>OY728130.1:1266261927-1276261927 GCA_963277665.1 Viscum album
CCAAGGATCTTCTTTAAGTCCAAATATATGCGAAAAATTATAAAAAAATTATAAATTAAATTTAATTGTCTGGGATTTAATAAAATTATTTCGGGTGATGTGGGATGTATTAATAATTAATTAAAATTATTTTAATGCAAGTTAAATAATTAAAAATTTCCTTCAGTTGAATTTTAGAAAATTTAATTTTTCTTATTTCCATGATGACTGATCATTAGCCAAGACTGACCAGGGCATGTTTGGTTCATTATTATTTTTAATTTAATTATTGCATTTTAGTTTCTTAAAATGTCATAATATTTTTAATTTTATGGTTTTTTCATCGTCCCTCTATCTTTTTTATAAGGGATTATGTGTCCACATTTATGTGATAAAATATAATTTTTTATCCCAAGTTCCCCTCACTTTTGTGTGAGCAGACATTTTAAAGATCAAAGGAGTTTGTGGAAAAGTGCTTCAAGTTTGTAGTCAGTGTAAACCAAGCAAGTGAAGTGCACGGCTGTTGTGGACATTATAATTCATGTCAGGTATTGACGTAAGTAATTACCTTGTGGTCTCAGTTAATCCATTATTCACTCAATGGATTAATAAATAGTTAATGACTCATGATCGTATCATTATTTATTTATTTTATCATGTGTATGGTTTATTATTTTGTGAATGTGTATTTATTACACACGATCACATAGTATAATAAAAAACATGAAAATATAAAATGAACATGTGTGGTGAATTTTTTCTATTTAAAATCATTGTTATGTTGTAGGATGGATCACATAGAACAAGCATGTTATATATAAAAGTATTTCATTTTCCAAGATAAATTAGTAAATCCCTCAATAAAAATATAAAGTCATTAAGTATTTGTAATCACTTAAATTTGGACACAAATGATTGTTCTAGGTGCTCTTCATCCCTAGTATAGGGTTACTATTACTATCATGGATGTAACACCCAAAGATTTTGTGAAATGCTTTTTCTAATTAATTTAATATTTTTGATATTTTTTATTTCACACAACACTAAATATAGATTTTGTTATATGAAAGAACTAAGTGTGGATTGAATTATACGCAACACAAAGTTAATATTGCACTACACACAAAATGTAGCTTAACTTTTGGTACACACAATACTATTTTTGTCTTGTATTACACACAATTCAAAGTTCCTTGAATAGGTTCTGTTACACACGGGGCCAAGTTTTATCGAACTATATACTATTAATATTGTTATTAAAATATTATTAAAGTCACCACCTAGCCGTTGGAATAAAAGTTATGAATAATATTAAATAAAAAGTAAAAAATATTATTTACACATTTATATAAAATTATTACTTAGGTTACAAATTAGTTATAAATTAAAGTAATAAGTATTTGAAAATAATGATATTCCTTTTCTAAGATAATTATTCCTCTATGTACAAACAACATTTTATCTCAATAAATTAAAAAATAGATTTTGATGAATGTTTTTAATAAAATTTATATATGAAATATTCAATAATTTTTTTTTGACACTATTAAAACAGATTTGATAGGTTTAAGATAATAATAAATCCAATTTTTTGAATAAAATGGTGGGTTTTTCTAAAATGTAATTTTCTGCCTTTTAATGGAGATCCCGTTTTAAATATAATTTTTTCAAATTTTATAATTTTTATTTGAAAAAATAAACTTCATTTTTTAATTTGGGATATTAAAATTTTTTTTGGGGAAATTTTTTTTATTTTTTAAAGAAGTTTCATGTTTTTATGAATAGTGAAAAAATACTAAATTTTAATTCAAAATTTTTTTTAATATAATTTATTTATTTTTTAATTTTATATTTTAATTTTATTTTAAAGTTTAATTAGATAAACTTTACATAAATTAATCTATTTTAGTTCGTTTTAACTAATTTCACATTGAAATTGGATATAAAAACATTTCAAACTTTTAAACATTTTAGCTTAAAAACCCCACTGTCATGATAGATCTACGGGATTAATTTTAAATAAATTATAACAACTCATGTGATTATATTTTGGAAAAAATGATTACATATTTTTAATAATCATAATTTATAATTTTATTAAGTTGATCTTAGTTTTTGTCCAAAAATATTAATGAAAGTAATTAAAATTAGATATAGTGATTAAGTTAAAAATGAGCTTAATTAATGACTAAAATTAGAATATAAGGTGAAACAATTACGCTACAATTGTGTAAATATTATTTTATGAACATTTTTAGACCACCAAACATCTAAGGGTATATAATGGTCAATTTTTAACCCTTGGAGTACAAGTAAAACGTTGGGAGCACTCAAATATTTTCAAGAATACCCTATGTATTCTTTTCCCCACTTATAAAAGGCCTCCTATCCTCCCTATCTATTTACACATTTCAATACCTTTGGCTTAGAAAAAACCTACCCAAATCTACTCCCAACATCCCTAAATTCATCTTATAATCCTACCTTTGGGAAAAAATCCAACCAAGGAATCCCTTTGGTGCAAATCAAAAGGAGTTTCCCAAAGAAGAGGTAACATCCTTCCACAAGATCTTTTGTTTTATTTTCATTATCCACCCCCACCCAATTATTCATCCATCCAACGGCCTGAAGGCCTTTAATTTTTTTATTATTTTGATAAAATACTGTTTTAATGGAAAAAGGGGGAAACCCTCACAAACATCATGGACATAATACAAATCACACCCGAAAGAAAAGAAAGTAAAAACGAGATTGAAAACATGGAGCTCCACTTCACCAGCATTTAAACAAGATTAATCCCTCCATCATTGCAAGGCAGTTCAGCAAGCAAGTGTCATGTATCAAATCACAGACCCGATTCGATGGAAAATTTCATACCCTCTCAAACAACCAAATCTATAAATCTTTGAAAAAATGAACCACCTTCTTTTAATCCTCTTGTAGGTCCTGTTACATGTGGTCAATCCGGATACACTATCTTCCCACCATCGAGATCATTGGAAAGATCACAAAACAAAGCTTCTCAAACCCTTTCACCATTCAAAGGAGAACCTCTATCATGACATGACAAACCCCATCACACTCCACAAGACTCTTGACACCACTACAGTTTCCAAAGTGGCCAGAAGACAATATAAGTAATGTAAAGCTAAGACATCATCACATAGGATTAATGGATCAACACCACACCAAAGTAACGTCGCTAATGCGGGTGTATGGGTCGTTCTGAAAAAGAAACACCACTCGGGGAATGAATTCACTCTAATAAAATCTGAAAACATACCCTCATTATATTTTGACACAAGAAGACCATATATGGGAAGAAAATATTGGGAGTTATAGACACACCCATCGCACATCATTCCAAGAGAACCACCATTCCAAGAGAACCACCACTCTAATGAGGTCATGCGTACTACCTCCTCCTCAAAGCGATGTGATTCGTTTACAATTTACATGGAATGTATAAAGTATAGGTTTTGTAAAATTATATGATATATATGATATAATAATTATACTTTAATCATAATATATATATTTCATTAACTTTCTTTATTTCAATACGATAAGAAAACGGAAACAACGTTCATGCATACATTCGTCCCACCGTCTCTTTGTACGGTGTATTAAATTTTATATTTCTATATTTTATAGATTATTATAAATATTTATATAATTAATATATATTATATTTATTTCAAGTTTTACATTCTAAAAATTAATAAATCAAGATATAAGTAATAGTATCAAGAATAATAAGTCCAAACATATATGAAAAACAAAGTGAATATTTCCCAAAACGCAAAATTAACATGGAATTGTTAATAAACGGGTAATATAAAATAATAATAAAGTAATATATGGTATTATATATAATAATATTATTCTATGGTAGATATATTATAAACTTATATTTATTATATATAAGTTTTTAGCATGTACGAAGAAAGTCAAGACTTGACGTAAGGGTTTTCTCATATCACATTTATTTCTGTGAGATTTATGCCTTATTCACCACTCATTTATTTTGTGTGGAGTATATACTTACCATGAATATATCCTATGATTTATATAATTAAATTTATGGATATTTACATATCAATTTTATTATCTCTTTTCCATGGGGTTTAGGTTTCAAAAGTAACCAAATCGGTAAAGTAATTTTGTCTCAATTTTCATTCTTTGAGACACAAGCCATGTTATGCACCAATATTCTTCTACGATATGTATAAGTTGACATTTAACATGTTATATAGTGAATATAATTATTTTAATGATATTTTAATCTTCATTTAATGTTATTATTTCATTCGGATTGTGATTCAATGTTACCAAAGTGGTGACAGTTTATTGCTACAATCTTCTTGTTTATCAGGATTATTTATGATTATGCCTCCATTGATGAAATATTATGATCTATAACTCAATAAATATCATTAATTTTATTATCCTATGTTTATTCATTATACCTTTATGTAATGGTACAATTTTTTCACTCTTTGGTACTTAAAATAATTAATAAATTGTTTTTTAAGAAAAATTAACTTTATCACTCTTTGTGGGCGCAAATCCGTGTTCTTTCAAAACCATGTTTTACAAAAATTATTTCAGAAATGTTATAATATTATTATATGATATTTAGAATACATTTTACACATTTTTTACATTTAAAAAATGTTTTTTAAAAAGTAATCTTCTTTTTATTTTTTGATCGAGGCAATTTTCTAAACTTTTACGGTGCAAAAGAAATGTTTGGAATGTTTGGATTTATCCACCATAATCACCATGATTTATTTGAAGATTCATTTTAAATATTAAAAGATTTTTTCTTTAGAAATTGTTTTTTATAATATTTTGTACATTCATTGTTTTTAAAGTGGTGTCAAAGAAAAAGGTTTTAAAAAAATATTCAATGCTTATAAAGTGTTTTAAAAGATTTTCAAGATTATTTTATAAATTTTCAAAGAAGAAGGTTTTAAAAAAAAATTAAATATTATTTTATAAGTTATCAAGGAAAAATGATTTCATAATTTTTTCAATATTATTTTATAATTTTTCAAGGAAAAAGTATTCCAAAACTTTTTCAAGATTATTTTATAAGCTTTCAAGGAAAAATATTTTAAATTTTTTTTCAAGATTCTTTTATAAGTTTTCAAGGAAAAGAGTTTTAAAAATGTTTTAAATATTTCTTTGTAATTTTTTAAAAAAATCAATTTTATTTTATAATATTTTAATGGAAAGGGTTTCCAAAATATTTTCAAATTTATTTTATAATTTTTCAAATAAAAATTTTTTCAAAATGATTTCAAGCTGCCTTTATAAGTTTTTTAAAAAATATTCAAGATTATTTTATATGTTTTAAAGGAAAAATTTTCTAAAATGTTTTTAAGATTACTTTAAAAGTTTTAAAGGTTATTTTCAAAGAAAATGGTTTTTAAAATGTTTTATGTTTTAAAATGTATTTTTTCAAAGATAAAGGATATTTTCCTTAAGAAATAAATTTAAAATATTTCTCAAAAATTATGTTCCATATAAGATGAAATCCATTGGTGTTACTCATTCCTTAGATGGGATATGATCGAAGGGTTCCAATCATATTCTTTCTCTGAATGGTTTATGTTTTGATAGCGTGATGTTTATAAACCGTTTTTATCTTTCACAGGTTATATGTTTATGAAACCCATTTTTATTTTAGGGGTTATATGTTTATGAAACCCATTTACATTCCATGGGTTATATTCTTATGAAACCAGCCTATTTTCACAGGTTATTATATGATGAAATTATTATAAAACCTGTCTATTTTCCATAAGTTTGGATATGATAAAATATTTACAATACCCGTTTCATTTCATGGGTTATGATATGATGTTTATGAAACTAATCTATTTTTATGGGTCATGATACGATGAATGTTTTACTATCTTTTGGAACACATATTTCTTATTAAATTATGTGATGGGTGGGACCTATATCTCCCTCTAATTTATTGGGTAAATATTTATATCACATTAGATAGACAAGGCTATAATGGGGATTGAACTTGGTTCAGTAAAGAATTTTTTCTACTAAGATAGTCTTGAGAGTTAACCTCGACTACTAAGATTGTCTTGGGAGTGAACCTTGACTACTAACATAGTTTATGAAGTGAACCCATTCTACTATAATGAAAGGGTTTAGACTAGGTATGGTGGTGTGTCTCTCCCAAGAGGTATATCCCCTATGAAGTGCCCTAGTAGGTTTTGGTAGTGATCCTTGATTTATAGGGAATGATTTTATATACTTAATTGTATGATAAAAATTATATGTCTTATTCTTATGTTATGCTCTCATGGATTATTCTCTTAATTCCCTTATGATTCATTTCTTATGAACTAAAACTTTTTATGCCATGACACATGTATATGGACTTTAATATGCTGAGTGTGATCTATAAATGTTATTATCATATTCTCATACTCTTATTCTCATGTTATGCTTATGTATCTCCTTTATTTACCCTTATTGGGCATCTAAGATCACCCTTTATTATGTTTCCTTTCCCCAATTTATGAAGAAAGGTCTTAAGTAGAAGTACTAAAGTGTAATATATTTTTCCGAAACATTGGTGATATTTAACTGAGTTAGAATATTTTTTTCCATGTTTCCAAAGACACTAAACTATTACAGACCTTAGGAATTTATTTTTCTAATGTTCTAAATATTTTTCTAAAATAATGTAATATCCATTTATGTTAATCCTAGGTTACTATAGTTGGTATCAAAGGAAAGGTTTAGTCAACCTTTCCAAACTAGGATGAGAAAACTTTAGTGAGATACCTAGGGATATTTCTATAGATATGTCTAGGGATGTGTCTAAGGATAAGCCTAAGGTATCATAGATTTGAAATAATGTGTCATAAATTATACATTCTATAAGATATTTTTCATGATTATGTGGTTTTACACTATGATAAGTGTTTCTCACACTATGATTTCTGGTTTTAGTTAATGGAAAGAACCAGAAGGAGTTGGGTTTAACGTTGAATGTGATGGAAAATTTGCTGATGAGTAGTCAAAAGGGATGATCAATGTGATCATTCCTAATCAGTTTTTACATAACATTATTAACAACATGCACCTTAACCAAATCTCAGACACACTAAATAATATAAGGAAGGAGTTTTTTGAGAGTTCGGGTAATGGAAACCATGGAAGAAATCCAATTCAGTTTCCTTTATATAAAGAATGTGGAATGAATCACCTAAGTGAATGTCTTAGAGGAACAAGAGGATGTTTGATTGTGTAAAAGAAGGAAACAAAGCAAGTAACTACATAGGACAAATAAAGAGTTCGGTTAACATAATGGATAGAAATATTGGAATTTCTAATACATTATCGACAGTTAAATCCTTTATGGGGGAAAGAGTGGTCATTATGAAAATCAATGTCCCAAGTGGAAAGCTCGTGAATAGAATTGGCAAAGTGGTATGAGTAATGGTTATATTTCTAAGGATGCAGAGACTATAGGTAAAATGTGAAAGGAAAGAGGTATTAAGTAATATTATGATGTATCCTTGTTAATGGATTAAGTATGGAGCAGAATAATTGAGGTTTTATGTATTTGGATTAAATAATTATATTATATAAATGGTGAAATATATAATTATTATTCAGTTTATGTTTTTTTATAAGGATTTACAAGAATATGTTGAATCGTTTTGATGGTCTATAAAAGTGATTTAATGTCAAGGTTCCATTTTTACAATGGGAGTATAATCCTTAATATGTTCCTAAGTTGAGATAATGATGGTTAGATAGAGATATGTATGATATGAATAAGTAAATTAGATGGCACTGATTACCTCTGAACTGATAAATAATTTTTTTGAAAAAGTAGTTTGTGCTATCATGGATGGAGTTTACTGAATTTTTTGATTTATAGAATATATCCAATAAACATTGGAATAAGGAAATAGGCATGTTTTCAATAATTATTTATGGTCATTACTATGTTTCAATAGAATACATGATGAAGGCATTCATAGGTCTTGTATGTGACAAAAGATAGTTAATTTATGATACATATATATATATATAGGGAATTAATGATGAACTATTTTTGAGAAATTTAGTGACCTTATTTCTAAATTTTTGGAGTTCCATATTTTGAAAGGGTTATATGGTTAACCATTTGTGGAAAGTTTTATGTTAAAATTAGAATTAGTTTCTAGAGATTAATTTATTATATCACCATATGAGGATTATGAATATTGGATAACATGAGATAACCCTTTTTATAACTAAATACTTATGGAATCACTTATTATTTTATTTATGGATATCATGATTTGTTAATGTTTAAAGAATGAAAAATTCACCTTTTTTTCTTAGGATAAGATATGAAGTGTAAATTGATCAAGGTGCAACCCAAGGGTGAGATTGTGCTTATGAAATGGAATGAAATAAAGTACATTTTCTCATGAAAATTATTCAACATTAAGAGAAGAGTCTTGAAATAAAAAAAATCCCATTATAATCATTTTTTATGATATCAATGACCTTTTTCAAACCTCTTTAGGTTATGGATTTGTGATAATAAACTTTCTCCTAACCATGTTATCTATCACTATCCACCAGAACTTTATAGTTATATTTTTGTTCCATGTCCATGTTTTCACTTTCCACCAATATTCTCGTATGTGTGAACCTAGTAAAGAGTTACTTTGGGTAACAATTATGTTTCTAACATTCCCTTTTTAAATAAAGTTTTAGTATTCATTTTTATGATGTGTGTTTCTATGAAAGGAACTTTCAATTATTAAACAATTGATAACCCAGAAAAATTTTGAGGAAAAAATCATTTTAAGGTGGATATAATGTAACATGTTGATATTTTGTGAAAACAAAATCAAATTAATTTAATCTTTTTTATATTCTATATTTCACACGAGACTGAATATAGATTTTTTTATATGAAATCACTAAGTTTGTATTGCATTATATATAACACAAAGTTAATCTTGTGCTACATGAAACACTTATATTAACTTATGGTACACACAACACTATATTTGGCTTGTTATACACATAATGTTGAGATCCTTTTATAGCTTGTGTTACACCAATTCCCAGTTTAACAAAACTACAATATACTATTAATATTGTTATTGAAATTTTATTATAGTTACCACTTAGATGTTGGAATGGAAGTTATGAATAATATTAACTAAAGTGTGAAAATAATATTTACACATTTATATAAAAATAGTACTTTGGTTATTAATTAGTTTTAAATGAAAGTAATAACTATATGAAAATAATGAAATTCATTTTCTAAAAAAATTATTCCTCTATGTAAAAATGTGAGAACTTGGTTCTTCCTTGAGGTATGGGTCTTTATTTTTGAGTTTATACTTAAGAAAATTGGGGAAAAGTGGTCGAAGGGCTAGTTGTAGGCCTGTTACATGGTGTGACTGGGGACTATACGTTGTTTACTTTTTTTGTACACACCATGTATATAGGGATACATGCCATGTTATCCTAGTACACAGCCATGTAACGGTCTGTCCAGGAGTTGTACGGACATGTTGTGTCATCTCAAGTATATGTTGTGTACCTTTTTTAAATTGACTAAATTGGGAAGTAGCATTGTTTTTGTAAAAACATGAAGAAATCACCCCTTCATTTGACGAACAGCGTGCCCAAGATATCTGAGGATAGGGTGACCTCCCATTTCATTGTCCAATATCTTATTCTAACATTGTTGGATGCATTGGATTCCCCTTGGTAAGCTCCTGATTCCCCTTGAGCCTTTCTTCCTGATTTCTCCTCACGATCTAGTAATTTAAGGTCAAAAGTTTATACCCATTTTGTATATCTACTCCATTCTTGGTCAAATTAGAGCCTGATTCTGGATGAGGAGAGTCATACGAATATGAGGTAGGTTTTCTTATGCCTCTCATTAATTGTTGAGTTGTTTAAATATGTCTTAGTTCCATTTTTTCATGTTTAGGGTGTATCCTTGAATGGAAATTCGGCCCTTTTTGTTTCCAAATAATGATTAGGTCATGAATTAAATTAATTTAAGAATATTGAGCTTGTTGGTTTGATTAAGGGACACCATGTGGGTGTGTTTCCCTTTAATGAACGTTTATAACCATTTGGTCGTGGTTTCCTATGAGGCATGCCTTATTTTCCCTTATTGGGTTGCTAAGTATGAATTAAATTTATAATGAAATTGATATTGTGATAACTTTTTATTTTGTTGATTAAGGGTTTGGGATTAGTGGTTTCTCCTTTTCCCCATGATATGTTAATTATTTTTTAAGCCTTATGATAGTTTAATTCTCTTGTTTCTTGATATGTATGATTCCCACGTGATTTGTTATTATGTTAACCATGTAATAGTGTAATTTCCATGTATTGTATTTTGTTTTGAAATACTGATATACTGGGCTCGACCCTGTTGACTGCTATGCGTGTGGGCGTGGATTTGTTATGCCTACAATTGAGAATTTTCTATACTAGTAGGTGAGGATTTGTTATGACTACAGGCGAGGATTGGTTATTCCTATGGGTGGGGTTTTTCTATGCCTACAGAAAAGGTATTGAGTTGCATATCAAAATGGAATAAATTATGATTCATTTACTGATCCAAAGCATAATCTTGGAATTGATCTTCACTTTACATGTTTAGATATCCTTCTGAGGTATCTGTTGAGAATCCTTTATATGGGGGACTGATAGCCTTGTGATGGATCTCAATACTTATGGAACTCAATGTAAATGAATGGTTGAACTAAAAATAATGAATGAAAATGAAAAAAAGGACTTGTAGGATTGTTTACTTCTGAGTACTTCCTAGTTTACTATTTTTCCTTTCTTTAAACTACTTATTGCATATACTCACTGACGGATAGACAAAGACCTTGGGTGGTTTCCTATTGGGATTTATTTCTCACACCTTGTTTGGCTCATGCTTTTGGGACCAAACAGATTAGAATGTTGCAGGTGTCGATATGGGAAAGTGCCCTTTTAAAGGTACATGAGATGTTGTTTCGGAGTTGGAGAGCATAGGACCAAGCTGAGGCTTGAGATGATTCTTAGTTTCATTTGTTTCTTTTTCTTTTGCAACATATATTGTGTATTGCTGTAATGTACTTGTTTTGGATACTTTCCTAGAACACATGACATGTTGCATCATCTTTTGTATGGAATGATGCTTGGTTATTTATCTTATTAGTATTCCACTATTTATTCCAATTTTATGTTTTTTACTGATTCAACTATTATATATGATTATTTTGTTGTATTACACTCTGCTAGTGAGGGCATAGTTTCCACACTATCATATCCTAGGCCCTCGCTACTAATCAGAAACCTCTGGCATTTGGGTAAATGTTCTTGAATCCATGTGGCCAACCGGGTACGGGGCACCAGCTGAGTGGCACCATGATCCAGGATGTTAAAAAGTGGTATTAGAATATTTCTTTCCTAGTACACTTTACTATTTATAAAAAATATAAATAAAATGGAATTTTTTAATTATTTGTGCCCAGGAGTAGCTACCCTATGTACAATGAAAAACTAAATTACCTTAAATGAAATTGTAATTTTTAGATTTTAAGTAATTACAGTTGATTCAATTTCACCATTGTGTGATGCACTTGTTTTGTGTTGTTATTGTTTATATCATTATGGTTCTATTTTATTGAAACCTGATGAGATGAGGGTATGCCATGTCATGAATCATATAGGAACTTTTTAGAAATCACATGCCATGTATTCTTTCCATGATATTTAGAGAGAATTATTGATTGCATGCTATTGTGATAGGTTTCGTTCTGGATATTCTTATTGTTGTGATAGATACTATGATAGATATTCATGTTGTTGTGATGGGTGTATTGTTATGTTTTATGGTTGAATTGGATGGATGCAAAACATTGGTCCCTGAAGAGTATGGTCCCTCTTGGATCGAAATTTGGTAGATCACATTTCATCCATGGGATATAGATTGTGTTTTTATGTGCTATATATGGATTCCAAGCTTTGATTCATGGGGATTATGGGCCCCCACATATTGGAATTTGGCACATTGTTGCTTTATTTTGAAAAAACAGGGGTTCTAGGGATGTTTCTGAGGCTTACTATCTAGAAACCCATACAACACAGCGTGTGGCCCTATGAACACAAGACATGTGTTCTTCTGTTTGGGAAGGAAATAAATTTTTTTAAGGATATGTTGTGTACTCTGAGTACATGCCATTTGGTTTTTGACCATGTATCCAACCGTGAGATAAAGAGATCACGGGTTGTTGATTTTTGATCAGAACACGTCATGTACCCTATGTACACCCCGTGTAGCTTTACATAGGAAGAACCATGTGGATCTAGCCATGTAAAATTACATGGCCAGGAGGGAATACTTGAGTACATGTCATGTGTCATCCTGAAATGTCATGTACCTAGTAAGTTTACATGGCCAAGTCGGGTGGAGTTACATGACCATGTAATGGCTTAAGTGTACACACCGTCTATGATCTCTACATGCTGTTTACATGGGGTGTTTACATGCCCAGGCCGGTGGGAGTACACAACCATGTGAGGGTTTAAGTGTACATGTCTTGTATGGTTCCTACATATCGTGTACTCATCTTTTTTTAAATATTGAGTATTTTCTTTTCCTGTTTAGTTCTTGTACTCTTGAAAAACATTCCTTGATGAATAATCTTATAATAAGGTGTATATATTGTACTTTATATAGAAATGCCACCGCAACAACCTCCAGTAGTATTCCAGGAGGGTGGTGATGATAATACCCCGGAGGTGGTAGTCCATGGGATATTAGTGTATCCTCTAGTCGTGCAACTTGAGGCACCAGTTGTTATACCAGATGCAGGTGTGGATACACAATTCTGTGAAGGCTTCATGAGGTTCATACAGATCTTCTAGGGAGTACCTCATCTTACCATGTCTATGGAATAACTGACATGAGTATTCCGGAAGCAGCATCCGCCTTTGTTTTTTTAACACCCCAAGCTTCCATGGTATGCTTCTCTTTGAATAATACAGTATCATGTGTTGTACGCAACTTCGAGTTCTAACACACTACAACTAATCAAAATAGCCATTATGAATAGTAATATCCACTTTTTGAAATTATATAAATTAAATATTTCAAAATGGACTTCATTTTTGGATTCAAAATATCGAAATTATCTTAGGGTGAAATTTTGGTACTTTTCTGATAACTCTCATATTTTGATGAATAGTGAAAATTACTAAATTTTAATAAAAAACAAATTTTTTAATCAAAATAATTAATAGTGATAAATTATGAATTTGAGTGATTTTAAAGTATAATTATATTATATTTTTACCATTTAATCCAATGTTGGTCATTGACATAATTTCACATTTAAACTGGACATAAGCAAGTGCCAATCTTTTGATAGTTATTATTTCATAAAAACATGCTTTTTGTTTTGACAATAGGAATTAATTATAAATTAGTTTCTGCCAATTTTGTGTTTTGAATTTTGAAAAATGGATTCCATATTTAGAATCAGGAGGTCCATATTGAGTAAATAGATAACTTTTATTTTTAGACATTTTGAATAATTACTTCAGTAAATATTTTATTTACCGTGGTTAAAGGGTAAATCTAGTAAATAAGGGTAAAAATTAATATTATAATAATATTAAAATACTCTAACACATGTCCTAACCATATTGGATGATACATTTCCAACCATGGGAATATTTGGGTTGATTTTGGAACCCCATGGAGTCACTTGTAAGTGATAATGACACTTTATATTAATTAAGTTAAAGTAAATACAAAAATGACACAAGCATATACCTTTTAGAAAAACAATTTTGACATAGGGTTATATATGTTATCTTTTCGACTATAAATATTAATTAGAAAGATAAAAATATTTAATACATAATGGTATTTTATCTATAATTTTTAGACATTTAATAATTAAATGTATTTATGACACAATAATGATGCAGTATTTTCTTTATTAATGAGAGAATCAAATAATTAGTATTATAAATGTTAAAAAAATATAATTTGAATTTTTTGATGACATTCACAAATTTTATTGGTTAATATGATATTTTAGGATTACTTAAATGAATTTTTTTATAATTAATAAAGTTTATAAGACTTTAACAAAAATAAATTATTAAATAGCGTCAAAATTGACATAAATGAATGTTTAAAACATATATTATATTATTAATTGATATTTTATTCCTAAAAATCTAAGTTTCGACCAAAGTACTTATATAATGATATTGGTATCATTAATGGACCACTTGGGGGTCTCTAGGAAGTATATAGTAAGTTTATTAACTGTATAATATAAAAATACAAAGACACATGGTTAATGTCAAACTATTTAACTAAGAGTTATATCAAAAGGATAAAGTTAATATAGTGACAAAAACATGTCTAAAACCTATTAGTTGAGTGGTTTTAGACCTATCCTCACCTTAAACTTTAAATAATTTACTTTGGATCCATTATAAACTAAATATGAATTTATTATAAAATAATATTTCTAGATTTTCCAAAGGTGCCCCTCACCCCTCTTATAAAAGGGCACTCCCCCTTATCTCTAATTCACACCTTAAAAGCCTTTTGTCTCGGCCAACCACTACCCAAATATTCTCAAAAATTTCCTTAATTGAACCTAGAGGCCTTATTTTGATCAGAAATCCAACCTAAGGAGACCTTTTGATCAAATCAAAATGAAGAACCCGAAGAAGAGGTAATGTTTTCACCACCCTCTTTCAAGTTCCTTTCTTCTTCCACTTCTTCTTTCTTTATTATTTCCATTATAAAATAATAACTCCAATATCTTATATATACTGTGATTTTATTATAAATATGTTACAACCATATTCATTATTCTATCCATCTTTTGAATGACATGTCACCATACGTGCGTACGTACGGCTTACCATCTTCACGTCGTGGTGTAATTGTTATTCAAAAAATTATGATTTGGATGAGTATGATAATGATGTGTAATTGATGAAAATAATAAATATAACCTGATAATGATTTTTTATATATGATATACCGTCCAATTATATATTATTTTAATATCAAAATAATGATATTGTCACTCATGCGTACTACGGACTATCGTCTCCACGAATGCGATGAAATTCATTCCCCATCATATCCATTCAAGAAAAATTTTCATTTGATGGTTAAAAATTGGTTAAAGACTTAATATCATTCTGGATATGAATAAGATACAACCTATCCATAAAAAACATGGCTTACGTAACAAAGCATATAAAGGAAAATGAATCAGTTAACACCCGAAACAACGATAATACAAAGATATTATTAACAAAGCAAAGTTAAAAGATCATATATTATATCATATTAATGTATATGATTCTTGTATAATTTAATGAAAATTATTTCACAATTATACTGGACGTTAACCTACCCTCAACCAAGGAAAAGTACAAGTTAAGGGTTAATTTCACAATCTCTTTATTATCTGAGGTTGTTTTTACGTAAGTATCTTCTGGGACCTATTTATCATCCACATACATGTTTCATAAAAGAGTTTTCATAGGGATTATTTTTAAGGGAATTTTTTCTAAAACATAATTTTAAATGTTTAAATATTTATTCTTATAAATCGTTCTCATTCATTTCCATGTTTTCAAAATGGTTTTTAAAGAACTATTTATGTGGACATGAATGTTTTTAAAATTGAAATTCCTTTTAAAAGATTAAAAGTGGTATGAGACACTTTGATTAAAAAAATGTCTTTAAATTTCTTCATGTTTAAATTGTGTGACTTTTAAATGTTTTCATGAAAAAGAGATATTACTCTCAAAGAGTATTACAAATCATTTTCATCTATTTAAACATCCTTTTATGGATTTTAAACTTGTTTGAAGTTGATTTATTATGATACAAATCTTCCATATTATATTGAAGGTTTTGTGATATGTTTCACTGTGGGTGTGCTATTTTTATACCATTCATGGTTTATGGATAAAGTATTGACATTTCTTATGCTAGTTTTAATACGAATTTTTATGTTATATTACAACATTTTCATATGGGGAATGTATTGGACTTAGTGAGTGATGGGTGGAGACCTCTATAGCTCCTAGATACACCGATAGGTCTCATGAGACAAACTAGTGTCTTGGCATAAGGCTTTGACAAAATCTTATTTGTAGTTTTGGCACAAAGCCTTGACAATGTGGTTATGATAGTCTGGAATTATGCATTCCATCATTATTAAAGTTGTTATTGATATTGCATTTGATTATTCAACTAGTAGAATATCCATGTGAATAAGTAAATGGAATCATTTAATTTTATTTCTGCCATATTATTATGATGTTCAAGTTTAAAAGGCTATTGTTTTAGTTATACATTGCTTTAAGTGTTTATGCTTATTTATGAAAGTTTCCACTATATTGTTATCCTTACTGGGTATCTGAGCTCACCCTTTTCTATGTTTTATTTATTCCAGTATGTGAAGAAGTATTTTATGAATGAACTGCAGGGATAGTATGAGGGGATATGAGTGTGGTATATGGAGACAATATTTTTTTTGTAATTTTCATTTTATGATTTAATGTAAGACTTATGAATGTATCTAGTGATTCCAAGGCTACTAAACTAATCGGTCTTTCGAGGCATGATCTTTTTTTATCATGCCAATATTATGTAATAATGCACCGACTCTGGGTAACTGGGGTCGGGGTGTTACAGTTGGTATCATAGGAAGTTTATTACAAACCTTGGAAGCTAGATTTAGATAAACTATGATTAGAGCACATAGACCTAAGATGGACTTTGAGGATTATTATTGAAGAACTTCCTAGAATTTTCGTATTGTAGAGATTTTGTGAGTTTTATGAGCAATAAATCCATCTCTGGATACAAGCAGGTAGAGGTGGCTCCGGAACAGATGTACCTAGGGGTAAAACCCGAAAACACCACTTTGATCTAGACTCGAACGGGAACTGGTGCATGACAATGGGACTTGCTGCACTCTTGGTTATGACACTCCTGGGGGATATTATTAGGATAATTCTCATTTTTATTTACAAACCATTGTGAAGGGTTTATGAGTATATAATTCCTCAAAGAATTTTTTTTATGATTATGGATTATATCCATAAACTGTTCAATTTATGTTTAGTGTTTTACAGGTTTGGATTTATGTATTGCAGTTCATAAACTAATCTAGTGTATGACATTGTTTAGAAATGGAACCTAGTGGAAGAAATGGAAACTGTATCAATACATTCACTCCATGTAGGGATTTCCCTCCTGATCAAGATAATTATAGTGGAGTTGGTGATGCAACTAGGGCTGATCAGCTAATCACCATACTGGGACAACTCACTCAGTTTATGAATAATAACCTTACCCGTATGGAGTACCCCGATCCAGAACGTGGAGGATCAATGTTAGATAACTTCATGAGGCAAAAACCACCAAAATTCAATGGTAGTACAAGTCCATTGGTAGCTGAGCAATCAATAAGTTCTTTAGAGAAAATATTCCACGCCTTAGGGAGTATTAAAAGGGAAAAAGTTTTCATGGAAGTTTACCGCCTCACTGGAGATGCTGATTAATAGTGGTCATTGATTAAAAACACAAATAAAGATGATGAAGTATCAAATATGGAATGGATGGAGTTCAAAGAGATTTTCTTAGAAAAATAATTTCCTCATGACCATCGATCAGATATTGAAAGGCAATTTCTTAGTCTGAGACAAAAGGAGGATGAGAATGTCACAAAGTATGAGGCTAACATTACATGGTTAGCGAGTCATGCAGCAGAGTATATACGTAACCCATGGAGTAATATTGATGGTTTCTTTGTTGGGTTAAAACCGTTTCTCCATTGAGAATTAGTCTCACAATCCTTCTCTTCGTACGAAGATATTGTCTCATGTGCTATCAAGACAAAAAAAATAATTCTCTAAGTCTTACGACTTTAAAGAAAAGAAAGAGAAGAAGAGATCTACTGATCACTCTGGAAATGAAAATAATGGGAAGAAGGGAAAAGTTGATTATCCATCCTACAATAAATGTAGGAAGAAACACTCCGGTACTTGTTTGAAAGGAATGGGAGTCTGTTACAAGTGTGGTGAAAAAGGCCACCAAGCTCGTGATTTCAAGGGGAAGAAAGAAACTACCGATTTTTAATGCTACAACTGCAGGGAGATGGGACATTATAAAAATGAATTTCCTAAGAATCAGGGGAACTTACATCAGAAAAGGCCAAGGGATCATGTCCAAGCTTATGCTATCACTACTGCTAAGGTATAAGCTTCGAAATACATGGTGGAAGGTAATTTAGTGGATTCCTCAAGTTTAGAAAATGCATTATTTGATTCTGAATCATTTCATTGTTTCATATCTTCCCAGTTTTGCTAAGAAAATTAGATATTTCTAATTTGATTTAACAAGGGAGTTGTCAGTTAAAACTACTAAGGGAAGTAACATCTCAATGAAGTTTTGCGAATCTGTTCCCATTAGAGAATATAAATGTTCTTTATCTGTTGATCTCATCGCCATACCCTTGATTGAATTTGATATAATACTCGGTATGGATTGGATTTTGGACCACGATTAGAAGATTTATTGTAAGAAGAAAGAGGTTATGATTTTTTATTATGATGATAAAGAACACTTTATCTTTAGAGGAGAATCATCACCACCTGATTCTTATCTAGATCCACCCCCAGTAGCTCAACTAAATTCAATTATCGGGGAGGAATAGAATGAAATAACTATGGGTTAGGAAAGGAATGTTCAAATAGTGGATGTACCTATTGTAAAGGAATATGTAGATGTGTTTCCAGAATATTTACCTGGACATCCTCTAGAACGAGAAATTCAGTTTTCCATTGATTTAATTCCTTGTTCAAGGCCTATATCAAAGACCCCTTATATAATGGACACTGTGGAATTAGTTGAACTAAATAAACAACTAGAGGAATTGAGTAATAAGGGATTTTTTCTCCCTAGTGTTTCTCCATGGGGATCCTCTGTCCTTTTTGTTAAGAAGAAAGATGGATCTATGAGGTTATGTGTTGACTAAAGGAAAATCAATGCTATAACAATAAAGAAAAAGTATCCCATACCTCGCATTTATGATTTATTTGACCAACTGAATGGAGACCAATAATTTTCAAAGATTGACCTTCGATCTGGATACCTTCAGTTGTGTGTGAAGAAGGAAGATATTCTGAAGACAACATTTCAAACCAAGTATGGGCATTACGAGTTTACAGTAATGCCTTTTATGATGACTAATGCACCCTCTGTTTTCATGGATCTAATGAAAAGAGTTTTCAAGGAATATCTCGATGATTTTGTGGTAGTATTTATTGATAATATCTTGGTATATTCCAAAATCTATGAAGATCATGAAAATCACTTGCACATTATCCTGAAGACTCTTAGAAGACATGAATTATATGGGAAGTTTAGCAAGTGTGAATTCTGGCTTCAGAAGATTTCTTTTCTTGGCCATATTGTCTCTAAGTATTGAATTTCTATAAATCCTTCTAAGAATAAGGCAATCCAAGAATTTCCAGCATAGAAGAGTATAACTGAGGTATGCATTTTTATTAGTTTAGCAGGTTATTATCGGCGTTTTTCCAGAATTTTTCTCGATTGGATAACCCATTAACGAAACTCACACGTAAAAGGGTTAAATTTATTTGGACAAAAGAGTGTGAATAATTTTTTGAAGAACTGAAGAGAAGATTAGTCAATTATCCTATATTGACTCTACCATCAGGGAATGATGGGTTTGTTATTTATAGTGATGCTTCAATGAAAAGACTTGGTTGTGTCCTTATACAGAATGATAGGGTTATTGCCTATGCATCACGATAGTTGAAAATTCATGATCAAAACTATCCTACTCATGATCTTGAGTTATCTACTATAATCTTTTCTTTGAATATATGGATACATTATCTCTATGGTGAAAATTAGAGATATATACTGATCACAAGAGTTTGAAGTATATTTTCTCACAGAAAGAACTCAACATGAGGCAAAGGCGATGGCTTGAACTACTCAAGGATTATGATTTCACGATACACTACCACATGGGGAAGGAAAATAAGGTGGCAGGTTCTTTGAGCAGAAAGGATGATGGAGTTTTGAACAAAATGAGAGTTGAAAGAGATCCAATTTTCACAGATCTAGTAAAGTCGGATATGGGAATAACCATGGAAGGTGAAACATCAATACTTTTTCAAATAGTTTCCAAACCATCTTTACTAGAAAGGATAAATAGTTCTCAGATCGATGATGAAGATTTTAAAGAGAAGATTAAAGTTGTGAATGATGGGAGATTGTGTGAATTTGTGTATGAAGATGGAATTTTGAAATTTGGGAAGAGACTTTGTGTTCCCGATATACTTGATCTAAAAATGGAATTATTGGATGATGCTCATAGTTCCAATTTCTCTATACACCCTGGGAGCACCAAAATGTATAGTTATTTGAAGGAACATTTTTTGTGGGACAACATGAAGAGGGAGATTGCTGATTTTGTGTCAAGATGTATGGTTTGTCAACAAGTGAAAGCTGAAAGGAAACAACCTATAGGAGCCATGCAACCTCTTCCCATACCTGAGTGGAAATGGGATAATATCACAATGGACTTTGTCATGGTACTACCAAAGACTCCTAGAAGGAACGATACAATATGGGTCAATGTTGATCGTCTTACCAAGTCAGCACATTTTTTGCTATAAGGGAATATTTACCACTTGAAAGTCTAGAAAGACAATATATTAATGAAGTTTTGAGACTTCATGGAGTACCCATATCGATTGTTTCTAATCATGATCCACGTTTTACATCAAGATTCTAGAAAAATCTTCAGAAATCCCTTGATATCGAACTTCATTTGAGAACTGCCTACCACCCCCAAACTGATGGACAATCAGAACGGACTATTCAAACCTTAGAAGACATGTTGAGATCTTGCTCACTTGACTTGCAGGGTATGTGGGATCAATATTTACCTCTGGTGGAATTTTACTATAACAATATCTTCCATTAATGTATTCGGATGGCACCATATGATGCATTATACAGAAAGAGATGTCGCACACCAACCTGTTGGGATGATGTTGGTGAAATAAAACTTGTAGGACAATAACTTGTTGAGGAAACAATGGAAAAGGTGAAGGTAATCCAAAACCACATCAAAACAACTCAGAGTAGGCAGAAGAGCTATGCCAATAACTGAAGGAAAGATTTGGAATTTCAGGTAGGAGAGCATGTTTTCTTGAAGGCATCTCCATGGAAGGGAGTTATACGTATTAGTAAGAAAGGTATATTGAGTCCCAGGTACATAGGACCTTTCAAAATTCTAGAACAAATTGGGGTTGAAGCTTACCGTTTGGCAATGCCACCAAGTCTCTCCAAAGTTCACGATGTGTTCCACGTATCACCATTGAGAAAATACAAGCCTGACCCAACACATGTACTCATTTATGATAAAGTAGAACTGGAACTTGATCTGTATTATTGTGAAGATCCCGTCAGGATTCTTGATACTAGAGAACAAGTACTGAGAAACCGTATGACTCGTCTATTCAAAGTTCTATGGAGAAACCATAAGATGGAAGAGGCAACATGGGAACCCAAGGAACTTATGATGAAGAACCACCAGATCCTTTTCACATGGTAGTATTCTAGAAATTTTGAGGATGAAATTATTTGAAGGAGGGGATAATGTAACACCCCAAGCTTCCACGATATACTTCTCTTTGAATAATATAGAATCGTGTGTTGTACACAACTTTGAGTTCTAACTAACCACAACCAATCAAACTAACCATTATGAATAGTAATACCCAATTTTTGAAATTTTATAAATTTTATCTTTCAAAATGGACTTCATTTTTTGTATTTTTAATATCGAAATTAGCTTAGGATAAATTTTTGGTACTTTTAAGATAACTTTCATATTTTGATGAATAGTGAAAATTACTAAATTTTAATTAAAAACAACTTTTTTAATCAAAATAATTAATAGTGATAAATTATGAATTTGAGTGATTTTAAAGTATAATTATATTATATTTTTAGCATTTAATTCAATTTTGGTAATTGGACATAATTTCACATTTAAACTGGACATAAGCAAGTGCCAATCTTTTGATAGTTATTATTTCTTAAAAACACACTTTTTGTTTTGAAAATGGGAATTAATTTTAAATTAATTTCTGCCACTTATGTGTTTTAAATTTAGAAAAATGGATTCCATATTTAGAATCAGGAGGTTTAAATTGTGTAAATAGGTAACTTTTAGTTTTAGACTTTTTCAATAATTACTTCTGTAAATATTTTATTTACCATGGTTAAATGGTAAATCCAGTAAATAAGGGTAAAAAATAATATTATAATAATATTAAATTACCCTAACATGTGTCCTAACCCTATTGGATTATACATGTCCAACTATGGGCATCTTTGGCTTGATTTTGGGACCTCATGGAGTCACTTTTAAGTGATAATGACACTTTATATTAATTAAGTTAAAGTAAATATAAAAATGACATAAGAAAATATCTTTTAGAAAAACAATTTTTATATAGGGTTATATATGTTATCGTTTCGACTATAAATATTAATTAAAAATATAAAAATATTTCCTATATAATGGTATTTTATCTATAATTTTTAGACATTGAATAATTAAATTTATTTATGACACAATAATGATGCAGTATTTTCCTTATTAATAAAAGAATCAAATAATTGGTATTATAAATATTAAAATAAATTAAATTTCAACTTTTTGATTACATCCACAAATTTTATTGTTTAATATGACATTTTAGTATTACCTAAATGAATTTTTTTTCAATTAATAAATTTTTTAAGACTTTAACAAAAATAAATTATTAAATACTGTCAAAATTGACATAAATGAGTTTTTAAAACAAATATTATATTATTAATTGATATTCCATTTTTAAAAAGCTAAGGTTCGGAAAAAAGACTTATATAATGATAGGTGTATCAATAATGAACCACTTGGGGGTCTCTTGGAAGTATATAGTAAGTTTATTAACTATATAATATAAAAATACAAATACACATGATAAATGTCAAACTATTTAACTAAGAGTTAAATCAAAATGATAAAGTTATATAGTGACCCAAAACTATCTAAAACCTATTGGTTGAGTGGTTTTCAACCTATCCCCACCTTAAACTTTAAATAAAATACTTTTATCCATTAGAAAATGAATATTAATTTATTATAAAATAATATTTCTTTCTTTTCCAAAGGTGCCCCTCACCCCTCTTATAAAAGGGCACTCCCCCTTCTCTCTAATTCACACCTTTAAAGCCTTTTGGCTCAGCAAAACCCTAAACAAATATTCTATAAAATTACCTCAATTCAACCTAGATGCCTCAGTTTGATCATAAATCCAACCTAAGGATCCCTTTTGATCAAATCAAAAGGAAGATCCTGAAGAAGAGGTAATGTTTTCCCCACCCTCTTTCAAGTTCCTTTCTTCTTCCACTTCTTATTTATTTGTTATTTCCATTATAAAATAATGACTCCATTATCTTCTATATATTTTGTTGTTATTATAAATATGTTACAACCATATTCAGTATTCTATCCATCCTTTGAATGACATGTCACCATACGTGTGTACGTACGGGTTACCGTCTCCATGTCCGGGTGTAATTGTTATTCAAAACATTATTATTTGTATGAGTATGATAATAATGTTTAATTGATGTAAATAATAAATATAACATGATAATTATTCTGTATATATGATATACCATCCAATTATATATTATTTTAATATCAAAATAATGATATTGTCTCTCGTGCGTACGTACGGACTACCCTTTCCACGAACGTGATGAGATTCATTCCTCATCATATCCATTCAAGAATAATATTAATTTTATGGTTAAAAATAATTTTTAAATAATTAATATCATTCTGGATATGAATAAGATACAACCTATCCATAACAAACCTGGCTTACGTAACAAATCATATAAAGGAAAACGAATTAGTTAACACTCGAAACAACGATAATACAAAGATATTATTAACAAAGTAATGTTAAATGATCATATATGATATCATATTAATGTATATTATTCTTGTATAATTTAATAACAATTATTTGACCATTATACAGGAGGTTAACCTACCCTCGACCAAGGAAAAGAACACGGTAAGGGTTAATTTCACAATCTCTTTATTATCTGAGGTTGTTTTTACGTAAGTATCTACTGGGACCTCTTTATCATCCACATCCACGTTTCATAAAAGAGTTTTCAAAGGTATTATTTTTAAGGTACTTTTTACTAAAACATCATTTTAAACATTTTAAATATTTATTCTTCTAAATCATTCTCATTAATGTCCATGTTTTCAAAATGGTTTTATGGATTTATTTATGTGGACATAAATGTTTTTACAATGGTAATTCCTTTAAAAAGTTTCAAATTGGTATGGAAGAGTTTGATTCAAAAATTTCTTTAAATGTATTCCTGTTTAAATTTTGTGACTTTTAAATGTTTTCATGAAAAATAGATATTTCTCTCAAAGAGTATTACAAATCATTTTCATCTATTTCAATATCCTTTGATGGATTTTAAACTTGTTTGAAGTTGATTTATTATGATACAAATATTCCATATTTTATTTATGGTTTTGTGATATGTTTCACTATGGGTGTGTTATTTTTATGTCATTCATGGTTTATGGTTAAAGTATTGACATTTCATATGCTAGTTTTAATACGAATGTTTATGTTATATTACAACCTTTTCATATGAGGAATGTATTGGACTTAGTAAGTGATGGGTGGAGCCTGTTATTGCTCCTCGATGCATCGGTAGGTCTCATGAGACAAACTAGTGTCTTGGAATAAGGCCTTGAAAAAATCTTATTTGTAGTCTTGGCACAAGGCCTTGACTATATGGTTATGATAGTCTGGCATTATCCATTCCATCATTATGAAAGTGGTTATTGATATTGCATGTTATTATTTGACTAGTAGAATTTCCATGTGAATAAGTAAATGGCATTATTTCATTTTATTTATATCATATTATGCTGATGTTCAAGTTTAAAAGGATTTTGTTTTAGTTATACATTGCCTTAAATTTTAATGCTTATTTATGAAATTTTCCGCTATATTGTAATCCTTACTGGGCATCTGAGCTCACCACTTTCTATGTTTTATTTTTCCTAGGATGTAAAGAAGTATTTTATGAATGACCTGTAGGGATATTATGAGGGGATATGAGTGTGGTCTATGGAGACAAGATGTTGTTGTAGTTTTAATTTTATGATGTAATGTAAGACTTATGGATGTATTTAGTGATTCCAAGGCTACTAAATTAATTGGTCTTTCGAGACTTGATCTTTTGTGATCATGCCAATATTATGTAATAATGCACCGAATCTGGGTAACTAGGGTCGGGGCGTTACAGTTTTATGGGGATGGTGAACCACAGGTTGTAGAGTCATGGTTGTACTCCATTCTTATGATCTTCAAGCATCTGGAGACACCTCCAGGGAGGAGGGTCAAGATATTTACTTATATGATACATGATTCATCCAAGAGGTGGTGGGATGTTATCACTTAGATAGAGCATCATTGGGACATGTAAAGGGGATATTTTCATATGGTATTCTATGAATAATATTTTCCTGAGACATTGAGGGCCAATAGAGCATGGGATTTCTTGCATATAGAGTAGGGTGTTATGTCAGTGATGGACTACTCGACCTATTTCAGTGAGCTTCAAGGATTCACACCTATTATGATGGGTGATGAGACATCGAGGGCTAGGTAATTTGAGGGTGGTATTAGGTACGAAATCCAATAATAGGTGAATTTTTTCAGGTTTACTTCTATGTATTCTATCATGAATAAGGTGATTATTACTGAGCATAATCTTTGGAAGTGGGAGGTGCGAACCAGGGTGGTTCGACAACAAGATCTGGTACTGTCTCGACTGGGAGAAATAAGCATCATATGGAACTTTCACTTGGAGATATTAGTAGTCATAATGTTTCTTCCAGTAGCCCAGATAGGTGCTACCATGGTGGAAGATCAAGGTATATGAGTCTATAGTGTCCAATAGACATAGTCAAGTGTTAATCTTGTTGTAGGATGGGACATCTACATCTCTTCTGTAGGGTGTTCTCACTAGAAACTAGTGAGAGAGGTTCCGTACCAACTCCAAGTTCAGGAGAAGGATCAACAGCTTCTCCCCGGTTAGGGAATTGGAATACACTAGGCCATTCAGGATGAGGTGGTGGTTGTGTTAATGGTAGTCAGGCCCCAAGATATTAGTGATAGTAGGGAGGGTTAGCTCAACGTATCCAGGCAGTGTCATAGGGTTGCGGTACAGGTCATACTTATGTAGTGCAACAGACCCAGTGGGAGAAGGATCATGAACCTTATACTATCGGAGGTATTATTATAGTCACCTCCATTTTATCTTCTTAACTATTTGATATAGAGTCTTCGAATAGTTTTATACTTGTTCCTATTGTTGAGATCATTGGGATATTTGTTTTTTCTTCTAATGATGTTATGATGCTAAACACTCTGTTAGGTATAAGGACAGCAGGTGTACGTTAGTGTAAGGAGTTCCCCCTTGAGGTTGGTGGGTGTTACTTATTTTGGGATCCTTATGTCTTAGAGATGATATTATTTGAGGTAATACTCATAATGGACCGGTTAGTCTCCTTTCAAGCCTTTTTTGATTTCTATCACCACAAGGTGAGTTTTGTGTCACCAGAAGGAAGATCGTTTCTATAAAAGGGAGAGTAGATGTCTAGGAAAATAGAGTTGGACCCAATCAATATGGGTTGAGTGGGATGAAAATATAGATTTCTAGTTTATATCTGGATAAACAAGGAACACATTAGATTGATTTCCCTCTAGTGGTTGATCATTTCAGAGATGTTTTCCCAGATGACTTTTCCGGCTTACCTCTAGTGAGAGAGGTGGAGTTCTCTATAGAGCTAGTACTAGGAGATGCACCAGTATCCATTCCTCCATATAGGATGGCTATGAAGGAGTTTCAAGAGCTCAAGTGTAAGTAAGAGGATTTAGAGGAAAGGGGGTTTATCTAACCTAGTACTTCTCCATAGGTTTCAACTGTTCTTTTATGAAAAAGGAAGATGTTGTCCTCAGGATATACATGGACTATTGAAAACTAAAATAGCTGACAGTTAAAAATCTATATCCCTTTCCATTGATAGATGACCAATTTGATCAGCTTGGGGAGCCCATCTATTCTCAAAAATAGACTTAAGTTCAGGATATCACCAGGTATGTTTTCATCCTTTAGACATACATTGTGCTATATTTCGTATTAGGTATGGTCTATATGAGTATCTTGTTATGTCTTTTGGCCTCATGAACTGTAACAACACAAGTAAATTAAGAATAAGATATCTTCATACTTATTAATATTTTGGAATTAAATATTAATTTTACTTTAAAAGGGTTTCTATGTTTGATAACGTACCTGATACGCAACAACGAGTTTCTTTGGAATTTTACGTTGCACACTAATAATATAATATTATTATTTTAAATGGTAGTTAACTCCTAGTATTTGTATTGGTGGGAATGAATTAAAGTAACTACAATATGATTATACATATTTGTTAAATGTATTTACATTTATCCAATAAAAGTTAGATGCTTAAAATGTGAATGAATCTAATTTTAAGCTTAATTTATATTAAAAGGCTGATTTATCACCTTTTAATGGAGAACCCTCCTTAAATCTAGTTTTGTTTACTTTAATACATTCTATATTACCAAATAAATCCTTATTTAGAATGGGGACATCAAAATTTACTTTGTGTAAATTTTTTGAATTTTTTTTGATAAATTTCATGTTTTAATGAATAGTGAAAAATATTGTATTTTAATTCAAAAGCGTCTTTTAATATAATTTATTTATATGGTTACATTATCTTTTTAATAGGTTTTAAAGTGTAATTATAATATGTTTTTACCATTTAATCCAATTTTGGTCATTGGAATTAATTTCACTTTGAAATTGGACATAAAAAAGTGGCAATCTTTTGATAGTTATTATTTCTTAAAAACACGCTATTTTAACAACGGGAATTAATTTTAAAATTAATTAATGAAACTTTTATGCTTTTAATTTGTAAAAATTAACAAAATTTTTTAATTTGGAATATCAAATATATCTTTGGCTTAATTTTTGGTATTTTTCTGAAAAACTCCAATTTTTGATGAATAGTGAAACTACTTAGTAGTAGTTAAAAAAACTGAATTTTTCATTTAAATGAAATTTTACCACTTCAGTGAATTGAATTTCAAAAATTTGACATACATGGTTGTTATAAAGAAGTAAAATATGGTTCAATAAGTTGAATATAATTTTTGTTGAATAGTAACTTTTGACTTTTATTTACCACGGTTAAAGGTAAATAGGGTAATTCAAGGTTAAAAGAATATTATAATAATTTAAAATTACCTTAACACTTGTCCAAACCTTATTGGTTGAGACATTTCCGACCATGGGAATATTTGGGTCGATTTTGGGACCCCATTGAGCCACTTGGGAGTGATAATGAAAATTTAGATTAATTAACTTAAAGGCAAAATGACAAAAGAAAATATCTTTTAGTAAATTAAATTTTAGAAGGGGTAATATAAACTATGTTTTCTAATATAAATATTAATTAGAAAGATAAAAATATTTCCTACATCATGGTATTTTTTTATTATTTTTAGAGATCAAATTAATTAAATTATTTATGACACAATAATGATGCAGTATTTACCTCATTAATAAATGATTTAAATAAATATTATTATAATGATTAAAATATTATCCAAAACATGTCCAATTCTAATTGGATGATTTTATTTCGAATATTAGTCATATTATCTTGGAATATAACGATTTTTGGACCTTTTGAAATCGAAGATATTTTTATAATAAAAAAATGTTTTCACACTTTCCAAAAGAGCCCCTCCTCTCTCTTATAAAAGGAGACCACTTCTAACCAATTAATCACACCTCTCAAGCCTTTTGATCATCCAAACACTTCCCAATTAAGCTCCCTAAATCCCTCTCCTTCTTTTAGAAGCCTTAACTTAGGTAGAAGTCACTTCAAGAAGTCCTTTGGTTCAAACCAAAGGGAGTTTCCCAAATTAAAGGTAACGGTTTCTCTTAAATTGTTTTCATTTATTTTACTTCTCCAACCCCTAAACTCTTTTTATTCCATTATTTTGTAACAACATCAGTATCCTCAACATACTAGGATGTTTTTATGAGGAGGATTAAAACTACACATACACACACCTCTATCTAGTGGATGAAGAACATAATGTTTCTGTGGATGGAAAACTAACACCTCACGAAACGATGATTGTTTGATTATCTCCTACCACCTCTCATGGTGTCCATTATGATGGAACTATATTTATATATGATATATATTATGTTTATTTTTTCTTTATGCTTCTGTATTTTACATTTATATCATGCCTTTATGGTTTCCATTATGGGTAAATGTGATAATCTCATTAGAGAAAGTGCGGACTACCGCCCCCTCAAAGTGATATGACTCGTTCATACCATATGTGGTACGTATAAAGGATATATTTAATGATATTATATATGATACAATACTGGAATTATAATACTACTGTGTATCATTATGTTTTAATTCCATTAAATATGAAATGGAAATGGAAGTAGCGTTCATGCGTACGTACGACTTATCGTCTCCATGAACGGTGCATTTCATTTCTTACCTCTAATTGTTATCTACTATTATAAATACATGTATATTCTGGATATATATGATATATATGATTTCTAAATCATGAATATAATTCTGGATATAATGGACCTTTGACCACATGAACAACATGTAATTATAAGAAGTCCATTTTTGACTCAAGTACCAAATATCGACAAAACAAACATTATTAACTTAATTATTACATAATGTTTATAACATGGTAATAAGTGATATAAAAGGAATAATAAACTTGAAAAAGGTTCTTAAGCAAGTAAAAATTAACTTTAGTTTATTATTCAGAAGATTAAAGAACGATCGAGTCAAGTTAGACACGAGGTAAAGGACTTCATCTCAATCTCCTTTCATTGAGGCATATTTTGTTTTAATAAACGAATTTATTTTATACGTTGTATAAACACCCTTGACATTTCAAAGGGAAATTTTTTCTACAAATCATTTTACTAAATGACAAAAAGGAATGTTTCTTTTAATGTAAGTGGTGACAATTACCTTTTCTGCTGCTGCAAGTATTATTTGATCTTTGGCTTCCACAACAAGCTGTAATGTTTTTAAAATAAAATAAATACCTTATACTCTTTTACATATTTTTGGTATTGAAAAGTATTTTGAAAATGGATTTGTTATGTCAATATATTTAAGTGATATATTGTGATTGAAATGTGGAAGTTTTTTCTTTCCTTTATATTTGTTTTATATATTATGATTTTATAATGGTACATGGACATTTGACGGGTGGTTACATGATAAACCAAATGACGGGTGGTGTCACGAATAACAAGAAGGGTGGTTACATTATAACCTCCAATGCATTGGGTATGAAAGTCGGCCGTATGGATATTCCATTTAGTGATATGTGTGGAAGTCGACCGTATCGTTATTCTATTTATGTATGTTTATGTCCCAAGTTACCTTTATATGTTATGTGTCCTTTATATTGGTTTTATGGTAATATTTTGGGTACAAAAGGGTAATTAATGATCTTTTATTCATTGAAGAGTATTTACTACTTCATAAAGGTGAAAAGTATTACTTATGTTAATGTATTCATGGTTTACTTGTTGTTTTGAAAAACTAACAGTTTTATTTCTTTGTGTATCCCTTACTGAGCTTTTTATGATCATCCCAGGTTTTTGAAATGTTTTTCACAGGATATAATGTGGAATAGGGTCAAGGATGGGATCAAGGAAAAGTCATTTTTTCTTAAACATGGAACTAGATATGGCTCTTTTTTTTAAGAGTTCATGTTTTTAAAAAAAAGGAAACTATGTAGAAGCATCTACTTTGTAATCTTTTAAGATATAATAGTTATGTCCTAATTCTCTAAAACTCTAAACCTGAAAAGATCCTCAATGTGAATTATTCATTTAATTCAAGGTTATGTAATGTTTTAAGGTTGGGTCCTTATAGTTGGTATTAGAGGTCGGTTTAGATAACTTTAGGAGTTAGGGTATTGTTAAATTAATATCCATAAAGTAATTTATGTTAATATTTAAATAATATAGTGTTTACATATTACCATGTTGCTTCGCCTAAGATATTTCTAGGTTCAAAATGGTTTTCTGCAGAGGAAACAGGGCAGCTATGTTGGGATGACATCAGGAGGAAGACAACCTTCCAAGTCAGCAACCTGAGATGGTCGGAATCGGAACTGAATAGTTTGTTGTGGTGATGGAACAGTTGACTCAGGCTATATATGGTGGTGGTATCCATGTAAGAGATCATCCAGATCAACCATAGAGAAACATGTCAGTAGTGGATCATTTCATGAGGCAACATCCCCCATCATTCAGAGGATCATTTAACCCTGTTCTAACAGAAGGGTGGATTAAAGAACTGGAAAAAAAAATTGATGTTATGGGTTGTTCAGAACATCAAAATGTTAGTCTGTTGTTTACCGTTTTGAAAGTGAAGCTGATCAGTGGTGGTCGATGGTGAAACATTTCAGGGATAGTGAGGAGATTGATGCTCTTGATTGGGATGAATTCAAAGGTATGTTTCTTGAGAAATATTTTCCTAAGGTGGTTCATCTTAGGATGGAAAAACAATTCCTGGAATTGAGGGAGGAGAATGACTCAGTGGCTGCTTATGAAACAAAATTCACTCGACTGGAAAGGTATGATCCAAATTTCATATGAGATATTGATAGTAAAATCAACTATTTTTACTCAGGATTAAATCCAAAGTATTGAATGGATTTAGCTTCTCGTGAGTTCAAAATTTATGAAAAACTTGTTCGATGTGCGGAGAAGGTGGAAATGGATTTTGCCGATGATCAAGTGTTCTTTGAAAAACAACAGAATAAGAGGTCCAGTTGGCAGGAAAAGGGGAATAATTCATCAAAGAAGCCTGGGGGTAAGAAAATTAAATATCCATCTTGTGAGAAGTGTGGTAAAAAGCATCCCGGAGAATGTTTATCAAAGTCAGGAAAGTGCTTTTGGTGTGGTAAGTCTGGTCATATTGCTCGTAACTATAAGGAAGATGATCAAGCAGGGAATGAAAAGCCATCGGTAAGATGTTTTTAGTGTAATGAAATGGGTCATTATGCAAATGAGTGTCCAAATAAGAACTCAACTGAGGGAAAGCAGCCAGACTACAAGCAGAAAGGGGTGGTGAAATCCTTTGAAACTACTTCAGCAGATGTTGGGCCATCAAATGAAGTAGTATCAGGTACACTGTTTGTTTGTTCATATTATGCCAATGTGTTGTTTGATTCAAGTTCTACACACTCTTTCATTTCATAGAAGTTTTATAGTAAATTTTTAATTCCATACCAAGATATGAATACAGAACTTATGGTAAAAACACCTAGAGGAAATGTAGAGACAAAAAGAAAACATAAGAACATTCATGTCCTTGTGTGTGGAAAGAATCTACCTACAAACCTTATTTTTTTGCCTCTAGTAGAGTTTGATGTTATTTTGGGCATGGATTGGATTTCTATTTATCATGATAAGATTTATTTTAGAGCTAAATAGTTTTCTTTTCAGAAATATTTTAAGGTTTTGTACAAGAATGAACTCTTGATTTTGATAACATATCAGGAAGTTGAAAAACTGGTAAAATATTGAAATGAATGTTACCTTGTACATATTGTTGAAAACAAAGGGATTGTTCATATTAATGATGTTCCAGTGGTAAATGAGTACCTTTATGTTTTCCATAATGATTTTCCAGATATAATACTTGATCGGGAAGTTGAATTTACTGTTGACTTAGTTCTTGATGCTAATCCAATTTCAAAACCCCCTTATCAAATGTCTCAAATTGAACTTTTAGAGTTAAATAAAAAATTGCAGGAGTTATTAGATAAAGGTTTCATTCAACCTAGAACATCGCCATGGGGTTCTCCTATCTTGTTTGTTAAAAATAAAAATGGTTCAAGGAGACTTTGCATTGATTATAGAGCATTGAATAACATTACTATTAAGAATAAGTATCATATACCTCATATCGATGATTTTTTTTATCAGCTCCAGGAAGATCAGTATTTTTCGAAGATTGACTTGAGGTCGGGGTACCATCAGTTGAGAGTAAAAGAAGCAGACATTTCGAAGATCACGTTTCATACTAGATATGGCCATTATGAATTTGTAGTTATGCCTTTTGGGTTAACCAATGCATCTGCTATATTCATTGATCTTATGAATAGAATTTTCTGTGAGATCTTGGATAAGTTTTTGGTTGTGTTCATTGATGATATTTTGGTTTATTCCAAAAGTAAGGAGGAATATGAAAGTCATTTAAGGGTTTTCTTGCAAACCTTAAAAGAAAATAAACTATTTGGTAAATTCAGAAAGTGTGAGTTTTGGTTGCAAAAACTTTCTTTCATTGGTCACATTATTTCAAAAAATGGCATAACTATTGATCCTGCTAAAACAAAAGTTGGTCAAGAATGGCCAAGACCCACAAATATAACCGAGATTCATAGTTTTCTTGGTTTGGTAGGTTATTACCTGAGGTTCGTTGAAAATTTTTCACGGTTATCTATTCCAATGAGTAAGTTAACTCGAAAAGGTGTTAAGTTCATTTGTACAAAAGAGTGCGGTGATTGTTTTTGGGAATTGAAAAGAAGATTGGTGAATTCTCCAGTTTTGGAACTACCATCTAGAAATGGTGAGTTTGTTATCTACAGTGATGCTTTGTTGAAAGGAATGGGTTGTGTCCGGATGCAGAATGATCGGTTAATTGCTTATTCTTCACGTCAGTTGAAACCCCATGAGTTAAATTACTCTCACATGATTTGGAATTGATTGATGTTGTTTTTTCTTTAAAAATTTAGAGGCATCATTTGTATGGAGTGAAGTGTGAAATATATAGAGATCCCAAAAGTTTGAAGTATATATTCACTCAAAAATAATTGAACATGAGACAAAGGAGATGGTTGGAATTAATCAAGGATTATGATTTCACGATCCATTATCATCTGGGAAAAGCAAATAAAGTGGCTAATGATTTGAGTCTAAAAAGTAATACTTCATTAACCATCATACGTTTGGAACGAGATCCTTTGGTTTTTGATTTTATGAACTTTGGAATAGAAGTTATTGGTGTAGGAAATTATTCTGTTTTGTTTCAGGTGTCAGTGAAATCATCTCTATCAGACAGAATTAAGCAAGCGCAGAAGGAAGACAGTGAGTTGCAGAAAAAGGTAGAGTTGGTTCAGAAGGGTATGTTATCTGATTTTAACATTGATAATGATTGAGTTTTGATTTTTGGTAAGAGATTATGTGTGCCTTGTGATTCACAGTTGAAGAATGAGTTGTTATGTGAAGCTCATAGTTCTCCATTTTCAGTTCATCCTGGCAGTACTAAGATGTACAGAGATCTTCGGGAGTATTATTGGTGGGATGGAATGAAAAGAGATATTGTTGATTTTATTATGAAGTGTTTGACTTGTCAGCAGGTTAAAGCAGATAAGGAGTTACCGAAAGGGATGCTTCAGCCTCTACCGGTGCCAAAGTGGAAATGGGAAAATATATCCATGAACTTTATTGTGGGATTACCAAAGACATCTCGAGGTAATAATGCAATATGGGTTATAGTTTATCAATTGACTAAATCTTCTCATTTTCTTTCTATTCGAGATACTTTGTCTCTAGATCAATTTTCTCGGTTGTATGTTAAAGAGGTAGTCAGGTTGCATGGATTTCCTCTCTCCATTTTATATGATCGTGGTCCCAAGATTACTTCAAAATTTTGTAAAGGCCTTCAGAAGTCATTGGGTACTGAATTAAATTTTAGTACAGTTTTTCACCCTCAATAAGATGGGAAGTCAGAACGAACAATTCAGAAATTGGAAGATATGTTATCTGCTTGTTTGATGGATTACCAGGGAACTTGGGACCAACATCTTTCTTTGGTTGAATTTTCATATAATAACAGTTTTTATTCCAGTATACAGATGGCTCTATTTGAGGCATTATAGAGAAAGCATTGTCAAACTCTAGATTTTTGGGATAAAGTAAGTGAAAGGAAGCTAATGGGACCATAATTGGTAGAAGAGATGGCAAAGAAAGTTCAATTGATTCAGAAGAACATGAGAACAGCTCAGAGAAGATAGAAAAGTTATGCAGATAACCGAAGGAAGGATCTTTCTTTTGAGGTAGGTGATCATGTTTTTCTCTAAGTTTCTCCATGGAAATGTGTGATGTGTTTTGGTAAGAAGGAAATGTTGAGTCTGAGGATCATTGGACCTTATAAAATCCTGGAGAAAGTTAGATCAGTTGCGTACAGAGTGGCTTTACCTCCAAGTTTATCCTAGGTACACAATGTTTTTCATGTTTCGATGTTGAGAAAGTATATATCAGATCCATCTCATGTTTTCAGCCCAGAGGTAGTTCAGTTGGAAGAGAATCTCTCTTATGAAGAACAATTAGTCTAGATTCTTGACCATAGAGAGAAATTATTGTAGAATAAGGTAATTCACTAGGTAAAGGTTTTGTGGAAAAACCGTATGGTTGAAGAGGCAATGTGGGAATATGAAAATGCTATGAGGGATAAATACCCCCACTTATTTTGATAAGTGAATAAAAATTGTGAGGATGAAATTTTCAAAAGGGGGGAAGGATGTAACATCCCATGTAAATGAAGAATAAGATATTTTCATACTTATTAATATTTCTTAATTAAATATTAATTTTACTTTAAAAGGGTTTCCATGTTCAATAGCGTACCCGATACGCAACAACGAGTTTCTTTGGAATTTTACATTGCACACTAATAATATAATATTATTATTTTAAATGGTAGTTAACTCCTAGTATTTTTATTGGAGGGAATGAATGAAAGTAACTACAATATGATTATACATTTTTGTTAAATTTATTTACATTTATCCAATAAAAGTTAGAGGCTTAAAATGTGAATGAATCTAATTTTAAGCATAATTTACATTAAAACGCTGATTTATCACCTTTTAATGGAAAACCCTCCATAAATATAGTATTGGTTACTTTAATACATTCTATATGACCAAATAAAATACTTCTTTAGAATGGGGATATCAAAATTTACTTTTTGTAAATTTTTGTAATTTTTCCAATAAAGTTCATTTTTTAATGAATAGTGAAAAATATTGTATTTTAATTCAAAAGAGCCTTTTAATATAATTTATTTATATGAATATATTATATTTTTAATTGGTTTTAAAGTGTAATTATAATATATTTTTACCATTTGATCAAATTTTGGTCATTGGAATTAATTTCACTTCGAAATTGGACATAAACAAGTGTCAATCTTTTGATAGTTATTGTTTCTTAAAAACACGCTATTTTAACAACGGGAATTAATTTTAAAATTAATTAATGAAACTTTTATGTTTTTAATTTTGAAAAATAAACATCATTTTTGAATTTTTAATATCAAATATATCTTAGGATTAATTTTTTGTATTTTTCTGAAAAACTTCAATTTTTTATGAATAGTGAAACCACTTAGTAGTAGTTAAAAAAACTTACTTTTTCATTTAAATGAAATTTTACCACTTCTGTGAATTGAATTTTGAAAATCCAACATACTTGGTTATTATCAAGGAGTAAAATTTGGTTCAATAAGATGAAAATATTTTTTGGTGAATAGTAACTTTTGACTTTTATTTACCGCGGTTAAAGGTAAATAGGGTAATTCAAGGTTAAAAGAATATTATAATAATTCAAAATTACCTTAAAACTGGTCCAAACCTTATTGGTTGAGTCATTTACAACCATGGCCATCTTTGGGTCTATTTTGGGACCCCATTGAGCCACTTGGGAGTGATAATGACAATTTAGATTAATTATCTTAAAGTAAAGGCAAAAATTACCAAAGAAAATATCTTTTAGTAAATTAACTTTTATAAGTGGTTATATAAATTATCTTTTTTACTACAAATATTCATTAGAAATATAAAATTATTTACTACATCATGGTATTTATTTTATAATTTTTAGATATCAAATTAATTAAATTATTTATGACAAAATAATGATGCAGTATTTACCTCATTAATAAATGATTTAAATAAATAAGATTATAATGATTAAAATATTATCCAAAACATGTCCAATTATTATTGGATGATTTTATTTTGAATATGAGTCATCTTATATTCGACTATAATAATTTTTGGACCTTTTGAAACCGAAGATATGTTTATAATAAAATAATGTTTTCACACTTTCCTAAAGAGTCCCTCCTCTCCCTTATAAAATGAGACCACTTATAACCAATTACTTACACCTCTAAAGCCTTTTGGATCATCTATACTCTACCCAATTAATCTCCCTACATCTCTCTCCTCCTCTTAGAAGCCTTACCTTAGGCAGAAGGCACTTCAAGAAGTCCTTTGGTTCAAACCAATGGGAGCTACCCAAATTAAAGGTAACGGTTTCTCTTAAATTGTTTTCTATTATTTTACTTCTCCAACCCCTAAAATATTTTTATTAATTTATTTTGTAACAACATCAGTATCCTAAATATACTAGTATTTTGTTATGAGAATTATTATAACTACACTTGCACACACCTCCAACTAATGGATGAAGAACATAATGTTTCTGTGGATGACAAACTAACGCCTCATGAAACGATTATTGTTCGATTATCTCCTACTGCCTCTCATGGTGGAAATTATGATGGAACTATATTTATATATGATATATATTATGTTTATATTTTCTTTATCCTTCTGTATTTTCCATTTATATCATGCCTTTATGGTTTCCATTATGGGTAAACGTGATAATCTCATTAGAGGAAGTGTGGACTACCGCCCCCTCAAAGTGATATGACTTATTCATACCATATGTGGTACGTATAAAGGATAGATTTGATGATATTATATATGATACAATACTGGAATTATAATACTACTATGTATCATTATGTTTTAATTCCATTAAATATGAAATATAAATGGAAGTAGCGTCCATGCGTACGCATGGCTTACCGTCTCCATGAAGGTGCATTTTATTTCTTACCTCTAAATGTCATCTACTATTATAAATACTTGTATATGATGGATATATATGATATATATGATATCTAAATCATGAATATAATTCTGGATATAATGAACCTTTGACCACATGAACAACATGTAATTATAAGAAGTCCATTTTTGACTCAAGTACCAAATATCGAAAAAATGAACATTATTAACTTAAATGATTACATGATGTTTATAACATGGTAATAAGTGATATAAAAGGAATAATAAACTTTAAAAGGTTTCTTAAGCAAGTATAAATTAAATTTAGTTTATTATTCAGGAGATTAAAGAATGGTCGATTCAAGTCAGGCACGAGGTAACGGACTTCGTCTCAATCTCCTTTCATTGAGGCATATTTTGTTTTAATAAAAGACTTTATTTTATACGTTGTATAAACACCCTTGACTTTTCAAAGGGAATATTTTTATAAGAATCATTTTACAAAATGACAAAAATGAATGTTTCTTTTAACGTAATCGGTCACAACGACCTTTTCCACCGTCGCTAGTGTTATTTGATCTTTGGCTTCCTCAACAAGCCATAATGTTTTTAAAAGAAAATAAATACCTTATACTCATTTACGTATTTTTGGGATTGAAAATGGTTTTGAAAATGGATTTTTGATGTCAATATATTTAAGTGATATATTGTGATTGAAATGTGGAAATTTTTTCTTTCCTTTATATTTGTTTTATGTCTTATGATTTTATAATGGTACTTGGACATTTGATGGGTGGTTACATGATAAACCAAATGACGGGTGGTTCCGTGAATACCAGGACGGGTGGTTACATTATAACCTCCAATGCATTGGGTATGGAAGTCGGCCGTATGGCTATTCTATTTAGTGATATGTGTGGAAGTCGACCGTATGGTTATTCCATTTATGTATGTTTATGTTCCAAGTTACCTTTATATGTTATGTGTCCTTTATATGGGTTTTATGGTAATATTTTGGTTACAAAAGGGTAATTAATGATCTTTTATTCAGTGAAGAGTATTTACTACTTCATAAAGGTGAAAAGTATTAGTTATGTTAATGTATTCATGGTTTACTTGTTGTTTTTAAAAACTAACAGTTTTCCTTCTTTATGGATCCCTTACTGATCTTTTTATGTTCATCCCATGTTTTTGAAATGTTTTTCACAGAACATAATGTGGAATAGGATCAAGGATGGGATCAAGGAAAAGTCATGTTGTCTTAAACTTGGAACTAGACATGACTCTTTTTTTAAGAGTTCATGTTTTGTAAAAAAGGGGAAACAATGTAAAAGTGTCTACTTTGTAATCTTTGATATGTAATAGTTATGTCCTAATTTTCTAAAACTCTAAACCTGAAAAGATCCTCAATGTGAATTATTCATTTAATTCAAGGTTATGTAATGTTTTAAGGCTGGGTCCTTATAAGAATGCTCCAGTGGTCTTCAAGGAACTGATGAACTGAGTGTTCCATCTTTACTTGGATTCATTTGTGGTGGTTTTCATGGATAATATCTTAGTGTATTCCCATAATATACATAACCATGATACACAATTTGAGATCATTTTGAGTACACTAAGAGAGCATCAATTATATGTTAATCTCTCTAAGTGACACTTCTAGATGTATTAGATTCACTTCCTAAGTCATGTCATCTCGGAGACAAGATTATTAGTGGACCCATAAAGGGTGAGATAAGTAGTTAGCTAGGATCATCCAAAGAGTGTATTTAAGTTTCAGAGTTTTCTTGGGTTTTTTGGGTACTATAGTCATTTCATACAGGACTTCTCATGCTTAGAAGCAATGATGACGGGCTTAAGAAAGAAGGATCTGAAGTACGTATGGATAGATTCTTGCGAGATGGCCTTTTAAGATATTAAAGGGAGATTAACATTAGCACTGATACTAATTTTTATAGAGTTGGGAAGGATTTATAATGTATACTATGATGCATCAGGTATTGGGTTGGGAGAAGTGCTTACGTAGGGGGATCGTGTCATTTCATACTGGTCTCAGCAGCTGAGGCCACATGAGAGGAACTACGCAATGCACAATCTCGAGTTAGACATGGTTGTTCATGCCTTGCACTATTGGATACATTACTTGTTGGGAGAGATTTTGTGGTATACAAATACCACAAACGTCTCAAGTACATATTTACTCAGTGTGATCTCAATTTGAGGTAGAGAAGGTAGGTGGAATGCCTTCAGTCTTTCGAATTTGAGCTTGCCTACATGATTGGGAAAGGCAATGCAGTGGTCGATGAACTAATTAAGAGAACACAGATATAGATAGTGCAGTAATCCATTAGTGAGTGGAAGCTGATGGTGTTATTCTCATAGATGCACTAGGAGGTGCATGATAGTTAGGGACAAAATTTTCTTACATCCTTTGTTGTTACCTATACATTACTAGAAATAGTGAAGATAATGAAACTATTAGATTCTGAAGTCTTGATTCTATGGGATAGTATATCAGGTGAGGACCCTCCTTCTAGTTAGACCATAGTAAAGGATGAGATATTACAGTTACATGGTCACATATGGGTGTCATCAGACATGTGTGAGGAGATGATGTGGGATTTTCATGCTTCAGTTTGGGCAGTGCATCCTGGTGTCACCAAGATGTATTGAGATTTATATCGTCAATACTGGGGTCTAGGCATGAAGGGATATATAGCTAGTTTTTTCATAAGATGTTCCGCCTATTAGTAGGTGAAGGCAGAGCACCAAAGACATGCAGGAATTTTGCAGCAGCTACCCATTCTAGAGTATAAATGGAATGACATCATGATATATTTTGTGATAGGTTTACCGAGGTCTCCCTAAGGTAATGATTTATTATGGGTTGTGGTTGATATATTTACAAAGTTTTCACATTTCTTAATAATTAAGGAAACCCTCAATGTTGATGAGCTTAGGAGGTTGTACATCTGGAAGATTGTACGACAACACAGGGTTCCTCATTCTATCATTTCAGATAGGGATGCCTATTTTACTTCTCTTTTTTGGAAAGTTATATAGAGTAATTTTGGTACACAGGTGCTCCTGAGCACAGCTTACCATACCCAGACATATGGCCAATAAAAGCACGTGATTCAAGTGATGGAGGACATTCTTTGAGCATGCATGATGGATTTTGGGGGTTACTGGGAGACACATATACCCCTTATTGAGTTCACCTATAATAATAGCTTCTAGGATACTATTTAGATGGCTCTATTTGAGGCTTTGTACGATAGGCCATGCCAGTCACCCATGTGTTGGCTAGAGGTAGGAGAGGAAGAAATGTTGGGACCTTGTCTTATCCAGGAAACAATTGAGTAGGTTTAGTTGATTCGTAAACGAATGTCTACTGCACAATCTCATCAAAAGTCATACACTGATATCTATTGATGACCTTTTGAGTTTGAGGTCGACGATCATGTTTTCTACGTGTCGCATCGAGGTTGGGACACAAGAGGATCAGGATTTAGGGTAATATTTTACTGAGATACATCGATCCATTTGAGATTCTAGAGACGGTCGGGCTAGTTTCTTATTGATTGAAGTTACCTCATAGGTACAAGGCTATGCATGACGTATTCCATGATTCTCAGTTGCAACATTACTTTTCGGACCCGTACCACACCTTTCATCCTAAGTAAGTGGATTTTCTATAAGATGTATCCTTTGAGGATCATCCCAGTCGTAGAACAAAGGTTCTATATGGTCGATATGTTCCTTTGGTATGGGTGTTATGGTAGCACAGTCGAGTTCAAGGCGAGAGTTGGTAGAGGGGGACCAACGTATGATCACAATGTCTAGAGTTATTCTCTGATGTTCCTTTACCACCCTTAGAAGGGAAATTTGGGGACGAATTGGTTTAAGGGGGGAAATTTGTAAGAAATCGATTCTTCATTATGTTATGGATCTTTCCTTTTCAGTTTATACTGAAGAAGATGGGGGGAAAGTGGTCGAAGGGCTAGATGTAGGCCTGTTACACAATGTGACTAGGGACTAAAATTCATGTAATTTTATGTGCATGCCATGTATAAAGGGATACATTCCATGTAATCCCAGTAGACTTCCATGTAATGGTATGGACAGGAGTTGTACAGACATGGCATGAAGTCTCAAGTACATGTCGTGTACTTTTTTTAAATTGATAAAATCATGAAGTAGCATCGTTTTTGTAAAAATGTACAGAAATCACCCCTTCATTTGACGAACAACACACCCAAGTGTTCAGGGGATAGTTTGGCCTCTTGTTTTGTCGTCTGATATCTGATTTGAACACCATTGAATGCATTGGATTCCCCTTGGTAAGATCTCAATTCCTCTTGAGGATCTCTTCCTAATTTATTCTCTTTATATAGTTATTTATGTTCAAGTGTTTATACCCATTTTTTATATCTACTCTCTTCTAGGATGAATTTGAGCTCGATGTTGGATGAGGAGAGTCGTACAAATATGAGGTAGGTGGTCTTGTGCCTCTCATTAATTATTGATTTGTTTATATGTGTCGTAGTTCTATTTTCCCATGTTTTGGGTATATCCTTGAATGTAAATTGACCCTTTTTGTTTCCTAATGATGATTAGGTCATGAATTAAATTAATTTAATCATGTTGAGGTTGTTGGTTTGATTAAGGGCCACCTTATGGGCATGTTTCCCACGAATGATCATTTATGGTCGTTTGGTCGAGGTTGCCTATAAGGCATTCCTTGTTTTCCCTTATTGGGTTCCTAAGTAAAAATTAAATTTACAATGAAATTGTAATTGTGATAAATTTTTATTGAGTTGATTAAGGATTTGGGATTAGTGGTTTCCCCTTTTTCCCATGACATGACAATTATTGTTTAAGACTTGTGATAGTTTAATTCACTTATTTCTTGATATGTATGATTCCCACATGAGTTGCCATTATGTTAACCATGTAATAGTGTAATTTACATGTGTTGTATTTTATTCTAAAATGATGATATACTGAGCTTGACATTGTTCACTATTATGCCTATGGGCGAGGATTTGTTATGCTTGTAGGCGAGAATTTATAATGCGTTTGGGAAAGGATTTGTTATGCATGTGGGTGAGGATTGGTTATGCCTATGGGAGGGGTTTTTCTTTGCATGAAGGCATGATATTGAGTTGAATATAAAAATGGAATAAATTATGATGTGTCTTCCAAGCCAAAGCACAAGCTTAGATTCGGTCTTCACTTTACTTATTTAGATAGCCTTCTCAGGTATCGGTTGAGCATCCTTTATACAGGGGGTTGATGGGATTAGTCCAGATCTTGAGACCAATGTAACTCAATGTAAATGAATGGTTAAAATGAACATAATGGATGAAAGTGGACAATAGGACTTTTAGGATTGTTTACTTCTGAGTACTTCCTAGTTTACAACTTTTTCTTTTTATACACTACTTGTTTCATATACTCACTGAAAAATAGGCACTAACCATGAGTGGTAGCCTACTGGGATTTATTTCTCACACCCTATTTGGTTCATTCTTTTGGGACCAAAAAGATTATATTGTTGCAGGTTTCGATAAAGGAAATAACCCTTCTATAGGTACTTGAGATATTGTTTAGGATTCGGAGAGCATGGGACCTTGATGATCCTTGTGATGCTTCTTATTTTCCTTGGTTTCTTTTTATTTTGGAAAATATAATTTTTATTGATACAGTGTACTTGTTTTAGCTTCTTTCCTATAACATATGACATGATGCATCGTCTTTTGTATGCAATGATGTTTTGTTATTTATCTTATCGGGCTTCCCTGTTTATTTCAGTTGTATGTTGTTTACTGCTTTTGTTATTGTATGTTAGTAATCTATTCTGTTACACTCTACCAATGAGGGCATAGTTTCCCAAATATCACACCATAGGTTCTTTCTTCTAGTCGATAGCCTCTAGTATTTGGGGAAATGTGCTTGATGTCAGTGTCCAATTGGGTACGGGGCACAAGCTGAATGGAACCCGGATCTGGGACGTTAAAAAACACCGTTTTATCTCAATAAATTAAACAACCCACTTTTGATGAATGTTTTTAATAAAATTTATAAATTAAATATTCAATAAAAAATTAACACTAATCCAACAGATTTGATAGGTATAGGAAAAGAATAAATCCCATTTTATGAATAAAAATATGTATTTTTCTACAAGATAATTTTACCACCTTTTAATGGAGAATCCATTTTAAATATAATTTTTTACACTTATAATTTATATTTGAAAAAATAAAATTCATTTTTGAAATTTCTGTATAAAAATTTACTTGGGATAATTTTTGGTATTTTTCAGATAAGTTTCTTATTTTGATGAATAGTGAAAAAATACTGAATTTTAATTCAAAACTGATTTTTCATATAATTTATTTATATTGTTAAATTATATTTTAATTTCGTTTTAAAGTGTAATTATATAAATTTGATATAAATTAATACAATTTAGTTCATTGGAACCAATTTCACATTGAAATTGGATATAAAATCATTTTAAACTTTTAAACTTTTTTGCTTAAAAATCGTTGTTGAGACACGTCTGTGGGATTAATTTTAAATTAATTTCTGACACTTATAAGATTATAATTAACAAAAATTGATTCCATATTTGGAATCAAAATAATTTCTAATTTATAATAATTTTAACAACGTTTTTGACTAAAAATATTAGTGATAGTAATTAATATTTATTACAGTGATTAAGGTAAAAACGAGCTTAATTGATGGATAAACTTAAAATATAAGGTTTAGAAATAACCCTACACTTATGTAAAAATTATTTTATGGAAATATTTATTCCATTAAACCTATAATATCTATAATTTTTTATTTAAAACCCTTGGGGTAAAAGTAAAATGTGGGGATCACTCAAATATTTTTAAGAATATCCAACGTGTCCTTTTCCCCACGTATAAAAGGCCTCCTCTACCCCTCCTCTATTAACACCTATCAAGCCATTTGTATTGAAAAACCCCTACCCTAATATCATTCCAAATTTCATACCTTTATCCTATAATCCTATTATTTTATAGAAACCCAACCAAGGAATCCCTTTGTTGCATACCAAAATGAGTTAACCAAAGAAGTGGTAACATCCTTCCACAAGCTATTTTATTTTATTTTCATTATCCACCCCCCCCCACCCAATTATTCTTAGTCCATGATTATATAATAACCTAAGTATCCTAAATATACTAATATTTTGTTATTTTATGATTTTTACCTACACTCAAACACACTTCCATCAAATGAGATACGCATTCATCATTCGTGTGTACGTAGGACTACCGTCTCGCGAACTGATGTCATTTGTTCTTCCATTTCCACCTTTCAAGGTTGTGAATAATGATTTCATTTATATTTTTATATTATATATATAATATTTATTATGTATTTATACTTCTTTAATTATTATATAACATATACCTTCATTCTTTACATTTTTTGGAAATATGATAGCTCTGTTTGTGTACGTGTGGACAACTGCCTCCTCAAAAAGATGTGATTCGTTCACACTTCACATAGAATTAATTAAGGATGAGATTAGAAAAATTATATGATATATATGAAATAATAATTATACTATAATTATAATATATATATATATATCATTTTCTTTTTTTCTTTCAATGCGATAAGAAAATAGAAACAGCGTTCACGCGTACGTATGGTCTTTCGTCTCCATGAATGGTGTATTCCATTACATATTTCTATATTTTATATATTATTGTAAATATTTATATACTTAATATATATGATATTTATATCATTTTTACATTATTTAAATAATTAAATCCTGATCTAAGTAAGAGGATAAATAATAATAAGTCCAAAAATATATGAAAAACAAAGCATATATTTTTAACCCCAAACCTTTTTTTTGGTATTTTATACAATCCAATTTTTGGTAAGTGGGAACCATATATAAGATCTATAGACAATTGAAAACCACAACATTCAAAATTCAAAATTCAACTTTCAGAATTCAAATAAACCTCCATCGTCGACCTCGAACCACGAACCTCGAGTCGTGTAACCATCACGATTCACATCCATCATCCATCACGTGTCATCCCCAAACATCTTCAGACGGTCAAGTCACTACCTTCCGCCATCTTCAGTCTTTTCATTGTTTTCCTCACCATTGAACTATCCGCACATATGTCTTCTTCATCAATGTCCACTACCACAACCGGAAAACCACTAAACACCGACATCATCGCCATCGCCAATCATCGAGTAGTCATTCCACCGTCGTGAAAAACACTATAGGTAGACATTATACTCAAAAATGAACAAAACCAACAACCAGAGATGTAAATAGGTTCACTGATAACATTAAGGGAGAAAAACTAAAAAAAATTAGAGCCATCTTCACAGAAGAAATCCGAAATAACATTGGTGAAATCTGAAAGAACATTAAAACTGGAGAAACCCACCACAGGTCGCGCCGCCCAGAAACTATTACCGATCCCCAAACACACCCCAAAGCCTCCTTGGAATCCGTCGCACCCGACCGACTTGGAAGGGAGAAAAATATTTGGAATCCAGAGTTGGGAGGAGCAGCCGAGAAGGGGAAAAGGTGAAAAAGGCCACCATGAAACAAGCATGAGGATAACTGGGGTTGAAACCCTAAGAGAAACTGGAATAAAGGGGTTTAAGAAGATCCGTTGAAAGAACCACAAAGTAATGAGAAAGGGGAAACTGGGGCTGAAACCCTAGAAGAATGAACTAAAGAAGATGGAACCAAGGAGATCGAAGGTCTGTCGCTGTGAGAAGCCACCAACACCTCCCAAGAGGTCATACCTACCATAATTCCTAACCAAGATAGGGTCAAGCATGATGGAGAAGATAGAAAGAGAAGCAGAATAAAACCTGCAACATCAATACCAGAGCGACGAAGATCGAGTAGAAACCTGCAACAACAGAAATAAGAGCAGATAGGATCAGTGCTCAAAGGAAGAGGCTCTGACGCCAAGAGGAGGATGCCCTAGGATGAGAAGCTCTCAAGAGATAGCGGTCCAGGAGAAATCAGAGGCATCCTCTCGCATCTTCCCCCTGCGTGCAAAAACAAAGCATATATTACCTGAAACTTAACATTAACATAGAATTATTAAAAAATGGGTAATATTAATTCATAATAAAATAATATATGGTATTATATATAATATTATTATTATGTGGTATATTTATAATAAACTTATATTTATTATATAGGAGGTTTGAATGTGTACGAAGAAAGTCAAGACTTAAGGTAAGGGTTCTCTCATCTCACTTTTATTTATGTGAGATTTATACCATATTAACCAATCATTTATTTTGTGTCATGTATATTATATGATTAAGATACTAAAATTTATGGTCATTTATATATCCCTTTTATTATCTATCTTTCATGTGGTTTATGGTTCAAAAGTTACCAAATCAGTAAAGTAATTTTGTCTCAATTTTCCTTCTTTGAGACACATGCCATTTTATGAACCTATATTCTTCTAAGATGTGTATACACTGGCATTTTACATGCTATATAATGAATCTAATTATTTTAATGATATTTTAATCTTTATTTAATTTTATTATTTCATGTGGATTATGATTCAAAGTTACTAAAGTGGTAACAGTTTATTGATACAATCTCATCGTTTATCGGGATTGTTTATGATTATGCCTCCATTAATAAAATATTATAATCCATATCTCAAGAAATATCAGGAATTTTATTATACTATATTTATTCATTATATATTCATGTAATGGTACCAATGTCTACTTCTTTTTACTTAAGATAATTAGGAAAGTGTTTTTAAAAAAATCTGACTTTACCTCTATCTTTGGTGGGAAATAAGTGTTGTCTCAAAACCATGTTTTCTAAAAATGTTTTTAAATTTTTTATAATATTATCATTTGATATTTAATGTTAATTTTTATCCATGTTTTACTTTTTAAACAAAAAAATTTTAAAAACGAATATTCTTGTCATTTTCCGATTGAGGCACTTTTCTAAACTTTTTATAGTGCAAAAGAAATGGTTTGCATGTACGGATTTATCCACCTTTATTAAAATCATTTATTTGAAGATTACATTGAAAGTTTACAAGATTAATTTTTTTTAGAAAAAAAATTTCCAAATATTCTGTACATTCAATTCTTTTAAAGTGGTTTCAAAGAAAAAGGTTTTCAAAAACTTTTAATGTTCAGAAAGTGTTTTAAAATATTTTCAAGTTTCTTCTATAAGTTTTAAAGGAAAATGTTTTTCAAAATGATTTAATGATTATTTTATATGTTTTCATGGAAACGTTTTTTCAAAAAAATTTCATGATTCACTTATAATTTTTTAAGGATAAAAATTTCCAAAATATTTTCAAACTTCTTTTATAATTTTTTAAGCAAGAAATTTTTCACAATGTTTTTAATCTTATTTTATAATTTTTCAAGGAAACATTTTTTCAAAATATTTCCCATATGATTTTATAAGTTTTCAAGGAAAAAGGTTTTCAAAATGTTATCAATATTATTTTATAATTTTTCATTGAAAATTTTTTTCAAAATTTTTTCATGATTCCTTTATAAGTTTTTTTAAAAAATCAAGCTTCTTTTATTTGTTTTTAAGGAAAATTATTTTCAAAATGTTTTCAAGATAATTTTATAAGTTTTCAAGGAAAATGTTTTAAAAATTATTTTATAAGTTTTTAAAAAAAATCTTATGCTTCTTTTATAATTTTTCAATGAAACATTTTTTCAAAAAAATTAAAATTCATTAATAAGTTTTAAAGGTTATTTTTAAAGAAAATGGTTTTTAAAATTTTTATATTTTAAAAAGTATTTCTTAAAAGAAGAAAGGATATCTTCCTCAAGAAATTATTTTTAAAGATTTCTAAAAAAATATGTTCCATATAATATGATATTCATTTGTGTTACTCATGCCTTATTAGGGATATGATCCAAGGGTTCTATTCACGTTCTTTCTCAGAATGGTATTTGTTTTGATGTCATGATGTTTATAAAACTCATTTCTCTTTTATGGATTATATATTTATGAAACCTATTTCTTTTTCATGGGTTATATGATTATGAAACCCATTTCTCTTCCATGGGTTATATGTTTATAATACCCACTTTTTTCATGGGTTATTTTATGATGAGATGATTAAAAAATTATCTATTTTCCATAGGTTATTATATGATAAAATGTATATGATACTCGTTTTATTTCATAGGTTATTATATGATGTTTATGAAACCCATATCTTTTCAGGGTTCATGAATGATTAATTTTTTACTATCTTTTGGAACACATATATATTATTTCATTATGTGATGGGTTGAACCTATATCTACCTCTAATGCATTGGGTAAAGATTTATATCTCCTAAGATATACATGGATGAAATAGGGAGTGAACTCAATTTAATAAAGGACTTTTTTCTCTAATATGGTATTGGGAGTGAAACTTGACTACTAATATGGTATTGGGAGTGAACCATGACTACTAATGTGGTTTGGGGAGTTACCATTACACTAAATGAAAAAATATATGACTGGGGATGGTTGTGTGTCATGCTCGATAATTTTATCCCAATTAAGTACCCTAGTTGGTTTTTACAATGATCCTTAACTTATAAGGAATTATTTAATATGCTTATGCTTATTCCACAAATTCTATTTCTTATTCTTATATTATGATATCATTGACTATGATCTTGATTCCCTTATGATTCATGTCTTATGAACTAAAAATATTTATTCCATGACATGTGTATATGATTTTGATATGCAAGGTATGATATTCTAATGGTATTCCCAGGTTCTCATACCTGTATACTCATGTTATACTTCTCTATGTCCTTTATTTACCCATATTGAGAATCTGAGCTGAACAATTCTTATTTTTCCTTTCCTCAGGTTATAAAGAAATTTTTTAATCATAAGTACTAAAGGGGAAGATCTTTATGGTAAATGTTGAATATATTTCAAAAAGATAGAATATTTTGTTCCATGTTTCCAAATACACTAAACTATTATGGTCCTTGGGAATTTATTTTTCTAATGTTATGAATATTCATCTAGAATTATGTAATATCCTGGTATGTTAAGCCCATGTCACTATAGGGGAGTTCTTATGAGATGGGTTAGTTTAATTAACTAAAGTTGGCAGCAAAGGGGTATCCATAGCTAGCTTATTTTAACTTTATAGGTAAAGTGTTGAGAAAAGTGAAGTAATTATTTTTAGGAGATGAGACTCTAATAAACAGATCAAGGATCCATGAGTTAATTTGGTTGTACAATCAAACACCTAACATGAAATTCTATTAGTAGTGACATAACTATAGCTTGTAGACTATGAGGAGAGGTTTCAAGGATAGTTTACACTATAATACTTAAGTGATGAATTATTTCAAATCTAGTAGTTGAGGGATACTATGATTTTTTAAAATAGTGGGAGTAATTTAAAATTAATAATTTAAATATTATTACTAGTAATCAAGATAAATTACTAATCTTCTAAGTTATTTTTTTATATCAAAATGGATACCACCACCAATTCAATTACACTCTGATCAATATTGGATAAATAGAATATTCTGACCAGATATAACTTCCAGAAGTGGAATAGGTGCTTGTTCATAGTACTATTCCAATAGAGGAAGCTTTATTTGATAGAATACTCACTTCATGTTGATCCCCTTAAGATAGAAATCAAGTTAAATAAAGATAATACAATAGTAATATGGATGATGCACTAGATGATTAGTTTTTTATATTGTATTCTATTTCTAGTGAGCTACAGAAAATTCCTAAGGACCAATATGCTTTACAAATGTTATCTTATCTTCAAGAGTTATACATAGAGAGAGTTCAACAAGAAATATATGAGATATCCAGGGATCTTTATAGATGCAGGATAGAAAAAAAATCAATAAGGATCTCATGTACTCAAGATGACTGGGTACATTGAGAAACTTGATTCTCTTGGATTCAAACTAAACCAAGATCTATAAAATGATCTCATTCTTTCCTATTTACCATATAACTTCTAGAATTTCATTGTTAATTATAATATTAATAAAATCAATAAGTCACTCCTAGGTTTGTTTCCTTTAGTTCACTAAGAATATAAGGATATAAATAATTCCAAATCTTTGGTCCTTATGGTGAACAAGAGGAGGAAAGTCAAGGCTAAAGTGTCAAGCGATAAGTCTAATTCAAAGACACTGATTCACTACCCTTTAAATAATAAAAATATATAGAGGGATTTTAATGAGTAGGGTTAGTCTTCTTTTTATGCAGCAATAAAGGTATCTGGAAGAATAATTACATAACTGGGAAGAACAAACAAGTTGACGCTTCTAATTTAGTTATATTTGTCATTGAATGTAGCATGTATGTTTCTATAAGTTGGGTATTGGATAATTTATGTGGGTCATACATTTTTATTCAAATACAGTAACCACGTAGATTCAATACAATTAAAAAATTTGGAGTAGATATTCATGTAGTAAATGGTGTGAGACTTGTAGAATTAGTAGTGGGGGTTATCATGTTACTTTTCCTATTGGGATAGTTCTTATACTGAGTAATTATTATTATGTATTATATGTTACCAGAAACATAATCTCAGTTTCTAGTTTATACATTATTGGATCTTATTTCATGTTTGGAAAGAAATGATTCCTTATATATAAGGATAACATATGTTATAGTATGGATCATCTTAACAATGGGTTCTATATACTTGAACAAGAAAATCCAGTATTATAAATTAATGAAAAATCCTGCGAGAATGACTCATATCCTACCCACCTATGGATCTTTAGGATAGGTCATGTAAATGAGAATAATTTATGTAAACTAGATCAAGAAGGGTATTTAGACTCCTTGGAGTTAAAATACTTGGATTTATGTCATGCTTGTTTACAAGGTAAAATGAACAAATAATCTTTCAGTTGAAAAGAAGAAAAATCCAAAGAACCATTAGAATTGGTTCATACTAATGTATGTGGTCCATTTCTAGTATAGGTGAGGGTGGTTTTTCTTACTTCATTAATTTTACTGATGACTATAATAGATGTGGATATAACTACTTAATAAGTTATAAGTCATGTTCCTTTAGCATGTTTAAGGAATATCATAATGAAGTGGAGAATTAACTTGGTAAGAAGATTAAGAAACTCTTCTCAGACCATAGTGGTGAATATCTTAACCAAGATTTCATCAATCATTTAAATTAGTGTGGGATAATTTCCCAAATTTCTCCTCCTTTTAAACCTCATTGGAATGGTGTTATAAAAAGTAAGAATTAGACCTTATTTGACATAGTCATATCAATGATGAGTCATGAAACTCTACGATTATCCTTTTGGGGTTATGCACTATAGACTTTGGTATATACACTACATCGAGTACCAACTAAATAAGTGGATGGAATTACATATGAGTTATGGAATGTAAATAAATCCATTATATCACAAATATGTGTATGAGGATGTGATGACTTTATAAAGACTATACCTAGTAAAAAATTAACACCCTGGAGCATGAAGTGTGTCTTTATAGGTTATCCTAAGGAGACTGTAATTCCATGACCCTAGTTACCCAGATTCGGTGCATTACTACATAACATTGGAATGATAACAAGAGATCAAATCTCGAAAGACCAATTAGTTTAGCAGACTTGGAAGTAATAGATACATACATAAGTTTTACATTACATTATGAAATGGAAAAACAATAACATTGTGTCCCCTTTAAACACACTCATATCCCTTATCCTATTCTTGTAGTTTAATCATAATATAATTCTTCACATCCTGGGAAAAAGAAAACATAAGAAAGGGGTGAGCTCAGATGCTCTGTAAGGATAACAATATAGCAGAAACTATCATAAATAAGAATAAACATTTAAGGCGATGTATAAGACTAAAACAAAATCCTTTTAAACTTAAACTTCATCATAAAATGGAAAATATAAGTAAATAATATCATTTACTTATTCAAATGGATATTATACTAGTCGAATAATCACATGTTATATCAATAGCTAATTTCATTATGATGTAATGAATAATGTTGGACATCATAACCACATAGTCAAGGCCTCATTCCAAGACTAAAAATTAGATTTTTTCAAGGCCTTGTGCCAAGAAACAAGTTTGTCTCATGATACCTACCAAGGCATCGAGGAGTTATAGTGGGCTCCACCCGTCACTTAATAAGTCCAATGCATTCCTCATATGCAAAGGTTGAAACATAACAAAAACATTCGTATTAAAACTAGCATACCGAATGTTAATACTTTAACCATAAACCATGAGTAACACATCCACAGTCAAAAATATAACAAAACCTTCAATAAAATATGGAAGATTGTATCATAATAAATGAACTTCAAAAAATTATAAAATCTATCAAAGGATTTTAAAATATAGGAAATCAAAACTATTTGAGAGAAATAAATCTTTCTGTTTTGAAATCATTTAAAAGTCACATAATTAAAAAAGAAAACATTTATTTTGAAAATATTCTTATAATCCTGTAAGAGAAGTTTCGAAGATGTTATAATAGCTGAAAATAAACGCACCCGCCGTATACGTTAAAAACATTCTTACCATAATTTGTCGAAAATTTCAAAAAGTACCTTGTTTGGAAAACGACGGAAAAATTACTTTCAAAATATTTTATAAAAATTCAAACAAGGGTATAAATAACTTTAACCCATATTCTGGGAAATAGTAAAAATGTTTTGAAATACATTATTAAGAAACATAGATGTGGATGATAAATAATTCCCAGTAGATAATCATGTATAAACAACCTCAGATAATAAAGAGATTGTAAAATTAACCATTACCTTGTACTTTTACTTAGTTTAGGTTATGTTAACCTCCCCTTGTTTGGGTGATTCCTTTTGATTTGATAAAAATGGCTCTTTAGGTCATCTTTCTGATCAAAGTAAGGCCTCTAGGTTGAAGTGATTGTAGTTGGAAAGATATTTTAGTTGGGTTTGTTCGAGCCAAATGGATTTGGATGTGTGATTTTGAGAGAAGGGTAAATACCCTTTTATAAGAGAGGTTAGGGTCACTTTAGTAAAAGCTTGAAATATTAATTTTTTATACAATCGTATTCAGTTTATAATGGATCCAAAAAGATTTATTTAGAGGATAAGTTAGTGATGGGTCTAAATCCTCTCAACCAATAGGTTTTAGATAATTTTATGTCACCATATTAACCTTATCTTTTAGATTTAACTCTTAATTAAATAGTTTAACATTTACCATGTCTTATTGTATTATTATAATACATGGTTATTAACATACTATAAAATTCAAAGTGAACCTCAAGTGGTTCATTAATGACATATCTATAATTATATAAGTCCTTTGGAAAAACCTTAGATTTTTAAGAATATTATATAATTTAATAAAACAGTATTTTTTTTAAAAACTCATTTATGTTAATTTTGAAACTATTTGGTATTTGGTTTTTGTGAAAGTCATAAAAAATTTATCACTTTAAAACGAAAATATTTAGTCAACCCTAACATGTCATATTAACCTATAAAATTATTCTAATGCATAAAAAGTCTCAATTTACATTTATTTTGTTATTTATAATATCAATTATTTTAATCTTTCATTAATAAGGTAATTACTTCATCATCATTGTGTCATAAATAAATTCAATTATTTAATGTCTGAAAATTGTAAATAAAATACCGTTATTTAGGAAATATTTTTATATTTCTAATGAATATTTATTGTCTAATTTATCTATATATAACCCTATATTAAAAATTGTTTAATTATGAGGATTTGAGTTTAACACTTTTAACTCTTCTTTAAATAAAATAATAATAAATGTGCTAATCTAATCCAAGTGGATCAAAGGGGATAATATTTTATTCCTAAGGTTGATTTTGGTCGAAAAAAACTTATCCAATAAAATTAGGACATGTGTTAGGATAATTATATTATCAATTTTACCTTTAATTACCCAATATACTTTTAACTATGGTAAATAAAATTCAAAATTTATTATTCACCAAAAATTATTTTCATCCTATTAAACCAAATTTTACTTACTGATGTCAACCATGTCTCTCAGGTTTTTGAAATTCAATTCACATAACTGGTAAAATTGCGTTTTAGGAAAATTTGAAATGTACCTAGAAGGTGGGTAAAAGATGTTAAGATGTTCAATAAAATTTTATACATCTAATTTTATTATAAAATGAATCCAATGAATTACATTGAACTTGTATAGGTATTATGAATATATTTTGACCTAAAATAAATTTAAATAAAATAAATATTTATTTAAATAAAAAGTATGTTTTAAACCATAATGTAGTGTTTTCATGATTCATCAAAAATTGAAAGTTTACAGAAAATACCAAAAATTCACCCTAAGCTAATTTTGATATTCCAAATTGAAAAATGAAGTCCATTTTGAAAAATAAAATTTATAAAATTTTAAAAAGTGGGTATTAATATTCATAATGGCTAGATTGATTGGTCATGGTATGCTAGAACTCGAAGTTACGTACAATGTAAACTATTGCATTATTCAAAGAGAAGCATATCGTGGAAACTTGGGGTGTTACTTTCTTCCCTCCTTCAAATAATTTCTTCCTTAAAATTTCTAGAATACTACTGCATAAAAAGATTTGTGTGGTTCTTTATCATAAGTTCCTCAGGTTCCCACTTTTCCTCTACCATCTTATGGTTTCTCCATATAAATTTTACCAGAAGAGTCATCTGGTTTCTCAGCACTTGTTCTCTAGTATCAAGAATCTTGACAGGCACTTCACAATAAGACAGATCAGGTTTCGGTTCTATTTCTTCCTAGGTGATTACATGTGTTGGGTCAAGCATGTATTTTCTCAACAGTGATATGTGGAACACATCATGAACTTTGGAGAGGCTTGGAGGAATTTTCAAATAGTAAGTTACAACTCCAATTCATTCTAGAATTTCGAAAGGTCTAATGTACCTGGGACTTAATTTACCCTTCTTACCGAAACGTATAACACCCTTCCATGGAGATACCTTCAATAAAACATGATCTCCTACTTTAAATTCCAAACCCTTACTTCAGTTATAGGCATGGATATTTTTCCTACTTTGAGCTGCTTTGATATGGGTTTGGATAATCTTCACCTTTTCTATTGTTTCCTCAATAAGTTCTGGGCTTATGAGTTTTCTTTCACCAACATCATCTTAAAAATTTGGTGTGTGACATATTTTTTCATATAACGCTTTATATGGTGTCATCTGAATACTTAAATGGAAGCTATATTTATAGGAGAATTCTACCATAGGTAAATAATGATCCCACATACCTTTAAAGTCAAGTGAGCAAGATCTAAACATGTCTTATTATATTTGAATAGTCATTTTTCATTGTCCATCAGTTTGAGGGTGGTAAGTAGTGCGTAAACGAAGTTCAGTATCTAGGGATTTCTAAATACTTTTCCAAAATCTTGATGTAAAATGGGGATCATGATCAAAAACAACCAATAGAGGTACTCCATCATGTCTTAAAACTTCATTAATATAGATTCTTTCTGAATTTTTAAGTGGTAAATCTTCTCTTATTGCAAGAAAATGTGCTGACTTGGTAATATGATCAACAATGACCCATATTGCATCATTCCTTCTAGGAGTCTTCGGTAGCCCCATGACAAATTTGATCATAATATCATCACATTTCCACTCAGGTATGGGAAGAGGTTGCATGAATCCTCTGGGATGTTGTCTTCCAGCCTTCACCTACTGAGAAACCATACATATTAACACATAATCAGTAATCTCCCTCTTCATATTGTCCTATAAAAAATGTTCCTTCAAATCTCTATACATCTTAGTGCTACCAGGGTGTATAAAGAAATTGAAGCTATGAGCATCATCCAAAAATTCCCTTTTTAGATCAGGTATGTCAGGAACACAAAGTCTCTTCCCAAATTTCAAAATTCCATCTTCATATACGAATTCAATGAATCTCCCAACATTTACAACTTTAATTTTCTTTTGAAACTCCTCATCGTTAGTCTGAGAACTTTTTATCCTTTCTATTAAAGATGGTTTGGAAACCATTTGAAATTTTTTTGATTGTTAACCTTTCATGATTATTCCCATATCTATATTTACTAGATCCATGAACATAGGATCCCTTTCAACTCTCATCTTGTTCAAAACTTCATGATCCATTATGCTCAAAGCATCTTCCACCTTATTTTCCTTCCCTGGGTGGTAGTGTAAAGTGAAATAATAATCCTTGAGTAGTTCAAGCCATCTTTTTTGCCTCATGTTGAGTTCTTTCCATGACAAAATATACTTCAAACTCTTGTGACCGGTATATATCTCACATTTTTCACTATAGAGATAGTGTCTCCATATATTCAAAGAAAATATTATAATTGCTAACTCGAGATCATCAGTGGGATAGTTTTGTTCATGAATTTCTACCAGTAATGATGCATAGGCAATAAATCTTTCATTCTTCATAAGTACACAACCAAGTCCTTTCTTTGAAGCATCACTATAAATAAAAAACCCATAATTCCCTAATTGTAGAGTCAATAGAGGAGAATTGATTAATATTTTCTTCAATTCTTTAAAAAATTCTTCACACTCTTTTGTCCCAAAAAATTTAACCCCTTTACGTGTGAACTTGGTTAATGGGTTAGCCAATTGGGCAAAATTCTGGACAAAACACTAATAATAACCTACTAAACCAATAAAACTACGCACCTTAGTTATACTTTTCGATTTTGGATATTCTTGGATTTCTCTTATCTTAGAAGGATCAACAGAGATTCCATCCTTATAAACAATATAGACAAGAAAATAAATCTCCTAAAGCTATAATTCACACCTTCTAAACTTCCAATATAATTCATTTTTTCTAAGAGTCTTTAGAATAGCGCGCAAGTGATTTTAATGATCTTCATTGATTTTGGAGTAAACCAAGATATCATCAATAAATATCACTAAAACTTCATCAAGATATTCCTTGAAAACTCTATTCATTTGATCCATGAAGATAGAGGGTGCATTATTCAGTTCAAAAGGCATTACTCTAAACACGTAATACCCATACTTGGTACAAAATGTTGTCTTTGTAATTCTTCCTTCTTCACACACAACTGATGATATCCAGATTAAAGTTCAATCTTTGAAAAATATTGATCTCCATGAATTTGATCGAATAAATCATCAATGCGAAGTAGGGGATACTTGTTCTTTATTTTTATATCATTGATCTCCCTCTATTCAATGCATAACCTCATAGATCCATATTTCTTCTTAACAAAAAGAACAAGGGTTCCCCATGGAGAAACTATAGGGTGAATAAAACCTTTATTACTCAATTCATCTAGTTTTTTCTTTAGTTTCACTAATTCCACAGAGGAAATTCTATAAGGGGTCTTTGATATGGGCCTTGAACTACAAATTAAATCAATGGAAAACTCAATTTCTCATTCTGGAGGATGTCCAGGTAAATCCTCTCGAAACACATCAACATATTCTTTCACAATAGGTACACACTCTATTTGAACATTCCTTTCCTCACCCATAGTTATTTCACTCTCTTACTCCCCAATAATTGAATTTATTAGAGCTACTAGGGGTGGATCTAGATGAGTACCAGATGGTGACTTTTCTGCTCTAAATATAAGGTACTCATTAACATCATCAAAAATTGTTACCTCCTTCTTCTTACAATAATTTTTCACATCATGGTCTGAAATCCAATCCATACTAAAGAATATATCAAATTCAATCATGGGTATGATGATGAGATCAGTAGATAAATCACATTTATATGCCTTAATGGGAACTGATTCACAAAACGTTATTGCAATGATACTTCCCTTAGGATTTTTGACTAACAACTCACTTGTTAAATCAAATTATAAATATCTAATTTTCATAGAAAACTGGGAAGATATGAAATAATGCAATGATCTAGAATCTAATAAAGCATTGGCTATATTTGAGGAAACCATTAAATTACTTTCCACCATGTCATTCAGAGCTTCAACCTCAGAAGTAGTGATCTCATAAGCTTGGACTTTATCCCCTGGCCTTTTTTTATGTAATTTTACTTGGAGATTAGGACATTCATTTTCATAATGCCTCATTTCTCTACAATTTTAGCATTCAACATTGATGTCCTCTTTTTTTCCCTTACGATCATGAGATTGGTGGCCTTTTTTACTACACTTGTAATAGACTCTCATTCCCTTCAGGCAAGTACTGGGGTGTTTATTACTAGATTTACTGTTGGATAAAAATTCAACTTTTCCCTTATTCCCCTTATTTCCATTTCCAGAGTATTCAACAGATCTCTTCTTCTCTTGATTTGCTTTAAAGTTGTAAGACTTAGAGAATTCATTTTCTATCTTGATAGAACATGAAACAATATCCTCGTACAATGAGAAGGATTGTGAGACTAATTATCAATAGATAAATGGTTTTAACCCATCAAAGAATCGATCAATATTACTCCTTGGGTTAAGTATATAATCTATTTCATGCCTTTCTAACCTTGTAAATCTTGCCTCATACTTTGTGACATTCTCATCCTCCTTTTGCCTCAGACTCAGAAATTGTCTTTCCATATCCACTCGATGGTCAGGAAAAAAAATATTTTTCTAATAAAATATCTTTAAACTCCATCTATTCCATATTTTATACTTATTCATCCTCCTTTGTGTTTTGAATTAATGACCACCATTGATCTGCATCTCCCATGAGGTGATAAACTACCATGACAACTTTTTCCCTTTCGCTACTCCCCAAAGCATGAAATATTTTCTCTAAGGAAATTATCCATTGATCAGCTGCAAATTGATTTTTAGTCCCATTGAATGTTGGTGGTTTTTGCCTCATGAATCGGTCTAACATTGATCCTCTGCATTGTGGATCAAGGTTCTCCATACAGGTGAGGTTATTATTCATAAACTAAGTGAGTTGTCCCAGTATGGTAATAAGTTTTTCAGCACTGGTTGCATCACCAGCCCCACTATAATTATCTTGAGTATGAGGGAAATCCCTAAATGTATTAAGTGCATTGATATGGTTTTCATTCCTTCTACTAGGCACCATTTCTAAACAATGGAATACATTAGATTAGTTTATGAATCACAATACATAATTCCAAACTAATAAAACCCTTAACATAAATTGAGTAGTTTATGCATATAATCCATAATCATAAAAAATTGTTTTCATTAAGGAGGTATTTATTCGTAAATCCTTCATAATGGTTTTTAAAAAAAATGTGAATTATCCTAAGCATATACCCCGGGAGTATCATACCCAAGAGTGCACCAAGGCTCGTTATCGTGTACCAGGATACCCCGAGTCAAGACCGAAACACCTTGTCGGGTTTTCACTCCTAGGTACAACTATCCCAAAGCCATCTCTACCTACTCGTATCTAGACAGGGATGTATTGCTTGAAAAATACACAAAATCTCTACATTACCAAAATTCTAGGAAGTTATTCTATACCAATCTTCAAAGTCTATCTTATGGTAATGTTCTTTAATCGAATTTTTTCTAAATATAGTTACTAAGGTTCATACTAAACTTCCTCTGATACCAACTATTACACCCCGACTCTAGTTACCCAGAGTCGGTGAATTATTACATAACATTGGCATGATCACAAGAGATTTAGTCTCAAAAGACTGATTAGTTTAGTATCCTTGGAAGTAATAGATACATACATAAGTTTTCTATTACATTATGAAATGGAAAAGAAATAAAATTGTGTCCCCTTTGAACACACTCATATCCCTTACCCTATTCTTGCAGTTTAACCATAATATAATTATTCACATCCTAGTAAAAAGAAAACATAAGAAAGGGCTGAGCTCGGATTCTCTTTAAGGATAAAAATATATTAGAAACTCTTATAAATAAGAATTAACATTTAAGGTAATTCATAAGACTAAAACAAAAGCCTTTTAATGTTAAACTTCATAATAATATGGAAAAGATAAGTAAAATAATGTCATTTACCTATTCACATGGATATTCTACTAGTCGAAAAATCAAATGTAATATCAATATCTAATTTTATAATGATAAAATGAATAATGTTGGACATCATAACCACATATTCAAGGCCTTGTTTCGAGACTACAAATAAGATTTTATTAAGGCCTTGTGCTAAAAAACTAGTTTTTCTCATGAGAACTACCGACGCATCGAGGAGCTATAGTGGGCTCCACCCGTCACTTTCTAAGTCCAGTGCATTCTTCATATGAAAAGGTTGAAACATAGCATAAAAATTCATATTAAAACGATCATACAAAATGTTAATAATTTAACCATAAACCATGAATAAAACATCCACAGTCAAACATATTACAAAACCTTCAATACAATATGGAAGATTGTATCATAATAAATCAACTTCAAAAAAGTTTAAAATCCATCAAAGGATGTTGACATAGATGAAATCAAAACTATTTGATAGAAATGTCTATTTTTATTTTGAAATCATTTAAATTTCACATAATTAGAAAAGAAAAAAATTTATTTTGAAAATATTCTTATAAACTTGTAAGGGAATTTTCGAAGATGTTATAAAGAAATAAAATAGTCGCACCTCAAAACATTTTATAAAAAGTCAAACAACGGTATAAATGACTTTAACCCATATTCTTAGAAATAGTAAAAATGTTTTGAAATACATTTTTAAGAAACACGGATGTGGATGATAAATAGGTCCCATTATATACTCACATAGAAACAACCTCGGATAATAAAGATATTTCAAAATTAACCATTACCTTGTACTTTTCCTTGGTCAAGGGTACATTAACCTCTTCTTCAGGTCTTCCTTTTGATTTGATCAAAAGGGCTCTTTAGCTCAGCTTTCTGATCAAATTAAGGCCTATATGTTGAAGTGATGGTATTTGGGAAGATATTTGATCAGGTTTTGGCCAATCCAAACGGCTTTGGAGGTGTTATTTTTAGATAAGGGGAAGTACCCTTTTATAAGAGAGGTGAGGGTCACTTTAGGAGAAGCGTCAAATATTAATTTTTTATACAATCATATTCAGTTTATAATGGATCAAAAAGGATTTATTTCAAATATAAGGTGGGTATGGGTTGAAATACTCTCAAAAAATGGGTTTTAGACAATTTTAGGTTACCATATTAACCTTATCTTTTAGATTTAACTCTTAATTAAATAGTTTAACTTTTACTATGTCTTCTTGTATTATTATAATACATGGTTAATGAACTTATTATAAAATTTCAGGAGAACCTAAAGTGGTTAATTAATGACATATATATCATTATATAAGTCCTTTGGATTAACATTATATTTCTAGGGCTATTATAAAATTTAATAAAATAGTATTTATTTTAAAAACTCATTTATGTCAATTTTGACACTATTTGGTATTTGGTTTTTGTGAAAGTAATAACAACTTTATCACTTTAAAAAATTATTTAATAAACTTTAACATGTCATATTAACCATTAAAATTATTTTAATGCATAAAAAGTCTCAATTTAAATTTATTTTGATATTTATAATATCAATTATTTTAATCTTTCATTAATAAGGTAATTACTGAATCTTCATTGTATCATAAATAAATTTAATTATTTAATGTTTAAAAATTATAAATAAAATACCATGATGTAGGAAATCTATTTATATTTAAAATTAATATTTATAGTTTAATTTCTCTTGTGTATAACCCTATATTAAAAATTTTTTAGTTCTAAAAAATTGAATTTAACACTTTTAACTCTTCTTTGAATAAAATAAAAATAAATGTCTTAATCTAATTCAAGTGGATCAAAGAGGATCCTATTTTATTCCTAAGGTTTATTTTCGTTGAAAAAAATTTATCCAATGTAATTTAGACATGTGTCAGGGTAATTATAATATCATTTTTACCATTAATTACCATATTTACTTTTAATTGTGGTAAATAAAATTCAAAAGGTACTTTTCACCAAAAATTATTTTCATCCAATTTAACCACATTTTAATTACTGATGTCAACCATGTCTCTAGGATTTTTGAAATTCAATTCACAAAATTGGTAAAATTATATTTTATGCAAATTTGCAAATGTGCCTAGAAGGTGGGTAAAAGATGTTTAAATGTTCAGTAAAATTTTATATATCTAATTTTATTATAAAATGACTCCAATAAATTACATTGAACTTATATAGGTATTATTTTTCTATTTTGAGCTAAAATAAATTTAAATAAAATAAATAATTATTTAAATAAAAAGTAGGTTTTAAACAATAACGTAGTGTTTTTCACTATTCAATAAAAATTGAAAGTTTTCAGAAAAATACCAAAAATTTACCCTAAGCTAATTTTGATATTATGAATCCAAAAATGAAGTCCATTTTGAAAAATAAAATTTTAAAAAATTTAAAAATTGGGTATTACTATTCATAACGGCTAGTCTGATTGGTCGTGGTGTGCTTGAACTTGAAGTTTCGTACAATGCAAGCTATTACATTATTCAAAGAGAAGTGTGCCATGGAATCTTGGAGTGTTAGAGAGACTAAATGATATTACCTATATAACCCATTGGATATAAAATTGGTTGTAGTAATACATGCTACATTTCTAGAAAAGGGACATATTTCTAATGGAAATAGTGGGAGAAATATTGAATTTTATGAAGTTGATGCTCCAGATGTACAAAATTTGGTACGGGAACAATCTCTATAAGAGAAAGTGGGATAGAAATATTTTCCTATGACACAAGTACTATATACATATACTAGAGAGGTTAGAGAACCAGAGATATATGGTTTTCTTTTCACTAAGTCATGTGGCACATTACTCCTAGAGAATGATGATCCTTTGACTTACAAGGAAAAAGTGTATGGAAAGGATACTGCTAAATGGTAAGAATATATGCATTCTGAAATAGAGTCTATATACCAAAATAAAGTTTGTATTTTGGTAGAACTACTAGAAAATGTAAATCCTATTGGGTGTAAATGGGTATTCTGGAAATAACTGTACATTGATGGTCAAGTAATCACCTATAATGCAAGACAAGTAGTGAAGGGTTTCAAGAAATTTCAAGGAATCGACTATGATGAATCCTTATCACCATTTTAAATACTGAAATACATCAAAATATTACTTGCAATAGCAGTTTTCCATGATTATGCAATTTTGAAAATGGATGTCAAAACTACTTTTCTAAATGTTAAGTTAGTTGAATATGTCTATATGACACAACCCTACGAGTTTATTATTACAAATATTGTTAATAAAGTGTAAAATCTATAGAGATCCATTTATGGATTGAAGTAGGAATCACGATCATGGAATATTCAATTTGATGAGTCAATAATAGAATTTGGATTCCTTGAGAATGAAAGTGAGACATGTGTCTATAAAAAGGTTAGTTTAAGTACCATTGTTTACCTAGTATTATATGTTAATGATATATTATAAATGGGAAACAAAATGTAGGTATTACATTCAGTGAAGAATTGGTTTGATGAATTCTTATCCATGAAATAATTAGGTAAATAATCCTATATTCTAGGGATCAAGATCTATCAAGATATATCTTATAGGATACTTGGGATAATTCAAATTACATATATTTACAAGGTACTCAAAAGGAAGAATATGGAACAATCCAATAGAGGATTATTTCTAGTGTCACATGGAATTAATCTCTCTAAAAATATTTTTCCAAAAACATAGGAATAGATCGAAATAATTATTAGAATACCATATTATTTATCAGTGGGATCTATCATGTATTTCATGTTATGTACTAGGTTTAATGTTTCCTTTTCCTTAATAATGGTCAGACGATATCAAGCCAATCCAGGAGAGATGCATTGGGAATCTATAAAAACTATCATAAATTACTTGCGATGTAAAAAGGATATATTTCTAGTGTATGGAAGAGATGATGAACTAGTTGTGAGAGGATACACTGATTCTAGATTCCATATAGATCTTCGTGATCTAAAATATCATTCAAGCTATGTCTTTTTTCTTAATGGTGGTGTAATGAGCTGGAGGAGCTCGAATTAGTCTGTGGTTTCCAACTCTACAGTAGAATTCATGTATATAATGGCTTCTAATATAGCTAAGAAAGTAATTTGGATATGCATATTTGTTTCTAAACTTGTCATTGTTCCTAGAAGTGCATACCAAGTTATAGTATACTATGGTAATACAGTGGTAGTGGTGCTTTCCAAGGATCCCAAGTCACACAAGAGGAAAAATATTATACTTAATGAGTTTCATCTATTGAGGGATTTTACTCAGAGAGGTGAATTTGTGATTAGAAGAGTATCCACATAGGATAACGTGGTATTCCCCATAACTAAATTTGTATCATATAAAAATAATTATACTCATGTGAGAGATAGAGGGTTGATAATTTTTAGCAGTTGTCTTTGGTGCAAGTGGGAGTCTTTTGAGTGGGTTCCCTAGACCCAAATCATTTATATAATTAAATTACCTTTACATATATACATTTTGATATATACGTGTGTTTACTCTTACTATAATAATGTTTATACTTCTAAATCCACTGTTTACATAGTAATTTCATTAGATTATGTGTCGTATCAAAAGGTTATAGTAGTTCCTAGAAATAATGAGAACCTCGATATACTATGACAATAATCTTAAACTTATGTATTATGGTCCAGATACATCATATCGATATGACACATATGATGTCTAACTATCATGTGTTAGGGGATCGTAATCATTGAGACTTCTTCTCATGAATTTCTCACTTGGTGATATCAAGTAGATGAGATCATGAGGATAGGCCTACAAATAGGAACACCACATGTTTTGAGTTTCATTGGTTTTTCCTATCTAAGAACATGTGTATTCTTCTCTAGACTTTAGATTGTTATCAATGCATAACATTTGATTGTGTACTATAATGCAAGGAAAAAACCATGACATTGAATTCATGGTGATGTATCTTGTGTTGGGTAAGCCATTGGTGGTATGGTATTTGTTTAATGATTAAGATAGAATTTGTTTCTTTCAAGTTAAGGAATAGATATCTTGTGGGTCCAGGTTGACCATGATGGTAGTACCTTCATTAAATCCATGGGAATTGTATAATAAGGTAAGTATATCCAGTAAGGTCACAAAATATATAAAGCAATAAAATTATTATGACATAAGTGTGCATCCTTATTTATGAGATATTGAGAGATAAAGAGATTATATCACATAGAATGTTTTCATAGGAGGTAGTTGTGTCTATGACATTCATTATCTCCTTAGTAGAAGTGATGGATTTATAGATTCCACTCTTTTTCAGTGGGTTGTACTCACTTCTTTCAAGATAAGGACATAGAGGTTCACACACTAATTGTATCCACAAGTTCAACCTATTATAATGAATATAAGTTTAGGATGAAGTGGGCCCCATTTTTTAGGTCCATTGAATGTTCAAGTATGATCGATCATAAGTAAAACTTATTAAATTTTAGAATAATGATGATTGAATTTACTTTTTTAAGGTATTAAAAAGTTTTTAATCATAAAAATGAATATAAGAAAATATAATTTTTCTAAGGAACATAGGATGTTCAAGGTTCATTAAATTATTTAGGGTGATTGTGGGATGATTTAATGGTTTAAATTTTATAATGTAACATTTTATAGTATTAAAAGTGAGTGATAAATTTTTTTTGACATTTATGACAGTTTTATTAAGTCGTTCATGTGATTAAATCTCCAAAATGATGTTTATTACTTTTTATGGACTAAAGTGAAATTTTGGAAATTATAACCTAGATATAAAAGATCATTTTAGACTCTTGAATATTAAGCTCCACAATTTATAATAATTTAGTGAGAGAATCTATCCTCTCTTATCCTCTCAATTTATTAGATAAATATTCAAAAGAAAGAATATGGTTATATTTAAATCATCTTCTTGATCGATTCTAAGTTCTTCACGTGATCAATGGGACATAATAAAGCTCTTTAATTTCCCACTATAGAACCCAAGAAATGTAGATTAATGATCCAGGAAATGTGGTGCATATGTGTATGATCAAGAGGATTCCTAGATTGTCACCTTCGATCCACAAAATGTTTATGGTGATTAAATCAAATCAGTGACTCCAAACAAACAAGGCACCATTTACTCTTTTGTTTAATTTTATTATTTATGCTTAAATTGAATTAAACATGGTCTTATAAGAAATTTGGGAACGATTTTTTGTGGATTTAGAATTTTAACATGAATCTAAACCCAAACGTTTTTAAATTGTGTGTGTTTTACACCTCTGATGTTCCCCAAGTTCCTTCAAGAATAATGATCTCGGTGTGTGATCTGGACTAGATTCCCATTAATTGATCACCAAAGGGGAGATCTGGAAAAGATACAGAGGTACCAGGAATGGGATATGCATAAAATTGCCTATTGTGTTATAAGAACATTGTAGGGAATTTTGATACATATGACATGTATTTTTGCCTTCAAGATACGACTTGCAGTTGGGATATCGACTTTGGATATTATGTGACCTTTGATATTCTAGGTATTTTTGGATGATTGTGAGATACGAATATATGAAGTTGATATATGAAGATGGAATTCTTCATTTTCATTTGTTTTCATGATTTTTTAGAATATTTGGTTATTTTAGATCAGTCTATGTTTTCCCCTAGTCTTAGTTTTGAGTTGACTAGTTGTTTTATATTTACTTGGTGATTTTAGGGTGTCATATTAGGCATGTTTATACTCTCCCCTACATGAGGATTTTGACCATACATATTGTGTATATGAAAACAATTCATATTTTAGTTATGACCTTAGTGTATGTGGAGTTAATGGATTTGGTGAAGTTGATGTATACAAGTTGATGGTGTCGTGTGGTGGAAGGTAGTTTTTTATGGATTTCATCCTAAGAGACCATATTGCAAGGAGGTTATTTTTACTTCCTATATTTAGTTTCATCATGTGATTTTGTCTACTATATTTTTTGTTTTATCATTTCGGGATTTAACTCGGTGGTATTGTACATGTCGTTCTTGTCACATAAATGCATTGTATACTATTTAGATGATTATATATATTTCTAGTGTTATTGGTTATTCATATGTATTGGATATACATATTTGTTATAGGTTAATATAGAAAAATTCCTCCCATGTTTTATACCTTCTTAGTGCTAGTATCTGGTCCATGGCCTTTTGGAGGTAGTCTTGGGGTGATACGCTCGGTTTGTTACTTGCCTGAGTGGGGCCTAGGTTGGGATGTGTCAAATAATGTATTCCATTTGATGCTTTCATTTATCCTTTTAATGAAATTTTCCTTTAGTAAAAGGTTAAATATATATAATAGTAATATAATTTAAAAAAATGTATTTTCATGGTTTGGAAAATTGTAGTTGCAGGTTATCCAATATGGAAAACCTATTTCCATGATTTTGAAAATTGTGACAATAGGATATGTGACTTTGAAAATATAATACTAAAACTTTAAAAATCATAGAAATTGAATATCTGGTGTAGAAAATGGTTATAAAACCATGGTTTTAAGGGTTTACTATCACTATTTCCCAAAATATGGTTGTTGACACCTACTAATATGATTTTTTTTATAGCTATCAAAATAGGTTTATGGCCATATAATTTATAACCACAGTTCAAGAAACCATATAAATGGTTTATTGTCATTGTTTTTTAATCTATTTCTATAATTTCTAACTATATAAATATACCATAATTCTAATAGTTTAATAAATCAAAAATAACCTTCACTACACCCTTGGTAGTCCAACCACTTTGATGGGATGTTATATCTGAGCCTATGTGTAATGTTTACAAATATATTATTAAATAAATATTATCATAGTGTCAAGATCGATCTTTACATATCATTACATAAACCACATAAACCTTATATTCTTAGGTTTAAGTGATTTTTTTTATAATCCATGTATCACCATAGGAAACAAGAATTCAAACCATGTATAATTCATTAAATTCCCATTTATTGAAGAATTTAATTTATATATTAGAGATAAGAAAAAATTATATAAAATGTGGTGGTTGAACATATCAATAGAATCCATCAATCCTTATACAATTACTTATCACTTTTCATTCCCATAATGACTTTCTTCTTAATAAAAAATATTTTGATTACAAGATTTTATTCAATGGTATGTTGATATTGTAAATTATTTTTTAACATATTATGTTCATAAAAATTTTAATAAACACCAAGATCATATTAAGTGAGATTTTTTAAGCAAATTTGGGATGGCCCATACCTATGGAGCACATGTAGTGATCAAGTTTTATGTCATTTTGTTCAAGATTGTGAGTTTCATTCTGGCCTAATGTTATGTATCATCCTTTCCAATGGAGGACACTATGATCCCCAATAGACTCAATATAAAGTTATTAATTCAAGTATGTTATGTTCCACCTTATTTTTAGATGTCCTTATTTTTTAAAATCTTTTTAGAGTTGTCAAAATATAGAGAAATCTCTAAAATAAGTGAAATTGTCCAATAATATTTTATATTCCAAAACATTATTAATGTTTTATACATTGAATTTATTGATTCATTACCTAGTTCATTTGAGAAATCTACCATATTACAGATAAGTATATGTCTAAATGGATAAAATTATAAGACTATATTACTGATTATTCTAAGTTTTTTATAGATTTTGTGATAAACTATATCTTTTGTAGTTTTCTATTACCTAGGTTCATTAGTAGCATCTAGGGTTATGACTTTTTTATTTGTATCCTGAAAGGATTGTGAACTTCTATGGGGTTTATCACAATGTTTTCAACCTAACTATCCCTAAACCAATGTGTATGGAAAATTTTATAATATTTAAGTAAAAAATCCATGAAAATTGGTCCAATTCAATGGGAAATATTGAACTCTTAAACTTGATAATACTTTTTGGACTTACTGAATTTTTATAAGACTCCCATGGGAATGTAATTATATGGGTTATTTTTTAGATCAGTTTTTGACCATATATTAATAGTGGATTATTGATCATATTGGGCAATAAAAAATTAGTTCTAGTTTTTTGGTTTTGGGTATGCAAAGGTGAATGTAAATACAAGAGTTGTAATAGATTTTATGAAATGGATATAAAAAATACTAGATATATGATGAGAGAACTAATGTTTTTAATGTCCATACAATCATTTTTCATTAATTCCATATTAGTAAAATGGTTCTGTTATATAATTCAAGGTCTGACTTTCACACTATTAATCTTCGTTCCCAATGTTTTGGCCGATATATATAAAAAATGTACCCTTTTGGGATTGCATAGTTTAAAATAAAAAACCACAAAAATGATTAATGTCAATGAGAAATGACTGAAGTGCTTCCATGAAACCCATCTACCCTAGGTGGGGAAGATCCACATTAAAAAAATATCCATGACAACCAGTAGGTTGTATTTATTCAATTCAAATAGTATTTTATTTTTATCACATTGAGTATACTATGAAATTTAAGTGTGGTGGGGATACTAGTATTAGTTTGTTTGAATTTTTTGTTTTCTTTTTCTTATTTAATTATCTTTTTATTTTATCTATTTTTTCTCATTTTAATATTTTTCATGTATTTTTGTGTGATTTTCCCATTTTTAGTCATTTTTGTGTTAGAAAACACATGTCATATGATTTTCATTTTCAAGGAACTTTTATTTCACTCTTAACATGTGATTTTGAGAATTAATTAAACTTTCTTGATTGATTTTTATAAAATTAAAATTTATTTTATGATATGAAAAATTGTAAATTTACGAAACCTATAAAATGATAATACATTCTATGTGATCTTTTAAGGCGGAATTTTAACATTTAAGTTCTCCCTCCATTAATGAACACAATATTGAATTTTAAATATTTCTTAAATAATGGAATATGTATTCATGTTAAGTAAATGTTAGTAAACTTTTATGGTACAATTTTTCATATGTTCATATCTTAATTAGATCAAGTACATGGATAATGTTTTTATGTGAGCCTAGGTTGATCCATGCATGTGTACTTGTTATTAGATTATTTTTTACCCTCTAAAAAACAAACAAATGCCTCCTGACTAAATATATTTAATACATAGAGGAAAAAATAATTTTAAATGATTGATACACACATATTATTAGAGTTTATGTCCTAGGAATAGTTGTTTGTACTTTGATTACATGTATGTTTAATGAAATGAATATCAATAAAATATCATATTATGTATTGCTCATTGTTCTTCGTGACATTAATGTAATAATGTTATAGAGTATCTATCATGTTGATGAGGTCATAGCAGTTCCCCACTATGATGAGAACCATGAAATTCCAAATGATATTACTAAATATAGTTCTATGGTCAAATAACATTCCATGGTGGGATACATAGAATGTGACTGTTGGGTATGAGTACTCATAAGTGGATGATACTTCTTCTCATTAAATTTTCACTTGGTAATCTCCAAGATAAGAGATTATGAGAAAAGGCCTACTAGTGTGAATTCTACATGTTTTAGTGGCATCATATATTCCTATCAGTGAGCATGCGTAATCATCCATATCCTTTAAGATTATTATTAATTCATGTTACAACTCATTCAATTACATGTATTTCTTATACATTGACAATGCATTTCACGGATAAGTTAAATGCATTGGGTGCATCATGAGTGATGTATTATTAATGAATAAGTTAAGTAAGGATTTATCCCTTCTACCTTTATGGAAGTTGATATCTATTTATTTTGATTGTAATAGAACCATCGCATTAAATTCCATGACCATGGTGTAACGACGTGTTTATTTCAGAGATTCAAAGATTGATGTATCAAGAATATAGGTTAATGACATGGATGTGAATCCTTCTTGATAAGATATTGTGAAAAAGGAATTATATTACACAATGAGAATTCGTATGTGGTTTTCAAAATTACAATATTAAGTTCTTTCTCTTGGATGTTTTGACCCATTTCTAGACTGTAATCTTTAACTTTATACAATCCCACCTAATTCAAATGAGAAAGAATACTAGAGGGTCACACACTATGTGTTTTTGTTGATCTTAATTAAATTATATTTTTATTTAATTAATTGAATAAATATTACTCTTAAACCAAAGAATACTTTTATACATGATTTATTGATCACAAATATTTGTTAATGAATGAAATATTTAATTAAATATTTATATAGGTATTCAATAAATAATGAGGAGTTGGAGCAGACCAAGATTGTGCCAAATGAATAATTTTTATTTTCAATCTAGTAAATTATATTTATCATTCTATGAGATAGTTCAGGACATAAAATAATAATAATAGTATTGTTATATGGTCTGGGGTTTTATAATGACAATTATATTATTTAAGGGACGATACATAATTAAATAATATACAAACCTAAACCCTAGTACTATAAATAGATAGTTATTTCTATTATGTAGTGTTAAGAGATATTTTAGAATCATTTTATACAATGGAATTCTCTCTTCATTCCCCTTCATCTCTTCCTCTCAAAAATGAGAATTGATAGAGAGATTCATTCAATATTTAAGGAGCTACAAGTGATCAACACAAATAGAAAGACAATTGATTCTACACACTAGAACCCAGAAATCAATTGGGGTTTCTTAGAGATAAAAGGATCAAGTGTGGATCACCACTATAGGGATTCTAAAATTGGATCCTCGTAATGCAACAAAGGTAATCTGAGAAGGGTTTTTTTAGAATATCAACACCATCGTCAAAGAAATTTCTTAAGACGAGGTTGTCATTTCTCCTTGTATTAAATAAATTAATTATAAATTTAACTTGAAAAGATCCAATTCAGGTTTTGGGTTTTCTTTATGTCAATATCTGGTGGAAAATTTATATTGGTTATAGAATTACTATCATGTACAATATTGAAAATGATCCACCAAATTGACAAAAAATTATTTCTTTTAGGCCCTTTTAGGTGCTTCCGCTGTGCCCAAAACCTATAAGTGGTATCACAGCTTTCAAGTTTAAAATTTATAATTATTTATTTTATTTTTGATCCATATTTGAAATAATGGTTACATATTTCATTTCAAGTATATTCATTCTTTAATACAAATTTAATTAACATGTTTTTGACATATTAATCATCATCATTTAGTGTTTCATTTTCTTAAAGAGATAAGAATAAATGAAGTATGACCTAAGATGCCATCAAAAAGTGTCAATGATTATGGATGGATATAATGGGATTACATTATGTATATCTAGATTATATGTCATGTACCCATTTTCACTTCACATGGTAATTTCATGAGATGCATCACACGCTAATCAGTAACTACACATGGTAAATTTATTGCACACTATGTGTATATTGGGCCAACCAAGCTCATGAAATGTCAGATTACATGACGTGTAGTTGGTATGCATGTCTTGTAGTCTATATGGTTTAGTGGTGAAATTCGTGCATGTAACATCTTGTTACAGTTTGTATGTATTCCTTAACCCCTTTCTGATAATTCTTTTGTTGGGTTTCGTTTAGGGATGTTTCAAGTGCAAATTTGGAAAATTTGGAAGTTATTGGGTTGTGCATGGTTAGCACACAGTTTTCCCAAATCATGTACCCTACAAGTGAAAACGGTGAAAACCATGGCAGTGAACGTTTTCACAGTTGGCATATGGTTTGAAAAATCATGCGCCCACCAAAGAGAAAATGTGAAACCCCACCAATAGGGGTGCACATCAAGGGTATACAGTTTGTCTAACAGTGTGGGCCTACCCAACTAACCGTACATGCAGATTTTGTTTAATCTTAAAATTGATTAAAAATTTCCTGAACCCCTATTTTGACCCCCACTCAACCCTAACTTGATGTTAAAAATTTTCTTAGGTATTTGGAGCTACCAATATCCAATTTTGGCTCCTCCAAACCCCTTAAAAAAGTGGATCAAAGTGTGCCGATCTTCATTCAGTCCTTTCCCAATTAGGTTTCTCTCCAATTCTCTATCTTTTGACCTCTCCTTCTCTCCTACCTAGGGTTTAATAGATATACATGTTGTTTTAGGATCTAATCCTCATTTTTTCAGATCTTGAATATAGGTTTTATTCTCAAATATTCATTTCTGACATTCTTTGTTGGAGTTTTCTAGTTAGGGATTTGTGTTCCAGGATCCTGTGATCCCGAGGTAGGTGGTTCCATTTATGACTGGTCAATTGATTTAACCCTAAATTTTTTAATTTAAATTTAATTACTTTATTTAAATTAAATTAATTTAAATTGGTTTATTAAAAACCCAATTCTGGTGAATTGGGGAATTTGGATTTGATTAGGAATAAAATAGGGGAAAACCCCAAATTCTATTAAATTGAGGTGTGTTTGTGGAAATTTGATAGAATATTTTGAAATTGAATTATGGAATTTAAATTCTGAAATTAAATTTTGAAATTTATTTGAGAAGTTAATTTCAATTTTTTATTTGAGGAAATTTTCTTAATATATTTTTATGAAAACCCAGTGGATTTTCCCTAGAAAAAAACTATTAGAAAATGGCCCAATACTCATGGTTTTAGGAAAACCCATGGTTATAGGGATAGTATGGGAACCTATACCCATTTTTTTGGAAAATTATGGGTATAGGTCACTTTTACCCATAGTTTTTTGAAAAACCATGGGTATAGGGTTTTTTCAAGACCTATACCCATAATTTTGCAGAAATCGTGGGTATAGGTTTTTTTTGAGACCTATACCAATAGTTTTTTCAAACCATGGGTATAGGTTTTTTTTCAATACCTATACCCATGGTTTTTGAAAACTGTGGGTATAGATTTCCCATATTATGGAGGGAAAATACAAAAGTCCATAGGATAAAAAATCACACGAACACATATACCCATGGGTTTCCACCTATAGTTGTGGTTTAGATAAATATATATTTTTATATAAATAAGTGAATATGGTGTATTGGTTAGGTGTCAAAACCATATAGAGGTGGTCCAGGGATCAAAACTTTTAGTCCCCGATTCTTTAAAACCTATACCCATGGTTTTAAAACCATTGGTATATGGTCAATGACACAGTGGAATGCACCTATACCCATGGTTTAGAAACCATGGGTATAGGCATTTAAAACTATGGGTATAGATCATGGCTATATTGATTCCTCGGTTGCCCGTGGTTCCTTGAAACCGTGGGTATAGCCTGTACCCATAGTTTTGGGGGCTATACCCACAGTTTCAAACTATAGGTATAGGCTAAATTTTCATTAGTGAATGGAATGATTTGATTAAAATCCCTTTTTTGTTTTTAAATTGAAATTAGCATATTGAAATTGATAAAAGGGTTTAATTATATTTTAAATAGTTTTAAAATACATTTCTGATTATTGATTATTGTTTGAGAACATGAAAGCCTAGGTAGTTTGTGAGTTATTATGGAACAACATTCTAGGTTAAAATTTCCCTAGAAATATATTGATTCTTTACAACTCTAACATAAATTTATTGGTAGTTATTATACCTAGTGGGATGTTGGTTAGTCCTCTTTGACCAGTTTCAATGGGATATGTGTTCACATTTTCATTTTTATAACATAAGTGTGTGAGGATCCCATAACCTATAACTATTTTACTATTTTGGACGATGACCATATTTATCCCTTGTTATTATTTTGAGATATATATATATATATATATATATATTACATTTATTGTACACTATTTTACACATTCCTTTTCAAGTTATATAAATTATTTTATCTAAAATATTTTTAATCCATATTTTGAAATATTTAAATCATTTTAAATGTAAATCATGATTTGTTTTAAATATAATTTTAAAATTTCATGCGTATTTATTTAAAATTAAAAGTTTTATTTGGTTAATCATTATGGAATATTATTATGGAATCCTTAGTGAGACCCTACTAGAATTTTATCTCACACCCTACGTAGGTCTTTGGGCGTTTATAGATTTCCTCCTGCTAGGTTTAAGTAAGGGGAAAACACCACTTAGAGGTGGTAGTTTTTTATATTTAGGGATTTGAGAAGATGTGTCCATTGTGAATTGGGTTGTTATCCTATTTTATAGTACATTGATAATGTTATTTAAGTTTTTTTACCTATTTTAATTCTGGTACAGTTCTCTCAGTGGATTTTTCTTTTGTGCATACTGACTAGTATCTCTTTCTTCCATTATGTTTATGGAAAATTTATTCCCTCTTTTATTTTTTATGATGTCAGGTGCTTTTTTCCAACCCATAAGGATTGTGAACTCCCTTTAGGATATGTCAAAACTAGCTTAGTTATTGGGTTACTATAGTACTCGGGTTGGTTTGTAAAAAATTGGAATTAGAGGTTCAGGTTTTTCATCTTTCCTTAATAACAGTATACAGTTTTGTAATCTTGTTGAGAATTAAGAGGTAGTTTTGATTGAGTTCCTAGTTAGTTATCACCGTAATGATCCTTAAGTCACCATGGGTAGATTCGGAAATATTTCTTGAGGATTAGTTCTATTCTTTTCCCTAATTTTGATATGGGTAGGATGGAATCCAAATTTTTTTATCTATCTATTGGGATTAATTTCCCTTATTTCTATGTTTGAGTATTAATCTAATGTATTCGATGTTTTCTCCTAGTGTTATGTAGCATAATTCCTTCGAGAAGAAGTCTGAACTAGATCTAGGAGGAATCTATTGATGAAACTCAGTGAACATATCCTCTTGTGGTCCTAATTCTAGTGGAAGTGATTGTGTGTAATGTCCAAGATCTAGAACAAGTACCAACACTAGTTCCCATTCAGGATCCAGTTGTGGAACCTCATAGGGATGTTCTCCAGAATCATGCTCAGAAGTTCCTTTTCCATAATCCACTAATGTTCAAATGATCCAATGATCCTCAATGGTATTAGGATTGGTTAAGAAGGATTGAGCATTTTTTTGATGTCTTGGAGACATAGGATGAAATATAGATGAAGTGTGCCACCTTCATGCTGGAGGGACTGAGTATTATATGGTGGGAAATGATGGTGAGAGTGAAGAATCACGAGGTATTATAGTGGAAATACTTCAAATCTCTTTTCACTAACCAGTTCTATCAAAATTATTTGGTGTTGTCCAAGGCTATTGATTTTTTCAAACTCGAGCAGGCTGACAAGATCGTGACAGAATATGTAAATTGTTTTGTTGAGCTCATACAGTTTTCACCAGAGATTTTATCAAATGAGAAGATTAAGACTTGTCCTTTAGATATGGTACTTCTATTTGGTATTCATTCTCAGATTTTATTTCTGAATTTACCTTATTATATTGATCTGATGGATAGAGTGTTAATGGTGGAGATGGACTTGGCTAGTAATTCAGGGTTGATGGGAGTTCCTTTCTCTCCCAATAAAAGTTCTGTGAGTTTACATAAATGGAATATTAAGTGTGATGATTATCATACTGGTTCTCAATAGAAAGTTTTTTTCTAGACCACCTACAATTTTGGGCATCGGGCATTTGATTGGGTACTAGTGTAGAAAGACTAGGCACTAAAAAACGGGTTTTTATTGAGGTTCCCAATATATGTGGTACATGTGGATGCTCAGGTCACTTGAAGAAGTTTTTTCATGTCTATTATATAATTAATTGTGTCATGAGATCATAAACTTGTACTAAAAATATTGTGAAATCAAATACTTCATAAGAAAAGGGGTTTAATCCATAGGAATTCAGAATGAATCTTCTTTACACAATGGAAGAGCCTCCAGAGGAATAAGATATGGGTGCAGTGACTATGAGAGGTACTATAACTATAGTTTCATTATCATTTTTTGATTTATTTTATTCAAGTGTATCTCATTCATGTATTTAAACCCTTATTTTGAATCTTCTAAGTCTTCATATGTAGATCCTATCATATGTGATGGATATTACTACACACTTCATAATGAATAGAGATCAGGGTCTCTGTAGTCCCACTTATGTTTTCTCCTTAGTAGGTATCATGCTTTCTTGGGATTTTCGAGTTATTTACCTAAATATATTTTATTTCATATTATAAATGGATTGGATCATTTCTAATAAATCCCATATTGTTTGTTATCTTTAACTGGTCTCCTCTATTGCACTCGATGGAGTGTTCCATATCTTTTATGGATAATAGGACCCGAGGCCGAGTAAAGTTGGAAATTATTATCAAGATTTGAGGAAAGTGATATTAGTGTTCACTTTTGATTTGAAGAGAGAATATTTGAGTGATGATCTCCGTCTAGATGTCACCATGTTCCCAACATCTTTTCTTATGACTTCTCAGGTTTTCCACCAGTAAGATAGGTAGAGCTTTCTATTGATCCAGTGCCAGGTACTTAACTAGAGTCTATTATTTTTTACCACATGGAACTACCTGAGATGAAATATTTGAAGACTTGGTTGGATGATCTATTAGAGAAAGGTTTTATATGCCTGATTGTGTCACCTTAGGTGCCACCAATTCTTTTTTAAAAGAAAGATTATGGGTCACTTCACCTCTGTGTTGGATATCAAAAAATTAATCGGGTTATGATAAAGAACAAGTATCTTTTTTCATGGATTGATGATCTGTTTGAATAGTTGAAAGGGTAAAATTAGTTCTTGAAGATTGATCTTTGATCTGGTTACCATTAGTTAAGAAAAAAAATAATCTGATGTTTATAAAATCACCTTTAGGATCAAGTACGACCATTATGACTACCTTGTCATTCCATTTGGTCTAACCAATGATCCTATAGTCTTTATGGATTTAATGAATAATATCTTCCATGAGTATCTTGATATTTTTTTGGTTGTTTTTCTGTATTAAATCCTTTTTTACTCTATGTCTAAGGAGGATCATGTGTGGAATTTGATATTAGTTATGGATTTGTGGAGAAATCACTGAATTTATGCCAAGATATCAAAATGTGATTTCTGGATTTAGTAAGTGAAGTTATTAATACATGTGGTGTCAGAACATAGTAAATCAGTTGATCCTAAGAAGTTGAATATTGTTATATCATGGTAACAACCATGAAATTTTTTCGAGATTCAGAGCTTCTTGGGTTTGGCTGGGTATTATCATCAGTTTTTGAATAATGTCTCAAAGTTTGATTCTCAAATGACTGATCTAAAATGGAATGGAGTAAATTTTTATTAGGATGATAAATATTAGAGTTATTTTGTCCATCTGAAACATATTTTAACTTCTCCATCGATGTTGAATCTTCTTAGAGGATAGTCATTACTATGTGGTCTTCTATGATGCATCGAGTTTATGTTTGGGATACATTCTTATGCAAGATTATAGTGTCATTGTTTATGGAACTCATTAGCAAAGTCCATATTAGAAGAATTACCTGACCCATGATTATGAACTTGGAACTGTGTGCATGCGCTTAAGATTTGTCAACATTACCTTTTCTGATAAAGGTTTACCATGTCGTTAGACCACAAGATATTGAGTTATATATTCTCTCAAAAATATTTAAATATTCACTCGAGGCATTGGGTGGAATACCTATAATCTTTTTACTTTTACATCGCTTATACCCTAGTGAAAGGTAATGTCATCATGGATATATTGAGTAGGAAACTTCCAACCCAGGTAGTGAAATAATCATTGGAAGAGTGGAACTTGATATCCCTTTTTGCATAGTTGCATATTGGAGTCTGAGAGTTGAGGGCTGAGGTTTCCCAAGCTAGTATTCAGTTGACCTCCTCTCTTCTAGAATTGATTCTTCTAGAAAAATTTCTTGAAGATAACTTCTATATAATTAGAGACTCTCTTTATGGTGGGGATACCATTTTTGATTGTCCATTCTTTGAAAAGGTCATTCTAAGTTATCATAATCATTTTGTATTACCGTTATTGGTTAGGAAAGTTATTTTGTGGTATTTCCATAAGTCCTAGTGGTAAATTCACCTAGGAACCATAAAGATGTTATATGACATGTGGTGTAGATTTTGGTTTCCATGTATGATATGGGGAATTATTGATTTTTTATCTCATTGTTATACATGATAATAGGTTAAGGTTGATCCTCAGAGACCTTTGGGTTTGCTTCAGCCACTTCTAGTGCCAACTTGGAAGTGGGATGAGATCTCTATAGACTTTTTGGTTAGGTTTCCACATACCTAGAGAAAGAATAATATGATATTATTTTTTATCGATAGGCTGACTAAATTGGCTCACATTTTACCCATTAGTGATATAACCAGAGTTGAGGAGTTGGGAAATATATATGTGGAAGATATTGTTTGATTTTATGGAATTATATATTCTATAGTTTCTAATAGGGATATGTGGTTTACTTCTCACTCTTGAAGAGGGATTCAAGAGGCACTAGGATCTCAGGTCCATTTGTGTGTGGTATGCCATCTAAAGTCAGATGGATATATGGAAAGATATATATATATTTTCTTTAGGATATGATTCATTCTTGTGTACTCATCATTGGTGCATCCTGGGATGATCATTTGGGGTGGTTGATTTTTCTTATAACAATAGTTACCATTCCTTAATCAGAATGGCTTCTTTTGAGGCCTTATATGGTCAGACCTATAAATATTCATTATGTCAGTCGAAGATCAGGACTGAGATTGGTTTAAGAGGCGACATCAAATATTCAATTGATTCATCTGAGAATTTTAATGGAACAGAGCTGGTATAAATCTTATGTCTATCGTTGTCACAGACTATTGGAATTTTTATTTTGTGATCAAATGTTCTTGAAATTTTAACCCCATTTCAGTCATCAATAGATTGGGAGGCAAGGTAAACATTATCCTCATTTTTTGGGACCTTTTTAGGTTCTTGATTAGGTGGAAAAAGTGTCTTACCATTTATCACTTTCACCACAACTGATGTCGATACATAACATGTTCCATGCATCTCAACTCTAAAAGTGTCTTTATGATACATCTCATGTTCTGAACTGGAGAGATATTGATTTCGAGATTGGTTTATTCATGATTGAGAATTAGTTAGGATGGTTGATTAGGAAACCAAGTTTCTTTGTGGAAGGATGATACATGTGGTTTGAGTGCTATGGTTGTACGGTTCTGATACTTATGAGATATAGGAGAGAGAGGCACTGATGAGATAGTAGTGGACTCATCTTTTTGACATGGAAGCTTCTTAATAAGATTTATAGGGATAGAAAGTTTCTATGGTGGGGGGTTTGTAACATCCTGTTTCTATTTTTGGGTACTCCTTAACCCCTATTTTGATCATCCGTTGGTTGGGTCTGATTTAGGGATGTTTCAAGTGAAAAATTGGAAATATTTGTACTTTATCGGGCTATACATGGTTGGTTCATGGTTTTTCCAAAGCATTCACACTTCTAGTATAAACCATACAAACTGAGGTAGTGAGGGTTTTCATGGTTCATGCACAGTTTGACAAACTGTGCACCCACCAAGGAGAAATCTTACAACCCCACCAAAAGGGGCATGCGGCTAGGGTGCATAGTTTGTCTAACCATGCATCCCTACCCAACTAATCGAGCACATGGATTTTAATTAATCTAAAAATTAATTAAAATTTTACCAAACCCCTATTTTGACCCTTGATTATCCCTAACTTAGGTTTGAACGTTTTCTTAAATATTTGGTTCTCCCAATATCCAATTTTGGATCCTCCAAGTCCCTTCCAAGGAGGATCGAAGCATAGAGATATTCTTTAGATCCTTCCCATGTTAGGTTTCTCTCCTCATTCTCTATCTTCCTATCTCTCTTTATCTTCTCTCTAGGGTTTATTGTACCACCATGTTATTGGAGGATCCAATCCCCATTGTTTTGGATCTTGAATCAAGGTTTGATTCTTGGATCTTCATTGTTGATGTTCCCCATTAGAGTTTCCTACTTAGGGATTTGTGTTTCATGATCCCATGATCCTGAGGTAGGTGGTTATATTTTTTATTGTCCAATTCCTTTAATGCTAAATTTCATGATTTAATTTTAATTTATTGATTTAAATAAAATTTATTTCCATTGGTTTATTAAAAACCCAATTCTAGTGAATTGGGGAATTTGGATTTGATTTAGCATAAAATTGGGAAAACACCCAAATTCCATTTAATTGGGGTGTGTTTGTAGAAATTTGATGGAATACTGTGAAATTGAATTATGGAATTTAAATTTTATAATTTAAATTGTGAAATTAAATTTTGAAATTGATTTGAGAAGTTGATATAAAATTTTTATTTGATGAAATTGTCTTATTTTGTTTTGATGGAAACCCGGTGGTATTATCCTAGAAAAAGGTATGATTTTATTAAAAATCAATTTTGGTGTTTAAATGGATATAGGCATATTGAAATGGAGAAATGGGTTGAATTTTATTCTAAATAGTTTTAATATAAATTTACCATTATTGATTATTGTTTCATCACATGCAATCCAAGTTAGTTAGTGATTTATTAGGGATGGACATTCTAGGTTGGAATTTCCCTAGAAACATAATGACACTTTTCATCTCTAACATAAATGTATTGGTAGGTCTTGACCCCAGTGGGATGTTGTTCATTCCTCTTTGTCCAATTTCAAAGGGATGTGTGTACAAATTTATAATTTCATTACATAAGTGTGTGAGGATCCTGTAACCTAGAACTATTGTACCTCTTGAAAGATGACCATGTTACTCCCTTATGATTATTTTGAGATATATATATGCCATTTATTGTAAAAAATTTACACATGACATATGAATTTATATTTATATAAAAAATTTATTAAGCCATTGTTTGAAATATTTCCATCCTTTGAAATGTAAAGTATGATTTATTTTAAATATTCTTTTGAAATAAAAATCCAATATATTTAAAATTGAAAGCTTTATTGGGTTAATCATTGTGAAATATTATTATGGAATCCTTGGTGAGACCATATTGGGATTTTATCTCACACCCTACCTGTGCCTTTGGGATTTTGTATATTCCCTCCTACTATGTTTGAACAAGGGGAACTAACCACTTGGAGGTGGTAGTTGCTGTTTATATTTAGGGATTTGAGAAACTGTGTTCGTTGGTACTTGGGTTCTTATCCTATTTTATATTACTTTTATGATGTATTTTGGGTTTTTTAACCTATTTTACTTTTGTTATAGTTCTCCCAATGGAGTTTTGTTTTGTGCATACTAACGTGTATCTCTTACATCAATTGTGTTTGTGGAAAATTAATTCCCACTTTCATTTTGTATGATGTTAGGTTCTTGTTACTAACTCGTGGGGATTGGGAACTCCCTTCGGGCTATGTCAGGATCGGCTCAGTTATTGATATAGTTCATGGAAATTCAAGTCATTTGGTCATATAAATGGTAAAAACCACATGATGCTAACATACTGAATAAATAATGTCATACATGATGTGTATCCCACATACACGGCATTTAGTGTATTATTTCCCGTGTTTGAAGTACATGCTGGTCCATTCAGTGAGACAAACAGACACACAGCATGTGATATATATGGCATATAGTTGTATTTCACATGTCGTGTCGTCCCACATTTTATGAACACACTGATTCCTTCAATGGGTTGCATGAACACACATCATTCATACCACACAATGTGTAGCTCATTGGTGCATACTATGTAATCTGTTGAGATGCACACCGAAGACTCAGGCATATGTCATTGGAACAAGGAAAGATGAATTTATGTCATGTAGTAGGTTAGTACACATCATGTAGTCCAGAAAAGGTACACACTAAAGCCCCAGGAATGTATCTCAGGTACACAGCAATAGAGGTATATGAAATGTAGCTCATAAGTACACGTCGTTTATTCTATCAATAGTGGACAGAATTAAATTACATTAAGTTTACAAGTGCAGAATTAAAACCGTATTATATTGATTAATAACTATTGTGTTTCAAAGTTTAATAATGGTTTTAAGGAATTATTAAACGCTCAATTAATTTATTGTAATAATATGTGATTATTGGTTCTTCCATTTATTTTCCATGAATTCGTTTAATGATGGGTATCTCCAAGTAAATTTGGATGGTTGTTAAGATAAAATGGAATTAATTTTTCTATTTATTAATTAATAAAAGTGTATTTATCTCAAAAATAAAGAATGAATAGAAATGAATGTTAGCTGGTGTAATTTTGTGTGACCATTGCATGTGTGTGACTGCTCATGAGTTTGACCAAGACTAGTGTATGTGTTGGCATTATTTAATTCAATTTATTACATGGGTTTTCAATTTTTAATTATTAAATTAAATTGATGACCTATGAGTCATACCTCCCTCCATTAATATGTATCACTACATGTACAAGGTGATTTATGTAATTCCCCTTAACCAATACTTTGGTTCCCCTCACCTACATTTGAGTTATAAATACTTGTAATAAATGGATTATCCCATGGCATGTAGAGGTGGTTCAAGATGGAAGAAAGAAGATTCTAACCCATATGATGTATAAGTGGATAGGTGGAATGTTGTAACTCATTCCAAGACTGGCATAAAAATTTTTTACCTAGGTATAAGGTTGATTTATTGTCCACTCTATAAATCAACCATTATATAATCTCATGATTGGGTCCTTTATTTGTTTATTTATTTTTTTTCTTATGCATTATTTATTTTATTGGTGCAATATCATGATCACATAAATAAATGAATTAATGTTCAAAGATAAAATGTGAATTAATATATTATGTCTAAATTTTTTATCAAAAAATGTTTAATAAGTTAACTAAAATCCACTTAATAGTAACAATACATGTAAAACAAAAAAAAAGAAAACATTACACATAAAAAATAAAAATATCTCATGTAAATGTTATGTCATTAAGCCTTATACCATCTAAATTAAGATAAACCTATAGTTTAAGTGTCAATTTGGCCTCCATCAAGGGAACATTTAGTTATCAAGAAGACATAACTAAGATAGTGGGTTGAATTAACTGGGAATATATTGAGTTTAATGGCCTCCATTTGACAAATAAAAATTTAGAGGAAATTATTGAGGAAATACGAGTCAAGTTTTCTTGATTATGGAGTCCACTCAATGGATCAGGGAACTGCAAACCCACATTTAGAAAGACTACCACCTAAATACTTTTTAGTAATTTTCATGGACTTTATATGTATTATAATAAAGGAAATATTGATCTTTACCACTATAATTTCAATAAAACTAGACATTCTAAGTTCAATGGTGATGGATATTAATACTTGATAAAATAGTAAGAGACTTGATAAAATAAATTATTATTATTTACCACATAATTTTTAATCAATAAAAGTATTAATAATCTTCTATTTTAAATTTTATGTTAAATGGAAATTTTTTCATCCACAATATCCACATTAACCCTATTAATAATCTTCTATTCAATGTTTCATGTTATCATCTTTTTCTAGTGAACTCATGAAGTCACAAAAAAAACATGGATGTTTATATCATGATCAAAGATCATTTTGGTATTTACTATAAGATAGATAGAAAATAAGGGTTTTAGATATCAAAGTCTATTTTTTTGGTAAATATTAGAGAGGCTGATCCAATTAGGCCTTACATAGTTAGGGTTGTTGACTATATTGAGTGACAAGTGGTTCTAGGGTTTAAACTTCTGGATGAAAAACAAACTAATATGATTCTTACATCACTCCCTCAGAGCTTATATGGAATTGTTGTAAATTTTTACATGAACAACATTGAGAATTCTCTCCCAGAACTTTTTACTCTTATTCTCTAAGTAGATAAGGAGACTAAGCATGAAAATCCTTCTGTACTTTTGGTGAATAAACAAAAAATCCAAGTAAAGATCTCTAATTCCAAATCTTCTTTGAAATTACCTTCTTAGAATAGAAATATTAAGGGGAAAGCTAGGTAGAAGGATTTTGTTTGTTTCACATGTGGAAAGAAGGGCCACTTGAAGTAAAACTGCACCTAGTCAAAGAATCAATGGGAAGCTTCATGTTAATTTTTTATTGAGTTAAATTTAAATGTTTCTACAAATTTGTTATTAGATATAGCTTGTGGTACTAAAATATATATTTAAATACATGAACAAGGTGTATTTAGAAATATTGAACAAGTGGAGGTAAATCTATGAGTAGAAAATGGATAAAAACTTATCACTACAGATATCAGTGACTATCACCTCACGTTGCCAATGGGAATGATATTGGTTTTGAAATATTTTTATTATGTTTCATTCATTACCAAAAACATTATTTTTATATTCCGATTTCAAATGGATGGGTTTTTTTTCAAGTTCAAGAATAAATTTTTCTTGTTTTATAAACATAGAATTTTTTATGGTAAGGTACATTTAAATAATGGGCTTTATGTATTGGATTACATGAACTAAGTAATGACAATTTATAAAAAAACTTCTTCACATGACTCATACTATACCCAACTATGGAATCACTAGATTTGTCATGTAAATGAAAATAATTAGACTAAATTACAAAAATATGGATATTTGTATTCTTTTGAAATAAAACCACTTGGTGTATGTTATACATGTTTACAAGAAAAATTACCAAATCCTCATTTAGTGTAAAAGGTTAAAGGTATAAAAATCTTATTGAATTAGTTCATACTGATGTGTTTAGACTATTTATAGTTGAAGAAAGGGGTGGGTAATTATACTTAATAAATTTTAATAATGATTTAATTATATATGTATATTCCTACTTAATGAGTTATAAGTCTGATTACTTTGAAAAATTCAAGGAATACAAGAATAAAGATGAGAACCAGCTTGGTAAAAAGATTAAGAAACTCTGACTAGACCTTGGTGTAGAATATTTTAATCAATAATCGATTAATTATTTATAGTAGTTTGGGATCCTATCCCAACTCAATATTCCTTATACACTTCATCAAAATGGTGTAAGAAAAAGAAGGAACTAACCCTTATTATACTTGGTGAGATAAATGATGAGTCATGTGACTCTTCCATTATCCTTTTGGGGATACATGTTACAAATATAAGCATACATTCAAAAATGGTTTCTAACTAAAAAAGAATATGGTATTCCATAAAAAAAATTGAATGTAAATAAACCCATGTTATTATTCTAATAGGTGTGTTGATATGAATCATTTTTTAATACCTCTTCAGGTAACAAAATTGATCCTCGAGGCACAAAGTGTATCTTTATAGGACATCCTGAGTAAAAAATGATACTACCTATAAAATCCTTCAAACAAAAAGGTTTTGGTTGATATTAATATTATATTCCTTGAAAAGGATCATATATCTAAAATAGATAATGGGAGCGTGATAGACTTTGGTGAAGTTCGGGCTCAAGATATAAAGGATTTGGAACAGTAACAAATTATACAAAGCCCTATGGAAGAAGACGTTCTAGTGACATAAATATTGTGTATGAGTAAAAGTGGGTTTAGAGAACTAGAACAGTATATTTTTCTAGTCATCAAGGATGGTGACTCATTATTAGTTGATAATGATGATCCTCTAACCTACATGGAAGTAGAAAATGGTATAGATATTTATAAGTGTCAAGAATCTATTAATTATAAAATGGATTTCATTTACCAAAACCAAGTCTATATTTTGGTAGATCCTCAAGTGGATGTAAAGATCATTGGTAGTAAATGGGTATTCAATAAGAAATTGTAAGTGGATGGGAAATTTTGTACCTATAATGAATGGATGGTTACAAAAGGGTTGAAACAACATCAAGGAATTGACTATAATGAAACATTTTCACCAGTTTTAATGTTGAAATCCATTATAATTATACTCTCCATTGAGGCCTTCTATGACCATGAGATTTGGGAAATGGATGTTAAAACAACCTTTATTAATGGGAACCTTTAGTAAGATGTCTATATGAAAAAAAAACTAAAGGGTTTGTGACTCTAAAGAATTCCAATAAGGTATGTAAGTTATAAAGATCCATTTATGTATTAATGTAAGCATCCAATTCATGGAACATTCATTTTGAATAATCCATAATAGAATTTGGTTTCATAAAGAATGAACTTGAGCCTTGTGTCTATAAACAGTTTAGTGAAAGTGAAATTATTTTTGTAATAGTATATTTAGATGACATATTACTTATTGGAAATGAAATACTATTATTATAGTCTATTAATGTCTGGTTGATTATATACATATCCATGAAGGACTTAGGTGAAGCAGAATATATTCATGGGATCAAGATCCATCATGATGGATCTAAGAGGCTACTCGGCCTAAAACAAGGAAAATATATTGATATGATAAAAGAAATATTAAATATGGAAAAATCTAGTGTGGGGTTGTTTCTAATGTCACATGGAATTCATCTTTCTAGGAAAATTTTCCCTCACACGCATAAGGAAATATGAAGGATTGAAGGGATTCCATATGCATCAATGATTGATTCAGTAATTTATGATATGTTATATACTAGGCTATATTTTTTATATGCCTTGAGTGTAGTAGATAGATATCAAGCTAACCCGAGTGACTGATATTGGATGGTGGTTAAGACTATCCTTAAGTATCTAAGGTTTACTAAGGATATGTTCTATGTATATGGAGGATATGATGAACTAGTCATCATATGATATGTAGATTCTATTTTCCAAATATATCAAGATGGTATGAAATTAAAAACTAGATACATCTTTACATTAAATAGAGGTGTTGTGAGATGGAAGAGCTCAAAGCTGGTAGTGGTTGCAGATTATACAGTAGATTCTGAGTATATATCATCTTCTAAGGAAACTAAATATATATTATAGATACACAACTTCATCCAAGATCTTGAAGTGGTCCCTAGAAGTAAATATTCAATCACACTCTATTGTAATAATACTATAGTGGTGGATCCCATAAAAGATCCAAGGACACATCAGGAGATGAAGCACATACATCAAAATTAACATTAATTGAGGTATTTTTCTTATAAATGTGAGGTTTCAATGAGAAATATTTCCATGTAAGACAACATGGTGGAACCCTTGAATAAATACTTGAATTATCTAAATTATTATTATCATGTGTGGTCTAGTTGAATGAAAGTCGTAGGCAGTTAGCTCTAGTCCAAGTGGGGTTTTGTAGGATTTATCATCCTAGGACCAACTATTTATACTTTTATTACATATATATTCAATGATATGAATATTAACAAATATTTTATTACATATTTTTCATTATTATTGATGACTTTAATGTAATAATGTCCTAGAGTATCTATCACGTTGATAAGGTTGTAGAAATTCCCTTCTATGATGAGAACCTTGAAATGCCATGATAGTATTCTTAAATATAACTCTATGGTAGTATAACATTATATGATGGGAAACAGATAACGTGAATGTCAGGTGTGAGTAATCATAAGAATATGAAACTTCTTCTCATGAAGTTCACACTTGGTAATCTCCAAGATGGGATATTATTAGAACAAACCCACTCGTAGAATTTTTTACATTTTGGTGACATCAAATATTCTTATCTGTAAACATGTGTAATAATACTTAGACTTTAATATTATTATTAATTCATGTTACAACTCATGCACTTAGATGTATTTTTTAAACGTTGATTATACAGTTCATTGATAATTTAGATGCATTGGGCTTGTCACAAGTGATGTGTTATTAATGAATAAGTCAGGGAAGGATTTGTCCCTCTTATATTTATAGAAGTTAATATCTCAGCCCTTTAATTAGAATAGAATCATCACAATAAATTCCATGTCCATGGTGTAATGATGTGTTTCTTTTAGATATTCAAATAATGATGTATCAAGAAAATAGGTTGATGATGCAGATGTGAAACCTATTTGATGAGATATTATGACCAAGAGAATATATTATACAGTGAGAATTTGTATATGGTTATCGATGTTGTGAAATTAAGTTCTTTATTTTGGGTGTCTTGACCCTTTCTAGACAGTTTTCTCTAAATTTAGAAAATCCATACTAGTTTCAATAAGAAATAATCCTAGAGGGTCACACAATAAGTGTTTATGTTGACCTCGATTATATTTTATTTGAATTTAATTAATTGAATAAATATCATTCTAAAGATCAAGGAATAATTTTATAAATTATTTCTATATCATAAATATTTTTTGATGAATAAAATATTTAATTAAAAAAATTATTATAGTATTCAATAAATTTTGAGGAGTTGGATCAGACCAAGATCAATCAGGTAATGAATATTTTTTTCTATCCAATAAATCATATTTATCATTACACAAGATATCGCATGCCATAAAATAATAATAATAATATTATTATTATTATTATTATTATTATTATATGGAATGGTGTTTTTTAATGATTATTATATTATTTAAGGGTTGGTAAGCAATTAAATAATATATTAATCTAAACTCTAGATCCATAAATAGATGGTTAAGTCTATTATGTAGTGTTAATTGATTTTTGAGAATCGTTACACACAATAGAATTATCTCTCCATTCATTTTCCTCTCTTCCTCTCAAGATCAAGAAGTTCAAGAGATATTCCTTCAAGATTGAAGTACCTAAAAATGATCAACAAGAAAAATGAAAGATAATTGATTCTCTACGCTAGTCCCTGAAAATCAGTTAGTGTCACTTAGAGATCAAAGGAGCGTGCATGGATCACCTCTAAAGGGATTCTATACTTGAATCCTCCTAACATAAAAAAGGTAATCCAAAAGGTGTTTTTTTAGAAGATCAACATCATCATTTGAGAAAGTTCCTAACATGAGGTAATCATTTCTCCCATTATTAAATTAATTAATTATAAATTTAATGTGAAAATATCCTCTTTAGGATCTGGGTTATCTTTATGTCAATATATGGTGGAAAAAATTTAGTCATGGAATTTGTGTCATGTAAAATATTGCGAATGATACACCAAATAGAAAAAAATCTCTTTTTTTATGCCCTTTAGGCACTTATACTACACCTATATCCTATATATATGTGGGGTATTAGTGAACTAAACTAAGAATAGTGTCGTGCATCTTGATGGATTTTTTTGGTACTATTTATGAGATAATAATTATCATATATACTAAGATTAACCCACAATTATATCATGAATAAGTTACCTTTGACTATTAAACTCTCATGGATTGAGACAAATTAATGTGTATATCTTATCATTATTTTTTGTATAAAATTAAATGTGGCACTTCGTTACAGTGGTAAGTTATCACATTGTGATTCATTATTATTTTTTATTCTTATACAGATTTTTATAATTATTTATGAGTTTTAATTTTCCAACTTAAGAATAATTTTTAATTCTATTTTTATTCATTTTATCAACATTAAAAATTTCTAAAGTGTGATAATTTCACCAGTAACATATTCTCAGGACAACATTCTTGTATCTCAAAATCAAAAAATTCAGTTGAAACAACATGTAAATATTTCAATGCTACACATTTATTTTTAGTTTTTTCCTTTTCAAATATGTTCTTCAACTTCAATTCATATTGCAGAAGTGAACCAACACTACTGGAAAAGGATGATTTACCAACGGTTCTGAACTGTTGGGAAAGGCCACAGAACCATTGGTATACCTTATACCAACGGTTCTGTGAACCGTTGGTAAGTAATACGTTGGGATAGATTTTCCAAATGGTTTACATAGAACCATTGGGATAGGTTAGAAAAAGTATCCTATCCCAACAGTTTTGGGAACCATTGGGAAAAAATTTTCCCAATGGTTTCCCCTAAACCGTTGGAAAAACCAATATTTTCCCATGTTTCCCAACGGTTTTAGAAACCATTGGGAATGTATTTTTACCAATGGTACCCTCTAAACTATTGGTAAAAACTTTTCAATGAACCTTATGCCAATGGTTTGAAATCGTTGGCATAGGCTATGTTGTGCAAATTGCACAGCAGCCTGCAATTTGCACAGCACTGGCAGGGTGTCCATCCATTCAGGTATTTCTCTGAACTCCTCTCCGATTAATGTACCTGCAATAACCAACTAACACATACATATAAAGAACAAATTTATACACATTTAACATATAATACATCTAGAACTATACACATCCAGAATTAAATCAGAATTCATAACTTAATTATAAACATACATAATTCATTTAAACATACACATTTAAATGTGTTTTTTCCAGAAATTATGTCCATTTTAAACAGAATACATACATTTGGAGTGATACTGGCCACATCGTTCCTCGGATTGAGGCGAGGTTGACTCATGCACATCATATATGACGCATGGATCATTGTGCTAAAGTATCAACACAATTCGAATCTGTTTGGTCGGTTTTTCATATGTACTTAAAATGTTGTCCATTTTAAACAAAAGAAATACACTTAGATTTATCCCGACCACACAGTGACAAGGATTGAGGCACGGTTTACTCTTACACGTCACATATAACCCGTGGATTGTTGTCCTAAAGTTTCAACAGAATCTGAATGTGTTTGGTATATTTATCGTATGTCAGTTGTTGTTTTCAATTAAAATGAAGTCCATTTTAAACAATAGAGAGACACTTCAAGTGGTTCCGGCCACTTCGCACCTCAGATTGAGGCTAGGTTGACACGTACACATCACGTATGACCCATGGATCATTGTCCAAAAGTTTCAATAGAATCTGAATGCATTTTTTCGGTTTTCTGTATGTCAGTTATTGTTTTCAATTAAAATGTTGTCCATTTCAAATAAACCTGAGACACTTTGAGTGGACATTACATTACTTTTGTGGAATACTTAATACATAACAAAAAAACACACAAGAACCGTAATAGTTTAGTGTCTTTGGAAACTCAGAATATAAAAAACTAGTCATGTTGAAAGATCTTCAACATCTCCCATAACGATCTCCCCTTTCTTGTTTCCTTACCTAAAAACTTTCTTTATTTCCTGGGGAAAATAAAACATAAAAAGGGTGAGCTCAAATGCTCAGTAAGGGTAAGCATGGATAAAAAAACATATCTTATACATTGGAACTTAAAAACCTGAACATAATGTTTAAACATCAAAAGCTTGGGAAATGACATAAAACATGGAAGTACGTAAGGCATAGATCATAAAGAAACATTAGGAATGATAAAATAGCATGGGAATAAAACATGTAATTGTGGAATCCATTAAGCACATGTAATGATTTCCATAGTAGCCAAGGCATTACTGCCAAGACCATCTTAGTGGACAAAGTCCCTTTCTGAATCGAGTTCACTCCTCGTTCTAGTCCTGTATTACTGAACCGGTTTAACTTGCCATTCCAGCCATGTCTATCTTATGAGATATAAATCTGTACCCAATGCATTGGAGAGAGATATAGGTCCCAACCATCTCATAATGAAATCATTCTTACTTGTGCCACAAAATAAACATACATCATTCATAATAACCCAATATATAAAGTGGGTTTCATAGACATCATACCATCATCACATAATCCATATAAAAGAAATGGATATCATTTCATAATAAGAAAAGTGAAACCATGTAAATCATAGAGACATTATATATTAAACATACACATATGAAGTAATTTCATCTTAGATGGAAAATGGTTTTGATAAAACACTTGAAATGAATTGTTGAGGAAAATATCCTTTTTTCTTCAAAATCATTTTCTTTTCGCAAAATGTCATGCAATTTTAAAAGAAAACTATTTTTTTGAAAATAGTCATTAAATATTTTGGAGGAAGCTTCATGAAAATATGGCTTTATAAAACCGTAAAAATCCATTCACGCCGTATAAGTTAAAAATAGCATTCTCCTCGTACTTTTGTCGGAAAAGTCCAAAAAGTACCTCATAACGTAAAAAAAAGAATGATTCCTTACATACCATGTAGTAAAAGTCAAAAATGGGTAAAAAGGACTTTAAACATACATGAAAACACTTTTATAAAACATGTACATTGATGATATAAATAACCCCAGTAAATACTTTCGAATAAGAAATCTCGGATAAAAATGAGATTTGCAAAATTATCCCTTACCTTAGGTCTGATATGCTTCATACGTATCCAAACCTCCTGTATAATGATTTAAATATTGTCATTTACTTATTACATAATCATATTCATTTTTATTATATCCTATAGGTTTCACTTATGACTTTATATTACCCGTTCTTTTGTAAATTCCATGTTAAAGCAGCGTTTTGGGTAAAATCGTTTCATTTATCATATGTGTTTCGACTAGTCGTTCTTGATATTATTACTTATATACTGATTTACATAATTCCAGAATGTAAAAAATGATTTATATATAATATATATTCATTATATACATATATATTATAGATCGATAAAAGGAATGAAATACACCGTTCATGGAGACGGTAGGCCGTACGTATGCATGAATGCTGTTTTTGTTTCCCTTTTGAATTGAATGGAATTAAGTAAATGACATACAAATATATATATATACATAAATCCAGTATCTTTATAATTTCATATATTTCATTATTATTTCTTATATATACTTTATAATCATTCCTAAATGGTTAACATGGAGAATGAATCTCATCGCGTCGTGGAGACGGTAGTCCGTACCTACGCACGAGCGATGATATCGTTTCCATAATTATTGAATTGAATTGGAGTGGATGATACAATATATCAGAATCAGTATGATGTTATAATAACTATGTATAGTTATTCTTTACACCATTATACCCATCCATGTAAGGTGTTGGTGGAAAAATAGATTACACCAGGGCGTGGAGACGGTATTCCGTACGTACGCACGCGCGGTGATTTCATTTTCCGTTGGATGGATAGATGGTGAAATATGTTTGTTTCATAATTATAATAACATATCATTATATGATTGATACTGATTTTATTACCTCATAATGAAACAAAAGAAAGAAGTGGAAGAAGAAATAAATTTGAAAGAATCGGTAATGGATATTACCTCTTCTTTGAAACGCCTCTTTGAGACCTCCTCTTAGAGCACTAAAATTGGTCTTTGAAGAAGACCAGGACCTCTTGGATGTTTCTAAGGAAGTGGAGAAAATAATTTGGCAGGGTTTGGCCGATCTTGAAGGCTCAAAGTGGTGTGAGGAAGAGAGGGAGGAGGTCCCCTTTTATAAGGGATGAGAGGGGCACCTTTGGCATTCTTAAAAATATTAATTTATTATAAATCTTACCCAGCTTAAAAACCTCCAAAAATGACTCATATCCGAAGCTTAGATGAGATAGGGTTGTAATATCATCAACCTATCAAATTTAGAGATGTTAGGAATTTATTTTAAACATTATCAACTTGATTTATCCTTATTTAATCAATTTTATTTTATTTGTGGTAATAACATTCTAAATTTTAAATTATAACAAATAATTACTTATTTTTTGTGAATTGTCAATAATTGGATACTTTATAACAGTTTATACCATATAAATTTAAATTTAAAATTTTTAAATATTTTTGTGATTTTAAAAAAAAAATTATAATATATTATATTTATAAAATAACAATAGTGTCAATTTTGACACTATTCATTTATTTGAATTTAAATAAAATATATACAGAATATATGTTCGAAATAAAAGCATTAATAGATTCATAAAAGGTCATATGTATCTATAAAATTAGTGGAGCACATTAAATAGTTCATATAATATTTATTTTATTATTTTTAAAACTATTTATTTGGTTTATCTCTTAATAAAATAATTACTATATCATTTTTTGTATAATTATTTAATATACTTATTTGTTGTATAAAAATTAAAACTAAAATCCTATGATAAATATAAATCTATTAACTTTCACAATAATACTTTTAATCTAATTTATCATCTTAAAATCACAATATTCAAATTGTTATATTTATTAAATTATGAAGCTGACAACATTGGCATCATTTAAAATAATATAATATAAGTGTCATAATCATCTTAATAAGGATCCAAATGGTCAAAATTCGTCCAATGCATGATTAGGGTTTATATATACACTAATAATAAGTTTTGTGGAGATTTTTGGGCCTTTTGATATGTATTAATATTTCAATAAAAACTATATTATTGATTTTTCACTAAATAAATAATTTATGCATCCCTATTGTGTCAAAATTAATGATAATTATTTAATACCTAAAAATTATAAATAAATTTATATGATGTAGATAATTTCATTAGATTTATGGAGGATATTCATTTTCTAAGTTTCATGAATTTTATCACTAAATTAAAATTAATATACTTATAATATTTAAGAGAGTGACATGTTGTCACTTTCTTCGGTTTTAATAATAATTAAGTTATTTTCATAGAAAAAAGTCCATTAAATGATTCTAATAATACCCTTAGGTGATATGGGACTACTTTTATCCATACAATAGAATTTTTTCATGTGTTAGGGTAATTTTATAATATTATATTTACCCTTAATTACCCGATTTACCTTTAACTATGGTAAATACAATTTACCGTAGTTACTATTCATAATTCCCAAAAATAAAAAGTAGCTTATTAACATAATTTGGACCCACTTATTCCAAATATGGAATCCATTTTTCCAAATTCAACACACAAAAGTTTCAGAAATTAAATTAAAATTAATCCCGTTGTCGAAAGAAAACGGGTTTTTCTTTAAAACATTGCAAAAGATTGAATTGATTTAACCTACGAATTTAATGTAAAATCAATGATAATGACATAAATTGTATTAAATGGTAAAAATATATTATATTTATACTTTAAAACCATTCAATATTATAATTTAACCATATAAATTATTGCAATGAAAAAGGTTGTTTTTAATTAAAATATAGCGTGTTTTTACTATTCATCAAAATATGAAAGTTACCATAATAATATGAAAATTTTATCCAAAGTAAATTTTTATTTCTTGATTAAAAAAAGAATTTTATTTTGTAAAATTGACCTTATAAACATGTCAAAAACTAGATTTAAAGTGGGTGCACCATCAAAAGGCGGCAAAACTGCATTTTTTGAAAAATACTTATTTTACCCGAAAAATTTATTTTGTTCTTATACCATGTTCTAGAAAATGTGTAAGATGAATAATAATGTTATAAAATTAAAAATTTAGGTAATACTATTCATAACGGCTAGTTCATAATAATATTATAATAATATATCGTTGTTTAGCAAAACCCGGTATTGCGTACAACACACGCTATCGAGGAAGGTCGCGATTGCGTGTAATGAAAGCCAAGTCAGGGTTGCGTGTTGTGCAAGAATCCTTCATTGTTTCGTATAACAGAATCCAACCATATTTCATTTATACATTGAATATATATATATATATATATATATACTCAATGTTGCGTAGAATAACTATTATCAAAATTGTGTGTAACACGATCCAAGAATAGTGTTGTGTATACTGCAAGCTAATACGGTGTTGCGTATAGCGCAAGGTAATCTTGGTGTAGCATACAAAACAAGACATTAATGAAATTAAAAGAATATTTTTCATAAAATCTCAGGGTGTTACATTCTACCCCCCTTAAAATGAATTTTTCCCTCAAAATTCGTCGGGGTTATAAATGGTTTACTACTCGAAAGTTTCTTTAATAGAAACCCACATCGTAAAAAGGAATACCAATACTTGGCTTTAAAAACTAAAGTATGAAATGTAACGGTTACCCAAATTAACTCATCATTGGGTTTCCACGTAGGATAACATAGGTAAAAATATGGATATGGAAGAAAAATCTAACCATCGAGTTCTGATGGAGAGTGGTAGAGAACATGGCTATGAAAAAGCCAACAATCACAAAGTTATAGATTTGTGATGATCTAAGGTACCATCTAATTCATTAGATATAAGGGAACAAGGACAACATTTTTGGTTTTCAAGATCATTTCCCTAAAGTTGATGAATTAAAAGAAATACTTACATACTTTTGGTACAATCTCACTTTTGTTCGTGAATTGAACAATTTCCACTTCATCCCTTAAAGAAATGAAGTTGAATTTGTTATTCGTGATGTGTTAGGAGATCATGTGATAGAATGATGGGTCATTCCATCTCTTTCAAACAAAAGGTTAGAAAAATTTATAAGTCCATCTTATGGTTAGATTAATCATATATGGTTCCAAAAATGAACTTATACTTCATATATCATACCGCTTAATAAAATAAAACTAGTTTCTACTAACCGGGGACTTCCTGTAGGCCAGTGGTAGGAGATAAAGGCCAGTCGCACTTCGGTTGTGGGTTCGATTCCCATAGCCTTGTCTGACGCGATGGGCTGTCGCCCGTCCTGCAGGTTTTCCTTTTTCTAAAACTATATTACTATAACATCCCATCAATAATATCGAAAAAACTTCTATCCTTAAACAATACTAACTTATGTCCAACATAATCCATTCCAATCTTTAGGCTTATCCATAATACTACAGTCCACTCTCATAATATAGTGAAAACAATTACCAGATATTTAATACCATCGTTGATCCCCATATATCATAAGATATGTCTTGTTGGTCACATTCCAAACATTTTAAGGCCTTAATCATGTATTCTCTTGAAAAATGAATACCAATTGAACCTTAATGAAAACATGAATGTAGTTAAAAGTTAACACTTTCTACATACCAAAATCCTCAAAATTCTATATACTCAAACCATGATATCACTTAGTCCTTATACCAATCATGAGCTCATGAATACAATCAAACATCTCATTATCTTCTTATCCCTTCATTGTACGCATATCATCTTCTTTCCAAAATATTTGAATCACTTTTCATGGTTACCGGTACCATAAAATTATTGAAAACCACAATAGAATAATACAAAAATATTCTAATACACCATAAAAGTACCTCAACAACATTATTCTTGAATACCAATACATAAACACTTTAATCCATCATCTTCAATGATTGTCCTGGAATAAGTCCTTCCTTGATTTAAAAGTAACTTTTTAGGTCAGGGCATTGAGTTGGGTAATTCCCATGTTCTCCACAAATAAGACATTGAACTCCATTACAGTCTGTCACTCTATGACCCGTTTCTCCACACAGATAACATTTATCCCTCCATTTGAGGTATTCCTCAAGGTTCTTTTTCCCTTCTTTAGAAATCTCAATCTTCCCTTCTCTATGCTCCTCACTATGCGAACATGCATAAAATTCCATCTTCCTCTTATTTGATGACTTAGTAATACCACTAAATTTCACCTTGTTAATCATATATTGCGATGAATGATTCGGCATAATCACAATATCTTTCGCTCTAGGCATTATGCAATTTTGTTTCTCATTGTCGCCAATTTTTCCATTGGATTCAATGTTAACTGAATTCCTTCTAGTTCCCTCTATTGACTAAAACATAAAAAGAATTCTGTAAGAGGAAAAAATCATGCTAGGGAAAACAACATAGTAAAGGGGGGAGTAACCTCAATATCTAACATCTTAGGTTAAATTCTAAGATCTTTACCGTAGTTCTAGGACTATATCCTATACGTATACTTATTCTTAGGGACATCCCTAGACATACCTTAGAAATATCTCTAGGGACCACACTAACTTTTTTGTATCCTAGTTTCCAAAGGTTGACTTAACCTTTCCTCTGATACCAACTGTAGAGACCCGAAGCTTGAAGTACATGGACATTACATTACTTTTGCGGATTACTTAATACATAACAAAAAAACACACAAGGACCGTAATAGTTTAGTGTCTTTGGAAACTCGGAATATAAACAACTAGTCATGTTGAAAGATCTTCAACATCTCCCATAACGATCTTCCCTTTTTTGTTTCCTTACCTAAAAACTTTCTTTATTTCCTGGGGAAAATAAAACATAAAAAGGGTGAGCTCAAATTCTCAGTAAGGGTAAGCATGGATAAAATAAAATATACCGTATACATTTGAACTTAAAAACATGAACATAATGTTTAAACATCAAAAGCTTGAGAAATGACATAAAACATGGAAGTACGTAAGGAATAGATCATAAAGAAACATTAAGAATGATAAAATAGCATGGGAATAAAACATTTAATTGTGGAATCCATTAATCACATGTAATGATTTCCATAGTACTCATGGCATTGCTGCCAAGACCATCTTAGTGGACAAAGTCCCTTTCTGAATCGAGTTCACTCCTCGTTCCAGTTCTGTATTACTGAACCGGTTTAACTTGTCTTTCCAGCCATTTCTATCTCATGAGATATAAATATTTACCCAATGAATTGGAGGGAGATACAGGTCTCACCCATCTCATAATGAAATCATTCTTACTTCTGCCACAAAATAAACATACATCTTTCATAATAACCCAATATATAAAATGGGTTTCATAGACATCATCTCATCATCACATAATCTATATAAAAGAAATGGATATCATTTTATAATAAGAAAATTGAAACCATGTAAATCATAGAGACATTATACATGAAACATACACATATGAAGTAATGTCATCTTAGATGGAAAATGGTTTTGATAAAACACTTGAAATGAATTCTTGAGGAAAATATCCTTTTTTCTTCAAAATCATTTTCTTTTCACAAAATGTCATGAAATTTTAAAAGAAAAGGATTTTGTTGAAAATAGTCATGAAATATTTTGGAGGAAGATTCATGAAAATATTGCTTTATAAAACCATAAAAATCCATTCACGCCGTATAAGTTAAAAATATCATTCTTCTCGTACTTTTGTCAGAAAAGTCAAAAAAGTACCTCGTAACGTTAAAAAAAGAATGATTCCTTACATACCATGTATTAAAATTCAAAAATGGGTAAAAAGGACTTTAAACCTACATGAAAACACTTTTATAAAACATGTACATGTATGATAGAAATAACCCCAGTAAATACTTTCGAATAAGTAATCTCGGATAAAAATGAGATTTGCAAAATTATCCCTTACCTTAGGTCTGATATGCTTCGTACGTATCTGAACCTCCTGTATAATGATTTAAATAATTTCATTGACTTATTACATAATCATATTCATTGTTATGATATCCTATATGTTTCACTTATGACTTTATATTACCCGTTCTTTTGTAAATTCCATGTTAAAGCAGCGTTTTGGGTAAAATCATTTCATTTATCGTATGTGTTTCGACTTGTCGTTCTTGATATTATTACTTATATCCTAATTTACATAATTCCAGAATTTAAAACATGATTTATATATAACATATATTCATTATATACATATATATTATAGATCGATAAAAGGAATGAAATACACCGTTCATGGAGACGGTAGGCCGTACGTACGCATGAACGCTGTTTTCGTTTCCCTTTTGAATTGAATGCAATTAAGTAAATTACATACATATATATATATACATAAATACAGTATCTTTATAATTTCATATATTTCATTATTATTTCTTATATATAGTTTATAATCATTCTTAAATGGTTAACATGGAGAATGAATCTCATCGCGTCGTGGAGACGGTAGTCCGTACGTACGCACGAGCGATGATATCGTTTCCATAATTATTGAATTGAATTGGAGTGGATGATAAAATATATCAGAATCAGTATGATGTTATAATAACTATTTATATTTATTCTTTACACCATTATACCCATCCATGTACGGTGTTGGTGAAAAACAGATTACACCACGGCGTGGAGATGGTATTCCGTACGTACGCACACGCGGTGATTTCATTTTCCGTTGGATGGATAGATGGTGAAATGTGGTTGTTTCATACTTATAATAACATATCATTATATTATTGATACTTATTTTATTACATCATAATGAAGCAAAAAAAAGAAGTGGAAGAAGAAATAAATTTGAAAGAATCGGTAAAGGATATTACCTCTTCTTTGAAACACCTCTTTGAGACCTCCTCTTAGAGCACTAAAATTGGTCTTTGAAGAGAAACATGACCTCTAGGATGTTTCTAGGGAAGTGGAGAAAATAATTTGGCAGGGGTTGGCCGAGATTGAAGGCTAAAAGCGGTGTGAGGAAGAGAGGGAGGAGGTCCCCTTTTATAAGGGAGGAGAGGGGCACCTTTGGCATTCTTAAAAATATTAATTTATAATAAATCTAACCCCACTTAAAAACCTCCAAAAATGACTCATATACAAATATTAGATGATATAGGGTTGTAATCTCATCAACCAATCATATTTAGACATGTTAGGAATTTATTTTAAACATTATTAACTTGATTTATCCTTATTTAATCAATTTAATTTTATTTGTGGTAATAACATTCTAAATTTTAAATTATAAAAAATAATTACTTATTTGTTGTGAATTGTCCATAATTGGATACGTTATAACAGTTTCTACCATATAAATGTAAATTTATAATTTTTAAATATTTTTGTGATTTTTAAACAATTTTATAATATATTATTTTTATAAAATAACAATAGTGTCAATTTTGACACTATTCATTTATTTGAATTTAAATAAAATATATACAGAAGATATGTTTGAAATAAAAGCTTTAATAGATTTATAAAAGGTCATATGTATCTATAAAATTAGTGGATCACATTAAATAGTTCATATAATATTTATTTTATTATTTTTAAAACCATTTATTTGGTTTATCTCTTAATAAAATAATTACTACATCATTTTTTGTATAATTATTTAATATACTTATTTTTCGTATAAAAATTAAATATAAAATCCTATGATGAAGATAAATCTATTACCTTTCACAATAATACTTTTAATCTAATTTATCATCTTAAAATCACAATATTTAAATTGTTATATTTATTAAATTATGGAGGTGACAACATTGGCATCATTTAAAATAAAATAATATAAGTGTCATAATCATCTTAATAAGGATCCAAATGGTCAAAAATTCGGCCAATGGATGATTAGGGTTTATATATACACTAATAATAAGTTTTTTTCAGATTTTGGGGCCTTTTTATATGTATTAATATTTCAATAAAAACTATATTAATGATTTTTCACTAAATAAGTAATTTCTGCATCCCTATTGTGTCAACATTAATGATAATTATTTAATACCTAAAAATTATAAATAAATTTATATGATGTAGATAATTTCATTATATTTCTGGAGGATATTTATGTTCTAAGTTTCATGAAGTTTATCACTAAATTAAAATTAATATACTTATAAGATTTAAGAGAGTGACATGTTGTCACTTTCTTCGGTTTTAATAATAATTAAGTTATTTTCATGGACGAAAATCCATTAAATGATTCTAATCCGACCCTTAGGTGATATGGGTCTACTTTTAGCCATCCAATAGAATTTTGGCATGTGTTAGGGTAATTTTATAATATTATATTTACCCTTAATTACCCGATTTACCTTTAACTATGGTAAATAAAATTTACCGTAGTTACTATTCATAATTCTCAAAAATAAAAAGTAGCTTATTATCATAATTTGGACCCACTGATTCCAAATATGGAATCCATTTTTCCAAATTCAATACACAAAAGTTGCAGAAATTAAATTAAAATTAGTCCCGTTGTCGAAAGAAAACAGGTTTTTCTTTAAAACATTGCAAAAGATTGAATTGATTTAACCTACGAATTTAATGTAAAGTCAATGATAATGACATACATTATATTAAATGGTAAAAATATATTCTATTTATACTTTAAAACCATTCAATATTATAATTTAACCATATAAATTATTGCGATGAAAAAATTTGTTTTTAATTAAAATATAGCGTGTTTTTACTATTCATCAAAATATGAAAGTTACCCGAATAATATGAAAATTTTATCCAAAGTAAATTTTTATTTCTTGATTCCAAAACAGAATTTTATTTTGTAAAATTGAACTTATAAACATGTAAAAAATAGATTTAAGGTGGTTGCGCCATCAAAAGGCGGCAAAACTGCATTTTTTGAAAAAATACTTATTTTACCCAAAAAATTTATTTTGTTCTTATACCATGTTCTAGAAAATGTGTAAGATGAATAATAATGTTATAAAATTCAAAATTTAGTTAATACTATTCATAAAGGCTAGTTCATAATAATATTATAATAATATATCGTTGTTTAGCAAAACCCGGTATTGCGTACAACACACGCTATCGAGGAAGGTCGCGATTGCGTGTAATGCAAGCCATGTCAGGGTTGCGTGTTGTGAAAGAATCCTTTGTTGTTTCGTATAACAGAATCCAACCATATTTCATTTATACATTGAATATATTTATATATATATATATACTCAATGTTGCGTAGAATAACTATTATCAAAATTGTGTGTAACACGATCCAAGAATAGTGTTGCGTATACTGCAAGCTAATACGGTGTTGCGTATAGCGCAAGGTAATCTTGGTGTAGCATACAACAGAAGACATTAATGAAATTAAAAGAATATTTTTCATAAAATCTCGGGTTGTTACACTTAATGTGTTTGGTTAGTTTTTCGTTTGTCAGTTGTTGTTTTCACTTAAAATGTTGTCCATTTTAAACTATAGAGGGACAGTTCAGGTGGTGTCGGCCACACTGTGCCTCGGATTGAGGATGGGTTGACTCGTACAAATCACATATGACTCATGGATCATTTCTCTAAAGTTTCAATAGAATCCAAATTTGTTTTTTCAGTTTTCCGTATGTTAGTTGTTGTTTTCACTTAAAATGATGTCCTTTTGAAACAAAAGAGAGACACTTTTAGTGGTGTCGGCCACACCAGGTCTCGTATCAAGGCGGGGTTGACTCTTACACTTCTCATATGACTCATGGATCGTTTTCCTAAAGAAAAAACACATTCTGAATGTGTTTGGTCGGTTTCCCATATGTCAGTTGTTGTTTTCACTTAAAATTAAGTCCATTTTAAACAAAAGAGAGAAACTTTGAGTGGTACCGGTCACACTGTGCCTCAGATTGAGGCGGGGTTGACTCTTACACGTCACATATGAGCCATGGATCATTGTTCTAAAGTATCAACATAATCATAATTTGTTTTGTCAGTTTTCCATATATACTTAAAATGTTTTCCATTTCAAATAAACCTGAGACACTTTGAGTGGTTCCAGCCACACTGGGGCTTGGATTGAAGTGGGGTTGACTCTTACATGTCACAAATGACTCATGGAACGTTTTCCTAAAGTTTCAACCGAATCTAAATGCATTTTCTCAGTTTTCTTTATGTTAGTTGCTGTTTTCACTTAACATGAAGTCCATTTTAAACTAAAGAGAGACACTTTGAGTGGTCCCGGCCACACCGAATCTTGGATTGAGATGGAGTTGACTCATACATGTCACATATGACTCATAAATCATTTTATTAAAGCATCAACACATTCCAAATGCATTTGGTCAGTTTTTCGTATGTCAGTTGTCGTTTTCACTTTAAATTATGTCCATTTTAAACAAAAGAAAGACACTTTGAGTGGTGCCAGCAACATCATGACTTGGATTGAGGTTGGGTTGACTCTTACACGTCACATATGACCCATGTATAGTTTTGATAACGTATCAACACAATACGAGTGCATTTGGTCAGTTTTCCGTATGCTAGTTGTTATTTTTACTTAAAATGTTGCCCATTCCAACTAAACCTGAGACACTTTGAGTGGTTCCAGGCACACTGAGCCCCAAATTGGGCTGGGGTTGACTCATACATGTCACAAATAACTCATGGAATGTTTTACTAAAGTTTAAATAGAATACGAATGCATTTGGTCGGTTTTCCATATGTCAGTTGTTGTTTTCACGTAACATAAAGTCCATTTTAAACTAAAAAGATACACTTTGAGTGGTGCCAGCCACACCGTGTCTTGGATTGAGATGGGTTTGACTCTTACACGTTAAAAATGACTCATAGAATGTTTTCCTAAAGCATCATCACATTCCGAATGCATTTGGTCAGTTTTCCATATGTCATTTGTTGTTTTCACTTAAAATGATGTTCATTTTAAACAAAAGAAAGACACTTTGAGTGGTGCCAGCAACACCGTGACTTGGATTGTTACGGGATTGACTCTTACATGTCATATATGACCTATTTATTGTTTTTCTAAAGTATCAACACAATATTAATGTGTTTGGTCAGTTTTCCGTAAGCTAGTTGTTATTTTTACTTAAAATGTTGTCCATTTCAAATAATCCTCGGACACTTTGAGTGGTTTTGGCCACACTGGGCCTCGGATTGAGGCGGGGTTGACACATACATGTCACAAATGACTCATGGAACGTTTTCCTAAAGTTTCAACATAATAAAAATGTGTTTGGTTGGTTTTCCATATGTCAGTTGTTGTTTTCACTTAACATGAAGTCTATTTTAAACTAAAAAGAGACACTTTGAGTGGTGACGGCCACACCGCATCTTGGATTGAGATGGGGTTGACTCGTACACATCAAAAATTACTCAGGGAACATTTTCCTAAAGCATAAACACATTCCGAATGTGTTTGGTCAGTTTTTCGTATGTCAGTTGTTGTTTTCACTTAAAATGATGTTCATTTTAAATAAAAGAAAGAAACATTGAGTGGTACCGGCAACACTATGCCTCAGATTGAGGCGGGGTTGACTCTTACACGTCACATATGACCCATGGATCATTTTGATAAAGTATCAACACAATCTGAATGCATTTGGTCGGTTTTCCGTATGCTAGTTGTTATTTTCACTTAAAATGTTGTCCATGTCAAATAAACATGAGACACTTTGACTGGTGCCGGCTACACTGGGCCTCGGATTGAGACAGGGTTGACTCGTACACATCAAAATTGACCCAAGGATCATTGACCTAAATTATCAACACAATCTGAATGCGTTTGGTCAGTTTTACTTATGTTAGTTTTACTTTTCACTTAAAATGTTATCCATTTCAAACAAAAGTGAGACACTTCGAATGGTTTCGGCCACACCGCGCCTCAGATTGAGCCGGGGTTGACTCGTACACATCACATATGACCCATGGGTACTTGTGATAAAGTTTCAATAGAATCTGAATGTGTTTGGTTGGTTTTAAGTCTGTCAGTTGTTCGTTTCACTTAAAATCACATTCATTTTAAACAAAAGAGACACAATTAGAGTGCTATCGGCCACACCGTGCCTCGGATTGAGGTTGGGTTGACTCTTAAACATCACATAAGACTCATGGATCGTTTCCCTAAAGTTTCAACAGAATCCGAATGTGTTTGGTCGGTTTTCCGTATGTCAGTTGTTATTTTCACTTAAAATGATGTCCTTTTGAAACAAAAGAGAGACACCTTAAGTGGTGTCGGCCACACTGCGCCTCGAATTGAGCTGAGGTTGACTCGTACACAGCACATATGACCCATGGATCGTTTTTCTAAAGAAAAAACACATTCTGAATGCGTCTAGTTGGTTTTTCGTATGTCAGTTGTTGTTTTAACTTAAAATCAAGTCCATTTTAAACAAAAGAGAGACACTTTGAGGGTGGGGGGCTGTCTGGGGGGGTTGTCTGAGGGGTTGTCTAGGGTCCAGGGAGGAGGGTGCGGGTGTCCGGGGGGCTGTCTAGGGGGTTGTCTGGGGGGTGTCCAGGGGGCTGTCCGAGGACCAAGGAGGAGGGTGGGGGGTTGTGCGGGGGGGTGTCCGGGGGGTGTTTGGGGGGCTGTCTGGGGTCCAAGGAGGAGGGTGGGGTGCTTTCCAGGGGGCTGTCTAGGGGGATATCCGGGGTCCAGGGAGGAGGGTGGGGAGGCTGCCCAGGGGGATTTCTGGGGGGATGTCTGGGGGTTGTCTGGGGGGTGTCCGGGGTCCAAGGAGGAGGGTGGCGGGGCTGTCTATGGGGTTGTCCGGGGGGCTGTCCGGGGGGGCTATCTGGGGGGATGTCTGGGGGGCTGTCTGGGGACCAATGAGGAGGGTAGGGGGCTTTCTGGGGGGCTTTATGTGGTCCAAGGAGGATGGTGGGGGTTGTCCAGGGTCCAATAAGGAGGGGGGTTGTCCATGCAGTTCCCAAACACACAAAACTCTATAAACATGCTCAAGATACACCACAACCACTAAAAGAAATCAACATCCATGAAAACAGACAATATATACTCAAATCCAATACTATACTACGGGTTTAGATAAAACCAACAACTAGAATAGATTAAACATCAAATCTCAGTAATATTAGTAAAAAATGTAACGGATAAATTTGTCTCACATCACCATCACCATCATCACCCTCATCCTCATCCCAATCATCGTCTTCGCCCTCCTCAACGCCCTCCTCCTCTCCCTCTCCCTCCGCCTCACCCTCCTCCTCTGCCTTGCCTCCTCCTCTCCCTCCTCTTCCGCATCAAACTCCTCGCCATCATCATCGTTAGGCTGGACATCGTCTTGACCACCACTAGAACTGCCACCTGGTGCACCAAATATAGAACTTATTGATGACATATATTCATCAAAAGCTGGCCTGGCCTCTGGTGGAAGTGTTGGACGTAGAACTTCAATAAATTTCATAAAGGCACTATTTTCCCTAGAAGACTATTCTGTAATCTCTATGGAACTTTTGTCAACCTATTATGCATGTGACATAACTTGATGCAGCTCGGTGGCACTACAACTCATACCTGAGGAGGTCCAATACTACGTCAGGGCTATCCTAGGTTGGCAGTGTACTCTGCCCAAATGCTCCTCTCCCAACACCTGATGTAAGTGATCAGTTGGCCCAAAATTGTCTATTTCTTGGGCATTGAGGGCCTCTAAAGTAGCCTGTTACAAATATAAATATATTATTAAGTTACAAAATATATATTAAAATATAAAATAAATATATTAAAACTTAAAATTTGCTGCTGAGTTGGTTCGTTGATGGCACTTCCATCCTTTTTCCGTCTACTCGAGCAAAACAGTTTTTCTCGAGGCACACGTCTTTCAATATTCTGTTGTTGACTCTATACTGACATTGAAAACTAAAGTTATAGGAAAACTTTAGCAAAAGATTAAATAACTGGGGAAAAAAAGAAACTATAAGTCGTAAAGAAAACTTATAAACAATTGTCATACCAGCTTCCTCTCATGATTTGGCATTGTCGTACGTACCAGTGTGTGGAGGTGTTTTTTTGCATCAATGTTTTTTTTTATTTTTTATAGATGATTTATAAATAAAATTTGATAATTAAAAGGATAATATTAATGAAAAACATGAAAGTTATTATTTAAATACCTCAAATGTAATTAATACCTTAAACTGAGTAGTCATCCAATGGGTAATCATCTGCCGATACTTCTCTATAAGACAATCATCCATGACTGGTACCACCTCTAACTCAGTGCCAACTCTAGCACACCAGCCAATATACAACTCATTCTTGTAGGCTCTCCAAATCTCACCTAAATCCTCTAGACATTCTGGTCATGCACCCTCACCATCGGGAAATTAAATCGAAGTTCACACCAAAATATTAATTCATATAAATACAAAAATATTTCATGGAATTAAATACAAGAGATTTTTTTACCCATATCTCTTACCAAGCTCTATCCTTGACCTCATGTGGCAACTGTCTCCATGATAACATACTGATGAGAATGATTTCGGAGTATTTGGCAAGCATTGCCAAAAAAACTCCGATATTGCTGCCCTGTTTTCTCAACCATTTGGTTGTATTCATTGTAATCCACCATTACCTGTGTGCGGAATTTCCACACTACACGCATGGGTGTACACCCTTACCCCTGCCTCCTGTCAGTAGATGTATCTTTCAGGAATGAAAAACAAATATTTTATCAAAACATGTTATAATGAATATAAATATTAGTATAAAAATTTGTTATGGTTCTATAAATATACATGCGCCAGTCTGATCGTTGAGCATCATTGGATCCATAGAAACTGATGGAACACCCTGTGGTGGAACAGGAGTCGAATATAATGGAATATAGAATCTCTAAGAGATAGAAGTAGAAGGAAAAGAAGATGAGACAACTGTATGGCCGGATTCTGGTTGGAGAGTGGGAATCATCATGGGAGGTGAAAAAGATGGGCCAGAAGATGCAAAAGGTTGTGAGAACATTGGAGGCCTAAATATCCTATGTGTCCCTAATGACACACCAGGATCAGAATGTGGGAAGGATGACATGTCAGTGGGAGGGGCAGGGTCTAGTCGGGTATGCGAAGCTTCTCGTCCACCTCTGGTACGAACACTCCTTGTACCACCAGTTTGAGTACTAGGACAAGTTCTAGGATCCTCGTCAAATAAATGTCGACGTATAGATTGGTCCTAAAAAATGTTTACAAAAAAATTAATCACATGACATTATATATTATTTAAATATATATATTTGAAATAAAGTACTCACTATGGGCACTAATGGTGGAAATCCCATCACCGTCATTCGATGATTGTTCTCCATCATTTTTTTACTTCGTCTCTCTTCAATTGGTAGCATTTCCTTCTTTTGAAAACAAATATGTAATTAATTAGAAAAAGGAAACTAATGTGTAACCCAAAAAAACTAAATATATGAGGGAATAGGGGGATTCATTGGTAATTTAGCTATCAATTGTTTTAGAAGATCTTGAATGGATTTAATAAATCATACAAGTTGTAATGTTAACCAAGTTAGAAATATTGTTTGACTAGGTTTGAATACAGTTCAATTCCAAATTAGAAAATGCAATTCAAATAAAACTTCAACTAATAAATATTGAAAATTCACCTAATGGTCAAGTCATCTAAAACATATTTGTGATCAATACTAAATCAATTTAAATATCACCAACCTTAACAACCCAACTCAAGGTAAACCAAAATAATTAAGAACATGGGTGAATGATTCTATATATTTTCAACCACAACTTCATGTTCACAATCAACTCTGAAAATTGAGCTATTGGAGTCATCAAAAGAAATAAATGGATTGGTTCCAATGGCACTAGGGACAATGTCAATTCCATCATCACCATTATAAAAAATATGTCTTTTAATTAATTCAACTATGACACCAAATTCAGGTTGAAGTTGGTCTTTGACATAAAAAACATGTTTAGCCATTGATGCCAACACATATGGTTCTTTGGTAGCAAGATTGCGAGTCATATTAATTACTAGAAATCCACAATCATCAATAAATGTGGCATGTCTCATCATCGAATCAAAACAATGGCATTTCATCATTGTGACTCATCCATGAGAGTAATAATCCAATATTATTATTTTCTCAACGACTCCATAATAACCCACATTTTCAAATCGTGATCTACTATTTGATGCACTAGCATAACAATCTATTGTGGAAGTAACCATAACACCATCATGTTGTGTTCTCATGTTCTTTTCTCATTCAGTGACAATAAATTTGTACCCATTGATAACAATTTATTTACAGTCACGAACCATGGTATTAGGACCAAAAGCTAAAGCTCTTATTTCCTCAGAGATAGAGTCAGCAGACAAACTCAATACATGAAATATAAATGACTATTAAAATTAATTAAATATTGATATAATTATTTTAAACAGTAATATTTTTACCTTCAATTTTAACCAAGTAGAAAACTCCTTTCTATGCAAAGTCTCTCTCCTTCTCAAAGAAAAAGAATGATGCTTTCTATTTATCATTGTTTTATGTTCCCTGTAGATAAAAAATATGAATATTTTGACAAATATATATGTAATATATACATATTCAATTTAGTTACCTGATATAGTCATCAAACAAATCACAGTTGAACAAAACTGTGTGATGTTCCATATCTCGCTCTTTATGGATGGATTTATTCAATGTATGTGATCCAGGAATGCCTCCTATTTGAGGAAGTCATGGAAAACTGGGTTCAATTTTCTCATACTGTTCTTCTTCATTTCTCATTGGTCTGTTTATTCTTGTAGTAAGGTCAGACAAATACATTGAGAAGAAATCTATACATTCTTGAGCCAAGTAACAGTTCACGATAGAACCTTCAGGATGATTCCTATTTCAGACAGAAGACTTTAATGTGTACATATTTCTTTTAGTTGGATACATCCAGTGAAAAGAAAAAGGTCCTCTGAGAATTATTTCAGTGGGCATATGGATAGTCAGATGCAGCATGCATATGAAAAATGATGGAGGAAATATTTTCTCCAACTCACACAAAATTAATGGGGCATCTGTCAACGTTTTTTACAAGAAAGTCTTGGACAACTTCTTAGCACAAAGATCTCTAAAAAAATGGAACAACCAAATAATAGTCACCCGTAAATTGTTGGAAAAAAGATGACGGATTTCTATTGGAAGAAACTCATGCATTAGAATGTGATAATCATGAGTCTTCAAAGATTTTATCTTCAACTCTATTATGTTGACCCGTTTAGATATGTTTCTTAAATAGCCATCAGGAACTCTAATATTCTCTAATACTTCCATAAATTGTTATTTTTCGTAGGTTTAATCACATAATAAGAACATGGAAGTTTCCATTTATTTTCACTGATACGCACAGGATGCAATTCTAGTCTGATTCCCCAATCCACCAAGTCATGCCGAGATCGTAAATCATCTTTTGTCTTACCCTTGACATTTAGAAGACCTGAAAGCAAAATTTTGTGTATATTCTTTTCAATATGAATTACGTCTAAGAAATGATGTAACGAATTGGTTGACCAATAAGGCAAATCAAAAAAGATACTCCTCTTCCTCCAATTATAACAGGTTTCAGTGGAAAAATTCTTTCTATTTCCAGATTTCATTTGACCCTTCCCGAATGAAAAACTAAAATCTTTCAATTTATTAAGCACATCAGTTCTAGACATACACTGAGTTGGATCATCGGTCTCTATGGTATTATCAAATCTTTGATGATTCAATCTATATGGATGATCCTTTGGAAAGAATCGTCGATGTCCCATAAAACTGAAACTACAGCAATGTTTCAGTCTTCTGGATCATGTATTCTTCATAAAAACTGGACATGACAGTTTTCCCTTCGTGCTCCATCCAGACATCATTGCATAATCCAGAAAATCATTGATCGTCCACATAAGCGCAGCATGCATCTGAAATATGTCTTTTCAACATGCATCGTATGTGCGCACACCCACATCACAAAGAAGTGTCAACTCTTTTATTAAAGGTTGCATGTATACATCAATATCAATTCCGGGATCAGAAGGACCAGATATGAGTATACTCATGAAAGTGAAATGTTTTTTCATACACAACCATGGGGGGAGATTATAAATGTGTATAAAAACTAGACACGTGTTGTGTAAAGTAAGTATCTTCCCAAACGGATTAAAACCGTTGCATGAAAGACCTAGACTCACATTACACACGTCAGCTCCAAAATCAGGATGTCGAGCATCAAATCTCTACCATGCTAATCCATCTGCAGGATGAACCAACTCATCATTAGTCTTCTTTCTCTCGATATCATGTCATCTCATTTTTATTGATATGTCATCAGACATAAAAAGATTCTGGAGTATGGGGATCAATGGAAAGTGCCACATTACTTTATGTGGAATGCGGAACGGTGTTCCATCAGATTTTTACTTCTAGCGGGATGTGCCACATTTTATACAATCATTTCGTTCAGCGATTTCATCCCAGAATAAACTGCAATCTTTCAGGAAAGCATGAATTTTGTTTCTTGAAAATTCAAGTTCCTCAACTAACTTCCATGCCATATAGTGGTTTGAGGGAATATCTGCATCATCTGGAAGTAAATCCTTCAAGAGGGTAAGAATGTAATTGATTTCTATATTAGAAATCCCATACATAGTCTTCCCATGAAACAATCAGATTAAAAATTCCATCTTTTTCATTTTATCACATTGTCAATATACTGGAGTCATGGGAGCATCATTCAATTTTTTCACCCTATCAATATCATCATTTTCACTATATGCATCTTCTGTCCTCATATCTAAGTCTTCTTGAGTCGAAATACATTCTTTTTCATGATGATGAATAAATGGAAACTGGTCATCTAACAAATTCTCCATTCCAGTCCTTTCATTTCGATCATCACCAATTTGAGATTTCATTTTATCCACATTGTGATACCACACAAAGTAGTTTTCTTGAAAACAATATTTGGTTATGTGGTAGCTGACTTTTTCACGTCTCAACCAAGGTCTACCAACACAATTGGAACATGGGCAGTGTATGCGACCACTATCTGAAGCATTGTGAAATGAAAAATCTATAAATCTCTCCAAATTGTTTTGAAAATCGCTTGAGATCCGATCGATTTCATACATCCAACTTATGTCCATTCTATAAAAAGAATTTATATAAGTCATTTTGTCATAAACAATTCAATAAGATTTAACTTTAATAGAAAATACATTTAAGTAAATGATAAAGGAAGAAGTTTCTAGTCGATGTAGTGAACTATTAAAATAATGTAAAGAATAAGTACACATAAATTAAATTAAAATTTATTTATATTAATTTTCATTAGGTCTATAAGAGGCACATGCCTCAAGTCCCATTATATGTTATAGGCATCCCAAATCATTCACTCATGTTCAATAACTCATTATCGGCACCTCTATGGCCCTACCTTTCATTACCCAATTACTTACCCAAGTCAAGTGCACCCAATTGGTGAATAAATTTTAGGATTCTACACTAATAGGTTGTTCATGGATTGTAAAAAGATTTAATTTCATAAAGTATAGACAAAAACATTTATTTTTAAATTTGAGATTAATAATAAATTATGTCAATGATAACAACTTTACTGAATTAAAAATGTGACTTATCTAACATTTTTATGGATTTCTATACATGCCAGTATGGCTAGTGAAAAGCACCCCACCCTCCTAAAAGTGAGTGTTGGCCAAGAAGGACACATAATATACAAAGTACAATGAGAACCATATTTAATTGACTCTAAATCTATATTAGTACAGTCATCTTAGGGGAAATTGAATATATGATCCTAGTTAACTGATGAATTCAAAAGCTCATATTCTACATGTTGGACACTATCTAAGGTAAGAAATCATGTGAGGATGGGTTTACATCATTCAATTTCTTACATGCTAGTGAGAATGAAGGCTTGAATTAATGACTTGATTTCACTAATTAAATGAGGGTAGAGGTTGCATAGGATATGTAAACAAAATGATTAAATAAGGGTAGAGGTTGCATACACTGTGCATGGTGGGGGAGTCTTAGATTTTTAGTAGTGGATTCCACTAGAGGAGGTATGAGACCACTAGTGAATAATAAATCTAGATTTTCCCATCTAACTATATAAGTCACCATGACTAGTCAAAAGTGGTGAGTAAGATAATGAAGTTATGAGTATCACAATGAGGATCCTTATCAAAATAAATCATATTATTCAGACCTCAAATCATATCTCAATCTCACCCCAATATCCATCAATGTGAATAATCCCATTTTCAACATCCATCAATTGTAATTACAAGAATTGAGAAAGTTACTTTAATGAAGTATTATAATTGAGGATCTTCATAAAGTCCCAAATGAGTGATAAAAAATATTTAATTCAATTCAAAACCCCTTATTTAATTCAATATTTTGAAAGGTTATTTATACCAACTTCCTTCCAAAAACTAACATGTAATTCTAAAAAGGCCTTTAAAAAATAATTTATTTCAAAACATCCCAAATGTATTAAAGGATGTTTTAAAATTAAAAATTATCAATATTAATTCAAAACATGGGATTACAACCTATTTCCACATGAATAAATATCAAATTTAAAATTACCAAATAAATCTCATTTCAAAAAAATCATTCCAAGAGGGTTCATTTTCATTTCACAAATTAAATCATTTGAAACTACTTTAAAAAAAATTAAATAGGTCAAATCATTTCATGAAAATTAATTTATTTCATTATTTGAATAAAAACTCGAGACAAAGACTCAATTTCACCAATTTATTCGTTAAATATTCTTTGAAAATAAATCCAAATAGTCATGGAATTGAATAATTTATAAATACTTGAAAGATGTAAAAATTATAGTCATCAAATTCATGAGATGTTCAATTAAATTTGAATAGGGTTAAATAATATTTCACAAGGAATTTTAAGGAAAACATTCATAGAAACTTTGCTAAAAATTAATAAACACATATAAATAAATTTCCAAGTAGCAATTAATTACAAGATGAAGAAAAAGCATAAAAACACATACTTAAAAAATCTAGAATCCAACCGTAATGAATTTGAGATGTTTCTTCTTCAATGGAGGGTTAAAGATTTAATTAATTAAATGTATTGGAATGGAGAAAGTCTAGATTAAATCAAAACACAAACAAATGATATACACAACAAAATCAAAACTTAAAACTAAAATATTAGATGAATAACAATAAAAACAAGGTATCACTTAAATATTTTATGTGTATAAAGAAGAAAATACCTGATTTGAGATGATTCAAATGGAGTTTCAGCAGTTCGGATGGGGGAAGTTGTGAGAGGAGCGCTGCAGATTTAGGGTTCTGTCTCGCGAATGGGGGAGAGGAGCGGCCGAGTGTATTTGGGGTAAAACTTTACCAATGGTTTTTAAAACCCGTTAGTAAAGGGGTGTCCAAGGTACCCTTTCCCAATGGTTCACTAGAACCATTGGTAAAGGGGTACCCTTTCCCAATGGTTCTAGTGAACCGTTGGGAAAGGGTGGGTTGAACACCCCTTTACCAACGGTTTTAGGAAACCGTTGGTAAAGGGTGTCCAGAAGCGTAGGGAAAACCTCCCATTCCAGTAGTGCAATAAGTTAATCAATTATGCACCCCTTGATGTTATTCATTTTATAAATGGATATATTCTTGGTATGCCACTTCTTTGGTAGTGATCTAATAATTTTGTATACTATAACAGTATTTTCCAATGCTTATCCAAGAGCACTCATTCCTATGAAAATCCATATCTTTTATATACCTTATTTCATGGTTTATTACATAAAGGCATACATAATGCAATACTAGAACATCATGAGGCCTAGTGTCATTGTAAAATTAGGTACATTACATAATAACTTGAAACATGGTTAGAAAAACATTATTTAAAAACTCTAAAACATGAGATTATATTCCATCTATCTTTTAATACTGCTTAGGATAACCTGAGGATGTATATAAGAAAGAGGTGAGCTATAAAGCCTATTTAAGGATTAATCAAATCATGAAAAGATAAAATTAATACACATGAGTCAAGAGGCATATCAAGTTTACATATAAGGGTGATAATCATAAACATTAATATTAAATCATGATATAAGATGATAATATCAAGGAAACATAGGAATCTTGAAACAACCCAAAATAAGACATCATAATCATAAGTCAAGGTTAACCATCGAGACATAATAACATATTGTGCTTAGGATAACCTCACATTCACCATACATGGTATCTCATGAGATAAATACATTACCCAATGCATTGGATGGCTATATAATTTTAGGTCCACCTATCACATTCATATCATGTACATGAATTTATGTTCCACATAGATCATATAACATAATAACATTATTCATCAAATTTAAACCCATTATTAAGTAATGTAGGTTACATAAATGGAAGTACCCAATCAATAAAGGTTAGGTATATCTAGGTTAATACCCTTGAGTATAAATGGGGATGGGTATTCACTATGAAAATGTTTGGCATAGAAAATTGAAGGATAATTTTGTCTGCAAAACGAGTGTACATCATGATTTAAGAAAGGGTTTAATGAGAGTGAAAGGTGGTAAATAATTACATTTAAATAATAAGTCCAGTGAATTTATTTGTAAAAATACATTAAAATATGGAAAATTTGAAACCAATAGGATGTAATTCAAAGAGAGTAATTGAATAGAGAGGATGAGATAATCCCTTACCATAAGAGTCTTCTTCTAGAACCTTGGGAGGATCTTTTTAAGAGATTGGGTTAACCTTTGGAGGGAATTAGAGATTTATACGGATATTAAATTCATGATCAATGGGTTTTGAGTGAATATAATTGGGTGTTTTTTGAGTGTTTATATCAAAATAGAGGGAAATTCTTTATTAATTTCTAAACATGGGTTTTGGACTCTATATAATAAAATAATAAAAATAACACACTATACCAAGGTGTTTGCCCATGGTTTCTACCAAATAGTATTGGTTTTGAATATTCTATCATCTTAAGAACCAATATAATTAAAATAATACAATTTTTGATGTGGAAGTGTGTCATGTTCAAAATGAATTGATTTTAAAACCATAAAAAATAATATAGGTTTTAGAGGATTCATTAAAGGATTATAAAATTAATAAAATAACTTCAAACAAACATTATTTTAGTGGTAAAAACAATTTTGGTCATGGATCCTCTATATAGTATCTATTATATAACTTTTGGGAAATTATGATGTCATAATACATGCTATAAAATTTATAGCGTATTTAATTTTTACCAAAAAATTTGATTGTCTCAGAAAATTATGAAAAAAATAAAAATTGACTCATTTCAACATGATGATTTTAAAAATAATATTTATTTTATCATAATAATTCTTTAAATGTTATAATTTATAATTTTAAATAAAAATCCAAATTTACTGAAAAATATTGGTTTTTACGACGATAAATTTTTTTTGACCCTTATAAATATTACAAAAGACTTCATTAAATAATATTATCATTTATATTTAAATAAAAAATATTTCATAAGAATATTTCATGAAAATAATATTTATTTCAAAAATTATTGAGTTTATAAAAAAAATATCAATCGAAATTATATATTTCCTAAAAATACAATTTTGATTTCTTTATAAAAAAATATAATTTTTTATCAAAACCGTTAATCATTTATAAAGTAATAATAAAAATGTATAAATATAATCATTATTTCATTTAAACTAAAATATAAAAAATTATACTGTTAGGGTCTAGATACATAACTCATTATTACACCACCATACACCCTTAGGGTATGATGTGCAATCGTGAAACTTTCTTGGGGGGGCTTAATGAACATGGTTTGGGCCCTGATCTTGAAAATAATGAAATTCTCATATAAATAGTTTCAATCATGCTTAATTTATTGAATTTAGAATTGGTCTTGTTTAAGGGTAAATCCTAACAATTCCATCTCCCCCAGAAGTTCTGATAAATGGGCTTCATAGGGTACGGTCTTACTAGTAAAGGTCATCACTTCTTCTTTCTATGTAAATTGGACTTTATCATAACCCTTAATATATAATAATCTTAATATTAAATGTAAAATAGTTATATTATCAATGGTTATGATTCTTAACAGTCTTTTAAATCTAATAGTACATAACTTATAATGTTCCAAAATAAATAAAGTAGTTCATGTGTTTTCTATAACTACATTTCTTAATAATACATTTACTCATTTAAAAAGGTGATATCATTTATAAATGTTCATATCATTACATTCTCCACCCCTTGATAAATTTTTCTCTCAAAATTTTATTTTGTACACTAAAATATGTAAGGTTACTTATTTTTGATCACCTCTTCTGATTCCCATGTTGCTTCCTCAAACTTAAGGTTCCTTTATAGTACTTTGACCAAGTGAGTTGCCTTATTTCATAGAACTTTGTCTCTATGTTATAATATATTCATCAATTGATCCTCATATGAAAGATCATTCTCTAATGGTACCACCTTTAGATTCATTAAATGTGAGGGGTCTGGTATATACTTCCTTAAGAGGGATTATGAAACACATCATGTACTTGAGATATGTTGGGTGGGAGTTCTAGTTAATAAACCATAGCTATAATGAAATAAAGGATCTTAAAGTGGATAATGTATCTTGGGATAATATTCCCCTTATTCCCAAACCTAATTAATTTCTTCTATAGTGATATATGAAGGAACACTTTATCTCTGACCTCAAACTCTAGGTCTCGTCAATGATTATCTGCATAGATTTTATATCAATTCTATGTGAATTTCATATTATGTTGAATGGTTTGAACCTTATATGTCATAACTTGGATAAGATAAAGTCCCATTAGATTCTTCTCTACAAATTCATCCCAACATGTCAGAGTATGAAATCTCTTCTCATGAAGAACCTCATAATGTGCCATTTGAATGTTATAATGGAAAATGTTATTATATGAGAACTCTACTAGGGGAAGGTGTTAATCCAAACATCCTTGTAAATACATTTAACATGATATTAGTATATAATCTAGAGTTTTAATATTTCACCTAGACTGTCCATCCATATAACAGTGATAATATATACAGAAACTCATCTCTGTACCCAATTCTTGCTGAATTCTTATCTAGAACCCCAAGGTAAATCTTAGATCTTGATCATATACAATAGACAGTGATACTCCATGCAGTCTTACCACTTCTATTATGCATATCTTGGTGATTTTTTCAAGAGATAAATCTTCTTGATAATAATGAAATAATATGAATTTATATGGTAATCGACTACCACCTAGATGGAATTATTACCTTCAGATGTCATAGGGAGTGCTATGATGAAATCCATGGTTATGTTTTCCCATTTCCATACTGGTATGGGAAATGGTTTCATTAAAACCTTATACTTTTATTGTTCAGAAATTAATTTTTGACATAACAATAATCGAGATACAAATTATACAATCTCCATCTTCATGTTATCCCACCAAAAAAATATTTAGATCACTATACATCTATATGCTTCCTGGATGAATAGAGTAGGATGATCTATGTGCATCATCCAGAACATCCCTTTTCAGTTTTGGTTTTTATGGGATACATATCCCAGTTCCAACCCTTATAACTTCATCTTTAGAAAAGTTGAACTTTAGAATATTTCTACTTTTTTCTGTAACACCTCATCCTCTTTTTGGGCCTCATTAATTCTCTCAATAATGTATGGTTGTGTAATTATTTGAGTAAGGTAGGATGGAGATCCTTTTATTATTCCCATGTACATTCTTTGCATGTATAATAAAATTGGATCCCTTTCAATCCACATCATAGATAAGGTTGCAGGATCCTTTCTACTTAGATCATCTACCACTTTGTTCACCTTCCCAGGATGCTAATGGGTTTGAATAATAATAATACATGATCAACTTTAACCACCTTTGTTGGTGAATATTGATCTCATTTTGTGTGAATATATGCTTGAGGATTTTATGATCAATATATATGTCACACTTCTCCCCATAGAGATAATGTCACCAAATATTCAATGTGAATATCACTACAGCCAATTCTAGATCAAGTGTTGGGTAGTTATTCTCATGGATCTTTACTTGGTGAGAGGCATAGGCTATCACTTTTTCATCTTTCATGATTACACAACCTAATACCTTTTTGGACACATCACTATAGATCAAAAATACTTCCTTGTTGGTGGGTAATGTATGCTCAGACATAATGATTAGCCTCTTCTTTAACTCTTTATATATCCCCTTTCATTCATCAATCTAGAAAAACATAACTCCCTCATAATTTATATTGGTTAGTGAGATTTAAAATCATGAGAAGTTTCTCAAAAATCAGAAATAGTACCTAGCTAATCCAAGGAAACTATAGATTTCCATCATAGATGTTGGTCTAGTCCATTCTTTAATAGCCTCTGTTTTTTAAGGATCCACTGATATCCCTTTTTTGGTGATAACATGGCATAGTAATGTCACTTTCTCCATAAAAAACTCACATTTACTATACTTTTCATATGAATTTTCCTTTCACAAGGTCATTAGTACAGCTTTTAAATGCTCCATGTGGTCCTCCTTTATTTTGAAGTAGATAAGAATGTAATCTATAAAGACTACCAAAATTTTATCAAGGAAATACCTAAATAATCTATTCATAAAGTACATAAATATATCTAGAGAATTAGTGAGTCCCAATGACATCACTGTAAATTCGTAGTTCCTATACCTTATACAAAAAGTAGTCATGGGGATATCCTCATTCATCACCTTTACTTGAAAATACCCCAACCAAAGATCCACCTTATAGAATTACCAGGCTCCACATAGATAATCGAATAAGTCATCAATATATGGTATGGAATAATTTTTCTTTATCATAATCTTGTTGAGCTCATAATAATCAATGAAGAGGTTCATTGACACATCCTTAATTAAAAGGACTAGTACACCCCATAGGGAAGCACTTGGGCTTATCAACCCTTTATCTAGATTATCATGTAGTTGTTTCATTATATATTCTAGTTCAATAGTGAAAATTCTATATGAAGTCTTAGATATTGGAAAGGCTCTAGGTATTAGTTTGATGAGGAACTCAACCTCTCGACTATGAGGAATACTATAAAATTTTTTAGGAAACACATCAGTGAATTTCATCATAATGGACAAGTCATCAAGGATGATATTTTTCTTTAGTCACAATCATTTGATATAGGTATACTTTCTCATAAGGTATTAATATCCATGATTTAGATAATGATTCCAAATTAGATTCATCTTCCTCCTTACACTTGTATAGAATCAAAAGGTGATTTTCAATACGAAGGGTGATTTCCTTCCCTCAACAATTTTCATTGGATTTATATAAGGAGAGTCAATCCATATGAAAAATAACATTCAATTATGCTAAAGGGAGTATCACAAGGTTTGATGGGAAATTTATCCCACAAATTTTGATAGAGGATGAGTTATATGCTTGGGATGCAATAATTGACCCATTTTTCATCTTTATTGGCAACTCAACTTCCATTTCTTGAGGTGGTATTTGAATAGTTCCACTAAACTTTCATGATATGAAAGAATTAATAGAACCAAAATCAAATAGTATTTTTGTTATCATTGAATGAATAACTATATTATTTATCCCCACTTTGTTGTTAGGATCCACCTCAACAATCGTGGTGTCATAAGATCACAAATTAACTCTAGGAATTGGAGTTTGTTGTCATTGGTTTTCATCTATAACCCTTGAATAAGATAATTTATTTGCATAGTGTTCTTGTTCCTTGATGTTGAAACAGTGGAAAATAGTTTGAGGGTCGACTAGATCATTCCATTCTTCCATCACATTGGTGAGTTTTACTCATTGACATTCATTATCTAGGTTCCCTTACTTACCTCACCAAAATAATTTTATTTTCCTCTTCATACAATTCCAAGATGCTTCTTCCCACACTTTTTATAAGTGGTATGTTGGACTTTCTTACCCTCATGAGATTTCCCCATCGATTGATCATGATTAAACTCTATTATTTTCTTCCTATCTCTAGACCTATGGAACCCTTGAGATTTATTAATATCCATTTCAAATTTAAGGGAACATCATAAAATTTATTCATAGCTGTCAAATTCTCGAATCATCAATGCTTTTTATAGACTAGGCTATAACCCACCAAATAATCAATCAAATTTACTTTCATGGTTAATGAAAAAGTTGGAGGTGTATCGTGCAAGTATTTTGAAGTTTTAATCATATGACATTATGGATTCTAATCCTTTTTCTTGTGGCCAAGTAAATCCCTATTCATTTTAAGTGTGACTACTTGAAATTTTATAAATTAAATTCCTTCTCTTTTAATGAATTAAAATATCTTTAAATAATGTAGTTATGGAGAACACATAAACTACTTTAGTTATTTTAAAACATTATAACCTAATGGATTTTAAATACCATTAAGAAATATAATTGATTATTAAATATCCATTAGATATTAATCATATGATTAGTATCTATATAGGGTTTTGATATTGTCCATTTATAAAGAGAAAAGAAGTGATGGCCTCAACCAGTAGGATTATTCCTGATGAATCTCATTTATCAGAGTTTATAAGGGAGATAAAATCTTTGGTAATTTTCCTTGAACAAGCCCAATACAAGATTAAACAACTAAATCATGAGTGAAACCATTTATAGGATAATTTAAAGCTCATAGATATCATTTCCCAAACCATGTTTGTCGAACCACCCCCAAGAAAATCTCACCAACACACACCTTACCCTTAGGGTATTCACTGGTGTAATAAAGGGCTATGTATCTCAACCCTAATAGTATGAATATGTATATTTTACTTTATATGAAATGATTATTATATTTATTCCTTATTTATTTTATTTTATAAATTATTAAATAATGAGTTTGATAAAAATTAGATTTCAATACGGAAAAACTCAAATTGTATTTTTGGGTAATAAAAATTTTCAATTAAGAAATTACTTTTGAAGAATTCATGAATTTTAAAAATAACTAATATTTACAAAAATATTATCAAACAATATTTATTAATTATAGTTTATAATATAATTTTATGAAGTAAAAAAAATAATTTTTATAGGGTTAGAAAACTGTTATTGTCAAAAACACCGGTATTTTTCAATAAATGAGGTTTTTTATTTAAAAGTTTTTTATCATATTTTGATATTTATTTGGATAAAGTAAATATTATTTTTGGATTCAACAAATATAAATTATCCAATAGTAAATTTTAAAAAAAAATTAAGATAGCTGAATTTTTGGGTCAAAAATAAATATGGTATAAATATTAGGAATGTATTATGACATCATAATAACCTAAAATGTAATATATTCTATAAAATGTATTAAAAACAAAATTTATAATTACCCTTTAAAATAATGTGTTTTTGAGGTTATTTTATTAATTTTATAAATTCATTATGAATCCTCCAAAACCTATACTATATACTATGGTTTTAAAATAAATTCTTTATGAACATGACCCGCTTCTACATCACCAAGGGTAATTCTTAATGAGTTATATTATTTTACTTATAAAAAAAATGAAAACCACTCCTATTTTATAGAAACCATGGGAAAACCCATGGTAAGGTTTGTATTTTTGATTACTTTATTGTATAGAGTTCAAAACCTATGTCACATACATGACCTATTTTAAAGGTATTTTTTATTTAATTTTCTATTATTTATTTTTTGGGGGGCTTTCCTAGGAATTTTGGTGGAAATGGTGGGTTTTCAAAATTTGGGCCAAACCATGAGCCCATTTCCATATTTAAAAATAAATTTTGTTTCTTTTATAACACTTTATTTTTTCATCATTTTACACTCATTCCAATTCCAATATGTCATACCCTGACCTATTAACACCACCATTTCAATTTTTACCCTTTAGAAATCTATAATAATGGTGGATTTGAGTTTTTTTATAAGGAATTGGGCCATCCTGGAAGTCCATTTCCAATTTTAAAAAAATTGTTTATTTAATATCTTATTAAATTTTAATTATTTTTTAGTGATTTTACCTCTCACTCAAAGACAATAGCCGTATACACTCCCCCATATTCATTTATCTCTATTTGAAGCTCATGTTCTTCGTATATTAGGTAAAAACCTCTCAACTTTTCTCAATTAGTCCAGATTTAAAAATTTTACTTGTTTCCTTTATATATCCCTCAATTTTTACTCTTTTTCCTCCATTCTAGTTCTCAATTGACCTTCTCTGCCTTATTCGAACCTCAATTTCATTTTTGGATGTTTCAAAATACATCTACTAGTTTAGTTGGGGCGATTTGTTAAAGATCTTTCGAGTAAGTGAGTATTTTTCCTTCATCTTTCAATTTTCTTAGGGTTTCATTCAATTTTATTAGGGTTTCTTCCATTTATTCTTGAATTTCCCAATATCCAGAAATTGGGGATTCAAACCTAGTGTTTTATAATGGGTTTATTGTTCTGTTATTTTGGTTTTAGGGTCAATCTACCTTCCTTGAGGTGTGACAGTGGTGCGATTGAATTTTCACACAAAGGATTCAAAGTTTTAACAATTTTGGTTGGTGATTCCATGTGTATTAAATCCTTGTGACTTAGATTGATGTTTTTATAATATTTTAATGTTCGTATCATTATATTATTGGTGAAAAAAAAATTCGGTGGTATTTGTAAAGAAAATGAAATTTAAGTACCATTTTTATCTGAAATTGGGGTTCATTCATAGAAATATTTTATTGGTTCATTTGGGGATTCTCTATAACTACTTAGTTGGTTTTAATGAAATTTATTAGGTCTTAAAATCATTTTTTGAATTTTTATCTCCTTTGGTTGTATTTGCGAAAAAAATTAATGGTGTTTGTGAAGCATATGAATTTGAAGTTCCATGTTTGTTTGAAAATGGAGGTTTTATAAAGATATCACTTCTTGGTTCATATGGGGATACCCAATAACTGATTTTTTAGTTTAATTGAATAGGTATAGAGATTCAATTTTTGTTTTTTTTTTAATTATAAGTGTTCACATGGTGTGCAAAGTGGGGATTTCAAGGTGTTTTGGGTGCAAAACAATGTGAGATTCGAGAAGTTGTTTATTGAAAATAAAAATGTTTTGTTGTGTGTTTTAAGTGGTATAAAGTGTATATATATAATGTATTATTTTTATGTGAATAGTAGTGGTTTTTTATATGAAAATGGATGTGTGTTTCATGATGAAATAATTTGATCACAAAGGGGGAATACCGGGTACCTAGGTGGGCAGATATGTACTAGTACGCTAGTGATATGGATGGGTTTTGTCCCTATTTAACATAGCATTTTAGATGAAGAAAATGATAACTAAACTATGTGTATGATGTTTTGGAACCAATAGGTTATGGTTATATTACCTAATAGTGTATTGTTCATGGAAAATTATTGTGACATGGATATTTTACACTGAGGTACGAGGTACATAGGGCCAAAGACTATCTAGTGCCTAGGGGTGTTCCTGGTTTTGGTGCTCATTGGATTTGTGATATTTACCCTTTTCTTAGGGTTTGTTTGGCTATAAATTATAGTATCTAACATGTCTTATTCAAATTTTTTAACATTATGAAAGTTTTATTTTGAAAACTATTTATAATTGAAAGTTGCATTTCTTGGAATTTATCGTCGCTTTTCCTTACATATTAAAATTGCGAGCTTTTTCACCTAGTATTGAATAATCTTTGGAATATTTGGGTGGTATAATATTGGGTTTATGATCACACTCTACTTACATACCTTGGGTGTAAGTAGACCTGATTATGTTTTACATGGGTAAAGGTAAAGCCTCGGGTGAAGGCGGTTTGGGTTGTTAATCCCCTCCTATGGTGTGGTGTTGTGGAGACGGCTCAGGGGTGATAACCCCTTATCATGTGGAGTATTTGTGGATGATTTTTTGTTGTTTTTATTTATGTTTGGACCTATTTTACTTTATTTAAAACCATGTATTCAGATCTATTTTTTTTAAGTCTTGTTTGGCATGAAAATTTCATATTCAAATTATTGATTATTTTTAATGTTTTATGCTTTCATAATCAGGTAAATCATTCCCAAACCAAATTTCTTGATACCCAGAAACTTTTGCTAGCCCATGGGGATAGAAAATTCCCTTCGGGTCTTGTCATGGTCTGGATTTAGTGTCGATATTAGTGGCTACCATATTTAGTTCGTGACAAAATGGTATCAAAGGCAGGTTAATGTTTTTGGGTTATATTACTATTTTGGGATGAGTTGGGATAGACAGGATTTAGGACTATCCGGGATCGGGGTTTTGGTCATGAGTAGGGTGTCTATCCCACACCTCTCATGGTAGACATTGAGTCACCAGGGGATGCTAGAAGTTTCTAATTGACTTCACTTCCAGGTGAGACGTGTGGGCTGTAGACCACACGAGGACATTGAGTGGGGGTGGATTAGTTGTTTATTTTATTGATGTAATGTGTTTAGATTATTTATATTATATGTATTTGATTAAAAGTTTCAGAATTTTGGAATTGGCATTTTTTTTGTGACTGTTTCATTTGGTAGCAACATGCCTCCCCAGAAAGATCTCATGCACCCACGGGAGGAAGCCGAAGAGAGTTCTCCCACAACCAATTGATCAGAGGCTAGTCGAGGGTGTGGTCTAGGATATCAAAGCATGAGTACATATACTAGATTCTATTCTGTCTACTATTAGAGAGGATGATACATGCCCTAGAAAGGATAAGGCCCAAGTGTTTCTGAAAAATAAGCCTCCTACCTTCTGAGGTAGCGTACAACCCCATGAAGTAGAGGAATGGTTCAAAAAGATAGAGTGCATGGTTGAGTTTCTGGATACACCCAAGGAACTCAGGGTTAAGTTTGAATCCTTTCTATTTGAGGGTCCCAGCCACAGGTTGTGGGAATCAGTACTTCAAACTGGGTAGAATGAGTAGATACACTAGGGAGTTTTCAATGTTGTCTTTAATGAACGGTACCGCCCTGAGGTCTTGGAATATTCCAGGTCCTGAGATTTCATGGACCTTGTTCAGGGGGATATTTCTATGATGGAGTACGCCAACCATTTATCTAATCTAGTTTGGTATGTCCGTGAAATCGTCTCGAATAAACAAACGAAGGCCCGAAGGTTTGAGAAGGGCTTGCGACCAGAGATATACTCTCAGGTTTTCTTGTTCAAGTTAAGGACCTATGTTGAGGTCATTGATCTGGTGTGTATAGGGGAGATTGACCATAAAGGCAGGGCTGGTTTTTCTGGGTTAGTATCAATAGTGGGAAGTGGCAACTCTTCAGAGAAGAAAAGGAAGCTGGAGGAACAGGTGAAGAAGGGAGGTGGTAGTTTAGGCCACTCTTCCATGTAGTTTTCATCTGTGGATTCTGATGCGATATTGGTCATATACCACCAGTGCGGGAGGCTGGGGAACATTTGACCAGCATTACCACTTCCTCTAAATCCATATTTCCATTGTAGAGGTATAGGTCACTTGTAGTTATTTTTCAGGGTGGCACGTCCACTTCATAGTGGGGTAGGGTCAGTGGATTCAAGAGGAGTGCCAACATAGTCAAAGACATCGAGGATGGGGGGATCTCAATTTGGTGGTTTTGGGGGTAGGGTTGAGTCCTCTTTTGGGAAGATCTAGTTTAGGGCAGAGCCATAGACTAGCAGTCATCATCAGGTAGGGACCAGATGTCACTATGTGTTGGATCAGGCACCAGTGGGATCAGAGGCGGGACCGTCGATAGTTCAAGGTACCGTTTTATCGAATCTTTTATAGTTGCTGCGCATTTGGATACTAGTTCATCTATTTCATTTATCTCTGCTCGTATTGTGGACACACTGAATTTTCCTACTGATTTTTTGTCTTTTGCGATGGAGTTGATGACACCCCTGGGAAAGAAGAAGGATCAGGGTCTTAGGTGCCCATCATGTGCACTCTCCGTTTCAGGGATTGAGATGGAGTGGGACATCTTGGTCTTAGATATGGATCTTTTTTATGTGATATATGGCATGGATTGGCTAGTACACTTCCAGTTACACATCAATTGCTATAGGCGGTGAGTGAGTTTCATGGAACCTGATGGGAGTCTTTAGGTTTTTCGTGGAGAATGGGATCCTCAATCAGGTCACGCAGGACCTAGACTCCTAGAGTTGGGAAGTATTATCTTCCATTATCATCGCTTTCACTAGAGGATGATGGTCTTTCCCCTAAAGTTGAACTACCTCATGTAGTGAATGAGTTTTTTGAGGTATTCTCAGATGATTTTTCAAGTTTTCCCCTGGAGAGGGATGTGGAGTTCTCGATTTATCTAGAACTAGGAACACGGCTGATATCTCTTCCCTCATATTGTATAGCACCCATCGAGTTTAGGGAATTAAAGATACAGGTGGATGACTTAGAATTCAAAGGATTAATTCACTCGAGCATCTATCCATGGGATTCTATTGTGTTGTTCACAAAAAAAGGCTGATGGATCCCTCTAGTTGTGCATTAACTATCAGAAGTTGAATAAGGTAACAATTAAGAAAAAAATAACCTTTGCCCAGAATAGATGATTTTTTCGATAAGTTGAAGGGGGGAAAGTGGTTCTCAAAAATAGACTTGAGTTTGGGATACCATCAACTCAGGGTGAAAGAGGTCGATATCCCAAACACAACCTTCTGAAGTAGGTACAGCCACTTAATGTAGTTGGTCATGCACTTCGGATTGACCAATGCTCCAGCGATCTTTAGGGAACTCATGAACAAGGTGTTCCATCAGTATATCGATTATTTTTTATGGTATTTTTGAATGACATAATAGTTTATTCAGGATATGAGGAGGAACATGAGCATCACTTGAGGATCATTCTATTAACCTTGAGAGAGCATCACCTTTATGAAAATTTTTCCAAGTGCACTTTCTGGATTAGGGAGGTGAAATTTCTAGGGCATGTGATCTCAGAGCAGAGAGTTTTGGTGGAACCGGAGAAGATCAGTATAGTTAGGTCATGGGAGCAGCCAAAGAACATGTTTGATATCAGGAGTTTCCTCGGCCTGGCTAGTTATTATAGGCAGTTTTTTCGGTATTTCTCTTGGATTTCTTCACCAATGACTGCACTCACTCGGAAAGGGGTGAAGTTTTTATGTGGACTAGAATGTTAGGAAAACTTTGAGTAGCTGAAGCAGCAGTTGACTACCACCCCTGTTCTGATTTTTCTAGAGGCAGGAAAGGGGTATGTGGTGTATTTTGATGCTTCAGGTATGGGTCTTGGGTGTGTGCTTATGCAGGATGATCATGTGGTGGCGTATGGCTCTCACCAACTTTGACCACACAAAAATAATTACCCAATCCATGACTTTGAGTTGGTAGTTATGTTTCATGATTTGAATACTTGGAATAGCTACCTATTTGGGTAGAAGTCTTTGGTCCACTCTGATCACAAAATCTTGGCCTATATCTTCTCACAGAAGGACCTCGACTTGAGGAAGCATCGTTGGATCGAGTACTTGCAGGGGTTCAACTTTTACATTGTCTATACCCTGGGGAAGGGTAACTTGGTGTCTGATGCCTTCAGTAGTGGTGTATCAGTGTAGTATTTGAGTAAGTCCAGTGATGAGTGAACTCTGATGGCACTCTTTACTCAGATGCATGTGGAGATGGTGGAGCAAAATGGGGGTCATTTCTTGGTGAGTGTTCATTTTACTCCTTCTATCTTGGAGTTGATTCAGTGGAAACAGCCTAGTGATGAGCTTTTTCATGGGTCAAGGTAGTTTCTTCATGGTGGGGATACGTCTTCTAATTGGTCATCATCCCTTGAGGGAATCTTGTGATTCAACACCCGTTCAGTAGTGCCATCATCTTTCCGAAATGCGGTGATGGAAGATATCCACCAGCCTCGGTGGGTTGTCAATCTGGGTCCCACCAAGATGTAATATTATGTGTAATGACAGTTTTGGTGGCCATGTATTCGATGAGACATAGAGAACGTTGTGTCGAGAAGCTACACATGCCAGCAGGTGAAAGCAGAGTATCAAAGGCCCTCCAGTTTACTCCAGCCGTTACCCATTCCTACTTGGAAGTGGGATGAGGTCTCTATGAACTTCATTGTTGGTTTGGATCATACACCTTAGGTTATGAATTCCATTTGGGTGGTGATTGATCATCTGGACAAATCATCCCACTTCACTCAGATTAGAGATATAGCTAAAGTGGATGTGTCGGGTTGTTTGTATCTTTAGGAGGTGGTAAGGCATCATGGTCTGTCGTTAGTAGTTATCTTAGATAGAGACCCATGTTTCACTTCTCATTTTTGGGAAGGCCTTCAGAAGGACTTGGGGTCTCAGATCAAGATGAGCACGGCGTACCATCCTAAAATGGATGGTCAGACAAAATGGGCGAATTAGATCTTGGAGGACATGCTCTATGCATGTGTTTTGGAATTTGGAGGTTCTTGGTATATCCATTTGGAATTTGTTGAGTTTTCTTATAATAACAGTTACCTATCCTTGATTTGAATGTATCTTTTTGAGGCACTCTATGGTTGTCCTTGTCGGACCCCCCAGTATTGGACTGAGGTAGGTGATACCTCACTACTGGGGCCGAGTCTGGTGTAGGATACGTCTAAGAAGGTCGTGTTGATCAGGCAGGGCTTATTCATAACTCAGAGTCTCTATAAATCATATGCTGACTAGAGGCATTGAGACCTAGAGTTTTCTATGGGTGACAAGGTATTCTTGAAAGTGTCCCCTCGTCTGGGCCATCGTCGATTGGGACAACAAGTGAAGTTGACTTCGTGGTATGTTAGACCTTTTGAGATCACCGAGTGTATCGGAAAGGTGGAATACATTTTGTACTTACCTTCTCAATTGACATCCATCCATGACATATTCTATGTCTCCTATTTGAATAAATACAACCCGGATCCATCTCATGTACTGAATTGGGAGGAGTTGGATTTAGAGCCTGATTTGTCTATTTTTGAGTGGTTGGTGTGAATAGTATATTCCCAAGAGAAGGTTCTTTGAGGAAATTCTATTCAACTAGTCAGGGTTCTTTGGAATCATGGGAATTATAAACATGAGACGTGGGAGAAGAAGTCATGTGTTGAGGAAGAGTACTCGTTCCTATTTTCTGATCAAGCTTTGAGGTTAACTTTCTGGGATAGAAAGTTTTTATGGTGGGGAGAATTTTCACATACATGAATTATTTTAAAGGTATTTTTCCTTTAATTTTCCATTATTTCTTTTTTTAGGAGTTTCCTATTAATTTTTCTGTAAATGGTGGGTTTTCAAAATTTGGGCCAAATTGTGAGCCCATTTTCAGATTTAAAAAATAATTTTTTTTCTTTTATAACTCTTTAATTTTTCATTATTTTGCACCCATTCCACTTTAAACATGGACTCCCCTGACCTAATAACACTAGAATATTAATTTTAACCATTTATGAATCCATAATAATAGTGGATTTGGGTTTCTGTATAAGTAATTGGGCCAGCCCGGAAGCCCATTTCTAGTTTAAAAAAACATTTACTTAATATATTATTCAATTTTTATACTTTTTGGATGATTCCACATCCCACTCGAGTCCAAAATCCCTAGCTACACACCCATATTCATTTATACCTCTTTGGATCTCATTTTCTTCTCAGATTATGTCAAAGATTCTAAACCTTTATCAATTCATCTATATTTAAAAAGGTAACTTGTTTCCAACATATATCCCTCAATTTTTAATATTTTTCCCCCATTTCAGTTCTTAATTGACCTTATATTATTTATTATAACCTCAATTTCATTTCTTTCTATTTTCAAATTCATCTACTAGTGTATTTGGGGCGATTTATTCAAGATCCCTCAAGTAAGTGGGTGTCTTTCCTTATTCTTTCAATTTTATTAGGGTTTCATTCAATTTACTTAGGTTTTCTTCCATATATTATTAAATTTCCAAAATTCCAACAAGTGTATATTCTAAACTAGAGTTTTATAATGGGTTTCTTGGTCTATTATTTTGGTTTTAGGCTCGATCTACCTTCCTTGAGGTGCGGCGGTGGTGCGATTGAATTTTCGCACAAAGGATTCAAAGTTTTAACAATTTTGGTATGTGATTCAATGTGTATGAAATCCTTGTGACTTAGATTTCTATGTTTATAATATTTTAATTTTAATCTCATTTGATTATTGGTGCAAAAATTGGTTTTAGTGGTATTTGTAAAGAAAATGAAATTTAAGTGCCATTTTTATGGGAAATTGGGGGGGGTTCATAGAAATATTTTATTGGTTCATTTGGGGCTTATCCATAACTACTTAGTTGGTTTTATTGAAACTTATTAGAGCTGAAAATAATGTTTTTAATTTTTATCTCATTTTTTGTAGCTGCAATTTTTTTAATGGTGTTTGTGAAGCATATGAATTTTAAGTTCCATGTTTGTGTGAAAATGGAGGTTTTATAAATATATCACTTCTTGGTTCATATGGTACTTCCCTATAACTGATTTTTTGGTTTCATTGAAAATGTATTGGGCTGAAATTTTTGGTTTTTTTACTTATAAGTGTTCACATGGTGTGAAAAGTGGGGATTTCAAGGAGTTTTGGGTGAAAAATAATGCGAGATTTGAGAAGTTGTTTTTTTTTTAAATCAAAATTTTGTGTTGGGTGTATTAAGTGGTATAAAGTGTGTATAGCTATTTTATTGTTTGTATGAGACAAGTAGTGGTGTTTTTATATGAAAATGGATGTATTTTTTATGCTGAAGTTTTTTGAGAACAATGGGGGAAGCCAATGTACCTAGGTGGGTGGATATGTACTAGTACGCTAGTGATCTAGATGGGTTTTGTCCCTATTTCACTTAGCATTTTGGATAATGGCAATGATAAATAAACTATGTGGATGATGTTTGTGTACCACTATGTTATGGTTATGTTTCCTACAAGGTTCTCGTTCATGGGAAAGGATTGTGATGTGGATATTTTACACCGAGTTATGAGGTACATAGGGCCCAAGACTATCTAGTGCCTAGGGGTGTTCCCGGTTTTGGTACTCATTGGATTTTTGGTATTTACCCTTTTCTTAGGGTGTTTTTTGCTTTAAATTATAGTATATAACATGTATTATTCAATTGTGTTAACATTCTGAAAGTTTTATTTTGAAAATTGTTTACAATTGAAATTTTTATTTCTTAGAATTAATCATCGCTTTTTCCTTACATATTAAAACCACAAGCTTTTTCAACTTGTATTGCATACTATTTAGAATATTTGGGTGGTATCCTATTAGTATTAGTATCATACCCTACTTACACACCTTGGGTTTAAGTCTAATTGATTATTTTTTACACAGGTAAAGGTAAAGCCTCGGTTGAAGGTGGTTCGGGTTGTTAGTCCCCTCCTATGGTGCGGTGTTGTGGAGACGGCTCGGGGGTGATAACCCCTTATCATGTGGAGTATTTTTGGATGATTTTTTTATGTTTTTATTTATTTTTTTAACTCTTTTAATTTATTTAAAATCATTTATTCAGATCTTTTTTTTGTTAATCCTTGTTTTGCATGAAAATTTCAGATCCATGTTATTGATTTTTTTTAATGTTTTATATTAACATAATCAGGTAAATCGTTCCCAAACAAAATTTATTGATACCTGGGAACTTTTTCTAGTATATGGGGATAGGGAAATTTCTTAGGTCCTTTTCATTGGCTGGATTTGGTGCTAGTATTAGTGGCTACCATATTTTACTCGTGACAACCTAAGTTTAGAAAATAATAAAGAACTCTCCTCTCTTTTCCTATATAAACATACCCAAGATACCATTTATATTCACTAAAAAAACTTTTAGAATGGAATTATTTGACCCAATACTCTCTATATCCCTCCCAAGGTTCCCCCAAGTTCTCAATAATCTCCTCCCAAATTTTTTGGAAACACCCTCTCAAGGTAAGGGGTCCTCTTCTCTTTATTCAAGAACCTTCTATATTTTATGCCTTTTTATTTCCAATTACTAATATTGGAATATGTTTTTTAACATCCCTCATACTGAATTTTTTATGTTAAAATGAGGATATAACCCTTTATCATTCATTAAACCACTTTATTAATCTTTAAGTACTATCATTATGCTACCAAAATTTCACTGTGATTTTTCATGCCAAACGATTGTGAAGTGAATTTCCATACCCATTTCCACTCAAGGTTATTAACCTATATCTACCTATAATTATTTTATTAGTAAATTTCATGAATGTAACCCGCAATACTCAATCATGGGGTTAATATAGATGAAATAAATTCTTATTTTATTTGATCTATGTGGAACACTTATTCATGTACATGATATAATTATGATGGGTGTTCCTAGATAGCACTCTAAATAATTGAATAATGTTTTAATCTCATGATATTCCATGAAAGTTTAACATGAGGTTATCCTAAGAACACTATGTTATGATTTATTTGTTTTTAACTTGAATTATGATTATGATTCCATGTTTAAGTTGTTTCCACATTCCCATGTTGCATTTATGCGAACATGTTATATCATGCCTCATTATTTATGATTATGATTCTCACATATTATGTTACATTTTTATGACTCTTGGATCACATTTATTTCTTTAACCTATTCCATTATTTGTTAATTCCCTTATAAATATTTATATCTCACCCTTTTCTTATTTATTTCCTCAGGTTATCCCATAAAGTTTTCAAAGAGAAATGAAAATTCAGGGCATGTCAATGAAGTTTTCAATAATGTTTTTATAACCTTATATTAAAGTGTTATGTTAGGTACTTGATTCCCAAAGACATTATACTTCATGTTTTTTTGGGATTGTATCATTTGTTCCTTTATTTAATAAATCATAAAATAAATTTTATTAAAAATATGGGTTGTCATAGTTGTTATCCAAGCAAAGTCTAGTTATTTTGGAGATTATGATTATAAAACTCTAGTGAAATCCTTAAGGATAAGACTAAACATATAAAAACATCACAAAATTTTGGTAAATTATAGAGTACTTTGTTTCCAAGATAATAAATACTTTTCTAGATACTATAAGTGGATTTTTTTTCTCTAACACAAATATTCCTTGGGGTAACAACCTTGAAAACACTGTATTGAGCTAGAATTTATAGGGAACTCGTGAAAAAAAATAGGCCTTACTGCAAACCAAGTTTGACACTCCTAGGGGATATGATTTGGTAAATTAAAAATCTCATTATAATCCATTGTTAAAGGAATAAAATAATCCTATAAGATTTAATGTTAGGAAATAGATCATGGATAACTTATATTGAATCCTAGAAATTCATAGGTTAAGGAACATATGTCATTTATGATTTATCCCTTTAACATTAATGGTTTCCCTTTTATATATTTAATAATTTAAAAATTATCATCCCAAATTTTCTCTTTATTCTAGTCAATGGCGGGAAATAGGAGAAACTAAGTCAACAACCAATGTGATGGTAAATGTGATGACTACCCAAATGAGATGCCTAACAAAATGGGATCTTAAGTGATATATCTTGTGATTATTCTAAACCAAATATCAAAAATCACAATTAAAAACAGGTACATATTTGAATGTCTAAAAATGTAAAATAATAGGAGGATGTATTAAGGAATTTCATCTGATAAATGTGATAAAGGAAAGAAGATACAATTTCCATTGTGGAAAAAAATGTGAAAAGAGACACTAAGGGTAATGTAAAAAAGGAATTAGGAGATGTTTTAATTGTATAAAAATAGGGTATAAAGTATCCAAATACCTTGGAAAAATGAATAATGTGATGTATGGAAATAAAGTTCAATCTAAGGTACCATATACATTTCTTTGTCGTAAATGTGGAGAAGTTTGGAATTATCCAATCCAATGCTCTATTCCACGGGCTAACAAGCATGATGAGCACTAAAAATATCCATTAACAAGGGAATAAGAAAATTTTTATGCCGATATGTATCATGATTATTGAATTACATGTAACCTCTACATTAGAGTTGTGTATATCATGTTGTATTTCAATTCATGCCACATTAAAATATCTTGTATGTTTTCTAATAACATCAAGTCACCACCCAAAATGATTTGATATTATTAGGAAAAACTTCTATGATTATTGTATAATAAGTTAAAGTTTGTGGGAATTTTCTTTTTGAAATATTATCGATCTCTCTTTAGAGTAATTCTATGCTATTTTGGTTATGGATTGGCTTTCCTTATATAGATTTGACATAAATTGTCAAGATAATGAAATCACCCTCTGTATCATGAATCATTCTCTGATTCTATAGAAGTTCAAGGAGGAGGATAAATATACTTTAGAATCATCATCTCAAGAATATATATTATTTCCCCATGATAAATTGTATCTTTACCAAATGATTGAGCTTAAATAAAATATTATCCTTGAAGAAAAGCTCCTTGTTAGGGAATATGTTGATGTGATTCTCAAATAATTTCATGTACTTCCTCTTAATAGATAGGTTGAATTTCCAAATGATCTTATACCTGGACCATTTCCAATATCTAAGACTCCATATAGAATTACCATTGTTGAACTTGAGAAATAAATAAAATACTACAAGAAAATATGGATAAAGGTTTTATGCACCCTGAGTGCTTCACCATGGGGTGCACCAGTCCTCTTCATCAAGAAGAAGGATGGGTCAATGAGCCTCTTAATTTATTATCATGAGAACAATAGGATCATGATAAAGAATAAGTATCCTATTTCACAGATTGATGATTTGTTCGATCAACTATGTGGAGCCCAGTATTTCTCTAATATATATCTTCAATCATGATATTATCAAGTAAAGGTGAATAATGAGGATATCCCCAATACTATTTTTTATACAAGGTGTGAGAACTACAAGTTCATAGTGATGCCATTCGAAATCATGAATGCTCCAGAAATATTCATTGAATTTATGAATAGAGTCTTTAGATATTACCTCCACAAATTTGTGGTAGTCTTTATAAAATATATTTTTATATACTCAAAAAGAAAGGAGGTTCATGAGGAGAATTTGAATACTATACTGAAAACCTTTTAGAAAGAAAAGATTTATGAAAATTACAATAAATGTGAGTTTGGTTTGAGAAAGTAACTTTCCTAGGGATTTTCATCATAAGAAAAGGTTTATCTATTTATCCTTAAAAAATAGAGACAATTTAAGGGTTTCCAAGACCAACCTCTATGACAAAAATCCATAGTTTACTTGTATCATTTGGTTACTATTGTCAGTTTTTTAGAAACTTCTCATGATAGTCAAGCCCCCTAACCAAGATAACTCAAAAAAGAGTAAAGTTTTACTGAAATGATGGATGTGAGGATAGTTTTAAATATTTTAAGAAGTGTCTAATGAATACACTTATTCTCACATTACCCCCCAATGGGGAAGGATTTATGATCTACAATGATTCAACTAAAAAGAACTTTGGTTGTATACCCATGAAAAATAAAAATTTGATAGATTATGACTCCCTCCAACTAAAGATCCATGAGAAGAACTACCCAAATCATGATATATAATTGGATGTAGTGATCTTATCAATAAATATTTGGTGGAATTATCTCTATGGGGAGAAGCATGATATATATATATATAGAACATAAAATCCTCAATTATATGTTCACACAAAAGGAGATTAATACGAACCAATGGAGGTTGTTAGAGCTGATCAAGGATTGTGATTTTTCAATCCATTACCATCCTAGGAAAGAAATCAAAGTGGAAGTTTAACTAAGAATAAATAATCCCACAACTCTATCCATGATGAAGATTTCAAGGGATAGAATCTTATTATAATTGCAAAGGATGGATATATGAATAATAAAATGGTATTTATCCAACCTTTCTCAAGTAAATTCTCAACCATCCATTCTCAAGAGAATCAAGGAGACTCGCAAATATGATAAGTTGTTATATAAGAAGGTAGTGAATATTCTGAAGTTTAGATTTCTAAATATGGATTTATATGGTTTGGAACCTGGATATGTGTCCCATCAAAGCCAAAACTGGAGAGGGAAATTTTAAATTATGCGCATATATCATCCTTCTCTTTTCATATAGGAATCACTAAGATATATAGAGATTTGAATCAAGATTTATGGTGTGATAATATGAAGAGATATATTTCAGAGTTTGTATCCTGATGCTTGGTATTCTTATAAGTCAAGGCATAATGAAAAATTCTAAAGTTATGATACAACCATTTCCCATACCAGTATGTAAATGGGAAAAAATAACCATGTATTTCATTGTAGGACTCCCCATAACACCTGAAGTAAATAATTCCATCTAGGTGGTATTCAATCTCCTTAAAAATCATCACATTTCATTAAAATCACGTAAGATTCCTATATTGACCAACTCGCTAATATATACATAATAGAATTGGTAAGACTTTATAGAATGGAACTCTCTATTGTATCTTATTGAGATCTGAGGTTTACCTCGAGATTTTGGATAAGACTTCAACAAGCATTGAATATATAACCGATATTAAACACTATTTATCACCCTCAAATGGATTCTTAGTCTGAAATGACTATTTGGACTCTGGAAGATATGATGAGATCATGTTCAATGGATTTACAAGGATGTTGGGATAAACACCTACCCCTAGTGGAGTTCTCAAATAACAACAATTTTCATTTGAGCATTCAAATGACACCCTATGAGGATCTGTATGTGAAGAGGTATGAGACACAAACATGTTAGGATAAAGTTGGAGAGTGGAAGCTGGTGGGACCTGATTTTATCCAAGAGATGATAGATAATTTTCAAACCATTTAGAAACATATAAAATATACACAAAGTAGAAAGAAAATCTATGCAGACAATCATCGACGAGACCTGGAGTTTGAGGTACATGATAAAGTGTTCCTTAGAATATCACCATCGAATAAATTCATGATATTTGGGAATAATGTAAATCTTAGTCTAAGATACATCAACCCCTTTGAGATCTTTGACCGCATCGGAGCAGTGGCCTACTGACTATCACTCCCTCCTAATCTATCTCAAGTACATGATGTGTTCCATGTATCCCTATTAAGAAAGTACATACCAGAACACTCACATGTAATAAATCTTGAGGTGGTATCATTGGATAATTATCCTTAATATGAGGAGAAACTAATGAAGATCTTAGATTATAGAGACAAAGTTCTACAAAACAAGACAACTGACCTGGTCAAACTATTGTGGCAGAACCACATGTTTGAGGAAGCGACTTGGGAACTGGAAGAGGTAATGAAACAAAAGTACCATCATATGTTTTATTGTATGATATGAGAATTTAAAGGGTGACATTTATGAAGTGGGAATAGTATAATGACCTAAACCTTTATAAATGAAATTTTTTCTCTTCAAATGAATAAATGCATCATTAAGTAATGAAGTTATTTAAAACACATACACTACTTTGGTTATTTTGGAATATTATACCATATAGGATTTAAAATAATATTATGAAACATAACCATTGATTATATATCAATTATAAAGTGATAATATGATTAATATATATATATATAGGGTTATGATTAATTCCATTGATATAGATGAAATAAGTGATGGACTTGACCAGTAGGATCGAACCCTTTGAAGCACATTTATCAGAGATTGCAAGGGGGATAGCATCTCTAGAATTTTCCCTATAAAAATACCAGGATGAGATTAAATAACTAATTCATGAGTAAAACCATATACATGAAAAGTTCAATATCATTGAGATCACATCCCAAACCATGTTTATCAAACCACCCCAAGAAAATATCATAATCGCACACCTTACCCTTAGGGTGTTCGCTGGTATAATAAAGCGTTGTGTATATCAAATCTAAAAGTATGAATATTTATATTTTATTTTCTATGAAATAATGATTATATTTATTCCTTATTTATTTTAATTTATAAATGATTAAATAATAATTTTGAAAAAAAATTATATTTCTATATGACAAAACTCAAATTATATTTTTGAGTAATAGGAAATTTCAATTTAGTCGTTCCTTTTGAAAAATTCATTAATTTTAAAATTAAATGATATTTTAATAAAATATTATTATTAAGTAATATTTATTAAATATATTTTCTAATATAATTTTATGAAGTCAAAATTAATTTTTATAAGGGTTAGAAAGCTATTGTTATCAAAAAACCAGTATTTTTCAATAAATGAGGTTTTTTATTTAAAAGATAAATTTATATTATTTAGATATTTATTTGGATAAAATAAATATTAGTTTTTTATACATCATGTTTAAATTATCCAAAAATTAATTTTTCATAATTTTCTGAGACAAAAGAATTTTTTGGTAAAAATTAAATACAGTATAAATATATGGTATTTATTATGACAAAATAATGACAAAAAAATGGTTTAATATATGTCATAAATGGTATCAGAGACTAAATATATATATATATTAAAAAAAATGTTTTTTAGGTTATTATATTAATTTTATAAATCCTTATGAACCCTCCAAAACCTATACTATATATTAAGGTTTTAAAATCAATTCTTTATAAACATGACTCACTTTCACATCACCAAGGGTAATATTTTAATGATTTTGGTTATTTTTCTTATAAAATAATTAAAATTACTCCTATTTTTTAAAAACCATGGTAAGGTTTGTTGTTTTGATTACTTTATTTTATATATTCCAAAACCTAAGTTTGAGAAATAATAAAATAACTCCACTCTCTTTTCCTATATAAACCCACCAAATATCTCATTTCTATTCACTAAAAAACCTTGTAGCATGACCTTAATATACCCATTAATCTATATATCCCTCATAATGTTCCCCTAACCTCTCTATAATCACCTACCAAGATTTTTGAAACACCTTATCAAGGTCAAGGATCCTCTTCTTCTCCTCTTTATTCAAGAACCTACTTTATTTTATGCCTTTTGATTTCTAATTCCAAATGTTGGGATATGTTTTTTCAACTCCCTTATACTTTAATTTTTATTTTAAAATTATTAGATGCACCTTTATCTCTCATTAAATAATTTTATGAATCTTTAAGTATTGTCGTTATACTGTTAAAATTTCAATAAAATTTTTCATGCCAAATTATTGTGAAGTGAAATCCCATGCCCATTTCCACTCAAGGGTATTTACCTATATGTAACTATAATTATTTTATTTGGTAATTTCATGTATGTACAAAAATCCTCAATAATGTGTTTAATATAGATGAAATACATTCTTATGTTACATGATCTATGTGGCACACTTATGCATGTACATGATATGATTTTGATGGGTGTGCCCAGGTAGTGCTCCAATGCTTTGGGTAATGTTTTAATCTCATGATATTCCATGAAAGTTTTATGATATGTGATCCTAATAACACTATATTATTATTTAATGGTGATTAACCTTGAATTATGCTTATGATTCCATGTTTTAAGTTGTTTCCACAATCTCATGTTGCCTTTATACTAACATGTTATATCATGCATCATTATTCATAATTATAATTATCACCTGTTATGTTACATTTTTATACCTCTTGGATAACATTTATTTATGTACTATATTCCAATATTTTTTATTCCCTTGCTAGGATTTATAGCTCGCCCCTTTATATGTATGTCCCTAGGTTATCTCGTAAAGTTTAAAAGAGCAATGGAAATTTAGGGCATGTCAAGGAAGTTTTCAATAATTTTATTATATCCATGTATCAAGTTGCTATGGTATGTACCTAATTCCAAAAAAACTAGATTTAATGATATTTTGTTATTATATCATGTTCAACTTTATGTAATAAATAATAAGATAAAGTTTATTAAAAAAAGGTTTTTATATTAATTTGGAGAGTGTATGGAAAATATTTATTAAAAAAAATCTTAAATTATTTCCACTTCATCGGTTCGATATCCTCCTTGGGATTTTTATTTTTTACCAAAATTAACTATTGATAATATTCCCCCTCTATATGATAAATAGTCATCACAACCTTATCTTTTTCAAAGAAATGAAGGACAAAGAAAATATTTTCAATGGAGTTGATTCATTATTCCATGATTAAGGGATCAAAAGATCCTCTAAAATTATTGTATAAAACTACCAATTACAACTTGTACTTTATTAAGGGTATTTGTGTGTTACTCGTTATTAAATTTTTTATTAAAAACTTGATTAAATTTAAAAAATATTTTCATGAAATTCCTGGTTCCTGCTCTCATCGAGTTGGGAATCTTATTTGGGTGGTCATCACATTTCCCCTCACATTGGTTATTGACTTGGTTCCTCCTATTTTAATCTATTAACTAAAATAAAGATGAAAATAGGGATAATAATTTTTAAACTATTAAACGCATAAATGGGAAACCATGAGCATTAAAGTGAAAAATCATAAATGGAATATATTCATTAACCTAATAATTTAAAGGCTTAATTTTAATTTATTCATGATCTATTTCCTAACATAAAATTTTGTGTGAATTTTGTTCCTTTAATAATGGTTCATAAAGATATTTTGAATTTACCAAAGCATAACCCTTGGGTGTTTCAAACCAGGCTTTTAACAAGACCTCGTTATTGTGCACCAGGTGATAATAGATTCAAATTCTAATTCACCCTTTTCAAGGATATTACCCATAGGTAAAATTGTGTTAGAGCCACATCCAATTTTAGTATCTATATAGAGAATTTATTTCTTGGAAACGACATAATATATACTCTACCAAAATTTAGAGAATTTTTCGTATGTTTATTCTTATCATAAAGGTTTTCACTAGGGTTTTCAAATTGTAATCCCCCAAAATATCTAAACTTTTATCTGATACAAACTATGAAAATACATATATTTTATATACAATATTTCATGATTTATTACATAAAGGTACACATAATAAAATCCTAGAAGATCGTAAGGCCTAGTATTTTTGATAAATTTGGTACATATAATAATAAATTGAAACATGGGTATAAAAAATTATTTAAAAACACCAAAACATGACACTATATTCCATAGATATAATATCCTCGAACCTGCACTCCCTAATCTGATACTAAAAACATGATCTTTACATTTTTTTGATTTGATATCGACAAGTGTGACCCAATTTTTTTCATACAAACCTTAAAACACTAAAATAAAATATTGGATCATTTAAATACCCAATAACCTTTTAGGTTTAGAGTTTTAGATAATTAGGACAAACTCTTACATAAACAACACTCATGACTTCCAGAGAGTATTTTTTCCACTATACCCACCTTTTCATATTCCATATTAGGTCATCATCAAAATCTATATGAAACCATTCTAAACATAATTCATTTAAAATCATTCATTATAACCTAGGTAAAATTAAACATAAAAAGGGTGCACTCAAATTCTCAATAAGGGTAAACATAATCATTAATAATTGAATGTCATTAGTGAGCATGACAAAAGAATAGGGCTATAATGACATAATTTAAGTGTATGGGAATAACAAAATAGAACTCATACCCATAAAAACTAGATCAATAAACATGTGGTGTGGAATAGAGATTTAATAAAGTAAATAATCATGAGAATTAATAATAATGAGTCATGTGATGTTGATCTTGATCAAAGGAAACATTTAAAACCCATATCTAGCATAAATAAAATGTTTCGGTGCCATGGGAATCATCATCATAAAACCCTTAAAAACCCTTATAATTGGAATAAACATACTGACTTCCAATATAATTCTTTGAAGAACATAATCATTACCCAATTCATTAGAGATCTATAATGGAGATCAACCCATCATATAATCTATGTCGGGCTCACCCATTTTTCATGAGCTATAATGGGGATCAAAACTTCATATAAGTTATATCGGGATTAACTATGAGCCATAATGGGGATCAACCCTTCGTATAAGCTATATTGGGATCACTCATGAGCTATGATGGGGCTCAACCCTTTGTATCTTGAGTTATAATGGGGATCAACCCATTGTATAATCTGTATTAGGCTCACTAGTGAGCTATAATGGGGATAAACCCTTCATAAAAAATGTCCAATAACTATAAAAGAAATAAAACTCTTAGAAAAAAAATCATTATTCCTTTTATAATATCATTGACTCATGGAAAATAAATGGGTTCCATGAAAATATCTTAAAACAATCATTATCCATCAAGAGAAAGAATAAGGGTGGTATCATTTCAACATATCCCAGTGGAGCATAATTAATATAAAGGGTTGTTGGTTTTGATGAATTTAAATACCATTAAAATATTATTAAAAACTTTTTGAATAAAATAAACTTTTCACTTTGATTAATGTCAAAGGATGTCATCTTAGATTGAAAATAGTTTTTAAATGTCACTTGGAACATATCCTTTCCATTTTAAAAAAAATTATTTAAAAATAACCTTTGAAACATAAAAATTAATCCTTAAAACATTGAGTGGTCATGATAGCGGAAAATTTTGTTCATGCCAAGTACGTCAAAACAAATATTCCTTTCTCATTTTCAGTAAAATTCAAAAATAAAACATTTGGAAAATGATGGGAAGATTAATTTTAAAACAATTTTTAAAAATACAATTATGGGTAAAAATAAATTTAAATAGTCATATTAAAAAAAATTGAAAACAATTTTAGAAAACATTGATTTGTAAGAATACAGAATTTAGACTGAAGAGGGAAATAAAGTCATATTTTCTTAAAAACATTTTACTAAATAATTTTAAATACCAAAGAGAGGAAGATTATAATATTAATTGAACAAATCCTTAATAAAAATAGGAGAATAAAATGAAATTTCTTTATTATACAATGATCAAATAATTTCCTTCAATGTAAATTCAAGCATAAACAATCTCGATTAAAAAGTAGATTGTAACCTAAAGCCTTTTCAACTTTGGTAAATCTTCATTCAGAAGCCCCATGAAATAAAAACTCTAAATGAAACTTTAAATATCATGAAAATAATGAGATTCGTGATATTAAATAAAAATTTGGAATAATATACACCATATAAAATAAATTGGGTGTATAACATTATATTATGCCTCAATGAATGGAAATTGAGATGAAGTCTCTTACCACGAATCCAAACTTTCCATTTACATCCTTTAAATTTAGTATAATAAGATTATATCAATTATTTGATATAATAATAATATTTTATAGGTTTAATTACATATAATAAAATCATTTATTTTATTAATCTTAATAAAAAATTTAAATATTTAATCAGTTAAGTCTGCATCATGTTTTTTGAGGACGTTTGGTTCATTGTTTCAAAATAGATTTGGTATATTTTCCATGGTCAAAGGGGTAATTATTTCATAATATTTAGAATAATTATAATTTTTATAAATAATTTATAATTTTGAAAAAATTATGAAAGATAATTATGAAAAATGAACTACATTACAATCATGGAGATGGTAGGTTGTGCATACGCATGAGTAACATTTCCATTTTTCAAAGATCAAAATGGAAATAAGGTAAGTGTTAATTTATATTTACATAATGACAATAATTTCATGAATACCATATTATTTATTTAAATATACTTATATATATCATCTATTTTATGTGGTGATGAAAAGTAATCACATCACTTCGTGGAGGTTGTAGTCTACACGTACGCACGAACGATGTTTTCTTTTTTCAGTGAGTGGAAAGGTAATAAATAAAATAATATAATATATTTTCAGAATGATAAATATGTCATTAATATCATAATTATGTCATATATATCGCATATTTTCATTAAATTTATCTATTTTACCTTCCATGAAAAGCGTTAGTGAATCGTGAGGTGGTAGTCAGCCATACACACGAGCAAAGTTATTGTATCCATAACAGAATAGAAAGTAAGAAGGTATATGTGATATCATAAATACATAAGTATAATTATTTTACAAATATCATAAATATTCTATAAATCTATCATTATAAACATCCATGAGAGGTGATGATAGAAAATTAATTACATCGGTCTGTGAGGCGGTTGTCTGCCGTACACACGAATGATGGTTTTGTTTCCCATTTTATGGAAGGGGAGGTGAATTTGGGTTATTAAATTAACATAATAACATCTCAGTATATGTTATATAATCATGTTATTATATTTTAATTATTAATACATGAATGAATGTGGTAAGAGAAAAAGTAAAAAAGAAAGAGTTTAATGAAGACAGTTAACTTCGCTTAGAACAACCCACTTTGTATCTCTTATTAAAGACCCTGGGGTTGATATTTTGGGATAACAAGTAGATTTTGAACATGTATAAGTATTTTTGGGAGGGATTTTTTCATGTTTTTGTTAACCCAAATGGATTATGAGTTTTGAAAAAGTGAGGGGAGGATATGGCCTTGTATAATGGAGGAGTGACATTTTTGTAAATACCCAAAACTATTCAATAATGGGAAGTCACTCTCACCCCAAGTGCCTCGAAAATTGATAATAAAAGGAGCTTATGAAATATACGGTAGATCCATACATCCACCAAAAAAACACATGTTTGAAACATGTTATTTGTTAGCCTTTAAGTTTACTTAATTTTACCGCTTTTGTTTTCACCACAGTAACTAGTTTTTTATTTATTTACCAAGGTAATTTATCCCTTAACACTAAAAATAAAAAGAGACTTATTATATAATTTTTACCCAATGGTTATAAATATTAAACCCAATTTATAAAATAAAAAACCTATGTGTTTGCAAAAATTAATGTCAACATAAGTGCATGTCACGCAAAAAACCCAATTTTACCCTTTACCATGGTAATGAAGTTTTTACTATATAAGGGTTAATATAATTATTATAAAAAGATAATTGGTTCATAAATTTACTATGGTTGATATTTTTAAACATATAAAAATATATTGGAATAGGGTAGTGTTTTTAAGAATTTTAAATCATTTAATAAAATATTATTTATTATAAAATAACATTAATGTTAATTCTGATACTATTCATTTAATTTGACTATCAAGACAAACATTTAATTTGAATATATTTTTTTCATGCATTTACATCATGTTATTTTTTTTAAAAAATTCATGTAATACAATAATTCATTCAATTTATATTACTTCTTATATTTTTTGTATCAATTATTTTATTTTTTTACTAATGAAATAATTAATATGTTGGCATTTCTTAAGAATTTAAAGTAATTATATAATTACTAAAAATTAAAAATAAATTACCCTCATTAAATTAATTTCATTATAATAAAACTTACCATAAATATTAATTCATTTATATATTTTTTGCTATGTGAACACATGATTAAAATTTTAAATCAAGAGGGTGACATTTTTATCTTTTTCTTTACTTAAATTATTATATTGGTCACTTTCATGGAAAAGTGTCCCATAAAAACATGAAGATATATAATAAGGTAATAAGGGTATAAATATGGCCATAAAATATAAATTTAAGTAGTTTTTAGGTCATTTTAACCCATATATTTTTATTTTAATCCTCGGTAATCCTGTTTTAACCTTAATCGTGGTAAAATATTTTTACTATTTTCACTATTCATTATAACCAAAAAAATAGTTGAAATTATTATGTAATATAAATTATTTTGATTAAAAATATTGAATACATTTTACCAAATTTAATTCTAATAATTGTAAGAACTTAATTTAAAATAAAACTCATAGGCCTGATAAAAAGCGGTTTTTCAAGAAATTTATTTTTCCAACAAAATATGGTTTTATATTAATTATATGACTAGTGATAATCATTATATGAATTTAAATTAATATTTATATATATATATATATATAATCTATAAATTTCATTTAAATCATTCCTAATTATGGGTTATTTTAATTAATTAAAATGGAGAAACATTATGTGCTTCAAAATAATTTTTTGGAAAAATAGTTTTTTAAACCCAAAAAACCTTCTACTAAAATCCAAAATAAGGATGATTAAAGTTAATTAAGTGGATAAAATATAACTTAATAATACTTATTTTACTTTAAATAATATTCAAAACATAATGGGACTTTTAAATTACTTAATTTATTAAAAAAGAATGACATTTTTACAAAAATCAGTATTTTCACTATTCATCGAAAAATTAATATTTTTATAAAAATACCAAAATTTCAACTTAAGTTAAATTTTATATGATGATTTCAAAAATTAAGTTAATTTTTTAAAATAAATTTTCTAAAAAAATTATAAATTAATTTTAATATTTTCTCATAAAAAACTATAAAAATAATTTTTAAAGAAAACATATTTTTTATGAATAAAATAACTTTACTAAAAATTGATGGGTTATTTACTAATAATATATCCATAAATTTATATTCAGTATGAAATTTATATATATTTATTTCATAAATTATTTAATTCTATTCTTACCTACCAATTTAATGGTTAGGTTATAATGGTCATATTTAAAATAATATTATTTCATGGTTCTTTTAAGCTCAATGTTGCATGTATTGTTCATTATCAAGCATAGATTCCTTTTTTTTAAATATCTTGGTGTTTCATTCTCCCCATTTAATAAATTTTATCTTCAAATTTTTAACTTGAACTTGGTAAATGAGGGTTTGACATTTCAAAATACTATTTTTGAAATCTCACATCGTAAAAAGGGTTAATAAAACCTCCACTTGAAAATAGAGAGAGGGAATTATGAAGGTTATCTAAAATAATTCGCAACTAGGTTTTGAAGTATGAGAACATTTGTGGGAAGTAAAGGTATACAAATGGAAGAAAAAATTAATATCCAAATAATGATAGAGAGTGAAAGAGGATATTGATCACAAGAAATTGAATGGTTATGAGAAAGTTATCAAACACAAAACCATAAACCAAAGAGGTGTGAAAAAGACCATCGTTTCCTCAGAAATGAATATAATAGGATAATATTTTCATTTTAAATATATATTTTCTGTTATTTAGTAATTATTTACCATCTATACTAAGAAAACAAGGAAATATACTTACTTGATAAATTGAATTCTGTCCTTTTATCAATCTCTACAACAGTCTCATATTTTTCTCAAAATAGTGAGTATTCGAGATGAATTTTTCATGTTTGAAGTGTAACGTCTTGGACTCAAATTCAACCCAAAATGGTGCTCTAGACCTGGTTGGCCACATTACCTCAAGTGAATCTCCCCAAATTCCAAAGGCTTGTGACTAGAATTAAGGGCCTAGGTGAGTTGGTGGGGGGACCATGCCCTCATTACCAGAGTATCACAATAGAATTCAAACATAATAAATAGCAGAAGTGAAATAAATAGAATTCAACTAAAAGTAGACAATATAGGAATATATATCAATAACCAGGAAAGTATCATATACAAAATGATGCAAATGATATATGTATCTACAAGGCAGCCAAAGTATTAAATGGTAATAAAATACAATACAGGTAACCAAAAAGAACAAAAGGATAAAAAGTACTTATAGCATCGCTAGCCTTGGCTTGGTCCTATACTCCCCTGCTCTAAAGCCACAATCAACAACCTGTACCAGGGAACTTTTCCCTATCATCACCTACAACTATATAATCTGTTTGGGTCCCTGAGGAGGCCCAAATAGGGTGTGATATAAACATTCTTTTATGTAACCACCTAGGTCTATACAGTCATAACAGCAATAAACAAGTACTATAAAGTGTAAGGAAAACAGTAAATAAATAGTGTATGCTTGTGGTATAAGTATACTATGGTAAGTAAAACTAAACATCCTCTCAAGGATACCTACAAGAAGATTCATCTCCTAACAATGAATGTATAGAAAAAGTAAACAAGTCACATGGCTATGTCTTACATCCATCCATATCAAGTAATTCATATCCACGCTTATAAAGATGTTAGAAAATCCCATGGCCACATCGTATAGTGAAGTGTAGACCCTAAGGGAAGGATCCAATGTCACACCCCAACTTTTAAGTTTATTTTTACTTTAATATTTCTTGGCTTTGGGTTCTCCCGTCAAGATTTGAGTTGATCGCGAGTCTAAAATGTTTGTCATTTAATTTTTTTACTGGGTTTCAGACCTGTGTGCGGTCACTGCGTGGTTGGCGATAGCCAAAAAGTCGGCCCAAAAGTCAGACAATTGCTCATTATTATTACTATTATTATTATTTTATTTATAGTACTATTATTATTATTATTTTATAATTACTATTTTTATTATTATTAATTTTTTTTGTATTATTATTATTATTACTATTATTATTATTTTTAAAAAATTTATTTTTATTGTTATTAATTTTTTTTTTGTTTTATTATAATTTTTACTATTATTATTATTATTATTATTATAATATTATTATTATAAGAATGAAAAAAAACTAAACCCAACCCTAAACCTACATGTGTTTCCCCCCTCCCCATCGTCCTACTCAGCGTCGCTACACCCCGACCCCCCAGCCGCCTCACCACCTTCATCCCATGCCTCCAAACCCAGCCTCTCTCCCCTATGCCAGCTCCATGATCTGGCATCTCCACCCGCGATTTGGTCTCACCACTCGCCCCAGCCACCACCCTCACCCCTTACAGTCCTCCACGTGCGACCACCCCAGCCTTCTGCTCTCAGCCTCTCCCCTTACCTCCCCCAGTTCGTCCCAGCCTCACCTATCGACCCAATCCTGCACCCAACCTCCCTCGTTCTAGCCCTCCACACCACTAGAAAGTCCAAACCCTCGACCCCCAACACCGACCTCACCCCACCGGATCCCGGCCTCACACTTTCCCAGTGGCCCTCTAGGTCCCCTCACCTAGCCTCTCCCTCTTCTCCTGAAGCTGATCCCAGCCTTACCCTCATGCTCCCCAGCCTTCATGCCCAGTGTTGTCCTCTACACTCACCCTCATTCCCCATCCACTCTCACCCAGGCCCACGGCCTTGTCCGCTCAGTTCACCTGGCCTCTGTGCTCCAGCCAACGGCCAGTCTCACGACCCACCAACACCGGCCCCACTCTCCTGGTCCACAACCAGATAGAGATGCCTCTGGACTCCTGCACTCTAGTCAGGCCATCTTCGACCAGGACATGCTTTAGACTCCATGATCCAACCTTCTCTTTCCCCTCTGGCCAACATCACACCAAAATCTGGTGACCCGCTACTCCCCTTTGCTCCATCCAGCAGCGTGCTAAACCTCTCCTCACTCCGGTTGTGTTTATTATTAATATTATTATTATTCTATCTTTTGTTTTATTTGATTTGGATAAATTCTAATACCATGGGTTGGGTTAAATGTGTTTTTCTCATTATTTTAGGTGTGTGGATTAGTCTATGAGGTATTGTTATTCCTTCTGCTGAAGTTTCATTATGTTCTCTCTTTCTTTGATGTAGGCATTTTCCAAAATTTTCTTTTCCTGCATGATCTATGACACTTTTGTGTTTCAAATTAATTTTTAAATACCATTCTTACCTCCATAAGTATTTTAGATAATTCATTGTGGTGTTTTTATTAGTTAGAAAAATGTTAAAGATATATATTGGAATAATTATCTCATTATGTGTCGGTAGTTTTTCATATAAGCATTATTGATGAATGATTTTTCCTATCTAATTAATTTAACATGTTCTTTAGTTAATTTATCTGGTACGAACTTAGTTTTCAAGGAAGTTTAATATGCATGATTTATCCTTGTAGAAATTTGTGTGATATGAAGTGCATTCTTTTATCAAAACCCATAGTGTGTCCTCTACTGGTGTTTTTATGAACTGTGAAACTAGTGTCTTTAACTGTGCAAGGATTGAAAACTGTGTTTTGGTGTGGTGTTGATGTGTATTTAGTCACAAAAGAACATTTGAGTGAGTTTTTTTGTTTTAGTCCATGGGTTGCTTCTTAAAATTGTTTAATTATTTTTTATAGTAGTTTATTTAATGGTGAAATTGTTTTCTTTAATTATGAAAATGGTTCTTTTGGTTTTTCAAGTGGTGCGAGTTAGTTTTTGAAAGGCATGATAGTATTTTTCTTAAGAGTTTGGGTATGAATTTTATTTTAAAATGGAATTCGCGTGTGACTTTGTGAGATCATGATGTAGGTATTTGTTTGGTCCTTTTGAAATGTTTTATGAAATGATTGAATGATTTATTGAATGATTTTTGACATGCGAATCATGAGTTAAAAGTGTTTCGGTGTGCATCTGGGTTTTATTTGAAAGGGAGTGCTAATTTTGTGAAAATGATTCTTGTTTTCTAAATGACTTAGGGTTCTTTGTGTGATTTCTGAAATGGTTTGAAATGAAATCTTTGAGCATATGCCTGTTTGGCTTTGTAAAGGAAAAAGTGGTGTTTGTGTGATTTTTTTGGTAATACTTTTATACATGTAGATTTAAAGGCCCATTTGGAACTTTTAACCCAAGGGTAATGTTTGTACTAACTTTTAATGGAGATTGTGTTTTAGAGAAAGTGTATACCCAATTGTAAACTTTGAACATTTTATGAAATGGTTTAAATGTTAAATGGTGTGAAGGCCCAATTGGCCCTTTGTTAATTTGAAATGATTGAATGTGAATTTGGGGGTGCTCTTATCTAATGTAACCCTTTAATGGTGAATATATAGGAATCGTACGTGTTTGTTGAAGGAAAGTGTGGTTAGATGAGTCATGTGTGTGAGGGCCTTCCTACTTACACAGTACTATTATAACCACCATGGGTTCCTGGGCATCTTTTAGATGATTGAGTGATGGTTGTTGATTAACCCTGATTAGATGGGTTGGTACCCCCTGGATTGGTTGTTAGGCTAGGTAGTCTTTTCCACTAGATTGGTTAGTTATAGGGCAGCTAGTTGGTTATAGACTTAAGAGCTCCACCATACAATGGAAGGTGGTTCAGAAACTTAGTATGTACAGGGGTCTTCTAGGGATGTTTAGGATCACCCATGGTTACTATATTATTTATGTTTCCTGTTTACATTCTGTTATACTAGTTTATTTCCAGCTTTCATTGTTTACCTATTCTACTTTAGTCCATCTTTGGTATATTTTGTTTTGAGTTTAGGTTGTAAAAATAAAAATGATTTTGGAAATGGTATGTCGCATCTGTTGGATTTTTAAATGAGAAAAACATGTTGCTTATTTTAAAATTTGAAAACCCTACTTTTATATTTTCATTTTAAACTTGTGTTAATGGACAGTTTCGGGAAAGAGGATGTTGGATTCTGTGGTTTATCTTGGAAAACCTACTGATCATTTTTAATGCTCAAGCCTATTTTTATCATTTCAGTTACAGGTTTCCTTTGCTCAAGTTTTCTTGGATGAGTTTATCATCATTAGAGAAAGGCCAACCTTTAGTTGGGAGGTGGCCTGGAAGGTCACATGGAGGTATGTTGGGTTTTTTTTATTTCTTTTTCCACTTCTCGAGTTCATTTTTATTATTCTACTTATTCTTGTTTATTTATTTATCTTTTACTGGCCAAATCATTCCCAGTGATTAAATTTTTATGATCGAGACTGGTTTCCAGCCCGTGGTGATAGGGAACACCTTCGGGCCATGCCGTGGATCGGCTCGGGTGATCAGTTTAAGGTCGACCCAGGTTGGTTCAGGAAAAAATGGTATTAAAGGGGGACCTTGTTATTTGGGGTGTTCGGAATATGGAGATTAGGATTATTGGGACTCGAGAGGAAGGTACGAGAAGGACGTCATGAACCCTCACCTGTTCTGAACCTCGAGTCACCAGGGGTAGTCCGGGAATTGAGCCTTTGTCTCATTCTAGTTTGTTTTAGATTTAGGGATTACAACATAGGAAAGCCAATGTTACATCGTGATTTCATGTGGAGTAATGACCCATGTGGATTCTAGGTACATAGTTTAAGTTTCTTCTAGTTATTGATGCTTACTTGGGGCATGTCCCACTACCATGTCGCCAAGTTAAGCGTGATTAATAGTCCCTCACCCTGGTAGTTTGATGCAAGTTGAGCATAGTTTTTATTCTGGTTGGTGTAAATTCACTACTGAAAATGAAATAAGGGTTTTTAAAATGAGAATGATTTCTTTTAAATGGATTTAAATTTGTGAAATGGGTTTTAAAACTGAAAGATGTTGGTCTAAAAATATAGTGTTTTCTTGGAACTGGTAGAGAAACGTTTTGGGTGAAACCTTGGGTACTCTTTATGAATGTTTACACATCTGAGGGGTTGTATGGAAATTAGGGGTTTCCATGGGTCGGGTTGGGTCAGGTCGTAGGTGGTTTTGGACCCGACTCGTAAGAAAAAATTCGGGTCAGGTCACACACTGCATGACCAGATGACCTGACCCAACCCGACCTGTAGGGTCTGGGTTTGGTGATGCATGGACAAAAGGAACCAACCCAACCCAACAAATTGTGGGTTGGGTCAAATAGCTCGGGTTGATTGGTCAGAACCGACCCAACCCGAGGGATGCACATCCAGACCCGACCCAACCCGAGGATTACAAGCCTTACCCAGACCCTACCCACAACCCAAACCAACCCAACCCATACCCTTACTGATACTCTACCCTAACCAACCCCAACCCAATGCAGTTGGTTCCAAAAAAAATGCAGAAAATAATGGATTAATAAAATGCAGCACAAAATGGATTAAAAAAATGCAATAAATAATGGATCCAAAAAAATTTAGTAGATCAAACATACCCTACCAAGACCCTACCCTAACCAACCCAACCCAATGCAGATGGTTCCAAAAAAATGAAGGAAATAATGGATCCAAAAAAATGCAGCATATTGGATTGGTTCCAATGCAGCAGTTCCAAGCAAGCAACTCCAAAAAATGCATGAAAGAAGCATCTATAATTTCAGTTCAGCAGGGGTATGAAATTCTAAAATTAAGGATGAGACAAATTCAATTGAAAATGAATTAGCATGAAAATAATAAAATATAACATCACACACAATTTCAATTCAACATAGAATTGTAACTGAAGAACTTGAATCCTATGAACATTATATATGTCAATAAACATTACATTCATGATTTTTTACCCCTAGGACACAGCCACACACATATAATGAAAACCATTAATGTCACAAAGTATTGAAAATCCAATTCAACAGGAATGTTGTAGACATACCTTGAATCAACCCAGGTTATCCAGTAATTTCTCAACATCCCAAAACATCAAAATCTGAATGTCCAACATGTACAGAATTCCTTAAATAGTGAAAACCCTATCATAGCATTCCACAATCCCATATGATTGCTCAATATTCCACCAAGAAAGTATGTCTTTAGACATTAAACAAAAATGCCTCGGCATTGATCAAATAACTGGATCCAACCACTTCAATTTAAAAGTCAGATTCAAAATCAATGTTACTCAACAGAAAATTCTAGTGAAGTGAACCACCAATTAGGCGATGTGTGACATCATGGGCCTTTTAAGTGTTAGAAAATTGAAAGTGCAAATAAACATAGGGGAATATGTGAACAGAATCAAATTCCAAGTTTTATTTTGAGGATCAAAACATTCGATAACACAATTATACTAAAAGACAGTTAATTTACCTTTATATAGCATGAATGTAGTCCAGGATCTTTAGCATTGATGCCAACACTTAAATTAAATACTGAAATAAGAATGTATTTCTAGAAGACTAGATATATAATTGCACTGACATTTAGATCATATTAAACACCATGTCCATTATAAAAATTTAAGTGAATAATAATGCACAAACCTTCATTATATTCCCTAGAAGATAAAGGAACTTCTATGCATGGGAAGTAGTCGATCCTATTATCCTATTCTCTCATAAAATCAAAAACTATCAAGGTGAAAAAATTAGTAACTTCCAGAAGGAATTCCAAGAGAACAGCAAGAGCTGCAACAATAATAAGTAGGTTTTAGTTCAAGTTTTCAGTATTTTCTTTGGCAAACAGAATTAGAAGTCAATTAAGGTCCACATATCTTAGCAAAATAAAGAAATAATACTAGTTAGATAAAAGTTTTCCATTGAAATTCATTAATTAAAAGCTATCAATATGTTGCATAAGAGAGACAGAAAAGGGTAAATTTTTTACAAGTTTGTAGTATAGCTACTACAAAGCCTAATGATGTAACTTACAGCGAAGACCAGGAATGGAATAACTTCCACAATGATTAAGGTAGATTTCACTCCAATAGCACTAAAATACCCAGCAACACCTGACATAGAAACCATATCATCACTTTAGTTAGACATGAATAAACCACTATACAAATATTAACATTTTTTCAAACAATACAAGAGGAATTAATAACCATTTAGCACTATCAATCATTAAAGATTAAAAAACCAAACAAAAGAAACATCCAATTTGAAACACAAAAAATTTGGGGAAACGAAAATGAAATGTATTGTAGAAGAGAAACCACCTTAGCAACACCAGTCATTATTTTTAGATAGTGACAATTTGATCATGAGTTGTGGTGGATGATGGCATATCTGAAAATCACTACAGAAGAAATAACAAGTCGGTATTTTTATTTTTCAAACAGAGGTTTATAATTAATAAATGTGAACTAATAAAAAACATAATATTTTTAATAATACCTGATTCAATCAATTCAACTTCTTCTAGTTGCTTTCAAATTTCAATTGGTTTAGACTTTCAAAACCAATTTTGGGAGAAAATTAACACCTCAATAGTATTGGGATTCAAACAACTATGAAATGGATCAAGGACTCGTCCTCCTGTACTAAATACGGACTCTGAAGATACTGTAGTTAAAGTAATTGCTAGAATATCTCTAGCAATGCATGAGAGAACATGATACTTGCTTGGCTTTCATTTCCACCATCTTAAAATATCAAATCCATCGAAATTATCCTCACAATCATCAATATCTAGATATCTTTATAATTCATTTATTTGTTGCGTCAATTGTCTTTTCCTTTTCATTGATCTATAAGCATCTTTCCATATTTCATCATCCTCACTACCGCTAGTGGAATCATGAATATGTGCATATTGATGAGAACTTGACTCGCATTGATCAATCAGGATGGGATATTTGCATTTATAATCCTCAAATATATTATTCATAACCACTGTTAATTTATTGATCAACTCATTATTATCTCCATCATCAAATATCATTTCAAAACTATCCCGAACATATTCTAATTTATATCGGGGATCAAGAACAGCTGCGACAAGTAAGAGTGAATTAAAATTTGAACCAATAATTTTTTAATCTCATGATATTCCATGAAAAGTTAACATGAGGTTATCCTAAGAACACTATGTTATAATTTATTTTTGTTTAAACTTGAATTATTCTTATGATTCCATGTTTAAGTTGTTTCCACATTCCCATGTTTCCTTTATGCTAACATGTTATATCATGACTCATTATTTATGATTATGATTCTCACATATTATGTTACATTTTTATTACTCTTGGATCACATTTATTTCTTTAACCTATTCCATTATTTTTTAATTCCCTTATAAATATTTATATCTCACCCTTTTCTTATTTATTTCCCCAGGTTATCCCATACAGTTTTGAAAGAGAAATGAAAATTCAGGGCATGTCAATGAAGTTTTCAATAATGTTTTTATGACCTTCTATTAAGGTGCTATGTTAGGTACTTGATTCCCAAAGACATTATACTTCATGATTTTTTGGTATTGTATCATGTGTGCCTTTATTTAATAAATCCTGAAATAAATTGTATTAAAAATATGGGTTGTCATAGTTGTTATCCAAGCAAAGTCTAGTTATTTTTGAGATTATGATTATAAAACTCTAGTGAAATCCTTAGGGATAAGACTAAACATATAAAAACATCCCAAAATTTTGGTAAATTATAGAGTACTTTGTTTCCAAGATAATACATACTTTTATAGATACTATAAGTGGATTTGTTTCTCTAACACAAATATACCTTGGAGTAACAACCTTGAAAACACTGTATTGAGCTAGAATTTATAGGGAACTAGTGAACGAAAATAGGCCTTATTGAAAACCAAGTTTGACACTCCTAGGGGATATGATTTGGTAAATTGACAATCTCAATATAGACCATTATTAAAGGAATAAAAGAAGCCTATAAGATTTTATGTTAGGAAATAGATCATAGATAACTTAGATTGAAGCCTAGAAATTCATAGGTTAAGGAACATATGTCATTTATGATTTATACCTTTAACATTAATGGTTTCCCTTTTATATATCTAATAATTTAAAAATTATCATCCCAAATTTTCTCTTTATTCTAGTCAATGGCTGGAAATAGAAGAAACTAAGTCAACAACCAATGTGATGGTAAATGTGATGACTACCCAAATGAGATGCCTAACATAATGGGATCTCAAGTGATATATCTTGTGATTATTCCAAACCAAATATCAAAAATTACAATTAAAAACTGGTACATATTTGAATGTCTAAAAATGTAAAATAAGAGGAGGATGTATTATGGAAGTTCATCTGATAAAGGTGATAAAGGAAAGAAGACACAATTTCCATTGTGAAAAAAAAATGTGAAAAGAGACACGAAGGGGAATGTAAAAAAGGAATTAGGAGATGTTTTAAGTGTATAAAAATCGGGTATAAAGTATCCAACTACCTTGGAAAAATGAATAATGTGATGGATGGAAATAAAGTTCAATCTAAGGTTCCAAATACAGTTCTTTGTCGTAAATGTGGAGAAGTTTAGAATTATCCAATCCAATGCTCTATTCCAAGGGCTAACAAGCATGATGAGCACTAAAAATATCCATTAACAAGGGAATAAGGAAAGTTTTACACTGATATGTATCATGATGATTGAAGTACATATAACCTCTACTTTATAGTTGTGTATATCATGTTGTATTTCAATTCCTGCCACATTAAAATATCTTGTAAGTTTTCTAAGAACATCAAGTCACCACCCAAAATGATTTGATATTATTAAGAAAAACTTCTATGATTATTGTATCATAAGTTAAAGTTTGTGGGAATTTTATTTTTAAAATATTATCAATCTGTCTTTAAAGGAATTCAATGATATTTTGGGTATATATTGGCTTTCCTTATATAGATCCAACATAAATTTTCAAGATAATGAAATCACCCTCTGTATCATGAATCATTCTCTAATTCTATACAAGTTCAAGGAGGAGGATAAATCTTCTTTAGCATCATCATCTCAATAATTTATATTATTTCCCCATGATAAATTGTATCTTTCCCAAATGATTGAGCTTAAATAAAATATTATCCTTGAAGAAAAGCTCATTGTTAGGGAATATGTTGATGTGATTCTCCAATAATTTATTGTACTTCCTCCTAATAGATAGGTTGAATTTCCAATTGATCTTATACCTGGACCATTTCCAATATCTAAGACTCCATATAGAATAACCATTTTTGAACTTGAGAACTAAATAAAATACTATAGGAAAATATGGATAAAGGTTTTATGCACCCTGAGTGTTTCACCATGGGGTGCACCAGTCCTCTTTATCAAGAAGGATGGGTCAATGAGCCTCTTCATTGATTATCATGAGAATAATAGGATTATGATAAAGAATAAGTACCCTCTTTCACAGATTGATGATTTGTTCGATTAGCTATGTGGAGCCCAGTATTTCTCTAAGATATATCTTCAATCATGATATTATCAAGTAAAGGTGAAGAATGAGGATATCCCCAATACTATTTTTTATACAAGGTGTGAGAACTATGAGTTCATAGTGATTCCATTTGGAATCACGAATGCTCCGGAAATATTTATTGAAATTTATGAATAGATTCTTTAGATATTACCTCCACCAATTTGTGGTAGTATTTATAAAATATATTATTATATACTCAAAAATAAAGGAGGTTCATGAGGAGAATTTGAATACTATACTGAAAACCTTTTATAAAGAAAAGATGTATGAAAATTATAATAAATGTGAGTTTAGTTTGAGAAAGTAACTTTCCTAGGTAATGTCATCATAAGAAAAGGGATATCTATGGATCCTTAAAAAATAGAGACAATTTAAGGGTTTCCAAGACCATCCTCTGTGACAAAAATCCATAGTTTACTTGTATTAGTTGGTTTCTATTGTCAATTTTTTAGAAACTTCTCATGATTGTCAAGCCCCCTAACCAAGATAAATCAAAAAAGAGTAAAGTTTGACTGAAATGATGGATGTGAGGATAGTTTTAAATATAGTTTTAACTTGCAGAAGGAATTCCAAGAGAACAGCAAGAGCTGCAACAATAATAAGTAGGTTTTAGTTTAAGTTTTCAGTCTTTTATTTGGAAAACAGAATTAGAAGTCAATTAAGGTCCACATATATTAGCACAATAAAGAAATAATACCAGTCAGATAAAAGTTTTCCATTGAAATTCATTAATTAAAATCTATCAATATGTTTCATAAGAGAGACAGAATAGGGTAATTTTTTTAAAAGTTTGTATTATAGCTACTACAAAGCCCGATGATGTAACTTACAACCAAGACCAGGAATGGAATAACTTCCACAATGATTAATGTAGATTTCACTCCAATAGCACTAAAAACCCAGAAACACCTAGCAAAGAAACCATATCATCACTTTAGTTAGACATGAATAAACCAGTGTACAAATATCAACATTTTTTAAACAATATAAGAGCAATTAATAACCATTTAGCACTATCAAGCATAAAAGATTCAAAAACCAAACAAAAGAAACATCCAATTTGAAACACAACAAAGCAGGGGAAACTAAAGTGAAATGTAGTGTGGAAGGGAAACCACCTTAGCAACACCAGTCATTATTTTTAGATAGTGACAATTTGGTCATGAGTTTTGGTGGATGATGGCATGTCTGAAAAGCACAACAGAATAAATAATAAGTCGGTATTTTTATTTTTCAAACAGAGGTTTATAATTAATAAATGTGAACTAATAAAAAACATAATATTTTTAATGATACCTGATTCAATCAATTCAACCTCTTCTAGTTGCTTTCGAATGTCAATTGGTTTAGACTTTCTAAACCAATTTTGGGGGAAAATTAATGCCTCGATAGTATTGGGATTCAAACAACTACGAAATGGATCAAGGTCTCGTCCTCCTATACTAAATTCGGAATCTGAATATACTGTAGTTAAAGTAATTTCTAGAATATCTCTAGCAATGCATGAGAGAACATGATACTTGCTTGCCTTTCCTTTTCACCAGCTTAAAATATCAAATCCATTGAAATCATCCTCACAATCATCAATCTCTAGATATATTTCTAATTCATTTCTTTGCTGGTCAATTGTCTTTTCCTTTTCATTGATCTATAAGCATCTTTCCATTTTTCATCATCCTTACTACCGCTAGTGGCATCAGGAATATGTGCATCTTGATGAGAACTTGACTCGCATTGATCAACAGGGATGGGATATTTTTATTTATAAGCCTCAAAGAGATTATTCATAACCTCTGTTAATTTACTGATCAACTCATTCTTGTCTCCATCATCAAATATCATTTCAAAACTATCTCGAACATATTCTAATTTATATTGGGGATCAAGAAAAACTATGACAAGTAAGAGAAAATTAAAATTAGAACCAATACCCCAATATTTGTCCAACTTCACCTTCATTGAAATAGCCATTGAACTCACAGTCATATCAGTACTCTTCATCCATTTATTGATTTTTCTATATATGTCACAAAGAGTGTGACAGAAAGTGTGACATGTCACATTCATAAAACTGAAAAATTCAATAGTGCTGTCACAAAATATCCTTAAAAACTAGACAAATACATGTGCATGCTCCCAATCATATGTTTTTGGAGCCCCACCTTCACAGACAAGATCAGCACTAAATCTTGAATCCTCCTCAAGAAGAATAAATACCTTCTCATATTTTTCAGCAAAATCCAACATAAAATAATAATAATTACACCTAGTAGGCACATCAAGAATTATAGCCTATTTACTAGGAATTTTTAACTCCTCGGTAATGCTCTTAAAAAGAGCCACCCTAGAAGGTGAACTTCTCACAAATTTACAAGAAAATATGATTCTACCAATTGATGTTGATATTTCCTTTAGCCCATCACTAACAAAAAGGTTTAAAATATGTTCACAACATATCATATGCATATACTCTTCTTTAATAAAAGACCCATTCCAATCATTAACTCTCCTCACCAAATAACTTATCGTTGTATTATTAGAACTAGCATTGTCCACGGTAAAAGTATTAATACTTTCAATCCCCCATTGTTTCAATGTCTGTTCTAATACCCGACCAATGTTTTCACCTTTATGATCCGCAACAAGACAAAACCTGATTATTTTTTTATTCAAGATCCAATTATCATCAATAAAATGTGCAGTCACACACATATAATTCAGATTCTGAATTGAATTCCATGTGTTGGAGGTAAGACATACCATATGAGAAAACATATCAAACATGGACTTCAATTTATCTTTCTCATTCAAATATAATTGCAATCAATCTCTAGAAACTGTTTTTCTGGACGGAACTTGAAATTGAGGTTGAAAAACTTCAATAAATTCTCTAAATCCTTGATTCTCAACATATTTAAATGATAACTCATCAATGATTATAATTTTATCAAGAGAAATTCTACACACTTCTTGATTAAAATGAGCTACTGAAATTTTAATCGATCCATCATCCTCATCTTCACACTTCCTTCTAAGACCAAGAGTGGATTGACTTTTTTCTATTTTTTTGTGAGGATTTTTGTTGCACTTTGTCAAATGCCTATTCAAATTACTAGTTCCATGCTAACCAGACGTGCAAGCATAATCTTTACCACAGTAATTACAAACATCTCTTCCATTTTTCTTTTGAATATGATCCCAAGCTTGAGAAACTCTATAACCAATAGAATCTTTAGGAATTATTACCTTTTTAGGAGACTTATTACCTTCAGTTTCTTCAACTGGTTTGCTACAAATCCCCCCTCCTATTTCTGTAATTGAATGTGTTGCAGACCCCATATGAATCTGAGTTCCTACTGCGACAACTAGGGGATTAGAACTACTTTTTTTGTTGCACCACCATTCATATGAATGAATTGCTACCTACATTAAATCACAATGTAAGAAATGGTAAATAGAATTATAGTGAATTAAATTGATATGCTCTATATGATGGACTGCTTTCATGCTATACATTTGGATTTCAGTATTTAAAAAATACATTCTGATTTCAATATTTTATGATGGACATGGTGCTTTATGATGGATTGTTTTCCCCCTTTTTAAACATGAAAAAATTTGGAATCAAATCTTTCCCATGAAAAAAATAGTCTTGCTCAAATAAATTTGACAGCATTATAACCTTGAAGTTAATAATAATAGCTAATAAATTCCTCCTCTCCCTCACTTCTTAACCCAAGGTTAAATTATCATGGAAGGAAGTCTTGTAGCATGAAATTTCAACTCTTAAAACAAAATCAAAATGAGTTCCAATATATTGTGAATAAATTTGGAAAAAATGAAAGCTACGTACGTACCACCACAAATTGCACCACACGCACCATACCTCACCAGGAAGAGGAGGTGAATCAGTTTCGCGGAACCGACAAGAGGTGAGTTCGGGTGGGTGATTTACCGGAGGTGAGAGTGAAAGGAGGCAGCAGGAGATGAGGGTGGAGGAGTGGGGTTTTGCGAATGGAGAAGAGGCGAGTTAGGGTTTTCTAGTAAGGGGAGGAGCTCGGGTGAGGAGGGTGTGAGGAAGAGGAGACCAAGATTCGAATTTCGCTCATGAAGGAATGATAAGGAAGGAGGGTTTTGGAATGCAAGGGAAGGTCGGGATCAGGTCAGGGGGAGGATGAGGCTAGTGTGAGCATCTCATCTCGTGAGGGAGGGAGGGAGGAGAGGAGGGAATGAAATGAGGAGGAGGAGTAGCCAGCCGCCGAGCCGGTTATTTTGAGGGGTTTTTTCTTAGAGTCATGTTGTCAGGTGAAAGGGTCGGGTTGGGTTGATATGCAACCAACCTGAGACCTGACCCAACCCATTCTTCGGTCAACCCATGAGAAACCCAAACCATATATTTTTAGCATAACTCGACCTGACCTGACCCGACCCGGTCAGGTTGGGTCGGTTCCTTCTTGTTGGGTCGGGTCTAGACACCCCTAATGGAAAGTGTGTGTTGGTACATGTGGAAGAAAGCAGAGAAGACATGTGCAACATTTCATGGTATTACTAGGGTGTGTACTTGGAATTAAAGGCTTCGCATTGTTTTTATAAAGTGGTTTTAAACAAAAAGAGGAAATGATTTTGGAAATTGAATTTGGTCTGAAAAGTGGGTTTGGTATTTGGAAAGTTTCCTTGAAATAAAGCGGTTTTGAAATCAAAAATTAAAAGAGGATTTTGAAAAAGTAATTTTGGGTTGTGTTTGTATTTGTTTGGGTTTTTTTTTGAGCTATTTTTTTTGGATATAAGGTTCTTTAATTGATGTTGGTTCGGTTGGATATCAGTTTTAGCTCTATGTTTTATATGTTGTTCAGAAAATGCCACCCAGAAAGGTCCCAAAGGATTCAGATTAGTCATGCCTAGTTTTTGGTCCTTCTTAGACATTGCATGTCCTTCACGGTGACCGGGGTCTATTAGAGACAGTAGAGTGTCTTGAAGAGGTCAAGTGCATCTTCAGGGTATTGGGAACTCCCGAATCTTTCAGAGTATGTTCCGTTTTGGGTCTGTTCTATAAGAACCTGGTTCTTATTCTTGAGGTACAGGTTTCTTCCATTCCATTTCTTTAAGTGTTTTTGAGAAAACAAGGGAAATTTGGGAAAATCCCAAATTTATGGGTACAATCCATGTACTTTGGCCGTGTGGGATGAGAATACAGGGCGTGTAGGCTTGGGTGTGAAAACTAACTACACGCCATGTACTGTTGTGCACACACCGTGTACCATGGCTGTGTGGGATGAGAATACAAGGTGTGTAGGCTTGTCAGTGATTAAGGGTGTAAAAACTAACTACACGCTGTGTAATTAGTAATACACGTCATGTAATCAGTTAGTAGATGAACAGTGAGGCGGTGCCAAGTAGTCACCATAGGAAGAGTGAAAAAAATAGTACATGCTATGTACTTGAGAGTAAACGCTGTGTAGTTATGTTTTTTCGTTAAAAATAGGTAGTAGCCTCCTCATTCGATAGAGGATGAAGAGGGCTCACTAGGAGCAGTGGGAGAAGAGGCTGAGGCTTGGGGGATCTCCCAATCATGCACCGGGACTTCGATTCTTCCTTCTTCGGTCTCATTTGAACCACACGGGTAAGGCCTTCCCACTTCTTGACCCTTTCCTTCCAATTCTTTCACTAAGGGAAGTTATTTAGGTTTAAACTGGTAATATTTTATATAAGATCTATGTCGTTCTTGGTCATTTAGGGAGGCACCTTTCACATATATCGATCAGAGGAGATCGAGGTAGGTGGTCTTGTGTCTAATTCCAACTGTCGAGTTGATTTTGTGTACTATTATGCCACGTTCCCATGTTCAGGGTGTCATTTGGATGAGACTTTGACTGCTAAGATACCTAGAATTTCATAGGTAATCTAATAAATAAGTATAAACTACTGTTTGGGATCGTTGTTTTGATTCAGGGCCACCCCGAGGTTGTGTTTACCTTGTTTAGCTATTTGGCCAGGATAACCGAGGGTATGCCATGATTATAGCTTACTTGAGTTTTTTTTAGAGAAAACATATTTAAATTTCTTGATTATGAATTGGGATTAGCCCAGTTACTTGTTTATCTTGAGGGAAAGGTTACTTATTTATCTTGAGGGAAAGGTTACTTGTTTAGCCTGAGGGCAGTGTTTTGTTTAGCCTGAGGGAAGTATTCTGTTTAGCCTGAGGGCAACGTTTCTTATGCCTGAGGGCAGTAGCATCCATGCCTGAGGGCAATATTTGTAACTCCTAAGGGAAATATTCATTTAGCTTGAGGGCAGTCACCTAAGGGTTTCATTTCTGATCGCCTGAGGGTAAGGATTTACATGTCTGAGGGTAATGGTTGCTTTGAATATTCACTATGGTGAATTCTTCTGTTGCACTTTCCAGGCTAAATCACAGGCTTGGTATTATTGTTATCTTTTACTTGTTAAATAGCCTATTGTGGGTTCTGTTGTGGAATTGGTATAAGATATTGTCGGTCGAGGCCGAGTCTCAAAAAACTCTCATTTAATTATATTTAATTGTTAAATAATTATTAAAACAGAAATGTAACTAGTAGGAATGGTTACTTCTGAGTACTTACTAGTTTACTACATTTCATTATTGCACACTACTATTTCACATTTTCAATGACAGTTGGGAACGAGCCTTTTGTGGTTGCCTACTGGGATTTATTTATCACACCTTTTTGGGTCACGTCTTGGGCCTAAAAAGATTATATTGCTATAGGTGTCGATAAGGGAAAGGGTCCCTACACAGGTACATGATTGTTGTAGAGGATTAGGAGAGCATGGGACCGAGATTAGTCTTGTGATGCTACTGCGTTCCTGTTTCACTACTATAGTTTAGTTTTGTTGTACTTTTACCTTGTGTTGTATTGTATTAGATTGCAATGTATCCTACTTTGGTTTCTTTCTTAGAACTGGAGGCGTGTTGCATCATCATATATATGACTGTTTGTTATCTTTTATTTCATTTCTGTTGTCAGTTTCAGGTCTATATTGTTTACTGCTTCCACTTTTGTATGTTTATATTTTCCGTTGCACTACACTTTGACAAATGAGGGCATAGTTTCCCCACTATCAGTCTTCGTCCCTCCCTGCTAGTCGACAGCCTCTGGCGTTTGGGGAAATGCGCTTGAGGTCATGTGACCAACCGGGTTTGGGGCACCCGTTGTGTGGCACCCAGATCTGAGACGTTACAAAGTGGTATCAATGGATTTTCTTTTCCATGAATTACTATTTAGAGCTTATATCCAGGGATAGGATGGAATTGGTACTTGGTAATAAGCTATGCCTGGGAGTATCTCACCCGTGTATAGGGAAAATCCAATTTACCTCGTGTTTCAATTTTTAGGAATTTCAATTTTACAGTTGGTTTATTTCACCGTTGGGTGATGCACTTGTGGTGTGCTATTTATATTTTATACATAGGTTCTATTTAGTTGCAACCTGATGAGATGAGGTTATGTCATCTCATGCATCATTTAGGAACATGTTATAATCACACGTCATGCATGGTTCCATGTCATGTAGGTGCATTAGAAATTGCATGTTGTTGTGATAGATGTTGTGCTATAAAATTCATGTTGTTGGGATAGTTTCTTGACAAAAATACCTATTGTTTTATGGGGTATTGTTGTAAGATATTTTTTTGTAATGAATGTTAAACTTTGGTTCTTGAGGTGTTATGGGCCCTCATTGACTGGAATTTTGTGGATCGTTGACTTGTTTATCATGTTATAACATGTATAAGATTACAGGCTATGATTCTTGGGGAGTATGGGCCCTCACATATTAGAATTTGGCACTTTGGTGTTTTTTTCAGTGATTTTCTGGGCTCCGAAGTAGTTTCTAAGGCTTACTGCCTGGAAAAACCCAGAATACATGCCGTGTAGTTTTGACTACACACCATGTGTTCTTCTATTCATGAAGAAACTGTTTTTATTAAGTACATGTTGTTTACTTTATGTACACACTGTGTAGTCTCTAACTGTATCATAGGTCGTGAGGCCAGAGACACGGGATAGGGAATTTTTTGTGGGAAGATGCCGTGTAATGGTTGTACATGTCGTGTCGTGTTGACCCTGTGTCCACCTGTGTGACTAACAACACAGATGGAGAAATATTAGCTTATACACGTCGTGTCAATTAAAACACATTGTGTAGTGTAATCTTGGGATTTGTCCGTGTACCTAACAACACGGGTCGGTGTTATCCTTCCAAGTACATGCCATGTCCATCTGGAACACGCTGTGTAGTGTGATCCATGTATCCGTCCGTTTCATGAACAACACAGGTCGGTGTGGTTTGTTTGGGACACATCGTGTACCTGTGAGACACGCCGTGTAGTATTGACCGGTGAGAGACCATGTGGAATTGGCCATGTGGCTAAGGAAACAGGGTTGTGTACACACTGTGTACCTAGGGTTGAGACATGCCCAGACCATCATCAGAACACGACCATGTAAGGGCTTAAGGGTACACATTGTGTAGACCTTATACACACCGTGTTGTCACTTTTTTCTAGTTCTTTTGGATCTTTCCATTTTCATTGGAACTCTTAATTAGACAAAAGAAACCTCGACAGTAAATTAAACTAAGGTGTGTGTTTGATTTGCAGAGTCATGCCTCCGAGACGAACATGATTTGTTCTCCAAGAGAGTGGCGATGATTATACTCTATAGATGGTAAACCATGGGATAACAGTGGATTCTCTAGCAGTGCCAGATGTGGTGCCAACTGTAATACTGGACGCAGGCGCGGATGCGCAGTTCTATGAAGGCTTCATGCGGTTCATGAAAACCTTCTAGGGAGCACTGTCGGTTGCCACATCTATGGCAGAGCTGACAAGTATATTCTAATAGAATCATCTACCTACATTTTCATGGGATGGTGGACCATAGGCTATTGATTCATGGCTGGGTTCTATGCAGACGATCTTCGAGTATCTAGAGACGCCTCCTAGGAGTAGGGTCACGCTCACTACTTACATGTTGCGTGATTCTACCAAGAGAGGGTGGGATGTTACCACCTAGACTGAGCATCACCGAGACATGGCGTGGGAAATATTTTAGGCAGTTTCCTATGAATTTTTCTTTACAAAGACTCTAAGGTCAGATCGAGCTCGAGAGTTCATGAATCTACAGTAGGGCACCATGTCAATCATGGACTATTCTACCCGCTTCACCGAGCTACATCATTTTGCACCTGTTCTAGTGGGTGATGAGATGTTGAGGGCTAGACACTTTGAGGATGGTATTCTATATGACATCCGAGCACTCGTGAATGTTTTCAGGTTGCCTACAGTGCATGCTATTGTGAACTAGATGTTGATTACTGAGCGGAACCCGCGGGAAGCTAGTGGTGTGGACCAAGGCGGTTCGGCACTGGTCTCTGGTACTATTTCTACTCGCAAGAGGAAGAGGCAGATGGATTTCTCTCACGGTGGCAGTACTAGCCAGAATAATTCTTCAGGTTTCCAGATAATGTGCTATCAGTGTGGTAAAGAGGGGAACAAGAGACCTCAGTGTCCACGTGACCTAGTTGAGCACTGAGCTTACGGTAAGATGGGTCATCTTCAGCGTTTTTGCAGGTCGTTTCCACTAGTGACTAGTGAGAGGGGTTCTGTGTAGACTCCACGTATGGGAGTAGGGCCAATAGCTTCTTACCAGTCAAGGAATTGGAATACTTCAGGACGTTCAGGATAAGGTGGTGTTCATGGCTATAGTAGCCAGTCACTAGGATCTCAGAGATATCAGGGCGGGTCAGCTCAGGGTATCCAAGTTGTGTCGTAGGTCTGTGACACTGGGCAGACATATGTAGTGCAACAGACCCAACAGGAGCAGGATCCCGGACCTTCCACTGTTAGAGGTACTATTCTAGTTGCTTCTGTTTTATCTTTTTTACTTTTCGATACTGGTGATACACATTGCTGTATATCTATGACCATTGTGGAGAGACTTGGGCTCTGTGTTTCTTCTTCTTTAGATATCATGATGCTAGACACTCCATTGGGAATTAGAACAGTAGGTGTGCGTTAGTGCAAGGAGTGCCCCCTAGAGGTTGGTGGGTGTCACTTTTTATGGGACCTCTATGTCTTAGAGATGAAATCCTATGATTTCATTCTTAGTATGGACTGGTTGGTACCCTTTTTATCCTTTTTAGATTGCTATTGTTGTAGGGTGAGTTTCACGTCACAGAGGGTGGAGAGTTTATATACAAGGGAGAATGGGATGATCAGGCGAGCCGAGCTGGACCCGAGCATCGTGGGTGAGGTGGAGTGACATCCCATATTGCGATTTTATATCTGGATGACTGGGGAACTTGTCAAAAGTATTTTCCTCTAGTGGTTAATCATTTTAGGGATGTCTTCCCAGATGACTTTTTAGGTCTACCTCTGGAGTGAGAGGTGGAATTCTCTATTGATCTTGTTCCAGGAGTGGTACTGGTGTCCATTCCTCCTTATAGGATGGCTACGCTAGAATTACAGGAGCTCAAGAGGCAGTTAGAGGAGTTACAAGCCAAGGGTTTTATCTAACCTAGTATTTCTCCCTGGGGTTTGCGTTTCCTTTTCGCTAAGAAGGCAGATGATACCCTCAGACTGTAACAACCCAAACTTTTTGAATAGTCTATTAACTTACTATTACCGATTTAATAGAGATGTTAATGGTTAATGCAGAAAAAGGAGTCGATGGCTTCATCCAGTAGACTCGAACCTTATGAAGCCCACTTATCAGAGCTTGGGAAGGAGGTGGCATCTTTGGGCTTCGCTTTGGACCAAGCCCAAGCCGAACTCTAGCATGTCAAGCTTGAACAGAAACGCTTGTGGGAGATGTTCAAGTTAGTAGAGATTACTACTAGGGCAACGTTATCTGAGCCTCCCTCAGATTCTCTCACCATAGAACACCTTACACTTAGGTCATATGCTGGTGTTATAAGGGGATATGTGACGAGACCGTAGCTTATTTGTGTAATCCTTTGGGATGAATAAATTGAGATTTCCTCTTTTAGTGAAGTTTGTGAAATTTCAAATGTCCGGATAATTTTAGGATTTATTTTATTAATGAATTTTGGAAAAAATGATACTTTAAAATATTTATGTAAACCTTAAATAATTAATGATGTGTAATGATTTTCAAAAAATGGTCTTCTTCAAAAGTGTTCAATACAAAATTTAGAGTCTAATAAGATCAACTTAATTTTTTATGAATAGTAAATTATGAATAGTGATTTTATGCTTAGGATTAGTAATGTGACCAAATGGATTAGTAATCTCACTTAAATAAAGTATTAATATAATATAGGCACCTTGATTAAGTAATGTGATTCAATAAAATGGTTAAATAACGGTTTCATAAATTATTAGTCAAGTATTAGTTTTTTCGGGTGAATAGTGTTTTCTTAATGAAAAATTAAATTAAAAATATTTAGAAAATTATTTTTATAAAATGGACTTTATTTCTGAACTCAGATCATCGGTATTATGTTATGGTAATTTTTGAGGATTTTTCTGAAAAAAATGAATTTTCGGTGAATAGTGTATTTATTTAAAAATTTAATTAAAAATATTTAGAAAATTATTTTTATAAAATGGATTTCATTTTTGAAATCAGAGCATTTATATTTTGTTAAGGTGAAATTTTGAGATTTTTCTGAGAAAGTTGAATTTTCAGTGAATAGTAAAAATACAGTTTTAGGGTTTCAGTATGTTTAATGACATCATAACTGTGTCATGATGATGTCATGAGATATTTTAAGGTTTTTCCAACCAAAGGTGATGAATTATTGTATGGGGGGCCCATTTGGCATAACTCCATGGGAAATACCATGGGAGAGCCCATGGTTTTGAGAAAACCACTCGTGAGGTGTCCCTTGGCCATTAATGTCTTGTCCCCTCACATTCCCTATAAATACCCACCCTTTCCTCCTTTAGTTTTCAACTCCCAACTCTCCCCCAATGAACCTATGGTCTCATTACCTCCCAAGGAATCCTCACAAGGTACCCCCAATCCCTCAAGGTCCCAACCTTTGAGTTTTAAGAGATAAGTTTTAAGGAAAGGGATCTGATCTCTCTCTTTCTTTTCAAGTAATCTCTTTTATGTCATTTCTTTTATGCTCCATGTTCTTATGTTGAAGGATGTTCTTTTATATTCATATTACCACATTTTTCATTTTCATATGATGAGATACCCCCTCCTTCTCTCATCAATTCGTTTTAAGAATGTTTAAGTGGTGTCGTTAGGCTGCCGAATGTTTAAGGGATTCTTTCACCCTTCTCATTTTTTTAAAGTTCTACTTTCATGTCAAGTCATTAAAGTTCCTTTTTATTATGTTGGGGTATTATATCTATATCTATCATACTGAAATTTTATTTTCATATGATGAGAGACCATATTTGATCTCTTAAATTCATTTTTGTTGAAGTTTAACTGACGTCATTAGGCTGCCGAATTTTCATAAGAGAAATCCAGTTTTTGTCTTCCTTCCATGTTTTTCATTTCAAATGGTATGTCCTTAAAACTTCATTACCATGTTAATATATCCTTCATATTTGGTCCCTCTACTGTTTTATGGTTCATTTATGAATGTTTTACCCATGTCCCCTATAACACCCGAGATTTTATGAAAAATATTCTTTTTAATTTTATTAATGTCTTGTGTTGTACGCTACACCAAAAGGAGCTTGCACAACACGCATCCTTGACTTGCCTTGCATTACACGCAATCGCAACCTTCCTCGATAGCGTGTGTAGTACGCAATACTGAGTTTCACGAAACAACGATATGCTATTAAAATATTATTAAAACTAGCTGTTATGAATAGTAATAACCACTTTTTAAATTTTAGAAATTTTATCTCTCAAAATGGACTTCATTTTTGGATTCGGAGTATCGAATTTATCCTAAGGTGAAATTTTGGTACTTTTCGGATAACTTTCATATTCTGATGCATAGTGAAAATTACTAAATTATAATTAAAAACAACTTTTTTAATCGAAATAATTAATAGTGATAAATTATTAATTTGAGTGGTTTTAAAGTATATTTAGAATATATTTTTACAATTTAATACAATTTTGGTCATTGGATATAATTTCACATTTAAACCAGACATAATCAAGTGTCAATCTTTTGATAGATATTGTTTCTTAAAAACACGCTATTTGTTTTAACAGCGGGATTTAATTATAAAATTAATTAATGCAACTTCTATGTTATGAATTTGGTAAAATAGACTTCATTTTTGAATTCGGAATATGAAATATATCTTAGGATGAAATTTTGGCATTGTTCTGAAAAACATCAATTTTTTATGAATAGTGAAACTACTAAGTGGTAGTTAAAAAAACTGAATTTTTCATAAAACTTAATTTTACCGCTTCTGTGAATGGAATTTCAAAAATCCGAGAGACGTGGTTGATGTCAGTAAGTAAAATGTGGTTCAATGAGATGAAAATAATTTTTGGTGAATAGTAACTTTTTACTTTTATTTACCACGGTTAAAAGTAAATAGGGTAATTAAGGGTAAGAATGATATTAATATTACCCTAACACATGTCCTAATTCTATTGGACAAGTTTATCTCGACCAAAAAAACCTTAAGTGTAAAATATTATCATTTAGGCCCACTTGGATTAGATTAGGACATTTATTATTATTTAATTCAAAGAAGAGTTAAAAGAGTTAAAATCAAAGTTTATTTACTAAAACATTTTTAATATAGGGTTGTACATAATATAAATTTGATTGTAAATATTCATTAGAAATCTAAAAAGATTTCATACATAATGGTATTTTATTTGTAATTTTTAGACATCAAATAATTTAATTTATTTATGACACAAAGATGATGCAGTAATTATCTTATTAATGAAATATTGACATAATTGATATTATAAATACCAAAATAAATGTAATTTAAGACTTTTTATGAATTCCACTAATTTTCTAGGTTACTATGATATATTAGTGTTGATTTAATCAACTTGTTTCGAACATATAATTATGTTATGACTTTCACAAAAATCATATATCAAATAGTGTCAAAATTGACACAAAATAGTTTTTAAATCTAATATTATATTATTAATTGTTATTTTATTCCTAAAAATCTAATGTTCGGCCACATGACTTAGATAAGGATATATATATTAATAATAAACAATTTGGGGTTCGTTTGGCATGTTATAGTAAGTGTATTAATCATATAGTGTAAGAAAACAAAAAGACACGGTAAAAGTTAAATTATTTAACTTAGAGTTAAATCTAATTGATAAGGTTAAAATAATAACCTAAACTTGTCTAAATCCTATTGGTTGGTAGTATTTCGACCCATCCCCACTTTAGATTCTAAATAAGACCCTTTGGAACCATTATAAACCGATTTTGACTTTAATATAAAATAATATTTTGAGATATTCCTAAGGTGCCCCTCTCCTCCCTTATAAAAGGGCACATCTTCCCCCTCCTCCTCACACCAATTTGAGCACTCAAGCTCGGACAACCCCTGCCAAAATCCCTTCTCAACTTCCCTAGAATAATCCTAGAGGTCCTGGTCTTCTTCAAAGACCAATCTTAGTTCCCTAAGTGGAGGATTCAAAGAGGCGTTCCAAAGAAGAGGTAATATCCATTACCGATCTTTTCAATTTATTTCTTCTTCAACTTCTTCTTCTTTAGTTGTTTCATGATAAAGTAATAACATCAGTATTACTTACATACTGATATGTTATTATAAATATGAAACAACCCTAATTCACCTTCTATCCATCCTACGGAAAAATGAAATCACCGCGCGTGCGTACGTACGGAATACCGTCTCCACGCCGTGGTGTAATCTATTTTCCACCATCACCTTACAAGGATGGGTATAATGGTGTAATGAGTAACTATTTATGATTATTATAAAGTAATATTGATACTTAAATAATATATATATACTCCAATACAATTCCACGATCATAGGAATGATATCATCACTCGTGCGTATATACGGAATACCGTCTCCACGATGTGATGCGACTCGTTCTACATGATCATCATTACATAGTAATTATATAAATGAATTTAATGAATAAATATGATATATTTTACACTAATACCATTTTGGATATAAGGTATCTATAACCTTAAAAGAATAATAAGAATTTATTCGGCAAAACACGCATAAGAACAAAAGGCAATAAAGACCCGAGTAACAAGTAACAATGAAATATTACTAACAAGAAGCTAAGAATATGACCATATATGATATCATATCAATATGTATGATTCTGGAATAAGTCAATAACATTATTTAAACCATTATACAAGAGATTTGGACACGTACAAAGCAAATCGGACCTAAGGTAAGGGAATTATCACAATCTCATTTTTATCCGAGATTGCTTATACTTTGGTATTTACTGGGGCATATTTTATCATCCACATCCATGTTCCATCAATATGTAATATTGTTTCCATACACTTACAACAGTTTAAATCCAATTATACCCTTCAGTGAGTTTTTAGTAAAGAATATGAAAGGAATCTTTTTTCGTTTTTCGTACGAGGTACTTTTTGACTTTTCCGACAAAAGTACGAAGAATGTTTTTTTAACTTATACGGCATGAATGGATTTTTAAAAAATTATTTCCAAGAAGCTTCCTTTACAAGTTTTCAAGTTTATTTTTAATCAACTTCTTTTAGTTTATAATTGTATGACATGTTAAGAAAAGAAAAGTGTTTTTGAAGTAGAAAGGATATTTTCCTCAAGAATGGAGTTCAAATGTTTTATCAAAATTATTTTCCATCTAAGATAATATAGGGTTCTGTTTTTTATCCCTATTATTACATTGATTAAGTCATTTACCTTATGTGATTTGTTTTATGATGTCATGATGTTTCAAGAATCCCATTTTTGTTACATGTGTTATGCAATGATGTATGATTTATGATTTTGTGGCACACATAAGAATGGTATCATTATGAGATGGGTGGGACCTATATCTCCCTCCAATGCATTGGGTAAAGATTTTATATCTCATGAGATAGACATGGCTGGAACGGAAGGTTATTTCGGTTCAGTGATACAGGACTGAAACGAGGAGTGAACTCGGTTCAGAAATGGACTTTGTCCGCTAAGATAGTCTTGGCAATGATTCATGACTAACAAGAAATGATTTTTCCATGATTATGTGTACACGCCACAAGGTTTCAAGTTTTATGTCATGATTATGGGGATCTCATTTTCACTTCTATGATTTATTCCATGTTAAGATATTATGATCTCTTTTGCAGGTTATGATTTTCAAAAAGATATGATATGATTTTTATTTCCTTTATTTGCCCTTTCTGAGCAATTGAGCTCACCCTTTTATGTTTTATTTTCCCCAAGTCAGGAAGATGGATATTAAGTAGAATATGCTAAAAGGGACCCTAGATATGATGAAATAAATGGGAGACACTGTAGAAGATTTATGAACCAGTTGTTTATGTTTCCCAGTTTCTAAAGACACTATACCTATACGGTCCTTTGTGGTTTTGTCATATATTGTAATAAGTGTGCTTCAATTTTGAAGTATTAACAATGTATGTAAAGTATGGGTCATTATATCCCCTCTCTTTTCAATGTTTTCTAAAACCCCTAAACATAGTCGTTATGCTGCAGAATTTCCGTCTCAAAATGTCTCTCTATTTTTCTAAAGTTATTTTATTTTATTAAGTGAATACTCAAAGCCCTCTATTATATAGGGGTATTCACATATATACCAAGTTGTTCTATTTTAAATTCTGGTATTTACATACATGAGACCCGCTTTCCCTTTCTGTGGGTTTAAAGTGACATAAAGATCATGCCTTTAAAGAGATTTTAAAACGTTATGATTATGAAATGAAACCCATTTATTTTATGCTATATGGGTTGTTTATGAAATTATGTATGATTATATATGTGTCTCACATTATAATAAAGACATTTTAAGGGTGCGCTCTGATAGCGCTCCAATGCATTGGGTAAAGACTTAATCTCTAGAGATGACTATTTTTAACGACGCCTTGGTGAATAACCTTGGTAATTTTTAATGACACCTTGGGGATGGACCTTGGTGAAACGGAATGATTTTCAATATTAAATGTTGTAGCCACATATTCAAGTTAGGAAAAATTTTATTTTTATTATGATATGCCTCATGATTTCTTTCTCATGCCTTAAAATTCTTTTCATGACCTTATTGAAGTATCTCAAGTTCACATGTAAAATGTTTCTCTTGTTTCCCTTACTGGGCCTTCTACTCACCCTTTCTTTTGATGTATGTCCCCAAGTTATGAGATGCAGTAATGAACCTAGGATGAACATAAGGAGAAGCCCTTAAAGTGTTTAAGAAAACTGTTTTATATTGTTTTCATGTATTATGTTCCTAGTTTCCAAGACACTAAACCTTAAAGATCCTCAGTTTTGTGTAATGTAATGAAAGTTTATGTTATAAAAAGGCGGGATACCATAGTTGGTATCAAAGGATGGTTTAGTTATTTTTGGAAATTATGATATAAAAACTTTAGCAAGAACCCTATAGAAAAGTTTAAATATAGGAAAACTTCTTGGTATTTTGGTAAGTATTGAGTAAGTGGTCTATCAAACAAATACATCCTTGTCTGGATACGAGCAGGTAGAGGTGGCTCTGGCATAGATGTACATAGGGGTAAAACCCAAAAACACCGCTTTGAGCTAGAATCGAACGGGAACTGGTGCATGATAACGGGCCTTGATGCACTCTTGGTTACGACACTCCTAGGATATATGTTTGGTTAATCACAAGCTTTTTATGAATCATTATGAAGGAATTATAGAGAAATGTAATTGTCTAAGAATGAAGTCTTAGTTAAAAGATTCATAAATGAAATAAGTTTCTCACTAAGGTTTTATCCTTCTAGAAAATGGCGTGCAATAGGAGGAACCGTGCAGATGGTGACCGCAATGCACCATGTGCTGACGGCATTCCGGTGGAAGCCGGAATGGAAACATTCATGCGAATGATGAACCAACTGACTCAAGTTATGACTAATAACTTGAATCAAGCTGAGAGGATGATCTCACCACGAAGGGAACAAAACTCTGTTGAGTCCTTCATGCGTCAAAGGCCACCAACATTCAGTGGATCTACTGACCCATTGGTTGCAGAATAATGGATAAGCTCCATTGAAAAGATATTTTTTGTACTCCTTTGTTCGGAACAAGAAAAAGTCACCCTTGCTGTTTACCGCCTAGAGGGAGAAGTTGATCAATGGTGGTCACTGGTCAAAAACATGAATCCTAGAGGAGAGATGGAAGCTATGGAATGGGAAGAGTTCTGGGGAATATTCTTTAATAAGTATTTCCCTTGTTCCATGAGAACGAGAATGGATAAAGAGTTTCTCGAGCTGAAGCAGAAGGAGAATGAATCTGTCGGAATCTATGAGATGAACTTCACCCGACTTTCATGATATACCTCTAGCTTTTTCATGGATCCAAGTGGGAAGGTTGACAGATTTTTTGGTGGACTGAGACCTCATCTGCAGAAGAATCTATCCAACCGGGACTACGATAGCTATGAGGAGATCGTGCGGAGTGCAATGAAAGTCGAGCTAGAGTTTGGTGAGACACAGTGGTCTCATAAATCAAATGACAAGAAGAGATCATTAGATCCTAGCTTAGGGAATAATTTTGATTAGGGAAGAGGTGGAAAGAAAATGAAACTTACCATAAGCAATAAATGTGGGAAGAAGCATCTGGGGCACTACTTGATCGGAAGTGGAAAGTGCTACAAGTGTGGAAGAGGAGGCCATGTTGATCAGAATTGTCATAGTGAGGTAAAGCCTCAACTCCCCAACACTAACAACAGAAGAAAGATGGTTCTGGACCTACTCAAAGTCCATTGCTTCAAGTGTGGATAGCTTAGGCACTTTGCTAATCACTGTCCAAATCCAAGGGCAGTGGAGGGGAATCACCATCAACCTCAGCAAAGGCCATGGGATCAAGGTCATGATTTTTCTATCACAACAACTGAAGTTGAATCTCCAAATGACATGGTAGTAGGTACTCTTATTGTCCTCTCAAAACTAGAAACTACTTTGTTTGATTCTGGTTCTACGCATTCCTTTATTTCCTCCAAGTTTGCAAAGAATATAGAATAAATCCCCAAACTACTTGAGGTAGAGTTGTCAGTCAATACTCCAAGTGGTATTATCCATGCATCAATAGTGTTTAGAGACTCTATTGTTTACTTTAGTGAGCACAATCTTATCGAAAATCTAGTAGTCATTCCCATGTTGGAATTCGACATTATACTAGGGATGGACTGGCTCTCAAAGTATAATGCTAAGATCAAATGCAGAAGTAAGGAAATCTCAGTAGCCTTGAATGAACGACCTACAATTATCTTCCAAGGAGAGATATCCCGAACTGATCCCTATCTATAAGAACCTCCTATAGCTTTATTTATGGAGTTAATCAGTGATGATGAAGAAGGAAAAGGGAGTATACAAATAGAAGATGTTCCGATTGTTCAGGAATACATGGATGTATTTCCTAAGGAGTTACCTGGACCTCCCCCAGAAAGAGAGGTAGAGTTATCCATTGAACTCATACTAGGATCTCAACTGATATCAAAGACCCCGTATAGAATGGAAAATGTAGAGCTAGAAGAGTTAAAGAAACAACTCCAAGACTTGTTGGAGAAAGCGTTTATCCGACAAAGTGTGTCTCCTTGGCGAGCACCAGTTCTCTTTGTGAAGAATAAAGATGGATCAATACGGCTATGCATTAATTATAGAGAACTGAACGAGGTCACGGTGAAGAACAGATACCCTCTTCCAAGAATTGATTATTTATTTGACCAACTTCATGGGGCTCAATTCTTCTCCAAGATTAACCTTCGATCTGGTTATTATCAACTGAGGATGAAGAAGGAAGATATTCCAAAGACTACCTTTCGATCAAGATATGGGCATTATGAGTTTACTATTATGACCTTCGGCTTGACTAATGCTCTTTCTATTTTCATGGATTTGATGAATAGAGTCTTTAAGGACTACCTTGATAACTTTGTGGTAGTTTTTATTGATGATATTTTGATATATTTAAAAAATCGTGAGGAGTATGAAGATCATCTGAGGGTTATTTTGAAATATCTACCGAAGGAGAGGCTCTTTGGAAAGTTCGGCAATTGTGAGTTTTGGTTACAACAAGTGGCTTTCTTAGGGCACATCATAACCAATGAAGGAATCTTGGTTGTCCCTGCAATGACAATGGTTGTGGAGGAGTAGCCTCAACCCACAACAATAACTGAGATTAGTAGTTTCCTTGTTTTAGCAGGAAATTATTGGAGTTTTGTGAAAAACTTTTCATGGATTTTTAATCCACTAACAAAGTTGACTCGAAAAGGGGTTAAGTTTATCTGGACAAAAGGAATGCGAGGAAAGTTTCCAAGAACTGAAGAAGATATTGGTTAATGCACCTGTGTCAACACTAACCTCTATCGGAGAAGGATTCGTTATTTTTAGTGATGCATCTCTGAAAGGGCTTGGGTGTGTCCTCATGCAAAATGACATGGTAATTTCTTGTGCATCTTGGTAGTTGAAGATTCATGAGCAGAATTATCCTACGCATGACATAGAGCTAGCGGCAGTTGTTTTTGATCTAAAGATATGGAGGCACTATCTTTATGGGGAGAAATGTGATATATACAATGACCACCAAAGTTTAAAGTATATTTTCACACAGAAATAATTGAACATGAGACAAAGGATATGGTTGGATCTTATTAAAGACTATGATTGTTCAATTCATTATCACCCTAGAAGAGCAAACAAAGTTGTGGATGTGTTAAGCAGGAAAGGCCCTGTTGTTCTTGCAACAATGAGGATCCTAGGAGATCCCTTGATTAAAGATCTAGTAAAACTAGACATGGGAATTTTAAGGGAAGGGACATCATCAACCCTATCCCAAATTATTTCTCAACCTTCATTACTAGAGAAGATCAAGAAGGCTCAAAAAGAAGATCCTTTACTGTAGGAGAAGTTTGAGGATGTAAAGGATGGGAAGTTCCCTGATTTCAATATTGATCAAGAAGGTGTATTGAAATTTCGTACAAGACTATGTGTTTCATCTATTCCGGAGATAAAGAAAGACTGATGGATGAAGCTCATAGCTCTACTTTCTCTATACATCCGGGAAGCACTAAAATGTATAGAGACCTTCGTGATCATTATTGGTGGGATAACATGAAGAGGGAGATTGATGATTACACTAAAAGGTTCCTGGTGTGTCAACAAGTAAAGGCATAACGACAAATTTCTAAGGGGGTATTACAACCGCTACCCATACCAGTATGGAAGTGGGATAATATCACAATGGACTTTGTAACTGTTCTCCCGAAAACATCTAAAGGAAACAATGTGATATGGGTTATTCTGGACCATCTCACCAAGACTTCCCATTTTATCTCTATTAGGGGAGATTTATCTCTGGATCAACTTGCCAAGATATACGTAAAGGAAGTGGTAAGGCTGTATGGGGTACCACTATCCATCGTGTATGATCATGATCCAAGATTCACATCAAAATTCTGGAGAAGTCTTCAACATTCTCTGAATACTGAATTGAATTTTAGTACGGCCTATCATCCTCAAACTGATGGCCAATTTTAAAGGACTATTCAGACACTCGAAGACATGCTGAGATTATGCTCAATGGAATTTAAAGGTGGATGGGATCAACACCTCATATTAGTTGAGTTCTCATATAACAACAGCTTCCATTCAAGTATTCAGATGGCACCCTATGAAGCTCTGTATGGAAATCGATGTAGAACTCCTACTTGTTGGGTTGAAACTCATGACAGAAAGCTTCTTGGGCCTGATCTTGTGCAAGAGATGACAGAACAGGTTCATTCCATCCAACAACACATAAAGGATGCTCAGAGTCGGCAGAAGAGCTATGCTGACAACCGTCGAAGGGACTTGGAGTTTGGTGTTGGAGACAAAGTCTTCCTTCGAATTTCTGCATGGAAGAGAGTCATTCGGTTTGGGAAGAAAGGGAATCTCAACCCTAGGTACATTGGCCCCTATGAAATCCTTGATCGCATAGGATCAGTGGCCTATAGTCTAGAACTTCCACCAAACCTAGCTCAAGTTCACGATGTCTTCCCTTAATCTCTCTTGAAGAAGTACATACTCGACCCTTCGCATGTACTGAACCCAGAGGTGGTACAATTGGAACATGACCTCTCTTATGAGGAGAAGTCAGTGGAGATATTAGAACGTAGAGACAAGGTTCTATGAAACAAGACTACCCACCTTGTGAAAGTGTTTTGGAGGAATCATAAGTATGAAGAAGTGACTTGGGAGCCTGAGGAAACAATGAATCAAAAGTACCCTCACCTTTTCGACTATGCCTCAAGTATAAAATTTCAGGGACAAATTTCTTAAGGGGGGAAGAATGTAAAGACCCAAACTTTTTGAATAGTATATTAACTTACTCTTAACGATTTAATAGAGATTTTAATGGTTAATGCAGAAAGAGGAGTCAATGGCTTCATCCAGTAGACTCGAACCTTATGAAGCCCACTTATCAGAGCTTGGGAAGGAGGTGGCATCTTTGGGCTTCGCTTTGGACCAAGCCCAAGCTGAACTCCAGCGTGTCAAGCTTGAACGGAAATGCCTGCGGTAGAAGATCAAGTTAGTAGAGATTACTACTAGGGCAATGTTATCTGAGCCTCTCTCAGATTCTCTCACCATAGCACACCTTACACTTAGGTCATATGCTGGTGTTATAAGGGGCTATGTGATGAGACCGTAGCTTCTTTGTGTAATCCTTTTTTGACTCCCAACTCTCCCCCACGAAGCTCGGGTCTCATTACCTCCCAAGGAGTCCTCCCAAGGTTCCCCCAATCCCTCATGGTCCCAACCTTTGAGTTTTAAGAGATACGTTTTAAGGTAAGAGATCTGATCTCTCTCTTTCTTTTCAAGTAATCTCTTTTATGTCATTTATTTTATGCTCCATTTTCTTATGTTGGAGGATGTTATTTTATATTCATATTAATTCCCTTTTCATGTTCATATGATGAGATACCCCCTCTTACTCTCATCAATTCTTTTTAAGAATGTTTAAGTGGCGCCGTTAGGCTGTCGAATTTTTAAGGGATTCTTTCACCCTTCTCGTTTTTTCAAAGTTCTACTTTCATGTCAATTCTTTCAAGTTCCTTTTTATTATGTTGGGGTATGATCTCTATATCTATCATACTGAACTTTTATGTTCATATTATGAGAGACCCTATTTGATCTCGTCAATTCATTTTTGTTGAAGTTTAAGTGACGTCATTAGGCTGCCGAATTTTCATAAGAGAAATCTAATTTTTGTCTTCCTTCCATGTTTTCATTTCAAATGGTAGGTCCTTAAAACTTCATTAACATGTTCATATAACCATCATATTCGGTCCCTCTACTATTTTATGGGTCATTTATGAATGTTTGATCCATGTCCTCTCTCTTTTCAATGTTTTCTAAAACCCTGAAACATAGCCGTTATGTTGTAGAATTTATGTCCCAAAATGTCTCTCTCTTTTTCTAAAGTTCTTTTATTTTATTAATTGAATAATCAAATACCTCTCTTATATAGGAGTATTCACATATATACCAAGTTTTTCTATTTTAAATTCTGGGATTTACATACATGAGACCCGCTTTCCCTTTCTGTGGGTTTAAAGTGACATAAAGATCATGCCTATAAAGCAGTTTTAAAATGTTATGATTATAAAATGAAACTAATTTCTTTTATGTTATGGGTTGTTTATGAAAATATTGATGATGATATATGTGGCTCACATGATAATAAACACATGTTAAGAGTGCGCCCTGATAGCGCTCTAATGCATTTGGTAAAGACTTAATCTCTAGAGTTGACTATTTTTAACGACGCCTTGGTGAATAACCTTGGTAATTTTTAATGAAACCTTGGGGATGGACCTTGGTGAAACAGAATTATTATCAATATTAAATGTTGTATCCACATCTTCAAGTTATGAGAAATGTTATTTTTATTATGATATGCCTCATGATTTCTTTCTCATGCCTTAAAATTCTTTTCATGACCTTATTGAAGTATCTCAAGTTCACATGTAAAATGTTTCTCTTGTTTCCCTTACTAGGCCATCTTCTCACCCTTTCTTTTGATGTATGTCCCCAGGTTATGAGATATAGTAATGAACCTAGGATGAACCTTAGGAGAATCCTTTCAAGTGTTTAAGAATAATGTTTTATGTTTTTTTCATGTATTATGTTCCTGGTTTCTAAGACACTAAACCTTAAAGATCCTCAATTTTGTGTAATGTAATGAAAGTTTATGTTATAAAAAGGCAGGATGCCATACAGACTCTACATGGATTATCGGAAACTTAACCAGTTGACGGTTAAGAATCGATATCCCTTACCGAGGATTGATGGTCTTTTTTATCAACTTTGAGGAGCACGAGTGTTCTCGAAGATTGACTTGAGATCCGAATATCATCAGTTGTGTGTTAGACCATTGTACATACTGCTTATAGCCTTTCAGAGCAGATATGGTCTATACGATTATTTTTTCATGTCGTTCGGACTCACAAACATGCTAGCAGTTTTCATGGCTCTGATGAACCGAGTGTTCCATCCATACTTAGATTCTTTTGTGATAGTCTTTGTGGATGATATCTTGGTGTACTCTCACACTCGACATGAACATGCCACCCATATTGAGATCATACTGAGTACCCTGAGAGAGAATCATCTATATGCCAAGCTCTCGAAGTGAAACTTTTGTATGGACTAGATTCACTTCCTAGTTCATATTATCTCAGAGGCAAGAGTTGTGGTAGACCCAGAGAAAGTGAGAGCATTAGTTTCTTGGGAGAAGCCTAAGAATGTGTTTGAAATGCAGATTTTCTTGGGGTTGTATGGTTACTATAGGCACTTTATATAGGACTTCTCCCGCTTAGCAATGCCGTTGACGGGTTTGACTAAGAAGGGTATGAAGTTTTTTTAGACAGAAGCTTGCGAGATAGCCTTTCGGGAGATGAAGGGAAGGTTGACATCAGCACCAGTCATGATACTTCTAGAGCAAGGGAAGAGCTATATATTTTACTATGATGCATCAGGTATTGGGTTAGGAGCAGTGTTGATGCAGGGCGATCGAGTAGTTGCGTACGGGTCTCGGCAATTGAGTCCACATGAGAGGAATTACCCGACGCATGATCTCAAGTTGGCTGCAGTTGTTCATACGTTACTCTATTGAAGACATTATCTCTTGGGAGAAAATTTTGTGGTGTTTATAGATCACAAAAGTATTAAATATATCTTTACCCAGTGTGACTTGAATTTGAGATAGTGAAGGTGGGTTGAATACCTTCAGTCCTTCGACTTTGAGATTACTTATACACCTGGTAAGGGTAATACAGTAGTTGATGCACTGAGTAGGAGGACTCAGATATAGGCAGTGCAGGAGGCCAGTGGTGAGTGGCGGCTTATGTCTTTGTTCTATGAGATGAATTTGTAGGTGTATGATAGCTTGGGGTGAACCTATATTTCATCCTTAGCTATGACTTCAACCCTCCTGGATAGAGTGTGGATGAGACAGCTATCAGATTCAGAAGGCCAAGTTCTACAGGAGTCGGTGGCAAGTGAGGACCCTCCTCCTGGTTGGATGATAGATGATGATGAGGTACTTCGTATCCGTGGATGAGTGTGGGTTTCTAGTGATATACGTGAGGAGTTGATGCGGGAATTTCATGCTTCATCTTAGGCAGTGCATCCTGGAGTTACCAAAATGTACCGTGACTTTAGACGTTAGTATTGGTGGATGGGTATGAAAAGAGAGGTAGTTGGTTTTGTTATGAGATGTTCCACCTATCCGTAGGAGAAGGCAGAGCATCAGAGGCCAGTCGGACTGTTGAAACAGTTACCCATTCTGGAATGGAAATGGGATGATGTCGTGATGGAATTCATGACCGAGTTTTCGAGGTCACCTTGAGGTAATGATTCCATATGGGTTGTTATGGATAGACTTACAAAGGTGGCTCACTTTTTTCCGATCAAGGAGACCTTCGGTGTTGATGAGATCATGAAGTTATATATTCGAGAGGTAGTATGTCTTCATGGGGTTCCTAATTCTATTATTTCAGATAGGGGCACCTGTTTTACATCTTGTTTCTGGAAGAGTTTTCAGAGGGAACTGGGTACACAGGTGCTTCTGAGCACAGCGTACCACCCTCAGACCGATGGCTAGTAAGATCGTACAATACAGGTACTAGAGTACATGTTGCGTGCATGTGTCCTGGACTTTGGGTTCTATTGTGAGAATCACATACCCCTGGATGAGTTTTCCTATAATAATATTTTCAGGAAACTATTGAGATGGCACCATACGAGGCTTTATATGGTAGGCTTTGCCGATCACTATTGTGATGGTTGGAGGTAGGTGAGGCAGCATTACTGGGACCATGTCTTGTGAAGGATACTTTAGAGTAGTTCCAGTTGATTCAGAAGTGGATGGTTACTACATAGTCTCATCATAAATCTTATGTTGATTACCACAGACGAACCTTAGAGTTCGTGGTTGGGGATCATGTTTTCTTGCACGTTATACTGAGGTTGGGACACATGCAGATCAGGAGATAGGGTAAACTTTCACTGAGGTATGTAGGGCCATTTGAAATTATGGAGAGAGTCGGGATGGTTGCCTATCGGTTGTAGTTACCACAGAGGTATCGGTCCATGCATGACGTCTTCCACGTATCTCAGCTGTGCCGTTATCACTCAGACTCGTCTCACGTTTTTCATCCCTAGGAGTTTTAACTTCAAGTTGATGAATCCTTTGAGGATCATCTGATTCGTATTGTTGATAGGAGCACGAAGGTTCTCTGAGGTCGGTCAGTTCCTCTCATACGGGTGCTATGGCAGCATGGCCGAGTGCAGGACGAAACTTGGGAGCGGGAGACTGACGTACATGCTCAGTGTCTAGAATTGTTCTCAACTTTATCTTCACCACCCTTGGAAGGGCAATTCGGGGATGAATTTATTTAAGGGAGGAAGTTTCTAAGAACCTGGTTCTTATTCTTGAGGTATGGGTTTCTTCTTTTCCTTTTCCTTAAGTGTTTTTGAGAAAACAAGGGAAATGTGGGAAAATCTCAAATTTATGGGTACACACCATGTATTTTGGCCATGTGGGATGATAATACAAGGCATGTAGGCTTGGGTGTGAAAAATAACTACACTCCGAGTATTGTTGTGCACACATCGTGTACCGTGGCTGTGTGGGATGAGAATACATGGTGTGAAGGCTTGTCGGTGATTAAGGTTGTAAAAAATAACTACATGCCATGTACTTAGTAATACACGTCATGTAATCAGTCAACTGATGAACAGTGAGGCGGTGCAAAGTAGCTGCCAGAGGAACAGTTAAAAAAATAGTACACGTCGTGTACTTGAGAGAACATGCCATGTAGTTATGTTTTTTCATTAAAAATAGGAAGTAGCCTCCTCATTCAGCAGAGGAGGCATAGGGCTCACCAGGAGCATCCAGAGAAGAGGTCGAGGCTTGGAGGAGCTCCTGATCATGCATCGGGACTCCAATTCTTCCATCGTTGATCTCGTTTGAACCACACGGGTAAGGTCTTCCCTCTTCTTGAACCTTTACTTCCAATTATTTCCCTAAGGGAAGTTATTTAGGTTTGAATAGGAAATCATTTATCTCATATCTAAATTGTTATTGGTATTTTCAGGCAGCACCTTTCACGTATATTGATCAGAGGAGATCGAGGTAGGTGGAATTGTGTTTAATTCCAACTTTCGAGTTGATTTTGTGTATCATTGTGCCATGTGCCCATGTTCAAGGTGTCATTTGGCTGAGAATTCAACTGCTAAGATACCTAGAATTTCATAGGTAATCTAATAAATAAGTATAAACTACTATTGGGATCATTTCTTTGATCCAAGACCACCCTGAGGGTGTGTTTCCCTTGTTTAGCCATTTGGCCAGGATACCTGAAGGTATGTCGTGATTATAGCATTCTTGAGTTTTTCTTGAGAGAAAAAAATATTTAAATTTATTTCTTATGCGCTGGGCTCATCCGAGTTACTTTTTTAGCCTGAGGGAAAGGTTACTTGTTTAGATTGAGGGCAAGGTTACTTGTTTAACCTGAGGGCATTGTTTTGTTTAGCCTGAGGACATTGTTCTGTTTAGCCTGATGGAAACGTTTCTTATGCCTGAGGGCAATAGCTTCTGTTCTGGAGGACAATATTCGTAACACCTGAGGGAAATATTCATTTATCTTGAGGGAAATCACCTGAGGATTTCGTTTCTAATCGCCTGAGGGTAAGGATTTACATGTCTGAGGAAAATGGTTACTTTGAATATTCACTGTGGTGATTTCTTATATTGCACCTTCCACACTAAATCATAGGCTTTGTATTATTGTTATCTTTTACTTGTTAAATAGCCTATTAGGGGTTTTTTTGTGGCACTAGTATAGGAGATTGTTGGCCGAGGTCGAGTCTCGAAAAACCCTTATTTAATTATATTTAATTGTTAAATAATTATTAAAATAGCAATGTAACTTCTAAGAATGGTTACTTCTGAGTACTTCCTAGTTTACTGCATTTTACTATTGCAAACTTCATTTTCACATTTTCACTGACAGTTGGGCATGGGCCTTTGGTGGTTGCCTACTTGGATTTATTTCTCACACCCTGTTTGGGTCATGTCTTGGGCCCAAATAGACTATATTTCTACAGGTGTCGATAAGGTCAAGGGTCCCTACACAGGTACATGATTGTTCCAAAGGAGTAGGAGAGCATGGGACCGAGATTAGGCTTGTGATGTTGTTGCGTTCCCGTTGCACTACTTTGGTTTAGTTTTGTTTTACTTGTACCTTGTGCTGTATTATATTATTTTGCAGCGTATCCTGCTTTGGATGCTTTATTAGAATTAGATGCATGTTTCATCATCTTATATATGACTTTTGGTTATCTTTTATTTCATTTCTGTTGTCAGTTTCAGTTCTATATTGTTTACTACTTCTGCTTTTGTATGTTTATATTTTCCGCTATGGTACACTTTGAAAAATGAGGGAATAGTTTCCCCACTATCATTCCTCGGCCCTCGCTGCTAGTCGTCAACCTCTGGCATTTGGGGAAATGTGCTTGAGTTCATGTGACCAACCGGGTTCGGGGCACCCGTTGTGTGGCACCTGGATCCGAGACATTACATGTTTAAAGGTCCAATACTGGACGAATGGGAATTGTTCGCCCCACCATAAATGCAAGTTGGGATGATGTAGGATGTCTTTAAATCCATATTCTTCTGATGGTTCATACCTGAATAAGTGAAGGAAAAGAAAAGGGAAGATCTCAAGTGTATTCAATAGGGCCAACAGATGGTGAAAGTATATGTTGACCATTTCAAGGAACTCGTGTCCTTTTCTCTGGAGGTAGCATTACAGGATTTGATGAAGACTTCTCTCTTCATCAGGGGTCTTTGTCCAGAGATCTAGGAGTGATTCCTCCCTTCTAGGGACCATCATTTTGAGAAGCTGGTGGATAAGGCATTCTTAGTTGGGTTGGTCCCCAGAGCGCAGATGGTTGGAAATCCAGCGTATCCAGTTGCTCATGAAGGTTCCCCATCTGGTGAGTTGGGTGTGCCAGAGGGACCTATTTCTAAAGAGTTCTCTACAATGATTCTGGATTCTAGTTCATCGGACCGTTTAGTAGTGTGCCACCAGTGTGGCCAATTTGGACACGTGAAGTCGTCATGTCGCATCCCTCTGAAGACGTGTCATCGTTGCAGCTGGCTGGGTCACTTAGAGAAGTTTTGCAGGAAGTGTCGCCTAAAGAAGATGTTGGGACAGGAAGAATTCTAGCGCCTGACTATGAGATAAGAGATGCTTCATCCATCAAATCCCCAACTGTAGGTCTAGGGGTGAAGCTCGCGCACAATTAGGGGTTGTTGGGGGTATGAATCCTTAGTTCAGGTTTTGTGTTCTGTGCTGGTAGTAGAACATTTAAAGTCTTTTCATTCTTGTTTTTTTGCTATTAAACTCTTGAAATTGTTTTAATTTCATTTTTTTGATGTGAAGTTATGATGGACTCATTCTATTATAATTGAAGAAGTCCTTTTGTTTGGATGTAGTTTTCTAAATCATGTTTTTTTTAAAGTGTGTTTGGACCTTTTCTTTGATGATCTTGGTTTAGTTGTGTTCTTTTGGAGATGTAAGTTCCTGTGGAAGAGTTGATGTTTGTGGTTATGCTCAGGTTCGTTGCTTGGGGTAAATTCTGTTCAAAGGTTTTTCCTTTAGTGTTGGGTATTTTTTTTGGTTTAGGTCGAGAGTTCCAATCTCCAATGGAGTTATTGCTTCACTCATGCTATAGAAGTTAGTTTGGATCAGTTGGGTGTTCCTACGTCACCCCCCCTCCCGGTGTGGTATGTTTGGGTGTTAAATGTTCACACTAGTTGAATTCTTGTGGTGGGGAGAACCCTCTCATGTTCTCCCATTCTCTTGTGTTGTGGTTCCTTTTGGTTTCAATCAGGCATGTAATCTTGGTTTGTCTATTGTTCGGTTGGGTGACTTTATGGGGGCAGAAAGTGTTTGTGGTTTGGAGAATTTTCACACCCTAAATTTTAAGTTTATTTTTATTTTAATGTTTATTGGCTTTGGGTTATCTCGTCGAGACTTGAGTTGAGCGCGATTCTAAAATTTCTATCATTTAATTTTTTTTACTGGGCTTCGAACCCATGGGAAGTCACTGTGAGGTTAGCGGTAGCCGTGCAGTCAGCCTAGGAGTTGGGCAATTTCTCATTATTCTTACTATTATTATTATTGTATTTATTCTACTATTATTTTTATAATTATTATTTTTATTATTATTGTTTTTCATTTGTATTATTTTTATTTTTATTTTTATTATTAATATTAATTTTTGTTTTAATTTTTATTATTACTATTATTATTATTATTGTAATAATATTATTATTATAAGAATGAAAAAAAACTAAACCCAACCATAAACCTACCCACAGATCCCCCTCCCCATCTTCCTGTGCAGTGTCGCTACACCCTGACCCCCCAGCCACCTTCGTCCCACGCATCCAGGGCCAGCCACTCTCCCCTGCTCTAGCTTTGTGATCCTGGCTCACCACCCATGATCCAGCCTCGCCACTCACCCCAGCCACCACTCTCGCCCCTTACAGCACTTCACGCATGACCACCTCAGCCTCCTACTCCTGGACACTCCCCTTTCCTCCCTTAGTATGTCCCGGCCTCACCTATCGACCTCGTCCCGCACCCAGCCTTATTCATTCCTGCCCTCTGCACCACCAACCAGGCCGCGCCCTTGACCCCAGTGTCGACCTCACCCCACCAGATCCGGACCTCGCCCTTGGCTAGACTTCCTCCAGGTCCCCTCGCCCAGCCTTGTTCTCCACTCCTACAGCCTATCCCAGCCTCACCCTCATTCTCCCCAGCCTTCACCCCTAGCGTTGGCCATCACACTCACCAGTGTCCCCCATTTTCTCTCACTCAGGCCCTCGGCCTCGCCCCCTCAGCGCACTCAGCCTCCACACTCCAGCCGACGGCTAGCCTTGCAACCCACCAGCACCGGCCCCGCTCTCCTGGTCCGCAACCATCCAAAGACGCCTCTAGACTTCCATGCTCTGTTCAGGCCGTCTCTATCCAGGACACACTCCGGTCTTCATGCTCTAACCTTCTCTTTCCCCTCTGGCCAGCAGCACACCAAAATCCGACGACCCCCTCCTCCCCTTTGCTCCAACCAACAACGCATTGAACCTCTCATATCTCCAGTTGTGTTTTTATTATTATTATTATTATTATTATTATATATTTGGTGTTATTTTATTTGGCTAAATTCTAATACTGTGATTTCAGTTCCATGTGTTTTTATCATTGTTTTAGGTTTACGGATTAGTTCATGAGGTGTTATTATTCGTTCTGCTGAAGTGTCCTTGCATCCACTCTTACTTTGAGGTAGGCGTTTTCTGAAATTTTCCTTTCCTATACTATCTATGATACTTGTGTGTTTCGAATTAATTTTCAAATACCATTCACACCTCCAAAAATATTGTATATAATTCATTGTGGTGTTTTTATTAGTTAAAAAATTGTTAAAGATAGCTTTTGAAATAATTATTTCATTATGTGTAGGTAGTTTTGCATATAAACATTATTGATAAATTATTTTTACTATATAATTAATTTAACATGTTCTTTAGTTAATTTATCTAGTGCAAACATAGTTTTCAAGGAAGTTTAATATGTGTGATTTATCCTTGTAGCATGTTGTGTGATATGAAGTGCATTATTTTATGAAAACCCATACTGTGTCCTCTACTAGTGTTTTTATAAACTGTGAAACTAGTGAATTTAACTATGAAAGGACTAAAAACTATTTTTTGGTGTGGCGTCAATGTGTATTTAGTCACAAAAGAACATTTGAGTGAGTTTTTGTGTTTTAGTCCATGATTTTCAGGTTAAAATTTTTTAATTATTTTTCCTAGTAGTTTAGTTAATGGTGAAAGTTTTTTCTTTAATATTTAAAATTATTCTTTTGGTTGTTCAAGTGGTGCGAGTTAGTTTTTGAAAGGAATGAGAGTAGTTTTCTTAATCATTTGGGTATGTATTTTATTTTAAAATGGAATTCTCATGTGAACTTGGTGAGATCACAATGTAGGTATTTGTTTAGTCTTTTTGAAATGTTTTACGAAATGAGTGAATGATTTATTAAATAATTTTTGACATGAAAATCATTAGTGGAAAGTTTTTTGGTATGATTTTGGGTTTTATTTTAAAAGGAGTGATAATTTTGTGAAAATGATTCTTGCTTTCTAAATGAATTTGGATTCTTAGTGTGATTTCTGAAATGGTTTGAAATGAAATCATTGAGCATATTCCCATTTGGATTTGTAAATTCAAAAGTGGTGTTTGTGTGATGTTTTGGGTAATACTTTTAGACATGTTGAGTTAAATGATCATTTGGCACTTTTAACGTAAGGGTAATGATTGTACTAACTTTTAAAGGAGATTGTGTTTTGGTGAAATTGTATGCTTGATTGGAAAATTTGAACATTTTATGAAATGGTTTAAATTCTAAATGGTGTGATGGACTGATTGGCACTTTGTTAATGTGAAATGATTGAATGTGTATTTGGGGGCGCTCCTGTCTAGGGTAACCCTTTATGGGTGAATGCATAGGAAGCATCCGTGTTTGGGGAAGGAAAGTGCAGTGAGATGAGTCACACATGTGAGGGTCTTCCTACTTACATAATATTATTTGACCACCATGGGTTCCTAGGATTCTTTTAGATGATCGAGTGACAGTTGTTGATCAACCCTGATTATATGGGTTGTTACCCCCTAGATTGGTTGTTAGGCCAGGCGATCTTTTCCACTAGATTGGTCAATTATAGGGTGGCCAATTGGTTATAATATTAAAAGCCTCACCATACACTGGCAGGTGGTTTCGAAACCAAGTACATCCAGGGGTATTCTAGGGATGTTTAGGATCATCCATGGTTACTGGATTATTTATGTTTATTGTTTACTTTCCATTATACCAGTTTATTTATAGCTTTTATCATTTACCTATTCTACACTAGTCCAGCTTTGGTATATTTTGTTTTGAGTTTATTTTATAAAAATACAAATGATTTTGGAAATGGTATGTCGCATGTGTTGGATTTTTAAATGAGAAAAATATGTTGCTTATTTTAAAATGTGAAAACCCTAATTTTATATTTGTATTTAAAACTTGTGTTAATGGACAGTTTCGGGAAAGGAGACGTTGGATTCTATGGTTTATCTTGGAAACCCTACTGATCATTTTTAATGCTCACACCTATTTTTATCATTTTATTTTTAGGTTTCCATTGCTCAGGTTTACTTGGTTGAGTTTCTCATCATTAGAGAAAGGTCATCTTTTAGTTGGGAGGTGACCCGGATGGTCACGCGGAGGTATGTTGGGTTGTTATATTTATTTATTTTTCTACTTCTCATGTATAGTTTTATTTTTATTCTTATTCTAATTTATTTATTTATCTTTCATGGTCCAAATCAATCCCAGCGATTAAATTTTTATGCCCATCACTAGTTGCCAACCCGTGGGGATTGGGAACTCCATTTTTTCCATGCCACGGACCGGCTCGGGTGACCGGTTCAAGGTTAAATTGGGTTGGTTCGTGACATCCAAGGTGTCACATACCAGGGTATCCAAGAAATAAATCTAAACTAGGAAGGTACGGATCCAAGGAGCTTGTACAAGGCATCCACATAGAGTATCATGGGCGTCCCCATGGAAACTCAGTCTAGGAATTTGTTGGAGTCCTATGAGCATGTGTTTTGACATGTCCTATGCGATTCTAAGTAATCTAGATCCATAAGGTAGCAAGGCCTAAGGCATTCCATGGAATCAACACACAAGGGTCAGAATCAACCCAAGGAATCCACTACCGCATTCTAGATCTATGGAGAGCAGTCCATGGTCTCTATCGAACAATTTTTCAAGCATTCAATTTATTCAATTGAACCCATGTGAGTATACCCACTCACATAAACATGAAAAAGTCATGAGTATACCCACTCATGCATTCCATTTATCATTCACAGTTTATATGAGCCTACCCTCCCATATTACTGATTAACATGTCATTAATCAATTCATATAGGTATACCCACCCATATCATCACATTCATTCAAGCCAATTAATCAACACAGGCATGGAATCTCAATATAACACTAAGTAAGGAGGTAGTACATCCCCTAGGTATCTATTAAAAATCATTAAGGAATATAAGGGCTTCCTCTAACTATAAAAGCACAAGAACACACCCCTTGGGTGTTTTAAATAGGCATAAACATGTTAATTCCTTAAGGCTCACCCCATGATTGACCTCAAAACAAGTACTAGGTGTCAACTCACCTAAACGTAACCTAGGGGAATCATAACTAGGTCTGACTAAGCCTACCAAGAGTAGATCTCTCGAAATTGGGGTCATACCGAAAAGATTGATGGGAAAAATATCGGTTGAATGCCTGAAAAACAGAAGAAAAGTCAAAAGAAAGTATAAAACACCTACCACGGCTCGGTAGTAGAGATCTCGTCCAGTATCAAGTCTTGATTCATCCTAGTTTAGGAGAAATCTGAATAACGGGTGAAGAATGGGATATTAGGGCATATGAGCCTCAGATCAAATAGTTCATCTGTTATTATGAAGAATCAAGATCATATAAAAAGTAAATTATGACTTATTGATGCAGATCTGATGAGATGATCAATGATTGAAACAAAGGTCGGATGGACGGTTGGGCTCAAAGCCAATATTAGGCACCAAAGGAGAGCTCCTACAGAGGGTTATATGCGTTGAGGAGAAGAAAACTCAAAAGGGTTTAAAAGTAAATTTTAACATTAGATTAACATTTAAAAAAACACATCTAGTAGGATCGCATAGTTTACCCCCATGGTTTTCCAAAACCATGCGAAAACCATGCACATCTCACTACCTCCAAGGGGCACTTTGCACAGTTACCCCATACGGTCTGGCTAATCGTGTGCTAACCGTGTAAAAAATGTCTGTAAAAACCTACAACATTTTAGACTTCATGCATGGATGTGTGTACTCTACCACGTGGTTTCCCAAGACCATGTATAAGCTATTGCATCCACTCGCACAGTTATACTAACAATGCGGCCTACCCCACATGGTTTCTCATAACCGTGCATCAGATCTAAAACACACCTAAACCCTAGTTCCGGACTCCGAATGAGCCCCAAACACCTCCAAAACACCCATTATCACAAGGGGTACATATATAAATCCCTAAAAAAGCATTTAAACTGAAAAGAAAAGGATTTTTACCTTGTATGAAAATCCAAGTTCTTTTAATCTTCCCCCCTTATAGCAATTCATCCCTGAATTTCTCTCTGAAGGGTGGTCAAGATTTTCCTAAGAATAGATCTAGAAACTGAGTACGTACGTCAACCTCTCTATCACAAGTCTCATACTATAAATTATATTTTTTTTTATAGCAACCATACTAGAGGAACTGGTCGGCCTCAAAGAACCTTCGTGCTCCTATCAATGATATGTATCATATGCTCCTCAAATGATGCATCAACCTAATGATCAACCTCCTTGAGTTGAAAAGCATGATATTGGTCTGAATGATAATGAAACAGCTGAGATACTTAGAAGACATCATGCATGGCTTAGTACCTATTAGTTAATTACAACTAATAGGCAACCGATCCGACTCTCTATATAATTTTGAACGGCCTAGCATATCTCAGTGAAATCTTACCATGTATCCTAATCTGCCTATTTCCAAACCTAGATGAAACACGCAATTAAACCCAATCCCCGACCTCGAACTCTAGAGGTCATCTACGGTGATATATTTAGGATTTTTTATGAGACTATATAGTAGATATCCACTTTTGTATCAACTAGGCCTTCTCAAAAGTCTCCTATACGAGACGCGGTCCCAATAAAGCTGCCTCACCTACCTCTAACCAGCATAGAAGAGAACAACATGTACTATTTTAAAAAGCCTCATAAGGTGTCATTTGTATCATCACTTGATAATTGTTATTAGAGGTGAACTCAACTAGGGTAATATGCCTCTCCCAAGAGCCCCCAAAATCTAGGACTCATGCTCACAGTATGTCCTCTAGTACCTGTATTGTACGCTCTGACTGGATATCAGTCTGAGGGTGGTATGTTGTGCTTCGAAGTACCTGTGTACCCATAACCCATTGAAAAATCTACCAGAAACAAGACATAAAGTGGGTCTACCTATCTAAAATAATAGTGTGTGGGACCCCATTAAGTCATACCACCTCTCGAGTATACAAAATTTTGATCTCATCAACACTAACGGTCTCCTTGGATGGAAAGAAATGAGTGACCTCCATAAGCCTGTCAACAACAACCCACACAGCATCATTACCTCAAGGTGACCTCGAAAAAGCAGTCACAAAATTCATTAGGAAATCATCCCATTTACACTCCAAAATAGGTAACTACTATAAAATCCCATATGGTCACTAATGTTCTGCCTTCACATGCAAATAGGTGTAAAACCTCGTAACAAAACCATCCACCTCTCTCATCATACTCATCCATAAATACTAATGATGTAATTCACGATACATCTTGGTGAAACCAAGATTCACTGCCCAAGATAAAACATGAAACTCCCACTTCATCTTCTCGTGTATATCCACTAGAACACAAACACATCCATGGATATACAAGATTTTATCCTCACCTACCATTTAACGAGGAGGAGGGTCCTCACCTGCCACTCTCTCCCATAGAAATATTCCCTCTGAATCTAATAGTTGCCTCTTCCTAACTCCATTCTGTAGCGTAGAGGTAATAGATAATGATGAAAGATAAGTCTACCCTTGTCCTTCATGCACCTCCAATTGCATCTCAGAAAACAATTCCATGAGTTGCCACTCATTATTGGCCTTCGTCACTTCCTGTATTTGAGTCCTCCTACTTAGTGGATTGATCACTGCATTTCCTTTACTAGGCGTGTAAGAAATCTCGAAGTCAAAGGACTATAGGTACTCCACCCACCTTAACTGCCTCAGATTCAGATCACACTGTGTAAAGATATAATTGAGGCTTTTTTGGCCCATGTATACCATAAAATTCTCTCCTAGTAAATAATGTATCCAAAATAGTAATTCATGAAAAAATTCAGCTAACTCCAGATTGTGCATAGTGTAATTTCTCTCATGAGACCTCAGTTGTCGAGACCCATATGCCATGACTTGATCCCCTTGCATCAGCACTTCCCCCATCCCAATACCTAAAGAGTCATAGTACACCATGTAACTCTTTCCCATCTCTAGAAATATCAGAACTGGTGCTGATGTCAACCTTCCTTTCAACTCCTTAAAGGCTTCTTTATAAGATTATGACCATACAAACTCCACACCCTTCTTATTCAAGCCTATCAATAGTGTTGTTAATCATGAGAATTCATGTATAAAATTCATGTAGTAACCAGCTATCCCAAATAAACTCCATATATCAAAAAATTTCTTAGGATTTACCCAAAAAACTATTTCTCTCACCTTCTTTCGGTCCACTGATACTCATGTCGCTAAGATGTTGTGACCCAAGAATTGAATCTATTCCATCTAGAAGTGTCACTTTGAGAGATTAGCATATAAATGATTCTCTCTTAGTGTATTCAAAATTATCTCAAGATGGTTGGTATGGTCATGTAGATTATGAAAATACACCAATATATCATCCATCAAAATCATGACAAAAGAATCCAAATAAGGATGGAACACTCGGTTCATAAGCGCCATGAAAATTTTCAGCGTGTTCATGAGATTGAATGGCATAACTAGATACTTGTATAGACCATACTTGATAAAAAAGGCTATATGTGGTATTTCTGTAGGTCGAACATGAACCTGGTGATATCTTGACCTCAAGTCAATTTTCAAGAACACTCAGGCTCCTCAAAGCTGATCAAATAGATCATCTATCTATCATAAAGGATATCAGTTTTTAACCATCAACTGGTTCAGTTTCTGATAGTCCATGCATAGCCTAAGGATACCATGTGCCTTTTTTGAAAAAAAAAAGACTAGATAACCCCATGGGGAAGTAATGGGTCTAATAAACCCCTCTACCTCCAAATCCTATAACTACCTCTTGAGCTCCTAAATCTCCATCATAGCCATCCAGTAAGGAGGAATAGATACCAGCACAGCTCTTGGCACTAGCTCGATAGAGAACTCCACCTCTCTCAGGAGGTAACCCAAAAAATTCATTAGGAAAGGCTTACATGAAGCACTCAACCACTATAGTAAATTCCACCTGACTCACTCCATGATCATCCAAAAATAAACTTGGGATCTAGGATTCCATCTCGCCCAACCCACAATTCTTAATTCCATGTCGGCTCACCTAGGAATCCTATTAACCCTTATGAGCAAACACTGCACCCTCTGGTGATGTAAAATTTACCCTCCAGCAATAGTAGCCAATGTATGCTTCATATGCTACTAGACAGTTCATTCTGAGAATGATTTCAAACCCTATCATCTCGAGTACATAAAGATCCAAAATGAAGTGACACCCTCCAAGTTCAAGGGGACACTCCATACACTAGCACCCATAAACCATTTTGACTCCCAATGGTGTCTATAGAGTCATAACTCCCTCATAAAGAAAAAAAATCCCAAGTCTTTTAACCACTGGTAAAGATATAAAACTATGTGATACACCTATATCAAAGAGATAATATGCAATAGTAGAATCTACTAAGATCTTACCACTCACCGTAGATGGTCTAAGATCCTACTCCTATTGGGCCTTTTTCAGAGCATAATTGTGGAATGTACTATGGGCCTGTGACACTGCCTGGCCACCATGAGATGATCCACCCTACTGTCTCTGAGAACCTAGTGTCTGGCTACCACGTCCACAACCACCACTACCCTGACGTGACCGGATTGCACTACTCTAGCTCCCAGCCTGACATAGAGCTGAAGAACCTACTCCTGAACCTGATGTTAGAGCTGACCCCCTACCACTCATAGCTAGAAGTAAGGTCATATAAAACCACTACATGTTCCCCAACCTGTCGCATTCTCAGCACTCGACCGGGTCGCGGTCACACTAATTCTTCATGTGGCCTCACCTACCACACTAAGGGTAATACACCAAGCTGCCAGAACTCATAGCTCGACTGACACTCATGTCACGGTAAGCCTTGAATTAGTGCTTCCTTCTTGAATATGTAGATCCATCAGGTTGAGAAACAGCACTCCCATGTTATGTGCCCCCATATTCCCTCAGGTTCCACTCTGTGATTAGTACCTGATTCACAAAATCAGTGATATAATTAAACCTGAACACGTTGACCTAATTTTTTATAGAATTTCTAAGACCTTCCTCAAATTGTCTTTCCCTCGACATCTCATCAGTAAGATACATCGGGTAAAAGTGATGCATCTTTTTAAATAATGATGAATATTCCATAACTTTCATCGTTCCCTCATCTAGACACCTGAACTCACTAGCCCACTCTACTCGTAGATTCGTAGGGTAAAAGTAATCATAGAAGCGGGTCTGGAAATCAGTCAAACCCATATCTTGCAGCCTGTCATCCTGGTTTAAAACACCGCACCAGCATTTTGTGGCCCCACTTAGCATATAATTCGTGATCTTTACCATCAACTCCATATGCATCTCCAGATGCTCAAAATTGCTAATGTGGTCTCTATCCAAATCTCTACAACCTTTGGACCTCTATCCCCCAAAAACATGGGAGGATGTTTCTACTGGAACACCTGTTTCATCTCATCCATAGTCAGGGCTAGTTGTGGTGCTCCTTGGAACGTCGATATATAATGAAATAAACCCTCATGGAACTATGCCACAACATTTGTGTCTGAAACAATATCTAGTGTCACAGCTTACATTAAAGAAGGATCAACTGGTATCCCTTGGCCCATAGTATCCAGAGTATGGTCATCTCCCCCTTCACGGCGTACCACTAGAGGTTGTCGTAGAGGCATCACTATATAATTCCAAACACATACCTTAGAATAGATTAACATCAAACCACGTAGCTCAAAAGCATAGGTTAGGTCAAAACCCTCCTAAAAGCCAAGTCAACCCACAGCCTGCTCCTAAAGACATAATTGTATATAGAACAACCAATGAACCACTAGAAACTATGCCTCCTTCCAACTCAAAAGTCGGGTCTAGGTCAGGTTTCTATCATCATTTCAAGTTTCCATTTTGTTTTACCAAGGGTTTACCAATTCTGAATCCATGGGGGGCCATAACACCCCATGAACCCAAAACCTGGTTTCCATTCAACCCGCATATTTATCAAGTTCATTTTAACATTAGAATTTCATGGGTGCATCATTTCCCAATATATAAGGACTCATAATCCTTGTGAATTGAAAGATTATGTCACTCCTCTATCCACTACACCAAAACTATCACAAAAGTAGACATAGTGATCACATCAACTATCACAATAGCATGCAATAACTAATGCATCCTAAATGACAAGAAAAAATGCATAACATGTGATTTATAATAATTACATATATGATGTATGAGAATCCATAACCTCATATCATCAGGTTGAAACAGAAATAGAACCCACAATTTCATCAATGGTAATAGCATAAATCATGTGTGTCACCCAATGGTGAAATCAAAGTAATTATAATAGTCAAAATCTAGAAAATCGCAATTTAGAATGAGGCAATTTGGTTTTTCCCTATACACAGGTTATCTACTCCTGGGTAAAATCTATTAATAAATCTCATTTCCTTCCCATATCTATCAAACATTGACAAACAGTAAGGAAAACTAGAAAAAACCTCCTCTGATACCACTTTGTAATATCCCTGATCTGGATGCCACCCAAAATGGTGCTTTGGATCCAGTTGACCTCATGGCCTCAAGCGCATCTCCCCAAATGCCAGAGGCTACTGACTAGAAGGGAGGGACTAGGTGAGTTAGTGGGGAGACTATTCCCTCATTACCAAATTATCACAGTGGAAGTCAAACATAATAAATAGTGGAAGAGAAATAAATAGTAGTCAACTAAAAGTAGACAGGATAGGAATACATATCAATAACCAAGAAAGTCTCATATACAAAGTGATGCAGATGATTACATATATCTAGAAAGAATCCAAATCAGTATATGGAAATACAATACATTATAAGTAACCAAAAAGAACAAAATTCTAAAAAAGTTCTTATAGCATCGCAAGCCTCAGCTTGGTCCTATGCTCCCCTACTCCAAAGCCACAATCAAAAACCTGTACCAAGGCCCTTTCCCCTATCATCACCTGCAACCATATAATCTACTTGGGTCCCAAAGGAGGCCCAAATAGGGTGTGAGATAAACATACCAGTTGGTAAACACTCAAGTCTATATAGTCATAACAGCAATAAACAAGTTCTAGCAAGTGTAATTAAAAAATTAAAGAAATAGTGTATGCTTGTGGAATAAGTCTACTGCGGTAAGTAAAACTAAACAGCCTCTCATGGCGACCTGTGAGAAGAGACAACTCCAAACAAGGCAGAAAAAGACAAAGTAAAAAAGTCACATGGCCACACCATACATCTACCCATATCAAGTAATCCATAGCCATACTGTATAAAGAAGTCAGGAAATCCCACATCCATACCGTATAGTGAAGTGTAGACCCCAAGAGTCGGATCCAAGGTGCCACGTACTAGGGTATCTATGAAATAAATCTTGACCATGAAGGGTTGGATCCAAGGAGCTAATCCAAGGAATCCACATCAATTCCCATGGGTGTCATATTGGAAACTCGATCTAGGCATTGGTTGGAGTCTTAGGAGCATGTGTACCGAAATTTCCTACATATGTACAAGAAATCTAGATCCACGAGGTAGTAAGGCCTGATTCATCCCATGGAATCAATACCCAATGGGTAGAGTCAACTTAAGGCATCCACTATCGTGTTGTAGATCCATGGAGAGAAGTCCATGGAATCTATCAAACCATTCATTCAAGCATTCAATTTAAACAATTGAAACCATTTGATTATACCGACTCACATAAACACACACAAGGCATGAGTATACCCAGTCATGCATTCCATTTAAAATTCACAGTTTATATGGGACTACCCTTCCATATTACCCATTAACATGTCATTAATAAATTCATATAGGTATACCCACCCATATCATCACATTAATTCAAGACAATTAATCAACATAGGCATGGAATCTCAAGATAACACTAATAAAAAAGTTAGTACATCCCCTAGGTAGGTATTCAAAACCATTAAGGAATCTAAGGGATTCCTATAACTATAAAATCATAGGCACACACCCCTTGGGTAGTTTAAACAGACATAAAAATGTTAATTCCTTAAGGTGCACCCCATGGTGACCTCAAAGTGAGAAATGGGTTTCAACACACCTAAACAGAACCTACGGGCATCCTCACTAGGTCCAACTAATACTACCAAGAGTAGCTCTCTCAAAAATGGGGTCGTGAAAAAAAATCTAATGGGTGAAATATTGTCCAAACTCCCTAAAAACACTAGAAAAGTAAAAAAGAAATTATAGATAACCTACCTCGGCTCGGTAGTAGAGAGCTCATCCATTATCAAGTCCTTATTCATCCTAGTTTAAAAGATATCTGAAGAATGGATGAAGAACAGGGTATTAGGGTATATGAGCCTAAGATCAAATAGTTCATTGTTCTGAAGAAACAACAAGGGTAAAAAGGAAAGTAGTATTTACCGATGTGGATCCTATGAGACAATGGGCAATTGAAATAGAGTTTGGACAGAAGGTTGGGCTCAAATCCTAGCTCAGGCTTCAAAGGATAGCTCCTACAGAGGGTTATGTGCATTGAGGAGAAGAAAACCCAAAAAGGGTTTAAAAGGAAATTTTAAATTAAAATTAAAATTTAAAAAAAACACATCTAGAAGGCTCTCATGGTTTACCCAAATGGTTTCCAAAACCATGTGGGGACTGTTCACATCTCACTACTTCCAAGGGGTGATTTATGAGGTTACCCTATGTGTTATAGCTAATCATGTGTTAACCGTACGAAAACTTTCTGTAAAAACCAACAACATTTCAAACTTCCCACAAAACTATGTGTCCTCTATCGCATGGCTTCCCAAAATCATGTGAAACCTACTGCCTCCACTCACACGGTTAGACTAACTATGTGTCCTACCCCATAAAATTTCTCCTAACCATGTGTTAGACCTAAATGTAGAGACGCCAAACTTGATTAACATGGACATTACATTACGTTTTCGGAATACTTAATACATAACAAAAACCAAAACTCAAGGACCATAATAGTTTAGTGTCTTTGGAAACTCAGAACATAATCTTCTAATCGTGGTGAAAGATCTTCAACATCTCCCATAAAGATCTTCCCCTTTTGTTTTATTACCTATTTTTTTTTTAAATCCTGAGGAAAAGAAAACATATAAAGGGTGATCTCAAATACTCAGTATGGGTAATCCTAGAGAAAATAAAAAAAATCATATGCATTTGAACTTAAAAACATGAACATAATGTTTAAACATCAAAATCTTGATCAATGACATAAAACATGGCAATAAGTAAGGCATAGATTGTAAAGAAACCTTATTCATGATAAAATAGAATGGGAATAAATCATTTAATTGTTGAAAACCATTAATCACATGATATGATATCCATAGTAGCCAAGTCATTTCTTCCAAGGCCATCTTAGTGTACAAAGTCCCTTTCTGAATCGAGTTCACTCCTCATTCCAGTCCTGTATCACTGAACCAGATTAACTTACCATTCTAGCCATATCTATCTCATGAGATATAAATATTTTCCCAATGCATTTGAGGGAGATATAGGTCCCACCCATCTCATAATTAAATCATTCTTATGTGTGCCACAACATAAACATCAATCATTCATCATAACCCAAAGAATAAAATGGGTTTCATAAACATCATCCCATCATAACATAATCCATATAAAACAAATGGATATCATTTCATCATAAGAAAAGTGAAACCATGTAAATCATAGAGACTTTATACTTTAAACATAAACATATTAAATAATGTCATCTTAGATGGAAAGTAGTTTTGATAAAACACTTGAAATGAATTCTTGAGGAAAATATCATTTCTTCTTCAAAATCATTTTCTTTTCAGAAAATGCAATGAAATTTTAAAAGAAAATTATTTTTTTGAAAATATTCATGAAATAATATAGAGTAAGCTTCATGAAAATTAGGCCTTATGAAACCATAAAAATCCATTCACGCCATATAAGTTAAAAAAACATTCTCCTCATACTTTTGTCGAAACAGTCAAAAAGTTCCTCGTGTGGTAAACAAAAGTAAGATTCATTTCATAACATGTGGTAAATTTCAAAAATGGTTAAAAATGACTTTAAACATACATGAAAACATTTTTATAAAACATGGTCACGGATGATAACAATAACCCCAATAAATACTTACGAATAAACAATCTCAAATAAAAACGAGATTGGAAAAGTTATCCCTTACCTTATGTCTGATATGCTTCGTATGAATATAAAACTCATGTATAATGATTTAAATAATGTCATTGACTTATTAAAGAATCATATTCATTGTTATTATATCATATATGGTTCACTTATGACTTTATATTACCCGTTCTTTTGTAAATTCCATGTTAAAGCAGCGTTTTGGGTAAAAAAAATTCATTTATCGTACGTGTTTCGACTTGTTGTTCTTGATATTATTACTTATATATTGATTTAATTAATTCCAGAATTTAAAAAATGATTTATATATAATATATATTCATCATATAAATATATATGATAGATCGATAAATGGAATGAAATACACCGTTCATGAAGACGGTAGGTCATACGTACGCATGAACGCTGTTTTCGTTTCCTTATTGAATTAAATGGAATTAAGCAAATGAAACATATATGTACATAAATACAGTATCATTATTATGTAATATATTTCATTATTATTTATTATATATACTTTATAATCATACTTGAATTTTTAATCATGGAAAATGAATCTCATCGCGTTCGTGGAGACGATAGTCCGTACGTACGCACGAGCGATGATATCGTTCCAATAATTATTTAATAGAATTGGAGTGGATGATATAATATCGTATAATCAGTATGATGTTATAATAACCATATATAGTTATTCTTTTCACCATTATACCCATCCAAGTAAGGTGGTGGTGGAAAAACTAATTACACCACAGCGTGGAGACGGTATTCCGTACGTACGCACGCGTGGTGATTTCATTTTCCATAGGATGGATAGAAGGTGAAATGAGGTTGTTTCATATTTATAATAACATATCAGTATATTATTGATACTTATGTTATTACTTTATAATGAAACAACTAAAGAATAAGAAGTTGAAGAGAAAGAAAACTTGAAAGAATCGGTAGAAGATATTACCTCTTCTTCGACGCACCTCTTTTAAGCTTCCTCTTAAGACACTAGAGTTGGTCTTTTGAGGAGACAATAACCTCTATAATGTTTATAGGTAAGTTGAGAAGGAAAATGGGCAGGGTTTGACCAAGCTTTAAGACTCAAAGTTGTGTAAATAGAAGAGGGAGGAGGTGCCCTTTTATAAGGGAGGAGACGGGTACTTTTGGAAACCTCAAAAATATTAATTTATAATAAATCTAAACCCCACTTAAAAACTTCCAAAGTGAATAAAATTAGGATATTAGATAATACAGGGTTTTAATATCATCAAAAAACTAAATTTAGACATGTTTTTATTTTATTTTAAACCTTATCATTTTGATTTATCCTTATTTAATCTATTTAATTTTATTTGTGGTAATATTGTTATAAATTTTATATGGTTATAAATACTTACTTATTTGTTATTAATTATACATAATTTGATATTTTATGAAATTTTAGATCCTATAAAATTTAATTTGTAATTTACAAAATATTTTTGTGATTTTTAAAAAATTTAATAATATAAAATATCAATAGTGTCAATTTTGACACAATTAATTTATTTGAATTTAAATAAAATCCACACAGAAGATATGTTCGAACCAAAATATTTAATAGATTAATAACATGTCATATTTATCTATAAAATTCGTGGAGAACATTAAATAGTTCATATAATATTTATTTTTATTTTTTAAAACCATTTATTTGATATTTAAATCAATAAAATAATTTCAACATCACTATTGTGTCACCTTTAATAATAATTATTTAATCCCTAAAAATTATAAATAAATTCACATGATGTATATAATTTTATTATATTTCTTGAGACTATTCATGTTCAAAGTTTCATGAAGTGTATCACTAAATTAAAATTATTATACTTATAAGATTTAAGAGAGTGACATGTTGTCACTTTCTCTGGTTTTAATAATAATTAAATTCTTTTCATGGTCAAAAGTCCATAAAATGAATCTAATCTGACCCTTAGGTGATATGGGTCTACTTTTAATCATTCAATAGAATTTTGGCATGTGTTAGGGTAATTTTATAATCTCAGGTTTACCCTTAATTACCTGATTTATCTTTAACTGAAGTAAATAAAAATTACCATAGTTACTATTCATAATATCAAAATAAAGTAACCTATTAAAATAATTTGGACCCAATGAATAAAAATATGGAATCCATTTTTAAAAATTCAAAACATAAAAGTTGCAGTAATTAAATTAAAATTTATCCCGTTGTTAAGAAAACGAGTTTTAAAAGTTAAAATATTGCCAAAGATTGAAATGTTTTTACCTATGAATTCAATGTAAAATTAATGGTAATGACATAAATTATATTAAATGGAAAAAATTTATTCTATTTATACTTTAAAACCATTAAATATTATAATTTAACCATATAAATTATTGCGATGAAAAAAGTTTTTTTCAATTAAAATATAGCGTGTTTTTACTATTCATTAAAATATGAAAGTTATCAGAATAATATGAAAAATTTATCCAAGGAAAATTTTTATATCCTGATTCCAAAGAAGAATTTTATTTTTTCAAATTGAACTTACAAACATGTCAAAAACTATATTTAAAGTGGGTGCGCCATCAAAATGCGGCAAAACTGCATTTTTTGAAAAATACTTATTTTACCCGAAAAATTTATTTTGTTCTCATACCATGTTCTAGAAAATGTGTAAGACGAATAATAATGTTATAAAATTCAAAATTTAGTTAACACTATTCATAACGTCTAGTCCATAATAATATTATAAAAATATATCGTTGGTTAGTGAAACCCGGTATTACGTACAACAAACGCTATCGAGGAAGGTCGTGATTGCGTGTAGTGCAAGCCAAGTCAGGGTTGAGTGTAGTGAAAGAATACTTTGTTGTTGTTTATAATATAATCCAACCATATTCCATTTATACATTGAATATATATATATATATACACTCAATGTTTCATAGAATAACTTCTATCAAACGAACTTGAAATTTTGTGTAACACGATCCAAGAATATTGTTGCGTATACTGCAAGCTAATATGGTGTTGTTTATAGCACAAGATAATCTTGGTGTAGCATAAAACACAAGACATAAAATAAATTAAAAAGGATACTTCTCATTAAATCTTGGGGTGTTACATTCTACCCCCCTTAAAATGAATTTTTTCCTCGAAATTCGTCGGGGTTATAAATCGTTTACTACTTGAAAGTTTCTTTCATAGAAACCCAAATCGTAAAAAATAATACTAAAACTTAATTTTAAAAACTAATATATGAAACGTAATGGTTACCCAAATTAACTCATCACTAGGTTTCCACATAGAAGAACATAGGTGAAAATATGGATATGGAAGAGAAATATAACCATCAACTTCTGATGAAGAGTGGTAGAGGACATGGATATGAAAAATCCAACAATCACAAAGCCATACATTTGTGATGATCTAATGCACCATATCATTCATCAGATATGGGGTCACTAGGAAAAAAATTGGTTCTCAAGATCATTTCCCAAATGTTGAAGAATTTTTGAATTAAAAGAAATACTTACATGATTTTGTTACAATCTTACCGTTGCTCGTGCCTTGAACAATTTCCTCTTCACCTCTTAAAGAAATGAAGTTGAATTTGTCTTTTGCAAAGTGTTAGTATATCATGCGATAGAATGATAGGTCATTCCATCTATCTCAAACATAAGGTTAGAAGAAGTTATATACATAATTCCATCTATGGTGAGATTAATCGTATATGGTTCCAAAAATGGACTTATGCTTCATCTATAATACCACTTAATAAAATAAAACTATTTTCTAATAACTAGGGACTTCTTGTAGTCCAGTTTTAGGCGATAAAGTCATGTCGTACTTCGGTTGTGGGTTCGATTCCCACAGCATTGTCCGACGCGACGGGTTGTCTCTCATCCTATGGGTTGTCCTTTTTCTAAAACTATACTATTATAACATTCCAAAAATAATATCTAAAAACAAGTTTTATCCTGAAATAATATTATCTGATGTCCAATATAATTCATTCCAATCTTTAGGATTATCCAAAATACATCTATCCAATCTCATAGTATAAAGAAAACGATTACTTAAAAGTTCACATAACAAGCACGTGAATACCATCATTTATCCTCCATATATCATAAGATATATCTTGTTGGTCACATTCCAAATATTTGAATACCTTAATCATGTATTACCATAGAACCTTAGTGAATACATGAGTACTGTCAAAAGTTAACTCTTTCCACATACCAAAATCCCAAAATTTCTATATACTCAAACCATGATATCACTTTATCCTTATATCAGTCATGAGCTTATGAATACTATCAAACATTTCATTTTCTCCTTATCCCTTCATTATGTGCATATAATCTACTTTCCAAAATATTTGAATTACTTTTCATGGTTACCGATACCATATAATTATTGAAACCATAATAAACCAATACATAGATATTCCAATATTCCACAGTACTATAAATTAGATTCCACAACATAATTTTGGAATCCAGTTACATAAACACATAATCATTCCACTAAATCATTGTCATACTCAACATCACCAATAGTGATCACATGTGACTTCCCTTTTTCCTTTACCTTAATATGTTGTTGAGGTCGATCATCATTAAACCATGGATTACGACATTGGTTAGCATAATGCCCCATTTCCTTGCACGTGTAGCATTGAAGTGTTGGTGGAGCATTCTCTGTATTATTTTCTATATCCACGTCATTAGAAACCGTTTTCCCATTATTTCATCACTCAACTGCTCAATGACCTTCTTTTCCACACTTGAAACATTTTCTAGTACCTTTTAGACAATCTCCACTATGCTTCTTTCCACACTTTGATCATAAAGAAACATTCACCTTCTTTTCACCATTGTTCTGAGATTTTTCCTTGAACTCCATATTTGGTTTCTTGTCAAAACCATGAGATGGATATGTAACACCAACTTCTAGTTCTACCTTGATAGTAAAACTCACAATTTCTTCATAGGTACTGAAGTCTCTTATAGCTAATGCCCTTCGAAGACTTGTTTTTAAGCCACTGAAGAATCGATCAACTTTACTTTCAGGTTGGATGATAAAGTCATATGCATACCTTGCAAGCCTTGTAAAATTCGCTTCGTATATACCAACAGATTCATCATCCTTCTGCTTAATCTTAAGGAACTCCTTTTCCATATTTGTTTGAAAAATACGAGGGAAGTACTTACTGAAAAACAAGTTCTTGAACTCGTCCCATTCTATGTATTCAATTTCATCTTGGGGCCTTGTATTCTTAATTAGATTCTACCACTGGTCTGCTTCACCTTCTAAAAGGTAAACAACTAAAATGAATTGTTCATGTTCTGAACAACGAAGTATGGAAAATATCTTTTCAATGGTACTGATCCATTGTTCAGCAACAAGTGGATCAGAAGACCCACTGAAAGAAGGTGAACGTTGCCTCATGAAGGACTCAATTGAATATTGTTCCCTTCTATGATCATTTGAAAATCCAGAATGATTCATAGCTTGTGTAAGTATAGCAATAAGATTTTTCACTCCATATCCCATCACATTCTGTTGTTCGGGAGGACAATCATTGCATTGTCCATTACATTGATCAACATGGTTCCTTCGGGTTCCAGCCATCGTCTAAAACCCAAAAAAGAATAGTGTGAGAGGCAAAAATCATGCTAGGGAAAACAACATAATAAAGGGGGAGTACCTTCAATATATAACATCTTAGGTTTAATTCTAATATCGTTACCGCAATTCTATGACTATAAACTATACTTATACATAACCTAAGGGACATCCCTAGACATACCATAGAAATATCTCTAGGGATCTCACTAAAGTTCTTGCATCCTAGTTTCCAAAGTTTGACTAAAAATTTCCTCTGATACCAACTGTAGAGACCCCAAACTTGACGTACATGGACATTAAATTACTTTTGAGGAATACTAAATACATAACAAAAACCAACACTCAAGGACCGTAATAGTTTAATGTCTTTGGAAACTCGAAACATAATCTTCTAATCGTGGTGAAAGATCTTCAACATATCCCATAAAGATCTTCCTCTTTTGTTTTCTTACCTAAAAATTTTCTTTAAATCCTGGGGAAAAGAAAACATATAAAGGTTGATCTTAAATACTCATTAAGGTTAATCCTGGAGAAAATAAAACAAATCATATAAACTTGAACTTAAAAACATGGACATAATGTTTAAACATCAAAATCTTGAGCAATGACATAAAACATGGCAATAAGTAAGGAATAGATCATAAAGAAACCTCAATCATGATAAAATAGGATGGGAATAAAACATTTAATTATTTCAAACCATTAATCACATGATATGATTTCCATAGTAGCCAATTCATTGTTGACAAGGCCATCTTAGTGGACAAAAGTCCCTTTCTGAATCGATTTCACTCCTCGTTCCAGTCCTGTATCACTTAACCGGATTAACTTACCATTCCCGCCATGTCTATCTCATGAGAAATAAATCTTTACCCAATGAATTGGGGGGAGATATAGGTCCCACCCATCTCATAATTAAATCATTCTTACATGTGCCAAAACATAAACATTAATCATTCATCATAACCCAAAGAATAAAATGGGTTTCATAAACATCATCCCATCATAACATAATCCATATAAAAAAATGGATATCATTTCATCATAAGAAAAGTGAAACCATGTAAATCATGGAGATTTTATACTTGAAACATACACATATGAAATAATTTCATCTTATATGGAAAATAGTTTTGATAAAACACATGAAATGAATTCTTGAGGAAAATATCCTTTCTTCTTCAAAATCATTTTCTTTTCACAAAATGCAATGAAATTTTAAAAGAAAAGAATTTTTTTTGAAAATATTCATGAAATACTATAGAGGAATATTCGTGAAAATTAGGCGTTATGAAACCATAAAAATCCATTCACGCCATATAAGTTAAAAAACATTCTCCTCGTACTTTTGTCAGAAAAGTCAAAAAGTTCCTCGTGTGGTAAAAAAAAGTAAGATTACTTTCATAACATGAGGTAAATTTTAAAAATGGGAAAAAAGTACTTTAAACGTACATGAAAACATTTTTAGAAAACATGGGCATGGATGATAACAATAACCCCAGTAAATACTTACGAATAAACAATCTCGGATAAAAACAATATTGGAAAAGTTATCCCTTACCTTATGTCTCATATGCTTCATATGTATCTGAACCTTCTGTATAATGATTTAAATAATGTAATTGACTTATTTAAGAATCATATTCATTGTTATGATATCATATATGGTTCACTTATGACTTTATATTACCTGTTCTTTTTTAAATTCCATGTTAAAGCAGCGTTTTGGGTAAAATCGTTTCATTTATCATACGTGTTTCGACTTGTTGTTATTGATATTATTACTTATATCCTGATTTACTTAATTCCAGAATATAAAACATGATTTATATATAATATATATTCATCATATAAATATATATGATATATCGATAAATGGAATGAAATACACCATTTATGGAGACGGTAGGTCGTACGTAGGCATGAACGCTGTTTTTGTTTCCTTATTGAATTAAATGGAATTAAGTAAATGAAACATATATGTACATAAATAAAGTATCATTATTATGTAATATATTTCATGATTATTTATTATATATACTTTATAATCAAAATTGAATGGTTAATCATGGAAAATGAATCTCATCGCGTTCATGGAGACGGTAGTCCGTACGTACGCACGAGCGATGATATCATTCCCATAATTATTTAATAGAATTGGAGTGGATGATATAATATATTAGAATCATTATGATGTTATAATAACCATATATAGTTATTCTTTACACCATTATACCCATCCAAGTAAGGTGGTGGTGGAAAAACTAATTACACCACGGCGTGGAGACGGTATTCCGTACGTACGTACGCGCGGTGATTTTGTTTTCCATAGGATGGATAGAAGGTGAATTGGGTTTGTTACATATTTATAATAACATATAATTATATTATTGATACTTATGTTATTACTTTATAATGAAACAATTAAAGAATAAGAATTTGAAGAAGAAAGAAAACTTGAAAAAATCGGTAGAAGAGATTACCTCTTCTTCGACGCACCTCTTTTAAGAATCCTCTTAAGGCACTAGAGTTGGTCTTTTGAGGAGACCAAAACCTCTATAATGTTTCTAGGTAAGTTCAGAATGAAAATGGGTAGGTTTTGGCCGAGCTTGAAGGCTCAAAGTTGTGTAAAGAGAAGAGGGAGGAGGTGCCCTTTTATAAGGGAGGAGAGGGGCACTTTTGGAAACCTCTAAAATATTAATTTATAATGAACCTAAACCCCACTTAAAAACTTCTAAAGTGACTCAAATTAGGATATTAGAGAAAATAGGGTTTTAATCTCATCAACAAGTTAAATTTATACATGTTTTTATTTTATTTTAATCCTTATCATTTTGATTTATCCTTATTTAATCTATTTAATTTTATTTGTGGTAATAATGTTATAAATTTTATATGGTTATAAATACTTACTTATGTGTTCATAATTATACATAATTTTATATTTTATGAAATTTTAGATAATATAAAATTTAATTTGTAATTTTTAAAATATTTTTGTGATTTTTAAACAATTTAATAATATAAAATATCAATAGTGTCAATTTTGACACAATTAATTTATTTGAATTTAAATAAAATCCAAAAAGAAGATATTTTCGAAACAAAATATTTAATAGATTCATAACATGTCATATTTATCTAGAAAACTCGTGGAGAACATTAAATAGTTCATATAATATTTATTTTTATTTTTTAAAACCATTTATTTGATATTTAAATCAATAAAATAATTTCGACATCACTATTGTGTCACCTTTAATGATAAATATTTAATCCCTAAAAATTATAAATAAATTCACATGATGTGTATAATTTTATTGTATTTCATTAGACTATTAATGTTCTAAGTTTCATGAAGTTTATCACTAGATTAAAATTATTATACTTATAAGATTTAAGAGAGTGACATGTTGTCACTTTATTTGGTTTTAATAATAATTAAATTATTTTCATGGTCAAAAGTCCATAAAATGAATCTAATCCTACCCTTAGGTGATATGGGTCAACTTTTAGTCATCCAATAGAATTTTGGAATGTGTTAGGGTAATTTTATAATCTCAGGTTTACCCTTAATTACCCGATTTATCTTTAACTAGAGTAAATAAAAATTACCTTAGTTACTATTCATAATATCAAAAAAAATAAAAGTAACCTATTAACATAATTTGGACCCAATGAATCCAAATATGGAATCCATTTTTCAAAATTCAAAACACAGAAGTTGCAGTAATTAAATTAATATTTATCCCGTTGTTAAGAAAATGAGTTTTAAAAGTTAAAATATTGCTAAAGATTGAAATGTTTTTACTTATGAATTCAATTTAAAATTAATGTTAATGACATAAATTATATTAAATGGTAAAAATATATTCTATTTATACTTTAAAACCATTCAATATTATAATTTAACAATATAAATTATTGCGATGAAAAAAGTTTTTTTCAATTAAAATATAGCGTGTTTTTACTATTCATTAAAATATGAAAGTTATTAGAATAATATGAAAATTTTATCCAAAGTAAATTTTTATATACTTATTCCAAAGAAGAATTTTATTTTGTCAAATTAAACTTATAAACATGTCAAAAAATAGATTTAAAGTGGGTGCTCCATCAAAAGGAGGCAAAACTGCATTTTTTGAAAAATACTTATTTTACCTGAAAAATTTATTTTGTTCTCATACCATGTTCTAAAAAATTTGTAAGATGAATAATAATATTATAAAATTAAAAAATTATTTAATACTATTTATAACGGCTAGTCCATAATAATATTATAATAATATATCGTTGTTTAGTGAAACTGGTATTGCGTACAACACACGCTATCGAGGAAGGTCGTGATTGCGTGTAATGCAAGCCAAGTCAGGGTTACGTGTAGTGAAAGACCTATTTGTTATTGTGTATAATATAATCCAACCATATGTCATTTATACATTGAATATATATATATACACACACTCAATGTTGCGTAGAATAACTTCTATCAAACGAACTTGAAATTTTGTGTAACACGATCCAATAATAGTGTTGTATATACTACAAGCTAATACGGTGTTGCATATAGCGCACGATAATCTTGGTGTATCATACAACACAAGACATAAAATAAATTAAAAAAGAATACTTCTCATAAAATCTCGGGGTGTTAGACTAAAACACCCCTAAACCCTAGTTTCGAGCTCCAAACGAGCCCCAGACACCTCCAAAACGCCTGTGATCACAAGGGGTATATATATAAGGATATAACAAAGCATTTAAACTAAAAAGAAAACGATTTGTATCTCATAAAAAAAATTTGGTTCTTACATGAATGACTAAAATAAACTTTTAAAGTACCACATAACCATAAAAGGGATAATCAAGTTATTCCACCTGTCTTTAGACATTAACCAAAACCAAAATGGTTAAATTATGGTAAGATGTTTCCCAAAATGAATAAACCTCCAAAATTCAATAGTAACACCCAAATTTTGAAATAAATTTTTCCATGAATAAATAACCCTATATACCAAATAACCTAAATAAACTTAACATTATAGAGTCTTTTAACCTCAAATTTTATCTCATACCTTTCATCTTACTGCCCAAAAATGTGGTGATATTCTTCTGAAATAACATTAATTACCTAATCCCCAAATCAATTTTCAATCCCATGGTTATCTATATGATAAAACATATTTTCCAAAAATAAAATTAATCATTACCTTTCAAACTGTTTAAGTAAAAAATAATGTCATACTGACTAGGACATCACATAGGTCAGTGGTAATTGTTGCACATTTGTGATCCTTTGGGTGTGGGTTTAAGCCCCACATAATTTTCAGATGTGATGGGTTGATGCCCGACCTTTGGGTTGTAATTTTTTCTAAAATTAATATCCTTATAACATTCCCAGAAATATGATGAACATCCTTAAAAATAACCTCAATCATCAAAGATCACATAAAAACTAAAGGTTCTCAATACCATTAAATTTATGATCAAACTTAAAATCATAAACCTATGATGAAATCCATATCCCTTAAGATAACCTCACATGAAAATGTCTTAATATATAAATTTATCTAAACCCTGCTCAGATACCAACTATAACAACCCTAAACCACACTCCCGGATCTGGTGCTAAAAACATGATCTTTACATTTCAATCTTTGATACCAATAAAGGTTACCCAATTTTTTCCATCCAAACCTTACAACATCAAAAGGAAATATTGGATCACTTATCTAACAAAATTACTTTTAGGTATAGATTTTTAGTGAATTAGGAAAAAATATTTCTTAAACAACACTCATGACTTCAAGAGAATATTTTTTCCATTATACCTAGATTTTTATATTCCATATCAGTTCATCATCATCATCTATATGAAATTCTTCTAGACATAATTCATTTAACATAATTCTTGAAAACCTAGAGAAAATGAAATATAATAAGGGTGAGTTCAAATACTCATAAATGGTAAACATAAGCATTAATAATTGAATTTAAATAGTGAGAATAAGAAGAGAATATGGTTATGATGACATAATAAAAGTGAATGATCATAGAATAAGAGAACTCATACCCATCAAACCTAGATCACTAAATATGTGGCATGGAATAAAGATTTAACAAAGTAAATAATCATGAGAATTAATAATCATGAACCATGTGATGTCAATCTTGATTGAAGGAAATATTTAAAACCCATATCTAGAATAAAGAAAGTTTGTTGGTACCTTGGTACATTATTATCATAAAACCCTTATAATTGGAATAACCATACAGCTGACTTCCAATATAATTATCTAAAGAAAATCATCATTACTCAATGCATGGGAGATCTATAATGGGACTCAACCCTTTATATAAGATATATCAAGTTCAATTGTGATCTATAATGGAGCTCAACCAGTCGTATAAGCTATATCAAGCTCACCTGTGAACTATAATGGGGTCAACCCTTCATATCATGAGCTATAATGGGGATCAACCCATTATAAAAGTTATATCAGGCTCACCCATGAGCTATAATGGGGTTAATCCCTTCATATAAAAAATTCCAAGAACCATAACATAAATAAAACCCTTATAAAAATAATTATTCCATTCATAAATTCATTGACCTGTGGAAAAGAAATGGGTTCCACGAAAATCACTTGAAACGATCATTATCCATCCAGAGAAAGAATAAGGATGGTATCATTTCAACATATCCCAGTGGATAATAAGAAACATCAAGGGTTGTTTACATTTATGAATGTAAATACCCTTATAATATCATTAAAAAAATTCTTGAGGAAAATTAATTTTTCACTTTGATTAACATCAGAGATTGTTATCTTAGATGGAAAATGATTTTGAAAGATCACTTGGAACATATTTTTTCCATTTTAAAAACACTTATTTAAAATAAAAAAATATATCAAATATTAAATAAATAATTTTATTTAAAAATAACCTTTTAAACTTAAAAAGTAATCTTTAAAACATTTAGTGGTTATGATGGTAGTAAATTTTTTTCATTCCGATTAAGTTAAAAAAATATTCCTTTTGTATTTTTGATAAATGTCAAAAAGTAACTTGTTCAAAAAATGATAGGAAGATTCCTTTTAAAAAAATTAAAAAATAAAATTATGGGTAAAAATAACTTTAAATTATCATAGTTTAACATTTTTTTAAACATTTTATAAAACATGGATTTAGAAGAAAAATGATGTTTGATAGAAAAGAGAAATGATGCCATATTTTATTAAAAATGTTTTCTTAAATCATTTTAAATACCAAAGAGGGTAAAATGGTACTATTATTTGAAAAATTCATGAATAACTGAAGGAGAATAAAATTAAATGGGTTTATTATAAAATTATCAAAATAATTTTTTTTAATTGAAATTCAAGCATAAATAATCCTAATAAAAAAATATTGTAACATAAATTCATTGTCACTTTGGTAACTTTTCAATCATGATCCCCATGAAATAATAACTTCAAATAAAACTTAAAATATCATGAACATAATTATATTCCTTATATTACATAAAAATTTTGTATAATATACACCATATAAAATAAATTAGGTTCTTAACATTATAATATTCCTCAATGAATGAAAATTGAGACGAAGTTCCTGAGTGTGAGTCCAGAATTTCTATGTATGTCCTTTAACTCCTATATAATAATATTATATAAATTGTTTTATTTCATAATAACCTTTTTAAATTTTTAATACCATATAATTAAATAATTTAATTTATTTATTTTAGTTTCATATTTAAATACTTAATCAGTTAAGTCCACGTCATGTGTTTGGAGGATGTTTGGTTCACTGTTTCAAAACAGATTCAGTGTGTTGATCATGGTAAAAGAGTTAATTATTACATAATCTCTAGAATAATAATCATGATATAATTATAATTTTTATACATCATTTATAATTTTAAAACCAATTGTGAAATATAGTTATGAAAAATTAACTATCTTACAATCATAGAGACAGTAGTTCGTACGTACACGTAAGTAACATTTCCATTTTTCAATAATCATTATAAAAATAAGGTAAGTATTATTTTATCTTTATAGAATTATAATCATATAAAAAATACCATATTATTTCTTTAAATATACTTATATATATTATCCATGTGATTTGGTGGAAAAAATCACATTACTTCATGAAGGTGGTAGTCCACACGTACGCACGAACGAAATTATTATTTTTTAGTGAGTATAAAGGTAAGAAATAAAATAATATATTACCATTTTATAATGATAAATATGTTATAATTATCATAATTATTTCATATATATCACATATTTTCATTAATTTTATCGTTTTTCCTTATATGAAAAGCATTAGTGAAAAATGAATTACATTGCTTCGTGATGCGATGGTCCACCATACACACGAGTGACGTTATCGTATCCCCCAATGAATGGAAAGTAAGAATTTATATGTGATTTCATAATTATAGAAGTATTATTATGTTAAAAATACCTTATATATACTTTAAATACATCATTATAAATAGTTGTGGGAGGCGATGATGGAAAACAAATTGCATCGGTTCGTGAGGCAGAAGTATGTCTTACACATAGGTGATGGTTTCATTTTCCATTTGATGGAAGAGGAGGTGGATGTGGGTTATTACATTAACATAATAAAATATCATTATATGTTAGATCCTGGTGTTATTATATTATAGTTATTAATATATGAATGAAGGTGGTGATAGAATAATTAAAAAATAAAGAGTTTAGTGAAGACAATTACCTTCGCTTAGAACAACCCCCATTGGATCTCTTAATAAGGAACCTATGGTTGGTGTTTTGGGATAAAAATAATCTCTAAAACATGGATAAGGACTTTTAATAGGTATTTTTTATTTATTGGTCAATAAAAATGTCTTTTGAGGTGTGAGAAAGTGATGGGAGGAGGTGTCCTTTTATAATGGAGGAGGAGTGGCATTTTTGTAAATACCCAAAACTATTCAATAATGGGAAGTCACTCTCACCCCAAGTGCCTAAGAAATTTATAATTAAAGTATTTTAGGGAATATATAGTTGATACACACCTCCACTGCAAAAAAACTTATGTTTTAAACATGTTATTCCTTATCCTTTGTATTTACTTAATTTTACCATTTTAGTTTTCACTATAACAACTAGTTTTTTAATTATTTACCTAGGTGACTTATCCCTTAAGAATAAAAATAAAAATATTATTATTAGATAATTTATACCCAATAGTTATAAATATTAAATCAAATTTGTAAAATAAAATTCATATCTGTGTGGAAAAGTTAATTTTAACACAAGCACATGTAACGCACAAAACTCTATTTTACCCTTTACCATGGTAAGGAAGTTTTTACTATGTAGGGATCAATATAATTATTATAAAAGGAAACTTGGTCCATGAATGAACTTTGGTTGATATTTTCAAACATATACTAATAAATTTGTAGAGTTTGGGATTTTTAGTAATTTTAAATCATTTAATAAAATATTGTTTATTATAGAATAACATTAATATCAATTTTGACACTATTCATTTAATTTGACTATCCAGAAAAAGGTTGAATTTGAATATATTATTTTCACACCATTATATCATGTCATATTTATCTGAAAAAATTATTTAATATAATAATTAATTCAGTTTATATTACTTTTAATATTTTTAGTATCATTTATTTTATTTTTCTATTAATTAACTGATTACTATATTGGCATTGCCTAAGCATTTAAATTAATTAGATAATTACTAAAAATTAAAAAAAAAATAACCCTCATTAAAATAATTTCATTATTGTAAAAAATACCATCAATATCATTCACGTATGTTTTTTTATATATGAACACGTAGTTTAAATTTAGTAAGAGGGTGACATTTTATCATTTTCTTTACTTAAATTATTATATTGGTTACTTTCATGGAAAAAATTCCCATAAACACATAAAAATAGATTATAAGGTAATAATGGTTGAAATATATTCATAAAATAGGAATTTAAAAAGTTTTTAGATCATTTTAACCCTTATATTTTTATTTTAACCCCTATTAAACCCGTTTTAACCTTAACCATGGTAAAATATTTTTACTATTTTCACTATTCATTATAACCAAGAATTAAGTTGAAATTATTATATAATATAAATTATGATGATTAAAAATATGGAATCCATTTTTTCAAATTAAATTCACATAAGTGGTATAATTTAATTTAAAATAAAAACCATACACACGATGAAAAAGCGGTTTTTCAAGAAATGTATTTTAAAAAAAAGATAGTTTTATATTAAATCTATGACTAGTAATAACCATTATATGAATTTAAATTCATATTTCTATATATATAATATATAAATTTCATTTAAATCATTTGTTATTAGGTATTATTTTAATTAATTAAATAGATAACCATTATGAACTTTAAAATAGTTTTTAGAAAAAAAAACTCATTTTTAAACCCAAAAATAAACTTATACTAAAATCCAATATAAAGATGATTCAAATTTAATTAACTGGATTAAATATAACTAAAGAATTATTTATTTACTTGAAATCATATTCAGAACATAATGGGACTTTTAAATTACTTAATTTATTGAAAATAAATGACATTTTTACAAAAATCGGTATTTTTGACTATTCACTGAAAAAAAATATTTTCTGAAAAATCCCAAAATGTCACCCTATGTTAATTTTGATATGAAAATTTAAAAAATTAAGTTTATTTTTTCAAATAAATTTTCTAGAAATTATATAAATTAATTATAATATTTTCTCACAAAAATAAATAAAATCATTTTTTGAGGAAAACATATTTTTGATGAATAAAATTACTTTACTAAAAATTGATTGATTATTTACTAAGAATTTATCAAAAAAATTATATTGAGTATCAAATTTATATATATATATATATATATCATAAAGCATTTAATAATATATATACCCACCAATTTAGTGGCTAGGTTATAACAATCATATTTAAAATAAAATTATTTCATGGTTCGTTTAAGTTTGATGTTTCATGTCTTGTATGATATCAAACAAAACTAAATTTTAAAAAACTATATATATTAGGTTGTTACAATAAATCTTCTAATTATTCATAGGATATATTAGGGATATATCTAAGAAAGGGGTGAGATATAAATCTCGGTAAGGAAGTAATCAAAGCATAACATAATGAAAGTAATACAAGTGAGTCAAGAGGCATATCAAGGTGACATAAAAGGGGTGGGAATCATAAAAATTAATATTGAAGAAAGATATAAGGTGATAACATCAAGTAATTGTAGAAATATAAAAACAATATAAAATAAGGCATCATTTTAATTAGTCAAGGCTAGCCACTAAAACATCATAACATAGTGTGCTTAAGATAACCTCCCATGAATTATACATGTTATCTCATGATAAAAAAATTACCCAATGTATTATAGGGATATATAATTTTGATATCACCTGTCACATTCATATCATTTACATGCATTTGTGTACCACATAGATCATACAATTTAAAAATGTTATTCATCACATTTCACCCCACAATTAAAGAATGTGGTTTAATTAAATGGAAGTCCCAAATCAATGACTGATAGGTAAATCTAGGTGAATACCCTTGAGTGGAAATGAGGATGGGTGTTCACTATGAAAATGTTTGTCATGGAAAATCACATGATAATTTCAATGGTATAACATGTGTACATAATGATTCAAGGAAGCGTATAATGAGAGTGAAAGGTGGTCACTAAGGATAGTAAATGGATGTGTAAAAATACATTACAATATAAAAAATTATAAATCAAAAGGGCATAATTCAAAGAGAGTACTTTAATAAAGAGGATGAGATAATCTCTTACCTTGAGAGAGTGCTTCTAAAAGATTTATAAGAGATTATTAAGATCTTGGTAACACCTTGGGAGGTATTTAGTGATGGATACGGAGAGTTAATTCATGCTCAATGTCTTTTGAGTGAAGAGGAGTGAGATGTTGTGTGGGTATTTATAGAAAAATAGAGGGGTGTTCTTTATTAATTTATAAACTTGGGTTTTGGACTTTGTATAATAAAATAATCAAAACCAAAAACCTTCCCATGGTCTTTTCCCATGGTTTCTACCAAATAGGAGTTTTTTTCAATATTTTATAACACTAAGAACCGAAATCATTAAAAATATTACAATTGGTGATGTGGAAGTGAGTCATGTTCATAAATAATTGATTTTAAAACCATAAAATATAATATAGATTTTAGAGGATTTATTAACGGATTATAAAACTAAATAAAAAAACTTCCAAACAAATTATTTTAAATGGGAAACACAATTTTGGTCTTGGATACTCCTTATAGTATTTATTACATCACTTTTTGGCTATTATGATGTCATAATACATATTGTATACTTATACTGTATTTAATTTTTACCCAAAAATTCAAATCTCAGAAAATTATGAAAAATTCATTGTTGGATAATTTAGATGTTATAATTTCAAAAATAATATTTATTTTATCAAAATAATTCTATAAATATGAGAATTTACACATTAAAATCAAAATCCTCATTTATTGAAAATACAGGTTTTTATGATGATAATAGTTTTCTAACCCTTTTAAAGATTACATTGGAATTAATTAAGTAATATTATCATTTATATTTAAATAAATATTACATAATAATAATATTTAATTAAAATAACATTTATTTCCAAAAATATTGAATTTATAAAAAAAAATTATATTAATTGAAATTATATATTTCCAAAAAAATACAATTTTGATATCTTCGTATCAAAATCTAATTTTTTATCAAACTCATTAATAATTTACAAAGTAATAATAAAAAGGGATAAGTATAATTATTATTTAATTTAAAATAAAATATAAAAATTCATGCTACTAGGGTATAGATACATAACCCCTTATTACACTAGCATATACCCTAAGGGTAAGGTGTATGATGGTGACACTTTCTTGAAGTGGCTTGGTGAACATGGTTTGGGTCGTGATCTCGATAAGCTTGGACTTATCCTATAAACGATTTCTCTTGTGCTTTAGTTGTTGAATATAGGTTTGGGCTTAGTCAAGGGAAACACCCAGTGATTTCATCTCCCTTGGAAGCTATGATAAATGTGCTTCATAGGGTGTTATCATACTACTCGAGGCCATTGCTTCTTATGTCTTTGTTAACTATACTTTATCCTAGCCCTTAATATATACTAATCTTACTGGTCACTATAAAATAGCTATATTATCAATGATTATGATTCTTAAAGATATTTTAAATTTTATATGATGTAACTTATAATAGTTTAAAATAACATAAGTAGTGCATATATTTTCTATAACTCCATTTCTTAATAAGGAATTTACTCATTTAAAAGGGGAATTTAATTTATAAATTTTCGGGTAATTACAATTCAATTAATAATGATTGTCAATATATAGAACATTTATTTCACTATCTAATTTTTTCCCATCTTGAGGTATTGGTACTCAGTCTAGAGCATGCCTAGCTTAGTTCTTTTCAATTTTTCTATATCATAATGAGTAAGTTGTAAAATTATAAAAATATTGCGAGCAGTTTTACATGTAGAACCATGACTAAATACATTTATACTAATATAATAATAAATAAAATATTTATAAATATTTAACTTTTATAATTCCCATTAATACATGTTTAAAATATATATAGGCACTGAAAAACAACTATACTAATCCTATTAGACTCAAAGTTTTATGGGAACCAAAATCATCTACTATTTTATTATTTAGAAAAGATGTCTTGGAAGTATCAATAAAGATGTATAGTACATGAACAGTGGATGAGCTAAAAAAATGACTAGAGACCCATCAAATTTCATTTCTTACAGAATATGTAATGGAGGCACTGTCACTTTAGATGAAAATTCCAAAGGTAAGGTAAAAGGTTTTAGTAAAGTTGGTATAACAAATTCTTCTATTATTAATAAAGTTTTATATGTTGATTCCTTACAGCATAACTTGATAAGAATTTATTAATTATGTGATGATGGAATCAATGATAAATTTAATAATTATATATGAGTTTTTTTAAAGATGGTTCTGCCTTATTTTATACTAAATTCATGGAGAATATTTACTTTATTAACATTTCTAAGCTAATAGTTCAACATATAAAGTGTTTCAATGTTGTGAAGACAAATATTATTTTATATAATTAGAGTATAGATCATTTAAATTTAAATTTGTTCCATACACTTTCAAATAATGTAATGGTATTGTAATTACTCAAACTTAAGGTTAAAAATTATTATATTTGCAACATGTTCTTGAAAGGCAAGGAGTATAAGGAGTCGTTTAGGTCAATCAACCAAATGAAAATTGTTAGAACACTTTAGTTGGTTCATCTCAATTTTTTTATACCTACTAAAAATAACATACTTGGAGGAAATAAGTATAAATTTGTTATTATGGATGAATACATCATATTTACTTGGGTATATTTTCTAGATCACAAGAATGAACCTTTATCTATGGTTTCTTCTTACTGTAATTTATTTCAGAATAAGAAAGGTTGTATAATTATTTCTATCAGAAGTGATAGAGTAAAATATTTTTAAAACACATAATTTGATAAATTATGAGAAAATAATGGTTATTTACATATATTTTTAGCACTTGGGACTCTATAAAAAATGGGGTTGTATAAAGGAAGAGTCTGACACTTCAAGAAATGGAAAATTCCATTCTAAGTGATTGTAGTTTATCTAGATATTTTTTGGAAAAATTTATTCATATAAACTTTTATGTTTCAAATAGAATTCTTGTCATACCTATTATAAAGAAAACTATATATGAATTGTGGAAATGGAAGAAACAAAAATTTGGTTATTTTATAATTTTTGGATGTAAGGTTTTTATCTTCAATTCTAAAGATAGTTTGGATAAATTTGATGCTAATATGATGAATGAATATTTTTGGGATATTCTAGTTTATCTAAAGTTTATAGAGTTTATAATAAAAGGACTATAATTTTTGAAGAATAAATTGATGTTAAATTTAATGAAAATGGTTTGAAGGAGAAATATCCTAAATAAGATCACATGGAAGAAGAATTTAGAGAATTTAATTTTGGATATCCCTTAACTTTTGAAAATCACACTCAAGTGGATAATGCACCAGTTGAGGGGGGCATCAATAATATCATGAGGATTTGGAAGACTCGTTGAGAACACCTTATTGAAAGAGTGATTGGTAATGTTGATTCATGAGTTCAAACTATAATTTCAGTAATGAATTTTTGCGAAAATGTTGTTTTTATTTCAAAATTCATTCTGAATGATGTCGTAAAATCATTAAAAGGACCAAAATTAGGTTATTTCTATATAAAATGAGCTTACCCCATTTTCAAGGAATAAACTTTTGGAGTATTTTGAACCACCTAAAGATCAAAAAGTTCTTAGAGTTAAATGTATTTTAAGGAATAAACTTACATATTGTAAATAAAAAATCCAAATTGGTTGCTCAAGGTTATACCCAAGAAGAAGGAATTCACTATAGAGATACTTTCTCACCTGTTATAAGATTGTAATCCATTTTTATATTATTATATTATACAAAACATAAAGGTTTTATGTTGTATAAAATGGATATAAAAAGTTAATTTCTTAATGGATATCTTTTATAGAATGTTTATGAAATACTAACACAAGGATTTAAACATGATAAGAATCCATATCATGTGTTTAAACTTTCTAAATATCTTTATGGATTGAAACATGAACCTAAATCTTGGTATGAGAGTTTGTATCAGTTTATTTTGAATAATGGTGTTTCTATAGGTAAATGTTGATCAGAGTGAGTATCTCAAGAGGGGGAGTGAATTGAGTACCCAATAAAAATTTCTATTAAAAATAATTTTAAATAAACTCCCCCAAATAATTAAAACAGCTCATTTAGTCAAAAAATCATATTGATATAAGTTATGATGTTTTAAAATATTTCTCAAAGAATGATTAAGTCTCAGTTAAAACAATATATAAAAATTACCTTAACTTTTGAAATCAATTTACTTAATCAAAACCTTATATAAACACTAATTAAGACTACCTATAGTGGTTTTGTTTATAGTTTAAAACAGATTTAATTTAAATGTTTTAAAAGAAATAAAAACACACACAATAGAATAAATACAAGAGGTTTCAGTCTCAAGCTGATACTTAATCCTCTCCACTTGTAAATCACCTAATTCCAAGATGATTATATAAAATAATCTTGATCCACAACTAGGATCGGGTATACAACAATAGTTGACCAGCTATCTAGGTTTCACAGTAACCTCTTCCATAACAACCATGGGAATAAAACCAACACAGACCATATAGGGACCTCTTCCACAACATGTGGGGAAACAAGTGTAAATGGAGTAGAGAATATATCAAGTATCTTCTAGTTAAAGTATATGATTTAGTGTGTGTGTCTGATTTATAGAGTAAATGTACATTGATTTTAATATAAATACATTAAATAAATATAAAATAATTATGTAAAGAAAATATATTTTCTCTATCTGATATACTTTGAAGCTTGAGACTCCTCTAATGTATCTTGAATAATATCTTGAGTCATGTTTCTGAAAATATCAGAAAAATAGAGTGTTGTGAACTCTTTTATTCTGATTGTGTGAAGAAACTAGATGTTTAATGTGCTCACTTCCACAAAAACAGTTTTTCACAGCGCCCCCCTTTATCAGCGCTTGTTTAGTAGCGCTGATAAAGGGGGGGCCTTTATCAGCGCTTTTTTTAAAAGCGCTGATAAAGGGTCGGCTTCAAAAAAAATTAAAAATATATAAATATAGTTATATTGTTATATAAATATAATATATAATTTTTAAATATATTTTAGATAAGTATAAATGTACATTTACACTTATTATACTTAATATATAAGATATTTAGTGAAAATGACTTCTTAAAAAATTAAAAAAAAAATATTTTTAATTAATAATTTGATAATAATTATGGAGTAATAGTCATTTAATAACAATTTGAGGACTAAAAAAATTAAAAAAAAAGATCCAAAATATGTTGAAAACGCAACTCAAACTTCAAACGGCCATAACTTTTGATCCGGGTGTCCGTTTGAGCTCTACCACATATCAAATCAAAGCCTACGACGAGCTCTACGTCACTATGACCCGGGGGGACCCAGGGCAAGCATTTTTCGAGGCCAAAAGAGGCCTAGAAGAGGCCTCCAAAACTGAGTTTTTTGTCAGGGTACCCAGATTTTTTAACATTTTGTGGATTTTCAAACTCGTTTAAGGGGGTATTATTGAATTTTTTTGGCGGGGACTGAATTTATTCCAAGGTATTACATTCATATTGATATTATGTCTTTGAAATTTCATCCTTTTTTATAATGAACTGCTATTTATAATCAAATATATAACTATATGTACATATTTTTTATATATTCGTACCTAAAAATTAAATTTTTTGAATAAATAATTAAACATATTTACATATAAAATATATTATCTTCATCTAAATAATAACTAATATCCATTTTATTTAAAATACCAATATATGAATATTTATATACCTATATATTAATCTAACTATATATATATATTAATCTAACTATATATATATATATTAATCTAACTATATATATATATATTAATCTAATAACTATATATATATTTATATAACTACATATATATATATATTAGTATTTCTATAAATATATATATTAATATAACTATATATATATATTCATATAACTATATATATATGTTAATATAACTATATATATATATATTAATATAAATATATATTACTATACGAATAAATATAACTAAATATATATATATATATATATAGATATAAATATATATTAATATCACTATATATATATATATTAATATTACTATATATATATATTAATATAACTATATATATATATTATAATATAACTATATATATATATTATAATATAACTATATATATATTATAATCTAATAACTATATATATATATTAATATAAATATATATTACTATACGAATAAATATAACTAAATATATATATATATATAGAGATATCATGAATTAGAAGACAAATCAAAATAGAGTAGTGGTAAAGGCTTAGGTGCGCAGGGGGGAGGTCTCGAGTTCAAATCCTGTAGGAGGCAGGGGCGCGCGCGCATGGGGGAATATAGCAGCAAGCGCTGTTAAAGGGGTGAAGGGGGTGCGTGGGGTACGTGGGGTGCTGTACAGGGGCAGAAAAACACTGTAAAATGGGGGTCGCAAGTGCTATAAAATCCCACCCGATTCGCAGTATTTTTAAAATTTTTTAAATTTTTTTTTAAATTTTTTTAAATTTTTTTAAATTTTTTAACTTTTATTAGTGCTTTTTTAAAAGCGCTGATAAAATGGTCCTTTATCAGCGCTAAAACGAAAGCGCTGATAAAGGAAGTGCTGATATAGGACCCCTTTATCAGCGCTAAAAAAAGCGCTGATAAAGGGGTACTTTTATCAGCGCTATTTTTAGCGCTGATAAAAGACCCCTTTTATCATCGCTTTTTTAGCACTGATAAAGGGGTCCTATATCAGCGCTTTTCAGAGCACTGATAAAGGGGAACCCCCCTTTATCTATGCTGGCTTTATCAGCGCTTTTCTAGCGCTAATAAAGGCCATTTTTAGTGCTGATAAAGGCTGTGTTTGTAGTAGTGGTTTCAATATTCCATGGTTGATTATAGGTAATAATGATTTATGTAAATCTCTTTAGTAAATGGATTTATTTTGGTTCTTGAAATATTTCATCTCTCTACATGTGTATTTTTGTATCTATCTATGTGTTTTTATCTCTCTCTATGTATCTCTACATGAGGGGGTCTGCTACTTCATTTAATAATAGCATACAAGAAGAATCATCTGGATCCTTTTCTCCTCGTATTAGACAACTGAAACAGACTTTAATGCATCCATAAAATATTTTAAGAACAATAATTAAAATAATTCTTGGCATTAAATTTGATTATATAGACATTAAAAATAGTTAATTCAAAATAAATACAAATAGTGATGGTTACTCTTATGGATGGTGAGAAAACTCTGGTGGTGACTTAGGATGCAGTGAGTCATGCCAACGGTGACTCATCTTAGTAGTAACTTGTCTCAACGGTGTTACATTTCAACACTTTTCCAAATTTGGAGGTGACTAAGTTCTTATGGTGAGTTATCCTATGGAAGTAGGTATTTTCGATACTTATCCATTTTTTATCATGGTAGTGACTCGTCTCAAATGGTAGGTGTTTCCAACACTATCAAATTTTTCGGTTCAATGGTGATACATAACTAACGATGGGTATTTCCCATACATAGCCAAAAAATTATTCTCATGGTGAGTACAGTCTAATGGCGGGTCTTTCCCAAACGTATCCAAAAAAACCATTTTTACAATGACTTGTATGGCGGTGACTCATCCTCAGCGGTGAGTCATATTTGGAAGTGAGTAGAGTCTAGTGGTGGGTATTCTCAACACTTATTCAAAATTTCACTAAACTTCCTTATATCATAAAATGAAATAATAAAACATAAAAAATATTAATAACACATTGAGAATGATTTTTTATCATTAAAACAAGGGTGGAAACAATCTCTCACTTTTTGATGATCACAAACCATGGAATTTCTATAAACCATGTATAGAAAAAAAGATTAGGTTTTAAAATAGATCTTCTTAGCACTTTAAAAAGATATAGTGAGAGTTTTACCATAATGGTTTAAAATATATTAAGTATCAAGTAGATGGTATCAAAGGAATAAATTGATATACATTAGGTATTAAGGATAGTTAAATAAGAAATAGTATCATAGGTAATTAAAAATATAGCATCAAAGAAAAAATGGTATCAAAGAAACATTACTATAAAATGAATAAATGAATTCCATAGATTCATTCTCCCCCTTTTGGGATTATAAAAAGGTGAAAATAAAATAGAAAAAAAGGAATATTAGAAGAATAATAATAGAATTACCATTAAAATAGGAAAAATAAGTAAAAATAAAAATATACAACAATAATTCATACAAAAAGTCCCCATCAAAGACCAAAAGTCAAATTTCAATGCTTTTTGGGTTTGGTAGGAGAAACAAGGGGTGTCTTTCCCTTTCCTTTGTCAGAACTAGAATATTAAATAGTTTAGGATAAGGTAACTATAAGGATGGATATAGAAATAGCAGGTAGAGAAGGATTCTCCCTTATAATGATAGGCATGAGATGCTGAACAGCCTCTCTAGGAGACAAACTAAAGGGATGGAAACAATCAGGTAAGGGTGAATTTGGATCTCTAGTTACACCTAGATGGAAAAAACTAGAGTAGAATATGGAGGGATGAGATGAGCAGTAACTAGAATGGAATCCTAAGCCACCACTATAGTTCTAGAAACATGGATAAATGGTTTTATCAAATTTATTAAATCCATGATAATATTTCCACCCCTTTACATAGAACTAAAGAATTCCATTTTATCTTCCATAAATAGCTTGATCACTAGAGTCATCACTTTGAGTTGGTTGACTTGTTCTTTAAAATCCCAAGTGACTGGAGGCATCCTTAGGTTCTTAGTAAGGAACTTAAAATGAGAGTTAAGCTCAGGCTTAGTATAAATCTGAGATGAATAATACTTTATAGCATTTGTAATTGTATCTCTATTAGATTTCATATCATTCATATATTATCTAACAATCATATGAACATGATCACTATTATGATGTATTTTCCTTAAACATTCATGAGGGAGATTGGATACATCACCTGAAGCAACATGAAGTTCTTCTCTTACCACAGACCTAATCAACTAAATATCAAGAGGAGGAGCTGAAGAATTTGATGTAGAATTAATGGAAGAAAGGTTCTCCATTTTCTCAAGAAAAGAAACCATAGAATCTATAAAGTAATATCTCATATCTTCTACTGTATATATCAAAGCTTCTATCTCATTTTCTAACGTCTTGTTTTCCATCTCCACTTCATGAATGTGAAGCGTCATTTTGGGTTGGATGTGTTGGATCTCTATCCCTAATATATGTCTTGTATTATTCTCACTTATATTAGTTACCAAGGGAGTTTTATCATTTAAAAACAACCCAAAATCATATATAATCCTCTCTTTAAAGGATTCTAAGTTATCTTTGATAATGGCATCAACTAGAACTGAAGAAATAGTAGGTGTAGCAACTCTCTAAACTAGAGTAGACTCCACTAATGATCCCTTGCAATCTATCTCTTTTTTAATAGCAGTTCCACTATGATTTAGTGGAATTCCATTATCATCATAATCATAGTAATTCATACCAAGTCTGACACACCCTGGAAACTTATCCCATTCCTTAAGAACTAGGTCCACCCATCTGGTAGAAGGCATACCATGATACTTAACAATATAAGAGTTAGCAACTGTAGGTTCTACAATAGTAGCTGAAACACTCAACTGATCAAGAGATCTTTGTACAAGATTTGTCTACTCAGCAATAGTAGTATCAATATTCATCTTCTTCTTAACTAACTATTAAACAAATGTCTACTCGGAAAACATCTTCACATCATCTGTAGGCACACTATGACCACTATCAATAGCAGGACTATCTGGTCTTGGGGATTCCTCCCCCTCAACTGATGATTACTTATCATATGTAGTATCTCTATCCATACCTTTCACTAAAATGGGTATCTCTTCAGATCTAGATACACCTAAAAATCCTAGAGAAGATATAAGTGCCTCAGGAATCTCAACATCCCCGGCACCAATGCAGCCACTAGAACCATCATGGTCAAAACCTCCATCACTTTCATCTCCATTTTGGACATCTATATCTTCATTTCCTTTATTATTTTCATTTATATTTCCTTATTCATTTTCTCTATCTTTATCTTCTTCGTTATTTTATTCTTCTTCTTCTTCTCCATTTTCATCATTTCATTCAAAAGATTTAGAAGAGATATTGAACTATTCTTCACCAGAATTTTTTTTCTTCTTCCTTACTTATTTTTAGAGATCCTCTCTAACAAGGAGAGATCTAGGTGGGATAGGATCTCCATAAGTAATAATTGGGGAGCTCTGATGCATATCTAGGTCACTACCTTCATCCATTGAAAACTCTTATTCCTCACCACTAGAGGAAATAGCTTCCTCTACTTCCTCATCTGAATACTCAACCACCTCATCTAGCTCTAAGACAGGATCCATAAGATTCTTTGGTATGGAAGGGTGATCAATTAGATTGAAATCTATATACATATTTTCATCATCATCAATCCATTGTTTCTTACAGGGGTTATAAATTATTTTCATTATTTTGAAAATGACCCTTGTAATGAAAAAAAACTCCACATTTATCTATAGTTTCTTCTTTCTCATCAATAAATCCCTTGACCTCCTACATAGCCAAAATAAACTTGGGGTAAATTAAAGAATTTGACCTCAAATATGGCTTGTACATTTCCATCATATGATTTATTAGGTATCTTCATAGGCTGATCTTTTCTCCTCTTTTCATAAGATATAAAAGATAAATATATTGATACCTTATAGTGGTAAAATCACCTTTACTTGGGAATAACATATATTGGATAAACTTAAAAAGAAGGAGAAATTCACCATCATGCTTTGTATCACCTGGTCTTCTTAATATACCATCTACAGTTACCTATATCAAGGAATCCTCATAAATAAATTTATCAGTATCCCTTGGAATAGTTCCTTGATAGTCATTTGAGACACCTTCATGAGGGACTTTCAGACAAATTTCCCATTTTCTTAAAGAGAAGAAAAAATTTAGTCCATTTATTATGCTTCTTACTCGGTCTTCATCCTCTTCGAAAATGAACTTGAAAAACTTGTAAAACTAGTTCACTAACCTAGGATAAAAGGGTCTCTCGTTAGAAGAAAACCATTCTACCCATCCCTGGTCTTGAAAAACTCTAAGAACCATCAACTTTCTCAACATCAACCATTCATAAAATTCTTCTTTTTTGGGTACCAATTAACACTTATAAATCTCTAGGTTGACTAGGTTAACAACTAATGAACGGCCCAATAATCCTTTCGGTTTCTTTGAGGGATACGATTCATCTGGATAAGATATTTCGAATCTATTTACTCTAACCATGGTGATCGGTTCAAAAGGTTTAGTCTAAGACAATGGAAGCCTAGCGGTTAAGAGAGAAAGGATTGAAATAAGGCTTGAGAGAAAGGCATAAGGGTGAGAGCATTGAAATTAGACAAGTTTGTAACTTATATCATTTAGGTATTCGGGGATTTGTAAAATGAAAATAAAAAATAATAGTTTAATCATAATAAAAATTAAATAACTCATAAAAAGAAATTAAAATGATAGTTTAAAAATCAACAATGAGATATTGAAAAAGGTAGGTTGATTCCAATAGTGGGTAAAACTCAACGATGGGTAAAACTCGAATGGTGGTTGAAACTCAACAGTGGGTAAAAATCCAATGGTGGGTAAAACTCAATGGTGGGTAAAACTCAATGGTGGATCCTAGAAAATCAATCTTAACCAAAATTAATCATGTTTAATTCGTTTTTAATGTAGTTAATTCTATCTAAATTCAAAGGATTAGTGAAAATATTTGCAAGTTGGTGTTTAGTTCCAATGTATTTGGGAGTTATATCGCCCTTTTGAAAATGATCTCTTAAGAATTGATTGATTTCATCAATGTGTTTTGTTTTATAGTGATATAAAGGGTTATTAGAAATATTTATAGAACTTTTTTTGTTATAATTCATAAGTACATGTTGGAATTGATATCCATATTCTATAAATGTGTGTTTCAACCACAAAATTTGAAAACTACAACTACCTGTAGCTATATATTCAGATTCATTAATAGAAAGTGCAACATATTTTTGTTTCTTACTACACCAAGATACTAGAGACTTTCCCAAAAGGTGACATGTTCCAGAGGTTCTTTTTTAATCTAACTTGAAACCACTGAAATCAGCATATGAATAACTAACTAAGTCAAATGCTTGTTCTCTAGGATAAAATAGTCCAAAATATGTTGTATACTTGAGGTATTTGAAAATCCTTTTTACAATAACTAAGTACATATCTTTTGGGTTTTATTGAAAGAAAACACACATACATACACTAAGCATAATGTTAAGTCATCTAGCAGTTAAGTATAGAATACTTCTAATCATACCTTTATAACTGGTTTGATCCACTGATTTCCTAGTTTCATCAAGGTCCAATTTATAGGTGGTACTCATAGAAGTCTCACTACTCTTAGTTTTATCAAAACAAAAATGTTTTAAAAGTTATTTAGTGTATTTAATTTGATTTTAAATAATTCATTCTTTATTTTGAAAAATCTAAAAACCAAGAAATAATTTTAGTTCATGTATTAAACTCAATTCAAATTCATTTTATAGCATTTTTGAAAAATCAGTACATAAATAATTTTTAGAATATCCAAAAATAATATCATCTACATATATTTTAACAACTAAAACATTTTTTTAAGTTCTCTTTATAAATAGGGTCATATCAGTTATACCTTTTGAAAATCCTTTTGAAATAAGAAAAGAGATGATTCTATTGTACCAAGCTCTAGGGGCCTTTTTAAAACCATATAAATATTTTTTTAACTTGAATAATTGATTTGGAAAAAGGGTATTTTGAAATCCAGGGGTTTGTTCAAAAAAACATCCTCAACTAAATACCCATTCAAGAATTCACTTTTGAAATTATTTTTAAATCTGTATGTGTTTCATGGGAAAATAGTGTTTTAATGGCTTTAAGTTGGCATACAGGTGAAAGGGTTTCTTTATAGTCTATACCATCTTCTTGAATATACCCTTTTGTGACTAGTCTAGCCTTGTTCCTTACTATTGTACCAAATTCATCAGCCTTGTTTCTAAACACCCATTTAGTGCTTATAGTCAATGTGTCTTCGGTTCTATCAACAAGTTCTCAAACTTTATTTCTTTCAAATTGATTAAGCTTTTATTTCATATCCATTACCCATAATTCATCATTAATTACATCATTGGTGTTCTTAGGTTCAAGTTGTAATAAGAAATATTGATGTTCAATCAGGTTTCTTAGAGAATCTCTAGTTTGTGTGCCTATATCTAAGTCTCCAACAACATCATCTAATGGGTGGTATTTAAGAGTCCTAATAGATCTATAAAAATAAGGGTTGGTCACCTCAGGGTCCGCTACAGGATTAGGTTCTGGAAGCTCCTCATAACTGGATAATTTTTCTGTATGTTTTATAGTAGAATCTGAAGGTTTGGAATTTATGTTCATGGTGGATAAATCATCCTCAACGTTTTCTAAAGGGGTTTTAGAATCATGTGGATTTGTCTCATCAAAATTGACATGGACAGACTCTTCCACAATCTTAGTTATTTTGCTAAAAACTCTATAGGATTTACTAGAAGTTGAATAACCGAGGAAAATTACTTCATCACTTTTGGAGGAAAACTTGTTAAAATTATCCTTAGTATTATGAATAAATACTTTTCTACCAAAAACTCTAATTAATTAACCTTAGTATTTCGACTATTCCAAAGTTCATAAGGGGTATTCTTTAAGATAGGTCTGATTAAAACTCTATTAATTATATAGTAGGATGTGTCCATAGCCTCTGCCCAAAAATAGATAGGTAAGTCATATTCATTAAGCATTGTCTAGGATATCTCTTAAAGTGTTATATTTATTTTTTTCTATAGATCCATTTTACTGAGGGGTCCTAGGAGAAGAGAATTTATGACTCTAGCCATTTTGTGAGCAAAAGGATTCAAAGTTTTGATTTTCAAACTCATGGCCATGGTCAGTTCTTAAGGTATTAATTCTAAGTCCACTTAGGTTTTCTAAATATCTAGTATACTTGGTAAAATAAGATCAATCTTCACTGTTTTGAACTAAAAATAATACCCAATTATACCTAGAAAATCCATCTATACGTATATAGACATAGTGCTTCCCATTTAAATAGGAAACTCTAGATGGTCTAAACAAGTCCATGTGAACTGACTCAAAATGTTGAGAAGTTGAAACTTATTTCTTTAATTTAAATGATATCTTGTGATGTTTCCCCTTTTGACAAGGGTTACATACTTTGTCATTTGGGAATTCATGTTTGGTTAGATCCCTAATTAATCTTTTCCTAGTAATATTTATAAGTGTATGCATGTTGTAGTGGAATAGTCTCCTATTCCAAATCCAAGATTCTCTATGAAAGTCACTTAATCAAGAAATATTTTATGAAATTAAAGAATCAATATTAACAGCATACACATTTTCATTTATCAAGTTAGTCAATACTAAAGAATTTTTAGAATTAAAAACATTGCAAGAATTTTTTTCAAACATCACATGCCATCACATAGCTATGAGATTCTAAGAAGATTATATTTTAAACCATCAACAAAAGGTACTTTAAAAATTAAAACTGAGTTTTTTTTACCAATTTGACCATAGAAAATGATATTTTCTTTAGAATTGTCACCAAAGGTGACATGACCACCGTAAACCTTTATCAGGTTCATGAATCTGGAGTAATATTCTGTCATGTTCCTGGAACATCCATTGTCCAAGTACCATAGAATTTTAGAGGATATTTTCAAGGAGCTTTCCTAAGCTATATTTTCCATGAAGCATATATTTTATCTATCAGTATTTTCTTCATGAGTTGAGTCTAAGTAATTAGAGTTTTCCTTATAGTAACTCTATATAGATTTCATGGATTTATCAAAATTTTATCCTTATCTTCATGCTTCTTCTTTTACTTTAACTTAGGACATTTATCCTTAACATTTCCTTTTCTCTTACACTCATAATAGTTAATATCATTTGAATTATCTTCTCTTTTCCATTCCTTTTTCCAATTTACTCTACTATCATACTTTCCCTTATAGCTTGGTTTTCTAAAGAATTTGTTTTTATTATATAATTTCTTAAACCTTATGGATAAATGGGTCATTTATTCATCACTATCGGTTATTCCTCATCACTAGAGCTTTCATCTTGTACCTTTTCCTTTCCTTTCTATTTTGATGCAGTAGTCTTAAAGGCAACAGATTTTTTCTTTAGTTCATTATTATATTCACGATTAACCATGATATCTTCCTCATACACCATTAACTTCTCAATCAATTCCTTAACATGTATCTTACTAATGTCATGGGATTCCCTTATTGAAATAGATGTATCTCTCCATGTCTTTGGAAGACACCTCAACAGTCGCATAATTTTGTCTTTTTTTGACATTGGATTCCCCAAGGAGTTTATTTTGTTTACTATCTCATTGAACCTGATATACATATTATAAATCACCTCATGATGTTTCATTTTAAATGTATTATATTTAATTGTATAAGTGTTCAATCTTATTTCTTTAACATTAGTTGTTCCTTCATGTGAAATAGCTAATGTATCCCAAATTTCATAAGTAGTTTTACTAGAAAATATCCTATTAAATTATTCATATTCTAAGTAATATTAAATAGAATTCATGTATTTCCAATTTTTATTATAAGTAATTTTAGTAGCATCATCCCAAGTAGCTCTAGCAGTTGCAGGTAATTCATATTTATCCTCTATAGAAACCCAAATTTCAAAAGTCATACTTTCAATATGAATTTTCATTTTTATTTTCCATTAAGAATAGTTATTATTATTAAATAAATGAGTTATGTTGGTAGAAGAACCTTATTTTCTATTATCCATTTAAAGAAAAAAATATCTAATTGACAGAAATTTAAGATCTTTAAAAAATAACTAAAATCATATTTGAAATTTTTTAAAAACCAATGATTTCAAATGTTGGTTGAAGTGAGTATCTCAATAAGGGGTTAATTGATTACCCAATAAAAATTTCTGTTAAAAATAATTTTAAATAAAATCCCCCAAATAATTAAAATTTATAGTTAATCAAAATAATAGATTGATATAAGTTCTGATCTTTTGAAAGATTTCTCAAAGATTGATTAAGTCTTGGTTAAAACAATATATGAAAATTACCTTAACTTTTGAAATAAATTTACTTAATCAAAACCTTATATAAACACTAATTAAGACTAACTATCAAATTAGTGGTTTTGTTTTTATTTTAAATTAGTTTTAGTTTAAATATTTGAAAAGAAACAAAACAAAATACGCAGCTAAATAAATATAAGTGGTTCAGTCTCGAGCCGAGACCTAATCCTCTCCACTTTCCAATCACCTACTACCAAGTAGATTATATAAAATAATATTAATCCACAACTTGGATCAAGTATACAACAACAACTAACTAGCTATCTAGGTTACATAGGGACCTCTTCCACAACAACTGTGGGAATAAAACAAACACAGGACACACAGGTACCACTTCCACAACATATGGAAAAATAAGTGTAAAGGGAGTAGAGTAGATATTGAGTATCTTCAAGTTAAAGTATAGGAGAAAGTGTGTGTGTTTAATTTCCAAAGTAAACACACACTAATCTTAATGTAAATAAAATAATCAAAGGGATAAAATAAAGATTTAAAGAAGATATAGTTTCTATATTTGATATGATCTAAATCTTGAGACTCCTCAGATGTAGATTGAATGGGATATCAACTCATGTTTCTAAAAATCTCGAGAAAATAGAGTATTGTGAACTCTTTTGTTATAACTGTGTGAATAAATTGGATGTTCTATGTACTTTAATCTTCCACATTTGATTACATGTAAAAATGATTCATGTAAAGATATTTATAAAATGGATCTATTTTAGTTTGTTCAATATTCCATATCTCTTAACATGTACGTGTGTATCAATATCTATGTTTGTTTCTCTCTCTATGTATCTTTGCATGAGGGATTCTTATACTTCATGTAATAGAATCATGCAAGAATAATCATCCAGATCCTCTGATCCTCATATTGGATGATTGAAATAGACTTTAATGAATCACTGCAACAGTTTAAGAACAATCATTAAAATAACTCTTGACATTAAATTTGATAATATATCCCTTATAAATTTTTAATTAAAAATAAATATAAATAGTGATGATGACTCTTCTAAATAGTGAGATGACTCTAGTAGTGACTTAGGATAATGGTGAGTCAAGCCAGCAGTTATTCATATCAGTGATGACTTGTCTCAACGATTATTCATTTCAACACTTTTCTAAATTTGGAGGTGACTAAGTTCTAATGGTGATTCATCCTCTGGCGGTAGGTTTTTTCGATACTTAACCAATTTTTCAACCAGGCGATAACTTGTATCTAATGGTAGGTGTTTCCAAAGCTTTTTTAGATTTTTCGGTATAACGATGAGTTATAACTAATGGTGGGGCTTATCCATACTTAGCCAAAAATCCATTCTGATGATGAGTAGAGTCTGACAGTGGGTCTTTCTCATACTTATCCATAAAAACATTTTGATAGTGGATTGTCTAGTGATGACTCATCCTCAACAGTTAGTCATATCTAGTGGTGAGTAGATTCTGAAGGTGGGTGTTCACAACACTTAGCCAAAATTTCACCAAACTACCTTATATCATAAAATGCTACCATAAAACATAAAACTTATTAATAACATAGTGAGCATGATTTTGTGATCATTAAAACATTGGTTCCAATAGTAAATCTCATCTTACTTTGTTTATTAAAAGGTATTCTTAGCATATAAAGATTTTTTATATTTATGTTGATGATATTATATTGTTAATCCAATGAATTTTTTTGTGAAGAATTTTTAGATTTGATGACTAATGAGTTTGACATGAGTCTTATGAGAGAACTCAAGTTCTTTTTAGTATTTCAAATTTCTCAAAGAGATGGTTGAATATTTATAAATCAAAGTATGTTAAATAATTAGTAAAGAGGTTCGAAATTGATTCATGTGAAAGTATGAATACTACTATGAGTACTTCATGTATAATGGAGGAAGATTCTGCTATTAAATCAGTTAATCACAAGTATTTTAAAGGTATGATTGTAAGTCTATTATATTTAACCACTGGTAGAGCTAATTTAATTTAGTGTTTTCATGTGTGAAAATTTTCAGGTTTACCCAAAGTAAATTTATTTAACAACAGTTAAAAGATTTAATAAGTATTTGAAAGGTACTGTTAACCATGGATTATTCTTTCAAGAAAATATGTCATTTAAATTATTAGGTTGCTCAGATTAAAACTTAATTTGCAGGATGCAAGATAGATGTAAAAAAGAACCAGTGGTATGTGTCATTTTATTGTTAAAAGTTTGGTATCATGGAGTTTAGAGAAGAAACTTTTAGAAACATTATAAATAGATGAAGTTTAGCATTTTTTTGTAGAAAATATTTGTCGACAAACTCTTTAGATTAGACAAACATGATCATATTTTAATATTCATTATGAAAGGATTAGGATTTTGTGTGATGATTAATCATCCATATCTATTTTGAAGAATGATTTACACCATTCCATAACTAAGTATATTGAAGTGAGATATCATTTTACGAAAGACCATGTGTAGAAAAGTGACATCAACCTAAAAACAATTTCTATAAAAGATCAATTAGTTGATATATTTACTATGCCTTTGGATATTGTATAGTACATGTTATCAGCATAAAGCTTTCATTGTTAAGTCTTTTATTATTTATTTACTTCTTTAAATTGTTGGTATAACTCTTTTAACATTTTGAATATCTCTTTTTCTTGAGTATGTTTATCTATTATTATCTTATTTTTCATTATTTTTTATTAAGATGAGATGCTTACTTTTTTCATCAATGCTCTTGTTATTTATTTTATGTTATTTATATTATTTTAATTTATAGATGAACAACTATTTATTTTATTATCTTTTTTATTTTTTTAAAAAAGTGGGAGAGTTGTTTACGTTTTTTAATTATAAAAAAAGGGAAGAATATTGAGTGTCTATTTATCTATTTATATTTTGATATTTACTTATCCCTCACTTTGTTCATTTATTTATTATTAATATTTATCATTTTTTTATTTAGATATTTATTTTTATTATGGTTTTATTATTCTATTATTCCAACATTTCTGTGTTGAATTATTTCTAAGACATAATATTATGTATGAAGATTCAATGAAAATATATATTATGTATAAATCATACTAAAAATATTCCCAAGTATAAAAATTTATAGAGAAGTTAAAAGTTACTTTTATGTATTTAAAGATTACTCTTATGCATTGTTTATAAGTTATAGAATTTGTGAAAGTGTTTGAAGACTTCACTCTTATGAATTACACTTAGAAATTTAGTAAAGTATTGATCAGAAGTAAAGGAATCTTAGGTATTGATCATAAGATAAATATTCAGAAATTATGATCTGGTACTTGGGATTATGTTTCTGAATATCAGAGGTTATAGCTTGAACTTTACATTATGATATATATAGAATGTATGTTGCATTGTTCCTCCATATGTCATCACCACTAGAATTCCAAGTTTTCATATCAAGGTAATAATATATCCAATGCTCTCTCAAGTTCCATCTTAATGTTATGATAACACCAACAACTTCTAGAGTATTAACATGAGAATATGAAGCAGCGCCAACACAATCAGTGTAGTGATACTTTATTTCTCTATCATTTTGATATTTATATCTACTGCAAATCAATTTGGTTTTTTCTCTCTAGATTTTCATTTTTTAAATTATTCTTATATTCTAAAAATGTTGTTCGAAGTGTTTTCAAATTGTTTATTCTATGATTGAATGAGTTATTGGCTGGAAATACCTATTGTTATTCTAATAAAGTTAAGACAATGTTTCTTCCAATGTAATATCCAGAAGTTATGTTAGGAACTATTATGGAAAGAACAAAACATAAAAGGGTACTACGACACTATGTTAAAGACTGTGTATTATCAAGAACATAACCACGAGACTAAATTTCAAGTGACGTATTACTAAGTGTTAATGTGAGAATACGATATTGTGCAACGTGTTAAAAAGAAGATGTTGAGGCTACGGTGCATGCATGGGTGTATGGTTAAACCTTTCTATAATTTGTCCCATTTGGTTATAAGACCTTCCAAATCACCTTTATCACGTTGGTCTTAGAAGTAGAGATGGATGATAGGAGGGGGTGGATGAATTGGTAGAATTTAAAACTTAAAAGAAAACATATAAAGTAAATAATTAACTACCACAGAACGGGGCAAGGGAAGAACCTCGTTTTATTAGTGATAAGAAGAAAGTACTGATAAAAGAGTGACCTTTATCAACGCTAGATAAAAGCGCTCATAAATGTATGCTTTATCATCACTAAGAAAAGAACTTATAAAGGTGTACCTTTTATCAGCGCTTTTCTTAGCGTTTGTAGACGGATCATTTATCAGCGCAATTTTTAGAGCTGATAAAAGTTTTTAATAAATAATATTATTAATTTATATTAATTATTATATTTATATTCAAAAAATAATTTTTATTTGTATACACTAAATAAAAATGCATGTTTATAATTAATATATTTTTTTTAATAATTTAAATATATATATATTTATTTATTTATTTAAATAATTATAAGATTATAATAAATTTCATTAAATAATAAATATATTTATTATATTTATTAGAATTATTGGATTTATTAGATTTATTAGATGCATTTTATTTATTATATTTATTATATTTATTATATTTATTATATTTATTATATTTATTATATTTATTATATTTATTATATTTATTATATTTATTATATTTATTATATTTATTATATTTATTATATTTATTATATTTATTATATTTATTTTATTTATTTTATTTATAATTACTATATATAAATAATTTTTAAATATATATATATTTATAATTATAATTATTAAATATATGTGTTTCCAATTAATTTGGTCAATAAATATATTGATCATGTGTGCATATATGTTATGTGTCATTATGAATGTTCACTTATACATTACACCCTTCTTATTATTCATGTTGTCCATATATGTGATGGCTCGTTTTTTATTACGTATGTATACGAGTAATTCATGTTACCCATATGAATATTATGTTCTTAAAAATACTTATAAAATTACATTAAATATATTTAAATAATAAATATATTTAATATATTTATAATTATTAAAATTTAATTATATATAAATACTTTTTAAATATATGTATTTGTAATTATAATTATAACTATATATATTTAAATAATTATAAAATTACAATAAATACATATATTATAATTATATATTTATTTATTTATTTATTTATTTATTTATTTATAATTATATAAAAATATTTATAAAAATATTTATTTATAGTTAATTATAACTATAAATAAATATATATTATAAAATTATAATAAATATATTTATTATAATACTTATAAAGTTATAAATATATAATTAAATAAATATATTTATAAATATATAAAAATATTTATAAATAAATACAAATAGTTATAATTATAATTCTAAATAAATATAGAGATATATTTAAATAATTAAAAAATATATATAATAAATATATTAATTATATATATTTATATAAAAATATTATAGATAAAGACAATTAGTTATAATTATAATCTAAATAAATGTAGATATATTTAAATAATTAAAAAATTATAATAAATATATTAATTATATATATTTATAAAATTATAAATATATTTGTTATAATTTTATAATTATTTAAATATATATATATATATATAATTACAACTATAAATAAATTTTTATTTATTATAATTTTTAATTACGAATAAATATATATTTATTTATTGGCTATAAATATAAATAATTATTTATTTATTTAAATAATTATTAATTTATAAAAAATATATTTATTATTTTCATATATAATGTTATATATAATTAAATAAATATATTTATAAATATATACAAATATTGATAAATAAATACAAATATTTATAGTTATAGTTATTAATAAATGCATATATATATATATAATAAATATTAGAAATATATGTAATTACAAATATAATAAATATATATATTATAAATTTATAATTATAAATAAATATTTAAATATAAAGGAATATTTATTTATTTATAGCTATTATTATAAATAAATATTTATTTATTTATTATACATGTAATTTTATAAATATCTATAAAAATATAAATAATTTATTATCATTATAGTTTTATCAGCACTTTTTTAGCGTTGATAAAGATAGCCCTTTATCAGTGCAAAAAAAGCACTGATAAAAGTATGTTTTATCAGCGCTTTCTAATTTAGCACTAATAAAACATACCTTCATCACCGCTTTTTAGCTAGCGCTGATAAATGTTTCCGTCGGTTTTATAAATGAACTCTAACATTCTCCTCCTTCCTTCGCACCACTCAAGCTCTCATAGAAGCCTTACCTTGCCACCATCGCCTCCTCCTCATCCTTCTCATCGGCCTCCTCCTCCTCCTCCGCTATTATTGCGAAGTCCTCCCCCGCCACCACGAAGCTCTCCTCCACCACCTCTACCACATCCACATCCTCCTCAGCTGACGACTCCTCCTCTATCGTTGTCGTCGTCATGAATCCCTCCTCCGCCGCTATGAACCCTCCTCCTCCCCCTCTTCCACCAAATCTTGTCATCGTGAATCCCTCCACATGTGTGCATTCTAACTCAATTATTTATTCACACAAAAATAAATATATTACATGGATCATTTGGTTTTTGTTTTAGTTTTGATCCCTCGTGTATGATGGGATCATTTAGGATATTTCAATCCTAGAGTTTTGGAACTTTATGGCTTGTAATAGAGGTCTTCTTTCTTATTTAGTTTGTTTCCATTAAAGGTGGCATGTTTCATCATAGTTTATTCTTCTTTCAAGTATATTTTTCAATGCTATTATTTCATTTTGTATTTAAAAGTGTTATTGTTCTTTCTAAATTCATTTTTACTGAAATTATGAATATATTTGATATCCATGTGATGATTTAAACTATTTTATTGTGTTTTAATCATGGAATAAATGGGTTCTCTTTTAAAATTCATTTTTACATGTTTGAAATGGAATGTTTTCATGTATTATGATTTTGTGAAATGACCATGAGGATTTTTGAAATTGTTCAAATGGTGTGTGTTGTATTATAATCTAGTTTTGTTTTTCAATGAAATAAAACAATGTTTTGATATGGAAATTGTTTTAGAGTGAGGTTTTTATTTTAAAATTATTTTAAAATGGGGTTGTTTTATATATTTAAAATGTTTATTTGAAATGACGATTTGGTTTAACCCTTGTGATAAATTCTTTAATGGATTCTTTAAAAATGTTTTTGATGGAAATGGTTTGATTATGGCTTTGTTTATGATTTAAATGTATGAGATCGTGTTTTTAAGAGTATATTCAAAAAATATATAATATATGAGATTCACATATAGAAATTCCACATGCTTCATGTTTGAATACACCACTGCATATCACATAGAGCCCATCACATAGAGGCCTTCACATACTCTTGATTCGGGAACACTTTCTCTATATTATATTTGGATTTTGATGGATATATAAAGTGTGTTGATTTTCTTTTGGAATGTGTTATACATGGATAAAATGGTTTATTTTAGTGAAGGATGTTTAGAGGTGAGATGAATAGTTTTTTTATGTCATTCAGATTTTATGTGATTGACTTCATGATTAATTTTGATCTCCTCCATTTCATTTATCATGAGAGCCCCAGTTACTCAGGCAGGACCAAGTACATGTACTTGCTAGACATTGATCTGTTCTCCCTGGTACAGGATTATATCCCCACACTTACTAAGAATCAATATGAACTCCATATATATGTATCAAGATGCTTCACTTTCTAGGCATTGACACATTCTCACTGAGAACCATTGTTGCACCAAAACCTCAACCAATCATACTCTTTGATCCCTCCCTCTAATACACATCCACCTTTAATTCTCAACATCATTGAGGCATATCCTTCTTCCCTCTTGGATCCATATTCTCTTGGAAACACCATTTAAAAAAACTTTTAATGCTTTCATCTCATGGTTTCCCATTCTACTGAACACCTCACTTCTAACTAATTCAAAATCAATGTAACTTTTGAACTCTCCAAGAGTAGGAAGGCCATTTTCCCCCAAAGTATGAATCCCCCACCATTGAATATCAATCCAAACCATGCCCATTTCAATGGAACCACAACTTTGTTACTAGTGAAATTCCACTAAATCTTAGAAAACTACTTCACTAAAGGAAACCCAGTAGTCTTGAAACTAAGACTTTCTATCGAGTCTTGATAAAATAATCACTATATGTTATGTAACCAAGATTTAATACCACTTTTTGGTAACTGGTAGTAGAATAAGAAAAAGATATGATACCACTATTTGGATTTGGTACAAATAAACAATCCTAATGTTAAACCTCCAAAACATAAATTAAATCCCAAAAACTTGCAGATAGTGGAAGAAATTCCAGAACATACATGAATTGAAACAAATCCCCAATACTAATATACTATAACATAGAAGTAAAGCTACAGCTAAGTCACTACATTGGATCTCTACCTTCTAGTTCTATTAAAATCATGGTTTTGAAAATACCTCCCCCAAAGGAAAATGAGCAATAAAGGATAAACGCATGACATAAATGGAATAAGCATGCCACATGAAATTTATGTTGTTTGTATGACAATCCAACTTCATAGGGGAATACATTGATATTTTTATTAAGGGATAAATTGAGTTATAAGGGAAACATATTTTTTGTTATCCCTACCTATCCAAAGCTACATGAGACACTTTCTAGAAACCCTAGTCAAATAACCATAACAACACATGTAATGAATCCTTCCCGCCACAAGCACTTTATGGTGAATCCCATCAAAGGGAAAATGATATAATTCAAGTGATTATCAAACCATATTTTCTTCTTATCATAATTTTATATCTAAATATATAAATTATTATTTTATTATGACTTTAACAAATTATATGAATGAATTATTAACTATTTATATTCAATATTATGAAGTGGTCATGACATTTAGGTTTATGTGTCCATAAAAGGTACCAAACCTAGATTTTATTTATGAAATTTTCTTTAAAAGGTTCTAGACTATTTTGGGACTTGATTTTGTTAACCTCGTGAATGAGTTTTGGATAGGTAAGAATTATCTTGATACTTATAATGATACTCTCATTACTTTGATTCTAAAGGTTACTGATATGAGTTTAGTTAAGAATTTTAGAATGACTAGTCTTTTTAATGTCATTTATAAAGTCTTTTTGAATATTTTAATAAATATACTATGGAAAATCATACCATCTATTAGTTTAGTACCATAGTTATTTTCTTATTTTGACTTGATACATGATGTACATAAAAGGATCGGGAAATCAACATAGTTTCTTCTAGTGATGAGTGGCATAGGGAAAATATTTGTGTGAAAGGAATGACACTTGAGAGATTTTTTATTATGTAATGGGTTCATGCTTATAGATTTTCTTAGGTGTATTTATAAGGAAATGAACCAATATTACTTCATGTGAGATACAAATACATTTTTCTTGGGGTGTACAACCAATTGATTTAGTGTGAGCCAAGGATCATTGGGATAATGCAGTGTTTGTAGTAAATTGGAACAGGAGTGTTTAATGGTTGCGAGTGTGGTCACTAACTATGGAACATATCTGTTGGGAATCAGGTGTTGTGGTGAAGGATAATTGATATAACTAGAAAATGGAATCATGGATAATGGATATCCAATGGTGGGGAGAACAATATCAAATTATTATGGAAATTATTATTATTACACCTACCTTTGGAATAATGTGATGGAATCATATAATATTGATTGATTTGGGATGAATCGAGGTGTCTTCTATGTATATTTTATAAAGTGTTTCTATTGATATCTATGTCTTTGTTCAAGTGTTTTAAAATGCTTCTTAGATGGATGTCGCTCATTTTAAATGATTAAGTTTTTGGGTCATGAAGTTGTCTTAAATGCTTTAAAAAAGGAATTATGATATGTGAATGAGTTTTTGGAACTGATTGATTTATTTTAAAAATGTGTGTTATTTTAAAGAGGAATTTGTGTAAATGGTTGTTTTTTTAATGGAATTTCAAGTGTGATTTTTTAAATTGTTTTCAAAGGAAATTTGAACTGTAGTTTTTTCATAATCATTTAAGTTTAGAATTTTATAGAATTAGGAAAACCATTATATTATATCAATATTTTGTGTATTTATTTTCTTAAATACTAATATCACCAAATAAAATAGGATGAATATGAATAAAGAATGGATGGATGACAATCGTTTGACTAGAGAGTATGAAGATTGAGTGAAAGAGTTCATCAAGTTTGCAAAAGATCATGCATATGACCCTTATCAAAACCTTTGTCTATGTTTACACTGTTGTTATTAAAGACAAGTTAGTCTAGAGGAGTTGGAAGAACACTTGATCTATCACGGAATACATCAAAGTTATTAAGGCCTTCAAGCCACCTCAAGGCCTGTAGGCCACATGTAGTTTCCCCATACACACTACAAAAAAAAGAAGCAGCCCAAAAAGAGGATTCAGAGCAGGTGCACTCACCAGAGCAGATCCAAATGGATTTGTTAAAATGAAAGGGTATGGTTATGCCATCGGGACCAGCATGTGCTTGCACGGGAAGACTATCTGGACTATCATGTGAAGGTGGAGAGATACTATCATGATGCAGATGCTAGGGAGGGGTAGTTTATTGTAGATAGTCTGGTTGAATTCTCTAAGACCTTTGGGTCCTGTAATCTCCTAATCCTACAGGCCATGTAATCTCTAAGCCTACGGGCCTTGTAAGGGTTCCCCCTCATCCCTTAATAGGTGGGTTATCAAAAATCAATAAAAATGAATGCCTTCGGGCCATTTGGGGGGAACACATAAGTACCGATCTTGGATGACATCATTCATTGGAAGTTCAAAAGAACGTACATCACTGTCTCCACTAAAAGGTGATCAACTATTTGAGAAAATAAAATATGTGGACACTGATTTTGGAAACCCATTTTCTAAAAACATTATGAAAACCATTTGGAAGTAGATATTGGTTTTCTTTTAATTACCATACTGGGATTGTTTTTACATCAGACACTTTCTTGGTGTTATGCATGTTGAAAAAAATGTATGTGATAGTGTCATTGGCATGTTTCTAAATGCATCCAACAAAACAAAGGATGAAATTAAGGCTATGTTGGACATGGTTTACATGGGAATGTGAAAAGAGTTGGTGCCAATGAAGGCTAAAAAATGAACTTTTCTTCTTCCAGCTACTTATACTCTTTTCAGGCAAGAGAGATATTAGTTTTGAAACTTATTGAATGACGTAAAGGTTCCAGAGGGGTATTCATCAAATATAAAGAACATCATGTCAATGAAAAATTTAAAGTTAAAGGGTATGAAATCACAAGACTGTCACATTTTTATGCAAGATCTAACTCTTATATCTTTACATTGAATTTTTCCCAAGAATGTCCATTATACATTAACAAAGCTTTGTTTCTTCTTCAAATCTATAAACAGTAAAATTATAGACCCGAAAAAATTTCCGAGTATGGAAAGAGAAATTGACATCATATTATGTGAATTGGAAATATTCTTCCCACCAAAATTCTATGATATGATGGTTCATTTGATGGTTCACTTGATGAGAGAGATTCGACTATGTGGTCTTGTACACTATAGATGGATGTACCTCATTGAATGATATGTGAAGATTTTGAAAGAGTATATCAAAAATCGAAGTCGTCCAGAGGGTTGTATTGTGGAGTGATATATTGTTGAAGAAGTCATTGAATTCTATATCAAATACATGTCTGGTGTGGAAAGCATCGGTCTATTGAAATCTTGTCACACTGGGTGGCTTGTGGGTGAAGGAATTTCTAGAAGAGAGGTTGTCACAATAAATATTGTAGATCGGAGTAGGCCCACCTTAATGTTTTTCATAACAGTTTAGAGGTTAACCCATATGTTTAAAACCGAAAAGAAATTATTAGGCAATTGAATTCATCAAGGGATGAAAAATAGATATAAAATAAACATAATCAACAGTCTATAGGATGGTTTAGGGACCATATATTTAAGGATTCGTATGAAAATCCAGACTCAATTTCAGAACGACTTCAATGGCTATTTGGAAGACCAAGTTTGTATGTATTATATTATAATTATTATGTAATTAATGGTTATACATTTTATATTAATGAAAATGATGAAGAAAATACCATGAAGAATAGTGGAGTTACACTTGTGCCTAAAGCGATGCATGTTTCTGGTGCTAACAATAGAAATCCAATTTATGCAAATATGTCATAATTTGGCATCATCAAACAAATATGGGATTTAGATTATACGAACTTCCAAGTTCCGATTTTTCAATTCAAGTGGGTTGATAATAGGATTGTTGTTAAAAAAGATGATTTGGGATTCGTGAAAGTTGATTTCAGTAAAGAAGGGTGAAAAGAAGAACCATTTATAATGGCATCACAGGTAGTACAAGTATTTTATGTTACAGATCCCACAAACTAAAAGTTGTCAATTGTTCTGTTATCAACCAAAACCACTGAAGGGTCAGATGAGAATTCAATGGATGATAACCCTTTCATTGGTACATCGCAATAATTTCATAGCAGTCCCAATATAGATTGTGTTTTTTATGTTAGAGGAGACCACAATGAAGGGATTTGGATAGTCGATAGCGGGGTCAAATCCCTTAATCCTTTAAAAAAGAGTTCAATAATCATGTTATATTTTTTGTAATATACATCGTTTTACCTTGTATTATTATCTATTCACTTCTTCTTTTATGTAATCTAAGTTAAATGTTAAACCACTTATGTAGATAATGACTTCTATATGTGATGATTCTCTCAATCCTGAGGCACAACAGGTCTCTCAACCTACTTATGCTCACAGTTCATAGGAATAATAGATCTCTCAACCTGCTAATTCTTGTAGTGCAGAGGACCAATAGATTTCTCAACCTATTGTTATTATTGCTCCCAGTGCACAGGTATAACCACCATCTGCACATTCCAATTCTAGCACTCTATAGGAACATATTGATGATGTTGAAAATGAGGAAATGGTAGGCTACAAAACACTAGCGGCACATAAAAAATAGTAGCACCATAGTTTGACGGTGTTAGTAAAAATCCTTAAGGAAAAAGCAAAAGGAATCAAATACAAGGTTGGATAGAATAAGTGGGGATAGCATGTTAACCCCAACAAGGCCATGTTCAGTAGTTACATTGGAGTCATCACTCGACAACACGGGCCGATTGATGTACAGTTGTGGCACCATGTTGTCACCAGGCTTAATACATTGATGTGGGGAGATATTATGGTAACATTATGATATCATTTCTTTAATTTACTAAAAAATAAAATATTAAAATATTGACTTACTCTTCATTATCCCTTGTAGAATGCATTTATAGTGGATGACTCGCACAAGGACTATGTATTAAGGGTTGCTGGAAGGATTCACAGAGGCTTTCACACAATTTTAACAAGATGTTATCTTAAAGATAATGAAGGGAAAATAAACCTACACCCACCTCCTATTTATGCACACCTGATAACCCAAGGAGCATGGTATGCATTTACCAGCCATTGTATAGAGCAGTCTTTTCAGGTATATTTTGTTTGGCAATACGTTGTTCGATGATACGTATATTCATCACTTTGATTGATATTTTTTTATTAATGAGATAACAACTGAGTGATAAAAATAAGGAATGAGCAGCAAAACCAACGTACCCCTACCATAAAGAAAGAATGGGGTACGCTTCACTTGAAAAAAATGGTATGTATTTTAAATCTACTTTAATACTTTTATGTGACATAAAACAACACCATAACTATGTTACTCTATTTATATATAGATTGATGAATCCAAATCCAAAGTCACTTCCATCCCACACCATGAACTATAGAAGGAGGCACATGCAAATAAAGATGGGAACTAATAGATAAAAACACACAAAAAGTGTGGGAAACATGTGTGAGTATGACATAATAAATATTTGTTTTGATTTAAATCAATATTACATAACAATGATTATTTATTTTCATATATTTTCTATCTGACATAGTCATAGTAATCAAAAACATCCTAACCGGATGCAGATATACTTTCAGTGGCCTTGAAGCAGGAAAACAATTATGGTCACATTAGAGGTGCGGGTTTTGGGGTGACACCCTGAACATTTTTTGAGAAAAAAAACAAGAGGAGGATCAAAGTGAATAAATCAAAATTATGAGATAAATAATATCTATACTTTAATAACATATGAAATTGTATAGAGAGTTCATGGAAAATTTTATGGCGTGGGTAAAATAGAAGAAACAAATCAAGAACAACTAGTGCGTGAAAATCCCACCACACCCCCACTAGCTTTGAGGTGAGTCATTCCCCTCAAAAACTTGTCTTAGCTGAGGTAATCAATAATCTAATAATTTTTTCTGTGAATTTTGAATTAGATAGACATTTATACCTTTCCTATACTGATATTGTATAGGGTGAAAATTACTGAATTTATATCTATTAACACCCATTAATCTCCTTGTAGCGAGGGATACGGTGTTCAATATCCAGAACACCATGCTATAAAACAGAACACTTCCAACAGTTCATGTAAAAGTTTTGATTAACATAGCCCATGAGCTGAGCACCAATATACATGTTCCAATTGATGATAAATATATTCATAAGGTCAAAAAATCTCTTGGATCATTTATCACATGGTCGTCATAACTTATAAAAAACATGTCGACAAGGAGGTATTCATTTCCAAATTTTTTTCAAGATAAACCTTTAATATTTAATGAATTTTAACTGGTTAATATTATTACAGATGGACACGGAGAAGAGGGTGAAAAGAAAGAACAGCTCAAAACCATCTCAAGGATCAACCAACTGATTAAAACGATCTACTGAAAGCACATTAAACCTGCATGTTCTATATCTGCATTTATTATCATTATAGGCTCATGTGAATATGAAGTTAAAAGATGGTGGTACTCACACAATTATTTTTGATGAAAATATATACAAAGGGGAATATCCATATTTCATTATTATTGAAAATGTAAGTGAAATCCTAGAGTATGATTGGCTAGAAGGATCAGTTATAAATTTATACATGAGGTATGTTTTCATGATTTGATTTTCCAAAAGCTGATATACTATGATAATTATGACTAAATACATTTCATATTTTTCGTAGGGGTACATACTAAAAACTATTTAAGGTATTTCCCCATGAAAAAAAATTGGACTCGTTAGTCCTCATGTAACCTCTATAGAATAAAAAAATAAAATCTGAGAAAGAGGGTGAAATAGTGGCAGGCCTACTCAAATCATTTAACAGTAAAAATATGGATGACAGAATCTTCTTAATACCAATGATGTAGGGGTAAAACTCTATAATTTAATAATATAAAATATATTTTAATTCCTTTCATTACTTATTCCTTTTTGTGTTTTTAGGTATCATTGGATGCTCATTGCAGTCAATTTGGATACTCCAAAGATTTATTTCTTGGATTCAATGCCTGTATATCCAACAAACTGACCACACATGATGGAGTTTTTCAATTTTTAATACACTACATCCAACATTTTAGAACTAAACATCTAGTTATATAATTTATATTATCTTTTAATGAGGATTTTTTTATGATAGGTTAGTGTGTGAATATCATCTACATCATGGAATGAGGCCAAGGGAAAATGAAAAGGAACATCACAAGTACTACAACTGGATACAAATAACAGTATATAAAATAATATTTTACTATCCAAACACATATAAAAAATTAATTATTTTTCTCAATGTTTCTGTAGTGTTTGAAATAAATAAACAAAAAAAGACTATGGTTATTTTTTTTGTAAATTTATAAAAAATATTGTATTCCATGAACAAACCAGCATCCTTGAGGAGGTATTTTCAAAGATAATTACAATTTCATTTAAAATATTTATTAATTCTTTGTCTATTTATACTTTAATAGTACTACCATGATTATCAAAAAGACTCATATTCAAAATATGGTATAGATTTGTTTATAAATGAATGGTCAGCATACCTTATGGAAGAATATACACAAATAGCATGAAGATGTGACCAATATGACTCGAAGCGTCTATTTTTATTTAAAACATTTAGTTTTTTAGTAAAAAGAACAAGTGGAATATTTAAAATTAAGAAAATGCATTAGGATTGATTTGGTACTTTAGGAAAATGATCCATAAGTCATTTGTGACATGTAGGAATCAACCGCACCTAAATCTGATGCATGGTGTGACCGTTATTACTTTAAGTATGTATTTTTATATTAAATTAACAATAAATTTAGCAAAAATAACAAGTGACATACTAAAAACTGAGAAAATGCATTCATATTGTTTTAATACATTAGGAAAACAGTCCATCGGTTATTTTTTATGTGTAGGAATCAACCACACCTCAATCTGGTGAATGGTGTGACTGATATGACTAAAAGTGTCTGTTATCAGCTTAAAATTGACATTTTAGCTCAAAATGCGCCACTCACTGAAAACCAAGAAAACTCATTCAAATTGTCTTTATAATTTAGTAAAATTATTCATAAGTTATTTGTGATGTGTATGAAGTGGTATCTTATCAAACTGATGCATGATGCGACCGGTATGACTCAAAATGTGTGTTTCCAGTTTGAAATGATATTTTAGTAAAAAAACACTAATAACATACTAAAAACTAAGTAAACGCATTAGTATTGTTTTGATACTTTATTACAACAATCTATAAGTCATTTTTGATGTGTAGTAATTAACCTCATCTCAATCTGACACATGGTGTGATCGGTATGACTCAAAGTGTCTCTTTTTATTTAAAATTGACATTAGTTTTAGGAAAAAACACAACTGGCATACTGAAAACTGAGAAAACACATTCGGATTGTTTTGATAATTTAGTAAAACAATCCATGAGTCATTTTTGACATGTATGAATTAACCCAATATCAATAAAAAGCATGATGTGACCGGTATAAATCCAAATGTGTCTTTTTATTTAAAATTGACATTAATTTAAGTAAAAAAGAACAACTAGCATACTGAAAACTGAGAAAACACATTTTTATTGTTTTGATACTTTAGTAAAACAATTCATGAGTCTTTTTTAATGTGTAGGAATCAACCTCACTTCAATATTATGCACGGTGTGACTAGTATGACTAAAAGTTTCTATTATCAGTTTAGAATTTACATTTTAGCTCAAAATGTGTCACTCACTAAAAACCAAGTAAATGCTTTCTGATTGTCTTCATAATTTAGAACATTGATTCTGAATTTATTTCTGACATGTATGAAGTATTCTCACATCAAATTGACACACGATGTGACTGTTATGACTCAAAAATCATGTTTCTGGTTTGAAATTATATTTTAGTAAAAAAACACAAGTGACATACTAAAAACTGAGAAGATGTATTTGGATTATTTTGATGCATTATAAAAATGATGAATAATTCATTTCTGACAATTAGTAATCAACCACATCTCAATTAGATGAATGATGTGACCGGTATAAATCCAAATGTGTTTTTATTTAAAATTTGCATTAATTTAAGTAAAAAAGAACAAGTGACATATTGAAAACTGAGCAAACACATTCAAATTGTTTATCTATGAGTCATTTTTTATGTGAAGGAATCAACCACACCTTGATTTGATGCACAGTGTGACTAGTATGACTAAAATTGTTTGTTATTAGTTTAAAATTAACATTTTAGCTCAAAATGTTTCACTCATTGAAAACCAATAAAATGCCCTCCGATTGGATTCATAATTTAGGAGAGTGATTCGTAAGTCTTTTGTGATGTGTATGAAGTAGTGTCACTTCAAACCGATGCACGATATGACTGGTATGACTCAAAATGGGTGTTTCTGGTTTGAAATGATATTTTAGTAAAAAAACAAAAATGTCATATTGAAAACCGAGGAAACCCATTCAGATTATTTTAATAATTTAGAACAATGATCCATGAGTCATTTTTTATGTGTAGGAATCAACCACACCTCAATTTTATGAATGATGTGATCAATATAAATCCGAATATGTCATTTAAAATTGATATTAATTTTAGTAAAAAAAACAAGGGACATACTCAAAACCAAGGAAACCCATTTGGATTATTTTGATATTTTAGGGAAATGATTCATAACTCATTTTTGACGTGTAGAAATCAACCCCATCTCAATAGGATGCATGGTGTGACTTGTATAACTCCATATGTGTCTTTTTTATTAAAAATTGACATTTTATTAATGTATTCATTCATATTAATGTTTAATTTATTTCTTTATAGTATTACTAACATAATATTTGTTTTCTTATATAGGTGGAACCCTTTTCTTAAGTTGGGATGATTTGTTCAGCAAATAATACCATGGGTAGACATTTTTTAGAGGGGATAACAGATGTCAAAGGATTAATCATTAATGTTTTTAACTATTTTTTGGATAATTGTAAATGTAATTATATAAAAATTTTCTTGAAAGTGTATAGCATTGTTTTACAAACCCTTGTGTGCGCAGCTTTATTATTGTATGTGCTGCTTTTTTCTTGTGTTCGATTTGCAAGTGGTGTGTGTGTTTGTTGTACAAGTGATGGTGGGTGTGTTTTTATATAAACAGCACATCACATGTAGCTAGGCTTTTATCAGCACTATTCAGATAACTGATAAAATGTTCCATTTTTAGTGCTAAAAATAACATTGATTAAAAGTGTCCTTTATTCATGCTAAAATAGCACTGATAAAGGGGGTCCTTTAATAGTTCTTTTTTTAGTGTGGATAAAGGACACCATTTATCAGTACTTTTTTAGCTCTATTAAAGGGGACCCCCCCCCCCCCCTTTATCTTTGCTGAGATTAACAGCACTTTAAAAGAATTATCTGTAGTAGTGACTCTGATAACCTTTTGATACAAAAACTAATTTATGAATATTAACATTTAAATAGTGGATACAGAAATATCTACAGAATAATGGTAAGTGTACATCATGCATATCTCACTATATACATTAAATGTTAATTTAAAATTACTATTTAGTTGGATCTAGGGAACCCACTATAACAACACTCCCACTTGAACTAGAGCTAACTTGATAACTATCCTTATTATCTCTCATATGATTAAGATCATATTTATGCAAAGTTGTGGCTTTAGTTTCTAGCTCTACCACATCTCCACTGTATGGAAATTATGTTATTTGTGACTTTACCTTCTTGAGTAATACTTATCAAGAGATGATATCCCCGAGTATATTCCATTTTTTCCAATGTCTAAACTTTAAATATTGGATAGTACGAGTAAAATAATTATCATCATGATAATAATTTACTTACTAGGTGTCATTAAATAACTATAATAAATCATTGTGTAATCTATATGGCTTCTTTAGCTTCCTTAAAAGCTTCAACATACTCGTCATTTATAGATATAGCCACCACCATCTTTTATGATCTTGTCTCATTCATTTCCTTATCTTGACTATAATATTAGATCACACTAATCTAAGTAAAACTACCTTGTGTCCCTTGAAAACTAGTATCCTTTCCACTCCACAAACTAGGTACATATCTCTTATACTTTATCAAGTACAATTAGAGAGTTTTGACTACTTCCCTTGCAATTCTCCTGGATATAAATGATATTTTCCCACCATTAAGTATATGTTGTAAATATTAATATATATAGTACATAACATGGCATACGTGATTGATCCATCGTAGAGGCGTATGGAACTCAACTCACCACTTTAATATCCTCTTATACCCAATTCACATTTTCTTAGAGAGATTTATGTCATTTGAAATTGGTAACAATTCTCTCTTTAATTTTTCCAACTTGTATTCTCTAATACCTTGTATATATATGTATTGTTGACTAGGTCTAAGAAACCATTAGATCCACCTCAGTCGATCATTTTCCCTATAACTTGGGTTGCTACTTAAATTCAATTTCTAGATAGATTCTTTCATTTTGGTCTTAACTAACTATAAGACCAATTCTTGTTTTCCATATGTCACCAAACATATTCTACATGTAAAACAGTAACACTCCCCCTAACCTCTGGTAGACACATGGAAAATATTCATTTTAAATGAATATTTTATAATCTTATTGCTTACTTTAATCCAAATCTGGATTTCATCCATTTTCACTTCTTATTGACATTCTATGATATCACCATCCTTTTTTGGTTGCGTCGTATAGACACCTTCCATGATTGGTGGTCTTAACATCCAATTCTCAACAAAATTATCATAGAAAGTAGCTATGATAGGTAAACTTATAATGGATTTAGGAATAACAATAGGTGTTACAAATCGAGCCTTATTGGTACCACACTTATACCATCCATGTATAGTATCACCTAAATACCCACCAGAGTATTAAAAATAATAAGTCACTTTTACTTTGATACATGGAATCCACTATTGAATTTTGATTGGTCTTATCAATTTTAGCTAATTTTCATATACTACCTACTTATAGGAATTATTATTCTCAATGAATAATGTAACACCAAGTGTGGTGAATATTAAACCATCACTATTATTTTAACCTTTATATATGGTATGTGACTTTGGAACATTTCTTTCCCTCTCGGTCTTGTGCAACTTGTTCCTATGTCAACTATTTGTGCATCTCTAGCATTGACTAAACCCAAGTCAATCTTACTCCCATTATCTCAAGTAGATATGTTAACACTTTTATATAAATTTAGTTTATCACTTGATTATATATTTTCTATCATGAGGGTTTTTGTAATGTCTTAATAAACTTTTAAGACAATTACTTCAGATGAACATTGTTTTTTTCTTGATCAAAGTTTGTTTATATCCTAACAAACACTTTGTATTCAAAAAAAATGTTCTTATGCTGTAATGGATCTCCATCATATTGTAACTCATATGATATCCATTTTTCATGATAATTATCATATGGTTATGGGATAATGTTGTTGTTTGAAAGCATGTCATGAAAAATGGAAGTATCTACAATGTATGAGTTTTAAATTCATTCCTATTTTACTTACATCATGAATCTGATGTGTATAAGGAAATGTCGAGTTGGAAATTACTCCACGCTACATTTTTTTATCATTTTTAATATTTAAGACACATAATTGATCCTAATTATTATCATTATATATTTTATGTGGATAAGGTAATTTATGATTAGTAATTTCTCCACACTATAATATGTTGACAGATGAATGCTTGGTCAATATATACTTTGAAATACCAGCCTGAAGCAACTCATATCTTCAAACCATGCATATATCATACTTCAGTTTAACATTAATTAAACACTTTAAGGAATCTTATGAAGTATAATTACCAGTAGTTTGCCCTTGAAATAGTTTATGCTCTCTAGTTAAACTAATTATGAAATATTTGTGGCGTTCCTTTATTTTTAAAGGTTTCTTTTCCAAAAATAAATAAGTATATATATCAATAATACCTAAGTTGTTTAGCTCCACTAAGTCTAAATACCATAATGGGTATATCCTTGATGTACACTTTTAGTTTTACTTGAAAAAGAATTATCTTTCCACAATTGGGTATATAAGTCTTATATTCTATATTCATCATGTATTGCCTATGATTCATGTATAACTAGACTGTTGACACCGAAAAATGTGTTTCATGCACTTGGTGCAGAATTCAAGATGCACTACTAGAAAATAGGTCTATACCCACGATTTTGCAAAAAACTATGGGTATAGGGATAGTATGTGAACCTATACCCACGGTTTTCCAAAATTGTGGGTATAGGCCACCTATACCCACAGTTGTGCCAAAAACCATAATTATAGTTTTCTTTTAAGACCTATACCCACGGTTTTGGATAAAACTATGGGTATAGGGTATTTTCTGAAGACCTATATCGACGATTCTTCAAAACCGTGGGTATTGGGGTTTTTTTTGAAGACCTATACCCACGGTTCTACAGAACCGTGGGTATATATTTCCCGCGTTATGGCGGGGAAATAAAATTAGGCGTGACACAAAAAAAAATTTGGCAGGAAGGCATTTTTTCACGGTTTAGATTAATATATTTACTTTAATATAAATATATATTTTCAAAAATTCTTTAGCTCGATTGGTAAACCCTTCTCTGATGGTGTTATAGGTCATGGGTTCAATTTCTGTAATTAACATTTTTCAAAACACGGATCATATTAATATATATATGTAGATGTATGTATATACATTAAATGAAAATGATAGCTCGGTTGGTCCTTTGGGGAGGCATGTTCGTGAGGCGCTTTGTGAGACACGGGTTCGAATCCCCCTGCCCGCGTTTTTTGAATTTAAATACCCCAAATGGATCATATTAATATATATACGTAGATGTGTGTATATATAACAATTAAAAATCATATCTTGGTTAGTCCCTTGGTGGGGCGCTCCTGAGAGGCGCAGCGTGAGGTGCGGGTTCGAATCCCCCTTATGCATGATTTTTGAATTTAAATTCCCCACAGTTTTTAAACTGTGGGGTCTGTATTGTGCCAAGCTAGAACAGTGGTGTGCCAAACTTTGACTCCCATATACCCACGGTTCTCCAAAACTGTGGGTATATGCTGAGACCCCTATACCGATGTCTTTCCAGCCCACAGTTCCCAAAACCATGGGTATAGGCTATACCCATGGTTTTGGGATCTATACCCACGGTTTTGAACCATGGGTATAGGTCGTTTTTCCAGTAGTGATGTGAACCTCACTTAGACACCAAATGTTGAGTATGAGTAGAAATGAATCTTTATACTGGATGAAGGAGTAGATTGGATTCATGTTTCATGACCCAAAATATCCTTGACCAGGCCCAAAAAGTTCACATGACACCTTCACGGGACCCTGGCATGGGACCCCCACACAAGACCCCCACACGGGACACTCGCACGAGAGGACACCCGCACGGGACGACACCCACATGGGAGGACACCCGCACAAGAGGACACTTGCATGAGAGGACACCCACATCGGACACCTGCATAGGACACCTGCGCAGGACACCTTCATGGGAAACCTACGCCAGGGACCTGCATGGGGTAACTCCTTCAACTAGGTTCCCATAATTTCCTACAAATGGGACCCTGAGGCTCGTCATCTGCACAACTAGAAAACCAGAAGAAGCCCTAATGCTCTGGTCACGCAGCCCCATCACCCAAGTCCACCAAAACCTCTGAGGTAGCCCTATGCAATTAGATAAAAGATGGAATTAAGTAGAGAGAGGGTTCAAAGTCCCTCCAAGGTCTAAAATACAATAAACCTACATGAACACCCTATTTCTCCATAAAAGTACAACTACATGCGCAAGGCCCCCATTCTAATCAGGGAACTATGCGAGACTCATCCAAGGACACCTGAGGAGACCCATGGTACCTAGGATAAAGCCTCCCCCAAGTGTTGTTTCCCAGGTGGTCCATTGACCAAGGAATATCCATCTTGTGCAGGCCTGTATCTCCCTATGAAATGCACCTCCATCTCCTCTCAAGCCCTACGTGAAGCACTTTTTCTCTCCAAACTAGGACATGTGTGATCCTCCTTTTGATCCCTCTTCTAAGACACTAATTATAGGGATCCTTTTCCTTTGTCTCCCTTGTCTAAGAGGGACCAAATTGAAACCTACACAAAAGTATCAGGACTTGAAAAACCATTTAAAGAGGAACACCAGTGTGTCTCCCATTTGGGTATGAATTCCTTCAGTCAAAGGTATTCCATGCTTATCCTACCTGACAGGTAGGGTCCTCAGGGTGCATGTGAGTATGCATTCCCTTGGTCATGAGGACCACAATCCTTGGTGCGGTGTTAGGTAACTCCCGATCTCAAGCACTAGGGTTAGGAATATGTCCTTCTCTATTTGTAAACCATTCAAAAATAGAAAACCTGACATGAATGATTGCAAAAAATTCAAACCCATACAATCAACTATCGAGAACGCGATGTTTTCATATGAAATATAGACTATTTGTTTTGTATTAAAAACCATAAACAACATTCATTCCAGAACCGGAATAATGTATCCTTATATTGAATGGAAATGTTAGATAAATATTTTGGTGATACATAACAAAATTTCAACTAGAATCAATAAACTTGGAAATATAGAAGTTGTGTACTTCTCACCACTGACTTAGTAACCACCCCTTCTCAGCCACTTTGATAATACTCATTACTTATAATAATGTTTATATACTTGATTACTATATTTAAATACACATATGTAATTGTAATATTTAATTTAATACCTAATAAATAAAATATAAAAATCAATTATAATATATGAATATACCTAAAGAAGAAGAAATTACTTGCTTATTTAATTCAGTTATTGCATTTAAACTTCCATATATTTATTTCATGATATGTGAATCAAATAACCTCTTGTTTAATACCTATTCTTTAAAGTATTTTTTGAATATTTATTTGACATCACAGATACAATTTGTCCTTTTTTTCCTTTTCTTTAAAATTGTTCTCCATAAGAACTAAAGATGAATCTTTATTTAATGTTCTTATTTCTTGAAAAAAATTACCCAAAAGGTAATGAATCCTTCCCTCCATACTACTCATTTTTAATCTTAAATGATACTAGAGTATATGTGTGAAAATAATATAATAATGGGATGTTTTGAAAGATCATGATCTGCCATTAAATTTACACATAGCCAGTGTAATCATCACACATTCATATCTCGCTTTACTTTATTCTAGTCATCTTCTTGGAGATGAGACAACATGTGTAATCATCCATGTATTAATGTTGTATCTACAAATCACATCATACATTGGTGATAGCACTATGACATAACTATCATATGCATCATACATGAGTCCCCTATGATCATTTTTAACACCCTCACTTCCTGAGGAGGCTTAATAGGTATTGGGACACCAGAACTTTGAATTTCCAATATTGTAGTACTTTGTGCAAGTACTTGTACTACTTGTAGGAAACTTATGCCAGTTTGGACATTTTCTTTGTCTAATATTATCACAGTGTACTTGTGGTATTACTTTCCATTTTTTACAAAAAATAAAATCTTACATATTAGTAATTTTATCTTGATTATCAATTTAGAAATTATTGATTAATTAATTAAATCATTAAATGTCTCCCACTATTTTATCAAACTATAGAAACACACTATACTGGAATCAGAATACTCTATCACTTGATTATTATAGTGGAAAAGATCCTTGAAATCTATCTTCCTAGTCTACAAGCTATGGCTATGCTGCTACTCAGAGAGTTCAAGGTAGGCATTTGACATTCCAACTGTATTAACTCAGGGCTCCTTGATCTATTGAGTGAAGCCACAACTTATAAAATCATAAATATGATTTACACAATTCTTTCCTATAAATATTCGAGGTATTTTGGCTAATCCTTTGTTATCATCATTAGTTAAGTCAACCCATCACTCTAAAAATAACTCCTCAGTAGTAGGAGGCACCCTCAATTATGGAAGATGAGCAACCTGTACACCTGTTTTTGTTCAAATTCAAATGATGGAAGGCATTTTCAACTTAATATTTCTTTGAGGGTTTTTTATATTTATCAATGAATGTAATCCATTTCTATTAATATGTTCAAACTATATTATCACACTCACAGCTAAACATTAATATAAAAACATTCATCGTATCTTTATGCATTTTACTATTTATAATTTTATGTGTTTCCCACTGACATGTAAATGCATAAAATAATAAACAATACATAATGGAAACAAATTACTTGACTGGTCTTGAGCATTTAATATTGGTTGATCCATTTAAACATAATGGATTAAACACAACCTAGGGGAAACATACCTGAGTCATATCTTAACTCATAATGTAACTCATCTCCATTCAGTATCCACTTCTCATCTGGATTTCACCTTGACTTGACATGGTCCGCGACTTACAGCATCCTCGTCATAGTATAAATATACTTGCATGCGGGTGAGGGGAACTCAAGAGTGAAAAATACAGATAACTCGCTTTTATCTGGGCGCATAGGCCCTTATACATATTAAATGAGAAAAATGAGGATGCACAGACCATCTTAAATTAACTACTTATTACAGACATCACATGTAGTTAGTAAATAATAAAATAAATTCGACATACACGGGTCAAGTCAATTGCTCAAGACCGGGCAGTGGATAAAATAAAAGCATGATAAAATTTAATTGCAATAAATTTAAGTACGGTGACATTTATTAAATTAAATTAATTATTTAAATTAAAATAATTTTATTTTATTTGTTCATGATATTAATTTAATTTTAATTCCAAAAAAATTATTTATTAATTAATTTAATTTAATACCAAAATTAAATTAAATTTTTCAGAGTATTAAAAATTACATTTTTAAACCAAGAAATAATTTTTAATTAATTTAATTTTAACACTAAAATTAAATTAATTATTGATTATTTAAAACCTTATTGGGACCTAAAACCCCACACGGGGCTAATGTGGGTCAAGTCGAACTCGCGTCGGCCCATTTTGGGCCTGGAAAACCCCTTACAGGGGTATTCTGGGCCAGGCGGATCCACCCTGGCCCGTTTTGAGATGGGCGGACAAAAACTTTGGGTGGAAAATTGGGAAAATATGGATTAAAAATGGAGTAGACTTACTGCAGTGGTTGGATGAGGTTGGGAAGGATCCAAGATTTGAAGGCAGTACAGTCGTGGTGGGGTGCTACGGGATTCGGTCATGATGGACGACAACAACATCATCCATGGATAGTGTCGGCAACTTGCCTTCCAGAGCTGGTCGATGGACCACATTGGCATGGCAGCTAGCTTCAATGGGAGCGACGTGGTCAGATTCATGGCAGGCGTGGTCCGACCTCGCAGGAGGTTCCAGTGTGCAGTCATGGGCTGGTGAGGAGGGAGGCGATCGGCTCAACCGTCACAATGGTGATGACGGTTGGTGGTTCGACCGTGGGGGCCCAGTGGCCTCACGGAGGTGGTTGAGGAGGGAGGCCAGCATTGCGGGTTGCCATATGAGGTAGGAGCACCAATGCGGCCAAGAAGTCATAGAACGTATAGTGTTCAGAAGCTCCACATGGGCGGACCAGTAAGAGCAGGAGGAGGTAGCTCTGACTGGGGTTCCAGCTTGTTGGGGTAGTGGAGTTTTGCGACGATGAAATCAAACACAAATGAGGAATAAAATGGAAGAACATGAGAAATTTACATTGTTTGGTAGTGTGCTTACGTCCACGATATAAGGGGTCTTGTTTCTATTATTATCTCTAGATAATAACGTCAGATGATCACTCAGTGTTACAGTAGGATTTTTTGTTACAATTTCATAGGAATTAATCCTATTAAAAAGAGGAAATGTTTGATGTTAACCAAGGTTAGTATGGGGTGGTTCATCAACCCTTTAATTTTTCCATGCCACGTGTTGTGAGCCTTTGGTGTCAGTAGGGTTGGCTGCCAAACCAGAGAAGAAAACTCCTTGCTGACAGAAGACTCTACCACTATGGGAAAAATGGGTATTTTTGACGGGTCATTTGTGACGGGAACTCGTCGTAAATACTTTTTTTTACGACGGTCCACCGCAAATAGTTTCACTGGGTTTTTTAAAAACTCATTTGGGACGGGCCCGTCGCAAAAAACATAAAAAAATAAATATTAATATTAATATTAATAAAATTAAATATATATATATTTATAAATACTATTTGCAATGGAAAAATATACCCATTGCAAAAAACATAAAAAAAATAAAAAAAATAATTAATATTAATAAAATTAAAAAAAATAATTATAAAATAATATTTATAAAATAATATAAATAATAATAATAATAATATTATTATTATTATTATTATTAAAATAATAAAATAATAATAAAATAATAATAATAATATAAATAATATAAATAATATTTATATAATAATAATAAAATATTAATAAACTAATATTAATATTATTAATATTAATAAAAATGAATAATAATAATAATAATAAATAATAAAATAATAAAATAATAAAAACCTTAATATTCAGAAAAATATAAAAATAATAATTTTAATAAATAATAATTTTAATAAAATAATAAAGTAATAAAATATTAAAAAATTAAATAAATAATAAATTAATAAAAACACAATATTCGCAATAGTATAAAAAAATCACTAAACCATGAGTCAGACATTGCATGTACTTCATCATCTGTTGGTGTTGCTGCTCTAGTAAACGACGCATCTTCTCCTCCTCCTACTGCTACTATTGTTATTGACACGTCACATTTTGTCTGCCCCAGTATACCGATCACAACATGTGTCAGATTAAAGTGTGGTTGATTCATACACATCCCAAAGTCTCAAAACTGTTCTAACTGCCAATGTAACCACATTTCCATTTTCATTCTATGTCGAACTGCTGACACTACATATTAAATCAATTTTCTTTATTGAATTTTTATCACATTGTTGAAAGTCAAAAGAGCATAATAAGCTCATATGCCCATTATATCATGAGAAGTCACCACAATGGGCACATGAGCTTACTTTACTCTCTTATCCTTCAAAAATAAGAAAGGTTTTTCAGTTAACAACATCGAATCAATATGTTGTGCTGGCAGTTCGATAAAGAAAGACGATGAATATAGAAAACTTGGTTACGTTGGCAGAAAGAATCATTTTATCTATTTTGTGGCGTGTTACAAATAGTTAAAAATAAAACATGACTTCCCAAAAGATCTGTGAAAATAATAATTAAGTATTAGATAAAAATGATAAGAAAATTAACTTACAAATATAAGATAAAATGATGACAGAATTAATTAAAAAAGTAGTAAGAATCCACCTTTTCCTAATGGTTGTATACATTTTTTATGCATTTCCTAATTACTGTTATTTATTAGTATTAAGTATTACTAATTATTACTAATTATTACTCTTTATGCCTATTTATTACTAATTATTACTATTTATTACTATTTATTACTAATTATTACTAATTATTGATATTTATTATTGATTATTACTAATTATTACTGATTATTTCTAACTAATTCTAATTAATTCTAATTATTGCTAATTAATCCAAATTATTGCTAATTAATCTCTATTTAATACTAATCATTACTAATTAATCCTAGTTATTACTATTTATTACTAATTATTGCTAATTGTTAATAATTAATCCTAATTAATTATAATTAATCATAATTATTACTATTTATTTCTATTTATTACTATTTATTACTATTTATTAATAATTATTACTACTTATTACTAATTTTTACTATTTATTACTATTTATTACTAATAATTATTACTAATCATTACTAATTATTACAAATTATTACTAATTAATCCTAAGTATTACTAATTATTACTAATTATTACTAATTAATCATAATTATTACTAATTAATCCTAATTATTATTAATTATTGCTATTTATTACCATTTATTACTAATTATTACTATTTATTACTATTTATTACTAATTATTACTAATGATTGTTAATTATTACTAATTATTTCTATTTACTATTAATTATTACTAATTATTACTAATTATTACTATTTATTACTATTTATTACTATTTATTACTATTTATTACTTTTTAGTACAAATTATTACTAATTATTACTATTTATTAATATTTATTACTGATTATTATTAATTATTAGTATTTCTTAATATTTATTACTAATTATTACTAATTTTAACTAATTATTACTAATTATTACTAATTAATCCTAATTATTACTAATTAATCCTAATTAATCTTAATTAATCTTAATTATTACTAATTATTACTAATTATTACTGTTTATTACTATTTATTACTATTTATTACTATTTATTACTAGTTATTACTAACTATTACTATTTACTATTAATTGTTACTAAGTATTACTAATTATTACTAATTATTGATATTTATTACTAATTATTACTATTTATTAGTAATTATTACTATTTATTACTATTTATTACTATTTATTACTATTTATTACTATTTATTACTATTTATTAGTATTTATTACTATTTAGTACTAATTATTACTAATTATTACTATTTATTAATATTTATTACTAATTATTGTTAGTTGTTACTATTTAATAATATTTATTACTAATTAATCCTAATTATTACTAATTATTACTAATTATTACTATTTATATTACTAATTATTACTAATTATTACTAATTATGACTAATTATCACTACTTATGACTAATTATTATTATTTATTAATATTTGTTGATAATTATTACTAATTGTGACTAATTACTTCTAATTGTCACTCATTATCACTAATGACTATTAATTAATAATAATTAATATAACTATTAATTCATAATAATTAATATTAATCACATGTAATTATTTGTAAAAATAATATTGTAAAATAAAATGATCTTATTCTAATTTAATTTAAATGTAGCTAATTTACAAAAATTATGACTAAAATAAAATAAAATAAAATAACTAAGAAATAAAAGAAATAGATAAATACCTTAAAACTGAATCTTTCATAGGATTTAACTTGTGAATGATGTTCCGATTTAAAACTTTAAAGTTTGAAAAAAAAAATTGAGAGACAAATGTAAGTAGAGAATGAGAGGGGTGGAGAAAGGGGTGGAATGAGAGAAAAAATGGATAGAGGTATATATAGGTTAGATTATTTGTGACGGGATACCTGTTGCAAATAGTGGTATTTGCGATGGGATTTAATACTCATCGCAAATACCCTTCCTATGGTTTAGTACATAAGTCGCGCCAAACCTTTTACTACGGGAAGAATCACCCAGTCGCAAATAACTGATTATTTGCAACAAAAAGAGGGTCTTGTCGCAAATAATCTCTTTTAACAGACTATTTGCGATGGGACCCTCCCTCGTCGCAAATACCCATTTTTTCGTAGTGTAATTCCACTAATTACTCCCAAAATGGGAGTGGCCCGCACAAATCTTCCCCTCACGACCAATTTGGGGTGCAAACTAGACTTACAGTCTCCTTGCAGGCATCCAGCTTCTCTTTCGGTAGAACCTTCGTCATCATGTCTGCCCCATTGTCATTGGTGTGGATTTTCTCAACTTTCAACAATCTTTCTTCTAGCACATTTCAAATCCAGTGATATCGCACGTCAATGTGTTTGGACCTAGAATGAAATGTTGGGTTCTCGCTGAGATGAATAGCACTCTAACTATCGCAATAGAGAATATAATTCTCCTAAATCTGTCTCAGCTCATGTAAAAACTTCTTCATCCACAACATCTCTTTACAGCCCTCAGTGACCGCGATATATTCTACTTCTGTGGTGGATAAGGCAAAACACTTCTGAAATTGTGATTTCCATGAGACTATTCCCCCTGCAAATGATATCGGGTACTCGGATATGGATTTCCTTGTGTCTACATCTCCGTCCATATCTGCATCTGTGTGTCCTTATAAAACAGGTGTGTCACTTCCAAAACATAAATAATGACTAGATGTACCTTAAATATACCTCAATATCCATTTGACCATTGTCCAATGCTCCTTTCCTGGATCTGATAAGAATCTGCTCACAACACCAACAACGTGAGCAATATTTGGTCTAGTGCACACAATGGCATATATAAGACTGCCAACTGCTGACTGATAAGGAACTTTTTTCATATCAGTTTTCTCCTTCTTAATTGATGGACTCTGACTTTTTGGGAGCCTGAAATGACTTGCAAGTGGGGGGTTGACTAGTTTTCCCTTGCTCATGTTGAATCTTTCAAGAACCTTCTCAATGTATTGCTCCTGAGATAGCCAAATCTTGTGATTCCTCCTATCACGAGTAATCACCATACCAAGAATTTGAGTTGTTTCTTCCAAGTCCTTCATTTCAAAAGACTTGTTCAACTCCTTCTTCAACCTATCAATCTTGGTGATATCTCTGTCAATAATCAGCATATCATCAACATAAAGCAACAAAATAATAAAATCACCATCATCAATTTTTTTGATGAAAATGCAGTGATCAGCAGTTGTACTTATGTATTCATTTTTCTTCATGAATGAGTCAAATTTCTTGTACCATTTCCTTGGCGCCTATTTCAAACCATATAAACTTTTCTTAAACTTGCATACCATGTTTTCTTTTCCTTTCACATGAAATCCCTCTGGCTGCTCCATGTATATCTCCACATCAAGATCACAGTGTAAGAGTGTTGTATTTACATCAAGTTTCTGAACCTCCAGGTTCAAACTAGCCACCAATCTAAGAAAAACTCTGATATAAGACATTTTAACTGCATGAGAAAAAAATCATCAAAGTCAATACCTTTCTTCTAACCGAATCCCTTCACAACCATTCTGGATCTGTAGCGCGGTTGCGAGCTGTCATCTTCTCCTTTGATTTTGTACACCCACTTATTCTTCAGTGTCTTCTTTCCAAGTGGTAACTCTACCAAATCAAATGTATGGTTCTTGTGCAAGAATATCATCTCCTCTTGTATGGACTTATTCCATTCCATCTTCTATTGGCTTTTGATCACATCATCATAACTATCTATCTCTCCCCCGTTAGTGAACATCACATACTCATGTGGTGAGTATCTACAACTTGGTTTTCATTCTCTGGTGAATATCCTCAACTATTATTTGGATGGAATTTTCTCATAAATATCATAAGATGGAGACATATCAGCAGATGGAGACATTATCTGGTAGTGATGTATCATCATTGTCACGTATTTCTCTCTCACTATCTAGTACTGATGGTAGTGAGACTAATTCCAGACTGACTGGAATTTCCTCAGAATGAAAATTCTCTGCACTTTTTAGCTTCTCAAAATATTCAATCTCCTAATCCTCAAGAAACACCACATATTTTCTTCTGAATATCCTCCTACTGATAGGATCCCAAAGTCTATATCCAACCTCCTCATGAACGTATCTCAAAAAGATACACCGCTTCCCTTTTCCATCCAACTTCACTCACTTGTATTTTGGGGTGTGAACAAATGTCCTACAACCAAATACTCTCAAGTGTTTGTAAGAAACATCTTTACCTGTCCAGACACCTTTTGTAACATCATAGTTCAGTGGAACTGATAGAGAAAGGTTGACAAGATCAACCACGGCCCTCATTGCCTCCCCCAAAAATGTGTTTAGCAGCTTTACATTTCAGAGTATATGTCTGATGGTTTTTTCCAATGGTTTCTACCAAAGAGGAGTTTTTTTCAATATATTATAATTATAAGAACCGAAATCATTAAAAATAATAAAATTGGTGATGTGGAAGTGAGTCATGTTCATAAAATTTTTATTTTAAAATCATAAAATATAATATTGGTTTTAGAGGATTTATTACAGGATTATAAAATTACTCAAACAACTTCAAAAACACATTATTTTAAAGGGGAAACACAATTTTGGTCATGGATACTCCTTATAGTATTTATTACATCACTTTTTGGCTATTATGATGTCATAATACATACTTTATATTTATACAGTATTTAATTTTTTCCTAAAAATTTGACTTTCAAAAAATTATGAAAAATTCACTGTTGGATAATTTTGATGTGATGATTTAAAAAATAATATTGATTTTATCAAAATAATTTTCTAAGTATGATAATTTACACCTTAAAATAAAAATCCTCATTTATTAAAAAATACTGGTTTTTACAATGATAACAGTTTTATAACCCTTTTAAAGATTACATTGAACTTCATTAAATAATGTTATCATTTATATTTAAATAAATATTATTTAATAATAATATTTCACGAAAATCAAATTTATTTCAAAAATTATTGACTTTATAAAAATATTATATTAATTGAAATTATAGATTTCCCAAAAATACAATTTCAATTTCTTCATATCAAAATCTATATTTTTATCAAACTCATTAATAATTTATAAAGTAATAATAAAAATAGATAAATATAACCATTATTTCATTTAGAATAAAATATAAAAATTCATATTGTTAGGGTCTAGATACATAACCCCCTATTACACCAGTGTATTCCCTAAGGGTAAGGTGTACGGTAGTGACACTTTATTGGAGTGGCTCAACGAACATGGTTTGGGTCGTGATCTCGATATGCTTGAACTTCTCCCATAAATGGTTTCGCTATTGCTTTAGTTCTTGAATATTAGTTTGGGATTGGTCAAGGACAAAGCCTGATGATGTCATCTCCCTCAGAAACTTTGATAAATGGGATTCATAGGGTGTGATCCTACTAGTCGGGGTCATTGATTCTTATGTATTTATCAATTGGACTTTATCATAACCCATAATATATAGTAATCTTATTGGTAAATATAAAATAGCTATATTATCAATGACATGATGTTTAAAGATATTTTAAATCATATAGGATATAACTTATAACATTTCAAAATAACTGAAGTAGGGAATATGTTTTCTATAAATACATTTCTTAATAAGGAATTTACTCATTTAAAAAGAGAATTTCATTTATAAATTTTTAGGTCATTACAATTCCAATCATAATTCTTGTGAATCTATGGAAAATTTGGTTCACTATCTCATTTTTTTCCCATATTGAAGTATTGGTACTCATCCCGTAGCATGCCAAACTCAGTTCTTTTCAGTTTTTCAGTACCATAATGAGTAAGTTAAAAAAATATCAAAATATCTTGAGTAGGTTTACATGCAGAAACATGAATGAAAACATTTATACTAATATTATAATAAAGAAAATATTTATAAATATTTATATTTTATAATTCTAATTAATACATGTTTAAAATATATATAGGTACTAAAAAGAAACTATACTAATCATATTAGACTCAAAGTTGTATGGGAACCAAAATCATATACTATTTGATTATTCAGGAAAGATGCCTTGGAAGTCTCAAGAAAGATATATGGTATATGAATAGTGGATGCTCTAAAAATATGACTGGAGACCCATCAAATTTCATTTCTTACATCAGATGTAATGGAATCACTTTCACTTTTGAAGATAATTCCAAAATTAAGGTAAAAGGTCTTGGTAAAGTTGGTATATCAAATTCTTCTATTATTAATAAAGTTTTATTTGTTGATTTTTTACAGCATAACTTGATAAGAATTTATTAATTATGTGATGATGGAATGAATGTTAAATTTAATAATTATAGATGAATTTTTTTAAAGATGGTTCTGTCTTATTTTATGCTAAAAATATGGAGAATATTTACTTTATTAACCTTTATAAGATAACAGTTCAACATGTAAAGTGTTTCAATGTTGTGAAGAAAAATAGAATTTTATGGAATTAGAGACTCAGTCATTTAAATTTCAAGTTGTTCCATAAACTTTCAAATAATTAAATGTTATTGTAATTACCAGAACTTAAGGTTGAAAAATATCATATTTGCAACATGTGCTTAAAAAACAAGGAGGATAAGGAGTTGTTTAGGCCGATCAAGGAAATGAACACCATCAGACCACTTTAGTTGGTTCATCTCAATTTGTTTGGACCTACTCAGACAACCATCCTTAGGAAAGAAGTATGCATTATTTATTGTGCATGGATACATCATGTTTACTTGGGTATATTTTCTAGCACACAAAAATGAAACTTTATATACAGTTTCTGCTTACTGCAATTTAGTTCAGAATGAGAAAGGTTGTATGATTATTTCTATCAGAACTGATATAGGAAGAGAATTTTAGAATCTGAATTTTGTGAAATTATGTGAAAAGAACAGTTATTTACATAACTTTTCTACATCGAGGACTCTATAAAAAATGGGGTTGTATAAAGGAATAACTAGACACTTCAAGAAATGGAAAAGGACATTCTAAGTGAGTATGGTTTATCTAGATATTTTTTGGGGGAAAAATCATAAAAAATTTTATGTTTCAAATAGAATTATTAGTAGTCCAATTATAAATAAAACTCTATGAATTGTGTAAAGTAAAGAAACCAAAATATAGTTATTTTAGAATTTTTGGATGTAAAGTTTTTATCCCCAATATTAAAGATAGTTTGGATAAATTTGATGATAAATCTAGTGAATGTATATTTTTGGGATGTTCTAGTGTAAGTAAAGTTTATACAGTTTATAATAAAAGGACTATAATTGATTAATAATAAATCGATGTTAAAATTAATTAAAATAATTTTAAGGAGAAATGTCCTAAATAAGATCATGTAGAATAAGACTTTAGAGAATTTAATTTTGGAGATCCCTTAACTTTTAAAAATTAGACTCAAGTGGTTGATTCACCTATTGAGAGGGAGCATCAATCAGATCAATAGAGGATCTGGAAGACTCATTGAGATCACCTTATTGAAAGAGTGATTGGTAATGTTGATTCAAGAGTTCAAAAAAGAATTTCAATAATGAATTTGTGTGTGCATTTTGTTTTTATTTCATATTTCATTCCAAATGATGACACAGAATCCTTTAAAGACCCAAAATTGGGTTATTTATATGTAAGAGGAGCTTACCCTGTTTTCAAATAATGATGTTTGGGAGTAGGTTGGACCACTTGAATATTAAAAAGTGATTGGAGTTAAATGGATTTTACATAATAAACTTACAAATTGTAAATAAAAAATCCAAATTGGTTGCTCAAGGTTATTGCCAAGAATAAGGCATTGACTATAGAGAGTCTTTCGAACCTTTTATAGGATTGAAAGCTATTTGGATATTATTAGATTCTACAGAACATCAAGGTTTTAAGTTGTATCAAATGAATATGAAAAGTACATTTCTTAATGGATATATTTTAGAGAATGTCTATTTAAGATATCCAAATAGATTTAAACATGAGAAGAATCTATATCATGTGTTTAAGATTTCTAAAGTTGATTATGGACTGAAACAGGCACCTCAATCTTGTTATGAGAGGTTATCTCAGATTATTTTAAATAATGATTTTCTAAAGGTAAATTTGATCCTACTTTTTTTATTAAAAGGTATTCTTAGTATTTTATGATTTTTCATATTTATGTCAATGATATTATATTTGGTTCATCTAATAAATTTTTTTGTGAGGAATTTTCAGATTTGATGACTAATGAGTTTGACATAAGTCATATGAGAGAACTCGTGTTCTTTTTAGGATTTATTATTTTTGAAAGAGATGATTAAATATTTTCTAAATCAAAGTATGTTAAATAATTTTTGAAGAGGTTTGGACTTGATTCATGTGAAAGTATGATTACTCATATGAGTACTTCATGTAGAATGGATGTAGATTCTACTAGTAAATCAGTTGACCATAAGTCTTTTAGTGGTATGATTGGAAGTCTGTTATATTTAACTACTAGTAGGCCAGATTTGATTTTTAGTGTTTTTATGTGTGAAAATTTTCAAGCTGGCCTAAAGGAAAGTCATTTGGAAATATTTAAAATAATTATTAAGTATGTAAAAGGTACTATTAACCTTGGATTACTCTTTCCAGCAAATATATCATTTAAATTATTGAGTTACTCAAATTGAGAATTTAGATAATGCAAGATAGATGGAAAAAAGAACCAGTGATATATATCATTTTCTTAGTAAAATTTTGGTATCATGGAATTTAAAGAAGAAAATTTAAATAGCTTTATAAACAATTAAATTTGAGCATGTTGTTACAGTAAATTTTTGTGAACAAACTCTTTAGAGTAGACAAACATGATCATGTATTAATATTCATTATGAAAGGATGAGGATTTTGTGTGACGATTCATCAGCCATATCTATTTTGAAGAATTATATACATCATTCCAAAACAAGGTATATTGAAGTGAGATGTCATTTTATGAAAGATCATGTGTAGAAAAGTGATATCGACCTAAAATTTGTTCCTATTAAAGATCAATTAGTGGATATATTTACTAAGCCTTTAGATATTGTAAAGGACATGTTATCAGTATAAATATTTCATTGTCAAGTCTTTTATTATTTATTTACTTCTTTAAATTGTTGGTATAACTCTTTTAACAATTTGACTATCACTTTTTCTTGAGCATGTATATCTATTATTATCTTATTTTTCATTATTTTTTATTAAGATGATATGCTAACTTGTTTCATCAATGATCTTGTTATTTATTTTAGGTTATTTATATTATTTTAATTTATACATGAACTACTATTTATTTTATTATCTTTTTTATAAGTGGGGGAGTTGTTCAGGTTTTTTAATTATCAAAAAGAGGAAGAATGTTGAGTGTCACTTTATCTATTTATATTTTGATATTTATTTATCCCTCACTTTGTTCATCTATTTATTATTATTTATTATTATACTTTATCATTTGGTTATTTATCTATTTATTTTTATTATGGTTTTATTATTATGTTATCCTAAAATTTATGTGTTGAATTGTTTCTAAGATAGAAAATTACATATGAAGATTCAAAGAGAATATATATTATGTATGAAGCATACTAAAAAACAACCTAAGTATAACAACTTATAAAGAAGTTCAAAGTTGATTTTATGTATTCAAAGACTACTCTTATGCATTGTTTATAAGTTATGGAATTTAGAAAAGTGTTTTAAGACTTCACTCTTATGCATTACACTTGGAAATTTGGTAAAGTATTGATCGGAAGTAAAGGAATCTTGCATATTGATCATAAGATAAATATTCAGAAATTATGATCTGGTACTTGAGATTATGTTTCTGGATATGGGAGGTTAGAGCACAAACTTTACATAAGAAAGTTAAGACAATGTTTCTGCCAACGTAATATCCAGAAGCTGTGTTAGGAACTGTTATGGAAAAAAACATAAAGGGGCATTGAGACACTACGTTGAAGACTGTGTATTATCAAGAACATAACCACGAGACTAAATTTCAGGGGACGTACTGCTGAGTGTTAACGTGAGAATATGATATTGTGCAACGTGTTAACAAGAAGATGTCGAGGTTGTGTTTCATGAATGGGTGCATGGTTAAGAGAATTTCAAGGTTATTTTGAATATAAAAATTCCATGTTAAGTGTTATTGCAAGGAAATATTGAAAAGAACATATTATTAGGATGTTTCCTATGTCTGATATTATGGGAAATGATATTCAAAATTCAAATGTTTAAATTTTAAGAAGAGAGTTGTATCATGATAATTTAGAGATTATTCAAAGTTCAAAGGTCAGTTATTATGGAGATTATTTCAGAGATATTCAATGGCCTTAAAGGTATTAAATAAAGATTAGTCAAATATATGATTTTGGAAAGTTGACCGAGTATAAACAATTGATTTTAAGTTTTGATCATTATGAGAATCGTGGGTAGAGTTGTTATTCCTTTATGTTTAAATTATTATAACGGCTATAATCTATATAGCTACTACATATTTGTATATAAAAGGAGGTTAAAGCTACAGGCTATGGGTGGTGATATATAAAATAAGGGAGATATATATGATATACATGAATACCAGACACATCTTTGCATTTAGGGTCACTTTTGTATTGCTGCTAAAATATTTGAAAAAACTTCATCGTACAGGATTCATTGTTCAAAGTGTGATCAAGCTGCTACAACTGTTCAAACGTCGTCGGTCTAAGTCTGGTTTTGTATTGTATTTATTATATCTATCCAGCTAAGATGTAATTGTAATTTGGTTTATGTTTTCCCCTCACAAAATAAAGTTATGTATTGGTTATATCTCTATAAAAGGTATGGGTTTGTAGTTAGATTATAACTCCCCTTCAAAGTAAAATTGTGTTGTGGTTGTGCTTTCACTAGAAAATACATATTGTAATTATATTGTGACTCCCCATCAAAAAACGGATTATTTAGTAAATATCATACCTCTTAAGGAGCATAGAGGTGTGAAGAGTAGACATAGGATCTTCATGATATAAACTATATAAAAATCATTTTTATTATTTACTTTATGTGTTTTATTTTAAGTTTTAAATTCTATCAATTCACCTCCCTCCCTCATGTCACCCATCTCTACATTTAAGACCAACAAGATAAAAGTGATATAGAAGGTCTTATAACCAAATGGGACAAATTATGAAATGGTTGAACAATTTAAAATGTCTAAATCACATTATAAGGGGTGGAGAGATTCAAATGGGATCAAATTTATTGAGTGAACTAATTATATCTAATTCTACAACTTTCATGAATATCATGTGGTCTTATTATTCCAATTAGAGGCCCAAAACATTCATGGGCCTTTCTAGAGCCCTGATTTGATTCATAATCAATTCAACTCGTAATCAAGTAGACAACTAGATAATTTGATCATATCTCACATTCTAAACCTAAAATTACTCAACTATTATAGGGATACAATAAGGAGGTCCACAAAATAAGAAAATATTGCATAATTTTCAAAAAATGCATGTCAAGCGGTGTTGTAAAACTTGTGATAAAAAAAATAGTACCCACTTTGCTTATAAAAATGTATTTGGTTTAACTCTGAAGAGTTTGACCTAATAAAAGAGTATTTTTTCCGCATACAATGGAAAAAACATATTCTGAAAATGCCAAAATTGGGAAAATATTTCCCAGTCTAGGAATTTTTTTGGGTAGTAGGGGTTTCATGGGTGGGTGATGTTTTGGACAGCACCTTCTTTATATTTTATTTGAGAAAGAAGCTTTCCAAAAAAGTTCCTAAAAAGTTTCACGGAAGATGATTTCTAGGAAAGCACCCTCCCTTCATTTTCTTTTCTTTATATATATATATCAACAAAAAAATAAAAAATATAACATTATTTAACTGCTTCTATATCATTATTACATTTAATTCAAGTATTTTAAGAATATTAAACAAAATCTCACCCAAACCTCCTTTTATTAATGGTGCTAATGTGTGCAACAGAAGCGGGTGGGTCGAGGATTTAAAATTTTCCATCACTGAAGCAATGTAACTTGTCTTCTTCAGTGATCTAAGCTCCACACTACTACAAATATGGTCTTTATCAGTGCTAGAAAAGTCAATTAACAGTATTAAAAAAACATTGTTAATCGAGGTGAGGATAAAGGGGGATCCCTTTTATCAGCGCTCCGAAAAGCGCTCATAAAGGCCCCTTTTATCAGCGCTAAAAAAAGTGCTGATAAAAGACCCCTTTATCAGCACTTTTTTTAGCGCTGATAAAAGTCAAAAATATTAAATATATATATATATAATGCAGGGGGGAGCTTTTAACAACGATTGACCCCCCCTATCAGTGCTAGGCAGACCCCCCCCCCCTCCCACTCTCTCGTGCGCTGCGCTTCCCACGCATCCCCACACACGCGCACCCCTTTGCTTCCACCCGAACTCAAACCCGTGACCTCCCCACTTTCGCTACTGCACCTTTACCACTAATTCATTTCGTTTTTTTCTCTATTTAATTATATATCAATTTATTTATATATATATATGTATATAGTTATATTTATTCATATATTAATGTAGATTTATATTAATATAAATATATTTATTCATATATTAGTATATATATATTTATTCATATATTAATATATATTTATATTTATTTATATATATTTTTAGTTATAATTTTTTATCTGTATATTTATTTGTATATTAATATATACTTATAAGATTAGTTTAAAATAAATTTATGAAATATGTTTTTTATGTGTGTTTATAAATAAATAAATACATACATACATATATATATATACAACATACACACACCCACACAGACACACACATACAGAGACACATATATATTTATGAATAAATACATATATATGTCTATTTGAAAACCCATAAAATGTTAAAATGACCATAACTTATAATCCAGAAGCCCGTTTCAACTCCACAACCAGTCAAATCGAATAAAATGAAACAATATTCGATATGATATGTGTTACAGGCCTAACGTACATCCAGATCAGAAGTTATACGTTTTTGAATGTTAAAAAATCGGCGTCACCCGACTAAAAACTCAGTTTTAGAGGCCTTCTGGTCCGTTTTTGGCCTCGAAAAAAGTGACATAAGCTTTGCTTGGATCACAAGCATGTATATCTCATCGTATACTTCAATTTGATATTCTGTAGAGCTCAAACGGACACCCGGATCAAAAGTTATGGCCGTTTGAAGTTTGAGTTACATTTTCAACTTATTTTATATCTTTTATTGATTTTTTTGATTTTTTGTGTATTAAAATTGTTATTAAACGATTTTTAATCAATAATAATTAGAAAATTATTAATTAATAATATTTTTTAAAATATTTTAAATCCATTTTCACTAAATTTCTCATATATTAAATGTAACAGTCTATTTATACTTATATAAAACATATTTAAAAATATATATTATATTTATATTAATATAAATATACTTATATAACAATATTTTATTTTTCATGATTTTTTTTGAAACATAAAATTTATCAGCGGTAGGAAAAAGTGCTGATAAAGGGGTCCCCTTTATCAGCACTTTTTTTAGCACTGTTAAAAGGGTAGCACTTCCCTTACCCGTTTTTGTAGTAGTGTCGGTAGAGGTCTAAGGATCTTGCATGAATTTAATAAGAATAAAAATTAAACCAAACATTTACCTCATTTGAATTGAAGCACGCTCAATTGAAACTCATCACCGGCTACCATTTCTCAAAGGATCTAAAGTTGAACCCCTTTAGATTGTCTGCACACACTCCAAGAATCCACACTTTTGTCGTTCGTTGAATTTCGGGTGCTAGCGCGGAGCTCTGATGAATCCTTCAGTGTCGTGACAATCACATCAATCTCATGCCTTCGATCCATCTAAGACGCTCTTGGATCGATCGCTCAAAGATAGACTTTATCTCTCTAGAAAGTGGGAAGAGAGAGAGGCTCTCATTCCATTAGAATGAACAGTGCATCTAAAATGAGATCATCCCTTCTACTTATATAGTAAGAGGTTCAAATACATGGAAAGGGTTCCCCGACCTCCAAAAATAAAACACTCACTAAATAGGCAATAAATAAATAATTATGATAAATTAACTGCGTCATAACTATTATTTATATTTTACCATATACTTATAATATTTATTATATATATTATGTGATAAACTCGATTCATTAAGTTGAATCTTAATTCTCACAATATTAAATGAACCTTGAATATTAAAATAATATTCATTTATATAATATTTTTCCTATATTCACTAAATACATTGTGAATACTTTTAATAAATAAATTCAACTCAATTGTTTTATACTCAAATAATAATGAATTTATTTATTCTTCGGTGATTGATGACTTGGACAACTTTTGGACCCTGTGGTGGGACCCACCATGTCCAATATACCTATTTACCAGAATATGGAATATTCTTGAATATTCTATTTTGTGTGACCCTCTAGAAACTTATCTTGATAGTAGTGAATAGTATTCACAAACTAACAGTTGAGTCTAACAACCCATCAAGTCCCTTAAAGAGATAAGGAACAGTCATAGCAATGACAACCATCTTACAAATACACACTATTTAATATAATATATTTGTCTTTAGATGTCTCATAAAGAAAGACACACACTTGTGTCATCATCCATTATTGTTTTATTGTTTATTGATCTAACTGGATGAACTTACCTTTGACTACCTTGTCCAAGGATTTATGGAGGTACTACCATCCTGGTCAACCAGGCCTGAGATATTACTTCCTCAACTAAAAAGCAAAAAAAAAATTCTTGACCATTCAACCAATGTCATACCATCAATGATGCACCTAACAAAAGCTACCTCACCAAAACATCATTGTCATGTTTTTTCATTACATCAAAGTACGTGATCAAATGTTACATATTGATAATGATCTCAAGTCAGGAGACCAATAGAAATTTATATAGATAGGAACATCCAATGACACCTAAAATATGTGGTGTTCCTATTAGAGGTTATGTCTTCATGATCTCACCTACTAGAGATCACCAAATGAAAAAATCCTGAGAATAAGTCTCAATGTTCATGAGTTACCAGCACCTAATAGTCATACCTCAACTATGTCCAGTCAGTATGATGTATATAGACTATAGGAAATATGTTTAATATTAATGTCATAGTATCTTGAGGTTCTCGTTATAGCCTGAGAACTGCTATAAATTTTTGATACAAAAATAATCTATGGATATTACCATTTAAATAGTCTATGCATAAATATCTACACAATAATATTAAGTGTACATCATGAAAATATCACTATATACATGAAATGATAATTGAAAAGTAATATTTAGTTGGGGCTAGGGAACCCACTATAACAACACTCTCACTTGAACTAGAGCTAACTTGCTAACTATCCTTGTTATCTCTCACATGATTAATATCATATTTTTGTTAAGTCATGGCTTTAGAAACTAGGTCTACCACATCTCTGTTGTATGTAAATTCTGCTATTTGTGACTTTACCTTCTTGAGTAAGACTTCTAAAGAGATGATATCCATGAGTATATTCCCCTTTTTTCGCTATCTAGACTTGAAATCCTGGATAGTACCAGTAAAATAACTATCATCATGATAATACTTTACTTACTAGGTTCCATTCTAATAACTAGAACAAATCATTGCGTAATCCACACCGCTTCTTTAACTTCCTTAGAAGTTGCAACCTACTCGGTATTTATAGATATAGCTACCACTAGATTTTGTGAGCTTGTCTCGATCATTTCCTTATCTTGACTATAATATTAGATCACATTGATCTAAGTAAGACTAACTTGTGTCCCTTGAAAACTAGTATCCTTTCCTCTCCACAAACCAGATACAGATCTCTTATATTTTCTCAAGTACAATTAGAGAGTTTTGACTGCTTCTCTTATAGTTCTCTTGGATATAACTAATATTTTCCTACCATTAAGTATATATTGTAAATATCAATATATATATAGTACATAACATGGAATATGTGATTGATCCATCGTAGAGGCATATCGAAATCAACTTGCCACTTTAATCTCCTCTTATGCCCAATGCATGTTTTCTTAGAGAGATTTATGTCATTTGAAATTGGTAAGAATTCTCTCTCAAATTGTTCCAACTTGTATTTTCTAATACCTTGTCCATATATGTACTTTTGAATATGTCTAAGAAACCATTAGATCCACCTCAGTAGATCATGTTCCCTAGAACTTAGGTTTCTACTTTAAGTCAAAATCTAGAGAGATTCTTTCATTCTGGTCTTAACTGTAAGATCAGTACTTGTTTTCCATATGTTACCAAACATGTTTTACTTGAAAAATAGTGACGTTGACACTAACCTATGGTTGAAACATGGAAAATATTAATTCCAAATGAATATTCTATAATATTATTGCTTAATTTAATCTAAAACTATATTTCAATCGTTTTCACTCCTTATTGGCATTCCATGATGTCACTGTCCTTTTCTAAATGCATTGTATAGACACCTTCCATGATTGGTGGCCTTGACATCCAATGATCAATAAAATGATCATACAAAGTATCTATGACAAGTAAAATTCTAATAGATTTAGTTATAACAACTAGGTGTTACCAACTGAGCCTTATTGGTACCACGCTTATACCATATCCATGTATAGTCTCACTTGAATACCCACTGTAGTATTCAAAAAAATAAGTCCCTTTTACTTTGATACATGGAATTCATTATTTAATTTTAATTGACCTTGTCAATCTTAGCTAATTTTCATATACTACCTAATTTTAGGAATTATTATTCTCAATGAATAATGTATCACTGAGTGTGGTGAATATAAAACCATAACTATTATTTTAACCTTCCTATGTAGTATGTGTCTCTGGAACATTCCTTTCCCACTGGGTCTTGTGCAACTTGTTCCTATGTCAACTATTTGTGCATCTTTAGCATTGACTAAACTCAAGTCAATCTTGCTCCCACTATCTCAAGTAGATATTTTCACCCTTTTATATAAATTTAGTCTATCAATTAACTATATATTTTCTATCATGGAGGTTTCTTTAATATCCTAATAAACTTTTAGGATAATTACTTTAGATGAACATTGTGTTCTTCTTGATGCAAGTTTGTTTATATCCTAAAAAAAACTTTGCATTCAAACAAAATGTTCTTATGAAATAATGGATTTCCATCATACTATAACTCATATGATATCCATTTTTCATGATAATTGGCATGTAGTTATGGTACGATGTTGTTATTTGATAGCATGTCTTAAAAATGGAAGTATCTACAATGCATGAGTTTTAGCATTGATGCCTATTTTACTTACATCATGAATCTGATGTGTATAAGGAAATGTACATTTGGAAATTACTTCACACTAAATTTTGTTAATATGTAAGACTCATAATTGATCCTACTTATTATCATCATATATTTGATATGTATATGGTAATTTACATTTAGTAATTTCTCAATGCTACGTTATGTTGATCGATAAATGTTTGGTCAAGATATACTTTGAATTACTAGCATGAAGAAACTTATATCTTCAGACCATACATATACCATACTTCACTTTCACATTCATTAAACACTTGAAGGAATCTTATGAAGTATATTTACCACTAGCTTACCCTTGGAATAGTGTATACTCTCTATCTAAACTAATTATGAAAGATTTGTGGTGATCCTTTATTTCTAAAGGTTTCTTTTTCCAAACTAAATAAGTATATACATCTATAATACCTAAGGTGTTTATCTCCACTGAGTATAAATACCATATTGGGTATATCCTTGGTGTCCGCTTTTAGTTTTACTTGAAAAAGAATTATCTTTCCACAACTGGTATATAAGTTTTATATTCTATATTCATCATGTATTGCCTATGATTCATATATTACTGGACCGTTGACACTGTGAAATGTGTTTCATGCACTTTTTTGTAAAATTCAAGATGTGAACCTCACTTAGACACCAAATATTGAGTTTTACTAGAAATGAATCATTATGTTGGATGAAGGGGCAAATTGGATTCATGTGTCATGACCCAAAATATTCCCGACCAGGCCCAAAAAGGTCACAGGACACCTGCATGGGACCCCTATATGGGACACGGCACACCTGCACGGGTCACCTACATGGGACACATGCATGGGACACATGCACAGGACACCTTCATGGGATGCATCCATGGGAAACCTGCATGGGACACCTATAGGGGACAGCTGCACGAGACACTTATAGGACACCTGCATGGGATACCTGTACAGGACCCCTATGTGGGACACCTAAGTGGGACACCTACGTGGGACCCCTGTGCGGGACCCCTGTGGGGGACCCCTGCATGGGACCCCTACTGGACCCTTGCACCAGACACCTGCACGGGACACCCGCATGGGAAACCCACACGGGACACATGCACGGGACACCTATACGAGACACTTGCACAGGACACCTATATGGGACACCTACAGAGGACAGTTACACAAGGCACCTGCATGGGACACCTTTACAGGATCTGTCATGGGACACCTGTACGGGGCACCTGTGCGGGACACCTGTGTGGGACACCTGCACGGGACACCTGCATAGGATACCTATGTGGGACCCCTACATGGGACACCTGTGTGGGGCCCTTTTAGGGGATACCAACACAGGACACCTGCTCCAGGGACCTGCATGGGGTAACTTGTAAGAACCCAGGCCTTCTTTTCAGGTACGTTTTTCCTTTTTCTGGAGTTTTTGAGAAAAGAGGAGTTTTTGGAAAAAATTTAAGTACAGGACATGTACTTTAATAGTACATGTCATGTAATTTGATGTCACTCCAGGCCGTGTTCTATCCGTTTCATGACCATGCACATGACCATGTAGGGTTGATGTGGAGGCCGCCTAAAATGGAGTACAGAAAATCCTAGTATGCCCTGTGTACTCTAAAAGTACACGTTGTGTACTTTGTTTTTTTTCATTAAACAGACTGGGGTCGTGTCTTAACCCCAGAAACATCTTCTTCTCTAGCTTCTTCCACCGAGGGCGTCCCTTACGGCCGCGAATCTCCTCTGATCTCCCGAGCCTCCATATTTCCTCCGAATCAACCTCTGTCGATTGCATTGGAACTGCAGCGGTAATCTCTTCCTTCTCTTAGATCTTTGTTTTCAAATTCCTCCTCTTTTGCAAGTTATCGTGGGTTGAATGTTTTGTGCATTTTCATAGATCTATGACATTCTAAGGAGGTTCAATCATCATGGTTCAAGTATATCAATCTCCTAGCATCAAGGTAGGTGGTTTGTTCCATTCTGTAGGAAGTCTTTGAATATCATGTGAAAATTCCACCAATACCCTTGAACGGGGTATTTCGTGTTTCCTGTTTTGTCCCTATGGTTTTCCTGCCTTGCTTGATTTCCTGATTAGAGGTTAATACTTGTGAATAGGGTAATTTCTTCTGTGCTTTGGATGTTTTTTCCATGCATTTTTTTCCTGTTTATGACCGTTTGGTCTAGTTTTTCCCATTAGGCGTTTTTCCAATTGCCATGCCTAGTTGTAGAATAGTGGAATTGTTGTACGGTTATGATGTTATGCCTTAGAATTTTATTTAAGTATTTCTTGAGGTTTACTTGGGGCGATACGTGTGCTATGCATGTTTGTTTTACATAGGGTCGTGAGAACCTAGTGTAGTAGACCATAGGGAGAATGGACGTGAGGGATTCTCCAGAGTGTCTTACTAATAAGATGTGAGACCACAGGGGGAATTGACATTGAGTGCTTCCTTAGGGAGTGTGTAGTTCCTCGATGTGGCCCACAGGGGGAATGAGACGTTGAGTGCTTCCCCAGAGAGTCTTTATTACGATACGAGACTATAGGGGGAATTGACAGTGAGTGCTTCCCCAGAGAGTCTATTCTTTAGTTGAACCAGAGGGGAGAGACTGTGTGTGACTTCTAGAGGGTTTCTATTACTTTTAGGTTGAAAGGGTTTGGCTATGAGAACTACCCATAGGGTTACCTATTGTTCTACTTGTTGAGTTGCTGCTTACTTGTTTTTTTTATATATGCAAAACCGTGGACTGTTGTTGCTGTGTGCTTTCCTGTTTACTTCTTTCTGTACTGTACTTTCCATATATTAACTGACTGTTAGGCACAGATCTTCAGGTGGTTTCCTAATGGTATTATGTCTTACACCCTGTTTGGGCCATGCTTCTGGACCCAAATAGATTATATTTTTGCAGGCATAGACAAGGTAAAGCTCCCTTATACTTCTAGTACCTGAATTGTTGTGGAGATGGAGAGCATGGGACCAAGATATGGCTTGTGATGCTGGGGAGTTTACCTGTTTTCCTTTTCACTTTGGTTTAGTATTGTATTCATCATTGTGACTTGTTTGTATGCTTTCCTATACATATGTATCATGCATCTTTTCATATACACATATATGTGTGCTCCAGTCATTTATTATCTAGTCTTCCGCTATTTATTGTTTACTTTTGTATTGATGTTTACTACTTTCACTATTGATTTTGTTTATATTCTACTGTGTACTCTACCAATGAGGGCATAGTTTCCCCACTATCACACCCAAGGCCCTCACTGCTAGTCGGTAGCCTCTGGCATTTGGGGAAATGTGCTTGAGGCCATGTGACCAACCGGGTATGGGGCACCTCTGGGTGACTTCAGGAACTGGAACGTTACAAAGTGGTATTAGAGGAATTTTTTTCTCTTGAATTACTGTTTGGATCCTTTATCCATGGGTGGGATAGATTTGGGTACTTGGTATTAAGCTGTGCTCAGGAGTAGCTAACCCGTGTACAAGGAAAAGCCATACTACCTCGCTTATTGCAGTTTTCTGGTTTTTCCATGTTACAGTTGATTTGATTTCACCAAGAGTGATTCACATGCTTTGTGTTGTTACCATTTTTGATATTGTGGTTCTATTTCTGTCGCAATCCGATGAGATAAGGGTATTCCATCTCATGCATCCTATAGGAACTTGTTAGAAATCACATGCCATGCATTCTTACCATGTCATCTAGCATGCAATAGCAATTTCATGTTTTTGTGATATACGTCGTGTAGATTATGCATGCTATTGTGATAGATAATTTTATATAATCTCTGTTGTTTGATATAGAATTTGTTTGTATAGTTCTTTGCTTAAATGGATGACAAATTTTGGTTCTTGAGGTGTTATGGGCCCTCATGGACCGGAACTTGGTGGATCATTGACTGTTTTGTCTTGTTATAACTTGTACAAGATACCAAGCTTTGATTCGCGGGGAGTATGGGCCCTCACAGATCGGAATTTGGCACCTTAACTCTAGTTTTCCTGTGTTTTCTAGGCTTCGGTGCATTTTCTGAGATACTGCCCGAAAAAAACCAGAATACACGGTGTGTACTTTACTAATACAGGTCGTGTAGTTTTTAAATCGTGTCACTGACTGTGTGGGAAGAGACATGGAGTTGTGAAAAATCTTCAGAAACACGCCGTGTACGGTAATTACACGCCGTGTTGTAATGACCATGTGTCTACCCGTGTGTCTAACGACACGGATAGATGAAATTTCAACTTTACACATCGTGTCTCCTTTTTCACACATCTTTCTTTTGTAACCTAAGTACCCGGTCGTGTCACTAACAAGACGGGTCGGGGAAAAATCTTCAAGTACACATCGTGTTTGTTCGGAACATGCCATGTAGTCTCAGTTTAAGAGGACCGTGTGGGTTAGTCATGTAAGGAGACTCAGGCAGGGGGATAGAGTTCAAGTACACGTCGTGTATGGTGACAACACATCGTGTGGTTGGGGAGTTACACGACCTGTAGTGGCAGAAGTACACGCCCATGTGAATGGCTTAAGAGAACACAGAGTGTAGTTTTTATACACGTCCTGTAGTCATGTTTTGTAAAATTTTGAATGTTTTCTTCTCCTGTTCCCCTCTTGTATTCTTATGTTATCAGTCTTTAATAATCCCAATATAAGGTGTGCTTATGACCTTTCATATCTATGCCACTGAGACGTCCTTCGGTTGTACGTCAGTTGCAGGATAGTGATCAGACACCAGATATGGCTGATCAGGGACCTCCTACAGATCCTCCTTCTATGCCAACCTTGGCACCAGTAGTTATACTAGTTGCAGGCACCAATCCGCAGTTTATGGAAGGTTTTATGAGGATGATTCAGGCCTTCCAGTGAGCTCCACCTCCAGCCTCAACTATGGAAGACCTTACACAGGTCTTCCAGCAGTAGCATCCTCCCACCTTCTTAGGGGAAGGAGGACCTTAGGCTGTAGAGTCATGGCTAGAATCCATGATGAATATCTTCAAGCATCTAGACACACCTCCAGAATGGCAGGTCAATCTCGCTACCTACATGCTACGAGACTCCACCAAGAGGTGGTGGGACATGATCTCACAGGTGGGTCATCAGCAGGTTATGGCAAGGGAGGAGTTTTAGCGCATCTTTTATGATTACTTCTATCTGGAGACCCTGATGTCCAACCGAGCCCGAGAGTTCATGATCCTCGAGTAGGGTACTCTTTCTGTCATGGAGTATTTCTCTCCTTTAATCGAGCTTCATCATTTCACACCCCTCCAGAGCGCAGATGGGTTGTTCTTGGCAAAGAAGTTTGAGGATGGTCTCATACGGGAGATCCGATCATAGGTGAATATCTTCAGGATGACTTGTAAAGACCCGTAAAATTCAAGGAAAATTTTTTCTTAATTTTCTTTGGGATTTTAAAAGAACGCAGTTTCTGACGGCACTTGATTCCGAGACCCGGTGTGCCCGGAATTTATATCTGAAGTTTAGCTCGGGTACGTTCAATGAACGAACGAGCGTGAATTTTTAACTTTTGAACCGGTGCTCGGAATCGAATTCTGAGGGCACCGATGGAACCATAGCGCCGGTAATTGCTTAGGAACGCCTTTTCTGGAGTTGTGTTTGCTCGTTATGAATTGTTTAAATTTGTGGATTAAGTGTTAGTGAAATAAAATTTTCGTTAAGAATTTTATTTCCCTTTCCATGAGTTAGAACCTAAGTGTAGGAGTTAGGGTGGGACCCACTGTTTGTTAGTTTATCTTGAGCGGATTAAAGGTGAGGTGGGGCCCACACGAGCCCCCACCTTTTCAAATCCCTTAACTCCCTAACTCCTCTTAACCCCCCCCCCCCTCTTAAGTTGTGTAACTCTTATAACTTTTTAACTTCCCATTAATTGGGTGACTTTTCCTCTCCTCTCATTAAGTTTGCCAACACCCAATTCAATTATTTAATTTAAGTTTTGAATTTTTGAATTGTGGCTTAAGTTAATAAAATAAGGGTGATCCTTATTTTATTTTGGTTGGATGTTGTGTGTGGACAATTGAGGAGAGAGCTCTTCATCTTCATCACGAAGAACACCAAGACTTCGACGAAGAACGTCGTCACCGTAAGAAGAGATCGATGTTTCGTCTCTTCTCCTCTTCACAGCCGGTGTGTTTCCGAAGATCGACGACGCACCCTCTTTCGATCTTCTTCCCGTGTCAATGAAAAGGAGACGCCACTTCTTCCTCGGGCGTTCTCCGTCAACTTACGGAGCTTCACCTCGCGACGTCTTTTTCCGCGACGGAAACCCTGTTCAAGCCATGATCGAGGTAGGGGTTTAAATTATTTAATTATTTTAGTTCGTGATTTCTAGTTTTTCGTTCTTCATGGTTATACGACTAAATGCTATCGATTAACAAGAGGGGGCCGGACCGCACAAACACGGCCGACCCTCCTCCCTTATCCGTGTGTTGTTTCTTTGTGGTTTGAAATGAGTATGACGTGGTGTCGTCGCACCACGTGTGTTCATGCGACAAGGAATGCATGGCGTCATCGCGCCGTGCCATGGAAATGAACAAGGACACGACGTCGTCGCACCGCGCCGTGAAGTTGAACCAAGTCGCGGCGCCGTTGCGCCGCATTGGAGAAAACCAAAGACACCGTGGCCGGAGCGGGGCTGCGGCGGAGGGGCGCGGTGCCGTCGCACCGCGGAGGAGCAGGGTGACCGACGGTCAGTTCCGGGCCGCCAGTGTTGGCGAAGGAGGAAGGACCAGCCGTCGCCGGTCCTTGTTGGCAGAACCGGCCGACCAGTGCGGACCGGCCGGACAAAAGGGAAACCGAGATAATTAATTCCCCCGGTCGGCGAGCACAAAATGGCCCCCATTTTATTGGGGGGCCGCGGTTACACCAGGGGGCAGGCGCCCCCCCCCCCCCCTTGCCAAACGGCTCGGCCGGTTGGCCGAGCGCCTGGCCAGCGTGCTGGGCGCGCTGTGCCCACGCCGGGCCGGCTGCCTGGCCGGTCCGCAAGGCCGGGCCGCACCGGCCGCGCCGCGCCGCGCCGATCGGGTCGGGCCACGCCCAAGCGAGCCGGACCCATACCCGGTTCGGGTCGACCCCGGGGGTATCGGGCCGGGTCGGACCGGGCCCGAACCCCTTAATACTGAACCTTTTTCGGTCGGACGCCCATAACTTGTGCTACGGGTATCCGATCGACACAACGTCAATTGCGATGTGATCCTTGGATCGAGACGGTCGTTTTGGTATATCGCACTCAAGGTTTCGGAATACTTTGAGTTAGGCCGGGTTGGTTCGTACACGAAACCAACCGGGCCCTCGGAGCGGAAATGCTCATATCTTGAGCTTCGGACGTCCGATTGACGTTTAGTCGAATTTTTTGAATTCCTCTAAGTGATACGGATCTTTTGGCTTACTCCGTCCGAGGTTTGGACACAGGTGGAGTAAGGTCCGGTTGGTTTTGCCTTAAAAACCAACCGGGCCCCTGGGACGAAAAAGCCAATAACTCTCAGACCGGGCGTCCGATTGACGCGCCGTCTGCGACGTTGAGTTCATGTTGACGATATGGAACTTTTGGATACATCAACACTGGACTATGTGTCAGTTGATGTATCAGCCTCTCGGCTTGTGGAGCGGACCCTCCTGAATGAGCTTGCTGTGTGCGGGAACCCTAGAGCTGGCTGCGACTGCTACTATGACAACGACGGTTGTACAGAGATCCTCAGTGGATTCGACGGCGAATACTACAGAACTCAGCGATCCTACATGGATCAGTGCTACCGATCTTGTGTGGGTCCGATCCTGTGTGGGTCAGTGCTCGGCGGTTCTATGTGAGCCAGCGCCTACAGATCCTGTGTGGGTCTGATCCTGTGTGGGTCATTGCGGGGGTTAGTTTCCTATCGATCCTTTGTGGGTCATTGCCGGGGTTAGTACCTATCGATCCTTTGTGGGTCCGACGACTTAGATGGATCAGTGATCATCTCTATCGTCTTTCGAAGAAGTATACCTGTGTGAGCTGAATCATGTTTTTCTTTCCTATGTGGATTGTGTTGTGTTATCCTGTGTGGATTACGTTTTGCTTTCCTGTGTGGAATACGTTTGTTTTCCTATGTGGACTGGGTTGTACTTGGGCTCGGAGGTTGGAGCGTGTTGGAATTGATGACTTAGGTATATGTATGGGCATATACCTAAGCCGTGTCGGATGTTACTTCGTGATTGTATCTTTCCTTTTTGGATTATCCTTTGTGGATTCTGGGAGACCTTCGGGGGTCTCGGGGTCCCTAATGAGTAGCTTATACTCACCCCTGCACGGGCTATGCCCGCACTACGTTGTGTTGGTTGCAGACGACGGACAACGCTGATCGTGGTTGAGGCTTGCGGAGCAGGGCAGTACCTGGAGGTGGACCACTATGTGGGACATACTCGGAGCGGTCAGCTGGACCCGAGGAGCAGTGGAGGCTATCTGTACCCACCCTTCAAGTGGTACTTCCAGAGGACGGCTCGACGTTGCAGCTTTACTTTTCAGTTGCTATTTTTCCCTTTTGAGTTGTACTTCACTTTCAGTTTGGCTTTGTATTCTGGCCCACTTACTTTCCGCACTTACTATTGTACCGGCTTTTACTTAGTGATTGATTCTTCTGCTTGCTTGCTCTGTGGTGTTTGTTTACTTTACAAAGGCAATGCATTCCCTTTTTATCGGGAATTTACGCCTTGGTGCTAGTCGCCAGCCCCTAGCCTATGGAAGGCAGGCTTGGGGTAGTCACGGCATGGGCCCCGAGGACGGGTCGTGACAAATTGGTATCAGAGGAGTTCGGTTCTACCGCAGAACTTGGGACTCTGATCTTTTTCTATGTGAAGAAATAGTGTTTAGCGTATTGGGTGTGGTTATCAGTCCAGGGAGTCTATTGTTGGTGTGGCGGCCGACGTATCCGTACACTAGGACCCTGACTTCTGATTTCCGACTTAATGCACGAAAACATTGATTGCATGTGTGTTTCAAGTTTTCTTTGTGATTACTTTGTGTCAGCTCACCAGGTATACTGTTCTGACTGTGGTGCACCTGTTTCCTTTTCAGGATGGCCCCACAACGGCAGCTAGCTAGGGTTCCAAGAGTCGAGCGTGACGATAGCCCACCGAGCGACGAGGCCTCGGTGCAGGGCCCTTTGTCAGCAGTGGCACAGGCGGTAGCTCTACCTGCCGAGCCACTGATGCTTCTAGCCCCAGCCGCTGACGATGCACGTCACCTTAGTGCACTGCATGAGTTCCAGCGCCAGCAACCGCCCAGGTTTCATGGGGAGACGGACCCCCGGGCAGCCGAGGACTGGCTGGAGGCAGTGGTACGAGTTTTTCGGTTAGTGAGGACACTAGCAGACCTCATGGTGATCCTCGCAGCGATCCTACTGCACGCAGCAGCGGGCCGATGGTGGAGCTTGATGCTCCAGGTGCACGATGAGGCATCTCTTCTCTGGACAGACTTTGAGAGCCTCTTCCGCTCAGAGTACATCCCAGCCACCCTCTGTGCGGAACGCATCCAGGAGCTTCTTCAGCTGCGGCAGGGCAGCTTGACGGTCGCCCAGTACTCGGTGAGATTTACCGATCTCTCGCGCTACTCTACAGACATGGTACGAGACCCATTCTTCCGGGCCCAGACCTTTGATCAGGGATTGAGACACGAGATCATGGCATCGCTGATCTCCCTCAGCATTCCAACTCAGACAGGAGTACTGGAGTGATCCCTTTTGATCGAGAGTTTTCTTGCTGAGTCTACACCAGCGCAGAGACCCACCGCAGGGCGGCACGTAGCAGAGTCTTCTGCAGCAGGTAGTCGACGGATGAATCATGGGTCCAGGCAGACCAGACCCTCAGGAAGACGACCTCAGGACACTGGCTCAGCAGTGCGGGGCACACAGTGCGGAGCTAGTCTTTCGAGAGGCAGGCAGTGCTACTCATGCGGCGGGTAGGGCCACATGGCTCGTGATTGCCCGACCCGCTGTGCCTAGGAGAAGCAGATGGTTGAGGGACCACCGAGGCAGAGGCAGAGGGTCGATCGTGGTGGCTCGCAGGGAGCAGGCGGACGAGGCAGAGGAGATGGCCGAGCAGCAGGTGGTGGGCGATGCTTTGAGGCTTTACCACCACCACCACCAGGAGGTCCACCCCGACCACAGGGAGCTGGCGGGCAGAGATAGGCACAGCTCCAGGCAGCAGAGGCCTACGACCACGGCGTGCCCGAGATGATTCGAGGTACTATCTGTGTCTATTCCACCCTTGATGCAGTTCTTATAGACACAGGAGCGAGTCAATATTTCATAGCTGCTGCCCTTGTTCGGAGCTCGGAGATTCCAACAGAGTCGTTGGCTCGATCCTTATGGCTAGAGACTCCTACGGGAGTAGACTCGACGATTACGCACTGGTGCCGGCAGTGTGATCTTACTCTAGGAGGCGAGAGCTTCGGCTGAGATCTTCTTGTAGCGGTGCTGAGGCCTTACAACGTCATCTTGGGCATGGATTGGTTGTCTACATTCCATGCACAGATTGACTGTTTTAGGCGCAAGGTGCGATGTGTATGCACTGACGGGAGCAGTTTCACCTTCACCGGCGAGAAGGGAGCCTTCGCAGCACAGGATGGACTTCTGCAGAGGAGAGGACAGCCCATCACTCATCAGTTGGCTAGCCTCATCCTAGGAGCAGTTGACGTGCGGAGTCCTGGTTTTCCTGCAGTGGTGGATCAGTACACGGACATCTTTCTCAACGACGTTCCAGGGATACCTCCTCACAGAGAGGTAGACTTTTATATTGACCTATACCCCGGGATAGCCCCGATATTGACCCTAGCATATCGGATGGCCCCTTCCGAGCTTCGAGAGCTGCGGGTACAGTTGTAGGACTTGCAGGGCAAGGGGTTCATCTGACCCAGTGTTTCACCCTGGGCTTCCCTGATTTTGTTCGCCAAGAAGGCGGACGGGAGCTTGTGACTTTGTGTCGACTATCGTCGCCTGAACCAGGTGACAGTAAGGAACAAGTATCCACTACCTAGGATTGATGACCTCTTCGATCAGCTCAAGGGAGCACGGTGGTTCTCAAAGATAGACCTCGGGTCAGGCTATCATCAGCTCAGAGTTCGAGACGAGGACATGCAGAAGATGACCTTCAGATGTCGGTATGGCCACTATGAGTTCTTGGTTATTCCATTCGGCGTAACCAATGCTCCATCATTGTTCATGGCCCTCATGAACAGGATCTTTCATCCATATCTCGATCGATTTTTTGTGGTCTTCATCGACGACATTTTGATTTACTCGACGACTGAGGAGGAGCACGCCTACCACTTGCGGGTTGTACTAGACACACTCCGAGAGCATCAGCTTTATGGAAAGCTCTCGAAGTTTCAGTTCTGGATACGTGAGGTTCACTTCTTGGGACACGTCATCTCTGAGGCAGGAGTTGCGGTGGATCCTGCGAAGATCGAGGCAGTGTTAGCTTGAGAGCCACCCAGGAGCGTGATGGAGGTGCGGAGTTTATTGGGACTAGCTGGATACTACCGAAGATTTGTGCCAGACTTCTCCAGAGTTGCGGCACCACTCTCAGCTTTGATGAAGAAGGGTAAACCCTTTTTATGGTCAGACAGATGTCAGCAGAGCTTCCAGGAGCTGAGACAGAGATTGATCAGCGCACCTATCTTGAGGTTTCCTGAGGAGGGAGTAGGGTACGTAGTCTACTATGATGCATCAGGGACCAGACTCGGATGTGTCCTGATGCAGAAGCGGGCAGTGATCTCCTATGGATCACGTCAGTTGTGGCCGCATGAGTAGAACTACGCTACCCATGATCTGGAGTTAGCAGCAGTGGTCTTCGCTCTGAAGACATGGCGACACTATCTGATGGGCGAGCGCTTTACAGTCTTTTCTGACCATCAGAGTCTCAGGTACATCTTTTCTCAGAAGGACCTGAACCTGAGACAGCGGCGATGGCTCGAGTTCCTCCAGGACTATGACTTTGATATAGTCTATACTCCTGGGAAGGGGAACGTGGTAGCCGATGCTCTCAGCAAGAGGACGGTCATTCATCTACTTGAGGAGGCGATAGAGCAGCTAGCCTCTTTGAAGATATCCTTCATGGATAGAGATGGAGCAGCCTTTCTTCAGTCTCTCACAGTCACTCCTCCACTACTACAGCGGGTCAGAGAGGCACAACGTGGGGATGCTGATTGTGAGACGTGGCGTGCACAGATATCCTCAGGACAGGAACCTAATGGTTTCTCCTTTGGAGCAGAGCATGACATCCTTTTCATAGGACGTACCTTGGTACCAGTTGCTTTACGGGAGGGGTGCTGAGAGAGTTTCACACTTATCCTTTGGCGGTACATCTTGGAGTGCCAAGATGTACCAGGATCTCAGACGACAACACTGGTGGCCGGGAATGAAGAAGGCTGTGGCGGAGTTCGTTTCTTGATGCCTCACCTGCCAGTAGGTGAAGGCAGAGCACCAGGTACCAGCAGGCTTGGTACAGCCTTTGGAGGTCCCGGAGTGGAAGTGGGACGGCATATCTATGGACTTCATGACTGGACTTCCACGCACTTCCAGAGGTCACGACTCCATCTGGGTGATTCTCGACCGACTCACCAAGTCGGCGCACTTTCTACCCATCAGAGAGCAGGGCTCGGTAGAGATCTTGGGACGTCTCTACGTTCAGGAGATTGTACGGCTTCACGGTGTGCCATAATCTATCGTCTCCGATAGAGATGATCGCTTTACTTCCCGGATTTGGAAGGGGTTGCAGGAGGCGTTCAGGACGCAGCTACATCTGAGCACAACCTTTCACCCTCAGATAGATGGTCAGACAGAGAGGACCATTCAGACTCTCGAGGACATGCTCCGTGCATGTATCCTCGACTTTGGTCGCAGCTGGGAGGACCACCTACCCTTGGTGGAGTTCACGTACAACAACAGCTACCACTCCATCATCGGGATGGCACCATACGAGGCGTTGTACGGCCGACCTTGCAGATCTCCTTTGTTCTGGACAAACCCTGGGGAGTCAGCACTTGTGGGACCGGAGATGGTCCAGGCCACGACAGAGAAGGTCCAGGTCATCCAGGAGCGGATGAGGACAGCTCAGATCCGGCATAAGTCTTATGCTGACAGGAGGTGGAGTCCACTAGAGTTCGAGGATAGCAACCACGTCTTCTTGCGTGTCTCACCTCGACGTGGATTACAGAGATTTGTCCGAGGTGGCAAGTTGTCTCCACACTTCATCGGACCATTCCAGGTCCTCAGTAGGATTAGCGAGGTGGCTTATCGCCTGGCTCTACCACCTTAGTTGCACCGGGTGCACGACGTCTTCCACGTATCTCAGCTGAGGAGATATGTGCACGACCCGACGCATATCATTGACCATGGGAAGATTGACGTTGATGATGGGGTGACTTTTGTGGAGGTCCCGGTGGAGATCGAGGATCGACAGGAGTGGGTCCTACGTGGACGGTCGATTCCTCTAGTGTGCATCTGATGGCAGCACGGGAACCTCCAGGAGAGCACTTGGGAGCGGGAGGCTCAGATGCGTGCTCAGTACCCACATTTGTTTCCCCTAGTTTATGATGTATCTTTACGGGGACGTAAAGCCCTGAGGTGGGAGTAATGTAAAGACCCGTAAAATTCAAGGAAAATTTTTTCTTAATTTTCTTTGGGATTTTACAAGAACGCAGTTTCTGGCGGCACTTGATTCTGAGGCCCGGTGTGCCCGAAAATTCTATCCGAAGTTTAGCTCGGGTACGTTCAGTGAACGAACGAGCGTAAATTTATAACTTTTGAACCAGTGCTCAGAATCAAATTCTGAGGGCACTGATAGAACCGTAGCGCCGGTAATTGCTTAGGAACGCCTTTTCTGGAGTTGTGTTTGCTCGTTATGAATTGTTTAAATTTGTGGATTAAGTGTTAGTGAAATAAAATTTTTGTTAAGAATTTTATTTCCCTTTCCATGAGTTAGAACCTAAGTGTTGGAGTTAGGGTGGGACCCACTATTTGTTAGTTTATCTTGATTGGATTAAAGGTGAGGTGGGGCCCACACGAGCCCCCACCTTTTCAAATCCCTTAACTCCCTAACTCCTCTTAACCCCCCCACTTAAGTTGTGTAACTCTTATAACTTTTTAACTTCCCATTAATTGGGTGACTTTACCTCTCCTCTCATTAAGTTTGCTAACACCCAATTCAATTATTTAATTTAAGTTTTGAATTTTTGAATTGTGTCTTAAGTTAATAAAATAAGGGTGAGCCTTATTTTATTTTGGCTGGATGTTGTGTGTGGACAATTGAGGAGAGAGCTCTTCATCTTCATCACGAAGAACACCAAGACTTCGACGAAGAACATCATCACCGTAAAAAGAGATCGACGTGTCATCTCTTCTCCTCTTCGCAGCCGGTGTGTTTCCGAAGATCGACGACGCACCCACTTTCGATCTTCTTCCCGTGTCAATGAAAAGGAGACGCCACTTCCTCCTCGGGCGTTCTCCGTCAACTTACGGAGCTTCACCTCGCGACGTCTTTTTCCGCGATGGAAACCCCGTTCAAGCCACGCTCGAGGTAGGGGTTTAAATTATTTAATTATTTTTGTTCGTGATTTCTAGTTTGTCGTTCTTTGTGGTTATACGACTAAATGATATCGATTAACGAGAGGGGGTCGGACCACACAAACACGGCCGACCCTCCTCCCTTATCCGTGTGTTGTTTCTTTGTGTTTTGAAACGAGTATGACGCGGTGCCGTCGCACCACATGTGTTCGTGCGATAAGGAATGCATGGCGCTGTCGCGCCGCGCCATGGAAACGAACAAGGACACGACGTCGTCGCGCCGCGCCGTGAAGTTGAACCAAGTCGCGGCACCGTCGCGCCGCGTCGGAGAAAACCAAAGACACCGCGGCCGGAGCGGGGCGGCGGCGGAGGGGTGCGGTGCCGTCTCACCACGCTGGACGAACCAGGTCGCGGCCGGTTCTGGGCCGCGGCGGAGCAGGGTGACCGGCGGCCGGTTCCAGGCCGCCGGTGTCGGCGAAGGAGGAAGGACCGGCCGTCACCGGTCCTTGTTGGCAGAACCGGCCGGCCGGTGCGGGCCGGCCGGACAAAAGGGAAACCGGGGGAATTAATTCCCCCGGCCGGCCAGCACAAAACGGCCCCCATTTTAATGGGGGGCCGTGGTTACACCAGGGGGCAGGCGCCCCCCCCCCCCCCCCTACCAAACGGCTCGGCCGGTTGGCCGAGCGCCTAGCCAGCACGCTTGGCGCGCTGTGCCTAGGCCGGCGGTCCGCCAAGCCGGGACACGCCCAAGCGGGCCGGACCCGGACCCGGTTCGGGTCGACCCTGGGGGTATCGGGCCGAGTCGGACCGGGCCCGAACACCTTAATACCGAACCTTTTTTGGTTGGACGCCCATAACTTGTGCTACGGGTCTCCGATCGATGCACCGTCAATTATGATGTGATCCTTGGATCGAGACGGTCATTTAGGTATATTGAACTCAAGGTTTCGGAATACTTTGAGTTAGGCCGGGTTGGTTCGTACACGAAACCAACCGGGCCCTCGGAGCGGAAATGCTCATATCTTGAGCTTCAGACGTCTGATTGACGTGTCGTTGACTTTGTTGAATTCCTCTATGTGAGACGGATCTTTTGTCTTACTCTGCCCGAGGTTTGGATGCAGGTGGAGTACGGTCGGGTTGGTTTTTCCTTAAAAATCAATCGGGCCCCTGGGACGAAAAAGCCAATAACTCTCAGACCGGGCGTCCGATTGACGCACCGTCTGCGACGTTGAGTTCATGTTGACGATACGGAACTTTTGGATACATCAACTCTGGACTATGTGTCAGTTGATGTATCAGCCTCTCGGCTCGTGGAGCGGACCCTCCCGAATGATCTTGCTGTGTGCGGGAACCCTAGAGATGGCTGCGACTGCTACTGTGACGACGATGACTGTACAAAGATCCTCAGTGGATTCGACGGCGAAGACTACAGCACTCAGCGATCCTATGTGGATCAGTGCTACCGATCCTGTGTGGGTCCGATCCTGTGTGGGTCAGCGCTCAATGGTTCTGTGTGAATCAGCGCCTATAGATCCTGTGTGGGTCCGATCCTGTGTGGGTCATTGTGGGGGTTAGTTTCCTATTGATCCTTTGTGGGTCATTGCGGGGGTTAGTACCTATCGATCCTTTGTGGTTCCGACGACTTAGATGGATCAGTGATCATCTCTATTGTCTTTCGAAGAAGTATACCTGTGTGAGCTGAATCATGTTTTGCTTTCCTATGTGGATTGTGTTGTGTTATCCTATGTGTATTACGTTTTTCTTTCCTGTGTGGAATACGTTTGCTTTCCTGTGTAGACTGGGTTGTACTTGGGCTCGGAGGTTGGAGCGTGTTGGAATTGATGACTTAGGTATATGTATGGGCATATACCTAAGCCACGTCGGATGTTACTTCGTGATTATATCTTTCTTTTGTGGATTATCCTTTGTGGATTCTAGGAGACCTTGGGGGGTCTCGGGGTCCCTACTGAGTAGCTTATACTCACCCCTGCATGGGCTATGCCCGCACTATGTTGTGTTGGTTGCAGACGATGGAAAACGCTGATCGTGGTTAAGGCTTGCGGAGTAGGGCGGTACCTGGAGGTGGACCACTAGGTGGGACGTACTCGGAGCGGTCGGCTGGACCCGAGGAGTAGTGGAGGCTATATGTACCCACCCTTTAGGTGGGACTTCCAGAGGACGGCTCAACGTTGCAGCTTTACTTTTCAGTTGTTGTTTTTCCCTTTCGAGTTGTACTTTACTTTCAGTTTCGGTTTGTATTCTGGCCCGCTTACTTTCCGCACTTACTGTTGTACCAGCTTTTACTTAGTGATTGCTTCTTCTACTTGCTTGCTCTGTGGTGTTTGTTTACTTTACAAAGGCAATGCCTTCCCTTTTTATCAGGAATTTACGCCTTGGTGCTAGTCGCCATCCCTTGGCCTATGGAAGGCGGGCTTGGGGTAGTCACGGAACGGGCCCCGAGGACGGGTCGTGACATGACTTCCATCACTTCCATCAAGCACTGATTGCAGAGCGCAATCTGAGAGACTCCGGAGCTGAGAGTCAGGGAAGTTCTGCTTCCAGAGTTAGTACCCCACCAGCTAACAGGAGGAAGCGTTGTAGGGAGTCTACACACGGTGATTCGAGGAGACGAGACACATATTTTGGTATCCAGGTGGTATGCTACCAGTGTGGATGGGTTGGGCATACGAGGCCACAGTGCCAGAGAGACCCAGTGGAGTGCTGATCTTGTGGCAAGATGGGTCACCTTCAGCGTTTCTTCCAGGTTTTCTCACCAGCAGCTGGTGACAGAGGTTCATCCATGACTCCTCGTTCAGGATCAGCACCACCAGTTTCTCACCAGTCTAGAAACTGGAGTTCTTCCGGCCGTTCGGGCCGAGGTGGAGGTTGAGGCCGTGGTGGTTAGTCACCAGTCTTTCAGTGTCAGCAAGGAGGATCAACTCAGAGTGGTCAGGTAGGGTCTCAAGGCAGCGGGACAGGCCAGACTTTTGCAGTGGAGCAAACCCATCAGGAGCAAGATCCCAAACCTTCTACATTTCGAGGTATGATCTTAGTAGCCTCAGTTTTATCTTCATCACTTTTTGATACTAGTGCTACGCATAGCTTTATCTATGTTGCGGTTATGGAGAGCCTTAGGTAAATCATCTTTTATCTGTCGATACTTTGACTCTAGACACACCGTTGGGGAATAGAGCGGTTAGCGTACGTTAGTGCAGAGAGATTTCCCTCTTGAGGTTTCAGGGTGTCACTTCTTATGGGACCTTTATGTCCTATAGATGACGATCTATGATGTCATTCTCGAGATGGACTGGTTAGTCCCCTTTCAGGTAGTCATCAACTATTATCACCGCAGGGTGAGTTTCATATCACCAGAGGATGGATCTTTTCTTCATAAGGGCGAGTGGGACGTCCAGGCGAGTAGGGTAGGTCCATAGCATCATGAGTTGGGGACAGTTACAGCCCAGATTTCTAGTATTTATCTGGATGACCAGGGGACTTCACAGTTAAAATTTCCTCCATTGGTGGATCGTTTCAGGGATGTCTTTCCAGAGGACTTTTCAGGTTTGCCTCCGGAGCGTGAGGTAGACTTCTCTATTGATCTCATGCCGGGAGCGGCACCGGTGTCCATTCCTCCTTATAGGATCTCTACACCTGAGTTTTAGGAGCTCAAGAAGTAGTTGGAGGAGTTGCAGACGAAGGGTTTCATCTGACCCAGTACTTCTCATTGGGGTTCTCTGGTTCTTTTTGCGAAGAAGGAAGATGGTACCCTCAGGTTGTGTGTGGATTATCAGAAGTTGAACCAGTTGATGGTCAAGAACCGATACCCCTTACTGAGGATCTATGATCTATTTGATCAGATTCGAGGAGACCGGGTGTTCTCGAAGATCGACTTAAGGTCCGGTTATCATCAGTTGGGCATTAGACAATCGGATATACCTCTGACAGCCTTCATGAGCAGGTATGGTCTCTACGAGTATACGGTTATGATTTTCGGTCTCACGAATGCGCCAGCAGTCTTCATGGCACTGATGAACTGAGTTTTCCATCCTTACTTGGATTCTTTCATCGTGGTCTTCGTGGATGGTATCTTAGTGTACTCTCACACTCGACACGGCCATGCTACCCATCTTGAGATCGTTTTGAGTACAATGAGAGAGAATCATCTTTATGCTAAACTCTCGAAGTGCCAGTTTTGGATGGATCAAATTCACTTATTGGGTCATTTTATCTCAGAGGCAGGAGTGTTATTAGACCCGGAGAAAGTGAGAGCTGTAGTTTCCTAGGAACAGCCAAAGAATGTCTTTGAGGTGAGAAGTTTCCTAGGGATGGATGGATACTGCAAATGCTTTATTCAGGACTTTTCACGCCAAGAATCACCATTGACAAGTCTAACCAAGAAAGGGTCAAAGTTATTATGGTCAGATTCTTGTGAGTCAGCCTTTCAGGAGCTGAAAGGGAGGTTGACTTCAGCACTGATACTAGTCTTTCCAGATCCAGGCAAGATTTATACTTTTTATTGTGATGCTTCAGGTATCGAGCTGGGAGCTGTGCTTATGCAGGTATTTGGAGTCTTTGTGTATGAGTCTCAACAGTTGAGTCCACATCAAAGGAACTACCCAATGCACGATTTGGAGTTGGAAGCTGTTGTTCATGCCTTACGCTGTTTGAGACACTATCTTATGGGATAACACTTTGTGGTTTTCACCGACCACAAGAGTCTCAAATAAATCTTCACTTAGCGTGATCGGAATCTGAGACAGTGCAGGTGGGTCCAGTATCTTCAGTCATTTGACTTTGAGCTTGCCTATACACCTGGGAAGGGAAACGCAGTGGCTGACGTGTTGAGTAGGAGAACTCAGATACAGGAAATTCAGGAGGCCAGTAGTGAGTTGCAGCTTATGGCTCTGTTCTCTGAGATGAATTTGGAGGTGCATGACAGACAGGGATATACTTATCTATCTTCGGTAGTTGTTACCTCCACACTTTTTGATCAGGTACGGATGAGGCAGCTATCAGACTCAGAAGGCCTAGTCTTGCGGGAGAGTGTGTCAAGAGAGGACCCTCTTCCTAGATGGATAGTAGGATAGGATGAGATCTTTCACTTCCAGGGATGCGTATGGGTGCCAGCAGACATATGTGAGGAGCTAATACGGGATTTTCATTCCTATGTTTGGTCAGTTCATCCTGGCATCACCAAGATGTATCGGGATCTTCATCGCCGGTATTGGTGGCTAGGTATGAAGAGAGATGTTGCTGGTTTCGTTATGATATGTTATACTTGTCAGTAGATGAAGGCAGATCATCAGCAACCTGCAGGTCTTTTACAGCAGTTACCCATTCTGGAGTGGAAATGGAATGATGTCACGATGGATTTTGTTAGTGGGTTTCCAAGATCGCCTTGTGGGAATGATGCTATATGGGTTGTCATCAACAGGATTACGAAGGTTGCTCACTTCTTGCCAATCAATAATACCTTTAGTGTTGATGATCTGGGATGTTTGTACATCTGAGAGATTGTACGTCTACATGGAGTCCCACACTCCATTATTTCAGACTGGGATGCACGTTTTACTTCTCAGTTCTGGCAGGGTCTTCAGAAGGATTTGGGTACACAAGTACTTTTGAGTACAGCATACCATCCCCAGACTGATGGTCAGTCTAAAAGTATGATTCAGGAGCTTGAGGATATGATTAGAGCTTTCATTCTAGACTTTGGAGGTTCTTGGTAGAATCATATACCTCTTTTGGAGTTTTCCTACAATAATAGTTTTCAATAAACTATTCAGATGGCACCTTATGAGGACTTGTACGGTAGGCCATGTCGATCACCCTTATGTTGGATGGAGGTAGGAGAGGCAGCTTTTTTGGGACCTCATCTCGTTCAGGAGACCTGAGAGCAGATAGAGTTAATTCAGAAAAGGATGACTACTGCACAGTCTCGTCAGAAGTGTTATGCTGATCAGCAGAGACAACCTCTGGAGTTCGAGGTCGGGGATCAGGTTTTCTTGCGTGTCGCACACAGGTTGGGATACAAGAGAATTCGGAGATAGGGTAAGCTTTCACCATGGTACTTCGGGCCATTTGAGGTGTTAGATAGAGTTGTGTCGGTCTCCTATCGGTTTCAGTTACCTCAGAGGTACCAGGCTATGCAAGACTTCTTCCACATTTCTCAGCTTTGACGTTACTTTTCAGACATGTCTCATGTCTTTCAACCAGAGGATGTTGAGCTCAAAGAGGATGCATCGTTTGAGAAGCATCTTATCCGGATTGTAGATCATAGTACGAAGGTTATTCATGGCCGGTCTGTTCCTCTAGTACGGGTTCTATGGCAGCACGGGCGAGTACAGAACGAGACTTAGGAGAGGGAGGCCGATGTGCGATCACAGTGACCGGAGCTGTTTGGGGTTTCTTCCTCTACGCCTCATTAGGGAAATTCGGGGACAAATTTCTTTAAGGGGGGAATTTTTTAAGAACCCAGACTTTCTCTTCACGTACGTTTTTCCTTTTTCTGGAGTTTTTGAGAAAAGGGGAGTTTCTGGAAAATTTTGAAGTACACGTCGTGTAATTTATGAGTACACGTCGTGTACTTTGATGCCTCTCGAGGCCATGTGTTGGACGTGTCATGACCATGCACATGGCCATATAGGGGTGATGTGGAGGCCGCTTAAAGCAGAGTTCAGAAAAGCCTGGTACACGTCGTGTAATCTAAAAGTACACACCGTGTACTTTTTTTTCATTAAACAGATCGGGGTCCCTTCTTAACCCCAGAAACGTCTTCTTCTCCAGCTTCTTCGACTGAGGGAATATCATACGGCCACGAATCTCCTCCTAGCTCCTGAGCCTCCATCCGTCCTCTGAATCAACCTCCGTCGATTGTGCTGGAACCACAGCGGTAATCTCTTCCTTCTCCTAGAGCTTTGTTTTCCAATTCCTCCTCTTTTGCAAGTTATCGTGGGTTGAACGTTTAGTGTGTTTTCATAGATATAAGACGTTCTAAGGAGTTTCAAGCCTTGTGGTTCGAGTATATCGATCTCCTTGCATCAAGGTAGGTGGTGCCTTTATGTAGAAATTCTTTGAATATCATGTGCAAATTCCACCAATACCCTTGAATGGGGTATTGCGTGTTTCCTGTTTTGTCCCTATTGTTTGCCTGCCTTACTTGATTCCCTGAGTAGAGGTTAATACTTGTGAATAGGGTAATTTCTTCTATGCTTTGGATGTTTTTCCCATGCATGTTTTTCCTGTTTATGACCGTTTGGTCTAGTTTTTCCCGTTAGGCATTTTTCCAGTTTTCATGCCGAGTTGTAGGATAGTGGAACTGTTGTACTGTTATGTTGTTATGCCTTAGAATTATATCCAAGTAGTTCTTGAGGTTTACTTGGGGTGATATGTTCATTATGAATGTTTGTTTTACTCAGGGCTATGAGAACCTAGTGTATTAGACCATAGGGAGAATGGACGTGAGGGATTCTCTAGAGTATCTTATTAATACGATGCGAGACCACATAGGGAATTGACATTGAGTGCTTCCTTAGAGAGTATATAGTTCCTCAACGCGGGCCACAGGGGGAATGAGACGTTGAGTGCTTCCCCATAGATCCTTTAGTACGATACAAGACTATAGGGGGAATTGACGGAGAGTGCTTCCCCAGAGAGTCTATTCTTTAGCTGAACTAGAGGGACGAGACTGTGTGTGCCTTCCAGAGGGTTGCTAGTACTTGTAGGTTGAATCATAAGGGTTAGGCTATGAGAACTACCGAGAGGGTTACCTGTTGTTATACTTATTGATTGGCTGCTTACTTGTTTGTTTTTTTATATGCAAAACTGTGGACTGTTGTTGTTGTGTGCTTTCCTATTTACTAATTTATGTACTGTACTTGCCATATATTCACTGACTGTTAGAAACAGATCTTCGGGTGGTTACCTACTGGGATTGTGTCTCACACCCTATTTGGTCCATGATTTTGGGCTCAAACAAATTATATTGTTGTAGTCATAGACAAGGGAAAGTGCCCTTCTACTTCAGGTACCTGACTTGCTGTGGAGCTGGAGAGCATGGGACCAAGCTATGGCTTGCGATGCTGAGGATTTTACCTGTTTTCCTTTAAACTTTGGTTCAGTATTTTATTTAGAATTGTGACTTGTTTGGATGTTTTCCTAGACATATGTATCATGAATCTTTTCATATATACATATATGTGTGCTCCAGTCATTTATTGTATAGTCTTCTACTATTTATTGTTTACTTTTGTATGGACGTTTACTGCTTTTGCTATTGCTTTTGTTTATCTTCCATTGTGTACTCTTCCAATGAGGGCATAGTTTCCCCACTATCACACCCAAGGCCCTCGCTTCTAGTCGGCTGGCTCTGGCATTTGGGGAAATGTTCTTGAGGCCATGTGACCAATCGGGTACGAGTCACCTCTGGGTGGATTCTGGAACCGGGACGTTACATAACTCCTTTGACCAAGGTCCCATACTTACCTATAAATAGGACCATGGGGCTCCTCATTTTCACAATTGGAAAATCGTAAGAAGCCCTAAAGCTCTGGTCATGCAACCCCTTCACCTAAGTCCTCCAAAACCTCTCAGGTAGCCCTCTACAACCCAAGAAAAGAGGGAATTAAGTTGAGAGTGGGATCAAAGCCCCTCGAGGGTCTGAAATACAAGACACCTGCACAAACAACCTATTTCCCTATAAAAGGAAAACTACTTGTTTGAGACCCCCTCCCTAATCAAGGACCTGTGCGAGACCCATCCAGGGACACCTGAGGAGACCCATGGTACCTAGGATAAAGCCTCTCCCAAGTGTATTTTCCCAAGTGGTTCATTGCCCAAGGCATATCCAGTGCACGTAGGCTTATATCCCCCTATGTGATGCACCTCCAGCTCCTCTCAGGCCCTATGTGAATCACTTTTTCTCACCAATCCAAGACCTACATGAGACTCCTTTTTATCCCTCTTCTAAGCCACCAATGGTAGGTATACTCTTCTTTTGGATCCCTTGTCTAGGATGGACCAAATTGAAACCTCCACCGAAGCCTCTGGACTTAAAAACCCATGGAAAGATGCACACTAGCATGACTCCTGTTTGGGTATGCATTCCTTCGGTCAGAGGTGTCCCGCACTTGTTATAAGTACTCAGCCTTAAAACATTACATAATCTTGAATTAAATTAATAATTCACATTAAGGATCTTTTCAAGTTTAGAGTTTTAGAGAGTTAGGCCATAACTATTACATTTCAAAATATTACAAAGTAGACACTTCTACTCAGTTTCCATTTTTTTCATAAAATAAAAACTCTTTGAAAAAAAATTCATGTCTAGTTCCTTGTTTTAGCGGGCATGACTTTTCCTTGTTCCCATCCTTGACCCTATTCCACTTTAGGTCCTGTGAATAGAATTTCAAAAACTTGGGATGAGCATAAAAAATCTCAGTAAGGGATACACAAAGAAGGAAAACTGTTAGTTTTTTAAAACAATAGGTAAACCATGAATACTTTTTCATAAGTAATATTTTTCACCTTTATGAAGTAGTAAATACTCTTCACTGAATAAAAGATCATTACTTACCCTTTTTGTAACCAAAAGATTACCATAAAACCCATATAAAGAACACATAACATATAAAGGTAACTTGGGACATAAACATGCATAAATGGAATAACAATACGGTCGACTTCCACACATATCACTAAATGGAATAGCCATACGGCCGACTTCCATACCCAATGAATTAGAGTTTATAACATAACCACCCGTCCTAGTATTCACAGCACCACCCATCATTTGGTTTATCATGTAACCACCCATCAAATTTCCAAGTACCATTATAAAATCATAATACATAAAACAAATATAAAGGAAAAAAAACATTTCCACATTTCAATCACAATATATCACTTAAATATATTGACATAAAAAATCCATTATCAAAACCATTTTCAATTCCAAAATACATAAAAGAGTATATGGTATTTCTTTTATTTTAAAAATATTACGTATTTTTGAGTAATCCAAAGATCAAATAATACTCGTGGTGGTGTAAAATGTCGTTGTCACCACTTATGTTAATAGAAACGTTCCTTTTTGTCATTTAGTAAAATGCTTCATAGAAAAAGATTCCCTTTGAAAAGTCGAGGGTGTTTATACAGCGTATAAAAGAAATTCGTGTATTAAAACAAAATATACCTCAACTAAATAAGATTGAGACGAATCCCCTTACCTTGTGTCCGACATGACTCGATCGTTCATTAATTTCCTTTAATTTGGGTAACTCCCTTTGGTTTGAACCAAAGGACTTCTTGAAGTGCCTTCTGCCTAAGGTAAGGCTTTTAAGAGGAGGAGAGGGATGTAGGGAGATTAATTGGGCAGAGGTTGGATGATCAAAAAGGCTTTATAGGTGTGAGGAATTGGTTAGAAATGATCTCCTTTTATAATGGGGGGGAGGGGCTCTTTAGGAAAGTGTGACAATATTATTTTATTATATAATGATATTTAGTTTCTAAAGGTCAAATAATCATTAAAGTAGAAGATAAGATGACTCATATTTGAAATAAAATCATCCAATTAGAATTGGACATGTTTTGGATAATATTTTAATCATTATAATCTTATTTATTTAAATCAATTATTAATGAGGTAAATATTACATCATTATTGTGTCATAAATAATTTAATTAATGTGATGTCTAAAAATTATAAACAAAATACCAAGATGTAGTAAATTTATTTATATTTCCAATGGATATTTATAGTCGAAAATATAATTTATATAACACCATATAAAAAATTAATTTACTAAAATATTTTTGTTTATGTCAATTTTGCCTTTACTTTAAATTAATTTATCTAAAGTATCATTATCATTCATAAGTGGCTCCATGGGGTCCCAAAATCGACCCAAAGATTACCATGGTCAGATATGTATCAACCAATAGGATTATTACAAGTTTAAGGGTAATTTTATATTATTATTATATTATTTTTTACCCTTATTTACCTGATTTACCCTTTAACCACGGTAAATAAAATATTTACTGAAGTAAATATTTAAAATGTCTAAAAATAAAAGTTACCTATTTACACAATTTGAACCTCACAATTCCAAATATGGAATCCATTTTTCCAAATTCAAAACACAGAAGTGGTAGAAATTAATTCAAAATTAATTCCAGCTGTCAAAACAAAAAATGTGTTTTTAAGAAATAATAACTATCAAAAGATTAACACTTGTTTATGTCCAATTTCAAAGTGAAATTAATTACAATGACCAAAATTGGATTAAATGGTAAAAATATATTTTAATTAAACTTTAAAACCAACTAAAAAGATAATCTAACCATATACATAAATTATATTAAAATGGAATTTTGAATTAAAATACGGTATTTTTCACTATTTATTAAAAATGAACTTTATCAGAAAATACAAAAAAATTATCCAAAGTAAAATTTGATGTCCCCATTATAAAGAAGGATTGTATTTGGTCAAATATAATTTATTAAAGTGACCTAAAATATATTTAAAGAGGGTTCGACATTAATAGGCGGTAAATCGACCATTTAATGTAAATTGTGCTTAAAATTAGATTCATTCACAATTTAAGCCTATAAATTTTATTGGATAAATGTAAATACATTTAAAAAACATGTATAATAATATTGTAGTTATTTTTTTACATTCCCTCCAATACAACAGCTAGGAGTTAACTACCATTTAAAATAATATTATATTATTAGTGTGCAACGTAAGATTTCAACTAAACTCATTGTTGCGTATTCGGTACGCTATCGAACATAGCAACCCCTTTAAAGAAAAATTAATATTTAATTCAAAAATATTAATAAATATGAAATATTTATTGTTCTTTATTTACCTAGGATGTTACATCCTTCCCCCTTTTGGGAATTATGTCCTCGCAATTTTACTTATCCAAATAAGTGGGGGTATTTATCCCTCATAGCATTTTCAGATTTCCAGGTTGCCTCTTCAACCATATGGTTTTTCCAAAAAACCTTTACCTGGTAAATTACCTTATTCCGCAACACTTTCTCTCTATGGTCAAGAATCTTGATTTTTTGTTCTTCATAAGAGAGATTCTCTTCCAATTAAACTACCTCTAGGATCAAAACATGAGATGGATCTGTCATATAATTTCTCAACATCAAAACATGAAAAAAATTGTGTACCTGGGAAAAACTTGGAGCTAAAGCCACTCTGTATGCCACTAATCCAACTTTCTCCAAAATTTCATAAGCTATAATGAACCTCAAACTCAAATTTATCTTCTTACCAAAACGCATCACACTTTTCCATGGATAAACTTTGAGAAAGACATGATCACCTACCTCAAAAGAAAGATCCTTCCTCCTATTATCTGCATAACTTTTATGTCTGCTCTGAGTTGTTCTCATGTGCTTCTGAATCAACTGAACTTTCTCTGCCATCTCTTCTACCAATTATGGTCCCATCAGGTTCCTTTCACCTACTTCATCCCAAAAATCTGGAGTTCAACAATGCTTTCCATATAATTCCTCAAATGGAGCCATCTATATACTAGAATGAAAACTGCTATTATATAAAAATTCAACCAAAGAAATATGTTGGTCTCAACTTTCCTGGTAATCCATAGAACAAGCACGTAACATATCTTCCAATGTCTGAATTGTTCGTTCTGACTGCCCATCTGATTGAGGATGAAAAGATGTACTAAAATTTAATTCAGTACCCAATGACTTCTGAAGGCCTTTCCAAAAGTTAGAAGTAAACCTGGGATCACAATCAGATACAATGGAGAAAGGAACTCCATGCAACCTAACTATCTCTTTAACATACAACTGATAAATTTGATCTAGAGACAAATTATCTCGAATAGGAAGGAAATGAGCAGATTTAGTCAATCGATCAACTATAACTCAGATTGCATTATTACCTCGAGATGTATTTGTTAATCCCACGATTAAGTCCATGGATATATTTTCCCATTTCCACTCTAGCACTGGTAAAGGTTGAATAATCCCTTTTGGTAACTACCGCTCTGCATTAACCTACTGAAAAGTCAAACACTTCATAGTAAAATCAACAATATCTCTTTTCATTCCATCCCACCAGTAATACTCCCAAAGATCTCTGTACATCTTAGTACTACCAGGATGAACTGAAAAAGGAGAACTATGAGCTTCACATAACAACTCATTCTTCAACTATGAATCACAAGGCATGCATAATCTCTTTATAAACCTCAAAACACAATCATTATCAATGTTAAAATCAGCCAACTTACCCTTTTGAACCAACTCTACCTTTTTCTGTAACTCACTGTCTTCTTTCTGCACTTGCTTTATTCTGTCTGATAGAGATGATCTCACTGACACCTGATACAAAACAGAAGAATTTTCGGAACCAACAACTTCTATGACAAAGTTCATCAAATCAAAAACCAAAGGATCCTGTTCCAAACGTAACATAGTTAATGAAGCATAAATTTTTCGACTCAAAGTATCAGCCACTTTATTTGATTTTCCTGGATGGTAATGGATTGTGTAATCATAATCCTTGATTAATTCCAACCATCTCCTTTGACCCATGTTCAATTATTTTTGAGTGAATATATACTTCAAACTTTTGTGGTCAGTATATATTTCACATTTTACTCCATACAAATGATGCCACCAAATTTTTAAAGCAAAAACAGAAGCAGAAAATTCCAAATCATGTGTAGGGTAATTTAACTCATGTGGTTTCAACTGACGTAAATCATAACCAATTACCTGATCATTCTGCATTAGTATACAACAAAGTCCTTTCAACGAAGCATCATTATAGATAACAAACTCACCATTTCTGGATGGCAGTGCCAAAACTAGTGCATTCACCAATCTCCTTTTCTATTCCTGAAAACAATCATCACATTCTTTTGTCCAAATAAACTTAACACCTTTTCGACTTAACTTAGTCATTGGACTAGATAACCGTGCAAAATTTTCAACAAACCTCCGGTAATAACCTGTCAAACCAAGAAAACTACGACTCTCGGTTATATTTTTGGGTCTTAGCCATTCTTCAACAACTTTTGTTTTTGTAGGATCAATAGTTATGTCATTTTTTAAACAATGTGACCAAGGAAAGAAATTTGTTGCAACCAAAACTCACAGTTTTTTAATTTCCCAAATAGTTTCTTTTGTTTTAAGGTTTGAAAGATGACCCTTAAATGGATTTTATATTCCTCTTTACTTTTGGAATTAACCAAAATATCATCAATGAACACAACCACAAACTTATCCAAGAACTCGTGGAAAATTCTATTCATAAGATCCATGAATACAGCAGGTGCATTGGTTAAACCAAAAGTCATAACTAAAAATTCATAATGGCCATATCTAGTATGAAACATGGTCTTTGGAATGTCTTTTCCTTTACTTTCAACTGATGGTACCCCGATCTCAAGTCAATCTTCGAAAAATACTGAGCTCCTCGGAGCTGATCAAACAAGTCATCAATATGAGGCAAAGGATACTTGTTCTTAATATTGATGTTATTCAATGCTCTATAATCAATGCAAAGTCTCATTAAACTGTATTTATTTTTAACAAACAATACAGGATCACCCCATGGTGATGTTCTAGGTCGAATGAAACCTTTATCTAATAACTCCTACAATTTCTTCATTAACTCTAAAATTTCAATTTGATCCATTCGATAAGGGGGTTTTGAAATTGGCTTAGCATCAGGAACTAAGTCAATAGTAAATTCAACTTCTTGATCAGGTATAATGCCTGGAAACTCCTCAGGAAAAACATCAAGGTACTCATTTACCACTGGCACGTCATTAATCTGAACAGTTCCTTTATTTTCAACAATATGTGCAAGGTAACATTCATTTCCGTTTTTTACTAGTTTCTCATCTTCCTGATATGTTATCAAAACCAAGGGTTCATTCTTGTACACAAAATGTAAATCTTTCTAAAAAGAAACCACTTTAGCTCTGCAGTCAATCTTAGCATGATAAACAAAAAGCCAATCCATGACCAAAATAACATCAAACTCTACTCGAGGCAAGACAATAAGGTTTGCAGGTAGGTTCTTTCCACACACAAGGACAAGAATTTTCTTATGTTTTCTTTTTGTCTCAACATTTCCTCCATGTGTTTTTACCATAAGTTATGTATTCGTATCTTGAGATGGAATTCCCAATTCACGTTGAGTATCTTTTCAGGTTTAGATTTTTAGATAGTTAGGCTATAACTATTATATTTCAAAATATTACAAAGTAGACACTTCTACTCAGTTTCCATTTTTTTCATAAAATAAAACCTCTTTGAAAAAAAAAGTCATGTCTAGTTCCATGTTTTAGACAAAATGACTTTTCCTTATTCCCATCCTTAACCCTATTCCACTTTATGTCCTATGAAAATCATTTCAAAAACTTGGGATGAGCATAAAAAAGTTTAGTAAGGGATACACAAAGAAGGAAAACTGTTAGTTTTTCAAAACAACATGTAAACCATGAATATTCTATCATAAGTAATACTTTTCACCTTTATGAAGTAGTAAATACTCTTCACTGAATAAAAGATCATTACTTACCCTTTTGTAACCAAAATATTACCATAAAACCCATATAAATAACACATAACATATAAAGATAACTTGGTACATAAACAAACATAAATGGAATAACCATACGGTCGACTTCCACACATATCACTAAATGAAATAACCATACGGCCGACTTTCATACCCAATGCATTGGAGGTTATAACGTAACCACCCATCCTGGTATTCACGGAACCACCTGTAATTTTTTTTATCAGGTAACCACCCATCAAATGTCCAAGTACCATTATAAAATCATAATACATAAAACAAATATAAAGGAAATAAAACATTTCCACATTTCAATCACAATATATCACTTGAATATATTGACATAAAAAATCCATTATCAAAACCATTTTCAATACCAAAATACATAAAAGAGTATATGGTATTTATTTTATTTTAAAAACATTATGTATTTTTGATGAATCCAAAGATCAAATAATACTTGTGGCGGTGGAAAAGGTCATTGTCACCGCTTATGTGAAAAGAAACGTTCCTTTTTGTCATTTAGTAAAATGCTTTGTATAAAAATATTCCATTTGAAATGTCAAGGGTGTTTATACAGAATATAAAATAAAGTCATGTATTAAAACAAAATATGTCTCAATGAAAGAATATTGAGACGAAGTCCCTTATCGTGTGTCCGGCTTGACTCGATCGTTCTTTAATCTCCTTTAATTTGGGTAACTCCCTTTGGTTTGAACCAAAGGACTTCTTGAAGTGCCTTCTGCCTAAGGTAAGGCTTCTAGGAGGAGGAGATGGATGTAGGGAGCTTAATTGGGTAGATTTTGGATGAGCCAAAAGGATTTAGAGGTGTGAGGAATTGGTTAGAAATGGTCTCCTTTTATAAGGGGGAGGAGGGGCTCTTTAAGAAATTGTGATAATATTATTTTATTATATAATGATATACAGTTTTTAATGGTCCAAGAATCATTAAATTAGAATATAAGATGACTCATATTCGAAATAAAATCATCCAATCATAATTGGACATGTTATGGGTAATATTTTAATCATTATAATCTTATTTATTTAAATCATTTATTAATGAGGTAAATACTACATCATTATTGTGTCATAAATAATTTAATTAATTTGATATCTAAAAATTATTAAAAAAATACCATGATGTAGGAAATATTTTTATATTTCTAGTGAATATTTATAGTCGAAAATATAATTAATATAACACCATATAAAAATTAATTTACTAAAAAAAATTTGTTTATGTCAATTTTGCCTTTACTTTAAATTAATTTATCTAAAGTGTCATTATCATTCATATGTGGCTCCATGGGGTCCCAAAATCGACCCAAAGATGAACATGGTTGGATATGTATCAACCAATAGGATTATTACACGTTTTAGGGTAATTTTATATTATTATTATATTATTTTTTACCCTTATTTACCTTATTTACCCTTTAACCACGGTAAATAAAATATTTACTGAAGTTAATATTTAAAATTTCTAAAAATAAAAGTTACATATTTACACAATTTGGACCTCCTGATTAAAAATATGGAATCCATTTTTCCAAATTCAAAACACAGAAGTGGCTGAAATTAATTCAAAATTAATTCCTGCTATCAAAACAAAAAGCGTGTTTTTAAGAAATAATAACTATCAAAAGATTAACACTTTTTTATATCTAATTTCAATGTGAAATTGTATTTAAAGAGGTTATACCATTAATAGGTAGTAAATCGACCTTTTAATGTAAATTATGCTTAAAATTAGATCCATTAACAATTTAAGACTCTAAATTTTATTGGATAAATATAAAGACATTTAAAAAACATGTATAATAATATTTTTTTTATTTTTGTTCATTTATGGAAATACAACGGCTATGAGTTAACTACCATTTAAAATATTATTATATTATTAGTGTGCAATGTAAGATTTCAAAGAAACCCGTTGTTGCGTATCGGGTATGCTATCGAACATAGAAACCCCTTTAAATAAAAATTAATATTTAATTCAAAAATATTAATAAATATGAAATATGTCTTATTCTTTATTTACCTGGGATGTTGCACTTGTCCTACCAGGCGGGTAGGGTCCTCAGGGTTCATGTGAGTATTCATTCCCTTTGTCACGAGGACCCAAATCCTGGGGGTGGTGTTAGGGAACTCCCAATCTTGAGAACTAGGGTTAGGACCATTTCCTTCACTAGTTGTATCTAAGACCCATAGCATCTGGTTCCAATAAGGGAGGGTGAGGATCACACTCACTTTTTCCATTTGACAGGGAATGAGATCTTCCTCTCTTCCATGAGAACCAATTTTAGCGCATCCCTCCTGGAGTAAGCCCCTATCCTTTCTTACACGAGGTTTCACTCTTGCTCCTATTTTCCTCCTAGTTCATACCCAGATGGGTAGTTATATGTGACTATCCTAGATATGAAACGAGGGAGGGGACAGGTTCAGCAAATCCCCTTCTTCTTCTCCCATATCCACTGCCTCTTCCACCAGTGGAAGGAGGATCATGTGATTTTCCAGATTTTTCACTTACTCTTGTTTCCCACATTCAAGTATGACTCATCATGACTAATGTGGTCTTAGAGTCTAGCCATGATCACAACATCCACATGGTCAGATGCATGTTTTGGTAGAGAATCTTTCCTCGGATCTTCATCTCTTATTCCTTCAGAGGGCCTCTATAGGCATGGGTCCTCAAGGCCATGTATCTAACCAGTGGACAAAGTAGGTTGTATGGTTTCTCAAATACACCACTTCCTCTTGTTTCTCACACCAATCATGACTAGTATGGGATTAGAGGTTGGTGATGATCATGAAATTTGCACAATCCCAAATCTTTGGTCGTCATTCTATGTGTAATCCCCAACCTTTCACAAATGGGTTGCCTGTTCGGTATAAGCCCCAACTATGTCATCATACTCATTCACCAAGGAATCATACTTGGTATATTCCTTGAAACCAAACAAGGGAATCCTTCTTAGAAGTAAGCCCCAACTCAATCCTCTTAAAGGGGCATACTCCCCTGCAAGACAAAATTTCATAGGGCCTGCATAGGTGAAGGTCTTCACAATCAAACTACATTGTCTTTGATTTCTGTACAAATGGGATACGTAGGAAGCCTCCCTGAGGTCCAAACCCAACACCCAAAACAAACCCTAATTTTCTATGGGAAACATTATCAGTAGATTCTTATTCAAATTGGTAATCCATATCCCTTCCACATTCCCTGGTCCGTTTTGACATAATTATCTCACCAAACTTTGAATACGCACCTTTCACCTAGACGTATTTGCCACGTGACATTAAACTGTATGGTTAGGTCCTTATCACATGACCTTAAAAGGTATGATGTGCCCCCATTAAATGGAATTGAACTATGTGGGTTATGATTTATTTCACAAAGATACATAGGAGACCAATTAATGGGTATAATCCCAACATCAAAACAACTCTCATATCTCTAGATGACGATGCACTCTAAAGCACCCCACTATGTTGCTGAAAACAAACATCATCGTAATAAAAAACAAATAATATCAAATCAGTATATAAGAAAATACCATTGATGGATAACCTTGAATACATACAGATGTATCCATTTATGAAGTGTAAAGACCCATAATTTCCATGTAATTTTTTTTTAAATATATGGGAATTTTATGAGTCCGTGAAAATTGACGGCGCGTGACTCCAAGGCCTGGAGTGCCCAGAATGAATTTTTTGAACTTTATTTCAGGTACATTTAGTAAATGTGCGAGCGGGTTTTTCTAACTTTGGAACCAATGATCAGAATTGAAATCTAAGGGCACCGTTGAACTCGCAGTGCCGGTATTCTCTTAAGGAGACTTTTATCTCGACAGCAGTGGGTCCATAGTGAAAGATAGTTTTTGGGTTTTTCGTGTAAGAATAAAATAAAAATAAAAGAGTGTGGAATTTTTGTTTTTATTTGCAACACCCATGTGGGTGTTGGGAGGTGGGGCCCACCGAACCTAAACCTCCATGTGGAAGTTGGAAGTGGGGACCACCAGACCTTAACCTCCCATGAGAGGTTATGGTGGTGGGTACCACCCGAACCATAACCTCCCATGAGAGGTTATTGTGGTGGAGACCATCCGGGATTAAACCCCCTTAAACCCCCCTTTAATTGGGAGAAACCCTCAACTCCCTAATAAATGTGGGGGGGGTCCTCTTCAACACCTCCACGATTTAATTGTGCCAACGCTCCATAATTTAATTATACCAACTCTCCCTTAATTAATTAAACCTTTTTGAATATTATGCCAACGACTTAATAGATATTATAATCTATTATCTTGGGCTGCCATTTCTTTTTGGGTGGAATTTGGGGAGAGGAGGAACTTGGGAGAAATCTCCCAATGAAGAACGCTCAACTTACAAAGAACATCGATGAGGAACACCTTCGACTACGAAGAACAACCTCGACTTCAACCTTCTTCCTTGGAACTTCCTTCGATGTAGGACGTGTTCGTCTACAACGAATCAAAGCCTGCCTTCTCGCGCCAATTTCAACCAAAAATGAACAAGGTAGGGGTTTAATGTTGTATGATTATAACTTCACAAGTACACCCCCCCTTCTTTTTCTTTTACGGGTTGGGAAGAATCTTTGCGGGAGGGTTTGATGTGCTTCGTTCTTGTGAAACTCTTGCTACTAATCTAATGCGGAGAGTGTGGGTCAAACTAACATGGATCGTCCTCTCTGTAACCCTTGTGTTGTTTTGTGGTGTTCTTCGAAATGAAGTAAGGAGATGAAGGTGATGAAGGAAATGGTGCCACCACCCGCGGCCTCCGTGACCCGCACAGCCCCAGCGGCGCTCCGGCCTCCCAGCCAAACCGGCCAGATGCCGCTGCCAACCGAACCGGCCCCGAGCGGGGTCGCGCCCCGAGCCACGCCGCGCCCCGGTCACGCCGTGTCTCGGCCGAACCAGCCCCCGGCCCCCCCGGCCGAGCCGCCCTGGCCGCGCCATCCACCGGCTGAGCCACCCTGGCCACTCCAGCCTCCCGCCCGAACCGGCCCCAGTCGCGCCACCCACTGACCGAATCGGCCCCGGCCACGCCACCCCGACCCCCAGGCCGAGCCACCCCAAGCCTCACCCCCACGGCCCTTCGAGCCGAACCGGACCCACCCTCCGGGTCGATCCGTCCACACTGCGCCCTCCAGACCGAACCGCCCTCGCGACGACCCACAGTCGGTCCGCGCCCTCGCGGCCGGTCCGCGCCCTCACAGCTCTCTGCGGCCCCTCGTGGCCTATTGGGCGGGGCCCAGCGGGCCGGGCCGAACCCAATGGGATGGTCCACCCAATGTTCTAGGTCGACCTGAACCGGGTCAGCCCAGGATGGGTTGGACCGGGTCGGACCAGACTCAGGCCCACTACGACCCACTTACGCTCCTTCGGCCATATCTTTGGCACCAGACGTCCGTTTGATGAACTTTCAGCGACGTTGTAAATCTTGGAGTGAGATGGTCCCTTTGAGTATACTCCACTGGAGTTTTGGTTTGGGATGGGAAATAGTCAGGTTGGATCGACCACAAATCCAACCAGGCCCCCAGGACTAAATGGCTAATAACTCATTGACCGGGTGTCCGATTGACGCGTCGTCTGTTGCATTGAGACCCCTATGACGTGGAGAACCTTTGCGATACTTATTCTTGGGACTTCTTGATAGTTGGAGTGTCAAACAGTAGCTCGTGGAGTAGATCCTTCCAGAGAAGAGCGAGCATAGTGCGGAGACCTAGTAGATGGATGAGACCTGATGACTGCTGACCGTTTTAACTCGGAGTGACTCTACTATCCCAGTGGGGAGCGCCTTGGTGTCACGGTAGACCCACAGTGGGGAGCGCCTTGGTGTCGCGGTAGACCCACGGTACTCGACAGGAGGAGTACCTCAGCAGGCTATGAGGGAGAGCGTGATTGGTGACGTGGCAAACCCATGGTGGAGAGCGTGCTTGGTGACGTGACAAACCCATGGTACTCGATATAAGGAGTACCTCAGTAGTCCAAGGTTAGTGGGAAGCGCGCTTGGTGTCACGGAAGGTCCACTGTACTCGATAGAGGAGGAGTTATCCATTAGCTGAGGTTTCGACAACGCGACTAGAGATGTTTCTTGATACTACCCCTAGAATAAAATATTGGTTGAGATGAGTCATTTTTTCTGTGTTTTTCCTCCTAATTGAGATGGATCACTTGATAACTTAGGTATATGTATGAGAATATACCTAAGTAAGGTTATCTGTTGATTTCATATTTTGTGGTTTATCCTTGTTGTATTTTGTGAGACATTGAGGGTCTCGGGGTCCCTACTGAGTATCTTTATACTCACCCCTGCACGGGCTATGCCCGCACCTTGTTGTGTAGGTTTTAGAAGACGAACAGTGCTGACTGAGGCTGAGAGTACCAGGACTAAATGGTGCCCAGAGGTGGACCTTATGGCGTGTCGGTATGTGGAGGAGACAGAATGATGCAGAATGTTGAGGAGGATATCTGTACCTACCCTTCAGGTAGGAATCTCGGAGGATGACCCACTAGTTGTTTTTCTTTTTTCCTCAGTTGTACTTGTACTTTCAGTTTTAGTTGTACTTTCTAGGTGGGCTTGTATTATGGACCCTTTTTCTTTCAGCACTCTTTTGTTATATAGTTTACTTGTTGTTTCCTCCAGCTATGTGCTTGCTTGTGTGTGTGTTTACAGGTTATAAAGGCAATGTCTTCCCAGTTTTAAGGAATTATGCCTTTGGTGCTAGTCACCAGCCCCTGGCCAATGGAAGGCGGGCTTGGGGTAGCCACGGCATGGGCCCTGGGGGACGGGTCGTGACATGAAGAACCTCAGATACATATAGATGATTCTAAATTCTATACATGCTAATAATTGGTTGTTAATTCAAGGTTGAACCACATCATACTTGGGATTTAATGAAGGATTTGAAAACATATCTTAAATCTATAAGAGAGTCCCAGAGTAGGCAATAATTCCCCCCCAAAAGGGTGTGATGAGCCTGACCTCCCATCCTCTCGACCAATGTGAGTTCTTAGTATCATTGTCCAAACTCTCCAACGAGCATCTGCCTTTATAAAATATGTCCCTCGTGGATATAGAAATGTTGTGTGTTTCTGATTCCATGAATAAACTCATTGGAAAACATTCATAAATAATGAACCTGGCATGAATGATTGCACAAAATTCAACCCCATGCAATCAACTGTCGGGTGCGTGATGTTTTCATTGGAAACATGGACTATTTGTTGAGTATTAAAAACCATAAACAAAATTCATTCCTAAACTAGAATAATGTCTCCTTATGTTGAAAAGACACATTAGATAAATGTTTTGGTGATACTTAATAAAAGTTCAACTAGAATCAATAAACTTGGAAATATGGAAGTTGTGTACTTCTCACCGCTGACTTAGGAACCACCCCTTCTCAGCCACTTGGATAACACGCCTTACTTCCAGTAATGTTTCTATGCTTGGTTACTATATTTAAATACACATATGTAATTGTAATTTTGTATTTAATACCCAAAAATTAAAACAAAAACATCACTTGCAATAGATGAATATACCTGAAGAATAAGCGATTACTTCCTTCTTTAATTCAGCTCATTGCATTTAAACTTCTATATATTTATTTCATGATATGTGAAGAAAATAACCTCTTGTATAATACCACTTATTTAAAGGATGTTGCAAATATGTCCTTGACATCACAGTTTTAATTTGGAATTTTTCCTCGTCTTTCAACTTATTCTCCATAAGAACTAAAATGAATCTTTATTTAATGTTATTACTGCTTGGTGAACCTTACCTAAAAGTTAATGAATATTCTCATCCATACTAATCATTTTTTATTCTTAAATGAGACTAGATTATATGTGTGAAAATAATATAAGGATGGGATGTTTTGAAAGATCGTGATCTTCCTTTCAATTTACACATAGTGAGTGTAATCATCACTCATTCATATCCTGATTCACTTTTTCTTAATAATCTTCTCAGAGATGAGAGAACATGTGTAATCATCCATGTACTTATGTTGTATCCACAACTCATATCAGACATTGGTGATATCATTATGACATAACTATCATATGCATCATACATGAGTCTCCTGTAAGCCGTTTTAACACCCTCTCTTCCTAAGGAGGCTTAATAGGTATTGAGATAATAGAACCTTGAATTTCCAATATCATAGTACTTTGCACAAGTGCTTGTACTACTTGTTGTAAACTTGTTCTAGTTTGTACATTTTCTTTGTCCAATATTATCACAGTGTACTTATGGTATTACTTTCCATTTTCTACAAAAATAAAATCTTAAAGATTAGTAATTTTATCTGGATTACTGATTTAGATATTATTGATTAATTAATTAAATCGTTAAATGAATCCTACTATTTTGTCAAATTCTAGCATCCCTATATACTAGAATCAGAATACTCTGTCACTTGATTATTCTAGTGGAAAATTTCCTTGAAATATCTCCTCCTAGTCTACAAGCTATGGCCACACCTCTACTCAGAGAGTTCAAGGTAGGAATTTGACTATCTAACCAAATTAACTCATGACTCTTTGATCTATTGAGTGAATTCTCAACTTCTAAAATCATTAATGTGATTTACACATTGTTTTCCTCTAAATATGAAACAAGGTAGTTTTGGATACTCCATTTCTATCATAATTAGTTGAGTTAACTCGTCACTCTCAAAAGAACTCCTCAGTGGTAGGAGGAACCCTCAACTATGGCTGACGAGCACCTCGTACACCTGGTTTTGTTCAAATTCAAACAACAGAAGGCGTATGCAACCTAATATTTCTTTGAGAGTTTTTAATATTTCTCGACGAATGTAATAAATTTCTATTAATATGTTCAAACTACATTGTTTCACTCACAACTGAACATTAATAGAAAAACATTCATCGTATCTTTATGCATTTTACTATTTATAATTTTATGTGTTTCTCACTGACATGTAAATGCATAAAATAATAAACAATACATAAAGGAAATAAATTAATCGACTAGTCTTGATGATTTAATATTGGTTGATCCATTTAAACTTAATGGATCAACCGTAACCTAGGGGAAACATACCTAAGTCGTAGATTGACTCATAATGTAGATCATCCCCATCCAGTGTCCACTTCTCATCTGGATTTCACCTTGACTTGGTGTGGTCCGTGAATTACAGCATCCTCATCATTGTACAAATATATGTGCAGGAAGGTGAGGGGAACTCAGAAGTGAAAAATACAGATAACTCACTTTTATCTTGGCATGAAGACCCTTATACATATTAAATGAGAAAAATGAGGATTCACATACCATTATGCATGTTTGTTTTACACAGGGCTGTGAGAACCTAGTGTAGTAGACCATAGGGAGAATGGATGTAAGGGATTCTCTAGAGTATCTTATTAATACGATGTGAGACCACAGGGGGAATTGACATTGAGTGCTTCCTCAGAGAGTCTATAGTTCCTCAACGCGGGCCACAGGGGGAATGAGATGTTGAGTGTTTCCCCAAAGATCCTTTAGTACGATACAAGACTATAGGAGGAATTGACGGAGAGTGCTTCCCCAGAGAGTCTATTCTTTAGCTGAACCAGAGGGGCGAGACTGTTTGTGCCTTCCAGAGGGTTTCCAGTACTTATAGGTTGAACCATAAGGGTTAGGCTGTGAGAACTACCCAGAGGGTTACCTGTTGTTCTAATTATTGATTGGCTGCTTACTTGTTTGTTTTTTTTATATGCAAAATTGTGGACTGTTGTTGTTGTGTGCTTTCCTATTTACTAATTCATGTACTTTACTTTCCATATATTCACTGACTGTTAGGCACAGATCTTCGGGTGGTTGCCTACTGGGATTATGTCTCACACCCTGTTTGGTCCATGCTTTTCGGCCCAAAAAAATTATATTGTTACAGGAATAGACAAGGGAAAGCGCCCTTCTACTTCAGGTACCTGACTTGCTGTGGAGCTGGAGAGCATGGGACCAAGCTATGGATTGTGATTCTGAGGAGTTTACCTGTTTTCCTTTAAACTTTGGTTTAGTATTGTATTTAGCATTGTGACTTGTTTGGATGCTTTCCTAGACATATGTATCATGCATCTTTTCATATATACATATATGTGTGCTCCAGTCATTTATTGTATAGTCTTCTGTTGTTTGTTGTTTACTTTTGTATGGATGTTTACTACTTCCGCTATTTCTTTTTTTTATCTTCCATTGTGTACTCTTCCAATTAGGGCATAGTTTCCCTACTATCACACCCAAGGCCCTCGCTTCTAGTTGGCTACCTATGGCATTTGGGGAAATGTGATTGAGGCCATGTGACCAATCGGGTACGAGGCACCTCTGGGTGGCTTCTGGAACCGGGACGTTACATAACTCCTTCGACCAAGGTCCCATACTTACCTATAAATAGGACCATGGGGCTCCTCATTTTTACAATTGGAAAACCGTAAGAATCCCTAAAGATCTCGTCATGCAACCCCTTCACTTAAGTCCTCCAAAACCTCTCAGGTAGCCCTCTACAACCCAAGAAAAGAGGGAATTAAGTTGAGAGTGGGATCAAAGTCCCTAGAGGGTCTGAAATACAAGACACCTGCACAAACAACCTATTTCCCTATAAAAGGAAAACTACTTGTGTGAGTCCCCCTCCCTAATCAAGGACCTATGCGAGACCCATCCAGGGACACCTGAGGAGACCCGTGGTACCTAGGATAAAGCCTCTCCCAAGTGTTGTTTCCCAAGTGGTTCATTGCCCAAGTCATATCCAGTGCACGTAGGCTTATATCCCCCTATGTGATGCACCTCCATCTCCTCTCAGGCCCTGTGTGAATCACTTTTTCTCACCAATCCAAGACCTACACGAGCCTCTTTTTTATCCCTCTTATAATCTACCAATGGTAGGTATACTCTTCTTTTGGCTCCCTTGTCTAGGACGGACCAAATTGAAACCTCCACTGAAGCATCTGGACTTAAAAACCCATGGAAAGATGCATGCTATCATGTCTCCTATTTGGGTATGCATTCTTTCGATCAAAGGTGTCCCGCACTTGTTATAAGGACCCGGCCTTAAAACATTACATAATATTGAATTAAATGAATAATTCAAATTAAGGATCTTTTTAAGTTTAGAGTTTTAGAGAGTTAGGCCATAACTATTACATTTCAAAATATTACAATGTAGACACTTCTACTCAGTTTCCATTTTTTTCATAAAATAAAAACTCTTTGGAAAAAAAAGTCATGTCTAGTTCCATGTTTTAGAGGGCATGACTTTTCCTTGTTCCCATACTTGACCCTATTACACTTTATGTCCTGTGAAAAGAATTTCAAAAACTTGGGATGAGCATAAAAAAACTCAGTAAGGGATACACAAATAAGGAAAACTGTTAGTTTTTCAAAACAACAGGTAAACCATGAATACTTTTTCATAAGTAATACTTTCCACCTTTATGAAGTAGTAAATACTCTTCAATGAATAAAAGATCATTATTTACCCTTTTTGTAACCAAAATATTACCATAAAACCCATATAAAGAACACATAACATATAAAGGTAACTTGGTACATAAACATGCATAAATGGAATAACCATATGGTCGACTTCCACACATATCACTAAATGGAATAGTCATATGGCCGACTTCCATACCCAATAAATTAGAGGTTATAACATAACCACCCATCCTGGTATTCACAACACCACCCGTCATTTGGTTTATCATGTAACCACCCATCAAATTTCCAAGTACCATTATAAAATCATAAGACATAAAACAAATATAAAGGAAAGAAAACATTTCCACATTTTAATCACAATATATCACTTAAATATATTGACATAACAAATACATTATCAAAAGCATTTTCAATACCAAAATACATAAAAGAGTATATGGTATTTATTTTCTTTTAAAAACATTACGGCTTGTTGAGGAAGCCAAAGATCAAATAATACTCACGGCGGCGGAAAAGGTTTTTGTCACTGCTTATGTTAAAAGAAACATTCCTTTTTTTCATTTAGTAAAATGCTTCCTAGAAAAATATTCCATTTGAAAAGTCAAGGGTGTTTATACAGTGTATAAAATAAATTCGTGTATTAAAACAAAATATGCCACAACTAAAGAATATTGAGACGAAGTACCTTACCTTGTGTCCGACTTGACTCGATCGTTCATTAATTTCCTTTAATTTGGGTAACTCCATTTGGTTTGAACCAAAGGACTTCTTGAAGTGCCTTCTGCCTAAGGTAAGGATTTTAAGAGGAGGAGAGGGATGTAGTGAGATTAATTGGGTAGAGGTTGGATGAGCCAAAAGGCTTTATAGGTGTGAGGAATTGGTTAGAAATGGTCTCCTTTTATAAGGGGGGGGGAGGGGCACTTTAGGAAAGTGTGATAATATTATTTTATTATATAATGATATTTGGTTTCTAAAGGTCAAAGAATCATTAAAGTAGAAGATAAGATTACTCATATTCGAAATAAAATCATCCAATTAGAATTGTATATGTTTTGGATAATATTTTAATCATTATAATCTTATTTATTTAAATCATTTATTAATGAGGTAAATACTACATCATTATTGTGTCATAAATAATTTAATTAATGTGATGTCTAAAAATTATAAAAAAAATACCATGATGTAGGAAATTTATTTATATTTCCAATGAATATTTATAGTCGAAAATATAATTTATATAACACCATATAAAAATTAATTTACTAAAATATTTTTGTTTATGTCAATTTTGCCTTTACTTTAAATTAATTTATCTAAAGTATCACTATTATTCATAAGTGGCTCCATGGGGTCCCAAAATCCACACAAAGATTCCCATGGTCGGATATGTATCAACCAATAGGATTATTACACATTTGAGGGTAATTTTATATTATTATTATATTATTTTTTACCCTTATTTACTTGATTTACCCTTTAACCATGGTAAATAAAATATTTATTGAAATAAATATTTAAAATGTCTAAAAAAAGTTGCCTATTTACGAAATTTGAACCTCATGATTCCAAATATGGAATATATTTTTTCAAATTCAAAACACAGAAGTGGTAGAAATTAATTCAAAATTAATTTCAGTTGTCAAAACAAAAAGCGTGTTTTTAAGAAATAATAACTATCAAAAGATTAACACTTGTTTATGTTCAATTTCAAAGTGAAATTAATTACAATGACCAAAATTGGATTAAATGGTAAAAATATATTTTAATTAAACTTTAAAACCAATTAAAAAGATAATCCAACCATATACATAAATTATATTAAAATGGAATTTTGAATTAAAATACGGTATTTTTCACTATTCATTAAAAATGAACTTTATCATAAAAATACCAAAAAATTACCCAAAGTAAAATTTGATGTCCCCATTCTAAAGAAGGATTTTATTTAGTCAAATATAATTTATTAAAGTGAAAAAAAATATTTAAAGAGGGTTCGACATTAATAGGCGGTAAATCGACCATTTAATGTAAATTGTGCTTAAAATTAGATTCATTCACAGTTTAAGCCTATAAATTTTATTGGATAAATGTAAATACATTTAACAAACATGTATAATAATATTTTAGTTAGTTTTTTTCATTCCCTCCAATACAACGGCTAAGAGTTAACTACCATTTAAAATAATATTATATTATTAGTGTGCAACGTAAGATTTCAAAGAAACTCATTGTTGCCTATTGGGTACGCTATCAAACATAGCAACCCCTTTAAAGAAAAATTAATATTTAATACAAAAATATTAATAAATATGAAATATGTCTGGTTCTTTATTTACCTAGGATGTTACATCCTTCCCCCCTTTTGGGAATTATGTCTTCGCAATTTTACTTATCAAAATAAGTGTGGGTATTTATCCCTCATAGCATTTTCAGATTCCCAGGTTGCCTCTTCAACCATATGGTTTTTCCACAAAACCTTTACCTGGTAAATTACCTTATTCCGCAACACTTTCTCTCTATGGTCAAGAATCTGGATTGGTTGTTCTTCATAAGAGAGTTTCTCTTCCAACTGAACTACCTCTAGGCTCAAAACATGAGATGGATCTGGAATAAACTTTCTCAACATAAAAACATGAAAAAAAATTGTGTACCTGGGACAAACTTGGAGGTAAAGCCACTCTGTACGCCACTGATCCAACTTTCTCCAAAATTTCATAAGGTCTAATGAACCTCAAACTCAAATTTCCCTTCTTACCAAAACGCATCACACTTTTCCATGGATAAACTTTGAGAAAGACATGATCACCTACCTCAAAAGAAAGATCCTTCCTCCAGTTATCTGCATAACTTTTATGTCTCCTCTGAGTTGTTCTCATGTGCTTCTGAATCAATTGAACTTTCTCTGCCATCTCTTCTACCAATTATGGTCCCATCAGGTTCCTTTCACCTAATTCATCCCAAAAAGTTGGAATTCAACAACAATTTCTATATAATTCCTCAAATGGATCCATCTATATACTAGAATGAAAACTCTTATTATATGAAAATTCAACCAAAGAAATATGTTGGTCTCAACTTTCCTGGTAATCCATCGAAAAAGCATGTAACATATCTTCCAATGTCTGAATTGTTCATTCTGACTGCCCATCTGATTGAGGATGAAAAGATGTACTAAAATTTAATTCAGTACCCAACGACTTCTGAAGGCCTTTCCAAAAGTTAGAAGTAAACCTGGGATCACGATTAGATACAATGGAGAGGGGAACTCCATGCAACCTAACTATCTCTTTAAAATACAACCGAGAAAGTTGATCTCAAGACAAAGTATCTCAAATAGGAATGAAATGAGCAGATTTAGTCAATCGATCAACTATAACCCAGATTGCATTATTACCTCGATATGTATTTGTTAATCCCACAATGAAGTCCATGGATATATTTTCCCATTTCCACTCTGGCACTGGTAAAGGTTGAACCATCCCTTTTGGTAACTACGGCTCTGCTTTAACCTGCTGAAAAGTCAAACACTTCATAGTAAAATCAAAAATATCTCTTTTCATTCCATCCCACCAGTAATACTCCCAAATATCTCTGTACATCTTAGTACTACCAGGATGAACTGAAAATGGATAACTATGAGCTTCACATAACAACTCATTCTTCAACTGTGAATCACAAGGCATGCATAATATCTTTCTAAACCTCAAAACAAAATCATTATCAATGTTAAAATCAGCCAACTTACCCTTTTGAACCAACTATACATTTTTCTGTAACTCACTATCTTCTTTCTACACTTGCTTTATTCTGTCTGATAGAGATGATCTCACTAACACTTGATACAAAACAGGAGAATTTCCTGCACCAACAACTTCTATGCCAAAGTTCATCAAATCAAAAACCAAAGGATCTTGTTCCAAACGTAACATATTTAATGAAGCATTAATTTTTCGACTCAAAGTATCAGCCACTTTATTTGCTTTTCCTGGATGGTAATAGATCGTGAAATCATAATCCTTGATTAATTCCAACCATCTCCTTTGCCTCATGTTCAATTATTTTTTAGTGAATATATACTTTAAACTTTTGTGGTCAGTATATATTTCACATTTTACTCCATACAAATGATGCCACCAAATTTTTAAAGTAAAAACAGTAGCAGCTAATTCCAAATCTTTTGTAGGGTAATTTAACTCATGTGGTTTCAACTGACGTAAATCATAAGCAATTACCTGATCATTCTGCATTAGGACACAACAAAGTCCTTTCAACGAATCATCACTGTAGATAACAAACTCACCATTTCTGGATGGCAGTGCCAAAATTAGAGCATTCACCAATCTCCTTTTCAATTCCTAAAAACAATCATCACATTCTTTTGTCCAAATAAACTTAACACCTTTTCGACTTAACTTAGTCATTGGACTAGATAACCGTGAAAAATTTTCAACAAACCTCTGGTAATAACCTGTCAAACCAAGAAAAATACGACTCTTGGTTATATTTTTGGGTCTTGGCCATTCTTCAACAACTTTTGTTTTTGTAGGATCAACATTTATGTCATTTTTTGAAACAATGTGACCAAGGAAAGAAATTTTTTGCAACCAAAACTCACAGTTTTTGAATTTCCCAAACAGTTTCTTTTGTTTTAAGGTTTGCAAGATGACCCTTAAATGGATTTTATGTTCCTCTTTACTTTTGGAATTAACCAAAATATCATCAATGAACACAACCACAAACTTATCCAAGAACTCGCGGAAAATTCTATTCATAAGATCCATGAATACTGCAGTTTCATTGGTTAAACCAAAAGTCATAACTACAAATTCATAATGTCCATATCTAGTATGAAACATGGTCTTCGAAATGTCTTTTCCTTTACTTTCAACTGATGTTACCCTGATCTCAATTCAATCTTCGAAAAATACTAAGCTCCCTGGAGCTGATCAAACAAATCATCGATATGAGGCAAAGGATACTTGTTCTTAAAATTGATGTTATTCAATGCTCTATAATCAATGCAAAGTCTCATTGAACCATCTTTCTTTTTAACAAACAAGACAGGAGCACCCCATAGTGATGTTCTAGGTCGAATGAAACCTTTATCTAATAACTCCTACAATTTCTTCTTTAACTCTAAAATTTCAATTTGAGCCATTCGATAAGGGGGTTTTGAAATTGGCTTAGCATCAGGAACTAAGTCAACAGTAAATTCAACTTCCTGATCAGGTATAATGCCTGGAAACTCCTCAGGAAAAACATCAAGGTACTCATTTACCACCGGCACATCATTAATCTGAACAGTTCTTTTATTTTCAACAATATGTGCAAGGTAACATTCATTTCCATTTTTTACTAGTTTCTCATCTTCCTGATATGTTATCAAAAGCAAGGGTTCATTCTTGTACACAAAATGTAAATATTTCTAAAAAGAAACATCTTTAGATCTGTAGTCAATCTTAGCATGATAAACAAAAAGCCAATCCATGCCCAAAATAACATCAAACTCTAATAGAGGAAAGACAATAAGGTTTGCAGGTAGGTTCTTTCCACACACAAGGACAAGAATTTTCTTATGTTTTCTTTTTGTCTCAACATTTCCTCCAGGTGTTTTTACCATAAGTTCTGTATTCATATCTTGAGATGGAATTACCAATTCACATTGAGGATCTTTTCAGGTTTATAGTTTTAGAGAGTTAGTCTATAACTATTATATTTCAAAATATTACAAATTAGACACTTCTACTCAGTTTCCATTTTTTCATAAAATAAAACCTCTTTGAAAAAAATTCATGTCTAGTTCCATGTTTTAGATGGAATGACGTTTCCTTATTCCCATCCTTAACCCTATTCCACTTTATGTCCTGTGGAAAGAATTTCAAAAACTTGGGATGAGCATAAAAAAGTTTAGTAAGGGATACACAAAGAAGGAAAACTTTTATTTTTTCAAAACAACATGTAAACCATGAATATTTTATCATAAGTAATACTTTTCACCTTTATGAAGTATTAAATATTATTCACTGAATAAAAGATCATTAATTACCCTTTTGTAACCAAAATATTACCATAAAACCCATATAAATAACACATAAAATATAAAGGTAACTTGGGACACAAACATACATAAATGGAATAACCATACGGTCGACTTCCACACATATCACTAAATGGAATATCCATACGGCCGACTTCCATACCCAATGCATTGGAGGTTATAACGTAACCACCCATCCTGGTATTCATAGCACCACCTGTAATTTGGTTTATCATGTAACCACCCATCAAATGTCCAAGTACCATTATAAAATCATAATACATAAAACAAATATAAAGGAAAGAAAACATTTCCACATTTCAATCACAATATATCACTTAAATATATTGACATAACAAATCCATTATCAAAACCATTTTAAATTCCAAAATACATAAAAGAGTATATGGTATTTCTTTTATTTTAAAAACATTACGTATTTTTGAGGAAGCCAAAGATCAAATAATACTCGTGGCGGTGGAAAAGGTCGTTGTCACCGCTTATGTTAAAAGAAACGTTCCTTTTTTTCATTTAGTAAAATGCTTCGTAGAAAAAGATTCCATTTGAAATGTTAAGGGTGTTTATACATCATATAAAATAAATTCATGTATTAAAACAAAATATGCCTCAATGAAAGAATATTGAGACTAAGTCCCTTATCTTGTGTCCGACTTGACTCGATCGTTCTTTAATCTCCTTTAATTTGGGTAACTCCCTTTGGTTTGAACCAAAGGACTTCTTGAAGTGCCTTCTGCCTAAGGTAGGGCTTTTAGGAGGAGGATATGGATGTATGGAGCTTAATTGGGTAGAGTTTGGATGATCCAAAAGGATTTATAGGTGTGAGTAATTGGTTAGAAATGGTCTCCTTTTATAAGGGGGAGGAGGGGCTCTTTAAGAAAGTGTGATAATATTATTTTATTATATAATGATATACAGTTTTTAATAGTCCAAGAATCATTAAAGTAGTATATAAGATGACTCATATTCGAAATAAAATCATCCAATAAGAATTGGACTAGTTTTGGGTAATATTTTAATCATTATAATCTTATTTAATTAAATCATTTATTAATGAGGTAAATACTACATCATTAATGTGTCATAAATAATTTAATTAATTTGATGTCTAAAAATTATAAAAAAATACCATGATGTAGGAAATATTTTTATATTTCCAATGAATATTTATAGTCGAAAATATAATTAATATAACACCATATAAAAATTAATTTACTAAAAAAAATTGTTTATGTCAATTTTTCCTTTACTTTAAATTAATTTATCTAAAGTGTCATTATCATTCATAAGTGGCTCCATGGGGTCCCAAAATCAACCCAAAGATTACCATGTTCAGATATGAATCAACCAATAGGATTTGTACACGTTTAAGAGTAATTGTATATTATTATTATATTATTTTTTACCCTTATTTACCTGATTTACCCTTTAACCACGGTAAATAAAATATTTACTGAAGTAAATATTTAAAATTTCTAAAAATAAAAGTTACCTATTTACACAATTTGGACCTCATTATTAAAAATATGGAATACATTTTTCTAAATTCAAAACACAGAATTGGCCGAAATTAATTCAAAATTAATTCCTGTTGTCAAAACAAAAAGCGTGTTTTTAAGAAATAATAACTATCAAAATATTAACACTTGTTTATATCTAATTTAAATGTGAAATTTTTTCCAATAACCAAAATTGGATTAAATGGTAAAAACATATTTTAATTATACTTTAAAACCAATTAAAAAGATAATCTAACCATATACATAAATTATATTAAAAGGTAATTTTGAATTAAAATACAGTATTTTTCACTGTTCATTAAAAATGAACTTTATCAGAAAAATACCAAAAAATTACCCAAAGTAAAATTTGACATCCCCATTCTAAATAAGGATTGTATTTGGATAAATATAATGTATTAAAGTGACCAAAAATATATTTCAAGAGGGTTCTCTATTAATAGGTAGTAAATCAACCTTTTAATGTAAATTATGCTTAAAATTAGATCCATTCATGTGAGTATGCATTCCCTTTGTCACGAGGACCCCAATCCTGGGGGCGGTGTTAGGGATCTCCCAATATTGAGAACTAGGGTTAGGACCATTTCCTTCCCCGGTTTTATCTAATACCCATAGCATCTGGTTCCAATAAGGGAGGGTGAGGATCACACTCGCTTTTTCCCTTTGACAGGGAATGAGATCTTCCTCTCTTCCCTGAGAACCAATTTTAGGGCATCCCTCCTGGAGTAAGCCCCTATCCTTTCTTGCAGTAGGATTCACTCTTGCTCCTCTTTTCCTCCTAGTTCATACCCATATGGGTAGTTCTATGTGACTATCCTAGATATGAAACGAGGGAGGGGACAGGTTCAGCAAAGCCCCTTCTTCTTCTCCCATATCCACTGCCTCTTCCACCAGTGGAAGGAGGATCATGTGATTTTCCAGATTTTTCACTTACTCTTGTTTCCCACATTCAAGTATGACTCATTATGACTAATGTGGTCTTAGAGTATAGCCATGATCACAATATCCTCATGGTCAGATGCATGTTTTGGTAGAGAATCTTTCCTCAGATCTTCATCTCTTATTCCTTCAGAGGGCCTCTATAGGCATGGGTCCTCAAAACCATGTATCTAACCAGTGGACAAAGTAGGTTGTATGGTTTCTCGAATACACCACTTCCTCTTCTTTCTCACACCAATCATGACTCGTATGGGCTTAGAGGTTGGTGATGATCATGACATTTGCACAATCCCAAACCTTTGGTCATCATTCTATGTGTAATCCCCAACCTTTCACAAATGGGTTGCCTATTCAGTATAAGCCCCAACTATGTCATCATACTCATTCACCAAGGAATCATACTTGGTATATTCCTTGAAACCAAACAATGGAATCCTTCTTAGAAGTAATCCCCAACTCAATCCTCTCAAAGGGGCATACTCCCCTGCGAGACAAACTTTCATAGGGCCTAGATAGGCGAAGGTCTTCACAATCAAACTACATGGTCTTTGATTCCTATACAAATGGTATACATAGAAAGCCTCCCTGAGGTCCAAACCCAACAGCCAAAACAAACCCTAATTCGCTATGGGAAACATTATCAGTATATTCTTATTCAAATCGGTAATCCATATCCCTTCCAGGTTCCCTGGTCCGTTTCAACATAATTCTCACACCAAACTTTGACTACGCACCTTTCACCTAGACGTATTTGCCACGTGACATTAAACTGTATGGTTAGGTCCTTATCACATGAACTTAAAAGGTATGATGTTCCCCCATTAAGTGGAATTGAACTATGTGGGTTATTATTTCTTTCAAAAAGATACATAGGAGACCCATTAATGGGTATAATCCCAACATCAAAACAACTCTCATCTCTCTAGATGACGATGCACTCTAAAGCACCACACTATGTTGCTGAAAACCAACATCATCGTAATAAAAAACAAATAATATCAAATCAGTATATAAGAAAATAGCATTGATGGAGAACCTTGAATACATATATATGTCTCCATTGATGAAGTGTAAAGACCCGTAATTTCCATGTAATTTTTTTTTTAAATATATGGGAATTTTATGAGTCCGTGAAAATTGACGGCGCGTGACTCCGGGGCCTGGAGTGCCCAGAATGAATTTTTTGAACTTTATTTCAGGTACATTCAGTAAATGTGCAAGCGAGTTTTTTTAGCTTTTGAACCAATGATCATAATTGAAATCTAATGGCACCATTGAACTCACAGTGCCAGTATTCGCTTAAAGATACTTTCATCTCGACGGCAGTGGGTCGAGAGTGAAAGATAGTTTTTGGGTTTTTCATGTAAGAATAAAATAAAAATAAAAGAGTGTGTAATTTTTGTTTTTATTTGCAACACCCATGTGGGTGTTGGGATGTGGGGTCCACCATACCTAAACCTCCATGTGGAAGTTGGAAGTGGGGACCACCATACCTTAACCTCCCATGAGAGGTTATGGTGGTGGGTACCACCCGAACCATAACCTCCCATGAGAGGTTATGGTGGTGGAGACCATCCGGGATTAAACCCCCTTAAACCCCCCTTTAATTGGGAGAAACCCTCAACTCCCTAATAAATGTGGGGGGATCCTCTTCATCACCTCCACGATTTAATTGTGCCAACGCTCCAAAATTTAATTGTGCCAACTCTCCCTTAATTAATTAAACCATTTTGAATATTATGCCAATGACTTAATAGATATTATAATCTATTATCTTGGGATGCCATTTCTTTTTGGGTGGAATTTTGGGAGAGGAGGAACTTGGGAGAAATCTCCCAATGAAGAACGCTCCACCGACGAAGAACATCGATGAGGAACACCTTCAACTACGAAGAACAACCTCGACTTCGACCTTCTTCCTCGGAACTTCCTTCGATGTATGACGTGTTCGTCTACAACGAATCGACGTCTGCCTTCTCACGCCAATGTCAACCAAAAATGAACAAGGTAGGGGTTTAATGTTGTATGATTATCACTTCACAAGTACACCCCCCCCCCTTCTTTTTCTTTTACGGGTTGGGAAGAATCTTTACGGAAGGGTTTGATGTACTTCATTCTTGTGAAACTCTTGCTACCGATCTAATGCAGAGAGTGTGGGTCAAACTAACATGGATCGTCCTCTCTGTAACCCTTGTGTTTTTTTGCGGTGTTCTTTGAAATGAAGGAAGGAGATGAAGGTGATGAAGGCAATGGTACCGCCACCCGCGGCCTCCGTGACCCGCACCTTCCCAGCGGCACTCCGGCCTCCCAGCCAAACCGGCCACGCGCCACTGCCAACCGAACCAGCCCCGAGCGGGGTCGCGCCCTGAGCCACGCCGCGCCCCGGTAGCGTCGTGTCTCAGCCAAACCAGCCCCCGTCCCCCCCGGCCGAGCCGCCCTGGCCGCGCCATCCACCGGTCGAGCCACCCCGGCCAATCCATCCTCCCGCCCGAATAGGCCCCAGTCGCACCACCCGCTGACCGAATCGGCCCCGGCCGCGCCACCCTGGCCCCCGGGCCGAGCCACCCCAAGCCGCACCCCCGCAGCCCTCCGAGCCGAACCAAACCCACCCTCCGGGTTGATCCGTCCACACGGCGCCCTCCAAACCGAACCTCCCTCATGACGACCCGTAGTCGGTCCGTGCCCTCGCGGCCGGTCCGCGCCCTCACAGCTCTCTGCGGCCCCTCGCGGCCTATTGGGATGGGCCTAGCGGTCCGGGATGAACCCAATGTTGCAAATATGTCCTTGAAATCACACTTTTAATTTTTCATTTTTCCTCGTCTTTCAACTTATTCTCCATAAGAACTAAAATGAATCTTTATTTAATGTTCTTACTGCTTGGTGAACCTTACCTAAAAGTTAATGAATATTCTCATCCATACTAATCATTTTTTAATCATAAATGAGACTAGATTATATGTGTGAAAATAATATAAGGATGGGATGTTTTGAAAGATCGTGATCTTCCTTTCAATTTACACATAGCGAGTGTAATCATCACTCATTCATATCCTGATTCGCTTTTTATTAATAATATTCTCAAAGATGAGAAAACATGTGTAATCATCCATGTCCTTATGTTGTATCCACAACTCATATCAGACATTGGTGATATAATTATGACATAACTATCATATGCATCATACATGAGTCTCCTGTAAGCAGTTTTAACACCCTCTCTTCCTGAGGAGGCTTAATAGGTATTGAGATAATAGAACCTTGAATTTCCAATATCACAGTACTTTGCGCAAGTGATTGTACTACTTGTTGGAAACTTGTTCTAGTTTGTAAATTTTCTTTGTCCAATATTATCACAGAGTACTTATGGTATTACTTTCCATTTTCTACAAAAATAAAATCTTAAAGATTAGTAATTTTATCTGGATTACTGATTTAGATATTATTGATTGATTAATTAAATCGTTAAATGACTCCTACTATTTTGTCAAATTCTAGTAGCCCTATATACTAAAATCAGAATACTCTGTCACTTGATTATTCTAGTGGAAAAGTTCCTTGAAATATCTCCTCCTAGTCTATAAGCTATGTCCACACCGCTACTCAGAGAGTTCAAGGTAGGAATTTGACTATCTAACCACATTAACTCATGACTCTTTGATCTATTGAGTGAAGTCTCAACTTCTAAAATCATGAATGTGATTTACACATTGTTTTCCTCTAAATATGCAACAAGGTAGTTTTGGATACTCCATTTCTATCATAATTAGTTGAGTTAACTCATTACTCTCAAAAGAACTCCTCAGTGGTAGGAGGCACCCTCAACAATGGCTGACGAGCACCTCGTACACCTGGTTTTGTTCAATTTCAAACAACGGAAGGCGTATGCAACCTAATATTTCTTTGAGAGATTTTTATATTTCTCAACGAATGTAATACATTTCTATTAATATTTTCAAACAACATTGTTGCACTCACAACTGAACATTAATAGAAAAAAATTCATCGTATCTTTATGCATTTTACTATTTATAATTTTATGTGTTTCTCACTGACATGTAAATGCATAAAATAATATACAATACATAAAGGAAATAAATTAATCGACTGGTCTTGATCATTTAATATTGGTTGATCCATTTAAACTTAATGGATCAACCGTAACCTAGGGGAAACATACATAAGTCTTATATTGACTCATAATGTAGCTCATCCCCATCCAGTGTCCACTTCTCATTTGGATTTCACCTTGACTTGGTGTGGTCCGTGACTTACAGCATCCTCATCGTTGTACAAATATACGTGCAGGAAGGTGAGGGGAACTCGGAAGTGAAAAATATAGATAACTCACTTTTATCTTGGCATGAAGACCCTTATACATATTAAATGAGAAAAATGAGGATGCACATACCATCTTAAATTAACTACTTATTACAGACATCACATGCAGGTGATAAATAATAAAATAAACCAAACATACACAAGTCAGGTCAATTGCTCAAGACCGGGAAGCGGATAAAATAAAATCATGATAAAATTTAATTATAGTAAATTTAAGTACGATGGCATTTATTAAATTAAATTAATTATTTAAAATAAAATAATTTAATTCTATTTGGTTCTGATATTAATTTAATTTTAATTCCCAAAATTAAATTTATTTATTTATTTATTTATTTAATACCAAAATTAAATTAATTTTTTCAGAGTATTAAAAATTACATTTTTAAACCAAAAAATAATATGCAATTAATTTAATTCTAACAATAAAATTAAATTAATTATTGATTATTTAAAACCTTCTTAGGACCTGAAACCCCACACAATACCAATGTGGGTCAGGCTGAACCCACAACGACCCATTATGGGCCTGGAAATGGGCATGGTTACCCCAGTGATCGGTGATGGTCGCAACGGAGCTGGGCTAGGAGGGGAGGCAGCTCAACTCAGGTGGTCACTAGCAAGGGAGGGGCAGTGGCCGGCTAGTTCGTGCCGATGAGGGGAGCGGCGAAGTAGGTCATGGTGGTCCTAGATTCCCGCGGAAGGAAGGAGGAGGCAGTGGGGCCGACCAATTTGGCTTTATCACCTGTTTTTTTGTTTCTCAATTCAAGTCGTCATCGCCCCATTTTCCCAAGTCAAGCTGCCCCCGTTTTTGTTTGTTTTATTATGTGAAAAAAACAATCACGGGATGTATTTGCAACCCGCAACCACAAACAATTTGTTTGTTTAATAAATTTCAAACTACCAATTTATCAGGATTTTATTTTTTAATCAAATATATGATTAAATGTCCATAAACATATTGAAATTAGGTCCTCCCAAAATTACTATTCCAACCGAAACCTGCTGAAACATGGTGGTTGGAAAAATCGATATATGGGAAATTCCTTGAAAAATCATAAAATTAATGTGTTCCTCTATTTTAATACCCCTAAAAACTATGGTCAATTTGAATCAATTTTTTGGATGGTCATAACTTGGACGTTTGAGATTGAATTGATGCGCAGTCAAAACTGTTGGAACCAAATTAAAACTCTATACTTAATTTAATCAAATTAATTTTTCTTGGCTTATTAAATTCATGTGATCCCTCATATATCAATTGAAGGTATCGGAGTACACAATGGAAGCTAGTAGGATGGGAATTTAAAAAAATTCATCACCTTAGAGACATAACTTTTTGTCTTCAGTGATGTAATCCCTGGTTGAGGCCTGAGGATCTCACGCGAATTTAATAATCACAAAAATTAAACCCAATGATTACATCATTTGAATCAAACATGCTCAACTGCAACTCGTTTCCAGCGACTGTTGCTCAAAGGATGTGAAGACAAACCTCTCTAGATCATCCACAAATTCTCCAGGAATCTTTTTGCACACCATTCATCAAATTTCAGGTTCTATTATGGAGCTCTGATGAATCCTTTAATGTCATGAAGATCACCTTGATCCCATGCCTTCGATCTGTCGAAGGCATTCTTGAATCGATCACTCAGAGAGAGACTTTCTCTCTCTAGAAAGCAGGAGGAGAGAGCGGCTCTCATTCCATTGGAATGAACAGTGAATCTAAAATGATCTCCTCACTTCTTCTTATATAGTGGGAGGTTCAAGTACCCAAAAAGGGTTCATAGCCCCTGAAAATAAAATGTTCACTATATAAGCAATAAATAAATAATTATGGTGAACTAACTGCATCGTAAATATTATTTATATTTTATCAAATACTTGTAATATATAATAAATATATTACGTGATAAACATGATTCGTTAACTCAATTTGTAATTCTCTCAATATTAAATAAACCTTGAATATTAAAATAATATTCGTTCGTATAATATTTTTCTTATATTCACTAAATACCATGTGAATACTTTTAATAAATAAATTCAATCCAATTATTCTATACTCGAATAATAATGAATTTATTTATTCACTGGTGATCGATGACTTGGACAACTCTCAGACCCTGTGGTGGGGCCCACCATGTCCAATATACATATTCACCAGAATAACACAGATTTTTTAATATGATATTGTGTGTGACTCTATAGGACCTTATCTCGATAGCAGTGAATAATATTCACAAACCAAAAGCAGGATCTAGCAAATCATCAAGGCCCACTACTACAAATATGGCATTTATCAGCGCTAGAAAAGGGTATTAACAGTGCTAGAAAAGAACTGTTAATCGAGGCGAAGATAAAGAGGGGTCTCTTTTATCAACGCTCAGAAAAATGATGATAAAGCTTCGTTTTATCAGTGCAAAAAAAAGTGCTGATAAAGGACACCTTTTATCATTGCTTTTTAAAAATCACTGATAAAAGTTAAAAAACATAAAGAAAAAATATATATTTTTTGCATATCAGGGTAGGGGCTTCAACATCGCTTGAAGCCCCCCCCCCCCCTCAACAGCACCGCACCCCCACCGCAGCCCACACTCCCCATCCACCCCACCGACCTTTAATAGCACCCCCAACCCCTTTAACAGCACTAGGCATTATTCTCCACTTGTGCGCGAGACCTGCCTCTTCTAGGATTCGAACTTATGACATGTTGTTTGCGCGCCTAATCCTTTACCACTCCACTATATTGTTTTTCTCTTCATTTACTAATATATCTATTTATTTATTTATATATTTAGTTATATTTACTCGTATATTAATATATATATATATAGTTATATTAATATATATATATATATATTGAGTTATATATATATATATCTGTATATTAATATATATATATATATTCTTATATTAATATACATATATATTTATTAATATATTAATATATATATATATTCATATATTTATATTTATTTATATTTATTTATATATATATATAGTTATATTTATTCGTATATTAATATAGATTCATATTGATATAAATATATTTAGTTATATTAATACATATATATTTATTCATATATCAGTATATATATATTTATTCGTATATTAATATTTATTTATATATATACATAGTTATAATTTCTTATCCGTATATTTATTTGTATCTTAATATATATTTATAATATTAGTTTTAAATACATTTATAAAATATGTTTTTTATGTGTGTTTATAAATAAATAAATACATACATACATACATGCATATAAGTTTTTTATGTGTGCTTATAAAATATTTCTTTGAGAGTTTTTTATATTTCTCGACGAATGTAATACATTTCTATTAATATGTTCAAACTACATTGTTGCACTCACAACTGAACATTAATAGAAAAACATTCATCGTATCTTTATGCATTTTACTATTTATAATTTTATGTGTTTCTCACTGACATGTAAATTCATAAAATAATAAACAATACATAAAGGAAATAAATTAATTGACTGGTCTTGAGCATTTAATATTGGTTGATCCATTTAAACTTAATGGATCAACCGCAACCTAGGGAAACATACCTAAGTCGTAGTTTGACTCATAATGTAGATCATCCCCATCCAGTGTCCACTTCTCATCTGGATTTCACCTTGACTTGGAATGGTCCGTGACTTACAGCATCCTCATCATTGTACAAATATACGTGCATGCAGGTGAGGGGAACTCAGAAGTGAAAAATACAGATAACTCACTTTTATCTTGGCATGCATACCCTTATATATATTAAATGAGAAAAATGAGGATGCACATACCATCTTAAATTAACTACTTATTTCAGACATCACATGAAGGTGATAAATAATAAAATAAATGAAACATACACAAGTCGGGTCAATTTCTCAAGACTGGGCAACGGATAAAATAAAAGCTTGGTAAAATTTAATTACAATAAATTTGAGTACGATGGTGTTTATTAAATTAAATGAATTATTTAAATTAAATTAATTTAATTCTATTTTGTTCTGATATTAATTTAATTTTAATTCCAAAAATTAAATTAATTAATTAATTAATTAATTTAATACCAAAATTAAATTAATTTTTTCAGTGTATTAAAAATTACATTTTTAAACCAAAAAATAATATGTAATTAATTTAACTCTAACACTAAAATTAAATTAATTATTGATTATTTAAAACCTTCTTAGGACCTAAAACCACACACAAGACCAATGCGGGTCAGGATGAACCCACAATGACCCATTATGGGCCTGGAAATGGGCAGGGTTACCGCAGCGGTCGGCGAAGGTCGCAATAGAGCCGAGCTAGGAGGGGAGGCAGCCCAGCTCAGGTGGTCACTAGCAAGGGAGGGGCGGTGGCCCACTAGTTTTTGCCGATGAGGGGAGCGGCGAAGTAGGTCACGGTGGTCCTGGATTCCCGTGGAAGGAAGGAGGAGATAGTGGGGCCGACCAATTTGGCTTTATCACCTTTTTTTGTTTCTCAATTCAAGTCGCCATCACCCCATTTTCCCAAGTCAAGTTGCCCCCGTTTTTTTTGTTTTATTATGTGAAAAAAAACAATCACGGGATATATTTGCAACCTACAACCACAAATAATTTGTTTGTTTAATAAATTTCAAACTAACCCTAAAAACTATGGTCAATTTGAATGAATTTTTTGGATGGCCATATCTTGGACGTTTGAGATTGAATTGATGTGCGGTCAAAACCATTGGGACCGAATTAAAAATCTATACTTAATTTAATCAAATTAATTTTTCTGGGCTTATTAAATTCATGTGATCCCTCATATATCAATTGAAGGTATCGGAGTACACAATGGAAGCTAGCAGGATGGGAATTTAAAAAATTTCATCACCTTAGAGACATAACTTTTTGTCTTCAGTGATGTAATCCCTGGTTGAGGCCTGAGGATCTCACGCGAATTTAATAATCACAAAAATTAAACCCAATGATTACATCATTTGAATCAAACATGCTCAACTGCAACTCGTTTCCAGCGACTGTTGCTCAAAGGATGTGAAGACAAACCTCTCTAGATCATCCACAAATTCTCCAGGAATCTTTGTGCACACCATTCATCAAATTTCAGGTTCTATTATGGAGCTCTGATGAATCCTTTAATGTCATGAAGATCACCTTGATCCCATGCCTTCGATCTGTCGAAGGCGTTCTTGAATCGATCACTCAGAGAGAGACTTTCTCTCTCCAGAAAGCAGGAGGAGAGAGCGGCTCTCATTCCATTAGAATGAACAGTGAATCTAAAATGATCTCCTCACTTCTTCTTATATAGTGGGAGGTTCAAGTACCCAAAAAGGGTTCATAGCCCCTGAAAATAAAATGTTCACTATATAAGCAATAAATAAATAATTATGGTGAACTAACTGCATCGTAAATATTATTTATATTTTATCAAATACTTGTAATATATAATAAATATATTACGTGATAAACATGATTCATTAACTCAATTTGTAATTCTCTAAATATTAAATAAACCTTGAATATTAAAATAATATTCGTTCGTATAATATTTTTCTTATATTCACTAAATACCATGTGAATACTTTTAATAAATAAATTCAATCCAATTATTCTATACTCGAATAATAATGAATTTATTTATTCACCGGTGATCGATGACTTGGACAACTCTCAGACCCTGTGGTGGGGCCCACCATGTCCAATATACTTATTCACCAGAATAAAGCAGATTTTTTAATATGATATTGTGTGTGACTCTATAGGACCTTATCTCGATAGCAGTGAATAATATTCACAAACCAAAAGTAGGATCTAGCAAATCATCAAGGCCCACTACTGCAAATATAGCCTTTATCAGCGCTAGAAAAGGGTATTAAGAACGCTAGAAAAGAACTGTTAATCGAGGCGAAGATAAAGAGGGGTCTCTTTTATCAACACTCAGAAAAATGATGATAAAGCCCCCTTTTATCAGTGCTAAAAAAGTGCTGATAAATGAGTCATTTATCAGCACTTTTTTAGGGATGTTAAAGGACCCCTTTTATCATCACTTGTTAAAAATCACTGATAAAAGTTAAAAAACATAAAATATATATATATATATATTCTGAATATCAGGGGAGGGGCTTCAACATCGCTTGAAGCCCCCCCTTCAACAGCGCCCCACCCCCACCGCAGCCCACACTCCCCATCCACCCCACCGACCTTTAATAGCGCCCCCAACCCCTTTAACAGTGCTTGGAATTATTCTCCATTTGTGCGTGAGACCTGTCTCTTCTAGGATTCAAACTCATTACATGTTGTCTGCATGCCTAAGCCTTTACCACTCCACCATATTTTTTTGCTCTTCATTTACTAACATATCTATTTATTTATATACATATTTAGTTATATTTACTCATATATTAATATATATATATATATATTTAGTTATATTAATATATATATATATATATATATATTGAGTTATATATCTGTATATATATATATTCATATATTTATATATATTTATATTTATTTATATATATATAGTTATATTTATTCGTATATTAATATAGATTCATATTAATATAAATATATTTAGTTATTTTAATACATATATATTTATTCATATATCAGTATATATATATTTATTCATATATTAATATTTATTTATATATATATATTTATTTATTTATTTATAATTTTTTATCTGTATATTTATTTATATCTTAATATATATTTATAAGATTAATTTTAAATACATTTATAAAATATGTTTTTTATGTGTGTTTATAAATAAATAAATACATACATACATATATACATATATACAACACACACACACACACACAGACACACACACACACACATATATATATATTTACGAATAAATACATATATGTGTATTTCAAAAGCCACAGAATGTTAAAAAGACCATAACTTCTAATCCAGAAGTCCGTTTCAACTCCAAAACTAGTCAAATAGAATAAAATAAAACAATATTCATTATGATATGTGGTACAATACTATAGGACATCTTGATTAAAATTTATACCTATTTGAATGTTAAAAAATCGGGGTATCCCGATAAAAAAACTCAATTTTAGAGGCCTTCTGAACATTTTTGGGCCTCAAAAAAAGTGACAGAAGGTTCCCTTGGATCACTAGTGTGTAGATCTCATTGCAAGATTTGATTTGATATGTTGTAGAGATCAAATGGACACCCGGATCAAAATTTATGGCTGTTTAGAGTTTCAGTTATATTTTTAAGTTATTTTAGATCTTTTATTTTTTATTTTTTATTTTTTGTGTCTTCAAATTGTTATTAAATGATTATTAATCGATTTTTTTTAAATGGTTGGGGACAAAGCCTCAATTTATTATTTGAAAGCAAATACCTCTTTAGACTGGGTAGAGGGAGACCCATTACATATCCCGAAGGCCCAAGGCCAAGTGGCCTGAATACAATGATTGAAAGCCCATTTTTTGGCCCAAAGGACCCCTCGGTGAAAAGTACTACTACAGTACCCGCACTAAATGATTATTAATCAATGATAATTATCAAATTATTAATTAAGAATATTTTTTAAAATATTTTTTAAAATATTTTAAAGCCATTTTCACTAAATTTCTTATATATTAAATGTAAGTCTATTTATACTTATCTAAAACATATTTAAAAAATATATATTATATTTATATCAATATAAATATACTTATATAACAATATATTACTTTTAATGATTTTTTTATGAAATATACACTTTATCAGCACTACTAAAAAAAGCGCTGATAAAGGGGTCCCCTTTAACAGCGCTAAAAAAGCACTAATAAAGGGGGGGCTTTATCAGTGCTAAAAAAAGTGCTGATAAAGGGTCACTTTTAACAGAGCTTTTTTATCGCTGTTAAAAGTAACCTTTATCAGTGCTTTTTTTAGCGCTGATAAAGGGTTGCACTGTGAAAACTCGGTTTTGTGGTAGTGGCCTAAAAAGAGATAGAGAATAGTCATAGCAACGACAATTGTCTGACGAACACGCACTATGTAATATAATCTCTTTATCTTTAGATATCTCATAAAGCAAGATGCACACTTATTTTATCATACATTCTTAATTTATTTTTTATTGACCTAGTTGGACAGACTTACCTTCAACTACTTTGGCCAATGATTTATGAAGGGACTACCATCCTGATGAACCTGGAACAAGATATTACTTACTCAACTCGAAAGAAAAAAATTTTATCTTGACCATTCAACCAATGTCGTACCACCAATGACGCACCCAACACAAGGTACCTCACCATGACTTTATTATCATGTTTTTTCCATTGCATAAAAGTAAGTGATAAAATGAAATACATCAATAATGATCACAATTCAAGAGACCAATACACATGTCTGTGGATAGGAACATCCAATGACACCTAAAACATGTGGTGTTCCTATTGGTGGTTATGTCCTCATGATCTTACCTACTAGAGAGCACTAAGTGAGAACTTCATGAGAAGAAGTATCAATGCTTATGAGTCCTCAGCACCTGATAGTCAGACATCAATTATGTCCAGTAATTATGATGTATCTAGACCTTAGGAAATATGTTTAAGATTAATATCAAACTATCTCAAGGTTCTCATTATAACCTGGGAACTGCTATAACCTTTTGATACGACAAATAATTTATAGCATTACCATTTAAATAATGGACGTAGAAATATCTACACTATAATGATAAGTGTACATAATGCATATCTCACTGTATACATGAAATGGTAATTGAAAAGTACTGTTTAGTTAGATTTAGGACATCCGCTATAACAACATTTATAAGGGTGTGCCTCTTCACATATTTTCCAGATTTTTTATGTGGGATTATAACACCTCTTTTCCAATAATAAATGAATAATATGTTTTTTATAATAACATATTAATGATAATAAATAATTAACCATAACACATTATTAATTATTAATTATTATTTAGTAATGTAATTATGAGTAATTAATAATATAATTACTTTTATATTTAAAAATAATTAGTTATAATTAATAATATAATTATTAATAAAAATAATAGATAGAGTTATTGATTATTTTAATAATAATGCAGTAAACAAATAATAATAATGTAATTATTAAAATATAATAATAAAAAATGATAATTAATATTATTATTATTATTATTATTAAAAAATGTTTTGTGTCATGTAAATTCTTTTTTGATTATTATATTTATGAATAATGATAATAATATTATTATTATTATTGATTAAAGACGGTTACATAAGCTCTCAAATATAAAGAAAATATATGCAACTAAGGAATTGACCACAAATAATAAAGTCAGAATAATAAATTCATGATAATAAGAAAGTCTCGATAATAAAGTCATTATAATAAAGTCATGATAATAATATTATTAATAATAAAGTCATACTCCATAAGTCTAAGGATCTAAAAATAAAAGTTAATAAAGTAATCATAATTATTAAAAGATAATATAAGTCATGATAAAAAAGTCATTATGATTATTGTTAATGATGTAATGTACCTTGACTATTCCAATATGATGTGAACCATGGGTTATAGCCCATGGTCCCAAAATTTATTGAAAATAAAACAAACACAAAGTGTAATGGGAGATGACATGTGGAAAACAGTGATAAATCACTGCCATAGATCAAAGCAGACAGCTGCCCAAGAAACAAGAGAAGATTATTCGTCTATCAAAATGAGATTGGTCGCCACCCATACCTCTCAGATGATGGCCCTCCTTCGAGTTTTAGGATTTTTCCATGTTTTGTCATCATTTTCTTGAGAATCATTTTTTTCATTTGGTGGGGTGGGATCCTCAAGGGGACAAGGATCTTGTTCTCCATTCAAACCTGAACCCTCCGATAATATCTTCATATTAGAATTGCTCCTTGCATTGATAGTCTTAGTGCTTGAGGATTTTCTTTCGTCTGGAATAATTCCATGAGCGTTGCCACATTCCTCAAGTAAAACCTCCCTACTAATGGATCTATTTAAATTTTCAAGAAGGCAAAAGAAACTATTTTTCCTAAAACCAAATTCCAGTGGAACACTCTGCGGAGATGAAGTGGGTGCTCCATTAACTTTGGTTGGACCTGGGTTGAGGGAGACTCATTGTCCGGAACAACTTGATTTCCCTTCACAATGAAGGTTCTGGGTGCATCATAAGCATGTGATGGGTTGTTCCCAACATTTCTTTTTATCAGGTTTGATGATCAATATGAGATTTACATGATTATGAATGTCATAACCAATGGAATTGAAACTAAGAAAATAAAAATAGGATAAAATTCAAGAACCAAGTGAAAGATCATCACATGTTATTTATAATTAATTTATGAAAATAAAGAATTACCTTGTGAGAAATTATTTCTTCATTGATGGATTTGACAATGGACCTATGTTGTATTGTCATTGAGTTATAGGAATCAAGGGAAGACACCCTCTAGTGGTGATCCACACATGTTCCACAAATCTTCAAGTGTCATCGTAGGAATCTTCATGTGCTAGCGTGGCAGATCCTAACACTTGCATCGTCCATCTTTGATCACCTTGAGAATCACTTCCAAAGGATTCTTCTCGATCTATCTAGACTTGAGAGTGGAAGGTGGAGTAAGATCACTCTCCATTCTTGAGAGCATTCTTGGAGTGGGAGCTCTCTAGGTCTTAAGAGGATTCTCTTCGACTATTGTTGTGCACAACACAAATGAAATTGGATCTCTTGAAAAATAATATTGAGTTTATATATCTCTAGGGTTGGAAATAAATAATTTCACAAGTTCCCTTTATTATTTATTTAATCCCTACAGAACCTCATCTCTATATTATTATTATTATTATTATTATTATTTCTCAACATGCACTAAACTCACGAATTAAAATTATATATTATTTATTCAAATAATATTCAATATATATTATTTCACACCAAACCTATAAACTTAGTCTTTCATTCCTCCACAATATTTATTAGGCCTTGAATAATGACTATTTACCTAATAAATAAATATCACCGCATTATTCGCTAATAAATAAATAAATATTATATTCACTAAATATAAAATAAATATTTATTAAATATTCCACTCACATAGTATTCTCTCAAATAACTGATGATAGGATATATGTGATCAATAAAATGTGAATAATTATTAGACTACATGTGGGAATAATATTTATTCAACTTTTTAAATAATATATTATTTAACTGAGATTCTGGATACACTTATTATGTGACCCTCTAGGCCTCTTTCTAAGTGGCATTAAGTGAATAAGCCTAAAGTCAAAGGTTATCATCTAGCAACACACCAAGACACCCATAGAGAAAGAAGTTAATGTTGCAATGACATAACCTCATATGAATGTTTACTGTGTAATATAATCTCTTTATTATGATATATCTAATCAAGTTGGTTGCATGTTGGTGCCATCAACCTATGTGATTGATGTCTCTTTCTTTTACTTTCTGGAAATATAACTTGCTTATAGAACACTATGGCCATGGATTTATTTAGGCTATATCATTTCCATCAAAGGGACTAAGATATTAACTTCCATTAAAGAACAGAAGGGTCGAATCCTTTCTTACATTATTCATTAATGAAATATTATGCATGATGCACCCAATATATCCTACCTTGCCATGAATATATGTCATCATAGTTTTTTTCAATACATCAATGTAAGTGACTTATAACACTCATTAATAATAATATTAAAGTATAAGGATAAATACATACGTCCGCATATAGGAACATCCAATGACACATAAATATGGATTTCCTATTGGGGGTATCATTCTCATAATATCCTACACTGGATATTACCAAGGGCATACACCATGAGAAGGTGCCTCAAAGTCCTATAAGTCTCCACCCTAATAACCTGAATCATTTTTTCCCTTAAAATGATTTCATAGGGATATAGAACATATATTTAAGAATATTTTCATGTAACTTCTGGGTTCTCATCATAACAGGGGATGACCGTGACCTTTCAGTGCAATAGATACTCTTAGAATATTATCACATACTATGTCACATAGAAGAGCATCCATGATTTAATTAGAAGTTTATTAATATTCAAAAAAATTAATACAGGTTAACATAAAGTACACAGAATTTGGTTTTAGGTCACCAACTCTAATAGACTCCCACTTACACTAGAGTCAGCTGCTAAAAACCTTCAGTCGAATAGCTCTCACATGATACTCATTCTTTTACTGAGATGGGCCTTTAGTCAGCGGGTCCACCATGTTTTCTTCTGTTGGAACTTTGGTTATTGTAACATTACCCCTATGAGAAAAATATCTCAGGAGGTGATACTTCCGGAGTATGTGCTTTGTTCAGTGATGTGAACTTTCCTCTTTTACAAGATCCATCACTGTAGTATTATCACAGTACAATGTGATAGTGTCTTTAACATGAGACGCCACATCAAGATCCTGGAAAAAAATTCATATCCAAATGGATTTCTTGGCTACATCAGAAGCCAATATATACTCGGTCTCTAATTTTAAATCAATGAAAATTGGACGCTTTAAACTCTTCCAGCTCACAACTCCTCCATTGAGATAGAAAACATATACTAATTGCAACTTCAGATCATTCTTATCAATTTGAAAACTAGAATCAGTATAACCCCTGATAACCATCTCCTCGTCTCCTCTATACACCAGGAACATATCTTTAGTTATTCTCAAATACATGAGGATAACCTTAATAGCATACCAATGTTGTTCTCCTAGATTTGTTTTCTACCATGATCAATGTATAGGAAACATCAAGTCTAGTATATTATATGGCATACATGATAGATCCTATTGCTAAAGCATATGGGATCTTACTCACTCTCTCTTTCTCCTATTGAGTCTAAGGACACATTTTATTATAAAGATGTATACCATGTAACACTAGAACCAATACCTTCTTATATTGTTCCATACTAAATATCTTTAGTATCTAGTCAATGTATATACTTTGACTTAGTCCAAGAAGCCTCTTGTATTTATCATGAATGATCTTGATCCTTGGAAAATAGGTTGGTTAACCTGAGTCCTTCATGGGAAAACACTTGTTCAACCAATCCTTAACAGACTGTAAGACTGGTATGTCATTTCCAATAAGTAATATGTCATAAACATTTACTACTAGGATAATAATTGAATTCCCATTAAACCTCTTGTAAACACATGGCTCACATTCATTCTTAATGAAAACAAATTCTTTTATAACTTTATCAAATTGAATTTTTCCTGACCTAGATGTTTTCTTCAATCCATAAATGGATCTTATCAACTTGAAAATCTTTTTGGAGTCTCTTGGAGTCACAAACCCTTTTGGTTGTGTCATATATACATCTTCTTGAAGGTTCCCATTAAGGAAAGAAGTTTTAATGTCCATCTTCAAAATTTCATAGTCATGGTAAAATACTATAAAAAGTAGAATTCTGATGGATTTAAACATATAAACTAGTGAAAAGGTTTCATCGTAGTCAATTACTTGACATTTTTTAAACCATTTAGCCACTATACTTTCTTTATAGGTATTTTATTTACCTTTCATGTCCAGTTTTCTCTTGAATACCCATTTACACCCTACAGGCTTTAAATCAACTGGCGCATCGAACATAACCCAAACTTGGTTCTAATACATGGAATCCATTTCAGAATTCATTTATTCTTACCATCTTGTATATTTTGAGATCTTTGTTGCCTCTTTATAAGATAGAGGTTCATCATTGTTAACCAACAATGAGTCACCGTCATCGATAACTAGAAAACCATATCTCTCTGGTTCTCTTAACTCTATAGTTCTCCTATGAAGTAATTGTGTTTCAAAAACTAATTCTTCCACAGGGACCTGAGGTTCTAGTTTTTTACCTAAGAAGGCCTTAACAAACACCTTGAAACCCCATACACATGTATGTGACAAAACAAGTTTCTGTACACTCCATAACTCGAAGATAATTCCATTTTCTACTTTAGTTGGTACCCAATTTAATTTATAAGCTGATGTTTGTAATTCATATCCCTAAATGGATAATGAAAGATCTGCATGACTCATCATCACCCTTACCATGTCTAAAAAGGTTAAGTTCCTCCTTTCACTAACTCTATTCCATTATGGTGTGTAAGGTGGAGCGAGTTGAGATAGAATCTCAAACTCTCATAAAAAGTCAATAAATTCATTGTTAAGATATTCACCACCTTGATCCAATTGAAGCTTCTTTTTCTTCTTTCCAAGTTGATTCTATACTTCAATCTTGGATTCTTTGAATTTCTCATAGGACTCATACTTGTACCTCATCAAGTAGACATAGTCATATCTACTCAAGTCATCAGTAAAAGTTACGAAGTAAGAATACCCATATCTAACTTCTATTGGAAATGATCCACACACGTCAGTGTGAACCAATCCTAGACGCTCTGTAGCCCTTTCACTCTATCCACTGAATGGAAGTTTGGTCATGTTTTCTTATAAATAAGCATGACATCTTTCAAGTGGTTTTAGCTCAGAAGAGTCTAAATAACCATCTTGATGGGGCTTTGTCAAACGCTTCTCATTTACATGAAAAATATGGTAAGGTAATATTTGGGTGTTATATGAGTCATGTGAACATAATTAGTTATCTATTTACAATATTTGGTTTCCATAATTTAATACATAAAGACCATTATTTAAATGCATCATGCCATAATATATGTTTTCTTTATAAAAGAAACAAATTTTATTTCCAAACTTGAAAATAAAACCATCTGCATTTAGGCATGAAATGAAAATTATGTTCTTGGTAATAGTTGGTACATAATAAAAATCCCTTAAAACTAATATCATTCCCATTGGAAATGAAATGTGGTGGTCACCAATGGCTAGAGCAGCCAGTTTCACACCATTAACAGCTCGCAAATCTACCTCTCCTCTAGTAATCTTTTAGAATCTACTTGGTTCCTACATTTGGATATAGATGTGAGAACCAAAAGCTAAATCTAATACCCAATGTGTAGATATTGAAAGATTACACTTGATAACTAATGCACCTTTAGCTTCCCCTTTCTTCTGGGTGTAGTTATTCTTCCAGTGGTCTTGCTTTCTACATACAAAACATAATGCCTCCTTTTCCTTTTCCTACCTCTGGATATTCCTTACTTTGGAAGGATGATGCTTGATATCTTTAGACTTTTTTATGAGTATTGGGTCTCTTCACCTTGTTCTTCCTTTTCTTATTCACCATAAAGATCATGGGTTTATCACACCCTATGCCTTTATCCACTTGGTGAATCAAAATAATAATTTATAAAAGACTCTTCTCATTATTGTTTATATTATAATTAACAATAAAATAGGAGGAGGTCTTGGGTAGTGAGGAAAGTATAATATCTGTGAACAACTCATCTAGAAATTTAATCCCTAAGATGTTTAAGAATTAAATGTAGCCAATATGCTTGATTAAATGAGGACCAACTAGGGAAGACTCTCAAATATTAGTTTTAAACAAATCATTGGAGATTTCATGTCTCACTTGTCTCACCTTCTCTTAATATAGATCTCAAAGGTGAGAAATCATATTATACGCATCCATGTCCTCATGTTGCTTCAAAATATCATTGGTCATGGATGGTAGCATGAAACATTGAACATTTGTAGCATCATTCAAATGTTTCTCATAGAGAGACAACTCTTCCCCACTAGACTCATTGTCAGACACATTAGAAATAGGTTCTTCCATCACATATAATTTCCTTTCGTGGTGTAGGATAACATGCAAGCGCATTTTCCACTCTTGTAAATTTGTGCTGGTGGGAAGTTTATCCTTCTCAACTATGAATCACAGTGATATATTTGAAGTCATTTTTATTGTTGTTTCTAAAAATAAGATGAACAAAGATTTAGTACTTTATCTATTAAAATTTATACAAATGAATATTATATTTATTAATTTCCCACTTTTTTATCAAAACCTAATATCCCTCACCATTAGCTTCAAAATATCCTATTGGTTGGACATTCTAGTGAAAAGGATCCATATTCCCTTTCTCATCACCCCAACTTTGGTTGTTCAAGGAATTTTAAGGGTTTTAGGTGGGAATTCCAAATGTTAACTGCATTAACTCACAGTTCTTTGATTTGTTGAGTAGACTCCCCAATCCTGAAATCCTTAAATTGTATTTCCTCAACACTTTCCTCTTAGTTACACCAATTCCTCCTTTGGAGATCAACCCTTTATGTGAACTAAGTTAAGTCAATCCAAAACTTTATGTTAGAATTCCCCGATAATTGAAGAACTCCAACTTTGGCTAGCCAAGCACTTTGAACTATGGTTTGATTTTAAATGAACTAGTGGAAGGCTATATCGACTCAATATATAATTGAGTAATTTTATCTTTTATGAGTGAATTTCCAATTATTATCTTTATTACATGTTTATTAATATTAAGTGGATTTACTTAAGTGGTTAACCATGTCTTGGATAATATTTACACATAAGACAATTTATTTTAGTTATATCTTAAATACTTGTTAATTTCATTGATTCATGTGATCACGATAAAAAAATCCATGATAAAATAACCATTAAACTTGATAGAAATAAAATAATAAAGTGTCATGATCATGAGATTTTCTAATGGTTAGTTTATCTAGTAGATGATAAACTAATCGTCGACCTAGGGGAAAACACCTTAAACCAATTATGGTTTGTGGTATAACATTCCACCTATCCACCTATGTATCTCTCTTGGATTGGTTTTGCCTCAACTTCTAACTTGAACCACCTATACTAACTTGGGAGCTTCATCCATTACATATGATTTTACTAACATGCATGTGAGGGGAAGATATTTACATAAAATAAACCATGGGCATGAAATCTCTTACATAATAAGAAGAGAGATGGAACATATGCCAAAAATTTAATTTAATAATAAATTAAAAGAAACTAATCAAATACAAATGTATGGTCTAAACTCATGATCATCCACATGCATGCAACGAATTACGCATTTAATAAAATTAGAATTCAATTCTAATCATTCTTATTTAAGATAAATCATGCTCGAATCAATTAATTATCTTCTTTAGTTAATCAATTCTTTTATCTTAATTCTCATCTGAATTTTCTTGAGATTCTCATCCATCATAATTTTAAACAAATTAAATAAATTTATTTAAAATTAACTATGTACAAAAAAATGTACCTTGAAGGCAACATGGTGAGTACTCATCTGAACCATCAAACATGTATTATACTCATATATTGTCTAATCTTGAGACATGTGGCATACATGACTTATCATGTGCTTTCATGACATGTACTATCAACTTAATGATTACACAAATTATATGATTTTTCTGTCACATTTTATGCTTCAATGTACATAGAGTAATAACTATAATACAACTCATGCTTGATATGAAGATTCGAACATTAAGAAAAAATTAATTAAACATTTATATATATTAAAACCAATCACATGGAGTGTCCTATCAACTTAATGACCACATGCAAGAACATGTTAACAAGGTTTTCATAGTATAATAAATTAATTTTTAATTCTACATAATTTGGTAAAAGCGCATGGCATGTACAATTCAGAATACACAGTGTGTGTTATTCTCATCATCTAGCTGAGGCAAGTGCCATGGAAAATATTGGAGTACATAGTGTGTACATGGGAAATATGGTGTGTGGTCTCCGAGTTACATGGTCACCAGTTAGGTAAGCAGTGTAAAAAGATACACGACCTGTCTGTGACAAAAGGACTACACGCCATGTACGTCTGTTACCCGGCATGTAATTCGGCTGACTGTATGCTAGGCTGGCCCGGTCAACACGTGGTTTATAATTAAATACAAAATGTGTAATAAATTCAAATGCCCTGAATTAATTCTAAATTAATTATTGGTGTATAGAACACTAGTACACGACATGTACATCCAGGTTACATGGCGTGTACTCTTGTGTTATCCGGCCAGATTCATCGGCACCTCCAGATGAGATCTTCAATTTTATTTCATTCATATAATTAATCAATTAAATTATATTTACAAGGAATGAATAGGAAGAATAAGATCTCTAAATTTAGATTAAATAATGATTAAACTAGAATTTAAAACAAATTACTTATGCGTAAATAAATTAATGATCTTTAAATATTTATAAATATTTATATGACCGCTCTGATACCATTTGAAGGTTTTGGGCACAGCAGAAGCATGTGATGGGTCATACCCAACATTATTGAAACATCCCAAGAAATTCAAATAGTAATTTTATTTTAATTAAGTATTTATTTACTAGTTTGTTTATAATTTAAAACTAACTAAGAAAGGTTTTAAATAAAAACTTTTATGAAACTAAGATATTTTGTATAATTAAAATGAATTTTGATTCAAATTATAAAATAACACTTTATTTTTCAAGAAATAGTATTTTCTTTAAATAAATTTATTTTTCTTAAAATAATCCAAAATATATGATTTAAAAGTATGTTTTGGATATATTATTATTTTTTAAGAAAATTATTTTTATATAAAGTATATTTAAAAAAATGTTTATAAAATTTGTTTTTGAAATTATAAGTGCATAGTTTTAATTTTGAAAAGTATTAAATATTTAATTTGTGCTTTTAAAACTTTTAAATGTCTTAAAACATTATTTTTTAAAACTTACTTGTATAACAAAAGTGTTTATTTTTAAATAATATTTTTAATATGAATTACAATTAAAACAATTAAAAATGATTTAATTCATATAAATTAATTTACATTTAAAATTATGATTTAAAGATAATATATTAAAATGATAAATATACATGAATTATGTTAGTTTTTAATAAAATTTTATTTAATTGAAAATGAATACAATTTTATGAGTATTAAATAAATTAAATAAATGATAATAATGATGATAATAATAATAAACATTTAAAAAAGAAAATAGAGAAATCAGATATGAGGATTTCAGCTTTGAGGATTTCGATCAAATGAGGTTCAAGAGAGATGAGCGAAGGTCCTCCTCAGATGGAACCAAGAACGGTAAAGGAGTCGACCGAGGGATTTGGGTGGAGTCGAAGTCAGTCGAGGGTGATAGGATCGATCTCATATCAACCACCATTGATGGCTTCGATTCATTATGAGATGTTGAGTTAGGGGGAAACCAATCTCAAAAATGGGTTCAACTGTGAAGGGGTTTCAAATGCTGAAGGGGTGCGAGTTGGCTATTTTTCGTCGTCAACTTCATCTTCCTACTTCATGATTCACAAATCTGCAAGGTAGTTGTTTCACATTTATTTTTGGTGCCTGATTCTTCCTCCCAGGGTCATTTTCAGTGTATTAACTTACTATTTCATCGTCTTACTTCAAATTTCTTTATTGGTCGATGTTAGCGGTCCCTTTTTGGTCATTTTTTGAATTTTTCTACCTCTTGATGTTGATTTTAAATACTGGTATTAAATTGAAAGAATTTTGTATACCATTTTTAAATGATTTCGATCTGATTCGGATCATTTTTTGTATGGATGTGGACCGATGCTTCTTGAATAAGCCTCTACCGATATTTACAATCGATATCTGCATCTGATTTTGGACTTTTCTTTGTCGAATTCAACCTTTAACTATCAATAATATATAAAAATATATATATATCTATTAGTTTGAATACACAAAACCTAATCATATTATGTGTTTTTTTTCTATCAAAAATATTTTAATATCTTCAGTTCGATCCTCATTGTGAAATTAAAAAAAACCACTCATCGTTTTCCACTCAGTTCAGCTTTCTCTGCAAGGATTAAACTGAGACCACCAGTTTTGAGAAATCAAGATTTTTCTCAATTCCTCTCTTGTCTATATTCAATTTTATATATATATATATATATATATATATATATATATATATATTTCTAATAGAAGAGTCTGTTATATAAAGCCTGACCCCCGAAGACTTCCAGTGGAAAGGTGCACTTTGTGTAAGAGGGCATTGTCTTCATTCTGTTAAAAACAAAACAACTTATGCACTTATTCTACTCTTCCTTCTAGTGTGTCCAAGTTTTAGTAGTAAGTAGCTTGAATTCATTTTCATTTTAAGGTGAGGGGGATATTTAAATTATTTATTTTCAAATTATGATTTTCAATCCTCAAATTAGTAAGGGAAAATTGTGTTTTTAAAACTATTTTTCCTTGCTTATTTTGTGAAAAACACAATCAGAGGGAAAATTTTGTTTTTCTTTAAACTTATAAAATTTATTTTTCTCAAATAATTTTGTAAGGGAGTTATTCTATTATAGTAAATAATTTTATGATTTTATTTTTTATAAAATTCTTATTTTAAATAAGGGATTTATATTTTTAAATTTTATTAGTTTCAAAGCAGATTTTGATTATTTTTCAATCATATATTAACAAAATTTAATTGTTTACCAAAGTGAGTTATGTTTTCAAGATAAAGTTAATAATTTATATGTAAGAAAATAATAGTATTATTACTATTATTTAAAAATATTATTTTCTAATTATAATTTTATAAGTATTATTTTCAAATGAATATTCTTGTCATCAAAGTTTATTAAACCGTATTATCATTTCGTATGAATTGAAATTGTGGATGTTGCATTTTCATATCGACATGGTCATGCATTATGCATATCAATAACATTCTATTCATTGAATAAAATATTTTTTTAATTTAATTATGAGGTGTGTTTAAAATTATGCCTTTGAATTTATTAACTTCATGGATTTCTCCAAATTCTAAAAAAAATTATGAAAAATTTTCTATTGAAAACATATTGAGATTGTAAAATTATTTTCTACTATGAAAATAATTCAAATATATTTTGAAATGGTTTTTATCAGTTGTGAATTAGAAAGACATATCTTCAATAAATGTTTTCTTAAAATTAGTTTGGCGCTTGCATACCAAGTGATAAGATGAAGAATGGGAATGAACCCACAACCTCAACAGGACGTTGTCCCGCCAATGACACCGCTAAGTGACCAGAAGAGTTTTATAAGATCTGTCGAGTATCATTTTAATTCATAAGAATATTATTATTTTCAAATTATTTTTTTAGGAGAAATTCAATTATTTTCAAAGAAATATTTTTGAAATGAAATTTCAAAATAATAAGTAATATTGAATTTTTTTGAAAAAATATTATATATCAAATATTTATGTTTGATAAAAAATGTTTTTAAAGAGTTTTAAAATGATTTTTTATAAAATTATTTTCACTGGTTTTAAAACCTCTTACTAGGAAATTTTGTGCTCATCCCAAGTTTTAAAATAATTTTCACAGGACTTTTAGAAGTTCTAAGATGGACGAATTCACTTTTGGAGTTAGCACATGCAAAGAGAAATAGTTATTTTATTTTGATTTTTGTACAACTCTAATAAATTATATAGTTTTGTATAATTCTCCAAAACCTAGACCAGAAAAGGTCCTCAATTGTAAAAAACATTATGTATTTTTCAGTTACTTTTTAAATAAAAAAATACACAACGTGTTTTTAGCACTGAATCTGGAAGCGTGGGTTCAGGGTGTTACAATTGATTTTTTTCATGGTTGATGATCGATAAAAGATTTACAAAATGATGAATGTTGTGATCAACAGAATTGAATCAAAGAAAATATACAAGGGATAAAATGTTGGAACCAAACACAGGATCATCACATGTTATTTATAATTAATTTAAGCAAATAAAGAGTTGCCTTGTGAGAAAGTATTTCTTTATTGATGGATCTAACAATGGATCTATGTTGTACCATCATTTTTTGTAGGAATCAAGAGAAAATTCCCTCTAGTGGTGATCCACACATGTTACACAAATATCTAAATGTCATCGTAGTAATCTCCAAGTGCTAACACAGAAAATCATGATACTTGCGTCGTTCATCCTTGATCACCTTGGGAATCGCTTCTAAAGTATTCTTCTTGATCTCTCTAGACTAGAGAGAGGAGGGTGGAGGAAGATCGCTCTCTGTTCTTGAGAGCATTCTTGGATATTGAGCTCTTTAGGGCTTGAGAGGATTCTTTTTGGCTGTCATTGTGCACAACACAAATGAAATTGGATCTCTTGAAAAATAATATAATTAGGTTTATATACCACTAGGGTTAGAAATAAATAATTTCAAAACTTCCCTTTATTATTTATTTAATCTCTATGAAACCTCATGTTTATAATAATAATAATATTATTATTATTATTTCTCAAACATGTGCTAAACTCGCAAATTAAAATTAAATATTATTTATTCAAATAATATTCAATATATATTATTTCTCACTAGACATATAAACTTGGTCGGTCATTCCTATATAATATTTATCAGGTGTTGAATAATGACTATATATTTAATAAATAAATATCACTTCATTATTCATCAATAAATAAATAAATATTATATTCACTAAATAAAAAAATAAATATTTATTAAATATTCTGCTCACATAATATTCTCTCAAATAACTGGTGACAGGGTATATGAGATCAAACAAACATTAATAATTATTAAAACACATGCGAGAATAATTTTTATTCAACTTATTAAATAATAAATAATAATATATTATTTAACTGAGATTCTAGATGCACTTAGTGTGTGACCCTCTAGGCCTCTTTCTCAGTGGCATTAGGTGAAGCAGCCTAAAGTTCAAGGTTATATTCTAGAAACATGCTAAGACACTCATAGAGAAGTAATTTAATATTGTAATAACATAATACCTCATACGAATGCTTATTGGGTAATATAATCCTTTTATCGAGATATCTTTAATCAAGCAGGTTGCATGTTGGTACCATCAACCTATGTGCTCGATGTCTCTTTCTTTAACTTTCTGGAAATCGAACTTGCTTATAGAAAACCATGGACATTGATTTATTTAGGCTATATCATTTCAATCAAAGGGCATTAGATATCAATTTCCATTAAATAACATAAGGGACGAACCCTTTCTCACATTATTCATTAATGAAATATTACTTGTGATGAACCCAATGTATCCTACCTCACTGCGAACATATGTTGTCACGATTTTCATCAATACATCAAAGTATGTGACTTATAACACTCATTAATAATAATATTAATGTCTAAGGACCAATACACGCATCCGTATATAGGAACATCGAGTGACACATAAATGTGGATTTCCTACTGGCGGGTATTGTTCTCATAATTGTTAGAGTTGGTGTCCTAGAACCAATTGTTTGTACTTTGATTACATAGATATTCAATTTATTTAAATATTAAACATATTATTACATATTTTTCATTTTTCTTCATTACTATGATGTAATAATGTCCTAGAGTATTTGTTGCATTGATAAGGTCATGGAAGTTCCCCACTATGATGAGAACCTTGAAATGATATAACAATATTCTTAAATATAGTTCTATGGTTGGATGACATACTATGATGGGACACATAGCATGCAGACCGTCAGGTGAAAGTACTCATAAGCAAATGAGACTTCCTATCATGAAGTTCACACTTGGTAATATCCAAGATAAAAGATTATGAGAATAGACCTGCCAGTAGGAATTCCGCATGTTTTGGTGTCATCAGATATTTCTATCTTCGAACATGTGTAATGATCCTTATACTTTAATGTTATCATTAATACGTGTCACGGATCACGCACTTTGATTTACTGATGAAAACTGTCACACAGACAGTTGACGGAAAGTATGGTACGTTGGGTGTATCACGAGTGGCATGTTATTAATAGATAAGTCGATGAAGGATTTGTCCCTTCCATTTATTAAAGTTGATATCTTGACCCTTTGATTGAAATAGAATCGTCACGTGAAATTCCATGTACATGGTGTAATGACGAGTTTATTTCAAGTAGTCAAAGAACAATGTATCAAGTATAAAAGTTGATGACACTATCATAAAACCTGCTTGATGATATATTCCAACAAAGGGATTATATTACACAGTGAGCATTCATATGTGGATGTCATTGTTTCAACTTTAAGTTCTTTCTCTTGGGTGACTTGACCCATTGCTAAAAAATACTCTTGGACTTTAGGCAAGCCCACCTAATGTCAATGAGAAAGAATCCTAGAGGGCCACACACTAAGTGTTTCTGGTGCTCTCAGTTAAATTCTATTTGAATTTAATTAATAAATATTATTCTTAAGATAGTGGAATAATTTTATTTAAGTTAAAATGATTACATAAATTAAATAAATATTTATTCATTGGATTGTGTGTAAAATATATTTATTTATTTTATTGAACATTTAAAAAATATTTATTTAATAGATTGTAAATAAAATATTTATTTAAGAGAATAATTTATTTATTTATTTATTAGGGTGTTCAATAAATGGAAATGGAGTTTGAGTGGACCAAGGATGGTCTGGTAGTAAAATAATTATTTTCAAGACGATAAATAGTTATTTAACTAGTTGGCAAAAATTAAAATAATGTTGCTATTATTTTGTGATGTAGAATTTTATTTATAATTTCATATTTCACAAGTTGGCGCGCCATAAATAATGACGCGATATTATTATTAATAGCATGAGTTTTCTCTAGGGTTATTAATGTATTTAATTACTCTTATGCAATTAAATATTGTAACTGAAGCCCTATATCAATAAATAGACACGTACGTCTATTGTGCCATGTACCAAACTGCATGACCGGTGAATTGAGAATTGTTGAGCTAAACAATTTCTCTCTTAAATCATCTTCCCACCCCTCTCAAGAATGAGACATGTTCTTCAAGGCTGAAGAACAAGCAATCAGGAATGACCGACACAAGAAACTCGTTTCGCCGTGCTAGCACCCAGAGAATGAGTAGTGTCGATCAGATGTCATCGAAGCACGTGTGGATCACCACTTGAGAGATTCTAGTTTGGATCCTCACAAGCACAATGAGATAAATCAAAAGGGTCATTCAGGACATTCAACATCATCAACAAAGAAAATACCGAAGATCCAAATATTCTTTTCTTTATGAAATTAATTAAATTAATTATAAACATGATGTGAAAGATCCTATCTAAAGGTTTTGGGCCTCTTCCTTCTTTATCAAAATCTTTGATTCTATTCTGTGGATACTGTCATTCATCATTGTATTGATCCTGGAATAATCATTGATCATGGTAAAAATTAAATTTGGGTCTCGTTCCAACTGCGCTTTCGCTGCGGCCGGAACCTTAAAGTGGTATCAGAGCGGTTACATCATAGTTTATAATTATTTAAATATTTCATTGATGATTTACGCATTTAATAATTTAGATATTTCAATTCAAGTTAATCTTTCTGAAAATATGAATCTCAATATTTTTTCTTCCTCTTTCATTTCTCGTTCACTTTACAAAAACGATCTTTTCTTTTAATTTTGATTAAAATAAAATAGAGGATCTCATATGGAGCTGCCAAAGGTTCCTGGCCATACAACACCAGAACACACGGCGTGTATTCGACAATACACGCCATGTAGTCAAGGTTCAATGCACCAGGTCTGGTCTGCGAAGCCAATCCCTGTCATTGGAGTTTTTCTAAGTCTTAATGACTTCGTGTGTTGAGAAGGAACACATGGCACGTGGTTTCCAGATTTCATGTTATGTGGCCCACTAGACACGGTGTGTAGTCCCTTCGGGTTAGGGTTGTACCGTGTACCCTGTACACAGATTGCCCAGCTGGAGACCATGTAATGAGGATACTACATGGCGTGTGTCCCACTGGACACACCGTGTATTATGAATATTTCTGAAGTACACTCACACGTTTTGTCCCCGAGTGTGTACTTCGGATGGATGGTGAACAATAGTACACACCGTGTAGTTCGAACTAAATGTTGTGTACTCATCCTAATTACGTAGATTTATTAAAATTTATTATTATATTATACAAACCATTGATATGTGTACCATGGTGCGGGCGTAAAGCTGAGGCACAACACGTGATAGGTGTTTTATATATATGTGTTTAATTTAACATCTGTGTAATGTTCATTTATTCTAATTGGTTAGTTATAAATAGGAATTCACCAAGTTTCCTCCAAGGTACAAGTTGCATACAAAGATAATTTTAAATGAATTTATTTGTTTAAAATTATGATGGATTATAATCTCAAGGAAATTCATAAAAGGGTTTAAGATAAAATGATTGATTAATTAAATATGATAATTAATTGATTTGAGCACGATTTATCTTAAACAAGAACAATTAAAGAATTGAATTCTAGTTTTATTTATGCATAAATATCGTTGCATGTATGGATTATCATGAGATAGACTGAAACCTTTGTATGCAGATGGTTTCTTTTAATTTATTTATTTAAATTAAATTTTTTGGTTTGTGAGCCTTCTCCTCATTAATATGTATGGCATGAATGCCCGAGGTTTCTTTTATGAAAACCCTATTTTACCCCTCACCTACCTGTGAGTTTAAAAGCATATGTAATGGATGGAAATCCCAAGCTAGTGGAGGAGGTTCAAGTTGGATCCGAGATGAAACCAATCCCAGGAGATATAGAGGTGGACATGTGGAAAGTTGTAAACATGAACCTAAAAGGTTTAAGGTGTTTCTCCCCTAGGTCAGGGTTAGTTTATCAAATTCTAGATAAACTAAACCATTAGAAAATCTCATGATCATGCCATTTGCTTTATTTTATTTTTTTCAGTTGCATGGTTTATCATTATGGATGTGTTGTCACGATCACATAATTAATGAATTAAACAAGCATGCAAGATGGAAATAAAATAAACCAGGACTTATGCGTAAATATAATCAAGACATGATTAATCACTTGAGTAAGTTCCATTTAATATTAACAAGTATGTGATAATGATAATAATCAATTCACGCATAAGAGATAAAAATTACTTAAATAAAATATTAAGTCAGACCAAACCTTATATTACTTGATTAAAGGAAAACTCAATAAAACTATGTGTTTGACCAACCCTTGTTGGGACACTTACTTTTATAAAGGAATCCCTTATAAAAGGTTTTGGGTTTACTTAACCATATTACATCAAGAAAAGTATCCCTTTCTAGACTGGGTGTGATATTGGAGGCAAGAGTTGAGGAAATCCAAAGTCAGGATTTCAGGATTGGGGAGTCTACTCAATAGATCAAGGACCTGCAAGCCTGCAGTTGGAAAAGACCTTCCTACCTAAATACCTTAAAATAGTTTGACTAACCCTTATTGGGGTAATGTGAAGGGGAATATGGATCCTTGCCACTAGAATGTCATGGAAACTGGACATTCCGAGTTCAATGGTGAGGGTCATTGGGACTTGATAAAATAGTGGGAGACTTTATAAATTTAATTTATTATTTCTCATAAAATTTAATCAATAAAGTACTAATGATATGATCTTTTAATTGTAAAATAAAAATGACAATCTCGTCAACCACATTATCCCTGCGATCAACTCTAGATAAAGACAACATCCTCACCGATAGTAACTTCTAGGAATGGTTTAGATGCCTTCAGGTTATCCTACGCCATGAATGGAAGTCTTACATGTTTGAGTCAATATTACCTGATCTGCATGCTAAAGAGGTGAGTGATAAGGATTTCCTAGTCTATGAGAAACATATGAATGACGCGGTGGACGTTCAATTTTTGATGCTATCATCAATGTCTAGTGAGCTCATGTGGTCTCACAAAAACATGGATGCTTATAGCATGATTGAGAACCTTCATGGTCTTTACCAAGAGAGAGCAAGACAGAAAGGTTTGAGATCTCCAAGGAATTTTTTCAGAGTAAGCTTAGAAATGGTGCCCCAACTGGGCCTCATGTAGTCATGCTCATTGGCTACATTGAGCACCTGGAGGTTCTAGGGTTTAAACTCCCTGAAGAACTGGTCACTGATCTCATTATCACATCACTCCCTCACAGATTCTCCAACTTTGTTGTCAATTTCAATATGAACAACATTGAGAAGTATCTATCTGATCTTCTTAACTTCATTCTCCAAGTTGACAAAGATATGAAGTGTGAAAAGTCTTCAGTCCTTATGGTGAATAAGAGGAAAGGGAAGGTGAATAGCTTTAAGCCCAAATATTCTCCACAACCTTCCAAGAAAAGGAAGATCAAAGGGGAGGAAAGGGAACAGGAGGCTATTTGTTTCACATGTGGCAAGAAAGGCCACTGGAAGAAGAACTGTACCCAGCCTAAGAAGCAAGGGGAAGCTTCAGGTGTGTTTGTTATCGAATGAAATATATTTGTTTCTATAAATTGGGTATTAGATGAAGCTTTTGGTGATCACATATATATCTAAATACAGGAACCAAGTAGATTCAGGAAGATTGATTGAGGGGAGGTAGATCTGCGATCAGCCAACGGAACCAGACTTGCTGGTGCAGCTATTGGGGACTACCACCTCACGTTGCCAACTGGGATGATCTTGGTGTTAAAGGGTTGTTATTATGTTTCGTTTGTTACTAAAAACATCATTTTGGTATCTAGATTAGATACAGATGGATTTTCTTTCAAGTTTGTAAATGAATGTTGCTTCTTTTACAAAGATAACATTTGTTTTGGTAAGGTACATTTATACAATGGTATTTACATGTGGGATTATACAAACCAATTAATGGAAATTGATGAGAAAGATAATTCACATGACTCATACCACACCCAACTTTGGCATCACTGACTAGGTCATGTAAATGAGAAACGCTTGACAAAGTTACATCAAGATGGTTATTTAGATTCTTTCTAACTAAAACCACTTGGCGTATGTCATGCATGTTTACAAGGCAAAATTACCAAAGCCCCATTTAGTGGGAAAGGTGAAAGGGCTAAAGAACTTCTTGAATTAGTTTATACCGATTTATGTGGACAACTTCCAGTTGAAGAAAGGGGAGGGTACTCATACTTCATAACTTTTACTGATGATTTTATTAGATATGGATATATCTACTTAATGAGTTATAAGTCAGATTATTTTGATAAGTTCAAAGAATACAAGAATGAAGTTGAGAACCAGTTAGGTAAGAAGATTAAGAAACTCCACTCAAACTGAGGTGAAGAATATCTTAATCAAGATTTCATTGATTACTTACGGAAGTTTGGGATCCAATCCCAACTCACTCATTTTTACACACCCCAGTGGAATGGTGTGAGTGAAAGGAGGAACCGCACCTTATTGGAAATGGTGAGATCAATGATGAGTCATGCGAGTCTTCCATTATCCTTTTGGGGATATGTGTTACAAACAGCGGCGCTCATACTAAACCAAGTACCAACTAAATCAATAAATGGTATTCCATACGAGTTCTGGAGTGGAAAGAAAGCTATGTTGTCGAATTTACATGTGTGGGGAAGCGATGCATTTGTTAAGGCCTCTTCAGGTAACAAAATTTCACCCTAAGGCACAAAGTGTACCTTTATAGGATACCCCAAGGAAACAAGGGGATATTACCTATACAACCCCTCAGACAAAATGGTTATAGTGGCAAGACACGCCATATTCCTTGAAAGGGGGAACATCTCCAAAAGAGATATTGGGAGCGAGATAGACTTCAATTAAGTTGAGGATCACGGTACACAAGATTTGGTACATGAATAGATTCTATAAAGCCCCGTGGAATAAATAATTGTCCCAGAGACACAAGAACTACGTAGGAGTACAAGAGAGGTTAGAGAACCGAAATAGTACAGTTTTCTAGTTACTGAGGAAGATGAATCGTTATTAGTTGATAATAATGATGCGCTAACCTACAAGGAAGAAGTAAGTGGCACAGATGTTGCCAAGTGGCAAGAGGCCATGAATTCTGAAATGGATTCTATGTACCAAAATCAAGTCTGGATTTTGGTAGATCCTCCAGTTGATGTAAAGTCTGTTGGTTACAAATGGGTATTCAAGAAGAAACTGGACATGGAAGGACAAGTCAATACTTATAAGGCACGACTAGTTGCAAAAGGGTTCAAGCAACATCATTGCATTGACTACGACGAAACCTTTTCACCAGTTGCAATGCTGAAATCTATTAGAATTCTATTGACCATTGCCACATACCATGACTATGAGATTTGTCAAATAGATGTTAAAACAGTCTTCCTTAATGAGAAATTTCAGGAAGATCTCTATATGACACAACCTGAAGATTTTATGACTCCAAAGGATCTCAATAAGGTATGCAAGTTGCAGAAATCCATTTATGGATTAAAGCAAGCATTCGGGTCATGGAACATTTGTTTTGATGAAGCCATAATAAAATTTGGTTTTATCAAGAATGAATGTGAGACTTGTGTCTACAAACAATTTAGTGGGAGTGCATTTGTCTTCCTAATAGTATATGATGATGACATATTACTTATTGGAAATGAGATACTAGTATTACAGTCCGTTAAGGTATGGTTGAATCAATACTTCTCCATGAAGGACTTGGGTGAGGTGGCATATATTATTGGGATCAAGATCCATTGTGAGAGATCCAAGAGATTGTTGGGCCTAAGTCAAAGTACATACATTGATAAGATACTGAAGATATTCAGTATGGAACAATCCAAGAGAGGATTGTTGTCAACGTCACATGGCATTCATCTTTCCAATAAAATGTGTCCTTAGACACATGAGGAAATAAAGGTAATGGTAAGGACTCCATACACATAAGCGATTGGGTCAGTCATGTATGCCATGATATGTACTAGGATGGATGTTGCCTACGCATTGAGTGTGGTAGGCAGATATCAAGCTGACTCAGGTGACCGCCATTGGATGACAGTCAAGACTATCCTAGAGTATCTGAGGTGTACTAAGGATATGTTCCAAGTTTATAGAGGAGATGATGAACTAGTCATTAGAGGATATGCAGATGCTAGTTTCCAGACTGATCAAGATGACATGAAGTTACAAATGGGATACATCTTCACTTTAAATGGAGACGTAGTGAGTTGGAAGAAATCAAAGTAGAGTGTGGTTGCAAATTTTACAGTAGGGTCCGAATATATCGTAGCTTCTGAGGCAGCTAAAGAAGCAATTTGGATGTGAAGTTTCATCCAGGAGTTGTATGTGATACCTAGCAGTAATGATCCCATCACACAATACTATGATAATACTACAGTGGTGGCTCTCGTAAAAGAGTCAAGGTCAAATCAGCGGACGAAGCACATACTTCAGAAGTATCATCTCTTGAGGGATTTTTCTCAAAGAGGTGAAGTTGCAGTGAGTAGTATTTCCACAGAAGACAACATGGAAGACCCCTTGACTAAAGTCTTGACTCAGTAGAAACATGATCATCATGTGAGGTCTAGCAGACTGAAATTCGTAGGCAGTTGGATCTAGTCCAAGTGGGAGTTTGTTAGAGTTTGTGTCATAGAGCCAACTGTTTTTACTTTGATTACATGGATATTTAATGTATTTAAATATTAAACATCTTATTACATATTGTTCATTGTTCATTGTTCTGCATGACTATGATGTAACAATGTCTTGGAGTATTTGTTGCATTGATAAGGTCATCTTAATTCAGTGATATGATGAGAACCTTGAAATGCTACATCAATATTCTTAAATATAGTTCTACGATTGGATGACATACTGTGATGGGGCACATAGCATGAAGATAGTCAGGTGAGAGTTCTCGTAAGCAGATAAGACTTCCTCTCATGAAGTTCGTACTTTGTAATCTCCAAGACAGGAGATTATGATAACAGACCTGCCATTAGGAATTCCGCATGTTTTGGTGTCATCAGATATTTCTATTTTCAAGCACGTGTAATGATCCTTAGAATTTAATATTATCATTAATACGTGTCACGACTCACGCACTTTGATTTAGTGACGAAATTTTCATGTCATGACCCGTCCTCGGGACCCGTGTCGTGACTACTCCAAGCCCGTCTCCCATAGGCCAGGGGCTGGCGACTAGCACCAAGGTGTAAATCTTGACAAAAAGGGGGAGGAATTGCCTTTATAAAGTAAACAAACACCACAGAGTAAGCAAGTAGAAGTAAACACTAAGTAAAATTGGATACAATAGTAGTGTGGAAAAGTAAGTGGGCCAAAAATATAAACCCAAACTGAAAGTAAAGTACAACTGAAAAGAAAGTACAACAACTGAAAGTAAAGCAGCAACGTCGAGCCGTCCACTGGAAGTCCCACCTGAAGGGTGGGTACAGATAGCCTCTTCAGCTCCTCGGGTCCAGCTATCTGCTCCGTGTACGTCCCGCCCAGTGGTCCACCTCCAGGTACCGACCTGCTCCACAAGCCTCAACCATAATCAGCATTGTCCGTCATCTGCATCCAACACAACATAGTGCGGGCATAGCCTGTGCAGGGGTGAGTATATGCTACCTAGTAGGGACCCCGAGACCCCCGAAGGTCTCCCAGAATCCACAAAGGATAATCCACAAAGGCAAGATACAATCACGAAGTAACATCCAACACTGCTTAGGTATATTCCCATACATATACCTAAGTCATCAATTCCAGTTCGGCTCCAACATTCGAGCCCAAGTTCGATCACGTCCACACAGGATAGTACAACCCAATCCACAAAGGAAAGCACAACACAATCCACATAGGAAATCAAGTCAATCATATCGAAGATAATGATTGAAAGTCAAGACTCATCTCACACAGGTATACTTCTTCGTAAGATAATAGAGATGATCAGATGTAGCCACTGATTCATCTAATCTGGGACCCACGTAGGATACTAAACCAGCTAAGTTGTCGGACCCACATAGGATACAGACCAGCTACTCTGCCAGACCCACGTAGGATAGCAAGAACAGAGTCAAACACTGCCAGAACCACGTAGGATACAAGAACAGTAGTCATCACTGTCGAACCCACAGAGGATTTCAGTACGGTCTTCATCGCTGCCGAACCCACGGAGGATTTCAGTATAGTCTTCATCGTCGTCGAACCCACGGAGGATTTCAGTACGGTCTTCATCGCTACCGAACCCACGGAGGATTTCACTGCAGTCTTCATCGCTGTCGAACCCACGGAGGATTTCAGTACGGTCTTCCTCGCTGCCGAACCCACGGAGGATTTCAATGCAGTCTTCATCGCCGTCGAACCCACAGAGGATTTCAGTACGGTCTTCATTGCTGCCGAACCCACGGAGGATTTCAATGCAGTCTTCATCACCGTCAAAACCACGGAGGATTTCAGTACGGTCTTCATCTCTGTCGAACCCACGGAGCATTTCAATGCAGTCTTCATCACCGTCGAACCCATGGAGGATTTCAATACGGTCTTCATCACTGCCGAACCCACGGAGGATTTCAATGTAGTCTTCATCGTCCTCGAAGTCGCAGCCAGCACTAGGGTTCCCGCACACAGCATGCTCATTTCCGGGAGGGTCTGCTCCACGAGCAAAGGGGGGTCGATACATCAACTGACACGTAGTACGGAGTTGATGTATCCCAAAGTTTCGTCTCAACAAAAGGAACTCAACGCGATAGACGGTGCGTCAATCGGACGCCTGGTCTGAGAGTTATTGGCTTTTTCGTTCCAGGGGCCCGGTTGGTTTTTAAGTCAAAACCAACCCGACCGCACTCCAACTGCGTCCAAACCTCGAGCAGAGTAAGCCAAAAGGTCCGTCTCACTAAGAGGAATCCAACAAAGTCGACGAAACGTCAATCGGACGTCCGGAGCTCAAGTTATAAGCGTTCCCGCTCCGAGGGCCCGGTTGGTTTCGTGTTCGAACCAACCCAGTCGTACACAAAGTTCTCTGAAACCTTGATTGTAATATACCGAAACGACCGTCTTGATCCAAGTATCGCATCGCAATTGACGGTGCATCGATCGGAGGTTAGTAGCCCAAGATATGGGCAAAAGAATGAACCTGTCCGGTTTTATGGGGTTTTGGGCCCGGACCGACCCGACCCGAAACCCCCTGGATCGGCCCGAACCGGTTCGACCCGCGCCGGGTCCGGGTCCGGCCCGTTAGGGTGCAGCCCGGCCCGGTGGGCGCGGCCCGGCCCAACCGGCGCGGCCCGGCCCGGCCGGCGCGGCGCGGCCCAGCCTGGGCGGCCGGTTGGCCTGGCACGGGCGTGGCCCGGTGTGGCCAGCTCGGCGCTGGCCAAGCCGCCGCGGAAGGGGGGTGGCGCTACCCCCTAATTGAAACCGTGGCCCTCCACGTGGGGGCCGCTTCCTTGCCAGCCGGGGGTTACGACCCCCGGTCTCCCCTCCGAAACGGTCGGTCGGTGCTGCCGTCGCGGGACCCCGCGGTCCCGCTCCTCTAAGGTGTCGGCGGCCGGCGGTTCCAGCCGCCCCGCCTTGCACCACCGCGACTTTGATCTGCGGCCTCGTCTAACTGGCGCCGCACGACGGCGTCGCGCCCCTCCGCCGCGGCCCCGCTCTGGTCGCTGCCTCTTCGTGGTTTTCCGACGCGGCACGACGGCGCCACGGCTTTGTTCGGCCTCCACAGCGCGGCGCAACGGCGCTGCACTTCTTCGCCCGTTCTTCTTTGTTTCCGCGTGGTGTCGTTGCACCGCGCTACCTTTAATAATGTCACGACAAACACAACATCAAAGGGGGAGGAGGGTCAGCCGTGTTCGTGCGGTCCAACCTCCTCCCGTTAATCTGATAACAGGCGGCCACAAAAAAAAGACAAAGAATGGAAAGAATAATCATGAACAAAATTCCAAACCCCTACCTCGATTGAGTCATCGAACGAGGTTTTTTGCAGGAAAGGGACGTCGCGGAAGACGGCGTCGCGGAAGGAGGATCGTCGGCGTCGTGGTACACGGCGTCGCGGTACACGGCGTCGCGGTAAATGGCGTCGCGGAGAAAAGGACCTTCGGCGTCGCGGAACACAGCGTCACGTCGTCGATCTCTGAGGAATCAGCGTTATTCGTCATCCTTCGTCGGAGGTCGGCGTTCTTCGTTGGTGACGGTGTGTTCTTTGCGTTCTTCAAGGAGGAAGAAGATAATCCTCAAGAGCACAAGAGTCATCTCTTTCCTTTCGCACAACGAAATTAACCCCCAATAAAATAAGTCATGTCTTATTTTATTATCACTCATGCATGCCATTAATTTAAAATTCAAAAACAAATCTCATTCAATTAATTGACTTAATTGAAGAGCGTTTAATATCCAAATTAATTTTGAGGGTTGACATGGCATTTAAAAGGGGTGCGGGTGAGTTACATATTAAATGCACGAGAGGGAGGTTAAAAGGGATTTGAAGGGTTGGGGCTCGTGTGGGCCCCACTTCACTAATATCCTACCTAGTGGAGTTAGGATATTAGTGGGTCCCACTCCAACCACCAAGTATAGGTTTAAACTACCTAGAATAGAAATAAAATTTGTAGCACAATATTTTATTTTATTCTTTAGTTAACCCATTTAATTAAAACCTCACTCGAGCAAACGCAACTCCGGAAAAGGTGTTCTTAAGCAATTATCGGCGCTTCGGTTTCATTGGTGCCCTCAGATTTTGATTCCAAGCACCGGTTCAAAAGTTAGGAAAACCCGCTCGTTCGTTCACTGAACGTACCTGAGCTAAACTTCAGAAATTGATTCCGGGCACACCGGGCCTCGGAATTAGGTGCCATCCGAAACTGCGTTCTTGTAAAATCCAAAAGAAAATTAAGAAAAAATTTCCCTTGAATTTTACGGGTCTTTACATTACTCCCACCTCAGGGCTTTACGTACCCGTAAAGATACATCATAAACTAGGGGAACAAATGTGGGTACTGAGCATGCATCTGAGCCTCCCACTCCCAAGTGCTCTCCTGGAGGTTCCCGTGCTGCCATCTAATGCGCACTAGAGGAATCGACCACCCACGTAGGACCCGCTCCTGTCGATCCTCGATCTCCACCAGGACCTCCGCAAAGGTCTCCCCATTGTCAAGGTCTAGCTCCCCATGGTCGATGATATGCGTCGGGTCATGCACGTATCTCCTCAGCTGAGATTCGTGGAAGACGTCGTGCACCCGGTGCAACTGAGGTAGTAGAGCCAGGCGGTAAGCCACCTCGCCTACCCTACTGAGGACCTGGAATTGTCCGATGAAGCGCAGAGATAACTTGACGCCCTGGAAAAATCTCCATAATCCACGTTGTGGTGAGACCCGCAAGAAAACGTGGTCGCCATCCTCGAACTCTAGTGGCCTCCGCCTCCTGTCAGCATAAGACTTATGCCGGCTCTGAGCTGTCCTCATCCACTCCTAGATGACTTGAACCTTCTCTGTCGTGGCCTGGACTATCTATGGTCCCACAAGTGCTGACTCCCCAGGTTCTGTCCAGCACAGAGGTGATCTGCAAGGCCAACCGTACAATGGCTCGTATGGTGTCATCCCGATGGTGGAGTGGTAGCTGTTGTAGTACATGAACTCCACCAAGGGTAAGTGGTCCTCCCAGCTGTGACCAAAGTCAAGGACACATGCACAGAGTATGTCCTCGAGATTCTGAATGGTCCTCTCCGTCTGACCATCCGTCTGAGGGTGAAAGGCGATGCTCAGACGTAGTTGCGTCCCGAATGCCTCCTGCAACCCCTTCCAAAGCCGGGAAGTAAAGAAAGCATCTCGATCGGAGACGATAGATAATGGCACACCATGAAGCCGTACAATCTCCTGAACGTAGAGGCATCCCAAGCTCTCCACTGAGCCCTGCTCTCTGATGGATACGAAGTGGGCCGACTTGGTGAGTCGGTCGACAATCACCCAAATGGAGACGTGACCTCTGAAAGTACGTGGAAGTCCAGTCACGAAATCCATAGATATCCCATCCCACTTCCACTCCGGGACCTCCAAGGGCTGTACCAAGCCCGCTGGTACCTGGTGCTCTGCCTTCACCTACTGACAGGTGAGGCATCGAGAAACGAACTCAGCTACAGCCTTCTTCATACCCGGTCACTAGTGCTGTCATCTGAGATCATGGTACATCTTCGCCACTCCTGGATGTACCGCTAAAGGGTAAGTGTGAAACTCCCTCAGCACCTCTTCCTGTAAAGCATCTGGTACCATAGTACGTCCTCTGAAAAGGACGTTGTGCTCTCCTCCTATAGAGAATCCATCAGGTGCTTGTCCGGAAGATATCTGTGCACGCCGCGTCTCACAGTCAACGTCCCCACGCTGTGCCTCTCCGACCCGCTGAAAAAGTGGAGGAGTGACTGTGAGTGACTGAAGAAAGGTTACTCAATCTCTATCCATGAAGGATATCCGCAAAGCGGCTAGCTACTCTGTCGCCTCCCCGAGTAGCTGAATGCCCGTCCTCCTATTGAGGGCATCGGCTACTACGTTCCCCTTTCCAGGAGTATATACTATCTCAAAGTCATAGTCCTGGAGGAACTCGATCCATTGCCACTATCTCAGATTCAGGTCCTTCTGCGAGAAGATGTACCTGAGACTATGGTGGTTAGAGGAGACTGTAAAGTGCTCACCCATCAGATAGTGTCGCCACATCTTCAAAGCGAAGACCACTGCTGCAAACTCCAGGTCATGGGTAGCGTAGTTATTCTCATGCTGCCTCAACTGACGTGATCCATAGGCGATCACTACCCACTCCTACATCAGGACACATCTAAGTCCAGTCCCTGATGCATCGCAGTAGACTACGTACCCTACTCCCTCCTATGGTAGCCTCAAGATAGGTGTGTTGATCAATCTCTGTCTTAGCTCCTGGAAGCTCTACTGATATCAGTCTAACTACACGAAGGGTTTTCCCTTCTTCTTCAAAGCTGAGAGTGGTGTCGCAACTCTGGAGAAGTCTGGAACAAACCTCCGGTAGTACCCAGCTAGCCCCAAGAAACTCCGCACCTCCGTCACGCTCCTGGGTGGCTCCCAAGCTAGCACTGCCTCGATCTTCGCAGGATCCACCGCAACTCCTGCCTCAGAGATGACGTGTCCTAAGAAGTGGACCTCACGTAACCCGAACTGACACTTCGAGAGCTTTCCATAAAGTTGGTGCTCTCGGAGTGTGTCCAGTACAACCCGCAAGTGGTAGGCGTGCTCCTCCTCAGTGGTCGAGTATATCAATATGTCATCGATGAAGACCACGACAAATCGATCAAGGTATGGCTGAAAGTTCCTGTTCATGAGACTCATGAATACCGTTGGAGTATTGGTTACGCCGAATGGCATAACCAAGAACTCATAGTGGCCATACCGACATCTGAAGGTCATCTTCTGCACGTCTTCGTCTCAAACTCTGAGCTGATGATAGCCTGATCTAAGGTCTATCTTTGAGAACCATCGTGCTCCCTTGATCTGATCGAAGAGGTCATCAATCCTCGGTAGTGGATACTTGTTCCTCATGGTCACCTGGTTCAGGCAACGATAGTCAACACACAGTCTCAAGCTCTCGTCTGCCTTCTTGGCGAACAATATCGGGGAAGCCCAGGGTGAAACACTGGGTCGAATGAATCCCTTTCCCTGCAAGTCCTCCAGCTGTACACGTAGCTCTCGAAGCTCAGCGGGATCCATCTGATATGCTGGAGTGGATATCGGGGCTGTCCCAGGGTACAGGTCAATATAAAAGTCTACCTCTCTGCGAGGAGGTAGTCCTGGAATGTCATCAGGGAAAATGTCCGCATACTGATCCACCACTGCAGGAAAACTCAGACTCCGCACGTCAACTGCTCCTAGGATGAGGCTAGCCAACTGATGAGTAATGGGATGTCCTCTCCTCTGCGTGAGTCCATCCTGCGCTGCAAAGGCTCCCTTCTCGCCGGTGAAGGTGAACCTGCTCCCGTCGGTGCGTATACACCGCACCTTGTGCCTAATATAGTTGATCTGAGCATGGACTGTGGATAACCAATCCATGCCCAAGATGACGTCGTAAGGCCTAGACGCCGCTATAAGAAGATCCCAGTCAAAGCTCTCGCCTCCTAGAGTAAGCTCACACTGCCGGCACCAGTGCGTAATCGTCGAGTCTGCTCCCATAGGAGTCTCTAGCTATAAGGATCGATCCAACGGCTCCGTCGGAATCTCCAAGCTTCGAACAAGGGCAGCGGCAATAAAAGAATGACTTGCTCCTGTGTCTATAAGAACTGCAACAAGGGTGGAGTAGACACAGATAGTACCTCGAATCATCTCTGGCGCGCCGTGGTCGTAGGCCTCTGCTGCCTGAAGCTGAGCCTATCTCTGCCCTCCAACACCCTGTGGTCGGGGTGGACTTCCTGGTGGTGGTGGTGGTAAAGCCTCAAAACGTCGCCCACCACCTGCTGCTCAGCCAGCTCCCCTGCCTCGTCCACCTGCTCTCGGCGGACCGCCACAGTCGACCCTCTGCCTCTGCCTGGGTGGCCCCTCAACCGTCTGTTGCTCCTCTGCACGGCGGGTCGGGCAGTCACGAGCCATGTGTCCCTGCCCGTCGCATGCGTAGCACTGCCTGCTCCTCGGAAGGCTGGCTCTGCACCGTGTGCCCCTCACCTCTAATACCAATTTGTCACGACCCATCCTCGGGACCCGTGTCGTGACTACCCCAAGCCCGCCTCCCATAGGCCAGGGGCTGGCGACTAGCACCAAGGCGTAAATCCCGACAAAAAGGGGAAGGCATTGCCTTTATAAAGTAAACAAACACCACAGAGTAAGCAAGCAGAAGTAAACACTAAGTAAAACTGGGTACAATAGTAGTGCGGAAAAGTAAGTGGGCCAGAATACAAACCCAAACTGAAAATAAAGTAAAAATGGAAAGAAAGTACAACAATTGAAAGTAAAGAAGCAACGTCGAGCCATCCACTGGAATTCCCACCTGAAGGGTGGGTACAGATAGCCTCCTCAGCTCCTCGGGTCCAGCCGTCTGCTCCGTGTATGTCCCGCCCAGCGGTCCAGCTCCAGGTACCGACCTGCTCCACAAGCCTCAACCACGATCAGCGTTGTTCGTCATCTGCATCCAACACAACATAGTGCGGGCATAGCCCGTGCAGGGGTGAGTATACACTACTCAGTAGGGACCCCGAGACCCCCGAAGGTCTCCCAGAATCCACAAAGGATAATCCACAAAGGCAAGATACAATCACGAAGTAACATCCAACACTACTTAGGTATATGCCCATACATATACCTAAGTCATCAATTCTAGTTCGGATCCAACATCTGAGCCCAAGTTCGATCACGTCCACACAGGATAGTACAACCCAATCCACACAGGAAAGCACAACACAATGCACATAGGAAAGCAAGTCAATCATATCGAAGATAATGATTGAAAGTCAAGACTCAGCTCACACAGGTATACTTCTTCGTAAGATAATAGAGATGATCAGATGTAGCCACTGATTCATCTAATCTGGGACCCACGTAGGATACTAAACCAGCTAAGTTATCGGACCCACATAGGATACAGACCAGCTACTCTGCCAAACCCACGTAGGATAGCAAGAACAGAGTCAAACACTGCCAAACCCACATAGGATACAAGAACAGTAGTCATCGTCGTCGAACCCACGGAGGATTTCAGTACGGTCTTCATCGCTGCCGAACCCACGGAGGATTTCAGTGCAGTCTTCATCGTCGTCGAACCCACGGAGGATTTCAGTACGGTCTTCATCGCTGCCGAACCCACGGAGGATTTCAATGCAGTCCTCATCGTCGTCGAACCCACGGAGGATTTCAGTACGGTCTTTATCGCTGCCGAAACCACGGAGGATTTCAATGCAGTCTTCATCGCCGTCGAACCCACGAAGGATTTCAGTACGGTCTTCATCGTTGCCGAACCCATGGAGGATTTCAATGCAGTCTTCATCGTCGTCGAAGTCGCAACCAGCACTAGGGTTCCCGCACACAGCATGCTCATTTCCGGGAGGGTTCGCTCCACGAGCCAAAGGGGGGTCGATACATCAACTGACACGTAGTCCGGAGTTTATGTATCCCAAAGTTCTGTCTCAACAAAAGGAACTCAACGCGATAGACGGCGCGTCAATCGGACGCCCGATCTGAGAGTTATTGGCTTTTTCGTTCCAGGGGTCCGGTTGGTTTTTAAGTCAAAACCAACCCGACCGCACTCCAACTGCATCCAAACCTCGAGTGGAGTAATCCAAAAGGTTTTTATCACTAAGAGGAATCCAACAAAGTCGACGGCACGTCAATCGGACGTCCGGAGCTCAAGTTATAAGTGTTTCTGCTCCGAGGGCCCGGTTGGTTTCGTGTTCGAACCAACCCGGCCATACCCAAAGTTCTCCTAAACCTTGAGTGTAATATACCGAAACGGCCGTCTCGATCCAAGGATCGCATCGCAACTGACGGTACGTCGATCGGAGGTCCGTAGCCCAAGATATGGGCAAAATAATGAACCTGTCTGGTTTTAGGGGGTTTTGGGCCCGGACCGACCGGCCTGAAACCCCCTGGGTCGGCCCGAACCGGGTCCGGGTCCGGCCCATTAGGGCACGGCCCGGACCAGTGGGCGCGGCCCGGCCCAGCCGGCGCGGGCGTGGCCCGGTGTGGCCAGCTCGGCACTGGCCGAGCCGCCGCGGAAGGGGGGGTGCGCTGCCCCCCTCATTGAAACCACGACCCCCCACGTGGGGGCCGCTTCCTTGCTAGCTGGGGGTTATGACCCCCGGTCTCCCCTCTGAAATGGTCGGCCCGGTCCGACCGGCCGGTGCTGCCATCGTGGGACCCCGCGGTCCCGCCCCTCCGAGGTGCCAGTGGCCGGCGGTTCCGGCCGCCCCGCCTTGCACCGTCGCGGCGCGACGGCGCCGCACCCCTCCGCCGCGCCCCTCCTCCACGGCCCCGCACCGACCGCGGCCTCTTCGTGGTTTTCCGGCGCGACGCGATGGCGCCGCGGCTTTGTTCGGCCTCCACGGCGCGGCGCTGTCGCGCCGCGCTTCTTCGCCTGTTCTTCTTTGTTTCCGCACGGTGCCGTTGCACCGCGCTACCTTTAATCGTGCCACGACAAACACAACATCAAAGGGGGACGAGGGTCGGCCGTGTTCGTGCGGTCCGACCTCCTCCCATTAATCCAATAACAGGCGGTCATAAAAAAAAGACGAATAACGGCAAGAATAATCACGAACAAAATTCCAAACCCCTACCTCGATGGAGTCGTCGAACGAGGTTTGTCGCGGGAAAGGGACGTCGCGGAAGATGGCGTCACGGAAGTAGGATCGTCGGCGTCGCGGTACACGGTGTCGCGGTACACGGCGTCGCAGAGAAAAGGACCGTCAGCATCGCGGAACACGGCGTCGCGTCGTCGATCTCCGAGGAATCAGCGTTATTCGTCGTCCTTCGTCGGAGGTCGGTGTTCTTCGTTGGTGACGGTGTGTTCTTCACGTTCTTCAAGGAGGAAGAAGATAATCATCAAGAGCGCAAGAGTCCTCTCTTTCCTTTCGCACAACGAAATTAACCCCCAATAAAATAAGTCATGTCTTATTTTATTATCACTCATGCATGCCATTAATTTGAAATTCAAAAACAAATCTCATTCAATTAATTGGCTTAATTGAAGAGCGTTTAATATCCAAATTAATTTTGAGGGTTGACATGGAATTTAAAAGGGGTGCGAGTGAGTTACATATTAAATGCACGAGAGGGAGGTTAAAAGGGATTTGAAGGGGTGGGGCTCATGTGGGCCCTACTTCACTAATATCCTACCTAGTGGAGTTAGGATATTAGTGGGTCCCACTCCAACCACCAAGCATAGGTTTAAACTACCTAGAATAGAAATAAAATTTGTAGCACAATATTTTATTTTATTCTTTAGTTAACCCATTTAATTAAAACCTCACTCGAGCAAATGCAACTCCGGAAAAGGTGTTCTTAAGCAATTACTGGTGTTGCGGTTTCATTGGTTCCCTCGGATTTCGATTCCGAGCACTGATTCAAAAGTTAGGAAAACTCGCTCGTTCGTTCACTGAACGTACCCAAGGTAAACTTTAGAAATTGATTCCGGACACACCGGGCCTCAGAATCAGGTGCCGTCAACAACTGCATTCTTGTAAAATCCCAAAGAAAATTAAGAAAAAATTTCCCTTGAATTTTACGGGTCTTTACATGTCACGCAGACAGTTGGCGAGAAGTAGGGTACGTCGAGTGCGTCGCTAGTGGCGTGTTATTAATGGATAAGTTGAGGAAGGATTTGTCCCTTCTATTTATAGAAGTTGATATCTCAGACCTTTGATTGAAATAGAACTGTCACAGGAAATTCCATGGTCATGGTGTAACGACCAGTTTATTTCAGGTAGTCAAAGAACAACGTATCAAGCATAAAAGTTGATGACACTATCATGAAACCTGCTTGATGAGATATTAAGACAAAGGGATTATATTACACAGTGAGCGTTTGTATGTGGATGTTGTTGTTGTGACTTTAAGTTCTTTCTATTGGGTGTCTTGACCCGTTGCTAGATAGTACTCTTGGACTTTAGGATATCCCGCCTAACGCCAACAAGAAAGAATCCTAGAGGGTCACACACTAAGTGTTTTTGGTGGTCTCAATTAAATTCTATTTGAATTTAATTAATAAATATTATTCTCAAGATAGTGGAATAATTTTATTTAAGTTAAAATGGCTGCATAAATTAAATAAATATTTATTCATCGGATTGTGGGTAAAATATATTTATTTGTTTTATTGAACATTTAATAAATATTTATTTACTAGTTTGTAAATAAAATATTTATTTAAGAGAATAAATTATTTATTTGTTTATTCAGGTGTTCAATAAATGGAAGTGGAGTTCGAGTGGACCAAGCCTGGTCCAGTAGTAAAATAATTATTTACAAGATGATAAATAATTATTTAACTAGTTGGCACAAATTAAAATAACATTGTTATTATTTTGTGACACGGGATTTTATTTATAATTCCATTTTTCACAAGTTGGCGCACCATAAATAATGAAATGGTATTATTATTAATAGCATAGGTTTTCTCTAAGGTTAGTAATGTATTTAATTACTGTTACACAATTAAATATTGTAACTGAAGCCTGATGCCAATAAATAGACATGTATGTTTATTGTGTCATGTACCGAACTGCACGCCCGGTGAATTGAGAATTGTTGATCTAAACAATTTCTCTCTCAAATCCTCTTCTCGCCTCTATCAAGAACGAGAGACGTTCTTCAAGGACAAAGAACAAGTGATCAAGAACGACCAACACAAGACACTTGCTTCGTCATGCTAGCACCCGGAGAACGAGTAGTGTCGATCAGAGGCCATCGAAGCACGTGTGGATCGACACTAGAGAGATTCTAGTTTGGATCCTCGCAAGCACAATGAGATAAATCATAAGTATAATTCCGAATGACCAACATCATCAACAAAGAAAATACCAAAGATCCAGATATTCTTTTCTTTATGAAATTAATTAAATTAATTATAAACATGATGTGCAAGATCCTCTCTAAAGGTTTCGAGCCTCTTCCTTCTTTATCTAAATATTTTATTCTATTCCATGGAGATTGGTGTTCATCATTGTATTGATCCCGGAATAATCATTGATCGTGGTAAAAATTAAAGTTGGGTCCCAGCCCAACTGTGCTTCCATTGTGCCCAGAACCTTAAAGTGGTATCAGAGCGGTTACATCATAGTTTATAATTGTTTAAATATTTCATTGATGATTTACGCATTTAATAATTTAGTTATTTCAATTCAAGTCAATAGTTCTGCAAATCTGAATCTTGATATCTGTTCCTCCTCTTTTGTTTCTCGTTCACATTACAGAAAGCATCTTTTCTTTTAATTTTGATTAAAATAAAAACAAAGGATCTCATCCGGAGGTTCCAATGGTTCCTGGCCATACAACACCATAACACACGACGTGTATTTAGCAGTACACGTTGTGTAGTCAAGGTTCAATGAACTGGGTCTGGTCCTCCATGCCAAGTCGTGTCATTGGAGTTTGTCTAAGTCTTAATGACTCTGTGTGTTGACAAGGAACATGTGGCGTGTGGTTTCTGGATTACACACCCTGTGGCCCACTGGACACGACGTGTAGTCCCTTCGGGTTAGGTTTGGACCGTGTACCCCATACACGGCTTGCCCGGCTGGAGACCATGTAACGCAATATACTACACTGCATGTGGCCCACTAAACACGCCATGTACTCTGAAGATTTTTGAAGTACACTCACACGTTGTATCCCCGGGTGTGTACTTCGGATGGACGGTGAACAATAGTACACACCGTGTAGTTGGAACTACACGTCATGTACTCATCCAAATTACACTGATTTATTAAAATTTATTATTATATTATACAAACCCTTGAGATGTGAACCATGGTGTTGGCATAAAACTGAGGCACAACATGTGATAGGTGTTTTATATATATGTGATTAATTTAACATCTGTGTAATGTTCATTTCTACTCATTGGGTAGTTAAGAACAAGAATTCACTGGGTTGCCTCCAAGGTACAAGTTACGTGCAAAGATAATTTTAAATGAATTTATTTGTTTAAAATTATGATGGATGAGAATCTCAAGAAAATTAAGAAAATGGTTTAAGATAAAAGGATTGATTAATTAAAGATGATAATTAATTGATTCGAGCGTGATTTATCTTAAACAAGAACGATTAAAGAATTAAATGCTAGTTTTATTTATGTGTAGATATCGTTGCATGTATGGATGGTCATGAGCTAGACCAGGACCTTTTTATGTAAATGGTTTCTTTTAATTTATTTATTTAAATTAAATTTGTCGGTCTACGAGCCTTCTCTTCATTAGGGCCCGCGTGCCCAATGTTTCTTTTATGTAAAACCTTGTTTTACCCCTCACCTGCATGTGAGTTTAAAAACATATGTAATGGATGGAACTCCCAAGCTAGTGGATGTGGTTCAAGCTGGAGCCAAGACAAAACCAATCCCAAGAGATACAGAGGTGAATAGGTGGAAAGCTATAAACACGAACCTAAAAGGTTCACAGTGTTTCTCCCCTAGGTCAGGGTTAGTTTATCAACTGCTAGATAAACTAACCATTAGAAAAGCTCATGATCATGCCATTTGGTTTATTTTATTTCTGTCTGTTGCATGGTTTATCATTATGGATGTGTTGCCACGATCACATAATTAATGAATTAAACAAACATGTAAGATGAAACTAAAATAAATCAGGACTTATGCATAAATATTATCAAGACATGGTTAATCACTTAAGTAAGTTCCACTTAATATTAACAAACATGTGATAATGATAATAAGAAATTCACACATAAGAGATAAAAATCCCTCAAATAAAATATTAAGTCACACCAAGCCTTCCGTTACTTGATTAAGGGAAAAACTCAATAAAACTATGTGTTTGACCAACCCTTGTTGGGACACTTACTTTTATACAGGAATCCATTATGGAAGGTTTCAGGTTGACTTAACCATATTACATTAAGAGGAGTATCCCTTGCTAGACTTGGTGTAATATTGGAGGCAAGAGTTGAGGAAATCCAAAGTCATGATTTCAGGATTGGGGAGTCAACTCAAGAGATCAAGGAGCTGCAAGCTCGTAGTTGGCAAAGACCTGCCTATCTAAATACCTTCAAATAGCTTGACCAACCCTTGTTGGGGTTATGCGAAGGAAAATATGGATCCTTTCCACTAGAATGTCATGGAAACTGGACATTCCGAGTTCAATGGTGAGGGTCATTGGGAATTAATAAAATAGTGGGAGACTTAATAAAATTAATTTATTATTTCTCATAAAATGTAATCAAGTAAGTACTAATAATCTTCTCTTTTAATTGTAGAATAAAAATGAAAAGATCATTAACCACACTATCCTTGTGATCAATTCTAGATAAATACAACATCCTCACTGACAGTAACTTCCAAGAATGGTTTAGATGCCTTCGGGTTATCCTACACCATGAACAGAAGTCTTATGTGTTGGAGTTAATATTACCTGATCTGCCTACCAGAGAGGCGAGTGATGAGGATTTCATGTTCTATGAGAAACATATGAATGATAAGGTCGACGTTCAATGTTTGATTCTATCATCAATGTCTAGTGAGCTCATGAAGTCTCACAAAAACATGGATTTTTATAGCATGCTCGAGCATCTCCATGGTCTTTACCAGGAGAGAGAAAGACAGGAAAGGTTTGAGATCTCCAAGGCACTCTTTCAAAGTAAACTTAGAGAGGTTGCCCCAGCTGGGCCTCATGTAGTCAAGATCATTGGCTACATTGAGCGCCCGGAGGTTCTAGGTTTTAAACTCCCCGAAGAACTGGGCACTGGTCTCATTCTTGCATCACTCCCTCATAACTTCTCCAACTTTGTTGTCAATTTCAACATGAAAAACATTGAGAAGTCTCTATCTGATCTTCTTATCCTAATTCTCCAAGTGGACAAAGATATGAAGCGCAAAAAGCCTTTTGTCTTTAAGGTGAATAAGAGTAAAGGGAATGCAAAGAGATTTAAGCCCAAAGCTTCTTCATTACCATCCAAGAAAAGGAAGATCAAAGGGGGGGCAAGGGAAGAGGAGGTTGTTTGTTTCGCATGTGGTAAGAAAGACCACTGGAAGAAGAACTGCACCCAGCCTAAGAAGCAAGGGGAATCTTCAGGTGTGTTTGTTATCAAATGAAATCTATCTATTCCTACAAATTGAGTATTAGATACAGCTTGTGGTGCTCAAATATATATCCAAATACAAAAACCAAGTAGATTCAGGAAGATTGACTAAGGGGAGGTAGATCTGCAAGCAACCAACGGAGCCAGACTTGTTGTTGTTGTTGTCGAGTACTACCACCTCACGTTGCCAACTCGAATGATCTTAGTGTTAAAGGGTTTTTATTATGTGTCGCTTGTTACTAAAAACATTATTTCTATATCCAGATTAGATACAGATGGATTTGTTTTCAAGTTTGGAAATGAATGCTACTTCTTTTACAAAGATAGCATTTGTTTTGGTAGGGCACATTTATACAATGGACTTTACATGTTGGATTACACAAACCAAGTAATGGAAATTGATAACAAAGATACTTCACATGACTCATAGCACACCCAACTTTGACATCAATGGCTAGGTCATGTAAACGATAAATGCTTAACAAAGTTATATCAAGATGGATATTTAGATTCTTTCGAACTAAAACCACTTGGTGTATGTCATGCATGTTTACAAGGAAAAATGACCAAAGCCCCATTTAGTGGGAAAAGTGAAAGGGCTAAAGAACTTTGTGAATTAGTTCATACCGATGTATGTGGACCATTTCCAGTTGAAGCAAGGGGAGGGTACTCATACTTCATAACTTTTACTGATGATTTTAATAGATATGGATATATATACTTAATAAGGTATAAGTTAGATTCTTTTGATAAGTTCAAAGAATAAAAGAATGAAGTTGAGAACCATCTTGGTAAGAAGATTAAGAAACTTCGCTTAGACCAAGTTGGAGAAAATCTTAATCAAGACTTCATTGATTACTTACAGGAGTTTGGGATCCTATCCCAACTCACTCCTCCTTACACACCCCAGTGGAATGGTGTGAGTGAAAGGAGGAACTACACCTTGTTGGACATGGTGAGATCAATGATGAATCATGTGAGTCTTCCATTATCCTTTGGGGGATATGCGTTACAAACAACGTCGCACATACTAAACCAAGTACCAACTAAATGGATAAATGGTATTCCATATGAGTTCTGAAGTGGAAAGAAAATAATGTTATCGAATTTATAGGTGTGGGGAAGCGATGCGTTTGTTAAGGCCTCTTCAAGTAACAAACTTGCACCCCGAGGCACAAAGTGTACCTTTATAGGATGCCCCAAGGAAACAAGGGGATATTACCTATACAAATCAGACAAAAAGGTTATAGTGGAAAGACACGCCATATTCCTTGAGAGGGATCACATCTCCAAAAGAGATAGTGGGAGTGAGATAGACTTCAATGAATTCGAGGCTCAAGGTACACAAGAGTTGGTACATAAACAGATTCCACAAAGCCTCATGGAAGAAAGAACTATTCTAGAGACACAAGAGCTGCGTAGGAGTACAAGAGAGGTTAGAGAACTGAAACGGTACGGTTTTCTAGTTACCGAGGAAGGTGAATCTATTAGTTGATAATAATGATCCTCTAACCTACAAAGAAGCAGTAAGTGGCACAGATGTTGCCAAGTGGAAAGAAGTAATGAATTCTAAAATGGATTCAATGTACCAAAACCAAGTCTGGATTTTGGTAGATCCTCCAGTTGATGTAGAGTCTATTGGTTGCAAATGGGTATTCATGAAGAAACTGGACATGGAAGGACAAGTCAGTACCTATAAGGCAAGACTGGTTGCAAAAGGGTTCAAGCAGCGTCAAGTCATTGACTACGACGAAACCTTTTCACTAGTTTCAATGCTAAAATCCATCATAATTTTATTAACCATTGTCGCTTACCATGACTATGAGATTTGGAAAATGGATGTCAAAACAACCTTCCTTAACGGGAACCTTCAGAAAGATTTCTACATGACACAACCTGAAGGGTTTATGACTTCAAAGGATGCCAATAAGGTATGCAAGTTGTAGAAATCCATTTATGGATTAAAGTAAGCATCTATGTCATGGAAAGTTCATTTTGATGAACCCATAACGAAATTTGATTTTATCAAGAGCGAATGTGAGCCTTGTGTCTACAAACAGTATAGTGGGAGTGTAGTCATCTTCCTAACAGTATATGTTGATGACATATTACTTATTGGAAACGAGATACCAGTCTTACAGTCTGTTAAGGCATAGTTGAATCAATGCTTCTCCATGAAGGACTTGGGAAAGGCAGCATATATTCTTGGGATCAAGATCCATTGTGATAGATCCAAGAGATTTTTGGGCCTAAGTCAAAGTACATACATTGATAAGATACTGAAGAGATTCAATATGAAACAATCTAAGAGGATATTTTTGCTAGCATCACATGGCATTCATCTTTTCAATAAAATGTGTCCTCAGACACATGAAGAAAGAAAGATAATGGCAAGGACTCCATATGCATCAGCAATTGGGTCAGTCATGTATGTCATGCTATGTACTAGGCTAGATGTTTCTACGCATTGAGTGTGGTAGGTAGATATCAAGTTGACCCCAGTGATGGTCATTGAATGGCAGTCAAGAGTATCCTAAAGTATCTGAGGCGTACTAAGGATAAGTTCTTGGTTTATGGAGGAGATGGGGAACTAGTCCTCATAGGATATGCATATGCTAGTTTCCAAACTGATCAAGATGACATGAAGTCACAAATGGGATACATCTTCACTTTGAATGGAATCGCAGTGAGCTGGAAGAGATCAAAGCAGAGTGTGGTCGCAGATTCTACAGTATAGTCCGAATATATCGCACTTCTGAGGTAGCTAAAGAAGCAGTTTGTATGTGAAGCTTCATCCAGGAGATGGATGTGATAACTAGCAATAATGATCCCATAACATTGTACTATGATGATACTGTAGTGGTGGCTATCACAAAAGAGCCAAGGTCGCATCAGCGGACAAAGCACCTACTTTGGAAGTATCGTCTCTTGAGAGATTTTTCTCAGAGAGGTGAAGTTGCAGTGAGGAGTATTTCCACAGAAGACAACATGGCGGACCCCTTAACTAAAACCTTGACTCAACAGAAACATGATCATCATGTGAGGTCTAGCAGACTGAAAGTCGTAGGCAGTTGGCTCTAGTCCAAGTGGGAGTCTATTAGAGTTGGTATCCTAGAACCAACTGTTTGTACTTTGATGACATGGATATTTAATGTATTTAAATATTAAACATCTTATTACATATTGTTCATTGTTTTGCATGACTATGATGTAATAATGTCCTAGAGTGTTTTTTTACATTGATAAGGTCATGGCAGTTCTCTACTATGATAAGAACATTGAAATGCTATAACAATATTCTTAAATATAGTTCTATGGTTTGATGACATACTATGATGGGACACATAGCATGCAGACCGTCAGGTGCGAGTACTTGTAAGCAGATGATACTTCCTCTCATGAAGTCTGCACATGGTAATCTCCAAGACAGGAGATTATGAGAATAGACCCGCCAGTATGAATTTTGCATGTTTTGGTATCATTAGATATTTCTATCTATGAGCATGTATAATGATCCTTAGACTTTAAGATTATCATTAATACATTTCACGACTTGCGCACTTCGATTTACTGACAAAAACTGTCACACAGACAGTTGGCGGGAAGTAGGGTACGTTGGGTGTGTCACGTGTGGCATGTTATTAATGGATAAGTCGTTGAAGGATTTGTCCCTTCCATTTATAGAAGTTGATATCTCATCATTTTGATTGAAATAAAACTATTGCGTGAAATTCCATGGTTATGGTGTAACAATGAGTTTATTTTAGGAAGTCAAAGAATGACGTACCAAGCATAAAGTTGATGACACTATCATGAAATCTACTTCATGAGATATTGCGAAAAAGGGATTATATTACACAGTGAATGTTCGTATGTGGATGTCGTTGTTGCGACTTTAAGTTCTTTCTCTTGGGTTCCTTGACCCGTTGCTAGATAGTACTTTTGGACTTTAGGCAAGCCCGCCTAATGCTAATGAGAAAGAATCCTAGAGGGTCACACACTAAGTGTTTCTGATGGTCTCAGTTAAATTCTATTTGAATTTAATTAATAAATATTATTCCCAAGACAATGGAATAATTTTATTTAAGTTAAAATGGTTGCATAAATTAAATAAATATTTATTCACCGAATTGTGGGTAAAATATATTTATTTATTTTATTGAACATTTAATAAATATTTATTTACTAGTTTGTAAATAAAATATTTATTTAATAGAATAAATTATTTATTTATTTATTTGGGTGTTCAATAAATGGAAGTGGGGTTCGAGCGGACCAAGGTCGGTCCGGTAGTAAAATAATTATTTGCAAGATGATAAATAATTATTTAAATAGTTTGCACAAATTTAAATAACGCTACTATTATTTTGTGATGCATAATTTTATTTATAATTTCATTTTGTGCAAGTTGGCGCGCCATAAATAATGATGCGGTATTATTATTAATAGCATGGGTTTTCTCAAAGGTTATGAATGTATTTAATTGTTGTTACGTAATTAAATATTGTAACTGAACCCTCATGTCAATAAATAGACACATACGTCTATTGTGTCATGTACCGAACTGCATGTTTGGTGAATTGAGAAATGTTGAGCTAAAAAATTTCTCTCTCAAATCCACTTTCCACCCCTCTCAAGAATGAGAGATTTTCTTCAAGCTTGAAGAACAAGCGATCAAGAACGACTGACACAAGACACTCGCTTCACCATGCTAGCATCTGGAGAACAGGTAGTGTCGATTGGAGTCCATCGAAGCACGTGTGGATCACCGCTAAAGGGATTCCAGTTTGGATCCTCGCAAGTGCAATGAGATAAATCGAAAGGGTCATTCTGGATGATCAATATCATCAACGAAGAAAATACTGAAGATCTAGGTATTCTTTTCTTTATGAAATTAATTAAATTAATTATAAACATGATGTGCAAGATCATCTATAAAGGTTTCGGGCCTCTTCCTTTTTTATCTAAATCTTTGATTTTATTCTGTGGAGATTGGCGTTCATCATCATATTGATCCCAGAATAATCATTTATCGTGGTAAAAATTAAAGTTGGGTCCTGGCCCAACCACGCTTCCGCTGCGTCCAAAACCTTCAATAATATCCTACACTGGATATTACAAAGGGCGTACACCATGATAAGGTGCCTCAAAGTCCTATAAGTCTTCTCCCCTGATAGCCTGAATCATTTTGTGTCCCTCAAATGATTTCATCAAGTTATAGAACATATATTTAAGAACATTGTCATAGCACTTATGGGTTCTCATCGTAGTAGGGAACTGCTATGAGCTTTCAATGTGATAGATACTCTTAGGACATTATCACATACTATTTCACGTAGAAGAACAATCATGATGTGATAGGAATTTTATTAATATTCAAAACAATGAATTCAGATTATCATAAAGTACACAGAAGTTGGTTTTATGGCACCAAATCCAACACACAGTTAAAGTATCCAGCTTCCCTCTAACCACAGCAGTGTCACCGGCCTACTTTGAAGGACGTAGAGAAAACACTTATTTAGATACACCAACATTCAAGTTGTCATTAGGGACCACCAACCCTGTGTTGGTTGAGGCATCCTTCTAAAGAAGATTCTAAGATTGAGATGCAGCTTGTATAGCATTCATGCCTCTGGAAGAAGGCTCCTTCATACCCAAAGAGGATCTAGACATCACCTTGTTACCATTCATTTCCACCTTGGGTGAGGTTTGTTGAACCTTATCATCCCTCAGAGGTTACCCCTAAACTGGACCAGCAACTGCACTAGGTATTACTACAACAACTTGAGACTGATCCTCCATTGGTGCTGCCAGAGCCCCAATCACAACATCTCCTTTAGACATGGGAGGGGTGATGTAACACCATAATATTCCATAGTACGTTATCTCTTTAAAGTAATTCAGTAGCTTACACTACACGCAACACCGAGTTCGAGTGCATAACGACTTACCAAACTAGCCGTTCAAAAAGTGGTTATGAATAGTATTAACTGAATTTTGAATTTTATATACTCCATATAATTTTTGAATCCATATTATGTGTTTCTTTGACATAATATAAGAACAAATTCATTTTTTTCAGATAAAAGAAGTATTTTTCAAAAAATGAAATTTTACCGCTTTTTAATGACGAACCCTTTTTAAAACCAATATTTGACACTTTTATATATTCAATTTAATGAAATTAAATTCTTCTTTAGAAGCGGGATATAAAAATTTAGTTTGGATAAATTTTTGGTACTTTTCTGATAAATTTCATATTTTGATGAATAGTGAAAATACTAAATTTTAATTGAAAACAATTTTTTTAATCAAAATAATTTATAGTGTTAAATTATGCATTTAAGTGGTTTTAAAGTATAATTAGATTATATTTTTATCATTTAATATAATTTAGGTCATTATATGTAATTTCACATTTAAATTGTACATAAACACATGACAATCTTTTGATGGTTTTTACTTCTTAAAACTCCACTTTCTGGTTTCACAGCAGGAATTAATTTTAAATTGATTAATGCAACTCATATGTTTTGAATTTGGTGAAATAAAAATCATTTTTGGATTCAGAATATCATAATTAGCTTAGGGTGAATTTTTGGTATTTTTCTGAAAACATTCAATTTTTGATGAATAGTGAAAAACATTGTGTTATTGTTTAAAACCGACTTTTATTTAAAAATTTATTATTTTTATTTAAATTTATTTGAGGTAAAAATAGATACATAATACCTATATATGTTCAATGTAATTCATTGGAGTCATTTTATAATAAGATTAGATATATAAAATTTTATTGAACTTTTAACGTCTTTTACCCACCTTCTAGGAACATTTGCAAATTTGCATAAAACGTAATTTTACCGCTTCTTTGAATTGAATTTCAAAAATCTGAGAGACACGGTTGACATCAGTAAGTAAAATGTGGTTCAATAGGATGAAAATAATTTTTGGTGAATAGTAACTTTTGAATTTTATTTACCACGGTTAAAAGTAAATAGGGTAATTAAAGCTACAAATGATATTATAATTACCCTAACACATGTCCTAATTCTATTGGATAAGTATACTTTTACTAAAATCAACCTTAAGAATAAAATATGATCATTTTGGTCCACTTGGATTAGATTAAGACATTTATTATTATTTTATTTAAAGAAGAGTTAAAAGTGTTAAATTCAAAGTTTAATAACTAAACCATTTTTAATATAGGGTTATACATAAGATAAATTCGACTATAAATATTATTAGAAAGCTAAAAAGATTTCCTACATAATTTTATTTTATTTATAATTTTTAGACATTAAGTAATTGAATTTATTTATGACACAATGATGATGCAATAATTACCTTATTATTGAAAGATTAAAATAATTGATATTATAAATATTAATATTATTGTAAATTGAGACTTTTGATGTATTCCATAAATTTTCTAGGTTAATATGACATGTTAGGATTGATTAAATAAATTTTATTCGAAGTGATAAAGTTATTATGACTTTCACAAAAACCAAATACTAAATCGTGTCAAAATTGACATAAATGAGTTTTTAAAACAAATACTATATTATTAATTGATATAATATTCCTAAAAATCTAAGGTTCGGTCAAAGGACTTAGATAATGTTATATGTATCAATAATGAACCATTTGGGATTTGCTTGGCTTTTTATAGTAAGTTTATTAACCATTTATTATAACAATGTAAGAATACATGGTAAAAGTTAAACTATTTAACTAAGAGTTAAATCTAAAAGATAAGGTTAATATGGTGACCTAAACCTGTCTAAAACCTATTGGTTGAGAGGTTTTCGACTCAGCCCCACCTTAGCCTCAAAATAAATCCTTTTGGAGCCATTCTAAACCGAATATGATTGTATAATAAAATAATATTTCAAGTTTTTTCTAAAGTAACTTTCACCTCTCTTATAAAAGGGTACTTCCCCTTCTCTTAATTTCACACCTCCAAATCCATTTGGCTCGGCCAAACCCTGCTCAAATATCCTCCCAACTACCCCCACTTCAACCTAGAGGACTTACTTTGATCAGAAGCCAACCTAAGAATCCATTTTGATCAAATCAAAAGAAAGAACCAGAAGAAGAGGTAATTACTTCATCACCTCTTTCAAAGTTCTTTTCTTCTTCTGTTTCCTCTTTCTTTGATGTTTCCATACTAAAATAATAAATCCAATACCTTCTACGTACTGAGATGTTATTATAAATATGGTACAACCATATTCATTATTCTATCCATCCTATGAATGACAAAGTCACCATATGTGCATATGTATGGCTTACCATCTCCACGTCGTGGTGTAGTTTGTTATTCAACACTTCATTATTTGGATGGGTATAATAATGAGTATAATTGATATAAATAATAAATATAACATGTTAATGATTCTGTATATATAATATACCATCCAATTACATGTGATTTCACCATCAATAAATTGATATCATCGTTCGTGCGTGCGTACGGCTTACCGTCTCCACGACGCGATGAGATTCACGTTCACTATTCAACGATGATTATAAATATATATATTATTAATAACTATGTAATATATAAAATAATAATGCTATTGGAAATATATAGATGTATATTTATTTATTTATATATATCTCATTCACTTCTGTTCAATACGATATGAAAATAGAAACGATGTTTATGCGTACGTACAGCCTACCGTCTCCATAAACGGTGTTTTCCATTTCATATATAAATCTATTATACATACTTATATTCTGAATATATATGATACATAAATAATTTTTTATATTCTGGAATCAATTAAATCATGATATAAGTTATACGATCAAGAAGAACAAGTTAAAACACGTATGATAAAGAAAGTGATTATTACCTGAAATGTTATTTTAACATAGAAATTATTATTAAATAGGTAATATAAAGCCATAAATGAATCAAGTATGATATCATAAATATGAATATGGTTCTTTTATAATTTAATAACATATTATGGTCATTATATAGGAGGTTAAACATACCATCGACCAAAGGAAAGTACAAGGTAAGGGTTAATTCCTCAATCTCATTATTATCCGATATTGTTTATGTGTAAGTATTTACTGAGACATTTTTATCATCCATGTCCATGTTTCAAAAAAATGATTTCAAAATAAATATTTTAAGGTTTTGTGGAAGGGACTTTTTATCAAGATCATCATTTTAAATGTTTTAATGATTTATTTTTCTAAACCTGTTTAATTAATGTCCATATTTTAAAAATGATTTTAAGGATTTATTTATATGGACATGATTGTTTTAAAATGTTAATTCCTTTCAAAAGTTTCAAAGTGGTGTGGGACACTTTGATTCAAAAATCTTTTTTAAATGAATTCCTTTATAAATGTGTGACTTTTAAATGATTTCACAAAAAAGGATATTTCTCTCAAACAGTTTTACTAATCATTTTCAACTATGTCAACATCCTTTACTGGATATTATTCTTGATTGAGGTTGATTTATTATAATATAATCTTCCATATTGTATCGAATGAGTTATGATATGTTTGACTGTGGATGTACTATTTTTATACCATTCATGGTTTATGGTTAAAGTATTGACATTTCATATGCTAGTTTTAATACGAATATTTATGTTATGTTTCAACATTTTCATATGAGGAATGCATTGGACTTAGTAAGTGACGGGTGAAGCCCGCTATAGCTCCTTGATGCATCGGTAGGTCTCATGAGACAAACTAGTGTCTTGGCACAAGGCCTTGACAAAAAAATTATTTGTAGTCTTGGCACGAGGTCTTGACTATGTGGTTATGATGTCCGACATTATGCATTCCCTCGTTATGAAATTAGTTTTTACATGTGATTATTCGACTAGTAGAATATCCATGTGCATGTTTATATGGTAATGTATGATTTATTTTTGTCATGTTATGTTCAAGTTTATGTTTAAAATGTTTTTGTTTTTATTACACATCTTGCCTTAAAAGTTTATAGCTTCTGCTAAATTATTTACCCTTACTGAGTATCTGAGTTCACCCATTTCTTATGTTTTATTTTCCCAGGATTCCAAGAAGTGTGTTGTGATTGATATAGAGAGTTAAGCTAGGGGAATAATGGCGTTCTCAAAGGATTATTTATGTTGTGTTTTATGTTAGAAATTGTAATGTAAAGTTCGTGTATGTAATCTATTTTCCAATACTGCTAAACTGGTCGGTCCTTCGAGACTTGATTCCTTGTAATCATGCAAATGTATTAAAATAATGTATCAGCTCCAAGCTTCTAGGGTCGGGGCGTTACAGGTGTCTTGTGCTTATGAGGGCACAGTAGAAGTGGAAATGTTCCTCTTCACATGTGCAGGTGAGTGAACACCAACTGAGTTGGAGGAGGGTTTTTTTCCCTTAATGTTTCTAGAATTCAGAAAGTTCTCTTTATAACGAATTGTCATGTCCACCTCATCTTCACTCCCAGAAAAAGACCTTGTTTCATTAGTCTCCTCCAAGAGACCCTTGCCCTTTAAGCTTGAGTCTCTAAGGCCTCCTAAAATTGGAGTATGATGGAGGGGAACATCACCCACGGAAGAGGGCCCCTCCAGACCCTTAGCAAGCACCTCCTTACCTAGGCCCCGAATGTTGTCAACAAGCTAGACTGGATCCTTAAATCCCTTCATTTCCATAGTAGGGGCCTCAGAAGCACTGATAGGCCTTCTACAATTATGACCAGAGTGACTGTCTCTCCCAACCTGCGACATTTCTCAACAGCATGGCCAATATTATATCAGCCTTGACAAAAAATAGGAATCTTTTCATATTCCACAGACAAATCAAATCTAAAATCATCTACATTAAGGATGATGTTTTTTTATCAAAGGAGGCGTGCAAAGTGCCCATATCGAGCTCTTTCTGCTTCCTTGTCCATTTTGATAGGCACACCCACTGTAGAAGTAATCTCCCATAAGATATGAGGATGCCAAAAAAATCAGCTCAAACCTCGGATTTTAATCCAAGTATGTGTGATGGAGTCCTTCACATTGAGAAGGTTAAGTTGAGGATCCCAATCCTGGATTCTTAGAATACTAGGCTTGAGATTCAAAAATTCGAAGCTCCACGTCTTAGACTTTCAAGTTGCTGAAGAAAAAACAATATGGAAGAAGCCCCTACCCAGCGAGGTCATTCTCTATCCATCAAAACTCCAACAAACCAGAAGGCATTTCTTGAGATCAAGCGGGCTCAATCTATCCTCATTCAATCTAAAAGATAGATGTGCTATAATAGAGTGCTTACATTCTTGAAGCCTCTCGGAAAGAAGACCTTGATTTGCCTCCACGAATGTTGTGCCTCCCTTCATTATTTTCTGAGCCAAGGAAATGGTCTCATTCCGGATTCCATCAAAGTTTCTAACATTCCAAGTCTGAGATGCGTCTTGCAAAGTGACACCATCAGGAAGAAAAACATCTTTCGTTCGATCCTTAGCCATCTCTAGAGGATTGGAAGAACCCGCCAGGACCTGAGCATAAGAAGTGTAGATCATATTGGTGTCGACGTCGACTTCCTTCAAAAGAACATGATATGTGTTCTTCAACTTCGTAATCTCCGGATTTGAAGGAATCGACTTTCAGGGATCATCCCAATCAACCCCATGAGTCAACTTCAAATTCACCAAATGTGTTTCAATCGAGATTGAGGGAGCACCCGAAACAACTGCACGAATCCCCTTATGTATGAGCTTCAGGGAGATTACCCAGTGAATCCATAGAAAACAAAAAGCTCTAGTAGTTGGTCATAATTGCCACAAAATCGCCCAGAATCGTTTGATTCCTCTGCTCCCCGTCACCCCTCCCGATATCCTTGATTATTACTAAGGATTTAAATTATCGTATTATTATTTATTGATTAAATGATAATTAATATATTTAATTTTTTATATAATAATAAATAAATAAAATTGTGAAATTCTTAATAATTACAATAATAATGTAATTAATAATGTGATACTTAATAATAATTATGTGTATGAATTTTTTAAAGTGCAAATGTTATGTTTTTAAGCAACAATGTTTGTGTTGTGTAAATTAAATTTTATTTATTATATTTATGAATAATAATATTATTATTATTAATTAAAGAGGGTTGCATATACACAAAGATACAAAGAAAATACACGCATCTGGTAACTTAACCACAAATAATAAAGGCAGGATGGTAAAGTAATGATAATAAGAAATTAATGATAATGAAGACATTATAATGAAGTCATTATAATAAAGTCATGATAGTAAAGTCAGTATATATATTAGGTGTTTTGGGTACAATACAATGAAACACACACACGCCACACACCCACAGAGCTGAACAAGCAGATCATAGCCCCTCCAAGAGATAATTCACCCATTGAGCCCCTCTTATTTATATATATATGGTCGTAAGGACCCATGACCTGTAGGCCTTTTTATTTACCATGCCAACAGCACATTCACCCGCCTGTAGCCCTGCCTGCCTGGCTCCTGCTGACCCCATCGCCTAATTGCAACCACACATTCTCACCGCAAATGGCCCTCCGAGAACCCGCGGAGGTCACTGGTCACCAACGCACCCCCGTCCCAAGGAAACCACCTCCAGTCATCACCACCTGTGACGGATCCCGCCGTCCCGCCTCTGCACCGTCAAACGGTGCTCCTGCACTGATGCTAGAAATGCCCACCCTACGTTGTCTGCCTGCCATCATCGCCTCACGCGGTACACTCGCCCCCGCTGTTGCGGGACCTTCTTGGCTGAAACCACCCCCATCATGTCATCCACCACTAAAGGCCACGTCCACCTTCGTCGCCATGTCTGCATCACACGGTCCGCCCACTGACGTCAAAGACGCCACCCCAACAAACTGTGCACCCAATTTAATTGGGGTCAGCAAAGCAACTGCTGGGGATCGAACCCCAACCCTGGATACAAATGGTGGGTGTGTGAACCACTCAGCTACACCCCCATCTGCATAAAGTCATTATAATAAATTCATGACATTATTAAAAGTCATGATAATTATCTTTTATTAAAGTCGTGATAATAATAATAATGTTATTATTTGTGAATATTGATAATAATGCAATGATTTATAATGATATATATAATCATATTATTATTAACTATTATTAATTATTAATAATTGTATTATTATTATTATTATTATTATTATTATTATTATTATTCATAATAATATTATTATTAATTATGACTTTAACTTCTAATCGGCTTTGATTATTAATTATTAATATAATATTAATAATTATGACTAATAATAATTACTATAATTACTATTATTAATAAGTAGAAAATATTAATTTTTTATTTAATTAATTATATTATATTATTATTATTAAGTCATATTATTATTAATACTTAATATTTTCTATTTATTATTTTTATGAAATTATTTTTATTTTCAGTTATTTTATATGTTTTAAGTGTTGTCATAAATTTCATTTAAAATCTAAATATAATTTATATTTTATAAGCTTTTAGAGTTGCCTACTTTTAAAGTCTAAATGTTATGCTTTGAAACAACATTGTTTTGTATCATCTATTTTATATTTTGTTTATTATTTTGATGGAAATCTTTTTATTTTTGATTATTTTTTTGTGTTTAGCCTATGTTTTAATTTTCCTTTTGATTGTAATAATATTTTATTTTTTATAAGCTTTCAAAGTTGCTCACTTAAACACAATAAACTTATTATGTTTCAAGTAGGTAACTTTGGAAACCTATAAAATACATTTTCAAGATGGTTCACCAATGGATTTGTAGGTCTAAATCTATGACCCTAAAATTTATTAGGAGGAAACAAACAAGGGAAAGCATGGGAAAGCGAGGTCAGACAAAGCATGAAATTCCCAAAGAAGATAAAGCAAGAGATCAAATCATGTTGCTCCCTCTAGAATCCAAGTTTATGGGAGGTCGACCTCTACCTTTTGGATGTCGACCTCTCTGCCATGATTTGGTCCTTTGAGGCAGTTAAAGCTCATCATCCGATGACGATTCAAAGGAGTCCTCTGGAATGATGCAACTCTTATATTTCCAAGAGAACTCCTGAAAATCTATCTCCAGATTAGTTCGATACCTATTTTCAATATTTTTCGATAACAATTTTTGGACTATAAGGTAGTTTTTGTAGCAAAAAATATCTGATTCCATTTTGGCAAAGGTAACTTCATCCTATAAATCAAACCATTTTGTCACTTCTTAAGACTCTGAGGGAGGCTTTCACCCTCATAGTCTTTCCAAAAGGGTCGTAAGCGTTTTTCATAAGGTTAGAAAATTGATATGGGTAAAATCATTCCACATTTTCCAAGACATCAGGTTATTCCTGCTTGGAGGAATTACCTGCAAAGGAAGTGCATCATCCAAGGTGTATGTCCCAACCAAGAATGGCCAAACTGACATTGCCTAATCAGTCGTTTTAAGATTAGTGGGAGCGTTAGCAGATGGAACATGTCCGGGTTCAGACATAGACTCAGCTATGAGAAACCAATAGAAAACCCTCAACATCCATTGAAATATTCTTGCCCTTGGATGATGATGCATGCATGCCTTCCAGAGTTAAGAGTGTTGCATACTATTAAGGAATCAGGGGGTGAGAAATGCTGAAATAACTATCATTTCTCACTAGATTCTTCAAAAAAAAATTATACGCATAAAATATAGTATAGATAACATCAAAATTAAATTTAAAACATTGATCGTACAAATAAAAATTAATTAAAAATAAAAGGAATGTCAAAAATATAGAAAGTAAAAAAAAAATTAATTCACACAAAAAAATAATCTGTAAAAAAAATTATGAATACAAATATTATGTTTTGAAACAACAATATTTTGTGTCATTGAAATTATTTTTCATTAATTTTTTTTGTGATTTTTTTTTATTTCAAATTATTTTTTATGTTTCAATGTGTCAAATTTCATTTAGATTGTATAAATTATAAAGTATGAATACAATCTAAATGAGATTTCACACTGACTAAACATATAAAAAATAATTGAAATAAAAAAGAATTTCATAAATATAATAAACTAATTTACATGACACAAACTTTATTGTTTAAAAACATAACATTTACACATTAAAAAAATTATAGGCATAATTCTTATTAAGTATTATATTATTAATTACATGATTATGAAGTATTATTATGTTATTATTATTAAATATTATGAATTGCATTATTGATAAATAGTAATTATATTATTAAATATTTACAATGATAACAATAATAATTATGAATAATGATATAAATAGTATAATTATTAGTGTAATTAATAAATTAGTTAATAATATAATTAAAAATAAATATTAATTAAATTAGTAACATAGAAAATATAATTATTAATAATAATGTTATTAACAAGTTATTATGCAATTAATAATCATTTATAATAATCATAAGAGTAATATAATTAATATTTTAATAATAACTAATTAATTAATTACTATAAATGTTATATATAATCTAATTATTTTTATATTTAATGATACTTAATAACAATATAATTAATAATGTAAATAACTATAAATAATAATGTACCCGACCCAAACGATTAAGATTTAATAATTATAATAATTATTATTATTATTATTATTATTATTTTAACTAAACTAATAATAATATATTATTTTAACTAAACTAATAATAATATAATTAATATTGATTATATTATTAATTAATACTAATTATTTTTAAATATCAAATTAAATTAATTGTTAATTACATTATTTATATTCAGTATTATAAATTATTATTAATTAATTTTTTACTATTAATTAAATTATTAAGCACATCATTTAAAAATAATTGTTTTGTTAATTATAGTTTTAACAACATTAATAACATTATTAGTAATCATTCTCTGACTTTATTAGTTACTATTTATTACATTATTAAATAATAGCTATTTATTAAAATTTTATTATGATTTATTATTTATTATCATTAATGTGTTATTATAAATAATATGTTATTCATTAAATGATCGAAAATTGGTGTCTAAAATCCCACATCGAAAACCTGAAAACGAAGTTGAGTGGCGCACACTTATAAAAAGGGAGGTTGATCGAGATTTTACATAATCTCTCGGAATACTTTGCTTAAAATAATGTAGAACGCAAAAACAGTTAAATATTGTTTATTTTTTTATTTTATTTTTTGTTTATATGTGTGTGTAAGCAAAACAAAACAAATAAAATTTAAAAAAAAAATTAAAAAAACTTAGAAAGGAATGTGATCCCCAAGACAACATCTTCATTAAATTTCTAACAAGACGCTGTTTGGAACAACGTCAACCCTTCCGCACGAAACCTCCCGATTTCATTGGTAGATTGAGAAATAGTTTCTCAATCTATTCAAACTGCCTAAAGAAGTTAGGTTATTTTGGAGAAAATGTGGGTTCTTTTCTTCACATTTGGAGTGATGAATCTCCCTATGCTCATAGAGATAGCTGAGATGAAATAATTCATCCAAAACTCTTCCACCTCAACAATGCGCTAAAATTTCAATGATTGAAAAGGAAGCTACGCACATAGAAACAGAGTTTCAGCACATCATTTTACGTACTGTTTGGGTATAACTTGAGTTTTGAATCATTTTACATATTTATATCTTAATATATTTCTAATTAAAACACAATATTGTGTTTGTGGTACTCGTTTTCTTCTTGAAATAAAAAGCATTTGTTTTCTCAACTAATCGACTTCGAGATTTTGTCCGAGGAACTTGTGTTGTTCAAGTCGAGAACCAAAAATGTCCCTTTTTCATGCACTTGAGGATCTCAGTGTGCTTTGGAGCTTCACCACATCACCCCAAATCCTAATCCCACTTTGTAACATCCTGGCTAGTGACGGTAACAGTGACATAATGTTTCAAACTATCATGTCTTGACAATAACAGACTATTATTTATTTTTAACAAAACAAAGATGAGAGGGTACATACTTTACACTCAGGATTCATGTCTGGAAGTTGACCGGAGGCTCCAGGGCTCCCACCAGAACTGCAAAATCAATGTCCCTGCCCTCAAACTTCTTGACGAAGGGATGGCTCTGCAAAAAACAACAGCAATGTCCATAACTGAAACGTTGGGCTTCTAAAAACACCAAAATCTATAACTAAAGACTCCAAAACACACACGCTAACCAGGAGATCCATGGATGAAGACCTGTCCCGAGGCTCCTTCTGTATGCTGCAATGCAGTAGTCAATGAGAACATCAAAATACAATGCAGTCAGCAGCTACAGTTTGAGAAAAGAAGATGCTGACTTCCATGTGAGATTATCAAACAGAAAGGCATTCATGTTGGCAAATTTAGAATCATGTGTTCATAATATACTTTACCCTTCTCTTAGAAACTAAAGATGAACAATATTAAACAGGTCCGCAGGCAACTCTGTATTTCAAGCAAAAGATGTTTGGTACAAGAAAAACATTTATGATGGAAACACGGTCAATATATCATTTGATATGCTTGGAAAATGCGTGATGGAACATGATAAATAGTAGAAAATATATTTTTTTTCATTGTTTAAGAGGCATCCGGATAAATACCCTCTAAAATTGGGAGTATGCAACTTGTATATTTAATTCATGTTTGGGATACAAAACTCATCAAAGTACTCACAACATCGATACAGAAGGTTCATTTTTACAAATACAAGGATCACTCTACTGGGATCTAGGTAAAGGCAGAAAAAGAAATATCTTAGCCTAACTACAACAAAGTCCCCCTCTCAAGAATTTAATATCCACAGATACAAAAAATATAATATATTTCTCTTCACTGTTTAAGAGGCATCCCTGTCAATAAAACATAAAATCAAAAATAATTATCTTCACGAAATTAATTTGTAAAGGATGAAACAAAGGATGAAACTAATGCGCTTCAATCTCTATGTTTGAGAGTTTTTATGTAATTGAATGGAAATGGTCATTAACGGAACATAATGGAACGGAACAGCATGGAAAAGAACATAATTGAATTTTCCATTGGGAGTTTTATAATGGGATAGAATGGTTTTACCATATTATTATTTATAAAATAAATAAATAAAATTATTTTATATTAATAATTCTCAAAACTAATCTCATTATTTTTATCCGTTTTATTTTCCATAATTTTTTTTATAGATTTTTTTTTTAAATAACTTAATTTTCTGTGTTCCATCGGTGACCCTCCAATTTGGAGGGTCGTAAAAATGGAGCCGGCCAAGAATGACTTGGAAGGCCATTACTTGTCATCCCACTCATTAAAAAAACTCTCAAATAAGAGCATAATCTAATAAACACTTCCATGTCATTCCATTCCATCAATTTTAAAACTTCCAAACACACGATTAGTCTAGTACCAAACACGAGTTTCTCAATGTTCTCTCACTCATTCCTTTTCCCAGACCAGTATTTTTTCATACCAAACATTGCTTAAATAAATCATCTTAAACCAAGAAGTACAATTTTCAATGCATATGGATGATGTCATAAGGCATTACCATGAAGAAATAAAGGAACAGAATTCCGGAGAAAACTGATCTGATGGAGCAGTAGGAGGTGGGCTCTCCACAATGGCCTCCAAAAGCTCATAAAAACCCGGCCAGCTTTGCTGGCCCTCAGACTGCAAATAGGGGAAACGCCCAATAGCACACTCAAGAATCACCATGCCCAGACTCCAAATATCGCTTTTATAATCATAGCTGTTCCCACATATTCTCTCCGGCTGAAATAGAAATAAAAAACACCTGTCTTGACGCGCTTTTTTGACACCTTCAGCCACAACTACTAAGTTTACTAAAACTAACAGTTAATGCAGGAATCTGCAAAGATTTTTTATAAAGGTAAAAACAAAATATGAAAATTTATGAATCCACCTACCGACATGTAGTTGAAAGTGCCAACAAAGGTGTCCCTTTGGCCCATAGAGCTCACAAGAATTGCACTCACACCGAAATCCGTGATCTTTACTTCACCGTTGTGGTTTACCAGCAGGTTGGATGGCTTTATGTCTCTGTGAATGACGTGCCGTTCATGGTGTAAATACACAAGACCCTGCAATACCTGGAACATAAACATGGTAAATGTCAAGCACAGAGAATGAACTAGGCTGTCTGCACTCCATTTGGTATGCTGGAAGTAATTTTGAAGGATTTGCAAATAAAAATAGAAAAATAAGTATATGACCTTCTATCATTTCTTTTATTATTATTGTGATTATTATAATATAATTATATTAAAAAATATAATTAGTATCAATAAAAATATATTTATGATATAATTAAATATGGCTATAAAAATATTATTATAATTTACAAATATGATCAATTTAAATTTATCAAAAATATAATAAATAAATTATTCATTATTTATAATAATAATAATAATTTAACATATAAATAAATGTACAATTATAATTGTAGAAAAAGTAGTCCCAAAAACCGATCTTGAACGAGGATGGAACACTTTATTTATAGAAGCAGATATGAAATACAAGACTCAAGATAAATACGAAATACAAAATTCAACTAGAGGAAAAGGGGGGCATAATAGATCAAATCAATACCCATATCCTAAATATCAAAATTCTCTAACAATAATAATTATAATAATTAAATATAATCAGATTATAACTATATTTTCATATTAAAATTTATAAATTTTTAAATATAATTATCAATTGCATGGTTCATAGAATGAGAACAAATTTCACCGTTTTGGGTGAAAATATATCACATTGAGAAAAATGCTTCTTCCTACCAAATAACCTATTTCTCATTTTTCACTTCCATTTTCAATTCTCTCATCTCAATTCCATCATACCAAACGGGGCATAAGAATCTCAGCAAAGACATTTGCATGCAGTCCATTGAGAAGAAAATTGATTACCTGTTTACAAACCGCAGCAAGGTATGGTTCAAGTAATGTTTTGACTTGTTTGATCACATCTACGAGAGATCCACGATCCATGTATTCCAAGACAAGAGAAATTACTCCGTTGTGATAAAACGAGTGATAGCAAACTACAATGTGTGGACATTGTGAAGCCTTATTTATCTTCAGCTCCTGCACGATTTGCTTACGAATTTCCTCTTGTACGTTCATCTGGATGACCTGCAGCGTCCAGCCAAATTACATGTCTAGATATGCCAAATGCAGGGTCCAATAGTTTTCCAACCAAGGTTTAGGTTTTCATACATGCTTATAAAGATTAAGAAAAAAGGAAGGGAATAAAAAGTTAGACACCATTTGGTTGGGCTGCAAGGGGAGGAATGCAGAGAAGTTTGAGGGTATTTAAAAAGTACAGTTTTCATTGAATGCTCATTTGGTATTTATGAAGATTTGGTTCCCCTTGCATAAAGTGTTCCTTTGCATGAAGTGCTTGGCTGCACATGAGAAAATGTATGGTTTTTTATGAAGTGTTTGGTATGGGTTTGGAAAAATATAGCTTTAAATTGCAATGATATATTTTATTAATAATAATTTAAAAAATCATTTCAGCGTGTTTATTATTTAAAATAATTGAAATTAATTATTTTATTGTTTTTATAATAAGAGTACTATAGTCATTTAATGTATCTTCCTTTTCCATCATTATTTATATCCAAGCATACATTAATTATCCCAACAAATTATCTTCCTTTCAATTTCATACCAAATGTCATTTCTTCTTTTCTCTTTCAATTCATTTCCTATTCTTTCTATTGGGGATATCAGGGCACCAGAACACCACAAGTGCCCTGATAACACTTGTTGGGGTTATTGAATGGCGCCACCATTCAGAAATCAAAGCTGGGTCCAGAACCTGGAAATCGGAAACACCCATCTTTCTGTGGCCAGAAGATGTTTTCGGACCTCAAACGTGGAACAAGGCCACCCGAAAGTTCTGAACGCCAAGGCATCCCGTGGACTCAGTGCCCGGAACTGAAAAGACTCTGCGCCCCAGAAACCGCATTGATTTGTCATCCTTTGATTCTGGTTCCTCGGATTTCCTCAGACAAGATCCTTCGCCAAAGACAACAAGCAGGCAAGAACAAACACACAACAAACGGAACAAGCACAGCACAATAGGTTTAAGTGATTCAGACTAAATCTCATTCTGCAGGGGAGCACACTGCACCAATCATTAAGAGAAGAAACATCTGAGTTGCAAGGGAACCTAAGTTCCAGATCCCTACCCAGATCAACCTCTTAGCAACACATCCAGTGACTTCTTCCGATCGCAAGTGCTTCCGCAGAGAAGTCCCCCCACGAGAATTGATAGAAACCTACGTAAGGGTCTTAGGGCTATGGGGTTGTGGGGCAGCTGCGTAAGGATGGGATAAGGGGAAGGGTTGAATAACCTGCCAAGGGAAAGATTGTAATAAGCAATTAATAGATTAGTTGGGCTGGTGGTAGTTGTTAGGCGCTGGGTGAGGACAATAAATAAGGGAGGGGTTGTAAGCAGGGGGGAACGGATGATTTGCAATTGTTTTCAGCTGCTACTAGAACTCGAAGGGCTAGGCATCAGTCTTTGGGAGCAGTGCCTTCTGAAGGAGTCTTCTACTTAATTTATTTTTCTCTCTTACAAATCTTGTTGTCTTTTGTAACTCCTGTATGATTCCATTGATAGACATGATTAAATTCCTTTATATTTCTCTCACGCACTTGATACCTATCATTTGGTGCTTTTCATTAAGAGATTTCTTGAGAGGGAGAACCAATAAAGCAGTTCTTGATCAGAAGATTTGAAGCTAACACAATAGTTTCTGCCGAGGAATCACTGCTAGAGAGAGGTTCTGCACACCATTGTGTGACGATAGTTGTGGAAGCACTAGGGGAATCGCGACAACTTAAGCGGCTCAAAGCGGCAAATTCTTGATCAGTAGAGGAGTCCAACTCGCAGCAAATTCTTCATCGTCCTTGATCATGACAGCAAAGTCCGGTATGTCCAATGGGAAACGACACGCTACAGTGGGAAAAAGATTTCGCAGCGAAGAAGAACGACACACTACAGTGGTAAACGACTCGCAAGAGAGCGAGGAAAAATGTTGGATTGGTGTAGCCTGATCCGGTTGGGGCGAATGCTTGTGACTCGCAACTGTCGCGGGTCGAGCTCCGCGGTGAGCTCGTTGGGGGTTGCAGGGGGCATCGCGCCCCTGCTCCGGGGGCCTGGGGGCCGAAGGTCCCCGGCCCTTTTTTTTTGTACTGTAGCATCTCTGACACTAGCAGAGCTGACCGACCGACACCGACAGGCACTGTAGCAGTGCGGACTTCGAAGTCAATTGTACTGTAGCACATTTGACAAAGTTGGTCGCCTTTCACTGTAGCGACGCAGACTTCCTGTGCAAACAGTGGATCGTCTTCTCTATTTTATAGTCCATTTTCATGCTAGGGTTACTACTGCAAAACTCTGTAATTTGTAGTCCCGATTATAGTGAGAATTCTGTCTCTCCGTGAACGTAGGGATTATTCCCGAACCACGTAAATTTGTGTGTTCTGTGTACTTTCTTTTCCCCTGCATTTTTCTTTCGTTTCTCGTTTCTGTCATTGCGACTCTCGACGATTCCGCAACAAAAAAAACAACTCAGAGTAAGATGTGGCAGCTGAGGTGGACGCAGCGGAGGAATCTAGAACCTATATGACCACACGCATGGAGACACTAGTGGCTTTTTTATGAAAAAAATGTGTTTGTCAGAATAATGTGGTGATGCTGGAGTAGAGTGTGGTGATGAGGAAACAAAACCATGAGCTTCAGAATGTGTTGCAGCGGTTCTCAGACAAAGTTCAGCTAGAAGAAAGTGAGTGGTTGTGTTAGGTGCGCGCGCGCGCGCGAGAGAGAGAGAGAGAGAGAGAGAGAGAGAGAAAGAAATTGCAAATGATTTCTATTATTTCCAGTAAAGTCTGCATACAGGAATTAAAGAGGCAGTAGAAGATGGTGGAGAAGATGGTATGAAGGAGAAGGAATGGAAAAGGAAGAACTCTCCTGAGAATCGCTGTTCTCCCGGGGCCGAGGCCTAACCCTCTGGCTGCTTCCACTAGAAGCTTGATTCCAAAATCATCTGCCCCCCCCCCCCCCAGTTGTCCTCCCCCAACCCACTTTTAAAGTAAAGATTCTCTATTCTTGTAACAGCTGAAACCTTCCAGAAAGTTACCTTTTAACACTGGGAACCACCTAACTTTTTAACAGCTGGCTAACAACTTGACAGCAGCTAGAACCACCCAACTACTTAACAGCTGACGGCCACTAACAACCCCACTAACAACCTTTTATAGTATTTACAACACTGCCCCTCCCAACGTAGCAGTTGGACCCTTATGTTGTAGCAACAACAGCCAGCACCAAGCCTCTTTACCAAGTTCCTATCAATTCTCACCCCCTTGAAAACCACCTAGTCCTCAAGGTGGAAATTTAGCAAAGTGTCGGGGACACGATGTTGCTCCTTTCGGTGTTGTAGAGGTTCTCGATCCCCCATGCCTTTCCTTCGCACCCCAACAATTGCAGGTTTTGTATCAAGCTGCTCTCCCAACTATCTTGAATCCTCAACCGTTGGTGCTTCAATCCATACCAGATTGGTTGCAAGCTGTTCTCACTTCCTCTCCTTGCAGTTTTGTTTTCGTCCAAACAGGTATTCTTCCAAGCTCCCTAAAGCAGTCATCAATCCTTATGCTTCTGACTTCAGTTGTCATACAACCATGTGCTTACTATTCCACTGGTTGTCCATCTGCCAGGGCAAATCAACCTGAAACTTCAGATGAAGTTGTGTACTACAGTAACCAGGTTGCTGTAGTTGCACCTTCTTATTTCTCCTAAGCCCCTCTTCCTATCTCTTTAAGAAAATGAGCCCCAGTCTTGGTAATCAAAGCAACAGGCACATGTCCAGGAGAGGGCGGCATCGCCACTTGCTTAGACAACTCGCGCAACTCCTCTCGCTCAACAAACTGCAATTTATGGTCATCCGCTACTACTTCACCCTGCCGATTTCCTCCTTCAAGTTCGAGCTCAAGTCTACCTTCCATTTCCTCAATAAGAACATGCTCATATGCCGGTTCTAACTCAATCTTGGTAGCTACCTGCTCTTCCTCAACACACACAATCTCCGCTGCTTCAAGAATTTCCAGACGAGGTTCGTCTACAGTTTGAAGTTCCTTGACAGTTGAGATACTTCCGTGATATGAGCAGTCGCAACCTCTGGTTCTTCCTTGGCCGCACCTCCAAATCTCTTAAACAACACTTCTTTGAATTGTATCCAGGTAAGCCCGATCTTATATGGTTCCGACAAAAAATTCCAAACCCAAGCTGTTTATTGCATACATAACTCTGCCATCGGTACCTCCATCTCTTCCGGAATTTGGCGGAGAGAAAAATAATCCTCAGCTTCTCTAATCCAAGTCTCAAGATCGTTTCCAGAGAAAACCGAAATCATCTCTTGCCCCAAGCTCTCCTCCTAACTTCTTCTCAGCATGACGAGTGACATTCAAATATCCATTTTTTTCTCTATTTTCAGCTCCAAAATTGTTGTCTCCTAACATTGTACGATGCCTCTGCTATGTGAGAAAATAATTTTGATGCGTCCAGTGTGTCTGCTGCGTTCGTACCGGAACCTCTGAAATTTCTACGATGCCATGTTCCGCCGTCTCTCTTTTTTTTGTTGCAAAATCAATCAATTGTAGTGTCATCCAACACTGTATGGTCCAGGCGTTCAAGAACCGGCCAAATGAACTCCTCTGTTGCGTACAACTTCCAGGAAGTTGTTATACCTGTTGCGTCCACCTTGAATACCTGCGTCAGAAACTGGTGAATCGTTTCTCCATTGTTGCGTTGTAACGACTCAAACTTTCATTAATGGAAATTTCTCTTGATCTAATTAAATGTCTTATTATGGTTATATAAAATATGAACTTCATTGGTTTTATGTTTCTGGATTTTAAAATACCGTTATGAATTGTGACCGTTGCTAATATAGCCGATGTTATCCGAGTCACCCTAAGAGTCCGTCACCATTGCACACCTTATCCTTCGGTCTTATACGGGTGTTATAAGGGGTTATGTAACAAGACCCTTGCACTATGACTATGTACATTATTTTTGTATAAAGAATGTGCATTCATTTTATTATTGTTACTTTGTAAATAGTTTTTAAAACACAAATAATATTTTTAGTTAATATTCAACTAAGAAATCCATTTCGATGAATTAATGGATTTTTGAATTAAATAATATTTTAATAAAATATTATTATAATTAAATTACTTTTTATTAAATATAAATCATCATATAATTTTATGAATGCAATTGTAATTTTTATTAAGGTTTGAAAGCTGTTTTTGTCAAAACCCATGAATTTTCGGTAAATGTCGGTTTTTATTTTAAAAGTAAAAATTCACATATTTATAAAATTATTTAGATAAAATGAATATTATTTTTGGAATCATGATGTCAAAATTATCTAACGGTGAATTTTTCATAATTTTCTGAGACAGTCGAATTTTTGTGTAAAAATTAAATACCGTTTAAATATGTAGAAGGTGAATTCCCCTTACCTCAATGTGAGGTGATGATGTTCTTTTATAGATGAGTAAAACTAAATACAGAGAGGGTAAGTCTGATGTGGGACTCAGAAATACCCAATTAAATGAAATGGGGTCCAACACTCCCCATCAAGCTGGACATGCCCAGATTGGATTGAGTCCCACAAAGAAAAAATAGAAGACAAGACAGACAAACTCATACTCCCCCTCAAGCTGGGCTATGGAGGCTGTGAATACCCAGCCGGAAAGTGAGAGAGTTAAGGCGAGCCCCTGGGAGACCTTTGGTGAAGAGATCGGCAAGCTGATCTGTCGTCAGTACATGGCCAAAGCTGATATGGTGCTGCTCCAGATGGTGGCGGAGGAAGTGACAGTCCACCTCGATATGCTTCGTCCGTTCATGAAAGACGGGATTCGAGGCAATCTTCGTGGCGGCCTGATTATCACACCAGATATGAGCAGGGGTGTGTACCGGGAAGCCGAGCTCATGTAGGAGATGACGAAGCCAGAGGATCTCAGTGGTGACGGTGGCCATGGCGCGGTATTCAGCCTCGGCACTCGATCTGGAGACGACAGTCTGCTTCTTGCTGCGCCAAGAGATGAGGTTACCGGCGAAGAACACGGCGAACCCCGAAGTAGACTTGCGGGTCGCGAGGCAACCTGCATAGTCGGCATCACAGAAGGCCTCAACATCCAAGTGAGCATGACGGGAATACTGAAGGTCACGTGCAGGGTCTCGCTTGATGTATTTGGCAATGCGAAGGACAGCATCCCACTGAGATTGGGTTGGATGCTCCATGAACTGACTGACTTTGCTAACGGCGCAGACAATGTCGGGTCGCGTCATGGTGAGGTAGTTCAGTTTACCCACCAGACGTCGATAGCGCTCGGGATGAGGAAATGGTTCCGAATCGGAATGGAGAGAACGTTCGCCAGGCTCAAGTGGGGTGTCCACGGCAGTGGCGGTGCTCAGACCGGCATCCTGCAAGATATCAAGAGCATACCTACGCTGGCAGAGAGAGATCGAGTCCTCAGAACGGGAGACCTCGATGCCAAGGAAGTAAGTCAGGGGACCAAGATCTTTGGTATGAAAGTTTTGGTGAAGGTGCGCCTTGAGGCTGGCGATCCCTCTGGAGTCGCTTTCTGTGATGATGATATCATCAACATATACCACGAGCAAGATACAGCCGTGCGGTGTCGTACGGAAGAAGACGGTGTGGTCCTTCAGACTGCGGGAGAGGCCAAAGGCCGTGACGACAGTGCTGAAGCGGCCAAACCAAGCTCGATGAGACTGCTTGAGGCCATAGAGGGACCGACGGAGGCGGCAGACATGGGAGTCGGCACCGGAGGCAGAAAAACCAGGGGGCTGCTTCAGGTAGACTTCTTCCTCAAGAACGCCATGGAGAAAGGCATTCTTGACATCCAGCTGATGAAGTGGCCAATGATGATGGGTAGCCAGAGAGATGAACATGCGGACAGAGGCCATCTTGGCGACCGGAGAGTAGGTCTCAAAGTAGTCGATGCCATACGTCTGAGCAAACCCCTTCGCCACCAGTCGGGCTTTGAGGCGGCAAAGAGAGTTGTCGGGATTGAGACGGATCGTATAAATTCATTTGATGCCCACTACCTGTTTGCCTGCTGGAAGGGGGACAAGATCCCAAGTATGGTTTTCCTCCAAAGCCTGCAATTCATCCCGCATTGCAGCTAGCCACCCGGGGTGAGATTTGGCTTCACCAACCGTGCGAGGTATAGAAACTATCTCCAGAGCGGACAGACCCCTGTATGAAGAGACAAATAGAGGAGTACTTTGGCAGGAGCGAGTACCTTTCTGTAGGGCAATGGGCAAGTCCTCGGGTGGCGGAGCAGGAGCAGCAGAACGGCGTGGCCGAGCGGAAACACAGACATATTCTGGAAACTGCTCGTGCCCTCATCTTCCACCGACAGGTGCCTCTGCTCTTTTGGGGAGATGTAATTCTCACTGCTACATACCTCATCAATCGCCTTCCTTCTTCTATCCTTAAGGGAGACTCCCTTTCGGGCTCTTTTCCCCACTCTCCCTCTTCATTCCCTCCCTCTTCGAGTGTTTGGCTGCTTGTGTTATGTTCGTGACACTCGCCCTGGCCGCCGGAAGAGAGGGCCGCCGGGAGGGAGGGCCGCCGAGAGAGAGAGCCGCCGGGAGAGAGGGCCGCCGAGAGATTAGGGCAGAGCCAGAGGGGAAGAGAGGCGGGGCCGGACAGAACCGGGAATCCGCTGGGAGGGAGGTTCGAGATTAAGATCCCTCTGATACCATGTAGAAGGTGAATTCCCCTTACCTCAATGTGAGGTGAGGATGTTCTTTTATAGATGAGTAAAACTAAATACAGAGAGGGTAAGTCCGATGTGGGACTCAGAAATACCCAATTAAATGAAATGGGGTCCAACAAAATATATAATGTGTTTTATGACATCATAATAACCCAATAGTTATGTAATAAAATAATATAAACATTATGTTCGGTCAATATATGTTTTACCATTAAAATAATGTGATTTTGGGTTGGTTTGATTTATTTTACGAAGCTTTAGTAGACCATTCAAGGCTTATAAAACATTTTGTCTTTTTAAATTGTTTTCCTTGAGAGTGTGACTCACCTCCACATAAGCAACCCTATTATTTTAAGAAATTCGGTCATTGGCCTTATAAAATATTGTTGTTCACTCCTCTGGCAAAAACCATGGGCTGGTTTGTGGTATTGATTAGTTTAATGTGAGGTGTCCCAAACCTAAATAATAAAGAATTCTCTCTCCTTTCCTATATAAACTCATCCAAGCTCCCACTTCCTCTTCACTCAAAGCCTTTGGAGTTCGTCCAACCTCTGTCCTCCTCTCTCTAGAATCCTCTCAAGGTGCCCCAAGCTCCCAATAAGCCTCTTAATCCTCTCTCAAGCCTCTCCCAAGCCTTTGGGATCACACTTCCAAATAAGGGATTTATTCCTTTCTCATTTTTTCCAATTTTCTTTAAGTTTTATGCCCTTTTGTTTTCAAATACAAATGTTGGGGTATGATTTTGCACCTCCCCCATACTGCCCTCTTTATGTTTGGATGATGGGAGACTCCTTTCTCTCTCATTAATGTCTCTCATGTACACCTGTTACCATGCTGAAATTCCTTGAAGGATTTCTCTCTCCTCTTTGACATCCAAGTAATTCTTTTGTATTATGCATCTAAATTTCATTACGTTTGTCGGGACATGTATCTATATGACCCCCTTACTGTCCATTTCATGTACATATGATGAGACACTCATTTCTCTCTCATCAACCATTTTCATGAATCATCATGTCACTATCAAGGGTATTCACCTTTATGCACATATACATATTGAATGGTACTTTCATGTATTTATTTCACTTTACTTAATCGTGGAATAACCTATGATGTTGATTGATTTCATGTTATATGATCCATGTGGAACACTTATGCATAAAATGAAATGTTTAAGAAGAGTGCGCCCTGATAGCGCTCCAATGGATTGGGTAAAGTATAGTATCATGATACGTCATGTGCAATGGGTGTTGACTTATGCTAATTCAAGTGCAACGAGGTTTTACTCGTGCTTCATGTGCAACGAGGGTTTACTCATGCTCCATGTGAAATAAGCCTTGGCTCATGCTAATTCTATGTTAAGTGTTTTTGTCACATTTCCATGTTATGATTATCATGTTTAATCATGTCTTTATGTTCATGTTTCTCTTGTGCTCCATTGATATGCCTATTGTTTAACATGTATTTTATTCCTCATGTTATTCCATGTTTATTCCCTTACTGGGCTTTATAGCTCACCCTTTTCTTATGCATGTCCTCAGGTTATTTCATGCAATGCTAAGTACAAGGGAATGTAGTGGTCATGTAAATGAAGTTTTCAATAAAGAGGTATTTTATGTTTTAAGTTGTTATGTAACGATCCTAAGCCTCAAAGACACTAGACCTCTCGATCTTTTATGTTGTATCAAGTGAAGTTTATGTAATAAATCATGTTTTAGTGTGTAATAAAGAGCAGGGTTGTTATATGCGTGGCTAGCTGGAATGTCAAGAACCAGTCGCGACTCTCAATCCAGCATCGATTCTCCTTTCTCCACCAACACAGCTCGAATCGGATGTTGCAGCATAGTGCGTCGGTTGCCACTGTTGCGTCAAGAGTATCATTGCAGGAACTGTTCTAGAACGCTGCATGTTCCATAAATTGTTGCGTCTATTGCACCGCTTAAGCTGCCGCGTCGTTCCGTCTAGGAATTTCCAACAATAACAGGCTAGAATCTCTATCTTATTTCTCTCTCTAGAATTTCTCTCAATGAAAGCACCAATTGTTAGGTGTGAGAGAGAGAAAAACAAAGAAATTGCAAATGATTCCTATTATTTCCAGTAAAGTCTACGTACAGGAATTAAAGAGACAATAGAAGATGGTGGGGAAGATGGTATGAAGAAGGAATGGAAAAGAAAGAACTCCCCTGAGAATCATTGTTCTCCCGGTGTCAAGCTCAAACCCTTTGGCTGCTTCCGCTAGAAGCTTGATTCCAAAATCTTTTATCCCCCCTGTTGTCCTCCCCCAACCCACTTTAAGGAAAGATTCTCTATCCTTGTAACAGCTGGAACCTTCCAGAAAGTTACCTTTCAACAGCCGGAACCACCTAACTTCTTAACAGCTGGCTAACAACTTGACAGCAGCTCGAACCACCCAACTACTTTACAGTAGGCAACCACTAACAACCTTTCATAGTATTTACAACTCTGCCCCTCCCAACACAGCAGTTGGACCCTTATGTTGTAGCACAGCGGCCAGCACCAGGCCTCTTTACCAAGTTCTTATCAGGCTGCAAGAGACGCTGAAGCAAGCAAAACTGGCGTTGAAGCGGGAAAGGACTAAAGCAATCTGAGCAGTGCCAGTTCGCCATGCTCAGGAAGATCGGTCTATGGACGTGACCAGTGAGGACCTGCCAGAGGTGAACGAGCAGCAGCCGCAAGGGACGCCGGCAACCGTCCAGAACCCGAAGGAGATTTCCGAACGAGGTGATGACAAAGGGACATTCGAGAATGTGCCGAAGGGGAAAAGCAGTTTCGAACAGGACACCGAAGACAGTATAGTCCGGAGTATGAGCCCACGTCTTACAGCAGGGGAACAGTGTTGCCGAATGGGAGGAGACGTGCGCGATTTCCAAGCAAGTGGGGTTGCAACAGTCAATGCACGAACATACACGTGTGTTGGTTGCGTTTCCCAATCGCCCATCTTCTTCTGATTTTTCAGGTCATGTGGTTGCGACCAACCTTCTCCAGGTGTAGGTGCATACGATGGTTCTCTTTGACTCGTCAAAACGACATTTGTGCTAGCCTGTGGTTTTAGTTTGCAAGCTCACAGCCCAAGCAGGCGTTCGCTGCTACGGGAGAAGCGAACCAGGCAGCACCTCCAATTTCATCCCAGCTGCTCACTTCGGTTTTTCCTACTGGATTTCTGAAGCATTACTCAGACTCTGGTCAATTCATGCGAGCAGCGGAGGAGGGTGTTGCACACAGCTGCTCCTAACAGCTGCTGAAGTTGATGTCTGTCAGCGACGTGTAGCGGATCGAGAACCACTGCACCGGAAGAAGGTTGCTCGAGGGAGGACTACTTCTATCTTGGCGGCACAAGATTCTAAAGCTTGTTTTGATGTAGCCAAGATCCATTCAGCCCTTGCATTCATAGATCACAAGAAGATGAGGATATTGCAGCAAACGAAAAGAGCTATTGAGCAAGCAGTAAGGCTGCCGCCATCACTTCCACTTGGAGAAGAAGTCCACTAACTTGAATCTTTCGCTATGATACCACTCATTGGTCTCAAGCAAGCTAAATACTGTGAGGGGGTGAATCAGGGTGTGTGGATTTCTTCCAACGACCCTTATCAAGGAGCATACAACGACAATGTATCGATGTAACAAAATCACTAAATGAACTACTTGTTTACAATATTCGAAGTAGAATCATCGTCCCTTTGGTTCACTATCAATCACATTTAAAAAACTCACTGCTCTCTCAATCAAGCGTGCTGCTTGTTTACAATGTACGGAGTGAATTCATTGTCCCCCTGGTTCACTGCCAATCACATTTAGAGAACTCATTGCTCTCAATCAAGTGCACTGCTTGTTTACAATGTTGGGTGTGGACTCGCTGTTCTTTCAGAAGATTTCTCGAATATACTGATTCAACCTTGTTTACATCACAATTGGTGTGTCATGAAGCTCTTTTTTCATCCAAATCACGAAACCGCTTTATCACAAAAATTCTGAGCAATTTCCTAAAGGTTCACGTAACCCCTTTTGTGCATGAATGATGTTCATGTAACACATGTTCACACAAACTTTGGTTTGCATAACTTCCTTACTGCACGCAATTGTTGGTCGCGTAAGTGTTTTCTCGCAAGGAATATGTTCGCATAAGCCTTGCGTGAAAACAAAGCGCTTAGTTCTTCTCTAAGTCTTCTTATTTCTCTTCATGAAGGGATTAGCAAAAAACAATTTGTCGTGCAGCCCTTTATGCGCCCGCAAAACGTGTAGACTTTGTTCACTAACGTCACGGAGTTCGCTTTAACATCCTTCCACGAGTCCATCTGCTTTGCACGAGAGTACATCAGACTTGCACGAAAATCCTCTGCTCCAAATCTCTGTGCAATCTTCTTGAACAAACTCCAAACTTCTCCGGAGCCTTTCCTTCATACTCCATGGTACTCTCCACTTTGGAACTTTGTCAACATGTTTTGTCAACAAACACAACCCAAAATCTATAAAACGTCACCTTGAGAGATTTTTGTCAACAAGAACTTCCATGTCACGTCCGGAACCGCCCTTCCTTTTCCGTCGCTTCATCCTCCGTAATGTGGTTGATCCCCAAGTGCATGTGTTTGGACGTTCCTCCTTTCAGGTTCCCATACTTGAACGTTGTTGTTGTTGTTGTTGCTGCTTACACTAACTTGAATCCAGACATCCTTGGTGAAGGTGAACGTGTCTTCATCTGATTTTGTTGGTGCTCCTTCCGAAAGTCTCACTCTCGAAACCAACACTTAACCAGAAAACATTTCTCACAGCAAAACCTGACAATCTCTCATTTGAGAATTCTTTTCACAGGTCAAACCTAGCAATCTCCCACTGAGACCATTCTAAAGACTTTCACCAAAGTTTAAAAAACCAGCCAACTTCCGATCATCCAAGCCCCAATGAGACAATGTTGCCCTAGATTTTCCGAACCAGGATCACCCGTTTCGTAAACCACGAAACCTTCTTAACGCCTCCTTGAAATTTCTCCAAAGCAAACGAGCCCGAGCTCCGTCCGAATTCGTTGAAGTCCCATCAACAAGCCGAGTCGTGTACCATGTCCATGGCTCTGCTCCTTCCGGACCTTGCATTCCCAAGACTCTGCCATCAAGCTTCCACAATCTGAGAGTTATCTGGCACATTGAACTCTGGTGATACAATTAGAACCAACCTCCATCTGAAATATAACTTCCGAAAGTCTAGTGCCATCGAACTGACAAACTCCCACTGAAACAATCTAAAAAAAAGTTTCATTGTTCAACGCAAGGCAAACGTGGTCCTTTACTCCCACTATATCTCATCCCGGTTCCAAACCATCCAAGGTTCCCCTCCATTAACAAATTGCATTCTGGAAGTCTGGTGACCTTCCATAAATTGTTGTCACAGAGTCAAAAAAGGCCAAAGCCTTTCATCACCACTCATTTGCAAAGAAACACGCATGGGACTTAGGGTTGTCCCTCTTCCGGCATCGACATGGTCGTGGTCGACTTCCCAAAGACTTTGCAAGTCATGGAACAACAAACCGTCCTGCTTTCAGACATGGAATATCTCTAGAAGATCCTACCCCAAACGAAGTCATCATCCGCTCCACGACACCTTCTGGTGTTCCAAGTTTATGTTGGATTTGTGTTGCCCGATCCGGTGGAGCCGAATGCTTGTGGCCCGCAACTGTCGCGGGTCGAGGTCCGCGGTGAGCTCGTTGGGGGTTGCAGGGGGCAACGCGCCCCTGCTCCGGGGAGCCGAAGCCCCCCGTCCCAAATTTTCCGGCACTGTAGCAATGTTGACCACTGTAGCGGAGCTGACCGACCGACACCGACAGGCACTGTAGCGGTGCGGACTTCGGGGTCAACTTCACTGTAGCGCTTTTGACTTCCAGCCGACAGACACTGTAGCGCTTTTGACAAAATTAGCCGCCAATCACTGTTGCAACGCGGACTTACTATTTCGGAACAGTGGACCGTCTTCTTCATATGTAGCCCATTTCAGGCTAGGGTTTATTACTGAAAAAAAAACCCTCTGTAATTTGTGCTCCCGAATAGTGAAATATTCTGCATCTCCCGTACTTACGTAGGGATTACTCCCAAACCACGTAAATCGCTGTGTCCTTTGCTTTCTTTCTTTCGTTTTTCTCGTTTCTGTCGTTGTGACTCCCGGCGATTCCGCAACAGTTTAGTCTCCTCAAACAGCAGGCCTCACCGCCGGTAGATCGTCTGAAACTCCCACTGCTTCTGAACTCTCCACCTCCAGACCATCATCTGGTCTCCTTCATCCCACCATGTTTCTTCTCGATGAAGGTTCCAAAACATCTCAGACTTGTGTTTGAGGAAACAACACCCGTACTTACGTGCCACATCATCAATGGAGGTACAAACTACAAATGATGTAACGAACCAACCAGGAATATCATCTAAACCGATATCCGAGCCGATTAGCCACTAACTTGAAGAGCGTTCCCGATCTCCACGAGCTGACAACAAGCACCTGAGCATCAATAGATAACTGTGGGGGAAGATTTCACCCTCAAAATATTACAACAACAGAGTACAATGCGGAAACATCATCAAATATATAGATCAATACATACATATAAAGGTACAAAGAGACGGTACAAAACTGAAAATAAAACAAAGCTACCAAAAACCCGTCTCCTTGTGGTCCACGACCACCCACCATGTCCAATGTCACCCGCCCTTTGTCACCCTAACTCGAAACCACCAAGAAATGCAAGAGCACGAACACCTGCTATAAGATAATAAAGGGTTGCAAACCCCAAAAGGCACAAGTAGGGTGTGAGCTAAAGAGCCCAGTAAGATTCCACCAAAAAGGTAATTCAATATGCTAAAAGAGGAGTACAAATAAGAGTATGAGGATTAGTTTAAAAATAGAGTTTTAAACATTTAAAAATCATTTATTAAACTAAACCTGTAAAACCTGTCATTTTACCTTTTAAAAATTAAACATTTTCTTGAAAATCTTTGAAAACCATTTCACAAGCTAAAGTCGAATAATCAAGAAAAGATGAGAATATGCACCTGATATGGAAAGTTGAACAAGAGTCAATAAAATAGAGTCAAGGTGCATAATAACAATAAATGAATCAATCAAGGCAACTCCTGTGTCAAATAGTGACAACGAACGCTGCCATGTATCGAGTATCAAGTATATGGATGCCATGGGTACAATCTAGGTACGATGGTGAGTCCACCTAAGAATGGCTAATCAAATTACATCATGACCAATTGTCGGGCTTACATCTAGTCTCACGGATCTCAAGCAAACCAGTTCCACGCACACCTGCTTTCCTGGCCGCACGTCCATAGCCCAAGCCTTTCACGTTCTCTATGGATCCACTAGAAGGGTGTGAGTCCGCTAATGAAACATATATATAGGTCATCCCTTCTAATTATCATGGGTACAACCTAGGTACGATAGTGAGTCCGCCTAAGAATAGCTAATCAAATCACATCATGACCAATTGACGGGCTTACATCTAGTCTCACGGGTCTCAAGCAAACCAGTTCCACGCACACCTGCTTTCTTGGCCGCACTTCCATAGCCCGAACCTTTCACGTTCTCTATGGATCCCCTAGAAGGGTGTGAGTCCGCTAATGAAGCATATATCTAGGTCATCTCTTCTAACTATACAGGTTCTCATGACAAGACAAAAGAAAGGGCGAGATAAACAAGTTACAAGGATCACACGGGGATCCTTATCGACAACATCTCACTCTCACCACCCCCCAAACTCTCTCAAAGTAAATAATCCCTTTTTCAACCCCCACAACAATGGGAAGTATAAGAATCAAACAAGTTACAATTAAAGGATTATCACATGGGAGAACTATAATAAAGTGTCAACTAGGCCGTCAAGAATCATCAATTTCAATTCAAAACCTTTTATACAATTCAATATTCAAAAGGGTAATAATATCCGCTTCCTTTCACAATTCATCATTAAAATGACAAACGAACCTTTAAAACAATCATTTATTTCAAAGTAACCCTAAAGCATTCAAAGTATTAAAATTTTAAAAAGGATTGAATACATTTCAAAACATGGGCTTACACACTCTTTCCATGCGAATAAATCATTTATTTCAAATAACCGAAGAACACCAATTTCAAAATAAGGATAAAATCATTCAAAAGGGGGTTCTTGGTCATTTAATAAATTCATGCATTTTAAACTATTTAGAAAACATCAAATAGTTCAATTCCTTTAAAATCAAAGAAGTTCATTTAATAAATCAAAACCCTCAATTTCACCAAAACATCCTTTAAAAGTTATTTGAAAATAAATCAAAACAAACATGGCATTATGCAATTCAAAAAAAGGTGAGAAAGATCATGATTATAGCCATTAAATTCACGTCATGTTCAATTCAAAGAAAAATTGGTCAAAGAAGCTTTTATGAGGAATTAAATGAACAAATTTCATAGAACATGTGTTAGAAATTAGGAAACATGTATCTATGAATTATCAAGCAACAATGAATCACAAAATGAAGGAAAAGCATAGAAACACCTATTTGGAAAATAAGGAATCCAACCGCAACAAATCCGAGATGTGTCGCCTTCGATGGCAATCACCGGATCTAAGAAGATAGATCTTGAAAGAAGAGAGAGGAGATCCTAGATCTACAATTCCACATCAATAAATCAAGATCCAACAAAACGCAAGGCTTTCACAACCTTTAGGAAGAAGAAATCAAAAGAAGAGAGATAGAAGATCAAGAAGAGAAGAACTCACCGAAAGAGAAGATATCTGCTTCGATTGGCGCTTCAATCCACCAAGAAATGAATTTGAGAGAGCCAAAATGCCTCTGAAAGGCTCCCAAAACCCTAAGGATCATATTATGATCAAGTGGGAGGAGTTTGGGTTTAATTAGGGGGCTTTCGGGACATAAATTACAATTTTCGTAACTTTAATTATCGTTTGCACGGTTTCCTATCGCATGGTTAGTACTAACCATGCGCAAACCGTGCAATCTTGTCTGCCCAAGTTGCACACTATGTGTAAACCATGCGCAAACCGTGCAACAAGTTGCACATTTTGTTTAACTATGCGCAACCCATGCAACAGGTTGCGCACTTTGTTTAACCATGCCCAAACCATGCAACCAAGGTTGCACACTTAGTTTAATCATGCGCAAACCATGCAAAGCCCTAGAAACCTTCAAAAAAGGTTTCGAAAAAACTCTGGAAACAACCCACAAAGAAATCCAATCATTGGATATTCAAATCAATGGGTCAAAACACATAAAAACAAGTAACGGGGTGTTACAACCTCCCCACCATAGGATTTTATGTCCCCAGAAAGCTTCCAATCTGAAAGATAGAATATGACGACACAAGAAGAAATCCATCACTCATCTTATGAGGCGAACGGTCCGTGGTCCAGAAGGGAGACTCACCCAAAGATTAACAACACACACAACTCCAAGATCAACACCAAGATCATCACACATCTCCAAACCAGAGAAAGACCGGAGACCTATAATAGGTCTCCCCACCATTTAAAGACTCGGCAAAATGGTGTAACAGAAGAAAAGAACGTCCCTTAGACCCAAACAAGAGACACTTCAACTATTCGCTAAGGAGAAACATCAAAGATCAAACATCCACAAGCAAGGTAAAGAACTGACAATGATTTCTATCCTAGGTAAGTACTCCACGATAACCTAGGATTTTTCAAACCGAGCCTCATACCTCAATGAGCTCATCAAATCAAACGCCAGCACCACCGAGTGCCTGGTCTATCAAAAATTCACATCGTCTTAGTTACCCAAGTACATTCCCAAGGTCTATCCAAGTCCAACCGGAAAGAGCTCACACAACCAGGTCAGTGCACAATAGGGCACTACACTCTTACAAAGGAGATCATCCAAAATTTCAAAATTGAGCTCTAACCATAAAGTCAAAACAAGAGGAACACCAAGGAACAACAAACAAGATATCAAGAAACGAAACCATTATCACCTCCGCAATCCACAAATGTCCCAAACCAAGGTCTACAAGATAACATCACAAAGATCCCAAAACAAAAGGCTTCCAAAAATAGACAAGCCACAAGAAGGAAAACTCAAACGATTTCCACTCCAACGTCGGAAACAACAAGCTGGCAACCAGAAGCTCCTCCACTGTGTGACAATCTTCACTCTGAGGCCTATAGCTGGAGCCCTGTTATCATGAAGCATTTGTTGCCCCACATTCAGAAGCTGATATTTCTGACCAAATTTTCCGTTTCGAGTGGTACAACTTATAGAACCTCTAAAGGTGACCTTGACGGCCACACCATCCAACATCCTTTAGAGCATTCGAACACCACCTCTTAGAATGACCAGGTGCTCCGCATTGGAAGCACACGAGAGGCATCCTCTTTTCTCGAGAAGGATGTCCTTTATCAACCGCGAAAGAGGCATTCTTCCCTTTGTGTTGCTTCACTAGCTCCGCTTCGGCTGAGAAAGCCTTATTGAGCATCCCCGAATAAGAGATCAACCCATCCATAGGCATGAGGGTTAAGAGGTATGGGTGAAGACCTTTTTTAAAACAGATAGCCTTACTAACATCATTATGAACAAGCCCTAGTATGAAACATACCAAACATGAGAATTGTTTGGCATACTCCGCAACCGACAGCTCATCTTCACCAAAACCCAAGAACTCAGAAACTTTCTCCTTCACTTCCTCAGGATACTATGATCGAATGAAGATTGACTTCAAGAATTCCCAAGACATTAATGCATACAGACAAGGGGGAATCACAACTTTCCACCACTTCTGACTAGGTCCCTCAAATAAAGAGTCGATACCTTCAGTGTATCAAGAGTCTTGAGATAATCAAAAATATCATCAACTTCTTCAAGCCACTTTACTGCCTCAAGAGAACCTTGTTCGCCTTTATAAGAACATAGATGACAATCCAGGAATTCAAAGATAGGGTTCAAAGGTTTGAAATTCTCTGGCTCCACAACTCGATATGGAGTCTGGGTAGAGTCGTTGACAAGGGATTGTACTTCTGGAAAACGTGAAGAACTACCCTGAGGAACGGACCGTTGGACCAACGTTCTATCTTTCTTGAAGGACTTTCTAGGAGACATTTCTGAACATCATAAAACATAAGCATATCAACTCAAGCATCAAAGAACACTCAAACATAGCACAAAATCTTTGAAACAAAGTCAAAACCCACTTTAATCAAAACATCATTCATTTCATAACACAAAAGATTTCACCATTTATAAAACATTACTCTTTCCTTTCAAAATGATAAATCTAGCTATAAATCAATCACAGTTTCAAAAACCCTTTACGAGAACATGTAAATTATTCCAAGGTTTCAAAAGCATTAATCCCATTTTCCAATTATCAAAACAATTTCCATTTAAATTCATTACAAACCAAAATTTCTTCTTAAAACATTGTTTTATCACACCACATAATAGTCTTTGATAATTAGTTTTCCAAACCAATTATTTCATAAAATTCACTTTTTGGTAATTGAAAACATTTCTCAAAGAACTTAACAAGGCACAATTTAGTTTTCTCAAGGGATTTAAAATCACTAACAAGGGATTAAAGATGAAACAACCACAAAGAGCATGAAACAACCCACATCCATAACCCACATAACCAACCCCACATAAGTGAAGTCGCTTGTAAAAAAATGGATAAGGTTTCAAGTTTAGAACCAATTAGAACTGAAAAGGGCTTGGTCGTACGGGTTGGTAAACCACACACCAACCTCACAACTGTTCATGGGTGGATTTTCAAATCAGTCACATCGATTCCTCACAGTTTATCAGACCCTGAAAACATGGTGTGACTGTGGTAATCCTTTTAGTCTGGTTCAAAAACTCATAAGAAATTACCCAAATAAAAGATAGTCTCATTGGGAATCTAAATATAATTTATCATCAGAAAAGTAATAACTAAAAAGAAAGACTCAAGCCCCAACATCTCTGGTAACTCAACTCTTATCACGAAGGGGTGGTGATCAAGCACCCGCTCACGGACTACCTCTCAAGTCCCGACACATTCTTAATCTTCTTTATACCACGACTCACCCGAAATAACATAAGGATTTCAAAGCCAAGTATTTCCCTTTTAAGGAAACACCCGCTCTAATACCATTTGTAACGAACCAACCCGAAATACCATTTAAACCGATATCCAAGTCGATTCGCCACTAACCCGAAGAGCATTCCCGATCTCCATGGACTGGTGACAAGCACCTGAGCATCAAAAAATAATCGTTGGGAATGATTTCGCCCTCAAAGTATTACAATAACAGAATACAATGCGGAAACATCATCAGATATATAAATTAATACATACATATCAAGGTACAAAGAGACGGTACAAAACTAAAAATAAAACAAAGCTACCAAAAACCCGCCCCTAGTGGTCCACGACCACCCACCATGTCCCATGTCACCCGCCCTTTGTCACCCTAACTCGAAACCACAAAGGAATGCAAGAGCACCTCCTATAAGATAATAAAGAGTTGCAAACACCAAAAGGTACAAGCAGAGCTAAAGAGCTCAGTAGGATTCCACCAAAGATTCTATGCAGTTGCTTCACAAAGTAATTCAATATGCTAAAAGAGGAGAACAAATAAGAGAGTATGATGATTAGTTTAAAAATATAGTTTTAAACATTTAAAATCATTTATTAAACTAAACCCATAAAACATGTCATTTTACCTTTTAAAAACTAAACATTTTCTTAAAAAGCTTTGAAAACCATTTCACAAGCTAAGGTCAAACAATCAAGAAAAGATGAGAATATGCACCTGATATGGAAAGACGAACAAGAGTCAATACAATAGAGTCAAGATGCATAATAGTAATAAAAGGCAACTTCGATGCCAAATAGTGACAACGAACGTTTTCATGTATCGAGTATAAAGTATATGGATATCATGGGTACAACCTAGGTACGATAGTGAGTCCACCTAAGAATAGCTAATCAAAGTACATCATGACCAATTGCCGGGATTACATCTAGTCTCACGGGTCCCAAGCAAACCAATTCCACGCACACCCGCTTTCCTTCCACGCACACCCGCTTTCCTGGCTGCACGTCCATAGCCTAAACCTTTCACGTACTCTATGGATCTACTAGAAAGGTGTGAGTCCGCTGGTGAAACATATATCTAGGTCATCCCATTTAACTATCCAGGTTCTCATGACTAGTCAAAAGAAGAGGTGAAAAAAAACAAGTTACGAGGATCACACGGGGATCCTTATCGACAACATCTCACTCTCACCCCCCAAACTCTCTGAAAGTAAATAATCTCTTTTTCAACCCCCACAACAATGGGAAGTATAAGAATCAAACAAGTTACAATTAAGGGATTATCACATTGGAGAACTATCATAAAGTGCCAACCGGACCGTCAAACATCATCAATTTCAATTCAAAACCTTTTATACAATTCAATATTCAAAAGGGAAATAATACCCGCTTCCTTTCACAATTCATCATTAAAATGCCAAACGGGCCTTTAAAACAATCATTTATTTCAAAGCAACCCTAAAGCATTCAAAGGAAGTATTAAAATTTTAAAAAGGATTGAATACATTTCAAAACACGGGTTTACACCCTCTTTTCATGCGGATAAATCATTTATTTCAAATAACTCAAAAACACCAATTTCAAAATAAGAATGAAATCATTCAAAAGAGGGTTCTTTGTCATTTAATAAATTCATGCATTTTAAACTATTTAGAAAACATCAAATAGTTCAATTCGTTTAACTAAAATCAAGGAAATTCATTTAATAAATCAAAACCTGGGCCAAAGCCCTCAATTCCCCAAAACATCCTTTAAAAGTTCTTTAAAAATAAATCAAAACAAACATAGCATTATACAATTCAAAAAAAGGTGATAAAGATCATGATTATAGACATTAAATTCATGTCATGTTCAATTCAAAGGAAAATTGGTCAAAGAAGCTTTTATGAAGAATTAAAAGAACAAATTTCATAAAACATGTGTTAGAAATTAGAAAACATGTATCTATGAATTATCAAGCAACAATGAATCACAAAAATGAAAGAAAAGCATAGAAAGACCTATTTGGAAAATAAGGAATACAACCGCAACGAATCTGAAATGTGTCGCCTTCGATGGCGATCACCAGATCTAGGAAGATAGATCTTGAAAGAAGAGAGAGAAGATCCTAGATCTACAATTCCATATCAATCAATCAAGATCCAACAAAACGCAAGGTTTTCACAAACTTTAAGAAGAAGAAATCAAGAGAAGAAGGTAGATAAAAGATCAAGAAGAGAATAACTCACCGAAAGAGAAGATCTCAGCTTCGATTGGCACTTCAATCCGCCAAGAAATGAGTTTGGGAGAGCCAAAATGCCTCTGAAGGTCTCCCAAAACCCTAAGGATCGGATTACGATCGAGTGAGAAGAGTTTGGGGTTAATTAGGGGGGTTTTGGGACTTTAATTAAAATTTTCGTAACTTTAATTACTGTTCGCACGGTTTCTTGGGTCAGGTCACACGGTTAGTACTAACTATGCACAAACCGTGCAACCTCTTCTGCTCAAATTGCACACTTCGTTTAAACCATGCGCAAACCGTACAACATGTTGCACACTTTGTTTAACCAAGCGCAAAGCATGCAACAGGTTGCACACTTTGCTTAACCATGTGCAAAGCATGCAATCCAGGTTGCACACTTAGTTTAACCATGTGCAAACCATGCAAAGGCCCGGAAAACTTCAAAAAAGGTTTCAAAAAAACTCCGGAAACAACCCACAAAGAAATCCAATCATTGGATATTCAAATCAATAGGTCAAAACACATAAAAACAAGTGACGTGATGTTACAAATGGCCCCATGAAAAAAAGCGGAATTGGTCAAGCTTCCAATCAACTTGGTGTCTCTTCTTCTAGAATAAGAAGACCTCTACCTTTTCACATCTATGTGAACGAGGCACTCATGCCACAAGTCACCTGGTCCTAGAAAATTATCTCTTCTGGCATGCATGCTCCTTCTGAAACCTTCATCTAGAAACAAAGATTTGTCTTTCACGCTTTGCCACAACTATCATGCCCCCTTCACGTGAATCTCACGCCACTCGTAAATCTACAATCACTTCATTAGCTGATCATTGAGAGTCACCTTCCGATTGACCGAGACTGTGCCGCATTCCTTGCTTATGTTCTTCATTCAGATGGAACTGTTGGATTGGTGTAGCCCGATCCGGTTGGACCGAATGCTTGTGGCCCGCAACTGTCGCAGGTCGAGCTCCGCGGTGAGCTTGTTGGGGGGTGCAGGGGGCAACACGCCCCTACTCCGGGGGTCCGAGGGTCGAAGGCCCCCGACCCATTTTTTTCGGCATTGTAGCATCTCTGACCACTGTAGCGGAGCTGACCGACCGACACCGACAGGCACTGTAGCAGTGCGGACTTCGGAGTCAACAGTATTGTAGCACTTTTGACAAAGGTGGTCGTCGTTCACTATAGCGACGCGGACTTACTTTTGGAACAGTGATCGTCTTCTCCATTTTATAGCTCATTTTCGGGCTAGGGTTACTACTGAGAAAACTCTGTAATTTTGTGCTCCCAAAGTAGTGAAGTTCTGCCTCTCAGTGGACGTAGGGTTATTCCCGAACCACGTAAATTTGTGTGTCCCGTGTCTATTTTCTTTCTGCGTTCTTCTTTCGTTTCTCGTTTCTGTCGTTGCGACTCCCGACGATTCCGCAACAGGAACCGCCACCCTTCATGAGGGCTCCCAAACCAAAGACTCCGAAAACAAACACCTACTCCCCTTCTCGGACGTTAAGTGATGAAACTCCAGAGCCAACAAACCATAACTCAAGCAGAATGGAGAACACTCAGCAACAAAACAAGCCATCCCCTCTCAGCTACGGGATTTACGAAACCTCTGAAAACGAACCTTTCGGTCCCAACAATTTCCCGCCAACCCTTTTCTCCACGATGCCAGATACGGACCGGACACCAACTAAATGTCATTGACTCGTTCATTTCATTTTTATTTTACACTCCATCAACCAAACAGGGCCAAAAAGAGGCTCTGTTTGATAACACTTACTGAAAACTGTTCATAGTACTTATCACTTATGATAAGCAACTAGAAAAAATAAGCGGTGTTTATGGCATTTTTGAAAAAACACTTGCACTAAAATTCCAAAAGAAAATTACTTAAATAGGTAGCATACAAGCAATTTGGAAACACTTAAAGTGAATCACTTACAATAAGTGGTGAGTGATATAAGAAATTTTCAATAAGTGTTGTCAAATGGAACCTAAGGAAGATAAGCCGAGCAAAAATCACAGGCCAAGCCGACAATCAGTTAACTAAACCGCCTAGCTAATACATCACAATGAATTCATTCAGTATCCTTCCCAATTTTCATTTGTTAATGAAGACATGGACAGAAATCACACAGCCATACAGACTTTGTTGAGTTGTGATTAAATTTAGAAAATTTATATACAAATGACAATTAAAGCACGACACATAATAAAGTTCAGCAAACTACTTGCATGATGTAGAAGGCAGTGGAACTAGTGTATTAACCTTTAAGGCAAACAGTTTCCCAGCCCATTTGTGGTGAACAAGTTGAACAAGCCCACCGCTTCCCTTTCCAATGACCTTTATGGCCTCAAGGTCTTCCAGAGCAAACTGAATATCCAGCTTCTCCTCAGCATTTGAAGGCTGCCAAATATTTACAGAGAAAACAAATCTAATACGTACCAACAAATCTGATCAGGCAAGTGCTATTAAAAACACGAGCATTGTTCCAGTTACTTTTCTTGATCACTGCTCAAGCTGTAACAACAATTTTCTGGAAATGGTGCAAGGAATATCTGGGGTTCATTATTCTTTACACAGTACTTTTTAAGACAGCCATGGCATAGTTCATACAGCGCATGCTGTTTACAAGACAGAGATGACTAAATAAGGTTCTTATGCCACAGAAACCAAGTTCTCTTATGCCACAGAAACCAAAACCCTAACTATAACTTGTCAATGCTTCCAAACCAGTGGGCCTCGGTTTTTTATGAGAACAAGAAACTATCGTATAAGAGGAGGAAGCGTAGATTACATGAGGTTCATGTTCTTCTGAAATAATTCTCAGGCCCTTCTGGTTCAATAGAAGGTCTCCGTCCTGGAACGTGCCGCTTGCCGTCCTGGAAACTAAACCATGTCAACGAAAATCACTCGACCGGGGTGCTGTGAATCGAAAAGACGAAGAAAAGACACCGACTTCTAGTCCAAAGATCGAATGGGTGATCGCTGGTGACCGAAATGAAGAGGGACTCACAAGAAGCTGCTGATGGGGGTTTCTTGAGCAGGAACAGAAAGCTTGAGTTGCGGCAATGGCTGTTTACTCTTCATAACCAATGAACGATTTTGCTGATAGAGGGATTCGGGCTTCTTTCAATAGCACAGAGGATGTCCTTCAAAACGATCGCAGAAAGCAAACGTTCAAATTAAAGGTGAATTTCAAACCAGCAAGCGCGCCGATATATACAGAGAGAAAGAGAGGGGCCGGTGACGGCTGGCCGCTTTATGCCGCCAATACTACAGCAATGAAAACTAAGCTAAAATGCGTCTACGGTGAAGAGCAGGGTCACGAGCATGTAGAGGGAGCTCCGATGGAAAAAAAAAAGATGAAGATGTCGCCGGCGAATCAAGAAGAAATCAGAGCGGCAATACATCCTTAGCTTTCCGGGATCGCCTCGGTCACGGTCCGGAAGTCGGCTGTTCGTTGTCCATGGATGTTTTGGAAAATATTTAATTTTAATGTTTCTATTGTTTAATTTCTTTATGAAATTGTTATTTTATTTATGTCACTTGTTGTTTGTTATTCATGCATGCAAATTGTGGATTTTAAATTTTTTTTTATTGTCATGGTCTTTCTTTGATTAAAAGATCAACTCTAACGCGCTGCGTTAAAATGGAGTAATCATTACTCTAAAATATAGTATCTCTAACCAACACTATATTTTATGCTAAATATTCAAAAGTAGATAGAGGAGGAAAAGTGGTGCGTCAAACCATTCACTGTTCAAAAATTCCTTTTTGACGTAGATTTTGACGTTGGGTTGGAAAGGATTCTCTACTGCATTTTAGCGATTCCACTTCATTGTAGCGTGGGTTGGAGATGGTCTAAGGTTTTACCGTTATCCGACGTGGGTTTGTGTACCTTTATGTGGGTGTTCCTTACCTTTATGTAACACGAGATTACCCTTACATGAGGGTCATTGTACCCTTACATGGATCCTCGTACCCTTATGTAATTGTCCTCATGTGAGGGGTTGACTTTATGAAAGTACCCTTACGCGAGGGGTTTCCTTTACGCAGGTACACTTACGAGGAGGTGTACCCTTACACCAGTTGTGTGGCGCGGGTCTTACCCTTATGTGCAGTATTACCCTTACGTAGGTTGTCTGGCACGAGTTTTACCCCTACGCAGGTACCTTTACGTTCGGTGGCACCCTTACGTGGCTCGAGACCCTTACGCAGGACCTTTACGCACTGCTTACCCTTACGTGTTGGCCCTTAAGTTGCGCGTGTTTTGTTCGTTTTTTTTGTTCGCACAATTTCTTTTCTGTTTTGCGGGACACCATGGCACCTTCTGATTGGCCAGGTAGTTACGCACGCCTCAGAGATTGTCAGTGGCTTTAATTTCTCCCTACAACATCGTCCTTTTGACACAGAGAAGAAAATCATTTGAACTTACTGCTCCTGAGTGCTCTCACTCTTGTATGGTGAAAGGGAAAACCTAGTTCCCTCTTTGATCTTCCCTGGAGAAACTCAAGCTTTCAGCTTGTCATCATTTGTTGGACAATATTTCGACAAGAAGAAGTGCAGTCGAACCACCTTAGATGATTCCTGATGGAGACTTGGACCAGGTGCACCTTTGGTGCACATTTTCGATTCAACTCAAGGGTTTTCGACATCTGCCTACCGTGGACGAAGCTTTCCTGGATAGTGGTATGATTGTATGGGCTTTGTAAGATTCTTTTTGTTTCTTAACTTCAGTTCTTGGTTGTTTCTTTCTGGTTTGTTTTATGCATCATCCAATCTTGCTTGTTTAAGCATAATAAAATTTGTGTGTGTGGGTGGTGTTCTTATCATGCACGTAGGATCCCAAATGATTTGAAGCACATTAAATCTTGTGCCCTCTTTGTTTTTTGTTTTCTTTAGTGCTTTCGTGTTCTCATCTCATTTTGATCCACCAAACAATCTGTCAAACATATTAACAAAAACCAATCCATAAAATGGTGATGCTCAGTTTTTCATGGAGGTATATCACTTTGATTGTCTCCATCAAATTGGTATCAGAGCCACAATTTTATTAATATGGAATCCACTAAATATGAAATAGAAAGGTTTGATGGTGAAAATGACTTCAACCTTTGTCGAATCAAAATGAGAGCTCTGCTTGTACAACAAGGACTTATCAATGCTTTATATGGACCTAGAAAGCCTATAGTTTCCCAATTTGATGATGGGTAGATTACGACCGCTTATCAATATGTCCCTGTTGACACCCTAAAAAAGGCCCATAGCTCGATTCATCTATCCCTAGGTGATAAAGTCCTTAGAGAAGTCGCTTATGAGTTCACTACTTTTGGTATAAGGCTGAAACTTGAAAAGATATATACGACTGCTTCACTTGTTTTCTGTCTATATAAGAAACATAAACTATTCAATTTGAGTCCATCTTGATGAATTTAACAAGATAATTTTAGATATTTCTATCATTAATTTTGAAATTGAATTTGAAGACCAAACAATTATCTTGTTAATTTGCCTTGATAATTCCTATAATACACTAGTAGAGACCATGATGTATGGACGAGATTCTCTAGAACTAGAAGAAGTCAAATAGACCATTATTTCTAAAGAATTGATTGCTAACCCTAAAGTGAAGTATGAAGTTAAAATCCTTTTCACTAGGGGTAAGTCCGAAAGTAAGAAGAAAAAGAAATACAAGAATAAAGGAAGTGACAAGAACACTAAGAAACCTAAACAAAAATCAAGGTTTATGGGCAAGTAGGTTACCTGCTGTAACTGTGGAATGTCTGGACACATCGCTCTAGAATGTCGCAAGCCCAAGAAAAAACAATGCTTTAAACCTGATGAACCTACTAATCAATCTATAATAATTGATGTTGGTTATGATAATGCCAAAGTGCTAAATGTTACTGCTAAAAATATATCTAATGAATGGATGCTTGATTTGGGTTGTTCATTTCATATGTGCCCTATTAAAGAAGCTTTTATTGATTTGTCTAAGAGAGTTGAGGGAGAAGTTGTGCTAGGTAACAACAAGAGGCATAGAGTTTAGGGTAGAGGGTCAATTATGTTAGAGATTTATGATCACTTTTTAGTGACCTTACTAGATGTAAGGTGGGTGCCCAACCTATAGAGAAACCTCATTTCCTTAGGTGTATTGGACAAAAAAGGGTGGTTGTATACGGATCTCTAAAGGGTCCATGACCATTATCAAAAGAAGTTTTGTGAATGGGATATATGTTTTAGATGGAAGGATACACCATAGACAATTAGGTAGTACATATTTCACTAATTCAGATAGTACTATGTTTTGGCATAAAAGATTGGGGCATGTAAGCTCCAAAGGTTTAGAGGAGTTGAGTAAGTAAGGGTTGTTGACTAGTATAACACCAAACAACCTTTCTTTTTGTGAAGATTGTGTTCTAGGAAAGGCTAAGAGAGTTAGCTTTAAAAAATCATCTTTTAAAGTTGGTCACCCTTTAGAACGTGTCCATTCTGACCTATGGGGACCAGCTAGGACCACCTCTCGTGGTGGAGGCTCTTATTTTGTAACCTTCATTGATGATTACTCTAGAAGAGTTTGGATCTATGTCCTTCAGAATAAATTTGATGTTTTTGAAACCTTTAAATCCTAGAAATCCCTCATTGAAAACAAAACTGGCAGCAATCTAAAAGCTTTAAGAATAGACAATGGATTAAAATACCTCTCATATGATTTCATCCAATTTCATGAGTTAGATGGAATTGTTAGACATTATACCATTAGGGAAACACCCCAAAATAATGGTTTGGTAGAAAGTATAAACTGAACCATACTTGAAAGGGTATGAAGTATATTATCATACTCATGGATGCCCAAATATTTCTGGGTAGAAGCTAAATCTATAACATTTTGTCGTATTAATCAGTGTCCTTCTTATATAAATGGATTCAAAACTCCTCAAGAGTTGTGGTGTAACTGACCCCCTTATTATAACCATTTAAGAGTATTTGGTTGCACAACCCATGCTCATATTAAAGGTGATAAGATCGAACCGAGATCCTTTAAATGTATATTTGTAGGATATTCATATATAAGGGGTTAAGAGGTATAAACTTTAGGTTGACAAAAAAGGTTAAAAAAGTGTACTATAAGTCAGTATTTGGTTTTCCATGTGTTGATAGTTCCCATATTTAAATCTTCCAATAATGATAGCCATGACACGCCCCAAAATTAAGCTGTCTAGAATGATAAACAAATCCAGTTTGAGGCTCCAACTAAACCCATTCCACTAGAACCTTACCCTCAACAACCTAATGAACCTGATTCTCTTATTGGATCAGATGTTGAGCCAACAAAGGCTCAAGATAATTAACAGTTTACCAGGGACAAAGCTAGGAGGGTTATCAGACCTCCATATTAGTTTAACCAATATGACATGGCATCATTTGCTTTCCATGTTTCCCAAGATCTTGAATCCTAGGATCCCCAAACCTACATGCAAGCTATAAAAGACAAAGAATCCAAGTAGTGATTCTTTTCCATGGATGATGAAATGATGTCCTCAAATGATTACAACACATGGACTATTGTTTCTAAGCCATTAAATACCAAATTAATTGGTTGTAAGTGGATATTTAAAAGAAATGAAGATAATATCAATGATAATAAAATTAAATTTAAGGCTAGTTGTGTAGCCAAGGAGTTCCTCCAAAGGGATGGAATTGATTATTCTATGATTTTTTTCTCTTGTGGTTAAACATTCAAGAATTTTTTTATTAATTACTTTTGATACTTATTATGATTGGCGCATTGAGAAGCTTGATGAAAAAAACAACCTTCTTGCATGATGATATAAATAAGACCATTTGCATGTAACCACCTGATGGCTATTCAAATAATTTCAAATCCAACCAGGTATGTCTTTTGAATAAGTCCTTGTGTCATGAACCAAGCCAGAGTGCCATCCAACTCGACACCCGACCCGACTTATGGGATAGCCCAAAGGGCATTCCCGATCCCCACGGGCTAGCAACCGGTGCCTGGGTATCAAAAATATGCTTTGGGAATTATTTCACCCATTTAAATAAGTATAAAAACAAACAACATAAATAAACATCACAATAATGAACAACCAAATCCAAACAAGGCGTAATAATTTTCAGATTCAATATTTTACAACTTTAACCAAAAACCAAAACACTACAATGGACAGGAAACTAGAAAGCAACCCAAAAATCCCTGTTCAACATGAGGGTCATCACCCTCAAGCTTCCACCACCAACACCTGCAACAAGCGGAACACTAGCCACCAGATCCACCATCACCACGACACGTCTTGCCCTTACCTGGGTTAGATATAACAAAGTCTACATACGCCCAAAGGTGTATGCATGGTGTGAGCCAAAGCCCAATAGGATTTCACCCAAAAGAAAATATTTCACGCCATAACATTATAAGACAAATTAACATACACATTTATACAAAAGCCTTTGAAACATTTTTAAGAAGAAATTTTTAAGAAAAACCATTCTCAAGGAACCATTTTCACAAATACACTTTTAAAAGAAATGAATCAAAGAAAACAATTTCTTAACAAACTTGATTAAAAATAAAACATACTCAAGGTCCACCATATACCGATGGATGACATCACATCACATAAGTTTCATGTCACACTAGCGAGCACCATGGGTAAATCCCTATGGGTAATCTAGCATAAGTGGAGATTTTAGAACCTCATACCTCGATTAAACGTGGTATAATAACCACAACTGTCAGTGTCCTCATGCACGATCCACTAGAGAGAAGAAACATCTACAATTATAGTGGCATCCAGTCATCATCATAGTTTAGTTAATGTTGTTATCATCAATCATGCTAAGTGAAACCAGGTTTGTTCACTTCCAAATCAATAATGTACTAGTTATAGCCTACCCACCTAGATACCCAAGATTCCCTTTATGATAAAATTCATGTTCACATATCACACATATCACCACTTTCACACACACATGACAAGCATTATAAATACACAAAAAATCACCATTTTCCATAAACCAAACCACTTTCCACTTTACACACACCAAAACCATTTTCAAGTACATTTTCTACCACTTAGACAATTCATGAAACCCCTTTGAATTTATCATGAGAAATTCACATAATCAATTTAACCACTTTCATGGGCCAAGCCCCTTTCAAATCCACACATAAACCCATTTCACTTTAAAACATGCTTCCCAGTATTATACAATTCAAAAGTCATATTAAAAGTGAAAAATAAGGAATCCATCATGCTATAAAAACCCATTTATTTTGAAAAAACTCACTTTCAAATACATTCACACCCCAAGTTCCCTTGAAACCACATTTCACATCTTTCAAATAAACCATGAAACACTTCCACAAAGCACCAAAACAAGGTGCACACAACAACATAACCGTTTTCCTTTATAAAATCCATTTCTTTCACATAAGTATGTAAAACCCTTCCAAAACACATTTTTCACCACACAAACAAATCATAGAGCACATATAATTAACCAAGAAATCATATCAAATCATCTAAAAATGTTAGGGTATGAAACCAATTACCTCGCACTTGGAAACTTCTGGAAATTGGTGTGAAACTACAACCGCACCCCCAAAAGACCTTAACAAGGAAAGATTGAACAACAAATATCAAGATCTCACTCAAAACGACAAGAACAAACCCTCCTTATGTTATACAACCCACTAGAAATTGAGAACCCAAGAAAGAGAGGATAAAACCCTAAAAGAAGGGATAAACCAAGAGTAAACAAACTCACTTGATGTATCCTTGAAGAAATGGGGCCAAAACCACCCAAGGATTAAGGTACAAGGGGCCTAGGAAAGCATGGAGGCAACTCCCATGGATGAAAATCCCAAATGGGGTAGATGGGGGTGGTTTAGGGTTAAATTCAGAGAGGACGTAAAGGTCATTTCCAAATTTTTAATAACCTGGACAATGTGCACAATTTTCCTACAAGGTTTGCCAAATCGTGTGGTAACTGTGCACCCCTCACTGTCCAAGAGGCACCTACTACACGATTAGACCACATGGTTTATAAACCATGTGCTAACCGTGCATTATCTACTGTCCCAAAAACAACACTTGGCTATATGATTACCTGGGTAGGGTGCACATTTTCCCCTAACTGTGCACAAACTGTGCACCACCTATTACCAAGAACAAATTCTCCATTTTTCACAAAAAACACATGGGGAACCCAAGGGACAAAAGAAAGATCAAAACTAAACAAAAAAAATACCCCAAAAATTCAAACCTGTCACACTCGAAACTTGAGAGAAAAACTGAGACCCAAAAGAGAACCATAACCATGGATGAAAAAAAACTAGGGTGTGACAATTATCCCCACCATAACGTTCTGCCCCCAAAAAGCCACAACAAAGCTTGATCTGAAAACAAAAACTGATACTCCTCCACAACTCAAGGAGATTCCCAACAAACATAAGATGGGAATAAAATAAGAACACCCCAAACAGAAACATAGATTCACAAGTTTGAACTCATAAGGTTAGAATAGACTCCCCACCACACGCCTTCTACCCCCTAGAAAGCTAAAACACCTCCAGTTGATTGACCACAAGAAAAGGAATCCCCACAACTGTATAATCCAACCTCTTAAGCCAATAACACTACAAAAATTACCAACCAAAACTCACACCTCTTACCTGCAATGAACAAACAAACCCAAACCAATTATCCAGAAATACCTTCACAACATTACTTAAACAAAATCAATAGGAACATTCCCACCCCAATGATTACTCAAGGGAGGGACTCAAGATTAGATAGCTCCAATGAGACTACCCACTGCCAAGACAACACCAGAAACTGAACCAGATTATCAATACGGGGAGACCAGAATATACTCCCCACTATTTGAAATGAGCTAATACCAATTTACTTCAGAAGGAATTTCAATGAGACCCGCATTGGGTATCTCCACCATTTAGAAACCAACAAGCTTAAACTGACATGAGAAACCCGACATGGGCCAACCAAGACCGAAATTGATTTACAAGGCTGACCACACCAGAACAACCATGTGGAGATTCACATAAAAAAAGGCACAACCACTAAAGTTTGAGAAAATGATACAACCATGCCTCCTTATAACCAAGGAGGAACTCTTCCACCCACACGGGTCGCAAAAAATAATAAGGTATTCATGCCATTTCCCACAGAATAGGACCTTTCCTAAACAAAGGAGTTACAACAGAGAAGCCTAAACTGTCCCCATTCAATACTAGAGACTAAGCCAGACTAAGGTCCCAATCACCCCACTTGATTTATAACTGTGTGTGAGCTTCAATATGGAGCCTATGGCTGGAGCCCTGATGTTTGAAGCATCTCTTTCCCCGTAGTCAAAAGTTGAGAATCCACAGTTGGAACTCATTCTATTGGTTTTGTGAGTGACCATAGATCACTCCAAGAAGAACTAAAAGGACTCAAAATACCATGGAACTCACTTCACCTAAACATGACACTTTTACCAAGATAGGAACTTAGAAGATGTACACACATCATCCCTTTCCATCCCAACAAAAAATAGCATAAATAAGAGCACACGAAAGACACCTCCATTTAAAACGGAGAAATTTGAAATCCCCAAAATAAAAACACGCTTCTGTTAAAAGAAAAGTTTTCAAGAGAGAGATCCAACTCTTACATTTTGAACCCAAAAATACAACATCACAAAACACCACCGAAAACTACCATTACAAATAGAGAAGCATTAAGAAGTAGGAGACTTTAAACCGATCCCTAAACATCACACTATTTATACAAATGAACATGATGACTTCTTATGACCAGACTTTCCACAATGATGGAACAACATGATCCCATGCTTAAAGGAAGCTGACAAAATATATAAGGGCCTTTTAACATCGCAACTAGCACCAACTGTCTCAGGCCTCTTTCCACTCTCCTCGCTAGAATTCCCTTCACCGCTTCCAGATAGGACCTTCAAACATGGAGGTGACAAAATTTAACAACTCAAACAACTCAAGGAAACTAAAGTTTATTTCAACTTTCCATATCCACTATTTATATTCGAGAGGATTCACATGATCATAAAATACAAGAGGATTCAACTCTCGAAACTCAAGAAGAAAGTCCATGGTTTGATCAACTAGAGGGTCTGCTGACGATGAACCACCCATGGTCGCATTTTGAATATCCATCGAATATTGTGGGGGCATACACTAGCCAATCAAGAAAACCAAGAACCCAACCAAAACTAATCCATCAACTGAAACTCACCATAATAAAAACTGAATACACAAAAGGGAACAAACTTAAAGGCTTCCCAAACATTTTTCAAAAGAAACCACCAACCATTATTTTAGAACCAATTCATCGACAAGAACTGAAACTTGAAACACCATTAAAAAAAGAGTTCTAAAACTCAAAACATATCACAAGAAACATTCATAAATCAAAAGGAGACACACTACACAACTATTGATTATCAAAACATCACACCTTCTTTTAATCGCACTTTTGAAAAAAAACAATCTTGGTGGGTTGCACAATCATCAATGGTATTCATGGAGCCTCACACATGCATATTCTGATGCCAAAACAAACACCCATCACCTAATGTCATCAACTATCCATATTTCTGCACATATCCATGCATGTGATCTGTTATGGAAATACCAAAGGTCAAAACAAAATTCTTTCACTTTCTAAGACAAAACATTCAACCTACACTTTCAACTTCTCAATCCACTTTCAAATTTCAATATTTCATAAAACTTTTCAAAAACTCACCAACCCCAAAATCAAAAATCATTTTCAAACTCCACACATCAATCCCTTTTTTCATCTTTATCAAAATAAAATCCCATTACAAAATATTTTTAATAATACAACAAAACTCATCCCACCAAATCCCATTTGATTAAAAACTCATTTCTTCTCATTTAAAACAAGATTCCAAAACCTTTTTCAAAATCAATTATTGTTTATCAAATAAACCATTTTAATAACCCCCAAATTTCAATCATAAAAGTCCAATTTCGTTAAAATCATCTCCTTTTTACATAAGGAACATTCCATTAAAATACACCTTCCAAAGATTTCTTAAAAAAAATAATTTCTAAAAATTTCATTTCCATCTTCCCAAAACCAAACCATTTACACTTTAAAATCCCATTTTCACAACTTCAAAACAAGGTTATTCAAAACAATTTTTCAGAACTCAAGAAGACATAAGACAATTCACAAGGGGAAACTAGTGTCAATGGGTGACTTGACCATATGGTTGGTGGTCATACACCAATCGCACCATCGTTACCGAGAGTGTTCTAGGATCATGTCCCCAATTCCACATGGTTGGTCAGGGACTATGAGATCATAGTGATCATTGACCCAACTCTCTTTTCATTTCCCAAACACAAACAACCTGCAAGAACAATATAACCCAAATAAAACTCGACTTCCCATGGTGACTCGAGTCCTGTCACGAGGTGTGCTGGCCAGACAACCTACTCGCAACCAGAACCTCAAGCCCTGAAAGTCCAAGATCCTATCTATCCAAACTCTTCCCCAAATAACTTGACCCAAATAGAGCGTTACCTGGCTCTAATACCATTTTTTCACGAACCAAGCCAGAGTGTCATCTAACCCGACACCCAACCTAGATCATGGCATGGCCCAAAGGGCTTTCTTGATCCCCACATGCTGGAAACTAGTACCTGGGTATCAACAATATTCTTTGGGAATGATTTCACCCTTTTGAATAAGTATAAAATAAACAACATAAATAAACATCGCAATAATGAACAAGCAAATCCAAACAAGACACAATAATTTTCATATTCAATATTTCACAACTTCAACCAAAAACCAAAACACTACAACGGAAGGGAAACTATAAAGCAACCCAAAAACCTTTGTGCAAAATGAGGGGCATCACCCTCAAGCCACCACCAACAACACCCGCAACAAGTGGAACACTAGCCACCAGATCCACCATCACGACAACACATATTGCCTTTACCTGGGTTATATATAACAAAGTATACATTCACCCAAAGGTGTATACAAGGTGTGATCCAAAGTCTAGAAGGATGCCACCCAAAAGAAAAGATTCCATGATATAACATTAGAAGACAAATTAACATGCACATTTATACAAATCATTTGAAACATTTTTAAGAAAACATTTTTAAGAAAAACCATTATCAAGGAACCATTTTCAGAAATACACTTTTAAAGGAAAACAATCAAGGAAAACCATTTCTTAAAAAACTTACTAAAAAATAAAATATACTCAAGGTCCATCGTATGCTATCAGATAACACCACATCACTTAAGTTTCATGTCACACTAGCGAGCACCATGGGTAAATCCCTAGGGGTAATCTAGCACAAGTGGAGCTCTAGGAACCTCATACCTCGATGAAACGTGGTATAGTAACCACAACCATAAGTTTCCTCATGCACGATCCACTAGAGAAGAGAAACATCCAAAATTATAGTGGTGTCCAATAATCATCATAGTTTATTTAGTGTTGTAATCATCAATTACGCTAAGTGAAACTAGGATTTTCTACTTCTGAATCACTAGAGTACTAGTTATATCCTACCCACCTAGATACTAAAGATTTCCTTTGTGCTCAAGTTCATGTTCACATGTCACACATATCACCACTTTCACATACATATGCTAAGCATTATAAATACACCAGGAAATCACCATTTTCTATAAACCAAACTATCCATTTTACACACACCAAAACCATTTTAAAGTACATTTTCCACCACTTAGAAAATTCATGAAACCCATTTGAAATTATCATGAGGAATTCACATAATCAATTTAACCACTTTCATGGGACAAGCCCCTTTCAAATCTACACATAAACCCATTTCACTTTAAAACATTCTTCCCAATATTATAAAATTCACAAATCAAATTAAAAGTTCAAAACAAGGAATCCATCATGCCATAAAAACCCAATTATTTCGAAAAAAATCACTTCCAAATACATTCTCACCTCAAGTTCCCTTGAAACCACATTTCTCACCTTTTAAATAAACCATGAAACACTTCCACAAAGCACTACAATAAGGAAAACACAACAACATAATCATTTTCATTTATAAAATCCATTTATTTTATATAAGTATGTAAAAACCTTCTAAAACACATTTCGCACCACACAAACAAATCATAGAGCACATATAATTAACCAACCAAGCATATCAAATAATCTAAAAATGTTAGGGAATGGAACCACCTTCCACACACATGGAAACTTATGGAAATTGGTGCAAAACTGCAATCACACTACCATAAGACCCTAAAAAGTAAATATTGAACAACAAACATTAAGATCTCACTCAACAAGACAAGGAAAAAAAACCCTTAGGTTATATAACCTGCTGAAAATTGAGAACCTATGAAAGATATAAGGAAACCCTAAAATAAGGGTGAAACTAAGAGGAAACAAACTTACTTGATGTTTCCTTGAAGAATCAGAGTCAAAACCACCTAAGGATTGAGGTATGAGGGGCCTATAAAATCTTTGAGGGAGCTCCCATGGCTACAAATACCAAATGGGGTGGATGGGGGTGGTTTAGGGTTAAATCCAGAGAGTACACAAAGGTTATTTCCAAATTTTTAATGACCTAGACAACTTGCATGGTTTTACCACACAATTTGTCAAACCATGCGACAAACACACGCCCTTCACTGTCCAAGAGGCACCTACCACACAGTTAACCCACACAATTTACAAACTATGCACTAATCGTGTGTTATCCACTATCCTAACAACAACACTTGGCTACACGGTTACTTGGGTAGGGTACATGGTTTCCCTTAACCATGCACAAACTATGTGTCACCTATTGCCAAGAACAAATTCTCCATTTTTCACAAAAAACACATGGGGAACCCAAGGGACAAAAGCAAGATCAAAACTAAACAAAAGAATACCCCAAAAAGTAAATCTTGTCACACTCAGAACTCGAGAGAAAAACTAAGACCCAAAAGAGAACTAGAAACAAGGATAAAAACAAAAACTTGGGTGTGACATGTTGTATGGTATAAATAAAGCTTCTAGGAAGTGGTATTTGAAGTTTGATACATTCATACTTAATAATTGTTTTAATATAAGCAAACATAATGCATGTGTATATTTTATAACTATCAAATCTGTTATGACTTATTTTCTACCATATGTTGATGATATGCTTGTTATTTAAAAGGTTATGAAACTTATCATTACTGTTAAGTCTCAATTGAAGGAAGTTTTTGAAATAAAATACCTAAGAAATGTTAGGAAAATTTTGGGGTTGGAAATAATAAGGAAAAAGGATAAGAATTTACACTACCTATAACAACATGGTTATATTTTGAAAATTCTAAAGAAATATATGTTTGAAAGCTTAAAAGTTTCTAATGTAACAATAACAAAACATTTTAATCTTTCCATGTCTCAATATCCTACTTCTAAATTTATTTCAAATATGTCATATGTTTGTGTAGTAGGCAACATCATGTATGCCATGATTTTCACACAATAGAATGTTACATATGTTCTTTATAATCTTATTAGATTCATGATTAATCCTATAAATCCACATTGAAAATATTTAAAATGGTTTATTAGATATATTTATCAAGCACTAAAATTTTACTTATGTTATGGAAAGTATGTTGATATTACTGACCCTGTTATTGGTTATGTAAATTCATATTATATAGGGAATATAGATACTACAAAGTCACTCACATTGTATTTTTTCACTGCCTGTGGAAGACTAATATCTTGGAAATGCAACATGAAATACATGATGGACCTATCAACCTCCAAAACCAAATATATAACCCCAAAAAAGGATATCAAAGAGCCCATTTGGATCAATTGTTTTCTTTCTGAACCAAGTCTTAGTAATCCTATAATTACTGTGTATTTTAATAGTCAATCTTCATTACACCTATCAAAAAAATTAGCACGTTATGGTAGGTATAAGAATATTTATTTTAGATTAGATTTAATAAGAGATTTCATTGAATTAGGACTCATGTGTGTCAATAAGATACACATTGATAACAATCCAACTAATAGTTTGACCAAGGTTGTGAAGTTATATAAGTTCAAGAATTATTTAGACTTAGTGAACTTGGTTCAGATTCAATAACAATAAGTACAATAACATCATTGATTTAATATAAAAATGGTGGAGATTTGTTATTTAATTTCTATATGAAATTGTTCTTTTATTTATATCATTTGTTCTTAGTTATTCATGCTAGAAATTAGGGATTTTAATTCCCATTTTTATTTTTATACTCTTTATTTGATTTTGGATCCTTAAGGTTTTACCCTTATATAAGGTGTTTATTACCTTTACATGGGTTTGGGTACCCTTATATGGGTGTCCCTTACCTTTACATATCATGGACTTAACCTTACATGAGGGTCCTTATACCTTTATATGGATCCCAATACCCTTATGTAATACCCTTATGTGGGGGGTTACCTTTATTGTAAGTACCCAAACGTAGAGGTGTACCCTCACGTAGGTACCTTTATATTCAGTATTAACCTTATGTAGGTTGCCTAGAATGGGTCTTACCATTACACAAGTACCCTTACATTCAGTATTACCCTTACATAGGTTACATGGAATAAGTTTTTATTGGAACCAAAGCTTTATATTGTTAGAAATGGATACTTGTTTGTGTTTGTTGTCAATCCACACTAGGTTGATCAGGGAGTTTGCAAGGGAAGTGATCTTACAGTATAATATGACTATAGTATTGAAGGTGGCGTTGTTTCCCAGTGTTTTCCAAATTTTTGGGTCCAAATTTTGGAGAATGGAGAAAGGTGTTATTGGTAAAGGAAGTTGCACACAAGGTTAAAGGATCATTTGAATGTTGAGTTCAAAGTGTGTTTCATGATCATCTCATCAAAATATGGAAAAGGAAATAATTGCGTGCAATATTATAGTTTTTTCATAGAAGAATCTTATGTTCCCAATGTGACATCAAAAGTGTGTTTCATGCAAGAGGAGTTTCAGGTTTGTCACTAAAAAATATGCCAAAGGAATAAGATGCGTGAAAGGATCTTACATGCCAAATGAAACACCAAATGCGATACCAATTTCAAAATTACATGCATGGGGGTTGGCATGCATGGATCTTACACAAAGGGTCTTCCATGTCTATTAATATGTAGCTACCCCCATTCAATAGTAAGAAATTCTTCCAATGAAAATTTGGTGTCTCTACCGCACGGAAGAGTTACACACAGAATACTTATGCACAAAAAATCTTGGGCGAAAAATGATCCTTGAGTCAATTAAGACCAAGTGAATCTCATGGTATGGTTACATGAAAGATAAGGGTTGTGTGAAATGCATCTTTCACGACAATCACAAAACTTGTGCATAAGAACAGGTGTCATGCGCAAGTGCAGAGTTGAACTACTTTTAAATTTTGAATATTCGGTTTGTTTGATCAGTGCTTTCAAGTTTCATACACTCAGGCCTATGGTGCAAGCCGAGTCTCATGATAGTCAAGGACAAAGACTTTAATGCCAATCTACTGAAGTGACCTTCAAGTTGATAAACTAAGCAATACTTCACCCAAGGTAGTGATTTAGGGAGAATCGACAGAAGTGTTATGAGGGACACAATGTGTTATCCCTAAAATCTTGTAAATAGAGTGTTATTGGCATAGAGTGACTATTTTAGAACTTTTGTATCCCATAACTAGTGAAGATTAGTGGATTTAGGTATGACCAACACACTGTTGACATATGTTCCTTATACTATCCCTTAGTGGTAAACCAAGTAAAATTATTGTGTTGTCTCTTTGCATGTGATTGTCTATTTTCTGCACATTCCCATCAAACAGGTTTAATAGGTTCCTACCAACATGGGAACAAGATCTGTCACTTTAGAAGAAAAAGTTGACACCCTAATTCACCCCTTCCCTCTTAGGGTATTCTAGGGTCCTTCAGTTTCACCCTTACGCAGGCACCTTTATGTTCAATGGTACCCTTATGCATACCCTTACGTGGCTCAAGATCCTTATGTGGGAAATTTATGCACCACATACCCTTACACGCTGGACCTTACATTACGCGAGTTTTGTTTGTTTTTTTGTTTGCACAATTTATTTTCTATTTTTCAAGACATTGTGTCACCTTTTGATTGGTTAGGTAGTTATGCTCACCTTATAGATTATCATAGGCTTTAATTTCTCCCTACAAGATCATACATTTGACATAGGAAAGAAAATCATTTGAACTTACTACTCCTTGGTGCTCTCACTCTCATTTGGTAAAAGGGAAAACCTAGTTCCCTCTTCGATATTCCCTAAATAAACTTGAGATTTTGGCCTATCTTCATCTACTAGACAATCCTTCAGCAAGGAGAAGTGAGGTTGAGCCACCTTATAAGATTCATGATAGAGACTCAGACTAGGTGCACCTCTAGTGTGTGTTTTTGATTCAGCACAAGGGTTTTCGATATCTACCTACCGTCGACGAAGCTTTCCCAAACAGTGGTAAGACTGTCTAGGTTTTGTAATATTATTTTTTTTCTTAGATTTTATTCTTGTTTTTTTATTTCTAGTTTGTTTTTCTATATCGTTTGATCTAGATTGTCTAAGTATAATAAAATATGTGTGTGTGGGTGGTGTTCTTTTTGTTCATGTAGGATCCTAAAGGATCTAAAGCATGTTAAATACCATGCCCTCTTTTCTTTCTATTTTCTTTTGTGATTCCACATTCTCATCTTATTTTGATTCTCTAAATAATATATCAAATATATTAACAAAAAAAAATCTATAAAATGCTTATACGCATCTTTTCTTAGAGGCGTATTACTTTGATTATCTTCAACATTTCTATCATTAAATTTTATTTAGGATTATTTAATTTTACTTTTTACATATGGTTTTTGTAAAATATTTTTTTATGGGAATCAAATTAAGATGATGAATTATGTTAGAACTAGCATGTTCCTCTAGCTAAAGCATCCACCTCGAGCCATCAGAAAATGTAAGTTGGGCTTCTTATAACTCGATCAAAATAGTAAGACTTGTGCACCTAAATAAACAATAAAGCAGCACTGATCCACAAAATTTGAAGTGAAATACACTTCTAGACTTGAATGGGTAGAACAAAAAATGAACATGCCTTCAAAGGAACTTTCTTGATGGGGGCATCTCGAAGATGCCATCTAAAAAACCCTAAAATTCCATCCTTGATTATCAAAATATAAATAGATTCAAAAGCATCAATGAAGTGAAAACTAAAATTATGAACCAAATAAAGACTATTCAACATCCAAATTGCCTAAAGAAAATTGGTTCAGTGAAACAAAATCCCAATATCAAGAGATATTGCATCACCGTAAGATTCCATGCCTACTCCAATAGGAACCCATGAGAATATCCAACCCAATGTCCAAAATTCCTTCCATTGGGGGATAATGACTCATGAAACATGGTTCTCCACTTAGGTATAATAAAGGTTTGTGTTTAATAATGTTCATTATGAAATAAAATCAAGATAGAATGGAAGAAAAGGTACAATGAGAAAATCAGCACCAAGACATAGTGATGTAATAAAGAAAGTGCATAAAATAAAGGACACACGTATGTTACATACTTCAGACCATGTTGGTTCTATATGAACAACAATAACACCATCCTACAAATATTTATTATGCAAATAAAAAACACATAGTAGATTTACAATAGAGAGGAGTGATAAAGAAGAAAAACATGCAAGACCACATAATCTATTTAAGCATGGCGTCCTTGTCACTCAGGAGCTAGTGGTCAACCCAGACTCAAGGATGGTAACATCCACTTATAAACTAGAAAAACTCACTAAAAAATACAGGGAACAATAATGGATAAAGGAAATACAACTAAAAACCAAAGAAGAAAATAGAAACACACCTACAATCCTAGGACTGCGCCAAGAACTTGGATGCAAAAGTGAAATAAGATTGACACTATCAACATCAAAGTACTCTGAAAGAAGATATCATCCTTCACATAGATCAAAGAGGGTAATATCACTATAGGAATAGAACCTCTGAAGGAACATGAGTAAGTAGAACTGCCGTAGACCTCCAGATACTCTCTCACAAAAACTATAAGTCGAATGCCCAATTAAAGATACGACCGACACCATAGGGAAGTAAAGGGGATATAACCATGTCATAGAAGGTGGTGCAAGAACACATGGATGACTAAGAGTGTGTGGAAGAATTGAGAAGAACGGTTGGTGAAACTAATATGAACAACCTGAATGGACACACAATAAGGGAATAATGGATGTTGAGGAAAACCTTATGCCTTTCAGGTTGTGAATTCCTAGGAAAATTTGATTTTTTGAGTTTGATGAGAGGTTTTTTTGAGAATCCTAACTCATATTGAGATATAGAGTGATGTACATAGTTAAAATATGTTTTAGATGTGATTTGAGGCTTAGTGGATGCCTCAGGGGTTGAGATGGATATCAGAGAAGCAGTCGAGTGGTCAAGTTGCTAAAAACTTATAGTTGTAGGCCATTCATAGCATGGTAGGGGTCTTTCATGTTGTGAATGACCATTAATGAGGTGATTTTAGGCCACAAATAGGGTATCCCGGGAGGGAGATTCTACCCAATAGCTCTAATTTCATGAACTAGTGGTTCACACCATGAAAGATTTTTTATGGGGTGCCTTTCAAGGCATGAATGGGTAGCTAAGGGAGGAGTCCCTACATTAATCTATTCACGTTGTAAATTAAGGGTTCATGTGGTGGAAGTGTTAAGGTAGAGGGTTGTCTCCTATGAACCAATTATTTCATGGCATGAACCCTCTAGTTCATGCCGTAAATGGTGCTTGGTGGTGTTTTTTAATGGGGGAAAGGCCGTTTTGTGTTGTTAGGATTTGGGGGTTTTGGGGGAATTCAAGTGATGGGAGGAGGTCATTTTAGTTAGTCCTCCTCCCCCACCCTCTCTCAGTTCCCCTTTATTTTTGGTGTATTCAAGTGTGTTTTGATAATGAATTGAGGTAAGATTATCTATTTCCTTTCTCATTATTCTCATTTATTGATGATCGTATATTTCATTGCAGTTTAAGTTTAGGGTTTGGCATTGATTCCACCAGAGCATGGCAGAATCAGCTGATAACAATGGGGATTTTTCTCAGTGTAGCTAGAGGATGCCCCGAGATGATGTCTATACATCGTTTTTTAGAATTTTGATTGAGGTATATCTCCATGTGAAAAAATTGGGGTTTTTGATGAATTTGGATGAAATTAAACTTTGGATTGGATAATTAAATTGGGGGTTTTTGTGTGACTTAAGTTTGGGTACATGTTAGTAGTAAAATGCACCTCATTTCTCAAATTTTCTGCAAGCGGTTGATGTACGATGAGATTTTAGGCTTTATTATTAATTGAATTATTTTTTAAATTATTTATAAATTTTTAAAATGAACTAAATAATTAATTATAAATTGTTATAATCAATTAATTTGGATGCTTGGGCATGAGTTAGGGCCTCATAATGATGGAATATGGCAATATGGAGTTAGAAAAGCACAAGTGAGAGTTTTAGGGTTGTGAAATTAAAAAGGGAATAACTCTGAATGAGGTAGGTGGTCCCTTGATCATACCACCACAATATTTACATTTTTATTATATATATGTAATGTTATATGTGTGGTCCTACAAATATGAGCAATCTACCTTTTTATTAAGTGATTTTTTTTATTTAAATGAAATATATGGACTGAACAAAGCGCCAAGGGACATGATGGACAATTGTTCACTAGTTTGATGCCTCAATTATCGAGGGTCGAGGCATTGATTATAAATGCATGCCCTTTGAAACTTGGACCATGATGGGTGTAATTGAAATGAAATGAAATTAAGTTAAATTAATGAGTCATGGATGACCTAGTGAGAGGTTCCCTTAGTGACCTCCAAGTATAGAAGGGTGTTGAGCTGGAGTGTTTGGCCTGAGTAATCCATGTGATAACCTTATGATGACTTAGATCCATTGTTCTAGTTAGGATGACCATGGGGGTGAATGTTTCTCCCCCACTGAGATGTGATTATCGGGTGGGTAGACCCTGTAGAGATTGATAGATAGGTTGAGTGTATGGGTCCACAATGGGAGACTTTAGAAGGGGTGGGATCATGTCCATATCCCTTGTGTGATATCGATATAGGTTTACCTATGAGGCCAATTAGGATAGACGGTGATTATAATGATGTCAAGGGAACCTATTCCCTCTGAGTGATGGTTTTGGCATGAGGGATTAGATTTAATGTAAGAAACCTAAGTAGGGTGTCTTGGATATGGTGTGACCTAGGGGATCCTAGTGGGTGCCCCAATGACATGTTAACCCTTGATAGGGTATATACAAAGATGGATAGTGATAAATGAGAGTGTAACATTAAAACCTTAATTGATGATGTGAACCTTATATGGTTGTAGTGATGATAGTTTATTCACTTGGGAGGTAGACTTCGATTACTTGGGACAAGTTCAGATGGATGATCAGCCCTTATGAGATGTGTTGCATGAGATACCATAGGAGGGATGTACTAACCCTTATAGGTATGTATATATGTTATGGATGAATGTGATCAAAATTATATTCCAAAAGTTATATAGATAGGCTAGGGTTACCCCCTAGGAGTTAGCAATTATGCCTGATGTTAATGATGACCTAGGGTCACCCCATAGGAGTTAAAAGTTATGCATGATGTTTATGACTGCTTAGGGTCACCCCTAGGAGTCTAAAGTTATGTTTGATCCTTGTAATCACCTAAGATTACCTCCCAATGGTCATCCATTAAGCCCGATATTATTGATCACATAGGATACCTCCTATTGTGGAAATTTTGGGAGTTTCAACAATATAATGGTTTGAAAATGAAGAAAAGAAAGAACAAAATAACAAGAAGAAGATGAACATAGGACATGACGATTTATATGGTTCAAGAAATGATCCCTACATCCATAAATAGCTAGAGAAATTCACTAATTTTGGGAGAAAAATTATAGGGTACAATCTCAAAGTATAAAACCCTATATTGAAATGATATCATAAAGAAGATGATGCAACTGTTCCACCAACCACACAGTAAGTCTAGTGGGCTATAGTAACCGGTTCTAGGAATTCCATGAAGATAAAATTAACTATTGGTGTCACTAGTAATATACTACTATAATGCCACATCGAAGTCCACAATGCTACAGTGTCATGTCACATGCTGTTATAGTAAGTCTGCACTGCTACATTGCCATGTCAGTGGTATTGGTTAGCTATGCTATAATGAGTCAACAATGCTACAATGCCCCCCCCCAAAATTAAACTGGGGGATAAAGGTATCTGGTCCCCTAAGTAGGGGTGTACTTCCCCTATAACCCCTAGAGACCTCACCATAGAGGTCAGACAATGAGATTTGCAGCCCGGTGTGCGGTATGGGCTACCAACAATTTGACCCAACTTCATCCAAGGGTCGATTTATATTAGTCCAACACCTCCTAGGGGTTAATCATTAAGCCTGATATGATTGATCGCCTATGATTACCTCCCATGGGTCGGTCTTTGAGTATGATGACTATTGAACACCCAATATTACCTCTTATGGATTGACTTTATACCAACTATTATAAGGAAAAATTTGAATATTTCGAAGGATTTTACATTTACACATACTAAAAAATGGTCATTGAGCCTAGTACTAGTTGGAATGGTTGTGTGATATGCTTAGTGACACTCTAGAACTGGTTGAAATAGGTATTGTCAATCTTGAGTATCCCATTATAACCCAAGGATTTATGATGACTATTTATTTATGCTTTTGTAGTTTATTTATTTATTCGACTGATCATATCGAATGTGTACAATGCATTTACTAGTTATGTATGAGACTGCATTTATGGTTCCCTACTAATTTATACTCACACACTACTCGGGAATCCATGACACTTGGGTACTTGAATAGACTCCATTGATTGTAGGTTTGGGTTGGGTAGAGGCCCAATGTAGCATAATCGAGTAGGATAGCATGGATGATATTGGATACGAGATGAGGTGAGGCTCCGGGATGATGGTAGAGCCTAAATATATTTTATTATTTTATTTGTCTTGTATATGTGATCAACCCTATGGGTGATCAATGTTGTATATCGGCATGATCGTGAGTCTTTATGAATATATGCTTCCAAATTTTCATTTATTATTGATGGGCATGTTTATTGCTTTCAAGTACTATAATTATTTACTATTTTGTATGATGTTTGGTTTATTTTTTCTATTATTTTACACTATGATAAGGGGGTATAGTCTCCCCATGGTAACACCCCAAAACCTCACTACTATTCAAAAAACTCTAGTGTATGGGGAGGTGTGGTCACATGGAGACCTGATCCAATTACTATTTAGAGTGAGATGTGATAAGAACTTTATAAAGTGGCATCAGAGATTTTATGTGAGTGATATCACAGATTGTATCAAAGTTTTTGTTTTATATTACTATTTAAGGAGATAGTAGACATGTGATATTGGAATGTGTTGAAGCTTATGATGGATATCAGACTGGTGCATCACGAACACCCTTCCCGATAGGAAGTCTAGGTTTCCAAACACATGAGATTAATATTATTAATTTCAGATTTTATGGTTTTATGATTTCACCTAGTGTGATGAACTTGGGTTTTTTGAGATTTATGATTTATGGGTTTTTGTATCTTGGACCCTTAACAAGAGTTATGTGTACATGAATCATATTTTTCATATAGGATTCATATGACATACATGTGTTTCTTGTGATTGATACCATTGATGATAAGGTTTGTTTGTTTAAAGTAAATTAACAAATTATATGGAGTTTTACCATATAACTTGTTGGTGACATTCTAATCATTTTAAACATGATGCAGTTTCTTATGATGATGAGTCATGTAGATTTCATAGAGGTATGCTCCTTGATAAAGTCTATGTGGTTCCTCTAATAAGGGATGTATAGTGACCCATAATGGATCAATATCAACATTGGATTCCTTAGTGATAGATCCCATGTGGGTAATTATGATATTGGTTTTGAAAGAAAATAGTCCTGGTTACTTAAAGTGTTAGCAACAACCTATATGTTGTTTTCCCATATATATTATTGGTGGCATTCTACTTAATCAGGTTGTGTGATTATGGTTTACTTGAAACAGATCACAATGTAATAATGTCATTATATATATATATATGTATCTATATGAGTTCTTGATTCTCTAGGGGTAGTCCTATATGTGAATTCCCAGTGAGGATCAATGTTTATTGGTACGTGATGAGTTAACATGTGATGCAGGATATTGATACATATAGATGGGTCCTTAGAGTGGGTAGTTTGGAATCTGAGTTTCCTTGAGATCAATGCATATGAGGTGTTACCATATATGGTATTTTCATGATTATTTCTTGAATTTTCATGAAAAAAGAACCCTGAGTGAGAGTGATTTGATATTAAGGTTCGATTTTGAGGGTAGGATTGATTGAGTACCTAGACTTATTGATTTTGGATGTACTTTTGGTAGTACAATGATAGTGGGTAAATGATTCTATAATTATAGTGACGTCGGTTGACTATCAATCGTGAAATAGAATTTGACATGGTTAGATGCCTCAATTTTAAAGAGGAGAGTTGAGGGTGCTTATTTTTATATGAGAATGACATGTCATGGAGCATAGTCAATGATTTATGTGTGTTATCCTAGGTACGATGACATACAATTCATGGGATTGTGAGTTGGATTTTTGTGATTGGGTAGTACGAGAGCATACACCACTGAGTTTTAGAATAGATCAAGGTGGTATCCACTGGTTGTACATGTTTTCATTAAAGTTTCAAGTGGTTAGTGACTATGTTCGATTCGAGGACCACTGAAATTAATGAAATGATTATGGGCTTAGTTTCTTGGGGTTTTGGATTAAAATTAGTGGTGTTGCCTATGTGGTGATGAAAACACCATGAATAATGTGGTGTCAGGTGTTTCCAATGATGAGTGTGGCTTAGGAGGAGTGACACATGTGTAATAATAGAACCCATTGAGGTTATGCTCAAAGAGACGTATAATGGAATCCATATAATGGGGAGTTAACCATTGTCCATTGGAGGGTGTGACCCTTAAAATGGATAAAAATTTTATAGGTTACAAGGATGGTGTTCCTGGTGATTTTGGAATGAGCAGCGTTTAATATTTTAGATTAGTGTTTGGGTATGATTGGGATGGACACATACAATCATTATGTGCGGTAATGGATAATGTGTGATCCATGATGGTACAATCCTCATGGTGGTAGGGTCTTGGATGTGATGAGATTGTTCATTGAATGATTGATGTGGTTTTATGATGTTAGTGTGTAGATGGATCCGATTTTATCTAGTTCCTTGGATAATATTAGATTTGAAATTTAGATGTGAGGATTGAGATGATTTTGATAAGATCCGAGTGTGATTCAGATCAATGGTGTGGTGGTGCTTGGGTGAGAGAGTGATGAATGGATTGGTTGTTCAAGGATCTAACCACTAAATTACATTAAAATTTAGGGTTGGAATTTGGTGTTTGTGATTTAATGATTTTGGAATTATTTTAGGAGTTAAGGAATCACGATTAAGCATTGGGATTGCATGTCAGTGAGTGTAGTTGAGCGTTTTCAGTTTGGTTGGATATAAGAGTTTTAACTAATATTTTTCCATGAGATTAGATTCAATGGGTTTTAAATCACATTATACACATCACCTTGGGTATGAAATGTATATTTTGAGGAATTGAATGAGGCTTTTCAAGGAAGAGTTGGCGTAAATAGATGTTGTTCAAAGATAATGGAAGCTCATCTGATTCAATTTAGAATCTAAGATGAGGAGCGATACCAAATTTTGACTGGTGTTTCCATATATAATTGAGTTTAGTGAGATCAAAACTACATTGATCTAATTGATGGAACACTGGAATTGGTTTCTAGTAGGTGATTTTGGTGTAGGAGATCACCGTGGCTTGAAATCATCCCTTGTGAGCAAAGACTTACGGTGGGGAGCTCCATAATACTTGGAATTAATTTGATGATGTGACTATGTCTTCTCGGGATATATGGGTGTGGGTAAAGTACGCCTCATTGATTTAGTTATGGTGATAAATAGTGGATCGACTTTTGATAAATAGTGTTCATTGTGTTTGGAGTTGCACAATGAAATCTCATTCGACATTCTGGGATAGGACGTGACAAATTGAGAATGAATTAATGACCAAGATTGTTCGAGATTAATTATTTAGGATTTCTAGGGATTCTCAATTATGAGAAGTGATATAGTGGGTATATTTTAAAACCTTATTCTTTTCTGGTTGTGAATTCTTAATGTAATTTGAATTTTTTAGTTTGGTGAGAGGTTCGTTTTGAGAATCAAGATTTGGATTATGTTCTTGTGCATTGGATGTCCTTAAAAGATTTTTTAGATATTTTTTGAGAATTGGTGGATTCCTCAGGGGATTGGGAAAATATTATAGAAGTGTTCAGGTGGTTGGGCTACTAAAAACTTTCATTTGAAGTCCATTCATGGCTTGATAAGGTTCATTCATGTTCTTAATGACTGTTTGTAGGGTTATTTATGGTTATTAATGAGGTAGCATGAGAGAGAGATTCTTCCCAAGAGCTTTCATACCATGAACCAATGATTCATGTCATGAAATAAGTTTTTTGGGGTGCCTTTCAGGTCATGAATGAGACATCTGAGGGAGGTGACCTTGCCTTGTTCTATTCATGTCGTGAACTACGGGTTCACGCCATGAAAGTGTTTAGGCAAGGGGATGTATCATATTCCATGAGTATCTCATGACATTAACTTTCTAATTTATATCATTAATGGTGCCAGGTAGTTTTTTTAAATGATGATAAGGTCATTTTTTTTGGTATTTGGGTGATTTTAGGGGATTCAAGTGATAAGAGGATTCCATTTCAGCCAGTCCTCATCTCCCCCCTCACTCTCTTATTTTCCCTTCATTTGGGGTGGATCTAGGTGAATTTCGATGATGAATTGAGATAATATTTTCTATTTTATATTCAATTATTACCCCTTGTTAATGGTTTCTAATTTAATTATGGTTTTAGTTTAGGGTTTGGTTCTAATTCCACCAGAGCATGGTGGAATCAGTCAATAATGATGGGGATTTTGCTTAGTGAAGCTAGTGGAAATCCCAAGATGATGTCTACATGCTATTGCTCAACATTTAAATTGATGTATGTTTCTATGTGAAATAAATTAGGGTTTTAGGAGAATTTAGATGACAATGACCATTGAATCAGGTAATTAAATTGAGGCTTTTTCATGTCTTAGGTTCGGGTTCATGTTAGGAGTAGACCACACCTCATTACTTGTGGTTTCAAGCGATTAATGTCTAGCGATATTTTAGGCTTTATGCCTAATTGAATTCATCTGTAAAGTGAACTGAATAATTAATTATAAATTGTTATAATTGATTAATTTGTATTCATGTTCATTAGTTAAGGTATCTTGATGATGGGATATGGTCAGATGGATTTATATATGCTCAAGCGAGAGTTTTTGAGATGTGTAATTAAAAAGGGAAAAACTTCGAATGAGGTAGGTGGTCCCTTGATCATACCCCCATGATATTAGTATTTTTATTATGCATATGACATGTGATATGTGTGGTATCTACAATATGGGTGATCAACCCTTTTTATTAAGTGAATCATTGTATTTAAATGAAATGTCTAGACTAAACAAAGTGTTAAGGGATGGGATGGACACTTGTGTACTATCTTAACACATTGACCATTGAGGGTCAAGGCCTTGATTATAAATGCACACCCTATGACACTTATACCTTGGGGGTGTAAATGAAATGAAATGAATGATTCAAGATAAACCTAGTGATAGGTTCACTTGGTGACCTCTGAGTAAAGGAGGGTGATGGACTGGAGTGTTCAACTTGATTAGGCTATTTGGGAACCTTGTGATGCCTTAGAGCCTTTGGGCTAGTTAGGATAATCATGAGGTGAGTGTTTCTCCCCTAATGTGATGTGATTATCAAGTAGGTAAAACCTATAAATATTGATGGATAGTTTGGGTGTATAGACCTACCTAAGGAGACTTGGGAAAGTGGCGGGCTTAAGGTTATCTCCCATGTGATATATCAATATGAGTTTACCTATGATTCTAATGAGGTTATGTGATGATTATGATGGTGTTAAGAGATGTTATCCCCTCTAAGTGATGGGTTTGGACATAGGGATTAGATTTATACTAAGGAAACTAGGTAGGGTGTAACCTAGGGGACCTCAGTGGGTTCCCCAGTGAAATGTTTTCCTTGAGCGTGCACATGAAAATATGGATAATGATGATTGAGGGTGTCACCTTAGAACCCAAATCAATGATTTGAGCCTTATACGGCTTTAATGATGATAGATCACTCACTTGGGAGGCTAACCTTGATTACATGAGACAAGTTTAGATAGATGGACAACCCTTATGAGATGCATTATATGAGGTATCACAAGAGGGACATACTACCCCTATGAGTTATGTATATATATTGGGGATACCTAGGATTCTTAGAATCTGTATTATATGCATGAAGCTATATGGAATTACTAGGTACATACCTAGGATTAAATAGTTATTACTAATTTTTATATCAGCCTAAAGTCACCCTTAGGAGTTGATAGTTATGCATGATGTTTATGACTGCCTAAGGTCACCCCCTTAGAGTTTTCAATTATGCCTGATTCTTATGATTTACTAAGATTACCTCCTTGGGATCAATAATGATTCTTTATGATATTGATTGACTAGGATTATATCCTAGGGGTCAAAAATTGATCCTGATATGATTGATTGCCTAGGATTACCTCCTATGGGTTGGTCGTTGAGCCTGATATGATTGATCACCTAGGATTACATCCTAGAGTCTAGTTGTTGAGCCTGATGAATATTGATCACCTAGGATTACCTCCTAGGGATTTTATTTATGCATGATACTATCAATATGAATTTGGATATTTTTGATGATCTAACATTTACACCTAACACAAAATGTTTTTTGGGCTTAGTATTGGTTAGCACGATTATGTGATGCACTCAGAGACACTCTGGTATTGGTTAAAGCAGACATTATCGATTCCAAGTGTTAGATTAGAACTTGAGGATCGACCATGGTTATTTATTTTTGCTTTTATGGTTTATTTATTTATTCAACTAAACATATCATATGTGTACACTACATTTACTACTTATGTATAAGATCAAATTGGTGGTGCCCTACTAAGTTGTACTCACACCATACTTGGGTGGCCATAAAACTTGGGTACTTGAGTAGTATCTAGTGATTGTAGGTTCATGTTGGGTAGAGGCCTAATGTAATATGATTAAGTGGGATAGATCAGGTGGGATTAAAGACTAGATAGGGTGATTCTTGGGGATGATAGTGAAGCCTTAGTGTATTTTATTCTTTTCTTTATTCTACATATATGATTAGCCCAATGGGTGATTAATGTTTTATATTTCATGACTATAAATCTGTATGATTGTATACTTTTGAATTTTCATTTATTATTGATGGATATGTTTATTATTTATAATTACTTAGATTATTTATCATTTTGTATGATGTTTGGTTTATTTTTTCTGTTATTGTGCACTATGATAAGGGTGTATAGTATCCCCATGGAAACACCCCAGACCCCCTATAAGGACCCAAACTTAAACATTATATAATCTTGAGTTTTAAGTCAAGAATTCATTCTCTTAAATTTGAGAATCTTTTCTAGTTTATAGTTTTATAGAATTAGGTCATAACTCATACATAACAAAACCATATAATACAAAGTGGACACTTCCGATCAATGTGAATTTTTTCTACAATATAAAACTTTTAAAATAAAAATGATTTTTTTAATGATTTTTTTTCATGACTTTTAACTTGAAATATTCATTTCACTTACCCATCCTTAAACCATATTATTTATTTTTTAAAAATGTGGGATGAGCACAAAAATCTCAGTAAGGGATATAAAAAGAAGAAATCTACCAGTCCAGTGAAAAACATGAAAACCTAGGTAATGTTTACCTTTATCTTTAAAGTTCCTTGAAGGTACGATATAAAATATTTCCACATGAAAAATTCACACACTTTTTTCTCAAATAAAACCTTTAAAACCCATAACAATCAAATAAAACCCCCCTTTTGAAACTTAGAGCATCATATTCATAAAACCCTTTCAAAAAAATTTCAATTGGAATAAACATATGGCCAAATTCCAATATAATTCTCCAGATAATGTAATAATCACCCAATTAATTATAGATCTAAAATTGGGATCACCCTTTATACAAGCTAAATCGGGTTCACCTATTTTTCATGAGCTATAATGGGGATTAACCCTTTGTATAAGCTATATCAGGCTCACCCTTGAGCTATAATGGAGATCAACCCATCATATAAGTTGTATCAAGATCACCCATTTTTCATATAATACTCAAGTACCATATAATGAATATTTTTTTTATTCTAGAACATTTTCATTATAAAACCCTTGTGAAAATATCTTTTGAAGCCATATACAAAACCTTTTTAGATATTGAAATGCCCTTATATTTTTTAAAACTCATTTTCAAAACCAAAATACTAAGAAAATGGGATAGAGGGTTTTTTTTGTTGAAAAAAATGAAATATTATAAAGGAATCAAGAAATAAAATAACAATTATGGTGGAATGAAAATTCATTGTCACCATATACATTAAAATAGAACATTCCTTTTTGTCTTTTTGTCAAAACGTTCCATACAAAACACATAAAAATATTGCTTTTGAAAACCTTTTAAATAAAGTAAAAAGAGACATAAAATGTCATTTATAAATATTTTATGTCCATATAAAAACATCCATATTTTTAAAAAAACATGAACATATAATAAAAAGAGTTGAAAAATAAACCTTTAAAAGAATATTTTTTAAAAGAAAATCCCTTACCACTTTAATAACATTTAAATTATAATCCCCATGAAATAATAACATTAAAAAAACTTCTAAATATCATGGGAATAAATTAATTCATGATATAACATTTAAAAGGGGATATATACACACCTCATAGAAGAATATAGGCACATAACATAAAAATATTCCTTAATAAAAGGAAATTGAGATGAAATCCCTTACCTTAAGCCCGACTAATCACGTATATTCTTTATCTTCCAGAATAATAAACTTATGTTAATGATTTACTTAATTAAGAACCCTTTTCAATTTTATTATTAATTTTATTTTATCCCTTACCATTCTATACACAATTATTTAATCATTTAATTTCACTTCATAAGTTTTGATGGTATTCATCTTATGTGTCAAAAATGACTTTAGTAGGTTGACTATGATAAAAGTGGTCATTATTTAAAAATAATAAAAAAATAATAATGACATAATTATAATTTATATACATCATTTATAATTTTAAAACCAATCATGAAATATTTTTATGAAAAATGAACTATATTATAATCATGAAGACAATAGATCGTATGTACACATGAGTAATGTTTCCATTTTTCAATGATCATTATGGAAAGAAGGAAAATATTATTTTATCTTTATAGAATGATTATAATATCATAAATAAAATATTATTAATTTAAATATACTTATATATATAATCCATGTGATGTGGTGATGAGAAAATAATTACACCACTTCCTAGAGGCGGTGGTCCACACGTACTCACGGAGGACGTTATCATTTCTCCGTGGATGTAAGAGTAAAAGTAAATGATATATATTATATTTTAAGAATGATAAATATGTCATTAATATCATAATTATGTCATATATATCACACATATTTATTAAATTTATCCTTATTAACTTACATGGAAAGTATTAGTGAAAAAAGAATCACATCGCTTCATGAGGTGACAGTCCGCCGTACACATGAGCAGCATTAATGTATCCCCCACAAAATGGAAAGTAAGAAGGTATAAATGATATAATAATTACAGAGTATATTTATGTTAAAAATAATATATATACATATACACATTAAATCCATAATTATAAGAATCCATGATAAATGATGATGAAAAAAGAATCACATTGGTTCATGAGGTGGTAGTTCATCGTATACATGAATAATGATTTCAGTTCCCATTTGATAGTATAGAAGATGTATTTAGATTATTAAATTGAAAAAATAAAATCTAATTATATTTTGGAAACTTTTTTTATTATATAAACATAATTTAATAATTTTTTGAGGAGTTGGAAGAAGAAATAAAATAAAAAACTCATGTTTAAGCACAAAACCTCTTATTTAGACAACCTCCTTAAGTTAGCACCAAAATCCTTCTTAGGATGAATTTATGATCAACTGAAAGAATTTAGGTTATGGGTATAGAAGTAATAAAGGAATTTGGGTAGTTATGTTTTTTATAAAAATGGATTTTAAGGTGCAGAGAGGATATGATAGGGGTAACCTTTTATAAGTGAGGTGAGTAAAACACTTGTAATTTTTGAAAAGAAAAAGTTTTACCCAAGTTTTTCACATGAAAAAGGATAAAAAATAGACCATTATAAATAATTATACATTATAAGGTATAAATATTTCCATAAAATATGTTTAGACATGTTTTTAGGTCATTTTAACCCTTATTTTGTTAGTTCAACCCCCAATAAATCCATTTTTACCATAACCGTGGTAAAATATTTTTACGGTTTTCACTATTAATTATGAAAAAAATTAATTAAACCTTATTATATAATATAAAATATGATTATTATAAATATTTAATCCATTTTACCAAATTAAATTCACAGAAGTGGCATAAGTTAATTTAAAATTAAACCCGCAGACGCGACGAAAAATCAGTTTTTCAAGAAGTGTATTTTTCCAGCCTAAGATGATTTTGTATTAAATCTATGAATAGTAATAATCATTGTATGAATTTAAATAAATAAATATATAATATAAATTTAATTTAAATAATTACTCATTAGGGGTTATTTTAATTAATTTAAATTGATAAACATTATGAACTTTAAAAAACAATTTTAAGAAAAACCTGTTTTTAAACCCAAAAATAAACTTATAGTAAAATCCAATATAAATATGATTAAAATTTAATTAATTGGATTAAATATAAAAAAATAATACTTATGTTAATTTAAATCATATTCAAAACAAAATGTAACTTTTAAATTACTTAATTTATTGAAAAGAAATGACATTTTTACAAAAATTAACATTTTCACTATTCACTAAAAAATCAATATTTTTTGAAAAATAAAAAAATTTCACCCTAAGTTAATTTTGATATTATTATTTAAAAAATACAATTCATTTTTTAAAATTAAAATTATTTAATTTATAAAATAAACTTTTAAACAAAATCCTATAATAAAAGAGTTTAATTAAAACCATTTTCTTTTTGATTTTAAAATTACTTAATATTTTTATAATGAATATAACTATATAATTCATATTAATAAACATGAAAATGATTAATTTTATAATTATCTAGGTTGTTACATTCTTTCCCCCTTTTTTAAATTTCAACCTTGAAATTTTATTCACTTATTAAACAAGTGGGGATATCTTTCCCTCATAGCATTTTTAGATTCCCATGTTGCTTCTTCAATAATATGTTTTTTTTCATAAAACCTTAACTTGATGAATTAACTTATTCTACTCACTTTATTTCTATGGTGAATAATATGAATAATCTATTCCTCATAAGAAGGATTTTCTTCCAACTTAACTACTTTAGGGCTCAAAACATGAGATGAATCTGACACATATTTCCTTAACATTGAAACATGAAATATGTTTTGTACCTGGGATAAAATCATAGGTAATTCCACTCGATAGGAAACTAATACAAATTTCTCTAGAATTTAATATGTTCCAATGAACCATGGAATTAACTTATCCTTTTTAACAAAATTCATAACACTTTTCCATAAAGATACTTTAATAAAAAACATGATCACTTACATCGAAAGAAAGATCTTTTATCCTGCTATCTGTATAACTTTTTTTCTTGTTCCGAGCCATCCTCATATGTAGTAAAATCAACCACACCTTCTCTACCATTTTCTTTTCCAACTCTATTCCCATTAACTTCCTTTCTCCTACTTCATCCCAAAAATCTTTCCTCTGACACCGCTTTCCATATAATACCTTAAATGATGTTATATGTATATTGGAATGAAAACTATTATTATAAGAAAACCAAACAAAAAAATATTTTGATCCCAACTTCCCTTGTAATCTATATAAAAATAATGAATCATATATTCTATGGTTTGAATCATCTTCTTAGACTGACAATCAGTTTGAGGATAGAAATCTATAATAAAATTTAATTTAGTACCCAATGACTTCTGAAGTCCTTTCTAGAAATTAGAAGTAAATCTGGGATCATGGATTGAGACAATGGAGAGAGGAACTCCATGTGACCTGAATATATCATTTAGATATAGTGGAGAAAGCTGATATAAGGAAATAATATCTTGAATGGGTAGGAAATGTAAAGATTTAGTTAATTGATAAAAAATAATTCAAATCACATTGTTACCTTGAAATGTCTTTAGAAATTCCACCATGAAATCCATTGATATATTTTTGCATTTCTACTCCAGCACTAGAAAAGGATGAAGCATTCTCTTTGGTAATTGTCATTCTACTTTAACCTGCTAAAAAGACAAAAATTTAATGGTAAATTCAATAATATATCTTTTCATAAAATCCCACCAATAATACTCTCAAAGGCATTAGTACATATTAGTTCTTCCAGGATGAATGAAAAATAGAGAACTAATAGCTTCACTCAATAACTCTCTCTTCAACTAGAAATCAAAAGGCACACATAATATTTTTCTATTTCTGATAACAACTACTTCGTCAATATTAAACTTAAGAAACTTACCCTTCTTAATGGATTCTACCTTTTTCTTCAAAACACAATCCTCCTTATGAGTTTTCTTAATTATTTCTGATAAATTTGACTACATTGAAACCTAAATCAAAATAGAGTATATCCATTTATCCACAAATTCTAAGCCAAAATTCATCAAATCATTAACCAAATGGTCATGTTCTGAACATAACATGGTTCATGTATTATTATTTTTCTGACTCAAAGCATTAACTGTTTTTTTCTTTTCCAGGATGGTAATGAATTGTGAAATCATAATACTTGATCAGTTATAGTCATATTCTCTATCCCATGTTCAATTATTTCTGAATGAATATATACTTCGAAATTTTATGATCAATATATATTTGACACTTTACTCTATACAAATAATTCCTCTAAATTTTTAATGAAAAAACTACATTCACTAATTCTAGATCATATGTAGGGTAATTTAACTCATGAGTTTTCAATTGATGTGAAACACATTCAATTAACTAATCATTATTCATTAGTACACAACCAAGTCCCTTCAATGAAGCATCACTGTAGATGAAATTTTTTCCATTTTTGGAAGGTAAGGATAAAACTAAATCATCCACAAATCTTATTTTTATTTCCTAAAAACAATCATCATATTCTTTTTTCTAGATGAATTTAACTTCTTTTAGAGTTAACTTAGTCAGTGGGTTAGATAATTGAGAAAAATATTTAGCAAACCATTAGTATTAACCCGCTAAAATGATAAAACTACAAATCTTTGTAGTATTTATGGGTATTGTACATTATTCAATAAATTTTGTTTTAGTAGGTTCAATAGTTATTCCATCTTTAGAAACAATATGACCAAGTAAAGAATTTTTTTGCAACCAAAATTCACACTTAATTTTTTTTCCATATAGTTTATTTTCTTTCAAGGTTTTAAAAACAATCCTTAAGTGTATTTAATATTCCTCTTTACTTTTAGAATATACCAAAATATCATCAATAAACACAACTATAAATTATCCAAGAACTCATGGAAATATCTATTCATAAGGTCCATAAATATAGTAGGTGCATTAGACAACCCAAATATAATACCTATCAACTCATAACACCCATATATAGTCTGAAATGAATTCTTACGAATATCTACCACCTTGAACTTCAACTAATGGTACTCCAACCTAAGATAAATCTTTGAAAAATATTATGCTCCATGGAGATGATCAAAAAAATCATTGATACGGGGCAAAGGATATTTTTTCTTAACAATGATGTTATTCAAGGCTCTATAATTAATGAAAAATATCATTGAATCGTATTTTTTACAAGAAAAACATGATCAACCCATGGTTAAGTGCTAGGATAAATGAAACCTTTATCTAAAAAATCCTAAAATTTATTTTTTAATTATAAAATATCTACTTGATCCATTATATAAAGGGGTTTTGAAATATGCTTAACATCAAGAACTAAGTCAAAAGTAAACTTGACCTCATGATCTGTAATAACACCAAGTAAGCCATTAGAAAAAAAATCCATTTATTCATTCACTACTAGAAAATCACTAATTTAAATAGTTTCTTTTCAACAATATGATTTAGGTAATTTTCATTATCATCTCTAATAATTTTTTTAGCTTCTTGATAAGTTATCAAAGGTATGATATCATTAAATAAAACTTTATTGACTCTATAATATATCTCAGCATGATAACCAAAATCTAATCCATCCTAAGAATAATATAAAACTCCACTATGGAAATTTCAACTATATTTATAGGAAATACTATCCCAATAATAATAATAGGAAGGTCCCTATAAATCTTTATTACTTTAATATTTACACCCAAATTTTTCACCAAAAAATTTATCTTCTTTTCATGTGGTGATATTTTCATTTTACTTATAAATTTATTAGAAATGAATGAATGTGAAGATCCAGACTCAGACAAGGTATTTGGAATAGTTTGAATAAATAAGTAACATACCTGTCACCACTTCACTGGATAGCCCAACTTCAACCGTGGTAGTAGAAAATGATTTTTCCATACCTTTATGTTTCTGATCATAATGATTTTCACCCTAAGTAAGTAAAATTGGACACACATTAGAATAATGTATTAAGTCATTGTAGCTAAAACATATCACTATTGATCGACTATTTGTTACCTAATTATTGGATTGTTTATGAATCTTTTATTTGTAATCACGAGCCCTATGAACAAACTGACCACATCAATAACACTTTCCATATTCTAAAAAACATTCCCTAAAATGTCATTTAAATCACTTGGAATATATTGGGGGATTACCTCCAAACTTCTTAATTGGTTTCTTCCCTACTATTTCCCCCCTTGACCATTTATTACTTTTTTCATCTTGAGGAACATAAGTGTCAGCAAGCTCCATCTCAAATTTCTCAGCACAATGAACCACTTTCTCATAAAATTTAAATTCTTGTGCAGACAAAGCTCTTAATAAACTCGGTTTTAACCCTAAGTAAAATATATTAATTTTACTATCAGTGTCCCAATTAAAATCTAGAACATACCCAACCAATCTTGTGAAGTTTTCTTCATACGCGGACTTAGAATCTTCATCATTTTGCCTAAATTCCAAAAATTGTTTTTCCATCCCATGTCAAAACTTAGGAAAGTATTTATCAATGAACATATTCTTAAATTTGTACCATTCCATAGAATCAAGTTCATATATATCTTTGGTATTCTTAACCAAAGACCACCACCAACCAGCTTTACCTTCAAAATGATAAATGGAAAGGGATGACTTTTGACATTATGAACACCCCATGACTTCAAATATCTTATCCATGTCAATAAACCATCCTTATGCTACAACAGGGTCAGATTAACCACTGAATAATGGGGGTTTTTGTCTCATGAAATGCTCCAATATTGACATGTTCCTATGTAGTAGATCCAGCTGATCCTTATCATGGATATCACCACCATTTATAGCTTGTGTCGAATGATCCCTCACTGTAACAAACTGTTTTGTTCTAATTACAACCATCTTGGGATGCTAATTTAGAAGGATATTTTCCCCTCAATGCCTTCCCATTATATATTCCTTTTATCCTCTATGGAAAACCATTCTTAACAAAAATAGTTTAATTAATGCAATACAGTAATATTCAAATTCTATATCATTTCAACTTAAATATAAAGTAAAATCTTTCAAGGGCATGCTGTTAACATTATATTAAACTCTAAATTTATCTAAACCTTACTTTGATACCAGATACAAGGAACCAAACTTAAATGTTATATAATCTTGAGTTTTAAGTCAATAATTAATTCTATTACATTTGAGGATCTTTTTCAATTTAGAGTTTTATAGAATTAGGTCATAACTCATACACAAAATAACTATATAATATAAAGTGGATGCTTTCTATTAGTATCCATTTTTCCCACAATATAAAACTTTTTAAATAAAACATGATTTTTTCATGTCAAATCATCACGACTTTCAAATTGACCTATTTATTTACCTTACCCATCCTTAAACACTGTGAAAAACATTTTAAAAATGTGGGTTGATCACAAAAATCTCAACAAGGGACATAAAAATAAGAATTTTGTTAGTTTAGTGAAAAAATGAAAACCCAGGCAATTTTTACCTTTATCTTTAAAGTTCCTTGAAGTTATGAAATGAAAGATTTTCACATGAAACACACACACACTTTTTTCTCAAATAAAACCTTTAAAACCTATAACAAGAAAATAAAACCCCTTTTTGGAAACTTAGAGCATCATATTCATAAAACCCTTTCAAAATAATTTCAATTGAAATAACCATATAGCCACATTCCAATATAATTATTCTAATAACATAATAATTATCCAATGCATTGTAGATATATAATGGGTATCACCATTCACATAAGCTATATCAGGATCACCCATTTTTCATGAGCTATAATTGTGCTTAACCCTTCGTATAATCTATTCGGGCTCACCCGTGAGCTATAATGGGGATCAAACCATTTTATAATATGTATCTGGGTCACCATTTTTTCATATAATTCTTAAGTACCATATCATGAATAAAACATTTTATTCTTTCACATTTTCATCATAAAACCATTTTGAAAATTCTTTTGAACCCATACACAAAACCTTTTTGGATATTAAAACACCCTTTCATTTTTAAAAACTCATTTTCAATACCAAAATACCTAGAAAAAGGAAAAGATGGTTTTTATGTGAAGAAAACATGAAATATTGTAAAGGAATTTGAAAATAAAATAACAGTTATGGTGGTGGTAAAATTTTTTATCACTGAATATATTAAAATAGAACATTCCTTTTTTTTTATTGTTAAAACTTTTCGTATAAAACATATAAAAAGATTCCTTTTGAAAAACTTTGAAAAAAAGTTAAAAAAGGCATAAATTATCCTTCATAAATATTTTTTTCATATAAAAACATCCATAAAACATTTTTAAAAAAATATGGACATGGAAGAATATGAGTTTAAAAATAAACCTTTAGAAAAATATTTTTTTAAATAAAATCCCTTACCACATTAAAAACATTTGAATCGTAATCCCCATGAAATAATAACATTAAAAAAACTTTTAAATGTCATGAGAATAAATTAATTCATGATATAACATGTCAAATAGTATTTATATACACCTTATAGAATAATATAGGCGCATAACATCGAAATATGCCTCAATGAAAGTAAATTAAGATAAAGTCTCTTACCTTGAGTCTAACTCATCACACATGTTCTTTATCTTACTATAAAATAATTTTTTAATGATTTAATTTATTAATAACCCTTTTAAAATTTATTACTCATTTTATTTTATCTCTTACCATTATATACACAATTAGTTAATCATTTAAGTCCACTTTGGAAGTTATGACGGTATATGTCTTATGTGTCAAAAATGACTTAGGTAGGTTGACTATAGTAAAACAGTTAATTATTTATACATAATAATAATGTAATAATTATCAGTTTTAAAAATAATTTATACTTTTAAAACAAATAATTAAATATGTTTATGAAAAATGAACTACGTTACAATCATAGAGATAGTAGGTCGTATGTATACATGAGTAACATTTCCATTTTTCAACGATTATTATGAAAAGAAGGTAAGTATTATTTTATATTTAAAGAATTATAATAATATCATAAATGAAATATTATATCTTTAAATATACTTATATATATCATCTATGTGATGTGGTGATGATAAAATAATCACATCACTTTGTGGAGATGATAGTTCACACGTACGCACGAAGGACGTCATCATTTCTCAGTGAATGGAAGGGTAAAAGTAAATAATATATATTATCTTTTTATAATGATAAAACTATAATTAATATAATAATTATTTCATATATATCACATATATTTATTAACTTTATCATTATTACCTTCTATGAAAAGCGTTAGTGAAAAATGAATCACATCTCTTCACGAGGTGGTAGTCCGCCGTACACATGAGCGACTTTAGCATATCCCTCCCAGAATGGAAAGTAAGAATATATATGTGATATAATAATTACATAGTATATTTATGTTAAAAATATAATAAATATATAATTTAAATCTATAATTATATCATTTTATGAGAGGTGATGATGAAAAATGAATCACATCGGTTTACGAGGCTATAATCCATTATACACATCAATGATGATTTCATTTCCCATTTGATAGAATATGAAATAGATTTAGGTTATTAAATTAACATAATAACATATAAATATATGTTAGATATTTGTTTTATTATATCATCATAATTGAATAATATTTTAAGGAGGTGTAATAAGAAATAAAATAAAAATGCTCATTTAAGTAAGATACCTCTTCTTCAGACAACCTCCTCAGGTTAGCACCAACATCCTTCTTAGGATGGATTTATAATAAAAACATGGGATCTAAGTTGTGTGGAGGGAATTAAGTAAGATATTTGGGTAGTTATTGGATGATACAAATGCATTTTATAGTGTAAATAGGATATGATAGGGGTGACCATTTATAAGCGAGGTGAGTGACACACTTGTAATTTTTGAAAAGAAAAAGATGTACCCACATTTTCACATTAAAAAAGGATAAATGATGGACCATTTCATATAATTATAAATTATAAGGTCTAAATATGGCCATAAAATATATTTTATACATGTTTTTAGATCATTTTAACCAAAATATTTTCAGTTTACCCACAGTGAATCCGTTTTTACCTTAAAGGTGGTAAAATATTTTTACTATTTTCACTATTAATTATGAAAAAAAATTAATAAGATCTTATTATATAGTATAAATTATTATTATTAAAAATATGGAATCCATTTTACCAAATTAAATTCATATAAGTTATATAATTTAATTTAAAATTAAACCCACAGACGCAACAAAAAAGCTGTTTTTCAAGAAGTGTATTTTTCAAGCATAATACGATTTTATATTAACTATATGATTAATAATAACCATTTAATGAATTTAAATTAATATTTAAAGTTATATAATCTATAAATTTCATTTAAATAATTACTCATTAGTTGTTATTTTAATTAATTAAAATAGAGAAACATTATGCACTTTAAAACAATTTAAAAAACCCATTTTAAACCCAAAAAACAAACTTATACTATAATCCAATATAAATATGATTCAAATATAATTAATTAGATTAAATATAAATAAATAATAATTATTTTAATTTAAATCATATTCAAAACATAATGTTTCTTTTAAATTACTTAATTTTTTGAAAAGAAATGACATTTTTACAAAAATCGATATTTTTCACTATTCACTAAAAAATCAATATTTTCTAAAAAATCTACAAATTTAACCCTATTTTAATTTTTATACGATGATTTAAAAAATTAAATTCATTTTTTAAAATGAAAATCTAGCAATTTATAAAATAAACTCTTAAATAAAACTTATAATAAAAGAGTTTAATTAAAACTATTTCATTTTTGATTTAAAAATTACTTAATATTTTTATAATGTATATAACTATATAATTCATATTAATAAATATGTAAATGATTTATTCTATCATTACCTAGGTTTTTACATCCCAGTTTCTAGCCAGAATCTTCTAGCATATAGGGAGGCACGCTTGAGGTCATGTGGTGACCCGATCCAGTTATTTTTTAGAGTGAACCAGGGTGGGGACGTTACAAAGTGATATGTAAGGGTCATAATACCCCATGTAAAGGTTCCAAAAATCACATATAAGAGTAAAAAAAACTTATACATGAGTAAACATAACACAAACTATACACAATAGTACCAAACCAAGAAAAAAACTTACTATAAATAGACTACACCAACTGAAAAAACAAACCATCCCCAAAAATAGTTAACATATTAAAAATAATAAAATAAAATTTCCGATAATGTAACATGGAAAAAAATATGTCGCCAAAAAATTAAAATCAAAATATTTTAATTTATAATGTATAAGAAATCAAAAAAACATTAAATTTCCTCCTTAAAAATAAAATGTAAATGAAATGGGGTAATGTTCATTAAAGATAACTAGACCATCAATTAGTTCATCCAGTTTTCACTAATAGAAAACCATAAAATCTAGCATAATCAGCTTAGACAGATTATCTTCTTGGCATGTTCCATGATGGCATGTGTCTACCTGTACTATTAGAGTTAGTATCATAGAACCAACTAATTTATACTTTATATTATCCATATTTATATTTAAAGACCTAAATAATAATAAATTTTTTATCACATATAATTTTTTATTATAATTTCCTTAGAGTATTGTCACATCGAAAGGTTATAATAGTTCCCTTCTATGATGAGAACCTAAAAGTACTATGACAATATTCTATAACCTATAAGTCCTATATCCATGATAACATTCTATGAAGGGACAAAAAGTATATTTGACTGCAAGGTTATAGATTCTCATAAGTGGAAAAGTATTTATCTCATGAAGTTCAAACTTGGTAATATTTATGATGAGAGATTATAAGGACAAACCCACTGATAAGAATTCCACATGTTTCAGTGTCATTTTATATTTATATGTGAACATGTGTATTATCAAAAACCATGACTCTATATGTTTGTGGAGAAGTAAGTTAAGTTGAGTGTGTCATGGGTGATATGAAATTAATAAATAGATTAAGAAAGTATTTTTCCCTTCTAGGATTGGAAGATGATATCCCAAACCTTTTGATTTAAATGGAAGTGTAAAATTAAATTCCATATCCATGGTGGTTGATGAGTTCATTTTAGGAAATAAAAGAAATATATATCAAGCATTTAGGTTAATGAAGTTGTTATAGTAAATTAGATACAATAGGGGGTGAATTGTATTTTTAAAACAAATATACAATTTTTATCCTCTTTAAGTATTTTTTTGATCAGTTTTTTGTATTACTGATCAAATCAAAGATCGGAGTTGTGGAAATATAATCTGTATGAAATATAGTTTGAATAATGGAAATAAAATGATTGATATTTTATATTTTTGATGAAATACATAACATAGTAGAAATTCAAAAAATAAAATATGGAGTATTGGTTAGCAAACCAAATACTCCATTAAAATGATATTATAAAAACCATACTTTTAAACCAGAGTGAAAGGTAGATATTTAAATTAGATATAAGGTATCCATGAATTTATACATGTTGTAAGGTATACCCAATTTTATACCTATCATAAGGTCTATTTCCCTACCCCTATAAGCCCATGACTAAATTTTTTGGTAGTAGCTCACTTCCACACACCAGAATTACTCGAGCTCCGTATTTATAGCCAAAAAATACCTCGATTAGAAGATCAGTAATTCCTTTGTCTTCCTCTCCCTGAAATCCATCGATCATACATGATTATAAGAAGGAAAATTATAATAGAAAATTTTATAAGACTTACAATGAAAACATTAAAATGGTAGCTCTTAACAAAAACACTTAGAAAGAAAAATATTACACTAATTAGAAGCAATCACAATAACACAAAATTATAAAGGTTAAAAAAATTAGAAAATTTCATAATTCTTGATCAAACTGATCATTCTTGTTAAAATCATGTATTATTATTTTTATGATGGTTGAGGTGCGACACTATTTATAGGCATCATTGTAAAAAAATTCAATGGTCAAATTCTGCAAAACTCAGAGTCATTTACAACTGCATTGAAAATAAATTCATTATCAACTGATGAGATCAACATGTTTCTTTATTTAATAATAAGTTAAATTAACATTGGAATAATTCTTCTAAATCCAATATAAGTAATCCAACATGAAACTTTAGATCACTATATTTTTGTAAAACAATTTTAGTTCTACAGTACTTCAGTTTTTGGAAGTTCATTCTATATAGGCATAAAAACTTAAACAAAAACTTCAAGTTAGATCATTTTTATATAAATTATATCGTGATTTATAAAATAAACAAATAATTGATTCATTGATTCAACAATCTCCCCATTTTTGAAAAAAAAACATATGAGAAAATTTGAAGTGAGAAACTGAAATTAAAAATAAATATCCCTATACTCACCATAATAGATAATTTCTCTCCCTTTTTTGAGAAAAAAATTAAAAAAATTCATTAGAAGAAAAATGAAATGTACTTCCCTTTAAAAATATTGAATATGGACAAATAAAGATAGGATAATATACATAATAAACAATAAAAAACACAATTTTTCATAAATTCCTCTCCCTTAGTGATTTTCAAAAAATAAATATAGAATAAAGAAAAAATAAAATCATAAATTAGAAATTTAATTCTATTTAATAGTCATCTGATCATATGTTGTAGTTTCTTTTGGAACTTTTTCTTCTCTTAATATCTTAAAGAAAAATCATTTTATCATGGATGATGTAATCAAATTTACTACTTCAATTCCATTTCGACCATTCTTTCCCATCTAACAAGATCTTATTATAAAGTGAGTTGAAGTTTAACTTCAATTTCTCCACTAGTATTAAGGATCTTATTAGGAATATCCATATAATAAAAGATAAAGTTTTTCATTATGAAACTTTGAACTTTAACTTCTTCACCAATAATAGAGATATTTCTTTGAAAACATTTGATGATTTTATTACTTTAGAAAGGAAAATTTTAAGCTTCAAAGATGGTTTTATGATTTTATTCAGATAAAATCATAGAAAGATACTGATGATAAGAAATTGTTTAGAAGAAAAGTGAATATATAAAGAAAAATTAATGCGAAAAGCCTTGATATTATAGTCCTTATATAAGAATTTAATATTTATATCATCCAAAAATTTATCCTTTGATATACAGGTGGTTCTTAAAGACCTTCATAGAAAATTAAATACCAAAACATATATCATAAAATTCTTTTAAGAATTAAATTTAAAATTTCTTTAAATGGAAAAGAAAAGTTACCTTTTTGATAAATAATAAAAACCCATATAAAAATAATTAAATAAATTTTATGACAATATTATATATATCCCCTATAATAAACAATAATAGCAAGGGAATATTAAAATACATGGTTGAAAATATTAAACCTTCTGGGAGTTATGTTCTAAAAATAATGGATAATATTTCTCTTTCAAGTATCATTCAAGAAAAAAGTTTATCAAAAAAATATTAATCATTTATAGAAAAAAATGATAAACCATAAATATTGAAAAACTGATAAGTTTAAAAAATAGTTAAATTTGAAAAATAAATAAGTTTTAAAAAATATATAAGTTTGAAAAATAGATAAATTTGAAAAATATATAAGAAATATAAGTTTGAAAAAATATATAAGTTTGTAAAACCTAAAATTTTATACTCCTAAGGAGTTTTTGATGTAAGTATATAGATAAATAAAGAGTTGGAATGAATATCACTTAGGGTTGATCATTCTAATTTTTTTTAATTAATTTGAATCTGTTGGAAGTAAGAGATTTTGTAAAAATATCAGCAAATTGATTTTCCAAAGTTGAGAATATTATATCCTTTTTTGTGTGTAATCCCTAAGTAAATGGAATCTTACATCCATGTGCTTTTATTTTGAGTGATGTGTTGGGTTTCTAGATAAGGAAATAACACTAGTATTATCACAAAGGATTATAGTTTGAGTAAAACTCAAACCAAAATCCATGAGTGTGTATAAAGACCTAGACTTAAAACATTAAATATTATTGATTTTTTATACATGAATTCACTTTATTTTATTCCTAAAGATCTTTTAGGTTTATAGTTTTAGAGAATTAGATCATCATAATTACATAACAAATCCACATATTACAAAGTGGACACTTCCACTTACTGTCTATTTTTTCTACAATATAAAAATTTTAAAATGAAACATACATTATTTTCATGAAAAATATTTATGATTTTCAACTTGATTTATTATTTATTCTTACTCATCCTTAAACCTAGTGAAAATAATTTTAAAAAATGACATGAGTATAAAAATCTCAGTAAGGGATATAAAATAAAGAAATCTATTAGTCGAGTGAAAAAAATGAAAACCCATAAAATGTTTAACTTTTCTATATTTCTATTTGATCATATAAAATAAATCATATCTCTATGTGGAAAACACTTTTTTTCTTAAATAAAACCTTAAAAACCCATAGAAAGAAAATTTGAACCCTTGAAGTCATTTTAAAGAATTATATTCATAACCTAAATTCACTCGTGTCAGAAAAAACTAGATCTTAGTAAAATCAATAGGAGAAAACTCCTGGGTTAACTCTGTTTTTTTAATTTTAAGATAAGGAACATTACCCAATTAATTGGAGAGCTATATCAGGATCACCCATTGTATAATCTATATCAGGGTCACCCTTCGTATAAGCTATATCGGTCTCACCTATCATATAAGTTGTGTTGGGATCACATTTTATAATAAATAATTATCAAGTACCATATCATGAATATTTTTTTAAGTTTATACATTTTCATTATAAATATCTTGAAAAAATCTTTTGAAACCATAAACAAAGCACGTGACATTTTCATATAAAATGTGGAGAAATATATCTTTCTTAAAAAAACTCTTAAGAATGAAAAATTCCTAAAAGATATAGAATTGTATATTATTTGAACAACCATATTAACTTGTGTTGGAATATTGATAACAAATAACAACTATAAATATAGAAAAAAGTGGTCAAACTTTACACATTAAAATAGAACATTCCTTTTTTCTTTTTGAAAATAAATTCAAAACATTATGTATGAAATAAGTAGAAATATTTCTCTTAGAAAACACAGAAAGAAAGTAAAAAAAGTCATAAAATATCCTTTATAATTTATTTATTTCAACATAAATACATTTTTAAAATAATTTTAGGAATATAGACATGGAGGAAATTTTTTTAGAAAATAAAATTTTAAAACATTAAAAATTGAGGTTTTATAGAAAAGTTTCCCTCACCCAGAATCCGACTCATCAAGTAAGTTCTTTATATTCCCGAATAATAAACTTATGTTAATTATTTAATTGATTAATATCCATTTTAAAGTTTATTATTCATTTTTATTTTATTTATTACCATGTTATATTCAATTACTTAATTAATTAAGTTCACGTCATATGTTTTGATGATATTTGAATCATATGTTCAAAATGACTTCAGTAGGTTGAGTATTTCCAAATGTACCATGAGTATATCATTTATAGAATCCTAATAATGTTCTAATTATTATTTTTTATAAATTATACTTTTATAACCCACCCTGAAATATGGTTTTGAAAAATGAATTATGTTACAACATGGAGACGATAGTTCATACGTACGCATGCAAAATATTTCTATTTTTCAATGAAAATGAGGGAAATAAAGCATCATTTTATTTTTACAGAATTATTATTATATCATAAATATCATATTTTTTTCTTTAAATCCACTTATATATACCAATCATGTGATATGGAGATGAAAAATAAAATACATCGGTTCATGAGGCAGTTGTCTGTGCGTATGCACAATCAATATTTTTATTTTTATTGAATGGTAAAAAAAATAGAATATTTATATCACTAAATAATGAAATTTATTTCATATATATATATATATCATATTATTTCATTTTTATCCATCATTATTTCCATCCATGAGAGTCAGTGATGAAAAATGAAATACATCATCTTCACAAGGTGGTAGTTCATACGTACAAACGAAAGATGTTTTTATTTTCCATTAGATGGATAAGTAGATGAAAATAGGTTATAAAATAATCATATTAATATTTAAATATATTTAATATACTGATTTTATTATATTACAATGGTTTTTAGTATTTTTAAGGAGTTAAAAAAATAAATAAAAAAGAAAACACCCAGTTAAGAACTATACATATTCTTCGAACAACCTCCTTAGGTTAACACCAAAAGCCTTATTAAGATGATATTTTGATAAAAATAGAACCTATAAGACATGTATAGTAATTTTATAAAGATATTTTTTAAGATATTTTGTTATATAAGAGGCTCTTAAAGTGTGGATAATAGAGGATAGGGGGTGTCCTTTTATAAGTGAGGGAGAGGACACGCTTGGATTTTTTTAAAAGAATAAAATATATTAATGTATTACTCAAGAAAAATGGATCTAAAATGGATCATTTTCAAAGAATATATAATATAGGGTCGAAATATGACTATAAAATATGATTTATATAAGTTTTTAAGTAATTATAACCATTATAATTTTAGTTTTAACCCATTTGACTTGTTTTAACTCTTACCACGGTAATTGACTTTTTTACCAAAGTTTTATTCATAATATCAAAAAAAGAAAGAGACTCATTAAAAAAATTATAAATGATGATTCAAAATATTTATTAAATTTTATAAAATTCAATTTCTATAAGTGGAAAAAATTAATTTTAAAATAAACCCACAAAACGCGATGAAAAACGGCTTTTCAAAAAATGAATTTAAAGTATATTTTTTTTATATCAAAATAATGTGTAATTTTGATTCTAATGATATTTATTGGATTTTTTTAATCAAAAGTAAATAATTAAATTTTAAAAATGATCCAAAATATAATTTTATTTTGTAAATATATGAAATGAAAAGACAGTTTTCTTAAAAATCAGTATTTTCTACTATTCACCCAAAAATCATCTTTCTCATAAAATTATCAAAAATTAAATCTAAGATAATTTTGATCCATTGATATCAAAAATGAAATCCTTTTTATAAAATTAAAACTCTAAAATTTTGAAATAAATCTTTTAAATAAAATCATATAATACATGTACATAAATTTAGTAAAAATAAAAATATTTCCTTTTTGATTGAAAAATTAATTAATATTATTATAATTAATATAACTATATAAAATATAATTAATTAATATTAATAAGGCATAAAATTAATTTACTATTAGCATTACCTGGGTTTTTACATTCTTTCCCCTTTTTGGAAATTTTGTCTTCGTAATTTTATTCATCACTTAAACAAGTGGGGATATTTTTCTTTTATAACATTTTATGATTCCCCTATTACTTATTCAACCATATGATTTTTACACAAAACCATAACTTGATGAATCAACTTAATTTTAAACACTAGATATTTTCAATCAATAATTTTAATTGGTTATTCCTCATATGAAATATTCTCTTCCAACTATACTACTTCAAGGCTCAAAACATGATATGTATCTGGAACACATTTCATTAATAATGAAACATGAATAACCTAATGTACCTAGGATAAAATAAAATTAAAGGACACTCTCTAAGCAGTTGATCCAACCTTCTCTATAATTTCACATCATCTAATGAACTGGGGACTTAACTTTCCCCTTCTACCAAAATGTATAACATTTTTCCATGGAGATACTTTAAGGAAGACATGATCGCCTAACTTGAATGAATGATATTTCCTCTGGTTATCTATATAACTCATATCCCTACTCTGAGCTACCCTTGAATTCTAGTGAATCACATCTGCCTTCTAAACCATATCCTATATCAACTATAGTCCTAAAAACTTCCTTTCACATACTTAATCCCAACAAGCTAGAGTCCGACATCGCTTTCCATATAATTACTCAAAATATGCCATCGGTACAATGGAATAAAAAATGTTATTATAAGAAAAATCAAGTAATGAAAGACATTGACACCAACTTTCCAAGTAATCTATTGAATAATATTGAATCATTTATTCTAAAGTCTGAATCATTCGCTCTGATTTTCCATCATATTGATGATGAAAATCTATACTAAAATTTAATCCAGTGCTCCATGACTTATGAAGGACTTTAAAAAAAATATAACTAAACTTGAGATCATGATCATATATAATAGATATAGGAACTCCATGTAATGTGACTATCTCCTTGAGACATAGTTAAGAAAGCAGATTTAAATACATAATATATCAAATAGGATAGAAATGTATAGATTTAGTAAACAGATCAATAATAAACCAAATTGCATTATTACCTCAAGATTTATTTGGAAATCCCACATCGAAATCCATAGATATATTTTCTAATTTCCACTCTGGAACTAGAAAAGTCTGAAGCATCCCTCTCAGTAATTGTTGTTTGACTTTAACCTGTTGACAATTTAAACTTTTTATGGTAAAATCTATAATATATTTCTTATTTTCATCCCATCAGTAATACTCTCAAAGGTATCTATACATCTTAGTACAACTAGTATGAAGACAAAATAGAGAGTAGTAAACTTCACTCAACAATTCATTTTTCAACTGGGAGATAGATGACACATACAACCTTTTTCCAAATCTCAAAAAACCTTCCTTGTTAATTTTAAATTTAGGAAACTTATATTTCTTTACCAGTTCCACCTTTTCTTGAAAATCACAATCTTCCTTCCAATATTGCTTAATTCTATTTGATAAAGATGAACACACTAACAATTCAAACAAAATAGAGGAAGTCCATGCATGCACAATTTCTAGGCTAACATTCATTAAATCATTTACTAAAGGATCATGTTCCAAACATAGCGTGGTTAATGATTCAATATCTCTTCAAATAAAATCATTAGCTAATTTGTTTTTTTCCTGGATAGTAATGAATAATATAATCATAATACTTTTTTAGTTTAAAACATATTCTCTACCTCATGTTTAACACTTTCTAAGTGAATATATACTTTGAAATTTTATGATCAATATATATTTTAAATTTTACTCTATATAAATGATGTATATATATTTTTAAATAAAAAACAAAAAAACCAGTTCTAGATCATGTGTAATATAATTTAGCTCACTAGGTTTCAATTAATATGAAGTATAAGAAATTACCTGATCATTCTGCATCAAAACACAACCAAGTCCCTTCAAAGAAGCATCAATGTAGATGATAAATTCACCATTTGTAGAGGGAAGGTCCAAAACTGGACCATTCAACAATATTCTTTTCAGTTCCTAATAACATTCATCACAAAATTCCATCCAAATGAATTTAACTCATTTTAAGTCAACTTAGTTAGTGGTCTAGATAATTAAGTAATGTTTTCAACATACCACCAAAAGTAACCTATTAATCCAAGAAAAATAAAAATCTATATGAAATTTAAAAATATTGTTCATTCTTTGACTTGTTTAATTTTAGCAGGGTTGATAGTTATGGTATCTTTAGAAATAATATTCCCAAGGAATGAAATCTGCTATAACCAAAATTCACATTTACTAAATTTACCATACAACTTATTCTCCTTCAAGGTTAGAAAACCAATCCTTAGGTTTCTTTTTTGATACTCATAAATGTTATAATATACCAAAATATTATCAATAAATATAATCACAAAATTATCCAAATAAAAACTCTATTCATAAGATCCATGAATACAAATGGTGAATTAGACAACCCAAAGGTCATAACCATAAACTCATAATGAATATATCTAGTTAAAATTATCATCTTTAGAATATCTTCCTCCTTCACCTTTAACTGATGGTATCTTGACCTGAGATCAATCTTCAAAAAATACCACGCTAACTAGAGTTGATCAAAAAAATCACCAATATGAGGTAAATTATACTTTTTTCTTAATAGTGACGTTATTAAAGGATCTATAATCAATAAAATTCCTCATTGAACCATATTTATTTTTAAAGAATAAAACAAGATTACCCTATGGTGAAGTTCCAGGAACCTTTATCAAGAAATTCATGTAACTACTTTTTCAATTCCAAAATTTCTACTTGAGTTATTTGATAAGGTGGTTTTGAAATTAGATTAGAATCAGACACTAAGTCAATAGTAAACTCAACCTCCTAATCAGGAATAAAACTTGAAAAATCATTAAGAAATACATCTATATATTCATTCACTACGAGCACATCACCAATTTTAATAGTTTTTTTTTCTTTTCAATAATATGATCTAGATAACCTTAACTTCTACCTTTAATCAATTCCCCATATTATTTATATGTTATCAAATGTATGAAATCATTGAATATAAATTTCTTAGCTCTATAATATATCTTATCACAATAAACTAAAATCCAACCAATACCCAGAATAACATCAAACTCCATTATGGGTAGTTTAACAATATTTGTAGGAAAAACTATCCCACTGATAATAATAGGAAGATTCATATAAATCTTTTCTGATATAATAATTCCACTAAGAGTTTTCACCAAAAATTTTATTTCTTTTCATGAGATTATATTCCCATTTTACTTGAAAATTACTTAGAAATGAAAGAATGCAAAGATCCAGAGTTAAATAGGGAATCAAAATAATTCAAATAAATAAGTAACATACATGTCACCACTCCACTAGATAGATCAAAATCAATCATAGTAGTAGAAAATGATTTTCTACACCTTTTTTCTTTATATCTTAATGATTTCCATCATGTAAAACTAACTTTAGACATATGTTAGCATAATTCACCAAATCATTATAGTTAAAACATCTCACCATTGGTTGAATATCTGTTACCCCATTCTTAGATTGATCAAGACTTTTTTCTTTATATTCATCAACCTTATGACCAAACTTACCACACCGACATCACTTTATAGATCTTTTCAAAGATGACCTAATTTTCTTACTACACTTGGAACATGTTGGGGGATTACCTCTATATTTATTATTTGACTGATTATCTATTTCTTTTCACCTTGACCATTTAATACTCATATTATCATGAGGCACATAAGTGTCAACAAACTCCATCTCAATAATCTAAAGATAATTAAAATAATTCTCATAACTTTTAAATTCCCTTAAGGCCAAATCTCATCGTAAAATTGGTTTTAATCCTGAGTATAATCTATTAATTTTACAATCAAGGTCATAAATATAATTAAGTACATACCTAGCCAATATTGTAAAATATGCTTTATATGTGGCTACCAAATCCTCATCCTTTTTCCTCAATTCTATGAATAGATTCTCCATTTTGAGCTGAAAAACCTTAAGGAAATATTTATATAGGAAAATTTTCTTAAATGTATCCCATTTCATGCCATCAATCTCATATATCTCTTGGGTATTCTTAACCAAAGACCACCACTGATTAGCTTCACCTTTAAAATGATAAATACTAAGGGTTACATTTTGATGTTTTGAACATCCCACGACTTTGAATATTTTTTCTAGAGCATTGATATAGTAACCTAGGTTTTTAAACATAAATATCACATATTTTTAGATGAATATTCAATATATTTCATAAACACACACCTGAGGGCAGTAATAGTTTAATTTATTTAGAGACTATAAACACAATCTTCTTATTTAATAAAATATATTCAACATCTCCCACAAACATCTTCTCACATAGTACATCTCTTAGGTATACCATACCGAAAACTTTCTTTATAACCTAGGGAAGGAAACATAATAAAGGGTGAGCTCAGATACTCAGTAAGGATAAACATAGAAGATATCAATTTATGATCATATGAAAATATAAGATAATAATAAGGGTATGTGATCATGAACATCACTTATAAAGTTTATACCCAATCTATCATAGATCATAAACATGAGTCATGACATAAAACTTTATCATTTCAGAAAATAGGGCCCATAAGCGTGAGAAATAATCATAAATTAATCATTAACAATAATTTCATTTCATAAAATTGAGGTACCATCATAAATATAGAAAAACCATTTTTCATGTCAAGGTAAACTACCAAGACCATCAACACAGGGGATCAAAACTTATCACCTGTTTCATATTGTGGATCAGGATGCACCTGTTTCCCATAGTGGATCAGGATGCACCTATTTTCTATAGTGTATCAGGACTCACCTATTTCCCATAGTGGATCAATAACATTATCTTTTTCCCCATTATTATCTTATGAGATATAAAGCTTTACCCAATGAATTGGAGGGATATATAGGTCTCAACCATCTCATAATGAAAACTATACTTATGTGTGCCACAATATCATAAAACATCCATCACATCATCACATCATAACCCATGTAAATAAAATGGGTTTTATAGACATTTCATTAATTCACCATAGAATAACCTATAGAAGATAAATGGGTTTTATAAACATTTCATAAAAATAAACATTAACCATTTAGAAAGGATGGTATCATTCAATCTTATACCTAATAAAGCATAAGTAACATCAAAGGATTTCATTATAGATAGAAAATGATTTTAAATGATCACTTAGAACATTTATTGTGGAATATAGACTTTACAGTTTGAAAAAAACTTTTTAAAACATAAAATAATTTCAAAATACTTTTATTTAAAATTAACCTTGGAAACTTATAAAGGAAGGTTTAAAAATCATTTAAAACATTTATTGTAGAAAATATCATTCCCATTTTGAAAATCACTTTTTAAAACTAAAAATTAATAAAAAATTTTAGAAATCCAGTTATTTTAAAATAAACTCTGAAACTTATAAAGTAATATATAAAACAATTATTTTTCCATGATGGTGGAAAATACTGTTTATGTTGTACACATTAAAATAAATATTCCTTTTAATTTTTGTTAAAAGACAAACATGTATTGTTTTGAAAACTACATGAAGATTCATTTAAAAAAAGTGTAAGAAGTTAAAACATGGGTAAACATATCTTTAATAAATAATTTGTATTATTTAAAAACATTTTTTAAAAAACATTTTTAGGAAACATTATTTTGGAAGAAAAAGGTTTTTTGGCCGAAGAGAGAAATAAAGTCAGTTTTCTTTTGAAAAATATTCTTTTGAAATATTGTGTGCATAAATATAGGGAAATGAAGGGAAAATGTATTTTCATGACATAACCATAGGATAATAAATGTCATGAGTTTTTTGATAGATGGATCATAATATTTTTTTCATCAGAAACATAATCATAAACAATCCTGATAAATGATGAGATTGTAACATAAAATCTTTTCCAATTTGGTAAATTTTTAATCCCCATGAAGGAATAAAATTCAATAAAAATTAAAATATCTTGATAATAAATAAATTTATGACATTACATGTCAAATGGTTTGTATATACACATCATAAAATAAGACAGGTGCATAACATAACATATATCTCAAGGAAGGAAAATTGAGATAAAAATCCCTTACTAGTTTTGGTAACTTTTGAACCGTAAACCCCATCAAAGAGTGATCCTAAAATTGATTTTTAAATAAAAATAGTTTTCAAGATAATCATCATAAAATACATTCATGGGAATTATATGCATCACATAAAAGATATAGGCGGGGAATATGGCATGTGTCTCATATAAGTAAAAAGTGAGACGAAAATCCATTACTATAAGTCTTGCATTATTTCATACACATTAGAACCTCTTGTATAATAAATATAAGTTTATTATAAATATATTACAGAATAATAATTATATATATCACACCACATATTATTTACTTGTTACCTTTTATTACCCATTTATTAAAAATTTCATGTCAAAGTCACGTTTTAAGCAATAACTGTTTTGTTTTTCTTGTATGTTTTGATTTGTTATTTTTGGTCCTCTTAATTTGATCATGGTTACATAATCTAAATAATGTTAAAAATGATATAAATATCATATATATTTATTATATATTTATTTATAGTGATCTATAAAATTTAGAGATAAAAAATCAAATACACCGTTTATGGAGACGACAGACCATATGTATTCATGAGCGTTGTTTCCATTTACCTGAAGAAAAGAAAGAAATAATGGTAAATAATATATTAATATTATAGAATAATTTTTATGTCACATATATATCACATATATTCCTTAAAACCATCCTTATTACCTTCCATGTAAAGCATGAATAAATCACATCACTTCATGAGGCGGTAGTCCACCATACACACCAACTATGTAATCATATTCCCACAAAATGGAAGGTAAGAAGGAACAAAAGATATCATGATTTTAGAAGGATAATAATATCATAAATATCGTATATAAACAATAAATCCATTATTATATCCATTCGTTAGAGGTGGTGATGGAAAAAAATAACATCGATTCATGAGGCGGTAGTCCATTGGGGTGTTATATTCTACCCCCTTAAATAAATTCCATCCTCATAATTAGAACTCATGATTGATAAAAAGTGTTTAAAATTTGAAAATACCTTTGTGGGAAATCCACATCATAAAAAGGGTTAATAAAAATTCCTCTAGAAAAGAGATAAAGGAATGTTCGAAGGCCATATGGAATAACACATACTATGTTTCCAAATAGGATAACATAGGTGGGAAGTGAAAACATGGACATAAAAGAGAAAATTAACACCCAAATACTAATATAGAATGATATAGAACATAATCAGGAGAAAGTTAATAACCAAAAATCCATACATCTATGATAGGTGAAAATACCATTCATTCATCATAAATAAAGGTAAATGTTAAACATTTTATTTCAATATACTTTTCTTAAAGTTAATTAATTTTCACAAGAAGATATACTTACTTGATTTCATTCCATTTCATAAGCACAATCTCATCCTTTGGTTATACCTTGATCAATTTCCATTTCATTTATTACTCTAAGAAATGAAGATGATTTTTCATGCCTGAAGCACTAATAGATCACAATATCTATATAGAATGATAAGTTATTCATTTTATCTCTATTTATCATCACAAAAAAATAGTTAGAATTGGTTATCCAATATGAATTAATCTTCATATGGTTAATTAATACATTAATAATTAAAACCTCATCTAAATATCAACTTAAACCATTCCATAAATGGATAACCTTATATCCATTACAGATTTCCAAATTTATAAATAAGGTCACTAAAATTCCAAAAATAAACTTAACATTAATCCCCAAAATATCATAAGATAGCTCTTAATTGTCACATACCAAATATGTGAATACCTTGGTTATATATTTTCATAAAACATGGTAATTACCAAAATTAATATGAAACCTTAATGAAAACAAACATACTTCCTCATTCCTTAAATAAAAACATATATTATTAAATAAATTCAATAAATATAATAATTTTGTAAACTCCATCAATGATAATAGAAACCACCTTGTCCAAAAATCATTAATCAGTTATAAGGTTATCAATACTATCCAATTTACTTTTTTGATATCCAACATCTCTTTATCCCAACATTATTATCTAAACATACATAAAATATTAAGGTTTATCTTCCCCTAATCACGTATTTTCTATAAAATATCACCTTTATAATAAATCACCCATATAATAAACCACTTTTATAGGTCATCAATACTGATCAACATATTCTTACAAATCCTTAATAAAAAACTTATACAGAACAATCCTTATATATTTCATGATTCATATAACATAATTCTTGAATACATAAACACTTCAATCATACCATTTCATTCTTAAACCATTAAATAAGATTAATCATATTTTTCCTTAATACCATTTTCCTAAAATATGTAATATGAATCATGTATTAACATTCATCAACCTCAATTTAATCATGCTTCTCACATTTAACATAAACAATACTGTTAGAACATCCCATACCTTTCATATGTCATTCGTGGTCTCTTCATCATCAAAACTATAACCATTACACATACCAAATTGCTAATTATATTCATGATGTTTCCACCTAGGACATTTATTTTCATAATTCACATACTAAACACATCTAAAACATTCAACCATTGATGATACATCAGGGAGACCATTATTCTCATCCATTGCATTAATCAAAATTTTCATTTTTCCTCTATAATTAATTGCTTCATGTCTTTATTTTACACACTCAAAATATCTTCCCATTCCTATAATAAATTCACTTGGGTGATTCTTCCCACATTCTTTACATATAGTAAACTGAATCTTATTTCCTATATGGTCTCTACCAGCCGAACTGTCAATGAACTCCACCCTTCTTTTTTAGCAAGTTTGAGTGTTGGTTAAGGTGTATGAAATTAATCATATATCATGATAAATGATTAGGAATAATCACACTATCTTTCACTCCATTTATCATTACATTTGTTTCCTCATCAACACATTATCTATCACATTAAACATTGATGCAGTTCCTTCCAGTTCCTGCCACTCACTGAAACCAAAAAACATAGTGTAATAAAAAAATAATCATAGCGGGGAACCACATAATCATGAAAAATAAATTATAGGATGTATAAATCACAGAACCTTATTTTTAATCTATGAAACCTTAATTTTATCCTAGTTCATTCATAATCACTATCTATTTAAATTCTTCATGATGGTTTGTAAAGAGTTTGTAAATTTCTAAAGCATATCCCCAGGGAGTGTCAAACCAGGTGTGAAACAATGCCTGTGGTCATGCACCAGGTAATGATAGATTCTAATTAAATACACTTTTTTCAGAGATATTACCCCTAGGTACCTATATTCTAGATCTATATCCACTTATAGTATCTAGATAGGGATGTAATTTATTATAAATCACTCTCTCAATCCTTTACCAAAATTCTAGGACATTTCCTATACTTTGATTCATCCTTAGACTTATCCTTATACATTTACTTAGGAATATCACTAATGTTTTCTCATGTTGGTTTCAAAAGGATAACTAGACCTATCCTTTGATACCAATTATAGTGACTCATGCTTTTATACATAAACATCACATCTTTTTATATGAGTATTTAATACATTTCAAAAACACACGCCAGAGGACCATAATAGTTTAGCATATTTAGATACTAGAAACACAATATTATTATTTCATTAAATATATTCAACATATCACAAAAATATTTTTATCAAATAGTACTCCTCTTAGGAATACCCTAACTAAACCTTTCTTTATAACATAAGGAAGGAAACATAAGAAAGGGTGAGTTCAGATGCTCAGTAAGGGTAAACATAGAAGATATCAATCTATGATCATATGAAATCATAAGATAATAATAAGGTTATGTGATCATGAAAATATCTTAGGAAGTTCATAACCAACTTATCATAGATCATAAACATGATTCATGACATAAAAATTTATCATTTCATAAAACATGGCCCATAAGAGTGAGAAATCATCATAAATCACTCATTAACCATAAGATCATTTCATAGAAGTGTTTCAACATCATAAATATAGAAAAATAATTTCATATTTCAAGGTTAACTACCAATACCATCACCATAGTGGATAAAGTCTGATCACTAGTTTCCCATTGTGGATTAGGACACACCTATTTCCCATAGTGAATCAGGATGCACTTGTTTCGCATAGTGGATCAGGACTCATCTGTTTGCCATAGTGGATCAATACCATCGACTTGTTTCTCATTATAATCTCATGAAATATAAATATTTACCCAATTAATTGGAGGTAGATATAGGTCCCAACCTCATCATAATAAAAACCATACTTATGTGTTCCATAATATCATAAAACATTCATCATATCAACACATCACAACCCGTGTAAATAAAATGGATTTCATAAATATTTCATCAATTCAACATAAAATAAACCATGAAAGATAAATGGTCTTCATAAAAATTTAATCAATATAAACATTAACTATCTAGATAAAAAATAAGGAGGTATAATTCAATATTATCCCTAGTAAATCATAAGTAACATCAAAGGATGCCATATTTGATGGAAAATGATTTTGAATGATTACTTGGAATATTATTGAGGAATATAGCCTTTCTAATTTTTTTAAAAAAAAATCTAAAACATAAAATATTTTCAAAATACTTTTCTTTATAAATAACATTGGAAACTTATGAAGGAATCTTTAAAAATCATTAAAAACGTTTTTTAGGAAAATATCCTTTCCATTCTAAAAATCAATTTTTAGAACTAAAAATTCCTAAAATAATTGGAAATAGTTTTATTTGAAATTAAATATTAAAAATTATAAAGGAAGTTTTAAAATAATTATTTATTCATGATGGTAGGAAATACTATTCATACCATACATGTTAAAATAAGGATTCCTTTAACATATTTGGTAAAATCCAAACATGTATTTTTTGAAAAAAATAAATATTACTTTATTTTTTTGTTAAAAGGTAAACATGGTTAAAAATTTATTTAATACATCATTTGAAGGATTTAAAAACATTTTTTAAAGCATTTTTAGAAAATATTATTTTGGAATAAAAATGATTTTGACCTAAGAGAGAAATAAAATCAGTTTTCTTTAATAAACATTATTTTTGAACTCTTAAGTACATAAAGAGAGAAAAATAAAGGGAAAAAAATGTATTATCATGAAATATCCAGAGGATAATAAAATAAATTAGTTTCTTTAGAGATATTTTATAATATTTTATCATCAGAAACATAATCATAAATAATCCCGATAAATGATGAGATTGTAACATAAAATCTTTACCACTTTGGTAAATTTGTAAGCCCCATGAAGGAATAAAATTAAATGAAACTTAAATTATCATGATAATAAATAAATTTATGATATTACATGTAAAATGGAATTTGTATACACCTTATAAAATAATATAGGTTTATAACATAACATATGTCTCAAAGAAGAAAAATCGAGACAAAAATCCCTTACTGCTTTGGTAACTTTTGAACTGTAAGCCCCATGAAAGAGAGACCCTAAAATGGATATTTTAATATAAATAATTTTTATTATAAGAATCATAAAATATATTCATGGGTAGTATATACACTACATAAAAGAAATAGGCGGTGAATGTTACATGTGTCTCACAGAAGAAAAAAGTGAGATGAAAATCCCTTAGCATAAGTCTTAAATCCATTCATACATGTTCAAAAATTATGTATAATAAATATAATTTTATTATATATATTAGGTGTTTGTAGGAATAATCACATTAAAAACACACACACCGCACACACATGCTGGAAAGGTAGTCTATATCCCCCCAAAGGATAACCCACCCATCAAGCCTTATTTATTCAATACATGACCCGAAGGCCCAATGGACATGAATCCCATTAAATAGACCAAAGGACCAATGAATAATTGTGCTTGAATCATACTTATTACTTCACTAGGACTGAGTTATTTCTGCATCACCACCTGCCTGCATTATGAGTCATGTCTGCATCACCACCTGCTTGCGGAAATTCGTTCCCTCCCTGATTTGAACCTAAGTCCGATGCAGGATTGCAGGGAGCCTTTACCACTTGGGTAAGCCCCAAACTATAATATAAGTTTATTATAATTCTATAACATGACCATAATTATATATATCATACTTTATATGATTTACTTATGACCTTTTATTACAATTTTATTAACAATTCCATGTTAAAGTCACGTTTCAGGAAATAATAGCTTTGTTTTTCATGTATGTTTTGATTTTTTTTATCTTTGGTCCTATTTATTTTATCATTATTCAATAATCTACATAATATTAAAAATGATATTAGTATAATATATATTAATTATATATATATTTATAGTGATCCATAAAAGTTATATATAGCAAATTAAATACACCATTCATGGAGACGGTAGGCCGTACGTACGCATGAACGCTATTTCCATTTTCTCAATGGAAAGAAAGAAAGAAATTTAAATAATATATTACCATTATAGAATAATTTTTATGTTATATATATATCATAATAGTAACCAACCCATGCATTTACATGACATGCTCATAAAATTAAAAACAATCATTCACACGCTAAAAAAATTGCAGTGATGATCTACAAAACATGTCACTCGTTGGGTCACTAGGAGGAAATTGGAAGAAGAAATGGAGTGAGTGGGATGACCGTGACACATGGAAATGGACTAAAAGCTGGTGGTGACATGTGTAGCTAGAAGCATTCTATAAAACTATAGATGTGAATTTATGTGTATAGGTGTATATAAATTAAATCATTATATGCCTAAATCATGGAGTAATAATACCCTATCTAATGGAGGATTATCAACTTCTATAGGTGAAGGTCCCGTACCCCATCATGCGGGGGATTACCAACTCCGACTATAGTATGGGGGACCTGCACCTCATCAGGATCAAGGGAATGCTGACCCCATACCTGGACTTCTCGATATGTAGGACTCATGGCCCAAAATAGTAGAGTATTAACACTATGATTAATGTTTACCCTAACATTAGAATTTCACCAGGGGAGTACTTAAAACTTGTGTTTTCTTTGAATGTATTAACCAAACTCTATCACCTCCTTTATAGAGATAATATGATAGAACATTACAATATGCCTTGTAAATGGTCTCTGATAAATATGATAATCATTCAATCCTAATATATATGAAAATTCAATTAGAGCAAACTATTTACTTGTTCAATTTTGACACCCAAGAAAAAACCACCAAAGAAAACATAGTATATTAGATGTTCTCTTCTAGTCATAGAATGTCCTAGGCATATACTACTAAACATGTAATATGATGTGTACCCCAACCAATGTTGAACAGGGTGGTGGGCATATACTCTTCCACTCCCTTGGATGTGTGGTTCTATATAACATGGCGTGTGACCTGCAGTCACAACCTATGTGATATCCATACGTAAAACACTACTGAAAGGAATAGATACATGAAATTAATAAAAAATTTACAAAATGTGTGACATTTATAATATATAGAAACCTCAGTTCCATAAAGACATAGATGAAGTTTTTTAGTGCTCTCTTTCCTTGTATTCTGCAATTCTAGATCTAGAACCTTTAGATATCTGTAATTTGAACCATCACATTCATAATTTTTTCCATTTTTGTTTCCCATCACTCTACTATCCATGCCTGGATTCTACAACCACACCTCCAGTGGCCGTTTCTACTATTTCTCATCATCCTTCCACCTTTGGTTCAAGACACCATGTGCTTGAAACCACTGCCCCATCGATTCCAAGCTCCATTCATCACACATGGGCCTTTTTTATACTAAAAAATAAATTCAAATATGAATCTCTATAGAGAATAAGTGCATATAGAATATGAAAACACATATAAGTGTATAAATTTTCCAAAAACCAAACATTTATTTACTATATTGGTGTTACTAACATCACCATCATCATCAATTTGATGTTACAATCATCATTTCTTGTGTCTAATGGGTGATCTTCATTACTGAACCCAAGCATGTGAATAAACAAATGAAAAAGCTAGCCGAGCATGGTTGTGAAATGAGAGGAAACATTTTATTAGAATTAAAAAAAATCATGAACGAATCAAAGGGTAATAGAATAATGATTACAAATGTTTACATAAACACCAGACCTAATTTTCATTATAATGAAGCCAACTGACTTGCAGTGATAAACATAAATATCAATACAATGAACATTAAGAAACAAGGGCTGCAAATTTTAATGTTTTTCCAGATTGTCTATCAGGAAAGATTTCATAATTGAAATCATGTTGTAAATCTCTCTTCATAATATATATTAGGTAACCAATATATACGAGATGAAAAATATGAAGTATTTAGAAATAATTAAGAAATAGTTCATCCAAACCAAAGTAAAAAAATGAGTTGATATATTATATAAGTTTATATAATGTTTGATGGAATGAAGAAAATAAAAATTTAAATATAGTAAATACAGGATGTCAATACCTAGAATTTATTAAGGAAGCAACATGGAAAATTCTAGATGAATTCTACTAAATAAAAATTTACTATGTAGTATATTCATGTTTTGTTCACAGTGACTGCTTATAACATGAATACAAGTATAAAGAATTTATTTTCCATTATATAACATGTATTATTCTCCTAAATCTACTTAAATATGTAGATTGGTATATAATTCCAGTCAATGTGTGAATATTAAGATTTCATATTGTGAAAAATAATCAAATCGGTGATACTATAAAAAATGTTCCTAGTAATGAATATTTGAAATTTTATTTGATACATACTATAAATCCTTAGTTGAAATAATTATTTGCAGTAAATAATTTCTTTTTATTGAGATTTAGAATTATTCATAGTGATTTATGCACCTATTAAACTGATTTTCATACTACAAGTGATACAGATTAATGTAAATCATTGAAATATTATGCATATTATTACTGGTGGATTATTTTGATTGTATGCACTGTATGCATATAGTTAAAGTCATACAATACTTAATATAGAAGATGGAAGAACATAAATTCTGACTATTTTACTTATATACATGATATTCCTTTTCAAATATATACATATTTTTAGTTGATTAAAGAACATAAATAATAAAATGAATCCATACATAATGAAATCTCCCAATACTAAAACCTCACTTTCTAGGATTCAAAATATTACATTATATCTATATCAATCTTGGAGTTAAACCAAATATTCACCTCACTTCCTAGTTACCAATAACATTAAGTATTTAACCATAAATTATTGCTCAATATTACATTATACTTAATCTAAAAACATCATGTCACCTTCATTATTCTTTATTTTTATGTCTTCATCAATCTTGGAGTTAGATAATAAAATATTCATCAATCTTAGGCTGAATTACAAAGAATAAGGATCAAAGGATAAATAGAAAAAATAGTATAATTCGGCCCAATATTGATATTTTATAAATGACTAACTATTATATAATTGAGATCTTTGAGTCTCAAAAACATATCCGTAAGAATCTATAATTTAAGCCTCATAATTGGATCTATTATCAAATCCAAAACCAATACTAAAAATAATGAATAATCTTTATTAGTTGTGATTTAATATTTATGATGTTGAAAAAAATCATTGTATTCTAATGCTTCTATGACATTACCTACCAAGGCACCAGTTTATTTCCAAGGAAATCATTTCTCCAATTATCTTTACATAAATGATATGTGATGTTAATTAAAAAAAGGACAAGATATCCTACCAATGAACTTGACAAATTAAATACCAATAGATTTTTTTCTACTTATTAGAAATATAAACATAATAAATACATTCTAAAATAATCTATTCCCTTTGGTTAGATGTAATGTTTCTTCATTAAAGGTGATATACCTATCACATTATATTATCCTTCTAATGAATCAGGTCTAGTAAATGATTTTTATGTTACAGAATAATATCGATGAAGTATCTAGTAAGAGGAAAGTTATATCAATTATCATAACAATAATCAAAATACACTAATCATCCTGTTAAATTCAAGATATCCTCTTTTATCATGGATTGATGGGTTTTTAGGTTTCAAATTAGCTATTATAAAATCTATTTGGCATCTTTATATATCCTAATAAGGTTTCAAAGAAGGGATTTCTATAAGTATAGATGTAGAGCATATATATGTCCTGAAATCATTGTTAACCATGTGTGTATATATACATATTCTGTGGATATATATATATATATATGTGTGTGTGTGTGTGTGTGTGTGTGTGCATAACATATTTATAGTAATGAGGCGGTGCATGTTGAGAAACAAAATTAAAAAAAGGAAAAAATTATTCAAAATTAAAAAAGGTAAACAATAAACCATAATATAGAGAGAATACGAAAAAAGATTAAAACTAACAATGAAAATTACAAAAAAAAAATCTTCACTTAATTTTTAAAGAAAAACCGTAATTCAACTTATAGTGGACCTCCATTTTTTTCATAAAACTTTTTCATAGAAATATGAAATTGAGAAACCTTGCAATCTAAAAAAATGAATAAAAATATTAAATGAAAAGAAAAAAATAAAAGTACACAAAAAAAGTACACAAAAAATTATTAGATGATATGATATCAGATAATATCAATGGAATAAAATTAATTTAAAGTTTTTAATAGAAAAAATAAAAATTAGAAAAAATATTATCAAGGGAAGTTGTTTTTTGATACCTAAAACCAAATAGTAAATTCACTTCTTGAGATCACAGATCATATTATGTGGATATATCTATACGTGTGTGTGTAAAACATATATATTGTAATGAAGCAGTTCATGTGGGGTAACTAAATTAGAAAATGAATAAATGATTCAAAAGTGAAAAAGGTAAACAAAAAATAAATCAGAATAAATAATATAAGAAAATATTAAAATAAAAAATGAAAACCATAGAATAATATATTTAACTTAATTTTTAAAAATAATTGTAATTAAATTGATAGATGACCTCCATTTTTGTTATAAAATGCTGGCATAACAATATAGAATTGGGAAAACTTCATTATAAAAGAATGAATAAAAATATTAAATGAAAAGAAAAAAAATTACCCAAATTTTTTTTACAAAAAATTATTATATGCTATGATCTTAGATAATTTCAATGGAATGAAATGAATTTAAAGTTTTTAATAGAAACAATAAAAATTAGAAAAAATAATTATAAAGGGAAATTTGTTTTTTATACCTGAAACCAAATAGAAGTAGATTCACTTCTTGAGATCATAGATCATATCTTGAGGATCTTAAAATATTTAAATAGGTAAAAATATCAGACACTGAGAGACATACAAGGAAAAAACAAAAGTACCAATAAATAAGAATCTATAAATATAAAATACCTTGATCATTAGAGTGTTGATAACATGGTGAGACATCACCACATAAAAGTAAAAATATTTAAAGAAAATAATTTAAGGATCATATAAAAGAGAACCCCTCATTTAGTTGTAGTTTAAACAAATAAATTGTAAGAAAATTTAAAATTTAAAATAAAAATCAGAAGATTTTAGCAGACCTCTATTTTTGTCATAAAATGCTGACATAATAATATGGAATTGAGAAACATACATTATAAATAAATGAATACAAATATTAAATGATAAGAACAAATAAATTTACACAAAATATTGCACAAAAATATTTTTATACACTATGATCTCAAATAATATCAATGGAATGAAATAAATTTAAAGTTTATAATAGAAATAATGATAATTTCAAAAAATAATTATCAAGGGAAGTTAGTTTTTCATACCTGAAACCAAATAGAAGTAGATTCACTTATTGATATCACAAATCATATTCTGTGAATATATCTATGCATTTGTGTGCAAAACATATATATCATAATAAAGCAGTTCATGTTGGGCAACTAAATTAGAAAAGGAATAAATGATTCAAAAGTGAAAAAATGTAAATAAATAATAAATCATAATAGAGAATATAAGAAAAGATTAAAATCAAAAATTTAAACCATAGAATAAAATATTAACATAATTTTTAAAATGAACTATAATTCAACCGATATATGACCTCTATTTTTGTCAGCAAATGCTGGAATAACAATATCGAATTGAGAAACCTACATTATAAGGAAATGAATAAAAATATTTAATGACATGATCAAATAAAATTACACAAAAAAATTATCATATTCTATAATATTATATGATATCAATGGAATGAAATGAATTTAAACTTTCTAATAGAAACAATAAAAATTAAAAAAAAAGAATTATCAAGGAAAGTTGTTTTTTCATACCTGATACTAAATAGAAGTATATTCACTTCTTGAGATCATAGATCATAGATTTTGAATCTTAAAATATTTTAATGGGTAATAATATCATACACTGAGAGATATAAAGGTAAATAATAAATTCACCAATATATAAGAACCTCGAAATGTACAATACCATGATCATTAGAGTGGTGATAACACGGTGATACATCACCACTTAAAAGAAAACATATTTATAGAAAATAATTTAAGGATTATATAAAATAAAACCCCTCATTTAGTTATATTTTAAACAAATGAATGGTAAACAAATTTAAAATTTAAAATAAAAATCAGAAGATTTTATCTAACCTCCATTGTTTTCATAAAACGCTAACATAACAATATGGAATTGAGAAACTTGCATTCCAAATAAATGAATAAAAATATTAAATGACAAGAACAATTAAAATTATGTAAAAAATAGCACAAAAAAATTATTATATTCTATGATCATATATAATATCAATGGAATGAAATGAATATAAAGTTTCTAATAATGAAAATTTGAAAAATAATTAATAAGGGAAGTTGGTTTTTCATACCTGAAACCAAAATAGAATTATATTCACTTCTTTAGATCATAGATCATATTCTCTGGATATATCTATGCATGTGTGTGCAAAACATATATATCATAATGAAGCAGTTCATGTTGGGTAGCTAAATTATAAAAGGAATAAATTATTCAAAAGTGAAAAAAGGTAAACAAAAAATAGACCAGAATAGAGAAAATAACAAAAGATTAAAATAAACAATGAAAACCACATAATAAAATATTTACTTAATTTTTAAAATGAGCTTTAATTAAACTGATAGCTGACCTCCATTTTTTTCATAAAACACTGGCATAACATTATGGAATTGAGAAACCTACATTCTAAAAATAATTCTAATTCAAATATGCACAATTTATGTTCTAAACATAGAGTACCTTGAAAAACACTTTCTGTTAAAAAAAATAACTAAAATAATTAAATAATATAATTACAATTAACCTTACCTTGCATAATTAAATTTAAATAATTAACAAAAAAAAGAATTAATACATACATGGTATAATATATAACCATTAAAAAACTTTGAAAGGTCTTATTGATAATATATATTTCAAGGCAATATCCTCATGGGTGAAAACTAGTGGTTTCATCCTATGGTGGAATTTAGGTAGGTCTTAGTTTCGATCCTCCTCGTGCATGATTAGTTAGATTTTCATTTGTTTACCCCCCACCCCAGCTGATGTAATATATATATTTCGAGACAATAATCAACTAACAAGGGTGTAATTATTTAGAATACCATAGATATCCATATAATTTAAATATTAAATAAATGAAATTGATACCACATAGTTGTCCTTGGCAAGGTTCCTCATAATAAAAGAATTGAGAACAAAAGGAATTCATGTGACAAGAACTATGTAGCAGAAAAGAAACAAACATTACCTATTTTTTATAACATAAAATTAAACCAAATAAAAAATTAACATAGTGATCAGTGGAGGAGATATAGGTAGAAATCATCATTTGGAGAGAAACATGGTTTTAGGATTTATATCTAGGGTTCCCTACATAGTGTCAAAAAATCTGAAACCCACAAATTATAGAGGATGAGGTTCTTAATCGAATATTAATTTATTTTTTTAAAAATAATTCTAATTCAAATGATATTTGACCTCCATTTTTTTTCATAAAACACTGGCATAACAATATGGAATTGAGAAACCTGCATTCTAAAAATAATTATAATTCAACTATGGAAAATTTATGTTCAAAATATAGAGTACCTTGAAAAACACTTTCTATTTAAAAAAATAACAAAAAAAATTAAATAATACAATTACATATAACCTTACCTTGCACAATTAAATTTAAATAATTAATGAAAAACAAAGAATTAATACATACATGGTATAATATATAACCATTAAAAACTATGAAAGGTCCTATTGATAATACATATTTTAAGAAAATGGCCCTAGAGGCACAACCTAGTGGTTGCGTCCTGTGGTGGTATTTAGGGAGGTCTCGGTTTTGAGCCTCCCCGCATGTGATTAGTTAGATTTTCATTTGTTTATACCCTCCCCAAGGTGACGTAATATATATATTTCGAGACAATAATATATTGAAAAGGGCATTATTGTTTATAATACCATAGATATCCATATAATTTAAATATTAAACAAATAAAATTGATACCGTATTTTTGTCCATGGTGAGGTGACTCATAATCTAAGAATTGAGAACAAAATCAATTTCTGTGACATGAATTGCGTACCAAAAAAGAAACAAACATTTACTATTTTTTTAACATAAAATTAAACCAAATAAAAAATAAATGTAGTGATAAGTGGAGGAGGGTTAGGTTGAAATAATCATCTGGAGAGGAACATGGTTTTGGGATTTAGATCCAGGGTTCCCTACATAGTGGAAAAAAAATTAGAAACCCACCAATGAAAAAGGATGAGGTTCCCGATTGAAAATGCATAGAGGGGAATATAATTAGGGTTTTGAAAATTTAGGGGTTCCTGTATTGTGTAAAGGGGGATTTTGAACACCATAATTTGATTCAATTTCAAAAATATACTAGGCGGTTTGAGGTGAAGTCAGAGGTAGAGGTTCATGAAGAGTAAGAGGCAGAGGTGGAGGCTGATGCGAAGGAGGTGGTGGAGACTGGTAAATAGAAGGAGGAGAATAACAATGTATAGTAAGAGGAGGATGAAAAGGTTGATGCAGAGGTGGAGCCGAAGTCTGATGCAAAGGAGGAGGTGGATGCCGATGCGGAGGAGGAGGCAGACACTAATGTAGAGTAAGAGTAGAAGGCAGACGCTGATGTAGAGGAGGAGGCAGACACCAATGAGGAGGAAGAGGATGAGGTAGATGCTGATGCCAATGAAGAGTCAGACACTGATGCATAGGAAGAGGAGGAAGAGGAGGCAGGCACCATTTTAGAGGAAGATGATAATGCAGATGCCGATGCGGAGGAAGAGGATGAGGCGGACGCCGATGCCGAGGAGGAGGCAGAAGCCAATGCGGAGGAAGATGAGGAGGGAGAGACCAATGCAGAGGAGGAGGAAGATGTGGATATGATGTAGAGGAGGAGAGTTAGGGTGGGGATTTGGAGATGGGATTATGGAGAGGAGAGTCGGGGTGTGGGGAGGAAATTGGGAGAACAGTAACATGGGTAAGTTGAGAGGAAATAAAGACAGGGGAGACACGTAATGAAAAATTACTATGGTGATGACACATGTAAGAAATTTTACATGCTTTAGTATAGATAATTAATGTTCATTAAACCCATTATTATCACCTTCCATGTAAAGCGTGAACAAATCACATCGCTTCATGAGGCGGTAGTCCACCGAACACACAAATGAAGTTATCATATTACCATGGAATGGAAGGTAAGAAGGAATATGTGATATAATGATTCTAGAAGAATAATAAAATAATAAATATCATATATAAACAATAAATCCATAATTATATCTATTTTTGAGTGGTGTTTATGGAAAATGAATAACATTGATTCGCAAGGTGGTAGTTAACCGTACACACAAATGATGATTATGTAATCTATTCAATGGAATAGGAGAATGATTTAGATTATGATATTAACATAAAAACATCACATTATATATAATATATTAATTTTTTTATATCATCATGGTTTAATAATAATTTAAGGAGTTGGAGGAAGAAATAAAATAAAACACTCGGTTATGGATGTTACCTCTTCTTCGGATAACTTCTTTTGGTTTGCACCAAAAGAAATCTTAGATTGAATTTATGAAAAAAATAATTCTTTTAGGATGAGAGGAGGGAATTAAGGAATTTATTTATTTTAGGTATTTTCTAAACCAAAGGGTTTTAGATGTGTGAGTAAGAGAGTAAAGGGGGTGTCCATTTATAAGTGAGGTAAGTGGCACACTTGTAATTTTTGAAAAGAAAAAGGTGTACCCATGTTTTTCACATGAAAAAAGGATCCAAAATGATTCATTATAGAAAATATAAGATATAAGGTTGCAATTTTTCCATAAAATGGGTTTTTGACAAGTTTTGGGTCATTTTTAACCCTTATCTTTTTAGTTTAACCACCAGTAATCCCATTTTTACCTTAATTGCAGTAATTTTTTTTTACTTTTTTTACTATTCATTATGGTAAAAAATTCAGTTGAACATATTAGATAATATAAATTATCATTATTCCAAGTATTAAATCCTTTAAAAATTCCATTAACATAATTAGAAAATCTTAATTTAAAATTAATCCCGTATCCACGATGAGAAAGTGGTTTTCCAAAGAGAAAATTTTCAAAAGATTAAAAAGTTTTTATATCAAAATTCAATATGAAATTGATTCTAATGAAATAAACTGGATTAATAGATATATAAATGAACTAATTTTATCTTTAAAACCATCTTAAAACAATTTTTAAGTTTTTTAAATATTTTAAAAGAAATGAAAATTCTTAATAAAAACTAGTATTTTTCACTATTCATCAAATTTTTTTTATTTTTAGAAAATTTAAAAAATTAAATCCAAGATAATTTAAAAAATTATGTTTATTTTTTCAAATAAATTTTCTAAAAGTTGAAAAAGTAATTTTAAAATAAGTGCACAAAATACAACAAAACTACTTAGAAAAATACAGTTTTTAAGAAAAAAATTAGATTAATTATTATATCCTATCTATAAAGCACATAAGATGAATTTTAAACATTTTATTTAATATATAATATATAAATTTTATTAGAAAAACTCACAAAAATTTATTTGTTTAATTTATTGAGGTAAAACATGTTTTTGTGCATAAAAATAGTTTTTCAAAAAAATATTTCCTTTATTTTCATATAGTTTTTATTTTCATTTATAATTAATTGGTCACTAAATAATTAATTTTATATACATGTGTAAACCACATATTTTTATAATTAGTTAACCCTACCTATACTATCTTTTCCAATAGTTTGGTGATTACTATCATATTAAATAATAATATTTTAATTGTATGTCATGTTTCGTTTAAACTCATTGTTACATGTATCATAAGTTACACTCAGTGTTGTGTGTAACATAAGATAATCACAGTGTTGAATGTAACATAATATATTGAAAATATTTAATTTATTTTAAAAAAAACATTTCACAAAATCTTAGGGTGTTAAAATTGATCCATCATTAAGCTACCATTGGATATGAGGTTCCTCCAAAAACCAGAGGGTACTATTTCATAAAATGATAAAATATTTACATGTTCCTCTGTGATAAATTTGGTTTCTCTCTAACATGGATGAAACCACCATTTATATCATGTTTCAACTGATCTATCACTGTAATAAACTGCTCAGTTCTAATTCCAACCATTCTAGGTTACTGATTTGGAAGGATATTGTCCTCTTGACACCTTCCTACTTTAGCTTCCTTATTTCCTCTATAAAAAACCATTTTGAACATACATAGATTATACGAAGAAACATGGTAATCTTTAAATTATATACCATGTCAACAAAACCATAATGTATAACCTCTCAAGGGTATTATATTAAAATTATCCTAAAATCTAAAGTTATCTAAACCTTTGATCTAATACCAACTATAAGAACTCAACCTTAAAACATTACATATTATTAAGTTTTTATAAAATAATTCACTTTCTTTGATTCCAAAAGATATTTTAGGTTTATAATTTTAGATAATTATATCATCAAAATTACACTATAAACCAATATATTACAAAGTGGACACTTTCACTAAGTATATATTTTTTCACAATATAAACCTTTTAAAATTAAATTCATTTTATTTTCATGAAAAATCTTCATGACTTTTAAATTGATTAATTATTTGTTCTTACTCATCCTCAAAACCTGTGATTTTTTTAAAATATGGGATGAACACAAAAATCTTAGTAAGGGAACTAAAATAAATAAATTCATTAATATAGTGAAAAATATGAAAACCCATAAAATTTTTACGTTTTCTATATTACTCTTCAACCATATAAAATAAATTATATCCACATGGTTAAAAAAAATTCTCAAATAAAACCTTAAAAACCCATAACAAGTAAATTGAAACCCCTGTAGGAATTTTAGAACATTATATTTATAACACGTGTTCACTTGTGTTAGAACTAAATGGATCCCAGTTAAATCCATAAGAGAAACCTCCTCGGTTAATTCCTTCCTTCTTTCCTTTGAAGATAAAGAACATTACCCAATTAATTGAAGGAATATATCAATCTCACCAATCATATAAGCTTTATTAGGCTCATCGGTCATATAAACTGCATCAGGATCACCTATCGTATAAGCTCAGGCTCACCCATAATCATCTATAATGATCAAGTACCATATAATTTAATTTTTTTAATCTTGTACCTTTTCATCATAAATCGCTTGAAAAACTCTTGAACCAAACAAGAAAAGAACTTTCCATTTTCATATAAAAATGCATAGAAACATCTCTTCCTTAAAAAAAATCATGAGAATAAAAAATTTACAAAAGGGAAGGAATATGATATTCTATGAAAAACTATTTAAAATTTTATAAGAAACTTGATAATGAATAATTAATATGACTATGGGAAAATCTGGTCAAGCTGTATATGTTAGAATAGAACATTCCTATTGACTTTTTTAAATAAAGTCAAAATATTCCATATTAAATATATAAAAAAAAATCTTTTAAAAACCCTTGAAAGAAGGTAACAGATACATACAATGTCCTTTATAATTTATTTATTTAAATATAAATACAACCATAAAATAATTTTAAGAATATGGAAATGGAGGAAAAGATTTAGAAAATAAATCTTTAAAAAATTTAAAACCGAGGTTTTATGGTAAAGTGATCCTTACCTCAATTATGACTTATAACATATTTTATTTATATTACTTAGTAATAAAAGTATATTAATTAATTAATTAATTAATAACATATTTCAAGTTTATTATTACTTTTGTTTTATTTATTATCATGTTATACTCAATTACTTAATCAATTAAGTTCACGTTAGACGTTTTGATGATATTCGTCTCATATGTCTAAAATGAATTCAGCAGGTTTCATATAGTCAAATGTATCATGAGTATATAATTTATAGAATATTAATCATGTTATAATAATTATTTTTATATATTAATTATACTTTTATATCCAACCGTGAAATATGGTTATGAAAAATGAATTACGTTGCAACATGGAGATGATAGTCCGTACGCACACATTAGTAACGTTTCCAATTTTAAAAAAACATGAGGGAAATAAGGTAAGTATTATTTTATATTTAAAAAATAATTATTATATCATAAATATCATATTATTTCTTTAAATACACTTATATATATACCAACCATGTGTGGAATTGATGAAAAATAAAATACATCAGTTCGCGATCTGATAGTCCACATGTACACATAAGTGATGTTTTTATTTTTAATTGAATGGTAAATAAAGAATTATAATATTTTTTTTATAATTCCATAATTAAATTTATATCATATATATCTTATTATTTCACTTGTATCCATTATGATGACCAACCATAAGAGTCGGTGATGAAAAATGAGATACATCTTCTTCGCGAGATGGTAGTCCGCATGCACACATGAAAGATGTTATCATTTTCCATTAGATGGATAAGTTTATGAAAAAGGTTTAAAAAAAATAACATTTAATTATATATGATATACTAATTTTATCACAATGTTTAAGAGAGTTTTTAAGGATATAAGAGAAGAAATAAAAAGAAAACACTCAGTTTTGAACTATACATCTTCTTCAGAAAATGTTCTTAGGTTTATACCTAAAGCCTTATTAGGATAATATTATGATCAAAACAGGACATATAATATATGGGGAGGTATTTATGAAGGTATTTTTATATTCAAAATCCAATATAAGAGGCTATTTTAGTGTAGATAAGTGAGGAGAGTGGATGGACTTTTATAAGTGAGAGGGAAGACACACTTGGAATTTTTCCAAAGATTAAAATAAATTAATGTATTACTCAAGAAAAATGGATCCAAAATGGACCATTTTTGAAGAATATATAATATTGGGTCAAAATATGACTAAAATTTTTTAAGTAATTTTAACTCTTATCATTTTAGTTTTAACCCTTTTAATCCGTTTTAATTCTTACAATGACAACTAAATTTAATACCAAAGTTACTATTCATAATGACCAAAAAATGAAAATGGACTCATTAACAAATTTTTAAATGTTGATTAAAAATATGGAGTTCATTTTATCAAATTTAATTTCTATAAGTGGTATAAATTAATTTTAATATAAATCTACAAAACTAGATGAAAAGTGTTTTTTCCAGAAAAATGCATTTTAAAGTATAAAAATGTTTTTATACAAAAAATAAGTGCAATGTTTAATACAATGATGTTTATTGTATTATTTTTTAAAAAATTAAATAATTAAAATTAAAAACCAATCCAAAATTGAATGTTATTTTTAAAAATAAATAAATGAAAAGACAGTTTTCTTAAAAATCGGTATTTTCTACTATTCACCAAAAAATAATCTCTTTCAGAAAATTCACAAAAATTAACAATAAGATAATTTTGAATTGTTTATATTAAAAATGATATTATTTTTTTAAAATTAAAATTCTAAAATTTGTTAATTAATCCTTTAAATAAAACTAAATAATACATGTAAACAAACTTAGTAAAAAAAATATTTCTTTTTTGATTGAAAAATTACTTAATATCATTATAATGAATATAAATATATAAAATATAATTAATTAATATTAAAAATTCATGAATTTGATATACTATTTACATTATATGGGTTGTTATAGTGTGTGTTTAATCCATAATACTTGATCACAATAACTTCTGTTTGTTACATATTCTGCTTCTGTAATGGAAAGTTCTATAAAATATTATTTCTTATAGGACCATGAGACTAAAGCTTCTACTAAGAAATTAAATGTTCTAGAATTATATTTTATATATAACCCAAATCCTCTAAATTAAAAATCTAAGCAACTTTTTAGGACACAATCATTTCATGAAGAATAAAATAAATCAAGTTTTGAAGAACCTTGAAGATATCTAAAAATGTATTTTACTACTTTTAGGTGATATTATTTTGAATTATCTTGGAATATCACACATAAAAATACTGGAAACAATAATTATGGTTTATTTTTATTAAGATATAGTAAAATTATGATCATACTTCTATAAAGTTTTTGATCTACCAATTTACCAATTTCATTAAGACCGAGTTAGTTAAAAGTTTCTACCAGAGTACTTATGTTTGATGCATTACCAAAACAAAAATATTTGAGTAGATATTTAATATATTTATGTTGTGTTAAAATATTTCATTTATGGTTTTGAAAAATTTGAAATCAAAGGAATAATTTGAATTCTCTCATGCTCATTTTAAACTCAATTTTCCTAAGTTCTGAAAAACTATCAGAAAGAGATTTTTGAGTTGAACTAAAAATAATTTCATCAAAATATATTTTAAAAACAATGGTGTTTTAGAAAATTTTATTTATGAAAAGGTTTGGAGCAATAATTCATTTAAAAAATTATTTTAAATAAAATATCCAGTAAGTCTATCATACCAAGCTCTTGAGGCTTGTTTACGTTCATAGAGTGATTTAATAAGTCTAAATACTTTGTATAGAAATTAAATTTCTTAAAAAACAGAATGTTGTTCAACATAAAATTCCACTTGAAAATAATCATTAAGGAAAATAATTTTTACATCCATTTCAAATAAATTAAAATTCGAATGAGCTGTAAAGTCTAATAAGATCTTGATAGATTATAATATAATCATCAATGAAAAAGTTTCACCATATTCCATGCCTTATTCTTAGAAATATAATTTATTAATAATTTTTTTTTTATTTTTAATAATAATTAAATTTTCATCATATTTGTTTCTAAAAACCTATGTTACTCTAATTATCAATAGATCTATAGGATGTTCAACTTGGGTGTAAACTTGGTTTCATTCAAATTAATTAAGCTCTTTTTGCATAAAAATTATCCAAATTTCATCACTTAAATCATCATATTCTATTTTAGGTTCAAATTTTTATAGGAAATAATGTTGCTCACAATAAATTTTTAGGGAACTTTTAGTTTTAATTAGCTGGCTTACATCTTCAATAATATAACCGAAAAGATTATTCTTTAAGATTGACTAGTTTTTAGGTAAAGTGGTAAGATGATATTCAAATAATGGATATACATCATCTATTGAAGTAGCTTATAGATATTTAAAATAATATTTTATTCCTTCTAGATTATTTACAAATAATAGTTGTAAATTATATTATAGTAAAGTAATATAAGGAATTTTAAAAACATTATCTATATGATGAGTTTTTGATGGTTTTACAAAAATAAAAGGACTCGATTCATCAAACTTTACAAGAACTGTTTCCTTATAAACATTAGTTCTTTTATTAAAAACTATATAAAATTTAATAGCTGTAGAATAACCCATATAAATTCCATCATCATTTTTTGGATCAGATTTATGTAATTTCTCTTTTTTATTCATGATGAATACTTTACACCCAAAAAACTTTGAAGTAATAAAGTTTTGGATTCCTTCTAGTCTAAAACTCATAAGGTGTTTTATTAATAAAATATATAAGTAAAATTTTATTTATAGTATAAAAATTAGTTCTCAGAGCCTCAGTCAAAAAATTTCTAACTATAGAATACCCAGTTTGAAAAGTTTGAGTAATTTCCCAAAGAATTCCATTTCTTCATTCAACTACACCATTTTGTCATAGTGTTCTTAGTGTAGAAAAATTATGAGTATTACCCTTTTTACTATAAAATTTTCAAAATAATATTTAAAAACTCACCACCACAGTGACTTTGGATAATAACCAAATTTTAGTTTTTCTCATTTTTAATAGAATCATAAAATAACTTAAAATCCTTAAGAGATTTGGATTTTTGAGTTAGAAAATAGACCCAAGTAAATCTAGTGTAGTCATCAACCAAGACATATAAATAGTATTTTTATCCAATAATTTTAGTTCTAGTAGGACTAAATAAATCCATCTTCACTAACTATAAATCTTCAGTAACTGAAACATCACTTTTAGATTTAATACTTAAATTATGTCATTTTCTAAATTGACAAGGATCACATACTCTAGTTTAATTAAACTTAAGTTATGATATATTTATAACATGTCCTTTACTAGAAAATTTAGTTAAATTACGGAATTTATAGTGTCCTAATCTTCTATTACATAACCAATATAATTCTTCCGTTTCACTTAAATAAAGAACATTATAATGAATTAATTATCCTAACCCGAGTGTGTAAAAATTTTCATGACTATTGGAAGATAAAATGATATTACCTTATGAAAATTTAAAAACAAATTTATCATTCTTAAAGTTTACAAGATATACCTCATCACATAACTAACTTATGTTGATAAGGTTGTGCTTAAGTCCAAAAAAACATTTGAAATTAATTTTTTTACAATAAAAGAGACATCATATTGATTATGCTGATTTCACTCTATGCATTGACTCCGAAAGTGATTAGTCCTCCTTTAAATTTATTTAAATTTATGAAGTAGTAATTTTCTCCATACATATGCCAAAAACAAACACTATTCATGTACCATTAATTTATATTGCTGTTACTAAACTTATTTTCCTTAAAAAGATAAAATTAAGATCTTGGTACCCACACATATTTGGGCCCAGTTATGTTAGAAAATAAAATTTTAGGAACCCACACCTAACTAACTCTTTTTATATTTTAAATATTCTAGTTCTTTTGAAATAAAAAATTTTTATAAGAAAAAATATTGAACATTGGTTAAAGAATAATACTTACTCTAGTGAACTCCTCTTTTAAATTTAGTATAAAAGGTTCACTTCTAGGTATATAATAGTTTGATTGAAAATAAGGTTTATTATAAGTATAATCAATTCCATTTGAAGTTCTAACAGGTCTTATTTTTTTTTAAATTTTATCAAAATTTCATTTACTAAAATTAAAGTTATATAAATTTTTATTTAAAAAATAAACATTAGATTTATGTTGAATAATAAAAATATGATTATCTAAATTCTGATTAACAAATTTTTGATTAAATAAATTCTATTTAACAAAATTTATAAAAGAACTAGTTTTTGAATGTAATTAAATTGAAAGTTTTGAAATGTATAAAGTTAATTTATAAATTATTTTATTAGTTTTAATAATTTTTGATTCAGTAAACTCATAGGATATTTTCATTTTATTATTATCTTTATTCATAAGTTACATATCTATCTATTTCAGCTATAATAGGTAAAGATTTTTTATCTTTTGATAAATTAATTTTTTTGTCATGTGATGGATTATCATTCTCATATTCCAATGAAGTTGAATAATCATATTCAATATTATAATTGAAATTAAATTAAAGACTTAAATTTGTATGGGTTTTTTAGTTACATTTTACATGAAGCATTTTCATTCCTTATCATATTTTAGTAGAATACAACTATTTTTTGGCTTTCTATTTCACTATCTTTCAATGAACTATATGAATATGTGTAAATTTTACTATCACTATAAGCATCTAAAGATTTAAATATTTTATTTACTTTGATTTTAAAATACCTTATCGACTTTCTATTTTTCTTCTTCAATTTTAGATAATCAGGCCTAATATGACCTTACTTTTTTACATTCATAGCATATAACTTCTAAATATTACTTATAGTATTTTTTATTTTTCATGTATTTCTAATTAACATTCCTGACATTTTAATTACTAACAATATTATTCATTCATATTTAATTTTGATAAAGTTCATTATTATTGTCTTAGAAATCAATTTGATCTGAATGCTTACATTTCCTCTTTGAAACAAGAGATTTAGAACTATTAACACATGTATTAAAGGCACTATGATTATGGTTACCTGAAGTAGAATTGAATTATAATATATTCTTAATTTTATATTTTTTAGTATCTTGTTTATTTTTTCTATCATATTTCATTAATGTTTTAATTAATTCATTTGGGTTTAACTTTGTCAAATGTTTAGTGTCATTGACTGCTGTCCTCTTGGAATCCCATTCTTTAGGCATAATATCAATAATATTTTTGATGAGCTGATATTATGATAAATTTTTTTCACCCAAATAATATAAAATATAAACAGTATCATAAATAATTTATTCATTTGAGTTATTGTTTCTCCAGGCTGAAAATAAAAGGATTGATAGTCAGCTCTTAACACAGATTTGTGAGTTTCTAAAACTTTGATAGTTCCAAAATGTGTTACCTCCAACTTATTCCAAATTAAAATTTTTATTTCAAGTTAAAATATTGTCTATTTATGTTTATAGTAATATGAAACAATAAATTTGTATAAAATTTATGTTTTACCTGATATTCTAGTTTTTCTTTTAGAGAGAATTCACTGATCTCCTTCTCTGGAACTTTATAGTTTCTTGTTAGCATGATAAAGTTTTAAACTATTATGTTAATGATATAGTATTTTATACAATCACACCAGTAATAATAATAAATTCTATAGAAAATAGATGTTCTAGTCGGATTCAAGTTTTGGAGTGTTCCAACTAGTACTCCTGCCATCACAAAAAAGTATTTCCTACACCAACAGAGTTAGTGTAAGGAAACTGAGTTGAAAATCCAATAAACTAAAAACAATAAAGTTTTTTTTGTAATTTAACATCATAATTAAGGTAAATAATATCTCTAAAACAAAATTTTGTTTATATGTGTGATGGTAAATAAGATACAAGAGGGGGTGAATTGTAGTTTTAAAACAAACTTATAATTTTCATCCTCTTCAAGTAATAAGTTGATCATTTTTTTTCATATAACTGATCAAATAAAATATTTTAGTAGAAATATAAATTTTATGAAATATGGTTAACATAGTGAAAATAAAATGATTGTTAATTTATATTACCAATGAAATAGATAACATAACATAAATTCAAAAAAAATATAGAATTGGTTAGCAAACCAAATAATCCTTTAAAAGGATATTATAAAAACCACACTTTTAAACCAAAGTGAAAGGTATATCTTTAAAATTGATCCAAGGTATCCATGAAATATAATTATTTTAAGGAATACTATATTTTATACTCTTCTAAATATTTATCTTCCTATCCTTTAAATCCATCAACTAAACCTATTGGCAGTATCTCACTTCAACACATCGGAAGAACTTCAGCTTCATCTTTCAAGCCATAGAAGACCTCGATCAGATGATCAATAATTCTATTGTCTTATAATCCCAAAAATCACTTGATCATGTAATATTTAAATAAGAACAATTAATATATAAAACAACAAGATATTTAAAATGAAAACCTTAAAATGATATCAATTAAAAAAACTCAAAAAGAAAAAGATTACACCAATTGGAAGTTCTCTCAGTAATAAGAAATTACACAACTTCAAAAAGAATATAATTGTTTTAATGGTCAATCCATATGATAAATCTTATTATGTTCATGTATTCTTATTCTTTTAATGCTCGAGGCACAACAATATTAATAAGAATCATTGTAACAAACTCTAACAATCAAATTCTGTAAAACTCCGAGTCAATTGTAACTGCATCAATAATAAATTATTCATCTACCAATGAGATCATCATGTTTATTCATCTACCAATGAGTTAAATTAACACTTATATAGTGATTTTAAATCAAATGGATATAATCTAGTATGAAAAATTAGATCACTAGATTTTTACAAGATAACTTTACTTCTTCAGTATTTTAGTTTCTAGATGTTCATTATGCATAATCATAACAAATTAAACAAAAAATTAATGTTAGATCATTGTTATATAAATTTTATTGTGATTTATGAAATAAAGAAATAAGTGATTCATTGAATTAATAAATTACACAAGTATGCAACCTTCTTGATGAGATATTGACATGAAAGGATTATATTATACATTAAACATTCATATGTGGCTGTTCTCATAGTGACATTAACTTCTTTATCTATGAGTGACTTGACGATTTTATAAATGTTGATCTTAGACTTTAGGCCAGCCTACCCATCCCATTGAGAAAGTGGCCTAGAGGGATATACACTCAGTGTATCCATTGATCTTGGTTAAATTATATTATAATTTAATAGTTTGAATAAATATTATTTTTAAGACCGAGGAACAATATTTATTCGTGACTTTATGATTGAAAATATTCAATGACCATATATATGTGTGAGTTGAATATTAAGTAAATATTTATTCACAACACAAAGAAAATAATTTTTATTTATTTATCTAATGAATAACATTTATTATTAAAGATTTGGTGAATGCTAAGGAAGGTGTACGGGATGAGTTAAGGGCCTGGTAACAAAAATGATATAATCATAAATATAATTTAAATAAATAAGGAATTATTTATTTAATTAAAAAAGATATTTAGTTTTCGTAAGTTGGTAAATTCCATGATATATTATTATTATTATTATTATTATTATTATTATTATTATTATTTAGCATAGAAAATGTATTGGATTTATTATTGAAAAGGTTCCTTTTGTGAAATTTTTCAATAATAAACCCTAGGTATATATTCTCATGGTACATAATTTTTTATGTGAAAATTCATTTTGTGTTGGGCATAACACATTTTATTCCTATAGATTTCTCTCAAGAATGAAGAACTCCACTAGGGTTTCTATCAAGATCAATAGAATACTCCAACTCCTTCCTCTCTCTCAAGATAAAGAGAAAAACAGATACAATCCTTCGATCTTGAAGGACTATATTGTGATAAAGGTGAGCAATGTAATGAATTTAGATCATTTGTGCTAGCATCTAGAGTTCCATCACCATTATTCAGAGATCATAAAACACATGTGGATCCCACTAGAGTGATTATAATTTGGATCCTATTGGTGTAATGATGGTATAACTCGAACAAAGTATGATGAACCAACAACCACATTAAATATTTTTTTGATCGATCAATATCTACATTGAATAAAGATTTCAAGACAAATTTATTTTCTTCAAATTAAATTAATTATAAATTTAACATGAAATATTATATCTTCTTAGTCCCATGAAACATGCACCTATAAAATAGCTCGAGTCTACTAACACTGAGGGGTATAAGTAGGGTGTGAAATTATAAAGCTCAGTAGGTAACCACCATAGAATCCATGCATTTATTTTCCTAAAACAACCTAAAAACACTAGTTTGAAATACACATATGAAAATAAGTTTTAAATTTTTTGAAGAAACAACCACTACTTTCCCTTTAAAAAAAAAACACGCCACATTCCCATTTTCAAAATAGATTACCATTCTAAAAACCAAATTCCACACATGAAATCCAGAGCAAGTAATAAAAGGTTAAGATGAAAATAAAATAAAGAAATACCAAATAAATGACCAAGTGCAACAAAAAAACAAACAAGCACATATAGATAGTAACCATGGAAATTTCCCAAAAATCCTTAGAGAGATCCCTTGACATACTCAGATAGGACTCACCTATCAGAATATGGTGCGGCTTTATAGTCAATAACCAAATAGCTTCTCTAAAATATCCTCACCAGTGGCACAACCCACCTACCCTCTAATACATCCAGGGGGTACCCACCCTTCTAATGGGGATCAATAAGTAACCATCAATAAACCCTCTAGATGATGCCTTGGAACCCTATGGTAATAATACATAGTGAATGGAGGAGTCCCTCGCATGTGTGACTCACCTTACCTACTGCCAATTCACTTGCCTACCCCAAACACCAAAACCACCTATACATTAACCCAATCTTAGTGAATCCTCCATAGGGGTTTACATCACTCAAAAATTCATTCGTAGGTTCCAACTAGGCCATCACATCACATAATATTTCAAAAAATTTCTCAAAATATACTAGGGTTCCAACCAGGCATATAAACTTCCAAAAACACAATTCATTTCCAAAACATTATAAGATTTCAACCGATCCTTCCACATTACCAGTTCCAATACATTACAAACATGTTTCCTAACCATTTCAAAAACAACATAAATCACCACTTTTGTGTTCACAATGCCAAACATGCCTTTACATTTAAAACCCGATTTCATATCCAAAACTAATTCAAGCCAAAATGAAAACACACAACATAATTAAAGATTCCAAATAGTCATTCACATCATTTAGAAAACAACCATATTTTCTAAGTTACCAAATGACCCATAATTTTTGAACACAACATTTAAACCATATTCAATCCACTTTGAGGCCATGAACTATTTAGAAAGCATGTAGGATTAAAGATAATTGAGAAAAAAATTGAGGAAAAAAGGTTAAGTTTTTTGAAAACCAGGTCTTTAAGTCAAAAAAAGGCTATTATCATTTGTTGACACATCTACATGTGCACCCCGTGCACATGTGGATGTGCCTACATCCAATGGAACACCCATGAAATCCCAAGAGAGCATCCAAAACCTTTTTAAAAGAACCACAATTGCACACAAGGATCATATCATCTTCAAACTAAACCACCATAAGGTAACAAAGGCCAAACATACTCTTAAACCAGTCAATATTATAAAAATAAACCACGTGAAATTTTATCTAACACCTTGCACACATGAGAACATAGGTATATTTAATAAAATCCATTAAAAACCAATTTTCACCAATTTTGCATCATAAAAACACCAAATCAATTTATACCAACACATCATGAGAAATATTATATTAGTTTGGAATCAATTAGGAAAGCTGAATCATTCAATAGAATGTTCTAGAAAGGAAAATAATAAATACACCTACCTCAATGATTTGAGGATGTGATAAAACTCTCATAGAAGGAGGAATACACCCTAAGGACTAATCGTCACAACCTAAAATCAAATAAACATAACCCAAAATATCAATCCTAGCCTCCAGGGTTCATCCAAATAAGAACCAACCAAGGAAAAACTAAGAAACTGAGAGAGGAGAAGGGAAAAAAAGAGAAAAATGGTCAAAACCCTAGAAACTCACCTTAGATCTGAAGGACGATCACCAAAAAGGGAGGATGAACCAGAAGAAGGGATCTTGGGAGCCCCTTTATGTTCTAAAAATTAGATAATAGGGATTGAAACCCAAAGTGGGGTTAAAAAAAAGATGTAAAACTTGGAATTTCAAGTTTTAAGAAATCTGGGCAGTGCACACGGTTTGGTTGCACGATTTTCAAAACCGTTTGCAAACTATAAGATCACCACTATCCAAATGGATAAAACCTCATGCACAGTTACTAAATAGTTTCAAAAAATGTGTGCAACCCATGCGACTTACCCATGGACCCCAAAACAAGCTGCACAATTACCTGGGTAAGGCCACACAGTTTCCCTTAACCATGCAATAACTGTGCACCCCTTGCTATCAATCCCAAAATCACCATTTCTCAATAAAAACTCAAAAATTTAAACTGGGAATCAACCCAAAACTCAACTAGAGTATCCAAATATAAGAAAATAATATAATAAAATAATTTAAAAGGTCAGGGTGTGACAATTATCCCCACCAAAAAAACTTTTTGACCCCAGAAAGTCACCCAGCTAAAAAGTAAAAAAAACTTGATCCTAAATCCAAAACAAGCTAAAAAAAACCACTAACCTCAGGGAAAAATTTCAATTAATAAGTCACACATGACCATTTATATATAAAAACTTATCATGAAGAACAATAAGATAATATAAGAGGGTTTTTCCCACCATAATAACTTGACTAACACGACTAATATTAAAAATCCCAAATGACACCACCTTGGGGTGACCAATACAGGAACAAGGGAACTTACAATAAGAACCGGGACCTACCACACTAAAAGGAGACTCATGAAAAAGATCCAAACAAAATAATAAATAGAATTTCAATTAAACAACCCCACACGATTCAAACCCCCAACAAAAGGGGAACCCATGGAAGGAATTTGAGCCAAACAATGAAAAAATATCAATTCCTCAATTACAAAAAACTCAAGCATCTTCAAATGAATACAACTGAAAGTGATACCAACCCACATAAGGGATAAGAACACCCTAAAGGGGGAATAATTAGTTTAATATCTAACGTTTAGATAAACATAACCACTCGAAATAAAAAAGAACAAGTCCATCACACATTTAAAACAAAAAGATGAACTTATAACAATAACAAAACTAAAACAAGGAAACTTCAAACATCCCCAATCCAAAATGGGAGATAAGATATAGGTCAAGGTTTCCCCACAACCCCATCTGTTCCTGACTGCATGAAAATCTTCACTCAGAGGCCTATGGATGGAGCCCTAATTTCTGAAGCATCCGCTACCCTGAAGTCGGGAGCTAACATTATTTGATCATGACTTCTTCTTTAGGAATAACTTCCTAATTTTTTTTCCATATGACCTAAATGGCCATAGTGATAGAAAATCTTTAGAGGATTGAAATAAGATGGATTTGAATGCTCGAAACAACCACATTGGAAAAACACAAGCGAACGGTTAATCCAAAAACTTCTCAAAATGAAGGTTCTTGAAGGATAGGGCCTGCTTCTTGAAGTCTGGATGAAGACCCATGATGAAAAGAGATGCCTTAAACTGATCTTGTGATGTTATATTTAAAGATAAAGAAACTAGCTCCTTGAAGTGGTCAATATAAGCCTTCATTGTCCACTGGCCTTGCTGAATACTCATGAGCTCTTTTTTCTTCATCTTCACTTCCTTAGGGATAAACCATCATAAAAAATGGAATTAAATACTTTCCACATAATCCCTACTTGCATAGATGATGGAGAAAACATCTTACACTAATCCAAATCTTGTACCTCAAACAAACCCAGAAAATCATGCACTATCACAACTTCAGGAGATCCCAATGATCTGAAGACACTCTCAACTTATTCGATCCATTCCAATGCCTCTAACGAACCTAAATCACCATGAAATAGAGTCAACAACTAAGAAGAAATGGAAACTAGGAAAGAATCACTAGAAACCATAGGAACCTTTCTAGTAAGCATATTCTGATCAACATAAAGAACAAAAATTAAAAATAAACATTAATCCAAAACACAACAAAAAAGAACACCTCGATCCAAAATAATAGGCTCACAAGACATAAAAGCACAATAAAAAATCAACTTTTAAAAAACAAACCTTTTTCATTTTAACTTCAAAACTACCTCCTTCCTATTAGTTCAGAATGTACAAAGCAACCCAAGATGGGGGTGAATTGTGTATTTTCAAATTACCTTTCACAATTAAGATTTTTTAATCCCTATGAAAATTACAAAGATTTACAGTGTTGTTCTTCTATATGAAAAAGTGAAACGAATATGCAGAAGTAAAGAACACTGATTTTTATAGTGGTTCAGGACACAAAGATCCCCTAGTCCACTCCACCAATCACTCTCTTTATGAGCTTGGTGATTTCACTAGAATAGGTCCTCTTATCATAATACCTTCAATCCACAAATGAGTGCAGGTAGTTAACACCTTTATAAATAAGACTAAAACAATTTTTTTTCTAGTTATGTAAAAAATAACCAATATCCACATCTTTGATCAAGAAGCTGATACTCCACCACAACTAAGTACGAATAGTTGAAACTCCAATAAATAGGAATTAATTCATAAAATAGTAAGGTTGATCTTCACAGTTGTAGCAGTATGCAACTGAGAATTGATGGATCTTCTTCTTCAGAAAGGAATTTCTTCAAGAAAGAATAGTCTAAAGAGATCCTTGTTGCATAATGATCTTCAATAAAATTGCAACTTCATGTAAGAAAAATGAGGTTGATAATGATCAATACTTTGAAAGATTCTCCTATTTTACTGATGATCGAGATTCGATCAACTATAATAGCAACACTTAAAAAATTATCAGTATCAAAAACTATTTTCACATACATACATTCTTAATTTTTCTTAGCTCTGTAAAGAATAAATAGAGTAAGTGATTTCCTTTGATATTCCTAGATTTGAAATTCTTGCATGATTAATCATAGGAATTCAAATCTTAAACTGAACTTCCCTTAAGAATCGAAGAAGTTCTCCTAGAAAAAGGGTTCTTCGAAACAAATCATAATGATCTTTGAATAATTCATTAACTATGATTAAATCATTCTAACTGATTTGAATAAGAAATGCAGCTTCACAGATCACTGCCGTTGAGAACACAACGTAGGTTTAAGCTGCGTAGAATAAGGTTCTTTTACCAACGTACGGTTTACTAACCATACTTTCATTTGCGTAACGTAGGGATGACACATAGCATTCATCTTCCATACATTCATATGCATAATGTAGGGATGTTACATAGGGTTGATGAAGCATACTTTCCTATATTTCCTGAATGTAAGGTTTATGAATAGTATTTCCAGATTCCAACATAGGGTTACTGATCCATACGCGATCTTCTTAGCGTAGCATAGGGATGATGATTCATATGTGCACTGTTCATTGTATGTTTGAAATAGAAACTTTTCAATATAGCATAGGGATAATGATCCATACATGCACGTTTCACAGTAGCGTAACGTAGGGATGGAAATAGTGTTTCTAGAGTAAATCCCGTAACATTAGAGTTCCTTTGATATGAACAAAATTCCTGAAAAACTTACTCATAAAAAAATTCATTAGAAAAAAACAAGGATATTTGTGAGCATAAAAATCATAATTTATTATAGAGTATTATTGCAACAATACATTCCCAACAATCTCCCCCTTTTTGATGATCATAAAACCCATAAAATAATCCATATACTCAAATACAAGATTCAAGTAAATTTTGTAAAGATGTTTGTGATTTTCATTGAAAAAATAACTTGACATTCATTGTAGATAATTTTTACATCTTTATCTCCATCTCCCATATCTATATCCATCTCCCCTTTCCAACTATATCCCCTTTCATCTCCATCTCCCCTTTTTTGTGATATTAAAAAGAAGGTTTGATAGAACAAAGGATATGCACCACTTTAATGTATCACTGAACTATAAAGGAATAGTTACTAAAACTATTAAGATAAATAAATGTAGGATTGATAGTTAAGACTTAAAAGTAAAGAAAATCATCACATCTTCAAAGAAAAATTATAAAATTATAATATCAATGAAATGTTTGAGTTTATGAATCATCCACAATCAGCAAAGAGATGGTTAAAAGGAGGGGATTTCATCAGGTTCTCCATACACTGTGGGTTCAACATGTGGGTGAGAAATGGATTCAACTACACTGATAAGCTCTATGATCTTAATTAACAGAATCTAGAAGTGGTTGTTTAACGCTTATGTCCATTGCTAAAGAGGCTTCTTTGAGTCTAGGAAAACCTTTAAGTTTTCAACAAGATTGATCTTCATGAAGTCATTCATTTCCTCCTTTGACTGAATGAAAGAATTCAACTTGTCCTTAAGTTGAGTCACCCCCAAGACCATCCATTAATCAGTTGAAGTGAGTTGGATCACTAGGTGACTTTGATTATCAATTAACACATTTAAAGGTGTACTATCACACTGGAGAGTGTGCAGTCTTTCATTAAATTCAGCCAGCACTATTGTAATGACTTCAAACCTTTTAATAAGATCTAGAGAGGTTTTCTGAACTGAGGAAGATGCACTTTCACTTTACTTAATAGATTGAAATTACCTCACCACCATTTACTTGAAATATTCAAACTCATATTTATTAACAACTTCACCTTTCATAGAATATATCTCTCCATATAGAATCTTTATGAATTCCCTAAGATCTCCCACTAAAATGAGATTTTATTTGAACTGTTCCAAGTGAATCTTCTGAGCTTCAAATTCTACTCTGGGCATTGTAGTCAGTTTGTATTCCTCAAAATTTTTCTTTTATGCTTCTAATTATTCCCTTAATAAGGAATTCTGAGCATCTAATAGCTGAATATAGATTACTTGGGCATTGGACTTTGAGTTAGAAGATTCAGATTGTTCTATTGCATGTTCAGAACCAACCACAACTAGGCTTATCTCTCAATTCTCTTCAAGACTTGTCCTCTGAACAGATTCAACCATGGCCATTGAATTTTGAATAATCATGGAAAGATCAGCAGGGTTTAGGACAACTTCCCTTGGATTTTCATGGCTTTGATCGTCTTTCTCAACTTCTTCAACCTTCTAAACTTGTTGAGCCTTAGGTTCTGGTACTTCTGGAACTTCATCCATTGTAGCAGGTATAACAACTGATGTTATTCTTCACTTGAAATGAATTAACGATTCTTGTGGTCTTGATCCACTGGCCTCATCTGGAATCTGTCTCACAGAACCAACCAATGGAATCATTCTTTGCTCCCCCTAAGCAGCAACCAATAGATTTTTCTGTTCCTCAGCACCAATAGGTAATAAACTTTTGCAAGAATTGTTCCATACAAATCTCAGCTTCTTGACCCCCCCAACAGTCAAAGTATTTGAATGGTGGAACCTTTGTGCACAAAACATATTGAATACATAATGTCTATCCTAGTAGTAGTAAGATACAATAAACTACCAATCATACCTCTATATAACTTATTGTCCACTGGTTTTCCAGCTTCATCCAAATCAAGTTTTACATTAGTACACATAGGAGTTGTATATATCTTACTATTTTCAATTCCAAACTTTTTTAGTAAATAAATAATGTATTTTCTTTGATTTAAAACATTTCCAAAATATTTTTGGTAAATTTGAAGTCCTAAAAAGAAATCCAATTATCCCATCATACTCATTTCAAATTCTTTTTTCATTAGATTTAAGAAATCATTACAAATATTTTTATTAGTTGAACCAAAAATTACATCATCAACATATATTTGAACTAATAAAATATTAATACAAAATATTTTCTTAAAAATTGTTGGGTCTTACAGACCAATAGTAAAATCAATTTTCAAAAGAAAAGAACTTAATCTTTCATACCAAGCTCTAGGTTCCTGTTTAAGTCCATAGAGAGATTTAGTAAGTTTAAAAACAGAATCTAGTTTTTGAGATTTTTCAAAACCAAGAGGTTGTTCAACATAGACTTCTTCCATTAAATAGCCATTTAAAAAGGTATATTTTACATCCATCTGATATAATTTCAAATTAATATGAGATTCATAGGCTAAAATAATTCTAATGGATTCTAATCTAGCTATAGGGGAAAAGGTTTCATCATAATCTATACCTTATTCCCAATTGTATCCTTTATCTACTAATCTAGCTTTGTTTCTAGTTATTATTCCTTGACCATCCTATTTGTTTCTAAAGACCCATTTAGTTCCTATAACTGGATAATTTAAAGGTCTTTCAACTAACTTCCAAACTTTATTCCTCTTAAACTAGTTTAGCTCTTCCTGCATTGCTAAAGTACAACTTTAATCTTCTAAGGATTGTTCTATAAAATTAGGTTCTAATTGAGATAGAAAGACATATAATTATGATATGTTTCCTACACTTGTTCTAGTTATAATTCCTATGTCTAGGTATCCTATAATAGTTTCTAAGGGATGATTATTTTGAGTTCTAGTCTGTCTAGGTAAAACACTAATTGATTTAGTAGTTTCATGTTCTTATGAACTAGACTGAGTTTTATTATTTTCAAAATAATCTTTCAGGTTTTCTAGTCTCATGTTATCATTAGAGTCAGTAATTTCATCAGTTTGATATTTCTCTTTATTGAAAGGGCCAGTTTCATCAAACTTCACATGAACTGATTCTTAAAAAATCCTTGACTTTTTATTGAATACTCTATAAGATTTAAAAGTATCAGAATATCCTAAAAATATTCCTTCTTTGGATTTTGGATCAAACTTACAAAGATTATCCTTGGTGTTTAGGATATACACTTTGCATCCCAAAACTTTAAAGTACTTTACTTTAGGATTTCTGTTATTCCAAAGTTCATTAGGTGTCTTTTTAAAAATTAGTCTAATTAATACTATATTCATTATATAGTAGGTTGTGCTTACAACTTCTTCCCATAAGTAGGTAGAAAGACTGTATTCATTTAGCATAGTCCTAGATATTTCTGGAATAGTTCTATTTCTTCTTTCAAAAATTTCATTTTGTTGAGGCATTCTTGGTGCATAGTAGGTGTTTTTAATACCTAGATTTGAGCAAAAGTAATTGAATTCATGATTATCAAATTCTCCATTATGATCACTTCTTAATGAAATTATTTTAAGACCCTTTTAATTTTGAATAATTTTTCAAAAACTTTCAAAAATAGTGAACACTTCACTTTTGAGTTTTAGAAAATAAACCCATGTAAATATTGAATAATAATCAACTAAAAAATATACATATAATTTACCATCCAAACTAGATATTCTGGATAATCCAAACAAATCCATATTAATAATTTCTAAAGGTTTTGATGTTGAAATTTTATTAATTGATTTGAAGGAAGACTTGTAGCGTTTTCCAATTTGACATGCCTCACAGAATCTATCACTATCAAATTTAAGACTAGGAAAATCATAAATTAATTGCTTCTTAGATAATTTATGTAAATCATATATATTACAATGACCAAGTCTTCTATGCCAAATGCATGAATCATTTACCTTAACAGTCAAAAAATTCAATTTTTTTTAAACAAGGAATTTAAATCCAAAGTATAAATATTATCAGTTCTAGGTGCTTTAAATTTAATAATATAATCTTTAAATATAGAACAAGAATTTTTAGAGAAATCAACATAATATACAACATCACAAAGTTGAGAAATACTTATCAGTTTGTGCTTCAGCCCTTGACATATAATACCTTGTTGATTGAGACAGTTTTTGGATCACCAATAGTTCAAGCCCAATTATCTTTCCTTTGGAATTATCACCAAAGGTAACTATACCTCCATCTATTTAAGTCAGTGTAATGAAGTTTACTGAGTTTCCACTCATGTTCCATGATCACCCAATATCCATGTACCATAAAAATTTTCTAGTTCTATGACCTATTTATTACAAAATCAATTAGACAAGAGTTTGTTTTGGTACCCACATCATCTTGGGTCCAACAATGTTAGCTAGAAGAATTCTGGGAACCTAGATCTGCTTTGTTTTTCCATAACTCATATCATTTATTTAATATAATATTTTTTAAATAAAAACTCTTTTAATTCCACTTATCTGAGGATTTCTTAATTAATAGTTTTTTTATATATGACCTTTTGTTCCACAATAATAACAAGTTACACTTTTTGAGTTAGGAAAAAAATAATTCTTATAAAGCTTGGGGTTTTCACCCTTACTTCCTATACCAAAATTTTCCTTTTTTATTACATTCTTGCCAAGAATTTCATTCAAAATATTTTCTTCTTTAGTAAAAAAGAGAGCATCACTTTTGTAAGTTTCTACTTAATCTTGTAAAGATTTGATCCTAATTTCATGATCAACATTGTTTATAGTAGATGAATTGAATTTTTCATTCAAATACTAGTACTGTTTGAGTAAAGTGTCTCTTTATACTAATACTTATTTGTGAATATTCTTTAAATATTTGTGATTCTTTAGTAAGGAATCATATTTTTTCCTCTAGTATTGAGAAATATGCAGCTAACTTTTCATTTGAACAACTACCAAAATCAAAATTATAGGAATAATATAATTGTACCTCTTCTTCTTCTTTATCCATAAAGAAGATATTGGATTTTAGATTCTGTAGTTATTTTTCTGAATTAGCTTATGAGGAGTTGTTGGAGTCTTTAGATACACTCTAGGCAGCCTCCATTGCTCTTTCCCCTTTTTTATCATAATCATTATTTTATGATATTTCTTTTCTAGTCTTTTTTCTTTATTCTTTTAATTAAGGAAAATCATGTCTGATGTGTCCCAATATTTTGAATTCATAGTATCTAACTTCTCTTGATTCTATCTTATCCTTCTTGTAAGGTTTTCTAAAGCCTCTTTTTTTTGTAGAACTTATTGAACTTTCTAGCTAATTGAGCTAGTTCAATTTTAGAATCTGAGGAGTCTGAATTATTTTCCATTTTTTTCTTTTTTTGGATTTCTACTTTGGTTCTGAGATGTCACTTTCAATGCAGTGTTTTATCTTTTCACAATAAGTTTATGATATTCAACTTCTTCTTGCATTTCTGCTTCATACATCACCAGAGTCCCAATTAATTCTTTCATTGTTAAATTTTTTACAGGATATGATTAGAGAATTGTAGCTGATATTCCATTCCATTTCGTGGGTAATACTATTAGTACTTTCATGGATTTATTAGGTTGACAGATAGGCTCACCCAAGGATGTAACATTATTAACAATTTTGGTCAGCCTTCCATTCATCTGTGTAATGCTCTCTCCATCAAACATTCTGAAAGTATAAAATTTTAATTTTTCATTTTCATATCTCATTTTTCTAACATTTTCAATACCTTTGTAGGATAATGCAATCATTTTCCACATTTCATAGGCTGTTGGGCATTGTGATACCACTACTAGAAAAGGGGGCATTGAAGCCCCCCAGACTCGGGCGACCGCCATTGGCGGTCGCTATAGCTAACCAATAGCGACCGCCAATGGCGGTCGCTAACCTACATAAAAAAAATGGGGGGCTTCTGCGCCCCCCCCCCCCCCCCCCCCGCGCTCCCTCGACCCCCGATCCCCCCCGATCGCCGCCCTAACCCCCTCCCTCCCTCGCCGCCCTCCCCTCCCCCACCGCCCGGCCTCCCCCGCCGCCCGGCCTCCCCCGCCGCCCGCCCTCCCCCGCCGCCCGCCCTCCCCCGCCGCCCGCCCTCCGGCCGCCGCCCTCCGCCCTCGGGCCTCCGGCCGCCGCCCTCCGGCCTCTCGGCCCTCCCCCCCCACCCCGGACGACACCCGCACCCCGGACAGCCCCCCCGCCGCGCACTCCGGACCGCCCCCCGCACCCCGGACGCCTCCCCCGCACCCCGGACAACCCCCCCCCCCCCCCCCCCCCCCCCCGCGCACTCCGGACCGCCCCCGCACCCCGGACAACCCCCCCCCCCCCCCCGCGCTCTCCGGACCGCCCCCCCGCACCCCGGACGCCTCCCCGCACCCCGGACAGCCCCCCCCTACACTCGGACACCCCCCTCCGAACCCGGACAGCCCCCCCCACCCCGGACAGCCCCCCCCCCCCCCCCCCCGCACTCGGACACACCCCCCTCCGAACCCGGACAGCCCCCCCGCACCCCGGACAGGCCCCCCGCACCCCGGACACCCCACCCGCACCCCCGACAACCCCCCTGCACCCCAGACAGCCCCCCCCCCCCACCCCGGACACCCCCGCACCCCGAACACCCCTGCCCGCACCCCTGACAAGCCCCCGACACCCCGGACACCCCTCCCCGCACCTCGGACAGCCCCCCCCCCTCGACCCCGGACACCCCCCCCCTCGCTGCCCGTCCCCCGTCCCCTCACCGCCTCCTCTCCTCCAGCTCTCCGCCGCCGCCGCCGCCCGTGCCCTCCCTTGCCGCACCGCCTTTGGCTTCGGCTCCCCTTCGCTGCCTCCTCTCACCTCGCAGCACTGCCTTCGGCTCCCCTCCCTTTCAGGTTTGTAGCTCAATCAGGTAACATGAGCTTTCAGTTACATTATTATTTTATCAATGGTTCATAAAAAAATGGTTAATATTTATTTTTAATATAGTTGATTTGAAAAATGTAAATGTAATAAGTATTGTGTAAATGTTTGTTATACAGATATTATTATGGATAAGAGTTGGATTGATCTTCCAAATCGAACGTCTAGAGAATATTTCAATGGCATTATGCAGTTTATTGACTTCACGAGAGGATTTGAAAGTGACTATATTAGTTGTCCATGTAGAAAATGTGCTAACAGATATCAATTCACATGAGATACTGTGAGGGAACACCTTTTCTTTAATGGATTTCTGAAAAATTATAAGAGTTGGACTCGTCATGGAGAATAATATGTTCGTTTTCAAAATACAGATGCAGCTCAGATGGATGTTGATGCAAGGATGACTGATCCAATGCATGAAATGTTTACTGAAATGGTACGTGGGTTTGATCCTGAAGGCATTGACATCCAGAATCTTGAGACCGGTGAGATAAATCTTCGCTCTGGTGCAGATCGTGATTCAAGGAGGTTTTATGAAGTACTTGATGATGCGAAAACAGAATTATATCCTGGATGTACGTCTTACAATAAACTGTCGTTTATCGTGGAGTTGTTGCATTTGAAGACTTTGAATAATTGGTCAGACACATCATTCGACATGCTTTTGGTTTTATTGAAAAAAGTTATTCCTGTTGACGCTAAGATTCCTGAGTCGTATTACTATGCTCGTAAGTTGACAGAGAACTTAGGTTTTACATATGAGACTATAGATGCATGTGCAAACAACTGTATGTTGTTTAGAAATGAAACTGCTCATTTGGATATTTGTACGGTTTGTGGCGCTTCCAGGTGGAAAGAGAACAGGGGAAATAAGACTCATCAAAGTCAGATTGCGATACAGGGGAAACCGATTTCCGTAAATCAAATGCGTTACTTTCCCCCTTAAACCGAGGTTGAAAATATTTTTTATGTCATCTAAAGTTTCTAATTTAATGAGATGGCATGCAGAAATAGTTCATGAAAGTGACATGTTAACCCACCCGGCAGACTCTCATGCATGGAAGGATTTTGATAAGAGACATCCCGACTTTGCTAAAGATGTTCGTAATGTCCGATTGGGATTGGCAGTAGATGGTTTCAATCCATTCAAGTCTATGGTTGGTGCAACTCATAGCACATGGCCCGTGGTGTTGGTTCCATATAATCTTCCTCCGTGGATTTGTATGAAGCAACAATTTATATTACTTTTCCACTCTTATTGATGGACCTAAAAGTTCGTGGGATAAGATTGATGTTTACCTTCAGCCATTGATTGATGAGTTGAATGAATTTTGGGGCGATGGTGTGATGACTTATGACTGTGAAACGAATGAAATGTTCAAACTGTATGCTGCTTTATTGTGGACAATCAATGACTTCCCAGCTTATGCAAATTTATCAGGCTGGAGTACGAAAGGGGAATTTGCTTTCCCTTGTTGCAATAAAAGTAAAAAATCTGTATGGCTTAAACATTCCAAAAAATGGGCATACATGGGTCACATGCGTTTTCTCCCTCCCCAGCACAGGTTCAGAAAGGACAGAGTGGAATTTGATGGTTCTAGAGAGTTCAGCCCAGCACCAAAGATCATGACAGGAGTCGAAATGTTATCGCAGATTGAGGAAGAAAATATCCGCACGGTATATGAAATTCAGGATTTGGTGGCTCCTCCAGTACGTAATATTCGTGCTGCGGGTAGGCAGCGCAGTCACAATTGAAAAAAGAAAAGTATTTTTTATAGTCTTCCGTATTGGAAAACTAACATGTTGAGGCATAATTTGGATGTCATGCACATTGAAAAAAATGTTTGTGATAACATATTGTGGACCATTTTAGGTGTCAGTGGAAAGTCAAAGGACCATGTTAATGCACGCCGTGATTTGGAAGAAATGGGTTTAAGGAAACAGTTGCATTTATTACTCTTCTAATATTTCAAAGTGTTGTTAATCTGACGATCAATACATTGCAAGGGTTGAAAAGTCATGACAATCACATATTACTTCAGCAGTTGATTCCAATCGCAATTTGTGATTGTTTATCCCCCAATGTTGTTCAGCCCTTGATTGAGATGGGTAATTTTTTTAGACAGCTTTGTTTAAGAAATCAACGAATGAGTGATTTAAAAAGTTTGCAGGACCGAATTGTACTTACGCTTTGTCACATTGAGAAACTTTTTCCCCCCCCTCATTTTTCGATGTTATGGTCCACTTGACAGTGCACCTAACTGATGAAGTAATGGCTGCTGGTCCAGTGCAATTCAGGTGGATGTATCCTATTGAACGGTATTTGAGTACATTGAAAAGATTTGTACGCAACAGAGCTCGTCCAGAGGCATCAATAGCCAATGGTTATTTGATGGATGAGTGTACTACCTTTTGTGCAGAATATCTTACGGATGTTGAAACAAAATTAGATAATCCCTCTCAGATTCATGATGGTCCAGTTGGAGAAGGAACCACATTTGATATGCGACAACATCGAGTGGATACAAGCACATCGATATATCTTGTTCAATACTCCATCAGTTGCACCATTAATGCAGTAAGTATCTTATCAATGTGCTTGTATAACTTTTACATGTTTTTGTTTTGCATAAGTTGATCTTTTAAACATCGCGTAATCATTTTCAGGAAACACATTAATGAGATAAAATAAGAGATTGCATCGTGCGACTGAGTTGCAAATGCAACAATCTCATTATGCGGCATTTCATGATTGGTTCAAGGATTATGTATGTATATAATTGATTTTTCATTATGAGTGAAGTATTAAACTAATTCTTTCTGCATATATCAGTATTGATTTTTATAAATTATGTAGGGTTCGTAAGCTGAGGGAGTTAGGGGATCCCACGCTACCTGAAGTATTTATCCAAACTGGCTGAGGGTCCATCTATAACGGCTCGTCGTTATAAAAGCTATTGATGCTAATGGTTTTCGATTTCGCATTAAATATGTTGACGACAAACGAGCAACACAAAACAGTGGCATCGGTTGTCCCTTTGTCGATTCTGGTTATTACTATGGTCAATTGATAGACATCATTGAAGTTTTATACACACACACGGTTTGAAAGTACATATTGTTAAATTGTAATTGGGGTTGATCCAGTGCGTGGATGTAAAGTCGATCAATATCAGTTTTCATTGGTGAATTTTAACTATATGTTATACAGAAATAATGAACGAGTTGAGAATGAATCTTTCATTTTGACATCACAAGCGGAACAAGTATTCTTCGTTACTTTGCCTTCGGATCCAAGTTGGCAAGTTGTTGTCAAAATGTCTCGGCGAGGAGTGTTTTTATTTGAAGAAGATGAACCCGAGACTGTTCCGTTTGTTTACCAACAACTTGATCAACATACCGTAGTTCAACATGAAGAAGATATTTATTGGGTCAGAAGCGGCTGTTGAAGGAGAAACCGTCGATTTGCATGCTTAATGAAAGGTATAATTGTTTTCCCCGCTATTCAGTAGAATGTCCTAGGATATCATAAATTATCTAATAATTTTATAAATCCTTATAAGTTTTAATCCTCACTTTTGTAAGTTAATTCAGTCATAAATATTTAGGTTGATTAACTTTCTGATTTTTTAAAATTCATTCACAACTAATTATTCAATCCATTTTTTTGTTTGATTAATAGTTGTACAAGTTTGATTTATTAAGAACAATCCAATTTATCTTTTAAACACTTTGGACTCATTACTGATATTTTCTAGTGACTGCAGACATGTCAGGGGAAGAGGCAGAAGATCCACATCATCCATCTGAGGCATCTACGTCTCAGGGTCGAGGTATGTTTGAATGTCATTGTCTATATTTTTTATGTAATTGACATATATATATATATATATAACATTTGTCAATTTATATATAAAATTGTTTTCAACAGGATCAGACTCGGCTGCTTCTTCCTCTCGCAGGAGAGGCCCTGGTCGTGGCATATTATCATGGAATTCTGACACGACGATAGATGTTTCATTTGATGAGGTATTTCATCCCGTGGGACCAGAGTGCCCCGACATTTATTCGTCAGCTGGGTCATATCATAGTGTGACCCACATCGATTTCCATTGACCACGACGCGTGATTGGGCTTCTATCCATCAGGACACATTAGATCGTCTATGGAGGGAGGTTCAGGTAAGAAAATAATTTTACTTTATTTTCTATTTATAAAGAATACTAATATGTTTGATTATTTTCTTTATAGCAAAATTTGAAAGTATGCCCTGAAGAGTTTCGGCCCGTGTGTATGAGCAAATGCCGTAAGATGTGGAAAGATTATAAAGGCAAAGTGAAGAGGGGACCACTGGGTACCAAATGTGGGTGCCCTTGACATTTTGGAAAAAGTCCCGAGAGGTGTCCTCCCGGCTCAGTGGTGTGACTTGGTTGAATATTGGTCTACTGAGGGTGTTGCGGTTTGTATATTAATTATTTTTCTGTATATATATTTTCAAGAATATGTGATTTGTTTGAAATTTGAATGAATTGAATGTAGGAGGTGTCAACACGCCATTCGGAGAATCGAGCGTTGCAGGGACCAGCTCACAGGCTCGGGACTCGTCACGTGTCTCAGATCCGACATGAGGTATATATTATTCATTTTTTAATTTATTAATTAATATGGTTTTATGTTTATATTCTTTTTAATATACAGTTGCGAGGGAAAGGTGCTACAAACTGATAAAATGTCGGTGTGGATAAGGACTCGTGATCGCAATGATCCAGAGGTTGCAGCATTGATAGTAAGTGTCTGGTACTTACCAATAATTACATAAATCTATATATTAACATATATATATTTATATATATTTTAAATATTTTCACAGGCTCAATTTGAAGCTGAGTTAGAGCATCTGCCAGAGGACCAGCGACAGCTTCCCATGCGACGGGATGAGATCTTTCATCGCATTATTGGTCGGGACAGGGCATGGCTATAGTTTGACCTATGGAGCAGGGATTCCTCGTTCTGTAGTGTCACGCGGCTGCGGTTGTCGGTCCTACTGTTGCTCATATGACACAGCAGATGTCAGATTTTGAGGCACGGCTGCGCGCTTCCGAGGAGACAAATGCGCAATTGACAGCTGAGGTTAGAGCACTGCGGGAATATGTGTGTCGAGCTGATGGTACAAGAGGGATCATACGACGCAGGTATATACTGTATTTATTTATTTAATTTAAATTATTTTTGTTATTAAAATATTTTATAATGTTTATTTGCTGTAGGCACCTGGCCCACCAGAAGGAGGTAGCAGTGATGACAACGCGTGATGCACCATATATTCACGAGATATGTTTTTTGTTTTTTACTGGTAGGGTTGACATTGATGTACTGTATTTATTCATTTAAGTAATGCATTATTACCATCCATGGTGGTCTTTTAAATATTTTATACACATATTGAGTTTTTGATCAGATAATCTTGAATGATTCTACATTTGAAAAAGTCGAACTAATTCCAACAGCCCCCCCCCCCCCCCCGCACCCCCGTACAGCCCCCCCGCACCCACGTACAGCCCCCCGCACCCCCGTACAGCCCCCCGCACCCCCCGTACAGCCCCCCCCCCCCCCCGCACCCCCGTAAAACCCCCCCGCACCCCCGTACAACATCCCGGTGCATGAATTGTGAAATGTGTTGGCCAGACGGCACCTCATTCGGAGGTGCCGTTTTGACCGCGCTGCGGCCGGAAACGCGTTTCCGGCGCCATTAAACACCAAAACGGCGTGCGGCGGTCCAATTCAGAGCAAACGTGATCCGAACGACCTGAAACCGCAACGATAACTACGATAGAAGTATTATTCCTGAGATGCAGGAGTAGGCCGCACGTCCATCGGACGTGCGGTGCGCGCGAGGCACGTCCGATTGTGTCCTTTTCAGCAGCGCGACGACGCGCGCTGAAATGACGCGTTGGGGGGGTCAAAACCACCCTAACGACCTCCGAAATGCCACGAAACCGTACGACAACATCCGGGGCGTGAATTGTGAAATGGTCGGGCCAGACGGCACCTTCATTCGTGAGGTGCCGTGTGACCCGTGGGCGGCCCGAAAAACGCGTTTCCGGCGCCATTAAACACCAAAACGGCGTGAGACGGTCCAATTCGGAGCAAACGTGCCCCCGAACGACCTGAAAACCTCACGGGTAACGATAGAATTATTATTCCTGAGATGCAGGAGGAGGCCGCACATCCATCGGACGTGCGGTGCGGTGCGCGCGACACGTCCGATTTGTGTCCTTTTCAGCAGCGCGGCGCGCGCTGAAATGACGCGTTGGAGGGTCAAAACCACCCGAACAACCTCTGAATGCCACGAAACCGTATAACAACATCCGGGAGGCGTGAATTGTGAAATGGTCGTTGGCCAGACAGAACCTCATTCGGAGGTTCCGTTTGACCGCGTGGCGGCCGGAAACGCGTTTCCCGGCGCCATATAAAACACCAAAAACGGCGTGCGACGGTCCCATTCGGAGCAAACGTGCTCCGAAACGACCTGAAACCAGCACGGGAACGATAGAAATATTATTCCTGAGATGTAGGAGGAGGCCGCACGTCCATCAGACGTGCGGGTGCGCGCGCGACACGTCCGATTGTGTCCTTTTCAGCAGCGCGGCGCGCGCTGAAATGGCGCGTTGGGGGGGTCAAAACCACCCTAACGACCTCCGAATGCCACGAAACCGTACGAAAACATCCGGGGCGTGAATTGTGAAATGGTCGTTGGCGTGAATTGTGAAATGGTCGGCCAGACGACACCTCATTCGGAGGTGCCGTTTGACCGCGGCGGCCGAAAACGCGTTTCCGGCGCCATAAAACACCAAAACGGCGTGCGACGGTCCCATTCGGAGCAAACGTGCTCCGAACGACCTGAAACCGCACGGGAACGATAGAAATATTATTCATGAGATGAATAAGGAGGCTGCACGTCCATCGGACGTGCGGTGCGCGCGGCACGTCCGATTGTGTCCTTTTCAGCAGCGCAGCGCGTGCTGAAATGGCGCGTTGGGGGGTCAAAACCACCCGAACGACCTCCGAATGCCACGAAACCGTACGACAACATCCGGGGCATGAATTGTGAAATGGTCGGCCAGACGGCACCTCAATCGGAGGTGCCATGTGACCGCGGCGGCCGGAAACGCGTTTCCGGCGCCATAAAACACCAAAACGGCGTGCGACGGTCCAATTCGGAGCAAACGTGCTCCGAACGACCTGAAACCGCACAGGAACGATATAAATATTATTCCTGAGATGCAGGAGGAGGCCGCACGTCCATCAGACATGCGGTGCGCGCGGCACGTCCGATTGTGTCCTTTTCAGCAGCGCGGCGCGCGCTGAAATGGCGCGTTGGGGGGTCAAAACCACCCGAACGACCTCCGAATGTCACGAAACCATACGATAACATCCGGTGCGTGAATTGTGAAATGGTCGGCCAGACGGAACCTCAATCGGAGGTGCCGTGTGACCGCGGTGGCCGGAAACGCGTTTCCGGCGCCATAAAACACCAAAACGGCGTGCGACGGTACAATTCGGAGCAAACGTGCTCCGAACAACCTGAAACCGCACGGGAACGATAGAAATATTATTCCTGAGATGCAGGAGTCCGCACGTCCATCGGACGTGCGGTGCGCGCGACACGTCCGATTGTGTCCTTTTCAGCAGCGCGACACGCGCTGAAATGACGCGTTGGGGGGTCAAAACCACCCGAACGACCTCTGAATGCCACGAAACCGTACGACAACATCCGGGGCGTGAATTGTGAAATGGTCGGCCAGACGGCACCTCATTCGGAGGTGCCGTGTGACCGCGGCGGCCAGAAACGCGTTTCCGGCGCCATTAAACACCAAAACGGCGTGCGGCGGTCCAATTCGGAGCAAACGTGCTCCGAACGACCTGAAACCGCACGGGAACGATATAAATATTATTCCTGAGATGCAGGAGGAGGCCGCACGTCCATCGGACGTGCGGTGCGCGCGGCACGTCCGATTGTGTCCTTTTCAGCAGCACATTGCGCGCTGAAATGGCGCGTTGGGGGGTCAAAACCACCCGAACGACCTCCGAATGCCATGAAACCGTACGACAACATCCGGGGCGTGAATTGTGAAATGGTCGGCCAGACGACACCTCATTCGGAGGTTCCGTTTGACCGCGGCGGCCGGAAATGCGTTTCCGGCGCCATAAAACACCAAAACGGCGTGCGGCGGTCCCATTCGGAGCAAACGTGCTCCGAACGACCTGAAACCACACGGGAACGATAGAAATATTATTCCTGAGATGCAGGAGGAGGCCGCACGTCCATCGGACGTGCGGTGCGCGCGGCACGTCCGATTGTGTCCTTTTCAGCAGCGCGACGCGCGTTGAAATGGCGCGTTGGGGGGTCAAAACCACCCGAACGACCTCCGAATGCCACGAAAACCGTACGACAACATCCGAGGCGTGAATTGTGAATTGGTTGGCCAGACGGAAACCTCATTCGTAGGTTCCGTTTGACCGCGGCGCCCGAAAAACGCGTTTCCGGCGCCATAAAACACCAAAACGGCGTGCAGCGGTCCCATTCAGTGCAAACGTGCTCCGAAAGACCTGAAACCGCACTGGAACGATAGAAATATTATTCCTGAGATGCAGGAAGAGGCCGCACGTCCATCGGACGTGCGGTGCGCGCGGCACGTCCGATTGTGTCCTTTTCAGCAGCTCAACGCGCGCTGAAATGACGCGTTGGGGGGGTCAAAACCACCCGAACGACCTCCGAATGCCACGAAACCGTACGACAACATCCGGGGCATGAATTGTGAAACGGTCGGCCAGACGGAACCTCATTCGGAGGTGCCGTTTGACCACGGCGGCCGGAAACGCGTTTCCGGCGCCCTTAAACACCAAAACGGCGTGCGACAGTCCCATTCGGAGCAAACGTGCTCCGAACGACCTGAAACCGCACGGGAACGATAGAAATATTATTCCTGAGATGCAGGAGGAGGCCGCACGTCCATCGGACGTGCGGTGCGCGCGGCACGTCCGATTGTGTCTTTTTCAGCAGCGCGGCGCGCGCTGAAATGGCGTGTTGGGGGGGTCAAAAACCACCTGAACAACCTCCGAATGCCACGAAACCGTACGAAAACATCCGGGGCGTGAATTGTGAAATGGTCGGCCAGACGACACCTCAATCGGAGGTGTCGTGTGACCGCGGCGGCCGGAAACGCGTTTCCGACGCCATAAAACACCAAACGGCGTGCGATGGTCCAATTCGGAGCAAACGTGCTCCGAACGTTCTGAAACCGCACGGGAACGATAGAAATATTATTATTGAGATGCAGTAGGAGGCCTCCCGTCCATCGGACGTGCGGTGCGCGCGACACGTCCGATTGTGTCCTTTTCAGCAGCGCGGCGCGCGCTGAAATGGCGCGTTGGGGGGTCAAAACCACCCGAACGACCTCCGAATGCCACGAAACCGTACGAAAACATCCGGGGCGTGAATTGTGAAATGGTCGGACAGACGACACCTCATTCGGAGGTGCCGTTTGACCGCGGCGGCCGAAAACGCGTTTCCGGCGCCATAAAACACCAAAACGGCGTGCGGCGGTCCAATTCGGAGCAAACGTGCTCCGAACGACCTGAAACTGCACGGGAACGATAGAAATATTATTCCTGAGATGCAGGAGGAGTCCGCACGTCCATCGGACGTGCGGTGCGCGCGGCACGTCTGATTGTGTCCTTTTCAGCAGCGCGGCGCGCGCTGAAATGACGCGTTTGGGGGTCAAAACCACCCGAACGACCTCCGAATGCCATGAAACCGTATGAAAACATCCAGGGCATGAATTGTGAAATGGTCGGCTAGATGACACCTCATTCGGAGGTGCCGTTTGACCGCGGCGGCCGGAAACACGTTTCCGGCGCCATAAAACACCAAAACGGCGTGCGGCGGTCCCATTCGGAGCAAACGTGCTCCGAACGACCTGAAACCGCACGGGAACGATAGAAATATTATTCCTGAGATGCAGGAGGAGGCGGAACGTCCGATTGTGTCCTTTTCAGCAGCGCGGCGCGCGCTGAAATGGCGCGTTGGGGGGTCAAAACCACCCGAACGACCTCCGAATGCCACGAAACCGTAAGACAACATCCGGGGCGTGAATTGTGAAATGGTCGGCCAGACAACACCTCATTCGGAGGTGCTGTTTGACCGCGGCGGCCGAAAACGCGTTTCCGGCGCCATAAAACACCAAAACGGCGTGCGACGGTCCCATTCGGAGCAAACGTGCTCCGAAAGACCTGAAATGAGATTATTTCTTGAATCGAAGTTTTTAAATTATTATAGCACAATTATTTGATATTATATATATATTATATATATATTAAAACATTTAAAATATATTATATATATATACATATATTAAAACATTTAAAATATATTATATATATATATATATATTTAAAATATTGTATTTAATAGTATATATATGAATATTTATATATATATATATATATATTTATATATTCAATTCAATAAAAAAAATTTTAAATTTTTTTTTTATACTAGCGACCGCCATAGGCGGTCGCTATAGGGTGCCCGACAGAGGGCCTTCAGCGACTGCTTGGCGGTCGCTGAAGGCCGATCTGCCGGCCTTCTACAACGACCGCCATTGGCGGTCGCTAAAAGCCTCTAGCGACGAGGCAACAACGACCGCTAGAGGCCTTTAGCGACCGCCAATGGCGGTCGCTAATGGCCTGATTTTCAGTAGTGTACACTGTTTAATTAATCTGGTCCACGACCACAAATAATAGCATTAATTGCTTTTGAATTTATATCATAATATTCTTCAATAGCTGCATCCCAAGTCTCTAGTTTCTCAGGAATTTTGTAAGGAGATAGGATTTTTGAATAGACTTTCTATCAAATATTCTTTAGATATATAATCATCCTTGAATTCCAGCATCCGTAGTTTTCACCATTGAAATATAGAGCACGCACCATTGACATTCCTTCTCTAGGATCAGCCATTTCCATCTTCTTTGTACATATCTTATACTCTTCAGATTGCTATAGATTTATCCAAAAATCTCTCCTTTGATACCAATTATTAGGTTGGAATGTACAAAGCAACACAAGAGGGGAGTGAATTGTGTATTTTCAAATTACCTTTCACAATTCATATTTTTGAATCCCTATGAAAATTAAAAAGATTTGCAGTGTTGTTCTTATGTATGAAAAAGTGTAATGAATATACAAAAGTAAAGAACACAAATTTTTATAGTGGTTTGAGGCACAAAGATCCCCTAGTCCACTCCACTAATCACTCTCTCTGTGATCTTGGTGATTTCACTAGAATAAGTCCTCTTATCACAAGACCTTTAATCCACAATTGAGTGTAGGCAGTTGACACATTTACAAATAAGACTAAAACAAAAAAGTCTTCTGGTTATGTAACAAAGAACCAATATCTATAGCTTAGACCGAGAATATGATACTCCACCACAACTGAGTACAAGCAGTCGAAACTCCAATCAATAGGAATTGATTCGTAAAATAGTAAGGTTGATCTTTACAGTTGCAGCAGTATGAAATTGGCAATTGATGGATCTTCTTCTTTAGAAAGGAATTTCTTTGAGAAATAATAGTCTGAAGAGATCCTTGTTTCACAATGATCTTTAATAAAATTGCAACTTCATGTAAGAAAAATGAGGTTGAGAATGATCAGTACTTTGAAAGCTTCTCCTCTTTTGCAGATGATCGAGATTCGATCAACTATAATAACAACACTTAAAAAATTATCAGTATCAAAAACTATTTTCACATACATACATTATTAATTTTTCTTGTCTCTATAAAGAATAAATAGATTAAGTGATTTCCTTCGATAATTCCAGATCCGAAATTCTTTCTTGATTAGTCACAAGAATTCAAATCTTAAACGAAACTTCCCTTAATAATCGAAGCAGTTATCCAAGAAAAAGGGTTCTTCAAAATAGATCATAACGATCTTTGAATCAGTCATTAACTCTAATTAAATCATTTCAACTAATTTTAATAAGCAACGCGACTTCACAGATCACTGCCGTTGAGAACATAGTGTAGGGTTAAGCTGCGTAGCATATGGTTCTTTTACCAACGTATGGTTTACTAACCATACTTTCATTTGTGTAACATAGGGATGGAACATATCATTCATCTTCCATATGTTCATCTACATAATGTAGGGATGTCACATAGGGTTGATAAACCATAATTTCCTATATTTCCTGAATGTAAGGTTTATGAAAAATATTTCCAGATTCCAACGTAGGGTTGTTGATCCATATGCGATCTTCTTAGCATAGCATAGGGATGATGATCCATACGCGCACTATTCACTGTATGTTTGAAACAAAAACTTTTCAACATAGCGTAGGGATAATGATCCATATGCACACTATTCACAACAACATAACGTAGGGATGGAAACAGTGTTTCCAGAGTAAATCCCATAATGTTAGAGTTCCTTTGATATGAACAAAATTCTTGAAAAACTTACTCATAAAAAACATCATTAGAAAACAAACAAGGGTATTTGTGAGCATAAAAATCATCATTGATTATAGATTATTGTTGCGACAATACATGCCCAACACTTCCAAGGTCACTTTCCAATGCCCAAATCTATTTTAAAGAAAAATGATTTTTTTGAAACCTTTTACCCTTTCAAATCCATTTTAGAAAAACCAATTCAACCTTTTATTTCAAATATTCACCCATGACATCCTATGAACTATCACATATGTGTTCATCCACTTCCACTTGCATCATCCATGCTCACATGCCAAGATGAAATTCCAAACATACCCACACATATGTGAACATCCATAAGGAATACCATGGGTCACACTTACCATTTCATCACTAAACCCAAAAATTCACTGAAAATTTTCAAAATTATGAATCACCTTCTCTTTTAAAACCCATTATTACCAATATGAAACCATTTGAAAGAAATCATAGTTTTCATTTTTAAATCTCACTTACACCAACCGAAACCAAAATATAATTAAACTCACACCAAACCACCAGAACGAGGAACTGGTGTCCATACCTAACTCGGAGACATGGTTAGTGGGTCGTTCCCCAAGTAGGAATTAATAAATAAGAGAACTTTGAACCATGAACTTGGCCTCCACATGGGTCACTACTCCATGTGAGACCACAACATGACACTGTCTCACCTTTACTGTCATTCATCAACACAAAACAAAGAAAAAAAAATACTTAAATCCTAAAATAACCCTACCAACATGAGGATCGGAATGAGAAAGGGTTCATAAAATCCTTCCCATACCTACCTATTAAGTCCATACAGTCCTAGTCTCTAATCTACCAGACAACCAAAATAACAAGAACCTGACTCTGATACCTTTTTTTCATAAACCAATCCAGTATTCCATCCAACCAGACATCTGACCTGGTTCGAGATATGGACCAAATGGAATTCCCAATCCCCATGGGCTAAAAATAGTGTTAGGCATCAAAGTAATCACTATGGGAACAATTTTACCAAATCAACTAGGATCAAATAAAATAAGATAAATAAGCTAAATAATAAAAAATAGCTGGATCTCAATGAATATACAATCTAATCCAGATACAACAATTGAAAGAAAAATAAAAACTGGATACAAAACTAAATTTAGACCACACCAACAAGATCTTCACATGAACTCTTGGTCACCACCAACCATAATACCAACCTTCTCCTATGGCGAGCAACTGAACTAGAAACTTTCACCTACAAAATAGCTCGGGTCTACTGACACCAACAAACACATGTAGGGTATGATATTATAAATATTTGTAGGTAATCACAATATAATCTATGAATTTCATTTCCTAGAACAGCCCGCAAACATTAGTTTGAAATACACATATGAAAATAGGATTTAATTTTTTTAAGAAACAACCATTTCTTTCCCTTAAAAAAACATACCACATTACCATTTTAAAAACAAATTACCATTCTAAAAAAAAAATTACATACATGAAATTCAAAGAAATTAGTACAAAGATAAGATGAAAATAAATAAAGAAATACTAAATAGAAAACCAAGTGAAACATAAAAATAAACAAGTACATACTGATAGTAACCATGAGTGTTTCCTAAACATCCCTAGAGCGATCCATGGATGTACTTAGACTGAACTCATCTATTGGTGTATAGTTTAACTCCATAGTCAATAACCAAATGTCTTCTCTAAACTAGCCTCACCAGTAGCACAACCCACTTGACCTCTAATAAATCTAGGGGGTACCCACCTGTCTAATAAGGGTCGATAATCAATTGTCACTCGACCATCTAGATGACTCCCATGAACCCCATGGTAATAGTACATAGTGAATGGAGGAGTCCCTCGTATACATGACTCACCATACCTACCTCCACCACACTTGGCTACCCTAAACATCGACACCACCTATGTGATAACCCACTCTCAGAGAATCCTCCACAGGGGTGCCCATCTCACAAAAATCCATTCACAGGTTCTAATCGGGCCATTAAATCACATAATATTTCAAAACATTTCTCAAAATAGACTAGGGTGAAAATAGGGAATCTACACTTACAGAACCACAATTCATTTCAAAAACATTATAAGGTTCCAATCGGGCATTCCACATTACTAGTTCAAATAAATTACAAACATGTTTCCTAACCATTTCCAAAAAAATATAAAACACCAATTTCATGTTAACAATGCCAAATGAGCCTTCACATTTCAAATCTGATTTCATCTCCAACACCACTTCAATCCAAAATGAAAACACACAACATACTTAAAGATTCAAAATAGGATTTCACATCATTTAGAAACCATCCATATTTTTCAAGGTACCAAACTAGCCATAATTTTGGAACATAACATTTAAAATCATATTCAATCCACTTTGAGACTGTGAACCATTTAGAAAGAATTTAGGCTTAAAGATAATTGAGAAAAAATGAGGAAGAAGGGTTAAGTTTTTTGAAAACTGGGTCATTATGTCAAACAAAGGCCATTATCATTCATTGTCACATCTACACATGCACCCCATTCACATGTGGAGGTGCCTACATCCAATGGAACAACTATGAAATCCCAAGAGATCATCCAAAACCTTTTTAAAAGAGCCACACTTTCACATAAGGTTCATATCATCTTCAAACTAAACCACCATAAGGTAAAAAAGGCTAAAAATACTCTAAAACCACTCAATCTCATAAAAAGAAACCAATAAAAATTTTATCAAACACATTTCACACATGAGAACATAGGCATATTTAATAAAACCCTGTAAAAAACCAATTTGCACCAATTTTCCATCATAAAAACACCAAATTAATTTATAATAACACATCACAAGCAATAATATATCACTTTGAAAGCAATTAGAAAAGATCAATCATTCAATAGAATGTTTAATAAAGGAAAATAATGGAAAAACCTACCTCAATGACGTGCGGATATGGCAAAACTCTTATATAAGGAGGAACACACCCTAAGGAACAATCTACACAACCTAAAATCGAAGAAACACAACGCAACATATCAACCCTAGCCTCTAGGGTTTTTCTAAACAAGTACTCACTAATGAAACACCAAGAAACCAAGATAGGATAAGGGAAAGAAGATAAAAATGGAAAAAAACCCTCGAAAATCACCTTAGATTCGAAGGAGGAGCACCAACAAAGGAGGAGGAACCAAGGAAAGGGAGCTTGGGAGCCCCTTAATGTACCAAAAACGATCCAAGAGGGAGCAAAACCTAAAATAAAGTTGAAACATAAGAGGTAAAACTTGTAATTTCAAGCTTTAATAAATCTGGGAAGTACACATGGTTTTCCAAACCATACACAAATTGTATGGTTGCCACTATCCAAATGGACAGAACCTCATGAAATTTTTCCACACAGTTTCCCAAACCATGCACAAAACATGCGCCTTACCCCTAGACCCCAAAACAAGATGCATAGTTACCTAGGAAAGGCCACATAGTTTCCCTTAATCATGTGCTAACCGTGTTCCCCTTTCCATCGAGCCCAAAATCACCATTTCTTAATAAAAACTAAAAAATCTAAACTGAGACTAAACCCAAACCTCAACCAGAGTATCCAAATACAAGAAAGGAATAAAATAAAATAATTTCCATGGTTGGGATGTGATAGTGTAACCCCACATGATACAGAGGTCAGGTGGTCAATGTACATGGTGTGTAATTAATACAAACACATTGTGTGTTGACTTCCATCTAAGTAACATTGACCAACTGTGATTATACAGTGTGTAACTAGAACACATGCCTTGTAATGTGGTATTATTTTGTGTGAGTTACATGAAGAGTCCCTAGATGTGTAATTTGAGATGGACAAGAGAGATTATACATCATTTATCCAATATAAACACCATGTAATTTTTTCCAGATCACCCAAGTTATATGATTGGTAGTCCCATCGTGTGAGTTAATGCATGAGAAAATTAATTTTGGGAAAAACTAAACTAAATGACATGTAGCTGGCTGTACATGTCGTGTGATAGGGTTTTTCCACACAGTAAGTTATTTTAGGATGTCCATGGGGAATAAATTCTTGAATTAACACTTTTTACATTTTTTAAATTACACACAGTGTATAATTATCATACACATCATGTACATTATACAGGAAGACCCAACAATACACACCACACATATTAAGGTGTGTTGTGTGATCAAGAACACCATACTGGATATACAAATTGACCTATAGAAGTAAACACTGTATAATATCATAATATGCCATGTGTGTTGATATATTGTTTAATTACATAGTACATGAAGCATATTCGCACATGCCACCTTTCTTCTAGTATATGTCATGTTCTTGAATAGTTTTAAATAAAATCAATCAATTTAATTTATTTAAAATAAAAAAGGATGATAATATTATGTATCTCTGATACTACTTGAATTAATAATTAAGATAATTAATTAATTAATTAAGAAGACCATTAATTATTAATTCATGATAAATTTATCTTAATTAAAAGAGTAATTTTAAATAAATACTAGCATGTATAAATGTGATATCATTTCATGTTTTTGAATGATCATGAGCTTTTCCGACCAATGTATGTATACAATTTCTATTTAACTTAACATTATTGGATTTGTTTTTATATGTGATAAATTTTTATTAAATTAAATATGATGTCCTGTGTGGAATTCCTCCCACCTTTACTATGTAGAACCTGGGTGTATATGGTTTATTTTATGTATCTCATACCCTTGGTTCCCCTCACCTACCTATGAGTAAAAACATGTAAAGGATGGGGCTCTAAGGAGAGGAGGCGGTTTAGAACCCAATTTGAGGTGAAATCAACCAAGAAGACACATATGTTGATGGTGGAATGTTGCAACTCAAACCAATCCCAAATCAAGGAGTTTTTCCCCTATGGTCATTAGTTGATTTATCATATGTTCGATAAATCAACCATTAGAAATCTTATGATAAAGTCACTTTATTTATTTTGTTTCATCAAGTGCATGGTTATTTATTATTTATGTGAATGAATGTTTATATGGTGATTAAACTAAATCAGATAAGTTAATTAGATAACAATCATATAAGATAATATAAAATAAATGGATTATGTTTAATTTTTTTTATCAATGAAATGGTTAATTTATTAAGTAAAATTCACATAACATTAACAAAACATATAAAGGTTAAATTAGTAAAATTTGTACATAAGTAAATATAACCCCTAAAGAAAATATTAAGTCAAAATCCTTTCATTATCCGAGTTATAATGGAATCATAATTAAAGTGTTAGTTTGGCTATACAAAAGTGAAATTTTAATTATCATGAAGTATAAACAAAGATGACGGGTTAAATTAACCAAAATTTAATTGAATTTAATGGCCATAATATGTTTAATAAAAATTTGGATGGAATTGTTAATGAAATTTGATTCAGGATTTTAGGATTGGTAAGTCCACTCAACAGATCAAGGAGTTATAAGCTACCAGTTGGAAAGAACATTTTCCTAAATACCTTTTTATAATTTTCATGACCATAGTATGAGTTATGAGAAGAGAGATATAGATCCTTTCCACTAGAATTTCCACATGATAGGACATTCTGAGTCCAATGGTGAGGGCTATTAGTACTTGATAAAATTGAGAGATACTAAAAAATACAATAAAATTATCACATATCATATTTTTTTTTAATCAAGATAAAGTATTGAAATATGATTTTATATTATTATAGAAAATTTATATGTCATAGAAATCGATATCTCTATGATCTATATTGAAGAAAGATAACCTCCTGGCTGGAGGTAACTTCCAGGAGTGGTACAAACACTTATACATTATAACACTCTAATAGAGGAAGCTTTATATAAAAAAGTCCTTAGTTTTTGATCTTCCTACTAAGGAGGCGAGTGAGGAATAGCTCTCTATCTACTTGAAAAGCTTGGATGATGCACTATATGTCCAGTGATTGATTTTATCATCCATGTCTATTGAACCCTATAAGTTGCATGAAAAAATGGATACATATACCCTGATCACCCATATTCATGATATTTATTAGTAAAGATAAAAATGAGAGTATTAAGACATATCCAAGGCACTCTTTACATGAAAAATTGGAGAGGGTTTTCCTACTGGGCCTCATACGATCAATATAATTGTCCATATTAAGTGTCTAAAGATTCTAAGATTTACATTTCCCACTAAATTATGCACATGTCTCGTACTTTACTCACCCCAATAAAGATTCTCTAATCATGTTATCAATTTTTATATGAACAACATTGAAAAGTATCTCCTATATCTCCTTACTACGATTTACTAGGTAGATAAAGATATAAAGAATGACAATCCTTATGTACTTGCGGTGAATTAGAGAAAGGTAAAGGTAAAGTCCCTAAGACTAGATATAAGTATAAGGAAACTTTGAAATGCCTAACCAATAGGAGAAAAATTAAGAGGAAAATAAGGGAATATGATGTCATCTATTTTTCATATAGAAATAAAGGCCACTGGAAGAAGAACTACACCACAATAAAGAAGCAATGGAAAGTATCATGTGAATTTGTTATCAAGTACAATCTTTCTATTTTTACAAATTGGGTATTAGATATAGATTATGGTGCTCATATTTGTATATAATTATAGAAACCAAGTAGATTAAGAATATTTTCCCAAGGTGAAGTGGATCTATGAGATACCAATGGTGAAAGACTGGCTATATTGGATATCAGAGACTACCATCTCACATTTCCAATGGGATTGATCCTAGTTTTGAATAATTGTTATTATATTCCAAGTGTAACAAAAAACATTATATATGTGTCCAGTCTAGATATAGATGGATTTATTTTCATGTTTTGAAATAGAATCTACTACTTATATAAATATAACATATGTTATGGTGTGGCACATTTAAACAATGGTCTTTATGTTCTAGAATAAATCAATCATGTATTGGAAATAAATAATGAATCTAGTTTGTGTGTATTATATCACACCCAGCTTTGGAAATACTGCCATATTTATATAAATAAGAAGATATTAACCTAGTTATATCAAGATAGGTATTTAGATTCTTTTGAACTAAAACTACTTAGTTTATGTCATTCTTGTTTACAAGGTAAAATGACCAAATCTCTATTCAGTGGAAAGGGTGGAAGGGCCAAAAATCATATTGAATTGGTTTATATAGATGTGTGTGGACCTTTTATAGTTAAAGAAAGGGGTGGATCCTCATACTTCATAACTTTTACCAATGAATTTAGTAGATATGGATATGTCTACATAATGTGGTATAAGTGATATACCTTTGAGAGATTTAAGGAATAAAAAAATTAAGTTAAGAATCATCTTGGTTAGAAGATAATTTTTTTTCTCAGACCATGTCTAAGATTATCTTAACCAAGATTACATCAATTATATAAGGTAGTTTGGGATCCTATCTTAATTCACCGATCCTTATACACCACAGTGGAATGGTATAAGTGAAAGAAGGTACTGAAACTTGTTGTATATGGTGAGATTGATGAGGAGTCATGAAATTATGCCATTATAATTTTTGGGATACAAATTATAGAAAACAATTAATGTACTAAAATAGGTGCCAATTAAATTTAAAAATAATATTCCATATGAGCTTTGGTATGGAAGTAAATCCATGTTGTCACATATACAAGTGTGGGGTTTCAAAGAATTTGTTAAGGTTATCTCTGAAAACAAAATTTCACACCAAGACACTAAGTGTATCTTTATAGTATATCCTAAGGAAACTAAATAATATTACTTATACAATCCCTTATATAAGAGATTCATGGTTAACATATGCCCCAACTTTCTCAAGAGGGAGCACATCTCCAAAATAGATAGTGGGAGTAAGATAGACTTAGATGAAGTTGAGGCTTAAGATACACATGATTTGGGATAACAACATATTACACATAACCCCATAGAAGAGGATGTTCCAGTGACATAAGTATTTAAGAGGATCACCAAAGAGGTTAAAAAACTAGAGAGATATGGTTTTTAGTAATTGAGGATGGTGACTCATTATTAATTGATAATAATGAAAATGTTTCCTATAAAGAAACATTAAGTGGATCAGAAGTTACTAGATGGAAAGAAGTAATAGATTTTAATATATATTCCATGTACAAAAACCACTTTGGATTTTAATAAATCATCCAGTGGATGCCAATCCTATTGGTAGAAAATAGTAATTAAAGAAGAAACTGGACATAGAAGGTAGATTCAATACCTATAAATCTAGGTTGGTTTCAAAAGGGTTTAAAAAACATCAAGGAATTGGATATGATGAAACATTTTCACCAGTTTCTATGATTAAAGCCATCAAAATTCTTCTTTTTATAGTATCTTACCATGATTATGAGATTTGGAAAATGGATGTAAAAACAAATTTCCTTAATGGGAACCTTACAGAAGATATCAATATGAAATAAAAAAGGGTCTTTTACTCCAAATGATGATAATAAGGTATGAAAGTTGCATAGATCCATTTATGGGTTGAAGAAAGAATCCAGATCATGGAACATTCACTTTGATAAAGATATAAAGGAATTTGGTTTCAAATGAATGAATGCGATCCTTATGTCTATAAGATATTTTGAGGGAATGTTGTCATTTTTATAATAAAATATGTTAATGACATATTACTAATTAGAAACGAGATACCAGTATTATAGTCTATTAATAAGTATTTGGACACATTTTCTCAATAAAGGAATTAGGTGAAACAACATATATTCTTGGGATCAAGATCTATCAATATAGATCCAATAGGATAATTAGACTAAGTTAAGGTATATACATTGACAAGGCACTAAATAGATTCATTATGGAACAATCCTAGTGGGGATTTTTTCCAATGTCACATGGAATAAATATAACAAATAAAATGTGTCCCCAAAAACAATAATAGATATAGAGGATTATCATGATTCCATATGCATCAATGAAAGTATCAGTCATGTATGCCATGTTATGTACCAGAATTGATGTTGCCTATGCTTTGAACATGATAAGAAGATATCAAGTGAACCTAGGAGACCACCATTGGATGGAATTCAAGACTATCCTAAAGTATATGAGGTGTACTAAGGATATTTTCCTAGTTTATAGAGAAGATTAGGAGATAGTAATAAGAGGATATACAAATGATAGTTTCTAAATAGATTAGTATGATTTGAAATCATAATCAAGATATCTATTCTACCTTTATGGTGGGGTTGTGAGTTAAAAGAGCTCAAAGTAGCAAGAAGTCGATAATTTTATAATAGATTCTAAGTATATTTTAGCTTCTAATGTAGCTAAGGAGTAAATGTGGATACCAAAATTTATCGAAGAGATTAATGTGATTCTTAGTAGTAAAGGTGCCATCACATTATACCATGAGAGCACTACAACAGTGGATCTTTCCAAGGATCTAAGTCCAAATCAGATAGAAAATCATATACTTTAGAAGTATCATCTCTTGATGGATTTTTCCTATAGAGATGAGATTAGAGTAAATAAAGTTTCTATAAAGGAGAATGTGGTGGACCCATCAACTAATTCCTTATCTTAGCATAATCATGGACATCATGTGAGAGTGTAGACTAAAAGTAGTTAGTAGTTGAATCTTATGAAAGTGAGCCAGTTGAATTTGGTTACCTATAACTAACTACTTATTAATTTAGATTACCTGTATTTATATTCAAATACCTGAATATTAATAAATAACTTATCACATCTTGATGTATATTCTACATAATGTGGAATTTTCCTTAGATTATTGTCACATTGAAATGTTATAATAGTTATTCTCTATGATGATAACCTTGAAATTCCGTGATAATATTCTAAAACATATTAGTCTTATGGTTAAGAAAACATTATTTAAAGGGGTAAAAAGTAGGTTTAACTATAAGGTGCTGGATTCTCATAAGTTGATGAGCCTTTATCACATAAAGCTCATATTTGGTAATATCTAATATGGAAGATTATGCGTAAAAACCCTTCAATAGTAATTCCACATGTTTTTGTGTCATTGGGTATTTCTATATTCAAAAATGTGTGTTGGAACTTAGACATGAGATTATTATTGATGAATATCATGAGTCACATAATTTTATGTATTGTAAAAAATCACGATGCTATATATTTTTAGTGAAGTAGGATACATTAGGTGTGTCATGAGTGATATGAAATTAATGAATAAGTTAAAGAAGGATTTATCCCTTCTAAGTTTGAAATATGATATCGTAAACCCTTTGATTGAAATGAAATTGTTGAAAAAAATTCCATGTCCATGGTGGTTGAAGATTTCAGTTTAGGATGTCAAAGAATTATGTATCAAATATTTAGGTTGATAAAACAATTATTAAACCTATTTGATGAGATATTGAGATGAAAGTATTATATTACACAGTGAGAATTTGTATGTGGTTTTTATTGTAGTGATATTAATTTCTTTCTCTAAGGGTTCATTGATGTGTTTCTAGACATTGATCTTAGAATTTTAAAAAACCCACAAAATGATAGCGAGAAAGAGTTATAAAGGGACACACAATTAGTGAATATATTGATATCATTATTTTAGAATTTAATAGTTGGAATAAATATTATTCTCAAGGAGGAATAATATTTATTCAGGATTTTATAATTTCAAATATTAATCACCATGCATATGTGTGAGTTGAATATTAAATAAATATTTATCCACATGACCGTGAATATAATATTTATTTATTATTTGAGATTTAATAAATATCAAGTAAGGTGGATGGCCTGAGTTAAAGGTTCAATAATTAAAATGACATAATCATAAATATCATTTAAATAAAAAAATGAACTATTTATCTAATTAACATTTATATTTAGTTTGCGTAAGTTGGTGTATTCCATGATATATTAATAATAATAATATTATCATTTATCATGGATAACGTATTGTATTTATTATTTTATGCGAAACCTTTATAAAAATTGTCAATAATAAACCCTAGATACATATTCCCACGTTATATCATTTTTTATGTGTGAATTCATTTTGTGTTGTGCACAATAAATTTTCTTCTTGGAGAGTTCTCTCAAGAAAGAATTGTAAGATTTGGTGTCCTAGAACCAACTGGTTGTACTTTTATTACATAAATATTTAATGTATTTAAATATTAATCATCTTATTAAATATTGTTCATTATTCTGTATGACTATGATGTAATAATGTCATAGAGTATTTGTTGCATTGATAAGGTCATGGTAGTTCCCCTCGATGATGAGAACCTTGAAATGCTATAAAAATATTTTTAAATATAGTTCTACGGTTGGATGATATACTATGATGGGACATATAGCATGCATACCATCAGGTTTGAGTACTTGTAAGTAGATGAGACTTCCTCTCATAAAGTTTTCACATGGTAATCTCTAAGACAAGAGATTATGAGAACATACCCGCCAGTAGGAATTCTTCATGTTTTGGTGTCATTGGATATTTCTATTTGTGAGCATGTGTAATGATCCTTATAATTTAAGATTATCATTAATACATGTCATGACTCATGTACTTTGATTTATTAATGAAAACTATCACCAGACAATTGGTGGGAAGTAGGGCACATTGGGTGTGTCACGAGTGACATGTTATTAATGGATAACTTGAGGAAGGATTTGTCCTTAACATTTATGGAATTTGATATCTCGAACCTTCGATTGAAATAGAAATGTCGTGCGAAATTACATGGCCATGGTGTAACGATGAGTTTATTTTAGGTAGTCAAAGAACGATGTATCAAGCACAAACGTTGATGACACTATCATGAAACCTGCTTGATGATATATTAAGACATATGGATTATATTACACAATGAGTGTTCGTATTTGGTTTTCGTTGTTGTGACTTTAAGTTCTTTCTCTTGGGTTCCATGACCCGTTGCTAGACAGTTTTCTTGGACTTTAGGCAAGCCCGCCTAATGATAACGAGAAAGAATCCTAGATGGTCACACACTAAGTGTTTATGGTGGTCTCAGTTAAATTCTATTTGAATTTAGTTAATAAATATTATTCTCAAGACAATGGAATAATTTTATTCAAGTTAAAATGATTTCATAAATTAAATAAATATTTATTCACCAGATTGTGGGTGAAATATATTTATTTATTTTATTGAAAATTTAATAAATATTTATTTACTAGTCTGTAAATAAAATATTTATTTAAGAGAATAAATTATTTATTTATTTATTCAGGTGTTCAATAAATGGAAGTGGAGTTTGAGTGGGCCAATTCCGGTCTGATAGTAAAATAATTATTTGAAAGATGATAAATAATTATTTAACTATTTGGCACAAATTAAAATAATGCTGCTATTATTTTGTGACACAAAATTTTATTTATAATTCCATTTTTCTCAAGTTGGCGCACCATAAATAATGACGCGGTATTATTATTAATAGAATGAGTTTTCTCTAAGTTTATGAATGTATTTAATTGTTGTTATGCAATAAAATATTGTAACTGAATCCCCATGTCAATAAATAGACACATACATCTATTGTGCCATGTATCGAACTGCACAGTCGGCAAATTGAGAATTGTTGATCTAAAAGACTTATCTTTCAAATCCTCTTCCCACCCCTCTTAATAAAGAGAGACGTTCTTCAAGGTCGAAGAACAAGCGATCAAGAACGACTGACACAAGACACTCGCTTCGCCGTGCTAGCACCCAAAGAACGAGTGGTGTTGATCGGAGGCTATTAGAGAATGTTTGGATCACCGGTAGAGGGATTCTAGTTTGGATCCTCGCAAGTGCAATGAGATAATCCAAAAGGGCCATTCCGGAAGATCAACATCATCAATGAAGAAAATACTAAAGATCCATGTATTCATTTCTTTATAAAATCAATTAAATTAATTATAAGCATGATGTGGAAGATCCTCTCTAAAGGTTTTGGGCCGCTTCCTTATTTATCTAAATATTTGATTCTATTCCATGGATACTAGCGTTCATCATCATATTGATTCTGAAATAATCATTGATCATGGTAAAAATTAAAGTTGGGTGTCTCCCTAACTACACTTCCACTACACCGAGAACCTATAAGTTGTATCAGAGGGGTTACATCAAATTTTATAATTATTTAAATATTTAATTGATGATTTACACATTTAATAATTCAGTTATTTCAATTCAAGTAAATCATTATACAAATTTGAATCTCAAGATCTATTCTTCCTCTTTCATTTCTTGCTCACCTTACAGAAAAGATCTTTTCTTTTTAATTTTGATTAAAATAAAATAGAGGATCTCATCTGAAGGTTTCAAAGGTTCCTGGATGTACAAAACTAGAACACATGGTGTGTATTTGGAAGTACACGCCGTGTAGTCAAGGTTCAATGCACCGAGTCCGGTACACTAAACCAGGTTGTGTCATTGGAGTTTGTCTTAGTCTTAATGACTCCGAGTGTTGAATAGGAACAGGTGGCACACAGTTTCCAGATTACACGCCGTGTGGCCCATTGGACATGGCGTGTAGTCCCTTTGGGTTAGGGTTTAGACCATGTACCCTGTACATGACTTGCCTAGCTAGAGACTGTGTAATAAGGAACTACACAACATGTGTCCCACTGGACATGCCGTGTACTTGGTGAGTCATTTCACCGAAGGTATATTATTAGTGTCCCAAATTATTTTTACCCTAAAAAGTATAACACCAGTAAGGGGTTGATCCATAGGTAACAATAAGTTATTTTTATCTTGTTTAAATTAGTTTGTATTTTTTTAATGAAGTTTGCTGAATTTAGAGTCGATTGTTGTTGTTTGGATAAAAAGAACAATTGGTTTTAAGTTTCTTTTAACAAATTACTTAATATAATAAAAGTAAATACGAGAAAATTGATTTTGATATAGATAAAGAGAGTCGTGCATTGGGGTTATGGATTAATGAGAAGTTGTTTAGTAAATCAAATTTCTTATGAGGTTGTGTTGTTCATAATAACCCAAAACTTTGGGTTTCAATTTGTAATAAAGTTTCCTTAGTCTGGTAAACTTGTATTTAGATATGAAGAAACTAACTCCTTGGTCCGGTAGTCAGTGTTTCATAGTTATTTATTTGTATTAGTCCATTTTTAGCTGACGAATACTTCTAATGGTCATGAAATTATTCATCGTTATTCTTCTTTTGAATACCTGAAAATTATTCCCTTGGTCTGGTTTAGAATTTCTAGTGATAACAAAAAGTGGTTTAAGAAGAATAAGAAGAGGTTAAAAGGAACAAACAAATTCATAAAAACTAATTTAAATTACAACTCATCATCTTCCACAGCCCCAAAACACTGGGTATTTAGTTACACATATAAAAATAATAAACACAAAGCTCTTGATTCCTGATGTGATCATGCTTGGAACTTTGACGTGGAAGTGATTCTTTGGTAAATGATAGAATGGTGATAATACGATGGCAGAGCCTCTTTCCTTCAGTCCTTCAACCCTTTATCCACAATTTCTCCCCACACACCAATATCTCAAACCGGAGGCCAAGTCCTCATTTTATAGAAAAAATAACTACACGACGTGTGGTAAAAGTACATGCTGTGTACTTTTTTAAACGCGCTTTTTCCTTTGTTTTCTCCGCTAGTAGGCAGCCTAACATGCCGCCTTTGACTTGGAACATGACGTCGTTTGGTAGGTATCTATACACAATAGGTAGCGCCACCATAGATGGTGTGTAGTCTCATTTTTCGGCCACCAACCACTTCTAGAAAGTCCTACACGACATGTATATGTTAAACACGATGTGTTCCCTTCAGCCGACCACATGGGCGTGTAGAATTCTTCTCATCTGTCCACTGCTTCTAGAAGGATGTACACGGCGTGTAAAGTGTGCACACGACATATACCAAATTCTTATTACTTGAGAATGCACTTGTCCTAGTCAATCCATGTCTGAGTCTGGATGTACACAACGTGTAAATAGGTACATGCTGTGTAGTTTTTAAATTTTTCTCAGTCTCCCCCATTTTTTTTATTTGGCCATAAACCTTCTGAAAATGAATGAGTTCACCAAAATCAAAGTATCTGTTCCCTAAGTAGTAGGTAATTGATGAAAACTTGTTCTTATTTTCAATAAAGTATGTGAAAATGTATACACAAATCGGGTGCATCAAACTCCCCCATACTTAGTCATTTTCTTACCCTCAAGAAAATCTAAACATCTAATTAACAGACTCTATATTTTAAAAGGAAGGACTTCTGTTAATCATAAAAGTAAAAAATAAGTTACAGGAGAAAATTCTGAAAAGATACAAAATAGTTTCAATTCAGGAGATATTCTAATCATGCCTCATATATAATTCTATTAAATACTTTCATCCACTTTTAGCACATGTTTCAACCTTTAAAAAACAAGAAATCCACTTGATGATCTACCTCACCAATAATATTTTCAATACTAATGAAATTTTAAATAAAAGTTTTTCTCAATCAAAGATATATACACTCTATCCATAGCTTTGCAAGAAATATAGTTCTCTACTATAAAAAATTTATTTACAAAAATCATGAGGGCTTTGAAATAAGGATCAGATGTTTCTGTGGCTAAAGGTTGGTAGGTAAAGATGTGAAAAATAACTCTGATTCTTGATAAAAGAGGCTAAATTCTTTAAAAAACAGTGCATGATATTCAAAGTTAAGCTCAATGTAAAAGCATCCTCAACAAGCTTTATCAAATAATCTCATCACCACCGTTTCCTTTAGTTGGGTTGGTAGGGTTTACAAACCAACAAGTGGGTATAAGGTCCCTTTTTCTGTATCATTTTTTTTAAAAAGAACAAAGGGAACCTTTCAGAATTTCCACAAATAGAGTTTTGGAACCCGTTTTTCCCCAAATGATCAAGAGTCTCTCCCCCATACTTAATTTCTTGACATTTCACGAAAGTATGCCATGTGTTGCCAATCCCTTCTTTTGAGCTTAGATGAATAATCATGTAAAATCATAAAATAATTAGGGTAGGAAGGGAAATAGGCTTGTACTATGGCTTTCTATAAAGGCTATTCATGGTTACTAGGGGCTTCACGAAGATAAGATGGAGGGTAGGTCTCAAGATAAAGGGGTTAAAATAATCTAATGCCTCAATCATTTTAATGTAATTAAAAAATTACTCATGTTTCGAAAAGAAGAATTGTAAATTCTGGTAGTTATTTATATTCTAAGAATCTCTCAAGAAATAGGGTATTAGGAAGAATATGACAAAGGGTTTAGAATACCTCTTCGGATTGGGAAAACAAATAAAGAGACAATCATGTCATGACTTGAATATAATTGATTAGTCTAATCGATGTAATTATCCAAGGATTACAATTTGTAATTGAAACTATATCAGCAATCATTTTAAAATACTTAAGAACCAAAATAAGCATGCAACTTTTTTTAAAAATTTCCCACTTTCAGCTTTATTATTTAAAAATATGGTTAACCAAAATGTCTTCACATTTAAAATATATCTTATAATAATGATGTCTCCTAGAATGATGATAAGGGCAAAGACTAAGGTGGCTGAGAGATGCTCCCCATACTTAATACAACACTTGGTCCACCAAGTGCCCGAAAGTGAAGAAGGGAATGTGGGGATACAATAGTGTACTAAAACGAGGGGAAGTAAGGAAAGAAGTAAACCAAGAAAGAAAATAAAAAATGAAAAAAAGAATACTCCCCTCGCGTCTAGGCGCAAAAAAACGGGAGGTGATATAATAATGCAGCCTAAAACATGCCAGAGTACCTGTGATGGATGGGAAAAGAGAACACTGCAAGCATACAAAACATACATAGGCACAATATATCATAAATATATGCAATGAAAAACATGTGTCCAAAAACTAGTCAGGGGGTGGCCTCAGAAGAGGCATCATCCGGTAGAAAACCAGCCAGAAGATATGGATCAGGAGCCATAGAAACTGGAGGCTCGGAATTTGCACTTGGAAGAGAAGACATAGAAGTAGGATTCATAGGAGGTGGACTCAGAAGAGGAATCTCATCATCACTCCCTGGACTAGTAGCATTAGTGGAAGAAGTGGTAGCAGCAGTTGGGCTCACAATGGATAGGAGAACTGAATTCATGGCCAGCGCAGTAAAGGGTGGTGGAGCTGCAGAGGAAGGGCCAGGAGCTGAAGCATGGGTAGGCGGTGGGGGCAGTTGAATACCATTATACTGAAGAAGAAGCCCCAACATCTACTCCAATTGGTCCTGACGCCAATTGAGATGGACCAAGTGCTGCTCCATCGCACCTAGGTGGAGGGAATGGGTGAGATCGACTGAGGGTGCAGGGGTAGGGGGGCAGTAGGGGGAATAGAAGAAGGAAGGTCATAAGTAGTGGTATGGGGTGGGGAATGAGGAGTAGGTGCATCAGCGGGGACAGGAGGGTCAACATGTTTGTGGGGTCGTGTGTAACGACCCGAAATTTTGAATAAATCTTGTTTCCTAATTTTGTGTGTTATTATATTTTTTTATACTCAACAAAACTCTTTCATTTGATAACATGAGTATAATTAAAATGAGACCGTTGGGTTTTGACTGTTATATGACCATTGGTCAATATGACCACTGGAAACTAAACGTTTCGATTTTTGACTCTAAATACAAGTAATCTTGGTTAATTAATATATAAAGAAGATTCGATGGCCTCACCCAGTAGTCTTGGACCAATCGAAGCCCATCTAACAAAACTTGGGAAGGAGGTAGCACCACTGGGCTTTGCTCTGGACCAAACCCAAGCCGAACTTCATCATGTGAAGTTAGAACGGAATCGCCTTCGGGAGAAGTTCAAACTGATAAAAATTACTACTCATGCGATGTTGGCCAAGCCTCCCTCGAATTCTCTCACCTTAGAACACCTTACACTTAGGTCATATGCTGGTGTGATAAGGGGCTATGTAAGGAGACCGTAACTGCCTTGTGTAATCCTTTCTTTTAAATAAAAATTTTTATTTCTTCTTATGATGAATTTTATGAATTTTCGAATGACCGGATAAATATAGTATGTATATTTTTGATGAATTTTAGAAAAAGGATATTTTAAAAATGTTTATGTAAACCTTAAATAATTAAAAATGTGTAATAATTTTCAAAAAATGGTCTTCTACAATTATGTTCAGTATGAAATTTAGAGTCTAATAAGATCAACTTAATTTTTGATGAATAGTAAATTATGAATAGTGATTTTATGCTTAGGATTAGTAATGTGGCTAAATGGATTAGTAATCTCACTTAAAGAAAGTATTAATATAATCTAGGCACCTTGATTAAGTAACGTGATTCAATAAAATAGTTAAATAACGGTTTCATATATTATTATTCAAGTATTAGTTTTTTCAGGTGAATAGTGTTTTTTTTAATTAAAAATATTTAGAAAATTATTTTTATAAAATGGATTTCATTTTTGAACTCAAAGCATCGATATTATGTTAAGGTAATTTTTGGGGATTTTTCTGAAAAAAACTGAATTTTCGGTGAATAGTGTATTTATTTAAAAATTAAATTAAAAATATTTAGAAAATTATTTTTATAAAATGGATTTCATTTTTGTAATCAGAGCATCGATATTTGGTTAAGGTGAAATTTTGGGATTTTTCTGAGAAAGTTGATTTTTCAGTGAATAGTAAAAATATAGTTTTAGGGTTTCGGTATGTTTAATGACATCATAACTATGTCATGATGATGTCATGAGATATTTTATGGGTTGGCCGACCAAATGTGATGCATTATTGTATTAGGGGCCCCATGTGGCCTAACTTCATGGGAAATATCTTGGGAGAGCACATGGTTTTGAGAAACCCACTTTTGAGGTGTCCCTTGGCCATTAATGCCTTGTCCCCTCACTTTCCCTATAAATACCAAGCCATACTCTCATCCATTTCGACTCCCCACTCCCCCAAACGAATTTCTGGTCTCATTACCTCCCAAGGAGTCCTCCCAAGGTGCCCCCAAGCCCTCAAGGTCCCAACCTTTGAGTTTTAAGAGTTACGTTTTAAGGTAAGGGATCCGATCTCTCTCTTTCTTTTCAAGAAATCTCTTTTATGTAATTTCTTTTATCCTCCATGTTCTTATGTTAAAGGGTGTTATTTTATACTCCTCTTACTACCCTTTTCATGTTCACATAATGAGAGATCCCCCTCTTACTCTCATTATTTCGTTTTATGAAGTTTTAAGTGGCGCCGTTAGGCTGCCAAAATTTTTAACAGATTCTTTCTCCCTTCTCATTTTTCAAGATCTATTTTCATGTAAAGTATTTCAAGTTCCTTTTTATTATGTTGGGGTATGATCTATAAATTTATCATACTGATCTTTTATGATCACATGATTAGAGACCCCATTTTATCTCTTCAATTCAGTATTTTGAAGTTTTAAGTGGCGCCGTTAGGCTGTCGAATTTTTAAGTGGTTCTTTCACCTTTCTCCTTTTTCAAAGTTCTAATTCCATGTCAAGTCTTAAAAGTTACTTTTTATTATGTTGGGGTATGATCTCTAAATCTATAATACTGATCATTTATGTTCATATTATGAGATACCCTATTTGATCTCATTAATTCATTTTTGTTGAAGTTTAAGTGGCGCCGTTAGGCTGCCGAATTTCTAAGGGGTTCTTTCACCCTTCTCGTTTTCAAGATCTACTTTCATGTCAAGTCTTTCAAGTTCCTTTTTATTATGTTGGGGTATGATCTCTATATCTATCATACTGATCATTTATGTTCATATGATGAGAGACCCTATTTGATCTCATCAATTCATTTTTTGTTGAAGTTTAAGTGGCGCCGTTAGGCTGCCAAATTTCTAAGGGGTTCTTTCACCCTTCTCGTTTTCAAGATCTACTTTCATGTCAAGTCTTTCAAGTAACTTTTTATTATGTTGGGGTATGATCTCTATATCTGTCATACTGATCATTTATGTTCATATGATGAGATACCCTATTTGATCTCATCAATCCATTTTTGGAAGTTTTAAGTGACGCCGTTAGGCTGCCGAATTCTCATAAGAGAAATCTTATTTTTGTCTTCCTTTCAAGTTCTTCGTTTCATATGGTATATCATTAAAATTTCATTACCATGTTCTTAAATACTTTATATTCTGTTCCCATACTGTTTTATGTCTCATTTTTGAGTGGGTGACCCATGTCCCCTCACTTTTCAATGTTTTCTAAATCCATGTATCATAGCCGTTATGCTACATAATTTTCGTCTCAAAATGCCTCCCTCTTTATCTCAAAATTATTTTATGTTATTAAGTTAATAATAAAAGCCCTTATTTATACAGGGGTATTTACATATAAATAAAAATGTTCTATTTTAAATTCTGGGATTTATATACATGAAACCCGCTTTCCCTTTTCCGTGGGTTTAAAGTGACATAAAGATCATGTCTTTAAATAAATTTTTAAAACGTTATGATTATAAAATGAAACCTATTTATTTTATGATATATGGGTTGTTTATTAAATGATTTATGATGATATATGTGGATTACATGATAATAAATACATGTCAAGGGTGCGCCCAGATAGCGCTCCAATGCATTGGGTAAAGACTTAATCTCTAGAGATGACTTTTTAGACTGATACCTTGGTGAATAACCTTGGTAATTTTTGATGACACCTTGGGGATGGACCTTGGTGAAACGAAATGATTGTCAATATTAAATGTTTTAGCCACATGTTCAAGTTATGAAAAATGTTATTTTTATTATGATATATCTCATGATTTCTTTCTCATGCCTTAAAGTTCTTTTCATGACATTGTTGATGTATCCCAAGTTCACATGTTAAATGTTTCCCTTGTTTCTCTTACTGGTCCTTCTGCTCACCCTTTCTTTTGATGTATATCCCCAGGTTATGAGATGCAATAATGAACCTAGGGTGAACATGAGGATAAGCCTTTCAAGTGTTTAAGAAGAATGTTTTTTTGTTTCATGTTTTAAGTTCCTGGTTTCCAAGACACTAAACCTTAAAGATCCTCAGTTTTGTAAAATGTAATGAATGTTTATGTGATAAAAAGGAGGGATGCTAAAGTTGGTATCAAAGGATGATTTAGTTATTTGTGGAAATTAGGATATGAAAACATTAGGAAGAAACCTATAGAAAAGTTTAAATATAGGAAGTCTTCCTGGTATTTTGGTGAGTATTGAGTAAGGGGTTGCCAATCAAATACATCCCTGTCTAGATACGAGCAGGTAGAGGTGACTCTGGCACAAATGTACATAGGGGTAAAACCCGAAAACACCGCTTTGAGCTATACTCGAACGGGAACTGGTACACGACAACAGGCCTTGTTGTACTCTTGGTTACGACACTCCCGGGGGATATGCTTTGGTAAATTCATAAGCTTAGTATGAACCATTGTTAAAGGAACAAAGATAAAATAAAATAAAGATTCACATAAGAATATATGATCATGGATAACCTAGATGGGAACCTAGGGGATCACAAGTTAGGGTATACTTTTCTTCTACAAGTTATCCTTATATGCTTTAAGTTCCTTTTCATGATTATTGGATAAGTATTCAAGCCCCTAATTGTACTTTGTTTTCATAGTTAATGGCGGGAAATGGAAGAACATGTCCCAACAACCAATGTGATAGGAAATGAGACGATTTTCGTATTAATATGACAGAGATGATTAGGGGATTAAAATATGATTATTATTTTGGAAGACGTTCACTATTTTGGGGACCCTATATGATCGAGGTAAATAGATTACTACAGTATTTTCATTGAGGAGTAAGGTTGACTTATATTTTGAAGAATTGATGAATTTAAGGTAGACTTATAGTAATTTAGGTTACTTATGGAAATGATTAACCTATCTTGGGTAAAATATGTTTAGGTTAGCTAATTTTGTTATAAGATGTTAAGAGTGGTTGATGTGTTTTGGAGATGAACAATGAAGTTTATTTTGGAAGACTATGTTATCAAATTCTTCTTGTATTTGGGTTTCAATCTTAGTTTGGTTTATTTTGAGGAATTTTAAGAACAGTTATTTATGGAATGGTCTATGATGAACTTTTGGTAGTACCAGGGATCTTTGAAGATTTAAAAGTAGTTTCCCTTACTATGGGATTCTTTATTTTTTGAAGAGTTGTTTTATCTTACCCTTTCTTTTTTCGGGATAATGTTTAAAGGTAGAAGAAATTGATAGTTAATCTTTTGTGGATTAAGTGACTCTCAAGAAGATGATTCTTGTGTTTTGATGAGACCAAGTGTTTTTGAATGCTCATCGTTTGGAGAAAAGATTAGTTTTGGGTAGAAACTTATTAAAGGATGAAACTCTACATGAAGGTTGGTATATTTTCTTATGTTTTTGTTCTATGTAGTAAATTAATTCCTCAAAATTATGAAAAGGAACGTAAAAAAAAACATTGTTGGTTTACGTTTCCTACTAGGTAATCAAATACCGTTTACACACATCATAAGTTTGGGATTTTCTTATGGTTAACTTTCTCCTAATCATGTTCTCTATCACTCTCCCTCAGAACTTGACCCTTTGCTTTTCTTCCATGTCCATGTTTTCCTACATGGAATCCTAGTGTGGGTTAACTCGGGTGACCTTTGTACTTCCCTTTCTTTCTTTTAAAGTAATATTTTTACTAACTCCTTTTCCGATGTGGGACTTTCAATGAAATTTCAAAACCAAATTTTAAAAATTGCGAGGACGCAATTTCTTAAGGGGGGAAGATTGTAACGACCCGAAATTTTGAATAAATCTTGTTTCCTAATTTTGTGTGTTATTTTATTTTTTTTATACTCAACAAAACTCTTTCATTTGATAACATGAGTATAATTAAAATGAGACCATTGGGTTTTGACTGTTATATGACCATTGGTCAATATGGCCACTGGAAACTAAACGTTTCGATTTTTGAATCTAAATACAAGTAATCTTGGTTAATTAATATAAAAAGAAGATTCGATGGCCTCACCCAGTAGTCTTGGACCAATCGAAGCCCATCTAACAGAACTTGGGAAGGAGGTAGCACCACTGGGCTTTGCTCTGGACCAAACCCAAGACGAACTTCATCATGTGAAGTTAGAACGGAATCGCCTTCAGGAGAAGTTCAAACTGATAGAAATTACTACTCATGGGATGTTGGCTGAGCCTCCCTCGAATTCTCTCACCTTAGCACACCTTACACTTAGGTCATATGCTGGTGTGATAAGGGGCTATGTAAGGAGACCGTAACTACCTTGTGTAATCCTTTGTTTTAAATAAAAATTTCGATTTCTTCTTATGATGAAGTTTATGAATTTTCGAATGACCGGATAAATATAGTATGCATATTTTTGATGAATTTTAGAAAAATGATATGTTAAAAATGTTTATGTAAACCTTAAATAATTAAAAATGTGTAATGATTTTCAAAAAATGGTCTTCTACAATTATGTTCAGTATGAAATTTAGAGTCTAATAAGATTAACTTAATTTTTGATGAATAGTAAATTATGAATAGTGATTTTATGCTTAGGATTAGTAATGTGACTAAATGGATTAGTAATATCACTTAAAGAAAGTATTAATATAATCTAGGCACCTTGATTAAGTAAGGTGATTCAATAAAATGGTTAAATAACGGTTTCATATATTATTATTCAAGTATTAGTTTTTTCAGGTGAATAGTGTTTTTTAATTAAAAATATTTAGAAAATTATTTTTATAAAATGGATTTCATTTTTGAACTCAGAGCATCGATATTATGTTAAGGTAATTTTTGGGGATTTTTCTGAAAAAAATGAATTTTCGGTGAATAGTGTATTTATTTAAAAATTAAATTAAAAATATTTAAAAAATTATTTTTTTAAAATGGATTTCATTTTTGTAATCAGAGCATCAATATTTGGTTAAGGTGAAATTTTGGGATTTTTCTGAGAAAGTTGAATTTTTAGTGAATAATAAAAATACAGTTTTAGGGTTTCAGTATGTTTAATGACATCATAACAGTGTCATGATGATGTCATGAGATATTTTATGGGTTGGCCGACCAAAGGTGATGCATTATTGTATTGGAGGCTCCATGTGGCCTAACTTCATTGGAAATATCTTGGGAGAGCACATGGTTTTGAGAAACCCACTTTTGAGGTGTCCCTTGGCCATTAATGCCCTGTCCCCTCACTTTCCCTATAAATACCAAGCCATAATCTCATACATTTAGACTCCCCACTCCCCCCAACGAATTTCAGGTCTCATTACCTCCCAAGGAGTCCTCCCAAGGTTCCCCCAAGCCCTCAAGGTCCCAACCTTTGAGTTTTAAGAGTTACGTTTTAAGGTAAGGGATCCGATCTCTCTCTTTCTTTTCAAGAAATCTCTTTTATGTAATTTCTTTTATGATCCATGTTCTTATGTTAAAGGGTGTTATTTTATACTCCTCTTACTGCCCTTTTCATGTTAACATAATAACATATACCCCTCTTACTCTCATTATTTCGTTTTATGAAGTTTTAAGGGGTGCCGTTAGGCTACCAAAAATTTTAACGGATTCTTTCTCCCTTCTCATTTTTCAAGATCTATTTTCATGTAAAGTATTTCAAGTTCCTTTTTATTATGTTGGGGTATGATCTCTAAATTTATCATACTGATATTTTATGATCACATTATGAGAGACCCCATTTTATCTCTTCAATTCAGTATTTTGAAGTTTTAAGTGGCGCCGTTAGGCTGCCAAATTTTTAAGTGGTTCTTTCACCTTTCTCCTTTTTCAAAGTTCTAATTCCATGTCAAGTCTTGCAAGTTACTTTTTATTATGTTGGGGTATTATCTCTAAATCTATCATACTGATCATTTATGTTCATATGACGAGAGACCCTATTTGATCTCATCAATTCATTTTTGTTGAAGTTTAAGTGGCGCCGTTAGGCTGCCGAATTTCTAAGGGGTTCTTTCACCCTTCTCGTTTTCAAGATCTACTTTCATGTCAAGTCTTTCAAGTTCCTTTTTATTATGTTGGGGTATGATCTATATATCTATCATACTGATCATTTATGTTAATATTATGAGAGACCCTATTTTATCTCATCAATTCATTTTTTGTTGAAGTTTAAGTGGCGCCGTTAGGCTGCCAAATTTCTAAGGGGTTCTTTCACCCTTCTCATTTTCAAGATCTACTTTAATGTCAAGTCTTTCAAGTCCCTTTTTATTATATTGTGGTATTATCTCTATATCTATCATACTGATCATTTATGTTCATATGATGAGAGACCCTATTTGATCTCGTCAATCCATTTTTGGAAGTTTTAAGTGACGCCGTTAGGCTGCCGAATTCTCATAAGAGAAATCTTATTTTTGTCTTCCTTTCAAGTTCTTCGTTTCATATGGTATATCATTAAAATTTCATTACCATGTTCTTAAATACTTTATATTCTGTTCCCATACTGTTTTATGTCTCATTTTTTAGTGGGTGACCCATGTCCCCTCACTTTTCAATGTTTTCTAAATCCATGTATCATAGCCGTTATGCTGTATAATTTTCATCTCAAAATGCCTCCCTCTTTATCTCAAAATTATTTTATGTTATTAAGTGAATACTCAAAGCTCTTATTTCTACAGGGGTATTTACATATATATCAAAATTTTATATTTTAAATTCTGGGATTTATATACATGAAACCCGCTTTCCCTTTTCCGTGGGTTTAAAGTGACATAAAGATCATGTCTTTAAAGCAGTTTTTAAAACGTTATGATTATGAAATGAAACCTATTTATTTTATGCTATATGTGTTGTTTATGAAATGATTTATGATGATATATGTGGCTTACATGATAATAAAGACATGTTAAGGGTGCACCCATATAGCGCTCCAATGCATTGGGTAAAGACTTAATCTCTAGAGATGACTTTTTAGACTGATACCTTGGTGAATAACCTTGGTAATTTTTAATGACACCTTGGGGATGGACCTTGGTGAAACGAAATGATTGTTAATATTAAATGTTGTAGCCACATCTTCAAGTTATGAAAAATGTTATTTTTATTATGATATATCTCATGATTTCTTTCTCATGCCTTAAAGTTCTTTTCATGACATTGTTGATGTATCCCAAGTTCACATGTTAAATGTTTCCCTTGTTTCCCTTACTGGGCCTTCTGCTCACCCTTTCTTTTGATGTATGTCCCCAGGTTATGAGATGCAGTAATGAACCTAGGGTGAACATGAGGAGAATCCTTTCAAGTGTTTAAGAAGAATGTTTTTTTTTGTTTCATGTTTTAAGTTCCTGGTTTCCAAGACACTAAACCTTAAAGATCCTCAGTTTTGTAAAATGTAATGAATGTTTATGTGATAAAAAGGCAGGATGCTATATCGTGCATGGGAAAGGATGTAGGCACCCCTACTTCTGTACCAATCCCATGTGAATAAGCATGAGATAGTCCATCCACTGGGGGGAACCTAACAGGTCATGAGTAAGTGAAGGATCAAAAACCTCGATATGGTGGGAAAGGAAGATAGCATAAAACCCACCGTTTAGGTTTCCCTGACGGCCGGTAAACATGGCGTGGAAATAGGAGGCGACAAGGTAAGGGAGGTCCGGGTAGTCCTGACAGATGACACCGGTAAGGAGATCCATGTCACGACCGGTCACAACCACCATATCCTCATGGAGGGGAAAAAGAATGGTGTTGAAGCACCGGTGGGTGAAGCGAAGGATTGGGTCAGTTATAAGGTTACTCTTTTGGGAGGTAGGGGCATAGTGGTGGTCAGACCCAACAATATCCCGCCACATAGCAATGAGGTCAGAGTGCTCGGGTCGGGTCATGGAGGAGACAGGGGGTGGGGTGACATGATGAGGATAGAAACCACACCCTCAGCTGAACTCAGTCATGGTAAGGGAAAAATGATGACCGCCTAGCCGGAACCGAACCATTGGTAATACATCACCGGGCGTCTCCTGGTACTCAGCCCCGTCGAACTCGAATAAAACAGCAAAATCCAAAAATAAATCCCGAAAAATAGGAGTGCTGACCTGGAAGATCGAGAGTAAGGGAGTGTGCCCGAGAAGATCCTCTAACTCTCCCCAGATTCCCAACTACTGTGGGATGCTGCTATCCAGATAGTGGCTGCTCAATGGAATCGGGCGGTGAGAGAAGCGCCAGACCCTATCGTGTTCCAAATTAGTGACCGGGAACACCATGCAAGGTTAGGGAACACCTGTAGGTCCTGACCCAAGTAGAGGTGCTGCAGCAGGAGCTGGCTCTAGGGGTGGATCGTCTAGAGTAGATTAAGGCTCACTGGATGGGATGGTCGATGAGGGACCAGTTGTGGATGAGGGGAGCTCAGGTGGAGTGGCAGTTGGTGGGGAAGGGATGATGATGCTCGGAGGCTTGGTGCGAGATAGTGGAGGTGTGGCACTACTAGGACCAGCCTCGGCTAAGGGAGTGAGGGGTGGAAGGATGGCCAACGAAGGTAGCTGATAGACTGGAGATTCCAGTTCGGGTAGTGTCGCAGGCTGGAGTCGGATCCGACGATAAATGGACCTCTTGCCCTCAGTGGCAGAGGCGGGCCGCTTCCCATGGGAAGGGTCTCTGTCTTCCATACCCTAAAAGAGAATATAAAAACCAAACAAAAGAAAAATAAAAGAAAAAGTAAAAGAAGAAAATGTGAGAAAAATGAAAAAAATAAAAATTACACTGCGTGTAGTTCTAGAGTACACGACGTGTAGTGAAAGCGGGTTACCATACATTGTTCTCTGGATAGACACGCTGAGGGAGTAGGGGATAGATCAGGGAAGGATACATGGCGTGTACCGAACATACACGCCATGTTCCTGTAAAGTGGTCTTGGTCGTGTATTGGAAAAAACACAGCCATTCTTTCAGCAGTTATAACAACATAGGACACGCCGTGTACAAGTACCACACGACGTGTGCAAGAACAAAGGGTAAATGGCCGTGTGAAGTGCTACACATGGGCTGGCCAAAAGAAAATTTCTACATGGCGTGTACTGAACAGACACACCATGTTCATGAGAATAGTGTGTGAGGCCATGTGTAAAAGATACTCGGGCACGATGGGGGCTGGTACACGGTGTGTACCGAACATAAACACCATGTATTTTCAAATTGTGAAGCATCCAGTGTGTGGCCATGTAAGAAATTACATGGCATGTGTTCTTTATATCATGACCATGTATTGCAGAATCCGAACAGTCAGATGATTCATAAATCACCCTAAACACTTATAATAACTTGAAATAGAGGGTGTAGAAGGGCGTACCTGGACCGAGGATAAAAAAGCAACAGAAATCAGAAGTAGAAACACCCAAAATCGATGGATTTGAGAAAAAGGGGGTTCGGGTGTTGTACGGGGGAAGAAACGGGAAGAAGGGGAGGGCCGCACGATATGGGCTGAAGCTAGGTGGTCTAAGGCTTTTATAGCCGAGGTACACAACATGTACCGTAGACTACACGTTGTGTATTCCATTTTTTTAATAACAAATATATATACAAATATATAATTATTATAGTAAACTATATAATAATTAATATTAATAATTAAAAATAATATATATATTTATATACATAATTTAAAAATAAAACTATACAAGTAATGTATCGGTAAATACACGTCGTGTGTTTTAAAATTGGAAAAAGAGAATTACAACCTTTGGTCTGGTGCTTGGGGCGAGGTTTGAACCGGCGATCAGCCATTCTGAATGGAAGCCCTCAACCACTGGAGAAAAGGTTGTACTGCTTCTCCTATTTATTATTTATATATATTTAATATATATGGCCTATACTACACAGGAAGAAGGAAACACATGGCGTGTGGTTTTTAATTGTACAAAAAGGGATGAAGCAAGGAGATTGGTCGAGTTCGAACCCGGGTCTTTTGGATCCAGGGCTGAGACTCTGCCAATCTGCCAACTTCACCCACATGAATTACCTTATGTGAAAAATATTTTCAGTTTTAAAAGGAAAACATGGCGCACATGTCTTATATCAAAAGACACGCCGTGTGGTTTTATTAAAAGGACAAATGATGAAAATGGGGTGGTTGTCAGGATTCGAACCCGGGTCTTTTGGAGCCGGGTTACGATCTTGGAAAACCGATCCATCCCCACCATGAGTTGTCTTATAAGAATATATATATATATATATATATATATGAAAAATACTACACACGCTGTGTAAGAAAATATGAAGAGAAAAAGGAGGAACCCCATGCCAAAGGTAGGTCGGGAGGATTCAAACCGGTGATGGCTCGGATAAACTCCAGTGACCTTACCATCGACACCAGAATCATCCCTGTTTATTTCTTAGTTAAACTATATATTTATAATAGTTATAAAATAAATGAAAAGGAAAAAGTACACACCGTGTATATAGGTGGTACATGGCATGTAGCCGCTGGGTTGCCTCCCAGGAAGCGCCTTTGTTTTAGGTCGTTGGATCGACCTACTTACCTTATTTTACCTGAGCTGTATGGTGGAAAACGTTCCCACTGTGTCGCCCTGGCCTTCTAGGAATTGTAGGTCCTCTGGATCTTCTTCAACTGGAATGTCTAGAATTATAAAGTTATCAGAAATAAAAGAACATACCAGATCATCCACTAAGTGATCATCCATGGTATTTATCTCATAACATCCCTCATGATCAGACAATGATGTATGCTTGATGACCTTGAGAACATTGTAGGAGACTCTTTCGTCTCCTACTCAGAAAATTATCTCCCCATGGTGCACGTCAATGAGTGCCTTTCCAATTTCCAAGAAGGGCCTTCCCAAGATGAGAGGTGCCTCATGGTCATCCTCCATGTCAAGGATGATGAAATATATGGGAAGGATCAACCTACCCACCTTGACCAAAATGTACTCCAGTAGCCCCTTTGGATATTTTATAGATCGGTCAGCAAGTTGAAGGGATACTCGGGTAGGCTTCAAATCGTTGAGACCTAGATTTTTAAAAACTCCGAGGGTCATGAGGTTCACACTGGACCCTAAGTCAAATAGGGACTTCCTAAACTTGCATTGTCCAATAGTACATGGAATAGTAAAGCTACCTGGATCCTGGAGTTTTGGAGGAATCAAATGCTGGACGATTGCATAACACTCCTTGGTTAGGGAAATGGTGCCCAGATCCTCTATCTTTCTTCTGTTAGAGAGGATTTCCTTCATGAATTTGGAATAAGTGGGCATCTGCATCAGTGCCTCTTCAAAAGGTATATTTATGTGCATCTTCTTAAACACGTCCATGAATTTTATGAACTGGTGGTCCAGCTTTATCTGCTTTAATCTCTCTGGGAAGGGAAAGGTAGGCTCAAAGGGTTTGAAAACCTCTTTTACTTTATTCTGTGAAGCCTCATTCTATGAGATTTTGGATAAGTAGGGGTTTGTATCTATACCTTATTTATCAACAGGTGGTGTGGATACACCGGGCTATGCTGGTTGGTGCTGTTGGAGCTCCTTTCCACTCTATAGCGTAACGACATGAGCCTCCTCCCTTGAGTTCTTCTTAGTGTTACCCGGTAGTGTACCATGTTGCCTTACCAAAAGTTGGATTGCCAACTAACCAATCTGGTTCTCCAGGCCTCGAATTGAAGACTTCTAATTTTGAAACCTAGTCTCAGAAGTAGATATAAATTTGTTCATGAGATCCTCTAACCTTGAGTTTTTCTCCTACTGAGGTGGTTGTTGAGCTGGTGGAGGTGGTGGATGCCACAACTGCTACAGGTGAGGGTTCTGATACCCTTTCTATTGATAAGAGACCTGTTGGGGTTGTTTCTGTATCTGGTACTGGTTCTGATATGGAGGCTAGTTATAGTTGGGTGGTCGCTGGGGCGGAAGATTCTACTACTGTTGGCCTCAGCCTATGTTCTGTTGATCACACCATGCCGGGTTCTAGTATTGCTGGTACTATTTTGGCCCTTGGTTTTGGGAAACATAACTTACCTCGCTTGTTGAAGGACCTCCAACAGAACCCAAACATTCTCCCATGATTTGGTTATCACCACATTCACTACACGCCAGATGGTTTGCTGCCTGTACTTGAGACGTTCCCTTCAGATTGAGTGCATCGATCTTTTTGGACACAACGTCCAACTGGTCAGCAAGCATAGTAGTTACATCAATGTTATGCATACCTCATTTTTGGGTTCCCCGCTCGGAATTCCAGTGGAAGGTGTTGTAAAACATGTCTTCTAGTAGTTCAAAAATCTCTTTGGGGGATTTCCTCATTACCGTACCTCCGGCAGTAGCATCCACCACATACTTTGTATTCATTATCAACCCTTCGTAGAAGGTTTGGACCTACATCCAAAGTGGGAGTCCGTGGTGTGGGCATTTGTGAAACATCTCCTTAAAGTGCTCGCATGATTCATACAGTGATTCAGCGTCATAATGCTGGAAGTTATGGATGTCGTTCCGTAGAGTCACCATCTTCGAGGGTGAGAAGTATTTAGATAGGAATGCCTAGTCTAGCTCTTCCTAGGTGATGATAGATCATTATGTCAAACATTTAATCTAGTCTTTTGACTTATCCCTTAGAGAGAAGGGGAAGAGGCAAAGATAAATGACGTCTGTGGACACTTTGTGTTAGTAGAACGTGTCACAAACCTCCAGAAAATTAGAGATATGGGAATTGGGATCCTCGTTGGGAAAACTGCTAAATTGTATGGTGTTCTGGATCAGCTGCATGATAACAGTATTGATCTCGAAGTGTTGGGCCTGCACCGGTGGATGGATAATGCCCGTGTCAGCTCCATGGATAGATGACAGGTTGTAATCTATGAGAGTATGATGTGGAGGTGGATCCTAAGGTAATGGAGCCGGTATGTATTGTTTTTTTTGAGGGGCATAGTACAACCCCTGACCTTAGTTGAAAAATGGAATCCGCTCTGGTTGGAATTGTTGGAGCTGCTGTAGGCCAAACCCTGAAGCAAGTGGAGCTTTCTAGTTCTGGTTGTCATCTGGACTTAACTGCTGTCCAGCTCCTTGGACAAAAACTAGATTTACTTCCTCGTTCTGTACCATGGGGTTATTGTGGTTGTGTTCATCCATGAGTGCTCATTGGCACCTCAAAAGTTTCCATTCGATCTCTGTTTCAGTTGGGAGAAACCCTGATGACTAAACATTCTTAGAATGTGTGAGGTAGCCGCTCATACACCAAATGACCTGCACAACACAAAACAAACCAAGAATAAACGAGGAAAAAGAAAGATAAAGAGAAATAAGATTAGAAAAGATATTTTTGTAAATTTTTGATTTTTATTTTCACTAAAATTTGATACAAACTTAATTATAACAAGAATAAAAGTAACTTTTCCTATTCCTCGACAATGGTGCTAAAATTTGGCGAGTTATTTCACTGAAGGTATATTATCGGTGTCCCAAATTATTTTTATCCTAACAAGTATTACACCAATAAGGGGTCAATCCACAGGGAAAAAGAAGTTATTTTTATCTTGTTTAACTTAGTTTGAATTTTTGTTTTAATGAAGTTTTCTGAATTTAGAGTCGATTGTTGTTGTTTGGATAAAAAGAACAATTGGTTTTTAATTTTCTTTTAACAAATTACTTAACAGAATAAAATTAAATACAGGAAAATTGATTTTGATATAGATAAAGAGATATGTGCATTGTGGTTATGGATTAATGAGAAGTTTTTTAGTAAATCAAATTGCTTATGAGGTTTTGTTGTTCATAATGACCCAACACTCTGGGTTTCAATTTGTAATAAAGTTTCCTTGGTCCGGTAAACTTGTATTTAGAGCTGAATAAATTAACTCCTTGGTCCGATAGTTAGTGTTTCACAGTTCTTTATTTGGCTTAGTCCATTTTGAGTTGATGAATACTTCCAATGGTCATGAAATTATTCGTCGTTATTCTTCTTTTGAATCCTTAAAAATTCTACCCTTGGTCTGGTTTAGAATTTTCAATGATAATAAAAAGTGGTTTAAGAAGAATAAGAAGAGGTTAAAAGGAACAAACACATTCATAAAAACTAATTTAAATTACAACTCATCATCTTCCACAACCCCAAAAAACTAGGTATTTAATTACACATATAGAAAATAATAAACACAAATCTCTTGATACTTGATGTGATCATGCTTGGAACTTTGAGGTGGAAGTGATTCTTCGGTAGACGATAGAATGGCGGTAGTACGGTGGCAGAGCCTCTCTCCTTCAGTCCTTCAACCCTTTCTCCACAATTTCTCCCCACACACCACTCTCTCAAACCGGAGGCCAATGCCTCCTTTTATAGAAAAAATAACTATACGGAGTGTGGAAAAAGTACAAGCCATGTACTTTTGTCAACACGCTTTTGCCTTTGTTTTCTCCACCAGTAGGCATCCTAACATGCCATCTTTGACTTGGAACATGACACTGCCTAGTAGATGGCTATACACGGCATGTTTCACCACCATACACAGCGTATAATCTCATTTTTTGGCCACCAAATTCTTCTAGAAAGTCCTACACGACGTGTATATGTTAAACACAGTGTGTTCCCTTCAGATGGCCACATGGTCATGTAGAATTCTTCTCATCTGCCCATTGCTTCTAGAAGGATGTACATGTCATGTAAAGTGTGCACACGGTAAGTACCGAATATTAAATACTTGGTCATATACTTGTCCTAGTCAATATGTGTCTGAGTATGGATGTACACAACGTGTAAATAAGTACACACCATGTAGTTTGTAAATTTTTCTCAGTCTCCCCCATTTTGTGTATTTGGCCATAAACCTCCTAAAAATGAATGAGTTCACCAAAATCAAAGTATTTGTTCCCTAAGCAGTAGGTAATTGCTAAAAACTTGTTCTTATTTTCAATAAAGTATGTGAAAATGTATACACAAATCGGGTGCATCAGTACTTTAAGGATTTCCAAAGTACACTCACATTCCATTTCCCTGGGTGTGTACTTCAGATAGACAATGAACAATAGTACACACCATGTAGTTGGAACTACATGCCGTGTACTCATCCAAATTACGTAGATTTATTAAAATTTATTTTTATATTATACAAACCCATGAGACGTGTACCACTGTGCAGGCGTAAAGCTGAGGCATAACACATGGTAGATGTTTTATATATATGTGTTTAATTTAACATCTGCGTAATGTTCATTTCTACTCATTGGGTAGTTATGAATAGTAATTCACCTGGTTTCCTCAAAGGTACAAGTTACGTACAAAGATAATTTTAAAAAAAATTATTTGTTTAAAATTATGATGGATGACAATCTCAAGGAAATTCAAAAAAAGGTTTAAGATAAAAGGATTGATTAATTAAAGATGATAATTAATTGATTCGAGCATGATTTATCTTGAACAAGAACGATTAAAGAATTGAATGCTAGTTTTATTTATGAGTAAATATTGTTTCATTTATGGATTATCATGAGCTAGAACAAGACCTTTGTATGCGGATGATCTCTTTTAATTTATTTATTTAAATTAAATTTGTTGGCCTGCAAGCCTTCTCCTCATTAATATGTAGGGCCTGTGTACCCAAGGTTTATTTTATGTAAATCCCATTTTTACCCCTCACCTACGTGTGAGTTAAAAAAATGCATATGTAATGGATGGAACTCCAAAGCTAGTGGAGGCAGTTCAAGTTGGAGCTGAGATGAAATAAATCCCAGAAGATACAAAGCAGATAAGCGGAAAGTTGTAAACATGAACCCAAAAGGTTCAAGGTTTTTCTCCCCTAGTATAGGGTTAGTTTATCAACTACTAAATAAACTAACCATTAGAAAATATCATGATCATGTCCTTTGATTTATTTTATTTCTATCAGATGCATGGTTTATCATTATGGATTTGTTGTCAAAATCACATAATTAATGAATTAAACAAGCATGCAAGATGGAACTAAAATAAACTAGGCTTATGTGTAAATATTATCAAGATATGGTTAACCACTTAAGTAAGTTCAACTTAATATTAACAAGAATGTGATAATGATAATAATAAATTCATGCATAAGAGATAAAAATCTCACAAATAAAGTATTAAGTCAGACTAAGCCTTCCGTTACTTGATTTAGGAAAAAAATCAATAAAACTAGGTGTTTGACCAACCCTTTTTGGGACACTTACTTTTATACAAGAATCCCTTATGAAAGGTTTTGGGTTGACTTAACCATATTACATAAAGAGAAGTAGCTGTTTCTAGAATTGGTGTAATATTGGAGGCAAGAGTTGAGGAAATCCAAAGTCAAGATTTTAGGATTGGGGAGTCCACTAAACTGATCAAGGAGCTGCATGACCATAGTTGGTAAAGACCTACCAACCTAAATACCTTCAAATATCTTGACTAACCCTTTCTAGGATTATGTGAAGGGGAATATAGATCCTTTCCACTAGAATGTCATGACAACTGGACATTCCGAGTTCAATGGTGAGGGCCATTTGGATTTGATAAAATAGTGGGAGACTTAATTTATTATTTCTCATAAAAATGTAATCAAGAAAGTACTAATAATATTATATTTTAATTGTAGAATAAAAATGAAAATATTTCCAACCACACTATCCCCACGATCAATTCTAGATAAAGATGACATCCTCACCGGTAGTAACTTCTAGGAATTGTTTAAACACCTTCGGGTTATCCTATGCCATGAACGGATGTCTTACGTATTGGAGCCAACATTACCTGATCCACCTACCAAAGAGGTGAGTGATGAGGATTTCCTGCTTTATGAGAAACATATGAATGATGTGGTCAACGTTCAATGTTTGATGCTATCATCAATGTCAAGTAAGCTCATAAAGTCTCATAAAAACATGGATGATTATTTCATGTTTGAGCACCTATGTGGTCTTTAATAGGAGAGAGAAAGACATGAAAGGTTTGAGATCTCCAAGGAACTCTTTCAGAGTAATATTAGAGAGGGTGCCCTAGATGGGCCTCATATAGTCAAGCTCATTGGATACATTGAGAGCCTAGAGGTTTTAGGGTTTAAACTCCCCGAAGAACTGGGAACCAATCTCATTATCGCATCACTCCCTCAGATATTCTCTAACTTTGTTCTCAATTTTAACATGAACAACATTGAGAAGTGTCTATCCGATCTTCTTATACTCATTTTCCAACTGGACAAAGATATGAAGCGTGAAAATCCTTTTGTTCTTATGGTGAATAATAATAAAGGGAAGGTGAAGAGCTTTAAGCCCAAATATTCTTCATGGATTTATAAGAAAAGGAATATCAAAGGGGAGGAAAGGGAACATGAGGCTGTTTATTTCACATGTGGTAAGAAAGGCCACTAGAAAAAGAACTGCACCCAGCCTAAGAAGCAAGGGGAAGCTTCAGGTGTGTTTGTTATCAAATGAAATCTATCTATTTCTAAAAATTTGGTATTATATATAGCTTGTGGTGCTCATATATGTATCCAAATACAAGAATGAAGTAGATTCTGAAAGATTGGCTAAGGGGAGGTAGATATGTGAGCATCCAACAGAGCCAGACTTACTACTATAGCTGTCAGGGACTACTACCTCACATTTCCAATTGGAATGATCTTGGTGTTAAATGGTTGTTATTATGTGCCTTCTATTACTAAAAACATTATTTTTGTATCCATATTAGATACAGATGGATTTTTTTTCAAGTTTGGAAATGAATTTTGATTCTTTTACAAAGATAGCATTTGTTTTGGTAGGGCACATTTATACAACGGTATTTATGTGTTGGATTACACAAACCAAGTAATGGAAATCGATAACAAAGATACTTAACATGAAACATACCACACCCAACTTTGGCATCACTGGCTAGGTCATGTAAATGAGAAACGCTTGACAAAGTTACATCAAGATGGATATTTAGATTCTTTCAAACTAAAACCACTTAGTGTATGTCATGCATGTTTACAAGGCCAAATGACCAAAGCCCCATTTAGTGGGAAATGTTAAAGGGATAAATAAATTCTTGAATTGGTTCATACTGATGTGTGTGGACCATTTCCAGTTGAAGCAAGGAGAGGGTACTCATACTTCATAACTTTTACTGATGATTTTAATAGATATGGATATATCTACTTAATGAGGTATAAGTTAGATTCTTTTGATAAGTTTAAAGAATGAAATAATGAAGTTGAAAACCAACTTGGTAAAAAGATTAAGAAACTACGCTTAGAATGAGGTATAGAATATCTTAATCAAGACTTCATTGATTACTTACGGGAGTTTGGGATCCTATCCCACCTCACTCCCCCTTACGTGCCCCAGTGGAATGGTGTGAGCGAAAGGAGGAACCGCACCCTGTTGAACATGGTGATATCAATGATGAGTCATGCGATTATTCTATTATCCTTTTGGGGATATGCGTTATAAACAGTGGCACACATACTAAACCAAGTACTGACTAAATTGATAAATGGTATTCTATATGAGTTCTGGAGTGGATATAAAGCCATATTATTTAATTTTCATGTGTGGGGAAGCGATTCGTTTGCTAAGGCCTCTTCAGGTAACATACTTGCACCCCAAGGCACAAAGTGTACCTTTATAGGATACCCCAAGGAAACAAGGGGAAACTACTTATATAAACCCTTAGACAAAAAGTTTACAGTGGAAAGACACTCCATATTACTTGAGAGGGAGAACAAATCCAAAAGAGATAGTGGGATCAAGATATAATTCGATGAAGTTGAGGCTCAAGGTACACAAGAGTTGGTACAGGAGCAGATTCCACAAAGACCCATGGAAGAAAGAACTATTCTAGAGACAGAAGAACTACTTAGGAGTACAAGAGAGGATAGAGAACCAGAACGATACGATTTTCTAGTTACCGAGGATGGTGACTCATTATTAGTTGATAATAATGATCCTCTAACCTATGAGGAAGTAATAAGTGGCACAGATGTTTCCAAGTGGTAATAATCCATGAATTCTAAAATAGATTCCATGTACCAAAACCATGTCTGGATTTTGTTAGATCCTCCAGTTGATGTAAAGATTGTTGGTTTCAAATGGGTATTCAAGAATAAACTGGAAATGGAAGGAAAAGTTAGTACCTATAAGGCACGAATGGTTGCAAAAGGGTTCAAACAACATCAAGGAATTGACTATGACAAAAAATTTTCACCAGTTTCAATGCAAAAATCCATCATAATTCTATTGGCCATTGCCGCTTACCACAACTATGATATTTGGAAAATGGATGTAAAAATAGCCTTCCTTAATGGGAACCTTCAAGAAGATGTCTACATGACACAAGTTGAAGGATTTATGACTCCAAAGGATGATAATAAGGTATATAAGTTTTAGAAATCCATTTATGGATTAAAGAAAGAATTTAGGTCATGGAACATTCATTTTGATGAAGCCATAAAGAAAATTTGGTTTTATCAAGAATGAATGAGAGCCTCATGTCTACAAACGGTTTAGTGGGAGTGCAGTCATTTACCTAATAGTATATGTTGATGACATATTCTTTATTGGAAATGAGATACCGGTCTTATAGTCTATTAAGGCATGGTTGAATCAATGCTTCTCCATGGAGGACTTGGGAAAGGCAACATATATTTTTGGGATCAAGATCCATCATAATAGATCCAAGAGATTGCTGGGACTAAGTCAAAGTATATACATTGATAAGATACTGAATAGATTTAGTATGGAACAATCTAAGAGGGTATTGTTTCCAGCGTCACATGGAATTCATCTTTCCATGAAAACGTGTCCTTAGACACATGAGGAAAGGAAGATAACAACAATGACTCTATACACATCAGCGATTGGTTTAGTCATGTATGTCTTGCTATGTACTAGGATGGATGTCACCTATGCATTCCGTGCGGTAGGTAGATATCAAGCTAACCCAGGTGACTGCCATTGGATGACATTCAAGACTATCCTAAAGTATCTGAGGCGTACTAAGGATATGTTTCTAGTTTATGGAGGATATGAGGAACTAGTCATCAGAGGATATGAATATTCTAGTTTCCATACTAATCAAGATGACATGAAGTCACAAATAGGATACATCTTCACTGTGAATAGAGGTGCAGTGAGTTGGAAGATCTTAGAGTAGAGTGTGGTCATAGATTCTATAGTAGAGTCTAAGTATATCACAACTTCTGAGGCATCTAAAGAATTAGTTTGGATGTAAAGCTTCATCCAGAAGTTGGATGTGATACCTAGAAGTAAATATTCCATAACACTGTACTGTGATAATGCTGCAGTAGTGGCTCTCGCAAAATATCCAAGGTCACATCAGCAGATAAAGCACATACTTCAGAAGTACCATCTCTTGAGGGTTTTTTATCAGATAGGTGTAGTTTCAGTGAGAAGTATTTCCATGGAAGACAATGTGGTGGACCCATTGACTAAATCCTTGACTCAGTAGAAACATGATCACCATGTGAGGTCTAATGGACTGAAAGTTGTAGGCAGTTGGCTCTAGTCCAAGTGGGAGTCTGTAAGAGTTGGTGTCCTAGAACCAACTTGTTGTACTTTGATTAAATGGATATTTAATGTATTTAAATATTAAACATCTTATTACATATTGTTCATTGTTATCCACGACTATGATGTAATAATGTCCTAGAATATTTGTTGCATCGATAAGGTCATGGCAGTTCCCAACTATGATGAGAACCTTGAAATGCTATTACAATATTCTTAAATATAGTTATACAGTTGGATGACATACTATGATGAGAAACATAACATGCAGACCTTCGGGTGTGAGTACTCGTAATCATATGAGACTTCCTCTCATAAAGTTCACACTTGGTAATCTCTAAGATAAGAGATTATGAGAACAAACCAGCCATTATAAATTCTGCATGTTTTGGTGTCATCAGATATTTCTATCTATGAGCATGTGTAATGATCCTTAGAATTTAATATTATCATTAATATGTGTCCCAACTCACACACTTTGATTTACTGATGAAAACGTCACTCAAATAGTTGGTGGGAATTAGGGTACATTGGGTGTGTCACGAGTGACATGTTATTAATGGATAAGTCGAGGAAGTATTTGTCCCTTCCATCTATGGAAGTTGATATCTCAGACCTTTGATTTAAATAGAACCATCACGTGAAATTCCATGGTCATGGTGTAATGAAAAGTTTATTTCATTTAGTCAAAGAACAACGTATCAAGCACAAAGGTTGATGACACTATCATGAAACCTTCTTGATGATATATTGAGACACAAGGATTATATTACACAGTGAGCATTCGTATGTGGAAGTTGTTGTTGCGACTTTAAGTTCTTTCTCTTGGGTTCCTTGATCCATTTCTAGATAATACTCTTGTACTTTAGGCAAACCCGCCTAATGCCAACAAGAAATAATCCTATAGGGTCACACACTAAGTTTTTATGGTTATCTCAGTTAAATTCTGGTTTAATTTAATTAATAAATATTATTCTAAAGACAATGGAATAATTTTATTCAAGTTAAAATGATTGCATAAATTAAATAAATATTTATTCACTGAATTGTGGGTAAAATATTTTTATTTATTTTATTGAACATTTTATAAATATTTATTTACTATTCAATAAATAAAATATTTATTTAAGAGAATAATTTATTTATTTATTTATTCAGGTGTTCAATAAATGGAAGTGGATTTCGGGCGGGCCAAATCCAGTCTGATAGTAAAATAATTATTTGCAAGATGATAAATAATTATTTAACTAGTTGACACAAATTAAAATAACATTGCTATTATTTTGTGACATGAAATTTTATTTATAATTCTATTTTACACAAGTTGGCACACCATAAATAATGACGCACTATTATTATTAATTACATGATTTTTCTCTAAGGTTATGAATGTGTTTAATTGCTGTTACGCAATTAAATATTGTAACTAAATCCCCATGTCAATAAATAGACACATACTTATATTGTGCCATGTAATGAACTTCATGACCGGTGAATTGAGAATTATTGAGCTAAACGATTTCTCTCTTGAATACTCTTCCCTACACTCTTAAGAATGAGAGATGTTCTTCAAGGTCGAAGAAAAAGCGATACGACTGACACAAGACACTTGCTTTGCCATGATAGCACCCAGAGAACGAGTGGTGGAGATCAGAGGCCATCAGAGCACGTGTGGATCACCTCTAGAGGGATTCTAGTTTGGATCCTCGCAAAATGTGTGGATAACCACTAGATAGATTCTAGTTTGGATCCTCACAAGCATGGTGAGATAATCTAGAAGGGTCATTCTGGATGATCAACATCATCAATGAAGAAAATACCAAAGATCTAGGTATTATTTTATTTATGAAATTAATTAAATTAATTATAAACATGATTTGAAAGATCTTCTCTAAAGGTTTTTGGCCTCTTCATTATTTATCTAAATCTTTGATTTTATTTCGTGGAGACTGGTGTTCATAATCGTATTGATCTCGGAATAATCATTGATCATGGTAAAAATTAAAGTTGGGTGTCATCCCAACCTTACTTCCGCTGCACCTAGAACCTACAAGAATAACATCACTAGGGTTTCACTAATACAAAACATGGTTATAGCCATGAGCAGGATGTCTATAACTATAGATTACCCATAATGACATACAACTCATGTTTTTGGCTATAAGTAGTCTATAACCATGGGAAAATATGCTTGTGGATATATGACACATTTTTTTCATATAAAACCACTTGAAAGTTTTTTCTTATAAGAAGGTCATGAGAGAAAGCTTATAATGAAAATACTATATGAACATGGCTATAATACTTCAAACCCAGACCCTGTATCCATAGTCCTATAAGACCATGGCTATAAGCCTTTCTCCCAGACCCTAAAACCAATGTTCTAGAAGATTGTGGATACATAAGCCCTATACTTGGATCATGTAGCCATTGTATTCTAGGAATGCGTCTATAAGCCTTAAAAATAGACCCTGTAGGCATGCTTATATTATACCATGGTTATAAGACTTTACACCAACACCCTATAACTATGGGCCTATAGGATCTTGATTATAATCCTTCCACCCAGACCTTATATGAACAATGATATAGGACCACAATTTTAGGTGGTTTTTATCCATACAAACTTAGTCCATGAAAATAGCCTTTTGAAACTAGATAAAAATTAAAATTCATTTAATAACAATAATAATAAAATATGTGTGTGTATATATGTATCTATATTTATAAAAATATTGGTAGTATAGTGGTATAATACTTTAAAATATAGGTGCAAGACCCAAGTTTGAAACCCAAAAACTTCATACCTTTTTTAAATAACCCTATAGTCATATTCTTTTATAGACATGGATATAAGTTTCACATGAGGATGAGTTTATATCCCTAAGAATTACTTGTGTCTATAAGTTCCCTTCATGAACCAGGTTCCACATTAGACCAGTTATATCCACAAGCCTTTCCCATGGCTATAAACCTGATGTTATAGCCATAGATTTCCAAGCTATAGATAGCAAGCCTATGGCTATATCTAATTTTTATAATTGTGTTTCTCTCAAGACTGAGATAAGATTTCATCTCCATTATACCTCTCAAGATCTATAGAATAATAGAGACATTCCTTCCAGCTTGAAAGATTGTGTTGTGATCAAGGTGAAAAACATAAGGTGTTTGGATCGTCTGTGCTAGCACCTAGAGTTCCATCAACATTGTTATAAGATCATAGAGCATGTGTGGATGCTATTAGATGGATTCTAATTTGGATACTCTTGGTGTATTAACATTACGACTTTAACTGGGTATGATTGATCAATATCTACATCAAATAAATATCTCAAGACCAAGGTATTTTCTTATTTTTAAATTAATTATAAATTTTAAATGAAACATCCTATATTCTTGGTTTAAAGATTCTTTTTCAAGTTTCTTCAAGTATATTTGTTATACATGATGATTATTTTTCATGTTCTTGATGATTTTTTGTTGAATCCTAGGATGCCCAGTGGATCATGAAGGCACACCTACGAGGGGGGGGGGGTGAATAAGGTGTTGTCTAGTTTTTACCAATTCCAATTTCTTTTTTAAACCTTTTAACCCCTTTTGTACTTAAAATTATTTAGCTGATTAAGACTTAAAAATATATTATTTTTAACCAAACATATAACACCACATGTAGTAATGGAAATAAAGTAAAAATGGAATGTTTTATTTTCAAGGTTCAACCTCTCCCAAAAAATCTACTCCTTGCTGCAATTTAGATGTACAAGTTATAAATTCTCCACTAGAAACTTATCAACATCAAAAGTATAATTTTATAGGTATCATCTTGAAACCAAAGCACACTATATTACATAGACGTGGTCACTATATTATGTAGAAAACTTTTCCTATTCCCACAGGTTCTTTATACTCAAATCATATGATTTCCTGCTCATTTTCCTCCTCTTAAAGTAGATCTTCTATATGTATCAGGTGTCTCTATGATAATAATCTTAGATATAATTACTTTACTCAAATTGACTTATAATGCTATAATGTATTCAAAAAAATAAATGAGACTTAGTCTCTACACTTGACATAATTTTCAATTCTTCATAGAATATATACCAGCCTCCTTAACTCATCTTATTTATTATTCTTCTTATTCAAGACCCTACTAGTTGTATAGCCTCAACACTCATTCTTCTTCAAACTCACTAGAGGTTGAAGCATCATAATCTTCTTCTTTTTCTTCTAAATCTTCAGTTCTCTCAGATTCTCAATTCAATCACTCACAACAAAAGTAGTTACTTCTTCTTTTTCACTTATAATCTTCTTGATCTTCTCAAAAAATTAAGTGTATTAACAACTTCATTAATTACATATTTAATTTCCAAATATTATAAATGGTATACCTATATATATTTTGTTTTTACATCCAAAAAACATGATTATGAAATGCCTAGTTTGGGTTCTATTGATATTTCATGTGCTCTTTTTCCACTCAAGTAGTATTCTAAGAACACCCTTAATAAATGCACCTAATTTTTGAAACAATACTGAATAAAGTATTTATTTATTATTCTCTAGGTACAACTTTATCTTCTTTCTATTATCAAAATATCTCCACTGAAATCTATTTTTTAAAAATTCCTATAGCTATATAAAATACAAAGTAAACATAACTGTGGTGTGGAACTCATATCCCAGCGTGAAAAATTCCATAAAAATAAAACCACCTTAAACTCTCATATTTTCACAAAGCATCATCTCGTATTCATTATCTATTTATTTTTATCAAGCATTTTACTTTATAAATAACCGAAGGCACTAAAGTATTCACAATATTTGACCCAATAACATATATATTTTTCTTGAAAATTAGATAATATCATTTCAACAATTTTAATTATTATTGACATTCTTCATGATTTTATTTTCTTCTCTTCTAACTCAAAGATTAGAAAATCGGTCTCAGATCAAGGTTTTATAAATCTTTATGATGTTATAAACTCAAAATCACACCTTTGATATATTTAGATTTATATTTATTTGGAATTAACAATTTTTAGAAACTCACTTTCTTCCTCTTTATTTGATCTTCTCTTTACATGGATGAAGATTAGCTTCTTGTTTTTCAATTATTAAACCACACACCAATATATGTGTTTATGATGTCTATACCATGAAGGAACAATTCGTTAATCAAATTATATAATTTTTCATTCATCGGATTCAAAATATGGAAACTTGATTTTTCATCTAGTAGAACATCAAAATTTCCATAAGTGTTGAAGAAATATGCTAGGGACTTAAAATACTAAAATTTAGTAAATATTATTTTTAAAATACTTACACTCAATGTAATAAGTCTTACAATCTACTCCAAAAGACTTATGCTCTTAAAATTTTCAAATTCAAGTCGACTTCAAAGCCTTATGATGGGAAGTGAATCCATACGATGAAGCTTTATGATCAAAAAAGACTTACAATAGACATAGTTATATGATGGAACTCAAAGTCGTATGATCACTTCAAAGATTAATGATCAAAACCTAAAGACTTATTTTTGATATCAAAGACTTATGATTAGTAGGAAATTCCTTATGATCAAGACTGATGCATTTTTTTATGAACTCCAAAATGTAGACTTCTGCAAATAGATTGAAATGAACTTACAGTAGCTCCAAGGCTACTCCAAACTCCTCAAATCATTTCATAACTTACTCCAATGATTATTAGAATTATTAAAATAATTATAGTCACCTTGAAACACACTTATAATGTGATAAAACATATAAAGTACTCAAATAAGATAAATTTATTGAACTTATCTTCCAGTTCAGGTGTGACTCTTCTTCAAATCAATTCTGATCCATCTCTATTCATCTCATCTCCATTCACTTAGTAATCCTATATAATTTGAATCTATATTTTACCCAATATTAATATACATAGAAGCTATATATTTTTAAGTTTATCAACCATCACATTTTTCACATCATCTAGATGCTCTCCAACCAAATGATTTTCATAGGTATTAGCAACTTCCAATTAGTTTTGGTGGATCCTTTCTCTATCACCCAAGATATCAATTTTTCATTATATCATTGAAAATACTGATTGAAATTAAATACAATTAAACAAATTTTGTCACTTAAAAATCAATGTTTTTCTTTTTTTTTTCAATTCTAAATATTACAAATAAGCTAAATGTGTCAATGTAATTTTCTACCCCTAATTGATAATAAATGAAAAGGGTATGATTGTATCCCCCATTTTGACACAGTGGGGTTACCCTTCAATATATTATTCTTAATTAAAGTTTTATACCACTTGAGATATGATACCAGTTGAAATATGATACCACATGAGATACCAATTTCAATTTGATATAAAGTTATTCATTGTTAATAAAAGAAATTCATATTCTACCCATATTATTTCATGATACCAATTGAGATTTAACATCCAATGATACCATGAGATAATGATTTCATAAATAATATCTACCTTCCAAATATATGTGATTATGAGAACTTTAGATTAGTAAACAATCAAATTAAATAAACATGGAATCACATTTCTCTTAGCAATGTTCCATTAGAAAATCAACTCAAAAGATATATGGGATAATCCTTTATAGAAAACAAGAGAGATAAGTTTAAACAACAAGGCTCTTCATATTTTCACCTCATGTGATACCAATTTATAACTTTATCATTTTGTAGGTATCATATAAAAATTTTCAAGAAATTTTAGAAACCTACAATCAATTAAAAAAATACATCAAAATATTTCAAGTTTCAGGTCTTCCCCATCGGTTAAATAAACACCCCCTTGATAAATATGAAAACTTGTATATTTAATACACCTTAATTAAATATTTATTACATAAAGGTACACATAAAACAATAAAAAAATATTATAAGGCCTAGTGACTTTGGGTAATTAGGTGCATAGAATGAAAACTTGAAACATAAATACAAATATGTAAACTAAAACTCCATAACCTGCCCTTAAATTATTTTTATTCTTCTAAAACTATATGAGAAAACCTAGGGACATACGTAAGAAAGGGGTGAGCTATAAAGCCCAGTAAGGTAATAATAAAAGCATAACATGATGAAATTAATACATGTGAATCAATATTCATATCAATATAACATAATTGGGGTGAGAATCATAAAATTATACATTGAATCATGATATATGGTGATAATATAAAGGAAATATGGGAATGTGGAAACAACATAAAACATGACATAAACATAAGTCAAGGATAACAACCAAGACAACACAACATGGTGGATAGAGTACCATAATGAATAATTTTCACTCATAATCCTATACATAGCATCTCATGAGACAAAATAATTACCCAATTCATTAGAGGGATATATAATTCTAGGCCCACCCATCACATTCATAACATATACATACATAAGTGTGCCATATAGATCATACAACATATGAATATCTTTCATCACTTTTAATACCATGAATAAGTAGTGTTGGATTCAAACATGGAAGTATAAAATAAATGAATAATAGGTACATATAGGTGAATAACCTTGAGTGTAAATGAGGATGAGTATTCACTACAGAAATGTTTGGCATGGAAAATTATAGGATAATTTCGGTAGCATAATGGGGGTACATAAAGATTCATATAAGGGTTAAATGGGAGTGGAAGGGGTATATAAACAATTATAAATCATAATTAAAGTAATAAGTATGTGTAAAAACATTTTCCAACATGAATGATTGGAAAATAAAAGGCATAATATAAAGAAGGGGCTTGAATAAAGAGGAGGATATGATCCCTTACCTTGAGAAGGTACTTATAAAAGATCGGGTGGAGCTTCTTAAGAGCTTGGAGGAACTTTAAGAGGGATATATAGAGGTAATGGTAGAGTAAATTTTAAATACAAGGGTTTTTAGTGAAGGGGAATGGGAGGTTGGGTGGGGTTCTATAGAAAAAGAGAGGAGAATTCTTTATTAATTTCTAAACATAGGTTTTGAACTCTATATGATCAATTAATACAAACAACAAACCATACAATTGTTTTTCCCATGGTTTCTAAGAAATAAGAGTGGATTTTATTATTTTATAACTCTAAGAACCTAAATAATTAAAATAATTCCCTTGGTGATATGGAAGTGAGCCATGTTTATAAATAATTGATTTTAAAACCTTAAAATATAATATACATTTCATATGATTCATTAAGGATTTATAAAATTTAAAAAATAATATAAAAAACACATTATTTTAAAGGGAAAATATAATTTTGGTCTTTTATACTATTTATAGTATCTATTATATCACTTTTGTGATTTTATGATGTTATAATACATAACATACAATTATGCTGTATTTATTTTTTACCTAAAAATTCAACTATCTCAGAAAATTATGAAAAATTAACCATTGGATAATTTTGATGTGATAATTTCAAAAATAATATTTATTTTATAAAAATAATTCTCTAAATATGATAATTTACACTTTTAAATAAAAAATATTTATTTATTGAAAAATTACCGTCTTTTTACAATGACTTTTTTGACCCTTATAAAAATTAAATTTTACTTCATAAAATTATATTATAATTTATATCTAATAAATATTTTTTAATATTTTTTAAAATATCATTTATTTAAAAAATTATTGAATTCATAAAAAAATAGTGTTTTGATTGAAGCTATATATTTCCCAAAAATATAATTTTTGTTTCATCATATCAAAATCTAACTTTTATCAAACTTATTATTTAATAATTATAAAGTAATAATAAAAGATATAAGACTTAATTTATAATTTTAAAAAATATATACAAATTTATACTGCTAGGGTCTAGATACGTATCCCTTTATTACACAAGTGAATACCCTACGAGTAATGTGTTTGATGGTGATGTTTTATTAGGGTGGTTCGATGAATATGGTTTGGTCCATGATATAAATGATCTTGAACTTCTCATATAAATGGTTTCACTCATGCTTTAATTTTTAAATATCAACTTGGGATTGGTCAAGGGAAAATACCAATGATGATATCTCCCTTGTAGACTCTGCTAAATGGGCTTCATAGTTGGATTTATCATAAACCTTAATATATACTAATCATATTATCACTATATAGAGGAAATAATATCAATGGTTATGATATTTAATGTTCTTTTAAATATGTTAGAATATAACTTATAATGGTCAAAAAACCACATATAACATTTGTTTTATATAATTCCATTTCTTAATAATTCATTTAATCATTTAAAAAAGGAATTTTATTTATAAATGTTTGGTTCATTACATTATCCCCCCTACAAAAATTTTTCCCTCAAAATTTCATTCATACACTAAAATAGATGAGGTAACTTCTATTTCATCACCTATTTTGGTTCACAAGTCACTTCCTCAAACTTTCGGCTCTGCTAAAACACTTTGACAAGGTAAATTGTCTTGTTTTATAGAACCTTGTCTCTATGATCTAAGATCTTAATTAGTTTCTCCTTATATGAAATATCATTCTCCAATAGTACCACCTTTGGATTCAGAACATGAGAGGATCTTGGTATGTACTTATTCAAGATGGATACATTGAATACATCATGTACTTGAGATAATTTAGGTTGGGGTTCTAGTTGATAATACACCACTTAGATGTGATTGAGGATCTCAAAGGGGATGATGTATCTTGAAATACACTTTACTTTATTCCCAAACCTCATGAATTTCCTCTATGATGATTTACAAAGGAACACTTTATCTCCATCATCAAACTCTTGATCCTTTTGAAAATTTTCTTCATATATTTTCTTTTGATTTTGTGTAGATTCCATATGATGTTGAATGTTTTGAGACTTCTATATTATTTCTTAGATTAGATCAAGTAATACCAGCTTTCGCTCTCCAGATTTATCCCAACATATTGGAGTCTAACACCTATTCCCATAAAGAGTCTCATAAGGTGTCATTTGAATGCTAGAATGAAAACTATTTTTATATGAGAACTACACTAGAATAAGGTGATGATCCCAACATCCTTGGAAATCTATTGAACATGATCTCAGTATATCATATGGAATTTGAATGGTTATTTTTGATTGACCATCCATTTGAGGGTGATAAGTAGTGTTGAATCTCAATTATGTATCCAACACTCACTGAAGGATTCTACAAAACCTCAAGTTAAACCTTGGATATCGATAAAATATAATATATAGTGGAAATATATGAATTCATACCACTTACCTTATATATGTCATGGTTAGTTGGTCAAGGTATAAATATTCCTTGATATTAATGAAATGAGCTGACTTAGTAAGGCGATCGACGACCACCTAGATGGAATTATTTCCATCAAGTGTCATGGGAAGTTCTATGATAGGATCCATTGTTATTTTTTCCCATTGCCATACTAGTATGGGAAATTATTTCATTGTACCCTTAGACTTCTATCTTTCAGCCTTGACTTATTGGAATACCAAGAATTAAGATACTTACTCTATAATATTCCTATTCATGTTATCCCACCATAAGTTTTGATTCATATATTTATAAATCATAGTGATTCCTGGATGAATAAAGAGGATAAGATATTCAAATCATCCAGAAGTTCCTTCTTTAGATTTGGTTTTTATGGGACACATATCCAGGTTTCAAACCTTATAACTCAATATTTAGAAAATTTGAACTTTGGAATATTCACTACATTTTTCTATATTACCTCTTAATCATTATGAGGCTCCTTTATACTCTCAATAATAGATGTTTTAGTAGTCATTTGATCAAGTTGTGATGAATATATTTTTATTATTCCCATGTCCATCCTCTATATGCCTAATAAGATTGGATCCCTTGCAATTATCATCATGGATAGGGTAACAAGATTCTTTCTAATCAGATAATTTTCCACTTTTTTCACCTTCCTAGGATGGTAATGGATTAAACAATCATAATTCTTGATCAGATCTAACTAACTTCATTAGTCCATATTGATATCTTTTTGTGTGAATATATACTTTAAGATTTTATGATCCATATATATTTTACATTTCTCCCCATATAAATAATGACACTAAATATTTAGCATGAAGATCACTTCAAACAATTATATATCATGTGTTGGTTAGTTATAATCATGGATATTTAATTAGAGGAAGTAATAAGCTATCACTTTTCATCTTACATGATTACACAAATCAAGACTTTTTTGGATGCATCACTATAGATCACAATTCCTTCCTCACTGGTGGGTAATGTGAGAATAGGTGTAATCATTAGCCTCTTATTTAGTTCTTTAAATATTTATTTGTATTCATTATTTCATATAAAAATCACCCCTTCTAAGTTATCTTGGTTAGTGAGATTGAAAATTGTGAGAAGTTTTCAAAAATTAATGATAGTACCAAAATAATCCATAGAAACTATGGATTTCCATCACATAGGTTGTTTTGGTTCATCATTCAATTGCCTTTATTTTTTAATGATCCACGGATATCCCTTTTTCAGTGATAACATGTCCCATGAATATTTCTTGATCCATACAAAACTCACATTCACTATAGTTAACATACATCTTTTTCTTCCACAATGTCTCCAGTAAAACATAAAAAATACTCCTCATGATCCTCCTTGCATTTAGAGTAGATAAGGTTATCATATATAAATACCACAATAATGTTTTTGAGGTAATACCTAAAGATTATATTTATTCAGTCCATGAATATTGTTGGAGTATTAGTGAGTCAAAATGGAATCACTACGAACTTGTAGTGCCCATACCTTATATGAAATGTGGTCTTGGAGATATCATATTTCTTTAACTATACTTGATAATATCCCAACCAAATATCCACATTTGATAAGTAATGGGTTCCACATAGCTGATTGAGTAAGTCATAAATCCATGGAAAAGTATACTTGTTCTTTATCATGATTTTTTTGAGTTCATGATAATCAATGTAGAGGTGTATTGACCCATAATTCTTATTGATGAAGAGGACCAATACACCCCATGATGAAGCGTTTAGGCATATAAACCCTTTATCTAGATTCTAATGTAGTTACTTCTTCAACTTATTATGTTCAACAATGAACATTCTATATAGAGTGTTGGATATTTTAAAAGCTCTGGGTATAAGCTCAATTGATAACTCAACCTCTCAGCTAGTAGGAAGACCAAACAATTCTTTAGGAAACACATCGACGAATTCACTTACAATTGGAATGTCATCAAGGATGATATTTTTCTTAGTCTCAATCATTTGAGCTAGATTTGATTTATCATAAGGTAATAATTTGAATTCTTGAAATGTTGATACTAAAGAAGATTCATCCTCCCTGTACTTGTACAGAATCATTGGTAGATTTGTGATCAAGAGGGTGATTCCTTCTCTTGAAATTTTATATTGGATTTATATAAGGAAAGTCAATCCATGCCTAGAAGAGAATTGAATTCTCCTAAAGTGAGTATCATAAAGGATTCTAGGAAACTCATCCCACAAATTTTGATAAGGGTGGAGTTATATACTTGGCATGAAATACTTTCTCCATTTTCCATTTTCACTTATAGCTCTGGTCCTCACTATCGTTGATTGAAGTTTTATGAGTCCCAAATTAATTACCCATTCTTAGAACTTTAGTATAGCTTAAGTTCAGGGTCGATCCACAGGGAGCCATGGTGTGCATGAATTAAATTGAGTTAATACTTAACTAGGTGAAGTATGCAGAATTTAGAACCGATTGGGTTGATTTTGGGTTTTGACTGAAACTAAATTGATTTACTTTGAAGAAATGGATACAATTTGAAAGAAAACAATAGGTAAATTTTAAGAGATTTTAAAATGGGAAGAAAAGACGTGTCGGGGCTATGGTGATTAAGGAGGTTTTATGCAGATTGTTTAAATGGTTGTGTTGTTCATAATAATTCAATCATTCTGGATTTCGTTTTGTTACAAGATTTCCTTGGTCCGGTTCCTCTTGTTTGGAATTAGAGCAGTTGACTCCTTGGTCCATTAGTCAGTGTTCTTAATTCTTTATTAAGTTCAGTCCATTATTTGAATTGGTGAAATCCTTCCAATTATCATGGATTTTTTCACCATTAATTTTCCTTTGTATCGCTGAGAATTCTTCCCTTGGTCCGGGTCAGAATTCTCAGTTATATTTAACAGTAGATTAAGAAGAGTAAGATGAATTACAATGATAAAACACAACTATATAAAACAACATAAAAATTACGATCCCTTCATCCACAGCCCCAAAACGAGGGGTTTAGTTACACATAGAAAGTGGAGGAGAAACGACACACGTGATACCTGACGAATTCATCGTGTAAGCGTTGAGGTAGGGTGTTGGAAGGTGGAGTAGTGGAACTACGACACCACAGTGGCTTGGGAATGGTAGCAACAGAGCGTCTTCTCTTCTCCAAAGGTTTAGAACTTCCAAAATCCGTAGTCCAAGGCCTCTTTTTATAGAAAAATAAAGTACACGGTGTGTATAGAAAGTACACGCCGTGTACTTTTCTTCAACGTGTTTTGGCGCCAATTTCTCCGCTGGCAGGTGGCCTAACACGCCGTCTTTGACTTTTGAACATGGTGCCGCCTACAAGTTGAGTGTACACAGTGTGTAGCGCCACCATACACAACGTGTAGTATCAAAATTTTGGCCTCCAGTCCCTTCTAGAATGGCAGACACGACGTGTATAAATACAAACACGTCGTGTCTCCTTCAACGGCCACATGGGCGTGTAGACTTTTCTCAGCAACCACCACTTCTAGAAAGTGGTACACAGTGTGTAACACCGCCCCACACAATGTGTATCTCTGCCTGGTGACATGGGTGTGTTCTCCCTGCTTTGGTCTATGTCCTTGTCTGGATGTACACGACGTGTATAAAAGTACACGCCGTGTAGTTTCAAAATTTTCACAAACTTCCCTTGATCTGTGTATTTAGCCAGAAAGCTCCTGAAAGTAAACAGATTCACCAAAATCAAAGAATATGTTCATAAAACAACAGATATTTTCTAAAAACATGTTTTTATTGTCAATTATATATGTGGAAATGTATACACAAATCGGGTGCATCAAATTCCCCCACACTTAGTCATTTTATTGCCCTCAAGCAAAATCTCAACATATAATTAAGAGAGCCTATACTTTAAAAGGAAGGCATTTAGTTAATCAAACGAATAACTGATAAAGTTACTGAGGAAAAATTCTAAAAGGCACAAACAAATTCAATTCATAAGATATTAAAATCATGCCTCATATATAATGTAATTAACTACTCTCATCTTCTTTCAACACATTTTTCAACCTTTCAAAAATAAGCATGTCATTTGATGATTTACCTTACTAGTCAAAGTCACACTCCACACTCAAGATATTTTTATTCAGAGTTATGCTCAATCTAAGGTATATACACTCTATCCATAGGTTTGCAAGATATCTTGTTCTCTACTTCAGAAAAATTGAATTACAAAAATCATGAGGGCTTTATCAATAAGGTTCAAATGTTTCTGTGGCTAAGGGTTGGTAGGTTCAGATGTAAAAATAAATTCTGAGGCTTGAAAAAGGAAGGCTAATTCCTTTAAACAACATTGTATGATATTCAAAGTAAAGCGCACAGAAAATACATCCTTCAAAAGCTCATTCAAATTCTTTTGTAATCATCACCATCTTCCTTAGGCAAGTAGGGTTCATGGGAAAATAAGCATAAGGTCCCCTTGTTGTTTGTTTGTTGTTGTTTTTTTTAAGACAAAACAACAAAACACAAAGGGAAACCCTTATGAATACAATGAGTAGATGTTTGGTACCCATTCTGACCCAAATAATCAAGAGGCACTCCCCCACACTTTATTTCATGGCTGTACACAAAAATATGCCATGTATTTCCAACTCCCTCTTTAAAGATTAAATGAATAATCATGAAAAGTTTAAAAATAAATAGGGTAGGAAGGTAAATAGGCTTGTAATGTGGCTTCCTATAAAAGCTGTTCATGGCTTCTATGGGTTTAATGAAGATTAAATGTAGGGTAGGTCTCAAGATAAAGGGGTTGAAACAATCTAATGCCTCAATCATGTTAAAGTAATTCAAAAATTTCTTCATGTTTCGAAAAGAAAAACATGCAAATTCTGGTAGTGATGCATATCCTAAAAATCTCTCAAGAAAGAGGGTATTAGAAAAGAAATACGAAAAAGGGTTTAGAATACCTCCCAGGAGTGGAAAAATAATAAAGGGACAATCAAGTCATGACATGCATATAAATGATTAGCCTAATTAATGTAATTTAATCAAGGATGAAAGGTTGTAATTGAAACTATATCAACAATCATTTTAAAATACTTAATAACTAAAATAAGCATGCAACATTTCTAAAAGTTCCTACTGATAACTCTAGCATTTATAAGATTAATTAACCAAAATTGCTTTACATTTTCAAATATAGAGTCTAATAATGATGTCTCCTAGGTTAGTTTAAGGGCAAAGACTAAGGTGAAAGATATAGATGTTCCCCCACATTTAATATTGCACATGGTCCACCAAGGGAAATACTAAGGTAAAGGGTGGGCAACGGGGAGAAATGGGGGCAAAATTAGGGAAAGCAGTGGAAGAAGTAAATCCAAAAAGAAAGAAAATGGAAAAATACTCCCCTCGTGAAAAAGTGATGCCCAAGGTGCTCCATGATACCTGTGACTGGCGAGGAAAAATAAAATTGCAAACATACACAACATCATAGTAAAGAAAATGACAGAATAGATATATAAGATAAAGAAAAATGTCACTATCATGGGGTCGCCTCAGGGGAGGCATCATCCTGTACAGAATCGGTCGGCAAAGACGGCTCAGGAGGCGTGGACGTGGGAGGCCCTGACTCTACATCGGGAAGGGAAGCTGAAGAAGTAGGAGCCGCAGGTGATGGACTTGGTGAAGATAGCTCAGCAGCAGGCCCTGGCCCAATAGAAGTGGTAGCAGTAGGGCTCACCATAGGCAGCAGAATGGAATCAGTGGGCGACGTAGGAGATAGTGGAGCAGTAGAAGAAGGGCCAAGAACGGAGGAAGATGCTGGTGGCTGAGGCAGTGGAACACCAAGATGCTGAGCAATATGCACCAACAGATGCTCCATCCAGTCCTAGAGGCCATCCAGATGAATCAAATGGCGCGCAATGGTGTCCTGGTGGCTGATGATACGAACTAACTTCTGCTCCATCATGGCTAGGTGGAGGGAAAGGGCCGGATCGACCGAGGGTGTGGGGGTAGGTGAGATAGGGGATGGGACAGAAGAAGGAAGGTCAGAATAAGTGGGGTCAGTAGGAGGTGGGTGAGGTGGAGAAGCTGGAGGGGGTGGGGAAAGAGGAGCGGGGTCAGCAGCTGGGGAAGGGGGGTCAGTAGGTGGTGGGGCTCGAGCATGAGCAAGGATATAGGCACCCCTGCTTCCAGACCAATCCCATGTGAATGAGCATGAGGAAGTCCATCCGCTGGGGTGAACCTATCAAATCATGAGGCAATGAGGGATCAAATACCCCAAAGTGGTGGGCTAGACGGGTGGTGTAAAATCCACCGTTCAAGTTGCCTTGACGGCCGGTAAACATGGAGTAGAAATATGAGGCAATAAGATAGGGGAGGTTCGGGTAGGCGTTCCAGATGACACAGGTAAGAAGATCCATGTCACGGCCAATCACGACCCCCATATCCTCATGGCGGGGGAAGAGGATAGCGCTGAAGCACCGGTGGGTGAAGCGAAGGACGGGGTCGGCTATAAGAGTGCTCTTCTAAGAAGTGGGGGAGTACCTGTGGTCAGGCCCAACGATATCCCGCCACATGGAAACAAGGCCAGAGTTCTCGGGCCAGGTCAAGTTAGAAACGGGGGGGGGGGGGGGGGTGGGGTGGGGTGATAGGATGGGGGTAGAAACCGCACCCTCGGCCAAACTCCGTCATCGTCAGAGAAAAACGTCGGTCGCCTAGCCGGAATCGAACTACTGGCACCGCATCGCCAGGTGTCTCTCGGTACTCCGCTCCGTTAAACTCAAACGAAGCCGCAAACTCCAAAAATAAATCACGGAACACAGGAGTGCTGACCTGGAAAATATTGAGGAGTGCGGTGTGCCCGAGAAGTACCTCCAACTCCTCCCAAATACCGAGCCGCTGCGGGATGCTGCTGTCGAGGTACCAGACACTCAATGGTATCGGCTGACGAGAGAAGTGTCGAAACCTATCGTATGCAAGGTCAGTGACCGGGAAAACCATGCAGGGATAGGGAACACCTTCAGGTCTTGGCCCAGGTACCGGTGCAGCATCAACGTCTGGCTTTGAAGGTGGATCTGCCGAAGTAGAAGGTGGCTTGGTGGAAGGTGTGCTCGAAGAGGGACCAGCTGCTGAGGATGATAGTACAGGGAAAGTGGCAGCTGGTGCAATAGAAGAAGGCCCGACCTCATTGGAGGGAGTGAGTGGCAGTAGAACAGCCAATGGAGGGAGATCAATTACTGGAGCGTCAGGGTCCGACTGCGTAGGTGGTCAGAGTCGGATCCGACAATAACTGGACTCCTCACCCTCAGTAGAGGAGGTTAGCCACTTCCCGTGCGAATGATCGTGATCTGCCATATCCTGAAATATAAAGAAATAGAAAACGAAACAAAAGAAAATGTAAAAGGAAAGAAAACAAAACAAAGAAAATGTGAGAAAACTGAAAAATAAAAATACACGGTGTGTACTCCAGAGTACACGGTGTGTAGTAAAAAATGGAGAGTATCCCGTGTTCTCTCGACAGACACGTCGAGGGAGAAAAACAGACCATGGAAAAGTACACGGTGTGTATATAACATATACACCGTGTTCACTCAAAGTGTTGGTGGTCGTGTGGAACAAATGACACGGCCATGTTTTTCTCAGTTCAGAGAAAACAATACATGCCGTGTAGGTACTGGACACGGTGTGTACTGCACAAAAAAAACATGTCCGTGTAGAGGGTGAGACACGGGCCGACTACAGAAATAACAGACACGGCGTGTATCGAACACACACGCTGTGTACTAGAACATGGGGTGACAGGCTGTGTTAAGTGCCACACACGGAGGGGCCAAGGGAAATGGTCTACATGGTGTGTACCGAACATACACGCCGTGTATGAAAATGGTGGGTGAGGCCGTGTGCAAAGGTATACTCGGGCACGATGAAAAGGACACGGTGTGTACCAAACATACACACCGTGTGTATTCAAATTTCAAAATAATTTGTGTGTGGCCGTGTACAGAAGTACACCACGTGTGTTCTTCATTTCGTGGCCATGTACTGGCGGAATCCGAATAGTCTACCAATCCGGAAAACATCCTAAACGAGTCCAAAAACTTGAAACAGAGGGTGTAGAATGGTTTACCTGGATCAAAGATCACAATGTAAGAAGAATCAGAACGTGAAACGCCCCAAATCGACGGATCTGGCAAAGGGGGGTTCGGGTGGTGTTCGGGAGAAGAAACGGGAAGAAAGGAGAGAAAAGGGGCAGCCGTGCTACATGGCCTCAAGCCGGGTGTACCATGGCTTATATAGCTGAGGTACACGGCATGTATGTTTGGTACACTCCGTGTATCCCGTTTTTTTACAACGATAATTATTATAGTGAACTATATAATAATTATTATTAATAATTAAAATAAAATAAATATATCTACAAATCCTATTATACATAAACCTATAAAATACATATATCAGGAAATACATGCCGTGTATTTTAAAATGAGAAAAAGATTAGTACAACCTTTGGTCAGGTGCTTGGGGCGGGATTCGAACCGGCGATCAACCGATTTGAACGAACGCCCCCACCCACTGGAGCAAAGGTTGTTCTACTGTTCATAATTATTCTATATATATATATTTATTCTATACGGCCTATACACATGGAAAGAAAGAAAAGTACGGCGTGTGGTTTTTATTTAGGAAAGGAAGAGGGTGAAGCGGGGAGATTAGCGCGATTCGAAACCTGGCCTTTTGAACCTGATTCCGAGACTCTGCCAATCCGCCAACTTCACCCGCATGAAATTTCTTATTTTTAAAACGTTTTTAATTTATATTTGAATAATTATAGTGCACACGACGTCTATTGGGATACACATCGTGTGGTTTTATTAAAAGAACAAATGATGGAAATGAGACGGTTGTATGGATTCGAACCCGGGTCTTGGGAAACCAGATTACGATTCTAGACAACCGGTCCATCCACATCATGGGTTTTATTAAAAACATTTATATAGATACATATATGGAAAATACCACACACTCCATGTAAATAAAAGGAGGAACCCCGTGCCGAAGGTAGGTCAGGAGGATTCGAACCAAGAACGGTTCGAATAAACTCCAGTGGCTTTGCCATCAGCACCGACATCATCCCTAGTTATTTATTTGTTATTCTAGAGATTTATATTATTAAGATTACAAAAAAAAAGATAAGTACACGCCGGGTAAATAAGTGGGACATGGCGTGTAACCTCTGGGTTGCCTCCCAGGAAGCTCCTTTGGTTTAGGTCATTGGATCGACCTACTTACCTTGCTAACCTGAGGATTATGGTGGAAAACGTTCCCACCATGTTGTCTGTAGTATGGTAAGCTTTCAACCACTGCCCGTTTACCTTGAATGGTTGAACATCTTCTCCAGAAATTTCTACCGCTCCATGATGGAATACGCGGACAATGTGGAATGGTCCCGACCAGCGTGACTTTAACTTCCCTGGAAATAAGCGAAGATGACAATTAAAGAGAAGTACCTGATCATCGGGTTGGAAAGATTTTCGTGATATCATCCTATCATGAATGCCTCTTGCCTTCTCCTTGTACAACTTGGTGTTCTCGTATGCCTCTAATCGAATCTCATCTAGTTCTGATAGTTGGAACTTCCGTTTCTCTTCAGCTGCCTTCAGATCAAAATTTAGGGCTTTGACGGCCCAGTAGGCTTTGTGTTCCAATTCTACTGACAAATGGTAGGGTTTCCCATAGACGAGGTGGAACGGGGACATTCCCAGTAGTGTTTTGAAAGCAGTCCGATAGGCCCATAAGGAATCATCTAACTTCTTGGACCATTCCTTCCACGAAGTGTTCACTGTTTTCTCCAGGATCTTCTTGAGCTCACAGTTAGAGAGCTCTACCTGTCCACTAGACTGGGGATGATATGGTGTCCCCATCTGATGATTTACTCCATACTTCGACAGTATTCCTCTCATCAGTGTGTTTTTGAAGTGGGACCCTCTATCGCTGATCAGTACTCATGGAACTCCAAACCTACTAAAAATATTTCTCTTTAATAAATTTATGACTACCTTGGCTGTGTCGTGAGATGTAGCAGTGGATTCCACCCATTTGGAGACGTAGTCGACGTAGAATAGGATGTAAGTGTTTCCAAAAGATAGGGGAAAGGGACCCATGAAATATATTCCCCAGACGTCGAAAATCTCGACCTCCAGGATGGGGTGTTGGGGCATCTCGGCTCTACATCCCATATTACAGGTCCTCTAGCACCGATCTCAACATGAAACAAAGGCCCGAACATCTTTGTTCATGGTGGGCCAGAAAAATCCAGACTGCCAGATCTTAGCTATGGTACGGTCTGGCTCATGATGTCCTCCTACTGGTGAGGCGTGACAGAACTGCAGGACACCCTGAACTTCATTCTCTGGGATGCAATGGCGGATCACTCCATCTGCACAGGATCAGAATAGCTGAGGATCCTCCCTGAATTACCTTTTCACATCATAGAAAAATCTTTTCCTTTTCTAGAAGGAGAGGTCGGGGTGAAAAAAACTTATAACCAGAAAATTAGCGATATCAGCATACCATGGCCTAGGTGTTTCGTTGATCTAAAATAGGTGCTAATCAGGGAAATCCTCCCTGATATCCCGATCTTCTTCCTTCTCCAAATGAGACAGCTCGAGGTGGGAGAGATGGTCAGCAATGAAGTTCTCACTCCCTTTCTTATCTCGGATCTCAAGATCGAATTCTTTCAAGAGGAGTACCCAACAGATTAATTGGGGCTTCATGTATTTCTTGTTGAGTAGGTACTTTAGTGCTACATGGTTATTATAAACAATAACTTTAGACAACACTAAGTAAGAACGAAACCTATCAAATGTGAAAACCACTGCAAGCATCTCCTTTTCTATGGTAGTGTAGTTGATCTGTGCCTCATTGAGCATCCTGCTGGCATAATAGATAGGTATGAAAATCCGGTCAAGTCGCTTTACCAAGACTGCTCCCACGGCGTAGTCGCTCGCATCACACAACACCTCAAATTGTTCCTCCCAGTTGGGAGAAATCATAACTGGAGCTTCCACCAGGCACTGCTTTAGATGCTCAAAAGATCTGATACAAGTCTCATCGAACTCAAAAATGGCATCCTTGGTTAGAAGATTGGTGAGGGGCTGGGCTATTTTGGAGAATTCGCGGACAAACTGCCGATAAAAACTTGCATGCCCGAGGAAACTGCAGATGGATCAGACAGAAGTCGGTATAGGTAGTCGTGAAATGAACTCGATCTTTTCTGGGTCCACCTCTCTCCCCTTCGCTTAAATTCTGTGGCCAAGGACTATGCCACTTTGCACCATGAAATGACACTTTTCCTAGTTCAAGACTAGGTTAGTGTGCTCACATTGTTCCAAAACAAGATCTAGGTGTCGTAAACAAATGGTGAATGATTTTCTGTAAACGGAAAAATCATCCATGAATACCTCCAGGATTCGTTCCACCATGTCGTGGAAGATGGCCAGCATACAGTTCTGAAAGGTGGCGGGGGCATTACACATGCCAAAAGACATCCTTCGATAAGAAAATGTGCCATAGGGGCAAGTGAATGTTTCCTTTTTCTGATCCTCTGGAGCAATGGAGATTTGGTTATAGCTGGAAAAACTGTCGAGGAAGAAATAAAAGTTGTGCCCTACTGGTCTCTCTAGCATTTGATCCATGAATGGAAAGGGGAAGTGATCCTTCCTTGTGGCATCGTTTAACTTCCAGTAATCCACACAGACTCGCCAGCCCATGATAGTGCGTGTAGGGATGAGCTCATTCTTTACATTTGAAATCACAGTGATACCCCCCTTTTTGGGTACCACTTGGAGAGGGCTCACCCACAGACTATCCGAGATGGGATAGATGATGCCTGCATCCAATAGTTTGATCACCTCCTTTTTGACAACTTCCTTCATGGGAGGATTCAACCGCCGTTGTAGTTGCCGAGATTGCTTGGCACCTTCTTCAAGTAATACCTTGTGAGTGAAAATGGTAGGGCTGATGCCCTTTAAATCAATGACTATCCACCCAATAGCATGCTTCCGCTATCTAAGAACTCGCAGAAGTTCATCTTCATGCTCCTCTGATAGTTCTGCATTAAGTATAATAGGAAAAGTTTGATTGGGTCCTAGATACCCATACTTGAGAGAAGAAGGAAGAGGCTTCAGTTCGAGTTCAGGTGCCTTTAAAATCAAAGGCACAAGTGGCTACACCTCGTCCCGTTCCAAACTATCAGGAACAACTGTACACTGCCAATAGTGGACGCCCTAGACTTCTATGAATTTCAAGTCTTCTGGCGCTTCTTCTAATAGAATATCTAGAATAGTTAAATTATTTGAAATAAAAGAACATCCCAGATCATCCCCTTGTTCGCTAAAATGATTAACCATGGTGGACATTGCATAACAGTCCTCATGCTCTGATAAGGAAGCATTTTTGATGGCTTTGAGGACATTATAGGAAACTCTTTCATCACCTACCCGAAAAATAAGCTCCCCTTGGTGCACATCGATCAGTACCTTCCCAGTTGCCAAGAAAGGTCTTCCATGTATAAGAGGTGCTTCCTGGTCATCCCCCATGTCGAGGATGATGAAATCATCCAGGAGAATCAGCCTACCCACTTTGACCAGCACATCCTCTAGTAGTCTCTTCGGGTGTTTGATGGATCAATCAGCAAGTTGAAGGGCTACGCGGGTAGGCTTGAGCTCGTTGAGTCCCAAATTCTTGAAAACTTCAAGGGTCATGAGGTTCACGCTGGCCCCTAAGTCACATAGGGACTTCCCAAACTCTCAAGATCCAATAGTACAAGGAATGGTGAAACTACCTGGATCTTGGAGTTTGGGAGGAATAGAATGTTGAACCACCACGAATCACTCCTTTGTTAGCGAAATAACGCCCAAATCCTCCATCTTCCTCTTATTTGAGAGGATTTCCTTCATGAATTTGGCGTAGGTGGGCATCTGAGTCAGGGATTCTGCAAATGGGATGTTGATATGTAGCTTCTTGAACACATACATGAATTTTCTGAACTGGTGGTCTAGCTTCCTCTGCTTCAATCTTTCCAAAAAAGGTAAGGCAGGCTTGAATGGTTGGATTAATTCCTTTTCTTTATTTTGCAAAGCCTCCTTCTGCGGGATTTTGGATGAGGAGGAGTCAGTATTGGTAACTTTTTCATCAACAGTGGGTGTGGATGCACCTTTCTATGCTGATTGGTTATGTTGGAGCTCTTTTCCACTCCAGAGCATGATCACATTAGCCTCCTCCCTTGGGTTCTTTTTGGTGTTCCCCGGTAGTGTACCGGGCTGTCTCCCTAAAATTTGGTTTGCCAGTTGGCCAATTTGATTCTCCAAGCCTCGAATCAAAGCTTCTTGATTTTGGAAGCGAGTCTCAGCAGTAGATATGAATTTAGTCATTAGATCCTCTAACCTTGAGGTGTTCTCCTGCTGAGGTGGTTGTTGAGCCGGTGGAGGAGGTGGCTACTGTGGCTGCTGTGGATGAGGGTTTTGATACCCTTGTTGCTGATAATGACCCTGATGGGGTTGTTGTGGCTTTTGGTATTGGTTCTGGTATGGAGGCTGGTTGTAGTTGGGCGGTCGCTGGGGTGGAGGATTCTGCTGTTGTTGGCCCCAACCTTTGTTCTGTTGATCTCGCCATGCCGGGTTCTGGTACTGCTGGTACTGGTTGGGCCCTCGATTTTGGGCAACATAACTCACCTCGCTCGTCGAAGGGCCTCCAGTCAAACCTGGGCATTCTCCCATGATGTGGTTATCACCACAATCGCCGCATGCTGGATGGTGCGCCGCATGAACTTGAGATGCTCCTTTGAGGTTCAATGCATTGATTTTCTTGGAAACAACGTCCAACTGAGCATCTAATATAGTGGTAGCATCAATATTGTGCATACCTCGCTTTTGAGTCCCCCGCTCGGAGTGCCACTGGAAGCTGTTGGCTGACATGTCTTCCAGTAGTTCGAATAGTTCTTTGGGGGATTTCCGCATCACCGTGCCTCTAACAGCAGCGTCCACCACAGATTTGGTATTTGTGGTAAGTCCTCCGTAGAAGGTCTGGACTTGCATCCAGAGTGGGAGTCCGTGGTGGGGGAATTTTCATAACATCTCCTTGAAGCGTTCCCAGGACTCGTATAACAACTCAGAGTCGTGCTGCTAGAAGTTATGGATCTCATTCCGGAGTGTCACTGTTTTGGATGGTGGAAAGTACTTGGATAGGAACGCCTGAGCTAGCTCCTCCTAGGTGAGGATAGATCATTGTGGAAGCCCCTTGATCCAGTCCTTCACCTTATCCCATAGAGAAAATGGGAATAGGCGAAGATGGATGGCATCCTCTAACACGCCATGGTACCAAAAGGTGTTGTAGATCTCCAGAAAGTTGGAGAGATGGGCGTTCAGGTCCTCGCTGGCCAGACCTCCAAATTGGACTGTGTTCTGGATCAGCTGCATGATAGCATGCTTGATTTCGAAGTGCTGGGCCTGGACCGGAGGACGAATGATGCCCGTATCAGCTCCGTGAATTGATGGAATTCTGTACTCCATAAGGGTACATCTTGGAGGTTGTTGTTGATGGGGTGGAGCTTGCATGAACTGCTCCCGAGGGGAGAAGTATGGCCGTGGGAAGAGTTGCTGCAGTGGCCGTTGGTAATCCCTTGGGAGGAATTCCATGAAGGCTCCAAGAGGTTGATCCGGTAGACCAGCAGTAGGAGGCTGCTGATCCTGGTATTGATACTCAGTTGCAGCACCTACGGCTGGTGCTCCCTCTTCCTTATTCTCCATGGGTTGTGGTTGATGGTTGTGAGTTTCTATCCGTGTACGCCGACGATGAAGCGAGGTCCGTTCGATTTCTAGGTCAAGTGGAACTAATTCCGAAGACTCGGCACTTCTGGATCGTGTAAAATGTTTAAAAATACACTTTAATCTCTGTACAACACAAAAAAGAAAACCAGGTGTAAAAGGAAAAAATAAAAGAGAAAATTTGAAATGGGATCAGAAAAGAGATTTTTGATAATTTTTTTAATTTTTATTTTCACTTAAATCAATTATTAACACAATTTAAATCTTAGCACTAAAACAAAATGGGTTCCCTGAAAATGGCGCCAAAATTTGGTCCTCACTATCATTGATTGAAGTTTTATGCATCCCAAATTAATTTCCCGTTCTTAGAACTTTAGTATAGCTTAAGTTCAGGGTCAATCCACAGGGAACCGTGGAGTGCATGAATTCAATTGTGTTAATACTTAACTAAGTGAAGTATGCATAATTTAGAATCGATTGGGGTGATTTTTGAGTTTTGACTAAAACTAAATTGATTTACTTTGAAGAAATGGATACAGTTTGAAAGAAAAAAACGGGTAAATTTTAAGAGCTTTTAAAATGGGAAGAAAAGACGTGTCGGGGCTGTGGTGATTAAGGAGGTTTTATTCAGATTGTTTAAATGGTTGTGTTGTTCATAATAATTCAATCATTATGGATTTAGTTTTGTTATAATATTTCCTTGGTCCGGTTCCTCTTGTTTGGAATTAGAGAAGTTGACTCCTTGGTCCGGTAGTCACTGTTCTTAATTCTTTATTAAGTTCAGTCTATTATTTGAATCGATAAAATCCTTCCAATTATCATGGATGTTTTCACCGTTACTTTTCCTTTGTATCGCTGAGAATTATTCCCTTGGTCCGGGTCAGTATTATCAGTTATATTTAACAGTAGATTAAGAAGATTAAGATGAATTACAATGATAAAACACAACTATATAAAACAACATAAAAATTACGATCCCTTCATCCACAGCCCCAACACGAGGGGTTTAGTTACACATAGAAAGTGGAGGAGAAACAACACACGTGATAACTGACGGATTCATCGTGTAAGCGTTGAGGTAGGGTGTCAGAAGGTGGAGTAGTGGAACTACGACACCATGGTGTCTTAGGAATGGTAGAAACATAGCTTCTTCTCTCCTCCAAAGGTTTAGAACTTCCAAAATCCATAGACCAAGGCCTCTTTTTATATAAAAATAAAGTACACAACGTGTATAGAAAGTACACACCGTGTACTTTTCTTCAACGCGTTTTGGCGCCAATTTCTCCGCTGGCAGGTGGCCTAACATGCTGTCTTTGACTTTTGAACATGGTGCCGCTTGCAAGTTGAGTGTACAAGGCATGTAGCGCCGCCATACACGGCGTGTAGTATCAAAAGTTTGGCCACCATACCCTTCTAGAATGGTAGACACAACGTGTAGAAATAGAAACACGCCATGTCTCCTTCAACGACCACATGGGCGTGTAGACTTTTCTCAGCAACCACCGCTTCTAGAAAGTGGTACACAGCGTGTAACGCCACCCCACATGGTGTGTATATCTGCATGGTGACATGGGCGTGTTCTCCATACTTTGGTCCGTGTCCTTGTCTGGATGTACATGGTGTGTATAAAAGTACATGCCATGTAGTTTCAAAATTTTCACAAACTTCCCTTGATCTGTGTATTTAGCCAAAAATTTCCTGAAAGTAAATAGATTCACCAAAATCAAAGAATATGTTCATAAAACAACAGATATTTGCTAAAAACATGTTTTTATTGTTAATTATATATGTGGAAATGTATACACAAATCGGGTACATCAAGCTCTACCTCCATGTGTTTTAGTGGTGTTTGAATAGTTCTACTAAACTTTCATGATATGGAGGAATTCATAGAGCCAAAATCAAATAGTATGTTTTCTATACTTGAATGAATAACTGGAATACCTATAACCACTTAGTTGTCAGGATCCACATCAGAAGTTGGGATTTAATAAGTTTAACCTTTCTCTCTAGGTTTTGGAGGTTGTTGACATTAGTTATCATCGAAAATCCTTGAAATAATGCATTGATTCACATAGTTCCCTTATTTGTTTTAGTTGAAACATTGGAAAATAAGATGATCATTGACTGGATCATTCCTTTCTTTTATCACATTGGCGGGTTTCTATCTTCAATAATTTTTTGACATATTCCTTTATTTACCACACCTAAATCATTTCTGTGCACCCTTCAGGAAATTTCCCAGATGTTTCTTCCCACACATTTAACAATTGGGATGTTGGACTTTCTTTCCCCATGATACTTTTTTTCCACATCGGCAGAATTAAAATCCATTATCCACTTCTTATCTCCCGAACAGTGAGACCCTTGAGATTTAATGATCTCCATTTATACTTTGAGGACACATCAAATAGTTTTATCATAGATTTCAAATTCCTGAATCACCATTGATTTTCATAGACTCAACTTTAGCCCACCAAAGAAGCGATCAAATTTACCTTCAGAGAAATGAAAATGTTATAGGAATATTATGAAAGTCTTTTGAAGTTTTCCTCATATTCCCTAATAGACTAGTTGTCCTTTTTCTTGAGTGCAATTAAATATATCACCCATTTTAAGCCAAAGGTTATGAGGAAAATATTTATTAAAAACCATTTTCCAAAACTCTTTCCACTCCATCTCTTTGATCTCTTCATCATGCTTCATACTTTTTTTCAACATCCACCATTGATAAACTTATATCTTCATATGGTAAACATACAACATGAAATTATCTTTCTCAGATCATTTAAGAAAGGAGAATATATTTTCAATGGAGTTGATCCATTTTTTCACAAATAAAGGATTATAAGATTCACTGAAATTTGGAGGTATTTGTTTCATAAAGGTCTCAATTGCAACTTTCTCCTTCTTAGGATGATGTAAGTTTTCACCCTAACACAAGTTTATATTAAAAACATGAGTTAATTGAGAAAGTATTTACATAAAGTTCCCAAATACTACTCCCATCAAGTTGATCATATCATCAGGTTAGTCAACATATTTCTCATCACACTAGTTATTGACTCGGTTCCTACTATTTCTATCAATTGACTAAAATAATTGAAAATTAAGGGTGAAAAATTTTAAACTATTAAACACATAAACTGGAAACCATGAATATTAAATAGATAAATATTAAATGATATATATTATATAACCTATGAATTTATAGGTTTCAATCTAAGTTAACCATGATCTATTTCCTAACATAAGTTTGTATGGAAATTTTTGTCCCCTTAGTAGTGGTTTATAATAATCTTGTGAATTTACCAAAGCATATCCTTAGGGAGTTTCAAACCAGGTGTACAAAAATTCCTCTTTATTGTGCATTAGGTAACGATCAAGTCTAGAACATTGTTCCCTTTTTGAGCTTATTACCCATAGGTATAGCTATACTAGATCCAAATCCACTTGTAATATCTAGAAAGGAATGTATTTTCTTCAAATGTAATGTACCAAACTTTTATAAATGAAATTCTTTCTCATTGAATGAATAAATAAATCATTAAGTAATGAAGTTATTGAAAACATATGCACTACTTTGGTTATTTTGGAATATTATATCCTATAAAATTTAAAATCCTATTAAACATCATAACTGTTGATAATATAGACATTGAATAGTGATCATATGATTAGTATAAATTAAGAGTTTTGATAAAGTCCATTGATTTGGACAAAAGAAGTTATGGACTTGACCAGTAAAATCATACCCTATGAATCCCATTTATCTGAGCTTTTGAGGGAGATAACATCTCTAGGATTTAACCTTGACTAATCCCATTCCAAGATTCAACGAATGAAGTATTAGTGAAACCATTTATGGAAGAAGTTTAATCTCATTGATATCATGACCCAAATCATGTTTGTTTAACAACCCTAAGAAAATCTCACCATCGCACCCTTAGGGAATTCACTAGAGAAATAAATGTATTTTTATATTGACTCTAATATCATGAATATGTATATTTTATTTTCTATAAAATAATAATTATATTTATTCCTTATTTATTTTACTTTATAAATGATTGAATAATGATTTTGATAAAAAACAGATTTTAATACGAAAAAACTCGAATTGTATTTCTGGGTAATAAGAAATTTAATTTAAGAAATTACTTTGGAATAATTCATGAATTTTAAAAGTAATTGATATTTTAATAAAATATTATTATTAAATAATATTATTAATTATATTTGATAATATAATTTTATGAAATCAATTTTTTTTATAAGGGTCAGAAAACTATTATTGTAAAAAAAACCAATATTTTTCAATAAAAGGGGATATTGATTTAAAAATAAAAATTATTAAATTTATATATTTATTTGGATAAAATAAATTTTATTTTTTGATTCAGAATGTTGAAATTATCTAATGGTGATTTTTTCCAAAAATTTTGAGATATTCAAAATTTTAGGTAAAAATGAAATACGGTATAAATATACAGTATGGATTATGACATCACAATGACCCAAAAGTGATGTAATGTATTCCATAAAAGTTATCCACGACCAAATATATATTTAAAATTTAAAATAACATTTTTATTAAGTTATTTAATTAATTTTATAAATACTTTATGAATCCTCCTAAACCAATACAATATATTAAGGTTTTGAAATCAATTATTTATGAACATAACTCACTTCCACATCACCAAGGGTAATATTTTAATGATTTCAGTTATTGGACTTATAAAATAATGAAAAACACTCTTCTTTTGAATAAACCATGGGAAAAAACCGTGGGAATGTTTTTTGATTTGATTACTTTATTATATAGAGTCCAAAACCTAAGTTTAGGAAATAATAAAGAACCCCACTCTATTTTCCTATATAATCCCACCTAATATCACATTTCTATTCAGTAAAAATCATTATAGAATAACCTTAATCTACCAATTACTCTCTATATCCCTCCTAAGGTTCCCTAATATTTTGGAAACACACTCTCAAGGTAAGGGATCCTCGAATTCTCCTCATTATTCAAGTACTTTTTTATTTTATTCCTTTTGATTTCCAATTCATAATGTTCGTATATGTTTTTACATACCCCTAATATTATTATTTTGATGTAAAAATTATGAGAGACCTATTTATCTCTCATTAAACCATTTTATGAATCATTAAGTACTATCATTATGCTGTCTAAATTTCACTATGATTTTTCATACCAAATGATTGTGAAGTGAATTCCCATACCCATTTCCACTCAAGGGTATTAACATATATGTACCTATAATTATTTTATTGTGTACTTCCATGTATTTAACCCACACTCATCAATAATGGGGTTAATATAGATTAAATGCATTCTTATGTTATATGATCTATGCAGCACAATTATGCATGCACATGATATGATTATGATGGGTGTGCCCAGATAACACTCTAATGAATTGAGTAATGTTTTAATCCCATGAGATTCCTTGAAAGGTTCATGAGAGGTTATCCTAATCACACTATGTTATGATGTCTTAATGTTTAACCTTAACTTATTCTTATGATTCCATGTTTTATGTTGCTGCCACATTCCAATGTCTCCTTTATGCTAACATGTTATATCACGACTCATTGTTCATGATCATAATTTTCAACACTTATGTTACATTGTTATGCCTATTGGATCACATGTATTACTTTACCCTATTAAATGCTTTATTTATTCCCTTAATTGTATTTATATCTTACCACTTTCTTTTGTATGTCCTAAGGTTACCCCATATATTTTTAAAACTGAAATGGAAATTTATGGAATGTCAAGGAAGTTTTCAATAATGTTCTTATATCCATGTATCAATTTTTTTTGTTATGTACCTAATTCATAAAGGAACTATACTTCATGATATTTTGGTATTGTATTATTTTTATCTTTATGTAATAAATATTTAAATAAAGTGTATTAAAAATATGGGTTTTCATAGTTGGTATCAGATATAGGTCTAGTTATTTTTGGGATTAAGATTAGAAAACTCTAGTGAAAGACTTAGGGATAAGACTAAACATATAAAAACATACCTAATTTTTGGTAAAGTATAGAGTAAGTGCTTTCCAAGAAAATACATCCCTATCTGGATACTACAAGTGGATGCAGATCTGGCACAAATGTACCTTGGTGTAACAACCTCAAAAACACCATATTGAGTTAGAACTGATCATGATCTAGTGAACAATAATGGGCCTTGTTGCACACATGGTTTGAAACTCCCAGGGGATATGATTTGGTAAATTCACAAGTTTGTTACAAACCATTATTAAGGGAACAAAATATGCCTATAATATTTTATGTTAGGAAATAGATTGTGGATAACTTAGATTAATGCCTGTAGATTTATAGTTTAAGGAACATATGTATTTTATGATTTATCCCTTTAACATTCATAGTTTCAATTTTATGTGTTTAATAATTTAAAAATCATCATCCCTAATTTTTTATTTATTCTATTCAATTTTTATAAATAGGAGAAACCAAGTTAAACACCAATGTGAGGGGAAATGTGACGACTACCCAAACGAGATTCCCAATCCGATGGGAGTAGGAAGTGTGAACTTTATAACTATAATTTATCAACTAACTTAGGTTTTTAACCAAAAAATGAATCAGGAGGAATGCCAAAATACCACTAATAAAGATAAAGTTTCAATTGAGACCTTCATGTGATAAAGTCCTTCGAATTTCAATAGATCTTCTAATACATTTATTGCAGAACAATGGATCAAATCTATTGAAAAGATCTTCTATGTTATTCAATACTATGATAAAGAGATGTTCATACTATATAATTATTATATGTAAGGATAAATTTACCAATGGTGGATGTTGGTCAAGAATATGAAGCCTGAGGATGAGATTATAGTGATGAAGTGGAAGGGATTATGGATTTTTTTCAATAAATATTTTCCTTGAAATATCTGACTGAAAATGGAGAGGGACTTCCTTAGCCTCAAGAAAAATGATGAAGAATATATTAGGATGTATGAGAAAAACTTCACAATACTTTCACGATATGTGTCTAGTTTTATCGTTACCCTCGAATGTAAATCTTACTTCTTATTTGGTGGATTGAATACGATTATATGAACAACCATGGAAATTTAGGACTTTGACATTTATGAGGAAATTGTATGATTTTCACTTAAAGTAAAAATGGAGATTAGTGAATCTCAAGGGTCTTAAGGGGATAATAAGTGGAAAGTGGAGTTTAATTCTAGAGATGTGGTAGAGAAATATAATAGTGGTAAGAAATTCCAACATCCCACTTGTCAAAAATGTGGGAAGAAGCACATCAGAAATTGCATAAATGGGATGAGGAAATGCTTTAAGTGTAGAAAGGAAGGTAACCTAGCTAGCGATTGACAATTGGATAAACCCACCAATGTGATGGAATAAAGAAATTCTCTAGTAAACCCTCATCATATTTTATAATGTTTCAAATTCAATGATTAAGGACACTATGTGAACCACTTACCTAAGCCAAGGGATGTCAGAGACAATCAACACTAATAACCTCCAAGGAAGAAAGGTAAATCATATACCATCCCAACCATAGTGGGGGATCTCTATAATGAAGTAGTGATAGATATTCTAGTTATTCATTAAAGAATAGTGAATGTGTTTTTTATTCTTGTTCTATTTATTATTTCACATCTCATAAGTTTAGTAGAACTATTCAAACACCGGTGCAAATCATAGAAGTAGAGTTGTCGTTGAAAAAGGAAAATGGGGGAATTATTGAATCCTAAGTATATAACTACTCCACCATCCACATATATGGGATTAACTTCCCAATAAACCTTTTCATAGTTCATTTAGCAGAGTTTGATTCTATTATGGGCATGGACTGGATTCCATTATATAGAGACAATATAAATTTCTTCAAGAAGGAAATCTCCCTCCATATCATGAATCACCCTCTGATTCTATACAAGTGAAATGATGAGGATGAATCTTCTTTTGTACCATCATCATAAGCATCGATATTATTTCATTATGAGCATTAATATCTTTACTAAATGATTGAGGCTAAAGAAAAGATCATCCTTGATGGTATGCCCATTTTGAGGGAATATGATGATGTTTTCCTAGATAATTTCTCAGTCTTACTCCTATAAGATAGGTTTAATTTTCAATTAAGGTTATACTTGGAGCTTTTCAAATATCCCAGAATCCATATAGAATGGTTTTTGTTTAACTTGAGGTACTGAAAAAAACTAAAGGAAAATCTGGATAAAGGGTTTATACACTCGAGTTCCTCGCTGTGGGGCACACTAGTCCTCTTCGTTGAGAAGGATGGGTAAATGTGCCTGTACATTGATTATCATGATCTCAACAATATCATGATAAATAAGAAACATCATCTACCATATATTGATGATTTTTTCAATTATCTATATGGATCCTAATATTTCTCTAATATATATATTTAGTTGAGATATTGTCAAGTAAAGGTGAAGGAGGATATCCCTAAGAATTATTTTCATACAAGGTATGAGAACTATGAGTTTATAGTTATTCCATTACAACTCATGAATTATCTAGAAATCTTCATGGAATTTATGAATAGAGTCTTTAAAGACTACCTCAACCAATTTATGGTAGTATTTATAGATGATATTTTCATCTACTTTAAAATAAAGAAGGACCATGAGGATAATTTTAATACTATATTATAAAACTTTCAAAAATAAAATATGTATGAAAAGTATAGTAAATGTGAGTTTTTTTTGGAGAAAGTAACTTTCCTAAGGCATTTAAACACAAAAAAAGGAATATATATGGATCTATAAAAAATGGAGTTAATTAAAGGGTGGAAAATACCAACCTTTTTGATGTAAATCCATAGTTTTGTTGGATTAGCTGGGTACTATTATGGATTTGTGAGAAAATTCTCATGATTATCAATCCCCCTAACCAATATAACTCAGAAAGGATTCAATTTTGTCTAGAATGAAGAATGCGAGGAAAGTTTTAATGAGTTAAAGAAGAGGATAACCACTACACCTATTATCACATTACCCACTAGTGGGGTAGGATTTGTGATCTACACCGATGCATATAAAAAGGGTTTGGGTTGTGAACTCATGAAAAATGAAAAAGTAATAGCCTATTATTGCTACCGGTTAAATATCCATGAGCACAACTACCCAAATCATGATCTAGAATTGGATATAATGATCTTTGCATTAAAAATTTGGCGACAGTATCTCTATGGGTAGAAGTGTGATATATATATGAACCATAAAATCCTCAAGTATATATTCAAAAAAAGGAGCTTAATATGTTCTAATGAAGGTAGTTAGAACTAATTAAGGATTATAATTTTCTAACCCATTACCATCCTGGGAAAAAAATAACGTGGTAGATGCTCTGAGTAGAAATGATCCCACAACTCTGTCCATGATGAGGATTGAAAGGGATATAATATTCTTGGACATGAAAAGGATTGATATTGTAATAATAAAATGATCTCCATCAAACCTTTATCAAGTAACTGCTCAACCGTCCATTCTCAAGAGGATCAAGGTGGCTTAGAAAGATGATAATTTTCTATAAAAGAAGGCAATGAATATTCTGGAGTTCGACTTTGATGAAAATGAAGTTATAAGTTTTGGAACCTAGATATGTGTCCCATAAAAGATGGAACTAAAGAGATAACTTCTAGATGACGCACATAACTCATCCTTATCTATTCAAGTAGGAAGCACTAAGTTGTATAGATATTTGTAGAAAAAATTTCTAGTAGGATAACATGAAGAGAGAGATTTCAAATTTTATATCTCGATGCTTGTTATGCCAACAAATCAAGGTAGAATGATAAAAGTCTAAAGGTATGATGCAAAAATTTCCCATACCAGTATGGAAATTTAAAAACATAACCATGGATTTCATCATAGGAATCCCCAAGACAGCTAAAGGTAATAACGCCATTTGGGTGGTAGTCAATCACCTTACCAAATCAGTGCATTTATTTTCCATTAAGGATGATTTAAATCTTGATAAAATTACCTAGATATACATAATATAAGTAATAATACTTCATATAGTTCCACTATCTATTATATTTGATCGATATCATAGGTTTACCTTGAGGTTTTAGAGAAGCCTTCAATAAGCATTGAATATAGAACCAAGCTTCATGACTTCTTACCACCAACATATGGATGATCAATCTAAAAGGACTATTAAGACTTTGGAAGATATGGTAAGATCATATTCAATGGATTTACAAGTATTTTGGAATCAATAATTCCCCTAGTGAAGTTCTAATATAGCAATAGTTTCCATTCGAGAATTCAAATGGAACCTTATTAGGCTATGTATGGGAATAGGTTTCAGACTCCGATATACTGGGATGAAGTTAGAGAGAAGAAGCGGATGAGACCTGATCTTATATAAGAGATGATAGAGAAGGCTCATACCATTTAGTGTCATATAAAATCCACAGAAAATTGACATAAAAATCTATGCAGACAATCACTGATGAGTCTTGGAGTTTGAGTTTGGTGATAAAGTCTCCCTTCATATATCTCCATGGAAGAAAGTCAGGAGATTTAGGAAGAATGGAAATATTTTTCCAAGATACATCATACCCTTTTATATACTTGATCACATTGAAGCGGTGACCTATCTACTATCACTCCCACCTAACCTATCTCAAGTACATGATGTGTTCCATGTATCCCTCTTGATAAAGTAAATACCAGATCCCTCACATGTTCTAAATCTAGAGGTGGCACTATTGGAGAATGATATTTCATATGAGGAGAAACCAATGACGATATTAGATCATATAGACAATGTTTTATGAAACAAGACAACTCACCTAGCCTAACTGTTGTGTTATAACTATTTACAGGAGAAGTTCAAGTTCATCGAGATCACGACCCAAACCATTTTCACCGAACCACCCCAAGAAAATATCATCATCGTACATCTTAACCTTAGGGTGTTTTCTGGTGTAATAAAGGGTTATGTATCTCAAACCTAACAACATGAATATATATATTTTATTTTCTATGAAATAGTGATTATATTTATTCCTTATTTATTTTACTTTATAAATTATTAAATAACGAGTTTGATAAAAATTAGATTTCAATATGACAAAACTCGAATTGTATTTTTGGGTAATAAGAAATTTCAATCAATACATTCATTTTGAAGAATTAATGAATTTTAAAATAAAATATATCTTAATAAATTATTATTATTAAATAATATTTATTAATTATATTTGATAATATAATTTTATAGAGTCAAAAATAAATTTTTTAAGGGTTAGAAAGTCATTATTGTAAAAAAAATTATTTTTCAATAAATGGGGATTTTTATTTAAAAAGATAATTTATCATATTTAGAGAATTATTTGGATAAAATAAATATTATTTTTGGGTTTATCATGTTGAAATTATCCACTGGTGAATATTTCATAATTTTTCGAGATAGTCGAATTTTCGGTTAAAAATATAATACTGTATGTATTATGACATCATAATAACCAAAAACGTGATGGAATATATGACATAAAAGGTATAAATGACTAATTATATATTTAACCTTAAAAATAATGTGTTTTTAGGTTATTTTAATATATTTATAAATCCTTTAAAACCTATACTATATATTAAGGGTTTAAAAATAAATTCTTTATGAACACGACTCACTTCCATATCCCCAAGGGAAATATTTTAATGTTTTTGGTTCTTGGGATTGTAAAATAATTAAAAAAATTACTCTTTTTAGAGGCCATAGGAAAAAACCATGAGAAGGTTTTTGGTTTTGATTACTTTATTGTATAGAGTCCAAAACCTGCGTTTATAAAATAATAAAGAACTCTCCTCTCTTTTACTATATAAACCTACCCATGATCCAATTTATCTTCACTAAAAAAACTTGGAGCATGACCTTACTCTACCCATTAATCTCTATATCCCCCCCAACGTCCCCACCGAGCTCTCAATAATCTCCCCCAAATCTTTTGAAAAAACCCTCTCAAGGTAAGAGATCTACTTTTTCTCCTCTTTATTCAAGAACATTATTTATTTTATGCCTTTTTTTATTTACAATTCCTAATGTTGGGTTATGTTTTTACACACCCATAATACTGTAATTTTTTATTTCTAAATGATAAAATACCCCTTTCTCTCTGATTAAACCATTTTATGAATCTTTAAGTACCGCCATTATGCTTCCAAAATTTCACTCCGATTTTTCATGTCAAAAGATTGTGAAGTGAATATTAACACCCATTTCCACTCAAGGGTATTCACATATATGAACCTATACTTTTTTTATTAGTGAATTACATGTATTTAACCCACACTCCCCAATCATGGGGTTAATAGAGATGAAATTCATTCTTATGTTATATTATATATGTGGAAAACTTATACATGTACATGATATGATTATGATGGGTGCACCCAAATAGCATTCCAATGCATTGGGTAATGTTTTAATCTCATGATATTCCATGAAATTTTCATGGGAGGTTATCCTAAGAACACTATGTTATGATTTATTAGTGGTTAACCCTAACTTATGCTTATGATTCTATGTTTTAATTTGTTTCCACATTCCCATGTTGACTTTATGCTAACATTTTATATCACAACTCATTGTTCGTGATTATGATTCTCACCTCTTATTTTAATTTTTTATTCCTCTTAGATCACATGTATTTCTTTAACCTATTATATGATTTTTAATTAGCTTACTAGTCTTTATAACTCACCCCTTTCTTATGTATGACTTGAGGTTATCCCATATAGTTTTAAAAGAAAAATAGAAATTTAGGCCATGTTAAGAATGTTTTCAATAATGTTGTTATATCCATGCATCAAGTTGTTATGTTATGTACCTAATTCTTAAATACACTAGAATACATGATATTTTGGGATTTTATCATGTGTACCTTTATTTTATAAATCATGAAATAAAGTGTATTAAAAATATGGGTTGTTATATGGAAACCCCTTACTATATAGTTTACTAAAGTTTAGTAATATTTTTCTATGTTTAGTTATATCCCTAAGGCTTTTACTAGATCTTTCTAATCGTAATCCCTAAAAATTACTAGACCTTTCTCTGATACCAACCCTGAAAACTCATATCTTTAATACACCTCAATTAAATATTTATTACATAAAAGTACATATAAAAAATCTCTTAAGATTGTGAGGAATAGTGTATTTTGGTAATTAGGAACACGAAATGACAATATAAAACATAAATACAAATATTTAAACTAAAACCATATAATAAACCCTCCCTTAAATTCTCTTGATTCTTTTAAAAATGTATGGGATAACCTGAGGATGTAAATAAGAAAGGGGTGAGATATAAATCCCAGCATGGGAATAATAAAAATGTAACATGATAAAAATAATACATGTGAGTAAATAGGAATTTCAAGGTAAAATAATAAGGGTGATAATCATAAAATTGAACATAGAATCATGATATATGATGATAATATAAAGGAAATATGGGAATGTGGCAACAACATAAAACATGACATAAGCATATGTCAAGGATAATTATCAAGACAAAATCACATGGTTAACATAGTCCCATCATGTATTAGGTTCACTCCCTAATATTATACATAAATTATCATGAGATAAAAACATTACCCAATGCATCAGATGGCTATATAATTCTGGACCCACCTGTCACATTCATAACATGTACATGCATAAGTGTGTCACATAGATCATACAACATAATGATATATTTAATCAATTTTAATATCATGATTAAGGAGTTTGGGTTACATAAAATGAATTACCAAATAAATTAACAATAGGTACATCTAGGTGAATACCATTTAGTGTAAATGAGGATTGGTATTCATTATACATATGTTTGGTATGTAAAATCACAAGATAATTTCACCAGTATAACAAGAGTATATAAAGATTCAAGTAAGATTTAAATAGGAGTGTAATGGGTATCTAATAACTTGGAAATAATAAGAAATAGAAGAGGTATGTGTACACACATTTCCCCATAATAACAATTAAAAAAAGGCATAATATAAAGAAGGTTCTTGAATAAAGAGGAGAAGGAGAGGATCCCTTACCCTGAGAGGGCACTTCTAAAAGCTTGAGAGAAGCTTATTAAGAGATTGTGGGAACCTTTTGAGGGATATATATAGGGAAGGATAGAGTAAATTTGTGTTAAAAGGATTTTTATTGAATACAAATGGAAGGTTGGGTAAGTTTTTATATCAAAATAGAGGAAAATTCTTTAATAATTTCTAAACTTAAGTTTTGGACTCTATATGATAAATTAATCCAATACACAAAACATCCCATTGTTTTTTACCATGGTTTTTACCAAATAGGATTGTATTTCATTATTTTATAATTCCAAGAACCTAAATCCTTAAAATAACACCCTTAGTGATGCAGAAGTGATTTATGTTTATAAAGAATTGATTTTAAAACCTTAAAAAATAATATAGGTTTTGGAGGATTAATTAAGAGGTTTATAAAATTAATCAAAGAACATCAAAGCACATTATTTTAAAAAGAAACATTAATTTTGGTATTGGATACTATTTATAGTATTTATTATATCACTTTTGGGATTTTATGATGTCGTAATATGCACCATATAATTATACAATATTTAATTTTTACCCAAAAAATTGACTGTCTCAGAAAATTTTGAAAAATTCATAATTAAATAATTTAAATAAGATGATTTCAAAAATAATTTTTATTTTATAAAAATAATTATATAAATATGAAAATTAACACTTTTAAATAAAAAATACTTATTTCTTGAAAAATACTGGTTTTATTGATAATAACAGTTTTCTAACCCTTACAAAAATTACATTTGAATTCATAAAATTATATTATAATTTATATTTAACAAATATTATTTAATATTTTATTAAAATAAAATTTATTTAAAAAATTTATTGAATTTATTAAAAAGAGTTTCTTGATTAAAACTATATATTTCCCAAAAATATAATTTATGTTTCATCGCATAAAAATTTAATTTTTATCAACCTTATTATTTAATAATTATAAAGTAATAATAAAAGATATAAATCCTTGATTTATAATAAAAAATATAAAAATTCATTTTGTTTTGGTTAAGAAACATAAACCTTTATTACACCAGTGAATTACATAAAGGTAAGGCCTGTGATGGTGAGATTTTCTTTGGGGGGTTCAGTGAACATGGTTTTTGCTGTGATCTAAATGAGTTTAATCTTATCTAATAAATGGTTTTGATCATGATTTAGTTGTTTAATATTGGATTAGTCTTAGTAAAGGGAAAATTCTAGTGATACTATCTCCCTCAGAATCTCTGATAAATGGGCTTCATAGGGTATGACCCTACTGGTTGAGGCCATCGCTTCCATTGTTTATGTCAATTAAATTTATAATAACCCTTAATATATACTAATAATATGATAATTTCATAATTACTATAATATAAATGGTTATAATTCTTAACAATATTTTAAATTCCATAGGATATAACTTATAATAGTAAAAAAAAGAAAATTAGCACATGTATTTCTATAATTTAATTTCTTAATAAAGCATTTAATCATTTAAAAATGGAATTCCATTTAAAATGTATGGGTTATTGTTATAAACATAATATATATATGTTAAAATAGATATGAGAGAATAAAAGCATACCACATCCTTTGGATTTTGAAAGGGCTATATAGTTTTCCAGATTTAATAGAAAAAACTAAATTCTAGTAGCTTAATTCATTTTTAGAAAGCTCCCCCTAAATGGATACTCCCAAGACTTCATAACCTTATCTTCCCATCATTGTAAGAACACTAAAAAAATATGGGGAAAAGGTGTATCTTCTAGTATCTCCTCATTTTGAAAAATAGGGCTAAGATGAATTTCTCAACTCAGTAACTCCCTTTCTTATAGGTATAAAATGTCTAGACCTCTTCATGCAAGCCTCCATTTTTATTTTCCAAGACCACTCACAATTAGGTAGCATGTAATTATTTCTATCTTCACTTTTATTCTTATTTGGAATGATCTTGTTGACTTTATAAAGAAAATAACTTGTTTTTTAATATTTCTCTAATATATTGGTCTCTTCTAGCTATTTTGACCTTATGATTAGTATATCAGCAGGTTCATACTCAGATCTCTCTTTGAGAATGGACTACTTATTTGTATAAATAGTTTTTAAACTTGAGGTCATAGGTGATGTCCCATTTTGTTTCATTTGTCCAGAAAAGATAGTCATTCATATGATAACCATGCATCTTGTGCGGCTGCACCTTCCACACACTTATTTCCCATCTTTTACTTTTCTATTCTTGGGTAGCTTCTCCATTTCTTAACAAGTAATTTCAATAACCATTCCAATCCAATTATCTCTTTCTTGGACCAAATCCCTTTTTTATTATGCTTTATCCTATTCAACTTTTCATTCAAATCCATATTGAAATAGTCCATGGTGCTGTATCTATTATCACAATATAAACACTTTTTCCTCATGGGTTTCAAATCATGGTCTTCTATTTTCATTACCTTTTTAGGAGTAGTTTTTTCAACTACCTTCTTCACAGATTTATCTCTCAAGGAAGAATTGTCTTGTTTCTTTTACTACTTCTCATCCTATTGTGGTTATCTCTTTTTATTAGGAATTGGATGATGTTCGGAAGGATTGTACCAAAATTAATCATTGAAATGACCACCAATGTTTTATATATCACAAAAGTTTCTTAATTCTTTAAATATATTACACATGGATATATTTTTCCTTTTTTTCATGAGTCTATTTTCTTTCAATAGGTTTATTTATTTATTTATTTTTTTCTCCCCCAAATTTTAGGATTTCTAGAACCTATACATACGGACATGTTGTGCTAGAAATAAATGGCGCTATGTCCAAACCTCTAGTAGAACAACCCCCTTCTAATTAACCTTATTCTTATTTATTTAGGTATAGGTTGTCAAATATGATATACTTTCTATTTTTGGAATGGAAGACCCACTTTTTGGGATCTTTTTGTGGAAATTTTTTCTTGGAAATGTACCCCTCTATTCTTGAAATATTGGTTTCTATCCTAACATTATTTTCACTTCCATGTTTATACAAAATTTTTCTTTTGTTTTTCACTTTTAAAACTAATAGATTCAGTGTAATCAACTTTATCTTCACAATGGGTTACCATTTTCCCATAAGCTTGAGGAGGAGACTTATCTAGTTGATATCAATCTCTCTGAGACACTATTGTGAGTCTTTATTAATGTAGGAATCACTTCTAATGTTTTTGCGGAAACACATTTTTTCTCAACAGCTAGGGAGAGTTCTGGCCATTTCACTTTTAGATTCTTCAATATTACCTCAATATCTAAACACTCTAAACTAAGTGTGTTTTTCTCAGTCACACCAGAGTTTAACCTACCCTCCCATTGAATATTATTCTTCCTAATTTTATCCTCATGCACATTTCTTAATTCATTTAATGAATTTTCAAGTTTCTTCATTGTTTTTTCATTAAATTCTATCTATACATCCTTGACATTAAAATACACTTGATATATCTTCTCTAATACATGGAATAATTCCTTTACAAACTTCTTAAATACATATTTATAATGTTTAGATTTTTTAAGTATTTATTAAATTAAAATAATCATTATCTTCAAAGTAGGATAGTTTATTATTTGGGATTCAAAATCTTTTTGAGATAATTATAGGAACTCATTTTCTCTGATAATGCTTCTTATACTACATTGGATTATTTCTCTACCTATGATTTTTCATTATAAAGTCCCTTGAAGAATCTGAAGATATAAATAAATACTTAAATTGGGTCATTATTAATAAGATTATTAACCTCAAGATAGAGGTATTCACAAGTTTCAATGCATCCAATATCACAACTTGATACACATTAACTAGAGGAACAATCATTCACTAATTTATCAAAACTCTTACTACTCTAACTAAGTTTAGATAGTGGTTGTTATCACTGCTTCTTTAAATGATTTATTTACTTTCTTGAATCTCTATTATGTCTATTTCTCAAGGTATTTTTTGAGATCTCAAAATAAATTTGGGTAGGAATAGAATTATATTATTTACTTTTAGGTTCTTCTATAAGAATTTGAAATATACCCTTCATGTATTAAACAAAACAAATGGGAATTTTTTTCATTCAAATCATAGTTACCATTTAGATCTGATATCAATTGATATAATTCAATAAATCTAAAAATAGAGAACCTATTTCTAATAGCACTTGAAATTCCAAGTGGATCATGTAGACACACCTAAGAGGGGAGATGAATCAGGTTTTTCCAGTTTTTACAAATTTAAATTTATCCTTTAAACCTTTCAACCCAATTTTTTCTTGAACCTCTTTAGTAAGTTAAGAATTATGGATATATTATATTAAAATAGATATAAAACACCACATACTGTAATAGAAAGAAAGTAAATATGGAACATGGTATTTACAAGGTTAATCCACTCTCAAGAAACCTAATCATTTCTGCACTTGGAATTATCCAAGGTATATATTATCAACTATAAACTTACCATCAATACAATTGGATTTGGATAGGTATCATACAAAAACCAAAGAAAACTATATTACATAGGTGTGGTCACCATATTACAAAGGTGACTTCATCTGCTCCCATAGGTTCTTTAGACTCACATCCCATGAGTTAATTTTCATCCTACTCCTCTTGAAGTAGATCTTCTATATTCACCAGGTGGATCTGCACCAATAATATCATATCCAATTCCTCACACCAAAGTGAATTTCAATTCTAGAATATCTTCAACAAACTAACATGAAACCGAGTCTCTACACTTTCTATAGCTTTTAGTTCTTCATAGAATCTATTCTGACCTCATAAAATCAACTTCTTTCTTCTTATTAGAGATATTTATGGTTGTATAGGATCAAAAATCACTCTTCTTACACTTATCTATAGGTTGCAGTGGCTTCTTCTTTTTCTTCTCCAAGAGATTCTGTTATCTCATATGCTTAGTACACCCACTCACAACAAAAATAGTTTCTTCTTATTTCTCTCTTATACTCTTCTCAATATTATCAAAAACTCACATGCATAAGCAACATCATTAATTGAATATTTCATTTTAAAATAACATAAATGGTATACATGTATAAATTTTGTTTTTCCAGTCAAAAATCAGGATTATTAAATACCTAGTTTGAGTTATCTTGACATTTCATGTTCTTTTTTTCTACTCATGGAGTATTTCAAGAATACCCTTAATAAATGAACATCATTTTTGAAACAGGATTGAATAAAATATATATTTTACTCTTCTATAGGTGAGGAATCATCTTATTCTTTTTATCAAAATATATCCACTTAAATCTATAGCTTTTAAATCCCCACAACTATATATAATATATAAAAAATATAACTATAGCGTGGAACTCATATTACAATGTGAGAATTTCCATAAAAAATAGTATAACTTTTTTTAAAAAGTTGGAGCCGTAGCCTCATTTTTATTATTGAAGAAAAGAAAAGACCACTTTTAACTGGGTAGAGGGAAATCCATTACATAGCCCGAAGGCCCAGTGGGCTTGCATCCCATTACATATCCCGTAGGGCCAAATTTTTGGCCCAATAGCCATTCTGTGAATAGTAACCCGCCTGCTACAGTACCCGCACAATACCACCGCTGCTATAGTGCCCTACCGCTGCTACAGTACACGCCGATCTACAGTGCCACTGCTAATACAGTGCCACTACAACACTACTACAGTACCTGCTCCCAATGGGTTTTGAACCCCCATTTTTCATGTTGGATTACATGGTGCTTACCACTAAGCCAAACCCCAACTACAGTACAAACTTAAACTCTCATATATATACACAGTAGAATCTCTACCCCATTCTCTATTTTATTTTCTAAACCATCTAACTTTATAAATGAATATAGAAAATAAAGGATTCACAAGTATCAACTCAAAAATATCTATATTTTTCTTGAAAATTAGATAAAATCATTTTAACACTTTTGAATATTACGTAAATATTTTACAAATTGATATTCTTCCCCTTTAGATTTATGATTGAAAAATACAGCTCGAATATTGTCTTTACAAAGTTTCATGATATTCTGAACTCAAAATCACAACTTCAGTATCTACATATTTTTATTTCTTTAGAAATATCAAATTCTAGAAACTCCATTTCTTCCTCTTGCTTTGATATTACCTTTCCATGTACGAAGACAAAATTATAGTTTTTTAATAATTGAATCACATGAAAACATAGGTGTTTATGATGTTTATACCATGAAGTAACGATTATTTTATCACCTCAAATAATTTCATCTTCATTAGATTTAAAATCTTGAACCTTGATTCTTCATACTACAGAACTTTGAAAATTTCAAAAGTGTTGAAGATTTATACATAGGTTTTCAATAATTATGTTTAGAAAATATTAATTTTTAATACTTACACTTAGTGGAATAATTCTTATGATCATCACCATAAGACTTATGCTCTTTTCTTTGTCAATTTTTATTAGACTTCAAATCTTTATGATGGGCAGTGAATCCATACGATGAAGATTTATGATTGGAAATGAATTAAAATAAACATAGTTATATGATGAAACTCAAATAATTAAGATAAATTAAAATATTTACACAAAAAACTTGAAGAATTATGTTTAAAATAAAATACTTAATATCAGTATGAAAATCCTTATGCTCAGGACTTAGCTATTTCTTCATGAACTCCAAAATGAAAACTTCTGTAGATAGCTTCTAATGAACTTCTAGTTGCTACAAAGATTATCCAAACTCCTAAAATAATATCAGGACTTTATATAATGATTATTATAATTATTAAAACAATTCTAGTATCCTTAAAACATTCTTTTAAAGAACTTCAATATATATAATACTCAAATAAGAGTATTTTGTTGAAATTATCTTCAAGCTCAGGTGAATCTCTTTTTTAAATCAATCCTGATCCTTCCCTATTCTGATAATATAAATTGGACCAACTCTTAAAAATAATTTAAAACTATATTCCAACTAATATTCACATATATAGAAGTTATCCAACCCTAGGTTCAACAACTATCTATTTTTTATCCTTGCCTGGAAGTTGTTCAGCTAGATCTTCTTAGATAGTACTAGTTTCCACTTTTGTTGGGCAGATCCTTTCTCCATAACCCAAAATATCACATTTTCATTATTAAATTGAAAATAATAATTGAAAAAAATAAAATCAAACACATTTGGGAGTGAATATCCATGCATCCATCAACGATTACTCACCAGTGCCAAGACACTACCCACTTTGGGCATCCCACCCACATGGTTTTCTACCACTAGAGAATTACTCCCATTCAATAGGGAAAAGGCCTCATGATAGAGGTTGGGTCACAAATTTATTATTAGGAATACATAATCCTTCACATTCCCCAATTTGAGATTTGAATCTTTCTAATAGACTCACCCTCAGGAAGAAGGGTAGTTAATCCCAATCACATACATCTAAGGGGAGCATCATTCAACCTTGGGTAAAAAACCCCCTCTTTGGAATTATTTGAGTGGTGTCTAAAGATGAACTCATGGATCTGATACCAGGTGTAGGTTTATGCATCTATCCATGAGAAATCACTAGTTCAATAACACCATATTTTTTGGGAATCTCACCCACATGGTTTTCTCCCCCTAAGGAATTACACCCATTCAATAGGGAAAATGACTCGTGATAGGGGTTGGATTGAAAATTTATTATTAGCGTATATGATCCTCCTCATACACCAATATGGGACTTTTGGTTTTCTAATGGATTCACCCCAAAGTAATAGGGTTGTTAATACCAGTCACAAACACCTTAGGGGAGCACCGTACAACCCTAGGTAAAAAAATTCGATAAAATACATCTTGGGAATGGGCCCAACTGACATTTCCATTATTCTTGGAACCTTACAAGACCAACCCATATACTGTTATATATTAATAAACATGGTCAAAAAAAAAACTTATTCTAATAAATTAAATTTAAATATACCTTACAATACCCATATACCTGAGTCTTCACCCAAACTGATATCACTAAAATTACAAAAGGAATCATGAACAACTATAAATCAACACAAATAGAGAGAATAACCTTACTTGAAAGCTAAAGTGGTTATCTTAAAACTCAAAAAATCACCAAACTAAAAAAATGAAATTAGTAAGGTAGAAGAAAATATACAGTAATTAATCACAATAAGCTAATAGGTGATAAGTCTTCACATGGACCTAAATAGACCCAAATACCCAACAAAATTATCATGCTTCATTCCAATTGGGGGCCCTTATAAATCACATTCAGATCTAGTACTAGGATCATAGGAGAAGTAAAACATAGAGATACAAATAACTATACTCTAATGGATATTAAATAGACTACATGACATCAGTTTTGGGTTTCAAGGGATCAAATAACACTTATTAGATAAAACGAAAATGATTAAAGAAACTCATTCCAAGATTACTATTGTAAGGACCCAAGCTTGACGTACATGAATATTACATAACTTTTACAGAATAATTAAAAATTATACAAAAAGATACCTAAATACTGTATTAGTTTAGTGCCTTTGGAAACAAGGAAACATAAACAGTTGGTTCATAAAATATCTACATCATCTCCGGCTTTATCCTTCTTAACTAGAACCCCTTTTGACACATATTAATTAATACCATTATTCATATCATGGGGAAAAGAAACATAAAATGGGTGATTTCATATGTTTAGTAAGGGTAAAAAAGGGTGTTATGTAAACATAAATATGAGCATAAAGGTTATGAGAATGTGATCATAACATTAGAAGATCATGCCCTGTATATCAATGGAAAACTTGAATCATAAGGAAAATCAAAGATCATAATACATAATATCATAATTGTAACATAAGACATGAAATTGTAGCATACACATAAACTTATAAATTTTTGAACATGTATAAATAATAACAGGTTCACTCATTAAATTAAGTCCATGAAACCATGCCCTTGCATAAACACATGGACATGGAAACTAGGTCCACTCATAAAATTGTGAACATGAAATCAGGTTCACGAATAACATACATACGTCATGAGTTATCCATATTTACCCAATGCACTGGCAAGAGATATAGGTCCCACCCATCTTATAATGAAATCATTTTTATGTGTTTCACAAAAACATAAATTATTCATTATAGCATAACCTAATGAATTAAAACGAGTTTCTTAAACATCATTCCATAATAACATAATCTTGGAATAGCAAATGGATTTCATAAATAAAATAAAAATAATAAAACCATAGGAATAATAGAGAAAATACATATCCTTGTTTAATTTGTTTTATATTATATGGAAAATAATTTTGATAAAACACTTGAAATTAATTATTGAGGAAAATATCCTTTCTTCTTCAAAAATGTTTTATTTTCTCAAAATGTAGTGCAATTTTAAAAGAAAAGAATTTAATTGAAAATAAAATTTAAATCTTGTAAAGTAATATTCATGGAAATAAGGCATTATGAAAGTGTAAAAACCCGTTCATTCTGTATAAGTTTAAAAAATATCCTCCTCATACTTTTTCTAGAAAAGTAAAAAAGTATCTCGTACTGAAAACGAAAAAAGATTTTTTTCATACCATTTAGTAAAAATTCCCCAATGGGTAAAATAAAATTTAAAAAATTGAAAAAGGATAGAAATAATATTTTTTAATACATATTTAGTAAACAAGGATGTGGATGATAAATATACCCGAGTAAATTTTTACGAATAAAAAATCTTAGATAAAAACGAGGTTGTAAAATTATCCCTTACCTTAGGTCCGATATGATTCGTATGTATCTGAAACTCCTATATAATTATTTAAATAATTTTATTGACTTATTCCATAATCAAAACTATTTTTATGATATCATATATGATCATATTATCATTCATTTTTTAGTAACATCTCATTGTTACTCATTATTCAGGTATTAACTGCTTTATGTTCTTATGCATGTTTTGTCAAATAAGTTCAGGTTATACTTATTACATTATAATTATATAATTTATATAATTATATAATTTTAATATATATCATATTTATACATCCAATTCATTTATATAATCATGCTTTAATGAAGATCATGTAGAATGAATCACATCACATCGTGGAGATGGTAAGCTATATGTATGCACAAGCAATGATATCATTCAAATAATTGTTGAATGATATTTAAGTGCATGGTGTATTATATTTAAGAATTAATATCATTTTATAATAATAATATATAGTTATTACTTCCATAATTATACCCATCTAAGTAAGGTGGTGGTGAAAAGTGGATTACACTACAGCGTGGAGACGGTAAGCCGTACGTACACACATGTGGTGATTTCATTTTTCTAGGATGGATAGAAGGTGGAATATGGTTGTTTTATAATTATAATAACATCTTTGTATATAAGTAATACTGTAGTTATTAATTTATAATTAAACAAATTATAAATTGGAACTATAAGAAGAAAGAAGTATGAAATAATCGGTAGAGGAGATTACCCCTTCTTTGACATGCTTCCTCTAAATCTTCTATTAGAGTACTAGAGTTTCTCTTTAAAGAAGAAAAAAACCTCTAAAATGTAAATAGGAAAGTTTATAAGGTAAATGGGAAAGGGATAACTGAGCTTTAAGGCTCAAAGTAAATTTAATAGGTGAGGGTGGAGGTGCTATTTTATAATTGAGGTGATGGGCATTTTAGGAAAGTCTTGAAATATTAATTTATTATAAATTTATTTTCGGTTTCTAATGTTCCCTAACTCATTTATTTCTAATATAATATGATTTTGGGTTGTATAAAAATCATAAAATTAAAATTAGATAGGTTTTGAATATTTTTTAACACTTATCTTTTTGGTTTAACCCTTATTTAACGCTTTTTAATCTTACCATGATGTTTTATTATTTACACTTTATAGGTTAATTTAATTACCATAACATGTAAAACGATCCAAAAAGTTCCATTTATGACATATTTGTACTTATTATAACTATTTTTCTAAATCTAACATTTTTAATATTTTTATAACGTTTAATAAACTATTTTATATTTAAAAATACCAATAGTGTCAATTTTGAACCTATTTATTTGTTGAATTTCTAAAAATATCATAAAATCAAGATAAGTTAGAAAAAAATTCTTTAAATCATCACCAACATGTCACATTAATCCATAAAAATTGTGGATTCCATAAATTATCTCAAATTTTATTTATTTTATTATTTATAATATCATTTATTTGATAATTCTCTTAATAAAATAATTACTATGTCATTATTATGTCAATATTTATGGTAATTAATTAACCTATAAAAATTATTAATAAATTAAAATGTTGTATATAATTTCATTATATTTCTGTGTACTATTTATTTTTGTAGTTTCATAAATTTTATCACTACATTAAAATTATTATACTTATAAGCGGTAAGAGGGTAACATGTTGTCACTTTCTTTTGTTTTAATAATAATTATATCACTTTCATGAAACAAAAATCCATTAAATGAGTCAATTACTACCCTTAGGTGATATGGGTATAATTTTATTCATCAAACAGGATTTTTTCAGGTTTTAGGATAATTTTGTTGTCCTAATAATATTGTTTGTTATCCTAATTAACCGATTTACCTTTAACCGTGGTAAATAAAAATTACTGTAGTTACTATTCATAAAAAAAATAAAAGTAACATATTAATATAATTTTGACCAACTGATTCAAAATATGGAATCCATTTTTCAAAATTTAAAGCACATAATTGTTAAAATTAATTTAAAATTAATTATCATTGTCAAAACAAGAAGGATGGGTTTTTTTAAAAGTAAAAACCATCAAAAGATTGTTATATTTTATATCAAATTTCAATGTGAAAATACTTACAATGACCATAATTGGATTAAATAATAAAATATAAATCTAATTATAAATTAAAAAAAATTAAAATGATAATATAACTATATAAATAAATCATACAAAAAAGTAGTTTTGAATTAAAATGTAGTATTTTTCACTATTCATTAAAAAAATGAATTTTATCAAAAAAAACACCAAAATTTTGACCAAAGTAAATTTTCATGTCCCTATTCCAAATAAGAATGTTATTTTTCCAAATGGAACTTATAAAAGTATCAAAAACTATATTTAACATAGGTGGGACATCAAAATACAGCAAAACTGCATTTTTTGAAAAACACTTCTTTTATCTAAAAAATTGAATTTATTCGTATATCAGGTTTAGAAAACATATAAAATGAATTTTAAAAATAATATTGAATATATTACATATATATTACATTAATAAAATCCATAAATAGTGATTTTATTATTTTATAAACTCGCTTAATCTTAGTCTTGTGTGAAATGAATTCTATCAAAAGAACTTAAAATTGTGTGTAATACAAGCCAAGCATAGGGTTGCGTATACCGCAAGCTAATCCAGTGTTGCATATTGTGCAATATTATCTTGGTTTAGTGTAAAAAACAATACAACAAAGAAATAAAAAAAAATCTATTTTATAAAAATCTCAAGGTGTTACATTCTATCACCCTTAAAAAATGAATTTCGCCCTTGAAATTCATCTGGGTTTTAAAAGGATAGAAACCCACATCATAAAATCTAAAACTTCCTTAAAAAAGAATAGTAAAAAAATAACAATTACCCAAATTAAATCACAACTAAGCCTCTACATAAGAGAACATAGGTGAATATTTGGCATGGATAAGAATCATAAATAATCATAGAGATTGATAAAGATCGCTAATCATAATAAAGTTAATGATATAGTGAATGTCAACAATAACAAAACCATATAATAAAGAAATGTGAAAGAGGTCATTAATATCATAAAAAATGATGATAATAAGACACCCTTTTACATCACAATACCTTTTCCTAATGTTGAATAATTTTCATGAGAATATATACTTACTTTATTTCAGTACAATCTCACCATTGTTTGTGCATTGAACAATTTACACTTCATATCTTATTCAAAGGAATGATGTTGGATATATCATTACTAAATGGTTAGAAGATCATGCGGTCCATAAATTGAATGATAGATAATTCCATCTATTTTTATCACAATAAAAATGTTAACATAAGTTATAAAATATGTATAAACCCACCTGTGGTGATATAATACTTTAATCACACAAACTTATCTGAATTTTAACCTATTATTTCCATAAATGGAAAATCCCAAAATCCTTCCAAAGTCTGAAAATAAAAAACTTTAGAAAGAAGTACAATAAATTTTTCTTAACAATTATCTCCCATATATCATAATGTAGTTTATGGTTACGACATTACAAACACGTGAATACCTTAACTATGTATTCTCTTTACCATACAACCTTACAAAAAACATGCATGTTTCCTTATGCTTAAATCCAAAAAGCTGTAAACATCATCCCTAATAGAATAAAACACTTTTTAATAATCCTTAATCAATTCTAAGGAAATCATTAACATCCAATTTACTTATTCATGTCCAACATATCATTATACAAATATCATTTTCTCATCATCATGCTTATATTAAGGGTTATCCTTCCCTTAATCATATCCTCTAAAAAAACATCAACTTATTACCTCAATAACTATTCATGTTTACTAGTACCATTCAATATATAATCTTAAATCATTATAAATAAACTAAAACAAACCAATATATAGATGTTTCATTATTCTATAATACCATAAAAGTGATTTTGCAACATTATTCTGGAATACCATTACATAAAAACTCAATAATTCTACCACTTTGTTGTCATAATCTACATCACCAATAGTTATTGCATGTGATTTATCTTTTTTATTTAGCCTTAATAGGTTACAAATATCGATCATCATCGATAACCCTTTGATTAGGGCATTGGTTAGCATAATGCCCAATTTCCTTGTACTTGTAGTGTTAAAGTGTGGGTGGTGCATTTTCTTTAGCTTTCTCTGCATTGAATAGACCTTTTACATCACTCCGACACTCTTTGGCTCTATAGATACTCTTCCCACACTTGAATAATCTTCTTGTTCCTTTCAAGAATTCCCCTGAGTGTTCTTTTCCACATTTTTTTCAAGTAAGAGGTTGAGACTTTTTCTTCTCTCTTTGTGGTAAACCGATGGTGTTTCCATTAAGCTCCATCTTCCTTTTCTTATCTCTAGAACCTTGAGAGTTACCAACTTTCATTTACACTTTTAGTTTACAATTAGTTACATCTTCATAGCTTCCAAAGTCCCTTATGGATAAATCCTTTTAGATACTCAGTTTTAGGCCACTAAAGAATCGATCAATTTTACTCTCAAGTTGAAAAATAATACCAAAAGCATACCTTGTAAGTCTTGTAAAATTTTCTTCGTAGGAACAAACAGATTCATCATCCTTTTTCTTAAGCTCAAGAAACTCCTTATCCATATTTGTTTTAAGAATACAAGGAAAGTACTTATTGAAAATTAAGTTTTTAAACTCATCCCATTCCATGGATTCAATTTCACCCCCTTGCCTCATATTCGTGTTAAGATTCTATAATTGATCAGATTCACCTTCCAAATAATAGACTGCTAAGATGACTTTATAATGTTCTAAAAATTTAAGGACTAAAAATATATTTTCAGTGGTACTGATCCATTTTTTCGCCACTATTTGATCAGAAGACCTGCTGAAAGAAGGTAAACGCTGCCTCATAAAGGAATCAATAGAAAGTTGTTCCCTCCTCTGATTATTTAGAAGTCCAACATGATTTATATCTTGTGTGAGTATAGTGATGACATTTTTCATTGAAACTCCTATAAAATTTGGTTTATTAGAAGGAAAATAATTTCATTGCCCATTTCATTAATCATTAACATAGTTCCTTTGGGTTCTAACCATTATCTAAAACCCAAAAAGAATAACGCGAGAGAAAAAAATCATACTAGGAAAACAACATAATCAAGGGGGAGTACTTTAAATCACTAACATCTCAGGTTTAATCCTAGTTTATTCATGATCATTACCATAATTATAGGATTGTAACCTATAATTACACTTATACTTAGGACATCCCTAGACATATCCTTAGAAATTTCTCTACGGATCTCACTAAAGTTTTCGCATCCTAGCTTTCAAAGATTGACTAAACCTTCACTCTGATACCAATTGTAAGGATCCAATATCAACATACATGGACATTACATAGCTTTTTTCAGAATAATTAAACATTATACAAAAATATTCCAAAACACCGTACTAGTTTAGTGCCTTTAGAAACTGGGAAACATAAACAACCGGTTCATAAAACATATACATCATCTTCTACTTTATCCTTCTTAACTAGAACCCCCTTTTGACACATCTTACATAATAACCTTATTCAAATCCCAGGGAAAATGAACATAAAAATGGATGAGCTTAGATTCTCAGTAAGGGTAAAAAAGGGTGTTATTTAAACATAAACATGAGCATAAAAGTTTTGTAAACATGATCATAACATTAGAAGATCTTGCCCTTCATATCAATGGAAAACTTGAATCGTAAGAAAAATAAAAGATCATAAAACATAAGATCACAATTGTAACATAAGAAGTACAATTGTTGAATACACATAAACTTATAACTTTGTGAACATGTATAAATAATAATAGGTTCACTCATTAAATTAAGGGCATGAAACCAGGCCCTTACATAACCATATAGACATGGAAACTAGGTCTACTCATAAAATTGTGAACATGAAATAAGGTTCATGCATAACATACATACCACATTATCTATCCATATTTACCCAATGCACTAGATGGATATATAGGTCCCACCTATCTTTTAATGAAATCATTTTTATGTGTTCCACAAAAACATAAATTATTCATCAAAGCATAACCCAAGGAATTAAAATGGGTTTCTTAAATATCATTCCATCATAACATAATCCAGGAAAAAAATGGATTTCATAAATAGCATAAACATAATAAAATCATATAAATAATTGGGATAGTACATATCCTTATTTAAAAAAATGTCATCTTAGATGGAAAATAATTTTGATAAAACACTTGAAATTAATTCTTGAGGAAAATATCATTTCTTCTTCAAAAATGTTTTATTTTCTCAAAAAACCATGCAATTTTAAAAGAAAATAATTTAATTAAAAATAAACTTTAAATCTTTTAAAGGAATATTCATTTAACTAAGGAATTATGAAAGTGTAAAAATCCATTAATTTAGTATAAGTTAAAAAAATATTCTCCTCATACTTTTTCTGGAAAAGTAAAAAAAGTACCTCATTCCAAAAACGACAAATGATTCCTTTCATACCATTTAGTAAAAATACCTGAATGGGTAAAATAAACTTTAAAAAAATGAAAAAGGATAGAAACAATATTTTGGAATACATATTAAGGAAACATGAATGTGGATTATAAATATACCCCATTAAATACTTACGAATAAACAATCTTATATTAAAATGAGATTGCAAAATTATCCGTTACCTTAGGTCCGATATGATTCATATGTATCAGAACCTCATGTATAATTATTTAAATAATTTTACTGAATTATTACAGAATCACATTCATTTTTATGATATCATATATGACCATATTCTCATCTGTTTGTTAGTAACATCTCATTGTTACTTATTATTTGGTTATTAACTGCTTTATATTCTTATGCATGTTTTGTCAAATAAGTTCATGTTATACTTCTTAGATTAAAATTATATCATTTATATAATGATATTATTATAATATATATCGTATTTATTCATCCAATTCATTTATATAATCATGATGTTATGAAGATCATGTATAATGAATCACATCGCATCATGAAGACAGTAAGCTGTACGTACACACGAGCAGCAATATCATTTCCATTATTATTGAATGATATTGAAGTGAATGGTGTATTATATTTCAGAATTAATATAATTTTATAATAATAATATATAATTATTAATTCCATCATTATACCCATCCAAGTAAGGTGGTGGTGAAAAATGGATTACACCACGACGTGGAGACAGTAAGTCGTACGTACACACACGTGGTGATTTCATTTTTCATAGGATGAATAGAAGGTGTAATATGATTGTTTCATAATTATAAAAAAATATTAGTATATAATTAATACTATAGTTATTAATTTATAATGAAATAACTCATTAAGTGGAAGTAGAATAAGAAATAAGTATGAAAGAATCAGTAGAGGAGATTACATCTTCTTTGATGTGCTTCCTCTAAATCTCCTCTTAGAGAACCAGAGTTGGTTTTTGAAGAAGAAAAGAACCTCTAAAATGTAACTAAGTAAGTTTAGAAGGGAAATGGGGAATGTATATCTGATCTTGAAAGCTCAATGTGAAGTGAATATGTGAGGAAGGAGGTTCCCTTTTATAATTGAGGTGAGAGGCACTTTAGAGAAATCTTGAAATATTAATTTATTATAAATTGAATTTTGGTTTATAATGGTTCATAGATCATTTATATCAAATATAAGATGATTTTGGGTCATATAACAATAATTAAATTAAAATTAGAAATGTTTTTAATATTTTTTAACCCTTATATTTTTAGTTTAACCCTTATTTTAGCCTTTTTAATCTTACCATGATATTTTATTATTTACACTTTATGGTTTAATTTAGTAACCATAACATGTCAAACAACCCAAAAAAGTGTCATTTATGATATATTTGGACTTATCATAACCATTTGGATGAATATTATATTTTTATAAATTTTATAACATTTAATAAACTATTTTATATTTAAAAATACCAATAGTGTCAATTTTGACACTATTTATTTGTTGATTTTCTGAAAATATCATAACAACAAGATAAGTTCAAAAAAAATTATTTAAATCATAACCAATATGTCATATTAATCCATAAAAACTATGTATTACCTCAATCCTCTTAAATTATATTTATTTTAGTATTTATTATATCATTTATTTTATATTTTTCTAAATAAAATAATTATTATATCACTATTGTGTCAATATTTATGGTAATTATTTAAACTATAAAAATTATAAATAAACTTAAATGTTGTATATAATTTTAATATATTTCTGGAGACTATTTATTTTTATATTTTACTCAAGTTTATCACTACATTAAAATTATTATACTTATAAGAGATAAAAGGGTGATATGTTGTCACTTTCTTTTATTTTAATAATAATTGTATCACTTTAATGGCAAAAGTTCATTAAATGAGTCAATTACGACCCTTAGGTGATATGGGTCTAATTTTATTCATCCAATAAGATTTTATTAGGTGTTAGGGTAATTTTTTTATCCTTATTATATTGTTTGTTACCCTAATTACCAGATTTACCTTTAACCGTGGTAAATAAAAATTATCATAGTTACTATTCATAAAAAAAATAAAAGTAACTTATTAACATAATTTGGAACCACTGATTCCAAATATGGAATCCATTTATCAAAATTCAAAATACATAATTGGAAAAAATTAATTTAAAATTAATTCCCGTTATTAAAATGAGAAAGTGGGTTTTTCTAAAAGTAAAAACCATCAAAAGATTGACATATTTTTTATATAAAATTTAAAATTGAAAATAATTTCAATGACCAGAATTGGATTAAATTATAAAATATAAATCTAATTATACCTTAAATCCAATTAAAATGATAATATAACTATATAAATAAATCATACAAAAAAGAAGTTTTGAATTAAAATGCAGTCTTTTTTCACTATTCATTAAAAAAATGAATTTTATCAAGAAAATTCTAAAATTTTGACCAAAGTAAATTTTGGTGTCCAAATTCCAAATAAGAAGTTTATATTTCCAAATTTAACTTATAAAAGTGTCAAAAACTATATTTAACATAGGATCAAAAGGTGACATAACTGTATTTTTTTGAAAAAAATTTCTTTTATTTAAAAAATTGAATTTGTTCTTATATCATGTTTAGAAAAAATATTACATGAATTTTAAACATTATATTGAATATATTACACACACACACAAACACACACACACAAACACAAACAAACAAACACACACACACACATATATATTACTTTAATAAAATTCATTAAGAGTGATCCTTTTATTTTATTATCTCACTTAAAATTAGTCTTTCATGAAATAAATACTATCAAAAGAACTTAAAATTGTGTGTAACAAAATCCAAGAATAGGGTTGCGTATACCGAAAGCTAAGTAGGTGTTTCATATTGCGCAAGTTTATCTTGGTTTATTATACAATACAAGGCATCAAAGAAATAAAAAAAATCTATTTTATAAAAATCTTGGGGTGTTACAGATATGATAGAATACAAAAACCATGTGTACTAAAAATAAAAAAACCAATATATATTTCACCATAATTGGTTTCTAAGATCTTCAACTGAATGGTTTTTATAAAGACCACCAAAGTTAAGGTAAAATAATCCCCTATCTATAACATATCTATGGTCTAGGCTAGATCACTAATTATATGAGTGAGATCCTCCACCCTCCATGGTGTGATAATACCTCTTGGCATAAAGGAGATTGGAGAATAGAGATACATGGTGAGGGAGCTTCAACAAAGGCTTGTGTAGTCTTGCTTACATACCTTCACACATTTAATTCCTCTTTGTATATCCCTTGAGTATGTTCCTAAGGATTTAATTCATTTACTCAAGCATTATAATTCATGAGTAAATGTATTTTCCTTTCATGAAACCATTGCCTGGATGTATTTAACTTCCCATATGTTTCAACCTATGAAACAAGTCTTAAATGATATATTAAAAAGAAGAGTTATTGAATTATAATTATTATCATTTTCCACCCATAATCAATCAAATATATATGAATTACATCAAATTTAATTCCTTAGGATATGATTAGTCACACCTTATGAGTTGTATAGGAAGTGCCTTATGATATCCATCAATCAAACAATATTATTGAAGAACACAATGAGATAACTGTGCATTGTGATATCCTTATATCATTTAATATGATAAAACATGACAATAGAAATAAATCCCATTTCATTCCTTCCGATATACCTTAATCGTAGAATATAATTAGGCCAATAAAATTGTATGTAAAAGGACTTTAGGTCATATCACCTTCAATCTCCCATTTATGCTAAATATTAAAAGACTTTGTGACATTTCACCTTATATTAAATCATATAAGATAAATTGTGAAATCAGATCCAAAACTCAATTTAGATATCTTTCAAACCACTTTTGGGAGGATATTATCAACTTCACCGTGTATCTCATCATATGAAATATCTGGTGAATACCCATAAAAAAACTCTTTTTGATAAACTCTAAAACACTTTTAAAGTAGATCTTTAAGTAAAAATTAATCCCCATTTGGTAAACCTCAAAGTGTGGCTTCATGTAATTTTATAGCATTGGAAAAAATATGAATCTACATATCCATAAATGAAATTTAAGAGTTTCATATAGAAAAACATTAGTTTTAGTCAAGTAAAAAAGGTGATATAAAACTATCTCTATCAAATACATGTATCTCTATACCTGTGTCCATTAGTTTTATAACATTCTAGCAAGAATTCTCATATGTTCCCTTTTTCCAAGGAATAAAGTTACCATGGGACACATATTATGTCAATACCATATAGATAACTCATATTTTCGACTCTTTGAGTATAAAATGACCAAGTTGATGAATACAACACATGTCATTCACCTTTATAGATGAGCACATCACATGTGTCTCACCCCAATATATAATCACGTCATATGTACTATCTAGGTGAAACTACACACTCCAAAATATATCCTAACTGAACGATTGAATGACATACTCATCATACAAGATTTCAAATCCCATATTGGTTGAGCTCCAACTAATGACATGATCAACAACATAACCAATAACCCCCTTATTAGCTAAGCCTCACAGATTTTATAATAAAGGTATGAAACATAAAGGTTTTCATGTTAGGTATCTTATTAACCTAAGGTAAAAGATACTCTAAATATGTTTCATAAACCCCTAGTATAACAAAGGCATAGTTTATTTTACTCTATGTGGTATACTTAGTGGGTTATCCAGCATAAAAAACACTTTTTTGAGCCCCATGAGAATATTATATACCTCATATAATAATCCTAATCATTCCAACCTTAACATTTCATCATAATGTATAATACTAAATTATGAACATTGATTTGGGATAATTCTATGTCATAATTTGAGAGGTCAATTATCATTATAATTCATGAAATGTATATCAATATATATAAATATGTCGCCAATGTGAAGGAATGATAAATTAGATATTTCTTTTTATATGACTCATTTAATATTACTAAAACTATTTTAAGAATAATTAACAAAACCCTATATAAGTACCTTTCTATCATATAATATATGATAGACAAGAATATTATCCTTATACTTGCTACAATTTCTAAGGTTTTCTTAACCCATTACATCTATATGTAATCCTTACCATATCTCTATGGGAACATATGATAAGAAACCCCTATTAAAATATTTTGTGAGTAAAATATATGAAGAGATTAAGTTTGAATAATGATGTGATTTAGGAATCATATTCACAATGTTTAACTCTGTGAATATATTGAAGCTCCATAACTCCAAAACATCAAATGTTGTGACACAATAACATTTTTTTCTACTTAGAACTCTTTATAATTTTAACATCTTTATCTTTTGACCCCTTTTAATTAAACTTTTTCCTTGAGATATTATGAAAATTAATTTAACTATTTACATTATTAGTTTCCAACACATCCTAAACTCATATTAAATAAAGTTTCATTCACTTTATTATAGTAACTATATGAAACTATTTAAATTTATCTTTACTATCACATATCCTAAACTCATTAAGATATTAAGTGAAATCACTTTAATTTTTGAATGGTATAATATTTTATTGTTTAGCTTTGAACTTCTCTAATTTCAAACATACTCCAACTAGCCTCTTAGACACCATATTATATTTATAATATCATAATAAGATACACAAACTCCTTTGTGTTTTGGAAATAAATCTTATTTCCTTTTAATAATAATATTTAACAAAAAACTATTGTTTCCATGTCATATATTTTATTCTATGTGTTTGAATAATTTTTTTAGAAAAGGAGACTTAATTATTTAAAATATACCACTAATGGGTGGAGAGAACACCTTCCTTTATATTTTAATAAATATATAGATAAAAACTTTATCTTGGATGAAACAATTTTATCCTTATTACTTTTTCAAAAAAAGTTATAGAATCCAATAAATCATAAACCATGTGTATTGAATTTATAATCTTATATTTTTTATATTAAATCTTTATTAACAAATATCTATTCTCGTTATATAAGAGAAATAATATAACTATAAACATATTTATTTAGATTCATCAAATCTTGATATATTCCTTTATATTCAAATATTTTATGTAATAACTCTTTATTTCATTAGTTGAATGAAAACCACAAACTCTTTAAATTATTACCTTGATTTTGAACTCATGTATATTTACAACACTTTTAAAGTATATATTTGGTATCATATACCCTTCAAAACATAAGAATTTATTTCCATAACACTGATATATAACATGGAAATTATAAGAAGTTTCACAAACCCCTTAAAGTATCCTAAATAATTCTATCCTATGGAATCATTACCCCCTTCCTGATAACACCTTTAGGTTTCAATGGCCTTAACTAGATACTCAAAGAAATATTTTTGGAATCTCCAGCTAATTTTTCTTCTCCTGGTTTGAACCTTTATCAACTTTTATAGTCAAAACAACACCAAAACCTAGACATTATATAGCCTATTTCATCTTTTCTAAACACTTATAGAAATAAGGTAAAAAGTTATTGAACTCATTAACATTATTGGAACATTTCAAATAATAAAAATAGAATTAATTTATCTTGAATAGCCTTACTTGAGTGGTAAAGACACCTCACAATCCTATATGAAACCCGAGTTAAAAAACTAGGTGGTTTTGAATTACTGTGGTGTTTTAGTAGTGGGGAAACTATAAAAGGTAATGCAGTAGTGGTAATATTCATCTTGAATGGAATTTTAGGCCATAAAAACTGGGTTATAGGACCATCAGGCCATTATAGGGCCTTTGGGAAAATAGTGTTCCTGGCCATGGGAGTAACATAGGTGGAGTGTAGGAAATGGTGGTCTAAATAGTATAAACATAAGGATTCCATTGAGGGTGTAGTAGTGGTGTGACCAATCACTAGTAGTACTGAATGACTATTAAGAACATCAAATAAATTGATCCAAAAAATGACAGGGATATAGACATGATGCGCTAGTGGGTATGGACACTAGGATTTTAGGAGGACATATTTCTAATTAGGACTTACTTCATTAGGCCTTAAGGATATGTAATTTTAATTACTTTCTGCCTTGGGTCCTTCATATCATGTATGAGTTCCCTCTCAAACCATTTAAAAGAAAATTATCTATAAATAATAAAAATTCAAGGTCTTTAGGCTAGGGAAAATAAAATGGATTCCTTAACCAAAACAAGCCATAAAAAAATCATCAGTTTCTCTAAGTCATTATCATACTGAATGATATTTATTATTATTGATATACCCATTCATATTAAGTATATGAGGCCAAAATTCCTTATTTAATTCTACATATAATGCCTTTGAAACCTCAACTGAACCATTCTATGATTATCAAAAAATTTTATATACACATATTGAACAACTTTAACACTTGGTTACCCAGGAAGGTGTTTCAATAACACAAAAAATTTATCCTTTTACTTAAGAACTTTTCTTAAGTTACCAGTATTTAGTATTTTCTTATAATAAGATTCACTTTATCAAGGATTAATCTAAAAGTAAAGTTTGATGATGTTGATTATATTCATCTATAAAAAAAATCTTTTATTAAATACGTATCATGTATTATAAACATTTAATAAGGACTTTTATTAAACGGGATCGCACTAAAATGATGGACCATTTTTAAAATTCATTATATCCATTAGTGGTCCAAGATTTGTATTTCACTAAGAAATGAGTCCTCTTTTTCATTTATCTCACCACTTAGTTATTCTGGTAGGGTATCGTCCCAATCACATCATATATGAATCTTAGATAGTTGATTAGGTAACTATTTACCCAAACCATCATATGGATAGAATAAATTATATTCCTATATTACGCTAACTATTAAGGTTTCCCAACTAAGTGTAAACCCAAAAAATTCCTATAATGGTCTCCCATATTTGGAATGAAAATACCCATTAATTGCTTATCTTACAAAATATAATCCAAGGACACCTTGATTTAGTGAAAAAATACATGGTTGGATGATCGAGGTATTGAAAAGTGATGCTTTGGAAGGAGTCTCACACTCAATATTTGAAGGGAATTTAATATAACCATATTATCTCATGTTATTCGATTTATGTATGCTCGATTCTAACAATTTATTTTTGGAATTCTTATTCCATCCACCAAATTAATAAGTTCAAATAATATTAATGTGTAACTCTTTACACAACCCAAAATTTTTGTTACTCAACCAAAATTAGAATCTAAATATATTTACAAATATCCAAATACATCTCATGAATAAGGCATGTAAACTTTTCATATAAAGGTTTAAAATTATATGAGATTGATGATATCCACATGAGCAAGCCTAAAGAAATAGATAACCAATCCCCACATTTATAGAACAAGGCATAAGCCTCCAGGCCAGTTGGAAGTCAGACCCAAAGTCCCTCTCCCTGGGTAGACTTTACTCAAGGGAGAATCCAATTCATCATAAATATAAAACCGAATATGTATAAAATAAATTCAACAAGTAAAATAAATCAAATAACTTTAATTATTATCCAATTTAAAGGTAGATTACAACTAAATCTGATATTATCATACATAGCATGTTGTGAATGGTATCCCAATTTTATAATAAGAAGTTTAACAACATAAAACTAAAGAAAACAAATATTCAAAATATAAATAATTTATATCCATAAATAATTATCAAGTTAGTAAATTTTAAATAATGATTAATTTTTAAATTTAAACAAGTGATAAAAATTTATGAATGATTCATAAATAAAAGAAAATTATAAAACTTTATAACTTTATCTATTCATAATAGGAATTTTTTAATCTTGAATATAAACACTTTATATTTATTTTATAACACTAACTCCTTCATATTATTTATTATATGAAAATTTTCACTTTAAATATGTGATATTATATGAAATATAAACATTTTATATTTTAATCTCTATTATGTGAATACTTAAAAATATTTAACCCATGATTAAATCAATCATCAAAACTTTTGATGTGGTCTAAATAATATTCTATTTAATAAATTTTAATTTGAACAATTCAAATTAATCAATTATGAACAATGTATAATTAAATATTTTATTATTATTTTGGCCTTATTCTATAATTCATAATCAATTTATAAACAACCCTTATGATTTCAAAATAATCACTTAATTATAATTTATAAGGCATGTCATATAATTTAAAAGGTTCTCCTTAATATTAACACTTAATATTATGGAATATTTATTAATAAATATTTCATAAAAATTTATTTAATTAATTATACACTTTTTTAATTAATTAATTTATAAAAACTTAATAAATTAATAAATATACCAAAATTACATTGTATCATTATTTTTAAATAATTAATAAATAATATAACTCAATTCATAAATGTAAATAAATAAAAATAAATTTTCTAAATAAATCATATTTAACGATATTAGGTGAGTCATAAAATATAATAGATAGGGGTGTTATTCTTAAACAATTTAAGTACTACTAGACATATTTTATAAATAATAGACATATCACCACCTATGATAAGAATGTCATATTTAATGATATGCATTGATATCATATTAGTGATTTGACACTCCATTTTTGAAAACACGGTGCAACACAATCATAGGATATGATATATGAGAGTTATAAACTACGACTAAAAAAACCAAGGGGAATGTACTGATTCATTTATTACAATATCCCTATATTGTAAGTCATGATTCAACTGGACAGAACAAATAAATGAATCATATTTTTTGATTGGAATATGACTAAGAATACGATTTAAAAAACCTTTATTTATCACATGATTTGATGAATCTAAAGGTGTGGTAAAGATCATATAACACTTATGGGTTTCAAGGGATCTAATAACAATTATTAGATGCAAAAAATATTAAATAAATCTATTCTAATATCATTATTCTAGAATATAAAAACCATGTGTATAGAAAATTAAGAAACTAGTGTACCTTTCCCTATAATCGGCTGTTTCAATATTTGATTGAATGGGCATAATAAAGATCACCAAAGGGAAGATAATGGAATACACTATTCATGATCTATCCACAATCTAGGTTGAATCTCCTATCTTTCAAGTGTGATCCTTCACCCCCCACGGTGTACTATCACCTCATGGTGTAAAGGAGGTAGGAGAAGAGAGATACGAGGGTGAGGGAGTTCTAGCTGAGGCTTGGTCAGTCTTACTTTCTTACCATCACATGGAAAATGACCCCTTATATATCCCATGAGGATTCTCCTTGGGTGTTCATCCATTTAATTATGCATTATAATGCATGTATAAATGTATCATCTATTCATGAAAGATTTGAATGAATATATCTAACTTCCTGTATGTTTCATCCTATGAAACAATTCTTAAATGGTAGCTTATGTGGAAGATTAGTTGAATGATAACAATTATCATTCAACTACCCATGACCAGTTAAATATAATGTCATTGATTTAAATTCAATGACTTATTATATGGATAGTGATACATTACAACTTGTATAGGTAGTGGATTACGATATCCATCAATCATAAAATATTATTAAATAAGGTAATGGGATAACCATGACTTATAATATTCTTCTATCATAGAATATGATAGAATATAGAAGTAAATGAAATATTATTTCATGACTTACAATATACCTTAATTTTAGAATATGACTGGGCCAAAAATATCACATGAAAAAGGATTTAGGGAATATCTCCTTCAATCAGCAGTATCAACACTGGGGTATTCCATTTTTTTGGTGCATACTATCACTAGGTTTTTTCTCAAGAAAATATTTTTTAATGTGGAAAATATTTACACACTGATAGTAGTGAAATTTTTTTGAGTTGACTCTCATCCTTCTTCTCCTTGATATTATTCTTAGATTGAACCCTAATATTCATTAACAAAGGTTCAGTATTAACCCTACCAGCCCCATCCTTCAGACAATGGGTATGAAAATCCATAGACAAAAAAGCTATATTTACTTGTTCTAATGTGATAGACTCCCTACCGTACATCATAGAGTCTTTCAAAGAGTTTAAAGAATCATATAAGTGAAGGACCCCAGAACACTCTGAGAGGGGATGAGTGAATCAGGGTGTCAAAGTTTTCTTCCTAAAGTGACAGATCTTGTTCCCACATTGGTAGGAACCTGTTAAACCTATATGTTGGAAAATAAAGTAAATAAAACATTCTCACATAGAAGGAAAACACATAAATTTTACTTGGTTCACCACTAAGGTCTAGTCTAAGAAGCATATACTGACAGGTTGTCGATTGTACTTAAATCCACTATTTTTCACTAGATGTGGAAAATAGAAGTTTTTACGCATTCAATCTGTTCCAGGTGCACTAACTTTATAATGTTTTAGGGATAACATATTGTATCCATCAGAAAATTTCTGTCAACTCCCCCTAGCTCACTACTTTGAGAGAATTCTAACTCAGTTTATCGACTTGAAGGTCACTTCAATGGTTTGGAATGAAAGTATTTGTACCTAAAATAACACAAGACACTACTTGTAATATATACCTAATTTGACTCACTCTAAAATTACTATTCAATTAAAACCAAATGTTCAAAACTACCTTTCATGAACCTCCTTCACAAATCTCCCTTAGCAAATCTCCCTTTCCTTCACAGAACAAACTACCTTCATGAAGCACTATGGCCTTTGCGAAGCACTACTTCCTTCACAGAAAAAATTCCTTCATGAATACCACTGAGTCAACGTGGAATACCCCATCATCATGAAGCACTCAATACTTAGAAGTATTGGCATCAGTCAGGACTAAGATAGTATTTTCTTGATGCCCAAGATCATGTAGAAACCTAGTTTCACAGAGATACCCTTGCTTCGCAAAATCAGAGAAAATTTAGATTTTATCTAAATTATTTATTATAAGTGAAGAGGAGTAGCCTTATATTTATAGGCTTGCCTATTCACAAAGATTTACCCATCTTTTTGGATTTTTTGGATCTTTCAAAAAAATATTCACATAGCTCGTTCTGTCATGAAGCTCTATAAAAATTCACTATTTGCGAAGCTCGTCGTAACTAAAGTGATTTCTATCAAAACCTTCATGCTGACACAAAACTCCAATTCTCATAATCGTGGAGATCACCATCACCTTTCATGATTCTCCAATTCCTCATTGTTCGTGATTCTTATCATTGTCACGTAGATCACCGTTAACTTTCTTTGTTCCTTCGTAAAACACAATTGGAAAATTCCGTCTTCATGAAATTCATAACTTTTTCATATTTTCATAATGACTTAAATAAAATCCACTTTCGTAATGATATAAATCCTTCAAATTTTAGACCCCAAAAATTTGGAAAACACTGGGAAACTGTGTCACCTTCAATAGTGTTGTCTGATTGAACTATAAGATCCCTTTTCTTTGCAAACTCCATGATATTACTTATGAGGATTGACAAAAAAACAAACCATACTCCATTTACAGCAAAGAAAATCCTTTGTTCCAGCACTAGGGAGGTCAAAAAAATAGCAGTCTAGTCTTTTTCACTTATCTTACCATCTATATTGACTAAATAAAGAAAGAACTTATTAAATTCAGCTAAATAAAACTGAAAATAAGTAAGAGGAAACATTTTAAAGTTTTATATAATCATCTAATTATAATATATGAAAAGAATAGAATTAATAATTTATATATTTTCATGCTTTATCCAAATGTATTTAGTCATGGGCTCACAAGTGACTTCATATAAGACCTTATCTCCTAAAGTTAATAAAAACAAACAATGTGATTTTTCATGAATGCTGGCATCAAAATTGATATAAGTGGTGGTTATCTGTCCTTTATAGGAAACAACAGTGATGAGTTTCTTTGTTCCATACAATCCATCTTCAAGACCATTGTGGATAAGAAAAGAACACATTTTAACACTATAAAAATTAAAATTATTCTCTCCATCGAACTTGTAAATCAAAAACTTAACATAAGAAAATATTAAATTCAAAGATAAGTTTTGATACCAATTATTAGGGGATAAAAGGCCTCATAACATGGTTCTATACTCAATGTAGGAATAATAAAGGTTTGAGTTTTATAAATTTTATCATGAAATACAATAAATACAAGAAGATAGAAATGGGATTATGAGAAAACCAACAACAAAACACAATGATACAATAAAAAAGTGAAAAATTAATGTACACAAGTATGTTATGTACTTAAAAACACATTGATCCTAAATTTATGGTAATAAAACCACCCTAAAAATATTTATTATGAAATGAAAAACACACAGCAGGCTTACAATAAAGATTTGTAAGAAAGAATAAAAACATGAAAGACCATAGAAGCTATCTAATCATGAATTACTTACCACTATAGGATCCAATGATAAATACAGGCTTGAGGATGGTAACATATAATACTAAAATGGATGGAATCACTCAAAAACACAAGGTACAATGGAGAAAAAAGTAGATATAACATATAATCGAAGAATAAAATAAGAATTTTATTACAATCCTAGGGATATATCAAGAATATGGATGCAAACAATTAAAGAATATAGGTGTTGTTGGCATAAAAGTCCAATAAAAGTGGTCATAATCCCATATAGAGATTACAAGGGGAAATATCACCACTAGAATATAACCTCCAAAGGAAAAATCATGAGCGACACTATCACAGACCTCTGTATTCAGATCCCTCTCAATCTCTCTCACTCTTTTCTCTCTCAAAAAAATGGAGTTAAAATGCCCGGCTCAAGAGATGATTGATTTTTTGAAGAAACAAAACTAGAAAATAGATGAAGTTACATCCACAACCATTTGATTAGGATAATTAATGTACATGATCCCACCTGAAGAATAATTAAACTCTTTAAACATATGAGATAAATAGGGGTTACATGCCTCCATGTAAATATGAAACAAATAATATATAATTAAAATATAAAAAATCTTACATAAGATTAAAGGAAAAAAATACATACATAAGAGTTAAAAACCAACAACTAAAACTTATGTATGAAAAATTGACCGCACCAAGAAAAATAATAATCCATTCCCATAAATTTTTAACAATATAAAAAACTAGTAAAGTTAAATTCTTGGGAATGTAATGTGAAAAACAAAAATCCATCAACGAACTAAAATTTAAAAATTTTACTTTGTAATATATAAGAAAGGAAAAAAAAACCTTCAAATTGAAATCCAAAAAAATTCCTCTTTAAGAATCCTAGAACACATGTGGATCAATTCACTTTGAATAAATAACTATATGAAAGACCTACTATTAGGCCTCATTGCAAAGAAGCAAAGAAGATATGCATACCAAATTTTTGGTGATATCCAAATATTCACCCAAATAAATTTAAAAGTAAATTTATATATGGGAATAACCCTTATAGAATCAAAAATTTCATTGGATCAAGAAAAACAAAGGCCTCTCGCAACTGGAGACATAATCCATCGATTCCAACTTGCATGAATATTGAATGAACACATCAACAAGTGACCCCAATAATTTTCAAAATGTGAGATTTTAAGGAAATAAATTAAATAAAACTTATAATTTTATGTGTGTTTCTATGACTTTTCCCATGCTATAGTTGTAGATGAATTGTTATTGTTTTCCGAGTTAGACATATAACTTGAAATTTAGGAGTAAAATAATGGATATATGGTATGAGATATTTGTTTGAAACTCTTTTAAGGATAAAATGTGTGGTTTACTCTCCTATTTTAGAATTATTCTTAAGGAACTATATTTTTTCCTTTATTAAAGTATATTACATGCCATATTATTTTTCTAATATTTGAAATTGTTAGAGAAGCATAATTTGGGATTTTTTATGAAAAAATATTGAATTTTGAAAAAACATATGAATCATGTTACATAAATTAGATTTCATATTGATTTGATAAAAATAATTAATTTGAAACCATTCTTATAATTATTTTAGTTCCCATGTGAGTTAATATGTCATAAATTTCTTTCCATTCATAATTTATCATGAGAATGTGTTATGGACTTATTGTAAAACTTGGTTTTGGGAATTTTAATGATAAAATTTATGAAAATAATAATAAATATCTTTATTATTGAAAATTAATTTGAATTTTGAAATCTAAATAATAATAACCTATTCCTTTATTTTGGAATTATTTTAATTTTATAGTATTTATATAACCATATGTTCCAAGCATGTGTTAGGCTGGAAGTTCTTGGGTCATTTGTTTCCAAATTTTATTAAATTATATGCATTGTTTGTGGTATCCTAATGAGGATTAGTAGCGTTTAAATGATTAAAATTATTATTTTTAAAAATAAAGATAATTTTTAGTGCTGAGATAACTTTTATTTTCAAGTTATTTAATGAGTAGTTTATTATGGGAAGTATTCTTAAGGTCGAAAACTTATTTCTGGTACCTATTAAATTTATAGTTTATGTAACTTGAGCCTATAGCATGTTTAATATATTTTACATAAATATGTAATTATAATAATGTTAAAATTATTTTAATTATAATTCCCTATCCTAAAAATTACTTAATCTCGAGATAAGTCAATAATTTTACTTTAATTCACATCAAGGATATTTTCAGGTTTAGAGCTTTATAGAATTAGGTAATAACTTATAAAAAACATCTTCAATATTTTAATTAGAAACTTCTACTCACTACCCATTTTTTTATAAAACAAAAACTCTTTAAAATGAAACATGGCATCATTTCATGTTTTAATAAAATAACTTTTCCCTGATCCCATCCTTGACTCTATTCTTCTTTTTTTCCTGTGAAAAACATTTCAAAACATGGGATGATCATAAAATTATCAGTAAGAGTTACATAAAGAAATAAAACTGTTAGTCTTGGGATAACATGAAAGCCATGAATACTTTATCATAAAGTAATACTTTTCACCTTTAAGAAGTAGTAAATATACTTCACTAATTATAAGCTCATTACTTACCCTTTTTTGTAACCTTAAGATTAACATAGATCCCATAAGAACAACATAAAGCATATAAAGGTAACTTGGGACATAAACATACTTAAATGGAATAAAAATATGGTTGTCTTCCACACATATCACTAAATGGAATAACTATACGGCCAACTTCCATACCCAATGAATAGGTGGTTATAACATAACCAACCATCCTTGGTTTATCATGAAACCACTCTTAATTTGGTTCATCACATAACTACCAATCATTGGTTTATCATGTAACCACCCGTCAAATATCTAAGTACCATTATATAATCATAACACATAAAATATTTCTAATATCAATATTTCACTAATAAAATTTCATTTGTAATCACAAGAAATCATTTCAAGATATTTAAATATTCCATCCATTTAAAAAACCATTTTCAATAACAAAACACCCAAAAATAGGATTAGGGATTTCTTTTCCTTAAATAAAAAGTAAGGCTTATAAAGTAAGCCAAATATCAAATAACGGTTATGGCGGTGGAGAGGTCATTGTCGCCGAATATGTTAAAAAAATTATTTTTTTCTTTTAGTAAAATGATTTGTAGAAAAAAGATTCCCTTTGGAATAAACTAAAATTCAAAGGGTTTTATTATACACCATATAAAATAAGGAGGTGTATATTATCAAAATATGCCTCAATGAAAGGAGATTGAGATGAAGTCCCTTACCTTGAGTCTGACTTGTCTCGTTCATTATTTATATTCCTGAATAATAAACTTAGGTTAAATTCTAATTGATTCAGAACCTTTTTGAAGTTTATTATTCATTTTATATTACTTATCATCATGTTATAAAAATTATATAATTATTTAAGTTCATATCGGTCATTTTGTCGATATTAGGTACTTGAGTTGAAAATGAACTTATTTTGAGGTAAATTGTCCATGTGGTCAAAATTTGATCATCTCTAGAATATTATTCATGATTTAGATATCATATATATCATATATATCTAGTATATATGCATTTATAATAGTCCATAATATTTGGAGATAAGAAATAAAATGCACCGTTCATAGAGACGGTAAGCCGTACGTACGCGTGAAAGCTACTTTCATTTATTTTTCATATTTAAAGGAATGAAAACCAAATTATAAATACGTATATTATAATTGTAGTATAATATAATATTTTATATACATTATATAAGTTAATTAACTCTATCCTTTATACATTCTATGTATGGAATGAACGAGTCATATCATTTTGAGGGGGCGGTAGTCCGTACTTCCTCAAATGCATTTATCGTATTTAAACATTATAGAGAGAATAAAGTTATGATGTAAATAAAAATTATAGAATCATAGAGACAATATAAATATAATATATATCATATATTAATACAGTGCCATCATAATGGACACCATGAGAGGTGGTAAGGTAAAATCGAACAATCATCGTTTCATGAGGCAGTAGTTAACCGTACACAGAAACAATATGTTCGTATCCATTAGATGGAGGTGTGTTTAAGTGTAGTTAGAATAATTATCATAAAAACATCCTAGTATATTTAGGATACTAGTTTTGTTATTTAGTAAAATAATAAGAATATAATAGGAAGTGGAGGAGGAAAATAAAAGAAAATAACTTGAGAGAAGATGTTACCTCTAAATCGGGTAACTTATATTGATTTGAGCCAAAAGGATTTATTGGATTGACTTCTGACCAAGGTATGTATTATAAAAGGAATAGAGGGATGTTGGGAGATTTTTTGGGCAGAGGTTGGATGAGTCAAGTGGCTTGAGAGGTGTGATTAAAGGGGTATAGGTCATGCCCTTTTATAAGAGGGAGGAGGGGGACTTTAGGAAAACATCAAAATATTATTTTATTATAAACTTATTTTCAGTTTCAAATGGTCCCAAAGTCATTTATTTCAAATATAATATTATTTTGGGTCTAAAGAATCTAAAAAAATAGGTTTTAGACAATTCTAGGTCACCAATTTAATCTTATCTTTTAGCTTTAACCCTTAGTTAACTAATTTGACTCTTACCATGTCTTCTTGTATAATCTTACTATATGGTTAACATAGATACTATAAAATGAAAATATAAACTAAAGTGGTTCATTAATGACATTTTAAACATTATATAAGTGATTTTTTCAAATATTATATTTTTATGACTATTATATAATTTAATAAAATAGTATTTTTTTTAAAAACTCATTTTTGTCAATTTTTATACTATTCATATCATGACTTTTTAAAAATACATAAAAACTTTATTATTTCAAAAAACATCATTAATTAAAAGATAAAAAGTAATAAGAATCAAAAAAATTATTTTATGGGAAAAAAGTTTCAAAATAAATTTATTTTAATATTTATAATCTCATTTATTTGAATCATTCGTTAATAAGGTAATCACTACATCATCATTGTGTCATAAATACATTTATTTATTTGATGTCTAAAAATTATAAATAAAATACCATGATTTAGTAAATATTTTTATCTTTATAATGAGTATATATAGTCTAAAAGTTCACTTATATTACCCTATATATAAATTGTTTTACTAAAAGATACATGTTTATGCTACATTTTTATTCATTTTAAATTAATTATTATAAAATGTCATTTTCACATCCAAGTGTCTCAATGGGGTCCCAAAATCGACCCAAGGATGCCAATAGTCAGAAATATATCATCCAATAGGATTATGACATGTGTTAGGGTAGTTTAGTATTATTATAATATTATTGTTTACCCTTATTTACCATATTTACCCTTTAACCATAATAAATAAAATAATTATTGAAGTTACTATTCATAATGTCTAAAAATAAAAGATACCTATTTACAAAATTTGGACCTCCTAATTACAAATATAGAATCCATTTTTTTCAAATTTAAAAAATAGAAGTTATAAAAATTAAATTAAAATTAATTCCCATTGTCAAAACCAAAAAGTGTGTTTTTAAGAAGTAAAAACTACCAAAAGATTGACATGTATTTATGTCCAATTTAAAAGTGAAATTACTTCGAATCACCAAAATTGAATTAAATGGTAAAAATATAATCCAATTATACTTTAAAACCAATTAACATAACTATATAACTATATAAATAAATTAGATTAAAAGGCTGTTTTGAATTAAAATGTAGTATTTTTCACTATTCATTAAAAAATGAACTTTATCAGAAAAATACCAAAATTTCATCCCAAGTAAATTTTGATGTCTTGATTATAAAGAAGAATTTTATTTTGTCAAATAGAACATATAAAAGTGAAAAAAAACTATATTTGAAAAGGGTTTTCCATCAAAAGGTGGTAAAATGATCTTTTAAAGAATATTAGAGTATTTCATTCTTAAAATAGGATTCATTCTTAGTTTAAGACTCTAAAATTTATTGGATAAATGTAAAGACATTTAAAAAACATGTATAATAATATTTTAATTAGTTCTATTCATTCCTTCCAATACAACATCTATGCATTAACTACCATTTAAAATAATAACATATAACTAAACGTTGTATGCAATGTAAGATTTAGGAGAAATCTGTTATTTCGTGTTGAGTAAGATATCATAAATAACATCCCCTTTATCTTAAAATTAATATTTAATTCAAATTTCTTAATAAATATGAAAATGTTATATTCTTTATTTACCTGGGATGTTACATCCTTCCCCCCTTTTGGGAATTGCATCCCCACAATTCTATTCAATTATCAAATAAGTGGGGATATTGATCCCTCATATAATTTTCAGATTCCAAAGTTTCCTCTTAAACCATATTGTTTTTACACAAAAATTTTACCTGATGAATTACCATATTCCCCAACACTTTCTCTCCTCAGTCAAGAATCTAGATTGGTTGTTCCTCATAAGAAAGATTGTATTCCAACTGAACTACCACTGGACTCAAAACATGAGATGGATCTGGAATATACTTTATCAACATTGAAACATGAAAAACATTGTGTACCTAGTATAAACAAGGAGATAAATCCACTATGTAGGTAATTGATCCAACTTTATCTAGGATTTCATTGGGTCCACTGAAGCTCAGACTCAGCTTTCCCTTCTTACCAAAAACACACCACACTTTTCCATAAAGAAGCTTTGAGAAAGACATGATCACGTACCTCAGAAGAAATATCCTTCCTCTAGTTATCTGCACAACTTTTCTTCTTGCTCTGAGTTGTTCTCATGTGCTCTGAATCAAATGAATTTTTTCTACCATCTCTTCTACCAATTCTGGTCCTATCAACTTCCTTTCACCCACTTCATCCCAAAAAGTTGGAGTTTGACACTGCTTTCCCTATAATGCTTCAAATGGTGCCTTCTGTATATTGGAATGAGAATTATTATTATAAGAAAAATCAACCATAGAAATATATTGGTCCCAACTTCCCTGGTAATCTAGTGAATAAGCCTGTAGCATATCCTCCAAGGTCTAAATTTTTCATTTTGATTTCCCATCTGATTGAGGATGAAAAGCTGTAATGAAATTTAATTCAGTTCCAAATAACTTCTAAAGTCCTTTCCAAAAGTTAGATGTGAACCTGTGATCACAATCAGATATAATGGAGAGGGGAACTCCATGTAAACTCACTATATCCTTAATATACAAATGAGAAAGTTGATCTAGATACATAGTATCTTGAATAGGAATAAAATGAGCAGATTTAGTCAATCTATCAAAAATAACCTAGATTTCATTTTTACCTAGGGGTGTTTTTGGTAACCCCACTATGAAATCCATAGACACATTTTCCCATTTCCACTATGGCACTGGAAAATGATGAATCATCTATTTTGCTAACTGCTTCTTTTCTTTAACTTACTGACAAATCAAATACTTCATAGTAAAGTCAGCAATATCTCTTTTCATTCCATCCCACTAGAAATACTTCTGAAGATCTCTATAGATATTAGTACTTCCAGGATGACCTAAAAACTGAGAACTATGAGCTTAACATAATAACTCTTTCTTCAACTAAGAATCACAAGGCACACATAATATCTTTCAAAACCTCAAAACACAGTCTTTATCAATGTTAAATTCAGGTAACTTACAATTATGAACCAATTCAATCTTTTTCTGCAACTCAATATCTTCTTTCTATGATTTATTAATTATATATGATAGAAATGATTTCCTTGCAACCTGAAACAAAATAGAGGAATTACCGACACCAAAAACTTCCAATCCAAAATTCATTAGATTAGAAACCAAAGGATCTCGTTCCAAATATAGCATGGTTAATATAGTATTACTCTATCGACTCAAAGAATCTTCCACTTTATTTTCCTTTCATAGATGGTAATGGATTATAAAATCATAATCCTTAATAAATTTTAGCCATATCATCCATCTCATGTTTAATTATTTCTTAGTGAATATATACTTAAAACTTTTGTGATCAGTATATATTTCACACTTTACACCATACAAATGATGCCTCGAAATTTTAAAGGCAAAAATAACAACAGCTAATTTCAAATCATGTGTAGGGTAATTTAACTCATGAGGTTTCAAATGTCGTGAAGCATAAATAATTACCTGATCATTCTGCATAGGGACACATCCAATTCCTTTCAACGAAGAATCACCATAGAAAACAAATTCACCATTTCTGGAGGGCAGTGCTAAACTATAGCATTCACCAATCTTCTTTTCAATTCTGGAAACCATTCATCACATTCTTTTGTCCAGATGAACTAAACAACTTTTGAGTTAACTTAGTTAGTGGGCTATATAAGTATAAAAAAGTTTCAACAAACCTACAGTAATAACCTGCTAAACAAAGAAAACTATGAATCTCATATATATTTGTGGGTCTTGGACATTCTTAAACAACTTTTGTTTTAGTAGGATAAATAGTTATTTAAACTTTAGAAATAATATGATCAAGAAAAGAAATTTTTTGCAACCAAAATTCACTCTTACTAAACATTCCATATAGTTTCTTTTCTTTTAAGGTTTGAAAGACAACCCTTAAATGAATTTTATACTCCTATTTACATTTAGAATATACTAAATTATTATCAATAAACACAACCACCATTTATCACCTGTGTAAACAGAGCTATCACTGTAACAAATTGTTCAATTCTGATTCTGTCTATCTCAGGATGCTAATTTGAAAGGTCATTTCCCTCTGTATTCCTTCACAAAATAGCTTCCCTATTTCCTCTATGAAAAACCATTCTGAACAAACATATCTTATATTAAGAAACATGGTAATCTTAAAAATCTTTATCATTTCAATCTTACCACAAAATAATTAATGGAAATTAATTTAACAATATCCTAACTCCTAAAGTTGTCTAAAACAACCTTTGATACCAACTATAAGGCCCCAGCCTTAAACATTACTTAATCTTGAGATAAGTTAATAATTAGAATTTAATTCACATCGAGGATATTTTTAGTTTTAGAGATTTAGAGAATTAGGTCATAAATTATACATAACATCTTGAATATTATAAGAAGACACTTCTACTCACTACCCATTTTTTATGAAACAAAAACTCTTTAAAAAGAAACATGACATCATTTCATGTTTTAATAGCATAACTTTTCCCTGATACCATCCTTGAATCTATTCTTATTTATGTCCTATGATAAACATTTCAAAACTTTGGATGAGTATAAAAATCTTAGTAATGGATACATAAAGAAAGAAAATTGTTAGTCTTGGGATAACATGAAAACCATGAATACTTTATCATAAAGTAATACTTTTCACCTTTAATAAGTAGTAAATATACTTCACTGAATATAAGCTCATTACTTACCCTTTTTGTAAACATAATATTACCATAAATCCCATAAAAAACAACATAAATCATATAAAGGTAACTTGGAACATAAACATACTTAAATAGAATAACCACACAGTCGACTTCTACACATATCACTAAATGGAATATCCATACGGCCGACTTCTATACCCAATGCATTAGAGGTTATAACATAACCACCCGTCCTTAGTTTATCATAGAACCACCCATCATTTGGTTTATCAGGTAACCACCCATCATTGGTTTATCATGTAACCACCCGCCAAATGTTCAAGTACCATTATATAGTAATAACACATAAAATATTGCAAATATAAACATTTCAAAAATAACATTTCATTTTGCAATCACAAGAAATAATTTCAAGATATTGAAATATTAAATCCATTTCAAAAACCATTTTCCATACTAAAACACCCAAAAAGGGTATTAGGGATTTCTTTTCCTTAAAAAATGTAAGTCTTATAGAGGAAGTCAAATATCAAATAACGGTTACGGCAGTAGAGATGTCGTTTTCACCGCATACATTAAAAACATTCCTTTTGTCATTTAGTTAAACACTTCATAGAAAAAAATTCCATTTGAATGAAATTAAATATAAAAGGGGTTTATTATACACCGTATAAAATAAGGATGTGTATATTATCAAAATATGCCTTAATGAAAGGAGATTGAGACGAATCCCCTTATCTTGAGTCTGACTTGTCTCGCTCATTATTTATATTCATGAAAAATAAAATCAGGTTAAATTATACTTGATTGAGAACATTTTTCAAGTTTATTATTCATTTTATATTACTTATCATAATGTTATAAAAATTACATAATTATTTAAGTTCATATCGGTCGTTTTATCAATATTCGGTACTTGAGTTGAAAATGAACTTATTTTTGAGGTAAATTGTCCATGTGGTCAAAAGTTCATCATATCTAGAATATTATTCATGATTTAGATATCATATATATAATATATATCCAGTATATATGTATTTATAATATTCCATAACATTTTTAGATAAGAAATGAAATGCATCATTCACGAAGACAGTATGCCGTACGTACGCATGAACACTACATTAATTTATTTTTCATATTTAAAGGAATAAAAACTAAATGATAAAAAGGTATATTATAATTATAGTATAATATTATATTTTACAAATTTTACTTAATTTCATTAACTCCATCCTTTATACATTCCATGTATGGAATGAATGAGTCATATCACTTTGAGGGGGCGGTAGTTCGCACTTCCTCAAATGAAATTATCGTATTTACACATTATGGAAAGTATAATGGTATTGTGTAAATAAAAATTACAGAATAATAGAGACAATATAAATATAATATATATCATATATTAATACAGTTCCATCATAATGTCCACCATGGGAGGTGATAGGGGAAAATCGAACAGTCATCGTTTCGTGAGGCAGTAGTTCGCCGTACAAAGAAACAGTATGTTCGTATCCATTAGATGGAGGCGTGTGTAAGTGTAGTTAGAATCCTTCTCATAAAATTATCCTAGTATATTTAGTATAATATTTTTTTATGTATTCAAATAATAAGAATAGAACAGGGAGTGGATAAGGAAAATAAATGAAAATAACTTGAGAGAAGATGTTACCTCTAAATCGGGTAACTTCTATTGATTTGAGCCTAAAGGCTTTCTTGGATTTACTTATGTAGAGGGTAATGATTCTAGGAGGATTATAAGGATGTTGGGAGATTTTTTGGGTAGATTTTGGATGATCCAATGGGATTGAGAGGTGTTATTAAAGGGGTAGTGGTGATTCCATTTTATAAGAGGGAGGAGGGTCACTTTAGGAAGGAATTAAAATATTATTTTATTATAAAATTATTTTCAGTTTTAAATGGTCCCAATGTCATTTATTTAAAATATAAGATGCTTTTGCATCGAAAACCTCTCAACCAATAGGTTTTAGATAATTGTAAGTCACAAATTTAACCTTATCTTTTATCTTTAACCATTAGTTAACTAATTTGACTCTTACAATGTCTTCTTGTATATTCTTACTATATGGTTAATATAGTTACTATAAAATTACAATAGAAACTAAAGTGGTTAATTAATGAAATTTTAAACATTATATAAGTTATTTTTATAAATCTTATATTTTTATGACTGTTATATCATTTAATGAAATAGTATTTGTTTTAAGAACTCATTTATTCCAATTTTTATACTATTCATATCATGACTTTTTAAAAATCCATAAAAACTTTATTATTTCAAAAAAACTTCATTAATTCAAATATAACAAGTCATAATAATCCCCAAAATTCTTTTATGGGAAGAAAGTTTCAAATTAAATTTATTTTAATATTTATAATCTCATTTATTTGAATCATTCGTTAATAAGGTAATCACTACATCATCATTGTATCATAAATAAATTTATTTATTTGATGTCTAAAAATTATAAATAAAATAAAATGATGTAGGAAATATTTTTATATTTCTAATTAATATTTATATTCTAAAATATAACTTATATAACTCCATATAAAATTGTTTTACTAAAATATACTTGTTTATGTAACATTTTTATTTACTATAAATTAATTCTTATAAAATGTCATTTTTACATCCAAGTGGCTCCATGATGTCACAAAATCTACCCAAGGATTCCCATGGTTGTAAATATCTCATAAAATAGGATTATGACATGTTTTATGGTGGTTTAATATTATTATAATATTTTTTTACCCTTATTTACCAGATTTACCCTTTAACCATGGTAGATAAAATAATTACCAAAGTTACTATTCATAATGTATAAAAATAAAAGGTACCTATTTACAAAATTTGGACCTCCTCATTCCAAATATAGAATCCATTTTTCCAAATTCAAAACACACAAGTTTTAGAAATTAATTTAAAATTAATTCCCGTCGTCAAAACCAAAAAGCGTGTTGTTAAGAAGTAAAAACTACCAAAAGATTGACATGTATTTATGTCCAATTTAAAAGTGAAATTACTTAAAATGACCAAAATTGGATTAAATGGTAAAAATTTAATCCAATTTAAATTTAAAACTAATTAAAATTACAATATAACTATATTAATAAATTAGATTAAAAGACAGTTTTGAATTAAAATCTAGTATTTTTTACTATTCATTAAAAAAATTAACTTTATCAGAAAAATACCAAAATTTCATCCAAAGTAAATTTTAATGTCCAAATTATAAAGAAAAATTTTATTTTGTCAAATAGAACATATAAAAGTGAAAAAAACTAGATTTAAAATGGGTTCACCATCAAAAGGTAGTAAAATGACCTTTTAAAGAATATTAGAGTGTTTCATTTTTAAAATCAAATTCATTTTTATTTTAAGCCTCTAAAATTTATTGAATAAATATAAAGACATTTAACAAACATGTATAATCATATTTTAGTTAGTTTTGTTTATTCCTGCTAATACAATGGCTATACGTTAACTACTATTTAAAATAATAATATTATTATTTTATTTTTCAGTATAACTCAATGTTGTGTGCAACATAAGATTTCAAAGAAACCCATTGTTATGTGTTGAGTACACTATCAGACATAAAATCCAATTTATCGTAAAATTAATATTTAATTCACTAATTTTAATAAATATGAAAATTTCATATTCTTTATTTACCTAGGATGTTACATCCTTCCCCATTTTGGGAATTGCGTCGCTGCAATTCTATTCACTTATCAAATAAGTGGGGATATTTATCCTTCATAGAATTTTTAGATTCCCACGTTGCCTCTTCAACCATATGGGTTTTCCACAAAAATTTTACCTGATGAATTAACTTATTCTGTAACACTTTCTCTCTTCAATCAAGAATCTGGACTGGTTTTTCCTCATAAAAAAGATTCTCTTCCAACTGAACTATCTATGGACTCAAAACATGAGATGGATCGGGCATATACTTTTTCAACATTGAAACTTGAAAAAAATTATGTACCTAGGATAAAATTGGAGGTAAAAAACTCTGTAGGATACTGATCCAACTTTCTCCAAGATTTCATAGGGTCCAATGATCCTTGGACTGAACTTTACCTTCTTATAAAAATGTATCACACTTTTCTATGGAGAAACTTTGAGAAATAAATGATCTCCTACCTCGAAAGAAAGATCATTTCTTTGGTTATTCACATAACATTTCGGCCTGCTCTGATCTATTCTCATGTGCTTCTAAATCAATAGAACTTTTTCTTCCATATCTTGTTCCAATTCTGGTCCCATTAACTTCCTTTCACCCACTCCATCCCAAAAAGTTGGAGTTCGACACTGATTTACATATAATGCTTCAAATGGTGTCATATGTATACTGAAATGAAAATTGTTATTATAAGAAAACTCAACCAAAGAAAGATGTTGGTCCCAAATTCCCTGGTAATCTAGTGAACAAGCATGCAACATATCCTCTAAGGTTTGAATTATTCACTCTGATTTCCCATCTGATTAAGGATGAAAATCTATACTAAAATTTAATTAAGTTCCCAATAACTTTTGAAGGCATTTCCAAAAGTTAGATATAAACCTAGGATTATGATTAGATATGATGGAGAGGAAACCTCTATGTAACCTAAATATCTCTTTAATATACAAACAATAAAGTTGATCTAGAGATTGAGTATCTTGAATAGGAATAAAATGAGTAGATTTAGTCAATCGATCAACAATAACCCAGATTGCATTGTTACCTCAAGGTGTTTTTGGTAACCCCACTACAAAATACATGGACAAATTTTTCATTTCCACTCTGGAATTGAAAAAAGGATGAAGCATCCCTTTCAGTAATTTCCTCTCTACTTCAACCTGTTGAAAAATTAAACACTTCATAGTAAAGTCATCAATATATCTTTTCATTCCATCCCATTAGAAATACCCCTAACGAACTCTGTACATCTTAGTACTACCAGGATGAACTAAAAAACAGAGAACTATAAACTTCACATAATAACTCTTTCTTCAGCTGGGAATCACAAGGCACACCTAATCTCTTTACAAACCTCAAAACATAGTATTTATCAATATTAAATTCAGGTAACATACCCTTTTGAACCAATTCATCCTTTTTCTGAAACTCACTATATTCTTTCTATGATTTATTAATTTTTTATGATAGTGATGATTTAAATTCCACATGAAACAAAACTAAGTAATTCCCTACACCAAAAAATTTCAATCAAAAATTCATTAGATCAAAAACCAAAGGATATCATTCCAAACATATCGTGGTTAATATATAATTACTCTTTTGACTCAAAACATCGACCACTTTATTTTCATTTCCTAGATGGTAATGGATCCTGAAATCATAATCCTTGATTAATTCTAGCCATATCCTCTATCTCATGTTTAATTATCTCTAAGTGAATATATACTTTAAACTTTTGTGATCAGTATATATTTCACACTTTACGCCATAAAAATGATGCCTCCAATTTTTTAAGGAAAAAGAAATAGAAGAAAATTAAAAATCATGTGTAGGGTAATTTAACTTATGAGGTTTCAACTATCGTGAAGAATAAGAAATTACCTGATCATTATGCATAAGTACACAAACAATTCCTTTCAATGAAGCATCACTATAGATAAAAAATTCACCATTTCTAGAAGGCTATGCTAAAACTATAGCATTCAACAATCTCCTTTTCAATTAATTAAAAAAATTCATCACATTCTTTTGTCTAGATGAACTTAACACATTTTCAAGTTAACTTAGTCAGTGGCTAGATAAATAGGATTTTTTTTAACTTACCTCCTGTAATAACCTGTTAAACTAAGAAAACTATAAATCTCGGTTATATTTGTGGGTGTTTTCCATTCTTCAACAATTTTTTTACAAGTATCAACAGTTATTCCATATTTAGAAACAATATAACCATGGAAAGAAATTTTTTGAAACCAAAATTCACTTTTACTAAACTTTCCATATTGCTTCTTTTCTTTTAAGGTCTGAAAGAAAACCCTAAAATGAATTTCATACTCCTATTTACTTTTAGAATATACCAAATTATCATCAATAAACACAACCACCATTTATCACCTGATTCAACTGAGCCATCACTACAACAAACTATTCAATTATGATTTTGACCATTTCAGGATGTTGATTTAGAAGGTCATTTCCCTCTGTATGAATTCCCAGCATAAATTCCCTGTTTCCTCTATGAAAAACCATTCAGAAAAAACATATCTTAAATGAAGAAACATAATAATATTCAAATGCTATATCATTTCATTCTTACCATAAAATAACTTATGGATATTAATTTAACATTATCCTATCTCTTAAAGTTGTCTAAACTGACCTTTGATACCAACTATAAGGCCCCAACCTTAAACATTAATTAATCTTGAGATAAGTCAATAATTTTAATTTAATTCACATTGAGGATCTTTTCGGGTTTAGAGCTTTAGAGAATTATCTCATAACTTATACATAACATCTTTAATATTATAAGTAGACACTTCTACTCACTACCCATTTTTTTATAAAAAAAATTCTTTAAAAAGAAACATGATATTGTTTCATGTTTTAATAGCATAATTTTTCCCTGATCCCATACTTAACTCTATTATTCTTTATTTTCTATGAAAAACATTTCAAAACTTGGGATGAGCATAAAAATCTTAGCAAGGGATACATAAAGAAATAAATCTGTTAGTCTTGGGATAACAAGAAAACCATGAATACTTTATCATAAAGTAATAATTTTCACCTTTAAGAAGTAGTAAATATACTTCACTAAATATAATCTCATTACTTAGCCTTTTTGTAAACATAATATTACCATAAGGCACATAAAAAAACATAAAGTAGTTAAAGGTAACTTGGGACATAAAAATACTTAAATGGGATAACTAGACTGTCTTCTTCCACACATATCACTAAATAGAATAGCCATACAACCGACTTCCATACCCAATGCATTGGAGGTTATAAAATAACCAACCATCCTTGGTTTATCACAGAACCACCCCCATTTGGTTTACCATGTAACCACCCATAATTTGTTTATCACGTAATGACCCGTAAAATGTCCAAGTACCATTATATAATCATAACACATAAAATATTGAAAATATCAACATTTCACTAAAAAAATTTAATTTGAAATCACAATAAATCATTTCAAGATATTGAGACATTCAATCCATTTTTAAAACCATTTTAAATACCAAAACACCTAAAAAGGGGATTAGGTATTTCTTTTCCTTAAAAAAAGTAAGGCTTATAGAGGAATAAAAATATCAAATAATGGTTACGGCGGGGGAGAGGTTGTTGTCACCGCATACGTTAAAAACATTTTTGTTGTCATTTAGTAAAATGATTCTTAAAAAAAGTATTCCCTTTGAATGAAATTAAAATTCAAAGGGGTTTATTACACATCATATAAAATATGTAGGTGTATGTAAAAATATTCCTCAATGAAAAGATATTGAGACGAAGTCTCTTATATTGAGTCCGACTTGTCTCGTTCATTATTTATATTCCTGAACAATCATCATTTCGTGAGGCAGTAGTCCACCGTACACAGAAATAGTATGTTCGTATCCATTAGATGGAGCTGTGTGTAAGTGTATTTATAATCCTTATCATATAAACATAATAGTATATTTAATATACTGGTGTTTTTATGTAGTCCAAGAATAATAATAAAATCGGGACTGAAGAAGGAAAATAAAAGAAAAGAACTTGAGAGAAGGCGTTGCCTCTAAATCGGGTAACTTCTATTGATTTGAACCTAAAGGCTTTCTTGGATTACCTTTTTCACAATTTAAGGATTCTAGTAGGAATAAAGAGATGTTTGGATCTATTTGGGTAGATTTTTGATGATCCAAGGGGCTTGAGAGGAGTGATTAAAGGGGTGTAGGTGATGCCCTTTTATAAGAGGGAGGATGGGAACTTTAGAAATCCATTGAAATATTATTTTATTATAAAATAATTTTTGGTTTCAAATGGTCTCAAAGTCATTTATTTTAAATATAGGATAATTTTGTGTCTAAAAACTCTCAAAAAATAAGTTTTAGACAAGTATAGGTCAAAAATTTAACCTTATATTTTAGCTTTAACCCTTAGTTAACTAATTTGACTCTTACCATGTATTTTTGTATAATCTTACTATATGGTTAATATAGTTACTATAAAATTTCAATAGAACCTAAAGTGGTTCATTAATGACATCTTCAGACTTATCTAAATCATTTGGCCAAATATTATATTTTTAGGACTATTATATCATTTAATAAAATAGTATTTGTTGTAAAAACTCATTTATGTCAATTTTTATACTATTCATATCATGACTTTTTAAAAATCCATAAAAACTTTATTATTTCAAAAAAACTTCATTAATTAAAAGATAAAAAGTCATAATTATCCCCAAAATTAGTGTATAGGAAAAAAAGTTTCAAAATAAATTTATTTTAATATTTATAATCTCATTTATTTGAATCATTCAGTAATAAGGTAATCACTACATCATTATTGTGTCATAAATAAATTTATTTATTTGATGTATAAAAATTCTAAATAAAATACGACGATGTATTAAATATTTTTATCTTTATAATGAGTATTTATAGTCTAAAATATAACTTATATAACCCTATATATGTTTTTACTAAAAGATACATGTTTATGTTACATTTGTATTCATTTTAAATTAATCCTTATAAAATTTCATTTTCACATCAAAGTGTCTCCATGGGGTCCCAAAATCTACCCAAGGATGAACATGGTCAAACATATATCATCCAATTGGATTAGGACACGTGTTAGGGAAGTTTAGTATTATTATAATATTATTTTTTACCATTATTTACCAGATTTACCCTTTAACCATGGTAAATAAAATAATTAACAAAGTTACTATTCATAATGTATAAAAATAAAAGGTACCTATTTACACAATTTGTACCTCTTGATTACAAATATGGAATCAATTTTTCCAAATTCAAAACACGTAAGTTACAAAAATCAATTTAAAATTAATTCTTGTTGTCAAAACCAAAAAGCGTGTTTTTAAGAAGTAAAAACTACCAAAAGATTGACATGTATTTATGTCCAATTTAATATTTAAATTACTTAAAATGACCAAAATTGGATTAAATGGTAAAAATATAATTCAATTACATTTTAAAACCAATTAAAAGTATAATATATCTATATAAATATATTAGATTAAAAGACAATTTTGAATTAAAATGCAGTATCTTTCACTATTCATTAAAAAATAAAATTTATCAGAAAAATACCAAAATTTCATCCAAAGTAAATTTTGATGTCCCACTTATAAATAATAATTCTATTTTTTTTAAATATAACTTATAAAATTAGCAAAAAGTTTATTTAAAAAGGGTTCGCCATCAAAAGGCGGTAAAATGGCCTTTTAAAGAATATTAGAGTATTTCTTGCTTAAAATCAGATTCATTCTTATTTTGAGCCTCTAAAATTTATTAGATAAATGTAAACACCCTTAACAAGAATTTATAATCATATTTTAGTTATTTATTCTCATTATTTCTAATACAACAGTTATGCGTTAACTACCATTTAAAATAATAATAATATTATATTATTTTTCGGTATGACTCAACATTGTGTGAAACATAAGATTTCAGAGAAATACATTGTTGATTTTTGAGTAATCTATTGGTTATAACATCCCCTTTATTATAAAATTAATATTTAATTCAAAATTTTTAATAAATATGAAAATGTCATATTCTTTATTTACCTGGGATGTTATAACAATATATAAGCATTTTTTCTAAGAAATGTAATGGTTAAATAATGTGTAGTTTGAGTATGATAAAACAAGATACATTTTAATACAATGTGTGTAATTTTATTTTTTTTGATCATATAACATGGTTTTTATAAATTTGAAAACATTTTGTGTTTGTAATGGGGTGTTTGAATTGTGTACAATAATGTAGAATGTAAAAAAATTCCAATGAAGTTTGAAGTTTTTTCCTCGATAATGAGATGAACCTATAATTTATTTTTTATGCATATTAAACATGATGTGTGTGTTTTTTTTACTTTAATTGGGAATCATTTTAGATCCATTTCAATGAAAATAATGGTGTTTCAATGAAAACAAATCGAAAATTTTGAGTGTTGTTTGTGGTTTCATTGTTATCATTACATTGATGTATTGACATTCCATTTTGAAAATAATGGTTGTTGGAAACCTTGATTGTGTTGTTATTATCATATATTATTATACTATTGATGTTACTTATTGATTAAATGTTACCATGAATTAAAATTATAACAACTTATATTTGGTTAATAAACAGATTTACCTTGAAAAATTTGAAATTGTGTAAGAATACCCATGAAAAATAATGATGTGAAGTAATGTATTCCCATAATAATTGTGGAAGAAAAAATATATTGCATATATGTATTATTGTTATTTTTGTGTTAATTTGTGTGATGTGTGATTAAAAACATAATATATATAAGGAGGGGGAAACCTGATCCCTAATCGAGAAGTGTTATACTTTGACATGATTAAAACCAAGGGTGTGAGTCTGCACTACCTAATGAGGATAATATCATGAAATGAGAAAGAGAATTCATGGATTTTTGTTATTGGGGATATGATGTGTGATGATAGTGGTGATCACTGGTTTGGGTATTATGGATGATGATATGGAGTAGGTGGTTATGTGAAAAGGGTGTGGTTGTCTGCAGATGGTAAACTAGTGTGGTGATGTGGTTGTGTGAAATGTCTGGTGAACATTTTCATTGGTTGGTAAGTATGCCTAGTGGTTGTGTTATGCAGTGATGGTGATGTACAATGGTGGATATATAGTTTTTGTGGTGAAATGATTTTTTTATTGTGGTGTGATCATATTGATGGAACCAACCACCTCCCATAAAAAGGATGATCACTTAAACTTAATAATAAAAGAAAAAGGATTGTTTGGAAAATCATGAAATTGAGAAAGATATTCTTTCCTCCCACACAAAAATATTTTTATAAAGGAAGTGATGGGAATGATTGACTATTATCTTATTTGTTGGATTTTTTTGTGATTAATCTTATGTTGACGACATGTGTTATGAAATAAAACATATGAAGAGGTGGAAAATATTTCCTACTTCAATACGTGTTATATTTTAACACATTTTTAAACCATGAAGGTGAGTCAGTGCCACCCGAATTAGACAATATAATTGTTTTGTTGATGGTTTACTTTCATTTGTATGCATTAGGTAGACCTATCTATGTTGATATGAATTATTTTGTTTTTTTGAAATTCTATGTTAAATTTTTGAATGATTATTATTTAAGTAAATAATATTTTATTATAAAACATAAGAAATTTTATAGAAAAAAAAAAGGATTATTCCAACCTTATGATTTGTTTTTTTACATTTCAGGTTATATGTCAAAATTTGAATCCATGAGTAACAATTAATTTTAATGGGAGGTATAGGCTTTCAAAATAAACCATGAAATGTTTTTTTGAAATAAAAGGAAAGGAATTATTGAATAAATCATATTTTTAAGTGTTTGAAAAGATTGGGTGGAAAAAAAATAAAAAGTTGAAGTGAAAATTGATTTGATGACCTATTTTTTAGATAAAAAACTTTATTTAAAAGAATTTTGATTTTGAAAGCCATGTACATGATTAAAACTATGTATGATGAATTAGGTTGAAAATAATGTTTTTTTCATAATTGGTTGATATGTATTGATTTTTGTGTTTTTTATGACAATTTATATGACCTTATTATTATTTTAGAGGTATCTACCCCTAGATATTGTTGTTAATTTATTGTGTAGATTTAGACTTCTTTTTCTTAGGGGTTGTTGTGTTAAAAATATATCAAGATCCTTGAGAGGTATCTCATAGGTTATTGGACCACTGTTCTCTCTTCTATTTGGTTTTCTTTTAAATTCTTGAGGATGACAATTGTTTGATAGATATCTAATGTAAGAGTTTAGATTTTTCAATCCATTAAATTATTTTTTTCCTAAATTGTAGATTTTTCATGATGTTATCACTTAATAAAATATTTATTTTGTTACACAAAAAAATGTTAATTCAATACTTAATTAATTTTTTAAAGAAATATTTAAAATATTTTATATAAAAGAAATGAAGACCTTACGTATAGTGTTTTGGTAGATATATAAAATCTAAAAGTTAATAATTTTTTTCAACATCACGTGACATGTTATATATGTGATTAAATATATATTTTCATGAGTTATGTTAATATTAAACATTGAAAAAAATATTATGTTTCAAAATGATATATATATATCTGTGTGTATATATGTATATATGTACACATAAATATTATATTTTCATATAAATATTATGGCATTATATGAAAAATAAATGTTATTATATATGTATATAAATATATGTATGGGCATCAGTATATATATATATATATATTGATATGTATATACATATATTTTTGCATATAAATATTGTTTTGTCTATATAAGAACACACACACATATTGATTTGAAAAGTAAAAAGAGAACACTTATTAAAAAAAATATGGAAAATAAATGTTTTAATGTGAAATTTAAAAAAGAATGAATTAATTTATAAAAAATGAATGGAATTAAAAAAGGTGAGAGTATGTGTGTGTTTGGACTTAATAAAATAAATAAATAAAAGAATAATGTAGAGAGAGGTGTTTAATTAAAGTGGTGAAATAATTTTAATTAATTAAATAAAAATATTCTAATAGATTGGATGGACTAATAGTGAGTTGTGGGAGATAGAGAAAGAAGGGAATAGATTAGAGAGAGAGTATATGAAGAGGAATAGTAAAAAATTTGGGAAGAGAATGTGGGTATTTAAGAATAGATAAAAACATGTATATTAAATGTAATGAATGGGGAAAAGACTTAAAACATCATAATTAATAATATGAAGTCAAAAGACTTAAAAATAATAATAAATATATATAATAAATGAGATAAAATATGCTTAATAAAAATAATAAATGGGGAAAAGACTTGAAACATAAAAAATAAATAATAAATTGTGAAATATGTTTTGAATTAAGTGAGATAATTAAAATGGTGGGTATTTGTGGTATTTAAAATATATTAGAGAGATGGTATTTTTCTTTTAATTTAACAATAAAAAAAATATGGGATTTGAAATTCGCCTAAACATGTGAAATTAAGAGAAATCATTTTTATGTACTAAATAAGATTTTATAATTAAAATGATATGGATTAATTGTGATAATTCATTTAAAAATTTAGTAAATAAATAACCAATATTATTTAACTTATTTCTTTCATATCTACCTCAATTATAACTGGATTGAAATTCCGTTATTTCTATTACATTCATCTTGATGAGTAGAAGGTAAGAACCTAGTTTTTTTAAATGGTATCATGTTATAATTTAATGATTTAATTAATTCCATTTTTTATATTTAAGTCATTGAAGATGAAAAATCAGATGATTATGGATTTTCAACAGGTCTTGTGAAAATTGATTCTTATCTTTGTTTGGTCTGCAAATTTAGATAGAGAATTATTTATTTCTTACATATTATATCATGAAGGAGTGGCTATACTATTTTTATTCTTTTAGAAGATAGTATGCATCAAATTAATAAATATAATTAATAGATTAATTAGAATTGATGGAAAATGAGGGAATTTATCATTTATTTTATTTTATTTCTACATGTTGTAGATAATGTTTTTCCATATAAAGTATTATCGCATGCATATTTTCCTTATAATCACATTATTTGTTAATTTAGATAATTGAAATACTATCCTGGAGAGATAAAGTAATAATATCATGAATTTAATTATTATTATTTTAATAATAAAGGTATAAATTACATTTTTTTCTTGTGTTTTAATATTATATAATGGTTTATACATGTTTGATTTCATGTAGAAAATCTGTGTTGTTTGAAGCCTTTATTTTTGATAATTTGATTTGTGGTGTGAAACCTTGATTGGTGTGATTGTTTTACATAAAATTGAATAATATTGACCAATCATTTATATTTAGCTAATAAAATGGATACATGGTGAGATTATTGGATTGTGTAAGAATGCCCGTAAAATAAACAAATGGAAGCGGTGAAATTAACCTTGATAAATCTGAAAAATATTGTGTTTATGTGATGTGTGGTTGTGTTGTTCTAGGATGCCCAGATTATATTTGAATTAAATTATAATCATTGGAATTAAAATTAATGAGTTGTTTTGATTAATGAGGTGGAAATGACTAATGAATTAAAATAAAGTATGGTTAAAATTTGTTGACACTTAATGTAAAATTAATCTGGTAGGAAATAATGAATTGAATTGGGTATATGAATGAAATTAGATTATAATATGAAATATGGATGTGTTGTGGGATGTGTTTTGTGGCTTATTGTCTGTTATTGTGAATTTATAAGTGGTAGAAGATGTTTAAGAGGTTGTGAGGTGATGTTGTGACATTGTGTTCTGGTTAGTGCATCTATTTTGATCCTATAGGATAAATCACGTTTGTTATAAATTATATACATACCATTGTATATTATTGCTATTTTTTATATGGGTCCCACCCACATATATCACCTAATGTTGACAACAAAATGTTTTGGGTGAGTGTTTTTCCAACATCCATGTGGGAGGATGGATAGATGGCTACCCACTCTTCCCCACTCCCTCTTCTAGGCATTAGTAACCTGCATAGGATGTGATGAATAGAATTAAAAAGTGTTGCTTTCTAGATTTGATGTGATGAGATGTGATAGACAAGGTGTGTTCAGGAGATATGCGATGAGATGGTTTATGGTGGCAGTCTCTCATGGTAGGAGGATGGAACATGGTCAATTACCTTCATGTTCACAACACTATACTACATTGGTTATAGGATGTGATGTGATGTGATTTCCTAGGTGTCTTTGGGTGGGATGTGATGTGATGTAATGTTATTCAAAATAGGTTGGAGTGCCAGGATGTACTTCGTTGGTGTTTGAGGGTGAAAAATTAGTGGTAAATAGGTTAATTGTACCCTATCATTGATATTATTAATATTATATCATTATAAATCAATTTATTATTTGGCGAGTGAGCCTTATTAAGGATGGGGATAAGTTAGTTGACCCGAATATGTACTGTTGGTTCTATTTTTTTCTCACTGGTGCATTAATATGCTTTTTTTACATGTGAATAAGAGACTTTTATTTTTCCTAATAAGTATACCTATATACTCAGCCTAAATATATAAAATCCATTTCAGGTTTCCCAGAGGACTCCATGGGTCACGCCATACATTACTAGCTCTGACTTTTGGAGTTGTTCCAAAATCGTTTCCTTATCTTTTATTGGGTATTTAATTTAGAGAATTTTACATGTATATTATTTATTTATACATGCATTTTTGGATGTATTTTGGGTTTCATTTTTATATATATGATGGAGTTTCTTATAGATTATTTATCCTATATCCCAATAATATTTATTATTGAGGGAAATTATTATCATTTCATGATATTTTTATACCCTTAGTGCTCTTCGCCAACCCAGGGGATACTGGATGTAGTAATCGGGGGGTCATTATCTATCTCCCCTTATTACAGTTTCTTTGGGGGAGGGTTCATGATAGTATTTTCATCATAGTTCTATATATCCATAGTTGGGGGCTCTAGGGATGAGACCACATGGAGTGACACATGTATTTCTCAACCATCTGATAAAACGAACAAATGATTTTGTCATCAACAATTATACCCTACCCAATGGAGATGTGTTGGATAATTAGGACCATTCATAACATCATGGAAAAATAAATTAGATGAAATATCATGTAACTATATGATCCATATGATAATGTTTCCATACTAATATTAGGGTTGTCTATGCCGATCACATGACCATGATATTATGCAGGGAATCGCCTGGATGGAGATAAGGAATTAAATCTATGATGCTTGAACAAACATAAAATTGAAAACATTTACCCATTCCTTTTTCATGACATGAGAGAAGATGAGTACAATAGTGGAAATATGGGGTTCCATAAAGATACCATAGTTTTATAGAATCCTATTGGAGGATATGGGTGTGTATTCAAGGTGTTATATGGGAAAATATAATTTAATTAGAATCTTTTAACTAATCTAAATTAATTAGTGTATAGTTTAAATAATTTTAGAAAGCATTAAATGAAAAATTTAAGGACACATCATTTAATTTTTTTAGGCTCAAGAAAAATCTTACTTTATACCAATGACTATGTTAACCTTCAATTAGTAATGTGATTTTTTTAGAAAATTAATATAGATCACTTTCATGAAGAAAAATTAGAGATATATGATTTAGGTTTTATATAAATAATATTATTTTAATTTATTTTACTAAATTAAAATTGAAATAAATCTGATCAATTAATTTTAAAGGAATGATACTTCTTAAAGATGATAAATGATTGGTTAGTATATGAGTTATTCTAATTATTTGGTTGTGGGTAATGATGGAAAATGATTAATAATTCTAGAATGATAAAATAAATTGTTTAAGAATAATGTAAGACCATGGTCTTATTGGAATGAAAACTATTGCTCTTATAATGTGTAATTTTAGTGAATCTCTATGACATTTCAAGTATGTATTATATCTATTTCTGATTTGTGTGATTTTGTGTATCATGGATGAAAATTATGATATGAGTAAGTCACAACACATAATATTAACCAACAAGATTGATATGGATACTGAGGGAGACATTTGAGTTTATACTCAACTCCATTGAATACTTTTTATCTTGGATATAAATTATTTATACTAATATAATTTGAATGAGAATGATTATATTATAAATATATTAACAAAGTGTAACCTGAGTTTTTACTCTCTTTCTCTTCAAAATCTCTTGGATCAAGGTGGATGGTTATTCCCCATGTATTATTATTTCTACCCATAATATAGGGTTTCATAAAAAAAGTCATATAGAAACAACACTCATTTTATATAGGTGTAGATGTTTAGTCCTTCAACATCACAAAAATAGATAGAGACATTTAATTCTCCATCAATCTAATTTGTTTAAACAAGGTGAAATATTGTAGTGTAAATATCATGAAGGGATATGGGAGATAGTTCATACTTCCATAATATTATTTTCTATTAGTGGATATTATCCACAAGTGGGATGAATGATATCCAAATTTCAGGATTTAGTAGGAATATATATAAAGTGTGATATCATGGAGTCTCTTCTAGAGTTACGTAGATTTTAGATTGATATATTAGAGACCAATTACACAATCATAGGGAACAATATATTATGTCTATATTTTTTTTAAATTATATATGAATATATATATATATATATATATATCATGAAGACATTATAAGTGATTTTATTTGATAAATTTTAATAAAATTAAATAGTGGGTAGTGTAAAAATTATTATTATGGAATTATTATTCATCAGAAAAAAATATAAAAAAACATTGATACAAGTTTTTATACACAATTTATTGATTAATTTTTCACCCATAGTTTGTTATTTTTGGGATATTCCACTACTAAGGAAAACCATACTAAGTTTTATTTATCACCCATTTTTAAAAACCTTCATACAATAATTTGTGTTTATATAGACTAGTAGAAGAACTTTATTTTAATTTTAGAGAATTAGTAAATTTGGAGTTATTGGATTTTTTTGAGACTTATGGTATTGATATCTATTTTTACTTATTTATTGTTTGGATGTGACTCATTTTTTTGAAATTAATGAGGTTTTTGGATAGTGTTAGTGGATACTATTTAATATGAAATATGTTTGGATGCTTTATATTATGCAATTTCCTAGATAAATATTATTTTTTTCAAAAAAGGTTTCTCATTGAAGGAAGCCTATACTTTTTTATATGGATACTGTAGTTCATATTATTATCCTATAAACTAGTTGATCTGGGATTATGAGTTCACTTACTAGAATATTGAGATATGATGATACAATTATATGTAATTATAGATTCATTAAATTTCAACCCATTTTATCACTATCTCTCTACCATTTCAATATTTATTCTTATCTTTTTTTTCTACATGACACAAATGGGTTTATCATTAGTTTAAATTTTTCACTTTTTGGATAAAAAATTTTATCTTTATTTTTTATTAAATATAATTTTACCAAACATAAGGAAAGTGATCATTTCATCTCTTTTATCCACATTTATTATTAGTGGGTGAACCTATATGATTTTCTCAATATATTTAATGAGGTTATCACTAGATAATAATAAAATATTAATGATCAATGGAGTCATAGATTATAGAGTCTGGAAAGGTATAATATTCTATAAATTTATTCCAATGTGATCATTGATTATTCTTGTAGTTAATAGTGATTTATTTATTTAAATAATTTCATTATTAATGATTTTTAATGAATATTATTATAAATATTTTTTGGGTTTTTGGAAAAATCATATGATGATTTTATTCATCAAACTGTTGTGAAAATAATTTATGGATAATGATTGATGTTATGTGTCCTCTATTTCATTTGAATTTTTTGATCTATTTTTTTATAAAAAATATTATTTAAAATTTGATAGTTTTTATTTTCAAGATAATTTTAATGGTTTTATAGTTTATTTGGGTAAATTGAAAGTGTTTAATGATAATAAAAAGTCATTGAGTGATAAAAAAATCATTACTAAAATGATTATATGAGTGGTCATTTCAAAAACATAGAAATTAAAATATGACTAAATCTGGAATAAATTATAGAATATTTTTGTTTTTTATATATTATATTTTAGGCAAAAAATATCAAAATTTTGTTTTTATTCAACTATGCTACATTGTTCATATTGATTAATAATCTTTAATGTTTGTTTAACAATATAATAATTTATAGTTGGTGAATTATATAAGTGAGATGGCACTTTTAGTGAATTATTATTAGCTATGTTGTCTTAGTGTGGGATTTGGATAAAATAAAAATGTGGGTTTTATAACATGGTATGAGAATACTGATTGAAATTATTTAAGAATGTTGTATATATACTCAACCATAAATAGGAAGTATTTTAAAAATTTTATAATATTTTTTAAGGGTTTGAGGAGTCTCTATGTTAACATGGATGTGTATTCAGTGGAGCATACATAGTTTGATTTTTGATGATTTTTGAAATTTGATGATATCATAAATTATATGAATTTTTATAGGGATCACATACTTCGTAACATACTATTGAACCTCATAAGTGAGGTAACCAAATCATTAAATACATAAATATTACATCTTATAAGATGAATATTAATTATGTATCATTACAATCCACAATATAACTATAGATGCTTAGTGTATTTGGAAACATATATAAATAAATAACTAGTAAATAAATCATCTATACAATATCTCTAACCATGTTATTAAAAACTAGATCCCTTATTAGACATATCATACTTAAAAATGTTAATTATATCTCATGGATAAGAAAACATAATAAATAGTGATCTCAATTTCTTAGTAAGGATAAACAAGGAAGATTACAATCATTAAACATTTTTTTCCTAACATTAGCATAAGGGTATGGGAAGATGATTATAACATTTGAAAATAATATAAATCAATTCATTGACCATAACAATTTTTCAAGGAACAAATCTTGGATATTTATAAGACAAGAATCAAAATGTAATCAAGGAACATGATCCATGATAGCATAAAATTTTCATAATATTACTCATAAATGAGTGGAAAAAGTTATGGAATAATCGTAAACATATAAATAATATGGAAAACCTACTCTTCAATACATTAATCACCTATTAGTCCTGGGATAATCACCCATGTACCTACTTTGAGATTGGTATAAGCTCCCGTGTACCCCATTTTGGGATTCATATAACCTCTTGTGTACCCTTGGAGATCATTAAACATTAATATTTTCCCCATGTATTGGAGGGATATAACAGACCCATTTATCACTTAATCATAATATATTATTATGTATTCCTAAAATCATGAAAATAATTATCATTTCATTATAGAATATCATGTATAAAATAAAACAAGTTTTTTCAATATTTAATCATTATAATTATAAAACATCTAGATAAAAAATAAGGATGATATCATTGGATAATATCCCCAATGAAGAATATATAACATCAAAGTATGTTGGAATAGATGAAAACATTATATTAAATGATAAATAAAATATTTATTTAAGAAAACACCATTTTAAATTATAAATAAATTAATTAAAATCTAAAATTTAAAAAAATATTATTTTTCAAGTAATTTTTTTTAATGATTATGGGAAAATTTGTGTATTATACATTAAAACAAATATTTTGTTCACACCTTTGATAAAAACTATATCATTTCGAAAATAATAAGAATATTATTTTTAAAAAATTATATAGAAAGTAAAATATGGGTAAAAATGACTTTAACAAATCATTATAGAATATTAATATAATTTTTGAAAACATTTTAATTAAAATATTGACATCGAAAAAAAAAATATTTCTGACCGAATAGAAAAATAATTTTGGGATTTTGAGTACATAGAGAGTGGAAAATGAAAGGAAAGTAATAATTTTTTTTAAATAACATGAGGAGAATAAAATATTTGATATTTATTTGGGATATATCATATATGTTCATAGTCTATTTTTTTGTATAAATATTCCAGGTAAAAATGAGATTGTAATGTTAAACCCTTACCTAAAATTCGAATTTCTTCATAAGATATGTAACCTCATGTTTAATAATTTAAATTTTTATACTTTAATTAAATTAATATATTTATAATTATAATATCATAAATTATCCATTTATATTATTTTAACACCCATTTTTTAACAATTATTTAAAAATATCATTTCTTCATGTGTTAAAAATTTCATTTTTCCATTTTTTTGTTTGTTTTGGTAGTTATAGTAATTAAAAATTGATTATTATTCCAAAAAATTCATAATGTAAATCATGATATATATATATATATATCATATATATTCAATATATTAATATTTATAACCATTCTTAAAAGGTAGAGATAGAAATATTAATTACAGTATTCACGGAGATGGTAGTCCATACGTACATAAAATTGAGGTTTCCACTTTTTAATGGATCAATAAAAAATGGTAAATAACACTTAACATCTATAAAATCATTATTATATAATAAATATCACATATTTTTTTATTAATTATATACTTATTACTATCCATGTAAAGTGGGAATGAACAAATGAATCACATCACTTCATGGAGGTGGTAGTCTAGATGTACGCACAAGTGACATTATGATTTCCCAACTAATGGGAAGGTAAGAAAGAAGAAAATATATTATAATTAAAAAATATTAATAATGTCTAAATTATTTTATATAAACATTAAATTCTTTATAATAACTAACCACTAATGACAGTAATAGAAAGTAAAATACATCACTTCACGAGGCGGTGGTTCACAAGTATGCATAAATGATTCTTTCGTATACACATTGATGTATAATTAAATTAATAAAGGGTTAAAAACAAGCATAATAAAATATAATTATAAGGGAGATACTGATGTTATTATATCATAATGTTTAGAAAAAAACTTAAATAGTTATAAGAATAAATATAATGAAAAAATAGAGTAAAGAGATCCCCTACTTCTTTAGACAACCTCCATTGTCTTACACCTCAAGCCTTCTATGGTTGGTATTTTTATCCAAAAACACATTATAGATAATGTTTATTGATATTAGGATGGGATTTAAGTAATTTTACACTGGGATATAAGTCTCATGATTTTTGAGTAAGAGAGGAGGGGTGGTATACATTTATAAGTGAGGGAGAGGACACACATGAAATTAAAAAAAATATTTAAATAATAGAAGGTCACATTCATTTTAAATTAGAAGAAAATTTACCTGAAATATAAGGTACTATAATATAGGGTATAAATATCTTCATCTATTTAGAATTATAAAATTTTATGTTTCATTCATACGAATATCTCTTAGTTTATCCCCTCCCAATAAGCCCATTTTAACCATAACTACGGTATCAAATTTTTAATATTAATTATGAACAAAAATTAATGTGGATTTATTAATAAAATTAGATATTGCGATTCCAAATGTGGAATTTATTTTATCATGTTCAATTTATATTGGAAATATAAATTTATTTAAATATAATCACATGAAACACAATGAATACTTATTTTCAGGAAAATACATTTTTAAGAATAAAACTAAATTTAATTTCATTCCATGAATGGTAAAAATAATAAAATTAAGGAAAAAATATTCAATATTCAATAGAATATATAACTTTTTTTAAAATTATTAACAAATTATTAATTAATTTAATTTATTATGAGAAGAACTCATTATGCATAGAAAAATAGTTTTATAAAAAAATTCTTCTAACCTCTAAATGATTTTATCTTCATTACTAACATTTAGATAACTTATGTGTGGTTTATTTTTAATTAATTTTCAAACATCATTAATAAATTTTATTGAAATAATTTTTCATTAGTGATTAATATGCTCTGATTAATAAAAAAATATAGAAAAATATTTTTCTCCAAATAATGTTTTTTAATCATTTAATTATTTTATTAAAATTGAGTTCTTATCAGTAAATATTTATAGTTATAAACCATAATAAATTTATTTTAAGAATTGAATAATCATATTCATACTTTGTAATATAATTTCTAAGTTATAATGTTATACTATATCATGTTTCATTTTCACTCAGGGTTGCGTATAAAAAAAACTACCAAATACTTCAATATTATTTCAATGAAAATACATATAAAATCATGGGGTATTACATTATACACTTGAAAATTATTTTATCCCTTTAAATCCCATCACTCAAATACAATCAAATGTAGATATCTCTAAATCATAAAATTTGTGCTTTGAAATGAATTTTCCTCCAATTGTTGACTACTCTAGAGAACATTGACTAGGTGAGTAGTCTTGTTCCATAGAACATTATATCTATAATAAAAGATTTTATTGGATGTTCTTAATTGAAATAATCATTCACCATTGGTATTACTTATGAATTTAGTAAATGAAAATTTCCAGGTATGTACCTCCTCAGGAGACATACATTAAACAATTCATGAACATGAGTGAGGTTATGTGGAAGTTCCAAGATATAAGAAACTATCCCAATTTGACCATGCATAGAAAATGGTATGAAATATCTTGGTATTATATTTCCCTTATTTATAAATCTAAAAATATCTTCAATGGAGAAATTCATAGGGATACCTTCATACCAACATTGAAATCTAAATCTTTCCATTTATTCTTAGCATAACACTTATGTCGACTCAAAGAATCCTCGATATGCTGCTAAATAGATCATAAATTATCTTCCATTTCCATAGATAAATGAAGTATAAATAGATTTAATTCACCAATTTCATCTCATCATGTCACATTTATTCACTTCTTTCCATATAAAACTTCATACAGATCCATATAAACACTCGATTGAATTTTATTTCTATAAGATATTTTAGAAAGGAGGAGGTGTTGATTCCAAAATCCTTTAAAGTCAATAAAACATGATCTCAACATATCATCTAGGTTTTTAATATTTATATCAGACTGACCACATTTCTAAGGATGATTTGTAGGATCAAAACAGAAAGCTGTAACAATATCTTACAAATAAATTTTCTAGAACATCTTTATAAATATTGGGTCTTGATCAGATAAAATAGAACATGGTACTCCACACAACCTTAATACTTATTAAAGTATATCTATATAAAAAAATAAATAGGTAAATATTATAAAATATAAATGAAATGTGCGTTATTCCTTAGGTGATCAACTACAACTCGAATAACATTATAGAATTCATACATTTTTTGGAGTCTGACAGTGATATCTAGGGTGGTGTTTTCTCATTTAAGTTCTCATATGGATAGTTGTTTGAACATCACATTATACTTTTTTTTTGGTCAAAGGACCAAAGCATATTTATTAGCAAAAAGGAAACAAAGATTACAAGAGTCTAAAAGACGGGATCAAATTACAATCTTTACGATGCAAAGGCATCAAGTTATTTGGGAGCTCCTCCAGCCAAGTTAGATTCTGAGCAATCCCTTTATTCGCGAGAGAATCTGCAACCATGTTAGCTTCGCGGTAAGTATGAGTTGCAATGAAACTGACGTCATGAAGAGATTGAAGACAATTCATCCAGCGCGTAGTAATTGACCAAGCAAGATGAATCTCTCCCTTCCAAATGGCTTGAACAACAGTGGTAGAATCACTTTCAATCCATAAGTTGTTCCACCCACGTTGAAGAGCAAAAGCAGTGGCGTGAATAACACTTAGCATCTCTGCTTCCAGAGAGGTTGCAGTACCGCAACCTCCAAAAAAGCATCCCATAACATTACCATGATGATTTCTGAAGACAGCACCACAACCCGCAGGACCTGGATTTCCTTTAGAAGCTCCATCCACATTAATTTTAATCCAACCTGGAAAGGGAGGTCTCCAAAAAACCTCTAGAGTGTGGAGCGGTTTCGAGAATTTGGCCTCAACTCGAAGCCGCCGAAGGATCATAAAATCATCCACCAAATTGTTGCAGGAACCATTCTGAATCAGCGCAGCTTCCCGAATAGCAATAAGAATACGCGTTTTACCTGCATTAATGTTGTGTGAGCAATTATTGTGAAGAATCGAGTTTCTATCATACCATATCACATGTATCAGCTCTGAGATCCCAGCAAGAAGCAAGTTTCTGATTTGTTGAGAGTTATCCTTGGCCACACATCTCTTAAGCTGCTCATCAATAGAGTTCTAAGCCAGCCATCTGCAATCAAAAGTGTCAAAAATATAGTTCCAAAGGGCGGTGGCAGTAGCACAAGATAGAAATAAGTGGTTAGTATCTTCTCTATGCTGGTTGCAAAGACGACATTTTGAACAAAGTTGGATACCAAAACTTTGAAGACAAACATCAGTGGGAATTCTATTGTGGGCGAGATGCCAAATAAGAGTGAATCTAGAATGTTTGATCCAAGGTTTGTCAAAAAGTTTTATCCAATTCATATCAATCTCAGTGTTGTGTAAGGAGTGATTATAAAAATTTTTGGCATTAAGGATCCCATTATGAGAAGGCTCCCAAATCAAGAAATCACTCGAGGTAGAAAAATGGTAGGAATCAATAATTTGAGTGATGCTGTCAGGGAGGGAATCAAAGTGAGAATTAATCACATCATTGACAGTGGAGTTGATATCAACAGGGTGATGGTCGAGGGGAGTCACAGAGATAAGAGGGTCACCAGTCCAATTGTCTAACCAGAACATCACATTATACTTAATTATATCATCCTTAACTTATTGACATAATAATTATTAGGATACATAATATATAATATATCCCTTAACACTATCACACAAAAATACTCCTTCATATCTCTATACATATTCATACTTCTAGGAAGAATAGTTGATGATGAGATATGATCTTCTAAAAATAGCTCTTTCTTTAAGGATCATATTAACAAGATTAATACCTGATTCTAAAACATTATCATTACTTCACAATAATGGTTGAACATATGGACATTTCTCATGTTCTTCTATAGTTCATTGACCTCTTTATGCACCTCATTAATCCTCACATGGATTGAATGTTGATTTTTTTGATAAATATATGATTTGTCTCCATTACTTAAGATTTATAGTTATATATTTTAATAAAAAGTGTTGGATCCATTTCAATCCTACTTAAATAAAAACTGAGTTGTTCTTTATAACTAAAATAATCTGCTACCTTTTTCACTTTCCCAAGGTGGTAATGTAATGATTAGTCATAATCTTTATTCAATTCCAACTATCTCATTGGGTGTATATTTAGCTCAATTTATGTAAATATATACTTCATGATTTTATGATCAACATATATATCACATCATTCACCATAAAGAAAATGTTTCCATATTTTAAAATAAAATATTAATGCTTCTAACTTGAAATCATGTATGAAGTGATTTTTTACATTGATTTTCAATTGGTGTGAGTCATAAACTATCACCATATCATTATAAAAGATGAATCATCCCCTGTGGATTACTTGATGAATCAATATAAATAAAAAACCCTTATCCAATTTTAGTTTTTGTATGTACAGGTGAACTAACCAACTTTATTTTTATCTCATTGAAATTTTCTCCACATTCATTATTACAATGGAACTTGAATATCTTCTGAGTTAACTTGATGAATGGATTATATTTCCATGAAACATTCTTCATAAAGAATCAATAATATCAATCCAATCAAATAAACTATTTATCTTATTCAATGTGGTTGTTCATGTACAATGTTTAATAACATTCATCATTGACAGATAAAAAAATATACCCTCACATGATATTATATAACCCAAAGATGAATATTTATATAGCCAAATTTTGACATGGTAAACTTTTCATACACCTTATCTATCTATAGGGTATTCAGTACAATATAAAAGTGATATTTATGATCTTTATTTATCTTGTAATATATAATAATATCATTTATAAACACTACTATAAATTATTGAAGGAAATAAAAAAACTATTTTAAAAAAATCCATGAAGATTGATGGGGAATTAGTAAAACCAAATGGAATCACTATAAATTCATAGTGTCTATATGTCATACAGAAGGTTGTCTTGAGTATATCCTTTTTCTTATCCCTAAATTTATGATATCTAGAAGGAAGTTTGATATTTTTAAAGCGTTGAGTTCCTTGAAGTTGATAAAACATTCCATCAATATAGGGAAGATGATATTTGTTCATGACAGTGATTTTATTATGTTTTCAATAATAATGAAAAGTTTCAGTGACCAATATTTTTTTAATAAAAAGAATATGTACAACACATGCTAATGAAATAGGTAATTTGAATACCATATCAATATTATATTAGAGTTAATTATTTAATTACTACAACTCAACTAGGTCTATTATTTAAGGAATCATTGAAATAGTTCTATCAACAGGTTTGAGTTATATTATAAAAAAAGCATCATAAATTGAGGGAAGACTAGGAATTTCCTCTAAAAACACATCATCATATTTAAAAATAATTTTAAAATATATTATGTTTAGTTTCCCCCCAACCATTTGAGAAATTATCCCTCATTAATTTTTATTAATACTCATACAATGGATCTTAATTCCATATGATTTTCATATTCATCCTCTTATATAATGATGATAATTGGTTATTCAGAACACCAAAGGAGAATTACCTTACTCAAAAATTGATATGGGCACTATATAAAGAGGTATGATCCATGTGTAAAATCATATCAAATTCAACTATAGGGAGATTTAGATGATTTCATTATAACACATTCCCATAAGATTTAATCAGAGGGGAGTTATAGACACAAGATCCCACCATCGTACAATTAAGTGTTTCTAAATATAACTAAACATCTAGTCATTATGGATATAAAAAATATACCTAGAGATATTTCAGGATAAAAAATTATTTCTTAAGAATAATCTAAAATAATATACTACAATATATGTGCACTCCTACTACCACTTCAACCTCAATATTATATCTTTATTCCCTTACTAAAACCAAAATAGTAACTGTGAGAATTAAACATCATTAATGAGAGTGAGTAATACAACTATCATGAAAAATCATTAATAGAATTTATAAATCATAAAAACATTACTTCAATATATGAAACCATAAGTTTAAAATAGGTAATCCTTGTCCATAATTAATTTAAATCCTACATAATGGTTCAAAATGAAATTGTGAACTAACACAAGCATACCCACATGAGTGTCTATAAAAAAGTGAAGTGTTAGGCCCACTCATCATGCACTAGTGATGATTGAGTTAATACCAAATTCAAAACTTTCAGAGTTTTTAACACAAGATGAATCTGTACCAAAGATGTATCGCATCACTAGTATTCAAAATGGGATATATTTTCAAAAAAAAAAACATGTATTGTAAACATTTCAAAAGTTTCATGATATCATCATATACATAGACTTATCCCCATTTTTTTTAATAATGTTTACCTTTCCTGATCTCCAAAATTTACTAGAACCTTCTCTGATTCCAAATTAGGTGACATGATAATTATATATATTTATATATATATATATATTACATAATTTTTGATGTATATTTAGTATATCTCATAAAAAAAACATGATAACTGTAATGTTTTAGTTTTATTAGAATCATGAAAATATAACAAATTATTACATAAAATAACTACATTATCTCCCACTATGTTCATAATAACTAGTAACCTCCTTAAACATATCATATTTAAAACCTTTCTTAAAATCTTGAATAAAATTAAACATAATAAATGGAGTTATTAGTTTTTCAGCAAGGGTAAACAAGGGATATATCAATCAATAATATTTTTTCATTATAAAATGTGAACAAGGTAATTAAAAACATGTGTATAAAATTTTAAAATAATTCTTTGAAATTCAAAGTACATAATTATAAGTTACAATATAAATCTTGTAAGAACATAGGACACAAATCATAATGAAATCAAAGAACATGATCCATGATAATATAGAATTTTCATAATATTAATTCATAAAATAGTGGAATATAGATTTTTATAATAATAATTTTTGGATTATTATGTCAAGTTTAGCCACCATGATATTGATAAAATTTTGGGATTTGGCTAACCACATGTGTACTTACTTTGGGATTAGGATAATATCCTCTGTAACCTCATATGGTCTTGGGATAAGCTCTTTTGTAACATTTTAGCTAATGAAACTATAATCATTACCTAATGAATTGTATGGATATAATGCACTGAACTATCACATAATCATAATACAATCATATGTATGACATAAGATTATTAAAACATTAATCATTTCATCATATCTTAACCCATTCAAAAAATACTAGTTTCCTCAATATTTTGTCATAATAATCATAAAACATACATAGAAATAATTTGGATTTAATTATAGGATAATATATTAAATGAATCATATGTAACATAAAATGATCTTATCATAGATGAAAAAACTCCTTTAAAAAATAATTGAATTATTTATTAAGGAAAATACCCTTTTCATTGGGAAATCACATATTTAAATTCTAATAATTTCAAAAATATAAATGTTTTTTTAAATTGAAATGAAAAATGGAAACTTTTATAGGAATCCATAATGTATAGAATCTTTATAATAGTTGGAAAATCTATATGTGTCGTATATGTTCAAACAATGACTACATTCACACTATTGAGAATAAGTACCTCATTTAGGAAATAACAAGATGATTCAATTTATACATTTTTATAAAAAATCAAATATATATAAAAAATGAATTTAATTAATATTTGGAGATCATAAAAAAATTCTATAAAACTTATTAATGAAAATTGGGGCATAAAAGATAATGTTTTCTGGATGAATAGAAAAGAAAACTCGATTATCTATAAAAACATTATTTCAAATTTATGAGTACTTATAGAGAATAAAATGAAAGGAAAACTTTTAATTTTCATAAAATATCATAGGATAATAAACTACATGGTATTTATGAGAGATAATTCATATAATTTATTCATCATAAATTTATACATAAAAGGTCATATTACAAAAAAGATTTTAATAAAAAACCATTCCAAAAATATGATGGTTTCACCATTGACATAATAGAATATCAGAATATGAGAGATACTGTAGTTATAATATCATCATGGTTAGAATAGAATTGAATGAGGTATATATATAAATATAATGAAATATTTTAGTTAAGAGATATTCCTCTTCTTTGGAAAATCTCCATCGTAATACACCTTAATCCTACTAAGTTTAGAATTTTTATCACAACAAGACATATTTATCATGAAGTGTAATGAATAGAGGAGAGGTTGTGTTCTTTTAAAAGTGAGAGAGAGGACACATAAAGAATTACATAAAATATAAAAATAATACAAGTCCACTTTCAAGTTTAAAGGGAACCAAATTACTATGGATTAGAAGGTAAGATATGATGTGGTAAAAATATTTTCAAACAATGATAATTATATATTGTAAAGAAATGAAAATTACATGTAATTTTTTTAAAATTATTTGGAATTTTTACGAGTCTGCGAAAATTGACGACGTGTGATTCTAAGGCCTGGGGTACCCAGAATGAATTTCTGAACTTTTTTTAAGCTAGGTTTAGTAAACATGCGAGTGGGATTTTCTATATTTTAATTCGTTTCTCATATAAAAAATATGAGGGCACCGTTGAATCCAGAACGCCATGATTCTACTAGAAAAAACTTAACTTCGGGCAGCGAGGGATGAAAAGAAAATTTAATTTTTGGACTTTTCGAGAAAAAATAATAAAATAATTTAAAATAATTATTTTATTATTTTCTCTCCATTGCTTGGAGGACGACGATGCTGTGGTAATGAGGCACATTAAATGAAACACATGGATGACCCGTATTCCGCAATGTAACAATAAATTAAATGGTGGAAAATAGCGATGCTGTTTTATAAATGAAACATTGTAATGACGCGATGTCACATCATAATGGAAATGCTGAAGCATGGTTCTATAAATAGTTTGACGTGCCTGAAAAAATAAGGGGAAGGATTTGGAGGATTCTCAGGTGAAGCACTAACACACTCCCACCCCAGCGAAGAACGAATAATGATGAAGAACAACTTTTCAGGGTCAGAACCGGGAAGCGTTGTTGACACCATAAACCCTCGAGTACGAACATGCGACAACTAACATCATAAAATGTAGGGGGTTTTTGTGCTTTGATGTTCCCCCACTTCCCATTCTTTAAAGATATTATGAATGCCGACCAACCAACTAACAAGTTGATCCATGTCTCTTCTAATAATGCAGATGGTTATTGTGGGATCTTAAACTCGGGAATTATTCTTTCTTTTGTTATTATTAATTTTTCCTCATGTTTAAAACGCTAACACAGAGGGTGCAGGCCAAAACCAACAAGGCCCCGACCCTCCTCTAAACTTGTCCTTGGTGCGATCTTCGTGGTGGAGAAACAAATGCGGCGACAAGGAATTTGAGGTCTGTGAAATGACGACAACATTTCGGCGGCCCAAGGAAACAACCACCAATGCACCATGATAGCAGTGGCCGGAGGAGACCCGCGAAAACCAGTCACAAATGGTGGAAGGGGGTATGCTGTCGCATGCTACAATGGCCAGAGGTGGCCGAACCGAGCCAACTGTGTGGGAGATGGGCAGCACCTGCAGGCGCCGGTAGCGACAACAGCCGCGACAGGAAGGGGTGGCATGGACCCCGTGACGCGCCGGAAGAAATAGCCCCACATCCACATGTCCAGATGGGTGAAGCAGTCCGCATTCAGGAAGACACAGGCTGATCGAATAGGTCGGACCCACCCAACGAGCTAGTACGAGTGGTCCGGGCCCCACTCAGTGGGATGGGCCCCACCCGGCGGGCTGGGCCAACCACTATCTGGGCCCGTAAACCAGTCGGGCAAACCTCGATGGGCCAGACCCCATGAACCGGGATGACCCTTAACAGGCTAGACCCGGGCAGGGTTAGGTAGACCCCAGGACCTGTTGCGTCGGACCGACCTGACCGAGTCGGACCAGGCCTAGACCCAACTGGCCCTCGAATAAAGAAACGCCTATAACTGGCGAAGTAGGTGTCTGTTTGAAATGCTGTCAGTGGCATTGGGACCCATTTTGGGAAGTGGTCCCTCTAGCATATTCTAGAAGTCCCAATCGAGCCAGACTAGATGGAAGTGTGATAACCCCACATTTCACAGAAAGGGGTGTAACTAATAGACCGAACATTCAATTGATGCACCGTCTGTGGCATAAAGACTCTTGTGACAAGGAGGTCCTTTGGAGATACTCTAAGTGTCTTTTGATGGAGTTTTACATGCAACCTAGGTTGGATCAGACTTAAATCTAACCAGGACCTTTTTAAAAAGTGTCCATATCTCACAAATCGGGTGTCCGATCGACGTGACATCTATCACGTTGGGAACCCTATGATGGGGAAGTCCCTTGGGTATTCTTTTTGTGTGTCTTTTTACTAGTTGAAAAAGGACCGATGGCTTGAGAAGCAGAGTATTCCGGAGATCAGGCGTGTTTCGTGCAGGAATCCAGTGGTTGGCTGTGACATGGAGAAGAAGAGCGATGAATACCGGTCAGCATCAGAAACTCTAGAGTGGGATGATCTAGATGTACGAATAATCATCACTACCTCTGTATCAGTGACCTAGGAGGGTCATCACCAGTGAACAAGGTGGGTCAACACCAGCGACCAATACGGGTCATCATCTGGCGACCAATATTGGTCAGCATCTAAAGACCAATACAGGTCAACATACAATGACCTATATGGGTTATTAGTAGAGTTACTATAGATAGGATGATCTGGCTGTATGACTAGTCATACCTATCCCAGTAACCTTGAAGTTATACCGTTAGAGTGAGCTGTCTCGTTTTCTCTATGCTTCATGATTTAGATCATGCTTGTGATATTAACTTTGTGGTATTTCATATTATGTTTTCCTTTGTGGATTACTGAGAGTCCTTTGGGGGTCTCGGGGTCCCCTACTGAGTTTTTATACTCACCCATGCACGGGCTTCGCTCGCACGTGTGTGTCTCGTGTAGACTACTGACGCTCTGAGGTAGACTTTGGAGGTTTGGGACTTAGTGGAGCTTGGTGCAACAGGAGCAGTTGAGATCCTCTTCTTCAACTTCATACTTATAGCTAATACCCACTAGGTAGATCTCTAGGGTAGACGTGACAACTTTTTACTTTCCCTCAGTTTCTAGGGCTCGTATTCTGGACCACTATTTACAGTTTACAGTTGAACTTGTGGTTGTACTTTACTCTCATGGTTGTACCTTACTTTTGTTGGTTGTTTACTTCAGTTTCCTTTTTTTAGTGTGTACAGATCTCTAAGGAATTTCCTTCCCTGTTCAGGAAAATCCTTCAGGTGCTAGTCACCAACACCTGGCCTATGGAAGGTGGGCTTGGGGTAGTCACGTTCAGACCCCGTGGAACAGTTTTTGACAAATTGGTATCAAAGGGTGGTCAGTTCTACCAGAATAACTAAGTGTCTAATTTTAATGAGGCAATGGTGTAAAGTGTCTTGAGTTCGGTTTTCAGTTTGGGGAGTCCAATGTTGGTGCGGCGGCCGACGTATCCTTACACCAGGACCCTGAATTATTTTTTCCGACTCAGTACATGAAAAAACCAGTTTTTAGTGTTTTGAAAGGTTTTCTTGATCTTTCTTGATTCAACCCACTAGGTATAACTTATTGACAGCGGCACATCCGTTTCTTATAGGATGCCTCCACGAAGACAGCCAGCCAGGATTCCAATTAGAGATCGTGATAGTGGTCCACCGAGCACCGAGGTGTTGATACAAGGACTACTCACAGTGATGGAACCTTCGGATAGTGTAACAGTAGCACCACCACCTGTTGAGTAGAAGATGCTATCAGTGGATCATGCACGCCAGCTGAGCGTGTTGCATGAGTTATAGAGATAGTTCCCTCTAAGATTTCAAGGCGAGACATACCCCTAAGTAGTAGGGAACTGGCTTGAGGTGGTTTTGTGGGTCTTTCTCTTAGTAGAGACACCCACTGAGTAGATAGAGATCATGGATGCTAGCCTTCTTCAGGGCTCAAAAAGACGATGGTGGAGCTCAATGATTCAGGTGCATGAGGAGGTGACCCTCACCTGGCTGGACTTTGAGAGAAATTTTAGTTCCGAGTTCATGCCAGTGACACTATGCTCTGTGCGTATTCAGGAGCTGCAGCATCTGTAGCAGGGCAGCCAGACTACGACTCAGTACTCGGTGAGGTTTACTGACCTATCCTGATACTCGACCGACATGGTACGAGACCCTTACTTTAGGGACCGAACCTTTAAGCAGGGGCTCTGATGAGAGTTTAGAGCTACAAAAACTTCTCTCAGCATCCTGACATAGGCTGGGGTGCTAGAGTGTGGTTTGCTGATGGAGAGCTTCCTTTATGAGTAGGTACCGACATTGAGAACCCCTACCAGATGATATGTAGCGAATTCATTTACAACTGGTAGTAGACAGATGACGTAGAATCCCAAGTGGGCTAGACCTTCCAGAGGGCGACCTCAAGATTTAGGGTTAGAGGTGCGAGGCTCGAGAGGTCAAGGGATCCACCAGCGAGGCATGATCTATTTTTCCTGCAGGGGACAGGGTCACAGATCTTGTGAATGTTTGAATCCCCACACAGATGATCGACAGATGGTGAAGGGTCCACCGAGGCAGCGACATTGGTAGGAGCATGAGCTTCAGCCAGGAGGCAGATGAGGCAGGGGAGTAGAACGTGCAATGGGAGGTGGTTGGGGTCACTAAGTACTACCACCACCACCCCCAGGTAGTCCACCATGAGATTATGGAGAAGGTGGATGGGGACAGACTCAAATACAATTAGTAGAGGCTCACAATCCTGATGTCCTTGAGCTGATACAAGTTATGATCTATATATTCTCTACTTTAGTAGTAGTGCTTATTGACATAGGTGATAGCCATTATTTCCTTGTCATAGACTTAGTTCGGGACTCTAAGATTCCAATTGAGCTTTTAGATCAACTTTTTCATTCAGATACTCCTACAAGAGGAGATTCAGAAGTTACACACTAGTGCCGATAGTGTGATCTTAATCTCAGAGGATAGAGTTTTAGATGGGATCTTATAGTAATGGTGTTGAATCCCTACGACATCATTCTAGGCATGGAATGACTATCAGCAGTTCATTCATAGATTAACTTCTTGAGACGTACAGTGTGATGTACACGTAGAGATGGAGGAAAATTTTCCTTTGTTGGTGAGAAGGAAAACAAAGCAGCATGAGATGGAATTGTGGTCAGGAGGGTGCAACCGATTACTTATCAGTTGGCTTGCATGAACTTCGACACAGTGGATGAGGCGATTCCATAGTTCCCAGCAGTGGTGGATGAGTATGAGTAAGTCTTTCCAAAATATGTCCCAGGACTACCTTTACATAGAGAGGTAGACTTTCACATTGAATTTTACCCAGTAACAACAATGATATCTACACCAGCATATCGGATGACCCCTACAGAGATCTAGGAGCTAAGGGTATAGTTGGATGACTTACAGAGGAATGGATTTGTAAGGCCCAGTGTTTCTCCATGGGAATCCCTGGTTTTGTTTTCCAAGAAGGCAGACGAAAGTTTGAGGATATACATGGACTTATGGCACCTAAAATAGGTGTCCATGAAGAACAAGTATCCTCTTTCGAGGATTTATGATATGTTTGATCAGTTGAAAGGAGCGAATTGGTTCTCAAAGATAGACCTCAGATCATGCTATCATCAGCTTAGGGTACAGGATGGGGACGTACTGAAGACATCCTTAAGATTCCAGTATGGCCATTATGAGTTCTTGGTGATGCCTTTTGGTGTGACCAACTTTCCAACATTGTTCATGGGGATCATGAACAGGATCTTCTAGTCATACATTGATCACTTTGTGGTGGTATTCATTGAAGACATATTGGTGTACTCAGTGTCTGAGGAAGAGCACGCTGTACACTTGAGGATAGTTCTGGACACACTCTAGGAGCACCGGTTATATGGAAATCTCTATAAGTGTGAGTTCTAGATACTAAAGGTCCACTTCTTGGGACACATCATCTCAGAGGCTAGAGTTGTAGTGGATCCAGTGAAAATAGAGATAGTAATTTCTTAGGAGCCACCCAGGAGTGTTTCTGAGGTGTGGAGCTTCCTTGGATTAGAAGGATACTATCAGAGGTTTGTATCCGATTTCTACAGAGTAGCGACACCTTTGGAGGCCTTGATGAAGAAGGGGAAACCCTTCTTGTGGTCAGATACATGCCAACAGAGCTTTCAATAGCTGAGGCAGAGCTTGACTAGTGCTCCCATCTTGAGGTTTCCAGAGGACGGAACTAACTACGTGGTTTACTATGATGCATCAGGGACCAGACTTAGTTGAATCCTGATGCAGAATGATGTAGTGATTTCTTATGTCTCATGAAAGCTGAGGGCTCATGAGTAGAATTATGTGACTCACGACTTCGAGTTTGCAGTAGTAGTGTTCGTACTGAAGTTGTGGTGACACTACTTGATGGGAAAGTAGTTTATTGTTTACTCATACCACAAGAGTATTAGATATATCTTCACACAAAAAGATCTGAATTTAAGACATCGACGTTGGCTAGAGTTCATCCAAGACTATGACTTTGAGATAGTCTATACTCCTGGGAAGAGGAACTTAGTGGTAGATTCACTTAGTTATAGATCAAGTTCACAGCTAATGAATGAGGCTTTAGAGTAGTTAGCCTCACTTTAGATATCCTACATGGATAGAGGTGAGACAGTCTACCTCTAGTAGATGGTAGTTTCCCCTCCACTCCTTTAGTGATTCAGGGAGGTGCAACTCAGAGACAACAACTTACAAGAATACACATTATTAGATATCATTAGGCCATGCACTTGATAGATATTCTGGAGGTGGGGAGCACAATATCCTTTTCAAAGGATGTATAGTTGTAACAGTGGCGCTACGAGAGGAGGTACTATGGGATTTCCATACACCCCACTTGGCAGTACATCCACGCATGATGAAGATGTATTAGGACCTCTGATGTCAGTACTGGAGGCTAGGGATGAATAAAGCCACGACGGAGTTTGTTTCTAGATGCCTCACCTGCTAGAAAGTGAAGGCTGAGCACTAGGTACCAACAGGCTTGACCCAACCCCTCGAGATACCAGAGTGGAAGTGGGATGGGATATCGATGGACTTTGTGATAGGGTTACCACGTACATCTAGAGGCACGATACAATCTGGGTGATCATTGACCGACTCACCAACTTAGCCCACTTCCTTGCTATTTGAGAGAAGGGTTCAGTAGAGAGCTTGGGATGTCTCTACATTCAGGAGATCGTGTGAATTCATGGGGTGAATTTGACGATAGTCTCAGATCGTGACACACGCTTCACATCTCAGTTGTGGAAGGGATTTCATGATGCTTTCGGGACTCAACTTCGCTTGAGCACAAATTTTCACCCATAGGTAGATGGTCAGACTAAGTGGACTATCCAGACCATGGAGGACATGCTTCGTGCATGTGTCCTAGATTTTGGTCGCAGTTGGGAGGACCACCTACGTTTGGTTGAGTTCACATATAGTAACAACTATCACTCCACCATTGGTATGGACCCTTTTGATGCGTTGTATGGACGACCATGAAGTTCACCCTTGTGCTGGACGGATCAAGGAGAGCCAACACTCGTGGGCCCAGAGATGGTACAAGATACCACAGAGAAGGTGTAGTTCATCCAAGAGTGGATAAAGAGTGCACAGATCTGGCAGAAGTCCTATGCTGATAGGCGATAGAGACCACTGAAGTTCCAATAGGGGGACCACATATTCTTGCGAGTCTCCCCTAAATGGGGACTACAGAGATTTGGCCAAAGAAGAAAACTCTCACCGAGTTTTATCAGACCATTCTTGATACTTTAGAGGATTGGCAAGGTAGCAAACCTCTTATCACTGTCACCGCAGTTGGAGAGGGTGCACGACGTCTTCCACGTATCCCAGCTGCGGAGATATATGCATGACCCATATCATGTCTTCAACCATAGAGAGCTAGATATTGACAACGAGTAGAATTTTTTAGAGTACTCTGTGGAGATAGAGGATCGACAAGAGAAGATCCTTCGTGTGCGGTCGATACCTATGGTGCGCATTCTGTGGCAGCACGAGAATCTCCAGGAGAGCACATGGGAGTGAGAGGCTCATATGTGTTCCTAGTACCCCTATTTGTTTGTGTATCCTTGTTTGGATTTCGGGGATGTAAATCTACAAGGTGGAGAGAATATAAAGACCCAAAAATTACATGTAATTTTGTTTAAATTATTTAGGATTTTTACGAGTCTGCAAAAATTGACGGCGTGTGATTTTGAGGCCCGGTGTGCCCAAAATTAATTTCTGAACTTTTTTTAAGGTATGTTCAGTAAATATATGAGTGGGATTTTCTATCTTTTTATTAATTTCTCAGATCAAAAATTCAAGAGAATCGTTGAATTCAGAATGCTGGTATTCACATAGAAACGAATTAACTTCGACCAGTAAGGGTCGACCAGAAAAGTTAATTTCTTGAATTTTCGAGAGAAAATAATAAAATAATTTAAAATAATTATTTTATTCATTTCTCTCTGTTGCATGGAAAGAGATGATGTTGTGGGACAACGATGATGCAGAGATGATGAAAATTAAATTAAAAAAATTGATGACCCATATTCTGCAATGTAATAGTGAATTAAATGGTGCAAAACAATGACGTTGTTTCATTAATGAAACAGAATAACGATGCAACTTCACATCATTATGGAGAGACGTGTCGAAAAAAATAATGGGAAGGATTTGGAGGATTCTTGGGTGAAGCTCTGATGCACTCCCACCCCAGTGAAGAATGATGAACGATGAAGAATTCCTTTTGAAGGTCAGAACCAAGAAGCATTGTCAACACCATAAACCCTCAAGGATGAACCTTCAATAAGGAACATCATAAAAGGTAGGGGGTTTTTTTTCTTTGATGTTCCATCTCTTCCTGTTTTTGAAAAACATAATGAACGCGGACCAACCAACTAACGAATTGATCCACGTATTGTCTAATCTTGCATATGGTTGTTGTGGGATCTTAAAATCAAGAATTATTCTTCCTTTTGTTATTATGAATTTTTTATAATGTTTGAAATTCTAATGTTGAGGGTGAAGGCCAAAACCAACAAGGCCCAAACCCTCTGCTAAACTTTTCCTTGGTGTGTTCTTCGTGGTGGAGCAACGAATGTAGAAACAAGGCGTTTGAGGGCTGCGGAACGATGGTGGAATTTCGGTGGCCTATGGAAAGAACCGCCAGTGCGCCATGACGGTGGTGGCTGGAGGAGACCCACAGAAATCAGCCGTGGATGGTGGTAGGTGGTGCACCGTCACACACCTTGGTGGCTAGATGTAGATAGACCAAACCGGCTATGCAGGAGATGGGCGGCGCCTGCAGGCGCCGACGACGATAGTAGCCGCGATAGGAAGGCGTGGCGCAGACCCCACACTACACCAGACGAAAGGGCCCCACATCTGCATGGCCAGTTGGATGAAGCGGTCCGCCTTCAGGTAGACCAGGCTGACCGAATAGGCCAGACCCACCCAACGGGCCGGACCTGCGGCCCAACGGGCCAGAACAGGTGGGCTGAGCCCCACCCGCCGGGCCAGGCCAACCGCAGCCCAGGCCCGCGAACCAGCTGGGCCAACCTTGAAGGGCCAGACACAGAGAACTAGGCCGACCCCGAACGGGTCAGACCCAGGTGAGGTCAGGTAGACCTCGGGAGCCGTTACGTTGGGTCGACCTAACAGAGTCAGACCGGGCCCAGACCCAACTGGCCTCTGAATAAAGAAATGCATATAACTGGAAAACTAGGTGTTTGTTTGACGTGCCGTTAGTGGCGTTGGGACCCCTGTTGATAAGCGGCCCCATTAGAATATTTCGGTAGGCCCAAACGAGTCGGGCCAGACTGAGGTGCGATCACCTCCTATTTCACAAAAAGGTGTGTAACTAATAGAATGAGAATTTGATCGACGCACCATCTATGGCATAAGGACCCTTATGACAAGGTGGTCCTTTGGAGATAATCTAAGTGAGTTTTTATAGAGTTTGATGCGTGGCTTGGGTTAGATCATACTTGAATCCAACCGAAACCTTTTTAAAAAAGTGTCCATATCTCTCAGACCGAGCGTCCGATCGACGCGCCGTCTATTACGTTGGGACCCCTATGACGGAGTGGTCCCTTGGGAATTATTTTTAAAAGACTTTGTACCGGTTTAAAAAGGACTTATGGATAGAGGAATAGAGTCTTTTAGAGACCAGGCATGTTTTGTGCAGGAATCCAGTGGCTGGCTATGACATGAAGAAGAAGAATGACCAATACAGGCCATCATAAGAAACTCCAGAGTGGGATGATCTATCTGTACAACTAATCATCCCTACCTCTGTATCAACAACCAAGGTGATTCAACACTAGTGACCAAGGAATGTCATTACCAACGACCAATACGGGTTAGCATCTAGAGACCAATACGGGTAAACATCAGCAACCAATACGGGTCAGCATCTAGTGACCAATACAGGTCAGCATACAGTGACCTATACGGGTCATTAGTAGAGTTAATATAGATAAGATAATATGGATGTTCGACTAGTCATCCCTATCCTAGTAACCTTTAAGTTATACCCTTAGAGCAAGATATCTCTTTTTCTTTCTGCTTCATGATTTAAATCAGTATTGTGATATTACCTTTTTGGTATTTCTTGTGATGTTTTCATTTATAGATTATTGAGACACCTTTGGGGGTCTCAGGGTCTCCTACTAAGTTGTTATACTCACCCCTGCACAGGCTACACCCGCACGTGTGTGTCTGGTGCAGACTAATGACACTCTGAGGAAAAATTTGGAGGTTTAGGACTTGGTGGATCTTGGTGCGATGGGAGTAGTCGAGATCCTATTCTTCAACTTTAGAATTACAACTACTACCCTCTAGGTAGAGCTCCAGGGAAGATGTGATAGATGTTTAGTTTTCCTCAGTTTCTAGGGATTGTATTCTGGCCCACTGTTTTTAGTTTAAAATTTTACTTGTGGTTGTACTTGTGGTTGTACTTTACTCTCATGGTTGTACCTTACTTTTGTTGGTTTTTTACTTCAGTTTTCCTTTTTGAGTGTGTATATATCTCTAAGGAAATTCCTTCCCTGTTCGAAAAAAGCCTTCAGGTGCTAGTCACCAACCCCTGGCCTATGGAAGGCAGACTTGGGTTCGTCATGTCCGGACCCCGTGGGAGGGGTTGTGACATATATGTTTAGGTTGAATTCATATCCTTATCACTTAGTTTAACCCCAGGTATGCCCGTTTTAACCATAATGATGGTAACCAAATATTACTGTATTTACTATAAACTATGTCAAAAAATTAAAGTGGCCTCATTACCAATTTTAAAAATCATGATTATCAAATTGGAATCCATTTTATCAAAACAATTTTCTATAATTGGTATAAATTAACCGTAAAATAAAATTTTGAAACATAAAGAAAAACAATTTTTATAAAAGTACATTTTTATGAATAAAACTCAATTTACATTCATTAATGGTCTATTAAAAACTATTGAATTAAAGTAAAAATATTTAATATAATATACCGTTTAAAAATTTCATATAATTTATTAGTTAATTATAATTAATTATATTTATTATTAGAAAAAAATTATGAACATAAAAACAACTTTATGAAAAATAACTCTTTTTTACTGTTGAATGATTTATCATAATTCATAACCTTTAGATAAATAACTTATAAATAATTATTGAAATATTATTATACATTATAAATATATTTAAAAAATTTATTAATAGTGATCAATATATTTTTATATAAAAATACCTAAATTGTATTATTTTTTTAAATGTTCCCATTAATCATTAAATTATTTTCATACAATTGAGGGATTATCAATACATTATAATCATTCTAATCCATTATACATGTATTTAATAATTTTAACAATCCTATTTTTATCTTTGAATCCAATGGATATGATAATAAGGTATTCTATATCACAGTTTATGTAGACTTGAGGTTAAAAGTAAATATATCTATTAAATTAGTCATCTTTATTTCAATGGAAATACATATAAAATAGTGTGGTGTTACAATAAGATTCTGGTGGAGTCTTTATATTTTTCAAAAACATTTTAAGTTTTAATGATAATAATGAAGGTGAATGTATCAATAATGTTTTTAAAATACATCATAAGGTTTTTTTAAGTTTGGTGATCATTGTAATTTGAAACTGTAGAAACATCATAAGGTTCCTTAAAATGTCATATTGTTTAGTCCATTATGAGAAATGGTAAAATCAGGTGATCCTAAATGACTTATTCTAAATAGAAGAATTTAAATAGGATTATGTTGTAGAACTAATATTCATTTATTAAATATCAATGTTATTAAAAAAAAATTATTCAAGATTTGAAATATTAGATTCTCCACACTGCAAAGGAAATGAGCCATGTCACGATGAAAATGAAAAAAATATGGATGAAGTTTTATTTCTTACATATTTCATTGAAGCATTGAAAAATAATTATCTAGAGATTCGTTGAAATTTAAAAGTAAATATTTATCAAGATTAAATGAGAATATCATGGAGAATTTATAGGGGCTTAATATTAAAAAACATGGAAATATTCATCATAATTATTGATGATATTATTAATACATATTTTATAAATCTAAAAATCGTGGGAGGTTTCCATAAATTATTTGAGAAAAATTATTCTCATAATATTGTGAATATTTAAGGTATAAAATAAATAAAATAAAAGTCTTTGAGAACATAGATCAGAGAAATACTATAAAATATCTAAATGATAAAAGAATAAGAACATTAGTATTTATTTCATTTATAATTTTTTAATGAGGAAAATTATAGTAGATCATGGTGTAGATCATCAAGGAATGTGATACTGAGTAGGAAGAAGATACTCTCATACTTTCATGCCCTCATGTTGTATATCATCCACTTCTCAAGGTTAGGTATAATCCACCCCTAAAACATTATAAATTGTGTTATTTAGAAAGAACCCAATAGTTTTGTGATGTGTGGATGTGTAATGTGTGGAAGTGTGATGTGGTGGTTGGTTTTCATGGATGTGACATTAGAAGTTGTGAAATGTAGTGAATAATGATTTTGGTGCATAATTATGATGATGTATTATTGTTCATAGTAGTAATTATGTGTTTTGGTGAATAATGGTGATGATGTATGGTGTTGTTATGCATCACAGTTTTGTTATGAGGTGTGGTTGGGATGTGTGGTGTGTGGTTGATTTGGTGAGTTAGTTTTGCTGGTATGGAAAGGCAATGGTGGTGGATGTGTGTTGTTATGTCAATGGTTATGTGAGATGGGAAAATTATGGCATGGTGTGGTTACGTTTGTTTATTGGTTAGTAGTGGAATAATTTTTTTTTGATAAAATGAAACAAAATAGGCTAGTAAATAAGTGTGATTTGAAGTAAATAGAGGCGTGTTAAATGAATAAATGAAAAAATGTGGTAAAACCAATAAATGGAAGTTGGAAATGTTTTGTGGTTATGTGTGGTAGTGTTATGTATTTCATATAGTGTTGGAAGAAATAGTGGAAGTTATTGTGTAGTACAGTGGTGGTAATGTGTTGTGTGATAATTTAGTAGTTGTGAATACATAGGTTGGGTATGGTGTGCTATATATATATCATTTATGTTTATGTTATTTAAATATTCACACCACTAATTTGGATAAAAATACCAATGAAAATTGGTTCTGGGTTCTATGTTTTTTCCACATCATACACTATAGTGGTGACACAGATTACTGGATACCCCCTCTTCGCCTCTTTTCCTTTAAAAACACTAATGATACATGTTTTTTTGGAGACTACATAGGATTGTTGACCCATGTTTTTTAATATGAGATGTGATGTGATGAGGAATTTATGTGATGTAATATGTTGTGGGGGTCATGGATGGTGGGAGGAGGGAATGTGTTTGAAATTTTTCACCTTCATGATACATTACTTCTTTGTTTATGTGGAGATAAGTGGTGTGAGAGACCAAGTGACTTCAAGTGAGATATGGTTTGATGATTCCTACTTCTATCATGATATTCTATACATTAAGAGGTTAGGGTTGGTAGGGATTCATCACAACCCACAGTAGAGATGTCCCAGGTGTTATCAGGTGAGATGTTATGTAATTTAATGTGATGTTGTGTGTAATGAAGGGATGGGACCATATGATGTTCAATGTTGGGGTGTGAGATGGACAAATATGTGGAGAAGCGGTAGTGTGATTCATTATTTTCTTGTGATCTCATTGATATTTCATTATATTAGATGTTTTATTTGGCGAGTGATCTATGGTGAGGATGGGAAGGTTAGTTTAACTATTTTAGTCATTGTTGGTTTTGTTGGTTGGTCACTAACTCATTAGAATTCTCTTTTTACATGTGCACTTAAGTATTTGGTTATGTACCTACTGAGTATACATGTTATGCTCACCCTATGTATATATATTTTTTAGATTACCAGGAGGAATTTAGGGACTGATTTGGACATTTATAGCTTGGGTTGGAGATATTATTGAGTATCTACTTTAGGACTTGTCTCTTTGTTTATTTAGAGACTTTTTTATGCATTAATTTACATTGTTTTTGAATTGTGGTATGTTTTTTATGTTTATGTTTATATTATCTTTAAGAATTTTGGGTTGTTTTTATCATTTATGCTAATATTATTTTATATTATAGAGGGTAATGACTCCAATTTGTGAGATTTTTATAACCTCGATGATTGTTACCATCCCATACCCAACTAGAGGTAGGATTCATAGTTCATTATTTCTCTCATTTCATTATAGAACCATTAGAATGGGGGGGGGGTCAAGGTAGATTGGTATCATAGGATAATTTTTGAGATATAATATGGAGTTTGGAATAATAAACCATGAGTATTGAATGGGTTGGTAGAGAATAGGATCCTGTTGGACATGGTATGTGACATAGGTTAGGGAGACCAGCTAGGACATGTGATTTCAGTACCCCCTCCCCGTGATCAAGTGTGTAGAATCTAAGCATGTTGATATACCAAGTGAGGTTGGCCTATTTTCAAGGTAGATACCTAGGAGATGTACAATCATCATAATTTTTTTAATTAGGATTTTGGGAAATATAATGTGAATTAATTAAATAAACTTATGATAAAATTAAATTCTACTAGGATTATTATGTTCACCTTACTTATTAAGAATGTATCCTAGTCATAATTCATGTGTAGATCAGGAAATTGAGGTTTATTAGGCTGATCTAGTTAATCGTAGGATGGTCGATCTAAAAGAGGGAGATGAGGCATGGTAGAGGACATTTTTTGGTTTTATGTGGAATATTTTTGGAAAGTTTCAGGGGAAATTCAATGATCTGGAGAAAAATAAGTTACCGGAGGAGATCAAGATAATAATGGGTATGATCTAAACAATAGATATTTTCTAGGGGACATTGGTAGTTAATCAGACATGAGGAGCTACTCATAAGTGGTGGATTATGTATCTTAGTGTCTGTAATGAGGAAAATGTGTTCTAAATGGAATTTTAAATGGAATTATAGGTTAAGTTCTTATCATTGATGATGAGGGAAGTAATGAGGTAGGAGATACTCTTCTTACTATAAAGAAGATTGAGCAAGAGAGAGATGGAGGTTTTGTTTAAGGAAATACAACACTTTTCTCTAGTTATTTTTACATATGAGGAGTTTATAGTGCAACATCTGAAGGTTTATTTTCTCCCAGTGATTAGGTGGAAGTCACTCCATTCATGCTCTGAATGTATTGTGAGGTTTATAATAGGGATGAGGTGATAATAAAGATGTTTATCTTGGATTTTAACCTAAATATAGTTGATAGTTTGGCTTATCAATGAGTACATATTCATATATTGGTTCAATGGATTTCAGGTAGTCATGGTTCTCGCAAGTGGGGAGCCGGTCATGACAGATCCTTCCCCGTTCTTATGGGACATGTGGATTCTAATCACCTATAGGGGACTATTTGTTTTTTTTTGTTTTTTATAGGGGACATGGACCAGAAATATTAGGGTCTAATTTCTCATGGAAGCTAGTTTCATATAGGGTTTTCATTCCCATTTTCAACAGAAATAACATTTAACATTGAAATAGTTTTAGCAACAGAGAAAACTGGCATTTGTTGATCTGTTGAGATCAGGTGGGGTTGTAGGTGGGAGCCCTCATTATGGTTCCCATACAGAGGGATCTAGTCCTGATAATTTATTTAGAGGCAATAATTATATTTGATTATGGGATGGGTATGGTCATATGCATGCATTAGAGGTGGAAGTTCTAATAGTTCAAGGAGTTTTTTAGGGTATGACCAGTTTATCATCTACCCTTATGTCATCATTCATTAATATGAGTTTTTCAAATCCCTTGTATCTCCTGCATTGATCCATGATTTCATACTATATATAGAGAAGATTCTAGTTCCCCTGGTTTTATCCATTATAGTTCAAGGTTATGATTATTTGTTAGATGTTTTTCAGTGATGTGGAGTAGTGATGGGGAAATAATAGTCCATGTGGGACTTATTCTTAAAATATATACAATAATATGATAGTATCCTTAGAATTTATTGGTTTTATGTTATGTGGGGAGTCATCGACTATTTTCAGAGGAGATTTTTTTATGGTGTGGATGACTAGGGAGTGGTGTTCATTAGAGGGAAAGGTTTTCATATGGGAGGTAAGAAAAAATAGAGCCTCTTTTGTCTCATTTGGAAGATCTATCCAAGATTCTCATGGGTGGGATGTTCCAATAGTATTAGAGGAGTTCCTAATTTTTTTCCCATGGTGGTTATGAAACTACATGCTCAAGGGGATGTCAAGGTTATGATTGAGTTATAATCGGTAATGTATTTGATTTTGATCACTCCCAATCAGAGGGTGCATATATATATGGGAGAGTTGAGCTAGTATATGGATGATCTAATCCAGGAGGGTTTCATCCAAAATAGCATGTCACTATGGGGTACTCTAATGTTGTTTCCAATATGGATCAATGTAGTATGAGGTTGTGTGTAAACTACCAGAGTTTGAATGAACCAATGGTCAAGAACTTTTACCCATTTCTGAGGATCAAAAATCTATTTGTTTAGTTGGGAGTTTCTATTAGTTTTTTAAATATCAATATGTGGTCAGGATATCACTAGATGACAGTGAAGGATGATGATATCTTTATGAATTTCTTCATGTGTATTCATGGGATAATCGAGTTTTTAGTCATATCCTATGATGTTAAGGATGCACCAGCCACATTCATGAGACATATAAACTTTGTGTTTCACGAGACCCTGGACTGGTTCATCATTGTATTCATTGATGATATCTTGATCTAATTATAGTAATTGGTCAATAATGTCAAGTATATCAGAGTTATTTTATAATTACATTGACAAAACCATCTCAATGGAAAGTTTTAAACTATTAGTTTAGTATGTGAGAGGAATGTTTTCCCATATATATAGTGTCTTAGAAGGGTTTTTTAGTAGAATGATCAAATATCATGGGAGTTGTTTCTTATGAAACACCCAAAAGCATAGAATATTTTCACAGTTCCCTTGGTATAATAGGATATTATCATTGTTTTTAATGATATTTATCATGAGGTGTGTCCCTAAAATACATTTAATATGAAAGGATAGATTTTTGTATGGATTGATCAGTTGAAGGTAGCATTCATTTAACTGAAGGAGAAGTTTCTTTGTGCTCCAGTACTTTAGTTACACGATGAGGGTGCATTGTTTAAGATTTTTTATGATTCATACAATCAGGTATTGGGGTGCATGTTTCTATAGTAGGGGGAGGTGATTTTGTATGGGTCTAGGATGTTATGTACCCATAATCGTAACCATATCACTCATGATTTGGAGTTGGTGGTGGTCGCATTTGTGCTAATTTTGAGATGAAAATACCATATTAGGGTGCAGTTTGTGGTTTTAATAGACCACAAGAGCATAAATTATGATTTATCTTAGTGAGATATGAATCTATGCAAGTGGATGTGGATGGGGTTTCTTCAATATTACAGTTTTGTGATATCCTATGCCTTAGGATAGGGGAATGTGGTTGCTGATGCATTGAGTAAAATATCCCTAGGGGATGTGGTTGAGGGTTCTATGGTTTTTTTGGTCGGGGAAGGAGGAGCTTGTAGCAATGCATCTTGATGTTAGGGAGAGTAGTGGAAATGGTTTCTTTATCATATGACTATGGAGTCATCCATGATGTAGAAAGTGGATGATCCTTAGTAGGGAGACATATAGGAAGAGATGATGTGTGATCATGTTGTCCACAGTGATTCCCCTAAGGTTTTGTTAGAGGATAGATAGAACCAGATGTTGTTATAAGAGAGTTTTTTTCTTCCATAGGTGTTGTGCACAAGATTTATCCAATAGATTCATATTTAACCCTTAGTAGCATATCTTGGCATGAAAAAGATGCCTCGAGGCATGAAGATAAATATTTGGTCACTGTGATAAAAATGATAGTGCTAGAGTTTGTGGTGATGATTCTAGTTTTTCATCAGGTTAAACCATAACTCTATGATTTTAGAGGTTTTTTTAATTCCTTAGATATCCCCAAGTGTAAATGAGAAGTCATCTTGATGGAATTCATCATAGGGCTACCTCGGGTTTAGGGAGGTTGTGATGTGGGTTGGGTGATAGTGGGCCGATGATTTTTTTTCTCATTTATTAATGATTTGTAAGTTGAGTGTCATGGATATTTTGGTGAGGTGGTATATGGATGATGTCCTTATTCATCATGAGGTACCAATAAAAAACATCTATAACTGGGATGCTCATTTTACCACATAGGTTTTAGAGGGATTATAGACTTCTTTTTACTCCCAGTTGTGCCTTGTGACAACTTTGTAAACTCCAGTAGATGGGAAGATGGAGCATAAAATCCAAACAATGGAAGATATATTACGATCTTGTGACTTGGGATTTAACAGACCCCGGGTATGAAACTAGGAATTGGTAGAGTTTTAATACAACAATAGTTATCACATATCCATCAATATTGATCCATTTGAGGAATTGTACGGGTTGCTATGTTTTTATCCATTATAATGGTTAAGGATGACACACTGTATTTAGAGAGGATGATAGAGATCTATGATCATCTATAGAGGTTGATACATTGAAAAAATTCCATTTGGTTTTCCTAGTGTGGAGGAATGGTGGCTTGGAGAAGAGTACTTGGGAGTGAGATAAGTATATGCATTCCCAATAACCAGAGTTGTTTTATGTTTTTCTTTGCCCTATTTTTTTGAAGATGTATCGATTGATCTTCTTATTTTATGAGATGTATTTTTCATTGATGTGTGAGGTGTGATAAATCACCATACACATGAAAATGGGAATAACTAAATCTTTATTGGGATGAGTTAAACTCCAACATGAATAAAATAATTTGGGTGAGTTAGTTCTACACAAAGTGGATAATATCATTCCATGGAAGATGGAATTTCCTTATTTTTGTTCTTAGGGAAGTGAAATGTGTTGGTTGTTTTAGAGGCTATTTTTGGAGGTGTGTAGGTTGAGATAATTTGTATAGATTAATGGAAAGTGGTTTCATGTTTCTAGTAATAGATGTGTGGTGTTTTTCATGGTGATAGGTTATAGTGTAGTTGTGTGGTGATGTGGTTGTGTGGGATATTTCATGGGTGTTTCATTTGGAGTGTTTGGTTGTTGGTGTTTTAGGTGCCACATGATCATTGAGAGGTATCCCATAGGGTGGTTGTTCAAACCCATTTTGTGTCATCTTTGTTTTTTTATTCTTGAGAGATAGAATAATTTGAGAGGTATGTAATGTAACATTTTATTCCTTATTATCCTGATAGTTTGATAATTGTTTTGGTTGTGAAGTTATCTTTGGAGGATAGAAGAGTTTTATGGGAGGTTTGAGAAAAAATAGTTCTATAGTATGTGATTTAAAACATGAACTATATTCACATCATTAGTTAGTTTTTCACAAATTATAATGTCGGATGGTTCAAGACAAGTGTGAAATTGAGGGGTGGTCCTTGAAATGAATTCACATCGGGTAAGTGGAATTCATGATGTTTAATAATTAGAAATGAGGAAACATAAAATTTGAAATAATTTTAAATTATGTGGAATTCACACATTGTAATGGTTTCACATCTTATAAAATGTGACCCCATATAATTCATTCCATCAAATTTTAATTCAGGATTTGAAAGGAAAATTTACTAGAATATTTTTAGGTAATAAGATTGGACGAATATCATCATTTTTACATTTTTTAATCTATATTTTGGAGACACCATATTCACCCTTAGGAGAGTTTCCAAACCTATTCTCTTTTCATTTATTCTTGGGATTAGGTGGTGGTGATTCTGTGATCAGTGGTGAGTTATTCAACTTCATCCTCATAATCCATTTAAACATTCTCTAGAGTTCTTCTATAGGGATGTTTTTTTTCATTTTCATGTGTTTTTGGATGCATTTTTGAAAACCATCTGGTGCAGTGTATACTGATCAGTGAGATACTTTTTTTTGGTTCACGAGCTATTTCTTATTTTTCCTATAGTGTAGAGGGAGATCATAAATCATTATTATGGTAGGTTATCCTTGTTGTCTCCCTATTTATGTATTATGTGTGTTGATTTCATGATTTTAATTTATATTGGGTGGATAGTAAGGGTTGGAATAATAATATAATGAATTAGAATTATTGAATTGAAGGGGAATGGGAGTTGTAGTGTGTTTTAGATTCTTGATATTATTATTAATGTGATTATTCATTCTATTTCCAATAGTAAAAATAACAAATATTGGGATCCCTTTTTGCACTATAAATGACATGTCATGATCCCTTGCAATGTTTTTGAGTGATCACACCCCGAATAGAATTTTAAATAATGCATATTTCTGTAATAAAATGTTTTACCATGGAATTTGGTTTGTGTGAGTTTACCCATGCTAAATAAAGATGTATTATGATGAAATCCCTTGAAGAAATTCTAGAAGATGGTATGTGTTAATATTTTATGTGCTTGGTGTTGTTTTATTTCTCTCTATGGTTTGGGATTTTGTGTGGTGATAGAGCTAACCGACTAGGCTATTTGATGTTTTGGGGCTGTAATGTAGTGGTTGGTTGACATATATTTGATATGGGGAGTTGTGTGATGTGGTGTATAGTAGTTATGGTGAATAGTTTTGATGATGTGTTTTAGTGCACAATAATGATGATGTGATGGGGTGCCTACTTGTACTGATATATGGTGGTGTTGAGTGACATAATTGTTTTGTGATATTTGGTTGGAATGTTCTATGTGCGGTTACTGTGGTGAGTTGGTTTGGTTAGTGTGTCACGACAATAATGGTGGATGTGTGGTGTTGTTGCAATGGTTGTGTGAGATAGTCTAGTTGTGGCATGACCTATTTGTGTTAGTTTCCTGATTATCCATGGATTAAATTCTGTTTAGAAAATGAATTAAAATATGTTAGTAAATAATAATGATGGAATGGAAATAGATGTGTGATGAATTTCCAAATTAATAAAATTGGTGGAAAAATTAACTAAAAGTTGGAAATGTTGTATGGTTATGTGTTGTGGTGTGATGTGTTGTATATAGTGGTTGTAGAGGTAGTGTTGGTTGATGTGAGTTATAGAAATGGTGATTTTGTGTAAGGTAATACAATTTTTGTAAACCCATAGGTTGGGTATGGTATGATATCTATATATCATTTATGTTTATGATATTTATATATGTACCAATCCTGACATGGATTACTATACCAATAGTTATAGTTTCTCAGTTTGTTTTTTTCTCCCCACTGTCAAGGATGATGGTGACAATGATGGCTGACAACCCCCTCTTCCCTGCACTTTCTTTAATAGCAGTGATTATATGGGCAGGTGTTAGAGATTACCTAGACATGTTGACCCATGTGTTTTTGGGACAGATGTAATGTGATGATGTATTTATGTGATCTGATATATGGTATGGGTCATTCATGGTTGGAGTATGGCATGAGGTTGACTTCATTCATGTTTATGATTCCCTACTTCTATGGTTATGTGACACTATATAGTGTGACAAATAATGTTTATTTAGATGATATGTGGTGTGATTATGTCTAATTCTAGAAATATATGATAGAATTTTTGAGTGTGGTTTAGGTAGGCATGTGTCCCAAACCACATTAGGGATGGACCAACTATCTCCAGGTGATATTAGATGTGATGTGATGTGATTTTCTATGTGAATAAGGGATGAGAGCATATGAAATTTGATGTTGGGACATGGGTGTATAAAATTAGTGTGATGTGGAAAAAGTAAAAAATTATATGTAATGATCTAAATTTTATATTATTATATTTGATTCATGATTTGGTGGGTGATCCACTATAAGGTTGGGATGGTTAGTTGACCTATTTAGGTTCTTGTTGGTTCTTTTGTTTGTTAACTGGTGTATTGGAATGCTCTTTTCACATGTCCACTTGAGACTATGGTTATGTACCTACTGATTATAATTTTTATTCCCACCATAAAAATAACATATTTTTCTGGATTTCAAGAGGTATTTGGGTACCGAGATGGCCATTGCTAGCTTAGGTTGGAGCTTCTGTTGAGTTTCTACTCTAGGGAAATTCTTTCGGTATATTTTTAGAATTTTATATATATCAGTTCCCTTTTTTCACATTGTAATGGGTGGTTTTTAGATTATATTTATATTATATTCTGGATTCTTAGTGATTTTCACCCTATCTCCCATTCATGTTTGATGTTTTAGTTGATAATTCATCCCATTTGTGAGGTTTTTATACCCATGGTCTATTCACCAACCTAGGTCCTACTATAGGTAGGACTCGGGGGGTGGGGTGTGAGGTCATTATATCTCTACCTTAATTGTAGTATTAATGGTGGGAGGGGGATGTGACCACATTATATGATATTAAAACATAATTTCTAATAACTACAATACAATATTGATAATAAAATATGTCTCTCAATAATATATAAATATACCAAGGAGTAGGATTTCAAACTAAGGGTGAACCTTGTAAAAATTTGATGTGTGTTGAATGAATTTTAGTATTACTCTATATGATAGAGAATAGTTTGAGATAGAGTGGTTTTTGAATTTAATTGGACACATAGTTTAATATGATAAGAGATTACAAAACAATTACCACTAATTCACCCACACTAATTAGTGGTACTCATCTAATATAGGCTATATAAGTGATATCAATGAAAACAAGGGTCCCTCTATGATACTCCCTTTACGAAGAATAAAGAATATGAATTCCATTAAACATAATGGATTTCCACTTTTTATGGGAAGAAAATTCATGGGAGGAAGAATATGATGCTTTCAGACCAACTAGCACTAGGTCTATATATTAGAGTTGTTGTGGCCAAGTGATTCCTACATTGTTGGAGAGATTCTCCCATATCCTTCATTAGAAAAAGAAACATGGAGGTAGATGGGAATGAAATAAATTCCATATTATATCCCTTATGAGAAAAAGATTACACAAAATTTTTGGGGGTTTATAATATTAATGAAATTTTGGATAATATGGAAAAAATATATATAAAAGAAATGTAAGGATCATTGAAGACAAACTGTAAATATAGAGGGTTGAATTTGAAGATTTTAGAATGGATAATGATGAATTTTTTATAACTATTTCATCCGGATGAATGAGATAGTATGTCACCTCTTATTCTTTGGTCATAATCTAGAAGATACTAATATTTCCAAAATTAGTATTTGTAACTTTATAGATAGTTTTACTCTTTGTATTTCATATTTAAAATATTAGGATTATTCTTCCAATAACGAATTTCATAGTACTCTCTCAATTATGAGATGAAAAAAGGTTCAATTTATAAGAATAAGGATAAAGAGGATAAGGAAATCAAATCCATGAAAATGTTCTTGATCAAATAGAAGGGTGTTAAATCCACTAGTGATTCTGATGAATATGATTTATGTAATGATAATCATAAAAGAGTTATGGATTTTTATGAAAACCCATATATTTAATACACCATAATTGATGATTTTTAATATAGAAACACAAATTATATAATATAATATGATATTTAGGCCTAGTATATTTACAAAATTTGTTATATATAATAATAACTATTAACATGGACACAACAAAACTATTTAAAAACTCTAAAACATGTGCTTATATTCCATCAATATTCTAATATATCACGAGATAACCATGGGTTTTACATAAGAAAATGATGAGCTATAAATCATTGTAAGTGAATAATCAATGTATAACATGATGAAGGAAATACATGTTATTAAATAAGAATATCAAGGTGATATAGAAGGGGTGATAACTATAAACATGATCATCAAATCATGATATACATTGATAATATCATAGAAACATAGGAATGTGGAAACAACATAAAACATGAAATCAGTAACATTTGTGAAGGGTATCCCCAATAAATAAAAACATAGTGTTATTTGGATAACATCCCATGTATCATATATGGTATCCCATGATATAAAAACATTACCAATTTCACTGGTAGGTTATATAATTATAATCCCACCTATGATATTCATATTATGTACACGAATAAGTGTTCTACATAGATCATACAATATAATAACATATTTAATAACTTTTAAAAATATGATTAATTACTATGGGATACATACATGTAATTTCCCAACAAATGTAGGATATTTACATCTAGTGGAATAACCTTGAGTGGAAATAGGTATTGGTATTCACCACACAAATGTTTGGCATAGAAAATTTAAGGATAATTTCGACAGCATAAAATCTATACATTTAGATTCATGAAAGGGTTTAATGAGATTTAAAGGGGGTATCTTAAACCTTGTAAATATTAAGGACAATAAGGGAGGTTCTTAAAAACATATTACAACATGGATAAATTAAAATCAAAAGGCATAACATAAAGTAATTTTTTGAATAAACATGTAGATTAGAGGATGACTTCGCTTGAGAGGGCACTTCTATAAGCATGGGAATAATTCTTAAGAGATTAGGAACACCGTGGGAGGGATTTATAGAGGTATAAGGAGATGGAATTTCTTCTAAATGGGGTTTTAGTGAGTTAGAGTGGGAGTTTTGGTGGGTTTTTTCATAAGAAGAGATAAAAATTCATTATTAATTTCTAGACATGGGTTTTCGACTCTATATGAAAGAAATAATCAACACCACAAACTATCCCATGGTTTTGGACCATTATATTTTACCAAATTAGAGGGGTTTAAATATTTTAAAAGTATATAAAATGAAATCAATAAATAATATTCTTGGTTATGTGGAAGTGATCCGTGTTTATAAATAAATAATTTTAAAATATTAAAATATAATAAAGACTTTTTAATATTCAATAAAGAATTATAAAATCAGTCAAATAACATAAAAAAATTATTTTAAATGGAAATCATAATTTTGTTATGGATACTCTTTATAGTATTTATTAAATAAATTTTGGGCATTTATTATCTCATAATTCATATAATATATTAATAATGTATTTAATTTTTACCCAAAATTCCAATTTTCTTGGAAAATTCTAAAAAAATAACTATTGGTTCATTTTCAACTGATAATTGTAAAATTAATATTTTTTTATTAAAATAGTTCAATAAATAAGTGAATTAAAAATTTTAATTAAAAAATTGATTTTTATTTAAAAAAAATGTTTTTTACAATGACAATAATTTTGTGACCTTAATTAAGATGATATTGGAATTTTTTAAATTATGTTACCATTAATATTGAAATATATATTATATAATAATAATATTTTATTAAAATAATATTTATTTTAATAATTCATGAATTTAACAAAATAATGTCTTAATAATTCATGAATTTATTTATAATCCTTAACACCTCCTATAAACGGTTTTGTTTGTGCTTCAATTTTTAAATTTTAGCTTCATATTGGTCATGTGAAAATTTAATTAATTCTATATCCCTTAAAATCTTCGATAAATGGAAATCATAGGGTATGATTCTATTTTTTTAAGTCATCTATCCTTTCATTTGTGAAAATTAAAGTTTATCATATACCTTAACATATACTAATCTTATTGGTAACTATATGATGAGTATATTATCAATGGGTATTATATTTAATGGTATTTTAAGTTTTAAAGTCTATATTTTATAATTGGTCCAAACTAAAAAAAGTAGTGTAGGAATTTTCTATAAATATATTACATAATAAGGCATTTATTTATTCAAAAAGTGGATTTAATTTAAAAAAATTTCGATCATTACATTCTTCCAAAAATTAGAAATTTATACTTTAAAATTTCATTTCATACAGTAAAAAAATGATGATAATTTTGTTTCATAACATCTTGTGATTCCCATGTTCATTCCTCAAACTTGTTGTTCCACCACAAAACTATTACTTAGTGATTTTCCTTGTTTCATAGAACATTTTCTCCATGATCTAAGATCTTCACTAGATACTCCTCATATTTAAAATCACTCTATATGTATACCACCTAATAATTTTCTACATGTACAGGTTATGGTATGTACATACTAAAGAGGGATACATATAACACATAATATACAAGAGATATGTTAGTTAGGAGTGCTAGTTGATAATCCACAACTAGGATATGAACAAGGATCACAAGGGGGCCTATGTCATTCCCTTATTCCGAAACCTCATGAATTCCTTGTATGATGATATGAAAGAAAACAATTTGTCACCATCCTCAAGCTTTAGGCCACATCAATGATTTTATACATTATTTTTCTAATGACTTTTCAAAGATATTATATGAAACTGAATGGTTTTAGACTTCTCTATGATCTCAAGGATATGTTCATATCCCATCATCTCCCTCTCTTCACCATCATTACAATATATTTGATTCTAAAACCTCTTCCCATTAAGAGCCTCATAAGCATCCTTTTTAATGTTATAATGAAATATATTTTTATATGATAATTCCACTAGGTGATGTTGTTGATCCCAACTTCCTTATAAGTCCATTGAACATTATCTCATCGTATCCTCTAAATTTTGAATGGTTCCCTCATACCGAACATCTATTTGAGGGTAATAAGTAGCATTGAAAATCTACTCTATATCTAAAACTTGTTAGAGACTTCTCCAAAACCTAGAGGTAAACCTTATATATGAATCCGATACACTGAATAGTTGTACTTAGTTCAGTATTACCACATCTCTTATGTATATCTTAGTGACCTGATGAAGAGATAAATATTCATTCCTAATAATGAAATGCACTGAATTTTTAAGATGATCGACTACTCCTAGATGGAATTATTTTATTTAGATTTCATGGGCAGTACTATGATGAAGTTATAACAACCCTACTTTTTCTTACATAACTATTACATCATTTTTAAGATAAAAACAAAACAAAGATACAAATATCATATCAAAAGTTTTATTGTATATGTAAAAGTATGATTATACCTAAATTTATATAACAAAACATAAACATTTATTTAAATCCTTCATCTTTATCCTTAAAATCTCACGTTATCCTTAGTACATGTAATCAACTGAGGATATACAACAAATAAATGGGGAGATAAAATCCCAGTAATATGATGAATAAGGGACATGAAGCAATATAACATGGGTGAGCATAATCATAATATCATAAGAATAGGACCATTATCAATATCATGAGGGAAACTTGTGATAAAGGAATGAAATGTGGTAATTCATAAATGTGAAACATCATGTCATAGTGGTCAAATACCACACATAGTTTTTAAAGAATATAGAATCATGTTCACACATAACTTATATTCATAATCATAAAATAATTAGTGTGAAAAATTATAGCATCAGGTTAACAAATCGTATACATTATCTAATGTTATACATCATATTACCCAATGGATTAGAGGGATATGTAATTTTGGTACCACCCATAACAACATAATATTTACATAAAATGCATTCCACATAGAACATATTAAAATCATAGTCATAAATTAACCCATGGAAAGGAATGGGTTTCATAAGGATTTCATCAATCACAGTTTAATGAATAAACTTGGGCTTCTCAAATGAAAAGGGTAAAACATATTTTTTATAAGAATCATCATTCTTGAGTGAATAATAAATAACTCAAGGGAAGTCAAAGATGTGTTTTGGAAAGACTAGTTCTTTTAGAAAATATTTATTTTTTTCATAAAATCATATAGGAAACATGTATATCCCTAAAAATAAAAGGGAATAGTAATAAAATAATAATTAAAGAACACTAGTGGTGTATTCATTCCAATGATGTCGTGAAAGAGGTATAACCCCAATAAAAGGAGTTTGGTTCGAGAATCCCCTAACCTTAATTCTAGATTTATTTTATCACTTTTACGCCTCATGAATTATAAACATATATTTACTAAAACATTGATCTATAAGTGACTTATTGTAATTTTCTCTACTTTTTTTAATTATAGTCATTTTACTATATTTCATAATTTCCTTGGTTATAGGGTAGTCATTTTGATATCTTTTTTACTTAAAAATTTCCCGTTTTGCCTTGATTTCTCTATTTTGTTAAATATAATTTATACTATAGTATAATTAATTCTAGAATCTTATAATACATATAATTACATGTTTATATATTATTTATAATTCATAATATTCATCCATTGTGATATTTATAAATGTTGACATGGAAATATACCTACAGGTAGTTAATCGACCTTTGACGGGACATTGTTGGGAGAGTGAGAAAGAGGTTTTTTGATATTTATATATATAGTAATTATGATACTTATAGTAGTATAAAATCATTAATATAATGATAATGTAATAACTAATTAATATTGTATGTTTTTTTTATGATTGGTGTGGTAAAAAATGAAAGTGAAGAAGAAGAAACTATAGGGATTGAGGGAGGATTATGGTAGAGCATAGGCTTCAGGATGTGGGAAATGATTGGTTTTCAATGGGAAGGGAGAGGGGTTATTTATATATGAGTAGATGTGTATTTTTAGAATAAAATATTAAATAAAATATTATATCAAAGGTAAAACTTCTAATAGTGAATTTATTAAAATATAAATAATATATAAATTTAATATGATGGGATTAATACTTTAAATCCAATTTATAATTATAATTCATTAGTTTATTAAAAATGAACATGAAAATACAGAGAAATTGTTATTTTAAGAAATCACTTTTGACTTTTGGTTTTTAAAAGCCTTTTAAAGGTTTGAAAATTATGTTTATTATATTTTAGTGACTCATTTATGAAATAAAATATTCCATGTCCAAACTTGAAGTTATAGAAAGTATTTCTTCATTAATACATCATGGCAGATTTAGTTTATAATACACCAGTTATGTGAAAACCTATATATTTACTATTCACCCTAAAATTTAATTATTTTAAAAAATTTACAAAAAACCACCCTTGCATATTTTTGATGTAATGATTTAAAAAAGAATATTTATTTTATCAAAATAAATTTCTATAATAGGTTATTTTAATTTTTATGGTAAAAATATTTTTTATTAAATACTTTAACGTACTGTTTATTAAAAATATTCTTATATTTTCTTTGAGATTTTTAATCATGATATTTATTTTTTTGGAATTATAAAATGTATATTTACATAAATTAATCATGATAAATATTATTTATTTTAAATTTTATTATATTGAGGTAAAATTATTATTCCAATGATTATGTTACTAATCCCAATTATCAGGTTATAATTCCCAATGACCATGTTTCTATTACAATTGTCACATTACTATTCTAATGGTTATTATACCTATAATAAATACCACACAATTAATTTACTTAATAATAAACTCAATTCCTATCATGTTTCTATGTTTAAATTTTCTATAATGTTGATTGGTTAATCAATATTTGTTTTCTTTTCTATAGTATTGGAATTTGGGGTGATGATTCTAGTATATTGGAGAAATACTATTTTCTAATTTTATATTTTGTATTTTTTTTTGCATTTTTAATGTTTTTAATTTTAAATGGTTTAATTACTAATTAATATAACATTATTTATTAATAATGTTTTTTTATTTTGTCTATATTTTTTATGTGTATAGAATAATATAATAAAACACAAATTTATCTAGGAAATAAATATTACTAATAAACACTGGTCATTACATTATCCCCCCTTTAGAACTTTCCTCCATGATATTTCGACATATATTCTTGGTTGAAAATAGTTTAGGAGACTTATATTTCATTTTTCCTCTGGTTCCCAAATTGGCTCTTCAAACGTATGGTTCCTCCACAACACTTTGAAAAGGTGAGTTGTCTTATTGCATAGAACTATGCCTCTACCTTCCTATATCTTCAATAGCTTATCTTAATATGAGAGGTCATTCTCCAGTTGTACCACCTATAGATTTAGTACATGTGAGGGATCAAGTATGTACTTCTTCAGTAGTGATATATGGAACCCATCATTAACTTGAGACATTCTTGGTGGAAGTGAAAGTTGATAGGCCATTGCTCTTATGTGATCAAGGATCTCAAAGGGTATAATTTACCTTAGGATAAACTTATCATTCTTTCCAAACCACATGGATATATTTTATGGTGATATTTGAAGGAAAACATTATCTCCAACATCAAACTCCATGTCCCTTCAATGGTTGTAAGTATAACTCTTTTGAAAACATTGAGCAACTTTTATATATTGTTGTATGTCTTAAAGGTTTTCTATCATCTCTTACACAAGGGAAGGCCCAAGTATATTTTGTTCTCCAAATTCATTCCAACAAGTTAGAGTTCTACTTGCTTCCCATACATAGCGTCACATAGATCTATTTGAATACTCATGTGGATGCTCTTGTAATATGATAACTCAACCAATGGGAGATGTTTATATCATTCACCTATGAATTACATTGAGCAAGATATTATCCTATACTCAGGATTATGAAGATTCCATTTAATCTGGACACATTTTAGGGGTGATATTCCATACTGAAATTCATTTCATTACTCAAATAATATTGACGAATTAAATAGAATTTAGATATGAACCATAAATCATGATTATAGATGATTTAAAGTGTAACCCATGAAACCTCACCACTTACTTTATATATATAATTTCATGTTGTTCAAGTGAGATATCATCTTGAATAGAAATAAATTTGTAATTCATGGTGAGTTGATCCACCACAACCCAAATCACATTATTTACTTTGGATTTCATAGGGATACTAGTTACAATGTTCATAGTGATGTTCTCCCATTTCCATGTGGGTATAATAAATGGTTTCATTATTCCCTTGGAATTTTATCTTTATGATTTAACTTGAAAAAACAATAAACACCCTGAGATATACTCCAAAAAATCCTTCTTCATGTTTTCACACAACAATTTCACTCAAAGATCATGATATATATTGGTACTTCAAGGATGGATAGAGAAAGGTGATCTCTATGAATTTTCCAATATCCCCTTCTTTAGATTAGGTGATTAAGGCACACAAAACCTCATTCCAAAAAAATAACACTATCATTATCGACGTGGAACTCATGTATCTTTCCTTCCTTTAATTATTTTGTATTATTTTGTAGCTCTATATCATTACTTTATACCTCCTTGATCTTATATTGGATGGAGGGTTGGGTAATCATTTAGGAAACTTAGGATATATTCCATTCCATTATGATTTCATGATCCATTGTTTTCATATCTATGAAGATATGGTCTTTCTCAATCCATATCATGGATAAATTAGAAGGTTCTTTTCAGCTAAGATCATTAACTACCATGTTTGTTTTTCCGATATGGTAGTGAATAGAGAAATAATAGTCCTTTATTAATAGTAACCATCTTATTTGATTCATTTTGAGGTCTATATATCTGAATATATACTTTAGTCTCATATGATAGGTATATATTCCACACTTATCACCATAGATATAGTTCCAAAAAATCATTAAGGTGGAGATCAAAAGTGCTAATTCCAGATCATGTTTTGGGTAATTATTCTCCTGGATATTCATATATCTTGAGGAATATTGTATCACTTTATCATTCTCCATAAGTACACAATCCAATCCTTTATTTGAATTTTCCTTGTATATCAAAAATCCATCTCTAATAGTTAGTAGTGTGAGTATAGGTACAATTATTATCCACTTATTTAGATCCTTAAACCTTTCCTCATATTCTTCTAAACAGACATAATTTACACCTTTCCATGTTAAATTAGTTAGCAGGCTAGTCAATCATGAGAAATTTTCCACAAAACACTTTTACTACCCCAATAATCCAAGAATACTAAGAATATCCACGACACTAGTGGGTCTAGGTCATTCCTCAATTTCCATTATTTTTGAAGGGTCCATATAAATTCCAACACTTGTGATCATGTTCCACAAGAATAAAAATTTATGTATCTAGAATTCATACTTTCATACATTTTCTCCTTCATTTATATCACCAGCACAATCCTTAGATTCTCTTTATGTTATGTCTTTCTCTTGGATTAAATGATAATATAATTGATAAAAAATATCAATTTTTTTTGAGGTAGTATCCAAAGACTATGTTCATCAAATCCATAAACATTTTAATAGAATTAGTATGTCTGATGGGAGTCAATATGAACTCATAGTGACTAAAACTTGTATGGAAAGAAGTCTTCTAAATATCTCCCTTCTTAACTATCAGTTGATGATATCCAAAATGAAGATTCACCATTGAGAAGTACTAAACTTCTCATAGTTGACTGTACAAGTCATCAATACATTGAAGATGATACTTTTTCTTTATGGTGATCTTATTGAGATCTCGATAATCGATACACAACTGAATTGATCCATACTTCTTATTGACAAAGATAACTGGTGCACCCCAATGTGATTCACTAGGGAATATGAACCCTTTTTCCAAATGATCCTACAAATTATTTATTAACTCCACCTATTTGATCAAGGTTGTCCTGTAGGTAAATTTTGAGATAGAATTAGTTCCATGTATGAGTTCTATTGATAAATATACCTCATGATCTAGGGGAATTTCAAGTAACCATTATTGAAATTCATTAGTGTATTCCCTAAAAATGGGTATTTCCTCCATGTTGATACATTCCTTACCCATTTAGGCAAGGTATAATTCTATACAGGGTATCAACACCCACACTGATGATGTATTTTATATAGATATTCATGTTATTCCTTGAATTTTTATAGGATCATGTTATTTTATGAAATATAAATAGATATTTCCCTTTCTTGATAGTTGATGTGTGCTCTAAATTATGAGATCCAATCCATCCCTAGTATAGAATCAAACTCCACTAAGGGAATTATTAATATATTCCTCCAATGGCCCAAAGGCCTTCATTTTTTATTGATTTTGATAATCCACCTTTCAAGGGGTGAGGTGAAACCCTTACAAGGCCCATAGGCGTAAGTATTACATGGCCCGTAGGCCTTAGAGGAATTAATTTCCCATAGGCTACAAAAATTACATACAACCCAGACTAACTATTTGGAACTGCTCCTCCCCAGCATCTTCATCGTGAAATTAGCTCTCCACCTTCGCATGGCTGTTGGGCTAGGCATTCCTATTCATTCACAGGCTTTTTCCGATGGTAGGTGTCATGCCCTCTCATTCTTTCACTCCATTTATCTTCTGCTATGGTGAAATCTCCTTGTTCATCCTCCTTGTAGAGCTTTTTCCTTTTAAGTTGTCTAGTTTACATCTGCACTTAAGGTGGCCCGAAGGCCATGAGATAGCCCAAAGGCCTTACTGACCCGAAGGCCTGGGTGGCCTGAAGGCCTTATAGGACTCAGGGACCAAATCGGTGGCCCGAAGGCCCAAACGGGGTCATATTCCCGGCTGCTACAATGCCAAACAGTTCCTGCTACAGTTCCCGCTACAGTACCTGCTAAAGTACTGCACAGTTCCCAGTACATTACCTGCTACAGTACCTGCTACAGTACCTGCAACAGTGCTGCTACAGTGATGCTACAGTACCATAAATTCTTCCTCCACCTGGATTTGATCCCTGGTCTCTTGGATGCACTTATGGAGTCCTTACCAACTGGGCTAAGGCTCATGTGCTTATTAAGATATTCACTGGAATAATTTCCCCAATATTCTTATTGAATAACTGTACAACACTTGGGTTGAAATGATTTCACCACTATGTGTTTTTATAGATATCTCTACCTCACGGAATCTGGGTTTTGATTCAAAAATTTTAGTAATCTTGAAAAATATAAAGGAATGCGTAAAACCAGAATCAAATAAAACCTTTTCCAATCTTGAGTTAATAGGAATTTCACCTTGTATGATTTTATTTTTACACTCTAATTTAGTTGTAGTGATGGCATAATAATTCCCTTTACACCACATATTTAGTGGTTGATGATGTTGATTACCCTCAAGGACTAGTGGTATAGTGCACTATCTTGCATTGTTACCTTGATCCTTATAGTTGAATAATTGAACCATGAGTGCTGCATTAGGAGGTTCAATCCATTCACCCATCATGTTGGATTGATTATTTATTTTTATTCTATATTTATGGTCTTGGTGGAATTCTCTTCAACACTTGAAACATTTTTCCATCCCATTGAGAAAAATTACCTGTTGCTTCTTCCCACATTTTTGACATGTTGGTAGTTGGATCAACTTTCCTCATTTTTCATTTGACCCACCAACTTGAAGCTCCATCTATATTATCTTATCTCTATAACCATGGGATCATTCTCTGAACTCCATCTCTACATTTATAACACATCAATCCACTTATTTATAACTCCCAAAGTCTCAGATATCTAGAGCCTTTCAAAGCTATTGTTTCAAACCAATAAAGAATATATATATATATATATATATTATCATTATTAATAACAAAACTCGATGCATATCATGTAAGCCTTATGATGTTTTCCTTATAATGCATGATAAATTGACCTACCTTTTTCTTTATCTATATTAATTCTCTCTACATATTTATTCAAAGAGTTAAAGAGAAATATTTTGTCAGAAATATTTTCTTATAGTCTTCCCACTCCATATCTTCTATTTCATCCATTGGAAATGTTTCCATTATAAATTCCCATCATTGATCAGCTTCTCTATATAATCAATAGATGGATAGTGTAACCTTCCCCTTCTCAAAAAAATTGATCATAGAAAAGATCTTATCTATTGAGTTAACCCACTATTCTGGGATAATTAGATCAGAATTTCAAATAAACGTCGGTGGTCATTTCCATATAATAGAATCAAAGGAATGTTTCTCCTTTATGGGTGAGGATATAAATTCCATGTGGTTTAGGTTATTGTTTATGTCCTGATACATCTGGGTAATCATCGCCATAAATATTTAAACTCCACCTCCCATAGAATTGGGGTTGTTATTCAGAAAATCGTTTCATTGTACCTGTTTCGGGTCGGTCTCGAAACGCCCAACGGTTCTACATCCGACGATGCGTGGACCTGCTTTCCAAAGGCAGGCATTCGCCATACGATTTGACCAGCGATGCTTAAGAACTCACATTGGTCTAGAGGATGGGAAGTCGGGCTCATCACACCATTTTGGGGGTAATTATTGCCTTTTTCGGGGCTCTCTTATAGATTTAAGACGTATTCATATGTTCGTAAATCTTTGGTTTATACCCACGCATAGTATCCACAGATTTCTCATGGTTGGAAATGGTCAGATGAACGCAAGGGTTTGGAATCATTTATGCCCGAGGTTTACCATATCTCGTTGGATTAATGACCCTGAGGAGTCTGAACTCATTGAGGTGACACTAGGAGTGACGCGATGAACCGATGTGAGGATAGTCAGATTGACCGGTTGTTGGGATTGAACCTCATGGAGGCTTCCCACGTACCCTACCTAGGAGGCAAGGATCAAAGTCCATGTAGTTCGAATAGGCTTGGGGCTTACACTCTGAGGAGGCCCATGGTGATATATTGGGACTTACACTCTGAGGAGGCCCATGGTATGGATTGGGGCTTACACTCTGAGGAGGCCCATGGTATGGATTGGGGCTTACACTCTGAGGAGGCCCAGGGTGATGGATTAGGGCTTACACTCTGAGGAGGCCCAAGGTGTTGGCTTAGGGCTTATACTCTGAGGACGCCCATGGCGATGGATTTCATGGTCGATGCTTACTCTAAGCCCACGTGAGTCATTATCGGTGTGAGAAACAAGAGGCAATAGGGACCAGAGGATCATGTCGTGAAAGGTGCGTCCATGAGAAGTGGAGTGGGGCTTACGCATGAGGGCGGCCCATTAAGTCAGGGCTTACTCCAGGTTGGATGCCCATAAAGTTGGGGCTTACTCCATTATGGAAGCCCATGTGTCTTTCTCATGCCTGCGCATGAGGGAATCCCGACCCATTGGTGGGATGAGGAATATAATGGGGGACAATGACTATGTGCAAGTGCACAAGAGGAATAACACCAAGGGCATTTGAATCAGTCCGAACAAAGGGAGATGAAAAGTGTGAATTACATGCCCGACATTCGGAACACAATGAGGGTGGCATGGTGATGGAGGATAACTGTTGACCATGTTCAAAACAAAGAATTCATATCATGTTATCCTGAAATGGGGACGAACAAATGAGGGCCGACTGTTGACCATGTTTAAAACACATGACCTATCTCAAAGTGTTGTACAAAGTCTTCCGGGGCGTTGTCCCAGGACGGTAGGTGAGCCGATGCGGCATGAGGCCAGGACATTAGGGGGTCTCTTCAGATATGAAAGAGGATGAAGATCTGAATTAAGGACACATAAAGCGTGAGGTGGAGTGGTGGAATGTTTGAATGGATTCCAACGCTCTTGAAGTTATGCCATTGTAAACATAGAATAAGGCATCTTTTGCATGGAGCAAGAGGCCTCCAATAATTGAATGATAGGGAATGATACAGTTTATAGTCATGTAGAGAGGACTGTTTCCATATAGTTTAACGTCATATGGATAGGATGAGGGCCATACAGTTTAACGTCATGTGGTCAGGATGATGACCATACTGTTTAACGTCATGTGGTCAGGACGACTAGGTAGGAGAGACCTAGCAATGGTTGGTGTGGGATTTATGCAAGGGCGGCCCTTTCTGGATGAACCTAGAAAAAGGAGCTTGGAAATGGGGTTATAGGAGAGTCATGAGGAGTATCTTGACTCATGTAATGTATAGGAAGGATGTTGGGGTGGTAAAAGGGTGAAATGTGAAATACTGTTGACCCGGCCTGAAAAGTTCGTGGTGCGACTCTCCAGTTTTCATGGGGGTCAGTGACAGGAGTGAAGGGACCGGCCCTGAGGGCTGGGACTGTAGCCCGGCACTGAGCCCGGGCATGGGTGCGGGGTGCAACCCCCGTGGTATGGACCAACGAGTGCATGGGGTTTTCCACATGGGGTGGGCCGCGTAGGAGCTAGCCACGAGGGACTGGCTTCGGCGGAGATGGCCACATAGGAGACGGCCGCAGAGGGGATTTCCGTAAAGGATCCGGCCGATTCGGGCTGGACGCATGTGGTTCGGGGTTTGGTTGTCCGCGAAGGGTGTCCATGGAGGAGCTGGCCGTGAGGGACTAGGCCGTGAAGGAGGCTGTCCGCGAAGGATGAACGTCCGTGAAAGATATGGTCGTCCGTGAAGGATGTCTGCAAAGGGGATGGCGCCCATCCTACTTCGCACCCACGGAGGGGTTTCCGCCTCCATTTCACGAAAGACACTGGACCGCAGAGGAGATGTCCATCTGCGAATGAGATGGCCATCCGTGAAGGAGATGACCACTAAGGGATGGCCGTAGAGGAGCTGTCTGCATGTGGTTTGGGGACTGGTTTCTCCTCTATGTGGAAGAGTTCATCTGCGGATGATATACGGTCCACGGATGGTCGCGAGATTTTACCACTGGGAGTAATTTCTCCAACATCTCCCCACAGGTTTTCACCCGTCCTTCCTTCTCTTTTTCTTGGTGCCCCTCGGTAACTATTTATAGAGTCACGAAGAGGCTGTATTGATGGGAACACGACACGTTTTGTGGAAGCCCATGAAGGAATCCCCACCCGCGGACGACTCGGTCAACCACAGATTTTTGGAACTGAGATTCGCGGGATTGCTCCGCGGCCGTGCACCACTCCGCCTCTATCCCGCGGACGACAGTAGTCCGCAGAGGGGGAGGCTCGCGGCGGTGGACTGGCCAGATGTCTGTCTTGCTTCGTGGCCATGGAGGGGATTCCACCTCCATTTCGCAGATGACACTGGTCCATGGAATTGTGGGAGGGTGGTCTGCTGAACCGGCCACGTGCTGTTGCAGGGAGCCGGTGGGTGGACCGGTTCGGTCCTTTTCGATGTCTTGTGGTAATTGGGTTTCCTCCTTACAGAATTTTCAGGACCCTACAGTCCCTCACATGGGTTGGTGTGGCCTAGTTTCTCGCAGTTCCCACCATTTTATAAAATATAAAAGGATTAAAAAAGATATAACTCAAAAGGGAATGAATTACTAATACATTTATGTAATTTAAACTAAAGGTATATCTTATGGGATCTCTATGTTTATACTTTACATAAAATATTTTTTAGGATGTTATACCTATAAATAGACTTATACTTATATTTTTAGATATTTTTTTCTAATCCTAATTGAAAAATTAACTAAATAGGGCTCTGATACAAACTATAGCGACCATGATTTTTATTACATAACTATTACATCATTTTTAATATAAATAACACAATAGAGATACAAATCTAAGATCAAAAGGTTTAGTGTCTTAGGAAAATTAGGCTTATTCATAACTAGTAAAAAATAAAACATAATCATTTTTTAACACCTTAATCTTTATCCTTAAAATATCATGTTCTCCTTAGTACATGAAATCTCTTATGGATATACATCAAATAATGGGGTGAGATAAATGTCTAGAAATGGGACGAATAAGGGACATGAATCAGTATAACATGGTTGAGAATCATAATAATATCATAATCATAGGATCATCATAAATATCACGAGGGAAACATGTCATAAAGGCTTGGAATGTAGAAATGAATAAAACTAAAACATCATGTCATAGTGGTAAAATACCACACATAGTTGTGAACAAAGCTAACATCATGTTTATGCATAACATATGTGTATAATAATAACATCATAATTATGAACAAATATATCAACATGTTCACACATATTATACATTATATCATGAGATACGTCTAATTACACAATTAATTAGAGGTCTATATAATTCTAAGCCCACCCATCACATTTTATATTTACATAATCATGCATGCCACATAGAATCTATTACAATCATAGTCATGAATTAAAACTTGGAAAAGAATGGGGTTCATAATGATTTTAACAATCATTATTTCATGAATAAAAATAGGGTTCCAAAAATAAAATGGTAAAAACATATTTGGTATAAGAATCATCATTCTATAGGGAAGAAGAAATAACTCAAGATAAGACAAAGATGTGTTTTGGAAAGAAGTGTTTTATTTGAAAATCTTTTTATTTTCCATAAAATAAAGTAAAAAACATGTTTATCCCCAAAACGAATATGGTTGAATAATGAAATTATAATTAAAGAACATTAGAGGTTTATTCTTACCAAATATTTCATAGAAGAGGGATAACCCAAAGAAAAGAAGTAGGGTTCGACAATCCCCTTACCTTAATTCCCACTTTATTTCGGTACTTTTCCACATCATGAATAATAAACATAGATTTATTATAACACTGATAAATAAGTGTATTATTTTAATTTTTAACACTATTTTTAAATTATATTAATTTTATTATATTTCTTAATTTTCTTGGTTATAGGGTAGTCATTTTGACATCACGTTTTACTTAAAAAATTCCCCATTTCGCCTCAATTTTGCCATTATCTTAAATGTAATTTATACACTCGTACAATTATTTCCATAATATTACAATAAATATAACTACATGTTTATATACTATATATAATCCATAATATCCATCAATTATGATGGTTATAAGTGTTGAAATGGAAATGTCTCTGTAGGTGGTTAATAGAGCTTTGACGCGACATTGTCAGGAGAGTGGGAAGTAAAAATTTGAAATTTATATATAAGATAATTATGATAGTTAAAGTAAGATGATATCATTAATATAAGGATAAATTAATTCTTAATTAATTTTATATTTTTTATTTAATGGTGTGGTGAAAAAAAAATAATGAGATGAAGAAGAAGATAATAAAAGAAGAGTGGATAAAAACTTACATAATCCTTGATGTAGCTTCTCGGGTACACAACTACATATCTCTTGATGTTTGGAGTTAGATTACACAAGAATTTCCCAAAGGATACAAAGGTTATTTGGTGGGAGTATTTTTTAAGATAATGTTATTTTGGATTTGGGGAATGAGTAGTTTTCCAAGGGGGTAGATGTGTTATTTATACAAGAGGAGAGGGGTATTTTTAAAATAAAATATTAAATAAAATATTATATCAATGGTAAAACATCTAATAGTGATTTTTTTAAAATATAAATAATATATAAATAAAAAATAAAAGGTTTAATAATTTAAATCCCCTTTTTAATTATAATTAATTAGTTTATTAAAAAATAAAGAGTAAAAAAAGAGATTGTTATTTTAAGGAATCACTTTTGAATTTAGGTTTTGGAAGGTGCTTTCAATGTTTGGGAATTAAGTTTATTATATTTTAATGACTTATTTATGAAATAAAATATAACATGGATTAAAATAATTTTCTATAAAAATTATTTAATTATTACATAATGAATGATATAATTTACGATACACTACTAATGTGAAAATCTATATTTTTATTATTCACCAGAAAATTGAAGTATCTTAGAAAATTACCAAAAAATCACCCTTATACAATTTTGATGTGACTATTTGAAAAATGATATTAATTCAATCAAAAAAATTCTAAAATAGTTAATTTTAATTTTTAATATAATTTTTTACAAGATACATTAAAATAAAGTTTATTAAAAATATGATTATATTTTCATTAATTATTTTAATAATGATATATATATATTTTTCAATATAAAATTAATAATCACATAAATTAATCATGATAAATATTATTTATATTACAATTTATTATTTTGAGGTAAAATCACTATTTCAACAGTCATGTTGCTATTCCCAATGGTCTGGTTACTATTCCCAATGGTCATATTACTATTCCAATGATCATATTACTATTCTAACAATCACTTTACCTCCTATAAACAACACATCATTATTTAACTAAATATTCAACTCAATTCTATCAAGGGTCTATATTTCAATTTTATTTAATGAATATTGGTTTAATAATGTTTTTTTTATTTTCTATAGTGTTTGAAGTGTGGCTGATGATTATAGTAGACCGTGGTAATCCACATTCCCTCATTTTATATTTTATATTTATTATATTTTTATCTAGCTGTAGTGTTTAGAATTTTAATTGGTTTCATTGATGAATAATGTAACATTATTTATTAATAATATTTTTTTGGTTTCTTTATAATTTTTATGTGTATAATATAATATAATACAACACATATTTATTTAGGAAACTAATGTTACTAATAAATAAAAGGTCATTGCAGAAATCCATTTGTTATGTTTTCCCATTTTCATACAGGAATAGAAAATATTTTCATTATACCATTAGAATTCTATGAAACTTCCTTGACTTTTTTGGATACCAAGAATCATGATTCAAATTCAGTAATGTCTCACTTCATGTTATACCACCATAATTTTTTCTTCAGATATCTATACATCATAGTGCTTCTAAGATTAATTGAGAAGGATGGGTTATGGGAATTATCCAGAATTTCCCTCTTTATCTCTATTTTTTATGGGACATATATCCTAGTATGAGACCTTATTACTCTATAATTTTAAAATTCTAACTCTAAAATATTACATACCTTTTTATTACAGTAAATCATAATCCTTTTGGGCCTCTTTGATCCTCTTAAGAGTGTATGGTTGAGTAGTTATTTGAGAAAGGTAAGATGATCATTAATTTATTATTCCCATGTCTATAATATGTATGTATAAGAATATTAGATCCCATAAAATCCTCATCATGCATAGGGTTATAAGAGCCTTGAAAATTAGATCATTTGACATTTTTTTTCACCTTTATAGGATTTTAGTACTTTGAACAATCATAATACATGATCATATCTAACCACATTCATTGGAACACATTGATCTCCATTTGTGTGAATATTAACTCAAATTTTTTTTAACCATATGTTTGTCACACATCCCCCTATTAGGATAATTTCATGAAATTATCAACACAAAGATCAATCCAATAAATTTCAGATAATGCATTTGGTATTTTTTATCATGGATCATTAATTCTTGGGTTGAATAACCTAACATGTTTTCATCATTCACGATTACAAACCCAAATACTTTCTAGAGGCATCACTGTAGAACAGAAATCCTTTACCAATAGTGGGGAATGTGAGCAAAGATACAGTTTATAACATCTTATTTAACTCTTTAAATATCTCTTCAAATTAATATGTCTAGAAAAATATCACTTCTATCTGAGTTATCATGGTTAGTGAGATTGAAAATCATAAGGACTTTCACAAAATAGATGCTAGTACCCTATTATTCTAAGAAAACTATGGATATCTATCACATTTATTTTTAAATTACATTCTTAAATTGCCTCTATTTTTGAAGGTTCCATATATATACCTTTTATAGTGATAAAATTTCTTAGGAATGTTACTTTCTCCATAAAAAACATTCATTTAATATTTTTTTTCAAAAAAATATTTTGTAAGGCATTCAGTTCATAATTAAAATTCTACTAATGTCACTCCTTTATTCTATAGAATATAATAATATCTACTATATAGAATTCAAGAAATTTATTGAGGTAATACCTAAAGACTCTATTCATTATATCCATGATGATAGATGAAGCATTAGGGAGTTTAAATAACATCACTATGAACACATAATACCCATGTCTTGTATGATATGAAATCAATGGGATATCCTCTATATTCAAATTTACTTGATAATATCCTAACCAAAGATCCTCCTTACATCAGTACTGGGCTCCACCTAGGTGATCAAAGAGGTCTTAAATCCATGGAATATGATACTTATTATTTATAATGATCTTGTTAATCTCATGATAATCAATATAGAGGTGCATTGGCACATACTTATTCTTGAAAAGGAGGACTGAAAGAACCCATAGAGAATCATTTGGGCATTTAAACCTTTTATCTATACTCTCTTGGAGATTATTCTTCATCTCTTCATGCTCAATACTTTTCATTCTGTATGGATTCTGGGATATTGTAAAAACTCAAGGTATAATATCGATCGATAGCTTAACCACATTACATGGAAGAAGACCTATAAATTATTTAGGAAACACATCAACATATTCTCTTTATTTGGGAATGTTATCAAGGATGATCCTTTATTTAGTTATAATCATCTTGGTCAGATAATCTTCCTCATAAAAAAATAATATCCATACTTGATATGATGACAACAAGGGTGATTAATCCTCTAAGAGAATATATAAGATCATAGGATGATTTGTGAAATGGAGGGTGATTTTTTTCTCTTAAAATATATATGTATTCTCTATAAAAAGATATCCAATACATACCCTAAATTGCATAGAATTATGCTAAATAGAGTATCATAATGTTCAGTGGAAAATTCATCCCGTAAATATGAATATGGAAGGAAATAAATACATAGAATGAAATAATTTCTCAATTTTATTTTCACTAACAACTCTATTTCCATGTTTTGTGGGTGTGTAAGAATTTTTCTACTAAACATATTTGATATGAAATAATGCATAGAAACATAGTTTCACAAGACATTTGAACTCCATGAAGGGATGATAATCATATATTTTACTATTTTATTTTAGTTTTAACCATTTACATAATGAAAAATAGTTTTAGGGATTAGAAATTTCAGACTATTTAACATATAAGAGGGAAAATATAAACATTCAAGTGATAACTCATAAATATAATACATTCCATAACCTATGAATTTATAGTATTCAATATATGTTATCCATGGTGTATTTCATAACATAAAATTTTATATTAATTTTGTTTCATTATTGATGTTTCATATGCATCTTCTGAATTTAACAAAGCATATCCCTTGGGAGTGTCAAACCAAGAGTCCAATAAGGCCTCTTTGTTATACATGTTGTGATGATCAATCAATTACAATTACACCCTTTTTAGGTTTATTACCCCTTGGTACAACTATTTTAGATCCATATCCTCTTGTAGTATTCATACATGGTTTTTTATTCTTGGAAACCACTTACTATATAATTTACCATAAATTTAATTTTTTCTAATATATAGTCTTATCCCTAAAGTTTTAAAGTGGTTATCTAAACCCAATCCCCCAAAATAACTATACATTCCTCTAATATCAAATATGAAAAACCATATCTTATATACATATTAATTCATTATTTATAACATAAAAGAAACCATTATATAATCCTAGAAGATCAAGAGGCTTAGATTCATTGGGAAATTAGTCACATAGAACAATAAAATTGAACTAGGATACAACAACATTTTTAAATAATTCTAAAATATTCCCTTATATTCCATCGATCATCTTATACTACATTATATAACCGAGGGATATATATAAGAAAAGTGTGAGATATATATCCCAGTGAGTGGATAATTAAAGAATAACATGATGAAAGTAATACATGTTAGTAAAGAGGTATATCAAGGTGCCATAAAATGTATGTGAATCATAAACATGATCACCGAAGATTGATATAATATGACATCATAAATGCAATATAGGAACGTGGAAAAAACATAAAAAATGATTTCATAAACATATGTAAAGGATAACCACCAAAACATAATAATAACATGTTCATTGGAAAACGTCACATTCACCATACATTGTATCTCATGTGATAAAAAAGTTACCCAATATATTAAAGGGATACATAAATCATGCCCCACCTATCACATTCATACCACATACATGCATATGTGTGCCACATGGATCATAAAAAAAACATATTTACACACATTTAACCCATTTATTAAAGAGTGTGGGTTACATAAATAGATTTCCCCAATAAATTAAGGATAGGTGCATCTTGTTTAATACCCTTGAGTGGAAATGGGGATGGGTATTCACTACAAAAAAGTGTGGCATAGAAAATCACAAGATAATTTTAACCTCATAATGGGTGTACATATTGATTCATGAAATGATTTAATGATAGTGAATTAGGATATATCATAACTAGAAAATAATAAGGAAATTAATAATGATTATTAAAAAAATTTCAACATGAAAAATTGGAAATCAAAAGAAATTACTAAATGTAATATATTGAATAAATATAAATAGGAGATGATCCCTTAGATTTAGAGGGTATATATAAAATATTTAGAGAAGATTATCAAGAGTTGGTAATACCATGGGAGGGATTTGGAGAGGGATATGGAGATGAAATTCATGATAAATATGTTTTGAGAGAATAGGAGTGGGAGTTTGGGTGGGTATTTAAATAAAAAAGAGTTAAATTCTTTATAAATTTCTAAACATAGTATTTAGACTCTATATGATAAAATAATCAAAACCAAAAACCATCCAATGATTTTTCCCATGGAATATTAAAAAAATAAGGTGTCTTTATATTTTTATTTGTCTAAAATTAACTGATTAAAATAATAACCTTTTTTATGTGGATGTGAGTTAGGTTCATAAATATATAATTTTAAAACCTTAAATAGAATATATGTTTTAGAGAATTCATTAAAGGGTTATTAAATTAATCAAACATTATTAAAATAAATTATTATAAATGGAAGCATAATTTTAGTAAATGGTACTATTTATATAATTTATTATAACACTTTTGTGATTTTATGATTTCATAATATATACTATACATTTATAATATATTTATTTTGAACCTAGAAATTCGAATCTCTCTAAAAATTATGATAAAATCACAGTTTTATAATTTCTATGTTCTTATTTCAAAACTAATATTCATTTTATAAAAATTATTCTATAAATATTAGAATTTAAACTTTTAATAAAAAATCCATATTTATTGAAAAATATAGGTTTTTACGATAATATCAGTTTCCCAAACCCTATAAATATTATACTAGTCTTAATTAAATTATATTACCATTTGTATTCAAATATATAATATTTAATAAAAATATATTATTAAAGTAAAATTTATGTAAAATATTCATTAATTTATCATAAGAGTTGATTAATTGAAATTTTTTATTTAAATAATAAAATAAAATATTGATTTTTTCCTGTCAAAAACCAATCTTTTTCAAATAATTTTTATAATAATTAATAATGTAATAATAATAAAGGATAAATATAATCATTATTATATTAAAAAAGGAAAATATATAAATTTATACTACTAGGTTCGAGTGATATTTCCCCTTATTAAACCATTATACACCCTATGGATAAAGAGTGAAATGGCGGGGATTTTGTAGGATGGTTTGGAAAATAAGGTTTGGGACATGTTCTTAATAAGCTTGAACTTCTCCCATAAATTATTTCGTACATGCTTCAATTATTAAATTTAATCCTGGGATTGGTCAAAGGAAAATCATAGTTATTACACTAACCTTGGAGTCTTTAATAAGTGGGATTTATAGGGTATTCTCATACTGTTCGAGGTCATCACTCTCCCCATCTTGGAAAATTAGACTTTATCATAACCCTTAATATATACTAAATAAATAAGTCACTATACAATGACTATATTATTAATGGTTAATATTATTAACAATATTTTAAATATAACATTATATATTTTATAATTATTTCAAAATAAAAAAACTAATGTATGTGTTTTCTATAATTATATAACATAATAAATCATTTATTCATTCAAAAAGGTAATTTCATTTATAAAAGTTTCGATCGATACAAATTTTCCTAAAAACATAATTAATTTGGTAAGGTGAAATATAATGAAAACCCCTAGTCAATTGATTCAAATTTATAGGAATTATCCATATTAGAATATATATTCAAAGAATTAAATATTGTGGAGTATGAACATGAGGAGGATGATGAGAGTCCTCAGTGAAAATAAAAAGGTAGAGGTCATAAAAATATAATATGTTTGAAATTGGAAAAATAAAAATACATGTTAGAAAGAAGAGTAATTTACTGAGAAATGAATAACATGAATAGTTTTCTTAAATTATTGATTCTGAAGAAATTTATATTAGAAGAGCCACCAATTTCATGGAACATGTTTAAGGAAAAGAATACAATTAATGTAGTGAAGATAAAATAGATGAAACCTATAGTGAGAACATACTAAGAGGAAAACATGGGGTGCACCTAAAGAGAAATGGTTAACATAATAATGAATTGAAATCTCTTAAGAATGAAGTTAAAAATTTAAAGAAAGAAAATAATGTCTTCAAAATCCGAGATAATGATCCACCGTGGAGGTAAAACTTCTCAAAAATTAATGTTTCCAATGATGAAATAATGTTTAATGAATCTGAAGAGATAACTACTTTTAAAGAAGAAAAACATAACATGAATATGTAAAATGTGTCTTAAGACTGATATTACACTAAAAAAAATTATTTTGATAAGGTTGTGAAAATGAACGATGAGTCATAACTAGCTAGTGAAAAATGGTTTACTCATGTTCCCAATTTTTTTTCCTTTTCGAGTTAAAAATATGAGGACTATTATAGGTAAAAGTTAAGGTTCTAAGGGTCTATAATTGAAAAATAGTTTTTAGAATAACACATATAAGATTCATCCTATATCAAAGTGGGTTTTAATTTGTCATATGAATGTACATTACCCATGGATAAATTAATGGGAGGAAAAGACTATTCAAAAACAATAAGAAAACTTTATTTGGATGAATAAATAATTTTATAAAAAATTAGTTATGAAGTGTACTGTTGTTGTTATATTTTTGGAAATAAAGTATATTATTACTGGTAAAATTTGTATCTTAGATGAAATCATAGAATTAATGATTTATGGGTGTTATATTCAGGGAATAAGAGACAAACAAATTTCAAAAATGGAATGGAATTAGAACCACAACAATGTTACCTATTTGGGTTTTTAACATTATTGAGGAGACTACAGAAGATATGAAAATAAAGGTCTCTATGTATATGAATTTATGAAAATATTTTTAGTTCAAACACATCATGTTATAAATTAAATAATGACACAAAATAGAAACAAGTCAATGAAATTATTTATTTTAAATGTGTATCTAAAAGATAGTTAGAGGACTAGACTATTGATTTTTGATACTAGTGGCTCATCAAATATAAAAGGTGATATAATGGTTTTAAAAAAAATTAATATAATAAATTTGGATTTATGACCATTAGAATGAGATATCCATAAAAATTAATAGAATTTGATAAGATGAAATTAAGTCTCTGCAATACCCCACTGTTTTAAAAATAGAATGATTCTTGATAACATGCTTAACACGTAACACAAACCTTAAATATCCTGACCTGAAACTTATTTTTTTATTAAGATAAACACTTTTGTGGGAAAAGTGAGAAACCAAAAGGTTCAACATACAACAAAAACACCCAACCAGTAAAGTCATGTTATGCTTCAATAATACATCTTCTTGCAAAATGGATTTTTATAAGCTAATATTATAAATAATTTTATCCAATTATATAAATTTTGTTGGATAAAAATTATAAAATCTTTTATATCATCATATCAAAATTATATTAGGGTGTTTTTTTGATATTTCTAAAATATTGATTTTTTAGTAAATAGTGAAAAATACATATTTTTTTGTAAAACTATCACATATTTGAATTAAAAAGTACCACTATGATTTTAATTTGATTATAAAGTAACATAATAATTATTCAATGAGCTATAATCCAATTCATTAAATTTGACTCATCATTATACTTGATTTCTATATATGTCTTTTTATGGCTTAAAAACTCTTTTTGCTGCATTTTTTGATTCTATTGTAAATAAATTTTTTCCAATTCAAGTAATTAAATATTGAAAAATGGATTTCAAAATTGTAATTGGTATAATAATTTTAATTATATTTTTATTTTTTATTTTGGTTCATTTTGAAAAGTAACATGTGGTAAATATTTGTCAATTCAGTAAGGTAAAATGGGAAAAATGGTTTAAAACAATGAGATAAGGTCTCAAAATCAATGAAAACATTCATTAAATTCATTTTATGAGATTAATTATACCATATTCATCCTAAATTATAATATATGGCATCATGGTGCCATTTTACATTTATTATGACATTTATATTGTTTTATGTTTTGAAAATTTCAATATGTCACTCTCTTCTTTTAATTACTACCATGTGTTTAAATAATAATAATAAGATGTTATAAACGAATATATAATATTATATTTAAAATAATTATTTTATTATGCTGTTAATTTATTTTTAATATTTAATTATCATATAATTACCTTAAATTCATATACAACACTAACACAATACTTATGCAAGCACTAGAAAAATCAAAGTAAATGTTTTTAAAAACATTAAAATAATTTTTTTGATTAATTATAATTTCAAAATAATTTTATGGTAAATAATAATATATAATTTTTTTATGTTTATTAGATTTTATTTACATACTGGTCTTAATGTCTTTAAAATAAAAATACATGAATATACAAAAAATTACATTAATGAAATTTTATGTTATATTATATTTTATTAAATTATTTAAAAATCATAAAGATTGTGAAAGATAAAATTTTAATGGAAAATTGTCTAAAATTTCATCCATGTACCATTTATTTACTAATTGATACATTAGTTTTAAATTTATAAAAATTAATGATATAAAACTTTATTACTATCATTAAGGATAAAAATAGTTAAGAGTAGATTAAAATAAAAAGATAAGGGTTAAATGACCTAATTTTTTTTAATAAATCATGTTTTTTGAGTTTATTTTTATAATAAATAAAAAATAATTTGGAATTAATCCAATTTGGGACCATGTTTCTATGAAATCTATTGTATAATATTTTAATGTTTTAAAAAATCACAAGATTGTCCCTCCCCTTACATATAAAATGGATCCTCCTCTACATTCTTCCCCACAAAATTTTCACAATATATCTTGTCCAAAACCTACCTAAATACCAACCTAAAACCCATCCCAATTTTTTAGATTCCATGTATTGATCATAATACCAACCTTAAATGTCTAAAGGTGTAAACTCGATATAGTTATCTAAAGAAGAGGAAAAACACTTCACTAGAGTTTTTATATTATTAAATATATTATATCATTAAAAATTATCCTAATAATTCCAATATAATTATATTATTAACTTTCATATATTTAGATTTTATTATGTTTATGTAATATACTTTTTCCATTTCATCTTCTATCAAATTTGAAATGAAGGAACTGTTTGTGTGTATGACTGACTATAGCCTCAAGAACCGATGTAATTCATTCTCCATCACCGCCAATCATGGTTAGTTATAACGATAGATTTAATGTATATAAATCATATTCATAAAAAATTAATTATTCTTTATAGATATTATATCATATATTTTCTTACCTTTTTATCCACATAAATATAATAATGGTGTTTGCGCGTACATGTGGACTACCAACTCCCCTAAGAGATGTTATTAATTTTTCAACACCACTTCACATTGATGGTATATAAATATTTATTTAAAGAGATTATATTATTTTTATGACAAAATAATAAATAATAAAGGATAAAATTATACTTAACTTCTTTCCCTCATGTTCATTTAAAAACTGAAACGTAACAAATGCGTACGTGTGGACTACCATATCCATAGTTTAATAGAGTCAATTTTTCATAAACACCATATATAATTTTTTATTAATGATTATTTAATATTTAAAAAATGATAATTATATATATATTATTAATATATATATGATCAAATAATAAATTTTTTGACCACATTCCTCATACCAATGTCATTTTGAAATTATGAAATGAATGTCCTCAAAATACCCAATGTGGACTTAATCGATTTAGTAATTAAATATGACATTTAAAAATGGTTTAACGATAATTTAATAAATATTTCAAAGGTCCTAAAAATTAAAATAGTTAATATATGTTTATTATATAGGATTTAATGAACATATATATAATTTTTGGGCTCAAGGTAAAGTATTTCATCACAACAGTGTTGTTCATATGTGATATTGATCTTATATGTTATTTTAGATATGAAATCCATCATATTCATATTAATTTTTTCTAAAATATGTTCAACAAAGATATTATTTACATACCAATAAATTCTTAATAGCATTTTCATGTTTCAATAGCATTGTTTATAAATTATTTTAAAAGGAATTTTTGACATTATTCTAGTGACACATTTTGGCTTTCATTTCCAAATTTTGAAAGGAATGTTTTATTTTAACATATATGACATAACCACCATTCATAGACATGATGATTATTTTTTTATTGAATAATCCTTTCAAAATTTCTACTATTATGTTAATATAAAATGTTTTTTTTCTGAATATTGTAGAATTTTTTATTTTATAAATATATATTTTTTAATATGGAAAGGGTATTTTCCCCAATGATGTTTTAAATGATCTTTTAATGTAATTTCTAATCATATATGTCAAAACAATCGATGTTATTTTTTCCCAACTTTGGATTTTCTATAATTATTCCATCATTATTCTTTAATTGATTGGATTATGATTGTTTCAAATATATATTCATGGAACCCATTTTTTTCCAATAGAACATCAAGATATGAAGGGAAAATGGTTATTATTATATTGAAAAGTGTAGGAATCTAATTATTTTTTACATTCTATAGTACTTGAAAAATTTTATGGATTATTGAAGGGAGGTTTTGTTATAACTTTTGGATTGTTGTTCTTTTATAAACTTAACACGAGTTAGCCTAATATAGATCTCTAATGAATTGGGTAATTATATAGAGTTAATTGGTTATAGGTATTTCTTAAAATGTTATTAGAATTTACCAGGTAGGTTATTATAATTTTATGTGTGATTATAAGAGTGATATGAAAATTATATACCATGTAATGAACATGTTTTCTTTATGCATTCATCAGGTTAAAATGTATCTTTTCTCAAGGATTATTTTTAGATGGCTCAAGATTGTTGACATATATCACTCATATCTTATGTTAACTATTCATAACATATATAATGAATTATGATCTATGTTTTTATTTTTTTTAATTAAATTAAATTATGATAATTCACTTTTATTGTGTCATGTTACCCTTATTAAATTTTTTTACTAATTGATGACATTAAAATTTTAATGTATATGTTTTCCATTACTGAGAATTTTTTCTCACATTTATTATATTTTCCATTTCCCAAGTTATAAATAATTATGTTAAATGAATTATATCTACAAAGATTCATCTGTGAAGAATTTTATTTGAGATTTTGAAGATATAATGTGGAATAAATATTCTAGGTATAACAGACAAAATGCTCACATAATGACATGGGAGTCATTATTTATGAGTTTTTACTAATTTTATAAAAAACTAAACCATGAAAGACCTTTGTTATGAGTGATCAAATATTTTCATTTGATGTTGTTTGTTGTATATGGTTTTAATTAGTTAATGTTTATTGGTATCAAATAAAAAAATGTAAAGATTATGTTTCTATCACATGATCGAGGTGTGAGGATTTGTCGATATTATTACTGGTATCAGAGCAAGGTTTATAAAATATTGTAGTGTCAGATTCTTTTATGATAGGTAACATAAGAGTTATAGATAACATCATGGATTTATAAGTTTAATATTGATCATATGTTCAATGGAAGAGATACCCCTTATAAGGATTTAAGTGATGTTATTTTAAGGTGATTAATGATATTTTTTGGGGATATTTTATTATGTTGGGGTATATGTATACTATAGTTTTAATACAAAGGATTATTTGGGAAGAATTATATTAAATTATTATGGTTGTAAGATGAAGGTTATGAGATAAATTTTTTGGATAAAACATTAATTAATATATAGGTTGTTGAAGTTTTTTGTGATATAAGGATATATAATTATCGAATAATCAATGTTTAAACATCAGTGTTAATGTTGAATTATTTATATTACTTAATTATTTATTTATATTAATATTTATTCATTTTGTGTATTATATTAACTTATTCTAACAATTTTTGGTTTTGTTTAATTTCTAAATATAGGTCAAATAAATTTTTTCCTTTACTAGATCATGTGATAAGATAAAAATTAATTTTACTATTTTAGGTATAAAAAATTAATCTTGAATATTCATTTTATTGAACAAGATATTTGATAGATGTTGAAACTTACTAAAGCACAAAAAATGGAATTAAATAATTCTTATAAAATGGATTAATATAAAGTATGTATATTTTCATATGTCCTTAGTATTATTTGTTATATGAATTACTAAAATCTAGGAAAATGATCATGAAAAAGAAAATATTATCATTATTTTTTGATTAATTGATTGAATTTTCCATACTACATTGGTTTTTGGTTTTACAGTCATTAACATTCTCTTGATGATTCAATTTCTTATGATAAATGTTCTCGATCACTCTCCATTATTATTTAGATATTTCATTATTAATATATATCCATATTTTATTTTCCTACTAATGTTATCCTATTTAGAAAACCTAAATATGTTTTATTCTAGATGGTCATTATATTTCCATTTCCCTCTTTTCAAAATGATGTTTTATTTACCCTTTTTATGATGTGAGATTTCAAAAAATGTGTTTTCTAGTGATAAACCATTGATTATCAAGTTCAAGATAAAATTATGTGGAAACAATTTATTAAAGGGGGATAATTTTGAACTCTTATATATTAAAATAACATTATGCTTGAAAATTTTCATAACACACAACACTAATATTTAAACAAATTATGATATAATATATTATTATTAGTTAAATGTAACTATTATAAATTAATCATTGAATTGCAATGTTTTAATATTAATAAAAATATTAATAAAAATATCTATAATAGTTTTTAAATAGCAAAAATATATCAGTAATTCATAACAAATAAGTAGTCAATTTTTAGTAGTCATTTTAGGCATCAAAAATATATTTTCCTCATTTTTTTATTACCTTTTAAAAATATTATTTTAAATAGTTTTTTCATGACCCCTACCTCAACATATACCCCTCCTAGGATGGAAATGAATAAAGGGAGATAATTACCCTCTAGTTCCACCTCCAGTAGGCCCTAGGGTGGTGACCGACACCAAGGGTATACAATCTCACAAAATGGGAGGAATTTCCCTTTTTAGAAAAAAATATTGGGAGATAAGATGTATCAACCTCAAGATAACTCCAAGAAATATATATATATATATATATATATATATGAAATCCCAAATCTATCCCACATGCATGTTTAAAATAAATTGTTAAAGATACAATAAAAAATCCAAAGTACCCAAAGTAAAACTAAAAAGTGACACAACAGTTGTCCAAAAGTCCAAGCTAGAAAGGTCTAGCACGGTCCACGTAATCCTCATAGAAACCTGAAAGTAGTTTATATATGTAAGGTGAGTGTATGAGTATACTCAATAGGAAAACCAAAGTCTCTCATCCACAAGTGAGAGAAGCATACTAATGACCTTGTGAGAAAACAACAGAACCAAACAACACCTGAGCAGGTATACTAACCATCCCCACCTCACCAAGGCACGCTCACCAAGTAACTAAATTCAAGTAAAGAAATATAGTAATCACATCAATTATAAGGTTACCCCACACCACTTTCCATTGGTTCAGTTACTCTTTCCTAACGAAAAATGTCCTCACTCTCCCACCTCTTTCGAAAGAACCACATCACAACCTGCCCACACACACCTAGGCCCCAAAACCACACCACATCCCATAATATGGGACATGATCCACATCACATACTACCTATAAAAACTAGGGCCACATACCACATCACATCCCACCCGCATATACCTAGGACACATACCACATCCCATCTCACCCTGAAGACACTTGGGAAATCAAAAATCACCTTATCCTGAATAAACATAGGAAAACAAAACCCACCTATTCCCAAAAACACCTAGGAAAGAACAACTCACTCACATAAACCTAGGCCCCAAAAACCACAACCTAACCAAATAATATTCAGCTATCACCACCTGAAAGAAGGAACATGGAAGAGCAGGTGGCCAGGCATCCATCCTCTCACAAAGATGTTTGGGAAAGACACCCTCCCCCATGACAATGGGGGTGTTCGACACATAGTGATCAACTAGGGTGGGGTGCATATAGAAATCACAAGGAAATACATGTTTATATAGATATAATACTAAACAATCCTACCCAACCTATGGGTTATCAAACAAAAAAAACATATCATAATACTTCCAACTTCACTGCTATGTCTAAAATGTATAACAACACATAACAAACCACAAACCCAAATTCATACTCCCAACCAATTGATAAATCGTTACCATTATTTATTCACAGTTCATTATTCATTTATTCCATTAATATCTAAGAAACACCCAAGAAAAACACACAATGAGAAACACAACCCAAGCCAAACATGAAAAAACTACGAGTGTATTACCTATAACAACCACTACCATCATCATTCTCCAAAGACATTCCGTCCAACTCACAACCACACCCAGCAACACATCTCATCATTACCATTCTCAGAAACCCTGCTACACAACACTTACCATCCATTATGCAATCAAGAAATCTCTCAACCTGAGATTCCATCACACCTTCCAAACCACCCCACAATGCATAACCATGATCACAACCACACCAAAAAAAAACATATTCAGATTTAACAAGTCATCTATTCTTTAATTACACTTGTTAACTTGTTGGGTTATAATAGAAGGTATAATACAAATGAATCCATTTATTAACTGGGTATATGTGGTTAGAAAATTTCATACATAATTGTTCAATGAAAAACAAAGAAACAACATTCATCTTATAGACTATACCATGCAAAAACAAAGACACCCAATGATAATGATTTTCAGATGGGAGTTTATCCTGTATAATTCAAAATAACAACAAAAAAATAACAAGTATATCATACATCACTTTTCCATAGCCCTTAAATATTGATCTTAAAACGATTCAATTATATTTATATAATTTGGATTCAACTATCTTCATATGGGAAGCATTCTTACACCCACCCTATATGATACAAAATTAATATGGATGAAGGAAAACTACTTGGAAGAAGACACAATTAACACTTTCTTATTGTGAAAAAATAAGGGGGCACATATGAAGTAAAAAACTCTAAGGGAAAAAAACCAACTAGTGAATCATAATGGAATTACTCCTATGAGGTGAAAGGTTCTAGGAGAATTGTACCAAGAGATAACAATAAGGAAATAATAAGGAGAAATGTGTTTTGGCCCTTAAAAGATCTAAAATAGTTCCTATATTTTGATACATCTTTAATTTTCCATTAAAGTCATATCCCATGAAGATTACACACTTTGACTATTTCAAAGAAATCCAAACTCGTAGGAATTTAAAGATATGACTCATAACCGTTAAAACAGATCCAAAACAACTTAAATATGGAATTAAACTCATTTTTCATCATAACATTTGTAAAAAGGGAAAAACTAGAAAAAATAGAAAATTATGGAAATTTGAAAAACTGTTGGAATGGATCACCATTGGATTATTCACCATTGTGAGTCACTGGTGTGAGTATTCGATGCGAGTCACCATTGCAAGTCACTGATGCAAGTCACCATTGGAATTCACTGTTGGAGAGCTACCATTGTGAGTCACCATCATGAGTCATTGTTGTGAGCTACCGTCGTGAGTCACTATCGCGAGATACCATTGTGAGTCACCATGTCAAGTATCCATAACGAGCTATCATTGCAAGTCACCATTGGAAGTCAATGTTGGTGAGCTACTATTGCAAGTCACCATCGCAAGTCACCATCGCAAGTCACCGCTGGTGTGTTACCATTTTGAGTCATCGTTTCTAACTCACTGTCCCGAATCACCATTCCTGACTCACTATTGGAGAACTTGAAAAATTGGGACTTTTTGAAAAGTGTTGGAATAAGTCACATTGACCTCTCAAAACACTTCAAACACTATATTTTCACAAAGTAATGAACTGGAGAGGTCTGGGCCATTAAATTAGATACCTCTAGAACTATTATCTCCCTAAAAAATTCAAAACCAAACCCCAAAGGAAAAAAGGGGTCCTAACAACAACCCTGTGAGATACCCCTCAAGATTATCATCACTCCTCAAGAACTAACACCAACTGAACATTCCAACCTAAAAGATCACAAAAAATTCCACTCAAGTGAAATGAACAAGCCATCCTGAATATAAGAATCTAGGAATTCCACCTTCCATGTCAAGATACTATCCGTTCTGGGTGGCACTAACTCATGCACACATTTTTAATCGTATCGTAGTTAATGCATCTTGATTAGGAATCTAGTCATCCCCTTTTCACATGTCGGGAATTTATTACACATTCAACCAAACACATATCAACGTAAGGGAAAACACCTCATTTCATAAAAACAATGTTCAAATATTACATTTCAATACAAAATAGAAAAAGTAAAAACTCAAAACAACTTCATGTACTGAGCAAACATATACGTTTCTCTTTCCCAAGTACTCTCATCCAAGCCACCGTTCCACCACAACACACAAATCAAAGGAATGGTCCATCCATGCAACACCTTCTCTTGATGATCCTGAATATCTTGTGACCACTCCATGTACGTTGTGTCGTCCTCGATATCCAACTATCCTCAATCAAGGACATGGGAGTCATCATGAAGATACCGATAAAGTTGAGAGATGTGGAAGACATCATGGATCCTCTCCAACTACTATGGAAACTTCAACCGGTATGCCCCCTCACCAAATCACCCCAACACCTAAAAAGGTCAAATGAACCTGGTAGAAAGTTTACTCCCTCTACCAAAACTATGATACCCACATCAAGGGGAAACCTTTAAGAACACATGATCCCCAACCTTTAACTCCAAGGTCCTCCTTCTATAATTGGAATACGAATTCTGTCAGTCCTTCAATAATTTCATCCTCTCATGAGTAACCTAAACCTTCTCTATCATTCTCTACACTACCTCAGGACCAAAAAAAAACTATCTCCCCAACTTATGTCCATCACAATGGAGAAAAAAACAATCTCCCATACAACACCTCAAATGGATCCTTACTAATGAAAGAGTGATAACTATTATTATAAGACAACTCTACCAAGGGAAAGTGTTGTACCCAAGATCCACCATAGTCTAATACGCATGCCCGTAACATATCCCAGGACATATAGATAGTCTGATATGTCTGCCCATCTATCTAAGGGTCGAAAGAAGTACTGAGGCATAACTGGGTTCCAAAAGCATTCTGTAATCCCCTATAGACTTGTAAGGTAAACTGTGTGTGCTGATCAAATACTATGGTCCTTTTAACTCCCTAAAACCACACCACTTCATCCACATACCCACAGCCAAGGTATACACTATGTACAACTCCTTGATCACTATGAAGTGAGTTGATTTTATAAGGACCCGACCTTAAACATTACTTAATATTGAGTTAAATCAAGAATTCAAATTGAGGATCTTTTCAGGTTTAGAGTTTTAGAGAATTAGGACATAACTATTACATATCAACTTCAATATTACAAAGTAGACACTTCAACTATAACTGATTTTTCACAATAATAAAAATCATTAAATAAAACAAGAGTTCTTTTCTTGATATAAATATTCTCGAATAATTCCTTTCTATTACCCTTCCTTATAACCTATAAAATACATTTCAAAAACATGAATGAGCATAAAAATTTTAGTAAGGGTAACTCATCAATAAATAAAAATCAATGAAACCATAATTTTCAATCATAAAATACCTTATGAAATCATAATATTTATGAATAACACATAGTAATCATAAATCATAAAGGTAACTTGAGGCATCCATATCATAATTACATTGTAGCTATCACATATACAAAGGAAGTCACATTTGGAATACCCATCATAGTATATTCCATAAATCTCTTAGGATAAACATTCACGTTTACCTCCTTCACGTTACCCAATGCATTGGAGAGATATCTCGGGCTCACCCACCCTAGGTTTATCACGGAACCACCCGTATACGTAAAAAATTCCCAATAACCATAAAATATTCATAACACCTAATACAAGCATAAAGGAAAGATGAAATTTCCACATTCCAATCAAAATATATCAAATCAAAGATATTGAAATAAACAACACTTTATCAAATCATTTTGAAAACCATTTAACACATTTAATATAGAGATTTTCAAATCAAAGTGTCTCATACCACTTTGAATCTTTTAAATGAATTATCATTTGAAAAAATTAATGTTCATAAAAATAAATCTTAAAAACCATTTTGAAAACATGTAAATTAATGAGAAATATTTATAAGAATAAATCTTTAAAACATTTAAAATGACATTTTAGTTAATGAGTTTTTAACAAAAAGAGAGACGATTGAATACAAATAATTGAGAAATAACATTTAATCAGAACTCTATAATATCATGATAATAAAGGTATTCATGATATATTATGCCAAATGACATTATATACACCACATAAGAGTGAATTGTTTCATAACAACAATGAAGTCTCCGTGGAATGTAAATTGAGAAGAAATCCATTATAAAAACTGTATCCTACGATTAAGGATAAATAAATTACATAATAATTTGTGAAAAATAATAATACATTCAATATAAGTGTATATTAAGTATGAAACAATCATATTTTATTCACACATATTCATATAAAGACATAATCAAGAATTATAATTTTAATCCAAAGAATTGAAATTGAGTGAAGAAGTTCCCTTACAGAAATTTGACAGCCTAACGACGTTAATTTAAAATTCAAAAAAAGAATTTATGAGAGAGAAAAGGGAATATAATCCCATGAACATAAAATTTACAGAAATAAGGATATATAAGAACATATACCAACATAATAAGATGTAAATTACAAGACATAACAAAAATAAGTCTTTTAAAAAGAGGAGGGTGAAAGGTTCCCTTACCGATTTTGTAACTTACGAAACATGCAACCCATGAATGACAGATCATACAATGAATATGTAAATACCCATAAATTTAAGTATATTACACATTGAGTACAATCATGGGTAGTACATAAACCACAAAAATAGAAATAGTGGCAATATAGCACGAATCACATGGGAATAAAAAGTGAGATAAAAACCCCTTAGCAAGATGTAATCAATCGAGTCGCATGACCAAAAGTTAATAACCACCAAATGAATCAAAAACTACCATGAATATACAGATAATAATGATAATATATATCAAATGGAAGTACAAAATACACCACATGCAATAAATAAGTGTCAAAAAAAGGAAATCTCATGGAATTAAAAGTGAGATAAGAAATCCCTTACCTCGTGTATGACTTGACTTGTTTATTCCTTGTTCTTCCTGAATAATAAACTAAAGTTAATTTCTACTTGCTTAAGAACCTTTTACAATTTTACTATTCTTTTTATATCACTTATTAACATGTTATAAAAATTATGAAATCATTTAAGTTAATGATGGTTGTTTGGTCGATATTTGGTACTTTAGTCAAAAATGGACTTCTTATAATTACAACTTGTCCTTGTGGTCAATATTAAATTATATCCAGAATTATATTCATGATTTAGATATCATAGATATCATATATATATAGTATATATATGTTTTTATAATATTACATAACATTTAGAGATAAGAAATGAAATGCATCGTTCATGGAGACGATAAGCCGTACGTACGCATGAACACTACTTTCATTTATATTTCATATTTTAATGGAATTAAAACATAATGATACATAAGTATATTATAATTAAAGTATAATATCATATGTAATATCATTAACTCCATCCTTTATATTCCCCACATATGGCATTAACGAGTCATATCACTTTGAGGGGGCAGTAGTCCGCACTTCCTCAAATGAAATTATCACGTTTACCCATAATGGAAACCATGAAGGTGTTATATGAAAGAAAAATACTGAAGTATAAAGAAAACATAAACATAATATATATATATATATATCATATATAAACACAGTGCCATCATAATGGCCCCCATGAGATGTGGTAGGATATAATTGAACAATCATCGTTTCATGAGGCGTTAGTTTTCCATCCACATAAACAGTATGTTCAATACCCATTAGATGGAGGTGTGTGTAAGTGTAGTTATAATAATTATCATAACATAATCCTAGTATATTTAGTATATTGGTTTATTCAGGAGCGGCCAGGCTTCACCTTTGGCATGATTCTGGTGATGGTCGGTGACAAATTTGAGTGGGCCGGAGGGGGGAGGTAACGGTTTCCCGAGATTTTGTGATGTTTTTGCAGGTTTTAAGGTTTGGTGATGTTATTATTTGGTCCGGTTAGCTATGATTTTTGTGATATGCTAGTTTTCTTTTTTAATCTGAGTTGGATTTGGGGCTGCGTGGTTCTTCTGGTGTTGGTTTTGGGCTGTGGGAAATGGTGGGGATGTTTGAATGGTTTGACATTACGGTTTAGTTTTGCGATGTTTTGATGTGGTTTACATCTGTTGGAAAGGAGATGCATCTGGACTTGAACACATGGATCGGGCCTCAGAGGTGGTTCTAGATATTGTTATTTATAATTTCAGTTCTTTATGGAATTGGATGTTTGAGAGGGTATGACACCAGCCATCAGATCGGGCCTGTGCTTTGACATAGGATACTTGCTTGCTGTTCAACTATGCAATGATGGAGAGATTTACTATGATTTTATGCTAGGGAGGGGTGCTTCATGTTGTCTGTTTGGTTTTTCTCTCTTGACCTTTGGATGTGAATTGTTTTAAGTCCATGATGTCTATTTGGGTTCTCCCCCTTCTTCCCTTAAAAGGGGATTGCTTATAATAAAAAATCAAAGCCTTCGGGCCGTTAGAGGAATCTAAAGTGTCATTATCACTCTTAAGTGGATCTATGGGGTCCCAAAATCAACCCAAGGATGAACATGGTCATACATGACTCATAAAATAATGTTAAGACAAGTGTTAAGGTAATTTTTTTTATTATAATATTCTTTTTACCTTGAATTACTCTATTTACCTTTAACTATGGTAAATAAAAGTCAAAAGTTAATATTCACCAAAAATTCTTTTCATCTTATTGAACCATAGTTTACTTACTAATAACAACCATGTATGTCGTATTTTTGAAATTCAACTCACATAAGTAGTAAAATTTCATTTAAATGAAAAAGTTAGTTTTGAACTACTACTTAGTGGTTTCACTATTCATCAAAAATTGATGTTTTTTCAGAAAAATGCCAAAAATCCAGCCTAAGCTATATTTGATATTCCGAATTCAAAAATGATTTCTATTTTAAAAAATGTAAAACATATAATTTTCATTAATTAATTTAAAATTAATTCTCATTGTCAAAACAAATAGTGTGTTTTTAAGAAACAATATCTATCAAAAGATTAACACTTGTTTACGTCCAATTTCAAAGTGAAATTAATTCTAATGACCACAATTGGATTAAATGTTAAAAATATAATCCAATTACACTTTAAAATAAATTAAAAAAATAATCTAACCATATAAATAAACTAGATTAAAAAGTAGATTTGAATTAAAATACAATATTTTTCACTATTCATTTAAAAAAATGAATTTTATCAGAAAAATACCAAAAAATTACCCAAAGTAAATTTTGGTGTCCCTATTCTAAAGAAGAATTTTATTTGGTCAAATAGAACATATAAAAGTTACCAAAACTATATTTAATGAGGGTTCTCCATCAAAAGGTAGTAAATATACCTTTTAGTGAATATTAGAGTATTTATGTTTAAAATCAAATTCTTTTCTTATTTTAATCCTCTAAATTTTGTTAGATAAATGTAAACAAATTAACAAACAAGTATAATAATATTTTAGTTAGTTATGTTCATTCCCACCAATACAACGACTAGGCATTAACTACAATTTAAAATAATACTATTATATTATTAGTGTGCAACGTAAGATTTAAAAGAAACAAATTGTTGTGTATCAGGTATTCCATCAAACATAGCATCCCCTTTAAAGTAAAATTAATATTTAATTCACAAATATTAATAAATATGAAAAAATTAATCTTCTTTATTTACCTGGGATGTTACATCCTTCCCCCCTTTTGAGAATTGCGTCCTCTTAATTTTAAAACTGGGCATGGAAGCTTCATTGAAAGTCCCAGATCAGAAAAGAGTTAGTAAAACTATCACTTTAAAAGAAAGAAAGAGAAGTACAAAGGTCTCCCGAGATAACCCATACTAGGATTCCATATAGGAAAACATGGATATGGAAGTGAAAACAAACCATCAAGTTCTGATGGAGAGTGATAGAAAACATGATTAGGAGAAAGTTAACCACTAGAAAATCACAAACTTATGATGTGTTAAACGGTCTTTGATTACCCAATAGGAAACGTAAACAAACAACATTTTTGTTTTACGTTGCTTTTCATAATTTTGAGGAATTCATTTACTATATAGAATAAGAACATAAGGAAATATACTTACCTTCAAGTAGAGTTTCATACTTTAATAAGTTTCACCCAAAAACTAATCTTTTATCCAAACAATGAGCATTCAAAAAGGCTTGGTCACATAAAAAGCACAAGAATCATCTTCTATAGAATCAAATAATCCACAAAAGAAGAACTATATATTTCCCTTGTCTTTAGACATCAAATAAAACCCAAATGGTTAATATGAGATCATATAATACCCCAAAAGGATAATCCTTTATAAAAAGAAATACTACTATTAATCTCCAAAATTCATCAAAAAGTACCCAAAGTTCAAGAAATACAATTCAATACACAATTGTCCTTAAAATTATTTAAAATAATCCAAACTAATATTGAAACCCAAAACTCAGAAGGATTTAATCACAAATTCTTCCACATTAAATCTTAACATTTAACTCCAAAAACATATACTACTCTTAAAGTCTCATACTGAAGAATAATTATCCAAATCACTTATTATCTATGATAGGTTAATCATTTCCATAAATAACCAAAATTGGTATATTTACATAATAAAAACATAGATTATTCCAAAATAAAATTCCACCATTAATCCTCAATTAAAATCCCAAAGTATTCTATTTTATTTAGGCATATAGTGTTCCCAAAAGAGCAAGCATCTTCCAAAATAACTTTTATCACTTAATCACCAAATAATTTTCCAATAAAAAGGATATCCATTTAATAAAACATAAGATCCCAAATTAGCTTATTCTTGATTAATAAAATATTTTAACTAAAAACAATAAGTCATACTAACCAAGGACTTCACATAGTCTAGTGGTAGGTGATAAATCCCAATCGCACTTTGGTTTTGGGTTTGATTCTCACAGCTTTTTCTGACACGATGGATTGTCACACGGTCTTCGTGTTGTCCTTTTTATAAAACTCAAAAGTAACCATAAAATGTTTTAACCTAAATGGTTTCCTTATACCTCTCATTTTTATCCTAATTAATTATGATATCAACATCTTAATTATTGAAGTCTTATATATATTTTCATTTTTTTATTTCACCACCATATGACAAAATAAAACGATCCCCAAAATAAAGAATATCATACCTTGATCATGGTGTCCACTTGGTTTCATCATCATCTTGTTCATGTATGTAGAAGGTCCATGCATTGAAACAATGATTTATATATCCTTCAAAATCATTTTCTTCCTTCATCCAAATACTCCTTGTACAATATGGGTTATATGGGCGTTCACAGAAAAACAATTTTGGAAAATAATCATGTGTGACATATAATTTCAAAACATCTAATAAAACACGATTTCTATAAAATAGTCAGACCGAATTGGAGTTAAAAAATTCAATTAATTGTCCTTTTAAAATATCATAGGTATGTGATGAGAGACTATATTATAAAATAAAACATAAATAGGTTGTACAAGGGTCTCCTTATTCAGCACCTTTTTTGAAATCATAATATGCTTCAAAATCTTGTGATAAGGTAAATTATTTAAAAATTCTTTGATAATATTTACCTTTCATGAAAATATGAGAATATTGTGAAAATTGGATTTGTTTAAATACAAACCATTATCCACGATGATAACAAGGTATATTAGAGGTGTTTTATATCTCAAACAACTACTTTCAAGTGAGTTGTATTCTCGAAAAAGTTTCACAATCATCCGAACATGAATTTGAAATAATTATTCCAAGAAAGTCATCAGGAAGAGATAGGAATATCATTTGAGATCCTCCTACTTCCATTTGTAACTGACTTTCCTTGATCTGAAAAAGTTATAAAACGAGGATTTAATTGAAATAATAGACATAGGGACTAACCATGTGTCTAACGAAAACTCCTAATCCCTAAAGTTGTATAAACCGACCTCTGATACCAACTATAAGGACCCTGCCTTAAACATTACTTAATCTTGAGTTAAATACAGAATTCAAATTGAGGATATTTTTAGGTTTAGAGTTTTAGATAATTAGGCCATAAATATTACATATCAACTTGAATGTTACAAAGTAGACACTTCTACTATAACCGATTTTTCACAACAACAAAACTCCTTAAGAAAACAAGAGTTATTTTCTTGATATAAATCTTCTGGAATACTTACTTTCTCTTAACATTACTTATAACCTATGAAAAACATTTCAAAAACTTAGGATGATCATAAAAAGCTCAGTAAAGGTTATAAAATAATGAAAAGAAACATTAACCCATCAATAAATAAAAATCAATGAAACCATATTTTTTAATCATAACATACCTTATGAAATCATAATATTTATGAATAACACATAGTAATCAAAAATCATAAAGGTAAATTGAGGCATCCATATCATACTTACATTGTAGATATCACAACTACAGAGGGTGTCACATTTGGAATACCCATCACAATATATTCTGTAAATCTCTTAGGTGAGACATTCACGTTTACCTCCGTCACATTACCCAATGCATTGGAGAGCTATCTCGGGCTCACCCTCCCTGGGTTTATCACAGAACAACCCATATACGTAAACAATTACCAATAACCATAACATATTAATAACACATAATACAAGTATAAAGGAAAGATAACATTTCCACATTCCAATCACAATATATCAAATCAAGATATGGAAATAAACAATGCTTTATCAAATCATTTTCAAAACCATTTAAAACATTTAATAAAGAGATTTTGAATCAAAGTGTCCCATACCAATTTGAATATTTAAAATGAATTATCATTTGAAAACATTAATGTACATATAAATAAATCCTAAATACCATTTTGAAAACATGGACATTAATGAAAAATATTTATAATAATAAATCTTTAAATCATTTAAAATGATATTTTAGTTAAAGAGTTTTTAACAAAAAAGAGATGCTTAAATACAAATAATTGAGGAATAAAATTTAATCAGAACTTTATAATATCATTAGAATAATGGTATTCATGATATATTACTCAAATGACATTATATACACCACAAAAAAGTGAATTGGTGCATAAAAACAATAAAGTCTCAATGGAATGTAAATTGAGACGAAATCCCTTATAAAAACTGTATCCTTAGATTAAGGATAAATCAATTACATAATAATGTGTGAAAAATAAGAATAAACTCAATATAAGTGGATATTAAGTTTGAAACAATCATTGGTTATTCACAAAAATTCATAGCATGACATAATCAAGAAGTATAAGTTTAACCCAAAGAATTGAAATTGGGTGAAGAAGTTCCCTTACAGAAATTTGACAGCCTAACGATGTCACTTTAATTCTCAGAAAATGAATTAATGAGAGAAAAGGGTATCTAATCACATGGACATAAAATTTATAGCAATAAGGATATATAAGATTATATCCCAACATAATAAGATGTAAATTAAAAGATATAACAAAAATAAGTCTTTTAAAAAGAGGAGGGTGAAAGGTTCCCTTACCGATTTGGTAACTTACAAAACATACACCCCATGAAAGAAGGATCATACAATTAAGATGTAAATACCCATAAATTTAAGTATATTACACAATTAATGAAATCATGGGCATTACATAAACCACACAAATGGAAATGGTGGCAATATAGCATGAATCTCACGGGAATAAAAAGTGAGATGAAAACCCCTTACCACGTTGTAATCAATCGAGTCATATGACCAAAAGCTAATAACCACCAAATGAATCATATAATACCATGAATATAAATAGAATCATGATAATATATGTCAAATGGTAGTACAAAATACACCACATGCAATAAATAAGTAGTGAACAATGGAAATCTCACGGAATTAAAAGTGAGATAAGAAATCCCTTACCTCGTGTCCAACTTGACTTGTTTGTTCCTTGTTATTCCTGAATAATTAACTAAAGTTAATTTATACTTGCTTAAGAATTTTTTTCAAGTTTATTATTCATTTTATATCACTTATTACCATGTTATGAACATTATTCAATCATTTAAGTTAATAATGGTCGTTTGGTCGATATTTGGTACTTGAGTCAAAAATGGACTTCTTATAATTACAAGTTATCCTTGTGGTCAATATTCCATTATCTACAGAATGATATTCATGATTTAGATATCATATATATCATATATATCCATTATATATATATATGTATTTACAATATTACTTAACATTTAGAGGTAAGAAATGAAATGCACCGTTCATGGTGACGGTAAGCTGTATGTACGCATGGATGCTACTTTCATTTCTATTTCGTATTTTAATGGTATTAAAACATAATGATACATAGGTATATTATAATTATAGTATAATATCATATATAATATCATTAACTCCATCCTTTATATGTCCAATATATGGCATTAACGAGTCATAACACTTTGAGGGGGCAGTAGTCCGCACTTCCTCAAATGAAATTATTACGTTTACCCATAATGGAAACCATAAAAGTGTTATATAAAAGGAAAATACAGAAGAATAAAAAAAATAAACATAATATATATATCATATATAAATACAGTTCCATCATAATGTCCACCATGAGAGGTGTTAGGTGATAATTGAACAATCATCGTTTCGTGGGGCGTTAGTTTTCCATCTACATAAATAGTATGTTATTTACCCATTAGATTGAGGTGTGTGTAAGTGTAGTTAAAATAATTATCATAACAACATCCTAGTATATTTAGGATACTGTTTTTTTAATAAAACAAAAGAATAAAAATAGTTTAGGGGTTAGAGAAGTAAAATAAAACAAATGAACTTAAGAGAAGACGTTACCTTTAAATCGGGTAACTCCCTTTAGCTTAAACCAAAAGGGTTTGTTGAAGTGCCTTTTGCCTAATTTATGGCCTCTATGAGGAGTAGAGGGATGTAGGGAGATTAATTGGTCAGAGTTTGGATGAGACAAGAGGCTTGAGAGGTGTGAGGAATGGGTTAGAAGTGGTGTCCTTTTATAAGGGAGAGGAGGGGCTCTTTAAGAAAGTTTGAAACAATTATTTTATTATAAAAATATCTTCGGTTTCAACAGGTCCAAAACTCATTAATGTAAATTATAATATGAATCATGTTTGAAATAAAATCATCCAAAAAAATTGAGCAGGTTTTGGATATTATTTTAATATTTATAATTTTATTTATTTAAATCATTTATTAATGAGGTAAATAATGCATCATTTTTGTGTCATAAATAATTCTATTTATTTGATGTCTAAAAATTATCAAAAAATAACATGATGTATTAAATTGTTTTATCTATATAATAAATATTTATAGTAGAAAAGATAACTTATATAAACTTATGTAAAAATTAATTTACTAAAAGATATTTGTTTATGTCATTTTTGTCTTTACTTTAAATTAATTAATCTAAAGTGTCATTATCACTCTTAAGTGGCTACATGATGTCCCAAAATAGAGCCAAGGATTACCATGGTCGTCCATGACTCATAAAATAAGGTTAACACAAGTGTTAAGGTAATTTTGTATTATTATAATATTATCTTTACCTTGAATTATCTTATTTACCTTTAACCGCGGTAAATAAAAGTAAAAAATTACTATTTACCAAAAGTTATTTTCATCTTATTGAACCAAATTTTACTGACTAATAAAAAGCATGTATGCCGTATTTTCTAAATTCAATTTACATAAATGGTAAAATTTCATTTAAATGAAAAGGTCAGTTTTTAACTACTACTAAGTGGTTTCACTATTCATAAAAAATTGAAGTTTTTCAGAAAAATACAAAAAATAGGCCTAAGCTATATTTGATATTCCAAATTTAAAAATGACTTATATTTTAAAAAATTCAAAACATATAATTTTCATTAATTAATTTAAAATTAATTCCCGTTGTCAAAACAAATAATGTGTTTTTAAGAAACAATATCTATCAAAAGATTGACACTTTTTATGTCCAATTTCAAGGTGAAATTAATTCAAATAACCACAATTGGATTAAATGGTAAAAATATAATATAATTACACTTTAAAACCAAATAAAAAATAATAATCTAACCATATAAATAAATTAGATTAAAAAGAAGATTTGAATTAAAATACAGTATTTTTCACTATTCATTAAAAAAATGAATTTTATCAGAAAAATACCAAAAAATTACCCAAAGTAAATTTTGGTGTCCCAATTATAAAGAATAATTTTATTTGGTCAAATATAATGTATAAAAGTGACCAAAACATGATTTAATGAGGGTTCTCCATCAAAATGCGTTAAATCGACCTTTTAGTGAATATTAGAGTATTTATGCTTAAAATCGAATTCTTTTCTTATTTTAAGCCTCTAAATTTTATTGGATAAATGTAAAAACATTTAACAAACATGTATAATAATATTTTAGTTAGTTATGTCCATTCTCGCTAATACAACGGTTAGACGTTAACTAGCGTTTAAAATAATAATATTATATTATTAGTGGGAAACATAAGATTTCAAAGAAACTCATTGTTGCGTATCGGGTACACCATAGAACATAGAATCCCCTTTAAAGTAAAATTAATATTTAATTCAAAAATATTAATAAATATGTAAAATTTCAGGTTTTTTTTTACCTGGGATGTTACAGATTTCGTCAGCTGGTCCACTAATACCCAAATAACATCATGGCCTCCCTGATCCCTAGGTAACCATTTGATGAAATCCATAGATATTTCATCCCAATTCCACTTAGGGACATCTAAGGGCTAAAACATACCACCAAAAACATGGTGATCAACATTTAACTACTGTTAGACCAAGAATATTTCCACAAACTCTATTACTACCCACTTCATTCTAGGCCACTAAAACTATATCCTCAAGACATGATACATCTTAGAGATTCCTAAGTGTATAGCTAAAGGTGATATATTAAACTCATAGAGGACTCACTCAAGAATTTACACCAGAAAAAACAACTTCCCCTGAAACAATATCTGGTTCTAACCATCCTCTGACCATCCCTCCGGATCATCACCATGGAAAACATGATCATGTAACACCTCTACCATTGAGTCTCCCCACTAAGACTCCTCCACCAGTTGTATGAAATAATACTACACTTTTATATGGAAAAAAATATCCTCTTCCACCATCCACTCCCACATAAAAGTGCAAGGATGCTAACTCCTCCACTGCTTTCCAAGCATTCGTAGATTCCAAAAAAATTTCATTCTCTGACTTTCTACTCATAGAATTGGCCGCGACATTCCCCTTTCCTGAGGTGTTGTAGATCTCAAAATCATAGTACTAAAGAAACACCATCCACCTCCACTATCACATATTCACATCATTTTGGGAAAATATATACCTCAAATTATTGTGATTAGTGAAGACCACAATGTTCTCACCAATGAGGTAATGTCGCAACAACTTCAGTGAAAACATGACCACTGTTAGCTACAGGTCATAGGTGGCATGATTATGCTCATGGGGGAGTAACTAACTAGAACCATAAGAGATCACTAACCACTGCTACATCAAGATGTATCCCAAGACTAGACGGAAAGTGTCACAAAACACTTCAGACATCACTCCTTCCTTAGGAAACCATAACACTAGATCAATAGAAAACTTCCCCTTCAGATAGCCAAAAATTTTAGATTCTGATCACCCCACAAAAAAGCTTGATCCTTCTTGGTCAAGGCTATAAATGGAACTGAAAATTGAGTGAAATTAGGTAAAAACCTCCAATAATACCCTATGAGACCAATAAAACTATGACATTATTCCACATTATTGGGTGTTTCCCAGGAAATAACCACTTCAACCTTTGACGGGTCAAATGACACTCCCTGTTGAGACACCACATGCCCAAGTAAATGCAACCCCCATGTCCAAAACATTCTCTTAGAAAAGTTTACGTAGAGCTGGTGGCGTCGAAGAACCTGTTGTAAAGTTATGATTTGCTCGACATGATCCTCCTATGAATTTGAGTAGATCAAGTTATCATCAATGAATATGATGACAAACCGATCCAGGAACTCAAAAAAGATAGAGTTTATGAGTCCCATGAATATGGATAGCACATTTTTAACAATGAAAGGCATGAATACAAACTCATAGTGTCTATACCTGCATCTGAAAGCAGTCTTTGGGATATCTCCCTCCTTTACCTTAAATGGGGATATTCAAACTGAAAATCAATCTTAGAAAACAAACTCACCTGTCTCAACTGGTCAAAAATATTGTCTATCCTCATAAGAGTGTAACAGTCCTTGACAATCACCTGCCTCAACATCTGATAGTATAAGAATGACCTCATACTACCATTTTCATTCTTTGTGAATAACACTAGAGTACCCCACGGTGACACACATGGCTAGATGAATCCCCTCTTCATCAGACCATCTATCAGAATCCTTATCTCCTACAACTCATATGGTTCTATCTGATAAAAATCCATCAAAATTGGAGAAGCACCAAGCTACAATTCTATCCTAAAATCAACATCATGTCAATGGGGGTAGAGTCACAACCTCTATGGGAAGAACATTCGGGAACTCCCCAAAAATACTAGGAACCTCCAATGTCCTAATATCTACTAACTCTAATGATAGATTAGCCAATAAGGAAAGAAGAGGCTCTATATGCAGATTGCCAACCTAAAGCTCCGCTCACCAATGAAAGCCACACGTCGACTATCCACATATGAAAACAAAACTCTTCTACGGAAGCATTTGATAATAGTGTACACAAAATACAACCATTTAATGTTAATAATGAAATCTTATGATTTCATCTATAGTAAAAAGATATCCCCATGGGAATGATGTGATCCCATCATCATTCTACATCCTCAGAACACATCAAAAAAGTTAGTATGACCTCCGAATAGAGTACTCAAGACTAGGGGAATGGGAAGACACTATACATATAGTCCCATGGAATGGAATAGAGCAGGTGAAACAAAGGAGTGTGAATCTCTTGAATTAAACAAAGCACAATAAATGGTACTAAACTAGATGACCATACCTCTAATAATCTATGGTCCTACTATAAAAACTGCTTCTATTGCTTGAAACTGACCACACCTATCTCATATTACCCTATGGTGATGACCACCTCTATGGTCACACCTGGGTTGAGGTCCCTAAGGAACATCCTGAGGTCGGACAATGCCTATTCTATCTCCCCTTGGTGGAGCAAGCGCCTACTTTCCCTACTGTTGAAATGACCTAGATGGAAACTGATTCTAAGGATGGTGATGAACCTATCCAACTCTACCATAATGAGCTTAAACAACCACTGGAAACTGATTTTAAAGATGTTTACATACTCCATCAACGAAACACCCCAGTCCAAAACCCATAGTAAGGGCACAGAGACAGCTAGAACCAGAAGTCCAAAAAGGAAACTGCTGAGGTCACCTCTCTACTAGTTGAAACCTTAAAGGTCCTGGTACATGTAACCTATAACTGACAACTTTCCCCCCTTAAGAACTCTATTGGCTCCAAAATCATGGTATACCTCCTCATTATTTCATATACTCAATCACATCCTCCTCTTTCTGAACCTTTAAGTATGTCGACAATGTAAAGGGAGTGACCACATACTAGATAAAAGGAAGAAGTGTCTCCTCTAGGCATCTCACAGGATTATCCTCATACAAAAAAAATATCTGGGGTGAAGATAAGAAAATCCTTGAACATGATACCAAGTTCCCGCAGTAACATACTCCCCTGTTGAAGGGAGAGTAACTCCTTCCTCTTCTCAGCCTTCATAGTCGACAAAAGGAACTCCGCCCGAAACTCCATCAGAAAATCGACCCACAACACGTCTGCCTCCTTAATCTCCCCTAGATAAAGTGTGCACAAATAAAGCACAAATCCTTGCATCTGAATAGCCTTCGAAGGAACCCATCATACTGTCAGATCCCAAATAAAATTGAAGGTGATCTCAAGCTCCTTGATCTAGATCTCTGTCTCCAAATCTGAAACATTTCCCTCATACTTTTACAAGGCCTTACTCTATAAATAATTTAAAATTATCTACCATTGGTCATCCTTCTCTACTGGATCAACTTTCCACCTATTAACCAGATCATCCTTTTTATCCTCAACAGCCTGATCCACACATGAATGATGACTAGGTTCTATAGATGAAAGGTCAACAAGGAATTCCTAATCCCGAGTAGTACATAATTTAATTTGAGGTTTATTTTAACTCATTTAACTCATTATTCATTTCAAACTTCCCAAAAAATTTAATTTAAACATGAACACAAGTCATTCTGATGCATTTACCTTTCCTAGGGTCTCTACCCTACAAATGATGTAGCTTCACTTGGTCGTTTATTAGGCTCAAAGTCCTTGCATCAGATCACGGGGGGCCCTAAAATCCTATGTCATAGCCAGTCTTCCCTGACCAATGTCACACACTAATATTACCTAACACTGTTTCTCTACCAAACCATGCGATCATCACTGTTCCTAACTAAAAACTCCATCCTATCTCTCAACCATCACTTATGATACCATATTGTCATGAACCCCTCCCTTCAAAGATACCCCTCATGGATTGGCAATTAATAAAGGGAGATAATGACCCCTAATTCCTACCTCCAATAGGCCCCGGGGTGGTGACCGACACCAAGGGTATAGAATCTCACAAAATGGGAGGAATTTACCTTTTTAGAAAAAAAGATCGAAAGATAAGATTTATCAACCCCAGAATAACTCCAAGAAACATACACACACACACACACACACACATATATATATATATAAAATAAATCCCAAATCCATTCCACATGCATGTTTAAAATAAAACTATTACAGATGAAATAAAAACTCCAAAGTAAGCACCCAAAGTAAAACTAAGCAGTGAAACAATATCTGTCCAAAAGTATGAGTTTGAAAGGTCCATCATGGTCCATGTAATCTTCCTAGAAAACTAAATGAAATTTATATACGTAGGGTGATCATGCAAGTATACTCCGTAGGAAAACAAAAGTCTATCGTAAAAAAGTGAGAGAACTATACTAATTCCCCTATGAGAAAACATCAGAACCAAACAACACCTAAGCAGGTATACTAACCATCCCCACCTCACTAAGGCACATTCACCAAGTAACACATGTCAAGTAAAGTAATATAGTAAGAAAATAAATGATAGGGGTACCACGCACCACTTTCCACTAGTTTATCCACTCTAGCCTAATGAAAAAGTCCTCGCACTCCCACCTCTTTCAAAATAACCACTTCACAACCTACCCACACACACCTAGGCCCCACAACCACACCTCATCCTGTCACATGGGCCATGAGCCACATCAAATATTGAATACAGATACCTAAGCCACATACCGCATCACATCCCACCTGCAAACACCTAATCCACATACCATATCACATCCCATCCTGAAGACACCTGGGAAAGAATAACTCATATCATCCTGAATACACCTAGGAAAACACAACCCACCTCATCTTGAAAACACCTGGGAAAGAAAAAATCACCCAATAACATCTAGGCCTCATAAAACACAACCTTCTAAAAGAATATTGGGCTATCACTACCTAGAAGAAGGAGCAGGGAAGAGCTGGTGGATAGCCATCCATCCTTCCACCATGATGTTTGAGAAAGACACCCTCCCCCATGATGATGGGGTTGTTCAACACATAGTTCTCAACTAGGGTGGGGTGCATATGGAAATCAAAAGAAAATAAATTTGTATATAGATATAATACCAAACAATCCTACCCAACCTAGGGGTTCTCAATCAAACAATCAACTCACATTACTTCCAACTTCACTGCTACCTCTAAAATACACAACAAACCACAAACCCAAATTATGTTGAAATAGTGGGGGCCCTAGACCCAATTATTCAGTGCTTTTGACTACCATATTGTGTATACAGTAAGCTGTGCATGATGTCATCTTACCATTACAGTGTAGACTTTTCTGCATCCACTATTGAAATGGTAATGTCCAAAGATTAATTGTCATATCAATAGGTTATAGCAGTTCCCAAGATATAATGAGAACCTATAGATACTATGAAATTAATCTTAAATATATGTTCTATGGTCTAGATACATATTACTGATTAGAAATAGTAGATGTTTGACCATCCGGTGTTGGGGGATCATTTTCATTGATACTTATTCTCATGAAGTTCACACTTGGTGATCTCTAATAGTGAGATCATGAGAACTGACCCGTCAATAGGAACTCCATATTTTTTGGGTGTCATTGGATGTTCCTATCTAAGATCAAGTCTAATGGTCTCCTGGATTGAGATCATTACCAATGTATTTCATTTGATTGTGCACATTGATGCAAGATGAAAACCATAGAAATAAAGTCATGGTGAGGTAGTTTTTGTTAGGTGCGTCATTGGTGGCATGATATTGGTTTAATGGTCAAGAAAGGATTTGTCTCTTTTGAGTTATGGAAGTAATATATCTCAGGACATGTTGATATGGATGACAGTACCTTTATAAGACCATGTCCATGGCAGTAAAGGGTAAATCCTTCTAGTTACATCAACAAATAATAAAGAAAGAAAAGGGCGATGACACGTGAGTGCATCCTGCTTTATGAGATATTACCGAAAAAGAGATTATATTACACAGTGCATGTTCGTAGGTTGGATTTCGCTATTGTGACAATCCTTATCTCTTTAGGGGACATGATGGGTTTCTAGATCCAGCTCTCGGTCTGTGAATACTATTCATTGCTGTCGAGATAAGGGCATAGAGGGTCACACACAATAGCGTATTCAAGAATCTACCCTATTCAGTTGAGTAAGAGTTTTGGACATAGTGGTCCCTACCACAGGGGTCTGGGATTTTTCCAAAGTTAAAAAATGACCAATGAAATAAACAAATTCATATTATTCCAGTTTAGAATAATGGGTATTGAATTTATTTATTAAATATATTTACAAATTTTAAGTAAACACATGAAAAATATTAATTGATGAATATTAAATTATTCAAGGTTCAATTAATATTTATGGGAGAGATGAGTCGAGTTAATGAATTAATTATTATCATGTAATATATTTTAATATATTACAAGTATGTGATAATAATATTTATGACTCGGTTTAGTAGTCATAAAATATCGTTGATAGTGCGTTAAGTATTCAGGGGCCAGGTTGGCATTTCTGGGTAATTAGTTAACCACTATAAATATTAGAGGAAAGGAAACTTCTTATTACAATTCATGGAGATTCTCTCTCCTCTCCTCTCTCCCACACTCTAGAGAGAGATGCTATGGATCTAAGGAGCTCAGATGGAGATCTCTCTCGGGAATCGCTAGCGAATCGATGTGGTGATCATTAGAACGTCGAAGGCATCGTCGGTATTCCACTCTAGCACATAGACTACGATGAACGATGCTCCCTTATATTACTTGAAGTGCGTGTGGACGATCTATAGGAATTCAGCCTCGGATTATTTGAGTAGTGATCACCAACGACGAGCAGATGTCGTGCACGACTTCAGAATTAAACCAGGTATTTTATGGTTTATTTTTTACTTAAAACCCTTCACGTGTGGCCCTCATATTTTACCAAGATTCTCTTCACTGATGTCAATAAATTCATGTCGAACGTCGGTGTAAATTTTTTAAAACCCACCTGTTTGGGAATTCCGTTGCACGCTCGGTTCCAACTAGTGGTATCAGAGGAAGGCATGTCGATTTCAAGCCAAAATAATTAAATTTTCATTAAAATATGAAGATGGCATCGTGATGGTCCCAATTCCATAGACCTTGTTTGAATCTGATATCAGATGACCCATCTGCGGTCATTTGAAGTTTAAAATCGGAATTAAACTGGTTGTTTTTTGATCACCGAGTGGACATCTGATTACCAGAATAGTGTTCTCCAGTGAAACTTAATGATGATGATTATTATAATAATTTAATTATAATAATAATTTTATTATTATAAAATTCTATTATAATAATATTTTATTATTATATTTTTTTTATTCCTTCAAGTCTAAACATAGAATTAAGAAAGAAAAAAAATTAGTTTGGGTGTAAGACCTGCAAAGCAGGTCTTGGGATATTTAAAAAAAAGAGGTTGGAAAGAATTTTCAAGTCTAGATTTACATTAAAAAAGAGGGAGGAGAAAATATTTTTTTTATTTGTAAAAAGAAAAAAAGGGGAGGGGGGGGACGACCTACATGTGTAGGTCGTGAGAAATATTTTGGCACCTCCTCTTCCCGATGCACTATAGAACACATGGGCCGATTGGCCCCCCCTTTTCACGGCCCCCATCTCCCTCCCATGGAGCCGTTGGCACAGTTACTTCTGCATGCAAGCGCCACACACTAGACCCCAGGGCTTCTTTCCTCTCTGCGGAAACCTGTTGCAGTAGGACTAGGTGCCAAACCCTAGGATCCAGGTGCATGACCTCCTTCCTCGCATCGCGCGGCTCCCCGGACGCGCTGCATGCAACCAGCAGCAGGCTTCCAGCCAGGCGCTACACCAGGCCCAACCAGCACCCGACCAGCCCGTCCCGGCTCCTCCCCTTCACCACGCGGTAGCAGCAGGCCAGCACCGCTCCCCAAAGACGCTATGAACCTCCAAGTCGGCAGACCCGTAGGCACATGTCGCCGCTCCCAAGTGACACCCCTCCCTGATCCATGCAGCAAGACCCTCTCCAGGCACATAGCCTTGTGGAATCGGTGGGCAACAGAGCCGTGGTGCACCAGGCCCCTCTTTGCACCGACTATGGCCTCCACCCCATGCTGCCTTGCCGAACTACCTTCGGTTGGCGCCCTTGTCGGTTGCGGACAACCCCACCGGGTAGCCTCCCTCCACTAGCACAACTCTCCAGAGCCACTGGTCCCTCTCCTCTAGCCAAGCGTACTACATAGACACTCTCTAGAGCTTCCCTGCTTGAACACTCATGCGCGCGAAGACAGCCACACTGAGTTCTCACCATCGCCGCCACCTTGGACTTTCCTGGTTATCTCGCTTCACTAAATACTTTCCTATTTCTAGCCGTCGTTCGGTCCTCTTAGCGGGTAGGTAAGTTGCTCTTCTCCATAATAAGTCTGGGCAGGTCAGCCCAGCCCAGAACGGACTTGGGAGGACCAGCCCAGCTCAAAATGACCTCGCAGGGGGTTGTAACTACCCAGACTGGGCCTGTGCGGGTTCGCCCCAACCCGCACAGGCCCTGCCTGAAGTTTAATGGGCCAGGGTGAATTAATTTAATCAAAAATTAATTAAAATAATAAATTTAGTTAGAGTTGATAATTAAATTAATTAAATATTAATTTTTCGTTATTAATTTTTAGATACGGTGTAATTAATTTAATTAGGATACTAATTAAATTAATTAAATAGTTAATTTTTTAGTTTTAAAATTAAATTAATAAAATTGGACCGAACGACATATTAATATTGATTTAAAATTATAGTGAAATTTTAATTCAATAAAATAATGCCCTCAAGTTTGTTTTAATGCAAGTTTAATTTTTATTCTGCATTTATTTAATATACGTGAATTTAATGCGTATATATTGGTCATGAGCCGTCGACCTACAAATGCATGTCTGGTGTTTGTTTATTTATTTAATTAATTTTTTTTAATTATTGCATGTCGGTTTGTAATAATTATTTTAATTAAATAAAAGACAATCGGTGTGTCATCCCAAGTGTCATTATATGTATAAGGGCCTGCGCACCCATTCTCAGAGTTGTATATTTATACCCTGAGACCCCCTCACCTGCGTGCGAGTACAGTTGTATAATGACAAGACGAAGTATGATGCATTTCACACCAGGTGATGGCGACGCACCAGACAACAGTTGGATGCATTAGATGAGCAGATGATGCTATTCAAGTTGCAAGCCACACAACTAAAGGTACTTACCCCTAGGGTTTCGGTTGGTCCGTTATTCACTCAACAGATCAGCCAATAGTATTGGCTCATGATCAGATTTATCATTTTATTTCTGCATGGTTTTATTATTTTGTGAATGTGTAGTATAGTGAGATCACATAGAATAATAAACAAGCATGCAAGATAAAATGAACATGTGACGCGATGATTTTTCTATTTCTTGTACGGTCAGTTGTGAGTGCGATCACATAGTACGTTCTTATAAAAATAGAAAATTATTTCATTCATCACATTAACATAATAAAACCCTAAAAAATAAATTAATTCATAAACGCCTTCTGTTATTTATGTTTGGACAAAAACAGCTGTTTGAGGTGCCGATCATGCCATAGACGAGGGTTCCTCTTACTACCAAGGAGTACTTATAAAAATGATGGGTAGAATTAACTAAAATTGCAACAAAGTATCCATATCTAGATTGCTGTAATTTTAGAGGCAAGTGTTTAGAAAATCATGTTCTGATTTTAAGAAGCTGGGACTTCACTCAACAGATCGAGGAACCACAAGTTAAAGCGGTCGGCCAGCCAAAATCCCACCTAGAACCCTCCAAGTAGTGGCGTAGCCATAGCTTCTAGACTACGAGGGGTGGTTCTGGGATCCTTGCCACTAGAATACTCAAGTGACAGAGTATTTCGATTATAGCGTAGAGGGTTCCTAGAATACGATAAAATAGTAGGAGACATTAAATGATTTAAGTAATTAATCAAAAAATGTCTAAACTGGTAATTCATATAAAAGGCACTAATCTGCTAAAATTCATTTTTGTAGAAAAAATGGAAAGTTATACCACAAGGTTAAAACTATGATATTATAATGGACAAAGTAAATTTCCACACTGACACGAGTATCCATGAATAGTTTAGGCATTATCACATAGTACTATGATATAGTAAACTCATGGTGTCAGTGTCCCCAACACTGTTAAACTACCTCAAGAAGCGAGGGTGAAAATTGCTTACAGGAGACTAATGTACAAAGCATATTATAGTTATATCATTAATCTTTGATCAATGTCTGTTGTCAGTTACGGTCACCACACCAGGATAAATATGATATAACATAAAGTCTCATCTCTAAGAAGTTTTCACAGAGAAAGTGAAACAATGATATGAATAAGGCAAAGTTTACATCAGCATGTGTAAATTGAAAATTGATCATGATCTTTAAATATCATTTTCACCACATTATTAAAGTCTCATTTTATGTTACAAAAATGAACAAGTATTGAGTAAACTCTTCATTAACAATTTAGTTAATATTTACCAAGATAATAAGAATAAAAGACAATTACGTTTTCATTCTTATGGAGAATAAATTGAAAGAAAATGAGAAAAGTCCAAAAAGAAAGTAATGCCAATGGAACATCTTCTAAATTATTAAATTAATGAGGTATTAACAAAAGTTATTTACATTTCATATTATAAAATAATACTATGGAAGTTTAAAAGCAATAAACTTATTTAAAGAATCCAGTTGCCGCTTCTACATCAGGTATATTCATCAATATAATGTTTCCTTTTACTACTTGGGTATTTAATACTATATGATTTTTACATATGTGTATTTAAATACAATAACCAAGTAAGTATAAAAACATTACTAGAAGTCAGGTGTATTATCCAAGTGGTTGCAAAAGGGTGATACCTAGGCCAATGATGAGAAGTACACGACTTCCCTAATTGCCAAGTGTAAGATTTGTGTTGAACTATTATTGAGTATAACCACAAACATTAATCTAATGTGTTCTTTTATGCAAGGATACATTATTTCAGGTTCTGGAATGAATGTTGTTTTTGGTAAAATCAATCACTAGTTCAATAATACCTGTATCACATGAAATTATTGATGAATATAAATGTAATACTTATACCCACTTGTGATAATATAATTATTTTTCAAGTAATACTAAAATTAAACATCATCAATATACCAAGTTTGGTATTTAGGCTCAGCACAACTAAATAATTTTGGTATTATTGATTTATTTAGTTTGTACAAAGGAACCTTTAGTAATAAGGGTATGTCACAAAGCTTTTGGGAATAGTTAAACAAGTTATCATGAACTATTCCAAGTATAATCTATAGGTATGTATACCTCATAAGATTCCTTTAAGTAAATAAGAATAATAAAATGATGTATATGCATGGTCAAGAGATATGAGTTGCTTCGGGTTGGGATACCGAAGAATATCTCGACCAAGAATTCATCAATCATGATAATGTAGCATTGAGAAATTCCTAAACACACATTACCTCATCGACATAACGAAATTGATGTTAATGAGGAGGACTGATAATTAAGTCTTGTATATCAACATTGATCAAAAAATGTAGCATGGAGTAATTCCTAAATACACATTTTATACATCAAAATATTGATGTAAGTAATATCAATATTGGAACTAGCAGAAACTTCCATTATATTTCATGAAATGATTTTCAAATAACATCGATATCCCACAACCATATGAAAAATATAATGAAAAATGGATATCATATGATTCATAGTATGATAGAAATCCATTATTTCATAAGGACATGTGTTTAGATGCAAATAGTTTGTTCAGATACAAACAAACTTGCATGAAGATAAACACATTGTGCATTTAAGGTACTTATCCTAAAAATTACTTAGGATATTACATAAATCCCTAAGATAGAAAATTTGTAGTCAAGTAAGGGACTATATATCTATATAAGGGTGAACATATCTATTAGAGATAGTGGGAGCTATATTGACTCGTGTTTAGTCAATGATCAAGTTGCACAAAATAGTTGGCATAGGAACTAGTTCCACAAGCGCATGTGGAACAAAGTATGTTCCAATGACACATAATTGGTAGAAAGGATAAAACCATGGTGATGGTTTTTATATTCACTACGGTCGGTGATCTATTATTAAATGTGAATAATATTTCCTACAATTAAGAAGTATATGTCAATTAGCTAAAATTGATAAGACCAAATAAAATTCAATTAATGGATTCCATGTATTAAAGTGAAAAGGGGCTATTATTTTGGATACTGCGGTGGGTATTCAAGTGAGTTGATACATGGATGGTATGAGCTGGGTACCAAAAAGGCTTGATTGATTTGACCAATTCGTTATGCCTAAATCCGTTAGAATTTTACTTATCATAGCTAATATCTATGATCAATTTATTTAGCATTAAATGGTGTCTATACGACGCAACCGTAAAGGGATGGTCACATCAAAAAATGCGAATAAAGGTTTCAAGTTACTAAAATCCGGTTTAGGATTAAAGTAAGCAACAGGATCATAGAATATACATTTGTAACAAATGTTTTCCATGTGTCTTTGAGAGGTTAGTGGGAGAACCAATGTTTTCCAAGAAAATTATGTTCAGAAACATAAGAAAATAGAAATTGGTCTCAAAGGTAGTTAATACCAAAATAAAATTTATTCTCCAATGATTAACTTAAAGTATCAACCTAAGTTCTAGGGAACATGATCTACTAAGGTAGATCTATAGGTTGCTTAGTCCTAGTCAATCGTATATATAGTGACATTATATGGAAAAATACAAGTTGTAAAAATTCAAGAGATGAATTTTTGCCCATGTCATAAGGTATAATATCTCCATGTTGACCTATCCGTGACATGGGATGAGATAAATGTGGTGATTTGAAATTCATACATCGGAGTGATGGATCAATCACGCATGCCATAATATGTACAAGAACTGATATTGCCAAGGTATATTCTATAGTAGAAAAAAATCAGTTATATCCAGGAGCACTGCAAGGGATGCAGTCAGAACTATATAATTTTACATCAGCAAGTACACAAGATATGTACCTGGTAAGTGGAGAAGAAAGGATACTAGTTTTCAGGGATAAAAACTAGTCTTCTATAGATCAATATGATCTAGTATTGCAGTTAGAGACGATGAGTGAGACAATCTCATATAATCCAGTTGTATACATACCTACAAATACCAAGTACATTGCATCTTTAAAAATATCTAAGAATCCATTAAATGAAATGATTTGTTCCAGTTCTTGGAATCACACCTGGTGAGAAAAGTATTATGATAATGTAGATTATGAAATTCTTACTAGCAAATATGTTAAGTTATGACAGTGGAGAAAAGGAATATACTCAGGATACTATCTCTTGAGAAGTTTTACTCTTAAGATATGAGGTCGCAATAGCAGAATTGCCACATAGTGGAACCGTGGCAGACCGAGTAGATAAAGCCATAACTCAGCAGAAACATGATAGTCATCATGTGAGTAGCTAACAAGTTTGGTTAGAAAGTTGTATCTAGTGAAAGTGGGAGTGTTGAAATAGTGGGTTCCCTAGACCCAACTATTCAGTGCTTTGGACTACCATATTGTGTATACAGTAAGCTATGCATGATGTCATCTTACCATTATAGTGTAGACTTTTCTATATCCACTATTGAAATAGTAATGTCCAAAGATTAATTGTTGTATCGAAAGGTTATAGATGTTCCCAGGCTATAATGAGAACCTATATATACTATGACATTAATCTTAAACATATGTTCTATGGTATAGATACATCTTATTGATTGGACACAATAGATTTTTGACCATCAGGTGCTGGGGGCCCATAGGCATTGAGACATATTCTCGTGAAGTTCGCACTTGGTGATATCTAATAGTGAGATCATGAGAACTGACCCGTCAATAGGAACTCCAAATGTTTCAGGTGTCATTGGATGTTCTTATCTATGATCATGTGTAATGGTCTCCTGACTTGAGATCATTACCAATGTATGTCATTTGATTGCGCACATTTATGCAAGACGAAAACCATGGAAATGAAGTCATGGTGAGGGAGTTTGTGTTGTGTGCATTAATGGTGGCATGTCATTGGTTGAATGGTCAAGAAAGGATTTGTCTCTTTTGAGTTATGGATGTAATATATCTCAGGCCATGTTGATATGGATGGTAGTACCTTTATAAGACCATGTCCATGGTAGTAAAGGGTAAATCTATCTAGTTACATCAATAAATAATAAAGCAAGAAATGGGCAATGACACATGAGTGCGTCCTGCTTTATGAGATATTACCAACAAAGAGATTATATTACATAGTACATGTTAATAGGTTGGTTGTCGCTACTATGACAATCCTTATCTCTTCAGGGGACATGATAGGTTTCTAGATCCCGCTCTTGGTCTATGAATACTATTCACTGCTATCAAGATAAGGGCCTAGAGGGTCACACATAATAGCGTATTCAAGAATCTGCCCTATTCAGTTGAGTAGGAGTTTTGGACATAGTAGGCCCTGCCACAGGGGTCTTGGATTTGTCCAAAGTTAAATGATCACCAATGAAATAAATAAATTCATATTATTTGAGTTTAGAATAATGAATATTAAATTTATTTATTAAATGTATTTACGAGTTTTAAGTAAATACATGAAAAATATTAATTGACGAATATTAAATTATTCAAGGTTCAATTAATATTTATGGGAGTGACGATTCGAGTTAATGACTTAATTATTATCATGTAATATATTTTAATATATTATAATTAAGTGATAATAATATTTATGACCCGGTTTAGTATTCATAAAATGTCGTTGATAGTGCGTTAAGTATTCGGGTTCTGGGTTGGTATTTTCAGGTAATTAATTAACCACTATAAATTTTAGAGGATAGGAAATTTATTATTACTATTCATGGATCTTTTCTCTCCTCTCCTCTCTCCTACACTCTAGAGAGAGATGCTTTGAATCCAAGGAGCTCAGATAAAGCTCTCTCTTAGGCATCGCAAGCGAAGTGATGCGATGATTGTTGGAACGTCGAAGGCATTTTCATTATTCTACACTAGCACCTGGACTATGATGAATGACACTCCTATGGATTCCTTGAAGTGTGTGTGGATGATCTAGAGAAATTCGATTTCATATTCTTCGAGCATTGATCACCAACGATGAGCAGACATCGTGTGTGACTTCAAAATTAAACCAGGTATTTTATGGTTTATTTTGTGCTTAAAACCCTTCACACGTGGTCCTCGACTTTGATAGGGCTTCTCTTCAGTGACGTCGACAAGTTCACGTCGAACGTCAGTGGAAATTTTTTAAAACCCACAAGTTTAGGGCTTCCGCGGCATGCCCGGTTCCAAAAAATTCACACTCCCAAATAATTGATTAACCATTACCATTCTATATTCACAATTAATTTATTCATTTATTACATTACTTTCTGAAAAAATACCAAGCACAACACATAATGAGAAATACAACCCAAGAAAAATATGGAAAAACTCTTGGCATATTACCCATACCAACCACTACCATCATCATTTTTCAAATTTATTACACCTAACTCATAACCACACCCATTATAACATCTCATCACAACCATTCTTTATATCCCTTCTTCACAACACTACTCATCCATTCCAAAATCAATAAATCTATCAACTTGAGATTCCATCACACATTTTTAACCACTCCACAACACATAACCGTGCTCACAACCATACCACCACACAAACCAAACAAAACATATTCATATTTAACAAGTCATTTATTATTTAATTACACACATTAAATTTCTAGGTTAGCATAGAAGGTATGATCTTGGGGCATCCATTTATTAGCCAGGTATATGTGGTTATAAAATTTTATATATAACTATTCAATGAAAAACAAAAAAAACAACATTTATCTTATAGACCATACCATGCACAAAAAAGACCCCCAACAACCATGATTTTCAGTGGGGAGTTTAGCTAATATAATTCACAATAATAACCAAAAAAAATAACAAGAATACCATATGTCACTTTTCCCTATCCCCTGAATATTAATCTTGAACCGATTGAATTATCTTTATTTAATTTGTATCCAACTATATTCTCATGGGAAACATTATTACACCCACCCTACATGATACAAAATTAAGAGGGATGAAGGAACCTACTTGGAAGATGACATGATTATCACTTTCTTATTGGGCCAAAATAGGGGTGTGTGCATGTAGCATGAAACTCTAAGGAAAATAAAAACCAATTGGTGTAGCATAATGGCATAACTCATATGCAGAGAAAGGTTCTGGGCACCTCATACCAAGATATAACAAGAAGGAAATAATAATGAGAAAGGTGTTTCAACTATTGGAAGATCTAAAATAGGGTTGTGGTTTAGATACATCTTTAATTTTACATTAAAGACAGATCCTGTCAAGATTACGTGCTTTGACTAATTAAAAGCCCCTATAATCTTAGGAATTTAAAGGTATGACACATAGATATTGAAATGTCTCCAAAACCACTTAAATATAACATTAAACTTATTTTTCTTTCAAAACATATGTAAAAAGGGAAAAACTGGAAAAACATGAAAATTATAGAAATTTGAAAAACTATTGGAATGACTCACCATTGGATGAGTCACCATTGTGAATCATCATTGCTAGTCATTGATGAGAGTCACCATTGCGAGTCACTGGTGTGAGTCACCATTGAAAGTCACTATTGCAATTCACTAGTGTGAGTCAACAGTGTAAGTCACCAATAGAAGTCACCACTGGAAAGCTACCATTGCGAGTCACTAGTGTGAGCTAACATTTTGAGTCACCATCGCAAGATAGCATTACGATTCACCTTCATGAGTCACCGTCACAATATACTATTGTGCGTTATCGTTGTAAGTCACCGATGGTGAGCTACTGTTGTGAGACACTATCACAAGTCCCCATCATTAGTCACCGTTAAAAGTCACTACTGGTGAGATACCATTGTGAGTCACTATTCCCAACTCACTGTCCTGACTCACCATTCCTAACTCACTATTGGAGAACTTGAAAAACTATGAATTTTTACAAAGTCTTGGAATAAGTAACCATGACCTCCCAAAACACCTCAAACACTAGAGTTTCACAAAGAAATAGACTTGAGAGGTCCAGACCATTAAAAGTTTCTAATAATAAAAGAAATATTATTTGATAAAAGGGATTTTTTTTGAAATGATGATAAAAAATTATATTAGAGAGATAATTTGTGATTTTTCTGAAATGATTAATTTTCTTTTGAAAAGTGAAAAATACCATTTTTTGTTAAATTATAATTTATTTCATTAAAAAGTAAACTTATTGTTTGAATTTGACATTAATATAACATATTCATAATTTAGTTTGAAATAATATTAGTAATTAAATTTGAATAATTGAAATACCTGGTTTTGGGATATTCTCAATTTTATGATGAGAAACACAGTTTTCTAAAAAATATTTTTCATTATAGTTTTCATTTTTATCTTAAATTTATTCTCCCACATATAAATAATGAATAATGGGAAATAGATTTTGTATTTGGAATAAACATGATCAAATTTGGTAAATATTTAGCTTTTATTTTGGGTCATTATAAATAGTAACTATGGTAGACATCTGTCACCGCAGTAAGGGTTAATTGGGAAAAGGGGGAAAATATAATATAAGGTCTCAAAATAAACTCAATACACACATTTATTTCATTTTATTAGATTTATTTGACCAAATAATTTATAAAATATAATATATTCTAATTTGGTTCTAGTTTTCATTTATAAAAACATTTAAATTATTTTATGTTAAGGAGATTCCAAAATGTCATTGATTCCGATGAAAGTACCACTGTGTGTTTGAAATGTCTAGTATGATTGATTGTGTGTGTATTTGTGGGGGGGGGGGGGGGTTGTAATGTTTCACAATAATTCTTTTCAGGTTCAAACCTCTTATTTTACACCCAATTGGTTAGTTTCCAATAGGGTTTGTTCATGGAACAAGAAACACCCAATAAATCTCATATACGTGATTACTCATGTACCTACTTTCCAAAAGAAAATTATCATTGGGTTACTTGGCCAATTATAATTAAAAATCACATTGGTATATTGCATGTGAGTTTGGGATCATTAAACCATTTTGGGGGAAATTATTACCTATTCAGAGACTCTCTTATAGATTTAAGACATATTCATGAATCCTTTATTCATTCCCAAAAATAACATGAGTAAGTCATTAATTAAAGATCAATTATTAGAATGTATAGACTTGGAATCATCTATATTCATATTGGGTTCTATATAAATGTTTCCTATCCACCAGATATTCCTATTTCATTTGTTATTATGATGGTAGTTTTAATCCACATAGTGGGGAAATGTGGAGTTCATTATCATCCAAGGAGGAAAGAGTTGTTTTGATGTTGGGATCAAACCCATAAGATTGGATTCCTATGTATTACCGTGAAAGTAATTAGAACCATTGTTGATCAGTGACACTCTATAGGACACACCATACCTTTAAAGGTCATGTGATAAGGACCCAACCATACAGTTTAATGCTATGTGGTAAGGATTCCCAAGTTGACAATTCCTGGTAAAAGTTTGGTATGGAAATTATGCCTAAGAGGCCTGAAGGACCTGAAATAGATGCGGCCACCTAGGTATAGGCATGATTTCACTAGAAATATAGGAAATATAACATTATAGAGTATTTGTAATGTTAGTTTTGGACCTCATGTATAATTCCTACGTATCCTAGTTTACCATGAATCAAAGCCCATGTAGTTCAGAAGAATGGTGCTTAGACCTAGGAGGATACATATTTGATTACTGTATGGTAGAATGGTTGGGTATTATACAAAGTAGGAGGCCCATGCTTCATGAACTGTCAAGAATTTTTCGAATCATGGTGATTTGAGGGTTTGGATGTGGGTTACACTATGGAAGATGACATTTTCTTGGGATCTTATGGATGTCATGATCACCAATCAACACTAATCCCTTGTGAGAAATGATCAATATGAAAAAAGGGAAGAATCATATGATCTAGAAAACCACAAAATCCTCTTGGTCCATTGGTGGATGGATGATGGATCCCAAAGGGAGAGATAAAGGGAATTTAATGTCCCCATCTCCCATCTTATGTTGATAACCATGATAGTCACATCAACTCCTGACTATGAACTAGTTAGGCGAAGAGGAGAAAGAGTGAAACCTATTTTCAGAAAGGCTAGGGGATTACTTTGGGAAGGATTCCCAATGGGTGGTTCCTTGGGAAGAGAGGATAATAAGACACTACACCTCAAAGGGAAAGACAACTGTGATCGTCCCACCTCCTCACTTAGAATAGGGAGTTCCACACGAGAATCTCCATCTTTGAGACCCTCATTTACATGAGAATTTTGAGTTGATAACATTCTGAGCATCCACCTTGTTAATGATGTTTCCCACATTAATCTTCTTACCATGGGTATGTATACTCAAGTGGAAACACTGATATGTCCAATGATTTTATTGGATATATTGGTTGGCTTTGGGAGAGGCCTTGACCTGATACACTACTACAAAAACAGGCAAGGGAAGCGCCACTATTTATCAGTGCTAAAAAAAAGAACTAATATAGGGGACCCCTTTATCAACGTTTTTTTGTAGCGCTAATAAAGGGGGGATTTATCAGCACTTTTTCCTATAAATGATAAAATTTATATTTAAAAAAAATCATGAAAAATAATATATTGTTATATAAGTATATTTATTTTGATATAAATATAATATATATTTTTTAAATATGTTTTAGATAAGTATAAATAGACTATTACATTTAATATATAAGAAATTTAGTGAAAATGGCTTTAAAATATTTTAAAAAATATTATTAATTAAAATTTTTCTATTTATCATTGATTAATAATCATTTAATAACAATATAAAGACACAAAAAATCAAAAAAAGAATAAAATATATAAAATAAGTTGAAAATGTAACCCAAACTTCAAACGACCATAACTTTTGATCCGGGTGTCTGTTTGAGCTCTACAACATATCAAATCGAATCTTGCGATGAGATCTATGTGCTAGTGATCGAAGGAAATCTTCGGTCACATTTTTCAAGGACAAAAGGCCCAGAAGGCCTCCAAAACTGAGTATCTAACCTTACCTTCAAGTCTATTTTTTATTTTATGAAAAGAATACTTTTTGGTTGAATGAGAATGGAAAATATATTCAAACCACGAAATTCAAAAACCTCCAAAAATCAAATCCAAATACAACCCATAGGGTACCATCAAAACTGTGAGCCATATCTACCTTCAAAACCAAACATACAAGAAAATTTCATCAACACCGACACCAATGACATTGACATAGACTCACCCGAAGCCCATCTTCATCATCGAATAGAACACTAAACAGAACACCATAACCTGAAAATACAAAAACCATTACGAAAAATGCCCACTAGAAACCACCATCACTGCCATGAATCACCAACCAGCACCAGAGCTCACCAAGCATTAAGGATCGCCACCAGTAGAACCACAATGGGGTGGACTCCTGGAGAACGAATACCACTCAAACATAACTTTCAAAAACTTCCATGAGGACCACCCCACCATACAATCATGGATTGGGAGTGACAAAATAGGGAATCCAGAGAAGAGTTTTTAGCAGAAATTGTGTCATCAGTGATTCATGATGATCAATTGAACCACCATACCCTACTAACAGAAACTCATCACCGTTATTGAATGCATCAATGCCACCAGGAAAACCAAACAGAGAAGCCACATACGCTACTACAAGACTAGATAAGAACCCGAATAATTCTAGTAACCACCAGCACATATGACAAAGTGAAAAAGGAATAAAAGGAGAACACATGATCATAGGAATCATCGTTAAGAGGCCTGCCACATAGTATTTTTCTACGTGGGTTTAGGTTCCTCCCGTGTAGTATTTTATATACGATTTCGAGTTCCTCCCACATAACATTTTTCTCTGCAGGTCAGGAATCCCTCTGTGTTGATTTTTACTACATGGGGAGATTGCTACAAAGGGTCCATCCACATGTGCTTAGAAGGATTGTTTCCATCATGGGTTTTGGGTTCGTAGATGGATGGGGTAATTACTTTAATTTATTAATGTTATACGGTGGGTTTATCTTATTTGAATAAAAGGACCTCACACCTTTATTCTTATTTTTGTATGATTTTCAGTTCTCTATCATCCTTCATCCTATCCTTCTACATCATCTCCCCTTGGGTTTTTATAAAGGAATGGGAGAACTGACTACCGGGAGAGACGGTTATCCATGGTAGACCATTGTGAGGCTTTCATTTGTGGGAGCCCAGTAAGGGTGTCCTGACCCATAAATGATTTCATTTGTAGGGATGCCCCAAAAAAATTTATCATTAGTGAGGGATGAAAATAACAGTCCAAACCCAAAAATGATATTATTTTTTTAATGGGTTCTATTTGACACTTCCAAGTCCCGATAAAGATTTATTTTGTGGGATTCTATGTTGAGTATAGGGAAACCTCACGGAATGGCAATACACCTCATGGAGCGACGGTCCATACAGTGAGATTTTCTATTTGGATCAAATCCTTCCTTCATAGGTTTTATTCCTGAAATTAATTTTCATAATCATCTTCAGGTTTATTTTTCCCTTTGAAAAATTCATGGAATTCATTTATCCTTTCATGCAGAGTTTTTAGGACCCAAAAATACCTCCATCTGAATTTTCTCTAATTGAGAAAAATAGGAGGTGATTCTTATGAATAAATTGGTCTTGTTTGAACGACTTTAAAGTCCATGTAATAATATAGTTTTTTTCCTAAGACAAGGGACATAAATAGAATTGTTTTTAATATCTCTAGATTTACAAGGAATTCCCTAAAAACATTATGTATTTTCTGTTACCACCCTATTTTTTCCTAAGTCCACTGAGGTGTTGGTTTAGTGGGTGATAATTTACTCTTACATAGGCACCCCTTTGTGGGTTTTTAGGGTAACATGGTTTGTGAATTTTTTCTATTCATTTCTAAATTATTGGCTAAAACATGAAAATAATTGTCTAGAAAGATGGTACTCAAATTTTACCCAGGAAAACATTTTCATGTTTTCAACATGACGAGTAAAATGTTTCTTTTGGTGGGTAGTTTAATGTCTTTTAAGACGGACTAATGAAATTTGTGTTTTTGGTCAAAACATTTCAACTATAAATGATAGGGTGATGACCCAAGTGGTGATTGATGACTGAGAATGTCCCAATATTACTCAACCATATTAATGGAGGATTTTTAGGCCCTGATTTTGTGAATTTCAAATACAAGGTATAATATGGGAAAAGTACATAAGGAGTCACTGTAGATCATATTTTAAAGGTGTTTTCAATAAAAATTTCATTGGTTCATATAGATATATAAGAGATATCTCTAGAGAAAAATATTTCCTTTGGTTGACAAGTATTTTAGTAGGAAATTTATGCAGATCTAAATGAGGCATATTATGAAAATTCAAACAAAGGTGTCCTAAGAAAACATACCTTCCCATCCCGATGGCCAAGTAGTTTGTGGAAATTTGGATTTCTAAAGACCATGAAGGGTGTCTTGTCAAGGGTATGATGTTTGAAAATGAAGAGCACATCTGTATCAGCACTAGCCATGAATGAAAGACCACTCAAACATGAATTTTACTTTTGTAAATGAGGGTTGATTCTTAGTTCATTTTACTTTAATGTCACTATGATATGGACCATGAAGTTTAGAATCTTATTGTAAAAAATTTGAGGGATATGATTTAAGGTCAATCAAATTTTACTGAAAGATTAGTGATTTTCCCTTTTAATGTTAATCTGTCCAAGAGTATTCCATTATCTTTAGTAATGAAGGTGAAGAGTTTTCAAGTTGTAATCTGGGGGTGTCCAAATCTAAGTAGTGGTATGAAATGAAGATTTTATTTGGATTTATAGAGATATAATAGGTATTTCATCAATATAAATTTTCCTATGGCTAAAAGACCTTTTTTGAGTCAATTTATGTGGAGCCAACTGGGAAAATATTATTCATAGTAAAACAAAGGTGTCTTTATGACACTTACCCTCCATTTATGATGGACAATTAAAGTTTATAGATATTTGAAATTCTTTAGAAATTATGTTTTCTTTATGTATGGAAGGTTCCTGAATATGAATAGACTATTTCATATTAAGATTACCCGAGAATGGGAGGAAATTATTTCCTCACACAGGTCTGACTGATATAGAGGAAGGAATGATTGTTTTTTTGTTTTGGATGGGCCTGATATATGAAGTCCAAGATTTTTTATATATCTCCTCAAATCGAGAATCAATCCCTATGTAGTTATAAAGAATGTTTCCATGTAAATTGATCGAACACTTGTGTAAGAAAGGGTTATTTTTTATCAAATATGGGTCCATGTGTAGGGTGAGATATATACATGACTCCCCTATACAGATCTAGCTCATATATATAAGAGTACAATAATTTTTGTTGTTATTGTGTCTGTAATGGGATATAATATCCTGCCGTCACTACATATCTCATAAAATTGGGAATCAGGTCATATGTAGTTCTTGTGTGAAAGTTCACATGGTATTTCGGACCCATACATAGAAAAGGGGGTACATTTTAATGTCATAGATAGGCCCATATGTGAATATTTGGGTTTCACTATGTATCATGTGATAAAAAATCAATCCAAATGTAGTTCTCTAAAATCACGTAGCTTAGTCTCATGCGATGATGACATCCTCCATGAAATTTAGCATTATGTGGAAAGGAATAAATATAGTATTAAAGTTTTAGGTCATAAAAATAGGACCATATGTCATGTAAATGATGAGTAATAAAAGGTTCATTAAGCCAAGATTCTCTAAAATCCATCAGGCATGAGTGGTAAAAAACTAAACCATGATTTTAGGGGTTTTGGATAAAGAGAAATGATATGAGAAAAAATGATGTTAGGTATTATGAATAAATAAGATGTATCTCCTAAAAATGAATTTTTATTTGGTTAACATGAATATATTTTGGGTGATTTATTCAAAGAATAATGGGGCATATTATGAATAGTCAAACAAAGGTGTCCTCAGGGAACTGACTCTCCATTCTCGATGGCCAATGAAATATTATGGATATATAAAATTTCCTAGGATAAGAAGTATGATAAATGGAAATTATGTGTTAGTGTATGTTATAATAATTCAGACCACGATTGGATGTGGAGTGTGTGGTTTCATATATAGATCTTACCCCTATGTTGGAGGGTTCAATGTTTTTCCTTAATGGACCCCCCAAATGAGGGAACCCAAATATGAGATCCTATACATTGGTATTTGATTATATATAGGATATGATATTTTTTTTATTTTTTTACACTATATTTGGGATTAGGAAATGGGGTACATGAATCACTACATATCATGTTAATGAAATAATCAAGAAACACACAGTTCTTGAGAAAATTGTGCATTTTAATATCATGTGATGAGGACATCAACCAAGCTATTTAACATTATTCGGTAAGGACATATTGTGTTAATTTTAAGGTCTTTCAACCAGGACTATAGTAACCCCAATTTTTATTGATATATATTGATAATATGGGGAACCCTTTACAGAAACTCATAATCCCATGTGAGCTATTCTTAGTGTGAGAAAAAATGGGTAGAAAAGGTTTATTTCAACATTCAAAGTTGATAAAAATGAAATATAAGGAAATTTTTGATTTTGTTGTGGATGTACCCAGATGAATAATTCAAGAATCCCTACATATCTCATAGGGGTGAGAATCAAGATATACGTGGTTCTCAAAAGAGTTCTTGATTCATGTCTGACCCATATGAAGGATTGGGGAATTTTCATTTTTATAGAACTTACCTGTAAGGTAAATGAACCATGTTGGTTCCCCTGTATCGACATTGTTTATATATAGGGGAGGGTAATTTTCCATACTTTAAGGATAGGCCTATGACAAAGGGTTTGGGAATCACTAGGTATCTCATTAGAAATAGAATCAATTCATATGGAGTTCAAAAATCATGTGCAATTTAATTTTTTTATGGAAAGGACATCTGCCTTTTAGTTAAACATATTTCAATAAGGATGTTAATTATATGTAGTTTAATTTCATATAGAAAATACGTGGGTGTCACTTAGTTTTTTCTCTTATGACACAAATGATGTTTCACTGGTCTTAAATCCACATGATAAGGGACAACTACATATTTTAATTTCATATAGCAGGGGTGTCATGTTCTATTATTACACAGAGTATTTCTTAATATACTTTTAATTTTTTGAGGTTGTGATGATTTTTCGATCCATTGAAATAAATTAATATGGTCCATTGGAGTAGAAATCATGTATGGAATAAGGTCCCTCCCACTATGATTTTAGATTTATAGGTTTCATTCCAGGTATCATTAAGGTCCTGAGGACCAATACCATATCTCCCTCAATGAATGACCAGATAAGAACTTTTTAATTAAAGGATTATGTAATTTGGTTCTATTATACTTCCAAATGATTCAAGGTATGCAATCTATTCTCATCTACTTTCCCAAATTCATCCATCCATTTCAGGGATCACTCATCTATGGATATCTGGTCACATACTATGATATAGAGCAACGAAAAATGGACTTATATAGGCAAGAACCTCTCTATCTCATATACCAATTACTATAGCATTGCCTATGTGGTAGTGCAAGTTGTAGTCCGGTAATATCAAAAGGCATGCAAGATCTTTTCCATCAAATAAATTTTATCCGTATATATAATCTTATGGATTATATTTGATAGGGTCTTTTAGAAGGGTTATATCTACTCATTATCTACTTTATGATAGCGTGGTTAATGATTAGACTTCATGTTATACTCTTGATATAACTTTTCCAACTCAGAAGATGAAAAATTTGTGTTGTTGTTCATTAGTATTATATTAGGGACACTAAATCTAGCGATGATGATGGATTTCAAAAAGCTGATGATGTTCCTTTTCTTGACATATTTGAGGAGTAAATATTCTTACCACTTGGAGGAGAAGTATTTTTTATTGATAATGTTCATGAACTTATTGTATGGAAGGAGGACATGGTCCCTTGAAGTCTTTTCCACATATGGAAAATGGCTAAAAGTATTTGGCTATGTGTCGAATCTCCAGGGGTTGGTGAATGAAGATAGAATGAACCTAGAAGGAATAGAACTTTATTACAATTTTTTTTGCATTCCTTCATCATAGTGGGTCATTAGTACCAAAGCCTCCATATTTTATGTGATTTATTTAACCCTAACAACTGGAAATCACAGGCTCTAGTGTGTACTTCTTTCATGGAAGGAACTTCCTCTTCTCCATCAATACACCAGAGTAGCAACACATCAAGGAATCACTTATATAGGAACTTTTTATGATTTCCATCATCATATAGAAAAATTTAAATTGATCATATTTTAATTTTATATTTCACACATCTTTTTTATGGGAGTATTCACATCAAACTCTGTTTTTTCTAGTCATCTAATTTTCTGGTTCATTGGGAATCACGGTTTTTCTCTTGAGTTCTGGGTGTGATGGGGGGTTCAATTTTGAAGTGTTTCTTTGTCTCATTTTTGTATCATGGAAGTTCCTTAGTTCATTTGGGAGTTTTTGAAGAAAACATTGAAATTTTGGCTAGGAAGAAACTTTCACATAGTCGATGCATGGTTTGGTAAACTGTGTAGCCAAACCTAGGTAACCATGTAATAGGTGGTCGGTTTGGGAAGAACCTATCGCACAGTCTATGCATAATCGATGAAACCATGTTGGTTGGATAAACTATTGATCTCTTTATGGGTAGTGAATATTTCATGATTGTTTCACAGTTTGAGAAACCATGTGGACAAACCGTGCGAGTTTCCTAGATTTAAAATTTCTTGAAATTCTAAGTTTACCCCTTTCAGGATTTTAACCTGAATCACCCCTCTAATTCTTTCCCTAGAGCGTGTGACCCTAGGAAGACCCCTAGATTATTCTCTATTCCTCCTCTCTTATCCTATGGTGTATATCTAGAGTTATTTCAAGGTTTGGGGATAATTTCTCAAGGTAAACCCTCTCCTGTCCTCTCCTTCTTCCTTCTCATTATATTTCATCTTGTGTTTCTTTTCTCCCATTTTAATTTTGACCTCACGTTTTTTTTAAATATTGTTTTATGTTGGTGGTTTTTATCATTTAGTGTTTCTCTTGGTAAATCTTGGATCTAGGAACCTTCGTGGTATGGTTTTGGGCGTGCGTTATTGGTGCGACATGGATTCGAGGAAGGTTTCCTATGCACTTTAATTTATAATTTAAGAATAATTTATTTCATGCTTCTAGAACCTTAATTACATTCTAAATATTGTTATATGATCCTTTTATAAGTTGTTTTTTGTGAAAAATTATGTTTTGTTCTTTTTTTGATAAATAGTGTTGTTTTGTTACAAATGTGCACACCTAGTGTTTGATAAAATATCCGGTTAGCTTTTTCATGTGGTTTGTGATATTTAAAACATGATTTGGAAATGTAAATGAATTTATGGCATGTGAAATGATGTTTTGGGTTCCTTTAATGGATTATAAAAGTGGTTTTGGTTTTAAAGGGGATTGTGTATAGGATTTCAATGTGGGTTTTCATGTGATGGCAGTTAATGGACCATTTGGAATTTTTGTAAAAATGGCATTGGCTTTAAAGTGTGATGTAAATGTTTTAAAATAGTTTATAAATGATTCTTGAAATGGAAAATTGTGTGTTTACACCCTTTATTAAAGGTTTATTTATATCTTTGATGAATGTTGGTTAGTGAAAAAAAATTCTTAAAGGCTCATTTGACAACTTTGTGAAAATGATGAAGGTATTTATTATGAAAACCGCCATTGGATGATTCTCATTTCTTATCAACATTTAATGGATGGGATTTACTACCTGTGAAATCCTTGGGATCAATTATTAGAGATCCTTAGTATAGACTCCTTATGTTCCATTTTTTCTATGACATGAGATATGTAATGACCCAATATTTTATCAATGGAAATTCCCTTCTTATAATTATGTTATTTAATCACATGAAATAACAACTCATTGAACTACTAAGTACTATGTGACCTTTAAACATAATATTTTCACTTCTTTGATTTGAATTTTGAAAATCTGACTTAAACAGTTGCGATCCATAAGATGTTTGGAGTCTGATAAGACAAACTTAATTTTTGGTGAATAGTAACTGAACCTTATGAATAGTAACATTACCCTTATGAATAGTATTATGACCCTTATCAATAGTAAATCAGTCAGGTAAATAGTAACCTTACCAATGAAAGTATAAATAAAATTTATCCGACTTATAAGTGACAATACAATAGTGTTGGTATTTTTATACGTTATAAATATTTAATTAAATATTTGTGAATAATTTAATAATTAAAAAAAAATTATTTTCATAAAATGTATTTATAAATTATTGTTTTTATGTCTTATGGTTTTAATATAATTTTATAATACCTTATGTAATTATTGAAAACATTATAAAATCAGTTATAGTTTTAAAATCTGTATTTTTCAAGTAAATTATGATTTTAATTAAAAATTATATTAATAATATTTAGAAAATTATTTTTAAAAAATGGATTTCATTTTTGGATTCTACATGTTGAAAAATGGTTAGGGTAATTTTTTTGGATTTTTCTAAACTACATGAATTTTTAATGACTAGAAAAATACGGTAATTTTCCATATATATACATTAGAAGTTAAATGCACTATTCCTATCATCATCGCTGAGGTAAACACCCTTGGTTCAAACTCACATGCACATATTACTATTTTTGGTCATAGAATCATCACTATTTCTTGTTTTATGGGAAAATAATAAACTAATGATTAAAATATTGAGAAAACCCTCCTCCCTTCCACTATAAAAACCACCCACGCTCCCCTCTTCTCTTCACTCCTTTAAATCCCTGTTCCTTACCTAAATTTTTCTCAAATATCTCCCCAAGATCCTCCCCCACATCCGAAATCTCTTTTTCTCCTCAAAATAACATATCCTCTCCCCTTGAGAGGCTCCCAAGGAATATTAATTCAAGAGGTAAATTCATCTTTTCAATTATTTTACTTTCTTTTCAAGTTCTGTTGTTTTCTTTTCTATCCTTATATCTCTACATCCAAATTTTATGAAAAATACAGTACCTTATATGTACTGGAATTTTTTTATGATAATGGAATAAGTTATTATCATCTCTCCTTTACCCTTCTTTTATACTTGTAGTAAAAACACCATCTGAGATGTGTTAATTTACCACATTCAGGGATGATGGGTTTTCAATTTCCATTACCATATTCAATTTTGGTCCTGAAACCATTATTATGGTTAAAATAGACTAAAATATATGTATTATGTATCATATATGGTTTTTTAATATTTTTGTACACATGGTTTTGATTTATAAATCAAAATGTATTTGTTGGGATAAAAAACCACCAATTAACCCAAAAGGTTATCAAAAAAGTTTTTATAATGATTCAACTTCACTCCAAGTAACCAAATTAAATTTACAACCATGTAAACTTATGGATGTTCAATAATAAAATAAAAAACCAATTCTATACTACCATCCCCATTTTACATATTATCCATTCATGTATATAAGTAAACCAAACATGAAACAAATGTACTCGAACAATGAAATTGAACCTCATAACCAATCAAAAAGGTTATGAATGAACTTAAAAAGGTTATACTAAATTAATTAAATGTAAAATATATTTTTGAATTATTGATTTATGAACCTAATTTTTTATTCATGTCATTATTATCAAGTAGAGAACACCATCATACTTAAGGTAAGGGATTCTACCTGAACCTCCAATATTCCTTCCAGTTAAGGGAAATACATGATTTAAGTGATTCACTCCTCAAAACATCCTTATAAGAAAACATGTTTTAAGGTAAATTCCTGAATTCTTACCCAATTTAAAGTACACTATATAATCTGTTTTTATGAAACCATTATAGTTATAAAACTAATATTTTTATTATAAAAAACTACTTGGTTAACTTCTAGTTTTATATAAAATATTATGCCCTTTTTTGTTCTAAATGAAATTTGATATTTTCATTAGACCACACTAAAATGTTTTAATTTTAAAGTTTACTAAAAACTTTTTTACATGTTATCACTTAAATTTGGCATCAATTATTATGATATATGCCTATTATACCTTATGAATTTCCATTCTTAATCTAATCCTTTTTTTTCAAGGAAACTTGTATGATACTTCCATTAAATTATTCTTTATGGAATGATTATGATACCCATTTCATTCCATGGGTTTACTTATGTTTATGTGTGATTTATTATGTATGATTATATACAAGTAAATCATATTCACGAACATGTTATGATGGGTGCTCCTAGATGGTTCTCCAATGTATTGGGTATTGTTGAGTCTCATGAGATGTTATGTGCATTGGTCATGGCGGTTGTCCTTGACTCGTGCTAAATAGTCTTGGTGGTCAACCTTGAATTTTTCTCCTTTATGTGAAAAAAACTTTTACCCATGATAAATACATGTTTTATGTTGCTACCACATTACTATTAATTCATGTTTATAAGACCCCATGTTTATATGTTATGATTTTATATATTCCATGCCTTTTTATATTATTATGTTATGCCTTCTAACCCATGTTCTAAAGATTTATTTATCACGTTTATTCCCTTTTTGGGATTTTTATCTCATCCCTTTGTTCATGTTATCCCCAGGTTATCCTATGAAGATGTATGATCACATTAGAATTTAGAATATCTTTATGAATACTAAATAAATAAATGTTATATTTTGTTCCATGTTTTAAGTTTTATATACCTAGTCTTCCAAGAAACTAGACTTTATGATCATTGGTTTATAATATGATGTTTTATTATTCTTAAAATCATGTAATGTTATGTGTAAAAGTCTAGGGTCACTATAGTTGGTATCAGAGGATGGTTTAGTTATTTTTGAGATTAGGAACAAAGCACTTTAGTAAGAACCTTAAGAATGAGACTAAGTATAAAAAAGCATCCATAAATTTTTGTAAGTATATAGGAAGGGGTTTATCCAGAAAATACATCCTTATCTAGATACAAACAGGTAGAGGTGGCTCTGGCACAAATGCATCTAGGGGTAAATCCTGAAAACACTGGTTTGAGCCAGACTCAAACGAGAATTGGTGTATGACAATGGGCCCTGACGCACTCTTAGTTTGACACTCCCATGGGATATGCTTTGGTAAATTCATGAGCTTAGTAAAAAAAATTATTAAGGGAATAAAAAAAATCCCATAATAATATATGTTAAGAAATAGATCTAGGATAACCTAGATTTAAACCTAGGGAATCAAAAGTTAGAATATACTTATCATTTACAAGTTTGTCCTTTTATGTTAATTTTTTTATGCCTAATAGCTAAGTATTCAAGCCCTCTGATTGTATGTTAGTTTTCTTTGTTAATAGAGGTAAATAGAAGAACACATGCCAACAATAAATGTCATAGGAAATGTGAAAACTTACATAATGATATGCCTGAGATGATGGGAACAATTTCCCAAAAATTCATGATAGTACTTTCTCAGATAGCTCTAGTAATGAATAATAACTTGAATCATGTGAAATTAACTCCTCCTCCAAGGAAAGAGAAAGTTTCTGTTGAATCCTTAATGTGAAAAAGGCCTCCCATGTTTAGTGTATCTTCTGATACCCTCCTCACGGAACAGTGGATTAACTCCATTTAAAAGATATTCTCTATCCTCCAGTGCTTAGAAGAAGAGAAAGTCGTACTGGTGGTCTATCATTTTGATGAGGAAGCTGATCAGTGGTGGAAACTGGCCAAGAATATGAATTCCCAAGAGGAAAAAGGTTCCATGGATTGGGAGGAATTCAAGAGAATATTTGTCAATTAATATTTCCCCCGAACCCTCCATCTCAAGATGGAAAGGGAGTTTCTCAGACTCAAGCCGAAGGAAGATAAGTCCATTGTGGAATATGAAGAAAACTTCATAAGGATTTCAAGATATGCCTCTGACTTTTGATAAACACCGAAAGAAAGGTGGATCACTTATTTAGTGGACTAAATCCGAGTCTATGAAAAGTGTTGGTGATTATGGACTTTGACAGTTATGTAGATATTTTCTATTGCACCCTCATGGTTGAAATGGATATCAGAGACTCCTAGTGGTCTCATGGGCCTAATGACAACAAGCATAAGATGGAGTCTAATATAGGTGGTCCAGAAAATAAATCCCATGATGGAAAGAAGATAGAATGTCCCACATGTCAAAATTGTGGGAAGAATCATCCTAGGAACTATCTAAAGGGAACTGAGAATTACTTAAAATATGGAAAGATGGGACATCTCATAGAGAAAAACTGATGGGATATAAACAATCCCGCTAATGTGGAAGAAGAAATGAAGGTTCAGATAAACACACATCCAGTGGTGTAGTGTTATAATTTCAAAGAGTATGGGCATTATGAAAATAATTTCTCTAAGCCAAGGGTTTTAGGAGGTAATCAACTACAGCCTCCAAGGAATCAAGGAATGTCTTATGCTATCACTACTGTTGAGGTGGAGTTAGAAAACAATGTGGTGACAATTACACTAGTTATTCATTCAAGAATAGTGAATGTACTATTTGATTCTGATTCTATTCATTATTTTATATCTTACAAGTTTAGTAGAAATATTCAAACACCACCTCAAAATTTGGAGGATAAGTTATCTTTGAGAAAAGAGAATGGGGAATTTATTTCATCTAAGGTTCATAAATCCTCCCCAGTAAATGTTTTTGGACTGATCCTCCCAAAAAATCTTTTCATACTTCCTTTTGTAGAGATCAATGTTATCTTGGGCATGGATTGACTATCTTTATACAAAACCAACATCAACTATCACAAAATGGAGATCACTCTTCACATCTCGAAGCATCCTCTAATTCTTTACAGGTGTAAGGAGGAATATGATTCACCTTTAGAAACATTGTCTCAAATGTGGATATTAATTCCTTATGAGCAAGAATTTCTAGCTCAAATAATTGAGACAAAGGAGATAATAATGCTTGAATACATGCCCATTATGAGAGATTACACTAATGTATTCCCTAAAGAGTTTTCTAGTATTCATCCTGATCGAGAGGTTGAGTTCTCAATTGAAATTATTCTTGGATATCTACCTATATCAAATAAACCTTATATAATTGCCACTATAGAGCTGGAAGAGATAAAGAAGAAGTTACAGGAGAATTTTGAGAAGGGTTTTATACCCCCAAGTGATTCACCACGGGGTGCGCTAGTCCTCTTCGTCACGAAGAAGGATGGATAAATGCGCCTTTGAATTGGTTATCACAAGTTCATTAAATTTAATATAAAGAACAAGTATCCCCTGCCATAGATAGATGACTTGTTCTATCAGCTTTGTGGGGCCATTTATTTCTCTATGGTGGACCATCGGTCGGGATATCTCCAATTTATAGTGAGGAAGGAAGATATTACCAAGAATACCTTTCGAACAAGGTATGTACACTATGAGTTCATAGTGAGTCCCTTAGGACTCAGTAATTCTCTATAATTTTTCATGTATTTAATGAATAATGTCTTTATATATTACCTCGACAAATTTTTGGTATTATTTATTGATGATATTTTGATATACTCCAAGATAAAGGAGGAACATGGGGACCCTTTGAATACCATTCTAAAGAATTTGCGATGTGAAAAGCTGTATGAAAAGTATAATAAATGTGAGTTCTATATGGAGGATGTATCATTATTAGGGCATGTTATCACCAACACAGAGATATATGTGGACCCTTCCAAGACAAATGCAATTGAATAGTGGCCCAAGCCAACATCTATAATAGAGATATGCAGTATTTTTGGACTAGCTAGGTATTATCGACGATTTGTGAAGAATTTTTCACAATTGTCAAAGCCCATGACCAAGCTGACATAAAAGGGATTAAAGTTTGTCTGGACTCAGGAATGTGAAGATTGTTTTATGGATTTGTAAAAGAGGCTTATCAATGCACTAGTACTCACACTCCCAAAAAGTGGATAACTATTTGGGGGTGTATAGTGATGCTTAAAAGAAGGTATTAGGCTACGTTTTTATGAAAAATGATAAAACAATAGCCTACACCTCAAGGAAACTAAAAATCCATGAGAAAAACTATCATACACATAATATAGAGTTAGAAACTATGCTCTTTGCATTGAAAATCTGGAAGAATTATCTCTATGGGGAGATGTGTGAGATATATACTGATAATAAGAGTCTCAAATATATATTCACACAGAAAGAGATTAATATGTTCTATCGAATATGGTTAGAGATCATCACGGATTTTGACTGCTCAATCCACTACCATCTTGGTAAGGAAAATAAGGTTGAAGATTCTCTAAGTAGAACGAATCCTACACCTTTATCAATGATAAGAGTTGATAAGGATCCAATCTTATTAGATTTTCAGAGGATGGACATGGGAATCATTAAGGAACGAACATCATAAATCCTTTCTCAAATGATTTCTCAACCATCCCTCATGGAGAAAATAAAGTATTATCAAATAAAATATGCGGGAATTCAGAAATGGGTGGAAGCCATTAGAAACGGTAAATCCTATGAGTTCAAGATTGATGATGAAGGAGTTTTAATATTTTGTTCATGATAATGTGTACCATCCAATCCACAGATAAAGAAATAGATTTTGAATGATGCACATAGATCAAGATTCTCTATTCACCCAGGGAACACAAAGATGTATCAAGATCTCCAAGGGAACATTTGGTAGGAAAATATGAAGGAGATTGCTGAATATACATCAAAGTGCCTGATATGTCAGTAAGTGAAGGCTGAGAGGAAAAAGTCCAACCACTACCCATACCAACATGTAAGTGGGAGAAAATTACCATGGAATTTGTCACTGGACTTCCAAGGAAATCCAGAGGAAGCGATGCTATATGGGTAATTGTGGATCATCTTACAAAGATAACTCACTTAATCACAATTTTAGAGGACTTATCATTTGATCAAATTTTAGAGATATATATCAAAAAGGTGGTAATGATTCATGGAGGACCACTATCTATTGTATCTGATAGAGATATGATATTCACCTTGAAGTTATGGAAAAGTATCCAACATGCTCTAAGAACGGAACTGAACTTCAGTACGACCTAGTATCCTCAAACTGATGCCCAATCTAAGTGACCTATTTAGACATTAGAAGATATGTTGAGATCATGTTCTATGGACTTTAAAGGAGAATGGGACCAACATCTTCCACTGGTTGAAATCTCTTATAACAATAGTTTCCACTTGAGCATCCAAATGACATAATACGAATACCTTTATGAAAAAGGTGTAGAACATCAACATTTTGGGATGAAGTCGGTGAGAATAAGCTACTAGGACTAGAAATGGTTAAAGAAATGGCATATAAGGTTAAAACCATTAAACATCACATCAAGGAAACACAAAGTTGAAAAAAGATTTATGTAGATAATCATCAATAGTACCTTGAGTTCAAAGTTGGAGACATTGTATTCCTCTGCATATCTCCATGGAAGAAGGTTATGAGGTTTGGGAAGAAAGGAAAGTTAAGTCCCAGGTACATTGGCCCCTTTGAGATTCTTGATCATGTTGGAGATATGAACCATCCACTGGAACTTCCAACTACCATGTCTAAAGTACATGATGTCTTCCATGTATCCCTTTTAAGTATGTACATACCAGATCTTTCACATGTACTCTCTTTAGAGGTAGTATAGTTGGATAATGATCTTTCTTACGAGGAGCATCTAGTAAAGATCTTGGATTGTAGAGATAAAGTTCTATGTAACAAGAATAGTCACTTGGTCAAAGTACTAGAATGAAACCATAAGTATAAATAGGAAACATGAGAACTAGAGGAGGCAATGAAGGTAATGTACCCTCACATGTTTATGGATTAGAATGTAAAACAAAACTTCAAGGGTGAAATTTCATAAGGGGGAAGAATATAACAACCTAATGTTTTATCAATAGAAATCCCCTTCTTATAAATATGTCATGTAATCACATGAAATCAAAAATAAATGAAATACTAAGTACTCCCTGACCTTTAAATATAATATTGTCACTTCTGTGATTTGAATTTCAAAAATCTGACATACATGGTTGCGATGAGTAAGATGTTTAGAGTCTGATAAGACAAACATAATTTTTGGTGAAGAGTAACTGACCCTTATGAATAGTAATTCTACCCTTATAAATAGTAATATGACCCTTATGAATATTAAATTAGTCAAGTAAATAGTAACCTTACCAATGAAATTATAAAGAAAATTTACCCATCTTATATGTGATAATATGATAGTGTTGCTATTTTTATAAGTCATAAATATTTAATTAAAAATTTATGAATAATTTAATAATTAAAAAATAAAATGTGTTTTCATAAATTGTAATAATAAATTATTGTTTTTATTTCTTATGGTTTTAAGATAATGTCATAAGACCCAATGTAATTTTTTAAAACATTATAAAATCAGTTATAGTTTTAAAATCTGTATTTTTCAAGTAAATTATGATTTTAATTAAAAATTAATTTAATCATATTTATAAAATTAATTTTGAAAAATAGATTTCATTTTTGGATTATACACATAAAAAATGGTTAGGGTTAATTTTTTGTAATATTCTAAAATACATTAATTTTTGATAAATAGAAAAATATGGTAATTTACTGTATATATACATTATAAGTTAAATTTAAAGTTTCTTAAAAACTCTTTTAAATGTTATCACTTAAATTTGGAATAAATTATTATGATATATTCCTATTATACCTTATAAATGTCCATGATTGATCTAATTACTTTTTTTTCATGGAAACTTTTATGATACACCCATTAAATTATTCTTTATGGATTGAGTATGATACCCATTTCTTTCCTGGAATTTATTTATGTTTATGTATGATTGATTATGTATGATTCTACATGTGGAAAGAATATTCATGAACATGTTATGATGGGTGCTCCTGGATAGAACCCCAATTCACTGGGTAAAGTTGAGTCTCATGATATGTTATGTGAAACGGTCTTAGCGGTTAGCCTTGACTCATGCTACCATGTGCAACGGTCTTGGCGGTTAACCTTAACTTGTTCTCCTCTATGTGAAATGAGCCTTGACTCATTATAAATCCATGGTTTATGTTGCTTCCACATTACTATGAATTCATTTTTATAATACACCATGTTTATATTTTATGATTCCATATGTTCCATGCCTTTTCATATAATTATGTTATGCCTTCTAATCCATGTGCTAAAGCTTTATTTCTCATTTTTATTTCCTTGTTGGATTTTTTAGCTCATCCCTTTGTTCATGTTATCCCCATGTTATCCTATAAATATGTATGAGCACAATGTAATTTAAGATCTCTTTAGGAATATTAAATAAATAAATGTTATATTTAGTCCCATGTTTTAAGTTTTATGTACATAGTCTTCCAAGACACTAGACTTTATGATCCTTGGATTGTAATATGATGTTTTATTATGCTTAAAATCATGCAATGTTTTGTGTAAAAGGATAGGGTCACTATAATATTAGTCCTTAGAGTGAATCGGGTTGATGCCTATTTTTGGATTATTATTATTATATTCTTGTGATTGGATTCTTGGTTGACATAGGTTGGCTAACCCACTTTATAAACGAGACATGAGAACCTAACATAGTAAGAGAATTTTCTGAAAATGATTGCTGCACTGTCTAGTTTACGTACTAGCTGATGGCCTATAGTAGGTGGATATATTGGGTTTATTGCTATGAGATTTTCCCCTCTATCTTTCCCGAGATAGGGTGATCGGGACCATTAGATCATTTTTTATTTCATCATGTGTGGAATGCTACAACGGATGGGTCTTATGTATTTGTATGTTCTGGATTATTCACAATCTCCTAGGTTCACCCATGTCTTTTAGCACTTAATTTCTTGTAGTGATGATTGAGATACTTTTATGTTTATTTATATTTCCCTTATTATTTAATGATTGTAGTGTTCTCATCTATGGCGTTTTCTTGGAAAGTGATGAGTTTTCTTGTAAAGGTTTCATGAAAAATGTTTTCAAAACAAAATCATTTTATAATCTCTTGTTCCATTTGAAAATAAAAGAATCAATTTTGCCTTGAAAAATTTATGGTATCACCATCGGTAACCAATCTTGGTTTTAGAAATAAATAAGGGAAATGTGTCATACGTTTTTTAAGTAAATTGAGTAGAAAATCTTACTTTAATAAATTTTTTTTCAAACTTGAAGTTGATGCTTCTTTTATTTTAAAGTAATTGCATTGGGAATAGAATATCAGGCTAGACTATTTAGTTTCAATACTCACACCTATAGTTCTTTTCTATTTTTTTCATTTTATGTAGGTTTTATCTTGAGTTCTATCTCCTTGGGAGAAGTTTGACCGTTGTGTTGGAGAGTGATCCATGGGATAACATGGAGATAGTGTGTTTGTCTGGTTTGGTTGGTCATGTTGAGTAGTTTGGTTATATTTTCATATTTTTTTTATGAAAAATGTTCAGTTCAGTTTTATTTGTATTGGACATCTTTATTCATATTTATGCTATATACTTTATTTATAACTTATTGGGTGAAATCATTCCCCTGTGTACTCTATTGATGCCCGAAACTAGTTTCCAGACCATGGGGATCAGGAAATTCCTTCAATACTTATTGCAGATCGACTCGAGTGATCGATTTGGGGTCGACCTAGGTTGGTTCTTCATAAAATGGTATCAGAGTCAGGTTGAATCTTTAGAGGACCTTGCTTTTTAGAGAACCCTTTGTTACTTAGAAATATCATGGTAGATGGAGTAAGATTGTCAAGAATCAAGAGGTAGGTGCTGGAAGAGCATCACAAACTCTTTCTCATTCTGATCCTCATTTTTCCATGGTAAGTCCAGTTTTTTTAGTTTCTTTGGCCTTTAAGGATTATTTGGTGATTAATGTATGAAAAGGAGAGTTGGGCTAATGGTCTCTGTGATCCCACAGGGCTTATAAAGCCATGTGGAACTAGAGTCATGGTCCTAAAAGGCTCTCTATGTTGTTGGTGTTTTTGGAATATGGTCGCCAACCATAGGTCAAGTCACCCCTGATACTAGTTCCCTCTTGTGAGTCTCTTCAAGTCTTCCTAAATTCTGATTTTTTTTAAAGCCCTTGTGTTGGATTTTTGAAAAAGGGGATTTTGGGAAGTGGTAAATGGGATTTTCAGAATTAAAATTTTGGTAGACTTTAGAAAAATGATCTTTTATAAAATGACTTCTTAGGGTTAAAATTTACATGACGTAACCAAATTGGGATTTTATAAACAAGACTTGGATTTTATGAAAAACATATGTTTGTTTTTGAAATTTATTTCAAATAAAAAGTAGTAAGTTTTAACTACATGGTTATTAATGAAATGAGATTTGTAAAATTTCTTGAAAAATATTTTTAATGAAGTGAAAATAATTTTTGATGGAAATCTATGGGGTTTATTTTTTGATCATGGTAAAATAGTTTGATGTTTGTAATCTAAAAATGGTTTTGAATTGGTGGTTAGTGTGCCTTTAGAAGGTTCTTGATTTTTGAATTGGGTTGAATGATTTGTTTAGAAAATAATAATGTTTTGTTTTATACTTAGTGTTATCATTGGTTCTCACATGCATGGTGGTATATAGAAATATAGAAGGATTCCCAATATGGCATGGTGGATGGGTGACCACTGTGGAACAGAAATGTGTATGTCAGTGAGACTCTAAGGAATATCAATGGATAGTGTTCAACCCATTGGTTTTGTTTTAAATAAAAAATGTTTTCAAAATGAGTTTTTAATTTTAATATTGGTTTGTTTTCCTATTTTCATAGTTTGAAACCTATGTAGTGTTTTTTCTTGAGTATTTTTGTTGTTGAGTTGGCCTTAATTTAGTTCTTGGATTTTTTTTTCCAGCAATTTTCCCCATAGATCTTTGATGGGTGATCATAGTGCAACTACGAGCAATTACCCATTAGCAGGATTTCCAATTGATCAACCTAAGGATTTTGTTCTTGAGTTTTAGAAACTAGATCCACCTCTCTTTTATGGAAAACATGATCCTCTCGAAGTGGAAGAGTGTATGAAAAAGATAAAATGTAACTTTGGCCTCATTGAGTTTCTAAAGTTTTTGAAGGTGGTGTTTGAAACTTTAATGCTTGAAGGTTCATTGTAGAAGTGGTAGAAGTTGGTATCTCAGACCAAGCCTTGGGAAGATCTTTCTTGGGAATTCTTCAAGGATTCGTTCATCCGTCAATATTTTTTTTGAGAAAGAAAGGGTGAGAAAGGGGATGGAAACGTGTTGTTTTTAATAAGGCGAGGGAACAATGTTGGGATACCTCTGTCATTTTGTAAACCTAGTTTCTTACCTCCCAGAGTATGTTTCAAATGATTCCATGAAGGAAAAATGTTTTGAGGTTGGGCTTCATCCCGATCTACAGTTTAAGGTGATAGATCTCAATCTAATATCTTTCTATGATGTGGTGAAGCAAGCCACACATGATTAAGCCATGATGTTAGGAGTTCCAGAGGTAGTCCTACCTCTTTCAATCTTAGAAAGTAGTCGGGAGAATTAAAATAAGAAGGTGAGAAAGCATTTGAAAGTTGATGAAGCAGTCCATTGAATATAACGTTCTCAGTATTTTTCATTAACCTCTTTTGGGAAAGCAATCCTAGTGTGATACCAGTGTGGAAAGTCGGGCCACAGGAAGCCATCATTTTCAAATCCTCTGAAGGACTACCATCCTTGTGGAAGCTTGGGTCACTTGCAACAATTCTTCTGGGGTGTTGCTAGGAAGCATCAGGAAGGTAATTCTCAGAAGTGATGTGTTGTTGGGAAATTGTTTAAAGTTTGTTGGTTGGAGGTGTAAAACCAATTGAAAGGGTTCTTTTTTTGTAGTAGTGGGGTTTGTGGTGTTTTTGTTCCAGTGGTGTTTTGGTTTTTGAAATGTAAGGGAATGTTGTGAGTCTCTTAATGAACTCCTATTTTAAATGGAAGTCTGATTTTTATTTCTGAAATTCCAATTATTATTTTTTATCTAATCAAGTGATGAATGTTACTTATTGGGATTATAAATTCTTGACTATAATGTAAGAGATGCTTCAACCACTAGATCTCCATCCATAGGTCTCGGAGTGAAGACGGTGTGCAGTAAAGGCCCGAGGGGTGAGGGGGTGTTGGATCATTTTTGGTCCCCTCCGTTTAGGAGTGAGTGGTTTAAATGTTTATGTTATGTTCTTATTAGCTTTGGTCAGTAGGTCGTAAAGGAAGAGTTTTGGGTGATCTATGTGGGAAAGGACTAGTTATGATGGCAGGGAGACCATCACGGTGGTCTCCCAATAGCTACTTCACCTGGTCATTGTTAGTTGGTTTATAATGGTGGGGAGACCCACCAAAGGTCTCATTGAATTTTATCCTACTAATCTATTTGGTGATAGTTGTTTCTTAATGGTGGGAAGTCTATTCAGGCCTCCCCTCTATTAGTGATCTAATTTTGGGTTGTATTTGGAGTTAGTTTGGGTGAAGTAGCTCTTTTTGTAGTTTTTTATTTCTCAGTTTCCTCTTTAGTTTGTGTGAGCTTTAGGTTTATTAAGAGAAGGACTAACCGAATTATTCTTAGCATGGTTGTGGATGTGGTGGATTGATCCTTTCTTTGATTCTTAGGAAATGGTTTTGGGTTGTTGTTTTTTGGGTAAGTTGAATAAGTTCTGTTGGTAGTGGGTGAAATGTTCTTAGATTAAGAGGTTATATTGTGTGGATAATAAATCCTTAGTTATTGATCAATAAAATAGAAATTGTTGTGTCTTTATGGGGGTGGAAAGCATTAAAGGTGGGGAGACTTGTCACACCATGTTTTTCTAGTCATGTCTTATTTTCTAGTTCATTTGGAATCATGGTTTTCTCCCAAGTTACCGGTGGGAAAAGGGTTCAATTTTGAAATATTTATTTATCTTATTTTTGTCTAGTGTAAGTACCTCAGTTAATTTGGGAATGTTTAGAGAAAACCTGGAAGTTTTGGCTTAGTAGAGACCTACGCACAGTCAGCGCACAATTTCGTAAATTGTGTGGCCGAACACAGGTAACCATGCGACAGGTGGTTGGTTCAGGCATAACCTACCGCATGTTGTATGAATGATTGGTGAAACCATGTGGTTTTTCCATGTGGTCGATCTATTTGTGGGAAATTACTACTGCACGGTTTCTACATGGTTTGATAAACCATGTGGAAAAACCATGCAATTTTCCCAAATTTAAAATTTCTTGAAATTCCAAGTTTACCCCTTTCAGGATTTTAACCCAAATCACTCCTCTCCTTATTTACTTGGTGTGTGACACCCTATGGATCCCCCTCCCTTCTTCCCTAATCCTCATCCCTTCTATTATGGTGTAGATCTAGAGTTCTTTCAAGGTATGGGGATAATTTCTCAAGGTAAAACCTATCCTCTCCTCTCCCTTTTCCTTCTCCTTCCATTTCTTCTTGAGTTTCTTTTATCCCATGGTAATGTTAACCTTGGGTTTTTTACCTCTTGTTTTTTGTTGGGGTCTTTTCTCATTTAGGGTTTCTCTTGGTAGATCTTGGATCTAGGAACCTTTGTGGTGTGGTTTTGGGCTGCGTTGTTTGTGTGCCAGGGATTCGATGTAAGTTTCCCATGCACTTTACTTTATAATTTTAGAATCATTGATTTCATGCTTCTCTCACCTTCCTTACATTTTAATTTTGTTATACGATCCTTGGATAAGTTTTTTAGTGTGAATAATGCTGGTTTGTGATTGTTTTATAAATAGTGTTTTTTTGTCATAAATGTGCACACCTTATGTTTGATAAAATGTTTTGTTTGCCTTTTCATGTGGTTTTTTATATTTAAAACATGATTTGGAAATTTAAATGAATTTATGGCATGTGAAATGATGTTTTGGGGTCCTTTTATGGATTCCTAAAGTGGTTTTGGTTTTAAAAGGGATTGTGTATTGGATTTCAATGTGATTTTTCATGTGATAGTGGTTAATGGCCCATTTCCCATTTTTATAAAAATTTTCTTAACTTGAAAGTGTGATTTAAATGTTTTAAAAGAGTTTTTAAATGATTTTTGAAATGGAAAATGGCATGTTTACACCTTTTATGAAAGGTGTATTTGTATCTTTGATGAATGTTAGTTTGTGAAAAAAATGATTAAAGGCTCGTTTGGAAACTTTGTGAAAATGATGAAGGTATTTATTATAAAAACCTGTATTGAATGATTCTCATGACTTATCTACATTTAAGGGATGAGATTTTCTCATAGTGGAATACTTGGAATATATTATTGGAGATCCTTAGTATAGAATCCTTGGGTTCCATTTGTTATATGGCATGATATTGGTCCTTGGAGTGACTTGGGGTGAGACCTCTTGTTGAATTATTATTATTATATTATTATGATTGGATACTTGGCTATAATCAATTGGCTCATCCCTTTATACATGAGACATGTGAACCTATCATAGTGAGATAATTTTTTTAGAATTATTGCTGTACTAACTAGTTTACACACTAGACAGTGGCCCATAGTAGGTGGATATATTAGGTTTATAACTATGGGATTTTCTCCTCAGTCTATCATGAGTTAGGGTGGCTGGGAGTGTTAGGGTGTTTTTGATTTCATCATGTGTGGAATGATACCGGGGATGGGTCTTATATATTAGAATTTTTGGGATTATTCAAAATCTCTTAGGTTCATCCATGTCTATTATAACTTAGCTGCTTGCATTGATGATTGAGATACTTGTATATTTATTTCCATTTCCCTTATTATGTAATGATTGTAGTGTTATCATGTGTGGTGTTTTCTTGGAAAGTGATGATTTTTCTTTCAAAGGATTCATGAAAAATATTTTCAAAAAAAGTGTTTTATACTCTCTTATTCCATTTGAAAATAAAAGCACCACTTTCCCCTTGAAAAAGTTACAGTATCACCATTGGTAACCAATCCTAGTTTTGAAAATAAAGAAGGGAAATGTGCCATACTTTTTTAAGTAAAATGCGTATAAAATATTACTTTTATAAATTTTATTTCAAACATTAATTTAATGTTTATTTTATTTTAATGGAATGGATTTGGGAATAGAATATCAAACTAGACTAATGAGTTTGAATACTCACACCTATAGTTCTTTTCTATTTTTATCTTTTGGTGTGGGTTTGAGCTTGAGTTCGATCACCTTGGGCGACAGTTGACCTTTGTGTTGGAGAGTAACCCACAGATCCACATGGAGATCGTATGGTTGTTTGGTTTGGTTGGTCTTGTTGAGTAGTTTGGTTATATTTTCAGATTTTGTATAAAAGATATTCAGTTCAGATTTATTTGTATTGTACCGCTTCATTCATCTCTTCATTGTCCAGTTTCTTTTTTACTTATTGTTAGAAATCATTCTCTTGTGTACTCTACTGATGCCCGACATTAGTTCACAGCCCATGGGTTTTGGAAACGCCCTTCGAGGCATGTCTTAGATCTTCTCAGGTGGCTGGTTTGGGGTCGACTCAAGTTTATTCATGATAAAATGGTATTAGAGTCCGGATGAATATTTAGAGGACCTTTATTTTCAGATACCCATTGTTACTCAGGGATGTCAAGATATATGGAGTAGGATTTTCAGGACTTTATAGGTAGGTGTGGGAAGATTGTCATAAACTCTTTCACATTTTGATCCTTAGGTTTCCATGGGAAGCCTAGTTTTGTTAGTTTCTTTGGTCTTTAAGGATTATTTAGTGATTGGGGTATGGAAAGGGGAGTTTGGTAATAGTATTTACGAGATCACAGGGACTGGAAATCCATATAGAGTTGGGGGAATGGTCCTATAAGGATATATGTGTTGGTGGTGTGTTTGGAATATGGCCACCAACCATATCATCAAGTCACCACTTGAAACTAGTTCCCTCTGTTGAGTCTCTTTGAGTCTTCCTGATTTTTTTTAAAAACCCTTATGTCGGATTTGTGAAAAGGTGGTTTTAATATGTGCTGATATTTGGGCCCATATGATCAACCTAATTTATGGGAGACATGTAATCATCACCGAACCATTTGAAGGGGTAGGTCAGGATCATTTCTAGACCGTATGGGGAAGTGACCCAAGCATCACTGTCAACCATGAGTTATTTCCCCTCTCTTGAAGATAATTTTACATCAATGTAATGTTACTCATAAGATTTGGACAAGGATTATCAGTATGCAACATCCCAATATTCCCATTAATATTTTATTTGATGCATTGATGGTATGTAAAAAGAATTTCCATGTGTTGATAAACTAAGAGATTCTAATTAAAACATTGAAGGTTGTGTCCTTCCAAAAAATGAGAAATTATGAATCGGACATGAGGACCCCAAACCGAGGCCTAAGCATGATTAGGCGTAGGGGATTTTACTCAATTCTTTCATAAACCTATATTATGTGAGAAAATGGTGATAGGTTTTCCTCATTATGGCCCAGTTAGTGAAGTGCCCATAAAAAAATAATATTTACACCAGATCCATTTTCATGGAAATCCTTTCAGTGATTGAAACCATTTATCATGCTGAACATTTACAAAGGTATGATGTATCCCTATATAATGACATCTTCATCTTGATATATAAAGGAAATAACCACATGAAATTCTGAAGGACCAATCTCCGTCTGACATACCTAAGTAGTGGAAACCTCAATTTCATACTCTTGGGGGATTATGAAATTATATATGAGTGCTTCCTTGGGATCCTTTGACAAACTCAATGCATCTTGGAATGACAACCTAACCAACACTAGGGATAATTAATTCATGATATAATAATTTATTTTTAATGTACCATGTTTACTAGAGTGGGTATTATATTTCATAGGTTCATTAGGGGATGACATTCTCAACATGGATGGTTTGGCCCTTACAAATGGGGTTGAAGGTGCTCCAATTCAGGGTGGGTAGGTCGGGTAGGTATGCCCGTACACTGAAGGTGATCAAGAATTTGTACCCCTTTTGATGGATATTACAAAATGATTAGATTCATGTGTACTTTTTCATTTCAAGGGGGGGTATCCCTATTCCAATTGGACTTTATTAAGGGATCTTCCATGAGTTTCCGCGGCACTGAATGCCTGATTGGGGGCATGGAAAAAACTCTGGTTTATGATGGAACTACGTCTTCTCCTTTATCCTCAGCTCCTATGGCCTATTCCTTTGGCATACCAATCAGAAAAGGGGAACTCATGTTCATAACTATTTTCTTCATCATATAAGGTATCCATTAAATGATTAATATTAATGGGCCGAAATATTAAATCCTCCTCTGATGAGGATTTTGTATTGTTGGAGATTTTTGGTGGAACCATTTGGTAGGTCGGTGCCTGTGTGTCCATTTGGTGGGGTGGTTCCAATTGTTTTAGATATTATGGAATAATGTCTAATAGAGTCAATTAGATCATTTTAATTGGTTCAAATTCACCTTCATGTGTTTTCTACCTTTCCTTCTAACCATACTGCCTTTTGGAAGGCTCAATTTGTGATGATTGTGGTGTCAATGGCATCAACCTTTTTGTAGTAGAAGCAGTTGTGGGTAGAGTTAGTTGCCTGAAATATTATTTAAGGATAAAATGAGTTGTTTTTATTGTATTTTGATTCATACAACAATCAAACTTCTATGATATTTTTCTAATAACTTCTGCAACACATCTCATTCCTCATGGGAAGTTGTGAAAATATATGACACTTGTGATGGTGGTTTTCCTATATTCACTTTACTCAAGTCTAATTTTTTTTGCATGATGTTTTGAAGATAAATAATTACTTAATAGTTTTCCATAGTATTCATTTAAAGTTACAATAATTGGGTCGGTCATTGAGATTTTCCTGGTCGAGTCTCTTGGTTTTTTCAAGGCGGAGTAAATCATTTTCCATTTCAACTATAAAGTATCTATGAACTTGATTATCTCAAAATGAGTATAATTTTTTCCTTATCTCCAAAAATAGATTTTTATTTGATACACATCATTTATAATAATGATTTTGGGGTTTCTATTTATTCCTATGGTGTGATTCTTGATATGGTGTGAGTTTCGGATCTTGGTCTGATGTAAAGGCTGGTTTATCATAATGGTCGTAACATCTTAATTCCCTATTCCTTTCCCTGGGAATAGTGGAGTGACTCAAGAATTGAGTATAGTATACTATATTTAATACTCCATTATTTGAGAAATTTTAGGGAGATCCTAAAACTTAGTTGTATATATTTTAGGGATGTGTGACTTTCGAGGCTCATTGAAGAGGTACTATATGTAATGAGAAAGTATATCTTCTTGGGGAAGCTAAAGGTTTAGGGAGTAAGACTACCCATTCCATCTAAAAATGGAATATGAGACCCTCTCATTCTCTCATTTTTTACAATCTTAGAGCTCAATGATCATTTTTTTGTAATGTTGTACTAAATTAGAAAAAAATTGGCTGGAGATCCTTAAATCCCAACTGACCTACAAAACTAGTGCACTATACAAAGGATGGATCCTGTAGGGTTTTCATGAAGATTCTAATTTTCACTCGTTCTTGTGGCTGGGTTATCCCCATCATGAGATCAAACTGGGCCACAATGTATATCATGTATTTTTTTGGGCCTCCTGAGCTGTTGTATATTAGAAACATAGGAATCATAGACTTTGGTGGGGGAGGGATGTCAATCATCAATTCAGGGTAAATTTTCAATTTTGATTTTACTGGTTCATTCCATTCCTGTATAAATTCCAATAAAGTTTTTAATGATTCAATGAGATTGATAATAACTTTATGAACATTTGGTTGAATAAGATATTGAATAGAGAAAATGACAAGAATTACATAAAGTGCTAGCTCCACTGATATCTATAGGTGATATCCATTAGGGGACAAAATTTTGGGATTTTCATGAATCTATTATGGTTGTTTTACCAATGGAGGGAAATATTAATATCCATCCATTATTTCATATAGTTAAATAGATGGTCTAATCATAATGTTGGACCTATTCCCTAGCTACACATCATCCACTAGGGGGAACCCTTATTATTGATGTACATTGGTTGTAAGTGTGAGTTTAGGCTATGATCATGAAACTGATTTAGTAGGAACACTACCTTAGAGAAGTTCTGTAATGAGTCTTCTCATCTCCTTCATATCTTCCTACTGTCGATCAAATTTTTCTTCGAGTGTGAGGATCTCAAAGACTTCTAGGGTTCGGTAAAATTTTAGCCTAGTTTTCCCCTTTTCTTTGTTGTATTTTATCTAAGGATAATTTGTGTAATGGTTTAGGGAGAACCCAAATTTAGGATAATTCTCTAGTTTTGGATAAACACACCTCATTAATTTAGCTCGATGTGAACAATATTCAAAATGGAACTATCCACTCCCCGATCTTTTTCATTTTCATTATTTCTGGTGCCATATATTGGATTGATGCCCACGATGTTCACTGATGCATAATGAATTTTGGGTTTCATGTTGTTTATCTAATGATAAGAGGGTTTCTTCCACCCTTTACTAGACCACCTCCTTCAATTCAGGGATCGTCTTTGAGATTCTTAACGAAGAGTGACTTGGAGGGAACCTCTATACATTCTGTTCATATGCCTCCTTTCTAGGGTAAAAGGTATGTGAGATGAGATGAACTGGGATACCTCATTTCTCATCATCCTCCCCAAAAAGTAAATGACATATTTCTCTTCAAGGGGAGACCATGGTAAAAATTCCCCAGCCATGTGGGTTGGGGTTGCTCATGTTCTTTCATTGTTTTGACTCTGGAACAATTTTTTAATCATGTAGGGGAATTTTGTGTTTAAAATGAACCCATATCTATATGATGTGGTGGACCCTGTATTAGGATGGCTTCTTCTAATGCTTCCGGTCTCTTTATGTCATGCATCCTTATTTAGGAATGATCTGGGTGCAACACCAAATCTCTACACAAAATTCATTATTCTAAAGACATCAGTAGTTATTGATGATTATAACCCCTTAATAAAGAAGGCTAACAAATTTTATTAGTGTCTTGTTACTTGAGTTTTTAAATGGTCTTATCTGACCAGGAATGACACTTTTGAGACTTATTCAGGGATGGTTCTGGATGAGTGTGCCAACTATCCTAAAAGGGGTTCTATTTGGTAGCCATCCTGGAGAATTGACATTACATGATATAAAATCTATTGTGTTTTTCTGACTAAGGATTTAGGTGAAGTTTAAAGCTTCTTGTTCTCCCCATACTCATATATGAACACTAGGTGGGGAATGAATTATTAGAAAGTATTACTTATGAAATGTATTGAGACATTTCAATTGAAGGTATTCCTACTACCTCTTTGGTCTTTTTTTCTATGTGGATGGAAGGGATTCCAAGTCAATTTTACGATGAAGCTCTCCTGCTATGTTAACATGGTCTGCATATCTATTATAAGGAAATAATTTCACTTTTAAGTGGTAGATATTTGTCCAGATATTCATATGGATGTTTTTTATTAACTCTTCTAACAATACCATTGAAATGTTGATATAAGAATTTGCTGAGTGCCAAACAATTATGGGTATATCATCCCTGGACAATTAATATATCACGAGAAAAGTATATTTTTAGTATTATTCCATAGATTCCCCCATTTTATCATCCAAACAAGGGTGATTCCTAAATATTTTTTCATAGGTAGAAGGTCTAGTGGGGATCTCATTGGCATAGAAACCTTACTGAGGTGGTTTAAAGGATGATTATTTCCTCATACTATGTTTTGGTTGAAATGGAATTTCACCTATCATGGATAGGTCATTCACGACTAGTCCTATCATTCCAATAACTTCATAATTTGAGGCCCAAATAATATTTGATATGGTAAGGGGAGGAACTTTGTGTTGATTGATCTTATGGCCATGGGGAGGGAAATCATGGTGTTTATAAAGAGAGGGATCTTATGATCGATCAAATCATTACCATGTGTAAATTATACTTGGTAATAATTCTAGGGAGGAAATCTAGGGTTGCTGGTAGCAGTGCTATGGGGAGGGCCTTTTTGACTAATACTACCACATATATAACTTGGTAAAGGATAAATAGGATCATGGACCACCATTGGTAGACATTTTATGGACTCAATAACACTATAATTATATAGATCATGGTCATAGTCCTATTCTAGGTCACTGAACATCCTACGATGGTATTTTTTTGATGCCCTCCCCCATGTAGCTGGAACCATGTGCTATGAATAATGATTCCTATGCATGATAGTGGGTTCAATCGACTCCCATGAATATATAGGAGCATGGCGATGAGCTTCATGAATTTCAGCAAGGTTATAATCTTGACCTTGAGAAGCCTCTAAAAGGGTTGTTAATTCCTAGTTGGAATGGGTTTTTATGACTTATATATGGTTGTCCATTTATCATGGGATATTTTCAAAAACCCTATTTTATGGGAGAAGGGATGTGTTTCTATTCCTGAGTGACCCACATATTATACAGAAAAATTACACAACATGAGGAGGTGGGGTCATGGTAGTGACTCATAGATACTACCATTTACACAATTAATTCTTGTAAGGTTTATATAATGTGGTCAGAAATTGATGTCCGACCTTCCATCATTTCTTGGATGTGTTGAGAAATGTTCTTATCAAGAAAAATTACACCCATTCAAGTTTTGGGGACAGAATATGAGAATTCCCCTAATTTATGGAAAATATAAATATTCTAGGTCCTCTAATTTCCAGAACATTTGAATGAAGGCATTCATATTTGAGAGCAGGAATTTGTTTATTATCATTGATTTCGGAAATATTTCATTGATGGTCTTCAAATTCATGAGAAAACATTTACACCTGGTCATTGATTTCCATTGTATTTTACTATTAATAATAATATGTGTGAGTAGAAATTTTCATCTACTCATGGTTTGATGTCTTATTTATGTGATGACCTTGATATGAATGATCAAGGATTTACATCTTCTTTTTTTATTGTCAAATATAACTATAGGGATTCTTTAGTTGGAAAAATAATGATGTACTATTCCTAATTGTTTTACAATATCCCTCTATAGACTACTGTGTGGACCCAGGTATACATAACTTCAGTTGGGGTTTGCAAGGTGGTATCCTCTTCATGGTGAGGATTCTTGGCCACATGGCGTTTGAAGTGACGATTGCTGGAAGGATCCCTTGGTTGGGACACTTGTGTTTATGGTATAATGTGTTCGTGAACTAATTCGTCAAACTCTATATTATAAGGGATGAAATCATTATCTTGTTCTAGGGACAAGCTCCTAAAATTACTTGATATAGTTATTAGTGCCTTCTATTTCAGCACCACCAACCATCATTGAGTGGATAACTAGAATGAAATAAAAATATGGAGGGACTTTTGATCTACCTATAGAGTTGGGAGAGTACCATTTTTGGGGTACTATTTAATAAATGCATTTTATACCTAGAATTGAAGATGATGGGTGGGATATGGAATCTGCTATTTAGTTGAGGCCCCGACTTGTGCAGTAGCTGATTCACACATCTATGAAAAATGGTGAGACAAAATTAGATCGAATAGAGTTTTGTTGAGAAGTGCCTATAATTTATGTGAAAAACACACAAAAGAATACCACATCCATGTATCATCCCCATAAATGAACACATGCATCATCAATAATTTTGTTTGAACCCATTTCATTTTGAGAGTGAAAGGATCCTGACTGGTGGGTGACATCATCACCTTGGTTATGGACTCACATCAAGAGAACAATTTTGGTATCTTATGAAAGGACTGTGGTGTTTTTCAAATGTCTAGTAGGATTTATTATGAGGGTTTAAATTTTTAACAATCATTCTTATCAGTTTTACCACACATATTTTGAACCCAAAATGTCAGTTTTCAATGGGTTTTGTTCATGGAACCAAATACCCTCAACGACTCTAATATCCATGATAACTCATGGAATAACTTTAGAGAGGAATGAAATCATTAAGGAACATAGGCAATGATACTTAAGAAATCACACTGGTTGAGAGGATGAGAGTTCAAGCTCATTACAACCATTTGGGGGAAATTATCACCACTTCTAGAAATATCTTATAGATTTAAGAAATGTTCAGGAATCCTTTGTTCATTCCCAAGAATAACATGATTCAAAAATGTATTATAGATCAATTATTAGAATATGTGGCCTTGAAAACATATGCATGTATTCGGGGTTCTCTGTAACACCTTGAAATTTTATGAGAAAGATTCTTTTTAATTTTATTGACGTATTGTGTTTTACGCTACACGAAGATTACCTTTCTCTATACGCAACACTATATTAGATTATAGTATACGTAACACTATTCTTGGCTTGTGTTGCATGCAAGAGAGACCTTCTTCAATAGCATGTGTTGTACACAATACTGAGTTCCACTAAACAACGATATATTGTTATAATATTATTATGAACTAGACGTTATGAATAGTATTAACCACATTTTAAATTTTATAACATTATCATTCATCTTACACATATTCTAGAACATGGTATGAGAATAAAATTAAAATTTTCACATAAAAGAAGTATTTTTAAAAAAATGCAGTTTTGTCTTTTTTTGATGGCGCACCCATTTTAAATATAATTTTTGATAAGTTTATAAGTTCAAAATGACAAAGTAAACTTCTTCTCTTGAATCAGGATATAAAAATTTACATTGGATAAATTTTTTACAATATTCTGATAACCTTCATATTTTGATGAATAGTAAAAATACGCTAAATTTCAATTAAAAACAACTTTTTTCATTAATATTTTCTATATGGTTAAACTATAATATTGAATGGTTTTAAAGTATAAATAGAATATATTTTTACCATTTTATATAATTTAAGTCATTATCATGAATTTTACATTGAATATATAGGTAAAAACATTTCAATCGTTTGCAATATTTTAACTTTTAAAACTCGTTTTCTCAACAAGGGGATTGATTTTAAATTAAATACCGCCTCTTCTGTGTTTTGAATTTGGAAAAATGAATTCCATATTTGGAATAAATAGGTCCAAAATTATGATAATAGGTAACTTTTTATTTTTAGGCATTATGAATAGTAACTATGGAAAATTTTATTTATCATAGTTAAAGGTAAATCAGGAAATTAAAGGTAAAAATAATATTATAAAATTACCCTAACACCTTCCAAAATTATATTGGATGAAAAAATATCAAACCATATCACCTAAGGGTCGTAATAGATTCATTTAATGCAGTGTTGACCATGAAAATGATTTAATTATTATTAAAACCAAAATAAGTGATAACATGTCACTCTCTTATATCTTATAAGTGTAATAATTTTAATTTAGTGATAATCTTCATATAACTTAGAACATAAATAGTATAAATAAAGATAATAAAATTATCTATATCTTGAGATTTTATTTATAAATTTTAGTGATTAAATAATTATCATTAATGATGACATAATAGTGATGTAGAAATTATTTTATTGATTGAAATATCAAATAAATGGTTTTAAAAATATTAAAATAAATATTATATAAACTAATTAATGTTCTCCACATATTTTACAGATAAATATAACATTTTAGGAATCTATTAAATATTTTGGTTTGAATATATCCTCTGTTTGGATTTTATTTAAATTCAAATAAATGAATAGTGTCAAAATTGACACTATTGTTATTTTATAAAAACAACATATTATAAAATTGTTTAAAAAAATAACAAAAGTATTTAAAAATTATAAATTGAAATTTATATGGTCTAAAATTTCGTAAATTATCCAATTATGGACAATTAACAACACATAAGTAATTATTTATAACAATTTAAAATTTAGAATATTATTACCACCAATAAAATTAAATAGATTAAATAAGGATAAATCAAGTTGATAAGGTTTAAAATAAATTCCAAGAATGTCTAAATCTTATTTTTTGATGAGATTACAACCCTATATCACCTAATATTTAGATTTCAGTCATTTTTGGTGGTTTTTAAGTGGGGTTTGAGTTTATTATAAATTTATATTTTAGAGGTTTCCAAGAGTGCCCTTCTCCTCTCTTATAAAAGGGAACCTCCTCCCTCTCATCCTCACAACATTTTGAGCCTTAAAGCTCAGAAAAACCCTATCAATTTCTATTCTACACTTCACTATAAACATACTATAGGTCCTTATCATCTTCAAAGACCAACATTAGTGCCCTAAGAGGAGGTTTAGAAGAGGCGCGTCGAAGAAGAGGTAATATCCTTGACCGATTCTTTCAAATTTATTTTTTCTTCTAATTATTCTTCTTTATTTGTTTCATTATAAAGTAATAACATAAGTATAACACATATACTGATATGTTATTATAAATATTAAACAACCCTATTTCAGCTTCTATTCATCCTACGGAAAACGAAATCACTGTGCGTCCGTACGTACGAAATACCGTCTCGACGCCGTGGTGTAATATATTTTTCCACCACCACCTTACCTGAATGGGTATAATGGTGGAGATAATAACTATATATGATTATTATAACATGATACCAATTATGAGATATTATATAATCCACTCCAATACCATTCAACAATTATGGTAACGATATCGTCGCTCGTGTGTACGCACAGATTACCGTCTCCACGACGCGATGAGATTCATTCTCCATGTTAACCATTCAAGAATGATTATAAAGTATATATAATAAATAATAATGAAATATATGACATAATAATGATACTGTATTTAGGTACATATATGTATCATTTACTTAATTCTTTTCAATTCAATAAGGAAATGAAAACAACATTCATGTGTACGTATGACACATCGTCTCCATGAATGGTGTATTTAATTCCATTTATTGATATATCATATATATTTATATGCTGAATATATATTATATATAAATCATGTTTTACATTCTGGAATTAAGTAAATTAAGATATAAGTAATAATATCATGAATAACAAGTCCAAACACGTATGATAAATGAAACGATTTTACCCAAAACGCTGCTTTAACATGGAATTAACAAAAGAATGGGTAATATAAAGTCATAAGTGAATCATATATGATATCATAAATATTATTATGGTTCTGTTAAAAGTTAATTATATGTTTAAACCCACTTTACAGGAGTTTCAGATAGGTACGGAAGAAATTGAACTTAAGGTAAGGGATAATTATTCCAATCTCGTTCTTATCTGGGATTGTTTATTCGTAAGTATTTACTGGGGTTTTATTTATCATCCATATCCATGTTTTATAAAAATGTTTTCATAAAGTGTTTAAAATACTTCCATGTATGTTTAAAGTCATTTTTACCCTCTTTTGACTTTTACCACATTGTATGGAAGGAATATATCTTTTGTTTACCATACAAGGTATATTTTGACTTTTCCAGAAAAAGTACAAGAAGAATGATTTTTTTAAATTATACAAAGTGAATGGATTTTTATGGTTTCATAACACCTTATTTCCATGAATAATATTCTATAATATTTCATTATTATTTTCAACAAAATTCTTTTCTTTTAAAATTTCATGACATTTTGTGAAAATATAATGTTTTTGAAGATGAAAGGATGTTTTCCTCAAGAATTAATTTCAAGTGTTTATTCAAAAATATTTTCCATCTAAGATTACATTATTTCATATGGTTATGTTTCAAGTATAATTTTCCTATTATTTACATGGTTTGATTTTTTTTTGATAAAATGATATCCATTGTTTTATATGGATTATGTTATGATGGGATGATGTTTATGAAACCCATTTTATTCCTTGGGTTATGATGAATGATTTATGATTGTTTTGTGGCACATGTAAGAATGATTTCAATATAAGATAGGTGGAACCTATATCTCTCTTCAATGAATTGGGTAAAGATTTATATCTCATGAGATATACATGGCTGGAATGGAAAGAAAATCCAGTTCAGTAATACAGGGCCGAAATGGAAAGTAAACCCGGTTCAGTAATGGACTTTGTCCACTACGATGGTCTTGGAAGAAATGACTTGGATACAATAGAAATCATATCATATGATTAATAGTTTTCCACAATTACATGTTTTATTCCCATGCTATTTTATCATGATTTATGTTCCTTTAAGATCTATGCCTTACGTACTGCTAAGATTTATTTCACAACTCAATATTTTGATATTTAAACTTTATGTTCATGTTTTTTTAAGTTCAAATGTATATGGTTTGTTTTATTTTCTCAATGCTTACCATTATTGAGAATTTGAACTCACCCTTTATATGTTTTCTTTTCCCCAGGATATACATAAAGGTTTTAGGTAAGAATACAAAAGTGGAATATCTTTATGGGAGATGTTGAAAATCTTTCACCATGATTAGAAGATTATGTTACGAGTTTCCAAATACACTAAACTAATATGGTCCTTGGGTGTTTTTTTGTCATGTATTAAGTATTCCTCCAAAGTAATGTAATTTCCATGTACGTCAAGCTTGGGTATCTACATTTGGTATCATAGGAAAAGTTTAGTTAACCTTTGGAAACTAGTTTTTGAAAACTTTAGTGAGATCCCTAGAGACATTTCTAAGGTATGTCTAGGGATGTACCTAAGGTTAAGTATAAGTATAGGTTAAAGTCCTAGAATTATGATAACGATTATGAATAACCTAGGATTAAACCTATGATTTTAGAGATTTAAATTACTACCCCTGATTATGTTGTTTTCATAGTGTGATTTTTTCTTCTCACACAATTATTTTTGGGTTTTAGAAAATGACTGGAAATAGGAAGATTCAGGATAATGGAGGATATGATGGACAATGGAATGATATTCTTCATGAGAAACCAAATGAAATGGGATTTGGAAGTCTAAACATCATTATTATGCCGAATCAGCAATCTCATAACATGATCAATAATCTCAACTTTGGTAAGTTTCCTGACTCACCTAATAAGGGAAATATAGAGTTTCATGATGATCATAGAGGAAATAAGGTTCAATTTCCATCATGTAAATCATGTGGTTAGGGGAATCAGGGAGAATGTTTCAAAGAATCTTGAAGATGCTTTGAGTGTGGAAAATAAGGACACAAAGCTAGTAATTGCAAAGGAAATGGTTCAATTAACACAATGGACAAGGATAATGGTATTTCTAAGACAATGAAAACTGATAAATGTTTTAAATGTGGAATGTATGGGTATTATGCAAACCAATTATCTAAGGGAAAATCTCATGAAGAGAATCAGCATGGTCATATGGGTAGTATTTATGTTGATGATGATGAAGAGACTACAAATGATATATGAGATGAAAGAAGTATTGAGGAATAAAATGATGAAGCTCGGTCAATGGTTTAAGAAGCTAGTGGAATGATTGTATATTTATCAAGAGTAACATTGTATAGGTAATTTTATGTTACTATGGAATAAAGAAACATCTAAGGATTGTTACACTATTGTTTTTCCTAAAGTATTTGAAAGTATATTTTGAATGGTACCGATAACCATGAAAGGTTATTCAAATATATTTGGAAAGCAGATGATATGCACATAATGAAGGGATAAAGAGAAAATAATATGTTGGATATTATTAATGAGGTCATGACTGATATAAGGACAAAGTGATATCATGATTTGAGTATATAAAATTTTTGGGATTTTGGTATGTGGAAAGAGTTAACTTTTGACAACATTCGTGTTTTCACTACAGTTCTATGGTAATTCATGTTCCAAGAATACATGATTAAGGTATTCACATGTTTCACATGTGACAAAAAATATATATGTTATGATATATGGTGGATAAATGATGGTATTGGCATGATTATTATATGACCTTTCTAGTAATCATTTTCTTTATACTGTGAGTTTGGACAGAAGTATTTTTGATAAGCCCAAAGGTTGGAATGGATTAAGTTAGACATCAGATTGTGTTGTTTAAGGCTAGAAATTTTTGATATTATGAAATGTTATAATAGTATAGTTTTATAAAAAGGACAACCCTTAGGATGTGTGACTACCTGTCGTTTCGGACATATATGAAGAATTGAACCCACAACCGAAGTGCGACATGCCTTTATCACCTATCAATGGCCTACATGAAGTCCCTGGTAATTAGAAATTAGTTTTATTTTATTAAGTTGTATTATAGATGAAGTATAAGTCCATTTTTGGAACCATATACGATTAATATCACCATATATGGACTTATGTATATTTGATAACTTTTTCTAACATTTTGTTTGAGACAGATGAAATGACCCATCATTCTATTGCATGATCTGCTAACATTTCAAGAAGGAAAAATTCAACTTCATTTCTTTAAATAAGAGATTAAGTGGAAATTTTTCATGGAATGACCAATGATGATATTACACTGAAATCAAGTAAGTATTTATCCTTATGAAAAAATTCATCAACTTTAGTGAAATTATCCTGAAAACCAAAAATGTTGTCCTAGTACCCTCATATCTGATGAATCATATGGAACCTTAGATCATCACAAATTTATGGATTTTTGATTTTTTTACTTTTTCATAGCCATATTCTCTACCACTGTCCATCATAACTTGATGGTTAGATTTCTCTTCTATATCTATATTTTCACCTATGTTCTCCTATGTGGAAACCCAGTTATGAGTTAATTTGGTTAACCGTTATGTTTCATACTTTAGTTTTTAAAATTAAGTTTTAGTATTCTTTTTTATGATGTGGGTTTCTATGAATGAAACTTTCAAGTAGTAAACCATTTATAACCCCAACGAATTTCGAGGGTGAAATTCATTTTAAGGGGGGGTAGAATGTAATACCCCGAAATTTTATGAGAAATATTCTTTTTAATTTTATTGATGTCTTGTGTTTTACGCTACACCAAGATTATATTGTGCTATACGCAACACTATATTATCTTGTAGTATAGGAAACACTATTCTTGGCTTGTGTTGCACACAAGAGTGACCTTCCTTAATAGCGTGTGTTGTACGTAATACCATGTTCCACTAAACAACAATATATTGTTATAATATTATTATGAACAAGCCGTTATTAATAGTATTAACCAAATTTTTAATTATATAACTTTATCATTAATCTTACACATATTATAGAACATGGTATGAGAACAAAACTAATTTTCTCGGATAAAAGAAGTATTTTTCAAAAATTGCAGTTTTGTCGCTTTTTGATGGACCACCCATTTTAAATAAAATTTTTGAAAATTTTATAATTTCAATTTGACAAATTAAACTTATTATTTTGAATCAGGATATAAAAATTTACGTTGGATAAATTTTTTACATTATTCTGAAAACCTTCATATTTTGATGAATAGTAAAAATACGCTAAATTTTAATTAAAAACAACTTTTTTCATCAAGATATTTTATATGGTTAAATTATAATATTTAATGGCTTGAAAGTATAAATATAATATATTTTTACCATTTAATATAATTTAAGTAATTATCTTTAATTTTACATTGAGTTCATAGGTAAAAACATTTCAATCTTTTGCAATATTTTAACTTTTAAAACCTATTTTCTCAACAGCGGGATTAATTTTGAATTTAATACTGCCACTTCTGTGTTTTGAGTTTGGAAAAATGGATTCCATATTTGGAATCAATAGGTTTAAATTATTCTAATAGGCTACTTTTTATATTTAGGCATTATGAATAGTAACTACGGTAAATTTTATTTTCCACAGTTAAAGGTAAATCCGGAAATTAAGGGTAAAAATAATCTTATAAAATTACCCTAACACCTACAAAAATTCTATTGGATGAAAAAAAGTCTACTCATATCACCTAAGGGTCAGAATAGATCCATTTAATGGGCTTTTGACCACGAAAATGATGTAATTATTATTAAAAGCAAAGAAAGTGACAACATGTCACTCTATTATATCTTATAAGTGTAATAATTTTAATTTAGTGATAAAATTAATATAACTTAGAACATACATATTTTACAGAAATAGAATAAAATTATCTACATCATGATATTTTATTTATAATTTTTAGGGATTAAATAATTATCATTAATGATTACACAATAGTGATGTTGAAATTATTTTATTGATTGAAATATCGTATAAATGGTTTTAAAAATATTAAAATAAATATTATATTAACTAATTAATGTTCTCCACAAATTTTATATATAAATATTACATGTTAGGAATCTATTAAATATATTTTTTTTAAATATTTTCTCTGTGTGGATTTTATTTAAATTCGAATAACTGAATAGTGTCAAAATTGAAACTATTGTTATTTTATAAAAATAACATATTATAAAATTGTTTAAAAAATCACAAAAATATTTAAAAATTATAAATTGAAATTTATATGGTCTAAAACGTCATAAAGTATCCAATTATGGAAAATTAAAAAAACATAAGTAATTATTTATAACAATTTAAAATTTAGAATATTATTACAACAAATAAAATAAAATAGATTAAATAAGGATAATTCAAGTTTATAAGGTTTAAAATAAATTTAAAACATGTATAAATCTTATTGGTTGATGATATTACAAACCTATCTCGTATAATATTTAGATTTGAGTCATTTTTTGAGGTTTTTAAGTGGGGTTTGAGTTTACTATAAATTAATATTTTAGAGGTTTCTAAGAGTTCCCTTCTCCTCTCTTATAAAAGGGCACCTCCTCCCTCTCCTCCTCACAACATTTTTATCCTTCGAGATCGGCCAAAACCTATCCATTTATCTTCTAAGATTTCCTAGAAACATACTAGTGGTATTTTTCTTCTTCAAAGACCAAATTTTGTGCCCTAAGAGGAGGTTTAGAAGAGGCGCGTCGAAGAAGAGGTAATATCCTTTACCGATGCTTTTAAATTTATTTCTTCTTCAAATTCCTCTTCTTTATTTGTTTCATTATTAAGTAATAACATCAGTATAAATAATATACTGATATGTTATTATAAATATTAAACAACCCTATTTCATCTTCTATCCATCCTACGGAAAATAAAATCACCGCGCGTGCGTACGTATGGAATACCGTCTCCACGCTGTGGTGTAATATGTTTTTCCACCACCACCTTACCTGGATGGGTATAATGGTGGAAATAATAACTATATATGATTATTATAACATGATACTAATTCTGAGATATTATATAATCCCCTCCAATACCATTCAACAATTATGGGAACAATATCGTCGCTCGTGCGTACGTACGGATTACCGTCTCCATGAAGCGATGAGATTCATTCTCCATGTTAACCATTCAAGAATTATTATAAAGTATATATAATAAATAATAATGAAATTTATGAAATAATAATTATACTGGATTTATGTACATATATTTTTCATTTACTTAATTCCATTCAATTCAATAAGGAAATGAAAACAGCGATCATGCATACGTACAGCCTACCGTCTACATGAACGGTGTATTTCATTCCATTAATCGATATATCATATATATTTATATTCTGAATATATATTATATATAAATAATTTTTTACATTCTGTAATTAATTAAATCAGGATATAAGTAATAATATCAAGAACAACAAGTCCAAACACGTACGGTAAATGAAACGATTTTACCCAAAATGCTGCTTTAACATGGAATTGACAAAAGAACAGGTAATATAAAGTCACAAGTGAATCATATATGATATCATAAATAATATTATGGTTCTGTTACAAGTTAATAATATGTTTAAACCCACTATACAAGAGTTTTAGACACGTACAGAAGAAATTGGACCTAAGGAAAGGGGTAATTATTCAAATCTCGTTCTTATCTGAGATTGTTTATTCGTAAGTATTTACTGGGGTTATATTTATCATACATGTCCATGTTTTATAATTTTTTTTCATAAAGTGTTTACTATTCTTCCATGTATGTTTAAAGTCATTTTTCCCTTTGTTGAATTTTACCACATTGTATGGACGGAATCTTTCTTTTGTTTACCATATAAGGTACATTTTGACTTTTCCAGCAAAAGTACAAGAAGAATGATTTTTTTAACTTACATAGAATGAATGGATTTTTAAGTTTTAATAACACCTTATTTCCATGAATCATATTCTATAATATTTCATTATTTTTTTAAAAAAAATTCTTTTCTTTTAAAATTACATGACATTTTGAGAAAAGAGAATGTTTTTGAAGAAGAAAGGATATTTTACTCAAGAATTCATTTCAAGTTTTTATTCGAAACTATTTTACATATAAGATTAAATTCTTTCATATGGTTATGTTTCAAGTATAATGTTACTATTAGTTACATGGTTTGATTTTTTTTACGGTGAAATGATATCCATTGTTTTATATGGATTATGTTATGGTGGGATGATGTTCATGAAACCAATTTTATTCCTTGGGTTATGATGAATCATTTATGATTATTTTGTGGCACACGTAAGAATGATTTCAATATAAGATGGGTGGGACCTATATCTCCCTCCAATTAATTTGGTAAATATTTATATCTCTTGAGATAGACATGGATAGAATGACAAGTAAATACGGTTCAGTAGTACAGGGCTGGAACGACAAGTAAGCCCAGTTTAGTAATGGACTTTGTCCACTATGATGGTCTTGACAACAATGCCTTGGATACAATGGAAGTAATATCACGTTCTTAATGGTTTTCCAAAATTACATGTTTTATTCCCATGATATTTTATCATGATTGATGTTCCTTTATGATATATGCCTTACATACTGCTATGATTTATTTTACAACTCAAGATTTTGATGTTTAAACTTTATGTTCATGTTTTTTAAGTTCAAATGTATATGGTTTGTTTTATTTTGTCCATGCTTACCCTTACTGAGCATTTGAGCTCACCCTTTATATGTTTTCTTTTCCCCAGGATATACAAAAAGGTTTTAGGTAAGAAAATAAAAGGGGAATATCTTTATGGGAGATGTTGAAGATCTTCCATCATGATTAGAATATTTTGTTTCTAGTTTCCAAATACACTAAACTAATACGGTCCTTGGGTGTTGTTTTGTCATGTATTAAGTATTACTCCAAAGTAATGTAATATCCATGTATGTCAAGCTTGGGTCTCTACATTCTCCGTCAATGGTTCCTACGGACCATATATATTTTCTATTTTTTATTGTGATGCTAGTTTTTTTCCACATAGTGAAGCACTCTAGAGTTAATTTTCATTTTGGGAGACAAGAGTTGTTTTGATTTCAAGATTAAACCAATAATATGGGATTCCTATGTATCCTTATGAAAGGAATCAGAGCCCTAATAGTTCGATGCCACTCAAAAAGACACATCATAACTTTTAAGGTCATGTGATAAGGACTTAACCATGCAATTTAATGTCATGTGATAAGGACTCCTCTGCGGAATATGTCTGCTCAATGTTTGGTGTTGGACATATGCCTAGGAGGCTAGAGGGACCTAAAATAGATGTGTTCCCCAGGAGAGGGCATAATATCACTAGGAATATGAGACATATAATACTATGGTGTCTTTGGAATGTTGGGTTTGGACATTATAGTGAATTCCAACATATCCTAGTTAATCGGTAATAAAATCCCACATAGTGAAAAAGGATGGGGATTAGACCTAGGGGGATTACAATTTGAAGTCTGTATGGTATCATGGTTGAGGATTATACCATGTTGTAGGCACATGTTTCTATAACCCTGAGGAATGTTTCCACTCAGGGTGATTTGAGGGTTACAGTTAGACCATACACTAAAGAGGATACTCATTTTATTGGGATAGAAAAACCTATATTCCCACATGAGTCATGATCGGTGTGAGAAACATGAGGAAAAAGAAGATCTAGAAAGAAGAACAAATCCACTTCATCCTATGATGGAAAGATCCTAGTATTAAAAAGGATATAGAAATATCTTCTAATGTTCCCATCTCCCTTCATATTTCCATAACTAACATAGTCACATTGACTCATGGCTACGATATAGTGTAAGGACCCGACCCCAGTTGGCCAGAGTCGGTGCCTTATTACATTACATTGACATGGTTATAAGAAAGTTGTATCCTGAAGGAATGGATAGTTTAGTAGATTTTAAAACAATATACCTAAATAAGTTCAACATTAAATCATGAAATAAAAAACAACACTAAATTATTACATTAGAAACATCCAAGCCTCTTAGATTATGCCTGCAAGTCACTCATAACTTACTTCTTCATATCCTGGGAAAATGAAACATAATAAAGGGGTGAGTTCAAATGCTCAGTAAGAGTAAGAAATACAATGGAAGATAACATAAACATAAACATTAGGTATGGTGAATAACCAAAAACACAACCCTTTACAAATAATAAACTTGAACACATTATGGAAAGAATATGAGTTGAGTAAATAATTCCATAATAAAACATAATCATGGGTATTATACTAGTCTAATAACCACATGAACATTCAATTACTAGAATCATAATGAGGGAAGTGCATATATAAGACATTTTTAAATAATTTGTCAAGGCCTTAGCCAAGATGTCTAAAAATGATTAAGGCCTTGTCTAAAACCATATATCAAATTGGGAAAGGCCTCATCCAATTCCACGTCTATTTGTCTCATGAGACATACCGATGAATCGAGAGGCTATAGTGGGCCCCAACCATAACATACTAAGTAAAATGAATTAATAATATGAGAGGTATGAACATAATTAACATATACATTCATATTGAAACTAATATATGAAATGTAAATAACTTTCCCCAATCATTGAACATAAACACTAACCATTTAGAATAATATGGTGTATGGTATCAAAGATAGAACATCTATAGTCAAACTAATTATAAACCATTAAATAAAACATGGTGGATGATATCATAGGAGATAAATCTCAATTAAGTACAAGATTAAACAATGTTTTTTGACATATATGAAGATACTTTTAAATGATACCATTGATAAATACTTGAGGGAAATAATCCTTAAACATTACAAAGTGTCCCATACCACCTTGAAACATTCAAATCACAATCCATTAGAATATAATGAGAATAATGATATTATTTATATGATATAACAAAGGGTGGTAAATACACCACAAGATAGAAATAAGTGGTGAATAAGGCATATATCTCATAAAAGGTAACGTGAGAAGAGAAAAATCCTTTTTTACTTTTGAAGGAAGAGTTATTTTTGAAAATCATTTATATTTTCCATGAAATAAGATTTTAATCATGAATATCAAATAAAATAAAATACTAGGACATTGAAATTATATTTTAGGCAAAAATGATGTCCCACTAAAGTGAAATCATGTAAAGAGAGTTCTTAAGATTCTTTAGAAATAAAACATTTTAAAGAAATTTAAAAAAAGTATTAAAGAGAATTTTAAATAAGAAAGGCACATTTGTTATCCTAAATCCATAAATGATTCAAAATAATTTTTCATGATAAAGTTAGTGTTTTTATAAAATTAATGGTGGCTTAAAATAGGTTCTGGTGTACCCTTGAAAATGGGTAAGAATTTGAAAATATCCCTTGAATTGGGTTTGTTTATCAGGATAACAATTTTGAATGATCCTTTAAAAAAATGTAAATAACCATTAAATAAAGAAGTATTATGGATTTTAAACATATATAGGAAATTAAAACAGAATTTATTTTGTGTAATTAAGAATAAAAAAGAATTTAATTAAGGTAAGTAGAGAATAAGAGTAACCCGAATGAAAATGGATTTTCAAGTATAAATCCCTTACCACTTTGTAGTTAATTGATTCGTATGCCCAAAAATTAATAATTTTAAAATGATAAATTTAATAAAATGAAAATAAAGATATTAATGATATGTTAAATTAATGTTCTGTATACATGCACAATACACAAGTATTAGTAGTGTATACGGAAAATCTCACAAAAATGGAAGTGAGATGAAGAAACCCTTACCTTATGTATGAATGTGTTCCCTATTGAAATTAAGGTCATGAAATATTAAATTTTACTTATTAATAAATTATTTCAGAACCTATTATACATTTATTTATTTTATAATAATTTTATTAATCCCATTATATCCTTATTTATTAGTTATAGGATTGAATTTCGTCGTTCTGGAGTGTTCGTTTTCTAGATTTTCATAATCGATTCACTTGTTCTTAAGTAATGGAGTTCAAGTGGAATAGATTTAAATCTACATAATTGAAATTACATAATATTTATGAACACACATAAGTTTTAATGGTCATTTATATAATTTGGTTACATGAAAAGAGGATGAATCATTAGATGAAATATTTATGACATTCACCTAGATTATTTTAGGAGTATTTTGATTATTAGGAACTAGTTTGGTCATATGATTTAATAATATGTATGTAAACTGGTTAATGAATATTAATTAGGTTATAATACATATATTATAGTATGGTTCAATTATAAAAATGATTTCATGACCAGTAATTATGGAGAAATTGAAGAACGAAACTTCGTCATCCACGAAGGTTATAAATTGGAACCTCATGGATGTTGATTTTGTTTATAAAATAAAAGGTAGAGAGTAAGGATATTGATGATGGTTAATCCATTAAAATGGTATATTTATAGTATATATATGATGCTAGATCTATCATGGTAATTTGGATATAGGAGGTGAGGATAGGATAACAAAAGAAAATAAATTCAAATGAAACTAAATAAAAAAGAAAGGTGCTTTACCTCTTGGAAAAAACCTCTTTGAGAACCTCCTAAAGGGAAGGGATTTTGGTCTTTTGGAAATACCAAGATCTTATTGTAAGTGGGGAGTGACTTTGGAAGGATATTTGGTAATATCTTTGAGGATATTCAAGTCTTAGAGGAGTGAAGAGAAGAGGGAGTGAGGAGGATTTTCACAGTGGAGGAGAGGAGGGTTTTCATAATTTTTTAATCATTAGTTTATTAGATTCCCTCAAGACCAGAAATAGTGATGATTCCATGACCAAGAATAGTAATAAATTCATGTGAGTTCTAACCAAGTGGACTTACATCACTTATGATGTCATAAATAGTGTATTTAACTGATAATTTGTATATACGGTATTTTACCGTATTTCACTATTCATAAAATATTCGAGTATTTCAAAAAAAATACCAAAAATTCACCCTAAAGATTTTTCAACATTTAGAATTAAAATATGAAGTCCATTTTTCAAAAATAATTTTCCAAATATTATTAATTTAATATTTAATTAAAATCACACTAAAAAAACAGTTTTAAAACATTTATTTACTTATTCCATAACATAGGTATATCGTACTTCCACTTGAATATTATTTATATACTATCATAGATAAATTTAATATTAGTTAGGGTATATAATTATTCATAAGGCTATGTTACTATTCATAAGGGTCAGTTACTATTCAACAAAAATTATGTTTTTCTTATTGGACTCCAAATAACTTATTGAACACAATCGTGTATGTCAGTTTTTCAAAATTCAAATCACAGAGGTGGAAAAATTATGTTTACTTGACTAGGTTATAAAAAAGTGGTGTTTTGTAGAGGCTAAATTTTTTATTCATTATATAATAAATCTAATTGTAAATTCTTGGGGTGTTAAACCCAAGCAGTTGAAGAGAAGAATGAGTGAAACCACCTTCCAGAAAATCTAGGTTCTTACTCTATAAGGGAATCCATGTGATTGGTTCCTAGGAAAGAGATGAGGATAATCCATTTCACCTCAAATGGATAGGTAAGTGTGATCCCCCTCCCCTCTTTGAATAGGGAGGTCCATATGATATCCTCATAGGTTAGGACCCTCATTACCATCAGAATTTATAATTGAGAACATTCCAAGGGCCCATATTATTATTGATGTTTCTAATATGACTCCACTCACAATGGGTATGTATACATGAGAGGACACACTGATGTGTCAAATTTTTTGATCATATATATCAGGTGTCTTTGGGAGAGACCATGGCCTAATACCATCAACATGGTTTCCAGGGGGGGCTGATGTGGGGATGAATGGTACGACAAAGGGAAGTAATGGTAGTTTGAGAGAGGAGCAACCAGGAATTCCCATATACCATAGAATGTTCATATGCATGGTGGGGTTCCCTCTGTATAGAAATTTTCTTCACTGGTGGAGTGCTATTCCCATAGATCTTTGATATGTGGGCAAATTTGGAATCCATATAGATATTTTCTATGTTGGTTTGGGTTTCTCCCTTGTAGCGTTTTTCTATGTGGGATCAAGTTCCTCCAATGAAGTGTTTTCCAATGTGGGAAGGGATCTCTCTGTCTAGGTTTTTACTATGTGGGGTGATGGTCAACAAAGGGTCCATCCTACTATACATCACAAGATTTCATCCATGAAGGATTCTAGGGTCACAGATGGCTATGTGAATTCCTTTTCATCCTCAATACTGTTCAATGATTTTACCTTCTTATAATCGAAGGCTTTCATAACATTCTTCCAATTTTTCTCCATGTTTTGGTTCTCTCTTATCCTTCATCCTCTCCTTCTTTATCAGCTCACGTCAAGTTTTTATAGACAAATGTATGAACTAAAAACCATGAGATATGGTCTTATGTGGTGGTACATAATGAATTAATTTACAGAATCCCAAATGGGTGTCCCGAACTGTGAATGACTTCATTTTTTGGGAGGGAAATCACCATCCACGCTCAAAAAAGATTTAAAGGTCTTGGGGGAGGATCATTCATAGGGGATTTAAATCACTGTCTGACCTTGAAAATGATTTCGTTTTATTCATGGGTGTTAGTGGACTCCTCCATTTCCTACAAATTAAATCATTTTTGATATGACATGTGGTGTGATGGGATGCCTCACGGAGTGGCGTGACTCCTGGCAGAGCAGCGGTCTGAATAACATAATTTTGTATGAAGACCCAAGCCTTACATCATATATTTAAATCCTCAAATTAATTTTCAAACTATCCTTTGGTTTATTTTTCCATTTACAAATTTCAAATAATTCATCTCTTCTTTCATGTGGAGTTTTTAGGACCGAATAATCACTCTCTTGGTTTAAATTTCAATCATGTATTAAAATATTTACAATATGATGTTATAATTGTATATAAAATATTATTTAAAAATTTTGTAATTTATTTTTATGATGTTAATTTATTTTTAAATTTTATTTATGGTATAATTTTAGTAAATGTTTACAAAACACTAACATAGTGCTAGTGTAGGCAGTAGAAATATCAAAGTAAATTATTTTAAAATATTAAAAAGTAATATTTTATGGATTATGTATGGTGTCATGTTAATTTTATTGTTAATAATAATGTATAATTTATTATAAATTGGATAATATTATAATTAAATACCTTTCATGATGATCTAATTTATCCCTTAGAGAAAAATTTATTACCCTATTGATTGAAAAATGTATTACAGTAGTTAAGGATAAAAGGTTTAACTGGAGGTTAAACTTAATAGATAAGGGTTTAAATGACCTAAAAGATTTTAAAAATACTCTTTGAATAGTTAATTTAGATAATATATAAAATTTTATTTTATATTAATACAATTTGGAACCAAATGGCTATAAATTTGAATTTATAATAGTTTTATGTACTGAAAAATTACAAGAGTTTCCCTCCCCTCACTTTATAAATGAAACCTCCTATAATATATTTCACATATATCTTTACCACTCTAGATCTATCATGAAAAACCCAAATACCTTCCCAAAATCCCTATTAATTTCAAAGTGTCTCTATTTTTACTATAATACCCACCTTAGAAGGCCAAGAGTGTAAACCTAAGTTGAGTTTTTAAAGAAGAGGTAAAGAGATCAAAAAAGTGTTTTAATTTTATTTTATATTTTATCTAAATATATAATATAATAAAAATTAAAATATAACAAAATAACTGTATAAAATATCCATAATAATAAAAATTTTTATTATTAAACTGTAACTACAAAAGTAATGTAAGAAAATAGGAGGAATAAAGATAAAAACACCAAAAATCAAGGAGGTCTAAAGTAGTGAAGACAAAGTACGTCCACTCCAACAAGATTAATTCCCTCAGTTGGGAAGGAACCAAGAATTGAAAATAAAATGATCCAATCATCATTTTACATCTTGATGTAGAAACCATTATCCATTTCCTCTTTTTGTAAAATAAGAAATAAAGCCATCATTTTTCTGTACAATGGACAACCATCTCATGAACCAATGTAATACATTTTCCATACAAACCTATAATATATGGTTATAATGACGTATTTAATGTCTATATATTATATTCATAAAATAATTATCATTACTTATATATAATCTATCTTCTATTTTATTATCTTTACATCCATTGAAAAATGAAAACTTCATTTAAGCATACGTGTAGATCACTACCTCCATAAGGCGATGTGAGTTACTTTTTCATTACTGCCTCACATTGATGGTATATATAATTATATTTAAATACTTATTTTTATATTTGTGATATAATATTAATTATTTAATGATAATATGATACTTACTTTCTTTCCCTCATATTTTTTGAAAAACAGAAAAGTCACTCAAGCGTACGTTCAGATAACCATCTACATATTGTAACATAATTCATTTCTATGACCAGTATATAAAGAAGGATTTAAATTTTTAATTAATATATAAAAATTAAAATTATATAATGATTATTATTCTATATATGATGTAATAATTATCAATTTGACTATAGTCATCACACTAAATTCATTTTGAACCAATGAATATATTATCCTCAATAAACCGCAAGTGGACTTCACTAATTTAGTAATTAAATATTAAATTGTAAAATATTAAATAAATGGTTTCATGATAATTTTATAAACCCATAAATTATTATAAAACATGATAATAATTAATATAATTATATTATACATATATTAAATGTTGTACATATAAATTATGGACTTGATGAAAGGGTTTTCATCTCAATTTCTACTTATTAAGGCATGTTTTATTGTTATAAACCTAATTTATTTTATATAGTGAATATAATAAATTTTTAGATGATATATCAGGAATCATTCAAAGTTCATGGTATTTAACATTACAATTCTTGTTACTTTATAAAGGGGTTTTGATTGGGAACTTACCAAAGCAGTAACAGTTTTCTTAACACAATTTAATTTTATTAGGTTATATCACTTCATAATTGATTATATTATGTCAAAATTATCTGTTAAACAACCACTGTTTATTTATTTTTATTTTAATTTTTTTTCTTAATTTTCATTTATTACACACAATCTATCCGTTGATTAATTTTTAATTCAATGATATGATTTTTATAATGGTTATTCATCCCAAATTTTTTGTCAATGGGACTTATGATTATGTTATGCACATAAATTACTATATTTGGTGTATATAATTCACATTACCATGATATATAATTGATATAATTATATAAAATATATTTATAGTTCTATTTTATATCATTTCTATCACTATCACAAGTTCCAAATTTTAGAAAAATAGTAAGAATTTTTATGATACAATCTCATCTTAATTCAAGATTATCTATGTTCAAGGGTCCTTTAAAAGTGATCATATAATAATATTTAATTATTACAAATATATTTTAATTTACTCAAGGTAATAATGTGTTTTATATATTTAATTACCATTCCCTCCCTTATTGTTTAATGAAACATCATGATCGTTTTTTATGTGATATTTATCTTGAATGTTCTATTAAATCGGAAATAATTCTGTTCTATATCCTTATTTTCTAAGATGTTCTCAAGAACATTATTATTTTCACATTAATTAATTCTTATGATAATTCTAAAAGAAAATTTAAATTATTTTTAATTATTTTTAATTGTAATATTTTTTACTTTGTTTTATATGAAAAATTGTACTTTCATTACCAAAGTGTGAAAGGAATTTATTTATTTTTACCTATAGGTATTAACAACCTTTTTTCACCACCCCAAATATTTTTTCCCTTAAACATCATTTGAAATATTTCATGGTTATTTTCAAAGAAATTTTTTTCCTAATATTCTAGAATTTTTTAAATAGATAATTTTCAATGTTGATAGGTTACTCTCTACTAGAAGTTTATTAACATTAATTTAATGGTATTTATAATAATCAACAACAATAAACCTAGATGATAATTATTGTCCACTAGGGATATATTGTAATGATACCATCCTTATTATTTATCTTTATGGATTATGATTGTTTCAATGAGAAATTCATGGAACCCATTCATTTTCCATGGGTAAATAAACCAAGGAAATAACAATGGATACTGTTATATTAAAAAGAAGAATCTTCTAATTTTTTCTCTCATTATATGGTCCTTGTACAGGTTTGTGATGACCTAGACTCTCTTGGTCCTTCCCTTTGCCAAAATACGGGTCCTAAAGGAGTGGCGTCTCAGTGAGACCGATCGGCGCGACCAATCGGTGAGACCGATCACTGACCGATCGACGCGACCGATCAGTGCGACCGATCGATGAGACCGATCGGCATCGCCCGACCTTGTCGAGTTGTTTCCAGTAGCACTCCTTTTGCGAAAATAGGGGTTTAAATCCTATTCTGACTCGTTTAAGTGTGTTTTAAAGACCCGTAACACGCATAAGAGTTTTAATTAAATACTTAATCAATTCATGAGTCGGCTTAAACCACCCGACCCCTTTTTTTGACGAGTGGAGCCGCGTGGTCAACCCACGACCCCCGCACCTTATGCGGTTTCGTGTTTTCACCTCAACTGTCCTCAGCTCTTATAAACTAAGGGTTATCAGTGGTTTCTCTTTCCTCGATCGTGGATTTTCACAAACAACTTCTGGTGCATCGGGTGCATCGTTATCCGTAAAGTTCCACGCCCATCCAAGACGCCGATCACCTATCAACAATTAGGGAATTTCTCCTTTGCCTCTCGCTTTTGTGTATCATGTGGGGTGGGAGTGCTTTTGATTCTGTAGGATTGGATAAAACATACCTAAATAAAGATAATGAACGAATTCTATAAAGAAAGGGGGGGGGGGGGGGGCTGTGATCGTTGATGCTGTCTTATATTTTGATGCTGTTTCTTTTATGACCATCTTGTTGAGTTGTGCTGGATTATGCCTCCTGAAAATCAAGGCCGTTGGTGGTCGTTGTTGGTGCACTAATGAACCCCTACCGATGTTTTAAATGGCTTGTTGTAGTTATAAACTCGAGCTGTGAAAAGTAATTGGTTAATCACGTATATCTGGCTGAATAAATTGAAAGCACCAGGATCAATCCCTTCTGTGCTAACCCCGGTTTAAATATAATTGAATTCATGGAGCGTGTAAAATATTTTAAATCTCAAAATACAGGTTTGGCCTTGCTTAGTGCTGGTGGCAGTGTTTTGGTGGTTTTCTCTTATGAGTCGATTGCTGGAAATGTGGGAGGGGATGGGATCCCCTGTTCTTTTATGCTTTCGGTGGTTATGAAACTGGGGATGGGATCCCCTGTTGGTGTGGCTTCAGTGTTTATGAGTTTTTAAGACCCGGTGGTTACTTGTTTATATCACGAATTGGGGTGGAATCCTCTATTGTTGAGAACAGGGTGTGGATGTTTTGGTTGATGTTTGACTGTTTACTTTCCTGGACTTATGCCTATGCCTAATAGTTGCCCAGTAGTGCTTAAACTTAAATATTATCACTGAACTTGAAAAAATAATGGGACAAATGGGTTTATTTGGAGAAAGTCGTGACTTGGGACTTGGATGTAGTGGTGTTGTGCTCTGTAGGATGGTTAGAAAATCCTAGATTGTGGGTGAGTGCTTGTTACCTATATCTATACTTGTAGTTTTGTGTTTCTTATTCGTGCCCCACCCAAGTTGAGCACTTAGTGCCAAAAACCCCCATTTTATGGGGGAGGGTGTTTTTCCAACACTATTCTTGGTGACTGGTTATTAGCTCCTTTTCTGCTCCCTTTCCCGGATAGCCCATGTATCTTCGGGCAGGCTGTGATGGACTGAGGTCCATTATTAGCTCAAGAACCTTCGGGCGAGGTGGTGTGGTGGTTAGCCAGGTGTGTGCGGCAGGTGGTTTCCCAAATGTCTTCAGGATGAGGCCCAGGTGTCTTCGGGCGTGGCAGTGGATTTTTCTAGCCCAGGTGTCTTCGGGCGTGGTGGTGGTTGTTCTGGACTAGGTGTTTGCAGGCGTGGTTACATGTGACAGTTGTGGCCCAGGTGTGTGTGGGCGGGATTCAGCAGTGGGACTGCGTGCGGTTGAGGCTCAGGTGTGTGCAGGCGGGATTTCGGCAGTGGGACTGCGTGTGGTTGTGGCCCAGGTGTGTGCGGGTGGGTGTGGTAGTGGGACTGCGGTGAGAATGGTGGGATTGGTCTGATTCATAGGATGTCTCAATAACCAGTGGGAAAGTGGCGCGGGGTACCCAAACATCGATGTGCTCTAATTATATATATTACTTGACTTGTGTTGTTTGGGGAGTGTGCCTTGGTGAGGCCTGGGGTGGATAGTTTACCTTGATAGGTGTTTGGTTTACTATTTTCTCACGGGACTTTAGTACGTTCCCCCATTTGTGCATGAGAGTCTTTGGTTTTCCCTACTGAGTATACTTGTGTGCTCACCCTACGTATATAAAACTACTTTCAGGTTTCCAGGACGACTTCGGGGATCATGCAGGACCTTACTAGCTCGGACCTTTGGAGCAGTTGCAGTTGTTGTTTTTCTTTTCCTCTTTGGTACTTACCTTTGTAGTCACCTTTTGTACCTTGTGGCTTTACTTTTGGAACATGCATGTGGGAATGGTTTATTTTTGGCTTTACTTTTCTTTTACCTGAGTGTTGTTGAGTTTCATCATCTCATCTCTCGATCTTATAAAACAAAAAGGGGTAATTCCTTCCATTTGCGAGAAATTTCTATACCCTTGGTGCTGGTCGCCACTCCGGGACCTATTGAAGGCGGGTCTCGGGGGTCACTATCTCTCCTTCAACTTAAAGAAGGAAGGGACTGGCAATCTGCTGACCCTTCCCTCCTTTTGGTGAAGGCAGGTCGTGACAGAATGGTATCAAGGGGATGGTTGAGAGATAGGATGGATTCTGGAGTTAGGCACAGTGAGGATTTCATGGGTTGGTAAGGCAACAATGTTGGGTGACCTTGGCGCGTGAATTAGGCTAGGAAAGACCGGCTAGGACACGGGATTTTAGGGCCCCCCGTGATCCGATACAAGGACTCTGGACCTACCGAACGGCCAAGTGAGACCACCCTGATTGCAGGGTAGAGACCCTAGGAAAGGTACATGCATCATAATGACTTGTGTTCTTGTGTTTCTGGGATGTCTTGGGAATTAAGAATAAATTAAATTTTAAGATGTTTTGAAGACGATATTCTGCACTACTTGGGATTAGGCATTCCTTGTTTACCTTCCAGCTATGGCACCTGGAAGGCGACCACGTGTGGTACAGGCGATCGAGGCCCCGAAGACTACTTTGTCCGATCGGTAGAGAGATGATCGAGAGGAAGAGGATGACCAGTGGCAGAAGACTCTTCGAGCCTTCCAGCGACAGGCCCTCGAGAAGTATGAGGGAAGCACCTCTGATATGAAGACGAAAGGCTAGATAGAGGAGCTAGTTATATCCTTCGGCCTGATTCGGGCCCCGACCAAGTACTAGGTTCCTCTGGCCGTTAGCCAGATGTGGGGAGCGGCACGTCAGTGGTGGATGCTTTACCTGGGGGAGAAGAGAGAGTCTGAGGTGGATTGGGAGGATTTTGAGAGGGAGTTCTAGGCGGAATTCCTCTCCTCGACGATGAATGCAGAAAAGAGGCAGGAACTAATCTCCCTCCAGCAGGGGAGTATGTCCTTGAGTGAGATAGGGATCAAGTTCAAGGACCTCCTACATTTTTCTCTGGACCTCTTTCCTGACGAGGAGTCTCGGGCAAGACGTTTGGAGGAGGCGCTCCAACCCTCCCTCCAGTATGCTGTTACCCCCTTTACCCTTCCGATGTACTTGGAGGTCCAGAAGAAGGCCGAAGTGGCGAAGAGGATGCATGATCTAGGAGGAGTGCCACGAGAGGGGATCCAGCTGAGACCATCGAAGGGGAAGGCTGTCAGCACTAGGCCTCCAACGTCAGGACCCTCTAGGTTCCGACCCAAAGGGAGCAGGCCGTAGCAGTTTCAGTTTCGATACCTCGGCCCTCGCCCTTTTACTTCGGGCCCGGGACTGTGGTGCTTCATATGTTGGAGCCCTGGGTATCTTTGGAGTCAGTGCCCCGACCGGGTGCAGTACAGTAGTGGCAGTCATCCCCAACACCCACCCCAGCAGCAGCTTCCAGGCAGACCTTTCCAGCAGCAGCAGCAGGGACAGTGAGCTCCCGCTCCTCCGAGGGCAGACATGGGAGGAGGAGGCAGACCACATGGCACTCCATAGGGACCTCGACCAGGGCGTGGTCGGGGAGGTGGCCGACAGCCGAGGGGCAGGGGAGCTGGGCGTGGACAGTTACACGTCGTAGAGGCAGCAGTTCCAGCAGGTCCAGAGGTTGTTCGAGGTACGATCAGTCTGTTTAGCACTCTTGCTTATGCTTTGTTCGATACCGGAGCTTTGCACTCTTTTGTTGCACCCAGTATAGCCCGTTCCTTGGGTCTAGATACCGAGAGACTTCCAGTGCCCCTGGTGTTGAGCACACTAGTCGGAGGTCAGACCGACTTGTTGTTCATTTGTTGGGGATGTAGACTGATGTTAGGGCCACATCAGTCGGTTAGGGATCTTCTTCTGCTACAGATTCAGCCATATGATGTCATCCTAGGCATCGACTGGCTATTTTCTGTGTGCGCCGTCATCGACTGTTTTCAAAGAAGGGTGGTGTTATCAGACTTGGACAGCCGGCGTGTTACCTTCACCGGCGAGCGGAGCAGTCCGAAGGGAAACAGGAGAGAGGACCCTCTCCTCTCCTTGTTGACCGAGCTGACAGTGGAATCAGTAGATGCTGAAATGGTGGAAGTGCCAGAGATCGTCCGTGAGTTTATGGAAATATTTACTGAGGAGGTGACGACTCTACCCCCTCGACGTGATATCGAGTTCGGTATATACCTGCAACCCGGCGATCGTCCAATCTCGATGGCTCCTTACCGAATGGCACCTTCGGAGCTACGGTAGTTGTGGATACAGATTTCCGATCTGATGAAGAGGGGTTATGTTCGACCGAGTGCGTCACCGTGGGGTGCTCTGGTCTTGTTTGCAAAGAAGGCAGATGGTGGTCTTAGGTTGTGTATAGACTACAGGAGGCTGAATCAGGTAACGATCAAGAATCGCTACCCTCTTCCGAGAATAGATGATCTTTTCGACCAACTGAAGGGGGCAGGATGGTTCTCAAAGATCGACCTGTGGTCTGGGTACCACCAGCTGAGGGTGAAAGAGAGCGACATTCCGAAGAAAGCGTTAAGGTGCAGGTATGGACACTTTGAGTTCGTAGTCATGACCTTCGGTGTTACGAACGCCCTGGATGTGTTCAGGGGGCTTATGAACTCCATCTTCCGGGAGTACCTGGATCGGTTCGTGGTTGTGTTCATCGACGACATCCTGGTCTACTCTAGATCAGAGGAGGACCATGTAGAGCACCTGAGGATAGTTTTGGAGGTCCTCCGACAGCACCAGCTCTATGGGAAGTTGTCAAAATGCAAGTTCTGTACACGAGAAGTGCACTTCCTCGGGAACGTAGTGTCTGAGTAGGGGGTAGCGGTCGACCCATCAAAGGTTGAGGCAGTTGTTTCTTGGGCAGCACCCAAGAATGTGGCGGAAGTCCGAAGTTTCCTCAGGCTGGCAGGTTACTACCGGAGATTCGTACCCAACTTCTCCCAAGTAGCATCCCCTTTGACGGCTCTGACCAAGAAGGACCAGGCTTTCTTATGGAGTGAGCAGTGCCAGTCAGCCTTCAGCTATCTGAAGGAGAATTTGGTCAATTCCCCAGTGCTGAGATTAGCAGAATAAGGGGAGGCATATGAGGTGTTCTGTGATGCTTCAGGACAGGGTCTGGGATGCGTGCTGATGCAGCGACAAGGGGTGATCTCTTATGGGTCCAGGAAGCTGCGTTCACATGAGCGTAATTATGCCACCCATGACCTAGAGCTTGCAGCGGTCGTTTTTGTGCTAAAGTTGTGGCGGCACTACCTCATCGGGGAACGCTTTTTGGTCTTCACGGATCACAAAATCTTAAGGTATATCTTCTCCCAGCAGGACTTAAACTTGCGACAGCGGAGATGGGTGGAGTTCCTCTAGGATTACAACTTTGAGATCTCTTATACTGAGGGCAAGGGAAATGTGGTGGCCGATGCCTTGAGCAGAAGGACGCAGAAGGATGTGGTCCGAGAGTCAACAGACGCCTGGAAGGCGATGGAGGAGTTGGATGCCTTACACTTGGACGTAAATATGGATTGCGGCAGAGGCTGCCTATATCAGATGACAGTGCAGCCATCCCTGTTTCAGCAAGTGGAAGAGTCTCAGTGGGGAGACCTAGAGTGCGAAGTGATGCGTGACCAAGTTGACCAGGGCAATTCTCTGGAAGGATGGACAGAGGATGGTTAGAACCAGATGCTTTTCCAGAAAAGGTTGTTTGTCCCAGAGGTGATGCGTGACAAGGTTCTCAGTGAGTTCAACAACTCACCCCTGGCGGTACACCCAGGAGTTTCCAAGATGTACCAGGGTTTGAAGAGGCAGTTTTGGTGGCCCGAAGTGAAGCGAGCAGTGGCAGAGTTTGTGGCCAAGTGCATAGTGTGTCAGCAAGTGAAGGCTGAACACCGAGTTCCAGGCGGCCTACTGCGGCCTCTATATGTCCCCGAGTGGAAGTGGGATGACATCTCGATGGATTTTGTCACAGGACTCCCCAAGGTCCAAGGAGGGTACGACACCATCTGGGTGGTAGTGGACAGGTTGACGAAATTGGCTCACTTTCTGGCAATCAGGGAGTCGAGTACTGTGGATGCTTTAGCACGAAAGTACGTGGATGAGGGGGTGCAGTTTCATGGAGTTCCGAGGTCTATAGTCTCGAATAGGGATACATGGTTTACCTCGTGATTCTGGAGAGGATTACAACATGCGTTTAGCACCCAGTTACGCCTTATCAATGCTTTCCATCCCCAGACAGATGGACAAACAGAGCACACCATCCAGACCTTGGAGGATATGCTACAGGCATGTGTTCTGGACTCAGGAGGATCATGGGTGCGATACTTGCCTCTGGTAGAGTTTTCCTACAATAATAGCTTCCACTCTACCATCAGTATGGCCCCGTTTGAAGCTTTGTACGAGAGGCCATGCCGTTCACCTGTGTGTTGGACCGAAGTAGGAGAGGCAGACATCCTTGGCCCAGAGGTGGTGCAGAACACGACAGAGAAGGTTCAGCACATACGGGAATGGATGAAGGCGGACCAGGACCGAAAAAAGTCGTATGCAGATACCAGGAGGAGGCCCTTGGAGTTTGAGGTTGGGGACCACGTGTTCTTGAAGGTCTCCCCTTTGCGTGGGTAGAAGAGGTTCGACAAAGGGAGTAAGCTTTCTCCCAGATTCATTGGACCCTTCCAAGTGTTGCGGTGGGTCGGCTAAGTGGCTTACCAGCTAGCGTTTCCACCGCCGCTACTAAGAATACATGATGTCTTTCATGTGTCCCAGCTACGTCGGTATCTGCACGATGATTCACACGTCCTTGATTGGGGTGAGCTGGACATCGAGGACGACGTGAACTTTGTGGAGAGACCGGTGGTGATTGAGGATCGCAAGGAGAAGGTTCTTCGTGGGCGAACCATCCCCTTGGTTCGTGTGTTGTGGAGACATGGTGGGCTTGAGGAGAGTACGTGGGAGAGGGAAGCACAGATGCATACCCAGTACCCGGAGTTGTTTTGAGTTTTGTTCCTTGTTATACCTGTTGTGGTAGAACGTTTTGTCTTTTTTCTATGAAATGTTCGTGTTTTCTTTCCTCTTCTTGTGTGTTAAAAGCCCCGGCTATGGGGAAGGAGAGAACCCGACCCCTAAACAAGACACATTAAGGTGGATGCGATTAAACCCGTGTAGGCGAGTCAGTGCTGCCCAAAGCGGATAATATCTTGACATGGGGTAGGAGACTCCCCAACCCACATGCCCGGGCAGTTTGGCATGGTATGTTGCTTGGTTCGTGACAGGAAGGTGTTCTTAGTTAACGATGAGGTTCACTCTTGAGAGGTATCTTTCGGGGTAGTTGTTCGGACCCGCCCTTCCCTTCTGGGTTGTTTAAATTCTCGAGGACGAGAATAGTTTGAGAGGTATCTAATGTGATGAACCAGACTCTCTTGGTCCTTCCCTTTGCCAAAATCCGAGTCCTAAAGGAGTGGTGTCTCGGTGAGACCGATCGGTGAGACCGATTGGCATCGCCCGACCTTGTTGAGTTGTTTCCAATAGCGCTCCTTTTGCACAAATAGCGTTTTAAACCCTATTCGAACTCATTTAAGCGTGTTTTAAAGACCCAAAATGCGCATAATAGTTTTAATTAAATACTTAATCAATTCATGAGTCGGCTTAAACCACCCGACCCCTTTTTGTGACGAGTGGAGCCACGTGGTCAACCCACGACCCCTGCGCCTTACACGGTTTCGCGTTTTCACCTCAACCGTCCTCGGCTATTATAAACTAAGGGTTAGCCGTGGTTTCTCTTTCCTCGATTGTGGCTTTTCAAAAACAGCTTCTAGTGCATCAGGCACATCATTATCCATAAAGTTCCGCACCCAGCCTAGATGCCTATCACCTATCAACAAGTAGGGAATTTCTCCTTTTCCTCTCTCTTTTGTTTATCATGTGGGGTGGGCGTGCTTTTGATTCTGTAGGATTGGATAAACCAGACCTAATTAAAGATAATGAACGAATTATATAGAGAAAGGGGGGGGGGCATGATCATTGATGCTGTCTTATATTTTGATGCTGTTTATTCTTTGACCATCTTGTTGAGTTGTGCTGTCTTATGCCTCCTGAAAATCGAGGCTGTTGGTGGTCGTTGTTGGAACACTAATGAACCCCTGCCGATGTTTTAAATGGCTTGTTGTGGTTGTAAACTCGTGCTGTGAAAAGTAATTGGTTAATCACGTATATCTGGCTGAATAAATTGAAAGCACCGGGATCAATCCCTTCTGTGCTAACCCCGGTCGAAATAGAATTGAAATCATGGAACATGTAAAATCTTTTAAATATGAAAATACAGGTTTAGCCTTGCTTAGTGCTGGTGGCAGTGTTTTGGTGGTTTTCTCTTATGAGTCGATTGCTGGAGACGTGGGAGGGGATGGGATCCCCTATTCTTTTATGCTTTTGGTGGTTATTAAAATGGGGATGGGATCCCCTGTTGGTGTGGCTTCTGTGTTTATGAGTTTTTAAGACCCGGTGGTTACTTGTTTATATCACGAATTGGGGTGGAAGCCTCTGTTGTTGAGAACCGGGTGTGGAGGTTTTGGTTGATGTTTGAATGTTTGCTTTCTTGGACTTATGCCTATGCCTACTAGTTTCCCACTAGTGCTTAAACTTAAACATTATCACTGAACTTGAAACACGAATGGGACAAATGAGTTTTGTTGGCGAAATTCGTGACTTGGGACTTGGATGTAGTGGTGTTGTGCTCTGTAGGATGTTTAGAAAATCCTAGACTTTGGGTGAGTGCTTGTTACCTATATCTATACTTGTAGTTTTTTGTTTCTTATTCGCGCCCCACCCAAGTTTATCACCTAGTGCCGAACACCCCCATTTCATGGGGGAGGGTGTTTTTCCCAACACTATTCTTGGTGGCTGGTTATTAGCTCCTTTTCTGCTCCCTTTCCCGGATAGCCCAAGTATCTTCGGGCAGACTGTGATGGCATGAGGTCCATTATTAGCCCAAGAACCTTCGGCCGGAGTGGTGTGGTGGTTGGCTAGGTGTGTGCGGTAGGTGGTTTCCCAAGTGTCTTCGGGATGAGGCCCAAGTGTCTTCGGGCGTGGCAGTGGATTTTTCTAGCCCAGGTGTCTTCGGGCGTGGTGGTGGTTGTTCTGGCCTAGGTGTTTGCAGGCGTGGTTACATGTGACAGTTGTGGCCCAGGTGTGTGCGGGCAGGATTCAGCAGTGGGACTACGTGCGGTTGAGGCCCAGGTGTGTGCGGGTGGGATTTCGGTAGTGGGACTGCGTGTGGTTCTGGACCAGGTGTGTGCGGGCGGTTGTGGTAGTGGGACTGCGGTGAGAATGGCAGGATTGGTCTGATGCATATGATGTCTCAATAACCAGTGGGAAAGTGGCGCGGGGTACCCAAACATCGATGTGCTCTGATTATATATATTACTTGACTTGTGTTGTTTGGGGAGTGTTCCTTGGTGAGGCCTGGGGTGGATAGTTTACCTTGATAGGTGTTTGGTTTACTCTTTTCTCACGGGACTTTAGTACGTTCCCCCACTTGTGCACGAGAGTCTTTGGTTTTCCCTACTGAGTATACTTGTGTGCTCACCCTACGTATATAAAACTGCTTTCAGGTTTCCAGGAGGAATTCAGGGATCACGCAGGACCTTACTAGCTCGGACCTTTGTAGCAGTTGCAGTTGTTGTTCTTCTTTTCCTCTTTGGTACTTACCTTTGTAGTCACCTTTTGTACCTTGTGGCTTTAATTTTGGAACATGCATGTGGGAATGGTTTATTTTTGGATTTACTTTTCTTTTACCTGGGTGTTGTTGAGTTTCATCATCTCATCTCTCGATCTTATAAAATAAAAAGGGGTAATGCCTTCCATTTGTGAGAAATTTCTATACCCTTGGTGCTGGTCGCCACTCCAGGACCTATTAAAGGCGGGTCTCGGGGGTCACTATCTCTCCTTCAACTTAAAGAAAGAAGGGCCTGGCAATCTGTTGACCCTTCCCTCCTTTTGGTGAAGGCGGGTTGTGACAATGTTAATAGATGATATATTGGTGGATCTATTTTCTACCAAGGATAGGTGTTTCTATTATAAACTATGTATGGGTGACCCCAATATACCTCTTAAATTTATAGGGTAATGGGATGCAGTATTAGAGTTATTCATTTATCTTAATAGATTATTATAATTTATCAGCTTTGTTATCCCATTTTCATAGTGATTATAAAAGTTATATTAATATAATGTTCCATGTTACCACATGTTTTTTTTATTCTTTCATTTTTTCCAATATATCATTTACTCATGGATTTTTTTTCACAAGGATAATGATTTTTGACTTATATGGATATTTCCTTATGTTAATGATTTATTCCATATCTCATGAGTTTTAATAAAGGTTTTTATGGGTATGGATTCTATTATATCATGCTCATGTACATTGATTATTTTATAACAACCTTAAAATAATCTTATTTTATCTAATGAATTTCAACTATTAATGATTATGTTTTTTCCTTAATAAGAGCTTCATCACACCCTTGTAATTTTTTATATTTTACCAGGTTATGAAGAATTATATTAAACAAATTGTGACTAGAAAGGACACATGTGTGATGAATTTTATGAGAGATTTTGAAAAATTAACATTGAATGAGAGAATTTAGGAATAATAGAAAAAATTTATCTTAAAAAAATGGGCATATTTATGTAAGAGTATTTTTTAATGTTCTAAAGATCTAAACTAAAATTATATTTAGTATGTAAGTGATCCAATATTCCCATTTTATGTTTAATGTTTTGGATGGTTGTAATTGGGAAAAATTTATCATTATCAAATCCAACAATTTAAATATTATGTTTTTCTCACTTTATCTAGGAGTGCAGGATTAACCATATTATAGTCCCATAGGTTAAAGTCATATGATGCTTTATTTCTATATGTGTTAAATCAAAAATTCCAAACTATGTGTCAATTATTTGATGGAGTCAACGAGCTAATTATCATGATAAAGAAATATATCCTCATAAGATTCAAATATATAAGAATCATCACAAAATTGGAAAGGACCAGTGGGAGCCTATTATAAATAGGATATCAAAGTATTTTTTATATATTTACCAAATAAAGGAACAATTTAAGGAATAAAATATTTAAGAACATTAATTTAAATTTTTCATAAAAAATTTCAAAATAATGATGTGTGAGAGATATACCCCAATTGAGAAAAGATATAGATCTATTTTTTTTATAAATATTCAAAAGTAGGAGATGATTCATGGAATGTAAAATAGAGTAGATACATGATAAAATAGACCATTTCACATGGTTATCTATGATTTTTAGAAAAAATTAGATTCAAATAAAAAAATAGTACATGTATTTAATTGCATTCATTGGGTAATATACCCGAATGAATCATTTTCAATTCATGATTCATAAGTCAAATGATCTGTAAATGTTCAAAAAATTTAAAATAGAATCTAAAAGGGGCTTGGGGTTCATATAATGAATCTTAAGAATGAAAATCGTAAGGAATTTTTTGGTAGTTTAATTGAAAATTATATTGACTAAAATGTGATCAAGATCAAATATAATACTTCTTATAATCCATTTCAGAATATATTTCATAAAATAATGAACATAATCATTATAGAAATTGGAAGGATAGTGCTAGTGGATTTTGAAAGGTCAAATTTTGTTTTTGTGAGATTCCAGGTGAATGGTTTTTCATATTCATAACATGTGTTTATAAATTCCAAACTCATATATAACCTTATACGATATGTGTTAGAAAAAAAAAATCCAAAATTGTAAAATTTTAGATTCTTCATACAGAAAGAATTAAATTTTTTTTCGACAGTTTAGAATATTTTAAATAGTAATTTTATTACGAGACATTGACTTAGGATAGGATCCCATGGAACATGGAGCCTCAATTTTAATATATATAAAATAATAAATATAACATATAACATACACGTAGTTTTATGAAATAAAATAATATCTATGAAATGGTGTCTCATATTATAAAACCAATAACTCCATTAAATTTGAAGCATTTGTTTTACTCTAGTTATGACGGAAGTCATGTTAGCATTATGAAATTTGATATATTGAAGTTGTTATATAATGAAATTAATTAATTAATTTATTAAATTAATTAAAATTTATTTTAAAATAACTAATGTATCTTATAAATAATGTCCCCTCTAGAGAATTTCTAGGGTTATCCGCATAACATTAGAGAGAATGAGAGGATTGATATGGAGAACTCTAGTAGCATGAGCGTTGGTGGAAGATATTTGGATCATGGATGGAGGATCAGAGTACTATGTGGATCATAATCATCGATGGAGTTCTTGAATCATGCCAATGAAAACTTCTTAGAAACATAATTTATTATATTTCAATCTAACTATTATGTATGGAATTTTTAGGTCAGTTTAGTATCATATTTTTTTATCCAAGTAGAATATGAGTTAATTGAAAAAAAATTAATTTTAGGCCGTTTATTGCATTATGGATGATGATTTAATATTCTTAAAGTTACAAATTGACATTATTTGGTTATGCTTATTTATTATTTTTTGTTAATAATTCTTCATGTCAATGTATAAAGGCCAACATGAAAAATGGTTGGGGTTCATTCCTTATATATTTTTCATGATTTTCTCCCATTTTACACCATGAATTTATTGTTCGTATTCCCATGAATAGATGTTTAAAGAATACTATAAAATTGATAATTTAAAATTAGATATTTGGTAAAAAAAATTGTTTCCATGGGTTAAAATTTGGGATTGAGAGCATGAATGAGGTGCAACTTAGTCCAACATGAGATGAATGATAGATCAGAGGCAGATATGGTGTTCATTATTCATGGGTTTCAATGTTCAGTTGTAAAGAACAATGAGATCAAACTATGATCAACTTGGGATGCGAAAATCTGTCTACTAATGATGATCATAGTTTATACAACTCAGATCCATGTTTCATGGGTGATATTTGTTTTCCAAAAATTAAGGAGAAGGTGATGTGATTGTGTATTCAAGGATACAAGCATGTTCTAGGAAATCTCAAGATACATGACATGTTGTTTGAATAAACACATTCCATGTATCACCCTAAAAGTAGTAGCAAGGATTCACCAAGAGTTAAATATATCATGTCGTGTGGTGGGAACACATGTTCTATGATAATTTTGTAGCTAGTTCTACATGGATATGAATTACAGTCCTAGAAGTCCATGCTAGCCCACATTACATGTGGTGGGAACATAAAATATATAAGCTCTTATCATACAGTACTATGTGTGTAGGTAGTGTACTATGAGGATTCCATGTGGCCCCACCCACTATGTTTGGAGGGGTACACAATATATACAATGGATAGTACATGGTCTTTGGATGACGTCACACAATGATTATTGGCCTGACCCCTATATGATGTTTCATGTGGATTATAACCTGTGTACTTCATAATGTACTCAGACATGACCAGTGTACTTAGACACGACCAGTGTACAGAGGAATAAACATAGAACACAACCTTAACTAGATGACACAATTATAGTTCTAACCTTACTTATACATGTTTTTTACCCCTAGATTACAAGCCTTGTATATGGATAATGAATTTCCATGTGAGATGGTAGGGAACTTGTTGATTCATACTCAGAGATATGTGCCGTGTACCCCATGGGACACACCATGTACTCCCTCTAGGGCATGTTTGATCCCTTGATATTCTCACACAAGTTGGGGTATCAGTGTGGCTCTGTTATGTACTTATTCTATTTTGGGGAGAATTTCTTTAGTTTTCCACCATCAAGGGTAAATGTGGAATATTTTCTTGGGCATTGGGACTAATACCCTCAATTCACTAGATCATGAATATCTTGATGCGGCATGGGGGATGTGTCCTCATTCTTACCATATTGTTCCCTAGGATAGATTATAAATTATATGACCAAAATTTGTAGGAATGACCCCCTATATAGTGTTTCATTATAGTTAGGTTTAGGAATACCCCATATTCCCTTGGTGTCATCCCCTATATGTGAATGAAAATATGTATTATTCTAGTAAGTTATTCTAATCATGTGATTATCTTAGATGAACCCTCTTAGTTCCTTTGTGCTTTTTCATGGAAAGACCCAATGATAATTATCCCTTAAATGAGTGTGGTCGGTATAGTAATACTTGATGAGTGATACAACATGGATGAGTTTTATAATGGATAAAAACTCATGGAGTAAGTTCTCAAAGAGGAGTTTTACTTAGGAGACTCTATTAAAATCCTAGGTTGGCAGTATGGTTATGACATTACATTGAGACTTGGTTTCTACCTTTAAGAATATATTGGTTTTTTCATTACTATTGATTTGTCTCATATTTTTATTAATATATTTTTCGATTTATGAGAGATTACTTTCTTGATGCTCTATTTTTTTGGAGATTTCACAGTGTCCTACTTGGTTTGTATATAATCACACACACATGGGACATTCTCTCACATGTCATGTCTTATATAGTTAAAAGACCTTTTTTTGGGAGTTATCAGTGGACTAGGAAAAGGTAGAGATTAGTAATTATTGATAGGCCTTAGATGTATCAAGGTGTTTCATTTGGGTAAATTCACTCATGTTTTAAGTAGTTTGGGTTCAATTGATGATTGGTGGTCCTATATTTTACCCTTCTTACTTTTTATATACTTCTTGATGTACTATTGTGTGGGATATAAATGTATTAATTCATTTAGGTATCAGTTTTATCCATACCTTTCATAATTATACTAGTGTATAGATAAGTGTTTGTGTTTAACGTTAACTTAGGTTATGCCCTCCCATGATTTTAATATGCATACTCAGTTCTATTATTTAACCCCTGGCCTATTAGAGGAAGGATTGGGGTATAAATCATAGCTTACTACTACCCAGGGGGGGGCCTCTGTCTTAGGTCTAAACAGAGTGGTGTAAAAGTATGTCTTCTTATGAACTATGTTTGGAAATTTTCTAACAGTGAGGTTTTGTTTGACAACTAGGGAAACAATGTTAACATGCATAAAGTTTGGTTTTTAGGATAAAGAACCTAGAGTTGGTGAGGAGACCAATTTATCCATTCCCCATGACTGTGATAACCTTTTTTTGACTCATCACATATTGAAATTAGTGGAATTGAAAACATTGGCATATGAATCCTATTGAATTGAGTTTTGGTATCAATTTCCTTCACGACTCAAAAATCATTGCATGTATCTATGATGATAACTTGATGGGATTATATAGTAGGATCCTAGTTACGATTCACTTGGTGATGAGGATTCATTTATTGTATCTCTTATAGAGGTAGTTCCTTTGGGTGGATAGAGAGTGACATCTCCACCTATTGATTAACATAATGACATACCTATGGATATTCAAGTGGATTATCCCCATCAAGATGAGAATAAGTTGGTTTGAATAGTAGTGGAATATGACAAACCATTGCTGAGTATGAATCACGAGTTTTGTAGATAGGTACCACCTAGGTTTCTTGATGATATGGACTCCCCTACTCTGATTATAGAGTTTTGGCTCGAGCCTAAGGTGTGAGTGTTACTCTTGGCTAGGAAACCTCCTAATGTTTTTTTGGGAAGTAAGAAATCTCCTTAATGGCTTAGGTTATTAGTGGATACCTAAGTTAGTTATGTTAGCTCTAAATTTAGTAATGTAAGGAAGTGGGGAACCCCCATGAGAGTATTTCTTATAACACAATTTATACCCGTGGGTTAAGTCAGTTTTTCAATATTTGGATAGTGTCAAGGTTTGGTGGACAAGTTCCTCTGAATTTTATGACTGTGGTTTTTTTATCTAAGGTGTCGATGCTGGCTCTGGTTGTGTAGAATAGGTTGTCATGAGAATTTATAAGTTTAAGAGGTAGGATATTGTGACTCGGAGGCTTCAAGTGTGTTTTAATATACAAAATTTGTCTTATTTACTAAAAATATAGTTTTAGAACATTATAAAAAAACAAATTTCCCCAAAAGTATCCCCTTTTCAAGGACTAGTCATGTGACTGGATTCTTATGACATAAACATTATATTTTGAGGTTCCAATAGATAAGGTTTAGTGGATAAACAATTCGTTTCATAGTGTAACAAAACTTTGAAAGTGGGGAGTGACTTGCATGGAAAATTTTTATAGTGGAAGAAAGACCATAAATTTTTACTTATTATATATTATTTTATAATATTGAATCATCCTCTTGAATATTACTTGTGAGGGTTTTAGTGTACCCATGTTAGTGTGATTCTTTTATTCTTTGGTGAGAAAAATATCCATGAACAGGTAGGATGAGATCATTTGTAGGAGGATACAATCGATTTATTAGGATTTGTCGAGTATAACCCATGGACCAGTGGATTTTATGAGTATTCAATTTATTATGGTGTCACAAGATTATGAGGATGCCTTCTCTAATGATTTTATAGGATTACCTCCATAAATTTTTTTTCTTCATATACTTGCACATAGGGATGATTTAAAATATATTATATCATATCAGATTACCCAATGTGTCTATGAAATATAAAGTTTTGGTTGCAGATATATATAGAGAAGGGGATTCCTAGAACCAATATGTTCTCCTAGGTATCCTAGTATTTTTTACAAAGATGGAAGGTGTGAGATTGAGGTTAGGTGTAGACTAATGTCATCTGAACCTAGTGATGTCTAGGAAGGAGTGTCCCCAATGAGAATTGATTAATTATTAAACCATTTGTAGGGGTAGTGGTACTTATAGTTTATCCTCATGATGGGTTATCACCACCACTAGGTTTGATAGTATAATATATCAGGGGTGTTATCCTTGATCCACTATGATTACATTGTGTTTTTGGTTATACCCTTTGGCGTGTTGAATGCTCAAACATCGTCTTTGGGACTTATAACTGTATCCTTAAACACTTATTTGATTAGTTTAGGGTATTCAACATTGATAAAATCTAAATATACTCAGTATTAGAGGTTTATGATGTGAGACAGTTGAGGATAGTCTTGAAATTCTCCAAGAGTACCATATTTATAGGAATCTCTCAATGTGTCAATTATAGATTTGGGAGATACACTAATTTGGTTATGTCTTCTTAGACATGAAGGTGATAGTTTGCACAACATATTTTTAGGCTATGTATTCTTGGGATCATCCCACTATCATGGACATGGTAGAAAATTCTCACAATAAGGTCTTCCATTAACTGTTTTGAGAAAGGTGATAGAGCGGTTGGAATATTTGTAGTTTACCTTTAAGGCCAAAGATACTGAAACATACATCATTTCAATAGCCATTTCACCTATACATATTCAGCACATCAAGGAGGCACAACATTAGGATATATTTTGAGATATATTTCATTACTAGATATCCCCTATGCATGTTATTGATGTATATTTTAATATTTGGGAGTACATCATATATTATCAAAGAAGGATGATGACACAAGTAACGTTGTGAGAGGTGGTGATGGGGAAGTTTCATGATTTTTCATAGAAATTCATCCAGTACATGTAAGTATGTACCAGAATCCTCAGTTATCAGGTTGATAGGATGAGGATTTAGTAGCGTGTTACTGAGTTTTCCTCTTAATTCCTCATCCATAAATATTTGAATTCTAATGTTCTTATATGAAAGTTGAATTTGTATGGTATCTTTATGGTTTTCATCAATAGAATTCCATGACTAGTGATAGGTCACAATGCTGCTAGTCTGAACATATATTGAATCTCCATTCCAAAAAAAGTATTATTCATCCAAGATCATAATTTGGAAGAGATTATAGATGATTTTGAGTGCAAGAGTTAGTATGGATTCATTTATGTGAGTATTTGAGACTCAATTACAGGTGAGAAAGGTGTTTCCACTATAGATAGATTTCTAGGTAAATAAGATAATTTAGGTATTGGAGAAAATTATTCAGTTTTTACTTATAGTTGTGTCCATAGTTGGGGGAATCATATTCCATTAGTGGTGTTTGAGTATCAAAATAATTATCACTCCACCATCAATGTAGCACTATTTAAGGATATATATTATAAATCCTTCAAGTCACCATTGTACTGGTCATAACATTTGGGATATAGTTATTGTGGGACCAATTTTTGTGAGAGAAATGGATGGGAAGTGTTATATTTATCCATGGGAATATGAGGAATTCCCTATGTAATCAAAAGACTACTGTAGACCAATGACAAAAGCCTTGGGTGCTTCATGAGGTGATATTGTGTTCTTATATATCACACCTCATTGATGATTTTGGGTACCTGGGGTGGACTGTTATCTCTATGATCTTTTATCCCTTTTTTGATGCTGCATATGGTTAGTGATGTGGTGTACCAATTGATTTGATGACTTTAGTTAGACTAGGAACATGATATATTCATTGTGTCATGACTACGAAGATATGTTCATGGACCACTACATTATGTCGACCAATATGAGATTTTTATTGAATTTTGAGTTAATTTGTAGGTTCTTGATGACATTTAAGAACTATAAAGCGAATACCCTTCATGATATAGTGTATTCCATGGGTCAGTTCTTGTTGGAAGCATAGGGACCACTAGGAGAGATTGTGTTAGTGGGAGATCTATATTAAATCCCATTATCTTCACATGTGAGTAAGTTATTTCTTTTCTGGAAGAAAATACATAATGATAGGGAAAATATAGAAAATATTATATTTCTATTTAGAAAATAGTAATATTTTAAGGATGTTTTTCAAATTAAGGCATGGATTCGTAAAAGGATTATGTTTCCCAAATATCCTCATTATTTATATTTTTAAAATATTAAATATATTATATCGTGCATGCATAGGTTTTTCAAAATAATAGAATAAATATTGAATGATATCTCAAAATACAAAACTGATACATCCATTAAATACTGGAAGTGAGTTTACCTAAATCATGACATAAGTCAAGTTTGCGCCAGGTGCATTGATATAGTGATGTCATGGTGGGTTAATTGTTTTAAATTAATTAATTTATTTGATTTATATTTCATTGAAAAAAACTAACAGATATTCTATATAATATCTTATTTTGTTAATTCCTTAATTTTATCTACATAACCCTATAGGGGTTGAGAGGATGGAGAGGAATCACTTTGGTGGTGGGTTCTTTGGGGGATGGTATTAGGATAGTGTATCAGTGGAAGGCGTAACACGATGATTGTCATCATAAATGGATTTATTGAATCTCTCCAATAAAAATGAATTTCAACTATTCTACATTATTAATCAATGAAAACCAAATGTACTATGTTTTTTATGCTATTTTAATCTCATATTTTTGTACCCAAGTCAAATGTGAATTAATTTATAACAAATTCATTCACCGATCGTTTATTGGATTACTGTTTATGAATTCAAACTCATAGAATTTGGAATTTATATTATTTATTTATCATTCTTTATTCCTATTCATTCATAATTTTCAAATTAATGTATTGAGTCTTACTTTATTAATGTTTGAGGTTCATTCATCATGTTATTGTTTTTTTTTTCTCACCCTATACTTTGTGTGTTTAATGTCAATATTCCTTTGACTGGTTGTTTGATGAATAATCAGAAACCGATCATTACACATCTGATATTTGGTGAAACAGATAATATCCCTAGATTTTGATTTAGGTTTGAGAGAATGAATGAGGTGGAATTTAGTGTTACGGGGGGGGGGGATTAGAGATGGATTAGAGACAGACCAGTTTTTCTTTGTTCATGGGGTTTGGAAATCGACAGGGTGGCATGATGGTATCGAACCATGAGAAAATATGATTAATAGAATGTATCCATCAGCGATGATCAGAGTTTAGTCAACTCAGATCCATGTTTTATTGAATGATATTTATAGTTAGAAAAAAGGAAGAGGTAGTGCGAGGAATACCTCATAGAGAGTAGTGGGTTTTGTGAAATCATGAGTTACACAATCTGTGGTTTAGATGAACACACATCATGTAGTGCTCTCAAAGTAGATTCTTGGATTAGTTTTGAGTTTAATATAACACTCTATGTGGTTTCCCCACACACTGTGTGAACCTGATCATTATATCTTAGAATTTATAGGGAGTGGAAAACCAGAAGTCCATGTGACCACATACACCATGCAGTGGGTTCACAATAAATATAACATATTTTACTCCAGCTCAACATATATAGGGAGTACACACCTAGGAAACCATATGGACCCACATTCCATGTATATTGAGGCACATTACATGTAAATCATAAGGTATGGAGTCTTTTGAATATTGAACACGCTGATTACTAGACTTACCTGCACACATCATGTGATGTGAATTACTCCCTTTGTACATTAGAAAGTACTCAGTCATGGAAAATGTGCTCAGACATGGATACTATACATAGGTACAACCATAGTACAAGACCATAAGTAGATGTTACACACCGAGTTCCATCATGACCTCTCTATACACCATGTACTCATAGAAGAAACACTATGTATATGGAGAAGGGCATGCCATTTGGGAAAGAAGGGAATGTGATTTTCCATACTCATAGAGACATGACATGTATCCCTAGGGAAATTTTGTGTACTCTTTCAAGGGAAAGTTAAATCCCTTGATCATCTCAAACTATTTGTGTTATCGTTGTGAGCGTGCTCCATAGAGGGTTTAGTATGTCATCTCTTCTTGAGCAATGAAAAAGATGACCTCAGTGGACTAGAGCTGGAATCCCTTTGTGAGGCCAAATGGTTGTATCCTTATTCCCATTATCTTTATCCCTAGGATGGGTCTAGAGTAACATGACCAATATACATGTCTATGATCGTCTATCTAGAAGGTTATTTCATTTTTGGTCAGGTATAATCTATATGCCTAGGGTGTTATCCCATATATGTGTATTTACATTTTTTGTATTATGGTATTTTTTTATGATCGGGTGATAATCTCATATGATTCATATTAGTTCCTTCATTATTCTTCCCAAGAAGATATGAGGATCATGTTATCTCGGATGAGTTCTATAAGTAAAGTAATTCCTGATGAGCGAGATGAATCAGATGAGTGTGGTCAGTTATTTAAAGACTCATGGATTGATTCATCCTAGATTAGTGTTAGTTATAAGAATCTAGTAGATTTTGAGGTTGGTAGTATGGTTGTGACCTTATTATGTGTCCTTATGGCTACCTTTGAGAATATCATGTTTTTTTGTTATTATTGATATGTATCATATTATGTTTCACATACATTCATGATGATGATCTAACAACTATATTGATTTTTATTTTTGGTGAATTTTTGGTGTTTTGCTGGGAAATTATATACTCACCTCTGCATGGGCTCTCCCCTAAAATATCATGAATGAAAAACCTTTTCTTTATTACACATTAATTCCAGATTTATTACATATGAATACACACAAAACAAAAAAAAAGATCATATAATTGAGTGTATTTTTTAATTAGGTGCATAAAATAACATCTTGAAGATGAGATATAATGGAATTATTGAAAACGTTTTCAACATTCTCTTAGAAATCATCGGTCCGGAAAAACTGCATGGGATTACGTAAGTACATACTTAAGAAATAAGTGAGATATAAATCATATAAAGGGAATAAAAAAATTATAACATGAATAAATTATTACATGTCAGACAATAGGAATTTCAATGGTACATTAAAGGGGTGAGAATCATAATCATGAATAATGAGGCATGGTATCATAAAGGGAACATGGGAAATGTTGCAAAAACATGAAACATGACATCTTAAACATAGGTGAAGGATAAACCCAAGAAATCATAACATGGTGAAAAAAGTACCATGATATATTAGGTTCAGTACCTAATATATTGAATGGAATCTCATGAGACAAAAACATTTCCCAATGCATTGTAATGCTATATAATTCTAACCACACCTTTCAATTTCAAAACATGTAATTACGTAAGTGTTCCACATAAATTCCTTCCACACATAATCACATTCATAAAATGTATTTCAATTATTATGAAGTCTAGAATAAATACAATGAATTTAACACTAAAATAAGTATAGGTATGTCTAGGTGAATACCCTTGAGTGGAAATAGCGATGGTATTCACAATATGAAGGTTTGGCATGGAAAAATCACAGTGAAATTTCAACAGCATAATGATAGTACATAAAGATTAATAAAATCAATTAATTATAGAAAAGGTTTCTCACATAATTTTAAAATAAAATGGATAGTGACAGGGATGTGTAAAAACATATCATAATATTAGGAATTTTAAATGAAATATATAAAATGAGGAACATGATTTAATAGAGGAGAAAGAAAGAATCCCTTACCTTGAGAGGGTGATTCCAAAATCATAGTAGGAGCTTCTTGAGATATTAGGGGAAGCTTGGGAGGACTCTAAATAGGGGATTCAATACTAATGATGTAATCAAAGGTAATTGATCACAGAGGAAGGGTATATTTTGTGTGTTTATGTAGAAAAATAAAGGGGAGTTCTTTATTATTTCTTAAACATTGGTTTTAGATTATATATAATAAATTAATTGAAAAATAATAACCCCATGGGTTTTCGAAAGATTTATTTAAAATATTAGTATTTTTCATTATTTTTTTGGACAAGGTCTGAAATCATTATAATATTACCCTTAGTGATGTTAAAGTGAGTCATGTTCTAAGATACATTATTTTTAAACCTTAAAATATAATATTGGTTTTAGAGGATTCATAATGCCATTATAAAATTAATCAAATAAACTCAAAATTAAATTAAATTAAAGGGGAAACATTTATTTATTCACGGATACCTTGTATTTATTTTATTACAGCACTTTTGGGTCATAATAATTTTATAATTCACACCATATATTTATTCTGTATTTAATTTTTACCTGAAGATTCAACTATATAAAAAATTATGAAAAATTCACCATTGGATAACTTCGACTTCATGATTCCAAAAATAATATTTATTTTATCAAAATAATTTTATAAATATGTGAATTTTCATTTTTAAAACTAAATGGATATTTATTGAGAAATGAATGGTTTTTTTTGAAAATAATACTTTTTGAACCCTTATATGAATTAAATTTGACATCATAAAAATTATATTATCATATATATTTAAAAAAAATATTTTGTTAATAATAATTTATTAAATTATCATTTATTTCAAAAATTCATTAGTTTATGAAAATATTGTCTTAATTAAATTTTCATATTACCCAAAAATACAATTTTTGTTTTATCGTATCAAAATCACAATCATTTATAATATAACACTACTAGAAAAAGGGTTTTTTGCGATGGGCCATTTGCGATAGGATCTCATCTCAAGTACCCTTTAGGAATGAGGTCTTGTCGAAAATGACCCATTGCAGAAAAGGGAATCATAAATATTACCTTTTGTGATAGACTGTTGCAAAAAGTTATTATTTGGGACAAGAAATGAAATCTTCACAAATAGATTCAATTATTTTTTAAAAAACTATTTGTGTCTGGTTGACCCCCTGTCTCAAATAGTTTTCCCAATTTTTTAAAAAACTTTTTACAATGAACTATTGTAAATACTTTGGAAAATACAAAAAAAAATAAACCCTTTTATGATGGGCCCGTCACAAATAGTTGAAAAAATAAAAAAAACAAAATAAAAAATATTAATAATAAAATAATATTAATATAAATGAAATCATAATAATAATATTAGTACAATAAAATTATTTATAAAATAATAATAATAATAAAAATAATATAATATTGATATAAATGAAATAATAATAATAATATTTATAAAATAAAATTAATTATAAAATTAATTATATAATATAATAATAATATTATTAATATTAATGAAATAATAATAATAATATTAATAATATAATAAAAACCTTGGCATTCACAAAAATATAAAAAATGTTAATTAATAAAAAAAATAAATATAATAAAAAAATGAAATAAATAATTAAAACTGTAATATTTGAGACAATATAAAAAACTCACTATTTAAAACTTTAAATAGTTAATATTAAAAAAAATTCATTCAAATGTTTCATTATAAAATAAAAAAACATCACTGAGGGGGAGGGTCATCTGGAGGAATTGGAGAAGATGGTGGAGGGAACTCCATCCCTAAATTGCAAGTCATAAATAACATGTACTCTATCTACTCCTGCTCTTACAGATGCTGCCATCAATGCATGTCATACTTTATCTCCTATTATTGTTGTCTTATGAACTCTTCCTGCTGCTACTACTATCACTGACACATATCCTCATACTCCCTACACTTAGTCTCTATAAGATTACTCTGAGCTTGCAGCTGATCCTTATATTGTGCATGAGATGATGATGACTCTCCACGAGATCCTCTTGATCTAGACACTGACATCATATAGGTGCCATAAAAACCCACAAGGGGTCAATCGAGATCCAATACCAACAACTCATCCTTTCTCAAAGGCATAATGGGTCGCTTGCATCAATACTGCCTCATCAAATCGGGGGGCACTAGTCTGACAATCAGTCTCGGCCTGATTCTCACAATGTGTCTGAGACTTCGTAACCTCATATGAATTCTTTAATTGAAATTTAAAATTTAAATAGTTAAAATATTATTTGTAGTTAAATTAAAAACTCCAAAAGAATTTATACTGACCACAATCTAATGTTGGTGAGAACCTTTAATCTCTCTAGTGGTTGGGTCACTATAAATACTCCTATAAACATTGTATTCTGTAATATCGGGCTATGAAACAACCTTTATGAATATAAAATAAACCATTAACATTTAAAGTTATATAATTTTTTTAAAAAAAATGTTCTTACCATATGATCCCTATGCACACTGAATGTATGACTACTAGCTCGATATGTCACCTCATGTCTCCCCCGATTTGGCTAACCTATTGATGATCTACACTAAAACTGCCTACTCAAACAGTGTGTACATAATCCATCCTAAAACTAACATGAAATATAATTAGGTCGGTGAACACAACATGTCTCATCAAACTCTATTCCTCCTACTTTCTCCATTTCTTTCCTTTCTAAATTATGAAAAAAATGAGTGGAATGCGGATGCATAGCTCCCTGCCATACCTTCCAGATATCCTCACGCATGCTCTCATCAATGGGATACTATAAACCCTACAAATAATTTATTATATCAAGTTATTAATTAAATTAATCTCAAAATAAATATTATTTATTTATGTACCAGACAATTCTCGAACATGTAGTGTTGTACATCAATGGGAATCTGATCCCATGACACCCATGCATCAAAAAAATAATTACGCAATACAGGACTCCCCTATCCAACAACTGTATGTGTAAATCTATGAAAAAAATAAATTAATCAAATAATTTGAATATAAATAAATTAATGAAACCTGACTAAAATACAAAGGTAAACATACCTCTAAGTGCACGGATCGAACACAAGATGTGGACATAACTTGAGGATATGGTCGAGAATCATCAATTGGGAAATACCTTACCCCCTCCTAGTGCCCCCTAAACCGACAACAGTCTAAGGGTCAGATGATCGGACATCCTGCTTGTCTAAAGGTAGATTGAACTACTGCAACAGACGATACAGATCCTTATTCACCTGAATCACAAAATGATTGTTGTTAGAAAATAGTTGAAAATGACTATTATATATAGATATATATTATATATGATTATAAAAAGAATTTAACTATGTCAATGTTCATCTTCATCATCATCTTCATAGATGTCGATATCAATGTCTTCATCTTCCTCCTCCTCATCATCAATTTCAATATTAGTTACAGTTTCATCATCTCTCGTCATTTAAAATTCAGTTGTAACATCATTAACATCATCATCATCATCGACCCTTAACTGTGGCGTGTCATCAATGATATCCATGTCTCTTCACCAAAAAATGGATTCAGAGTAGTATTTTGAAAAATTTCAATCCTTTGCACTTCATGGGAACCACATTCACTTTTATTAAAGTGATTCTCTTGAGATTTAATTTTTATTATGCTCCACCAATCTCCCAAATTTCTTAAAGCAGCACTATAAGTTTCATAATAAAATTGATGTTCCTGATGATCCAATAAAAATAGTTCATTTATTCCAAGAATAATTTTATATTTAATATCAACGATTCTATGGATCAAATGAACATGAAATCCTCTCTCAGTATCCAACCACTAATATTTAAAACTCATTATGTAATGTTGTCCTAGATAACGCAATTCAATAATTTCTTCCAGCATGCCGTAAAAGTCAACATCAGTTTCTCTATGATGAGATCCTCTCAAGAAAACACCACTATCCATTGTTTTTTTGATTCCCCATATACACATGTAAGAAATTGAAAACCATTAACAAAATATTCATTATAAGATTTAACCATTTTGGATGGTGGGTCACTCAATACGCACAATCTATTATCAATTTAATCAGCATGTTGAGATACTTGAAAATTTGTAAAACCATTATCACTATAATAAGTATTAAATTGATATTTTATATGAAATAAAAAATAATTTATGTTACTAGTTTTTGAAACTAGTAGGAATTTTTTTTGATGATGTTCTTCAAGAGAAACTGCTATAATTTGTGGAAAATATTTTTTGATATTATTATTATATAACCTAAAAATAAAGTAAGATTCATGCACTATTAAAAAAATTATAGAATAAGTGATAATAGCACTCATAGTACAAATGGTATCATTTCTTCACAGTTGAGAAGAATATATGTTTGAGCTATGTGATTTTCTTCATCTGAAAGCCATCGTTTATGAACTCCATCGAAGCCAAGTTCGGGCTGATTGAAAATTGATAATTGATTGATCATGTAATCATTAACATTTCCCTCATTATAACTCATGTGGTTTTGTTTTTAGGGATATTCATATTGGTAGTAACGAGAGCAGAAAAAATAAATTTCCTCTTGAAAATAAGCTTATACAATTTATCCTTCAATTGATGCTTTATTATATACTTCTTTTTTCAATTTTTGAATTAATCTCTCAAATGGGTACATCCATCATAACTGTACCAGACCTCCAAATTTTGTTTAATGCAAAAAATGTAATATCAAATATTCCATTGAGTTAAACAAACCTGGCAGGAATATTTTTCATAGTTTATATAAAATTAAAATGACATCTTCTTAAATTTTTTGTACTGCATTGTAGTTTTTTGTTGATGAATAAATATCTAAAAAAATGAAATTTCTATTAGAACATCTTAAATCATAGGATTATCAAACCTCTTAATACAATCATCATAATTAAAGTTCTAGTTGCTTGAAAATTTGGGAAAGATCTAATCATTCCTTTACATTATATTTGGTCTTACTAGGTGTATCTAGAATTTTATAAAATAAATTATCAAAATAGTTCTTCTCAATATTCATCACATCCAACAAGTGAAAAACCAATAAATCAGACCAATATAGAAAATCCTAAAAAATTCTCCATTTTATCCAATTATGCTCTTCTCTAAACCCATTAATTTTCTATTGGTTTATTTTTTATCCAAATGTGATGGGAGTTAATGAAGATACAATTGATTTTAACTATGTACCTGATATCATTTTTGGAGGCCCATCATTTTCAATTGTTATTTTTCTAAAATGATATTTTTTTCTTTGAAAAGGATGATCAGTTGGAAGAAATTTGTGATGATAATCGAAAAAAGAAAGTTTTTTACCATTGACAAGAATAAATTCTTTTTTTATCTCATATAGTATAGATATGATTTTGGACCATGTGTAATCTACCTAGATAACATTTTATATGTTTGGAAGTCAATAATTTTCCACATCAATGCAGCTTTCAGTATGGAGTTTTATTTCACAGCAACATTATTTGTACTGACACCATTACTCCATTGTTTATTTAACTCATCAATCAATGGTTTCAAATAAATATTAATATTCTTTTTTGAATGACTTGGAATTAATAAGGTCAAAAATGCATATGAATACTTCATCACATCCATGGAGGTAAATTGTACAGAGTTATAAAGATAGTATAACATTAATAATAACTACCATAAGAACCAAATGGACAGAAACCACTAGTAGAAAGATCTAATCACACGTTTCAGGACTCTAAAGAAAAAGATGGATTCACTTGGTCAAAATGTTTCCCTAAATCACCATCATAGGGATGATTTAATATTTTACCAGTTGAAATGTTGATTTTGTGCCATGACATCAATGATGCTATTTTTTGAGACATAAATAAATGCTGAAATCTGGGTGTGATTAGAAAATATCTCAACTGTTTTATAGGAATAAATCTAGACTTCTCTAGTTGAGCTTCTCTATACATTGATTTTCTACATGTAAAACAACTATCCAATGAATCATTTCAATATAATATAAAATGTAGTCATTTGAACATATATGAATATTTTGATAACCAAGAACCAGATTACGAACCAGCCTCTGTCTCTCATAGAAATTTATAGGAAACACATTTCCTTCAGGTATCATTGTTTTTGAAAAAAATAATATCTGGTCAAAACAACTATTTGACATTCCTTTATCTGATTTAATAGCCATAAATTTAGAAAATTCTTAAAACATTATTATCTTGCAACTAGGATATAAGGCATCCTCAACAGACCTCAAAAACTCATATAAATGAGGTGGTTCCAACTCAGAAGTTAAATCAACATCATCCTGAGTTTCAATTTGTTAAACAGATGGAATTTCCACATCATATACTAAATTTTGAAACCGTGATGGATCCAGAACCAAATTATTAGTATGTTTTTTAGAATGGCGTTCACAATGTTAATACAAAAAAACATAATCTGGTTGAAAACAAAAACATAATAAATGACCTCCAATGTTTTCAAATGTGTCATACATTCTCAGAGCACATTTTTTACAAGGACAATCAATTTTTCCTTCTAAAACCAATTTTGGTTTCGATGATGTAAATTATAAGAAAGTTTGAACACCCCCAATATATACAGAATTTAAACAAAAACTGTTTGGATTCTTGTGCTAATTTATCCAAGCCCGATCATCTAATAATGACCGTTGTCAACTTCCTTGTTCCTTATTTTTCTAAAAAATAAGAAATAATTAGTTATTTTTTATAATTATATATAAGATAAACACTATCCAAAAAAAGAGAAGACAATTTGATTCTATTTTCTATCAATTTATAATAATTTCTATTATTTTATAGTTATTTATACTATTTTTAAAATTTTATACTAATCTACACTCATTTATAAAAATTTATACTAAATAACACTAATTATTATTAATTTTTGATATTTTTTACTAATTATTATTAATTTTTGGTGGCACAATTTCCAACAAATTAGCGATAAATCTTTTGTCTGACGACTCAAACCCTTGGAACTTTCTATGATTAAAATCATTATGAAAAGTCTTCTATGATGTATGAATATCCATTTTCATGTGCATGAGGATGGAGAGAAGGAAGTTTTTGGGAAAAAGAGCCTCTTTTTTCCGACAACTCACATCCTTGGAACTTTCTCCTACATAAATCACTATGAAAAATCTTCTTCGACGTACGACTGGGCATATTTTTATTACTGATTTTAGTGGGATAAAGTTACAAGGAGATGAGGTGTCGATCAAAAGGAATGCCGCCAATACACCATAAATTGTTCCAGTTTATCAGTGTACTCGAGTTTATTATGATTTATTACTAATTAATCCTAGTAATTACTAATTAATCCTAATTATTACTAATTATTACAAATTATTACTAATTATTACAATTTATTTCTAATTAATCCTAATTATTACTATTTATTTCTAATTAATCCCAATTATTACTAATTATTTATAATTAATCCTAATTATTACTAATTATTAAAATTTATTTCTAGTTAATCCTAATTATAACTAATTAATCCTAATTATTACTAATTAATATTAATTATTACTAACTATCACAAATTAATCCTAATTATTACTAATTAATCCTAATTATTACAAATTATTACAAATTATCACTAATTATTAGTAAATATTTCTAATTATTACAAATTATTTCTAATTATTAGTAATTATTTCTAATTATTTATAATTATTAAAATTATTTATAATTATTACAAATTATTACTAATTATTACAAACTATTACTAATTATTAAAATTATTTCTAATTAATCTTAATTATTACTAATTAATCCTAATTATTATTAATTAATCAAAATTATTACTAATTAATCCAAATTATTACTAATTACTCCTAATTATTATTAATTAATCCTAATTATTACTAATTATTACAAATTATTTCTAATTATTAAAAATTATTTCTAATTATTACAATTTATTTCTAATTATTACTAATTATTAATAATTATTTCTAATTATTACTAATTATTACTAATTATTATTAATTATTACTAATTATTACTAATTATTACTAATTATTTATAATTATTTCTAATTATTAGAAAATATTATTAATTATTATAAATTATTACAAATTATTACAAATAAATTCTAATTAATCTTAATTATTACTAATTAAACCTAATTATTAATAATTAATCACGATATTTACTAATTATCAATGTTTTATTCTAGTAATTACTAAATATTACAATTTATTACTAATTATTGATAATTCTTTCTAATTATTACAAATTATTGATAGTTATGACTAATTAATACTAATTATTGATAATTATTGCGAATTAATCCAAATTATTACTAATTATTACTAATTATTTCTAATTATTTCTAATTATTTATAATTATTTCTAGTTATTTATAATTATTAAAAATTATAAATAATTATAAAAAATTATTACAAATTATTATAGTTTATTACTAACCATTACAGTTTGTTTCTAATTATTACAATTTATTACTAATTGTTACAATTTATTACTAATTGTTACAATTTATTACTAATTATTACAATTTATTACTAATTATTAAATTTTTTTAATAGTTATTGAAATTTATTACTAATTAATACTAATTTATACTAATTGATACTAATTATTACTAATTATTTATAAGTATTACTAATTATTACTAATTAAAACCAATTATTACTAATTATTACTAATTAATACTTATTACTACTAATTACTACTAATTAATACCAATCAATACTAATTACTACTAAATAATCCTCATTGTTACTAATTATTCCTAATTATTTCTAATTATTCCTAATTATTACTAATTATTTCTAATTTTTACTAATTATTACGAATTATTACTAATTAATCTCAATTAATCTTATTATGACTAATTATTACTAATTATTTCAAATTTTTTATAATTATTACTATTTATTACAATTTATTACGATTTATTACTAATTATTACAATTTATTACTAATTATTACTAATTATTTCAATTTATTAATAATTATTTCAATTTGTAACTAATTAACACTTAGACATAAGTATTCATAAAAATAAATATTGAAAAAACAAATATTTAATTCTAATTTAATTAAATTGAAACTAATTAACAAAAATTATAAATAATTTAAATTAAATTAAATTAACTAAACAATAAAAAAATAGATAAAGACCTTGAAAATAAAGCTTTCGGAGTATAAAAGTTGCAGATTATACTCCGATTTAAAACTTTAAACTATGAAAAATTTTAGAAGAAAATTTTCCAGAAGAGATAGAGAGAGAAGTTGAGAAAGGAGTAGAATGAGAGGAAAAATTGATTAGGGTATATATAGGTTAGATTATTTGCGATGGACCCCATCCCAAATGCCCTCTGCCCACATTAATTACGGTGGGCCGTTAATTTTTTTTTTGCGACGGGCCCCATTGCAAATGTGTTCCTATCAACAGAGCATTTCTGACGGGACAAGTATCCTGTCGCAAATACTAAAAACCATCACTAGGCATTTGCGATGGGAATAGGAACCCATCGCAAATACCTTTTCCCGCGGTTTGGCACACATTTCATGCCAAACCTTTTGTGATGGATTGTTACCCCACCCCATCACAAATAATAGTTAATTGTGATGAGCTAATTGTCCCATCACAAATAACCCCTTTCGATGGGTTATTTGTGACGAGCTCCTGACCCATCAAAAATGGCCATTTTTCCTGTAGTGTAGCAATAATAAGAAGTAAATATAATCATAATTCAATTTAAAATACAATATAAATATTCATATTATTAGGGTTTGGATACATAGCTCTTCATTACCCTAGAAAATTCCCTAAGGGTACGGTGCACAATGGATGGATTTTCATAGGGTTGTTCGGCGTACAAGGTTTGGTCTGTGATCTCGATGAGCTTGAAATTCTCTCATAAGTATTTTTAGAATGCTTTTTTATTGGATATTTTCTTGGGATTGGTCAAGGAAAAATCCCATTGATGTTATCTACCCCAGAAGCTCTGATAAATGGGCATCATAGGGTATGATCCTACTGCTTGAGGTCATCACATCCTATGTCTCTGTCAAATGGATTTATCAAAACCCTATATTTATACTAGTCATATGATCACTATTCAACCTATAGATTATGAATATTAGTGATGCTTAATAGACTTTTAAATATGATAAGATATAATAAAACAATATAAGTTCACGTTTTTTGTATAACCATAATACAAAATAAGGCATTTAATTCATTTACAAAGGGAATTTTATTTATAAAAGTTTGGGTTGTTACAATCTTCTCTCCTTTAAAACTTTTTCTCACAAAATATATGTTACACCTACTGAAATTTTTGTGTGTAATTAAGTTAATCAGCTCCTCTAATTCCCACATCGCTTCTTCAAACTTTTTGTTCTTCATAGAACTTTGACTAGTTCTGCTGTCTAATTTTGTAGAACATTGTCTCTACGATCTAAGATCTTCACCAGCTAATCATCATATGAAATATCATTCTCCAATAGTACCACCTATGAATTCAATACATGAAAGGGGTCTGGAATGCATTTCCTCAAGATAGATACAGGGAATAGATTATGTACTTGAGATATATTAGGTTGGAGTGTTAGTCGATAGTCCACCACTTTGATGAGATCAATGATCTCAAAGGGACAAACATATTTTGGACCAAGCTTCCCCTTTTCCCAAATTGCATGAATTTCCATCATGGAGTTATGAAGAAGAATACTTAAACTTCAACCTCAAACTCCAAGTCTCATCAATACTTATCAACATAGCTCTTCAGTCGACTCTGAAAAACCTTGATGTTCCACTAAATGGTCTTGACATTTTCTAACATTTCATCAACTATTTCCGAACACAGCAGTTTGTGTTCACCGACTTCATCCCAGCTTGCAAGTGTTCTATACCTCTTCCCATAAAGAGATAAATAAGGATCCTGTTGGATTCTTGAGTGTAAATAGTTATTGTATGAGTACTCAACCAAAGGAAGATGTTGATCCAATCCTCCTTTGAAGTCCATCCAATATTCTCTTAACATGTCTACATGTGTCTCGATAGTCCACTCATATTGGACATATGATTGCATTTGATAAGACATGATTATATTAGATCTCGATTAGATATAATTGATAACGTTGTTCTAGGAATCATCACTAATTCTCTAATGTATATCTTTAAAAGTAGATCAATTGAGAAGTCCTCTCAGATTACAAGGATTTGAGTATTATTTTTAAGACAATCCACAACAACTAATATAGTATTTTTTCTTCTTTATGTATTCATAAAACCACTGATAAATTCCAAAGTTATATTTTCACATTTCTATGTAAGTATGGATAATTTTTGCATCGTCCCATTGGATTTTTTTCCTTTTACTATTCACTTGCTGATATACATGACACCTTGATGGAAATTCTATGATCTCTTTCTTTATATTTTCCCACAAATAGTCCTATTGGAAATTATGATACATCTGTGTGTCTCATCGATGGTGGATATAGTTTATCTATTTTTATAATTTAATAGCTCATTCTTTAACTCCATATTTTATTGTACACATAGTCATGATCCAAATATTACAACTTCTTCTTCCTCAATTTTGAACTATGATGATTTACTTTTTCTTATCGCTTCTACCTTTAATTGAATTTAAACATCATCTATTTGATAATATTTTATATTCTCCATAATGGATGTTTGATCAATCATTGGTAAAAGGATTGACGATGTTCCTTTATTTATAATTCCCATGTCTATTATTTTCATATCGATAATGACCAGAACCTTCTCAATTCTCATCAATGATAAAATTGTTAGATCCTTTCTACATAGATAATATTACACTTTATTTCCCTTCCCAAGATGGTATTAGTTTGAACATTCATAGTCGATAATAATCTCTAACATTATTTTTTTGGTGCATATTCAACTTTTTATATGTGAATATATAATTTAGGATCTAATAATATGTATATATTTCACACATCTTCCCAAATAGACAATGTGTAAATAATTTCAACATATAGATTACTAGATCCAGCTCAAGATCATGTGTTGGGTAGTTCTTTTCTTAAAAATTTAATATCCCTGAGGCATAGGCTATCAATTTTTTATTCTACATTAGTACACAACCCAAATACATTATTCAAAGAATCACTATATACAATGAAAAGTTCCCCACTTGTGGGTATAATAAGTATAATTACAATGAAAATACTCTTTTTAAACCCCTTGAATGTCTCTCCACATTCATTATTCCAAACAAAACTAACTCCCTTTGGTGTTAACATGGTCATAGGGTTTGATAATCATGAGAAATTTCATACAAATTATCGATAATACTCTTTTGGTACAAGGAAGCTACGGATTACTGTCACATATGTTGGCCTTACCCATAACTTAATTGATTCCATATTTGAAGGGTCTACAAATATATAATTTATTATGATAATATTCCCCTATAATCAAACGTCCTTAAAAAAACTCACATTTGTTTTTAAAATTTCATAAATATTTTAATTTTAGATTGTCTTTAGCACAATTCTCGTTTTTTCCTCAAACTCATCCTTGATTTTGGAGTATATTATAATATCTTCTATAAGGACTATGGAAAAATTTTCTAGTTAGTCTCTAAAGACTATATTCATCAATTATATGATGATTTATAATGAATTAGTGAGTCTTAATTCCATGACAATGAACTCATAGTGCCCATACCTTGTATTTAAAGTAGTATTGAGGAAATCTCCCTTCTTTAACCATACTAGATAATATCATGACTGAAGATCCACCACAAAGATGTATTGAGATCCATGTCGATGATCAAAAAAGTCATAAATTCATGGAAGATGATACTAGTTCTTTATTGTGATCATATAAATCTCATGTTAATCAATTAAAACGTGCATTGACCCATAATTCTACTTGATAAAGAGGACTGTAGCACCCCATGATGAACAACTTGGGTGTATGAAACCTTTACCTATATTATTCTATATTTTTTTTCGCTCCTCATGTTCCACAACATACATTATATATAGAGTCTTGGATATTGGAAAATCCCTAGGTATACAATAAATTGAATATTAAACCTCTTTTCTAGGAGTAAGAGTAGGAATTTCTCAAGGAAACACATTAGCATATTACCTAACAAGGGTAATTTATTCAAGAATGATCTTTTCCTTAGCCTCAATCATTTGATCTAGAATTGGAGGACGATTTATGTTACAGAGAGTGATTTACTTCATGCAAGAATTTATATTTTCTCTATATATAGAAACCCATTCCATATGTATAATTATATAAAATTAAACTAAAGGGATTATCACAAGGTTATATGGGATGATCATCCAAAAAATGTTGATATGGGAGGAGTTATATACTTAGTAGGTAATAATTTTCCCAATTTCTTTTTTCAATAATATCTCTACTTCCATTCTTTTTTGATGTGCTTAAAGAGTGCTACTAAATTTTCTTGATACGAAGGAATGAATATAACTATATAAAATATCCCAATCTTTGAATTTTTTTATTCTGGTTATAAACATTTACTTCATCCAAAATATAATTAGGGATAATAATTTTCAAAAAATTAAACACATATATGGGTAACCAATAATATTAACGAGATAATGTACAAATGACCTTTATTCTTTAACAGAAAAAAATTTATAAGCATCAATCTATTTTTTCCATGATATATTTCCTAACATAAAATTTTATGGATTTTCCCCTAATAATGGATTGTAAAGTTATTATGAATTTACCAAATCAAATACGATGGGGGTGTCATATCAGGTTTATAGAATGGTCCTTTTTCAGGAACCGGTTCTCGATCGAGTCTAACTTAATATGGGGTTTTCATGTGTTACCCATGTGTACATCTATTCTAGAGCCACATACACTTTTAGTATCAAGATAGGGATATATATTCTTGGAAACCACTTAATTTATTTTTATAAAAAATTAGGTATGTTTTTATGTTTTATTTTATACTTATCACAATTGTTAGTGTTTCATAATCCTAATATAAAGAAACTAACAAAACCACTATATGATAAAAACTATAAAAAACCTTGCCTTTATTACACATTAATTCATGATTTATTACATAATAATAAAGATAATAAATATTAGAATATGGTGATTTCTAGTGTAATTGTGAATTTGTTACCTAGAATAACTCCATAGACATGGTATGAAATGACATTATAGAAAACTTCTTTAATATGCTCCTAGAAATTATCGGTCCTCTAAAACTACATGGGATAACCTAAGGATGTACATAATAAAGGTATGTGATATAAAGCACATTATAAAAATAAACCAATAATATTTTTATGAAATTATTATATGTTAGAAAATATGCATTTTAATTGGACATAAAAGATGTGATATTCATAAACATGAATAATAAGGCATGTTATCATAAAGGAAACATGGGAAATGTGGCAACACATTTAAATTGGACATCGTAAATATAAGTCAAGGATAATCACCAAGACAACATAACGTGGTGGTAAAAGTCCATTGATGGATTATTTTCACTCCCTAATCTATTTCATGATTTCTCATGAGACTAAAACATTACCCAACGTATTTGGGTCTTGGATTAGTGGTAAGAACCCATTAATTCTACATGAAAAATTGGGGTTCAAAACCCATTGGGCGCAGGGAACTATAACAGTACTGTAGCGTACTGTAGTAGTGGAAACAATGTAGCAATGGAAGGAACTGTAGCTGTGGCAGGGAACTATAGCGGTGGAAGAGTACTGTAGCAGCGGTGGGTACTATGTAGTACTATAGAATCACAGGTACTGTAGTTGCACTATTCACAGAATGGGCTTCGGGCCAAAAAATGGGCATACGGGCCACGTAATGGGCTAAATGCCCCTGGGCCTTCGGACCAGGTAATGGGTCTCCCTCTACCCAGTTAAATATGTCTCTGCTTTTCTTTAATAATAAATGAGGCTTCGGCCCCAACCTTAAAAAAAAATAAAACATTACCCAATTAATTAGAGCTCCATATAACTATGGGCGTACCTGTCACTTTATTATCATGTGCTTATGTAAGTGTAACACATAGACAATTAAACATAGGATCATATTTCATCACATTTAATTCCATAATTATCAAGTGTGGAATACATACATGGATTTTACAGATCAAATATGTATAGGTATGTCTAAGTGAATACCCTTCAGTGGAAATAGTCATGGTATTCACAATACAAAAATTTAGCATGGAAAAATCACAATGAAATTTCGATAGCAAAATGATGGTATATAAAGATCCATAAAATGGATCAATGAAAGTGAAAGGGTTCTCTAATTTTTTTGAAATAAAATCAATAGTAATATGTGTGTGAAAAGTCATATCCCAATATTAGGAATTTGAAATAAAAGGCATAAAATTAAGAAGATTATTGAATAAAGAGGAGAAGGAAATGACCCCTTACCTTGAGAGGGAGATTCCAAAAATATTGAGAGGAGAATCGTGAGAGCATGGGGGAACCTTGGGAGGACTCTATATAGGTTATTTCAAACAATGGATGTGCTCTAAGGTTTTTAGTGAAAAGTAAAGTGATATTGGGTGGGTTTATATTGAAAAAGAGAGGTGAGTTATTTATTATTTATTAAACATATGTTTTGGACTCTATATAATAAATTATTAAAAAAACCATCACATAATTATTTCCATTTGATTTTACGAAACATGAGTGGTTTTTATTTTTTTATATGGCTAAGGGCTAGAATGATTAAAATATTAACCTTGGGGATGTGAAATAGAGTCATATTATTAAAAAAATTATTATAAAAACTTAAAATATAATATAAGTTTTTGAGGATTCAAAAAGGATTTATAATTTTAATCAAATAAACTCAAAATTTCATTATTTAAAATTGGAAATATAGATATGTTCTTGGATATATTTTATATAATTTATTACATAATTTTTTGGTCATTGTGAATTCATAATACACACTGTATATTTAGACCATATTTAATTTTTACCTGAAAATTAGAATATATCAGAAAATTATTTAAAATTCACTAGGGAAAATTTTGACATGTGAATTATAAATAAATATTTATTTTTTAATATTTTTATAAATATGTGAATTTTAAATTTTAAAATAGAATCAACATTTATTGAGAAAAGATTGATTTTTTAGAATTATAGTTTTCAAACCCTTATAATAATTACATTATACATCATAAAATTTATATTTTAATTTATATTTAATAATAATAATTTAATAATAATATTTCATTAAAATAATATTTATATAAAAAATTCATTAATTCATTAATATAAATGTCCTAATTAAAATTACATGTTACTCAAGAACAAAATTTGTTTTTTCGTATCGAAATGAAAATCGTTTATAATATAAAAAAAGATAATATATCTATTTTTCTATTGGAAATAAAAAAATTCAAATTATTTGGGTCTTGATACATATCCTATTATCACACCATCAAATTCCCTAAAGTTAAGGTGTGTGATGGTGAGATTTTCATGGGGTGGTTCGGTGTACATGGGTTGGGCTATGATCTCAATAATCTTGATCTTCTCCCATAAATGATTTAGCTCATGCTTTATTCCTTAAAACTCATATTTGTCTTGGTTAAGGGAAAATCCAATTGATTCTATATCCCCAAGAATATATGGTAAATGAGCTTCATAGGGTATGATCCAATTGGTCAAGGCTATCAATTCCTTTGTCAGCTTTAATTGGATTTATCAAAACTCTATATTCATACTAGTCATATGATCACTATTCAATATCTATTTTATTGATGGTAATGAAGTTTAATGGTCTTATAAATCTATTAATATGTAATAAAACTGAATAATTTCATGTATTTTATATAGAAAAAATACGTAATAAGGCATTTAATTCATTCACCAAGGTAATTTTATTTTTAAAATTTTTGGATGTTACATCATGTCTCGTGAAGATGAAAGGCCCTTCAAGGGAGTCATCTATAGACTAGGATTAGGTGGAGCTTATTTTTACTAGTTGGATATAAAATGAACCCAAAAGTTTCTTTTTGATAGATACCCCTATGTTATCAGTAGGTTGGGTTCTTTTTGAATTTTGGTGGGATTGTATTTGACCCTTATAACTTATGATGTACTTTTTAATTTACTATATTTTGGGATATAGATGTAATAATGAATTTGGGTATCATTTTATCATATCCTTTATAAATTATACTAGTTTATGTTTATGTGGGAATATATATAGTTACATTAGGTTATGTCCTCTCATGTGTTTGATATGCCTACTTAGTGATTTTCATGAGCCCTCAACCTATTAGAGGTTGTATTTTGGTTTCATTCACAAATTATAGCCAATATGGTGGTATATGGTGGGGTTTTACATGAAACTTTGATATCCCATGTTTTATGAAACTTAAACACTCAAATAATGGTAAATATGATGTGAATTATGATGAAGAAATCATTATTAGATACTTATAAAATAGAATAATTTTTAGTTACTGGAGTAAGAGAAATTATATATTTTAGGATTACTATTATGTGAGGATAATTGAAAATCATTTGAACATTTTTTCATGTAATGTAGTAATAGTTGATCTAAATAAAAACATTAAGATGAATTCTGATGTATTCATTTGTGAAATTTCTGGAGTTGAATTTATTGTTGATGAAGAAGACATTTAATTGAACAGTGATGAATATAATAATTAAGTGAATTTTTTTACCACAGGTTGATGATTTATATTGAAGAAGAAAATATTATTTTAAATTAGAGTTAAACCATTCACACTAGAAGAAGATTAAAATGTTATTACCAAATAGTTCTAATTTCTCAAATTGAGTAATTCTATTTGATGAAATCTATCAACCATGAATACTAGATTGGAGAAATGAATGGGAAATTTTATCATATAGATATTAATTTCATTTGGTAAATTTTTACTGATACAAATGATATAAATATCATTGAGGCCAATTTGGTCATATGAAATAATTTAAATGTCAAATTATATGTTATAAGAAAAATTATGATAGTAGTTTGTAAAGATTACTCACAAGAAAAAGAGGTTTCTTTTGATGAATAATTTTTACATGTTTCAATATTAGAGTGTAAATACCCAAGCATATAATACATAAAAATTAAATATTAATAGATAAATATCCATAACATAACATAACAATCCACACTAAAATCAATTAGGCCTATTGAATTTGGAAACTTAGAAACATAAAAAATAGGACCATATGTGAGTTATGCCATCCCAAACTAAGTTCTTCATAATTTTCACCCATCATAGACATATCATAAACAATACATTTATTTATATCATAGGGAATGGTTACATGGGAAATGGTGAGCTTACATGATCAGTAAGGGGAAAAAAGAGATTTCTACATATCATGAGAATAAGGATAAGATAACAAGATAATAAAATTTGAAAACCATATCCTTTATATCATAGATCATAAATGTGAGTCATGGAATAAATAATGGGTTTTTTTAAAGAATGAATCATAAATGAATAAAAAAACACAATCCATTAGATCATAACATTGGCACAGTAAATAAACTTGTGGAAGAAATGTAATTATAAAAAATATTATGCGAAGGATATATACTAAGACATTAATAACATTATAAAATTTATCTAACCACCATTGTACCTAATTTTTTATTAGGATAACCTTACATGTACCCACTTTTGGTCATGCGATAACCTCTTATGCACCCTCTTTCGAGCTTAGTATAACATCCAATGTACCCTATTTTGGGATTAGGATAACATCCCATGCACCATTTTAGATCATATAATGTTAATCCTCACCTAATGAATTTTAGAGAAATATAGGTCCCACCCATCACATAATGAACATTATACATATGTGTTCCATAATATCATAAAAGATTCATCATTTCTAAACCATTTAATAGAAATGGGTTTTATAAAACATTTCATCAAAGAATATCCCATTGAAAAGAAATGGGTTTCAAAAATTTCTTTTTCATCATAAAAATAAACCATCCATAAAAATAATAATGATGGTATCATTGTATCATATTCCTATTAAATAATAAGTAACCACAAGTGACGTCATTTTACATTCAAAATGATTTTGAAATGTCACTCGGAACATTTCTTGTGGAAAATACCCTTTTCACTTGTAAAAAAGTAATCAAAAATATCAAAAATATTGTGAAAAAAAATTATATGAAAATATAATTATAAACATATCATAGCATCTTCAAAAAATTTATTGAACATGATAGTGTGAAATTCCATTGACTCCATAAACAACAAATATTCCTTTCATATTTTTAGTGAAATACAAAAGAGAATTGTTTGAAAAAGTCATGAATATTACTTTAATTTTTTTAAAAAAATTTAAAAATTAAAAAATAGAATTAAAAAATAATATAGGGACAATATATCATTTTTGAATCCATTTTTTCAACTCATGCATATGGAAGAAAATGGTCTCTCAACTGAAGCGAAAAAAATCAATTTTAATGAAAAATTTTATTTCAGAATCATGAGAACATAACGAGAGGAAAAATTATTGAAACCATGTATTATAAATAAAATTATGTAGTAGAATAAAATTAATGAAATTATAGATAAATACATTTATATATTTCATCATTAGAGGAATAATAAAAAAAATCTTGATAACTAATGGGATTATAAATCAAACACCTACAACTTTGATAAATTTTGAATCATATAACCCATGAAATAAAAAAATTTAATGAAACATTAAACATTATTATAATAAAAAATTTCATTGTATCACTTTTCAACAGGTCTCTGTATACACCTTATAAAAAAATATAGGTGAATAACATAATATATATACCAAAAAGAAAAATTGAGAAAACAATCACTTTCCACATTGGTATCTTTTGAAATGTAAACCCCAAGAAATAGATAACCTAAAATTGATATTTAAAAACCAATTATTTTCATTAGAATCACCATAAATTACAATCATGTTCATTATATACACCTCAAAAAATAAACACATTGTGAATAATAAATGTGTCTCATATAAAATAAATGTGAGACTGAAATCCATTACCTTAAGTCCAAACTTCATAAGTACACATTAGAAACTACTATATTATAAATATAGATTTATTATAAACCTATTATAGAACCTTAATTATATATAAAATTCCATATATTATTTATTTATGACGTTCTATAAACAGTTTATTAACAATTACCTCTTAAAATCACATTTTAGGTAATATCTGTTTTGTTTTTCACGTATGATTTTATTTTTTTATTTTTTATTATTTTACATTTATCTTTGATCCAAAATCTAAAAAATATTATACATGAAATAAATATAATATATATTCAGTATAAATGTATGTAAAGTAATCTATAAATTTTATAGATAGATAATAAAATACATTTTTCATGGAGACAGTATGCAGTAAGTACACACGAACACTATTTTAATTTCTCAACAGATGGAAAAAAAGGATGATAAATAATATATTAAAATTATATATTCATTACTATTTCATATATATCATATATATTTATTAAATTTATCCTTATTACCTTTCACATAAAATGTATGTGAAAAAAATTATCATTGTGTGAGGTAGCCCACCGTACACACGTGCAGGATTATCATACCCCCATGAAATATCATGTAAGAAGGTATATATTAAATTATAATTCAATAAGTATAATAATATCATAAATATAATATAAAAACAATAAATTAATTGTTTTATTCATCCGTGAGTGGTGGTTTTGGAAATAAATTTCATCAGTTCGCAAGACAGCAGTTCATCGTACTCACGATCGATGAATTCATTTCACACTTGATAGAAGAGGATATAGATATAGGTTTTTAAGAACCTATTTATTACCTAGAGGTAAAAGTAATTTATTTTCACCCTATACTTATGGAAATGGAGGAAAAAGGGGTCAAGGTCTGGCTGTAGGCCTGTTACATGATGTAATTGGGTGTTACACACCGCATCCTTTCCAGAACATGTAGTGTAATATGGGAAGATGCCATGTACTTCCTAGTACATGTCATGTAATGGTATGGACATAATCTATATAGAAACAACATGTAGTTTTCAGTACACACAATGTACCTTTTTTTTGTAAAATCAGATAGTAGCGTTGCTTTGGTAAAAACAGACATAACTCACCCTTCTTCAACGAACAGTGCACCCAGGAAATCTGAGAATTGGGTAACCTCCCGTTTTGTAATCCAACCACTGATTCAAACACCGTAGAATGTGTTAGATTCCCCTTCGTAAGATCTTGATTCCTCTTGATCCATTCTTCGTGATATCTTATATTGACCTAGTTATCAAGGATTCAGTGTTTATGATTGTTTTGTAGATCTAATCTGTTCTAGCTTGAGTTAGAGGCTGACACTGTATGAGTAGAGTCACACGAGTATGAGGTAGGTGGTCTCATGCCTTTCTATATTTTCCAAGTTGAATATATGTGTCAGAGTATCACACACCCAATTTTAGGGTATAACCTTAGATGGATTTGGTCTATTACTATTGCCTATTTTTATTTATGTAATTAAGGGTTTTAAATCATGTTTAGGGATATTTACCTTGATTAAGGGCCACCCCATGGGTGCGTTTCATGTGAATTATCATTTATGGATATATAGCCTAGGATTCCTACGAGGCATGCCTTGAATTCCCCTATTGGGTTGTTTAAAATGAATTTGATTAAATGGTAAGCCATGTAATAGTTTAATTTACATGTGTTTCTTGTGAGATGAATTTCCCACATGAGTTATTAATGTTAAAGCCCTGCAACAGTTTAACTTACATCTATTGGTTATTATGTAAAATGAAAAAGGGGTAAATAGAAATGGGCAAGCCATAACCTCCAGTTAAATGGAAAGGCCGAGATTATATGACTATTGAACCTTATGCCTTGGGTGAACCATGGACTCAGTTAAAATACCATGGATGGAATCAAAGAGGATATTATCATGAAAAGTAATGAGCGAGCCAATGGATGGAATGGTCAGGATCATGGATACTTTTATTTAATTGTCAAGAAAACCTTGAATCCAATGAGGGATTACATAGAGATGATTTATTGGAAGATGTTTATATGTCTTGAGTTGAAAATTATTTATAATTTGATATTGAAATGGAATGAATTAAGATGAATCTTCCAAGACAAATCACAATCTTGGATTTGATCTTCTCTTATACTTATATAGATAGTATGTTAAGACATCTAATGTGCTTACTTTAGTACGGGGATCTTCGGGCCTAGGATAGATCCCGATACTTATATAATTCACAGTAATTAAATTTCTAATGAACATAAAATTAATGTGAATGGATACCAGTACTTGTAGGACTACTTAATTTTGAGTATTTCCTAGTTTAATGATTTCCCTATTGCACACTACCTATTATATATATTCATTGATATATTTGCATAAAACTATGGTGGTTTCCTATCAGGGTTTATTCTCACACCCTGTTTGGGTCATTATTTCATGCCCAAACAGATTATATTGTTTCAAGTGTCGATAAGGGAAAATTTCCCTCCTATCGGTACTTGATTGTTGTTTAGAAGGAGGAGAGCATGGGACCAAGCCAAGGATTGGGATTCTTTTGAGTTTCTTTGGTTACTTTTTTTACTGTTGGTACTTATATTTTTTATTACTATAGTGTAACCTGTTTTGGATGTTTTCCTAAAACATGTAACATGAAACATCATAATTATATGCTATGACATCTGGTTATTTATATTATTAGTTTTTGGCTATTTACATCTATTGTATGGTATTACTACTTCTGATATCTATTTATTATTTACATTGTGTTATACTTTGATAATGAGGGTATTCTCTCCCCATGATAATCACCTCATCCCTCACTGTTAGTCTGTAACCTATGGTGTTTGGGGAGATGCGCTTGAGCCCATGTGGCCAACAGGGCTCAGAGTACTGTTAGGTGGCTTCCAGACTTGGGATGTTACAAAGTTGTATCATAGGATTATTTTCTGGTTTGTCTTAATATTTGGAGAAATTATATAGGGATAGGAAGGAACTGCAGTTTGGTAATAAATTGTGCTTGAGTGTAGAAACCCCACGTATAGGGAAAAACTAAATTACCTCAAATTGAATTGTGATTTTTGGGTTTTTAGCTATTACAGTAGATTTTATTTCATCATTGGGTGAAACGATTGTTTTGTGTTATTATTAATGATATTATTGGAATTCTATTTTCTTTACAGCCCGATGATATGAGGTTATTCCATTTCATTCATTATATAATAACATGTTAGAAATCACATGTCATGCATTCTTACCATGACATTTAGAGATCATTACCGATTGCATGCTTTTGTGATAAATTTCATGCTAGATATGCATGCTGTTGGGATAGGTACAATGAAATATATAACTTCTATTGTGATAAGTGTGTTAATACGTTTTATGGTTCTAATTGGATGGATTCCAAGATTTGATCCTTGAGGTGTATAAGTCATATTGGATTGGAATTTGGTGGATCATGTTTCGACCTTAAATTGTTTATGATGTTCTATATGTGGATGCCAAACATTGGTTCATAGGGTGTATGGGACCTCACAGATCAAAATTTGGTATAAAATTGACTTAATTTACAAAAAATGGGAGTTATGGGGAATTTTTAGAGGTTTAATGTTTGGAAACCCAGACAACACAGTGTGGGATGCTATGATCACATACCATGTTTTATTCTATTCGATAAGAAAACTTTTCTTAAGTACATACCATGTACAATGGGTATATGTCGTGTGGTGAATGGCCATATGTCCAAAAGTGTGAGGAGAAACACGTAATAGAAATGGATTTGGATAGTGAACATCATGTAATTTTGGTACACACCATGTAGTGTTACACAAGAAGACTCCATGTGGTTTTGGCCATGTAAAAGTCCATGGCCAAGAGGGGAGACTCAAGTACACACTGTGTGCTAGCCTGAAATGTCGTGTTCCATGGTTGGTTACACACCTAAGATGGTGGAAGTATACAACCATGTAGAATTTTGAGGGTACATGATGTGTAAGGTTTCTATACGTCGTGTACTCATATTTTGGTAACCTTTGAGTGTTTTCTTATTTTGTTTGGTTTCTTTAGTTTTGGAATTGAGGTGCGTGTTTGACCTTGGAGAGTCATGCCTCCATGAAGACCTGTAGTTGAATGCCAGGAGAGTGGTTATGATCGTATCCCAGAGGTGGTAGGCCATAGGCCACCATTGTATCCTCTAGTCACTCCAGTTGATACACTAGTTGTTGTACCAGATGCAAGTGCTAATGCATAGTTCCATGAAGGCTTTATGAGATTTATTAAAACCTTGGGAGAACCACACCCTTCTATGTCTATAGAAGAGTTGGTGCGAGTGTTCGAGCTATAGCATCTTCCCATGTTTTTGGAGGATGGCAGACTATATGCTATAGAATCGTGGATATATGCCATGTTATTGATATTTTAGCATCTAGAGATTCCCCATGAGAGGAGGGTCAATATCACTATTTATATGCTACATGATTCTACCAAAATATGGTGGGATGTTATCACTCCGATGTGAAAGTGCCCAATCAGAGTAATGTTCCCCAGAGAGGGGCAGGGGTGAATCAGTGATAATATTTTCCTTTTATGTTTCTTTTCAATTGAAAAATCTTCTCCTCCTATTAAAGATTTCAATTACCCACTGAAAAAACACTCAACACACATCCATAGTAACACAAAGATTTACATGGTTCACTATTCAATAAGAATATCTACATCCTTGGTATGGTTTTTAAATGATACTATACCATACAATCCACTAAGAAAAAAATCCTTGGATTACAATGAGTAGAATGTACCCTTACACTCATGTGGCTCTATGAAACAATCCCACTAGTGCATGTGCACCCTCTTAGAAGAATAGGGTAATACAATTGTTTTGTAACAACTCATGTCACTTGCATTTATTTTCAATTCAAAAAATGTATTCAATTGAAATAAAATTCATCAATTCCTTACCTAGAAGAAGGGTAAGAACCTCAAAGGAATTTGATTAAGAAATAAACCGGAATGCCAAGTTTGATTTTCCCAGTCCAATTATTTGAGTACGATTCTTTCAATAAAATTATTCAAGTAAAATTTTCCTGATATAATTCAATACAAATGAATCAGAACTTATTCAATTCAGAATACAATACTTCCTTAGTTTGAGAAACCCAATATAGAGATACCTAGTATGGAAATTCTGAAGCTGATTAATTCAACCTAAACCAAAATCAGCCGAAACAATTGACAAGCTGAATACGATGATTCAATAAATATGATAAATCCTAAATACACTGATCATATGAATAAAATCATTTCAATCTTACTTCTTCACTTTCACTTCTTCCCCATCAAATTTTCTTTAATACAAAACAAAACGGTACCACTTTCTCTCTGTAAAAACTCATAGGTTCTCTCTATAATACAATGAAAATTACTTCCCCACCACAAAAGTACAATGTACTTCATGGATTTTATAGGTGACCAAAAACATGTTTAAGCGGGAATCCCAAAACACTTTCCTAATCAGTTAAATTCAGCCAAATCTGAATTTCTCCTAAAATCCTGGAGCAATTATGAATTCATGAATGCTTCTGATTCTTCTCAAAACATCCACAATCTTCACCACTTCTTCTCCAGACTCCTATTTAAATTTTTGATATTGATATAAATTGTTAGGAATACATGTCTCTAAACAATTGAGTCTAATTCCTCATGCCAATTCCTGAATACGATTCATAGAACATATTTGAATCAAGATCTTATATTCGAATGTTCAACTCCCCCTTGACAAATCATTCACCAATATTCTTCTATTTTATTTTCTCTTGAACCTATTTAGAAAAAATATTTTATTAAAACACTATTTCTTGAATCATGAACACCTTTATGACTTTGAATTCATTAAGGATTAACTTTAGCATCATCCGACTTGGTTTAGAAAGTATTTCAACTTTCTATTCATTCTAGAAAACTCTTTTCTTCACAGAACCCTTGATTCACTTAAAATACCAACATATTATTCTTATTTTATATTTATGGAACTTGGAACCATTGAAATTCAATACGAATAGAGCACAAAACAATTCAACTCTTACTCCACTTTATGAAGTCATTTGAAAACAAACTAGAGTATGATACTTTCTGGATATGATCATTTCTTGTTATGGTCATTCTGGTTATGATCATTCTGGTTACAATTATTTTGGGTATGATCATTCATGATATTATCAATCTGGTTATGATCATTCTGGTTATGATCATTCTGGTTACAATTATTTGGGGTATGATCATTATAAATACAATCATTCTGGTTATGATCATTTTGGATACGATCATTCTGGGTACGATCATTTCGAGTAATGATCAAATACAATATGAAAATAATGATCTGACCAGATATGATTCAATACAATATGAAAAAATTATTTGCCCAGATAATATACAATACAATCTAAAAATGATGATCTTTGATCAGTACCATGTATATTCTTTCCTTCTACCTGAATATAATCAATTACATTCTAAACATGATACATTCTCAATCGACACCATCTCTTTATTTTTCTTCTACATGAATATGATTGTTTTGAAAAACAATCAGTGTCTCATATTCCATCGGAGTCACCTCTTCCATCGGAACCACTTCGATCAGAACCACTTTCCATTAGTATCACCTTTCCCATCGACAACACTTTTCATCGGCACCACTTTTTTTTTTAATTTCACTAGGAATCCAATTGTTTTGAAAAAAAATTGACACCGTCTCTTCAATCTAAATATGATTCTTTTCTGATTGTTTTGAAAAAAAAACCGGTAAAAATTATTTCTATTTTCCATTTAGATACAATAAATCTAAATACGATTATTTTCTGATTTTTTTGAAAAACAATCGGTACCACTTCTTTCTCCCTTCCATTCAGATACAATTGATCTGAATACAATTATTTTTTTATTGTTTTGAAAAACAATCTGAATATGATTATTTTCTGATTATAAGCATCTATTTCACCCCCCCTTTCCTTCAATCAATATTGAATCACAAGTTCTCAATACAACTCATGATTTATATAAAATACAAATCAGAAAGTCATTGTCACAATTCATTCAATCATAGTCATAGTGACTCTGATTCTCCAACAAAAAAAATACCTCTTTATCATCATATTCAGAGTAAATATGATGACTATATACTTCCAACAAGATGTTTTCACTTTCATTGATTCTTCTTCCCATTAAATTTATTTAATAGACTTTCACAGTGACTCTTATTTCTATCAATACCACCAACAGTACAATTGTTTCCACAAACAATGTTAATCGAAGCAGAATACATTTCTTCTTTCCAAGAAAAACCTATAACCCACAAAACAAACTCTACTTTCAATCCATTTAATTCTAAATTCTCATTCATCAATATCCTTTCTTTATTCAGCATACCTATCGATTGAAAAAAATACAACCAAAATACAATCTGGGCCTGAAATCCCCACCTTTGTATTTGTTTTCAATACCCACTTCAAACACTTTAATAAAAACAATGAGTGGTATTATTTCCTTTATTTCCACCTATTTCTTTTGTCTCTCCCCTTTCTCTTATCTCTCCCCCTTATTGAAAAAAATTTTAAAGGATCCATCATGATAAATTTATCCCTTATTCATAAGTGATATCCATTTCCAGAGGTTGGTAGTTTTCTTTGACAAGGGTATCACATGATTTTCTAAACAAAGAAACTTTAAATAATCAACTCTAAGTCTACGTGGGTGAACCTGGTGTAGAAAACAAGAGTGTATAATCAAGGGGATCAATTTTTTCATTAACACAATTTTCATGTTATACATTTTACATACTTCTTTCAACATTATCATGGCTAGGGGAAAAACTTGAAGGAATTTGTCTAAGACAAAAGTAACTTGCACCCATCTCAACAAACACATCATAAAGTTCATATGTATAAAAATACAACTTATCAAAACAAAATTTTCTCATCCTAATTACTTAATTTTGAAAGAAAAGTAAGTGAATCATATATTCCATATTACTTATTTAAAATCCTTCAATTCCATTCATGTTATCTCAAGTATACAAAGATATTAGGAATAAGAAGGAACCTCGATTATTTGTTAGAAATAACAATCAGACTGAGAGTCCTCTATCAGTCTTACCTTCTTCTTCATTTTTCATTTTTCATTGGATTTGATTTCTTCCTTATGATTATCCTTCTCATGTTTTGTAACAATTTTATTCTTATCTTTCAAATATTCTAATGATGATGTCATCTTTTCTTTATCTTTAGAAACAACCATGTTTCAATTAGTTTATTCCACAATGTCCATTCCTATCTTTTTCACTGACAAGATAGTTGAATAGGTTTTTATATCATGTCCTTATTTCTCATTTCACCACTTTTGGATACATTTTTGTCAGCATTTATCATATCTTCATAAGTCTACTTCTTCCATTCTTCTTTCTCTTTCTTTTGTGATTCCTCCAATTTCCTAGCCAAGTCAATATATTATTTGCAAACAAATAAGCAGTCTTTATTTTTAAATTTAGAATATATGTCTTTCTTGACTTCCAAAACATCCTACTTATGAGAATTTTCAAGAATATTTTTTTGTACTGGAAAAAAATAAGACATCCTTTCAGAAGGATTATAGGTTTCTCACACCATTCACAAATATTTTCCAATGTTTGGATGCTATTTTCAATCTTTACTTTATTCTTCTATGATTTCGTCATCACAACCTTCTCAGGATTATTCTTTTGAGAGAATGGACTCCCACTAAAACCATGCCTTACATAACTAGTGGAATAATAGTAGGGTTGTTGGTTTAACCAAAACATATTCTATGTATGTCCAAATCCACCATAATACCAGTAATATCCCTAAAAGGAGTATTTTCTTCTAAAACATCGATATTGTCCAGAATTTTGATTGTGTTTCTCAGCCACCTTCATCTATTTATTTTCCAATCTACCAAACTTTATATTATCAATTACATTCTACTTTTTTTTTCAATATCATAATTATAGGTATTGGAAACATTTCTAGATTTATAATGTTTTGAAACATTTTCAGACTCAGGGTTCTTTGAGACTTCTAAATCCCCACCCTTGTTGGTCTTGGCAACATACCTAAAATTCCTAGCTTTCTTCTTATAAAAAATAATTCCATTCTTATTATTACCCTTTTTAAGTAAATTTTTTTGATCCTTATCAGGTTTCTCATTCTGAGAATATCCACCAACTTTAGTGATAGTGTTTTGGAAAGGTATAATTTTTTCATCTTCAAAGAGTTCTTGTCGGAAAAGATCCAACTCTTCTTATTTTGCCTTTATCTTCACTTCCAAATGAACATTAAGATTATTTTCCTCTTCAAAAGGCTTATTCAAATAAACAATCTCTTTAACCAGCTTTTCTATATCACTAGAAAAACATTCTTGGTTTCTTGAGCATTCATATTGCAACCTTTTGTTTTTCTTTTCAAGCCTTCTAATCTTTCTCAGACATTCTTTCAACTGTTCTTTCAAATGAATTTCAAGCTGAGTTTCTACTTCTCATTCAGAACTAATACTTATGAATTCTTCATTATTCACTGTGCAATGAAATTATTTTCATTATCATACTCAATGGATTTTTTGGATTTAGTATCACTGTTCATCATTATCTTTAGACAAGAAACTTCTTATTTTTGATTTGAAGAATTTATTTTCTTTTCCTTTGTCTCCCTTTTTCTTCCAATATCTTCTTGAACTTCTTTCTTCATATTTATTTTCTTATTCGTCAATTTCTTCTTAATTTACACTTTGAGGACAATTGGAAACAAAATTACCAATGGATCCACATCCAAAACACTTTAAGAGAAGTTTACCTATATACCATCTTATACCTCTTTTAACATTCTTAGAAAATAAGGAAAAAATTGAATCAAGATTTTTACATACCACATTTTCAGATTCATAATATCCAGATTCTTCTTCAAGAATCTTAGTTTATTTCTTGGAATACTTGAAATACATTTCTATATCAAATTTAGTTTTTTATTTCACATCATTCTCCCTTATCATTTATTAAGTGTATTTCCCTAACTCTAGTAACCCAGAGTCTGTGCATTATTACATATCATTGGCATGATCACAAGAGATCAAGTCCCAAAATACTGATTAGTTTAGTAGCCTTGCATGTACTAGATACATTCATAAGTTATAAATTACATCATGAAATAAAGAAAAACTACATTGTGTCCCATTTTAACACACTCATATCCGTTAGCCTATTCTTACAGGTTAATCATGATATACTTCTTCACATCCTGGGAAAAATAAAACATATAAAGGGATGAGCTAAGATGCTCAGTAAGGATAAAAATATAGTGGAAAATTTCAAAAATAATTATAAATATTTATGGGAATGTATAAGACTAAAACACAAGCCTTTTAAACTTAAATTTCTGCATAATAAGAAAAATATATATCAAATAATTCCATTAACTTATTCACATTGATATTATACTAGTAGAATAATCACATGTAATATTAATATCTAATTTAATAATGATGGAATGCATAATGTTGGACATTATAACCACATAGTCAAGGACTCATTCCAAAAATACAAATAAGATTTTTTCAAGGCCTTATGACAAGACACTAGTTTGTCTCATTAGACCTACCGATGAATCAAGGAGCTATAGCAGGCTCCACCCATCACTTACTAAGTCCAATGAATTCCTCATATGAAAATGTTGAAACATAATCTAAACATTCATATTAAAACTAGAATATGAAATATCAATATTTTAACCACAAACTATAAATGGTATAAAAATAGAACATCCACAGTAAAAAATAACTCATTGAATACAACATAGAATATTTTATTATAATAAATTAACCTCAATCAAGAATAATGAAGGATATTTTCATAGATGAAAATAGTCATCAAAACTCTCTGAGAGAAATATCCCCCTTTTCTTGAAAACATTTAAAAGTCTCACTATTTATTAAGAAGCCGTTTAAAATGTATTTTTGTATCAATGTTTCCCATAAAAATTTGAAACATTTAAAATGAATTTTAATTTTAAAACATTAATTTCTATATAAATAAATCCTTAAAACCATTTTTAAAACATGGAAATTAATGAGAACCATTTAGATAAATAAATCATTAAAACATTTAAAATGATATTTTAGTTAGAGTTCCTAACCAAATGAGAGACGGCTGAATAAAAATAATTAAGGTAATAAAAACTTTATAATATCATGAGAATAAAGGGATTAAAGATATACTTTGTCAAAGTACAGTATATATGACATATAAAAGTGAATTGGCGCATAACAACAAAGAAGCCTAAAGGGAATGTAAATTGAGATAAAATACCTTATAAAGACCGTATCCTTAGGTTAAGGATAAATCAATGACATAATTATGTGTGAAAAATATAAATACACTCAATATGATTGGATATTCAGTTTAAATCAATAAGAGGGAATTCACACATATTCTTGTAAAAACAACACTGATGACTTGGATGTTTAACTCAATGAATAGAAATTGAGTTAAAATTACTCTTATCAAGTTCATATTGATGACTTGAGAATTTATAAATGGAGTTATTATGAGTATCAAAAGTATATCCAAACAAATGGGATTGTAAATTACTACATAAGTAAATAAATAGTGATTTCACTCAAAATCTTGGAGTAAAATAATCATTGACGTTTGCATAAAACCTAATGAGTGGAAATTGAAATTTGAAATTCCCTTACGGATTTGGTAACTTACGAAACATACACCCCATGAAAGAAGGATCATACAATGATGATTTAAATACCCATAAATTAAATTATATTATACAAATAATACAATCATGGGTAGTACATACACTATACAAAAGGTAATAGTGTAAAATATAGCATGAATCTCACGGGAATAAAAGTGAGCTGAAAACCCCTTAACTTATACTTTTCCTTAGTTGAGGGTATGTTAACCTCCTGATTAATGGTTAAATAATTTTTATTAAATTATACAAGAACCATGTACATAAATATGACATCATATATGATCTTTCAATATTTTTTTTGTTAATAATATTTCAGTAGTATCATTGTTTCGGGTGTTAACTGATTCATTTTTCTTTATATGTTTTGTTAAATAATTCATGTTTTTATGGATAGGATTTATTTGATTCATATCCATAATGATATTTTTTTATTAAAAATTATCTTTTAATCATAAAATGATAATTATTCTTGAATGGTTACGATAGGGAATGAATATCATCGCGTTCGTGGAGACGGTAATCCGTACCTACGCACGATCATCAATACCATTCTATTGATGGTGAAATAGTATGAAATTGGATGGTATATCATATATAAATAATAATTAAAATGTTATATTTATTATTTAAATCAATTATACTCATTATTATACCCATCCAAAATAATTAAGTGTTGAATAACAAACGACACCACGATGTGGAGACGGTAAGCTGTATGTACGCACGTATGGTGACTTTTTCATTCATAGGATGGATAGAATAATGAATATTGTTATAACATATTTATAATAACATGAAAGTATGTAGAAGTTAATGGAGTTATTATTTTGGTATGGAAATAACAAAGAAAGAGTAAGTAGAATAAGAAAATAACTTTGAAAGTGGTGATGAAATTATTACCTCTTCTTCGGGTGATTCCTTTTGATTTGATCAAAAGTGGTCCTTAGGTTGGCTTTTAGATCCAAGTAAGGCCTCTAGGTTGAATTGAGGGTAGTTTGGAGGATATTTGATCAGGTTTTGGCTGAAACAAATGGCTTTGGAGGTGTGATTTTGAGAGAAGGGGAAGTACCCTTTTATAAGAGAGGTGAGGGTCACTTAAGGAAAACCTTGAAATATCATTTTATTGTACAATTATATTCGGTTTATAATGAATAAAAAAGGATTTATTTTGAGGATAAGGTAGGGATGGGTCGAAAACCTCTCAACCAATAGGTTTTAGATAGGTTTAGGTCACCATATTAACCTTATCGTTTAGATTTAACTCTTCGTTAAATAGTTTAACATTTACCACGTCTCCTTGTATTTTTATATTATATGGTTAATAAATTTAATATAAAATTCCAAGTGAACCCCAAGTGGTTAATTGATAAAATATCTATTATTATATAAGTCCTTTGTCCAAACCTTAGATTTTTAGGAATACTATATTCTTTAATAATATAGTATTTGTTTTAAAAACTCATTTATGTCAATTTTGACATTATTTAGTATTTGGTTTTTGTGAAAGTCATAAAAATATGATTACTTCAAAAAAAAAAAATTGAATCAACCATAACATGTAATATTAACCTATAAAATTTGTGGAATGCATCAAAAGTCTCAATTTACATTTATTTTAATATTTTTAATATCAATTATTTTAATCTTTCATTAATAAGGTAATTACTAAATCATAATTATGTCATAAATTTAATTATTTAACGTCTAAAAATTATAAATAAAATAACATGATGTAGGAAATATTTTTATATTTCTAATGAATAATTATCGTATGTATAACCCTATATTAAAAATGTTATAGTTATTAAGATTTGAATTTAACACTTTTAACTCTTCTTTAAATAAAATAATAATAAATTTCCTAATCCAAACCAAGTGGACCAAAAGGATCATATTTTATTCCTAAGGTTAATTTTGGTAAATATAAATATACAAAATATAATTATGACATGTGTTAGGGTAATTATAATATCATTTTTACCTTTAATTACCTCATTTACTTTTAATCGTGGTAAATAAAATTCAGAAGTTACTATTCACCAAAAATTATTTTCATATTATTGAATTTTTTTTACTTAATTATGTAAACTGTGTCCCATATTTTTGAAATTCAATTCACAGAAGCAGTAAAATTACGTTTTACGAAAATTTGCAAACGTGCCTAGAAGGTGGGGAAAAGGCGTTAAAAATTCAATAAAATTTTATACATCTAATTTTTTTATAAAATGACTCCAATGAATTAAATTAAACTAATATAGGTATTATGTATCTATTTTTTCTTATAATATATTTAAATAAAATAAATAATTATTTAAATAAAATTCTATTTTTAAACAATAATGCAGTGTTTTTCACTATTCATCAAAAATTGAAATTTTTTAGAAAAATATCAAAAATTCACCCTAAGATAATTTTGATATTAAGAATCCAAAAATTATATCTATTTTACCAAATTCAAAACATATAAGTTTCATTAATTAATTTAAAATTAATTCCCATTGTCAAAACCAGAAAGCGGGTTTTTGAGAAGTAAAAACTATCAAAAGATTAATATGTGTTTATGTCCGATTTAAAAGTGAAATAGCTTCCAATGCCCAAAATTGGATTAAATAATAAAAATATAATATAAATATACGCTAAAACCATTCAAATTTATAATTTAACAATATAAATTATTTTTATTAAAAAAGTTGTTTTCAATTAAAATCTAGTATCATTCACTATTCATCAAAATATGAAAGTTATCAGAAAAACACCAAAAATTTATCCAAACTAAAATTTTATGTCCTGATTCTAAAGAAGAATTTAATTTTATCAAATTTAATATATAAAAGTATAAAATATTGGATTTAGAAAGGGTTCTCCATTGAAAGGAAGAAATGTTTCTTTTATCTGAAAAATTGAATTTGTCCTTATATTATGTCTAAGAAATAAAAAATATGAATGATAAAATTATATGGGATATATATAACATTAAAAATTTGCTTATATTCATAACTACTTTTTAAACGACTAGTTTGAAAGGTCGTGGTGTGCTTGAACTCGGTGTTGCGTACATTGCATGCTATTGTATTCACTACCACAAAACTGGGCAAGGCCAGCGCCAGCCTTTGTCAGCGCTAACGAAAAAGCACCGATAAAGGGGGGGGGGGGGGGTACGTTTATTAGTGCTAAAAAATGCACTGATAAAGGGTAACTTTATCAGCGCCAAAAAAGAGATGATAAAAGTACCCATTTATCAGTGCTTTTTTAGTAGCGTTGATAAAGGGGGGTCTTTATCAACGCTTTTTTTAAAAGCTCTGATAAAGGGTCTACTTCCAAAAAAAAATAATTAAAAAAATATATTAATATTTAAATATATAGATATAGTTATATTTATATAAATATAATATATATTTTTTAAATATAATTTTAAATATATTCTAGATAAGTATAAATATACAGTTACACTTAATATATAAGATATTTAGTTAAAATGGCATATAAAAAAAATTAAATAAATATTTTTAAAAAATAATTTGCAAGTTATTATAGAGTAATAGTCATTTAATAATAATTTGAAGACTAAAAATTAAAAAAAATTAAAAAAGATCCAAAATATGTTGAAAACGAAACTCGAACTTCAAACGGCCATAACTTTTGATCCGGGTGTCCGTTTGAGCTCTACGACATATCAAATCGAAGCATATGATGATCTCTAAGCTCTAGTGACCTATAAAAATCCTCTGTCATGTTCTCGATGCCAAAAAAGTCCCAAAAGGCCACCAAAACTGAGTTTTTAGTCGGGATACTCCAATTTTTTAACATTTTGTGGATTCTCAGCCTCGTTTAAGGGGGTATTATTGGTTTTTTTGGTGGGGACTGAATTTATTCCAAGGTATTACATTCATATTGATATTATGTTGTTGAATCTCCTTTCGTCACAGAATCTAAAAATCGGAAAATGGGAATATCTGAGCTCAAAGTGATTCAACCTTTGAAGAAAATATCAAAAATCGACAAAGGCATGAACAAAGGATCAAAAGCAACTTCACCCTGAAAGTTATATCACTGTCGCGCAAGTCCACTTGCACGACGCCCTTGGTCGCGCAAGTGACTTGCGCGGCCTAAGTGATAACCCCCCGGTAACCGCCTAGGGTCTTCTCCTGCCTATAAATAGACCCTGTGGGCCCTCCATTTGAGAGGATCTTTTTCCAGAAACTCGGATTGAAGCTCCCGACGCCCAAGTCTCTTCTCAAAGCTTCCGGAACACTTCTAAGGTAATTTCTTACCTAGAACGGAAGATCCAAAGAGAGGAAGGAAGGACTAAGTGTTGAAACTCATCAACACATGCGCGCCTGAGTGGCCAGCCCTTAAGGGAAGTAGTCACACTTGCGCGCCGCCTTACTCCTTCAATAGAACTTGCGCGTCCCTTTTCTGGAAGAACCTCAAAAGGATTATAAAGGCTTTAATAAAGAGTCGCTCAAGTATTTCAATGCTGGTTGACCATCGTGCGAGTACAACATATGTCGCACAGGTATACCTACGTGACCAATACTTGCGCGTCCCCGCAATACTTGCGCGCCTTCCAAGACTTGCACGCCCCTTCCTTTTTGGGTGCCTTTCTTTCCGATTTCACCCCTCTTAAGTCATTACACCTTTCCTTTTCAAGATTCAGTCTTCAAGACACTCTTCAAAGCCATTTATGGCATGATTTCTTGATTTGACTTCCTTATTTGAAAGGAATTCAGTGAAATATCTCTCAAAACCTAGTGATTTAAATATCTTTTTGTCACTAAATATGGAGAGTTCATTCATTCAACCTCATCCTTTAAGATGAGATAAATCATTGACCTGGGTCTCCTTTTCAGGAATAAGTCCCAGTCATAAATTTTGGGAATCCTTCTTAGGAGTAAGCCCCAAGTCCTCTAATATGGGCATCCTTCTTAGGAGTAAGCCCCATGTCACTTAATTTGGGGATCCTTCTTAGGAGTAATCCCCAATCAAAATTTGGGCATCCTCCTCAGGAGTAATCCCCAATATCAAATATGGGCATCCTCCTCAGGAGTAATCCCCAATCTCAAATATGGGAATCCTCCTCAGGAGTAAGCCCCAAACCTTAATCCTTAACCTGGGCTTCCTTTTCAGGAATAAGTCCCGGTCATAATATTGGGCTTCCTTTTAAGGAATAAGCCCAAAGTCCCTTAAATTCTATTTAACCAGTCCTAATTTACGTTTGATCTGGGATTCCTTCTCAGGAGTAAAACCCAGTTATCAATCCTCTCCTAATTTGGGTTTCCTTTTCAGGAATAAGTCCCAAGTTAGAGTATTCAAATCTCCATGAATCACATATACCTTTATGGACCCTGTTCCTGGATTTTCTCCCTAAAGTAAATCCTCTGGGCAGTCATACATACATAAGCCCCAAACCACTTCTTATGATTGCATCTTTCATGAAACAATTGTCTATTTTTTACCAATACCTCTTGTTTCTCACACCGAGCATGACTCACGTGAGCTTAGTATAAATCCCCATCCTTAAACCTTACTTAATCTTGAGTTATTACAAGATTACACATTGAGGATCTTTTTGGGTTTAGAGTTTTAGAGAATTAGATCATAAAACTTGCATTACATTCCACATATAAACAAAGTGGTTACATAAAGATAGTATTCTTCATTCCCATCAATGGAAACATATTTAAAATAAACATGGATTGTTTCTTGACACTTCCTTGACACTATTATCATATCATGTACCTTTCCCATGACCTGTGAAAAACATTTCAAAAAACTTGGGATGAGCATAAAAAGCTCAGTAAGGGATATAAAAATATGGAAGGGAAACATGGGTACATATATACATAAGGATGAGATCATACTTTACCCATAAAACATAAGCACTTTAACATACCTCATCAAATCATGAATAAATCATAGAAATCATAAGACATAAAGGTAACTTGAGGCATTCATAACATCCTTACATAGGGAGTAACCCTCTTGGTTATGTTTGGAATACCCATCATAGTATATTCCCTAAATCTCTTTGGATAAAACTTAATGTTTCACTCCTTCGCGTTACCCAATGTATTGGAGAGCTATATCGGGATCACCCACCCTTAGTTTATCACGGAACCACCCGTCTTCATAATAATGCCCAAGAACCTCAACATAATCGTATCACATAAAACATGCATAAAGGAAACATAACATTTCCACCTTTCAATCACAAGATATCAATACAACACATTTATATAAAAACATTATGAAAACCATTTTCAATAGAAAAATAAAATAAAATTAAAACATGGTATTTATTTTTCTTTTAAAAAGAAGGTATGGCTTGTAGAGGAAGCCGAAACTCAAATAACGATCACGGTGGCGGAGAAGTCGTTGTCGCCGCATACGTACGGAAAAAACATTCCCTTTTTTCATTTAGTAAACACTTCATATAAAAAAGAATCTTTTTGAATAAACGTAAAAGTGAAAGGGTTTTATACACCATATAAAGAAGGTTGTGTATAAAACAAAATATGCCTCAATGAAAGGAGATTGAGACGAAGTCCCATACGTCGTATCCGACTTGACCCGACCGTTATTTAATCTCCTGAATAATAAACTTGAGTTAATATCTACTTGCATAAGAACCTTTTTCAAGTTCATTATTCCTTTTATACCATGTTATGAACCTAATGTAATCATTTAAGTTAATAATGTTCATTTTGTCGGTATTTGGTTCTTAAGTCAAAAAAAAGACTTCTTACACTTACATGTTGTTAATTTGGTCAAAGGTTCATTATATCCAGAATGATATTAATGATTTGGATAACATATATATCATATATATTCATCATATACATGTATTTATAATATTACAACACATTTAGAGGTAAGAAATGAAATGCACCATTCATGGAGATGGTAAGCCGTACGTACGCATGAACGCTACTTCCATTTCTATTTCGTATTTTCTGGAATGGAATCATAATGATATAAGAGTATATTATAATTCCAGTATAATAACATATATAATATCATTAACTTTATCATTTACACATCCCACATCTTGTATTAACGAATCAAATCACTTTCAGGGGCGGTAGTTCGCACTTCCTAAAATGAAGATATCGTGTTTACCCATAATGGAAACAATAATGGTATGCCATAAATGAAAAATACAGAAGCTTAAGGAAAGAATAAACATATTATATATCATATATAAAAATATTAACATCATAATGGCCACCTTTGAAGGTGTTTGAATGAGTATTGAACAATCATCGTTTCGGGAGGCAGAATTTCGCCATCCACGGAAACCGTATGTTCTTTAACCATTTGATGTAGTTGTGTGAGAGTGTAGCTCGAATAAATATTATAACTACATCCTAGTATATTGAATATACTGGCGTTGTTACAAAATAAGTAAATAAAAAGAGTTTAGGGGGTTGGAGAAGAAAAATAAAACAAATGAACATGAGAGAATGAATTACCTTTAAAAGTGTAACTACTTTTGATTTGAGCCTAAAGGCTTCCTTTGAAAGGATTATGACCAAAGGGAATCCTCTAGGATGAGGAGAGGGATTTTGAGAGAGTAAATGGGCAGGGGATGGCCGAGCCAAAGGCTTGAGGAGTGTGTGAAATGAGGTAGAGGTGGGGGGCTTTTATAAGAGGAGAGGAGGGGCACTTTTGGAAATCATGAAACTATTATTTTATTTTCAAAAATGTTTCGAATTTATAAGGTCCCAAATTGATATATTTAGAATATAATATGATAAGGCTTAGAAATATTCCTATCCAATAGTTTTTGGACAAGTTTAGGTCTTAGATTTTATATTATCGTTTCATTTTATTTAAACTGTTCATTAATGAGGTCATCGTTGCATCATCATGATGTCATAATTAATTTAATTTATTTAAAGTCTAAAAATTATAAAAAAAATACTATGATGTAGGAAATCGTTTTATCTTTCCAATGAATATTTATAATCAAAAATCTGATCTTTATAACCCCATGTAAAAATTGTTTTTGTAAAACATATTATGTTTGTGTCATTTTTACTTTAATATTAAATAAAAGGTTATTTATGTCATTTCCCAACCAAAGTGGCTCTATGGGGTCCCCAAGTTGACCCATGTCTTTTCTTGGTCGTCCATGACACAAAAAATAAGGGTAAGACATGTGTCAAGCTCATCTCATATTATTAAAACATTATTTTTACCTTAAACTACACTAATTACCTCTAAACACGATTACAAACTTAATAAGTTACTATTCACCAAAAAATTATTATAATCTCATTGAACCACATTTTACTTCTTAATGACAACCATGTATGTCGGATTTTTGAAATTCAAAACATAATGATGGAAAAATTTCATTTAAACGAAAAATCAGTTTTTATAAGTACCACTTAGTGGTTTCACTATTCATCAAAAAAATGATGTTTTTCAGAAAATTACCAAAAATTCACCCTAAGCTATATTTGATATTCCGAATTCCAAAATGAAGTATATTTTAAAAAATTCAAAACATATAAGTCACATTAATTAATTTAATAATTAATTCCCGCTGTCATGACAAATAGCGTGTTTTTATGAAACAATAAGTATCAAAAGATTGATACCAATTTAAGTCCAATTTCAAAGTGAAATTTATTCCAATGACCACAATTGGATTAAATGGTAAAAATATATTCAGATTAAACATTAAGAACAATTCAAAAGATAATCTAATCATATAAATAAATTATATTAAGAAGCAATTTTGATGTAAAATGCAGTATTTTTCACTATTTATTAAAAAATGAACATTGTCAGAAAAATACCAAAAATTCACACAAAGTAAATTTTGATGTCCCAATCATAAAGAATAAGTTTATTTTGACAAACATAGATTATAAAATTGTAAAAAGATAGATTCAAAAATGGTTTTCCATCAAAAGGCAGTAAAACAATCTTTTAAAAATATTAGTGTATTCCATGCTTAAGATTGGATTTATTTTCATTTTAAGCCTCTAAAACACTATCTAATTCATTAATAGACATATATAAAAATATCTATTATTCATAAATTACTTGGGATGTTACATCCTTCCCCCCTTTAGAAAATTGCGTCCCCGCAATTTATTTACTTATCGAATAAATGGGGGTACTTATCCCTCATTGAATTTTCAGATTCCCATGTTGCCTCTTCCATAATGTGGTTTTTCCACAAAACCTTTACCTGCTTAATCACCTTATTTCGTAACACTTTCTCCCCGTGGTCAAGAATCTGGACAGGTTGTTCCTCATAAGATAGGTTCTCTTCCAGCTGAACTACCTCTGGACTCAAAACATGATATGGATCTGGCATATACTTTCTCAACATCGAAACGTGAAAAACATTGTGTACCTGAGATAAACTCGGAGGTAAAGCCAGCCGGTATGCAACTGATCCAACTCTCTCCAGAATTTCATATGGTCCAATGAACCTTGGACTCAACTTTCCTTTCTTACCAAATCACATCACACTTTTCCATGGTGATACTTTGAGAAAAACATGGTCACCTACCTCGAAAGATAGATCCTTCCTCCGGTTATCTGCATAACTCTTCTGCCTGCTCTGAGCTGTTCTCATGTGCTTCTGAATCAGCTGAACTTTTTCTGCCATCTCTTCTACCAATTCTGGTCCCATCAACTTCCTTTCACCCACTTCATCCCAGAAAGCTGGAGTTCGACACCGCTTCCCATATAATGCTTGAAATGGTGTCATCTGTATACTGGAATGAAAACTGTTATTATATGAAAATTCAACCAAAGAAAGATGTTGGTCCCAACATCCCTGATAATCCATAGAACAAGCTCATAGAATATCCTCAAATGTCTTAATTGTTCATTCTGACTGCCCATCTGATTGAGGATGAAAAGCTGTACTAAAATTTAATTCAGTACCCAACGACATCTGAAGGCCTTTCCAAAAGTTAGAAGTGAACCTGGGATCACGATCAGACACAATGGAGAGGGGAACTCCATGCAACCTGACTATCTCCTTAAGATACAAACGAGGAAGTTGATCTAGATAGAATGTATCTCGAATAGGAAGGAAATGATCAGATTTTGTCAAGTGATCAATAATAACCCAGATTGCATTATTACCTCGAGATGTCTTTGTTAATCCCACAACAAAGTCCATGGATATATTCTCCCATTTCCACTCTGGCACTGGTAAAGGCTGAAGCATCCCTTTTGGTAACTGTCGCTCTGCTTTAACCTGCTGACAAGTCAAACACTTCACAGTAAAATCAGCAATATCTCTTTTCATTCCATCCCACCAGTAATACTCCCGCAAATCTCTATACATCTTAGTACTGCCATGATGAACTGAAAACGGAGAACTATGAGCTTCACATAACAACTCTCTCTTCAACTGTGAATCACAAGGTACACACAATCTCTTCCCAAATCTCAAAACACAATCATTATCAATGTTGAATTCAGGCAACATACCTTTCTAAACCAGCTCTACCTTTTTCTGCAACTCACTATCTTGCTTCTGTGCTTGCTTGATTCTATCTGATAGAGATGATCCCACTAATACCTGAAACAAAATAGAATAACTTCCTGCACCAACAACTTCTATGCCAAAGTTCATCAAATCCTTAACCAAAGGATCACGTTCCAAACGCAACATTGCTAATGAAGCATTACTTTTTCGACTCAAAGCATCAGCCACTTTATTTGCTTTTCCTGGATGGTAATGAATTGTACAATCATAATCCTTGATTAATTATTGCCATATCATTTGTCTCATGTTCAATTCTTTCTGAGTGAATATATACTTTAAACTTTTGTGATCAGTATATATTTCACACTTTACTCCATACAAATGATGCCTCCAAATTTTTAAAGCAAAAACAACAGCAGCTAATTCCAAATCATGTGTTGGGTAATTTACCTCATGAGTTTTCAACTGTCATGAAGCATAAGCAATTACCTGATCATTCTGCATTAGGACGCAACCAAGTCCTTTCAATGAAGCATCATTGTAGATAACAAACTCACCATTCCTGGAAGGTAGTGCCAAAACTGGATCATTCACCAATCTTCTTTTTAATTCCTGAAAACAATCATCACATTCTTTTGTTCAGATAAACTTAACACCCTTACGAGTTAGATTAGTCATTGGACTAGACAACTGTGAAAAATTTCTAACAAACCTTCGGTAATAACCTGACAAACCAAGGAAGCTACGAATCTCAGTTACATTTGTGGGTCTTGGCCAGTCTTCCACAACTTTTGTTTTTGCAGGATCAACAGTTATCCCATCTTTAGAAACAATGTGACCAAGGAAGGAAATTTTTTGCAACCAAAACTCACACTTTCTGAATTTCCCATACAATTTCTTTTCTTTTAAGGTTTGAAAGATAACCCTTAAATGTCTTTCATTCTCCTATTTACTTTTAGAAAACACCAAAATATCATCAATGACAACCACCACAAACTTATCCAAGAACTCATGGAAAATTATATTCATTAAGTACATGAATACAACAGGTGCATTGGTTAGACCAAAAGGCATTACTACAAATTCATAGTGGCTATATCTTGTACGGAACGCGGTCTTGGGAATATCTTCCTCCTTTACCTTCAGCTAATGGTACCCCGATCTCAAGTCAATCTTTGAAAAAAAACTGAGCTCCCTGGAGCTGATCAAACAAATCATCGATATGATGCAAAGGATATTTGTTCTTAACAGTAATATTATTCAAGGCTCTATAATCAATGCAAAGTCTCATAGAACCATCTTTCTTTTTAACAAATAAAACAGGAGCACCCCATGGTGATGTGCTAGGTCAAATGAAACCTTTATCTAATAAATCTTGCAATTGCTCCTTCAACTCTAAAAGTTCAATTCGAGCCATTCGATAAGGGGGTTTTGAAATTGGATTAGCATCATGAACTAAGTCAACAGTAAATTCAACTTCCCGATCCGGTATTATTCCAGGCAACTCATTAGGAAAAACATCAGGATACTCATTTACCACTGGCACATCATTAATCTGAACAGTTCCCATGTTTTCAAAAATGTGTGAAAGGTAACATTCATTTCCATCTTTTACAAGTTTCTCAGCCTCTTGATAAGTTATCAACAGTAAGGGTTCATTCTTGTACACAAACTGAAAGTCCTTCTGAAAAGAAACTTCTTTAGCTCTACAGTCAATCTTAGCATGGTAAATAGAGAGCCAATCCATACTCACGATAACATCAAACTCTACTAGAGGTAGAACAATAAGGTTTGCAAGTAGGTTCTTTCCACAGATAAGGATATGAAGATTCTTATATATTCTTTTTGCCTCAACATTCCCCCAAGGTGTTTTTACCAAAAGTTCAGGAGTCATTTCTTGAGATGGTATTCTCATTTTACTAGAAAAGGTTTCAGAGACGAAAGAATGTGTAGACCCCGAATCAAACAACACACTGGCATAATCTGAAAAAACAAACAAAGTACCTGATACAACTTCATTTGATGGCCCGACATCTGCTGAAGTAGTTGCAAAGGATTTCACCACCCCTTTCTGCTTGTAGTCTAACTGCTTCCCGTCACTCAAGCTCTTTGTCGGACACTCGTTTGCATAGTGACCCATCTCATTGAACTTATAACATTTCACTAACTGTAAATCAAATTTGGTCTTACCTTCAACTTGATCCTTTTCAGTGCAATCACGAGCCTTATGTCCCATCTTACCACATCGGTATCACTTTCCAGAATTCAGAAGACATTCACCAGCATGCCTTTTGCCACATTTATCAAAAACTGGAAACTTAGTTTTCTTACCATCAGACTTTTTTGAAGAATTCTTACCTTTCTCCTACCACCTCGGTCTCTTCTTCTATTGGTTGTTATAGAATACTTTATCATCGACAAACTCCATTTCCACCTTCTCAGCACATAGAACAAGCTTTTCATAACTTTTAAACTCATGAGAAGCTAATTCCCTTCGATATTTTGGATTTAATCCTGAGTAAAAACGATTGATTTTACTATCAAGGTCTCGGATAAAATTTGGAGCATACCTTGCCAATCAAGTGAACCTTTCTTCATAGGTAGCCACTGAGTCTTCCTCTTGCCTCAATTCCAAGAATTTTTTCTCCATCCTAAGTCGAACAGCCTTAGGAAAATACTTTTCAAGAAACATACCTTTGAATTCATCCCAGTCGAGAGAATCAATCTCAGCGGCGTCCCTGATATTTTTAACCGTAGACCACCACGGATCTGCCTCACCCTCCAAACGGTAAATAGCAAGACTAATCTTTTGATTGTCTGAACACCCCATGACATCGAAAATCTTCTCCAATGCTTTAATCCACCCTTCAGCTAACACAGGGTCAGATGATCCTCTGAATGATGGGGGATGTTGCCTCATGAAATGTTCCACCACTGACATGTTCCTCTGCGGTTGATCTGGCTGATCTTGTGCATGGATACCACCACCATTTATCGCTTGAGTCAACTGCGCCATTACTGCAAATAACTGTTCAGTTCCAATTTCAACCATCTCAGGATGCTGATTCAGAAGGTTATTTCCTTCTGTATGCCTTCCTAGCACTGCTTCCCTGTTTCCTCTGCGGAAAACCATTCTGAACAAACATGTCTTAGATGAAGAAACATGGTAATCTTTAATTGCTATATCATTTCAATTTGACCATAAAAAAAATGTTTTTGGATAGTCATTGAATAGAATTCTAACTCTTAAAGTTATCTAAACCGACCTTTGATACCAACTATAAGGCCCCATCCTTAAACATTACTTAATATTGAGTTATTACAAGATTACACATTGAGGATCTTTTCGAGATTAGAGTTTTAGAGAATTAGATCCTAAAACTTGCATTACATTCCACATATAAAAAAAGTGGTTACATAAAGATAGTATTCTTCATTCCTATCAATGGAAACATATTTAAAATAAAAATGGATTGTTTCTTGAAACTTCCTTGACACTATCATCATATCATGTACCTTTCCCATGACCTGTGAAAAACATTTCAAAAAACATGGGATGAGTATAAAAAGCTCAGTAAGGGATATAAAAATATGGAAAGGAAACATGGGTACATATATACATAAGTATGAGATCATAATTTACCCATAAAACATATGCGCTTTAACATACCTCATCAAATAATGAATAAATCATAGAAATCATAAGACATAAAGGTAACTTGAGGCATTCATAACATCCTTACATAGGTAGAAACCCTCTTGGTTACGTTTGGAATACCCATCACAGTATATTCCCTAAATCTCTTCGGAGAAAACTTAACATTTCACTCCTTCGCGTTACCCAATGCATTGGAGAGCTATATCGGGCTCACCCTCCCTTAGTTTATCACGGAACCACCCGTCTTCATAATAATGCCCAAGAACCTCAACATAATCGTATCACATAAAACATGCATAAAAAACATAACATTTCCACCTTTCAATCACAAGATATCAATACATACATTGATATAAAAACATTATTAAAACCATTTTTAATAGCAAAATAAAATAAAATTAAAACATGGTATTTATTTTTCTTTTAAAAAGAAGGTATGGCTTGTAGAGGAAGCCGAAACTCAAATAACGGTCACGGTGGCGGAGAAGTCGTTGTCGCCACATACGTACGACAAACACATTCCCTTTTATCATTTTGTAAACGCTTCATATAAAAAAGATTCCTTTTGAATAAATGTAAAAGTCAAAGGGGTTTATACACCATATAAAGAAGGTTGTGTATAAAACAAAATATGCCTCAATGAAAGGAGATTGAGACGAAGTCCCATACCTCGTATCTGACTTGACCCGACCGTTCTTTAATCTCCTGAATAATAAACTTGAGTTAATATCTACTTTCTTAAGAACCTTTTTCAAGTTAATTATTCCTTTTATACCATGTTATGAACATAATGTAATCATTTAAGTTAATAATGTTCATTTTGTCGGTATTTGGTTCTTAAGTCAAAAATAGACTTCTTACACTTACATGTTATTAATTTGGTCAAAGGTTCGTTATATCCAGAATGATATTAATGATTTGGATAACATATATATCATATATATTCATCATATACATGTTTTTATAATATTAAATCACATTTAGAGGTAAGAAATGAAATGCACCGTTCATGGAGACGGTAAGCCGTACGTACGCATGCACGCTACTTCCATTTCTATTTCGTATTTTTTGGAATGGAATCATAATGATATAAGAGTATATTATAATTCCAGTATAATAACATATATAATATCATTAACTTTATCCTTTACACATCCCACATATGGTATTAACGAATCAAATCACTTTCAGGGGGCGGTAGTCCGCACTTCCTAAAATGAAGATATCGTGTTTACCCATAATGGAAACAATAATGGTATGCCATAAATGAAAAATACAAAAGATTAAGGAAAGAATAAACATATTATATATCATATATAAAAATAGTGACATCATAATGTCCACCTTTGAAGGTGTTTAAATGAGTATTGAACAATCATCGTTTCGGGAGGCAGAATTTCGCCATCCATGGAAACCGTATGTTCTTTAACCATTTGATGTAGTTGTGTGAGAGTGTAGCTCGAATACATCTTATAACTACATACTAGTATATTGAAGATACTGGTGTATTTACAAAATAAGTAAATAAAAAGAGTTTATGGGGTTGGAGAAGCAAAATAAAACAAATGAACATGAGAGAATGAATTACCTTTAAAAGTGTAACTCCTTTTGATTTGAGCCTAAAGGCTTCCTTTGAAAGGATTCTGCCCAAAGGGAATCCTCTAGGATGAGGAGAGGGATTTGGATAGAGTATATGGGCAGGGGATGGCCGAGCCAAAGGCTTGAGGAGTGTGTGAAATGAGGTAGAGGTGGGGGCCTTTTATAAGAGGAGAGGAGGGGCACTTTTGGAAATCATGAAACTATTATTTTATTTTCAAAAGTGTTTCGAATTTATAAGGTCCCACAATGATATATTTCTAAGATAAGATGATAAGGCTTCTAAATATTCCCATCCAATTGTTTTTGGACAAGTTTAGTCTTATATTTTATATTATCGTTTCATTTTATTTAAACTGTTCATTAATGAGGTCATCGTTACATCATCATGATGTCATAATTTAATTAATTTATTTAAAGTCTAAAAATTATAAAACAAATAACTATGATGTAGGAAATCGTTTTATCTTTCCAATGAATATTTATAATCAAAAATCTGATCTTTATTACCCCATGTAAAAATTGTTTTCATAAAACATATTATGTTTGTGTCATTTTTACTTTAATATTAAATAAAATGTTATTTATGTCATTTCCCAACCAAAGTGGCTCCATGGGGTCCCCAAGTTGACCCATTGGTTGTCTTGGTCGGCCATGACACAACCAATAAGGGTAAGACATGTTTCAAGCCCATCTCATATTATTAAAACATTATTTTTACCTTAAACTACACTAATTACCTCTAAACGCGATTAAAAACTTAATAAGTTACTATTCACCAAAAAATTATTATAATCTCATTGAACCACATTTAACTTCTTAATGACAACCATTTATGTCGGATTTTTGAAATTCAAAACACAATGATGGAAAAATTTCATTTAAACGAAAAATCAGTTTTTATAAGTACCACTTAGTGGTTTCACTATTCATCAAAAAATAAAGTTTTTCAGAAAATTACCAAAAATTCACCCTAAGCTATATTTGATATTCCAAATTCAAAAATGAAGTCTATTTTACAAAATTCAAAACATATAAGTAACATTAATTAATTTAATAAATAATTCCCGCTGTCATGACAAATAGCGTGTTTTTATGAAACAATAAGTATCAAAAGATTGATACCAGTTTAAGTCCAATTTCAAAGTGAAATTTATTCCAATGACCACCATTGGATTAAATGGTAAAAATATATTCAGATTACACATTAAGACCAATTCAAAAGATAATATAATCATATAAATAAATTAGATTAAGAAGCAGTTTTGATGTAAAATGCAGTATTTTTCACTATTCATTAAAAAATGAACATTGTTAGAAAAATACCAAAAATTCACAAAAAGTAAATTTTGATGTCCCAATAATAAAGAATAAGTTTATTTTGACAAAAATATCTTATAAAATTGTCAAAAGATAGATTCAAAAATGGTTTGCCATCAAAAGGCAGTAAAACAATCTTTTAAAAATATTAGTGTATTCCATGCTTAAGATTGGATTTATTTTCATTTTAAGCCTCTAAAACACTATCTAATTCATTAATAGACATATATAAAAATATATATTATTCATTACTTACTTGGGATGTTACACTTAGAGTGTAAAAGTAATTATGAAATCCTTCTTTGAGCCATCAATCATAAACATCATACTCCCTTACTCGAACTACGTGGGTTCTGATTCCTTTTCCAAAAAAAAGGATACGTAGGTAGCCCATCTATGGGTTAGATCCCAACTCTGAAATAATTCATGTCCTTCTGAATGAAAATAAACTTCAAGTGCCCCACTGAGTGGCTTTAAAACCGGCTTGGTCATCATAATGACCAAGAGACTTTTTTATATAAATGTTTTGAAGGATACCATTGACCAAGAATCTCTAAATAGATATAGATGATTCTCTATTGATGAATAACCTCGAATACATATAAAAGATTCTCTAAATTTCTTACATATGTAATCATTGATTGTCAAAACTAAAGGAAAAGCTCATTTTATACTTGGTAATGTAATAAGGATTCACGAACATAACTTAAATCTATAAAGAGAGTCCCAGAATAGACAATAATTCCCCTAAAAAAGGTGTCATGAGTCCGACATCCCATCCTCTCGACCAATGCAAATTCCTAAGCCTCATCATTCCACAAGCTAATGAGCGCCTACCTTTGGAAAGTAGGTCCAAAGGATGTGGAATCATTGGATGTTTCCGGTTCTACAAACAAACCCGCTAGAAACCGATCAGAACGTTTGAATCTCCCATCCAGGAGGTCTTCCCCGAATTCTGAGGGAAACAAAAAATGGTGAACCCGATGTGAATCCTTAACCAAGTTAAAATGATGTTTTACCTATTTGTTAAGCCCCTATTTTAAGAGGGATAACAGAAACAATCATTGACATGTGTGCTCATCCAAAGGATGAAGTGGCTGAATTTTATCTTAATTACATCTACTATATCAAAAAGGCACTCTTTTCCAAGATCTTCTGTATTTCCATAATGGCTTCTCTCAAATTCACATCTGTGAATACTGCTGCTGCAAATACCACTGCTGCAATTCCTACTGGATCGTCATCCGCTCTGAGGATGACATCACCTACTCAATATCTTCAACACTGGGTATCAAATGCACTGGTTAAGGAGTATCGTCAACACGGTACCATCCCAACTCTGGAGGCTGCCCGACAGGCCCTCCAAGTGAACAACTCACACAGGTCGTCCGGACAACGACGACCAGTGATCAAGAGGCAGGCGGTGCTGACTACCGTCTCTAACCGTTTCAGGTCGTTATCCCTGGAACGAAATTTCCATTCACTCCCTTACTTTGAGGAAGTGAATGAGCAGGTCCCTCAGGGCCTTAATTCAAAAAGACAGGAGTCCTTCCCGAGGGCTCCCATCAACAATCGCCGCCAGACTCATGTGGCAGTGCGCCCTCAACATGATGAGGGTACCGACTCCAGGCATTCAACTTAGGTTCCTCGAACCCGAGCAGGCAAGACGAACCACCCAAGACGGAATCCGGTTAACAATGGGAAGGTTTTCATCCCTGCCATCTCCAGAGAAGTCCACCAACCTAACTTGGTGGAAAACAACGAGCAGGCACACACACCTGTCCGTTTTAATTCCGCTGTCCAGCAGACTCGTATGGAAGCATCACGCCAATCCCTCCAGGCAATTCCGGCGGAGTACTATAGGCAGGAACATACAACTGCTTATACATCACCAGTTAGTCAGCAGGCTCGTCTGACTACATATGATGGATCTCGTCAACCACCATTGGAGAATTGTAATCAGCAGGCACATACACCTGCTAGTACTAATCAAGCCTACCAACAGTCTCTCTTGGTAGCGCACAGAGAAGTCAGTCGGAAAGCTCTGACGACAAACAGGAGGCAGACTCAACTCTCTGCCTCCACACTTGAGTACTGTCAGGATTCACTGACAAGAAAAGGAGAAAAGGAGTAGGCACATACACCTACTCCAAACCCGGAATAGACGTATATTCCCGTTCTGGCGGCTGAAGTCACCAAGCATATTTTGTCAATGGTGAAAGAGCAGAAGCAAATTCCTGCTCATATTCTGGATGCTTTCCAAGATATCATAACAGCTTCAGCATCATCTCAGGGAAAGACACATGAATCTATCCCTAGAAGTAGAGTGACACATCAACGATTCACTCCGGAACAGACACACACATTTGTTCCAGTCCAAGAGGGTTATGGGGAATACTCCCCCATATCATACGAACAACCAGGTCAGGCACATACACTTAATTTGAGTGGAGATCGTCATCCTAACCTGACCATCTTTCCTGATCAGGCACATACACCTGCTCAGAGCAATCAATTTCGTCATCAAGTGGTTTCTAAAGCGAGTAAGAAGGCATCTAAGAAAAATATCCGCCCAGCACAATCAGGAGATCAAAGGCCAATCTGTAACCAAGCCTTGCTCGATGATAGAGTTCTTGAAGCCCTCAGACATTTATCTATCGAAATTCAAGATTCTACTCCCTCAGTTCCCAATAACGGGAACATTAATTCTTAAGGTCTTCAACAGACACTTCCTCATGAAGGATTGCTTCATGAAAATTTCGTAAATATTGAAGTTTCTTCTTCAGATGAGAGCCACAGGAACCCTCTATGTGGTCCGAAGACCAAGGAGCAAGAGATCTCATCTTTTGCTGTAACCCATTATGGTGGTCCTCCCCATGATGATTAATTTCGCTGCGAAAGTCCTCTCCGCAGTAGTGATTCACATTTCCTGGAGAATACTCCATTGGACAATGTAGTGCCGAGAAATCCCTCTTATCTTGAGGCACTTGCAAATGCGAAACCAGTCATGTCTGATGCTTTATCTCTAGCAAGTGAAATACTTTCTCAATGAGAAGATATCCCAGGGTGTAGGTCATTCTCTGAACCACCCCTAAGTCATGCATCTTCTAGTTTGATCAATGATCTCTCTACCAATTTTGTTGAATCCGATAAAGCAACAAGGAAACACCAACTCTGGTCAAAACAAGTAGAAGAATCTTCATTTAATGATAAAGAGGAAATGCTGAACATGAAGAAAAAACTGGTGAAAAGTGAGGTACCAGTCATGTTTTGGCCTTTGGCTGACTCCTAGTATAACATTCCAAAGATGTTGAAGGAAGATGGAGTCCATGATATTTGTCTCAACATATGGAAAACTCTTTGTCAATTGAAGAAGAAGGTATTATCTTATGATGAATATGAAAATCATCTTAAGATAATAGAAGGGCTACAACGTCAGATTGATTTGGCATCTCTATCAGTCTCTCGGTATCCGAAGGCTAAAAAGAAACAAAGAACCCTTCAACGTTCATGCCTTGGCGCACTAAGAAAATTGCATCAATTAATTGCCAATGCTCCATCTGGTGTTCATATCAGAGGATGGGGTGTTCATGGAGCACTATATTTCACAGTGCTTTCCAGTCAGCAAATCCCGCCGAAAATGGTCTCATGCAATGTTATTTCCCATGACTGGCCACAGTCAATGGGCTTTGTTCATAATCAAAAACTTGCTCAAGAATAGGCTTCAGCTAGTTCCTCTCAAAATCAAGCATATAGAGAACAAGTTGTTGAATTTCTCCTACATCAAGCAGGAGAGAATATTGTACAAGCCTCTCGTCTGGAGAAACCAAATCATCAAATGACAGAAGTCTCGGAAATCATCCAATGGTCTGTTGAACCAGGTGATAAAAGTGGATACAGGTTAATGCATCCAACTAATTTCCAAACTAAGATTCGCAAGATCAAGAGAGATTTTAAGAAAGTCTCAGACATAGCATGTCAAGATCCACCCCAGCTTGTCAGACTGGGGACTCCTTTAACCCAACCCTCAGAGTCAACAAATGGGATTCGAGGAGTTGAGCGGAATCAGCAGGAACATCCCCAGTTCACGAGACTGGGGACTCTTTCAAATCATCATTCCCCTTCTCAGAGAATATCAGTCTTTTATCGATTGGGGAAGAATCCCCAAGAGGAACGAAGAGCCAAATTATCAGGAGATTCCCTCCAAATTATAGCTCGTCAAGAAGTTCCTAAAGGATTGAATCAACAAAAGGCAATGTCTCATCAAAGATATGAAAGAAGACAATATCACAGAAATGTTGATAGAAGGGATGCAATGCATTATGCATCAATCAATGTCATCAATGCTGTTGTTGCTAATCCACCAGAGGAGACTCACTCAGGGGACTCATATGAAGAGCGTCCTGCTCAAGAAAATGTACGCACCGATACAAATGAAGAAGGTGTGCGTACACGAAGTCAAAGGATTACTCAGAACCTAGGTAATCCACTTCCCTCTCTCCAAAAAGTATCCAACAAAGGGAGGGGAAAGAATCAGGTTACATATCCTTCCTTTGGAGAAGGTCAATCGCTCTCATTAGAGCAATGGTTTTCACAACAAGAGGAAGAAATGAAAGAATTAAGAAGGTTGAATGCAGAACTACTTCGGAGTAGTCTTCTTCTTAAGAATGCTGAAGTCCGACAGTCGAAGGAATTTGTCGTAGTTACTAAGATGGATCAAGAATATCCTCCTTTATCAGTACACCCTCAGAGGTCTAATCCCGTGGGTCAAGCGCAACAATGGTTGGCAGTGCTACCATCAGTTGCAGCACCAACCACCACATCTGTCCAAGCTCCATTCATTGCACCTACTCAAGACCAGATTCAACTGGATGTTTCTCAAAAGTTAATAACTACTATTGAGTCATTAACAGATCGGTTAGAAACTATGGAAGGGAAACGGGGGCAAGTTCAACTAGAAAATAAAGTTTACCCTGAATGGGTAGATTCAATTTCTCCTCCATCCAATTTTGGAAACCCTGTTTTTCCTACTTTCAATGGATCAGGCGACCCTGAACAACATTTGACACATTATGTGTCTTGTTGTGATCCTATGATGGGAACTCCAGAGCAGCAAGAAGCAGTGAAACTCAGATGCTTCGTGCGAACCTTTCAAGGACCAGATTTTGTCATGTATACAAGCTTGCAATCCCGGTCAATCATCGGATGGGAGGATCTTCGCCAAAAATTCCTTCTTTAGTTCAGCTCAACTTTTCCAAAAATGACAGTTTTCGATCTTACAAACTGCAAGCAAAGGGAAAATGAAAGAGTCTTTGATTTCATTGCTCGCTGGAAGGGATTAACGTATTCCCTTAGTTTAGCACTCCCTCAAGAAGAGCTGTTACCAATCTGTGTGGCAAATCTGCGTGACAAATTACGCATGCCATTGATCCCTGTGAAATACACAGGAGGGTTTCGAGACCTTACTTCAATTGCTCAGCAGATTGAAGATTCCCTTATACAGGCTAAGGTTAAATCTCGTGTAATTCCATCAGCTCCAGGAAGGAGAATGGGTAAAGCAGAAACTGCTACAGTTATGCTTAAACAAGCACCTGTACCTATTTATACTTCAAAACCTTCATCTTCTCGAAGGGATCCACCTCCTGAATGCCAACAACAAAGGCCGTTTCATCCAAATGATCAAAGAGATCAACGACGAAAACAATTTGTGGATTTGAAGAGTAAAACATACTCTTTCCGAAGTGAGCAAGTTATGGGTTACTTCATTTTAGCTCTGGAAAATAATTTGGTTGAATTACAAGTGTCCAAGAGGCCAAACAAGGAAGGAGATGAAGACCGTCCCAATTATTGTCCCTTTCATCAAATGTTGGGGCATCCCATCCAGGAGTGTTTTGTCTTCAAATACCTCTTGCAAAAGATGGTCGACTTGGGACAAGTCAAGTTGAAAGGTTCTTCAACTCAGGTAGCATGTGTTACTGCTACAGTTCCAGAGGAGGAAGGTGAATGGAAAGAATTCAAAAGCATAAATGCACAGAAGTATGATGATTGGATGGTCAGAAAGACAATCAATCGGACTCATGACATTTTACGAACACAATTAAAGAAACTAATTGTGTCTTCTGCCATGAATATTGTAGTAAAACCCTCTTCATCAGAGGGAAAGTACTCAAAGAAATGGTTTGATTCAAAGAAGGAAAAAGAATCAGAAGAAGATGAGTATGTGTCAAAGCCTAAATTATCTTTGACTCTGGCAGACTTTATGCCATCTACTTCAAAACAACAGGCACCGCCCCATCAAACGGCACATCCTAAACAGGCTAGTCAAGAAAAGTCTTTATTAGATGAAGAGTTAATCTTTGGTTCTGTTAATATGATTCAATTAACAGATCCGTACTCCAGTCGTAATTTCAATTTTGATGAGCCTAAATTCCCTGTATCAAATAAGGGAATCTGAGGAAGTTCCAGAGGTTCAGGATACAGGGGAAGACGTGGATCTTTCCGAAGCCACTACTCCAGTTCTACCCCTGCTAGCACTATGTATGCATTAGAAACTCGTGGTAGATCCCTTCAGCGAGCTCAAAAAGAACAAGAAAGTTCTTCTTCCAATAGTCAACTCAGTCTTGGCACAGTTATTTTGGAAGACCGATTGAAAATTCCATCTTCTTTATCTCAGCAAGTAAATGGATCTAATCGGTCTAATCTTCCAAAACCAAGGATTTTGCCAACTTCTATACCAACACAAGATACATCAGCTTCCAAAGCATCTGCTTCCAAGGTACCTGCTAAACTGCATATTCCTGTTGGGAAACACAGACCTTTAGATCAAAAGTATGATATATTGAAACACTTGGCCCAAGTACCAGCCAAGTTATCAATTTTGGATGCTTTGAATCTGTCAAAAGATCTTCGGGAAGCACTCATCGAAGCTTTGTCAAGTCCTCAGGAGTTTGAAGCTGAAATTGTTGCAGCTGAAGTCTATCACATAGAGAATAATCCTGCAGAATGCCATGCAGTGATATCTTTTACAGATAAAGATGAAGATGATTTTGTGCATGGGCACATAAAACCTCTCTACTTATCTGGAAAAGTCAATGGTGTAGATATCCGAAGATCTTTCATTGACAATGGTTCAGGATTCAACCTCATGCCCATTCGTACACTTCATCAATTGGGCCTCACATAATCTGATTTATCTCATTCTACCATGATGTTACAAGGATATGATAAAAATGAACAAGAACCACTGGGCGAAGTTACACTCAGAACTCAGTTTGGAGATCTTGTATCCAATTCAGATTTCATGATTGTTGATCAAGACTCAGCTTTCAACATCTTGCTTGGAAGACCCTGGCTACATCAGCATGCGACTATCCCTTAATCATACCATCAATGTCTCAAATACTGTTTCAATGGTCAAGTTGGAACATTGTATGGTGATAAGGCCCCGTTCAAGACATGTGAGTCTCAATACATTGAGGCATAATTTTATCACATGAAGGGAAGAGAAAAATCTACAATGAAGGAAATTACCAAAATTAATGCTCCATATGGTTTGGAGAAAATTCCAATAAATCCATTTACACATGTGAGTACAGATTATGTGTTACCTATCAGTCAAATTGACAAAATAGGCCCAAATCAAAATACTCTTATGGAAAGATCCATAATGTCAATTACGGCAGTTGAGCCAGACAACATGGGAGAAATTGGTAACCTACCAAATAGTGATGAAAGCACAAGTGGTGACGTCTTCATTTCATCTACTGAAATCCAACAGGTCTATACTTCGCCAATCAGGCCAGAAGAAGTTATAGCAACATAGGAGGTGAATAATGATGTCAATTCTCAATCCATCATCTCCTCTTTATTTCCCAAAGAAGGCCCTTTATCATCAATAGGGTCGGAAATGGAATCTTCTTCTTCAAAATGTGCAAATTTTGACATCTCTTCTGATCATGAAAATTTCTTTTTGTCATCTACTATGCAAGTAGAAATGGAAGAAATAGCACATGATGAAGAGGAAGAGGAAGATCTTCGAGATGCTCCTCCAGCATTTGAAGAAGGTATCTCTACCACTATGGATGAACTCAGAGAAATAAATCTGGGTACAGAGAAAGATCCACGCCCCACTTTAATTAGTGCGGCCATGACCCTTGAAGAGCAAGATATGTATATTTCTTTTCTAAAGCAAAATAAAGATATTTTCGCTTGGAAGTATACAGAAATTCCTGGGCTTGATCCTGATATTTCTACTCATCATTTGGGATTACCAAAAGAACATCGAGGATTTAAGCAAGCCGCGAGAAGAACACACCCAACCTATGCTTCCAAAATTGAAGCTGAAGTGGATAAGCTGATCAAAGCTAACTTCGTCAGAGAAGTTCAGTATCCCAAGTGGTTGGCTAATATTGTCCCTGTAAAGAAGAATAATGGAAAAATTAGGGTTTGTATCGATTTCAGAGATCTTAATCGGTATCGTCCTAAAGATGATTTCCCAGTTCCGATTACAAAACTCTTAATTGATGCGACGGCTGGCTATGAAGTACTTTCCTTCATGGATGGATATTCCGGATATAATCAGATCCGAATGGACCCATAAGATGAGGAATCTACAGCCTTAAGAGCCCCTCAAGGTGTGTTTTGTTACCGGGTGATGCCCTTTGGTTTAAAGAATGCATGTGCAACATATCAACGCGCTATGCATCGTATCTTCAAACCTTTCTCAGGGAAGTCTGTTGAATGCTATGTAGACGATTTGGTGGTTAAATCCAAACAACGTTCTAATCACTTGGCTGATTTGGAAGTCATATTCCACAAGCTTCGACAACATAATTTGAAGATAAACCCCTTAAAATGTGCTTTTGGGGTAACCTCAAGAAAATTCCTCAGCTTTGTTGTACGCCATCGTGGTATTGAAGTCGATCCTAAGAAGACCAAGTCAATCATTGGTATGTCACCTCCTCATAATTTGAAAGAATTAAGAGGACTTCAAGGACACTTAGCATATATTCGGCGTTTCATCGCCAATTTGGCAGGCAAAAGTTTACCCTTTACCAAATTATTGAAAAAAGGAGTCACTTACCAGTGGACTGAAGAATGTCAAGAAGCATTTGATGTTCTCAAGAAATACCTCTTGAGTCCACCAGTACTCATGCCACCTGTTGAAGGTAGACCACTTATCCTCTATGTGATAGCTCTAGAGCCATCATTGGGTGCCTTTCTCGCTCAAAAGAATGATGCTGGGAATGAAAATAGCCTCTACTATCTCAGTAGAACTATGCTGGAAGCAGAAACCCGATATTCAAGTATTGAGAAGTGCTTCCTAGCATTAATCTTTGCAGTCCAGAAACTGAGACACTACTTGCAACATCACGAGGTCCAATTGGTATCTCGCAATAATCCGCTCAAATTAATCCTTAGTCGTCCAATGCTTACAGGACGTCTAGCAAGGTGGGCAGTTATTTTGCAGCAGTTCGACATTCAGTATGTATCTCAAAAGGAAATAAAGGGCCAAGCTCTGGCTGATTTCCTGGCTGATCATCCTTCAGTGGAAGACACGTCTTCAGATATTAAACTCCCTAATGAAGAAGTTTTCTCTATTCAAGATAGTCCTCAAACATGGGAAATGTATTTTGATGGTGCTTCCAGAAGTCCAACAGGGAAGAAAATGGAAAATCCTAAATTCAACAAAGTTGGTTTAGGAATTGTACTCATTTCTCCAGATAAGGCATTGTTACCTTATTCCTTTTTATTGTGGGAAGGTGGTACTAATAATGAAGCCGAATACCGAGCTCTTATCACAGGCTTGGAGTTAGCGCTTCAAGAGCAAGTGAATCACTTAAAGGTGAAAGGTGATTCAGACTTGGTAATCAAACAAGTCAATGAGGATTATGCCATCAGAAAAGAAGAATTAATCCCTTTGTATGATTACGTCAGAAAGTTAATGATGGAATTCCCTTCAGAACCGACATTTTCTTATGTCCCAAGATCACAAAATGCTCAAGATGATGCACTGGCTAATATAGCCACAACTCTAGCAGATCCAAATCGGGATAAGACAACCATTAGTATTGCCCACCGTCGTGCAATTTCACCTTATGTTCATTCCAAAACAGAGGAAATTAATGAAATTAGTCCCATTCCTGAACCGTATGGTCATACTACAGGATGGATGTCACCTATCAAGGAATACCTTCAAAATGGAACACTTCCACCTGATAGAGCTGAGAAAGAACAAATCCGGCGACGTGTGGTCAATTTTACTCTTTATGATGGCCCAAACCACCTAGAGAAAATTCTCTAAAAACATGGTTTTGATGGAGTTCTATTCAGATGCATTGATGGTGAAGAGACAATGGCTGTCATGAAAGAAGTGCATGCAGGAGTCTGTGGTGCCCACCAGTCTGGACATAGATTGTCTGATCAAATTCAAAGGCTTGGATACTTTTGGCCTTCAATGATACAAGATTGTGTTTATTTCACAAAGATGTGTCATTCATGTCAAGTACATGCCAACTTCATTCATCAACCTCCAAAGTTGCTTCATAGAGCTAAATACTCATGGCCATTTGCCACATGGAGAATGGATGTGGTGGGACCTTACCCTTCAGCTACAGCCAAGCAGTTTAAGTACATTCTTACTACTACTGATTTCTTTTCCAAATGGGAAGAGGTAGTACCTCTCAAATAAGTCAGTTCTAAATGCATTGTTAGCTTCATCAAGTCTAACATCATTACTAGATTTGGTGTCCCTCATACCATATTGACGGACAATGGCACCAAATTCTGTTCTTCTGAGGTGAAGAAATTGTATCGAGAATACAACATTAAATCCAACCATTCATCTCGGTATCATGCGGCAGCCAAGGGCCAAATAGAAGCCTTTAACAATACTCTTTCAAATATACTGCAAAATATGGTGGATAAAGATAAGAGGTCATGGCCTGATAAACTCTTTCATGCTTTATGGGCTTATCGGACTACCACCCGCAATGCAATGCGGTCAACTCCATATTCGTTGGTATATGGAACAGAAGCAGTCTTTCCAATTGAAGTTCAATTTCCCTCACTCAGAGTAGCCATTTGTGATCAGTTATCTACAGATGAGCAATCCCAAAAGCGATTGAATGAATTGGAACAGTTAGATGAGAAAAGATTGTGCACTTTGCACCACTTGGAAACCTATCAGAATCGAATAGCACGAGCTTTTAACAAAAAAGTTCATCTTCGTTCATTCATTCAGGGAGAATTGGTATTAGTTCTCAGAACTCCAATGATAACAGGAAAGAAACCTCCCAATCTTGAGCCAAAATGGGAAGGACCTTATTCAATACATAGGGTCTACTCTAATGGAGATTATTCATTAATCTCGATGGATGGGGAACTCATTACTACTCCAACTAATGCCAGATTTTTGAAGAAATATTTTGTATAAAATACAAAGTATTCAACTTATGTCCCTGCAACATGACACTAAACTGTGCGGCACCAGTTCGTCCTTGATATATGACGTTAAACTATACAGCAACGATCTAAGCATATGACCCTAAACTATTTGTACATACGTCCAACATGACGTTAAACTGTGTCACCTTTTGTCCCCGCAACATGACACTAAACTGTGCGGCACCAGTTCGTCCTTGCTATATGACGTTAAACTATACAACAACGGTCTAAGAATATGACCCTAAACTATTTGCACATACGTCCAACATGACGTTAAACTGTGTCACCTTATGTCCCTGTAACATGACACTAAACTGTGCGGCACCAGTTCGTCCTTGCTATATGACGTTAAACAATACAGCAACAGTCTAAGAATATGACCCTAAACTATTTGCACATACGTCCAACATGACGTTAAACTGTGTCACCTTATGTCCCCGCAACATGAAACTAAACTGTGCGGCACCAGTTCTTCCTTGCTATATGACGTTAAACAATACAGCAACGGTCTAAGCATATGACCCTAAACTATTTGCACATACGTCCAACATGATGTTAAACTGTGTCACCTTATGTCCCTGCAACATGACACTAAACTGTGCGGCACCAGTTCGTCCTTGCTATATGACGTTAAAATATACAGCAACGGTCTAAGCATATGACCCTAAACTATTTGCACATACGTCCAACATGACGTTAAACTGTGTCACCTTATGTCCCTGCAACATGACACTAAACTGTGCGGCACCAGTTCGTCCTTGAAATATGACGTTAAACTATACAGCAATGGTCTAAGAATATGACCCTAAACTATTTGCACATACGTCCAACATGACGTTAAACTGTGTCACCTTATGTCCCTGAAACATTACACTAAACTGTGCGGCACCAGTTCGTCCTTGCTATATGACGTTAAACTATACAGCAATGGTCTAAGCATATGACCCTAAACTATTTGCACATACGTCCAACATGACGTTAAACCGTGTCACCTTATGTCCCCGCAACATGACACTAAACTGTGCGGCACCAGTTCATCCTTGCTATATGACGTTAAACTATACAACAATGGTCTATGCATATGACCCTAAACTATTTGCACATACGTCCAACATGACGTTAAACTGTGTCACCTTATGTCCCCGAAACATGACACTAAACTATGCGGCACCAGTTCGTCCTTGCTATATGACGTTAAACTATACAGCAACGGTCTAAGCATATGACCCTAAACTATTTGCACATACGTCCAACATGACGTTAAACTGTGTCACCTTATGTCCCCGCAACATGACACTAAACTGTGCGGCACCAGTTCGTCCTTGCTATATGACGTTAAAATATACAACAACAGTCTAAGCATATGACCCTAAACTATTTGCACATACGTCCAACACGACGTTAAACTGTGTCACCTTATGTCCCCGCAACATGACACTAAACTGTGCGGCACCAGTTCGTCCTTGCTATATGACGTTAAACTATACAGAAATGGTCCAGTATGATCTTAAACTGCAACTTCGTCCCACACGATGTTAAATTGTGAAAAAGTTCCCTAATGGTCCATGCGTATGACCCTAAACTATTTGCAAGTCCCTTATGTCCAACAAGATGTTAAACTGTGACGTCCTAACTAAATGACGCTAAACTGTATAAAAGTCCCTTACGTCCGGAAAGACGTTAAACTATATAATCATCAAAGGTCCTGTATGACCTTAAACTACACCACCGTCTAGCATGACATTAAACTGCACCATCCACGGTCCATGCATATGACCTTAAACTATTCGCACTTTCGTACAACATGACGTTAAACTGTGGAAAAAATCCCTAATGTGTCCAACATGACGTTAAACTGTGGAAAAAATCCCCAATGCGTCCAACATGACGTTAAACTGTGGAAAAAATCCCCAATGCATCCAACATGACGTTAAAATGGTGCACTCTTTTGTCCTCACTGCATGAAATTAAACTACACAGTTCCCCCCTTTCATCCAACATGACGTTAAAATCTATTATTCCCATCGTCCTAACTACATGACGCTAAACTGTACAGAAAGTTCATAATACGTCCTACATGACATTAAACTGTATTTTGTCCCTGCTACATGACACTAAACTATGCAGCACCAATAGTCCTAACTGCAAGAATTTAAACTACATAGTCCCTTTATATGTCCTACATGACATTAAACTATGCATCGTTAAAGTTGTTGTTACCTCTTGTTTCTCACACCGAGTATGACTCACGTGATCTTAGAGAAAACCTCAACCGTAACACTCTCTATGGTCCGCTAACCATGTATAAGTCCCAACAACTTTTTATTTATTTATTAATTTTATTTAGATCTTTGTCCCCAAGAACAACTTGATCATTAATTCATTATTTAATTGAACTACACAAACTTTGATCCTTGCCCTCCAGGCTGGGTATGTAGGCAACCTCCCAGGGTTCAATCCCAAAAACAATCTCTTCACATCGGTTCACCACCATCTCATATGATGTTGATTCATGAAACCGCCCCTAGAATCAATATCTTTACATTGATTCACTTTCGTCCTTGTTATATGACGTTAAACTATGCAACACTTTTGTCTGGTACGACGATAAACTACAATACTCTTTGATTTACTCATTTAAGAGAGAACTATTATTGAAATTGATTTTTCAATCATGTTTTCATTTCAAAAGACTACGTGCATACATGGTAATACCTAAACTTTTTGTCTCAGGTTAAACCATCATTGCACTAAAGTCCCCTTTCACCCGTACGAACCAAATTTGTACAAAGGGTATTTCTAGAACTACGTGGACTTGATTCCCATCCTTATGGGATACATAGGAACATTCGAGTGTCCCTCGAATCCAGTCCCAAGTCTTTTGGGCCTAACCCCAAATTTCACTTTCAGTCCCTTGGCTGAAAAGTCCTCATGAAAACACACACTGTGTATTCATTATTATGGTCCAAATTCTATGACCCTAAACTATGATCTCTCATACTTTTGTCCTGCACGACGTTAAACTGCATTTCAATAACTACGTATGGCTTGATTCTCATTCTTATGAGATACGTAGTGAAGTCCAAAATTTCAATTCAGGACCCAGCCATAACATGATTATGGTTATCATTGACCTATGTATCTATATATACATTGGAAAATACCCATCTTTATGTGTTATAATCCTAACCTTAAATATTTTCAGATATTCATAACCCTTTTTCATGACTTCTAGTCACAAAAATGTCAAACTTCTGAGAATTCTTTTGCCTCACTATGCAGCATGTGCCCATAGGTGGCCTTGCATAAACAGTCTACATAACAGACTTGTTAGCCGAATGATGCTATTTATTTGACCATGCAGCCAATGCCCTTAGGTGGCCCTGCATAATTCAACCCCCTAATGGGTTTGTTGGATAATAGTAACTTCATTCTTGGGAAGAATGCCTCTTTTGTCCTTATTTGTCTTAAATGATGGTATGTAGGGATCTGCAAAAAATAGCCATCCTTAACATATTTGTCCCATGTCCTTTTTCATGATCTGAAAGTATTCAAGTCTATAGTTTATACTCTCCATATTATCTTTCCCTACATTTGGGTTAGACCTTCGTAGGAGTGATATTCATTCAATTCTCCGATATTATTGTTCAGAAATATCTTCTCCATATTCAAGTACCTCTTTCCATACAACAAACTCTATAATTTAGAAAATTTGAATCTCCATAAACTTTCACTGGCTTTTAGCACTAGGAAAGTAAATTTCTGAGAGTTCTTTTTCCTGACTATGCAGCACGTGCCCATAGGTGGCCTTGCATAAACAGTCCACATAGCAGACTTGTCAGCCGAAAGATGCTATTTATTTGACCATGCAGCCAATGCCCTTAGGTGGCCCTGCATAATTCAACCCCCTAACGGGTTTTTGTCAAATAATAGTAACTTCATTATTGGAAACTACTTCTTCTAATGCCTTTTAGCTCTTTTTCATATCATTCCTCAGATTAAAAAATTCTTAAGTCATAGCTTACATATTTTCCCTCATACTTGAGTATGGTAATATGTTTTCAGATAAATTGTCAAGGAATTGAATCAATTTTAATCCATTTTGGTCAAATCTATTTCGACCTTAAACATTAGCCCCTTTATGTCCGGCATGCATGACTTTAAACTACCCACAAAAGACAAAGGAACTCTGAATAAAAGTCAAGTTACAGCTCACTAAACATACATTTTGTATGATTTAGGTAATATTGAACAATTAAAAGGTTCAAAGTTTGTAGGATTATTTGTAATAATCCTAGTAAAAATCAAACTATGCTTACTAAGCCCATTGGCTTATGTAAATTTGAAGCAGGTAGTGAAAGAATGCTGGTACAAATGATTGAAGATGAAAGTGTTTTTCATTGATACACAAGAGTTAGAAGGACATCCACGGACTGGAGTCTCTTCTCTTTTTTTCAAGAATTACAAGAGGCTTTCAACATAACACTTCATTTGATTTACGGCATCCTGAGATTCATCAGAAACCACCTGGAATTCATTCATTCAACTGGATACAATAAGAGATGCAGTTATACCAGCTCTTCTTGTAACAATTGTAAAAGGATGTTCTTGAGTGCGGTTTGAGAAAATTTTCTGCTGATCAAACAGTGACTCTGTTTCTGTCCAAGAGACTTGGAAGATTGATACATGGATTTGAGAATGGAGCATTGGAATTAAAGAGCCATTTGGAGAGAGTATTCTTTTCAGATAATTCTCTAATACCATGTTTTTCTTCTCTCCACCAACCGGTAGTGGAAAAAATTTCAGCCCATGGGTTTGCCATTTTCATATCTGCAAGGAAATGACATGGAGGAATAATTTGAAAGTTCACACCATTGTTGTTGCTCTTAATGCACAGCATAACCGAAATGAAGGAGTAGCAGTGCAGCTGCATTTCAGGTGTATAGTTCTTTGTATCTGGAACATTGACTCCTTCCAGGTGACCATGACTATATAGAGGCAGGTAGATGCTCTGTGGGAAATTAAGATGATATTTCTTCAAGTACTTAGCCAAATCTGGGAGAGTGCTGTCACAGATATCACAGTAATCGTGGCCAATGATGTTCATCATGTCATCAATCCGCTTGCTAGCCAGTTCATCAGACGTTTTAATTCCCTTAGGAGCCATTTAATCTGCACAAAAGTTGAATAAATTAAACTGTTAAATGGGTTTATTTTTCATAAAATTTGTGAAAGAATTCGGAAAAATGGATAAGGAATAAAGGCGCGCAAGTCTAAAAAATGGCGCGCAAGTATTCGTGTGACGCGCTAGTTTTTAACGTGCAAGTATAAACCGCGCAAGTACAAATGCCTTTACAGTAGCGCGACATCAAGGAAAACCCTGGAAAACAGAACAACCTGTGCAGCTAAGGTGACCTGTGCGGCGAGAGCTCGAAGGTATGAAGTCCGGAAATCTGGATGCTTGTACGGAAGTGAGGACCTCTATTTATAGACGCGGCCGGGACTCTGCACGCCGTACCCAGTGCGCTTAAGGCCTGCGTGGAGAGAACTTGCGCGCCGCCCTCTATGCCCTGAAGACTTGCACCCCCCCTTTTCCTTTGGATGGATTCGATTTCCTCAGAGTCAAATCCTCATTTCTCTCTGGATACAACTCTGAGGGGGGACTTTTGTTGACGCTCCTTTCGTCACAGAATCTAAAAATCGGAAAAGGGGAATATCTGAGCTCAAAGTGATTCAACCTTTGAAGAAAATATCAAAAATCGACAAAGGCATGAACAAAGGATCAAAAGCAACTTCACCGCGCAAGTTATATCACTGTCGCGCAAGTCCACTTGCGCGACGCCCTTGGTCGCGCAAGTGACTTACACGGCCTAAGTGATAACCGCCCGGTAATCACCCAGGGTCTTCTCCTGCCTATAAATAGACCATGTGGGCCCCCCATTCGAGAGGATCTTTTTCCAGAAACTCGGATTGAAGCTCCCGAATCCCAGGTCTCTTCTCAAAGCTTCCGGAACACTTCTAAGGTAATTTCTTACCTAGAACGGAAGATCCAAAGAGAGGAAGGAAGGACTAAGTGTTGAAAATCATCAACACTTGCGCGCCTGAGTGGCCAGCCCTTAAGGGAAGTAGTCACACTTGCGCGCCGCCCTACTCCTTCGATAGAACTTGCGCGTCCCTTTTCTGGAAGAACCTCAAAAGGATTCTAAAGGCTTTAATAAAGAGTATCTCAAGTATTTCAATGCTGGTTGACCATCGTGCAAGTACAACATATGTCACGCAGGTATACCCGCACGACCAATACTTGCACGCCCCCGCAATACTTGCGCGCCTTCCAAGACTTGCGCGCCCCTTCCTTTTTGGGTGCCTTTCTTGCCCATTTCACCCCTCTTAAGTCATTACACCTTTCCTTTTTAAGATTCAGTCTTCAAGACACTCTTTAAATCCATTTATGGCATGATTTCTTGATTTGACTTCCTTATCTGAAAGGAATTCAGTGAAATATCTCTCAAAACCTAGTGATTTAAATATCTTTTTGTCACTAAATATGGAGAGTTCATTCATTCAACCTCATCCTTTAAGATGAGATAAATCCCTGACCTGGGTCTCCTTTTTAGGAATAAGTCCCAGTCATAAATTTTGGGCATCCTTCTTAGGAGTAATCCCCAAGTCCTCTAATATGGGCATCCTTCTTAGGAGTAATCCCCAAGTCCCTTAATTTGGGAATCCTTCTTAGGAGTAAGCCCCAATCTCAAATATGGGCATCCTCCTCAGGAGTAAGCCCCAATCTCAAATATGGGCATCCTCCTCAGGAGTAAGCCCCAATCTGAAATATGGGCATCCTCCTCAGGAGTAAGCCCCAAACCTTAATCCTTAACATGGGCTTCCTTTTCAGGAATAAGTCTCAGTCATAATCTTGGGCTTCCTTTTAAGGAATAAGCCCCAAGTCCCTTAAATTCTCTTTAACCAGTCCTAATTTACGTTTGATCTGGGATTCCTTCTCAGGAGTAAAACCCAGTTATCAATCCTCTCCTAATCTGGGTTTCCTTTTCAGGAATAAGTCCCATGTTAGAGTATTCAAATCTCCATGAAGCACATATACCTTTATGGACCCTGTTCCTAGATTTTATCCCTAAAGTAAATCCTATGGGTAGTCATACATAAATAAGCCCCAAACCACTTCTTATGATTGCATCTTTCATGGCACAATTGTCTATTTTTTTACCAATACCTCTTGTTTCTCACACCGAGCATGACTCACGTGAGCTTAGAGTGTAAAAGTAATTATGACATCCTTCTTTGAGCCATCAATCATAAACATCATACTCCCTTACTCGAACTACATGGGTTCTGATTCCTTTTCCAAAACAAAGGATACGTAGGTAGCCCATCTATGGGTTCGATCCCAACTCTGAAATAATTCATGTCCTTCTGAATGACAATAAACTTCAAGTTCCCCACTGAGTGGCTTTAAAACCAGCCTGGTCATCATAATGACCAAGAGAATTTTTTATATAAATGTTTTGAAGGATACCATTGACCAAGAATCTCTAAATAGATGTAGATGATTCTCTATTGATAAATAACCTCGAACACATATAAAAGATTCTCTAAATTTCTTACATATGTAATCATTGATTGTCAAAACTAAAGGAAAACCTCATTTTATACTTGGTAATGTAATAAGGATTCACGAACATAACTTAAATCTATAAAGAGTGTCCCAGAATAGACAATAATTCCCCTCAAAAAGGTGTGATGAGTCCGACCTCCCATCCTATCGACCAATGAAAATTCCTAAGCCTCATCCGTCCACAAGCTAATGAGTGCCTACCTTTGGAAAGTAGGTCCAAATGGATGTGGAATCATTGTATGTTTCCAGTTCTACGAACAAACCCGCTAGAAACAGATTGGAACGTTTGAATCTCCCATCCAGGAGGTCATCCCAAAATTCTAAGGGAAACATATGTCTTTGAATTTTTTTATAATGCACTGCTATTTATAATCAAATATATAATAATATATACATATTCTTTATATATTCACACATAAAAATTTAATTATAAATATAAATAATAAAATATATTTACATATAAAATATATTAGCTTTATCTAAATAATAACTAATATCCATTTTATTTAAAATACCAATATATAAATTTTAATATACCTATATATTAATCTAACTATATATATATTAATATTACTATATATATATATTCATTTAACTATAAATATATATATTAATATCACTTTAAATATATATATTAATATAACTATATATATATTAATATAACTATATATATATTAATATAAATATATATTACTATACGAATAAATATAACTATATATATATATAGATATCATGAAATGTAAAACAAATCAAAAGAGAGGAGTGGTAAGGGCTTAGGCGCGCATGGGAGAGGTCTCGAGTTCAAAAACTGGTGGAGGCAGGGGTGCGTGCATGGGAATGGATTTGGGGTCTATCACTAATAAAGGGGGTAGGGGGTGCATGCGGGCGCTGGAGGGGTTGGAAAGGGCTACTAAAAGGGGGGCTCAAGCGCTATAAACACCCCCCGATTGGCAGGATTTTTTTTTAAAATTTTTAAAATTTTTAAAATTTTTTTATATTTTTTTAATTTTATCAGCACTAAAAAAATCCCTAATAAAAGGGGTCTTTTATCAGCGCTAAAAAGAAAGCACTGATAAAGGACACTTTTATCAGCGCTTCTTTTAAGCAGTGATAAAATACCCCTTTTATCAACACTTTTTTTAGCACTGATAAAATGGGTCTTTATCAGCACTTTTTGGAGCGCAGATAAAGGGGACCCCATTTTATCTTCACCGGCTTTAACAACGCTTTTCTAGCACTGGTAAAGGCTATTTTTAATACTGATAAAAGGGGTATTTTTAGTAGTGATTATTCAAATAGAAGTGTACCGTGGATGCTTGGGGTGTTACAGTAAGTAATGAGAGTAATATGAAAATCATAAAGAGAAAATGTTTCAAGATCTATGTCTTCTAATGAAGAAAATTTTACATCAATTTTTTCAGGTAGGATTCTCAAGATCTTTTCAACTATAGAAGAATCATCCAACTTTTCACCAAGACATATGATAGTACGTACAATTTCATTTACCTTGGTAATGAAGTCCCTAATAGATTCATGCTCATCCTTCTTGAGATCTTCATACTTCAATCTCCATATTTGTAACTTTTCCTTCTTCACTTTTGTATTTCCTTCATATATGTTTTTCAATTTATCCCATATAACATTGGTTGTGGAAAAACATTTTATTGTGAAGAATTCAATTTCAGATTGTGATGAAAATATAGAATTATTTTCCCTTCCATCATTCTCAAGATGTCTCTTATCAACAGTTGTAGGTGGGTTTTTATCATCAATGGGAGGAAACCCAACTGTTACAGCTTCAAGAACATCATAACTGATAGACATAAGATATGGAATCATTCTATCTTTCCAGATATGATAGTTTTTTGCATCAAAGACTAGAATACCTTTACTATTCACATAGTTTAAGTTCTCTATCAATAAATAATAGAGAAGGAACCCCCCTCTGATACCTAATGAAAGTGACCATTCAGAGTAATGTATCACTGAGAGGGGAAGGGGTGAATCATTCATACACTTTTTATTTTATGTTTCTTTTGAATTGAAACAACCTTCTCCTCCTGTTATAGATTTCAATTCCCTACTGAAAACAAACTCAACACACATACACAGGAACACAAATATTTACATGGTTCACTATTCAAAAAGAATTGATACGTCCTTTGTATGGTTTGGAAATTATCCAATACCATACAATCTACTTAGAAAACATTCCTTGTATTAAAATAGGTTGGAAATACCCTTACAGTTGTGTTGCACTATGAAATAATCCCATTAGTGTGTGTGCACCCTCTTAGCACAATAGGGAAATACAATTGTTTTGTTACAACTCATGTCATCTACGCTTCATTTCAATTCAACAAATATATTCAATTGAAATGAAATTCATCAATTCCTTACCCAAGAGAAAGGTAATAACCTTAAAGGACTTTGATGAAGATATAAACCTGAATGCCAAGTCTGATTTTCCCAGTCTGTTTCTCTGAGTAAAATTCTTTAAATATAATTCTTCAAGTCAGATTTTATTAATAGAATGCAATACAAATGAATTGGTCCTGCTTTAATTCAGAATACAATACTTCCTCAATTTGAGAAACCCAATATGGAGATACCTAGTATGGAAATCATGAAGCCGATTAATTCATCCTAATACCAAAATCAGTTGAATACAGTTGAAATGCTGAATATGATGATTCAATAAATATGATAAATTATTAATACAATGATCAGCCAAATAAAATCGTTGAAATCTTTCCTGTTCCCTTTCACTTCTTCCCTGTCAAATTATCTTCAATACAAAATAAAACGGTACCACATTAAATCTATGAAAACTCAGATCTTCTCTCTCTAATACAATGAAAATTACTTCCTCATCAGACAAGTACAATGCACTTAACGCCATTTATAGGTGACCCAAACCATATTTAGGTGGGAATCCCAAAACACTTTCCTTCTCACTTTTTTTTAAAAGGTTGGGGCCAAAGCCTCATTTTTATTAATAAAGAAAAGAAAAGACCTCTTTTTAACTGGGTAGAGGGAGGCCAATTACATAGCCCGAAGGCCCAGTGGGCTTATATCCAATTACATAGACCATAGGCCCAAAGTTTTGGCCCAATGCCCATTATGTGAATAGTAACCCAAATACTACAATACCCGCACAGTACTGCCACCGCTACAGTACCCTGCCGTCGCTATAGTACCCATCGATCAACAGTACCGCCACTGCTATAGTACCGCTACAGTACTACTACAGTACCTGCACCCAATGGGTTTTGAACCCCCATTTTTCATGTAGTATTACGGGGTGCTTACCACTAAGCCAAAACCCAAATACTAATAATATATTATTTAATTTCTCCTTCTCACTTAAATTCAATAAAATATGAATATCTCCTGAAATATTTGAGTAATTACAACTTCATCAAAGATTATCAATTCTTCTCAAAACTTCCATAATATTCACCTCTAATTCTTCAGACTTCTATTTCAATTACTGAGACTGATTTCAGTTGTTAGGAATACTTGGGTCCGATCAACTAAGTCCAATCACTCATGCAGATTACTGAATATGATTATTAGAACCGATTTTAATCAAGATCTTATATTAGAATGTTCTTATCCCCATCGAAAAATCATTCAACAATATCCTTATATTTTATTTTCTCTTGAACCTCTTGAAAAAAAATACATCATTCAAAAACCATTTATTGAATCATGACCACCTTTATGATTTTTAATTAATTGAGGACCAGATTTAGCATCATGTAACTTGGATTGGAATGTATTATAACTTTCCATTCATTTCAGAAAACTATTTTATTCACGAAAACCTTGATTCACTTCAAATAAAAAAATCTTCTTCTTTTCTTCTATTGATGGAACTTGGAACCATTGAAATTGCATATGAAGAGAACACAAAACAATTCAATTCTTACAATACTTAATGAAGTCATTTAAAAACAAACCAGAGTATGATACTTTCTGGATATAATCGTTTCTGGTTATGATCATTCTGTTTACGATTATTATGGGTACGATCATTCTAGATACAATCATTGTAATTATGATCATTCTGGTTATGATCATTTTGGTTATGATCATTCTAGTTACGATCATTATGGTTACGATCATTACGGGTATGATCATTTTGGATATGATCATTCTGGTTACAATCATTCTGGATATGATCATTCTAGGAAAGATCATTTCTGGTTATGATCAAATACAATTTGAAAATAATTATCTTCCCATATACGATACAATACAACCTGAAAACCGTGATCTACCTAGATACGATAAAATACAATATGAAAATGATTATATTTGATTGGTACCATGTATATTATTTCGTTATACCTGAATATGATCAATTAAATTCTGAATATGATTCATTATCAATCGACACCATCTCCTTATTTTTCTTCTACATGGATATGACTGTTTAAAAAAAACCGGTATCTCATCTTCCATCAACATAACATCTTTTATCTGCACCACTTCAATCATCACCACTTTCCATCGACATCACCTTTCCCATCCGAAACACTTTTCATTGGAACCATCTTCCATCGACACTACCCTTTTTTTACTTTCACCTGGAATCAAATTATTTTTAAAAACAATCGGCATCGCCTCTTCAATCTGGATACGATTATTTTCTGATTGTTTTGAAAAAAAATTGGTATGATTTTTTTCTCTAGGCCATCTAGATACAATAAATTTGAATAAGATTCTTTTCTTATTGTTTGAAAAATAATCGGTACCACTTATTTGACTCTTCCATCTGGATATGATAAATCTGAATACGATTCTTTTCTGATTGTTTTAAAAAACAATCTGAATACGATTCTTTTCTAATTGGAAGTATATCTTTCACTCCCCCTTTCCTTCTATCAAGATTGCATCAAGAGTTCTCAATACAACTCATGATTGATATAAAATACAAATCAACAAGGCATCATCACAATTAATTCAATCGTAGTCATAGTGAATCTAATTCTCTAGTAAAATAAATAACTCTTTCTCATTGTATTAAGAATATATTAGATGACTATCTACTTCCAACAAGATGTTTTCACTTTCAAAGCCGCTTATTCTCATTACATTTATTCAATGGACTTTTATAGTGAATCCTATTTCTATCAATACCACCATTAGTGCAATTGTTTCTAGAAACAAAGTGAATTGAATCAGAATACATTTCTTCTTTCCAAGAAAAACCTATCACTACAAAACAAACAATTATTTCTATCCCTTTCATTCTGAATTCTCATTCATTAACATCCTTTATTTCTTCATCATACCTATCGATTGACAAAAAATAAAACCAGAACACAATTTGGGCCAAACAATATGGATCATCTCCAAGATATGGCTTGGGAATATTTTCAGACATTCTTCTTTGATTACTTCTATCCCGAGACACCTAAAGATAACAAATAATAAGAGTCTATGCATCTGGAGCTCGGAAATTTATCAATTATGTATTAATCGGCCCACTTTACTGAGCATGAGTGCATTGCACCTATTTTTATGGGTGATGATCTTTCAAAGGCTAGGAGTTTTGAGGATGGTCTGAGGTATGACATCCGATCATAGGTAAATATCTTCTAGATGACTACTATATTTTCTATAGTCAATTAGGCACTGATTACTGAGTGTAATTTGAGGGAATCTAGAGGTGCTATCTAGGGTGGATAAACAATGAGATCTGGTGATATTTCAACAGATAATAAGGAGCATTGCCTGGATATTTCTCATGGGGATTCTATTAGTCAGGATATATCTTTAGGTAGCTAAGTGAGGTTCTACCAGTGTAGAATAATTTGGTAAAAAAACCACATTGACTGATGGACCCAATGAAGTGCCGATCGTACAACAAGATGGGCCATCTACAATGCTTCCGCATGACTTTTTCTCTAGCAACTAGTGAGATAGGATCTGCACTGATTTTGTGTTCAGGTGTAGGATCAGCAATTTGTCACCATTCAGGGAACTGGAATGCATCAGGCCATTTAGGCCGAGGTGGTAGTCATGGACGTGGTAGCCAAACCCTAGGTTCTCAAAGATAGTAGGGTGGATCAGCTCAGGGTATCTAGGTAGTGTCACAGGGCTGCAGTACAGGTCAAACTTATATAATGCAATACAATCATCAGAAGTAGGATCCTAGACCCTCTACCATTAGAGGTACTATTCTAGTCATATCCATTTTAGCATTTTCACTTTTAGATATTAGGTCTTTACATAGTTTTATATCTGTACCTATTTTGGAGAGCCTTGGGCTTTGTGTTTTTTACTTCTGATAATTTTATGAAGCTATACACTCTATTAGGGATTATAACAATAGGTGTACATTGGTGCAAGGAGTTACCCCTTGAGGTTTGTGGGTGTCACTTCCTATGGGATCTCTATATCTTATAGATGATAGGTTTTGATGTCATTCTCAGAATGGATTGGTTGGTCTCCTTTCAATCAGTTTCCAACTACTATCATCGCAGGGTGAGTATTACATCACCAGAGGGAAGATATTTTCTAAACAAGGGTGACTGGGAAGTACAGGCATGCCAAGATGGACATGATCATCATGGGTTGTGTGAGATGATAGCCTAGATTGTGATTTTATATCTAGATGACCAGGTAACATGTCAAATGGATTTCCCTCCAGTAGTTGATCATTTTAGGGACATCTTCCTGAATGACTTTTCAGGACTACCTCTAGTGAGATAGGTAGTGTTCTCTATTGAGATAGTTATAGGAGCTACACCAATATCCATTCCTCCTTATAGGATGGCTACAATGTAGTTGCAAGAGCTCAAGCAACAACTAGAGGATTTGGAAGCTAAGGGTTTCATCTGACCCAATACTTCTCCTTGGGGTTTTCTGGTCCTTTTTGAGAAAAAGGTGGATGGTACCCTCAGGCTATGCGTGAATTATCATATATTGAACCAACTGACGGTTGAGAACCAATATCCTCTTTCATGAAAAGTTGATCTCTTCAATTAGATCTGAGGAGCTTGGGTATTCTCTAAAATTTATTTGAGATCCAATTATCACTAGGTGTGTGTTAGATCATCAAACATACCTTGTACTTCCTTTTGGAGTAGGTATGGTTTGTATGAGTATTTGGTCATGATTTTTGATCTCATGAATGTGCCTGTAGTCTTTATGTTACTGATGAAACAAGTGTTTTATCTTTATCATGAGGCATTCATTGTGGTTTTCATGGATGATATCCTAGTGTATTCTCAAAATCGACATGAACATGCCAAATATCTTGAGATCATTTTGAGTACACTGAGAGAGCATCAGTTATATGATAATATCACAAAATTTCCATTCTAGATGGATCAGATTCCCATCCTAGGTCACATCATCTCAGAGATAGGAGTATCAGTGGACCCAAATAAAGTGAGAGAAGAAGTTTCTTGGGAGCATCCCAATAATATCTTTTAGTTCTAGAGTTTCTTGGGGTTGGATGGTTACTATAGCAATTTCATAAAGGACTTATAATGATTAAGAACAGCATTGACAAGATTAACTAAAAAGGGTGTGAAGTATGTTTGAATAGATTCCTATGAGACGACCGTTCAGGAACTGAAAGGGATGTTGACTTCAACATCGATAATGATTTTTCGAGTTCCAGGAAGGAGTTATATTGTGTACTACAATGCATCAGGTATCAGGATAGGATCTATTCTTATATAGTGGGAGCGAGTCATTTTGTACAAATCTAGATAGTTAAGTCCTCATGATAGAAATTACCCAATCCATGATCTTGAGTTAGATTCATTTATTCATACTTTATGCTATTTGAGACATAACTTACTAGGAGATCATTTTATGGTATACACGGATAAAAAAAGCCTCAAGTACATATTTACACAGCATAATTTGAATCTAAGGAAGAAAAGGTGGGTGGAATACCTTCAGTCTTTTGACTTTGAGCTTGCCTACATGACTGGTAAAGGCAATGCAGTGGCTAATGCATTGAGAAGGAGGAATCAAATACAAGCAGTGAAGCTGTCTAGTAGTGAGTGACCACTTATGAAATTATTCTCTAAGACGCACTTGGAGGTGCACGACAGACACATACAAAATTTTATTTCATCCTTATCTATTACCTCCACCCTATTGGACTGAGTGAGGATGGCGAAGCTATCAGACTCCAAAGTCCTAGTTCTATAGGAGAGTGTGGTAGTTGAGGACCCTTCTACTAGTTGGACCATAGATGAGGATGAAGTTCTACGGTTACATGGTCATGTATGGGTTTCAGATGACATGCACTGGGAGCTGATGCTGGACTTTAATGCCTCTGCATGGGCAGTGCATCCCAGTGTCACCATGATGTATCAAGATTTACATCATTAGTATTGGTGGCCAGGTATGAAAAGACATGTAGATGGTTTTGTCATGAGATGTTCCTCGTATTATTAGGTGAAGGCAGAACACCAGAAACCACTTGGACTTTTACAAAATTTAATTATTCTAGAGTGGAAATGGGATGATGTTGTGATGGATTTGGTGACCAGTTTACCGAGGTCTCCTAGAGGTAATAATGCTATGTGGGTTTTGGTTGACCAGATTACGAAGTTCACTCATTTATTTCTGATCAATGAAACTTTCAGTTTGGATGATCTCAAGAGGTTGTATATCTATGAGGTGGTATGATTACATTGGGTCCCATTATCTATAGTTTGAGATAGGGATACCCATTTTAAATCTCATTTCTGGTAGGGTTTTCATAGCATGTTGGGTACACAGGTGCTTCTAAGAAAATCATACCACCCTCATAATAATGGTCAGTCAGAGCGTATGATACAAGTGCTAGAGGACATGCTACGAGCATACATCCTAAATTTTGGGGGCTCTTGGGAGAAGCACATTCCCCTGGTTGAAGTCTCCTACAATAATAGTTATTCGATGATGATACAGATGACACCTTATGAGGATTTATGTGGAATTACTATTCATTATCCCCTGTACTAGTTGAAGATAGGTGAGGCAGCTTTACTAGGACCGCCTATCATGGAGGAGACTTCTGAGCAAGTCCAGTTGATTTATAAGTGAATGACTACTACAAAGTCTTATTATAAATATTGTGATTATTTATACAGATGACCTATAGAGTTTTATGTTATTGATAAGGTTTTCCTTCATGTTTCACCGAGGTTGGGACACAGGCGGATCATGATATAGGGTAAGATTTTACTAGGATATGTCAGGCCGTTAAAGATTCTAGAGAGAGTTGGGTTAGTTGTCTATTAGTTATTGTTACCTTAGAGGTACTAAGACATGAACAATATTTTCAACATATCCTTGTTGCACCACTATCACTCAGAATCATCTCACATTTTTCATTCTGAGGAGGTTGAGTTTCATGTTGATGCATCCTTTGAGGAGAATCCAAAACGTATAGTTGAAAGAAGCATGAAGGTTCTTCAAGGCTAGTCAGTTCCTCTAGTATGAGTTCTATGGCAGCAAAACCATTTATAGGATGAGACATAGGAGAAGGATACCGTTGTACATGCTCATTGGTAAGAGTTGTTCTCAGATGAATCTTTTCCACCCTTAGAAGGGAAATTCAAGGATAAATTACTTTAAGGGGTGAAGTTTGTAAAGACTAAGTTCTTCCCTTGAGGTATAGATATTTTCTTTTCATACTGTACCTATGGAAATGGAGGAAAAAGAGGTAAAGGGATAGATTCATGCCTGTTACATGAGGTAATAGAGTGTTACACGCCATTTCCTTTCCAGAACATCATGTGAAATATGGGAACACGTCATGTAATTCCTAGTACATTCCATGTAATGGTCTATCCACAATCTGTTTAGACACAACATGCATTTTTTAGTACACACCATAATTTTTTTTATTAAACCAGACAGTAGTATTGTTTTTGTAAAAACTGAAAGAACTGACCCCTCTTTGATGAACAACACACCCAAGTGATCTGAGAATAGGGTGGCCTCCCGTTTCGTCATCCTATCGATGATTCGAACACCGTAGGATGCGTTGGATTCCCGATCTCAATTCCTCTTGATCAGTTCTTCATGATTTCTTCTATCAAACTAATTACCAAGGCTTGAGCGTTTATGATCATTTTATAGATCTACTCAATTATAGCTCAAATTAGAGGCCGAAACTGGATGAGTAGAGTCATACGAGTATGGGGTAGGTGGTCTTGTGCCTTTCTCTATTTTTCTAGTTGAATATATGTGTCAGAGTGACACACCCATTTTTAGGGTGTCTCATTGGATGAATATTGTCTATTTCTATTGTCTATTGTTATTTAGGTAATTGATTAAAGACTTTAAAGAAATTTTAAGGATTTTTACCTTGATTAAGGCCCACCCCATGGGTGTCTTTCCTCGGAATGACCGTTTATGGACATTTGGCCTAGGATTCCTATGAGGAATGTCTTAAATTACCTTATTGGGTTGTTTAAAATGAATTTTATTAAATGATAATACTTTTAAAAGTTTAATTCACATGTGTCTCTTGTGGGAAGAATTTCCCACATAAGTTATTGATGTTAAATCCATGTGATAGTTTGATTTACAAGTGTTACTTCCTATATAAAATGATAAAGGGGTAAATTGAAATGGGCGATCCATAGAATCAATTTAAAAGGAAAGGTTTGGCTCATATGACTATTGCACCTTATTCCTTGGATGAACCATGGCCTCAGTTAAAAGACTATGGAGAAAATCAAAGTGGGTATTACCATGAAAAGTCGTGAGTGATCCAACAGATGGAATGGCCGGGCTCATGGAGAATTTTATTTAAATGTCGAGAGAACCTTGAATCCAATGAGGGATTCCAAGGATGGGATCTATTGGAAGCTATTTATATGTCATGAGTTAACATTTACTTATAATTTTATATTGAAATGGAATGACTTAAGACATGTCTGCCAAGACAAATCACAAGCTTGGATTCCGTTTTCTATTATACTTATTTAGATTGTTTGTTAAGATATATAATGTGATTAATTTAGTATGCTGATCATTGGACCTAGGATGAATCCCAAGACTTATATAATTCATGTTCATTAAATTGATAATGAACATCAAATAAATTTGAATGGATACCAGTAGTTGTAGGACTGTTTACATTTGAGTATTTCCTAGTTTACTACTTTCCCTATTTCAAAATACCTATTATATATATTCATTGATAGATTGACATAGACTATGGGTGGTTTCATACTAGGGTTTAGTCGCAAACCATGTTTGGGTCATGCTTTTGGGCACAAATAGATTAAATTATTACAGGTGTCGATAAGGGAAAGTTCCCTTCTATCAGTAATGGATTGCTGTTTAGGAGGAAGAGAGCATAGGACCAAGCTGAGGCTTATGATGATTCTGAGTTTCTTTGTTTCCTTTTTATACTATTGGTACAAATATTTTTTTTACTATAGTGCAACCTATTTTGGCTATTTTCCTAGAACATGTAACATGTAGCATCATACTAGTATGCAATGAAATTTGGTTATTTAAATTAATAGTTTTTCGTTGTTTACTTATGTAGTATGTTATTACTTCCTTTTCTATATATTTATTATTTCTAATGTGTTATAATTTGAAAATTAGGGCATAGTATCCCCATGATAATAACGTCATCCCTTGCTGCTAGTCGGCAACCTCTGGAATTTGGGGAGATGCGCTTGAGGCCATGCGGCCAACCGAGCTCGGAGCACTGTTAGGTGGCATCCAGACCTGGGACATTACAAGGTTATTCCATACACATAATAACATCTCATTATATTTTATATACTTATTTTATTATATTTTAATTATTAATACATGTATGAAGGTTGTAAGATTTTATGTTAAAAATAAAGAGCTTATTGAAGATAATTACCTTCGTTTAGAGTAACCCCCTTTGGATATATTATTAAGTAATTGGGGGTTGGTTTATTTGGTGGAAAAAAATATATAAAACATGGGTAATTATGTTTTGGAGGTATATTTTTAGGGTTATATCAAGAAAAATGTATTGAGTGGTGTTATTGAGTTAGGGAATAGAGTGTCGTTTTATAATAGATGAGTGATATTTGTGTAAATACCCAAAACTATTAAATATTTTCAAGTCACTCTCACCCCATGTGCCAAAAAATTGATATATAATGTATTATAGGGATGATATGGTTGATCCAAACCTAAAAATACCCATGTTTAAAAAAAATATTCTTTAGTCTTTAAGTTCAATTAATTTTTCCATTAACATGTTCAACATGGTGACTTGTATCACTTTATTTACCTATGTAATTGATCCATTAAGTATAAAATTTAAATGATCAGTATTAGATTATATCTACCCAAAAATTATAAATATTAAATCCAAGTTATTAAAGAGAAATACTATTCATGTGGAAAATTAATTTTAAAAAAAGTTCATGCAAAGTAAAAATTTCCATTTTTACCTAAATTGTGATAATTAATTTTTATTGTATTTATTAACCATTATGGGAAAAAAATAAATTTTACCATATTATATAATTATAAATATATCAAACATTTTATCAAATTTAATTCATATAAGCTGTAGTATTTAATTGATTTTGAATCTGTAGATATAATGAAAAATAGGTCTTCCAATGAAAAGATATTCAAAAGTATCGAAAGTTTTAATATCAAAACTAATTATGAAACTTATTATAAAGAACTAAATTTACTAAATAAATATATAATTGAAATATTTTATCTTTTAAAACATTTTAAATAAAGTGTAATCTTTTTAAATTCTTTAAATTAAAACACATTTTTAATAAAAACTAGTATTTCTCAATATTCATCGAAAAAGAATATTTTCATAAAATTATCAAAAATTCACCGTAAGATAATTTTGAAAAGTTGATTCCCAAAATGAGGATAATGTTTTAAAATAAATATTACATAATTATAAAAAATAAATTATATTAATTTTCACAAAAATTAATAAAAATAATTTTTTGAGATAAAGGTATTTTCAAATCATATAAATACATTAAAACAATTTATTACTTTTTTATTAATATTTATTATATATATATAACCATTATGATTAATTTTAAAAATATATTTATTACTATTCATACCAGTATGTCTAATATAAAGGTTATAATGGTCGTGTTTATATAATAATATTAATAGTATATCAATGTTCATTAAAACTCGGTAATGCGTGTAAGCCAAGCTATCAAAGAAATTAAATTTATTTGAATATGATATTTTATAAAAACTCACAGTGTTATAGTGTAAACACCTTAAAATTAATTTCTCCATAAAAATCCATCACATTGATAAAATAAAATGAATATAATTCTACATATCTGCATCCTCATGTTCCCACATAGCTTCCTCAAGCTGGTGGTTTCTCTAAAAAATAGTGACCAGGTGAATGGTATTGTTTCCTATAAATTTAAGTATATAAATCAAATTCTCCACTAGTTTAACCTCATAAGAAATATTTTTATATAATTGTAAAACCTTAAATTTCACTAAATTTGATTAATTAGGTGTGTACTTCCTAAGGATAGATACAAGGGACACGTCACTAACCTAATTGATGATTGGTGGATGTGACAAACGATATGCTACAATCCCAATACAATCAAGAATTTAAAAGGGTATGATATAAAATGTTCATAGTTTTACATTCTTTTTTAATTTAATTTCCTTCTTACATGTCAAAAATCATATAAAAACCTTTTCATCAACTTCAAATTTTAGATCACATTGACTATTATCAGCCTAGATATTCTATCAATTTTGCACTACTCTTATATTCTACTAAATGGCTATAGCCTTCTCTTCCATTAAATCATCTATCTTAGGTCCCAATATCATTCATTCTTCAACTTCACCTAAGCATGTTTCAGTTCTCCACTTCTTTATATAGAGGTATTCATAAGTATAAATATGAACGTTTGAGTGAATGATATTGTTTTATGAATACTCAACTAGAGTAATTTATTTCTCCCAACCACCTCTTAAATCCATAGAAAAATATATCAACATATACTATAGGGTTTTAATTGTTATATCAGACTGGAAATATTTTTAAAAATTATATAGAGTTCTAAAATCCATCTATATATAATTATATTTCTAATGGCTTAGCTACAACTTAGAGGTAAACCTCAGATCCCAATCTAACACAATAATATATGGTACTCCATGCAACCATAAAACTTCCATAATTTATATACTATAACTAAAATACATATATAAATATTTTTTTGATCTCAATGTGTGATGAATTTTTAATGTGATCGACTATAACCCATTTTTTAGTCTGCCCTTTAAATGTTTTGGGGACTCTGATGACAAAATTAATGGTGATTTTTTCCATTTAAATTCTTGTGTGGGTGATGGTTGTAACATCCCCTTAGAATTTTGTCTCTCATCCTTAAAATGAAGATATATCAAGAACCATGATACAAACTCTTTCATATGTCTCTTCATGAAGTCCCATTATAAATACACTTTCAAATATACATACATCATTTTAAATTGAGAATTAATATTGAATGAATAACTATGATCCTATTCAAACATATTTTTCTTCAAATTTGATATGGATTTAACATATACAAGGATCCTAATAATTATCATTCCATCATAATCAAGGTCAAACTCAAGAACATTTCCCACATTCTTAAGTGTCCTTATATCTTCCTTCTGCTCATCTTTAATCGTCACATGTATAGATGGTTGAATAGAAAATTGATAATGATAATATATATATCCATCATTTTTTATTTCAATATTTATCATTTTAAAATCCATAAATATTGGATAATTTTTGTTCCCCATCCTGGACAATCTCTCATGATCCTTTTGAATCAAATCATCATCCACCTTGTTCAATTTCGTTGGGATGTAATTAATTGAGTAGTCATAATCCTTAACCAGATCCAACCATATTATCTGGAAATTTTTTAATTTCTTTTATGTGAATTTATATATATATATTGATTTTTTTATCAATATATATCACTATTTTATCCATAAACATAATGGATCTATATATTTGATGAAAAATTTACCACATCTGACTCCATTTCCTGATATGGGTAATTTTTCTCATGATCCTTCAAATATCAATAGGAATTAGTTATAACCATTTCATTATTCTAGAGAATTCATCCTAATATCTTCTTGAATTGATCACTATAGATTATAAACCATTATCCAATTTAAGGTAATCTAACCATAGATGAATTGACTAACCTTCTCTTCAGTTCTATAAAAATTTCTTCACATTTATCTTTCTAAAGGAAATTGGAATCCTTCCAAGTTAAATTTTTTAGTGGATTAGATAGTCATGACAAATTATCAATAAACCATAAATAATATCCAACCAATAAAATGAAAAATTCATAGATCATTCATAGTGGTTGGTCTGGCGTAATGATCAATAGATTTCAACATTGATGGATCCATTAATACTCCCTCTCATGAGATTATAGGACCCAAAAATTAGACATTTTGCTAGAAAAATTCCCACATGATAATTTTTTCCCACAGTTTATCCTTACTTAGTGCATTCATAACAATTATCAAGATATCCCCATGATCTTCATTTATCATTTAATATATAATAATATCATTTATAAATAAGACTAAAAATCTATCGAAGAAATCTATAAAGACTCAATCCATTAAATTCGTGAATATAGGGGGGAAATTTGTAAAGACGAATGGCATAACTATATACATATAGTGTCTATACCTTGTATGGAATATTTTATTTTGAATATCCTCCTTCATGATCCTCAAATTGTGATATCAAAAATGTATTTTAATTATGGAATAGTATTGATCACTATAGAGTTGATAAAAAAATTCCTCAATATGGGTTAGAGGATAATTTTTCTTGATAGTGAACTTGTTAAGTCCCTGATAATCAATGAAAAGATGCATTGGCCCATGTTTCTTCTTAATGAATAGAATAAGTGAACCCCACGATGACACACTAGGGTATAAAAATCCTACATCAATATTCTCTTGGAGTTTCTTCTTCAATTCTAGCAACTCTATCGGGGCTATTCCAAACAGAGTTTTAAAAATGGGTGTACCACCTGGTAAGTGTTCTATTGTTAAATCATCTTCAGGATTTGGTGGATTACTGATAAACTCATCTGAAAATTATTCAAAAAATCCTGCATAATAGGAATATAATTGATCTTGAGATTATGGATAATAATTTCAAATGAAAACCCATTTTTAATGGGAATAAAGACCCATAGAATTGGTAAAATTTCAATTAGATGTTCATAATTATTATCACCCTGGTAGAATATCATAGATTGGTTTGGAATATTAAAAGAAACTTCCATTTCATAGAAATTGATGTTGGATTTATATAGAGAAAGACCATCCATGTATATGATAACTTCAAATTCAACCAAAGGTAGAGTAAAAAAATTAGCAGGAATCCAATTCCCAAAAAAATAAATCATAGAAGAATCATTTACTTGAAATGAGATCATCTTAACATTAGGGAATTTTACAAAAAAATCAATATCTAATATTTTGGAATAGGAATTAACATTACAATAAACTTTTCTTCATATAGGGGAATTTATATAATTAATCTCAAATTTGATAATTCAAAATTTTATAAAACTTTTCCCCACTATAGATTCATTATTATAACTTCAATCCCTTACTAACACCAAACTGGTTAGTATAACTATCAAACATCTTCAATCACGGTGATTAATCATTAAAAACCCCTTATAAGATGTCTAAATCATGAAATCATTTCATGAATCTGTGACACCTTATGTTTAATATAGTTCATCTATGATCATAATCCATTACAATATTTCATGATGGTTCAAAAATAAAATGTGAATTAAGCAAACAATATCACCTCGGAGAGTGAAACTAGGTGGGTAGTAAGGCCCATTGTAGTGTACTATGTAATGATAGAGTCAATCCCAACTAGCCTTTTTTGGAGTTATGACCCCTAGGTACATATTTTCTAGAACCAAATCCACATATATCATCCACACTAGAATGTGTTTCTAGGAATACCACGTAATCACTTCCATACCAAAATGTAATGATATTATCCTATAATTTGGCTCGTCCTAATGCTTCTCACCACTTTTTTGTCATCCTTGTTTCCAAATTTTAACTAAACCATGCTCCAATACAACATATAATAACACAAACATCTCATATATAAATATTACATCTTAATATATGAATATTACTTAGAAAATATAAAGATCCATGTCATAATCATTTTGGTTTAGTGCCGTTGGAGACATGAAAAAATAAACAACTCATCCACAAGAGAGATATAGCAACCCCCACCAAGTTCCTCATAATTATAAACCTTATTATACATATCATACATAATAATTTTCTTAATTTAGTTGGGAAAGGGATCATGATAAAGGGTGATATCATATGCCTAGTACAGGTAAACAAGTGAGATATCAATATAACATGATATTAAGGATATGATAAAATGGGAATAACATTTTAAAACAATACCATTCATATCATAAATCATAAACATCTGAAAGGGATTATAACATTTCAATTAATATGACATGAATCATAATAGATTAAATGAACTTGATCTATGGGATCATAACATTAGTATATGATATATATTTGTTGAATACACATAGGAATATGAAATAATATATGATGGTTATCTAAAATGTCATTCATATCATGTTATGATTGGGCCAACCACCAATGTTCATGATTCATACTTGGGATGACCTACTATATACCCTCTTTTGAGATTGGGATAACATCTTATATACCCTATTTCAGGAAGGAGATAACCTCATATCAACCCTCTTTCAGGCTTGTGATAAACTTTAATTTACCCTCTAAGCTCATATAACATTCATAATTACACAACGAATTGGAGAGAGATATAGGTACCAACCATTACATATGAAAATCCCATATATTTATTCTATATGATCATAAAACATTTGTTACATTAGAACACATGAAAAGAAATTGGTTTCATAAAAAATTTCATCATATCATATCCTATAGAAAAAATGGGTTTTATAAAAAACATGACATCATAAACATAAATCATATAGAGAAATAATAAATATGGTATCATTAAATAATATTTCCAATAATTCTAATGTAAAAATAATATTTATTCAAATATGGAAAATGTTTTTGAAATATCTCTTGAAATATTTCTGTAGAAAATGCCCTTTTCACATGAAAATAAAAATTCTAAAAATAAAATATAAAAAAATATTTTTAAAATCATTTAATTTTTATTTAACCTTTGAAATATATAAATTAATATTTTAAACATTGAGTGGTCATAAAAGTGGGAAATTAAATTCTTTTTGAACACATTAAAACTAAGTTACCATTAACATTTTTAGTAAAACCCTATTAAGAATTGTTCAGAAAATGACATGAAGATTCATTTTAAAATTTTTAAATATAAAAAGGGTAAAAAATGAATTTAAAAAATAATAAAGGAACATTATATAATTCTTGATTTTTTTTAAATCATGGATTTGGAAGGAAAATTATTATTTTTGGACTGAATAGATAAATAAATTTGGTTCTCCTTACAAACGTTCTTTTGAAATCCTATTTACAAAAAGAGAGAAAGATTAAGGGATAAATTTTATTATAAATAAATAACCATAATAGAAGATAATTCAAGTTTTTATTGACAAATATATCATAATATTTCATTATTAAAAGAATAATCATTTATAATCTCATTGAACAATGAGATTGTAACATCAAATCCTTACAACTATTGTAGATTTTTAATCATAAAACCATTGAAATAATAACATTAAATGGAATATGGAATATATGACAACAAATAATTTCATTATATAATATGTGAAAGGTGCTATGTATAAACCACAAAAAAAATGATGGGTGTATAAGATAACATAATTCCCAAGGATGAAAATCTTAGAAAATAACACCCTATTACTTTTCTAACAATTGAACTATATAACCCTTGAATTATAGATCCTAAGAAGGATATGTAAATAAAAATTATTTTTTATATAATCATCATAATATAAATTTATTGGAAGTATATACACCACATAATTTAAATATATTGTTAATATGACAAGTTTCTCACGGAAAAGAAAAGTGAGTTGTAAATCCCCTATCTTAAATCTAGATATAAATTATAAAAATTTAAAACTCTTGTAAAATAAATATAGGTTTATTATACATATTTCACAGAATTATACATACATATAACATAGAATTTATTATTTACTTATGACATTTTATTACCCATGTATTAACAATTCCTTGTTAAAATCAAGTTTTGATTAATAACTACTTTGTTTTTCATGAATGTTTTGATTTAGAATTTTTATTACATTTAAATTGATCATGGTTACATCATATTTATAATAATTTAAATTATATTAATATCATATATATTTAGTATATATGTATTTATATTAATCCATTAAAATAGAGGTAGATAATTAAATACACTATTCTTGGAGACAATAGGTCGTACATTTTCTTGAATGTGGTTTCAATTTTCATGATGAATGGAATGAAAAAATGATAAATGATAAATAATAAATAATAAATAATAAATAATAAATAATTATTATTTATTATATGTCACATTTATTCATTAAATTTATCCTTATTATATTCCATGTAAAGAATATGTGAAAAATGAATCACATTGCTTCATGAGAAGGTAGTTCGCTATACACATGAGAGATGTTATCGTATCCCCATGAAATGAAAATTAAAAAGGTATATATGATATCATAAATTTTTAAGTATAGAAATATCATAAGTATCATATATTAATATTAAATAAATCATTATATACATATGTGAAAGGTGGTGATGGAAACAATTTCCATCCGTTCGCGACCTAGTAAACCACCGTACACATAATATATGGTCTCGTTTACCACTTGATGAAAGAGGAGATTGATATAAATTATTCCATTAACATAATAAAAACTCAATATATGGGGGATAATTCTGTTGTTATATTTAAATCAAGAAGACATTAATGACATTGGAAATAGAATAAGTGAAAATAAAGAATATATTGAAGATAATTACCATCTCTTAGAACAACCCCCTTTGGATGTATTATTAAGGATCCTATGGATGGTAATTTGGGATAATGATCCGTTATAAAACACGAATAGGAATTTTTTATAGATATTTTTAAGGGTTCTTTAGAAAAAAATGTATTGATAAGTGTGATGATGTGAGAGGATGATGTTCCATGATATAATTGAGGTGTGGAATTTGTGTAAATATAAAAAACAAAATCCTTAATGGTATGTAAATCTTACCCCAAATGTCTCCAAAAATGAAAAATAATGTATTGGATGGATTACATTGTTGATACACGCCTCTAAAAAAATGAAACAAATCTTCTAAATATATTATTTATTTTCAATTAATTACTTTATTTTAAAATTTACGTTTTCTCCACAGTAACTTGTATCTTTTTTTTACCTATGTAAATAAACATTTAAGAATAAAATTTAAACAATAGTTGTTATATAATTTGGAATCTTGATTGAAAATATTAAATACAATTTATTAAATAAAAATAACATTTTTTTTGGAAAAGTAATTTTAATGCAAGAGCTTGAAATGTGAAAACCAACATTTTAAAATTAATATTCAAAATTAATTTTTAATAACATTGTTAATATTTTTGAAAATAATAATTTAAAAATATTATATAATATAGTTTTTTATTCAATATATGGATTTTTTTTCATATTTAAATAACAAAATTCATATAATTTAATTTATGATTAATCCCGCAGATGTGTTAAAAACCGATCTTCCAAAGAAAAAACAATCAGATTATAGAATGTTATAAAAAAAAATCAATATGAAAATAACTAAAATTACTTGAATTGAATTAATAATTATATAATTGAACTATTATTAATTTTTTTTAAAAGATATGAACCTTTTTAAATTATGTAAATTAAAATGCAGTTGATAATAAAAACCAGTATTTTTCATTTTTCACCAAAAAATTAATCTTTTCAGAAAATGATCAAAAAAATTTTAAAAAGATAATTTTTATAATTTTATTCCAAAAAATTATGTTAATTTATAAAATATATTTTTTAACATTTCAAATTTTTTTTAATTGTTTTTAAAAAACCAATAAAAATATTTGTTTTGATAAAAATTTATTTTCAAAGCATATAAAGACTTTACCAATCATTTTTAACTTTTAAAATAATATTTTTTATTTATATATATCCAATATAAAAAAATTTCAAAATATTTTTATTCCTATTCATATAAAAGTTTTTAACGTCTATGTTATAACATTAATGTTTAAATAATTATATTAATAATATATCATAGTTTAATAAAACTTGGTATTACATGTAATACATTATTTTAAAGAAGATAAATTTATTCAAAAATATATTTCAAACAAACATGGGGTGTTATTTAGAGGTATAATAATGTTCCTTGATGTTTGAGCTCATAAATAGAATAAAATCTATCTGATAGGTATCAAATGTGGCTTCATGAATAGTGATTTTGAAGATGAAGTGTAGACTGAGAAGCATGTAGGATTTGTTTTGAATGTAATAGAATTATGATATGAATATAAAAGAAGTAATTTTATAGATTAAAATAGGATCCCAAGGATAGTGAGTGAAATATGGATTACTTCCTAAAATACATGAAATTCAAAAATGGAAAATTAGAGAGGTATATATATATATATAAAATGAAGGAAAATACTTCCAGAGTTATTTAATTTGTTGATGAAATCATTTTTTTAGTTTATTAAGGGATTTGGTGTGATGAGATTTCTAAACAGAAGAGTGACAGATTAGAGGTCACCATACTAGGAATGATGGCCCATTTTAGGTAATTTCAAGTGAAAATAGTAGTAAATATTATATTTCTATCCCAAGATATGTATTCTAGGGAATTGTTAAATATATTCAGTACAAAATATTACAATAAAATATCTAAACCTATACAATATTAGTTTAAAATATCGAAGGATTCTAATAGTGGGAGTGTAGAACAAAAAGGAGTTTAGAATATTGATTGGTAGTTATATTTATATCAATATATCTTGATATGATATTTTATATTATTTGAGTTTGTGTAGTATGTATTATAGATATCCTATGGAATCACATCTTATGGATTCAAAAAGGGTCCTAAAATATGTTAATGGTGCATTAATATATATAGTATTGTTCCATAAAGGAAGAAGCTTCCATTAATGAGATATATAGATATAAACATGGAAGGATATTTTACTGATATAAAATCCTCATAAGCTTGAATTTTTTTATATGGAGAATTTTGGGTTTGTTGGGATTAGAGAAAAGGAAAACTAGATTACATTGAGAAATACAAAATCAGAATATATGGATTCTTCATGCGCTTTCACCCAGATGATATTGATTATGGAAATTATAAAAGAATAGAGGGTGATGATTCAACATATAGTCAGTTTTTATGTGATAATCAATGTTCCATTAGTCTTTATAAAAAGATAGTAAAATATTAAAATCCCAATAACATTGATATCCTATTTAATTTTATTAATGAAAATTTTTTCAAATAAGAGATCATGCTATATTTCATTCCTACTAGTGACTATCTTCTAGATCATTTAAAAAATTCTATACCTAAATATTTATTTGTGACACTAAGACTAAAAATAAAATTCCATCCCTTACCACACTATTTCAGGGAATTGGGGGTACCACCACCCATCCATAGATGATGTAATGAAATACAGGTAAGTGGTACACAACCAATATGGTATAAGTTTCCAATTATATTTATCTCTTATAAATATGAATGATTTTATTATTACTAAATGGGGGATAAATATTACATAAAATTTCATTGACAGAGGGGGAGGGTGCTCAAATTTGATGGCAAAAAATATCATGTAATATAGGGATTTTATTATCTAAAAATAATATCTAATCTACTGGTGTTTTTTCAAGAGACATCTCACATGGAAAATTTCCTTTTTTTTGTTTTTATAAATATTTATTTAGACTTTAATGGAGTTAGATATGATTGAAATAATATAAAAATGGGTAAATTTATGTATCAAATAGAATGGTGAAATATTTTTTTATATATTTTCAACAATAAATGGGATGTGTTGGTAAATATTGAGAGGTTTATCAATTGTCTAAGACGGATCTATGGAAGTTTGGAGGTGTTCTGAGTGGGTCTGAATCATTTTGTTATTTATATATTTCATAAATTTGAAAAATATCTGATCCATATGTGTTTTTTAAGGGTTCACATACTTTATATGGTACTATTAAAATTCATAATGTCATGATGAAGTCTTATGAATTCTATAAAACATTATATGGTTAAAAAATAATTGGTTTTTGTAATGTCTCCGTAATGTTTTTACATGGATTTATAAGGTTCTTATAACATTTTATGGCTGGTGAGAATAAAAAGGTTCAATTTTATCAACTTTATATGGTTCTTTAAAATCACATAAAGACCGATTATGAAAAAAGGTGATGGAAGAGGATCCAAAATGTATTATTATGAAGAGAATAATTTATATTATATGATGTTGTATTAGTGATATTCATTAACTAAATATCAAATTTATTAATATAAATTTTAATTTATGATAAGAAATGTTATATTCTACATGAAACAAAGTCTTTTTTCACATCATGATGAAAAAACCATGCCAACATAGAAGAAATTTGAATTCCTATTGATTTCATTGAAGTTTTAATGAATGAATCACCCTTATAATTATTGATAATATATATAATATATTGATGACTATTTAATGAGGATATCATGATAATTTCATAGGGATTTAAAAATTAATGATTTGAAATTATTCTTCATTATTATCGATATTACTCTTTATATATGATTTATATAGTTGAAAATCATGGATGATTTCCATAAAAAATATTAAATTATTATTTTAAAAATATTTTTATTAGAAAGGGGAAAAATAATGGTTGTATAAAATTTAGGGGAATCAAATACTATATTTTATAGAATATAGAAAGGGAGAACAACATAAACCTTTATTGATTTTTTGATTTTCTAGAGTGGTCAAGAAATGATAATCTTTGTAATGATCATCATGAACATGTTGCTGAGTAGGATGAAGGTCATCTCATGGAAAAATTCTCTCATCCATGAGAAAATGATTATAGAGAACATATAAGGGAGGTAAATATACATGTTATAACTTCTATATCTGGATGGTTGTCACATAAGTTTTATATGAAGGTATTTTAGATAATGTTGAATTATCTACGAGGATACTGAATATCCTGTTCACAATCATAATTGAAAATATTCTTGAATAATTGGGGGTTATATTAAAAACAACATTATTCATCATATTTGTTATATGGATGATACATACCCATGAGACTTGTATGATACATCTACAAACCATTATATGAAACTTGAACTAAATTTATAACCACTATAGTAATGTATTGATATTAATATTTGTTTCTCAATATGAGGGGATCATGCCATGGATTAGGCTCTCACAATAAGGTCAAAACATGATAAATTTTCATGTCTGTTACTTTTCATACATTATTATAGAATATATAAGATAATGACATTAATAGAGAATAGATTATGACATTAGAGGTTAATTTGAGAATAAATTGTAAAAATGGTAAAAAAGAATCACCCCACCCATATCAGTATTCATTAACTAGTCTGGGTTCTACAATTTGGCCATGGTATGATATGTCATTATAAGTAATTAAAAAATATTCATATAAGAAGGAAAAAAATGTTTATTTATTGAGATAATATAGGTAAAATTCATAAAATATTTTATCTTATTTTAGAGTATTGGGGTCAAATAACTAATTTGAATTATTTATTTGAAGATACATTTATGTCAAGGAAAAATAATCATTATCTTTTGTAGGTCAGTTCCACAATTCATATTTTATAGAGAAGAGAATCTGTATATTGTTTTATAATAATATATTTAGATAAATGGATTTAGTGTATTATTATATGGGTTTAATTGATTATAGATATTGCAACAAGTCCATGTTTGGTATATAAATACATTTTTATATTTCTAGTGGAATTTTATGTTTATAAATTTGATATTAGATTTGAGAAGTGGGTTATTAAATAGTATCCTAATTTTTAATATATATATATCATAGTATGATTAATGGATGAAAAATAATCCCATCAGTTCTGGTGGATGATAATGGTCAGATATACACATAATTAAATGGTTATTAAATTTTTTAATGGAGTTATAGTGATTTTGAATAATTAGATATATAATAATGAAATTATGAATCATAGACATATATTCCTTTTTGTTTTTCTATTTTACATTTTAATACATATACATCTTCATTGATATGTGGTGTAATTTCCCATGGAATTAATCATTTGATTTTAATTTCATTATTAAACTCAAATAAGTCATGTTACTAAAGGGTTAAAGGGTGATTTAGGTTATTTCAATTATTTTATAAATCAAAAACATAGAGTAACATTATTTAAAATGGTATTTAATATATAAATAAGCACTTTTATATTATTTTTCAAAATTTTAGTGTACAAATAAAAATATGTTAGATAAATATATATTTATTAGGATTGTGGAATTATTCCATGTTTAGATGAAATTCAATATGAGAAGATAAGATGGAAGTTATAGATAATTCATTAATCGAATAATAATTTGGTTGAAAACAAATAATGTGAATAATGAGATAATATCTTGATTAGAACCATTTTCATGTATTATTAATAGTATAGTTTTATGTTCCTTGATAAGATGTGAAATATGATTATGTGTATAATTTCTATTTTCAGGTTTTAGGAAACCTTAATTTTTGATGTATATATGTTCATTGTTAATATAATTCACAACTATGATGTGTTATAAGTATATATACACTCTAATGAGACAGGATTATTGAACTTTATATGATTTTATTTTCCCACATGAGTGTAGATGTTGCCTAAATTTTTATCATAATATTTTCCTTAATGGTGGATGAGGTGACCAAGATATGATATAATATATATTTCCCTCCAATAAATGGAGATTAAATAAAAAATGATATATGATATATATTTCCCCTATATAGTGTAATGTTTAAAATTAATATTATAAAAAATATTATATCCTTAAAATCAATGTGGTTTCTAGGATATAATATTAGACATGGACTATTTTGGATACTTCCACTCTTACTATTGTAACATCCCAGGTAAATAAATAATATGAATTTTCCATATTTATTAATATTTGTGAATTAAATATTTATTTTACTATAAATGGCATGATATTTTCGATGGCGTACCCGACAAAAAATAATGAGTTTCTTCGAAATCTCATGTTGCACAAAAGGCTAAGTCATACTAAAGAATAGTAATATAATATTATTTTAAATGGTAGTTAACACATAGTCGTTGTATTGGAGGGAATTTAACTAACAAAGATATGATTATAAATGTTTTTTAAATGACTTCACATTTGTCCAATAAATTTTAAAGAATTAAAACAATAATGGATCCAATTTTAAGCATGAAATACTCTAATTTTCATTAAAAGGTTGATTTACCACCTTTTGATGGAGAAACATTTTTAAATCTAATTTTTGTCACTTTTATATGTTCCATTTGACTAAATAGACTTCTTATTTAGAAGCGGGACATCAAAATTTACTTTGGTTAAATTTTTGGCATTTTTTGAATAAAGTTTATTTTTAATGAATAGTAAAAAATTCTGCATTTTAATTCAAAACTGCATTTTCATATGATTTATTTATATAGTTAGATTGAACTTTTAATTGGTTTTTTTCATGACCTATCCCTCGAGACCCATTCCGTGACTACCCTAATCCTGACTTCCATAGGTCAGGGGCTGGCAACTAGCACTGATAGGTGTATTCCCTAAAAACGAGAAGGCATTGCCTTTTTAACCTATAAAATTTCACAACTAAGCACAAAGTAGGATACAAACTCAAATTAAAACTATATAGTAAACATGGTGTGTAGAGAAAGTAAAATGGACCGGAATACAAGTCCAACTATAAAGTACAAGTAAACTGAAAAGTACAAGTAAAACTGAAAACAACTCCCGTGAACACCCGCAAAGGATCCTACCTGAAGGGTAGGTATAAATCTCGAATGGTCGTCTCTGCGGTATGCCTTATCTAAATTCCACCTCTAATCTACCTCCAGTCCTGGTACCCTCATCCTCAGTCAACATTTTCTGTTGTCTACACCAAGCACAAAAAAGTGCGGGTGTAGCTCGTGAAGGGGTGAGTATAACGATACTTGGTTGGGACCCCGAGACCCCTGAAAGTCTCCCAAAATCCCCAAAGTATAAACCAAAAATCATGGAAACAATAGTCAACCCTAATTAGGTATATGACCATACATATACCTAAGTTATTAAGTATACTCATCTCATTCATGAGGGAACACAAGGACCAACTCATTATCCCAAAGGTCATCTATTCCACGAAGGAAAGAATACCACCAAGGTAACACCACAAAGGTAAGTACCACAAAGGTAACGCCACACAGAAGAATTCCACATAGGTATCACCACAATGATAAGTACCACAAAGGTACGCCCCACAAAAGAATACCACAAAGGTATCACCACGAAGGTAAGTGCCATAAATGGATTCCACACAGAATAATACAACAAAGGTATCACTATGAAGGTAAGTACCACAAAGGTATGCCACACAGAAGAATACCACAAAGGTATCAACATGAAGGTAATTACCAAAAAGGAATTCCACACAGAATAATATCAAAAAGGTATCACCGTGAAGGTAAGTACCAGAAAGGTACGTGACACAGAAGAATACCATAAAGGTTTCACCACGAAGGTAAGTACCACAAAGGTACACCACACAGAAGAATACCAAAAAGGAATCAACATGATGGTAAGGACTCAGCTCACACCTGATATAACTTAAGTACGGTAGTAAATATGATTAGATATAACTACTAAATCATCTTACTCTATTAAGAGGCAGACCCACATAGGATCCTAAATCATCAGACCCACAAAGGATACAAGTACAACAGACCCAGATATGATCTCAGTATAGCAGACCCATGTAGGATCCAAGAGTAGTCTCATGTTGATTCCTAGAGAATATCCAAGTGAGACTCTTGAACACAGACCCACGTAGGATCCCAAAGCACAGACAAACAATGGATGCAAAATTATAGACCCACATAGGATCATTTTCTCATGTTACAACCAGCTACAGGGTTCCCGCACTAAGCTTGCTTGATTCTGGGAGGGTCCGCTCCTCAAGCCATAGGTTGAATAATCCAACTTCCACATAGTCTGAAAAAGAAGTATCCCAAAGGGCCGCCATGTAAAAGTGGTATCAACGCAATAGAAGGTGCATCAATTGGACGTCCGGTCTGTAAGTTTTTAGCCTTTTTGTCCTGAGGGCCCGGTTAGATTCGTGCTCGATCCAATGCACTTGTACCACCAAAATTTATCTAAAACTCAAGTGGGGTATACCAAAAAGACATTCTCAATCTAATGTTTCTGACGCCGTAGACGGTTCGTCAAACGGACGCCCGTAGCTCAAGATATGACCAAAAGGGAGAAAAGGGTCAAAGTTGGTTTGGGTCTGATCCCAACCGGTCCAACCGACCTGGCCCGACCCGGGTCTGGCCCTGGGTTAGACCCGGCCCACAGAATCCGACCCAGCCCAGGCTGGGAGACCTGTGGTGCGGTGACCCGTGGTGCGGCGACCCACGGTGTGGCGGCCCATGGTGAGGCAGCCCACTCGTCTACTCGGGTGGCTGAATCGCCAGCCTCTTCCGTGTGGTGCGGTCTCATGTCGTGCCTTCACTAGTGACCGACAGTGAGCTGGCCACCCCTCAATCTCCATTGTGGCATCGCGCCGTGACCCTTCTCCACCGGGTGGCACGGGCGCGCACTGCCACCTCCATCACAGGGTCGGCCGTGTACCGCACGCCACCCTCGCTCCGCCATGACCGACAAGCCGCGACCTTTCTTTGGCGGTGTCGTTGTTCCACCGCCATCTTCATGGCCAGCTGGTGTGCCAGTTACTGCTTCCGGGCCCCTTTGGTTCCAGTCTTCGGAACGGGTCACCGACGACATTCCTCGGGTCACCGAGCGCGCCTTGGTGGACTGTTCTTCACTCTGTAGATTCCCGCACTCATCTCAGGACGTTGTCGTCAATTGAAGACTACCAAAGATTCCATGAAGGTTGCGGAGGGGTCAGGAAGTTTTCGTTTGGCCTACACCCTCCGCGTTAGAATGGTAACAAGCAGCAATAATGTTCTTGAATCAAGGGGGTCGACAAGAATGGGGAAAGGGGGTATAAATTAACAACAAACCCTAGAAGATACCCCACAACAACCTCCTGCAAAGACAAATGAATCATAGGTCAACCTGTTAGTCGGTTGACCCACATTCTTCATATAAATTTAAGAACGGGGAGGAGGAAAATAAAAAATGCTCAAATGAAATAACCCCTACCTCAATTTCTATTTAGATCATCTGCATTTGAGGAAGTGTCGACATTCGTCATCCCCACAACAAGCCTCCAACGGTTCCACTCAATCATTGTTATTTGGTTTGGGGTTCTGGGTCGCTCATCATCCCTTGTTGGAACTGGCTCCATATTCCATGTATTGGGTGTCACGACACTTTACTAGATCATTGTCGCTTGGTGAATCTGTGCCAATTCCTCCCCCCAAGCTCCATATAAATAGGAGAAGGGGAGGGTAAGTAACCATCAGGGAATTTATGAAGGTTCATTAAATATAAAAATTCCTAATTTCCAATGATGTTGTTACATAGAATTTAAAAGGTCAATCCATTTAATGTCTTGAATCATCACTGGTCTTACACTACCACTTTTCTGTTGGTGGAAAGGAAATAAAATAGTGAGATTATTTTATTTCATTTTCTTTTAAAATTCAGAAAAAAATAACTTCTTCTCCGGACCTACTGCGGTCAAAGTAAAGCCTCCCTTAAGTGAATCTCGGCACTATGGATTCAAAAGTGCCCTCAAAATTTTAATCCGAGCACTAGTTCAGAAGTTATAAAATGTCACACACGCATTTACTGAACATACCTGAAAAAAATTTCATAAAATTAATTACAGTCAACCTCAACCTGTGCCGGTCATGTTTAGGCTCTGCCTAAGTAAAACACACCCCAACGAACCCAAAAAAACTCTCATATTTACAATCCAAGTTACCGTTAAAATTTATGGATTTTACAATAAAATAATTTTCACTTAAATATTTTATTTACGGCCAAAAACTAACTTTCACTGGTGGCCCGCGTCGACCAATGTTGGTATCTTCCTAAATAAATAATACACTCATGAGTTCAGCGGTGGTCTCATATTTTTAATCTGAGTTACCATTTGTGACTTATAATCATTTGAAAAATAAAATAAATTATTTAGTGATTTTATTTACGGTTATTCCATTTTTGGGTTTTCTCACAACAAGCCTATGCCTACTAAAATTAAGTCGTGCCTAGGGTAAACCTGCCATCCATGATGAAACAGTGCCCTCAGATTGTTAATCTAGGCAACCGTTTAAGAGTTATTTAGCTTTTTTAGGAAAACTGCATACACGCGCTATTTAAAGTTTAAAAAACTTCGACGAACCATTCCAGGAACTCCAGGCCTCAGAATCATGCGTCGTAAGATTTCACGGTTTCAAAATGATTCTATATAATTAAAAAAATTATACATAATTTCTGGGATGTTACATTCTTCCCACCTTAGGTATTTACTTTACTGAAATCCAAAACATAGAATAAAGAAAAAAATGGGGGTACTGAGCACAGATCTGAGCCTCCCACTCCCATGTTCTCTCATGAAGGTTTCCGTGCTGCCAGTGAATGTGCACCAGAGGTATCGTCCGCCCATGAAGGACCCGATCCTATTTATCCTCAATCTCTACTGGAACCTCCGTAAACATCGCCCCATCCTCCAATTCTAGCTCGCCATGATCGATGACTTGAGAAGGGTCATGCACGTTTCTCCTCAACTGAGATATGTGGAAGACATCGTGCAATCACTCCAATAATGGTGGTAGTGCCTAGTGGTATGCCACCTCACCAATCTTCCGAAGTATCAGAAATGGTCTAATAGACCTCAGTGATCATTTTCCGCCTCGACAAAATCTCCCTAGTCCTCGTCGAGGGGAGAATCACAAGAAAACATGTTTCCTCCTCCTGGATCTCCAAAGGTCTATATCTCTTGTCAGCACAAGGCTTCTTCCAACTCTATGCAATCTTCACTTGGTGACAAGTGTGACATCGTGATACAAAATCTGCTGCTACTTTCTTCATCCCTGGCCACCAGTACTGATGTCGAAGGTCCTATTACATATTATCCACTCCAGGATGTACCAATAATGGGAATGTATGGAATTACCTCAACACTTACTCCCGTTTCACCACTTTTACTATAGTACGTCCTCTAAAGAGGCTGAAGTGCTCCCCACCTTCTGAAAATCTATTAGGTTCCTATCCTGTAGTTATCTGAGCACATCGAGTCTCGCAGTCAGTGTCTCCAAGATACACCTCCCTAAATCATTGAAGGAGTGGGGGAGTGAATGTCATATACTGGAGGTCTGATTCTCCATCTATATCCACAAAGGATATCTGAAACGTGGCTAGCTTCTCTGTCACCTCACTCAGTAACTACAAACCAAACCTTCTGTTGAGTACATATTCTACCACATTCCCCTTCCTAGAAGTATAGACTATCTAAAATTCATAGTCCTGGAGGAACTCTAGCCATCTCCACTATCTCAGGTTGAGGTCCTTCTGAGAGAAGATAAACCTAAGTCTCTTGTGATTAGAGTAGACTGTAAAACATTCACCCATCAAGTAGTGCTGCCACATATTTAGCACAAAGTCCACTGCTGCAAACTCCAGGTCATGGGTAGAATAGTTCTACTTTTCAGTCTCTGTCTCAACTCCTTAAAGCACTACTGAATGTTTTACATCCATAGGAAAGGATCACCCTTTTTTATCAAAGCTGACAAGGGTGCCGCTACCCTGGAAGAGTCGGGTACAAATCTCTGGTAGTACCTAGACAAAGCAGACATCCCTCTCCCCTCAGGGAGGTAATCCTAGAAACATATTTTGAAAAGATGTCCCCATTCTCTGCCACTCCTGTTTGGAACTGAAAACTCAAAACCCCTGCTACCAAGAGGGTATGTCTGGCCAACTAGAAATTGATTGGCTACACCCTCTTATGGATGAGTTTATCCTGTGCTACCCAGGTTTCCTTTTTCACCAACCATGGAGAATCCCATTCCTACATTGTAGGTAAACCAAAACACTTATTTCATAATACAGTCAATCTGATTATGAATATTGGATGTCTATTCTATACCCAAACTAACATCGCAAGGCCTCGATGCTGCCACCAAGAGGTTCCAACCAAAACTCTAACCTCAAGGGTCAGATCACACCATCAATGTATGTGTGATTATCAATTCTCCTCCCAAAGGTATATCCAGACATGAGGTTCAAGTCAACGACATAACCAGAAACTCTAGATCTTGGACAAGGTTTGTGTAAGGGAGGAATGATTGGTACCTATGTCTATTAATACAAAAGATAGAAGAAGACATACACTGTTTATCAAATCATTCCTATAGCCCTTGGGTCTCACTCCTTGACCGTATAGAGCTAATCTCTTCCCCTGTCCTCCAGCTCTCTAAGCCTAGTAGGGACCACAAAGGGGGGTAGTTGTAACATGTCAAAATTTACACCAACTCATGATTCTCTCATAGCTCTTATTCCATGTCTATATCCCTGAAGATTCATCTATCCCTAACACTTATTCTTCCCAAAACATTTTTACACGCCCAAGTCTTTGAGAGTGGTTCCAGTTTCCGACTTTCCCACTACTAACATTCACTGGCTGTATCCACTCAGCCAAAGAACATTCAACTGAAAAGGTTCTCTCTAGCACACTAACATATGTAGGAATGCATAAAGGAAAGGTGCTATCTCGGATGTCCCTAAACACACCTCGCTTGTAGGTCCGATCCCCGAAGAACTGATCGTATCATATTCATCGAGTACCAAGAAAGGTCGGTACACCTCGATAAATACTCAGCTATAGACATGTTGTCCTGCCGAAGCTATATAATCTATAGGGAACTCTCAGAAACCTCCTCAATTCAATCCTCAACTGCCTGTGAGTTGGGCTCACCTCAGAACCTGAGGGGTATCTGATTCAGAAACTCATGTAAAGCACAAATCATAAATGTGTCCTCTACCAGAACCACCAGTTGTAACTACTAACCAACAAGCAATGATATAGCTGGCACACTAGTCGAAGGTACTATCTCAGGCAATGATCCACATACCGAAACCTCATAACTATGAAAACCATCCTTATGGTCACTCACAAAAAAATACTAGCAGTTAAGATCACTACCTACTCTACTGGTGTCTCAACTATGCGGAAAATTCTAGCCACAACCTCCATACAATCCTCAGCTGCCTGCGGGTCTGTCTCACCTAGGAACCTAGAAGGCCTCAACTGCTGGAACTCATGTAATACGCTCAGTCAGCATGCACCCTATACTGGTGGGGATGGTGGAAAAGGTTGTCCAATAGGCAGTGGTGCTGTTGGTACACCACCTGAAGGTGCCAATGCTGAAAGGGGGGCCCTACACCAGAGCCTCGTTGCTTAGTGGGACATCGTCGTGTACTCTCTTGGGAATCATATCTGGCTGTCTACGTGGTGACATCCTAATAAGGAACATGTGCGCCACATTCATTAAGTTATTCTTGGTGATCTAACTCCAAAGAAACCAATGAAATGTATTTCCAAAACACACCTAATCAGTGTTTTCGTGCACCAAGTCGAAAATCAAAATTCAGTGACCTGGTTTATGGATATGTCGGCTTCCGCACCAACACTAGACTCCCCAAACTAAAAACCACACTAAAAACACTTAACACTATTGCTCCATATAGGAAAGATCAGATTCCTAGTTCTTCAGTAGAACCGAATCCTCTGATACCAATTTTCAATGACCTTTCCTTTGAGGCCCGTGCCGTGACTACCATAAGCCCACCTTCCATAGGCCAGGGGCTAGTGATTAGCACCAAAAGGAGTATTCCCTAAAAATGGAAAGGCATTGCCTTTATCACCTGTAAACTCACACAACTAAACACAAATCAGGATACAATCTCAAAGTATAACTATATAGTAAATAGGGTGTGTACAGAAAGTAAAAAGGGGCCAGAGTACAAGACCAACCGTAAAGTACAAGTAAACTGAAAAGTATAAGTAAAACTAAAAACAACTCCTATGAACACCCGCCAAGGATCCTACCTAAAGGGCAGGTACAACTCTTGAATAGTCATCTCTGCAGTACACCTCGTCCAAATTCCACCTCCGAGCTACCTCCAGTCCTGGTACCCTTGTCCTCAGTGAGCACTGTCCGTCATCTACACCAAACAGAACATGGTTCAGGGGTAGTCTGTGTAGGGGTGAGTATAATGATACTAAGTAGGGACCCCGAGACCCCCGAAAGTCTCCCGAAATCTACAAAGGATAAAACAAAAATAATGGAAACAACAGTCAACCCTACTTAGGTATATACCCATACATATACCTAAGTAATTATGTATACTCATCTCATTCATGAGGGAACACAAGGCCCAACTCATTAGCCCAATGGTAAACTATTCCACGAAGGAAAGAATACCACGAAGGTAACAGTACGAAGGTAAGTACCAAAAAGGTAACACCACACAGAAGAATACCAAATAGCTATCTCCACAAAGATAAATGCCACAAAGGTACACCACATAGAAGAATACCACAAAGGTACCACCACGAAGGTAAGTTCCACAAAGGGACACCACATAGAAGAATACCACAAAGGTATCACCACGAAGGTAAGTTACATAGAGGTACGCCACATAGAAGAATACCACAAACGTATCACCATGAAGGTAAGTACCACAAAGGTACGCCACACAGAAGAATACCACAAAGGTATCACCATGAAGGTAAGTACCACAGAGGTACGCCAGACAGAAGAATACCACAAAGGTATCACCACGATGGTATGGACTCAGCTCACACCAGGTATAACTTAGGTACAGTAGTAACGATGATTATATATAACTACTGAATCATCTTACTCTTTTAAGTGGTAGAACCACGTAGAATCCTAAATCATTAGACCCACAAAGGATCCTAGTACAACAGACCCATGAAGGATCCTAGTATAGCAGACTCACGTAGTATCCTAGAGTAGTCTCACGTGGATTCCTAGAGTGGATCCAAGTGAGACTCTAGAACACAGACCCATGTAGGATCTCAAAGAACATACCCACAAAGGATCCAAAATCACAAACCCACATCAGATCCTTTTCTCATGTTACAGCCAGTTACAGGGTTCCCGCACTAAGATCATTTGATTTCAAGAGGGTCCGCTCCTCAAGAAATAGGTCGAATACGCCAACTACCAAGAATTCCCATAAAGAAGTATCCCAAAGGAACGCCACGTAAAAGGGGTCTCAACGCAACAGATGGTGCGTTAATCGGGTGCCTGGTCAGTAAGTCATTAGCTTTTTAGTCTCGAGGGCCCAGTAAGATTCATGCTCGATCCAACCCAGTCATACCCCCAACTTTATCCAAAACTCAACTAGGGTATACCAAAAGGATCCTCTCGATCCAAGGTTTCCAATGCCATAGACGGTTTATCAAACGAATGCCCATAACTCAAGATATGGAAGAAAGAGAAAAAAGGGTCAAAGTTGGTTCGGGTCTAGTCCAAACCCACCCGCGGGATCTGACCCGGCCCACTGCCTCCGGCCCGACCCAATGGATCCGGCCCAGCCTGCGGTACGGTGACCCATAGTGTGACAGCCCATGGTGTGGCGGGCCGCTCAACTCCTCGGATGGCCGGATGGCCAGCCTCCTCTGTGCATTGCAGTCACACGCCGTGCCTTCTCCAGTGGATGGCAGCAAGCCGGACATCCCTCCATCGCCGCTGTGGCATCACACCGTGACCCTTGTCCGCCGGGTGGCATAGACGCGCGCCGCCACCTCCATCATGCAGTCGGCTGTGCACCGGCTACTGCCCTCACTCCGCCGTGGCCCTTCTTCGGCAGTGCGGTTTCTCCGCCGCCATCTTAGGGGCCGGTTGGTGTGCCAGCTGCCGCTTCCAAGCCCCTTCGGTGATGGTCATAGACACAGGTCGCCGATGACATTCCTCGGGTCCCCGGGCACGCCCGGTGGCCCGTTATTCATTTTGTAGATTCCTTCACTCATCTCTAGACGTTTTCGTCGATTCAAGACCTCCAAATATTCCACGAAGTTTGTGGAGGGGTCGGGTCATGTTCATTTGGCCCACACCCTCCTTGTTAGAACTTTAGAAAGCGGAAATAATGTTCTTGAATCAAGGGGGTTGAAAAGAATAAGGAAAAGGGGTATAAATCAATAAAAAACCCTACAAGATACCCCGCAACAACCTCCCGCAAAGATAAAAGAATCACGGGCCAAACTGTTAGTCAGCTGGTCCGTGTTCTTCATATAAATTCAAGAACAGAGAGGAGGTAAATAAAAAATGCACAAACGAAATAACCCCAACCTCAAGTTTGTTGGAGAGAATCCACTTTTGAGGATGTGTCATCATTTGTCGTCCCCACAACAAGCCTCCAATGACACCACTCGATCGTTATTCTTTGGTTTGGGGTTCGGGGTCGCTCGTCACCACCTACAGGAACTGGCTCTATCATCCAAGTGTTGGGGGTCACGACACTTTACCAGAGCTTCGTCACTTGGTGAAGTCGTGCCAAATCCTCCCCCAAGATCCATATAAATAGGAGAGGGGGAGGGTAAGTAAAAATCATGGAATTTATGAAGGTTCATTAAATTGGAACCTTCCAAAATTTCAACGACACTGTTACTTAGTATTTGGAAGATCAAGCCATTATTGGCTTGACTCGCCACTGGTCCCACACTACTATTTTTCCTTTGGTGGAAAGGAAATAAAATAGTGAGATTATTTTATTTCATTTCCTTTTAAAACTTACAAAAAATAACTTATTCGCTGAACCTACTATGCTCAAAGTAAAGACCCCTTAAGTGAATAGTGGCACTGCATACTCAACGATGCCCTCATATTTTTAATCCGAGCATCGGTTCAAAATTTAGAAAACATCTCTTGCACGTTTACTAAATGTACCCAAAAAAATGTTTGTAAAATAATAACAGTCACCCTCAACCTGCGCCGGTCGAGGTTAGGATTTGACTAAGTAAAACACACCCCATCAAACCCAACGATAATCTCTGATTTCTAATCTGAGTTACCATTTAAATGTTATGGATTTTATAATAAAATAATTTTCATTTAAATATTTTATTTACAGCAAAAAACAAACATTCACTGGTGGCCTGCGCCGACCAATGTTGTTATCTACCTAAAGAAAGAATACCCTCACATGTTCATTGGTTCTATCAGATTTTTAATCCGAGTTACCCTTTATGAGTTATAAGCATTTGAAAAATAAAATAATTTATTTAATTATTTTATTTACGGTTATTCCATTTTTGGGTTTTCTTATAGGAGGCATGTGCCTACTAAATTTAAGTCATGCCTAGGACAAACCTGCCATCTTGGATTCAACAGTGCCCTCAGATTTTTAATCTGGGCAACCGTTTAAGAGTTATTCAATTTTGTTCAGGAAAACTTCTTACACACGCTATTTAAAGTTTAACAAAACTTCAACAAACCATTCCGGGAACTCCGGGCCACGGAATCACGCGTTGTCAGATTTCATGGTTTAAAAATAATTATATATAATTAAAAAATAATTATACGGAATTTATAGGACATTAAATTCTCCCCACCCTAGGGATTTACATCCCCTAAATCCACAACATAGACTAAGGAAACAAATGGGGGTATGAGCACGGATCTGAGCCTCCTGCTCCCATGTGCTCTCCTGGAGGTTTCTGTGTTGCCAAAAAATGCGCAACAGAGGTATCGAAAACCCATGAAGGACCCACTCATGTTGATCCTCAATCTCTACATGAACCTTTTTAAACATCACCCTATCATCTAAGTCTATCTCGCCATGGCCGATGACTTGAGAAGGTTCATGCACATATCTCCTCAGATGGGATATGTGGAAGACATCGTGCACCCACTCCAGCCGTGGTGGTAGTGTATAACGACCCATACATTAAATAAATTGTTATTACTTCAAAATTGAAGCACACTTATTACAACATATAACAAAACCATGAAATGACCATATAGGTATAGTGTCTTTAGAAACTGGGAAACATAAACAACAAGTTCATAAATCATCTACCCTGTCTCCATTTTATTTTATCATATCTAGAGTCCCTTTTGGAATATTTTACTTAATACCCTTCTTCCTGACCTGGGGAAAAGAAAACATACAAAAGGGTGAGTTCAAATGATTAGTAAGGGTAAAAAAAGGAAATATCAATCATATCATATTCATAAGAACATAACATTTTGAAAATCTTAACCTATAAAAGAGATCATAATATCATAAATGGGATAAATCATGGCAGTGAATTTTAATCCCAATAATCATAACATAAAACATGAAACCTTTTTTCATACACACATAATAATAGAGAATCATTTCTTAGTAGTCAAGACTCATTTCCAAGACTATCCTAGTGGACAAAGTCCATTTCTGAACCGAGTTCACTCCTCGTTTTAGTCCTGTATCACTGAACTGAATTAACTTTCCATTCCTTCCATGTCTCTCTCATGAGATATAAATCTTTACCCAATGCATTGGAGGGAGATATAAGTCCCACCCATCTCATAATTATACCATTATTATGTGTGCCACAATATCATAAATCATACATCATAGCATAACCCATGTAATAAAAATGGGATTCTTAAACATCATGCCATCATAACATAATCCATATAAGATAAAAGGACATCATAAAAATAATTCCATCATAACATAATCAAATCAATGTAAAAATAGGGATAGAAACAGAACCCTATATTATCTTAGATGGAAAATAATTTTGATAAAATGCTTGAACTCCATTCTTGAGGAAAATATTCGTTCTACATCAAAAACATTTTTCCTTTCTTAACATGTCATAATATTTTAAACTAAAATAAGTTGATTAAAAATAAAATTGAAAACTTGTAAAGGAATTTTTATGGAAATAATGATTTATGAAATCATAAAAATCCATTCATGCCGTATAAGTTAAAAAAAAATTTTTCTCGTACTTTCACCAGAAAATTCAAAAAGTACCTCGTTCTGAAAACAACAAAATATTCCTTTCATATCTTTTACTAAAAACTCACCAATGAGTAAAATCGGATTTAAACAATTGTAGTAGTATAGAAATAATATTACATATTGAGGAAACATGGATTTGGATGATAAATATTCCCCAGTAAATTCTAAAGTATAAACAATCTCGGATAAAAATGAGATTGTGAGATTTTCCCATACCTTAGGTCCAATATGCTTTGTACATGTCCGAACCTCCTGTATAATGATTTAAATAATGTCATTGACTTATTTCCGAATCATAATCATTGTTATTATATCATATATGGTCATATTCTTAGCTTCCTATTAGTAATATTTCATTGCTACTTGTTATTCGGGTGTTCATTGCTCTATATTCTTATGCGTGTTTTGTTGAATAAATTCTTATTATTCTTTTTAGGTTATAGATACATAATTTACAGAATGTTATTATTATTATATATATCATATCTATCCATTAAATTTATTTATATAATCATTATTCAATGAAGATCATGTAGAACGAGTCGCATCACAACGTGGAGACGGTAGACTGTACGTACGCACGAGCGATGATATCATTCCCATGTTTGTGGAATTTTATTGAAGTGAATGATAGAATATATCAGAAATAGTATCATGTCATAATAACCATATATAGTTATTCTTTACACCAATATATTCATCCATGTAAGGTGGTGTTGGAAAAACAGATTACACCACAGTGTGGAGACAGTATTCCGTACGTACGCACGCGCTGTGATTTTGTTTTTCATAGGATGGACAGAAGGTGAAATATAGTTATTTCATAGTTATAATAACATATAATTATATTATAGACACTTATGTTATTAATTTATTATGAAATAACAAAATAATAAGAAGTAGAAGAAGAAATGAATTTGAAAGAATTGGTGAAGGATATTACCTCTTCTTTGATACGCCTCTTCTAAAACTCCTCTTAGGGCACTAAAGTTGGTATTTTAAGAAGACCAGAACATCTATTATGTTTATAGGGATTTTTATAAGGGGAATGGGCAGGGTTTGGCTGAGAATGAAGGCTCAAAATTGTGTAAACAATACAACAAAAACTCAGTTTTGCGGCGGTTCTAGGAACCGCCGCGAAACATTGGTTTTTTAACACCCGACCCTCCTTCCCCCGTGACCCCGACCCCCCGCTTCCCTCGGTGACCTCGCGACACCAACCCCGGTGACCCCGCACGACCCCGGAAACCCCGCGACCACGCGACCCCCAGCCCCCCGTGACCCCATAAGATGCACCGTCTTCCCCTCTAAGTAGGGTTTCGTTTCTCCTTTAGTTTTTTTTGGTTCTCCAGTAGGTATATGAATCAAATCCCCAAGAAGGGTTTGTGTGTAATTAATACAACAAATTTTTATTAAAATTTGGTTGGATATAATGATATCTGGGGATGTTTTTATTATGTGTTTGGGTTTAATGCCAACATAAAAGATATATTTTGGGTGCATTTGGCTATAATGAAAACCTGATGAAATGATTTACATGGATTTAGGTGTAATTTCATCTCAAGTGTGTTTATTAGTGAGGGTTTGCGTGTATTTATAATCATGGATATTCATGAAATATGGGTTTGTTGTAATGACAACCATAGACTGTACAGGGAATGGAATGGATGTAATTACAACAATAAACCTATTTGAGTTATGGGTTGAGTTCACTTCCAAAATGCGTTGTTTTTTTGATATGAGTCGGTTCTTAAATTGGATATACTTCCAACTACCATTCATTTTGGGAATATTTCATGATAACCATAGGTATTTATTTGTAACATGTTTAGAAATAACAGTAAAAATGGACGAAGCATGTATAGTTGATCCTGGAAGTCATGATGGAACCCAATAACATAATGGTTATTTTTTATTTAGGTTATATTATTATTATATCAATGTCACATCTATATAAACTTATATTTTCTAGATTTGGGTAAGAAAAATGTTAGTGGTGGCCTCTTAATTTGTACTCAATCCCTACTTAGGCTAAATTGTATTTGAGAAGATTTCATGGTTTTTTTCAGGGTCATCGACCATCCAGATATCTTGATTCACATCATCACATTCATTTTATTTGTCAACAAATATCTCAAATGTTGAGTATTTAACATGTTTTGGTCTCTTTAAACCATATGTAGTTTCAAAAATAATGGGGTAATATCTAAGGTAGTATGTATCAAGTGAGAGATATGGAAAGTTGGAATAAATTAGTCGATTCACCCAAACCCAATAAATGGTCTAGTTGTTCAGCAATAAAGGTGTTGATCATGTTCCCTCAGAACCAAGTCTAATGAATATCTGCATGTCCCATATCAGTAATCCCTACCCTCATTGTTGTATGATGGAACTACATCATGGAGGCATGGAATGTACTATCACCCTGTTTCTTTTTAGAATAGAACATAATTTTGTAATGTCCCCTACGTACCAAACCGTTCCAAGAAAATTGTCCCATAGGCTTGAAGAAGATTCCATGAATTCTATTTGTCACTATGAGAAATACATCTATGAAGACCAAGAAAGTACCAAGAATGGGTGTTCTAATGGTGAATAGAGGTGACAATGTGGTCTGAAAAGAATGATTAGATTCTATCATTAATTTATTCATTTAAAATAAGTAAAGGGACACCAGAGTAGCCATTGAAATGGATATAGAAGAACCCATGAAAGTTATCTAAGTTCCCAATACCAATCATTTCCTTGAATTCGAATATGTATTCAGACTACAAAACCATATCATGGTGGTTTGAAGTGAAACTATGCTAGATAATTTGAACTGATCATGTGTTTCCAAGACCATGATAGTTATAGTATAAGGTTTTCATTATGATTGGTGGGGATGGTTAATGATAGCCTCCACAATTATAATTTAATGAATGTTTCCATCCTCTACCACATTCCACCTTTTGTATGGTCTCTCATTAACCAATGGATACTCCATACACTATTTTGAACCATTTATTTGTGTTGAGTTTTGTTCACACCCTATATCCCCTCTCACTCTCCTTTTCGACATCTTTTATTTTAAATTACACTTAAATGATTATTTTACTGGTTTTTTTCATTATAGGGTGGTATGTAAATGTATAATGAGGCCTTGGGAGATAGCCCTATATTGTGGGTCTGTAGGGGTATTCTAAAAATTGGTTGTGGATGCTGATTTATTTGGAGATAACCTATTAGGATTTGATACTGAATATCACACCTTTCCTCGAAGCATATAAAGTTATCCCTATGGGATATTTCAGTCATGGAAGATAGTTCCACCTAAACCACATAATCAATCAATGGACTGATTGAGAAAATATACAACCTACTACCATTAGATTCTATTGAATGAGAATGGTATTAGTATTCCACTATTTTTAATGGTCATTCTTCACCAGTTGGTCTCTATTTCTTATTGACTCAGGCATTCATAATGTATGTTTTAAAGCTTCCAAAATCATTCTATTCAATGTGATTGTTGTACCCTGAAGTTTAAACATTTGAGAATCATTTTAACAGTTAAATAAATAATGAAATTATATTCTTCTACACCTTCCAATTTGGGTATGAATCTCTTTAGGATACCCAAAATACATAACATTAGATTCTCCTTTTGTAATGTCTTATCAAAACCATGGTCATTTTCATAAGATATTAAACTTTGTGGCACAATGTTCTAAACTTCATGACCATAAAATTAATGCCCCCCTCCAAGGTATTATATGATACTAATAATCCTTAATTCACATCAGGTTGTGTTTTGGAATATCTATGAAGACTAAACAATCATTGGTTCTATGTTTTTAGATATAAAAATGTTAGCAGCTTCAGGTCTGAGAACCATGACCATAAAATATCTGAGTCATCCCCTAATGAGGTGCACTGTCTGCAAAAACTCACAGTGGTATACCTTGCTTAACATTATTGCATTGATGTTTTCCTTATACTTGATGTTGTTGTTAGTCATAAATCACACATCGTACCTGACCTTTTTTACATCCCTATAGAGGGTTTCCATCTTTTCATTAAAATGATTGTTTGAACCAAGACACTCTTTAAATTCCGTTATACTTTTAAGATGGGTCCCATGTTGTGTGACCATGTCACATTGCATGTGATATTTAAATCCAACCAAAAGTCCAGTTCCACAGCCCAGGGGTCCCATGGTACCAGTAATGTCAGATTACATGTTATGAAACCTGTGATTTTCCTAATCCCATGGGGTATTAATTCGACTAGGTATTCCTATACATTCCTAGATCTCCAAACCTCACCGAATTAGGTATATCAGGGGTCATCCAATCCTCTAGTCATCACATATTAGCATTCATTTCTTTAAATATTATTAGAAAAAAATACTCTCATTCCATCCACATCATCCTATTTGAAACTAAGTGGAAGATGCTACCCTGCAGATGTCGCTGGACCGGGCCAAAACGTTGTGGTCACGCTACGGTCACGTCGTGGTCATGCCGGGGTCACGCCGCGGTCACGCCACAGTCATGCCGCGGTCACGCCGCGATCACGCCGTGGTAATTCTGTGATTTGGACCTGCTCCAGCCACATCCAGCCCACACCATCCCCCTTCCACCTTCATTTCAGCCTGCTGCCACCAGAATTCCAGCCCGCAACAGCCCCCTGCCACCTTCGAATCAGCCCGCACCATCCCCCCAGCACCTGTAACCATCCCCCTTCCACTAGAATTCGAGCCCTCACCGAATTAGGTATATCAGGGGTCATCCAATCCTCTTGTCATCATAGATTAGCTTTAATTTCTTTAAACATTCTAAGACAACATCCTATCATACGATCCATATCATCCTATTTGAAACTAAGTGGAAGATACTACCCCTTGGATGTCGTTGGACTGGGCCAATGCCGCGGTCACACCGCGGTCACGCCGCGGTCACGCCACGGTAATGCCGTGATTTGGCCCTACTCCAGCCACATCCAGCCCACACTAGCCCCCTTCCACCCTCATTTTAGCCTGCTTCCACCATCATTCTAGCTTGCAACAGCCCCCCTTCCACCAATATTAGAGCCCTCACCGAATTAGGTATATCAGGGGTCATCCAATCCTCTAGTCATCACAGATTAGATTTCATTTCTTTAAATATTCTGAGAAAACATCCTCTCATGCCATCCATATCATCCTATTTGAAACTAATTGGAAGATGCTGCCCCATGGATGTCACTGGACTAGGCCAACACGCTGCGGTCACACCGCGGTCACGCCGTAGTCACGCCACAATCACGCCGCGGTCATGCCACGGTAATGCCGTGATTTGGCCCTACTCCAGCCACATCCAGCCCACACTAGCCCCATGTCTTGATATATAGTAAATTCTACATGACCTCAATCTGGTTATTGTATAATAACTTTATTAGCTATAAATATGTACATAAGAGTCAGATAAATAAAATATCTCAATATAAACATGTTCCCCTACCCATGAATCCATGGTATGTTAATGATGTCCCCTATCATACATAGGATATATTTCTACATGATATATTTCACCAGAGGCTTATTCATCAATGTACTTATATTTACATTCAGTCCTTATATTTAAAATTCAGTCCTTTAACTTCATGAATGTATGAATTGGAATCTCATCAAGATTTATTTTTTAATGGTTATTTCTTAAGGGAATGAATGTAGAGAAATGGACTGAACTCATGAGACTTTTTATTGGTGAGAGATCAGTATAGGAGTATGTCAATATCCTTTCAAGGTTTGTTATATATTCTCCAAAGATATGGGTCATCAATTATGATAAACACCATTTCTTTGGTGATGGTCTTCACCCAGACCTTGGTACATCTCTACTTTCTTTGGGCATAACATCCATTTTGGAGGTTGTCACTAGGGACATGAGAATGGAAGCTAAATATTCTTGGAAATCTACGGTTGTTCATTCCTTAGTTTTATCCGTTATGCAAAAAATTAGTAGTGGGAATGAAGAGAATCCAATGTGCAAGGAGTAGAGGCAGGATGAACCATAACATGATGAAAAGGCCCATTATTATAGAAATAGTTCATCCATTTTGTGCTTCCAGTTTGGGGACTTTGAGGAAATTTGAGACCCATTTCTTGATATATCATTGAAGTTTTCTCTATTATGGAAATTTTGTTCATCATTATTTGTTTTTGATGATGGGGTTATAGAAGATGTCTCCTGTTTGATTCCTTGTTTTTTGTGTAGGCACATTGTGATATACATGGATAAAAGCTGGATCACATTACCGAGGAACACACCTCAGTATGTTAAGGGTTTGAATGAGTTTTTATATTTTGTAATTTCTAATCGATCTGTTGAAGGGAGAATAAAATGTCCATGTCCTAAATGTAAATTTAGAACATGGTTGAAGAGAGATGAGGTTTATGAACATTTAATACTGAAGCAATTCCCTGCTCAATATCTGTGTTGGATTTGGCATGGAGAATCGAACGTTACAGAAAGATTGAGCACTGATGTTAATCTGCATAATGAGGTCCCAAGTTCATCGACAATGGAAAATGAAATGTAAAACCTAATAAATGATGCATTCGGCACTGCAAGACACCACTATCAGCATCAAAACATATCAGAACAACCAGAAGAGGGTGCTATAAATTGCAACGTGACAAGTGATGTTTTTGAGACTGTAACACAGGCATATCAAGATTGTCACATATCATTGGATCCTCCTCTGGATTATGTGGATCCAAATGTAATAGAAAAATTCACTGAGGAAAATGTGTTTCATGATTTAGTTGATGATGGAAATCAAGAGTTGTATAGTGGGTGTTTGAAATATTCAAAGCTTTCATTTTTTCTGAAGTTGTACCATATCAAATGTCTATTTGGAATTAAAAATAAGGCAATGTCCATGATATTGGAATTGATTCGTGATGCATTTCCTGAAGCAAAAATCTCAGAATATTTTTATGATATGAAAAAAGTTGTTAACAAGCTTGGTCTGAATTATACAAAAATACATGCGTGTCCTAATGATTGTATGCTTTATTGGGGAGAGGATTCAAGTAGACAGAATTGCAAGAAATGTTCTTCTTCTAGATGGCAGGAAAAAGGTGATGTTGGAAGTCTTAATGAACATAATTTCATGGAGAAGAAGAATAGGAGCACACCTGAAAAGGTTTTGCGTTACTTTCCTTTGAAGCCTCGATTACAAAGATTATTCATGTCATCGAAAACCGCCGAACACATGAAGTGTAATTCTGTAGATAATAACAATGATGGTTTAATGAGACATCCACAAGATTCCCAATCATGGAAGACATTTGATTCATTACATCTCGATTTCTCAGCTGATCATAGGAATGTTCAATTGGGATTTGCTGCCGATGGATTCAACCCATTTGGGACTTTGAGTACCAATTATAGCATTTGGACAGTTGTTTTGATCCCTTATAATTTACCTCCATGGATGTGTATGCAACAATCATCTTTTATCCTTTCGATGATTATTCCTAGAAAACAAATGCCTGGAAATGATATTGATGTATACTTGCAGCCTTTGATTGAAGAATTGCAGGAGTTATGGAGAAACGGTGTTGAGACATTTGATGCTTCTTCTAAAATAATGTTCAAAATGCATGCTGCTTTAATCTGGACCATTAGTGACTTCCCTCGTCTTGGAAATTTATCTGGTTATAACACTTACACGGGTTTGTCTTGTCCCATTTGTAACTTTGATTTTGATCCCAAACGGCTACCTCATAGTAGAAAATGGTGCTTCTTGTGTTATCGATGATTTCTCGATGCATCTCATAGATTTCAGCTGAGCAGATCAAAATTTAATGGTTCCATTGATCATAGACCACCTCCAAAGTTGCTAAATGGTTTTGAAATATTGGCACAGCTTGAAAATGTTGAAACAGAATTTGGGAAGGTTCATCATTTGAATGATAGCAAAAAACGGGTCTGAAGTGTATCGTCAAGTGAAACCGGAACACAACAATGGAAGAAAAAAAGTATATTCTTCAAACATACATATTGGGAATTTAATTTGTTGCAACATAATCTTGATGTGATGCATATTGAGAAGAATTTCTGTGACAATTTGATTTTCACATTGCTTAATGAGCATCAAAAGTCGAAGGATCATCTCAATGCTCGCAAAGACTTACAAGCAATGAACATAAAACATGATCTCTGGCCAGATGAGAATGGAAAGTATCCTCTGAAAATTTTTGCAATGAAAAATAGGGATAAGGATACATTCTTTCAAATGTTAAAGAATGTTAAGGTATCTGATGGGTATTCAAGTAACATCTTGAGGTGTGTTGACTTGAAGAATCATAAGTTATATGGATTGAAAAGCCACGATTCACATATTTTGTTACAACAGTTACTACCATTGGCATTGCGTACATTATTACCTGAAAAAATTACCGCTGTTGTACTCCAGTTCTGCACATTTTTCAGAAAACTATGTGAGAAATATCTACATCCATTTCAGCTTGACACCTCCAGGAGAGGTTTGTATTGACCCTTTGCGCAATGGAGATGATCTTTCCTCCGTCCTTTTTTACTGTAATGATGCATTTAACTGTGCATTTGGTTGAGGAAGCTAAATTAGGAGGCCCCGTTCATTATCGATGGATGTATCCAATTGAGAGGTAATTTATTTATATGTTTTCCAGTTAAGTAAAAAATTCTTGGTACTTAATTAAATGCATAGTTATGTTTATTTTATTTCATAGATATATTGAGCATTTGAAATCATATGTGAGAAATAAAGCTAAACCAGAAGGCTCAATTGTTGAAGGCTATGTGGATGAAGAGTGTCTTACCTTTTGTTCTCGATACTTGGATGATATTGAGGCAAGATTTAATCGAGTTGGACGTGTTGATGACACATCGACTCAATCTAAAATACATCAGAAATCCAAAATATTTCCTGCTATTGGCCGATCAGATGGGAGGACCTCAAATGTGACACTGACTGAATTGGAATTATTACAGGAACATAGATATGTGCCGCTGAATAGTGAAATTGCAGATCTATTTATTGAAGATTTGAGGATACAAACAAAGAGATGAATGAGAGGCTGAACACGAAATGAGAAAGATATAACGAAAGATGTTAATAAAGATCTTGTAGAATGGTTTGCACGATGTGTAAGTTCATAAATATTGCAATAAATACAAATATTAATTTTACACATACATTTTGTAAATATAATAATGTATATTTCTTTTTTCAGATCATGAATACTGATACTCGAGCAGAGGTATCAGAAGATTTGAAGTTTCTTGCTAGAGGTCCCCTAAAAGAAGTTAGAAAGTTCGACGCTTATAATATGAATGGATTTAGATTTCATATAGTCGATCGAGAAGTGGGTTTGAGAACAAAGAATAGTGGTATATTTACATTTTCTGAAGTGGAATACTATAGAAAGCTGCATGATATTATTGAATTAAACTACCACAGACATTTTTCGGTTGTTTTATTCAAATGAAAATGGGTCGATATTATCAGAGGCGTTAAAAGAGATTCCTTGAAATTTACTTTTGTGAACTTCTATCACTTGATGGATGTTGGTGATCATGAACTGCATGATCCATATATCTTAGCATCGTAAGCAAAATGGTATATTATGTGAATGATGTTGCTGATGAAGGGTGGAGTGTATTTTCTCACGTAATACAAAGAGATTTGTATGATATGGGTGATGAAGTGGAAAATTTGACCTCTAAAATTGAATTTAATCAGCAATAGGAAGAAAAATTATTTTTCTATCATGATATTGAAAATATTAGTCTAGAAAGGATGAATGAAGTTGATGAAGAAATGGAGCAGGAAACCGGCATGATTGAAGGGGAAAATGATTGTATGTACAATTATTTATTTATTCAGCAACCACTTGTTTCATTTCTGCAGTCATTCATTATCATTGTTATATATATTTTGTCTGTTAGTACTCCATCTGTTATCATTTTTAATTTTTTTTGCATAATCTTTTTGAAATATATATTCTGAACTTAATTTTATTTGATTAAATGACAGGAATTCCAAGGAAGAAGCATTACATTATTTCATCCAGTTATGTGACAGATGACTATCAATCTGGCTCCCTCCCCACGACATCTGATGCACCAGTTGCCGACACCCCTACCCATCTCCCCTTGCACCATCTCTCACACCATCTGTGGATGTCCTAGTAGAGGCTGAGTCGTCGACTCCCCCTTCAGGATCCTCAGTAGTGGGGCAGCGATGCACCCCTTCCAGTTCATCCCGGACATATTGGAGTGTCACTATCATAGGTACAAATTTTAATTAAATAAATTTATTGAAATTTGTTTATACTAATTGTTTTCTCATTGAAGATTACAAAAATGCAACCGTGGAGAAAAAATAAAAAGTTCAGATGTTTGGAATCTGAATGGTGAGAAGATTGTTGTGCAATTTGATTCTTATGGGGTCCCTATGGATGATGCCGCGGGGTTGCTTGGCCAGATTCTAGGCCAGCTGGCAGCGGAGCCCATTTCCCTTCCCATTTCATATGAATATTGGAGACATATGCCTCAAAGCTAAAAAAAATGAAGTGTTTGATTTTCAAATCAAGGTAAATTTATTACATTATGGTTTAATTTAATGTCATGTTACTAATATGTTCAAAATGAATTTCTGTATACAGATGTTCTTCTACTTTACCGTTGCTGATGTGATAGCATGAAAGTGGACGTTGAAAAATCTAGGTAAGAAGTGGAAAGATTTTAAATGGAGATTGTGGTGTGATGTCAATGATGCTTCGTTGACCATGCTGCAAATGTATGAGAAGCTACCCAGTGGGGTACCAAAAGAGCAGTGGAAAGTGTTTGTTGATAGGCATCGGGATCAGAAGTGGATGGTATTGAAATATATATATTATTTTATTATATTCATTTTACATTTATACATGTATATGAAAAGGAAATGACATTCAATACATCAGTATTAAATTTCATTTTATTTATTTCAGGATATATCAAGATAGAATGCATCAAACCGAGCGAAGCAAGTTATCTCGCACACTGCGGGCTCAAAAAGTTTTTCTAGAAATCAAAGTTCATTGGTAATATTTTAATTAGTTTAAATATTTATAAGGCAATATTATTTGTTTAATATATTGAATTGTTGATTTATCTTTGATTAATGCAGTCACAGAGTTTTGGCCATGAAGCATCCAGAACTGAACTGTGGTTGGATGTTCACAAGAAATCAGATGGATGTTTTGTTAATGAGACTGCTAAAGAAGTTGGGGTATGAAGTCAATTTTTTATCATAATAAATTCTTATCAATTTTTTCAGTGTTAATATATATTGATATTTGATTTATAGGTCACTATTAAAGAACTATGAGATGCCAATCCTGCGCATTCCTACTCTGTCTCCCAGGATGACCTGGTTGCTAAAGTCCTTGGGAAGGATCATCCTGGGAGAGTGCACGGGATGGGTTTGGGACCCGTGCCATTTGAGTTTTTTAGCAGGCCACTGAGGATAGATTCTGTACCTACTCCTGACTTTAGTCAGCCCGGAGATGATAAGAAAGAGATTGTTTCTTTACGAAACACAGTTCACCAGCAGGGGGATCAGATATCTACATTGCAGAAAGATTTGACTGAACTATGTCAGCATATGAGCAGATATGCCCCTGGTGGGAGTGCATAGATTGGTGGTATGCAGGTAAATCATAGAAAATCAGAATCATTTAGTGTTCTAACTTTCATTTGTTTTAGGTTTTAATATAAATATGTAACCGTATTTAATTTTCAATATAATGTTCTTACAGGTGACAACACAAAGTGGAAATGAAGGTGGAGAGGGTGACGATGCATCATCGGACCCTGAGTAGTTGTACTGTTGATGTGTTGAACAAAAATGAAAATAGTTGGTTTGTATATGTAATATTTGTGACACATAGTTGCCACCACACATTTTCATGTCCTAAAATTTCCTTTATTAATCACATTTTTTATGCATTTTATTGATTTCTGATGTTTGTTTTTATGTCTTCATTTCTTGAGTGTGGTACACATTATTCCATTTAGGTCTTTGTTTGAATTGGTAGTCAAGATTTTGGATGACTAGGAGTTAAACCCATTTTTGATGTGTTAAACAAATTGGGTCATTTCATAGTGATCAAGGGGATAGTGTTGTGGACACTTTGGGGAGTCCAATTGTTGAAAATGTCTGATTTAAGTGTCAAAAGTATCTAAACATGCTCTAGCTCTTCTAAAATGTAATGAGAATGTTCTAAATCAAGGGTGGTTCAGTAAGATATAGGTGTGACTGAGGGGTGATAAATTAGCATAAGTCCATGAATATAGGAAATAATACTTTATAAATTAAAAAATAATCTCGAAGATGGATGTAGAATTGATGCACAATTGGTATGTCTTATAGAAAAATGAATTTTAAGAGAGAACTTATACCAAATACTTAAATATTAGGATGGTTACAATGGACCATTTCCAACCATAACTGTTTTTATCACTGAACTATTACTGCATGACTTGAACTGCATTCCCAACACAATTTCCACTTAATCATGGTTTGTCTGGTAATTATTACCTATCATTATATCCTTGAATTATTTATATTATGATTCTTAATTCCATTTTTTGATTCATTACAAGCTATATGGTCATGAAACTTTAATTACTGGAATTCCAAAACTTTCTTCTTTACCATTCATGACTATTATTTCTACAACCACTCTCCCAAAGGTTACATTTTCCATGACCTGTGTGATTCTCCCCACCATAGGATTTTAATATTCATCATTTTAATAAAAATAGGAATCTAATTCCCATGAAAAACACTCTGTCCACCACTAAACATGGTTTCTGGATGTGATTCAACATAATTATACCATGTTCCATCATGAAAATCCATCATTGGCATACGCTGAATCCTCATCTGGAACTAATATTCCATCCTTGAACAACCTGTGGTTCACTTACTACCACATAGATTTACATCATCCACTTAATAATAAATAGATATGGTCTATTCATAATCACATGTATTATGAAATCACCATTCCATGTGCGCACATTCAATCAACATCAATAACAACATCTTGAACTTTAACCTAGATTGATGATGTTATAAAACTCGATCCTCTTACATAGTCATCCATAGAACTAGGATAACTTAGCTTTTCTACTAAAAACTCTGGTCTACATCACTCACCACAACGTAGTTAATACCTAACCTATATTCCAACATAAAAAGATGTCAACTAAGACTCACTAGAAATATCCACATTCCTATAAAAGCTATATCCCAATGTAACTCTAAAACTATTCCCACAATAGGATTTTTTATAAAAATATATTTCTAATGTGTTATTTAATCTATTTCATCAGTTCAAATTTATTATAAGTATTAAGGATGGTTTCTAGGCCACAAAACCAAAAACAAATCATTATATAAATGGGTTGGTACTAATATAACTACTAATTCATCAATTATCAATTTTTATAAGTAGAGTGGAATCACTATGGATGGTCTATCCTAAGAAAGTGAAGTTATAAGATTTAGTGGAATCCAGTTTGGGATGTTACAATGTTGTATCAATGGTGTTTTATCTTCCTAGCATTTACTATTTAGGATATTGTATACATGAGTATGAGGAATGTGTTGGAACCTTTGATTGTTTTTTCTGGTTTTATTTGTTTTTCAGGGAAGTGGTGCAGCAGAATCGAAGAATTATTATTTTTATTCTGGGAAACTTTTTGCGGCAGTTTTAACCACCACGAAATGTATAATGATGGCGGTTTAAACTGCCGCTAAACGTAAAATAAAATTTACTTCTAGCAGCGGTTATAACCGCCGCTAAATAGAATCATCGTGGCTGCCTCATTCCGCGGCAGTTTACCTGAATTTAGCGGCGGTTTACCGCCATTGGAAATTGAGTTTATTCACGGCGGTTATAACCGCCACGAATAAAATGATATCCAGGGATCATAAAAACGCCGCTAAATTCAGGAAAACCGCCGCGAAATGAGGCACCTATGACACTTTCTTAAAACCATCGCTAAACGTTAAAAACCGCCGCTAATAGATTGCCGACACCCTATTAGGCGGTGATTTCTATAAACCACCACCAAACAGTGTAGAGACAGTTTAAACTGACTCTAAACGCAAAAAACACCGCCTCTAAATGGCGATTCGGTTGTAGTGAAATAGGAGTGGGAGGAGGTGCCCTTTTATAAGGGAGGAGAGGGGCACCTTAGGAAAAACATAAAATATTATTTTATAATAAAGTCGTATTCGGTTTTTAATAGCTCCAAATTTATTTATTTTGAAGATAAGGTGGGTATGGGTCGAAATCCTCTCAACCAATATCTTTTATACAAGTTTAGGTTACTATTCTAACTTTATCATTTAGATTTAACTCTAAGTTAAATAATTTGACTTTTACCGCGTATTCTTGTTTTCTTACACTATATGGTTAATAAACTTACTATAACAAGCCAAAATAACCCCAAGTGGTTCATTATTAATATATATAACCTTATCTAAGTAATTTGGATGAAACATAGATTTTTATAAATAAAATAACAATTAATAATATAATATTTCTTTTAAAAACTATTTTATGTCAATTTTGACACTATTTGGTAATTGATTTTTGTGAAAATCATAATAGAATTATTAGTTAAAAAAACGTTAATTAAATCAATACTGACATGTCACATTAACATATAAAATTATTTTAATTCATAAAAAGTCTCAAATTTCATTTATTTTGGTATTTATAATATCAATTATGTTAATATTTCATTAATAAGGTAATTACTGCATCATCATTGTGTCATAATTAAATTAAATTATTTAATGTCTAAAAATTATAAATAAAATACCATTATGTATGAAATTTTTTTATATTTCTAATGAATATTTATAGTTGGATTTATCTTATTTATAACCCTATAGTAAAAATGTTTTAGTTATTAAACATTGATTTTAACTCTTTTAACTCTTCTTTAAATAAAATAATAATAAGTGTCCTAATCTAATCCAAGTGGACCTAAATGGTCATATTTTATTCTTAAGGTTATTTTTGGTAGAATTTAACTTATCCAACAGAATTAGGACATGTTTTAGGGTAATAATAATATCATTTTTACCCTTAATTACCCTATTTACTTTTAACCGTGGTAAATAAAAGTAAAAAGTTACTATTCACCAAAAATTAATTTTATCTTATTGAACCAAATTTTACTCCTTGATATTAACTACGTCTCTTGGATTTTTGAAATTCAACTCACAGAAGCGGTAAAATTAAGTTTTTTGTATAATTGCAAATGCTCCTAGGAGGTGGGTAAAAGACGGTAAAAAGTTCAATAAAATTTTTATGTATCTATATTATTATAAAATTAATCCAATGAATTACATTGAACTTATATAGGTATTATGTATCTATTTTGACCTAAAATAAATTTAAATGAAAAAATAATTATTTAAATTAAAAGTCGGTTTTAACTAATAACTCAGTGTTTTCACTATTCATCAAAAAATAAAAGTTTTCAGAAAAGTACCAAAACTTCACCCTAGGATAATTTCGATATTAAGAATCCAAAAATGAAGTCCATTTTGAAAGATAATATTTATATAATTTCAAAAAGTGGGTATTAATATTCATAACGGCTAGTTTATATAATATTTTAATAACATAACATTGTTTAGAGAAACTCAGTATTGCGTACAATGCAAGCTATTGAGGAAGGTTTATCTTTCGTGTAACGCAAGTGAAGACAATGTTGTGTGTAGTGAAATATCCCTTTAGTGATGCATATAACATAAAAACAAAATATTTCTCATAAAATCTCGGGTGTTACATTCTACCCCCCTTAAAATGAATTTCTCCCTCAAAATTCGTCACTTTGTAACAAACAGATGAGGATACCTATCCCTCCTTATATCCTCAAGTTCCCATGTAGATTTTTCTAATTGGTTGTTCCTCTATAAAACATTCACCAAGCGAGTGGTCTTGTTCCATAGGACTTTTTTGCTACTATCCAGAATCTCTATCGGCTGTTCTTTATAAGAAAGATCTTGTTCCAGCGGTACAACTTCTGAGCTGAGTACATGTGAAGGATCAAGTATGTACTTTCCCAGGAGGGATACATGGAACATATCATGAACTTCAGAGATATTCGGCGGAAGATCCAATCAGTATGCTACCTTCCTAATACGATCCAATATTTCAAAAGGACCAATATACCTAGGGCTCAGCTTGACCTTCTTTCCAAATCTCAGTACTCTCTTCCAGGGAGATATTCGTAAGAACACTTTATCACCCACTTCAAACTCTAGGTCTTTTCTTCGGTTATCAGCATAAGTTTTTTGTCGACTCTGAGCTGCTCTTATGTGTTCTTGAATATATCTATCCTTTTCTTCCATCTCATCAAAAAGATCAGGTCCTAATAGCTTTCTTTCCCCAACTTCAACCCAGCAAGTTGGAGTCCTGCATTTCTTTCCATAGAGAGCTTCATAAGGAGCCATATGAATACTGGAGTGAAAGATATTATTATAATAAAATTCCACCAAAGGTAGGTGTTGATCCCAACCACCTTTGAAATCCATAGATCAGGCTCTCAACATGTCTTCTAGAGTTTGAATTGTCCTCTCAGACTGACCGTCTGTCTGAGGATGATAAGCGGTGCTGAAACTCAACTCTATATCTAGAGTATGCTGAAGACTTCACCAAAACTTCAAGTTAAACCTCGGATCATGATCAGATATAATGGGAAGTGGTACTCCATGCAATCTTACCACTTCATTTACATATATCCTGCAAAGATGATCAAGACAAAAATCTTCTCTAATAGCAATGATGTGTGCTGACTTCGTAAGATGATCAACTATAACCCAGATAACATTATTGCCTTTGGATGTTTTAGGAAGTCCAGTGAAAAATTCCATAGTGATGTTTTCCCATTTCCATTCTGGTATGGGTAATGGTTGTAACATCCCATTAGACTTCTGTCTCTCAGCTTTAACTTGCTGACAAACCAAGCATCGAGAGATATATTCAACAACATCTCTTTTCACTCCATCCCACCAGAAGTACTACTTCAGGTCCCTATACATCTTCGTGCTTCCAGGGTGAATAAAGAATGAAGAACTATGAGATTTATCCAATATTTCCTTCTTTAATTCTGGGATGGGATGAACAAAAACCCGATTCATAAACCTTATTATTTCATCACAATCAATGTGGAATTCAGGAACATTTCTCACCTTATTTTGTAACTCTACATCTTTTTTCTGCTCCTCTTTAATCTTCACATATATAGATGGTTGAACATTCATTTGAGAAAGATAAAAGTTTTCCCCTTATATTATAATTCCAAGATCCATCCTTTGTAAATCCATAAATATTGGATCTTTTGTGATCCTCATCATGGATAAGCTAGCATGGTCTTGTCGACTTAATGCATCTGCCACCTTGTTTGCTTTCCTAGGGTGGTAATTAATTGAGTAGTCATAATCCTTAATCAGCTCCAACCATCATCTTTGGCGTATATTCAGCTCCTTTTGTGTGAAAATATACTTCATACTTTTATGATCAGTATAAATATCACACCTTTCACCATAAAGATAATGCCTCCAAATCTTTAACGCAAAGATTACCACAGCTAACTCCAAATCATGATTTGGGTAATTTTGATAATGTATTTTCAATTGTCATGAGGCATAAGATATCACCATATCGTTTTTCATGAGAACACACCACAATCCCTTCTTGTATGTATCACTATTGATCACAAACCTTTATCTACTATAAGGAAGTGTGAGCATAGGTGCTATGGATAATCTTCTTTTTAAATCCTTGAAATTCACTTCACACTCCTCCGTCCAAACGAACTTAACTCCTTTTCGAGTCAACCTGGTGAGTGGATTAGATAATCATGAAAAATATTTCACAAAACGTCAATAATATGCAGCCAAACCAAGAAAACTTCGGATCTCAGTTACTGTTGTTGGTCTTGACCATCTTTCGATAACCTCTGTTTTTGTTCGATCCACAGATATCCCCTATTTTGAGATTATGTGACCAAAAAATGAAACTTTTTGAAGCCAAAATTCACCCTTGGTAAATTTGTAATAAAGCTTATCCTTTCTTAGGGTCTTTAATACAATTCTCAAGTGATCTTCATGTTCTTCCTTTCTCTTTGAATAGGCAATAATATCGTCTATAAAGACTACCAATAAATGATCAAGATAGTCTTTAAAGACTCTATTCATTAGATCCATGAAGATAGCAGGGGCATTAGTAAGACCAAATGGCATGACTATAAATTCCTAGTGTCCAAACCTTGTACGGAAAGTCTTCTTTGGTATATCCTCCCTTTTGACCCTTGATTGATGATACCCTGAACAAAGATCAATCTTGAAAAAGTATTGAGCTCCACGTAGTTGGTCAAACAAGTCATCAATGTGTGGGAGAGGATATTTGTTCTTTATAGCGATCTTGTTATGTTCTCGATAATCAATGCAGAGTCTCATTGATCCATCTTTCTTATTAACGAATAGAATAGGTGCTCCCCAAGGTGATGCAATAGGGAATATGAATCCCTTATCAAGATTCTCTTGGAGCAGCTTCTTTAATTATTGAAACTCAATTGGGGCCATTCTATAAAGTGTCTTTGAAATGGTCATAGCACCTAGTATGAGTTCTATTGAAATCTCAACTTCACGATTTCATGGAAGACCTAGAAATTCCTCTGGAAATACATCATAAAACTACTGTACAATGGGTGTATTCTTAATCGCGAGTTTATCTCCAACCATTTGAGATAAATAACCTTCATTTATTGGAATCATGACCCATAATATTGAAGAAATTTCCACTAGAAGGTTATATTTATCCTCACATCGATAGATAATCGTTGATTGATCAGGAATATGAAATGTGAATTCCCTTATTTGGAAATAGATATGAGCTCCATATAAAGAAATCCAATCAATGCCAATGATCACATTAAATTACACTATAGGAAGGATCACAAGATTTTCAGGAAGCGCTTTCCCACGAATGTCAATCGGAGAAGAATTGTAAACTTTTGATGTGACCATTGTGCCATTAAGAGTTTTCACAGCTAACTCAACATCTAATTGTTGAGGTAATACAACGATACCCTTAGAAAATTCTTCAAAAATAAAAGAGTGGGTGGATCTAGAATCAAATAAAACATTTTCTACTTTAGAATGGATGGAAAGTGTACCTTTCACCACTTCGTTATCATAATCCACATCACCGATAGAAATTACATGTGACTTTCCTTTGTCTTCGGCCTTAAGAGTTTGTTGATGTCGATCATCATTAACAACCCTTGGATTAGGGCATTGATTAGCATAATTCCCCATTTCCTTGCACTTGTAACATTGAAGTGTAGGAGGTGCATTATATGTAGCCATTTCTTTGTTTTCATCACTAGAAATATTCTTCCCATCATTACGACATTCAAAATCCCGATGACATTATTTTCCACATTTGAAACATTTACTTGTCCCTTTAAGACAATTCCCTCCATGTTTCTTTCCACACTTTGAGAATAAGGGGAAAAAATATTCTTTTCAGTGTGGTATTTAGATTTCCCTTTCAATTCTATCTTCCTCTTTTTATCAAACCCATATGACTGATGGGTTACTCCAATCTCCATCTCAACCTTGAGAGCACAACGAACAATTTCCTCGTAGCTATTGGAGTCCCTTATGGCTAACGCCCTTCTAAGACTTGGTTTTAAGCCACTAAAAAATTGATCGATCTTACTCGTAGGTTGGATAATAATTTCGGAATCGTACCTTGAAAGTCTTGTAAAATTTGCTTCATAGGTACCAACAGATTCATCATCCTTTTGCTTTAGTTTAAAAAACTCATTCTCCATATTTGTTCGAAGAATACGAGGGAAGTAATTATTGAAAAAATTTCTTGAAATAGCCCCATTCCATGGATTCAATTTCATCTTGGGGCCTTGTATTCTTGATAAGATTCCACCATTGATCAGATTCACCTTCCAAAAAATATACTGCTAAGATGACTTTATCATGTTCAGAAAATTGTAGAACTGAAGATATCTTTTCAGTGGTACTGATCCATTGTTTAGCCAATAATGGATCATTAGACCCACTTAATGAGGGTGGACACTGCCTCATGAAGGATTAAATAGAATTTTTCTTCTTACTTTGCTCATTTGGAAGTCCTACATGATTCATAGCTTGATAAAGTTGTGTGAGCATGGCTACACGATTTTTCATTCCACCTCCCATAACTTTTGGTTTCTTAGGGGGACAATCATTGCATTTCCCATCACATTCCGCATTAACATGGTTCCTTCGGGTTCCACCCATTGACTAAAACCAAGAAGAATAGTGTGAGAAACACTAATTATAACAGGAAAACAACATAATCAGCAATAAAATTTCACACTTTGGGTCTTATCATTGGTTACTCATGGACATTTCTAAAACACTATGATTGTGTTCTATGCTTAGACATATCCTTAGGGTTCTTACTAAGGCTTTCACGTCCTAGTTTCCAAAGGTTCAATATACATTTCCTCTGATACCAACTATAACGACCCATACATTACATACACTATTATTACATCAAAATTTAAGCACACTTATTACAACATATAAAAAACCCATTAAAGGACCGTATTGGTATAGTGTCTTTAGAAACTGGGAAATATAAAAAACTGGTTCATAAATCATCTACACTATCTCCCTTTTATTTTATCATATCTAGTGTCCCTTTTAGAATATCTTACTTAATACCCTTATTCCTTACCTGGGGAAAAGAAAACATACAAAAGGGTGTGCTCAAAGGCTCAGTAAGGGTAAACAAAATAAATATCAATCATATCATATTCATAAGAACATAACATTTTGAAAATCTTAACCTGCAAAAGAGATCATAATATCATAACATGGGATAAATCATGGTAGTGAATTGTAATCCCAATAATCATAACATAAAACATGAAACATTTTTAATACACACATAATCATAGATAATCATTTCTTAATAGTCAAGACTCATTTCTAAGACAATCCTAGCAGACAAAGTCCATTTCTGAACCGAGTTCACTCCTCATTTCAGTCCTGTATCACTGAACCAGATTAACCTGCCATTCCAGCCATGTCTATATCACGAGATATAAATCTTTAACCAATCTATTAGAGGGAGATATAGGTCCCACCCGTCTCATAATGATAGCATTATTATGGGTGCCACAATATCATAAATCATATATCATAGCATAACACATGTAATAAAAATGGGATTCTTAAACATAATGCCATCATAAAATAATCCATATAAGATAAAAGGACATCATAAAAATAATTCCATCATAACATAATCAAATAAATGAAAAAATAGGGATATAAATAGAACCCTATATTATCTTATAAGGAAAATAATTTTGATAAAACGCTTGAACTCCATTCTTGAGGAAAATATCCTTTCTACTTCAATTTTTTTCCTTTCTTAACATGTAATACAATTTTAAACTAAAAGAAGTTGATTAAAAATAAACTTAAAAACTTTTAAAGGAAGCTTCATGGAAATAATATTCCCTGAAATCAAAGAAATCCATTAATGCCGTATAAGTTAAAAGAACATTTTTCTCGTACTTTGGCCGAAAAAGTCAAAAAGTACCTCGTACTAAAAACGACAAAATATTCCTTCCATATCTTTTAATAAAAACTAAATAATGAGTAAAATAGTATTTAAACAATTGTAAGAGTATAGAAATAATATTACATATTGAGTAAACATGGATGTGTATGACAAATATTCCCCATTAAATTCTAAAGTATAAACAATCTCGGATAAAAATGAGATTGTGAGATATTCCCTTACCTTACTTCTGATATGATTTGTACGTGTCCAAACCTCCTGTATAATGATTTAAATAATGTCATTTACTTATTGCAGAATCATAATCATTGTTATGATATCATATATGGTCATATTCTGAGCTTCTTATTAGTAATATTTCATTGCTACTTGTTATTCAGGTGTTCAATGCTTTATGTTCTTATGCGTGTTTTGTTGAATAAATTATTATTATTATTTTTAGGTTTTAGATACATCATTTAAATAATTTTATTAGTATTATATATATATATATCATATTTATTAATTCAATTCATTTATATAATCATTATTCAATGAAGATCACGTAGAACGAGTCACATCACATCATGGAGACGGTAGGCCGTACGTACGCATAAGTGATGATATCGTTCCCATGTTTGTGGAATTGTATTGAAGTGAATGATAGAATATCTCAGAAACAGTATCACATCATAATAACCATATATAGTTATTCTTTACATAATTATACCGATCCATGTAAGGTGGTGTTGGAAAAACAGATTACACCACAGCGTGGAGACGATATTCTGTACGTACACACGCGCGTTGATTTTGTTTTTCTTAGGATGGATAGAAGGTGAAATAGGGTTTTTTCATAGTTATAATAACATATCAGTATATGAGTGATAATTATGTTATTAATTTATTATGGAACAACAAAATAATAAGAAGTAGAAGAAGAAATGAATTTGAAAGAATTGGTAAAGGATATTACCTCTTCTTTGACGCGCCTCTTATAAACCTCCCCTTAGGGTACTAAAGTTGGTCTTTTAAGAAGACCATAACCGATATTACGTTTCTAGGGATGTTGAGAAGGAAAATGGGTAGGGGTTGGATGAGGTGTAAGGCTCAAAATTGTGTAAATAGGAGAGAGAGGAGGTGCCCTTTTATAATGGAGGAGAGTGTCACCTTAAGAAAAAAATAAAATATTATTTTATAAAAAAGTCATATTCAATTTTTAATAGCTCAAAATTTATTTATTTAGAAGATAAGGTGGGGATGGGTAGAAATCCTCTCAACTAATATGTTTTAGAAAAGTTGAGGATCTTATCTTTTAGAGTTAACTCTAAGTTAAATAATATGACTTTTACCGTGTCATCTTGTTTTCTTACACTATATGGTTAATAAACATACTATAACAAGCCAAAAGTACCCCAAGAAGTTCATTATTAATATATATAACCGTATCTAAGTCACTTGGACAAAACTTATATTTTATAAATAAAATAACAATTAATTATATAATATTTTTTTTTAAAAACAATTTTATGTCAATTTTGACACTATTTGGTAATTGATTTTTGTGAAAATCATAACAGCATGATTAGTTCGAAAAAATTTAATTAAATCAATACTGACATGTCTTAATAACCAATAAAATTATTTTAATTAATTAAAAGTATCAAATTAAATTTATTTGGGTATTTATAATATCAATTATGTTAATTTTTCATTAATAAGGTAATTACTACATCATCATTGTGTCATAAATAAATTAAATTATTTAGTGTCTAAAAATTATAAATAAAATACAATTATATAGGAAATATTTTTATACTTCTAATGAATATTTATAGTATAATATATCTTATGTATAACCCTATATTAAAAATGTTTTAGTTATTAAACATTGATTTTAACTCTTTTAACTCTTCTTTAAATAAAATAATAATAAGTGTCCTAATCTAATCCAAGTTTACCTAAATGGTTATATTCTCTTCCTAAGGTTGTTTCTGGTCAAATTAAACTTATCCAAGAGAATTAGGACATGTTTTAGGGTAATAATAATATCATTTTCACCCTTAATTACCCTATTTACTTTTAACCGTGGTAAATAAAAGATAAAAGTTACTATTCACCAAAAATTATTTTTATCTTATTAAACCACATTTTAGTCCTTAATACTAACCATGTGTCTTGGATTTTTGAAATTCAACTCATAGAAGCTGTAAAATTAAGTTTTATGTACAATTGCAAATGCTCCTAGAGGTGGGTAAAAGACGGTAAAAAGTTCAATAAGATTTTTATGTATCTATATTATTATAAAATTACTCCAATGAATTACATTGAAATTATATAGGTATTATGTATCTATTTTTACCTAAAATAAATTTAAATGAAAAAATGATTATTTAAATAAAAATTCTGTTTTAACCAGTAACTTAGTGTTTTCACTATTAATCAAAAATTGAAAGTTTTAAAAAAAATAAAAACAATTCATGCTAGGCTACTTTCAATTTTCTGAATCCAAAAAAGAAGTCCATTTTGAAAGATAAGATTTATAAAATTTCAAAAAGTGGGTATTACTATTTATAACGGCTAGTTTATATAATATTTTAATAACGTATCGTTGTTTAGAGAAACTCGGTATTGCGTACAATGCAAGCTATTGAGGAAGGTTTCTCTTATGTGTAATGCAAGCCAAGACATGTTTTGTGTAGTGAAATATTCATTTAGTGATGCATATAACATAAAAAAAATATTTCTCATAAAATCTCAGGTGTTACATAGTACCAAGCGGTATGCCACCTTGCCAATCCTTCGAAGTATCAGAAATGGTCCGATAGACCTCGGTGATCACTTGTTTCCTCAATCAAATCTCTATAGTCCTTGTCGATGGGAGACTCAAAATAAAACATGTTTCCCCCTCCTAGAACTCCAAAGGTCTCTGTCTCTTTTCGGCATAAGACTTCTGCCAGCTTTGTGCAGTCTTCACTTGCTGATAAGTGAGACATCGTGATACAAACTCTACTACTACTTTCTTCATCCCTAGAAACCAGTACTGATGTCGTAGGTCCCGGTACATATTCACCACTCCAGGATGTACCGCTAAAAGGAATGTATGGAATTCTGTCAACACGTCCTCCCGTAGCACCACTAGTACCATAGTATGTCCTCTCAAGAGGATGAAATGCTCCTCACCTTCAAGAAATCCATCAGTTTCCTATCGTATGGTTATCTGATCACGTCGAGTCTCGCAGTCAGTGTATCTAAGATATTCCTCCCTGACTCGCTGAAGGAGTGGGGGAGTAACTCTCACAGACTGGAGGTATGCTGCTCTATCTCTATCCACAAAGGATATCTGCAAGGGGGCTAGCTGCTCTGTCGCCTCACTCAGCAAATGCACACCAGACCTGCTACTGAGTGCATCTACTATCACATTCCCCTTCCTAGGAGTATAGAATATCTCAAAGTCATAGTTCTGGGGGGAACTCTAGCCATCAACGTTATCTCAGGTTCAGGTCCTTCTGAGAGAATATATATCTGAGACTCTTGTGATTAGAGTAGACCTAAAACATTCTCCCATCAAGTAGTGCTGCCACATCTTTAGCACAATGTCCACTGCTGCTAACTCCATGTCATGGGTAGCATAGTTATACTTTTAAGTCTCTATCTCAACTCCTGAAATCACTGCTGACACTTTTCCATCCATAGGAAAGGCTCCCCCTTTTTTGTGAAAGCTGACAAGGGTGACACTACCCTGGAGATGTTGGGTACAAATCTATGGTAGTACCTAGAAAAAGAAGACGTCCCACTCCCTTCAGGGAGGTAATCCTGGAAACATCTTTTGAAAAGATGTCCCCATTCCCTTCCACTCCTATTTGGAAGTAAAAACTCAAAACTCCTACTTCCACGAGAGTAAGTCTGGCTGACTCAAGAGTGATCGGCTACACCCTCCTATGCATGAGTTTATCATGTGCTGCCCACGTTTCCTTTTTCACTAACCAAGGAGAATTCCATTCTTAGGTTGTAGGTAAACCACAACCCTTTTTGCCTAAAATATTCAATCTGATTATTAACTGTGGATGTTTAGTCCAAACCCAAACTAACGTCGTAAGGCCTCAATGCTTCCCCAAGAGGTTCCAAACAAAACTCTCACCTCATGGTTCATATCACACTGTCATCATAAGTGTGACTATTAAGTCTCCTCCCAAAGGTATCTCCAAATGTGAGGGTCAAGTCAACGACTTAACTAGAAACTCTAGGTCTTGGACATGATTTGTGGAAGGAAGGAATTATTGGTACCTATGTCTATTAATACGGAAGCTAGCAGTAGACATAGACCATTCATCAAATCATTCCTATAGCCCTTGGGTCGCACTCCTTGACCATATACAGCTACTCCCTTCCCCTGTCCTCCATCTCCCTAAGCCTAGTAGGGACCATAAAGGGGGGTGGTTGTAACATGTTGAAATGTACACCATCTCATGCTGCTCTCCTAGCTCTGCTTCCAAATCTATAGCCCTACAGATTCATCTTCCCTAACATTTCTTCTTCCCAAAACTTTTTTACATGCCCCAAGTCTTTGAGATTGGTGCCAGTTTTCTGCTTTCCCACTAATAACATTCATTGGATGTATCCGCTCATCCAAATAACATTCAACCGCAAAGGTTCTCTCTAGAACCCTTACATAAGTAGGATTGAATAGAGGAAAAGTGATGGCTTGGATGTCCCCAAACACACCTTGCTCAGAGGTCCAAGCCTCGAAGAATTGATCATATCATATTCATCGAGTACCAAGAAAGGTCAGCACACCTCTATGAATAATCAGCAACCGACATGTCATCCTAATGAAGGTGTAGAAGCTTTAGGGAACTCTCAAGAACCTCATCAAGTTAGTCCTTAGACACCTGTGAGTGGGGATCACCTAAGAACCTGAGGGTTATCTAATGCAGAAACTCGTGTTAGGCACAAATCCTAAATGTGTCCTCTACCAGTACCGCCAGTTGTAACTATTAACCAACAAGAAATGATATAGCTGGAACACTACCCAAATGTACTATCTTAGGAAAAGGTTCACGTACTGAAACCTCATCACTATGCGAACCATCCTTATGGTCACTCACTAAAAAAGTACAGAAGCTAAGATCACTATCTGCTCTACTGGTGTCTCAACTAGGCGGAAAACTCTAGCCATAGCCTCCATCCAGTCCTCAGTCGCCTGCGGGTCTGTCTCGCCTCGGAACCTCAGAGGCCACCACTACTAGAACTCAGGAAATGTGCTTAGTCAGCGTGCACCCTCTACTGGTGGGGCTGGTGGCAAGGATTGTCAAACGGGAAGTGGTGCTGCTCGTACACTACCCGAAGGTGCCAATGCCGAAAGGGGGGCCTTGCACCGAAGCCTCGTCACTCAATGGGCTGTCGTCACGTACTCTCTCGGGAATCTTAGCTAGCTATCTATGCGATGGAATCCTAATAAGGAATAGGTGCACCACCGTCATTAAATTATAACTGCTGAGCTGACTCCAAAGAAACCAATGAAAAGCATTTCCAAAACACACGCAATCAGTGTTTTTGTGCACCGAGTCAAAAATCTGAATTCAGGGTCCTGGTGTATGGACTTGTTGGCAGCCTCACCAACACTGGACTCCCCAAACTGAAAACCACACTCAAAACACTTAACACTATTTCTCCACACAGAGAATATCAGATTCCTAGTTCATTGGTAGAACCGAGTCCTATGATACCAATTTTTCACGACCCGTCCCTCGGGGCCCGTGCCATGACTACCATAAGACCGCCTTCTAAAGGCCAGGGGCTGACGACTAGCACTGAAAGGCTTATTCCCTAAAAATGGGATGGCATTGCATCTATAACCCTTAAACTAACACAAATAAGCAGAAAGTAGGATACAATCTCAAAGTAAAACTATATAGTAAACAAGGTGTGTACAAAAAGTAAAAGGGGATAGAATACAAGACCAACTGTAAAGTACAAGTAAACTGAATAGTATAAGTAAAACTGAAAACAACTCCTGTGAACACCCGCAAAGGATCCTACCTGAAGGGTAGGTAATGCTCTCGAATGATCTTTTCTACGGTATTCCTCATCCAATGTCCACCTCCAAGCTACCTCCAATCCTGGTACCATCATCTTCAGTCAGCACTGTCCGTCATCTGCATCAAACACAACAAGGTGATATCATATCCCGTGCAGGGGTGAGTATAACGATACTCAGTAGGGACCCTGGGACCCCTTAAAGTCTCCCAAAATCCAAAAAGGATAAACTAAAAAGCATGGAAACAACAGTAAACCCTACTCAGGTATATGACCATACATATACCTAAGTTGTTAAGTATACTCATCTCATTTATGAGGGAACACAAGGCCTAACTCATTAGTCCAAAGCTAAACCATTCCACGAAGGAAAGAATACCACAAAGGTAGCACCACAATGGTAAGTACCACAAATGTAGCACCACACAGAAGAATGCAACATAGGTATCACCACAAAGAAAAGTACCACAAAGGTACACCACATAGAAGAATACCACAAAGGTATCACCACGAAGGTAAGTGCCACAAAGGGATGACACACAGAAGAATACCACAAAGGTATCACCATTAATGTAAGTGCCACAAAGGTATGCCACACAGAAGAATACCACAAAGGTATCACCACAAAGGTAAGTACCAAAAAGGTATTCCAATCAGAAGAATACCACAAAGGTATCACCACTAAGGTAAGTACCACAATGGTACACCACACAAAAGAATACACAAAGGTATCACCATGAAGGTAAGTACCACAAAGGTATGCCAAACAGAAGAATACCACAAATGTATCACCATCGTGATAAGGAATCAGCTCACACCAGGTATAACTTATGTATGGTAGTAAATATGATTAGATATAAATACTGAATCATCTTACTCTATCAAGAGGAAGACCCATGTAGGATCCTAAATCATCAGACCCACAAAGGATCCTAGTACAACAGACCAACTTAGTATCCTAGTATAGTAGACCCACGTAGGATCCTAGAGTAGTCTCACATGGATTCCTAGAGCAGATCCAAGTGAGACTCTCAAACACAGACCAATATAGGATCCCAATGTACAGACCCACAAAGGATCAAAAAGTGCAGACCCACATAGAATCATTTTCTCATGATATAGACAGCTACATGGTTCCCGCACTAAGTTCTCTTGATTCCAGGAGGGTCCTCTTCTCAAGCCACAAGTCGAATACTCCAACTACCATGAAGTCTCACGAAGAAGTTTCCGAAAGGACCGCCATGTAAAAAATGTCCCAACACAAAAGAAGGTGTGTCAATTGGATGCCCGGTCTATAGGTTATTAGCCTTTTAGACCTGAGGGCCTGGTTGGATTCATTCTCGATCCAACCCATCCATACCCACAACTTTATCTTTAACTCATGTGGGGTATACCAAAAGGACCTTCTCGATCCAAGGTTTCTGATGCCATAGATGGTTCGTCAAATAGATTCTCGTAGCTCACGATATGGCCGAAAGAGCGAAAAGGGTCGAAGTTGGTCCGGGTCCCATCCGACCAACACGGCCTGGGCCGACCCGACCCGGGTCCGGCCTTGGGTTGGACCCAGCCTGAAGGATCCGACCCGGCCCTCTAGCTCCGGCCCGAGCCACAGTGCGGTGGCTCGCTCGACTCCCTGGTTGGTCGGATGACCAGCCTCCTTTGAGCGACGCTGTCGTACGCCGTACCTTCACCAGTGGCTGACAGTGAGCAGACCACCCCTCCATCGTCACTGCAACATCACACCATGGACCTTCTTCCCCAGGCATTGTGGATGTGTGTTGCCACCTTCATCATGCGACCGGCCGTGCGCTGGCAGCCGCCCTCAATCCATCGCGGCCGACGGGCCACGAAACTTCTTCGGCGGCGTGGTTTCTCTGTCGCGGTCTTCGCGGCTGGCTGGTGTGTCGGCTACGGCTTCCAAGCCCCTTCGGCACCCATCCCCGGCACAGGTCACCTGTGACATTCTTTGGGTCATCGGGCGTGCCCCGGTGGCCCGTTCTTCATTCCGTAGATTCCTGCACTTGTATCAGGATGTCACCATCAATTCAAGACCACCAAAGATTCCACAAAGGTTTTCGAGGGGTCGGTCCATGTTTATTTGGCCCACACCCTCTGAATTATAATAGTAGCAAGCGACAATAATGTTCTTGAATCCTGGGGGTCAACAAGAACATTTCAAGGGGGTATAAATCACCAACAAACCGTATAAGATACCCCACAACAACCTCCCAAAAATATAAAAGAATCAGGGTCAACCCATTAGTCTGTTTACCCTCATTCTTCATATAAATTCAAGAATGGGGAGGAGAAAAAATAAAAAATGCTCAAATTAAATAACTCCCAACCTCAAGTTCGTTGGAGAGAATCCATGTTTGAGGAAGTTTTAGCATTCATTATCCCCACAAAAGGCCTCCAATGACGCTGTTCAATCGTTATTCTTCAGTTTGGGGTTTGGGGTCACTCATCACCACCCACTGGAACTGGCTCCATCCTCCATGTTTTGGGCATCACAACAATTTACCAGAGCTTCATTGCTTGGTGAGGTTGTGCCAATTCTCTCCCCCAAGCTCCATATAAATAGGAGATAGGGAGGGTAAGTAACAATCATGGAATTTATGAAGGTTCATTAAATAGAAACCTTACTAAATTCAAACGACGCTGTTACTTAGTATTTGAAAGGTCAAGCCATTTAATGGTTTGACTCACCACTGGTCCCACACTAACCCTTTTCCGTTGGTGAAAGGAAATAAAATAGTGAGATTATTTTATTTCATTTCCTTTTAGAAGTCACGAAAAAACATCTTCTTCATACCTACTGTGGTCAAAGTAAATCCTTCCTTAAGTGAATCCTGGTGTTTCAGATTCAACGGTGCCCTCATATTTTTAATCCGAGCACCGGTTCAAAAGTTAGAAAATGTAACTCGCGTGTTTACTAAACATACCCAAAAAAAGATCGTAAAATTAATAACAATCACCCTCAACCCGCGCCGGTCGAGGTTAGGCTATGCCTAAGTAAAAAATACCCCAAAAAACCCAACGGTACTCTCAGAATACCAATCTTAGTAACCGTTTAAAATTTATGGATTTTACAATAAAATAATTGTCACTTAATTATTTTATTTACGGCGAAAAACTAACTATCACTGGTGGCCCGCGCCAGCCATTGTTGGTATCTGCATAAAAAAATAATACTCTCATGAGTTCAGTGGTGGTTTCAAATTTCTAATCCAAGTTACCATTTTTGAGTTATAAGTATTTTAAAAATAAAATAATTCATTTAATTATTTTATTTATGGTTATACCATTTTTTGGGTTTCTCACAGGAGGCCTGCACCTACTGAACTTAAGTCACACCTAGAGTAAACCTACCATCCTGAATGCAACAACGCCCTCAGTTTTTTAATCCGGGATACCATTTAAGTGTTATTATATTTTTTTAGGAAAACTATTTACAAGTGCTATTTATGGTTTAACAACACTTCAACAGACCATTCCGGGCACTCTGGGCCTCGGAATCATGCACCATCAGATTTCATGGTCTCGAAATAATTCAATATAATTAAAAACAATATACGGAATTTATGAGACATTAATGTTTTAAAGTGTAATTGGATTATATTTTTACCATTTACTAAAATTTTTGTAATTGGAAGTAATTTCACTTTTATATTGGACATAAACAAGTGTCAATCTTTTGATAGTTATTATTTATTAAAAACACACTTTTTTTGTTTTGACAAAGAGAATTAATATTAAATTAATTTATAAAACATCTCTGTTTTGAATTTTTAAAAATGGATTCCATATTTTTAATCACGAGGTCCAATTTGTGTAAATATGTAACTTTTATATTTAGACATTATGAATTGTAACTTCAGTAAATATTTTATTTAAAATGGCTAAAGGTTAAATCTAGTAAATAAGGGTAGAAAATAATATTATAATAATATTTAATTACCCTAAGATGTGTCCTAATACTATTAAATGATACATGTCCAACCATGGGAATCCTTGGGTCGATTTGGGGACCCCATGGAGCCACTTTTATGTGAAAATGATATTTTATAAAAACTAATTTAAAGTTCATGAAAATATAACATAAAGATATATTGTTTAGTAAAAGAATTTTTATATGGGGTTATATAAGTGATATTTTCAACTATAAATAGTAATTAGAAATATAAAAAGATTTCCTACATCATTATATTTTATTTATAATTTTTAGACATCAAATAAGTAAATTTATTTTTGACACAATGTTGATGTAATGATTATCTCATTAATGAATGATTTAAATAAATGATATTATAAATATAAAAATAAATTTATTTTTAAACTTTTTATGCTATAAAAAAATTTAGAGATAATTATGACTTGTTATATTTTAATTAATGAAGTTTGTTCGAAATAATCAAGGTTTTTTGGATTTTTTTAAAAAGTCATGATATGAATAGTATAAATATTGTCCAAAATGAGTTTTTAAATCAATTAATATTTTATTAAATGATAAAATAGTCCAAAAAATCTAATATTCATCCAAATGACATAAATTATTTTAAAAATTTCATTAAAGATCCTTTTTTGGTCTATTTATATTTTATAGTAAATGTATTGACCATATAGTATGAATATACAAGAAGACATGGTAAATGTTAAATAAGTTAACAAAGGGTTAAATAAAAAAGATAAAGATTAAACAAATATCCAAAAACTGTCCAATAATTTTTGGATGATTTTATTTAGAATTATATTCATCTTATATTCTAATTTAATTAGTTTTTGACCTTTTGAAACCAAAAATAAATTTATAATAAAATATTAATTTCAAGCTTCACTAAAGATCCCCCCCCACTTATAAAAGGCCACCACCTCTAACCCATTAGTCACACCTCTAAAGCCCCTTGAATCATCCAAACTATACTCCAATAAGCTCCCAAAATCCCTCTAATCCACCTAGAAGGCTTAATTTAGGCACAACACAATTCATTAAAGCCTTTTGGTTCAAAACAAAGGGAGTTACCTGATTTAAAGGTATCATCTTCTATCAAGTTCTTTTCTTTTCTTTTCCTTCTCCAACCCCATAAACTATCTTTGTTCCATTATTTTATAATAGAACCATTATCTTAAATATACTAGTATGTTTTTATTATAATTATTATAACTACACATCCACACACCTCCATATAATGGATACGAACATACTGTTTCTTTGGACGACGAACAACTGGCTCGCGAAAATATTTTTGTTCAAATATCTTCTACCGCCTCTCATGGTGGAAATTATGATGGAAATTAATTTATACGTTAAATATATTATATTTATATTGTCTCCATGATTTTTTATTTTTCATTTATATCATACCTTTATGGTTTCCATAATGGATAAATACGATAATTTCATTTGGGGAAGTACAAACTACGACCCCCTCAAAGTGATATGACTCGTTCATGCCATATGTGGAACTTATAAAGGATGGAGTTAATAATTTATATATGATATTATACTGGAATTATAATATACCTATGTATCATTAAGTTTTTATTCCATTAAATATGAAATAGAAATGAAAGTAGCGTTCATGCGTACGTACGACTTACTATCTCCATGAACAGTGCATTTCATTTCTTATCTCCAAATGTTATGTAATATTATAAATACATATATATAATGGATATATATGATATATATGATATATAAATCATGAATATAATTCTGGAGATAATATAATTTTGACCACATGGAAAACTTGTAATTAACAAGAAGTTCATTTTTGACTCAAGTACCAAATATCATCAAAACAAACTTTATTATATCAAATGATTATGTAATATTAATAACATGGTAATAAATGATATAAAATGAATAATAAACTTGAAAAAGGTTATGAAGAAAGTTAAAATTAACATTAGTTTATTACTCAGGAGATTAAAGAATGAATGAGTCAAGTCAGACACTAGGTAAGGGACTTTTTCTCAATCTCCTTTCATTGAGGAATAATTTAATTTATACACGAATTTACTTTATACGGTGTATAAACCCATTTTAATTTTAATTTAATTCAAAGGGAGTATTTTCTCTATGAAGTGTTTTACTAAATGAAAAAAGACTGTTTCTTTTTAATGTATGCAGTGACAAAGACCTTTCTGCCACCACAATCATTATTTGATATTTGGATTCCTTAACAAGACATTAAGTTTTTAAAAGGAAAATAAATTCCATATACCATTTGAATGTATTTTAGTATTGAAAATGGTTTTGAAAATGGATTTATTATGTCAATATATGGAAATTTAATATTTTGAGACTTATGAAGTTTGTTGTTTTTAAAGAAAATGGAACCTAGTAGGTGTCATATAAACTAGTCGGAAGAAGCTGATGAGAATATGGTTACACCTAAGCCGCAGGTGAAGCAACAACTAGTTTAGAGTATCATAAAATCATTTTGAGTTGTTTATAAAGGGAACCAGAGGGATGTGGAACGAAAATTGGATCATTCCGTCCAGTTGCAGAAACATAATCCACCCATATTTTAGGGTGATTCTAAACCAGAAAAGGCTAAGGTGTGGTTGAATAAGATGAATCATATATTATATTTCATTGGAACATCCACGAAGCTGAATGTAAATATTGAAACGTATATGCTTTAGGATCTTCCATTCCAATGATGGGATATAGAGGTGTAGGATCTAGTATATCAAGGCCTTAGTTGAAAGGATTTTGAGGAATTTTTCAACAAAACATTCTATCCTCACACGTTCAAGATTCAAAAGATGATATAATTATTTATCCTAAAGAAGGAAAATATCTCTATCAATGAATATGCAGTTAAATTAATGAATTTAGTTCATTTTTCCCCTGGGGTTGATGCTAGTGCATCCTTTAATGAAAACATATTTGAAGCAGGGTTGAGACAAGAGTTTTTCTTGATGATATCTATTATCTATATTATGGGCTATAAAAAGATGGTGAATAGAGAGAAAGTGGTTGAACAATGCATCTCAAGAGCTATAGGAGGAGGAAGTATCATGATACCCATGAGAAATGGTAGGAACTCTAATGTTGGGATCAAGTGGAAGAGGGATGCCTACTTTTAGGGTGGGAGTGTAAATCCGAATCAGACAGCTGGTTCGATGAATCTTCCTTTGAGACCCACGAAAAATATTGGATGTTTCAAACGTGGATCATTTAACCACATGAAGCATGAGTGTATAACACCACCATGGGCATTCAGTAATTTCAACTATATGGGATATCATAAGCACTATTATTGTAGTGATCAAAGTTCAGGTCCTCGGGACACTTCTTAGGTGTTGCAAGCATCATATGCTTCGACAGTGTGAGGAAAAAAGAATCAATATCATCAGTAGAACATAGCTACCCATGGTGATTCTAGGAATACCATGACTCCTCAGTAAGGGAAATCTCAAATAGGAAATAAGGAGATTATTTTAATGATGAAGTAATTATATGGATATGAGAAGATAATTGTAGATGATCAGGTCAGACCATCCATGGTGAGAGGTATGATTATTTTAAATTCTATTCATTATGAAAGTGTTGTTTGATAATGGTAAATCACCTTCCTTTATTACTTCTCATGATATTGATTGGATAAGTTTAAAACTTCATATGATGCATTCCATGATAAAAATTCAATCTTCCCTTAGTGAGATAGAATTTCCAACATTTTTGTGTAGAGAATGTTCTATAACTGTCGATGGCACTAAGAAGAAATGAGATTTCTTGATGTTGTAGAAGGATGTTTGTGATGTAATCATAGATATGGATTGGTTTACAAAGTTCAAGGATCAAATAAACTATTATACAAGTATAGTTAGTTTCATTATTGAATATGGTGTTGAGAATATCTTCAAAGGAGAAAAGGTTCAAAAGATGGGTGTAATGGGATTTCTAGAACCAGCAGTGGGAATAATCTATTACCCGTTGGTGGAATTGAATTTTTCAACAGTGGATGATATTGAGGATAATAGTTTTCTAGCAGTTGTTGATCAATTTCTAGAATTTTTCCCTAAATATCTATTAGGGTTTCCATCCATAAGATAAGTGGAGTTTACGATTGATCTACTTCTAGAAACTAGTAATATCTCACTTCCCTCTTATCGAATAGAACCAATAGAATTGAGGGTGTTGAAATTATAGTTGGAAGAGATGGAAGGAAATGTTTTCATTTTGCCCAAAACATTTCCTTGGGAATCACTAGTCGTATTTATGAAGAAAACAGATGTAACTCTATGGATGTGTGTATATTATCATAATCTTAAACAGGTTACAATAAATAATATATGTCAACTTACACAAATTGATGATTTGTTCGATCAATTGATGGGAGATTAATGGTTCTCTAAGATTGACTTGCGATAGGGATATAACTAATTGTAAGTTCCCTAGAAGGATATTTTGAAGATAGCTTTCAGAAGAAGATATGACCATTATGAATATGTGGAAATGCCTTTCGATCTTACGAATATATTATAAGTCTTTATGTAATTGATGAATCATATATTTTAGAGATATCTGGATTATTTTGTTGTGGTTTTTGTGGATGAAATATTGGTATATTGAAGGGTAAGGGATAAGCATGAGCATCACCTGTTGATAGTGTTGGTAATATTGAGATATCATTGATTGTATGAAAAAGTAACTAATTTTGATATTTGTATACAAGAAGTACGCTTTCTTGGACACATAGTTTTTGAAAAAGGTGTTTCTATAGATATATAAAAGATATAATCTGCTATATCATAAAAACTAATGAAGAATGTATTTGTGATAAAAAAATTTATTGGTCTTGTTGGTTATTGTCGATGCCTTTTTCATGACCTATCATTACTATATTCACCTATGAAATCTCTGATAAAGAATAAAGTACCATTCCAATGGACTGAGGAATGATAGAAGTCTTTCCAAGAGCTAAAAGTTCACCTTACATTAGCACCTATCTTGATTTTTTAGGAATCAGGATAGGGGTATGTGGTGTATTATGATGCTTTTGGATCAAGGATGGAATGAATTATCATACAAGGAGACCATGTTGTTGCCTATTGATCAAGGAATTTGAGAGTAAATGAGAATAATTTCCTAACACATGATTTGGAGTTAGCCACATTCATCAATTTTTTGAAGACTTGTCATCATTATCTCTTTGGGGAGAAATTTATGGTGTTCACGAATCCAAAGATATTGAAACATATTTTCTCACAACGATATTTGAATCTGAGGAAAAGGAGATGAATAGATTATCTCTAGATGTTTGACTTTGAATTGATGCATACACAAGGAAAATGAAATATGGTAGAAAATTCATTAAGCAGGAAGTCATATGCTTATTTGGAAATTGAAGATTCAAATGAGTAGCAGTTGATGTCAGTACTAATCGACATGCATGTGGAATGTGAAGACTGAGGTGATGCTGCTATTTTATTTTCAGTTTCTGTGGTTCTTGATTTTGTGAAGATGGTAAAGGAGACACATACATCTGATGTTGAGTCAATGGTTTGGAGACTATTGAGAGATGTAAACTGGATGGGAGTTCCATGCTGTGGTTTAGAGATTGGATGACTGTACCTATGGTTTGTCAAGAACAACTTCTTCATGCTTACCACCATTCAAGATGGGCCATTAACCTGGGAATACAGAATGTGTATAAGGTTTTGAAATCCCATTTCTAGTGGAATGGTATGAAACAATGGTGGCTGAGTTTCTTTCAAAGTACTTAACAAGTATACAAGTTAAGGGAAAACATCATTGACTAAAAGATATGCTGTAGAATTTACCTATAACTATGTAGAAGTGGGAGCATATAGCTATAGATTTTGTTATAGGTATCACAATAAAGGTTTAGAAACACGTTTCCATATGGGTTATAGTAGTTCAACTCACCAAGTCATCTCATTTCATCCATATTCATGAAACTTATACGGTGAAGGATTTGTCTAAAATCTATATCCAGTAAGTGATAAAGAGACATGGAATACCTATTTTAATAGTGTTAGACAAAGATCCATCTTTCCTATCTCATTTATAAAAATCCATATAGAATTCCCTTGGGACTCAATTGACTATTAGAACAACGTATCATCCTCAGATGAATGGGAAATCCAAAAGGATGATACAAAAATTGGAAGGCATGTTGCGGGATTTTGTAATAGATTTTGGTGGCTAATGGTAGGAGAATATTCCATTAGTTGAGTTCTTGTATAATAACAGCTATGAGGCCTTAATACATATGGATCCTTTTGAATCATTTCATTGGTGTACTTATCTTTATCCACTGTGTTGGTCAAAAACAGGTGGGACTTCACTGGTTGGACTAAGACTTTTCCAAGAAACAACAGAGAAGATATAGTTGATCAAAAAACATATAGAGATGACTTAGAGTCATCATAAATCTTCTGTAGATCATCATTGGAGGCCATTGTCATTCATAGTGAGTGATCATATGTTCTTAAGTATTTCTCTAAGGCTTGGTCATTGAAATTTTAGGAAGTAGGGTAAGTTATCTCCTTGATACAGAGGACCTTTTGAGAAAATGGAACGAGTTGGAGAGGTGGCATATTAGTTGAAATTTCTACCATGGTTTAATGTAGAGAATAATGTGTTCAGTGTATCATAATTGAAATAGTATCAACATGATCCTAACCATGTGATGAAATGAGATCACATTGAACTAGAGCCAGATTCTTTATTGGTATATATCCCAGTGCATATTATGTATAGGAAAGAGAAAGTGCTGTGTTGGAAAATCATTAGTCTAGTGCGAGTTTTATGGAAACATTGCCAGATTTAGGAAGAGACTTGGGAAAACAAGAATGAAATGAAAGAGTAATGACCAGAACTCTTTTAAGGAAACATCCATTTTCTACTTTATGGGGAATGGAAAGGCCAAAGATGGAGATAATGTAGCACCCCCAGTTTCTTGTATATAACCATATAGTTATGATTTTGATGTTTATAAAGTATAAGGGTGAAGTTTGGGAGATTTTGGAGATCATTATTTGTGTTTTTGGGGCTAAACGGAAGGTGCATGGGCATCACACAGTTTTTCCAAACTTCATGACAACCTAGGAGAAACCATGTGGTTTGGGCAGTTTGAGGTAGTGGATTCAGCAAGGTTAGAGAAAATTTTCAGAGAACATGTGAAGGGTCATCTTTAAGGTAGTATTTAATGCATGGATAGCACACAATTTGTCTAATTGTGCAACTAAACAATGCGCGGGTCCAAACCACCTACTTAAAAAGTGAATCTAGGTCGACCATAATGTTTAATGCCCCATTACTCCTCCTATGTTTTCATAACATGGGATTTTAGTTTTTCGAAGGTCAAAGAAGGTTTTACCATTGATTTGGATGTGATCCAAATGCTTCCCTTGGTGATTAGAATCTTATTTCTCACGACAATTCATCATTCTTGATCATTCTTGATGATTTCCTTAGATCTACTTTACTCCTCTTGTTTTCTTAGGTCTACACTATCTATAAGCAGATATATGATTGAGGATCCAAAATAATTCTAGATTTGGGTTTGTTAATGGTAGGGGAATAGATCTAAGGCGTGTTCATGTAAGTTTCAACCCAATTTTATGACGTTCTTAATATGTTTATGGTTTTTGCCAAAATACGCAAAATAGGTGGCTTCACTCTCAAATCCAATTCCTTGAATTGATTGGATAAGTTTCAAATTAATTTATTTCCACAAAAATTATTATGAAATTATTGTGAAAAGTATGGTATAAATCCTCTTTAGTGATGATTTATGGTTTTTGGAGAAATTGTGAAATTGTGGTGAATTTTTGTGTAAAGTAATTTAGTTTCTTGATTTTAAAATGGTGATTTTAAAATATGGTTTGGTTGGATTTGTGAAATGGTTTGTTGAAAAATGGGTTTTCAATAAAAGGTTGTTATATTGAAATGATTTTGGCATGTTGGTTTTGGAAATGGTTTTGGGCCTACTTGTGTGTGTATTCATATTTCATTTATGAGGCTTGGTTCAAATATGACCTTGCACTCAGTGTTAGAAGTGTAATGGCACATGGGAAATAATTATCATGTGATGACATGTTAGATTGATGAGAGACCATTAATGATTATGGAACTATCATAACGAAGCATGCATGGTTGGATATATAAAGTGGTTTAGTTATGAAAAGTGGAACTAGAGAAATGGATTCAATGTATTGGTTGGTGGTTTTCATGAAAAATAGATTTTGTTCGAAAATGGGGTGACATGGATTTTTTTTATATTTAGTTATAAAATGTTTCTATAAGTTGTTTATATTTAACTATAAGGTGTTTTGGAAATTGTTTTATATAAATGTTGTTAACTCTTCTATCCTAGTGTCATGAGTAGGGAAGTCATTGGGGAAAACCTACTGCGTTTTAGTACTCATCTATCCTTTGGTACTTTGGTGATTTTGTAGATGTCGTCTACATGGATATGGGTAAAGATAAAGTATCACATGTTTAGAACTACTTCGTGATACTTGGGTTGTTTGGTGATTTTGGATCATGGAGCTTGTGGATCATAGAGTCTTGTGGTCATCTTTTATTTTTATTAGTTTATCTTCTGATATTTACTTTGACTTTGTGTTATTTAATTGTGGCACTTTATTTGAGTATTATTTTGATATAAGAAATGTTGAGTTATTTTCCATGGTTATCATGCATCATATAGTGGTACGTTTGGTTATGTTTTTTGGTTATTTGTTTTATTATTAAAGGGTAAATCATTCCCATCATGTATTGGAACCCTTCATTATTTATTGTCAGCCTTTGGAATCTTGGAGATGTCGCTTAAGGCCATGTACCATTCCTCACATATTCTCAAGCCAATGAGGAGAATGATGGATGTTACAAATCCATTTTTTGCAGCTTTGATAACATCATATCCAGTATACATAAGATAAGGAAACAAATATCATTCCATATATGATAATTATTTCCATAACAAATCAGAATACCCTTACTGTTCACACAACTCAAATTCTTCATCAGTAAAGAATAAGTGAAGGGAACCCTTGGCTCTTATACCACATGTAAGTTCTTAGTCAGTGTAATTGTACCATTGAGAGGGGGAGGAGGTGAATAAGTGATACTTTTTCTTTTTATGTTTCCTTGAAATTAAAACAACCCTATACTCCTATTAAATATTACAATTCCCTACTGATAACAAATCAAACACACATTCCCATGAACACAAGAATTTACAAGGTTCACTATTCAATAAGAATAGTTATTTCCTTGGTATGATTTGGAAATGATCCAATACCACAAAAATTCACTAGAAAAAGAATCCTTGGACTACAATGAGTAAGATATAACCTTTCGCCCATGTAGTACTTTAAAGGAATTCTAGAAGTATGTGTGAATAATCTTAGCACAAATAGGGTAAAATAATATTTGTTTAATAATTATTGTTACCTTTTATTATTTTCATCTCATAAATATATTCCTTTAAAAAAAATTATTCACTTTATTACCCAGAAGATGGTAAGAACTTCCTAGACTTTGTTAAGGAAAACTCTGTTCGATTTCCCATTATGTTTTTTAGTCTGATTCCTCCAAGTATGATTCTCCCTGATATGAGTTTTTATCAATAAGATTCTTTCATCCCAATTCTTTTGATTATGATTATTCCTAGTAATATTGATCAATATGGGAAGATATAACACCACATGAGTATGATTGAAACAAATCATTACTTCTTCTTCCTCAGTTTGGAAATCCCCAATACAGAAATCAAGATTAGACAATCCAGCCTAATAAGAAGATCATCTGAATATTTTTGAAAATTAGGGTATGATAATCATTTTAGTGCAATAATCACTAAATATGATAATCAGCTAAATATAATGTTGTGATCTTGTCTCATCTCCTATAACTTCTTCATTGAAACTTTTTCAACAAAAGATCAATATGAAAATGTCTTCTTCTCTCTAAAAACTCAGAGCTTCTCTATCTTTTTTGGTGAAGACTACATTAGTCATCAAAAAAGTATGATGTACTTTTCACCTTTTATAGGTGACCCATTAGATGTTTTGGTGGGAATCCCATAACCTTTCATGATAGAACAAATTCACCCTAATCTCAATTTACCCCGTAGAATCTCATATGAATTTATGACTTGGAAAACCCTTCTCGATTCTTCATGAATCTTCTTACAACTTTATATCTTATTTATATCAATTATATTTCTTCAAAACAAAGAACTGTATCAATTCAACGTAAATGTATTAAGAAATGAATACCATTATGATTTCTGAATACAATTTCCTATATCAATTGAATACTATAATTATTTTGAATGTCAAGCTCCCCCTTGATATCACATTTAGTAAACTCATTCATCTATAATCTCGAATCACTAATTTTCTTGACCCAATTGAAACCCACTTGAAAATAAAAAAAATAACTCAACCCCTTTTAAATGGTTGACTACATTGCTGATCGCTTACTATCATAATGATTTTCATCACCCTTAGATTAATTCCATTTCCATAAATCTTTGATGAAAATAAATTCTGTCTGAGTACAATGGACTGTTGAACACAATGGGCCGATGTTAATAGATTTCAACTTCATCAACCAACTTTCTTTCCAACTCAACTTGAGTTTGATTATTCAGAGTAAGATATTTCATAGTACGATTTCCTTGGATAAGATTAATTTGAGTGTGATCATTCTGGGAATGATCATCCTAATTATGATTGGAATGGATATGATATTTTATGAGAATTATATTAACCATACATATTCTTCTTTTCCACCCAAATATGATGAAATTGGTTATGATTTGGAACACCACTTTTCCTTTATTTTGAGATACAATCAATCTAAAAACAATTGTCCACATATATTTCAATCCCCCTTTATTTAATCAAGCTTTCATCATAAGTATCATAACTTACTTATGATTTATGATAATTACAAATCAGAAAATCAATGTCACATTTTTATTAGATCCATTCTGAATTTGATTATAATCAATACATCATTACAATATTCTCCCATTCTGAACCCATAATGAGTCTGATCAAAACATTTTCTTCAAAATATATTATTCTTAATATGATAATGTTTCTTAAACAAAATGATTCCAATTTTTCAGAAAACAATTGTTGAGTTTAATTTTTAACTAAATAAAAAATGTGGTGTTTTAATTCGTTAAACAAACTTTCTTAACAACAAAATACAACACTTAAAAAAAATCACCACCATCATTAGATTGGTCATAACACCACGATTAAATAAAAATAGTCAACTATGATCCTCAATTAATAACTCTTTCTTCCAAGGTGAATCAGAATTCACACATAATCTCTTCTAAAATCTCAAGATACAATATTTTTAAATGTTATATCCTGAAAACATACTCTTCTTCACTAATTTTACCTTTTTATGTAACTCATATTCTTTCTTATGCTCTTTATTAATTCTGTCTGACCGAGATGATTACACTAACACCTAAAACAAAATAGCGGAACATCCTATAGGAACAAAATGTAATAAAAAATTCACGAAATCCAAATCCAAGGGGTTGCGTTCTAAATGTAACATGGTTAATGTATCATGATGTTTTCAAATCATGGAATCCTCTACTTTTTTTTATTTTACAGGGTGGAATTTTATTGGGAAATAATAATATATTATCATATAAATCCATCCTATTTTCCACATATTAAATTCCTTATGATTGAATACATAATTCTAAATTTTATGGTCGATATAAATTTCACATTTGGCTATATATAAATGATTTATCAAAATTTTTAAAGTGAAAATCACAGATACTAATTCCAGATCATGTGTGGGGTAATCTACTCAATTGGTTTCAGTTGTCTTAATACATAAGCAATTACCTGATTATTCTACATCATAACCCAACAAAGCCCCTTCAATAAAGTAGAACTGTAGATAAAAAACTCTCCTTTTATAGAAGGAAGATCCAAAAATAGAGAATTCACTAATCTTATTTTCAATTCCAGAATAACAAATTATAGACTCCTTTCCAAATAAATGTAATTCCCTTTATTATTAATATAGTTAGTAGGATAGATAAACATGAAAATGGTTTAACAAACTGTCAGTAATAGCAGTCTATTCCAAGAAAACTAAAAATCTCAGTAACATTTATAGGTATTGGACATTTATCATCCACTTTTGTTTTATAAAGATCAACTACTTTTCCATCCTTATTTAGAATGTTCCTATGAAAATAAATCTATTTGAAACAAATATTATATTTTACAAATTCAATTTATAACTTATTTTATTTAAGGTTTTGTAGAAAAATCATTAGATATTTATCATGATTCTTATAAATTTTTGAAGACACTAAGATATCCTTAATAAAAAAACAATATTATTAAAATATTCACAGAATATTCTATTAATAAGATCTATAAATACAATAGGGGAATTTATCCAAACAAAGGGAATAAAAATCTCATAACTCTAATATTTAGCAAAAAAATATGTTTTCAGAATTTCAACCTCCTTCACCTTTAGCTGATGGTACTAGTATCTCAATTAAATATTGAAAAAATACTGAGCTCTATAGAGATGGTCAAACAAGTCATAAATATGAGTCAATTGATAGTTGTTTTTAATAGTAATGTTATTCAAAGATCTATAATTAATGAAAATACACATGGAAGCATTATTCATTTTAATAAAAAAATAGGAGCACCCCATGGTGATGTAAAGTTTGTTTTCTAAGTTTTATGATTTATTTAAATACATATAGTTTATTATTATTTTTTTGAAAAATGTACTTGAAAGAAAGTAGGGTACCACCCACCTTTTCTATTTATTGAAAGGTGGAACACCCCCTTCTTCCTTTTACTATCATCAACATAGATCAATGACATAGTAATGGCAGTTGGCTGCCTTTCACCTAAAATAAAGAGAATGGCAGCACAAATGGTGCCACCTTTCACCTAACATAAAAGAAAAATGCGGAACCCCCTATGTCACCATTCTCTTATGTCCCTATAAAAGGAACCCCCTCCCCATCACTTGAAAATTTCATCCTCTCTCTAGATTCCACACCCTATCTCTCTAAAAGAAGGCTTCTTTGTGTTTTGTAGTTCCAGCGGCATAAAAGAAGTCCTGATTTTTTTGAAGCAACATTTAGAGGTATTTTTATTATTTAATTTAAAGTTATTTATTTATTTAATTAATTAGGGTTTAGTTATTTCTAAATACATTATTTAATTATTAGTTTAGTTATTATATATAAATAATAGTTATTATTAGTAGTTATTAAGTATAGATTAACTAATGAATAACTTAGGATTAAAAAATAATTACATATAATTATTAGGTAATTATAATTAACTAATGAATATCATATAATTAAAAAATAATTAAAGAAAAATTAATTATGAATTAACTATTGTTTAATTAATTATTATATAATGGTTAAATAATCATTAAAGAATGATTAACTAATGATTAAAAAATGATTAATTAATAATTATATAATGTTTAACTAATGACTATGTTTTGATTAACTAATTATTAAGTAATGATTTATTAATGATTAAATAATGATTACATAATTATTAACTTATACATTTAATGATTGAAGAACGATTAAGGAATGGTTAACTAATGATTAAAGAATGATTAAGGAATGATTATTTTATTATTAATTAATGATTAAATATTTATTAAGGAATGATTAAGGAATGATTAAGTAATGATTAATTAATAATTAAGGATTGATTAAGGAATGATTAAGGTATAATTAATACATGATTAAGAAATGATTAAGAAATGAATAAGAAATTATTAACTAATAATTAACTAATTATTAAATAATTATTAAAGAGTGATTAATTTAGGATTATGTAATGTTTAAGTAATGATTAAATAACAATTAAGTAATGATTAAGGTTTGAGAAAGGAATTATTAACTAATGATTAAAGAATAATTAAGGAATGATTAAGGTAAGATTAAGTAATGATTAACTAATGATTAAGTAATGTTTAATTAATAATTAACTAATGATTAATGAATGATTAAATAATGATTAAGGAAAGATTAAGGTAAGATTAATTAATTATTAATTAATGATTTAGTAATGTTTAAGTAAGGATTAAATAATGATTAATTACTGATTAATCAATGATTATGGAATGATTAAATAATGATTAATGTATCATTAAGGTATTATTAATTATTTTTTATTATTTTTGGATATGTTTTAGATGAATCACACTCTCTTTATTAACCATTGTAAAAGCCATTAAGAAATTTAAAAATTATACTACAAAACATTATTGTTATCTTTTAGGATATAAGAAAACGTTCTAAAATTTTGGAAGCATAAAGATTATGTGGTTATCCAAGAAATCAAACCCATGTTTGGATAATAAAAGTGGGAATGGCTCTGGCACAAATATAAGTAGGGATAAAAACTTAAACACCACATTGAGAAAGACTCGATCAAGAACTAATGCATGACAATGTGGCTTTATACCCACCTAGTTTGACACACTAGGGAGATATGCATTAGATGATTCATATTGTCAATATAAACTACTAAATTAACTTTAGGAAGAGTAAAAAATGTACTATGAAACATTAGTATCATATTTTAGGATATAAGAAAGTGTTCTAAAATTTTAGTATCATAAAGATTAGACGATCAATTGTTATAGTAAATAATATTAATAGAATGTTTTTGAAAATGAAGTTAAAAAGAATAAAAAACACCAAATCAATTTATTTATACATGATAAAATGAAAATTATAATCATATAAAGTGAAATATATTAGAACAAACACATCAAATAACATAAGATTTTAAAAAAAACATGAAATACCTTAATATTTTTCAACAAAATAGAGTTTGGATGAGATGAGTCTGAATTTTTATTTGAAGTAAAATCCATCTTATTTTCATGTGACATCTTAATAACATCTTCTAAAGATATATACTTACCTTTTTAATTGTAAAAATATTTTGAACTTATAATGAAATCTAACATAACATCTATGGTATTTTATTAAATGGTTATAATCCTTTTAAAATTCAAATGTCAGGTACATATCATTGGAAGTTGATATTATGATACCACTTGAAAACAAAAAATACTTTATATCACTTCTGAATTTAGGGTTATCTCATCCAAAATCTATTATATTGAAAAATAACCTTGTTTTTTTGTTTTTTTGATGAATTGTTGTGTTATTTAATTTTTTTTCTTACCCATTTCACTTTATATGATCATAATTGACTTTTTATCATGGATAAATAAACTAATTAGGAATTTTCTCTTCTTTTTACCTTAATTTAAAAAATACTCTATGCCTAATTTTCTAATTAACTTTAATACAATTAAAAATTAGTATAATATTTTTTGGATATAAAAAGATGTTCTAAAATTTTATTATCATAAAGATTATATGGTCAAACCTCATTTTCAATAATATTTACACTATCATAACTTGATTAAAAACAAATTTAATGTAGAGAGTGATGTTTTACTTTATATAATACTATATAGAGGATATTTAAACTGAAAAAAACTCTTCTTATAGTATACAACCAAATAAATGGTTAGGATACATGATGAACCTATGTAAACTTCAATACAGAATTCATGGTTTCTAATATCTGAGACCTTATCAATATATCATGTATATTAGCTATAAAAATTTGAAATTCCTGGATACATTATAAAATCTAGCATGTCCATTAGTTGATGACGAGAAGTGGTTCTAATAAATAAATTTATTTTACCTGTGGTAAGATGGTTGCATGATAGAGTTATATATTGAGGTTTCTACTATACAACAACAACGTTAAATTATATGAAGGAATAGAAATAAAATATTGGTGAAGTTAATTTGTCCTAGTAAATTCAGGCTCCTCTCTATGATGAGGAAGAAGAAAACCTTGATGATCTACCAAAAAAATACATGTAAGTTCGACATCCGATGAGGATTTTGTTAATGATGGAACATAAAAAGAAAATAGTACTGATGATTAGGTAGTAATAGGAGTGGTGGGGGGGGGGATGTTTTTTGAAATATAGTAGTTATACAATATCCTCGACCCATAATAAATCATACACCACTCTTCACATCTTGGTCATAAGGAACAACACATTTTATTGAATTTGACTGCAATGTTCTCACACCAGTGATTGAGTTTCCTAGATATGTATAGGATAGGTTTAGTGTGTTGAAAAAAAAATTCTATTGGAATGTATTTTAAAAGTATAGATTCATTAAAATACATGATAAAAAATATTTCAGATAGAGAGGTACTGTAGATATTTTGTTTGGGAATCAAGAGTTAAAAAATACATCATATAGTGTGATAAATGTGGGGATGATTGTATATTATTATTGATGGTGATTCCAAGCATTTCATTTGGAGGTTATAGACTTTTGGAGATTAAGGTAGATCATACTTGCATTTAGCCCAACCTAACATAAGACCATAATTTATTGGATGCTGGATTTTTTTCATCTATTATCATCGAGATGATTAGGGCCCACCAAAATTTTCCTATATCCCTTTTGTAAGAGAGGATAAAAAAATTTGGTTATAATATTTCCAATAATATGGGATGGGTGGAGAAACATAAGGAAATTGTGAAGGTCTATGGTGATTAGGATGAACCATATCTGATGTTTCAACAATTTCTTTCCATACTGAGTCATAGTGACCAAGAAATCTTCCATATTCATATGAATGAACATGTTTCTAAAGAAAAATGACGTGATATATCTCATGTTCAATTTCATTTGTTGTTCTAGAAATTCCTCCCCTGTATTTTCACATTTTGTGTTAGCAAACAATTTATACATATTGATGGAAAATTTATCTATAGTAAATACAATAACATTTTGTTTATTGTGAAAACCCATGTTAGCAACTGTTTACCTCTTCCACTTGCATTTTCCATTGTTGAGAAGGAAAACTATGAATCATGGAGTTTGTTTTTGGCCTACATCTGCAACCATTTTACTCACATTCAGGGTATCTATTTGATATGTAATCTACATCAGGGAATAAATAAGGAAATCAATTCATATCATGATACATGGAGACCCACAAATTCACCTCATCAATATTGCATTAGACACATTTCTAGAAACATGGGGAAAACTTTTCGTAATGAACCAATGAAGAAGGAAATCACGAGGCTTGGTATGTAATGTCTTTTCTATTTCATACTATTTCAACCTAATGATATAATCAATTTTTGTGAAATATGATCACTTCTATATATAATATGATATGGATCAACGATGTTTTGAATAACGCTTCAATGAAATATTCAAGGCTAATCAAGAACTGTTTGATTATATGATGAAGATATCAAAAGAAAAATGGACATTAATATAGGAAAGTGGGAATATGTATAGAAACATGACCACATAAATTGAAAAGTACATCCGTAGTGTGTTCAAGGGGATTTCAAATTTACCTATAATTTCTCTAGTTTTGGGTACATTTTATCGTGATGTGAATTACTACATTGATAGAAAAAAACTACCCCCTAATGGGATTCAGAAGGGGTTGAGGTATGCAAGAAACTTTTAATGAGATATTGAAAAGAACATTAAAGAAGCTTATTGTTATCGAGTGATACTTATCCACTAAGAAGACTCTCTATTTATACTTTAGGAGTGTTTTGACCCCATCACAAGTCATAGTGGTAAAAAATGGTTGTATTAATGGATGAGAGGAAATGTCAATATGGAAAGTTATTGGCATTAGGGTTTCCATCTGCTTATGTCATCACATCATGTGACTCTATGAACAAATCATGGGAACCATACATTGATCAAATATACCAGTATAATATCATTTATAACAATTATGTTTCACTATTAAATCATATTGGGGAGTTTTGATATTTCCCAATTCCCAAAGAACAACTGATAGTGATACCTGACATGAATAGGTTGAGTTAATGATGGAGACCCAAGTCTAATAGAATACAGAATGAGATAGACTGCCCTCAAGAATAAGATAAATGTTTGAGATAATCTTATTCCATCAAGAATGTCATAACTATAAACAATTACTTAACATTGTTGGATCATGTTCACACTCTCATGAATAATGATGTATTCTCTCCTATGTGATCTTATGAAATTGTTAATTATACAGTGTTAATGTAATATCCTTCATCTTGTACCATTTTATAATATTTATTAATACTTTTACTATTAAATAACAATAATCCATTCACATTCACATGAAATCATAATAAAAATGTCTATAAATAAACCATAAAATAATAATGTGAGAAAAGAATCATGAAAAACCCCATAATATGAGAGATCAAACATAAATTACTAATAACATCATTATATAATAAATTTTTTTATAAGAAAGAAAAAAAATGTTTATATATATAAATATATAAATCCATATCGTACAAAACACCATTTCAAAGGTAAAAAAAAATATCTGAAAACACTTTAGAAATATTATTTGAGAAACATGAAGTCATTCCATTTTCTTTTGGTAAAAAAAACTTCATAAAATAATGTGAATAAACATTTCATGTCTTAAATTCTACCATTCATAAAATTCTGCTAACCATAATGTTTGATTTACATTTTACATATATGACCTATTTTATTTTTTTACATAACTAATAGAGGATACTATACTACTCACTAATAAGGATAGTGGGGTTTCCTGCTCTGTGATAGAGGGTTGTCTGGTTGGACAGATTTGGGAGAATTGAGCAAACCATCAACATCACATGTTTCCTATAACCACTATTATACCATATTTTCACTAATGAATGATACGACATTAGGCTATCATATTTCACATTTTTTGATCATTACCTGCTTTATGCACTAAAAAACTCAGTCATGGAATACATTTACATCAAATCACTTTTTTAGAATACTTAAAACATTGAAAAATCTGGCTCTCAAAGATCATATTAGTCTAGTACCATTAGAAACATGGAAACATGAACATCGTTCCATAAGGGACCTATATTATCTCTCATTACGTTCTTCTTGACTAGAATCCTTCTTAGAAACATCATACATAATACATATATTCATAACTTGGGGATGGAAACATAAAAAGGGATGGGAATAGATGATCTGTATGGGTAAACAAGGGAGCCATATATGTATAAACTTGAGCATAAGAATATGAGATCATGAATATATGTATTATGTATGATGTTTCTAAGAAGGATTCTAGTCAAGAAGAACGTAATGAGAGATAATATAGGTCCCTTATGGAACGATGTTCATGTTTAAGAATATGAGATCATGATCAAAACATTTAAATATCATACCATGCATATCAAATATCATAAACACGAATCATGGCATAAATCCTGAAAGTTCTTAAGACAAGAACAATAAGGAAATAAATAACACAACCCATGAAATCATAACATTGGAATAAAACATGGAATTTTGGAAAGCACATAAGTATATATTATTATTTATATAGTAGTCAAAGCGTCACTACCAAGGCCGTCATAGTGGAAAAAGTCCTTTAGTGAATAGGGTTCAGTCCCCTTTCCAGCCCTTTATTACTAAAAAAAGTTTATTCCACATTCTTTCCGTGTAATATTGAACTGATTTCACTCCCCATTCCATCCATATTTATCTCAAGAGATATAAATCTTTACCTAATTCTTTATAGGGAGATATATATCCACTCATCTCATATTTAAAGTATACATACTTGGGCCACAAAACCATTAACAATAATATAAAAACTCAAAAAATGAAATGGATATCATAAACATATGGAAAATGATATGGGTTTCATAATCATTTCATCACAAACAAGGAAACTAAATGGGTTTCAAAATCTTATAACCCATAAAAGAGGAACAAGTTTCATAAACATCATGACATCAAAATATTATCTATCTCGAGAAACAATATGAATGATAACATTTAATCATTTACCAAGAAATTCATGATTAACACCGAAGTATGTCTTCTTATATAGTAAATAATTATGAAATATCTTTAAAAAACATTGCTCAATGAAAATATCCCACTTCTTTGAAAAATGATTTTTAGAACAGAAATCATTTTGAAATCTATTTTCTTTGAAATTAGATTTGGAAAAAAATAAACGAATCTTGAAAACACATTGAAATCCTTTTCAATTTAAAATTATAAAGAATATTGAAAACCATTTCAAAACCATTTTCCTTTATAACGTATAAAATAATATAAAAAAAACTTTTAGAACATAAACCCAATTAAAGAAAGATCATATAATGGATATTTAAATACAAATATATTTAATTGTAATAGGTATAAAAGGCATTAATGTTAATTAAATACAACAAAAAAATATGTGTGGGGGGGGGGAACAAGGCATATTTATCATAGAAATAAATATTGATATTAAATTCCCTTGCATAGAGTCTAATTTGTCTCGTGTGTCTTTATATTCCTCCCCTTTGGGTAACCCCTTTTGGTTTTCAACAGAGTACTTACTTGGATTCAATTATTCCTAAAGGGATGATTCAAGGTGGAAGTGATAGATATTGGGGAGTTATTTGGGAAGAGTTTGGTTGAGCCAAGGTTTCTTGAGAGGTTTATGGAAGTGGGAGGATAAGAGGCCATTTATAGTGGAGGAGAAGTAACACTCTTGTAATATTTTGGAAACAGGAAACCTCATTCATGATTTTATTTATTTATAGAAGATGAAATAACTATCCAAAGTAGATCCAAGTGAGGATAGGGTAAAAATGTGTCAATCAAATAGATTTTTGAGAAGGTTATATGTCGTTTTGGGCTTTAAGTTTATGGTTTAGTCCCTTGTTAAGGTTAATTTAACACTACACATTTTAAATAATTTTAATTACACTCACTAATATTTTTGGTAAAAAAATAAGTTTTTCTTAATACATATTATAAATTATGATGATTCCAAATATATAATCTATTTTTAAAAAGTCCCAAAAAATAATTGGAAAACATTAATTTAAATATAACCCTGTAGACAAGAAAACAATGCGAGTTTTCAATGTAAAAACGTTCAAATGTTCTCAGTGTTTTTATAATCAATTTCAAAATAAAATTGATTCCAATGACCTAAAATGGATTAATTTATAAAAATTTAATCTAATTAAACTTTAAAATCAATATGAAATATAATTTTAACTATATAAATAAATTATATGAAAAATAAATTTTTAGTTAAATTTTAGTATTTTTAGCTATACATTAAAAAATGAAACTCCACAAAAAAATTAAAAAATTCACCACAACCCATTTTTTAAGTTTCAATTTAAAAAATGAAGTTTAATTTCACATATAAAATTTATGAAATTTCCAATATTTGTATTTAATGTAGGTTTACAATTAAAAGGTGGTGAGATTACCTTATTAAAAAAATTGGGTTCTATGCGTTCAATTGGTTTTATTATTATCTTATTCTTATAAAATCTATTGGATGAATATAAAAAATATTTCCTTTGATATATACCATATATATTATTTTAAAATTACTTAACAACTATAATTAATTTAATTTATTAGTATTAAAACAAATTTTTTATCCTAATAATAGTTTTCTAAAAAAATACTCTATTTATATTCAATTGGTTAATTATAACTAATGAATTAATTATATATTTTTGTAATGAATAGGTTTTCATAACTTAGTTAATAATATTCATAAATTCTAAATTTATTGATAAGTTAAGTATTTATATATAAAATTTTAATAATCTATTTTTGTTTGGTAAAACTTGGTGTAATGTGTAATGTACGCCAAGTTAGTGCCATGTGAAAGGAATTCTTAACTTTGTACATTGAAAAAAATCTATGAAAATTAATTCATTCAAAAATATTGGTCCATAAAAACTTAGGGTGTTACATTCTACCCTCTAAATGAATTTTTCCCTTGAAATCCATCATTCTAGTAAAAAATGATGACACTTTTGTTTCATCATATCCTCATGTTCCCACATAACTTACTATAACTAGTGATTTCTATAAAAAACTTTGAACATGTGAGTGATATTGTTTCATAGAACCTTATCTATATGATTAACAATTTGAAAAGTTTTACCATTATATGAAAGATCCTACTATTTTTCTATGACCTCTTAGTTCAGTACATATGAAGTGTTAGGTATATACTTCATAAGGAGTGATATATAGAACAAATCATTGAACTGAGAGGCATTTGGGGGAACTTACAACTGATATGGTATTGTCTCAATACAATGAATAATATCATAGGGAACAATATACCTAGGTATTAGTTTCCATTTCTTCCCAAATCTCATAACCTAATTTTAGGGAGAGATTTGTAGAAATAAAATTTCACCAACGTCAAATTCTAGATTACACGGATGGTTATAAACATAACTTTTCTACCACATTTGAGATTCATTTATATGATTTTGAATAGATATAACCATATCTACCATTTCTTTAGTGATATTAAGTGACAATATATTTCTTCCTCCAAATTTATCCCATCATGTTGGTGCTCTAATTTTCTTCCCATAGAGGGATTCATAAGGTGCCATGTGAATGCTTGAGTAGAATCTATTGTTGTTGGAAAACTCAACTAGAGGAAGGTGTTGATTCCAAACACCTTTTAAATATAACGAATAAGATCTCCATATATCCTATAGTAATTTAATTGTTCTTGTAGATTTACCATCCATATGATAATGATATGTAGTGTTGAAACTCTATTCTGTATCAAGTTCTTGCTAAAGAATTCACCAAAATTTTGAGGTAAACCTAGGATCCCAATCAGATACAATAGAATATGGTACTTCATGTAGCCTTAGCACTTCCTTATTATATATCATGGAAAATTTGTCTATAAATAATTATTCTATGATATAAATGAAGTGAGATAACTTATTATGGAGATCAATTACCACCTTATAATATTTATCCCTTTAGAGGTTTTGTGTAGTCCAATGACAAAATCCATAATGATGTTCTCCGATTTCCATTCTGGTATAAGAAATGGATGTAAAATCCCTTTATACATTTTCATTTCACCCTTAACATGCTATCATACCAAGCACTGTGATACAAACTCTGTGATATCTCTCTTCATGTCATTCCACCAGAAATATTCTTTAAAATCCCTATAAATATTCATACTTTTAGGATGAATAAAGAACTTTTAGATTCCTCTAATACCTCATTCTTCAAATCTAGTACAGAAAGAACCCATACATAATTCTTGGATGAATGAATAACTGCGGGCTTCCTCAAATAACTCATTCTTAAAATTTGGTATGGAAGTAAACCATACATGATTCTTGAACCTTATAATTCCATCATCATCAAGGTTGAAATTCAAAACATTTCTGACTTTCTTTTAAAGCTCTACATATTCCTTGCACGCCTCCTTAATCTTCACATGGATAGATGGTTGAATATTCATTTCATATAGATACAAATTTCCCCCTTCCTTTAGGATTTTTAGATCCATCCTTTTTGAATAAAAAAATATTAGATCTCTTTTTATCCTCATCATGGTAAATCTAGCATGATCATTTCAACTTAAAGCATCGACCACCTAATTTTCTTTCCCAGGGTGATAATTTACTGATTAGTCACAATCCTTTATCATCTCTAACCATATTATTTGAGACATTTCCAACTCCTTTTATGTGAATATATATTAAATATTTTTATGATAAGTATACATATCACACTTTTTTCTATAAAGATAATGCCTCTATATATTCAATTAAAAAATTACTACTACAAACTCCAAATCATGAGTTGGGTAATTTTTCTCATGAATCTTCAACTATTTTGAGCCATAGGATATATCCATGTTATTATACAAAATAAAAAAAATCCCAATACCTTCTTGGATTCATAAGAATAGATTAAAAAACCTTCTCTAATATAGGGTAATGTAAACAGATGTGCATTGACCCACCTTTTCTTTAGTGCCTTGAAGTTTTCCTCACATTCATCTGTCCATAAGAAATTGACACATTTCCAAGTTAACATGGTTAAAGGATTATATAGTCATGAGAAATCTCCATAAACCATAAATAATATCAAAGTAATCCAAGAAATCTATTTATCTTATTAACCATTGTTGGTATAGGTGAGAATCCAATAGCCTTCGTTTTTGATGGATCTACTGTTATACCATCTCTAGAAATTATGTGATAAAAAATGGACCCTTTTAAATACAAAATTCACACTTTATAATTTTTTCATATATATTTTCTTTCCTTAGGGTATTTAGTATAATTGTCAAGTGGTATACATTCTCTTCCTTTCTCTTTGAATAGATAATAATATCATCTATAAAGACTATAAAAACTGATCAAGGTAATCTGTAAAGACTCTATTAATTAAATCCTTGAAGATAGTATGGGAATTATAAAGAGAAAGGATAATTAATATATATTAATAGTGTCTATAACATGTATATAATGTCGTATTGGGAATATCTCCTTTTTTAACCCTCAATTGTTGATATCCACAATGAATAAAAATATTGGAAAAGTATTGAGCTCCATACATTTGATCAAACAAGTCATCAATACGAGGAAGGGGATACTTGTTATTGATTTTGATCCTATTCAAATCAGGATTATCAATACATACGTTTATTGGTTCAATTTTTCTTTTTTCTCAAAAAGAATAGGTACACCCAAAGGTGACACACTTGGCCGAATGAATCCCCTTTCATGTTTTTCTTGGGGTTTCTTCTTAAATTATTATAACTCAATTAGATCCATTATATAGGGAGTCTTTGAAATTAGTGTGGACCAATTATGAGTCCTGTTGAGAAATAAACTTCACATTTTGGTGTAAGGCTAGTAAACTCTTTTGGAAAAGCATCCAAAAATTATCAAATAATTGGCATATCATAGATATCAATTTTCTCTCTAACCATTTGAGATAAACCACCCTTCTTGAATAGTAATTAAGACCTATAAACTAGATTTAATCTTCATAGGATGTTTATAATTATCATCAATTTGATGGATAATCGTACGAGGGTTTGAAATATCAACTGTAACATACATTCCTTGACAATTGATGTAGGATTTATGTAGATAACACCAATCCATGCCTAATATGCATCAAATTCAACCAAAATAAGAATGAAAAAATTTACAGGAAGCACATTCCCACAAACTTCAACTAGAGAGGAATCATAGAATTGGGATGAAATCATTGAACTATTATGGTTTTTCACTTCTAATTACACATATAATTGTTTTGTTGTAATCTTAAAAACTTTATAAAATTATTCATATATGAAAGAGTGGGTATATCTAGAATAAAATAATACATTTGAAGTTTTATAGAGGATGGTATGTGTAACTTTTTCCACGTAGTTATCTCACCCTTTTCAGAAATAGAAATTTAATGAGATTTCCACTTGTCCCTTAGAATAAGAGTTTTCTAAAGATAATCACCATCACAAGACATTGGGTTTGTGAATAGGTTAGCATAATTTCCATTCTCCTTAAACTTATAGAAATTAATTGGGTGGGGGGTGGATTCTTTGTTGATTTCTCTCCATTAGCACAATTAGCTATCTTTATCCCATTCCATCGATAATAAATTTCTCGGTGATCTTACTTGCTGTAGTTAAAACATTTACTGAGCCCCTTAATAAAAATTACTCCATGCTTCTTCCCATATTTAGAGCTTAAAGGAAAAACCATCTTTGTTTATACATGGTATTTAGAGTTTCCTTTGAACTCTATATTCCTTTTCTTGTCAAAACCATGAGGTTGATACATGACTCTAACCTCTATTTCAGCCCTTATTTTATAGTGCATAATCTCTTTGTAGATACGATAATATCTTATGAGAAATGATATTTTGATACTTGTAATTAATCCATTTAAGAACCTATCAACTTTAATTTTTGTTTGAATGATAATTCTTAAAGCCTACCTCACAAGTCTTTTGAAATTAGCCTCTAAGGTACCGACAGATTCATCATACCTTTGATTAAACATTAAGAATTATTTATCCATCTTGGTACTTGTAATTAATGTAAAGTACTTATTGAAAAAATATGTTCTTGAACTCATCCCATTCTATGGATTCAATTTCATATTAATTCCTCATATTCTTGATTAGAGTCCACCATTGGTCTGCTTCAACTTATAAATGATAAAAAACCATAATAACTTTATCATGCTCAAAACATTGAAGGATATAAAATATGTTTTCAATGTTACTGATCCATTGTTAATAAACAAGTGGATCTAAAGACCCTTTTAAATAATGTGGACACTAACTCATGAATGACTCAACCAAATTTTGTTCCATCCTTTTCTCATTTGGAACTCCACCATTATTCCTAGCTTGAGAAATATGTGTGAGTATAGCAATAAGATTTTTCATTATAGATCCCATAGAATTTGTTTGGGCATGAGAACAATAATTTAATTGTCTATCATAATCACCATTAATATGGTTCCTTTGGGTTCAACCATTAAAAAAAATATTATAGAGTTAGAAACATTTATCCTAGAGATTAACCACATAATCATGAAAAGTCCCTTACAGGATGTCTATGTTATGAAACCTTCTTTAATATATGACTACTTAGGTTTATCCTATGTTATTCATCACAAAAAAATATTTAAATACATCATAATGGTTCAAGATAGTTTTGTGAATTACCAAAGAGTATCCACCGGGAGCTTCAAACCAAGTGTTCAGCAAGGCCTGTTGTCATGTACCAAAATACCCCAAGTCAAGCTCGGGACATCTTCTTGGATTTGTCACCCCTAGGTACTTTTTTTCCAGATCTACATCCAATTGTAGTATATAGAAAGGGATTTATTAAAAGGAAAACACTCACTCTATTGTATACCAAAATTCCAAGAAATCTTCCTATAATTTTCCTTATCCTTAAACTTATACTTAGAAATGTCCTTAGATTTCTCAATGAGGTTTTATTATCCTAGTTTCCAAAGGATAAATAAAACATCACTCTGATACCAACTACAACAACCCAGTCTCGACATTAATTAACATTACATCATATTGTGAAATAATTAAAACATTGCAAAAATAGACACACAAAGACAATATTAGTCTAATGCCTTTGGAAACATGGAAACATGAACACTGGTACATAAGTGAGCTACATTATCTCCTACTAGGATCTTCTTGACTAGAATACTTCTTAGAAACATCATACTTAATACATATATTTATAACATAGGGAAGGAAACATAAAAATTAGTGAGATAATATTCTATGTAAGGGTAAAAAGGGAGACATGTAAGCATAAACATGAGCATAGGAGTATGAGATCATTATAAAAACATTTTCATATCATTCCCTATATATAAAAGATCATAAACAAGAATCATGGAATACACCTAGACAGTTCATAAGACATGAATCATAAATAAATAAATATCACAAGCCATGAAATCCTAATATATGAATAATACATGGAATTATTGAAAACACATAAGCAATAATAATTATTTCTATAGTAGTAAAGGCATCGATGCCAATGCCATCTTAGTAGACAAAGCCCTTTACTGAACTGGGTTTACTCCCCATTCCTGTAACAACACAGGTATTTATAGAATAATACTTTTTCATATCTATTAATATTTATGAATAATATATTAGTTTTATTTTAAAGAGGACACTTTGTCCAATAGTGTACTCAACACACAACAACAAGTTTCTTTGAAATGTTACATTGCACACAACTTTGAGTTATAACAAAAATAATAATTTAATAATAATATTATTTTAAATGATAATTAGTGCCTAGATATTTTATTAGATGTAATGAAAATAAATAAATATAATATGATTATTAAATGCCTTTACACTTATCTGATAAATTTTAGAGGCTTAAAATAAGAACGAATCTGATTTTAATCATGAAAAACATTTATATTTTTAAAAGGTCGTTCTACCGCCTTTTGATGGAAAAACCATTTTAATCCAGTTTTTTTTTTCACTTTTATATGTTATATTTGACAAAATAATATTTATATTTAGAAACATGACCTCAAAATTAACATTAGATAATGTTTTGGTATTTTTTTTGATAAAGTTTATTTTTTAATTAATAATGAAAAATACTGAATTTTAATTCAAAACTACATTTTAATGTAATTTATTTATATAGTTACATTGTACATATAATTTGTTTTAAAGTGTAATTAGATTATATTTTTATTATTAAATACAATTTTGGTAATTGGAAGTAATTTTAAATTGAAATTGGACAAAAACTCATGTTAATCTTTTGGTAGTTTTTACTTCGTAAAAGCATGCTTTTTGGTTTTAACGGTGAGAATTAATTTTAAATTAATTTTTGGAACTTCGGTAATTTGAATTTGGAAAAATTTATTTCATATTTGGAATTAGGAGGTCAAAATTTTGTAAATAGGTTACTTTTATTTTTAGACATTATGTATAGTAACTCCAAAAAATATTTTATTTACTATGGTTAAATGGTAAATCTGGTAAGTAAGGGTAGAAAAATAATATTATAATAATATTAAATTATCCTAACACATGTCCTACACCTATTTGCTGATATATGTCTGACCATGGGTATACTTGGGTCTATTTTATGACACCATGAAGCCACTTGTGTGTGAAAATGACATTAAATTACTTTTAATTTAAAGTTAAGGAAATATAACCTAAACATATATCTTTTAGTAAAACAATTTTTATATGGGGTTATATAAATTATATTTTATACTATAAATATTAATTTGAAATCCAAAAAATTTTCCTATATAATGGTATTTTATTTAATATTTTTACACATTAAATAAATAAATTTAATTATGACACAATGGTGATGCATTGATTGCTTTGTTAATAAAGGATTCAAATAAAAGATATTATAAATGTTAAAATAAATGTAATTTTGTTATTTTGATGTAATAAATGAATTTTTTGGATGATATTTACATGTTATATTTTTATTAGTGAATCTTTTTTGAAGTAATAAAGTTGTTATGGGTTTAAAAAAAATCATGATATGAATAGTTTCAAAATTAACATAATTCATATTTTAAAATAAAAAATATTTTATTAAATATTATAAAATTCTAAAAAATATAATATTCAAAAAAAAGTTATAATAAGTCTAAAATTTTATTATTGACTCTTTCATTAGATATTTTTCTTGTTTTGGTAATTATTTTTATTCTCAAAGTGTTAAATGTTTGATAAAATGGTAAGAGTTAAAAAGGGTTAAATAAAAAATATATGGATTAATTTTTTTTTAAAACTTTTCTAATTATTATTAGATGATTTTATTTCGACTTATATTCATCTTATATTTTAAATAACTGAGTTTTTACTCATTTATAATCAAAATAGAATTTATAATAAAATTATATTTCAAGATACTCCTTAAGTGCCCCTCCCCCTCTTATATAAGGCCCCCACATCTAACCCTTACTCACACCTCTAAAGCCCCCATGGATCATCCAAAATATTCCCAAATAATCTCCCAACATAACTATATTTCTATTATAAGCCTTAACTTGGGAATAAGGCAATTCATGGATGCCTTTTAGCTTTAATAAAAATGAGTTACCCATTTAAAGGTAATGTATTCTCTGAAGCTTCTTCCATTTATTTTACTTCCAAAACCCCTAAAATCTATTTATTCAATTATTTTATAAAAAAAAATTATATTAAATATACTAGGATGTTTTTATGAGAATTATTCAAACTAAAATTCCACACATGTCCATCTAATTGATTTGAACATTCTGTTTCTATGGACGGTGAACTATTGCTTCACAAAATGATGATTGTTCAATTATATCCTACCACCTATCATGGTGTCCATTATGATGTAAATGAAATTAAATATGATATATATGATACTTATTTTATCTATAGTCTTCTATAATTATAATTTATAACATACCTTTACTCTTTTCATGTTGTTTAAATACGATAATTTCATTTTAGGAAGTGTGGACTACCGCACCCTCAAAGTTATATGACTCGTTCATGATATACATGGAACTTATAAAGGATGAAATTAATGAAATAGTGTATCATATATAACATATATATTATAATTTAATTATAATATACCTTTTTATAATTTAGTTTTCATTCCTTTAAAAAATAAAAATAAATGAAAGTAGCGTTCATGTGTACATATGGCTTACCATTTCCATGAACGGTGCATTTCATTTTCTTATATCCAAATGTTATGTACTATTATAAAATACATATATAATGGATATAATTACATATATACAGGATATATTGGATATTTAAATCATGAATACAATTCTAGAGATAATTGACTTTTGACCACATGAACAATTTGAAATTATAACAAGTTCATTTTTGACTCAAGTATCGCACATCAACAAAAAGAATGATATGAACATGAATAATTATATGATTTTTATATAAGGGTAATAAGTGATATAAAAGGAATAATAAACATGAAATTTTTTCTAATTCAGGTATAATTAACTTATTTCTTTTATTTAGGGAGATAACGAATGAACAAGACTAGTAAACACAAGGTAAGGGAACCTTTCACCCTCTTCTTTTAGTCAAAGGCTTATTTTTATGTTATGAATTTTAATATAAATTTTATTATGTTGGTATTTGTTCTCCTATATAATTATTTCTATAAATTTTATGTCCAAATGATGATAGACCCTTTTCTCTCCCATAAACCCATTTTCTGAATTTTAAAGTGACGTTGTTAGGTTGCTGAATTTTCATAAGGGAACTTCTTAACCCAATTTCCATTCCTTGAGTTAATCTTATACATTTCATTATTCCATGCGATTATTATATAAGAATTAACTATTGATGTCCTTCTTGTATATATACATTACTTATGTGTACTTATATTGAATACACATAATCAACATATATTTATTTAGAAAATTATCTTTGTAAGGGACTTCATCTCAATCTCCTTTCATTGAGGCATACTTTGATTTATACACGAATTTCCTTTATATGAAGTATAAACCCCTTTTAATTTTAATTTCATTCAAAGGGAATATTTTTTCTACGATGTTTTTTAATAAAATAAAAGGGGAATATATCTTTTTAATGTATACGGTGACAACTCCATTTCCACCACCATGAGTATTATTTGATTTTTGGATTCCTTAACATGCTATAGTGTTTTTAAAAGAAAAATAAATACAATATACACTTTTTATGTATTTTGGTATTGAAAATGGTTGTGATAAATAATTGATTATTTAAATATCTTCAAATAATATATTGTGAATGAAATGTAGAAATGTTATATTTCCTTTATGCTTGTTTTATGTGTTATGGTTCTTGGGAATTTTTTACGTATACAAGTGGTTCCGTGATAACCCAAGGGTGGGTGAGCCCAAGATAGCTCTCTAATGAATTTAGGAATATTATGGAGGTAAACATTAATATTTCTCCAAATAGATTTTGGGAATATAATATTATGGGTATTCTAAACGTAACTCCCTATATAGCTGTGAAAGCTACAATGTAAGTATGATATAGATTCCACTAGTTACCATTATGATTTATGATTTCTAGGTGTGATTCATAAATCCTATGATATTGTGAGGTATTTTAAAGAGTTTATGTTTTATGATTGAAAATTATGATTTCATTGATATGTATGTATTGAAGTACTATTGTTTTCTTTCCTTGTTTTATAACCCTTACAGAATTTTTTATGCTCATCCCAAGTTCTTGAAATGTTTTTCATAGGTTATAAGTAAGGTTAAGGGAATTGAATAATTAAAGAAGATTTATATCATGAAAATAATTTTTGTTTTATTTAAGGAGATTTATTATTGTAAAAAAATTGGATAGAGTAAAAGTGTATACTTTGTCATATTTTTAGATAAAATTTAATAGTTATGGTCTAATTTGTAAAAATTCTAAACCTGATATGATCCTTATGGTGAATTATTGAATTAACTCAAGATTATGAAATGTTTAAGGTTGGGGCCTTATAGTTGGTATCAATGGTTGGCTTAGATAACTTTAGAGGTTTGGGTGTTACCTGGGTGTCGGTAAAGGATCCCATATAACAAATAGGATTATTATCATATGGAAACTTTTGTAGGGTTATGGTAAAATTGGTTGTTTGGATAAAAACATGAACAATGGAGATATAAGTGTGTTAATGGATTAGAGTAATATAAAATTTTTTAGGTTATCTTTAACCTATAGAGGATTGTTTTTTTAATTATAATATTTAATTTCATGTTTAAGTGTTGATTATTTTCAGCATATTAAGGATCATTTGTCATGATGGAAGTAAAGATATCTTGCACAACCTTATTATACCTCCCTAGTGATTTGATTGTCACTATTATGGAAAAATCCTATTCGAATGATTTTGACAGCTTATTGTGTATTCAAATCACCTGTAATAAATTTTTTGAGCTATCCAAAACCTATTCATTTTTAAAACAATTTTATGGGTCATGGTATCTTTTTCATACGATTTCATGATCTAAGCTTTTCCAATTCTATAGGAAAGTGAAATTATAGAAGTGGAGTGAAAGTTTAAATTTTGAAATTATGAAAACATGCCGAAATATAAAGGGAACATCTTGAAGATCATGATATCTAGATTCAAGGTATGATTTTTTTTCTAATCCGTAAAGAATGAAGCATATTTGGATTGATATTTATAAATTATGAGGATATTCAATCTGCATGAATAATGTATTAAAAATAAGGTGTAAATTCATAGTTAATGGATTATGAAGAGCACTGAATGAGTAAAAAGTAAACAAATAAGGGATTAAATAGTTATAGTAGATAGTAGAATGATGAAATGTTTAAAATTATCAATTCTTTTTTGATGGTTGGATTACCTTGGGAGGAAATTTTCTAATATGTGTAACACTGAAGTTTGATATGTGAAAATGTTGTTCAAGTAAGAATTACTTTTTCTTATGTGGAATTAATGGATAAACTTAGGGGTTCATATAATCTTTTGTTTTTGAGGTGATTAATGGTTATTACATTTTGGGATGAAAAATGAAAGGTATTAGATAACTTTTGATAATAAACCAGGGTATGGTGATTTTTGAGGAAATTATATTATTTTGGAGAATGTTGTATAAATGTTATGGTTTTAGAAAAAGGACAACCCGTTGGATGAGTTACAACCCATCGGGTCTGATAAGGCCACATTAATCGAACCCACAACTAAAGTGTGATAAGGGCACACCACCTACCACTGGCCTATATAAAGACCCTGGTTAGTATGACTTATTATTTTTAGTTATATGATTTTGTTGATCAAGAATATGTTGATTTGGGATAAAAGGTTTTATAAAATGGATATACTTAGTATAAGAAAATGATTTTGTGAGTATGTTATAAAGGTTATTTTGGAAGAAATTTTCTTTTTTGGGAACACTATATGCCTAAGGAAAATAGGTCACTTTTGGATTTTAATTGAGGAGTAATGGTGGAATTTTATTTTGGAATAATATATGTTATTATTGTGGACATATAGAGATTTTGGTTATTTATGGAAATGATTATCCTATCATAAAGAATATGTGATTAGGTTAATTACTTTTCAGTATGAGACTTTAAGAGTAGCTTATGTTATGATTTTTTGGAAGACTATGTGATGAAATCCTTCTGAATTTTGTGTTTCAAACTTAGTTTTTATTATTCTGAATAATTTTAAGGATAGTTGTGTACTGAATAGTCTTTGTTGAGCTTTGGGTATTGTTTGTTCAATTTTGGAGATTAAGAGTTGTATTTTTTTTATAAAAGATTATCCTTTTTGGGGATTATCTGATCTTATACTAACCTTTTTGGTTTTTGTTAATGTCTAAAGGTTTGGGAAATATATGGTTCATCTTCTTTGGATCATATTATTCTCTAGAAGTTGATTATATCACTTTAGGTGTGACCAAGTCATCATGAATACTCATAATTTGGAGAAAAGACGAGTTTTTGGTAGAAACACATTAAATGATTAAACTCTACTTAAAAAGTAAGTATATTTCCTTATGTTTTTAGTAAATCTCAAAAATAAATTCTAAAAATTTATGAAAGGGAACCTAAAAAACAACAATATTCATCCATTTACTTTTCTTACTTGGGAATCAAAGACCATTTAACCTATCACAAGTTTGTGGTTTTCAGTGGTTAACTTTCTCCTGATCACGTTTTCTACCACTCTCCATTAGAACTTGACACTTATTTTATCCTACATATCAATGTTTTCATGTAATATAAGTATGTGTTATCTCGAGTGACCTTTTTACATATCTTTATTTCTATTAATGTGACAGTTTTGTTGAATCTTTTTCCAATGTGGGACATTCAATGAAGTTTCCAAGACCAATTTTAAAATTGCGAGGATGTAATTTCCAAAAGGGTGATGGAGGTAACGACCTAGGTATTTATTGAATAATAAACATTAATATCTATTAATATTTATGAATAATATTTTAATTTTATTTTAAATATTACACTTTGAAAGAAAGCATACTCAACACGCAATAACATGTTTCTTTGAAATCTTACGTTGCACACAACTTTGAGTTATACCAAAAAAATAATATAATATTATTATTATTTTAAATGGTTGTTAATTCTTAGACATTTTATTGGTGGGAATGAATCAAAATAACTAAAATATAATTACACTTATCCAATAAATTTTAGAGGATTAAAAGAATAATGAATCTGATTTTAAGTATGAAATACTTTAATATTTTTAAAAGGTTGTTTTACCTCCTTTTGATGGAGAACCATTTTTAAATACATTATTTGTCAATTTTATATGTTATATTTGAGAAAATATATTCATATTTAGAATATGTACATAAAACTTTACATTTTATGATATTTTGGTATTTTTCTTATAATGTTCATTTTTAAATGAATAGTGAAAAATACTAAATTTTAATTCAAAACTGCCTTTTAATCTAATTTATTTATATAGTTATATTGTACTTATAATTGGTTTTAAAGTTTAATTGGATTATATTTTTATCATTTAATACAATTTTGGTCATTGGTATTAATTTCACTTTGAAATTGTACATAAACTCATGTCAATCTTTTGGTAATCTTTACTTCTTAAAAATACACTTTTTGGTTTTGACAGCGAGAATTAATTTTAAATTAATTTTTGAAACTTCTATGTTCTGAATTTGTAAAAATGGATTCAATATTTGGAATTAGGAGGTCCAAATTATTTAAATAAGTAACATTTATTTTTATAAATTACGAAGAGTAACTTCAGTAAATATTTTATTTACTATGTTTAAAGGGAAAATATGGTAAATAAGTGAAAAATAATATAATAATAATATTAAATTATCCCAAAACATGTTCTAACCATATTTTATGTGATATTTCCATCTCTTGGAATCTTTTGGTAGATTTTAGGACCCCATGGAGAAACTTGGGTATGAAAATGACATATAATAAATTTTAATTTAAAGTTAAGGAAAATATAACCTAAACAAATATCTTTTAGTAAAAAATTTTTATATGGGGTTATATAAGTGATCTCTTCGAATATAAATATTAATTTAAAATATAAATATATTTCATACATCATGGTATTTTTTATAATTTTTATACATTAAATAAATAAATTTAAGTTTGACATAATGGTGATGTAGTGATTGCTTTATTAATAAAGGATTCAAATAAATGATGTTATAAATGTCAATATAAATGTAATTATGTCGTTTTGATGTTATCCATGATTTTTGTGTATTATAGTTACATGTTATCTTTTTATTAATTATTATTGTTGAATTAATGACGTTGTTGTGGATTATTTAAAAAAATAATGATATTTATAGTGACAAAATTGACGTAATTCATATTTTAAAACAAAAAATATTTTATTAAATATTATAAAATTTTAAAAAATATTAGATTCTACCAAAAAGTTATAATAAGTCTAAAATTTTATTATTTACTCTTTAATTGGATATGTTTCATGTTTTAATAACTATTTTGATACTTAAAGTGTTAAATGCTTGATAAAATGATAAGAGTAGAAAATGGTTAAATAAAAATGAGAAGGATTAAAAAATATCCAAAACCTATCTAATTTTTATTGGATGATTTTATTTTGATTTATATTTATCTTATATTAGAACTAATAGAATTTGGAATCATTTATTATTGAAAATAAATTTTTTAATAAAATAATATTTCAAGATATTTTTTAAGTGCTCCTCCTCCCTCTTATAAAAGGCCACCGCCTCTAACCCTTACTCACACCTCTCAAACCCCCTTGTCTCGTCCAAACTCTGCCCAAATAAGATATAAAAATCCCTATATTCTTTATATAAGCTTTACCTTGGTCATAATCCAATTAAATAAGGCCTTTTTGCTTAAATCAAAAAGAGTTACCTGATTTAAGGTAATGTCTTCTCTCAAGCTTATTCCATTTATTTTATTTCTCCAACCCCCTAAACTCTCTTTATTACATTATTTTATAAAAGAAAATCATATTAAATATAATATGATGTTTTTATGATAATTATTAAAACTAAATTCACACACACATCCATCTAATTGATACAAATATACTGTTTATGTGGACGACAAACTACTGCCTCACGAAACAATGATTGTTCAATTATCTCCTACTGTCTCTCATGGTGTTCATTATAATAGAACTGAAATTAAATATGATATATATGATATTTATTTTATTTCTATTATTTTTTAATTATCATTTATAACATACCTTAATTCTTTTCATGTTGTATAAATATGATAATTCAATTTGAGGAAATGCGGACTACCACCCCCTTAAAGTGCTATGACTCATTCATGTTATACATGGAAAATATAAAGGATGGAATTAATGAACTTATGTAACAAATAGAACATATATATTATAATTTAATTATAATATACCTAAGTATCATTCAATTTTAATTCCTTTAAAAATAAAAAATAAATGAAAATAGCGTTCCTACGTACGTATAGATTACCGTCTCCATTAATGGTGCATTTCATTTTCATATATCCAAATGTTATAGACTATTATAAAATACATATATACTGGATATAAATAAATATATAATTTTTGTATATGATATTTAAATCATGAATATAATTCTAGAGATAATAATATTTTTACCACATGGACAATTTGTAATTATAACAAGTTCATTTTTGACTCAAGTACCAAACATCTACAAAAAGACCGATATGAACTTGAATAATTTTATGATTGTTATATTAGAGTAATAAGTGAAAAAAAGGAATAATAAACTTTAAAAAGGTTCTAAAAAAAGTATAATTAACTTAATTTTATTATTCCAGGAGATAAAGAATGAACAAGACAAGTCGGACATAAGGTAATGGAACCTTTCACCCTCCTATTTTAGTCAAAGACTTCTTTTATGTTATGTATTTTAATATAAATTTCATTAGTTACAGAATTTTTCTCCTATAAAATTATTATTTTATATTTTATGTCTAAATTATTAGATACCCCTTTCTCCCCCATCAACTCATTTTATGAATTTTAAAGTGACGCTGTTAGGCTGTGAAATTTTCGTAAGGGAAATTCTTAACCCAATTTCTATTATTTGGGTGGATATTATACTTTTAATTATATCATTCTATTATTATTTAAGAAATAAATTTCTCTGTACTTATTGTATATATATATATTATACATGTTTACTTATATTTAATACACATAATAAATCTATTTTATTTATAAAATGATCTTTATAAGGGACATCATCTCAATCTCCTTTCGTTGAGGAATACATGGATTAATTCAAAAATTTCCTTTATAAGAAATATAAACGCCCATTACTTTTAATTTCATTTAAAGGGATACATTTTTCTACAAAGTGTTTTATTAAATGACAATGAGAATGTATCTTTTTAACGTACACAATTAAAATGAATTTTTCACCGCCATAAGTATTATTTGATATTTGGAGTCCTTAACAAGCCGTAGTGTTTTTAAAAGGAAAATTAATACCATATACTCTTTTAAGTATCTTTTTTATTGAAAATGGTTTTGGTAAACCATTCATTATTTCAATATCTTGAAATGATATATTGTGATTGAAATGTGGAAATGTTATATTTCTTTAGGATTGTTTTATGTGTTATGGTACTTGGGAATTGTTTACATATACGGGTTGTTTCATGATTAACCAAGGGAGGGTGATCCCATTATATCTCTCAAATTCATTGGGTAACATGAAGAAGGTAAACCATAATGTTTCTCCTAAGAGATTTAGGGAATAAAATGTGACGAGTATTCCAAATGTAAATCCCTATGTAGTTGTGAAAGCTACAATGTAAGTATGATATGGATTCCATAAGATACCTTTATGATTTATGATTTCTATGTGTTACTCATAAATCTTATGAATTTGGGAGGAATGTTAAATATTTTATGTTTTATGGTTGAAAAGTATTATTTCATTTATTTGTATGTATTTTTGGACTAATGTTTTATTTACTTGTTTTATAACCCTTACTGGGATTTTTATGCTCATAACAAGTTTTTGAAATGTTTTTTATAGGGTATAAGGAAGGTTAAGAGAATATAAGAATTCATGAATAATTATATCAAGAAAAGAATTCTTAATTTATTTAAAGAGTTTTACTATTTTTAAAAATATTGGATAGAGTATAAGTGTCTACTTTGTAATATTTAGAGATGAAATTTAATAGTTACAACCTAATTATCTAAAACTATAAACCTAAAAAGATCCTCAATGTGAATTCTTGACTTAACTCAATATTATGTTATGTTCAAGGTTGGGGCCTTATAGTTCAAGCCCTGTATTAGAAAACCAAGTTAACTACTTATTCAATCCCTATAATAATAAATCGAGTTCACTCCTCATTTCATCCATGTATATATTATAAGATATAAATATTTACCCAATGCATTGGAAGGAGATATAGGTCCCACCCATCTCATAATTAAATCATACAAACTTATTCCACAAAATAATATACAATAATACCATCACCCATAAAATGAAATGGGTATCAAAAAATGTAATCATATCATAACCCATGGATAAAGATATAGGTTTTATAATCATATCATCATAACCTAGGAAAATAAATAGGTTTCCAATGAATATAACCTGTGAAAGAGAAACAGGTTTCATAAACATCATTCCATCAAAGAATAATCCATTGAAAGGAAGAATATTAGTGGTAACATTGAATCATTTCCCAAAAAATGCATGAGTGACAGAAAAATATGACATCTTTTATGGGGAATGATTTTTAATGATATTTTAAAAACATTTTCTAAAGAAAATATCTTTCTTTTTAAATTTTTTTTAAAACAAAAATCCTTTTGAAAAACATTTTCATTCTAAATAGACTTGAAAAATTATAAAGGAATATTGAAAACATTTTTAAAACAATTTTCCTTGAAACTTATAATGAATCTTAAAAACCTTTTCAAAACCATTTTCTTTGATAACTTATAAATGGCTCTTATAAACCCTTTTAGAACATAAACTGTATTAACAATAGATCATAGAATAGATATTTAAATACCCATATATCTAAGTATTATAGGAATATAACACATTAATTAGAAGTATATACACCAAAAAAATAAGTGGGTGGTGAATAAACTATGTATCTCATTTAAATAATATGTTATATGAAATTCCCTTACCTTGAGTATGACAAGTCTCATGTGTCTTTATATTCTACTTCTTTGGGTAACTCTTTTTGGTTTTCACTGAATGAATTCCTTGGATTGATTTATTCAAAATGGAAGGCTTCAAGGAAGAATTTAGGGATGTTGGGGAGTTATTTGGGTAGATTTTGGTCAATACAAATTATATTTATAGGTATGTGGAAGTGGGTGGGTAGGAGAATTTTTTTAGTGGAGGAGGAGTGGTTCTCTTGTAATATTTTGAAAAAGGGGAACCCCACCCACATTTTTTTATTGCAAGTAGATCCAATATTTCTCCAAAGTACATCCATGGGAGGATATGTCTAAATATGGATATAAAATGGATTTTTAAAAAGTTTATAGGTAGTTTTAGGCTTTATTTTTAGGGTTTAATCCCTTATTAAGCTTAATTTAACCATAATAGTTGTAATTAATTTTAATTAAATTCACTAATATTTTTTTTGTCAAAAAATAATTTGATATTATTATAAATTATTATGTAAGATGATTCAAAATATGTAATCCATTTTTCCAAATTCCAAACACATAATTATCAAAGATTAATTTAAATATTATCCAGCAGATGGGTCGATAATGTAGGGTTTTAAAGTAAAAACATTTAAACGTTTGCTATGTTTTTATAGTTAATTTCAAAATGAAATTGATTCCAATGATCTAAATTGAATTTATTGAAAAAAATTAATCTAATTATGTTTTAAAACCTACATAAAATATAATTTTACTATATTAATAAATTAAATGAAAATGATGTTTCGAGTTATATTCTAGTATTTTTCACTATTCATTAAAAATAAAACTTCACTGAAAAGTACCAAAAATTTACCCAAAACTCATATTTATATCTATTTAAAAAAATTAAGTTTATTTGGGAATATAAAATTTATAAATGTTCTAAAATTTATATTTAATGTAGGTTCTCCATTAGAGGATGTTAAAATTTCCTAAATAAAAATATTGGGTTCTATTTGTTAAATTCGTTTTATTATTATCAAATGATTATAAAATCTATTGGATGAATATAAAATATATTTACATGGATATATAACATATATATTACATTAAAATTATAAACTAATTTAAATTAATTTAATTAATCAAGATTAAAAAACCTTTTGCGGAAAATAATAATTATCTATAAAAATAACCCATTTATATTCAATTGGTTCATTGTAACTAATTAATTGATTATATATTTTTTAAAACCATAGGATTTCATAAGTTAGTTAGTACAATTCATAACCGCTCACTTTAAGTCTATGTTAAGTCATAATATATAATATTTTAATAATATATTATTATTTAGTAAAAAATAGTGTTGCATATAATATATTCCATGTCGGTGCCATGTGAAAGGAATGTTTGACTTATTGCACTGCCAAACATTAACAAAAAATTAATTCACTCAAAAAAAGGCCCATAAAAACTCATGGTGTTACATACCCTCCTATAGATGTGGAGACCATAGATAGACACATTACACATGCTTGTGGGAGAGATGACCATCAACCTCAAGGACGTGGTGGTCCTTCTTGGTCTTCCTATCTAGGGGGATGCAGTTATTGGACCCACCTATGCAGACTCGCCTGATCTTATAAAAATATTTCTAAGTGTCAAAATATTGGTCATTGATGATACTACAAATGGTCGGTCAATATCGAATAGTTTTCTTGAGATACAATTTACACAATTACATAATGATGCTGATAAGTATACTATCATGTGTCATGCCCATGCCTATATCTTATGTATCATTGGAGGGAAATTGTGCACTCATCACTCAGGTATACTTGTGAACAAGATGTATTTGGGGTGACTCGATGATTTTGGTCAGTCCAGGACATAAAACTAGGGATATGTGTTCTTGGATTACACTTATACATAATTATTCATGACATACCATGCAGACTACATGGATCTTGGAAATGTATCATCCTTATTTAGATGTAGGTATGGGAGAAAATCACATCCCTTTACCCTGTTTTTGTTGGTTAGAAGATTATTATAGATATGTTTCATGATAATATTCATGGACAATGGTATGATCACTCATATCTATTGGTTTATTATTATAGTATGAGTTATTAAATTTAATTTCTTATTATTCGTTACTTCTGATGTTATATTTTACAGCTGGAGTCAGGCACACAACTTCTTCTATGATCTGAAACACCATTTGGGTTCTTATCATCTCATGTTCGATAGTCTCTTACACAATGTGGTAAGTATATACAATATTTCATTGCATTAAAAATTCGATAATATCATCATTTTTAGTTTTTAGTAAGGAATGTTTTTGACAAATCTCACATGTCATTTCATATATATTGGATGACATACTGGGACTTATTAGACCAGTTTCCTACATAATGAATTTCACAAATTCATGAGGATATGGATTTAGTGTCACTCATTCAATTTCAAATTGTTGAGTGGCATCAGTTTGATAGAGTCATGCGCTAGTTTAGCTATATTCAGTAAATTCCATTTCTACCGAGACAGTTACATGAGTTATATTCCTTGAATCTAATATGGAGGAATAATGTCGACTGCTTCTGACATCATGCCCAATATCTTGAAATCTGGGGAACATGAGGATCGCTTAATATTGAGGGTGTACATATGATGAAATTCCATCTATCACAACATGTTGACTATATTCCATTGTATAGAATTAAGTCTATAATTCATCTCACTTAGCATGTTAGAGGGATTCAAAAACTAGTAAGTCAATACGTTTCCATTATTATGTTTGTTTCACTTTTTTATATTTCATGTTGAATCTATTTAAAAAAACTGGAGTACAAAATATTATCTGTATGTCTTATCGAGAGGAGGAGAGGGTTCCTAGCTTAGTAGTGATCCATGTTGAAACAAAGGGGATGATGCCATAATATCATGTGTTTCATGATAGTATCTTCGATCGTCCACCCTAATGAGTGGAGGTTCATGAAAACGGAGTGTAGGTTCCTTCTCAAAAACTACCTCTAGAAAATAATGATACTGATGAGAAATGATGATGACATGTAGATAGCATCATGCTACACATGTGGCCTCACATGTTGCATAGGTAGAGATTTTTCCTCTAGTAACCCAAACCTAACTGATTGGGGTAGTGTATTAGGAGGCTTCAGATCCACCTCTATTGTAAATATATCCATAGTTTTATCAAGTATTAGATTATCCAAGCTTCTTTCTGGGATCATTTCTCTTTCCTCGAGCTATCGTTCCAAATCCATCATAGGATATATGGTTCATCACTATGTTGATGGTGGGTATTACAACCCTAGTGGGAGAAGGATCAGGTTCCCAATAGGATATCTAGTTGACACTTCCTCCCATTCAGAAATTTATGGAGAATCTGATGGTTGGGGTTCCAGCCCCCAAGTTTCATCCCCCTTATGGTCATTATACTCCACCCCAACCCAGAGGTCAGAGATCTCGATATAAGCATCCCCTCTACAGACCACCACCTTGTATGTATCCTCACCAAAGATAGTGATGATACTCATTCATGTATATTTTGTCTATCAATTAAAATGAAGAAATTATTTTTATTATAATACATTTTTACATTTTTATCCATTGTTTCAATTTTCATTTATATTATAGTTACAATTTATATTTTATAAGATTTCAAAGTCTACTACTTGAAATATAGGATAAATTATGAAATTTTATCTTGGTATCTTTAAAATATTATAAAATATAAACTATGAAAACAATCTAAATAAAACATAAAATGTATCCAAATTATCTAAAACGTTGTTGAAAATAAAAATAATTTCATAAATATAATAATTAGTTGAAAATGAAATTAATATAAAAAATATTATAAATAAAATTGTAATGGTTTGAAAGAAAAAATATAATCTTCTAGTAAAATTAATTTTCAATAATATACATTTGAATTTGGAAACTTATAGATTCCCTAGATATTGAACCCTAGTGAAATGGATATTTTCTTCTCGAGCTCCACCATTTATGGGAATATTACAATTATCTACAATGGGATAACGTAATAAATACAAAAATTGATTAATATAACATAATAATAGTCATGGAAAGAATAATTAAAAGATTATTTACATGTCAAAAAAATTATTTCTTAAAAACATAATATTTTCACTTTCAAATATTAATTAAATTATTGTAAACAAAATAAAATAAATAAAAAATATATATCATAATATAAGAACCAATATATTTATAAATATAAAAATTTGGATAATTATTTTTTTACAGAAAAGAGGCATAGCCTCTGCTACCTTTCAAGATAACTGAAGGGAGGCATGACCCCTTTTTCACTTTTAAATACATTTAAAAAAATTTTTACATGGGTGTTATTCTTTAAAAAATTGTTCAAAAAGCACATAAAAACTCCGGTGAAGTTCAAGACTGAATGAAACCTTTATTAAGAAAATCCTGAGAATGACTTTTCTATTATAGAAGTTCCACTAGTTCTATTCGATTAGGGGGTTTTTAAATTGGATTAACATTGGAAATTAGTTCAATAGTACATTAAACATTCCATTCAGGTATAACATCAGGAAAGTCATCTGAAAAAACATGTAGGTATTCATTTACCAACGGCACATCATTAATCAGAATAGTTACCCTATTTTAAACAATATGTATAAGATAACATCAATTTCCATCTTTTAATAGTTTACCATGTTATTGATATTCTATCAATAGTATGAGTTCATTATTGTATAAAAACTAAATTTCTTTCCAAAAACCAACTTCTTTATCTCTAGAATCAATCATAGCATGGTAAACCGAAATCCTATCCATAACCAGAATAACATTATACTCTATTAAGGGTAAAAACTAGATTTTAATGTAAATTATTTTTAGAGACAACAAAAATAAGATTATTATAATAAATTTTGCATTAATATTATCCCATGGTGTTTTAACTATAATATATGGTTTCATTTCTTGATGTGAAATTTATAATTTACAAGAAAATTTCTCAGAAATAATGGAATGTGTAGACACTATATCAAACAAGAATTTAGAAAAATATGAGTAAGAAGACAATATACAAGATATTACTTCATTCGATGTCCTAAGATCTATTTAAGTAGTTGTAAAGGATTTCACCACACCTTTTTGATTATAGTCTGGATTCTTCTAATCATTGGTACACCTCTTTGGGAAGTTATTATCACAATGACCAATATCACAAAATTCGAAACACATTATATTTTTCTTATCAGAACTAAACATAGGATCATTTTCATTACAATCTCAGGACATATGTCAAATATTATTAGATCATAAACCGTTCACATATTTTTTAAGGAATTCCCCATGGTTCTTTTTTCCACACTATCCACCAACTAGAAATTGGATTTATTTACCTTTAGAATTTTTTGATTGATTATTAACCATTTATTTCCATCTAGACCTTTTATTTTTTATATTTTCATTGTAAATATGATCATTAGAAAACACAATTTCTATCCTATTAGAACATCAATATATTTTCTCATAAATTTTTAATTCATGGGAAGCTAATTCCCTTTTATATATTAGCTTTAACCCCGAGTAAAAATGATTGATTTTACAATCCAGATATCTAATAAGATTTGGATTATACTATTCCAGTCGGGTGATTTCTGATTCATCAAAGACCACTTAATCTTCATTCTTTTGTTTCATTTTAATAAATTTAATTTCCACCCTATTTCAAACAACCATAATAAAAATAATTTGAGGAAAAGATTCTAAAATTATTCTAATTCCAAGGCTTCCATCTCCTCGCTAACTCTAATATTCTTGAACATGAACCACCACTGGCCAGCATCACCTTCAAAATAGTAAATATTAAGAATACATTTATTATTATTTTAACACACCATTACATAAAATATATTTTCTAGGGATTTAATCCACCCGTTAGCTAGCATCGAGACAGAATATCCACTTAAATAAGGAGACTATTTCCTTATAAAATTTTCCACTATCGTTATGTTCCTTTTTGGTATCTCTGGATGTTATCTTACATGAATTAAACCACTATTTATATCTATTTCCAACTGATCCATCACTATCAAAATTTTCTTGATTCCAATTCCTACCAATATGTGTAGAAAATTCATTAATATATCTTCCTCTCAGTGTTTTTATACTTTAAATTCTTGTTTTCTTTAATGAAAAACCATTATAAATAGACATATATTTGATAAAGTAACATGGTAATCATCAAATTTTAACCATAAGGTAAAAATAATTTATTGTATTCTATTAACATAAAACTAACCAATAATTTTATCTATACTATTCTCTGATTCCATCAATAAGGACCCAACCTTAAACATTACATAATAGAGTAAATTCATTTGGAATTAACATTCTTACATTCCCAAAGATCATTTAATTTTAGAGTTTTATAGAATTAGTTCATAACTCATAAATTAAAATACATAAGCATACAAAGTGTATACTACTAAAATAATATCCATTTCATCTATAATATTTTTTTTATAAAACATGAGTTCTTCTCATGAAATGTCTTCACAACATTCAACTTAACTTATTATTTTCTATTACCCATCATTAATCCTTATGAAAAAAATTTAAAACATAGTATGAGAAGAAGAATAATAGTAAGAGACTTAAAATAAAGAAAGAAAACATTATTACCGGAAAACTTATAAATATAAGAATCCATTTTCACAAAGAGATACTTATCACTAGTAAACAATCATACACCTAATTTGTGAAAATATAAGATTTCCATGAAACATTGAAAATATAAATAATCCATTTAAGTAACCTAGGAAACACTTTTATTATGATACATATATAGTATTATAACCCTCATGGCTACTATTTAATTTGTAACCCCCATGACTACCTTACAATGTAACCCTTGTGGCTACCTTGTGATTTGAAACCATCAAAGATACATTTAGAATAAACATTATAGTAAAAGTCTAAAATAAACATACCCAATTAATTGGATAGAGATATAAGTCCCACACTTAATCCTAAAAAATTCCCATAAATTAGAAAAAATCCCAAAACATGAATTCTTTTTTCAAAAAAAAAACATTCCTTTGGAATTTTGTTAAAAAATAAAAAATTAAAAGTGGATTTTTAGGAAATGTCCATTACTTAAAGTTTTAATTACTTAAAAGTATTAAAAAATCTTATATAATAGTTTAAAGATTTTTATTAAATTATTCATTAACTATATTCATATTTATAATAACTTATACAACCTTTATAACATCTTTCTACCCATTTATTAATAATATTTGTTTTATTTTAATAGTTTTGGGTGTATTTATTTCATGGTTTCTAGGGTTCATTCATTATGGAATTTTTATTTAAATATAATAAGAACTCCATAAGTGGAATAAAAAAGAATTAGTATGTTTCCATCTTTCCATATATCATTTTTTTTCTGATTTTAGGATGAGTCATTGAATAAAATATTAGTGAAAATGATTTAATTAATTTTATAAATTATTTAAGACTATTACAAACTTATATAATATTATTTAATATCATGATTAATTTTTGGTTAAAGAACCTTATATATCTTAAAATATCTATAATAAAATCTCATTTAACCATAATAATGTTTATATAACTAGCCTAAAATGTGATAATGGAAAATAAAAACACATCATCCCTGAAGGAGGTGAATCGACACATCACGGGCGATTCATTTATTTTCTAGAATAAGAGAAGAATATGAGAGGTTTGATGGTGGATATTATATAAACACAATAACATTCTTGTATATATAAGATACTGGAACTATAATTTCACTTTGATGATGAGAGGTGAGGAGATAATTATAAAATAAAATAAATTAAAAAGAAAAGAAAAGAAAATGAAGGATGATTTTACCTCTTGAATTATCCTCTATGAGAATCTCCTTAGGGAAATTGGATTTGGTATTTTTTTGAGACAAAAGGATAATAGACATGGGGGAGCAGTTTTGGAAGATTATTGTTTAGAATCTAGACAAGCTCTAAAGATCTAGAGGTGTGAGGAGAATATGTGGTGATGAGTGGTATTTATTGTGGAGGAGATATATATGTTCTCATTATTTTATTCATTAGTTTTTTATTTAGACTCAAGACTATGATTTTTTAGATAATAGTCACTAAATATATTAAAATAATTATGGGGAGTTCTAGATTATGGTTATTACATCCAAAATAACTCAAGTAATAGTGTATTTAACTTATAATATATATAGTGTAGATTTCTATATTTTATTATTCACAATAAAAAATCATGTTTTTTAGAAAAATAAAAAAATTCACCCAAATCATTTTTTGACGTGTATAATTCAAAAATGAAATCCATTTAATGAAAATATATTTCTAAATATGATAAATTTATTTTTAATTAAAGAATTCATTTATTAATAAGATTCTGAATTTAAAATTATTACTAATTTTAAGACACATTGAAAAATTAATTAAGGTCAAATAAAATTTTCTTATAATAACAATATAACAAAATTTTAATTCATGAATATATTTTATAAATATAATTTTTCTTTTATTTAATTATATTAATTAAAAAATTGTAAATAAATATTTATGTTTCACAAAAATACCAATACTTAATTTATAATTTTCAAAAAATTTATTTACTTATTCCATGATATAAATATATTATATTTTCTCTTATAAGATACATAAATTTTATTTATACTCTTATAGGTGAGGTTACTAATATATTAGTATATATTACTTTATTTTGATAAATACCACTTATTTAATTATACTTTGATAATAAATTTAAATATTTAATTCTAAAATAAAATAGATTATTTTATAAGTACCTGGGTTGTTACATTTTGTCTCAATTTACAATAAATTGTGAATTATATGTTATTATTTACCAATTCACTTTCATGTGGTGTATACATTTCCCCATTAACATTTAATATCATGATTAATTAATTATACATGTTATTTTATGTTTCATATTAAATCATTTCATTTGAGGGGATCCAATATGAAAATTAGTAAGTGGTAAAAGTTTTTTTATAACCTCACATTCTTTTATTATTATTATCATCATCTTAAAATAATTACATTCATGTAAACATTTGTCATTATTAATTTAGTTTATATTGAATATCTTTATTATTTTATTATGGATATGATTATTTTTTAAACCATATTCCATTTATACATATGATATTCATTTTGATTGTTATTTGGTAAACAAGAGAATATTAATAAATATTTATCCTTTACACTATTTGGTTATTTGATTTTAAGGAACATTAAATCATGAATTTAATTGATTATTTGATATATGAGTATTGATTTGGACATAGAATCATTGGTTGCTCCTAGTTATAGATATCCCTTAGATACATTTACAAGTCTTATGAAACAAAAAAATTGGCCAAATTAAACGGGTTTCTATATGTAGTTTGAAACAATCTTGAGGATAGATTTTGAAATTAGAGGTTTTAACATTCTTGGGAAACATGATGTCCAAAAATTAAGAATTTCATTCATTATGAACTAAATTATTATTATTATCCTTGATATTTTCACTATGATATTATACCTAGATGCATTTCATTAATAGTCATTGATATTGGCGCATGTGTTTGTAGTTATGTACCTTTATATATATATTCTCCTTATATTACAATTATTTTCATGTCATTTAAATGGAATGTGTGTTTATTTATTTACCTTTCTAGGTTTATTATGATTATTGATTCATTATAGCTTAAAAAATACTTAAACCTTACTAAACATTTGATCTCACCCTTATTTTGTTTCTTTTCCCCATGATACGAAGAATAAATATTTGAATGATTTTTCAAGGATTTAGTTCATTTTCATTTATTCTATATTATGTTTTATTTTGTTTTGGCATAATAAATTTGTATCATGTACGTATTTGGTTCTCCAAAATTAGTTAATTGATCAGTCCTTTAGGATTGAATTCAATGTATTTATATCAAGGTAATAAAGTATGGAACCAGCTCTCAGTTAATATGGTCGGGTTATTATAGATTATATCAGAGGAAGTTTAGTAGAATTTATAGGAACTATATTAAGGAAATAATATAGTAGGGAAAAATCCCAATGATATACATTGAGTATAATTATAGAAGAACACTATAATTTATTTTAAGGATAAGATTATGCTATTTTCCCAAGAAATAAATCCCAGTCTAGATACTACCTGTCATTATGGTTCTTTAATAGAGGTACCTAGGGGTAATAACTTCAAAAAGGGTGCATTGTTCTTATCTTGATCATGGCCTGGTATATGGAAACAAGCCTTAATATACACCTAGTTTGAAACTCTAATGGTATATTCTCAAGAATGTTCACATTTTCATTACATAAACTATTATGAAATATTTATAAATAAATATATCCCCAATTAAAGAGTATGTATGATTATGATGTTCGATATGAATAATTATTTGAAATTATGTTAATTATTTTAATATATTTGGGATTATACATTATGATTCATACTAATATGATCTAATCAATTCTATGTCATAGTTTTGATATATCTCATGTAAGGAGTATGGGAATCTATACTCATTGTCAATGTATACATTTCCCCACAAAGTAAGAATATAAAAATGGTATTAGAACTAAGAAAAACATGTCTATATTATGATAACTTAATCATGTTATGAAGAATAACCTATCTGGAATGGAAACAATTATTCCACAATGTGATTATCCAATTATTTATTGCTTCATGTGATAAAATTCCCCATATTTTGGTTGGACTATTTTTCCAATTGTAGCTGGTTAATAGATTACGTCACTGAAAAATATATTTATTACCTTGGGATGAAGTGAAAAGGAAAAGTTTACACTTGAAGTGTATTGTCTAAAATTTAATAATTATGAATGGTGGTCATTGATCTGTAATACTATTGTAGAATAGAAGATATAAATCATATAATTAAAATCATTTAAGGAGATATTCTTTGAAAAATATTTCTCACATGTGAAACAAACTAAAATTAATATAAATTTCCTTAGATTAATGAAAAAGGAAAATAAAAGTATTGAAGATCATGAATCTACCTTTATAAGGTTATTTAGGTATTCCATAGATTACATACACAACACAGAGTGTAATATTGACCATTTTTTAAAGGGAATAATAAATGTCACTAAATATATCTATCCTCTCAAACAATTTTATCATATGATTAAATAATTTTTTTCACTCTTAAGATAGAGAAATAATTCAATAATTATTATGTATTTTATGGTATCCCAGAGAATAATATGATGGTATATGAAATGTTGGATAAGAGGAATAAGGGAATTAAAATTTTTCCAACATGTGATAATTTCGAGAAAGAAACAACCGAGTACATGCTGAAATTGAATGGGAGATTTGAAATAATTTTAGAGAAAAAGGCCACCAAGATAGAGATTTTAAAGGAATGATTATAAAAAAAGGAATGTTCAATGATTCCACTATAAGTATATGGGTTACTACACAAATTAATTCCACAATAATTTGGTGAATATTACTTAAAAGAATATAATAGATCAAGGCCAGATTTATTCAATTGATAAAACCAAAGTGGAAGGATCAATATTCTTTTGTATTTAGATACATGAATTATGTTGAAAAATTATTTAATTGATGATATTATTTTCATATGAACTATAAAATATGTAATTATTATACTAATTTACTATTTCATTAAATATTTTAAAGAATATGTTTAATGGGATAGATGACCAAGAAAAATAATTCATTGGAATGTTAAAATTCTTGGAAAACTCATGATTGAGGGAATAATAACCCTTAATATGTACATGGTGTTGAGATAATTATGATGGTATAAATATATTATTAATGTTGATAAATTATATTTAATAGTAATAACTACCGTGGAACTAATTAATGATTTATTGAAAAATTAGTTTATTCTATCACTTATGGTGTTAATATTGTTTTTGGATTTAAATAATACATCTAATAATATTTATTTTTTTTAAATAATAAGGTATTGTACTTTTATTCAATATGGTTTTATGATAATTTATGTCATTACCATATTTCAAGACAATACATGATGAAGGTATTCACATGTTTAGTATCTGATGATTAAGAGACACTTTATTTTTTTCTATGGAATATAGTGTAATTTAGCAACCTTCTTTATAAATTTGTCTAGATATATTTTGGATGATATTTGAGGATAACAAATTAATGAATTCATTAAGATGAACTTTTGGTGTTATTGGATTAGTATTTCTAGCCATTTTTGTTTTATTAAAGATAAGTGTAATATATTTTTACTCATTTTTGGATCATATGACATATTAAAAAGGTAATTTTAGTGATTCAAGCATTAAAAAAATATGATAATGGATATTCATTTCTTATAGAATGAAATGATGTTGAAAATGATCGAATAAAAATTTATATATGAAATTCATCCTCTGGAGTAACAAGATATAAAATAAGTATAATATAATATGTTCTCAGTCTAGATGGTAAAGGAATTTCACAAAAATAGGAATGAATCTCAAATTTTTATCCTAATACCATCATTTATAATAAATAAAATATACCCTTAAATCATCATATATTTATGTTTTTGTGTTCTTTAATCTTCTATGGATCACCCACTTTCATGTTATCGATGGCCTCTATCACTCTCCAATGATCATCGGGAATTAATATTATCTTCTATATCCATGATTTTATTTCCCACCAATATTATTATAATTAAAACCCTATTTATTTGATTATTCCATATGAACTTTGTAAATACATTTCACTCTTATTAATATTATGTTTTATTAACTCTTGTTGTTATGTGAGTTTTCAACAAAAGAGTTTTCAAATATCAAATCTTTGATTACTGATACCAAGTTTAAATTTGTAGGAAAAATTTTATATTTGGTGGGGATAACATAAAACCAAGAAATAATTAAATATGAAAATATTATTCCATAGAGTATGTGGAATGCAACATTGAGCTTAAAAAACCCAAAAAAATATTTTATTTTAATTTATTCTCTTACTAGTATCACATTATTTTTTGTGTAAATGATTATAAATATCTATGTTAACATGATATTTCTTTCTTATTCTTAAGATTATGCATCCTATGTAATGAATCATTAATGATGATTACTATTTTTACACCCTTATTAATCATACTTATGGATATTAATATATTTTAGAGTTTAGGAATAATGATTTTATTGGAATGAATATTTTATATTGAAAACACACTCTTGATTATTTTGACATATTATTATGAGAATCTTATTCTCACCTATATTTGGCATATCCTATATCTACACATACAGATAATTTGGTCTCATCCATTATTATGATTTCATTTACTATGGTTTGAATTAATATTCTATGTGTGATATATATAGAAGGTTAATAATATAAAAATATTTGGGTATGATAATTTTTTTTTTCTATTTCAGAATAAATTCAACATAGTTAATATAAATATGTTTATTTTTGTAATGCCCCAACACTAGAATCCTAAAGCCGGTGCATTATTTTAATACATTGTCATGATTACAGAGAATCAAGTCTCGAAGGACCGATCGGTTTTGCAGTCTTGGAAAATAGATTATATACATGAACATTGCATTACTCTATATAACATAAAACAAAATATAAATAATCCTCTGAGAATGACATTAATCCACTTGCTTAACCCTGAAAATCAGTCATAATACACTTCTTGGAATCCTGGGAAAACAAAATATAAGAAAGGGGTGAGCTCAGATGCTCAGTAAGAGTAAATAATTTAGCAGAAGTTATAAACTTTTAAGGAAAGATGTGTAATAATAATAATAGCCTTTTAAAGATAAACTTGAATATAATATGGAAAAAATAAATAAAAAATTACCATATTCACATGCACATGGATATTCTACTAGTCTAATAATCACATTTAATAACTAATTTCATAACAAGGGAACACATAATGCTGGAAATCATAACCAAATAGTCAAGGCCTCGTTTTAAGACTACAAATAATTGTTTTGTCAAGGCCTTGTTCCAAGACACTAATTTGTCTCATGAGACCAACCAATGCATCGATGAGCTATAGTGGGCTCCACCCATCACTTACTAAGTCCAATGCATTCCTCAAATGAAAATGTTGAAACACAACAAAAACATTTGTATTAAAACTAGCATACCAAATGTTAATTATTTAACCATAAACAAGGAATGGTATAAAAATAGCACATCTATCGTCAAACATATCACAATTCAATCAATAAAATAAGGAATATTGTATTATAATAAATCAACTTCAATCAAGAATAATATCCAGTAAGGATATTCGACATAGTTGAAAATGACCAGTAAAACTCTTTGAGAGAAATATCCTTTTTGTGAAACCATTTAAAATACTTGAATTTATAAAGGATGTAATTTAAAAGATATTTTTGAATTTAAGAATCCCATAACACATTGAAACTTTTGAAAGGAATTAACATTTTAAAACAATCATGTCCATTTAAATAAGTCCTTAAAATCATTTTTAAAACATGGACATTAATTTAAAAGATTAAAAAAAATTAAACCAATAAAACATTTAAAATGACGATATTGCTAAAGATCTCCTTCCAAAAATCCTTAAAATATTAATATTGATTTTTTATGAATCATGGACATGAATGATAAAAATATCCCCGAAAATACTTACACATAAACAATCTCGGATAATAATGAGATTGATGAATTAACCCTTACCTTGTACTTTCTTATAGTCAAGGGTAGGTTTATAGTCCCATATAATGAAAATAGTGTGTTATTAAATTATATAGGAACTATATTAAAATTTATGATATCATATATGATTCATTTATGAATTTATACTACCTATTTAATAATAATTTCTATGTTAAATTAACATTTCGGGTAAAAATCGCTTTCTTTATCATACAAGTCTTAACTTGTTATTCATGATCTTATAACTTATATCATGATTTAATTGCATCCAGAGTACATATAATTATTTATGTATCATATATATTCATAATATAAATTTTTATAATAGGTAGATATATGAAATGGAAAACAACGTTTATGGAGATGGTAGGCCGTACATACGCATAAACGTTGTTTCCATTTACACATTGTATTGAATTGAAGTAAGTGAATGAGAAATATGTAAATAAATAAATATATTCTAGTAGAATTATTTTTTCATATATTACATTATTATTAATAATATATATTTTTGTAATCATCGTTGAATGGTGAACGTGGAAATGAATCTCATCACGTCGTGGAGACGGTAAATCGTATGTACGCACGAGCGACAATATAATTCTATTTATGGTTAAATAATATTTAATTTTATGGTATATTATATATAAAGAATAATTAAAATGTTATATTTATTATTTACATCAATTATACTCATTATTATACCCATCCAAATAATGAAGTGTTGAATAACAAACTACCTCACAACGTGGAGACAACAGGTCATACGTACGCACGTATGGTGACTTTGTCATTCATAGGATGGATAAAATAGTGAATATGGTTTTTAAATATTTATAATAACATAAAAGTTTTTATACGTTACTGGAGTTATTATTTTGGTATGGAAACAACAAAGAAATAGGAAGTGGAAGAGGAAAAGAACTTTGAAAGAGGTGATGAAATTATTACCTCTTCTTCAGGTGCCTCCTTTTAATTTGATCAAAAGTTCTATTTAGGATATCTTATGATCAAAGTAAGGCCTATAAGTTGAAGTGAGGGTAAATTTTAGAATATCTGATAATGGTTTTGCTTATCAAAATGGATTTTGATGTTTGAATTTGAGAGAAGGTGAAGTACCATTTTATAAGATAGGTGAGGGTCACTTTAGGAAAAGCTTGAAATATTATTTTATTATACAATCATATTAAGTTTATAATGGCTCCAAATGGATTTATTTCAAGGATAAGGTGGTTATGGATCGAAATAATCTCAACCAATAGGTTTTAGAAATGTATAGGTCACCGTATTAACCATATCTTTTTTATATAACTGTTATTTAAATAGTTTAACTTTTACCATGTATTCTTGTATTATTATAATAAATGGTTAATAAACATACTATAAAAAGCCAAGAAAACCCCATTTTGTTCAGTATTGATATATCTAACCTTATATAAGTCTTATGGATGAACCTTATATTTTAAGTAATATTTTATCATTTAATAATATAGTATTTTTCTTTTAAAAACACATTTACGTCAATTTTTTCACTATTTTGTATTTTGTTTTTGTAAAAGTCATAACAGCTTTATCACTTCAAAAAAAATTATTTAATTAACCCTTACATGTCATATTAACCTATAAAATTAGCAGAATGCATCAAAAGTGTAACGCCCCGACCCCAGTTTCCCAGAGTCGGTGCATTACTTCGTAACATTGGCATGATCACAAAAGATCAAGGCTCAAAAGACCGATTAGTTTAGTAGCCTTGTAAACACTAGATACATTCATAAATGTTACATTACATCATAAAGTAAAAAACTACAACAACAAAGTCTCCATAGTCCACACTCATATCCTCTTCTAACTATCCCTGCAGGTCATTCATAAAATACTTCTTCACATCCTGGAAAATATTAAAACATTGAAAGGGGTGAGCTCAGATGCTCAGTAAGGATAACAATATAGAGGAAGCTTTCATAAATAAAAATTAACATTTAAGGAAATTTATAACTAAAACAAAAGCCTTTTTAAACTTTAACTTCAGCATAATATGGCAAAAATAAATTAAATAATTCCATTTACTTACTCACATAAATATTCTACTAGTCGAATAATCACATGCAATATCAATAACCACTTTCATAATGATGGAATGCATAATGCCAGACTATCATAACCACATAGTCAAGGCCTCGTACCAAGACCACAAATAAGATTTTGTCAAGGGCTCATGCCATGACACTAGTTTGTCTCATGAGACCTACCGATGCATCGAGGAGTTGTAGCGGGCTCCATTCGTCACTTATTAAGTCCAATGCATTCCTCATATGAATAAGTTTAAACATATCATAAACCATAACATAATCGTATCACATAAATCATGCATAAAGGAAAGATAAGATTTCCACATTTCAATCACAAGATATCAATACAACACATTGATAGAATAAAAACACTTTCAAAACCATTTTCAATACCAAAATAAAATAAAATTAAAACTTTGTATTTATTTTTCATTTAAAAAAAGTTATGGCTTGTAGAGGAAGCCGAAACTCAAATAATGGTCATGGCGGCAGAGAAGTCGTTGTCGCCACATATGTACAATAAAAAAAACATTTTGTTTTGTCATTTAGTAAAATGCTTTGTATAAAAATATTCCTTTTGAAAAAAAGTAAAAGTCAAAGGGGTTTATACACCGTATAAAAGAAATATGTGTATAAAACAAAATATGCCTCAATGAATGGAGATTGAGAAGAAGTCCCTTAAAAAGATCATTTTTAAATAAAATATATCTATTATGTGTATTAACTATATTTACACATAAAGAAATAATAAATACAATATAGGACATAATAATATCATGACATAATTTGAATGTAGGAGATTAACCCAATGAATGGAAATTGGGTTAAGAAGTTCCCTTACCTTGCGTCTTGTCTTGACTCGACCGTTCTTTAACCTCCTGAATAATAAACTAGAGTTAATTTATAATTTCTTAAGAATCTTTTTCAAGTTTTTTATTCCTTTTATATCACTTATTACCATGTTATGAACATTATGTAATTATTTAAGTTAATAACGGCCGTTTTGTCGATCTTTGGTACTTGAGTCAAAAATAAACTTCTTATAATTACAAGTTGTTCATGTGGTGATATATCAATTATATCAAGAATTATATTCATGATATAGATATCATATATCTCATATATATCCAGTATATACATGCATTTATAATATTCCATAACATTTAGAGGTAAGAAATGAAATGCACCGTTCATGGAGATGGTAAGCCGTACGTACGCATGAACGCTACTTTCATTTATATTTTGTATTTAATGAAATCATAATGATATAAAGATATATTATAATTCCAGTATAATATCATATATAATATCATTTACTTCATCCTTTATACATCCCACATATGGGATTAACGATTCAAATCACTTTGAGGGAGCAGTAGTCCGCACTTCCAAAAATAAAAATTTCGCATTTACCCATAATGGAAACAATAAAGGTATTCCATAAATGAAAAATACAGAACCTTAAGTAAAACATAAAAATATTATACATCATATATATAAATACAGTGACATATTAATGGCCACCTTTGAAGGTGTTATATGAGTGTTCAACAATCATCGTTTCGTGAGGCAGAAATTCGCCATCCACAGAAACAATATGTTCTTTAACCATTAGATGTAGGTGTGTGTAAGTGTAGCTCGAATAATTCTTATAACAACATCCTAGTATATTGAGTATACTGGTGTTGTTACAAAATAAATGAATAAAAAGAGTTTAGGGGGTTGGAGAAGCAAATTAAAACAAAATAACATAAGAGAACACATTACCTTAAAATCAGGTAACTCTTTTTTGATTTGAGCCAAAGGCTTCCTTGGGAAGAATTTTGACAAAAGTGAGGCTTATAGGAGTAAGAGAGGGAAGTTGGGAGAGTATTTGGTCAGAGGTTGGCCGAGCCAAAAGGCTTTGAATGTTTGAGTAAGGTGGTAGTGGTGGGGGCCTTTTATAAGTGGAGAGGAGGGGCACTCTTGGAAAGTAATGAAATGTTACTTTATTATATAATGAGTTTCAGATTTTAAAGGTCCCACAATTATATCATTTGAGGATAAGGTGATAAGGGTTAGAAATCTACTCATACAATAGGTTTTTGAAAAGTGTAAGCCTTGTATTTTACATTATCTTTTCATTTTATTTAAATCGTTAATTAATGAGGTAATCACTGTATCATCATGGTGTCATAAATAATTTTTTTTATTTAATGTATAAAAATTATAAAACAAATATCATGATGTAGGAATTATCTTTCTAATGAATATTTATAGTAAAAAATATGACTTGTATAACCCCATTTAAAAATTGTTTTACTAAAACAACTTATGTTTGTGACATTTTTATTTTAACTTTAAATAAAAGTTATTTATGTCATTTTCCCACCAAAGTGGATCCATGGAGTCCCCAAGTTGACCCATGGATTGTCTTGGTCGGCCATGACACATCCAATAGGGGTAGGACAAGTGTAAAGGTCATTTCATAATATTATAACATTATCTTTACCTTAAATTACACTAATTAACTTTAATCGCGATTAATTAAACTTAAAAGTTACTATTCACCAAAAAATTATTTTAATCTCATTGAACCACATTTTACTTCCTAATTAAAACCATGTATGTAGGATTTTTCAAAATCAAATCACAGAAGTGGTAATGTTTCGTTTAAACGAAAAATCAGTTTTTTGACTACCACTTAATGGTTTCACTATTCATAAAAAATTGAAGTTTCTCAGAATAGTGCCAAAATTTCACCCTAAGCTATAATTGATATTCCGAATTCAAAAATGATGTCTATTTTAATAAATATAAGTTGTATTAATTAATTCTATAATTAATTCCCACTGCCTCAACAAATAGCGTGTTTTTAAGAAACAAGATATATCAAAAGATTGACAATTGTTTATGTCCAATTTCAAAGTAAAATTTATTCTAATGACCACCATTGGTTAAAATAGTAAAAATATATTCTAATTATACTGTAAAACCCCTCAATATTATAATTTATCACTATAAAATATTTTGATTAAAAAAGTTTATTTTAAGTATTTTTCACTATTCAAAAAAAATTGGAAGTTCTCAGAAAATTACAAAAAATTAAACTTTGGATAATTTTGATATTCCGAATACAAAAATTAAGACCATTTTGAAATATAAATATATATAATTTCAAAAAGTGGGTATTACTATTCATAACTACTACTTTGATTGGTCGCGGTGTGTTAGAATTTCGAACTTGCGTACAATGCAAGCTATTGCATTATTGAAAGAGAAGCGTATCGTGGAAGCTCGGGGTGTTACATTCTCCCCTCCTTCAATAAATTGCATCCTCACAATTTGAAATTTTTCTTTGAAAATAAAATGTTGAAAATAGAAAATAACTTTGTGGAAAACCCATATCGGAAATAGGTTTAATAAAAATATAACATTAAAAGAAAGAAAGAGAAGTACAAAGGTCACCCGAGATAGCCTATACTAGGATTCTATGAAAATATGGATATAGAGGAGAAACAAACCATCAAGGTCTGATGGAGAGTTGTAGAAATCAGGATTAGGAGAAAGTTAACCACAAGAAAATCAAAAACTAGTGATTGGATAAACAGTAATTGAATCCCCAGTTGGAAAAGTTAACCGGCTACATTTTTGTTTTAAGTTACCTTTTATAATGTTGAGGAATTTATTTAGAAGATTTACTAAGAACGTATGGGAATATACATAATGGTCATGTATACATTAATTCTTTAATAAATTTTAACCACAAACCCATATTTCACTCTAAAAGGTAATAGAACTAGAAAATATTCTATTTATCATAATTGTATAAGGTTCAAAATATTAACACATACCATTTAGATTAGGAAAACATTTATTAATAACGAGGGACTTCCTGTAGGCTAGTGGTAGGTAATAAAGGCATGTCGCACTATGGTTGTGGGTTCGATTCCTGCAGCTTTATCTGACGCGATGGGTTATGCCCCACCCTACAGGTTTTCCTTTTCCTAAAATTATAGTATTATAATATTCCAAAAATAATCTTCAGAAATGTTTTAACCTTAAATAATACTATTCAAAGTTCAACTTAATCCATCCCAACCTTTATAGTTATCCAAAATACCTCTGTCCAGACTTTCTCTAAATGGTATCTTAATTCCAAAATCAATTTATCAGATTCCCCAAACAAAGTAAAGTTTCTCTTATTTTCACATACTAAAAAAATGATTACCTTCATCATATTAAGACCTTAATGAAAAGAACAAGTACTGCAATACAATCATTATATATATCACATTATTCTTATAACCAGAATATAATCCTTGAGTCCAAAAGCACCAATACATTAATTATTCCACTTCAACTGTAGTAACATCATAAGATTTTCCTTGATCCCTTGGCCTTTTCTGTGGTAAGTTTTCCTAAGGCTTAGGAAATTCATTTGCATAATGCCCCATTTCCCTACAATTGTAGAATTCAACATTGATAGCCTTTTTCGTTCCCTTGCAATCACGCGCCTAGTGACCTTTTTGTCCACATTTATAACAAACTCCCATTCCTTTTAGGCAAGTACCGAGGTGATTCTTCCCACAATTATCGCATAATGGGAAATCATGCTTTCCCTTTTTCCATTTATCTGTCTCTTGTTCCACAATTCTCTTCTTCTCTTGCTTTACTTTGTTGCCATAAGTCTTAGATAATTCCTTTTCTGTCTTGATAGAACACGAGACTATATCTTCATATGACGAGAAGGTTTGTGAGACTAATGCTCGACGGAGAAATGGTTTTAACCCATCAAAGAAACGATAAATATTAATTCTTGGGTTACGTTTATAATCTACAGCATGCCTCGCTAACCTTGTAAAGTCATCCTCATACATTGCGACATTATCATCCTCCTTATGCCTCAGACTCAGAAATTGCCTTTCCATATCTTCTCGATGGTCATGCGGAAAGTATTTTTCTAAGAAAATTTCATTGAACTCTCTCCATTCCATACTTGATACTTCTTCGTCTTATTTTATATTTTTAATCAATGACCACCATTTATCGGCATCTCCAGTGAGGTGGTAAACTGCCATGATAACCTTCTCCCTTTCACTACTCCCCAAGGTGTGGAATATTTTCTCTAAGGAGTTTATCCATTGCTCAGCTACTAATGGATTTTTACCCCCATTAAATGTTAGCGGTTGTTGCCTCATGAAGCGGTCTAAAATTGATCCTCCACGTTGCGGATCAGGGTTCTCTATATGAGTAAGGTTATTATTAATAACCTGAGTGAGTTGTCCCAGTATGGTAATAAGTTGATCAGCACCAGTTGTATCTCCAGCTCCACAATAATTATCTTGAGCAGGAGGGCAATCCCTACACGGAGTGCGTGCATTGATACAGTTTCCATTCCCTCCACTAGGCTCCATTTATAAATAATGGCATTAACTAGATTAGTTTATGAATAAAAATTCATAATTCCATACTTGTAAAATACTTAACATAAATTGAACTATTTATGGATATAATCCATAATCATAAAAATGTTTTATTTTAGGAAGTATGTACTCATAAGACCTTCATAATGCTTTGTAAAAAAAATGAGAATTATCCTAAGCATATCCCACAGGAGTGTCGTAACCAAGAGTGTAGCAAGGCCCGTTTTCATGCACCAGTTCCCGTTCAAGTCTAGCTCAAAGCGGTGTTTTCGGGTTTTACCCCTAGGTACATCTGTGCCAGAGCCGCCTCTACCTGCTCGTATCCAGATAGGGATGTATTTCTCGGAAAACTCACAAAATCTCTATAACACCAAAATTATAGGAAGATCTTCTATACTAATCCTCAAAGTCTATCTTCGGGCTATGTGCTCTAATCAGAGTTTATCTAAATCTAGCTTCAAAGGTTAGTACTAAACTGCCTCTGATACCAACTGTAACGCCCCGAACCCAGTTTCCCAGAGTCGGTGCATTACTTCGTAACATTGGAATGATCACAAAAGATCAAGTCTTGAAAGACCGAGTAGTTTAGTAGCCTTGGAAACACTAGATACATTCATAAATGTTACATTAAATCATAAAGTGAAAAACTACAATAACAAAGTCTCCATAGTTCACACTCATATCCTCTTCTGACTATCCCTGTAGTTCATTCATAAAATACTTCTTCACATCCTGGAAAATATTAAAACATTGAAAGGGGTGAGCTCAGATGCTCAGTAAGGATAACAATATAGCGAAAGATTTCATAAATAAACATTAACATTTAAGGCAATGTATAACTAAAACAAAAGCCTTTTTAAACATTAACTTCAGCATAATATGGCAAAAATAAATTAAATAATTCCATTTACTTACTCAATGGATATTATACTAGTCGAATAATCACATACAATATCAATAACCACTTTCATAATGATGGAATGCATAATGCCAGACTATCATAACCACGTAGCCAAGCCCTCGTGCCAAGACCACAAATAATATTTTGTCAAGGCCTTGTGCCAAGACACTAGTTTGTCTCATGAGACCTACCGATGCATCGAGGAGCTGTAGCGGGCTCCAACCGTCACTTATTAAGTCCAATGTATTCCTCATATGAATAGGTTTAAACATATCATAAACCATAACATAATCGTATCACATAAAACATGCATAAAGGAAACATAAAATTTCCACATTTCAATCACAAGATATCAATACAATAAATTTATATAATAAAAACACTTTCAAAACCATTTTCACTACCAAAATAAAAGAAAATTAAAAATTTGTATTTATTTTTCATTTAAAAAAGTTATGGCTTGTAGAGGAAGATGAAACTCAAATAATGGTCACGGCGGCGGAGAAGTCGTTGTCGCCACATACGTACGACAAAAAAAACATTCCGTTTTGTCTTTTAGTAAAATGCTTCATATAAAAATATTTCTTTTGAAAAAAAGTAAAAGTCAAAGGGGTTTATACACAGTGTAAAAGAAATATATGTATAAAACAAAATATTCCTCAATGAATGGTGATTGAGACGAAGTCCCTTTAAAAGATCATTTTTAAATAAAATATATCTATTATGTGTATTCACTATATGTACACATAAAGAAAGTATAAATACAAAATAGGACATAATAATACCATGACATAATTTGAATGTAGGAGATTAACCCAAAGAATGGAAATTGGGTTAAGAAGATCCCTTACCTTGCGTCCTGTCTTGACTCGACCGTTCTTTAAACTCCGGAATAATAAACTAGAGATAATTTATAATTTCTTAAGAAAATTTTTCAAGTTTTTTATTCCTTTTATATCACTTATTACCATGTTATGAACATTATGTAATTATTTAAGTTAATAACAGTCGTTTTGTCGATCTTTGGTACTTGAGTCAAAAATAAACTTCTTATAATGACAAGTTGTTCATGTGGTGATATATCCATTATATCCAGAATTATATTCATGATATAGATATCATATATCTCATATATATCCAGTATATACATGCATTTATAATATTCCATAACGTTTATAGGTAAGAAATGAAATGCACCGTTCATGGAGACCGTAAGCCGTACGTACGCATGAACGCTACTTTCATTTATATTTTGTATTTAATGAAATAATAATGATATAAAGGTATATTATAATTCCAGTATAATATCATAAATAATATCATTTACTCCATCCTTTATACATCCCACATATGGGATTAACGATTCAAATCACTTTGAGGGGGCGGTAGTCTGCACTTCCTAAAATGAAAATATCGCGTTTACCCATCATGGAAACAATAAAGGTATTCCATAAATGAAAAATAAAGAAACTTAAGTAAAACATAATCATATTATACATCATATATATAAATATAGTTACATCTTAATGTCCACCTTTTATGGTGTTATATGAGTGTTGAACAATCATCGTTTCGTGAGGCAGAAATTCGCCATCCACAGAAACAGTATGTTCTTTAACCATTAGATGTAGGTGTGTGTAAGTGTAGCTCGAATAATTATTATAAAAACATCCTAGTATATTGGGGATACTGGTTTTGTTACAAAAGAAATGAATAAAAAGAGTTTAGGGGGTTGGAGAAGCAAATTAAAACAAAATAACATAAGAGAACACATTACCTTAAAATCGGGTAACTTTTTTTTGATTTGAGCCAAAGGCTTCCTTGGGAAGAATTCTTCCCACAGTGAGGCTTCTAGGAGTAAGAGAGGGAAGTTGGGAGAGTATTTGGTCAGAGGTTGGCTGAGCCAAAAGGCTTTTAAAGTGTGAGTAAGGTGGTAGTGGTGGGGGCCTTTTATAAGTGGAGAGGAGGGGCACTCTTGGAAAGTAATGAAATGTTACTTTATTATATAATGAGTTTCGGATTTTAAAGGTCCCAAACTTATATAATTCGAGGATAAGGTGATAAAGGTTAGAAATATACTCATCCAATAGGTTTTTGACAAGTGTAACCCTTGGAGTTTACATTATCTTTTAATTTTATTTAAATCATTAATTAATGAGGTAATCGCCGCATCATCATGGTGTCATAAATAATTTAATTTATTTAATGTCTAAAAATTATAAAACAAATATCATGATGTAGGTAATAGTTTTAGCTTTCTAATTAATATTTATAGTCAAAAATATGACTTGTATAAACCTATTTAAAAATTGTTTTAGTAAAACAACTTATGTTTGTGACATTTTTATTTTAACTTTAAATAAAAGTTATTTTTGTCATTTTCCTACCAAAGTGGCTCCATGGGGTCACCAAGTTGACCCATGGATTTTATTGGTCGGCCATGACACATCCAATAGGGGTAGGAAAAATGTAAAGGTCATTTCATAATATTATAACATTATCTTTACCTTAAATTACACTAATTACCTTTAATCGCGATTAATTAAACTTAAAGGTTACTATTCACCAAAAAATTATTTTAATCCCATTGAATCACATTTTACTTACTAATGACAACCATGTATGTCGGATTTTTGAAAATCAAATCACAGAAGTGGTAATGTTTCATTTAAATGAAAAATCAGTTTTTTAACTACCACTTAGTGGTTTCACTATTCATCAAAAATTGAAGTTTCTCAGAATAGTGCCAAAATTTTACCCTAAGATATAATTGATATTCCGAATTCAAAATTGATTTCTATTTTACAAAATTCCAAAATTATAAGTTTTATTAATTAATTTTATAATTAATTCACGCTGTCTCAACAAATAGCGTGTTTTTAAGAAACAATATATATCAAAAGATTGAAAATTGTTTATGTCCAATTTCAAAGTGAAATTTATTCTAATGAACAACATTAGATAAAATAGTAAAAATATATACTAATTATACTTTAAAACCACTCAATATTATAATTTATTACTATGAAATATTTTTATTAAAAAAGTTGTTTTTAAGTATTTTTCACTATTCATAAAAAAATTGGACGTTTTCAGAAAATTACAAAAAATTCAACTTTCGATAATTTCGATATTCCGAATACAAAAATGAAGTCCATTTTGAAATATAAAATTTATATAATTTTAAAAAGTGGGTATTACTATTCATAACTACTACTTTGATTGGTCGCAGTGTGTTAGAATCCCGAACTTGCGTACAATGCAAGCTATTGCATTATTGAAAGAGAAGCGTATCGTGGAAGATCGGGGTGTTACAAAAAGTCTAAATTTATATTTATTTGGATATTTATAATATCAATTATTTTAGTCATTCATTAATAAGGTAATTACCGCATCATCATTGTTTTATAAATAAATTTATTTATTTAATGTCTAAAAATAATAAATAAAATACCATTATGTATGAAATATTTTTATATTTATAAAGAATATTTATAGTCGGATTTATATTGTGTATAACCCTATATTAAAAATGTTTTAGTTATAAAAATTTGAATTTAACACTTCTAACTATTTTTTAAATAAAATAATAATAAATGCCCTAATCTAATCAAAGGGGATCCAAAAGGATAATATCTTATACCTAAAGATGGTTTTTTTTCTAAAAACACATATCCAATAGAATTAGGACATGTTTTAGGGTAATTATAATATCATTTTTACCTTTAATTACCATTATTATTTTTAACCGTGGTAAATAAAAATCAAAAGATACTATTCACATAAAATTATTTTCATCCTATTGAACCACATTTTACTTACTGATGTCAACTTTGTCTCTCAGATATTTGAAATTCAATTCAAAGAAGTGGTAAAATTATGTTTTAAGAAAATTTGCAAATGTGCCTAGAAGGTGGGAAAAAGACGTTAAAAAAAGTTCAATAAAATTTAATACGTCTAATCTTAATATAAAATGACTCTAATGAATTAAATTATAATAATATATTTATTATGTATCTATTTTGGATTTAAGATAAAATTTTAATGAAAAATAAATATTTAAATGAAAATTTCAATTTTTATCTACAATGTAGTGTTTTTCACTATTCGTCAAAAATTGAATGTTTTCAGAAAATACCAAAAATTCACCGAAATCTAATTTTGATATTAAAAATTCAAATATAATTTTCGTTTTACCAAATTAAAAACATATAAGTTTCAATAATTAATTTAAATTTAATTCCCGTTGTCAAAACCAGAAAGCGAGTTTTTAAAAAGTAAAAACTATCAAAAGATTGACATGTGTTTATGTTCAATTTAAATGTGAAATTTCATAAAATGAAATAAATTATATTAAATGATAAAAATATAATCTAATTTTAATTTAAAACTACTCAAATGAAAAATTTTACACTTTAAATTATTTCAATTAAAAAAGTTGTTTTAGATTAAAATTTAGTTTTTTACTATTCATCAAAATATGAAAGTTATCAGAAAATAACCAAAAAATTATTCAAACTAAATTTTTATGTCACAATTATAAATAAGAATTTAATTAAATTAAATTTAATATAGATAAGTTTAAAATATTTTATTTAAAAAGGATTCTCCATTAAAAGGCGGCAAAATTTCATTTTTTGAAAAATAATTATTTTATCTAAAAAATTGAATTTGTTATTATATTACGTATAAGGAACACATAATATGGATGTTAAAATTATATGGAGTATATAAAATTCAAAATTTAGTTAATATTATTCATAACTTCTTTTTGAACAACTAGTTTGGTATGTCGTGGAGCGCTCGAACTCGGTGTTGTGTGTAGCGCAAGCAATTGAATTATTTTAAAGAGATAATGTACTATGAAATCCTGGGGTGTTACATTCTCCCTTCCTTCAATAAATTATGTCTTCATAATTTTGAATTGCATCCTCTCAATTTGAAATTGTTTTTCAAAAATAAATGTTTAAAAATAGAAAATAACTTTGTGGAAAACCCTCATTGGAAATTGGGTTTATAGAATTTAGTTTTAATAAGAGGGAAAAGGAAATGAAAAACTCACCACAAAATTATGATCTCAAATATGAGAACATTTGTGGAAATTAGGGTCACATAATTATAGTAAAAATGTAAATATTTATATGCAGTGATTGAGGTCATCAATCAAAAACATGTGAATAATAAATAGAATATTGAGGGCCTCATTACCATTAATATATGATGATTTAAAATATCATCATTTTAACAAAACATAAGGTATTAGGATAACACATTTTTGGTTTTGAGTTCCTTAACGTAATATTTAAGAATTTATTTCTTCATAGAATAAGAAAAAAAGAATACATGACAAGTAGAGTTCCGCCCTTTAACTAATTTCTACTACAAACTCATCTTTCACTCCAAAAGATAATAGAACTCAAAAATATTCTATTTATCATAATCATATAGGGTTCCAAAAAAAATTAATTTATAATTTATCTGTCTGAGCATTAAAAAAACTACATTTTACAAACTAGGACATCACGTAGGCCAGTGGTAGGTGATGCACCCTTGTCTCCCTTCTGTTGCAGGTTCAAGTATTGAGGCCTTTCCAGATGCGATGGGTTGTCGCCCGACCTATGGGTTGTCCTTTTTATAATAATCCAAAAATAATATTAGGAAATGTATTAACCTTAAACAATAGTATCCTATGTCTAACTTAATCCATTCCAACCTTTATAATTATCCAATATAATTCTGTCCAAACTCATAGTCCAAAATTTATAATGAAGTAAAACACAATGAAGATCTTTTTTTCCATATAATAACATGTGAATACATTCACAATATATTATTTCAAAACATGTTAACACCATTAATTACCATAAAATATTATTGAGTACATTCATACTCCCTTGTTCCTTATGGAATACTGGATATACTCCTTAAATCCAAAAATTTTGAATACTCCAACAATGATGGAATAAACAAACCATTAATCGGTTCCAAGGTTGTCAATAATACCCAATATAAATTATCCAACTCAATTATCTCTTGTTCCAAAATCACTACCTCAGTATCACGACCATATTAAGGTTTATCATTCTCTCAAACATATATTTTACAAAAATTTTAACTTGAAACTATGTAACATTACATGGTACCATACAATCTCAAATCCTTAATGAAATAGTACAACATTAAAATCCTCATATACTCTATAATTATTATAACTTGTACATCATCAATAAAATACTTAAATGGAACAATTATTTAATAATGACATAGGTTCACTAATTATTCCTCTTCATTTTTGGTAGTATCATAACTTGATTATTATCAAATAGCATCATTAGGGGTATACTCTAATGATTTGGAAATTGATTCGCGTTGTGTCCCAACTCTTTATAGATAAAGAATTATACATTTGAAACATTTTTATTACCCTTAGAATCACGTACTTGGTGTCCTATTTTTCCACACTTACAATAAACTCCCATTCCCTTCAAGAATTTACCAAGGTGATTCTTTCCACAGCTATCACATGTGGGAAAATACTCCTTTCCCTTCTTCCCTTTATCCATATTTTCCTCTACCATCCTGTTATTGTCTTTCTTCCTTTCAAACCCATAGGACTCAGAGAAAACATTACGTAACTTATTAACACATGATATTATTTCTTCATATAATGAGAACATATGGGAGACTATTTCCTTTCTAAATTGTTTCTTTAGACAATGAAAGATATGACCATTCTTACTCTTTGGGTCAGGCGTATTTCTAGAGTTCTCATTCCTTCTATTGAATACCATTTATAAATGATGAAATACACTAGGTTAGATCATATAATAATTTATAATCCAAAAAATAGAAAAATTGTCAACATTAGTTGATTATTTTAACACATCTAGTATCTTAATAATAAAAATGGTTTCCTTACTGACATATTTACTCGTAAATCCTTTATAATGGTTTTTAAAGAAAATGTGAATTATCCTAAGCATATCCTCCCAGGAGTGTCCTAACCAAGAGTGCAGCAAGGCCTATTGTCATTCACCGGTTTCCATTCTAGTCTAGCTCAAAGCGATGTTTTCAGGTTTTACCCCTAGATACATTTATACCCGAGCCACATCTACCTACTCGTATCAAGACATAAATGTATTTCTTGGAAAACTCACAAAATCTATACATTACCTAAATTATTGGAAGTTCTTCTATACTAATCCTCAAAGTCTATATTAGGGTAATGTTTCACAATCTGATTTTATCTAAATCTATTTCTAAGGTTGTTTCTAAACATCATCTGTTACCAACTGTAATGCCCCGACCCCGGAATCCCAGAGCCGGTGCATTATTTTAATACATTATCATGATTACAAGGAATCATATCCTGAAGGATCGATCAGTTTAGCAGTCTTGGAAAATAGATTACATACATGAACATTACATTACACTTTATAACCTATAACACAATATAAATAATCCTTTGAGAATGCTATTAATCTCCTTTATTAACCCTGCATATCAGTCAAAATACCCTTCTTGGAATCCTAGGAAAAGCAAACATCAGAAAGGGGTGAGGTCAGATGCTCAGTAAAGGTAAATAATTTAGTAGGAGCTATAAAATTTTAAGGAAAGATGTGTAATAAAAACAACAACCTTTTAAACATAAACTTGAACATAATATTGAATAAATAAATAAAAAATTACCATATTTACATGCACATAGATATTCTTCTAGTTGGATAATCACATGTAATAATTAATTTCATAATGAGGGAATACATAATATTGGATATCATAACCACGTTGTCAAGGCCTCAGGCGAAGACTACAAATAAATTTTTTATCCAGGCCTTGTTCCAAGACACTAATTTGTCTCATTAGACCTACTAATGCATCGAGGAGCTATAACGGCCTCCACCTGTCACATACTAAGTCCAATTCATTCCTCATATGAAAATTTTGAATCATAACATAAACATTCTTATTAAAACTATCATACGAAATGTCAATAATTTAACCATAAAACATTAATTTTATAAAAATAGCACATCCACAGTCAAACATATCATAAATCATTCAAAAAAATATGTAAGATTGTATTATAATAAATAAACATCAATCAAGAATAATATTCAGTAAATGATTTTTTACATAATTTAATATGATCAATAAAACTCTTTGAGAGAAATATGCTTTCTGTGAACCCATTTAAAAGTAATGCATTTATAAAGGAAGTCATTTAAAATAGATTTTTGAATCAAGGTTTCCCATAAAACTTTGAAACATTTGAAAGTAATTAACATTTTAATACAATCATGTCTATATAAATAAGTACTCAAAATCACTTTTTAAAACATGGACATTAATTAAAAATATTTTAAAAAATAAATCATTAAAACATTTAAAATGATGTCTTTATAAAGACCCCCTTCCAAAAAAAACATAAAATATTCATTCTAAGAACATTTTTATGAATCATGGACATGGATGATAAAAATTTCCTAGTAAATACTTGAACCTAAATAGTCTTTAATAATAATGAGATTGAGGAATTAACCCTCACCTTTTACTTTCCTTTAGTAGAGGGTACATATAGCCTCATGTATAATAACCGGGTTCTGAAGCAGGCCATTAGCATGGCCCCTGTGCAAGGATGACACACACAAATCGAGAAATGGTCCAAATTGATTTCTGTCGCTGTTCCCTCTATTTTCATGCTGATTTTATCAACATCGCGAATGGCCTGCTTCAGAACCCGGTTAGGGTTCATCCGTGGTCTGATTGGAACAGATCCATGCCCTTGGTGTCGTTTCTGGTTCATGACGACTCGGATCCTCCCATCAGCGGATTTCCTTTGGTATAATGTTGGACTATCCAGTCTTGGTGATTATGGCATTATCACGTGTCCCTTGGAATGTCTTCTGAGCTTATGCACTGGTGATGGTGTGATTTCTCATGGAGTACGGTGGTACTCTCCCATGATGGTGGTAATGTGTTGTTGAAAGCTGGATGCAATGGTGACTTTTTGATGAAGCGGGAGAGCTGTTGGTTGAATGTGTTGACTCTGTTGAATGGTTTTTGTTGAATGTGTTGACTCACTTGAATGGTTTTTTGGTTTTGTGGTAATATGGTGGGGACTCTTGATTGGGTTTGGGCAAGATGTTCGCCCTCATCCATTTCCCTGTTTACTGCACTTTTTATTTCTATTTAATAAATGGTCAGAGGTTTTCCTCTGACTGAACTTTCCTGGTATAATAGAACTATATTAATATTTATGATATCATAACTGATTCATTTATTAATTTATAATATCCATTTAATAATAATTTCCATGTAAAAGTGACATTTCAAGTAATAATCGCTTTCTTTATCACACTCATTTTAACTTGTTATTCTTGATCATATAACTTATATCATGATTTAATTTCTTATAGAATATATAATTTTTATTTATCATATATATTCTGAATATAAATGTGTATAATAGGTAGATATATGAAATGTAAACCACTATTTATAGAGATTGTATGTCGTACACATGCATAAACGTCCTTTCTGTTTTCCTATCGTATTGAACAGATGTAAGTGAATGAGATATATGTAAATAAAAATATAAATAAATAAATAAATATATATATTCCATTATAATTATTATTTCATATATTACATACTTATTGATAAGATATATTTTTATTATCATTGTTTAATGGTGAACGTGGAAATGAATCTCATCACATTGTGGAGACGGTAAGCCGTACATATGCACGAGCAACAATATCATTATATTGATGGTAAAATAATATGTTATTGGATGGTATATTATTTATGAAGAAAAATTAACATGTTATATTTATTATTTACATCAATTATTCTCATTATTATACCCATCCAAATAACGAAGTTTTGAATAACAAACTACACCATGACGTAGAGATGACTGGTTGTACGTACGCACATATGATGAATTTTTCTTTCATTGGATGGATAGAATAATGAATATGGTTGTAACATAATTATAATAACATCACAGTATGTATAAGGTACTAGATTTATTAGTTTGGCATGTAAAAATCAAAGAAAGAAGAAGTGGAAGAAGAAAAGAACTTTGAAAGAGGTGATGAACTTATTACCTCTTCTTTGGATGCTTCCTTTTGATTTGATAAAAAGGGCTCCTTAGGTGGGATTTTGAACAAATTAAGGCATATAGGTTGAATTGAGGGTAGTTGGAAGGATATTTGAGAAGGGTTTGGCTGATCCAAATGGCTATGGAGGTTTAAATTTGAGATAAGGGGAAGTACCCTTTTATAATAGAGGTGATGGTCATTTTAGGAAAAGCTTGAAATATTATTTAATTATAAAATAATATTCAATTTATAATGGATCCAAATTGATTTAGTTATAGGATAAGGTGGGTATGGGTCGACATAATCTCAACCAATAGGTTTGATACAGGTTTATGTCACCATATTAACCATATGTTTTAGATTTAACTCTTAGTTAAATAGTTTAACTTCTACAGTGTACTTTCGGATTATTATAATAAATGGTTAAAAACATATTATAAAAATCCAATAGAACCTCAATTGGTTAATTATTGACATATATAACTTATATATGTCCTTTTTCCGAATCATAGATTTTTAGGAATATTATATCATTTAATAATATTGTATTTTCCTTAAAAACTCATTTATGTCAATTTCGACACTATTTGGTATTGTGTTTTTGTGAAAGTCATAACACCTTTATCACCTTGAAAACAAATTATTTAGTCCACCCAAACATGTAATATTAACCTATAAAATTAGTTGAATGCATTAAATGTCTCAATTAACATTTATTTGGATATTTATAATATCAATTATTTTAATCTTTCATTAATAAGGTAATTAATTCATCAACATTGTGTCATTAATAAATTTACATATTTAATGTTTTAAAATTATAAATAAAATACCATTATATAGGAAATATATTTATATTTCTAATTAATATTTATATTTCAATTTGTCTTATGTATTACCCTATATTAAAAATGTTTTAGTTATTAATTTTTGAATTTAACACTTTTAACTACTCTTAAAATAAAATAATAATAAATGAACTAATCTAGAAATAGTATAAGGCCCCAGCCTTAAACCTTACTTAATCTTGAGTTATTACAAGATTACACATTGAGGATCTTTTCAGGTTTAGAGTTTTAGAGAATTAGATCATGAAACTTGCATTACATTCCACATTTAAACAAAGTGGTTACATAAAACACAATATTCATTTTTCCCATCAACAGAAACATATTTAAAATAAAACATGGATTCTTTCTTGACACATCCTTGACACTATCATAACATCATGTACCTTTCCCTTGACCTGTGAAAAACATTTCAAAAACTTGGGATGAGCACAAAAAGCTCAGTAAGGGTTATAAAAAATATGGAAAGGAAACATGAGTACATGTATACATAAGAATGAAATCATACTTTACCCATAAAACATAGGCATATCAAATCATGAATAAATAATAGAAAACATAAGACATAAAGGTAACTTGAGGCATTCATAACATTCTAACGTAGGGAGTAACCCTCTTGGTTACGTTTGGAATACCCATCACAGTATATTCCCTAAATCTCTTCGGAGAAACCTTAACGTTTCACTCCTTCGCGTTACCCAATGCATTGGAGAGCTATATCGGGCTCACCCGCCCTTATTTTATCACGGAACCACCCGTTCTTCATAACAATGCCCAAGAACCATAACATAATCGTATCACATAAACATGAATAAAGGAAACATGACATTTCCACATTTCAATCAAAATATAACATTTTAGGATATTGAAATAATGAATCCATTTAAAAAGAAACCATTTCCAAAACCATTTAAAACATTTAATAAAGAGATTTTTGAATCAAAGTGTCCCATACCACCTTGAAGCTTTTAACATTTTAAACCATTAATATCCATATAAATATATCCTTAAAAACATTTTGAAAACATGGATATTAATAAGAACAAATAATTAAAACATTTAAAACGATATTTTGGTTAAAGGGGTTTTACCAAAATTAGAGACACTTGAATACAATAATCAAGGAATAACATTTAGTCAGAACTTTATAATATCATGAGAATAAAAGTATTCATGATATAATACTCCAAAGGACAGTATATACACCATATAAGAGTGAATTGGTGCATAACAACAATGAACCCTCAATAGAAATGTCAAATGTGATGAAATCCCTTATAAAGAAGGTATCCTTAAATTAATGACAAATAAATCTCAAAAATATGTGTGAAAAATATATATACACCCAATATAAGTGGATATTAAGTGTAAAACAATAAAAGGTCATTCACACATATTCAATGGATGACATATTCAATGACTACAAGTTGAACCCAAAGAAATCGAAGTTGGGTTAAAAAGTTCCCTTAACAGCCTAACGGCATCACATCAAAATGAGTTGATGAGAGATAAAAAGTGTATCTAATCACTTGGACATAAAATTTACATCAATAAGGATGTATTAGAACATATCCCAACATAAAAATATGTAAATTAAAAGACCCAATAAAAGAAGTCTTTTAAAAAAGAGGAGGGTGAAAGGTTCCCTTACCGACTTGGGTATCTTTCAAAACATACACCCCATGAAGGAAAGACAATAGGTCATTGATGTAAATACTCATAAACGAAAGTATATTACACAAAGAGTATAATAATGGGCAGTACATACACCACTCAATGGAATTTGTGGCAAATGTAGCATAAATCTCACGGGAATAAAAGTGAGATGAAAAATCCCTTACGAAAACTCGGCAGCCTAACGACGCCACATAAAACTTCCGAATATGGATTGATGAGATCAATTAGAGTATCCCATCATATTACAATAGAATTTACATCAAGTGGAATATAAAAGAAAATCACCCAACATTGCAAGGAGGAGTTTAAAAGAAGTGACATAAAGGAGAGTACTTAAAAAGAAAGAGAGAGGTTAGATCTCTTACGAAAGTTCGGCAGCCTAACGGCGCCACTCAAAACTTCCAAAATGGATTGATGGGAGAGAATAGGGTCTCTCATAACATAAAAATTACAGTAAATTTAATATAAAATAACATCGCAATCATAAGAAAGATGAGCTTAAAATAAATTACATAAAAGAGTGTACTTGAAAAGAAAGAGAGTTGTAGGATCCCTTACCTCGGGTCCGACTTGACTCGATCGTTATTTAACGTCCTGAATAATAAACTTGAGTTAATTTCTACTTCCTTAAGAACCTTTTTCAAGTTCATTATTACTTTTATATCACTTATTACCATGTCATAAACATTATGTAATCATTTAAGTTAATAATATTTGTTTTGCCGATATTTGGTTCTTAAGTCGAAAGTGGACTTCTTACAATTACATTTTGTTCATGTGGCCAAATGTTTATTATATCCAGAATCGTATTCATGATGTAGATATAATATATTTCATATATATCCAGTACATGCATGCATTTATAACATTACATAATCATTTAGAGGTAAGAAATGAAATGCACCGTTCATGGAGACGGTAAGCCGTACGTACGCATGAACGCTACTTTCATTTCTATTTCGTATTTTATATAATGGAATAATAATGATATAAAGGTATATTATAATTCCAGTATAATATAATATATAATATCATAGTTCCATCCTTTATACGTCCCACATATGGTATTTAACGAATCAAATCACTTTGAGGGGGCGGTAGTCCGCACTTCCTTAAATGAAGATATCGCGTTTACCCATAATGGAAACCATAAAGGAATGACCAAAATGAAAATAAAACAGAAGATTAAGTTAAAAATAAACATATTATATATCATATATAAAAATAGTGACATCATAATGGCCACCTTTGAAGGTGTTAAATGAGTATTGAACAATCATCGTTTCGGGAGGCAAAATTTCGCCATCCACGGAAACCGTATGTTCTTTAACCATTTGATGTAGTTGTGTGAGATTGTAGCTCGAATAAATCTTATAACAACATCCTAGTATATTTAAGATACTGGTGTTGTTACAAAAGAAGTAAATAAAAAGAGTTTAGGGGGTTGGAGAACCAAAATAAAACAAATGAACATGAGAGAATGAATTACCTTTAAAAGTTTAACTCCTTTTGATTTGAGCCTAAAGGCTTCCTTTGAAAGGATTATGACCAAAGGGAATCCTCTAGGATGAGTAGAGGGATGTGGAGAGATTAAATGGGCAGGGGTTGGCTGAGCCAAAGGTTTTGCGGAGTGTGTGAAATGAGGTAGATGTGGGGGCCTTTTATAAGAGGAGAGGAGGGGCACTTTTGGAAAGTAAAGAAATATTACTTTATTTGAAAATGTGTTTCGGTTTCAAAAGGTCCCACATTGATATAATTCGTGGATAAGGTGATAAGGTTTCGAAATCCACCCATCCAATAAGTTTTGGACATGTGTAGTTCATATATTTTACATTATCATTCCATTTTATTTAAATCGTCAAATAATGATGTCATCGCTGCATCATTATTATGTCATAAATAATTTAATTTATTTAATGTCTAAAAATTATAAAAAAATACAATGATGTAGGAAATCTTTTTATATTTCCAATGAATATTTATAATAAAAAATATGACTTGTATAACCCCACTTAAAATTGTTTTAGTAAAACATATCATGTTTGTGTCAATTTTACTTTTACATTAAATAAAATGTTATTTATGTCATTTCCCAACCAAAGTGTATCCATGGGGTCCCTAAGATGACCCATGGCATGTCTTGGTCGGCCATGACACAACCAATTAGGTTAGGACATGTGTCAAGCTCATCTTATTCCATTAAAGCATTATTTTTACCTTAAACTACACTAATTACCACTAATCGCGATTAAAAACTTAATAAGTTACTATTCACCAAAAAATTATTTTAATCTCATTGAACCACATTTTACTTCTTAATGAAAACCATGTATGTCGGATTTTTTGAAAATCAAAACACAATGATGGCAAAATTTCATTTAAACGGAAAATCAGTTTTTATAAGTACCACTTAGTGGTTTCACTATTCATCAAAAATTGAAGTTTTTCAGAAAAATCCCAAAAATTCACCCTAAGCTATATTTGATATTCTGAATTCAAAAATGAAGTCCGTTTTAAAAAATTCAAAACATATAAGTCACATTAATTAATTTAATAATTAATGTCCGCTGTCATGACAAATAGCGTGTTTTATGAAACAATAAGTATCAAAAGATTGACACTAGTTTAAGTCTGATTTCAAAGTTAAATTGATTCCAACGACCACTATTGGATTTAATGGTAAAAATATTTTCTAATTTCACTTTAAAACCCATTCAAAATATAATCTAATCATATAAATAAATTATATTAAAAAGAGGTTTTGAATTAAAACACAACATTTTACACTATTCATTAAAAAATGAACTTTATCGGAAAAATACCAAAAAATTACACAAAGTAAAATTTGATGTCCCGATTCTTAATAAGAGTTTTATTTGGTCCAAAAGAATGTATAAGAGTGGTAAAAACTATATTTAATGATGGTTCGCCATCAAAAGGCGATAAGTGAACCTTTAGTGAAAACTAGGGCATATACGCCTAAAATTAAATTCTTTCCGTATTTTAATCCTCTATCCTTTATTGGATAAATGTAAAAACATTTAAAAACATATATAATCATATTTTAGTTATTTCTATCCATTCCTGCCATTACAACGGCTACATGTTAACTACCATTTAAAATAATATTATTTTATTATTAGAGTGCATCGTAAGATTCCCAAGAAACTCGGTGTTGCGTGTTGGGTACGCCATCGAGCATAGCGTCCCCTTTAAAGTCATATTAATATTTTATTCACAAATATGGATAAATATGAAAATGTCTTATTCGTTATTTACCTGGGGTGTTACAGCCTTCCCCCCTTTTGGGAATTGCGTCCTCGCAATTTTAAAATTGCGCTTGGAAACATCCTTGAAAGTCCCACATCGGAACAAGAGTCGGTAAAACAATCACTTTAAAATTAAGAAAGATAAGCTCAGAGGTCACCCGAGTTAACCCATACTAGGATTCCAAGTAGGAAAATATGGACATGGAGGAAAAAACAAAGGGTCATGTTCCGATGGAGAGTGATAGAAAACATGTTTAGGAGAAATTTAACCACAAGAAAATCACAAACTTGTGATGGGTTAAACGGTATTTGATTCCCCAGTAGGAAACGTTAATAGAAAACATTTTTGTTTTAAGTAACTTTTTATTGAGGAATTTATTCATAAGGAAACATGATCACTTATCATGTTGACTTTCAACTTTTACTAGATTCCTTAATCAAACTCATATTTTCTCCAAAAGACGAGTATTTAAGAAGACTTGTTCACATTAAGAGTACTATAATCATCTTCTAGAGAATCACCTAATCCACAAAAGAGAACTATATACTTCCCATTTCTTTAGGCTTTAACCAAAACCAAAACCAAAAAGGTTAGTACAAGATCAGATAATCCAGAAAAGTATAACCCTTTATAAAAAGAAAATCTATTCTTAATCTCCAAAATTTGTCCAACAAAACCCAAATTTCAACGAGGACCATCCGATAAACAATTTGTCCATAAAATTCTTCAAAGTAAACCAATATAAGATTGAAACCCAAATATTTGAAGGATTTAGTCACATTGTCTTCCATGTTAAATCGTAACATTTATCTCCAAACAACATCAGTTGCTCCTAAAGTCTCGTATTGAAAAGTAATTAACCTAATCACATATCCTCCATGATAGGTTAATCATTTTCATAAATAACCCAAAATAAACTTACTCTTAATTGATAAAATCATATAACTAGAAAGAATCAGTAAAACTAACCAGGGACTTCACGTAGTCCAGTGGTAGGCGATAAATACCAGTCGCACTTTGGTTGTGGGTTCGATTCCCACAGCTTTGCCCGACGCGACGGGTAGTCACACGGTCTGTGTGTTTTCCTTTTTCCAAAACTATATATTTCTTAAAACATTCCCCAAAATGAGATAAAATCCTCAAAGATTATCATAACATATTTTAACCTCATGTTTATCTCATTCCTTTCATTTTCCATCATATCTTATAGTAACCCATAATTACCTAAAAAGTAAGGATCATATAAACCCTAATGGTTACCTTAATAATTATTACCTGAATTTCCACATCGAGTTGGACATCTCGTACATGATGCATTAGAGAACTCACCAAGGTTTAAGTGGTTGATCATGACTCCTTGATAGTTGGTTTAGAACAACCATGAGATTCCTCATTGAATCCCCCATCTCATCCAGTCTCGTAATCAGAGAACCACCACAGTTTCCTTCAAACCCATTTTCACTTTGGTGCCTGCTAGATCCATCCATTTACTAAAACCAAAAAGGTCAATGTGAGTATATCAACATAAAAATCATGTACTAATGAGGAAGATAAACACTAAGATATACTTACTCATTCACTTTATCTAAAACTAAGACTCTTTCTGAAATCCTAACCATTATGGTAATGCCACTTATGCTTAGAGAACACCCTAACCTCTAAAGTTATCTAAACCGACCTTTGATACCAACTATAAGGCCCCAGCCTTAAACCTTACTTAATCTTGAGTTATTACAAGATTACACATTGAGGATCTTTTCAGGTTTAGAGTTTTAGAGAATTAGATCATGAAACTTTCATTACATTCCACATTTAAACAAAGTGGTTACATAAAAGACAGTATTCATTCTTCCCATCAACGGAAACATATTTAAAATAAAACATGGATTCTTTCTTGACACATCCTTGACACTATCATAACATCATGTACCTTTCCCTTGACCTGTGAAAAAAATTTCAAAAACATGGGATGAGCACAAAAAGATCAGTAAGGGTTATAAAAAATATGGAAAGGATACATGAGTACATGTATACATAAGAATGAAATCATACTTTACCCATAAAACACAGGCATATCAAATCATGAATAAATCATAGAAAACATAAGACATAAAAGTAACTTGAGGAATTCATAACATTCTTACGTAGGGAGTAACCCTCTTGGTTACGTTTGGAATACACATCACAGTATATTCCCTAAAGCTCTTCGGAGAAACCTTAACGTTTCACTCCTTCGTGTTACCCAATGCATTGGAGAGCTATATCGGGCTCACCCGCCCTTATTTTATCACGGAACCACCCGTTCTTCATAACAATGCCCAAGAACCATAACATAATCGTATCACATAAACATGAATAAAGGAAACATGACATTTCCATATTTCAATCACAATATAACATTTTAGGATATTGAAATAATGAATCCATTTAAAAAGAAACCATTTCCAAAACCATTTAAAACATTTAATAAAGAGATTTTTGAATCAAAGTGTCCCATACCACCTTGAAGCTTTTAACATTTTAATACATTAATATCCATATAAATAAATCCTTAAAACCATTTTGAAAACATGGATATTAATAAGAACAAATAATTAAAACATTTAAAACGATATTTTGGTTAAAGGTGTTTTTCCAAAATTAGAGACACTTGAATACAATAATAGAGGAATAACATTTAGTCAGAACTTTATAATATCATGAGAATAAAAGGATTCATGATATAATACTCCAAAGGACAGTATATACACCATATAAGAGTGAATTGGTGCATAACAACAATGAACCCTCAATAGAAATGTCAAATGTGATGAAATCCCTTATAAAGAAGGTATCCTTAAATTAAGGACAAATAAATCTCAAAAATATGTGTGAAAAATATATATACACCCAATATAAGTGGATATTAAGTGTAAAAAAATAAAAGGTCATTCACACATATTCAATGGATGACATATTCAATGACTACAAGTTGAACCCAAATAAATCGAAATTGGGTTAAAAAGTTCCCTTGACAGCCTAACGGCATCACATAAAAATGAGTTGATGAGAGATAAAAAGTGTATCTCATCACTTGGAAATAAAATTTACATCAATAAGGATGTATGATAACATATCCCAACATAAAAATATGTAAATTAAAAGTCCCAATAAAATAAGTCTTTTAAAAAAGAGGAGGGTGAAAGGTTCCCTTACCGACTTAGGTATCTTTCAAAACATACACCCCATGAAGGAAAGACAATAGGTCATTGATGTAAATGCTCATAAAAGAAATTATATTACACAAAGAGTATAATAATGGGCAGTACATACACCACTCAATGGAATTTTTGGAAAATGTAGCATAAATCTCACGGCAATAAAAGTGAGATGAAAAATCCCTTACGAAAACTCGGCAGCCTAACGGCGCCACATAAAACTTCCGAATATGGATTGATGAGTTCAATTAGAGTATCCCATAATATTACAATATAATTTACAGAAAGTGGAATATAAAAGAAAATCCCCCAACATTGCAAGGAGGAGTTTAAAAGAACTGACATAAAGGAGAGTACTTAAAAAGAAAGAGAGAGGTTAGATCTCTTACGAAAGTTCGGCAGCCTAACGGCGCCACTCAAAACTTCCAAAATGAATTTATGGGAGAGAATAGGGTCTCTAATAACATAAAAATTACAGTAAATGTAATATAAAAGAACATCCCAATCATAAGAAAGATGAGCTTAAAATAAATGACATAAAAGAGTGTACTTAAAAAGAAAGAGAGTTGTAGGATCCCTTACCTCGGGTCCGACTTGACTCGATCGTTCTTTAACGTCCTAAATAATAAACTTGAGTTAATTTCTACTTCCTTAAGAACCTTTTTCAAGTTTATTATTCCTTTTATATCACTTATTACCAAGTCATAAACATTATGTAATCATTTAAGTTAATAATATTTGTTTTGCCGATATTTGGTTCTTAAGTCGAAAGTCGACTTCTTACAATTACATGTTGTTCATGTGGCCAAATGTTTATTATATACAGAATTGTATTCCTGATGTAGATATAATATATGTCATATATATCCAGTAAATGCATGCATTTATAACATTACATAATCATTTAGAGGTAAGAAATGAAATGCACCGTTCATGGAGACGGTAAGCCGTACGTACGCATGAACGCTACTTTCATTTCTATTTCGTATTTTATAGAATGGAATAATAATGATATAAAGGTATATTATAATTCTAGTATAATATAATATATAATATCATAGTTCCATCCTTTATACGTCCCACATATGGTATTTAACGAATCAAATCACTTTGAGGGGGCGGTAGTCCGCACTTCCTTAAATGAAGATATCACGTTTACCCATAATGGAAACCATAAAGGTATGCCCAAAATGAAAATAACACAGAAGCTTAAGTTAAACATAAACATATTATATATCATATATAAAAATAGTGACATCATAATGGCCACCTTTGAAGGTGTTAAATGAGTATTGAACAATCATCATTTCGGGAGGCAGAATTTCGCCATCCACGGAAACCGTATGTTCTTTAACCATTTGATGTAGTTGTGTGAGATTGTAGCTCGAATAAATCTTATAACAACATCCTAGTATATTGAATATACTGGTGTTGTTACAAAAAAGTAAATAAAAAGATTTTAGGGGGTTGGAGAAGCAAAATAAAACAAATGAACATGAGAGAATGAATTGCCTTTAAAAGTTTAACTCCTTTTGATTTGAGCCTAAAGGCTTCCTTTGAAAGGATTATGACCAAAGGGAATCCTCTAAGATGAGGAGAGGGATGTGGAGAGATTAAATGGGCAGGGTTTGGCCGAGCCAAAGGCATGAGGAGTGTGTGAAATGAGGTAGAGGTGGGGGCCTTTTATAAGAGGAGTGGAGGGGCACTTTTGGAAAGTAAAGAAATATTACTTTATTTGAAAATGTCTTTCGGTTTCAAAAGGTCCCACATTGATATAATTCGTGGATAAGGTGATAAGGGTTCTAAATCCACACATCCAATAAGTTTTGGACATGTGTAGTTCATAGAGTTTACATTATCTTTCCATTTTATTTAAATCGTCAAATAATGATGTCATCGCTGCATCATTATTATGTCATAAATAATTTAATTTATTTAATGTATAAAAATTATAAACAAAATACTATGATGTAGGAAATATTTTTAGATTTCCAATGAATATTTATAATAACAAATATTACTTGTATAACCCCACTTAAAAATTGTTTTAGTAAAACATATCATGTTTGTGTCAATTTTACTTTTACATTAAATAAAATGTTATTTATGTCATTTCCCAACCAAAGTGGATCCATGGGGTCCACAAGTTGACCCATGGCTTGTCTTGGTCGGCCATGAAACAACCAATTAGGTTAGGACATGTGTCAAGCTCATCGTATTCCATTAAAGCAATATTTTTACCTTAAACTACAGTAATTACCACTAATCGCGATTAAAAACTTAATAAGTTACTATTCACCAAAAATTATTTTAATCTCATTGAACCACATTTTACTTCTTAATGACAACCATGTATGTCGTATTTTTTGAAAATCAAAACACAATGATGGCAAAATTTCATTTAAACGGAAAATCAGTTTTTATATGTACCACTTAGTGGTTTCTCTATTCATCAAAATTGAAGTTTTTCAGAAAAATCCCAAAAATTCACCCTAAGCTATATTTGATATTCTGAAATCAAAAATGAAGTCCGTTTTAAAAAATTCAAAACATATAAGTCACATTAATTAATTTAATAATTAATTCCCGCTGTCATGACAAATAGCGTGTTTTATGAAAGAATAAGTATCAAAAGATTGACACTAGTTTAAGTCTGATTTCAAAGTGAAATTGATTCCAACGACCACTATTGGATTTAATGGTAAAAATATTTTCTAATTTCACTTTAAAACCCATTCAAAATATAATCTAATCATATAAATAAATTAGATTAAAAAGAGGTTTTGAATTAAAACACAACATTTTACACTATTCATTAAAAAATGAACTTTATCGGAAAAATACCAAAAAATTACACAAAGTAAAATTTGATGTCCCGATTCTTAATAAGAGTTTTATTTGGTCCAAAAGAATGTATAAGAGTGTTCAAAACTATATTTAATGACGTTTCTCCATCAAAAGGCGATAAGTGAACCTTTAGTGAAAACTAGGGCATATACGCCTAAAATTGAATTCTTTCCGTATTTTAATCCTCTATCCTTTATTGGATAAATGTAAAAACATTTAAAAACATATATAATCATATTTTAGTTATTTCTATCCATTCCCGCCATTACAACGGCTACATGTTAACTACCATTTAAAATAATAATATTTTATTATTAGAGTGCAACGTAAGATTCCCATGAAACTCATTGTTGCGTGTTGGGTACGCCATCGAGCATAGCGTCCCCTTTAAAGTCATATTAATATTTTATTCACAAATATGGATAAATATGAAAATGTCATATTCTTTATTTACCTGGGGTGTTACAAATAGTGGATAAAAAAGGATCATATTTTATTTATAAGGTTTATTTTGGTCTAAAAACACTTATCCAATAAAATTATCACCTATGTGAGGATAATTATATTATCATTTTTACCTTTAATTACCATATTTACTTTTAACCGTGGAAAATACATTTCAATAGTTACTACTCAAAAAAAATTATTTTCATCCTATTAAACCAAATTTTACTTATTGATTTCAACCATGTATCTAGAATCTTTTAAATTCAACTCATTGAAGTGGTAAAATTATGTTTTATGCAAATTTTCATATGTTCCAAGAATGTGGGAAAATGCGTTAAAAAAGCTCAATAAAATTTTATATATCTAATATAATTATAAAATGAATCCAATGAATTACATTAGACTATTATATTTATTATGCATCTGGTTTTATTTTGAGATAAATTTTTAATTATAAATGATTATTTAAATGAAAATATCGGTTTTTATCTATAACGTAGTGTTTTTCACTATTGATCAAAAATTGAATGTTTTCAGAAAAATACCAGAAACTCACCCAAAGATAATTTTGATACTAGAAATTAAAAAATGATTTATATTTTACTAAATTCAAAACATTTAAGTTGCATTAATTAATTTAAAATTAATTCCTGTTTTCAAAACCAGAAAGCATGTTTTTGAGAAGTAAAAACTATAAAAAGATTAACATCTGTTTATATCCAATTTAAATGTAAAATTTCATAAAATTACCTAAATTATATTAAATGATAATAATATAATATAATTATACTTTAAAACTACTCAAATTAATAATTTTATGCTTTAAATTATATCAATTAAAAAAGTGGTTTTCAATTTAAATTTAGTATTTTTTACTATTAATCCAAATATGAAAGTTATCAGAAAAGTACCCAAAATTTATCCAAACTAAATTTTTATGTCTCGATTCTAAAGAAGATTTTAATTTCCTTAAATTTAATATTAAAAAGTGTAAAATATTATATTTAAAAAGGGTTCTTCACTAAAATGCTGTAAAATTGCATTTTTTGAAAAATACTTCTTTTATCTAAAAAATCAAATTAGTTCTTTTATTATGTATAAGAAACACATAATATGGATGTTAAAATTATATGGAGTATATAAAATTTAATATACAGTTAATACTATTTATAACCTCTTTTTGAAAGGTTAGTTTGGCAAGTCATGGTGCACTCGAACTCGGTATTACATGTAGTGCAAGATAATGAATTTTTTTAAAGAGATAACGTACTATAAAATCCAGCTGTGTTACAATTTTAAGGATTAAAATATTATTATTTTGAATTAAAATAACTATTTTGACATAAATAATTTTGATAGAATGATATAATTAAAATAAGATCAATTAATTAATTATTTAAATAAATAAATTGTTAATTTAAAAGAATAAATTATATAATAAACAAATAACATCAAATAAATATATAACAAATTATTTGGAAAAATAATTTATCTATTAATGGTTAATGAATTTTTTTTTAATAATGATTTTATTATATAATAAATATTTTTTAAATAGATGAATTGATAATAATTGGTGCATGATATTTAAAGGAATGTATTGTTTATAACTATATATAATTTAAATTATAACCATATAGTTTTTATTTATTAGTATTAAATAATAATAAAATAATTTATTTTTAAAAAAGATATTTTCTGTAATTTTTAGATTTTTAAATTTATATTTTAATATTAATTTTATTTTTTTTCTCAAAAAATATTTTAATAAAATATTTCTTAAATTTTAAATATTCTTATCAAAATTATTTAATATAGTCCGCTAATTATATTTTGTAAAAAATTAGTTATCGTTGTAGAAAGAGAGTTACCACGGGGATGGGAAAAATGTGGTAAATCATTAAACGAGGGGTTAATGAGATAAAATATACATACTCACTATCAAAATCTAGTTTAGATAATGAATGGACCAACTCATAACTATTATTTTCCCATTTGGATAAACGTTCCTAGTATAATTACATTCTGTATATATTAAATATTGAGAATTAGTTAATATTCTACTCAAAATCAACTATAAATGTCCCCTTTTATACCTGATTCCAACAAAAAATGTCACTAAAAAATAAAATATTTCTATACCAAAATTATTTTTATTATAATAATCTACTATGTTTTCTATAATATCATTATAACAAAATGTTCCAAGGAATTAATAAAAAAGATGTTTCTTATGTGAATATTTGACCAGTGATTTGGATGAGATCATGTTCAAGGATGTTGAGAAAAAGAGAAAGTGATTTTCTCTTTGATCTTTGATTTAATCAAAAATACCCAATATCATATGGTTATTTAGAGTATTTATAAGAAATTTCAACCTAAAATATGTTATTTCAACCCCTTTTTTCCATTTTAGTTTTTGAGAATCTTTTTTGTTTTTATCTATTTATTTATTCATATTTCACAAATTCTTGTAATAGTAAGGGTTATTTTTCTAATTATTTTCTCATTCAACTGATATTTCATCCCCATTTTCAATATTTTAGATGAATTATTATATATTATTTACTTTTATCATTTTATATAACCAATATTATAGATATAATAAACATATATATTCATCTCATTTCACTATCATTTTCAATGACTTTTTTCTATTTCACACCTTATGTAATTGGTCAGAAATACAATTTCTGTCATTTTACAAATATATATCCTCTCAATATAATATTTTTCCTCATAATTTATAAGAATTTTTCAAAAGTATTTTAATATTACCTTTACCTCACAATTTCACTGATGTATTTTTATTTTTTATACCTTCTCTGTGGTTTACTCATACATTATATGTAAAAATATATGAAAGTGTTTTTCATTAAAATTTAATTTCTTTGAAATTTTACTCATATTATACACAAATATTAATTTCTATTATGTAATTTTATGTGATTCGTCGTCCACTTACTTTTCTGATTTTGAGAATTGGAGGTGTTCAGGGGAGTATCTGATGTTTATAGTGGAAGCTGGATGTGACGGCCGAACCTTTTTCTTGTGTAATAGTAATACATTATGGATTTACTTGACTTATTTTGCATGCAATCCAAATAATGATTTAAAAAATAAAATCATGCCTTGTTTTATTCAATTAAACTTTTGGAACAATTATATTGAAACAGTATCAAAGGACCATGAATAACCTTGAATTCTTAAAAGAAGTCCAATCACGGTCATGGGGAGACCCCGAAGCATCATGAACATGCTAAGGAAAAAATGGATTTCCTTCAGATCTGACACGACTAAGAACATTATAACCATAACGTAAACCAAATTGACCCTATGTTTTGGGTAAATATGTGTAATTTTTATATGATTGTATTTATGAAAAAAATTGCTCACCATGTTTCAGGCACTGATTCCAGACTTCTGGGGTGAAGGTCGTGACATTTGGTATCAGAGGATAAGTTTAGATAACTCTGGGAAACCATAACTGAACAAAAAGCATTAATAATTATGATATTTTCTTAATTTTCAGATGGAAAATAAAAATACCAGTCTTTTATCTCTTCCTATTGATGTTCTTGAAACCATATTTTCCATTTCCAGCCCTGTTAACTTTGTAAACTATGCACACATTCGTATGACATGAAAACACCTCTACGACGTGTCAGACTCTCCTTGTGTAATTAAAATCCACCGAGGAGTGGGTTTAGACTACCTATTTATGATGAAAATCCAATTTTTATCATACACATTTTGGGGAAAGTACTTCGAGGGTCTTTTTGGATGCTTTACCAAAATAAAATGAATCCCATCCCTCATGGATTTCCAAGAAGCTGTAGTAGAGGGTGACCTCCGTGCATTAAATATGTTCCAAATATTGTCTGATGGCCATTATGGTCAAGTAATGGACTTTGAAATTCTTGAAATTGAGGCCTTCTATTCTTTGTATAGACATCAAGTACATACTAATGTGTCTCATCTTTACACCCCTCATGTCTCAATATGGAGACACGATAAGTGTACCCACGAGATTGAACCAGACTACTCGGGTTGCATTTGGTTGAGGGATATCCAGAGTTTCAAATTTGTTTTTGGGATTCATGTAACCGGGAACTGGGGAAACCATTAGTCATGGGTGTTATGTACCAGTTGTTTTATGAAAATACAACTTGTCGTTTCTTCTTTCTCCTAACTTTTCAGTGTTTGTGCTTTTTGATGAGTTTCACTGATTGGAATTTCATGGAAAATTGTTATTTTCAGATGGAAGGAAAAACCCATATCTTATATCTTCTCATTGAGGTACTAGAGGACATTATGGTCAGAACCTATATGGAAGAATACATTCCCTTCACAAACATGTGACGAACATGAAAACATCTTTATGAGTTATCGAACAGTCTAGAAATTCTCCGATCCTGCCAAGGGAATGTATATATGTACCACCGCATAGCCATTGTTCAACTCACTGAGTATAGGAGAAGGGTAAAGTTTCATGAAGGTCTTTTCATATTCTTCACTCTATCTAAAAACTTCATGACCAAGGCAAGGTTTCAGGAGGCATCCTTAGAAGGGAACCTTTTCACAACCTACATGCACCAAATCCTAAGCTTCAGTTTGTATGACCACATTTACGACATTGACATTCTTGGACAAGAGACAGTCTGATGAGTTCTTAGAGATTTTGTCCATTCAGACATCTTTGAACATTCTACCATTCGAGACTCTATCTGGAAGATCAAGTGTGCAATGAAAAAGTTTAACCCTTACTATCTGAGGTGTATCTTGTCTAGGTAAGAAGAAGAATTGAACACCAATTTGGGTATTCAGATGACCACACCTGAGGATCCTCTACGATGGGGGATGTTGTGAAAAACATCAGAGAGTATTTTTAGCATGGTTATATGAAATGAATTGAGAGGACATAATTCCTGTTAGGGGGGGGGGGATAATTTGACACCCCAAACCTTTTTCTTTTGTAATAATAATAGTGTATGGATTTTCTTCTCTTATTTGGAATGCAATCCAAACAATGATTTCAAAACTAAAATCAAGCTATGTTTAATTCAATTAAACATTTGGAATAATTACATTTCAACAAGAAAAAAGTACCATGAGTAACCTATAATTCCTACAATAATACCAATAAATATCATGGGAAGAGCCCAAAGCACTATGAACATGCCAAGGAAAAAATAGATTTCCTTCAGATCTACCATGACTAAGAACATTATAACTAGAACCTAAACTAAATCAGTCCTCTATATTGGGGAAAGATGTGTAATTTTTATATTCTTGTATTTATGAAAAAAAAAATTCACACCATGTTTTAGGCACTGATTCCAGACATCTGGGATAGGGTTGTGACACTAGAGGTGCAAAAGATATACTTCAATAAATACACAATATTTAAAGTTACACGATGTAAAAATTAGTTTCACAGATTGTACAAGACTTGTTAGAAATTTTATATTTTAGTTTTAAAACAATATAAAGGAGTTTATTTTTTCAATGAAACTGAACCCTGAGGATTTGATGACATGAAATAGGTTTACACATCATATAAATCCCTAATTCAGTGTACTTATAAAGATGAAAAGTTCTTGGGGTTTCCTAAAACCCTACCCTATCTCTCATTCCAAATAGTTTACAGTTTTCTATTAATGTGTTTTTAGATTCCTTTCAATGGTGATTTATTTTCATCTTCCATTCTTCAATCTATGGTGAGTTATCCTATCGTTCTCATGCATTTCCTTACATTTTTCTTCAGGGTTTCTCTTCTGTGGTGTGGTTTGGTTTTGGTTTGGGTGTTTAAAATATTATATGATGATATTTGTATGAGCTATATGTTTATCCATTATTTCTCATGGTGTGGTTGTGGTTTATAGGAATTATTCTTCACTCTGTAGAGTTAAGTGAGATGGTAAGGCTTCTTGAATACATGAAACCCCATGTTTCTCATTATTGTGTATCATGGAAGAGGGGTTTGCATTTTTTTACCTATGGGTAATGGTTGGTCTCACCTAATAAATGATAAATAATTGGTTAAATTGAAATTGAAGGGTGGTGGGGGTGAAGGGGTTTTATTCACATGGTTTTACATCTTCTATATTAGTATTATATTGTGTATTGTATGATCTTGATGCCCCACTAAAAATTGTGGTCATTTGGGGTCATTTGTTTCATGGGATATATGTGATGTTATTTCTTATTTCATTTTTGTTATTGTGATATCACCCTAAAATTAAAAATCTCTAACCAGTTATATTTTTCTAATTAAATGGTTTCCCATTATTTAAGTCTTCTATGATAAATCCCATAAAATAAAGTGGAATTTGATAAAATCCAATTGTAAATCTATAAAATTATCATGAAATACTGTTGTATATAGACATTTTAGTGGGGAAATGATGTGTGGTTTCGATGGGGTGTGGTTATTTAACCATTCTTTGGGGCGGTGAGGTGGTTTTTTTGGCTATGATTTTAGATCAGCAAGTTGTTTTTTGGTGATAATTTTAGGGGGGATAAGTGGTTTGTTTGGCCATGCTTTTAGGACATCAAGGGGTTTTTTCATGATTTTAGGGATGCTAGTTAGTTTTTAGCCATACTTTTGGGGAAGTAATGAGGTTTTTGGCCTTTTTTTGGGAGTCGAGGATGTAGTTTAGTTGGGTAGTTTTATTGAACCCATAGGTTGGTGTTTATTGTTTAATGATATGAATATATAAGTGTTTATTTTTTTTGGTTTCTATATTATCCCCACTCATGTTAAGAACTATGTTCCGACACTTGCATAGTCACACTTGGGGTGTTTATCCCGACTTCTTGTGAGAAGTACAGATGGATGGGTACCCACTCTTTCCTATTCTCTCTTATATGAGTTGTCCGTATTGCATATGTTGTGTTGTAAAGAGGTATGTTAGTTCATTATATGGTGGTTGTGAAATATTAGGTGAGTTTGGGGGATATGTGACCATTCCTGTGGGGTATTGGACTAGGTGTTTTCAAGAGATATGGGATATGACTATTCTTGTGGGGTGACTCTATATGGGGGGCATGCATGGTAGGATGAGGGATGAAAGACAATGTCCAACATATTCATGGTACCCTACTACTCTAGTTTTGGAAATGGTTTTATTTTTCACCATGTGTTTTTGGGTGAGATGTGATGTGTCTGTTCATATGGGAAGATGATCCCAGGTATCTTCAAGTGAGGATATTTGTGATTGTTCTTGTAGAGTAGTGTAGTATACATAAGATATGGGAGAAACAAGACGTGAAATTTTGGGGTGTGAGAGAATAATATAAGTGGGAAAGAGATTCAGGGTTTCATTAAGTTGTATTATTTGGTGAGCGTGCCTTAGAATGTTTGGGTTAAGTTAGTATAGCAGTATAGGTGCTATTTTGTTTTCATATTTTTTTCACAGTTACATTATTATTCTTCTTTGACATGTGCAAGACATAATTTGGTTTTCTTATTTAGTATACATGTATTCTCACAAAAATTATATAAAACTATTTTATGGTTTCTAGGAGGATTATGTGGACCGTTTGGTACATTACTAGCTAAAATCATGGATAGCTGATGTGTTGCTTATTTAGAATTACTTTTTGGTATTTAACCTTGAGATTTTTTTGTATTATTTTTATTTATACATGAATTGTAGGATGATTTTGGATTCTTTTTATATTATGAATTGGATTTTATTGTGGGTGATTCATCTTATCCCTCAATCCTATATAACTAAATGTATTAATGCCTCCAATTTATTGAGATTTTTATACACTCGGTGTTAGTTACTAACCCAAGGCCTAATGGATGCGGACTCAGGTGGTCATTATATCTCTCCCCTCAATGTGAAATCTTTGGAGGGAGGGTTCATGGGATGTGCTACCAATGGTGTGGTTGAGAGATAGTATGGAGTTTGGAGTTAGGCACAATGAGGATTTCATGGGTTGGTATGGAAATAGTCAAGTTGACATTGGTGCGTGAAAAAGTTCAGGGTGACTAGATTGGACATTATATTTTTGAGTCCCATTTGATATGGTGCATAGAATTCATGCTTATTGAATGTCCATGTGAGATAGACCTTCTTGTAGGGTAGAGACACAAGAAAGGTACATGCTTTATAATTTCATGTGTTATTATTTTAATTGGGTTGTTTTAATAATTTTAAAATTTAAAAAATGAATGAAATGGAATGAAATAAATCTTAATAAAAATATATACTACCTGGGCATATGAAATCATTGTATACCTTTCATCCATATTTCATGATCATCATGCATTTGTGGGTTAGGATGTTGAGGTTCAACATGCTCATTTGTATCATCACTGTAGAGTTTATTTGGTAGAGGAGGATGAGGCTTGACAGAGGGAGTTTTGTGCTTTATAATAGAAAGATTTGGGGAAGTATGAGGTCAATGCTTAAGATGTGGAGGTAGAGTGCTGGTTATAGGAGCTTAATATTTCTTTTAGTTTTATCCATGCCCTAATATAGTACTGGGTCCCTTTGTCATTTAGTTAGACAAGGGGGGAATCACGTTAGTGGTGGATGTTATATCTCGGAGAGAGTAATGGGGATGATGTTATATGGGTTGACATCCAAAAGAAGTTCTGGGACAAGTTCCTTTCTCGTACCATGAATAAAGTAAATATTCCAGAGCATCTTTCTCTTCAGCATGGGATCATGTAGGTTCGGGAGTTGAGAATTATATTAAAGGACCTTCTTCATTTTACCCATATCTTTTTCTAGATGAGGAGTACTATAAAATAAGTCTTAATGAGGCTCAATCTCCTTCTATCAAGTATACATTTACTCATTTTATATTTCCAACTTATCAGGAGGTTCAAAATAATGAAGAGGTTATCAAGTAGATGCACTCACAAAGAGGATTTCCATGATAGGGGAAACAACAAGGTTATTCAAGGAGTAGAGTTTTTAGTGGAAGTTCTTAAGCACTTGGACCATTTAGGTTTTGACCATCATGGAGTCAACCTCATTAGCATAATTTTTTTCCTTCATGGGCCAGTGGTTTCTAAGATTTTCCTAGGATATTTTTTCCAGTTTATTTTGGTTGTGGGGTTCATTGAAATCTGTAGAATCAAAAACCATTGTTCCCATGAGATATGTTAGGTGGAGTTGGATAGGTTTAAAATCATCATAGTTAAATGTTTTTAGTGTGATCAATTCAACAGTAGATGCAACCTGATTATGCTACATCGTGGGGAGATAGAGTAAGTAGAGGCCTCCCTTAAGATGTTATTGACATTCATGGACCAAATCCCAAGCATGGTCTTGGATGTGGTCATCAATAGAGAGTTAGAGTAGCAAGGTGTGCTCAGTTTCACATTGTGAAGGAAGCTATTCCAGAGGGGTATGATATTTTTAGTGGTATGATCATTTTGTTGTGTACATTTTTTTCCTTATTTTATTAAGTACCTTATCACTCCATTTTTATACCCACTATAACCTATGATCTGGTGATAAGAGTAGATAGTCTTCTCATTCCCCTAGTGTTGACTTTACCATTTAGAGACCAGACCGGCTTGTTTGATGTGTACTGAGTGTGTAGATTGAAGTTGGGGTCACATCAGTCCAGTGGGAATATTTTTATACTATAGATTCATCCATATTATTTCATAATCATCATACACTGGTTGTATTATGTATATTCTTTTATTGACTGTTTTTATAGGAGAACCATTTTTTTGGATGTGGATGGATAGTGTGTGGTTTTATTGGTGAGCAGGGTTGTCAATTGGGAAGTCTGAATATATACACACTTTATTTCATAGTGAATGAGTTTTCAGTGGAAGTAGTGGATGTTAGGTTAGTGGATATTCCCTGAGGTTTTGGGGATTTTCTTTAAGATTTTCGTGAGGATGTTCTGATGCTACCCCCTTGATGTGATATTGATTTTGATATATAATTTCAGCATGATGATTCTCTAATTTTGATGGATCCAAATCTATTTGAACCTTATGACTTGTGAGAGTTAAGGATCCATATTGATGATCTGATGAAAAATAGATTTATGTGGACTAGTGTGTTTTTGTGGGGTTCTTTATTGTTGTTCTATAAGAATAAGGACTATAGTTCGAGGTTTTTGATAGACTAGCAGAGGTTTAAACATGTTGTGATCAAAAAATGGTTACCCTCTTACAATGATAGAAAATATTTTTGACCATATGAGAGGGGTGATATAGTTTTCTATAACCAATCTATGGTTTGGATATCAACAGTTGAGTTTAAATAAGGGTGATATCCCTATGAGTTCTTTTCGATATAGGTATGGGAACTTTGGGATTGTATTTATGTCACTTAGTGCTATGAATGTGCAAAATGTTTTCACAGGGATTTTGAACACTATTTTCCTTGAGTTCTAGGACTGTTTCATCATCACATTATTCATTGATATATTGATCTAATTGAAGTATGAGGGGGAGAATAATAAGGGTCTGAGACCTATATTTCATGTTCTTAGACACCAATAGATCTATGGAAGTATTCCCAAGTGTAATTTCATGACAAAAAAGGTGAATTTCATTGGGCATGTGGTGTATCATCAAGGTGTGGAAGTATACTCATCAATGGTTGAATCATTTTTGCCAAGGTAAAAACCCAAAACATGGAGGAGGTTAAAAGTTTCCTTGGTCTCGTAGTCTATTATTGGAGGTTTATACCCAATTTATCTCTATTCATATCCCCATTAATAGTATTGACTAATAAGAACCAGGTTTTTCTGTGGAGTGATCAGTGCTAGGAAATATTCAATTAACTGAAGGTGATTTTGGTTAGTTCTCCAGTGATTTAGTTTTCTACGGAGGGGGTTATGTTAGAGGTGTTTTGTGATTCTTCATGTGTTGGTTCGGGATGCATATTTATTAATCTACGGGTGGTGATATCTTATGGGTACAAGTGGTTATTTCCTCATGAGTGTAACAATTACACCCAAAACCTAGTGCTATTAGTAGTTTTTTTTGTGATTATTCTTTGACAATATTACCTCATTAGGGAGATCTTTCCAGGTTTCACGGATCACAAGATCTTGAGGTATATCTTTTCCTAGTATGATCCAAACCTATGACATTATAGTTAGATTGATTTTATTCTAGACTATTATTTTCATATCTCTTAAATATTAGGTAAGGGATATGCTATGTCTAACTCTTTGAGTAAAAATTCAGGGAAGGATGTTTTTTTTGGATTTTGGGCATTCTTAGAGAGAAATAGAGGAGTTTGAAGAATTTCACATAGATTCAAGGGTTGATGGTGAAAGTTTATGTTTTTTAGAGGAAAATATAGTCTTCTCTGATATAGAAAGTGTAGGAGTATAAACGTGTAGACTTAGAGGTAGAGGTGATGCATGATCCTATTGGCTTTGGAAATTCTCTATAGGGGTGGTTGAATGATGGTTGGAACCAGATGTTTTTTCATAGGTTGTCTATTCCAGTAGTATTATATGAGGGTTTCCTTCATAAGTTTCATTACATACATTTTTTTGGTACACCTAGGATCCTCCATGATGTACCTTTGTTTTAGGATGCGGTTTTTGTGGCCCAAGATTAAATAGGAAATGGCAGAGTTCATGGTGAGGTTCTTGATTTTCTAATAGGTAAAAGATGAGCATAACATTCCTGGTGGGTTTTTATAGCCCATGGGTGTTCCTGAGTGGAAATGGGATGACATCTTTATATATTTCTTCATAAGGAATCACATATCTTAGGGAGTTTGTGATACTATCTAGGTGATTGTAGATATATTTATGATGTTATTCCACTTCTTAATGATCAAGGAGTCAGGTGTCGTGGATTCATTGGCTCATAGGAATGTGGATAAGGTGGTGCATTTTCATAGAGTGATAAGGTCCATTGTATATTACCAAGATGTGCTTTATACATCATGAGTATGGAGGGGATTGTATCTTGATTTTGACACTTAGTTATGCCTCAACACTACTTTCCACCCTCAGATAGATGGGAAAACAAAATAGAAAATCTAGACATTAGAGGATATATTTCAGGAATGCATCTCTGTATTTGGTGGATCTTAGGTATGAAATTTGAATTTATTAGAGTTTTATTATAATAATAACTATCATTATTAAATCAGCATGACCCCATTTGATTATTTATATGTGAGACCATGTCATTCTCTATTTTTCTAGATGGATATTGAGAAGATAGTTGTTCTGGTCCTGATGTGGTGCAAACAAATACAGAGAAGGTTCAAATTTTTTATGAGGGGATTAATGTAGTGCCGTAAAAATAAAAAGTCCTAAGATAATTGTAGAAGGAGTCCCTTGGGGTTTGAGTTTGGGGACCATGTGTTCTTGAAGGTTTCCCTTTTATGTGGGAATCATTGGTTTGGAAAAAAGTGTAATATTTTCCCATATTTATTGGGACCTTTGAGGTGTTCAGGTGAGTTTATGAGATGGTGTATCAGTTGGTGTTTCCACCATGGTTTGATAGGATCCATGATTTCCTCCACGTCTCTCAGCTTCACTGGTATCATCATTATGAATTTGATTTCATTTAATGGGTAGAGTTGGATATTGATGACAAAACAACATTTATGGAGTGTTGAGTAGAGATCTAGGATCATCAGTAGAAGGTGAAACATGGAAAGATCATTTGTTTGGTTCATGTGTTATACTAACATTGTGGCTTGGTGGGGAGTAGATGGGAGTGAGAGAAAAAAAATATATTGTACACAGGGTTTCATTGATTATTTCATTGCTCTACATTTCCTCAGGATGTGATGTTTAAATCCTTATTATTTTATCTAATGAGTTTTTACCACTTTTTTGTGGCATCTATAGTACCATAAATTCCTAACATATGAAATGGGGAGGACTTGACTTCTAATATAGATGCATTAATTTATATGTGATTAAACATAAGTGGGTGAGTCAATGCTGCACATAGAAGATAATATCTTGACGAGGATGATGGAATTTCCTGAATCATATGTTCAAGGATGTGTGATTAATTGGGTTTTTAATAGTTTTAATGCTATATGGTTTGGGATATGGGGTTGTGTAGTGTGTTTGTGTCCTTATAGTTGGGTATGTTTAGGTGGTAGTAATGTTTGATGTATGATGAGTTCTGTGAAAGATATCTCATTGGGAGGTTGTTCAAACCCTTTAATTCAAGGCATGGTTTCAAATTATTAAGGGATATAATCTTTTGATAGGTATTTGATGTAATGGTATCTACCTTATTATCCAGTCATTTTTTGGTTCTCAGTATTGGAGGCATTCCATGGAGGTTCTAGAGTTTTCGGTGCAAGATGGAGGTGTATAAGAGCTGTTGTAGGAAATACAAGTCTTGAAAATTTACACGAAGTGAAGGTTAGTTTTATGGATTGTAGAAGACTGGATCTTGAAATGTAGTTTTATGGGTTAATGAATAAAAAGGTGATTCATTTTTAAGAGAAACCAAACCCTAATGACTACACAAAGTGAAAAGGCAGTACACATCATGAAAATCCCTGATTTCGTGTAGTTATTAGGATTTAAATCACTTTTTCTCCCTAAAATATAGAGTATCTATCATTCAAAGTGTCCTATAGTACTCCCTTTTTGTGTTATGATATTCCTTTTGATGAGGATTGATTATCAACTTCCTGTCATTGATCCATGGTGAGATCTCCTCTCATTCTCATATGTTTCCTTTTATTCTTCTTTAGGGATTCAAAGTGGTGGTATGTTTTGTTTGGGTTTTGTTTTAAGGATGTGATTTGATGATCATTTGGTGTGTTGTATATTAATTTATGGTTTATCATGTTGCTTTTGTGTTTTCTGAGTGTCCTTTTTCACCCTGCGTTGTGCAATGAGTTAGAAAATCTTCTTTAAGGTAGGGAATCTATCGTTTCTATTTATCGTGTATCATGTGGGAGGGGTTTTTTTACCAATGGGATATAATTATCATAACATTCTCATATATACACAATTTTTAAAATATAAATTGGGAGGGGTAAAGGGATTTGATTCATAATATTTTACTGCTGTGATATTATTGTAATATTTTGGACCATACATGCTTGATGCCCCACTAAAAACTTTGGTCATTGGGGGATTTCTTTGAGTTTGATATTTGTGTTTTGGTTTATGAATTTGTTTTTATTATTGAAATATCACCCTAAAATTAATATTGGTTGACCACTTATATTGGGATAATAAAATGGTGGTCCAAAGATATACAGCTTGTGTGACAACGCCCATATAATAAAGTGGAATATGATAAAATCCCATTGTAAATTTGTAAAACGATCTTGATGTGTTGCATTGTGTAGTATACCTTATGGGATGAGAATGTGTGATGTGATGGGGTGTGGGTAAATATGTGTATGATTGGATATGATTTTGGGGCGGCCACGTGGTATGTTTGTCCACAGATTTGGGGCACAGAGGAGGTATGTTTAACCGTGATTTTGCAGCGTAGAGGTTGTTTGATTGGATGTGCTTTTAGGGATATGATGTTGTCTGTTTTTTATATATTGTTTTGGTAAAGATGGGGTTTTTTGTCCATGATTTTGTTGCGGTGCAGTGGTGGATTCTTTGTGCTATATTCCCAGGTAGTAATGGAATAAATATTGGTTTAAAAATTATTGGAATGATAGGGGGTAGTTTGTCTAATGAGATAGAAATTGTTAATGAATAATTAAATGATGGGTTTTGTGATTAAATTTCTTTGATGTTAAATAATTAAAATAATGCGACGATTAAGTGGAATTGGATGGAAACATGAAATGGGTTTTCTTGCATATTGTGTGGTGTTATTCATTTAGAGGTGGTAGCAAATGAGACTGTGTTGTGAGTTAGTTAGTTATTTTGTGATCCCATATGTGTGGATTGTTTATATGATATTATATATATACACACTTTTATATTCTTCTAATTTATATATGATCCCCATAGATGTCTAGAATTATGTGGCGACACCTGCATAGTCACACAGGGGGGGGGGGTCCCATTATCCAATGAGGATAATTGATGGATGGGTGCCCGTTCATTCCCAACCACTCTTCCAGGTAAGGTAGTTATTACATAGGATGTGATGTACAAAAGTTTATTAGTTTATTCAATGGTAGTTGATAAATACCATGTTTTTTAGGTTACATGTGACCATCATTGTGGGGTAGTGGCCGAGGTGTTTTCGGGTGAGATGTGATATGACCATTCTTGAGGGGTGGCATCTGGTGGGTGTCATGCATGATAGGAGGAGGGAATAAGTTTGAAGTCCTTCATGTTAACTAAACCCAATTACATTGGTCATGGATGTTTTTTTGGGTCCCATGTGGTTTGAGGATAGATTGGATACAAGTGTTCTGTTGGGTTGACAAGCCCATGTATCTTCGAGTGTGGTGTTTTAGTATCTTGCATGTGGTTTAGTGTAGTATATGTAAGATATGGTAGAACCAGGGCGTAAGATATTGGGGTGTGAGAGCCGAATACAAATGTAAAATTAGTGCGGGGTACCCTTATTGATGAGATTCATGTTATATTATATTACTTGATATGCATTATTTGGGGAGTGTTCTATGGTGAGGTTGGGTTTGGTTACTAAACTAGTATATGTGCTGTTTGGTTCTGCCACTTTATTCTTAGGTGCATCAGTATGATTCTTTAACATGTGCGTGAGATACATTGGTTTTCCAACTAAATATACTTATATCACACCAGATGTATATAAATATATTTTCAAGTTTCTAAGAGGATTAAATGGACCATGTTGTACATTAGAAGCTCAGATATTGGATAATTACTATGTCATTACTTTACCGTTACTTTGGGATATTTACCTTGAAGATTTTTTTTGTATCGATATTATTTATACAAGAATTGTGAGATGTGTTTGGTTTGTTGTTATATTATTTCATAGAGTTTGTTTTTTATGATTCATCTTATCTGCTGATTTAATATAATTAAAGTAGGGAAATGCCTCACATTTCTTGATTTTTTATACCCTTTGTGCTAGTTTACAACCTATGGCCTACTGAAAGTGAGAATCATGGGTAATTATATATCTATCATCATTGTGGTATCTTTGGAATGAGGGGTTAATTACATATTGACATTTACCTTCCATTTATACATAAATTAACATGATTTAAACATAATTCAGTGAGTTTAAAATTATGTTCTCCCTTTCGTTGTCATTAGGATCATACATTGATATTATCATAAGGGTTTTTATTCAGTTAATCATTTTCATTCAGATATACTCTATTTTATCCAAATTATTTATTCAATGTTTTAAATATTCTGTCCCTTTTATATTTCCTCTTTTTTTTCACCTACATTCAATGGAAAATTAATTATTTTTTTAAATATTAATTTGTATTGATTCTTATTTCATAAAAATACCCCATTTTTGTGAATGTAATACACTATTTTTTACATCAACATCTATAGTTTTTCTTATATCATGTCTCTATTATATTATTTTCAATTTTAAATTCATATCCACTTATTTACTACTATGTTTTCTCACTATTTATAATAAAATTCAATTTCTATTACCCTTTGATCAGGGCCTGTTAGATGAAAATAAAATAAAATTTATTCAATGTATTTTTTCAATATTAGTACCAATTTTTTTATTTCAACCCATGATGATTCTTGCTTAAAATTATTTGTTTAGGGATTCATTACTAGATATATTACTATTAGAATTATGTTTTAAATTCATCTTTTATATTTTTAATTTATTTGGATATTAAATTATATCTTTTTCATATGAAAATGATAAAAAAATTATAAGAATACTCTTTTAATAATTTTAATTTCATTTTACTCAATTAATTAAAAATTTTCACTTTGATTTAATTTTATTATAGTATATTTTTGAATTATATTTAAAATAAAATTTAATTAATATATTCTTGTCCTTATGAATTTTCTTAAAAAGGATGTATTAGAATTTTTTTTACACATTTGAGATTATTTTAAAATTGCTTGAAAACTATAAATTTTTTTCTTAAAATATACTCAATTTATTATCCCACTCTTAAATTAATTTTCATCTTTTTAAAAATAATTTCATATTATCTCCATTTTTTACGAATTTATAATATGTAGTTACTATAATGAAATAATTCCTTTATTAATTAATTAAATTATTATGTATCAATTGTAATAAGAAATTAAAATCATTATTAGAGGTTTGATCGATCAATTCCTTCATATTTCTTAGTCTACATTATTATATAATCATAAAAATTCTACCAATTCCAATCAATTATGATTACCCTATAATTATTCACTCATAATAAAGGGTATTCATAAATATCTTCATACATATCAATTGATTGAGGAAACATATTGAGAACACTATTTTCCCTTTTATTTTATATAGTGTGAAAAAATTATACATCATTATTCTAACTAAAGAATATTTACCATAATATCAATTTTCATTCATTGGTTTATTTTCATACACCATGAATGATTATCTATCATATTAAATCCATAAATTATTTACCTAGATGTATGAATTATTTGAAATGGAATAAAATAGTTTGTCTTATCACTATGCAAAGTATGGGAATGGAATTATTTTTCTCTCTAATTTATTTAAAAATATTTATAACTCATTGGGTTATTATTTTATAGGACCAAGGTGGTTAACCATTTTTATTATGTTATAGGAAATATGTAGTTATCTTTGTACAATATGGTATGGTATATATGTGGTTAGGCTATTTCATATTGATATGAATTCCATGGTGGTAAACCTTAATATATTATTTTGGTATCTTTTCTTATGTATCTTGTATATTCCAATTTCATGATAAATTCTTATATCACTCAACATTCATAATTTATGATAACATGGATAATGATTATTAATATATGATTCCTCAAATTTATTCTTTTGAATAACTTATGTTTTTAGTATCATATTTATAGATGTTGGTCGGAGTGGAATCTCAAGAGGGTGGTGAATTGAGTTCCTACTTAAAATTTATGTTAAAAACATTATATTAATGATCCCCAAATTTTGAAACAGACCTGTTAATTAATGAAGTAGAGATATATATGTCTAACTGGTCAAGAGTTTTCTCAAAAGGTTATTAGCCCCAGTTGAATTATTGTAAACCACTTCTTCAACTTTTGAAACAAGTTCACTGAATTAAACACATACACACACCCACCAAAACTAACTATCAAAGTGAATGAAAAACTGATTTTTGATTTAGCAATTATAATCTGCGGAAAAATAAATAAAACATTGTACAAAAAAATACAAAGTAGAGTGGAGTGAAACAAGAGGTTCATCTCAATCCAAGACTTAATCCTCCCCATTTGGTGATCACCTACCACCAAGTAGATTATATTTACAATAAACTTGATACACATCCTGTATCGGGCTTCTCAATAGTTTTTACAAACTATCCAGGGTTCACACCCACAACCATAGTTCTTCGTGAAAAAAAAAACAATATAGACCAGACACAATCCCCTCCACAATTATATGGGGGAAACAAGATATAAGTGAAGTTTGATGTGGGGATATTCAGTATCCTCTAGTTAAATAACGAGAGACAATGTGTAATAGATAGTCACACACATCATAGAAATGTAAAATGAATGAACACCATAGAATTAAGATTATAAGTTTCAGTTTAGAAAGCTCTATTTTTTTTTCAATTCAGCTCTTGCCTCCTTGGAGTGAAGATTTTACAGTATGAGTCTTTCTTTGGAAGTTGTCTCCAAAACAGCGCGTCACAAATCCAGGTTCTATCTTTTAGGAATTGAGTGTTCTACTTCTTGTGTTGATTGAGAGTAAATGAGACACATAAGGTAGCCTTGAAATTGTTCTCTCAAAATAATCTTCTTGAAGTTCTTGGGTTCATAGTAATGTTCTCAAATGGATCTTCCTTTCTCTCTAGTATGTTATTTCTCATGAATTCATCTTTCTTAACTTATGGACTCATGCTTCTCATTCCTCACTATCTTTTCTTCCTTGGTCTTATATTTTTTATTTGAGGTCCGACAATAGGAATAAGTACATCACGTGTGATCTTTCTCATACCTCGTACTTTCCCTAGATACGGTCTCTTTATATGTCTACAATTAGCATTAATTAATGTGAGAAGAATTTAATTTATCAAATATGACTGTTAGAATAATCTTTATAATTTTAAAAAGTATGGAGTAGAAGAGTATGGTAGACTTGTAATGGTAGCCTTCATAATGGTAGGCTTCAATAGTATGTTCACATTGGTTTTATTCATCCGTAAAATTTCCAACAGTAACCTTCCATCGATTACTCTCCATTGGTAACCTTCCATTGGTAACCTTCCATGAATAAATCTCCATCGGTAACCTTCCATTGGTAACCATCCATCAATAAATCTCCATTGGGAACCGTCCACTGGTAACTTTGAAACAGTGACCTTGCATTGGTGACCTTTGCATCAGTGACCTTGCAATGGTGTCCTTTGCATCAGTGACCTTGCAACAATGACCTTTGCATTGATGAACTTCCAACGATGACCTTGCAACGGTGACCTTACATCGGTGACCTTGCAACGATGACCTTTGCATTGGTGACGTTGCAAAGGTGACCTTTTCATCAATGACCTTCCAACGGTGACCTTGTAATGGTGACCTTGAAATGGCGACACATGCAATGGTGACCTTGCATTAGAGACCTTTTCATTGGTGACCTTTCACTTGAGAGAAATTTTTTGCTGTGACATTAAACAAGATATCGGTGAGATTAAAAGTACATAGTTATTACTTTAATATAAACATGATTTTCTCATAAATTATTATCCTGTAAGAGAAACAAGATGCTTTACATAAATGAATCATGATTTGCGATTATCAAAATAGGTGAGTCCGATAATCTCCCCCCATTTTTGATAATCAGAAATTATGTTAGTATTTTATAAATTAGGGTTAAGTAAACTTTCTAATATCTTTAGAGGTGTGTATTCATAAAATTGAACCAAATATATTGGGGAAAGGTAGATAGAATATATATATGAAAACATTCTAGTTAACCTAAATATGTCTCCACTTTGGGTAACATTGAGATTCCAGCTTAAATATGTCTCCCCCTTTGTGATTAACAAAAAGACAGGAGGACAAAAAGAAACAAAAGATGATTTTTCCGTAATAAAGAAAAAGTATAATATAAAAACATGTTATAAATATTCCTGTCAACTAAGACATCCCACATTCCTTACACATCAGATATGTCGAAGGGATATTTGTCTTTGGGAGTTGAGGAAGAAGGTTATAAAGATGGAGGGATAGGCTGATGGATTGTAGTTAGCAGGGTTGGAGGAGCTTCAATAGAAGAATCAGTAAAATTATAGTGCATAGATATTTGAGGAAGCCTAGGGGTATAACTTCTGATGGCCTATATAGGGGTCATCATTGGTGCAATACTGGTAGAACCTGAAGCAACTGAGGTAGAAGGCAAGGCTGGAGGAACAATGATGGGTGTGCATTCCACATGGAGGAAGGGAAAAGAAGATTTCGGATATCCATAATAATACTTCCTCCTCTCTCCATGGATATGATAAAATCATCCTTATTCATTATGAATTTCTCTAAGGTAGGAGTAAACTCTCTGAGCCTACTTACCTGATCCTTATATGCTTAAGTGACTGGTGGAATCCTCATGTTTTCCAATAACAACTTGAAGTGACCATCGATATGATACTTAGTATATACCATTTTGTATTAGAAATCAACTTGCTCTTTGATGGACTTCTGATCTTGAACAGATTCCCTTGAATAATTTCCCACTTGATTATGAATTTCTCTGGTAGTGGAAATAACATGAGTCACATACTGAGGATCTAAGGTACTGGTACTAGAGAAATTCTCAACTTCTTCTCTAACAACTGACCTGAAGGCTTCTAGATCAACAGGTGGAGAGGCTGAAGATGAAGCAGATGCACATAGTGGTGCCATATTGAAAGCCATTATCTCCTTAAAATATTTTGTCAGCCCACTGATCTGCCTCTTCACATCATCATCTTGGCTACTCACATGTGTCTCAATGTACATCTTGAAGTCCTCAAACACAATGCCCATTTACTAAACCACACTTTTACCATATCTAAGATCCTTTTCCACCTAAAACCGTGAAACCATGTATGATTATAATCAAGAAATAGACTGCTTCATAGATTCCATAGAATCTATCAAGGTTCTGATCTAATTCTGACAGTCCTTTACCTCCTCTACTAGGATGGATAGAGATGTATAAACTAGCCTTTCCACTGTAGAAGTTACAAATTCTTGATTGTGAGTCTTAGACCTCTATAACCCAACAAATCTCTAATCAAAGTTTCTATTCAGATATGATTTCATTAATACCAAATAATCATTCTTCACATAGTCATGAGGAAAAAGAGCCACTTATTTCACAATAGTAGTTTCTGAAATAGTAGGAATTGGAGGACTTCTAATAGGCTGGTTATCATCAGAGTCTCCATAATTTAATCCTAACACAACAAATCTAGGGCATTCTAACCAATCCTCTATTATAAGAGCTACAAAAACTGAACCCGTGGCAACATGTTCCTCCCCATCACTTGGAGCATTCTCCGGAACAACCACATTATGCTCCGCCATACCTCCTTGAGAAACTGAATCAACAGAAGGGTCCACTGCCACTTCCTCCACATAATCTTCAACATCTTCTAAAACAATTCCATCTTAAACTGAATTAGAAACCTCTTCATCTACACTTTAAACCATTTCATTATTCCCTATCAAGGGACTGAGACTAAGATATTCCTCTTTATTTGTATCAATAGATATCTCAAAGTCACCATGACTAGATTTAGTGTCCTCATCCTCATCTAAGGTCTCTATAGTGTCTCTTAATACATTTTTGGCACCTTCTTCTTCTTCACTGGTCTCTTCATAATCATTTCCTTTAGGACTGTCTCCCTTTTAGGCAATCTATTTGGTGGAATATTCTAACCAAAGGATACAGTATTAGCACAAGGATTGGAGGGAAGGTCCAGATCACTCCTATCATCTATAAGAGAATCCTCTCTTTCTGGAATAGCAGCAGCTTCTCCTTCTTCATCTGAATATGCAGGCTCTAATTCTACAGGCTTTAGACCATGATCTCTCTTATCCTTAGTCCTTGTAATATGAGTGACAGGGTTGAATTCCTCATATATCTCAACATCATCATGTACCGATATTCTTTTCCAGGGGTTCCAATTTATCTTCATCAACTTGTAAATTATCATTGTAATAAAAAAATTTCCCCTTATACTATTGTTTCCTCCTTATATTTATAAACTCCTTTCACCTTCAACATCAAGGATATAAATCTAGCATGAAATAAGGCATTGGATTTGGAACCGGGCTTTGTCATATTCTCTAATTGAAACATTAGTATCCAACACAAGTTTATCTTATTTCCATGCTTTAATAGATATAAAGGAAATACATCTTGAAATTTCATTATTACAAAGTCCCATCTCCTAGGACTCAAGACATGCTGGAAAAACATAAAAAATAGCTTGTCTTCTCCTTCCATATCAGCAACAATGAGTTTCCTACGGATCCCATTCTCTGTCAGTTTGGATAAGGCTTCTTAATAACAGAAGAAATCAGTAGCGGGGGGCACCACTCTTGAGTAGTAATAATAAATCCCTTCATGTGGTACTATCATAAAATCATTCCATTCAATAGTGGAAAAACTCATACTCATTCCATTCACCCTTGAAGAATTTTTTTTTCTCATCCTCAGTTTGATCGAATTTCAAAAACTCATAAAACTTCTTCACTAACATAAGGTAGTAGGGTCCATTATTGTTTACAAATAATTCAACCCAGCCTTGATCTTCAAGTGCCTGCAACACTAAATATATTCTCATCAATAACCATTCAGAACTGATCTATTTTTAAACTATGATTTTTCCTCTTGGACAGTTGAGGGTGGATCAGTTTGTCCACTACCTTTCTTCGACTACTTGACTCAGCTTGAGGTCTCTTTGGATTTGGAACACCCTCTTCACCACTGACCAATTGCCTCTTCACTATTTCCATGAGATCTGAAGCAGTTCAAGGGTTGTGGAAGAGGGTTTGGTTTTGAGGTTAGGGAGAAAGAGATTCAGGAGAGAGTTTGAGGTGGCTCAAAATGTTGTATGTACTTTAATTTTATCACTTAGGGATCGAAAAAAAATCACATAAAAGAAATAAGTAATGCATAAAATGTTTCAGATTTCGACAGGGAAAAAACAATGCCCCAAAAACTTCTACTATCAGTAAGGTAGCGATGGTGAGGTTGCAATAGTGAGGTCCTAATGGTGAGGTTTCTAACGAAGAGGTTTCTAATGGTGATGATTCTAATGGAGAGGTATCTAACGGTGAGATCACGACGAGGTCCAACAGTGAGGTTTCTAACGATGAGGTTTAAAATGCCAAGGATTCTATTGGTGAGGTTCCTAATAGTAAGGTTTCTAATGGTGAGGTTCCTAATGGTGAGGTCCCTAATGGAGAGGTTTCAAACAATGAGGTTTCTAATGGCAAGGTTTCAAAAGGTGAGGTCCCTAATGGTGAGGTTTCTAATAGTGAGGTTCCTAACGGTGAGGTTTCTAACGGTGAGGTTTCTAATGGTGAGGTTTCTAACCCTTAACATTTTTTATTACATAACTCATGTTTGATGTCATTTTACCTCTCATAATTCAAAGGCTTTGTGAATATATCATCTAGATGGTGTTTATTACCAATGAATTCAAGAGGGATATCACCTCTTCGATAATGATCTCTCAAGAAGTGATGTCTCACATCAATGTGATTTTCCCTAGAATGAGATATTATATTTTTAGAGATGTTAATAGCACTAGTATTATTAAAAATTATAGAGACATGTTTGAATTGATATACATATTCTATTAAAGTGTGTTTCATCCACCTAATTTGAGCATAACAAATCCCAACAGCTATATATTCAGCTTCAGCGGTAGATAATGCAACATAATCCTATTTCTGACTACACCCTGATACTAGTGAATTTCCTAGAATGTGACATGTTCCAGAGGTGATCTTTCTATCTAACTTTCAAACAAAAAAATAAGTATCCGAATTAATTATTAAATCAAATGATTGTCCTCTTGGGTAAAATAGTCCTCAGTTTGTAGTATACTTGAGATATTTAAAAAAACTTTTAACAATAGTTAAATTAGACTCTTTAGGATTGGATTGAAAGTGAGCACACATGAATACATTGAACATAATATCAGGTCTTCTAGTAGTAAGATAGAGCAGACTTCTAATAATACCTATGTAATTGGTTTGATCCACTGGTTTACCAGTCTCATCAGCATCAAACTTACATGTGGTACTCATTGGTGTACAACTACCTTTATTGCAGTCTAAACAATAATGTTTCAAAAGATATGTGGTATATTTACCATGATTTAGAAGAATACCATTTTTATTTTGAAAAATTTTAAATCCAAGAAAAAAATTTAAGATCCCCCATTAAACTAATTTCAAATTTATCTTGCATCATTTTTGAAAAATCAGTACAAAAGAAATTTTTAGAGGATCAAAAAATAATTTCATCTACATAAATCTGTATTATTAAAACATATTTTGAAAGAATTTTAATAAAAAGAGTAGAATCCTATATTCCTTTATTAAAACCTTTTAAAATAAGGAACGAACTAAGTATATCATGCAAAGCTCTTGGAGCTTGTTTCAGACCATATAACGCTTTTGAATGTTGTTATTTGAAAAATTGGGATTTGTAAAACTAGCGGTTTTTTAAATAAATACATCATCAACTATGTACCCATTTAAAAATGAACTTTTGACATCCATTTGATAAAGTTTTAAATTCAGATGTGCTACATAAGCAAGTATAATCCTAATGTCTTCCAATCTAGCTACAGGTGAAATTGTTCCTACTAGTCTATTCCATATTGTTGACTATATCCTTGTTCAACTAGTCTATCCTTGTTTCTAACTATGTTTCCATATTCATAAACTTTATTTCTAAATAACCATTTAGTGCATATGGTCAACGTGTCTTTAGGTCCTTCTACTAATTCCCAAAAATTGTTTCTTTCAAACTGATTTAATTATTCTTTCATTACTACGACCTAGAATTCATCATTTATTGCATCATCAATATTTTTTGGTTCAAGCTGTGAAAGAAAGGATTGATGTTCAACCTGGTTTCTCAAAGAATATATAGTTTGTGTTCCTCTATTTAAATCACCCACTACAGAATCTAAAGGATGATTATTGAGAGTTATAATACCTCTAGAAAGATTTTAACTAGACTCCCCATGAATTTCTATAGGTCCAAATTCACCATGAACATATTCTAGAGAATTTCCAAAACTGGTTGTTTTCACTAAGGGCTCACTGTCTTTATCATTAAGGTCCATAATTGACATATCTTCCTCAAGGAGTTCAACATATGTTTTGGGTTCATGTGGATCAGTATCATAAAGTTTGACATGAACTGATTCTTCCACACATTTGGATCTCTTATTAAATATTCTATAAGCTTTACTAGTTATTGTGTAACCTAGGAATCTTCTTTCATCACTTTTTGAAGAAAACTTGTCAATATTTTCCTTAGTGTTAAGGATGAATACTTTGCAACCAAAAACTCTAAAGTAATTAACCATAGGATTCCTATTATTCTAGAGCTCATAAGGGGCCTTCTTAAGTACATGTCTAATTAAGAATCTATTGATAATGTAACAAGCTGTATTAATAGCTTCAGCCCAAAAATAGATAGGTAGATTAAACTCATTTAGAATATTATGGTAAATCTCTTTAAGTGTTCTCTTTCTTCTTTCAATAATTCCAATTTGTTGAGGTGTTATAGGAGTAGAGAAATTGTGAGTATAGCCATTTTGTGAGATAAAATATTCAAGTTCATGATTTTCAAACTCACTACCATGATCACTTCTCAATGTCTTAATTCTAATTATACTATGATTTTCTACAGACTTGGATTATTTAATAAAGTAAAAACATGATTCAATTTTTTGAGTTAGAAATTATACCCAAGTATATCTAGAAAAATCATCTACAAGAACATAAACATTTTTCTTCCCATTTAAACATGAATCTCTATATGGTCGAAAAAAACCATGTGAACCAACTCAAGCGGTTGAGAAGTAGAAACTAATTTCTTTGGATTGAATGAAAATTTGTCTTGTTTTCCCTTTGTACAAGGATTAAAAACTTTGTTAAGTGGGAATTCCAATTTAGGTAAGTCTCTAACTAATCCTTTCTTAGTTAGTTTCCTAAGTGAGTGTACATTACAATGTTCTAATCTTCTATGCCATAACCAGGATTCCTTATGAAATGCATTTAAATATGAAACATTTTTCTGAGATATATAATTTAAATCAACAACATATACTTTTTTATTTCTAAGAGTAGTGAATATTAAATCATTTTTAGAATTAAAAACATTTCATGCATCATTTTAAAATTTAAAATTAAAAAAATAATCACATAACTGAGAGATACATAGTAAATTATACTTTAACCCATAAAAAAAGTTTTTATGAAATTAATAAAGTATTAGTGTTACCAATTTGGAATAAGCGGATGATCATCCCTTTTTCATTATCACCAAATGTAACATGTCCACCATCAACTTTAATTAGGCTCTTGAAGCATGAGAAGTCTCCAATCATGTGTCTTGAACATCCACTATCAATGTACTAAAGAGTTTTTATAGAATCTCTTTAAATATTTTTCCTGTAAAATAGATTAGGAGTAGCATAACTTTGGTACTGGAATTTTCTTGGGTCCAGAGAGGTTAGCAAGAAAAGATTTGGGAACCCATAATTGTATCACATGTTTCCTATAATCAATAGATATGTTTTGATACATGAACAATTTTTTTGGTACTTTTGAGCAATATTTTTTCAAAATACAGTCCAAAATGTGCACAAGTTGTGAACTATCTTGATTTTGGAACAAATTTAGTTTTAATAATTCTTCTCTGTCCTAGTTGATATCCTATACCAGTTGTGTATTTTAGAGCAATTTGATTTCCTAGAAACCAAATCAAGGTATATCTACATGCAGTAAACTTCTCAAGATATCTTTTTAATTGCTCATTGGATATTTTAAGTTCAGTATTTTCTTTTAATAGTTGAGCACATTTTTCTTTACAATATCCAGATCAAACTTATAATTGGAATTTAAAGCATGTTATCTTTTCAATAATTTATATTTATCCTTGAGTTCATTAAAGGTGTCCTCAAGAATTCCATACTATTAAAAGATTTTATAATTAGTCATGTATTCATCATTGTTTGATTCACTTTCTTTCCCAGAATAGTAAGAATTATGTACAAGAGAATTGGGTGTTACCTCAGATGTTTTAGTCATGAAACACAAGTTTTCAAGTTTGTTCTTTTAAATATCAGAAGTGTCAGATAAACTTTATATATCTTCCATGTCACTCCATGTATCGTTAATATACATTTTAAATCTCTTTCCCTTTTTTAATAATACTTCTTAAATTTTAGCTTGGGGAAATTAGGTTTCACATGACCATTTCGTTTACACTCATAAAAGACTATCTCATTTGTGTTATCATTCCATTTTCTGTCCTTTTTTCACTTTAATTTATTATCATACCTTCCTTTATAGTATTAATTTCTAAAGAAATTTTTCTTATGGTAGAACTTCTTGAATCTCCAAGAAAGATGAGCCATCTAATCATCACTGTCAGAATCTGAGTCTTCACTGGTGGAAGTGTCTATAGGAGCTTGAGATTTTTCATTATCTTTGTTCTTTGAGGTAGTAGTATTGAATGCTGCTGATTTATATATTGGTTCTTCATCTTCTTCTTTATTTACCTTAATCTCTTCTTCATACATCATAAGATTTCCAATTAGTTCCTTCACTAGTAGCTTGCCTATATCACAAGATTCTCAGATAGAAACAGAAGTTCCTCTCTATCTGTCAGGTAGGCATCAAAGAAATCTCATAATCTAATCCTTGTTGTCTACTGGTTTCCCATGTAGACTCATGGTATTCATTATTTCATTGATCCTGAGATAAATTTCAGAGATAGGTTCATCAGGCTTGATTTTATAATTATCATATTTAATAATATATGTATTTAATTTCATTTATTTAACATTGGTTTCTCCCTCATGAGAAACCGCTAAAGTATCCCAAATTTCATATGAAGTTTTACAAGAACATATTCTATTGAATTCTTCATCACGTAGTGAAAAATAAAATGCATTCATTTCTTTATAATTATTATTATATTTATTTATATTCAACTGAGACCATGTGTCTTTAGCAGTAGTAGGCAATACATGTTGTTATTCAATTTTGTCTTTGATTTATGGTCCCATGATGTCTAGATACATTTTCATTTTTAATTTACTCTGAGTATAGTTATTACCATTAATGAAAGGTGGCATGTTAGTAGCAACACCCTCAACTATTTTATCCATTGTTAATTAGAATTATAATGAACTAAAAATTTAGATATGACATAAAATTTAATATCTTTAAGATAACAATAAAATAATAGTTAAAGAATTTGACGAATTTCACAATAGTTCAGGTAGTAGTAATAAAAACTAAACTAGATCCTTTGATACCAAATGTTGGTCAGAGTGGAATCTTAATAGGGTGGTGAATTGAGTTCCTACATAAAATTTCTATTAAAAACATTATATTAAAGACAACCCAAATTTTTAAATGGACCATTTAATTAAGGTAGTATAGATATTTATGTCTAATTGGTCAACAAGTTTCTCAAAAGGTGAATAGTCCTTAGTCGAATTTGTGTAAATAACTTCTTTAACAATTTAAACAAGATTAATAAATTAAAAATATACACAAAATCACCAAAACCAACTATCAATGTGAATGAAAAACAGTTTTATGATTTAGTAATTAAAAGCAGCGAAAAAATAGATAAAATAGAGTACAAATAATACATAGCAAAGTAGAGATAAAAAAGACGTTCAGTCTCAAGCCAAGACTTAATCCTCTTCTCTTGGTGATCACCAGCCACCATGCAGTTTATATTAATAAAAAACATGATACACTGAATGTATAAGGCTTATCAATAGTTTTTACAAACTGTCCAAGGTTTACACCCTCTACCACATTTCTTCGTGGGAAAATCAAACAATACAAACCACACACAATCTCTACCACAGTTATAAATGGGAAAAAAGATGTAATTGAAGTTTGATGTGAGGATATTCACTATCCTCCAGTTCAAGCACATGAGATAGTGTGTGACAGACATACTCAAACTTCTCAGAAATGTAAAATAAAGGAAGAAAATAGAGCTAAGATTATATTTTTGAGCTTAGAAATCTCTATTTGGTTGCAGTTCAGCTCTTGACTCCTTAGAGTGAAGAATCTGCAGTTTCAGTATTTCCCTAGAAGTTTTCTCTAAAACAGAGTGTCGCAACTCTAGGTTCTAGATTTTAGGAATTGAGTGCTCTTCTCCTATTAATGATCGATAGTTGATGAGACACAAAATGAAACCTTGAAATTGTTCTCTCGAAATAATCTTCTTGAAGTTCTTTGGTTCATAGTGAAAGTGCTCGAATGGTTCTTCCTAGTTCTCCAGTAAGTTCTTTCTCATGAATTCCACTTTCTTAACTTCTCAGCTTGTGCTTCTCATTCCTCACTATCTTTTCTTCCTTGGACATCTCTTTTATATTTGGGGTCCAACAATAGCAATAAGTACATCACGTCTGATCTTTATCATACCTCATACTATCCCCAGATACAATATGTTGATATGAATATAATCATAATTAATTAATATAATAATCATTTAATTTATCAAATACAATTGTTAGAATAATCTTAATAATTTGAAAAAGTATGGAGTAGAGGAGTATGGTAGATTGGTAACGGTAGCCTTCACAACTGTAGGCTTCAACAATAAGTGCACAACAGAAGCATTCATCGGTAACCTTTCCAATGGTAACCTTCCATAAATAAATCTCCATAGGTAACCTTCCATTGGTAACCTTACATCTATAACTATCAATCGGTAACCTTCCATTGGTAACATTCCATCGATAACCATGCATCAGTGACCTTTGCATTAGTGACTTTGCAACAGTGACCTTTGCATCAGTGAACTTGAAACAGTTACCATTACATCGATGACCTTACAACGGTGACCTTGCAATGATGACCTTGCGTTAGTTACCTTGAAACGATGACCATTGCATCAGTGACCTTGCAATGATGAACTTTCCATCAGTGACATTACAACAGTGACCTTTCAATGATGACCTTTTATCGGTGACCTTCGCATCGGTGACCTTGCAACGGTGACCCTGCCACGGTGACATTTTCAATGATGACCTTGCACCGTTGACCTTTTCATCGGTGACCTTGCATTGAGAGAAATTTTGTGCTATGAGCTTAAACAAGAGATCTGTAAGATTAAAAGTACATAGTTATTACTTTCATATAAACATGATTTTCTCATAAATGATTATCCTGTATGAGAAACAAGATGATTTACATAAATGAAACATGATTTGGGATTATCAAAATAGGTGAGTCCGACAATAGAAAAAAGTATATTCTCGATAATTACACAATTATGATTTATTATAAATTATAATCAATTCATGATATTATTCCATTAGTCATTGAACTTCACTCATGATCAAGTCTCAAACTTAATTTTAATTTAAAGAAAAATAAATTATGTTTCCTTTATTTTATTTCATATATTTTATTGCATTTGATCTCACTCATTTATATTTTATCACCCTCTCTTTAGGAATGTTTATATTTGGATTTTTCATAGTGATATTCATGCATGTAGAAATTCTATTTGAGATGTTGAAAAACTGTTTTATTATAACATAGTGTTCTAGCTTATCTCTTAAATGCTATTACATTGGGTTATGGGAGTGTGTTTAAATATTTAGATGATATATAATTTTTATAAAAAATTATGAATGTGTTATTATGTCATCAAAATTTGTATCATATAATTTTGTTATGTTTTTATATATCACATCATATCTAGGAGAAATTATCTATATTTTGTTCATATAGTCATTGGTATTCAATTTATCAAGAAAGATATATCCAATAGAGTGTTATTGATATGGTAGGGAGATCTATATCCAATCATAGTACCAATAATCACCCATAGGGTATCAATAATTTTGGAAAATGAGAAATCTATATTTTTATTTTATGGGTTATTATAAATTTTAATGAGGGATAGAGGATGGAAATGTTCAGGGTTTAAAATCATGGTCATTAAAATCATCTTAATATTTTAGTTAGGGTTTATCTAATCTGTAATCACACATGATGAATCATGTTATCCAAGGGATTGTGTTAGAGAAGAGACAATGTAGTGGTTTTTAGGGGATTTAGATGATATGATGGCAAGTATGAGGGTTAGGTGTGGGTAGTTATTCTCGATGAATCACTTCTACCCAATAGTTATTAAGGGTTGTTTTCAATACGAGGTATAATTATAGTAACATATGATTAATCACACTAATTCATTTATAATTAGTTAGTTACTAGACAAGGATTGGATTCTGAGTACATGATGGTGTGATGAACCTTAATATTGTTTTGTGTGTTTAATTATAAGGTATTCAAATGGTTTTTGGGTGAATTATGGAGAAAATTAGTTGTAGTTATGTTATTAATTTCCCTTATAAAAATATGTGAAGAATTTTTGTGATTCTCAAGTTAGAATCGATGAATCATTATCTAGAAGATATTAGATTCTACCATCTAAAATTTTCTTTCACATTCCCAATGGGTGAAAAATATAACATCAGTTTGGAATCTATTTCAAGAAAAATCTATTGATAGTTTTGGGAGAGTAATAATTTTTTTGATAGTTTTTATCATGAACAAAGCTGGGTATCCATTCGACCCAGCACCCAATCTAGTATGTGGCATGGCCCGAAGGTTGTTCCCCATCCTCATGGGATGGAAACTAGTGCTCTGGTATCGATAACATGATTTGAGAATTATTTTACCCAATTTTATACACATAATCAACCAGAAATATAAATAAACCAAAATTGAAAATGTATATCCAAAACGGGTATACAAAATTTTCCATATTTCATGGTTACAAGTTTAATAAACAACTAGGATACAAAAAAGGAAATGAAAAAACAAAATATCCCAAAACCATCCATGCAACATGAGGGGCATCAACCTCAAGCCACCACCCCCATCCCATGAAAAAAGAAACACTAGATACCCAAACCACCAACATGATAGATATTCACTTTCCCTTCCAACAAGAAGGTCTACATACAACCAAAGATTTATGTAGTGTGTAAGACAAATCCTAGTAGTATGCCACCCAAATAAAAAGATTCCTGGCTGAAACATTAGATGAAAATTTATCATAAATTTAAAAAAAAACTTTTAATTCATTTCTATGATATCCTTTTATTGAAAAACACTCTCAAAGGGAACACTTCCAAGGAAAAACCATTTCAAAACAACTTTCTTAAAATGTAATTCCATAAATTCACTCACTAGATCCACCGTATGGCCTGAATTACCATGATGAAGTCATGTGGAAGCTTCTGGCTAATACCCCTAACCTACCGCATGGTTACCAAGGTTGAGACGTATAGTCTGACATACCATCCATTGGTTTTGGGGTAGCTACCGCCTCAACCATCCACCTACCACATGGTTACCTGGGTGGGGCACACAATTTCTAATAATCATGTGCCAATAGTGTGCCACACACTATCCATGAAAAAAAAATTATTTTTATTGAAAATTCAAGGGGAAACTCATTGAAAAGCATTATACTAAGAATAACCAAGGGAAAGACCTCAAAAAAAGTTAAACACTTCACACCAGGTTCCCACGAAGATAACCGAGAACGAAACCCAAAATAGAACAAAGGGTGATATCAAAAATCCATGTGTGACAATTCTCCCCACCATAATACTTTTTGTTCCCAAAAATCCACAACAGGGCCTGGTATGAAAACAAAAATGGATACTATTTCATGGATCGAGGAGATTCCCAATGATAGTCAAATGAGAAGAATTCAAGAATGATATAGGCTGGAACATAGTTTTACAAGCTGAAATTGGGAGTAAAAATAAAAGAATAAACTCCCATATATTCCTTAAAACCCCAAAATCAGAAACTCCACTAGTTGATCAATCAATGAAAAGGAAGTATCACAATGAAAAAACAATCTCTCAAGCCAAAACACCATTGATGTCCCTAAATAAAACTCATACCACTTACATAAAATGAACAATGAATCCAAGATGAGGAATCTAGAACCTTGATTCAATATATAATCTGGGAACACTTCCACCCTAATACACACTAAAGGGAAGAACTCAAAATTTGGTTGATCCGTGTAATACCACCCACTGCCAAACCAAAAACCAGAGCTTAAACTGGATTAAAAACACTAGGAGGAATGAATGGAATCCCCACCATAAGAAAGGAAATTGAACGATACGCATATTGGGTCTCCCTAACATAAAAAATCACCAGCATAAACTAATGTAGGACCCCAGGATAGGGAAAACCCCTGACCATAAGGGGTCCGATAAAATAAACCCTAAACTAAATAGAGAGAACATCAGGGTTCACTACACCCATGAGACAATAATAAACTTATATAGGAATAAGACAAAATTGATATAGATTTAAAATGTTTTCAATATGAGGACCATCAAATGGGGGCTCACTTTTGATAAGTCACAACCATTGAGATATTACGAAGATGACACCACTATGTTTCATTAAAAATAAGGCAGAACTCTTCAACCCATGTGGGTACCAATGCAGAAACGAGGTCACCATACCTCTTTCCACCAAACAGGACAATTTGAAATGAAATAACTACCTAAATGGCTTAAACTGTCTCAATATCATATACTAATGATGGATGTTAGAGAAAGGTTCCTTACAACTTGGGTGTTCTTGAAAACGTGCTGACTTCACTACGAGGCTTGTGGATAAAGACCTGATGTTTAAAGAATCTCCTTCCTCACTGTCATAAATTGCATACCCCTAATAAAAACACCTCTTCTTGATGCAAAAAATAGTCGTACCACAACCTAGGTGGCACCAACAGACCACAATACACCCTAAGATCCATTTAACCTCAACATTTCACTTCATCGTGAAAAGGACTTAGAATATACACATGAATCATCCCTTTAACCTCCAACAATATATAACTCAAAAGGTTCTACTACATCCAACTTTGAATTTGAATAAGAATAAGACACTAAAAGATGCCACTAAATACGAGAATTACAACCTATGGGGACTTACAAGGATAGTGACTTTAAACTGAGTCCCGAGTAGAAACAAATTTCTACAAGCAACCATAATAGCCTCTATTGACCAGATTTTCCACACTGGTCACCTAGCATGATCCCTTTCTTAGAATAAACTGTTGAAATATCAAAGGAACTTTTATGAAAATAACCATCACCAACATCCCAAACTGATTTCAACTATCCTCACTAGAAATCCATTTACCACTTCTAGGTAGGATCTTCAGGAAAAAGGTACTAAACATAAAGAATTGATGAATCATGAAACTCAGGAAACTACAATCTCTGTCAATTCCATCCACATAAACTCTTCCACTCTGAGAGTATTCAATTAACCAAAACATGAGAGGGGGTTTTATCCTCTAAAATTCAAGGATATAGTCCTTACATTGATTAACTAGAGGGTATTCCAACTGTGAATCACCCACAATTTCACTTAGAATATGAACCAATTCTTTATGGGGGTCTACACAAATAAGGAAAACCAATTACCCAATACAATTGGTCCATTGGCTATGGTGTAACAAAAAATAAAAACTGAAAAAATAGAGGGAAGAAACCCAATGGATACCCAAAACATGTTTTAGAAGAACTCACTAACCACTATCTCAATGATGACTCACCAAAAAGGACTCAACCTTGAAACAACACTAAAAAGAGTTCTTAAGATCAAAACAAACCCCAAGTGACATTATCAAATCACAAATCAACACACTACCGGTTTCCAGAACATCAAATTTTATCTTAAAAACACTCTTTGAAAATAAAACAGGACTGTTGGGTTGCACATTTACCAAAGGTATCTCATGGATTCTCAAACGTGCATATTCTCATGCCAAACTGGGCACTCATCCACTTCCCACACATATACTTTGCATGAGGTCACCCATGAGAATACTAAAGATAAAAAAACCTTCTCCACTTTTCAAATAAAACATTCAAACCATAATCCCATCTTCTCAATTTAATTCCCATTTTAATGATTCAGAAAACATTTCATAGATTCACTAACCACCAAATCAAAAACCTTTATCAAACACTCACTTTAATCTAATGAAATCTTATCCCATTAAAAAACATTTTTCAAATACAAATTTATGCCAATAATTTTTTTAATAGTTTATCAAATCCTATTTAAAATAAATTTCAAAAAACCCACCTTGAAACAGTTCATGTTTTTCCAAATATTTAATTTCATTGAATCACATATTTATATTATAGAGGTCCAACCTCAATAAAATCATTCAATACTGTTCAATTTTTTTTTTAAAAAAAATTATAAACCCACTTTAACAAAATTTTCTCTTTTCCAAAAAAATGACTTCATAAGCATTAATGTTTTGTTTATGAAGACTTAATTTTCAATAAACTCATTCCTACTTTACCAGAAAATATTTTCACGAAAATTCACTTTTCTAAAGCCTTATTTAGATAAATTATAAAAATTAATTTTCCAACCTCCCAAACCCAAATTATTTCCACTTTAAAATCCAGTTTCCACAATTTTAAAATGGGGGATCATAAAACAACCTTCAAAACCAAAGAAGACACAAAAAAATGCAAGAGGAAACTAGTGCTGATGGATGAATCCGACATATGGTTGGAAACCATACTCTATTCAAACCACCATCACAATGCGTGTTCTAATTAAATGTCCCCAACCCCACATGGAATTCCAATATCTACGAGCTCACAAAGACCATTGATTCAACTATCTTTTCATTTCCAAAACATCAATGAAATGAAAGAACAGAGTGACCCAGACAAAATCTGACTTCCTGAGAAACCCAAGTCCCATGTTTAGGAGTGCTGGTCTGACACCTTACTTGTAACCAAGACATCATTTTATTAAATTCAAGCTTCTTTCTACCCAAAATCTCCCCCAAGTAACTTTACCCAAAAGATTATAACTGCTCTGATACCATTTTGTCACAAACCAAGCTAGGTACCCATCTGAACCGCCACCCAACCCAATCTGTGGCATGGCCCGAAGGGCATTCCCAATCCCCACGGGCAGGAAAATAGTTTCTGGGTATTGATAACATGTGTTGGGAATTATTTTACACAATTATATACAAAAAAAAACAACAAGATAAATAAACAAAAACTGAAAATGTACCACCAGAAAGCATATAACTTTTTTTTTTCTAGATTTCGTGTTTAAAATTTTATCTAAAAACTAGGATATGAAAAATGAAAATTAATAAAAAAAATACCACAAAACATTGTGAAACATGAGGGGAATCACCCTCAATCCATCACCACCCAAATTACGACAATTAAAACACAACAACCAGAACCACCAACATGACACACCTTTCATTTCCCTACCAATAAATAGGGTGAACATACACCCAAAGGTGTATGTATAGTGGGATAAAAATCCCTGTATGATTCCACCAAAATAAAAATATTCCATGATAAAACACTAGATAATAATTTAACATGTAAATTTAAAAAGGTATTTTAAGAAATTTCTAAGAAAACCGTTTTTGTAAAACCACTCTTAAAGAGAACACTTCCAAGGAAAAACCATTTCACAAAAAAAATATTTAAAAAATAATTTCATAAAGATACTCACTAGGTCCACCATATGATACTGGTTCACACCACACCATATAAGCATTATGTCATATTAGAGTACCATGGGAAGATCCTTATGGTAAATATAGCATGAGTGGGACACTAAAACCTTATACCTCAGTGTAAGGTGTCATAGAAACAACAATCATATCATTCTCATGTACTATCCACTAGGAGAGGAAACCCCATGGGGATATTGGTTTCCAATCATCACAATCGTAATTAGTGTTATAAGCATCAATACTGCTAAACAAAATCAGGATGAACCACTTCCAAATCATCTAGTGTACTAGAACTAGTCATACCACATAGATACCTAGGATTCCCTTGTCCTCAATTTATCATTTCACATGTCACAAAAACCACTACATACATATACAAGATCTATAAAAAAAAAAATATTCCACCAATTTCATGACCAAAACCTCTTTTGAAACCAAACACACACCAAAAATATTTAAAAACATGTTTCACACCACTTTCACAATTTAGTGAACATACTACATAATTCATAAAGCACATCCCACATTCACAACATGTGTTCACACTTGAAAAAACCGAATTCCCTTTAGAAAAACCCTTTTCTGGCCATACACAAATCAATTCTATTTCAAAACGGGTTTTTTCATAATCTAAATTTTTTTTATCCGATATAATCAAGGCATAAATAAAATGTGTGTAAATAAAATGCATCAGAAACATAGCCCCATTTCTTTAAAAATTCATGTTTAAAAAGACCTTCAATATTTTCAAAATAAATTTTCACACATCATATATTAGTAATATAACATGAATAAGAAAAAAAAGAATATTAAATTTACCAAACAATGTTTAATCATGGAACAACCTACCTTGTGTGAAAAATATTTCGAAAAAAAGATGTGAAACCCCATATAAACCACCACATGACCCTATAAAGGTAAGATTCAACCAAGAACATCAAGAACAAACACTATTAAAGATGAACAAACCCTAAATCGACCACCCTAACCATTGTATATGTGAATCCCCAAATAAAAGTGAGGAAAACCCTTGAATAGAGGTGGAAAACAAGAGAGGATGAGACTTATTTGAGAGATCATGAGGAATAAAATCCAAAACAATAACCAAAATTTTCCCAAGGGAGAAGAGGAGAAGGAGTGAGGTGTGTATCGGGGTTTGGATACAGAGGGAAGAAAGAAAATGGGGTTTATGTCAAAAAATATAGGAAAGAGAAAATGGGGAAATAAAATTTTTTAATGACATGGACATGCTGCATGGTTAGTCCGCATGGTTTTTAAAACTGTTCCATGATTGTGCACACCTATTTTCTTAAGAAGGTACCTACCACACAGTTAATCCACATGGCTTGAAATACCATGAAGAATATGTGTGTCAGCTTCTGGCCGAAACCCCAAACCTATCGCATAGTTACCTATGTCGGGTTCCATGGTCTAACTTACCGTGCACTAGCCATGTGGTAGCTACTACCTCAACCAACAACATACCACACAGTTACCTTGGTAGGGTTCATGGTTTTCAATAACACTACACCAACCTTGAGCCATAAAAATTCCACCCAAAATATATATTTTTCATAAAAATTACAGGGGAAACTCACAGATAAGAACTAGATAAAGAATAACCAAAAAAGATCTAAAAAATATTCAAACCTGTCACACCCAGTTCTTGAGAAAATAACTAAGGACTAAACCTGAACTGAAACAAAGGGTGATATAAAAAACCAGGGTGTGAAATTTTTTCCCTAATAGTTGTCATGAAGATAAGATAATCAATAATTAATTCTATTTTGATTCCATTTCAAGACATCATTCTTATAAATAACTTCTTTTGGTCTCAAGAGATAATGATTTATTTTTAGATCATGATGGTGTTAATTGGAAATTAATGTGTAAATGAATTCCTTATCATTATGATTATATATAATGAGTAGAGAGTATTAATGATTCATCTAGAAGACCTTGAGATGAAGGGTTTTATTTTCCCATTCACTTCTTTATGGGGTGTACCAATTTTTTCCTTCTTCAATGTTGGTGGGATATTATGTTTATGTTTGGATTACTAAAGATTGAATTATGTGATTATTATAATTAAATTTCATATTCTTTCATATATGAAATTTTTTATTATTTTAGGGATGTTTGGTGGTTATAAAATTTCAGACCTTCTTAACCCATTACGTTTTTTATTTTGTGTGATGGAGGTACTGAAATATGTTTAGAGGGATATGTATGGATGTATATATTAGATTTAAATAGGTAGAACTTTTTCATAGTGTTCCCTTGGATTTTGATACAAAAATAATGTTCTGTATGAAATTGGAGTTTTATAGAATTTTGTGTTTCTCCATAAAGGAATATGTCACATTATGTAGTTTTATACCATGATATAATGATGATTAATATATTAGGTGTAACGCCCCGACCCCAGCTGCCCAGAGTCGGTGCATTACTTCGTAACATTGGCATGATCACAAGAAAGATCAAATCTCGAAAGACCGATTGGTTTAGTAGCCTTGGAAACACTAGATATATTCATAAGGTTTACATTACATCATTAAACGAAAAACTACTACAATAACATATTGTCTCCATAATCCACACTCATATCCCCACATAATATCCCTGCAGGTCATTCATAATTTACTTCTTCACTTCTCGGGAAAAATAAAACATAGAAAAGGGGTGAGCTCAAATGCCCAGTAAGGATAACAATATAGCGGAAACTTTTATAAATAAGAATAAACATTTAAGGCAATGTATAACTAAAACAAAAGCCTTTAAAACTTGAACTTTCAACATAGTATGGCATAATTGAAATGAAATAATGCCATTTACTTATTCACATGGTTATTATACTAATCGAATAATCACATGAAAAATCAATAACCACTTTCATAATGATGGAATGCATAATGCTAAACTTTAATTACTTTTCAAGGCCTCGTCCCAAGACCTTGGGGCTAACTGTAACCGGAACCCAACCCGGAGTGCCTCTAATAACCGGACACCAACCCGGAGTGCCTCTAATAACCGGACACCAACTCGGAGTGCCTCTAATAACCGGAAACCAACCCGGAGGGCTTACTTTTACCAGTCCCCACCCTGGAGGGCTTACTTTAACCAGTCCCCAACCTAGAACATACTTGTCCAACACATTCATATGAAGTAAAGATTGAAATATAACATAAAAATTCTTATTGGAACTAGCATACGAAATGTCAATACTTTCACCATAAACTATGAATGGTATAAAAATAGCACATCCACAGTCAAACATATCACAAAACCTTCAAAACAATATAGAAGTTTTGTATCATAATAAATCGACATCAAATAATCTTAAAACCCATCAAAGGATGTTGACATAGATGAAATCAAAATTCTTTTTAAAGAAATATCTCCTTTTATTTTGAAATCATTTAAGATCCATATAATATTAAACATTTTCTTTGAAAATAATCTTATAAGATTTTAAGGGAAGCTTTGATGATTTTATAACGGCAGAAAATAACCTCACCCGCCGTATAAGTTAAAAAAACATTCTTATCTTAATTCTGTCGAAAAGGTTAAAAAGAACCTTGTTTGGAAAATGATGGAAAGATTCCCTTATAAACCTCTTATAAAAAGTCAAACAAGGGTATAAATGACTTTAACCCATATTCTTTTAAATATTAAAAATGTTTTGAAATACATTTTGAAGAAACAAGGATGTGGATGATAACGAGATCCCAGTAGATTATTACGTATAAACAACCTCGGATAATGAAGAGATTGTGAAATAACCCTTACCAGTTTGGTAACTTATGAAACATACAACCCATGAAAGATGTATCATACAATGAATATGTAAGTACACGTAAATTAGAGTGTATTACACAAAGGATATAATTATGGGCAGTACATACACCACACAAAAGGTAATGGTGGCAATATGGCATGAATCTCACGGGAATAAGGAGTGAGATGAAAACCCCTTACCACGTTAATCAACTGAGTCGTATGGCCAAAAGTTAATAACCACCAAATTATTTACAGAATAACATGAATATGATAATATATATCAAATTCCAGTACACAATACACCACTTTCAATAATTTAGTGGCGAATAATGGAAATCTCACGAAATTGAATGTGAGATAAGAAAAATACCTTACCTTGTACTTTTCCTTGGTTGGGGTAGGTTAACCTCCTGTATAATGGTGAAATAGTTGTTATTAAATTATACAAGAATCATATATATTAATATGATATCATATATGATCTTTTAACATTGATTTGTTAATAATATCTTAGAATTATCGTCGTTTCGGGAGTTAACTTACTCATTTTCTTTTATATGTTTTGTTACATAAGCCATGGTTGTTGTATCTTATTCATATCCAGAATGATATCCAGTCCTTAAACATCATTTTTAAATCATCAAATGATAATTATACCTGAATGGATACGATGGAGAATGAATCTCATCGCGTTCGTGGAGACGGTAGTCCGTACGTACGCACGAGCGACAATATCATTCTTTTGATATTAAAATAATATATAAATGGATGGTATATCATATATACAGAATCATTAACATGTTATATTTATTATTTACATGGGTTACACATCATTATTATACCCATCCAAATAATATTATATTGAATAACAATTACACCACGACGTGGAGACGGTAAGCCGTACGTACGCTCGTATGGTGACATGTTATTCAAAGGGTGGATAGAATACTGAATATGATTGTACCATATTTATAATAAAATCACAGTATATGTGAGATACTGGAGTTATTATTTTAGAATGGTAAGAACAAAGGAAGAAGAAGTGGAAGAAGAAATGAACTTGGAGAAGGGTGGTGAAATCATTACCTCTTCTTCGGGTTCTTCCTTTTGATTTGATCAAAAGGGCTCCTTAGGTTGGCTTTCTGATCAAACTAAGGCCTCTAGGTTGTAGTGAGGGATGTTGGGAGAGTATTTGGGCATAGTTTGGCCGAGCCAAAAGGCTTTTAAGGTGTGAAGAAATGAGAAGGAGGAGTGCCCTTTTATAAGAGGGATGAGGGGCACCTTTGGAAAAGTTAGAAATATTAATTTATAATAAATTCATATTCGGTTTCTAAAGGCTCCAAAGTTGATTATTCAAAGGTTAAGGTGGGGATAGGTCGAACACCACTCAACCAATTGAATTTAGACAGGTTTGGGTACTTATATTAACCTTATCTTTAAGTATTAACTCTAAGTTAATTAGTTTCACTTTTACAAGGTCTCTTTGTATTTTATATAATATGGTTAATAAACTTACTATATACATCCAATCGACCCCCCAAGTGGTCCATTAATGATGAACCTATCCTTATATAAGTCTCTTGGCCGAACCTTAGATTTTTAGGAATTTAATATCAATTAATAATATAATATTTGTTTTAAAAACTCTTTTATGTCAATTTTGACACTATTCAATAGTTGATTTTTGTGAAACTCATAAAAGATTGATTACTTCGAACAAAGCAAATTAAATCAATCCTAATATATCATATTATCCTATAAAATTAGTTTAATTCATTAAAAGTTTCATATTATATTTTTTTGGGTATTTATAATATCAATTATTTTAATTTTTCACTATTATAGTAATTACTGTATCATCTTTGTGTCATAAATAAAATAAATTATTTAATGTCTAAAAATTATAAATAAAATATAATTATGTAGGAAATCGTTTTATCTTTATAATTAATATTTATAATCTAAAATCCAACTTATATAACCCTATATAAAAATTGTGTTGCTAAAAGACATATGCTTGTGTCATTTTTGTATTCATTTTGACTTAATTAAAATAAAGTGTCATTATCACTTACAAGTGGATCCATGGGGTCCCAAAATTGACACAAAGATGCCCATGGTCGACCATGTATCAACCAATAGGGTTAATACACGTTTTAGGGTAATTTCGTATTATTATAATATTATTTTTTAACCCTTATTTACCGGATTTACCCTTAACCATGGTAAATAAAATATTTACCGCAGTAATTATTCAAAATGTCTAAAAATAAAAGTTACCTATTTACACAATTTGAACATCCTGATTCCAAATATGGAATACATTTTCCTAAATTCAAAACACAGAAGTGGCAGAAATTAATTTAAAATTAATTCACACTGTCAAAACAAAAAGCGTGTTTTTAAGAGATAATAACTATCAAAAGATTGACACTTGTTTATGTTCGGTTTAATTGTAAAATTATGTCCAATGACCAACATTATATTAAATAGTAAAAATATATTCTAAATATACTTTAAAACCACTCAAATTCATAATTTATTACTATTAATTATTTTGATTAAAAAAGTTGTTTTTAATTAAAATTTAGTAATTTTCACTATTCATCAAAATATGAAAGTTATCCGAAAAGTACCAAAATTTCACCTTAGGCTAAATTTGATATTCCGAATCCAAAAATGAAGTCCATTTTCAAATATAAAATATATATAACTTCAAAAAGTAGGTATTACTATTCATAATAGCTAGTTTGATTGGTTACGGTGTGTTAGAACTCGAAGTTGCGTACAATACACGCTACTATTTTATTCAAAGGAAAGCGTACCGTGGAAGCTTGGGATGTTTCATTTTAAATTTTTTGATGTCTCCATTTGGTCAAAAAGTTTAAAATATTGTATTTAAAAAGGTTTCACTATCAAAAGTTGATAAAAGTGCAATACTGAAAATGAATCTGTTCTTGCATTATGACTAAGAAACTCATAATATGGATTCTAAAATTATAAGGATTATATAAAGTTTAAAATTTAGTTAATACTATTCATGACCTCTTTTAATGGCTTTTTTTTGGTAAGTCATGGTGCAATTGAACTCAGTGTTGCGTGTAGTGCAAGTTATTGAATTATTTTGAAGAAATAACACACTAGGAAATCTTGGGGTGTTACATTCTCCCCTCCTTCAATAAATTGCGTCCTCGCAATTTGAAATTGTTCTTCAAAAATAAAAAGTTGAAAGTAGAAAATATATTTGTGGGAAAACCCACATCGGAAATTGGGTTACTAAAATTTAGTCTTAATATGAGAAAAATAGAAATCAAAGGGTCACCACCAAATTATGGTCTCGATTAGGAGAACATTGGTGGAAATTAGAGACATATAATCGGAGGAAAAACGTAAATATTTATAGGTAGTGATTGAGGTCATCAATCACAAACAAGTGTATAATTGAGGTCCTTAAATTCATCAATCTATGATGATTTGAAATACCATCGGTTCAACAAAACATAGGGTATTAGGATAACACATTTTTGACGTTTCAAAATATCTTAGTTGAAATCCCACATCGAAAAATGAATTAATGAGGCCTCTATTTAAAATAAAGAGTGGAAAGTATGAAGATTACCGAAAATAACACATACTAGGGTTCCATGTAAGAAAATATGGATATGGAAGAAAAATCTAGCCATCAATTATCTGATGGAGAGTGGTAGAGAACATGGCTATGAAAAGGCCAACAATCCCAAAGCCATAAATTAGTGATGATTTAAGGTACCATCTAGGACAACATTTTTGTTCTAAGTTCATTTTATTAATGATGATGAATTTATTTATGAGATTGGCTAAGATCATAAGGAGATATACTTAGTTTATAATTAGAGTTTTATCCATTAATAAATTTCTACCAAAACTCATCATTCACTCGTAAAAAAAATTCTATTTATACTATTCATAGAGGGTTCCAAAATAAACGAATTTATAAATCATCTACTAGATGTTTTAAAAAACTACTTTATTTAATCCAGTACATCTCGTGGGATAGTGGTAGGTGATACACCCTTGTCGCCCTTTGGTTGCGGGTTCAAGTCTCGCAGCCTTGACGGACGCGACGGATTGCCGCCCGACCTCTGGGTTGTCCTTTTATGGCAATCCAAAATAATCCAAACTAGAACTATCCAAAATACTTCTGTCCAAACTCACAGTCCAACATTCATAAGGAAGGTAAACATAATATAGATCCTTTTTACCCCGTAATAGCATATGAATACCTTCATCATGTATTATCATATTCCTTATTGATTACATTCATGCTCCCTTATTCCATATAGAATGCTGGATATACTTCATTAATCCAAAAATGTTTTAAACCCCAACAATGATGGAATATACAAATCATTAATCAGTTCCAAGGTAGTCAAGAATATCCAATATAATTTATCCAAAACAATCACATATTATTCCAAAATCACTACCTCAGTATCAGAACTATATTATGGTTTATCATTCTCTCAACCATATATTTTCCAAAAATCTATCCTGCTAATGATTCACTTTTCTTTGTTGCACACAATCTCAAGTCCTTAATGAAATAGTACTGTAGTACAATCCTTATATACTCCATAATTATTATAACAAGTACATTGTTGATACAACACTCAATTGACATAATCAACATAAGAACTCTAATCATTCCTCTTCATCTGTGGTAGTATCATAACTTGATTATTATCCAATAGCATCATTTGCGGCATAGTCTGATGACTGGGACATAGGTTCGCGTAGTGTCCAAACTCCTTGCAAATGAAGCATTGTACATTTAAAACCATTTTCTTACCCTTGCAGTCACGTACTTTGTGCCCTTTTCCTCCACACTTATAACAAACTCCCATTACTTTCAGGCAGGTTCCAGGGTGTTTCTTTCCACAGTTACCACATATGGGAAAATTCTTCTTTTCCCTCTTACTTTTATCCATCTTTCTCTCTTCCATCCTTTTCTTCTCTTGCTTCCCTTCAAAGCCATAGGACTCAGTAAAATCTTTACTTATCTTATCAACACATGATATTATTTCTTCATATGATGATAATACATGGGAGACTATTTCTCTTATAAATTCTAGCTTAAGACCATGAAAGATATGATCCTTCCTTCTCTTTGGATCATGTGCATTTCTGGAGTTCTCATTCCTTCTACTGGGCGCCATTTCTAAACAATGGCATACACTAGATCAGTTTATGAATCAAAATACATAATCCCATACTTATAAAACACTTAACATAAATTGAACTATTTATGGATATAATCCATAATCATAAGAATTTTTTCTTTGAGGAAGTATATACTCATAATCCCTTCAAAATGATTTGTAAAGAAAATGAGAGTTATCCTAAGCATATCCCCCGGGAGTGTCGTAACCAAGAGTGCAGCAAGGCCCGTTGTCGTGCACCAGTTCCCGTTCGAGTCTAGCTCAAAGCGGTGTTTTCGGGTTTTACCCCTAGGTACATCTGTGCCAGAGCCGCCTCTACCTGCTCGTATCCAGACAGGGATGTATTGCTCGGAAAACTCACAAAATCTCTACAATACCAAAATTCTAGGAAGTTCTTCTATACTAATCCTCAAAGTTAATCTTAGGTCTACGTGCTCTAATCAGAGTTTATCTAAATCTAGCTTCCAAGGTTTGTACTAAACTTCCTCTGATACCAACTGTAACGCCCCGACCCCAGCTGCCCAGAGTCGGTGCATTACTTCGTAACATTGGCATGATCACAAGAAAGATCAAATCTCGAAAGACCGATTGGTTTAGTAGCCTTGGAAACACTAGATATATTCATAAGGTTTACATTACATCATTAAACGAAAAACTACTACAATAACATATTGTCTCCATAATCCACACTCATATCCCCACATAATATCCCTGCAGGTCATTCATAATTTACTTCTTCACTTCCTGGGAAAAATAAAACATAGAAAAGGGGTGAGCTCAAATGCCCAGTAAGGATAACAATATAGCGGAAACTTTTATAAATAAGAATAAACATTTAAGGGAATGTATAACTAAAACAAAATCCTTTAAAACTTGAACTTTCAACATAGTATGGCATAATTGAAATGAAATAATGCCATTTACTTATTCACATGGTTATTCTACTAATCGAATAATCACATGAAAAATCAATAACCACTTTCATAATGATGGAATGCATAATGCTAAACTTTAATTACTTTTCAAGGCCTCGTCCCAAGACCTTGGGGCTAACTGTAACCGGAACCCAACCCGGAGTGCCTCTAATAACCGGACACCAACCCGGAGTGCCTCTAATAACCGGACACCAACCCGGAGTGCCTCTAATAACCGGACACCAACCCGGAGGGCTTAATTTTACCACTCCCTAACCTGGAGGGCTTACTTTTACCAGTCCCCAACCTGGAGGGCTTACTTTAACCAGTCCCCAACCTGGAACATACTTGTCCAACACATTCATATGAAGTAAAGATTGAAATATAACATAAACATTCTTATTGGAACTAGCATACGAAATGTCAATACTTTCACCATAAACTATGAATGGTATAAAAATAGCACATCCACAGTCAAACATATCACAAAACCTTCAAAACAATATAGAAGTTTTGTATCATAATAAATCGACTTCAAATAATCTTAAAACCCATCAAAGGATGTTGACATAGATGAAATAAAAATTCTTTTTAAAGAAATATCTCCTTTTATTTTGAAATCATTTAAGATCCATATAATATGAAACATTTTCTTTGAAAATAATCTTATATGCTTTTAAGGGAAGCTTTGATGATTTTATAACGGCGGAAAATAACCGCACCCGCCGTATAAGTTAAAAAAAACATTCTTATCTTAATTCTGTCGAAAAGGTTAAAAAGCACCTTGTTTGGAAAATGATGGAAAGATTCCCTTATAAACCTCTTATAAAAAGTCAAACAAGGGTATAAATGACTTTAACCCATATTCTTTTAAATATTAAAAATGTTTTGAAATACATTTTGAAGAAACATGGATGTGGATGGTAACGAGATCCCAGTAGATTATTACGTATAAACAACCTCGGATAATGAAGTGATTGTGAAATAACCCTTACCAGTTTGGTAACTTATGAAACATACAACCCATGAAAGAGGTATCATACAATGAATATGTAAGTACACATAAATTAGAGTGTATTACACAAAGGATATAATTATGGGCAGTACATACACCACACAAAAGGTAATGGTGGCAATATGGCATGAATCTCACGGGACTAAGGAGTGAGATGAAAACCCCTTACCACGTTAATCAACTGAGTCGTATGGCCAAAAGTTAATAACCACCAAATTATTTACAGAATAACATGAATATGATAATATATATCAAATTCCAGTACACAATACACCACTTTCAATAATTTAGTGGCGAATAATGGAAATCTCACGGAATTGAATGTGAGATAAGAAAAATCCCTTAACTTGTACTTTTCCTTGGTTGGGGTAGGTTAACCTCCTGTATAATGGTGAAATAGTTGTTATTAAATTATACAAGAATCATATATATTAATATGATATCATATATGATCTTTTAACATTGATTTGTTAATAATATCTTAGAAATATCGTCGTTTCGGGAGTTAACTTACTCATTTTCTTTTATATGTTTTGTTACATAAGCCATGGTTGTTGTATCTTATTCATATCCAGAATGATATCCAGTCCTTAAACATCATTTTTAAATCATCAAATGATAATTATACCTGAATGGATACGATGGAGAATGAATCTCATCGCGTTCGTGGAGACGGTAGTCCGTACGTACGCACGAGCGACAATATCATTCTTTTGATATTAAAATAATATATAAATGGATGGTATATCATATATACAGAATCATTAACATTTTATATTTATTATTTACATGAGTTACACATCATTATTATACCCATCCAAATAATATTATATTGAATAACAATTACACCACGACGTGGAGACGGTAAGCCGTACGTACGCACGTATGGTGACATGTTATTCAAAGGGTGGATAGAATACTGAATATGATTGTACCATATTTATAATAACATCAAAGTATATGTGAGATACTGGAGTTATTATTTTATAATGGTAAGAACAAAGGAAGAAGAAGTGGAAGAAGAAATGAACTTGGAGAAGGGTGGTGAAATCATTACCTCTTCTTCGGGTTCTTCCTTTTGATTTGATCAAAAGGGCTCCTTAGGTTGGCTTTCTGATCAAACTAAGGCCTCTAGGTTGTAGTGAGGGATGTTGGGAGAGTATTTGGGCATAGTTTGGCCGAGCCAAAAGGCTTTTAAGGTGTGAAGAAATGAGAAGGAGGAGTGCCCTTTTATAAGAGGGATGAGGGGCACCTTTGGAAAAGTTAGAAATATTAATTTATAATAAATTCATATTCGGTTTATAAAGGCTCCAAAGTTGATTATTCAAAGGTTAAGGTGGGTATAGGTCGAAAACCACTCAACCAATAGAATTTAGACAGGTTTGGGTACTTATATTAACCTTATCTTTAAGTATTAACTCTATGTTAATTAGTTTCACTTTTACAATGTCTCTTTGTATTTTATATAATATGGTTAATAAACTAACTATATACATCCAATAGACCCCCAAGTGGTCCATTAATGATGAACCTATCCTTATATAAGTCTCTTGGCCGAACCATAGATTTTTAGGAATTTAATATCAATTAATAATATAATATTTGTTTTAAAAACTCTTTTATGTCAATTTTGACACTATTCAATAGTTGATTTTTTTGAAACTCATAAAAGATTGATTACTTCGAACAAAGTAAATTAAATCAATCCTAATATATAATATTATCCTAGAAAATTAGTTTAATTCATTAAAAGTTTCATATTATATTTTTTTGGGTATTTATAATATCAATTATTTTAATTTTTCACTATTATAGTAATTACTGCATCATCTTTGTGTCATAAATAAAATAAATTATTTAATGTCTAAAATTATAAATAAATTATAATTATGTAGGAAATCGTTTTATATTTCTAATGAATATTTATAATCTAAAAGCCAACTTATATAACCCTATGTAACAATTGTTTTGCTAAAAGATATATGCTTGTGTCATTTTTGTATTCATTTTGACTTAATTAAAATAAAGTGTCATTATCACTTACAAGTGGATCCATGGGGTCCCAAAATTGACACAAATATGCCCATGGTAGACCATGTATCAACCAATAGGGTTAATACACGTTTTAGGGTAATTTAGTATTATTATAATATTATTTTTTAACCCTTATTTACCGGATTTACCCTTAACTATGGTAAATAAAATATTTACCGCAGTAATTATTCAAAATGTCTAAAAATAAAAGTTACCTATTTACAAAATTTGAACATCCTGATTCCAAATATGGAATCCATTTTCCTAAATTCAAAACATAGAAGTGGCAGAAATTAATTTAAAATTAATTCCCGCTGTCAAAACAAAAAGCGTGTTTTTAAGAGATAATAACTATCAAAAGATTGACACTTGTTTATGTTCGGTTTAATTGTAAAATTATGTCCAATGACCAACATTATATTAAATAGTAAAAATATATTCTAAATATACTTTAAAACCACTCAAATTCATAATTTATTACTATTAATTATTTTGATTAAAAAAGTTGTTTTTAATTAAAATTTAGTAATTTTCACTATTCATCAAAATATGAAAGTTATCCGAAAAGTACCAAAATTTCACCTTAGGCTAAATTTGATATTCCGAATCCAAAAATGAAGTCCATTTTAAAATATAAAATATATATAACTTCAAAAAGTAGGTATTACTATTCATAATAGCTAGTTTGATTGGTTACGGTGTGTTAGAACTCGAAGTTGCGTACAATACACGCTACTGTTTTATTCAAAGGAAAGCATACCGTGGAAGCTTGGGATGTTTCATTTTAAATTTTTTGATGTCTCCATTTAGTCAAAAAGTTTAAAATATTGTATTTAAAAAGGTTTCACTATCAAAAGTTGATAAAAGTGCAATACTGAAAATGAATCTGTTCTTGCATTATGACTAAGAAACTCATAATATGGATTCTAAAATTATAAGAATTATATAAAGTTTAAAATTTAGTTAATACTATTCATGACCTCTTTTAATGGCTTTTTTTTGGTAAGTCATGGTGCAATTGAACTCAGTGTTGCGTGTAGTGCAAGTTATTGAATTATTTTGAAGAAATAACACACTATGAAATCTTGGGGTGTTACATTAGGGGAGATAGTCATGAGGGTTATCCATTATGGTGTTTTTTTATTAGATGTTTAATGATGCCAAGTGAGTCCTATAATGGAGAGAATAGGTTTAAGGTTATAATAGTAAAGTAAAAAACCTTTCATTTCATGAATATACACATATATAATGAAATTTTACTATCATATGATAATAATTTAAATCATGGAGTTCCTTTGTCACATATGAATGGAGTTTTAGAAGTTTTTTACATTCTTATGGGATTTTTTATCATAGTTTACCCACATATTCCATAATTTTATACAAAGATGTTGAGTTTTGGGGTCATGCCTTTTAGGGTGTCATCGAGAAGTGGCTATCTTGGTGTACTATGGTTTTTTATGGAAGATCATGTACTTGGATTTACTTTATTGGTCACGACATGTTCCTTACATGATCATATCATGTTAAACTATTTTTAGTATTTTAAATTATAGAATGTTTTTTAAAAATATCATGGATTTTTAGGATTCATTTGATATGGACCTTTCATAGTATGACCCTAGATATTTTTCTAGGATTCAGTAAATTCAATTTTCAATATAAATTATTAATAAAAATTAAACTATTCTAGTTTACATAACTTAGAAAAACCCTAGAATTTAAAAGATATGAATTTAGAAGGAAATAGGTTCGTTTTGGTTCCTTATCCCTTTATTAATAGAGATCAACTGTTTGGTGCTCTTTATTTATTTTCTATTATTTTTATTGGGTTCTATTATTTTAATAATTCTAATAAATATCATTTGAGTGGTTTGGAAATATTATTATTTATCACAATTCATAGATTTATTGGATTTTTTTAATATTATTTTGATGTTCCTAGTGTTATCACAGCCTTATGATAATTTCCATTTATTAGATATTGTAAAAGAGGTGTTGAATCTCTTCTTGAGGTTGGGGATTTAAGAAATATCGAAAATAATTTTTCATAAATGGTTGAATTACCTTATATATTTATTTATTTCAGTTCATGGTAATTATTATACTCATATATATAATGAAATACAAAATAATATAATTGGGTATGGGTAACCCTGATTTATTTAAAATATTTTCTATTATTTTATGTATTTGGTTTCTAATTGTGTTCAATAATATAGGTTTATTATACTATGATATATGTGATATTTTGGTTATTATATTAATAGAATAACCATACAAAATAAGATAATTATTTCAAAATATTAATGATATATGTTCCTCATAATATAGAATTTCAGTGTCGATGAATATGTTTAATTAAATTAATTTGTTTCCAATAACTATTAGTAATAGGTTGATTGATTCAACTACCCACTGGTATTTTTTTTTTATTTTTTAACCCTCTATAATGTTGAAATGGTATTTATTTGTGGATTATTTGGATAGGTTTATATATACTGGAATGAAATGGGATGCACTATTGCATTATTTACCAAGTTGGCATGGGGATTTTGTTTGTTAATGTGTATATGGTGTTATAGTTAGTCGTATGGGAAGGATGTGATTTTTAAGGTGACTGTGGTAGTTTTTTAAAATTTATAAGAGGTGGGATGTACATTAGGTGTTTTATATTTTGGGTATGAGTTATTTTTTCTATACGGTATGTAATTTTTGGTTTGGAAAAATCAATACACTACTGGGTGTGGGATGTTATAGAAAAAGCTATGGGTTATTATAGAATTTTTGTTGACTAAGACTGATGGGAAATGACTATGGTTTCAATTTTTGATGTTTAATAGAAGGTGTGATATCTAATATATAAAAGAATGTAAAAATAAATAGAAATTTGTTAGTTAATGGTAAAACCTAAAATTAGTAAATGATATATCTAATTGGGAAATATTTAATTTTTTTGGTTTATTTTTTATTGAAAGGGTGGAGATGGTTGTGTGGTACAATTTTCATTGGTTATTTTTTGTGGAAGTGGTTATATGGTAATAATTTTGGGTTTTGAGGGAACTTTTTTTTATAATAACCACCTTACCAAAAAAAAATTTTGTTATTTTTTTGTGTTAAATTTTATAGTAAATTATTGAATATATGAATCAATACTAAAATATCCTTGATCTTACTCTATGGTGTAGTTAAATAATTGACAGATCAATGTATTTATAATTATATAAGAACAAAAAACATAAATTTATAGTTTTTTTATATATTTCTTGAAATGATTTTGTAATTAATATAATGATATATATTATGTTTCACTCATGATAGGGGAAGGAATTGGGTTGATTTACATCATGTTATAGATACCCAACTGTAAGGTAATATGATGTTTGGTTGGGATATTCTATATAATGGATAATGGAATGTTTTTGATTATTTGGTTATTGTATGATGTATATTCTTGTAATAAGGGATTTTAATATTTATATAAATGTAACACAGATTACAGAATGTGGGAACCATTACATTTATTGTTGGGGTTAGAGAGAAATAATCCTGTTGGAAGTGTTTGTGATGTACCTTCTTGTATATACTTTCTATATTTTTTTATACAATGTTGTGATACCCAATGAGAGATAATTGGTGAGTATGGGTGGTGGTGACCTAATTTGGTACATAGTTCAATTATAATTTATTCAAAAAGGAATTAGTATTCTTCTACCACACGTGTATGACAATTCTTGTGGACGATCCTACTTAGTATACATGTATTATCATCCATATATATATATATATATTATTGATTTTTGATTTATATGAGAGATTAATTTACCTATCATGACTTTACTATCTTATACTATGGAGTTACTATCAGTATTTCTATTGTTGAAGTCTACTTTTGGCATTTCACTTTAGAGACAGTGTTTTTTATAATATTTGAAATATCATGTGATCCTTTTTTATGATATGGCATTCAGTGATTGATTTATTTATATATTTCATGGATTATAATTGTTATTCTCCCCATTAATGTGATTTATACACACAATGTTAGTCACCAACATTTGAAAATTTTGAGGTTGGATTCTAGGGTCACCCTCATCAGCCAAATTTCATAAAATGGATTCCCAACAGGGGAGTTTCATGAAAAAAATTATGATATATGTGTATAATTGTTTTGATAGAGGTTGGAGTTATAAAGTATTAAAGAATTCATTGGTTTCATTCATAGGAAATTTTAGTCAGAATAACCATGTGAGATAATAAGGGATCCCAACCAGGAAACTTGCAATTAAGGCCCCATGTGATATGATCCAAACACATAAAACATTTTTAATTCCCAAGGATGAAAAAAACTGATAGGTAGAGACAGAGGATTAGTACATGAATTATACATGTATGTGTATGTGTTTGAATAATGGTTTTTTGTGGGAAGAAAAGAAGATAATTTAATGTTTCTTGTCGAATTAAATAATACTAGTTATAACATATTCTTTAATTTATTACAAAAATTGAATACAAACACTATTTATAATATGATATGGTTGGTGAGGTGTGAAAGGATGATCTTATGAGATACTATGATTTTTTACCATTCTTATTACAACACATCCTGAAGGAGTAGGATGTATGATTTCCAACATCTAATATTGGAAATGTATGATTTCATCATCTTTAATTTTTAGATGTAACACCGGTTGAAAGGTATCAATATCACATTCAGTTTGATTCATGAAGGGATTAAGTATTGAGTAACTATAGTTATAAGATAAATGGGGGACAATGTTCTCTAGTGGTGGATATTGTATATTTAAGAGTGTTTGGAGTCCAAGATGACATTGGATGATTTCTTGAGGTAATTGAATATAAAAATAATCACACTAATGATAAGATAAATTAATAGGATGGAGTTTTTTCTATCCTATAAAACAACATAAGAATACAATAGTATTGGATCAAATTTAAGGAACAAATTCAATTATCAGTAGATATTTTCATGATGATGACGAAATTTCATAGTGTCTTGAGGAGGTACTAATTAACACCCAGATATTTTAAGAAATATCTTTCTTCTAAATACATTTATTTATTTGATAGCTTGTTTTATATAAAACACTAAGTATTAACGAACCACAATATACTATTTGTATTATTATTAAAATATTACTATTATAACCTAGAAGTTAAACATGGTTTTATAAACCAAAATAAATCCATTTTTAAAATTAATTATAATGGTTTTTTATAATGAAAACATATTTATAAAAAAAGTACATAATTTTCTGTATTGTCTTTATATGATTGAAAAATAGTTTATTCTTAAAAAATATTTTTTGTACAAATAAAAGTCTTTTTTACACTTTTATACATTTGTTCAATAAAATTAATAATTTTTTGAAATCCTAATATAAACATTATCTTAATGTAATTTTTCTGATTTTTTTCTATAAATAATGAGTTTTTTAACGAATAGTGAAAAAATCTAATATTTATTGAAGACTACCTTTTGGTTTAATGATATTATGAGATAAATATTTGTTTGAGTATATTTTAAAAATAATATTATATATATTATATGACTATTAATATATTTTAGGTAATTATAATAAATTTCTTATTGAATACAAATATTAAAACCTTCTTTACTATAGAAAACATTTTCTTTAGAAAACTACTTTTTCTTCACATCTGTGTGTTTTATTTGAAATTAAATTCATTAAATTATTTATATTTAATTTATAAATATGGGTTAAAAATTGGAAAATAACATAATTAATATCATATAATAAGGTCAATTATTTATTGATCATAATGAATAGTATAAAAATTAAAAAAGAATTACTTTGATTAATGTTAAAGCGTGTTTACTAGCTGTCAATATAAAATGATATGTGTAAAAATGTCCTAAAAACATTTCACAATACTATTGGAAATTAATATTTAGAAATTATCTCATATATTGTTCTATAATGAGGCATTTTTATCATTTTTTCATATGTAAAACATGGTTGTAGAATTTTCATTTCAATAATTCTTCATGTGTCATCATAGCCACATAAAAAATGCCACTCACTCTCCACTCCCCTTCACAAAATAAAACATTTTGGTTTTTGAAAATACCTAAACATATATCCTCATTTCATCCTGAAAAAAAAAACTCGATGCCTTATATTTATTTTTAAACCATCATATGATGGTTTTTTGTTGCAAACCTAATGAGGTTGTCTGGGGAAGATGTATCATTTTTAACCGAGCATTTTTATTTTATTTCATCACCCAACCCCATAAATTTTTATTAAATATGGTTTTATAAAATATAAGAATCATCCATATACTGAAATTTTGTTATTTTAATTTCATAACCTATATCAATATCCTCCTCAATCGAATGGGTAACAAAATCATTTGATCATTTGTACGATGAACTACCAAATTACAAAATGATGTATTTTATTTTTTAGGAAACAATATCATTGGTAGATACAATTATGGATTAAAATTATATATATATATATATCATATTTATAATTTAATTTTCTTTTTTATTCTAATATCACATGTACCTTTTTTCTTCCAATCAGTTGTAAAACGGCAACGACACCCATTCAAACATGTGGACTAGTTCATCCACGAAGCGATATGATATATTTTTTATTTTATATTGACATAGATTGTAATGAGGATATATATATTTCATGTATATATATATTATATAAATGAAAATAAATTGATTATTTAATGGTGACATATTATTTAACTTTTGTTTCCTTTTCTATCCATCGAGAATATCTAAATGATGTTCATGCATATGAATGGCTTATCATCCCTACGAACATTATAATTCTTTTTCAATATCTAAATTTAATGTATTTATATAAATAAAAATATAATTAACATATATAATATTTATATAATGGATAATATATTTTATAATATGGGATAATCATCTATATAAAAGGGAAAAAATTCAATACCAAAAATACATGAAAAACAAACTATTAATCACCTAAAACCTGATATTAACATTGAAATTGTTAATAAAAGGTTAATAAAAGGTCATAAGTAAATCATATATTATAAAAAATATATTATTATGATTCAAAAAAAATTATAATAAGCCTCTATTTATTATATAGTAGGTTCTAACATGTTTGAAAAATGTAGAGGCATAAGGAAAATCATTTCGAGTAACTCTTTTTTTTCTTAAAGAAATTTTCCATATTCAACACTCATTTTGTGTGTTTGGTGTATATAATACCACATTAATATATTATATAATGGATATAATTATTTTAACAGTATTAACTATCATATGTTTTTGTTAAGGGGCCTTATGATACAAATTTTTCTAAAGTGGTAATTGATTTTTGTCCCACTTTTATTTCCATGGGACTCATACTATATTCACCATTTTTTCTTTTTTGTTCTATATATACATAAAATTAATGAATTTTATTATTATTCTTATGAGAATTATGGGATATACATATCTATTTATGGTTGTTTTTTTTATGGGGGTCAATGATTTTAATGTTACCAAAGCTGTAAATGTTTTATGATAAAATATCATTGTTTATTGAGATTGTTAATGATTAAATCCATAATGATGAAATATAATAATATCCTATTCATGAAACATCATGAATAATATTCTTCTATAGTAATTTATTTTTAATTACTTTTTCCCCATCATGTTTCTCTCTATAAAAACTAATGTAAAAATAATAATGGTTTAAATCAAAATCAACATTATATCTCTCTTGAGTTGAGAATTATATCTCTCCCATGTCAATGATTCTAAAAACGTTATAAAGAATATATTTACTACTCTTTAATGATTATTTAATTTTATATTTAACCTTATTTGTATTTTTTTAAATGAATCATTTTCACATTTTTCTAAATGAGTTCCATATGAATTTTTACAAAACAGTGTGCAAGAATCATTATTGTAAGGTGTTTGAAATGAACAATAATTTCTACCATCAAGATCATCCAATTTTTTAAAGATTACCTTATATTATTCTAATGTTACATTAAATTAATTGGAAAATAAGATAATTAACATCATATAATAAGGTCAATTATTTATTGATAATAATGAATAGTATAAACATTAAAAAAGAATTACTTTGATTAATGTTAAAGCGTGTTTACTAGCTGTTAATATAAAATGATATGTGTTAAAATGTCCTAAAAAAATTTCAAAATACTATTGGAAATTAATATTTAGAAATTATCTCATATATTGTTCTTTAATGATGCATTTGTATCCTTTTTTCATATGTAAAACATAGTTGTAGAATTTTCATTTCAATAATTCCTTGTGTGTCATCATAGCCACATCAAAAATTCCACTCACTCTCCTCTCCCCTTCACAAAATAAAAAATTTTGGTTTTTTAAAATACCTAACCATATATCCTCATTTCATCCTGTCAAAAAAACTCGATGCCTTATATTTATTTTTAAACCATCACATGATGGTTTTTGTTGGAAACCTATGGAGGTTGTCTGGAGAAGATATATCATTTTTAACCAAGCATTTTTATTTTATTTCATCACCCAACTCCATAAATTTTCATTAAATATGGTTTTATAAAATATAATAATCATCCATATACTGAAATTTTGTTATTTTAATTTCATAACCTATATCCATATCCTCCTCAATCTAATGGGTAACAAAATCATTTGATCGTTTGTACGATGAACTACCAAATTACAAAATGATGTATTTTATTTTTTAGGAAAAAGTATCATTGGTAGATACAATTATGGATTAAAATTATATATATATATATATGATATTTATAATTTAATTATCTTTTTTATTCTAATATCACATGTACCTTTTTTCTTCCAATCAGTTGTAAAACGGTAACGACACCCATTCAAACATGTGGACTAGTGCCTCCACGAAGCGATATGATATTTTTGTTATTTTATATTGACATAGATTTTAATGAGGATATATATAATTCATGTATATATATATTATATAAATTAAAATAAATTGATTATTTATTGGTGACATATTATTTAACTTTTTTTTCTTTTCTATCCATCAAGAATATCTAAATGATGTTCATGCATATGATTGGCTTATCATCCCTATGAACATTATAATTCCTTTTCAGTATCTAAATTTAACGTATTTATATAAATAAAAATATAATTAACATATATAATATTAATATAATGGATAAAATTTTGTATAATATGGGACAATCATCTATATAAAAGGGAAAAAATTCAATACAAAAAATACATGAAAAAAAAACTATTAATTACCTAAAACCTGATATTAACATTGAAATTGTTAATAAAAGGTTAATAAAAGGTCATAAGTAAATCATATATGATAAAAAATATAATATTATGATTAAAAAAAATTACAATAAGCCTTTATTTATTATATTGTAGGTTCTAACATGTTTGAAAAATGTAGAGGCTTAAGGAAAAGAATTTCTAGTAACTCTTTTTTTTGTTAAAGACATTTTCCATATTAAACACTCATTTTGTGTGTGTGGTGTATATAATACCACATTAATATGTTATATAATGGATATAATTATTTTAACAGTATTAACTATCATATTTTTTTGTTAAGGGGGATTATGATACAAATGTTTCTAAAATGGTAATGGATTTTTTGTCCAACTTTTATTTCCATGGGATTCATGCTATATTCACCATTTTTTTATTTTTTTTCTATATATACATACAATTAATGAATTTTATTATTATTGTTATGAGAATTATGGGATATACATATCTATTTATGGTTGTTTTTTTGATGGGGGTCAACGATTTAAATGTTACCAAAGTTGTAAATGTTTTATGATAAAGTATCATTGTTTATTGAGATTGTTAATGATTAAGTCAATATCGATGAAATATAATAATATCATATTCATGAAACATCATGAATAATATTCTTATATAGTAATTTATTTTTATTAAATTTTTCCCCATCATGTTTCTCTCTTTAAAACTAAAGTAAAAATAATAATGGTTTAAATAAAAATCAACATTATATCTCTCTTGAGTTAAGAATTATATCTCTCCCATGTCCATGATTCTAAAAACGTTATAAAGAATATATTTACTAGTCTTGAATTATTATTTAATTTTATTTTTAACCTTATTTGTATTTTTTTAAATGTATCCTTTTCACATTTTTCTAAATGAGTTCCATATGAATTTTTACAAAAAAAATACACGAATCATTATTGTAAGGTGTTTGAAATGAACAATAATTTCTACCATCAAGATCATCCAATTATTTAAATATTACCTTATATTCTTCCAATGTTACATTAAATGAAGTGGAAAATAACATAATTAATATCATATAATAAGTTCAATTATTTATTTATCATAATTAATAGTATAAACATTAAAAAAGATTTACTTTGATTAATGTTAAAGCATGTTTACTAGCTGTTAATATATAATGATATGTGTTAAAATGTCCTGCAAACATTTCACAATACTATTGGAAATTAATATTTATAAATTATCTCATATATTGTTCTATAATGATGCATTTTTATCATTTTTCATATGTAAAACATGGTTGTAGAATTTTCATTTCAATAATTCTTAGTGTGTCATCATAACCACATCAAAAATGCCACTCACTCTCCTCTCCCCTTCACAAAATAAAAAATTTTGGTTTTTGAAAATACCTATCCATATATCCTCATTTCATCCTGGAAAAAAAACTCGATGCCTTATATTTATTTTTAAACCATCATATGATGGTTTTGGTTGCAAACCAAAAGAAGTTGTTTGGAGAAGATGTATCATTTTTAACCGAGAATTTTTATTTTATTTCATCACCCAATTCCATAAATTTTCATTAAATATGTTTTTATAAAATATCAGAATCATCTATATACAGAAATTTTGTTATTTTAATTTCCTAACCTATATCCATATCCTCCTCAATCAAATGGGTAACAAAATCATTTGATCATTTGTACGACGAACTGCCAAATTACAAAATAATGTATTTTATTTTTTGGGAAAAAATATTATTGGTAGATACAATTATGGATTAAAATTATATATATATATATATATATATGATATTTATAATTTAATTTTATTTTTTATTCTAACATAACATGTACCTTTTTTCTTCCAATCAGTTGTAAAACGGTAACGACACCCATTCAAACATGTGGACTAGTGCCTCCACGAAGCGATATGATATTTTTGTTATTTTATATTGACATAGATTGTAATGAGGATATATATAATTCATGTATATATATATTATATAAATTAAAATAAATTCATTATTTAATGGTGACATATTATTTAACTTTTGTTTTCTTTTCTATCCATTGAGAATTTCTAAATGATGTTCATGCATATGAATGGATTATCATCCCTATGAAAATTATAATTCATTTTAAATATCTAAATTTAACATATTTATATAAATAAAAATATAAATAACAAATATAATATTTATATAATGGATAATATTTTGTATAATATGGGACAATCATCTATATAAAATGGAAAATATTCAATACAAAAAATACATGAAAAACAAACTATTAATTACCTAAAACCTGATATTAACATTGAAATTTTTAATAAAAGGTTAATAAAAGGTCATAAGTAAATCATATATGATAAAAAATATATTATTATGATTCAAAATAATAATAATTTTCCTCTAATTTTTATATAGTAGGTTCTAACATGTTTGAAAAATGTAGAGGCTTAAGGAAAAGCATTTCTAGTAACTCTTTTTTTCTTAAAGACATTTTCTATATTCAACACTCATTTTGTGTGTGTGGTGTATATAATACCACATTAATATGTTATATAATGGATATAATTATTTTAACAGTATTAACTATCATATTTTTTGTTAATGGGGCTTTTGATACAAATGTTTCTAAAGTGGTAATGGATGTTTTGTCCCACTTTTATTTCCATGGGACTCATGCTATATTAACCATTTTTTTCTTTTTTGTTCTATATATACATACAATTAATGAATTTTATTATTATTATTATGAGAATTATGGGATATACATATCTATTTATGGTTGTTTTTTTGATGGGGGTCAAGGATTTAAATGTTACCAAAGCTGTAAATATTTTATGATAAAATATCATTGTTTATTGATATTGTTAATGATTAAGTCCATAATGATGAAATATAATAATATCCTATTCATGAAACATCATGAATAATATTCTTCTATAGTAATTTATTTTTAATAACTTTTTCCCCATCATGTCTCTATCTTTAAAAACTAAAGTAAAAATAATAATGGTTTAAATAAAAATAAAAATTATATCTCTCTTGAGCTGAGAATTATATCTCTTCCATGTCCATGATTGTAAAAACGTTATAAAGAATATATTTAATACTCTTGAATGATTATTTAATTTTATTTTTAACCTTATTTGTATTTTTTTTAAATGAATCCTTTTCACATTTTTCTAAATGAGTTCCATATGAATTTTTACAAAAAAATGTGCAAGAATCATTATTGTAAGGTGTTTGAAATGAAAAATAATTTCTACCATCAAGATCTTCCAATTATTTAAATATTTCCTTATATTCTTCCAATGTTACATTAAATGAATTTATTTTATTTATTATTTTTGAATTTTTTATTTTTTAATGATAGGATATCTACATTTAATGGATATTTTCCTCAAGAACATTTTAATGACATTTTTATATAATTTAGTTTCATCATCAACAAAGACCAAATGTTTGTTGTATATTTTACTAGGGATATGATCTAACTAGACCAAACTTATTTTCTCCACTGGTTTTATGTACATGAACCATAATTCATGTATTTTGATTGTATACAATGTTCTAGTTGTGTTTTGGGAGGTTCTGAGGGGTTTTGGAAAAGTTTAAAGGATTTTATAGAGGTTTATGGTTTATGTACAATTAATTGAAATAATGAACCATATATAGTAAAATTGTTTAAGGTAGGATAATGGTCACTAGGTAGATGCATGGTCAACACACAGTTTGGGCAAACTGTGGGAGATCCTAGGGAAACTATTCATGTCTAAATAATGAGTAACATAATGGTTAGCATATGGTTTATATAATTAAATCATAGTACCATATAAGGTGTGTCCTGAAAGTTTTACAACCTGAAATTTTTCAAAAATGCGTGGCTTAAAATTGTGCAGTATAGTCTGCACTTGGAAATTTTGGAACTAATTTGAATTATGACACCCAACCCCCCTTAATACCTTATTCTCTCAGAATATCTAAGTATTTTTTCTATAGGCATAAGAGGAGGTAAATTTTGATACTAAAAAGATTCATAGGAGAATAAATGTCATTCCCGGGTTTAAATTTTCCTTTGTTTATCACTCGGGTTGGGTTTTTGGGTGATCCGTGGTTAAAACTTTGAGTTTTTGAGAAAAACGTGGGTATGTGTGTTTGGCAGCATCTGTGCTCGAGAAAAACATGGTCGAGGGGCTGTGTAGTGACACCCTATCCACTGGGCGACCTGCCCAGTTTGCGGGGCAAACTAAGATGTTGGAGGAATATTAAAATTAAAGTTAAAAACATTGTTGTAGAAATAATCATAATATTATCATCATTATTAAAACATTGTTTTACTATTAATGAAATTCAAATTATTGTAGGAATTATTTTTTCTTTATTATATTTTTATTTGAGTTATTATTATTATTATTATTAATATTATTAATAATATTATAATTATTATTTTAAGCCGGTGTGCAAGCACCACACAGCTAGCAGAAGCTGTTTGGTCAGCTTGGGTACCACGCAATTACGGTATTTAAATTGTCTCAATAAAGATTAATTGAATGAGTTGAAAAATTAAAACATAGTTTAATAGATAACTCCCCAAAGTATGAAATATCACCTTGTCATGTATAATAATGTTATGTAATAATTAAAGAGTTGTTATTATTAAAGTTATTGTTTTCGTGTCATTATTAAAGTTGTTTTTATTATTATTAGGTGTAATATTAATATTATTGATATTAGTGTTATTACTATTATAGATTAAAATTAAAATTATTAAAATTATTATTATTGTTATAATTTATTATTATTATTTTGTCTTTATTAGATTTTTTTTCTTCTTTATTTTTTTTTCTAACCCTAGCAGCCCCTTAATTTTTTTTTGCCCCTCTCCTTGGTCCGTGCAGTGCCGCCAACGCCCTAGTTTTTCACCTTCCCCACCGCAAGCAGGCTGTCACCACCCTCTTGCCTCCCCTCTACCTCTAGTGCACCCCGGACACTCCCCAACCTTCCCCCGCTCAAACCCACTACACCATGCGCACCTCCAGCCACCCATTTCTCCGCCCGCACAATGCTTCACCTCCTTGGCCTACCCTGCACCGCATGCCCCAGCACCCTCCAGTTTCTCCGACTCTTGCACCCACCTCGCCTCTGGCTTTCCAGCCTCCGCACTGGCCACTTGGTTTCCTCCTTCCATGCGGCGCGACCCAGCCACCCCTGCCCTCTAGCAGATCGCGCTCTCCACTCGGATCCTCAACCTCCCTCCTTCCCAGCCACCGCCTCACACCCTGCACCCTCAATCCGCCTACATCAACCGATCTGGAACCCTCCTATTGGTGCCATCCCTGCACTGGCCGCACCACACCATCTAGCGCCGAGTAATTATGTCACTCCCTCTTCATCGGCCAACCAGCATTTAGTCGGTCCGCTGCCGGCGCACAAACCCTTCATCCGGCCAGAGGCAGCAAACCTCCACCCTAGTCTGGTTGTTTTTTCCCCTCTCTGGCTAACTCTGACACAACCCACAACCCCGAGGATAATTTTGCCGGATGGGTTTTTTTTATTTTATTTTAATGGGTCAAACGTTGAATTAATTAGGGAATTGGGTCTCTTGAGCGCCAGACCAAGTGGCGCTCAAGGGTTTTGGAATTGGAGCGCCACTTCAAGTGGCGCTCCACCCATTTGGCGGAAATAGAGTGCAGCGCCACTTGAAGTGGCGCTGAAAAAATAATTCCGAACTGTGCAGCGCCACTTCAAGTGGCGCTGCACCCTTCTTCCGAATCAATTCGGCGCCACTTGAAGTGGCGCCGAAACACTCCCCCATCCAATAAATAGGACCTCTCCCCCACCCCATTCCTCACTTCACTTCCTACCTCACCCACCCCCATTCCTCCCTCCCTATCCCTTCCTCTCTTTCTCTCTCAAACTTTTTTGTTGCGTTCTTCGGTTGTGGTGAAGCCTTGCCTCTTCGGTTGCTCTGCCTGTGTACCTACGTCGTCACAAATTTGAGGTAAATCTTTCTTTAAATTTATTTAATAGTTTTATTTAATAATTTAGTTGTTTAATTTATAGAATTAGTATATAATGTTTGTATTTTATAAATAGTATGGTTTTTTTAAATGAAATTAGATAATGAAATGATTAGTTAGTTAAATAATTAATCATAACTAGTTGATTAATCAATGATAATTAAGTTATTAATTAATCATAATTAGGTAAATAGTTAAATGTAATTAGATTATTAATTAATGATTATTAGCTAATTAATTAATCATAATTAGCAAATTAATTAATCATAATTATTTAATTAATGAATCATAATTAGTTAATTAATTCATTATAATTAGGTTATTAATTAATGGTAAGTAGGTAATAAATAATCATAATTAGTTAATTAAATAATCATAATTAGTTAATATCATAACTAATTAATTAATTAATCATAACTAGTTAATTAATTAATCATAATTAGTTAATTAATTAATCATAATTAGTGAAGTAATTAATCGTAATTAGTTAATTAATTAATCATCGTAATTAGTTAATTAATTAATCATAATTAGTTAAGTAATTAATCATTATTAGTAAATTAATTAATCAAAATTAGTTAAGTAATTAATCATAATTAGTTAAGTAATTAATCATAATTAGTAAATTAATTAATCATAATTAGGTTATTAATTAATCATAATTAGGTTATTAATTAATCATAATTAGTTAATTAATTAATCATTAGTAGTTAATTAATTAATCATAATTAGGTTATTAATTAACCTTAATTAGGTTATTAATTAATCCTAATTAGTTAATTAATTAATCATAATTAGGTAATTAATTAATCATAATTAGGTAATTAATTAATCCTAATTAGGCTATTAATTAATCCTAATTAGGTTATTAATTAATCACAATTAGGTTATTAATTTGTCATAATTAGGTAATTAATTAATCCTAATTAGGTTATTAATTAATCATAATTAGGTTATTAATTAATCATAATTAGGTAATTAATTAATCCTAATTAGGTAATTAATGAAACATAATAGGTTATTAATTAATCATAATTCACTAATTAATTAATCATCATTAGGTAATTAATGAAACATAATTAGTTAATTAATCAATCATAATTAGGTAATTAATTAATCATAATTAGGTAATTAAATAATCGTAATTAGGTAATTAATTAAGCATAATTAGTTAATTAAGTTATCATAATTAGGTAATTAAGTAATCATAATTAGTTAATTAATTAATCATAATTAGTTAATTAATTAATCATTAATAGTTAATTAATTAATCATAATTAGGTTATTAATTAATCCTATTTAGGTTATTAATTAATCATAATTAGTTAATTAATTAATCATAATTAGGTTATTAATTAATCATAATTAGGTTATTAATTAATCATAATTAGGTTATTAATTAATCATAATTAGGTTATTAATTAATCATAATTAGGTTATTAATATATCCTAATTAGGTTATTAATTAATCATAATTAGGTTATTAATTAATCCTAATTAGGTTATTAATTAATCCTAATTAGGTTATTAATTAATCCTAATTAGGTAATTAATAAATCATAATTAGGTTATTAATGAAACATAGTAGGTTATTAATTAATCATAATTAATTAGTTAATTAATCATAATTAGGTAATTAATTAATCATAATTAGGTAATTAAATAATTGCAATTAGGTTATTAATCAATCATTACTTGCTAATTAATCAATCATCACTTGCTAATTAATTAACCATAATTAGTTAATTAATCAATCATAATTAGTTAATTAAGTAATCATAATTAGCTAATTAAGTAATCATAATTAGCTAATTAATTAATCATAATTAGTTAATTAATTAAGCATAATTAGTTAATTAATTAATCATAATTAGTTAATTAATTAGTCATAATTAGTTAATTAAGTAATCATAATTAGGTAATTACTTAACCATAATTAGGTAATTAGTTAACCATAATTAGGTAATTAGTTAACCATAATTAGGTAATTAGTTAACCATAATTAGGTAATTAGTTAACCATAATTAGATAATTAGTTAACCATAATTAGGTAATTAGTTAATCATAATTAGGTAATTAGTTAACCATAATTAGTCAATTAGTTAAGCATAATTAGGTAATTAGTTAACCATAATTAGGTAATTAGTTAACCATAATTAGGTTATTAGTTAACCATAATTAGGTAATTAGTTAACCATAATTAGGTAATTAATTTATCATAATTATGTTATTAGCGAAGTAGTTATATTATTCAGCGAAGTAGTTATATTAATCAGCGAAGTAGTTATATTAATTAGCGAAGTAGTTATATTAATTATCCAAGTAGTAGTAAATTGCCTATGGAATATACCTTTGCATTACATTCTAGGAATGATAATGAATTTAGTTTTCAATCTACCTTGACCTCGGTTTGTAATTGAAGTTATGAACTTGAATTTAGTAGTTCAATATATTTTTTGCATATTAAGTGTTAGAGTTATCATGAAATGATTGCTCTCTTGAGTAAAGTATCCCCGGGTAGAGGGGCTTTGGGTCGGACCACCTACCTTCCTGGAGGCTTGCCTTGTCTAGGAAAGTGAATGGGGTTGGCTATCTGTCGCTCCGGGCTTACTCATGTGGAGACTTTCAATTTCATATAACTCTATGATTTTACATGACATGTTCGTGTACCTCATGCATATAATGCATGTGGATATGTATAAATATATTTGACTTCTATTTTTGGGTAAGTAACACAAACTTGTGGGTTGTGTAAATAGTTACACATCAATATGGTTTGAACATATTGATTTGGTGGAGGGATTAGGATTCCAACCTAAATTACTAGAAGCATGCATACATAAATTGATTCTTTAATCAGATTTAATTAATAACAGTGGTTTCTTTTAGATAAAAAAGATGGTCTCCGCTTATATTTATTGCAACGGTCAAATAATTGAGACAGAACAAGGATGCAGTTATAGTATACATCCAGAAGCTGTTGTGATGCTTGGAGGATGTACTACTTTGGAAGCTGTGCAAAGGAAAATTCATCGGAGGTTAAAACTCGCGAGGAATCAAGTAATAGAGTCCATTACATTCAGACATCTTCAATTTATAGATAGGTTTTGGCATGTGCCATATCCGGTAAATGATGATGATGATTGGGAATATATACTTTCATTGGTTAAGTATATACCTGAGAATCAAATGATGGAGTTGTATGTCACTATAGCTACAATGGAGGTTCCATCGACATTGGAAGTTGACCCATCTCAAATTCATGAAACTATGTCATATGCTCCTTCACATCAAGACGTTCCATCGGCATCAGTAGTTATTCCATCATTTCCATCAGCCACAGTTTCAATGGATAGTCCTCCACATACTTTAGATGCATTGGTTGATGAATTTGAGGATGATGACAATTTTGAACAAGATGAAGAGGAAGTTGAAGAAGAAGAAGAGCATGCGGAAGATCAGTCTGTACCAACTCATGCGAGGTTCAACCGACCATTGAACCATCCTCCACTATTGGATTCCTGGTCAACTGAAGGCATGAATCGCTTGCCAGAATTTGATTATTCAGTTATCACTCTCAGTTCAGAATTTCCAGGAATCATTGGTGGCATAAATCGAGTGTCAGATAACGATGTTCTGTATATTGGCAGAGAGTTTGAGAGCAAAGAAGCAATGAAAAATGTGATAAAACAATATCACATTGAAAGACATTACTCATATGTTGTAGAAGAGTCAAAGAGATCTTATTATTTGATCCGTTGTGACAAATCTGAATCGAACTGTCAAATGCGTCTGCGAGCTATTATTGATAACACTTTTCACAGCTGGCGCATCACTAGATTTACTCCACACACATGTGTGAACCCAAGCTTGGCACAAGAACACTCTTCATTAGATGTTGAGTTTGTTTCAACTATTATTGTTGAAATGATTAGAGCATGTCAAGATGTCCCCGTGGTTCTGGTCATTGAGCGAATCAAACAGCTTTTTGGGTATCGAATCTCTTACTGGAAGGCATGGGCAGCACGAAAAAAGGCTATTGTGAAAGTGTATGGTGATTGGGATGACTCTTATCGAGTTCTACCACAAATGTTGGAGCTTCTACGCCACAATAATCAAATAGTCTATCAGTTACATACAGTTGAATATGTTAACCAACAGAACCAACTTGACCTCTCAATGGTTGTGTTTGATAGATTATTTTGGACATTTTTACCATGTGTGGCGGCTTTTAGACATTGCAAGCAGTTCATACAAATTGATGGCACATTTCTGTATGGAAAGTATACCGGAACTTTATTGATTGCCGCCACACAAGATGGAAATCGAGCCCCTCTGCCTATAGCATTTGCAATTATGGAGAAAGAGAACTTCTCATCATGGAGCTAGTTTCTGGCATGTCTCCGAGAGTTTGTTACGGATGCAGAAGGGATTTGTCTTATTTCTGATCGCCACCGTGCAATCAAGGAGGCGATACGGTCTGAGGGTCTTTTGTGGAGACCACCATATGCCCATCATCGATACTGTATTCGACACATTTCCAGAAATTTGCGAAAGAAGTTCATGAATGAGTCGATGAAAAAGGCAATCTTAAAAATTGGTATGAACATCCTTTTCTGTTTAAAATGTTTTTGTCGTAGTTATTTTCATAACTGTTCAGATGACTGTTTGTATGATAGCATATGAGCCTCAACAACAAAGGATGGAGGAGCGTCTTCAAGATATCCACAGAGTGAATCCAGAAGTGCATGATTACATGATGCAAATTCCAAAGCAGAAATGGTCGTTGGCATATGATGATGGGAGGAGATATGGTCATATGATGACCAACATCGTAGAATGTATAAATGGAGTTTTCAAGGGTGTTCGAAAATTACATATCACGGGTAAATACGAATATTTCAATATATGTTACTCAGAAGAGTTACTATTATAATATAATATTTGTATAATGTCGTAAATCTAAATTTCAGGGTTGGTACAAGAGACCTTCTATCGTAGTGTAAAGTACTTTCTGGAACGAGGAAAGCAAGCTGAAGAGGGCTTGAATAGAGGGATGCGCTATGGACACCATTTCCAACGCGAGATAGATACAGTTCTTCAGGAGGCCGCAACTTACCGTGTAACTGAATTTAATCGTCCAGAGAAATGATTTGAGGTCGCTGAGCCCGGTAATGCTATGGCATGTAGCAATGGTCGTGTGCGAGTTGTTTTATTGGAGAAGCGTTACTGTGATTGTGGCAACTTTCAGGCACTGAGATATCCCTGCGGCCATGTGATTGCTGCATGTGCTTACGTACACGTATCTTGGGAGCAGTTCGTTGATCCAGCTTATTGACTTGAGAGCATCAACTCCTGCTACAATACTCCGTGGATGCCAATCGGGGAATATCAGAATTTTCAGCTGCCTGATGGTGCACCCACGCTTCTACCGAACATCAACAGACTTCGACCTAAAGGGAGGCCAAAGTCGACTCGTATTCGGAATGAGATGGATTGGCCTAGTGAACATCCAGCTGGACGGCGGTGCAGCATATGCCGCCAGGAAGGTCATACGAAGACACGTTGCCCTAGACACATAGGGCAATCATCTAATGGTTAAAATGAATCATGTACTCTATCAGTTACTGTAAAACTTTGTACATGTAATTATTTTTATCATTTCACCATTTTTAATCATATTTGTCTTACTTTTAAATAGGGTAATTTTTTGAAAATGTACCACGATTTCACGTGACATTTTTTGTCAAACGATCAACATTACATGAGTAGCTTTAAAAAAACAACACCAACTCAAAAAAAAAGGAATGTACCTGTATAAGAAAACAAAACCATTTGAAGGGAGGTATTATACCATCAGGAAGAGAGATTCTAGAAATGTGCAATGTTATGACAAACCTTTAGATGAAATGTGTCAGTTCCCCACTAGATGTGCATGTTTCTTCAAAATTTTCAGGCTGGAGATAATCCACCATAAGTTTCACATAGCCTTATGTATTCCATGGATTAATGTCAAACACTTCAACCAATTTGTTTACTTTATGGGGAAGTAAAACCTCATTCCTTTGAATATGCACATTACCATGAACATATAAAATCATCATTTTGCAAGAAAAACTACTAATCTCATGTTCACTGAAATACCCCTTAACGTAAGAATGATACAAATAGTGTAAGTACCCAATAGCAAGATTACAATCCATTTTGAAGGATAATGGGGATGACAAGGAAACATCAACCCCCAGGCCCACCCCTTCCACCCATTCAACCAACTTCGGTAACTCCTATAGAAGTAGTTTTTCAAAAAAAGGAAATGTCACACCACCACAGCTTCCTACATCCATATTTACCCCCCAATTCAGTTTCATTAAATGTGGACAACCCTCTTTTTTACCAAAGTTAATGATGCACTATTACACCACCACTTTTAACCCCCGCCTCAAATATACAAAATGCTTTGAGGGATAAGAAATGATTCGACACATTTCAATGTTCTAAAATGCACCGAATCATTTCTCATCCCTCAAATCATTTTGTATTTTTGAGGCGGGGGTTGAAAAGTGATGGTTTAATAGTGCATCATTGACTTTGGTAAAAATGGGGACTGTCCACATTTAATGAAACTGAATTGGGGGGTTAATATGGATGTAGGAAGCTGTGGTGGTGTGACATTTCCTTTTTTTGAAAAACTACTTCTATAGGAGTTACCGAAGTTGGTTGAATGGGTGGAAGGGGTGGGCCTGGGGGTTGATGTTTCCTTGTCATCCCCATTATCCTTCAAAATGGATTGTAATCTTGCTATTGGGTACTTACACTATTTGTATCATTCTTACGTTAAGGGGTATTTCAGTGAACATGAGATTAGTAGTTTTTCTTGCAAAATGATGATTTTATATGTTCATGGTAATGTGCATATTCAAAGGAATGAGGTTTTACTTCCCCATAAAGTAAACAAATTGGTTGAAGTGTTTGACATTAATCCATGGAAGACATAAGGCTATGTGACACTTATGGTGGATTATCTCCAGCCTGAAAATTTTGAAGAAACATGCACATCTAGTGGGGAACTGACACATTTCATCTAAAGGTTTGTCATAACATTGCACATTTCTAGAATCTCTCTTCCTGATGGTATAATACCTCCCTTCTCATCTCACCTTACCAAGAAAAATTATCTAGAGCTTTTGAGGTTGATTTATACTCTGGGGCATGACAAAATTGCAAAGATGTTTCTATTGTTACTAGACATATAGGGAAATCATCTAATGGTTAAAATGAATCACGTACTCTATCAGTTACTGTAAAACATTGTACATGTAATTATTTTTATCATTTCACCATTTTTAATCATATTTTTTGTACTTGTAAATAGGGTAATTTTTGGAAAATGTACCACGATTTCACGTGACATTTTTTGTCGAACGATCAACATTACATGAGTAGCTTTAAACAAACAACACCAACTCAAAAAAAGGAATATACCTGTATAAGAAAACAAAACCATTTGAACTATTAAATGAAAATGTCATCAGTTATTTATAATGAAAGATGAACTTACAATGACTACAAAACAAAAACGAGGAAACTCTGAACGTCTTCACCCCAACACCCCAACACGGGAGACAACAACTAACCCAATGTGTTTATTCTTCTTTAAAAATTATATGCTAAATTACATATCTTACATGATAAAAGTCATAACTTACATGAAATTAATGTTTTATTGTTTGCACATTCAGATGGAGCAGCCACTTTTATCTTGCCAGGAGACGCATGTGTCGCGCGATGTGTTGGCGCGACGACCTGTTAGACATCTTCATGTTCGGAGAGCGCACCGTTTTCATCATGAGGCACCGCCGGCAGCTATATGTCCATACCTTAGACGTGCAGGCTTTTATGGAGTCGCTATGTGTGACTTCAAGACCATCGACCATCATTTGATAACTGCATTGGTTGAGAGATGGCGGCCAGAGACACACACATTTCATCTCCCAGAGGGGGAGATGACTATTACATTAGAGGACGTTGCCTACATGCTGGGGTTACCTATCCATGGAGATGCAGTTACGGGGGCCAGTACCGACGATTGGGTTGCAGTCATACAGAGGCTGCTAGGCATTGACGTCATCGGCGCACGGGGTGTCCTTCAGGGTTCGCGCTTGCGAATAAGGTGGCTCGATCATCATTTCGACGTAATTCCAGATGATGCAGATGAGGAGACGCTTCTTTAGCACACACGTGCATACATTTTGCGGCTGCTCGGAGGCATGTTGTGCGTCGACTACTCCACCGCTTTGGTACACATGATGTACCTCCCATTACATGAGGATCTGGATCAGACTGCGACATACAGTTGGGGATCCGCTGTATTGGCACATCTGTACAGATCTCTCTGCACCAGTTGTCAGGCCGATTCACATCAGATTGCAGGTTGCATGGTGTTAGTACATATGTGGGTCTGGGAGCGTTTTCCACGCATCGCTCCTCGAGTTGTCGCACCTCTTGCACCGGAGCTACTTCAGGACTGTCCTCGGGGACGATGGTATGTCTACGTCCTTACTTTCGATTATTTAGTACTTTTGTTATTGTTTTTTATAAACTTACCGTAGGTTACTCTTTTTTCACCAGGTGGAGTCAGTCTCAGAAGTTTGCACATACTCCGAGACATAGTGTGCACAGCTTCAGACAGATATTCGATGCTATAGTGCCGGCTGATGTAAGTTAAACAGTACTTTTTTGTAGGAAAATTTGTTTTGTTATCACTATTTTAAGTTATTTCAATATAATCTCAGTAAAATTATCATGCTACTATATGAATTATTTTTTGAGTTTACATTTCAGGTTTCATGGACTCCTTATACAGGTTATGTCTACGCATCACTTCCACTATACTGCACATCTTTGGCTGGAGATCGTGCTGCAGTAGTACCACTCATTCACTTCCACATCGTTGAGTGGCACCAGCCAGACCGGGTCATGCGCCAGTTCGGTTTTATACAGCATATCCCCTTGGCACCGCGACAGTCTACCGAGTTACATTCGATTGTGCTTATAGGTAGACAGACGACAGACTGGCGGCGACATCATGCATCTTATATCCAGCTTTGGGACAGGCGTGCCCGATTCAGTATCTTTCCACAGGGATATATCACATCACACTCTCATTTATCTGATTAGGGGGATTATGCACACTAGTATCGACGACATACCATCATGTACCTTACACGTCAGGGGATTGGCATTCAGCGATTGGTATGTTTAATAAGATTTATTAATTTTGTTTAACTCATTTTTGATATTAATTTGATTGTCATTTCATTTGCAGGCAGACGCCATTAGTCAGCTTGCACATTCCACGCAGCCTCAGGAGCATGCATATATTCTGCGGGAGGTAGTTCATCGGGATGTGGTGGCTCTATTGGATCATATCCGGTTGATACGTGACAGTTTTTTTGATGAGGAGCCACAGATATATCCTGATCCATATCTTCAGGCAGAGGCACCTGAGGATGACGATGTCCCTACTATGCCTGCTGAGGAGGATGCACCGCCACCACTGCCGCCAGCTGGACGACAGAGACGAGCACATCCGGGGGGGCAGAGGCGACCACATCGACATCCGAGAGCGGCTCCTGCAGATGTCGTCGCACCACAGACAGACGATCTTTCCCAGCCGACTGATGATTTTGCACAGCAGGGAGACATTTATATACCGCATATGGCGTCTTCGCAGACTACTATGGACTTCGATCTGGGTGCAGTCACACAGCTTATGGCGGCCCCCTCTCCTCCCGACGAGACCTTCTTCAATACCCCATTTCTACCATTTATAGGAGCTTCAGAGCCATATGTCACCCCATATGGTTTTGGGGCATCCTCACATGATTTTGGGGTGTCCTCACATGATTTTGGTCAGTCCTCTACACAGCATCATGAGGAGGCACCAGAAGCACCGGAAGAGGAGGAACCTGCAGAGAGGACACCGGAGCGACATGGACGTCGGACGCGGAGAGGACGTGACATTCAGACACCGCGTTGTGGTACCGGGGGGCATCGTCGTTGATGTTTTTGGATGTAATGTTGTATATATTAAAAAACTTATTCACTATGATAAGTAACTGTTGTTTAAGTCAAATAACAAGAAAATCAAAAATCTATTAAATACAAACTTATTTCAATTAACTATTAAATTATAAAGTACAGGTACAATATAAATAAAATTTGTCACAGCGAGTTAACCATTAATAATTAATAATTATAATGACAAATAATAATTAATAATTATATTACTAACTAATTAATTATTGTATATAAAATAATAATATTTTATAGACGTTTAAAGTCACATAGTTGAAACATTTTTAAGTTACAACTAGGTGGTTTTGAAAGCCTATAAAATATTTTCTATCGACATTTTTTACGTAATTTTTTTATTTTCATCTATTCAGTATATGTTTAATCCAAGTTTCAAGTTTCATTCATATTGGTCATATGGATTATGTTTTATAGACGTTTAAAGTCACATAGTTGAAACATTTTTAAGTTACAACTAGGTGGTTTTGAAAGCCTATAAAATATTTTCTATCGACATTTTTTACGTAATTTTTTTATTTTCATCTATTCAGTATATGTTTAATCCAAGTTTCAAGTTTCATTCATATTGGTCATATGGAATATGTTTTATAGACGTTTAAAGTCACATAGTTGAAACATTTTTAAGTTACAACTAGGTGGTTTTGAAAGCCTATAAAATATTTTCTATCGACATTTTTTACGTAATTTTTTTATTTTCATCTATTCAGTATATGTTTAATCCAAGTTTCAAGTTTCATTCATATTGGTCATATGGATTATGTTTTATAGACGTTTAAAGTCACATAGTTGAAACATTTTTAAGTTACAACTAGGTGGTTTTGAAAGCCTATAAAATATTTTCTATCAACATTTTTTACGTAATTTTTTTATTTTCATCTATTCAGTATATGTTTAATCCAAGTTTCAAGTTTCATTCATATTGGTCATATGGATTATGTTTTATTGACGTTTAAAGTCACATAGTTGAAACATTTTTAAGTTACAACTAGGTGGTTTTGAAAGCCTATAAAATATTTTCTATCGACATTTTTTACGTAATTTTTTTATTTTCATCTATTCAGTATATGTTTCATCCAAGTTTCAAGTTTCATTCATATTGGTCATATGGATTATGTTTTATAGACGTTTAAAGTCACATAGTTGAAACATTTTTAAGTTACAACTAGGTGGTTTTGAAAGCCTATAAAATATTTTCTATCGACATTTTTTACGTAATTTTTTTATTTTCATCTATTCAGTATATGTTTAATCCAAGTTTCAAGTTTCATTCATATTGGTCATATGGATTATGTTTTATAGACGTTTAAAGTCACATAGTTGAAACATTTTTAAGTTACAACTAGGTGGTTTTGAAAGCCTATAAAATATTTTCTATCGACATTTTTTACGTAATTTTTTTAGTTTCATCTATTCAGTATATGTTTAATCCAAGATTTAAGTTTCATTCATATTGGTCATATGAATTATGTTTTATAGACGTTCAAAGTCACATAGTTGAAACATTTTTAAGTTACAACTAGGTGGTTTTAAAAGCATATAAAATATTTTCTATCGACATTTTTACGTAATTATTTTATTTTTATCTATTTAGTATATTTTTAATACATGTTTTAAGTTTCATTCATATTGGTAATTTAGATTATATTTTATAGGCTTTCAAAGTCACATACTTGAAACATTTTTAAGTTTCAAGTAGGTGGTATTGAAAGACTATATGTTTAACAATATTTCAATTTTTTTTATAAATAGTTACTTATAACTATGTAAATATATACATGTATAAATATATAATTATACATATACAAGTATAACTATAATTACAATATAATTCTAAATATAATTATAAATATAATTCTACACACACACATACACACACACACACACACACATATATTTATATATGAATATTAAATATATTTATAAATAAATTTTAAATATATATGTAACAATATTTTCATAATTATATATTTTAAATATATTCATATTCATATAATTATAAATATTTATATTTAAAGATTAGTTTATAATTATATAATTACAAATATATTTTTTATTTAAAAAATATATATAAATAGATTTATATTTATAAATATTTATTTTTAATTATATTTGTACATAATTATATTTATACACACACATATAATTATATATATACATAAATATAATGTCATAATTATATAATTATAAATATAATAATAATTAATTTAGCATTTTTAAATACATATTTATAAGATTATTTTTAAAATTTTATTTATTTATTTTGAAATTATTTATTAAAAAGAGATGAGGTGGAAAAAAACTAAAACAAAAAAAAAGGAAACAAAATTTTATTTATTTATTTTGAAATTATTTATTAAAAAGAAATGAGGTGAAAAACAATTAAAAAAAAGAAATAAAACAAAACCAGAAAAAAAAATAAAAGGGTGGCAAAGCGCCACTTGAAGTGGCGCTAGCCACCCGAGTTGTTGAGCGCCACTTGAAGTGGCGCTCAACAAACCCTTTTCCCTAATTATTCTAAACCTAGACCCATTAAAAAAAACCCCATCCAACAAAAATTAACCCCGGCCTACCCCCTCGGTAAGGGTTCATGGAAAGTATGTTCTTTAAAGGGGGTTTAATTTTTTCTAAAATTCCATGTATTGGGTCTCAATATTTTTTTGCAGAGGGTTTAATTATGCTTCTAGAGCATACCGTTGAGGTGGGAATGTGATCGCGCACCGGTCATAGGCAAGTGTTTCCATTCTTCCTTGAGTTGAGGTATTATCCACTTTGCGTGTTGCATTTAAATTTATTATTTCACTGAATTTTTATTTAATCACCACCCTTAGTTGTTACGTAATGATTTGGTATATTTGTTATAGTCAATAATTGTGGTATACGGTGTTTGGGTTCTGTCGCTGTGATCATTTAGCGTGAATTTTTAAGTAGTGCACTCCCTTTTTATTTAAGATTTTCCTGGTTAGTTTTGCAAGCGATTGATAATTCCTTTCCTTAAAACATATTTTGGTTTAGAAGTATAAGCATGATTCTGAACATGGTAATTGAACTTCCTTGAGTGGAACTTTGGTTTACAGTTTCTAAAGCGACGTGTGTATGGTTTCAAAATGGAGTTTTGACGCATGATATATTTTTATTAGGTTGTGTAATTAGTATATTCGACTTTCAAGTCATGTGTTTTATGTTAGGATATGTTGGGGATCTACGGTTGGTCATAAAAGAGGTTTTGAAGGGGGTTTTGGCCGTGTAAAGCTGTGACATCCTTTTTGAAAATTGTTTTATAAATTTTAAAGTGGTTTAGTGAATAGTGTCAATGGTGTGAGTTGTGATTTGAAAATGCGTCAAGCAGATTATTTTGTGTTGTTTGCTCGTTTGGATTATTTTAAGTCTGTGTTTGTGTAATTTTAGTTGTTGTGTGTTTGTTGCAGTGAAATTGCAAGGTAATCCTGCAATATTGCGGTCATCAGCTTGTGCTTTCATGTATGCCTGCGTGAGGTGTATCGTGCCATTGTGTTTGGATAGCGAGCTGAGGTAGGTCCCCCACAACACTCACCTTTAAATTTAGAATTTATTAATTTCTTGATATTTTATTGATTTTATTAAATTAGAAATAATATAAGATAATTAAATTTTAAATGATTATTTGGTGTAAAAAGAGCCGTTTATTTTATACATGACACTAGAAATATTTTCTTGATGAATGGACACCCAGTAGTGAAAGAATTCCCATTTGGATTTTAAACATAATTCAAATAATTTCAAATGTATTTCTGGTTTACTGATAATTTATTTCTTTTGAAGCGGGAACAAGTGTTTTGGTTTTCCTGAGAAATGAGGATTTTCTTCAAAATAGGTGAAGGGCTATTTGGAACTTTAATAAAATATATTTTTTGGAAAACCCTCTTTGGGGTAACTCAAGGGTGATCTTTGGTTTATATTTACTGCATGAGTTTTGTGTGATGTTTGTGCTTCTTGATTGACTTTTTTTGACTAACCCCTTCATTTTTATTACACGTGTTGACATGGGAACCTAGCATAGTAAGTGAATCTTCTAAGAATGATTGCTGCACTAGTTTAGATTATGCACTAGCTAGTGGCCCTTAGTATGGATAACACTCTGCTAGGGGATTGGGCCCTTGATTATGCCATGCAGGGAAACACCAGGCGTTAGGGCATCATGACATCATCGAGAGTAAGAATGCCTTCAGGATGAGTCAAATGTATAATGCGTTTTGTATTATTCATGAGCTCCTAGGTTCAACCCATGTTTTTTAGAGATTATTTGTATGTGGCAGACTATTGAGAGGTATGGTTTGGTTTCTATCCCTTATGTGCCAATTTTTCATTTCCCTTAGTGCGTGTTTTATGTTGTGTGTGGTTTTCCTTTTGACTAACAACCAAAATTTGAATTTATAAATTGAATTCCAATTTTTTTTTAAATGAAATGCACATGTTTCCTTCAAACATTAAACGTGATTTTAAATTAAAAAGGTCAATGGACTGTTACTTGTTTTAGAAATGAATGTGTGTGTTGAAACCAATATGTTATATTATTTAGTTCAAACCTGGAATTGATAAATTCTTTATTTAATGGTACATGCATTGGGAATATAATTATTTGGGCCTACCTACTGAGTTTTAATACTCACGCCTATAGTGTTTTCTTGTTTTTAGTTTCTTTTGCAGGTTTGACTCAAGCTTGCTTGCTGTGGGCGAAAGTTTGTTGTAGTTTGGTGAGCGACCCTTGGGGTCGCGAGGAGTTTTGGATGTGGTCAGGTTAGTTTGTTGTTGTTGGTTGTTCTTCCTTTTTGTGTCCTTTATTTACTTTGTGTTGTTCTATTTTCTTTCCGTTGCTTTATTTATTTAATTTTTTTATCAGGTGAAATTGTTCCCTCCTGCTCTCTTTTGATTCCCTAACAATTTTCTCCAGCCCGAGAGGATCAGAAATGCTTCTCAGGCCATGTCATGGACCGGTTTGGGAGACCGATTCAGGGTCGACCCGGGTTGGTTCGTGAAAAAATGGTATCAGAGGTAGGTCAGCTCTTGATCAGACCTTGTTTTTCAGGGTTCCCATGGTTATTTGGTTTTGTCAGTGTAGAAGGAGTAGAATTGTCGAGATTCAAGGTGTATAGATGAGAAGGACATCATGAACCCTTTCTCATTTAGAACCTCAGGTCACCATGGGATGTTCGGGTTGTTGGTGTCTTTTAGTTATTTTGAATTGTTTTATGTTGGGAAATGAAATGGAAGCCAAGTGAGTGACCTTCGTCAGCTCGCATGGTCTGGCAAGACATGTGGAGATAGAGACATTACCCTATAGTTCTCTTTATGACGGTGGCGTGACTAGTGTATGGCCGCCAACCATATGTCTGAGTCACCCATCAATGCTAGTTTCTCCTTGTGGATCGTTTGAGGTTTTATTTATTTATAAGGATTTTTTTCAAGGTTTTGTTTTGGAAATTTTTAAAATTTGAAATTTAAATGGAAATGACCATGTTTTTATCCTACTCTTTGTTTTCTTGTTCCTTAGTGTTCACCCCCACAAAGGTTCGATGGATACCCAAGGTGCAGCTTCAGGTGATGCATCCTTAGAAAATCCTCTAGTAGATCAACCTATGGACTATGTTCTAGAATTATGAAAGTTGAACCCTCCCTTGTTTTATGATCAAATAGACCCACTTAAGGCAGATGATTGTTTGCAGAAGATTGAGTATAACTTTATTGTCATTGGGTTGCCTGAGTCATTAAAGGTGAAGTTGGATACCTTTCTGCTTGAAGGTCCAACTTGTAAATAGTGGAAGACTATATGTCAGAATAAACCTAAAAAAGATCTAACATGGGATTTTTTTCATGTAATTTTAATCCATCAACACTTCTCTGAGTTGATGAAGTTGAGGAAGAGGATGGAGTGGTGTTGTCTTCAGCTGGGCGTTGAATCGGTCCTAAAATTCTATCAACATTTCATAGACCTAGTTCCGTTTGACCAATGATTTGTTGCAAATGATCCCAAGAAGGCTCGAAAATATGAGTTTGGACTCTGACCTGAACTGCGATGGAAAGTGGTAGAGGTAAACCTAATCACCTTCACAGATGTTGTGGGGTAAACTTTTTTTTGTAGAAGCTGGGTTAATAAGAGGACTTGAGATAGCGATTCCTCCTCCAACCTTGGGAGGCAATGTAGAGGTTGATGATAGGATCAATGGGAAGCACCCTGATGCTGGTAGCTCTAATAGAGGGATTAAGAGGCCATCAGAACTTCATCCATCTTCTTCATAATGCAATGTCATGATCTGTCACCAGTGTGTTAGGCAGGGTCACAAGAGGCCGACGTGCCCGAGTGCTCCAAGACCCTGCCACACCTGTGGACGTCTGGGTCACTTGCAGAAATTCTTCTGAGGTGTTTTCAAGAAGCATCCTGAAGCCAAACCAAGCTCTTAGAAGGTTACCTCAGCCCATCAGCAGGAGTAGGGTGATGTTTGGGGATCAATATGAGGTTTTCTCTTTTTAGTGTTCCATGGATGTAGTGGATGTCTCTTGTAGCGTTTTATGGTGTATATTTTATTTTGTTGGATGTAAGAATGGTTATTATTGAACCTCTTTGAAAATTTTAATTTATTGGAAGTGTTTATGGTGATATTCTGGTTTGTTTGTTATGTTAGGGAATTTTTGAAGCCTGAATGCGAGGCAGGAGATGCTTCAATCATCAGTGCTCCAGCCATAGGCCCCGGAGTGAAGTTGGCACGTAGTCAAGAGAACCCCAGTGATAAATAAGGGTGTTGGTTTAATCCCGATCTTCGGTGTGGCATGGTTTATGTTATTTTAAGGATGCGATGTCGTTGAGGTAGCACTGATGGTAGTTTTGATGTTTGATTGGTTGGGTCCTTCCCTACCCTACCCTTATAGTGGGGTTTCTAGTCCATCTGGAAATCTGTCAAGTTCGGTAAATCTCATCCGTCCTTATGGTGGGGAGACCCATCATGGGTCTCATTGAATTTAGTTTGGCTTGATTACTATGGGGGGGGGGGGGGGTCCGTTCGGACCTCCCGTGTCAATATCCTAGTTTCATTAAGTGTTTTGGTTTGGTGGTGGGTGGTCTCTTTCTGAACCACCAAATTTTATATTCTATTTCTTATAAAAGATTTGGGGTGTGAGAGTTCAATTGTCAGATTAGAGTAAGGTTTTAAGAATTACTCATTGGACTTGGTTTTAACTTGTTTGTTGGTTTCAAGAGGGTCATTGAGTTTTTATTGGTGTTGTTTCAGATGTTGTGTTTTAAGGATGAATTGAGGATGGAGGAAATGGTTGTGTTCTATTTAATGGTGATTAAGGTATGTTTATTTTGGGCCAAGATTTATCGTTATGAATGTTCTATGTTTTTTGAAGTGATCAACTAGAGGTGATCACACTTTTAGGGGTGGGTGACACTTAGCGGGTAGTTCGTTTCTATTGCATGAGTTATTCAGGTTTATCTCTCCCCTTTTGGGAGTGTTTCAGGATCTTTTTGTTGTTATTTTTTAGATATTACTTTGAATTGTAAAGTAATTTTGGTTCTCGTTTTCGGTTTTTATCTTGTTATGGATTTCCGAGGGCGGAAAGCATTATGGTGGGGAGAATTATCACGTCTGAGTTTAAATTTTATTTTGGTTATGACTCGGGTTGGGTTTTTGGTTGAGCGGTGGTTAAAACATTTAGAATTTGAGAAAAAACGAGCGTATGTGTGTTTAGAGGCATCTATGATCGAGAAAAACACAGTCGAGGGGTTGTACAGTGACACCCTATTCACTGCGTGACCTGCCCGGTTTGCGAGGAGAACTATGATGTTGAAGGAATTTTAAAATTGAAGCCTAAAACATTGTTGTATAAATAATCATAATATCATCGTTATTATAAAAACATTATTTTATTATTAAATAAATTATTATTATTTAAAGAATTATTTTATCTTTATTATATTTTTATTAGAGTTATTATTATTATTATTATTATTATTATTATTATTATTATTTTAAGCCAGTGTTCAGGCACCGCACGGCTAGTAGAAGCTGTGTGGTCAGCCTGGGTACCACACAATTACATTATTTGAATTGGCTTAATAAAGATTAATTGAATGAGTTGAATAATTAAAACTTCGTTAAATAGATAACTCACCAGAGTATGAAATATCACCTTATCATTTATAAGAATGTTATGTAATTATTAAATAGTTTTTATTATTAAATGTATTATTTTCGTGTCATTATTAAATTTGTTTTTATTATTATTAGGTGTAATATTCATATTATTGTTATTAGTGTTATTAATATTATAGATTAAAATTATTATTATTATTATTATTATTATTATTATAATTTATTAGTATTATTATCTTGTTTTTATTAGATTTTATTTCTTTTTTTTCTTCCATTATTTTATTCTAACCCTAGCAGCCCCCTTATTTTTTTGGCCCCTCTCCCTGGTCCGTGCAGCACTGCCAACCCTTGACTTTACTCCATCCCCACTGCAAGCAGGCCGTCGCCACCCTCTTGCCTCCCCTCTGCCTCTAGTGCACCCTGGAAGCACCCCAACCTTCCCCCACTCGAACCCACTACATCTTGCACACCTCCAGCCACCCATTGCTCCGCCCACACACCACCACACCCCCTCATCCAACCCTTCACCGCGCACCCTAGCGCCCTCCAGCCGCTCTGACTCTTGCACCCTATACACCTCCGTCTTCCCAGCCTCTGCACCGGCCACCCTGTTTCCTCCTTCCCTACGGCATAACCCAACCACCCTTTCCCTCCAGCAGTCCGCGCTCTCCACCTGGCTCCTCAACATCCCTCCTTTCCAGCCTCCGCCTCACACCCTGCACCCTCAAGCCGCCTACATCGACCAATGTGAAACCCTCCTACTGGCACCCCTCCCTAAACTGGCCACAGAGCACCATCCAGTAGTGAGAAATTGTGTCACTCCCTCTTCATCAATCAACCATCATTCAATCGGTCCACTTCCGGTGCACCAACCCTTAGTCTGTTAAGCGGCAATGAACCTCCTCCCATGCCCAATTGTTTTTTCCCTCTCTGGATAACTCTGGCACAACCACAACCCCCTACCTACCCCTTCGGTAAGGGTTTGTGTCATATATGTTCATTGAAGAGGGTTTAATTTTTGGTAAACTCATATGTATTGGGGTTCAATATTTTTTTCATAGGGTTTAATTATGCTTCTAGAGCATACTGTTGATGTGCGAATGTGATCACGCATCGGTCTTGGGTGTGCGTTTCCATTCTACCTTGAGCTGAGGTATGATCCCCTTTGCGTGTTACATTTAAATTTATTATTTCACTGAATTATTATTTTATCACCACCCTTGGTTGTTACTTAGTGAGTTGGTATACTTGTTATAATAAATCATTGTGTTATGCAGTGTTTGGGTTCTGTTGCTTTGATAATTTGGCATAAATTGTTAAGTAGTGCACTCGATTATTATTTAAGATTTCACTGGTTGTCTTCTCAAGTGATTGGTAATTCCTTTCCTTAAAATATGTTTTGGTTTAGAATTATAAATGTGATGGTGAAATTGGTAATTGAACTTCCTTGAGTGGACCTTTGGGTTACAGTTTCAAAAGCGACGTGTGTATGGTTTAAAAATGGAGTTTTGATGTATGATGTATTTTTATTAGGTTGTGCCATTAGTTTATTCGACTGTGCAAGTCATGTGTTTTATGATTGGATATTTTGGGGATCTATGGTTGGTTATAAAAGAGGTTTTGAAGGGGTTTTTTGGGTGTGTAAAGCGGTGAGATACTTTTTAAAAATTGTTTTATAAATTTTAAAGTGGTTTAGTGAATTGTGTCAATGGTGTGAGTTGTGATTTAAAAACGTGTCAAGGTGGTTATTTCAAATTGTTTGCTTGTTTGGATTGTTTTATGTCCTTTTTTGTGTAATTTTAGTTATTATGTGTTTTTTTCCAGCGGGTTTTCAAGGAAACCCTACGATATTGCGGTCATCAGCTTGTTCTTGCTTGTTCTCCTGTGCGAGGCGAGTCACGCCATTATGTTTGGACAACGATCCTAGGTAGGCCCCCCCACTGTACTCACCTTTAAATTCATAATTTATTAATTGCTTGATATTATATTGGTTTTATTAAATGGGAAATAATATACGATAATTAAATTTTAAATTATTATTTGGTGTAAAAAGAATTGTTTATTTTATACACGACAGTTGAGATATTTTATGGATGAACAAACACCCAGTAGTGAATGAATTCCCATTTTTACTTTAAACATAATTCAAAAAATATCAAATGTAGTTATGTTTTATTGATAAATGATTTCTTTTGAAGCAGGAACATGTGTTTTGGTTCTCTTGAGAAATGAGGATTTTCTTTAAAATTTGTGAAGGCCTATTTGGAACTTTAATAAACTAAATTATTTTATAAAACTCTCTTTTGGGTGACTCAGGGGTGATCTTTAGTGTACATTGACTGCATGAGTTGTGTGTGATGTTTTTTCTACTTGATTGAATTTATTGACAAACCCCTTTCCTTTTTATTACACGTGTTGACATGAGAACCTCGCATAGTAAGTGAATCTTTTGAGTACGATTGTTTCACTATTTTAGATTATGCACTGACTAGTGTCCCTTAGTACGGATGACACTCTGCTTGGGGATTGGGCCCCTCGGTTAGGAAATTTAGGGAAACACTGGGTGTTATGGAGTTATGACGTCATCGATAGTAGGCATTCCTTCAGGATGAGTCACATGTATAGTACATTCTAGATTGTTCATGAGCTCTTAGGTTCGACCCATGTTTTCTTTTAGTGATTATTTGTATGTGGTGGACGATTGAGAGGTCTAGTTTGGTTTCTGGCCCCTGTGTGCCACTTTTCCAATGCCCTTAGTGTGTTCTGTGTGTTATGTTTGGTTTTCCTTTTTACTAACAAACAAAATTTGAATTTCAAAATTGTTCGAAAAAATGTTTTAAAATGCAATGCAATTGTGGCTTTTAAACATTAAACTTGATTTTAAATTAAAAAGGGCAATGGATTTTTACTTGTTTTAGAAATGAAAGTGTGTATGGAAACCAATATTTTATATAATTTAGTTCAAACCTGGAATTTATAAATTTGTTATTTAATGGTACATGCATTGGGAATAGAATTAGTCAGGCCAACCTACTGAGTTTTAATACTCAAGACTATAGTGTTTTCCAATTTTTAAATTTTTTTTTCAGGTTTGACTCAAGATAGCTCGCCATGTGAAAGAGTTGTTTTTGGTTTGGTGAGAAACCCTCGGGGCCGTGAGGAGTTTTGGCCATGGTCAGGTTAGTTTTTTGCTATTTCTTTCCTTTTCGTGTCCTTTATTTACTTTGCGTTGTTCAATTTTATTTCGATTGCTTTATTTATTATTTTTATCAGGAGAAATCATTCCCTATTTCCCTCTTTTGATACCCCGGTACTTGTCGCCATACTGGGAGGATCCAGAACGCCTCTCGGGCCTTGTCACAGACCAGCTTGGGTGACTAGTCCAGGGTCAACCTGGGTTGGTTTGTGACAATAAATGTGTGTTGGTGACCTGGATTCATAGGTATGCACATGTTCTATATTTTTCATCTGAGATCCATTATTATTCTATCTCTCATAACCATATATCATGTCCATTATCGATAGAACTATGTAGTGTGATTTCAATATAGATAATATTTTGTTGGATCGAATGAAGGAAACATGGTTTCTAATCAGTTATAGAATTTTTAAGCATCATTGTTCATTTTCAGAAAACATTGAGCAATAGGTGTCTTTTATATCACCTCCTCCTAACATATAACATGAATCCATTGTATTCTATAAATGAATTTCTTGAAATTGTTTTGAATATCTTGACTAATTATTGATGGAAACCTCTTCAGAGTTATGTCTTTGAAATTGTGAATATTAGATGGATTATTGAAAATTTACGTTGGTAATAATTTTAAAAAGAGAAATTTAAAAATATGCTTTTATTATAACACATTAAAAATATTTGTTTAAATGATTTAAATAAAGAAGGGATTTTGTGGAATGGTTTTTTCATGGAATTTGACATATATGATAGTCATGAGTTTAATTATCTTTTTGGGGCCTTGAAGGGGGGACATTTACAATTGTGGTACACAGATGTTATCTTAGATTAGGGGTATGTTCAATTGGGGAACTACGACATTAGTCACCTTATGAGGTCTTGTTTGATCAATAAGATACTGATCATTAGTTTGGAACTATCACATGGGAATCCATTGGTGTGTTTGTGTAAAGACATAATTATAGGTATTACAAATAACTAAGAAATGTTTTATGTTTTCTAATTTTATTCCATGAAAATAGTTCTCTATTTTGATATAACCTATTTATTTTACATTGAAAATTATTTTATATAAAATTTCATACCTAGTATTTTTCTTATTGGAAGGAAATGGAAAGTAATTTGGAAAATCCTACAGAGTTTATTCTAAACCCCAGTTTAGGCACCTTGGTGTGTTTTTAGATTTTATAGATTGGGACATGAGGAAAGTAAAGATATCATATATCTCCAGTGGTGAATCATGATTCTATAAGAATTACATGTAGAGTTAGGGATTTGACCTTGGTTGGGTGTTTCATGGGACAATATATTTTGGTTGTCTTAGATCATAGAGTTTATATGTTAATTTCTAGTAATTTTATAATATTTTAATTAGTAAACAGATATTGGTGTTCATTATTGTGTATATATTTAGCTATATTATTTTATTAATACAACAGATATTGTTTTATACGTTATTTTAATGCTACTTCATTTTTTTATTTATTAAGGGAATATCATCCCCAACATTCCCTAAAGCCATTGGAATTTATTTCCAACCTATGGTATCTTGGGGATATAACCTATGTCCAGTAACACCATCACATCACCTCAATACAATGGGGAGGGTAAATATGTTACAAATAGAATCATCCTTGCTCATAAAATCTACCTTTTTAATAGAAATGGTATCAACTTGTTTGGAACTTCAGTTTGAAATTGTATTAGTCTGTCTTTGGGATATTAGTAAGAAGATAAGATCATCAGAACATGTAATGTATAGGTTAAAATATATATCTATCCTTTTTATGATAAACATAATTTCACTAGGGTGTTTTGGTATATAAGTGTTTTAAAAAAATTCTCTATAGTTTCACCTCATCATCATGGGGTTTTCTAATGGGGGTTACATGACATGAATTGATAATAAGACATCTGACATGGACATCATTGTTCACTATAAGTTTAATGTTTTATAAAATGGTCAAAAATGAAGTGATAATTAGAAATAGTTAAGATGGTTTAATTTTCAAATGATTGGTTATATTTTTTTTCAAAAATTCTAAAAATGGTGAAAGTGGTTGGATATTGGAAATTGATGATTTTGATATTTTTTGAGGTGGTAAATTGTAATTTCTAAGCCTTAGTTAACTATGAGTGAGAATAAATAAATTTTGTTCTTTTTGTATAACATGAAATAGGTTATAAATAATATAAATGAACTAGAAGTGGCCACTGAAAATGTCGTTGCACATGAACAACAGGTGATTTGACAGCTGGTCAAAATTAATGTCCAATGTTATTCATATGTGAAAATGGGTAATAATAATGGAAATCCTCAACATGATGAATATTAATTTTTATTTAAAAGGGAGAATCCACCCAAATTTTGGGTTAATTATATGGAAAAATGTGGTTTGGATGAATATACTGAATACATTATTTTATTTCCGAGAGATATCAGTAGAGTTGAATGTGAATTTTGAAAAATATATTCTGATGGATCTAACATCACAATGGTGGTATTTGGTTTCTCATTCTAATGTTTTCCATGGAAAGACATGGCATGATTTTTAGGAATTATTTATCATGTAATTCTATCCTCATACCATTCAAATTGGTAGAAACACATTTTAATTTAGGCCAAAACAAGAGAGTCTTTAGGTAATATAGAATGTGGATAAATATATGATTTCTTATTTTTTTCATTAAAATTTGTTTCATGCATGTACTTAAATAATTATTTTTGGGATTAGGGGTTACAACTAGATATTCTACAAAAGGTATCTAAAATAGTTATTAGGGAGAATATGGATGAAAGGGATATATCAAGAAATATGGTTGGTGGGAGAATGTTCATTCCTATAGGAAAATTTGGAATATCTGATGTGGGGAATAAGAAAATGAGGGGAACATACATCCAAAGTGGTGGGATATCACAGAATCATACCCTGGGATTTGTAAATATTATTTGTTGAACAAAAATTAAGTATTGATGTTTTTAATGTTGGTCTGTTGAGTATGTTAAGTGAGCTTTAATGGTGCCACCAAGAGTGAATTAAAATTGTAATAATATGCGACACCATCAAAGCTATTGTCACAGTTCTTAATGGTCTAGTAATAGAGAAACATTTTATGTTTCTTAGACATCATATGTTTTGACTAGAATAGAACAAAAGAATAATTCATGTAACCCAAATCAATAAATCTAGGGATATTCTTGGAACACCATTACTACTCCACTTGCAATATCTAAATTGGGAAATAAATGGAAATGAGAAACATGTATGAAATTTTATGGGGATTCAAAAGTGATGATACATGATTAATCAAGTCCATTGATTATAATAGGTTTTTATATTTTAAATTAAATCCTTTTGAATGAATTTTATGATATGAGTGCATGACACACTTTTATTAAATCTCATGTTGTTGATCATATATATTTTTCTATTTAGATGATGATTTTTTTAAAACTACCAACAGCTCTTAGACAATGAGAGTGTCAAAACATTATATAGAAATATTTTTCTATAACAATTAATGGGCTGTAGTTTCTTTAGGATTTTTCTATTCTTAAGGGGTTGTCTATAAATTCATTTTGGGTATTTATTATTTGACATTGTTCAATTTCCAAAACAATTATTATTCCCTAAAGGTTAGTTTCATAACTCTTGATCACACTGAGTATATATATATAATGTATAATGGGAGATAAAAACAATTAGATAAAGTATTTTTTAACCAAAGGATGAAACTATATATTATCTGTTAGAATTTAATTCCTTGGAATCTATAAAAGAAATTGGAAATATAAATTTTCCAAACATTTTTGACCAATTTCTTGATGTTTTCTCTAGAAAATATCTCGATGTTTGCACCAAAAAGAGAAGTGGATTTTATAATTAAGGTAACAATTGGATATTTTTATGAAATATTTTATTGAAATAATTTCTATTATTTGGTAGTTTTATTTTCACGTAATCATGAGTTTAAACTAATTGAAAGATTCCCTTATTATAAAATTATTTTTATAGCCTAGCTGTTAGGTTTTCAAGAATAATTATAATTAACTTAGGGAAATGCATTATGAAAAATATAAATAAATTAGATATTTGTATTTTAGAGTGAATTAATTTTGGTAATCAAATTAATAAGATATATATTTGTTATAAAATTGATAAAACATTTTTTATATTCAATTAATGGATATTTTAGTCATAGGTTATGAATAAAACCATATTTGATGTATTTTTTTAAAAAGGATACTTTTACTGTGTTGAATGGAGAACCCATTTTAAATATAGATTTTGAAAAATTAATAAGTTTTATATGACAAAATAAACATGTTATTTTTAAGAGAGATATAAATATTTACTTTTGATATGTTTTTGATATTTTTATGATAACTTTCATATTTGAATGAATAGTAAAAATATGTTAAATTTTAATTAAAAACAACTTTCCATCGAAATAATTTATATGGTTAAATTATTATATTAAATGGATTTAAAGTATAAATATAATATATTTTTACCAATTAATATAATTTATGTCATTAGTATTAATTTTACATTGAATTCATAGGTAAAAACATTTCAATCTTTTGCAATGTGTTGTCTTTTAAAACCCATTTTCTCAACAACAAGATTAATTTTAAATTAATTACTTCAGCTTCTGGGTTTTAAATTTTTAAAAATAGATTCCATATTTGGAATCACTAGGTCCAAATTATTTTAATAGGCTACTTTTTTTAAGAATTATGAATTCTAACTTCGGTAATTATTTTTATTACCATAGATAAACGTAAATCAGGAAATTAAGGGTTAAAAAATATTATAAAATTTCTTTAACACTTGTAAATATCCTATTGGATGACTAAATTTAACCATTATCATCTATTTTTATAAATTAAATCACTTTACGACCACTTACCTATGAAAATTACATAAATGTAATAAAAACTAATGAAATAGACAAGAATGTCACAATCTAATTTTATATAAGTATATTAATTTTCATATATAGATAAATATGTGATAAAATCGACTATAGATAGTATATAGAAATATAAAATAATTACCTATATCATTAAAATTTATTTAGAATTTTCAAATATTAAATAATTTCTATTAATGATGACACAATAATGATGTAGAAATTATTTTATTAATAGAAATATCAAATAAATGGTTTTAAAGTTATTAAAATAAATATCCTTTCAAGTAATTAATGTGATCAAAGAATTTTATCGGTTACTACGACATTTTAGTAGTGTATTAAATATTTTAGTTCGAATTTATCTTCTGTGTGAATTTTATTTAAAGTGAAATAAATGAATAGGGTCAAAATTGACACTATTGACATTTTATAAACATAACATTTTATTAAATTATTTAAAAATCATAAAAATATTTAAAAATAAAAAAGTGATAATTATAAGGTTGAAAATTTCAGAAAGTATCCATTTATATTGAATTAACACCACACAATTAAATATTCATTACCATTAAATATCTAGAATGTTATTACCAAAATTAAAATTTAATAAAATAACTAAGTGTCAATTGAAACGATAAGGTTTAAATTGACAAAATCATTTGTAAAAAAATAATTGGATGATGAGATTACAACCCTATATTATCTCATATTAAATTTTGGCACACTTTAGTGATTTTTGGTAGGGTTTTATCTTATTATAAATTAATATTTCTCAGTGTTTCCTAAAGTGCCCATGTTTCCTAAAGTGCCCTTATCCTCTCTTATAAAAGTATACCTCTTCCATCTCTTCTAAACTCCATTTTGAGATTTCATGATCTACCAAACCATACCCATTTCTCTTCTAAACATCCCAGTTACATTGTAGATGTTCTGGTCTTCTCAAAATACCAACTGTAGTTACCAAAGTGTAAATTTAAAGAAGGCACGTCGAGGAAGAGGTAATATCTTCTACCGATTCACTCTATTTTCTTTCTTCGTATACTTCCTCTTATTTAGTTGTTTCATTATAAATTAATAACATAAATATTAATTATATACTAATATGTTATTATTAATATTAAACAACCCTATTTAACCTTCTATCTATCCTATGAAAAATGAAATCACCGCGCGTGCGTATATATAGCTTACCATCTCCATGCTGTGGTGTAATATGTTTTTCACCATAAACATACTTTGATGGGTATAATGGTGGAAATAATAACTATATATGATTAATATAACATGATTCTAATTCTGAGATACTATAAACCATCCAATTAAATACAATTCAATAACTATGTGAATGATATCATCAATTAGCATACGTATGGCTTACCGTCTTCAAAGTGCGATGTGATTCGTTCTACATAATATTCATTAAACCATGATTTTATAAATAATCTTAATGAATAAATATGATATATATTATAATAAAGCCATTTTGTAAATGTAATAACTATCATCTAAATATAGGAAAAAGAACTTATCTGACAAAACATAACTAAGAACCTATACCAGTCAATACCTGAATAATGAGTAATATTGAAATATCACTAACAAACAGATGAAAATATAATAATAAATGTTATAGTAAATATTATTATGATTTTGGAATAAATAATTAACATTATTTAAATCATTGTACATGAGTTTTTCATATATACAAATCATATCAGACCTAAGGTAAGGGATAATTTTACAATCTCATTTTTATCTGAGATTGTTTATAGGTAAGTCTTTTTTATGGGTGTATTTATCACCCACATCCATGTTTTATAAATATTTAATATTAATTATATTATTCTAGAATTGTTTATAGTTAATTTTACACTTTTTTATTTTTTTAAATGGTATGAAAGGAATCTTTTGTTTTTATTCGATTTGAGGTACTTTATGACTTTTCTTGAAAGTGTACGAGGAGAATATTTTTTTAGTTTTTACATCATGAATGTATTTTTATGGTTTCATTATGACTTATTTCCTTAAATATTCCTCTACAATATTTCACAATTTTTTTCAACTAAATTATTATATTTTAAAACTGCATGTAATTTTGAGAAAATAATATTTTTGAAGAATAAAGGATATTTTCTTCAACAATTAATATCAAGTGTTTAATAAAAATTATTTTCCATCTAAGATGATGCTCTTTAAATAAGGTAATTTGTATATCCCTATTATTAATATGATTTGATATTTTTATTACAGAATGACATTTTATATGGATTATGTTATGATGGAATGATGTTTAATAAACCCATTTTATTTCATAGGTTATGCAATAACGAATGTTATTATGTTTTTTTGGAACTCGTAATAATGGTTTCCTTATGTGATGTGTGGGACCTATATATCCCTCTAATTCATTGGGTAAATATTTATATCTAATGATATAGACCTGGATGGAATAGGAAGTAAATCTAGTTAAGTGATACATGGTTGAAACGAGGAGAGAACTCAGTTCAGTAATGCACTTTGTCCGTTATGATGGTCTTGGCAGTGAGCCTTGAATAATATGAAATTATCTTTTATTCTTATATGTGTATGAAATGAAATTTCATGTCTTATGTTATGACTATTAGGATTACATTTCACTTCTTTGACTTATCCCATGACCTGAAATTTTGATCTTTTATATACATGATATGATTTTCAAATGTTATGTTCTTATGAATATGATATGATTGATATTTCCTTTTTTTACCCGTACTAAGAATTTGAGCTCACCCTTTTGTATGTTTATTTTCCCCAATACTATAAGAAGGATATTAAGTAAGATATGCCAAAAGGAGTCTAGTTATGAAGAAATAAATGAGAGACACTATAGATGTTTTATGAACCAGTTGTTTATATTTCCCAGTTTCTAAAGACACTGTACCTATATGGTCCTTTCATGGTTTTGTAATATGTTATAATTAATTTAATTGGATTCTGAAGTAATATCAATGTATGTAAATTATGGGTCGTTATAATTGGTATCCAAGGGAAGGAATAGTTAACCTTGGGAAACTAGGATGAGAAAGCCTTAACAAGAACCATAAAGACATGTCTAAGTATAGGATACAATCATAGTGATTTAGAAATGACCATGAAAAACCTAGTATAAAACCTAAAGTGTTTTAAATTGAAATTTAATTTTTTATTATGTGGTTTTGCAATTATTATTAGTGTTTCTCACACTATGTTTCTTGGTTTTAGTCAATGGATGGAACTCGGAGGATCCATATTAATGATGAATGCAATGGGAAATGTAATTATTGTACCCCTGAGTAATAAAATGTTACGGGAGATGGAATGAAAAATATTATAGCCATGCTCACAAAAATTTCTCAGGCTATAAATCATGTAGGACTACCGAACAAGAAAAGTATGAAGCAAAATTCTGTTTAGCCCTTAGGATAAAACATCCACCTTCATTCATCAGGTCTTCTGATCCATTAGTGGATGAAAAATAAATCAATACCCCTAAAAAGAAATTTTCAGTTCTATAATATTACAATCAAGATAAAGTCATGTTATCAGTATATCATTTGGAAGGTGGAACTGATCAATGGAAGAATCTTATCAAAAATACGAGGCAAAGAGATGAAATTGAGTCCATGGAATGGGATGAGTTAACGAACTTATTTTTTAATAAGTACTTTCCTCATATTCTTTTAAAAATGATAGAGAAATATTTCCTTGAAATTAACCAAAAAGATGATGAATCTGTAGGTACCAACGAATCAAATTTTAAAAGACTTGCAAGGTACACTTCTGGAATTATTATCCAATATGATAGTAAGATTGATTGATTCTTTAGTGTCTTAAAACCATGTATCTAAATGGAATTATCCATAAGGGACTTCAATAGCTATGAGGAAATAGTTTGATGCGATCATGGTAGATACAGAGAATGGAGTAATCCATCAGCCATATGGGTTTGACTAGAAAAGGAAAATGGTACTCAAAGGAAAATCTAAAGACCACACTGAAAATAAGGTGAGTTTACCCTTATTCTGAAAGTATGGAAAGAAACATGGAGGGAATTGTCTTAAAGGGTCTAGTAAAATTTTTATGTGTAGAAAATAAGGTCATTGGGAAATTTAATGCCGAAGTGATGGGAAAAACATGTCTAATGGTGAAAATAATGAAAAGGCTACAAAGAATGCATCTCCTATACTTCAATATTACAAGTGAAAGGAAATGGGTCATTATTCCAATCAATTCTCTAATCGAAGGGTCATTGATGATGATCGACATCAACAAAATCTAAAGGACAATGAAAAAGGAATGTCACATGCAATTACTATCAACGACATGAAGTATGACAATGAAGTGGTGAAAGGTACACCTACCATCCACTCTAAAGTAGAAAATGTTTTATTTGATTCTGGATACACCCACTCTTTTTTTGAAGAATTTTATAAGTGTATCACCATATTAGCTCAATAATTATATTACAAGTTAGCTGTGACAACTCCTAACGACACAACAATAACATCAAAAGATTATAATTATTTTCCAGTTGAAGTTTGTGGGAAAGTTCTTCTTGAAAATATTGTGATCCATCCTATAATGAAATTTGATGTGATTATTAAGCTTGATTGGATTTATTTATATGGATGTTATATCAATTTCCAAATAAGGGAAGTCACATTTCATATTCCAAATCAATCTATGATCATCTATCTGTGTAAGGATGAATATAACCTTCAAGCCATAATTTCTTCCATCTTATGGGTCTTGATTCCAATAAATTAAGGTTATTTATCTCAAATGGTTGGGGAGAAACTCACGATTAAGAATACACCCATTGTATGGGAGTTTAATGACGCATTTGAAATGGAATTTCTAGTTCTTCCACCAAATTGTGATGTTGAGTTTTCAATAGATCTCAGACCAGGTGCTCTTCCTATTTCAAAGACACCTTATTGAATATCCCCTATTGAGAATCAGAATTTGAAGAAGAAACTTCAAGAGAATATTGATAAAGGAATCATACACCCTAGTGTGTCACTTTGGGAAGCACCTATTCTATTTGTTATGAATAAATATGGATCAATGATACTCTACATTTATTATCAAGAACCGAATAAGATAACTATCGAGAACAAATATCATGTTCACTATATTGATGACTTATTTAACCAACTACACAGATGCCAATACTTTTCCGAGATTGATCTCCACTCAGGATATCATCAATTAAGGGTCCAAAATAATGATATACCAAAGATTACAGTCTGTACATGGTATGGACACTATGAATATATAGTGATTTCTTTTTGGTCTTACTAATTCCCCTGCTATCTTCATGTATCTAATGAATAGAGTCTTTAGAGACTGTCCTGATCAGTTTGTGGTAGTCTTTATAGACTATATTCTTATCTATTAAATGAAAAATGAATAACATCAAGATCACTTGAGAATTGTATTTAAGACCTTGACAAATCATAATCTTTATGCCAATTTTACTAATTGTTAATTTTGGATTAAAAAATATTCATTTGTGGGTCACATAATCTTAAGAGAGATATAACGAACAAGCTCTATAAAAGGATGAGCAAGGAGCTTTCACTACAACATAAGATACATAGATTGAAAGAATGAGAGGGTATGGAACCTGCCATTAGGACAAGCCTATGCATGCATGGGATAGCCTAGATGAATAACCATGCAAATGTGGAGAGCTGATTTCACGATGAAGACGCTGGGGTGGAGCAGCTCCAAGTAGTAAGTCTTGGTTGTATGTAATGTTTGAATCCTCTGGGCAATAAAGTCCTCTAAGGCCTACATGCCATGTAATAATTACCCCTACAGGACTTTTAAGGGTTCCACCTCACCCCTTGAAAGGTGTATTATCAGAATCAATAAAAAAATGAAGGCCTTCAGGTCATTGGATGGAGTGTATATCTGTGGATCCAACAAAAATAGAGGTTATTGAAGGATGGTCGAGAAAAACGAAAATAACTAAGATCTAAAGTTTTCATGGTTTGGCTGGATATTCATGACATTTTGTGAATGATTTTTCATGATTATCTAATCGACTCACCAATTTGACTTAGAATGGAGTTATGTTCTTTTGGACAGTAGAATATGAAGAGAATTTCAAAGAGCTAAAAAATGGTTATCTATTTCACATATTCTCACACTTCCTTATAGTGGAGAAAGGTTTGTGATGTACAATGCTACATACAAGAAGGGGTTAGGGTGTTTTCTCATGAAAAATGATATGGTGATAGATTATGGCTCATGAAAGTTGAAAATCCTTGAGCAAAATTTCCCAACTCATGATTTGGAGTTAGGTTTCGATTATCTTTGGATTAAAGATATAGAGGAATTATCTTTATAAAGAAAGATGTGATATTTATACTGATCATAAAAGTTTAAAGTATATTTTCGCACAAAAAGAGCTGAATATGTGACAAAGAAGATGGTTGGAGTTAGTTAAAGATTATGACTGCTCAATATATTACCACCCTAGGAAAGAAAACAAGGTGGAAGTTTCATTATGTAGACTAAATATACTAGCTTATCACTGATGTGGATCATAAAATATCTAATATTAATGGATTTTCAATGTGTGGATCTTGAAATTATAATGGAAGGGGGAAAATCATATCTTTCTCAAATGAATGTTCAACCATATATTCAAATGAAGATTAAAGATGAATTAAAGGAAGATGTAGAGTTACAAAAGTAAGTGATAAATGTTCCTAAAATTAAACCTTGATTGTGAAAAAATACTAAGGTTCAAGAACCAAATTTGTATTCCTCCCATACCAGAATTAAAAAAAGGTGCTATTGGATGAGGCTCATATTTCTTAATTATATGTTCACCCTGGAAGCACAAAGATGTGCATGGACCTGAAAGAGTACTTCTAGTGGGATGGAATGAAAATATATGTCACTTAATATGTCTCTCGATTCTTGGCTTGTCAGCAAGTTAAGGTGGAGAGACTGAAGTGTAATGGGATGTTACAACCATTACCCATACAATAATGGAAATAGGAAAACATCACTATGGAATTGGTCATCGAACTTCACAATATATTGAATGTAAATAATGCTCTCTAGGTTATAATATACCGTCTTATGAAGTCGCCACATTTCATTGATGTTAGAGAGGATTTATTTTTTGAAAAACATGCAAGGATATATGTAAAGGAAGTGGTAAGAATGCATGGAGTACTAATTTCCACTATATATGATCTGGATCCAAGGTTTACCTTGATGTTATGGCGATTTTTTCAGCATGATATGGATACATAGTAAAGTTTCAGTAGTTATTATCACCCTTAGATAGATGGTCTGTGTCAGAGGACAATTAAAACTCTAGAAGACATATCAAGAGATTTCTATAGGGATTCAAAGGGTGGCTGGGATCAAAAAATACCATTGGTGGGATTTTCTTATAATAATATCTTTCACCCTAGAATTTGAATGGCTCCTTTTGAATCCCTCTGTGGAAAGAAGTGCAGAACTCCAACTTGCTGGGGTGATGTTGCGGAAAGAAATCTATTAGGACCTGATCTTATTGATGAAATTGAAGAAAGGGTTAGATATATTTAAAAAAAAATAAGAGAAGCTCAGATTCGACAAAAAATTTATGTTTACAAATGAAGAAATGACATAGATTTTGAAGTGGGTGATATGGTGTTCTTACGAATATCTCCCTGGAAGAGAGTAATGTGATTTGGAAAGAAGGGAAAGTTGAGCCCTAGGTATATCGATCCTTTTGAAATACTAGATCATGTTGAAAAGGTAGATTACTTATTGAAACTTCCACTGAAATGCTTTCATGTCCATGATGTGTTCCATGTATTTCTCTTGAGAAAGTACACACCCTATCCTTCACATGTACTAAGCTCCAAAGTCGTACCGCTGGAGAAGTTCTTTGTTATGAAGAATAACCAATATAGATTCTAGATCATAAAGAAAAAGTTATATGAAACAAGACCTCTCACTTGGTTAATGTTTTACGGAGGAACCACGGATTTTAAGAAGTTACATAGGAAATTGACGATATGATGAGGGAGAGGTATCCTCATCTGTTTGTTTTCATGTGACGAATTTCGAGGGAGAAATTTAGTTTAAGGGGGGTAGAATGTAAAACACATATATTTTTATGAAATATTTTCAGTATTGTTTTATTCTTCAGTAGAATTATTTGTACGCAATTGGGACTTTAAACACACCGTGAGATTCCCTTATTATAAAATTACCATTCTAGTATAGCCGTTAGGTAAGCATGAATAATTATAACTAACATATGAAAATACATTATGAAAAATATAAATCAATTAGATATTTCTATTTTAGAGTGAATTACTTTTATAAATGAAATTAATAAGATATACATTTGTGTTATATACTTAATAAAATATTTTTTAAATTCATTTAATGGATATTTTAGTCATAAGTTATGAATAAAACCCAATTTGATGTATTTTTTTAAAAGGTTAATTTCACACCGTTGAATGAGGAACAAATTCTAAATTAATATTTTGATACATTAAAATTTTTTATATTACAAAATAAACATTTTATTTTGATGTAGGATATAAAAATTTACCTTGGATAAATTTTTGATATTTTTCCGATAACTTTCAAAGTATGATGAATAGTAAAAATATGCTAAATTATAATTAAAAACAACATTTTTCATATTGAAAATTTATATGGTTAAATTATAATATAAAATGTTTTTAAAATATAACTATAGTATATTTTTACCATTTCATATAATTTAGGTTGTTATCATTAATTTTACATTGAAATCATAGGTTACAACATTTCAATCTTTTGCACTGTTTTATCATTTAATACCCGTTTTCTCCACAATGGGATTTTTTTTAAATAAATTATATCAACTTTTATGTTTTTATTTTTTAAAAATGGATTCCATATTTTGAATCAGTAGGTCCAAATTATGTTAATAGGCCACTTTTATTTATTAAAATTAAGAATACTAAGTTTGGTAATTATTTTTTCTTCTATGGTTAAAGGTTAATTGGGTAATTAAGCGTAAAAATAATATTATAAAATTACCTTAACACCTGTAAATGTCCTATTGGATGAATAAGTTATAACATTATCATATTTTTTTTAAATTGAATCACTTTATGGAAACTTACCAATGAAAATGACATGAATGTAATAAAAACTAATGAAATGGACAAAATATCCCAATCTCATTTTATACAGTTCTATTAATTTTAATATATGGTTAAATATGATATAAAATATAATAAATATAGTCTATGGAAATATAATATAATTAACTACATCATAGAAATTTATTTATAATTTTTATAGATTAAATGATTACTATTAATGATGACACAATAGTGATGTAGAAATTATTTTACTAATAGAAATATAAAATAAATAGTTTTAAAATTATTAAAATAAATATCATATGAACTAATTAATGTGGTACTCAACTTTTATCGATTAATATTATATTTTAGGGTTGTATTAAATATTTGTTTTGAATTTATCTTCATTTTAAATTTTATTTAATGTCTAATAAATGAATAGTGTCATAATTTAAACTATTGAAATTTTATTAACAAAACATTTTGTTAAATTATTTAAAAATCATAAAAATATTTTCAAATTAAAAAATTTAAAATATAAGGTTGAAAATTTCATTAATTATCCATTTATTGTCAATTAACACCACATAAATAAATATTAATGACCACTAAATATCTAGAATGTTATTACCAAAATTATAATTTTACAGATTAATGAAGTTTCAATTAAACAAATAAGGTTCAAATTAACAAAATAAGTTGTTATAAATTTATTTTTTTTATGTGATTAAAACCCTATCTCATCTCATCTTAAAATTGAGTACACATTGGAGGTTTTTTGTAATGGTTTTATTTTATTGTAAATTAATATTTTTGAATGTTTTCTAAAGTGCCCCTATCCTCTCTTATAAAAGAGAACCTCTTCCATATCATATTCACTCTATTTTGAACCTCAATGATCGACCAAACCCTACCCATTTCTCTTCCCAACATACCTAGTAACATTTTAGAGGTTCTGGTCTACTCAAAATACCATCTCTAGTGCCCTTATAGGAAATTTATAAGAGGCGCGTCGAGGAAGAGTTAATCTCTTCTACCGATTCATTCAAATATAATTCTTCATCTACTTCCTTTTATTTAGTTTTTTCATTATAAAGTAATAACATAAGTATTAATTATATACTGATTTGTTATTATAAATTTGAAACAAACCTATTTCACCGTCTTTCCATCCTATGAAAAATGAAATCACCACACACGTGTACATACAGCTTACTGTCTCCACGTTGTGGTGTAATCTATTTTTCACCATCACCTTAAATGGATGGGAATAATGGTGGAATTAATAACTATATATGATTAATATAAAATTATACTAATTTGGAGATACTATTAACCATCCAATTCAAAACCATTCATAAATTATGGGAAGGATATCGTCGCTCGTGCGTACGCATGACTTATCGTCACCACGGTGCGATGTGATTCATTCTACATAATATTCATTAAACAATGATTATATAAATGAATTGAATAAATTGAATGAATAAATATGAGATATATTATACTAATACCATGTTTTAACGTATATAACTATAACCTAAAAAGATTAATAAGAACCTATTCAAAAAAAACATATATAAGAACATAAACTGGTTAATACCCGAATAATGAGTAATAATGAAATGTTACAAAAAAATAGATGAAAACATAATCATAAATGTTATAATTAAAATGATTATGATTCCAAAATAAATAATTAACATTATTTAAATCATTATACATGAGGTTCAGATACATACAAATCATATCACACCTAAGGTAAGGGATAATGTTACAATGTCATTTTCATCCAATATTGTTTATACGTAAGAGTTTTTTTGGGGTATATTTATCATCCACATCTATGTTTTATAAATATGTAATAATATTTATATTATTATAAAATTTTATAAAGTCAATTTTAACCTTTGGTAAATTTTTTTAAATGGTATGAATGGAATATTTTGTCATTATTCGAGTTGATGTACTTTTTTACTTTTCTGGAAAAAGTATGAGGAGAATGTTTTTTTAACTTATAAGTAATTAATGGATTTTTTCGGTTTTAGGACACCTTTTCTACATGAAGATTAATGTACAAGATTTCAATATTCTTTTCAACTAAATTCTTATCTTTTAAAATTGGATGGACTTTTTAGAAAATAAAATGTTTGTGAAGAAGAAAGGATATTTTCCTCAAGAATTAATTTCAAGTGTTTTATCAAAATTATTTTCCATCTAAGATGATGATATTTAAATAAGGATATGTTTATATCCATATTATTATTATTATTTTATTTTTTTAATTATGTAATAACATTTTATGTGGATTATGTTATGATGGAATGATGTTTAAGAAACACATTTTATTTCATGGGTTATGCTATAGTAACTATTTTTTTGATTTTCTACACACATAAGGATGGTTTCATTATGAGATGGGTGGGACCTATATCTACATCAAATGCATTGGTTAAAGGTTAATATCTAATGAGAAAGAAATGTCTAGAATGAAAAGTAAATCTGGATCAGTGATAGAAGGCTGGAACAAAGAGAGAAATCGGTTCAGTAATGGACTTTGTGTTCTATTATGGTATTAGCAATAAGACTTGACTAATATGAAATGATTTTCTATGATTATGTGCGTAAGAAAAAAATTCCATGTCTTATGTTATGAATATTGGGAATATATTTCACTTATATGATTTATCCCATGACATTTTATTATGAACTTTTATATACAGGATAATATTTTCAAATGTTATGTTCTTATGAATATGATATGATTGATATTTCCTTTTTTACCATTATTGAGTATTTTAGGTCACCCTTTCATATGTTTCTTTTTCCAAGGTCAGGAAGAGTGGTATTAAGTAAGATATTTCAAAAAGGAGTCTAGTTATGAAGAAATAAAAAGGAACAATGTAGATGTTTTATGAACCAAATGTTTATGTTTCCCAACTTCTAAAGAAACAAAACCTATATGGTCCTGTCATGTTTTTGTTATATATTGCAATGAATTTACTTAATTTCTGAAGTAAAATTAATATATTTAAAGTGTGGGTCATTATAAATAATCACTTACTGAAGACCAGCCTAGTTTCACTAATGTCTTATATGATTGAACTAATATAATTGAGGATGTTGAATGTTTAGTTTTAAGAGTTTGAAGGTAAGTGGTTCATTTAGATGATAACGTCTCTATGGGAATCACCAGATCTATTTATGAAAATATATAATAAAAAATCTTATGATTTTTTTAGATTACCATAAGTTTAACCATTTCATAATAAAAAACCAATATACTCTTCCTTGAATTAATGACCTTCTTGATCAATGTAGGGGATCCAATTGGTTTTATAAAATTTAAATATGGTCCAAATATCTCCAATTGTGATTTTAGAAGGAGGATATTTTAAACACCACTTCAAAATAATATATTTATGTTAAGAATATATCATTTTTATTTTTGGTATTACAAATATAGTATCCATGTTTATGGAATTGATGAATCAAATCATTCAAAGGTATCTATATTTATTTGTAGTGGTTTTTGTGGATGAAATTCAGTTTTATTCTTGGGAAAAAGTGGATCATGAGAAATAAATCACTAAAAAATTTGGGTTTATCCAGTGCTAGGGATTTAAGAGCACTAGATAAAAGGGCTATTAAAAACCCACTTTGTTAGTGCTATAAAAAGAGTTGTTAAAGGGATCCCTCTATCAGTGCTAGTAAAAATGCACTGATGAAGGGTATATTTAATTAAAAATAATACATTAATATATATATATTTCTATAAATATAATATATATTTTTTAAATATGTTTTATATAATAAAAAACTAGGCATTTTAATATAATATATAAAATATTTAGTGAAAACGGATTATAAAATAATTTAAAAAATATTTTTAATTAATAATTTAGTAATTATTATTTATTAATATTAATTTTTTAATAATTTTATGTTAAAATAATCAAAAAATTAATGAAATATCTAAAATAAGTTGAAAATGTAACTCAAACTTCAAACAATTATATCTTTTGATTTAAGTGTCTGTTTGGGCTCTACCACATATCAAATAAATGATTGTGATGATATCTATGTACCAGTGACATGGAGAACCCCTCTCACATTTTTTAAGTCCAAAAAATACCTATAATGCCTCAAAAAATGAGTTCTTTTTTCAGTGAACACAAATTTTTTAACATTCGATGGAATTTTAGCCTCGTTTAAGGTGTTTTTTGCCAGTTTTCAGTGGAGAATAATCTTATTCCTTGGGCTTACATTCATATTGATTTTTTTGAAATTTTATCATATTTCATATTATATGATTATTTATAATCAAATATATAATAGTATATAAATATTTTATATATAATCAAAAATTAGAAATTAGTTTTATAAATAAAATTTTAAACCTATTTACATATAAAATATATTTCTAAATATATAATCCTTATTTGAATAACGAAAAATCGGTTTTATTTGAAATATAAATGTATGAATATTTATATACCTATAAAATTAATGTATATATAATATATATTTATATTTCTATGTGTATTTTTTTTAATCTATAAATTCTAATATATTTTTAAAAATACAAATGAAAAATATATTTAAATAAATATAAACATGTATAATTATATTTATATATTCACACATATATTTATATAAATGATATATTTATGTTTGTATGTATTTATAAATACCCATATAAATAAAAAAATTAATTTTATATATGTATTTATATATATAAACATATATATAAACATATATATAAAAAGATATATAAAAATATATGTACATATATGTATAAAAAACATAACAAAAAATATATAAATATATAGATATATCATAAAATGTAGAAAATAATATAGGGTAGTGGAAAATGTGCTGGTGTATAAGCTTTTTGTTTCATTTTCGAAACTAGTGGGAGGTAGAACAACACATAAGAGGGGTGGGATTATATAATGTGATTATAAAGGGTGTGCGGGAGAGATTATGGGGGGGGGGGGGGAGGGCAGCACTGATAAAAGGTAGGGTGTGAAGAAACAAATTATCCCAATTATCAGATGGGCTTTTATCTAGGCCTTTTTAGCACTGTTAAGGGGGGCATTTAACAGTGAATAAAGAGATGATAAAGGTGGAATTTAATAGTTCTAAAAATTGATGATAAAGTCCCATTGTATCAATTCTAAAAAAAGAACTGACAAAGTCCCCATTTATCCATGGTTTTTATGAGCACCATTAAATCCAACCCTTCAACATTTTTTACATTATCAACGCTTCTATATCCCTGATGAATCTCTTTTACTAGTGATGATAAAGGAAAAATTTTCAGTAGTGCATGGATATAATTCTGGGTATCATGTGGGAGAACCACCATTATGATATTTTATCAATGTGTGATTTATGGATACAATAGATTCATTTCCATGGACATTTAATTTCTGAAAAATTCATTTTGTTTGTTTCATGAAAAGATAGAATCTATTATCTCTTAGATAAAAAAAATAAATTCATTTGAGATATGTAGCTTCATATCCTTAGTAGGATACAAAGAGATATAGTTTTTGATTTTCATGTTTGACCTATCCGATGAAATATTTAATGTGGTTTGGTGTTTCATTCCAATGGAATGGTGAACTATAGAAATCATTTCATTTAAATAATGTTAGAATAAAATCAGCACCAATACTCATATTTCTAGAGTCTTAGTTTGGATGTTTTTTCATCTAGGGATATCATGTTGTTGAATATTGTTCATAGTATTTAAAGATTCATGGGAAGAAATACCCAACAAAATACTTAGTATTGGTTGTTGTTTACTATTCCTTGAAGACATTGTTTCATTAACTCTTTGGTGGGAATTTCATAGTTTTTGTAGATCATAAGAGTTTGGAAACCATTTTCACACAATGGGATTTGGATATGTGGTATTGAATATTGATGGATTATCTCAATAGGTTTGACTTCAAATTTTAGTATATACAAGTTAAATGCAACTCTTTGGATGATAAATCAAGAATGAAGTCATAAGGTCAATTGGATAAAGAGGACTTGTAATAGTTAAAAGTAATGTTGGTCATAGAAGTAATTAATTTGGATTTCTCATACCAAGGTGAAATATTTGTTTTCATTCCATTTTATTTAGTTCCATATTTGGTTTTCATGGTTAGAAAGCCTCAAACATATGATACTGAATGTGTTACAATGAGGTCAAAACTCAATGGCAGGGAGACCTGTTTGGCGTGAAATCATAATGGGGATCACTATTAATGTTTTGAAAATTTGATGGATGTATGTTTGACTTATCAGCAATAAAATATTAGTGTATACACAATTTGGTATAGACAATTTTTCTTGGGATTCAAGAAATTTATAAATCATTGGAATCAAATTATTTGTGGGTTTTTATGAAAAGTGTTTTAACATAAATTTTCTTGAGATTCCCACTATTCAGTAGAATATTTAAGAGACATTATTGGAAATTGGGCCTATACCCACAGTTTTGTGAAAAAAAGTGGGTATAGGTCCCCCTATACCCACAATTTTCCAAAACCTTGAGTATATGTTTTTTTGAAGACCTATACTAATGGGTTTGCTAAAATCGTGGGAATAGGTTTTTTTGTGAAGACCTATACCCACGGTTTTTAAAAATTGTGGGTATAAGGGGTATTTTATTTCAAAGACCTATACTGACGGTTTTTAAAAACTGTGGGTATAGGTTTTTTGTGTTATGGTGGTGGGGAAATGGGAAAAAAATTGGACGGGATGAAATAAATTTTACGCAGGAACAATGTCTTAAATAATATAATTATACTGATTCCAATATTTATTAATATAAATTCGGTATCCTCGTTGGTTTAGTTCTCCGTTCAGTTTTGTGAAGTGTGGTGTTTCAATCTCGTCACAGGAAATTTTCAAATATTATGACAATATTAATATAAGTATAAAATCATATGACTATATAAATAAAATCTGCGTAGCATAGTTGGTTCGCCGCTCAACTCCGTCCCTCCAGGTCGCATGTTCAAAACCAATGGGTCACGTTTTTTTAGATAACATCATAGTTATTAATATATTATAATAAAAATATCTGTATATATATGAAAATACGTCATCTCAATTTGTCCTGTGTTGTGTTGCGGCGCTGAGTCCTGCGTGTGGCGCGAGTTCGATTCCCAATGCCCGTGATTTTTGAAAATTTTAAATTTTCCACGGTTTGCAAACCGTGGGGTTAGTTCCCTGCCACGCTGTACACCAGCGTGTTGGTGTGTGAAACACCTATACCCACATTTCTATAAAACCTTGGGTATAGGTCAAGACCCCTATACTGACGTCGTTCCAGCCCCCGGTTCCCAAAACCGTGGGTATAGGCTATACCCACGGTTTTGGGGGCTATACCCACGGTTTTGAACCGTGGGTATAGGTCATTTTCCCAGTAGTGAGAATAAATGATCTTATTGTATTTTTCATTGTTTAATAATTCATGTGTTCAAATGGTGTAGATAAATGTTGATTTTATAACGGGTGTACCATGAATAGTTAGGAAACATGATACCATATGAGTGGTCATTGATCAACTCAATTTTTTTTATCACTTTATACAAGTTCATGAAACTATAATGGTAGAATAATTATCCAAAATAAATATTTTGGAAATTTTATAGATTAGTGGATTCAAGTATTGATTTTATTAAACTAAGAAACATGGTTTACATATCATTTTTTACATTCCTTATATCTATCCAATGAAACCAAGTTTCCTATGTGTATGAATTATCTTTCTCAAATAGCTGGAGAATCTAAAAGGATGATCCAAATATTGGATTAAATTCTTATGGTTTGTTTAGTGTATTTATTGGGCACATGGGATGTGAATATAAATTTAATAGAGTTCTCATTTAATCACAGTTATCAGGCCTTGATACACCTGGAAACCATTGAGGCCTTTTATTAGCATCATTATCATACCCAATATTGTTGGGTGGAAATAAGTGAGACATTAATGATTGAAACTAGCATTATAAATGATATAATAAAGAACATTTAGTTGATCAGAAAATGGGTTAAGACTAATCAGATTCATCTTAAATCATATATTGATCAACTTTGATGACTGTTATCATTTTAGGTATCTAATCATGTTTTTAAGGATCTCTCCATTGCCATGTCGTCGTTTTTTAGTATATAAGGAGAGATATCCCCAATGCACATATCCCCTTTTGATACACTTTGACACATTAATGATTTGGAATAAAAATATCACCATTACCGATGTTCATTTTCTCTTCATAATTTGTTTCATGTATCTCAAATGAAAAAGTACAAACATGATTATGAGCATTTTATTGAATGGGATCAAATTTAACTAGATCTGGATGCTACATTGATTCATGTTTCATCATAGATTTTTTATAGGAAATAGAAACTATTGGCTATGAAAATCACTATTTTAGTAAGTGTTTTATGGAATCATCATCATATTTATGTAGAATGTGGGGAAAGTGAAAAGGAAATGTTGGAGTATTGTACTGAACTCTTTCATAGAAACATCAGTTTTTTACATTTAGGGGATGGAAATACCAATGGTGGGGAGAATGTAGAACCTCAATTTTTAGGAAAATTCCCATTTATTAATTTATATTAATTTTATTCAATGTATGGGTGTGGTATCAATAGGTTTCGATGGATTTTAAATTATTTTAGGGACTTTTTTAGAGGTTTATGGTGTTTTCATTTCTATTAGAGACCATGAACCATTTTTAGGAACTCATGAAAGGGGAGGATAATTTCCACTAGGCAGGCTCATAGTTGGAACATAGTTTTTCCAAACTATGAATGTGCCCATGGGAAACCATTTATTTTTATAATCTTAGGAAAATAACTGTTTGTGCAAGGTTTTTCTATCTGTGTGATCCAACCAAGAAAAATGTGGCTTTAAGGAAATAACACCACATAATTGACAAATAGTTTACCAAAATATGGGTTATATCAATGTGTTGTATATTTATAACCCTAATATTTTTTAGATCAAACTGAAATAAGACCCCTAACCACCTTAATCCAATATTCTCTTAGTATTTTGAATTTCTATTCCTTTATTGGAATAATAGATGATCCCCATCATTCAAAAAGTTATTATTAGGTGAATCAAATTTCATTTGAGACCCAAATTCATCTGTATATACACATTAATCCTTATTCCCCTAGATCCAGTGTTCTTATCTTTCCCAAAACCATAGATCTAGTTCATTATTGATAAATATTTCTAGTGTGATTTCAATAATGATAATATCTTGTTGGATCCATTTAAAGGAACATGGGTTGTGATTAGATCAAGATGTTTTAAGTTTCTTTATTCATTCATTCAAATCATTAAGTGTTATGTGGTTTACCTCTCATATCCAATTGACATAGAGCTTGGTGGAATATTTTAATTAATTTAATTTACTTACATTTTTGGGAAATCCAGGTGTTATTCTTGATAGAAAACTACTCTGGGAAATGGAGTTGATATTTTGGAAATTTTTTGGTTTATAGAAAATTATCCTTATTGATAATTAATAAATGATGATTCTAAAATAAATGTTTCACTTGTGAAAGGAAAATATTTTTGGAAATTATTTAAATAAATATGTTATTTATTTGGAATAATTTTTTATATTTTATTATTAATATATGGTTGGTGTGAGATCATTTTGTTAATGTTACCCTAAATATGGGTTGTGTAACATTGGGATACCTCGACATGATCCTGGATAAGGGCCATGTCGCATTGGGTCCCTTGGAAATTTGTCACCTTATGATGACTTACTGTCTTTAAAAGAAACTTCTCATGGGTATGAAATTTTCACCTAGGCATTCTTGGGTGTGTGTGTGTGTGAAAACACAGTTATGATTATTCCAAATAATTGAGAAAGGATTTATGTTTTTTAAATTGATTTTATTGGAACAACTTCATTGATCTAATATAAAATATTTATTTTTATTTTAAAAATATCTTTCTTAAATTCAGTAATCCATTTATTATTCTAGTTTGTGAGTTAGGAAGTCATTAGGGGAAATATTATTGAATTTATACTCACCCCTTCATCATAACCGATTTGTGTTTGATGTTGTTGTTTATTGAGACATTGGTAATGGAAATTTATCATGTTTATATAGTTTCATGTCCTAATTCTATGGGAATATGAGGTGGAGTTGGATCTTGGATCATAGTCAAGTGTTTCATTGGATTTTATCCTTCAGGTGACTTAGATATTGAATTTTCTTTATAATTTTATAGTTATTTTCATTTATTTATTTTTTAATATTATATGGGTTTTCATTTTTAGTATATAATTGGATGTATTATATTATTCATTCATCATATAATTGTTTTTATGTTTGTTTGATGTTGGGTAAGTTGTTTTATTTCCAAATTAAATATCATAAACCAACGTTCACTGATTACCTTGTGATTTATTTCTAGCCTTTGGTGCCATGTGGATGTCACCTATGGCTAGTAACACCACTACCTCATCTCATTCCAATGATTATGGGAACTGTGTTAAACTTATTCATTCTTAGGATATATTATTATTATTATGATAAATTATTTATTATACTTGTTTCTTTCAAACGAGTTATGATATAATGAAATATTTACAAAACATAATTCCTTTTGATGTGTTAGGATTAATGTTTTATGATTTTATGAACAAAAATGTGTGGTGTATTTGATGTATGGGACCTATATCTCCCTCCAATGATTTGGGAGATGATTAATGTTATATCTTATCAAAGGGTACATGGGAGACTATCACAATCATGAATGAGGGTACACGGTAGGTCACCCAAATATCAAAATAGGGTACATTAAAGGTTATAAAATTACTTAAAGAGGGAACACGGGAGGTCATTGCATGCTATAAATGTAACACCCTAACCCCAGAAGCCTAGAGTCGGTGTATTATTACGTATCATTAGAATTATCACAAAAGATAAAGTCTCTAAAGAACTATTAGTTTAGTAGACTCGGAAGTACTATATACATTCATAAGGCTTACATTACAACATAAGATGGAAAAATAAAATAGTGTTGTTTCCATAAAAAATACGGAGATCCCATAGTCTATCCCTACAGGTCAGTCATAATATACTTCTTAGCATCCTGGGAAAAATAAAACATAGATAGGGGTGATCACATATACTCAGTAAGGATAACAATATAGCGGAAACTTTCATAAATAAACATAAACATTTAAGGCAATGTATAGAACTAAAACAAAATCCTTTTCAACATAAACTTTATCATAATATGGAATATATAAATAAAAATAATTCCATTTACATACTCACATGGATATTCTAACAGTCGAACAATGACATGAAATATCAATAGCCACGTTCAAAATGATGGAATGCATAATGCCATACTTTCATAACCACATAGTCAAGGCCTTGTGCCAAGACTAGAGATAATATTTTGCCAAGACCTTGTGCCAGGACACTATTTTGTCTCATGAGACCTAATGATGCATCGAGGAGCTATAGAGGGCTCCACCCATCACATAAAAAGTCCAATGCATTCCTCATATGAAAAATTTGAAACATAACATAATATTTCGTATTAAAACTTGCATATGAAATGTCAATACTTTATCCAAAAACCATGAATGGTATAAGAATAGCACATCCAAAGTCAAAAATAACAAATTAAATACAATATAGAATATTTTATTATAAAAGATTAGCCTCCTTTTAAAATAATTAAGGATATTGACATAGATGAAAATAATCATAAAAACTATTTGTGAGAAATATCTTCCTTTTTCTTGAAAACATCTAAAAGTCACACTATTTATCATGAAGTCCTTTAATAAAATATTTTTAATCAAAGGTTCCCATACCAATTTGAAACATTTAAAATGAATTTCAATTTTAAAACATTAATGTCCATATAAATAAAACCTTAAAACCATTTTTAGAACATGGACATTATTGGGAATGATTTAGAAGAATAAAATTTTAAAACATTTAAAATGGTATTTTAGTTAGAGTTACTATCAAAACGAGAGATGCTTGAATACATACAATTGAGGAAATCAAAACATTATAATACCATGAGAATAAATGATTTAATTATTTACTATGTTAAAGTACAATATATACACCATATAAAAGTGAATTGGTGCATAACAACAAAGAATTATTAAAGGAATGTAAATTGTGATGAAATACCTTATAAAGACAGTATCCATAGGTGAAGGATAAATCATTGATATAATTATGTGTGAAATATATAAATACACTCAATAGGATTGGATATTCAGTGTAAATCAATCGTAGGACATTCACACATATTATTGTAAAAACAACACCAATGACTTGGATGTTTAACTCAATGAATGCAAATTGAGTTAAGATCAAGTTTATATCAATGAATTTAGAAATTATCAATGGAGTGGTTATGTGTATAAAAATTATATCCACATAAAGTGGAGTGGAAATTTCTACATAAATAATAAATAGTGATTCCACACATAATCTTGGAGTAAAAAAAATCTATGAAGTATGCATAAAGCCCACTGAGTGGAAATTGAAATTTGAAATCCCCTTACCGATTTGGTAACTTATGAAACATAAAACCCATGAAAGAATGATCATACAATGAAGAAGTAAATAATAATAAATTAAAGTATATTACACCAAGAATACAATCATGGACAGTATATATTACACACAAAAGGAAATAGTGGCCAATACAGTATGAATCTCACAGGAATAAAAAGTGCGATGAAAAACCCTTACTTCGTTGTAATCAATCGAGTCATATGAACAAAAGTTAATAACCAAAATATTAATCACATTATAACATGAATATAAAGATAATCATGGTAATATATATCAAATGGTAGTACACAATACACCACATGCAATAAATAAGTGGTGAAAAAATCGAAATCTCATGGAATTAAATGTGAGATAAGAATCCCCTTTGAACTTTTCTTTGGTCTATGGTAGGTTAACCTCCTGTATAATGGAAAAAATAATTTTTATTAAATTATACAAGAATAATATAAATTCATATTATATCATATATGATCTTTTAATATTTCTTTGTTAATAATATTTCAGTATTATCGTCATTTCAGGTGTTAACTGATTCATTTTCCTTTATATGATTTGTTTCGTAAGTAGTGTTTGTTATTAATAGGATGTATCTTATTCATATTCAAAATTATATTAAGTCTTTAAACATTACTTTTAATCATCTAATGAAAATTATCCTTGAATGGATTGTGATGGGGAATGAATCTCATCGAGTTCACGGAGATGGTAATCCATACATATCCACGAGTGAAAATATCATTATTTTGATATTAAAATAATATATAATTGTATTGTATATCATATAAAAATAATCATTATCATTTTATATTTATTATTTACATCAATTACACATCATTATTTTACCCATCCAAATAATAATGTATTGAATAACAACTACACCACAATGTGGAGATGGTAAGTCGTACGTATGCATGTATGGTGACATGTAATTCAAAGGATGGAGAGAATAATGAATATGGTTGTACAATAATTATAATAACATCAATGTGTATAAAATATACTGGTGTTATTATTTTATAATGTAAACACCAAAGAAAAAGGAAGTGGAAGAAGAAAGGAACTTGAAAGAGGTGATGAAATATTTACATCTTCTTTGGGTTCTTCTTTTTGATTTGATCAAAAGGGCTCATTAGATTTGCTTTCTGACAAAAGTAATGCATATAGGATTAAGGGAGGATAGTTGAGAGGGTATTTGGGCAGAGGTTGGCTGAGACAAAAGGCTTTTAAGGTGTGGATTTGAGGGATGGGGGAGTTCCCTTTAATAATAGAGGTGAGGGTCACCTTAGGAAAAGACATAAATATTATTTTACAATAAAAATATTTTTGGTTTATAGTGGCTCCAAAGTTAATTATTTAAATTATAAGGTGGTTATGGGTCTAAAACAACTCACAAAATAGTTTTTATATAGGTTTGGGACACAATATTAACCTTATCTTTTAGATTTAACTCTTTGTTAAATAGTTTGACATTTACCCTGTCTCTTTGTATTTTTATATTATATGGTTAATAAACATACTATATACTTCCAAGAAAACCCCAAGTCGTTCATTAATGATAAAAATATCATTATATAAGTCTTTTTTTTGAACCTTATATTTTTAGGAATAGAATATAAATAAATAAAAAATATTTTGTTTAAAAACTCTATTATGTCAATTTTGACACTATTTGGTATCTTGTTTTTTCTAAATTAATTAAATCATTATTCCTTCAAAACAAATTAATCTATCCAACCCTAATATGTGATATTAACCTATAAAATTATTATAATTCATAAAAAGTCTCAAATTACATTTATTTAGATATTTATAATATCAATTATTTTACTATTTCATTAATTAGGTAATTACAGCATCATTATTCTGTCATAAATAAATTAAATTATATAAATTCTAAAAAATATAAATAAAATACCATTATATATGATATCTATTTATCATTATGATGAATATTTATAGTTTGATTTTCCTTTTGTGTAACTCTATATTAAAAAATTTTTAGTTATTAAACTTTGATTTTAACTCTTTTAACTCTTCTTTGAATTAAATAATAATAAATGTCCTAATCTAATCTAGGTAGACCAAAGAGGTTCATATTTTATTCTAAGGTTTTTTTGTCGAATTATACTTATCCAATAGAATTAGGTCATCTATTAGGGTAATAATAATATCATTTTTACCTTTAATTACCCTATTTACTTTTAACTCTGGTAAATAAAAGTTAAACATTACTATAAACCAAAAATTATTTTTATCTTGTTGAACCGCAATATAATACTTGATATTAACCATGTCTCTCCGAATTTCAAAATTCAACTCACAGAAGTGGTAAAATTATGTTTTAGGTAAATTTTCCAATGCTCCAAAGAGGTGGGTAAAAGACTGTGAAAGTTCAATAAAATTTTATATATCTAATATTATTAAAAAATTACTACAATGAATTAAATTGAACATATATAGGTATTATGTATCTATTTTGACCAAAAATAAATTTAAATAAAATAATTAATTATTTAAATAAAAATTTAGTTTTAAAATATATCTCAGTGTTTTTCACTTTTCATCAAAAATTGAAAGATTTCATATAAATACCAAAAATTCACCCTAAGCTAATTTAGATATTCCAAATCCAAAAATGAAGTCAATTTTGAATGATCAAATTTATAATATTTCAAAAATTGGATATTACTATTTATAATGGCTAGTTTGATTGGCCACAGTGTGTTAGAATCTTGATGTTTGGTATAATAAAAGCTATTACATTATTCAAAGGGAAATGTACCATGGATTTTTGGGGTGTTACATTATTCCCCCTTTTGGAAATTGCGTCATATAAATTTTTAAAATTGGTCTTGGGAACATAATTGAAATTCCCACATCGGAAAAAGAGTCAATAAAACTATCACTTTAAAAGAAAGAAAGAGAAGTACAATGGTCACCCGAGATAACCCATACTAGGATTCCATGTTGGAAAACATGGATATGGAAGTTAAACTAAGAGTCAATTTTTGATGGAGAGGGATAGAAAACATGACCAAGAAAAATATAACCACAAGAAAACCACAAACTTGTGATGGAAAAAATGGTCATTAGTTTCCCAGTAGGAAAAGTAAAAGGAAAATGTTTTTTTTGTTTTAAGTTATAGTTCATAAAGATGAGGAATTTATTTATGAGATTGAATAAGAACATAAAGAGATATACTTAATTTTTATGTAGAGTTTCATTCTTTAATAAATTTCTACCACTAACTCATTTTTTTTTCAAATTATGAGTATTCAAGATGAGTTGTTCCCACTGGAAGTGCTAGAATCAACTTATAGAGAATCACGTTATCCTCAAAGGATAAAATATATATTTACCTTATCTTTAGAGATTAATAAAAACCAAAATGGTTCATACAAGATTAAATGATCCCCAAAAGGATATTTCTTTAGATAAAGAAACATTAATCTTAATTTCTAAAATTAAACCAACAATAACCCAAAGATAAATAATTACCAATAAATAAACAATTTTCCTTAAAATCCATCAATATAATCCAAACTAATATTGAAACCCAAAACTTATAATAATTTTATTATGTAGTCTTCCATGTAAAATTGTATCTCCAAATGACATCGTCTACTCTAAAAGTGACATACTTAAAAGTAATTAACCTAATCAAATATTCTCCATTATAGGTTAATAATTTTCATAAATAAACCAAATCACTATAAATCCACAATAAAAAAATAGATAAAAATCCACAATTACTCCTCAAATGAAATACCATAGTATTCTATTTTCCTTCGGCATATAGTGTTCCCAATAGAGAGAACATCTTCTAAAATTACATGTATCACTTAATCACCAAATAATTTTCCTATACTAAGGGTATTCATTTGATAAGACAAATGATCCCAAATCAACTTATTATTGATCAATAAAATCATTTTACTAAAAATAATTAGTCATACTAACCAGGGACTTCACGTAGTCCAGTGGTAGGCGATAAATCCCAATATCACTCTAGTTGTGGGTTTGATTCCCATAACTTTGTTCGATGTGACAGGTTGTCACATGGTCTTTGTTTTGTCCTTTTTTCTAAAACTATATTTTATAACATTAGTAAAATGAGACAAATTCATCAAAATAACGTAACATAATTTAACCACAAATTTTATCTCATACTTTGCATTGTCATCCCAAATTATAATAACTTGTAATTTCCTCAAAACCAATGATCATATAAAACCAAATAGTTATTTATAACTCTATCCACAAGAGAATAGATAATTCTTCCTCAAATATCATTTTCACATGACAAAATGCAGGGTTACAAATACAAGAGAAAGTTATTCCAATGTAATCCCATCAATAAGGATAACTAATAATTTTAAACATATCTCCAGCCATTTATTTTCACATAGCTTCTTCTTTGACTAATAAAATATCTTATAGAATAAGGCATTCACTTGGGTAATTGCCAGGTCCCCTAAATTTATGGAAAATGACAATAAATGGATTCATGGGACCATTTTTATTTTCTTCCATAGTACTCTTCATTTTTCCTAGGCAATTCTTTACTTTATGTCCCTGTTTCCCACATGTAAATCATTTCATTGTTCCATTGTGACACTTTCCTTGGTGTCCCCTTCCACATTTCCTTCATGATGGAAATTTAGGATTTTTTTCTCCATGGTCTCTACAGCTATATCTCTTGTCATTCATCACCTTTCCCTTCTTTGTTGAGTCTGGGAGTTGGTTAATATATATGTTTTTTATCATATTTTTGGAAACATAATTTGGCATGAACACGATATCTTTTACTCCTATCAACATTCCATTTTTTTCTCATTTCCACCACCGTTCCCACCTTTTACATCATGATGAAAGTTACTCGGACTTCCTTGGAATCCAGCCATTGACTAAAACCAGAAAGCATTGTGTGAGTAACAATAGCCAGAAAATCATTTAGAGAATATCATGACATAATATATTTAATTTAAAACACCTTATGATTAACCAAGGTAATCTATTATTATATTATATTAAAATCTTTCAAATCGGTTTGTAAATAAAATATAAATTATCCTAAGCATATCCCCTAGGAGTTTTGTAACCAAGAGTGTAGCAAGGCCTGTTGTCGTGTACCGGTTCCCATTCGAGTCTAGCTCAAAGTGGTGTTTTTGGGTTTTACCCCTTGGTACATCTATGCCAGAGCCACCTCTACCTGCTCGTATCCATACAGGGAGGTAATTTTCTTGGAAAACTCACAAAATATCTACAATACCAAAATTTTAGGAAGTTCTTCTATAATAATCCTCAATGTCTATCTTAGAGCTATGTGATCTAATAATATTTTATCCAAATCTAGTTTCCAAGGTTTGTACAAAACTTCCTCTGATACCAACTCTAATGCCCTGACCCCAGAAACCTAGAGTCGGTGCATTATTACATATCATTGGAATGATCACAAAAGATCAAGTCTCAAAAGACCGATTCGTTTAGTAGCCTTGGATGTACTAGATACATTCATAAGGGTTACATTACATCAAAAAAATGGAAAACCACAACAGCATTGTTTGCATAGACAACACTAAGATCCCATAGTCTACCCCTGCAGGTCAGTCATAATATACTTCTTCGCATACTGGGAAAAATAAAAAATAGAAATTGGTGACCTCAGATGCTCATTAAGGATAACAATATAGCATAAACATTCATAAATAAGTATAAACATTTAAGGTAATGTATAGAACTAAAACAAAATCCTTTTAGACATAAAAATCATCATAATATGCCAAATGTAAATCAAAATATTTCCATTTACTTACTCTCATGGATATTCTACATGTAGAATAATCACATGAAATATCAATAGCCACTTTCATAATGATGGAATGCATAATTCCAGACTTTCAGAACCACATAGTCAAGGACTTGTGCCAAGAATAAAAATAAGATTTTGTCAAGGACTTATGCCAAGACACTGGTTTGTCTCATGAGACCTACCAATGCATCGAAGAGCTATAGAGGGCTCCACCAATTATTTACTAAGTCCAATGCATTCCTCATATGAAAATTTTGAAACATAACATAAACATTCTTATTAAAACTAGCATATGAAATTTAAATACTTTATCCACAAACCATGAATGGTATAAAAATAGCAGATCCACAGTCAAAAATAACTCATTAAATACAATATAGAAGATTTTATTGTTACATATTAACCTCATTTGAGAATAATAATGGATATTGACATAGATGAAAATAATCATCAAAATTATTTGAGAGAAATATCCTCCTTTTACTTGAAATCATTTAAAAGTCACACTATTTATTAAGAAGTCGTTTAAAAATAGAGTTTTGAATTAATGTGTCCCATACCACTTTAGAACTTTTAAAAGGAATTTTCATTTTAAAACATTAATGTCCATATAAATAAAACCATAAAACCATTTTTAAAACATGAACATTAATGAGAATTACTTAGAAGAATAAATTTTTAAAACATTTAATATGGTATTTTAGTCAGAGTTACTTTCCAAATGAGAGATGTGTGAATAAAAAAATTGAGGTAATAAAAACTTTATAATACCATGAGAATAAAGGATTTCATTATATACTATGTCAAAGAAGAGTATATACACCATATAAAAGTGAATTGGTGCATAACAACAAAGAAGTCTCAAAGGAATGTAAATTGAGATAAAATCCCTTATAAAGACAATATCATTAGGTAAAGGATAAATAAATGACATAATTATGTGTGATAAATATAAATAAACTCAATATGTTTGGATATTAGGTGTAAATAAATCAGTGGAAATTCACACATAGTCTTGTAAAAACAACACCAATGACTTGGATGTTTAACTCAATGAATGGAAATTGAGTTATGATCATGTTTATATAAATGACTTGAGAAATTATCAATGGAGTGATTATGTGTATCAAAATTATATCCACACTAAGGGGAGAGGAAATTACTATAGAAATAATAAATATTTATTCCACATATATTGTTAGAGTAAAAATAATCAATGGAGTATGCGTAAAGGCCACTGAGTAAAAATTGAAATTTCAAATTCCCTTGGTAAATTATGAAACATAAAACCCATGAAAGAAGGATCATAAAATGAAAACTTAAATACTCATAAATTAATGTATATTAAACCAATAATACAATAATGGATAGTACATACACCACACAAAAGGAAATAGTGTCCACTAGGGCATGAATATCAGGTGAATAAAAAGTGATCTGAAAACCCGTTACTTTGTTGTAATCAATCATGTCATATGACCAAAAGTTAATAAACACAAAATTAATAACAAAATACCATGAATATAAATATAAAAATGATAATATATATCAAATATAAGTACACAATACACCACATGCAATAAATAAGTGGTGAACAATGGAAATCTCATGGAATTAAATGTGAGATAAGAAACCCCTTACTTTGTACTTTTCCATGGTTAATGGTTGGTTGACCTCCTGTAAAATGGTGAACTAGTTGTTATTAAATTATAAAATAATCATATATATTAATATGATATAATATATGATCTTTTAATATTGATTTGTTAATAATATTTTATTATTATCGTCGTTTCGGGTGTTAACTGATTCATTTTCCTTTATATGCTTTGTTTCGTAAGTAGTGTTTGTTATGAATAGGATTTATATTAGACATATTCATAATTTTATTAAGTCTTTAAACATTATTTATAATCATATAATGAAAATTAGCCTTTAATGGATTACAATGGGGAACGAATCTCATCACGTTCATGGAGACGGTAATCCGTATGTATGCACGTGCGATAATATCATTCTTTTGATATTAAAATAATATATAATTGGATGGTATATCATATATACAGAATCATTATCATGTTATATTTTTTATTTACATCAATTATCGGTCATTATTATACCCATCCAAAAAATAATGTATTGAATAAAATTACACCACGCCGTGGAGATGGTTGGCCGTACATACACACATATGGTGACATGTCATTAAAAGGATGGATAGAATAATTTATATTGTAGTAACATAATTATAATAACATCACATTGTATATAATATACTAGATTTATTATTTTACAATGTAAACAAAAAAGAAATATGAAGTTTAAGAAGAAAGGAAATTGAAAGAAGTGATAAAATATTTAACTCTTCTTCGGGTTCTTCCTTTTGATATGATCAAAAGGGCTCCTTAGGTTGGATTTCTGACCAAAGGAAGGCCTCTAGGATGAAGGGAGGACAGTTGAGAGGGTATTTTGGCAGTGTTTGGCTGAGAAAAAATTGTTTAAGGTGTGAATTTGAGGGAAGGGGGAGTGCCCATTTATAAGAGGGGTGTGGGGAACCTTAGGAAAAGCTAGAAATATTATTTTATAATAAAATAATTTTCGATTTATAATGGCTGAAAAGTGGATTATTTAAAGGATAAGGTAGATATGGGTCGAAAACCACTCAACTAATATGTTTTAGAGAGGTTTGGGTCACTATATGAACCTTATCTTATAGATTTATCTTAAATAGTTTGACATTTACCATGTCTCTTTGTATTTTTATATTATATGGTTAATAAATTTACTATATATTTCCAAAAAAACCCAAAGTGGTTAATTAATGATAAAATATCATTATATAAGTCTTTTTTCCGATCCTTATATTTTTAGGAATAGAATATAAATTAATAATATAATATTTGTATTAAAAACTCTATTATGCAGAATTTTGACACTATTTGGTATTTTGTTTTTTCTAAATTCATAACAGCATTTATACTTCAAAAAAAGTCATCTAAACAACCCTAAAATGTCATAATAACCTATAAAATTAGTCTAATTCCTAAAAAGGCTCAAATTTAATTTATTTGGTTATTTATAATATCTATTATCTTAATATTTCATTAATTAGTTAATTACTGCGTCATCATTGTGTCATAATTAAATTAAATTATTTAAAGTCTAAAAAATATATATAAACTACCATTATGTAGTAAATATTTTTATATTTCTAATTAATATTTATAGTAGAATGTATCTTATGTGTAACCTTATATTAAAAATGTTTTATTTATTAAACTTTGATTTTTACTCTTTTAACTCTTCTTTGAATTAAATAATAATAAATGTCCTAATATAATCCATGTGGACCAAAGAGGTTAATATTTTATTCGTAAGGTTGTTTTTGGTCGAATTATACTTATTCAATTGAATTAGGACACGTGTTAGGGTAATAATAATATCATTTTTACTTTCAATTATCCTATTTACTTTTAACCATGGTAAATAAAAGTTAAAATTTACTATTCACAAAAAATTATTTTTATCTTATTGAACCTCATTTTACTCTTTTATATTAATCGTGTATCTCAGATTTTCAAAATTCAACTCACAGAAGCGGTAAAATTATGTTTTATGTCAATCTTCAAATGCTCCTAGGAGGTGGGTAAAAGACTGTGAAAAGTTCAATAAAATTTTATATATCTAATATTATTAAAAAATGACTCCAATGAATTACATCAAACATATATAGGTATTATGTATCTATTTTGACCTAAAATAAATTTAAATAAAATAATAAATTATTTATTTAAAAATTTGGTTTTAAACTATAATAGAGTGTTTTTCACAATTCATAAAAAATTGAAAATTATCAGAAAAATACCAAAAATTCACCCTAAGATAAATTCGATATTCCAAATATAACCACGAAGTCCATTTTGAAAGATAAATTTTTTAAAATTTCAAAAAGTGGGTATTACTATTCATAAGGTCTAGTTTGATTGGTCACAGTCTGTCAGAATCTCGAAGTTGCGTACAATGCAAGCTATTACATTATTCAAAGGGAAACATACCATGGAAGCATGGGGTGTTACAATAAAGAGGGTAAACATGTTTTTATCTAAGGCCTAACAAAGGTACAATGGTGTTTAGTATCAGCCTAAAAGTCTTTGGATTTATTATTGGATATCTTTAACATAATATATTCAATTCTTATAACTATTCAATAAGTATATGTATTAGGAAATGTTGTAATCTCCTGGATCATATTATTTGATACATTTATGACTCATATCTTTTGAACTACCAAGAATTATCCTAGGACTCACAGTAGTGATCTTTGATATGCTGGGTATTCTTCTCAAATGTTATGATCATGTTCTCATACCTTCATTTTTATGTTATACTAATCTGATCATTGATATCTCCCATTAGAACCATTATCATGCATCAGATATCCCCATTTTCTATAATTATTTTCTATAAAATGTCTAATAATAATGAGAGTTACAAAGAACTATGTTTAAGATGTTGTTTAATTCTTTTGATCATTTTGTATATGTTCCAATGATTCCAAAGGCATTATACCTACATTATTATAAAATTGATATTTTTTTTAAAATAAATAATATTATTCTATTAAAATCTTATATCTATGTATGAAAGGTTTGGGTCATTATACTTTTTAGTAATGTCAGGTTTATTTAACCATTGGAAACTATAATTTGAAAATATTAGTGGAATCCCTCAGGATATGTCTAAGGTTATCTATATAGAAAATTCAAACTACAAGAAAATATCCTATATTTTTTTATATATAGAGTCAGTTATTTCAAATAAAATACATCCATGTATAGACACAACATGTGGATTTGGATTTAGTATAGAAGTGACAAGGGTTAATAAATTTTAATAGGGATTATTTGGCTATGACTTCACTATGGGAATGAAATGGGGCCTGTTGCACAAATATTTTGACAATTATAGGGTATTTGTTTTCGAAATTCACAAATTATTCATGTACCATCATAAAGGTTTTGATAAATAAACACAGCTGGACATGGATAATCCTGTGGTTTTATTCATTGAAATTAATTTATCTATATTTTGACATCCAATAATCTATTTTTCATGATTATGTGGTTTCCTAGTATGATTATTTTTTTGATGATTACATTTTTTGGTTCTAGTTGATGGCTGAAACCCAATGAAATTGTGTTAATACTTAATATGATGGTTAATGAAAAGATTTTAATCATTAGAGAAAAAATGTTATGGGATATGAAACTAATGATCTCATTGATATAATAACATAACATTCTCAAGATATGAATCATATCGAACTTCCATAGAGGAAAAAAGGGAAAATATTTCATTGATTCATTCAAGAGGAAACACCACCTTCTTTATGTGGTTCTACTGATCCAATAGTTTCTAATATATGGATCAGTAACATTGAAAAAATATTTTACATTATATATTGTTTACTAGATAGAAAATTCATTTGGTAAGTCTATCATTATGAAGGAGAAGTGGATCAATGGAGGTATCTTATCTTTCATACATGAAAATAATAAGAAATTAACACCATAAACATAAATGAGTTCAAAATACTATTTTCCAATATATACATTCTTTTTTTCTCCCAATGACAATTAACATCTAGTTTCTTATACTAAAATAGATATATTAAGAATCCATTGGAAACTATTTGGGAAATTTCCAAGACATGTGAGGTATTATTATGTTGTTGTCATCCAATATAAATGTAAGGTTGATTGATCATTAGTGGTTTGAAAAAAAGTCTCTAATTAGAATTATCTATAAATTAATTTGATATCTATTAAGATATCATTCATTGTGCTATAAAGGTGTAAATAGATATTAGAGTTACCCATCAATCACATGGTTTTAATGAGTAATGATATAGGAAATTCAAGGGAACTATAATAACTATAGTGAAAAGAAGAAGATATTACTATTATGCTCAATACGTGGAAGGAGGCATGGATAAAATTGTTTTCATGGTGATACTAAATGGTTTAGGTGTAGATAGAAAGGCCATTGAGAAGATTGATGATGAAATTATGTGATGAATATGTATAATGATAAAAATAGAGAGAAATACCTATGGAATTAACCTCCCACACTCTAGAGTATAAAATTATTGGAGTATAAACATTGTTTTAATAATGGAAAAAATACAAAGGCTAATGATGTTGATCAATGTTAGCAACCTCTTATTCCAAAAAATAAATTGAAATCTCATCTGATCACTCTTTATGATGAGGGGTATAATAATGACATTGTGAAAGGTTTACTTATAATAAACTCTAGAAATGATATGGTCTTATTTTATTGTAGATATATCCACTTTATTATATATGATGAATTTTATATGGTATTAAAATTCCTCCCAAATGGTATGATTTTGAATGAGTAGTGAAAACCCTTAATTGTACAATGGTCAAATATCCCTTCTATAATTTTTATACAATCAATGTTTTTGGTAATGTGATTCCAAAAATTATTTTTACTCTCTCAATGGTTGAATTTGATTTTATCTTAGATAGTATTGGATTTTTCTATATAAATTACATATTAATTTACATCGATGAAATGTGTCATTTGATATCCCAAACCAACCTATGATCTTATATCAATATGATGAAAAATATAAGCTTTTGATAGATATTTAATCCATTTAATGGGTCTGGATTCCCATTCAAAATGAGAGTTTATCACATATGGTTGATGATAAACTCAAAATTTATGATATTCCTATTGAATTGGAGTTTGTTAGCATGCTTCCAAAAGATTTTCATAATCATCCAACAAAACATGATTTTTAGATATTAGTAGAACTCATACCATATTCAATAATAACTTCAAAGACTCCCTATAGGGTGTCCTAGATTAGGTTGCTGGAATTAATGAAGCAACTCTAGGATAATCCTGAAAATGAATTCATTATTCCACATTTTTCACCATGGGATCCACCTATTTTTTTATAAGGTAAAAAAGGATTGTTGTGACTCTATATTTATTTATTGGAAATGAACATGAACAAAATAATAAATAGGCATCCTATTCCTTATATTGATGACTTGGTTGATCAATTTTTCAGAGTTCACTATATTTATAAGATTGACCTTCATTTTGGATATAATCAATTGATGGTTAATAAGAATGATATCCACAAGATACAATTACATAAAAGTTGTGGAAAATATGAGTATAGAGTGATTCTATTTGATCTTACTAATTACCTCACTATCCTCATGAATTTAATGAATGGTGTATCTAGTTATTATCATGTTCATTGTTTGGTAGTATTAATAGATAATATTCATATATATTCAAAGAGAAACGTAGATATTGAAGATCATTTAAAGATTGGAATGATGACCCTAAGAAAGAATAAGTTGTATGAAAAATTCAAAAAAATTTATTTTGGATATAATATGTTTCATTTTGGGTCATCTAATATAAATTAAGGGTATATATGTGGATACATGAAAGGAGGAGGCTATTAATCATTGGTACAATCCAAACACTATGAAAAAGATCAAAAGTTTTCTTGATTTGGATGGATATTATTAGTGGTTTGTGGATCATTTATCATGGATATCCATTACAATCACTAGGCTGACTCAGTAGAAATCCATGATCCTATGGATTGATGAATTAGAGGAATATATCAAGGAAATGAAGAGAAGGTTAGTCAGAACACATGTGATTATATTACCCTATAGTGGAGAAGGGTTAGTAATATATAATCATGGATCAATGAATAAACATTCTAACATTATTTGGATAAATGATATGGTGTTATCTTATTTCTAAAGATAATCGAAGGTTCTTCCAAAAACATTACCCAAATCATGATTGTGATTTTGATACTATAATTTTAAAAGTGTAGATATGGAGGAATTATATTTATACACATTGGTGTGATATGTATACAGATAATAAAAACGTTAAATTATATATTCATAGATAAAAAAATGAACATGCACCGTAGAAAATGGTTGGTGATGATTATAGGTTATAAATGATCAATACATTTCAACATTAGGAAAATGATCAAGGTGGCCGATGATTTGAGTCAAAAGGAGCATTCTAACATATTTATGGTGATCATCATAAAAATATATAATAATTATGGATTTGAAAAAGAAGGATATTGAAATATTGAAGTAAGGGGATAAATAATATATTTCTAAAAAGAGTGTCTAAATATCAATCCATATATAGACTAAAAAGGCTTATATGGAAGATATAGAGTTATAAACACATATTTGAAATGATATTGATTATAAATTCTTTATGATGGGTTAATAAGGTTTAGTTACCATTAATATGTTCTTTCCATAAAAAATTTGAAGAAGGAAATATTAGATGAAGCTAATAGTACTTCACTCTCTATCAATCCTATAGGAAAAATTATGTAAAAAAACATAATGAGAGTTTCATGTGGGATAACATCAAGAGAGTTATTTCGAATTTTGTATCTCAGTTCTTGGTATGTCAAAAAGCTATCAATGAGAGACCAAATAATCAGAGGTTTTAAATATTTTACCAAAAGGAGAATGGAAATGGGAAAAAATCTCCATGGATTCTTTCATCAAATTCCACAATAATTAAAAAGGGAATAATTTTCTATGATCTGTAGTTGATATCCATGTAAATTTATCACACATCATCACTATTAAAGAAGATTTTCTCTGCATCTTCTTACAGAATATACAATATTGATGTTGTAAGGTTGCATGGAGTACCACATTCTATTATATTTGTTTATGATCCTAGGATTACTTCTATGTTCTATTGAAGTATTCACGAGGAAATAGAAACATATCCATATTTTAACACAATATATCATTCTTAGAGAGATGACCAGTCTAATAAAACCATTCAAACAATTGGGGATATGTTTAAATCTTATAATTTGAATTTCAAAGGATGTTGGGATCAACTCCTTCCTCTAGTTGGGTTATATTACAATAGTGGAATTCAATCGAGTATATATATATATATATATATCCTTATAAATTCTTCTCTGGAAATATGTGAAGAACTCCAACATATTGGGATTTAGAGGGATAAAAAATCTATTTGGACATATTATAGTGGGGGAAGTATCAAATAATTTCATATCCATTCAATAACACATAATAGATTTTGAGAGTTTAAAGAAAATTCATAATAAAAACTATCTTCATGATATAGAGTTTGATGTTAGACAGTAGGCATTAATTTAAGTTTATGCATCAAATAATATTATGATATTAGGAAATAAATAAATGCAATTACCTAAAAATATTTCCACTTTTTATATTCTTGATTGAGTGTGGATGTTTTTTTTCACATGGCACTTCCACTAAACCTCTTGCAAGTTCACAATGAGTTCCATGTGTGTCACTTGTGGAAGTACAAACCAAATACTTCAAATGTACTGATTATATATGTTATACCTCATGATCATTATATTTCCAATAAAGGAAAATCTATTGATATTATGCATCATAGAAATAAATTTCGATGAATTATGAAATGTCACCTAGTAAATGTTTTATTCTAAAAACCACTAACATTATAAAGAAACATGGGAACCACATGATAAAATTATGTAGAATTTTACATAATTTTTTATCAATGTGAAGATATTTATAGGGATAAATTCATGTTATGGGGTTTATAATGTAACACATTAAAATTTTATGAGATATATTTTTTAAATAAATTTTATTTTATCTTTAGATTTCAATACACACAACGCCGAATTTTAAAGAACAACATTATAATATTAATAAGATTACATATACACGACCATTATAATCTAGACATTAAACATGTTGTTTTGAATAATAACAACCAATATTTTTAAATTTTGTTTATTGGTTATATATATATAATAAATTTTGATAAAAAGTAATTCTTTTTTAGAAAAGACCTTATATTTTTGAAAACATGTTTTTCTCAGAAACTGAATTTATTTATTTGTGTAAAAATAATGAAATTAATTTATTAAACCTATAGAAAATTTATATAAAATATTATCTTTAGTTCCAGAATCAGCATATATATATTATCTTGGAGAAATGTTTTGATTTTTTTGAAATGATAAATTTTTCGATGATTAGTGAAAAATATAGGTTTTTATTAAAAATTGCCTTTTCATTTAAAGAATATAAGTGTTCCATATTATATTAATATGGTTTAATATTAAAATTATTAAAAAAAGTACATAATTAATATTATTTAGTATTTTTAATCTATAAATTTTAAATTGCGATATTAAAAAATTCTATATATTTGAAAACATTGTCTTTGGAAAACTACATTTTTATCACTTTTATGGGATTAATTTTAAATTATATTATTCCAGTTAAATTAATTTAATTCATAAAAATGGATTAACTATTTGGAATTATCATTGTCAATAATATTTAATGTGTTCCAATTAATTTTTGATCATAATTAATTATAGAAATCTAAAAAATAATAATTACCATAGATAATGTTAAAACAATTTTTGAGGGTCTCAAACTACAAAATAAATTGTTAAAATAACATAAAAAATTTTCACACCCTCTTAAATTTCCATATTTCTACCTTATACCATATAATGATATCAAATGTTTCATTTTTTCACCTTTTGAAATGTCTAAAACATGTGTACAACATTATCTTCCATGTGTGCCCTCTCCCCCCTTATAATATGGTACCCCGTCTCCTTCCTCTTCACATTTCCAAATAATTTTAGTTTAGATAATACATACCCAAATGTATTCCTTAATTCCATACCCACATCATAGTGGATATAGGTTTATTTTTCAAACCTTTTTAGAAGTCTTATGGTGCATACGTATCGAGGTTGTCTAATAAAACGATATTTCTCTTAATCAATCATTTTTAATTTATTTATTCTTCCAAAAGATTCAAATATTACAAAAATATAATTATATAGCATATTAAATTTCTCAAATATACTAATATTTTATTATTATAATAAAATTACCTATATCCATCTCTTTTGAAATCATGTGCTAAATGAAACAATGAATTATGTTTAAAATGGACTACAACACCCTGAACTGATATAATTTGTTTTTCATCACTAAATCTCAAAGGAAGAGAAAAATGATGGATTAAAAGTACACACACACACATATATATATATGATATTTATGATTTATTTATACTTTTATAATTATAATATAAAAAATAAATTTCTACCTTCCAATCTATTAGAAAATGATAATCTCACACATGTGTTCATGTCGACTACCGTCTCCAGAATAGAATGTGGTATGTTTTTCATTTTATATTAACATGAAGTGTAAAAAGGATATATATATATATATATTTAATATGTACAATTTATATGACATAAAAATTATTCTATAATGGTAATAAATTTTTTTTTCTATCTTTCATTTCATCCATCCAGAAAATGGAACACTTTTCATGCATACGCACGACCTACCATCATCATAAATAGTGTAAATCAGTTTCTATATATATAATTTATGGATCACTATATATATATATAACTAATATATATTATATTTAGAATAAGGATAAGTCATAGATAGGATTGGGCCATTACCAAGTTAAATGAAATAAAAATAACATACCAAAACATACATAAAAAATAAAGAAATTATTACCAAAAAAATGATTTCAATAAGGAAATTGTTAAAGAATGGGTAATCAAAGGACATATTTAAATCATATAAGGTACAATATATATGATTAATTTTTTTTATAAATTATGTTCAATAAATAAATATTTATTATACATGAGTATTAAATGTGTATGAACAAATTCTAGACTTTTGGTAAGAGATTCCAATCTCTCTCTTATTTGTGGGAAACACATTCTATATTCACCACTCGTTTATTTTTTTGGTGTATATTATAGTGATATGAAAATTTAATAAATATATATTACATCTTTGAATATGCATATTAAATACATAACAAAAGAATCCATTCTAGAATTATATAGGCTTATTATAGTTGGAATCATGGAATCATAAAAAACTAGTTCTAATGTGAACCCTATCATCAAAAACTATGTTATTTGTAACACCATTCATTAATATAAATTAAATACCTAATTCTATTATTTATAACCTAGGTAAATGAAACAAATTAATGTTTGAGTTGAGATGATCTGTCTTGGTAAATAATGGATATATCAAAATAACATGATTTTAAGGGCATGATAACATGAGAAAAACATTTTGAAACCCTACCCTATGTGTCATATATAAAAAACAAGAGTCATGGAATAAATTTTAGTAGTTAATAATACATGAATCACAAAATAAGTCAATGAACATGATACATGAGAACAAAATGTTGGAATAAGTCATATATTTTTGTTATACAAATAATAATACACAATCATATCCCTATTAGTCGAAGATAATTCATTAAATAATAATATGGAATTTTGTTCATTCCCCAAATCATTGTTCTATTCATGGTTTTATCCCATGACTATAATAGTGTAAAAATTCCGTAATTGAATAGGGGTCACACACCAATCTATTATTATTTATCTCATAAGATATCAATCTTCTCTAAATTCATTGGTGGTATATATAAGCCCCACAAGTCAAATTATTCATAAATTTGTGTTTTATAAGATCATAAAATATTCACCTTATCATAACCCATATAAAATAAATAGGTTTCATATATACTTGATCATATAATAACCAATAGAATGGAAATGGTTTTCATAATCATATTCTCAATTAATCATTGAATAAATCATGGAAAAGGAATGAAATTTAGAATCCTCTCATAATCATAAACATACTCCATGTAGTGTAATAATAAGGATAGTACCCTTAGATCAAATTCCTATTAAACCATAACTATATTCAAAGGATTTCATCTTAGTTGGAATATGGTTTTGAATGGTCACCTGTAACATTTCATGAGGAAAATAACTTTTTCACTTTGAAATTAACCTATTTTAAAACTAGAAGTTCAATTTTTTTTGAAAATAAATAACATTTAAGATAAAATATTATCCATATAATGTAATATTTAAATCAGTGAGTGTTCATTATAGTGAAAAATAGTGTTCATCTTGTATATATTAAATCATATATTTCTTTCAAATTTCTGTTAAATGTAAAAAGTACCGCATTTGGAAAATTAAAATAATATTATGTTAAGACCATATTCCAAGAAAATAAAACATTGGTAAAAATTTCACTTATAGATCATTTTTTAATTTTAATAACATTCTTCAAAATAGTTTTATAAAATTTTACATTTAAGTAACTATATTTTCAATGAAAATGTAGAAATAAAGTCAATTTTTTCTTAAAAATATTTTTTTGGACACTATAGTATCTAAAGGGTGTAAAATTAATGGGAACCATTTATTTTCTTAAAATGACTTATATTTATGAAAATTAATATATTTATTGAGTGATAGATAATAAGATCTTCTTATTTGAAGCATAATCACAAACAACTTCATTAAATAGAGATATTTTCATATAATGCTCTTACCAATTTGATATTTTTTAATCATAAGTCCCTTGAAAGAAATAATATTTAATTAATATATAAAAATAATAATTATAATAATAATATTGATATAATAAATTCATGGTATGTATTTACACCAAAACAATTTTTATATATGGCATGTGTCCCGCATAAATAACAGTCTGAGGAAAATACAGTACCTTAAGTCTCTAAATCCATTGTACACAATAGAAACTCTTATATAATCAATATAGATTTATTATAAATATATTATATTATTAGAATCATATTTATCATAACATATATTTTTTACCTATATCATTTTATTAGCTATCTATTTATAATTCAATGTTAAAACCACGTTTAATGTAACAATTACATCATTTTTCCAGTATGTTTTTGTTTGTTTTTTATCCATTCACATGGATCAGTGATACATCATATATATAATATTATATAGGAAATAATTATCATATATATTAATTATTTATCTATATATTTTAATCCATAATTTCAATATATAAAAAATGAATTACATAGTTCATATAGATATTATGCAATACATATGCCTAAATATGGTTTCCATTTTCTCGATTGAAAGAATGAATGGAAGGTAAATAACATTACACCATTATAAATTAATTATTATTTTAAAAATATCACATATATTAATTAATTTTATCATTATTTACTTCCATTGAAATCGTAAGTGAAAAAATAATCACATCGCTTTGTGAGGAGATAGTCTACAGTATATACAAGTGACATTATCTTATTCCCAAGGAATGGATAGGAAGAAGTGATTTGTTATATAATAGTTCAAGAAGTATAATTATTGCATAAATATGATATAAATATGATATATAAATCACCATAGACATCTATGTGAGGTGGTTGTGAAGAAGAAATTAAACTGGTTCTCAAGGTGGTAGTCCGCCGTACATGTTATTAATGATTTTATTTCCTATTTCATGGAATATGAGGTCGATATTGGTTAATTAATCAACTTAATAAAAATTACATATATTCTAGATACTATATATATATATTATCATCATAGATATAGATGATTTAAAGGCGGTGGAAAAATAAATAAATCAAAAACCCAAGTTTAATAATTTTCCATCATTATCAGAGAACCTCTTTAGGTTTATTCCCAATGCCTTATTAACTGGTTTTACATATCAAATGAGACCTATATGATATGGGTATGGATTCAAGTAATAGATATGGGATGTTAATGTATGGAAAATTTTTCTTTGGATGTTTTAAGAGGATAGGATGTGTTTTTCCCTTTTATAATATTGGGAGAGGGAAAAATAAGAATTTATGAAAGGAAATAAAGTATACTAGTGATATAAACAATGTAGGTTCCGGGAACAGTGGAATCATGGTTGGGACGCCACCCAAATTTAATTTTTACCATTATTAGTTATTATTTTAGGATCAATACGATGATGAATTCCAGTCTCCATAGAATAGAATCAAATATTTTGATAAATAAGGAAGAGGACCTAAACCTTTAAAGAGGATCATAAAAATCATATTTATAAATAATTTAATTTATTTCATAAAGAAATGAATACCTAGATCTTTGTTATTTTCTTTATTAATGATTTTGATCATCCAGAATGAATCTTTTGGATTATCTCATTGCGCTTGCGAGGATACAAACATGAATCCCTCTAGTGGTGATCCACATGTGCTCTGATGGCCTCTGATCAACACCACTCATTCTCCAAGTGCTAGCACGGTGAAGCGAGTGTCTTGTGTCGGTCATTCTTGACTGTTTTCTCTTCGGCCTTAAAGAATGTATCTCATTCATGATAGGGGAGGGAAGAGGATTTAAAAAAGAATTTTTTTAGATCAACATTTTTCAATTCACCAATCATGCAGTTAGGTACATGTCACAATAAACGGTTGTGTATATTTATTGACCCGAGGCTTCAGTTACAATATTTAATTACATTACAGAAATTAAATACAATCCCAACCATAGAGAAAAATGATGCTATTAATAATAATAACGTGTCATTATTTATGGTGCGTCAACTTGCACAAAATAGAATTATAAATAAAATTTCAATCACAAAATAATAGCGGTCTTATTTTAATTTGTGCCAAATAGTTAAATAATTATTTATCATCTTAAAAATAATCATTTTACTATTGGACCGGCCTTGGTTTTCCCAAACTCCACTTCTATTTTTTGAACACCTGAATAAATAAAAAAATAATTTATTCTCTTATAAAAACGTTTTATTTACAGAATAGTACATAAATATTTATTAAATTATCGTTAAAATAAATAAATATATTTACCCACAATCTGGTGAATAAATATTTATTAAACATAAGAAATCATTTGAACATGAAAAAATTCATTCCATTGTATTTATAATAATATTTATTAATTAAATGCAAATATAATTTAAACAAGACCCCCCCAGTAACACTTAGTGTGTAACTCTCTAGGATTCTTTATTGTTGGCATTAGGAAGGCTTGCCTAATGTCCCAGAGTAATATATAGCAACGGGTCAAGGCACCGAAGAGAAAGAACATAAAGTCCAAAAAATATATCCACATATAAACTCTCATTGTGGATTATGATCTCTATGTCTCAAAAACATATCAAGCAGGATTCATGAAAGTGTCATCAAACTTTGTGCCTCATATTTCATTCTTTGACTACTTGAAATAAACTCATCATTACACCTTGGACAAGGAATTTCACATGATGGTTCTATTTGAATCAAAGGGCTGAGATATCAACATCCATAAATGGATGATAAAAATCCTTCCTCGACTTATCGATTAATAACATGCCCCTCGTGACACACCCAACGTACCCTACTTCCCAGCAACTATCTGCATGATAGTTTTCGTTGGTAAATCACAGTGCACCAGTCATGACACATATCAATGATAATATTAAAGTCTATGGATAATTACACAGACACATAGATATAAATATCCAATGAATCTAAAATATTCACAATTTCTTCTAGCGCATCTCTTCTTATAATCTCTTACCTCAAGGATTAATAAGTGCGAACATTTTAAGACGAAGTCTCATCTTCTTATGAGTACTCACACATGACGGTCTGCATGCTATGTGTCCCATAATATTATTCCATTCAAACATATAATTATATTTAAGAACATTGTTATATCATTTCAACGTTCTAATTATAGAAGAGAACTGCCATGAACTTATTAATGCAACAAATATTATGGGACATTATTAAATCAAACTCATTAAGTACAATAAAAATATGTAAAAATATGTTTAATATTTAAATAAAATAAATATCCATGTAATAAAAGTATAACTATTTATTTCTAGGACACCAAATCTAACAAAATACACTTGGTTTAGAGCCAACTACCTATGACTTTCATTCCGCAAGACCTCACATGGTGATCATGTTTCTATTGAGTCAACACTTTAGACAAGGGGTCCACCAGGTTGTCATCCATGGAAATACTTCTTTCTATAACTTCACCTCTCTGAGATAAATCCCGCTAAATATGATACTTCAAAAATATTTACTTCATTCACTGATGTGACATTGACTCTTTTGTGAGAGCCACCGCTGCAGTATTATCACAGTACAATGTATTGTGATCTTTATTGATAGGTATCACATATAGCTCCTGGAAAAAGTTTTTCATCCAAACTACTTATTTAGATGCCTTAGATGTTGTGAATTAAATGGACTCTGCTAAAGAATATGCTACCACGCTCTTCTTTGAGCTCTTCCATCTCACTACACCTCCATTGAAAGTGAATATGTATCCCGTTTGGGACTTCATTTCAGCTTGATCGGTATAGAAACTAGCATCTGTATATGCTCTAATGACTAGTTCTTCATCTCCCCTATAAACTAGGAATATATCCTTAGTAAGCCTTATATACTTTAGGATAGTCTTTAATTCCATTAAATGGCAGTCACCTAGGTCATCTTGATATCCACCAACAACACTCAAATTATATATGGCATCCAACCTAGTACATTGCATGTCGTACAGGACTAACCCCATCACTGATGTGAATGAATTCCTTTCCATTATCTTTCATTCCTTATGTGGATGATAACACATTTTCATAGAAATATGAAGGCCATGTGACACTGGAAATAATCCCCTCTTGGATTGTTTCATACTGAATCTCTTCATTATCTTATCAATGTATGTACTTTGACTTAGGACTAACAATCTCTTGGATATATATCGATGGATCTTGATCCAAAGAATATATGCTGCCTCACTCAAGTCTTCATGTAGAATCCTTGATTCAACCATTCCTTAACAGGCTTTAAGACTGGTATCTCGTTTCCAATAACTAACATGTAATCAGCATATTCTATTAGGAAAATGACCGCACTCCCAAAAAACAGTTTTTAGATACAAGGATCACATTCATTCTTGATAAACCTAAATTTTGTTATGGCTTCATGAAAATGAATGTTCCAGGACTAGGATGATTTTTTTAATTTATACATGGATATCTGCAACTTTCATACCATATTGGAATCCTTTGTTGTAATAAATCCTTCAGGTTGTGTCATGTGGACATCTTTCTGAAGGTTCTAATTTCATTTGTCTAACCTCTCTTGTACTCTTACACAGTTCTTGTGTCTCTAGAATAGTTATTTCGTCCATAAGGCTTTGTGGAATCTACTCCAATAGCAACACTTGTGTACCTTGAGCCTCAATTTCATCAAATTATATCTCACTCCCACTATGACTTTTAGATATGTTCTCCATCTAAAGGAACATGGTGTGTCTTGTCAAAATAACCTTTTTTTGAGGGGTTTTATAGGTAATATACCTTTGTTTCCTTGGGGTATCCTATAAAGGTAAAATTTTTGCCTCGTGGTGCATGTTTGTTACATGAAGAGGCCTTAACAAACACATCACTTCCCCATAAGAGTAAATATTATAACAGGGCTTTCTTTCCATTCCAAAACACATATGGAATACCATTTATCAATTTTTTTGGTACATGGTTTAGTTTGTGCATTGCTACATGTAATGAATATCCCTAAAAGTATTAGGGAAGACTCGCATGACTCATCATTTATCTCACCATGTCCAAAAGGGTGCAGTTCCTCCTTTTCCTCACACCATTCCACTAGAGTGTGTAATGATGATTGAGTTGGGATAGTATCCCAAAATCATGTATATAATCAATGAAGTCTTGGTTAAGATTTTATTCACCTTGGTCTGTGCAAAGTTTCATAATATTCTTACCAAAATGGTTCTCAACTTCATTATTTTATTCTTTAAACATATCAAAAGAATTCTAATTATACATCATTAAGTTGATATATCCATATCTACTAAAATCATCAATAAATGTTATGAAGTATGAGTACCCTCACCTTTCCTCAACTAGAAATGGTCCACACACATCGGTATGAACCATTAAATAATTTCTATATCCCTTTAAAATTCCCCACTAAATGGGTATTTGGCCATTTTTCCTTGTAAACATACAAGACATACTTCATGTGGTTTTATTTTGAAAGAATATAAATATCCATCTTGATGTATCTTTGTTGAGGGTTTCTCGTTTTCATGACCATGTCAGTGATTCCAAAGTTAGGTGTGGTATGAGTCTTGTGAAATATCATTGTTATCTATTTCCATTACTTGGTTTGTGTAATCCAGTACCAAAATACCATTTTATAAATGTGAACTAAAAAATGTTATCATTATAAAAGAAGAAACATTCAACTCCAAACTTGAAAACAAATCCATCAATTTCTAATCTGGATATAGAAATAATATTTTTAGTAATAGATGTCACATAATAATAACCCTTCAACACTAAGACCATCCCAGCTAGAAACGTGAGGTGGTAGTCCCTAACAGCTACAACAACAAGCTTGTCTCCATTGGATGCTCGAAGATCAACCTTCCCTCTGTCAATATTCTTGAATCTACATGGTTCCTGTATTTGGATATATGTGAGCACCACAAACTATATATAATACCCATTTTTTATAAAAAGATAGATTACAATCAATAACAAACACACCTGAATCATCCCCTTGCTTCCTAGACTCAGTGAAGTTCTTCTTCTAGTGGCCATTCATGCCACATGATAAAAAAACAGTTTTATATTTTCTTTACTCCCCTTTGATCATCCTTTTCATGGAAGGTCATGAAGAAGATTTGGGCTTAAAGATATTCACCTTACCTTTCATCTTTTTCACCATATGGATAGAAGGATTTTCATGCTTCATATGTTTGTCCACTTGATGAATGAGGATAAGAATATCAGATAGAGACTTATAAATGTTGTTCATGTTAAAATTAACAAAAAATCTGGAGAATCTATAAGGGAGTTATGTGAGAATGATATCAGTGACCAATTCTTTAGATAGTTTAAACCCTAGAACCTCTAGGTGCTCAATGTGGCCAATGATCTTGAGTAAATGGGGCCCAAATGGGGAACCCTATCCATTATAACTCTCAAAGAGTTCCTTGGAGATATCCAACCTTTTCTATATTTCTCTCTCCTAGTAAAGACCACTAAGGTTCTTAAGCATTCTATAAGTATCCATGTTTTCCAGAGACTTTATGATATCACTTGACATGATAGAATCAAACATTGAATGTATACCACATCATTCATATGTTTCACATAGACCAAGAAATCGTCATCACTCACCTATTTGGTAGGTAGATCAGGTAATACTGACTCCAACACATAATATTTCTGTTCATGGAATAGGATAACTCGAAGGCATCTAAACCATTCCTAAAAGTTACTACTGGGGAGGTTGTTTTCTTTATCTGAAATTGATCTCAGGGATAATGTGGTTGAAGAGGATTACATTTTTATTCTAAAATTAAAATATCATATCATTAATACTTTCTTGATTATATATTTTTGAGAAATAATAAATTAAGTCCCCCAAAATTTTATCAAATCCTAATGGCCCTCACTGTTGAACTCAGAATGTCTAGTTTCCATAACATTCTAGTGGAAAGGATCCATATTCCCCTTCTCATAACCCCAAAAGGGATGATAAAGCTATTTGAAGGTATTTAGGATGGAAGTTATTTGAAAACTCTAGGCTTGTATATCCTTGATCAGGTGAGTGGACTCCCCAATCCTAAAATCCTCACTTTGGATTTCCACAACTCTTGCTTCCAATATTACACCAAGTCTAGAAAGGGATACTCCTCTTGATGAAATAAGGTTAAGTCGACCCAAAATCTTTCACAAGGCTTCTTGTATAAAAGTATGTGTCCCAACAATGGTTGGACAAACACAAATTATTATCGAGTTTTTCCCTCAATAAAGTAACATAAGGCTTTGTTAGAATTAATATTTCATTTGAGTGATTTTTATCTCTTATGAAAGAATTTCCTATTATCATTGTCACATTCTGGTTAATATTAATTGGAAATTACTTAAGTGTTTAACCATATATGGATAATATTTATGCATAAGACCGGTTTATTTTAGTTCCATCTTGCATGCTTGTTTAGTTCATTAATTATGTGATCATGATAACACACCCACAATGATAAACCATGCATATGAAAGAAATAAAATAAATCAAATGGAATTATTATGAGATTTTATAATGGTTAATTTATCTAGAGGTCAAAAAACTAACATTGACCTTGGAGAGAAACACCTTGAACCTTTCGGGTTTGTGTTTATAGCATTCCACATGTCCAAATCTGTATCTCATTGGATTGATTTCATCTAAGTTCAAAAGTTAAGATTCCATTACTATCTCTGGAGTTCCATCCATTACAAATTTATTTTTAACTCACTCATAGGTGTGGGGTAAAAAAGGGTTTTACATAAAAGAAAACTTGGACACGTAGGCCCTACATATAATTAAGGAGAAAGCTTTCATGCCAACAAATTTTATTTAAATAAATAAATTAAAAGAATCCATCCACATACAATGGTTTTGGTCTATCTCATGATCATCCATACATTAAATTATATTTACCCAAAAATAAAACTAGAAATAAATTCTTTAATCATTCGTATTTAAGATAAATCACTCTTGATTCAATTAATTATCATCTTTAATTAATCAATCCTTTAATATTAAAACCTTTTCCGAATTACCTTGAGATTCTCATTCATCATAATTTATAAAAAATTAAATTCATTTAAAATTATATATTTACATAACTTGTACATTAGAGGCAACCCAATGAATTACTTTTCATAACTACCCAATGAGTAGAAATGAACACAACATAGATGTTAAATTGAACACATATATATATAACACCTATCACGTGTTGTGCCTTAGATTTACGCCTACACAATGGTACATGTCTCAAAGGATTGTATAATATAATAATAAATTTAAATAAATTTATGTAATTTGGATGAGTAGATGGTGTGTATTTCTAACTACATGGTGTGTAATATTGTTTAACGTCCATCTGAAGTACACGCTTGGGGTAACGACATGTGATTGTAATTCAGAAATCTTTGGAGTAAACAACATGTAGAGTTGGCCACACGCTGTGTAGTTCCTGGTTACACAGTCTCCAGCCAGGCAAGCCATGCATGGTGTACACGGTACAACCCTAACACGAAGGGACTACACGTAGTTTCTGGTGGGCCACATGGCATGTAATCTAGAAATCGTGTGCCACTTGTTTCTAGCCAACACATGGAGTTATTAAGACTTCGACAAACTCAAATTACCTGGCTTTGTTTGGCAGACTAGACCTCGTGCATTGAACCCTGACTAGAAGAGATGCACTTTTGAATACACACCATGTGTTATGGTGTTTTACAGCCATAAACCTTTGTCACCTCTAGATGATATCCTCTGTTTTATTTTAATCTAAATTAAAACAAATGATTGTGTATGTAGGGTGAATGAGAAACAAGAGAGGTGGAATAGATCTCCAGATACAGATTGGTAGAACAATTATCTTGAATTGATAGACCTAAATCATTAAATGCGTAAATCATCAACAAAATATTTAAATAAATATAAACTATGATGTAATCACTTAGATACCACTTGTTGGTCTGGCCACAATGGAAGCACGGTTTGGATGACACCCAACTTTAATTTTTACCATGATCAATTATGATTCTGGGAGCAATAAAAAGATGAATTCCAATCTCCCCAGAATAAAATTAAAGATTTAGATAAATAATTAATATGACTGAATCCTTTAAATATGATCTTTCACTTCTTGTTTATAATTAATTTAATTAATTTCATAATGAGAAGAACACTTGGATCTTTGGTATTTTATTCGTTGATGATATTGATCGTCCAGAATGAAACTTTATGATTTTATCATTGTGTTTGTGAGGATCCAAAATAGAATCCATCAGTGGTGATACACATGTGATTCTATGGCCTTTAATCATCACCACTCGTTTTATATGTGCTAGCATGGAGAAATTAGTGTCTTGTGTTGGTCGTTCTGGATCTCTTGTTCTTTGGCCTTGAAGAACGTCTCTCATTCTTGAGAGGGGTAGGAAGAGGATTTGTGAGAAAAATTGTTTTGCTCAACAATTATCAATTTGCCAACCACGCAGTTCGGTACGTGGAAAAATAAATCTATTCATCTATTTATTTACATAGTGATTTAGTTACAATATTTATTTTCATAACAATAACTAAATACATTCATAACCTTAGATAAAACCTATGCAATTAATAATAATACCTCATCAGTATTTTTCATACTCCAACTTATGCAAAATAGAATTATAAATAAAATTCCACATCACAAAAATAATTGTAGTGTTATTTTAATTTATGAAAACTAGTTAAATAATTATTTAACATCATAGAAATAATTACATTACTATCAGACCAGCGTTGGACTGCTCGAAATCAAATTCCATTTGTTGAACAACCAAATAAACAAATAAAAAATTTATTCTATTAAATAAATATTTCATTTACAAAGTAGTAAATATATATTTACCAAATGTTCAATAAAAATAAATAAATAAATTTTACCCACAATCTAGTGAATAAATATTTATTTAATTTATGCAATAATTTTAACATAAATAAAATTATTTTGTTGTCTTTAGAATAAAATTTATTAATTAAATTCAAATATAATTCAAACGAGACCACCCGAAACACTTCTTGTGTGACCCTCTAGGATTCTTTCTTGTTGGCAATAGGCGATCTTTCCAAAAGTCCAAGAGTATTGTCTATAAATTGGTCATGTCTCCCAAGAGAAAGAACTTAATGTTTCAACAACAAAATCCACATATGAATGCTCACTGTGTAATATAATCCCTTTGTCTCAATATATCACCTAGAAAGATTCATGATAGTGTCATCAATATTTGGGCTTGATACACCATTCTTTGACTACCTGAAATATACTCTTTATTATACCATGTACATGGAATTTCACGCTACAATTATATTTAATTAAAATGGAAGAGATATGAAATTCCATAAATGGAAGTGATAAATCCTTCATCGAATTATCCGTAAATAACATGTCACCCGTGACCCACCCAATATACTATACTTCCCACCAACCGTCTGCATGATGGTTTTTATCAGTAATTCCAAGTGCATGAGTCGTGGATGTATCAATGATAATCATAAAGACTAAAGATCATTACACACACTCATAGAAAGAAATATCTGATGTGTAACAGCCTAAGATTTTATAAAAAATATTCTTTTTAATTTTATTAAAGTCTTGTGTTGTACAACACGCATCCTTAACTTGCCTTTCATTACACGCAATCACGACCTTCCTCGATATCGTGTGTAATACGCAATACCGAGTTTCACTAAACAACGATATGCTATTAAAATATTATTAAAACTAGCCGTTATGAATAGTAATAACCACTTTTTAAAACTCTGTAAATCTTATTTTTCAAAATGAACTTCATTCTTGGATTCAGAGTATCGAATTTAGCCTAAGGTGAAATTTTGGTACTTTTCGGATAACTTTCATATTCTGATGAATAGTGAAAAATTACTAAATTATAATTAAAAACAACTTTTTTAATCGAAATAATTAATAGTGATAAATTATTAATTTGAGTGGTTTTAAAGTATATTTAGAATATATTTTTACAATTTAATACAATGTTGGTCATTGGATGTAATTTCACATTTAAACCAGACATAATCAAGTGTCAATCTTTTGATATATATTGTTTCCTAAAAACACGCTATTTATTTTAACAGCGGGATTTAATTATAAAATTAATTAATGAAACTTCTATGTTATGAATTTGGTAAAATAGATTTCATTTTTGAATTCGGAATATGAAATATAGCTTAGGATGAAATTTTGGCATTGTTCTGAAAAACATCAATTTTTGATGAATAGTGAAACTACTAAGTGGTAGTTAAAAAAACTGAATTTTTCATAAAACTTAATTTTGCCGCTTCTGTGAATGGAATTTCGAAAATCCGAGAGACACGGTTAATATCAAGGACTAAAATGTGGTTCAATGAGATGAAAATAATTTTTTGGTGAATAGTAACTTTTTACTTTTTTACCGCGTTTAATAGTAAATAGGGTAACTAAGGGTAAATATGATATTACTGTTACCCTAACACATGTCCTAATTCTATTGGACAAGTGTAATTCGACCAAAAACAAACTTAGGAATAAAATATGACCATTTAGGCCCACTTGGATTAGATTAGGACATTTATTATTAATTTATTTAAAGAAAGGTTAAAATAGTTAAAATCAAAGTTTAATAAGTAAATCATTTTTAATATGGGGTTATACATAAGATAAATTAGATTGTAAATATTCATTAGAAAGATAAAAAGATTTCCTACATGATGGTATTTTATTTGTAATTTTTAGACATAAAATAATTTAATTTATTTATGACACAACGATGATGCAGTAATTATCTTATTAATGAAATATTGACATAATTGATGTTATAAACACCAAAATAAATGTAATTTGAGATTTTTTATGAATTCCACTAATTTTCTAGGTTACTATGATATATTAATGTTGATTTAATCAACTTGGTTCGAACATTTAATTCTGTTATGACTTTCACAAAAATCATATATCAAATAGTGTCAAAATTGACACAAAATAGTTTTTAAATCAAATATTATATTATTAATTGATATCGTTTTCCTAAAAATCTAAGGTTCGGCCAAATGACTTAGATAAGGATATATATATTAATAATAAACAATTTGGGGTTCGTTTGGCATGTCATAGTAAGTTTATTAACCATATAGTGAAAGAAAACAAAAAGACATGGTAAAAGTTAAATTATTTAACTTAGAGTTAAATTTAATTGATAAGGTTAAAATAATATCCTAAACTTGTCTAAATTCTATTGGTTGATAGGCTTTAGACCCCTCCCCACCTTATCTTCGAAATAAGACCCTTTGGAACCATTATAAACCGATTTTGACTTTAATATAAAATAATATTTTGAGATATTCCTAAGGTGCCCCTCTCCTCCCTTATAAAAGGACACCTCCTCCCCCTCCTCCTCACACCAAATTGAGCACTCAAGCTCGGCCAACCCCTGCCAAAATCTCTTCTACACTTCCCTAGAAACATCCTAGAGGTTCTGGTCTTCCTCAAAGACCAATTTTAGTTCCCTAAGAGGAGGTCTCCAAAAGGCGCTTCAAAGAAGAGGTAATTACCGTTACCAATTCTTTCATCTTTATTTCTTCTTCCACTTCTTCTTCTTAGGTTGTTTCATTATGAAGTAATAACATCAGTATCACTCATATACTGATATGTTATTATAAATATGAAACAACCCTATTTCACCATCTATCCATCCTACGGAAAAAGAAATCACCGCGCGTGCGTACGTACGGAATACCGTCTCCACGCCGTGGTGTAATCTATTTTCCACCACCACCTTACATGGATGGGTATAATGGTGTAAAGAATAACTATACATAGTTATTACAACATCATATTGATTCTGATATATTTTATAATCCACTCCAATTCAATTCAATATTTATAGAAATGATATCATCGCTCGTGCGTACGTACGGACTACCGTCTCCACGACGCGATGAGATTCATTCTCCATGTTAACCATTTAAGAATGATTATAATGTATATATAAGAAATAATAATGAAATATATGACATTATAAAGCTACTGGATTTTTGTCATCTACTTACTTCCATTTCAAGACAATAAGGAAAGAAAAACAGCGTTCATGCGTACGTACGGACTACCGTCTCCATGAACGGTGTTTTTCATTTTATTTATCTATCTATTATATATATATATATACTGAATATATATGATATATAAATCATATTTTATATTCTAGAAGTGAGTAAATCATGATATAAGTAATAATGATGTCAAGAACAACAAGTCAAAACACCTACGATAAATGAAACGATTTTACCCAAAACGCTTCTTTAACATGGAATTTACAAAAGAATGGGTAATATAATGTCATAAGTGAACCATATATGATATCATAACAATTAATATGATTCTGTAATAAGTCAATAACATGATTTAAACCATTATACAGGAGCTTCAGACACATACAAGGCAAATTGGACCTAAGGTAAGGGAAATATCACAATCTCATTTTTATCCGAGATTGTTTATTCGTCAGTATTTACTGGGGCGTATTTTATCATCCACATCCATGTTTACTCAATATGTAATATTATTTCCATCCACCTAAAATTGTTTAAATCCATTTTCCCCTTCAGTGAGTTTTTAGTAATACATATGAAAGGAATCTTTTGTCGTTTTTCGTACGAGGTACTTTTTGACTTTTCCGACAAAAGTACGAAGAATGTTTTTTTAACTTATACGGCACGAACGGATTTCTACTGTTTTATAAAGCCTTATTTTCATGAAGCTTCCTCTAAAAGATTTCATGACTATTATCAATAAAATCTCCTTCTTTTAAAATTGCATGATGTTTTGTGAAAAGAAATTGATTTTGAAGAAGAAAGGATATTTTCCTCAAGAATTCATTTCAAGTGTTCTATCAAAATTATTTTCCATCTAAGATAATAAAGGGTTCTGTTTCTATCCATATTTTTACATTGATTTGACTATGTTGTGATGGAATTATGTTTATGAATTCCTTTATCTTATATGAATTGATTTATGATGCCATGATGTTTCAAGAATCCCATTTTTGTTACATGTGTTATGCGATGATGTATGTTTTATGATTATGTGGCACACATAAGAAAGGATTAATTAAAATATGGGTGGGACCTATATCTCCCTCCAATGCATTGGGTAATGATTTTATATCTCATGAGATAGACATGGCTGGAACGGAAGGTTATTTCGGTTCAGTGATACAGGACTGAAACGAGGAGTGAACTCGGTTCAGAAAGGGACTTTGTCCACTAAGATAGTCTTGGAAATGAGTCATGACTAACAAGAAAGGATTTTCCATGATTATGTGTGCATGACACAAAGTTTCAAGTTTCATGTTATGATTATGGTGATCTCATTTTCACTTTTATGATTTGTTCCATGTTAAGATATTATGATCTCTTTTGCAGGTTATGATTTTCAAAAAGATATGATATTATTTTTATTTCTTTTGTATACCCTTACTGAGCATTTGAGCTCACCCTTTTATGTTTTCTTTTCCCCAGGATATAAAGAAAGGTTTTAGGTAAAAAAAAGGGAAGATCTTTATGGGAGATGTTGAAGATCTTTCACCACAATTAGAAGATTATATTCCGAGTTTCCAAAGACACTAAACTATTACGATCCTTGTGTGTGTGTTTTTGTTATGTACCAAGTATTCCGCAAAAGTAATGTAATGTCCATGTACGTCAGGATTCGGGTCTCTAGAGTTGGTATCAGAGGAAAGGTTTAGTCAACCTTTGGAAACTAGGATGCGAAAACGTTAGTGAGATCCCTAGAGATATTTCTAAGGTATGTTTAGGGATGCCCCTAAGGATAAGTATACGTATAGGATATAGTTATAGAACTATGGTAACGATATTAGATTAAACCAAAGATGATAGATATTTAAGTTACTCCCCCTTTATTATGATTTTTGCATCTAACACTATTCTGTTTGGGTTTTAGAAAATGGCTGGAAACAAGATGATTCACAATAATGGAGGATATGATGGACAATGGAATGATATTCTTCATGAGCAACCAAATGAAATGGGATTTGGAAGTCCAAACATCATTATTATGCCGAATCAGCAATCTCATAATATGATCAATAAAGTAAAATTTGGTAAGTTTCCTGACTCGACTAATAAGAGAAAGATGGAGTTCCATGATGATCATAGAGGAAAGAAAGTTCAATTTCCCCAATGTAAATCATGTGGGAACAGGCATCAAGGAGAATGTTTCAAGGGAACTGGAAGATGCTTTGGGTGTGGAAAAGAAGGACACAAAGCAAGTAAGTGCAAAGGAAAAGGGTCGGTTAACACCATGGATGAGGATAATGGTAATGCTACGACATCAAAAATGGTTAAGTGTTTTAAATGTGGAATGTATGGGCATTATGCAAACAAATGCCCTAAGGGAAAGACTCATGAAGAGAATCAGTATGGTCATATGGGTAGTATTTATGTGGATGATGATGAAGAGACTACAAATGATATGTGAGATGAAAGAATTTTTGAAGCTCGGTCAATGGTTTGAGAATGTAGTGGAATGATTACATGTTTATCATGTGTAATTTTGGAATAAAGAGACATCTATGGATTGTTACACTGTTGTCTTTCCTTGTGTTTTGAAAGTGTATGATTAATGTTACCAGTATCCATGAAAGGTTATTCAGATATTTTTGGAATGTAGATGATATGCGCATAATGAAGGGATAAGGAGAAAATTAAATGTTTGATAGTATTCATGAGCTCATGATTGATATAAGGACTAAGTGATATCATGGTTTGAGTATATATAATTTTGAGGATTTTGGTATATGGAAAGTGTTAACTTTTAATAGAATTCATGTTTTCAATAAGGTTCAATGGGTATTCAAGAGAGTACAAGATTAAGGCCTTTGAATGTTTGGAATGTGACCAACAAGATATATCTTATGATATATGGGGGATCAACGATAGTATTAAATCTCTGGTAATTGTTTTCACTATATTATGAGAGTGGACTGCAGTATTATGTATAAGCCTAAAGATTAGACTGGATTATGTTGGACATAAGTTAGTTTAAGGATAGATGTTTTTTCGATATTATTGATGGGATTTTATAGTAATATAGTTTTAGAAAAAGGACAACCTGCAGGACGGGCGACAGCCCATCGCTTCGGACAAGGCTGTGGGAATCGAACCCACAACCGAAGTGCGACTGGCCTTTATCGCCTACCACTGACCTACAGGAAGTCCCTGTTTAGTAGAAACTAGTTTTATTATATTAATCAGTATGATATATGAAGTATAAGTCCATTTTAGGAACCATATATGATTAATCTCACTATAGATCGACTTATGTATATAAGTTTTGCTAACCTTTTGTTTGAGACAGATGGAATGACCTGTCATTCTATCACATGATCTGCTAACACTTCACGAATAACAAATTCAACTTCATTTATTTAAGAGATGAAGTGGAAATTGTTCAAAGCATGAACAACAGTGAGATTGTACCAAAATAAAGTAAGTATTTATTCTAATTCAAATTTTCAACTTTAGGGGAAATGATCTTGAAAACCAAAAATGTTGTCCTAGTGATCTTATACCTGATGAATCAGATGGTACCTTATATCATCACAAATCTATAGATTTGTGATTACTGGCTTTTCTATAGCCATGTTCTCTATCACTCTCCATCAGAACATGATGGTTAGATTTCTCTTCCATATCCATATTTTCACCTATGTGGAAACCCAATGATTAGCTTATTTGGGTAACCGTTACGTTTCATACTTTTGTTTTTAAAGATTGGTTTTGATATTCCTTTTTACGATGTGGGTTTCTATTAAAGAAACTTTCAAATAGTAAACCATTTATAACCCCGACGAATTTCGAGGGCGAAATTCATTTTAAGGGGGGTAGAATGTAACAGCCCAAGATTTTATAAAAAAAATATTCTTTTTAATTTTATTAAAGTCTTGTGTTGTACAACACGCATCCTTGACTTGCCTTGCATTACACGCAATCACGACCTTCCTCGATAGCGTGTGTAATACGCAATACCGAGTTTCACTAAACAACGATATGCTATTAAAATATTATTAAAACTAGCCGTTATGAATAGTAATAACCACTTTTTAAAACTCTGTAAATCTTATTTTTCAAAATGAACTTCATTCTTGGATTCGGAGTATCGAATTTAGCCTAAGGTGAAATTTTGGTACTTTTCGGATAACTTTCATATTCTGATGAATAGTGAAAAATTACTAAATTATAATTAAAAACAACTTTTTTAATCAAAATAATTAATAGTGATAAATTATTAATTTGAGTGGTTTTAAAGTATATTTAGAATATATTTTTACAATTTAATACAATGTTGGTCATTGGATGTAATTTCACATTTAAACCAGACATAATCAAGTGTCAATCTTTTGATATATATTGTTTCCTAAAAACACGCTATTTATTTTAACAGCGGGATTTAATTATAAAATTAATTAATGAAAATTCTATGTTATGAATTTGGTAAAATAGATTTCATTTTTGAATTCGGAATATGAAATATAGCTTAGGATGAAATTTTGGCATTGTTCTGAAAAACATCAATTTTTGATGAATAGTGAAACTACTAAGTGGTAGTTAAAAAAACTGAATTTTTCATAAAACATAATTTTTCCGCTTCTGTGAATGTAATTTCGAAAATCCGAGAGACACGGTTAATATCAAGGACTAAAATGTGGTTCAATGAGATGAAAATAATTTTTTGGTGAATAGTAACTTTTTACTTTTTTACCGCGGTTAATAGTAAATAGGGTAACTAAGGGTAAATATGATATTACTGTTACCCTAAAACATGTCCTAATTCTATTGGACAAGTGTAATTCGACCAAAAACAAACTTAGGAATAAAATATGACCATTTAGGCCCACTTGGATTAGATTAGGACATTTATTATTAATTTATTTAAAGAAAGGTTAAAATAGTTAAAATCAAAGTTTAATAAGTAAATCATTTTTAATATGGGGTTATACATAAGATAAATTCGATTGTAAATATTCATTAGAAATATAAAAAGATTTCCTACATGATGGTATTTTATTTGTAATTTTTAGACATAAAATAATTTAATTTATTTATGACACAACAATGATGCAGTAATTATCTTATTAATGAAATATTGACATAATTGATGTTATAAACACCAAAATAAATGTAATTTGAGATTTTTTATGCATTCCACTAATTTTCTAGGTTACTATGATATATTAATGTTGATTTAATCAACTTGGTTCGAACATTTAATTCTGTTATGACTTTCACAAAAATCATATATCAAATAGTGTCAAAATTGACACAAAATAGTTTTTAAATCAAATATTATATTATTAATTGATATCGTATTCCTAAAAATCTAAGGTTCGGCCAAATGACTTAGATAAGGATATATATATTAATAATAAACAATTTGGGGTTCGTTTGGCATGTTATAGTAAGTTTATTAACCATATAGTGAAAGAAAACAAAAAGACATGGTAAAAGTTAAATTATTTAACTTAGAGTTAAATTTAATTGATAAGGTTAAAATAATATCCTAAACTTTTCTAAATTCTATTGGTTGATAGTATTTCGACCCCTCCCCACCTTATCTTCGAAATAAGACCCTTTGGAACCATTATAAACCGATTTTGACTTCAATATAAAATAATATTTTGAGATATTCCTAAGGTGCCCCTCTCCTCCCTTATAAAAGGACACCTCCTCCCCCTCCTCCTCACACCAAATTGAACACTCAAGCTCGGCCAACCCCTGCCAAAATTTCTTCTCCACTTCCCTAGAAACATCCTAGAGGTTCTGGTCTTCCTCAAAGACCAATTTTAGTTCCCTAAGAGGAGGTCTCCAAAAGGCGCTTCAAAGAAGAGGTAATTACCGTTACCAATTCTTTCATCTTTATTTCTTCTTCCACTTCTTCTTCTTAGGTTGTTTCATTATGAAGTAATAACATCAGTATCAATCATATACTGATATGTTATTATAAGTATGAAAAAACCCTATTTCACCATCTATCCATCCTACGGAAAAAGAAATCACCGTGCGTGCGTACGTACGGAATACCGTCTCCACGCCGTGGTGTAATCTATTTTCCACCACCACCTTACATGGATGGGTATAATGGTGTAAAGAATAACTATACATAGTTATTACAACATCATATTGATTCTGATATATTTTATAATCCACTCCAATTCAATTCAATATTTATAGAAATGATATCATCGCTCGTGCGTACGTACGGACTACCGTCTCCACGACGCGATGAGATTCATTCTCCATGTTAACCATTTAAGAATGATTATAATGTATATATAAGAAATAATAATGAAATATATGACATTATAAAGCTACTGGATTTATGTCATCTACTTACTTCCATTTCAAGACAATAAGGAAAGAAAAACAACGTTCATGCGTACGTACGGACTACCGTCTCCATGAACGGTGTTTTTCATTTTATTTATCTATATTATATATATATATATACTGAATATATATGATATATAAATCATATTTTATATTCTGGAAGTGAGTAAATCATGATATAAGTAATAATGATGTCAAGAACAACAAGTCAAAACACCTACGATAAATGAAACGATTTTACCCAAAACGCTTCTTTAACATGGAATTTACAAATGAACGGGTAATATAATGTCATAAGTGAACCATATATGATATCATAACAATTAATATGATTCTTTAATAAGTCAATAACATGATTTAAACCATTATACAGGAGCTTCGGACACATACAAGGCAAATTGGACCTAAGGTAAGGGAAATATCACAATCTCATTTTTATCCGAGATTGTTTATTCGTAAGTATTTACTGGGGTGTATTTTATCATCCACATCCATGTTTACTCAATATGTAATATTATTTCCATCCACCTAAAATTGTTTAAATCCATTTTTACCCTTCGGTGAGTTTTTAGTAATACGTATGAAAGGAATCTTTTGTCGTTTTTCGTACGAGGTACTTTTTGACTTTTCCGACAAAAGTACGAAGAATGTTTTTTTAAACTTATACGGCACGAACGGATTTCTACTGTTTTATAAAGCCTTATTTTCATGAAGCTTCCTCTAAAAGATTTCATGACTATTTTCAATAAAATCTCCTTCTTTTAAAATTGCATGATGTTTTGTGAAAAGAAATTGATTTTGAAGAAGAAAGGATATTTTCCTCAAGAATTCATTTCAAGTGTTTCATCAAAATTATTTTCCATCTAAGATAATAAAGGGTTCTGTTTCTATCCATATTTTTACATTGATTTGACTATGTTGTGATGGAATTATGTTTATGAATTCCTTTATCTTATATGAATTGATTTATGATGCCATGATGTTTCAAGAATCCCATTTTTGTTACATGTGTTATGCGATGATGTATGTTTTATGATTATGTGGCACACATAAGAAAGGATTAATTATAAGATGGGTGGGACCTATATCTCCCTCCAATGCATTGGGTAATGATTTTATATCTCATGAGATAGACATGGCTGGAACGGAAGGTTATTTCGGTTCAGTGATACAGGACTGAAACGAGGAGTGAACTCGGTTCAGAAAGGGACTTTGTCCACTAAGATAGTCTTGGCAATGAGTCATGACTAACAAGAAATTATTTTCCATGATTATGTGTGCATGCCACAAAGTTTCAAGTTTCATGTTATGATTATGGTGATCTCATTTTCACTTCTATGATTTGTTCCATGTTAAGATATTATGATCTCTTTTGCAGGTTATGATTTTCAAAAAGATATGATATGATTTTTATTTCTTTTGTATACCCTTACTGAGCATTTGAGCTTACCCTTTTATGTTTTCTTTTCCCCAGGATATAAAGAAATGTTTTAGGTAAAAAAAAGGGAAGATCTTTATGGGAGATGTTGAAGATCTTTCACCACGATTAGAAGATTATATTCCGAGTTTCCAAAGACACTAAACTATTACGATCCTTGTGTGTGTGTTTTTGTTATGTACCAAGTATTCCGCAAAAGTAATGTAATGTCCATGTACGTCAGGCTTCGGGTCTCTACATGATGAGACCAAAATATGTAGAATTTCTATTGGCGGGTCTGTTCTCTTAATCTCCTGTTTGGAGATTACCAAGTGCGAACTTCATGAGAGGAAGTCTCATCTGCCTACGTATACTCTCACATGATGGTCTGCATGCCATGTGTCCCATCATATTATGTCCTCCAACATTAGAACTATATTTAAGAATATTGTTTTAGCATTTCAAGTTTCTCATCATAGCAGAGAACTTCCATGACTTTATCAATGCCGAAAATAATCTAGGACATTATTAAATCATAGTCACGAAGAACAATGAAAAATATGTAATAGGTTTTTTAATATTTAAATACATTAAATATCCATTTAATCAAAGTATAACCAGATGGATATAGGAAACCAACTCTTTCAAACTCCCACATGGAATAGATCCAACTACCTAAGACTTTTAGTCCGCTAGACCTCACATGGTTATCATGTTTCTGATGAGTCAAGGATTTAGTTAAGGGGTCCACCACATTGTCTTTGGTGGAAATACAGCTAACTACAACTACACCTATCTGAGAAAAATCCTTCAAGAGATGATACTTCCGAATTATGTTCTTTGTCTGTTGAGGTGAACTTCGATCTTTTGAGAGATCCACTACTGCAATATTATCACAATACAATGTGATGGGATCTTTTTTTCTATGTATCACATCCAGCTCCTGGAAAAATATTTGTAACCAAACCACTTATTTATCTACCTAAGAATCTATGAAATTCTTAGACACTACGGTATAATAAGCAACCACACTCTTCTTTGAGCTCTTCCAGCTCACTGCACCTCTATTCAAAGAGAAGATGTATCCTCTGATAAATAGTTCCTAATCTCTTCTATAAACTGGGATCATTTTCATAGTATGCCTCAAATACTTTAGTATAGACTTGATTTCCATCTAATTTAGGTCACCTGGGTCACCTTGATATATTCCTACCACACTCATTACATTGGAAACATCTAGCCTAGTACATAACATGGCATACATGACTGACTCAATCGCTGATGCGTATAGAGTCCTTGCGATTATCTTTATTTCCTCATGTGTCTGAGGACACATTTTCTTGGAAAGATGAATGCCATTTGACACTGGTAACAATCCCATCTTGGATTGTTCCATACTAAATCTCTTCAGTATCTTATCAACGTATGTACTTTGACTTAGGCCCAGCAGTCTCTTAGATCTATCACTATGGATATTGATCCCAAGAATATATGCTCCCTCCCCAAGTCCATTATGGAAAAGCTTTGATTCAACCATGCCTTAATAGAATGTAATACTGGTATCTCATTTCCAATAAGTAATATGTCATCAACAGATAATATTATGAAAACTACTGCACTCTCACTAAACAGTTTGTAGGCACAAGGCTCACATTCATTATTGATAAAACAAAATTTTGTTATGGCTTCATATGAATGAATGTTCCATGACCTAGATTCTTGTTTTAAGCCATAAATGGATTTTTGAAACTTTCATACCTTATTGGAATACTTTGGAGTCATGAATCCTTTTGGTTGTGTCATGTAGACATCCTCCTAAAGGTTCCCATTAAAGAAGGTTGTTTTGAAATACATGTTCCAAATCTCATTGTTTTGGTCAGCGAAAATGCCCAATATAATTATGAGGGATTTCAACAATGAAACTGGTGAAAAGGTAACATCAAAGTCATTTCCTTGAAGCTATTTGAACCCTTTTGCATCCAGTAATTCCGTACTGGTACTGAATTGTCCTTCCATGTCTAGTTTCTTCTTGAACACCCATTTTCATCCAACATTCTTTACATCAATTGCAGGATCTACCAAAACCCATACTTGGTTTTTTTACATGATATCAATTTCAAAAATCATGGCTTCTTGTGACATGGAAACATATATTCCACCGTACATTTCTAGTTCCCTAACCTCTCTTGTACTCCAACACAGTTCTTGTCTCTTTGGAGTAGTTCTTTCTTCCACAAGGATTTGTGGAATCTACTCCTGTACCAACTATTTTGTACCTTGCGCCTTAACTTCATCGAATTCTATATCGCTTCCACTCTCTCTATTAGATATGTGTTCCCTCTAAAAGAATATTTCATGTCATTCCACTATAATCTTTTCTTCTGAGGTGTTTTATAGTAAATATCTCCTTGTTTGTTTAGGGTATCCTATAAAGGAACACATTGTTCCTCGGGGTGAAAGTTTTTTACCCAAAGAGGACATAAAAAATTCATTGCTTCCCCACCGAAGTAAATTCAATAACATGTATTTCCTTCCACTCTATAACTCATATGGAATACTATTTATTGATTTATTTGGTACTCAGTTAATTATGTGCACCACTGTTTTTAATGCATATCCCCAAAAGGATAATGGAAGACTTGCATGAATCGTCATTTATCTCACAGTGTCCAATAGAGTGTGGTTCCTCATTTTACTCACACCATTCCACTAGGGTGTGTAAGGAGGAGTGAGTTGGGATAGGATCCCAAACTCCCATAAGTAATCAATGTAGTCCTGATTAAGATATTCTCCACCTTGGTCTGAATAGTTTTTCGTAATATTCTTACCAAGTTGGTTATCAAATTCCTTCTTATATTCTTTGAACGTATCAAAATAATCCTACTTATACCTCATTAACTATATATAACCATATATAATAAAATCATTAGTAAAAGTTTTGAAGTACGAGTACCCTCTCCTTTCTTCAATAAGAAATGATCCAGACACATCGGTATGAACCAATTCAAGAAGATCTTTAGCCCTTTCACCTATCCCACTAAATTGGAATTTGTAAATTTTTCCTTGTAGACATGCATGACAAGTGCCATGTGGTTCGAGTTCAAAAGAATATAAAAATACATCTTGATGTAACATTTTCAAGAGTTTCTCATTTACGTGACCTATCTGGTGATTTCAAATTTGGGTGTGGTATGAGTCATGTGAAGTATATTTATTATCGATTTCCATTACTTGGTTTGTGTAACCCAAAACGTAAAGAGCATTGTATAATTGTGCCCTACGAATTTTTTTTATCTTTGTAAAAGAAGAATAATTCATTTCAAAACATGAAAAAAAATCCATATCTATCTAATATGGATATATAAATAATGTTTTCAGTAATTGATGAAACATAATAATAACCCTTAAACACCAAGATCAAACCAGTTGGAAATGTGAGGTGGTAGTCCCCAATAGTAATAGCAGCAAGTCTAGCTCCTTTGGCAGCATTCAAATCTACCTACCCTTGGATAATCTTCCTGAATCTACTTGGTTCCTGCATTTTCATACATATGTGAGTACAAAAATATGTATCTAATACCAAATTTTTAGAAACAGATTGATTGCATTTGATAAAAAATGCAACGTAATCTTTCCTTTGCTTCATAGGATGGGTGTAGTTCATGTTTCAGTGGCCTTTCATGACACACATGAAACAAATATCCCCCTATAACCTTGCATACAGTTTTATCTTCCTTTTCATAGAAGGACGTGAAAAAGATTTGGGCTTCATGCTCTTTGCCTTTTCTTTCCTCTTATTCACCATAATGACATAAGGATATTCTCACTTCCTATCTTTGTCCACATGGTTATTGAGGATAAGAAGACAATATAGAGACTTCTCAATGTTTTTCATGTTAAAATTGACATCAAAGCTATAGAATCTTTGAGGGAGTGATGCAAGAATGAGACCAGTTCCCAGTTCTTTAGGTATTTTAAACCCTAGAACCCCTAGGTGCTCAATGTATCCAATGATCTTGACTAAATGAGGCCAAACTGGGGAAACCTCTACATGATTACTCTAAAAGGGTTCCTTGGAGATCTCAAGCCTTTCCTATCTTTCTCTCTCCTAGTAAAGTCCATAGAGGTGCTCGAGAATGCTATACGAATCCATGTTTTCATGAGACATAATGAGATCACTCGAAATTGATGATAGTATCAAACCTTGAACATCAACTGCATTGTTCACATGTTTCTCATAGACTAGGAAATCCTTATCACTCACCTATTTGGTAGGCAGATCAGGTAATTTTTACTCCAACACATAAGACTTTCCATTTATGGTGTAGGATAACCCAAAGGCATCTAAACCATTCCTAGAAGTTACTGGCGGTGAGGATGTTGTCTTTATCCACAATTGATTATAAGGATAGTGTAGTTGATGAGCTTGTCATTTTAATTATATAATTAAAATAGATGATCATTTTTATTTTATTGAATACATTTTTATGAGAAATAATAAATTAATTCCACCACTATTTTATCAAATCCTAATATCCCTCACTATTGAACCTAGAAGGTCTAGTTTCTATGAAATTATAATGTGAAAGATCTATATTCCTATTCGAATAACCCCAAAAGGGTTGGTCAATCTACTCAAATGTAGTTGGGTAGGTAGGTCTTTTTGAACTTTGGGATTGTAGCTCCTTGATCCACTGATTCGACTCCCCAATCATGAAATCCTGACTTTGGATTTCCTCAAATCTTGCATCCAACATTACACCATGTCTATCAAGGGATACTCTTATGGATTTAATATGGTTATGTCAAAACAAAACATTTCATAAGGACATCTAGTATAAAAGTAAGTTTCCCAAAAAGTGTTGGTCAAACACATAATTTTATTCAGTTTTTCCCATAATCAAGTTACGAATGGCTTCGTCTGACATAATATTTCATTTGAGGGATTTCTATCTCTTATGTGTGAATTGATTATTATCATTATCACATTTTCTTAATATTAAGTGTAACTCACTTAAGTGATTAACCATATATTGAGAATATTTACGCATAATCCTAGTGTATTTTAGTTCCTTCTAGGATTCTTGTCTAATTCATTAATTATGTTATCGTGACAACACATCCATAATGATAAACCATGCATCTGACAGAAATAAAATAATTAAAAGGGAATTATAATGATCTTTTCTAATGGTTCGTTTATGTAGATGTTGATAAACTAACCCTGACCTAGGGGAGAAACATTTTCAACCTTTTGGGTTCTTGTTTATAGATTTCCACCTATCCACCTCTGTATCTCCTAGGATTGAATTCGTCTCGTCTCCAACTTGAACCACCTACACTAGCTTGGGAGTTCCGTCTATTACATATGACTTTATTTAACTCACATGTAGGTGTGGGGTAAAAAGGGGTTTTACATAAAATAAGCCTTGGGCACGCAGGACCAACATATTAATGAGGAGAACTTGGTCTAGATCATGATAATCCATACATACAATGATATTTACACATAAATAAAACTATTATTCAGTTCATTAATCATTCTTGTTTAAGATAAAAGACACTTGAATCAACTAATTATCATATTTAATTAATCAATCCTTTTATCTTAAACCCTTTTCGGAGTTTCCTTGATATTATCATCCATAATAATCTCAAACAGATAAATTCATTTAAAATTATATTTATATGTAAATTTTACCTCAGATGCAACTTGGTGAATTCCTATTCATAACTACCTAATGAGTAGATATGATCATTACAAAGATGTTAAATCGAACACATGTAGATAAAACATCTATCATGTGTTGTGCCTCTTCTATATGTTCACATGATGGTACACGTATCAAGGGTTTGTATAATATAATAATAAATTTTAATAAATATGCATAATTTGGATGAGTACATGGTGGGTAGTTCCAACTACATGGCATGTACTATTGTCCACCATCCATGCAAAGTACACGCCTGAGGAAATGATGTGTGAGTGTACTTCAGAAATCATTGGAGTACATGACATATCCAGTGGTCCACATGCCCTATAGTTCCTCATTACATAGTCTCTAGCTGGGCAAGACATGTACGGTGTACAGAGTCCAACCCTAACCCAAAGGGACTACATTACCTATCTAGTGGGCCATAGAGTGTGTATTATGGAATCCACATGCCACCTGTTCTTGGTCAACACATAGAGTGTTTAAGACTTAGAAAAACTCCAATGACATGGCTTGGTTGGGCAGACCAGTCCCGGTGCATTGGACCTTGACTACATTGAATGTACTGCCAAATACACATCGTGTGTTCTGGTGTTGTATAGCTAGGACCCTTTGGCACCTCTAGATGAGATCATCTATTTTATTTTAATCAAAATTAAAAGAAAAGATCATTTCTATATGGTGAACGATAAATGAATGAGGATGAAGAAATATCGAGACTCATATTTGTAGAATGATTAACTTGTATTGAAACAAATCAATTATTAAATGCGTAAATCAATAACAAAATATTTAAATAATTATAAACTGTGATGTAACTGCTCTAATACAACTTGTGGGTTCTGGGCATAGCATAATCATGTTTGGGATGACACCCAACCTTAATTTTTACCATGACCACTGATTATTCCAGGATCAATATGATGGTGAATGACAGTCTCCATGGAATAGAATCAAAGATTTAGATACAGAACGAAGAGGACTGAAACCTTTAAAGAGAATCTTGAAAATCGTGTTTATAATTAATTTAATTAATTTCATAAAGAAAAGAATACTTGGATATTTAATATTTTCTTCATTGATGATTTTCATCATCTAGAAAGACCCTTCAGGATTATCTCATTGTGCTTGTGAGAATCCAAACTATAATCCCTCTAGCTGTGATCCATACATGCACCGATGGCCTCCGATCGACACCACTCATTATCTGGGTGCTAGTGCGGCGATGCGAGTGTCTTTTGTTGGTCATTTTTGATCACTTGTTCTTCAACCTTGAATAATGTGTCTCATTCTTAAGTGGGGTAGGAAGAGGATTTTAGAGAGAAATTTTTTAGCTCAACAATTCTCAATTTTCTAATCGTACAGTTTAGCAAGTGAAAAAATAGACATATGTGTCTATTTATTGACATGGGGATTCAGTTACATTATTTAATTGCATAACATCAATTAAATACATTCATAACCTTAGGGAAAACCCATGTTATTAATAATGAAACCACATTATTATTTATGGTGAACGAACATGTGCAAAACAGAGTTATAAATAAAATTATGTATTAAAAAAATGAGGAGTGTTATTTTAATTTATGCCAATTTGTTAAATAATTATTTATAATATTACAAAAAATTATTTTACTATCAAAAAGACCTTGGTCCACTTGAAATCCACTTCCATTTATTGAATGCCCAAAGAAATAAAAAAATAATTTATTCTCCAAAAGAATTATTTTATTTATAAACTTTTAAATAAATATTTATTAAATGTTCAATAAAAAAAATAAATATATTTTTCCCAAAATCTAGTGAATAATTTTTTTTAATTTATGCAATAATTTTAACATGGATTAAGTTATTCCGTTGTATTGAGAAAAATATTTATTAATTAAATTCAAGTAGAATTTAATCAAGACCACAAGAAACACTTATTGTGTGGCCATCTAGGATTCTTTCTCGTTGGCATTAGGCATGATTGGATAAAGTTGAAGAGCACTGTCTAGCATTGGTCCAAGGCACCAAACATAAATAACATAAAATTTCCACAACGACATCAATATATGAATGCCCATTGTGTAATATAATCCATGTGTCTCAATATCTCATAAGTATTTTTCATGATAGTGTCATAATCCTTTATACTTAATAAGTCTTTCATTGACTAACTAAAATAAACTAGTCATTACACCATGTACATGGAATTTCGCGTGACAGTTGTATTTCAATCAAAGGGCCAAGATATCAACTTCCATAAAGGGAAGGGATAGATCCTTCCTCAACTTGTCCATTAATAACATGCCACTTGTGACACACCCAACATACCCTACATCCTTCCAATTGTCTGCGTGATATTTTTCATCAGGAAATCAAAGTGCGTGAGTCATGAAGTGTAACAATGATAATCTTAAATTCTAAGGATCATTACACACACTCACAGATAGAAATATCCAATGATACCAAAATAGGCAGAATTCCTACTGGTTGGTCTGTTCTCATAATCTCATTGGTAAAATCCTAGATCTCTCTTTCAGGTATGAATCTCGTTTTCTTATGTTTTTGAGGAAAAGTTGAGTTTTTGAAAATGTAATTAGTACATGACAGGTACTTTGAAGTACACATCATTTACAAATTTGTTGTAGTTGACCGTGCACTAGCTGTGTAACGGTCGAGTACATGGCTGTGTGGGGTGACCTAGAGACTACCTAAAGTGGGGCATGGTAATGGCATATAAACGCCATGTTCTTTTAAAAGAAACGCCATTTACTTTTATTTTTAATTGTTATATCAGACCGGGGTCACGTCAAATTGAAATAAACCTCTTCTTTTAGGTTTGCCTCATCCAGGAGCAACTGATACCGACGAATCTTCACCGGGCCACCAACTCGTCATCTGTTCTCTAAATAGAACTCTGTCGGTTGCATTGGAATCACATCGGTGAGTTCTTCATTATTCTATAACCTCCTATCTTGATTTATCTACTCTCGTGAGATAATATTGGTTGATAGTTTTTGACATTTCTATAGATCTACCCCATTCTAGGTCGATTCAAGGTCCGATTCCAGATTATATCGAATGTACAATGTTGAGGATGGTGGTTTGTGACATCCCATAGTTAGTATTTGAATGTTATGTGCAAACGTTCCCAGTACCATAGAGCGGGGTGTTGTGTGATTATGGTTTTATCCTTGTTAATGCCTATTATGCCTTGTGTTCCTGAGTAGAGGTTGTTTGATTGTGAATAAGGTTATTTTCCATGCTATGGACTTGTTTCCCATGCTTGTTTTGAAATTTAATGTTTGGTCCAACCGTTCATATTATAATGCTTAATTTCAATGCCTAGTGTTGTTAGGATGGAGTGATTTTATCTGATGATGTTATATTATGGTAACTATTTAGCCAAGTAGTTCTTGAAATCTGTTAGCTAAGTAGTTATTATGGTTTACATTGGATGTTGAACATCGTTGTACATAATTGACTTACACAGGGCTGTGGGAACCTGGTGTAGTAGATCATATGGGGAATAGACACTAAGTGATTCCCTAGAGTGCCTCTTTATTTTTCATGTTGTGAGACCATGGGGGGGGGATGGATGTGACTGCTCCCTCAAAGTGTTTATTGATCCACGTTGCGAGACCACATGGGGAATTGGAAGTTGAGTGCTTCCCCAGTGTGTCTGTAGTTTACCAAAAAAAGTCTATAGGGGGAATTGATGGTGAGTGCTTCCTTAAAGTGTCTTTTCTATAGCAGAACTAGATGTGTTAGACTGTGAATACTTCCCAAAGGGTTGCATGTGTTTGATCGGTAGAACCAAAGGTGATAGGATGTGAGTACTTACCAGAGGGTTACTTGTTTTTGATTGCTACTTACTTAATAAAAGAAAATTAATGCAATTGAAACTGTATGACTATTTACTTTTGAGTACATCCTTATTTACTGCTTCATTTTTCTTATTGACTAATATATATATTCACTAACTATTAGGCACAGTTCATTGGGTGGTTGCCTACTGTGATTTGTCTCACACTCTATTTGGGTCTTGCTTTTGGGCCAAACCAGATTATATTTCTATATGTATAGATAAAGGAAATCGCCCCCTCTATATCAGGTACTTGATTGCTGTGTAGTTGGAGAGCATGGGATAAAGATGATACTTGAAATTCTGCTGAAGTTTATTTGTTTTCTTTGTACTTTGGTTTAGTACTATATTCCAGCATTGTGACTTTTTTGGCTACTTTCCTAGACATATGTATCATGTATCATTAATATATTTGGGATCCAGTTGGTTATTACTTTCAATCTTCTTTTGTTTACTTATTTAATGTTATTATTACTTCCGCTATTGTTATCTGTTTCTTTCCGCTGCATTACTCTTCCAATGAGGGAATATTTTTCCCACTATCTCACACAATGCCCTCACTACTAGTCAGAAGAATCTTGTGTTTGGGGAAATGTGCTCAAGTCCATGTGACCAACCTGGTACGTGGAAACTCTTGGTGGCACCCAAAACAAGGACATTACAAAGTGGTATTAGAGGAATTATTTTCTTCTTGACTGACTAATTAGAGCCTATATCCATGGATAGGAAGGAACATGGAGTTGGTAATAAGTTGTGCCCGGGAGTAGCTAACCCGTGTATAGGGAAATGATGATTTACCTCGATTATTGCAATTTTTCTTGTTTTTTAATTATTACAGTCATTTTGATTTCACCGCTGGGTGATTCACATGTTTTGTGCTATTATCATTGATATTATTGAGGAAATATTTTGTTGCATCCCGATGAGATGAGGGTATGCCATCTCATGCATCATATAGGAGCATTCTGGAGATCACATGTCATGTATTCATGCCATGCCATTTAGGGTGCATTACGCATGTTGTTTTGATATATGTTATGATAAATATGCATGATGTTGGGATAGATGCCTTAATAGAGTAAATACTATTTGATAGGGTATTTTTAACATGTAAGGATTAATTTGAATAATCACCAAACATGTGTTCCTGATGTGTTATGGGTCCTTATGGATCGGAATTTCGTGGATCATTTCATTGTTATTCCTTGTATATGAAATGTATAAGATGAGAATCTTTGATTCGTGGGGAGTATGGTCCCCCATGGATCGGAATATGGCACATTAATGTTCATTTCAGAGTATTTAGGGGTTCCAGAGTAGTTTTCGAGGATTACAATCTAAAAAAACCCATAATACACAGCATGTAATAAACAATACACGTCATGGATCCTTATATTTTTGAAGGAAATATTTTTCTTAAGTACATAATGTGTACATTATGTACATGTCATGTAGTCTCTAATCGTGTTACTGCTTGTGTGGATTGAGACACAGGGTTGTGAAATTCTTGGTGGAACATGCAGTGTACCAGACATACATGTTGTGTTTATAGACCATGTGTCTAGGCTTGTGCCAATGACATGGGTGGATTATGGGAAGTTAGTACACACCGTTTCTAGAACAAACACACTGTGTAAAGTCAGACAAGTGAACAGGCGTGTGACTAACAACACAGGATGGTGAAATCATTCTAGTACACATCGTTTCTGGCAAAAACACGCTGTGTAGTCTCATTCTAGGAGAACTCTCTGGGTTAGTCATGTAGAATAACTCAGGAAAGGGAAACCGATTCAAGTACACATCGTGTCTTTAAGAACACATTGTGTGTATAGGCTGTTACATGACCAGGGTTGAAAGGAGTACACACCCATGTGAAGGCTTAAAGGAACACACCGTGTAGGGGTCATACACGCTGTATATCCCTATTTTAAAAAAACATGAATGCTTTCTTTATAATGTTCCCATATTTCACTACTAGGTTTCAGTTCTTGCTAATATTTATCTAAGGTGTGAATTTGATCCTGTAGAGTCATGCCACCAAGACGTCCTCTGGTTGTATGCTAGTTATTGGGTAGTGACCAGACACCGAATATGGAAGATCAAGAAATACCAGAAGATCCTCTAGTTGTGAACATATTGGAACCAATTTTTATTCTGTATAAATGTGTCAATGCACAGAACCAAGAGCGATTTATGAGGTTCATGCATACCTTCTGTGGAGTACCACATCCTACCCTTTCCATGGCCAAGTGGACGCGGGTTTTCCAGGAGCAATATCCTCCCACTTTTTTAGGGAATGGGGGACCTTAGGCTGCTGAGTCATGGTTAGAGGCCGTGTTTTCTACCTTCGATCATCTAGAGATGCCTCCAGAGATAATGGTGATGCTCACTATGTATATGAAATGGGATCCCACCAGGAGATGGTGGGATGTGATCTCACAGGTGGGACTCCATAAAGGTATGGCTTGAGATGAGTTTCAGTGTACCTTCTACAATTACTTCTACCCAGAGACTTTGAGGTCTGATTGAGACTAAGAGTTCATGATTATGGAGAAGGGTACTCTCTCAGTCATGGAGTATCCTTATCACTTCCAAGAGCTATAGTGCTTCACACCCATTCTACGGGGGATGAGTTATTCTTGGTGAGGAAGTATGAGGATGGTATCAGGCACGAAATCCAATATCAGGAGGAAATCATCAGGCTTACTTACATCACCTCTATAGTGAACTAGGTGATGATCACAAAACACAATATGTGGGATTCTGGAGCTGTGAGCTAGGGTGGCTCGGTGTCCAGAGTTTGTACCCCTCTTATGACAGTAGGGAGTGCCACAGGGAGTCTATGCGTGGAGACTTAGTGAAGTGAGATACTTATTCTGGTATCTATGTGGTGTTCTACCAGAGTGGGAAGAGCAGGCATACAAGGATACATTTCCCGAGAGACCAGTGGAGTGCCGATCATACGGTAAGATGAGTCATCTTCATCATTTCTATTAGTTATTATGACCAGCAGCTGGTGATTAGAGTTCTTCTATGACATCACATTCTGGAGTAGCACCATCCGTTTCCCATCAGTCTAGGAACTGGAGTTCTTCTGGCCATTTATGCCAACATGGTGGTTGTATCCATGGTAGCCAGTCTACAGAATTTTAGATACAATAAGGTGGATCAGCTTAGGGAGGTCAGGCAGGGTCATAGGGATGTGGTTCTGGGTAGACTTTTGCAGTGGAGAAGACCCCATGGGAGTAGGATCCAGAACCCTCTATAGTTTGAGGTACGATTCTAGTTACCTCAGTTATAGATTCATCGATTTTTAATACAGGGGATTCCCATAGTTTCATATCTATTGTTGTTTTGGAGACCCTTGGGTTTTGTATCTTTACTTATGCTGATGTCTGAATGCTCGACACTCCATTGGGGACAAGAACAATTAGTGTACATCAGTACAAGTAGTTCCCTATTGAGTTTTTTCAGTGTCACCTCTCAGGGGACCTTTAGGTATTAGAGATGATGGGCTATGATTTCATTCTCAGGATGGACTATTTAGATATGTTCTAGGCTGTTTTTTATTTCTATCACAGTAGGGTGAGTTTTACGTCCCCAGAGGGTAGATCGTTTCCTCACAAGGGAGAATGGGATGTCCTGGAAAGTAGAGAGGGACATGAGAATCATGGGTTGGGAGGTTTTATAGCCCATATTTCTAGTCTATATCTAGATAGATAGGGTACTTTACAATTTGAATTTCCTCCAGTGGTCGATCGTTTCAGGGATGTATTTTCAGAGGACTTTTCTGGTTTTCCTCCAGAGAGAGAGGTGGACTTTTCTATGGAGCTCATGCTAGGAGCTGCACCGGTGTCCATTGCTCCTTATAGGATGGCCAAAATAGAGTTACATGAGCTCAAGAAGTAGCTAGAGGAGTTACATACTAAGGGTATCATATGACCCGGTACTTCTCCTTGGAGTTTTCATGTCTTGTTTGCGAAGAAGGCAAATTGTACACATATAATTGGCGTGATTTATTGGAAGTTAAACCTGTTGATAGTCAAGAATTGATATCCCTTAGAGAGGATTGATAATATCTTTGATCATCTTTGAGGATACTATGTGTTCTTGAATACTGACTTGAGATACGACTATTATCAGTTGCGCGTTAGACCATATGATATATCCCTTACAGCCTTTCAGAAAAGATACGGTCTATATGAGTATGTGGTTATGCCGTTCGGTTTCACGAATGTGCCTGCAATTTTTATGGGACTAATGTACCAAGTGTTCCATCCATACTTGGATTCTTTTTTGGTAGTCTTCATGGATGATATATTGGTTTACTCTCACACTCATCCTGACCATGCCACACATCTTGAGATCCTTTTGAGTACACTAATAGAGCATAAATTATATTCTATGATCTCAAAATGCCACTTTTGGATGGACCAAATTAATTTATGGGGTCATGTTATATTAGAGGTAAGAGTATTAGTAGACACAAAGAAAGTGAGTGAAGTTGTATCCTGGGAGGAGCCGAATAATGTCTTTGATGTACAAATCCTTTTAGGGTTGGATTGATACTACATACATTTTGTAACGGACTTTTCACACTTAGCATCACCATTGAAAAGCCTAACTAAGATGGGTGAAAAGTTTTTGTCGATAGATTCTTGTGAGTCAGCCTTTTAGGATCTGAAAGGGAGGTTGACTTTAGCATCTATACTAGTATTTCCAGATCCAGGAAAGAGCAATACTGTATACTATGATGCATTTGGTATCAGGTTGGGAGAAGTGCTTATGCAGGGGAAAGGAGTCATTGCATTCGGGTCTCAGCAGTTGAGGCCACATTAGGGGAATTACCCGACACATGATCTCGAGTTGGTTGTAGTTGTTCACGCCTTACACTATTGAAGACATTATCTTCTGGGATATATTTTTGTGGGTTTCCTCAATCACAAAATTCTCAAATATATCTTCACACAATGTGATCTAAATTTGTGATAGTGAAGGTGGGTTGAGTACCTTCATTCCTTTATCTTTGAGATTACCTACACGTCTAGGAAAGACAAAGAAGTGGCTGATGTGATGAGCAGGAGGACTCAGATACTGGTAGTTCGGGAGGCCAGTAGTGAGTAGGAGCTTATGGATTTATTCTTTGAGATGTATTTTGAGGTGAAAAATAGACAAGGGAAAACGTTTCTTTCTTCTATGGATGTCACCTATAGTCTACATGATCGAGTGAGAATGAGGAAGCAATCAGATTCCAAAGGCACAGTCCTATAAGGGATTGTGTTAAGAGAGGACCTTATTCCTAGATGGACCATGGGAGTGGATGAAATCTTGCGTTTTCATGAGCGCGTATGGGTGTTATCAGACATATGCGATGAGTTGATGATATAATTTCATTCCTGAGTTTGGGAAATTCATCATGGTGTCACCAATATGTGTTGAGATATTCATGGTCAGTATTGGTGGCTAGGTATGAAGAGATATGTTGCTGGGTTTTTCCTGAGGTGTTCCACCTATTAGCAGGTGAAGGCGGAGCATCTGCGACCAGTAGGTATTTTATAGTAGTTACCCATTCTTGGGTGAAAGTGGAATGATATATTGATGGATTTTGTGACAGGTTTTCAAATGACTCCTAGAGATAATGATGTAGTTTTGGTTGTCATTGACATAATCACGATGGTTTCTCACTTCTTGCCTACCAAGGAGACATTCAGTGTTGATGATCTAGGAAGGTTGTACATCCGAGATATTATACATCTACCTGGGCTTCTGCACTCCATTATTTCTGGAAGGGATGCCCATTTTACTTCTAGGGTCTAGTAGGGACTATCAAGGGCTTTGGGTACACATGTACTTCTAATTACGGCTTACCATACCCAGATAGATGGCCAGTCTGAGCATATGTTTTAGGTGGTGGAGGACATGCTTAAAGAATGCATCCTAGATTTTGGAGGTTCTTAGGAGAAGAACATACTTCTTATGGAGTTTTTCTACAAAAATAGTTATCAAGAAACTATTCATATGACACCTTTTGAGGCTTTGTACAGTAGGCCATGTCGATCACCCTTATGTTGGATAGAGGTAGGAGAGACAAATATGCTGGGTCCTTGTCTTTTCCAGGGGACCATTATAGAGACCCGAAGCCTGACGTATATGGACATTACATTACTTTTGTGGAATAATTAGTACATAACAAAAACACACACACAAGGACCGTAATAGTTTAGTGTCTTTGGAAACTCGGAATATAATCTTCTAATCGTGGTGAAAGATCTTCAACATCTCCCATAAAGATATCCTTTTTAAACCTAATTCCTTTCATTATGTCCTGAAAAAAACATAAAAGGGTGAGCTCAAATGCTCAGTAAGGGTAAACAAACGAAATATCAATCACGTCATATTCATAAGAACATATCTTTTGGAAATCTTAACCTGCAAAAGAGATCATAATTTCATTACATGGGATAAATCTTAGTAGTGAAATGTAATCCCAATAATAATAACATAAAACATGAAACTTTGTCGCATACACACATAATCATAGAGAATCATTTCTTGTTAGTCAAGACTCATTTCCAAGACTATCTTTGTGGACAAAGTCCCTTTCTGAACCGAGTTCATTCCTCGTTTCAGTCCTGTTTCACTGAACCGGTATAACCTATCGTTCCAGCCATGTCTATCTCATGAGATATAAAATCTTTACCCAATGAATTGGAGGGAGATATAGGTCCCACCCATCTCATAATGATAACATTCTTATGTGTGCCACAAAATCATAAACCATACATCATTGCATAACCCATGTAATAAAAATGGGAATCTTAAACAGCGTGACATCATAAAACAATTAATATAAGATAAAGGAATTCATAAAAAATATTTCCATCAAAAAATAATCAAATCAATGTAATAATAGTGATAAAAACAGAACCCTTTATTATCATAGATGGAAAATAATTTTGATAAAACACTTGAACTTCATTCTTGAGGAAAATATCCTTTCTACTTCAAAAACACTTTTCCTTTCTTAACATGTCATACAATTTTAAACTAAAAGAAGTTGATTAAAAATAAACTTGAAAACTTTAAAGGTAATATTCTTGGAAATAATGTTTTAAAAATACATTCATGCCGTATAAGTTAAAAAAACATTCTTCTCATACTTTTGTCAGAAAAGTCAAAAAGTACCTCGTTCGAAAAACGACAAAAGATTCCTTTCAAATATTTTACTAAAAACTCACCGAAGGGTAAAATTGGATTTAAATAATTGTAGGTGGATTGAAATAATATTACATATTGAGTAAATATGTATGTGGATGATAAAATACACCCCAGTAAATACTAAAGTATAAACAATCTCAGATAAAAATGAGATTATGATATTTCCCTTACCTTAGGTCCGATTTGCTTTGTAAGTGTCCGAACCTCCTGTATAATGATTTAAAAAATGTCATTGACTTATTCCAGAATCATAATCCTTGTTATGATATTATATATGGTTCACTTATGACTTTATATTACCCGTTATTTTGTAAATTCCATGTTAAAGAAGCGTTTTGTTTAAAATCGTTTCATTTATCGTAGGTGTTTGGACTTGTTGTTCTTGACATTATTATTACTTATATCATGATTTACTTACTTCCAGAATATAAAAAATGATTTATATATCATATATATTCAGTATATATATATATAATAGATAGATAAATGAAATGAAACACACCGTTCATGGAGACGGTAGTCAGTACGTACACATGAACGATGTTTTCCTTTCCTTATTGTCTTGAATAGAAGTAAGTAGATGAAATAAATATATACATATATACATAAATACAGTAGATTTAACATTTCATATATTTAATTATTATTCATTATATATACTTTATAATCATTCATGAATGGTTAATGTGGAGAATGAATATCATCGCCTCGTGGAGACGGTAGTCCGTACGTACGCACGAGCGATGATATCGTTCTCATGATCGTGAACTTATGTTGAAGTGTATGTATACTATTTCAGTATCAATATAACTTAATAATAATAATATATAGTTACTCATTACACCATTATACCCATCCAATTAAGTTGGTGGTGGAAAATAGATTACACCACGACGTGGAGATTGTATTCTGTACGCACGCACGCACGGTGATTTCCTTTTTCTGTAGGATGGATAGAAGGTTAATTAGAGTTGTTTCATATTTATAATAACATATCAGTATATAATAAATATTGATGTTATTACTTTATCATGAAACACCTAAATAAGAAGAAGTTTATGAAGAAAGAAATTGAAAAAGATCGATAATGGATATTACCTCTTTTTGACGCGCCTTTTCTTAACCTCCACTTAAAGAACTAAGGATGGTCTTTGAAGATGACCAGGAACTCTAGGATGATACTAGGGAAGTGGAGAGGAGATTTTGACAGGGGTTGGACGAGCTTGAAGGCTCAAAGTGGTGTGAGGAAGAGGGGGAGGAGGTGCCCTTTTATAAGGGAGGAGAGGGGCACCTTAGGAAAATCTCAAAATATTATTTTATATTAAGGTCAAATTATGTTCATAATGGTTCAAAAGGGTATTATTTAGAAGATAAAGTGGGTATGGGTCGAAATACTCTCATCCAATAGGATTTATACAAGTTTAGTTTATTATTTTACCCTTATCAATTAGATTTAACTCTATGTTAAATAATTTAACTTTTACCGTGTCTGTTTGTTTTCTTACACTATATGGTTAATAAACTTACCATAACAAGACAAAAGAACCCCAAGTTGTTTATTATTAATATATATATCTTTATCTAAGTCATTTGGCCGATACTTAGATTTTTAGGAATTAAATAAAAATTAATAATATAATATTTGTTTTAAAAACTAATTTATGTCCATTTTGACACTATTTGGTACATGATTTTAGGAAATTCATAAAAGAATGATATGTTCAAACCAAGTTACGTATATCAACAATAACATGTAATATTAACCTATAAAATAAATTCAAGTCATAAAAAGTCTCAAAATACATTTATTTGGGCATTTATAACATCAATTATGTCAATATTTCATTAATAAGACAATTACTGCATCATCTTTGTGTCATAATAAATGATAATTATTTAATCCCTAAAAATACTAAATAAATTCCTATGATGTAGATAATTGTATTATCTTTCTGTATACTATTCATTTTCGAAGTTTCATGAAGTTTATCACTAAATTAAAATTATTATACTTATAAGATTTAAGAAAGTTACATGTTGTCACATTCATTGGTTTTAATAATAATTAAATTATTTTCATGGAAAAAAGTCCATAAAATGAATCTAATACGACCCTTAGGTTATATGGGTCTACTTTTAGCTATCCAATAGGATTTTTCCAAGTGTTATGGTAATTTTATAATCTTATATTTACCCTTAATTACCCGATTTACCTTTAACTATAGTAAATAAAATTTTCCGTAGTTACTATTCACAATGCCCAAAAATAAAAAGTAGCTTATTAAAATAATTTGGACCCACTTATTCCAAATATGGAATCTATTTTTCCAAATTCAATACACAAAATATGAATAAATTAAATTAAAATTAATCCCATTGTTGAAAGAAAACGAGTTTTTCTTTAAAACATTGCAAAAGATTGAATTGATTTAACCTACGAATTCAAGGTAAAGTCAATTCTAATGACATAAATTATGTTAAATGGTAAAAATATATTCTATTTATACTTTAAAACCATACAATACTATAATTTAACCACATAAGATATTACGATGAAAAAAATTGTTTTTAATTAAAATATAGAGTGTTTTTACTATTTATTAAAATATGAAAGTTATCGGAAAAATATCAAAACATTATCTAATGTAAATTTTTATATCCTGATTCAAAAGAAGAATTTTATTTTGTCAAATTTAACATATAAACATGTCAAAATTAGATTTAAAGTGGGCGCGCCATCAAAAGGCGGCAAAACTGCATTTTTTTAAAAAATACTTATTTTACCCGAAAAATTTATTTTGTTCTTATACCATGTTCTAGAAAATGTGTAAGATGAATAATAATGTTATAAAATTCAATATTTAGTTAATAATATTCATAACTTCTAGTTCATGACAATATTATAATAATATATCGTTGTTTATTAAAACCATGTATTGCGTACAACACACGCTATCGAGGAAGGTCGCGATTGCATGTAATGCAAGCCAAGTCAGGTTTGCGTGTTGTGAAAGAATCCTTCATTGTTTCATATAACAGAATCCAACCATATTTCATTTATACATTTAATATATATATATATATATATATATACTCAATGTTGCGTAGAATAACTATTATCAAAATTGTGTGTAACACGATTCAAGAATAGTGTTGCGTATACTGCAAGCTAATACGGCGTTGCATATAGCGCAATGTAATCTTGGTGTAGAATACAACACAAGACATTAATTAAATTAAAAGAATATTTTTCATAAAATCTCGGGGTGTTACAATCTACCCCCCTTAAAATGAATTTCTCCCTCGAAATTCGTCGGGGTTATAAATGGTTTACTACTCGAAAGTTTGTTTAATAGAAACCCACATCGTAAAAAGGAATACCAAAACATGGCTTTAAAAACTAAAGTATGAAATGTAACGGTTACCCAAATTAACTCATCACTGGGTTTCCACGTAGCTGAACTTAGGTGAAAATATGGATATGGAAGAAAAATATAACCATCAAGTTCTGATGGAGAGTGGTAGAGAACATGGCTATGAAAAAGCCAACAATCGCAAAGCCATAAATTTGGGATGATCTAGGGTACCATCTGATTCATCAAATATAAGAACACTAGGACAACATTTTTGGTTTTCAATATCATTTCCCTAAAGTTGAAAATTTTGAATTAGAATAAATACTTACTTGATTTTGGTACAATCTCACTGTTGTTCATGCTTTGAACAATTTCCACTTCATATCTTAAAGAAATGAAGTTGAATTTGTTATTCGTGAAGTGTTAACAGATCATGTGATAGAATGATGGGTCATTCCATCTGTTTCAAACAAAAGTTTATCAATAGTTATCAAATATACATAAGTCCGTCTTTGGTGAGGTTAATCATATATGATTCCAAAAAAGAACTTATACTTCATATATCATACCGCTTAATAAAATAATACTAGTTTCTACTAACTAGGGACTTTCTGTAGGCCAGTGGTATGCGATAAAGGCCCGTCACACTTTAGTTATGGGTTCAATTCCCATAGCCTTGGCCGACGCGATGGGTTGTCGCACATCCTGTAGGTTGTCCTTTTTCTAAAACTACATTATTATAACATCCCATCAACAATATCAAAAAAAGTTTTATCCTTAAACAATACTAACTTATGTCCAACATAATCCATTCCAATATTTAGGCTTATCTAAAATACTTCAGTCCAAGCTCATAGTATATAGAAAATGATCATGTGAATGCCATCATTTATCCCTCATATATCTTGTTCGTCACATTCCAGTCATGTGAATACCATAATCATGTAATCTCTTGAAAAATGAATACCCATTTAATCTTAGTGAAAACATGAGTGCTCTCAAAAGATAACTCTTTCCATATACCAAAATCCTCAAAATTCTATATACTTAGTCCTTATATCAATCGTGAGCTCATGAATAAAATCAAACATCTCATTATCTTCTTGTCCCTTCATTATGCGCATATCATCTACTTTCCAAAAATATTTCAATCACTTTTTTTCCTGGTTACCAGTATCATATAATTATTGAAAACTAATACATAGATATTCCAAAATTCCACAATACCATAAATGAGATTCCATGATACTATTTTGAAATCCCATTACATAAAAACATAATCATTCCACCACATCGTTTTCATATTCAACATCTCCAATAGTGATCGCATGTGAATTCCATTTGTCCTTTTCCTTAAGCGGTTGCTCATGTCGATCATCACTAACCCTTGGATTAGGGCATTTATTAGCATAATGCCCCATTTCCTTGCACTTGAAGCATTGAAGTGTTGGTGGTGCGTTCTCTGCAGTGTTTGCTTTATTCACATCATTAGAAACCCTTTTTCCATTACTTCGACACTCATCTGCTCGATGACCTTCTTTTCCACACTTAAAACATTTTCTATTCCCTTTAAGAAAATCTCCACCATGCTTCTTTCCACACTTTGTGCATAAGGAAACATTCATATTCTTTTCACCATTATTATGAGATTTCTCCTTGAACTCCATCTTTCGTTTCTTGTCAAAACCATGAGATGGACAGGTAACACCAAATTCCATTTCTACCTTGATAGCACAACACACAATTTCTTCATAGCTACTGAAGTCTCTTATAGCTAATGCCCTTCGAAGACTTGCTTTTAAGCCACTGAAGAATCGATCAACTTTACTTTCAGGTTGGATGATAAATCTAGATGCATACCTTGCAAGCCTTGTAAAATTCACTTCGTATATACCAACAGATTCATCATCCTTTTGCTTTAGTTCATGAAACTCCTTCTCCATCTTTGTTCGAAGAATACGAGGGAAGTAATTATTGAAAAATAAGTTCTTCAACTCGTCCCATTCCATGGACTCAATTTCATCTCTTTGCCTCGTATTATTTATAAGATTCCATCATTGATCAGCTTCACCTTCCAAATGATATACTGCTAAGATGACTTTATCATGTTCAGAACATTGAAGAACTAAAAATATCTTTTCAGTGGTACTGATCCATTGTTCAGCAACAAGTGGATTGGAAGACCCACTGAAAGAAGGTGGACGTTGCCTCATGAAGGACTCAATAGAATATTATTCCCTTCTCTGCTCATTTGGAAGTCCAGAATGATTCATAGCTTGTGTAAGTATAGCAGTAATATTTTGCACTCCATCTCCCATAACATTTGTTTGTTCAGTAGGAAAATCATTGCATTGTCCATTACAGTGATCAACATGGTTCCTTCGGGTTCCAGCCATAGTCTAAAACCCAAAAAGAATAGTGTGAGAGGCAAAAATCATGCTAGGTAAAACAACATAGTAAAGGGGGAGCACCATCAATATCTATCTTCTTAGGTTAAATTCTATGATCGTTACCGTAGTTCTAGGACTATATCCTATATGTATACTTATCCTTAGGGACATCCCTAGACATACCTTAGAAATATCTATAGGGATCTACCTAACATTTTCGCATCCTAGTTTCCAAAGGTTGACTAAACCTTTCCTCTGATACCAACTATAGAGACCCGAAGCCTGACATACATGGACATTACATTACTTTTGCGGAATAATTAGTACATAAAAAACACACACACACAAGGACCGTAATAGTATAGTGTCTTTGGAAACTCGGAATATAATCTTCTAATCGTGGTGAAAGATCTTCAAAATCTCCCATAAAGATCTCCTTTTTTTAAAACCTAATTCCTTTCTTTATGTCCTGGAAAAAAACATAAAAGGGTGAGCTCAAATGCTCAATAAGGGTAAACAAAAGAAATATCAATCACGTCATATTCATAAGAACATATCTTTTGAAAATCTTAACCTACAAAAGAGATCATAATTTCATAACATGGGATAAATCTTAGTAGTGAAATGTAATCCCAATAATCATAACTTAAAACATGAAACTTTGTGGCATACACAAACAATCATAGAGAATCATTTCTTGTTAGGAAAGACTCATTTCCATGACTATCTTAGTGGACAAAGTCCCTTTCTGAACCGAGTTCATTCCTCGTTTCAGTCCTGTTTCACTGAACCGGTATAACCTACCGTTCCATCCATGTCTATCTCATGAGATATAAAATCTTTACCCAATGCATTAGAGGGAGATATAGGTCCCACCCATCTCATAATGATACCATTCTTATGTGTGCCACAAAATCATAAACCATACATCATTGCATAACCCATGTAATAAAAATGGGAATCTTAAATATCGTGACATCATAAAACAATTCATATAAGATAAAGGAACTCATAAAAATATTTCCATCACAACATAATCAAATCAATGTAATAATAGGGATAAAAACAGAACCCTTTATTATCTTAGATGGAAAATAATTTTGATAAAACACTTGAACTTCATTGTTGAGGAAAATATCCTTTCTCCTTCAAAAACCCTTTTCCTTTCTTAACATGTCATACAATTTTAAACTAAAAGAAGTTGATTAAAAATAAAATTGAAAACTTTAAAGGGATGATTCTTGGAAATAATGTTTTAAAAATCCATTCATGCCGTATAAGTTAAAAAAAACATTCTTCTCGTACTTTTTTCGGAAAAGTCAAAAAGTACCTCGTACGAAAACGACAAACGATTCCTTTCATATCTTTTACAAAAAACTCACCGAAGGGTAAAATTGGATTTAAATAATTGTAGGTGGATGGAAATAATATTACATATTGAAGAAACATATATGTGGATGATAAAATACACCCCATTAAATACTAAAGTATAAACAATCTCGGATAAAAATGAGATTGTGATATTTCCCTTACCTTAGGTCTGATTTGCTTCATAAGTGTCCGAACCTCCTGTATAATGATTTAAATAATGTCCTTTACTTATTCCAGAATCATAATCATTGTTATGATATTATATATGGTTCACTTATGACGTTATATTACCCGTTTGTTTGTAAATTCTTTGTTAAAGAAGCGTTTTGGGTAAAATCGTTTCATTTATCGTAGGTGTTTGGACTTGTTGTTATTGACATTATTATTACTTATATCATGATTTACTTACTTCCAGAATATAAAACATGATTTATATATCATATATATTCAGTATATATATATATAATAGATAGATAAATGAAATGAAACACACCGTTCATGGAGACGGTAGTCCGTACGTACGCATGAACACTGTTTTCTTTTCCTTATTGTCTTGAATGGAAGTAAGTAGATGACATACATATATATATATATAAATAAATACAATAGATTTAACATTTCATATATTTCATTATTATTCATTATATATACTTTATAATCATTCATGAATGGTTAATGTGGAGAATGAATCTCATCGCGTCGTGGAGACGGTAGTCCGTACGTACGCACGAGCGATGATATCGTTCTCATGATCGTGAACTTGTGTTGAAGTGTATGTATACTATTTCAGTATCAATATCACTTTGTAATAATCGTATATAGTTATTCAATACACCTTTATACCCATCCAATTAAGGTGGTGGCGGAAAATAGATTACACCACCGCCTGGAGATGGTATTCCGTACGTACGCACGCGCGGTGATTTCTTTTTTCCGTAGGATGGATAGAAGGTTAATTAGAGTTGTTTCATATTTATAATAACATATCAGTATATAAGAAATACTGATGTTATTACTTTATCCTGAAACAACTAAATAAGAAGAAGTTGATGAAGAAAGAAATTGAAAAAGATCGGTAATGGATATTACCTCTTTTTGACGCGCATTTTCTTAACCTCCACTTAATGAACTAAAGATGGTCTTTGAAGAAGACCAGGACCTCTAGGATGATACTAGGGAAGTAGAGAAGATATTTTGTCAGGGTTTGGCAGAGCATGAAGGCTCAAAGTGGTGTGACGAAGAGGGGGAGGAGGTTCCCTTTTATAAGGGAGGAGAGGGGCACCTTAGGAAAATCTCAAAATATTATTTTATATTAAGGTCAAATTCGGTTTATAATGGTTCCAAAGGGTCTTATTTTGAATTTAAAGTAGGGATGGGTCGAAATACTCTCATCAAATAGGATTTAGACAAGTTTAGGTAATTATTTTAACCTTATCAATTAGATTTAACTCTAAGTTAAATAATTCAACTTTTACCGTGTCTTTTTGTTTTCTTACACTATATGGTTAATAAACTTACCATAACAAGACAAACGAACCCCAAGTTGTTTATTATTAATATATATATCTTTATATAAGTCATTTGGCCGATACTTAGATTTTTAGGAGTTAAATAACAATTAATAATATAATATTTGTTTTAAAAACTAATTTATATCAATTTTGACACTATTTGGTACATGATTTTTATGAAATTCATAACAGAATGTTAAGTTCAAACCAAGTTACTTATATCAACCATAACATGTCATAGTAACCTATAAAATTAATTTAATTCATAAAAAGTCTCAAATTACATTTATTTGGGCATTTATAACATCAATTATGTCAATATTTCATTAATAAGACAATTACTGCATCATCTTTGTGTCATAATAAATGATTATTATTTAATCCCTAAAAATTATAAATAAATTCCTATGATGTATATAATTGTATTATCTTTCTGGATACGATTCAGTTTTGATGTTTCATGATGTTTATCACTAAATTAAAATTATTATACTTATAAAATTTAAGAAAGTGACATGTTGTCACATTTTTTGGTTTTAATAACCATTAAATTATTTTCATGGGAAAAAGTCCATAAAATGAATATAATACGACCCTTAGGTTATATGGGTCTACTTTTAGCCAAACAATAGGATTTTTCCAAGTGTTAGGTTAATTTTATTATCTTATATTTACCCTTAATTACCCGATTTACCTTTAACTATAGTAAATAAAATTTACCGTAGTTACTATTCACAATGTCCAAAAATAAAAAGTAGATTATTAACATAATTTGGACCCAATGATTCCAAATATGGAATCCAGTTTTTCCAAATTCAATACACAAAAGATGCAAAAATTAAATTAATATTAATTCTGTTGTCGAAAGAAAACAGGGTTTTCTTTAAAACATTGCAAAAGATTGAATTGATTTATCCTACGAATTCAATGTAAAATCAATGCTAATGACATAAATTAAATTAAATGGTAAAAATATATTCTATTTATACTTTAAAACCATTAAATATTATAATTTAACCACATAAGATATTACAATGAAAAAAAATTGTTTTTAACTAAAATATAGCGTGTTTTTACTATTCATTAAAATATGAAAGTTATCGGAAAAATATCAAAACTTTATCTAATGTAAATTTTTATATCCTAATTCAAAATAAGAATTTTATTTTGTCAAATTGAACATATAAACATGTAAAAACTAGATTTAAAGTGGGTGCACCATCAAAAGGCGGCAAAATTGCATTTTTTGAAAAATACTTATTTTACCCGAAAAGTTTATTTTGTTCTTATACCATGTTCTATAAAATGGGTAAAATGAATAATAATGTTATAAAATTAAAAATTTAGTTAATACTATTCATAACGGCTAGTTCATGACAATATTATAATAATATATCGTTGTGTGTTAAAACCCATTATTGCGTACAACACGCGCTATCGAGGAAGGTCGTGATTGCGTGTAATGCAAGCCAAGTTAGGGTTACGTGTTGTGAAATAATCCTTCGTTGTTTCATATATCATAATCCAACCATATTTCATTTATACATTGAAAATATATATATATATATATATACTCAATGTTGCGTAGAATTACTATTATCAAAATTGTGTGTAACACGATCCAAGAATAGTGTTGCGTATACTGCAAGCTAATACGGTGTTGCGTATAGCGCAAGGTAATCTTGGTGTAGAATAAAACACAACAAATTAATGAAATTAAAAGAATATTTTTCATAAAATCTCGGGGTGCTACAACCATGAAGAAGATATAGTACATTCAGAATAGGATGGCTACTAAACAGTCATGAAAAAAGTCATATGCTGATCAAAGGAGAGGACCTTTGGAGTTCGAGGTCGGATATCAGGTTTTTCGATGTGTCACACCGAGATTGGGACACAAGAGGATTAAGAGACAGGGAAAGATTTCACCAAGATATGTTGGACCGTTTGAGGTTTTGGAGAGAATCAGGCTAGTTGAATATCGGTTACCGTTACCTCAGAGGTACCGGACTATACATGATTTCTTACACATTTCTCAGCTACAACATTACTTCTCAGACCTCTCTCATGTTTTTCAACCCTAGGAGGTTGAGTTGGATGTGGATGCATCATTCAAGGATCATCCTATCTGTATTTTTGATCATAGTGCGAAGGTTCTCTGTGGCTAGTCTGTTCCTCTAGTACGAGTGATGTGGTAGCATGGGCAAGTACAGGATGAGACTTGGGAGAGAGAGGCCAATGTACGATCATAGTGGCCGAAGCTTTTTGAGGATTCTTGTCATATGCCACCCTGCTAAGAAAATTTGGGGATGAATTTCATTAAGTGAAAATGTTTCTTAGACATCATAATATCCTCACACCATTGCACAAAAGCTTCAATGCATATTTATCAAAGCATCCAATATCAAGATCACAAAGGTTTTACTTCAGCTATAATCTGGGGAACAACTTAAGCAATAAAGATTTATGCATGAACACAGAACATTAACATTTAGGTTCACGCAAAAGAGTTTTGATAGGTCATGTGAAGAACAACTTACAGATCTGCTGCATCACACAAAACATAAACAAGCCTATCATTGAATAATTCTATGCAATATCATAATAATAACTGTAATAATAGACTAAACAATTGGAATCCTCATGTGAAGTCCTTATAAGATGATCCTTATACACATCACATGACCCATTAATATCATTTGAAGTCACTTGGACTTTTAGCTAAAATACTGAGACTCTGGAAATAAAATTTGGATCATGAGATATCCTCTGGAAATGTTAATAAAATTGGGTGACACCCTCCAAGCATGCAGATCTAGTCTCATGAAGTCCTTCATGCTCACCTTCTAGATATTTCAATGTCATCAACACATGTTGCCCAAGATATTTGGTGGAACAAGTGTGTATCAACTAGGTCTTGTGATTCCCTATGGGCTTTACAATCAGATCTCATGACACACTTCAACATTGTCAACCATATGTCATGAAGTCCTCTAGTCTTTTCAGCTAGATCTCATGATTACACCTAGACATGTTAGTTACATCACGTGATGACACTACGGTTTTCTAGAAAAAACTCGTGAAGACAACGTGACTTGTCCTTCAGGTCTTTTAAAGCCACCAGAACAAGCCAACTAACATAATTGTACACTATCCATACTTGTTAGCCGAACTCTGCGATGTCCTCAAGGACAACCCCGTAAGATCATGTGACACTATTAAAGAACATCATCAAACTTTTTTTGATGATAATTAGAAATTTAATCATAGTTAATGAGTTAGTATCTAGGAAAAAACATCACAGTCTTCTAATGTCCCCTAGACATATCATCCAGGATATGGAATTTTCTGTAGAAATCCTCGGCCAGGACTTGCAGAATCCACCATACATTCTAGCCTACTTTATAGAATCAACATCAAACACATCCATACATCTTTAGAGATTTTAGGAAGTAAAATGGTCTAATTCACGTAGAAACCCCATGTTGTGATAGACTTTTCTAGTGGAAAATATAATGGAAACCTCAATGTGTAAGTTCCAACCTCACAGAACAATTAGAACTCTATTTAGGCTATAACTTGGATGCATACAGTTCTTTTCCATGGCTCGAGCTTTATATTAAAGGTAACACCCAATGAATTATCAAATGGATTTAATAAAGAATGCATGAAACACAAAGTATCTACCAAACACCAATTTGTTATAACCTAGCCTATAAATATAAAAAGTCCACAACTGCGATTTGAATTTCAAGAAACTAGCATACACAGTTGCATTCAGTAATAAATTTATAGTCTGATATGAAAAAATATTGTGGCGAATAGTAACATACCCTTATGAATAGTAACATAACTTTATGAATAGTAGTGAATATTAAATCCAACAATAAAAATAAAAACTTTACCCATGAATGTATAATTATAATTTAGACATCTTATTTGTGAAATAACGCTCATAGTGTATTTATTATTATTTTTATATGTCACTAATATTTTAATTACAATTTTATGATTAATTTAATATTTTAAAGTATTAGTATTTTTTATGCCATAAGTATTTTAATTAATATTTTATTATTAATTTAATAATTTAAAATTGAAATTTATTTACTTAAAATTTAATCATAAATTGTTACTTTATTGTCTTATGGTTATAGGATAATTTTATTTGACCTTGATTAATTTCTCAAGGTCTTATAAAAAGAGTTATAGTTTTAAAGTCATTTTTTGGAATAAATTATGATTTTATTTAAAAATTAAAATTAAAAATGTTTAGAAAATTATTTTAAAATAATATAGTTAATTTTTAAATTCTAAATTTCAAAAAATTGTTGCGGTGAATTTTTGGGATTTTTCTAAAATATGTGAATTTTTTCACGAAAAGTAAAAATATATTGTTGAGTTTTTTGTGTGTTTAATGACATCATAATGATGTAATAAATTAAAATAAAATTATAGTCTAATTTTGTAATATAAAATATTATGTTATGTGTACCATGTGGATAATACCATGGGCAAGCCCGTGGTTTTGTAAAATCTACTAATGAGGTGTCCTTCAAAATAAATAAAAAACTATCTCTTTTACTATAAATAACCTCTCATTCATTCATTTTATTTCATTCCAAACTAATAATACTCTATGATCTTGTATTTTTACCTCACTAGGAGTCCTTAAAGTGTTTTCTCAAGGCCCCAAGGTCCCATCCTTCATGTTTTAGGAGTTACTCTAGAAGGTAAGGGAATTCTAAACTTCTCTTTTCCATTAAAGTTCGCATTTATGTGGTATGTATAAAATGTTTCCATACCATGTTCATATTTACAATTTATTCTCTCCCTATACTATAATTTTATCCTTTTATGAATGGTTTATCCATATCCCCTCTCTTTTTAATGTTTTCTAAAACCATGTTGCAAAGCCATTATGCTACAGAATTTTCATCTCAAAATCTCTCTCTTTTTCAAGCACTGTTATTATGCTATTCTCTTTTAATTTCAATTATATTTTGTTGTTATATGTCCTTAAATGTCCCCCATCACTTTATATATTATGTAATAACTATGATATATCCCTTTTTATCTCAAAAAATTATTTATGAATTTTTAAGTGACGTTGTTACGCTGCGGAATTTTCATAAGGGATTTATCCACATTCCTTTTATTTCGAGTTCCTTTATTTTCTTTTTCTTTACTCACCTACTTTCATAAAAATTTTATAATAAATCCAATAACATACATGTAATTTAATTTAGTAGTGAAAATGGAATAATTCACAATCATCACTCATTTCTCATTCTTTTATAACAGAAATGAAAACATCATTCGATATGTGTCAATTTATCACATTCAAGGACGTTGGTTTTCCATTTCTATTAGAATCCTAAATTTTGGTCATGAAACCATTTTGATGGTTGAAAAAGACTATAATATATGTATAATAACTTATTTAATGTTATGGTATCTTTTTTCACATATGAAGTTTATTTATAAATTAAAATAAGTTCATTCTGATCAAAACTTATCAATTAACATAATCAATTATCATAAAAAATTTATATAATGATTCATATTAACTCCCAATAACCAAATTAATTTCATAACAATGTAATATTATATATGTTAAGAAATAAAATACCACTTATATTATCGACAACCATTCTCAAATTACATGTTTATCCTTACATGTATATAAGTAAACCTTTCATGACTACCAAGGAAGAAAATGCTCCCAAATAATAAAATTGAACCTCTTAATCTCACCACGAAGGCCATGAATTAACATCATAAGGATATAATAAAAAAATTACCTAAATAAGAGGTTCTGGAAATATTAATTAATGAATTTAATTTTTTTATTCAGGACACTAATATGATGTGAAGAACACCATCAAACTTAAGGTAAGGGTTTCCTAATCTCACTTCCTTTTTTGCGAGACATTCCTTATTCAGTACTAATATGTGTGTAAGGTGTTTTTATGAGGTAAATTGATGTATCATATAATTAATATATTTAATTTCATGGTTTCAAAGGTATCATTTAATTATTATTATATTTTGGACATATTTTTCAATTGATTACAAATTAGTAAGGGTTTTCCACACAATCCTCCCTTTTCAATTGAGATACTTGTAATATCTACTTGCCTCAATTAAATTATTATTAATTAATATGTAATCATCATATATTATTTTTAATTATATATATGTGTGTGTGTGTGTGTGTGTGTTTTTGTACCAACCAGAATCCTAGTTTCTTTTTTGGGGAGATATATTTTTTAAAAGGATCTTTCAAATATTCTTCCTGAAATACGAGCCCGAATCAAGGGAATTGCTCAAATTCTTAAGTATTTTAAAGTTCCTTATATAATATATTTTTAGAAACTATTATATATTTAAAATAACTCATTTTATTAATAAAATACTAACTTACATAACTACTTGTTTTATACAATTATTTTGTCAAAATAACTATACTTTTCAAAGTAAAAGAGTATTTATCTCAAGAATTACTCGATGACTTTATAAGAGTATATTAATCTATTTGAACACTCTTCTTGATTATTATGTATAATTAGTATTAATATTTTATTATATAGTATACCTTATTAAATATAATGTTTTATTATTAGTTTGACTGTGGATGCGCTATCTTAAAACCATTCAACAATTTACTCAGAATGGTTAGTGTTAATGGTTAATGTTTTGAGAATGTTATTGATACTTCATATGTTAGTTTCTATATGAATGTTTATTTTTTTATGTTTATACTAATTGATATGAAGAATTCATTGGACAAAGTAAGTGATGGTTGGGGCCTACTATAGCCCCTCTATGCATCGGTAGGTCTCATAAGAGAAATAGATGTGGACTTAGCTGAGGCATTTCCCATTTTGAGACATGGTTATGGTTGATTCTTTAATGATTTTTAGACGTCTGGGAAAAGTCCTTGATGGTATGTTTTAGATTTTTTGTAATATTCTTTTCCCTCGTTATGAAGCTCTAAATTAATTGTTCATGTGGTTATTCTACTAGTAGAATACCCATTATTATTTTTTACTATGGAAATAATTACACAGATCATATTCCAAACATAATGTGTTCAAGTTTATTTTTAAAGGCATGATTTTTTAGTTATTCACCAAGCCTAATTCTTATGTTTATGATATCTTATGATGTATTTATTACCATTATTGAGTATCTGATCTCACCCCTTTCTTTTGTTTCATTTTCTTAGGACATGAAGAGGTTTATTATTAATGAATTGTAGGGATAAACTTAGAGTTGTGGATATTCCCAGTAAAACATATATGTTGAATTTCTTTTCAAATTGTAATGTTGAGCCTATGTATGTATCTAGTTTTACAAAACTTCTAAACTTCTCGGTCCTTTAGGATTTGATTCCACATAATCATTACAATGTATTAAAACAATGCATCAGCTCTAGGCTTCTAGGGATGTGTTGTTATAGTTGGTATTAGAGGAAGTTTAGTAGAAAACATGGAAGCTAAATTTAGAATATTTAGATTAGGGAACAAAACCCCAATATAGAATTTATGATATACATACAAGGAAATCCTATAATTTTAGTATGTAATAGATTTCTTGGATCTTCTTAGAGAATAAATCCATGTATGGATATTACAAGTGGATGTGGTTCTAGCTCAGATGTACCTGGGAGTAAGTACAATGATAAGGTGTTTTAGGCTTGACCCGAGGTAACCTTGTATATTACAATGATCCTTATTGCGCACCTAGTTTGACACTCCTATGGGATATGTTTATGATAAATCAAATTTTCATTAAAAACCATTATAAAGGAATTAAATGTAATTTATTTCTTCAAAGAAACCATGAGTTTGATTAAGACACTATTTTTGGATAGGATTTTAATTTATGATAAGTATTTCAATAAGTTGAGATTATAAATTATGATTCATAGTCTAATATAGTTTATTCAATTGTTTAGAAATGGATCCTACTAAAAGAAATGATAACCAAAACAAAACACATAATTCAAAGACTACGTATGATCATTTCTTCGATGGGTTTAGCCAGTCTTTTGAAGGAAAATAATATTTGAAACATTCTCATCATACGAGGAGATAATATCATGTCAAAATAAAAACTATAAAGAGATTTCTGTGTATTTTGGATTTGGAAAGAAGTATGAGAAGAAGAGAACAACTGGAAAAAAATATGGATAATGGGGATAAGGGAAAGATGTATTTACATAGATGTGATAATTGTGGATGTAAACATCTTGGTATATGCTTAAGAGGAAAATGAGTTTTCCTCAAGTGTGGTGAAAAAGCCATCATGCTCATAATTTCAAGAGAAGGAAATTTTTTTCCTATATTAAATTCTTAATCATTAAGGAGATAGATCACTACACAAATAAATGTCCTAATCATCACGGAAATATAGCTCTGAAAAAGAAAAGGTATCAAAGTTAAGCTTATGATGTTACTATAGTTGAAGTAGAATAAATAATTTGATTATGTTTTTGGATTCAAGAGTTTTGTTATGATATTTCGGTTATATGAATTACGAGATATATAAAGATTTTACTGAAGTACTATTTCATTAAGGATTTGAGGTCATATGATGAATGGTACAAATGGAAAGTGATTCAATAGAATATTAAAATTTTTAGGAAAAAATGATTAAGGGAAATAAAATCCTTAATATATATCTGATGATGAGAAAATTATGAAGAAATTATTGATTCAGATAACTACTGACTTATGACAAGCCGTTTTTTTTACAAACGTAAACATTATTTATTACATAAAACGTCACTTGATAGAAAAAAGAATATCGAGATGTTTAGTGTATTTGGGGCTTATGATCATTACATAAAAACTTAAAACATGAAATACAAAATCTTTATTGAAAACTTCCTTTACATGACCACTACATTCCCTTGTACTTAATATTGCATGGGGTAACCTAAGGACATGCATAAGAAAAGGGTGAGCTATAAAGCCCAGTAATGGAGTACACATGGAATAACATGAGGAGCACAATACATTTTAGACAACAGGCATATCAATAGATCATAAAAGAAATATGAACATAAAGGCATGATAAAGCATGATAATCATAACATGGAAGTGTGGCAACAACACTTAACATGGAATTAGCATGGACCAAGGCTCATTGCACATGGAGCATTAGTAAATCCTCATTGCACATGAAGCACGAGTAAACGCATGTTGCACTTGAATTAGCATGAGTCAACACTCATTGTACATGAAGTACCATGATACTATACTTTACCCAATGCATTGGAGCGCTATAAGGGTGCACCCTTCTTAAACATTTCATTTCATGAATAAGTGTGCCACAGGGATCATAAAACATAGATTCATAAAACATAATCATGTATTCCACGATAAAGGAATGTGGAATTCATACATGAAACTTTTTAATCAATATGTAAAGGTGCATAAAGGTGGATACCCTTGATGGAGAGATGGGAATGGTATCCACTACACAATGGCATTGGCTTAGAAAATCGGTCCGATTTCGGCAGCGTAACGACGTGACATAAGAATTCATAAAAATAGTTGATGAGAGATAAAGGGGTTACTCATCATATTTACATGTAATGTATAGTAAGGAGGTCATATAGATACATGTCCTAACAATTGTAATGGAATTTAGATTCATGATACAAAATTATTACTTGAATGTAAAAGAAGAGAGAGAAGTTCCCTTCGGAATTTCGGCATAGTAGTGGGTGTACATGGGAGGAATTTAATGAGAGAGAAAGGGTTCTCCCATCATTAAAACAATAATAGGTCAGTATGTGGGAGGTTCGAAACCATACTCCAACATTCATAATTGAAATTAAAAGGGCAATACAACTTAAAGAAAATTGACAAAAATGATAAAGGATGAAAAACCCTTACTTGGAAGTGTGCTTCAAATGGCTAGAGAGAGACTTGTGAGAGGCTTATTGGGAGCTTGGCGCACCTTGGGAGGATTCTAGAGAGAGTAGGGAAGAGGATGGACGAAATACAAGGGATTTTAGTGATGAGGAAGTGGGATCTTGTGTGGGTTTATATTGGAAAGGTGAGGGAATTCTTTATTATTTAGGTTTGGGACCCCCTATATTAAATTAATCCAAACCACAAACCATCCCATGGTTTATTCCCATGGTTTTTGGAAAAGGGAAGATGAAAACAATATTTTATAAGGCCAAATTCCGAACTTCTTAAAATATTAGGTTTGCTTATGTGGAGGTGAGTCACACTCCCATGGAAATTAATTTAAAAAGGCAAGGTGTTGAATAAGTATTGAGGGGTCCATTAATGCATTGAAAAGTAAGTCAAACAAACCCAAAATCACATTATTTTAATTTTAAAACATATATTGGCCGAACATAAAGATTATAGTATTTTATTACATCACTATTGGGTCATTATGATGTTATAAAACACATTATATATTTAAACGGTATTTAATTTTTACCAAAAAATTTGACTGTCTCTGAAAATTATGAAAAATTCACCGTTGGATAATTTCGACACCCTGATTCCAAAAATAACATTTATTTTATCTAAATAATTTTCTAAATATGTGAATTTTCACTTTTAAAATAAAAACTGACATTTATCGAAAATTCACGGGTTTTGACAGAAATGGCTTTCAAACCTTAATAAAAATTTTAATTGCATTCATAAAATTATAAGATAATTTATATTTAATAAAATTTAATTTAATAATAATATTATTATTTTATTAAAAAAATTATTTAATTAAAAAATCCCTTAATTTAATAAAATATATTTCTTAATTAAATAATAACTAAAAACACCATTTGTACTTAAGAATTATTTAATGACTGAAAATTATTTTTTTTATTAAGAAAACACTTTTGAGGAAAAACTGATAAACCATAAGTCCAACAAGAACCAAACAACAACAAGCAGAAGATCAGAAACAATCTCACCCAAGCATAAGCAGCAACCGCAGGCTCCAAAGAAGGACCACTCGACGATCCCATGCAAGCATGGTCCCTCCCGATGGCAAGCCATCCCTCCGTATCAACCACATCCCAAATGGACTATAGAGGAACAAGAAGCATGCTCATGCTCGTCTGAGCCGAACTGACCCTTCCGCATTCCTCAGACAATTAGGACAGTAACTCGCCAAGGAATAAGTTAGGAAAGAAGTAAAATAGAATCATTGAAAACCAGATGGATTATACCAGAGTCAATGTCCCTAAGGGTAAGGTGTGCGATGGTGACAGACTCTTGGGGTGGCTCGGATAACATCGCTCGAGTGGTAATTTCAATCAACTTCCACTTTTCCCATAGATGGTCATGCTCGAGATCGACATGATGAATCTCAGCTTGGGCTTGGTCAAGGGCGAAGACCAAAGATGCCACCTCTTTTCCGAGCTCCAACAAATGGGATTAGTATGGGGCAATTCTACTGGATGAGGCCATCACTTCCTTTTTCTAAGTAAATTGGCTTTGTTAAAGTCCTATATTTATACTAATCCTGTGATCACTATTCAACGACTATATTATCAACGGTAAAAATTCTTAACATAAGACCCAAGAAGTTGACATCTTATAAAAACATTTTATATAAAGAGACATTTAACTAGGTCAAGAGGAATTTTCCATTAATTAAACTTTGGGTCGTTACAATATTCCCCCCTTAAAAAATTTCATCCTCAAAATTTTTCTTTTCCCACACTAAAACAGTTGTGGTTAACTCAACTTCACCACTTCCTCCGATTCCCATGTTGCTTCTTTAAACTTGTGGTTTCTCAACAACACCTTAACGAGGGGAATTTTCTTATTTTGTAGAACATTTTCTCTATGATTTAAGATCTTCACTGGTTGCTCCTCATAAGAATGATCGTCTTCCAATTGTACAACCTCAGAAGAGAGTACATGTAAAGGGTCCAGTATGTACTTCCTTAAGAGGGATACATGAAAGACATCATGTACTTTGGCCATGGTAGGTGGAAGTGCTAGTAGATAGGCCACAACCCCTACACGATCAAGAATCTCGAAGGGGACGATGTACCTTGGACTTAACTTCCCTTTCTTTCCAAACCTCATGGCCTTTTTCCACAGAGATATGCATAGAAACACCATGTCCCCAACTTTAAACTCAAGGTCTTGTTGACAATTATCTGCATAACTCTTCTGTCGACTCTGGGCTGCCTTGATATGCTGATGAATGGTTTTCACCTTCTCCACCATTTCATCGACCACTTCTGGTCCAAGCAGCTTACGTTCACCGACCTCATCCCAACATGCCGGTGTTCTGCACATTTTCCCATACAGGGCTTCATATGGTGCCATTTGGATGCTCGAGTGGAAACTGTTATTATAAGAGAACTTAACCAGAGGAAGATGTTGATCCCATCCTCCTTTAAAGTCCATTGAGAACGCTCTCAACATATCCTCAAGTGTTTGGATAGTCCGCTCGGATTGGCCATCAGTTTGAAGATGATAGGCCGTACTGAAGTTCAGTTCAGTATTCAGAGCGCGATGAAGACTCTTCCAAAACATAGAGGTGAATGTTGGATCTCTGTCAGACACAATAGATAGTGGTACTCCATGCAACCATAAAACTTCCCTGATATATATTTGTGCTAGTTGATCCAAAGAGAAATCCTCACGAATAGCAATGAAGTGTGCAGTCTTTGTAAGACGATCCACAACAACCCAGATTGCATTTTTGCCTTTGGATGTCCTTGGATGTCTGGTGACAAAGTCCATGGTGATGTTCTCCCATATCCATTCTGGTATGGGCAATGGTTGCATCATCCCCTTAGACTTCTGCCTCTGTACCTTCACTTACCGACACACCAGGCACTTTGATGTATATTCAACGATTTCCTTCTTCATATTATCCCACCAAAAGTTTTCTTGGAGATCTCGATACATATTTTTTGTCCCTGGGTGAATAGAGAAATTTGAACTATGTGCATCATCCAAAAGTTCCTTCTTCAGCTCTGGACATGATGGAACACAGTCTTTTCCCAAACCACACAATTCCTTCTTCATTAACATTAAACTCCGAGGATTTCAACGTTTTGATAGCTTCCACTTTTTCTTGAATTCCCACATCATCCTTTTGAGCATCCTTTAACCTTTCCAAAAGAGATGGTTGAGAAATCATTTTTGAAAGGATTGATGATGTTCCCTTCTTTATTATTCCCACGTCCATCTTCATCAAGTCTAAGAAGATTGGATCCTTCTCAATTCTCATCATTGATAGAATTGTTGGGTCCTTTATACTTAGGGCATCTGCCACCTTGTTCGCTTTCCCAGGGTGGTGATGTATTGAACAATCATAATCCTTGATGAGATATATCCATCTTTTCTGATCCATATTAAGTTCATTTTGTGTGAATATATATTTAAGACTCTTTTGGTCAGTATATATCTCACATTTCTCTCCATAGAGATAATGTCGCCAGATTTTCAAGGCAAAGATCACCACCGCCGACTCCAGATCATGCGTTGGATAGTTACACTCATGGATTTTCAACTGCCTTGAGGCATCAGATATAAATTTATCATTCTGTATCAGTACACATCCTAAGCCCTTCTTTGAAGCATCACTGAATAACAAAAAAAGTTCCCCACTTGTGGGTAAAGTGAGCAAGGGTGCAGTGATAAGCCTCCTTTTCAAATCCTTGAAGCTTTCTTCACATTAATCACTCCAATAAAACTTTACTCCCTTTTTAGTTATCTTGGTAAGAGGGTTGGACAATCATTAGAAATTTCTCATAAATCGTTGATAATATGCAGCTAACCCCAAGAATCTATGGATATCCGTTACCGATTTTGGCATCGTCCATCCCTCAATTGCATCTGTTTTAGAGGGTTCCACAGATATTCCATTACTTGTGATGATATAGCCCAAGAATGATACCTCCTTCAACCAGAACTCACACATGTTGTACTTTGCATAGATATTCTCCTTGCGTAAAGTCTCTAGTACAGTTTTTAAATTCTCCTCATGATCCTCCTTGGTTTTGGAGTATATTAAAATAGAATCTATAAATACTACCACAAAATTTTCAAGGTAATATCTAAAGACTCCATTCTTCAAGTCCATGAATATTGATGGAGAATTGGTGAGTCCAAAAGGCACTATGAATTCATAGTGCCCGTATCTTTAATGAAAAGAAATCTTGGGGACATCTTCCTTCTTCACCCTTACTTGATAATATCCTGACCACAAATCCACCTTGGAGAAGTATTGTGCTCCACGCAGCTGATCAAACAAGTCATCGATTCATGGGAGAGGATACTTGTTCTTTATCATTATTTTTTTTAAGTTCATGATAATCGATTAAAAGCTGCATTGACCCATCCTTCTTCTTGACAAAGAGGACTGGTGCACCCCATGGTGAAGCACTTGGGCATATAAACCTTTATCCAGATTCTTCTATAGTTGTTTTTTCAGCTCTTGAAGCTCAACAACAGCCATTCTATATGGATTCTTGGATATTGGTAGTGCCCCAGGTATAAGTTCAATTGAGAACTCAACATATCTTCTAGGAGGAAGACCATGCAGTTCCTTGGGAAACACTTCACCGAATTCCCTCACAACAGGAATTTCTTCAAGGATGGTTTCTTCCTTGGACTCAATCATCTGATCCAGATACGCATCCTCATAAGGAAGTAATATCCATGCTTGAGGTGATGGAGCTAAAGGAGATTCGCCTTCCTCCTGACACTTGTAACGAATTGGGGGTCGATTCTTCATATGGAGTGTGATTTCCCTCTCCCGACAATTTATATTGGCTCTATATAAGGAAATCCAATCCATGCTAAGAATTGCATCAAATTCCACCAGAGGGAGTATGATGAGGTTCCCCAAGAAATTCAATCCACAGATTATAAAAGGGGAGGACTTATATTCATGGGATGAAATGATTGACCCATATGCCGTACTCACCAAAATATTTACTTCCATGATTTGTGGTTATGCTGGGATTGTTCTACTAAACTTTCGAGATATAAAAGAATTCATAGAAACTGAATCAAAAAGAACGTTTGCTATTCTTGAATGAATAACTAGCGTACCTGTCACCACATCGTTTTCGGGGTTCACTTCGGCCGAAGTGATGCAAAAAGATCTTCCTTGTTGTCTTGGAGGTTGTTGGTTCCCTCCGAAAACCCTTGGATTAGGGCACTGATTTGTAAAATGACCCGGTTCTTTTCATTTTTAGCATTGATCAACGCGTTGAGGTTCGAACGGAGTGTTCCTCTCCTCTGACGCAGCCGCGGGTCCTTCTTACCGACAGTTAACAGCTAGGTGCCCTTCTCTTCCACACCTAAAGAATTTTCTCGTCCCCTTAAGGCAATTTCCAGGGTGCTTCTTTCCGCACTTTTGGAAAGTGGGGTGTTGGATCTTCTTAGCACCGTTGGATTTATCAATCAGACCACCATCATTGAATTACACCTTACACTTCTTGTCCCCATGATACCCTTGTGATTCCCCGATCTCAATTTCGACCTTGAGGGCACATTGGACAATTTCCTCATAGCTGTCGAAGTCACGGATCGCTAATTCTTTCCGCAAGCTAGGCTTCAGCCCACCAAAGAAGCGGTCAACCTTGCATTCGGGGGTAACGACAAAGACAGAAGCGTATCGTGAAAGCCTTGTGATGTTTTCCTTGAACGATCCAACATATTCTTCATCTTTTTTCTTGAGGGAAAAGAAGTCCCTTTCCATTTTAAGCTGGAGGGTGCGCGAAAAATGTTTATCGAAAAACATCTTCTGGAAATCATTCCATTCCAATGCCTTGATCTTTTAATCAGTCTTCATATTTTTGATCATAGTCCACCATTGATCATCTTCACCCTCCATATGATAAGCCTCCAGGAGAAACTTCTCTTTTTCAGAACATTGGAGGATGAAGAATATCTTTTCAATGGAGTTGATCCATTGTTCAACGATCGTGGGATCGGATGATCCACTAAAAGTAGGAGGCCTTTGTCTCAAAAATCTCTCGATAGTTACTTGTTCTTTCTTAGGGGGGGTTTAACATTCCTCTTGACCCGTGTTTCTATTCAAAACTTGAGTTATATGTGAGTGAAGCATGAAAAAGTTCGCGATTCCCGCTCCCATTGGATTGGGCATCTCATTAGTACAGTCATCACACTGATCTTCACAACGGTTGTTAGCCCGAGTCCTCCTATTACCGGCCATTGGATGGAATAAAATGAAAGTTAGGGGTAACACATAAAGGGTAATCCAAAGAAAAAAGTTTATGACTTATAAATAAACATTAATTTACTTAACTCATGAGTCTGTAGTCTTCAATCTAGGATTTTCATGATCTACATTCTAACATATATTCTTAGGGGATTTTTTTTTAATTCCCTTAATAAGGGTTCATACTAAGCTTGTGAATTTATCAAAACATATACCCCAAGAGTGTCCTAACCAAGAGTGCAGCAAGGCCCGTTGTCGTGCACCAGTTCCCTTTCGAGTCTAGGTCAATGCGGTGTTTTCGGGTTTTACCCCTAGGATACATCTGTGCCAGAGCCGCATCTAACTGCTCGTATCCAGAAAGAGATATATTTGTTTGATAACACACTTACTCAGTACTTAACAAAACGTATGGATGTTTTTATTATACTTAGTCATGTATTTGAGGCTTTACTAGGGTTTCCTAATCCCAAAAATTACTAAACTTATCCTCTGATACCAACTATGACAACCCTGTTTTTATTACAAACATAAACATGATTTATTACATAAAACATCACTTGATACAACAAAGAAGATCGAGAGGTTTAGTGTCTCTGGGGCTTAGGATCATTATATAAAAACATAAAACATGAAATACAACATCTTTATTGAAATCTTCCTTTACAGGACCACTACATTCCCTTATACATAGAATTGCCTGGGGTAACCTGAGGACATGCATAAGAAAAGGGGGAGCTATAAAGCCCAGTAAGGGAGTACACATGGAATAACATGAGGAGTACAATAAATGTTATAAAATAGGCATATCAATATATCATAAAATAAACATGAACATAAAGGCATGATAATGCATGATAATCATAACATGGAAGTGTGACAACAATACTTAACATGCAATTAGCATGAGCCAAGGCTCATTGCACATGGATCATGAGTAAATACTCATTACACATGATGTACGAGTAAAACCTAATTGCAATTGAATTAGCATGAGTCAAAAATCATTTCACATGACGTATCATGATACAATACTTTACCCAATGCATTGAAGCGCTATAAGGGCGCACCCTTCTTAAACATTTCATTTCATGCATAAGTGTGCCACATGGATCATAAAACATGGATTCATAAAACATATTCATTTATTCCACGATAATGGAATGTGGAATTCATACATTAAACTTTGTAATCAATATGTAAAGGTTCATAAGGGTGGATAACCTTGATGGAGAAAGTGCATGGTATCCAGTACACAATGGTATTGGCCTAGAACATCGGTGTGATTTCGGCAGCATAACGACGTGACATAAGATTTCATAAAGATGGATGATGAGAGAGAAAGGGGTTCCTAATCATATTTACATGTAATGTACAGTAAGGAGGTCATATAGATACATGTCCCAACAATTGTAATAGAATTCAGATTCATGATACAAAATTATTACTTGAATGTAAAAGAAGAGAGAGAAGTTCCTTTCAGAATTTCGGCATAGTAACGGGTGTACATGGGAGGCATTTAATGATAGAGAAAGGGGTCTCCCATTATAAAAAAATAATTGGTCAGTATGGGGGAGGTTCAAAACCATACCCCAACATTCATAATTGAAATTAAAAGGGCAATACAACTTAAACAAAATTGACAAAAATGAGAAAGGAAGAAAAAACCCTTACTTGGAAGTTTGCTTCCAAAGGCTAGAGAGAGGCTTGTGAGAAGATTCTTGGGATCTTGGGGCACCTTGGGAAGACTCTAGAGAAATTAGGGCAGAGGTTGGATGAACTCCAAGGGATTTGAGAGTGGAGGAAGTGGGAGCTTGGGTGGGTTTATATAGGAAAGGTGAGGGAATTCTTTATAATTTAGGTTTGCGAACACTTATATTAAATTCATCCAAACCACAAACCATCCCATGGTTTTTGCCTATGGTTTTTGGAAAATGTAAAAGGAAAAAAATATTTTATAAGGCCAAAGTCTGAAATTCTTAAAATATTAGGGTTTCTTATATAGAGGTGAGTCACACTCCCATGGAAATTAATTAAAAAAGGCAAGGTGTTTAATAAGTCTTGAGGGGTCCATTAATGATTTGAAAAGTAAGTCAAAAAACCCAAAATCACATTATTTTAATGTTAAAACATATATTGGCCTAAAATAAAGATTATAGTATTTTATTACATCACTATTGGGTCATTATAATGTCATAAAATACATTATATATTTAAACGGTATTTAATTTTTACCCAAAAATTTGACTGTCTCAGAAAATAATGAAAAATGAACCATTGGATAATTTCGACCTCCTGATTCCAAAAATAACATTTATTTTATCTAAATAATTTTCTAAATATGTGAATTTTTACTTTTAAACTAAAAAACCGACATTTATCGAAAATTCACGGGTTTTGACAGAAATGACTTTCAAATCTTAATAAAAATTTTAATTGCATTCATAAAATTATAAGATAATGTATATTTAATAAAAATTAATTTAATAATAATATTATTATTTTATTTAAAAAATTATTTAATTGAAAAATCCCTTAATTTAATAAAATAGATTTCTTAATTAAATAATAACTAAAAACACCATTTGTACTTTAAGAACTATTTACAATGTTTCAAAAATTACTAGAAATTATATTCATTATTATATAAAAAAAATAATGTACATGAACATAGTACTACTTATTTGTTACATAACCCCTTAAAATAGCTACATAAGACCTAAGGGTAAGGTGTGCGATGGTGACAGACTCTTGGGGTGGCTCGGATAACATCGCTCAAGTGGTAATTTCAATCAACTTCCACTTTTCCCGTAGACGGTCACGTTCAAGATCGACATGATGAAGCTCATCTTGGTCTTGGTCAAGGGTGAAGCCCAAAGATTCCACCTCTTTTCGGAGCTCCGACAAATGGGCTTCATATGGGGCAATTCTACTGGATGAGGCCATCACTTCCTTTTTCTGAGTATATTGGATTTGTTAAAGTCCTATATTTATACTAATCACGTGATCACTGTTCAACAACTATATTATCAACGGTCAAAATTCTTAACATAAGACCAAAGAAGTTGAAATATTATAAAAACATTTTATATAAAGAGACATTTAACTATATCAAGAGGGATTTTTCATTAATGAAACATTGGGTCGTTACAATATTCCCCCCTTAAGAAATTTCGCCCTTGAAATTTTCCTTTTCCCACACTAAAACAGTTGTGGGTAACTCAACTTCATCACTTCCTCCGATTCCCACATTTCTTCTTCCAACTTGTGGTTTCTCCACAACACCTTGACGAGGGGCATTGTCTTATTTTTTAGAACATTTTCTCTACGATCTAATATCTTCACTGGTTGCTCCTTATAAGAAAGATCGTCTTCCAATTGTACCACCTCAGAAGAGAGTACATGTGAAGGGTCCGGTATGTACTACCTTAAGAGGGATACATGAAAGACATCATGCACTTTGGCCATGGTAGGTGGAAGTTCTAGTCGATGGGCCACAACCCCAACACGATCAGGAATCTCGAAGGGGCCAATGTACCTTGTACTTAACTTCCCTTTCTTTCAAAACCTCATGACCATTTTCCATAGAGATATTCATAAAAACACCATGTCTCGAACTTTAAACTCAAGGTCTCGTTGATAATTATCTGCATAACTTTTCTATCGACTCTGGGCTGCCTTGATATGCTGATGAATGGTTTTCACCTTCTCCACCATTTCTTCGACCATTTCTGGTCCAAGCAGCTTACGTTCACCGACCTCATCCCAACATGTCAGTGTTCTGCACCTTTTCCCATACAGGGGTTCATATGGTGCCATTTGGATGCTCGAGTGGAAATTGTTATTATAAGAGAACTCAACCAGAGGAAGATGTTGATCCCATCCTCCTTTAAAGTCCATTGAGCACTCTCTCAACATTTCCTCAAGTGTTTGGATAGTATGCTCGGATTGGCCATCAGTTTGAGGTTGATAGGTCGTACTGAAGTTTAGTTCAGTATTCAGAGCATGTTGAAGACTCTTACAAAACTTAGAGGTGAATCTTGGATCTCGGTCAGACAAAATAGATAGTGGTACTCCATGCAACCGTACCACTTCCCTAATATATATCCGTGCGAGTTGATCCAAAGAGAAATCCTCTTGAATTGCAATGAAGTGTGCAGTCTTTGTAAGATGATCCACAACAACCCAGATTGCATTGTTGCTTTGGATGTCCTTGGAAGTCCGGTGACAAAGTCCATGGTGATGTTCTCCCATTTCCATTCTAGTTTGGGCAATGGTTGCATCATCCCCTTAGACTTCTGCCTCTCTGCCTTCACTTACTGACACACCAGGCACATTGATGTATATTCAGTGATCTCCTTCTTCATATTATCCCACCAAATGTTTTCTCGGAGATCTCGATACATATTTGTGCTCCCTGGGTGAATAGAGAAATTTGAACTATGTGCATCATCCAAAAGTTCCTTCTTCAGCTCCAGACTTTATGGAACACATAGTCTTTTCCCAAACCGCACAATTCCTTCTTCATTAACATTAAACTCTGAGGATTTCCACTTTTTGATAGCTTCCAATTTTTCTTGAATTCCCACATCATCCTTTTGAGAATCCTTTAACCTTTACAAAAGAGATGGTTGAGCAATCATTTGTGAAAGTATTGATGATGTTCCCTTCTTTATGATTCCCACGTCCATCTGCATCAAGTCTAAGAAGATTGGATCCTTCTCAATTCTCATCATTGATAGAATTGCTGGGTCCTTTATACTTACGGAATCTGCCACCTTGTTCGCTTTCCCAGGGTGGTAATGTATTGAAAATCATAATCCTTGATGAGATCTATCCATCTTCTCTGGCGCATATTAAGCTCTTTCTGTGTGAATATATATTTAAGACTCTTGTGGTCAGTATATATCTCACATTTCTCTCCATAGAGATAATGTCACCAGATTTTCAAGGCAAAGATCACCGCCGCGAACTCTAGATCATGCGTTGGATAATTTCTCTCATGGATTTTCAACTGCATTGAGGCATCAGATATAAATTTATCATTCTGCATTAGCACACATCATAAACCCTTCTTTGAAGCATCACTGAATACCACAAAAAGTTCCCCACTTGTGGGTAATGTGAGCACGTGTGCAGTGATAAGACTCCTTTTCAAATCCTTGAATCCTTATTCTCATTCATCACTCCAAGAAAATTTTACTCCCTTTCTAGTTAGCTTGGTAAGAGCTTGGACAATCATGAGAAATTTCTCACAAATCATCGATAATATCCAGGTAACCCCAAGATGCTACGGATATCCGTTACCGATGTTGGCCTCTGCCATCCCTCAATTGCATCTATTATAGAGGGGTCCACAGTTATTTCATTACATTTGATGATATGGCCCAAGAATGAGACCTCCTTCAACCAGAACTCACACTTTCTGTACTTGGCATAGATCTTATCCTTGCGTAAAGTCTCTAGTATAGTTTTTAAATGCTTTTCATGATCCTCCTTGGTGTTGGATTATATTAGAATATCATCTATAAATACTACCACAAATTTGTCAAGGTAATCTCTAAAGACTCTAATCATCAAGTCCATGAATACTGTTGGAGAATTGGTGAGTCCAAAAGGCATTACTATGAATTCATTGTGCCCTTATCTTGTACAAAAAGCAGTCTTGGGGACATCTTCCTTCATCACCCTTACTTGATAATATCCTGACCACAAATCCACCTTGGATAAGTATTGAGCTCCACGTAGCTGATCAAACATGTCATAAATTCTTGGGAGAGGATACATGTTATTTATTGTGATTTTCTTAAGTTCACGATAATTGATGCAACGCCGCATTGACCCATCCTTCTTCTTGATGAAGAGGACTGGTGCACCCCATGGTGAAGAACTTGGGCGTATAAACCCTTTATCCAGATTCTTTTGTAGTCGTTTCTTCAACTCTTCAAGCTCAACAACATCCATTCTGTATGGAGTCTTGGATATTGGTAGTTCCCCATGTATAAGTTCAATTGAGAACTCAACATCTCTTCTAGGAGGAAGACCAGGCAGTTCCTCAGGAAACACTTCAGCAAATTCCCTCACAATAGGCATTTCTTCAAGGATGGTTTCTTCCTGGGACTCAATCATCTGAGCCAAATACGCATGATCATAAGGCAGTAATATCCATGCTTGAGATAATGGAGGTAAAGGAGATTCATCTTCCTCCTGGCACTTGTAAATAATCGGGGGTCGATTCTTCATATAGAGTTTGATTTCCCTCTCCTGAAAATTTATATTGGCTCTATATAAGGAAATCCAATCCATGCCATGAATTTCATCAAATTCCACCAGAGGGAGTATGATGAGGTTCGCCGGAAAATTCAATCCACATATTATAACAGGGGAGGACTTATATTCATGGGATGCAATGATTGACCCATATGTCGTACTCACCCACAACTTTACTTCCATGATTTGTGTTGGTGCTGGGATTATTCTACTAATCTTTCGAGATATAAAAGAATGCGTAGAACCTGAATCAAAAAGTATGTTCTCTATTCTTGCATGAATTACTAGCGTACCTATCACCACTTCGTTTTCAGGGTTCACTTCAGCAGAAGTGATGGAAAAAGCTCTTCCTTGTTGTCTTGGAGGTTGTTTGTTTCCTTTGAAAACCCTTGGATTAGGGCACTGATTTGTAAAATGACCCGGTTCTTTGCATTTGTAGCATTGATCAATGTGTTGAGTTTCGAACGGAGCGTTCCTCTCCTCTGACGTAGCGAGTGGGTCCTTCTTGCCGACAGTTAACAGCTAGGTTCCCTTCTCTCCCACACCTGAAACATTTTCTTGTCCCATTAAGGCAATTTCCAGGGTCCTTCGTTCCGCACTTTTGGCAAGTGGGGTGTTGGATCTTCTTAGCACCGTTGGATTTATCCATCGGACCACCAACATTGAATTCCACCTTACACTTCTTGTCCCCATGATACCCTTGTGATTCCCAGATCTCCATTTCGACCTTGAGGGCACATCGGACAATTTCCTCATAGCTGTCGAAGTCACGGATCGCTAATGCTTTCTACAAGCTTGGCTTCAGCCCACCAAAGAAGTGGTCAACCTTGCATTCGGGGGTAACGACAAAGACAGAAGCATATCGTGAAAGCCTTGTGAAGTTTGCCTCGTACGATCCAACATATTCTTCCTCTTTTTTTCTTGAGGGAAAGGAAGTCCCTTTCCATCTTAAGCCGGAGGGTGCACGGAAAATATTTATCGAAAAACATCTTCCAGAAATCCTTCCATTCCAATGCCTCGATCTCCTACTCAGGCTTCGTATTTTTGATCAATGTCCGCCATTGATCAGCTTCACCCTCCATATGATAAGCCACCAGGAGAACCTTCTCTTGTTCAGAACATTGGAGGACGGAGAATATCTTTTCAATGGACTTGATCCATTGTTCAGCGATTGTGGGATCAGATGATCCACTAAAAGTATGAGGCCTTTGTCTCATAAAGCTCTCGATAGTGAATTGTTCTTTCTTAGGGGGGGTTTAATGTTCCTCTTGACCTGTGTTTCTATTAAAAATATGAGTTAGCTGAGAGAGAAGCATGACAAAGTTTGCGATTCCCACTCCCATTGGATTGGACATCTCATTAGTGTAGTCATCACACCGATCTTCACAATGGTTGTTAGCCCGAGTCCTCCTATTACCGACCATTGGCTGGAATAAAAGGAAAGTTAGGGGTAACACATAATGTGTAATCCAAAGACAAAAGTTGATGACTTATAAATAAACTTTCATTTTCTTAACTCATGAGTCTATAGGCTTCAATCTAGGCTTTTCATGATCTACTTTCTAACATATATTCTTAGGGGAATTTTTTTTAATTCACTTAATAAGGGTTCATACTAAGCTTGTGAATTTATCAAAACATATCCCCCAGGAGTGTCTTAACCAAGAGTGCAGCAAGGCCCATTGTCATGCACCAGTTCCCATTCGAGTCTAGCTCAAAGCGGTGTTTTAAGGTTTTACCCCTAGGATACATCTGTGCCAGAGCCGCCTCTACCTGCTCGTATCCAGAAAGAGATGTATTTGTTTGAGAAACCACTTACTTAGTACTTACCAAAACTTGTGGATGTTTTTATTATACTTAGTCTTGTATCTAAGGCTTTACTAGGGTTTCCTAATCCCAAAAATAACTAAACCTATCCTCTGATACCAACTATGACAACCCTGATTTTATTACAAACTTAAACATGATTTATTACATAAAACTTCACTTGATACAAAAAAGAAGATCGAGAGGTTTAGTGTCTCTAGGGCTTAGTATCATTACATAAAAACATAAAACATGAAATACACCATCTTTATTGAAAACTTCCTTTACATGACCACTACATTCCCTCATACTTATCATTGCATGGGGTAACCTGAGGACAGGCATAAGAAAAGGGGGAGCTATAAAGGCCAGTAAGGGAGTACACATGGAATAACATGAGGAGTACAATACATTTTAGAAAACATGCATATCAATAGAGCATAATAGAAACATGAACATAAAGGCACGATAAAGCATGATAATCATAACAAAGAAGTGTGACAACAACTCTTAACATGGAATTAGCATGAGCCAAGGCTCATTGCACATAGAGCATGAGTAAATCCTCATTGCACATGAAGCACGAGTAAACCCTCATTGAAATTGAATTAGCATGAGTCAACACTCATTTCACATGACTTATCATGATACTATACTTTACCCAATGCATTGGAGCGCTATAAAGGCGCACCCTTCTTAAATATTTCATTTCATGCATAAGTGTGCCACATGGATCATAAAACATGGATTCATAAAACATAATAATTTGTTCCATGATAAAGGAATGTTGAATTCATACATGAAATATTTTAATCAATATGTAAAGGTGCATAAAGGTGGATACCCTTGATGGAGAAATGGGCATGGTATCCACTACACAATGGCATTGGCTTAGAAAATCGGTGCGATTTTGGCAGCGTAACGGCCTGATATAAGAATTCATAAAAATGGTTGATGAGAGAGAAAGGGGTTACTCATAATATTTACATGTAATGGAGAGTAAGGAGGTCATATTGATAAATGTACCAACAATTGTAATGGAATTTAGATTCATGACACAAAATTATTGCTTGAATGTAAAAGAAGAGAGAGAAGTTCCTTTCGGAATTTCGGCATAGTAACGGGTGTACATGGGAGGCATTTAATGATAGAGAAAGGGGTATCCCACAATTCAAAAGATAATAAGGCAGTATGGGAGAGGTTCATAACCATACCCCAACATTCATAATTGAAATTAAAAGGGCAATACAACTTAAAGAAAATTGACAAAAATGAGAAAGGAAGAAAAAACCCTTACTTAGAAGTTTGCTTCCAAAGGCTAGAGAGAGGCTTGTGAGATGCTTCTTGAAAGCTTGGGGTACCTTGGGAGGACTCTAGAGAGAGTAGGGAGGAGGTTGGATGAACTCCAATTGCTTTGAGTGAGGAGGAAGTGGCAGATTGGGTGGGATTATATAGGAAAGGTGAGGAAATTCTTTATTATTTAGGTTTGGGACCCCTTATATTAAATTAATCCAAACCACAAACCATACCATGGTTTTTGCGCATGGTTTTTTGAAAATAGAAGAGGAAAAAAATAGTTTATAAGGCCAAAGTCCTAAATTCATAAAATATTAGTGTTTCTTATGTGGAGGTGAGTCACACTCCCATGAAAATTAATTTAAAAAGGCAAGGTGTTGAATAAGGCTTGAGGGGTCCATTAATGCTTGGAAAAGTAAGTCAAACAAACCCAAAATTACATTATTTTAATGTTAAAACATATATTTGCCGAACATAAAGATTATAGTATTTTATTACATCACTATTGGGTCATTATGATGTCATAAAACACATTATATATTTAAACGATATTTAATTTTTACCCAAAAATTTGACTGTCTCAGAAAATTATGAAAAATTCACTGTTGGATAATTTCGACATCCTGATTCCAAAAATAACATTTATATTATCTAAATAATTTTATAAATATGTGAATTTTCAATTTTACAATAAAAACTGACATTTATCGAAAATTCACTGGTTTTGACAGAAATGGCTTTCAAACCTTAATAAAAATTTTAATTGCATTCATAAAATTATAAGATCATTTATATTTAATAAAAATTAATTTAATACTAATATTATTATTTTATTAAAAAATTTATTTAATTCAAATATCCCTTAATTTAATAAAATAGATTTTTTCATTAAATAATAACTAAAAACACCATTTGTACTTTAAGAACTATTTACAATGTATCAAAAATGACTAGAAATTATATTCATTATTATATAAGAAAATAATGTACATGAACATAGTACTACTTATTTGTTAAATAACCCCTTAAAATAGCCACATAAGACCTAAGGGTAAGGTGTGCGATGATGATAGACTCTTGGGGTGGCTCAGATAACATCGCTCAAGTGGTAATTTCAATCAACTTCCACTTTTCCCATAGATGGTCACGTTCGAGCTTGACATGATGAAGCTCAGCTTGGGCTTGGTCAAGGGGGAAACCCAAAGATGCCACCTCTTTTCTGAGCTCCGACAAATGGGCTTCGTATGAGGAAATTCTACTGGATGAGGTCATCGATTCCTTTGTCTCAGTAAATTGGATTTGTTAAAGTCCTATATTTATACTAATCATGTGATCACTGTTCAACGGCTATATTAGCAATAGTCAAAATTCTTAACATAATACCAAAGAAGTTGACATATTATAAAAAAAATTTATAATAAGATTCATTTAACTAGATCAAGAGGTATTTTCCATTAATGAAGCTTTGGGTCGTTACATGACTACCTTGGAGCTGATTATTAACTTATCATGAAGCGGTACATGCTATCATCGATAGATTTTGCAACACTTTTATATTTAAGGAATATATTCAATAACATGTATCTTATTTAAATAATACAAAATTATACTTATTTCCAATATGAGTTTTATATGAATTCAAGTTATTACCATATTTCAAGAGGACACATGATGAAGTTATTCACATGTTTGGAATGTGAAAATTTAGAGCTGATTCATATTAATTAAGGGATAATGATAAGTTCATCTTGGAGATTCATGGAACATTATTAAAAAGTATTGAATCATTATATTTTGGAAATTTTAACTATTTAAGAAATGGTTCAAGTTGATCATTGTATGATGTTTTAGAGTTTAACGTCACTACATGATGCAACCTATGCTAAGAGATGATGTATAGATAGTTCATAGAACAATCAAAGGATATGATTGTGGTTATAAAATAGAAATGTATATTTTAACTCTTATAGAGTGGAGTAATTCATCAACTCTAGGAAAAGAGACTTCAATAAAAATTCTATCCAATTATCATTATTTAAATCAATGAGATTTTTCATAATTTTAGATTATGGATTTCTGGTAATGATCTTTCATCTGACCATGTTCTCTTTCACGTTCCATCAGAACTTTATATTTAGCTTTTTTCTTCCATGTCCAGGTTTTTAGTTTCAACCAACATATCCCCATTTAAAAGAATAATTTTTGTGGTTACCAAATCATTTCTCATAAACCCTTTTAGGAGGATATTTTCTTAACCCTATTTCGGATATTGGTTTCCAAAAAGAGAATTTTCAAGCATCAACCTATAACAATAGAAGTGTAGTTTTGGAATTGTGAGGACAGAATTTTGTTGAGGGGGAAATAATGTAACACCATAAGAATTTACAAATATATTTAATAAAATAAACATGAAACACCGAGTTTCTACAAATTTCCACTTTATTATAAACTAGATATTAAACATAAATTTTCCACCTCTGTGATTTGAATTTTGAAAAACTGACATACATAGCTGCATTTAGTAACATATTTATAGTCTGATAAGACAAAATTAATTTTGGGTTAATAGTAACAGAACCTTATGAATAGTAAAATATCTTTATGGTTAGTAATGAATAGTAATGAATATTAAATTAGGAAAAAAATAGACACTTCACACCTATGACCGTATAAATACAATTTATACATCTTATAAGAGAAATAACGGTCATGGTGTAATTACTGGTATTTTTGTATGTCATAAATATTTTAATTAAAATTTTATGAATAATTTAATAATTTTAAATAGAAATTTATTTTCATAAAATGTAATCATAAATTTTTTACTTTATTGTATTATGGTTATATGATAATTTTTTTGGGACCATTATTAATTTCTCACAGTGTTATAAAATGTGTAATAGTTTAAAATTTATTTTTTACAATAAATTATAATTTTATTTAAAAAATATATTAAAATTATTTAGAAAATTATTTTTAAAAAATATATTGCATTTTTTAATTCTATGCATCTAAAAATGGTTGGGGTGAATTTTAAGGATTTTTCAAAAATACTTGAATTTTTCGTGAATAGTAAAAATACAGTTTTGAGTTTTCGTTATGTTTAATGACATCATAATGATGTAATAATATAACTAAAATTCTAGTAGAGTTGTGTAAAGTATCATATGATTCTAGGTTTCTCAAGTGTTTAATACCATGAGAAAATACAATGGGAATGCCCATGGTTTTTTCAAAAACCACTAATGAGGTCTCGTTTGAAATTAATAAAAAAACTCTCTATATTTTAATATAAATACCTACTCATTCCTTCATTTTAATTTATTAAAAACTCATAATCCTTAATTATCTGGTAGTTTTACTTCCCTAGGAGTCCTCCCAAGGTTTCCTCAAGGACCCAATGTCCCAAAATCCATGTTTTAGGAGTTACATTACAAGGTAAGGGAATTCTCAACTTCTATTTTCCATTCAATTTCACTTTTATGTGGTATGTATTTAATGTTTCCATACTATGTTCTTATTTTAATTTTATCATGTACCTAAAATATATAATTTTTATTTTATTATTTTTTGACCTATGTCCCATCTCTTTTTAATGTTTTCTAAAACCATGGTGTATAACCGTTATGCTATAGAATTTTCGTCTCAAAATCTCTCTCTTTTTAAAGAACTCTTATTATGTTATTCTCTTTTAATTTCAATTTTATTATTTTGGTAAATGTCCTTAAATATCCCTATTAATTTATATATTATATATGAAGGATTATATAACCCTTTTTCTTTCATGAAAATATTTTATAAATTATTAATTGAAGTCGTTAGGCTGCCAAATTTTCATAAGGGATTTCTCAACATTTATTTTATTTCGAGTTCATTTCTTTTCATTTTGTTTCTTCACCAATATTATTCCAAATATTATGATAATTCAAATAAAATACATTTAATGTAATGTTTTTGTGATAATTTAATAATTCATCACTGTCTCTCCTTCATCCTTCTTTAATATTAGAAATGAAAACACCATCTGAGATGTGGTAATTTGACCAATTCAAGGACGACAATCTTCAATTTCTATTAGCATCCAATATTCTGGCCATGAATCAATTTTCATGGTTTAAATAGAATATAATATATGTATAACAACTTATGTAATGTTCGAGAATATTTTTTCACACATGATATTAATTTATAAATTAAAATATGTTCTTTGTGATCTAAAACCACTAATTAACCCAAACAATTATCATTAAAGATTTATATAATGATTCATATTCACTCCCAATAACTAAATGAATTTAATAACCACGTAATATTATTGATGTTAAAAAATAAAATACAACTTATACTATAGACATTCATTCTCATATTACTTGTTTATCCATGCATGTTTTTAAGAATACCTGTCATGAATACCAAGGACCAAAATTCTCCCAAACAATAAAATTGAACCTCTTAAACCCACCAAGAAGGCCATACATGAAATTAATAAGGCTATAATAAATCAATTAAATAAATAATAGGTTCTGGAAATATTAATTAGTTAATTTAATTTGGTTATCTAGGACACGAAGATCAAGTGAAGAACACCAACATACTTAAGGTAAGGGTTTGCTCATCTCACTTCCATTTTTGTGACACATTCCTTATTCAATACTATTACATGTTTATGGTGTATGAATACTTACCATTGATGTTTCATATCATTAAAATATTAAATTTCATGGTATTAAATGTATCATTTTATGATTATTAATTTTGGGGAATATGTTTCGATTGATTACAAAGTGGTAAGGGTTTTCCACCCAAACCTCTATTTTCATTCGGTTTTCTTTTTTTATCTACATACCTAAATTAAATTATTATTCATTAAACTTTACTCCTCATATGTTATATGTGAATTTTTTATATATGTGTACCAACCATAATACTAATTTCATTTATGGAGAGTTATATTTTTTAAAAGTATCTTTCAAAAATTCTTTCTGAAATACAATCCCAATTCAAGGGAATTACTCAATTTATTGCCTATTTTCAAGGGCACTCTATAATAAAATTTCATAAACCATTATACTTTTAAAATCATTAATTTTATTTTTAAAATACTATCTCACTTCACTATAAGTTTTATACAAATATTTTTCCAAAACAACTATTGTTTTCAAAGTAAAAGATTATTTATCTCAAGAATTACTCAATGATTTTATAACAGCATGTTCACTTATTTTAACACGCTTTTTTATTATAATTTATATTTTGAATTAATATTTTATGTTATAACCTACCTTATTTAATAGAATGGTTTATTATTAGTTTGACTATGGATGTGTTGTATTAAAACCATTCACCAGTTTACTTCAAATGGTTAGTGTTTATGCTTAATGTTCGAGGAACGTTATTGACATTTCATATGTTGGTTTCAATATGAAGGATTATTTTGTTTATGTTTATTCCCATTCATATAAGGAACAAATTGGACTTATTGAGTGATTTTTGGGGCCCAATATAGCCCCTCAATGCATTAGTTTGTCTCTTGAGACAAATAGATGTGGACTTGGCTGGGGCCATTCCCATTTTGAGATATGGTTATAGCCGAGGCCTTAATCATTTTTAAATGTCTTGGTTGCGTCCTTGACGATATTTTTTAGAATATACAAAATTTTCATTTCCCTCATTATGAAGTTAGAAACTCATTGATCATGTGGTTATTCGACTAGTATTATACTCAGGATTATTTTTTAATATGGAAATAATTACACAGCTCATATTCTATCCATAAGTAGTTCATGATTATTTTTAAAGGAAAGAATTTTTAGTTATTCACCATGCCTAATTCTTATGTTTATTATATCTTTAATTGTATTTATTACCTTTACCAAGAATCTGATCTCATGCCTTTCTTATGTTTCATATTTTAAGGTAATGAATAGGTTTATTATGAATAACCTGTAGGGATAAACAAAGAGTTGTAGATGTTACCAATAAATAATATATGTTGTATTTATTTTCATGTTGCAATGTTTTACATAAGTATGTCTCTTATTTTCCAAAACAACTAAACTAATTGGTCCTTTGGGATTTTATTCCTTGTAATCATTCCATTGTATTAAAATAATGCACCGACTCCGGGATTTTGGGGAGGATGTGTTACATTAAACATCACAAGGGTCATTCCAACAAATAAATCCCACATCAACATGAAAAAATAATAATTATTTTATATCGCTTGTTTTAAACACTGAGAAAATATCTCATGATATTAGTGAATTATAAGGGTCAAATCCTTTACCTCTACCATACAAGGGAAAACGAAGTGTGAAATCCCTGATCAACGAAATAATTAGATATTTTCTACATAAAAGGGAAACCTCAGCATGTAAGAACCCACATCATTAAACTATTGTAATTCAGATTTTGAATATATATAATATATATAGGATTCATTCTTAAGGACCAAGATCCAAAATAATTATCAGAAGGGATATCCCAACACATAAGACCCATATTCATATTCAATCAGTTTGATTACTTGAAATCATTTGTTTCTTAAACTAAGAATATCTCAAGTTTGATTAGGGAGTTGTGATGATCGTATAATTCACATAATGAACCATTACTATCTTGGTAAACCTCATTGTGTAAGACCCAAAATCGTTCAACTTTAATAACACTAATTTCTTCTATTACGAGGATATATAAGACACATTTCTATTACCCAAACTCAAATAAACAGACACTTTAGTGAATGTTTCCCCATGGATCTAACATTTCAACAATGAGACCCGATCTCTCTAATGGATTTATCTTTCTCCTTAGTTCTCTAGTATATGGAGAAGAAAATTTAACTAGTATGACTCTGATTCCTTCCAAAACCAAGATACATATAATACATCTTTATGGTCTCAAAACAAATATATAGTTTTCATGTTCCCCCTAAATTTTTCATCTCTATATGAAATAAAACTATTAGAGTTTAACAAACTAATGGGGTTTTTATTCCTATTATAAATTAGGATACATATTACACCTCGTAATAAAATAATCCCATCCTAAAAATCATTATTGACTCCCTACATAGAATCAAATTCAGAAATGGATGGTTATATGGATTAAACAAATAAGAATTTATCCACCAATGGGAAATGGACGAAAAATATAAGATATATAAATTTTAAATCACTAAAATAATACCCTCCACATAAAATATAGTTCAAGGTATTATTATTTTTATAGTTTAACTAGTTCTAAATAAAAATTTGGAACATATTCAAGATCATGTCTTAAATATATAATAGATTCATAGAGTAGTAAATAATTCCACCAAAAAAGGTGTGATGAGCCTAACCTCTCGTCCTCTCAACCAGTGTGATTTCCTACATGTATTTTTGTATAAAATTCAAATTAATAGTCTTCTTTTGAAAAGTAGGTGCATACACATTCATGGATGTGGGAAATTTAGGGAGTTTCTCTATAAGGGTAAAAAATAGTGAACCAGACATGAATGATAATGAAAAACTTTTAACCCCACCAATCACACCCTATGGATAAATAAATCTATATATTTCTGATGAAATAATAAATGGTTAACCCAATATGAAATCATTCATATTTGGAATCATTGTCAAAATATTAGAAATTATAGACTGTCCGGCTCTCATCAAACCATTTTGTTCCTATCTCGTCGGTGGTTCTACAACACGAATTCTTAATAAAAACCCTCTATTGAGATTATATGACCAAAAATGAAACATCTTCTAGCCAATTTTTATACATTGTAAATGTTTTATACAATTTCTCCTTCATTAAATTCTTTATTACATTTCCAAGGTTTTAGAGACCCAATATTGACTTACATGGACATTACATTACTTTTGCAGAATACTTAATACAAAACAAAAAAAGACACCCAAGGACCATAATAGTTTAGTGTCTTTTGAAACTCGGAACATAATCTTCTAATCATAGTGAAAGATCTTCAAAATCATCCATAAAGATCTTCCACTTATGTTTTTTTACCTAAAACATTTCCGTATATCCTGGGGAAAAGAAAAAATATAAAGGGTGAGATCAAAATCTCAGTAAGGGTAAACATGGAGAACATAAAACAATCCAAAATAATTTGAACATAATAACATGACCATAAAATTTAAACATCAAAATCATAAGCAATGACATAAAACATTGCATTACATAAGGAATAGATCATAAAGGAACATAATTCATGATAAAATTTCAGGGGAACAAAACATGTAATTTTGGAAAAACATTAAGCACATGATATGATTTCCATATTATCCAAGGCATTGCTTCCAAGACCATCATAGTGGACAAAGTCCATTACGGAACTGGGGTTACTTGCCGTTCCAACCCTTTATTACTGAACTATATTTACTTGCCTTTCCTACCATGTATATCTCATGAGATATAAATATTTACCCAATGCATTGGAGGGAGATATAGGTCCCACCCATCTCATATTAAAATCATTCATACGTGTGCCAAAAAACAATCATAAATAATTCATCATAACCCAAAGAATAAAATGGGTTTCATAAATATCATCCCTTCATAACATAATCCATTTTAAAAAATGGATATCATTTAAACATAAGAAACATAAAACTATGTAAATAATAGAGACATTATAGATGAAATATAAACATACTAAATAATGTCATCTTAGATGGAAAATAGTTTTGATAAAACACTTGAAATGAATTCTTGAGGAAAATATCCTTTCTTCTTCAAAATCTTTTTTCTTTCACAAAATGCCATGAAATTTTAAAATAAAAGGATTTTCTAGAAAATAATCATGAAATCTTGTATAGTAAGATTCAAGAAAATAATTCACTATGAAACCGTAAAAATTTGTTCATTCCGTATAAGTTAAAAAAACATTCTCCTCGTACTTTTTCTAATAAAGTCAAAAAGTAACTCGTATGGTAAAAAAAGAAATATTCCTTATATCCTATGTAGTAAATTCATAAACTGGTAAAAAAAATCAAACATACAATAAATTTTTTTAGAAAACATGTACCTGGATGATAAATATAACCCCTATAAATACTTACGAATAAACAATCCCAGATAAAAATGATATTGGAATAATTATCCCTTACCTTATGTCCAATTTCTTCCATATGTGTTTGAGCCTTCTGTATAGTGGGTTTAAACATATTATTAACTTTTAACAGAACCATAATAATATTTATGATATCATATATGATTCACTATGACTTTATATTTCCGTTCATTTGTCAATTACATGTTAAAGGAGTGTTTTGGGTAAAATCGTTTCATTTATCATCTGTGTTTTGACTTTTAATTTTTTTCAAAGGATTACTTAAATGAAGATTAATTAATTCTTGAAGGTAAAACATGATTTATATATCATATATATTCAATATATTTATATATATATTCGATCAATAAATGGAATGAAATACACCGTTCATGGGCATGGTAGGCCGTACGTACTCATGAACACTATTTTCATTTCCTTAATAAAATAAATGACATATATATATATATATATATAAAAATAAATCAAGTATCATTATTATTCCATATATCCCATGATTATTTATTAGATATAATTTATAATCAATCTTGTATGGTTAACATAGAGAATGTGTCTCATCGTGTCGTGGAGACGGTAATCCGTACGTACGCACGAGCGATTTTATCGTTCTCATAATTATTGAATAGAATTGGTGTGGATGATATAATTTATTAGAATCATTATTATGTTTTAATAATAATAATAATATATAGTTATTACTTCCACCATTATACCCATCAAATTATGGTGGTGGTGGAAAAATAGATTACACCACGGCGTGGAGACGGTAAGCCGTATGTATGCACACACGGTGATTTCATTTTTCGTAGGATGGATATAAGGTGAAATAGGGTTGTTTCATATTTATAATAACATATCAGTATATTAGTGATATTTATGTTATTACTTTATAAATAAACAACTAATGAATGGGAATTAGAAGAAAAAATAAACTTGAATGAATCGGTAGAAGAGATTACCTCTTCCTCGATGCGCCTCTTCTAAACCTCCTCTTAGGGCAAAAAAGATGGTCTTTGTAGAAGACCAGGACATATAGTATGTTTCTAGAGAAGTGGAGAAGATAAATTTATAGGGTTTGGCAGAGATTGGAGACTCAAAATGGTTTGAGGAGGAGAGGGAGGAGGTTCCCTTTTATAAGAGAGGAGAGGCGCACTTTTGGAAACCTCTAAATTATTAATTTTTAATAAACCCAAACTCCACTTAAAAACATACCAAATGACTCCAATTATAATCTGAGATGATAGAGAGTTGTAATATCATCATCCAATAAAATTTATACATGTTGGGAAATTATTTTAAACCTTATCAATTGAATTCATCCTTATTTAATCTATTTTATCTTATTTGTGGTAATAATATTCTAAATTAGAAATTTTTATAAATACTTACTTATGTGTTGTGAATTTTCCATAATTAGATACATTATTACATTTTAGACCATATAATTTTCAATTTAAAATTTTTAAATATTTTTTTTATTTTTAAACAATTTAATAATATGTTATTTTTATAAAATATCAATAGTATCAATTTTGACACTATTCAATTATTAGAATTTAAATAAAATACACAAAGAGGTTATATTCAAACCAAAATATTTTATAGATTCCTAACATGTCATATTCATATATAAAATTTGTTTATCAAATTAATTAGTTCATATAATATTAATTTTAATATTTTTAAAACCATTTATTTGATATTTCAATAAATAAAATAATTACTACAACATTTTTGTATAGTTATTTAATATAATTATTTTTTTACATAAAAATTAAATATAAAATAATATGATTAAGATAAATCACATATATTTCATAATAACACTTTTAGTCGAATTTATCTTCTAAAACAACCAACTATTAAAATGATATATTTATTAAATTACGAAGGTGACAACTTTGACATCATTTAAAATAAAATAATATAAATGTCATAATATGTTTTATAAGGCTCAAAATGGTTCACAATTCTACCCTTGAATGATTATTGTATAGATATACTCGAAAAATATGGTCTGGTCACGTTTCTGGTCCTTTTGATGGGTACTTGAATTTTAATAAAAACTATTTTATTGTTTTTTCACTAAATAAATAATTTCTATAACATTAATGTATAAGCTATTAAGGTAATTATATATTTCTTAAAAATCAAAAATTAATTACCATAATGATGAAAAAAAAATTATATTTTAAATGAGTATTTATAATTAAATTTATGTTCTCTATAACTTTATATTAATAAAACATTAATTATTAAAGTTTGAGTGAAAAATATTTCACATTCTTTAAATAAAATAAATTAAAGGTCTTAATCACATTCAAGTAGGTTCCAAAAGATACAATTTCGAGGCAAGTATATTTTAGGATGAAATATAATAATTATATTATATTAATACAAGTGTTATGGTAATTCTATAACCTTATATTAAATCTAAATTACCTTATTTACCTTTAACTATAGTAAATAAAATTTACCATAGTTACTATTCATAATGTCTAAAAATAAAAAGTAGCCTATTAACATAATTTGGACCTGAGAATTCAAAATATGGAATCTAATTTTCCAAATTCAATACATAAAAGATGCAGTATTTAATTTAAAACTAATTCTGCTATTGAGAAAACAGGTTTTAAAAGTTAAAAAAATGCAAAAGATTGAAATGTTTTTACCTATGATTTCAATGTAAAATTAATGATAATGAATTAAAATATATTAAATGGTAAAAATATATTCTAATAATTATTTAAATCTATTCAATATTATAATTTAACCATATAAATTATCTTGATGAAAAAAGTTGTTTTTAATTAAAATTTAGCTTATTTTTACTATTCATCCAAATATAAAGGTTATTAGAATAATGTCAAAACATTATCCAATGTAAATTTTAATATCCTAATTAAAAATAATAAGTTTAATTTTTCCAATTGAACCTATAAACTTGTCAAAAATTAGATTTAAAATGGGTGTTCCATCAAAAGGCGAAAAATGCATTTTTTTGAAAAATAATTCTTTTATCCGAAAAATTAATTTGGTTCTCATAACATGTTATATAATATGTGTAAGATGAATTGTAATGTTATAAAATTAAAATTTTTGTTAAATTTTTTCATAATGTCTAGTTCATAATAATATTATAACAATATATATTATTTAGTGAAACTTGGTATTGTGTACAACGCAAGCCATCGAGGAGGGTTTCTTTTGCGTGTAATGCAAGACAAGTCAGTGTTGCATTAAATATTCCTTTGGTGTTGCATATAACATAATCTATTCTTATTTAATTGAAAAAAAATCAATATTCAGTGTTGAATTCTATCAAAAGAACTTGAAATTGTGTGTAAAAAAAGCTAATAATAGTATTGCGTATACTGCAAGCTAATATAATGTTGCATACAATGCAAGATAGTCATGGTGTAGTGTACAACACAAGACATCAATAAAATTAAAAATAATCTTTCTCATAAAAGTTTGGGGTGTTAAATTCTACCCCCTTAAATTTAATTTCACCCTCGAAATTCGTCAGGGTTATAAATGGTTTACTACTTGAAATTTTCTTTCATAGAAACCCACATCATAAAAGGAAATTCTAAAACATAATTTTGAAAACTAAAGTATGAAATGTCATGGTTATCCAAATTAACTCATCATTGGGTTTCTACAAAGATGAACATAGGTGAAAATATGGATATGGAAGAGAAATATGACCATCAAGTTCTGATGGAGAGTAGAAGAGAACATGGCGATGAAAAATCCAACAATCAAAAAGCCATAAATTTGTGATGATCTAAAGTACCATCTGATTTATCAGATAGGAGGGTACTAGGACAACGTTTTTGGTTTTCAAGATCATTTCCCTAAAGTTTAAAAATTTTAATTAGAAGAAATAATTACTTGATTTTGGTATAATCTCACAGTTGGTCGTTCCTTGAACAATTTTCACTTCATCTCTTAAATAAATAAAGTGGAATTTCTCTTTTTTGAAGTTTTAGATGTTCATGTGATAGAATGTTGGGTCATTCCATCTGTCTCAAACAAAAGCTTAGAAAAAGATATCAAATATACATAAGTCCATATATGGTGATATTAATCGTATATGGTTCCAAAAATAGACTTATACTTCATCTATCGAACCACTTAATAAAATAAAAATAATTTCTACTAACTAGGGACTTCCTGTAGGCCAGTGGTAGGTGATAAAGTACTATCTCACTTCGGTTGTGGGTTCGATTACCACAACCTTGTCCGACACGATGGGTTGTCTCCCATTATACGGGTTGTCCTTCTTCGAAAACTATATTATTATAACATTCTAAAAATAATATCTGAAAAATTTCTAGCCTTAAATAATATGATCTGATGTCCAAATTAATCCATTATAATCTTTAGGCTTATCCAAAATAATACTGTCCAATCTCATATTATAATGAAAAAGATTACAAGAGAGGCCATCTACCAAGAATGTTAATACCATAATTTATCCCCCATATATCTTAAGATATATCTTGTTTATCACATTCCAAATATGTGAATATGTTAATCATGTATTCTATTGAAACATGAATTACCATAGAACCTTAGTGAAAACTTGAATGCTATCAAAAGTTAACCTTTTCCACATACCAAAATCCTGAAAATTCTAAATACTCAAATCATGATATCACTTTGTCCTTAAATTTTTCATTAGCTCATTAATAATATCCTACATATTATTTTGTCCTTATCCCTTCTTTAAGTGTATATCAACTACTTTCCAAAAATATTTCAATCCCTTTTCATGGTTACCGATACCGTATTATTAAAGAAAACGACAATGTACCATTACATAGATAATTCAATATACAGTAAAAGTACCTCAACAACATTATTCATGAATTCCAATATATAATCCCATAAATCCATCCTCTTCAATGATTGGTATGGAATAGGTCCTTAATCGATTTAGAAGTAACCTCTTAGGTCAGGGCATTGAGTTGGGTAATGCCCAGGTTCTCCAAAGAAACGACATTGAACTCTATAATAGTCAGCCACTCTATGAACCTTTTCTAAATATTGATAACATCTTCCCCTCCATTTGAGGTATTTCTCAAGGTTCCCCTTCCCTTATTCTTGATAAATCGAAAGATTAATATTCCTTCCTCTATTTTACTCACCATTTGAACATGCATAAAAGTCCATCTTCCACTTATTTGATGTATTAGAAATACAAATAAAGTTCACCTTGTTAATAATATATCACGATGACTGATTCGACATAATCACTATATCTTTCTCTCTAGGAATTAAAAAATTTTGCGGATCATAGTCACCAATTTTTCCATTTGAATCAATGTTAACGAAATTCCTTCTTGTTCCCTCTATTGACTAAAACCAGAAACCATAGTGTAAGAAATAGTTAAAATAATAAGGAACAACAAAATCATAAAAATTAACTTATGGGATGTCTAAAATATAAAAATTATATAATCCATTACACCATAGGTTGACCCTAGGTTATTCACGATCATCAACATAATTCAAGGACTTTAACCTATAGTTATACTAAACCATAGGGACATCCCTAGACATACCTTATAAATATCTCTAGGGATATCACTGAATTTTTCGCTTCCTAGTTTCCAATGGTTAACGAAACATTTCCTTTGATACCAATAGTAGAGACCCAAGCTTCAATTACATTGAAATTACATTAATTTTGCAGAATACTTAATACAAAACAAAAACAGAAACCCAAGGACCGTAATAGTTTAGTGTCTCTGGAAACTCGGAACATAATCTTCAAATCATGGTGAAAGATCTTCAACATCATCCATAAAGATCTTCGACTTTCGTTTTATTATATAATACCTTTCTTTATATCCAAGGGAAAAGAAAAAATATAAAGGGTGAGCTCAAATTCTCAGTAAGGGTAAACATGGAGAACATAAAACAATCCATAAACATTTGAAAGTAAAAACATGAACATAAAATTTAAACATCACAATCATGAGCAATGGCATAAAAAATTGCATTACATAAGTAATAGATCATAAAGGAACATAAATACTGATAAAATGTCATGGGAATAAAACATGTAATTGTGGAAAGCCATTAAGCAGATGATAAGATTTCCATAGTAGCCTAGGCATTGCTTCCAAGACCATCATAATGAACAAAGTCCATTACTAAATCGGGTTTACTTTCCGTTCCATCCCTGTATTACTGAACCAAATTTACTTCCCATTCCATCCATGTATATATCATGATATATATATCTTTACCCAATTCATTGGATGGAGATATAGGTCCCACCCATATCATATTGAAATCATTCTTATGTGTTCCAAAAAACAATCATAAATCATTCTTCATAACTGAAAGAATAAAATGGGTTTCATAAACATCAACACTTCATAAAATAATATATATGTAAAAATGGATATCATTTCATAATAAGAAAAATAAAACCCCGTAAATATTAGAGACATTATACATGAAACATAAACATACTAAATAATGTCATCTTAAATGGAAAATATTTTTGATAAAACACTTGAAATGAATTTTTGAGGAAAATATCCTTTCTTTTTAAAAATAATTTTCCTTTCACAAAATGACACGAAATTTTAAAAGAAAATGATTTTTTAGAAAATAAACATGAAATATTTTAGAGGAAGGTTCAGGAAAATAAGGCATTATGAAACCATAAAAATCTGTTCATGCATTATAAGTTAAAAAATCATTTTACTTGTACTTTTTTCAGAAAAGTCAAAAAGTACCTTGTATGGTAAACCAAAGAAATATTCCTTACATACCATGTAGTAAAATCCAAAAAAATTGGTAAAAAGAATTTAAACATACATGAGTAAATTTTTATAAAACATGGACATGAATGATAAATATAACCCCAACAAATACTTATGAATAAACAATCCCGGAAAAAATGAGATTGGAATAATTATCTCTTACCTTATGTCCAATTTCTTATGTATATGTCCAAGACTACATTATAGTGGGTTTAAACATATTATTAACTTATAATAGAACAATAATAATATTTATGATATCATATATGATTCACTATGACTTTATATTTCTGTTCATTTGTCAATTCCATGTTAAAGCAACATTTTGGGTAAAATCATTTCATTTATCATATGTGTTTTGACTTGTAATTTTTTTCATATGATTACTTAGATCATGATTAATAACTTATAGAAGTTAAAACATGATTTATGTATCATATATATTCAATATAATAATATATATAATCGATCAATAAATGAAATGGAGTACACCGTTCATGGAGACGGTAGGCCGTACGTACGCATGAATGCTGTTTTCGTTTCCTTATTAAAGTAAATTAAATATATGTATATAAATAAATCTAGCATCATTATTATGCCATATATCTCATGATCATTTATTATATATAATTTATAATAAATCTTGATTGGTTAACAAGGAGAATGAGTCTCATCGCGTCGGGGAGACGGTAATCCGTACGTACTCACGAGTGATGATATCGTTCTCATAATTATTGAAAGGAATTGGAGTGGATGATATAATATCTCAGAATCATTATTATGTTATAATAATATAATATAGTTATTATTTCCACCATTATACCCATCCATGTATGGTAGTGGTGGAAAAATAGATTACACCATGATGTGGAGACAGTAAGCCGTACGTACGCACACACAGTCATTTCATTTTTCATAGGATGGATGTATGGTGAAATAGGGTTGTTTCATATTTATAATAACATATCATTATATTATGATACTTATGTTATTATATTATAATGAAATAACTAAATAAGAGGAAGTAGAAGAAAAAAGAAACTTAAAAGAATCGGTAGAAGAGATTACCTCTTCCTTGATGCGCCTCTTCTAAACCTCAACTTGGGGCACTAAATTTGGGAATTTAAGAATACCAGGACCTCTAGTATGTTTATAGGGAAGTGGAAAAGATAAATGGACATGGGTTGTCCGAGATTGAAGGCTCAAAAGATTGTGAGGAGGTTTCCTTTTATAAGAGAGGAGATGGGCCCTTTTGGAAACCTCTAAAATATTAATTCATAATAAACCCAAACCACATATATATCCTTAAAAAATGACTCATATTACAAGATTATATGTGATAGGGTTCAAATATCATCATACAATAAAATTTAGACACGTATTGAAATTATGTTAAACCTTAACAATTGAATTTATCCTTATTTAATCTATTTAATCTTATTTGTGGTAATAATATTCTAAATTTAAAATTTTTATAAATACCTACTTATGTGTTGTGAATTTTCCATAATTAGATACATTATAAAATTTTAGACCATATAATTTTCATTTTAAAAATTTTAAATATTTTTGTGATTTTTAATCAATTTAATAATCTGTTATTTTTATAAAATATCAATAGTGTCAATTTTGACACTATTCAATTATTTGAATTTAAATAAAATCCATATTGAGGATATATTCGAAAAAAAATATTTTATAGATTCTTGACATTTCATATTAATATATAAAATTCTTTGATCACATTAATTAGTTCATATAATATTTATTTTGATATTTGTAAAATCATTTATTTGATACTTCTATCAATAAAATAAATACTACAACATTTTTGTATAATTATTTGGTATACTTATTTGTTGCCTAAAAATTAAAAATAAAATTATATTATTATTATAAATCAATTATATTTCATAATAACACATTTATTAGAACAAAGCATCTAAAACAACCAACTATTAAAATTTTATCTTTATTTAATTATGAAGGTGACAACATTGACATCATTTAAAATAAAATAATATAAATGTCATAATCTATCTTATAGGGCTCCAAATGGTCCAAAAGCAGTCCCTTGTATTATTATGGTATATATATACTCTACCAATAATGTTTGGGCAAGTTTAAGGTACTTTTTATGGGTATTAGTATTTTAGTAAAAACTATATTATTCAATTTTCACTAAATAAATAATTTCTCCATAATTAATGTATAAGCTATTAATGTAATTATATATTTCTTAAAAATCAAAAGTAAATTACCATGATGAATAAAAATCTTTTATCTTTAAAATGAGTATTTATAATCTAATTTATAGTGTTCATAACCTTATATTAAAAATACTTTAATTATTAAAGTTTGAGTGAGACATATTTCAGTTTCTTTAAATAAAATAAATTAAAGTTCTTTATCACATACAAGTGGGTTCAAAAAGACACACTTTCGACCCAAGTATATTTTAGTATGAAATATAATCATCCAATTGTATTAATACAAGTGTTAGGGTAATTTTATAATATTATATTTACCCTTAATTACCTTATTTACCTTTAATTGTAGTAAATAAAATTTACTATAGTTACTATTGATAGTGTCTACAAATAAAAAGTAACCTATTAACATAATTTGTACCTACTTTATTCCAAATATGTAATATAGTTTTCCAAATTAAATACACAAAAGTTGTAGTATTTAATTTAATATTAATCCCACGGTTGAGAAAACGGGTTTTAAAAGTCCAAACATTGCAAAAGATTGAAATGTTTTTACCTATAAATTCAATGTAAAATTAATGATAATGACTTAAATTATATTTAATGGTAAAAAGATATACTATTTATACTTTAAAACCATTCAATATTATAATTAAACCATATAAATTATTTTGATGAAAAAGTTGTTTTTAATTAAAATTTAGCGTATTTTTACTATTCACCAAAATATAAAGGTTTTCATAATAATGTAAAAAATTTATCCAATGTAAATTTTTATATCCTAATTCAAAAAAAGAATATTAATATTTTCAATTTAACTTATAAACTTGTCAAAAATATGAATTAAAACGGGTGTGCCATCAAAAGGTGACAAATATTCATTTTTTGAAAAATACTTCTTTTATCTGAAAAATTAATTTTGTTCACATAACATGTTATAGAATATGTGTAAGATGAATGATAATGTTATAAAATTAAAATGGTGGTTAATACTATTCATAACAGCTAGTTCATAATTATATTATAACAATATATCATTTTTTAGTGAAACTCGGTATTGCGTACAACGCAAGCCATCGAGGATGGTTGCTTTTGCGTGTAAAGCAAGCAAAGTCAGTGTTGCATGAAATATTTTTTTGGTGTTGCATATAACATAATTTAATATTATTTCATTGAACAAAATCAATATTTAGTGTTGAATTCTATCAAAATAACATGAAATTGTGCGTAAAACAAGCCAATAATAGTGTTGTGTATACTGCAAGCTAATACAGTGTTGCATACAGCGCAAGCTAATCTTGGTGTAGAGTACAACACCAGACAACAATAAAATTAAAAAGAATCTTTCTCATAAAATTTCTGGGTGTTACAAAGGTGATCATAACGCTCTTATTTCTTCATAGAAAAAATGGAATATCGTCTATAAATACTATGAAAAACTAATCATAATAATCTCATCATATTATAATAATTTAATCCATCATTATGGTGGGGGAATTAGTAAAAAATTGAAATACTATATACTTAGAGTATATATACCATATACAAAAATTATGTCTTATATATATCATCTTTATTGACTCTCAGTTGATGATATAAAAAATATTTGTATATCTTAGAAAAGTTTGAAGATCCATATAGTTGATGAAAAAAGTAATCAATATGTGGTAGATGATAATTTTTATTATTTTTTATCTTGTCAGTTCCTGATAATGAATGATGAGTCAAATCAACCCACATATATTTTTAATAAATAATAATTTCACCCCAAGGTGATAAAAATGAAAAAATGAATCCTCTATAAAGATTCTAATGGGGTTTCTTTTTCATTGTTTATATCCAAATTTGGGTCATTATATAAGGATTATTTGAAATATCCGTGGAACTAAGAATGAGTTCAATTGATAAATCAACATCAAAATTTAGTATAAGACTAGGAGACTCTTCCAGAAATACATTAAAAAAGTCCCACACAAAAGAAATATCATCGATGTTGAGTTACTCCTAAACTATATGAGATAAATTTCCATTTTAATATGAATAAATAACAATAAAATGGATTTTCTCTCCATATAAAATTATCTAAATAATTTCACTTATAGACGATCATAGGTTGGTTTGGATGATTAAATGCGACTTCCCTTCCATGGAAATTGACTTCTCTTAAAACATTATTTTGGAATCTTGAGTAGATAGAATGAATAAAAAGAAAGGAAAAAAATTATATTTCTCAAAAAAACAATTTAATAAGAAAATTAGTGTATTTTTTAGATTTATATAATAGTATATCACTATTGGAAGCATAATCGTTAATAATCTTGAGAAACAAAGAGATTGTAACATAATGAAATGATAACTTTGGTATATATGTAATAATAAGAACCATGCAACATAGAATATTTTATGGTAATTTATATCTAATAATTTTTATTATAATAATCATATAATACATTCATGGATAGTATATACACCATTAAATGTAAAAAGTGGTGTATAATTCAGGTGTCCCATATAAATAAATGTGTGCTAGAAATCACTTACCTAAAGTCTCGATGACTTTTGTTAAAGTTTTAATGTAATGTATAATAAATATAGGATTGAAATAAATTTGTTATAAAACTATACCCATATTTATCATTCCATTTATGAGTTCACTATAACCATTTATAACCCATTTATTAAGAATTCCATGTTAAAATCAGGATTAGGATATTAATTTTTTCATTTTTGAATATGTTTTGGTTTAATATTTTCTATATTTTTAATTGATCATGATTCCATCATCTCTATAATAATAAACATGAAATAATTAACATATATATTCATTAAATATGTAATTATAATATTCCTTAATCCATTGATATAGAAAATGAATCACATTTTTCATGGTTATGGTTGGCATTACATACGCGAAAGCACTCATTCCATTTTCTCGATGGATGGAAGAAAAGTAAGATAAATGAAAAATAAAATTTACAGATTCATTATTACCTCATATATATATATATAGTATATATTAAATAAATTTATCCTTACTACGTTCCATGTAAATCATAATAGAAAAACAAATCACATCGTTTAGATAGGAAGTATTCATCCACACACAAAAGTGATGTTATCACATTCACATGATATTTAATGTCCTAAGATATATATAATATCATAATTCTAGAAGTATAATTTTTTGAAAAATATCATATAAATATGTTAAATAAATCATTAAAACTAGTTGAGATATGTGTTCATGTGGAATAAATTACATCGGTTTGCAAGGTTGTAATTCAACATACACACAATCGACGATTTCATTTCCCATTTTATGGAATAGAATGTTCATATAGGTTATTCCATTAATATAATAATGTCTAGTTATATTGGTTATAAATGTGTTATTATATCATAATATTTGGGAAAGTCTATAAGTAGGTTGAAGAAGAAATAAAATCAAAAGTCTTGTTAATGAATTTTACATCTTTTATAGAGAACCTCTTTAGGTTTATACTGAAAGAATTCATTTGAGGGTTTTCTAATAAAAATAATTCCTATTGAAATTAGGGATGGATTTATGGAGGATTTATTGGTAGGTATTTTCAAAACCAAAGGGTTTTGGAAGTGTTAGGAGTATAGAAGAAAATGTTCCCTTTTACAATAAGGGGACAAGACAAACATTGAATTTATGGAATGAAAAAGTGTACCTGCATTTTAAAAAAGAAATGAGTGTCCAAAATGGGTCATTATGAAACCATAGAGGATTTAATGCCTATATATTTCTATAATATCATATTGGGACATGTTTTTAGGATATTTTACCCATTATTGTTTTATTTTAAACCATATCAAGCCTATATTATCATCAATAGTGGTAATTAATTTTTACTATTTTTACTATTCAATTTGATCAATAATTAATATTAAATTATTATATAATTATATGTTTTTGGATTCCATATATGTAATCCATTTCTACAACTTCCATTTCGGAATTTGAAATATTTAAATTAAAAATAAACAAGTATACCTGATGAAAAAGCATTTTTCCTATGAGAAACCCTTCTTAAGTATAGAAAGTTTCAATAAAAAATACCAATATGAAATTTTTTCCAATGAACTATATTTTATTAATAAATATATCATATAAATTTTTTACTTTTAAAATTGTATTAAAATTAAACAGATCTTGTAATATAATTAGATGGAAAGGTAATTATTAAAATAAATTAGAATTTTATTTACTATTAATAAAAGAATAGTTCAATGCAAAAAACTCTCAAAAATTCACTAAGATAATTTTTTAATGTTTATTTTAAAAAATATTTTATAAAAAATAAATTCTATGAAATTGGATTAAATACTTTTATTTATTTCTAAAATAATGTATTAAATTTTTTTTATATAAAATGAAATTATTAAAATATATAAAGACATAACTAAAATTTAAATAATTTTTTTTCAATCTTTATTCTATATGTAAAACCACTATACATTTTTTTTTAATTTTTTTTATTAATATTATATAAAAAAAATTTTAATTTCTAGTTTATAATGTTCATGGTTAAATAATAGTATTAAAATAATGTCAATGTTTTCATAAACATAGTGTTGCGTGTGATAAAAGGTATCAAAATATTAATTTTTTTTTTGGAAAAAGAAGTCATGAAATCTTGGTTTGTTACTTATATACTACCACATTGAAGCTTTTTATCATGAATATCCATATTTCCAATCTATTAAATGTTTCATTTTATTTTATTTAGCAATGCAACTTACTATTCAAAATATTCCAAAGTGTTAAGGGATTTTCAACTCACAGTTTTTAGGGGACACATAGTGTTTTAACCATTTAGTTGTTTTATATGTTTTATATACATTCCATGAATTTATTTTATGAATATTATTATGAAAATTATATGATATAATTAGACATATATAGTATTTAATTTAATTGGGATAACAATTCAAACATTACCATATTGGTAATAGTTATATTTTATATTATAATTTGTTTTTCAGATTTGATTCAGATTTTGTTTTCGATGATGAAATATTATAATCTAATACATAAAAATCACCATCACTATTATTCTACTAATGTTATTTATGAATAATACATTTATTAATTTTATTTTCTACCCTTTAGGAAGATAATATAGAAAATGAATGTTTTGGAAGAAAATCAATTTTTTTACTATTTGGCCGAAAAAATTTATATCTAATGTAAATGATTTCAAAAAATGTTTTGATGAATATTTTCACTATTCAATAAAGATTATTTAATGTAATTTTCACCATAGTTATAATTTAATAAAAAAATATAATGTAAGATTCTTTTCATTTTCTGAAATGCTGAACATTTGATTTTTTACTGAAAATTTCAATGGAATATTTTTTTTAACACGTAAGACATGAATGGATTTTTTTCAAAATCATGATATATTAATAATTTAATGATTCGATAATGTCAGGAACCAACCAGGGCTGACCCTGAATTGGCCCCCTGAGTCGGCCTGTGATAAGGCCCGAGAGGTGTTCCCGATCCTCTTGGGATAGAGACAAGCCCCAAGGGCATCAACATAGTGACAATGGGAATTATTTTACCTTATATAAATAAAAAAAGTAGTGGAAAAAAATAATAAAGCATCCCAAAAATAAATAAACTGAACAGAAAATCTAAGTAAGAACGGAAAATCAAAACTAACGAGACCTGATGACCACTAAACTCCACATGATCCCATGGGTCACTCTCTGATCCCAGGACTCAACATCACCCATGGAGATCGAGAACAAACAGAAACCTCCACCTGAGACTAAGAAAAATAATGAAGTATAGGCATGAGTATTAAAACTCATTAGGTGTCCCTAAGCAATATATTCCCAAATTCATTTCATTTAAAAAAAATAATCATCAATTTCCGGTTTGAACTAAACTGTATAAAAGTAAGGCTTTCTAAATGTTACTCAAAAGAAAAGTACAAGTCATTTCCATTATTCATTTCTCACAACCCAAATCAATATTTTAGTGAGACATTAAAATTTTCAAATGGAAACTGATGTTTACATTTTCAATTCAAACAAAGAGAATAAAAAAACTTTCTCTGAAAAAATATGTTTTCATGAGCCACATTAAAACTACATATCACTCTCGAGTAAGAAAACATTACACATGAAAATTCTACAGTAGTTTCACTATATGGTAAAATAGAACTAATTTATACATATAAGTAACACAATCAACACTCAATCACTAAGAATGAGTAGACATTGGTGAACCCATGAGATCAAGAATAATTCAGAAGACACCAATACATGAGACCACATCCTCATTGACATGCCATACACGATGAAATCAGAACGCTCAAAACGCTTAGCCATCCATTCACAAACAGGCCTATGGAAAATCCCATAGCAATGAAACCAAACATATCTTCCTACTATGGGACACTTCTCAGTACCATAACCTACTAGGGAGGAAATCATTCTCAGACTATTCTTTCAATATGATATGTTCTTGTGTCTCAGGTAGGGGTTGGGCCTACCGATTCTAGGTGAGCATCCAATCACAGTATATATAATAATAAAGTACAATAGGAAACACCCATAGTCACCCCAAGGAATATGTCCCTCTACATTCTACCATTGATTATAGGGGATTCCTACATAGAAGACTCTTATAATATAAAAACTCATCTAAAAAGAGTAGACCACATCCAATGAGAGTTTTATAGAGATAACTAGCTTTACAAAAGTTCCGACCGGGCCTAACATGATTTTTTCACATGCCAAACCATTTCTTAAATAATTTAATGCATACCATTTAGGAAACCATGAACACACTTGGAAAAGTATTTAAGAAACCCAATTCAACACTTTAGATCTGATGCACATTTATGAGGGCCAAAGGCGAATTTCCCGAAACACTAATAAGAACATTTATTAAAATAATTTCTTGAAATTCAAATACACAGAGGGTATTATATTATTTAACAATAACCAATTATTATAAAATCCATAAATTTATAACTAACATTAAATAAAGGCATGAAATTCAAGAAACAAATAGTTCTTTAATTTAAAGAAGAATTCATAAGGAAACTTACCTCAAAAAGGGAACGGACCAAGACAAACAACTCGGCACCCGACGCCAGGGATAATGACCGACCCACAATTGCGCACACATAAACTGCTATATATATTCCCCTTAATCCAATACACATATTCCTTGCGCCATGAGGGAATATGTGAAAGGAGGATATATATATATGTATGTATGTATGTATATGTACATATGTATGCATGTGCGACCCTTCGAGGAGACACCAAATAATCTAATTAACCCAAAAGAGAATCTAAGAATACCAAAAACTATAAATAAAAACCGAAAAAATAAATATTGGTGGAAGGAATATACCAAATCCATGGGACAAGTCCCTTTGTAAAACCTTACATAAACCATGATTATTTGAAAACATGACTTTCACCACTCAAAACTATCTACAAATGATATAAAAAATAAAAATCAAGTTCACTTGTTAATTATTTCATTTTCCTTCAAAATATCCTTCAAAAATAATCCTCACCTTAAGTGCCCTTAAAACAAGGTTCACACCCACCAAAAAACCCTCGAAACATTCTCCTAAAATACCATAACAAGACACCCACACAAAACATAACAAATTTTCGAAAGAGAATCTGAACCCAATACACGAGCATGTAAAGCTGTTAAAAACATATTTCACATCACTAAAACAATATAATAATCCATTTACACATTTTATAAAAACCCTTTCAAGAAGAAAAATAAGGATTTACACATAAATTACTCAAACATTCCCAACCAATTCCCCAAAAATCCTATTTTAATAATTAATCAAATATAAAATTCATATGTAAAAATACACGACACGACGTACATGCCAAAACTACTCCCTTCTAAAATAAAAACTCATTTTTAACCAAAACGCACCTCAGGTGTAACAGCCCGAGATTTTATGAAAAATATTCTTTTTATTTCACTAATTTATTGTGTTGTACACTACACCAAAAGGAGCTTGCACAACACGCATCCTTGACTTGCCTTGCATTACACGCAATCGCGACCTTCCTCGATAGCGTGTGTAGTACGCAATACCGAGTTTCACTAAACAATGATATGCTATTAAAATATTATTATAACTAGCCGTTATGAATAGTAATAACCACCTTAAATTTTAGAAAATTTAGCTCTCAAAATGGACTTCATTTTTGGATTCGGAGTATCGAATTTAGCCTAAGGTGAAATTTTGGTACTTTTCGGATAACTTTCATATTCTGATGAATAGTGAAAATTACTAAATTATAATTAAAAACAACTTTTTTAATCGAAATAATTAATAGTGATAAATTATTAATTTGAGTGGTTTTAAAGTATATTTAGAATATATTTTTACAATTTAATACAATGTTGGTCATTGGTTGTAATTTCACATTTAAACCAGACATAATCATGTGTCAATCTTTTGATATATTTTGTTTCCTAAAAACACGCTATTTATTTTAACAGCGGGATTTAATTATAAAATTAATTAATACAACTTCTATGTTATGAATTTGGTAAAATAGATTTCATTTTTGAATTCGGAATATGAAATATATCTTAGGATGAAATTTTGGCATTGTTCTGAAAAACATCAATTTTTGATGAATAGTGAAACCACTAAGTGGTAGGTTAAAAACTGAATTTTGCATAAAACTTAATTTTACCGCTTCTGTGAATGGAATTTCAAAAATCCGACAGACATGGTTGATATCAGTAATTAAAATGTGGTTCAATGAGATAAAAATAATTTTTTGGTGAATAGTAACTTTTTACTTTTTTTACCGCGGTTAATAGTAAATAGGGTAACTAAGGGTAAATATGATATTACTATTACGCTAACACATGTCCTAATTCTATTGGACAAGTGTAATTCGACCAAAAACAAACTTAGGAATAAAAATATGACTATTTAGGCCCACTTGGATTAGATTAGGACATTTATTATTAATTTATTTAAAGAAGGGTTAAAATAGTTAAAATCAACGTTTAATAAGTAAATAATTTTTAATATGGGGTTATACATAAGATAAATTCGACTATAAATATTCATTAGAAATCTAAAAAGATTTCCTACATAATGGTATTTTATTTGTAATTTTTAGATATTATATAATTTAATTTATTTATGACACAATGATGATGCAGTAATTATCTTATTAATGAAATATTGACATAATTGATGTTATAAACAACAAAATAAATGTAATTTGAGACTTTTTATGAATTCCACTAATTTTCTAGGTTACTATGATATATTAGTGTTGATTTAATCAACTTGGTTCGAACATATAATTCTGTTATGACTTTCACAAAAATCATATATCAAATAGTGTCAAAATTGACACAAAATAGTTTTTAAATCAAATATTATATTATTAATTGTTATTTTATTCCTAAAAATCTATGGTTCGGCAAAATGACTTAGATACGGATATATATATTAATAATAAACAATTTGGGGTTTTTTTGGCATTTTATAGTAAGTGTATTAACCATATAGTGAAAGAAAACAAAAAGACACGGTAAAAGTTAAATTATTTAACTTAGAGTTAAATCTAATTGATAAGGTTAAAATAATATCCTAAACTTGTCTAAATCATATTGTATGATAGGATTTCGACCCATCCCCACTTTAGCTTCTAAATAAGACCCTTTGGAACCATTATAAACCGATTTTGACTTTAATATAAAATAATATTTTGAGATATTCCTAAGGTGCCCCTCTCCTCCCTTATAAAAGGACACCTCCTCCCCCTCCTCCTCACACCAAATTGAGCACTCAAGCTCGGCCAACCCCTGCCATTTTCTACTCTACACTTCCCTAGAATAATCCTAGAGGTCCTGGTCTTCTTCAAAGACCAATATTAGTTCCCTAAGTGGAGGATTCAAAGAAGCGTTCCAAAGAAGAGGAAATATCCATTACCGATCTTTTCAATTTCTTTCTTCTTCAACTTCTTCTTCTTTAGTTGTTTCATGATAAATTAATAACATCAGTATTACTTACATACTGATATGTTATTATAAATATTAAACAACCCTAATTCACCTTCTATCCATCCTACGGAAAAATGAAATCACCGCGCATGCGTACGTACGGAATACCGTCTCCACGACATGATGAGATTCATTATCCATGTTAACCATTTAAGAATGATTAAGAAGTATATATAAGAAATAATAATGAAATATATGACATTATAAAGCTACTGTATTTATGTATATATGTATGTCATCTACTTACTTCCATTCAAGACAATAAGGAAAGGAAAACAGCGTTCATGCGTACGTACGGACTACCGTCTCCATGAACGGTGTTTTTCATTTCATTTATCTATCTATTATGTATATATATATACTGAATATATATGATATATAAATCATATTTTATATTCTGGAAGTAATAAAATCATGATATAAGTAATAATAATGTCAAGAACAATAAGTCAAAACACCTACGATAAATGAAACAATTTTACCCAAAACGCTTCTTTAACATGGAATTTACAAAAGAACGGGTAATATAATGTCATAAGTGAACCATATATGATATCATAAAAATGAATATGATTCTGTAATAAGTCAATGAAATTATTTAAATCATTATACAGGAGGTTCGGACACTTACGAAGAAAATCGGACCTAAGGTAAGGGAAATATCACAATCTCATTTTTATCCAAGATTGTTTATTCGTAAGTATTTACTGGGGTGTATTTTATCATCCACATCCATGTTTCATCAATATGTAATATTATTTCCATCCACCTACAATTGTTTAAATCCATTTTTACCCTTCGGTGATTTTTTAGTAATATCTATGAATGGAATCTTTTGTCATACGAGGTACTTTTTGACTTTTCCGACAAAAGTACGAAGAATGTTTTTTAACTTATACGGAAAGAATGGATTTTTAAAACATTATTTCCAAGAAGATTCCTTTAAAAGTTTTCAAGTTTATTTTTAATCAACTTCTTTTAGTTTAAAGTTGTATGACATGTTAAGAAAGGAAAAATGTTTTTGAAGTAGAAAGGATATTTTCCTCAAGAATGAAGTTCAAGTATTTTATCAAAATTATTTTCCATATAAGATAATAAAAGGGTTCTGTTTTTATCCCTATTATTACATGGATTTGATTATGTTGTGATGGAAATATTTTTATGAATTCCTTTATCTTATATGAATTGTTTTATGATGTCATGTTGTTTAAGAATCCCATTTTTATTACATGGGTTACGCTATGATGTATGGTTTATGATTATGTGGCACACATAAGAAAGGATTCATTATAAGATGGGTGGGACCTATATCTTCCTCCAATGCATTGGGTAAAGATTTTATATCTCATGAGATAGACAGGGCTGGAACGGTAGGTTATACCGGTTCAGTGAAACAGGACTGAAACGAGGGTTACTCGATTCAGAAAGGGACTTTGTCCACTAAGATAGTCTTGGCAATGAGTCTTGACTAACAAGAAATGATTCTCTATGATTATGTGTGAATGCCACAAAGTTTCATATTTTATGTTATGATTATTGTGATTACATTTCACTGCCATGATTTACCCCATGTTATGAAATTATGATCTCTTTTGCAGGTTACGATTTTCCAAAAGTTATGTGCTTATGTATATGATGTGATTGATATTTCTTTTGTTTACCCTTACTGAGCATTTGAGCTCACCCTTTTTTGTTTTCTTTTCCCCAGGATATAAAGAAAGGTTTTTGGTAAAAAAAATAAGATCTTTATGGGAGATTTTGAAGATCTTTCACCATGATTAGAAGATTATATTCCGAGTTTCCAAAGACACTAAACTATTACGATCCTTGTGTGTGTGTTTTTGTTATGTACTAATTATTATGCAAAAGTAATGTAAAGTCTATGTACCTCCGGATTTGGGTCTCTACAGTTGGTATCAGAGGCAAAGGAGGTAGGAATGTATCCGATCCTTGGGAACTCTCACATTTGAGCGTTGGATGAAGCATGGCTCTCCGCCCAAGGGCTTCATGAGGAAATGGCTGCCACTGGGGATGGTGGTGTGTCCCGCCCAGGGGGTGTAGCCGCCCATGGAGTGCCCTGATAGGTATCAATTGTAGTCCACTAGAAGTAATTCTAGACCGCTACAGTTGGTATCAGAGGAAAGGTTTAGTCAACCTTTGGAAACTAGGATGCGAAAACGTTAGTGAGATCCCTAGAGATATTTCTAAGGTATGTCTATGGATTCCCCTAAGGATAAGTATACATATAGGATATAGTCCTAGAACTATGGTAACGATATTAGATTAAACCAATGATGTCAGATATTCCCCCTTTATTATGATTTTTGCCTCTCACACTATTCTTTTTGGGTTTTAGAAAATGGCTGGAAACAAGGTGATTCACGATAATGGAGGATATGATGGACAATGGAATGATATTCTTCATGAGCAACCAAATGAAATGGGATTTGGAAGTCCAAACATCATTATTATGCCAAATCAGTAATCTCATAATATGATCAATAAAGTAAAATTTGGTAAGTTTCCTGACTCGGCTAATAAGAGAAAGATGGAGTTTCATGATGATCATAGAGGAAAGAAAGTTCAATTTACCCTATGTAAATCATGTGGGAAGAGGAATCAAGGAGAATGTTTCAAAGGAACTGGAAGATGCTTTGGGTGTGGAAAAGAAGGACACAAAGCCAGTAAGTGCAAAGGAAAAGGTTCAGTTAACACCAGGGTTGAGGATAATGGTATTGCTACGACATCAACAATGGTTAAATGTTTTAAATGTGGAATGTACGGGCATTATGCAAACCAATGCCCTAAGGGAAAGTCTCATGAAGAGAATCAGTATGGTCGTATGGTTAGTATTTATGTTGACGATGATGATGAGACTACAAATGATATGTGAGATGAAAGAATTGTTGAAGCTCGGTCAATGGTTTAAGAATGTAGTGGAATGATTACATGTTTATCAAGTGTAATGTTGTATAAGTAATCTCATGGTACTATGGGATAAAGAGACATCTAAGGATTGTTACATTGTTGTCTTTCCTTAAGTTTTGAAAGTATGTGATGAATGGTACCAGTATTTTTGGAAAGTAGATGATATGCACATAATGAAGGGATAAGACGATAATGAGATGTTTGATTGTATGCATGAGCTCATGATTGATATAAGGACTAAGTGATATCATGGTTTGAGTATATAGAATTTTGAGGATTTTGGTATGTGGAAAGTGTTAACTTTAAACTGCATTCATGTTTTCACTAAGGTATTCAAAAGAATACATGATTAAGGACTTTGAATGTTTGGAATGTGACCAACAAAACATATCTTATGATATATGGGGATCAACGATGGTATTAAATCTCTGGTAATCGTTTTCACTATGTTATGAGAGTGGAATACAATATTATGGATAAGCCTAAATATTAGAATGGATTATGTTGGACATAAGTTAGGATAAAACGTTTTTCAATATTATTGATGGGATGTTATATTAATATAGCTTTAGAAAAAGGACAACCTGCAGGACGGGCGACAACCCATCGCTTCGGACGAGGCTGTGAGAATCGAACCCACAACCGAAGTGCGACTGGCCTTTATCGCCTACCACTGGCCTACATGAAGTCCCTGCTTATTAGAAACTAGTTTTATTATATTAAGCAGTATGATATATGAAGTATAAAGTCCATTTTAGGAACCATATATGATTAATCTCACTATAGATCGACTTATGTATATAATTTATGATATCCTTTTGTTTGAGACAGATGGAATGACCCGTCATTCTATCACATGATCTGCTAACACTTCACGAATAACAAATTCATCTTCATTTATTTTAGAGATGAAGTTGAAATTGTTCAAGGCACAAACAACAGTGAGATTGTACCAAAATAAAGTAAGTATTTATTCTAATTCAAACTCTTCAACTTTAAGGAAATGATCTTGAAAACCAAAAATTTTGTCCTAGTGCCCTTATATCCGATGAATCAGATGGTACCCTAGATCGTCACAAATTTATGGCTTTGTGATTGCTGGATTTTCCATAGCCATGTTCTCTACCACTCTCCATCAGAACATGATGGTTAGATTTCTCTTCCATATCCATATTTTCACCTATGTGTAAACCCAGTGATTAGTTTATTTGGGTAACCGTTATATTTCATACTTTTGTTTTTAAAGATAAGTTTTGGTATTCCTTTTTACGATGTGGGTTTCTATTAAAGAAACTGTCGAATAGTAAACCATTTATAACCCCGACGAATTTCGAGGGCGAAATTCATTTTAAGGGGGGTAGAATGTAACAGCCTGAGATTTTATGAAAAATATTCTTTTTATTTCACTAATGTATTGTGTTGTACGCTACACCAAAAGGATCTTGCACAACACGCATCCTTGACTTGCCTTTCATTAAATGCAATCGCGACCTTCCTCGATAGCGTGTGTAGTACGCAATACCGAGTTTCACTAAACAACTATATGCTATTAAAATATTATTATTACTAGCCGTTATGAATAGTAATAACCACCTTAAATTTTAGAAAATTTAGCTCTCAAAATGGACTTCATTTTTGGATTCGGAGTATCGAATTTATCCTAAGGTGAAATTTTGGTACTTTTCGGATAACTTTCATATTCTGATGAATAGTGAACATTACTAAATTATAATTAAAAACAACTTTTTTAAACGAAATAATTAATAGTGATAAATTATTAATTTGAGTGGTTTTAAATTATATTTAGAATATATTTTTACAATTTAATAAAATGTTGGTCATTGGTTGTAATTTCACATTTAAACCAGACATAATCATGTGTCAATCTTTTGATATATTTTGTTTCCTAAAAACACGCTATTTATTTTAACAGCGGGATTTAATTATAAAATTAATTAATGAAACTTCTATGTTATGAATTTGGTAAAATAGATTTCATTTTTGAATTCGGAATATGAAATATAGCTTTGGATGAAATTTTGGCATTGTTCTGAAAAACATCAATTTTTGATGAATAGTGAAACCACTAAGTGGTAGGTTAAAAACTGAATTTTGCATAAAACATAATTTTACCGCTTCTGTGAATGGAATTTCAAAAATCCGACAGACACGGTTGATATCAGTAAGTAAAATGTGGTTCAATGAGATAAAAATAATTTTTTGGTGAATAGTAACTTTTTACTTTTTTTACCGCGGTTAATAGTAAATATGGTAACTAAGGGTAAATATGATATTACTATTACCCTAACACATGTCCTAATTCTATTGGAAAAGTTTAATTCGACCAAAAAAAAACTTAGGAATAAAAATATGACCATTTAGGCCCACTTGGATTAGATTAGGACATTTATTATTAATTTATTTAAAGAAGGGTTAAAATAGTTAAAATCAAAGTTTAATAAGTAAATCATTTTTAATATGGGGATATACATAAGATAAATTCGACTATAAATATTCATTAGAAATCTAAAAAGATTTCCTACATAATGGTATTTTATTTGTAATTTTTAGATATTAAATAATTTAATTTATTTATGACACAATGATGATGCAGTAATTATCTTATTAATGAAATATTGACATAATTGATGTTATAAACAGAACAATAAATGTAATTTGAGACTTTTTATGAATTTCACTAATTTTATAGGTTACTATGATATATTAGTGTTGATTTAATCAACTTGGTTCGAACATATAATTCTGTTATGACTTTCACAAAAATCATATATCAAATAGTGTCAAAATTGACACAAAATAGTTTTTAAATCAAATATTATATTATTAATTGTTATTGTATTCATAAAAATCTAAGGTTCGGCAAAATGACTTAGATAAGGATATATATATTAATAATAAACAATTTGGGGTTCGTTTGGCATGTTATAGTAAGTGTATTAACCATATAGTGAAAGAAAACAAAAAGACACGGTAAAAGTTAAATTATTTAACTTAGAATTAAATCTAATTGATAAGGTTAAAATAATATCCTAAACTTGTCTAAATCCTATTGGATGATAGGATTTCGACCCATACCCACTTTAGATTCTAAATAAGATCCTTTGGAACCATTATAAACCTATTTTTACTTTAGCATAAAATAATATTTTGAGATATTCCTAAGGTGCCCCTCTCCTCCCTTATAAAAGGACACCTCCTCCCCCTCCTCCTCACACCAAATTGAGCACTCAAGCTCGGCAAACCCCTGCCATTTTCTCCTCTCCACTTCCCTAGAATAATCCTAGAGGTCATGGTCTTCTTCAAAGTCCAATATTAGTTACCTAAGTGGAGGATTCAAAGAAGCGTTCCAAAGAAGAGGTAATATCCATTACCGATCTTTTCAATTTCTTTCTTCTTCAACTTCTTCTTCTTTAGTTGTTTCATGATAAAGTAATAACATCAGTATTACTTACATACTGATATGTTATTATAAATATGAAAAAACCCTAATTCACCTTCTATCCATCCTATGGAAAAATGAAATCACCGCGCGTGCGTACGTACGGAATACCGTCTCCACGACGCGATGAGATTCATTCTCCATGTTAACAATTTAAGAATGATTAAGAAGTATATATAAGAAATAATAATGAAATATATGACATTATAACGATACTGTATTTATGTATATATGTATGTCATATACTTACTTCCATTCAAGACAATATGGAAAGGAAAACAACGTTCATGCGTACGTACGGACTACCGTCTCCATGAACGATGTTTTTCATTTCATTTATCTATCTATTATGTATATATATATACTGAATATATATGATATATAAATCGTATTTTATATTCTGGAAGTAATAAAATCATGATATAAGTAATAATAATGTCAATAACAACAAGTCAAAACACCTACGATAAATGAAACAATTTTACCCAAAACGCTTCTTTAACATGGAATTTACAAAAGAACGGGTAATATATTGTCATAGGTGAACCATATATGATATCATAACAATGAATATGATTCTGTAATAAGTCAATGACATTATTTAAATCATTATACAGGAGTTTCGGACACTTACGAAGCAAATCAGACCTAAGGTAAGGGAAATATCACAATCTCATTTTTATCCGAGATTGTTTATTCGTAAGTATTTACTGGGGTGTATTTTATCATCCACATCCATGTTTCATAAATATGTAATATTATTTCCATCCACCTACAATTTTTTAAATCCATTTTTACCCTTTGGTGAGTTTTTAGTAATATCTATGAAAGGAATCTTTTGTCATACGAGGTACTTTTTGACTTTTCTGACAAAAGTACGAAGAATGTTTTTTTTAACTTATACGGCATGAATGGATTTTTAAAACATTATTTAAAAGAATCTTCCTTTAAAAGTTTTCATGTTTATTTTTAATCAACTTCTTTTAGTTTAATGTTTTATGAAATGTTAAGAAAGGAAAAATGTTTTTGAAGTAGAAAGGATATTTTCCTCAAGAATGAAGTTCAAGTATTTTATCAAAATTATTTTCCATCTAAGATAATAAAAGGGTTCTGTTTTTATCCCTATTATTACATGGATTTGATTATGTTGTGATGGAAATATTTTTATGAATTCCTTTATCTTATATGAATTGTTTTATGATGTCATGTTGTTTAAGAATCCCATTTTTATTACATGGGTTACGCTATGATGTATGGTTTATGATTATGTGGCACACATAAGAAAGGATTCATTATAAGATGGGTGGGACCTATATCTCCCTCCAATGCATTGGGTAATGATTTTATATCTCATGAGATAGACAGGGCTGGAACGGTAGGTTATACCGGTTCAGTGAAACAGGACTGAAACGAGGGTTACTCGATTCAGAAAGGGACTTTGTCCACTAAGATAGTCTTGGCAATGAGTCTTGACTAACAAGAAATGATTCTCTATGATTATGTGTGAATTCCACAAAGTTTCATATTTTATGTTATGATTATTGTGATTACATTTCACTTCCATGATTTACCCCATGTTATGAAATTATGATCTCTTTTGCAGGTTAGGATTTTCCAAAAGTTATGTGCTTATGTATATGATGTGATTGATATTTCTTTTGTTTACCCTTACTGAGCATTTGAGCTCACCCTTTTTTGTTTTCTTTTCCCCAGGATATAAAGAAAGGTTTTTGGTAAAAAAAATGAGATCTTTATGGGAGATTTTGAAGATCTTTCACCATGATTAGAAGATTATATTCCGAGTTTCCAAAGACACTAAACTATTACGATCCTTGTGTGTGTGTTTTTGTTATGTACTAATTATTATGAAAAAGTAATGTAAAGTCTATGTACCTCCGGATTTGGGTCTCTACAGTTGGTATCAGAGGCCAAGGAGGTAGGAATGTATCCGATCCTTGGGAACTCTCACATTTGAGCGTTGGACGAAGCATGGCTCTCCGCCCAAGGGCTTCATGAGGAAATGGCTGCCACTGGGGATGGTGGTGTGTCCCGCCCAGGGGGTGTAGCTGCCCATGGAGTGCCCTGATAGGTATCAATTTTAGTCCACTAGAAGTAATTCTAGACCGCTACAGTTGGTATCAGAGGAAAGGTTTAGTCAACCTTTGGAAACTAGGATGCGAAAACGTTAGTGAGATCCCTAGAGATATTTCTAAGGTATGTCTATGGATTCCCCTAAGGATAAGTATACATATAGGATATAGTCCTAGAACTATGGTAACGATATTAGATTAAACCAATGATGTTAGATATTCCCCCTTTATTATGATTTTTGCCTCTCACACTATTCTTTTTGGGTTTTAGAAAATGGCTGGAAACAAGGTGATTCACGATAATGGAGGATATGATGGACAATGGAATGATATTCTTCATGAGCAACCAAATGAAATGGGATTTGGAAGTCCAAACATCATTATTATGCCAAATCAGTAATCTCATAATATGATCAATAAAGTAAAATTTGGTAAGTTTCCTGACTTGGATAATAAGAGAAAGATGGAGTTTCATGATGATCATAGAGGAAAGAAAGTTCAATTTCCCCTATGTAAATCATGTGGGAAGAGGAATCAAGGAGAATGTTTCAAAGGAACTGGAAGATGCTTTGGGTGTGGAAAAGAAGGACACAAAGCCAGTAAGTGCAAAGGAAAAGGTTCAGTTAACACCAGGGTTGAGGATAATGGTATTGCTACGACATCAACAATGGTTAAATGTTTTAAATGTGGAATGTACGGGCATTATGCAAACCAATTCCCTAAGGGAAAGTCTCATGAAGAGAATCAGTATGGTCGTATGGGTAGTATTTATGTTGACGATGATGATGAGACTACAAATGATATGTGAGATGAAAGAATTGTTGAAGCTCGGTCAATGGTTTAAGAATGTAGTGGAATGATTACATGTTTATCAAGTGTAATGTTGTATAAGTAATCTCATGGTACTATGGGATAAAGAGACATCTAAGGATTGTTACATTGTTGTCTTTCCTTAAGTTTTGAAAGTATGTGATGAATGGTACCAGTATTTTTGGAAAGTAGATGATATGCACATAATGAAGGGATAAGACGATAATGAGATGTTTGATTGTATGCATGAGCTCATGATTGATATAAGGACTAAGTGATATCATGGTTTGAGTATATAGAATTTTGAGGATTTTGGTATGTGGAAAGTGTTAACTTTAAACTGCATTCATGTTTTCACTAAGGTATTCAAAAGAATACATGATTAAGGACTTTGAATGTTTGGAATGTGACCAACAAAACATATCTTATGATATATGGGGATCAACGATGGTATTAAATCTCTGGTAATCGTTTTCACTATGTTATGAGAGTGGAATACAGTATTATGGATAATCCTAAAGATTAGAATGGATTATGTTGGACATAAGTTAGGATAAAACGTTTTTCAATATTATTGATGGGATGTTATATTAATATAGCTTTAGAAAAAGGACAACTTGCAGGACGGGCGACAACCCATCGCTTCGGACGAGGCTGTGAGAATCGAACCCACAACCGAAGTGCGACTGGCCTTTATCGCCTACCACTGGCCTACATGAAGTCCCTGCTTATTAGAAACTAGTTTTATTATATTAAGCAGTATGATATATGAAGTATAAAGTCCATTTTAGGAACCATATATGATTAATCTCACTATAGATCGACTTATGTATATAATTTATGCTAACCTTTTGTTTGAGACAGATGGAATGACCCGTCATTCTATCACATGATCTGCTAACACTTCACGAATAACAAATTCAACTTCATTTATTTTAGAGATGAAGTGGAAATTGTTCAAGGCACAAACAACAGTGAGATTGTACCAAAATAAAGTAAGTATTTATTCTAATTCAAACTCTTCAACTTTAAGGAAATGATCTTGAAAACCAAAAATTTTGTCCTAGTGCCCTTATATCCGATGAATCAGATGGTACCCTAGATCGTCACAAATTTATGGCTTTGTGATTGCTGGATTTTCCATAGCCATGTTCTCTACCACTCTCCATCAGAACATGATGGTTAGATTTCTCTTCCATATCCATATTTTCACCTATGTGTAAACCCAGTGATTAGTTTATTTGGGTAACCGTTATATTTCATACTTTTGTTTTTAAAGATAAGTTTTGGTATTCCTTTTTACGATGTGGGTTTCTATTAAAGAAACTGTCGAATAGTAAACCATTTATAACCCCGACAAATTTCGAGGGCGAAATTCATTTTAAGGGCGGTAGAATGTAACAGCCTGAGATTTTATGAAAAATATTCTTTTTATTTCACTAATGTATTGTGTTGTACGCTACACCAAAAGGATCTTGCACAACACGCATCCTTGACTTGCCTTTCATTAAATGCAATCGCGACCTTCCTCGATAGCGTGTGTAGTACGCAATACCGAGTTTCACTAAACAACGATATGCTATTAAAATATTATTATTACTAGCCGTTATGAATAGTAATAACCACCTTAAATTTTAGAAAATTTAGCTCTCAAAATGGACTTCATTTTTGTATTCGGAGTATCGAATTTAGCCTAAGGTGAAATTTTGGTACTTTTCGGATAACTTTCATATTCTGATGAATAGTGAACATTACTAAATTATAATTAAAAACAACTTTTTTAATCGAAATAATTAATAGTGATAAATTATTAATTTGAGTGGTTTTAAAGTATATTTAGAATATATTTTTACAATTTAATACAATGTTGGTCATTGGTTGTAATTTCACATTTAAACCAGACATAATCATGTGTCAATCTTTTGATATATTTTGTTTCCTAAAAACACGATATTTATTTTAACAGCGGGATTTAATTATAAAATTAATTAATGCAACTTCTATGTTATGAATTTGGTAAAATAGATTTCATTTTTTAATTCGGAATATGAAATATAGCTTTGGATGAAATTTTGGCATTGTTCTGAAAAACATCAATTTTTGATGAATAGTGAAACCACTAAGTGGTAGGTTAAAAACTGAATTTTGCATAAAACTTAATTTTACCGCTTCTGTGAATGGAATTTCAAAAATCCGACAGACACGGTTGATATTAATAAGTAAAATGTGGTTCAATGAGATAAAAATAATTTTTTGGTGAATAGTAACTTTTTACTTTTTTTACCGCGGTTAATAGTAAATATGGTAACTAAGGGTAAATATGATATTACTATTACCCTAACACATGTCCTAATTCTATTGGACAAGTGTAATTCGACCAAAAAAAAACTTAGGAATAAAAATATGACCATTTAGGCCCACTTGGATTAGATTAGGACATTTATTATTAATTTATTTAAAGAAGGGTTAAAATAGTTAAAATCAAAGTTTAATAAGTAAATCATTTTTAATATGGGGATATACATAAGATAAATTCGACTATAAATATTCATTAGAAAGCTAAAACTATTTCCTACATAATGGTATTTTATTTGTAATTTTTAGATATTAAATAATTTAATTTATTTATGACACAATGATGATGCAGTAATTATCTTATTAATGAAATATTGACATAATTGATGTTATAAACAGAACAATAAATGTAATTTGAGACTTTTTATGAATTCCACTAATTTTATAGGTTACTATGATATATTAGTGTTGATTTAATCAACTTGGTTCGAACATATAATTCTGTTATGACTTTCACAAAAATCATATATCAAATAGTGTCAAAATTGACACAAAATAGTTTTTAAATCAAATATTATATTATTAATTGTTATTGTATTCATAAAAATCTAAGGTTCGGCAAAATGACTTAGATAAGGATATATATATTAATAATAAACAATTTGGGGTTCGTTTGGCATGTTATAGTAAGTGTATTAACCATATAGTGAAAGAAAACAAAAAGACACGGTAAAAGTTAAATTATTTAACTTAGAGTTAAATCTAATTGATAAGGTTAAAATAATATCCTAAACTTGTCTAAATCATATTGGATGATAGGATTTCGACCCATACCTACTTTAGATTCTAAATAAGATCCTTTGGAACCATTATAAACCTATTTTGACTTTAGTATAAAATAATATTTTGAGATATTCCTAAGGTGCCCCTCTCCTCCCTTATAAAAGGACACCTCCTCCCCCTCCTCCTCACACCAAATTGAGCACTCAAGCTCGGCCAACCCCTGCCATTTTCTCCTCTCCACTTCCCTAGAATAATCCTAGAGGTCCTGGTTTTCTTCAAAGTCCAATATTAGTTCCCTAAGTGGAGGATTCAAAGAAGCGTTCCAAAGAAGAGGTAATATCCATTACCGATCTTTTCAATTTCTTTCTTCTTCAACTTCTTCTTCTTTAGTTGTTTAATGATAAAGTAATAACATAAGTATTACTTACATACTGATATGTTATTATAAATATGAAAAAACCCTAATTCACCTTCTATCCATCCTATGGAAAAATGAAATCACCGCGCGTGCGTACGTACGGAATACCGTCTCCACGACGCGATGAGATTCATTCTCCATGTTAACAATTTAAGAATGATTAAGAAGTATATATAAGAAATAATAATGAAATATATGACATTATAAAGATACTGTATTTATGTATATATGTATGTCATCTACTTACTTCCATTCAAGACAATATGGAAAGGAAAACAGCGTTCATGCGTACGTACGGACTACCGTCTCCATGAACGGTGTTTTTCATTTCATTTATCTATCTATTATGTATATATATATACTGAATATATATGATATATAAATCGTATTTTATATTCTGGAAGTAATAAAATCATGATATAAGTAATAATAATGTCAATAACAACAAGTCAAAACACCTACGATAAATGAAACAATTTTACCCAAAACGCTTCTTTAACATGGAATTTACAAAAGAACGGGTAATATATTGTCATAAGTGAACCATATATGATATCATAACAATGAATATGATTCTGTAATAAGTCAATGACATTATTTAAATCATTATACAGGAGTTTCGGACACTTACGAAGCAAATCATACCTAAGGTAAGGGAAATATCACAATCTCATTTTTATCCGAGATTGTTTATTCGTAAGTATTTACTGGGGTGTATTTTATCATCCACATCCATGTTTCATCAATATGTAATATTATTTCCATCCACCTACAATTTTTTAAATCCATTTTTACCCTTCGGTGAGTTTTTAGTAATATCTATGAAAGGAATCTTTTGTCATACGAGGTACTTTTTGACTTTTCTGACAAAAGTACGAAGAATGTTTTTTTTAACTTATACGGCATGAATGGATTTTTAAAACATTATTTACAAGAATCTTCCTTTAAAAGTTTTCAAGTTTATTTTTAATCAACTTCTTTTAGTTTAATTTTGTATGAAATGTTAAGAAAGGAAAAATGTTTTTGAAGTAGAAAGGATATTTTCCTCAAGAATGAAGTTCAAGTATTTTATCAAAATTATTTTCCATCTAAGATAATAAAAGGGTTCTGTTTTTATCCCTATTATTACATGGATTTGATTATGATGTGATGGAAATATTTTTATGAATTCCTTTATCTTATATGAATTGTTTTATGATGTCATGTTGTTTAAGAATCCCATTTTTATTACATGGGTTACGCTATGATGTATGGTTTATGATTATGTGGCACACATAAGAAAAGATTCATTATAAGATGGGTGGGACCTATATCTCCCTACAATGCATTGGGTAAAGATTTTATATCTCATGAGATTGACATGGCTGGAACGGTAGGTTATACCGGTTCAGTGAAACAGGACTGAAACGAGGGTTACTCGATTCAGAAAGGGACTTTTTCCACTAAGATAGTCTTGGCAATGAGTCTTTACTAACAAGAAATGATTCTCTATGATTATGTGTGAATGCCACAAAGTTTCATATTTTATGTTATGATTATTGTGATTACATTTCACTGCCATGATTTACCCCATGTTATGAAATTATGATCTCTTTTGCTGGTTAAGATTTTCCAAAAGTTATGTGCTTATGTATATGATGTGATTGATATTTCTTTTGTTTACCCTTACTGAGCATTTGAGCTCACCCTTTTTTGTTTTATTTTCCCCAGGATATAAAGAAAGGTTTTAGGTAAAAAAAAGAAGATCTTTATGGGAGATTTTGAAGATCTTTCACCACGATTAGAAGATTATATTCCGAGTTTCCAAAGACACTAAACTATTACGATCCTTGTGTGTGTGTTTTTGTTATGTACTAATTATTCTGCAAAAGTAATGTAAAGTCTATGTACCTCAGGATTCGGGTCTCTACATCAAGTGCCATTGAAAATATAGTTTTCACATTGAAAATATGGCATAAAACACTTTTACAGAAACATTATAATATAATATCACAACACATAGTCATTTATTTTGCAAAAAACTCATTTCCAACCCATAAACATGTTAAAACACTACCAATTCACACTTCGCACTACCCAAATAACATTTATAACACATAAATGTTAACTAAACAATTAAGAGGGTAAAAGAAATGATCCTAAAATAATGGCAGATGCACTATAATGGACCGAAGCACTTCACCTTCTATGGTGGACTATGAAACTTTCACGAGGAAGACCTGGATGACCCACTACACATCCTAAAAAGGAAGAAATCATCAAAACCCGTTCAACCCATGATTGGGGGTTCATCCGAGATAAAATTAGAAAGAAATTACCTGTCAAAGGAGTTGACAGTGAGGTCATGTAAGGAGAGGAGGCCGCTGGAGGTAGAGGCCGCAGAGAGGGAGGTTCACTGGGAGGAGGGAATGAGGTTGGTGGTCCAGGAGGGAGGGGGTTGGCATCACAAAGAAAGGATAAAGGGAGGGGGAAGTCGCGTTCAGCATGGAAAGGGGGAGGGGAAGGGTTGGTTATGTGATAGGGGGAAATGGAAAGGTTATATTAGGTTTTTTTCTTCATCTAATTAATTCTATTTTAATTTTAATTAAATTGAATTAATTTAAAAAAAATTAAAACTCAAAAATCAATATAATTTATTTGAAACTCAAGAATAAATAATATAACTATGAATGTCGGGTCGGGGTGTGTAAATTCCCTCCGCCATGAAACTTTCTACCCCTAGAAAGTCCCTTGTGATTCAGTTGATCAAAACCAAAGCAAATATTATTTACAACCAAGGAAAATCCGAAAATCCCGAAGACCAAATAACCAATACTCACTTTCATCCGGAGCCTAAAATAACGGATTCTCAAAAAGAAACTATGAGACCATCCTCAAAAGAAGTCACACATCTGAGGAAGATATTACAAAGGACCACAGAACTCAAAAAAACAACATAGATATTACAAATAAGTGACATACTCTTTTCTAAAGACAACACAGAAGGGAACACCCCAAACCATAACACCAAAACCATCTAAGAAACTAGTTGTGTCCTGTTCAGGATCTCTATAGAAATCCATTACATGACCCACTATTCAAGATGACCAACAACAATAATCAGGGTCAGGCGGAGCAGAAACAAGAAAGTATACTATCAAGAACACCTAGATGTTGGGTTAATCATGAGTTCATACCATGGTGGTCTCCCACTATATTAGGATTCTAGACAAACATTGATTTCACAAGCTCAAATAACTCTCGAATCATAACAAAGGCCAGAAAAATCAAAAGAAACAAAACAAGGGAGAAAAAACACAACCATTATTCACCAGCAACATTAAAAACACTAAAAAGTCATTTCCATTAAAATAAAGTTCCAAAAGGACATGCAACCTCATTCTTCACACCAAAAAGGAGACAACACCACATATTACTTTAATTAGAGCTACAAAAGAATTCACAAAAAAATAATTTTCTTATTGGGCTTGCGCCAATGCTACATTTGTTCAAATGAGCTGGATGGTTCTCTAAGGGAGTGTATATAGCCCCATGTCACTTCCTGGCGCCGCCCAGGGAAAAGCTTTGAAAATGACCTAAATAGCCATAGGTATTATAGATATTATGAACTTTGCGACATGAAAACTTATTATTCCCCCACTGACCACACTGAAAACAAAGTAAGTACTTTCTCTCGGATGAATCCAGCGAGGAAGAAAATAACAACCATTTTGTGCCTCTTCTCAACTGGCCAGATGCTTCTAAATAGGCTATTACTTGAACAACCCACCTCAAGATTTATTCATAATCATCAGGGAATGAAACCATAGTTGGGAGGAATTCGGATCAGAGACCCCTATCATAGAATCGGGATATCAAAAATTCATTGCCGACAAGGTTTGGGAGACATGAAACCAACTTTGGTAAGCTCTTAGAATACTCAAAAACTGTTGAATTTCTATACTCAAGACCATACATCCTAGAACCCATCTTTATTTTCACGTCATCAGGGATATACTATTTGATGAACAATGCTTTAATGAATTTACAAGAGTAATATTTCTGTATTTCAGTCTGAAGAATGGATTTCCACCATTCCATTCATAGGCCTTCCAATGTGATGGTGGCAAGCTCCAACATTAGAGGTTTGAGATATTCATGATGAAAAAATATCTCCACAATTTTTCACGGCCATTCCTCAGCTTTCCCTGGTTTTGGATGACCAAGAAAACGAGGAGGGTTCGACTCTTGGAACCTATGGATGAACTTATGATATTGATAACCACCATGATCTATATCTGAAATGGACAAACCAACTGTTTAAAACATTTCTTGATCAAATTAACGACACTTAGGGAAATAACTAACCACATATGATTCTCAAAATACCCTAGAACTCAGTGGGGACGAAACCTATAAACATGGAGCATGAAACCAAATCAAAATATATCACAAAAAAAAATTCACACTGTATTTTTAAATCAACCACCCAAACTCAAAAAAATATTTTAATCACACCTACAACACACCAAATTCAATTTCCAAAAAGAAAATAACCAAACGCAAAAAGGAAACATCACACACTAACACCTTTTTAATGCAATGAAGTCACTTTTTTTGAAGAACATTTTTAGAAAACATAACAATCCTTATGAACCAATCACCCGCTATTATAATTCCCTTTAGGATCACATATATACACTCTTGTGATAGCTTAATCACTCACCCATACATACCAATAATCATCCACTCACCACATACATACATCCATATACATATATGTGAGCACTCATAGGAATACCAAGAGTCGGATAAAAGAAACATTATCACTTTCAAAACCACATTAAAAATACCTCTACCAGTTTTAATAGCACACATCATCGTCAAAGAAAAACATTTTCAAATTCCATATTCACATTCCAATTTCACATTTCACAAAACCTTTAAAAACCTCCAAAACATTTTCCAAAATAAACCACATTTTCAAACAACCCATTTCACTCTCCAAAGATTCAATGTTTTGGTTTTGGAAATCCCATTTTTTTGAGCATCCAATAATTATTTTGTCAGAGAAAACATCATTCTAAAATATAAACATGACCCCCCAAAACCATCCTATCCAACATTAAGTAAAATTGAAAGAAAACTAAAATTCAACATGTCAAAAATCTCAAAATAAAAAAAGGATCGAAAACAATATACCATGGGAATCTAGTGCCAATGGGTGACTTGACCATATGGTTGGTGGACATATGCCAATCAAAACACCATCATAGAGAGTCTTTCATGACCATGTCCCCGACTCCACATGGCTTGTCAGGCCCTGCGAGTTTAGTGAGACTACTGGCCCAACAATCATTTCATTTCCCCAAATATCAAGCAACCAAAAAGAACCAAATAAACAAATAAAACCTGATTTCCCCTGGAGAATCAAGGTTCAACCTAGAAAGTGTTGGCTAGACACTCCCCAAAACCTACACTCTAAGCTCTGATAGTCCTATTATCTACCTTGAAAACCCAAATAACCACGGGAGCTCTAAAAACTAGTTCCTATAAAGGACCTATTCCTCTGATACCATTTGGTCACGAACCAACCCGGGTCGCCCCTGAACCTGTCGCCTGAGTCGGCCCACAACAAGGCCCAAGAGGCATTCCGGATCCTCTTGGGCTATAGAAAAGTGCTATGGGAATCAAAAGAGTGATGATGGTAATTATTTCACCCACTATAAATAAACAGAAGGAGAGGGAAAAAAATAATGAAGTCCAAAAATGAATAAACCGAACAAAACATCTAAGAAATAACTTAAAAGAAAAACAAACCAGACCAAATGACCACTAAACTCGATGTGACCCCAAGGGTCACTCTCTGATCCCTAGACTCAACATCACCCACGACGATCAAGATCAAACTGAAACCTATACCAGAGACTATGAAAAAGAATGAAGTATTGGCATGAGTATTAAAACTCAGTAGGTGTGACCATGAAATCTATTCCCAAATGCATTTATTTAAACAAAAGAATCATCAATTTTAGGTTTGAACTACAACATATAAAAATTAAGTCTTTCTACATGTTAACCAAAATCAATGTATGAGTAATTTCCATTATTCATTTCACAAAACCCAAATCAATATTTTAATGAGACATTTTCATTTTCAAAGGGAAAGTGATGTTTGAATTTTCAATTCACACAAAGAAAATAAAACACTTTTCATTGAAAAAAATGTTTTCATAATACACATTAAAAGTACACATCACTTTCCCATAAGAAAAAATTACATATGAAAATTATATAGTAGTTTCAATATAAGGGAAATGTAAAGAATTTATACATAAAATTAACACACTCAACACACAAGCATTAAGAACGAGTAGACATTGGTGAACCCAGGAGATCAAGAATAATCCAGAAGACACCAATACATGAGATCTCATCCTCGTTGACTTGTTACACATGATGAAATAAAAATACACAAAATGATCATCCATCCTTTAAAAGGAGGCCGAGGGAAATACCATAACAATGAACCCAAACATATCTGCCTATTATGGGCCACTGGTTGGTACCATAAACTTCTAGTGTGGTAGTCATTCTTAGAATATTCTCTAAATATGCCAGGTTCCTCTGTCTCAGGTATTTAAAAAAGTGGGTGGGACTACCGATTCCTTCTGATCATCCAATCAAAGTATATATAATTATATAGAACCACATTCAACACCCTGAGTCACCCAACAAAATATGTCCCTCGCCTTTCTACCATTGATCACAGGGGATTCCTACATGGAAGACACCCATAATGTAAAACTCAACTAAAGAGAGGGGACCACATACATAATGAGTTTTTTAGAGATAACAAGATTTACAGAAGTTCCAATAGAGCCTCACATGATTATTTTATCACACAAAACCATTTCTTAATGAATCACACACAGACCATTTTTAAAACCAGGAACACACTTGGAAACCCATTTAAGAAACCCAATTCACCACATTAAATTAGAAGCACATTTATGAGGGACAAAGGGGCATTTCCAAGAACACTAATAAGTGCATTTATTAAAACAATTTCTTGAAATTAAAATATACTGAGGGCATTACTTTATTTCACAATATGCAATTATTATAAAAACTATAAATTTATAACTAACGTTAAATAAAGGTTCCAAATTAATGAAACTAATAATTCTTTAATTTAAAGGAGAACTCATAGGGAAACCCACCTCAAAAATCAATCAGACCAAGATAAACAACTCAGCACTCGATGCCATTGATGAAGACCACCCCGCAATTGTACAGACATACGATCTGATATATATATACACCCCTTAATCCAATAAAAATATTCCCCATGCCATGAGTGAATATGTGAAAAGATGAATTATATATATATAGTAATATGTACCTATGTATGTGTGTGAAACCCTTTTAGGAGACACTGAACAATCTAATTAACCCAAAATAGAATCGAAGATTACCAAAAACTATAAATAAAAATTGAAACAATAAAAATGGGTGGAAGAAATAAACCAAATCAAGGGGCCAATCCCCGTTGTAAAACCTTACATAAAAAAATATCATTTTGAAAACATGACATTCACCACTCAAATCCATTTACAATTGGTATAAAAAAATACAAATCAATTTTACATGCCAAATATTTCATTTTCCTTCAAAAACAATTTACAGAATCATTCACACCTTTAGTGCCCTTAAAACAAGGTTTGCGCCCAGCAAACAACCATAAAAAATTTCTCATGAAAGTCCACACCAAGACACTCACACAAAACATAACCTATTTTCCATACACAAATTAAACCCAATACACAAGCATGTCAAGCCCTTAGAAAACTTATTTTTCATAACTCTAACAATATAATAATCCATTTACACATTTACAAAAAACTTTTAAAGAATAAAAAAAATATTTGACACCTATTGTACACACACATTCCTGATCAAGGGCTCGTTGAAGATCTTCTTCGTATGGATTATCTCAGACAAAATAGGTCCAGAAGATGGTGGTTCTGTCTGTCAGACATGGCCCCAGTAAATTTAATGAAAAAAGAAAGTACATGATGTGTACTTTACAATGACACGACATGTACGTTCCTTCACCGGCCCATGTATTAGGAATTATCCAGGTCACCACACACGGCCGTGTGCATGGAAGTAACACGGCCAGCACCCGGCTACCTGCGGTAACCGAGTACACGGTGTGTAATTATAAAGTACATGGTGTATACTTAAGAAATTTCCAGAAAACACCCCTTTTTCCTAAAAAACACCAGAAAAAGGAAAACATACCTAAAAAATAAGATACGGGTTCTTAAAAACTTCCCCCATTAAAAAATTTGTCCCTGAATTTCCCTAGAAAGGCAGCATAGAAGAAGAATCCCAGAACAACTCCAGCCATTAAGATCGTACATCGGCCTACCTCTCCCAAGTCTCATACTTTACTTGTCCATGCTGCCATAACACCTGTATGAGAGGGACATACCAGCCACGAATAACCTTCATACTACGATCAACAATCTAGATATGATGCTCCTCAAATGATGCATCCACCTCTCACTCGACTTCCTTAGGATGGAAAGCATGAGACAGATCTGAGATGTAACATCGAAGCTGAGAAATGTGGAAAAGGTCGTGCATATCCTGATACCATTGAGGTAACTATAACCAGCAGGCAATCGGACCAACATTCTCCAAAACCTCAAATGGCCCAACGTACCTCGAAGAAAGCTTACCCTATCTCTTAATCCTATTGTGCCCCAACCTCGGTGTGACACAAAGTAAAACCTTATCATCGACCATGAACTCCAGATGTCATCTCCACTGATCAGCATAAGAATTCTGTCGATACTATGCAGTAACCATCCTCTTCTGAATCAACTATATCTGTTTTGTGGTATCCTAGAAAAGATGAGGTCCTAGTATAGCTGCCTCTCCTGACTCCATCGAACATAAGGGTGATCGACATGGCCTACCGCACAAATCCTTATAAGGTGCCACCTGAATAGTTTCATGAAAACTATTGTTTTAGGAAAACTCCAGAAGAGGTATCCGATTCTTCCAAGAACCTATAAAATCATGGATGCATACTCGTATCATATAATCAAGTACCTGAATCAAACGCTCAGTCTAGCCATCTGTCTGGGGATGGTAAGTTGTACTCATAAGTACCTATGTTCGCAGATCTTTCTGTAGTCTCTTCCAGACCTGAGAAGTAAAGTGTGCATCCCTGTCTAAAATAAGAGAGTTCAGAACCCCATGTAGACATACAATATCATGGATGTACAACTGTCCCAGCTCATTAACACTGAAGGTCTCCTGAATTAGAAATAAGTGAGAAACCATTGGGAGTCTGACAATGACAGCCCCTAAAAAATCATTCCCTTGAGGTGACCTTGGTAAACTTGTCAGGAAATCCATTTCAACATCATTCCACTTCCACCCAGGAATGGGTAACTGATGTAAAATCCCCACGGGTCACAGATGCTCCGCCTTCACCTGCTGACTGGAAGAACACCTCATGGAGAACCAAGAAACATCGTTCTTTATACCTGTCCACCAATACTGACGGTGTAGATCACTATACATATTTGTGACACGATGATGAACTACCCAAACTGAGGAATAAAAATCCTGCATTAACTCCCAGTGTATGTCTGCGGAAACCCACACACACCCCTGGAAACACAATATCTCATCCTCGATAATAGTCCATCTAAGAATAGGGCCCTATCCTAAAACACTCCTCCATAGGACTAGGCCTTTAGAATAAGATAGTTGCTTCATTTTCACTCGATCAAGAAGAGTAGAGGTAACAGCTATAGAAGAAAGAAAAATCTACCCCTGTCTGTCATGAACCTCTAAATGCATCTCAGAAAATAGATCCATAAGTTTCCACTCACTACTAGCCTCATAAACTAACTGTATTTGAGTCCTTTGTCTCAGTGCATCAGCCACCGCATTGCCTTTCCCTGGCATAAAGGAAAGATCAAAGTCAAAGGACAGAAGGTAATAAACCCACCTTCACTGTCTCAAATTCAGATCATGCTGAGTAAAGATATACTTGAGACTGCTATGGTCGGTGAAAACCACAAAAGGCTATCCCAGAAGATAATGTCTCCAATAGCATAATGAATGAACATCTATGGCCAACTCAAGATAGTGCGTCCATTAATTCATCCGATGTGGCCTCAACAACCGACACCGTTACATGAAGACTCCTTCTCCCTGCATAAGAACACTTCCCAGACCGATACCTAAAGCATCATGATAAATAGTGTAGCTCTTTCCTAACACTGGAAAAACTAGTATCAGTGCTGACATCAACCTAACTTTCACCTCCTGAAAGGATGACTCGTAAGAATCTGACCATAAGAACTTTTCACATTTCTTAGTCCGACCCATCAATGGTGCTCATAAGCGTGGGAAGTATGGTATAAAGTACCTATAGTATCTAGCCGACCCTAGAAAAATTTGTACCTCAATGAAGTTCTTCAGATGCTCCCAGAAAAATATTTCTCTCACTTTATCTGGATCTACTGATACTCTTGTCTTTGAGATAACATGACCCAAGAAGTGAATATAGTCCATCCAACAGTGGAATTTTGAGAGATTAACATATAACAGATGCTCTCTCAGTGTACTCAAAATGATTTCAAGATGGGTGGAATGGCCGGGTTGAGTATGAGAGTACACCAAGATATCGTCTACAAAGACCACCACGAAAGAATCCATGTATGGATGGAACATATGGTTCATCGGTACCATGAAGAATGCAGGCACATTCATGAGACCGAACGGCATAACCACATACTTTTATAGACCATACCATATATGAAAGGCTGTTAGAGGTATATCAGATGGTCTAACATTAAATTTATGATAACCTAGTCTCAAGCCAATCTTTGAGAACACCTGAGCACCTCGAAGCTGATCAAAGAGATCATTAATCCTTGGAAACGGATATCGTTTCTTGACCATCAAATGGTTCAACATTCGATAATCCAGACAAAGTCTAAGGGTGTCATCCGCCTCCTATGAAAATAGGACAGGAGAACCCCAAGGGTAAGTACTGGGTTAGATGAAACCCTTTGATTGCAACTCCTTTAACTATTTCTTGTTCTCCTATAACTCTAGTGTAGCCATCCCATAAGGAGGAATGGACACCGATGCTTCTCCTGGCATGAGCTCAGAAGAAAAGTCTACCAACCGCTCTGGAGGAAAACCTGAAAATTCCTCTAGAAAGACATCCCTAAAACGATCCACCACTAGAGGAAAGTCCATCTATGAAGTCCTCCTGTCATCCAGATATAAACTATAAATCTGGGCTATAACTCCTTCCAACCCATGATGCTCGGGTCCCACTCCGCCCGCCTAGATGTCCCATTCGCCCGTATAAAGAAATGATCCACCCTCTGGTGATGTGAAACTCACCCTATGATGATAGAAATTGACAACATCTTGGAATGGAACTAACCAATCCTTCCCAAGAATGACATCATAGCATGTCATCTATAAAAAATAGAGGTACAAGAAGAAGTGACACCCACCAAATTCTAGAGGGCACTCCTTATACTATCGTACACTATCCGTTATTGACCTCAAATGTGTGTTTAGCATCAAGATTTCAGTAGAAGAAAAGACAGAGAGCCCAATTATATCCACAAAAAAAACAGATATAAAGCTATGGGAAGCCTTTGCATTAAAAAAGAGGGGAAGCTTAAACTGAGGCAACTAGAATCGTACCTCAAACTGTAGAAGGTCTAGAATCCTGCTCCTACAGGGTCTTCTCTACTGAAAATATCTGGCCTGTACCGCAACCCTGTGACCTTGCCTGACCACTCTGAGCTGATCCACCATGTTGTCACTGAAAGCCTAGTGAATTACTACCCTGACCACAGCCTCCACCATGGCCCAAATGGTCGGAAGAACTCTGATTCCCAGACTGAGGAGAAACTAGTGGTGCTGATCCTGAATGAGGAGTAATAGAAGAACCCTTGTCACCTACTGGTGGTGAGAATATCTGACAAAAGTAATGAAGGTGAACCTTCTTTTCGCATGATCGAAACTCCACTGGGTCTCTTGGGAAATGTGGTCTCGTATGCCCGACCATCCACACTGGTAGAAAACCACCTAACTACTTGAAGGTGCATTCTGCCTACTCTGATCTCCATGTGTAGTCTCCCTGCAGCGCTTCCAACTATCAACCAGCGAAGCACTAACATTGGATATTGAACCTCCCTAGCTCACAACTCCAGAATCTCTCAGATTACACTCTGTGATTAGTTCCTAGTTGAATATAGAATACATCAAAGTCAACCTGAAGATGTTCACCTAAGCCCGAATGTCCTGCTTTATACCTTACTTGAACATCCTTTCCCTGAATAACTCATCACCTCCTGGAATCGGCGTAAAACGCTGCTGCTCTATAAAGAGATAGGACTATTCCATAACTAAAAGCGTACCCTGCTCTAGACTCATGAACTCTTGGGCTCGATTGTCCCTCAAATTATCCAGATAGAAGTAATCATAAAAGGTACATTGATACTCATCCCATGCCATATCCTATTGGCTTACCACCTATGAGATAACATCTCACCATCTCTTGGAGGAATCCCGAAGCATATGCATAGTGAGCTTGACCCCCCTCGATGGGGGAATCTACAGGTGCTTGAAGATCATCAGCATGGCCTCCACCCGTTACTCTGCAGCCTATATTCCTCCTTCCCCTGAGAAAGTGGTAGGATGATGCTTTTGGAAAACTCATGTTAGCTCTTCCATAGACGGGGTAGTGTGCAACACTCTCTTGAAGGTCTACATGAACCTCTTAAAGCCTTCTCAGAACTGTGTGTCAGCACCTGTGTTTAGAATGACGACTATTGCCAAGGATGGCACAACTGGAGGATATGATGGAAGTCCCTAATCAACCATGCCTGGTGTCCAATCACTGCCCTGTAACAAGTGGTCAACTGGATGACGTCTTGGTGGAATGACTCTACAGGTCTAGAACACACCTTAGATCAAGATTATCAAGGGATGAAAATAGGAAGGGTAATAAGGGAACAAGAGAAAGAAAGCATTCAAGTTTTTCAAATCAAGGATACATGATATGTATACTTAACTACATGATATGTTCCCTTAATCCTTTCTCATGGGCATGTACTTCATCCAAAACTGGCCGTGTAACACCCCAAACACATGGCATGTTATCCTAACCCATTATGTGTACTTGAACCCTTTTCCCCTACCCAAGTTCATCTACACGACTAACCCACACTATTATCCTAAAATGAGACTACACGGCTTGTTCATTCAAGACACAGTGTATACTAGATGAGCTTCACTGGACCATGCTGTTAGTGACATGGTTGGTTACACGGATGACTGTAAATGGTGTGTTTGTTCTAGAAACAATGTATAATAGGAGATTTCCCCATCCTTTGTTTTTCATGACACTGTCGAATCCTCAGTTTACACTACGCGACATATTCTAGAATGACACAGTGTGTATTAGAAAAGACCCAACTGACCAATGTTTTCAGTCACATGGCCAGTTATATGGCTCTACAACACGGCATGTACATCTGGTACATGGAGTGTCCTACTAGAGAGTTCCCAAACCCGTGTCTCAACCCACACAGTCTGTGACATGGTAAGATAATACATGATGTGTACATACAGTACACAATTTGTACTTAAAAAATAGTTTGTTCCCGAATTGAAGAAGACATGGTGTTTATTCATCATTACACGTCGTGTATTCTGGGTTTTTCCAAACAGTAAGCCTCAGAAACTTCTTCGGAACCTATAGAAACAATAAAATGAAAATTAAAGTTCCAGATTACAATCCATGAGGGCCCATAATCCCCGCGAATCAAATCTTGGCATCTCTTACATGTTATATGAAAGAAAAAAAAGGAAAAGATCCACCAAATTCCAATCTATGAGGGCCCAAAACACCTAAAAATCAAATTTTGGTGTTCATTCAATCAAAAACTTACACAATCAATACAAAATTAAACAACATGTATTTTATCAAGGATATATAACAACAGAATTTATATCTAGCACAACATCTATCACAACATCATGGAATCGCTAATGCACCCTAAATGGAATGGAAATAATGCATGACATGTAGTGAGTCATTTCACCGAAAATATGTTTTTCGGTGTCCCAAATTATATTTACCCTAACAAGTATAACAACAGTAAGGGGTCGATCCACAGGGAACTAAGACGTTAGTTTAACTTTCTTAACATAGTTTTTATTTTTGTTTTAAGTGAAGTTTTCTGAATTTAGAGTTGGTTTTTGCTGGTTTTTTTGGTACAAAAAGAAAAATTGTTTTTAAACTTCTTTTAACAAAATAATTTATGGAATGAAAGTGAATATGGTAAAATATTATTTTGATGAAAATTAAGATATAAATGCATTGGATTTATGGATTTGGGATAGATTGATTATTAAATAAAATTACTTATGAGGTTGTGTTGTTCATGATAACCCAACTCTCTGGGTTTAATTTGTAATAAATCTCCCTTGGTCTGGTAATGTTTATATTTAGAGCTGAAGAAACTAACACCTTGTTTAGGTAGTTAGTGTTTAACAGATATTTATTTGGATTAGTCCATTTTGAGCAGACAAACACTTCCAATGGTCATGGAGTTATTCGTCGTTATTCTCTTTTGAATCCCTGAAAATTCTTACCTTGGTCCAGTACAAAATTTACAATGATAAAATAAAGTGATTTAAGATGAATAAGAAGAGATTATTAAAAAAACACATTCAGAGAAACTTAATTCAAATTAAAATTCATCAGTTTCCACAACCCCAACATACAGGGTGTTTAATTACACATATTGAAAATGATAAACACAAAACTATTGATAAATAATTAAATCATTCTTGGAACATTGAAAAAGGAATGATTCTTTGGTATACAGATGAATAGTTGTAGTATTATGGCAGAGCGTCAATTATTCGGGCCTTCAACCTTTCCTATATTATTTCTCTCCAAACCATCTCTTTAGTCTGGTGGCTAAGGCCACCTTTTATATAAAAAATTAGTACACAGCGTGTGGCAAAAGTACACATCATGTACTTTTGTCAACCTGTTTTTGCCGCTATTTTCTCCACTGGTAGGCTGCCTAAAATGCCATATTTTAACTGGGAACACGGCACCTCCTAGTAGGTGAATGTACACAGTGTGTAGTTCCTCCATACACGATGTTTAGTCTCAAAATTTGGCCACCAAACGCTTCTAGAAATGTCTACACAGCGTGTAGAAATGGTACACAGTGTGTCTCCTTCAGCCATCCACATGGGTGTGTAGACTCTTCTTGGCCACCAACTTCTTCTAGAATGGTATACACGACATGTAAAAATGGAACATGGCATATCCAGGCTTCTAATGACTTAGGCATTTAATTTTCCTAGTCAACCTGTGTCTGATCTTGAAATTACACATCGTGTATATAAGTAAACGCTATGTAGTTGGAAATTTTTGCTCGATTATCCACAATTTTGTGCATTTGGCCATAAATCTTCGGAAAATGAACAATATCACCAAAATCAATGTATTTGTCTACTAAGTAGTATGTAATTGCTGAAAACATGTTCTTATTTTTCAATAGAGTATATGAAAATGTATACACAAATCAGGTGAATCAAACTCCCTCATACTTAGTCGTTTTCTTTCCCTCATGAAAATCTCAACATATAATTAAAAGAGTCTATATTATAAGGAAGGAATTCAGTTAATCATAAATGTAAATAACAAGTTATAAGTGAATATTTTAAAAATAATACAAAATATTTTCAATTCAGCAAATATTCTAATCATGCCTCATATATAATTTAATTAAATACTTTCATCCTCTTTTAACACATATTTTAACCTTTCAAAAATAAGCAAGCCACTTGATGATTTACCTCACCAATAAAATACTAGAAACTCAATTTAATTTTAATCAAATTTATGCTCATTAAAATATATATACACTTTCTTAATAGGTCTGCAAGAAATATAGTTCTCCACTTTAGAAAATTTGATTTATAAAAATCATGAGGGCCTTTCAATAAGGATCAAGTGTTTTTGTGGCTAAAGGTTGGTAGATAAAGATGTGAAAATAGATCTAAGTCTTGAAAGAGGAGGCTAATTCTTTAAATAATAATGCATGATATTAAAAAATTTAAGCTCATTGTAAAAACTTCCTCTACAAGCTTTTTCATAGATTCTCATCACCACCATTCCCTTGGTTGAGTAGGCAGGCTTCAAAAACCAACAAGTGAGTATAAGGTCCCTTTGTTTGTACAATTTTTTTTAAACAAAGGGTGCCTCTCAGAATGTCCTCGAATAGAGATTTGGAAACCATTTTTCCCTAGATGATCAAGAGGCTCTCCCCCATACTTAATTTCTTGACAATTAATTAAATTATGCCATGAGTTTCCAATCCCTTCTTTTGAGCCCAAATAAATAATCATGAAAAATCATAAAAGATTTAGAGTAGGATGGAAAATAGGCCTGTATTATGGATACTTATAAGGGCTATTCATGGTCTCTAGGGGACTTTCGAAGATAAGATGTATGGTAGGTCTCAAGATAAAGGGGTTTAAATAAACTAATTCCACATTCAATTTAATGTAACTAACACATTACTCATTTTTTGAAAAGAAAACTTGTAAATTATGGTTGTTATGTATATTCTATGAATATCTCATGAAAGAGTGTATCAGAAAGAATATGACAAAGGGTTTAGAATAACTCTCAGGATTAGGATAAATAAATAAAGATATAATCAGGTCATGACTTTCAAATAATTGATTATCTTAATTGATGTATTTATCCAAGGATTAAAAGTTGTAATTTAAATTATATCAACAATCATTTTTAAAAAAATTAAGAACCAAAATGAACATAAAATTGTTTTAAAAAATTTCCCACCTTCACTTTATTATTTAAAAATATGATTAACAAAAAATTTCCTCACATATGAAAATATTTATTCTAATAACGATGTCTCCTAGAATCTGAAAAAGGAAATGACTAGAGAGGTTGAGAGATTCCCCCCATACTTAAAACTGCATGTGGTCCACCAAGTGCCCAAAAAGAGGAACAAAGAAAGATGGGGACACAATAGGGGAATAGACCGAGGGGAAGTAATAAAATAAGTAAACTAAGAAAGAAAAGTTATCAATGGAAAAAGAATAATCCCCTCATGTAAAATCATAGGAAAACCGAATATGATGTAAAAGTGAAGCCTAAACCTGCCAGAGTACCTGTGAGGGGGGAACAAGGAGAACACTGCAAGCATACACAATAGACACATGTAGAAGATATCATATAAATATATATACAATGAAAAGTTGGTGTCCAAAAACTAGTCAGGGGGTCACCTCAGAAGAGGCATCATCCAGTACAGAACCAGTCAGTACAGATAGATCTGGAGCCGTGGAAGCTGGAGGCTCAGAATCTTTACTGGGAAGGGAATCCAAAGAAGTAGGAGCCACATGTGTTGGAATCAATAAAGGAAGAGAAAAATCCGCCCTTGACTGGAAGTAATAGCGGCATCAGTATAAGTTGTAGCCCAGACCACAATAGAGAGGAGAATGAAATCCGTAGCTAGTGCAGTATAAGGCGGTGGAGCAGCAGGAGAAGGTCCAGGAGCCGAGGCAGAGGTAGGTTTCGGGGGAAGTGGAATACCAAGATGCTAAAGAATAATCCCCAACACCTAATCCAGCTGGTCCTAGAGGTTGTCGATACAAACCAACTGCTACTCCACCACAGCTTGGCAGAGGGAAAGGGAGAGATCGACCCAGGGTACAGGGGTAGGTGTGTAACGACCTGAAATTTGGAATTATTTTTCCCCTTTTTTGTGTGTTGTTTTAGTTTATACTCAAAAAAACTATATTCATTACTTAATGACGTGAGTATAATTAAAATGAGACCATTCGGTTTCGATTGTTATATGACCATTGGTCAATATGACCGTTGGAAACTAAATGTTTCGATTGTTGTCCCTAAATACAAGTGATCTTGGTTAATTAATACAAAAAGAAGATTTGATGGCCTCATTTAGTAGTCTCGGGCCAGTCGAAGGGCATCTAATGAAACTTGGGAAGGAGGTAGCACCATTGGGCTTTGCTCTGGACCAAACCCAAGATGAACTTCATCATTTGAAGCTAGAACAGAACCTCTTTCGGGAGAAGTTAAAGCTTATAGAAATCATTACTCGAGCAATGTGGACTGAGCCACCCTAAGATTCTCTCACCATAGCACACCGTACACTTAGGTCCTATGCTGGGTTTATAAGGGGCTATGTAATGAGACTATAGATTCTATGTGTAATCCTTTGAGATAAATAAAATTGTGATTTCTTCCTATGGTGAAGCTTCTGTTTTTTTTCAGATATTTGAATAATTATAGGTTGTATATTGATGAATTTCAGAAAAAAAGGGTATTTTAAAATATATATGTATACCTTATATAATTAATGATGTGTAATGATTTTCAAAAAATGATCTTCTGGAAATGTGTTCAGTAATAAATTTAGAATCTAACAAGATCAACATAATTATTTGTGAATAGTAAATTTTGAATAGTGATTTTACACTTATGATTAGTAATGTGACCAAATGGAATAGTAATATCACTTAAACAAAGTATTAATATAATTTAGGCAACTTTGATTAAGTAATGCGATTCAATAAAATATGTAAATAACTGTTTCAGAAATTATTAGTCAAGTATTAGTTTTTTCAGGTGAATAGTGTATATCAATTAAAAATTAAAATAAAACTATTTAGAAAATTAGATTTATAAAATGGAGTTTAGTTTTGAATTTATAGCATCAATATTAGGTTAAGGTGATTTTTGGGGATTTTTTTGAGAAAAATGATTTTTCGATGAATAGTGAAAATACAGTGTTTAGTTTCTGGTGTTTAATGAAATCATTAAGGATTTAATAATTATATAATCATTCTGGTCGACTTATTAATTGTAAGATAAGGTATAAGGTGTCTTAAGTGGCCAATACCATGGTCAAATTCCCTGGGTAAGCCCATGGTTTTGCCAATACCACTAATGAGGTGTCCCTTGGCCATTAATGACTTTTCCCCTCACTTATCATATAAATTTCAAGCCTTTAACTCATTATTTTCATTTAAAAATCCTCCTCAATGAAGTTCGAGTCTATTTACCTCCCAAGAAGTCCTCCCAAGGTTCCATCAAGCCTCCCAAGGTCCCGACCTTCAAGCTTTCGATGTTACTCTTCAAGGTAAGGGATCCTCTCACCCTCCTCTTTTAAGTCATGACTTCCTTTATGTTGTGTCTTATAATTTCCATATCATTATCTTGAGGGTATGTTCTTATATGTTCTAATTTCTGTCCATTTCATTTATAATTGTTGAGAGACCCCTTCCTCTCTCATTAATTTGATTTTGGAATTTTTAAGTGACGCCGTTAGGCTGCTGAATTTTTCTAAAAAGAAATCGCATCTTCTCTTTTCTATCATGTTTTCTTTTCATGTGGTATGTAATTCAAATATCCAAACCACGATATTATTTAGTAACTATAATGTACTATGAGTTATTTATGATTTTTTTACACTTTTACCCTCTTTTTTCAATGTTTTCTAAAACCATGTTATATAGCCGTTATACGGAAGAAATTTCTTCTCAAAATTTCTATCTCTTTCTCTCAAGAAATTATATTGTTTATTTATGTGAATACCAAGACTTATTTCATTTACATGGGTGTTAATAAATATATAAATATGATATATTTTAATATTTAATTGACATACATATAATCCTCACTCCCTTTACTTGGGTTATAAATGATATAATGATCTTATTTTTAAGCTCTTTTTAAACGTCACAATTTGGACATGAAACCAATTTCTTTGATTCCATTTAGGTTATATATGAAATTTTTTATTATGATCTACGTGGATCAAATGAAGTTAACTACATATTAAGGGTGCTCCCTGATAGCGCTCCAATGTATTGGGTAAAGAATTAATCTCTAGATATGACAAGTTTTACAATACCTTGGTGAATAACCTTGATAATATTTATGACACCTTGGGGATGAAACTTGGTGATATGTTCATGAATTTATAAATGAAATGTTTTATCCACATATTCAAGTTAGGTTTCAAGTTATTTTCATTATGATATGCCTATGATTTCATTGCTCATATATTTATGTTGTTATTCAAGTTCTTATTGATATCAGAAGTACACTGATTCCCTTGTTTACCTTTACTGGGAATTATGCTCACCCTTTACTTTTATGTATGTCTCCAAGATATGAAAGGATGTAATTGTAATTAGTATTATCTTATTATTAAGCCTTACAATTGGATTAGAAGAATGTTTATGTTGTATTCACATTTTATTGTTCCTGATTTTCAAGACACTAGACTTTAAAGATCCTCTGTATGTAAAATGTAATGAAAAGTTATGTATTAAAAAGGAGGGATTCCATAGTTGGTATCAAAGGATAGTTTAGTTATTTATAGAAATTAGGTTATGAAAACATTAGGAATAACCCTATTGAAAAGATTAAATATAGGGAAAAATTCATGGTATTTTTGTGAGTATTGAGTAAGTGGTTTATCAAACAAATACATTCCTGTCTGGATACGAGCAGGTAGAGGAAGCACTGGAATAGATGTATATAGGGGTAAAACCCAAAATCACCACTTTGACCTAGAATCAAATGGGAACTAGTGGACGACAATGGGCCTTTCTTCACTCTTGGTTACGACACTCCTGGGGGATATGTTTGGTTAATCGCAAGCTTTTTATGAATCATTATGATGAAATTATAGAGAAATATAATTGTTTAAGAATGAAGTTTTAAGACATAGAATCCTTTATAGTTAAACGATTCTTAAATGAAACTATTTTCACATTGAGATTTTAATCTTTTAGAAAATGGCGGGAAATAGGAGGAGCCGTGCAAATGATGACCACAATGGACCATGCACTGATGGCCATCCGATGGAAGCCATAATGGAAACATTCATGGGAATGATGAACCAACTGACTCATGTTATGAGTAATAACCTGAATCAAGATTACAAGACGATATCACGATGAAGGGAACAACATTCTATTGAGTCCTTTATGCACCAAAGACCACCAACCTTCAGTGGATCGACTGACCCATTGATTGCTGAGGAATGGATCAGCTCTATATAGAAGATCTTTTATGTGCTACATTGTTCAGAGTAAGAGAGGGTCACCCTAGATGTCTATCTCTTAGAGGGATAAGATGATCACTAGTGGGAACTGATCCAAAACATGAGGCAAAGAGTGGAAGTTAAAGCTACGGAGTGGGAAGTGTTCATATGGATCTTTTTCAGTAAGTATTTCCCTCGTTCCATGAGAACAAGAATGGAGAAGGAGTTTCTCGAGCTGAATTAGAAGGAGAATGAATCTATGGGAAGCTACGAGATGAACATCAGAAGGCTTTCACAATATACCTCTATCTTTTTCATGGATCCAAATGGTAAGGTTGATAGATTTTTCGGTGGACTGAGACCTCATCTGCTGAAGAATCTTGACAACTGAGATTATGATAGCTATGAGGAGATCATACAGAGTGAGATGAAATTCGAGCTAGAGTTTGGTGAGAGGCAGTGGTATCATAAATCCAATGATAAGAAGAGATCGATGGAACCCATCATAGGGAGGAATTTTGATCAGGGTAGAGTAGGAATGAAAGTAAAACTTCCCACGTGTAATAAATGTGGGAAGAAGCATTCGGGGAACTGCTTTCTTAGGAGTGGGAAGTGCTACAAGTGAGTAAGAGATAGACACATTGCGAGAAATTTTAATAGTGAGGTGAAGCCTCAACTTCCAAACACAAATGACAATGTGAAGATGGTGTAGGCCCTACTTGAAGTCCAGTGCTTCAAGTGTTGAAAATGTGTGAACTTTTTTAATGACTGTCCAAATCTAAGGGCGGTGGAGGGGAACCACCATCAGCCTCAATAAAGGCCAAAGGATCAAGGCTATAACATCCCACCTTCTTATAACATAATCTTTCATTAAATTACACAAAACTGAGGATCTTTAAGGTTTAGTGTCTTGGAAACAAGGAACTTAAAACATGAAAAATTAAAACATTCTTGTTAAACACTTGACAGACTTCTCCTCATGTTCATCCTATGTTCATTACTCCATCTCAAACTTGGGGACATACGTCAAAAGAAAGGGTGAGCAGAAGGCCCAGTAAGATAAACAAGGGGAAACATTTAACATGTGAACTTGGGATACATCAATAATGTCATGAAAAAAACTTTAAGGCATGAGAAAGAAATCATGAGATATATCATAATAAAAATAAAATTTTTCATAACTTGAATATGTGGCTACAAAATTTAATATTGAAAATCATTTCTTTTCACCAATGACCATCCCCAAGGTGTCATTAAAAATTACCAAGGTTATTCACCAAGGTATCAGTCTAAAAAGTCATCTCTAGAAATTATGTCTTTACCCAATGCATTGAAGCGCTATCTGGGTGCACCCTTGACATGTCTTTATTATCATGTGAGAAAAATTTATCATCATCAATCATTTCATAAACAACCCATATAGCATAAAAGAAATGGGTTTCATTTCATAATCATAATGTTTTAAAAACTACTTTAAAGACATGATCTTTATGTCACTTTAAACCCACGGAAATGGGAAAGCAAGATTCATGTATGTAAATACCAGAATTTAAAATATAAAATTTTGATATATATGTGAATACTCCTGTAGAAATAAGAGCTTTGAGTATTCACTTAATAACATAAAATAATTTTGAGATAAAGAGGGAGGCATTTTGAGACGAAAACTATGCAGCATAACGTCTACGATACATGGTTTTAGAAAACATTGAAAAAAGAGGGGGCATGGGTCACCCACTCAAAAATGATACATAAAACAGTAGGGGAAATAAATATATAGTATTTAATAACATGGTAATGAAATTTGAATGATATACCATATGAAACGAAGAACTTAAAAGGAAGGAAAAAAATAAGATTTCTCTTATGAGAATTCAGCAGCCTAACAGCGTCACTTAAAACATCCAAAAATGGATTGACGAGATTAAATAGGGTCTCCCATCATATGAATATAAATTATCAGTATGATAGATATATATATCATACCCCAACATAATAAAAATGAACATTAAATACTTGACATGAAAGTAGATCTCGAAAACGAGAAGGGTGAAAGAACCCCTTAGAAATTCGGCAGCCTAACAGCGCCACTTAAACTTCAAAAAAAATGAATTGATGAGATCAAATAGGGTATCTCATTATATGAACATAAATGATCAGTATGATAGATATAGATATCATACCCCAACATAATAAAAATGAACTTGATAGACTTGACATGAAAGTAGATCTTGAAAACGAGAAGGGTGAAAGAACCCCTTAGAAATTCGGCAGCCTAACGACGCCACTTAGACTTCAACAAAAATGAATTTATGAGATCAAATAGGGTCTCTCATCATATGAACATAAATGATCAGTATTATAGATTTATATATCATACCCCAACATAATAAAAAATAACTTTCAAGACCTGACATGGAATTAGAACTTTGAAAAAGGAAAAAGGTGAAAGAACCACTTAAAAATTCGGCAGCCTAATAGCGCCACTTAAAACTTCAAAATACTGAATTGAAGAGATCAAATGGGGTCTCTTATCATATGATCATAAAATATCAGTATGATAAATTTATATATCATACCCCAACATAATAAAATGGAACTTGAAATACTTTACGTGAAAACAGATCATGAAAAATGAGATGGGAGAACGAATCCGTTACAAAAATTTCGGCAGCCTAACGACACCACTTAAAACTTCATAAAAAGAAATAATGAGAGAAAGAGGGGATCTCTCATTATATGAACATGAAAATGGAAGTAAGAGGAGTATAAAATAACATCTTTTAACATAAGAACATGGATCTTAGAAGAAATCACATAAAATAGATTTCTTGAAAAGAAAGAGAGAGGTCAGATCCCGTACCTTAAAACGTAACTCTTAAAACTCAATGGTTGGGACCTTGAGGGCTTGAGGGCACCTTGGGAGGACTCCTTGGGAGGTAATGAGACCATAAATTCGTTGTGGGGGAGTGGGTAGTCTAAATGGATGAGAGGATGGCTTGGTATTTATAGGGAATGTGAGGGGACAAGGCATTAATGGCCAAGGGACACCTCAAAAGTGGTTTTCTCAAAACCATGTGCTCTCCCATAGTATTTCCCATGGAGTTAGGACACATGGGGACACCCATACAATAATTCATCACCTTTGGTCTGCCAACACATAAAATATCTAATGAAATCATCATGACATAGTTATGATGTCATTAAACACACTGAAACCCTAAAACTGTATTTTTACTATTCACTGAAAATTCAACTTTCTCAGAAAAATCCCAAAATTTCACCTTAATAAAATATCAATGATATGATTTCAAAAATGAACTCCATTTTATAAAAATAATTTTCTAAATATTTTTAATTTATTTTTTAAATAAATACACTATTCACCGAAAATTCATTTTTTTCAGAAAAAACCCCAAAAATTACCTTAACATAATATCGATGCTCTGATATCAAAAATAAAATCCATTTTATAAAAATAATTTTCAAAATATTTTTAATTTAATTTTTAATTAAAAAACAATATTCACCCGAAAAAACTAATACTTGAATAATAATTTATGAAACTGTTATTTAACCATTTTATTGAATAACATTACTTAATCAAGGTGCCTAGATTATATTAATACTTTCATTAAATGAGATTACTAATCCATTTGGTCACATTACTAATCCTAAGCATAAAATCACTATTCATAGTTTACTATTCATCAAAAATCAAGTTGATCTTATTAGACTCTAAATTTTGTACTGAATATAATTGTAGAAGACCAATTTTCAAAAATCATTACACATTTTGAATTATTTAAGGTTTACATAAACATTTTTGAAATATCCTTTTTCTAAAATTCATCAAAAATACGAATACTATATTTATCCGGTCATTTGAAAATTCATAAACTTCATCATAAGAAGAAATCCCAATTTTTACTTAAAATAAAGGATTACACAAGGCAGTTACGGTCTCCTTAAATAGCCCTTTATCACACTAGCATAGGACCTAAGTGTAAGGTGTGATAAAGTGAGAGAATCTGAGGGAGGCTCGGCCAACATCGCACGAGTAGTAATTTCTATCAGTTTGAACTTCTCGAAAAGGCGATTCCATTCTAGCTTCACATGATGAAGTTCAGCTTGGGTTTGGTCTAGAGAAAAGCCCAGTGGTGCTACCTGCTTCCCAAGTTCTATTAGATGGGCTTCGATCGGTCCAAGACTACTGGGTGAGGCCATCGTATCTTCTTTCAATAATAATTAACCAAGATTACTTGTATTTAGAGGCAATAATCGAAACGTTTAGTTTATAGTGGTCATATTGACCAATGGTCATATAACAGTCAAAACCCAATGGTATCATTTTAATTATAATCATGTTATCAAATGAAACATTTTTTTGAGTATTAAAATAAAATAAAATAACACATAAAATTAGGAAAAAAGATTTATTCAAAATTTCGGGTCATTACAAAGGCCGTGCTTTTTTCCATCGCAACAGCTGAAGTCGTTGCTCCTAATGAGGTGGTAGTAGGTACTCTTGTTGTCCTCTCAAATCTAACAAGTAATTGTTTTGATTCGGTTTCTACACATTCCTTTATTTCCTCCATGTTTTCAAGGAATTTAGAATCAACCCCCGAATTGCTAAATATAGAGTTTTTAGTCAAGACTCTTGGTGGGACTATCCAAGCATCGTCAATGTTTAGAAACTCCAGTATTTACTTTAGTGAGCACAATATTATTGAAAATATAGTAGTCATTCCAATGCTAGAATTCGACATTATACTAGGGATGGACCGACTCTCAAAGTATAATTCTACGATCAATTGCAGAAGCAAGGAAATATCGGTTTTCTTAAAAGGAAAACCTACAATTATCTTCCACGGAGAGATATCTCAACCTCATCTTTGTCTAAAAGTACCCCCTATATCCTTCTTTATAGAGTTGATTAGTTAAGAAGAAGAAAGAGATGAGAGTTTGATGATATGAAATATCCCCATCGTCCATGAATACATTGATGTATTTCCAGAGGAGTTTCCTGGACCTCGCCTAGAAAGAGAGGTGGAGTTCTCCATCGAACTCGTACATGGATCTCATCCGATATCAAAGACCCCGTATAGTATGGAAAATGTGGATCTGGAGGAATTAAAGAAACAACTCCAAGATCTTTTGGAGAAGGGGTTTATCTGAAAAAGTGTGTCTCCTTTGGGAACACCTATTCTATTTGTGAAGAAGAAGGATGGATCGATGCGGCTATGCATCGATTATAGATAATTGAGTGGGATCACCATGAAGAACAAATACCCTCTTCCAAGAATTGATGACTTATTTGACAAAATTTGTGGGGCTCAATTCTTTTTTAAGATTGATCTTCAACCTGGTTATCATCAATTGAGTGTGAAGAAAGTAGATATTTCAAAAATTGCCTTCTGATCAAGATATGGGCATTATGAGTTTGTTGTTATGCCCTTCAGACTGACTAATGCACCTGATATTTTTATGGATTTGATAAATAGAGTCTTTAAGGACAACCTTGATAAAATTGTGGTAGTTTTTATTGATTATATTCTAATATATTCCAAAAGTCGCGAGGAGAATGAAGATCATATAAGGATTATTTTTCAAACTCTGCGGAAGGATAGGCCTTTTGGAATGTTCAGTAAATGTTATTTCTAGTTACAACAAGTTACTTTATTAGGGAACATTGTAACCAATGAAGGAATTCACGGTTGACCCTGGAAAGAAAAAAGTTGTAGAGGAGTGGCCTCAACCTACAACGATAACATAGATTCATAGTTTTCTTGGATTAGAAATATATTATAGGAGGTTTGTGAAAACCTTATCATGACTTTATAATCCATTAACCAAGTTAACTCGAAAAGGGGTCAAGTTAATATGGACAAAGGAGTGTGAGGAAATTTTCCAAGAGCTAAAGAAGAGATTTGTTACTACACTTGTGTTAACTATGCCCTCATGTGGAGAAGGATTCACTATTTTTAGTGATGCATCTCTAAAAGGGCTTGGGTGCGTCCCCATGCCAAAAGACAAGGTAATTTCTTATGAATCTCGACAGTTGATGCTTCATGAGAAGAATTATCCTACGCATGATCTAGAGCTGGTTGCAGTTGTTTTTTGCTTTGAAGATATGGAGGCACTATCTTTATCGGGAGAAATGTGATATATACACAGGCCATCAAAGTTTTAAGTATATTTTTCACACAAAAGGAATTGAATATGACACAAAGGGTATGGTTGTAAATTATTAAAGACTATGATTGTTCAATTCATTATCACCCTGGAAGAGCAAACAATGTAACTGATGCGTTAATAAAGAAAGACCCAATTGTTCTTTCCATGATGGGGATTCAAAAAGATCCTTTGATCAATGTCCTAGTAAAGATGGACATGGTAATTATAAGGAAAGGGACATCATCAACCCTAAACCAAATGATTTCTCAACCATCATTACTAGAGAAGATAAAGAAGGTTCAGAAAGAAGATCCTTTATTACAAGATAAGTTTGAGGTTGTAAAGGGTGGAAATTTTCTTGAGTTCAATATTGATCAAGAAGGTGTACTGAGATTTCGTACAAGACTATGTGTTCCATCTATTCTGAAAATAAATAAGGAGTTGATGGAAGAAGCTCACAACTCTTCTTTCTCTATACATCCTGGAAGCACAAAAATGTATAGGGACTTTCGTGATCATTATTGGTGTGACAATATAAAAAGGGAGATTACTGAATACACTTCATGGTGCCTTGTATGTTATCAAGTGATGGCAGAGCGATAAATTCCTAAAGGGGTATTGCATCCACTACCCATACCAGCATGGAAGTGGGACAATATCGCTATGGGCTTCATCACTGGTCTTACGAGTACTTCCAATCTCATTTTATCTCTATCCGATAAGATTTATCTCTTGATAAAATTTATAGGATTTACGTGAAGGAAGTAGTAAGTCTACATGGACTTCCACTTTCTATCGTATCTGATCATGATCCAAGGTTGACATCAAAATTTTGGAGAAGTCTTCAACAAGCTCTGAGCCCTGAATTGAATTTTAGTTCGGCCTATCACCCCCAAATTGATGGCCAATCTAAAATCACTATTGAAACACTCAAGGGCATTCTGAGAACGTTCTCAATGGAATTTAAGGGTGGATGGGATCATCATCTCCCTTTAGTGGAGTTATCTTACAAAAACAGCTTCCACTCGAGCAATCAAATGACACCCTATGAAGCTCTATATGGGAAGAGATGTAGAACTCATACTTGTTGGGATGAAGCTGGTGAGATAGAGCTTCTTGGGCCTGATCTTGTGCAAGAGATGACAAAAAACGTCCATGCCATACAGCAACACATTAAGGCTTCTCAAAGTTTTCAAAAGAGCTATGCCAAAAACCGTCGAAGGGACTTGGAGTTTGATGTCAGAGACAAAGTCATTCTCCGAATTTCACCTTGGAGTATAGTCATGAGGTTTCAGAATAAAAGGAAGCTCAGCCCTAGATACATTGAACCCTATGAAATCCTTGATCGCATGGGAGCAGTGGCCTATCAGCCTGAACTTCCTCCAAATCTAGCACAAATTCATGATTTCTTCCATTTATCCATCTCGAGGAAGTACATACTCGACCTTTCACATGTACTAAGCCCAGAGGTGGTACAACTGGAACATGACCTATCTTATGAGGAGCATCCAGGGGAGATCTTGGATCATAGAGAAAAGGTTCTACTCAACAAGACTACTCACCTTGTTAAGGTGTTGTGGAGAAACCACAAATATAAAGAAGCCATTTGGGAACCAGAGGAGTCTATGAGGCAGAAGTACCCACAACTTTTATTTTCTAAGGATACGAGTTAAAATTTTGAGGATGAAATTTCTTAAGGGGGGAAGAATATAACGATCTGAAATTTTGAATGAATTTTTGTTTCCTTTTTTGTGTTGTTTTAGTTTATTCTAAAAAAATATATTCCTTACTTAATGATGTGCGTATAATTAATATGAGACCATTGGGTTTTGACTGTTATATGACTGTTGGTCAATATGACCGTTGGAAACTAAATGTTGTGATTGTTGTCTATAAATACAAGTGATCATGGTTAATTAATACAGAAAGAAGATTTGATGGACTCATCTAGTAGTCTTGTGCTGATCGAATCCCATCTCACAAAACTTGGGAAGGTGTTAGCACCACTGGGCTTTTCTCTGGACCAAACCCATCCCGAACATCATCGTGTGAAGCTAAAACGGAATCGCCTTCGGGAGAAGTTCAAGCTTATAAAAATCACTACTCGGACAATGTTGGCCGCACCACCCTCAGATTCTCTCACCTTAGAACACCTTACACATAGGTCCTATTCTAGGTTTATAAGGGGCTATGTAATTAGATTGTATCTACTATGTGTAATCCTTTGAGATAAATAAAATTGTGATTTCATCCTATGGTGAAGCTTCTGTTTTTTTTTCAGATATTCGAATAAATATAGAAAGTATATTGATGAATTTTGGAAAAAGGGGATATTTTAAAATATTTATGTAAACCTTAAATAATTAATGATGTGTAATGATTTAAAAAAATGGTCTTCTGGAAATGTGTTCGGTAAGAAATTTAGAATCTAATAAGATCGACATAATTTTTTGTGAATAGTAAATTATGAATAGAGATTTTACGATTAGGATTAGTAATGTGACCAAATGGATTAGTAATATCACTTAAATAAAGTATTAATATAATTATGCACCTTGATTACGTAATGTGATTCAATAAAATAGGTAAATAACTGTTTCAGAAATTATTAGTCAAGTATTAGTTTTTTTGGGTGAATAGTATTTTTAATTAAAAAATAAATTAAATATATTTAAAAAATTATTTTAAAAAAATGGAGTTCATTTTTCAATTTAGATCATCTATATTAGGTTAAGGTGATTTTTTGGTATTTTTTTGAAAAAAATGAATTTTCGGTGAATAGTGAAAATACAGTTTTTAGTTTCGGGTGTTTAATGACATCATTAAGGATGTAATAATTATGTAATAATTCTAGTAGAATTATGAATAGAAATATAAGGTATGAGGTGTCCCAATGGGCCAATACCATGGGCAAATACCATGGGCAAGCCCATGGTTTTTCCAATACCACCGATGAGGTTTCCTTGGCCATTAATGACTTGTCCCTTCACTTCTCCTATAAATACCAAGACGTTCCCTCATTATTTTCATTTCCAAATCCTCCTCAACTAAGTTCTGGTCGCCTTACCTCCCAAGGGGTCCTCCCAAGGTTCCATGAAGCCTCACAAGGTCCCGACCTTCTAGCTTTTGAAGTTACTCTTCAAGGTAAGGGATCCTCTCACCCCCCCTCTTTTAAGTCATGACTTCTAGTATGTTTTGTCTTATAATTTCCATCTATTTATGTTGAAGGTATGTTATTATATGTTATAATTTCTTTCAATTTCATGTATAATTTTTTAGAGACCCTTTCCTCTCTCATCAATTTGTTTTCTGAATTTTTAAGTGACTCCGTTAGGCTGCTGAATATTTCGTAAAAGGAATCACATCTTCTCTTTTGTTTCATGTTTCCTTTTCGTGTAGTATGTCATCAAAATATACATAACATGATATTATTCAGTAAAAATACTATATTATGAGTTATTTATGAGTGGTCTACCCTTTTCCCCTCTCTTTTCAGTGTTTTCTAAAACCATTTTATATAGCCATTATGCTGCAGAAATTTCATCACAATATTTCTATCTCTTTCTCTCAAGAATTTCTATTATTTATTTATGTGAATAACCAGAATTATTTCGTTTCCATGGGTGTTAATAAATACATAAATATTATATATTTGATTCTGGATTTTATATACATATATCCCTCACTCCCTTTCCATGGGTTATAAATGACATAATGATCTTATTTTTAAGCTCTTTTTAAACATCACGATTTTGACATGAAACCCATTTCTTTGATTCCATTTGGGTTATTTATAAATTTATTGATTATGATATATGTGGATCAAAAGAATGTAAATACATATTAAGGGTGTTCCCTTATAGCGCTCCAATGCATTGGGTAATGAATTAATCTCTAGAGATGACAAGTTTTACGAAATCTTGGTGAATAACAATGGAAATATTTCGGACACCTTGGGGATGGACCATGATATTATGTTCATGAATGTCTAAATGAAATGTTGTAGACACATATTCAAGTTATGTTTCATGTTATTTTCATTATTATATGCCTATACTTACATTTCTCATATCTTTATGTTGTTATTCAAGTTCTTATTGATATCACAAGTACATTGATTCCCTTGTTTACTCTTACTGGGCCTTCTGCTCACCCTTTCCATTAATGTATGTATCCATGATATGAAAGGATGTAATTTTACTTAGTATGATAATATGATTAAGCCTTACAAGTGTATTAGAAGAATTTTTTATGTGGTATTCACATTTTATAGGTCCTGATTTCCAAGACACTAGACTTTAAAGATCCTATGTATGTAAAATGTAATGAAAAGTTATGTATTAAAATGGAGGGATGCCACAAGGTGGGGATAGTGGTGGTACAGAAGAAGGAAGGCTAGATTAAAGGGGGTTAGTAGAAGGGGTGGGGTTGGGAAGCTGCAGGGGGTGGAGAAGGTGGAGGAGGGGCATCAGCGCGTGCAGGAGGGTCAGGAACTGGGCGAGCTGGAGCCTGGGAAAGGACGTAGGAACCCCCTGCTTCTAGACTAATCCCGTGTGAATATGCGTGAGAATGTCCATCTGCTAGGATGAACCTAACAGTTCATGTGGTAGGGAAGTCTCAAACACTCCAAGATGGTGAGCAAGGTGAGTGGCGTAAAAACCACCATTCAGGTTGCCCTGACGGCCAGTAAACATAGCATGGAAATAGGAGGCTTCTAGATAAGGGAGGTTCGGGTAGTCCCGACAGATGACACGGGTAAGGAGATCCATGTCACGACTGGTCATGACCCCCCATATCCTCATGGCGGTGGAAAATAATGGCACTAAATCACCGGTGGGTGAAACGAAGTATGGGGTCGGTGATAATGGTACTCTTTTGTGAGGTAGGGATGTAGCAGTGGTCAGGCCCAACAATCTCCTGCCACATAGACACAAGCTCAGAGACCTCAGGCTAGGTTAGGGTAGAAATTGGGGGTGGGGTGATGGGATGAGGGTAGAAACCACACACTCAGCCAAAATCTGTCATGGTGAGGGAAAAGCGCCAGTCTCCCTACCAGAAACGAACCACGAGTACCGCATCACCAGGTGGCTCCCGGTACTCAGCTCTGTCGAACTCAAATGAGGTAGAAAACTCCATAAATAAATCGTGGAATATATGAGTGTTGAACAGGAAAATCTCAAGCAGTGGAGTGTGTCCAAGGAAATCCTCTAACTCTCCCCAGATGCCTAACTACTAAGGGATGATACTATCGAGGTAGCGACAAATCAACAGAATCAGACGGTGAGAGAAACATGGAATCCTGTCATGTGCCATGTCAGTGACCAGGAACACCATGCATGGGTAGGGAACACATGCAGGTCCCGGGCCAGGTGGAGGTGCAGCAGTAGGAGCTGGATCTGGGGGGTGGATCCACTGAAGTAGACGGAGGCCCACTGGTTGAATTGGTCGAGGTGGGGCCAGTAGTTACAGAAGGGGGAACAGGAAATGCTGAAGGTGATGGAGATGAACCAGTAGAGATTAGAGGTGCCATACGAGGTGGTGAATGAGTGACTATGGTAGGTCGAGCCTTTGCTAAAGTAGTGAGTGGTGGAAGGATAGACAACAGAGGGAGCTCGTTGACTGGGGCATCTGGGTCCGGGTGTGTCGCAGGTTGGAGTTGAATCTGATGATAAATGGGCCTCTAACCCTTAGTGGTAGAGGATGGTTTCTTCCCAAAAGAAGGATCTTGGTCTTCCATAACCTGAAAAGGAAAGAAAAACCAAACAAAAGAAAAGGAAAAGAAAAGAAAACAAAGAAAGTGTGAGAAAAGTAAAAAGTACATGGTGTGTACATCTAGAGTACACGGTGTGTAGGGAAACCTGTAAAGCATCTTGTGTTATCTGGATAAACATGCCGAGGGAATAGAAGATATACCAGAGAAGGTTACACGGTGTGTACCGAGTATACACACTGTGTTCATGAAAATTAGACATGGTCATGTATGTGTAAAGAAAACCACATTTGTTAACAGTTATAATCATAAAGTACATGCCGTGTATGGTTCCGACACAATGTGTATATGACCAGAGAAACATGGCTATGTGGCGGGCTAGAAATGGGCCAGTCAAAAGAAATGGTATACACGGTGTGTACCTAACACACATGTTGTGTATATGAACATGGTATGTGAGGCCGTGTTAAGTGCTACACATGGAGGGGCCAAATGAAATGACATAAACAACGTGTACCGAACACACACGCAGTGTAGGTCAAAATGGTGTGTGAGGCCGTGTGCAAAGGAACTCAGGCATGATCAGGGATGGTACATGCTGTGTATCGAACATACACACCGTGTATATTAAAATTGAGAAGCATTCCATGTTTGGCCATGTAGAAAAGTTCATGACGTGTGTTCTTCATTTCATGGCAGTGTATCGCAGAAGCCGAACGGTCGGAAGATCCCAAAACACCCTAAACGCTTCTAATAACATGAAATAGTGAGTGTAGAAGGGCTTACCTTGACCTATGATCGTAATGCAAGAGAAATAAGAACCCCAAATGAACCAAATCAACGGATCTGGAAGTAGGGAGTTTGGGTGTTGTATGGGGGAAGAAAATAGGAAGAGGAGGAGGCACAGCCTGACACGGCCGGATGCCGGGTGGCCGTGACTTATATAACAGTGGTACACGGCATGTACATCTGGACTACATGTCGTGTATCTCAATTTTTTTATTTTTTTAGAATATATATATATATATAATTATTATAGTACACTATATAATAATTAATATTAATAATTAAATATAATAAAAATGGATATATATATATATATATATTTTAAAAATAAAATTATACACGTAATGTAGTAGGAAGATACATGCCTTGTGTTTAAAAAATGAAAAAAGAGAATTTCAACCTTCGGTCCGGTGCTTGGGGCGAGGTTCGAACCGGCGATCAGCCGTTCCGAACAGAAGCCCTCAACCACTGGAGTGAAGGTCGTACTGCTGCCCATTATTATCATTTATAAATATTTAATCTATACAGCCTATACACATGGTAATAAAGAAATTCACGACGTGTGGTTTTTAAATATACAAGAAGGGGATGAAGAAGGATGATTAGCCGAGTTCGAACCCGGGTCTTTTGGATCTAGGGCCGAGACTTTTCCTATCTACCAACTTCATCCACATGACTTACTTTATATGGAAAAGTTTTAAATTTAGTAAGGAAAAACATGGCACACATGACGTATATCAAAAGACATGTCATGTGGTTTTATTAAAAGTGTTAATGATGGAAATGGGGCAGTTCTTAGGATTCGAACCTGGGTCTTTTGGAGTAGGGTTATGATCTTGGCCAACCGATCCATCCCCACCATGGGTTTTATGATAAGATAATATATATATATTTTTAATGATTCCTTTCATCACATTCTCTAAAGGAATGGAAAGGGAAATGAATTCTCTCAAAGTGATTCATCCTTTGAAGAAAACATCAAAAATCAACAAATGCATGAACAAGGCTTCAAAAGCACAAGGGTCGCGCAAGTTCCCTCACTGTCACGCAAGTATACTTGCGCTCCATCTAATGGTCGTCCAAGTAACTTGCGCGCCCTAAAGGATAACCACCTGGGGTATTCTATAGCCTATAAATAGACCCTATGGGCCCCCCATTTGGGGAGGAATTTTTCTAGAATTCACAGACAGAGCTCTGAACGCCCAAGTCTCTTCTTAAGGTCTTCCGAACACTTATAAGGTAATTAATTACCTAGAATGGAAGCTCTAAACAAGAGGAGTAAGGTATAAGTGTTAGAATTCACTAACACTTGCGCCCCTAAGTGGTGTTACCCTTAAGGGAAATGGAGACACTTGCGCGCCGACCTACTTCTTCACCAGAACTTGCGCGCCATCTTCTAGAAAGCCTCTAGGGATTATACCAAGGGTTTGAGCCAAGTCACGCCCATGTATTACCCTAAGGGATGAAAATCGCACAAGTACCCATGTGTCGCGCATGCATATCTGCACGACCAGGACTTGCGCGCCCACGCAGTACCTGCGCGCCTTCCAGGACTTGCGCGCCCCTACCTTTTTGGGTGCCTTTTCTACCCATTTCACCCCTCTTATGCTTTTCCACCTCTCCTATTAATGATTCACTATTTAAGACACTTTTCAAGCCATTTATGGCATGATTTCTTGATTTTTCTTCCTTATCTGAAAGGAACTCCATGGAACATCTCTCAAAATCAAGTGATTTACACATCTTTATGTCACTAAAGAGTGAGATTTCATTCATTCAACCTCATCCTTTTAGATGAGAGAATCCTTAACATGGGACTCCTTTTCAACAATATCCCCCAGTCCAAATTCTCATTAATATGGGCATACTCTTTAGGATTAATCCCCAAGTCCTCTTTTAACATGGGCCACCTTTTCATGAGTAATCCCCAGTCTCAAATATGGTCATCCTCCTCAGGAGTAAGCCCCAACCACAATTCTCTTAACTTGGGCCTCCTTTTCAGGAGTAATCCCCAGTCTCAAATATGGGCATCCTCCTTAGGAGTAAGCCCCAACCATAATTCTCTTTAACCTGGGCCTCTTTTTCAGGTGTAAGCCCCAGTCTCAAATATGAGCATCCTCCTCAGGAGTAAGCCCCAACCAAAATTCTTCTAACCTGGGCCTCCTTTTCAAGAGTAATCCGCAGTCTCAAATATGGGCATCCTCCTCAGGAGTAATCCCCTACAATAATTCTCTTAACCTGGGCCTCCTTTTTAGGAATAATCCCCTGTCTCAAATATGGCCCTACTTTTCAGGAATAATCCCCAAGTCCCTTAATGTTCAAATACCTTTAACCTAGGCCTCCTCCTTAGGAATAAGCCCCAGACTTAATTTCTCCTAACCAATCATAATTCCTTTTGATCTGGGCTTCCTTCTGAGGAATAAAACCCAATTATAAGTCCCTTCCTAACTTGGGAATCTTCCTTAGGAGTAAGCCCCAAGATTAGAGTATCCAAATCTCCATAAATTACATATACCTTTATGGAAACTGTTCCTAGATTTCTTCCCTAAATTAAATCTTAATCCTCATCTATTTTGGGTAGTCATACATACATAATCCCCACATCATTTCTTATGATTGCATCTTTCATGGCACAATTGTCTTGTTTTAATAATACCTCTTGTTTCTCACACCGAGCATGACTCACGTGAGCTTAGAGTGTAAAAGTAATTATGACATCTTTATTTGAGCCATCAATCATAAAAATCATACTCCCTTACTCGAACTATGTGGGTTCTGATTCCTTTTCCTAAACAAAGGATACGTAGGTAGCCCATCTGCGGGTATGATCCAAACATTGAAACAATCTATGTCCTTGTGAATGACAATAAACTTTAAGTGCCCCAATGAGTGGATTTAAAACCAGTATGATCATCATAATGACCAAGAGACTTTTATGTATTGAAGGATACCATTGGCTAAGAATCTCTAAACAAATACAGATGACTCTCTATAGATGAAGATCCTAGAATATATTTAAAATATTATCTAAATTTCCTACATATAAATCATTGATTGTTAGATCTAAAGGAAAGGTCATTTTATACTTGGTAAGGTAATAAGGATTCACAAACATAACTTAAATCTATAAAGAGAGTCCTAGAGTAGAAAATAATTCCCCTAAAAATGGTGTGATGAGTCCGACCACCCATCCTCTCGACCAATGAAAATTCCTAAGCCTCATCAGTCCACAACTAATGAGCACCTACCTTTGGAAAGTAGCTCCAAATGGATATGGAATCATTGGATGTTTCCGGTTCTATGATCAAACCCGTTAGAAACCTATTGGAATGATTGAACCTTCAATCAATGAGGTCATCCCCGATTACAGAGGGAAACAATAAATGGTGAACCCGACGTTAATCCCTAACCAAGTTAAAATAATGTTTTTCTTATTTGATAGGCCCCTATTTAAAACTCAATGAGAGGGCCAACAAAAAAATCATTGACATATATTCTCATCGAAAAGATGTAGTGGTTGAATTTATCTTCATTAAGTCTGTTACATCAAACAAGCACTATTTTCCAAGATTTTTTGCATTCTGAGAAATGGCTGCTCTCAAGTTCACACCTGTGAATACCACTACTGTGCATACCGCTGCTGCTACTCCTACTGGATCGTCATCCACTATGAGGAAGACATCACCTACTCAGCGTCCTCAATGATGGGTATTAAATGCGATGGTTAAGGAGTACCATCAACATGGTACCATTCCAACTCTGGAGGCTTCTCGACAAGCCCTCGAAGTGAACAAATCACCCTAGTCGTCCGGACACCAATGACCAGTGATCAAGAAACATGCGGTGATAACTACCGTCTCCAACCGTTTTGGGTCTTTATCACTGGAACACAATCACCATTCACTCACATATTCTAGTCAGGTGAATGAGCAGGTCCCTCAGGGCCTTAATTCAAGGAAGCAGGAGTCCTTCTCGAGGGCTCCCATTAACCATCATCGCCAGACTCATGCGACAATGCACCCTCCACATGATGAGGGTGTCGACTCCAGGCGTTCGGCTCAGGTTCCTCGAACCCGAGCAGGCAAGAAGAATCGCCAGAGAAGAAATCCGGTTAACAGTGAGCAAGTTCTCATCTCTGCCATTTCCGGAGAAGTCCACCAACCTAACTTGGTGGCAAGAAATGTGCGGGCACACACACCAGCCCGTTTTAATTCCGCTATCTAGCAGACTCGTCTGGAAGCATCACGCCAATCCCTCCATGAAATTCTGGCAGAGTACTATAGGCATGAACATATACCTGTTTATATGTCATCAGTTAGTCAGCATGATCATCTGACTACATATGATGGAGCTCATCAACTACGTTCGGAGAGGTACAATCAGCAGGCACATACACCTGCTAGTATTGATCAAACATACCAACAGTATTGCTTGGTAGCACACGGAGAAGTTAGTTGGAAAGCTCCGGTGACAAATAGGAGGCAGACTCAACTCTCTGCCCCCACACTTGAGTACTGTTAGGATTCACTGATCAGAAAAGGAGGATAGGAGCAGGCACATACACCTACTCCAAGCACAGAATGGACGTATATCCCCATTTCGGCAGCTGAAGTCAGCAAGCATATTCTATCAATGGTGAAAGAGCTGAAAAAAATACCTACTCATATTCTGGATGCCTGCCAGGTTATTATAATAGCTTCAGCAACATCTTAGGGAAATACACATAAATCTATCCCTACCAGTGAACTAACACATCAACAGTTCACTCCAGAACAGGCACACACATCTGTTCCAGGCCAAGAGGGTTATGGGGGAACACTCCCCCATATCATACGGACAACCATGTTAGGCACATACACCTGATTTGAGTGAAGATTGTCAACCTAACCTGGCCATCTCTCTTGATCAGGCACATACACCTACTCAGAACAGCCACTTTCATCAACAAGTGGTTTCCAAGGCGAGTAAGAAGACGTCTAAGAAAAAGACCCGCCCAACACAGTCAAGAAATCAAGAGCCAATCTGTAACAAGCCCTTGCTCGATGCTGTAGTTTTTGAAGCCTTCAGACAGTTATCTGTTGGAATGCAAGATTCTACTCCCTCATTTCCCAACAGTGGGAACATTAATTCTGAAGGTGTTCAATAGAAAAATCCTCATGAAGGCTTGATTCATGACAATTTGGTCGATCTCGAAGTTTCATCTTCAGATGAAAGCCACAAGAACCCTCTGTGTGGTCAGAAGACCAAGGAGAAAGAGATATCATCTTTTATTGTAATCTACCATGGTGGTCCTCCCCATGATCATGAATTTCACAATGAAAGTCCTCTTCGCACTAGTGATGCACATTGCCCGAAAAAAGTTCCAGTGGAAAATGTAGTGCCGAGAAAGCCCTCTTATCTTAAGGAACTTGAAAATGAGAAACCAGTCATGTCTGATGCCTCATCACTAGTAGGTGAAATAATTTCTCAATCGGAAGATAGCCCAGGGTGTAGGTCATTCTCCAAACCACCCCTAATTCATGCATCTTCTAGTTTGATCAGTGACTTCTCTACCAATATTGTTGAATCTGATGAAGCAAAAAACTAAGCACCAACTCTGGTCAAATCAGGTAGAATAATCTTCATTGAATGATAAAGAGGAAATACTGAACATGAGAAAACAACTAGTGAAAGGTGAAGTGCCAATCATGTTTTGGCCTCTGGATGACTCTAAGTACAACATTACAGAGATGTTGAAAGAAGATGGAATTCATGATATTCATCACAACATATGGAAAAATCTTTGTCACTTGAAAAAGAAAGTATTATATTATGATGAATATGAAAATCAAGTTAAGATAATAGATGGGTTACAACATCAGATTGATTTGGCATCTCTATCAGTCTCTCGATATCCGAAGGATGAAAAGAAGCAGAGAGCCCTTCAGCATTCATGCCTTGGCACACTAAGAATATTGCACCAGTTAATTGCAAATTCCCCATCTGGTATTCATGTCAGAGGATGGGGTGTTCATGGAGTAGTACATTTCACTGTGCTATCCAGTCATCAAAGCCCGCCGAAAATGGTCTCATGCAATGTTATTTCCCATGGCCGGCCACAGTCAATGAGTTTTGTTTGTAATCAAAATCCTGCCCAAGAACAGGCCTCAACTAGTTCCTCTTAATATAAAGAATACAGAGAACAAGTTTTTGAATTACTCCTGCATCAAGCAAGCAAGAATATTGAAAATTCCTCTCGTATGGAGCAATCACATCATCAAGTGACAGAAGTGTCAGAAATCATCCAACGGTCTTTTGAACCGGGTGATAAAAGTGGATACAGGTTGATGCATCTAGCTAATTTCCAGACTAAGGTCTGTAAGATCAGTAGAGCTTTTAATAAAGTCTCAGACATAGTGTGTTAAGAGCCCCCCCAGCTTTCCAGATTGGGGACTCTTTTAAACCAACCCTTTGAATCAAAAAATAGGATTCGTGGAGTTGAGCAAAGACAGAAGGAACAGCCCCAGTCCACTGGACTGGGGAATTTTTCAAATCATCAATCCCCTCCTCAGAGAAAGTCGGTCTTTTCTTAATTGGGGAAGAATCCTCAAGAGTAACTTAGAGCCAAATTATCACGAGATTCTCTCCAAATTACGGTTCGTCAAGAAGTTCCTGAGGGATTGAATCAACAAAAGGCAATGTCTCATCAAAGACATGGACGAAGACAATATCAAAGAAATGCTGATAGAAGGGATGTGATGCGTTATGAGTCAATCAATGTCATCAATGCCGTTTTTTCTAATCCACTAGATGAGGCTCACTCAGGGGGCTCAAATGAAGAGGTTATTGCTCAGGAAGTTGTATGCACAAACACAAATGAAGAAGGTGTGTGTACACGAAATCAAAGGTTTACCCAGAATCTGGTTGTTCCTTCAAATAACCCACTTCCCCCTCTCTGAAAGGGATCAATCAAGGAGAATGGAAAGAATCAGGTTACATATCCTTCCTCTGGAGAAGGCCAATTGCTCTCACTGGAGAAATGATTTGCGTAACGAGAGGAAGAAATGAAGGAATTGGGGAGGATGAATGCAGAACTACTTTAGGGTAGTCTTCCTCCTAAGCGTGCTAGAGTCAGTCAGCCAAGGGAGCTTGTTGCAGCTAATGAGATGGATCAAGAATATCCTTATTTATCAATACACCCTCACATGTATAATCCTACGGGTCAAGTGCAACAACAATTGACAGTGCTACCATCAGTTGTAGTACTAGCTTCCATATTTGTCCAAGCTCCAGTCATTGCACCTACTCAATTCCAAGTTCAATTGGATGTTTCTAAAAAGTTAATAACTACCATTGAGTCATTAATAGCTCGGTTAGAGACTATGGAAGGGAAATGTGTGCAGAGTCAACCGGAAAAGAAAACGTACCCTGAATGGGTAGATTCAATCTCTCCCCCATCAAATTTTGGGAATTCTGTATTCTCTATTTTCAATGGATCAGACGATCTTGAATAGAATTTGACACATTACGTTTCTTGTTGCGATCCTATTATGGGAACTCCGGAGCAGCAAGAAGCAGTGAAACTCAGATGCTTCGTGCGAACCTTGCAAGGACAAGCTTTTGTCTGGTATACATGCTTGAAATCCCGGTCAATTTCCAGATGGGAAGATCTCTATCAACTATTTATTCTTCAATTCAGCTCATCTTTGCCAAAGACAATAGTTTTCTATCATAAAAACTGTAAGAAAAGGGAGAATGAAAGAGTCTCTAATTTCATTGCTCTCTAGAAGGGATTAACATATTCCCTAAGCATAGCACTCCCTCAAGAGGAATTGTTGCCAATCTGTGTGGAAAATTTGCATGACGAATTACACACGCCGCTGATCCCTGTGAAATAAACAGGAGGGTTTCGAGACCTTACTTCAATCGCTCAACAGATTGAAGATTCTCTTATATAGACTAAGGCTAAATCTCGTGTAATTCCATCAACTACAGGAAGGAGAAAGGGTAAAGCAGAAACTGCTATAGTTATGCTTAAAAAAGCACCTGTACCTACTTCTACCTCAGAACCTTCATCTTCTTGAAGGGATCCACCTCATGAGCATCAACAACAAAGGCGGTTTCGTCAAGACGATCAAAGAGATCAAAGACGGAAACAATTTGAGGATCGTAAGAGAAAACATACTCTTTCCAAAATAAACAAGTCCCTGGTTACTTCATTTCGGCTCTGGAGAATAATATGGTTCATCTGACAAGGCCTAGGAGGCCAAACAAGGAAGGAGATGAAGACCGCCCCAATTATTTCCCCTTTTATCAAATGTTGGGGCATCCCATCCAGGGGTGTTTTGTCTCCAAATACCTCCTACAAAAGATGGTTGACTGAGGACATGTCAAACTGAATGGATCTTCAGCCCAGGTATCATGTGTTACTGCTATAGTTCCAGAGGAAGAAGGTGAGTGTCAAGAAATCAAAAGCAAATATGAACAAAAATATGATGATTGGATTGTCAGAAAGTGATCAAACGAACTCATTCTATTTTGTGAACACTGTAATGACCCGAAATTTTTAATAAATATTGATTCCTAATTTTATGTGTCATTTTATTTTATTTTTATACTCAAAAGAATGTTTCATTTGATAACATGAGTATAATTAAAATGAGACCGATGGGTTTTGACTATTATATGACCATTGGTCAATATGACCGCTGTAAACTAAACGTTTCGATTATTGTCTCTAAATACAAGAAATCATGGTTAATTATTATAGAAAGAAGATTTGATGGCCTCACCCAGTAGTCTTGGACCGATTGAATCCCATCTAATAGAACTTGGGAAAGAGGTAGCACCACTAGGCTTTTCTCTAGACCAAACCCAAGCTGAACTTCATCGTGTGAAGCTAGAACGGAATCGCCTTTGCAAGAAGTTCAAACTGATAGAAATTACTACTCGTGCGATGTTGGCCGAGGCTCCCTCAGATTCTCTCACCTTAGCACACCTTACACTTAGGTCCTATGCTGGTGTGATATGGGGATATGTAAGGAGACCGTAACTGCCTTGTGTAATCCTTTGTTTTAAATAAAAATTGGGATTTCTTCTTATGATGATGTTTAAGAATTTTCAAATGGCCTGATAAATATAGTATGCATATTTTTGATGAATTTTAGAAAAAGGATATTTTAAAAATGTTTATGTAAACCTTAAATAATTAAAAATGTGTAATGATTTTCGAAAAATGGTCTTCTACAATTATGTTCAGTATGAAATTTAGAGTCTAATAAGATCAACTTGATTTTTGATGAATAGTAAACTATGAATAGTGATTTTATGCTTAGGATTTGTAATGTGACCAAATGGATTAGTAATCTCATTTAATGAAAGTATTAATATAATATAGGCACCTTGATTAAGTAATGTGATTCAATAAAATGGTTAAATAATGGTTTTATAAATTATTATTCAAGCATTAGTTTTTTCTGGTGAATAGTGTTTTTTAATTAAAAATTAAATTAAAAATATTTTGAAAAATATTTTTATAAAATGGATTTCATTTTTGAACTCAGAGCATCAATATTATGTTAAGGTAATTTTTGGGGATTTTTCTGAAAAAAATGAATTTTCAGTGAATAGTGTATTTATTTAAGAAATAAATTAAAAATATTTAGAAAATTATTTTTATAAAATGGAGTTCATTTTTGAAATCAGAGCATTGATATTTGATTAAGGTGAAATTTTGGGATTTTTCTGAGAAAATTGAATTTTCAGTGAATAGTAAAAATACAGTTTTAGGGTTTCAGTGTGTTTAATGACATCATAACTGTGTCATGATGATGTCATGAGATATTTTATGGGTTGGCTGAACAAAGGTGATGAATTATTGTATGGGGGGCCCCATGTGGCCTAACTCCATGGGAAATACCATGGGAGAGCACATGGTTTTGAGAAAACCACTTTTGAGGTGTCCCTTGGCCATTAATGCCTTGTCCCCTCAGTTTCCCTATAAATACCAAGCCATCCTCTCACCCATTTCGACTCCCCACTCTCCCCCAACGAATTTCGGGTCTCATTACCTCCCATGAAGTCCTACCAAGGTGCCCCCAAGCCCTCAAGGTCCCAAACTTTGAGTTTTAAGAGTTACGTTTTAAGGTAAGGGATCCGACCACTCTTTCTTTTCAAGAAATATCTTTTATGTAATTTATTTTATGCTCAATGTTCTTATGTTAAAGGATGTTATTTTATACTCCTCTTACTTCCCTTTTCATGTTCATATAATGAGATATCCCTTCTTTCTCTAATTATTTCGTTTTATGATGTTTTAAGTGGTGCCGTTAGGCTGCCGAAATTTTTGTAACAGATTCTTTCTCCCTTCTCATTTTTCAAGATCTATTTTCAGGTAAAGTATTTCAAGTTCATTTTAATTATGCAAGGGTATTATCTATAAATTTATCATACTGATCTTTTATGATCATATGATGAGAGACCCTATTTGATCTCTTCAATTCAGTATTTTGAAGTTTTAATTGGCGTCGTTAGGCTGTCGAATTTTTAAGTTATTCTTTCACCTTTCTCCTTTTTCAAAGTTCTAATTCCATGTCAAGTCTTGAAAGTTCCATTTAATTATGTTGGGGTATGATCTCTAAATCTATCATACTGATCATTTATGTTCATATGATGAGATACCCTATTTGATCCCATCAATTCATTTTTGTTGAAGTTTATGTGGTGCCGTTAGGCTACCGAATTTCTAAGGGGTTCTTTCACCCTTCTCGTTTTCAAGATCTACTTTCATGTCAAGTCTTTCAAGTTCCTTTTTATTATGTTGGGGTATGATATCTATATCTATCATACTGATCATTTATTTTCATATGACTAGAGACCCTATTTTATCTCATCAATTCATTCTTGTTGAAGTTTAAGTGGCGCCGTTAGGCTCCCGAATTTCTAAGGGGTTCTTTCACCCTTCTCATTTTCGATATCTACTTTCATGTCAAGTATTTCAAGTTCCTTTTTATTATGTTAGTGAATGATATCTATATCTATCATACGGATCATTTATGTTCATATGATGAGATACCCTATTTTATCTCGTCAATCCATTTTTGGAAGTTTTAAGTGACGCCGTTAGGCTGCCGAATTCTCATAAGGGAAATCTTATTTTTGTATTCCTTTCAAGTTCTTTGTTTCATATGGTATATCATTAAAATATCATTACCATGTTATTTAATACTATATATTCTGTTCCCCTACTATTTTATGTATCATTTTTTAGTGGGTGACCCATTCCCCCTCTTTTTTCAATGTTTTCTAAAACCATGTATCGTAGACGTTATGCTGCATAGTTTTCATCTCAAAATGCCTCCCTCTTTATTTCAAAATTATTTTATGTTATTAAGTGAATACTCTAAGTTATTATTTCTACAGGGATATTCACATATATTTCAAAATTTTCTATTTTAAATTCTGGGATTTATATACATGAAACCCGCTTTCCCTTTTCCGTGGGTTTAAAGTGACATAAAGATCGTGTCTTTAAAGTAGTTTTTAAAACGTTATGATTATGAAATTAAACCCATTTATTTTATGCTATATGGGTTGTTTATGAAATTATTGATGATGATATATGTGGCTTACATGATAATAAAGACATGCCAAGGGTGCACCCAGATAGCGCTCTAATGCATTGGGTAAAGACTTAATCTCTAGAGATGACTTTTTAGATAGATACCTTGGTGAATAACCTTGGTAATTTTTAATGACACCTTGGGGATAGACCTTGGTGAAATGAAATGATTGTCAATATTAAATTTTGTAGCCACATATTCAAGTTATGAAAAATGTTATTTTTATTATTATATATCTCATGATTTCTTTCTCATGCCTTAAAGTTCTTTTCATGACATTGTTGATGTATCCCAAGTTCACATTTTAAATGTTTCCCCTTGTTTCCCTTACTAGGCCATATGCTCAACCTTTCTTTTGATGTATGTCCCCAGGTTTGAGATGCAGTAAAGAACCTAGGATGAACATGAGGAGAAGCCTTTCAAGTGTTTAACAAGAATGTTTTATGTTTTCATATTTTAAGTTCCTCGTTTCCAAGACACTAAACCTTAAAGATCCTCAGTTTTGTGTAATGTAATGAAAGACTATGTTATAAAAAGGCGGGATGCTATAGTTGGTATCAGAGGATGGTTTAGTTATTTATGGAAATTAGGATATGAAAACTTTAGGAATAAACCTATAGAAAAGTTAAAATATAGGAAATATTCCTAGTATTTTGGTGAGTATTGAGTAAGGGGTTGCCAAGAAAATACGTCCGAGTCTGGATACGAGCAGGTAGAGGTGGATCTGGAACAGATGTACATAAGGGTAAAACCCGAAAACACCGTTTTGAGCTAGACTCAAACGGGAACTGGTACACGACAACGGGCCTTTCTGCACTCTTGGTTACGACACTCCCAGGGGATATGCTTTGGTAAATTCATAAGATTAGTATGAACCATTGTTAAAGGAACAAAGATAAAATAAAATAAAGATTCATATAAGAATATATGATCATGGATAACCTAGATGGGATCCTAGGGTATCACAAGTTCATGTATACTTTTCTTCTACAAGTTATCCTTATATGATTTAAGTTCCTTTTCATGATTATTGGCTAAATATTCAAACCCCTAATTGTACTTTGTTTTCGTAGTTAATGGCGGGAAATGGATTAACATGTCCCAAAAACTAATGTGATAGGAAATGTGACGATTTCCATATTAATATGACAGATATGATTAGGGTATTAAAGTATTATTATTATTTTACAAGACGTTCACTATTTTGGGGACCCTATATGATCGAGGTAAATAGATTACTACAATATTTTCATTGAGAAGTAAGGTTGACTTATATTTTGAAGAATCGATGAATTTAAGGCGGACTTATAGTAATTTAGGTTACTTATGGGAATGATTAACCTATCTTGGATAAAATATGTTTAGGTTAGCTACTTTTGTTATAATATGTTAGGAGTGGTTGATGTTGTTTGGAGATGAACAACGAAGTTTATTTTGGAAGACTATGTTATCAAATACCTCTTGTATTTGCATTTCAATCTTAGTTTGGTTTATTTTGAGGAATTTTAAGGACCATTATTTATAGAATGGTATATGATGAACTTTGGGTAGTACCATGGAACTTTGAAGATTTAAAAGTAGTTTCCATTCTTATGGGATTCTTTCTTTTTGAAGAGTTGTTTTAACTTACCCTTTCTGTTTTTGGGATAATGTTTAAAGATAGAAGAAATAGATAGTTAATCTTTTGTGGATTATGTGATTCTATAGAAGATGATTCTTGTGTTTTGATGAGACCATGTAGTTTTGAATGCTCATCGTTTGGAGAAAAGATTAGTTTTGGTAGAAACTTATTTAAGGATGAAACTCTACATGAAGGTAGGTATATTTTCTTATTTTTTTGTTCTATATAGTAAATGAATTCCTCAAAATTATGAGAAGGAACGTAAAACAAAAACATTTTTGGATTACGTTTCCTACTGGGTAATCAAAGACCGTTTAGACACATCATAAGTTTGGGATTTTCTTATGGTTAAATTTCTCCTTATCATGTTTTCTATCACTCTCCCTCAGAACTTGACCCTTTGTTTTCTCCTCCATGTCCATGTTTTCCTACATGGAATCCTAGTGTGGGTTAACTCAGGTGACCTTTGTACTTCCCTTTCTTTCTTTTAAAGTAATAGTTTTACTGACTCCTTTTCCGATGTGGGACTTTCAATGAAATTTCAAAACCCAATTTTAAAAATTGTGAGGATGCAATTTCTTAAGGGGGAAGATTGTAATGACCCGAAATTTTGAATAAATCTTGTTTCCTAATTTTATGTGTTATTTAATTTTATTTTTATATTCAAAAAAATGTTTCATTTGATAACATGAGTATAATTAAAATGAGACCATTGGGTTTTGACTGTTATATGAACATTGGTCAATATGACCGCTGTAAACTAAACGTTTCGATTATTGTCTTTAAATACAAGCAATCTTGGTTAATTTTTATAGAAAGAAGATTTGATGGCCTCACCAATTAGTCTTGGACCGATCGAAGCCCATCTGACAGAACTTGGGAAGGAGGTAGCACCACTGGGCTTTGCTCTGGACCAAACCCAAGCTGAACTTCATCGTGTGAAGCTAGAACGGAATCGTCTTTGGGAGAAGTTCAAACTGATATAAATTACTACTCGTGCGATGTTGGCCGAGCCTCCCTTAGATTCTATCACCTTAGCACACCTTACACTTAGGTCCTATGCTGGTGTGATAAGGGGCTATGTGAAGTTTATGAATTTTCAAAGGACCGGATAAATATAGTATGCATATTTTTGATGAATTTTAGAAAAATGATATTTTTAAAATGTTTATGTAAACCATAAATAATTAAAAATGTGTAATGATTTTCAAAAAATGGTCTTCTACAATTATGTTTAGTACGAAATTTAGAGTCTAATAAGATCAACTTGATTTTTGATGAATAATAAACTATGAATAGTGATTTTTTTCTTAGGATTAGTAATGTGACCAAATGGATTAGTAATCTCACTTAATGAAAGTATTAATATAATCTAGGAACCTTGATTAAGTATTATCATTCAATAAAATGGTTAAATAATGGTTTCATAAATTATTATTCAAGTATTAGTTTTTTCGGGTGAATATTGTTTTTTAATTAAAAATTAAATTAAAAATATTTAGAAAATTATTTTTATAAAATGGATTTCATTTTTGAACTCAGAGCATCGATATTATGTTAAGGTAATTTTTGGGGATTTTTATGAAAAAAATGAATTTTCGGTGAATAGTGTATTTATTTAAAAAATAAATTTAAAATATTTAGAAAATTATTTTTATAAAATGGAGTTCATTTTTTAAATCAGAGCATTGATATTTGATTAAGGTGAAATTTTGGGATTTTTCTGAGAAAGTTTAATTTTCAATGAATAGTAAAAATACAGTTTTAGGGTTTCAATGTATTTAATGACATCATAACTGTGTCATGATGATGTCATGATATATTTTATGGGTTTTCCGACCAAAGGCGATGAATTATTGTATTGGGGTCCCATGTGGACTAACTCCAAGGGAAATACCATGGGAGAGCACATGGTTTTGAGAAAACCACTTTTGAGGTGTCCCTTGGCCATTAATGCCTTGTCCCCTCACTTTCCCTATAAATACCAAGCCATCCTCTCATCCATTTCGACTCCCCACTCTCACCCATGAATTTCGGGTCTCATTACCTCCCAAGGAGTCCTCCCAAGGTGCCCCCAAGCCATCAAGGTCCCAACCTTTGAGTTTTAAGAGTTACGTTTTAAGGTAAGGGATCCGGCCTCTCTCTTTCTTTTCAAGAAATCTATTTTATGTAATTTATTTTATGCTCCATGTTCTTATGTTAAAGGATGTTCTTTTATACTCCTCTTAATGCCCTTTTCATTTTCATATAATGTGATATCCCCTTTTTCTCTCATTATTTCGTTTTATGAAGTTTTAAGTGGTGCCGTTAGGCTGCCGAAATTTTTGTAACAGATTCTTTCTCCCTTCTCATTTTTCAAGATCTATTTTCATGTAAAGTATTTGAAGTTCCTTTTTATTATGTTGGGGTATGATATCTAAATTTATCATACTTATATTTTATGATCATATGATGAGATACCCCATTTGATCTTTTCAATTCAATATTTTGAAGTTTTAAGTGGCGCCGTTAGGCTGCCGAATTTTTAAGTGGTTCTTTCACCTTTCTCCTTTTTCAAAGTTCTAATTCCATGTCATGTCTTGCAAGTTCATTTTTATTATTTTGGGGGTATGATCTCTAAATATATCATACTGATCATTTATTTTCATATGATGAGAGACCCTATTTGATCTCATCAACTCATTTTTGTTGAAGTTTAAGTGGCGCCGTTAGGCTGCCGAATTTCTATGGGGTTCTTTCACCCTTCTCGTTTTCAAGATCTACTTTCATGACAAGTCTTTAATGTTCCTTTTTATTATTTTGGGGTATGATATCTATATCTATCATACTGATAATTTATTTTCATATGATAAGAGACCCTATTTGATCTCATCAATTCATTCTTGTTGAAGTTTAAGTGGCGCCGTTAGGCTACTGAATTTCTAAGGGGTTCTTTCACCCTTCTCATTTTCGAGATCGACTTTCATGTGAAGTCTTTAAAGTTTCTTTTTATTATTTTGGTGTATTATATCTATATCTATCATTCTGATCATTTATGTTCATATGATGAGAGACCCTATTTGATCTCATCAATCCAATTTTGGAAGTTTTAAGTGACGCCGTTAGGTTGCCGAATTCTCATAAGAGAAATCTTATTTTTGTCTTCCTTTCAAGTTCTTCGTTTCATATGGTATATCATTAAAATTTCATTACCATTTTATTTAATACTATATATTCTGTCCCAATACTATTTTATGTATCATTTTTGAGTGGGTGACCCATAACCCCTCTTTTTTTAATGTTTTCTAAAACCATGTATCGTAGACGTTATGCTGCATAGTTTTCGTCTCAAAATGCATCCCTCTTTATCTCAAAATTATTTTATGTTATTAAGTGAATACTAAAAGATCTTATTTCTATAGGGGTATTAAAATATATATCAAAATTTTCTATTCTAAATTATGGGATTTACATACATGAAACCCACTTTCCCTTTTCTGTGGGTTTAAAGTGACATAAAGATCATGTCTTTAAAGCAGTTTTTAAAACGTTATGATTATGAAATGAAACCCATTTCTTTTATGCTATAGTGGTTTTTATGAAATTATTGATGATGATATATGTGGCTCACATGATAATAAAGACATGTCAAGGTTTCACCCAGATAGCGCTCCAATGCATTGGGTAAAGACTTAATCTCTAGAGATGACTTTTTAGACAGATACCTTGGTGAATAACCTTGGTAATTTTTAATGACACGTTGGGGATGGACCTTGGTGAAACAAAATGATTTTCAATATTAAATGTTGTAGCCACATCTTCAAGTTATGAAAAATTTTAATTTTATTATGATATATCTCATGATTTCTTTCTCATGCCTTAAAGTTATTTTCATAACATTGTAGATGTATCCCAAGTTCACATGTTAAATGTTTCCCCTTGTTTCCCTTACTGGGCCTTCTGCTCACTGTGGTTTTGATGTATGTCCCCAGGTTTTAGATGTAGTAATGAACCTAGGATGAACATGAGGAGAAGCCTTTCAAGTGTTTAACAAGAATGTTTTATGTTTTCATGTTTTAAGTTCCTGGTTTCCAAGACACTAGACCTTAAAGATCCTCAGTTTTGTGTAATGTAGTGAATGTTTATGTTATAAAAAGGCGGGATGCTATAGTTGGTATCAGAGGATGGTTTAGTTATTTGTGGAAATTATGATATGAAAACATTAGGATGAAACCTATAGAAATGTTTAAATATATGAAATCTTATTGGTATTTTGGTCAGTATTGAGTAAGGGGTTGCCAAGAAAATACGTCCGAGTCTGGATACGAGCAGGTAGAGGTGGATCTGGCACAGATGTACATAAGGGTAAAACCCGAAAACACCGTTTTGAGCTAGAATCGAACGGGAAATGGTACATGACAACGGGCCTTGCTGCACTCTTGGTTATGACACTCCCCGAGGATATGCTTTGGTAAATTCATAAGCTTAGTATGAACCATTGTTAAAGGAACAAGGATAAAATAAAATAAAGATTCACATAAGAATATATGATCATGGATAACCTAGATGGGAACCTAGGGGATCACATGTTAGTGTATACTTTTCTTCTACAAGTTATTCTTATATGCATTAAGTTCCTTTTCATGATTATTGGCAAAGTATTCAAGACCCTAATTGTACATTGTTTTCGTAGTTAATGGCGGGAAATGGAAGAACATGTCCCAACAACCAATGTGCTAGGAAATGTGATGATTGCCATATTAATATGACAGAGATGATTATGGGATTAAAGGATGATTATTATTTTGGAAGAAGTTCACTATTTTTGGGACCCTATATGATCAAGGTAAATAGATTAATACGGTATTTTCATTGAGAAGTAAGATTGAATTATATTTTGAAGAATCAATGAATTTAAGGTGGACTTATAGTAATTTAGGTTACTTATGGGAATGATTAACCTATATTGGCTAAAATATGTTTAGGTTAGCTACTTTTGTTATAAGATGTTAGGAGTGGTTGATGTTGTTTAGAGATGAACAAGGAAGTTTATTTTGCAAGACTATGTTATCAAATCCCTCTTGTATTTGCGTTTCAATCTTAGTTTGGTTTATTTTGAGGAATTTTAAGGACCATTATTTATAGAATGGTCTATGATGAAATTTGGGTAGTACCATGGAACTTTGAAGATTCAAAAGTAGTTTCCATTCCTACGGGATTCTTTCTTTTTGAAGAGTTGTTTTACCTTACCCTTTCTATTTTTGGGATAATGTTTAAAGATAGAAGAAATAAATAGTTAATCATTTGTGGATTATGTGATTCTCTAGAATATGATTGTTGTGTTTTTATGAGTCCAAGTAGTTTTGAATGCTCATCATTTGGAGAAAAGATTAGTTTTGGTAGAAACTTATTAAAGGATGAAACTCTATATGAAGGTAGGTATATTTTCTTATGTTTTTGTTCTATATAGTAAATTAATTCCTCAAAATTGTGAGAAGGAATGTAAAACAAAAACGTTGTTGGTTTACGTTTCCTACTGGGTAATCAAAGACCGTTTACACACATCATAAGTTTGTGATTTTCTTATGGTTAACTTTCTCATAATCATGTTTTCTATCACTCTCCCTCAGAACTTGACCCTTTGTTTTCTCCCCCATGTCCATGTTTTCCTACATGGAATCCTAGTGTGGGTTAACTCGGGTGACCTTTGCACTTCACTTTCTTTCTTCTAAAGTAATAGTTTTACTGACTCGTTTTCTGATGTGGGACTTTAAATTAAATTTCAAAACCCAATTTTAAAAATTGCGAGGATGCAATTTCTTAAAGGGGGAAGATTGTAATGACCCGAAATTTTGAATAAATCTTGTTTCTTAATTTTATGTGTTATTTTATTTTATTTTTATACTCAAAAAAATGTTTCATTTGATAACATGAGTATAATTAAAATGAGACCGTTGGGTTATTACTATTATATGACCATTGGTCAATATGACCGCTATAAACTAAACGTTTCGATTATTGTATCTAAATAAAAGTAATCTTGGTTAATTATTATAGAAAGAAGATTCGATGGCCTCACCCAGTAGTCTTGGACCGATCGAAGCCCATCTAACAGAACATGGGAAGAAGGTAGCACCACTAGGCTTTGCTCTGGACCAAACCCAAGATGAACTTCATCGTGTGAAGATAGAACGGAATCACCTTTGCGAGAAGTTCAAACTGAAAGAAATTACTACTCGTGCGATGTTGGCCGAGCCTCCCTCAGATTCTCTCACCTTAGTACCCCTTACACTTAGGTCCTATACTGGTGTGATAAGGGGCTATGTAAGGAGATCGTAACTGCCTTGTGTAATCCTTTGTTTTAAATAAAAATTTGGATTTCTTCTTATGATGAAGTTTATGAATTTTCAAATGACCGGATAAATATAGTATGCATATTTTTGATGAATTTTAGAAAAAGGATATTTTAAAAATGTTTATGTAAACCATAAATAATTAAAAATGTGTAATGATTTTTGAAAAATGGTATTCTACAATTATGTTCAGTACGAAATTTAGAGTCTAATAAGATCAACTTGATTTTTGATGAATAGTAAACTTTGAATAGTGATTTTATGCTTAGGATTAGTAATGTGACCAAATGGATTAGTAATCTCACTTAATGAAAGTATTAATATAATCTAGGTACCTTGATTAAGTAATGTGATTCAATAAAATGGTTAAATAACGGTTTCATAAATTATTATTCAAGTATTAGTTTTTTCAGGTGAATAGTTTTTTTTAATTAAAAATTAAATTAAAAATATTTAGAAAATTATTTTTATAAAATGGATTTCATTTTTTAACTCAGAGCATCGATATTATTTTAATGTAATTTTTGGGGATTTTTCTGAAAAAAATGATTTTTTGGTGAATAGTTTATTTATTTAAAAAATAAATTAAAAATATTTAGAAATTTATTTTTATAAAATAGAATTCATTTTTGAAATCAGAGCATTGATATTTGATTAAGGTAAAATTTTGGGATTTTTCTGAGAAAATTGAATTTTCAGTGAATAGTAAAAATACAGTTTTAGGGTTTCAGTGTGTTTAATGACATCATAAATGTGTCATGATGATGTCATGAGATATTTTATGGGTTGGCCGACCAAAGGTGATGAATTATTATATGGGTGGGACCCATGTGGCCTAACTCCATGGGAAATACCATGGGGGAGCACATGGTTTTGAGAAAACCACTTTTAAGGTGTCCCTTGGCCATTAATGCCTTGTCCCCTCACTTTCCCTATAAATATCAAGTCATCCTCTCATCCATTTCGACTCCCCACTCTCCCCCAACGAATTTATGGTCTAATTACCTCCCAAGGAGTCCTCCCAAGGTGCCCCCAAGCCCTCAAGGTCCCAACCATTGAGTTTTAAGAGTTACGTTTTAAGGTAAGGGATCCGACCTCTCTCTTTCTTTTCAAGAAATATCTTTTATGTAATTTCTTTTATTCTCCATGTTATTATGTTAATGGATGTTCTTTTATACTCCTCTTACTTCCCTTTTAATGTTCATATAATGAGATATCCCCTCTTTCTCTCATTATTTCGTTTTATGAAGTTATAAGTGGTGCTGTTAGGCTGCCGAAATTTTTGTAACAGATTCTTTCTCCTTTCTCATTTTTCAAGATCTATTTTCATGTAAAGTATTTCAAGTTATTTTTTATTATGTTTGGGTATGATATCTAAATTTATCATACTGATCTTTTATGATCATATTATGAGAGACCCCATTTGATCTCTTCAATTCAGTATTTTGAAGTTTTAAGTGGCGCCGTCAGGCTGCCGAATTTTTAAGTGGTTCTTTCACCTTTCTCCTTTTTCAATGTTCTAATTCCATGTCACGTATTGAAAGTTCCTTTTTATTATGTTGGGGTATGATATATAAATCTATCATACTGATCATTTATGTTCATATGATGAGAGACCCTATTTGATCTCATCAATTCATTTTTGTTGAAGTTTAAGTGGCGCCTTATGCTGCCGAATTTCTAAGGGGTTCTTTCACCCTTCTCTTTTCATGATCTACTATCATGTCATGTATTTCAAGTTCCTTTTTATTATTTTGTGGTATGATATCTATATCTATCATACTGATCATTTATGTTCATATTATGAGAGACCCTATTTGATCTCATCAATTCATTCTTGTTGAAGTTTAAGTGGCGTCGTTAGGTTGCTGAATTTATAAGGGGCTCTTTCACCCTTCTCGTTTTTGAGATATACTTTCACATAAAGTCTTTAAAGTTACTTTTTATTATGTTGGGGTATGATATCTATAACTATCATACTGATCATTTATGTTCATATGATGAGAGACCCTATTTGATCTCGTCAATCTATTTTTGGATGTTTTAAGTGACACCGTTAGGCTGCCGAATTCTAATAAGGGAAATCTTATTTTTGTCTTCCTTTCATGTTCTTCGTTTCATATGGTATATAATACAAATTTCATTAACATGTTATTAAATACTATATATTCTGTTCCCCTACTATTTTATGTATCATTTTTGAGTGGGTGACCCATGCCCCCTCTTTTTTCAATGTTTTCTAAAACCATGTATCGTAGACGTTATGCTGTATAATTTTCGTCTCAAAATGCCTCCCTCTTTATCTCAAAATTATTTTATGTTATTAAGTGAATACTCAAAGCTATTATTTCTACAGGGTTATTCACATATATATCAAAATGTTCTATTTTAAATTCTGGGATTTACATATATGAAACCCGCTTTCCCTTTTCCGTGGGTTTAAAGTGACATAAAGATCATGTATTTAAAGCAGTTTTTAAAACAATATGATTATGAAATGAAAACCATTTCTTTTTTGCTATAAGGGTTGTTTATGAAATGATTGATGATGATATATGTGGCTTACATGATAATAAAGACATGTCAAGGGTACACCCAGATAGCTCTCCAATGCATTGGGTAAAGACTTAATCTATAGAGATGACTTTTTAGACTGATACCTTGGTGAATAACCTTGGTAATTTTTAATGACACCATGGGGATGGACTTTGGTGAAACAAAATGATTTTCAATATTAAATGTTGTAGACAAATCTTAAATTTATGAAAAATGTTATTTTTATTATGATATATCTCATGATTTCTTTCTCATGCCTTAACGTTCTTTTCATGACATTGTTGATGTATCCCAAGTTCACATGTTAAATGTTTTCCCTTGTTTCCCTTACTGGGCCTTCTCCTCACCCTTTCTTTTGATGTATGTCCCTAGGTTTGAGATGTAGTAATGAACCTAGGATGAACATGAGGGGAAGCCTTTCAAGTGTTTAACAAGAATGTTTTATGTTTTCATGTTTTAAGTTCCTGGTTTCCAAGACACTAAACCTTAAAGATCCTCAGTTTTGTGTAATGTAATGAAAGTTTATGTTATAAAAAGGTGGGATGCTATAAACACAATTGAAGAAACCAACTGTACCTTCTTCCATGAATAACGCAACAAAATCCTCTTCAGAGTGGAAATCCTAAAAAGGGAAGCATAATTTCAAGAAAGAGAAAGAATCAGAAGAAGATGAGTATGTGTCAAAGCCTAAGTTGTCTTTGACTCTAGAAGACTTCATGCCATATATTTCAAAACAATGAGAACCATCCCACCCAACGACATAGCCTAAACAGGCTAATCAGGCAGAGTCTTTATCGGATGATTTGTTGATTTTCGGTTCTATTAATATGATTCAATTAATAGATCCATATGCCAGTCGAAGTTTCGATTTCGATGAGCCTGAATTCCCTGTATCAAACAAAGGAATCATAGGAAGTTCTGAAGGATCAAGATACAGGGGAAGAAGTGGAGCTTTCAGAATCCACTATTCCAATTCTACCCCTGCTAGAACTGTGTAAACAACAGAAACTCATGGAAGAGCCCTTCAACAAGCTCAACAAGAACAAGCAACTTCTTCCACCAATAGCAAATTCAGTCCTGGAACAGTTATTCTGGAAGACTGGTTGAAGGATCCATATTCTTCCTCTCAGCAAGTGAATAGACCTAATTGGTCTAATCACCCAAATCCAGGAATATTTCCAACTCCTATCCCCATACAAGATGCATAAAATTACAAAGAATCTGCTTCCAAGGCACCTGCTAAACCATATGTTCATGTTGGGAAACTCAGACCTCTGGATCAAAAGTATGATGTATTGAAACACTTGGACAAATTACCGACCTAGTTATCAATTTTGGATGCTTTGAATCTATCAATGGATCATCGAGAGGAACTCATTGAGGCTATGTCAAGTCCTCAGGAGTTTGAAACTGAAATTGCTATAGCTAAAGTCTATCACATAGAGAATATTCCTGCAGAATTCCATGCAGTGATATCTATCATAGATGAAGATGAATATGATGTCGTGCATGGACATATTAGACATTTGTACTTATCTAGTAAGGTCAATGGTGTAGATGTCTGAAGAGATTTCATTGATAATGGTTCAGGAGTCAATCTCATGCCCATTTGTACACTTCATCGATTGGGCCTCATAGAATTTGATTTATCTCCTTCAACTATTATGTTACAAGGATATGATAAAAATGAACAAGAAGCACTGGGCGAAGTTACACATAGAACTCAGTTTGGAGATCTTGTATCCAATTCAGATTTCATGGTTGTTGATCATGACTCAGCGTTCAACATCTTGCCTGGAAGACCCTGGCTACATCAATATGCAGCTATCCCTTCATCATACTATCAATGTCTCAAATATTGTTTCGATGGTCAAGTTGGGACATTGTATGGTGATAAAGCCTCGTTCAAGACATGTGAGTCTCAATACATTGAGGCGGAATTCTATCACATGAAGGGAAGGGAGAAATCCACAAAAAAAGAGATTACCAAAGTTAATGCTCCATATGGTTTGGAGAAGATTCCAGTAAATCCATTTACACATGTGATTTCTGATTATGTATTTACTATCAGTCAAATTGACAAGACAGACCCAAATCAAAATACTCTTATGAAAAGATCCATAATGTCAATTACGACAATCGAGCCAGACAACATGGGAGAAATTGGTGATCCTCCAGGGAATGATGAAAACTCAAATGGAGACGTCTTCATTTCATATGCTGAAGTCCAACAAGTCTATACTTCACCAATCAGTCCAGAAGAAGTTATAGCAACATTAGAGGTGAATAATGATGTTGATTCTCAATCCATCATCTCCTCTTTATTACACAAAGAAGACCCTTCATCATCAACCAGCTCAGAAATGGAAGCTTCTTCTTCAAGATATGAAAATTTTGACATCTCTTCTGATCATGAAAATTATGCTTCATCATCTTCTATGAAAGTAGAAACAGAAGAAATAACACATGTTGAAGAAGAAGAGAAAGATATCAGAGATGTTCATCCAGCATTTGAAGAGGGTATCTCTACCACCGTGGATGAACTCAGAGAAATAAATCTGGGTAGAAAAGAAGATCCATGGCCCACTTTAATCATTGCATCCATGACTCTTGAATAACAAGAGATGTATATTTCTTTTTTAAATAAAAATCAAGACATATTTACTTGGAACTATACAAATATTCCCGGGCTTGATCCTGATGTTTCTACTTATCATTTGTGTTTACTAGAAGAACATCAAGGATTTAAGCAAGACTTGAGAAGAACACACCCAAATTATGCTTCCAAAATTGAAGCTGAAGTGGATAAGCATAGAAAATATAACTTCTTCAGAGAAGTTCAATATCCCATGTTGTTGGATAATATTTTCCCTGTAAAGAAGAAGAATGGAAAAATTAAAGTTTGCATCGATTTCAGAGATCTTAATCGGCATTGTCCTAAGGATGATTTCCCAGTTCTAATTACATAACTTTTAATTGATTCAACATCTGGCTATGAAGAACTTTCCTTCATGGATGGATATTCTGGATATAATCAAATCTGAATGGCCCCATAAGATGAGGAATCCACATTCTTCAGAGCCCCTCTGGGTGTTTTTTGCAACAAGGTAATGCCTTTTGGCTTAAAGAATGCAGGTGCAACATATCAGCCTGCCATGCATCGTATCTTCAAAACATTTTTAGGGAAGTTTGTTGAATGCTATGTAGACAATTTGGTGGTTAAATCCAAACAAAGTTCTAATCACTTGGCTGATTTGGAAGTCATATTCCGCAAGCTTCGTCAACATAATTTGAAGATGAACCCCTTAAAATGTGCTTTTGGGGTAACCTCAGGAAAGTTTCTCAGCTTTGTTGTACGCCATCGTGGTAATGAAGTCGATCCTGAGAAGACAAATTCAATCCTTGGTATGTCACCTCCTCGAAATTTGAAAGAATTAAGAGGAATTCAAGTACACATAGCCTATATTCAGCGTTTCATCGCCAATTTGGTTGGAAAAAGTTTACCCTTCACGAAATTGTTGAAGAAGGGAGTCACTTACCAGTGGACTAAAGAATGTCAAGAATCATTCGATATTCTCATGAAATACCTCTTGAGTCCACGTGTACTCATGCAACCTGTTGAAGGAAGACCACTTATCCTCTACGTGACAGCTTTAGAGTGATCATTGGGTTCCTTTCTTGCTCAGAAGAATGATGCTGGGAATCAAAACAGCCTCTACTACCTTAGTCGGACTATGTTTGAAGCAGAAAACCGGTATTCAAGTATTGAGAAGTGCTTCCTGGCATTAATCTTTACAGTTCAGAAGCTGAGACACTACCTGCAACATCATGAGGTCCAATTGGTATCTCGCAATAACCCGCTCAAATTCATCCTTAGTCGTCTAATGCTTACAGGACATCTGTCAAGGTGGTTAGTTATTTTATAGCAATTCGACATTCAGTATGTGTCTCAAAAGGCAATAAAGGGCCAAGATCTGGCTGATTTCTTGGATGAACACCCTTCAGTGGAAGACACATATTCATATATTGAACTCCTTGATGAGGAAGTCTTCCCTATTCAATAAATTCCTCATGCATGGGAAATGTTTTTTGATGGTGCTTCTAGAATCCCAACAGGGAGGAAAATGGAAAATCCTAAATTCAACAAATTTGTCTTAGGAATTGTGCTCATTTCTCCAGAAAAGGCAGTATTACCTTATTCCTTCTTATTTTGGGAAGGTGGTACCAATAATGAAGCAGAATACCAAGCTTTCATCGCATGCTTTGAATTGGCGCTTCAAGCACAAGTGAATCACTTAAAGGTGAAAGGTGATTCAGACCTGGTAATCAAACATGTAAATGGGGATTATGCCATCAGAAAAGAAGAACTAATCCCTTTTTATGATTACGTCGGAGAGTTAATGGGGGAATTCCCTTTGGAACCGACATTTTCTTATGTACTGCGATCAAAAAATGCTCAAGATGATGCACTGACTAATATAGCCACAACTCTGGAAGATCCAAATCAGGACGAGACAACCATCAGTATTGCCCACCGTCGTGTAATTTCACCTTATGTTTGAATCATTATAGAGGAAATTAATGAAATTAGTCCCATTCCTGAACTGTATACTCATATTATAGGATTGATGTCACCTATCAGGTAATACCTTCAAAATGGAACACTTCCACCTGATAGAGCCAAGAAATAACAAATCTGGTGACGTGTGGTCAATTTTACTCTTTATGATATCCCATATCACCTAGAGAAAATTCTCTACAAACATGGTTTTGATGGAGTTCTCTTCAAATGCATTTATGGAGAAGAGACAATGGCTGTCATGAAAGAAGTGCATGCAGAAGTCTGTGGTGCCCACCGGTCTGGACATAGACTGTCTGATCAGATTCAAAGGATTAGATACTTTTGGCCTTCAATGATACAAGATTGTGTTGATTTCACAAAGAAGTGTCATTCATACCATGTATATTCCTACTTCATTCATCAACCTCCAGAGTTGCTTCATACAAATGGATACATGTTTCCATTTTCCACATGGGGAATGGATGTGGTGGGACCTTACCCTTCAGCTATGGCCAAGCAATTTAAATATATTCTTACTGCTACTGATTTCTTTTCCAAATGGGCAGAGGCAATACCTATCAAGGAAGTCAGTTCTAAATGCATTGTTAGCTTCATCACGTCTAACATCATTACCAGATTTGGTGTCCCTCATTCTATATTGATGGACAATGGCACCAACATCTGTTCATACGAGGTGAAGAAGTTGTATCAAGAATACAACATCAAATCCAACCATTCATCTCGGTATCATGTAGTGTCCAATGGATAGATAGAATCCTTCAATAAGACTCTCAAATATACTTCATAAGATGGTGGATAAAGATAAGAAATCATGGCCTGATAAACTCTTCAATGCTTTATGGGCTTATCAGACTACAACCCACACTGCATCGCGATCAACTCCATATTCATTGGTATATGGAACGGAAGCAGTCTTGCCAATTGAAGTTCAACTACCCTCACTCAGAGTTTTCATTCGTGATCAGTCATCTATAGATGAACAATCTCAAAAGCGATTGAATGAGTTGGAAAAGTTAGATGAAAAAAGATTGTTCACGTTTCACCCCTTGGAAGTCTATCAGAATCTAATAGCATGAGCTTTTAACAAAAAAGTTCGTCTTCCTTCATTCACTTAGGGAGAATTGGTATTAGTTATCAGAACTCCAATGATACCAGTAAAGAAAACTCCCAAGCTTGATCCAAAATGGGAAGGACCGTACTCAATACATAAGTTCTACTCCAATGGAGATTATTCATTAATCTCGATGGATGGAGAACTCATCACTACTCCTTGAAATGCCAGATTTTTTAAGAAGTATTTTGTATAACACAAAATATATCATCATTGTTTGGTATGACCTTAAACTGCACAACCGTCCAGCATGATGTTAAACTTCATAACCAACAGTCCATGCATATGACCCTAAACTATTTTCACATACATCCAACATGACATTAAACTGAGTCCCCTTCATCGTTCTTGCTATATGACATTAAAATATACAACAAAATTCCATACATATGACCTTAAACTATTTGTATTCCTTTCGTCTCACATGACATTATACTGTTACGTCCTAACTACATGTCGCTAAACTGTACAAAAGTCCCTTACGTCCAGCAATACGTTAAACTGAATCATCAATGGTCCATACATATGACCTTAAAATATTTGTACTTTCGTCCAATATGATGCTAAACTGTGAAAAATTTCCCTAATTTTTCCAACATGACGTTAAATGGTGTACTCTTTTGTCCTCTCTGCATGACATTAAATTGCACAGTCCCCCTTTCATCCAACATGACGTTAAACTATATTTTCCCAATCATCCTAACTACATGACGCTAAAATGTACATAAAGTCCTTGATACATCCCACATGACATTAAACTGTGCTTTGTCCCTGCCACATGACACTAAACTGTGCTGCACCAATAGTCCTAACTGCAAGACTTTAAACTGCATAGTCCCTTTATATGTCCTACATGACATTAAACTGTGAATTGTTAAGGTTGTTGCTACCTCTTGTTTCTCACACCGAGTATGACTCACGTGATCTTAGAGCAAACCTCAACAATAACACTCTCTCTAGCCTACTAGCCATGTTTAAGTCCCAACAACATCATTTTTTAGGTCGTTGTCCCCATGAACGACTTGATCATTAATTCATTCTTTAATTGAACAATTTAGACTTTGATCTTTGCCTTCCACGCTGGGTACGTAGGCAACCTCCCAAGGTTCAAGCCCAAAATAAATCTCTTTACATCGGTTCACCTCCATCTCATATGATGTTGATTCATGAAACCGCCCCTAGAATCAATACCTTTACATTGGTTCACTTTTGTTATTGATATACGATGTTAAACTATAAATCACCTTTTGTCCTGTACGACAATAAAACTACAATATTCTTTGATACCCTCACCTGAGAGGGAACCATTATTTACATTGATTTTTCAATCAGGCTTCATTTAAAAGACTACGTGAATAAATGGAAATTTCCAAACCTTTTATCATGGGTTAAACCATAATTTAACTAAATTCCCCTTTCACCCTTCACATGTACGAACCAAATTTGTATAGAGGGAATTTCCAGAACTACGTGGGATTGATTCCAATATTTCTGGGATACGTAGGAACATTCGAGTGTCCCTCGAATCCACCCCAAGTCTTTTGGGCCTAACCCAAATTTCACTTTCAGTACCTTGGCTGAAAAATCCCCATGAAAACACAGACCGTGTATTTCTTATAATGGTCCAAGCTCTATGACCCTAAACTAAGATCTTCAATACTTTTGTCTGACATGACGTTAAACTGTATTTCAAGAACTACGTGGGCTTGATTCCCATCCTTATGGGATACGTAGTGAAGTCCAACATTTCAATTCAAGACCCAGCCAGAACATGATTATGGTTATCATTGATCTATGTATCTCTGTATACATTGGAAAATACCCATCTTTATGTGTCATATTCCTAACCTTAAATTTTTTTCAGATCTTCATAACCCTTTTCTTGAATTTTAGTCACAAAAATGTCAAATTTTTGAGAGTTCTTTTACCTGACTATGCAGTACGTGCCCTTAGGTAGTCTTGCATAAACAATCTCCATAATAGATTTGTGAGCCAAAAGATACTTTTATTTGACTATGTAGCCAATTCCCTTAGGTGGCCCTGTATAATTCAACCCCCTAATGGGTTTGTCGAATACTGGTAACTTTATTCTTGGGAAGAAAGCCACTTTTGTCCTTATTGGTATTAAATGACAGTATGTAGGGATTCACAAAAATAGTTATCCTTAACATATTTGTCCCATATCATTTCTCATGATCTAAAAGTATTCAAGTCTATGGTTTATATTCTCCTTCCCTACATTTGGGTCAGACCTTCGTAGGAGTAATATTCATCTAGTTCTTCGATAGTATTGTTTGGAAATATATTCTCCATATTCAAGTACCTCTTTCCATACAGCAAACTCTATAATTTGGAAGATTTGAATCTTCATAAACTTTCACTGGCTTTTTTAGCACTAGGAAGGTAAATTTATGAGAGTTCTTTTTCCTGACTATGCAGCACGTTCCCTTAGGCGGCCTTGCATAAAAAGTCTACATAACAGACTTTTTAGCGAAAAGATAATATTTATTTGACTTTGTAGCCAATGCCCTTAGGTGGACCTACATAATTCAACCCCCTAATGGGTTTGTTAAATAATGGCAACATCATTCTTGGAAACTACTTCTTCTAATTCCTTTTTATCTCTTTTTTCATATCATTCCTCAGATTAAAATATTCTTAAGTCATAGTTTACATATATTCTCTCATAATTGAGTATGGTAATGTGTTTTTGGATAAATTTTCAAGTTATTTAGTCAATTCTAATTCATTCCGGTCAAATATATTTCGACCATAAACATTAGCCACTTTATGTCTGACATGCATGAATTTAAACTACCCACAAAAGATAGAGGAACTCTGAATAAAAGTAAAGTTTCAGCTCACTGGACATACATTTTTTATGATTTAGGTAATATTGAGCAATTAAAATATTCAAAGTTTGTAGGGTTATTTACATTAATCCTAGTAAAAATCAAACTATGCTTACTAGGCCCATTGGTTTAGGTAAAATTTAAAGAATGTAGCAAAATAATGTAGGTACAAATGATTGAAGATGAAAGTGTTTTTCATGGATACACAGGAGATACAAGGACATCCACAGACTGGAGTCTCTTCACTTTTTCAAAAATTACAAGAGGATTTCAACATAACTCTTCATTTTATATATGGAATACCATGCTTCATCAACAACCACCTGTAATTCATTCATTCAACTAGATACAATAAGAGATGCAGTGATACCAGCTCTTCTTGGAACAATTTTAAAAGGATATTCTTGAGTGTGGTTTGAGAAAATTTTATTCTGATCAAACAGTGACTCAGTTTCTGTCCAAGAGACTTAGAAGATGGATACATGGATTTGAGAATGGATCATTGGAATTAAAGATCCATTTGGAGAGAGTACTCTTTTCAGATATTGCTCTAATGCCATGTTTGTCTTCTCTCCACCAACCGGCAGTAGAAAACATTTTAGCCCATGGGTTTTCCATTTTCATATCTGCAAGGAAATGAAATAGAGGAAAAATTTGAAGGTTCACACGAATGTTGTTGCTCCTAATGCACAACATAACCGAAATAGAGGAGTAGTGGTGCAGATGAATCTCAGGCATATAGTTATTTTCATATGGAACATTGACTCCTTGCAGATGACCATGACCATATAGAGGTAGGTAGATGCTCTGTGTGAAATTAAGATGATATTTCTTCAAGTATTTAGCCAAATATGGGAATGTTCTATCATAGATATCATAGTAATCATGGTCAACAATGTTCATCATGTCATCAATCCACTTTCTAGCTAGTTCATCAACTGTTTTGATTCTTCTTGGAGCTATTGAATCTACACAAAAGTTGAATAATTAACTCTTAAGTAAGTTGATTTTTCATAAAATTTGTGAAAGAATTCGAAAAAATGGAAAAGGAATTAAGGCGCACAAGTATAAACATGTGAAAAAAGTATGGATGTTCCACACAAGTATTTGGCACGCAAGTATCACCGTGTAGGTCCAGACACATTGACATCAGCACGAAAGCAAAGAGACAGCAGAAAATAGATCAATCTGCGTGGCTAAGGTCACTTGCATGGTGAGATCTCGAAAGATTTAAATCTAGATGCTTTGTACGGAAATGGGGCCAAAAATTTATCGTCCATAGCCGTACCCTGCGTGCCGAAGTCTATCCAGCTAGATGTTACACACCACTACCTACACGCCATACCTTGAGCGCCACATATTCCTTGGTTTTCTTCTTTTTCCTCAGAGTCAAATCCTCTTTTCTCTTCGGATCCAACTCTGAGGGGGGGACTTTTTTTGATTCTCCTTTTCATCACATTGTCTAGAGGAATGGAAAGGGAAATGACTTCGCCCAATGTGATTCATCGTTTGAAGAAAACATCAAAAATCGACAAAGGTATGAACAATGAATCAAAATCACAAGGGTCGCACAAGTTCCCTCACTGTCATGAAAGTATACTTGCGCACCATCTAATGGTAACAAAAGTGAATTGCGCTCCCTAAAGGATAATCGCCCGGGGTCTTCTCCAGCCTATAAATAGACCCTGTGGGCCCCCCATTTGGGGTGGAATTTTTCCAGAATTCACAAACAGAGCTCTGAATGCCCAAGTCTCTTCTTAAGGTCTTCCGAAAACTTCTAAGGTAAATCCTTACCCAGAATGGAAGGTCTAAACAAGAGGAGTAAGGTCTAAGTGTTAGAATTCACTAAAACTTGCGCACCTAAGTGGTTTTAGCCTTATGGGAAATGGACACACTTGCGTGTCACCCAACTTCTTCAGCAGAACTTGCACGCCATCTTCTGGAAAGCCTCTATGGATCATACCAAGGGTTAGAGACAAGTATCGCCCAAGTATTACCCTAAGGGATGAAAATTGCGCAAGTACCCATGTGTCGCACCGGTATATCTGCGCGACCAGGACATGCGCGCCCATGCAGTACCTGCGCGCCTTCCAGGACTTGCGCGCCCCTACCTTTTTGGGCGCCTTTCCTGCCCATTTCACCCCTCTTATGCTTTTACACCTCTCCTATTCAAGATTCAGTCTTCAAGACACTCTTCAAATCCATTTATGGAATGATTTATTGATTTGGATTCCTTATCTCAAAGGAACTCCATGGAACATCTCTCAAAATCTAGTGATTTACACATATTTATGTCACTAAAGATTGAGATTTCATTCATTCAACCTCATCCTTTAATATGAGATAATCCTTAATCTGGGCCTTCTTTTCAGGAGTAATCCCCAGTCCAAATTCTCATTAATATGGTCATCCTCCTTAGGAGTAATCCCCATGTCCTCTTTTAAACTAGTCCTCCTTTTCAGGAGTAATCCCTAGTATCAAATATGGGCATCCTCCTCAGGAGTAAGCCCCAACCATAATTCTCTTAACTTGGGCCTCCTTTTCAGGAGTAATCCCCAGTATCAAATATGGGCATCCTCCTCAGGAGTAAGACCCAACCATAATTCTCTTTAACTTGGGCCTCTTATTCAGCAGTAATCCACAATCTCAAATATGGGCATCCTCCTCAAGAGTAAGCCCCAACCATAATTCTTTTAACCCGGGCCTCCTTTTCAAGAGTAAGACCCAGTCTCAAATATGGGCAACCTCCTTAGGAGTAAGCCCCAACCATAATTCTCTTATCCTGAGCCTTCTTTTCAAGAATAATCCCCAGTCTCAAATATGGGCTTCCTTTTCAGGAATAAGCCCCAAGTCCCTTAATTTTCAAATCCCTTTAACCTGGGCCTCCTCTTTAGGAATAATCCACAGGATTAAATCCTCATAACCAGTCATAATTCCTTTTGATCTGGGCTTCCTTCTCAGGAGTAAAACCCAATCATAAGTCCCTTCCTAACTTGGGCATATTCCTTAGTAGAAATCCCCAAGATTAGAGTATCCAAATCTCCATAAAGTACATATACCTTTATGGACCTTGTTCATGGATTTCTTCCCTGAAGTAAATCTTAACCCTCATCTATTTTGGGCAGTTATACATACATAATCCCCACAAGACTTCTTATGATTTCATCGTTCATGGAACTATTTTCTGGTTTTACTAATACCTATTGTTTCCCACACCGAGCATGACTCACGTGAGCTTAGAGTGTAGATGTAATTATGACATCTTTCTTTGAGCCATCATTCATAAACATCATACTCCCTTACTCAAACTACGTGGGTTCTGATTCCTTTTCCTAAAAAAGGATACGTAGGTAGCCCATCTGCGGATACGATCCCAACTTTGAAACAATCTATGTCCTTCTGAATGACCATAAACTTTAAGTGCCCCACTAAGTAGATTTAAATCCAGAATGGTCATCATAATGACAAAGAGAATTTTATGTATTGAAGGATACCATTGGCTAAGAATATCTAAACAAATACAGATCAATATCTATCAATGAAGAACCTCAAATACATAAAAAATATTCTCCAAATTTCCTACATATAAATCATTGATTTTCAGATCTAAAGGAGAGCTCATTCTATACTTGGTAATGTAATAAGGATTCACGAACATAACATTAATCTATAAAGAGAGCCCCGATGTAGACAATAATTCCCCTCAAAAAGGTGTGATGAGTCCAACCTCCCATTCTCTCGACCAATGCAAATTCCTAAGCCTCATTAGTCCACAACTAATGAGCACCTACCTTTGGAAAGTAGGTCCAAATGGATATGGAATCATTGGATGTTTCCGGTTCTACGAACAAACCCGTTAGAAACCGATTAGAATGTTTGAACCTTCAATCAACAAGTTCATCCACGATTCTAGAGGAAAACATATATATATATATATATATATATATATATATATATAATTTACTACACACACCGTGTAAGAAAATATAAAAAGGAGGAACCCTGTGCCGAAGGTAGGTCTGGAGGATTCGAACCGGTGATAGACCAGATAAACTTCAGTGACTTTACCATCCACACTGACATCATCCCTATTTATTTATTAGTTAAACTATAAATTTTTAATAGTTAGGAAAATGAAAGGGAAAAGTACACGCCTTGTATATAGGTGGTAAATGTAATGTATCCTCTAGGTTTCCTCCCAGGAAGCGCCTTTTTTTTAGGTCATTGGCTCGACCTACTTAACTTTTTTTTACTTAATCAGTATGGTGGAAAATGTTCCCATCGTGTCATCTATGTGATGGTATGCCTTCAACCATTGTCCGTTCAATTTGAATGGCTGACCATCCACTCCAGAAATTTCCACCACTCCATGATGGAATACGCCTATAACATGGGATGTTCCTAACCATCGTGACTTTAATATTCATTGAAATAAGTGGATATAAGAGATAAAGAAAAGTACCTGATCATCAGGATGGAAAGATTTTTGTGAAACCATATGGTCGTGAATTGATCTCATCTTCTCCTTGTAAATCTTGGCTTTTCATACACCTCTAATCTGATTTCATCAAGTTCCAACTGTTGGTACTTTTTCTTCTCTTCAGCTTCCTTCAGATAAAAATTCAGTGCCTTGATAGCCCAGTAGGATTTGTGTTCCAATTCCACTAGCCGATGGCATGGCATGCCATAGATGGGGCGGAATGGGTTCATTCCTAGTGGTCTTTTGAAAGAAGTCTGATATGCCCACAAAGCATCATCTAACATCTTGGACTAGTCTTTCCTCAAAGTGTTTATTGTTTTCCCCAGGATCTACTTGAGCTCATGGTTAGAGAGCTCCACTTTTCCACTGGACTAAGGATGATATGGTGTCCCCATATAATGCTTTCCTCCATACATCGACAATATTCCTTTCATTAGTGTTTTGTCAATTTGGGTCCCTCTATTATTGATCAGTACTCATGGAAATCCAAACCTGCTAAAAATAGTTTTCTTTAAAAAACTCATGACTCCCTTGGATGGGTCGTGTGCTGTATCAGTGGCTTCCACCCATTTAGAGACGTAGTCGACGCAGACTAGGATGTAAGTGTTCCCAAAAGATGTGGGAAAAGGTCCCATTAAATCTATGCCCCATATGTTGAAAATCTCGACCTCCAGGATTGGGTGCTGGAGAATCTCAACTCTACATCCCACATTAACAGTCCTCTAGCAAAGATCGCAACAAGAAACAAAGGTCCGAGCATCTTTATGCATGGTGGGCTAGAAAAACACAGACTATAGGATCTTTGCTGTTGTACGGTCAGGTCCATGTTGTACTCTAACTGGTGAGGCATGAAAAAACTCTAGGACACCGTGAACTTCATTCTCCGAGATGCAATGGTGGATCAGTCCATCTGCACAGGATCAGAATAGTAGAGGATCCTCCTAGAAGTACCTTTTCACATCAGAGAAAAATCTCTTCCTTTGCTTGAAGGAGAGGTCCGGGTGAACGAAATCTTTAACCTGAAAATTAGTGATATCAGTGTACTATGTTATAGGAGTTTCGTTAACTGAAAAGAGGTGCTCATCAGGGAAATCCACCTTGATCTCCTGATCATCCTCTTCCAAATGAGGCAGCTCTAGGCGGGAGCGACACTTAGCAACAACGTTCTCACTCCCTTTCTTATCTCGTATATCCAGATCAAATTCATGTAAGAGGAATACACATAGGATCAATTGGGGCTTCACATATTTCTTGACTAGTAGGTAATTTAGTGCTACTTGGTCAATATAAACATTTAAATTTAGATAACACTAAGTTGAAACAGAACCTGTCAAATGTGAAAACCACTGCAAGAATGTATTTCTCTATGGTGGTGTAGTTGATATGTGCCTAGTTGAGCATCCTTTAGGCATAATATATATTTCAAAACATCTGATCAAGATGCTGGCCCAAGAATTCTCTCACTGCATAGTCACTGGCATCACAAATTACCTCAAATTGTTTATCCCAGTTTGGAGAAATCATAACTGGAGCTTCCACCAGGAACTACTTCCAATGATAAAAAACTTAGGTGTATGTCTCATAAAACTCAAATATGGAATCCTTGGTTAGAATATTGGTGAGGGGATGGGCTATTTTGGAGAAGTCGTGGAAAACCCACCTGTAGAAACTGGCATGCCCCAAGAAGCTGCAGATGGCTCTGGAAGAAGTCGGAATAGGTTGTCATGAAATGACTTCTATCTTTGATGGGTCCACCTCTATCCCCATTCCTGAAATTCTATGGATGAGGACAATTCCACTTTGCACCATGAAATGACACTTTTCACAATTCAAAACTAGGTTAGTGTTCTCGTATCATTCCAAAACTAGCTCCAAGTGCTATAAATAAGTGGAGAATGATTTAACATAAACGAAAAAATCACCCATAAATACCTCTAGGATTTGTTCTTACATGATGTGGAAGATTGACATCATGTAGTGCTAGAAGGTGGCGGGGGCAATGCACATGCCAAAATACAACCTCCAGTAAGAAAATGTACCGTAGGGGCCAGTGAATGTTCTTTTATCCCGATCCTCTAGAGAAATGGAAATATAATTATAGCATGAATAACTGTCAAGGAAGCAATAGAAGTTGTTCCCTGATAGTATCTCTAGCATTTGATCCATGAATGGTATAGGGGAAATGATCCTTTCTTGTGGTATCGTTTAGCTTTCTCTAATCCACATAGACTCGCCAGCCCGTGATAGTGCATGTAGGGATGACCTCATTCTTTTCTTATGAAATTACATTGAAACCCCCAGTTTTGGGTACCACTTGGAGGGGACTCACCCACTGACTATCTGAGATGGGATTGATGACGCCTTCATCCAAAAATTTAATCACCTATTTTTTTTAAAACTTATTTCATGGGGGGATTCATGCGCCACTATGGTTGCCATGATTTCTTGGCACCTTCTTCAATTAGATATTTATGGGTGAAAATGGTAGGGCTATTTCCCTTTAAATCAGTGACTGTCTACCAATAGTGTGCATTTGTTGTTTCAAAACTTGTAAAAGTGCATCTTCTTACTCCTGTGATAGTACTATGTTAAGTATGACATGCAAAGCTTGATTGGGTCCCAAATACCCATACATTATAGGATATGGAAGAGGTTTCAGTTGGAGTTCAGGTGCCTTTAAAATCGAAGGTACAAGTGGTTTCACCTTTTCCTATTCCAGACTATTAGGAATAACCTTACATTTCAAATAGTGGCCACCCTGGCCTTCTAGGGATTTCAAGTCCTCTGGTGCTTCTTCATCTTGAATTTCTGAAAAAATAAATGTATTTGAAAAAGAACATACCAGATAATTCCCTTTTTCTATCAAATGATCATCCATGGTGGTTATTTCATAAAATTCCTCATTCTCAGGCAATTATGCATGTTTAACAACTTATAGGACATTGTAGGAGACTTTCTTGTCTCCTACCCGAACAATCAGCTATCTTTAGTGCACGTTAGTCAGCACCTTTCCAATGTCTAGGAAAGGTCTTCCAAGTATGAGAGGTGACTCAAGGTCATCCTCCATGTCAAGGATGATGAAATCAGATGGAAGGATCATCCAATCCACCTTGAAAAGCATGTCCTCTAGTAGTCCCTTTAGATGTTTGATGGATCGATGATCTAGTTGAAGGGCTACTCAGGTAGGCTTCAAATCATGGAGCCCGAGCATCTTGAAAACTCCAAGGGGAATGAGCTTCACGTTAGGCCCTAAGTCACAGAAAGATTTCCCAAAATCACATGTTCTAATGGTACAGGGAATAGTGAAACTACCTAGATCATAGAGTTTGGGAGGAATTGAGTGCTGAATGACTAAAGAACACTCCTTGGTTTGGGCAATGGTGCCCAGATCCTCCATGATTCTTCTATTGGAGAGTATTTCAATCATGAATTTGGAATAGGTAGGAATATACATTAGTGAAACTATAAATATGTAATTTATGTGCAGCTTATTGAACACGTCCATGAATTTTCCAAACTGGTGGTCCATCTTTCTCTGTTTCAATCTCTCTGGGATGGGTAAGGCAGGTACAAAAGGCTTGAAAACCACCTTCCATTTATTCAATGAAGCCTCATTATGTGGGATTTATTTTGAGGAGGAGTAAGTAATGATACATTATCTAGGGGGTGTGGATGCAGCTGGATGTGCTGGTTGGTTATATTGGAGCTCTTTTCCACTCCAGAGTATGACAACACGAGCTTCCTCTGTTGAGTTTTTCTCTGTATTTCCCGGTAGAGTACTGGGTTTCCTTCCTGAGAGTTGGTTCGCCAACTGGACAATTCTGTTCTCTGGGCCCCAAATTGATGCCTCCTGATTTTGGAACCTATTTTTAGCAGTAGATATGGATTTGGTCATAAGATCCTCAAACCTTGAGGTATTCTCCTACCGAGGAGGTTGTTGAGCTGAAGGAGGCGGTGGCTGCCGTGGCTGTTGTGGGAGAGGGTTTTGATACCCTTGCTGATGATAAGATCCATGTTGGGGCTGTTGCTTCCTCATGTAATAGTTCTTATAGAGAGCCTATTTGTAGCCGGACAGTCACTGGGGTGAAATATTTTGTTGTTGTTGGCCCCAACTTGTGTTTTGCTGATCATTCCATGCCAGGTTCTGGTACTACTAGTACTGGTTGGGCCCTTGGTTTTGTGAAACATATTTTACCTCGCTTTTAGAAGGGCCTCTAGTAGAACCCAATAATTCTGCCATTATGTGGTTATCACTACATTAAATGCATTCTAGATGGTTCACCGCATGTACTTGAGATGTGCCCTTCAGATTGAGGGCATCGATATTCTTGGACACTACGTCAAACTGGGCAGCTAGCATGGTAGTTGCATCTATGTTATGCATACCTCATTTCTGTGTTCCCTATTTGGAATGCCACTGGAAGCTGTTGGCAGACATATATTCCACTAGTTTGAATAGTTCTTCGGGGGACTTCCTCATTACCGTACCTCCAGCAGCAAATCCACCACAAACATGGTATTAGTTGTCAACCCTCTGTAGAAGGTTTGGACTTGCATCCAATGTGGATGTCTGTGGTGTGGTAAGTTTCGTAACATATCCTTGAAGCACTCCCAGTATTTGGAAAATGATTTAGTTTCATGCTTCTTGAAATTGTGGATATTGTAATGAAGTGTCACCATATTTGAGGGTGGGAAGTATTTGGATAGGAACGCATGGGCTAGCTCCCCCCATGTGAGGATGGATCATTTCAAAAAGACTTTAATACTATCTTTTTCTTTATCCCTTAGAGAGAAGGGAAAGATTCGAAGATATATGGTGTCAGTGGACACTCCATTGTAATAGAACATGTCACCGAACTTTAGAAAATTGGAGAGATGAGCATTGGGATCCTTACTCGGTAGGCCACCGACTTGAACAAATGTTCTGGACCAGCTGCATGATAGCAGGCTTGATCTCGAAATTTTGGGCTTGCACCGGCGGTTGTATAATGCTCGTATCAGCTCCGTGTATTGATAGAAAACCGTAGTCCATGAGAGTACGACATGGATGTGGTTACTAAGGAAGGGGAACTAGTATTAATTGTTGTTCCTAAGGGGTGTAGTATGTCCCCTGACCTTGGTTGAAATATAGCATCTACTCTGGTTGGATGTTTTGGAGCTTCCACGGGCCATATCCTGGAGAATGTGGAACTTGCTGGTTCTGGTTGTCATATGGTCCAAACTATATTCTAGATCCTTGGAAAATAGCTGGATTTCCATCCTCATTTTGCCCCAGTCTAGTGGTTTGGTTGTGTTCATCCATGAGTGCTCCTTGGTTCCTGAAAAACTTCTATTCAATCTACGGGTCAGTTAAGAAAGATCCTGATGACTCAGTGTTCTTGGAACATTTGATGTGTCCGCTCATACACTTAATGACCTGCACAAAAAAAACACCCAGCGTGAATGAGGAAAAAGAAAGATAAAAAGAAATATGATTAGAAAAGATATTTTTATGAATTTCTGATTTTTATTTTCACTAAAATTTAATACTAATTTAATTAAAACAGGAATAAAATTAACTCTAAGATTCCCTGGAAATGACGCCAAAATTTGGAGAGTCGTTTCACCGAAGGTATTCTTTTCAGTGTGCCAAATTATATTTACCCTATCAAAAATAGCACTAGTAAGGGGTCAATCCACAGGGAACTAAGAGGTAATTTTATATTGCTTAACATAGTTTGTATTTTGTTTTAAGTGAAGTTTGATAAATTTAGAGTCGATTTCTGTTGGTTGTTTGGGTACGAAAAAAAAATTGGTTTATAAACTTATTTAAAAAAATTAATTTCCTGAATGAAAGTGAATACGGGAAAATCTGATTTTGATGAAAATAAATATAGAAATGCGTTGGGTTTATGGATTTGTGATAAGTTGATTATTAAATCAAATTTCTTATGATGTTGTGTTGTTCATGATAACCCAAATCTCTAGTTTGAATTTTTAGTAAATTTTCATTGGTCCGGTAAAAATTATATTAAGAGCTGAAGAAACTAACTCATTAGTCTGGTAGTTAGTGTTTAATAGATCTTTATTTGGATTAGTCCATTTTGAGTTGACAGATACTTCTAATGGTCATGGGGTTGTTCATCGTTATTCTTCTTTTGAATCATTAAAATTTTTTCCCTTAGTCCTGTATAAAATTTCCAATGATAAAATGAAGTGATTTAAGAAGAATAAGAAGAGATTATTAAAACAATCAAATTTAGAGCAACTTAATTCAAATTACAATTCAACAGCTTCCACAACCCCGACACACTGGGTGTTTAGTTACACATATTGAAAATGATAAACACAAAACTATTGACACTTGATAAAATAATACATGGAACTTTGAAAAAGGAATTACTCTTCGGTAGATAGAAGAACGGTGGTAGAATGACGGTAGAGCATCAATTCTTCGGGCCTTCAACCTTTCCTCTTTAATTTCTCTCCAAACCTCCTCTTTATACCAGAGGCTAAGGTGTCCTTTTATAGAAAAAATAGGTACATGGAATGTGGAAAAAGTACATGATGTGTACTTTTTTCAACGCATTTTTTCTTCCATTTTATCCGCTGGTAGGTGGCCTAACACGCCATCTTTTGACTTGGAACACTGTGACGCCTGGTAGGTTAATGTACACGGCATGTAGAGCCGCTATACATGGAGTGTAGTCTCAAAATCCGGCCACCAACTGCTTTTAGAAATGTCTAAAGGGCATATAGAAATGGCACATGGAGTGTCTCCTTCAGCCAGCCATAGGGGCGGGTAGAATCTTATCGGCCACCAACTACTTCTAGAACAGTATACATGACATGAAAAAATGGAACATGGCATGTCTCGACTTCTTGTTACTTGGGAATGTACTTGTCTTGGTCAACTCGTGTCTGAAATTGAATGTACAAGGTGTGTATATAAGTACACACCGTGTAGTTGGAAATTTTTGCTCTGTTCTCCTCCGTTTTGTACATTTGGCCATAAATCTTCTAAAAATGAACAAGATCACCAAAGTCAAAGTATTTTTCCACTAAGCTGTAGGTAATTGCTGAAAAATTGTTCTTATTTTTCAACAGAGTATATGAAAATGTTTACACAAATCAGGTTCATCAACATGTGATTCTTAGCAAGTGCCTATATGATACATGAGATGTCATAACCTCATCTCATCAGGTTGAAATAGAAATAGAACCTCCATAATTTTAACAGTATCAACAAAAAACATGTGAATCACCCAATGGTGAAATAAAACTAACTATAAAATTGCAAAAACAGAAAATAACAATAAACGAGGTAAATTGGATTTTTTCTCTACATAGGTTTGCTACTCTCAGGCATAACTTATTACCAAGTACCTATTTACATCTTATCCCTAACTATAGGTTCCAAATAGTAGGTCAAGAAGAAAATAATTCCTTTGATACCACTTTGAAACATCCCGGTTCCAGAAACCGCCCAGAGACGCCCTGTACCCAGTTGGTCACATTTCCTCAAGCGCATTTCCCCAAATTCCATAGGTTGCCAACAAGCATCGAGGGCCTTGGGTATGATAGTGGGGAAACTATGCCCTCATAGACAGAGTAACACATTGAAAGTAAAACACAAAGCAATAGTGGAAGTTGTAATATTACCATACAAAAGAGCTATGAAAGACTAAAGAAATAAACAACTAGAGTACATATATAATGATGCGTGATACATATGTCTTGGAAAGAAGCCAAACAATTCAAAATGGTGAAATACATTACTAAACCAAAGTACAAGAAGGAAAGAGTAAACACATCCACTAGCTCAGAAGCCAAAGCTTGGTCCGATGCTCTCCAAATCCAAAGCTGTTATTTACCTGAAGTAGAAGGGCACTTTCCCTTATTTATACCTATATTAATATAATCTATTTGAGAACTAAAATCATAGCCTAAATAGATTGTGAGACTAAATCCCATTAGGAAACCACCAAGATATCTATTCCTAACAGTTAGTGAATATATGTGGAAGAAAAAAAAAAGAAATAGTAAACAAGGATGTACTCAATAGTAAACATTCCTATTGTTTCAATTCATTCAAATACCATATATAAAGTAAGTAGATAATCAAAAACAGGTAACCATTTGGGAAGTACTCACAGCCTATCCCCTCTGGTCCTACCTAGAAAACAAAAGCAACCCTCTGGGAAGGACACACAATATCACCCCTCTAGTTCAGCTTTAGAATAGACTCTCTAAGGATGCACTCATTGTCAATTATCCTAATAGTTAGGGGTGATCAAATACTCTCTAAGGAAGCACTCACCTTCAATTCCCCCTATAGACTTTTAATAGTAACCTAAATGCACTCTAAGGAAGAACTCAATGTCAATTTCCCCTATGTCCTCCTAACGTAACTATAGTCCCTCTAAGAGAGCACTCAACATAAATCCCCCATATGGTCTCGCAGTGTGATAATAATTACAGACACTCTGGAGAATCCCTTACATCCATTCTGCCTATGGTCTACCACCCCAGGTTCTCATGGCCCTTTATAAGTCAAATGAGCATAGCAAGGAAAAGCGACCAATGTAAACCTCAAGAACTACTTGGCTATCCAGTCAACACCATAACAACATGTCAGATAAACAATCACTCCATCCTAATAATACTAGTCATAGGAAACTAACAGTAGCATAATAGGCGAACTAGACCAAACGGTAAAAATAAGAAAACCTGGGAAAAACATCCATAGCATGGAAAAGTAAACCCTATTCTCAACAAATAATCTTCATCCAAACAAACTAGGGAATAACATATAACAATTGTGTGAAAACCATAAACGTGCAATACCAATTCCATGGGTATTGGGCACTTTTGCACATAAACCTCATAGAATATCTATGGAAAGGCACAAACCACCTACCTCAGCATTGGGAGATCAATATACTTGAGTCTCAGGACTTGAATCAGCTGATAATGTATAGATTTACAAAAACGTCTAAAATGTAAAGCCAAAGATATCTCACGAGAGAGATGGAATTAGAATAATGTGATCAATAAGAATAGAGAAATCACCGATACAATTCCAATGCAACCGACAGAGTCTGATTTAGAGAACGAACACTCAATCGAGGGCTCAACAAAGATCCACACAGTTTGAATTCTCTTGGACGAAATAGGAAGAGAAGAAGACGGTTATGTCTGTCAGACGTGAACCCTATACATTTAATGAAAAATAAGTACACGAAGTGTACTTTATAAGTACACAACATGTACTTTCCATCGCTGGCCCCAACATTAGACGATCTCCAGGTCACCACAGACAGTTGTGTGCATGGCTGTTACATGGACAACACCCGACTACCTACGATAACTGAGTACACAATATATACTTATAATGTACACGACGTGTACTTAAGAAATTTCTAGAAAACACCTCTTTTTCCTCAAAAAAAAATATAAAAAGGTAAACATACCTAAAAATAAGTTCTGGGTTCTTACATATATATATATATATAAATTTATGTATCAAAGAGGGTATAAGGACCCAACCATAAAACATTACATAATCTTGAATTAAATGAATAATTCACATTGACGATCTTTTCAGGTTTATTGTTTTATAGAATTAGGCAATAAATATTACATTACATCTCAAAAAATTACAAATTAGACACTTCTACTTAGTTTCCACTTTTTTTTCACAAAATAAAAACTCTTAATAAAATTTATTGTTCCATGATTGAGACATCATGTCTTTTTATTGACCCCATCCTTTACCCTATTCATCTTTAAGTCCAGTGAAAATAATTTCAAAAACATGGGATGAGCATCAAAATATTAGTAAAGGTTATAAAATATGGAATGAAAAAATTAGGACAAAAATAAATATAAATAAATGAAACTATACATTTCAATCATAAAACACCTTATGAAATCATAATATTTATGAATAACACACACAAATCATAAATCATAAAGGTAACTTATGGAATACATAACATACTAACATTGTAGCTTTCACATCTATGCAGGGAGTTATGTGTGGAATACCCATCACAGTATATTACCTAAATTTCTTAGGAGAAACATTTACTTTTACCTCCGTTACATTACCCAATCCAATGGAGAGCTATCTCAGGCTCACTCACCATAGGTTTATCACCAAACCACCTGTATACATAAACAATTACCAAGATCCATAAAATATTCATAATAAAGTAAACCAGCATAAAGGAAAAATAACATTTCATATTGTAATCACAATATATAATTTTAAGATATTGATATAATCAATGTTTTATCAATCCATTTTCAAAACAATTAAAAACATTTTAATAAATAAATTTTTGAATCAAAGTGTCCCATACGACTTTGACGCTTTAAAAAAAATTAATATCAAAACATTCACGTCCATATAAATAAATCCTTAAAACCATTTTTAAAACATGGACATTAATGAGAAATATTTAGAAGAATAAATCTTTAAAACATTTTAAATGATGCTTTAGTTAACGAGTTCCTAACCTAATGAGAGATGCTTGAATACAAATAATTGAGGAATTGCATTAATCAATGCTTATAATATCATGAGAATAAGGATATTCATGATATAATATGTAAAAGGGCAGTATATACACCATTTAAAAGTGGATTTTTTTATAACAATAAATAAATCTCATTGGAATGTAAATTGAGACAAACTCCCTTGAAATGATCATATCCTTAGATTAAGGAAAAATCAATGACATAATTATGTGTGAAAAATATGAATACACCCAATATAAGTTGAAATTATGTGTTAAAAAATCATATTTCATGCAGAAATATTCATAACACAACATAATCAAGAAGTATATGTTCAACCTGATGCAATGGAAATTGGATTAAGAAGTTCTCTTACAAATATTCGGCATCCAAACGACGTCACATAACAATTAAGAAAATAAATAGATGAGAGAGAAAAGGGTATTTCGTCATAAGGACATAAAATGTACAATAATATGTATATATAATAACATATCCAAACAAAATATAATGGAAATTAAAATACAAAACATAAAAGAAGTCTTTGAATAAAAGAGGATGGTGGAAGGTTCCCTTACCAATTTGGTAACTTATGGAACATACGACCCAAGAGAGGAAATATAATACAATGAATATGTAAATACCCATTAATTAAATTATATTACACAAATAATACAATAATGGGTAGTTCATACACCACACAAATGAAAATAGTGGAAAATATAGCATGAATCTCATGAGAATAAAAAGTGAGATGAAAACCCCTTACATCATTGTAATCAATCGAGTCATATGACCAAAAGTTAATAACCAACAAATTAATCACATAATACCATGAATATAAATATAATCATGGTAATATATATCAAATGATATTATAAAGTATACCACATGCAATAAATAAGTGGTGAACAATGGAAATCTCATGAAATTAAAAGTGAGATAAGAAACCACTTGCCTCAAGTCTGACTTGTCTTTTATATGTTCCTTGTTATTGAAGAATAATAAAATTAACTTAATTTATAATTTATTAGGAATATTTTTAATTATTATTTTTCCTTTTATATCACTTATTAAATTTCTATAACAATTAGTTAATTATTTGAGTTCATATAATACATTTTGTCGATGTCCGAAACTTGAGATAAAAATAAACTTGTTATAATTATAAATTATCTATGTGGTCGAAATTACATTATCTATAGAATGATATTCGTGATTTATATATCATATATTTCATATATTTCATGTATATATGTATTTAGAATAGTCCATATCATTTGGATATATGAAAATGATATGCAACGTTAATGGAGACAGTAAGTTGTACGTACGTATGAACGCTACTTCCATTTCATTTTTTCAGTTTAAAAGGAATGAAAAAAATGATACATAGGTATATTACTAATCCAGTATAATATCATATTTTAAATACATTATCTAGGTATATTAAGACCATCCTTTAAACATTCCATGTATTGTATGAATGATTCATATCACTTTGAGGGGGTGGTAGTCCACACTTCCTCAATTGAAATTATCGCGTTTAACCATTATGGAAACCATAAAGGTATTCTATAAATGAAAAATAAAGAATAATAGAGAAAACAAAAACATAATATATATCATATATAAATATATTACCATCATAATTTCCACCATGAGAGGCTGTTGGAGATATTCTTCAGGCAGTAGTTCGCCGCCCATAGAAACAATATGTACATATACAATAGATGGAGGTGTGTGGAAGTGTAGTTCAAATCCTTCTCATAAAAAAACCTAGTATATTCATGATAATTTTTTTTGTTTTAGAATATAATTATAACAAGAGTTTAGGGTGTTGGAGAAGTAAAATAAAAGAAACAAACTTAAGGGACGACCTTACCTTTAAATCTGGTATCTATCATTGGTTTGAACCAAAAGGTTTACTTGAATTATATTATTCCAAGGTAAAGGCTTAGAGGAGGAATATAGGGATTTTGGAAGATTAATTGGGAAGTTTTTGGATAATACAAGGGGCATGAGAGGTGTTATCAATGTGTTATAGGTGATGTCCTTTAATAAGGTGGAGGAGGGGATCTTTAGTTATGTTTGAAAACATTATTTTATTATATACTTATTTTTGGTTTAAAAAGGTAAAAAACTAATTATATTATAATATAATATGAATTTTTTTAAATAAAATCATAAAATAATATTTTTATAGGTTTTATATATTTATTTAATTTTTATAATCACACTTATTTAAATCATCTATTAATAAGTTAATCACTGCATCATCATTGTGTCATAAATATATTTGTATATTTGGTGTATAAAAATAATAAATAAAATAACATAATGTAGGAAATATTTTTATCTTTCATATTAATATTTATAGTCGAAGAGATAACTTATACAACCCCATATAAAAATTGATTTACTAAAATATTTATATTTATGTAATTTTTGTATTTACTTTAAATTAATCAATATAAAGTGTCATTATCACTCTTATGTGAATCCATGGGATCCCAAAATAGATCCTAGGATTCCCACGGTCGGAAATGTATCATAAAATAGGATTATTACATGTGTTAGGGTAATTTAATAATATTATAACATTATTTGTTTACCCTTATTTACAAGAGTTACCTTTTAACCATGAAAAATAAAATATTCACTAGTGTAAATATTCATAATGTCTAAAAATATAAGTTACTTATCCACAAAAATTGTACCTCAATATTCCAAATATAAAATCCATGTTTCCAAATTAGCAACACAGAAGTGGTATAAATTAATTTAAAATTAATTCCCGATGTCAAAACAAAAAGTGTGTTTTTAAGAAATAAAAACTATCAAACGATTGACACTTGTTTATGTCCAATTTCAATGTTAAATTACTTAAAATAAAAAGAATTAATTAACATGGTAAAAATATAATATAATTATAATTAAATATTAATTAAAAAGATAATATAACCATATAAATATGTTTGATTAAAAGGAAGTTTGGAATTAAAATTCAGTATTTTTCACTATTCTTTAAAAAAAGTCCCATTATTAGAAAAATACCAAAATTTTATCCAAAGTAAATTTGGATGTCTCGATTCTAAAAAAGAATATTATTTTGTAAAAAATATAATATAAAAGTGAAAAAACTATATTTAAAAATGGTTCTCCATCAAAATGTAGTAAATCAACCTTTTAAAGAATATTAGAGTATTTCTGCTTAAAGTTGGATTCATTTACATTTTAAGCCTATAGATTTCATTGGATTAATATAAAACATTTAAAAAAAATATGTAATCAAAGTTGAGTTAGTTCTCTTCATTATTTCCAATACAATGTCTATTCATTAACAACCATTTAAAATAATTATAATATATTATTATTTTTTAGTAAAACTCAACATTTTGTGCAATATAAGATTTCAATGAACCCCATTTTTATGTTTTGGGTATGCCATCGAACATGGAATCACCAATAAATTAAAATTAATATTTAATAAAAAATATTAATAAATATAAAAATGTCTTACTCTTTATTTACCAGGGATGTTACATCCTTCCCCCAGTTTGGAAATTGCATCCTCACAATTTTACAAATGGTCTCAGAAACATCAATCAATGTCCCACATCAAAAAAAGAGTCAATAAAACTATCACTTTAAAATAAGGAAATAGAATTAAAATGGTCACACAAGATAACCTATAATCAGATTCTATGAAAACATATATATGGATGAGAAACTAAGTGTTAAGCTCTGATGTAGAGTGATAGAAAACATGATCAATAGAAAGTTAACCTATGGAAATGCACAAAATTGGGATAAGTTAAATGGTAATTGGTTTCCCAATAGGAAAAGTAAACAAACAAAGTATTATTTTTATTTATAAAATTTGATGAATTTATTTATGTTATTTATTAAGAACATAAGGAAATATACTTACTTTTCATGTAGAGTTTCATCCTTTAATAGGTTTCTGCCAAAAACTCATCTTTTCTCTAAACGATTACTATTAAATTTGACTTGGTCAAACCTAAAGTGCTAGAATCAACATATATAGAATCATATAATCCAAAAAATATGAGCTATATATTTCCCATGTCTTTAAATATTAACCAAAACCCAAAAGGATAGTACAAGATCAAATAATCCCCAAAATGTATAGTACTTTATAAAAAAAATACTACTCTTAATCCAAAAAATTAGACAAACAGTACCTAATGTTCCAAAAGGCTATTCAATAAACAAATGTCCTTTAAATTATTCATTATAACCCAAACTAAGATTATAACCCAAAACTTTTAATTATTTAATCACATAGTCTTTCATAATAAATCTTAACATTTATCTCCAAATAACAATGACTACTCTAAAAGTCACATACTGAAGTGTAATTAACCTAATCACATTTCCTCTATGATTAGCTAATCATTTCCATAAATAACCCAAATCACCATATGTCAATAATAAAAATATTGATTCTTCCAAAATAAAATTCCGCCATTGCACCTCAATTGAAATCACAATGTATTCTATTTTCCTTAGGCTTATAGTTTCCCAAAAAGAAAAAATGTCTTCCAAAATAACCTTTATCATTTAATCCACAAATTATTTTCCTACAATAAGGATATCTATTTGATAAAAAATAAGATCATAAATAAAATTATTATTGATCAGTAAAATCATTTAACTAAAAAGAATAAGTCATACTAACTAGGGACATCATGTAGTCCAGTGGTAGGCAATAAATCCTAACCGCACAATGGTTGCGGGTTCGATTCCCGCAGCATTGTTCAACGTGATGGGTTGTCACATGGTCTTCATGTTGTCATTTTTTCAAAAACTATACAATTTTATAACATTCCCAAAATTGATATAAACTCCTCAAAAATAACCATAACATGATTTAACCTCAATGGTTGTCTTATGCCTCTCATTTTCATCCAAACTCACAATGAACTCAATATCTTTATTCATTATGTCATATATATATTGACAATTTCTTTACCTCCATAAAATAACACTATTCTCATAGAAGGAACACCATACCTTGATCACGGTGTCCAATTAGTTTCATCTTCATCTAGTTCACATAGATAGATGGTCCATGCATTGGAACAATGATTTATAGATCCTTGAATTCATCTGCTTCTTTTATCGAAGTACACCTCATACAACATGGGTTATATGGGTGATCACAAAAATATTTATTTTTGTAAAAGAATCATGCATGACATTAAATTTCAAAACATCTAATAAAACATGCTTTCTATAAAATAGTCTTACCAAGTTTGAGTTAAAATATTAAATCAATATTCATTTTAAAATACCATAAGAATTTTCTGAAAGACTACAATTTAAAAGAAAATATAAATGTGTGGTGAAAAGTTATCCTTCTCTAGCACCTTTTTCAAAATAATAATATGCTTCAAAATATTGTGATAAGGTAAAATATTTCAATATGCCTTGGTAATATATATGTTTTTAAAAAATATGAGAATATAATGAAAATATGATTTTGATTAAATACAACCCATTATCCATGATGATATCGAGGTATAGTAGAGGTCTTTGATATCTCAAATCATTTCTTGCATGTGAGTTCTATGTTAGAAAATGTTTCAGAGTCATTTGAACATGAATTTGCAATAATTATTGCAGGCAAGTCATAAAAAAGAGATATGAATGTCATTTGTGATCCTCCTCCTTCCATTTTCAATAAACTTTCCTTGATATGAAAAAGTTACAAAATAAGTATTCAACATAAATAATAGACATAGAGACTAACCTTGTGTCTATCAAAAACTCATAATCTGTAAAGTTTTCTAAACTGACCTATGATACTAACTATAAGGACCCAAACTTAACACATTACATAATCTTGAATTAATTATATAATTTACATTGAGGTTCTTTTCAGGTTCAGAATTTTAGATAATTAGGTCATAACTATTACATTACATCTCAAAAATTATAAAGTATACACTTCTACCCAGTTTCCATTTTTTCATAAAATAAAAACACATAAAAACATGTCTAGTTCCATGTTTTTGACATCATGACTTTTCCTTGATCCCATCCTTGACCCTATTCATCTTTTTTATGTGGAAAACAATTCCAAAAATGGTATATGCATAAAAATATCAGTAAAGGTAATAAAATAAGGAATGAAAACAATATCCCATCAATAAATATAAATCAATTAAACTATACACTTCAATCATAACATACGTTATGAAATCATAAGAATTATGATTAACCCTTAGAAATAATAAATAATAAAGGTAATTTATGGTATACATAACATACTTACAATGTAGATTTCATGGATACATAGGGAGTTACGTTTGGAATATCCATCAAATTATATTCCCTAAATATCTTAGTAGAAACATTAATGTTTACATGTATCACATTACCCAATGTATTAGAGATTTTTCTCGGGCTCACCTGCCCTAGGTTTATCACAGAACCACCCATATACGTAAACAATTCCCAAGATACATAACATATTCATAACACATGAAACCAGAATAAATGAAAAATGATATTTGCATATTGAAATAAAAATATATCATTTCACGATATTTATATTATCTATGCTTTATCAATCTATTTTCAAAATCATTTAAAATACATTAATAAATATATTTTTGAATAAAACTGTCCCATACATCTTTGAAGCTTTTAAAAGAACTTTTAATTTCAAAAAATTCATGTCCATATAAATAAATCCTTAAACCATTTTTAAAACATGGACATTAATGATAATGATTTAGAAGAATAAATGTTTAAAAAATTTAAAATGTTATTTTAGTTAAAGAGTTCCCAACCAAATGTGAGATGCTTGAATACAAATAATTGAGGAATAACATTAATCAAAGATTATAATATCATGAGAATAAGGATATTCATGATATAATATGTCAAAGGGAAGTATATACACCATTTAAAAGTTTATGTGTCTATAACAACAAATAAATCCCAATGGAATGTAAATTGAGACAAGGTCCCTTTCAAATATCATATCCTTAGATTAAAGGCAAATCAATGACATAATTATATGTGAAAAATACGAATACACCCAATATAAGTTGATATTACGTGTAAAACAACCAGAGTTCATTCACAAAAATTCATATCATGACATAATCAAGAAGTATATGTTCAACCCAATGAATGTAAATTGGGTTTAGAAGTTCTCTTATAGAAATTTGGCAGCCTAACAACGTCACTTTAAAATTCATAAAATGAATAGATGAGAGAGAAAAGGGTATCTCATCAAATGGAAATAAAATTTAAAGTAATAAGGATATATAAGAACATATCCCAACCTATGATAATGGAAATTAAAAGACATAACATTAAATAAGTCTTAGACCTAAAGAGGATGGTGAAAGGTTCCCTTACCGATTTGGTATCTTATGAAACATAAGACCCATGAAGGAAATAAGATACAATGAAGATGTAAAAACACATAAATTAATTTATATTACACAAAGAATACAATCATGATCAGTACATACACAACACCAAAGGAAATAGTGACAAATATAACATGAATCTCATGGGAATAAAAAGGGAGATGAAGTCCCCTTACCTCGTTGTAATCAATCGAGTCGTATGACCAAAAATTAATAACCACAAAATGAATCACAAAATACCATGAATATACAAATAATCATGATAATATATATCAAATGTCTGTACAATATACACAACATGCAATAAATATGTAGCAAACAATGGAAATCCCATGGAATTTAAAGAGATATAAGAAACCCCTCACCTCATGTATGACTTTTCTTGTATGTTACTTGTTCTTCCTGGATAATAAAAATAAGTTAATTTATACTTTATTAAGAACATTTTTAAATTTCTTTATTCCTTTTATATCACATATTACCTTTCTATGACAATTAGTTAATTATTTTAGTTCATATCAGACAATTTGTCGATGTTCGAAACTTGAGTTAAAAATGAACTTGTTATAATTATAAATTGTCCATGTTGTCAAAATTACATTATCTCTAGAATTATATTCATGATTTATATATCATATATATAATATAAATCTAGTATATATGTATTTATAATTTTCCATATCATTTGTATATATAGAAATGAAATGCACCGTTCCTGTAGACAATAAGTCGTATGTACGCATAAATGCTACTTCCATTTCATTTTGTTTTCATTTTAAAAGAAATGAAAACCAAATGATACATAGGTATATCATTATTATAGTAGAATAATATATTATATATATATTACATAAGTTTATTGACACCAATATTTATACGTTCCATGTATGGTATGAATAATCCATATCACTTTGAGGGGGTGGTAGTCTACACATCCTCAAATGAAAGTATCGTGTTTACCCATTATGGAAACCCTAAAGGTATGATATAATTTAAAAATACAGAATAATAGAGAAACAATAAACATAATATATATCATATATAAATATAGTACCATCATAATGTACACCATGAATGCAGTTGGAGATATTGGATCAATTATCATTTCGCGAGGCAGTAGTTTGTCATCCACAGAAGCAGTATGTTCTTAACCATTCGATGGAGGTGTGTGGAAGTTTAGTTCAAATAATTCTCATAAAAACAACCTATTATTTTTAGAATACTGGTTTTGTTATTATATAAAGGGATAAAGAGAGTGTAGGGTGTTGGAGAATTAATATAAAAGAAAAAAACTTTAGAGAAGATGTTACCTTTAAATTAGGTGTCTCCCTTTGGTTTGAACCAAAAGGGTTACTAAAATTTCTTGATGCATAGGGGAATAATTATAGGAGTAATAGAGGGATGTAGGGATTTTAATTGGGAAGATTATGGATGCTATAAGGGGCTTGAGAAGTGTGAGTAGTGGGTTAGTGGGGATGCCCTTTTATAAGGGGGAGGAGTGGCTCTTTAGAAATGTTTGAAAAAATTATTTTATTATATAATAATTTTCATTTTCAAAAGGTCCAAAACTCATTGAATTAGAAGATAATATGACTTTTGTTCGAAATAAAATCACCCAATATGAATTGGATAGGTTTTAGTTATTTGTTTAAATTTTATAGTCACATTTATTTAAATCATTTATTAATATGGTAATCACTACATCATCATTGTGTCATAAATAATTTTATTTATTTGATGTTTAAAAATTATAAATAAAATACCATTATATAGGAAATATTATTATATTTCAAATGAATATTTATAGTTGAATATATATCTTACATAACCCAATGTAAAAATCGATTTACTGAAAGATATATGTTTATGTAATTTTTTCTTTAATTTAAATTAATTAATATAAAGTGTCATTGTATCTCGTATATGGATCCATGGGGTCCTGAAATCGACCCAAGGATTACCATGGTTGGACATGTATCATCAAATATAATTAGAACACATTTTAGGGTAATATAATATTGTTATAATATTAATTTTTTACCCTTATTTACCAGACTTACATTATAACTATGGAAAATAAAATATTTACTGTAGTAAATATGTAAAATGTCTAGAAATAAAATTTAACTATTCACAAAATTTGAATCTCTTGATTCCAAATATGGAATCCATTTTTCCAAACTCAAATCATACCCTGATGTTAATCCAAAAAAGTATGTTTTTAAGATATAATAACTATCAAAACATTGACACCTTTTGATGTCAAATTTAAATGTGAAATTACTTACGATGACCAAAATTGGATTGAATGGTAAAAATATAATCTAATTACACATTAAAACCAATTAAAAATATAATCTAACCATAATAATAAATTGTATTAAATGATAGATTTGAATTAAAAATTCATTATATTTCACTATTTATTAAAAAAATGAACATTATCAAAAAATACCAAAATTTCATCCAATATAAATTTTGATGTCCTGATTCTAAAGAAAAATATTATTTTGTAAAATAGAAAATATAAAAGTGGAAAAAACATGATTTAAAAAGGTTTCTTCATAAAAACATGGTAAATCGACCTTTCAAAGAATATTAGAGTATTTATGCTTAAAATTGGATTCATTCACATTTTAAGCCTCTATATTTCATTGGATAAATGTAAAAAAATTTAATAAAAATGTTTAATAATACTTTAGTTTGTTCTATTAATTCCCGCCAATACAACAGCTATGCATTAACTACTATTTAAAATAATAATATTATATTATTATTATTTAGTATACCTAAACATTTTGTTCAATATAAGATTTCAAAAAAATCCGTTGTTGCGTATTGGGTATGCCATCAAACATTAAATCACCTTTAAAGTGAATTTAATATTTAATTCAAAATTATTAATAAATGTGAAAATGTCTTACTCTATATTTACCCGGGATGTTACTTTGGGACTCAGTGACAGTGTTAGATTGTACTAGATTGGAACACTGACATACTATTAGTGTTGTTATTGTATGAGTCCCCTTTTGGTATTATACATTGGAAACATTATTCATTGTATCATTTCATGTGTCATGTGTTCATTTTATAATTATTAAATTATTAGGTTTATTTTTAATTACATTTAAATATTTATAGTAGTTTTTTGGTAATTCCTCTTATTATATATGTTTTTCCATATGGTTCTAGTATACAATAGATGCCCTATTGAAGGAATGATTTTGGAGCAACTCTCATATTCACCAATAGATCATGAGGATTTACCAATGGGGTCTTGTTATGATAGTAGTTCTATTATATCAACCATAGGATGGGATATCAACATATAGATAGTATGATTATGGACATTTCTTATACTATTTTCATGAATAAATAAATATTATATATGTTAATGTACTTTTATCTTATCTCATAAATATGACATAACTATTTATAACCCCGATCAATAGAGTATTCCATCCCTATATAGATTTGTTCAGGATCATGTTTATCATTTTCTTTATGTTGTACACACCGATGTGATAAGATCATATTATATATTTGGAGACATTATTGAGAATAAAATGGGAGAACTTGTAATGTTTTCAACTCATAAAATTTAATTTTTATTTTTGAGAGGTATAATTCTTATGTAATGTGAAATAAGATGTTTTTTTATCATTTATCCTATTTAAGATCAATTTTTTAGTTTAGTTGTTCTTTCCAAAGATGGTTATAGAGATCTACAAATTCATGGATTTGTTAGGATACTATGACATATTTTTTTAGAAATTCTTCCAGGATTATGTGTCAATGAAAAAAATAAGCATGGAAGGGGTGAAGTTATATTTAATCAATCAATTAGATATTTGCATCATAGAGATTAAGGTTAGATTAAATATTACCCCAATATTGACCTTACCATGGTGGTGTAATGAATATTCCATGTATCTTGAGAAATCTAGATTCAAGAATGGATCATGTCTAATGCATCATGGGTAAGAAGATGCATAAGCCTCTATGAATCAGAATCTACATTAGTATAACAACAAAACACATGATTTGAGTTGGGAAGAATTATATATGTTTTTATAGAATCATCTACATAAACTATATGATATAGAATTATATATTCTCTTACTGTATATAAAAAATTCAAAAAATATGATAAGTAGAGTAATAAATATTTGTAATTCGATATTATTTATACATATATAATGGGGGATAAAATAGTTGAAAAGTTTTCTGGTAAAGATTTAGACCAATGAATGAGGGAGGCTAGTAGCGAGTGGTAGATACTATGCCTCTTCAAAAAGATGTTACTGGATACTCAAAATTGCAGGGGAATATCTGAACCCATACATATGAGAAATATATTATCTCCACCCGGTAGGTTGATAGGGTTTCTAGTATTGAAATTTAATTATATGGTCCAGAGAGATAGAATATATGATGTGGATCAACCACTATATGAAATCATGACAATGATGGGATATTTTACATCTGAGGTATTTTTGTTGTAACAATAAGATTGTTTAAGGAGATGATGAATTATTCACATGTGTTGGGAAGGAAAATTCACCTCGGATTGATCAAGATATATCATGAAAATCAATGGTAGTTTTAGTTTATTATGATAATGAAAGAGATAAAATGGGTTATATCACAATAATTAATAAATAGAAGATAGAGGACGAGAATCAATGTCTCATTAGTCTTATTAAACCACTACTCATTCTCCTAGGGAAATGGGATGAGGCTATTATGTCCTTCGTAAGGTTATAGTTTAGGTTACCCCTTTAAGATGACAGTAAAAGGGTTATCTTAGATTTATTTACCAAAGTACTAAATTACTTACAAACCCGAGAAAAATATATTGTTGATGATATGTGAATGAACTTTAATTGTGAGATAATATGATTTCATTATGTGATTATTATAATAATTTAATATGAAAGCATGTAATTTGTTAGGTTGGAATATACAAAGCAACACAAGAGGGTGTGCATTGTTTCATTCCAAAAATATTCAACAATTCTAGATTTTGACACCCATCGTGATTTATGTAGATATGATTTTTTTTCTTCTTTATGAAAATTTATAAAAGATAAATAGAAATAAAGAACAGAACTTTTTATAGTGGTTCAGGGCACAAAGATCCCCTAGTACACTCTACTAATCACTCTCTCTAAGAGCTTGGTAAATTTCAATAGACTGGTACTTCCTATCATAAGACCATAAATTTAAAAAATAGTGTAGGTAGTTGAAACCTTTATAATAACATGAATAACAATTCCATTCAGTTCTATTGAAGAGAACTACTTATCCACAACTTTGATCATGAAGCTGATACTCCACCAAAACTGAGTACAAGCAGTTGAAACTACAATAAATCCAAAGAGTTTGATATGAAAGGTTTAGGTTGTTCTTCACAGTTTCAGCAACATCAACTAACAATTGATGAATCTTCTCATTTAAAATAGAATATATTCATGAATGAAATAGTGTGGAGTGATCCTTATTAAAAAATGATCTTCAATAAGCTAGCGACTAATCATCAGTAGTAATCTTACATCAGTAAAAGATTGCACATGTATATCTCTAAAGTATACCTTCATTTAGAATTTATCTTTCATTATAGTTGCACTATAAAAGATAATTTCTGTTATACAGTCAGATATGTGAATCACTTATAACAAACATAAATATGTATATATTTGAAGAGATAATCTAAAAGAATATATTGAACAAATTACTTGCTTTGGTATTCCAGATTCGAAAGAATAGTTTTATTGATCATGGAATTTTAATTTCCAATTGACCAGAGGAGTTATAAATTCCCATAGAAATAGAAGATATTTCCTCTTATGAACATGGTTCTTTGAAACAATAAAAATGATCCTTGAGTCATCCTTTAATTATAACATGATAATTGTAGTAATCTCTTACTGAAAAATCATTATGAAAAAATTGACATTTTAGAACCCAACACAGGTTTGAGAAGCGTAGAGTAGTGTTATTTGGTGTAGCGTAGGGTTCCTTTGCATAAAATAGGGTTCCTTATCCATTCTTTAACCTTTAATAAATTTAGGTATAAAAAGTATCATAGGGAAGATAATCCATCCTTTTATCTTTATAAGCATAAAATCAAAAATGTAGCATTGACTAACCAACATTCAACATTTCCACACATTGGGTATAAAAAGTAAATCTAGACTACAACATAAGCTTTCTGATCAATATGTTTGAAAATTATAAAAATGTTATTATGTTGATCCCATTGTAAACTATTTTTTGTAGATTATGGTGGACACCATATGCAAGCGTTTTACATTTTTAGTGCAACAGAGGGATGATACCATGCAATCAATTACCGAATGTAGGGATTGAAACAATGTTTCTAGAGTAATTATTGTAATTTCAAATTACTCTAACCCATATAAAAATCCTTGAAAACATTTTGAAAAAAATTCTTTAGAAAACAAACACCGGTATTTGTGAATATCAAAATAATCATAAATTCTAGATTATTTTCGAGACAACACATGCCCAACAATCTCCCCCTTTTTAATGATCACAAAACACATAACACAATCAATAAAAAAAATAAAATAAAATGTAAGATTTTTAAACACACAAAAATAGATATAGTTTTTTTATATAAACTTCACAGTTTTATTTTGATAAAAAAAATAGATACTTGTAAACTAAATATTTTCTCTACAGAAATGTTGTTGTATGAAAATATTCTCACCCATCTCACCACAGTCTTAATGGAAATTATCCATTGGTTTTCTTACCAACATTCACTTGAAAATATTCTACCCCTTTTCGTTATATCAAAAAGATTGTTTTAAAGAATAAATAATATAATACACAATTAATAGAGCATTGAAATATAAATGAATTGTTATAAAGAATGATATGACATAGAAACGTTGGACTTCCAATTTTAGATTTGAACCAAAAAAAGATACTAAAACCATAATAAGAAAGTTAATTTAAATTAAAAAGAATTTAAATTTTCAGTAAAATAAAGTACAATCCTTAGTCAATGAAATGGTCTTCAAAATTAAAAAATTTGGTCTGAAATGGTAGGTCCAGGTGGTTCATTAGTATGAGGAAGGTCTTGAATAACACTACTAATATAAAAAAATCAAAATAAGGCACTAGGAATGGTTGTTAGAGACTTCTGACCATTGTTGAAGAATATTTTTCAAATAATTTTCATCCATAAAATTCTAAATTAGATTAACCTTTACAAATTCATTCCCAACATCGTATGAAAGAATGAACAGGGTCATCCTGTCCTTTAATTTATTAAGCACTTGTCCCAACCCGGATTCACTTGATGTCTATTGGTTATTCATATGTTGTTTATTTTCCAACAGCACACTTAAAAAAATATTATCATATGGAAGAGTGTGTAATGTATTATTGAACACAACTATTATAGAGGTAATAACTTCAATCATTATGAGAAGGTTTGGAAGTGTCTATTGAGAGGAGGTTGATGCTTGACCACTTCCCTTGAGAGACTAAAATTATCTCTATTTTATCATCTTAAACTCATAAATCTCTAATTTCATAACAGATTCACCTCTAAAAAAAATTGAACAATTTAGAAATCATGTTGATAATCTCTTTAATGTCTCCACAATTTTTTATTCTATTTTAATTCCCATAAATGGAGATTCTATGCTTCAAACATAGGTCTTGGAATAGAAGAAACATTGTATTTATCAAATTTCTTTTTCTTATCCTCCATCTATTCTCTGAGAAAAAAATTATTATCCTTCAATATGTTGATATTTATATGTAAGGTTTCAGCATGAGAATTATATGATTCAGAAGATGGAGTACCATTTTTAAGAATAAATTCTATAAGAAAAACTTTTACTAAGGCCAAACATGGCTCTTCATTACCAATTGATCTATTTTCTATGGAAGATCCTCCAATAATTTCATAATCAAGAACAAAATGTGTTCATTTATTAGGAATAGATTCCATGATAATTTCTTAACTATGAGCCTCTTTCCCAACTTTATCATCCTAAAGATTCTCACACTGAGATACTCCTAGTGCTTCATCCATAGTCTCTGGAATGATAACTGCAATTACTATTTTCTGAACAAGTGATTCTTTTGGATATGAAGTGCCTTCTTCATTAGGCCTCTGTCTGATAGAGACAACTGAAGGAATGATCCTTTTCTTCCCCTAAGTAGCTTATAATAACTTCGGTTTTTGTTTTGTACCAACATGAGAAATACTATTGCAAGAATTTCTCCAAAAAAATCCATGCTTCATAATAGTTGACGTATAAATTTTTTTTTTGTAGAGACATTATTTTCTAAAAAAATATTTTTTTTTCCATTCCATCATAGTAAAAAAGAAATTATCCTTCCATAGGGATAATATCCCATATTCGCGTTAATGTGCCATCAATGGTTTACATATCTTATCACAAAATGATATAAATTAAACTTTATGTGATTTAGAAAAAAAAACATGATATATGTGTCAGAATATAAGACTTTCTCTATCTTAATAGTCATATGAAACATTCCATATTGAATAAACTTCATCAAAACATGAGAATCATGAGTAAGTTCTTTTGTCATTTCATTCTTGATAGTTATTTTTTCAAACAACTAAATGATAATGTATTCGGGAAAATGTATTCCATTACGATATTCTGTAAATCAAACTAGAACTCTCCCTCATGTGTACAATGTAACATCTTAGCTATTTCCATAGAAGAAAAAGAAAATGATGAATCATTAATCTTATAGATAATGAAATATTCTTCGTATCAAATTCTAAAAAATAAATTTACACAAAATTCATTTACTTCTATGTCGTAAACCATAGACATTTCGTCTTCTCCTAAAGCATAAACCAAACAATTAAATATCATTGATTATGTGAGAGAAATATTCATATAATCTAAATAACAAAAATCGATTACCTTTACCTAGAGCACTTTTTAGGCTTTCACTAAAACATAATTATTGTTGTCCAACTAATCATCTACATATCTTCAAGAGGTTTTTATCTCTGAAGGTTTCTAGATTGAAGGGATTTAAGGTTTTGGGTTTCGACAAATGGGAATCAAAAGAAGCTCTATAATCCAAAAGGACATGTAAGAGAGGAGAGATTAAGCAGGAGAAGGAAAATGGTTTTCTCACACCGATTGAGAATGTACTCATTAATTTTTAATTTTAAAAAGAAAATTAAAATTAAATAGAAATGAAATTCTAAATAAAAATGTAATCAAATAAAACATATTAAATAAATATTACTAAAATAAAAATAGAGAGACTAGAAATAAATTAATAAATGATCACTTCAAATCAAATATTCCTAACCCCCTTTATAAAATCAAAACATGCACTTAGAATTGGTTTAGTAAAAATATAATCTAGTAGATATTTGGTATTAAGAAATTGTAATGATATATCCTTTTTAGGGACATAATATCTTGGAAAATAATGTCGTAGATCAATGTGCTTAGTCCTAGAATGACTTATAGGATTTTTTGAATTAGGTATTGCACTAGTATTATCATATAAAATAGGTATACTAGTAATGTTTATTCCAATGTAAAATTTAGTGTTTATCATCCACAATACTTATGCACATCAACTTGCAGTAGATACATATTCTACTTTAGTTGTTGAGAGGGAAACTGAGTGTTGTCTCTTACTAGACCATGAAACTAAAAATTTTCATAAGTCATATGTTCTTGATGTACTTTTTCTACATATTCTACAACATCTAGAGTTAGTATCTGAATATGAAATCAAATTAAAATTAGAATATTTTGTATAAAGAAGAGATTGAAAAATATTTCTTTTAAAATATATGAAGATTCTTTTTACAGTAGTAAGATGAGAGTCTTTTATATTTTATTGAAATATAGAAAAAATAAAAAAAAAATAGTTCCTGGTCTGCTAGCAGTAAGATATAAAACAATTCAAATCATACCTCTATATAACTTGTTGGCAACTGGTTTTCGACCTTTATCCAAATCATGTTTTATAGTGGAACACATAGGAGTTGTTTATGTGTTTATGTTATGAAGTACAATATTTTTCAATAAATCAACAATATAGTAAATTTGATTTAAAATATTTATACACTATTTTTGGAAAATATGAAATCCAAATAAAAAATTCTGTTCTCCCATCATACTTTTTTGAAATGCTTTTTTTCATTAAATTTGAAATATTGCAATAAATATTATTATTTTTTGAACCAAAAATAACACCATCAACATGATTTTTAACTAATAAAATATTAATGAAAATATATTCTTGAAATGTGTTGGATTTTTCAATCCATTAATAAATCCATTTTTAAAATAAAAGAACTTAATATTTCATACCAAGAACAAGGTGCTTGTTTAAGGCCATAGAGTTATTTAGTATGTTTAAAAATAGATTTTAGTTTTTGAGAATTTTCAAATTAGGGGGATTGTTCAACATAAACTTCTCCTATTAAATAACCATTTAAAAATGAAGAATTAACATACGCCTAATATAATTTAAGATTCATATGATTTGGATAAGATAAAAGAATTCTAATGGCTTCTAATATAGCTATATGAGAAAATGTCTCATTACAATCAATACCTTTATCCTGATTATATCCTTTAGCAACAAATATAGATATATTTTGGATTATGATCCCTTGATCATCCTCATCATTTATAAAGACCCACATGGTTCCTATAACTGGATAATTGGTAGGTCTTTCTACTAGTTTACAAACATCATTCTTTTGAACTGGTTTAACACTTCTTATATTTCTAATATCCAACTATCAATTTCTATTTATTTTTGAATAGTCTTAGGTTCTAACATGTATAGAAAGTCATAGAATTCATCTAGGTTTCCACAACTTTTTATAGTTCTAATTACAATGTCTTGGTCTCCAATAATAGTTTCTAGAGGTTGATTCTTTAGAGTCCTAACTTGTCTAGGAAAGACACATTCAGGTTCCTCAGTATCATGCTTTTCTGAACAAGTCTGAATTTTATTAATGTCATTTTCAAAATAATTTTAGGGGTTTTTTCTCATGTTTTCAGAAGATTTAGTAACTCTATTAGTTTTATATTTCTCTTTAATAAAAGGGTTAGTTTCATCAAACATCACATAAACTGATTCTTCAACAATACTTGACTTTTTATAAACACTCTATATTATTTTGAGGTAAAAAATATCACAAAAATATTCCTTCTTTAGATTTTGGATCGAAATTACAACGGTTTCCCTTAGTATTCAATATATAGACCTTGAATGGAAAAACATCAAAGTAATTTACTTCGTGTTTTCTTTGATTCCCAAGACTATAAGGGTTCTTTCTGAAATTTGGCCTTATTAAAACTCTATTCATGATTTAGAAGGTTGTTATTATAGTTACTTCCTAAAGATAGGTATGAAGAATGTATTCATTCAGAATAGTCCATGCCATATCTTGAATTGTTATATTTTTTCTTCCAATAATTCAATTTTGTTGTGGTGTTATTAGTGAAGAGAAGGTGTGTTTAATATCTAGATTTGAGAAACAAATTGAATTCATGGTTCTCAAATTCTCTACCATGATCACTTCCCAATGAAATTATTTTAAAACGTTTTTCCATTTTCGACAATTTTAATAAAAATTTCAAAAAATTGTGAAAACATCAATTTCTGATTTTTGGAAAATAAAATCAATTAAATATAGAATAATCATCTAATAAAACACAAAAAAATAATTTACCAGCCAAACATGGTACCCATTATGGTCTAAAAAAATATAAAAGTATAAGTTTGAATGGTTTAGATGTAGCAATTTTTTAATAGATTTGAAAGAAGATTTGTGTTGTTTTCCAATTTGGCATGCATCACAGAATCTTCCACTGTCATAGTTAAGACTTGGAAATCCAGAAACTAACTATTTCATAGATAATGTATATAAATAATATATATTATTGTGTCCAAGGATTCTATTCCAAATCAATTATTTAATTATCTTTGTAGTTTATAAAATTAAATTCATGATTACATAAGGAATTTGAATCCAACTTATAAACATTATTAGTTTTAGGTGCTCTAAATTTAGGTAACATATATTTAAACACAAAGAAGTTATTGTTTGAAATGTCTACACAACATCTGTCATCATAGAGTTGAGAGATACTTATCATGTTTGTCTTTAACCCTTTCCAAAATATCACTTTATTGATTGAGATAGTATTTGGATCTCTAAAATTTTCAACTCCAATTATTTTTCCATTGGCATTATCACAAATAGGTACTAGCTCTCCATATATTTGAGTGAGTGTATGAATGTATTTTGAATCTCCACTCATATGCATGGAACAACTAATGTCTATAAACCATATGGATTTTCTTTTATTGTGACATGTTTCCTAAAAAAGTAATTAAACAAATGTTTCTTCTGGTACCCATATCTTCTTGGGTCCAGAATGGTTAACAAACAATGATATAGAAATCCATATCTTCTTTATTTTTCCATAAATTATATAAGTTATTTCAAAAAAAACATTTATAAATAAAGGCTAATCTAAAACCACTAGTTTAATGTTTTTTAAAATAGAAATTATTATTGAAACAACCTTTTTTTCCACAATGATAACATGTAGTATTTTTAGAATTAGGCACAAAATTATTTTTATATAATTATGATGTATTACCCTTAAAATTCAAAATCATTCCCTTAATGGAATTATATCCCCAAGTCTCTTTTAAAATATTTTTTCTATTATTAAAAACAAGAGAACATTATTATAAGATACTACTTCATATTGAAATTCATTGATTTTATTTTCTGGATTGATATTGCTTGATGCATAAGAATTGAATTTTTCAAGCATCTTTGGTTGGTTTTTTTTATTAAATATCTTTCACATAAAATAACATTATGATTTTTTATATATATTTATGTCTCTTTAATATGGAATAATATTTTCTTTCTTGGATAAAATAACAGGCTTCCAATTTATCATTTGAGAAAATACTATTATCAGAATAAGAAGAGTAATAAGTTTTTACCTTTTCCTCTTCATCCATAAAAAAAATATTGGATTTTTTTTGATTTATCATTCTCTGAAACAAGATTTTAAGGGTTTATATCATCTCCAGACACAATATATTTAGATTTTATTTCTTTTTTTTTTCTATTGTGCTCATAATCAAATTTTTATATATATCTTATCTTATCTTTTTCATTCATATTACAGTTGAGGAAAATTATGTCTGATATGGAACAATTTCTTGCATTAATATAATAAAAGTTATCTTGTTTATTTTTATTCCTTCATAATGGATTTTATGAATCCTCTCTTTTTGGTAGAATTTGTGAAACCTTCTAGCAAGCTGAGCCAATTAAATTTCCATATCATAGGAATCTGAATTTTTTTCTTCGTTGAATTTTTAATTTGATTTTATACTATGCTTCTAAGATGTCACTTTAAATGTAGTATTTTATTTATTTACTATAATTTTTCGATCGTCAGCTTCAACCTATATTTCTACATCATACATCATTAGTGTCCCAATAAGATCTTTCATTGTTATATTTTTTACTAGTGATGATTGATGAATTGCAGTAGATATGCGATTCCATTTAAATGGTAGTAATCTCAGTTAATTTCAAATTTTGATCATATTGTTATATGGGTTCATCTAAGTCTATAGTATTGTTGAAATTTTTTATAAGCCTTCCATTCATCACTATGATTAATTCACTATAAAACATTCTAAATGTGTAAAATTTTAGTTTGTCTATAGCATATCTCATCTCTCCTACATTATATTTTCCTTCAAAAGAAATTGTAATAGTATTCCACATCTCAGAGGTAGTTGTAAAATGGGATGCATTATTTAATTCAGCTGGTCCTAGAACATAATTAATTTAATTCATTACATTATAATTGTTATAATACTCATCTTTTTTATAGAATCCCATGTTTTTTTTCTCAAGAATTGTATATGGAGAAATGATCTTTGAGTAGACATTTAATCCATGGTTTTTAGATAAATAATAATTTGATATTTCCACCATCCATAATTATCACCATTAAAATATGGAGCATGTACAATTGAAATTCCTTCCCTCAGATCATCCATTTCTATCTTTGTATAGATTTTATACATTTAGCTTTCTATAGATGTATCAAAAAGCTCACATTTGACACCAATTGTTATGTCTAAATATAAAAAGTATACATGATGGGGTGAACTGTTTCTTTTAAAAAGTAATCAATAATTATTTCTTTTGGAACCCATGGTGATTTATACAGATATTCATTGTTTTTATTACATATTTAAATATGTATCAGATAAAAAAAATAAAAAATAGCTTTTTATAGTGGTTTGGGATACCAAGATCCCATATTCCACTCTACCAATCACTCTCTTTCTGAGCTTGGTAAATTTCACTAGAATAGTCCTATTATCAAAAGGCCATAAATTTACAACTGAGAGGAGGTAGTTGACTTATTTATAATAAGACTAATAAAAAATCCATCTGGTTCTGTTGTGGGGAACATATTATACATAGATCAGATCAAGAAGCTGATACTCCACCAAAACAGTGTATGAGTAGTTGAAAATCCAACAAATAAAAGCATTTCATTTGAATGTTTAGAGTTTTTATTCATATTTACAGTAGAAACAACTCACTATTAATGGATATTTTTCTTTAGGAAAGAATATTGTCAAGAATGAAATTGTCTGAAGCAATCCTTTTTGAAAAAATATGTTCAATAAAGTGGCAACTAAAACACAGAATTAATATTAAAATAGTAAAAGATTTAACATTTATATCTCCAAAGTGTTGCTTCTTTCAGAATCTATCATTCATTTCAATAGAACTGTAAAAGATAATATCAGTAACAAAGTTGCATATGTAAATTTCATATCACACACACACAAACATATATATATATGTATGTATATATTTTAAGAGATACTATGAAATAATATATTTATAAGAAAAATTACTTCAGTATTCCATATTCAAAATAATAGTTTTGTTGATCAAATAATTTTAAATTCCAATCGACCAGGGGAGTTGTATGTTCCCATAGAAATAGGAGATATTACCTTCGATGAACTCAATTCTTTTAAACAATAAAATTTATCAATCAATCATTCTTTAATTCTGACTTGACCATTACATCAATCTTGAAATGAAAATGTGTTTGTAAAAATATCTCCATTGAGAACACAACACGTGGTTGTGATGCGCAACGTAGGGTTATTTTATATAACATTGGGTTCATTTTCTTTGTTTAGGGTTCCTTAACCATACATTCAGCTTTACGTAAAATAGGGAACACAATTAGAGTAGGGATGATACTCCGTACATTTATCCTTGTTAGTATAAAATCCAGAACATAGCATTGATTAACCATGCTTTCATGTTGTCCACGCCTATGGTATTAACAGCAAATCAAGACTCCAACATAAGGTTGATGATCCATACATGTGATTATTCTCTGAATGATTGGATGTTGATGCAAATACAAAATTCATACCGTATCATAGGGTTGATACCATATGCAAGCATTTCACATTTTAATCATAACGTGGGGTTGATACCATACGTTCATTTACCCAATAATGGGTTTGGAATAGTGCTTCCAGAGTAATTCTTATAATGTCAAATTACATTGAACTGTATAAAAATTCTAAAAAAAATCATTCTAAAAATATTCATTAGAAAAAAAAAGTGTATTTGTGAATATCAAAATCATAATTAATTATAGGGTATTTTTGAGACAATCCATGCCCAACATAACTAGCATTAGGTTTCTAGAAATCATTATAAACGATGTTCAACACTCATGTAATTTTTTTTAAAAGGATGTGGCTGAAGCCTCAATTTATTATTTAAATCAAATACCTCTTTAGACTGGGTAGAGGGAGACCCATTACATAGCCCGAAGGCCCAAGGCCAAGTGGCCTGAGACTAGGTTTCAAAGCCCATATTTTTGGCTCAAAGAGCCCCTCGATGAATAGTACTTCTACAGTACGCGGGCTGCTGCAGTACCGGCTACAGTACCTCCACCGCTACATTCCCTGCTACAGTGCCTTCGCCGCTACAGTGTCGCTGCCGCTATAGTCCGCCGCTACTACTATACTGCTACAGTGCCCCGCTACAGTGCTGCTATAGTACCTGGAAAGTAGTTCCTTCCTGGATTTGATCCTGGGTCTTTTGGATGCCAAGAAGGAGCCTGTAATGGTGTATTATTTGGTTGTTGAGGATATGTGTCAAAAATGAATACATGTTTTATATGACTATAAGATATGATTCTGAAATAAGTATTTATATCATATAATAATAGTTTTTAGGAATCTAAATAGTACCTATTTAGGAATTTTATTTAAGTTTTAGTTATCCACCATTGTGTTGGATATAGGTATGATAATAATATATTATTTAATGTAGTTTAATGAAAAAGTCCTTAGGGAAAAAAGATTTCATTTAGGGAAAATTATAAACCATCATGAGTTTTATGTTGTCTTATGTAGATCATTAATGTCATCCCATGTAGTTCATGGCTACAAAACACCTATATTTAATATTTTCTCTATGATTGGGATATAAGATGATATAGATATAAGTGATATTGTCCTTATTGTTCTTAGGGACATTTGTGTTCATCAAGATGATCACTTTAGTAGTGTATTTATTAATGAATTTATTATGATACAAAGGGATTAATGTTGTATTCTATAAATTATGACTTTATATATATCAAACAAGTCATTATCTTATGATTAAAATTAATTTTGTCATGATGAAAATAGATTCATTGTTTATGGAATACATATATAGTAGATCAGACTAAGAAGATTCATTTAAGTGAAGGGGTACCTATGGAACATGTCTTGTGGAAGGAAGGATTTATAATGAATGATATATGGTATTGGGAGTTGGGTGTTTCATAAAAATCATTGGAAATTTTCACTAGTAATGAATGATTATTCATGTCAAAAATGTGTATATAAATTATTTGGAGTTTCTAATGAACCACACATATCTATGTATAAATTTTAAATTTTTTTCATGAAATGATGGTTGTTTTAGTGTATTTATATCATTAGTAAAGTTAGTTTCCATGTTATAAGGTTATGTATCTTTGGAGAGAAACTATAGATCTGTTGGCCCTTGGGTGGGCACACTATCATGTACCTAATAGCCCATGGGGTAGGACCAGTTACCCATTGACATCCATGATAAATATTTTTAAATTTTAAATGAATTGAATTTATTATTATTAAAGGTTGTTAAAACTGAAGACCCTTTTTTCTATAGGTGCATGAACTCACCCCTCATACCCTTTCTCTTATCCATTTCAATTATGGTATTCCTATCTCATATGCTCTAATTACTTTTTTTTATATCCCATAAAATCAATGTGAATATGAATGGAACTCCCCTTTATTTTACTATTATTTTCTTTCACTCCATAATAATTCACTGTAAACAATTATATATTCGAGTTTTAGGTCTGGTTTTATGATTTCATAAAATTATAGCTGATTCATATAATGATATTTTAAAGGGGGGATTATAAAACCACATGTCAAGTGGTATCTTTGTTTTCTTATTAGTTTTTATTATTTTTATTTTTGTTGATATACATGTCATGTATAGTGTATTTTTTTATTAAACCTTAATTGAAATTATTTTCATTATATATATTCTTTCCAATAATGACTTCTAGGGATAAGAGAGCATACCCAATTGTTAATATTGAAACAAGGTCACCATGTACATTTTTATAATTGGGAAGTGTTATAGAACAAGGAATTAGAAATAAATTAGGAAGTCCATTAGTATGTTATGACATAGTGGTCCATGTTAGGATTTTTCATGTGTCTCAATATAATAGGAAGCCCTTATATGTTAGATGTTAGCATCAGGTTAACCCTTTGGTGGTATTTTTGGTTATTTTTATATTTTACTTTTAAAAGGGGTGAGTACTATTCAACATTAATTGGAATGATTCTATATAGGTTGTTACATGTATTTAGATTGGAAAATGTGATTTCATGTATGTGAACCAACTAAATATTTATTATAAAATTGAATTGGATGACAAAAAATACATTATTTGTTACATAAGTGAAACAAAAATTAATTAAATCTTATTATGTGTTCTAGGAAAGGAATTGGTTATTATATGAATTCATTATTATCCCAGGAATTGGATTTTGATGTTTTTCCTCTACACATAGACTTGGATGAAGGGTGAAATGTTTTAAAAAACCATATCCTATATAGTTAATGAGATAATATACTATTATAATCCTTTTGGGTCCTAATATAGGGATTTGAATTTACACATTCCAACCCATAAAAAATTATTGGGATTGGATGTTTTTCATGTACACTCTATGATATAGAATAGTGGTGAATTTTATTTCACATGTTAATTTAAAAACATGTGTTTATATGAAGATCAACATACTTACAAGATCATTTTTTGACATCATGAATTTTTAAAAATTAATGATTATGAAAACATGGGTTTTTATGTTTGTTTATTATAGATATTTGTGGGGATTTAGTGATGACCATTTTAATTATGGGTGATATATTTATAGATACCCGAATTAGATGATGAAGGTTTCATCACTCACTAGATGATATTTCATCACTAAAATATATGTATGGTATTTTTTGTTGTTAAGTTTTATAAGAATATTTTTTTATAAATAATTTTTTATATTTTATATTTATTAATGAATTCCATTGTTGGTAGATTATTAGGTATATTGTGGAAACCATTCATATATTCCATATTGGGTGTGAAATAATTTATAGATCAATATTTAGGTATGGGAATGTGGATGATGATTGATAGTTGAGGAAGTTAGAGGATATTAGTGTGAGATATAACAGGTAGAAAATTAGACCCAGTTGTTGTTATACATCTACATTATTCTATTTATTTTGACATCATTTTCTATGATTAACCTCTTATGTGACCTTATCTCCTAATTTATTCTGTATATGATAATACTTTTGGTTCACATTTTTATATTTCATTTGACTTTTTATTTGTTTATTGCTGTTGTATAGATGTAATGGAAATATTTTTTTGTTCATTATAGAAAATAATTTTTCAATATTTTATAAATTATTTTAGTTTATCACATATATTTTTGTGCCATCAATCATTTTTTATTGACCTTCTGTGGTAGAAAACATAGTCTATTTTAACAGGGGGTATTTTTGAGGCCATGTGTCTCCATATCATGACATTGTTTGTGATGTCAATATTGGGTATGCTTTAATAGTCCTTAATGATATTTTACACAATCATATATTTTGTGTTGGTAGATCCATCAAGTGTTTTTGTTTTATATGTTGTGCAAATAATACTTTATTTTTTGGGTTATCTAAGTATTATTTTATATTTTTTTATTCATTTTCATGGGTCAGGACAATCATGCGTGATCATTTCAGCATTTATATACTCAAAATTTATTTATAAAGAATATAATATGTTTTAATAATTATATATATATTTTTTCCATACCTTTTAAGGTAGTATATTATATGGATTATATAATTTATAGATGGATCATGTTTGTTTTATTTTATATATCATTTATCAATTGAGTGATTTGTTAAGATGAAGGGAAATATACTAAAAAAATATTTACTTATTAATGAAGAAATATATTTTCCTATGATATTCATAGAATTTGTTAGAGTTTGATGAAAATATAGTTCATGGGTTATAATAAATTATGTATACTTATTGAAATTATCTTCTTCATATTTGTTGCTATTAGAATTTGAAGCTAAATATGATTCATGTTAATATGTTATTGGTTTTCTAAATATTCTTCATTTTGACTAACATATTTTTGGGATTAATATTATTTTTTATAACATAAAGTTATGTAATAACTTCTAAAAAATATGAGAATGTTTAGCATTATATACCTCATAAAAAATCAACAAAAGACACTAATATTCATTCATATTGAATTTAACCAAAAAATTATCATCAAAGTATTTCATTCATGACTATAAAAATACATTAATTTTTTTAATATATTGTCTTTTTTGTCCCACAAGTAAATAAATGGGTTGGAAATAGGATTCCTCATTTTCCTCTATGAGTTACCATTGATATAACCTTGAACAAAATATTTCATTAAATTTGATCCACAACTAACATTTCCTATAATATATTAAATAAGTTTCTATATATTCTATCATTTGTTCATTCTTTTGGTCTCTGTGAAGTGATTTATTGATTTTGGCATCCATTTTTTCACAACATAAATATCGAAATAATTAAATATGTTTTGTAATTTATTGTTAGTCCTTAAATCATTTGTGGGTAATTTCAACAAAATTTAAATATCATAGTTAATTTATTGAAACATCAATATCGATTATGAATTCTTCCATTAAAAATATTTATTTTAATGTTATGTATAGAATTAAATAATTAATATGAAATTATAATTTCTCATCGATGATTGATCCCTTATAAGATAGAAAAAAATAGTAAATTCATTTCATTATCCTGCTTTACTGAATATCCTATCTCTTGTAGAATTCTTGAATCATTATTAATTTTATTCCAATTTTAAAAAACCTCATCTAATAATATATTAAATTTTGGATGATCTACCAAAACTACATCATTATTAATTTATATATTTATTCTTTAACCAAAATTTTCATGTATTTATTAATATTTGTAATTTTCTTATTTCAGATAGAATTTTCAAAAAATTATTTGTACTATCATTTTTAAAAAATATTTATACAATCTATTTACAAATTACTAAAAATTTATCTATCCTTTATACTTCTTTTAATCCATATATTCTTCCCAAAAATTCAGAAATTTATTTGAATTAATGCAGGGAAATATAATTAATTAATTGTGCTTCTATCTTGACCTGTCTCCAAGGGCCCATGTCGTTACTATCCCAAGACCGACTTTGATAGTCTAAGGACTAGCGACTGGAGCCTATTAGGAATACCCAACAAATGGGAGGCATTTTAAAAGAACCTTTACACATGCACCCAAACGAAAGCCACATGGGAAGAGAGTGAAAAACTAAGTATATAAAATGCATGCTTACCACTACAACCCAAAAAAAGTGTATGACAGAAAGAAAAGCAACGAAGTACAACTGAGCATGGATATGAGCCCACTAAAAGTGATACAACTACAAAGCCTGACCCGCAAACAAGGGTATAAAAGAGGTTGTAGGAAGATAATAGAAATAACTCAGATTATCTGATCCCACAAGGCACCATCTGGTCCGGTCTTCATCCAACACCATATAGGACTCCACTAATACATTTTTCTTCCACTAAAGAAAAAACACATTATGGAAAATCCCATGTAGGGGTGAATAAAACAATACTCAGTAGGGGATCCTGAAAAAAACAATCCAAAATACCACTAAATAAACACCACCAATAAGGTATAATCATCTCAACACATGTATATGTCATCAACACATAAAACAAGAACAATTATGTATACTCTTAAAGGGTTTCAAGATGAAAAATCTCATCTCCTACCATCCATATGGTTACATGAATAGAACACACTATTTTGGGAGGTCCCACTCCTCGAGAAATATTATGGTTACTAGGAAAAGAAATTATTCTAAAATTATCCGAGAGAACATCTGGTCTTTATACATCATGAAGTTTCCTTGAGACATATAGTCTCACTAGGAAAATAATTATCGATATAACATCCATTCCTTTGTCCCATGATTCTTCTCAAGGCACACTCATCCCAGAAGTACTTGCTCTTTAATCCATCATGTCATGGGAGACCTACACAAAGAGGGTCCTGCTTCTTTGGGTCCTTCCCAAAGAGAACACATTGAGAACTACTGGAAGTGAATTTCTTAATTCATAATGCTGAACAAATTGTACTATTGAGAGACTCATTCCTGATGAGTCACTAATGTCTTCTCGTTTGTCAGGAAACTAAGTTCCACTTTGGTAAGGATCATATGTCAGAACACTAAGGTCTACTCTACTACTGCTTATCCTCCAGACCACTGAGATCTGCATAGCTATTTCACGTCTTCCATGCCACACATGTATGCATGGATACTCATTTGTTAGGCTACACAGGTCCACATGACCACTTGTCTTTTGGGAAACATATGTCCATATGACTACTCATCTGTCAGATCACATAGCTCCGCACACCACTTCTCATAATAGAGTTCCTACACATAAAGAGCTAAATTCTTGGAGAATATACTCCTCAGTCCAACTATCATATCTCAATTTTCATAGAAACTCACTTTATGTATGAAAAAAGTATCACATTGTCACAAGGGCCCCAATGCCATAAACCACTCATCAATTAGATGTATGGTTTTCCAGTAATTACCATTTTAAAGAAAAGGGGATGGAAGGGTCTGGTTCTAGCCCGACCCGACCCGACTCGGGTCGGACCTGACCCAGTTCCGACCTTGTATGCTTGTCTCGGACCAAATTATCTAGGCTAGGTCTGGCCAACCTTCTCTTTCCTGTCCCACCACTGCAAGCAAGTCTAGAGTCAATCAGATGCTCTGACGGTTTCATCCCTTTCACATCATGTAGCCAGAAGGTGGCTGGCTTCCTCCCCCACATGCGGTCCCATGGAAGGAATGATGTGACCAACCCACGGCCCCACTGCAGGTCTCATGTCCTGACACAGCTCCCCACTGGTGTCATGGTCCTACACAGCCATAACCTCCTAGTCTGACATGGTGCCCCGCGGGCGCAACGATTTTTCCTCACTACAGCGTCCTCCGCTGTGATGCACCACCGACACACATCACCTCCCACATGCAGCACCCACCTCTTACCCCCACTAGCTGTCACTGGTGTCAATGAGATAAATATTTCTTCTATGAGCTATACGACTTACTCCGGTGGCCCCTCCTTTGATCCAAAGGGACTATTATGATCCTCGGGTTTCAGCCTTCACTACAATATATCCCAAGTCATCTCTTTATCAATACAGGGGTCCGACCATGTTTAGAACCTCATAGAAATCAACCAATGTGACCACAAGGGTCCTTTGGTGAAGAACACATTGGGGAGAGGATATCATAATAATCGCCCAAAGTGACGATCGTTGGCCCTGTTCATTTGGCCTTTTTTTCTCCGCATTAGGAAAATGTGATATATCTAATGATCACAAGTTATATCCCCCTTTCTTTAATCCCTGAATGAAAAATTTCCATCCCGCATATGCGATCAATCCATAGGTCAAACTGTTCACGGGTTGGCCCACATTTGTCATGAGAAACTAATAACAGGGAAAGGGAATGATTCAATTAGAATTAAACAAGCACCTAGATCAAGTTGGATTGCTAGAATATGTAGATTTTATGTTGTGTCACCACATAGATCTTTGTTCCTATGGTGTTTATTCATTTCCACTTCATCAATTCCAACCACTGATCCATCATTGCTAGCGAGACTGCCTCCCTCCCCTTTCCTTTTGAAAGCTACAGAGTTACAGTTAAATTCTACAATGTTATGAATTCTAATTCTTGAACCTAACCATGATTAATAAAGGAAATACTCTAATGTGTTAATGAATTTCCTCATTACTGGTTCTCTTTGAAACGGTGTTGCCACACTGCTTCATTTATGATAGGAGAACGAGTTTCTCTATCTCTTTGTCACAACATCTCCATGATTCGAAACATTAAAAGGAAATAAAATAATCTTATTTTTGTTTATTTTGTTATCCTTTAAAATGTCCAAAAATTAACATTTACTCAAGACCTATGATGGTCCTGGATAAGTCCTACTTAAGGAGAAAATTTCATTACAAACTCGATGATGGTCTCCTATTTTTATTCTGAGTTACCATTTCTATGTTTTGAGGATTCCAAAAATAAAATAATTTTTATTTAAATTACTTTATTTGCAGTTACATCCCAAAAACTAACTTTCAAAAGCTGCTCACGCAGGCCGATGTTAGGCTGCCTAAGGAAAGCATGCCCTCAAAATCTCAATAGTGGTCTCATAAATTCAATCTGTGTTACCTTTCAAGATTTATAAGGATCTAAAAATAAAATATATTTATTTAATAATTTTATTTATGGCCAAAACCACTTTCCGCTATTGGCCCGCATGGGAAACTTTTATGCTCTGAATAAGGAATGAACACACTCTCAAGCTCAACAGTGGTCTCTTATTTTCATTCTGAGTCATCATTGATGATTTATAAGGATGTAAAAAAATGATATAATTTTATTTAATAATTTTATTTATGGTTATGTCATTTTTGGCGTTTCTCACTAGAGACCCACACCGACTAAAATTAAGTCATTCCTAGGGTAAACCTACTGTTGTGAATGTAATGGAGCCCTCAAATTTCTGATCTAGGAATCTTTTTAAGAGTCATTCTACTATTTTAAGAAATATTCTCATGCATGATATATAAAACGTAACATTTTTCAATGGACCATTTTGGGAACATCGGCCCTAGAAATCACACGCTGTCTCAGCGCTTAGTATCGGAATAATCCCATATAATTTAAAAACATTCATAGAATTGTGGGCCATTAAACTATCCCCACCATTAGGGATTTACATCATCATAAGCAAAAATAAGTTCTAAACAAACAAATGAGGGTACAATCATGAACTTGAGCATCCCACTCCCACGTGCTCTCTTAGAGATTCTGATATTTCCAATGAATCCATAATAGAGTAATAGATCACCCATGGAGGGTCCTCTCTTATTGATCATTGATCTCTACTGGAAAAGCCAAAAAATTTACCCCATCTTCAAATATCTAGCACGTATATGCATCCTGATCCCTCTAATAAACTCTTCTCCTAGTTAGTTAAAAAGGTGGGAAAGTATGTGAGTTGGTCAATGATCATGCATATGGTATCGTGTCACTTAGATGTACGTGGTAAACTCATCAAAGAGTCAATATATATGCAAATTCACTTCTTTCCAAGTACCCCTATAAAGAGAAATAACTACCCACAAAAATGATTAATATAGGCATTCAGTTTTTTATCTCAATAGGTAAGACCAGCTTCAACCCACTCCCTCATCCTTAGTGTCTTCCTTGACACCAACACACATATGTTGATTCATATTTCCAATCTAGATGACCCTGCTATAACTACACATCCTCTAAAAAGAAATATTTTCTCCACACCATTCAAATATCCATTAAGAGTATTCCTTATGGACAATTGAGCATGTAATGACTCATCGTCGGTTTCACCAAGTTGTGACTCCCTGATTCATTTAAGAGTGGATGTTTAATTACCCACAAATGGAGATAATATGCTTCATCCCCATCCATAAATGAAAACTATAATGAGAAAAACTGTTCTGTTTTATCATTCAATAAATACAAACTGGATCTCCTACTTAGACCATCTGATACCACATTCCCCTTACCAGGTGTATAGAGTACATCAAAGTCATAGTCCTGAAGGGACTCCCGCCATCATCGTTGCCTTGAGATCAAATAATTTTAAGATAAGATATACTTGAGACACTTTTGGATAGATTATAGGACAAAATAGTCACCCAAGGAGGTTGTTTCAGCACGTCATCAATGTGATGTATACCATTTCCAACTCAAGATCAGGGCGCTCGATAAACTCTGTCTCAATTTTTGAAAAGCTTACGGGCACCATTACATCCTTATGGAAGGATTCCCATTCCAATTGATCTATTCGTTCATTGTACCTTTGGTAGTGGGAAATCGTTCTCCACGAACACTTGGTTAAAAGTCCAGTAGTCCAAACATAACCTTGAAAATTAGGTCTTACTAATCAATTCCTCTACAAGTCCACCACCTACACCCACATCTTTCGAATCTCTATGAAATCCATCTGATATACTGATGCTGATACTGATTCCATCATAGGGTGTATAATGATGAAAAATTCCTTCTCCCTGTATGGAGGTATTCCTGGAAACATATTCTAGAATGATTCCCTGGTACTTTACCACTAATGTTGGGAATGAAAAACTCAAAACTTCCACCACCATGTTGGTAAGGCTGGCTGACTCAAGCGTGATAAGTTACATCCTCTTATGCATGAGTTTATCTAGTGCTGCCTATATTTCCTTTTTTTTTCTACCAATGGAAAACCCCATTCCAACACTACAGAACTATCACATCATTTTTTAAAAAAATAATCAATTTGAGCATGAAATTTGGATGACCAATCCATACCAAAACTAACATCGTAAGGCCTCGTCGATGACACCAAGAGGTTCCAACCAAAACTCCTTTCTTAGTGTTTAGATCACATAGTCAACATAAGTGTGATTACCAAGTCTCATCCCATAGGAATCTCTATATGTATGTGTCAAGCCATTGGTTTAACTAGAAACTATAGGTCTTGAATAAGATCTGCGACAAGAATGAATGATTAGAGATTGTGTCTATTAGTAGGACATATAAGAATAGTCATAGACCGTACCTCAAATCATTCTTAGAGCCCTTGAATCATAATCCTTAGCCATAGACAACTACCCCCTTACCCTAGCCTCCAACTCCATGAGCCTGGTGTGGACCAAATTGGGGTGGTGGTTGTAACATGATGAATTGTATACCGCCTCTCATTGCTCTCCCTGATCCACTGCCATGTCTGCCTCCTTCCAGATTAATCTATTCCTATCACGGTCTCTACCTCGGTGGCCCATCCACTATTTCACGCTCATCACGATAGGCTGGAGAATCTGTAACGAGATGTCCTTTTTGTATTTTGAAAAGAATTGCCTCTTTCTCCCTCAACCTATGAGCCTTAAGCTGTAGATCCCCAATATTGGGACCTCTTCTTAGAGTGTATCACACATCCCAGTCTCTAAGACTGGCATCAACTTCCTTTCTTCCCACTACTAACGTCCACTGGTTTTATCTGCACAACCAAAGGACATTCAACCAAGAAGGTTCTCTATAGGACCCTATAATATGTATGAATTCCTTGAAGAATCATGCTGGTGTGGATATCCCTAAACACATCTCACTCAGCGTTTTTAGACCTTAGGAACTGGTTTTATTGTATTCATCGAATACCTAGAAATTTATGTTCACCTTGATGAATAATTAGCTACTGAAATTTCATAGTACTATAGATGTAGAAGATCTTGGGTATTCATAGATATTAGATTTTTTGGAAGGAACCCCTTCTCTAAGAATGTTTATCAATATTTTTCCATATAAAACTGACCTCATCATAATATCGGGTTATCTAAACCCCACCATCTCTCTATTAAGATATGTAGAAGGATCACTGCCGAAACCTTCTCTTTTCTACTGGTAATATGAGTACCATGTGCTACTCCATAGGTGTTGGTATAGCTAGTAAGACACTCAATGTTGATGTATCTGGAACAAACCCCTGTACCCATCTCGTCACCCCATAGATCATCCTAGTTATCCCTCAATGGAATCCTTTCTGGTTATCTATGTGGAAGGATGATGAAATTAAAAAAGATTTACCCTGATAAATAGAGTATAACTAGTGAGCTGAATCAAGCAGGACATGGAGATATCAACCCATTACTATACGATGCATGTATGAAAATATTTCCTTACAACTAGTGATTTCATGCATTGAGTCAAGAAGAAAAATTTAAGGTCCTGGTGTATGGATACGTCCACCGCCACACCTACCACGGATTCACTGGCATGAAAACGAAACTTGGAAAACATAACACCATTACCCCAAACCAAAATCAGTCTCTAGGTTCATAAGGTAGAACCAAACTCCTCTAATACCACTTTTTCATGAACTACCCCCCAAGGCTCGTGCTATGACTACCCTAATCCCACGTCTTTTAGGCCAGGGTATATATACTAGCGCTGATTAGGAAAATCCTAAAAATGGTAGACATTTTACAAAGAACCTTTACACACACACCCAACTAAATTAAAGAAGGCTGGAGAGTGAAATTATAAGTAATGAAAAGGCATGAATAAAACTATAACCCAACAACAATGTAATATAGAATGTAATGCAGCAAAGTACAATAAAGACATAATACAAGAAAACTAAAATAAAGTCAACCACAAAGCCCGACCCACAAACAATGGTACTGAATATATTGTAGGAAACTGTTGGAAACACCTCGGCTCGTCTGATCCCACAAGGCAACGTTTGGTCCTAGTCCCAGTGCTGATCTGACTAGAACTCGACCAAAACATCGTTCATCTACATGAGACACAACACATTCATACAATTACCGTGTAGGGGTTACTAAAACAATACTCAGTAGGGGTCCCTGAAAACCACAATGAAAAATACAACAATGAAACACTACAAAGAAGGTATAGTTTTCCCTACATAGGCATATGTTATCAACACATATAACAAGAACATCCATGTATACTCGTAATGGGATCCTAGACGTAATGTCTTATCCACTGCTGGCCATATGGGTCTTTGTATAGCTTTCTCAATTCTGGGAGCTCCCACACCTCAAAGTTTCTAATGGTAACTAGGTAAAGAAATTCTATCAGAATTATCAGAGTGAACATCGGGTCTTGATACATCACAATGTTTCCTTGAGATGTCTAGTAACTATGAGACATGAAGTGTCGATATCCGAGCCAATCCATTATCATATGATTCAGCTCAAGGCACGCTCGTCCTAGGAGGAGTCACTACATGAACCATCAAGTCATCACAAACCTACACAAAGAGGGTCATACTACTTTGGGCCCTGCCCAAAGAGAACACACTAAGAACTACCGAATGTACACTACTTCATTCATAATGCTGAAAATCATATACTACTGAGGGACTAATTACTAATTATTCATGTATCTATTCTCATATTCCAAGACAATGAGGTCCACTCAGCTAATGCTCAATTTTGGGCCACTAAGGTCCAATCGGAAACTTCTAGTTTGCCTGAACACTAAGGTATGCTCGGCTACTACTCATATATTGGGCCACACAGGTCTGCACAGATACTCATCTTCCAGGACACACAAGTCTGCACGACTACTCTTTTATTGGGCCATAGAGCTCTCTATGACTACTCTTCTGCTGGGTCACATAGGTCTGTATTGCTAATTATCTACTGGGTGATAGAGGTCTTCATGATACATCCTTTTTATCACTGAATTCATGCTTATAGTGTGCTTAATTCTAGGAGAATATACTTCTCAAGACATCAGTCATGTCTCGAACTCCATAGAAAATCAATTGGAGTATTTCACAAAGACCAACACATCACAAGGGTCCCAATGCATCAAACAGATTGTCAATCAGACATATGGTTTTTATGTTATAATATTTTTTTTGAAAAGGGGACGGTTGGGTCTAGGGCTGGTCAAACCAACCCAACCTGATCCGACCCAACCCGATGTCCATCGACCCAACCTAGGGTGGACCCGACCCGGATTCAACCTAGTATACTAGGATAAACAAAAAATGGATTGGCTTGGTGTGGCCTGTTGTGCTGCCAGTGGTGGCTCATATTCTGAGCGTATCCTGCCACTGTGGGCCGGTTGAGAATAAACCAAATGCATGACCGACAAGTGTCTGACCACCTCCCTCGCACACTGTCCCATTGCCCCACCGTAGGTGTCACATCCTGATGTGACACCCCTATATCACCGCAGTACAACAACACCATGACCTCCTTCGATGCAGTGTCCCAATGGTGCATGCCATCTCCCACACGAGGTTGCCACCACATGTCATTGCTAGCCTTCACCAGTGTTGACCAGCAGACGATTTCTTCCATAGGCCACCAAAGTTTCTCCGGTTATCCAGTTTTTGATCTAGAGGGTCTAATATAATCCTCATGTATCCTCCTTCACAGTTGTGTATCAAAATTCATCTTGGCATCGATCCAGAGGTCCAACCACATTCAGAACCTGTCAGTAATAATATGATGTGACCATAGGGGTTCGTTGGTGAAGAACACATGAGGGAGAGGATATCAAGGAAACACCCACAATGACTAACATTGTCCTTGTTCATTTGGCCTTCGTGTGTTGCAATAGAAAAAGGTAAGTTATCTAATGATCACAAGTTATATCCCCATTTATTTAATCCACATCTGAAAAAATCACATCCCACATATGTGATCAATCGTTGGGTTAACCTGTTAATGGGTTTTAACACGTTCTTCTCCCAAAACAAAGAACGTGGAAATGAAAGGATTCACTTATAATTAAGCAAACCCCTATCTAGAGTTAGATCTCTAGTAGACGTATATTTGATGTCTCGTTGCCACATAGATCCTTGTTCTTCCAGTGTCAATTCGTTGTCTCTTGATCGAACACCGACCTCCGATCCATTATAGCCAGTGAGAGAACCTCCTCCCCTTGACTTAGGGAAACTCCAGAGTTCCAGAGGATTTTTCCAACATTATGAATTCTAATTCTTGTCCTAGTCCCCAATTAATGGAGGAAACTCACTAACACATTAATTCATTTCAGCATTACAATTTCATTGTGAAACAACAACGCCACATTGATTCATTTATAAAGAGAGAATGGGTTTCTCCATCGTTGTGTCACATCATCTACATGCTTTGAAACAATAAAAGGAAATAAAATAAACTTATTTTGGTTTATTTTATTCTCCTTCAAAAATTACAAATAATATCTTTTACCCTCAACCCACACTGATCGAGGTTAAGTCTTTCTTATGGAGAATATCTCATCCTGAACTCAATGGTGTTCTCATATTTTTAGTCCGAGTTACTATTTTTGAGTTATGAATATTTAAAAAATAAAATAATTTTTATTTAAATTATTTTATTTAAAATTATGTCCCAAAAACCAACTATCAAAGCCAGCCTGCACCAGCCAATATTAGGGTCTACTTAAGGAAATCTTCCCATACAAGATCAACGGTGGTCTCATATTTTCAATTTGAGTTACCATTCACAATTCACAAGGATTTGAAAATAAAATAAATGTATTTAGTTATTTTATTTACATCCAAAAACTAATTTCCATTTTGGACTACACCGGCCAATGTTAAAATCTGTTTATGGAATGAACACCCTCATGAGCTCAACTATGGTATCAGATTTTCATAATGTGTCACCGTTCATGAGATATAAGGATTAGAAAAATAAAATAAAATAATTTTATTATTTTATTTATGGTTATTACATTTTCAGGTTCTCTCAATGGAGGCCCACACTGAATAAAATTATGTCGCTCCTAGGGTAAAACCACTTCTATAAATGGAACATTGCTATCGGATTTTTGATCTGAGAAACCATTTAAAAGTTATTCCACTTTTTTAGGAAAATATCTCACACCCTCTATTTAAAAAATAACATTTTTGATAGACCATTATGAGTACATGAGGCCTTGGAATCACACACCATATTAGTGCTTGGTAAAAGAATAATCCCATATAATTAAAAAAATTCATGTAATTATGGGACATTACAACTTCACCAACCTAATTTTTTTTTAGAATTATTATTTTAGGAAAAAAATTGAAAGTTTGTATCACATAACATTTAGTTAACTATAATTAAAAAATGTTAAAAATTATCCATCTTGTATATCAATATTAATCAATATTCATTTCCTTGTTATATTTTAGTAACATACATAATTTTATATCCATATATTTTATTTAGTTTAAGAATATATCTCCACTTCTTGAAGCCATTAATTTCTAAATGTTCTTATTAAATATGAAAACACAGATCTATCAAATTAATTATATTTGTATTGGGTATGTTTTAATATTCCCTTATCTTATTCAATATATTAGTCACATATCACTTGTACATAATAACTAATATAATAAATGATTTTATTTTTTCCATTGCCTTCATTGCACTCTATACCATTATATTTAAAAATAGAGACTATAATCTATGGATGATGGCCCCCTACTCATGTCATATATTTATTAATTAAAAATAAATTTTCTAATTTCATTATTAAAAAAAAAATATTTTTAAAACAATATGTATTATATAAAGATTAATTGTATTTCAAAGTTGGAGAAAGACTAATAATCTATTATAATATATTTAATGGGGGTAATTTTATCAAGGATTTTCATTTCAACCAATGAAAAAAGTGGGATTATTTTCATATTAAAAAAATAATTTTGTACCAGATGATTTAAAACAAAACTATTTTAAAAAACAAGGAATAATTTTTTTGAAATGTTTACCTCAATTAATTATACATATATTATATTATAGATCATCTGTAATACATACATTTTTTTCCATAAAATTAATATAATTTCCAATTGAATGATAACTGACCACTAAGAGGGAGTGATTCCATATTCCTCAAAACAATTATCACTACTGTAACCATGAATTATAAAATATTAAACCCCAAATGATTCCCTTAAAATATGATGATGAGAGATAAATAGGTAACACAACGACACATGAAAAAATTAATCATTATATGGTTCACTGAATATTACTTTTTTAGTGTCAATAACAAGGGTGATCAGCTATTTCCATCCTAATTAACACCACCATATATAATTTATAATAAGACACATAGATATTGATTAATAATATGAATATTAACTCTAATATTAGAAATAAAAAAATATTAAAAAATTTGATCAATATTCTCCCCACATAATCAAGTACATAGACATTTTGATTGATTCGTTACATTCGGTATTATCATTATACCCAATATCATCATCATAGATATGATATCAGGAATCAATAGGAATCTATCACTATGTTTCATAGAAATTTCTATTATGAATATCCATATTATAGTGGTCAACCAAAAAATTACCTCAATGTAATGTGTGTTGTCTGATAGTTTATAGCCAAACTCAAATATGAAAATTTTCGATCAAATATCATCCTATAGTAATTTAATCCCCATAATAATATAATAAGATAAATGAAATATTGTTTTTTATTAATACATTATTAATATATTATTGGTAAAATACATTGAACATTTAAATTAAAAAAAATCACTAACAAAAATCAAGGCATGTCAATGAAATAATGATATGAAATTATTTATTATTCATATTCAAGGATACAAATAGTTATTCTAAAACATTTAGATTACTGTGTGAATATTCCACTCAAGGGGATATAATATACATTGTGATATGATTGATGTGATATTGTTATTCTCATAGAGGCCGCATAATTATATGACCAATAAATAATGGTGTAATTGACTCCACATCGGTTTAATAACTGAAACTATGATGTACGCATTTGACTATAATTTACATCATTTTTCCAATCAAAACATAATGATTATTGAATCTCTAGAAAGAAATATAGGGAAATATAATGAGTAAACTAATAATATTTCTTATTTGAATTTGATATATGAATGAACATTACTATCCAAAAGTCATTTCATCATAACCATTATCATATTATTGACTATTTTATTAAAAGAAGTAAAATCTTCAGTCATATTCATTAAATTATATGTTAAATTCTTTATCACTTATCTACATGACTTTTTAGTGATTATAAGATCAAATAATATATTAAAAACTAAGTAATCAATCCACTAAATAATGCAGTCCTACTAGACTAAAAGATGATAGTGTCATTAAAGAACCATATTTCGGGATGGAATAATTTTTTTTAGAGAAATTTGACTCTCAGTGTAAAGATCAATGTTTTTTACACAACTATAAATTAGGGAAATCTATATTCCCCATTTTTCATGTCATTATATAATGTCTTTTCAATATATCCAATTTTATTTATTTCAAAATATTCTAATATTATATTATATTCTTTTCAAACAAGAGAAACCGGTACATCATGTCTCCCACAACAATGAATCCCAACTAAACAACAAACTCACCATTTTCATCAACATCAATAAGAAATATTTCATCCTCTTTTTAAAAAGTGATCTAAAAATATTATGTCAATTTTAAAAAAAATTAACTTTAATTAATGATAGAAAATAATAGAATGATCTCATTGGGATATTATGTGATAATTTAGTCCTAAAAACACATTAATGTGATAGAAGTAATCATAAAACAAGGAATTTTTTTGGATATTTAGTACATCATAATTAGTCAAAAAATATAAAAAATTTATTACACTATATCAACTTTTTTACTTTATGAAGTGTTATTTGATATTAAAATTCATTAACCTTATATTTTTTGTTTGATTAACAGACAATTTTATTTCTCTTTGGTTTTCCCAGAAAATCTTCATTGAATTTCTATCATTCAACTTTCATCCCTAATTTTAGGTCATATTTAATAAAATTTGAGTTATGTTGAATTATTTAAAATCATAATAATATTCCATTCAATTTAATGAGAAGGAATATATAATATTTTTTTGTAAATCAAGAAATTTTCTTTTGATTTACAATCCACCACCAAATTAAATTTTCTACATCTAAATTTAAATAACCAATATACATAAAAAAATACATAAAGTTAAAAATATTTATTTTTTTCAAATCTAAATGAATAAATTATTTTTTTTATATATATAAGTATTCTTTCCACATTTATAAAATGTGAATAATCTTGGATTTTTGGTAATTGAGAACAAAAAAGACTGTATGATAATATAGGTCTTGGTACAATGAGGGGTATTTTAATCATGACTAAACGTTGAATATTATTTTATCTATACTCTTTATTTCTTCCTTAGTGTACAATTTAGTCCCTAGTGAAATAGTACCAGAAACATCTATTGATTTTTTCCATTTAAAACTAAATTAAAAATATAAAATAATTTTTTTCTAAGATAAATAATCAATTGGATGTATTAATTAATAACTTCACATTACTCCCAATATATATATATATCAACCGACATACACAATCTCAACAGGTGAGTATGTGCAAAATCGTTTGGAAATGAGATTTATATAAAATTTTCCGTTTTTATAGTTTATTCAATTTTAGCTTATATGCCCATAGACATATGATAGAAATAAATATAGATCCCTATTTATTTTGATCTCCACCATCTTCTAATTCCATCCCACTATATTTACATTATCATACACATCAAAATAATATATAATCTCTTCATTTATCATTGATTTATTTCTCAAAACTATATAAATATCATGTTTTTATTATGTTATTGTGTAACAAAATACATATAATTCAATAAAATAATTCATTATTACATTTTACACTAATACACTAATGTTTTTTATTATTGAAAATATGAAATAAATGATCACTTTTCTAGTTTAATATAATAATGTCTTTCCTATTTAAATATATTCTAATTGTTCATCAATTATTAAATAAATAAACATTATTTAATGGTTAAATGGATTATAAACAATCAAGAGACATATTTTTGAATCTAGTAGTGATGAAAATATCAATTTATTGAAATATATTTTCAAATACATTTATGAATTCGAAAAATTACACATTTTTTATTCTATCAGTTGTAAAATATATGAATCATCCATTATTATTATGAATTTATTTCAATATTTTTTCATTATTCTTTAAATTATGGGAAACAATATTCTAAGATAATAGGGGTTTAAACATTCCATTTTATTATACGATGTTAGAATAAATTTATAGATCTTGATAATTCCACTTCAAGAATGATTTGGAATATTAATTTAAAGAAAACTAATATTCAAATAATGTGAGAAAAATGTTGGGGGTGTTTTCTTAGTAATCAAAAAAACTATATGATACCTCCATATTATCAAATTAATTTCACAATATCAACTTCTTTACAAGATGGTATCTCATGTTCACACCTGTATCATCATTTTCCATCCTCCAAAAATCATAAAATTATTTTATTGGGGTATGAAAATATTATATAAATATGAATATGATTGGTTTCAATAGACTATGAATTAGAAACATCAACAAAACCATCCCTTAAATTAAAATATCCTCATTAGTTGAATATATTATTTAAAAAATAATCCTCATGGAATTTTTTTAATAGTTCATATACTATTATTTTTTTAATATGCTCATATTTATTATGTATGAATTTTCATTATATTTACCCTTAATATAACAAATAAATTATTCATTTTCTGTGTACCTAAATGAATTTTAAAATTATATCATATGGATATTTAAAAAAAATGTATCACATTACTTAAGTGTTGATTAAAAAAATAATTTTTTGTTATTTTATTTATCACATTGACTAGTTTTAATACATAAGATTCCAAACTGAAAATGAAATATTTTTAAAAAAAATCATCAACATTCGATTTTTTCATACATAAATCTCTCCAAATCATTAAAAAATTATTCAAAATATTTACTGGATTTTAAAAAAAACATGGAATTTCTTTAATTATTTTTCTATATCAATCAGTATAATCCCAAGAGATTCTACTTCATCTATCATGGAGATAAATATATATTTTTTAAATAAACACGTCTATTTCATAAAAGATGATATTTTGCTTACACATAATTTTTTATAACTCTACTATGTTATTTCTAAGCTATGTTTTTTTAAATTTATCAATGGATTTTTTTAACTAATTATTCTCCATATTCATGTATGATTTTTCCACCTAATGATTAATATTTTCAAAATCAATCCGATATCTATATTTTCAATTTTTTTCATATAGTGTCTCTATAACATTAATATTTCACATAATTTCCCCCTTTCTTTCAAATAAAGGATTCATTAGAATGGTTAAATTAAGAAACAAAAAATTAAATAGATTTAAATTAAATTTATTCTATATTTTTTATATTTATTACTTGAATTGAATTCATGATTTGAATGAAAAATTAACATTCTTGAAGTATTGGTAATTAAAATAATTAAATAATTCAAAATAACTTAACCTCTTACCATCATTCTTCTCTTAGACTTTTTTTGTTTATCATACTCATATTATTCATAATATAACTTAGGGGATGTTGTGTAAAATGTGTAAAATATTTACTTAACAATAATATATAATATAAAAAATTATTTACACTTATATTTATTCAATTTTCATTAATATTGATGAAAATGAAATAATGTCATTAGGGTTCAGGTAATTGTCTTTTTATTCATATTTCTCCGTACTCGAATTCATATATTCTAGAATATTAGATCCTTTGAAAATATAAAAATATATGTCATTTTTATTTTTGTATTTATTATTCACTGTTATAGTCCAAATCGTCTTAGAGTTTATAAAGTTGTTGTTATGTTTTTCAGTTATGAATTTATAGATTTACTTATCATCTAATATAGGATATTTTTCATCAAAATTAAAAATAATGATTTATATCAAATTTATCAAAACATAAGTATAATCAAGAATATCCTTATAACATCATATAAGGATACAAATTTTATTCAAAAAATTAGAGAAATATTTTAATAATTCATCCTTAAAATATATATATCCTAAAACTATACATTAAATTTATTTAATCACAACTAATTAACATTTTTATCCAATTTAAAATAACCAGGATGAATTAGTTATTTGGTTTTCTCTAATTTTTATCCCACTACGTAAATAAATTACAATATAAAGACATATGAGAGTAACATATGGTTCATACTCTGATCATATTTAATATTTAACTTATTATGGAATTTATAAGAAGAAAAAAATATGCTATATTTACACCATATATGGTGAAGTCAAGAATATCATATCCATTTTATTGAAGATAATTACCCATCCAATCAACCTGTAAGTGGTATCATTTTCCCTTGAACATGGGATCATGTTTATTTTAAAGATAATTCGTAATCTAAATAAAATTTATTTAATGAAATGATAGGATTGAATATAACTAAACTAATATCCCATGAAAAACCTAACACTATTTATCAAGTAAAATATTGTTTTTTATGGAATTCATCTTTCATACAAACTGAAATGTATTAGTAACTTTTAAGAAAATAGTTTAAACAAATTTCCATAAAAAATACCAATTTAATGGGACGATGAATAATAATATATAGAATATGAATAAATGATCTATACCGATATATATGAATGAAAAATTATTCTTATTTAATACACAATGAGATATGGTGTTTCAGTTAAATTATTTATAATAATAATCGTCAATTATTGATTCCCACATTTTTACACTCCTTTGGAATAATAATTTAAACTTATTATAGTTTTTGATCAAAATAAATTTTTCTATATTCCTCATGTTTTATAATGTGGATAAAAATAATAATTTTTTGTATATATTTGACTTTATTTGTTGATTAACCCCCAATATTGATAACTACCTCCATTTTTTATTTCATATTATTCAAAATAGATGCATTAATTAATATGATAATGGTGAAATTAGAGTTGGGAATGATACTTTTTAGTATCAAAATGGCCCCTTAAATTTTCCCCAATAATCTCATTTGTTACAAAATTGTTGTTTATAATAATTTAATATGATTAAATTTTTTACATAAACTTGTCTACTCATTAATAAAGATATGAATTATTAAATGATGTTTAAATTTTTAATGGTATTAAAATGGATTATCATTAATCATAATAAAAAATCACCCACCAAGTAAAACATTTTTTGAAATATTTGATAAAATAATATAATTTATTTTAGAGAAAATATTATCTCTATATCAAAACACAATGAGAATTGGTCACTTGCAAGGGTTTAAGGATTTGTTAATAAATTAATTTAAAAAATATATTTTTGTTATTATATTATTTTTATAGATATTGTATGATTTTAATTTACAATGATCCACACATCTATATTACCTAAACAAAATCACATTATAACAAATTATTTTTTTATTTAAGAACAACCTTCTTAAAATAAAACATTTCATTCAATGAGGTCATAATTATACATCAAATTCTTCTTGATTCGAACAATCGATTAATATTCTTATGAGATATAGTATAATATTTATGATAATATTATTTAAAATTACATTAGAGTAATTTAAGGATTAATCAACAAATATTTGTCTTATATTCATTCCCACATAGTGAAATATCCATGAAAAAATTATTTATAATACATGTATTTTAATATATATTTTAATAAAACTCAAGAAAATGACTTTTAGTGATGTGGTTAATTTGAATTTAAAAATATTACATTTGGATATGGTATTTCAAGATCTTAATTGATCACATTTTCCTATTACATATTTTCAAATATTATCTTCTTTTCCTATATAGATGAGTAACATATGAAAAATCAGTTAATATTTATCACATAGAATAGATAAAGAAGATATTCATTGTTACCCTCTTTGATAGAAATGTGTCATATATAATGTGTTAAACATATAATTATTTTTTAATTGTCGGTAGATCATGTTTTAATAATGCATGGCGTAGAATATTTTTTTCAGTAGATATGGGTGATATTACAAACAATCTAGACATACTATTTATATATGATATAATCATTATGATACTTATTTGGTAAAATTTAAATCAATATTTACTAATTCATTATAATCTGTAATAATTCATTGTTATTATAAGAAATCCACTAAATATAATTTTTTTACTATTATTTTTAAACAAAATATATTACATGAAACTTAATTTATTAAATTTAATTTTAGGAATAATTTTAAAAAATCATAGTTTGTTCAATGAATGCCACTATTTTTTCTAATGATCCACTATGACTAATAAATTTAGTTTTTCCAAACATAATTATGGTAGAAATTTTTATTAATAAGTTTTATATTTAATTGTAAATGCAATGTTCAATTTCAACTTTTTTACTATTCAAAAAATAAATGATCTATAAGACTTCTTCAATACCATCTTCAACTATTTAAAAACATTATCCATGAATTGATAACTTATAAAATTTAATTATTAATAACTTCATCATTTGAGGTATAATATATTATAATATGAAACGATTATGTTCTAATGAAATTTCCCCTATGATTTAGAATCTAATTGAGTATTAGGTTTTTTTTATCTTGGGTACCCCAAAAGTCATCAATTATGATATATATTATTTTTTCATAATGTCGTAACATAACATAACTTATTCCATTCATTTCAATATATATATTTTTTAAAAAGATTAAATTTTCATCCTCATATTAAATCCTTTTGGAAATTTAATTCCTTTTAATAAAAATATGAAATGAACAAACAGATAAAAACATAACATCCTTATATAATTTAAATATGAGTGTTATTGAACATATTATTTTCACAACAAAGATCATTATTAATTGAATACACTTACCCTTCAATTAATTTCTTAAATAAATTATAAATATAATAATTATATTATTAGAGTAGTATTTTCAAATAATAGTGATTCATAAATATTTTGTTATATTATTATAAAAACATTCTATTTTATTTATTTTCTTATTTTATTTTATTTATTTGTTCACTAATCCCTCTAAAGTCCATGAAATCATCTTTTTTATGTTAATAATCCATAAATATAAAATTATATTACACTTATTTGAGCGTAAGGGGTCCATCATCTTGTGAAATGATATCATTTAATGTACTATATAACTACCTAAATAAATTAAAATAATTGCATTTTGGTCTCTATAAACTAATTCACAATAAATAAACAAATATATATACATATACATATATATATTCATTATTAAAATCATCATCCAGAGTAACAAATAAAATTATAGATATAATTCTATATATACCCTATCAACATTTCTTCAAAATATTATATATTAATGATTTATTCATAAAATAGTATAATAATTAATTCAAATCATATATGTACTTAAAAAATTTTCAACTTCTGGTATAAATATCTCTGTAAATTATTATAGACTATTTTTTTATTCTAGAGTTTATTATGGAATAAATATATGAAGAAAAACAGTCTAACTCTATGGGTTCATGTTGACACTATAAGGGGAAAATGTTGAGAGTTAGTAAGTGAATAAAATAATGAGAAGTGTAAAATGATTCACACTCATATATTTTTTCTTGGTTAATTGTTTATTCTATCTCACAATATCTCATAATTGTGTGAAACAATTTAAACCAATAACACATAAAAATTAATATTTGTATGGGATTCCTATAATGATATATATATTTTAAGGAAAATAAAAAATAAATATAATTATATAGAAAAAAATAAATTGTCTCATTATCACATTTTGGTTATCCAAAATCCATACCAACATGCATCAACGATAAAAAATTATATATTTTAAACTAAATTTAAATGGTTAATTCGAATTCTAAAATTATTTCTCACTTCCTCATGAAATATGATAAAACATTATTGATTTTTGAGACCATATATTACTTATATTATATTACTAATTTGATTAGGAACTATTCTAAATAAGGGAGATATTCCACTACACTTTCAATTTATAGATTCAATATTCCTCTTTAGTGGTTGATCACTAAAATATTTCCTTTCAGTAATGTTAATGTACACTACCTTCAATAAATTCTTGTAAAAATAACATCCAAACATTTACCTTGTTTTAATGATAACAATCTGCAACACTTTATTTCTATGAGAACATTAACCATATTATCAGTGTTAATAATCAACATTCTAAATTAACATAATATTCATACACTTCTAAAAAACAATATTTTTGATAAAATATATCCTTTTAAAGATAAATGAAATATGTATATTCATTTTATTCTCAATACCTTACCTTTAAATAGTATCTTTTATCTATCAAAATAAGAAATTAATATTGAAATATTTATTCCACCAATGTATAAAATATTATTGATGGTAAATTACACACGATATGATACCTTTTCTCTCTTCAAAATTAGAAACAGACCCCTTACTTTACGTGAAAAACTTTATAGTATAATTTCACTCATTGAAATAAACACATTAAATTGAAATTATGAGTCTTAATTTTAAATTGGAATTCCAATATTTGACCACATATGAATGAAACTATTCTAATTTATTTCATAAAAGGTTTACCATGTTAGTATTGGGCCATTTTATTGTTTTTTGACACCTTAAATAACATTCACACAACTTGCATTGCTAAATCACTATTCTTCTTCTCTTATAACATATTCTTTCCATTTTTGATTGTGAATTGTAAAACTATCTTAAATTATTAATTTTATTATAAATATATGGAATTGGATTTTTATATTGACAAGGAGACCAAAAAACATTATTTAATACCTCATCCATATATAATCACTAGTTTTTATCATCATTGTGTTTATTTTTTATTGTATGCCATATCTTTTTTGACAGAATTAACATTGATGGGATTTCATGATAAAATTTCAGAAAATAATTTTTTATATGTTATAATAATAAAATAATTTTTATTTTATGGTATATTATGATATAAATATATGTTCAATATATATATATTTATAGATAAAACATCATCCATTCTAGAGTTATCATTCTCAACACATTTAATTTATCTGATCCATTTCTGTTTTCTAATTATCATTTATATTTTATTTAAAATTATAAACAAAATCTAAAATATAAATTTAGATCTCCCACTATTAGATCATAATATATAATATATAAAATTATGTTAAAATCTAACAGTAAATACACGTCAAAATGATTTTATCCGTCATCAAGTTTAATAGAATAAAATTTAGTATCAATATAGTAAATAATGATAATTTGATTTGAAAAGATACATGAATATATATACCATTATAATAATCTCCACCATTAAATATACTTTATCAGCTTCTATAACCTATATGGATTATATATAATATAAACACCCTTTTTATCTTAAAAGTAGTTTCTATTTCATGTAAATATTTTTCATTGATTACTAAAAATTGGGTGTCAATTTATAAATATCTAAATAATTATTTAACCATTTGTATTCTATAAATATTAATCTTCAAGCTTTCTAATATCCTTTATCATTAGGATCTTATTTTTAACTAAAAATTATATTTACTTATTCATTATTTATAGATCATTTTTTCACATTGTACATCGAAAACACACAAATATGGTTTCTATGAGGGGGATGAATCATTATAAAAACAAATTTTCCTTTTTTAACATATCTTAAAATTGTCCCATATATTTAAATTAAACCAATATGTCAGTTAATAGATATATATATATCTGATGCACTGTCAATCAATACCAGAAGCTACAATGCATGAAAAAAACGAACAAAAAAACAAGATATTTTTACAAGGTTCAACTCAATCCTAGAAAAAAATCCTTTTTATGACAAGATTTTTCAGTCATAGAATATATTATCAGTTAAATATAAGGTCATTATGAGTACCTAGGAAACATAACATGATGGTTGTGTCTCTACCATCCAAATACATTAATTAAGAAACAGTAAACGTCCAAAATATTTTTATTTTTTATATAGGTTAGTCGAGTTATCTTATTGACATATTTATATGGGAACATAAAATTCCTCAATATTTATACATGAATGAAAAAATAATTCATAAATCTAGATAGGTTCATAAATATATACCTTTAGATGTTTGGAATGTTCAATACAAAACCTCACACTTCTTTTTAATCACAGTTGTTCTCAATCATCGTGAGTCTCATTGAAATTAGATATACAGATGTAGGGGAATAAAACTATTCTAATTAATTATATTCCATCAAAAATAAAGTTGTATCATATACTAATTTTAATTAATTTAATGAAAAAATATTGTATCCCTCAAATTAATTATTATTCATTCAAAACAGAATATGTTTTCTCTTAAAATAATTAACATTTTTTCTATATAGTACACTCAATTATCTTATGAAATGATATATCAAGTGATGTTGCTTAATTTTTATTCTTCTACAGCGCTAGTAAATATACACGAACCTATGTGAATGTTTTTGTCCTTATTTGTTTACATTAAATAATCCATAAAATCTTCAACATTTAAAATATATGTTATATTTGATATAATACCTACTGATGTAACGGTACAAACCATTCAATATCATTACATTTTTGGAGTTATAATGAGATAGATGTATAGGGTAGTCACCTAGTTTTTGGAAGTGTTCAGGAGGTTAAGGGGATTTACACTGCCATTTTTTTCAAGGTTAGGGAATGTAGCTAGAGGTTTTGTAACATGTGTGGCTTCTATATAATAAGAGAGAATCTATATTACATATGGATCTTATAGAGGAATTTTCAAGTATACTAATAATTTTGGAGTAGTTGTGATCTAGATATTGGGTTGATGGATATCCCATCTTAGCAGTTGATATCTATGTTATAGAGAATGAATTAAAATTTGGAGCTTATGGGGATAGTTTTAGGTTGGTTTTATTGATTTCAAGTTTCCTATTATTGGGTGGTACGATACTGCATAGTCCCTTCATGGTTCTTAGGTCTTGAAACATTGAATCTTTGGCCTATATCATTCTCCTGAGAAAATTTTATATGATATTTTGCATGCTAATATTCATTAAACATGGAGTATGGATTAACTTGTAGGGTTATGGTGTGGTCAGTGGTCCTACAACATGGCCCCTTCAATTTATTTTTGGAACTTTGTTCCATGAACCCATTAGTAGTGTCATTTTCTTATGTTTTCATCCTAGGTATAAATTCCTAGTATGCATCATACTAGACAGATTTTCATTTTATTATTTTTGATTCATGGGTGAACCATGTGAATCCTAATGATATTTAATATTCCTCTATTAGTGGCGTTGAACCCTAATCATAGAGGGCCAATTTTTGGGGGTTTATTTGGTCACATGTCTTTGTTTTTTAGTTTTCCATCCCATTATATATCTCGAGTAGGATTGTCCATGGAAATCCAATTATTTTGGTGATACTTTTTGTAGATAATTACATAGTTAATGTGATTTTGGAAAGTGGAGGTTCCCTCCCACAATATTTTTTTTAGTGGTGGTGTTTCCCATTTATCAACATTTCCCAACAGATCAGAAATACTTATTTATGGTAGGTGTTTAAATAATATCATACCTAGTGTATCATTCATGATGGGTTATGATTTTGTTAATTTTCATAACAAGGATTTAATTTAGATTAATTGATGTAATTAATTAGGTTAATTTAAATTGATGGGGGAATAGAAGTATTCACATTCTTATATAGCTTTTTATATTTATTGATATTGTGATTGTCTGGGATACATTACCCACTGATTAGTATTATGATTTAGGTCTTGGATGTCAATTTAGTTAGTTTTATTATGTATAACTTACAATATATTGATCTGAATCACAATAAATGGAATTGGATAACCCCTTATACTCAACTAAATGGTTTCCCATTATCAATTATGCTTATATGAGAATACCTTTAAACGAAAAGGGAAATATGGTGAAACAAAACATAATGAATCTTAAAAATTTTATATTGAATTTATGTGAATTAATTGAGGTTTTTGTGGTGTTTTCATGTTTTGGGATGGTTGTGTGTGGTTGTGATGTGGTTGAAAATGTGATAAGGTGTCTTTCCATGATGTTTGGTGGTTGGGATGAAGTGTGGTGATGTTGCAGGGATTATTAGATTTAGTAGTTGACGAGGAATCGTTTTTTTAGTTGAGTGGTGTTGGGTAGTGCCTATTTCATGGGTAGTATTGGAATTTATTTATACGTTGAAATTGAAATGGAATGTGTTGGTTCAGATAATTCGATGGAAATAGATAACAAATAAAAAATTGAAGTGTATTTAAACATTATTAATGTTAATGTGATATTAAATGGTCTAAAATAATAGAAGGAATGAGATATTTAAATTATTTTTTATAATTTAGAATCTAGAAAATTGATGAAATAGATAAATACGATGAAATATAATTTATGTCATATGGCTGGTATTTTGGTGTTGAATAATTTGTTGTAGTAGTGGGAGTGGTTGTGTTATGAGGCATGTGGATTTATTGGGGGTTGTTTTCTACTAGAATGCACACCCATTAGTTAGTAATATGTGTGGATATATATATATATATATATATATTATATTAATCATTAAATCCATGTGCACCCCCCACATTATGAAAAATTTTCCAATACCTACATATTTTTATTGGGTGTGTTTTTTCCATTATCTCATTAGTGAATATGGATTGTTGGCTAACTTCTCCTTCCCAATACATCAACTATATGAGTTTTATATGCATATAATGTGATACCTAGAAGTAAATAAAGAATATTTAATGATGTTTTTTGATAGAATAGGTGTTTATGGGTGGGATGAAAAGTGATGAGATGGGTTATATTGATGGTTGTTCATTGTAGGAGGAATGGACATGGTTGACATCATTCTTGTTCATGATACCATACTACCATGGATATGTCATAGTGATTTGATGTGATAGACCAATTTTCTATTGGAATAGTGTTATATAACCTTGTTTTTGGATGTTTATATGATGTGTTTCCCCATGGGTCCACAGAAGAGGTGTGATGTGACCGTGTTGTGGGTAGGTGATGCATAACATGGTGTAAAAAAGTGATGAGTCTTCCATGACATATGATGTTGGGGTATGAGAGCATAAAATTAGTGTAAAAGTTATTCCATATTCAATTTATAGATATGATTCATATTATGTTATTATACATAGATTTATTATTTTAGTGGTGGACTATTGTGAGGATGGTATTAGTCAGTTGACCTATTTAGGTTTTTTGGGTTCTATGGTTTTCTCACTTGTTTATTAGTGTTATTCACTCACATGTTGATGAGATATATTGGTTTACCTAATATTTAAACTTATATTTTAATACTATGGATATTGAAATGATTTTAGGTTTCCAAGAGGACTCTCTGGACCAAGATTTAAATTTGTAGCTTGGAAATTTGGACTGTCGTTGTGTTACAATTATAGATTTTTTTTATTTAATTGAAAACATACTATTATATTAGATGTTTTTGAAATTATTTATGGGATGGATTTTATTTATTTTATAATATGTATAGTAATTTATTGATCAATGATATGGTATCTCTTAATACAATTATATTACTGAGGGTCATGGATCCAATTTGTAAGATTTTTATACCCTCGGTGTTAGTCACCAACTTGAAGCCAATTAGTGGTGGGGAATGATATCATTATCTCTCTACCTTAAGTAATATCCCATAAGGGGTACATTTGGTGGAAGGTGTTCATGATAAATTTGTATCAAAAGATTTTATTATGGGATATGATGGTGTTTGGAGTTAAACCTAATGAGGGTTGAATGGGTTGGTAAGAAAATAATGTTAGTTGGTACTAGTGCGTGACATATACAGTGAAATATTAGATTAGAAATAGGATTTTAGTCCCCCTATAACACTGCACAAGGACTATGAGTCTACTGAACAACCGTGGGACATGGCTCTACATACAGTGTAGAGACCTAAAATGGGTACACTAATCATGAATGATTTTTTATTATTATAAATTGTTAGTTTCAGATATATAAAGTAAAAAATGAATTAAAATGAATTAAAATGAATTAAATTAATATTAAAAAAATTCCATAATACTCAATCAGTAGAAATATACATTTTTCACAAATTAATAGATACTCAGCCTCATCTTAATGCCATTTATATAGTAGTGGTTCAGCCATATGAACAAGTTAATTGTTGGAAGGTTAAAACTGTTTAAGAGGATGACCTGTGGAAGATAATATTTCCTTTTTTTATCTCCTAGATTTTGGGATATTTGAGTGAAAAATCACTAATATAGATATAGAAATCTATTTGGAATAACTCTATATTGATTTAGCATCATCCATTTCCTAGTGTGGTACTGGGTCCCATTGGGAGTTAGTCATATTTTTGGAGCTATGTGTCACCAGTGGACGCTGTATCTGGGTGTGTGGAATGGCGAATATGTGTCATTGGTTGACTTTTAGAATGAGTTTTGAGAAGAGTTCCATTGGTCAAAAATGAAGGAAATTATGTGTTAGGAGATTTTCAATCTTCATAAGGGGATGATATCCGCATTAGATCTAGGAGAAATGTTAAAGGAACTTCATAAATTTTTACAACAACATTTTTCAAATGAGTCTTATATAAGTTTTCCTAATGAGTCACTCTATCCTTTAATCAATAATTCATTTACAAGTTTTATATTTCCAATCAATTAGAAAATTCAAATAAATTAGGAGGTGATTGAGTGGTTATTATGATGAGGATTTTAATCATAATAGGAGAGCCACTAATATTCCATGAGGAGTAGAGTCTTCAGTGGCAGGCCTCATGTTCTAGTACCTTTGAGGTGTAGACTAGTGGGGAGTCAACCTTAGGAGCATTATTTCCATCCCCCATAGATAGTTGGTTCCATGCTTCTCATAGGGGATTCAGGTATATGTTCCTTTTATGTAGGGTTCATTGACATTTTCAGAATTAGTACACAATAGTTCTTCGAGCTCATTATAGTAAAAGTTGACAAGATCAACAACATGATCATAAATATCATCAAGTGAGAATATTTTAGTAGCAGGGGTCGCAGTCATTTGCTTCACTAAGGGAAGATAGATCAGGTTGAGGTTGACCTTGGGATATCCTTTTTATTCAGGAAACTTTTATTGAACATGGTTTTTGATGTGTCCATTGGCTGTGAGGGAGTCTAGATAGGTGTGGTGAATTTCAAAAAGTGGATGCTACTCTACCATACGGAAAAATGATCATTATAAATAAGATCATTTTTCATCTAAACGTGGTTATTATTTATATGATGAAGGATCTTTATACGACTTTGTATCACCCTCTTTGTTTTGTACTCGGGGACTAGATATAGAGAGCTTTCTCACTCCCCTAGTGTTAACTACACTAGTCAGAGGCCATAACAGATTGATTGATATGTTTCAGATATGTTGATCAATAATGGGATCCCATAAGTCATGTGTAGATATTTTCATGCTGTATATATATACACATTCGATTCCATTCTTGTAATTGATTTGTTGTATTCAGTGAGTAGATTTATCTACATATTCCAGAGGAGAGTCATGTTTTTGGATGTGGATGGCCAATGTGTGGATTTTATGGGAATGAATTGTTTTCTATTTGCTACTAGGCTTGAAAAGTCCTAATATATTTATCAATTTTCAAATATATATTTGATATTATTTTAATATTGAAAACTCCACCCATATTGGTAACCTCATCCATTTTTTTCACCCAACTCAAAAATCATGAATAAATTATAAATATAAAAAATATATTAGAGTTGACATGCTTCCATTTTTATTAATAATGTGAAAACTTAAATTTTCCACAATAAGCTCATTTGTTACATTTTTTTTTAATTTTTTTTAATAATGTTTAAGTATGTACTTGAACATTTATTTTCATAAAAGATCATGTTAATTTTTCAATGATGTATATATTATGTATTTTCTTACAAGGTATTATAATAATTCAATGTAAAAAATCAACCAAAATATATAATATAGTAATTTTTTTTTGATAATTTCATTTCCTATTTTCTATTAAAAATATTTAACCTATATCTAAACACATAAATAGTCATTCATTTGGTAGGGTTAATAAATTTGAAAATAAATTATTTTAAAATTATATTAATGTTATTATCATAATTTTTTTAATATTGGATTATTTTAATTTAAACATATCCACTCTTCAACAATCCCTATATAATATAAAATTATAAGAGATAATTTTTTTATGTTAGAGAAACCTTCTGAAAACATAATTTTTTTTCAATGTGTCCTTCATTATGAATAATTTTTTTGTCTCTTTTAATCAATTAATATTATGATGAACTATATTATAATATTTATGACAATATTATTTAAATTTCACTAAGATTAATCTATGGATTAATAAAAAATATATTTTTCCTAAATTTATTCACACATTGAAAAATATCGATGAAAAATTTATTTATAATACATATAATTAAATTTCAATTTACAAAATTGTCATTATATATTATTATTAGTGATGTGGTTCATTTAAATATGAAAATATTACTTTTTATATGGGACCCGTTTACAGCATAACCACTGTATTTTGTTAATTACAACATTAAATATTTTTTAGTTAATTACAACATTAAATATTTTTTATGTTAAAATATTAAGTATAACTTATTAGATAATATTTTTTTTTATTTCAAATATTTAGTCCATTTTTATGAATTCAATTAATATAATAATAAGATTTCAATTTAAATTCAAACCTCCAGACACGTCGAACAAACTGTTTTTTCATCGAAAAATATTTAAATTTTATGAATGTTATTATACCAAAATAAACGATATAATTGATAAAAATGTCCAAAATTAGATATATTGTAATATAAATGAACTAATTTTAATTTAAAACAATCTTAATATATAATTTATCTTTGTAACTTGTTTAAGTGAAGTGATAATTTTAAATTAAAAATAATACTTATTATTATTCATAAAAAAAATATCCCTTATAGAAATTATTACATAAAAATACACAAGGATAAATATGGAATATAGATTTAAAAATTAATTTTTAATTTGAAAAATAAATTTCATAACCGTGTTTGAAATTAATTTTAGAGTATTTTGGAAAAAATGAAACTAAGAATCCCTTTAGAAAAAATAAATTTTTCTGAAAATATATCTGTTTGTTTAAAATGATTATTATTAAATTTATAATATATATACATGTCTATTGAATTTTCTTATACATGTGAAATATAAATTATTTTCATAATTTAGTTATTATAATTCAAAACCACCAACTTAACCACTAATAGCTAATTTCAATATTTAATGAATAATATTTTAATAATGTATCACGTTTTGATTCAACCCATTGTTGTGTATATCACAAGATAGTGAATAAATTATGTTTATTTACAATGAAATATATCATAAAGTCTTATTGTGTTATATTATCTTCTAATATTGGATTTGTGGTTCATATACACTTTTAAATATGTTGACTCTATTTTAAAATTTCGTGGCATAAAAGTCTCCCCACCATTAGAAAATTTCATCCTCCCAATTTAATTAGGATATAGGTAACTAATGGAATGACATTTATAAAAACGATTACTGAAAACCCACCTGAGAAATGGATAATAAATAATCTTTTTGACAATATTCAAAGATATTTATAATTTAAATCTTATATAACATATAACAATTTATTCTAGTAGGAAAAAAATTATGTGGAAGTGAGGATATGGGAATGGAAAAATATGGAAAATAACTTTAGAGAGTGATAGAGATCATTAATACCCAAAAATATGAATGATCAATAGATATTTAAGGACATCAATACCATAAAATTGTGATGCTTGAAGAATCTATTTAATTCATCAGATATAATGTTAATATGAAAACATTTATTCTTCAAGATAATTTTTTTAATGTTTTGGAATTGCATTACCATAATGAAAATGAACATAAGTAAATATAATTACTTAATAAATTTATTTTTAACAAGAATAAGTTCTTCCATTGATTTTTCTATGACAAATTTTGACCTCATCTTTTACTCCAAGAAATGAATATCCATAAATAAATTTTTATGCTTGGCATGTGGAATTAACATTTTATTACATGATAAAATCTATAAAATAGTGACAATTCCTTCCATCTATCTCTAAATATTTTTCAAAAACAATATATTTAGGGACAAGTTATCTAATATATCATGTTATTATTTAAACCTCAAAATTAACACCTATAGTTAAATATTAATTTTTATTCATCAAATAACTTTATAAAAAAACAAATATATAAACTAGACCCTTCCATATTCTAGTGGTATGAAGAACACCCTTATCAAACTTTGGATATGGGTTCAATCCCGGTAGAAATTCATGACGATATGGGTTATCACCTATCATTAATCTTTTCTATTTTCCAAATCTATATTTTATTATTCATATCATGATCCCATGTATTAGAGAACCATAATTACTAAACAATAAAATATAAGATAAACCAACACAGTTACAAATACATTTAATTTTATGACCAAAAAATTGTTAAGGCATCCTTCATCAAATAACTACTATATTTACCAAACCATTGGTTTCTATTTCTATAAATGTCACCCACAATATACTTAATCATAGTATAATACCATCACATAAAACATAAAATATTATGTTTATAACATTTGACAAATGATTAGTCATATACTCATAAATATATGATTGTATCTAAGACTCTTATATTGATAAAGGCATATACGCACCAATAATTTTGCGCAATCCATAGGTATTTAATGATTCTTATAACCAAAGTAACAATAGTAAAAATTCATCAAAAATATAATACTATAATCCCAATACATAAATACTTTAACTATTTCATTTTAAAATAGGTTCTTCCTTGGTCTAGGGGTTTACCATTAGAAGTGGGAATTTAATTGCATAATTTCTAGGTACACAGATTTAAGGAAATAAACTTTAAATGGATCCCTATGATGTAATTTATTCTTTTCCATAAACATTTTCATTATCCCAAAGAAATTCATTACTTTATTTCCATATTTTCCATACATAAAACACTTTTCCAATTATATTTAGACACCTTTGATTGTGTCTATTTCAACATTTCTAAAATGATTGAAATCGAACATTATTTTCTACATGGTATCAACCACAGAAGCTTTTAAAAAACTACATCAATCACTTATTTAGTGATTACTAGGTCAGTAAAGGTATAAATTATTAATCATATTCCGAGATAAATAATTATGTACAATCCTGATATATTTCACTCCTATCATCATTCCAATATTTTTCTCATAGAAATTATATTTTCCGTTATATACACTACTAAAATTATTCCTTTTGGTTCCATCCTTTGAATAAAATCAAAACTAATTGTGTGAGAAAAATACATCCTTTTTGGAAAAATATATACTATTTTATAGGATGTGTAAATGATGAATAATTATTTTCAATCTAACACACATTAGGTTTCTCCCAGGTCAATCATTTTAATTATTTTCTGAATTCCTTCACAATGATTTGTATGTAAAATTTTAATTATCCAAATAAAATACCATATGAGTAAGGCTTATTTTCATGATCTTATTAATGTGGAATTGAATTCCAAAACTTTTTTTTCGAGTTATTACTCCTGGTTACATCTATTTCAAAACCATTCCATTTTATAGTGTCCAGACAAGGATGTATTTCTATTAAAAACCACATAATCCCTAACATAAAAAAAATTAATATTTTCCTCTATAACTATAATCAACGTAGACCAATGTTTTATGTTACCTAATATTTTTTCCAAAATCTAGTTAAAATTGTTTCTACTAAACAATATCTTATAGACACAATAATAACCCTGAACTTATTACCCCCATGAAGAGGATTACATTACTAAATATTATTAAGAAAAAAGAGATCACATAAAAATTGGAATAATATTTTATTAATAATTTTAAATATGATACATTATTTATAATAACATTAAATTTTAAAAAAAATTAAAAATAATATTTTCTGAGAATATCATTATTTCCTCTAGAATATTCTTATATATTATTCATTATACAATTTCTACATTCCCATGAAAGATAAAAAAATATGAGTGATGTCAAATTATTATTGAGTTTTATGAAAAGTATAATCTATCATTAATCCATATGTGTAATCTACATAGAAGGGTAAATAACCAAACACACCTTCTATTTAAATAATTTGATCAAATTGTTAGATAAAGAAAAATCAATATGAAAATGTAAATATGTAAACACACATTTTATTCAATAAATAACATGGATATCATGATTTGATAATTCAATATAAATATGGAAAGGAAAATATTTGAACACGTAGTCTATTTGATATATAACATCAATATCATGATTAGTTAAGACATAATCAATATGGAATGATGTACAATTAAAAATAAAAGCTGTAAAATTAACAAAAGAAAATTAAATGCATCCAAAAATAATATCAACTAAAAACTCATCAATAATTATAACAAAATGTTTATAACGTAAATTCATGATTATTGGACTTCAGGATCTTAGGAATTGATATACCTATCCTGTTAATACCATTAATAAGTGTGTTTAAAACTAATGGAAAGCTATACACTAGAAACCTATTTTACTAAGGCTATCAAACTGATTCATCTCATAAGGATACTGATGCATCATGAGGATATCAATAAATGAGCCCTAATTGTATACTCTTTTCCATATAATTCCTCATATATATAATAATCAATATATTTAATGAATAATGGGACTTACCGTCAAATACTTTTATAGAGTAAATAATATGAATTTATCAATATTTCCCCACAAAATTTAATTTAATTTATTGTATATAGATATGATATAAGGTTTAACCAATAAACATATATCTGATAATTAATATGGATATTTAGTGTAAATTTAATGTCTAGTAATCACATGAAATTTAATATTTTAAGTGAAAGTCTAGGACTACAAAAAAGAATAAAAAAAGTGAATGTAAATAATTTCCTATTTCAAAATTATCCTAATAAATCTATATAAATAATAATTTTGGTATCAATAAAACATACCCCTAGTGTATTACGTTTATAATATAGGGTTTTTTCATCTATAAATTGAAATATTAAAAAAAATTCATTAATAAATTCTTAAATAAAATTTATTTTTTTTTTCATTGAAAATATTTTTTGAATGAAATATAAAAAAAATTTGAAAATAATTTAATGTGAAAATATACTTAGAATATTAGAATTTATGCTTTAATATATTGAGATGTCAAGATGTAGGGGAATTATGTACAAGTCGTACATGTTAGAAAAAGATTCCCTTCATATATATAGTAAAATAAAAAGATGACTCATTTGGAAAATGATAATAAGGATATTTTAAAAAAAATTATTAAAATATTCATATAATTGTAATTTTTTATATTATAAATCATTGTATTAGTTTTAAAAAAACATTCAAATCGTAATTATAAAACATTTTTTTGGATAATTATTGATTTTCATCCAGAGTGAAATGTGGTCAAATTTTATTAAATATAGATTCTAAATAAATTTAGGTAAAATTTATTTGAGAAATGGTAAAATTACATGAAAATCTCATAAATAACCAAAGGAGATAAAAATTAAATGTATTTTTACCTAATTACCAAATAATATCCCCTAATAACAATTAAATCATAATCAATTATGATTAGAATGTGATCATGAAATAAACCCATAAAAAGAGCATAACATTGAAGTGAGAATTAAAAAATAAATAAATTATGTGGATAAAATTTAAATCGAAAAAAAAATGTGGCAATAAATCATAATAGTGACCAAATTCCTTACACATATAATCTTAGAATATCAATGACAACAAAGAAGTAATATAAACCATTGAAAAGAAATTTAGGTATGAAATTTTTTATTACTTGGAAACATTAAGTCAACTAAACATGAATGAAATAATTAAAAATTTAATTTAAAGTATCACAAATTATTAATTAATCATTAAAATATATTTTTGAAGGTTAGTATGTACACTATATAGAAAATTATTTGTATAACATTACAATATGACTTAATGAAGTAAAATTGCGACAATGTCCATTGCCTCACACTTCCTATATGTTAAATGTGATTCCTCATAATATATATTAGTTTTTAACTTGTTATAAATTTATTAGGGAAATATTTCCCTATTTATTATGTCATATATCATCCTCTTTTAGTTTTTTAATATCTAGTTTTTATTATAGTTTAGTATTCCTATTTTTTGTGTTAACTGCCTTGTTTTCTCGTGCATGTTTTGTAATGTGTGTTTCATTTCTTGTGCATAGGATATAGATCCATAATAACAAGAATTATAATAATTTCATGAATTTCATATATACTCATTAGATACATTTTTTGAATCAATCATGAAATATTTACATGGAAAATGAATCTAATTGCATCGCGGAGACGGTAGGTTGTACGTACACATGTGCAATAATACCATTTCTTTATTGAGATAAATGGTACATAGGTGAATGGTTTGTTTATTTTTTAAAAATTAATTTTATATATATTAATTTTATTCATTAAATATATAATTATTACGACCCATGAAAAGTGTTTGTGAAAATTAAATCACTTCACTACGTGAGGTGGTAGCTCACCATAAACATGAGCAGGACTATTAAAATTTAAATAGAAAGGATATTAATAATGTATATATGATATTATAATTCCATAAATTTAATATTCACTTACATATTATATATATAAAATAAATTCACCGATATATAAAATCATGAGACGTGTTTATGGAAAACAAGTAACATCAGTTTTCGAGGTGGTATTCCACCATAAAAATGATCAAAACATTCATATCCCACTTAATGGAAATGGCACTGGATAAATATTTTTCAATAAACATAATAACATAAAAATATATTTTAGATAATAGTTTTCTTAAATTGAAAGATTCAATATATAATTTATGTTGGGAAAGTATGGAATAGAAAGAAATAGATTCCTAAAGACAATTGCCATCTCCAATAGAATTTTTTTAATCTCCTCTTACTGATAGTATGAATGGTATTTTTGGATGAACATAAGATCTATAATGTCCCTAAGGATTTTTGGGAGATGGTTTTCTAGGTTTTTATGAGCCAAATAAATTTAGAAATTGCAATAAGTAAAGGGATGCAGTTCCATTTATTAAGTGGGGAGATGTTTTATATGTGTCTGGTAAAGACAAATGGCTTGAGAGGGATGAATAAGTGAAGGGAGGGAGAAGAATTTTATAAAAATATATTTTTTCAGTAGACACTTCAATTTATCTAAAATTACTCTTATTTTATTTCTAATCTATATATATACATTGAATATATTTTATACAAGTGTAAACCATATAATTTTAATAATATAGTTAGTACAATTAGTACTCCCCAACTTAATAGCTAGGTGATAATGATTATTTTTGACTATTAACATTTTAGTAGAGTATCACGTGTCTTTGAAACATGGTTTTTTTTGCACCACAATATATCATAGAGAATGAATTTATTTAAACCAAAATATATCATAAACTCTCAAATTGTTACATTCTCTTACAATATGTGTGTTATGTGTCATTATATTATAATAGATGATGTTACACTAAGAGAATATCATGTCATAATAATGTAAAATATAGAAAACTGATTTAACTAATAAGTACAAGGAAATGTCGTTTCTGTATCATGGATTGATGTTTGGTGTTAAGAATTTAGTGGGTATAGTATAGTTAGAGTCGTTGTATGGTTTTGGGAGATATAGTGGCTTGGTTAGTTCTTTAATGGGAACCCATAGTTTGGGAATGTGTAGGGATATATATATATATACAATTTTTAATTTACAATACTCATGATTTCTATATGCACCCCAACTATTCCATGAAACATGATTCTACACCTATATATTTATCTTATAGTACTTTTTCTAACAATAGGGTGTTGATGATCGATGGATGTCTTCCCACATTTCCCACTCTCTCTTCAAAGTGAGGCACTTATACAAGGGATGTGATGGCCATAAATAAAATTTGCAGTAGTGGTCATGTGATGTGAGGGATGAGGTGTTTTTAGGTGGGATATAATGTGATGAAATGGCATATTTTGGGGTCGTGAGTGGTTGAAGGTGTGTGTGAGGTTGAGTTACATCATGTTCATAATACCCTACTATACGGGACATGTATTTGTTATTTGATGTGATGGCCCAAGTGTCTACAGGCATAGTGTGGTGTAATCATGTTTTCGGGAGGTGATGTGATGTGTTGTATTAAGTGTTTGTGGGTGAGGGGTGATGTTAGCAAGATATTACACAATGACATGAGTATTTGTTTTAAAAAATGACATGGAATCACCAGGACATATGATATTTTAATGTAAGAGATGAAATTAAATTTAAATTTATTGTGGGGTACCCTTTGTTAATATTTTTCTCAAGAAGGTTTTTTACATGGATTTTTATTTGGAGAGTGATCCATTGTGTGGATGGTATTGGTTAATTGACCTTTATATGTGTTTTCAGTTTTAATATTTTTCCCACTAGTTCATTAGTATTCTTCATTCTCATATAATTGAGTGAATTTAGTTTTACTTCTAGGTAATTATGTATTCTGAACAAATTTATATAAATTTTTTTTACGCTTCTTGGAGGATTAGGTGGACTATACCGGACATTACTATCTTGTACCCTTAGATTGTCACTGTGTCACTACCATTAATATTTTTTGGGCATTTATATAGATAATTTCTCAATATCTTCTTTATTTACATAGGAAATGTGGGATGGTTTTGGTTTTCTTTTATTCTACATCATGTAGTTGATTAATTTTTTATTCCTTTTATCCCAATCCTACTATATTATAATGGGAAATTCCTCACATTTTTGAGGTTTTTATTCTCTCAGTACTAGTCTCCAAGACATGGGGTGGGTCTTGAGAGTCATTATATCTCTTATAGTATGGTAAATCTATAATGGGTACCTTTGGAGGTAGGGTTTCATAAAACCAAACTACAGGTATGATAATATCCATGAGGTATTATAACTATATAGAATCATTCTCCTTTATAAATATCATGGAAATAAAAATTTTAAACACAAAATCATTATTAAATTTATATCTATATAAAATACATAAATATAATGGATCAGATTCACCCCTAGTACTATTAAATAAAATCCATCTAAAATATGAACAAGCATGAAATACTAAATATAAGACATATTAAACATCATTTTGTCGTGTGTAAGCCATCTAAACATATTTTTATTTCATAGAAAGGTTAAAATATTTCTAAATGTAAAATATATACGTGTAGGAATATGTCTAAAAAAAGGATTATTATTTGAAAATTTTATTAGATTTTCTTTTAAAGGATTATTCAAAAAGTTTAACATTCAAATATCAAAGACCTATTCCTAGACCCACATACTATAGGAATTTGTTTTGTTATAGAGAATCATATATAATTTAAATAATTTATTCTAAATAGATTATATGAATATCCATTTCATAAATGATGCTAATTTAATCCATAAAGACCATCATAAGCATCACAGTGTTCATTTTATTTAATTTGGTTATATATTTTGATTTTCACATAATTCATTTCAGACTCACAAATTTAATGGATTGTGAAATTTTTTCCTCTTTATCAATCAAGCATAACTTGATATATGATTTATTTGTATGATAATTATATTTAAACATTAATCATTTCCCTAATAAAAAAAATTATTTTGATAATTATTCTGAATAAATATTCTTGAAATCAAAAATTTGATATCCTTATGTCTTTTCCCCCTTATATAGATAAAAGTAAACACCCCAGAATTCAATTATTATGTCGTAGATAATTCATATTGTCTTATAAATTCAAATATATACCATGTATCATCTCATAAAATTTATATTGAGATATAAAATTTATGAAAATTTGTATTTTATATAATGATTTCAATAATAAATTATCTATGTAAACATTTATCATATAAAATGATCCTAATTGGGTTGGCCACAAATATAGACACTAAATGTGTAGATTGATCTCAAATAATGAAATAGACTACATGTATAGACTGCATATAAAAACTAATGACCTTGTGGATCAACCACATGAGAATGGATTGACTTGATACAATTTGAAATTTATTATATGGACAAGATACTAATATTTTAAATCCACCATATAAATTTCATTTTCCATATTAATAAATAAGATATAATTTTAATCTACAAGGTAAACAAATTTTTAGTTGATTGATGTCACATATAGGTGATTTTATGAATCATCAATCAGTGAATTAACTATATATAATCAATTTTTAAAAAATTTTATGGCTATAATGTCTTATAAAATCACATTAATGGTCATAAATTTTTAGATAAGTATTATGAAAAGTTGATTGAAGACATAATTTTTTGAATATACTTCAAATTTCATATCTAAAGTTATATAAATACATGGAATTGGAAGTTTCTATTTTTATTTTTAGTTCACTTTATTTCAAAATCCATAAATCATCAAATGAATACCAGACATTCTAAAATTTCTTAATTAATTTTTCCAACATATCAACACTTCATCCATGTTTTTTCTCGTCATATTTAAGTATTTTGTATGCTCTAATTTCTTATGATTTCTCCTCAAATCATTTTAGGTTCATCCATTTCATTAAGACTATTTATGACTTCTAAATATATATAAAAATGATTATATTTCCATGTTAGTTACAACCATATATTCAACAATATTATATGATTTTATTTATAGAACATGAATCTTTGTCACACTTGTCTTTTAAAAGGGGATCATATATTCAATCATTACATTTTTGGGTATCTCCTTGATCATATCTATCTCGTTATTCCATTTATAAACATATGATTCCTTTTCTGTTAATGATGGATGAAGCTATATATCATACAAATTATTCAGCAAATAATTCTCCTATGAATTGTAGTTTTCATCTTCCACATTGAAAATAAATAAAATCCATACATGTTAATTTCAATATCCCGATTTTATTTTTTCATTAAAACTGGAAAAATACATAAATACAAATATGTGTTGACAATTATTTTGTCCCCCTTGTTGGATGTACATGAAAATGAAATTAGTAGTTTGAAATATAAATATTATTTAGAATTAATTATTTTTTAGAAAAGGGTACTCATATATAAACAGATTCTCCACGTTGAATTGTAAATTCAATAAATATTTCTCATTAAGAGATTGTTCGACTCACAGATACCATAACCAAGATCCTTCACTTAATCAAATCTAAGTCAATATAGGAAACCCAATGTAGTATAATAGATATATTTCATTAATAAATCTATACTATACCTTAATTATAATTCTTGTGATACTGTTATTAAATTCATTAAACAAGGGGTTATCAAAATATATTTTCCAATAAAAAATTTATCATACACTTATCTCAAAAAACACATTTTATTTTTCATATGAATGACATAAAAGAAACCCTATCTATTAAAAAACACATAAAAAAAATACAATCCCTTTTAAAATATATTTTTAAAAGGAAAAATAGTGGTATTATGTTTGATTGGAATACCTCAATATAAAGTTTGTAAAATGGATATCATGATTTATATTTTCAATTTTCATTTATAAATTTAATGATACTCTTCATATTTCATCCACTACAAGTGGTGTACATCAATTATCCTCTACCATAGAAGTTAAACTATGTTATATTAACATGATTGATAACTTCTTATTTTTTTAGTCATAGAATAATGAAGAATATTTTTAGATGATCACCTTCTATTCCTTGTATGACAACAGATATAACCAGATTCAAGGGAATATGATGGGTTGTCCAAAAAATCCTCATTTTGAGATAAAATGTTTTTAGATCCTTATAAACCAAGATAATATATTCATAAAATATCTATGAGACTTAAAACACTCCATGAATGTTCTTTCACTGATATTCTATATCGACAGATCAATTATATATGTGTATTTCTAATTTTTTTTTGAAAAGTGAGACAAAGGAAGGACGACTCATACCTGAAGCCAACCATGGTTACCAGGACCCATGGCCCTCTTGATTATGATTCTATATGGGATGATGAATATGAAACTTCTTATCCATGTGAATTTGATATTTGAGTTCTTCTTTTATTTGGTTCTCCTTGGGTATGAGGGTATGTGTGTGTGTGTGTGACCCCATCTTTCTTCTTGTTCTCTCTTATTTTCCATTCATTAATAAAAAGGGTTATGCCCTAATCTTTAAGGTCCAAAATAGCCTAGTTTTATAATACTATTACCAATATATGATCAATAAATCATTAATATTATTCCTTATTGTCTATTTTAGGGTGGAAGAAATCATTGTAGAAATTATTTGGGAATATGACTTTTTTGGTTATATTCGATTTTATTTCATCAACTACTCTTGTCAAGGTAGTCTTTTTAGTGATTTTAAAACACTATGAATGGACTTATTGAAAATTAAACACAATTATTTTTCAAACATTTCCCCAAAAGTTTTGAGATTATTGAATACACTTCCTACAAAGTGTCAAACACCATTCAAATATAGCTATCTCATTATATAAGTTTTTTTCCTTATTGGTTTTAATATTTCTCTAATTATTTATTAGTTTTATATAATTAATAAAATGATCCATTAGGTGGAATATATTACCATAATACAATATCTTTATATTATTATTTGGTGGGATTTACGTTTCTATTTTTTTTATTTTTCGCCATAAGAGTATCCCGTTCAACTACTTTCATAACAAATATATTTCCTATAAAAGATACTATTTCTTGGTTAAACTATTTTTCATAATATGGATGTTCATTACACACTAAAGTGTTGTGTAATACTTTTAATAATTTTACGTGAATTATTAATAATAACTAACATTTAAATTTCACATCTCATAAAATCATCATGAAATTTAATAACATTCTTTATGGTTAGATTATTCTATTTATATTATGTTATATTTATTTATGTGGATTTCCTATTAATTAAAACTTTTTACCCCTTACATAAAAACATAATAAATATTAATTAATTAAAAAATTATTATAATAATCAATTTTATTATGGGTAAACCTCATGAAAATTAAACATTTACACACAAATCACGTTTTATTATTTTATATGCATGTTTCCCATTTATAATATATATTATTTTTCTTTTTTATTTAAGTTTGAAACCCATAATATTGGTCTTTAGTTGGTGGGAATATTTCTTTTATAAATTTTCACCTCTTTCCTTTACATGATGGGAATTAATATATAGTTTTTCTACTTTACCATATGTATATGTTTTTTTCTATACATTTCTCAAAAATTGATTTTGTGAAAAATAATTATTTAGTGTTGTTGGAAACCGTTTTATATGATTTGGAGTAGGATGTTTATCCAAAGAGATTAATCAGTTATTTCCAACTATTTATATTTAATATTTAAGCTAGAATCACATCTATTTTTTTAGGAAAATTGTTCTTATAATTTTGGGATGTTACATATGTTCATTCTTCTGAATTCATCAGTTTAATTTTTATCTGATGATATATCTCATTGAGAGTATTATTTCCATCTTCAATTGATCTCAAATAGTCCTAGAAATCACACATCACCTTCTAAATTTTATCCTCATTTATTTTTAAAAATTCAAGTACTGAATAAATATTCATATTAATTTTTTACAATTGACCATTATTTTAGAATCCTTAATATTTATGGAGCTTTTATGAAAGTTAATCATTTAATAAATTAATTCAGCAAGAACTATTTTTAATCCTACATTCTCAAAAATAATCATTTTTAATTATTCATTAATATATTAATTCTTTTTATTGAAAGGTGTGATATATTTTTCATCATCTTCAACAAGAACTGTGAGAACATTGCACCTTTTGAATTTTTTCTTTCGTCTACATTCACATTTTTAGGTTCTTATCATAGATTAATGTCTCCATAAATTAGTAAAATTAAAAAAAATATATATGATATTACATTATGAAGAGAATTATTTCATACGATTATAATTAAGAGTTTATATATTTATGAATTCTTATATTCTCATCATTTTCATAATCTTCACTGGTAGAACATTTTTATTTAAAAGGAACACTTCTAAAAAATCACATATTAAAAATTATCACCTCTATCAACATAAAATGTTGATCAATACTTATTTTATTTCATTGATATTTTATTCATTTTATTTTCAAATTTCATATTCATGTTATTTATGATTTCAATTGAAATCACTCATTCAATTCTCAATGGGATAGATTTTGAGATCTCCATCATATGAAATTGATGTTTACATTAGAATTTCTCTTATTATTTAAATTGTAAATATGTTAGGAATATTTTAGATCTAATATGATGTGATCCTACCTCTAATACAACTTGTAAAGACCTATTGATCACGAAGTGTCACTGAGAGGTGGGATAACTAGTTTAAACCCAATTGGAGACATATGTTTTTTCTAGAGTCATACATAAAACAATAAATATCTATATGAAACATAATGTAACATCAGGACATTTCCATTTTAAGATATATTTCACTTCATTTCAGAATATATTATTCTTGAAATGAGTGCATATATGCATCCAAAATCATTTGGTATTGTTAAAACATCTCAACACATCATCCAATGTATATCAAAACTTCTTCCACTATTCATCATGATCTATGTCTTCAGGATTAATCCCTAAAATATTATTGATTTACAATGTGTTTAACTAAATTTAATCATTTTAAATATTACTATATAATATATCATGTCTAGATCAGTTCATCTAACTATTTGAACAACTTCTGGACAGTTATATAGAGAAATTGTACCCTTGGAACATATTTGTCTCTATGAGTACTAGAATATCAATAAAAAATTTAGGTAATTCACCTTGAACCCATTTTACTAGTTATTCCATTTAGTAAAAAAAAAATCATTTTTGATTCAGTATAACAAAATATCTCATATCTCTTTCCTCATAAACAACTCATTCTCTATCAAATAAAGTACATATTTCTTATTTTAAGAAATTAAGATTATATAAAGTAATTTCACCCTTAATAATTCAATAAATAATTAAAATAAAAAATTAATATATGGTTAGTGAAACAATATAGTATCTATAAATAAATATAAATCTCTATCCTCAAAGGTCCAATTGATTTACTTGAAAAAATATTTAAGATTTTAATTGTTTTTTACATTCATAGGAGCTCAATGTTTTATTATAGAATAACTAAAGGGGTTATATTTCATTGTAATTTAATTTCTTTGACATAAATTTATTTTTTAATAATTTAAACTACCTCTATGATGTCAAACTCATTTTTCAATTATAATAGATTCATAGTGATTCGTTTACCTGATATCCTTGAAGATTGTTCACTCCTTCGTATATATATGCGCCACAACTTCCTTCAATATCAATAAATAAAATCAATTTTATTTTATACACTATAATAACATTGACATAAAAATAAAATTAATTTTAAAAATGTGTTTATAATGTAATTCATTTTTTTCATAAGTTTTATTCATCTAATTTTTATGGACAAAATTTTATTGAATATCTAAAATTTACAAAGAAAAATTACAACATAAAGTTATATTATTTATTATTAATTATTAGGTGGAATAAACATATTTTGGGATCATATCTTGTGGACCATTTTCTTGGGTTTAATGGTCTTCATATTCACATAAAAAACTCTGTCCATAATGCATATCTTTATAAATCAAACCATAATTTTCAATGAATATTGATTTTTGTGGTTCAAAGAATTGATCTTATAATAATAAAGATTCCTAAATGCAAAATTTATTTTTAATTATATATTTAATTGATATTATTATTTTACAAATTTTTATATCTTGTTTTTGGAATCTTCCTCAATATCCAGGAGTGGTAAATGAGGCATATAGTTCATCTATATAATTTCATAGTTCCTTCACCATAGTATTTTCAACATAAATGTTCAATTTCATTCAAATTTTTTCTTCATATCACTATTGTATTATATAATTTAAATATCTATATATATCAATAATTAAACCTCATATTTTATCCAATAGTGTCATTATGTTTCATTTTTACAAAAAATATAAAAAACATGAATAGTTTCTTTTTCATTTTATTTCATCCATATTATTGATATTGATTTAATAAAAAAAATATATTAATACTATTTAATATAAAAATCAATAGATAATTCAGAAAAATAAACAATTTCTATTTAAAAAAACTAATATTTCATTCCCAGATTCTTTGATATTTTGAAAAATAATATACAAATATTTAAAATCATCAAAGGAAAATACATATTTTAGTGAAACATTATCATCTAAAAACATATTTATCTTTAACTGTACTTCCTATTAAAAGACTTTTTTTGATTTCTATTATTAATCATTATATTATTATTGAATTTCCAATGGATACATGACCACATTAAATATATATTATCTACAACTAATGAAAGCTAGAGTAATTTTGCCTCTAAATGTATGTTCTAGTTTTATAAGACTCTAAGAGTGTAATTTATTCACTTACGTCACTAATTTATCTTTAAGATTATCATAAATGTTATTTCCATTCCATGAAGTACACCACTATTGAATTATTTTACTACATTAGTGGTTCATTCATTATCTAAATTTAAAATAATACTATTTTTTATCATTTTAAGAAACCATTTTATGATCTATTTATTCAATCACTAATACCTTTAGAATAATTACAGTAGTGAAAGACCTCAAAATAATCATTATATATATATATATATTACGTATCTTATTAGTCATATGTAAACCAATAATTTTGTAATATACTTTTTTTGTATATATTTATTAGATTTTACCACATCACATTCAATGAAATAGTCACATTACTTTTGAATATATTCTATCTAACAAAGCTTCAAATCGAGGGATAATCCCATTTGCATAAAATTTTATTTTCTTATAATTTCCCATTATAGTACGTCCTGTAATATCATCAATTATGATTCCTTATAATAAAATTCCATATAAAACCATATTTTGAGATCAAGAAATATATGTCATTAAGTTTTCTATAAACTATTATAATTTATTTTATGTTCGATTGAGTGGGTATTTCTATAATATGTATATATAGGCAGAAAATATTAAAATCCAAAACTTATTTATCTAGTACAACTTATTGGTTTTATATGGGAACAAACCCCATGCATAATATAATATTTTTAGCAAAGTAGATACAATCTATAATTTATATGGAAATATGTCACTTAAAAACTCAGTGACATGCATTGAATAATAACCCAATATTATTATGGAATAAGTGTTTACACAGATCCCCTTAAATTTCAATGATAATATTAGATAAATCAAAAATATATATTTTAATTTACAAAAAATTATACAACTGATATCTTGATATGGGTTTTTATAAGTTCACTCCTTACCAAGGAGCACTTCAATTACAATGTTTTGGGATATCACCTAACCATTATAGGGTAACACGATATTATTAACCCTCCACTCACGTCAATTATAAATTGGATCAATGTTTATAGTCTTGTGGTTCCATTTACACAAATATTAGAATTTATGGAATTACATAAAAATCATTTAAAAAATAACGAGTTTTCACTTCTCATTTAATGATTTATATATATTCCTCCCAAATAAAATCAAACCATTTATAAACTATATTTTGATGATATTAATGTCCGCCATAATGAAAAAAATTTACACACAGAGAATATACACACATTTCACTGATATAAATGAGTATTATCTCATGATCTTTCTATCTTGGAGAACATCGCCACTCTATATATATAAATAAATAATTTTCCTTATTAATTTTTTAACTATTCACCCAATATTCATTTTTATAGATAATAATTTTTACTCAAGAAATAATATATCAATATTTTATATTGACCCTATATTTACCATATATTTGTTAACCAAATTTAATCATGTAAAAAAAATCTCTCATATAAGACTAATAAATACCCTTGTTAAATTTCAACCAATCATATAGAATTGGTTACCTACACACATTTCAAATTAATAAACCTTCCTAAAAAAGGTTTAGTAATATATTCCCTCTCAATGATAAATAATACCAATAACTTAGTTTATTGACAATATATATATGTTTTATGTTTAATATTTTATACTAACTAACTAAAACATGAATTGGTATTTTTAAAATAATTATTTCATTTGGTGTAATTGAAAAATAGTTTGGTATGACACATAACACATTATTAATTTAAATCACTAGTCTAAATATAATTTTTTTCATTAATATTTATTATCAAATCAATATTTTATGAATGTTTTATTTTCTAGACTAAATAATTTCATCTGATAGTATGCATTATAGAAAAAATGAGTTTAATGAACCATAACACTATGTTAAAATACTTAAACACAGACATTTAAAACATGAAATAAAATTATCAATTAAGTAAAATAATGTATAAATTATAAAATTTTATGGTTTATAAATGTATAAAAAAAATTTATTTTTATATAATTTTATGAGAAATGAAAATTAAGAGAAAATGATAGTAAAATATATTTTTTTGAAAATCGATTTTTATGCACACAACATATTTTTTTCGTAAAAAATTAAATTAGTAATTATTGGTTAATTATTATAATAAAATTTATATGTTATATAATCATTTAATTTTTTTATCATTTCAAAAATATTATTTAGACACATCATATAAGAATAAATCTAGTATAATTCTTAAAAAATAATATTTTCATAAAATTCGGTTTATCCCGTTTTTCACACGTATATTAAAATTATGTTTTTTCAACATTAAGAAAATATAATTAAAAAAATAAAATTAATTGCAGAACAAAAAATGTCTGCATTATCTTAGAGTGATTTTTTTTCTAATTTTTTGAAAATATTAATATTTAGATGAATAATGAACTATGTTGTTTTTATTATAAAATGCCTTTTCATTTGAAGAATTTAAAATATAATATTTTATTTTATAATGGAATAAATGTAAAATATTCTAATTATTTAACAAAAAATCCAATTATATCTTTAGAATAAATTTTAGGTTTAGACTCAATATAAAAACATTTAAAATTATAAATATACTTTCTTTGGAGAAAATATATTTTTCTTGTGTATGTTTTATATTAAATCCTTCTACTTATGTGAATTAAATAGTAAAAAATAGATTCGATATTTTGAATAATCATAATAAATATTATATAATAATATTCATTATATGATATTCATAAATAATATTGAAAATAGTAAATATTAATTACAACAATGAATGTTTCAACGGATTTAACTAGGGTTAAACTAAAAGATAAGGGTAACTATGATAATAAAACCATTATAAATATTATTTGATGGATATATTAAAAACGAATCAAATCCAAAAATAAAATATATTTTTTCAAATTGAATAATATTTAATTGGAATGAATTTATCATTTTTTATTCTATTAGGAAATTTCCAAAGAGTTCCCATAAAATTCCCCTCCCCACTTATAAATGTACACCACCATTCCTCTAATATCAAAAGTCCATGATCATTTATTTCAACAAATAACTAAAAAAATCCATTTCATAATCACCTCTCTATTTCCTTATGGCCCATTTTTTTAGTAACCCCTCAAATGAATGATTTAGGTGTAATCCAAATAAGGTTCTCTGAAAACTATTTATAGCCCATAAACATTCATTTTAATTTAATTTCGTCACGTATCAAATTAAAATCATATTCAAAATTTATGATAAAATATAATAATTATATCACATATTCTGAGATTTGATAATATTAATTTAATAACTTTTATCCATATCTTATTACATCAATTGGGAATATAAACTATTGATCTTGTGTGTAGATGACTATCACTGCACAAGCAGTTATTAATTATCTTAAATCACTACCTATCATAGTAATATATAATATTGTATTTAAAATATATATATTATATCTAAGAAATATTTAAACATAATTAATGATATTATAACATCTAACAGTTTACATTTTAATCCATCAAAAATGATAATTTTGTTCATACGTACGTGTCCAATACCTTCTATAGGAAACGATATATTATATTTTTCATTACATATAGAAATGAATAGTAATCAGGATATATTTAATTTAATTTTATGATTTATATTAAATTAAATTTATTCTAGAATGCTGAATTAATATTTACCATTCTTGTTATCTATCCGTCCTAAAAATGAAAATAATGTGCATGAGTACATACAAATTACTGTCTTCTTGAATGATATAATTCATTTCCTTAATCTAATATATATATATATATATAGTTGATTAATGTATATTATATTTATATAATAAACTTCATTATGGGTATGATGGAACCATTATCGATGTAAAATGGAAAAAAATACTTAACAAAAACATTTACAAAAAAATGTTGTAGTTATCATCTAGAATTGTGATTTTAATAGTGAATTATTATTCAATAGGTGGTAAAAGGTTTTGAAAAAATAATATATGGTATGATAAATTTGATTATAGTTTTTTAGTATTTAATAATAGTACAATATTTGTTATATAGTACTTTCGAACATGTACAATCAAATTCAATAATTGAGGTAAGGGATTTTTAGTCTCACATTTATTTTTTAGTGACATATACCAAATTAAATTGTAGTATATTTTGGGTGGTATATATTATGAACCATTAACATGTACTATAATTAATATTATTATATTAATTAACATTAATGTTTAATATGATGATATTCTTTAATGGAAATTATGATTCAAATGTCACCTTAGTTGTAAGGGATTTCATCCCACTTTTAAATCAATGAAACACTTTCCATATTCAAAAATTGTTTCTTTTATGTGGTGTATATAATTCCCATGAATTTAATATATTATTATTATTAAGACAGTTATGTATATCTACAAATACATTATGTTTTCATTATTTCTTGTGGCTTACAATTAAAATTTTACAAAAGTGGTTTGTTTTTATGTTACAATATCATCATTTATCAGGATTGCTTATGATTATGATTAGAATAATGAAATTTTATGATATATATTTCATGGATATCATTAATAATATTTTATCTTGTTATTTATAGTGAATACATGTTTTCCATTTGTTTTTCCTTGTTTATTAATTAATCTAACCGACATTATGTTTTCTAAAAAAATCGACTTCATTTGTCTCGTTGAATAAATATGTGATTTCAAAATAGGAATGATATTTTACTCAATATTATTTTAATGAGTATTTTAAGGAGTTTATATTCATAATCATAAAAAAAAAATAGTTTTTCATATGTTTTATTAGGGATATAATCCAGTGGTAGCATGCTTATTTTTTATCTAGATGATTTATGATTACGATGATATGATGTTTTTGAAACATGATTACTTTTACCGAGACTTGAGATGATGAATTTTATGTTATATTTTGGAAGAAAATGTATTTATTATGTGATGTGTGGAACCTATATCTCCTTTAAATGCATTCTGTAAAAATGGGAAACTTTTGAATTTATTATGTTTTGTGCGCACATAATTTCAGGTTAATAAAATTATGTGTGGACATCGTTTCAAGCCCATAAAGTGATATGTAGACCTAGTTTCATGTCCATATGGTTATGTATATACCTTGATTCATTTAAATAAGGTTATTTTCAGACATTGTTCTATGTCCATAAGGTTACGTGATGACCTCATTATATATCCATAAGGTTATTCTTGAACCTAGTTTCATATTTATATGATTATTTGTGGACTTGGTATCCATGTCAATAGGTTTATGTGAGGTTATTTTATCATGTCATTAACTTTATGTGTAATCCTATTTCAATCTATAAAACATCAAAATGTAATAAGAATATGTTTCTGCACATTCACTCATGTAATACACCCAGGGATTACATTCTTTCATTCCATTATTTTTCATCTCTTCTTAACTAGAAAATGTGTTATTACATAACTATAGATTAAGATAATGGTTATACAGGGTATTGGAAAAAATAAGACCATACAAAAATTTTAAAACATCAGACATAAACATTTATTTAATTCCATGCTCTCTAGATTCTTATTGACTCTTGAAATCTACATTGTACAAGTATAAATTTGAGGATATACATCGTAATGGGTGATCTAACATACTTGTAAGAGGATAGATAAGAAAATGAACCAATATAAAATTGGATGAGCAAAATCATTATCATCATAACATAGGCATACTATTATAATCTTTAGAGGAAGCATTCATAAAAGACTAGGAATGCAGAAATGCATAAAAAGGAAACATTGTGTCTTAGTAGTCTACTACCACACATATTTGTAAATAAATATAAAATCTTGTTAATTGTCAATTCAATTTACTCTTTAGTTTCTTCATACTACCCAATTAATTGTAGAGCTATATAATTCTAGATGCACCCGTCATATCATAACATTTTCATTGTGCAATATAATTACGTGTTCACCTGTCACATCCTAACATTTACATAATCATTAATGAAACATAGAAAATATATCCATATTGAACAAAAAACTATCCATGTAAGGTAATGGGCTGAATTAATAAATCATACAATCATAAACCTTGGGTTCCCAAATGAAAGACGAAAACACATAGTTGATACAAGGATCATCAACCTTGAGTGAGATATAAAGGGTGTGTTTTTGAAAGAAGGGTTCTTTTTGAAAAAATTATGTTAGATATAAACTATAGTGGAAAAAATTTGTATCCCATAAAATGAAACATAATATTGAATAAAATATTTTTAATGAAAAACCATACTGAAAATGGAGTGATATAGGAAAAAAATCGAAGAATGAATGTTGGGTTCGAGAATTCCCCTTACCTTTTACCCGAATGCTATCATCATTTTAATAGTCAAAATAATCACAAATGATTCATTAATTAAAAGATAATGAACCGTTTATACATTAATATGATTCTTTATGGTGTTATTACATTCTTTTATGTGTATTTGGATGAGTTATAGAGTTTAAATTCATAGTTTGGGAGCGTTCTATTTCATAGTTTTCATGAACGGTTCAATTGTACAAATGAATAAAAGTTCATGTAGAACATAGATAAAAATATAGAATTAATATTACATGTTAATAATGATATTACATAATTTAAAATTACTTTATAATAATTTCCTTTATATACAATGTGGATGAATCATTAGTTAAAATTTAACGGTGACCGTTTTAGGTTAATTTTCCTGTTTTTTGGATTATTATGAGCATGTTTTGGTTTATCATTTAGTTTTATTTATAATAGTTTTTTCCTGAACATAAAAGGGATGAAAATATAAATAATATAATATATCTTAAACCATTTAATGGTTTTAATGAAATCCTTTAAAAATTTTAAGGAAAATGGATTTTCATCACCCATGATATAGGTAAATTAAAACATAACATACAACAATTTCATTTTTATAAAGAGAGGGAGAGGGAGGAGTATAATGAATAATATTCCATTAATTTTATACAATACTAGTATATAAATCATAACAGAGTTATTAGGAAATTGGGAAATTATATGTTGAGGTTTAGATAAAAAAAATTAAATTTGAAATGAATATGAATGAAAACAGAGAAAAATTACTGTTGACCTCACCAGTTTTGATAATCTCATTTATATTTCAATATGATCTGATAATCCCAAAAAAAATTTATCTATATATTAATTATTTCAATATATGACATTCTACAATTGAGTTGATAAAAATATCAACATAATCATTGGAATATATTAATAAATGTTTATCTATGTTTATACATACTTTGAAATAATTATCACTCAATCTGGATATGTTTTGCATAGAAAAAATAAGTGTTAAGTCTAGCGGTATGCACATAGCTACTGATATAGAAAAAAAGATAGATAGCTACTGATAAGGCTAAGTACACCGATATAGAAGTCTACTTATATGGATAAGGTCACAGATATGCATAACAACTTCCGATAGAAGAAGATCTATTAATAGAATAAGTCTACCGGTATGCACAAGTCAACTCATATAGACCTACTGATACATAGACTACTGATATGTAAATTTCACTGATACGTAGTTACCGATACAAGCTACCGATACAAACAGACAGACATACACTACCGATAGCATGTCCAACGATACAAATACAAAGTCTACTGATACCGATACAAATCTGCTGATACAAATGGATACTGTTAAAATAGAGCCACAGTTTCAAAGAAGCTACCGATAAAAGGAGATACTAATAGAATGAGCTACTGATAAAAAGATCTACTAATAAATAGATCTACTGTTATAAATATTAACAACCACTGACACAAAAGAGCTACCATTATAAAGAAGCTACCGATAAGAGGAGCTACTGATAGAAGGAGATACCGATAAGAGGAGATACCGATAGAAGGAGCTACTAATCGAAGAAGAGACCGATTCATACAAGCTACCCTTACAAGAATTAACAACTACCGATGGAAATGATTCCCTGTTTCCCTAAACTTTATTTGAATTTTTTTATTTAGCAACAGCCATATTTGATGTTTTTAATGCACCTGCTATTAATTAATGACAGTGGTTGGAATTTCAGAAATCGTACCTCTTACCTATAAAAAGGTAATCATTCCCATTGTCGGAGCTAAAGCTATATTAGATAACCTCGAACTACTAATGATATGTTGGTGTGTTGGTTGGTTAGTCTTTCCATGCACATACAAGACAATATTCTAGTGATATTTAAGGACTTACATACATAGAAGAAGAAAGAATAATTCATATTGAATCCATAAAACCTAAACATTCATGGAGAATAGAGCTTTAATAATTTCACTTGCACTCAAGGTAATCAGACTGATCAACCTGGACTTGGAAGCCAAACACAAAACAACACTCTATTTCTTGAAAAAAAAACCAAAGAAGGACTCAAAGCCTCATCTGCACCAATTCTAGGTGTCCAGAGCTTCACTCAAAACACATAGAGCATTCTAAACTCATCTCTATCTATTTAGATCTATTGTGTTTCATTTATTTACATTTTGAGCAGTGTGTGATTTGTATTTTTAGACACACACTGTCTCCTATACAGAACTAGAGGATTTCTAAATCCTAACACAATATTTTCCCTATACTCTTGTATCCCACTGGGGATAGTGGTAGAGGTCAAGTGTGACCTGGATAGCCTGTGTGATATTGTTTTTATCCCATGAAGAATTGTGGTAGAGGTCTTAGTACCTGGACAGTCTGAGTACTATAGTTTACCCTAATCTAGGGTGTGGATCAATGTTTATATAAATTTTTTTAGAGGACTAAGTCTCATCATGAGACTGATCCTCTTGGTTAAAACTGTTGTGCATGTTTATTTTGTTTTAAACTATATTGAATATTCCAATGTTAAGTAATTTAAATATAAATCTATTTTAAAGTAACTCTAATAGTTAAACTAGCAAGTGTTTGTATTTATAGGAAACCAGTAGGTTAGTTTCAAATGCTAATCTAATCTTCAGAATAGATCCATTGAGAACTAATCAATCTATTGAGAACCTAATAGAACCTTTACTGTATTACCAATTCACTACAGTTTATCTTGTTGATTCAATTTTATGGATTTTAATAGAAATTTTTTTAATAGAAATTTTTAATTGGAACTCAATTCACCCCCCTCTTGAGTATCCACTCCGACCAACATTGGGTATCAGAGGTTGTTTGTTATTAATAAAGGATTTTCAAACACTTTTTTTAAACTATGCTTTTAGTTCTATCTTAAAGATCTTAAATTTCTATTTGTTCTAAATTTACTTCTTTAAATATAATTTAAAATCTAATTATAGATAATAAACTAGAAGGTGCTGCTACCAACATGCCACCTTTCTTTAATGGTGTTAATTAGTCCCAATAGAAACTGAAAATTAAAATTCATTTAGAAAGTATGGGTTTTGACATCTGGACTGCTATAGAGACTCAGTATATGATTCTGGAAACTGAAAGAACTACTTGGGATGAACCAATGAAAACTGCTTACAATAATAATTTAAAATTAATGAATGCCTTGTATTGTGCCTTAGGAGATGAATAATTTCATCAAATATCTTCTTGTAAAACTACATATGAAATTTAGGCTACTTTGGATATTTCTCATGAGGGAACAACCAATGTTATATAAATGAGAATAAAAACTTATAGTATTAAATATGATAATTTTAAAATGAATCCTGATGAACCTATTTCTGACATGTATCTTAGGTTCAATGAAATTGTAAATACAATGAGCTCACTTGGAAAATATGTTCCTGCAAAAGTGTAAATCATGAGGATACTAAGATGTCTGCCAGAAAGATGGAGAGGCACTTGAGTTTCAATAAGAGAATCATGTGACATATGTTCTATGCATGTTAAAGATCTGATTGGTATGTTAATGATGTATGAAGAAGAACTAAAGGTAAGCAAAGAGGAAGATGATGAACCAAATAAGAATTCAGTGGAATTTAAGTCCAGTGCCTCAATGATAAAGGACACGGAGAAAGTTCACATACCTAATGAATACTCAACAAGTGAATGTTCATATTCTGATAGTGATGAAGAGATGGATCAGATAGCCAGATGATTTAAGAATTTTTTTTGAAAATTCAATTATAAGGGTATGTAGGACCAATGAGGTGCTTGGATGAAAGATTGGAAGAAAGATGACAAGGAGGATGAGATAGTGTGTTATGAATGCAAAAAGAAAGGACACATTAAGGCTGCCTGTCCAAAATTGATGTTCACGAAGAAATAAAACTACAAGGAAAGAAAATATAAAAATCCATGAAGGAAACATTGAGTGCTTTAGAAGACAACACAAGTGAATCTGAGACATATGATTCAGAAAAGAATCGTGCGAACATGTGTTTCATGACTAACACTTCTGAGGTGCTTGTTTCCCCTATTCTAAATGATTATTACTCTAGGAATGAATGTGAGTCAAATAGTGATGATAATATGTCTAAAAATAAATTATTTGAATACTGTAATATTATAGAAGATACATGAAATGAGTTGAAAGACAAGTACAAGTCATTTAAGAAACATCATTATTTAACAAGCACTATAAAATCTGCATTATAAATAGAAAAGGAAAAGAATGATAAAATGTTAAAGGAGAATACTGATCTTAAATTATCTAATGAGAAACTTAGAAAATATTTAGAGAAGATCAAAAAATGGAAAGAAAACTCTTACTCAAATGCTAGGAAAACAAGTTTCATCAAAGTACACCACTGGTTTAGGTTATCATCCTGGACATTGACAACCTGTTAAGAATAAATTAATTCCTAAATCTGGATAGTATGCTGCTTGTTTCAGTTCTGGAAATTACTAAGCCTGAACTTTATATTCACATAGTTATAGATCAAACAAAGTTTTTCTTTCAAAATATTTTGAATCTATTGATTGTATGAGACCCATTAGACAAATCTAGGTACCAAAAGTTTTGATTGCTAACCTGTCTAGACCCAAGATGATCTGGGTACCAAAATCATTTTCTGTTTAAACCAGTTTTGTAGGGGACTTTCAAGATGAGTTTCTATAAGAAGATATGGTACTTGGATAACATATGTTCAAGGCATATGACTGGAGATTACTATTGTTTCAAGAGTTTAATCATGGTTGATGGAGGGCATGTCACCTTTTGTGATATTTCAAAAGAAAAAATCATCGTCTTATTCCATATAGGTAACACTAATTCACTTTTAATTTAATAAGTATTAATTTCTTATGGATTAAAATACATCCGGTTAAGTATTTCTCAATTTTGTGATGATGGTTTCAATGTTAAATTTTAAAATGATGCTTTTAATGTTTTTAATTCTAAAAATGTTTTAGTGTTTTCTGCCTTGAGAAATGAAAATATTTATGATGTAGATTTAAATTATTTATACAAAAAAATGTTACATGTTTAAATGATTTTCATATAGATTCTTGGCTATGGAATAGAAGATTAGGACACTGCAATATAAATTCACTTAGAAAACTGAGTACGAAGAACTTAGTTAGAGTCCTACCTCAACTAAAATTCCCATCATACAATGTTTGTACTCCCTGTCATAATGGAAAACAACATAAATTTTCTTTTAAATTATGGAATGAAGTTTCAACTTATCATCCTGTCATGTTGGTTCATGTGGACTTGTTTGGACCTTCTACGGTTTCTAGTTTAAATTGGAAGCACTATGTCTATGCCTTATTAGATGACTTTTCGAGATACACTTGGGTATACTTTCTTGCTAAAAAAAGTGAAGCTTGTTCTTATTTTTATAGATAACCTTAGTGGACTTAAAATTAAGACCCTGAGAAGTTATCATGGCCGTTATTTTTAAAATCATGAGTTTGAATCTTACTGCTCCCACAATGGCTATAGTCAAAACTTTTCTGCCCTTAGGACACCTCAATAGGGTGGTGTAGTAGAAAAAATAATTAGAAACCTTCAGGAAATTTCTAGAACAATGCTCAATGAATATGATTTATCTGTTTATTTTTGGACTGAAGAGGTGAATTCACCCCCTCTTAAGTATCCACTCCGACCAATAATTACCTCTTGAATATATATAATTTGAGAGCCTCTTTAGGGGAGAGGTTTTAGAATTTTTATGATACCAATGGTTGATAGATGCGAGGGATGAATATTGGATGATATTTTAGTTGAAATTGGAGTTTGAACAAGTCCGGAGATGTGCTAGGAAATGAGGTTGTGTGGTCTGGTATTTATTGTGTAGGGGAGTGGGGTTTTCTCAATTTAATATTCATTAATTTTTTATTTCTCCCAAAGAGAAGAAAGTTTGAGGAATATTGTGACTAAAAATGGTAATATGTTCATGTGAGATTGAACCTATAAAAATTTACATAATCCATCACTCAATCATGATGTAGAAATTCATTTATTTAGCATATTCTGTAAATTATCAAATTCCACTATTCACAAAAAATGCATGTATTTTGGAAAAATATCAAGAATTCACCATAACCATTTTTCAACATGTAGAATTTTAAAATTAACTTCTTTTTATTAAAATAATTTTTCAAATATTAGTAATTTAATTTATAATTAAAATCACAATTTACTTGAAAAATACAAATTTTGAAAGGAGAACTTATTTTATAACACATTGAAAAATTAATTAAAGTCTCATAAAATTTCCATATAATAATAAGACATCAATATACTAGTTTATCAATATATTTTATAAAAATAAATTTTATGTTAAATTATTAAATTAATTATTAAATATTCATGAATTACAAAAATACCAACACTATAATGTAATTATATCATATTGTCCCTGATAGGATGGATAAATTTTATTTACACTATCATTGGTAAGGTTACTATTCAATTTGATGATTTACTATTCATAGAGGTAATACTACTATTCATAAGTTTAAAAATAATATTCATAAGGGTATTTTACTATTCACCAAAAACTAATTTTGTCACATCGGACTCCAAACATCTTACTGATCGCGATCGTGTATGTCATATTTTTGAAATTCAAAACACAAAAGTGAAACATTTATGTTAAAGGTCCCATAGTAATTCATTTAATCATGATGTGTAATTGTATTTTCTAATGTAATATTATGAGATAATGAAATTAATATAAGAAGGGATAAATTGCATTGATAAAAGGCTGGGTCATTACATTCTCCCCACTATAGAAATTTCTCCCTCAAAATTTCATCTTACATAAACGAGTTAGGGTACTTATTCTTCATCACAGTCATTGGTTTCCAAGATTCTTTTTCATACTTATGGTTCCTCCATGAAACTTTGACAAGGTGGGTTGTATATTTTAATAGAAATTTATCCCTCCAGTACAGAATCATTATTGGATGCTTCTCATTAGAGAGTTCATCTTCCAGCTGTACTGCCCCTGAGTTCAGTAAATTTGATGGATTTGGTATGTATTTCCGTATGAGTGATACGTGAAATAAATCCTTAAACTGAGCCATATTTGGTGCATGTTCAAGATGATAGGCCATAGATCCTATGGAATCATGGGTCTCAAAGGGGACAATGTACCTTGTTCTTAGATTATATTTCTTTCCAATCCACGTGACTGACTTTCATTAGGATATTCAAAGGAATACTTTATCTCAAATGTCTAACTCCAAGTCCACTTGACACTTGTCAGCCTAAATCTTTTTCAAACTCAAACAATCCTTGATATGTTTATAGATTAATTGAACCTTCTATGCCATCTCTAGTACAATATCAGGTCCAAGTATGTTTCTTTCTCCAACTTTATCCCAAAATTTTGTAGTTCTACATCTCTTTCCATACATAGCTTCATATAGAGCCATCTGAATACTCGAGTATAAGCTATAGTTGTATGATAACTCAACCATGGGGGGATTCTGATCCAATCCAAAATTCAATTATAGTGATTATAATCTGAGCATATCTTCAATCATCTAAATAGTCCTTTAATATTAACCATCGTATTTGGGGGTGATATGTCGTACGGAAATTCAATTCAGTAATAAAAGAATTTTGAAAAATACTCCCGAATTAAATGTGATCCTAGGATCATGACCAAATATCATCGAGAGGGAAACCCCATGTTGTCTCATAAAATAATTCCCATATATTTTTCCAAGTTTCTCCAGAGAGTGATCTTCCAGAATGGAGATTATATGGGCAGTCTTGGTGAGTCAGTCTACCACAACCCATATCACATTATTTTCTTTCGATGACTTCGAGAGATGCATGACAAAGTCCGTAGTGACATTCTCCCATTTCAATATAGGTATATGAAAGTGTTTCAACATCCCTTTGGAATTCTGTTACTTTTATTTTTAACTTTATGGCATATTAATCAACTTGAGATATACTCAATAATCTACTTCTTCATATTGTTTCACCAAAAGTGTTCTCAAAGATCACGTTACTTCTTATTACTACAAGGATGGATAGAGAATGTTGAACAATGTTCATTTTCCGATATCTCCTTCTTTATCCTGGGTGATTATGGCATATAAAGTCATATTCAAAACATAATCACACCATCATCATTGATATGGAACTCTTATAGCTTCCCTTCCTTTACTACATTCACCATCTTTTGTAACTCCAGATCATCCCATGGTGCCTCCTTAATCTTCTTTTGGATATATCATTGGGAAATAATTTTGGAATGACAGGATTTATTCCCTACCGTTATGATTTCCAAATCCATCATTTGAATATCTATATAGATAGGTTATTTCTCAATCCGCATCATGGATAGAGTAGTAGGTTGTTTTCTACTTAGAACATCATTTACCTTGTTCGACTTGACATGAAGATAGGGTATAGAGAAATCATACTATTTTAGTATCTATATCCATCTCCATTGACTCATGTTGATCTCCATTTGTGTGAATATATACTTTAGACTCTTGTGAACGGTATATATGTCCCACTTCTCACCAATGATGTAACGACCCAATGTTTTATAAATGGAAATTCCCTTTTTATAATTATGTAATATAATCAAATGAAATTAAAAAAATGAACTAATAAGTATTATGTGAGCTTTAAACATTATATTTTCACTTCGTTGATTTGAATTTTGAAAATCTGACATACAAGGTTGTGATCAATAAGATATTTGGAGTCTGATAAGAAAAAATAATTTTTGGTGAATAGTAACTAACCCTTACAAATAGTAATGTTTTTATTACGAAGAGTAATATGACCCATATCAATATTATATCATCCAAGAAAATAGTAACCTTACCAATGAAAGTATAAATAAACATTATCCATCTTATTAGTGACAATTTGATAATGATGGTATTATTATATGTCATAAATATTCAATTAATAATTTATGATTAATTTAATAATTAAAAAATAAAATGTATTTTAATAAAATGTATTCATTTATTATTGTTTTTAGGACTTTTGTTTTGAAGATAATTTTTTAATACCTTATTTATTTTTTTAAAACATTATAAAACACTTATAGTTTACAAATCTGTATTTTTTCAATAAAAATATGATTTTTATTAAAAATTTAATTAATTATATTTAGAAAATTAATTTTTAAAAATGTGACACCCCGAACCCAGTTACCCAGAGTCGGTGCATTATTTTAATACATTGGAATGATTACAAGGAATCAAGTCCAGAAGGACCGATCAGTTTAACCGTCTCGGAAAATAGATTACATACATAAATGTTACATTACACTTCATAACATACAAAACAACATAATTAATCCTTTATGAATGACATTATTCCCTTTTCTTAACACTGCATATCAATCACAATACACTTCTTGGAATCATGGGAAAAATAAAACATAGAAATGGGTGAGCTCAAACACTCAGTAAGGCTAAGAAATATAGCAGAAACTTTCATAAATAAGCATAAAAATTTAAGGCAATGTATAACTAAAACAAAATTCTTTTAAACTGAACATCAACATAATATGGGAAAAATAAAATGAAATAATTCAATTTACTTATTGACATGGATATTCTACTAGTCTAATAATCACATTCAATATCACTGACCACTTTCATAATGATGGAACACATTATTCTAGGCTATCATAACCACGTATCCAAGGCCTCATGCCAATACTACAAATAAGATTTTGTCAAGGCCTCGTTCCAAGACACAAGTTTGTCTCATGAGACCTACCGATGCATCGAGGAGCTATAACGGGCTCCACCCGTCACTTATTAACTCCAATACATTCCTCATATGAACAAGTTTAAACATAACATAAACATTCGTATTAAAACTAGCATACTAAATGTCAATACTTTCTCCATAAACCATGAATGGTATTGAAATAACACATCCACAGTCAAAAATATCAAAAAACCTTCGTTACAATATGGAAGATTTGTATCATAATAAATCAACATCAAATAATCTTAAAATCAATCAAAGGATGCTGAAATAGATGAAATGAAAACTATTTGAGAGAAATATCTATTTTTTATATCATTTAAAAGTCAGATATATATAAAGGAAGTAATTTAAAAGAGATTTTTGAATCAAAGTGTCCCACACCACTTTGAAACTTTAGAGAAGAAATATAATTTCAAAAGATTAATGTCCATATAAATAAATCCTTAAAATCTTTTTGAAAACATGGACATTAATTAAAAATATTTAGAAGGAAAATCATTAAAACATTTAAAATTCCGGTCTTGATAAAGAGTACCTTTCACAAATTCTTAAAATATTTATTTTGAAATCATTTAAAGGTCACATAATTATAAAATAAAACATTTACTTTGAAAATATTCTTATAATCTAGTAATGGAAGCTTTGAAGATTTTATAATGGTGGAAAATAGTCACACCCGCTGTATAAGTTAAAAAAACATTCTTACCTTAATTCTGTCGAAAAGGTTAAAAAGGACCTTATTTGGAAAACGAAGAAAAGATTCCTTTATAATTTATTATAAAAAGTCAAACAAGGGTATAAATTACTTTAAACCATACTCTGTAAAATAGTAATAATGTTTTTAAAAACATTTTTAAGAAACATGGATGTTGATGATAAAGAGGTCCCACTAGCTAGTTATGTATAAACAACCTCTGATAATGAAGAGATTGTGAAATAAGCCCTTACCAATTTGGTAACATATTAAACATACAACCCATTAAAGAGGTATAATACAATGAATATGTAAATACACTTAATTAATTTGTATTACACAAAGAATACAATTATGGGTAGTACATACACCACACAAAAGGTAATAGTGGCAATATGGCATGAATCGAACGGAAATAAGGAGTGATATGAAGACCCCTTACCTTGTAATTTTCCTTAGTTGGTGGTAGGATAACCTCTTCTATAATGGTGAAATAATTGTTATTAAATTATACAAGAATAATATACATTAATATGATAACATATATGATCTTTTAAAATTGCTTTGTTAATAATATCTTAGTATTATCGTCGTTTCGGGTGTTAACTTACTCGTATATGTTTTGTTACATAAGCCATTTTTGTTATGGATAGGTTGTATGTTATTCATATCTAGAAAGATATCAAGTCCTTAAACATTATTTTTAATCATATAATGATAATTATACTTGAAGGGACACGATGGAGAATGAATCTCATCGCGTTCATGGAGACGGTAGTCCGTACGTACGCACGAGCGACAATATAATTCTTCTGATATTAAAATAATATATAATTGGATGGTATATCATATATAAAAAATCATTATAATGTTATATTTATTATTTAAATGAATTTAAAATCCTTATTATACCCATCCAAATAATAATTTATTGAATAACCATTACACCACGACGTGGAGACGGTAAGCCGTACGTATAAATGTATGGTGACATGTCATTCAAAGAATGGATAGAATACTGAATATGGTGGTACCATATTTATAATAACATCAAATTATATATACGATACTGGAGTTATTATTTTATAAAGGTAATAACAAAGAAAGAAGAAGTTGAATAAGAAATGAACTTGAAAGAGGGTGGTGCAAACATTATCTCTTCTTCGGGTTCTTCCTTTTGATTTGATCAAAAGGGCTCCTTAGGTTGTCTTTATGATCCTAATAATGCCTATAAGATGAAGTGAGAGAAGTTGGGAGGATATTTGGGCATGGTTTGGCCGATCCAAATGCCTTTTAAGGTGTGCATTAGTGAGAAGGGGGAGTGCCGTTTTATAAGAGGGTTGAGGGGAAACTTTGGAAAAGCTAGAAATATTATTTTATAATAAATTCATATTCGGTTTATAATGGCTCCAAAGTGTATTATTTAAAGATTAATGTGTGGAAAGGTTGAAATCCACTCAAAAAATAGGTTTTAGATAGGTTTGGGTCACTATATTAACCTTATCTTTTAGTTTTAACTCTTAGTCAATTAGTTTAACATTTACCATGTCGCTTTGTATTTTTATATTATATAGTTAATAAAATTACAATATACATCCAAGAGACACCCCAAGTGGTCCATTAATGATTCACCTATCATGATATATGTCTTTTGGCCGATCTTTAGTTTTTTAGGAATTTAATATCAAATAATAATATAATATTTGTTTTAAAAACTCTTTTTTGTGAATTTTGACACTATTCAATAATTGATTTTTGTTTGAGTCATAAAATATTTATTAATTCGAAAAAAATTCATTTAAGCAATCCTAAAATGTCATATTAACCAATATAATTAGTTTATGTCATCAAAAGATTCAAATTATATTTATTTTAAAATTTATAATACCCATTATTTGATTACTTCATTAATAAGGAAAATATTGCATCATTATTCTGTCATATATATTTTTACTTTTTCAGTGTCTAAAAATTATAAATAAAATATCATTATGTAGGAAATATTTTTAGATTTAAAATTAATATTTATAATTTAAACTATAACATATATAACCCTATATAAAATTTTTTTTCTAAAAGATATATGCTTATGTCATTTTTGTATTTACTTTATCTTAATTAAAATAAAGTGTCCCTGTCACCTACAAGTGGCTCCATGGGGTCCCAAAAATCGACCCATAGGTTCCCATGGTCGGAAATTTACCCAAAAATATGTTTATGACACGTTTTAGTGTAATTAATTATTATTATAATATTATTTTTTAATTTTTATTTACCGGATTTACCTTTTAATATTATTAATAAAATATTTACCGAAGTAATTATTCAAAATGTCTAAATATAAAAGTTACCTATTTACACAATTTAAACATCCTGATTCCAAATATGGAATCTATTTTTCCAAATTCAAAACATAGAAGTGGCAGAAATTAATTTAAATGTAATTCCCGCTGTCAAAACAAAAAGCGTGTTTTTAATATATAATAACTATCAAAAGATTGACACTTGTTTATGTCCGGTTTAAATGTTACATTATGTCCAATGACCAACATTGTATTAAATGGTAAAAATATATTTTAAATATAATTTAAAACTACTCAAATTCATAATTTATCACTATTAATTAGTTTGATTAAAAAAGTTGTTTTTAATTAAAATTTAGTAATTTTCACTATTCATCAAAATATAAAAGTTATCCGAAAAGTACCAATATTTCACCCTAGGCTAAATTATATATTCTGAATCCAAAAATGAAGTACATTTTGAGAGTTAAAATTTATAAAATTTCAAAAATTAGGTATTACTATTCATAATAGCTAGTTTGATTGGTTGTGGTGTGTGTTTGAACTCGAAGTTACGTACACCACATGATACTGTTTTATTCAAAGAGAAGAGTACCATGGAAGCTTGGGGTATTTCATTGTAATTTTTTGATTTCCCCATTCTAAAAAATAAATTTATTTAGTCAAATTGAATATATAAAAGTTTAAAATATTGGATTTAAAAAGGGTTCACTATTAAAAGTTGGTAAAAGTGCATTTTTGAAAAATACTTATTTTATCTAAAAAAATGAATTTGTTATTACATTATGTCTGAGAAACTTATAATATGGATTATAAAATTATAAGGATTATATAAAGTTAAAAATTTATTCATTACTATTCATAACCTCTTCTGAACGGTTTGTTTGGTATGTCATGGTGTGCTTGAACTCGGTGTTGCATTTAGTAAACGTTATTGAATTATTTTGAAGAAGTAACACACTATGAAATATTGGGGTTCTACATTCATCCCTCCTTCAATAAAATGAGTCCTCACAATTTGATATTGTTTTTCAAAAATAAAGGTTGAAAACAGAAAATATCTTAGTGGGAAAACCCACATCGGAAATTTGGTTACTAAAATTTAGTCTTAATAAGAGGAAAAGAGAAATGAAAGGGTTAACACCAAATTACGATCTCAATTATGAGAACATTCATGGAAATTAAAGACATATAATTGGAGGAAAAACATAAATATTTATACGTAGTGATTGAGGTCATCAGTCACAAACAAGTTTAAAATTGAGTTCTTTAAATTCATCAATCTATGATGATTTAAAATACCATCGATTCAACAAAACATAAGGTAATAGGATAACAAATTTTTGGTTCTAATATCCCTTCAATAAAGTATAAGAAATAATTTTTTCATATAATAAGAGGAGAAGACAAATATATACTTGACAAGTAGAGTTCTATCCTTTAACTAATTTCTACCACAAACTCATCTTTCACTCTAAAAGATAATAGAAATTAAAAAAATATTCTTTTAATCCTATTTGATTGGGGTAAAAAAATGAATTTATAATTCATATAATAGACCTTCTTAAAATAAACTACTTTATTTAATCCAGGACATCTCGTAGGCCAGTGGTAGGTGATACACCCTTGTCGCCCTTCAGTTGTGTGTTCAAGTCTCCTGGCCTTGCCGGACGTGACGGGTTTCCGCCCAACCTCCTGGTTGTCCTTTTTATAAAAATCCAAAAATAATATTCAGAAATTATTTAACCTTATCAATTGTATAAAATTTCAAATATAATCCATTATAACCTTTAGAATTATCCAAATTACCACTATCCAAACTCACAATCCAAAATTTATAAGGAAGGTAAATATAATGAAGTTCTTTTTTTCCAAGTAATAACATGTGAATACCTTCATCATGTATTATCCTAATATATTTAAACATCCTGAATTACCATAAAACCTTATTGATTACATTCATGATACTTTATTCCTCAAAAAATAATGGATATACTCTTTCAATCCAAAAATGTTGTAAACCCCAACAATGATGGAATATACAAATCATTAATCAGTTTCAAGGTAGTCAAGAATATCCAATATAATTTATCCAAATCAATCATGTATTATTATAAAATCACTACCTCGGTATCAGAACCATTTTATGGTTTATCTTTCTCTCAACCAAATATTTTCAAAAAATTTAACCTGCTATTGAGTCACTTTTCTTTGTTCTACACAATCTCAAGTCCTTAATGAAATTGTACTGCAGTACAATCCTTATATTCTACATAATTATTATAACAATTACATTGTTGATACAACACTCAAATGACATAATCAATATAAGAACTCTAATCATTCATCTTCATCTGTGGTAGTATCATAACTTGATTATTATCCAACAACATCATTTACGTCATAGTCTGATGATTGTGACATAGGTTCGCGTAGTGTCCAAACTCCTTGCAAATGAATCATTGTACAATTGAAACCATTTTCTTAACCTTGAAGTCACGTACTTGGTGCCCTTTTCCTCCACACTTATAAAAAACACCAATTCCTTTCAGGAACATTCCAGGGTGTTTCTTCCCACAGTTATCACTTATGGGAAAATTCTTCTTTTCCCTCTTCCCTTTATCCATATTTCTCTCTTCCATCCTTTTCTTCCATTGCTTCCCTTCAAATTCATAGGACTCATAGAACTCTTTACTTATCTTATCAATACATGATACTATTTTTTCATATGATGATAATATGTGGGAGACTATTTCCCTTCTAAATGATGGATTAATACCATGATAGATATGATCCTTATTACTCTTTGGATCATACGTATTGGTAGAGTTCACATTCCTTCTACCAGGCACCATTTCTATAAAATAGCATAAACTAGGTCAGTTTATGGATTACAATGAATAATTCCAAACATGTAAAATACGTAACATAAATTGAATAGTTTATTGATATAATCTATAATCACAAAAATATTTTCTTTTAGGAGGTATATACTCATAAGCCCTACATATAGGTTTGTAAAGAAAATGATAATTATCAAAAGAATATCCCCTGGGAGTGTCGTAATGAAGAGTGCAGTATGGCCCGTTTTCGTGCACCAGTTACCGTTCGAGATTATCTCAAAGTGGTGTTTTTGGGTTTAACCCCTAGGTACATCTGTGCCAGAGCCGCCTCTACCAGATCGTATCCAGACAGGGATGTATTGCTAGGAATACTCACAAAATCTCTACAATACCAAAATTCTAGGATGTTCTTCTATACTAATCATCAAAGTATATCTTAGGGCTATGTGCTCTAATCAGAGTTTATCTAAATCTATATTGCAAGGTTATTGATAAACTTCCTCTGATACCAACTGTAACACCCTGACCCTAGTTACCCAGAGTCGGTGCATTATTTTAATACATTGGTATGATTACAAGTAATCAAGTCCCGAATGACCGATCATTTTAGCAGTCTAGGAAAATAGATTACATACATGAATGTTACATTACACTTAATAACATACAAAACAACATAAATAATCCTTTATGAATGCCATTATTACCTTATATTAACCCTGTATATCAATCACAATAAATTTCTTGGAATCTTGGGAAAAATAAAACATAGAAAGGGGTGAGCTCAAACGCTCAGTAAGGGTAATAAATACAATGATAACATTCATAAACAAGTATAAACATTTAAGGAAAAGTATAACTAAAACAAAATCCTTTTAAACTTTATCTTCAGCATAATTTGGAAAAAATAAAATGAAATAATTCCATTTACTAATTCACATGGATATTCTACCAGTAATAATCACATGAAATATCACTAACCACTTTCATAATGATGGAATACATAATTCCAGACTATCATAACTATGTTGCCAAGGCCTCATTCCAAGACTACAAATAAGATTTTGTCAAGGCCTCGTGCCAAGACACTAGTTTGTCTCATGAGACCTACCGATGCATCGAGGAGGTATAGCGAGCTCCACTCGTCACTAATTACGTCCAATGCATTCCTCATATGAACATGTTTAAACATAACATTAACATTTGTATTAAAACTTGCATACTAAATGTCAATACTTTCTCCATAAACCATGAATTGTATTGAAATAACACTTCCACAGTCGAACATATCACAAAACCATCGATACAATATGGAAGTTTTTTATCATAATAAATCAACTTCAAATAATCTTCAAATCCATCAAAGGATGTAGACATAGATGAAATCAAACATATTTGAGAAAAATATCTCTTTTTTTTACATCATTTAAAAGTCACACATTTATAAATGATGTAATTTATAAGAGATTGTTGAATCAAATTGTCCCATAAAAATTTGAAACTTTTGAAAAGAAATATCGTTTCAAAAGATTAATGTCCATATAAATAAATCATTAAAATCATTTTTAAAACATGGAAATTAATTAAAAATATTTAGAAAGATAAATCTTTAAAACATTTAAAATTATGATCTTGATAAAGAGTACCTTTCGCAAATTCTTAAAATATTCATTTTGAAATCATTTCAAGGTCACATAATTATAAAATAAAACATTTACTTTTAAAATATTCTTATAATCTTGTAAGGTAAGCTTTGAGGATTTAATAATGGCGGAAAATATTTCCACCTTCCGTATAAGTTAAAAAAACATTCTTACATTAATTCTGTCGAAAAGGTTAAAAAGGACCTTGTTTGGAAAATGACGGAAAGATTCCTTTATAAACATATTATAAAAAGTAAAACAATGGTATAAATTACAATAACCCATATTATTTAAAATTGTAATAATGTTTTGAAAAACCTTTTTAAGAAACATGGATGTGGATGATAAAGAGATCCCAGTAGATAATTACGTATAAACAACCTCGGATAATGAAGAGATTGTGAAATAAACATTTACCAATTCGGTAACTTATGGAACATACAACCCATGAAAGAGGTATCATACAATTAATATGCAAATACACATAAATTAATGTGTATTACACAAATAATACAATTATGGGTAGTACATACATCACACAAAAGGTAATAGTGGCAATATGGCATGAATCTCACGGGAATAAGGAGTGAGATGAAAACCCCAAACCTTGTTTTTTTCCTTGGTTGGAGGTAGGTTAACATCATGTATAACGGTGAAATAATTGTTATTAAATTTTACAATAATCATATACATTAATATGATATCATATATGGTCTTTTACCATTGCTTTGTTAACAATATCTTAGTATTATCGTCGTTTCGGGTGTTAAATTACTCGTATATGTTCGGTTACATAAGCCGTGTTTGTTATGGATAGGTTGTATCTTATTCATATCTAGAATGATATCAAGTCATTAAAAATTATTTTTAATCATATAATTATAATTATACTTTAATGGACATGATGGAGAATGAATCTCACCGCGTTCGTGGAGACGGTAGTCCGTACGTACGCACGAGCGACAATATCATTCTTATGATATTAAAATAATATATAATTGGATGTTATATCATATATACAGAATCATTATCATGTTATATTTATTACTTACATGAATTAAACATCATTTTTATACCCATCCAAATAATAATTTATTGAATAACAATTACACCACGACATGGGGATGGTAAGCCGTACGCACACACGTATGGAGACATGTCATTCAAAGGATGGATAGAATAATGAATATGGTTGTAACATATTTATAATAACATCAAATTATATATAATATACTGGAGTTATTTTTTTATAATTTTAATAACAAAGAGAGAAGAAGTTTTATAAGAAATGAACTTGAAAGAGGGTGGTGAAAACATTAACTCTTCTTCAGTTTCTTCATTTTGATTTGATCAAAAGGGATACATAGGATGGGTTTATGATCAAAATAAGGCCTCTAGGTTGAGGTGAGAGAAGTTTGAAGGATATTTGGTCATGGTTTGGCCGAGCCAAATGGCATTGATTGTGTGAATTTGTGATAAGGGGGAGTGCCATTTTATAAGAGGGGTGAGGGGCACCTTTGGAAAAGATAGAAATACTATTTTATAATAATTTCATATTCGGTTTCTAATGGCTCCAAAGTGGATTATTTAAAGGTTAAGGTGGGGAAAGGTCAAAAACCTCTCAACCAATAGGTTTTATACAGGTTTTGGTCACTAAACTAACCTTATCATTTAGTTTTAACTCTTAGTTAATTAGTTTAACATTTACCATGTCACTTTGTATTTTTATATTATATAGTTAATAAACATACTATATACATCCAAGATACCCCAAAGTGGTCCATTAATGATACACCTATAATGATATAAGTCTCTTAGAGTAGCCTTATATTTTTAGGAATTTAATATCAATTAATAATATAATATATGTTTCTAAAAACTATTTTAGGTGAATTTTGACACCATTCAATAATTGATTTTTGTTAAACCCTTAATAACTTTATTAATTCGATCCAAATTCATTTAAGAAATCCTAAAACGTCATATTAACCAATTAAATTTGTGTATGTCATCAAAACTTTCAAATTATATTTATTTTAACATTTATAATACCCATTATTTGATTTTTTCATTAATAAGTGAAATACTGCATCATTATTGTGTCATATATATTTTTACTTTTTAAATGTCTCAAAATTATAAATAAAATATAATTATGTATGAAATCGTTTTAGCTTTGTAATGAATATTTATAATTTAAAATATAACATATATAACCCTATGTAAAAATTGTTTTTCTAAAAGATATAAGCTTATGTCATTTTTGTATTTACTTTATCTTAATTAAAATAAAGTATCCCTATCACCTACAAGTGGCTCCATGGGGTCCCAAAAATCGACCCAAAGATACCCATGGTCGGACATGTTTCCACCAATAATGTTAGATCATGTTTTAGGGTAATTTATTATTATTATAGTATTATTATTTTAACACCTATTTACTAGATTTACCTTTTAACCATTGTAAATATAATATTTACCGAAATAATTATTCAAAATGCCTAAAAATAAAAGTTACCTATTTACACAATTTGGACATACTAATTCCAAATATGGAATGCATTTTTCCAAATCCAAAACACAGAAGTGGAAGAAATTAATTTAAAATTAATTCCCACTTTCAAAACAAAAAGCGTGTTTTTAAGATATAATAACTATCAAAAGATTGACACTTATTTATGTCCGGTTTAATTATGAAATTATGCCCAATGACCAAACTTTTATTAAATGGAAAAAATAATATACTTTTAAACAACTCAAATTCATTATTTATCACTACTAATTATTTTGATTAAAAAAGTTGTTTTTAATTAAAATTTATTAATTTTCACTATTAATCAAAATATAAAAGTTATCCGAAAAGTACCAAAATTTTACCCTAGGATAAATTCGAAATTCTGAATATAAAAATGAAGTCCATTTTTAGAGATAAAATTTATAAAATTTAAAAAATTAGGTAGTACTATTCATAACAACTAGTTTGATTGGTTGTGGTGTGTGTTAGAACTCGAAGTTGCGTACAACACATGCTACTGTTTTATTCAAAGAGAAGCATACCATGGAAGCTTGGGGTGTTTCATTGAAAATTTTTGATGTCCCCATTCTAAAAAATAAATTTATTTAGTCAAATTCATGATATAAAAGTTTAAAATATTGGATTTAAAAGAGATCACTATTAAAAGTTCGTAAAAGTGCATTTTTGAAAAATACTTCTTTTATCTAGAAAAATGAATTTGTTCTTAAATTATGTCTAAGAAACTCATAATATGGATTCTAAAATTATAGGGTTTATATAAAGATAAAAATATATCCAATACTATTTATAACCTCTTTTGAACGACTTGTATGGTATCTCATGGTGCGTTTAAACTCGGTTTTGCGTGTAGTGCAAGTTATTGAATTATTTTTAAGAATTAACTAACTATGAAATCATGGGGTGTTAAAAAATATATTTCATTTTTGTATTCTACCCATAAAAAAAATTTAGTGTGGATTTTTTTGGTTTTTTCTAAACTACAGGATTTTTTTATGAATAGTTAAATATGGTAATTTACCATTTATATAATTTATATGTTAAATGAACTACTACTAACATCATAACCAAGGTAAGAACCCATGTTTCGAAATAAAATGGACATATTAATTTTTTTGGTCATGGAATCAAAAATATTAGTTTCCTTAGAGAAAATTAATTAGTAATGATAAAAAATATTAAGAAAACCCTCATCCCCTCCAATATAAAAACAAAGCACAATCTCCTCTACTCTTCACCCTACAAAAGACTTATAACATGCCTCAATTCTACTCAAATATATCCACAAGATTCTCCCCCACTCTTATCAGCCCGTGGTCTCCTCAAAAGTTTAAATTATCGCCCATAAAGAGGAAAATAAGGAATATTAAATCAAGAGGTAAGTTATTTTTTTAAAGTGTTTTAGTTTCCTTTCAGGTTTTTTTTTAATTTTCTGTCCTTACCTCTCCACATCCAGATGGTAGGAAAACTCCAACTCCTTAAATGTACTGAAATTTTTTTATGATAATGGAATAAGTTATTATCATCTCTCATTAAGCCTTATTTTATACTAGTAGTATAAACCACTATCCGAGATTTGTTAATTTACCACATTCAAGAATGATGGGATTTCAATTTCCATTATCGTCTTAAATTATAGACATGTAATCATTATTATGGTTGAACTAGACTGTAATATATGTATTATGTCTGATATATGGTTATGGAATCTTTTTTTACACATTTTTTGTATTTATTAATCAAAATGTGTTCATTGTTATCAAAAACCGCAAATTAATCCAAAAAGTTATCACTATAGTTTTATATAATGATTAAAGTTAAATCTATGTATCCAAATTAAATTTACAAAAATGTAACCTTATGGTTATTAAATAATATATCATAACTCCAATTATAGACAACCATACTCATTTTACTTAATTATTTATTCATGTATATAAGTAAACCAAACCGAAAATAAACAGACTCGGACAATAAAATTGAACGACATATCTAATCAAAAAGTTAAAAAATGAACATAAAAAGATTTTACTAAATAAATTACACATAAAAGTGGTTCTAGGCTTATTAATTAATTAACTCTGTTTTATTATTAATGTAATTAATACCATATGGAGAACTCCATCAGACTTAAGCTAAGGGATTCTACCTGAACGTCTAATATACCTTTGGTTTATTCATACCATTTTTTACCCAAATTAAATACTATATACTTTTTATAAGAATATTATAATTGATTTTTATATTTAAAAACTCATGTATCAGAAAGAATTAATCATTAACTTCTTGGGATATACATGCTTTAAGTGATTTCGTCCTCAAAAAACCCCAATAAGAAAACCCATTTTAAGAGATACACTTGAATTCTTACCCAATTTCATGTACAATATACGATATGTTTTTAAGAAACCATTATATTTATAAAAGAACTATTTTTTTCATGAATAAATTCTTGTTTTCATTTGTAGTTTTATATAAAATATTATTCCATTTTTTATTCTAAATGATCTTTGATATTTTTATTAGGCAATAGTAAAATGTTTTAATTTTAACGTTTCTTAAAAAATATTTTTTATGTTATCACTCAAATTTGGAATAAATTAATATGATATATTCTTATTATACCAAATGAATTTCCATGTTTGATCTAATTCCATCTTTTGATGGACACTTTTATGCTATTCCCATTAAATTATACTTTATGGCCTGATTATGATACCCATTTCATTCCCTGGGTTTCCTTAGGTTTATGTATCGTTGATCATGTATGATTCTATATGTGGCATGAATATTCATGAACATGTTATGATTGGTGAACCTAGATAGAACTCCAATTTATTGGGTAATGTTGAGTCTCATGAGACATTAGGTGCAACGGTCTTGGCGGTTAGCCATGAGTCATGCTACCATGTGCAATGGTCTTGGTGGTTAACCTTAACTTGTGCTCCTCTATGTGAAACGAGCCTCGAATCATGCTAAATCATTTTTTTATTTTTCTACCACATTTATATGAATTCATGTTTATAAGTCCCCATGTTATATGTTATGATTCCATATGTTCCATGCCTTTTTATATCATTATGTTATGCCTTCTAACACATGTTCTGATGATTTATTTATCATGTTCATTCCCTTTCTAGGATTTTTGGATAATCCTTCTATTCATGTTATACCCAAGTTATCCTATAAATATGTATTATCATAATAGAAGATAAAATTTCTTCATAAATTTTAAATAAATAAATGTCATATTTAGTCCCATGTTTTATGTCTAATGTACCTAGTCTTCCAAGACAATATAATTTATGATCCTTGGGATGTAATATGATGTTTTATTATGCTTAAAATCATGTAATCTTATGTGTAAACGGCTTGGGTCCCTCTAGATGGTATCAACGGATGGTCTAGTTATTTTTGGAGTTAATAATAGAGCACATTAATAAGAACCTTGGAGATGAGACTATTTATATGAAAGAATCTGTAAATTTTGTTATGTATAGATTAAGTGGCTAATCCTGAGAATACAACCCTATCTGGATAAAAATTGGTAGAGGTGGCTCTGGAACATATGTATTTAGGCATAGAACCTGAAAAGACTTCCTTAATCTTGACTTGAAGGAGAAATAATTCATGACAATGAGCCATGTTGTACTCATGGTTTGACAGTCACATGGGATATGCTTTTGTAAATTCATGATATTAGTACAAACCATTACAAGGGAACAAAAAAAAATCCTGTAAGAGTACAAGTTAAGAAATAGATCGAGGATATCCTAGATTTAATCCTAGGGAATAAAATGCCAGGATATACTTCTCCTTTACAATTTTATCGTTTAATGTAAAACGTTTCCTTTTTTATGCTTAATAGAAAAGTATCCTAGACCTCTAATTTTATTCCTTATTTCTTTGGTAATGGATGGAACTAGAAGAACATGAGCTAACAATCAATGTGATAGGGAATGTGAATATTTTCTCAATGATATGCCAAATATTATGGGAATAAGAGATCAAAAAGTCACTATAATACGTGCTCAACTTGCTCAAGTTATGAATAATAACTTGAATCATAGGCAAGGCCCTCCTCCTCCAAGAAAAGAGAAATCTGTCATTGAATAATTCATGGGGTAAAGGACTCCCATGTTTAGTGGATCCTCTAATACCATCCTCACATAACAATGGATTAAATCCATTGAAAAATATTCCATAACCTTCAGTGCTCAAAATAAGAGAATGTCGTATGGGTGGTTTATCATTTTGATGGGGAATCTAGTCAGTGGTGGACACTAATCAAGAATATTATGTCCCAAGATAAAATTTATTCCAAGGATTGGGAGGATTTAAAAAGAATATTATTTAAAAAAATATTTTCCTCAAACCCTCCATCTCAATATGGAAACAGTGTTCTTTAGACTCAAGCATTAGAAAGATGAGTCCATTGGGGCATATGAAAAAAATTTCACAAGGCTTGAAAGATACACCTTTGGATATGTCATGAGCACTGAAATCAAGGTGGATCACTTCTTTAGCAGACTAAATAAGAGTCTATGAATATAATTTAGTGATTTGATACATTTACAGTTATGAGGAGATTGTTCGTTGTGCCTTAAAGGTTGAAATGGTGATTGAGGACTCTTAAGGGTCTCATGGTCTTGGTGAGAAAAAGCATTAGATGGAGTCTAGTAAGGGTGGTATGTCAAATAAATCCCATAATGTAATGAAGATATAATATCCCACATGTCAAAATTATGGGAAAAATAATCCTAAGAACTATCTAATGGGAACTGAGTATTTATTTAAATGTGGAAAGATGTGACATCTTGCAAAGAACTACTGACGAGATATGAAGAATCTCACTAATGTGGAAGAAGATAGTAATGGTCAAATAAATGCTCAATCAGGGGTACAGTGTTATAACCACAAGGAGCATGGAAATTATGTGAACAATTATCCAAATCTAAGGGTTGTCGATGTTAATAAACCGCATCCTCGATGGAAGAATGGAAGGGCTTATACTATTAAAACTGCTGATGTGGAGCCAGACCACTATGTGTGGAAAGGTACGCTAGTTATTCATTCCTAAATTGAAAATTTACTATTTGATTCTGGATCTACACATTCTTTCATATCTGGTAAATTTAGTATAACTATTCAAACACCACCTTATAATGTTGAGGAGATGTTATCTGTGAGAATAGAGAATATGGAAATTATTACATCCAAGGTTAATTACTCCTCCTCAATATATTTTTCGTGGACTGAACCTCCCAAAAAATCTTTCCATAATTACTTTAGAAGAGTTTATTTTTATCTTAGAAATGGATTGGAGATCTTTGTACAAAGAAAAAATCAACTATTTTGAAAGTGGGATCTATCTTCACATCTAGAAGCATCCTCCAATTCATTACATGTTTATGGAGGGATATTAATCTCCTTTAGAATCATTATCTCATTTGAGGATATTAATTACTTATGGGAATGATTTTCTAGCTCAAATGAATGAGGAAAAGGAGAAAATCATGCATGAAGACAATCCCATATTAAGGGATTAAACTGATGTATTTCCTTATTATTTTCCTAGTCATCCCCCATATTGAGAGGTTTTGTTTTCAACTGACCTTATTCTTGGATCTCTGCCTATATTAAAGACACCTTATAGAATGGCCACAGTAGATCTGGTAGAGCTGAAGAAGTAGTTATAGGAAAATTTGAAGAATGGTTTTATATGCCTGAGGGCTTCACCATAGGGTATAATTACTATTTTTCAAGAAGAATAATGGATCCATGCACCTTTTCATAGATTATCACTTGCTCAATAAAATCACAATAAAGAAAAAGTATCCCCATCCTTGGATAGATGAGTTGTTCGATCATCTTTGTGGGGATAGTTATTTCTCTTTGGTGGACCTTCAGTTGGGATATCCCGAATTAAAGGTGAAAAAAAAGATTTTCCCAAGGATTCCTTTTGAAGGAGGTATGTACTCTATGAGTTCATTGTGATTCTCTTCAGACTCACTAAAGCTCCATAAAATCCCCGGGATTTAGTGAAAAGAGTCATCAAGGATTACCTTAATAAATTTATGGTAGGCTTTATTGATGATATTCTAATACACTCTAAGATCAAAGATAATCATGAAGAGAATTTTAAGACTATGCTAAGGACTCTGATAAATGAGAAACTAGATGAAATGTGTAGTATATGTGAGTTCTAGATTGTGGTAGTGTCATTCTTGGGGCATGTTATCACCAGTAAATGGATATCTGTGGACCCTTTCAGGACAATAGCAATTGAAGAGTGGCCTAGGACAACATATATAATGGATATCCACTAATTTTGGGGTCTTTCTAGGTATTATCATTGATTTTTGAAGAACTATTCAATATTTCCAAATCCAATGACCGAGCTAACATGCAAGCGAGTAAATTTTTTCTGGACCGAGGAATGTGAAGACTACTTTAAGAAGCTGAAAAAGAGGCTTATCACTATGCAAATACGCATGCTCCCAATGATTGGAGAACTCTTTGTGTAGTAAATTTTTGTTTCAAAATATGTATTAGGCTGTGTAATAATGAAAAATGATAATGTGATATCCTATGCCTCAAGAAAACTGAAAATCCATGAGCAAAACAATCCTACACATGATCTGGAGTTGGCATTTATGATCATTGTGTTGAAAATATGGCACATTATCTCTATGGGAGGATGTTTGAGATATATACTGATCATAAGAGTCTAAAATATGTATTCACAATGAAACAAATTAATATTTTCCATTGAAGATGGTTAGAGATCATTAAGGATTATGACTGCTCAATCCAATACCATCCCAGTAACCCAAATAAGGTGGTAGTTTCTCTAAGTGGAAACAATCCAATATATTTATCAATGTCTAGAGTTGAGAAGAATAGAATCTTATTTTATCTACAAAGGATAGACATGGGAATAATTAAGAAAGGAGCATCATCCACCCTTTATAAAATGATAGATTAAACATCCCTCATGGAGAAAATAATGGATGCTCAAGGAAAAGATATGGGATTTAAAAAAAGGGTTGATGCCATTAGAAAGGGTAAATCCTAAAATTTCAAGATTGATGATGAAGGATTTGTATTATTTGTGACATGATTATGTGTACCATCTGATCTAGTAATAAAGAAGAATCATTTGAATGATGCACATAACTCAACCTTCTCGATTCACCCAGGGAAAGAAAAGTTGTATCAAGATCTTAGAGAGAACTTTTTATGGGACAATATGAAGAAGCAGGATGCTGAATATACATCAAAGTGCCTAGAATGTCAGAAACTGAAGGTTGCGAGGAAAATTTCTAAGGGGATGCTACAACCACTACCCATAACAACATGGAATTATTAGGAAATTACAATGTAAATTTTCACTAGACATCCATGGACATCAAGAGGAAACGATGGTATATGGGTCATTGTGGATCATCTTACAAAGACATCTCACATTGTCTCAATTCAATAGGAATTCTCATTAGATCAACTTTTATTGATATATATCGAAGAGGTTGTAAGGTTATGTGGACTACCACTATCTATTTTATCTGATAGAGATCTGAGATTCACCTCGAAGTTCTAGAAATGTATCCAACATTATCTAAGCACTAAAATGAACATTAGTATGACTTACCATCCCCAAACTGATGGAAAACCTGAGAAAACAATTCCAAAATTGGAAGATATGTTTATAGAATGTTATATGGACTTCAATGGAGGACATGACCAACATCTACCACTGGTTTAATTCTCCTAAACCAATAATTTATTACTGAGCATCTGAATGGAACCACTTGAATCCATATATTAGAAAAGGTAAAGAACACCGGTGTGTTAGATGATGTCAGTGATCATAAGATGATAAGACCTAAAATGGTTGAAGAAAAGTTTGAGAAGGTGAAAACATTGAACATCACATCAAGGAATACCAATGTCTATAAAATAGTTATGCATAAAATCATCGATGAGACATTGATTTCGAAGTTGTGGATAGGGTATTTCTGTCCATACCTCCCTGGAAGAAGTCTGTGATGTTTTGGAAGAAAGGAATTCTACGTCCCAGGTACATAAACCCCTTCAAGATTTTTGATCATGTTGGAGATGTGTCTATCGACTAGAACATACACCTACCATGTCAGAAGTAAATGATTTCTTCCATATATCCTTCTTAAGGAAGTACATACCCGATCCTTCACGTGTACACTCTTTAGAGGTGGTAAAATTAGAGAATTATATTTCATATGAGGAGTATCCATTGAAATTCTTGGATCATAGAGATAATTTTCTACACAACAAGACTACTCACCTTGTGAAAGTACTACAGTGGACCAATAAGTAAGAATATAAAACATGGGAACTAGATGAGTCAATGAAGGAAAAGTATGGACACCTATTTATGGATTAGAATGTAAAAACATTTTGAGGGGGAAATTTTATATGTGGGGAAGAATGTAACGTCCCAATGTTTTATCAATGGATATTATCTTCTAATAATTATTTCATATAATCACATTATATCAAATAACATTGAACTAATAAGTACTATGTGTCCTTAAAACATAATATTGTAACTTCTATGATTTGAATTTTGAAAATATGACCTACACAATTTTGATCAAAAAGTTGTTTGGAGTCCGATACGAAAAACATAATTTTTGGATAATAGTAACTGACCCTTATGAATAGTAATGTTACCCTTACAAGTAGTAATATTACCCCAATAAAAAGTAAATTATCCAAGTAAACAGTAACCTTACCAATGAAAGTATAAATAAAATTTATCCATCTTAAAAATGATAATATGTTAGTGTTGGTATTTTTATAAGTCAAAAATATTTAATAAAATATTTATAAATAATTCAATAATTAAAACATAAAAATAATTATCATATAATGTATTCAATTTTTTTATGTCATTTTGTTTTAAGATAATTTTATAAGACCTTATGTAATTTTTGAAAACCTTATAAAATCAATTAAAGTTTTGAAGTCGGTATTTTTAAAGTAAATTATGATTTTAATTAATAATTAAATTAATAATAATTAGAAAATTATTTTTGAAAAATGTATTTCACTTTTGAATTCTACATGATGAAAAATGGTTAGGGTAATTTTTTGGGATTTTTCTAAAATATAATATTTTTATGAATAATAAAATATGAAAATTTATCATATATATGCGTTATAAGTTAAATGAACTATTGCTAGAATCATCAGTAAGATAAGAACTCTATGTTCAATGTAAGATGAACATATTACTATTTTTGGTCATGAAATCATCACTATTTCTTGACATATGAAAAAAATAATAAACTAATGTTTAAAATATGAAGATAACCCTCCTCCCCTCCACTATAAAAAACCACCCACACTCCCATATTCCCTTCACTCCTCTCAAGCCTTGTAACATGCCTAAATTCTTTAAAAATATCTCCCCAAGATTTTCTCCGATGTCTAAGAGCCCATGGTATCCTCAAAGGACTAAATCCCTTACCCATAATAGGCTCTCAAAGAAGATCAAATCAAGTGGTAAATTACTCTTTTCAATTATTTTAGTTTCTTTTCACGTTTATTTGTTTTTTCCTATCCTTACCTATCCACATACAAATGTTATGAAAACCCCAATACCGTATATATATTAGAATTTGGTTATGATAATGGAATAATTTATTATCATATCTCCTTTACACTTTTTTATACTATTATTAAAAATCACTTTGTGAGATTTGTTGATTTACCACAGTCAAGGACGGTGTATTTTCAATTTCCATTACAATATTTAATTATGGTCATCAAAAAATTCTTATGGTTGATCTAGATAATAATATATATATTATGTATCATCTGTGGTTCTGGAATCTTTTTGTACACATGGTTTTTATTTATAAAAAAAATGTGTTTGTTGTGATCAAAAAACTCTAATTAACCCAAAAGGTTATTACTAAAGTTTTATATAATGATTCAACATCACTTCAAGTAACCAAATTAAATTTACAGACATGTAACGTTATGGATGTTAAATAATAAAATTTAACACCAATTAGTGACTGCCATCATTATTTTACATTATTCTCTTTTCATTTATACGTATATGTAAACTAAACATGAAACAATCATACCCGAACAATGAAAGTGAACCTCATAGCCCCTAAAAAAGGTTATGAATGAACAAAAAAGGTTATAATAAATCAATTAAATTTAAAATAGGTTATTTAATTATTAATTGATGAAACTAATTTTATTATTCAGGTCGTTAATATCAATTGGAGAACTCCAACAGACTTAAGGTAAGGGACTACCCGAACCTCCAATATTACTTCAGGTAATTATTAATTTTTATTACAGAAATGAAATATTATATCCTATTTATGTACATATTCTAATTAATTTTTATATATCCAAACTTATGTATCAAGATCCATTAATCATTATTTTACGAGGATATACATTCTTTAAGTGATACCCTCCTAAAAATGTCTGGATAAGGAAACCCATTTTAAGGGAAATTCATATATTCTTACAAAATTTCAAGTACACGTTATAATCTATTTTAAGAAACCATTATATTTATAAAAAATATCTTTATCATGAAAACATTCTTGGTTAACTTATGGTTTTATATAAAATATTGTTCCCTTTTCAGTTTTAAATGATCTTTGATATTTTTAATAGACCACACTAAAAGGTTTTAATTTTAAAGTTTATTAAATACTCTTAAATGTTATCACTTAAATTTGGCATAATTTATTATGATATATTCATATCATACCTTATAAATGTCCATTAATCATCAAATTCCTTTTGTTTTCAGGGAAACCTGTATGATATGCCTATTAAATATTTATTAATGGCTTGATTATGAAACCCATATCTTTCAATGGGTTTCCTTATGTTTATATATGATTGATTCTGAATGATTATATATGTTGAAATAATATTCATTAATATTTTCTAATGGGAGTACCCCAATATCACTCCAATGCATTGGGTAAATTTGAGTCTCCAGAGACATTATATTCAAGGTTCTTGGCTATTAATGTTGACTCGTGCTACCTTGTAAAACTGTCTTGGTTATTAAACTTGATTTTTGCTCCTAAATGTATAATGATCCTTGAGTCATCTTAAAAACATGTTTTATATTTATTCCACATTACTATTAATTCTTGTATATAAGACCCCATGTTTATATGTTGTAATACCATATGTTCCATGCCATTTTATATCATTATGTTATGAGTTCTAACCCCTATGCTAAAGCATTATTTCTCATGTTTATTACAATTATGGGATTTTTAGATCATCCCCTTGTTCATGTTATCCATGGGTTACACTATAAAGATGTTCGATCACAATGAACGGTAGGAGATATTTATTACGACTATATAAGGAAATGTAATATATAGTCTCATGTTTTATGTTTTATGTACCTAGTCTTATATGAAACTAGGCTTTATAATCCTTGGCTTGTAATATGATGTTTTATTATTCTTAAAAGAATGTAATGTTATGTGTAAAAGGATAGGGTTTCTATAATAGTTGTATTGCTTCCAGCTTCTCAAGGAAAAAAATAAAACCTTCTATCTCTATATCATGCATCAGGTAGTCCTTCTCATGAATATTCAACTTCTATGAGGTGTAGGCTATCACATTATTTGTTTGGATGAGTACACAACCCAAGCCTTTCTTCAAATCATCACCATACATCACAAACGATTATCTAGTTTTTGGTAACATGATTATAAGTGTAGTGATCATCCTTATAATTAGCTCCATGATGCTTTCCTCACATTCTTCCATAGAAGCATACATTACCCCTTTCTTTATTGATTTACTTTGAGAGATTGGAAATCATGATAAATTTCTCACAAAATGCTGGTATTACCCAGATAATCCATTAAAGTTTGGGATTTTTATGACATTAGTGGGTCTGGAACATTCCTAAATTGTCTTTGTTTTATAAGGGTCCACAGAAATCCCCTCACATGTGATCAAATGTCCTATGAATGCGACTTGCTTTATCCAAATATCACATTTCCTGAACTTGGCGTATAACTTATCCTTTCTCAATGTAGAAAAATACTTTTCTTAGATGTTCTTCACGTTCCCCCATACTCATGGATTTCATGAGAATAAATTCAATAAAAACTAAACAAAATTGGTCAAGGTAAAGTCTAAAGAGTCTATTCATCAAATCGAGGAAGATTATAGGGGAATTAGTAAGCCCGAAGGGAATCACAAAAAACTCATTGTTACCATACCTTGTATAGAAGGTAGTATTTTGAATATATTTTTTCTTCACTTTAGTTGATTATTTCTAGAATTATGATCCACCTTTGAGAAGTAATAATCTCTTATTACCTAATCAAACAAGTTTTAAATCCTTGAAAGAGGATCATTGTTTACTATAGAGATCTTGTTGTGTTCTCAATAATCAATACACAACCACATTATTCCATCTTTCAAATTCACAAATATCGTTGGCTCACCCAAAGGTGATGCACTAGGGTGTATGTACCATTTCTAAAATTTCTAATACAGTCGATTTTTTATCTCCTCCGTTTCGAAAGGATCCATTCAATAGGGACACTTTCAGATAATTGTGGCTCCGGGTATGAGTTCTATGATTAACTCTACCTCACGTTCTGAGGAAAGTCTGAGTAACTCTTTGGGAAATACATCACCATAATCTTTCACAATGGGAATTTTTCTAGGTTTAAAATTTCATATGACTCAACCATTTGAGTAAGGTATGCCCCCTTATAGTGAATCAATACCCATACAATTTAAGGATTTTTTTTGAAGGAGATTCATGATTTTCCTTCCATTTGTAGGGGACCATGGGATGGTCTTGAATATGAAAAGACATTTCCATTTATTAATTGTTGATATGTGCTCTATATAATGAGATCCAATCTATTCATGTTATAGAATATAATTACACCAAGGGAAGTATCACACGATTTTCTAGATGAATCATCCCACCTATACAAATAAGAGAAGAGTCCAACACTTTGGTTTCAATTATTCCACCACTTAATGTTTTTATAGATATCTAATATTCAAGATTTTAGGGATTCAATTCAATATTTATTGAAAACTTGTGATATATAAAGGAACTCATAGATCCATAATCAAAAAAGACATTTTACATTCTTGTATGAATAAGAAGTGCACCGTGTATGACTTTGTTTTCTTGCTCAAATTCTGTAATAGTGATGGAATATTCCATCCCTTTATCCTTTGTATTTAGTGGATGATAACACTAATTACCCTCGAGCGCTCTAGGTTTAGTGATCTAGATTGTATAGTTCCCTTGCTTCCTATAATTGTATTATTGGACCATAGGTGGTGGTATTCTTTCCTCCACCAGATTCTCCTACTTTATTTTGACTTTCCAACGCTTTTGATCTAGGTTTCTTCTATAAGGCCCCAACATTAAACATTACATAGTCTTGAGTGAAGTCAATAATTCACATTAAGGATCTTTTCATGTTTATAGTTTTAGGGAATTAAGTCATAATAATTATATTGCATCTGAAATATTAGAAATTAGAGTATTCTAATCAGTATAAATTTTTTCATAAAATAAAAACTCTTAAAAGTAAAAAATTATTCCTTTATTGTTATAAATCTTTATGAATTCGTCCTTTATTTTAACCTAATTTATACCTTGGGAAAAACATTTCAAAAACATGGGATGAGTATAGAAAATCTCAGTAAGGATTATAAAATAATTAAATAAAACATTAGTATATTAGTAAAAAGAAAAAATAATCTCATTAAAATAACTCATGAAATCATAATATTTATTAATAACACATAGAAATGATAAATCATAAAGTAACATGTGGAATCCATAACATACTTACATTATAGATTTCATGGATACGTAATGAGTTACGTTTGGAATACTCATCACAATATTTTACCTAAATCTATTTGAAGATACCCTAATGTTTACCTTCATCATGTTACCCAATGCATTGGAGGGCTATAACAGGCTCACCTTCCCTCGGTTTATCATAGAATCACCGATATGAATATACAATACCTAATAACCATAACATAATCATAACAATGAACCTAGATAAAGGAAAGATACAATTTCCATTTTGAAATCACATTATAAAATTTTAATATATTGACATAATCAATAAATTACCAAAACCATTTTTAGTACCTTAATACGTAAAAATAATACATGGTATTAATTTTCCTTCTTAAAATATTATGTCTTGTTAAGGAATCCAAAGATCAAATAATACTCCTGACATTAGAAAGGTGGTTGTAATGATGTATGTTAAAAAACAATTCCTTTTTTTCGTTTAGTAAAACACTATATAGAAAAAGATTCCCATTGAATGAAATTAATGGTCATAGTGGTTTATACACTGTATAAAATCAATTGGTGTATAAATCAAAATATGCCACATTGAAAACAGATTGAGATAGAGTCCCCTACCTCTTTTCTGAATTGACTGGTTTGTTATTTGATATCCTAAATAGTAAACTAAAGTTAATTTATACTTGATTCAGAACCATTCTCAAGTTTATTATTCATTTTTTATCACTGTTTACAATGTTAGATTCATTACACAATCACTTACGTTCATAATGGTCTTTTTTTTGATATTTGGAAGTTGAGTAAAAATTGAACTTCTTATAATTACATGTTGTCCATGTGGTAAAACATCCATTACCTCTAGAATGATATTCATGATTTAGATATCATATATATCATATATATTTAGTACATATATATATATAATAGTACATAACATTAGGAGATAAGAAATGAAATGCACCGTTCATGGAGACGGTAAGCCGTACGTCCTCATTAACGCTACTTTCATTTCTATTCCATATTTAATGGAATGAAAAAATAATGATATATAGGTATATTATAATTCCAATATAATATCATATATAATTTCATTAAGATAATCCTTTTTTATTTCCACGTATGGAATGAACGAGTGATATCGCTTTGAGGGGGTGATAGTCTGCACTTTCTCAAATGAAATTATTGTATTTACACATTATGGAAACCATATAGGTATACCATAACTGAAAAATACAAAATAATAGAGACAATATAAATATAATATATATCACATATAAATATAGTTCTATCTAAATGGCCACCATGAGAGGTGGTAGGAGATAATTGAACCATCATTGTTTCGTGAGGTAGTAATTCTTCATCCATAGAAATAGTATGTTTGTAACAATTAGATGGATTTTTGTGGAAGTGTAGTTCTAATACATGTTATAAAAACATCCTAGTATATTTCTAATACTGGTGTTTTTTCAAAATAATGGAATAAATAGTGTTTAAGGTGTTGGAAAAGAACAATAAAAGAAAAGAACATGATAGAAGATGTTACCTTTAAATCGGTTAACTCCCTTTAGTTTGAACCAAAATGTTTTAATGAAATGACTTAATCCCCATGATATGATTTTCTGTGTAAGATAATGATGTTGGAATATTATTGGAGAATATTTTGGGAAATACATGTGTCTTTATAGGTGTGAGTAATGAGTTAGAGGTGATGGCCTTTTATAAGGGGGTGGAGGGGCTCTTTAGGAATGTTTGAAAATATTATTTTATTATAAACTGAATTTCGATTTCAAAAGGTCCAAAACTAATTAAATTAGACAATAAGATAAATATAAGTCAAAATAAAATCATCCAATAATATTTGGATAGATTTTGATTATTTTTTAATACTTATATTTTTTATTTAACCCTTGATTAACATATTTAACTTTTCCCATGTCTTCTTATATATTCATACAATATAGTGAATATATTTAACAAAAAATTCCAAGCGACCCAAAATGGATCATTAAAGAAATATGTAAAATCATATATGTCATTCAGCAGAATATTGGAATTTTAGGACTATCTTATCATTTAATAAAATATTAATTGATTTAAAAACACATTTATGTCAATTTTTATACAATTCAAATCATGACTTTTTAAAAATTCATAACAACTTGATAAATTTGAAAAAAAATCATTAATTCAAATATAACAAGTTATAATATTTCCTAAAATTTGTGAATGGAATAAAAAGTTTCAAAATAAATTTATTTTAATATTTATAATCTCATTTATTTAAAACATTTATTAATGAGGTAATCATTACATCATCATTGTTTCATAAAAAAATTTATTAATATTATGTCTAAAAATTAAAAATAAAATACCACGATGTAGAAAATAGTTTTATATTTATATGGACTATTTATATATGTAAATTTAAATTATATAACCCTATATAATAAATGTTTTACCAAAAAATATGTGTTTGTGTTACATTTTCATTAACTTTAAATTACTTTTTATTAAATGTCATTTTCCCATAAAATTTTCTCTATGTGGTCCTAAAATCAACCCAAGGATGGCCATGGTCAAAAATGTATTATCCAATAGGATTAGGACACAAGTTAGGGTAATTTAATAATATTATAATATTATTTCATTATCCTTATTTACCATATTTATATTTTAACCATGGTAAATAAAATATTTTCTAATGTTACTATTCATAATGTCTAAAAATAAAAGATACGTATTTATTAAATTTTAATCTACTGATTCAAAATATGGAATCCATTTTTCCCAATTGAAAACCCAAAAGTTATAGAAATTAATTTAAAATTAATTCTCATTGTCAAAACCAAAAAGCATGTTTTTAAGAAATAATATCTCTCAAAAGATTGACACTTGTTTATGTTCAATTTCATGGTGAAATTGCATCCTATAAACAAACTGCATTGAAAAATAAAAATATAATCTAAATAAACATTAAAAATAATTAAAAGGTAAATCTAACTATATAAATAAATCAGATGAAAAGACAATTTTTACTTAAAATGCAGTATGTTTTCACTATTAATTAAAAATGAACTATATCAGTAAAATAAAAAAAGTTTACCCCAAGTAAATTTTGATGTCCCTAGTTTATATAAGATGTTTATTTTCTCAAATGGAACATATTAAAGTGAAAAAATATAGATTTAAAATGGGTTCTCCATCAAAACTAATTAAAATGACCATTTAAAAATATTAGAGTATTTATAATTATAATTGGATTTACTCTCATTTTATTCCACTAAATTTTAAAGCATAAGTGTAAAAACATTTAACAAAACATGTATAATCATATTTTAGTTAGTTTTGTCCATTCCTTCCAATACACTGGATAGACATTATCTACCATTTAAAATAATATTATATTATTATTTTTCATTATGACCCAGACTTATGTGAAACATGAGATTTCAGGGAAACCCAATGTTACGTGTTGGATACTCCATTGAAAATTGAATCCCCTTTAAAGTAAAATTAATATTTAATTCAAAAATATTAATAGATATTAATATTTCATATCCTTTATTTACTAGGGATGTTTCAACCTTCACCCCCTTTTTGAAATTGCGTCCTCGCAATTTTTATTCACATGTCAAATAGGTGGGGTATTTATCCCTCGTCACATTCTCAGATTCCCATGATACCTCTTAAACAATATGGGATTTCTATAAATCCTTTACCTAATGAATTACCTTATTTCAAAAAAATTTCTCTATTTGGTCAAGAATCAGGACTGGTTGTTCATTATAATAAAGACTCTCTTCCAACTAAACTAACTCTATAATCAAAACATGAGAAATATCCAACATATACATTCTCAACATTGAGACATGAAAAACATTGTGTACTTAGGATAAACATGGAGGTAAATCCACTCTAGATTAAATTGAACCTACTTTATGTAGTATTTTCATAGGTTCCAATGAACCTCATTCTCAATTTTCCCTTCTTACTAAAAATCATCACACTTTTCCATGGAGAAACTTTGAGAAAGACATGATCACCTAGCTCTAAATAAAGATCATTCCTCTGATTATCCGCATAACTTCCCTACATACTCTGAGATATTCTCATTTTCTTCTGAATCAACTAAACTATTTCTAACATCTCTTCTAACAATTCTGGTCTAATCGAATTCCTCTCACCTACTTCATCCAAAAAAGCTAGAGTTAGACACCAATTTTCATATAATTCCTCAAATGGAGCCTCCATTATACTAGAATGAAAACTGTTAATATAAGAAAATTCAACCAAAGAAAGTTGTTAGTCCAAAATTACCTAGTAATCCTTTAAGTAATCAGGGAACATGTCTTCTAATGTATGAATTTTTCGTTCTAACTTCTCATATGATTGAGGATGAAAATATTCAATAAAATTTAATTCAGTAACCAACCACTTATGAAGACTCTTACAGAAGTTAGATGTAAACTTGGTATCACAATCAGATATAACGGGGAGGGGAAATCTATGTACCCTGACTATCTCTTTAATATACAATTGAAAAATGTTATATGGAGACCAAGTGTCTCTAATAGGAAGGAAATAATCATATTCATTCAATCGATCAATAATAACCCATATTGCATTTTTACATCGAGATGGATTCTGTAATCCCACAATGAATTCCATGGATATATTTTTCCATTTTCACTCTAGCACTGGTAAATGATGAACTGTAACATTAGGTATCTACTGCTCTTATTTACCCTGTTCACAAGTCAAACACTTAACAGTATAGTCAACAATTTCTCTTTTCATTACATCCCTCTAGTAATACTCCTAAAGATCTCTATACATCTTAGTATTTTTGGGATGAACTGAAAACAGAGAACTTTGAGCTTCACATAATAACTCATTCATCAACTATGAATCACAAGGAAAACATAAATATCTTCCCAAACCTAAAAAAAATCTTTATCAAGGCCAAATTCAGGTAACTTACCCTTATGAACCAATTATGCCATTTTATGCAACTCACTATCATCTTTATGCGCTTTCTTTATTATATCTACTAGAAACTATTATACTAAAACCTAAAACAAAACAAAATAATTTCTTGCATCAACAAATTATTTGAAAAATTTATCAAATCATTAATCAAAGGATCATGTTCCCAATGTAAAATAGTTAATGTAGGATTACATTATTTACACAAAGCGTTATCCACTTTATTTACCATTCTGGTAATTTAATGAATCGTGTAATCACAATCCTTGATTAATTCTTTCCATCTCCTTTGTCTCAAGTTCAATTCTTAATGATTGAATATATAATTCAATATTTTTTGGATATTATATATTTCAAATTTTACTCCTTGTAGATGATGCCTCTAAATTTTTAAAGCAAAAAAAAAACAACTAATTCTAAATCATGTGTAGGGTAATTTAACTCATGAGGTTTCAACTGATGTGAAACATAAGGTATTACCTGATTATTTTTCATAAGGAAACATCCACGTCCATTCAATAAACCATCACTGTAGATAAAAAATTCTCCATCTCTTGAAGGTAATGCCAAAACTAGAGAATTCCCATATCCTTTTTTCAATTCTTAAAAACAATCATCACATTCTGTTGTCCAAATGAACAAAATAAATTTTCAAGTTAACTTAGTTAGTGGTATAGATAAACATGAAAAATTTTCAACAAGACACTGGTAACAAATTGAGGCTTCGGTCCCAACCTTTAAATAAACATGATAATCCAATAAAAACATGGATCTCAGTTATATTTGAGGGTCTTTTCCATTATTCAACAACATTTGTTTTAGCAGGATCAACTGTTATGCCATTTTTTGAAACAATGTAACCAAGAAATAAAATTTTTTGTATCCAAAACTCACACTTCCTGAATTTTCCATACAGTTTATTTTCATTTAAGGATTTCAAGACAACCCTTAAATGATTTTCCTACTGATCATTAATGTTGAAATAAAACAAATATCATCAATAGACACAACTGCAAACTAATCTATGAACTCATGGAAAATTATATTCATAAGATCCATAAATACAATAGGAGCATTGGTTATCCCAAAAGGAATAACTAAAAACGCATAATGGACAAATATAGTATGAAATACAGTCTTCAGAATGTTAGCATCCTTTACTTTTAACTGATGGTAACCCAAACTCAAATAAATCTTTGAAAATTACTAATCTCCCTGTAGCTAATCAAACAAATCCTCGATATGAGGCAAAGGATAGTAGTTCTTAACAGTGATGTTATTAAATTATCTATAATTAATGAAAATTCTCATTAAACTATCTTTCTTTCTAAAATACTAGATAAGAGGACCCTATGGTGATGTTCTAGGTTGAATGCTACATTTATCTAATAACACACTAAATTGATTCTTTAACTCTAAAAGTTCATTTTGAGCCATTTGATAAGGGTGTTTTCAAATCCGATTAGAATCTGGAACTATGTCAACATTAAATTTAACTTCCCAATTAGGTATTACACCAGGAAACTCATCAGAATAAACATCATGAAACTCATTTAAAAATGGAAAACCATTAATATGAATAGTTCTTTTGTTTTCAACAAAATGTGCAAGGTAACATTCATTTCGATATTTTACTAGCTTCTCAGCATCCTAATATGTTATAAAAAACGATCCATTCTTTAAAAAAATGAAATTCTTCTTGAAATGTATCCTCTTTAGATTTTTAGTCAATCTTATCATGATTAATAGAAATCCAATCATTACCCAAAATAACATTAATCTCTACTAGAGACAAAATAATAAGGTTATCTAGTAGATTCATTCTGCACAAAGTGATAGGAAAGTTAAAATAATTAATTTTTTTCTCTACATTTCCTCCTAGTGTTTTTAACACAACTTCAGGATTCATATCTTGAGATGGAATTCCCAATTTAATATAAAACTTCTCAGAAGTGAAAGAATGTGTAGACCTTGAATAAATAAACACATTGGAATAATCTAAATAAACAAATACTTTACCTAATACTACTTCATTTGATGGCCCATCATTTAATGAAGTAGTTTCAATGGATTTAACCACCCCTTTTTTCTTGTAATCGATCTTCTTTCACTCAGTTGAGTTCTTCGTTGCACACTCATTTGTATATCGACCCATTTCATTACACTTAAAACATTTTATTATCTATAAATATGTTTTTTCCTTACCATTACCCAGATCATTTTCATTTTAATTACGAGCCTCATGTCCCATTTTACCACATTAGTAGCACTTACCATTTTTCAAATGAAATTTCCCATAATTGTTTTTACCACAATTTTCAAAAACTATATAATTATGTTTCTTACCAACAGAATGTATTAAAGAGTTCTTCCCTTTATTCTTCCACCTAGACCTATTATTCCATTGTTTATCAAAGAACACCTTATAATTTGAAAACTCCATTTCCACCTTTTCATCACATCCAACATGTTTTTCACAACTTTGGAACTCATGAGAAGATAAATCCCTTAGATACATTGGATTTAATATTTAGTAAAAATTATTGATTTTACTATCAAGACGTCATATGAAATTTAGAGCATACTTTGAAAGGTGAGTGAATTTTTCTTCATAATCACCCATAGAGTCATCCTCCTACCTCAATTATAGATATTGTTTTTCTATCCTAAGACAAACCACCATAGAAAAATATTACTCAAGAAACAAACCTTTTAAATCATCCCAATAAAGAGGATAAATTACCTCACTATCCCTGATACTTTTCACCATCGACCACCAAAGATCGACTTCACCTTCAAAATGCAAAACAAAAAGACAATCCAATTGATGTTCTGAACATCCTATGACATCAAAAATCTTCTCCAATTCTTTAATCCACCCTTTAGCTAGCATATGGTCAAATGATATTTTGAATGGTGTGAGATGTAGCCTCAAGAAATTCTACCCTTCTGACAGGATCCTTTGTGGTTGATCTGGATGATCTTGTGCATGGATACCACCAAAATATATAGCCTGAGTCAACTGTTCCATCACTGCAACAAACTGTTTTGTTCTGATTCCAACCATCTCATGTTTCTAATTTGTAAGGATGTTCTTCTCTAGATGTTGTCCCATCATAGTTTCCCCGTTTCCTCTGCAGAAAATGATTCTAAACCTAAAAATATCTTAGGTGAAGTATCATGGTAATTTGTAAATGATATATCATTTAATTATTACTATAAATTAATTTATGGATCTTAATTTATCAATATCCTGACTCCCAGAGTTGTCTAAACTAACCTCTGATACCAACTATAAGTCCCCAGAAATAAACATTACATAGTATTGAGTTAAGTAAATAATTTACATTATAGATCTATTCAAGTTTAGAGTTTTAGAGAACATTAACATAACAATTAAAGTACATCTCAAATATTAAAAATTACAAACTTCTACTAATTATCAATTTTTTTTTCATAAAATGAAAACTCTTAAAATAAAACAATAATTCATTTCTTGATATAAATATTCTTGAATTCTTCCTTACTCTTACCATGCCATATTCCCTATGAAAAACATTTCCAAAACAAGGTATGAACAACAAAATATCAGTAAGGGTTATAAAATAAAGAAATAATATATTAGTACATCAATACATACAAAACATAAGCTCGTTGACATACCTCATGAAATCATAAGATTTATGAATAACATATAGAAATAATAAATCATAAAGGTAAATTGTAGAATCTATAACATACATTGTAGCTTCCAAAACTATGTAGGGAGATACATTTGAAATACCCATCACAATATATTCCCTAAATCTCTTAAGATAAACATTAACTTTTACCTCTATCACGTTACCCAATACATTGTAGAGATATCTCGGGCTCACCCACACATGTTTTATTACAGAACAACCTATTTTCTAAAAACATTCCCAAGAACCAACATATTCACAGTACATGAACAAACATAAAGGAAAGATAACTTTTCCATATTGCAATCAAAATATAAAATTTCATTATATTGACATAATTAATCTATTCTAAAAACCATTTTTAATACCAAAAAATTAAAAAAAATATCGTATTTATTTTCATTTAAAAAACACTACGTCTTGTTATGGAAGCCAAAGATCAAATAATACTCGCGTTGGTGGAAAGGTCATTGTGGCCACATACATTAAAAAGAAACATTCTTTTTTTTTGTCTAGTAATATGATTCATAGAAAAAGAATCCATTTGAATGAAATTAAATTTTAAATGGGTCTATACCCCATATAAAACAAAGTAATGTATAAATCAAATTATGCCTCAATGAAATGAGATTGATATTATGTCCCTTACCTCGTGTCCAATCTGACTTGTTAGTTATTTAATCTCATCAATAAAAAACTATAGATAATTTATAATTTCTTCATAACCTTTTACAAGTTTATTATTCCTTTTATATAACTTATTACAACATTATAAACCTTACATAATCATTTATTGAACAGCCCCATATTTCATAGTATGTTATTTCATCAAAGTAATGGAATAACTTTCACTACATGCAACACCGAGTTCTAGTGCACCATGACATACCAAACTAGTCGTTCAAAAGTGGTTATGAATAGTATTAACTAAATTTTGAACTTTATATAATCCTTATAAATTTAGAATCAATATTATGAGTTTCATAGACATAACGTAAGAATAAATTCATTTTTTTCAGATAAAAGAAGTATTTAAAAAAAATGAAATTTTATCGTCTTTTAATAGAGAACCTTTTTTAAATAACATATTTTAAAATTTTATGTATTCAATTTGAAGAAATGAACTTTTCTTTATAATTGGTACATAAGAATTTAGTTTCAATAAATTCTTTTTGTTTTTCTGATAACTTTCATATTTTGGAGATTAATGAAAATACTATATTTTAACTGAAGACATCTTTTTTAATCAAAATAATTTATAGTGATAAATTAAAAATTTTAATGTTTTGGATGTATAAATAGATTATAATTTTAACATTTAATACAATCCATTCATTTTACATAATTTCACATTTAAACTAGACATAAGCAAGTGTTAATCTTTTGATAGTTATTATTTCTTAAAAACATGCTTTTTGTTTTGATAACAGGAAATAATTTTAAATTTATTTCTACAACTTCTGTGTTTTGAATTTATAAAAATGGATTCCATATTTGGAACCAGGATGCCCAAATTTTGTAAATATGAAACTTTTAATTTTAGACATTAGAATTATTTACATTAGTAAATATTTTATTTACCGTGGTTAAAAGGGTAAATCCAGTAAATAAGGTTAAAAAAATAATATTATAATAATAAGAAATTACCTTAACACTTGTATTAACCTAATTTTATTAGTCATGGACGACCATTTTAATCTTTGGATCAATTTTGGGACCCCTTGGTGCCACATGGAAGTGGTAATAACATTAAATATTAATTAATTTAAAGTAGAGACAAAATGATTAAAGAAAATCTATTTCAGTAAAAAAAAATTTATATGAAGTTATATAATTGAACTATTCGACTATAAATAGTAATTATAAAGATAATAATATTTTCTATGTCAGGATATTTTATTTATAATTTTTAGACATAAAATAGATATATTTATTTATGACACAATAATGATGTTGTGTTTTCCTCATTAATGAAAGAATCAAATAAATGGTATTATAGATGTTAAAATAAATATAATTTGAAAGTTTTGATTCCAACCACGAATTTTATAGGTTACTGTGACATGTTAGGAATTATTAGATGAGTTTTTAGAAGTAATAATGTAGCTATGAATTTAGAAAAAACAAAATACCAAATAGTGTCAACATTGACATAAAAGCATTTTTAATAAAAATATTATATTATTAATTGATATTATATTCCTAAAAATATAAGGTTCAAACAAACAACTTATATAATAATAGGTGTATCATTAATGAACCTCTTGTGTGTCTATTGTAAGTATATAGTAAGGTCATTAACAATATAAAATAACAAACTAAAGAGACATGGTAAATGTCAAACTATTTCACTGAGAGTTAAATCTAAAAGATAATGTTAATATAGTGACCCAAACCTATCTAAAACCTATTGGTTGAGTGATTTCAGACCCATTCCCACCTTATCCTCAAAATAATCTATTTTAGATCCATTATAAACCGAAAATAAATTTTTTATAAAATAATATTTCTATCTTTTCCTAAGGTTCCCCACACAACTCTTATAAAAGGGCACTCCCCCTTCTCTATAATTCACTCCTTCAAATCCTTTTGGATCAGCCAAAATCTACCCAAATATCCTCTCAACTATCCTACATTTAACCTAGAGGCCTTACATATGTTTGATTGCCTACCTAAGGATCCATTTTCTTCAAATCATTAGGAAGAACCCGAAGAAGAGGTAAATATCTCGCCACCTCTTTCAAGTTCCTTTCTTCTTCCACTTCATTTTTCTTTGTTGTTTACATTATAAAATAATAAATACAGTATCTTATATATATTGTGATGTTTTATAAATATTGTACAATGAAATTCGTTATTCTATCCATCCTTTGAATGACATGTCACCATACGTGCGTACGTATGGCTTACCGTGTCCACGTCGTGGTGTAATTGTTATTCAATACATTATTATTTTGATGGGTATAATAATGATGTTTAATTGATGATAAAAATAATTATAACATGATAATGATTCTGTATATATGATATACCATCTAATTACACACCTTTAATGAAACAATATTGTCGCTCATGCATACGTACAGATTACTGTCTCCACGACGCGATGAGATTCATTTCCACGTTCACCATTCATTGACATTTATAAAAATATATATTAATAATAATTATGTAATATATGAAATAATAATTCTACTAGACATATATATATATATATATATATATCTGTGTGTACTTACATATATCTTATTCACATAGCTTCATTCAATACGATATGAAAATGGAAACAACGTTTAGTCGTACGTACGGACTACCATCTCCATAAATGGTGTTTTTCATTTCAGATATATGTATATTATACATATTTATATTCTAAATATATATGATATATAAATAATTTTTTATATTCTGGAAGTATTTAAATATTTATCTACGTGATACGATCAAGAGTAATAAGTAAAAACACGCACGATAAAGAAAGCGATTATTACCCAAAATGTTAATTTAACATGGAAATTATTATTAAATGGGTTGTATAATGTCATAAATGAATCATTTATGATATCATAAATATTAATATTGTTCTAGTATAATTAAAGAACATACTATGATCTTCATACATGAGGATAAAAGTACCCTCGACCAATGTAAAGTGCAATGTAAGGGTTAATTTCACAATCACTTTATTATCTGTGGTTGTTTTTGCGTAAGTATCTACTGGGGAATATTTATTATCCATGTCCATGTTTCATGAAAGGGTTCTAAAAGGGATTATTTTAAGGGAACTTTTTACAAAAACATTATTTCAAATGTTTTATATATTTAGTCTTCTAATTCTTTTTCATTAATGTCCATGTATTCAAATTGGGTTTTAAGGATTTATTTATATGGAATAGAATGTTATTAAAATGTAAATTCCTTTCAAAAGTTGTGAATTTGTATGGGACACATTTATTCAAAAATTTCTTTAAATATATTCCTTTCAAAATTGTGTGACTATTGAATATTTTCATGAAAAAGGTATATTTCTCCAAAAGAGTTTTACAAATCATTTTCATCTATGTCAACATCCATTGATGGATTTTAAACTCATTTGAAGATGATTTATTATGATAAAAATCTTACATATTGTATTGAATGTTATGTGATGTGTTTGACTATGGATGTGTTATTTTTATACCATTCATGGTTTATGGATAAAGTATTAAAATTTTGTATGCTAGTTTTAATATGAATGATTATGTTTTGTTTAAACCTTTTTATATGAGGAATGCATTGGACTTAGTAAGTGATGGGTAGAACCCGCTATAGCTCCTTGATGCATCGGTAGGTCTCATGAGAAAAACTAGTTCCTTGTAATAGTTCTTTGACAAAATCATATTTCTTGTCTTGGCAGAAGGCCTTGACTATGTGGCTAGGATAGTCTGGCATTGTGCATTCCATCAATATGAAAGTTTCTATTGATACTACATGTGATTATTATACTGGTAGAGTATCCAGGTGAGTATGTAAATGGAATTATTTTGATTTATATTTTCCATATTATAATGAATTATATATTGATAAGTCTTTTTTTTAGTTTTATACGTTGCCTTAAATGTTTCTGCTTTTTTATGAAATTTTACACTATATTGCATACCCTTACTGAGTGTTTGAGCTCACCCCTTTCTATGTATTATTTTTCCTAGGATCCCAAGAAGTGTATTGTGATTGATATACAGGGTTAATCCAAGGGAATAATTGTATTCATAAATGATTATTTATGTTGTTTTGTATGTTATAAAGTGTAATGTAACATTAATGTATGTAATCTATTTTCCAAGACTACTAAACAGATCTGTACTTCGAGACTTGATTCCTTATAATCATGCCAATGTATTAAAATAATGCATCGTCTCTAGGTAACTGGGGTCAAGGTGTTGCAGTTGGTATCAGAGGAAGATTAGAAATAACCTTGTAATCTAGATTTAGATAAACTCTAATTAGAGCACGTTACCCAAAGATAGACATTGAGGAGTAGTATAGAAGAACTTCTTATAATTTTGGTACTGTAGAGATTTTGTGAGTTTTCCAAGCAATACATCCCTGTCTAGATATGAGTAGGTAGATGCATCTATGGAACAGAAGTACCTAGGGGTAAAACCCAAAACACCTCTTTGAGATAGACTCAAACGGGAACTAGTGCATGAAAACGGGACATTCTGCACTCTTGGTTACGACACTCCCAGGATATATGCTTAGGATAATTCTAGTTTTATTTAAAAACCACCATGAATGGATTATAAGTATATACGTCCTAGAAGAAAACATTTTGGTGATTATGGATTATATCCATAAACTGTTCAATTTACATTTGGTATTTTACATGTTTGGAATTATGAATTGCGATTCATAAACTGACTTAGTGTATGCCACTTTTTAGAAATGTCACCCTGTTGAAGGAATGTGAAATCTAGCAATACTTATAATCCAATGAGTAATAATGGTCATATCATTAATGGTATTAATACAACATTTAGAATGGAAATATTCTCCCATGTATTATCAACATATAAATAAATAATATCATGTGTTAATAAGATAAGTAATGAATTTTCTGAGTCCTCTGGATATGAGGGGAAGTAATAAAATAAAAGGATGGTAGAGAGAAAGATGGATATATAGAAGAGGGGAAAGAAGGATTTTCCTATATGTGATAAATATGGAAAGAATCAACTTGGTAAATGATTAAAGGTAATGATAGTTTGTTATAAGTGTGGAGAAAGAGGACACCAAGTACGTGATTGCAAGGGTAAGAAAAAGGTTCCGAATGTAAAACGCTTCATCTACATGGTGTTGGGGCACTACACAAATCAATGTCCTAGTCATCAGAATATACCGCAAATTATGCTATTGATAATAATAAAGTCATGATACTACCTCAGATGAAGTGGAATGACAGGTGTTCTTATGTTTTTATTTGAGAATTATTTCATTTGATTTTTGTATCAACAATATAGTAGTTATATGAAATATAGAGATAAAAAAGGATTGTACTGCAGTACTATTTTATTTAGGATTTGAGATTATATGGTTCTAAGAAATGTTTGTTAATAGTAAGCTAAATTTTTTTTAAAATACATGGTTGAAGGAAAGGTAATCCTCAATATTGTCCTGATAATTTGATAGTGATTTTGGGATAAGAGATGGTTGAATTAGATAAATTATATTGGAAATTCATGAATTCCTTGGAACTGGTTAATAGTTTGTTTATTTCATCATTATTGGAATATTCAAAAATTTTAAATATAAGGAATATATCTAGTATTATATAAATAATAAGGGAGGATGAATGTAATCAAAAAGGTTTTATGATAATTCATGGTGTAACGATGTTTTAAAAGAATACATGATGAAAGTGTTCACATGGTAATATATGAAAAAAGGCTCTTTATTGTGTTAAAATTCCTTATAAATTATGAATTATGAGTTTGGATAGAAGTATTTTTGATAAGTCTAATTTGAGATTATTTTTGGATTGCCATGAAAAGGACAACTGGGAGGTTGGGTGGCATCCTGTTGCGTTCGGTAAGGCCGTGAGATTTGAACCCGTAACCGAAGGGTGACAAGGGTGTATCACCTACCACTAGCCGATGTGATGTCCTGTATTGAATAATATATTTTTTTGAAGGGTTGGTAGATGAATTATAAATTCATTTTTTGGAACCCTATACGAATAGGATAAATAGAATATATTTTTATGTTCTATTATCTTTTAGAGGGAAAGATGAGTTTATGGTAGATATTAGTAAAAATATTGAACTCTACTTGTGAAGTATATATTTTTATTCTTCTCTTATTCTATGAAGAAATTAATTCTTAAACTTTAGTGAAGGGATCTTAAAACAAAAAATGTGTTATCCAAATAACTTATGTTTTGTTGAACAGATGGTATTTTATATCATCATATATTGATAGATTTAAGGCCCTCAATTTTTACACTTGTTTTTGATTGATGACCTCAATAAATCCCTATAAAAATTTACATTTTCCCTCCAATTATGTGTCTCTAATTTCCACCAATTTTCTCCTAATCGAGATCATAATTTGGTGGTGACCCTTTCATTTCCCTTTCCCTCTTATTAAGACTAAGTTTTATTAACCCAATTTCTGATGTGGGTTTCCCCACAAAGGTATTTTCTATTTTCAAACATTTATTTCCAAACAACAATTTCAATTTGAAGTAGGGAAGAATGTAACGCCCCATGATTTCATAGTATGTTATTTCTTCAATATAATGCAATAACATTCACTACACACAACAATAAGTTCTAGCGCACCATGACCTACCAAACTAGACGTTCAAAAGTGGTTATGAATATTATTAACTAATGTTTGAACATTATATATTACATATATTTTTAGATCAAATATTATGAGTTTTTTAGACACAATGTAAGAACAAATTAATTTTTTTTCAGATAAAAGAAGTAATTTTAAAATAAATGCAATTTTAACACCTTTTAAGGGCGAAATTTTTTCAAATACAATATTTGAAACTTTTATATATTCAATTTGGAAAAATAAACTTCTTATTTAGAATTGGTACATATGAATTTAGTATCAATAAATTTTTGGTGTATTTCTGATAACTTTCATATTTGGGTGAATAGTGAAAAATACTATATTCTAATTGAAAAACAAAATTTAATCAAAATAATTTATAGTGATAAATTATAAATTTTAATGTTTTGTAAGTATAAATAGATTATAATTTTACCATTTAATACAATTATAGTCATTTTACATAACTTCACATTTAATCTAGACATAAGCAAGTGTCAATATTTTGATAGTTATTGTTTCTTAAAAACATGTTTATTTGACAACATGAATTAATTATAAATTAATTTCTTCCACTTATGTGTTTTGAATTTAGAAAAATGGATTCCATATTTGGAATAAGGAGGTCTAAATTGTGTAAATATGTATCTTCTATTTTTAGACATTGGGAATATTTACTTCCATAAATATTTTATTTACCGAGGTTAAATGTGTAAATCCAGTAAATAAGGTTAAAAAATAATATTATAATAATACAAATTACCTTAAAACTTGTCCTAACCATATTGCATGAGTCATGGCCGACAATGGTAATCCTTGGGATAATTTTGGGACCCCATCGAGCCACTTGGATTTGATAATGACATTATATATTAAATAATTTAATGTAGAGACAAAAATAACCAATGAAAATATCTTTTACTAAAACAAATTTTATATGAGGTTATATAATTGATCTATTATACTATAAATAGTAATTAGAAAGATAAAATTATTTTATACATCAGTATATTTATTTATAATTTTCAGACATAAAAAAATATATTTATTTATGACACAATAATGATGCAATATTTTCCTCATTAATGATAGAATCAAATAAATTGTATTATAGATGTTAAAGTAAATATAATTTGAAAGTTTTGATGTGATACAAGAATTTAATAGGTTAATTTGACATGTTAGGATTTATTTGATGAATTTTTTTCGAAGTAATAATGTAGTTATAAATTTATAAAAAACCAAATAGTGTCAAAATTGACATAAAAGACTTTTAAAAACAAATATTATATTATTAATATATATTATATTTCTAAAAATAAAAGGTTAGGCCAAAGGAATTATATAATGATAGTTTTATAATTATTAAACCACTTGGGGGTCTCTTGGAAATATATAGTATGTTTATTAACTATATAATATAAAAATAAAAAGAGACATGGTAAATGTCAAACTATTTAACTAAGAGTTAAATCTAAAATATAAAGTTAATATAGTGACCAAAACCATTCTAAAACCTATTGGTTGAGTGGTTTTAGACCCATCCCCACATTATCCTTTATATAATACATTTTGGAGCCATTATAAACCTAAAATGATTTTGTTATAAAATAATATTTTAGCTTTTCCAAAGGTTCCCTCACCCCTCTTATAAAAGGGCACTCCCACTTCTCTTTATTTCATACCATCAAATCCATTTGGATCGGAAAATATATGACCAAATACCCTATAAACTGTCCTAACTTCACCCTAGAGGCATTAATTTTGTCATAAAGCCAACCTAATGAGCCCTTTTGATCAAATCAAAATGAAGAACCTGAAGAAGAGAAAAATATCTCACCACCTCTTTCAAGTTCCTTTCTTCTTCCACTTTCTTTTACTTTGTTGTTTCCATTATAAAATAACACCTTCAGTATATTAAATATATTGTGAAGTTATTATAAATATGGTACAACCAAATTCATTATTATATGCATCCTTTGAATGATATTTCACCATATGTTCGTACATAAGGCTTACCGTCTCCACGTCGTGGTGTAATTGTTATTCAATACATTATTATTTGAATGGGTAGAATAATGATGTGTAATTGATGTAAATAATAAATATAACATGATAATTATTCTATATATATGATATAACATCTAATTCCACACCTTTAAGGAAACGATATTGCCGATCGTGCGTACGTACTGATTACCATCTCCACGACGCGATGAGATTCATTTCCACGTTCACCACTCATCAACGATTATAATAATATATATTAATAATAAGTATGTAATATATGACATAATAATTATAATATATATATATATATTTATATATGTACTTACATATATCCTATTCACATAGTTCTGTTCAATACGACATGAAAATGGAAACAGCGTTTATGCATACGTATGGACAACAGTCTCCATAAACGGTGTTTTTCATTTCATATATATGTATATTATACATATTTATATTCTAAATATTTATTATATATAAATTATTTTTTATATTCTGGATGTATTTAAATCTTGATCTAACTGATACAATCAACAGTAACAAGTTAAAACACGTACGATAAAAAAGCATTTATTACCTAAAATTTTAATTTAACATGGAAATTATTATTAAATGGGTTGTATAAAGTCATAAATGAATCATGCATGAAATCATAAATATTAATATGGTTCTAGTATAATTTAATAACATACTAATATCTTCTTATAAGAGGTTAAACGTACCCTCTACCAAATGAAAGTGCAAGGTAAGGGTTAATTTCAAAATCTCTTTATTATCTGAGGTGGTTTTTACGTAAGTATATACTACAACGTATTTATTAACCATGTCCATGTTTCATGAAAGAGTTTTCAAAGGGATTCTTTTATGGAACCATTTTAATAAAACATTATTTAATTTGTTTTTTCAATATTTATTCTTCTAAATATTTATCATTAATGTCCATGCCATCAAAATGGGGTTTAAGGATCTATTTATATTGACGTGAATGTTTTTAAAATGTTAATTCCTTTCAAAAGTTTCAAAGGGGTATGTGACACATTGATTCAAAAATGTCTTTAAATGTCTTCCTTTCTAAATTATGTGACTTTTAAAAGTTTTCATGAAAAAGGGATATTTATCTCAAAGAGTTTTAAAAATCATTTTCATCTATGTCAACATCCTTTGACGGATTTTAAACTCGTATGATGATGATTTATTATGATAAAAATGTTCCATATTGTATTGAATTTTTTGTAATGTGTTTGACTATGGATGTGTTATTTTTATACCATTCATGGTTTAGAGATAATGTATTAACATTTCATATGATAGTCTTAATATGAATGTTTATTTTATGTTTAACCCTTTTTATATGAGGAATGCATTGGACTTAGTAAGTGACAGGTGGATCCCGTTATAGTTCTTCGATGAATCGGTAGGTCTCATGAGAAAAACTAGTGTCTTGGCACAAGGCCTTTCCGAAATCTTATTTTTAGTCTTGAAACATGGCCTTGACTATGTGGTTATGATAGTATGTCATTATGCATTCCATCATTATGAAAGTGGCTATTGATATTTCATGTGATTATTAGAATAGTATAGTATCCATGTGAGTATGTAAATGGAATTATTTTGATTTATATTTTCAATATTATGATGATTTTTATGTTGAAAAGGATTTTGTTTTAGTTTTATAAATTGTCTAAAATGTTTATGCTTATTTATGAAAGTTTCCATAATATTGATTACCCTTAATAAGCGTTTGAGCTCACCCCTTTCTATGTTTTATTTTTCCCAGGATCCTAAGAAGTGTATTGTGATTGATATTCAGGGTTAAGCCAAGGGAATAATGGAATTCATAAAGAATTATTTATGTTCTTTTGTATGTTATAAAGTGTAATGAAACATTCATGTATGTAATCTATTTTCCAATCCTGCTAAACTGATTGGTCCTTTGGGACATGATTCATTGTAATCATGCCAATGTATTAAAATAATGCACTGACTCTGGGAAACTGGGGTTGTGGAGTTACAATTTATGTTAACAACCATTGTTTTGTCAATATTTGGTACTTGAGTAAAAAAAATGAACTTCTTATAATTACATGTTTTCCATGTGGTCAAAAGTCCATTATAAATATAATGATATTCTTGATTTTGATATTATATATATCGTACATATCCAGAATATATATATGTATTTATAACAGTACATAACATTTGGAGAAAAGAAATAAAAATCACCATTCCTGGAGACGGTAATTCGTACGTACGCATAAATGCTACTTTCATTTCTATTTCACATTTAATAGAATGAATACATAATGATAAATATGTATATTATAATTCCAATATAATTTCATATATAATTTCATTAAATCCATCCTTTTTATTTTCTACGTATGGCATGAACGAGTCATATCACTTTGAGGGGGCGATAGTCCGCACTTCCTCAAATGAAATTATCATATAACCCCTTATGGAATCCATAAAGGTATAATATACACAAAAAACACCGAAGAATAGAGACAATAAAAATATAATATATATCACATATAAGTATAGTTCTATCATAATGGACAACATGAGATGTGGTAGGATATAATTGAATAATAATCATTTTTTAATGAAGTAGTTCGCCGTCCACAAAAACAGTATGTTCATGTCTATTAGATGGAGGTGTTGGAAAGTGTAGTTCAAATAAATGAAATAAAAAAATCCTAGTATATTGAAGATATTGTTGTTTTTATAAACTAATAAAATAATGAGAGTTTAGGGGGTTGGAGAAAGAAAATAAAAGAACACAACTTCATAGAAGATGTTCCATTTAAATCGGGTAACTCCCTTAGGTTTGAACCAAAAGGATTTATTGAAATTCATTATGCCCAAAGTAATGATTTTATGTGGATGATATAAATATTTGGAGCTTATTGGAGCATATTTTGGATGATACAAGTGTCTTGCGAGGTGAAATTAATGGGTTAGAGGTGTCGACCTTTTATAATGGAGAGGATGGGCTCTTTAGAAAAGTTTTAAAATATAATTTTATTACAAACTGAACATTGATTTCAAAAGGTAAAAAACTTATTAAATTTAAAAGATAAGATGATTATAAGTCTAAATAAAACCCTACAATAATAATTTGAAAATTTATGGTTTTTTTTATCCTTATCTATTTTTAACCCTTTGTTAACATAATTATATTTTACCATTTCTTCTGGAATATTCATACTATATGGTTAATATATTTACTATAAAATTCAAAAGAGACAAAAAATAGATCATTAATGAAATTTGTAACATCATATATGTCATTTGGTCAAATCGTATATTCTTATGACTATTTTATCATATAATAAAATATTAATTTATTTAAAAACTCATTTATGCTAGTTTTTATACTATTCATATTTTTACTTTTTAATAATCCATAAAAATTGTTAAATTTAAAAAAATATTCCTTAATTCAAATTTAACAAGTCATAATCATCCATAAAATTCTTGGATGGCATAAAAAGTTTCAAAATAAATTTTTTTATAATTATAATCAAATTTATTTAAAACATTCATTTATGTGGTAATCATTACATCACCATTGTGTCATAAATAAATTTATTTATTTGATCTCTAAAAATTAAAAATATAATATAATGATGTATAAAATATTTTTATCTTTATAACTGCTATTTTTTGTTGAAACTATAACTTATATAACCACATATAAAAATTGTTTTACAAAATTATATATGTTTAGGTTACATTTTCCTTAACATTAAATTAATTTTTTTAAAAAGTAATTTTCACTTACAAGGGACTCCATGGGGTCCAAAAATAGACCCAAGGATGCCCATGGTTGGAAATGTTTTATCCAATTGGATTAGGATATATTTTAGGGAAATTTAATATTATTATAATATTATTTTTACCCTTATTTACCTGATTTACCATTTAACTATTGTAAATAAAATATATCCCGATGTTACAATTCAAAATGTCAAAAAATAAACATTACTGATTAATACAATTTGGAAGTCCTGATTCCAAATATAGAATCCATTTTTTCAAATTCCAAACATAGTCTTTGCAGAAATTAATTGAAAATTAATTCCCGTTTACAAAACGAAAAAACATGTTTTTAAGAAATAATAACTATCCAAAGATTGACACTTGTTTATATCCAATTTCAAGGTGAAATTGATTTTAATCACCAAAATTGGATTTAAGGAGGAAAATATAAAACATTTCAACTTTAAAACCAATTATAAAGATAATATAACTATATAAATAAATCATATGAAAATATAGTTTTGAGATAAAATGTAGTATTTTTCACTATTCATTAAAAATGAATTTTATGAGAAAAATACCAAGGTTTACCCAAAGTAAATTATGATGTCCCTATATTAAATATGAAGATTATTTTTTCAAATGGAACATATAAAAGTTACCAAATATATATTTAAAATGGGTTCACCCAAAAAAGGTTGTAAAACGACCTTTTAAAAATATTAGAGTATTTATGCTTAAAATTGGATTAATTCTCATTTTAAGCCCATAAATTATATAATATTAATGTAAAAACATTTAACAAACATGTATAATAAAATTTTAGTCAGTTCTATTAATTCCCACCAATAAAGAGTCTAGAAATTAAATATAATTTAAAATAAAATTATATTATTATTTTTCGGTATGACTCATCCTTTTCTGCAACATGAGATTTCAAAGAAACACATTATTTTTTGTTGGGTATGCCATTGAACATAGAATCCATGTTAAAGTAAATTAAGTATTTAATTCACAAATATTAATAAATATTAAAATGTCATATCCTTTATTTACTTGGGATGTTACAACTTATCTCCCACACATGAAGCATTTCCCCATCCCTTTGAGGAATTCCCATGATTCTTCTTCCAAAATTTTTGATATGTTGGTGGTTGAGTTGTCTTCCAATATTATAATTAGATCCTCCATCATGAAACTCTATGTTTTTTTCTTATCACCATAGCATTGGGACTATTCTGGAAACTCCATCTCTACGTTTAGAGAATATCGAACAACTTCTTTGTAACTCCCAAAGTTTCAAACTTCATGAGACTTCTTAAGGTATAGTTTTAAAACACTAATGAATATATTAATTTTCCTATCATTATTTATAAAAAATATCAAATAATACCTTGTAATACATGTGAAATTAACTTTGTAGGTCATGAAATATTCTCCATCCCTTTTCAATTTCTCTATCAATTCTCTCTCTATCTTCGTATGAAAATATTGTGGGAAATACTTATTAAGATACATTATCATTACGTCTTCCCTCTCTATCTCTTCAATTTAGTCTATAATTTTGGTGTTATTAATAAACTCCAACCATTGGTTGGCCTCTCTATCAAGATAATAAATGGATAGTGTAACCTTCTACATCTTAGAATAACGAAGAACATAAAAGATCTTTTCCTTCGAGTTAACCCATTATTATGAAACTAATGGATTAGAAGATCTACTAAACGTTAGTGGCCATTGATACATAAAATACTCAACATCTAGTTTATACCACTTAGGTGAATGGGGAATTCCACATTATTTATGTTTGTATTCAAAAATTGAGTCAACTAGGTAAGGATTTCCATGATGTTTTGAACTCCACCAGACAAAGCATTGGGAATGTCATTCGGGCAATCACTATATTGTCTGTTCCATGGGTTGTTTTCCTAGATTCCCATGGATACCACCACATTAAAAAATTAAAAGGCTGGAATAAAACACAAGACAACATGTGATGAATAAATAATATATTCATTTATATAATTAAAACTAAAAAATATTTTATGGGATCCCTTTGTTTGGAAAAAATTCTTATTTACATACATATAAAGAGTATCATGTTTGGATATTCACTAAGGTTTTCTAATCCTAATTCCCAAATTAACTAAACCGTGACTCATATACTAACTATAGAAACCCTATTTTTATTACATTACATTTACATTATTCTAATGAAAACAATTATAAAAAAAATACTCCATTAGCATCATAAGGTTTAGTTTCATTTGAAAACTAAGAACATACATAACTTTTACAATATAGTACCTAAACATTTATTTAATTACTTATTCTCTAGATTCATATTGGCTCTTTACTTCTCCAGAGTAAAAGTAGTCACCTGAAGATATACATAAAAATGTGGTGAAATTAAAGACAATTAATAGGATATATAAAAACATTAACCGATATAAAATTGGGTGAGAATAATCATTATAATCATAACACAGGAATATGATTATAATAATTAGAGGAAGCATTAAGAAAACACTTTGAATGAGGGAATGCATAAAAATTAAACATAATGTCTTAGTATTATACTACACACATAGCTATAAAAAAAAGATAGCACGATTATCATGAATAATTAACATTACACATGAGTAATTGACATAACCCAATGAATTTTAACTCTATATAATTCTAGGTGCACTCATCCAATCATAAAATTTTCATTGTGATATATAATTCCGGGCTAAACCATTACATAATAACATTTTCATTATCATGCATGCCAAATAGAACTTATATAAATATTGAACATAAAATAGCCCATTTAAAGGAATGGTTTTCACATCATAAATTATACATTCATAAACTTTGGGATCCCAAATGAAATAGGGAATAACATACTTCATACAAGGACCATCAACATTAAGTGGGAAGTAAATGGTGTGTTTTTGAAAGAAGAGTTCCTTTGGAAAAAATTATGTTTTACATAAGCACCCATAGAAAATATGTATATAACATAAACGGTAATATAATGATGAATAAATTTTTATATTGAAAAAACATTCTAAAAATGGAGTGAAAGAGGGAAAACCTGAAGAAAGAAAGTCGGGTTCGAGAATTCCCCTTACCTTGTATCCGAACCCTTCCTTCACTTTAACATCATATATAATCACATTATATTGATTAATTAACAGTCCATAAAAATTTATACCTGAATATGATTCATTAAGGTATTATTACATTCTTATATGATCCTTTGGATGAGTTACAATGTTTAAATTCATTGTTTTACAATGTTCTTTTTCTTAGCTTTCATAAACTGTTCATTTGTACACAAGAATGGAAATCCGTTTAGAAAATGGATACACATCCAGAATTTCTATTACATGTTATTAATTATATTATAAATGTTTAAATTATCTTATAATTATTTTTTTATATTCCATGAGGATTAATCATTAGTTAAAATTTAATGATGACTGTTTAGGTTAATTTGGGTGGTTTTAGGATCACAATGAACAAGTTTTGGTTTAACATTTAGTATTATGTATTAATGTTATTTATAGAACACAAAGGGGTTAAATTATGAATATTAAAATCCTTTTTCTATGTATAATGGTTTTTTTATATCCTTGATTTATTTGAAGGAAAATGCCATTGCATCGCCCATGATGTAGGTAAACTAACACATCATGGGAAACAATTTCATTTTTATAAACAAAGAGAGGGAGGAATATAATGAATAATAATCCATTAACATGATATAATACTATTATAAAATAATACCGGAGTTATCATGACATTTTTATAAGATAAGTTGAGGATACAAGAATAAAAAAAATGAAATTTGATAGGAATGTGAATGAATAGAGTGAGAGAAATTACATCTAGAGAATATCTTCTTTGAGAGTCTCTTTAGGGGAGAGGTTTTGGTATTGTTTTTGAGAACATGGGATAAAGTAAGCGAGGAAGGATATTAGTAAGATACATTATTAGAAATTGGAGTAGGAACAAGGATTTATAGTTTTATGGAAATTAGGTTGTGAGGGGTCGTATTTATAATGGAGGGGATATGGGTTTTATCAATATTATATTCATTAAATTATTTTTTCTCCTTAAGACATCCAATATTCTGGATTCTTATAACTAAAAATGTAATAATTTATTGTGATTTCAATATAATGGACATTTATATCATCCATGACTAAAATATAAGGTAGAAATTCATTTATTTAGCATATTTTGTAAATTGTCAAATTTCACAATTCACCAAAAATTCAGGTATTTTAGAAAAATCTCAAAAATCCACCCTAAAAAATTTTCAATGTATATAAAATAAAAATAAATAAATTTTTTAAAAATAACCTTCTAAATATGAGTAATTTAAATTTTAATTTAAATGACAATTTACTTGAAAAATAAAAATTTTAAAAATAACACTTTTTTAACACATTCATAAATTAATTAAGGACTCATAAAATTTTTGTATCATCATAAGACATATAAATACTACTATATGAATAAATATTTTGAAAATAAATTTTATTTTAAATTATTAAATTATTCATTAAATATTCATGTATTACAAAAATACCTACACTATAATGTAATTATATCAAATTGTCACTTATAGGATTGATAAATTTTATTTATATTAGAATTGGTAAGGTCACTATTCACGTGTATAATTCACTATTAATAAGGTTCATATTACTATTCACAATGTTAAAATTACATTTCATAATGGTATGATACTATTCACAAAAAATTAGGTTTATCCTATCAGACTCCAAACATCTTACTGATTGCAACCGTGTCTGTCAAATTTTCGAAATTCCAATCATAGAAGTGGAAAATTTATGATTAATGGTCACATAGTAGTTAATTTAAGAATAATTTGTCATTGTGTTTCTAAATCTCATTTTACGTGCTTATAAAAATACTACAAAAAGGGAGAAATTGTTCTGATAAATGTTTGGATCTTTACAATGGTTTTAAAATTTTTATCTTAGGTTCACATCTAGTTATGCTCATGTTCTTCTTATATGTGTAACGCCCCGACCCCAGCTACCCAGAGCCGGTGCATTACTTCGTAACATTGGCATGATCCCAAAAGATCAAGTCTCGAAAGACCGATTAGTTTAGTAGCCTTGGAAACACTAGATACATTCATAAGTCTTTCATTACATCAAAATTAAACAAACTACAAAAAAAAACATGGTCTTCATAGTCCACACTCATATCTTCACTGATTATTCTTGCAAGTCAGTCATAAAATACTTCTTCACAACCTGGAAAATATTAAAACATTGAAAGGGGTGAGCTCAAATGCTCAGTAAGGATAACAATAATGCGGAAGCTTTCATAAATAAACATTAACATTTAAGGCAATGTATAACTAAAACAAAAGCCTCTTAAACATGAACTTCAACATAATATGGCAAAAGTAAAATGAGATAATGCCATTTACTTCTTCACATGGATATTCTACTGGTCGAATAATCACATGTAATATCAATAACCACTTTCATAATGAGGGAATGTATAATGCCGGACATTCTGAAACATTTTGTCAAGGCCTCGGCCAAGACATCTAAAATGATTAAGGCCTCGGCCAAAACCATAAATCAAATTGGGAAAGGGCCTCGGCAAATTCCACGTCTAGTTGTCTCATGAGACCTACCGATGCATCGAGGAGCTATAGCGGGCCCCACCCGTCACTTATTAAGTCCAATACATTCCTCATATGAATAGGTTTAAACATATCATAAACCATAACATAATCATATCACATAAAACATGCATAAAGGAAACATAACATTTCCACATTCCAATCACAAGATATCAATACAACACATTGATATAATAAAAACGCTTTCAAAACCATTTTCAATACCAAAATAAAAGTAAGTTAAAACTTTGTATTTATTTTTCATTAAAAAAAGTGATGGCTTGTAGAGGAAGCCGAAACTCAAATAATGGTCACGGCGGCGGAGAAGTCGTTGTCGCCGCATAAGTACGGAAAGAAAAACATTCCCTTTTTGTCGTTTAGTAAAACGCTTCGTGTAAAAAGATTCCTTTTGAATAAATGTAAAAGTCAAAGGGGTTTATACACCGTATAAAAGAAAGTTGTGTATAAAATAAAATATGCCTCAACGAAAGGAGATTGAGACGAAGTCCCATACAAAGATCATTTTTAAAATAAAATAGATATATTATGTGTATTCACTATAGGTACACATAAATAACATAAAAATACAAAATAGGACATAATAATATCATGACATAATTTGAAAGTAGGAGATTAACCCAAAGAATGGAAGTTGGGTTAAGAAGATCCCTTACCTCGTGTCTGACTTGACTCAACCATTCTTTAACCTCCTGAATAATAAACTAGAGTTAATATATACCTTATTAAGAACCATTTTCAACTTCATTATCCTTATTATATCACTTATTACAATGATATGAACATTATGTAATTATTTAAGTTAATAATGTTCATTTTGTCGGTATTTGGTTCTTAAGTCAAAAATAGGCTTCTTACACTTACATGTTGTTAATTTGGTCAAAGGTTCATTATATCCAGAATGGTATTCATGATGTAGATATCATATATGTCATATATATCCAGTACATACATTCATTTATAATATTACATCACATTTAGAGGTAAGAAATGAAATGCACCGTTCATGGAGACGGTAAGCCGTACGTACGCATGAACGCTACTTCCATTTCTATTTCATATTTTCTGGAATGGAATCATAATGATATGAGAGTATATTATAATTCCAGTATAATAACATATATAATATCATTAACTTTATCCTTCACACATCCCACATATGGTATTAACGAATCAAATCACTTTCAGGGGGCGGTAGTCCGCGCTTCCTAAAATGAAGATATCGTGTTTTACCCATAATGGAAACCATAAAGGTATGCCCAAAATGAAAAAAAAACAGAAGCTTAAGGAAAACATAAACATATTATATATCATATATAAAAATAGTGACATCATAATGGCCACCTTTGAAGGTGTTAAATGAGTGTTGAACAATCATCGTTTCGGGAGGCAGAATTTCGCCATCCACGGAAACCTTATGTTCTTTAACCATTTGATGTAGTTGTGTGGAAGTGTAGCTCAAATAAATCTTATAACAACATCCTAGTATATTTAAGATACTGGTGTTGTTACAAAAGAAGTAAATAAAAAGAGTTTAGGGGGTTGGAGAAGCAAAATAAAACAAAAGAACATGAGAGAATGAATTACCTTAAAAAGTGTAACTCCTTTTGAGTTGAGCCTAAAGGCTTCCTTTGAAAGGATTCTGCCCAAAGGGAATCCTCTAGGATGAGGAGAGGGATGTGGAGAGAGCAAATGGGCAGGGGTTGGCCGAGCCAATGGCTTGAAGAGTGTGTGAAATGAGGTAGAGGTGGGGGCCTTTTATAAGAGGAGAGGAGGGGCACTTTTGGAAAGATTGAAATGTTACATTATTTCAAAATGCTTTTCGGATTCTAAAGGTCCCACACTTATATAATTCGAGGCTAAGGTGATAAGGTTTCGAAATCTCCTCATCCAATTGGCTTTGGACAAGTGTAAGCCTTGGATTTTACATTATCTATTCATTTTATTAAAATCGTTAAATAATGAGGTCATCGCTGCATCATAATGATGTCATAAATAATTTAATTTATTTAATGTCTAAAAATTATAAAAAAAATTCTATGATGTAGGAAATCTTTTTAGCTTTCCAATGACTATTTATAATCAAAATTTGGACTTGTATAACCCCACTTAAAAATTGTTTTAGTAAAACAATTTATGTTAGTGTCATTTTCACTTTAACATTAAATAAAAAGTAATTTATGTTATTTCCCAACAAAAGTGGATCCATGGGGTCCCCAAGTTAGGCCATGGCTTGTCTTGGTCGGCCATGACTCAACCAATGAGGTTGGGACATGTGTCTAGGTCATTTCATATTATTAATGTATTATTTATACCTTAAACTACACTAATTACCACTAATCGCGATTAAGAACTTAAAAGTTACTATTCACCAAAAAATTATTTTGATCTCATTGAACCACATTTTACATCTTAATGACAACCATGTATGTCGGATTTTTGAAAATCAAATCACAGAAGTTGTAATATTTCATTTAAACGAAAAATCAGTTATTTAACTACCACTTAGTGGTTTCACTATTCATCAAAAATTGAAGTTTTTCAGAATAAGGCCAAAATTTCACCCTAAGCTATAATTGATATTCCGAATTCAAAAATGATGTCTATTTTACAAAATTCCAAACATATTAGTTGCATTAATTAATTTTATAATTAATTCCCGCTGTCACAACAAATAGCGTGTTTTTAAGAAACAATTTATATCAAAAGATTGGCAATTGTTTATGTCCAATTTCAATGTTAAATTAATTCTAATGACCACCATAGGATAAAATGGTAAAAATATATTCTAATTATACTCTAAAACCACTCAATAGTATAATTTATCACTATGAATTATTTTGATTAAAAAAGTTGTTTTAAGTATTTTTCACTATTCATAAAAATTTTGAAGTTCTCAGAAAATTACAAAAAATTCAACATAGGTTAATTTCAATATTAGGAATACAAAAATGAAGTCCATTTTGAAATATAAAATTTCTATAATTTTAAAAAGTGGTTATTACTATTCATAACGGCTACTTTGATTTGTCGCGATGTTTTAGAACTCGAAGTTGCGTACAATGCAAGCTATTGCATTATTGAAAGAGAGGCGTATCGTGGAAGCTCGGGGTGTTACATTCTCCCCTCCTTCAATAAATTGCGTCCTCGCAATTTGAAATTTTTCTTGGAAAATACAAGGTTGAAAAGAGAAAATACCTTTGAGGAAAACCCACATCGAAAATAAGGTTAATAAATATATAACATTAAAAGAAAGCAGGATAAGTACAAAGGTCACCCGATATAGCCCATTATAGGATTCTATGAAAATATGGATATGGAGGAGAAAAAAACCATCAAGGTCTGATGGGGAGTTATAGAAAACAGGATTAGGAGAAAGTTTAACCACAAGAAAATCACAAACTTGTGATTGGTTAAACGGTCATTGAATCCCTAGTTGGAAAAGTTAACCGACAACATTTTTGTTTTAAGTTACCTTTTATAATGTTGAGGATTTTATTTAGGAGATTTACTAAGAACGTAAGGGAATATACATACTTGTTATGTATACTTTCATTCATTAATGAATTTTTACCACAAACCCATCTTTTACTCCAAATGGTAACAGAACTCAAAAATATTCTATTTATCCTAATTGTATAAGGTACCAAAGGTTAACACATACCATTTAGATTAGTAAAATTATTTTGTAATAACCAGGGACTTCCTGTAGGCTAGTGGTAGGAAATAAAGGCCTGTCGCACTTTGATTGTGGGTTCGATTCCTACAGCTTTGTCTGACGCGACGGTTTATGCCCCACCCTGCAGGTTGTCCTTTTCCTAAAACTATAGTATTATAATACTCCAAAAATAATCTTCATAAATTTTTTAACCTTAAACCATACTATCCAAAAATCAACTTAATCCACTCCAACCTTTATAGTTATCCAAAATACCTCTGTCCAGACTTTCTCTAAAAGGTCTCTTAATTCCAAAATCAATTTATCAGATTCCCCAAACAAAGAAATGTTTCTCTTATTGTCACATACCAAAAATATGATTACCTTAATCATATTAAAACCTTACTGAAATCAAAAAGTAATGCAGTACAATCCATATATATATATTACATTATTCTTATAACCAGAATATAATCCTTGAGTCCAAAAGCACCAATACATTAGTTATTCTGCTTCAACTGTAGTAATAGCATAAGATTGTCCTTGATCCCTTGTCCTTTTCTGAGGTAAGTTTCCTTGACGCTTAGGACATTCATTTGCATAATGACCCATTTCTCTACAATTGTAGCATTCAACTTTGACAGCCTCTTTCTTTCCCTTGCAATCACGTGCCTGGTGACCTTTTTCTCCACATTTATAACAGACTCCCATTCCTTTTAGGCAAGTACCAGGGTGATTCTTCCCACAATTATCACATAATGGAAAATCCTTCTTTCCCTTTTTCCCTTTATCTGTCTCTTGTTCCACCGTTCTCTTCTTCTCTTGCTTTACTTTGTTGTCATAAGACTTAGAGAATTCCTTTTCTGTCTTGATAGCACATGAGACTATATCTTCGTATGTTGAGAAAGATTGTGACACTAGAGCTCGACGGAGAAATGGTTTTAACCCATCAAAGAAACGATCAATCTTACTTCTTGGGTTACGTATATAATCTGCAGCATGCCTCGCTAACCTTGTAAAGTTAGCCTCATACTTTGCGACATTCTCATCCTCCTTTTGTCTCAGACTCAAAAATTGCCTTTCCATATCCGCTCGATGGTCTCGAGGTAAGTATTTTTCTAAGAACAGTTCTTTGAACTCCTGCCATTCCATGTTTGTTAATTCATCATCTTCCTTTGTGTTTTGAATTAGTGACCACCATTGATCGGCATCTCCAGTGAGGCGGTAAACTGCCATGACAACCTTCTCCCTTTCACTACTCCCTAAGGCATGGAATATTTTCTCTAAGGAATTTATCCATTGCTCAGCTACTATAGGATTTGTACTCCCATTAAAGGTTGGTGGTTGTTGCTTCATGAAGCGGTCTAACATTGATCCTCCACGTTGCGGATCAGGGTGCTCCATACGAGTAAGGTTGTTATTCATAACCTGCGTGAGTTGTCCCAGTATGGTAATAAGTTGATCAGCACCAGTTGTATCTTCAGGTCCACAATAATTATCTTGAGCAGGAGGGCAATCCCTACACGGAGTTCGTGCATTGATACAGTTTCCATTCCTTCTACTAGGCGCCATTTCTAAACAATGGCATAAACCAGATTAGTTTATGAATCAAAATACATAATTCCATACTTGTATAATACTTAACATAAATTGAACTATTTATGGATATAATCCATAATCATAAAAAGGTTTTATTTGAGAAAGTATATACTCATAACCGTTCATAGTGGTTTGTAAAGAAAATGAGAATTATCTTAAGCATATCCCCCGGGAGTGTCGTAACCAAGAGTGCAGCAAGGCCTGTTGTCGTGCACCAGTTCCCGTTCGAGTCTAGCTCAAAGCGGTGTTTTCGGGTTTTACCACTAGGTACATCTGTGCCAGAGCCGCCTCTACCTGCTCGTATCCAGACAGGGATGTATTGCTTGGAAAACTCACAACATCTCTATAATACCAAAATTCTAGGAAGTTCTTCTATACTAATCCTCAAAGTATATCTTTGGGCTATGTTCTCTAATCAGAGTTTATCTAAATCTAGCTTCCAAGGTTAGTACTAAACTGCCTCTGATACCAACTGTAACGCCCCGACCCCAGCTACCCAGAGCCGGTGCATTACTTCGTAACATTGGCATGATCCCAAAAGATCAAGTCTCGAAAGACCGATTAGTTTAGTAGCCTTGGAAACACTAGATACATTCATAAGTCTTTCATTACATCAAAATTAAACAAACTACAAAAAAAAAACATGGTCTTCATAGTCCACACTCATATCTTCACTGATTATTCTTGCAAGTCAGTCATAAAATACTTCTTCACAACCTGGAAAATATTAAAACATTGAAAGGGGTGAGCTCAAATGCTCAGTAAGGATAACAATAATGCGGAAGCTTTCATAAATAAACATTAACATTTAAGGCAATGTATAACTAAAACAAAAGCCTCTTAAACATGAACTTCAACATAATATGGCAAAAGTAAAATGAGATAATGCCATTTACTTCTTCACATGGATATTCTACTGGTCGAATAATCACATGTAATATCAATAACCACTTTCATAATGAGGGAATGTATAATGCCGGACATTCTGAAACATTTTTTCAAGGCCTCGGCCAAGACATCTAAAATGATTAAGGCCTCGGCCAAAACCATAAATCAAATTGGGAAAGGGCCTTGGCCAATTCCACGTCTAGTTGTCTCATGAGACCTACCGATGCATCGAGGAGCTATAGCGGGCCCCACCCGTCACTTATTAAGTCCAATACATTCCTCATATGAATAGGTTTAAACATATCATAAACCATAACATAATCATATCACATAAAACATGCATAAAGGAAACATAACATTTCCACATTCCAATCACAAGATATCAATACAACACATTGATATAATAAAAACGCTTTCAAAACCATTTTCAATACCAAAATAAAAGTAAGTTAAAACTTTGTATTTATTTTTCATTAAAAAAAGTGATGGCTTGTAGAGGAAGCCGAAACTCAAATAATGGTCACGGCGGCGGAGAAGTCGTTGTCGCCGCATAAGTACGGAAAGAAAAACATTCCCTTTTTGTCGTTTAGTAAAACGCTTCGTGTAAAAAGATTCATTTTGAATAAATGTAAAAGTCAAAGGGGTTTATACACCGTATAAAAGAAAGTTGTGTATAAAATAAAATATGCCTCAACGAAAGGAGATTGAGACGAAGTCCCATACAAAGATCATTTTTAAAATAAAATAGATATATTATGTGTATTCACTATAGGTACACATAAATAACATAAAAATACAAAATAGGACATAATAATATCATGACATAATTTGAAAGTAGGAGATTAACCCAAAGAATGGAAGTTGGGTTAAGAAGATCCCTTACCTCGTGTCTGACTTGACTCAACCGTTCTTTAACCTCCTGAATAATAAACTAGAGTTAATATATACCTTATTAAGAACCATTTTCAAATTCATTATCCTTATTATATCACTTATTACAATGATATGAACATTATGTAATTATTTAAGTTAATAATGTTCATTTTGTCGGTATTTGGTTCTTAAGTCAAAAATAGGCTTCTTACACTTACATGTTGTTAATTTGGTCAAAGGTTCATTATATCCAGAATGGTATTCATGATGTAGATATCATATATGTCATATATATCCAGTACATACATTCATTTATAATATTACATCACATTTAGAGGTAAGAAATGAAATGCACCGTTCATGGAGACGGTAAGCCGTACGTACGCATGAACGCTACTTCCATTTCTATTTCATATTTTCTGGAATGGAATCATAATGATATGAGAGTATATTATAATTCCAGTATAATAACATATATAATATAATTAACTTTATCCTTCACACATCCCACATATGGTATTAACGAATCAAATCACTTTCAGGGGGCGGTAGTCCGCGCTTCCTAAAATGAAGATATCGTGTTTTACCCATAATGGAAACCATAAAGGTATGCCCAAAATGAAAAAAAAACAGAAGCTTAAGGAAAACATAAACATATTATATATCATATATAAAAATAGTGACATCATAATGGCCACCTTTGAAGGTGTTAAATGAGTGTTGAACAATCATCGTTTCGGGAGGCAGAATTTCGCCATCCACGGAAACCTTATGTTCTTTAACCATTTGATGTAGTTGTGTGGAAGTGTAGCTCAAATAAATCTTATAACAACATCCTAGTATATTTAAGATACTGGTGTTGTTACAAAAGAAGTAAATAAAAAGAGTTTAGGGGGTTGGAGAAGCAAAATAAAACAAAAGAACATGAGAGAATGAATTACCTTAAAAAGTGTAACTCCTTTTGAGTTGAGCCTAAAGGCTTCCTTTGAAAGGATTCTGCCCAAAGGGAATCCTCTAGGATGAGGAGAGGGATGTGGAGAGAGCAAATGGGCAGGGGTTGGCCGAGCCAATGGCTTTAAGAGTGTGTGAAATGAGGTAGAGGTGGGGGCCTTTTATAAGAGGAGAGGAGGGGCACTTTTGGAAAGATTGAAATGTTACATTATTTCAAAATGCTTTTCGGATTATAAAGGTCCCACACTTATATAATTCGAGGCTAAGGTGATAAGGTTTCGAAATATCCTCATCCAATTGGCTTTGGACAAGTGTAAGCCTTGGATTTTACATTATCTATTCATTTTATTAAAATCGTTAAATAATGAGGTCATCGCTGCATCATAATGATGTCATAAATAATTTAATTTATTTAATGTCTAAAAATTATAAAAAAAATTCTATGATGTAGGAAATCTTTTTAGATTTCCAATGACTATTTATAATCAAAATTTGGACTTGTATAACCCCACTTAAAAATTGTTTTAGTAAAACAATTTATGTTAGTGTCATTTTCACTTTAACATTAAATAAAAAGTAATTTATGTTATTTCCCAACAAAAGTGGATCCATGGGGTCCCCAAGTTAGGCCATGGCTTGTCTTGGTCGGCCATGACTCAACCAATGAGGTTGGGACATGTGTCTAGGTCATTTCATATTATTAATGTATTATTTATACCTTAAACTACACTAATTACCACTAATCGCGATTAAGAACTTAAAAGTTACTATTCACCAAAAAATTATTTTGATCTCATTGAACCACATTTTACATCTTAATGACAACCATGTATGTCGGATTTTTGAAAATCAAATCACAGAAGTTGTAATATTTCATTTAAACGAAAAATCAGTTATTTAACTACCACTTAGTGGTTTCACTATTCATCAAAAATTGAAGTTTTTCAGAATAAGGCCAAAATTTCACCCTAAGCTATAATTGATATTCCGAATTCAAAAATGATGTCTATTTTACAAAATTCCAAACATATTAGTTGCATTAATTAATTTTATAATTAATTCCCGCTGTCACAACAAATAGCGTGTTTTTAAGAAACAATTTATATCAAAAGATTGGCAATTGTTTATGTCCAATTTCAATGTTAAATTAATTCTAATGACCACCATAGGATAAAATGGTAAAAATATATTCTAATTATACTCTAAAACCACTCAATAGTATAATTTATCACTATGAATTATTTTGATTAAAAAAGTTGTTTTAAGTATTTTTCACTATTCATAAAAATTTTGAAGTTCTCAGAAAATTACAAAAAATTCAACATAGGTTAATTTCAATATTAGGAATACAAAAATGAAGTCCATTTTGAAATATAAAATTTCTATAATTTTAAAAAGTGGTTATTACTATTCATAACGGCTACTTTGATTTGTCGCGATGTTTTAGAACTCGAAGTTGCGTACAATGCAAGCTATTGCATTATTGAAAGAGAGGCGTATCGTGGAAGCTCGGGGTGTTACAATATGACCATTGATATCTCGAATTTTTTCCCTTACTGAGGATATGGGATAACCCTTTTGTATGTTTCCTTTATAAAGGTTATGTAGAAGTATTTTTATATTGGGTATGCCCTTGAAGTATACTATTTAATATGATATTTATGGTAGATGTAGAAGATCATTCAAGAAATATGATGATTGAGTAACTAGTCACCAAATATTGTAAACTTTTATTGTACTCATATAATGAAGTTTCTTAAAAAATTAAATAACATTGAAATTTATGTTATGAATTCATTATATTAATTTTGAGTATTTTATCTGATTTTTCATTTTATAGAATTTGGACATAACATCTACATTATAAAACAATATATGTATAAAGTTGAAACTTCTAATCAGTAATTATTTTTCCCATAATATAAAAAATTTTAAATAAAACATTATTTTTTTCATGATAAATCATTATAACAATCAAATTGACCTCTTTCAATCCTTAACTATAATTAAACACTATGACAAACATTTTAAAATGTGGGATGAGTAAAAAAATCCAAATAAATTAAATAAAAATAAGATATTAATTAGTACAATGAATCATAAGAAATGAAATTTATTTTTAAATTTATTTTAATGTTCATTGAGAAAAATGGAATAAAAAAATTCCACATGAAATTCCTCAATGAATTTTCTCAAATAAATCATTTAAAATATTTATAAAGATTATATATATTTTGTAGGTAAAATGTGACCTTATAATTTATATCACTCATAAAAATTGAATAACCAATATGGTCAGTCTAAATTTCTAGAGTACCCAACTCATTAAAGGGAAATCACTGTGCCACTAAGACTCATTTTATAGGGGGAAAACCCAGTTATGGTTAATAACATGACCACATGATGTTGGTGTATAATAGAAAAACCCATTATCAGATTATAATGTAACCACACATCATTGGTTTATAGAAAAACAAAATTTTATTTGTTTTTAAAGTAACCACCCATCCTTGTTATATAACATAACAACCAGTCATCATAACCTATACCAAAGACCAATAAAATAATTAGAAATCATCATATATTGATTTTTAATCATAAAAACCTTTAACAAATCTATCAATATTGTATTAATGATTCTTTTAGAAATCAACATACACATTTTCAATACAAAGATACTATTTTAATTTAATATTTATTTCCAATAACAAAATACTAAAAAATGCAGATATTGGGTTCGGCATTGACGAAAAGAGAATTATTTTAAGGAATAAAATATTGAAGTAATATTAATAATTATGGTAAAATTCATTGTATCCATACACATTAAAATAGAACATTACATTTACTTTTGTAAAGAAAGTCAGAAATTTTTTACAAAGAATATTTTTTAGAAAAAAACCTCAATGAATGAAAAAAATCATTTATAAAGGTTTCGTTTGTATATAATTAAATTCACTAAAACAATTTGAAATCATGTACATGGATGATAAAGAGATGATGAATGAGAATATTAATAGAGTAGTTTTTAAAAAAATTCCCATACATATTTTGGAAATATTTTGTAAGAACCTGGTATTATATAGAGGTACGAGTTTCTTTTATTATTTTTCCTTTTAGTTTTTTTGGAGAAAAGAAGTGAAATTTTGGCATTTTAAAGGAATCAGGGGTTACACGTTGTGTACTACCAATCACACAACATATAGTATGTCTGTGTATGAGGGGAATACATGCTGTGTGGGCATGTTACCCATGGAAAGTGGAAAAACTAACAAGACGCTGTGTAGTTCCTAGTACACATTGTGTAGTCATGTCAGAAATCCCTAGAAAGCATGTCGGTGAAATTTAGTCTCCATATGAATAATTAAATGATACAAACACTGTGTATATAGACTTACACGCCATGTATTTTTCACTATAAATTGTAAGTATCTCTTTCATTCAGAAGATTGGAGTGTAAACTCACTAGGGGAACTCTAGAGGAGTTCCAGAACCTCATTCTCTTCCCGATTTATCATTTGAACATTGAATCAATCACCGTCACCCTTGTTTGAACACAATTGGTATGCTCAAAATTAGTATTGAGCCATTCTTCTTGATTTCTATTCTCAAATATATTATTTGAGGTTGAGTGAATGTTATTGTTATAAAGATCTACACCATTCTAGATTGAATTGTAAGGTGAGAATGGATAGGGGGAGTCATAATACAATGAGGTAGGTGGTCCTGTGCTTATTGATTAATTTGATGTTATTTATATGAGCCTTTTTACCGTGAACCCATATTTTTGGTGTATCTTTGTTGAATATTTGACCCGTTTTCATTCCAAAGGATGTTTAGGTGATTAATTAGGTGAATTGAAGCATGTTGAGACTACTTATTTTGATTAAGGGCCACCTCGTGGGTGTGTTATTTATTTGATAACAGTTGTTTGAACTTTTCGATTGATAAAAGCATGGTCATGCCTATATTTTCCCTTTTATGGGTTGTATGAAATGAATTGGTTAATTAAATGATTACCAATGTTAATTGTTTCCTTATTAAACATGTAATAGTGTAATGACTTCATGTGTTGCCTTATGCTTAATTTTTTAAAAGTTGGGCCATGCCCCGTTTAATTATTTAGCTTATGGGAAGTGAATTTTCTTGCCTCTAGTAAAGGTTTTGTATGCATGTAGGCAAAAATTTTTTATTCCTGTGGGAAATTTCTTGGTGGTAAGGATTTGTTATATCCGTGGTTTGCTTGATCGCATGGTTTTGAAATTAGGTTAGACTATTGTGTTGACTTATGACACATCTGTGATGCCAAAGCACAAACTTGGATTTATTTTTCATTTGACATGATAGATTTCCTACTGAGGTATCTTTTGTCTTTTCGTGAATAGGGGATTGACTGGTTGTGGATGAATCCCAAGAACATATGATTCAACGTAATTGAATTAATTAATGAGCATAAAATTTATTAATGGAACAAGACTTTTAGTATTGTTTAATTTTGAGTATATTATAATTAAATTCTTTCGTTATTACACACTACTACAGCATACACTCATTGATGGATTGGAACATACGTTTGGTGGTCTCCTACTGGGATTTGTTTCTCATACTAAAGTTGGCTGATGTTTTTTGGCCCAAATTGATGATATTTCTGTAGGTGTCGATAGGTGAAATTATCCATATATAGGTATATGACTGCTACTTTGGAGAAGGAGAGCATGGGACTAAGCTAAGGATGGTGATGCTACTGAGTTTATTTTTTTATTGTTGTACCTTGGTATTGTATTTTACTTGATAGAAGTGTATCATGGTTTTGTTTCTTTCTTAGAACATGTGTCATGTTAAATCATTCTGATACTATATGCATTATGGTTGTATTTACCTTTTAATATTCTTTTATTTACTTTAGTTACATGTTGTTTACTTCTTCTACTATTGTTATTATTTATTCGGATGTGCTACTATCTCCTAATGAGGGCATAGTTTCCCCACGATCACACCCTAAGACCTCTTTTTTTGTCGACAGTCTCTAGAAATTGTTGAAATGCACTTCAGGCCATGTGGTGAACTAGGGGTTTACAGACCCGACCAAAACTGACCAACCTGACTCGACCAAATCATGTGGGTCATGTTGAGTTGGGAAAAAAAATTTATAACAAGGGTTTGGTCGGGATGGTTCATATTAGGGTTGGGTTGGGTCGGGTCTTAGGTTGGAAACAAATTGACCCAACCCAACATAACCAACCTGATGGTTGCGAGTCGCCTCTTCAGATTTCAACTACCCGATCTCTCTCCTGCATCTCACCCAACACCCTCAAACTCACCCATGTCATCGTATTCTTAATTATTACCAACACCATCTATGTAGTCCATGCCATTTCCCACCATTACATGAATTATGGATTAATCGCGTAGATTATTGATTATTCCACATGTTTTCATAGATAAGCATAAAACAAATTTAGAATAATCATGACAAGTGAAATCAAGAAAAATGATTCCATATCAACAATCAACGACATCAAGAAAACAATATTTCATTCTACTAATATACTATAACTAAATAAAAAGCTAAAAAATGAATACATGAAGAATTTATCGATTCAGAGATTCTATGGTGGAGGATAAACCAATGTAATCATTCTACATTTCCTTCACCAGTCCACTATATTCACAATAGAAGATATACATCTACCCCTCCACCTTCGTCACTGCCTCATCTCCACTATGACTAGGTGTGGCCCCATATCTAATAACCTCAAGCACTTCCCCATCCGCATACCCTTACTGGAATTGCCTTGAACTTCATAAGACCTTGACAACAACAATGAGATGATCACATCACACTAGCAAGTCAACAATGGATATTTTTTTTGGTTTATGATTTTCAGGGTAGGGGCTATGGGAATTCCCTAGTATGGCGAGGAAGATGAAGTAATGAACTATGTGTAACACGATCAACCCATGGGGTGAAATCCTAAATATCACCAACCCATTTTTCCAATAATCTGGTCAACCCACGAGCGATGTGGGATCCTAAAAAAGAACCGATGTTTTTTTTCATAATTCAATCAACCCAACCCGACCCAACTCGATAAGATATGGGTTGGGTCAGGTCGGGTCTGTATTGAAAACATCTCTTACAAACACAACCTGACCCGACCTTTTGTTCTTAGGTTATGTCTAAAATATACCTCAACCTGACCCAACCCGACCCATGGACACCCCTATGGCCAACTAGGTACGGGGGACCGTTTACTGGCTTCCAGATCAGGGACATTACATAGTGGTATCTGAGGGTTTATTTTCTATTTTTCTTAACTATTTTGAAACTATATAAAGGATATGGAATTGTGTAATTAGATATTCCTAGGAGTTTCTATACCGTGTATAGTGAAAATCCAAATTACCTCGAATTAAATTGTGTGTTTTGATTTTGTGCTATTACAGTTGATTAGACTTCACTGTTGGATGACACGATTAATGTAGGCCATTACTATTGAAATAATTTTGAGTTCTATTTAATTTGTATCCCAATGAGATTTGGGTTTTCCATCCCATTACTCATATAGACACTTGTTATTATCACATGTCATGCATTATTTCACTCTATCTAGGATGCATTTGATATTGTATGTTGTTGTGATAGTTGATGTGATTGTTGTGATTGCTATTGTGTTAGTTTGGTGCAGTTGATAGTGGTGTGATGTCATATTTCAATCCATAAGGTCTATGGGACCCTATGAACTGGGAAATGACACACCAATGGAATATAGAAATTAAATTAACTTGTTTTGAGTTATGATCTACTTGGGTCCCAAACATTGATTTTTGGGGATTATGGGCCCTCATGGATCGGGATTTGGCATCCCACTGGTTGGTCTTTTTTGAATAACATGGGTCTTCTATGAAATTTTGGAGTTTCTATCCTGAAAAAACAGTATACAATGTGTGTAGTTTTCCCTAACATTCCATGTGTTCTACCTATTTGGGGGAGATGATGCTCCATGTATTAAGATGAACACATCATGTAACTTGTGTAATTGATGTGTATTATATGACTATGTAACAAGGCATGTGAGAGAAAACACAACCTGTTGAGTTTTGATCAGAATAAACCAGTTACATTCAGTACATGCCATGTAGGCTACCCATGAAGAACCTGTATGGACCTCGCCATGTGGGAGTACATGTCCAGGAGGATAAACCATTGGTCACACTGTGTGCACATGTAACAACCCATGAACCTGGGGTTGATACATGCCTAGGCTAGTGGTAGAACACAACCATGTGACAGAATAAGGGTAAATTCCTTGTATTCAATCTACATGTTGTGTAGTCCCTTTTTCCAAACATTAAGGGTCTTTTTCTATTTTGTTTTATAAGTATTGAATAATAAACTTTGACAATGATATATAACTAAGGGATGTTCATGACCTTATAGAGTTAATCCATGAAGATGGTCATGAGTTGTACGTTAGGAGAGTGGCGATGATCATACTCCAGAAATGGTAGGACATGTGATAACGAATGAACCTCCAGTTCTACCAGCTACATCACCAACTATTATACTAGACGCAGTTGTAGATGCACAGTTCTGTTACAGTAATGTGAGGTTCGTGCATAACTTTTCAGGGGAACTGAAGGCTGCCACATCTATGGAATAGTTGATGTTTATATTCTAATAGTAGCATCTGCCTACTTTTTCAAGGGATGGAGGACCACAAGCTTCATAATCATGGATGGAATTAGAGATGAAAAAATTCGGCCATCTGGATACACCTCTCAAGAGGAGGGTTAATTTAGAGACTTATATACTACGTGATTCTACAAAGAGAGGGTGGGATGTTATCACTTTAGTAGGGCGTCATTGGCCAATGACATGTGAATACTTCCGCATGGACTTCTATGATTATTTTTTTTCTATGATGATGAGGGCCAACTGATCTTGGGTGTTTAAGAACTGAGAGTAGGGAACACTATCAATTATGGTCTATACTACCCTATTAACAAAGATTTAGAAATTCACACCTATTCTGATGTGTAATGAAATTTCAAAATCTAGATGATTCAAGTTTGGCCTCAGGTTCAATATTCATTACTAGGTGAATGTATTCAATTTGGCTTCTGTCCCTAATTTTGTGAATCAGACATTGATCACCGAGAGTTATCTTTAGGAAACTGGTGGTTCGAGCTAGGGCAGTTCAACATCGGTTTCTAGTACAATATCAACTGGAAAGAGGAATATTCATATATATGTCTCTCATGGTGACAATAGTAGCCCGAATGATTCCTCTGGTGGCCAGGTTACATGCTACCAGTGCAGAAATTTTGGGCACCAGAGACTTTAGTTCCCTAGGGTCCCCGTGGAGTTCTGATCTTGCGGCAGGATTAGCCATCTACAACGCTACAGTAGGGAATTTCCACCAGTGGCTAGTGAGATATGTTCTTTATAGACTCTATGTGCAGGATAAGGGCCATTAGCATCTCAACAGTCATGAAATTGGAATTTTTTGGGGGTATTTAGGCCAAGGTGGTGGTTGTGGCCATGGTAGTAAGACCCCAATATCTCAGGAATAGTAGGGTGGGTCATATCACGTAATCCAAGTAGTGTCATAGGGATGTGGTGCTGGTTTGAATTATGTAGTGAAATTTACCCAACAGAAGCAGGATTCTAAACCTTCTTCTATCAGAGGTACTATCCTCGTTGCCACTGTTTAATCTTTTGTACATTTTGATAATGGTTCTACACAAATTTTTTTATTTTTGGCTGTTGTGGAATGTCGTGGACTCTGTGTTTGTATGTATTCTATTACCAGGACACTAGAAACTCTATTATGGATCAGAACGACATGTGTGCGCCAGTTCCCAGAGATCCCCCTTGAGATTGGTGGGTGTCACTTTTATGGAATCTCTATGTCTTAGAGATGATAGGATACAATGTTGTTCTCAGAATAGACTGGTTGGTTCCCTTTCAAGAACTATTAGATTACTATCATCACATTGTGAGATTTATTCACTAGTGGGTAGAAAAATTATACAAAATGGTGAATGGGATGTCCAGGAGAGAAGAGCAGGACACTAGCATTGTGTGTTGGGATGGATGATAGCACAGATTACGAGTTTAAATGTGGATGATGAGGGAACATGTCTTGAAGATTTCCCTCCAGTGGTTGATCATTTTAGGTATGTTTTCCAGGATGAATTCTCATGATTACTTCATGTAAGATAGGTGGAGGTCAATATTGAGATATTGCCATGAGTTTCACCAGTATCCATTCCTATTTATTGGATGGATACTATAGAGTTGTAAGAGATCAAGAGGTAGTTGGAAGATATGAAAGGTATGGGTTTTATCCGACCCCGTACTTCTCGTCAGGGTTCATCAGTTCTTTACGTGATAACGGGGTACAGTACCCTTAGGATATGCATGGAAAATCAGAAAATAAACCAGCTGATGGTAAAAAACAGATATCTCATTCTATGGATAGATGACCCATATGATCAACTTTGAGGATCTCGGTTGTTCTAAATAATTGACTTGAAGTTAGGATATCATCAGGTATGTGTTCGACCTGCATACATACATCATACCATATTTCATAGTTGGTATTGTCTATATGAGTACTTGGTTATGCCATTTGGTCTCAAGAATTTTCCAGCAGGTTTCCTAACACTGATGAATCGAGTTTTCCATCCTTAAAAAGATTCTTTTGTGGGGGTTTTTGTGGATTATATCTTGGTTTATTCTTAAAATTGACACGACAATGCCAAAAATTTTGAGATCATTTTTCATACATTGAGAGACCATCCATTATATGATAATCTCACAAAATGTCACCTCTGGATGGATTATATTCACTTTATAGGTCATGTTATCTCAGAGACTAAAGTATCAATGGGCCCAGATAAGGTGAGAGTAGTAGTTACCTAAGAGCAGCCCAAGAACGTTTTTGAAATATGTAGTTTCTTGGGGTTATTTGGTTACTAAAAGAATTTTATAAAAGGCTTATAATTCTTTGCAATGTTGATGATGGGATTCACTAATAAAGGTATGATGTTTTAGTGGTTAGATTCTTGGGACGTAGCCTTTCAGGAGTTGAAGTGTCGTATGACTTCAGTGTTGATATTAATATTTATATTTCAAGTTAAGAGTTACACTGTGTACTATGATGTATCATGTATTGGGATTGGAGAAATTCTTCTATAGGGAGATCAAGTGGTTGTCTACAAGTCACATCAGTTGAGGCCACATGAGAGAAATTACCCGACACATGATCTTGAGGTTGTTGTAGTTGTTTATGCCTTGCGCTATTAGAGACATTATTTATTGGGAGAGAATTGTGTGTTGTACATAGACCACAATAGCCTCAAATACAAATTTACTCAGTGTGATTTGAATTTGAGATAGAAAAGGTGGGTGTAATACCTTCAGACGTTCGATTTTGAGATTGCCTATATACATTGAAAAGGCATTGCAGCGGAAGATACACTGAGTAGGAGGACTCAGATACAGGGAGTGCAGGATGTCAATGGTGAGTGGAAGCTTATGGATTTATTCTATTAGACGAATTTAGGGGTGAAAAATATTTAGGGACAGACTTATGTTTCTTATAAGGATGTTACCTCTAACCTACTTGAAAGAGTGAGGATGAGGAAACTATAATATTCTAAAGGCCTAGTCCATTGGAAAAGTGTGGCAGTTGAGGACCCTTCTCCTAGATGGATGATATGTGATGATGCAGTTCAGTGTATCCATATACGTGTGTGGATTCCAAGGTATATACATGAAGAGATTATGTGGGAGTATCAAGATTCCGCATGGGAAAATAATCCCAGAGTCAACAAAATGTATTATGACTTGTGCTGTTAGTAATGGTGGCCAGGTATGAAGCGAAAAGTTTCTAGTTTTGTTAGGAGATGTTCCACCTGTCATCAGGTGAAGGTGTAACTTCAGTGGATAACTTGGCTTTTATAGCAGTTACATATTCCATAGTGGAAATGTGATGATTTCACGATGGATTTTGTGATGGGGATACTGAGGTCACCTAGAGGCAATGATGATGTGTTGGTCTTAGTTTATAAGATTACTAAGGTCGTTCACTTCTTTCCATTCAAGGATACCTTGAGTGTTATTGATCGAGGAAAAAATTATATTTTATAGGTAGTATGACTTATTTGGGTCCCTCATTCTATCATTTCAGATAGGGATTCCAACTTTAAGTCTCGTTTCTAGCAGAGTTTTCAGAGGGTGCGGGATACACAGGAGCTTCTGAGCCCAAAATACAACCCTCAAATTGATGGCCAATAAAATAGTATAATACACATTCTAGATGACATTTTTTGTGAAATTTTCCAAGAATTTGGGGGTTCTTGGGAGAAGAATATTCCACTTGTTGATTTCGACTACAATAACAGTTTTCAGACGATGTTACAAACGGAACCTTACAAGGATTTATATGATAGGCCAAGTCATTCTCCCCTATACTGGTTAGTGGTAGGCGATGATTCCTTAATAGGACCATGGATCATGGAATAGAATTATGAGAATGTACAATTGATTCAAAGAAGGATGTATATTGTACAATCTCATAAAAAATCATACACTGATCACCAGAGACAACCATTGGAGTTCAAGGTTGGGGATCAAGTTTTCATTCATGTTGCACCGAGGTTGGGACATAAGAGGATCATGAGACAGGGTAATCATTCATCGAGATAAGTCAGTTCATTTGAGATTCTATAGATAGTCGATCCAAATGCCTATTAGTTTCAGTTACATCAGAAGTACCGAGCCATGCATGATGTCTTACATGTATCTCATCTGTGCTGCTATAACTAAGACTCGACTCATGTTTTTCAGCCCGATAAGGTTGAGCTTTAGGTGGATACCTCCTTTGAGGAGCATATAATTTGTATAGTATACATTAGTATGAAGGTTCCTTGAGGTCGGATTGTTCCTCTCGTACTAGTGCTATGGCATCATGATTGAGTACATGACATGAATTGGGACAGGAAGGCCAACATACATGCTTAGTGTCCAGAGTTATTCTCAGATATTCCTTCACCACCCTTGGAAGGGAAATTTGGGATAAAATTGATTTGGGGGGGGGGGGTGGGGTTGTAAAAACACTATTATTATATGGATGTACGAGTTTCTTTTATTATTTTTTCCTTTGAGTTTTTTTAGGAAATAAGAGAATTTTGGTAAAAGAAAAGGAATCAGGGGCTACAGGCCGTGTACTCCCAAGAGAATGTAGTGTAGTATATCAGTGTGTGAAGGGAATACATGGATTGTGGGCATGTCGGCATGTGAAATTGGAAAAACCAACTACAAACCTTGTACATCATACTAGACACCGAGTTTTAATGTTGACAGACCATGGAAAGTATGTCGGTGAAATTAAGACAACAAATTAACAATTAAATGATATACAAACAATGCATATAGACTTAAAAACCATGTATTTTATGTTTTTAAACTAAAACTAGTAGTAGAATCTACATTTGAATGACTGGATAGTGGGACCATTTGAGGAACTCAAAAGAGTGCCAGAACTTCAACCTCTTCTTGGTGGATCATCTGAACTCCAAATCAATCACTATCAGTCTCATTTGAACCCAATCGGTAAGCTATCGATTACAAAAGAGTCGTTCTTGGTGATTTTTGTTCTTGAATATGATATTTACGGTTGAGGGAATATATTTGTATTGTAGATCTATACTATTCTTTCTTGAATTGGATGTTGAGGCTGGATTATGAGAGTCATACTATGACAAGGTAGGCAGACTCATTCTTATTGGTTAATGTCCATTTGTTTATATGTTATGTTATTCTATACACCAATGTTTAGGATATCAATTTGTTGAGGAATTGACCCATGTTAATTCCTAAGGATGTTTAGGTGATTAATTAGGTGAATTGAAGCATGTTGAGACTGCGTTTTTTTGATGAAGGGCCACCCCATTGGTGCGTTTTCCGTTGGATAATTGTTGTTGGGCCTTTTGGATTAGGATAACCTTGGTTGGTCCTCTGTTTTACATATTATGGGCTGTATAAAATTAATTGTTTATTAATATGATTAAAAATGTGATTTTTTTCTTTGTTAACCATGTAATAGTGTAACTTTTTCATGTGTTTCCTTATGATGAATTACTTATATGTCGATCTTGGCCCTGTTGAATTATTCTATATGTGGGAATAGATTTTTCATGCCTGTGGGAAAGGTTTTGTGTGCCTATGGGAAATGTTTTTTTATTCCTATGGGAAATTTCTAGTGGGATTTTTTTATGTCTATGGAGTACATGAGGGAAATGTTATGAACTAAGGATTGACTACTGTAATAACTGATGACATTCCTTCTAAGATAAAGCACAAACTTGGATTTAGTTTTCATTTTATGTGATATATTTCCTACTGAGGTATATGCAATTTTTTCTTGAATAGGGTATTGACTGGCCATGTACAAATCCCAAGAAAATATAGTTCGATGTAATTGTATTTATTATGGAACATGAATTCTATAAATGGAAAAATACTTGTCGGATTATTTATTTTTGAGTATATTCTAGTTTAATGCTTTCATTATTACATGCTACATCAAAATATACTCAATAAAAGATTTTAATAGACCTTTTGTGGTTTAATATTAAGATTTATTTATCACACCCAATTTGGGTCATGTTTTGGGCCCAAAAAGTCTATATTTATACATGTGTCGATAGGTGAAAATATCATTATATAAGAACTTGGTTGTTGCTAAGAGGAGGAGAGCATGGGACCACGCCGAGGCTTGTGATAAAGCTGTGTTTCTTTCAAAATTGTTGTACCATATTATTGTATTTTAATTTATAGTAGTGTATCATGGATTCAGTATTTTGGTAGAACATAAGACATGCATTAGGATTCTGATATTATATGCCTTATGGTTGTCACTTCCTTTTAGTCTACACTTTTTTACTTCAATTGCTTGCTGTTTACTTCTTCCACTTTTTTAATTATTTATTCCACTGTGTTACACTCTATTAATGAGGGAATAGTTTCCCCAATATCATGCTCTAAGGCCTCATTACTAGTTGAAAGCCTCTTGCATTTGGGGAAATGTGCTTGAGGGCATGTGGCCAATCGGGTATGGGGTACCTTTTAGTTTCTTCTCGATCCAGGATATGACATATTGGAATCATAATCCCTATATATTAACTAAATTAAAAAAAATATAAATATCATTAAAATAGAAAATTTCATGATATAACTTGTCAAATCTGATGTATATACACCTCATAAAAGAATTTTTGTCCATTACAATAGAATATTCCTCAATAAAAGGAAATTTACAGAAAGTCCCTTACATCAGGTTCAATTTTTCACGATCATTATTTAAATTAATGAATAAAAAACCTATTTATAATTTTTAATTTCTTAAAAATATTTTTCAATTTTATTATTACCTTTTTTTTTACTTAATTATGTTATAGAGAAGAAATTAATTAATTATGTTTACCTCTATTTTCTGACGATATTTTGACCATGTGTCCAAACATGATATTGGTGGGTTGAAAATGGTCCAGGATGTCATTATTTCAACAGCCAAAGAATAAAAATCTTGTATTACATATCATATTTATAAACCAATTATAGATTTTAAAACAAATATGACTTATCATTGAGATAAATGAACTATGTTACACCCAAGGAGACTACATAACATATGTACACATGATTGTGGTATTAATTTTCAACGATCATTATGTAATATTTGTATATATTATTTTATCATAAAAGAATTATATAATTATCATAAATTAAATATTATTTCCATCAATATACTTATATATATAATTATTGTCATGTACCGATGAAAAAATAGTCACATCACATCGTGGAGGCGGTAATCCACACGTACACAAGAATGGCGATAAAGCATTTAGTGCTAGAAGGAAAATGATATATTATTATTTTTGAATGATAAATATTTAAATTATATAATACATAATTACTTTATATAACATGTATTAAATAAGTTTATCATTATTAAAATACATTTCTTGTGTTAGTGGAAAATGGTTCACTTCTCTTTTTGAGGCTGTGGTACACTATAACCATGATTGGCATTGTCCTATCCCCAAAAAAAATTAAAATTTTGATATTATATGTTATATAATAACTATAGGAGTATAGAAATGTTATAAATTTATTAAATATAGTTTAAATACATCATTTAAAATGTTGTGAGAGGCCACGAGGGAATATAATTGACATCCGTTTGTGAGGCGGTATTCCACCTTATGAATGAATGGGGAATTCAAATCCCATTTTGTTGATAAAGAGAATGATTTAGGTTGTTACATTAAAATAATAACATATTCCTTTAATGCATATAATGGTTTTATTATATCATAACAATTAACTATTGTTTTCAAGTGGTCGGAAAAGAAATAATATAAATGCAGGGCTAAGAATGGCATGTCTTCTTCATACAATATTCTTTGGTAATAAACAAAAGCCATAAAAAGATGGATTTATGATCAAAATATGGTCTCAAGTATTAGGGTATGTGTGTTAGGATAAAATTTTCAGAACAAGTGGTAGTTAAAATAGATTATATGGTGTGATGTTTAGGGGAGAGGAGTGACCTTTTATAAGAGAGGTGAGTGGCACACATGTAATTTTTGAAATGAATAATTTTTACCCATGTTTTTTAAATTCCAAAATGCACCATAGATGTATTTTATCAATAATTAGACATGAAAAGGATTAATTACAGAAATAAAATTTATTTACTAATTCTCTTTCATTTTTTTAATCTCTATCTATTATGTTTAACACCATGGTAATCCAAATTTCACCTCAACAATTTTTACTAAATTTGACAATTTTAACAATACAGTATTGTGAAAAATTATGATGAACTTATTAGATATTAAAATTAATAATTATTGAAAATATTTATTCCATTTTACCATATTAAATTCATATTTTTCTAGATGTTTATTTTAATATTAAATTTTAAGACATGACCTAAAAAGGTTTTCAAGATGTGTATTTTTCAAGAAAGCCTTTTTTGTATTAAATTTTTGACTAATAATTATCATTGTATGAAAAAAATTAATAGTTATTGTAATATAATTTATACATTTATATTAAAAAGTTCATCAATCAGAATTTATTTTAATAAGTAATATGAAGAAACAATATGCACTTTAAAACTGTTTTTAAAGAAAACCATTTTAAAACCAAAAAAATAATCTTATACTAAAACCCAATATAATGTTGATTTTAAAGAAATTAGTTGGATTAAAAATTAATAATGAATATTTATTTTAATTAAAAATATATCCAAACCATCACTATTATATTAAATTAATAAATTTATTTAAAATGGCTATCTTTTTTAAAATAATTAGTACCATTCACTATTCACCAGAAAATAAATGTTCATAGAAAAATAAGAAACATTTACCCTAAATTAATTTTTATATTACGATATTAAATTCGAATTTAATTTTTTTCTTATTAATATCATATTATTTAAAAAATTCTTCTTAAATAAAACAAAACATAATGAAAGAGTTTTATTAAAACTACTTCCTCTTTGATGTACAATTTGCTTATAATTTTTTAAATTAATTTAACTATTTAAATCAAGATTTTTTTTCATATCAGAAAATATTTATTTAAATTATTCCAACAATTAATTAATTCCACCCTATCAATTTTATTCACATACTAAACAATTGGGGATATCATTTGTTCATATCATTTTGAGATTCCCATGTTACCACCTCTACAAAATGGTTCTTCTATAAAACCATAACTTGGAGAATCCCCATATTCCACAACTCCATCTCTCTATAGTAAAGAATCATATTATGATATTCCTCTTAAGAATGGTTCTTTCCCAATTTATCTAATTTAGGGATCCAAAGATGAGATATATCTGTCATATATCTTTAAAACATCAGTACATGAGTTACATTATGTTTGTGGGAAAATGTTATAAGGAAATCCAATCAATAGGAAATAGATTGGAATTTCACTAGGATTTTAGGAATTTTAATTAATAGTGGACTTATCTTCACCTTTTTATGAAATCTCTTATCTCTTTTTTCATAAAGATACATTTGGAAAACATGATCACCTACCTCAAAATAAATATATTTCCCCGAGTTATCCAAATTACTTTTATGGATTCTCTACTATATCCTCATATATTTCTCAATCAACACAATATTTTTTGGAATTTCCTATACCATATATTCTTTAATCAAATTGATTTCTCATAAATATTTCCAAAAAACTAGAATTCCACAGCGATTTCTATATAATTCCTCAAAGGGTTCCATCTATAAACTGGAATGAAAACTATTATTATAAAAAAACTCAACCCAACAAATATATTAATCCTAACATACCTTATAATCTATTGAACAAGATTTAAAAATATCTACCAATTTTTGAATCACCCTCTTAGAATGAAAATCAATTTTAGGATCAAAATATTTACTAAAATTTATTTTATTACAAATTTACAAATTATATCCTTTCAAAAAATTAAATGTTAATATGGGGTCAAAATATTATACAATAGAGAGAGTTACTCTATATAACCTCAATATCACATTTATATACCATTTAGAAAAATTATATAATGAAATAATATATATAAATTTATGTAAATGTGATGATTTTATTAATAAATCAATAATAATTGAAATCAGGTTCTTACCTCATGATGTCTTTGACAATCCCACTACAAAATCCATTAATATGTTTTCCCATTTTTAATCTAGAAATTTAAAAGGCTTAATCATCCCATTTAGTAATTTTCATTCATCTTCTACCCACTTAAATGTCAAAACATCATCATAAATTCAAAAATATTTCATTTCAGACCATCCCACTAGTAATAGTCCAGAAGTCTTCATATATCTTAGTGTTTCCTTGATGTAAAAATAGATAAATATAATATTCACCCAAAAACTAATTATTTGATAAGAAATATCAATGAACATATAATATTTTTTCAAATAAAAATATACCATCATAAATATTAAAATCCAAAAACATTCCACTCTTAAAATATTATTCCTTTTCCTACAATGTATGATCCACCTTATGATCATGACTAATTATTTCTGAAAAAGTCAACTATTGTAACACCTGAAACAAATTTATCGATTTCCATACATCCATAAAATCTAGGGACAAATTCATCAAATAATATTATAAAGGGTCGTGGTCCAAACATGAAATGGAAAATGTATCTCTATTTTTAAGATTCAATTAATTTTTAAATTATTATTCATTTCATACATATAATTAATTAGGAAATCATAATCATTTATCAGTTCCATCCATCTTCTCTGTCTCATGTAAAATTCATTCTAAATGAATAAATACTTCAACATATTTTGATCAGTATTTTTATAACCCATAACTAAATTTAAATTATTCCCTTAAATTTATAAACCAAAACATATTGAAAATAATTCCAAACCATGTGTAGGGAAATTTAACTCATGACGTTTCAAATGAAATGATGCATAAGAAATTACGTAATAATTCTACATAAGTATAAAACTATGTACATTTAATGAATTATCCCTGTAGATGAAAAATTATCCATTTCTAGAAGGTAGGGTAAAAATTGGAGTATTTGCCAATTATTATTTTCGTTCCTAAAAAGAAATCATATAACTGTATTTTCTAGATGAATATAACTCCTTTTTTGTTTTAACATACTCTATGGGATATATAACCAAGAAATATTTTCTATAAACCATTAATAGTAACCCATCAATCTAATGGAATATGAATATATGTGATGTTATTGGATACTTCTAATTCATCAATAATTTTTAATTTATCAGGGTCAAATTTTATGTAATCTATTAGAACAAAGACGATAATGAAATAAATTGAATGTAACCAAAATAATTACATAATAAATTTTCCATATCATTTATTTCCATTTACGTTTTTAAAATATGTTCTTATGTTTCATTCATGTTCCTATTTTACTTTAAAAAATAAAAAAAATTCATCAACAAACAGAACCAAAATATCATCAAAGAATTAATGTAAAACTCTATTAATAATTTACTGAAATAAAAAATGTTAAATAGGAAACCCAAAGGGGATAAGAAAAAACTCATAATTCCCATATTTGCACCAATATGTATTGTTTGTAAAATTTTATTCCTTTTTATTCAATTATTGGTTCTAAGAACTGAGATCAATCATCAAATGATATTACACTCCCTGAAGAAGAACTAACTTATCAGTGATATAATGAAAATAATTTTTTTTCATAACAATAATGTTATTAAATGATATATAGTAAATGAAATTACTAAATAAACAACGTTTATTAGTCATCATGTGAATAAGAGCATCCCATGTTGAAGAACCAGGTTAAACAAAACCTCAATCTTAAAAGTCCTCAAATATAATTTTCAATTCTAATAATTTGAATTTTTCAATTCAATAAATTCTTTATAAATAGACATATAATTCAGAAAAAAGTAAATATTAATCTCAACATCCCGATAAAAAATACAACCTTGAAAATCATTTGAAAATATTTAAATATTTATTCATTCTCTGCATTCACATAACTAATTTTTACTTTATTTTAAAAAATATGAGCAATGTAACATTCACTACCATATATAATCAATTTCTCAGATTTATGGTATGGTAAAAAAGGAATGAAATCATTTAACATTAGTTTAATATCTCTAAAATATTTCAAATAATTTAAAATTAAATAAAACATATTTTAAAAATGATATCAAACTCTACAATGTCTATTTCATGATTATTGTAAGGAAAAAAAATCCCACTAATGAATATAAAAAGAATATTATAAACCATTGTAACTTTATTATTTAAAAACAAAATTTTCAACCATAGTTATATATTATTTTCATATATGGATACTCAAATATTAATAGAAATGTTTTATTAATGAATGAATGAATATTTCAAGAGTGAAATAGGTTAATTTTATAATGTTAGTAAACATTTATTATACCCATAACAACAATGGTTGATGGATCAACAATGATTGTTAAAGTTGAAAAATATTTTTCCACACCATTCTAATTTAAGCCTGAAAGATTTCCCCCCGGGGTGATTTTATTTCATCACACATTACCATAATACCTTAAATCATTGAATCTGAATCCAATTAATATAAAATTTTTCTTGTCTGTATTATCATTTTTATTTCATTCACAAGCAATATTTGAAAACATATCAAAATGAATAAATTTTAAAAACCTTATAATACATTCCCATGGATGCTTCTTACAACACTATTAAAATGATAAGAACATGGGTTTCTTCAGTTTATAATTATGTGATGGATTCCTCACTATTTTCTGTTATCTAATCATTTTCACACTTTTATCACCTCAAGGAACCGAATTATTGAAAAACACCATGTATAATTTCTAATCCCAACAGGAAACGTTCAAAATGATTTTAAAATACCATGTGGAAAATTAACTTCATAAAATTGGGTTTTAAACTACATAAAATACGTTAATTTTACTATCAATATATTTAAAATAATATATTACACAATCTTATTATCTTGAAAATTTTTATTCATAAGAAGCCACAAAAATTTCACCTTTTTAATCATTAAAATTTTTCTCCATCATTAATTGAAATATTCTTTTTGAAAATTTTATCAAAAAAAAAATATTTTTTGTCTTTCCCATTCAATGACCTATTACTCATATTTTTCTTCTGTATTCATTACCAGTGGCCACTATCGAGCTGTTTCGCCTTCAAAACGATAAATAACAAGCGTTGAATTTTGATGTTCTGAACACACCATAACATTAGATATCATCTTCTAAGAATTTATTCCTCATTTAACTACCCCATGTTAAAATGATCATGTAAATAATTGGGGTTGTTTCTCATGAAATACATATATATAGTCATATTAATTCATGGTATATTAGGTTCTGTAATAGAATATATTCCACCACCATATATAGTTTGGGTAAACTAGGAAACCACTAAAACAAACCATTATATTACAATTATAACCATCTAAAGATACTGATTTGTATGGATAATATACTCTCTGTGACATCCCATTATATCTTCCCTAATTCATCTATAACAACCCATTTGGAACAGACATAGTTTAGATAATGAAACATGGTAACATTCAAATTCTCTATCTTATCAATGTAACCATAATGTAAAATACATAAATTGTGTATTATTATCATTAACATAATCAAGTAATTTATCTAATTTGTCCTATGATAACATCAATATAGACCCATCATTAAATATTAAATAATCATGTGTTTCATGTAATGAATTCGTTCTCTTACAGTTTATGATATTTTTAATCATATAGTTTTAGAGAATTTGAGAACTAATCAGAAATTACAATACCATATATAATAAAAGTGATTACCTCATATCAGTACCAATTTTTCTTATAATATAAAAAAATTAAAATAAAACATGATATAAATGCATGATAAATATTTAAATCATTCAAGGTGACCTATTCCTTTCTATTACTCATCATTAAACCCTCTAGAAAAATTTAAATAATTGGATTAGAAAAAATAATTAGTAAGGTAATTAAAAACAAGAGTCTCATTTGTACAATAAAAATTACGAATGGATATGAAAATGATTCCTTTATTTCTATGTTATTTGAGAAAAATTAAATAATACATTATCATAGGGGAAAAATTCAAAATTAAATCATTTAGACCTACAAAAATGAGAAATAAATACTTTATATATGTTTGGACCTCATATTTCAGATTACTCTTACAAATGGAATATCCGGTATGAAAGGCATTAATTTACATAATTACCAAATAATTTGATAGCTATCATGAAACCACCCATCCTTGGTTTATCATGGAACCAAACATCCATGGTTAATAATGTAAATACCCATAACTAGATTATAACACGACCATCCTCTATTGGTTTATAGCATTACCACCCATTTATGGTCTAAAATGAAAGTATCCATCATTGGTTTTTAATAGAACTTTCTTTCTTAGGATTAAACAGAACAATTTTTCCTCCAAAAAAATTACCAATAGCCATAAAATATTCATAAATCATGATATCGTGTATTTGGGAAATAAAAAACATTGATAAATATTTTAATCCTATTTAAAAAACTCATTTAGATATCAAAATACAAATTTATTTTAAAAACCAATTTTCAATCCCATAACGCCTTTTTATTTTTAAAACCCATACCAATACAAATTTTTTAGAAAGAACACAAAGATGGATTTATTTATTTGAAATAATGTGTTTTATGGAATTAAATATTCAAATTATGGCTATAGTGTCAAGAAAAGTTATTTTCACTATACATGTTATCATAGATCATTCCTTTTCTCATTATTAAAGAAAGTTAAAATTATATAAAAAGATTTTTTTCTTGAAAAATAGTTTAATGAATTAAAAATATTTATTTATAAAACACTCATCAACATATAATTAACTTCATAAATTAATTTTAGAAACATATAAATTTTGGAAAAAAGGATTTTGAAGGAAAAAATATAAAATATATTTTTTTAAAATAAAAGAACCTATTAATTTTTGACACATTTAATATAAGGCCCCAGCCTTAAACCTTACTTAATGTTGAGTGATTACAAGATTACACATTGATGATATTTTCAGGTGTAGAGTTTTAAATAATTAGATCATAATACTTGCATTACATTCTACATTTAAACAAAGTGGTTACATAAAAGATAGTATTCATTTTTCCCATCAAAGGAAACACATTTAAAATAAAACATGGATTCTTTCTTGACACTTCCTTGACACTATCATTATATCATGTACCATTCCCTTGACCTGTGAAAAACATTTCAAAAACCTGGGATGAGTATAAAAAGCTCAGTAAGGGTTATAAAAAGTATGGAAAAGAAACATGAGTACATATATACATAAGAATGAAATCATACTTTACCTATAAAACATAAGCACTTTAAAATACCTCATAAAATCAGGAATAAATCATAGAAATCATAAGACATAAAGGTAACTTGAGGAATTCATAACATTATTACATAGGGAGTCACCCTCTGGGTTACGTTTGGAATACCCATCACAGTATATTCCATAAATCTCTTCGGAGAAACCTTAATGTTTAAATCCTTTGCATTACCCAATGCATTGGAGAGCTATATCGGGCTCACCCGCCCTTAGTTTATCACAGAACCACCCGTATTCATAAAAAATTCCCAAGAACCATAACATAATCATAGAATATTACTTATGCACAAAGGAAAGATAACATTCCCACATTGTAATAACAATATAACATTTTAAGATATTGAAATAATGAATCCATTCTAAAAACCATTTTCAAAATCATTTCAAACATTTAATAAAGAGATTTTTGAATCAATGTTTCCCATACCAATTTGAAGATTTTAACATTTTAAACCATTAATATCCATATAAATAAATACGTAAACCAATTGGAAAACATGGATATTAATTAGAAATATTTATAATAATAAATCATTAAAACATTTAAAACGATAATTTAGTTAAAGGGTTTTTAACAAAATGAGAGAGACTTGAATATAAACATTGAGGAATAACATTTTATCAGAACATTATAATATCATGAGAATAAAGGGATTCATGATATATTATTCCAAAGGACAGTATATACACCATATTAGAGTGAATTGGTGCATAACAACAATTATGTCTTAATAGAAATGTAAATTGAGATGGAATCCATTATAAAGATGGTATCCTTAAATTAAGGATAAATCTATCACATAGTTATGTGTGAGAAATATAAATACACCCAATATAAGTGGATACTAATTGTAAAACAATCATAGGTAATTCACACATATTCATAGGATGACATGGTCAAGAAGTACAAGTTAAACCAAAAGAAATCAAAATTGGGTTAAGAAGTTCCCTTGTAAAAATTTGACAGCCTAACGGCGTCACTTCAAAATTCAGAAAATTAGTCGATGAGAGAGTTAATGGTATCTCATCACTTGGACATAATACTTACATCAATAAGGATATAGATGAACATATCCCAACATAATAAGATGTAAATTAAAAGACATAACAAAATAAGTCTTTTAAAAAGAGGAAGGTGAAAGGTCCCCTTACCGAGTTGGGTAACTTTCGAAACATACACCCCATGAAATAAGGTCTATACAACATTGATGTAAAAACTCATAAAAGAAAGTATTTTACACAAAAAGTAGAATAATGGATAGTACATACACCACTAAAAAAAATATTGGCAAATGTAGCATGAATCTCACGAAAACACAAAGTGAGATAAAAAGCCCCATACGAAATTTCGGCAGCCTTACGACGCCAATTAAAACTTTCAAAATGAATTGATGAGAGAAAATAGGGTCTCTCATCATATGAAAATAAAAATTACAGTATGAGTAATATAAAAGAACATCCCAATCATAAGAAAGATGAGCATAAAAGGAATTACATAAAAGAGTGTACTTAAAAAGAAAAGGAGGGGTAGGATTCCTTACCTCGGGTCCGACTTGACTTGATCGTTCTTTAACCTCCTGAATAATAAACGTGAGTTAATTTATACTTTCTTAAGAAACTTTTTCTAGTTCATTATACCTTTTATATCACTTACTACCATGCTATGAACACTATGTAATAATTTAAGTTAATATTGGTCGTTTTGTAGATCATTGATACTTGAGTCAAAAATAAAATCATTATAATTACATGTTGTTCGTGTGGTAAAATATATATTATATCCAGAATTATATTCATTATTTAGATATCATATATATCATATATATACATTATATACATGAATTTATAATATTAAATAACATTTAGATTTAAGATATGAAATGCACCTTTCATAGAGACGGTAAGCTGTACGTACGCATGAACGCTACTTCCATTTCTATTTATTATTTATTGGAATTAAAACATAATTATACATAATAGTATTATAATTTCAGTATGGTATCATATATAATATCATTAAATCTATTATTTATACGTACCACATATGGTATTAACGAATCAAATCACTTTGAGGGGGCGGTAGTCCGCACTTCCTAAAATAAAGATATCACGTTTAACTATAATGGAAACCATAAAGTTATGCCATAAATGAAAAATACAGAATCTTAAGTAAACCATAAACATATTATATATCATATATAAATATAGTTACATATTAATGGCCATCTTTGAGGGTGTTAAAAGAATATTGAACAATCATCATTTCGTGAGGCAGAAATTCACCATCCACAGAAATATTATGTTTTTTAACCATTAGATGTAGGTGTGTGTGATTTTAGCTCTAATCCTTCTTATAATAAAATCATAGTATATTTAAGATACTGTATTTTTTACAAAAGAAATGAATAAAAATAGTTTAGGGGGTTGGAGAAGCAAAATAATACAAAAGAACACAAGTGAAGACATTACCTTAAAATCATGTATCTCTCTTTGATTTGAGCTCAAAGGCTTCCTTGGGAATAATTAGTCCCAATGTGAGGCTTCTAGGAGTAATAGAGGGATGTGGAGAGACAAAATGAGCATGGGTTGGCTGAGACAAAGGCTTGAGAGGTGTGGTTAAGGTGGTAGAGGTGGGGGCCTTTTATAAGAGGAGAGGAGGGGCACTCTTGGAATGTTAATAAATGTTACTTTATTTTCAAATGAGTTTAGGATTTTAACGTTCCCAAATTGATGTATTTATAGGATAAGGTGGTAAGGGTTCGAAATATACTCATCCAATAGGTCTTTGACAAGTGTAAGTTATAGTTTTAACATTATCGTTTCATTTTATTTAAATCCATTATTAATGAGGTAATCGCTACATCATAATGATGTCATAAATAATTTAATTTATTTAATGTCTAAAAATTATAAAAAAACTATCAGGATGTAAGAAATCATTTTATCTTTCTAATGAATATTTATAGTCAAAAATATTACTTGTATAACCCCATTTAAAAATTGTTTTCGTAAAATAACTCATCCTTGTAACATTTTTACTTTAACTTTAAAAAAAGTTATTTATGTCGTTTTCCAACCAATGTTGCTCCATGGGGTCCCCAAGTTGACCCATGGATTGTCTTGGTCGGCCATGACACATACAATTTGGGAAGTACATGAGTCTAGGTCATTTCATATTATTAAAACATTATTTTTATCTGAAATTACACTAATTACCTCTAATCACGATTAAAAACATAAAAGTTACTATTCAACAAAAAATTATTTTAATCCAATTGAAACAAATTTTACATCCTAATGACAAAAATGTATGTCAGATTTTGGAAATTCAAATCATAGTAGTGGTAATGTTTTATTTAAACAAAAAATCGGTTTTTAAACTACCACTACGTGGTTTCACTATTCATCTAAAAATTGAAGTTTTTCAGAAAAATACCAAAAATTCACCCTAAGTTATATTTGATATTCCGAATTCAAAAATTATTTCTATTTTAATAAATTCAAAATATATATGTTGCATTAATAAATTTAATAATTAATTCTCACTGTCAAAACAAATAGCGTGTTTTAAGAAACAATATCTATTAAAATATTGACACTAGTTTAAGTCCAATTTCAAAGTGAAATTAATTCCAATGACCACCATTAGATTAAATGGTAAAAATATATTCTAAATAAACTCTAATATAAATTAAAAATATAATCTATCCATATAAATAAATCATATTAAAAGGAGGTTTTGAATTAAAATGCATCATTTTCAATAAAAATGATCTTTATCGGAAAAATAACAAAATTTTACACAATGTAAATTTTGATGTCCAGATTCTAAAGAAGGGTTTTATTTTATCAAATAAAACATATAAAATTTTCAAAAGTATTTTTAAAAAGGTTTCTCCATCAAAAGGTGGTTAATCAAGATTTTAAAGATTATTAGAATATTTATGCTTAAAATTGGATTTATTTGCATTTTATGACTCCAACATTTATTAGATAAAAGTAAAAATATTTGACAAAAATATATAATCATTTTGTAGTTAGTTCCGTTCATTCCTACCATTACAACGACAAGGCGTTAACTACATTTTAAAATTTTATTATTTTATTATTAGAGTGCAACATAAGATTTCAAAGAAACTCGTTGTTGCGTATTGGGTACGCCCCCTAGCATAACATTCCCTTTAAAGTAATATTAATATTGTATTCAAAAATATGGATAAATATGAAAATGTCATATTATTTATTTAACTGGGGTGTTACATCCTTCCCCGCTTTTGGGAATTGTGTCCTCACATTTTTAAAATTGGGCTTGGAAGCTTCATTGAAAATCCCACATCGGAACAGGAGTCAGTAAATCTATCACTTTAAAAGAATGGGAGAGAAGTACAAATGTCACCCGAGTTAACCCATACTAGGATTCCATGTATGAAAATATGGATATGGAGGAAAAAACATTGGGTCATGTTCTGATAGAGAGAGATAGTAAACATGTCTAGGATAAAGTTAACAACAAGAAAATCACAAATTTGTGTTGGGTAAAATGGTATTTGATTCCCCAGTAGGAAAAATTAACATACAACTCTTTTGGTTTAAGTTACTTTTCATTGAGGAATTTATTTACGAGCTTAACTAAAACATAATGAAGCATACTTAATTGTCATGTTGACTTTCAAATTTTACTATATTTCTTACACGAACTCATATTTTCTCCAAAAGATGAGTATTTAGGATGACTTGTTCACATTAAGAGAGCTATAATAAAATTCTAGAGAATCACCTAATCCAAAAAAGAGAACTATATACTTTCCATGTCTTTAGACCTTAACCAAAAATAAACCCCAAAGATCAACAAAGACCATTCAATAAAAATATATCCATAAAATTCTACAAAATAAAACAAACTACGATTGATACCCAATTCTCTGAAGGATTTAATCACATAGTCTCCTAAGATAAAGTTTAACATTTTTCTCCAAAATAACATCAGTTACTATTACAGTCTCATACTGAAATGTAATTAACCAAATCACATATCCTCCATGATAGGCTAATCATTTCCATTGATAACCAAAAAAATCATTTTAATATTAATTCATAAATTCATCTAACTAAAAAGAATCATTCAAAGTAACCAGGGACTTCACATAGTCCAGTGGTAGGCGATAAATACCAGTTTCACTTTGGTTGTGGGTTCGATTCCCATAGCTTCATCCGATGCGACGGGTTGTCACACGATCTGCGTGTTGTCCTTTTTCAAAAAAAATATAATTTTATAACATTCCTCAAAAAGAGATAAATTCATCAAAACTAACCATAACATATTTTAACCACAAAGTTTATCTGATAACTTCCATTTGCAACCCAACATGTGTTAACTAGTAATTGCCTCAAATTCAAGGATCATATAAACCCAAATGGTTATTTATAACTATATCAACAAAAGAAAGTATAATTATTCCTTGAATAAAATTTTTGTATATCAAACATCTGGGTTACTATAAAAAGTCTTCTAATGTAACCCCATCATCAAAAGAGACTTAATACATCTAATAATTTCACCATCCTAAAATCTACCTTAACCCTTGAATCCCTTATATGATGACTTCTTACACATTCAACATTCTTCCTGATCCATTAGCCATTACTTTTCAACTTATTCTGAAATACTTCTTTCCTACAAACAAAATCATGATTCATATCCTAATATTCCAATAATAGGAAAACATATGTTAAGAAATAATCCATACCTTTCATTCTTCATTGTCAGTTTCTTCATCCTTAGTTGGAATGGAATTAGGTATTGGTAAATGAATATTTGTACGATCTTGGTGACCCCATTCCCCAAACTTCTTCGTAGTACATGTGTTTGCATAATGAACATGCACACCACATTTAAAACATTCGATTGATCCTTCAGAGAGAACTACTTTCCCTTTTCTAGAGTCAACTAGAGGCTTCCTTTTTCCATTGTAGGTTCTTGATTTATGAACTTCATTTCCACATCTATAGCATCTTTCTGTCCCTTTAGAACATTTTCTTATGTGTTTCGTTCCACATATTTGACACATAGGTTTTTGAACATACTTACCTTTATGATTATTACCTGAACTTCTGTAGGGATTTGTTTCTCTCATACACAATGCCATATAAAAATCACTAAGGTTCAGGTGGTCAATCATGACTCCAGATAGTTGGTTGAGGATAACCACAATAGTTCTCATTGCATCTCCCATATAATTCAGTTGTTCTTTCATAAAACTGTCACAATTTTCTTCAAATCCACTGTTACTTTGGTGCCTTCTAGATCCATCCATTTACTAAAACAAAAAAGGTCAGTGTCAGTATATCAGTAAAATCATCAAATAAAAAAGAGGAAGATAAACACCAAGATATACTTATCCAAGTTATCTCAAACTCATTCTAACTTTCAAAAAAAAATGATGACTCCATATAATATACTAACCATTGTGGTTATACACAACTTGTCACATTTTCTTAAACAACACTCTAACCTCAAAAGTTATCTAAACCGACCTCTGATACCAACAATAAGGCCCCAGCCTTAAACCTTACTTAATCTTGAGTTATTACAAGATTACACATTGAGGATATTTTGAGGTTTAGAGTTTTAGAGAATTAGATCATAAAACATGCATTACATTCCACATGTAAAAAAAGTGGTTACATAAAAGATAGTTTTCATTTTTCCCATCAATAGAAACATATTTAAAATAAAACATGGATTCTTTCTTGAAAGTTCCTTGACACTATCATCATACCATCTACCATTCCCTTGACCTGTGAAAAAAATTTAAAAAACCTGGGATGAGTATAAAAAGCTCAGTAAGGGTTATAAAAAGTATGGAAAATTTACATGAGTACATATATACATAAGAATGAAACCATACTTTACCCATAAAACATAAGCACTTTAACATACCTCATAAAATAAAGAATAAATCATAGAAATCATAAAACAGAAACGTAACTTGAGGCATTCATAAAATTCTTACGTAGGGAGTAACCCTCTTGGTTACGTTTGGAATACCCATCAGAGTATATTCCCTAAATCTCTTTAGAGAAACCTTAACGTTTAACTGCTTCACGTTACCCAATGCATTGGAGAGCTATATCGGGCTCACCCGCCCTTAGTTTATCACGGAACCACTCGTATTCATAAACAATGCCCAAGAACCATAACATAATCATAGAACATAACTTAATCAAAAAGGAAAGATAACATTCCCACATTGTAATAACAATATAACATTTTAAGATATTGAAACAATGAATCCATTCTAAAAACCATTTTCAAAATCATTTCAAACATTTAATAAAGTTATTTTTGAATCAATGTATCCCATACCACTTTGAGGATTTTAACATTTTAAACCATTAATATCCATATAAATAAATACATAAAACCATTTTGAAAACATGGATATTAATGAGAAATATTTATAAGAATAAATCATTAAAACATTTAAAATGATATTTTAGTTAAAGGGTTATTAACAAAATGAGAGACACTTGAATATAATAATTAAGGAATAACATTTAATCAGAACATTATAATATCATGAAAATAAAGGGATTCGTGATATATTATTCCAAAGGACAGTATATACACCATATTAGATTGAATTGGTGCATAATAACAATGAAGTCTTAATAGAAATGTAAATTGAGATGGAATCCATTATAAAGATGGTATCCTTAAATTAAGGATAAATCTATCACATAATTATGTGTAAGAAATATAAATACACCCAATATAAGTGGATATTAAGTGTAAAACATTCCTAGGTCATTCACACATATTCATAGGATGAAATGTTCCAGAAGTACAAGTTAAACCAAACGAAATCAAAATTGGGTTAAGACGTTCCCTTGTAAAAATTTGAGAGCCTAATAGCGTCACTTCAAAATTCAGAAAATTAGTTGATGAGAGAGTGAATGGTATCTCATTACTTGAAAAAACACTTTACATCAATAAGGATATAGATGAACATATCCCAACATAATAAGATGTAAATTAAAAGACATAACAAAAGAAGTCTTTTAAATAGAGGAGGGTGAAAGGTCCCCTTACCAAGTTGGGTAACTTTCAAAACATACACCCCATGAAAGAAGGACTATACAACATTGATTTAAATACTCATAAAAAATGTATGTCACACAAAGATTAGAATAATGGACAGTACATATACCACTCAAAAGGAAATATTGGCAAATGTAGCATGAATCTCACGAAAACACAAAGTGAGATAAAAATCCCCATACGAAATTTCGGCAGCCTAACAGCGCCAATTAAAACATCCAAAAAGAATTGATGAGAGAAAATAGGGTCTCTAATCATATGAACATAAAAAGTAAAGTATGATTAATATAAAAGAACATCCCAATCATATGAAATATGAGCTTAAAAGGATTGACATAAAAGAGTGTACTTAAAAAGAAAAGGAGGGATATGATTCCTTACCTCGGATCCGACTTGACTCGATCATTATTTAAGCTCCTGAATAATAAACATGAGTTAATTTATACTTTCTTAAGAAACTTTTTCAAGTTCATTATACCTTTTATATCACTTAATACCATGTTATTATCACTATGTAATTATTTAAGTTAAAAATGGTCGTTTTGTAGATCATTGCTACTTGAGTCAAAAATAAACTCTCTATAATTACAAGTTGTTCATGTGGTAAAATATATATTATATCCAGAATTATATTAATTATGAAGATATCATATATATCATATATATCCATTATATACATGCATTTATAATATTACATAACATTTAGTGGTAATAAATGAAATGCATCGTTCATGGAGACGGTAAGCCGTACGTACGCATTACGCTACTTCCATTTCTATTTCTTTTTTAATGGAATTAAAAAATAATGATACATAATATTATTATAATTACAGTATGGTATAATATATAATATCATTAAATCTATCCATTATACGTACCACATATGGTATTAACGAATCAAATCACTTTGAGGTGCGGTAGTCCACACTTCCTAAAATGAAGATATCGTGTTTAACCGTAATGGAAACCATAAAGGTATGACATAAATGAAAAATACAGAATATTAAGTAAAAAATAAACATATTATATATCATATATAAATATAGTGACATCTTAATGTCCAACTTTGATGGTGTTAAAAGAATATTGAACAATCATCGTTTCGTGAGGCAGAAATTCACCATCCACAGAAATAGTATATTCTTTAACCATTAGATGTAGGTGTGTGTAAGTGTAGATCAAATAATTCTTTTAAAAAAATCCCAGTATATTAATGATACTATATTTGTTACAAAATAAATGAATAAAAAGAGTTTAGGGGGTTGGAGAAGCAAAATAATACAAAAGAACACAAGTGAAGAAATTACATTATAATCAGGTATCTCTCTTTGATTTGAGCTCAAAGGCTTCCTTGGAAAGCCTTATGCCCAAAGTGAGGCTTCTAGGATTAATATAGGGATGTGGAGAGACTAAAGGATCAGGGGTTGGATGAGCCAAAGTTTTGAGAGGTGTGGTTATGGTGGTAGATGTGGGGGCCTTTTATAAGAATAGAGGAGGGGCACTCTTGGAACGTTACAAAATGTTACTTTATTTTCAAATGAGTTTCGGATTTTAAAGGTCCCACATTGATTTATTTCTAGGATAAGGTGGTAACGGTTCGAAATACACTCATCCAATAGGACTTTGAAAAGTGAAAGTTATAGTTTTAACATTATATTTTTATTTTCTTTAAATCCTTTATTAATGAGGTAATCACTGCATCATCATGATGTCATAGATAATTTAATTTATTTAATGCATAAAAATTATAAAAAAATATATCATGATGTAGGAAATAGTTTTAGCTTTCTAATTAATATTTATAGTCAAAAATACGACTTTTATAACCCCATTTAAAAATTTTTTTAGTAAAAAAACTAATGCTTGTGACATTTTTATTTTAAAATTAAATAAAAGGTTATTTATGTCATTTTCCAACCTAAGTGGCTCCATGGGGTCCCCAAGATGACCCATGGATTTTCTTGGACGTAAATGACACATCCAATGAGGGTAGGACATGTTTCTAGGTCATTTCATACTATTAAAACATTATTTTTACCTTAAATTACAATAATTATCTCTAATCGCGATTAAAAACTTAAAAGTTACTATTCAACAAAAAATTGTTTTAATCCCATTGAACCAAATTTTACATCCTAATGAAAACCATGTATGTCGGATTTTTTAAATTCAAATCACAGAAGTGGTAAAGTTTCATTTAAATGAAAAATCCGTTTTTAAACTACCAGTTAGTGGTTTCATAATTCATCAAAAATTGAAGTTTTTCAGAAAAATACCAAAAATTCACCCTAAGATATATTTGATATTTCAAAATCAAAAATGATGTCTATTTTAAAAAACTAAAAACATATATGTTTCATTAATTAATTTAATAATTAATTCCCACTGTCAAAACAAATAGCATCTTTTTAAGAAACAATATCTATTAAAAGATTGACACAAGTTTAAGTCCAATTTCAAAGTGAAATTAATTCCAATGACCACCATTAGATTAAATGGTAAAAATATATTCTGAATACACTCTAATATAAATTAAAAATATAATCTATCCATATAAATAAATCAGATTAAAAGGAGGTTTTGAATTAAAATGCAACATTTTCAATAAAAATGATCTTTATCGGAAAAATAACAAAATTTTACACAAAGAAAATTTTGATGTCCAGATTCTAAAGAAGGGTTTTATTTTGTCAAATTAAACATATAAAACTATCAAAAGTATATTTAAGAAGGGTTCTCCATCAAAAAGAGTTTAATCATCCTTATAAAGAATATTAGATGATTTATGCTTAAAATTGGATTCATTTTCATTTTAAGCCTCCATCATTTATTGGATAAAAGTAAAAATATTTGACAGACATATATAATCATTTTGTAGTTAGTTCCATTCATTCCCACCATTACAATAGCTAGGAATTAACTTCCATTTAAAATAATATTATTATATTATTAGAGTGAAACGTAAGATTTCAAAGAAACTCGTTGTTGTGTACTGGGTACGCCCTCGAGCATAGCATTCCCTTTAAAGTAATATTAATATTTTATTCAAAAATTTGGATAAATATGAAAATTTAATATTCTTTATTTACCTGGGGTGTTACGTTTAAATCATAATACATAGGAATGAATAACATTATAAACCATAAATATCATGATAATGATTAATTTTATGATGTAAAATGTTAATGTTTATCAATATGAACCTCATAAAAGAATATATGATCATAACATTGTAATATGTCTCAACAAAAGTAAATTATAATGATGTTTATTACCTTTAGTTTGATTTTAGTACAATCATTATTTATCATCCTAAATAATAAAATAATTTTAATTATATAATGATTAATTACCTTTTTCATGTTTATTATTTATTTTCTTTCAATTATCAACATTTCATATTCAATTTCATAATTAATTATGTTTATGTTGAATTTTTTTATGATATTTGTCTCAAACATTAAAAAATAACTTTGGTAGGTAGACTATGGTCAAGAATTTCAATATTTCAAAAAACCTAGAATATTAATAATGCAATAATCATCATATTTATACATAAACAATATATTATAAAACAAAACTAAAATGATGGTTATGAAGAACGAACTATGTTATGATTATGAAAACGATTCTTCATAAATAATAATGAGTAACGATTCATTTTTGCAGTGAACATTATTGAATGAAGGCATGCATTATTATATCATTATATAATGACAATATAAACATTAATAATATATTAATTATTTAATTATACTAACACATACCACCCATTTAATTTATTAATGATGAAAAGTCAAGTCACTTCATGGAGGTTTTTTTAAGGTGGGGGACGAAGCCTTAATTATTATATTAAAAAAACCATGAAGGAGAGTCATCAAGTACAGCCAAAATCAACAAAAATTCAAAACCAGCATTCTCAGGTTCCCCTTTATGGGTGGCCAATCTTCTTTCTGAATTTATCAGTGATTATCCATTCTTTGTCCCTCAACTCATTCCAGAGTTTGACATTGATGTGCCCACGCCCTCACCCTCTACTGTATCGGGCTTCTATTTCTCTTACTTGATGAAGAAAAGTGTCCAGATCTTCATCTGAACTGTCATCCTGTGCAACCTCTTTTTTCTTCTCATCTTCAATTATTTTACCATTTTTATTTTGTCTTCACGTTCTAACCTGTTTCCATGAGCCAACTTCTGTGTCTTTAAGATTAACAGCCTGGTTAGTGTTATTAACAGCTGCGAGGGGCTCCATTTATTACTATTCCTTTGGTGTGGCAACCTGCACACTTGAAAGAGATGTGTGAGAAGTAGTCTCACACAAAGAAGTACTCACCTTCTGCCCAAGAGATGTCTTGACAATGGGCTGATCTGTGTCATCCAATAACGTTATCATTTTTTAGTGTACGAAATAAAATGATATAATATATTTTAATAATGATAAATATTTCATTAATACTATAATTATTTAATTTATATCATATTTATTATGTAATATTATATGTATTAAATTCTATGTTAATATTTTGTGAAATAAAATCTCATTAATTCGTGAGTTGGTAGTCCATCATATATATGATTGATGATACCATATGCCCCAAAGAATATAAATTTAGAGGGAAAATGTAATATATAAATAAAATAATATAAAAATGTAATATTTCAGATACATACATTTAATTATTCATTATAACATTTTTTAATGGCATGGTAAAATAAAAATGACACCGGTTTGCGAGGAAGAAGTCCTCCAACCAAATAAATGATGATTTCATATCCCACTTGATTGAAGTGAATATGGATTTATGTTATAAAACTAACTTAATTAAATCTATGTATAAGAAATATACTATGTTATTATATCATAATAATTTAATAATTGTTGGATGATGTGGAAGAAGAAAATATTATAAAAATCACTGTTATGAATGATACCACATTTTTTGAAAACCTTCTTATATAAGACCTAAATGAATTCCTATAATAGATATATTGATAGAATAAAGGATCCAGGATTTATTAAGGTAATTATGAAAGATATTTTGATTTTCATGGCTGATACAAAGGTCTTATAAGATTCTATGTGGAGAGGAGAGGGTGTATATTTTTATAAGTGAGTTGAGTTCCACACATGAAATATTTTAAAATAAATGGTTTACCAAAAAAATTTAGATTCCACAGGGCACAGAAAAGGACATTTTGCAAGAATTATACATGAAATGGTAAAAATATGGAGATAAAATAGACTTTATGAATAAATATTTGGTAATTTTAATGTATATTTTTTAGTTTAGACCAAGATAACCCTATTTTAACCATAACCGCAGTAATTGTTTTTTACATTTTCCACACTCAATATGGAAAAATTATGATAATAATATTAGATAATTAAAATTAATCTAATTAAATTTACATAATACATTTTACCAAATTCCATTTATATACACAGAAATTTTTTATTTAAAATTAAACATATAGATTAGATAAAAAAGTAGGGTTTCAAGTGGTGTATGTTTTAAGAAATATTATTTAATATTTACTCTAAGAGAATAATAACAATTATATGAATATTGATTAATATTTTTTAATATTTATTCTACACATTTCATATATAATATTGATAATTATCCTTTATTTTAATAAATTAATATGTAGTTAAATTATGAACATTAAAACAGTTTTCAAAAAAAATATAATTTTTAAATCAAAAAATTAATATATAATAAAATAATATATAATATTAATTCATAAAATACTATTTCAATTAAATAGGAATAAATAATATATATGTTATAAGAAATTATAATAGAAACATAATGGGACATTAAAATCACTTATTTGATTTGAAAAGAAATATGTTTTTTTAAATCAGCATATTCACTACTTATTGGAAAATTGTTTTATGAAAAATTCAAAAACATCCCTATATATTATTTTTTATATCCAAATTTAATCATCAAAATTATTTTTTAAAATTAAAATTCAAAAATACAGTAATTATTTTCTTAAAAAACATTATATGAAAATAGTTTTGATGAAATTATTTTCTTTTCCATGTCAAAATTACATAATATTTTTCTTGTGTATATAACTATATTTATCGTGAAAATGATTTATTATACCTTTACCTAGTTATTTAAACCATATATATTTTTATTTTTATATTTTTTTTATATTAATTTAAATGGATGTATTATTTATATATGAAAACTTTGTGATGCTGTATTTGGTATCAAAAGATTATGTTAGGTCAATATTTTGATATTAAGGTCACACAACATTAGCAAAAACAATGGGGATAAGTCTATAAATTGAATAATATCCTAAAATATATTTTTTGGAATATATTACTGGATTTCCATAGAAATATATCATTTTCCAGATTTTACATGTCAATGGGGCTCTAATATAATTTTAGCGTTGAGAAATCACTCCCAAAAGGGCATAATAAGCTTTCACAGGATCATCAACTGGTGTATATAGAAGTTCATTTCTATACACATTGTTTGAAAATTATAGGGGATATGGCTCACTCAATTTAGATTGTTTTATAGACTATAACGAAATATTTGAAAATATTATTACCATTTCTACCCTCAGTTAAACCATCATTTTCATATTTCAAAAATAAGGTGTCATGAATTAGACATCATATTAAATATTTTTCTTGATTATTTGGTTTTATAGTAAAATTATTTTATTCTCATATGATTAGTTTTTTATTAAATTATTGTTATACTAAGATGATGGGTTAACATTTAATGTGATGTATATTGTGTTTAAGTGAATTCAAATGGGGTGAAGGCTGGAGTGACACATATTGTGTTTATAAATATTCAATTTTGATGATGTATTATTGAAAACATACACGTTAAGTAACTATTAAAATAAATAAATATGAGTGGGATAGAGTGTGTTGAGAGCTCAGGGGGGGTGAGAACATTTATGAAAGAATATTTTATTTCATTTATGATGAGAATATTAGATGAAGCACTCAAGGTAATATCTCATGTGAATGAGATAATATTTTATTTGTGAATATTAATTGAACAAAGTAATAAATTATAGGATAAAACAAAAAAATTAGTTAATTTAATTAATGTGAAAATTTATTTCAATAAGGAATCATCAATGGATGTATATTATAAATATTTAAAGAATGTTCATTATAGAATACTATGTCTTATGGGTAAAAGAAAAATAATATAATAAAAATAGGTTGTATGTGTAATGGTTTAGAAATTGATGAAGAAGAGAATACTAATTACTAATGATAGGTCAGATGTATTGAAGAATAAAATGATGAAGATAATTAAATTTTTATGAATTATGTTTAATGATTAAAATGTTTATATATAGTAATTCAATAATTATGTCATATAATTCTTGAAAGTTTTAGGGATTCTTTAATATAACTTTTTAATTATGGATTTTTAGGAATATATTGAATGGTACAAATGACATTCAAATATAATTTAATAAAAACGTGATGTTTTGTAGAAGTCATTTGATTTAGGGGATGATATCAATTAATATATCCCTAATTTTGGGATAATGGTGTTTAGGTGGGATAAAGAGATGATTTATATGGATTAAGTGAATAATATTATATTGATGACCTTGGATATTATTATTTATTTGATGAAAAAGTTGTTTATATTATCATTGATATAGGTTAAATCATTTTTTGATTTATGTAATATATTAAATCATCTATTTTATTTTAAGGAATGAGTAAGCATGTATGTTCTCATTATGGTTTTATGGTAATTATAGATATTATCATGTTTTAGGATAAAACATTACTATGGTATTCACATATTTGGTATGCTATAATTGAAAGTTACTTTATGATATTGAGGGGATTAATGTTATCATGATTTTGTAAATTTTTAAACCTTATTTAAATATTATATAATTTTAGAAGGTTCTTAAGGTAAATATTTTGTGAAATTTACTATGTTTATTTTGGGATTTATCTTTAATGAATAATTTATTATTTTATCATATAAAGATTTCACAACATCGAAAAATATGTGTTATACATATTAAATTTATCGATAACTTGATATAAAGTGAATGAAGTATCAATATTTTTATGGTATTATGATCCACTAAAATTTTGATTCACTACATCAGGGAAAAAACCATCTTCATTTATTAGACTAAGGATGAAGTGGAATTTGATCGAAACACATGTTATGGAAGGGATTTTTCTTTTGATATGGATTGAAGTAATTTAATTATATCTTCCTATATTATCTATATTTATTGCAAAAAATAACCACTCATGATTATGAAAAGTATTTTAAATAAAAAATTCATATATTTACCTTAATTTTTGAGGGATGAATGAAATTTTCACCCGTCATAGATTCTTGTATTTATTATTATTGAGTAGAAAATTAACTTTTTATTATTAAAAAAATTACGGGAAAACTGAGTTCCCACAAAAACTTACCAGATCATGCAATATAAAAACTACATAATTATCAAATGAAGGATTAAGTTGTCTTGAATCATTATCCATAAAAAATTTCAATGGAATATAAGCAACCTATGAGCCCGAATCATCCTTTAGGAGGTCTTCAAAATGGTACAACAAATAATACCAATATTTCATGTATTACGCTTTGTTGATCTTCCCCACATTGAATAATATTATTATAATATGGTCTTTCTTTTTAATACATGAAGTCTTCTCGTTTGTAGTGTCCACTCGGAACATTCTTCTATCATTTTTCAACATTCATCAGTGTGAATTTAATCTTCCGGAAGTCCTCCACCATTTCATCACCCAAATTCATCAATAGCTCCATTTTATTCACTAAAACCATGAATAACTATTGATGACGACCATTATCAATCCATTTTAATAAAATTTCCTCAAATATTTTATCCTCCTCATAGTCAATGGAACCAAAAACCTTGGTAAAATATGCAATCTCATGTCTTTCATCCATTTAGAGGATCTTGTCTTCATTGGAAGGGGAAAATATGAATACTCATTATGAAACTTATTGTCACCTCTATAACCATTCCTTATAACATGATAAATGAGATATTCACCATAAATATTTTTATTACTGTCTCCAATGAGTTTCCATGATTGATTATTAATGGATATATCTTTAAGGTCACCCAGATCCTAATTTTGATAATATGGATAGACAGATTCCACCTCCAATTCAAGCTTGTTAGGATACAGACTCTCAAATAGGGTTTCCATCTCTATGAACATGTATTCCCTTCCCATACTTCTCCCCCTTATTACATTTTATATATTCTAGGAATATAAATAAATCCCATTTTATTATTAAAAACTACAATTATTTTTTGAAAAATGTTGTTCCTCCCTTTTTTAATTATTATAAATTATTTTTATACAAATTTATAAAACATATTTAATAATATAAAATTAATTTGTGAGGTAAACAATTTATAATTTTATTATATAGTACAATTGACGTTTTTTTGAAAACATAATTTTTTATGTTTAGTTAAAGAGGTTGTATTTTACTAAAAAAAATGCATTTTAATTAAAATACTTTATAATTTATATTTTATATTAAATTGGAATAAAATTATCTATAGTTAAATTATAATATTATTACTTTAATTTATTTCATATTATTCAATATAAATTTTAGTATTGATATAAATAGGTTTATACTAATAAAATTTTTTTCTTTAGAAATATCGTTTCTTTCATAGCAACTACGACTTCAAGTTCAAAATACAATCTTCAAATTATATAAATTTAATTTAATAACATGTATATAATAGTTGTAATAATTATAATAATAAATATTATATAAAAATATTATAACATGTTTATTTCATAATTAATAGAGAAAACTCTAAAAAATAATTTACAAGGTGAAGGTTAAAACATGATTATTATGGGATTAAAAAAAATAAAATGGAATTTTTCCCATAATATTTGGTTAAATTTTATTTAATGGCCATATATTGACCCTAATATATCCCACCATAAAATATATGGTCATTTTAAATCATTTGGATTCAGAATGAATTTATCATTATTGATTATTTAATAAATTTCCAAGTAGATTCCAAGATGGTTCCCTTCACCACTTTTAAGTGGACACCCAAACAATTTTTCTCTAATCACTCAAGGATAATTTTTTGTGTATGAATATCCCCCAAAAACTTTTATTATCTCCCAAGAATTTTCATAGAATAAATTTATTGATTCATAAACACACATGCTAATTATATCTATGTAAACCTAAAAGGGTTATCAAAAGAATAGGTATAGTCTATAACCATGTGTTTTAATTTTATTACTTCATATAAATACTTAAAATTTTATTCAACCATTAGGAAAATATTACATAATTATCTCCTAGATACTCATATTATATTATGTTAATATAATTACCTATATCCATCTCATCATCAATCATATGGGAAATGAAACTGTTGATTATGTGTACGGGGACTACTGCCTCATGAACCATTGTAATTCATTTTCAATAACATTCTATAATTATTGGATATAATTATGGATTTAAATTTAAAATATTAAATATAAGATATAATATATTTTTTATTTATATTATCACTTATAACTTCTTAACATTAAATCCATAGAAAAATTATAACATCACATGTACAAATATATTGAGTACCCACTCATGAAGAGATATTAAATGTTTTACATTTCAAAACTGAACTGTATAGTAACAAGAAAATATTTAATGAATATATATAATTCATATTATTTAATAATAATTTAGTCAGGGTAAATTAATATATACCTTTCTTTAATTCCATCAACTGATAAAATGATCACAATGTTCATGAGCCCATATGTGTTACCATCTCTATGAATGTTGTAATTTATTTTATATAAATAACTTGAATAGATGAATATATATATTGAAATAATTATTTTATATCATTATTATCTTTTTGATATTATGGAACCATAATACATTTACAATGATATAAACTATTGAAGAAAAATATATAAGGAAAATGAACCAGTTATAACTCACAATAATGTTTTTAATAGAGAATTAATAATAAAAATGTATCAATGGGATAATATATAATCATATATGGTATGATATATATATTTAATTATATTTAAGAGTTTTAAAATAATGTAATAATTATTATACAGGAAATTAAAATGTGTATAATGAATGTCAATACTTGAGGTAAATAATCTACACAATCACTTAAACATTTTTGAAACATAAGACAGATTCACCAGACATTAGTTTTTAGTGTATATAAATCCTCTTAAACATATTATATCATTAAAATTATTATATTAATTATATTTAATGATTCATGTAATTTTTTTTCATTAATTCGGATTATCATTCAATTATCAATGTGGTTAAGGATTTTCATATCACTTTTATTCATGTGAGACACATTCCACATTCATCACATCATCATTTATATTCAATATATACTTATTAAAAATTTTATTCTTATAATTATTTTTATAGGGATTTAAATATAATGATTGGTTTCTTCATTTCATGGTGATTATGATTCGACTCTAACCAGAGTGGTATAGGTTTATATTATGATCTCATTATTTAATAGAATTGTTAATGATTTTTATTTAAAGGATTAAATATTATGACATATTTCCCATGAATCTAATTAATTATTTTCTCATATAGTTATTATTTGGGAAAACATTTCATTTTATTTTTCTCTCTTTAAGACAATATTGACTATAAGTTATTTAGAACAATCATCTTTATTTTTTTGTTTCCATAAAAACATGTTTTATTCCATAACCATGATTTGCAAAAATTATTTACAGTTATTTTTTTATATTTATCATTTTATTTTCAAATGTTGTTTTTACCATATATGATGTTTTACAATATATTTTGAATGTATTATTCTTATCATTTTTGGGTGAATAATTATTTTTTTCTATAAAAAATTTGAATGGAATATTGGTTTTAACAATTAAATAATGAAAAAATATATCTCTTTAATGATTGGAAATTGATTAAATTATTGATTTATAATTTTAAAATGATATTTTCAAAGAAAAATATATCATTAATATTTTAAAAAATAGATTTTGATGAATTGATTTAAGTATAGAAAAAAAATTTCCTCATTAATTATTTAATAATATTTTTATGTAATTTTTTTATAAATGCAAATAATGATCGATGATTATTATTTTTTATAGGGTACATGATATAATGGGACTCTTCTTATTATTTCTCAATATTGATTATGATTATAATGATAAGAAATTTATGAAACACATTTACTTCTTAAGGGTTATGATATGATAAATGTTTTATGATCATATGTCACAAAAATGGATAGATTAAATGACTTATGGGACGTAAATCTCCCATTAATGCGTTAGCTAAATGTGAATAACTCACAAGTTAATTATTTTATGTATAAACCTAATTTACTATTCACATTTTTAGGAATGGACATAATTTAATATCCATAAAGATATGTATGGACATTATTTCATGTCCATAAGGTTTTATGTTGACTTAGTTTCTTATACGTAAGGTTATGTGTGGACCTATTTTCATATCCATCAGTCAACTTGTGGAACAAGATTCATGTACATTAGATTATACGTGGAATATGTTTCATGTCTACAAGGCTATTAGTTGAATAGGTATATTGTCCATAAAATTATTTTTTGCCTGTTTTTCATAATAATATATTTATACAAGGGCCATAATTTATGTTTGTAACTTAATGAGTGAACTTATTTCAATTAATACATGTTCAAAATGTCAAAAGATTATGTTTTCCACATTTTGATGTCTATATTTTTCTATCATGTCTTTTGTTCTATGACTTCATTATAATTTATAAACTATTAACTACCAAGATTTATGAAATGAATCATGATTATGATATTTTTTATATAGTTTATAGTGTTCAAATGAAAATAACATGTTTTCATTCTAGTATTTTCAGGTTATGCATATGTGGTCATTTATATATCAGTTTTTACCTTTTCTATGCATATAATATCACCCTTATATTTTTATTTGTTCCCCATGTTATGGAGAATAGTTCATAATAGTGTATTTATAATAAGAATATTATGTGAGATGATTTTTATGGGAGATTTTGAATATATTTTAGAAAATAATTTGATTTATTATCTAGTCTCCAATGAAACTGATCCTTCATAGTCATGAAGTGTGAATTTTTGAGTCATATTGAATATTAATCTAAAAAAATAATATTTTTCTATGAAATTATGGTTTCACTATATCATGGGTAAGGAATGTCATTTTAGAATGGTGTTCAAGAGGCTATCTTGAATGAAACATTCTCCATTCCTAATATTATATGGAGATATAGTATTAATATAGGGACATTGTAACATGATGTCATTGGTCATCATTATATTCCAATTTTTTAACTCTTATATATGTATTATTATTCATATAAATGATTAAATTATAAAAAATGGATCTCAATGATTAATTTTTTTTGAAACAAATAAGATACAAAACATTCAACCTACGGATTCAACTATTTATATTAACTATATTATAATCATTACTGTTTAATGTATCATGAGTTCCATGATTAAATTATGTATACTAAAATTTTAATGAAATGTTTTTTGAAATAAATATTATCATAATACCTATCAATCATAATAATAGTGAAAATATAGTAAGCCTAATTATGTGTCTATGATATCCATTTTAAGTGTTTTTTTATACAGACCAACTAACATTACCCCATAATCTAGTATAAGTATATATTATTAATGATAAGAAATAATATATTAAAAAATTTATAATGGAAAAATAGGAGTACAACATAATGAACCTGTTTGGTGAATGTTATGATAAAATAGATAAATAACAATAATATAATGATTATTAGTATTTTCAGGTGTTAATATAGATTAGTTGTAAATGTATGGAAGGATAACCATGATTATATTGCCTTTAAAATGAAAATGGAAACCACAGATATGAAATATAATGTAATTTATCAAGTGGTTAAATGATATGATTTGTATCCTCAGCTAAAATAGGGGCCAAAAATCGCCCTACCCCTTAGATATTTAACTATTTTTATAATTTGGTGATTCAACTTGATAGTAATAAAATAAATATCTAAATGAAAAATATTTGAATAATAATAATTAGGGAAAAATAAATATGATATAATTATGATACTAAATCATTTAATAGTTACAAGGATAAAAAAGGAAATATAATCTATCAACCTTGATTCAAACTTTTTCATAGTTTTATACACTAATTAAATAGTAAATTATCATGTGATAATATCCTTTTCATTATTATAAAGAAAAAAATATCAATATCTATAAATTATCACCAGTACCAGCTAAATAATTTAACTATTACAGGAACTAAGATAAGATTTTAAAAAGAAATCTTTTATCAATATATAAAATCCCATTCTTAGAACTAAAAAATAATTGAGATTACCATCACATATTAATGGTAGGTCCCTTCACTCATCCCCCATAGAATATTTATAATGTTTTAGCATCCGAAATAAATATAAAACACCTAATAAATAACATTCATCACCAGAACCAAGAAAATATGACATCCCTTCTATTTATTACTCACATAAACATGATTTATTACATTAAATCTTAACTTGAACATGGAAAAACGATAGGTCTAGTGTATTTTGTGATTAGGAACATTACATGAAAACTTAAAATATAAAACACACAAAATATTTTTTGAAAACATACTTTATATGACCATTACATTCCCTCGTACTTCGCATTTCATGGTGTAACCTGAGGACATGCATAAGAAAAGGGTGAGCTATAAAGCCCAGTAAGGGAGTAAACAAGACATAACATGAAGAATTAAATACATGTTATGAAATAATAATATCAATGGATCATAAATTAAACATGAACAGAAAGGCATGATGTATCATGATTATCATAACTTTCAAATGTGGTGACAACATTTAACATGGTATTAGCATGATCCAATGCTCATTGCAAAAGAATCATGAGTAAAACCTCATTACACTTTAATTTTCATGAGTAAAACAAAATTTCAGTTGAATTAGAATGATTAAATTGTAATTTAACTTGAATTGGAATGTGTAACCCATAATTTTATTTGATGTTTTAAGATAATATACTTTACCCAATGCATTGGAGCACTATCATGGCACACCCTTGAAAAAAAATTTATTTCATGCAAAAATGTTCCACATGGATCATAAAACATAGATTCATTAAACATAAGAATTTATTCCGAGATAAAATAATGTTGAATTATTACATGGGACTATATAATCAATATGTAAATGTGCATATAGGTGAATACCCTTGATAGATAATTTGGCATGATATTCACTACACAATGAATTTTTCTTGGAAAATCATAGTGAAATTTTTGCAGCATATTGGCGTGACATAAGAATTCATAAAAATGATTGATGAGAGAGAAATTGGTGTCTCATCATATGTAAATGAAATGGATATTAAGGGGATCATATAGATACATGTACCAAAATGGTAATGGAATTTAGATTCAAATACATAAGAATTTCTTGAATGTAAATGAGGAGAGAGAAATTACATACGGAATTTTGGCATGGTAATAGGTTTGCATTGGAAGCATTAATGAGATAGAAAGGGGTCACTCATCATTCAGACATAAATATGGAACTATGGGGGTGTTTTGAAATCATACCCCCACATTTAAAATTTAAAATAAAAGGGAATAATAATATTAACAATCTTGGATTAAATGAGAATGGAAGGAATCCATTACTTGGAAGTGTGATCTCAAAGGATTGGGAGAATCTTAAGATAGGATTCATGGGAGTTTTGTGGTCCCTTGGGAGGATTATATAATGTGTAGGGAATAGTTTGGGCGAAAGCCAAAGGAATTGAGTGAAAACGAAGTTGGAGCTTGGGTGGGTTTATATAGGAAAAGAGAGGAAATTATTTATTATTGAGGTTTATGAGACTGCACATTAATCTAATCAAAACCACATTCCATCCCATGGTTTTTTCGATGTTTTTTTCCAATGGGAAGTGGAAGAAATTATTTTATAAGGAAAATGACCATATTTCTTAAAATAATAGGGTTTCATATGTGGAGGTGAGTCACACTCTCAAAGAAGTCAATTTAAAAATCTAAAATGTTTTATTATTCTTGGAGGGTCCACTAAGGCTTTGTAAAATAAATGAAACAAACCAAAAAATAAACTATCTTAATGTTAAAACATATATTGGCCGAAAATAATGTTTATAGTATTTTATTAGATCACTAGTGGATGATTATGATGTCTTAAAACACATTATATATTTAAACAGTATTCAATTTTTACCCATAAATTTGATTGTCTTAGATTATTATGAAAATTTCACCCTTGGAAAATTTTGACATCCTAATTCCAAAATTAATATTAATTTTATCTAAATAATTTTATAAATATGTGCATTTTTTCTTTTAATATATAAATAGTCATCGATCAAAAATTTGTGGGTTTTGCCAAAAACATCTTCCAAAAAATAATAAAAATTACAATTGAATTCATAAAAAGTATACAATCATTTAAACATGATAAAAATTAATTTTATAATAATAATATTTTATTAAAATATTATTTATTTAAAAAATACATTAATTTATAAAAATAGATTCTTAGTTGAATATTATCTAAAAATACTATTTCTGTTTTAAAAACAATTTACAATGTAACAATAATAATATGAATGTATATTCATTATTATATACAGAAAAGTGCAGATAATCAGAGTGCTATGGTCTTATTACAAAACCCCTTATAAAACCTGCATGGGACCCAAGGGTAAGGTGTGGGATGGTGACAAACTCTTGTGTGGTTCCAATAACATAGCTCAAGTGGTAATCTCTCTCAACTTCCACTTCTTCAGTAGGAAGTTCTATTCGAGCATAACATGTTTAAGCTCGGCTTGGTCTTGGTTAAGAAAAAAGCTTAATGATGCCACCTCCTTTTTGATCTCCAACAAATGGGCTTCATATAGGGAAAGTATACTTGATGAGGCCATCTCTTCCTTTGTCTGAGTAATTTGGATTTGTTAAATCCAAATATTTATACTAATCATGTGATTACTGTTCAAAAACTATGTTAGCAATGGTCACAATTCATAATAGTATTTTAAAAATCCAAAACCATAAAACCAAAGAATTGAATATTTTATATATCCATTTGACATGATAATACATTTAATTAGATCGAAGGGATTTATTATTCATGAATGTTTGGGTTGTTACAATCTTCCACCGTTAAGAAATTTCTCCCCCGAAATTTTCTTTTTCTCTATGATATAAGATCTTCACTCGTTGCTCCTCATAAGAAATATAATCCCCAAACTATACTACCTCTGAATAGAGTAAATTTTAAGGGTCTAGTATGTACTTCATCAAGAGGGATATATGAAAGACATCATGTATTTTGGCCATGGTTGGTTGAAGTGCTAGTCAATATGCCACAACCCCAACACGATAAAGAATCCTGAAGGCAATGATGTACCTAGGAATTAGCTTCCCTTTCTTTCCAGTCCTCATGACCATATTCCATGGAGATATGAATAGAAATACCATGTCTCCAACTTTGAACTCATGATCTCATCGATGATTATCTACACAACTATTTTATCGACTTTGGTCTTCCATGATATGCTACATATGGTTTTCAACTTATCCACCACATCTTCGACCATTTAAAGTCCTAACAGATTATGCTCACTGACTTCAGCCCAGCACACCGGTTTCTACACCTTTTCCCATAAAGGGCATCATATGGTTCCATTTAGATGCTCAAGTGGAAACTGTTATTGTAGGAGAATTTAACTACTGGAAGATGTTCATCCCATCCTCCTTTGAGGTCCATAGAAAATAATATAAACATATATTCTAGTGTATAAATCGTTTTCCCAGATTGGCAATCATTTTGAGGATGATAGGCCATAATAATGTTCAATTCAGTGATTAGAGCATGCTGGATACTTCCCTAGACCAATGAGGTGAATCTCATATCACAATCCAATACAATAGGTAGTGGTACTCCAAGAAGCCTTACAACTTCTTTTATATAAACCAGTGCATGTTGATACAATGAGAATTCCTCTGGAATCACGATAAGGTGAGCTATCTTTTTGAGATTATCCACAACGACCCATATAGATTTTTTTCCTCTGGATGTCTTTGGAAGACCAGTAAAAAAGTCCATGGTAATGTTGTCCCTCTTCCATGTTGCTATGTGTAGTGGTAGCATCATCCCATTATACTTTTCCATCTCATCCTTCACATGCTGACATACCAATATCTTTGATGTATATTCAAAAATCTCTCTTTTTATATAGTTTCACCAAATGTTTTCTCGAAGATCTCGATACATATTTGTTCTCCTTAGGTGAAAATAGAATCTTGAGCTATGTGCATCAATAAAAAGCTGCATATTTATATATGGATAGGATGGAACGCCTAATTTTTAGCCAAACCTCAAAATTACATCATTGTCTACCATGTACTATGGGGATTTACCATTTCTGATTTCTTCCACCTTTTTAAAAATTTCCACATTGTTTATTTGAGCATCCTTTATTTTCACCATGAGGGATAGTTGAGAAATATTTTGAGAAAGGATTGACGATGTTCCTCCCTTAATTATTCCCATGTCCATCCTCTGCAAATATAAGAAGATTGGATCATTTTAAATTCTCATCATTGATAAAGAATCAAAATACTTTCTACTTAGATCATCCGCTATCTTGTTTGCCTTACCGGGATGGTAGTGGATTGAGAAGTCATAATCTTTGAAGAGTTAATTGCATCTTAGTTTTTGTATATTAAGCACATTTTGTGTGAATATATAACTGAGGATCTTGTGATCAGTATATATCTTATACCTCTCACCATAGAGATAATGATGCCAGATTTTTAACGCAAATCTCATAGACACAAACTCCAGATCATGCATGGGATAGTTTTTCTCAAGGATTCTCAGCTTCCTTGAGGTGTAGGCTATCACATTATCATTCTGCATCAACACACAACCCATGAACTTATTTTAAGCACCACTAAATACCACAAAAAGTTATCCACTTGTGGGTATTTTGAACATGTGATCAATGATAAGCCTCCTCTTCGACTCCTTGAAGCACTCTTTGCATTCATCACTCTAAGAAAAAATTAATCCCTTATGAGATAGCTTGGTAGTAGGGTGGTAAAATCATGATAAATTTATAAAAAATCCGCGATAATATCCTGATGACCCTAAGAAGATAATGATATCCGGTATAGTTGTTGGCCTCGATCATCCCTCAATTGCAGTTTTCATGTATGGATACACATATATCCCATTGCTTGTGATGATATGACCCTGGAATGAGACCTACTTCAACCAAAACTCACACTTGTTGTGATTTTTCATAGAGATTCTCCTTTTTCATGGTCTCTAGTACAGTTCCTAGATGCTCCTCTTGATCCTCCATGGTTTAGGATTATATTAGAATATAATCTATAATGGCTACCAAAAAATTGTCGAGGTAATCTCTAAAGATGTTATTCATAATTTCAATGAATATTTCTGGAGCATTAGTGGGTCTTAAAGGAATTAACATGAATTCATAGTGCATGTATTTTGTATGAAAAGTAGTCATGGGGATATAATCCCTTTTCAACCTTACTTAATATTATCCCGACTGCAAATACACCTTAGAGAAGTATTGATCTCCACGTAGCTGATCGAATAAGTCATCAATTCATGGAAGATGAAACCTATTCTTTATGCTGATTTCGTTATGCTTATGAAAAATCAATGAAAAGGCGCATTGAACCATCCTTCTTCTTGACAAAGAGGACTGATCCACCCCATGGTGAAACACTTGTGCATATAAACCCTTTATATAGATTCTCATATAGTTGTTTCTTCAGATCGTCAATCTCCACAACAACCATTATATACATAGTTGGATATAGGAAACACCCAAGTTATAAGATCCATTATGAATTAAACATCTCTTATAAGAGGAATAATAGAAATTTTTTTTGGGAAACACTTCAGCGAATTCTCTCACTATAGGAATGTCTTCAATGATGGTTTCTTATTTATACTCAATCATCAGTGCCAGATAAACATTCTTATAAGGCGGTAATTTCCACAAATGGTATGATGGTTCTAAAGATGATTAATCTTCTTCCTTGAACATGTATAGATTCAGGGGATGATTTTCCATATGGGGAGTGATTTACCTCTCATGACAATTTTTTTGGCCTCTATATGGGGAAAGCCAATCCATGCCAATAATTGCATCAAATTCACCCAGAGGGAGTATGATGAAGTTCATCGGGATGTTCAATCCACTGATTATGATAGGGGAGGAGTTATATTCATGGGATTCAATGATTTACCCATTTTCCATACTCACCGAAATCATTACTTCCTTGATTTTTGGTGGTGTTGGGATTGTTCTATTAAACTTTTGGGATACAAAAGAACGCCTAAAACAATGGAAGCTAAACATAACATTCACATTTTGATTTTGGTTCTACTCTATCTGATATATACATGGGGATAATTATGTTAAAGTGATAACACATAAAGGAGAATCCAAATAAAAAAAGGGATAACTTATAAAAAAAATTGGTATCCTTAACTTATTAATTTATAGGCTTTTAGCTATGTTATCCATGATTAACTTACCAAATTTTTTTCTTAAGGGAATATTTTATTCCATTAAAAATGGTTCATACTAAGCTTGTGAATTTACCAAAGCATACCCCCTAAGAGTACCGTAACCAAGAGTGAAAAATGCCTATTGTCATATACCAGGATACCCCAGTTAAGCATGGAACTCCTTGTTACAGTTTTCACTCCTAGGTATATCTATGCCAGAGCCACCGCAACCTGCTCGTATCCAGACAAGGATGTATTTTCTTGATAAAACACTTAATCAATACTCACCAAGACTTAGTGAGGTTTTTATTATACATAGTCTTATCCCCAAGGCTTCACTAGGGTTTTCTAATCCTAATCCAGAAAATAACTAAACCTATCCCCGAATACCAACTATGAAAACACTACACTTCTTACTCACTTAAACATGATTTATTAAATAAACTCTTCACCTAAACATAGAATATCGAGAGGTCTAGTGTCTTTGGGGCTTCTAAAAATTACATATAAAATCAAAACAGAAAACAGAAAACATTTTTATTGAAAACAACATTTACATGACAACTACATTCCCTCGTAATTAGCATTACATGGGGTAACCCGAGGAAATGCATAAGAAAAGGGTGATCTATAAAGACCAATAAGGATGTAAGCAAGGAATAACAATATGAATACAATAAATTTTTGGAAATTGAAAAATCAATAGAGTATAAAAGAAACATGAACATAGTGTCAATATATAGCATGATTATTATATCATGGAAATTTGACGACAAAACTTAACATGGTATTATCATGAGCGATGGCTCATTGCACATGGAGCATCATTATACCCTCATTTCACATGAATTAGCATAAGAAATCCCTCACCGTACTTGAATTAGCCTGATTAATCCCACATTTCACTTGAATTAACCTAAGTAAACGGTCATTGCACTTGACATATCATGATACTAATCTTTACCCAATGAATTGAGCACTATCAGAGCGCATCCTTCTTAAACATTTCAATTCATGCATAAGTGTGCCACATGGATCATAAAACAAGGATTCATTAAACCTAGTAATTTATTCCATGACAACAGAATGTGAAATCGGTATATGTAACTCTATAATAAATATATAAATGTTCATAAAGTTGAATACCCTTAATAGAGAAATTGGCATGGTATTCACAACATAATGACTTTTCCTTGGAAAATCATTGTGCAATTTTGGCCGCATATCAGCGTGACATAAGAATTCATAATAATGGTTGATGAGAGGGAAATGGGTGTCTCATCATATGTACATGAAAATTATAGTAAAGGGGTCATATATATACATGTACCAACAACTGTAATGGAATTATGATTCATAATACAATGAATTACTAGTATGTAAATGAGGAGAGAGAAATTCCTTATGGAATTTTGTCGTGGTAATAGGTGAAAATTGGAAAAATTAATGATAGAGAAAGGGGTATATCATCATTAAAACATAGAGAGGGATTTAATAATGAGGATCTATATCATACCCCAACATTTAGAATTGAAAATAAAAGGTAATAACAATATTAAGAAACTTGGACAAAATGAGAACTGAAGGAATCCCTTATGTGGATGTGTGATCCCAAAGGAATGGGAGTGTCTTGGGAGAGGCTTCATGGGAGTTTGGGATGAGATGGGAGGATTATAGAGAGAGGAGGGAAAAGTTTGGATGAACTCCAAATTATTTGAGTGGAGAGGAAGTGGGATCTTTGGTGGGTTTATGTAGGAAAGGAGAAGGAATTCTTTGTTATTTAGGTTTGGGAAACCACACATTAAACTAATCAAAAACACAAAACAAACCATGGTTTTTTACACGGTTTTTGAAAAAGTGGAATATAAAACAGTATTTTATAAGTCCAATGAACAAAAATTCTTAAAATAACAGGGTTACTTATGTGGATGTGAGTCACACTCACAAGGAAATGAATTTAAAAAGAAAAAAAGTTTTAAAATCCTTGGAGCGTCCACTAGGGTATTTTAAAATAAATCAAACAAACCTAATATCACATTATTTTAATGGAAAACATATATTTTCCGAAAATAATGTTATAGTATTTTATTACATCACTATTGGGTCATTATGATGTCATCAAACACATTTTATATTTAAATGATATATAAGTTTTACCCATAAATTCGACTGTCTTAGAAAGTTGTGAAAAATTCAACATTGAATAATTTTGACATCCTGATTCCAAAAATAATATTAATTTTATCCAAATAATTTTCTAAATATTTAATTTTTTTAAAAAAATAAAAATAGTCATTTATCAAAAATTCATGGGTTTTGACAAAAACAACTTTCAAAGCATAGTAAAAATTAAAATTGTATTAATAAAAATTATACGATCATTTAAAATTAATAATTATTAATTTAATTATAATAATATTTTATTAATATATTATTTAATTAAAAAATCCATTAATTTACCAATAAATATTTCTTAGTTGAATATTAACTAAAAATACAATTTGTGATTTAAAAACCTTTTACAATGTAACAATAATAAAATGAATGTATATTATTTATTATATACAAAAATAATGCACATAATCATAGTGTTATGGTCATGTTACATAACCCCTTATAACACCCACATAGGACCTAAGGGTAATGTGTGTGATGGTGACATACTCTTGGGATGTCTTGGATAACATCGCTCAGGTGGAAATCTTTATCAACATCAAGTTCTCTCGTAGGTGTTTCCACTCAAGAATAACATTTTAAAGATAAGCTTGGGATTGGTCAAGAGAGAATACCAATGAGGCCACATCCATTTCGAGCTCAACCAAATGGAATTTGTATGGGGAAAGTCTACTGGACGAGGCCATCACTTCCTTTGTCGGGGAAAATTAGATTTGCTAAATCCCTATATTTATACGAATCATGTGATAACTATTCAACGACTATATTACCAATGGTCATAATTCCTAATGGTATATTGAAAATAAAAAAACATAAAACCAAAGAAGTTAATATGTTATATAACCATTTCAAGTAATTATACATTTAATTATATGAAAAGGAGTTTGCATTAATGAATGTTTGGGACATTACAAGAAATAAACACCATAGTTTCAATAATGAAAATTTAGTATATTTTATTGTTTATAAATGGTTTTTTACATTAAAACAATCTTTTATTGATTTATAAATTATAGATATGTTATTTATATGACATAATAATAAAATATGACATTGTTTTTGAATAATAAAAAATACATGGAATTATTCTATATCAATGGGATATGACATTATAAGGTTGATTTCCACTATATAACACAACATGTAGAAAAAAATTCCAGTCATCTTGTCGACTCAAATATTTGACATAAAAAACAACACAACCCACCCAAACCAAAATAATAACACTTAAAAAATAATTACAAAAGAAAAAAAATCATTCATTGGTGAATTGTTTTGTGTGACTGAATATTCTTGTTTTATGATATTTTTTGTTTATGTTATAAATATCCCTAAAAATACTTATTTTATTTATTTTAGTGTTCAAGTAATTTTTTTTTCATTTATATGTGTTTATTTAATATTTATGTTATTTTTTACCAATTATTTATTTATATTTTTTATTTCAATTTAATAATATAATAATTTCATAGAAATTAGTTCCCTATCCATTTTTTATTTTTATATATGTTGTAAAAAACAGTTTTTAATTATTAAATATATATTCATTATTGTAATTTTTTCTTTTATTATTCATTAATTAATGTTTATATATACATGATATATATTAATATAGTTTTAATATATTTATATAATAATTATAACACTTCAAATATATATATATTTTATGAAAAATAGATTTTTGTAAAATTTAAATTTATTTTATTTAATTACATAACAATTTCAATTCATATATATATATATGTATATATATGAATTCACATATGAATATTATTATTATAAAAATAATTTTATATAACTTTTTTGTTATGATATATCTGGTTTTTTTGATTTTTTTTTATTTTCATATTTATTTCATTTGGTTTTTTAAATAGATGATTGAAAATTAATATTAATAGTATGTGAAAAATGTAAAGGGAGATCCACCATTGGATAATAGATTTGCACATACTGGCCATGAACACCTGTGTGGGGGTAATGTGAAATCATTAGGAATAATAGAACAACTATACCATTGTATAAAACCATGGAATTCAAACACAACATTACAATCTTTTTTATAGAAAAAAGAGGGACATCATCTAATAATGATGAAAAATAAACTGATTGTAGGATATAATTCCATAATACTAGCTAGTCCTGATAAAGATGAATTAGTGGTCATCTTTAGGTGTACTAGTCATGAGTGAATAATTTTGTTTAATATCAAATAATATTGAATAAAATGTATACCATCTGTGAATGGAATAATATAAACTAAATGATCATTCTATAAACTATTATCAACATTTTATGATATAATTTTTATGAAATTCAGGAATATATTATAAAAAATTAATCTCTTAAAGAGACATTAATACATTCTAATAGGCAATTCCACCATACTCATCTAATTTTCTAGGGTGAAAAAATTATTTTATGGTTTTAATCTCTAAAATGACTCAATTTCTCTAAAAAAAGGATCTTTTACATGTTCACCCATATACCAAAGGTGTCAAACTAGCAGTGAGTGACCATAATAGTCATGAGGAGACAATACTATTGATAATATCATATTCAATAACAATAAATTATAGACTTAGAAGAAAACATTAGAGTATGATTATGGATATATAGATAATATAAAACCTTCAATATCAAATAAACAACAATAAGATTCATTATTAATAAAATTCATGATTAGCAAAGAAATTTAAAAAATAGACCACCAAAGTGGAAAAACATTATATAAATAAGAATGAATAATATAATAAAGGAGAATGACCAACAAAAAAAAACCCATCCCATTCTACTCACTAAGAATCCATATAGAAACACTAATCATATCCCACATACCAAATATTACCAGAAGATAAACATTAGGTCAATTGGATGTTGTGGCTCTTGTGATGGGTGCTATCATATAAATTATTTTCCACCTCATATGATCCTGAATAATATAATATATACCAAATTAATATTATAAGAAGAAGAAACATTGGAAATATATCTCAGCCCTATGTGGTAAATAGATGTGTTATTGTCAACCAACATGTATTTCATTTACCAGAAGTTGGGAATTTTTTGTGATTTTAAAAAGCATGGTCAATTTACTAGATGATTATTTCAAAAATTATACCATGTAAAACTATTGAATTGGTAATGGATACTGAAGAATCATAATTCCAAGTGATGGTTGATCAAAAATATTAGAAGTTAGTGCTACTTATTCAACATGCTATGAACCTCTATAAAATAGACGTCTCACTAGTCTGTAATTGTGAAATAAAGTAATGAAATAGAAATAATGGATTCATGTCTATATTTTCATTAATATAATTAATAAAAAAATATATTATATTTTTCATTGTTCTAATGTAGATGTTGGAAAAAAAATTGATCCACACAATCTTGTGTATCCACATTTCATTTTGTATCTCATAATTTTGTTTGGAATTCTTTATTTGAAGTATTTTAAGAGTGCATGATAAATTTTAATTAATTCAGTGAGTGGGATGTTTAGTAATTAATTCTTACGAAATCATAGAATCTTGTGGATTTTTTTTTTCATAAAAAAACCATAGTGGCGAGATGCTTTGGTATCTTGATGTTTCATCTTCTAGTGTTTTCATGCTTAGTCATTTTCTATGAAATGATTTCAATTATTAGGATTTCAACCTCTTATATAATATCATTTAGGAATAATTATTCCTTTATCATTGTATTTATTTGAATTAGTTATATTTTATTGGAAGACATGTTAAGGGATGGGGTCTCTTTGCTCATAAATTTGAAAAACAATGACTATAAGATAAGTGTAGTGTTAAAACTCATGGTATATTGACTTTTCAATGTATAGTTGTTGGATATATGTTCATATTCAGAATATTTTTAGGATTATTAAGTAATACAATAAAAGAAAATATTCAGAAAGTTTAAATTTGGTAAATGTATAAGAATACAAAATGATCTGGAAACATAGTTATCATGTACTAGTGTGGTGATGGGTGTCTAACTATGGTTCTCGTTTCTAGTAGATGTATTTGGTATCTTTGGAAAATTTAATCATCTAAATGGTGGTTCATTGAATATTTTTGTAACATAAGATATATAGTAATTGAAGAAAAATGGGTGTTTCAAATAGATAATGAAATTTAGAGATATACCATGTATGTAGAATAATTTTTTTGTGTGGGGATACTAGGTGATAAATTCCATGAAACTACCTTTTACAATAGAATTTGAAAATTAACATGAGGTTATATGGTTATGGTTTGAGGATGAATAATGGTACACTCTTCATGAATGGAAATTTAGATGGGGTTGAGATATATGAAGTCTCATCATTGGAATATTTGGAGTTCCAACATTATAGTTTGTATTGACTTTATGATATGTACATGAATGATAAATATAGGATAAGAATTATTAATCATGAACCCAGAAGTATAAAATGTTATAAGATTTGGGGGGGGATCATACCTCATTCTTCATGAATGGCTGGGAACCTATTTAACTAAATATGGAGCTTGTTCACTCAGATTTATGTTGAAGTTATCATGTTCTAACTGATAGAGGATCCACATACCTCATAACATTCATTTAAAATGTTTCAAGGAAGAAATAATTGTAATTCCTTAGATAGATGAATTGTTTTTAGTTTTTATGTATCCTTGAAAACTATAGATAAATTTAATTTTGATTACTACTAAAAATTCTTTATGTTATAAAATTGTAGGGAATAAATAGTTAGTATCCTCCGGAAAAATTATCCAATGAAGGGGATATATAATGAAATAATAGTTCATAGGAAACCATAGAACAATTGATTTATAAATAGAATTTACCAGTAATTATGTGGGAAAGATTTATGAATGTTGGTGCGCTCTCGAACTCCCAATGATGTTTGGGATGAACCAAGTACCATAGAGTCTTATATAGCTAATTGTAATTATATCTCCTTCTATGAGACATGGAATATAGGAAATGATATGTTCCCATATTTTAATAGATAATAGACACCATAAAATCATCATATTCATAGCTTATCCTCCAAATAATGTATAGGAAGAAACATGTTTCAGTCAATGTAAATCATTTTTCCACATAGGGTATAGGAATTAATTTTTTTGTTTAATACAATTAGATGACTACAAGAACCTTTATATCCAATGTCGAAATATTCTCTTTCATGAGATGATACAATAGAAGCATGAAAACATTGATGAATCTAGATTTGATGGGAAGGATCTAAATAATTATTTTCAAGATAATATGAACTCACACACATGAATTTTTTTTTGTTCTTATAACTATATATATCATCATAGGATCACTGAAAATTCAACATATTGAATTCACATTAGAATTATCAAGGTATTTATAAGCCTATAGGAAATATATTAATGTTGATAAATAGATATTATGGTCACTTTATGTATGATTCAAAAATTTATAAAAATTTAAATAGATGAATCTAAAAGCTATTTAATATAAACTTCCAAATATTGGTGACCAATTTAGATGTGTGGAGTTGATATAATTTTGTTTTCTAGAGGGATTTTAGGATCCCAAATTCACATTGGAGGTTGTGATACTTGGAGAATAGATGTATAGAAAGTAACTCATGGGGGGAAGAAATGGATTACTTTGAATCTTAAAATCCATGGGATATAATGGGACACCAAAAGGAAATATACCATTATTGAAAAATCATGTTTCTAATTTAAAGGAATCACCTGACGGAACAAGATGATATAAAGACTGGTAGTGGTGAAAGGATTCTATAAAATTTAAGCAATTAATATATCCTAAATTTTATCAATGGTATATAATATTACTGTATAATCTACGGTGGTGAGTATATATTCATTAAATGATCTAAAAATTTGGTAAATGGTTGTTAAGACGGTCTTTCATCATGGATTCATAGAGGAGTAGATCTATAAGAAGTATCCCAACACCATTTTAAATAATTAATATAGGTGTACCTTTTGAATGTTGAAGTGAAGCATCATTCACATGAACAATACACCTCATTAGTGGAACAAAAATAGTGAACATTACTGAATGGGGATATATTCTTATTTTAAAACTATGATATGTTCTATAATCAGATGTTTTCGGATAATTTTACTTCTGTTTACTCCTATTTTTTTGGATTGAAATTTAATGGTAGGTTAGGATAGTAAAGAAATTTGCTATTTGAGGAGTAACTTGTCTAAAATATATAAAATAAATTGCATTATCCAATTAATTAAATTCAAGGGATGAGGATAGAAAGGAAAACAAAATCTAGCATTCCTATTGTATCCCAAAAATAAATAAATTTGGTATATCATTTGAAATTTGGGTTGAATGGGTATAAACTTGTTTAAGCCTCCCATGTTAGACACAACGTGGTATCCTTGGTAGATTAACTAGAATTAGAATATGAGGCCTGATATATAAAAAATTTACCAATTCATAATAAATAAAGAGTACCATTTATGTGATATTTGTTAATAATATAAATTACCTTTTTAGTGGTAGTGTTATGTCTGTTTATATCAAACAGATAAGTAGATCATTTGAAATCTAGGAAGTGTATAATCTAAAACATGAATGGATAGAAAGATAAAAAACACTAGTTTGATAAATATAATCCTTTCGATAAATTTTTATTTGTGTATTTTTCTCTTGATTCATAATTTGATTATTTCATAATGGGATTCATAGTAACATTCGATGAGTCATAATAAATTTTTTACATGGTTATGGACAATGGTTAGAATTTATCTTGAAAATAGAAATATATATCAGCTAAAAAATCTAGAAATAATTCAATATATTTCTTTAAAATTCTAGAGGATAAAGGAAGTTTATCATAAAAAAGAGTGTTTATCTAAAATATGTGATGTGCAATTCAAATTCTCCAAAATCCAGTGTTTCATGAAACAATAAAACAATGTTACATGAAATTATATTTTATACTAAATATATTGGAAGATAAATATTTAGGGTTTATTTATGAGATTTGTGAATAATAATAAGGATAACATGATCATTATGGTTTTTCTATTTGAATGTATGTTTCAGCATTATTCCACAATAAGACCTAGGTTAATGTACGATTATGGAGAACACTCCATGCATGTGAATGGAGTATGATATTTTTTCCTTTTTTGAAGTGTTATGAAGGATAATACTTATAGAGACCATCAAGTTGGATATTTATGGAATCATAAACTATATATATCTTACTGATTCCACATGTAAAAAGTATAACCTCTATAATTACATCTTGGAATTAATTAGGCATTTATAGCAGCCCCTTTAGAAAACACGTTATTTATTTTCTAAATATTAGTGAATGTCCAATGGTATTTTCATGTTGGGTGTGTTTTCCATATGAATGTGTAAATATTCCATCAGTTTTAGTATTTGATACAATTATGTGTTGTAAAAATAATAAATATAATGGATCATATGATATAAATACCAGATAGTATTGTTACATATTTAGCTAGTTGTGAACATTTATAAAAATGACGTGGGACTAGTTTTTGATTTTATATTATATTAATTGAATGTTAAACATTATCCCTATTTAAATATCAAATAATACATTGGAAATAAAATAATTTTTTTATTGTTCTCTCACTAATATATGTTGAATATTTGAACCACATAATATTATATGTCAACTTTACTTTTTCTATTTCTTACTTTAAAAAATAATTATTATTGTAATTTTTTTACAAGTTTGTGAGAAGGGATACTTAGTGAGGTGGGTGGGGATCCAATCATTATATATTCTAGATTAAAAATTCTTGGGGGAAATTCTGGTGATTCAAATTATTAGGCATAGACACTTGGGAAGTGTAGTAATTTAGTTGTTAAATGTTTCATCTACTAGAGGATCCACATTCTATCCTTCCCTAATATGACCATAATATATATAATATAATCCATTAAATTGACCATATGTATGTGAATGTACATAAATTAGTAATAAATATATATAATTCATGTATTTTTATCTGGAAACCATGTGATATGGTTGAAATAATGACACTAGACTTGATGTTCATTGACCAATTCCATTAATACCCAAATCCATGTAACCACAATAATACCATAATATGAAATCCATTACATATCCATAGATGATCTCATAAAAGACCTATCCAGGTAAACTATTCTTTGTAGTTGGTATTGACTATATAGAAAAATGGTATATTGGAAATAATAAATCAATCATAAGAGTAAAAATTGATAACTATCCTCTTCCACATTTGATACATTATCCTCAAGGAATGTCCCCATGGAATAATGTTTTATCCAATTTCCAAGTTAAAAATATGCCTATGGAGTGAATATATATAGGATAACTCTCAGACATGTCCAATAAACACCCTCCTTTGGGAGAGGACCCATGGAAAATTTCATATCTAGAACACAAAAGTGATAAAATCTAGAGAGTATAATTGTACAACTTGATCATTAGGTAGCATTAACATATTCATATTAGCTGTTTCATCACCAATTATATGATTATAAAAAAATAAAATCCTAACAATCATAGTCCATACCAATGATCTGATATAGCCACCAATCTAGCAGAGTCCTCATCTGGATGATAACAAATAGAACCCCATATATTCATAAGTAACTAAATTTATTATTCAAATACACAAACCCTATTTATTTCACAATGGAACGCCCAATGATTCAAGACCCCCAGTCCAAGACTAACTCAAAATAAATCAACATATCTCAGACGAAAATGAAAAATATCTATGCATCTATCTAGATAAATACCAACTATTTTGGTCTGAATAGAACTAAAATGAATCTATACTCTACCATAAGCACATAGATAATACCCACCCACAATAATGTGTCTCAAGGGGTACTCATTCCCCATCCCAACACATCATATCCCCTTTTTAAAAAAAAAATAATTCCAAAAAATTTAACTACAATCACCCATTACAAACATATTTATAAACTATGAATGACTCACATGACATCACTCTTTTTATCCATGGACATATTTTGATCAAATCCCACACCCATGAGAGTTACAAGCTCAACGAATCCCAATCACAACCTTATCATCTCTATGTGACAATATGAACTCTTATGGGAGAGTGGTAACCCACACACACTAATTAATTATATGAGAATCCCAACATTCACAACATTCAATCAATTTCTTGTATCAATACAAACATCCCACTCATCTCTCTCCATAATATCCAAGGTACTTATTGATAGAATATTTTCCTCTTCAATATAATTCCAAATCATTATGAAAACTAATACATTATTCATTGTCAAATGACATAAAATCTTGTACACTAACTCGCTAAGTCCCACACCATACAAAAAACAAATCATGTCATGAGATAAGACCACATAGGGGCCCCTTATATAATTATATACATAAACCCCTTGATGAGATAACTATTTGGTGTCACTATAATTACAACATGTGAAGTGCCCAGATCAGTGTGAATCACTGAGAGGGGGAGGGGGTGAATCAGTGATCCTTTAAAACTTTTTACTAATTGATTCTTAATCAATTAAACCTCTATGGCTGGTTAAAGCCTCGATCCAATCTTCTTGTATCTCTCACCTTTCCACGAATGATGCAGTAAATGTAAAGGCACTGGACACAAGGATTTACAAGGTTCGGCACCAAAGGCCTACGTCTTTGCCATGTTGGTTATACGCCCCAACATGGTTTCTCCATTATAATCGGTTAGTATTACTATGGTCGATATAGAGTCCCACTGTATCTCTCCTGAGTCCCACAGGAGGGTCTTTATACTACGTCCCATAGTGTTACCAGAGTCCCACTGGCCTGCTCCAGAATCCCACTGAAGACTTCTTCCACCCTGAGTCTCACAGGGGGCTTCTCCTGGATCCTCGAGTCACACGAGTAGCTCTTCTTCACTTTAAGCTTCTTCAAGTATCTTCAGCAGTCTAGGATAAAGACTGCTGGCTTTGCTCTGTACCTCTGATCACTTGTGATGATCAGGTCCTCTCGTCTTGCTCAGGATTTATCTCCTTCTTCTCAGGATGACCTGGCTTCTCTCCAGCTACTGAATACTCAGACAACTGATATCTTTAACTTCAGTATGGTCCAGTCTCACTTCACATCAACTTCATGCACTGAGTGCATGGTATCTCTACTTCCTCATGCACTGACTGCATTCCCTCTTAATTCTCTTCAAGAACTCTTGGTCTTGGACAACTCAGATGCACACAACCAGATTTGGCTTTGTTCACGTGTGCACGTGCATGCATGCAAGCATGCACTTCCCTCTTTCTTCTCTTGGTGCAATAAACCCACAAAGGGTGTAGTATCTTTAAGCACACACCAGCTTATCACTTCTTCACACACTTTATTCAATTTTCTTACACACTTGAATGTGTGTTATACTTTAGTGTGGATGTCCTCTTCCTTCAACTTCTAAATGCGTACACTTTGTACACACCTAGGTTCGGCCTTCTTTGTTACTTGTTCAAGTACACATAAATTGTTCTTTGTTTTGCACACACTTGACTTGGGCCTCTTCCAACTTCTTGTTGCACACCCTTAACCCGTAGGTTGTTCTTCAATTTTGCACACACAAAATGTGTCTTCACTTGGTGCACACACAAGGCACTAAAGGCCTCGGGTTTTCCTTCTTTGCACAAGCCACTGCCCGTAGGTTTTATTGTCTTCTTGGCACACAAGCACAAAGGCTCGGCCTTCTCAATGGGGCAAGGTGGCGCGCAAGAGTATGCTTGAGCCGCGGCCAACTCCTTCTCCAACAGCCGCACAAGGTACCAAGCCGCAAGGGCTGCGCAAGCCTCAACCAACCTTGAGCGCGCAAAAGATGCGGCTCGGGTTGTGCAACCCTCAAGAGTGCAAGAGCACATTCGGTGCGCAAGATTCTCCTGCCGCGCAAGTATGCGGGCAGGGAGAGCTCTTCCTGTCGCGCAAGTGATGCGCACAGGGAACTCCTTCGGGCCTCGGGTGGCACCGGGACTTCAGCCGCGCAAGTGTGCGTGGGGCTTCTTTCTTCATGAGGCAGAGAGTGCTTCTCACGGGACTCCACAAATATTTCAGCAAACACAATGAGAGCCTCGAGCTCTCCTTATATAGGAAGAGGGATTCCTCTGTCCATCTGCGTGTTAAATCTTGAATCATCGATGATTTCGGATCTTCAAAATCTTTCCAAATTGTGATTTCTGTCCTCTGTTTCAACGCATGTTCTTTTATTTATTATTTCCTCTACGTGCATGCGACTTAGAACGCATGCATGACCTTCGTTTAGGTCCAAACCATGCAGAAAATAAATCACGTGGCCTCGCACCTCCGGTTGCTTCGGCCAACCTCAAAATCTCCCATGCGTTGCATGCAAATGTATTTTTAAGCATGAATGTGATCAGTAGATCCAGGCGATCTCCATGGAGGTCTCGGTTTGCTCGGAGGTGGCCGGGAACTCTAAAACCGTCGTCGGGATGCCTCTGGTTCAGCAGTGGCTTTGCGGGGTGGTCTTCGGCTGAGCTCGAGGAAGACGATGTGGCAGCCGTCGGATCAGATCTTCGGACGGCTGGATTAGATCGCGGCGCGCGGCAGATGAATCGTGCGGCACAGATCAAGCGCGAGATCGCTCGGATGGCTGAGATTTGCTCCCGGTGAAATTTCCGCGTCCCACATCGAAACGCCGAGCGGTTTTGCAGCGGTTTATCACCCTCGCGTTGCCATCAGCTCAGCAATTGAACTTCTCCCCTCTCGGTGCCGCCCCGCGCCGAGTTCTCCCTACGGGCGCGCTCTGCGCCCACTCTGCTCCCTGCGGGCGCGCCACTGGCGCCCACTATGCACACCCTTCGGGAGCGTTCTGCGCCCACGCTGCGCAGGACCTGATCCCCTGCGTGGCCCGGCTTACACACGGCCGCGGCCTCTCGGGCTGGCCCCATGGGATCCCCTTGGGCGTGGTGACCTAGTCCCACATGTTCCTTGGGTTGAACCCTTAAGGCTGGCCCTTGGTGGCTTATTTTTTTCTTGAATATACACTAAGTATACAAAGTACTCTTAAGTGTAAAATGCCAAATGCCACTTCTTCCTTCTTTATTTTTCTTCTTCATTAGAATTCCTCCATCCTCCTCACATATACTCAATACATAGAATGTGGAATTCCCGAAGGGTCTTCTTCATCAACCGAGCTCCTGAATCACAGAATCTTCAATGTTCTTCATTGATCCAATTAGAGATCAATTGGATCTCCTTCTAATTCACATGCACTAAGTGTTAGTGCATGGACTTCATTAATCCACTTCATCCACTTAGAAGTTGTGGATGGATCCCATTCAACTCCTCATGCATTTTCAATACAATGCATGGTCTTCAAACATTGGTGTGACATTGTATCATCAGGATACAAGTTCTTTCAACTTAAAGAACAGTTCAACAATCGTCAGATATCACTAGAGAATGTTTCAACCACATCTCCTATGTCACTTAGTGAATCTCCTAAGTGACATGTCTCTAAGTACCATGGACATTCTCCATTCATCACCAACTCCATCACATCCTTTGTCATTCACATATTGAACCTCCTTGACATCAATCCATTCATTCCTTGACAACAACATACCTCATTGACAACAAATACAACACAGTGCACTTCAATCTCCCCCTTTGTATTTGTTGGCAATACACTAGAGCACATATGAATGGGTTAATATGTGTGCCAATATTTCTCCCCCTTATTGGCAATCAAATGCAAAGATGTGGTGTGGTTCACTTTCAAAATTCTCTTCCTCCCTTTGAAAAGTATTTTCTTGAAAAACACTGAGAGAGGGATGATGTCACATGTTCACTTGAGCAATGAACCTTTAGTAAATCAGCTCTAAGTCTACTTGGGCTAACCCGGTGTAGAAAACAAGAGTGATATGACCAAGGAATTCAAAGCTATCCATAATTCTCTACAAATGTGAGATCATGCTTAGGGGTTTGAAATTTTTAAGTTATAACAATGAATTTTCTAAATCCTGCACATCTTCACAAAACTTATTAGAAAGTTCAGGTGCAAAGATAAAGCTCCCCCTTTCATCCATTTGAATTCAATCAATACTCCCCCTTAATTGTCATGATGAATACAATTAAGAAACAAGGGATGAAAGTATGATTGGAATACCTTCACTTTTCTCAAGATGGTATTAAATCTTAGAATCCCATCTTCTTCTGATTGGCTCCCCCTCAAGGGGTGCACTCCATTCTGTCCAAACCACTCTCCAGATGAGAATGATCATCATCTTCAATTCCATGAAATGTTAGCACATGTAAATACAAGTGATTAGGGAATAAGATGGAACCTCCTTGGTTCATCAATGTGAACAACAAGGTTGAGAAGATTCTCTCAACCGAGATGTCCCATTTTCACCAGTCTTCACACTTGCACAGTTGATCTTCATTGATGATTGTGCTGGTGTGGTTCTCAAAACATCTTAATGTGAAACCTTCTTCTTCCCTTTTTCTTTAGAAATTGCCAGAGCTTCATATTCAACTCTTTGTAGTTCTCTGGCAAGTTGCAACTGATGTGGCCATATGACAAGTAAATCATTTAGAAGAGTGGCCCCAGTTCTGGAAGTTCCACATGGTTCCTTAGATGCTGTCAAGCTACCTTTCTTAAGCAACTTGTTTTCAATTAATCCCTTCTTCTTCTTCTGGATTGATTTTCTTTTTGAGTCCAGTCTGCTTCTATTTAATTTCATGGCTTCTTAACAAAGATCCATGATATGTCTTTTCTTCCCACAGTAGAAGCATTTCTTGGTGGTCCTTCTGGATGCATCACCCTTCTTGGATTTGAATTCCAAGGACTTCTCTTCATTCTTCAAACTCTTCTTGGGAGCATCTTCCACTTTCTTCTGCTTGCTTCCCAAGGAATCTCTTTTAGCCAGGTTCAGTGATCTTCTCTTCATTCCATCTTTGGATACAGTTGGAGATTGACATGTATCATTCTTTTGACCACTTTTGCAGCCATCCCAGATGTTGTCAAGCAATCTAAATCTGTTAGCAGTAAACATATGTCTCTGGACCTGTGGATGCTGCTTCTTTTCCTCTGGCTTGCTCCCCCTTGGCGTGGGCTTCCTTTGTGCTTTGACATTTAGTGGATTGTACCAACAATCCTTTGCACAGTGCCCATACTTATTACAACACCAACATTGACCCACAAATCTTGAATTCTTCAGTCCTTCTGATTTTAGGGTACTTTTCTGGAGCTGCTGTGTTGTTTCAGGAGAGCTCTGCTTCTTCATTTTCTTCATCCACACTTGTTTGGAATTATTTTTCCATCCTGCACTTTTTGTGGAAACACAATTAGAATCATCAGTACAAGATGGTATGGATGGCACCTTATTTCTAGAAGATGTTGCCCTTTTATTAGAGGATGTATTTCTTTTAGAATCATCCTTCTCAAAGCTCACTTGAGTAGCAACATTTCTTCTTTCAGCTGACTGGGAGGCTTCAGCTTTGGGTGATTGCATATTTTTCAATATCACCTCCAGTTCAAAGCATTTCATGTTGAGGGAGTTATTCTCATCCTCAACCAATTTTAGCCTACCTTACCAATTCTGTTTCAGCTGTTCCATTTGGTCATCATGGACCTTCTTTATTTCATGCAATGAGTTGTCAAGCTCCTTCACCATTTTGACTTTGTCTTCAATTTGAGCATCTCTGACATTCATTGACACTCTGTGCAATTTTTCTAGTGTATGGAAAACTTCTTTGACCATTGTCTTAAAGAATTCTTTCTCAGAAAGGCTTCTTTGCAATTCTTCAGCAGTGTCTTCATATCTTTCATTGCAATGAGAAACGGTTTCATCTTTAGCCTTCACCAGCATTCTGAGAGTGTTGGTTATGCCAACCCTTTTAGCCAATTGATCTTCCATTGCATTGGATTCTTCTTCTAACTGTGATTTTTCTTCTTGAAGATCAAGGATGCCTGTAGCTACACACATTGCCACTTCCTTGGGGATTGTCTTATGAAGATATTCGATTGCATTTTGAAGATCATTCATTATTCCAAATTCATCACAGCTAGGACAGGCTTTCTTCATTTTCATGGAATGTTTCTTCTTTCTATTTTTCTGAGTCTTGGCAGATATCTCCATTTGAGGCTATTCTTTCATTTCCTCAAATCTGCACTTCATAAAGACTCCCTTGGATCTTTTAGAGGCAACCTCCCTCTGATACCAATTGAAGTGCCCAGATCAGTGTGAATCACTGAGAGGGGGAGGGGGTGAATCAGTGATCCTTTAAAACTTTTTACTAATTGATTCTTAATCAATTAAACCTCTATGGCTGGTTAAAGCCTCGATCCACTCTTCTTGTATCTCTCACCTTTCCACGAATGATGTAGTAAATGTAAAGGCACTGGACACAAGGATTTAAAAGGTTCGACACCAAAGGCCTACGTCCTTGCCATGTTGGTTATACGCCCCAACATGGTTTCTCCATTATAATCGGTTAGTATTACAATGGTCGATACAGAGTCCCACTGTATCTCTCCTGAGTCCCACAGGAGGGTCTTTATACTGCGTCCCACAGTGTTACCAGAGTCCCACTGGCCTGCTCCAGAATCCCATTGAAGACTTCTTCCACCCTAAGTCTCACAGGGGGCTTCTCCTGGCTCCTCGAGTCACACGAGTAGCTCTTCTTCACTTTAAGCTTCTTCAAGTATCTTCAGCAGTCTGGGATAAAGACTGCTGGACTTTCTCTGTACCTCTGATCACTTGTGATGATCAGGTCCTCTCGTCTTGCTCAGGATTTATCTCCTTCTTCTCAGGATGACCTGGCTTCTCTCCAGCTACTGAATACTCAGACAACTGATATCTTTAACTTCAGTCTACTCTAGTCTCACTTCACATCAACTTCATGCACTGAGTGCATGGTATCTCTACTTCCTCATGCACTGACTGCATGCCCTCTTAATTATCTTCAAGAACTCTTGGTCTTGGAAAACTCAGATGCACACAACCAGATTTGGATTTGTTCACGTGTGCACATGCATGCATGCAAGCATGGACTTCCCTCTTTCTTCTCTTGGTGCAATAAACCCACAAAGGATGTAGTATCTTTAAGCACACACCAGCTTCTCACTTCTTCACACACTTTATTCAATTTGCTTACACACTTGAATGTGTGTTATACTTTAGTGTGGATGTCCTCTTCCTTCAACTTCTAAATGCGTACACTTTGTACACACCTAGGTTCGGCCTTCTTTGTTACTTGTTCATGTACACATAAATTGTTCTTTGCTTTGCACACACTTGACTTGGGCCTCTTCCCACTTCTTGTTTCACACCCTTAACCCGTAGGTTGTTCTTCAATTTTTCACACACAAAATGTGTCTTCACTTGGTGCACACACAAGGCACTAAAGGCCTCGGGTTCTCCTTCTTTGCACAAGCCACTGCCCGTAGGTGTTCTTGTCTTCTTGGAACACAAGCACAAAGGCTCGGCCTTCTCAATGGGGCTAGGTGGCGTGCAAGAGTATGCTTGAGCCGCGGCCAACTCCTTCTCCAATAGCCGCACAAGGTACCAAGCCGCAAGGGTCGCACAAGCCTCAACCAACCTTGAGCGCGCAAAAGATGCGGCTCGGGTTGTGCAAGCCTCAAGAGTGAAAGAGCACCTTGGATGCACAAGCTTCTCCTACCGCGCAAGTATGCGGGCAGGGAGAGCTCTTCCTGTCGCGCAAGTGATGCGCACAGGGAACTCCTTCGGGCCTCGGGTGGCACCGGGACTTCAGCCGCGCAAGTGTGCGCGTGGCTTCTTTCATCGTGAGGCAGAGAGTGCTTCTCACGGGACTCCATAAATATTTCAGCAAACACAATGATAGCCTCGAGCTCTCCTTATATAGGCAGAGGGATGCCTCTGTCCATCCGTGTGTTAAATCTTGAATCACCGAAGATTTCGGATCTTCAAAATATTTCCAAATTTTTATTTCTTTCCTCTGTTTCAACACGGGTTCTTTTATTTATTATTTCCTCTACGTGCATGCGACTTAGAACGCATGCACGACCTTCTTTTAGGTCCAAACCATTCAGAAAATAAATCACGTGGCCTCGCACCTCCGGTTGCTTCAGCCAACTTCGAAATATCCCATGCGTTGCATGCAAATGTATTTTTAAGCATGCATGTGATCAGTAGAGCCAGACGATCTCCATGGAGGTCTCGGTTTGCTCGGAGGTGGCCGGGAACTCTAAAACCGTCGTCGGGATGCCTCTGGTTCAGCGGCGGCTTTGCGGGGTGGTCTTCGGCCGAGCTCGAGGAAGACGATGTGGCAGCCGTCAGATCAGATCTTCGGACGGCTGGATTAGATCGCGGCGCACGGCAGATGAATCGTGCGGCGCAGATCAAGCGCGAGATCGCTCGGACGGCTGAGATTTGCTCCTGGTGAAATTTCTGCGTCCCACATCGAAACGCTGAGCGGTTTTGCCGCGGTTTATCACCCTCGCGCTGCCATCAGCTCAGCAATTGAACTTCTCCCCTCTCGGTGCCGCCCCGCGCCGAGTTCTCCCTGCGGGCGCCCACTATGCACACCCTTCGGGCGCGCTCTGCGCCCACGCTGCGCAGGACCTGATCCCCTGCGTGGCCCGGCTTACACACGGCCGCGGCCTCTCGGGCTGGCCCCATGGGATCCCCTTGGGCGTGGTGACCTAGTCCCACATGTGCCTTGGGTTGAACCCTTAAGGCTGGCCCTTGGTGGCTTATTTTTTGCTTGAATATACACTAAGTATACAAAGTACTCTTAAGTGTAAAATGCCAAATGCCACTTCTTCCTTCTTCATTTTTCTTCTTCATTAGAATTCCTCCATCCTCCTCACATATACTCAATACATAGAATGTGGAATTCCCGAAGGGTCTTCTTCATCAATTGAGCTCCTGAATCACAGAATCATCAATGTTCTTCATTGATCCAATCAGAGATCAATTGGATCTCCTTCTAATTCACATGCACTAAGTGTTAGTGCATGGACTTCATTAATCCACTTCATCCACTTAGAAGTTGTGGATGGATCCCATTCAACTCCTCATGCATTGTCAATACAATGCATGGTCTTCAAACATTGGTGTGACATTGTATCATCAGGATACAAGTTCTTTGAACTTAAAGACCAGCTCAACAATCGTCAGATATCACTAGAGAATGTTTCAACCACATCTCCTATGTCACTTAGTGAATCTCCTAAGTGACATGTCTCTAAGTACCATGGCCATTCTCCATTCATCACCAACACCATCACATCCTTTGTCATTCACATATTGAACCTCCTTGACATCCATCCATTCATTCCTTGACAACAACATACCTCATTGACATCAAATGCAACACAGTGCACTTCAACATGTAATTCCAATAAAGTTTATACTGAAAAATATACATGATTTATTTCAATATTAAAAATTATAATTCACTTATACATATTTATTTAGATAGTAATATCTAATATATATTTACAAAATCCTTTTATTCATAAATATTACATCTTAATAGATGAATGATAAATAAATCTCATAAAAATTATACATTAGGATTTTAATTGTTTAGTTTGTTTGATGAATATAAACTCATTCCTATTATTTCATTAATAAACATCAATATATCCCATAAAAATCCACTAATACCCTACTTTTATTACACAAACCTTATTAGAAACCATTCTTCATGACATTAAGAATTTTACAATAATAAATATTATAATCAAATAATTAGTAAGGGTAAGAAAGATAGATATAAATGATCATATAAGAATATCATGAGAATAATATTTCATGAACACGAGATTAAAAATTATATACTATAACATATATAACACATATCATAACATAGAATCATGGAATAAATATTAGAAGTTCATAACACATGGATCATAAAGAATATCAATGAACATAAACCATAAGATCATATCATATACAGAAGAATGTGTAAAAATATAATATTATAAAATTGTGAACATGAATAATTTGTAAAATGTAACATAATTATAACAGGGATGTAAAATCATGCCCTTACATAAATTTAGGGACATGAAAATACACCCACACATAATCTTAAAGACAAAGAACCATGTCCATTCATAAAATTTTGGATAATAAAGCATGTCCAAGCATAACCTTATAGACATGAGACCAAGTCTGCACACAAACATATAGACATGAATCTAGGATAACACATGACCTTTTTAAAATGAATTAATTTCCTCATATAACATTGTGAAAATAAAATAATGTTTACATATAACATAATTAACGCATGAGTTATTAATCATTACCCAATACATTGGATAATGATTTAAGTCATACCATTCACCTAATATGTATATTTTTGAACCATAATGACATAATATAGGATTCATGTCATTTATTAGGGAATATTAAATGGGTTTTATAATCATTTCATTATAGATAAATCCATATAAAATATACTTGTTTCATAATCATCTCATAATAGCATAACATGTTGAAAAAAATAAGTTACAGAAATATCATTATAATTTTAAACCGTCATGTGAAAAAATAATGTGTCTACCATTAGATCATATCCCCGGTAAAACAGAGGATGCACCAAATGTTTATATCTTTGATGAAGATAAATTTCGTTAAAAATCATTAAAACATTCATAATGACAATAACCCTTCCATTTTGATATAAAAATACAAAATATAATCTTATCTGAAATATAAAATAAAAACATTTCTATGAAAATAACCTTTGAATCTTGTAAAGGATGATATAAATCACTCATTTTCTTACTTGGTGGTAAATATTATGGTGGTCAAACACTTTTAAATAATGATTTCCAACACATTTTCATAAAAAAGTAAAATTTTATTTTTAATAAAAAGGAATAAAAAATAATAATAAATAAATTTCAAAACATAGAAAAATAATTACCAATGTCATTAAAAAATTATTTTATAATGTAAAAAATATTCTTCCAAGAATTTTTAGAAAACATGCATATGGAAGAAAATTGATTTTTGATCAAAGATAGAAATAAATTGGATTTTTCTTAAAAATATTTTGAAATATTGAGTTCATAATGACTTGAAAATTAGAGGATGTAATGAAATTTCCCGATATAAATAAACTATAAGTAAAAACATGAATTTATTAGCGATATATCATAATATTTCATCGTCTCTCCATAATTATAAACAACACCAAATAATAATGTGGTTGAAAAATAATACTCTTACCACTTTGGTATATTTATGAATTATAAGTCCCATGAAATAAAAATACTATATGGATATCTATTTCTAATAATTTCATTATAAGGAAAATTAAATACATTCCAAATAAGTATATATACCAAAAAAATTAAATTAATGGTTTATAAGTCTTATGTCACACATAAATAAAAATGAAATTAAAATTCCTTACCACTTTAGAACCTATTCAATTGTAAGCCCAATAAAATAATATAATCAAATGAAACATAAAATATCATATAAATAAGTACATTCATGAAATTAAATTTCATGAGGGTTACTATATACACCACACAAGATAAATCAGTAGTGAATATGGAAAATTTCTCCTATAAATAAAAGGAGGATACATGTTCCTTAAATAATTTATTGTCTACCTTGGTACACATTTGATCATACTAAATAATAAATATAATATTATTATAATTATATCCCTAAAAAATTTATATATATATATATCATAACTTATATTATTTACATTTGACCCTTTATTTCCCATCGTTGAAATTTCATTGTTAAAAATCGTTTAGATAATTATGGGATTAATTTTTTCATTATTGTTATTATTTGGTATTTTGTGTCATTTTAAATTGATCATAATTCAAATTTTTATATAATTTATATTATTATAATGATATAATATATATTCCTTATATATTTATTTAGAGTAATATATAAAATTTGGATATAGAAAATTAATTACATTGTTCATTGAGACGACATGATATACAGATGCATGAATGTTGTTTTCATTTTCTCTAAAGATAGAATAATAAAAGGTAAATATTATATCACCTTTGAAGAATAATATTTGTTTCATAAGTAGAAAATATATTCTATAAATGTTTATTCATTACCATACTTTTCAATATAAAATTAAAACTGTATCGCACCACTTTTTGGAGCTGGGAGTAAACATATACGCACAAGGGACATTATAATTTCCAACATATTAGAAGTTAAGAAGGTATTTCTGGTATTATAAAACATGAAGTAAAATTATTTCAAAATTATGATATACATATCATCAATTGGATTTCATATCAAACTGTGAGAAGCTTTTATGTAAAATGATTACATCGATTCGTATGTAAATAGTCCATGGTAAATACAATTGATGATTTCATTCCCCATTTGGTAGAAGAGGATATACATGTAGATTATAAAACAGAAGTTATGAAAAATAAGTCTATTGAATATAATAATTTCATTATATCATCTAATTTTAATAAAATTTTAAGGTAGTGGTAGAAGATATAAAATAAAAGAACTCAATTAAGAATGATACCTCTTTTTCAAAAAACCTCACAAATTATTAATAGTGTTTCCTATTAAATATAAGGAAGCTGGGAAATGAGTACAAAATTAAAGGAAGGATTTAGGAATGTATATTTTGACCAAAAATATATTTTATTCTGTTGTGGAGAGGAGAGTTGTCCTTTTTTTAGCGGGGAAGAAACCCCATATTGGTACTATATGAAATTTTCCTAAACAACCAAAAATGATAAAATAAATACCAAGGAAAATTATTACACAAGAAAATATATTCGAATTTTAGATTGTATAATGTTTAAATATGTCCATAAAATAGTATTTAGTCATGTATTATAGGATAAAATACCCTTACCATTTAGTTTAACACCATGTAAAAACTTTTTAATACTAACCATGTTAATTATTTTATAATTTTTTTACTATTAATTATGATAAATAATTAATTTTGAGTAAATATATTTTTTTAATTATTTGGATTCAATATTTTGATTAAATTATTCCAAATTTAATACACTTCTATAGTATAATTTAATTTCAAATTAATCTCCCCGATACAATGAAAAAACGGGGTTATAAAGAAAATATTCCCATATATATTTAAGATGTTTTTATATAAAATTTGAAAAAACTGATTAAAATGACCTAATTGGATTAATAATATTGTAATTGATTTATTTTTATTTTCTAATCATATTATTAAAATGGGATGTGATAATTATTTAAAAGAAAATAGAGTTTTAATAAATAATATTATTTTTTGCTTTTTTGTAAATTAACAAATTGTCACTATAATATAATATTCAATGTTTTTTCAAAAAATAATTTTATTATATTCTAACAAATTCTCAAAATGATAAAAAAATCACCTTTATATTTTTTTATGAAAAACATATTTTTTTAAAGAAGGTATTTTTGAATAATATAAAGGACCAACTAAAAATTAATTAATTTTTATCAATATGTTCTCATTATAAAAATCCATTATAAAAGCTTTTAAAAATGTATTTATTCTTATTCATACGATTATGTTTAATTGTTAGATTATAATGATTAATAAATTATAATAATAATAATGGTATATTGTGTTTCTGTAAAACACGATGTTGTGTGTAACACATTATATTAATGAAATTAAATTTATTAGAGTACCAATATACAAAATATATTGGCATTATTTCCACATCAAAAAATTTGAATCCTATAAATTATAATATATTCATGGTGTGTATTCTTTTTTAAAATTTCATCATGGAATACCTTCATGTGAAAATGGTTCTATAAAACATAATATTTACAAGAGTGAAAATAAATTATAAATTTTATCTATATAAACAAATAACGAGATTTTTAATTAGGAGAAAACTTGTAATAAGTGAACATTTGTACATGAAAGTGAAAAATAACACCCAAATACTGATATATTATGATAGAGAACATGGTTAGGAGAAATTTAATGGACACAAATCCATAAATCCTTAAGGTGTGAACAGACCGTTTATTCATCAATAAATGAATATATATGTATAATTTTTTATTTCTATATTCATTTATTATGTGGATTAATTTTCATAAAATGATATACACCCTTTATTTCATTCCATTTCATAAGTACAATTTCATCGTTTGTTTTTTCTTCGATCAATTACCAATTTATCTCTTAATCCATGAAATGAATTTTTATGACTAATTTATTTTATTTCATGAAGAAACAAAATTAAATTTTAATGGTTTATAAGTACCACAAAATGATATAAATTTAATACTTTTTCCTCAACATATTTATTTAAAACTAAATGGTTAACACTGGTTATTCATTATCGATTATTAAATTTAATCATGATTGAAAAATTAACAAATAACCCCAAAATTTCATCACAACACATTCCAAAAATAGTTATCCTTATGGATCTGCAAAAATATATCTGAATAAAATTTAATCATAAATATTGGAATAATTTTATCTCACATCCTTTTATGATAAAAATATTCATTATCTTGAAATAGTTTTAACCACTTATAGAGTCTCATATAAAAATATAAATACCAATATAATTTCAAGAACAAAATCTAATATGATTCCAAAATGTAATTTCCACATTATTCATGAAATAAGTTCATATATTTGAAAAAAAAAATCCCATGGAATATCGGGTTCATCCTTACACCGTGAAAAGATAATAGTTTTTTCACAAAAATAAGTATAAATTCAATATTCTATAATATTTGTTGAGAATGATTATCCATTTCTATAATCACAACAAATTTCATTTATATATGAAGAATAATATTTTCATAGGTCTCCTTTATAAAAACACCAGCATGATATTAATAAAATTATTGTAGAGTTTAAGTGATCCCAAATTATTGTGATTCACATAATCTATTTTGATTGAATAAATATTCACTTTTCATTAATATTTTTAGTTTATTGAGTCTTATTAGACATATTAGATCTTATATTAGTTAATTTATTAACATAAGTCCAAAACTCATTTCATATATGAGACTAAAATGTTGGTGACATATTCTTTTGTACTTCATCTCAATTCATTTCATTTAATGGTATCTTCACATCACATTGAAATTATTTTTCTTGATAGCCATGATTACCAAATAGAAATCATGTCATTTTTCCTATCAGGAATTCACCCGAGTTAACATTCCCATAATTTGAAATACTACTATAGCTTCAATGAAACTCCATATTCCTTTTGTTTTAATGAGAAAAATGAGGGTTTAATATTCACATTTCCACAATCATTTCACATAGGAAATTTTTTTCATGTCATCCAAAGTATTTTATGGAAAATGGAATCCGAATACATTGCTTTAGAAATATAAAGAATATATAAAATTTTATTTTATTTTTTATGATTAAAACCAAATAATACATTTATATCATTTTAATAATTTCCCCATATTTACTAATGGATTAATCATCATTCTTTTTATGCTCGTGGAATTCCAAATCCAGTTTTTACATTTATTATAAGGGAGGTAATTTATATATATTTCCCTTAAAATCATCTCATACCATAGAGTAATTTTCATCCTCTTACATTGTATTCATGATAAGATTCCACCCTTAATCTTCATTACATTCAAAATAATAAAAATCGAGGACCACATTTCATGGTTTCATCAATGATGAAGGAATATCTCTTTTACATAACATTGATCCATATATCATTAACCGGTGGATTATATGTATCATAAAATGATAGTAGAAATTATTCTATAAAATATTTAATAGCATGTGTCTCCATAGTTGATAAATCTGGATGTCAATATGATCTATGTTGTGGATTATATCTTTAGGGAGTTTAGTGAGCACAATTGCAAAATATTTTATCCCATATTTTATTAAATTTGGTTTATTATGATCATTTTTAATGAAATGGACGTCACATTAATTTATAAAATGATTCTTTTAGGTTTCATTCATTTACTAGTACCAAAAAATTGTTGTATGAATAATAATATTTTCAATTAGAAACTAAACTATTGTGAAATATGATTTAAAGGATTTCTAAACCAAGACACCTTTATTTCGATCTTTATATTATTATGTTGTACTTAGTTCAATCATGGTCTTAATATTTTCAAATATTTTATGATGGTTTGTATATATCATTGGGAATTTCCAAAACATATCCCTTAGTTTTGTCAAAAATATGTGTAGCAAGTATTGTTGTCATGAACAGGGTGATGATCGAGTAAAATCCAAACATGCATATTTTAGAGATATTACCCACATGTATAATAGTGTTAGATCTACATGAACTTGTACAATACCGATATGGATGTAACTACATAGAAATGAGTTTATCAATCCTTTACCAGCATTCAAGGATTTTTTCCTACATTTGGACATCAATATAGACTTCTCCCCAAGGTTTTTATCAATATTACATAATTGTAATCTCCAAATTTTAACATCGCCTATTCTCCAATTGCAACTTTAAAAAGCCATGATTTTCATAAATATATATTAAATCTTAGTATATTTATATTCAATTCATCTTACAAAATAAATTCATGTGGAACACAATGGTTTATTATCCTTAGATACTAGATAATCAACATTATAATTCTTCTCCCATGAGATTTTGTCCACATTTTTTTCCATTATCCATTCCCAAAATAAACCCATTCTACATGAATGATATAAATTAAACATAAAAAAGATTGATATCATTTAATTATTAATGGTATGAATGGGATATATAAATGATCCCAAAACCATACCAAGAGAATACGTGTATGAGATCATGGTAATTATATTTGAATTCCATATTCAGTATAACACAGATCATTATCATGAATCATAACACAATGTATGGCCTATCATAAGACAAGAACAATCATGAAAATCAATGAACATAACCCAATAGATTACAATATAGGAATATTAATATAAAATATGTAATTATATAACATTATTAACATGTATAAATACAAATAGGTTCACCCATTAGGTTTATGACATAAAATAAAGCCCTTACATAAACATATATACATGAAACATAGTTAATGAATATCCTTATAAATATGAAACCAAGTCCACAAAAAACATTATAGATATGAAATAAGGTCTATGCATAACCATATCAAAATGAAATCATAGTCCAGAATAGTATTTTTAACAGGAACTCCAGGTCGCATAAAACACAATTAACTCATGAGTTATCTATCTTTACAAAATTCATTAGGGGATATATTGGTCCCACCTATCACATAATACTTTTATTTATGTATGATCATATTTAAAAATATTAATAATGTCTTAACCCTTGAAAAAGTAAATTGGTTTTATAATCATTTCATCATAGTATAACCCCATAAAAATAATTATGTTTCTTAAACATATCATCATAACATAAACCATGAAAAATAAAAGGGTTTCATAATCATATTGTCATTAAAATCATAAACCATAAAGTGAAATAGTAACGATGGTACCATTATATCATATCCATTGTAATGAATAAACAAAAAAACAATTGATTTCATCATTGGTGAATAAAAATTGCATAAAAATATCAATAATGATTTTTTTAGGAAAATATCTTATCCATATTTAAACAAATTATTTAAATTCTAACAATTTCATATGTAATAAAGAAATTTTTATTAATCTAAAAAAATGTTTACTATTGTGATATATGTTTTAAATCATTTAGGATACATTGAGACATGAAATAACATTCAATTACTATAGATTAAAATGACTCATCATTTCACATTTATCAGAAAATTCAAAATAGACATGTTTTTAAAAAGGTAAGGAGATTCATATAAAATAATTTTTCAAATTGTAACAAAAGGGAAATTTTTTTTATAAACAATCATTGTTTAATTTTATAAACAATATTTAATTTTTTTAAAATCATTGACCTGGAAGAAAAAATATATTCAACCGAATATAGAAATAGGATTCATTTTACATAAATAAATTCATTTCATTTTTTGAGTAGATAAATAAAATAAAAATGAATGAAGTTATATAATTTATACAGATTACTATAGGATTATGAATTTCATTGGTATACTGAGTGTTATATAATAATAATTCATCATCATTACTTTATTAAAAACAACCATGATAAACAATTTGAGTGTACCACAACACCCTTACCATTTTAGTATCTTTTAAATCACAAACTAAATGAAAGAAACCACATTATCTGTATATGAATATCCAATAATTTAATGTTGTTAATATAAAAATACATTTACACAAAGTATATATAACACAAAAAATTAATATACAATGTTTGAGGCATATTGCCCACATATATAAAACTATGAAAAAAATCCAATTCCACATTGGAATCTTTTAAATCTTAATCCCAATTAAAGAATGAAGGAAAACTAAAAATTAATTACCTTTATAATAATTACATTCAATATATAACATTTCTATAGAGTATGTGTATACAATACAAAAAATAAACGAGTGATGAATATAGAAAATGTCTACGAGAAATAAAATAGAGACTATAAATCCCTTACCATATGTCTCGACGTAGTTTATACTTGTTTGAAAATACTATATAATAAATATATTATGATAATAAATATATCAAATAATGATACCCACACACTAAAATATATAAATATATATACCGTATTGATTTATTTATGATATTTTATTTCCCATTTATTAACAACTCTTTTTCAAAATCATGTTTTGGTTGATTTCGGCTTTGTTATTTTATTCTATGTTTTCGTTTGGAATCTCCATTTACTATAGTTTGATCATGGTTAAATCATATCCATAATTTTAAAATTCATATAAATATAATATACTAACATTATATTTGTATTTATATTTATCTATTAATGTTAAAGGGAGAAAATTAATTACACCATCCATGGATGTGTCATGCCATATACAAGAATGAGCGTTGTTTCCATTTTCCATATAGGTGTAAAAAAGGAACATGAATAATGTATCAAAATTAAATAATAATATTTTATTTCACATATAACATATATATTCAGTACATAATTCCTATTTATAATCCATGTAAAAATAAAATCAAAAACATATCACATCCCCTCATGGAGGTGGTAGTGCACAAATATTCATGATCAATGTTTTTTTTCAGCAAAGTATTAAGAAAAAATGTAGATATGATATTATAATTAGATAAAACTAATTATTTTATAAATATTTTATAAATATTTTATATCCATATTTATATACATATGTGAGAGGTGGTTATGGGAAATGAATTACATTGGTTTGTGAGGTAGTCATCCACCATACACACTATTAATAGTTTCGTTTCCCATTCGATAGAAGAAAAGAAAGATATATGTTATAAAACTAACATTATAAAACTTAATTATATAGGAGATACATAAGATATTATATTAGAATAATTTAATAATTTTTCATATTGGTGTAAGAAGAAATAAAAAAATCTTGGTTTAGAATGATATCTCTTCTTCATATGACCTCTTTAGGTATCCCCCAAAAGCAATCATAAGAGGGTATCATAATCAAAATAATTCCTAGTGGATTTTTTCAGTTAAATAATAAATTATTTGGGTATATATTCAATAAAAATGTGGATATTTTAGGGTGGATATAACAGTATATGATATGTTCATTTATAATTGTGGAAAAGAATCCATCTGGAAACTACTTGGAAATTTCTATAAAAATGGTAATTTTGACCGCACAAAAAATAAATAAAAATTACCATATATTATGGTTTTGGAGTTAATAATGTAAAAATTCTACCAGAAAACAATATTTTAGATATTTTGTATTGGTAAAAAACCCACTATTGTTCGGTTTAACCCTGGGTAAAACCGTTTTAAACTTAACCACAACAATTAATTTTTACTTTTCTTATATTTATTATAATCAAAATTAGTTTTTCCCTTATTATATAATTTTAATCATGGTTATTCCATATATGGAATCCTTATTTCCAATTTCAATTCACATAATTGAAAAATTTTAATTTATATTCAAATATAGAGATGTGATGAAAAACTATTTTCCCAATAGATAGTTCTCATAAGTGCAATATGTTTTTATATAAAAATTGAAAATAAAATTGATTCCAATTACCTATATTGGAAGACAAATAATACAATTGAATAATTTTTTCTTTTTAAACCTTAATAAAAATGGTACTTGTTATTATTCAAATGAAAATAAATTTTTAAAAATAATTAAATACTTCTCACAACTCATCTAATAAACAATCACCCTAGAAAACAACTAAAAATTTACACTAATATATTTTTTCACATTTTAATTTCATATATGATGTTTATTTATTCACATAAAATATATATAAATCAAAAAATTTATTATTATTATTTTTCCAGAAAAAGATTTTTTATGAAAATGTATTTTCATTGCATATAATGGATTTACAAAAAATTCAATAGTTTTTATCAATATATCTAATTATATAAAAGTATTACCATTAATTGAAAAATGTTTTTTATTTTTATTAATAGAAAAAATTTTAACATAAAAGTTATAATGGTTATGTTTAAATAATAATATTTATATAATATTGTGGTTCGTTAAAAATAGACATTTCATGTAAAACAAGTTATTAATGAAATTTAATTTATTTGAAAATATATTTCAATGTATCTCACGGTGTCACATAAAAATTTACATTATAAAAAACTTAATAATTTCAATAATGTATTGATTTCTCATGGTTTATATTCTCCAATCAACATCAATGCTTTAACATGTATAGTAAAAATAATAATAATTCAAGTCCAATAAGTGAGATATTAAATAATCATAAAATAGAAAATATTAATTTTTTGATTATTCATAATTAATTTATTGGATTAAATATTAAATATATTCACTGTATGAATATTGTTCATTTGTTATAGCTGGAGGTATACTAGTTATAAAGTAACCAATTTAATTAATATACACTAAGTATAATAAAGTGATCTAATTAACATCGTAGGGAGAATACATGGACTCCACAGGTAATAAAATATATTATGAATAATAAATTTCACTTTTAATATAAGAGTTACCTTACATGGTGTATATAGTCATCACAATCAATGATTTTATTATATAACCTTTTTATTCCTTTAATGTAACATTGTGATCAATTAATTATTTTATATAAACCAGCAAACAAAAATTATTTGTTTTTTAATAGAAATATATATCTATATGAATAATAATGATATTGTAATAAATAAGAATAAAAATATTAATGGATTATTAAAATTTAATTTTTACATTATAATTGGTATTAAAAATTTTAATATAAAAATAAAATTTTCAATGATAAATTTTTATTATTGTTGTTTGATTAATCATAATAAATTTAACCTTACAGACATAAAATTTTATATAAAATAATACATTAACATCAACTAAATTAGAAATTTTAATGAAATAATATTTAGAAAACATAATGTTTAATAATGTCAATTATTAAATAAAAAATTTTTTCATATCATTTTATTTTTCATTTAAAAGATAAATTTACAAATATTATAAATTGAATTAGAGAAAAGCATCATCATTTTTAAATTCAAGATTCCATTATTTTATTTGGGTGAATGTTTGGGGCTTTTTATATTTTTTCTTTTAGGTTAACAGTGAAAATACCATTCTTACCAAAACTATGATCATTATGAAACTATCATAAGATAATCATCACATGGAAATATATATATATATTTAAATAAAAGATGAATATATTTAATGAAAATTTATTCATTTTAAAATATTAGCATTAACAAAGAAATAATTTGTTTATAATTATATAGATTATATAATATTTTCCCCTAATAATTATTATTTACTATAGTTTCATTTACATTAAAATAATACTGGTAAAATTAGGTGATGTATTTATTTTAAATTATCAAAATTTTTATTTATAACAATTAAAATTTTATTATCTGATAATCAAATACATATAGAATTTTTTACTATATATAAATTTTATGATTAGAATCACACTTTTCATAAAAATTATTTCTATGCATTATGTTATTTTAATTTAAAATTATTATTTCACACAATTATAAATTTTATTTTATAAAATAATTATTAAATTTTAAATTATAATGTATAAAAAATGTAATGTTGCGAATTTTAATTTTATTCATTAAAATTAATTACTAAAGATGAAAATTAATTGTCCGAATAAATGTAAAAAACATTAAAATTGACTTACTTAGAGGAAATGAATAAAAACATGTTAATAAAATATTTCCAGAGGGATGATTGAGGTTTATATCTAAAAAAATAATAATTTCGCATTATTTTTTACATTTGATACTTTTTTATTAAAATTGTAACATTAGATTACTGAAAATGAATTGGGTGCGTGCTAAATATCAATCTCCCTGCCTTTTTAAAGACAATCACATAATACACCCTATGTAAGACTATTACCTTCATATTTTATGATGAAACAATGATATTTTTTTCATCATAAAGCCTTATCAAGAATCCATAAACAAATAGTCCACATATATAGGCTTAAGTCCTCTATATCCGAGGATATAATAAAGATAATTCAAATGATCTCGATATATGAATTACAACATTTTTAATCCTTTCTTCATAATATTTAAATTACGAGCCTTTTCCAACCACAATAATGTTATTTAATAAAGATTAATAATACACCATTATGTTATTATATGAATGGATCAACTTATATTTTTTTAATTCCTCTCATATTAAAAAGAACATTGATTCTTCCTTGTGAATTCTATCACCTCTATGAAGTTTCATCATCAGTTTTTTTAAAACCACCTCTTAGGGATTGTTTGAATGATTATATTTATGAATTAATATGATAATATAGAATAATTATGATTTTTAATATTCTCTTTATTTTCTACTTTTATCCTATATGAAACACTAAAAATCCAATTGTAAATTGTGTGTTGTGAAGTCCACCACCTCCATAATGTAACATATTTTTTATCATATTTCATTATAGTAGTTATTTGAGACTCTAAAAATATGATTCAAAAAATAAAATAATATATAAATATATTATTTAAATGATATTATTTCAAAATAAATAATTTCATAACAATGTCTTTTGGCGCACGGTTGGGTCAGGGAGAAGAAACATGCGCTACCTGACGGTTGATTAGAGAAGGTTGGGTTCTACTTAATCACTTCTATCAGGTGCACCGTTTTTCGCCTCAAAATGCCCAACGGTTCTATATCCAGTAATACATGGACCTGCTTTCCAAAGGTAGGCATTTGCTGGGTGGTTTGACTAGCGATGCTTAAGAACTCACATTGGTTGAGAGGATGGGAAGTCCGTCTCATCGCACCCTTTTGGGGGAATTATTGCCTATTTTGGGACTCTCTTATATATTTAGGACGTATTCATATGTTCTAGAATCATTGGATTATACCCAAGCATAGTATCAACATATTTATTCTGATTGGAAATGGTCAGATAGATGCATGGATTTGGAATCATTTATGCCCGAGGTTTACCATCCCTCGATGGATTAATGACCCTGAGGTGTCTCGAATAATTGAGCCAGCACTAGGGTTGGTGCAATGAACCGACGTGAAGATAGTCAGATCAGCCGGTTGTTGGCCTTGAACCTCAGGGAGGCTTCCTACATACCCTACCTGGGAGACAGGGATCAAAGTCCACGCAGTTCAAATTGGGGTGTTGGAGAACCGACATAACGGTGGACACGGGGGATGGTAAACATCGAGGGTCCGATGGTGAGTATGCTTGAACCTCCTAGGAGGCCTCCTACATACCCTACCTTGGAGATAGGGATCAAAGTCCACATTGTTCAGATGAGTGGGGATTATGCTCTGAGGCATCCCCTAAGAGGATGTCATGGTTGATGCTTACTCTAAGCCCACACAAGTCATGATCGTTGTGAGAAACAAGAGGCAGCAGGGACCAGACGATCACATCGCGAAAGGTGCGTCCGTGAGAAGTGGAGTGGGGATTATGCATAGATCATCCCATAAGGTCTGGTCTTACTCCGAGATGGATTCCCATGGAGACAAAGCGCATCGGGAGAGGGAAAGATGTGCTCCTTTGCCTGTCACCTCTCTTGTTCCCAAGGGAAGTATGGAAGTGCATGGGGGCTTCCTTCTGATGGGTATTTTACTACCCCCCGATGAAGGGAGAAGTGCCCCGGCCCCAACAAGTGGAGGGGCAGAAAGGGGGATCCCAACATCAGACTCCACATTATCGTGGGAATGTGAACCCAGGAATGCTTTGAGAATCATCTCAAGGGCCGGGGAAACCACTTCACCCCTACTTACCATGGGTATGTGAACTCAGAACGGCACGGTGATGGGCCTGAGGGTTACGCCACATAGATCCGGTGGCTCTGGTGGTGGCCTCGGCTCGGGGCCGATGAGTAGCCCAGTGAGGGAGTCACGGAGGATCAGGCTGGATCAGAAGGATTTTATATGGCTCGGGGAATGGGAACTTTGAAGGATTTTATGGCCCACATAGAGGTATGGGTGGTGGCACCTTTAGCACGGGAAAGTGTTACGCGGTTGGATAAGCCTTCTGCAAACCAGTGTGGTCAGAGGACCGATGGGAATCTTGCAAACCAAGGTGGTTCATGGCTTTGGGTTTGATCCGTGAACCAGGGTGGTCCGCAGAGGGCTCCATGCAGGCAGCAGTGGCCAAGGGCGGCGCCGGCCGGAGGCTCATCGGTCGGGACTTGCCTACATAGGAGGGTGCTACGCGATGCGACAGATAGGAAAATAGGCATAAACTCCCTGGTCAATAGAGAGTGTATCCGTGGAGAAACCATGGATCGTGGTTTTCTCTTCTTTGTTATTTTAGGTTCGTTGTTCACCAAGTTATTATTCATTTTTGGTTCCTTATTAGTTCGTTCCTAGGTTTATACCTGCTCTGGTTCGTGAATTGGAACTTCTGAAATCCTAATCCTTCATTCAGAATCCTTCTTCCCGAATCTGATTGATCTCCTTAGAGTACGCCTTTTTCTATTCATCTCGGTATCCTTTTATAGAGCAGGGAAAAGGTTGTATCTATGGTCATGTGGATCCTTTTGCGAAGGCCCATGACCGAAATCCCAATTCACAGATGACTCTGTCAATTCGCCACTCATAGGGGGCATTGAGTACATCTCCCCCACGAACCAAATGATCTCCCCCGCGAACCAAACGAGCTCAGAGAGGGCTTTACGGCCACAAAGGGTTCCTCCTCCATTCCACGAATGACAGCGGATGCGGCTTGGGGCAGTCAACACGGTTTGTGGTTGGGGCAGTTCGTGACGGTGGAATGGCTCAACGCCTATTCTGCTTCTTTCCTGCGGAGGATCTCTGCCTCCATCTCTCGAACAAGGCTGGTCCGTGGAGGGGAGCAGTTTTCTGAACCTACCGCATAAAACATGGGCCTATTCATAAACAAGTTGCTCCATTTCCAATTTTGAGTATCGGCCTCCTTCCTTTTCCCAATTCTTTAAAGGTAATTTGTTAAAAAACCACTCTCTAATGAGGGGGATTATTATCTTCATTTGTGGATTTTTCAAGACCCTCTAGATTCCCCCCATTGGAATGGTGTCCGATCGGAACGAAGAGAAGGCTATTATGATGTAGAGTGGTGCTGAAACTCGGGTAGTTCGTAGTAGAGAGGTGGACCCAGTAGGGGACCACGCCTATAAATATGGGGGGCCCATCATTTTTACTTTACTAGATTCTTCACAAAATTAGAGTTTTCTCGCTTTTTTTGTCTCTGTGCGCTCGCTCCTTCACGAAACGCCTCATCCGCGAACCAGCTACCACTTCCACGAACCATTCCTTTGTTTGCGGCTGCCTTCACCCACAGACCAATTTCCCAACATTGAACAAATACATTAAATTAATTAAAAACTAAGTCACGACAGGACGCAGAGGAACTTGATTCGCGGTTTTAAATGGTACGTATACCATAATGATCCAAAATTTGAAAAATACATTATGTCTGAACTAAAACGCTTAATGCTTAGAAATGAGGTTCCGCGAGGAAGCCTTGTTCATGGTTTTCTAGACAATGCTCCATGGGCCAGGGTTTCACGGAGGCATTCCACGTTAGTCTGGTTCACGGGATGCTGTCATCATGAACCAACCTACGAGGCCATCTTGCATATTTCATTATCAGGCATGGATGGAATCCATTGCAAATACTTGGTATTTTGTCCAAGTTTTATTATTTTTGGACTAACCATTGGTGGTCTTCATAATGTAGGGAGAAAACATGGTTCCTCCTCGCCCTGCACCCAGACCTATTGTCGAGCCCCTCCCGACCGGTTCAGGGAGACGTCTAGCCATGATTCGTATAGCGGAGAGAATCGAAGAGGACCCTAGTCAGGCGATCATCCCTAACGATAGTGTCTTGAAGGACTTTCTCCCCCCTAAGCTCCTGGGATATACTTTATCAAATTGACTCCCACTTTATAGCTTCGGTCTTCAAGACGATGTCCCTATCCGCCCTACTTTCTCGGGTCTTCAGTCACCTTGCTTGGAATTGTTTCCGAAGTGTATTCAAGGAAACCTCACCCAATCGGGGGAGATGATCTCTGATCCTAATCCGAAGGATACCATCATTTTGAGAGGCTTTTTCTGGACCCAAAGTTATCAGTGCACTCAAGACTTCTCTCAAAAATCTTTCCGCATGAATTACCCTTCTATTATGAACCTTGCTCGAATGGATCATGACGTAGGGTGGATTCCTAGGTGGGATCATCGGTCTGGCAGGCTGTACTCAAATGACTGGTCTTGGGCCTTCTAGGTCCATCATCATTGCCAAGAAATCTCCCGAGTCACTGGAAGTATTCAATTTGTACTCCGCAGTGTGGGCCTCCTAGTTTGTTGTTTACCAACCATCCTTGATCCTACCTAACCTGCTCAGTCGCTCGTGTTCAAGCAATAATACTTTCCACCTTTCCCATGGTGAAGTCGGCATTAGTCTGTTTGAAATCTATCAATTGGGAGGGCTCTCGATTATCGGTGAGATGTATGAAGAGTTCATGTCCACTCCTAGTTCATGGGAGGACGTCGAACAAGTGCCTTCGTTGGCGAAGGATTTCATTGGTTATGGCGGAGCAATCACTGGGTCCGGCCTTGCGTGCCCGCTCTCTTAATCCCTATAGCACCTGGATAGGGTTATTTCTGAACACAACTGGTCCTATACCGATGATCAAGCACCCTAGGACTCATCCTTCTCAACAGACACGAACCACCCTAGGTTGTTACTAGGCGGTTCTGGAGGTGGGCGACTACCTTTCATGGGGTTACGAGGTGTGCCCTAGTGTGCTGCCTATGCTCCGGCTGGCAGGTTTGTTTTCTATGTTTCTGAGCGGGTGGCTATCCCCTTTTCGGGATATCAACCCTGGTGTCAGATCTTGTACCTTGATGATGGCATTCGAGTTGGCATAGGGCCGCCCTGTGAACTTAGCCATGCCCAGTTTGTCTCGTATTTACGAACTTCTGAGTCACATGCTGGACGGCGGGTCACCCTACCGTCCGAGTGGGACATTTCTATTCTTATACGGATAGATAGAGAATCACTACCACTATTATGAGTATTTTCATAACCCGGTCATCCTGCATCCTACGTTTTGGCCTACCCAGCTTGATATAGCTAGGGTTCGTCTGAATTCCCTCAGTTCTGATGAATTCATCGTCCTTCGGAGTGATTTTTCCCAGTTTTCCTTCAACCCCTACCCCACCCCTTATGGCATCGTGGTCGGCCACAAGAGGGGGATCCACAAAGAACGTTCTTACATGATTTTATTGCGGGATGAGTTTTTTTCTGTGCGGATTGAAGGAATTTCTCTATGCGAGTTTTATGACCAACATCATTTTTTCTACCAGTTTGGGTGTATAAAACTCTAATTTTCCCTTCCTCCTCCTCAGGCTCGAGGACTACACCCAACCACTCTCCGTCAATGGTGGTTGATGCTAACTCGAGAGGGATCTGATACAAGAATTATCTTGCCTAGTATGGGACCGGCTGCCAGCCTATCCTTGGAGTATGCAAGGATGTGGGTAAAACATTACCCCAATGGGATCCTAGGGATGGCTATCTGGCAGGTTCCCAAGTCAAGAGTCATTGTGGCTGCTATGCCTACCGCACATTCCTCATCGGCTCTGAGGGAAGACCAACTGATGGATCTTTGATCAAGGCGACTCAGGCGATTCCCCCCCCCCATCTCCAATGTGGCCGAAGATCAAATGGACCCAACCTTCTTGGATTTTGATGGGGATGACCCTGTGGCTTCGGGTCCCATCGAGAAAATTCCTGATGTTTTGCCGACCGATACTGGTCACAACAACATGACTCCCAAGCTCGAACCGGGGTTAGAAGATTAAGGTATTCCAGCTTCAGAACCATCGTCTAGCGTGCACATGCCTGGGATGGTCGGAATTCCAGACTTCATTCTCATTTCATCTAGCGAGGATACCAAAGATCCTTATGTCATGGAGGATCAACGAGTAGTGAAAAGGTGGGCCTGGCCCCAGATTCGTGATATTTTCACAGAAAATGGCCTTGCCGAAATGGAAACTAAAACTGATGCACTCCGAGAACTCTTCCTGGGTTTAGGGTTGGGTGGCTTTGACTATCGACAGTTTCATTTTCTCACCTGCCAAGTTGTCATTTCCCATGAATAAGTTTCTACTAGTGAGTGAAAACTTGATCACGTCATCGCCTCTCATTGCATGACCCGAACCCTAGAGGGAGCCATGATAAATCTCCATCAACTGATAACACATGATGCAAGCTCTTGAGATCAGGTGGTCGTCCTATCTTCCAGGTTGCATGAATGTGATGAACGGGCATCGATGTTGAGGGATCAATTATCAACTATAACTGGTCGCTTTGAAGCCACCAGAAAAGTGATCAACGATCTCCAAAAAACAGTGGAGCATACACGTTCGGAGGCCAAGGCTGAGGCCAGGGAGAAGGTCGTGCTGGAGCATACATGCAACGACCTATGCCGCACGATCACTGATTTGGTAGAGAGAGCGAGTCAGGATCCTTTATGAATATCAGATATATTCTTGTACTCCTTGTTTTATTTAACCCTATTTTTTTGTGAGGGAGACACCCCATCCTGTGGGCGTCCTCCATTTTTGTTCGAACGGAATACAATATCTGTCAATCTATTGTCACTGTAAAATTTTTTTGATACTAGAAGCATTTTTGTGTAAATAACAACTCACTTATTCCGAGTTATTCATAACTCAGGAAAACAAACTCTAAATCTTTCCTGGACCATGGGGTCCAGCGAGCATAGTTTGACTATTTCTAGGGTTCTGTAAAAAACCCCACAATCTTTTTGTCTTTTCTTTTAATTCCCTAATTTTTCCTGGGATCATTTAGTGTGAACCCAGCGGGTATGGCCCAACTTTTTCTTAGGTCGCCCTTTTCAGGTTTTCGGCCTAATAGGCTCTGTGCCTATTTTTTGAGCTTTTTAAAGTCTCGCCATCAATACTATCATTACTGATGTTTTAGGTCAAATATATTTGACCAAATATAGAGGGGAAAGTGCCCTAATGAGGTTTGGTTGATTAAAAGATGTCTCGGTGTCCTTCAAACACAAGTGGAGGGAGTGTGTTTCGATTTGAATGAAATGCATGCCATGTCTCAAGGCATGGGATCCATATAGGCATGCCGAGGTGGGAAGAGCATCACCTAAAGAAAAAATTGCCTTTGGTAGACAAGCTAGGGGCAATAAATATGCAGAGCCGCTGAGGGCATGGTATGCATAGTTGTGCAAAGGTGTCCTTAAGTCCATGACTCCCCATTTCTGATGGCCATACGAATTCATCAAATTCTGGCTTATGGAAACCACCATGGGTGGCTCGAAGAAGTACGAAAACCACTAGGGGTGGCTCGAAAAGGGTATTTGACATCTGAAATGGATTCGGGAATATCTATATAAACCAGGAGTGTAGAAGCATGGTTTTTGTCCTATGAATTTATCTAGGGTAAAGGACGGTTGGGGATTGGAGCGGTTTAATGTCATGCAGCTGGGACATCATCTAGAATGGAACGGATTCTCTAGGTCCTTGGTAATCTTGTCAGAGACGTTCCACCATATTTAGGAAGGTTTGTGAAAGGGGATAATAAACTGCATCTTAGAGGGTTTCCGAATGAATATGGGGGATCAGAGGCCAGCAACCGTACACAGAGAGGCATTTCCTAAAGAAATCATTCCTTTGGTAGACGGGCCATGGGCTATCAATATGATGAGACGCTGAGGGCATGGTATGCATAATCGTTCAAAGGTGTCCTTAGGTCAATGACTGTATTCTTTTGATAGCTGAGAAACTTCATGTAAGTTGAGATTCGGGACCACCAGGGGTGGCTTATAAGGGTTTGGCACTTTCTGGGTGTAGAGTATGGTTTATGAAAAGAGGATGCCAGGACACGGTAGAAAAGTCCTGGCTAAATTTCCGGGAACGGGTGAAGTCATCCCTTCCCACGCTGATGTGAGGTGGTAGTTTGTGTAGGTCTTGCCCTTGCACTGCGGGGGAAGAAAAACCCCTATCCCTGGCTAGGCTCGTGAAGAGTTAGACCATACAGTTTGATCTCATGTGGTAAATATGGAGTCCTTTCATTTTACTGTCATGCGGTAAGGTCAAGGGACATTTTTTTAACATTCCGTGCAGTTTAACGACATGCGGAAAGGATGAAGTACTCTTATTTTAACGGTCATAGAGCTCAGACAATTGGGTAAATATTGCTATAATCACTCAGAAGGAAATTGGGCTAGGATGCTCTGCCATGCTCTGAACAAGTGTGTTGGAATGAAGGTGTAAGCTGCAACTCTGGGGTTTCCCTGATCATGAGAGATGATATGGGGGCTCTGAGACCGATATGCATACGAGTCAAGGAAGAGTATTGCCTGAGGAAATATCACCTTTTATGGATGAGCCATGGGCTTTCATTATGTAGAGCCGCATAGGGAATGGTATGCATAGTCGTACAAATGTGTCCATGGGTCAATAACTTTCCACTGCCGATGGCCATGAATGATTATGAAAATCAGGGATTGCTCATAGCACAGATTTCAGAACATGTGGATAATGGTGTCTCGAGCACAAAAGAGACATCTTCAGGGTAGTTTCATACTATGTCAGAGTACCCTAGTTCTATATTTATGCTTGTAGATAAAAATTGTCATGTGAACCGCAGGCAGAGACATAGGCTCATTAGGTAGGTGTGCCCCGACAACACTTGGATGCGGGTGAGGAATGGACTTGTAAACCACTGCTCCATAAATTTTTGGATCGGGAGATATGACATGCGGGCATTGGGGCCGGTGAGCATATGGAGATCGGAAGATTATCACCTGGGGAAATATTGCCTTTGATGGACGATCCAAAGGCTATAATTATGCAGAACCACTGAGGTAATGGTATGCATAGTCATACAAAAGTGTCCACAGGTCGATGGCCTTCCGCCTCTGAAGTCCATGAGTGGTTATGGAGATCTGCAATTATCTGGGTCGTGCAGTTTGGTGTATTAAGAGAATGCATCCAAATGCGCCACAAGTATTCCTTTCCCATTTCACCATATATATTTGGTGGTTCTCGACGAATCCCGCACAGTTTATCGTCACACAGTAAGGACGAACTCCATGATGTTTAACATCATGCGTTGAGGATGACTTCCGTGCAGTTTAACGTCATGCGGTAAAGGTGGTGAGCATTTTTAAAGGATTCTGTGCAGTTTTACGTCATGCAGTGGGGACGTAGGGAATTTTTAAACCAGTTAAAATGCTTGTAGTTGAAGGCATTTCCTAGGATGTTTAATTCCTGGTCTCTGTAGATTTATGCCAAGCGACCAAGATGTTCCATGCAGTTTAACATCTTGCGGCAAGGATGTAGTGGTAAAGGCTGCTCTTCATCAGAGTGAAACATTTCTTGAACATCTCGGCATGCCCAGACATGGAAAGGGGTTTATTGGTGTAAATTGTGGATCCGAGGCTTATTGGTTCAGGAGAAATGATATGGGGATCCTGAGGCCTCTAAGAGTACGAAACTACGATGTGTGTCACATGTGGAAATATTGCCTATGGTAGACAGGCCAGAGGCTATCAATATGCAGAGCCGCTGAGGGCATGGTATGCATAGTCATGCAAAGGTGTCCACGGGTCGATAACTTTCCACTTCTGATGGCCATGAGCGGTTATGAGGATCCACAATTATCTAGGCCACGAAGTCTGTCATTTGGGAAGGAAATGTCTGGACATGTCGAGTATACTTGGCCCTAGTTTATATTAAAGCATAGAGAGCTCCCCGCGCTGATATATTTTGCACGCGGGGGTGTACTTTCACTCCATGCAGTTTAACATCATTCGATAAGGACTAAGTACTCCTAGTTTAGCGGTCATAGAGCTCGGACCACTGGGTGACTATTGTTGCAGTCAATCGAAGGAAAAATGAGTTAACATGCTCTGATATACTCTGAATAGGGCGGGGGATGAAGGTTGTAAACTGAATCTCTGAGGTTTCCCGGATTAGGAGATGTTGTGCGGGGTCTCTGAGGATGGTAAGCATATGGAGTTAGGAAGAGTACCACCCAAGGAAATCTTGCCTTTGGTAGACGGGCCAGGGCATATCAATATGCAGAGCCGCTGAGGGCATGGTATGCATATTCATGCAAAGGTGTCCCCGAGTTGATAACATTCCACTTCCGATGTCCATGAATGTTTATGGAAATCCGAGATTGCTCACAGTACAGAGTTCGGCATGTGGGGGTAATGGTGTCTGAGCATACAAGAAACACATTCACTACAATTGTCTATTGAGTCACATTAGCCTAGTCATGGCTTGATGTTCGTAGATGCAGGTCGTCATGTGAACCACGAGCATATACATAGGCTAAACAGGTAGGGATACCCATGAAATTTTGGATGTGAAAAGGGGACGAACTTGTAAACCGCTTCTCTATAAACTTCTGGATCAGGAGGCATGGTATGGGGCTCTGAGGCTGGTAAGAGTACGAAGCTAGGAAGAGTGTCACCTGTGGAAATATTGTCGTTGGTAGACAGTCTAGGGGCTATCAATATGTAGAACCGTTGAGGTCATGGCATGCACAATCATTCAAAGGTGTCCACAGGTGGATTACATTCCACTAATGATGTCCATGAATGGTTATAAAGATCAATAATTATCCGGGTCGTGGAGTCTGATGTATGGGGAGGATGTATCCAAATGCACAAGGAGTATTTCCACCTTGTTTCGCCATACATCTTAGGTGGTTCACAACGAAATCCGTGCAGTTTAACATCGTGCGATGAGGATGCGGTTCATGCAGGTTAACATCGTGCAGTGAGGATGATAAATACACCCCGTGCAGGTCTAGTCCATACATGGGGGAAAGAAGCATTTTTATCTTTCATTATCCACGTAGTTTAATGTCATGTGGAGAGGTTGTAAAAATACACCCCGTGCAGGTCTAGCCCATACAGAGGGAAAAGGGTTCATTTTTAAATTGTTCTATCCGTGCAGTTTTATGTCATGCGGTAAGGATGAGGAGTACACCCTGTACCGGTCTGGTCCGTACACGGGGGGAAAGAGAATTTTTATCTTTTATTCGGGGGGTTGGGCCAGGACGGGGGTACCCCGGCGTCACGACGTATTCTGTGAGGGCATGAATCAATCCGCAAGTAGTTCTCTAGAAGAAGTACACCTTGTTTCAGTCTAGTCCATACAGGGGGAAGGGGACATTGTTAACTGTAATTTTATTTCATTCAAAAGTGGCTAGGCCAGGATAGAACCCTGGCGTCGCTACGTATCCTACGAAGGCAAGAATCAAGCCAGACGTAGTTCTCTGCCAAATACACCTTGTGCAGGTCTAGTCATTACATGGGGGAAGGGGGCATTTTTTAATTTGGGAGGTAGTTGGCCCAGGATGAGGAACCCTGGAATAGTTACGTATTCCGCGAGGGAAAGAATCAAGTCATACATAGTTATCTGAAAGACAATACACCCTGTGTAGGTCTGGTCCATACACGGGGGGAGGGGGCATTTTTTAACATTAATTCAGGAGTGGCTGGGCCAGGACGGGGAACCCTGGCATCGCTACGTATCCTATGAGGGCAAGAATCAAGCTGTATGTAGTTCACTGAAATCTGTGCAGTTTAACGTCATGCGGAATGGACGAAGGATACACCCCGGGTAGGTCTCATCCATACAAGGGGGAAAAGATCATTTATAAACATTTTTTTGGGATGGCTGGGCCAGAATTGGGGACCCTGACATCACCACATATCCTGCAAAGGAAGGAATCAAGTCCAACATAGTTCTCTGAAATGATACACCCCGTGCAGGTCTGGTCCATACACTAGGGGAGAGGGAAATTTTTTAAAATATTTTGTCTGTGTAGTTAAATGTCATTCGGTGAGGAACAAATGCTCTTAGTTTAAGGTCATTGAGTTTGGACAATTGGGTTCTTGGTAGTTTAACGTCATGCAGCTCGGATGAAGAATACACCCCATGCAGGTCTGGTCCACACACAAGGGGAGGGATCATTCTTAACTCTTATTATACGTGTAGTTTAACATCATGAGGTAAAGACAATAAATACACTTGGTCTCTAAGCAAAATACTTAATCATGAATCTCACATTGGAAGGAGCCATGGTAAATTTCCCATCTATAGAGATCATGGTATATACTCCGTTGGAGTAGACCTTGTGTACAACGTATGGTCCCTCCCACATGGCCTCCAGATTTTGAGGATTCCTTCCTGGTATCATTGGGGTCCAGAGGACCAATAACAAATCTCCTTCAAAGAAAGACCGAAGACACACCTTTTTATTGTAGGCTCATGCAATCTGATTCTGGTAGACTTAGAAATGGTGCAAAGTGTGCAACCGCTTCTCATCCAGCTATTCCAATTCACCTAGCCACTTTTCTGATTTCTCATCATCTGATAATTGATCACAGATGGCAACACGGAGTGAGGGATGTTGGAGTTCAATGGGAAGGATCGCCTCTGTGCTGTATACCAATGAGTACGAGGTGGCCTGAGTAGCGGTGTGGATTATGGTTCGATAAGCCCACAACGCATGGAGGAGTTTATCCGACCATGAATTCTTGTCTTTTTCCACCATTTCCTGGAGAATGTTGGACATGGTCTTGTTAAGAGCCTCTATCTGTCCGTTGGCTGCCGCATGGTAGCGGGATGAGTGGTTAGCCTTGATACCATACTCTTGGTATAGTTTCCCCAATTCAGCAGAACATAAGTTGGTGTCGTTATCCTTCATTATAGTATGAAGGCCACCAAATATTGTGATGATATTGGCCTTCACGATGATGACAACACTTCTTCCCCTGACTTCCTTAAGGGGTACATCTTCTGCCCATTTGGAAAAAAAAGTCGGTTTTGTGAGGTTATACTTCAGTTGTTTGGCTGTGGCGGGGGGATATGGTCCCACGACGTTCATTCCCCATATGGAAAATGGCCAGAAGTACTTGGCCTGAGGAAGTAACTCCAGGGGTTGGTGTATGAAGTTTGCATGTATTTGGACCGAGTGGCATTTTGTGGTAAAGCACTCGTAATCACGTGCCAATGTGGGCCAATAGTACCCGAGTCTTTGAACCTGATGGGAAAGCTTGGTCCACAGCTGATGTGCCCCACACACTCTGGCACGAACTTCTGTCATGAAGACAACAGTTTCTTCTCAATCAATGCACCTGAGGAGGATTCCGTCGAGGACTCATTTGTAGAGTACTTCTTGATGACTCGTGCCCCCATATAGGAAAAAGTTTTTTTCCCTTCTCCGTATTTTCTCTCATTCATCCCCGTCTGATTGAAGATCTCCCCGTTGAAGGTAGTTTACCATGGGGGTCAACCAGCCAGTGGTAGGAGAATATGGTTCAGGGGAAGGACTGAATTAATGGATTTCATCTATCTCAGTCTGATCATATGGAAAGAACATTCGCTAGTAAGCAATACGGATGACTGTTTCATCCGTGTCTAAGTCAGCCAGGGCTATGGCCACGTTTTCCATTGCATCGACCTGAGAATTCTGGGACCAAGGAATATATGTCATTGTTGGTTCTGTAAATAATTCCACCATTAACCCTTGGGCAAGGTCAAACAAGGGAATGAGTTCCTCCTTCTTGATATCATAGTCACCGTTGACTTTCTTGATGACCAGTTCTAAGTCACCCTTTACCTTATGGTGTTGTACTTGTGCCTAGAGTGCGAGTTCCAGGCCTGCAATGTGGGATTGATACTCTACTTCATTTTTTGTACATCCTTCTAACAAGAGGAAGGAATATGGAAAAACTGCCTTCTCATGGGACATGAGTATTATCCCCAAACCCACCTTGTTGAATTTGGGATCTTCCATCTTTTTCCCGGTTCGGCTCCGGGATGCGCCGTCAATGTACATTTCACATGTTGGGTGCTCCCCTTGAACCGATAAGATGTCTTTATCTAGTATCTCGATTTTTGGTATGGTGGTTCCCGTTGAGGGGTGCTCCGCCAAAAATTCTGCTAATGCCTGGCCCTTGATGGCCTTCTGAGGCACAAACCAGAGGTCAAACTATTGTAGGATGACTGCCCATCGAGATAGGTGCCCGGTCAGTATTGGGCAGAAGAGGATGTACTTGAGCAGGTTATTACGTGCGACCAAGTGGACTTCATGATGCTGCAGATAATGTCGAAACTTTTGAACCGTGAAAACCAAGGCCAAATTTCTCTTCTCGATGTTTGAGTATCGAGTCTCAGCATCAATCATTGTTCGTCTGAGGTAATAGAGGCTATTTTCACTACCGGTATCATTATTTTGTGTGACGAAGGCTCATAGTGACCGCTCTAGGGCCATCACGTATAGGAGAAGAGGTCTTCCTTCAACTGGGGGCATGAGCACCGGTGGGCATAAGAGGTACCTTTTAGGATGTCAAATGCCTCTTGGAAGTCATATGTCCATTGGTACGTGACTCCATTTTCATTAACCTGGTGAAGGGAAAACATTTTCCTGCCAGGTCAGCTATGAATCGGCTGATATAGGCGAGGTGTCCTTGGAATCCTCTTAACATAGAGAGATTATGTGGAGGAGGCAGGTCAAGGATAGCCTTTGTCTTTTCTGGGTGGACATCGATGCCGCGATGGCGTACAATGAAGCCAAGGAATTTCTCTGAGGTATCCCCGAAGGCGCACTTCAAGGGGTTCATCTTCAGGCTATGATATCGATGTTGGTTGAAGATGGTATCATGGTCTGATAGGTGATCTGATCACTGTCTTGATTTGACCACTAAGTCATCTATGTAACATTCAATGAATCTCCCAAGGAATGGCTTGAAAATCCGATGCATGTCGCGCTGATATGTGGTGCCAGCATTCTTGAGGCCAAAGGGAACGACCCTGTAACAGAATATTTCTTGGGGGGCTCTGAAGGTAGTGGCTTCTTTGTCTTCTCGGGACATTCAGATTTGATTATACCCAGAATATCTATCCATGAAGGATAGAGCCTCATACCTGGCCATTGCATCGATTAATAACTCGGTGATCGGGACTGGGATGTCATCATTCGGGAAATGCCTATTGAGATCCCTGAAATCGATGAAAACATGGATTTTCCCATTATTTTTCTTGATGGGGATGATGTTGGCCAACCAAATGGGGTATCAAGCCTCCCAAATGAAGCCTGATTTAATGAGCTTATCGACTTCAGCCTCTATTTTGGAGGAATGTGAAGGATGTGTCCTTATGGCGGCATGTTTATAGCCCCGGCTGTCTTCTGGAAGACCCAGGTGATGCGTCGCCACTTCGGGATCGAGTCTCGGCATTTATGTATAATTCTAGGAAAAAATATCCTGATGTTTCTTTATGAAAGAGGTGTATGCCTCATGCTCCTTAGGGGACATGGTTTCACTAATGAGACTAGGCCTTGTATTTTCCTCGGTACCCAGGTTTATTTCCCTGAGCTCGTCCACTGTGATGTAGATACCTTCCTCAAATGCATGAGGTGCGTCCCTGAGATCTTCTTCCTCTTCTTCCCCCAAATTCTCATCTTCTGGATCTGACGAGGGGAGAGATCTTGTCTCGAGCTTCTGGGAGTCTGGAGGCGAGACATTTTGACTGTCCTCGCTCAATTACTCACCTCCAAATTGAGGTTTGGCGGTCATTCCTGCATTTTCACACTCGGTTGCTGTGGTTGAAGTCATGAAGACAGCTTAGTGCATGTCTAAACTTGAACCCCTGCCCTCAATATGGTTGATGGAAAGTACATAGTCTCTGCCAAGATGCCTGAGGGGTTCCTCAAGAACCACTTCCACAACATTTGGAATAGGGATCCAATCAACACCATCGGCCAAACGCTTCTTCCACTTTTTCTCATAGAACCCGGCATCAATGTTGTGTGACTCAGAGAGATCGAAAGGGGCCTTGTCGGTGGGCAATGTCCCACATTTCTCATTGACGCAGTACCTAATACACTGGTGGTAGGATGAAGGAATATCCATGTGCTTATGTAGCCATGGCCTTCCCAGTAGGGAATTTAAGGTTGTGCTCTTTCGGACCACTAGAAATTCCGAGTAGGCCCCAAGGTCGCCAAAATGGGTCCTTAGCTTGATTTTTTCAATCAGATTCTGCTCACTCTTGTCATATCATAGAAGAGTGGTGGCCGAGGGTAATAAATCAGACTCACTATAGCCCAACGTATGAAGTGTCTGTAGGGGAAAGAGTTTAACTCAAAAGACATTGTCGATGAATACTTTACGGATATCAACATCATTAAATGTTCCGGACACATATAGTGGTTTGATGAGTCCTTTCATGATGACATTTTCATCATGATCGGTGAACGAAATCACCACATTTCATTCAGTCGAACCAGCCTCCGTCTGGTAAATCGCGGTGGCAGAAACATCATCTTAAAACTCTTGCGGGCTGAGCAAGGCTTCAATAAGCACCTCCCTGAGGTCGGATGATAGACTCAGGGCATCCAGGATTGAAAGTTTGGCCGGTACTGATGCTAGCTGCTTAAGGATGTCGTACTTCTGATCCAATGGCCGATGCTTCTCTGCTGGTGGGAGAGTTCTAGCATGCGTCTTGGGAGTTGGAGTATTTTATGAGGAGGGACCTATCATGGGGTCGGATTCCAACGAAGTTCCCACGTTCTGGGGACCCAGAATGGCTGGTCAGTTTTTGCGCACTAGGAAACTATGTGCACATTCATCCTCTGATAGGTATCGCAGAATAATGGGGCCAGAGTGGCAGCTTGTGGAGGTGGGGGATATTCTTTTTCCTACTGAGTCTCTTGAAGGTCTCTCCCATATGATTCCTCGATATTGATGGTTTGGGTCGAGTTCCAACCATAGGGTTGGTTTCGACCGCGACTGCATCTCCCCTGGTATCCCTTGCCCATGTGATTCCTCCCCCCGGTCCCTTGTGTCTGGAACTCAGGTTCATAACTGTACCCTTCATCCGGGGATGATTCCTTAAGATGGATGACATTTATGGAACCAAATATTTTCTCATCATCCTCTGACAGACCAACCTGGTTGGTTTTCCCTGATGGTGTTGTTTGGTTGGTCGGTGCCCGTGGTGCCAAGTTTGAGGGTATGTAATCTGATAGTGTCGGGGATAACTTTGGCCTCGTTGTGGACTGATCCTCTTGCGCCTATCTCCTCCTTTTTCTATTACACCTGTATGACCGGCTCGTGGAGGGTTATAAGGCCTATATTGTTGGTTGTGCAGCATCAGGGGCTGTTGGCAGCAACACTGGTTGTCATAGTTGAGCTCGGAGTATGCCCTAGGCTCGGTTGATAGTCTTCCAAGTCATCCAGTTATCAAATTTCTGCACCTTTTTTTTGGTGAATTCCTACCACCCCTCTACTTTGTCGGAGACAGTTGTAGAAATATACGTAACATGTGTTAGGGATGGTCCCTGCCCGACCTTCCTGAAGTCTACTATCCTTTGTAGGAGGTATTTGAAGACGAACCATTACCGAATATTGTGCCCCAACATTCAGTGGTAGGGATAGTAGTCTGGCCTCTAATCACGACCGACTTCTTCGGGTTTCCTCGGCTATGGGAGGTGGAATAAGTTGCAGTTCATGGTGGAGATGAAGTAGAGGCAGACTTGGTCCTCTCAGAACGGGTATAATTTGTTCCTTCATTACTCAATCTGTTTTCTCTTCGATCCTCTCCGATCATCCCACCTGGGCGGAGGCAGCCACTGAAGCATAGGGGGCCTTGACGATTTGGTGGAGGCATGGGCGGTGGAGCAGGTACAGGGGCTGGCTTGAGCATGACAGAGGATAGTTCAGCTCTAGTTACTCTCTTTGCAGGAGCCTGTGAGGCGATTCGAGACTTAAAATTTGTCCGATGTTGGAAGTAATCGATTCTATGGGCAATGGATGAGAGATGGTGAAAGCCAGTGGTGCACTCTACTGGTATGAGTGGTGTTCAAAACTCATCTCGAAGATTGTCTATTCATATGGAAAGTAACTCATCTTGATCCATTGGCCTGTTCAAAGACTAGGTCAAACCTTTCCATCTGATGATGAAATCTGAGACCCTCCATTTCTCCCACTGCTTGCAGTTCATGAGGTCACTACCCATTGTTTTGGGAAATGATGAGATGAAGTGGAACAAGACCCATTTCCAAAGGTCTTCCCATCTTTTTATTGACTGTGCTGTCAGACTCGTATACTAGACGAAGGTGGATCCTTGCAAGGTCCACACGAAGCATATGAGTTTCACAGCTTCTTGTAGCTCTAGAGTTCCCATCATAGGGTCGCAATAGGATGCGTAGTGAATCAAATTCTGTTCTGGATCACGTAATCCATTGAAGATAGGGAATATAGGGCTCCCAAAATTGGGTGGAGGAGGTTTGTTGCTCACCCAATCCGGGTAAGGTTTCCTCTCTGGCTGTATCAGAGCGCGTTAACCTTCCAATATGTCCAATCAGGCCGTTAGTGCCTCGATGGTGGTAGTGAGACCCTAGTTTACATCCTATTGGGTCTGGTCCTAAGCAGGTGTATCCCGAGGCATTTCTTGAGGATCCATCTCGGTTGGCACCTGGGGTGCATGTGCTGTTTGTGACACATTTGAAGGGTTCAAGCGTACTCGCTCTGGTTTCTTCCTGAATGGTGGGAAGTCTTGGTATTCATCAGGATCCACATTTAGGTAGTCGGACGGACCAGGCATATCATCGGTCAAGGTAAGCCTAGATCTTTGAAGTGCACTTACTAGGAGTGCGAGATGTGGCTCCTCATGGTAAGAGTTTTCAATAAGATGGTTCCTCTGGAGTAGCTCAGCGTTAAGCCGCCTCAATTCGTTCATTTCCTCTTCCTATTGATAGAACCTCTCTTCGAGCATGAGTGGCTCGTTTTTTTTGAGATAAGGGAACAGATTAAGGGTAACCAGTCCTTTGTTATTATCCTTTTTGGAATCTCGTAGGGTAAGCCTAGGGGGGGAGCTAAAGGGGAGGCCATATTTAGGGCGGACCTCTGGTTCTGGGTGTGCACACCTGGTGGTTCGTTTTGAGTCACAACTTGACCGGAACTATCGTCTCCCAATCCATCAATATTTGCATCATCTCTGGTGTCACCTATAGGGTTATCCTCTATGATGTTGATAGATGCATATCGTAGGAAAGATAAGATGTCATCTTCCAAATAGGAAGAGGATCTCCCACGTCTATTTATGGCCTTCCCTTTCGTGACCTGGGATTGCCTTCGGGCTTCTTGACCAAGGGTGACATGGAGTGCTCTTTGATGTGACCTTACGGTGCACCTTCATTCAGAGGGGATGATGATTGAAATGATGGGATAGGATGGGAACCTCCTCTTTTGGATGTCCTCCCTTGACCAGAGAATACTAAATCTCTTGGGGGTGGGGGGTTGTTGTTGAGGGGGTAATAATGCCCTCAATTCGGAGGGCTGGGTTTGGCACCGTTCCTTGGAAATCAAGTCTCTTCCCGTTTTTATTGGTCCTACGGGGGAATTTGTTATTAAAAATGCCCCCAGCCCAGCAGGCTGGGGGTGACCCTGGATTTCGGTAGGGGCTACTACTATTTCTACCTTCTTGATCATGCGTGCCCCCATTCGTGGGTGAACTGGGTTTGGTGATGAGAATTTTTGTGAATTAATCCCTTCTGAGGAGGCATGTAGAGATCGCTGATTGGCCTCTCTTAGGCGAGAGGCTTGTTGTATGCTCTTGGTGGACTGATTTAGGAGTTCTTGAATAGCTTGTTACTGTTGGGCCTGATGCTTATGGGACTTACTCAAGGCCCGACTCTTTTGGGTGAATTGCCTTTCACGAACAGGGAGACCACCCGATTTACATCTTGAAGTGATGATGTTGCAAGAAACCATGCCAAATGGGTTATTCTAGGTGGGGAGCGGAGTGATATGCAAAGCTACATGTTCCCCCCATCCTCTAATATGGACTCCAATCAGAGTGTCACCAATGAGGTGGCATAGTTGCTACAGCGCACGGAGGCAGGCCATCTCAATATTCCCTTTGCACCTATCGTGTCCCTTTTGTCGTGCCACTGGGAGAGCTTCCAGGTCAATGTGACGCAGTAGGTCTTCTATTTTCTGGACGTGGTATACATACCCGTCATAGGGTAGGAAACTTGATTTCATCCAGCGGAGGGTCTTCCATATATTGTGGTGGATTTCGTGCATGCATTCTTCTGAAAACTCTCTGAGTATGTCGATCTGAGAGGTGGCCATAGGCCAAAAAATAACTGGTATATCATCCCTAGCCACCCGTTTCCTCAGGTGCAACATGTCGGCGTACTCCTCCACTAGTGATTCATCTACTTGGCCGACCCAACTAAGGTGGTAGCTGATAGTGTGGTCAGAGGCAGTGACACAGGTAGGAGCTGAATCATCATGTGGACGATTCCGAGGTGGTTCAGAAGAAGAACGTGGCCCCAGAACATCTCCTGATTGAAGAAGGATGTTGTTGGTGAATAGCTAGGATTCTGACATGCTTGATCATGTCCTTCTGAGTGCCTCGGATTACAAGGGCTTTTCTGTGTTTGATTCGGCAGGGGGAGGGCCTTCCTGTTGATATGATTTGTCATTGCAGGGAGGACCTTCGTAATGGCGGTGGGAATGGAGATGACTACCATCACAGCTTGATGCCTCACTTCATAGAGTAATTTTTTAGTGCATAACCTAGGGAGGACCTCCAAGGCATGTCTCAACAAGAGGATGAGCTTTTTTCTCTGTAGCATTATTACGAGGAGGGCCTTCGCAACAACTGCCATCATGGTGAGGATGACCACCATGGTTTGACATTCGGTGTGCATACTGGGGAGGACCTTCAAGACATACTGCGACAAGGGGATGACCTTCTTGTTTCTTGGGGCCACTGCAGGGAGGAACTTCGCAATGGTGGCCATGTTGGAAAGGACTAACATCACAGCTTCTCTAATGGAAAGGAATACCATTACAGCTATCGTAGAGAGAATATCTGTGGGGAACACCCTGGGGAGGGCCATCAAAATGTAATGCAATGAGGGGAGGGCCTTCTCATTGCTTGACGTATCTACGGGGAGGACCTCCATTATCAAGGAAGCGATGACTACCACCGTGATTTGATGCCTGGATGCAGGGAGTTTTGTTGCAGCATAACCCCTAGGGAGGACCTTCAGGGAAGGCCACGACAAGGGGAGGGCCTTCTTGTCATGATGAGACGTCACTACAGGGAGGGCCTCTGCAGTTGCGACTATGATAGTGAGGAATTATATCATAATCTTTGGTCCCACTGCGTGTAGAGTGTTTGCAGCGTATACCCTGGGGAGGACCTTCAGGGTGGACCGCAGCATGTGGAGGACCTTCTTGCTGCTCGATCTTCTGGTTACATGGAATGTTTCTGTGACTCGGATCAAAAGAGGAGCTCTCATTTTAGATCGTTATATGCCTGTGGGGGAGGCCCCCATGGGTGCTATGGGGAGGACCATCAGAGCTGCTGGTAGAAACATTGCAGGGAGGAACTTCACAACTGATACTGCCAATCCCATAATATTGTAATGGGTGGGTAGGGTTCTAATCATGTGATGTGTTCTTAGTTTCCTTGGGAACCCCAGCTTCCAGCAGAGTGGAGTCATTAACCCACCATTTATTTTCAGGCGGCCTTCGGCACGTTCGGGGTGCTTTCTTGTGGACAACGGGGACCGTCTAGTATTGAAAAGATCCATCACCTTTAGGTCCCTGTCTAATTGGGTCCTGTGATGCTCACGGTATACGCCAACGAACATCTTGACTTTTAGCAGGGATATATGCCTAATCTGGAGCATCCACCATGATGTACAGGTGTCCCCCAGTTGGAATGAGTGAATCTGCTTGATCTGGATGCCCTTACGTCGTAGAATATAGCCGTCAACCCTCCTGGGATAAAGTAGGGATGCCGATCTGCTCCGAGGTGGCTATCTCATCTCTTATATGAGTCACCTCAATTGGGGAGACGGGATCATGGGCCCAAATCCTTGTTGTTTCCATTGATACAATTACATTCTTTCAAGTCTGCAATATTTCATCTGGGATCGATACCTGCTCCTCCATCATTGTCCGGATATGTAAGGAGACATATTTTTATTGAACGGGTATGAAGTCCTACTCTGGTATCAGGGTAGGAATATCCTACTCCGGTCCTCCGGTGTTTAGTGGGTACTAACAATTCTCTTGTGGCGGGGTAGGTGAACTAATATTCCCCTATACCGGGATACAGCAGTTTATCTCTTAGTTTACCACCAGATCGGGATGGTGAACATTACATGAATCCATAGGGATCTAGCCCTGAATATATTGGTTTCCCACTGTATTGAGTCTGGGGACTTTTTTGGTTGGGAGACATGTCCGCCTATGATTTTACACCACATCTGGGTGGCGGGATTTGTTGATCACCACCATATCGGGATGGTAGGTGTCAGGAGCATCAGCTAGGATCTGTCCTTCAGGCGCTGGGTCGCCACCACGTCAGGTTGGTGGGCTTCATGACCCTGGTCAAGGAGAGGTGTCTGCTAGGTAGGTGTCGTCCTATGTGAGCAACAGGCGTGACAGAGTGCGGCGGGGATGCGTGCCGGCTCGTGTGGTGACGCCATGTCTGGATGGTGGGCCTTGGAGGAACGAACAGGTGTTTGTGCATGTTCGTAATGCGTCTCTGTGACAAGGCAGCAGAGCTCCTCCTCTGGGACAAGGGTGATGATTGGTCCCTGGTTGTACGTTTGACGCCCTCGTCGGGCGATCCGAGGGGCCAGAGCTTGGAGAGCATGTGCCTGGGTCCTCGGGGTGATGTCCTGCATGGAGAGAGGACGTTGGGTCGTGGCATGACCACGAAGATGTCTTCTGGAGGGGGACTTGGAGCAAATCCCCTGTTCGGTGGGGATGAAGTCCTCAACTTCGACCTCATCTGCCTCCCTATAATAAGGGAGTTACGCATTGTCCCGTTTCGGGGATAGAATCCTGAAACTGTTGGAGATAGAAACAGGGGCTGTCTGGATCTGCCTTTGCGGCCACTACTGGGCATGCGACCGGTGAGTTCTGGCAGATTGGAGGGCGTGCATGGCCGCCTCCACCATCGGGAGAGTACTGTTCACATGGTACTCTTAGATTAATTCATCTGAGACCCAGTGTAGATGACGCTGGGTAGGTGATAGGGTCCTTCGTTCGTGAGGAAGTCCTGTCATTGCGTAGTTGGAAGCAAATTCTCGTGAGTTCCTTCAGGACGCCATTGGATCGAAGGGAGTTCTGTGTGGTACCTTTAAAAACTTTTAACAAATACAAACAATAAACACATCAAATCAGCATCTCATGACCCCATGCATATTTAATGACCTTTCTTGGCCCTCCTTGAGTGTACAAGGGGGATAGAGTGGAATTAGGTAAAATCCATCATGCTTGGTTAAAGATTCACGTTGGGTTCACCAATTTTTTTTCTCGTGGCGCATGATGGGGTCGTGGGGAATAAACGTGCTCTACCCGACAGTTGATTAGAGAATGTTATGTTATACTTAGTAAATCCTATCAGGTGCACTGTTATCCTCCTCGAAATTCCCAACGGTTTTATATCCAATAATACATTGACCTACATTCCAAAGGTAGGCGTTTGCTAGGTGGTTTGACCAGTGATGGTTAAGAACTCACATTGGTCAAGAGGATGGGATATTGGGCTCATCACACCCTTTTGGGGGGAATTATTGCATGTTCTGGGACTCTATTATAGATTTATGACATATTCATATGTTCGTAAATCATTGGTTTATACCCAAGAATAGTATCCACGGATTTCTCTTGATTGGAAATGGTTAGCTGGACGCAGGGATTCAGAATCATTTATGTCTGAGGTTTACCATCCCTCGTTGGATTAATGACCCTGAGGAGTCTGGACTCATTGAGGCGGCACCAGGGTTGGGGCAGTGAACCGACGTGAAGATAATCGAATCAGCCGGTTGTTGGGCTTGAACCTCAGGGAGGATTCCTACGTACCCTACTTGGGAGATAGGGATCAAAGTCCACATAGTTTGAATTGGGGTGCTGGAGAACCGACATGAAGGTGGACCCGAGGGATTGTAAACCTCGAGGGTCCGACAATGATCGGGCTTGAACCTCCTTGGAGGCTGCCTACATACCCTGCCAAGGAGACAGGGATCAAAGTCCATGTAGTTCGGATGAGTGGGTATTACATTCTGAGGCAGCCCATAAGAGGGTGTCATGGATGATAAATACTCTAAGCCCACATGATTCATGCTTAGTGTGAGAAAAAAGAGGCAGTATGGACCATAAAAACACGTCGCGAAAGGTGCGTCTATGGGAAGTAGAGTCGGGCTTACGCATGGAGATGCCCATAAGGTCGGGGCTTACTTTGAGATGGATGCCCTTGGCGACAAAGCACAATGGGAGAGAGAAAGAGGTACTCCTATGCCCGTCACCTCTCTTGTTCCCGGGGGAAGTACGAAAGTGCATGGGGGCTTCCTTCTGATTGGTATTTTACTACCCCCCAAGAAGGGAGAAGTTCCCCGACCCCAAAACATGGAGGGGCAGAAAGGGGTGTCCCGAGCTCATACTCCACATTACCATGGGAATGTGAACCCAGGAATCCTTTAGGAATCTGCTCAAGGGGTGGGGAAACCCCTTCGCCCCTTCTTACCGTGGGTATGTGAACTCAGAACGGCGTGCTGATGCACTTGAGGGTTACACCACACAGATCTGATTGCTTTAGTGGAGGCCTCAGCTCGGGGCCGATGAGTAGGCCAGTGAGGGAGTCACGGTGGATCATGACAGATCGAAAGGATTTTTTATGGCTCAGGGAATGGAAAATCCGATGTATTTGGCGGTCCAAATAGGGGCATGGGTGGTGGAACCCTTCATGTAGGGAAGTTCTACACGGTTGGGGAAGCAGTCTGCGAACCAGGTTGGTCCGCGAACTGATGGGAATCCTGCGAACCAAGGTGGTTTGCGGCTTCAGGTTCGATCCACGAACCAGGGTGGTTAGAGGAGGGTTCCATGTGGGAATTGGCGGCCAAGGAAGGCATCAACTAGAGGCTTGTTGGTCGGGGCTTCACCCGCGTAGGAGGGTGCTACGTGGTGCGGCAGATCGGAAAAGAGGAATAAACTCCCTAGCCCGCGGAGAGTGCATCCGCGGAGGGACCATGGTTCGAGGTTTTCTATTCTTTGTTATTTTAGGTTTTTGGTTCACCAATTTATTATGCATTTTTGGTTCCTCATTAGTTCATTCCTAGGTTCATACCTGCTCTGGTTCGCGAACTGGAAGTTCCAAAATCCTAATCCTTCCTTCGAAATCCTTCCACACGAATTGGATTGATCTCCCCCGAGTCCTCCTTTTTCTCTTCCCCTCGGTCTCCTTTTATAGAGTGGGGAAAAGTATGTATCTATGGTCATGCAGCACCTTTTGCGGAGGCCCATGACCGAAAACCCAATTCACTGATGACTCGGTCATTTCACAACTCATGGGGGGGCATTCAGGGCATCTCCCCCGTGATGCAAATGAGCTCGGAGAGTGCTTTGTAGCCGCATAGGGTTCCTCCTCCATTCCGTGATTGATTGTGGATGTGGCTTGGGCCGGTTGACGTAGTCCGCGGTTGGGGTGGTTAGTGATAGTGGACCAGCTCGACGCCTGTTCTGCTTCCCGCCCACAGAGGATCTCCGCCTCCATCTCGCGAATGAGGCTGGTCTGTGGAGGGGAGCAGTTCACTAAACCGGCCGCGTTACACTTGGCACGGTTCATGGACCGGTTGTTCTTTTCCCAATTTTGAGTATCGGACTCATGGTAATTGGGTAAAAATCCTCTCTCAAATGAAGGGGATTGTTATCTTCCTTTGCAGATTTTTCAGGACCCTTCAAACAATAATCACCAATCCAATTATTTTATATTCATTTTTGGATTAGGGAAAACCCAACTTGAATAATGATATTGAAATATACAGTTAATTAATATTGAATCATAAATCATAATATCTATACAATTTATTAACAAAATAATATACATACCTTTTTTCATGAAAAGATATATTAGTGAGTTATGTTATTAATAAAATTTCATATTTAATCCCTTAAATTTAAAAAATAAACCGACATTGACTTACTTTTCAAGAAAATACTATAATAAACTATATAATAAATATAGTATGATAATAAATAGTCTTTATTAAATGAAATATCAATGAATAATTTTTCTATGATGCTAAAAAAAAAAATTAATTTGATTATTCTGGATGAATGGAGCATGGGATGATCAAATCCTACAAAAGGATAGGGGTTCCTTCATAAATTTATTTTTTTGATTTATTTCTTATTATAAACCATGACCACATTCATATACTGGGATTATTTCATAATTAATTTATTTTACCATATTAATTTAATTTTTGTTTTTGAGGATCCATATTTTAATATTTCTATCAATGTCATTGAATTCAATTGATATCACATTTTAAATGGATTTTTAAAAAATTACACTTAAAGAGTATGGGTATCATTTTTCCCTTTCCAAATTAGTGAGAATTTTTTTATATTGGGAACCAATTTTTAATAGTATAAAAATTAACCATTATAGAAAATATATAATGAATTATCTTTTATTAATTTCCTTTTACATCCAATTTTAATATCTCTCTTCAAAGGGGATTTAATTAAAATGATACTCAACCCGTAAGTGTTTCATTTCAAATCGTACATTCAAATAAGTATTTCTTCTTCATGGTAATAAATAAATAGAATTTATCTTGTTTCAAAAACACATCAAAATTTTATATAGATATTCATTGGGTTTTACAAGTCCCCACTATATTAAATTTCCCTTGGACTAATATTTTAACCGAAATATTTCTTATAAGTGAAAATGATGTATCTCTTCTCCTAATTCAGGAAGAACTCAATTAAAAATCTCATATTCATTGGATTATTTTGTGAATGTACTTATATTTTCCTAAATAATTTATTTTACTAATTTTTTATAGGTTTACATTCTTTAAAAATTTTAATGAAAATTTTATCCTTTTCTATATGGGCAATCTTCATCAAAGCATGGAAAGAGTTTATTTTAAAAATTTCTATTGAGAATTCCATTTTTCCATATTTTTCATTTTAAATGAATAATTACCTTTTATTTTTCATGGTTTGTAAATAAAATTATATTTTTTTTATAAAATATTTCATTGAAAATTATTCTGAAATGTACCTTTTTAATTTTCTTCTCAATTTTTATAATATTTAATTTAAATTTATTTCTAATGGGATATTTCATATTTTTTAAAATATTTTTTATTTCAAAGGATATTTTTAAAAAAATAATTGTTTTATTCACCTATGTAATTTTCCATTGAAATGTAACATTTTTTATCTATTTTATTCTTAAAATGTTATCATCCACTTTATTTATCATGATATCCATTATAATGTCACTTTATTTCAAATATATTATTCGTCAATTCTATTTTTCTTTCTAACCATTCATTGTGAATTGGATAAAATTTCATCCAATGCCTTTGATTTTGAAACACTCTATATTTCCATACATTGATTAAATGGTGTTGTCATATATTCCCTACAACAAATTTTCTGAAATTATTGACTCGACCTTATAAAATTTATATATATAATGTAAATACCATATGTTTTATCCTAATTGAAGTGTATTTACCAAGAATATTTGTGAATATATTTTTATACCCATTTATATTATAATGTATTATTGTGATTATTATTTCATTATTTGAATCCATTTTAAAATAATATGAAATCAATATTCATAGTTGGGTTTATTTTTATGTTATTAATAAAATGCATTATCATTCCCTGATTTCTTTATGATTTGGGGAATAGAACCCATTTTCTATATTTGGGTTCATTATGATATGATCAAGGATTGATATCATGTGAAACTTGTAGTTACAAATGACCATTCAGGGGTTCCCTATGTATCCCAAAAACATATTGGATAAATGTTTATATCTCATGTGATAATGTATGGACGTGTATGTTTTAATTACTCATATGTTTGGATTATGATGCTGGTACTAGTGAATGTAGTGATATATATAATAATTATGTGATATATTTGAGTGATGTATTTTATTCTTATCATATAATCTCAGTTTTTTCTCATGATAGTGTAATTCATTATGAAATTTTTTTTGTTATAGTTTTATTATTAGTCTTATGATTATGTTATTCTCCCATAAATCATGTTTGTTAGCTCCTATTTCAAAAATATATTTATTCAAATCATATTTTATTTTATACAATTCACCTTATATTATGATTTAATTCAGGTTGGTTTTCATTTTATAAAATATATTTATTCTATAAATATTCTCATATTATACTCACTTATTATCATAGATCATTTTCACTTTAGCATACCCCTATTAAGTGATTTCTCTCAACCATTCATATATTTTCAATCCAACATGTTATGAGGAAAGGTATTACATTGGATGAGTCTATAATTGTATTCTATATAATTAAATTATGGAAAATATTGATATTCATGGGCCTGATATGATCATCATATAATCATATATAAAATAATATAATACAAAGACATGGAGATCTATCTGTGAGAATCAACACATAAATTAATAATATAAAGAGTTTAAATGGATATAATTAATGAAAAAATTATTATTCTTTCTTGTGGAAGGATAATTCGTGATAAATATCACTAATTAGGAAACAAAATCACTTTCCCTTCCAGGGTATTACACTAACCAATTGATCAGTGACCATATCAAGGGGATACCTGAATGCTAAAGGAGTTCTAGAGCCTTCTTCTTTTATAATTAATATTATCATTGGAGTAAGAGATAAATTATAAGTTTTATCACCATTACTTATATACAATAATAGGGATCACATCCCTTTATATGACCACCCATAATGTGTTTCATTAAATTAAAACACACTTCCATATCAATGTAATCATATGAATTTATTCCCATAATTCATTAAATACTATTCAATTAGTGTTCAATATAACTATTCTATACATAATGTATTTGACTAATAATAAAACCATTCATAAGAAGTAAATATATATCAAATATATATATATATATATGTATATGTATACATTATTAAATGTATTTAGTACAATATTATACATGCATCAAATTAATATAACTAAATATACACTTTAAATATATAATATAATATTATATATATATGTGTGTGTGCATTTCTAAATTTTTTTAAATACACGAAAATCATATAAGAATATTATACATAACATCATAACCCATTTTCAATCTATTTAAACTCATTTAGATACAGTTTTTATTCCACCACTCTTAATATTGGACAAAATATTTGTCATAAATTTTATGCTTACCCAAGTTCCTAGTTATGTTCACATATGTGCAATAACAACATTGACCCAAACATGGAAATAACCATTTCATATATGTTTTAAAATAGTGGTCTCTATAAAATCGCCAGGGCTACTAAAGAAAATAATCGTTCTGGGTTTCTCTACATCAAACATAAACATATCTCTCGTTGAACATGTCCACCATAGGATGTATCATATACACCACATGTTTCTTAAATGACCCCTTTTTCAATGACATCATGAAACAACTAGACATAGAACATTTCAATCTATTAGAGGCCCCTCTAGATTTTATTTATTCTATAAAAAAGTTAAATAATTGGATGAATACATCACTTTTCAATCATCTATGTGATAATCACATCACATTGCAATTATCCATTTATTTGAAATCATTATATGTGAAAAAATGAATCATGGACTTGAATTTCTACAGTCATTATCAGTAAAGGGAAAGATTCATTTTCTTTTCACACAAGTGTATAAATCCCATCTCGGTTTCACTCCAACCAATGACATGATCAGAAACATACCCAACCATCCTCTCATTAGCTAAGTTCATATGATGACTTGTGTAATTTGGGTATCAATGTATGTAGGTTCCCATATATTATATCTTAGAAACCTCATGTAAAAAAGGATTTATAATTAGCATACACCCCTATGTATAACAAGAAAATTGTGACATTCCCTGAGATATACATTAGTAGATCAGTCCAATTAATATGTTTATGTTTATTACCTTAATATGTTTTTATTTAATATCATATATATTACCCTTGTCGATGTATATAAGAATCTATCATTGAACTCCTTTATATATAATCAAAACACATTATACTCCATGACCATCATTAGTTAGGCACAAGTAATCCTTTTCACTTTAATGGATTATTTATCATCCAGCTATTCATGTAAAATATATTTTTTCACACATGAATGAATAAAAAACAGAGATTTCATTTATTATAGTTACATTATTGATTTAAAACAATTACAAGAAACTGCTTAGGAATTTATTAAATGACCCTATTTTAGTTTCTACAGTAATTGATTCATTTTCTGAATGTTACATCCATATATAATTTCTATCACATCTATATGTGAGCATATAATAAAATAATCCAACTAACCACTTAGTGAGTGAAACTTATTAAGGAATACTATTTTATTAATATTTATATAGAGGAATAATATCTATCATGATCATTTTTTTAAACACATATTCAAACTCCATTACATTATGACATAAAATGTTATAATGTTTCACATTTTTTAACTAATAACTAAATTTAGGTATATTATAATCTCAATAGGAAAATTTTACAACAAGAATTATACATTAAATAATATTTAAATAATTTAACAACATACATTTTACGTTTAATATAACATCATATACCCTTTTTAGGATCATATGAAATAATTTTTTCTACTATAGACATTAAAATACTTTACATTTATTTTTATCAATTTATTGTATACTATTTTAGGATTATGTGCAAATTACCTCAAATTTAGATCGAAAGAATATAATAATTGTTAAATGCGAAATTATCCCATTTCATATACACTAACACTAGAATAAAAACATCATATTCTGTTACATTATATTTCTATGATTTAGTACAAAATAAATTGTGTTTTTGTAAAGAAAACATACTTTATTTTGGTATAAATATGAAACAAATAATCTATTATTTCCAAATAAATAATGGTATTCATTGGGTCTGAATCCATTCCTTTTTCAAGGATGTTATTATAAAATAGTTAATCAAGGGATGACATATGGAAAGAACATTTGACGGTGAGCAATACTGATGACTGTCTCATCCCCGTCTAAGTCAGCCCGGGCTATGGCCACGTTGGCCATTGTATCGACCTGAGCATCCTGGGACTAAGGAATATATGTCAATGTTGGTTATGTAAATAATTCCACAATTAACCCTTGGGAAAGGTCAAACAGGGGAATCAGTTCCTCCTTCTTGATATCATAGTCACCATTGACTTTCTTGATGATCAGTTCTGAGTCACCCTTTACCTTAAGGTGTTGAACTTGTGCCTAGAGTGCGAGTTCCAGGTCTGCAATGAGGGCTTGACACTCTACTTCATTTTTTGTACATCCTTCTAACAGGAGGAAGCAATATGGAAAAACTGCCTTCTCTGGGGACATGAGTATTATCCCCAAACCCACCTTGTTGAATTTGGGATCTTCCATCTTTTTCCCGGTTGGGCTCCGGGATGCACCGTCGATGTACATTTCACATGTTGGGTGCTCCCCTTGAACCGATAAGATGTCTTCATCTAGTATCTCGATTTTCGGTATGGTGGTTCCCGCTGAGGGGTGCTCCGCCAAAATTTCTGCTAATGCCTGGCCCTTGATGGCCTTCTGAGGCACAAACCAGAGGTCAAACTGTTTCAGGATGACTACCCATCAGGATAGGTGCCTGGTCAGTATAGGGAAGCTGAGGATGTACTTGAGTAGGTTATTACGTGTGACCAAATGGACTTCATGATGCTGCATATAATGTCTCATCTTTTGAACCATGAAGACCAAGGCCAAATTGCCTTTCTCGATGTTTGAGTATCGAGTCTCAGCATCAATCATTGTTCGGATGAGGTAATAGAGGCTGTTTTCACTACCGACATCATTCTTTTGTGTGAGGAAGGCTCCTAGTGACTACTCTAGGGCCGTCACATATAGGAGGATAGGTCTTCCTTCAACCGGGGGCATGAGCACCAGTGGGATTAAGAGTTACCTTTTAGGATGTAAAACGCCTCTTGGAAGTCATATGTCCATTGGTATGTGACTCCATTTTTCATTAACCTGGTGAAGGGAAAACATTTTCCTACAAGGTCGGCTATGAATCAGCTAATATAGGCTAGCTATCCTTGGAATCCTCTTAACTCAGAGAGATTGTGGGGAGGAGGCATGTCAAGGATATCCTTTGTCTTTTCTGGGTCGACATTGATGCTGCGATGGCATACAATGAAGCCAAATAATTTCTCTGAGGTAACCCCGAAGGCGCACTTCAATGGGATCATCTTCAGGCTATGCTATAGATGTATGTTGAAGACGGTATCAAGGTCTGATAGGTGATCTAATCACTGTCTTGATTTGACCACCAATTCATCTACGTAACATTCAATGAATCTCCCAAGGAATGGCTTGAAAATACGATGCATGGCGCGCTGATATGGGGTGCCAGAATTCTTGAGGCCAAAGGGAATGACCCTGTAACAGAATATTTATTGGGGGGCTCTGAAGGTAGTGGATTCATTGTCTTCTCGAGACATTCATATTTGATTATACCTAGAATAGCTGTCCATGAAGGATAGAGCCTCATACCTGGTCATTGTATCGATTAATAACTCGGTGATCGGGACTGGGAATTTATCATTCGGGCAATGCGGATTGAGATCCCTGAAATCGATGAAAACATGGATTTCCCCATTATTTTTCATGACAGGGATGACGTTGGCCAACCAAATGGGGTAACGAACCTCCCGAATGAAACCTTTTTTAATGAGCTTATCGACTCCAGCCTATATTTTGGCTGAATTTGAAGGATGTTTCCTTATGGCGGCCTGTTTATAGCCCCGGTTGTCTTCTGGAAGACCCAGGTGATGCGTCGCCACTTCGGGATCGAGTCTTGGCATTTCTGTATAATTCGAGGAAAAAACATCCTGATGTTGCTTTAAGAAAGAGGTGTATGCCTCATGCTCCTTGGGGGACAGGGTTGCAGTAATGAGAGTAGGCCTCGTATCTTCCTTGGTACCCAGGATTATTTCCCGGAGCTCGTCCACCGTGAAGTAGATAACTTCCTCAAATGCGGGAGGTGCGTCCCTGAGATCTTCTTCCTCTTCTTCCCCCAAATCCTCATCTCCTGGATCTGACGGGGGAAGATCTCTTGACTCGAGCTCTTGGGAGTCTGGAGGCGAGGCATTTTGAGTGTCCTCACTCAAGTACTCACCTCCAAATTGAGGTTTTGCGGTCGTTCCCTCATTGTCACACTACGTTGTTGTGGTTGAAGTCATGAAGACAGCTTAGTGCATGTCCAAACATGAACCCCTTCCCTCAATATGGTTGATGGAAAGTACGTAGTCTTTTCCAAGATGCCTGAGCGGGTCCTCAAGAACCACTTCCACAGCATTTGGAGCAGGGATCCAGTCAACACCATCGGCCAAACGCTTCTTCCTCTTTTTCCCATAGAACCCGACATCAATGTTGTGTGACTCAGAGAGCTCGAAAGGGGCCTTGTCGGCATGTAATGTCCCACTTTTCCCATTGACGCAGTACATAATACACTGGTGGTAGGATGAAGGAATATCCATGTTCTTATGTAGCCATGGCCTTCCCAGCAGGGCATTGAAGGTTGTGCTCTATCGGACCACTAGAAATTCCGAGTAGGCCACAAGGTTGCCAAAATGGGTCTTTAGCTTGATTTGTCCAATCAGCTTCTGCTCACTCTTGTCGTAACCTAGAAGAGTGGTGGTCGAGGGTATTAAATCATCCTCACTATAGCCCAACTTATGGAGTGTCTGTAGGGGAAAGAGGTTAACTCCAAAGCCATTCTCGATGAAGACTTTAGAGATCTCAACATCATTAAATGTTCTAGTCACATATAGTGGTTTTATGTGTCCTTTCATGATGACATTTTCATCTTGATAAGTGAACAAAATCACCGCATTACATTCATTTGAACCAGTCTCCGTCTGGTAAATCTCGGCTACCGAAACATCATCTTGAAACTCTTGGGGGCGGAGCAAGGCTTCAATAAGCACCTCCCTAAGGTCGGCTGATAGACTCAGGGCATCCAAGATTGAAAGTTTGGCTGGTACTGATGCCAGCTCCTTAAGGATGTCATACTTTTGATCCAATGACCGATGCTTCTCCGCTGGTGGGAGAGTTCTAGTTGGACTCTTGGGAGTTGGAGTATGTGACGAGGAGGGACCTGTAATGGGGTCGGATTCCGACGATGTTCCCACGTTCTGGGGACCCAGAACGGCTAGTCAGTTTCTGCGCACTAGGCAGCTATGCGCTCTTTCCTCCTCTGATAGGTATAGCAGAATAATGGGTCCAGAGTGGCAACTTGTGGTGGTGGGGGATATTCTTTTTCCTATTGAGTCTCTTAAAGGTCTCTCCCATATGATTCCGTGATATTGAAGGTTTGGGTCGAGTTCCAACCGTAGGGTTGGTTTCGACCGTGACTGCATCTCCCCTGGTATCCCCTGCCCATGTGATTCCTCCCCCCGATCCTTTATGTCTGGAACTCAGGTTCATAACTGTACCCTTCATCAGGGGATGATTCCTTTAGATGGATGACATTGATGGAACCAAATATTTTCTCTTCATCTCTGACAGACCATCCTGGTTGGTTGTCCCTGATGGTGTTGTTTTGTTGGTCGGTGCCCGTGGTGCCAAGTTTGAGGGTATGAAATATGATAGTGTCGGGGCTAACTTTGGCCTTGTTGCGGACTAATCCTTTTGCGCCTATATCCTCCATTTTCGATTACACCTAGATGACCAGCTTGTGGAGGGTTATAAGGCCTATATTGTTTGTTGTGCAGCATTAGGGGCTATTGGCGGCAACACTAGTTGTCGTAGCTGAGCTCGGAGTATACCCTAGGCTCGGTTAATAGTCTTCCAAGTCATCCAGTTATCAAATTTCTGCCCCTTTTTGCTGGTGAATTCCTGCCACCCCTCTCCTTTTTCGGAGTCAGTGGTAGAAATATATGTAACATGTGTTGGGGATGGTCCCTGCTTGAACATCCTGAAGTCTACTATCCTTTATAGGAGGTATTTAAAGACAAACCATTCCCGAATATTGTGCCCCCACATTCAGTGGTAGGGACAGTAGTCTGGCCTCTCATCACAGCCGACTTCTTCGGGTTTCCTCGGCTCTGGGAGGTGGAAGAAGTTGCAGTTCATGGTGGAGATGAACTAGAGGCAGACTTGGTCCTCTCAGAACGAGTATACATTGTTCCTTCATTACTCAATCTGGTTTCTCTTCGATCCTCTCCGATCTTCCCACCTGGGCAGAGGCAGCCACTGAAGCGTAGGGGGACCTTGACGATTTAGTGGAGGTATGAGCGATGGAGCAGGTACAGGGGATGGCTTGAGCATGATAGGGGACATTTCAACTCTAGTTACTCTCTTGGTAGGAGCCTGTGAGGCTATTCGAGACTTCAAAGTGGTCCACTATAGGATGTACTCGATTCCATGGGAAATGGATGAGAGATGGAGAAAGCCAGTGGTTCACTCCATTGGTATGACGGGTGTTTGAAACAGATCTCGAAGATTGTCGATTCATATGGAAATCATCTTGAGCCATTGGTCGGTTCAAAGAGTAGGTCAAACCTTTCCATCTGGTGATGAAATCTGAGACCCTGTCGTTCTCCCACTGCTTGCAGTTCATGAGGACACTAACCATTGTTTTGGGCAATGATGAGCTGAAGTGGAACAACAACTATTTCCAAAGGTCTTCCCATCTTTTTATTGACTGGGCTGTTAGACTTGTATACTAGAAGAAGGTGGATCCTTGCAAGGTCCGCACGAAGCATATAAGTTTCACAGCTTCTTGTTGTTCTAGAGTTCCCATCATAGGGTCGCAATAGTATGCGTAGTGAATCAAATGCTGTTCTGGATCACCTAATCCATTGAAGATAACGAATATAGGGCTCCCAAAATTGGGTGGAGGAGGTGTGTTGCTCACCCAATCCGGGTAAGGTTTTCGCTCTGGCTGTATCAGAGCGCGTTGACCTTCCACCACGTCCAATTGGGCCATTAGTGCCTCGATGGTGGTGGTGAGACCCTAGTTTACATCCTATTGGGTCCGGTCCTGAGCAGGTGTTTCCCTTGGCATTTCTTGAGGATCCATCTCGGTTGGCACCTGGGGTGCATGTGCTGTTTGTGACACATTTGAAGGGTTCAAGTGTACTCGCTCTGGTTGCTTCCTAAATGGAGGGAAGACTTGGTATTCATCAGGATCCACATTTAGGTAGTTGGACGGACCAGACATCTCATCGGGCAAGGTAAGCCTAGATCTTTGAAGTGAACTTACTAGGAGTGCGAGATGTGGCTCCTCTTGGGATGAGTTTTCAATAAGATGGTTCCTCTGGAGTAGCTCGGCGTTAAGCCGCCTCAATTCTTTCATTTCCTCTTCCTATCGATAGAACCTCTCTTCGAGTGTGAGTGGCTCTATTTTGTCGAGATAAGGGAAAAGATTAAGGGTAACCAATCCTTTTTTATTATCCTTGTTGGAAGCTTGTAGGGTAAGCCTAGAGGGGGAGCTAAAGGGGAGGCCATATTTAGGGCGGCCCTCTGGTTCTGTGTGTGCACACCTGGTGGTTCGTTTTGAGTCACAACTTGACCAGAACTATCATCTCCCAATCCATCCAGATTTGCATCATCTCTGGTGTCACCCGTGGGGTTAACCTTTATGACGTTTATGGATACATATCGCAGGACAGAGAAGATTTCATCTTCCAAATAGGAAGAGGATCTCCCACGTATATTTTTGGCCATCCCTTTCATGACCTGGGAGTTCCTTCGGGCTTCTTGACCAATGGTGACATGGAGTGTTCTTTGATGTGACCTTATGGTGCAACTTTTTTCAGAGGGGATGATGATTCAAATGATGGGATAGGACGAGAACCTCCTCTTTTGGATGTACTCCCTTGACGAGAGAATACTAACTCTCTTGGGGGGGGGGGGTTGTTGTTGAAGGGGTAATAATTCCCCCAGTCCGGAGGGCTGGGTTTGGCATCGTTCCTTGGAAATCAAGTCTCTTCCTGTTTTTATTGGTCTTACGGGGGAATTTGTTGTTAAAAATTCCCCCAGCCCAGTAGGCTGGGGTTGACCCTGGATTGCGGTAGTGGCTACTACTATTTCTACATTCTTGATCATGAGTGCCCCCATTTGAGGGTGAACTGGATTTGGTGCTGAGTTTGTGAATTAATCCCTTATGAGGAGGCATGCAGAGATCGCTGATTGGCCTCTCTTAGGTGAGAGGCCTGTTTTATGCTCTCGGTGGCCTGATTTAGGAGTTATTTAATATCTTGTTACTGTCGGGCCTGATGCTTGTGGGACATACTCAAGGCCCGACTCTGTTGGGTGTATTTCCTTTCACGAACAGGGAGACCACCCGATTACCATCTTGAAGTGATGACATTGCAAGAAACCATGCCAAATGGGTTCTTCTGGGTGGGGAGCAGAGTGATATGCAAAGCTACATGTTCCCCCATCCTCTAATATGGACTCCTGTCTGAGTGTCACCGATGAGGTGGCATAGCTACTGCAACGCACGGAGGTAGGCCATCGCAATATTCCCTTTGCGCCTATCGGGTCGCTATTTCCGTGCCACCGGAAGAGCTTCCAGGTCGATGTGACGCTGTTGGTATTCTATTTTCTTGACGTGGTCTACATACCTGTCATAGGGTAGGAAACTTGATTTCATCCAGTGGAGGGTATTCCATATATTGTGGTGGATTTCGTGCATGCATTCTTCTGAAAACTCTCCGGGTATGTCGAACTGAGAGGTGGCCATAGGCCAAAAAATAACTAGTATATCATCCCTAGCCAGTCGTTTCGTCTGGTGCAACATGTCGGCGTACTCCTCCGCTAGCGATTCATCTACTTGGTCGACCCAACTAAGGTGGTAGCTGATAGTGTGGTCAGAGGCAATGACACTGGTAGGAGCTGAATAATCATGTGGATGATTCTGAGGTGGTTTAGAAGACTAATGTGGCCCCATAACATCTCCTGATTGAAGAAGGATGTTGTTGGTGACTATCTAGGATTCTGACATGCTTGAACACGTCCTTCTGAGTGCCTCGGCTTACAAGGGCTTTTCTATGTTTGATTCGGTAGGGGGAGGGCCTTCTTGTTGATATGATTTGTCATTGCTGGGAGGACCTTCGCATTGTTAGTGGGAATGGATATGACTACCATCACAACTTGATGCCTCATTGAATAGAGTAATTTTGCAGTGGATACCCTTGGGAGGACCTCCAAGGCATGTCGCAACAAGAGGAGGACCTTTTTACTGTGTAGCATTGTTAAGGGGAGGGCCTTCGCAACAACTGCCATCATGGTGAGGATGACCATCATGGTTTGAAATTCGGTGTTCATCCTGGGGAGGACCTTCAAGACACACTCCGACAAGGGGATGGCCTTCTTGTTGCTTGGGGACACTACAGGGAGGACCTTCGTAATGGAGGCCGTGGTGGAAAGGACTACCATCACAACTTCTCTAATTGAATGGAATACCATTACAACTGCCGTAGAGAGAATATCTATGGGTAACACCCTGGGGAGGGCCATCAGAATGTAATGCAATGAGGGGAGGGCCTTCTCGTTTCATGACGTCTCTACGGGGAGGACCTCCATTATCAGGGAAGCGATGACTACCACTGTGATTTGATGCCTGGATGCACGGAGTTTGTTTGCCACATAACCCCTAGGGAGGACCTTCAGGGAAGGCCACAACCATGGGAGGGCCTTCTTGTCATGATGAGACGTCACTGCAGGGAGGGCCTCTACAGTTGCGACTATGATAGAAAGGACTTATATCATAATCTTTGGTCCCACTACATGGAGAGTGTTTGCAGCGTATACCCTGGGGAGGACCTTCGGGGTGGACCGCAGCAAGTGGAGGACCTTCTTGCTGCTCGATCTTCTAGTCATGTGGAATGTTTCTGTGACTCACATCAAAAGAGGAGATCTCGTTTTAGATCGTTATATTCCTGTGGGGGAGGCCCCCATGGGTGCTCTGGGGAGGACCTTCAGAGCTGCTGGTAGCAACATTGCAGAGATGAACTTCACAACTGATACTTCCACTCCCATAATATGGTAATGGGTGGGTAGGGTTCTAAGCATGTGATGTGTTCTTAGTTTCCTTGGGAACCCCAGCTTCCAGTAGAGCGGAGTCATGAACCCACTGTTTATTTTCAGGCTTCGTTCGGCACGTTCGGGGCGCTTTCTTGTGGACAGCGGGGACCGTCTACTATTGACAACAGCCTTCACCTTTAGGCCCTTGTCTAATTGGGTCCTGTGATGCTGCCGGGATACGCCAACAAACATCTTGACTTTTATAAGGGATATATGCCTAATCTGAAGCATCCAACATGATGGACATGTGTCCCCCAGTTGGAACGAGTGAAGTTGTTTGATCCAGATTCCATTACATCGAAGAATGTAGACGGCGACCCTCCTGGGCTAAAGCAGGGATGCAGATCTGCTCTGAGGTGGCTATCTCATCTCTTATATGAGTCACCTCAATTGGGGAGACGGGCTCACGGGCCCAAATCCTTGTTGTTTCCACTGATACAATTACATTCTCGCAAGTCTGCAAGATATGATCTAGGATCGATACCTACTCCTCTATCATTGTCCGGATATGTAAGGAGACATATTTGGATTGAACGGGTATGAAGGCCCATTATGGAATCAGTGTAGGAATATCCTACTCTGGTCCTCCGGTGGTCAGTGGGTACTGACAATTCTCCTGTGTCGTGGTAGGCGAACTAATATGCCCCTGTATCAGGATACACCAGTTTATCTCTTAGTTTGCCGCCACATCGGGATGGTGAACATTACTTGCATCCACAGGGAGCTGGCCCTGCATATATTGGTTTGCCACCATATCAAGTCTGGGGACTTTTTTGGTGGGGATACATGTCCTCCTATGATTTTACACCACATCTGGGTGGTGGGCTTTGTTGACCACCACCATATCGGGATGGTAGGTGTCAGGATAATGAACTAGGATCTAGTCCTGCAGGCGCTGGGTCGCCACCACGTCAGGTTGGTGGGCTTCATGACCTTGGGAAAAGAGAGGTGTCTGCCAGGTAGGTGTCGTCCTGTGTGAGCGACGGGCATGACAGAGCTCGGTGGGGATGTGTGACGGCTCGTATGGTGACACCATGTCTGGATGGTGGGCCTTGGAGGAATGAACAGGTGTTTGTGCATGTTCGTAATGCGTCTATGTGACTAGCCAGCGGAGCTCCTCCTCTGGGACAAGGGTGATGATTGGTCCCTGGTTTTACGTTTGACGCCCTCCTCGGGCGATCCGAGGGGCTGGAGCTCGGAGAGCATGGACCTGGGTCCTCGGGGTGATGTCCTCCATGGAGAGAGGATTTTCGGTCGTGGCATGACCGCGACGACGTCTTCTGGTGGGGGACATGGAGCGAAACCCCTGTTCGGTGGGGGTTAAGTCCTCAACGTCGACCTCATCAGCCTCCCTAAGATAAGGGAGTTACGCATATTCTCGTTTCGGGGATAGAATGCCGAAACGGTTGGAGATAGCAACAGGGGCTGTCTGGATCTGCATTTGCGGCCACTACTGGGCATGCGACCGGTCAGTTCTGGCAGATTGGAGGGCGTGTATGGCCGCCTCCACCATCGATAGAGTACTGTTCACATGGTATTCTCAGTTTAATGCATATGAGACCCAGTGTAGATGACGCTGTGTAGGTTATAGGGTCCTTCGTTAGTGAGTAAGTACTGTCATTGTGTAGTTGGAATCAAGTTCTTGTGAGTTCCTTCGGGACGCCATTGGATCGAAGGGAGTTCTCTGTGGTACCTTTAAAAAAATTTAACAAATACAAACTGCTAACACATCAAAGCAGCATCTCATGACCCCATGCGTATTTAATGACCATGCTTGTCCCTCCTTGAGAGTACACGGGGGATAGAGTAGAATTAGGTTAAATCCATCATGCTTGGTTAAAGATTCACGTCGGGTTCACCATTTTTTGTCTCATGGTGCACGATGGGGTCGTGGGGAATAAACGTGCTCTACCCGACAGTTTATTAGAGAATTTTATGTTATACTTAATCACTCCTATCGGGTGCACTGTTTTCCTCCTCGAAATGCCCAATGGTTCCATATCTAGTAATACATTTACCTGCTTTCCAAAGGTAGGAGTTTGCTAGGTGGTTTGACCAGTGATGCTTAAGAACACACATTGGTCAATAGGATGGGAATTCGGGCTCATGACACCCTTTTGGGGGGAATTATTGCATGTTTTGGGACTCTATTATAGATTTAATACATATTCATATGTTCGCGAATCATTGGTCTAAACCCAAGTATAGTATCCATAGATTTATCTTGATTGGAAATAGTCAGCTGGACGCAGGGATTCAGAATCATTTATGCCTGAGGTTTACCATCCCTCGTTGGATTAATGACCCTGAGGAGTCTGGACTCATTGATTCGGCACCAAGGTTGGTGCAGTGAACCGACGTGAAGATAGTCGAATCAGCCGGTTGTTGGGCTTGAACCTCAAGTAGGCTTCCTACGTACCCTGCCTGGGAGACAGGGATCAAAGTCTACATAGTTTGAATTAGGGTGTTTGATAACCGACATGACGGTGGACCCGAGGGATTGTAAACCTCGAGGGTCCGACGATGATCGGGCTTGAACCTCCTTGGAGGCTTCCTACGTACCCTGCCCAGGAGACAACGATCAACGAAACATTAGTTTGAATGAGTGGGGATTACGTTCTGAGGCATCCCATAAGAGGATGTCATGGATGATGATTAGTCTAAGCCCACGTGAGTCTTGATTATTGTGAGAAACAAGAGGCATTAGGGACCATAAAATCACATCGCGAATGGTGCGTCTGTGAGAAGTGGAGTCAGGCTTATGCATGGAGTGTCCCATAAGGTTATGGCTTACTCTGAGATAGATTCCCTTGGTGACAAAGCACAACGGGAGAGGGAAAGAGGTACTCCTATGCCCGTCGCCTCTCTTGTTCCAGGGGGAAGTACGGAAGTGCATGGGGGCTTCCTTATGTTGGGTATTTTACTACCCCCCCAAGAAGGGAGAAGTTCCCCGACCCCAAAAAGTGGAGGGGCAGAAAGGGATGTCCCGAGCTCAGACTCACATTACCACGGGAATGTGAACCCAGGAATCCTATAGGAATCTACTCAAGGGGTGGGGAAACCCCTTCTCCACTTCTTACCATGGGTATGAGAACTCAAAACGGCACGCTGATGCGCCTGAGGGTTACACCACACGGATTTGATGGCTTTAGTGGAGGCCTCAGCTCGGGGCTGATGTGTCGGCCAGTGAGGGAGTCACGGAGGATCATGCCAGATCGAAAGAATTATATAGGGCTCAGGGAATGGGAAATCCGATGTATTTGGCAGGACACATAGGGGTATGGGTGGTGGAGCCCTTCACATAGGGAAGTGCTACATGGTTGGGGAAGTAGTCTGCGAACCAGGGTAGTCCGCGAACTGATGATAATCCCACGAACCAAGGTGGTTCGCGGATTCAGGTTCGATCCACGAACCAGGGTGGTCCAAGGAGGGTTCCATGTGGGAAGTGGAGTCTAAGGGAGGCATCGAATGGAGGCTTGTTGGTCGGGGCTTCACCCGTGTAGGAGGGTGCTACGTGGTGCGGCGGATCGGAAAAGAGGAATAAACTCCCTAGCCCGTGGAGAGTGCATCCGCGGAGGGACCATGGTTCGAGGTTTTCCATTATTTGTTATTTTAGGTTTGTGGTTCACCAAGTTATTATGAGTTTTTGGTTCCTCATTAGTTCTTTCCTAGGTTCCTACCTGCTCTGGTTCGCGAACTGGAACTTCCAAAATCCTAATCCTTCCTTCGGAATCCTTCCACCCAAATCGGATTGATCTCCCCCCGAGTCCTCCTTTTTCTCTTCCCCTAGGTATCCTTTTATAGAGTGTGGAAAAGTCTGTATCTATGGTCATGCAGTACCTTTTGCGGAGGCCCATGACCAAAAACCCAATTCACGGATGACTCGGTCATTTCGCAACTCATGGGGTGGTATTCAGCGCATCTCCCCCATGAAGAAAATGAGCTCGGAGAGTGCTTTGTGGCCGCAGAGGGTTCCTCCTCCATTCCGTGATTGATTGTGGATGTGTCTTGGGCCGGTTGACGTAGTCCGCGGTTGGGGTGGTTAGTGATAGTGGACCAGCACGACGCCTGTTCTGCTTCGCACCCACAGATGATCTCCGCCTCCATCTCGCGAATGAGGCTGGTCTGTGGAGGGGAGCAGTTCACTAAACCGGCCGCGTTACACTTGGCACGGTTCATGGACCGGTTGTTCGTTTCCCAATTTTGAATATCAGACTCATGGTAATTGGGTAAAAATCCTCTCTCGAATGAAGGGGATTGTTATCTTCCTTTGCAGATTTTTCAGGACCCTTCAAACAATAATCACCAATCCAATTATTTTATATTCATTTTTGGATTAGGGAAAAACCCAACTTGAATAATGATATCGAAATATACAGTTAATTAATATTGAATCATAAATCATAATATCTATACAATTTATTAACAAAATAATATACACACCTTGTTTCATGAAAAGATATATTAGTGAGTTATGTTATTAATAAAATTTCATATTTAATCCCTAAAATTTAAAAAAAAACCGACATTGACTTATTTTTCATAAAAATACTATAATAAACTATATAATAAATATAGTATGGTAATAAATAGTCTTTATTAAATGAAATATCAATGAATAATTTTTATATGATGCTAAAAAAACAATTAATTTGATTATTCTGGATGAATGGATCATGGGATGATCAAATCCTAAAAAAGGATAGGGGTTCCTTCCTAAAATTTATTTTATTGATTTATTTCTTATTATACACCATGACCACATTCATATACTGGGATTATTTCATAATTAATTTATTTTACCATATTAATTTCATTTTTGTTTTTGAGGATCCATATTTTAATATTTCTATCAATGTCATTGAATTCAATTGATATCACATTTTAAATGGATTTTTAAAAAATTACACTCAAAGAGTATGGGTATCTTTTTCCCCTTTCCAAATCAGTGAGACTTTTTTTATATTGGGATCCAATTTTTAATAGTATAAAAATTAACCATTATAGAAAATATATAATGAATTATCTTTTATTCATTTCCTTTTACATCCAATTTTAATATCTCTCTTCAAAGGGGATTTAATTAAAATGATACTCAACCCGTAAGTGTTTCATTTCAAATCGTACATTCAAATAAGTATTTCTTCTTCATGGTAATAAATAAATAGAATTTATCTTGTTTCAAAAACACATCAAAATTTTATATATATATTCATTGGGTTTTACAGGTCCCCACTATATTAAATTTCCCTAGGACTAATATTTTAACCGAAATATTTCTTATAAGTGAAAATGAGGTATCTCTTCTCCTAATTCAGGAAGAACTCAATTAAAAATCCCATATTCATTGGATTATTTTGTTAATGTACTTATATTTTCCTAAATAATTTATTTTACTCATTTTTTATAGGTTTACCTTCTTTAAAAATTTTAATGAAATTTTTATCCTTTTCTATATGGGAAATCTTCATCAAAGCATGGAAAGAGTTTATTTTAAAAATTTATATTGAGCATTCCATTTTTCCATATTTTTCATTTTAAATGAATAATTACCTTTTATTTTTCATGGTTTGTAAATAAAAGTATATATTTTTTATAAAATATTTCATTGAAAATTATTCTGAAATGTACCTTTTTAATTTTCTTCTCAATTTTTATAATATTTAATTTAAATTTATTTCTAATGGGATATTTCATATTTTTTAAAAATAATTTTTATTTCAAAGGATATTTTTTAAAAAATAATTTTTTTATTCACCTATGTAATTTTCCATTGACATGTAACATTTTTTATCTATTTTATTCTTCAAATGTTATCATCCACTTTATTTATCTTGATATCCTTTATAATGTCACTTTATTTCAAATATATTATTCGTCAATTCTATTTTTCTTTCTAACCATTCATTGTGAATTGGATTAAATTTCATCCAATGACTTTGATTTTGAAACCCTCTATATTTCCATACATTGATTAAATGGTGTTGTCCTATATTCCCTACAACAATTTTTCTGAAATTATTGACTCAACCTTATAAAATTTATATATAAAATGTAAATACCATATGTTTTTATCTATATTGAAGTGTATTTACCAAGAATATTTGGGAATATATTTTTATACCCATTTATTTTATAATGTATTATAGTGATTATTATTTTATTATTTGAATCCATTTTAAAATAATATGAAATCAATTTTCATAGTTGGGTATATTTTTATGTTAATAATAAAATGCATTATCATTCTCGTATTTCTTTATTATTTGGGGAATAGAACCCATTATCATTATTTGGGTTCATTATGATATGATCAAGGATTTATATCATGTGAAACTTGTAGTTACAAATGAACATTTGGGGGTTCCCTATGTATCCCAACAACATATTGGCTAAATGTTTATATCTCATGAGATAATGTATGGACGTGTATGTTTTACTTACACATATGTTTGGTTTATGAAGGTGTTACTAGTGAATGTAGTGATATATATAATATTTATGTGATATATTTGAGTGATGTATTTTATCCTTATCATATAATCTCAGTTTTTTCTCATGATAGTGTAATTCATTGTGAAATTTTTTATGTTATTGTTTTATTCTTAGTCTTATGATTATGTTATTCTCCCATAAATTATGTTTGTTAGCTCCTATTTCAAAAATAAATTTATTCAAATCATATTTTATTTTATACATTTCACCTTATATTATGATTTATTTCAGGTTGGTTTTCATTTTATAAATTATATTTATTCTATAAATATTCTCATATTATACTCACTTATTATCAGAGATCATTTTCACTTTAGCATACCCATATTAAGTGCTTTCTCTCACCCATTCATATATTTTCAATCCAACATGTTATGTTGAAAGGTATTACATTGGATGAGTCTATAATTGTATTCTATATAATTAAATTATGGAAAATTTTGATATTCATGGGTCTGATATGATCATCATTTAATCATATATATATATATATAATACAGAGACATGAAGATCTATCTTTGAGAATAGACACATAAATTAATAATATAATGATTTGAATAGGATATAATTAATGAAAAAACTATTCTTCTTTCTTGTGGAAGGATAATTCGTGATAAATATCACTAATTAGGAAACAAAATCACTTTTCCTTCAAGGGTATTACACTGAACAATTGATTAGTGACCATATCAAGGGGATACCTGAATTCTAAAGGAGTTCTAGAGCCTTCTTCTTGGATAATTAATATTATCATTGGAGTAAGAGATAAATTATAGGTTTTATCACAATTACTTATATACAATAATAGGGATCACATCCCTTTATATGACCACCCATGATGTGTTTCATTAAATTAAAACACAGTTCCATATCAATGTAATCATATGAATTTATTCCCATAATTTATTAAATCATATTCAATGAGTGTTCAATATAACTAATCTATACATAATTTATTTATCTAATAATAAAACCATTCATAAGAAGTAAATATATATCAAATATATATATATATATGTATATGTATACATTATTAAATGTATTTAGTACAAGATTATACATGCATAAAATTATTATAACTAAATATACACTGTAAATATATAATATATTATTATATATATGTGTGTGTTCATTTCAAAATTCTTTTTAATTACACGAAAATCATATAAGAATATTATACATAACTTCATAACCCATTTTCAATCTATTTAAACTCATTTAGATACAGTTTTTATTCCACCGCTCCTAATATTCGACAAACTATTTGTCAAAAATTTTATTATTACCCAAGTTCCTAGTTATGTTAACATATGTGCAATAACAACATTGACCAAAACATTGAAATAACCATTTCATATATTTTTTAAAATAGTGGTCTCTATAAAATTGCCAGGGCTACTAAAGAAAATAATTGTTCTGGGTTTCTCTACATCAAACATAAACATATCTCTCATTGAACATATCATATACACCACATGATTCTTATATGACCCCTTTTTCAATGACATCATGAAACAACTAGACATGGAACATTTCAATCTATTATAGCCCCTCCCGATATTCTTTATTCTATAAAAAAACACGAATAATTGGATGAATACATCACTTTTCAATCATCTATGTGATAATCACATCACATTGCAATTATCCATTTATTTGAAAACATTATATGTGAAAAATTGAATCATGGACTTGAATTTCTACAGTCTTTTTCAATAAAGGGAAAGATTCATTTTCTTTCCACAGAAGTGTATAAATCCAATCTTGGTATCACTCCAACCAATGACATGATCAGAAACATACCCAACCATCCTCACTTTAGCTAAGTTCATATGATGACTTTTGTAATTAGGGTATCAATGTATGATGGTTCCCATATATTACATCTTAGAAACCTCATGTAAAAAGGATTTATAATCAGCATACACCCCTAAGTATAACAAGAAAATTGTGACATTCCATAAGATATACATTAGTGGATCAGTCCAATTAATTTGTTTATGTTTATTACCTTAATATGTTTTTATTTAATATCAAATATATTAGCTTTTTCGATGGATATAAGAATCTATCATTGAACTCTTTTATATATAATCACAACCCATTATACTTCATGACCATCATTAGTTAGGCACAAGTAAACCTTTTCACTTTAAGGGATTATTTATCATCCAACTATTCATGTAAAATACATTTGTCACACATGAATGAATAAAAAACAGAAAATTCATTTATTATAGTTACATTATTTATTTAAAACAATTACAAGAAACTACTTAGGAATTTAATAAATGACCCTATTTTAGTTTCTACAGCAATTGATTCATTTTTTGAACGTTGCATCCATATATAATTTCTATCACATCCATATGTGAGCATATAATAAAATAATCCAACTAACCACTTAGTGAGTGAAACTTATTAAGAAATACTATTTTAATAATATTTATATAGAGGAATAATATCTATCATGATCATTTTTTAAACACATATTCAAACTCCATTACATTATGAAATAAAATGTTATAATGTTTTACATTTTTTTACTAATAACTAAATTTAGGTATATTATCATCACAATAGGAAAATTTTTCAACAAGAATTATACATTAAATAATATTTAAATAATTTAACAACATAAATTTTACCATTAATATGACATCCTATACCCTTTTCAGGATTATATGAAATCAATTTTTCTACTATAGACATTAAAATACTTTATATTTCTTTTTATCAATTTATTGTATACTCTTTTAGGATTATGTGCAAATTACCTCAAATTTAGATCGAAAGAATATGATAATTGTTAAATGTGAAATTATACCATTTCATATACACTACCACTAGAATAAAAAACATCATATTCTATTACATTATATTTCTATGATTTAATACAAACTAAATTGTGTTTTTGGAAAGAAAACGTACTTCATTTTGGTATAAATATGAAACAAATAATTTATTTTTTCCAAATCAATAATGGTATTCATTGGGTATGAATCCATTATTTTTTCAAGGATGTTATTATGAAATAGTTAATCGAGGTATGACATGATCACATTCCCTAATATTTTAACAAGTAACTATAAAAACACTTTAATCCAAATCTTCACATTTTTTAAGGATATAAAATAAATAAATACCACTGTCTATAAATTTAATCATCTCATAACAACAATTTATTTTACAAATCAGGATCATATCATATAATAAAAGTGGGATGAAGAAACTCCTATTTTACTAAGATTCATCATATCATGAATGATTCATTTAAACTCAAATTCTCAACAATGTAAATATTTACTTCATCACTTGAATATTAACTATAGCATCGATAAATCCATCATCTGATTTTAAACTGAATTTTATTTAAAAGTTTTTATAAAAAATGAATTCTATATCACATACAGTTATAAAATCAGAAATTTGATTTCTATAATATCTTTACCAGATATGTGCATTTAATTTAGTATCATAAAATCCATTATGTATATTATCATTGATAAAATGGTATTGAATTAATATTATTATTCATTTCCTAAAAGCCCAATGTTTTATTGACAATTATTTCCTTCTTAAATAAATATTTATGAACATTTCAACAAATATAATCTATTTGGATTAAATCCTTTACCATCCTTTACTATCTATATAGTATGCAAATTTATAAATCATACTCCCAGTTAATCTATACTCAAAAAATTTAGAATACTAGGTAAACATTTCTCATTGAATTCAAGACTTTTTTCTGAATATTTCTATAATGATGACAAGAAAAAATATCCAATAAGAAGAAGCAAATTTTTGTATCCTCTTAAAATCATTTTATATGATTAATCTAATAAAACACTTGTGTAAATACATCCATCTCATTTCATTTGAACAAAAAATTTATAAAATATCTCTTCAACAGATAAATGAGAAATTGTACACATCTTATGATTAGTTTATACAAATATTTAAGCATCCAAGTTATCAATTTTGAAACTAATTTTCTAAATTAATTGAAAGATTAAATCAAACATAAATTAATCTGATATGTTTTATATTTAATTTTTTTTCTAAACTTACAAATGATATTATATACCTATCAGATGATTTGAACTTATTTCAATAAAAAATAAGATAACATACAAAATTTTAGTCTAATCAATATATTCTTTAATATTTAATATCATTTGACATACCCAACATTATTTATTATATGAGACTAAAATTATTGATAAAACAAAACATATTGATTACATGAGCGGAGACTAAGATTAAATTTTTCATTTGGAATATATTTTCATAAAAATATTAATATAATCATTACATTCTTTGAAAATATTATATATTCAGTTTTTGAAAAAAAATATTTAGTTGGTTACTCAATAATTAATTTTTTCTAACACATAGAGTTTCTATCATTCTCAATATCATTTATTAAAATGCCAGTTTTGGAGTTTCTTTTTTTAAGAACCATATATCAAGGTTTAATATAAATTTTTGTTTGATGAGGATGATACATTTATCTAAAATTGATCTTTTTATCATATGAATATCATTTATTTTATCATTTAATCAATTTCCTTTAATAAAATTTCTCCCTCTAAATTGGATGACCCTGTATGTTATATACATATAGCGATCCAAAATTCATACTTCACTAAGAAAATGACCTCACTATGGAAAGAAAAGTTTATCTTAGTTTTAAGGTATAGAGTCATCTAAATCCCAAATTTTTTTTGTAGATAATTAAGTTGATAAATATTTATTAAAAACCTTCAAAGGGATTCACTAAATTTTATTTACCTGTCATCCAAACCCATGAGCTTTTCCAGTTCAGTGTAACTAATAAAAAATATAAAAACATGATAATACAAGGATATCCATCAGAACCCTATTTTGGAATAAAACTACCCTTTGAATAATCTTGAATCACACATTACTTACTTTTCATAGACAAGAAAATCTTGGGACACCCCTCTATGGTGTGAAACTATCCATTTGGATGATTGAGGTGTTTACAATTTCTTGTCTAGAAGGAATCTAACACACATTATTTAAAAGTTTTTCTTTTTAATGTCCAAAAATATTATATACATAATATTTATATTAAATTCATAACTATTACATCCTATGTAATAATTATCACCTCATGTCATGTTCCATTCTCTGTATACACGTTTCTTATGATTTGGTTTTGGAATCCTAAATCTTATCACTATATTACTATGTTTACACCACCATAAGGTATGACACTTTTCGTAATACAAAATTATGTGTTTACCAACAAATAATAGAAGATACTAATATCCATACACATCCAAATTCATCATATTAATAAGGTACATGAACAATTATTGTAATGGGAAATAGTCCTATTATATTCGATAAATCCACATGAGTAATCTAGGAGAAATAAATAGCCAACCCCTATACAGTCCATGCCATGAAAAAAATCTAAGAATATAGGTGGTCATACCTAAAGACACTCTAAACAAGGAAATACTACGGAAGATTTAATTGAATTCATTAAAACACTAACACTTTATATGAAAAAATTATTCCCAACAACTACTATCAGGATCATAACTGAAATTACAAATTGTGGCCAAGGTAGATAACTTATTTTATATCAATCCTAGTATAATATGAACGGATTCATCGCATAAGAAATTTATCATATAAATTTTTCATACAATTATTCATAAAATAGAAAATTTATAACTATGAATATAATAAATAATCACCATGAAATAGATGGAAAATTATGATATTTAAACATGAGATCATCGTTTATGAAAAATTTCATAAAAATCTAATTATAATCCCTTTTATAATTTCATATTTATCATTATGGACATTCAAAAAATAATGAATATAAATTATTTATATCCATTCCAATGTGATCACTTTCATATCAATCCTAATATAAAATTTACTTCAAAATAATAATGATATTATAGAAATTATACATTATTTCAAACTCATTTCCAATTATTTAATCCTTTTACGAAATCTAAATATTTTATTATTAATTATTATTTAAACCATGAAAATATAATTTATCAAAACACCATTTGATGTCACTTAAATAATATCCAAATATATCCCCTTTGATATAAACAATTTTAAATTTATTAATTATTTACTAAACATGAAATGTAAAGAAATTTTAAAAATAAAAAACCACTTATAATTTAAAAATTAGACAATTTTGAAAAATTCAAAAATATATTATAATTATAATTTTTTTTAAATTTGAACAAATTTAAATTTTATATTTTTATGAACATGAATAATTTCAAATTTTTTATTAAATGAAATTTATATAATATATCATAAATTATAAACATTTTATAATTCAATATATATTATATAAATATTTTTACATAACATAAATATCATAGATTTGTTAATTTATAAACTTCATATTAATCACGTACTCGAATTTGAAAAAACCATTTGTTTCTATATCATAAATCCTAACATTAAAATTTTCAAAATTAATTTCTAAAAAAATATTTATCAATTGTTCATAACCATTTTACAGTTCATTAATATATTATACACTTTTATAAATTTATATAATTATTTCATAATAGATTTTCTATTATTTTTAAAATGAATTTAAATAAAATAATTAAAGTACAAATCGAATTACATAATTAACAAGAAAAACTTTATATATTAAAAAATGTATATGGGATTTTAATATTTTGATTCTTGGCTCTAAAAATATAATTTTACTATTAAAACGAATTTTTTTATAAATTAATAAATGTAGTGATTTGTCAAAGAAGCCTACTATTTGATATCACTAATGGGTATTTTATGAACACCATATGATCATATGTAGAAAATTATAATATGAACATTATTTGATATATATTTTAGAATCAATGTGTAAATATTCTTTATAAACACTATACCTTGAAATTTCAAATGATAATAGTCTTCATATTTCTCAATAAAGGTGAATGGTTGATAAGGACCATGAAGTAGTGAACATAATCAGTCTACCTCATAGGGCGATACTCCTAACAATAAATCTATGATCCTACCATGAGGATACCTTGATTTATAAGTGGTGCTAGCTCTTTTCTCTTGGATGATGAACAATATTGTTGGAGGAAGAGAGAAATGAGGGTTTTTCTCACTATTTCATGTATACAATAAGATGGATAAAATTACTTTATATATTAATCCATGACACATTTTATTAAATTTAAAAACATCTTCTATATTTATGTATCCATATATATTTTTTCCCATAATTTATTAAATTGCATTAAATTAGTGGCCAGTCCAATTAATCCATTCATATTGGATTATTACTAATTAAAAAACAATTTGAGTGGAATAGATATATATATCAAATATTTTTTTATCGCATGTATTTAATAGATGAATTATAGTACATAAATAAAATTAATATAATAAAATTTATACAATATATATTTGATATCATATATTTAATAAATATATTTTTAGTGTATATATTAGTGAAGACTAATCATTGAATATGTTGTTTCTTATATAAGTAATGAGATTCCCTTTTGATACATATTACAGGTGTTCTATTAGTAAAATATTTTATCTAACACTCTAAAGATATAAACTAAAAATGGCCTCTAAACTGTAAATGATACATTATTTATGAATGATATTTTAATTAAATATTTGTTTTATATAAATATTTAATTTATATTGTTTTTAGAAATGGATCCAGGAATGTGGGTTAAGGGAGAATTAGTTTGAATCCTTTGTGAGTATATTTTATATTATTAGAAAATATGGTATAATTATTACATAAATTAATATTTATAATGTCCATTAAGGATTTATTTTTTAATATTAATATTAGATTCAAACAAATATACAATTCATTATTTTTGAAATACTAAATATATAATGTTTATTAGGCATTAAAATGAGAGAAAATTAAAGTATAACCAAATACTGTTTTTATGTGTAGGATACAATAAAAAATTTTGATAAATTATAGATCGTGTGTTTCTCCAGGAAATTATTTCGTTTTTTGGATATTAAAAGATGATACTGGATCTAGAATAGGTGTATCTAATCCCCTGTGTTTTTATTAATTTTTTCAAATAAATTAAATTTTATTGATGTATTTCATTGCATGATTCAAAAAATTTAATATTTCTTTATAAAAAACATATTTTATATTTATTTAAATTAAATAATATTTTTCTCATGTTTTACACACAATAATACTTTTTTCTTGAGTTTCCCATGTCAACGATTTTAAACAAAACATGTTAAACTATTGAAGAATTATTTAATACGATATTTGTCACCAATTCATTATAAAAATGGGTATGAATACAATTATCCAAATTAATAAAAGATGGTTTAAAAATTTATATAATTAGGGATTTATTTTTGAAAATTCAACTCTAAATGAAAATAGAAAACAATTTCAATATAAAGAAAATTATTTTATGAAAAACTATTTTTATGAATATTAACATATTTTAGAATAATAAATTAAAGTAATCGCATTTGGTGAATTACTGTAAATATATTTATATATTATATTTTCAATAATATATTTCAAATACATTATATTTATTTTATGAGAATTAGATAAGAATAAATCTATTTTTAAGCTTAAAACTCTATTTTTATAAAAAACAATTTTGTCACCTTTTTAGGCAACATATTTAAAAAATATATATATTTATAAACTTTTGGGAAATTAAATTTATAAAAAAATTATTTTTCAAATCAGAATAAAAAAATTAACTTAGTTTTAATTTTTCTTATATTTCTAAAATGTTTCATTTCATGATGGATAGTGAAGAATACTGAATTTTAATTGAAAATTGCATTTTCATCAAATTTATTTACAAATTTAAATTATATTTTAAATTGGTTTTAATGATAAATTAATTAAATATTACATATATTAAACCAATTATGGTCATTTTAATCAATTTAATATTGAAATATGATATTAAAACCTTGTAAACCATTGATCATTTTCCCTTTAAAACCCTCTTCCTCATCACGACTACAGGATATATTTTAAATAAACTTCTATTACTATTGTTAATGGAATTTGTAGAAATGGAATCCATATTTAGAATTATCTTAATTTATATTATCTAATATTGTCTAATTACCTCTTAACAATTATGATTATTTAAAATAGTTAAGATTAATTACCATGATTAATGTTAAAATAGAGGTTTTCACATTACAAGTGTTCAAATTAATTTTTTTTACAGAAACATAACATTTTTATTTAATAAAGAATATTTGATATTCATATTATTTAAGTATAATTTTCTAATTGTGATCTTTTGAATTGTATTCTTAATATATAAATTACCTTGGTAAATAAAAAGATATAAGTTTCCTTGTAAAACTATTAGGACCAAATTGTGTAAACATAAGGACCAAGGAATAACCTGATAAAATATGTATTTATTTTAGTTTTTACATGTTTATATACACCAATAAATATATTCCATCCATTATTAATAATGTTTTTAGGAATAAGAGGTAAGGTATACCTCCCCATAGTGAATATCATTGAATGTTTTCAAGAATTGACCTTACCCTAAATTATAAAAGGGAACTCACACTCCCCATTTCGTCACACCAATAAATCCATTTTTCTCTACCCAATAATAAATAAATTATAAGTTTCTATTACCTCATCATATAATCCGTAGTATTTTTTTAAATCCATAATAGGAATTATTTAAAGAAACACTAAAAAGGATTTGCAATGATGAGGTAATTTTCTCTAATAAGTGTATTTATTTTATTTCATCATCATCTCCTTGAATTCGTACAATACCATGATTATATAATAACATAAATATATTTAATATAAATAGAATCTATTATCTTATGTTTATTACCTACAACCATTCAAAATTCCTTCAAATGGGTTATGAAATCATCATTCATGTATACAAAGAACTATCACATCACAAACCGATGTCATTTGTTTTTTCATTACAACCATTAAAGGTCAAGAATAATGATAGATTATTGTTTATATTTGATATATATTATATTGATGATATATTTATTATTATGGAATTATTTTATCACATGTGACATCATTAATTCCATTTTATAAAAATATGATTACATTGTTCAAGTGTATGGGGGACTACTACCTCAAGAAGTGATGTGATTCATTCCTGATTTACCTGAAATGTATTAAGTTTGGGTTTAATAAAAATATGGGATATATATAACATAAAATTATACTGTATTTACAATATATATATATATATATATGGACCAAACCTTAAAACTTTACATAATCATGAATTAAGTGAATAATTCACATTGAGGATATTTTTAGGTTTAGCGTTTTAGGGAATTTGGACATAACTATTACATCTCAATGATTACAAAGTAGACACGTCTACATAGTTTCCATTTTTTTCACAAAATAAAAACTCTTGAAAAAAAGAGTCATGTCTAGTTCCATGTTTTAGATAGAATTACATTTCATTGATCCCATCCTTGACCCTATTCTACTTTATGTCCCTTGAAAAACATTTCAAAAAACATGGGATGAGCATAAAAAGCTCATTAAGGGATATAAAAATACAAAATGAAAACATTATTCCATATATACATAAGAATCAATGAAATCATCCATTACTTATAAAACATAAGCACTTTAATATACCTCATGAAATCATAATATTTATAAATAACTCATTGAAATGATTAGACATAAAGGTAACTTGAGGAATTCATAACATTCTTACGTAGGGAGTAACCTTCATGGTTACGTTTGGAATACCCATCATAGTATATTACCTAAATCCCTTAAGATAAACCTTATAATTTACCTCCTTAGAATTACCCAACTCATTGGAGAGATATATTGGGCACACCCACCCTTTGTTTATCACGGAACCACTCGACTTCATAAACAATACCCAAGAACCATAACATAATCGTATCACATAAAACATGCATAAAGGAAACATAAAATTTCCACATTTCAATCAAAATATATGAATACAACTCATTGATATAAAGAAAAAATTATCAAAAATTTTTTCAATAAAAAACAATTGAAAATAAAACATGGTATTTATTTTTTATTAAAAAACGTTATGGCTTGTAGAGGAAGATGAAACTCAAATAATGGTCATGATGGTGGAGAAGTTGTTGTCGCTGCATACGTAAGTCAAAAAAACATTCCTTTTGTCATTTAGTAAAACCCTTTGTGTAAAAATATTCCTTTTGAATGAAAATAAAAGTAAAAAGGGTTTTATACACAGTATAAAATAACTTCATGTAGAAATCAAACACTGCCTTAATGAAAGGAGATTTTGATGAAGTCCCGTACAAAGACGATATCCTTAGATTAAGCATAAATCAATTACATAATTATGTGGGAAAAATATAAATACACCCAATATATGTGGATATTAAGTGCAAAAAAATCATAGGACATCCACAAATATTCATAGTATGACATAATCATGAAGTATAGGTTTAACCCAAATAATTGAAATTGGGTTAAGAAGTTCCCTTACATAAATTTGATAGCCTAACGACCTCAATTTAAAATTCAAGAAATGAGTTGATGAGAGATAAAAAGGGTATCTCATTACTTGAAATTTTTTTTACAGAAATAAGGATATATAATAACATATCCAAACATTAAGAAGATGGAAATTAAAAGACCTAACAAAAAGAAGTCTTTAAAAAAGAGGAGGGTGAATGGTTCCCTTACCGATTTGGGTAACTTTCGAAACGTACACCCCATGAATGAAGGACTATACAATGTTGATTTAAATACCAATGACTAAAATTATATTACATAATGAGTAGAATAATGTGCAGTACATACACCACTGAAAATAGATAGTGACAAATATAGCATGAATCTCACGAGAATTAAAAGTGAGATAAAAACCCCTTACCTCGTTGTGCTCAATCAAGTTGTATGAAAAAAAGATAATAAGAACAAAATGAATCAGAGAATACCATTAATATAAATATAATCATTATAATATTTATCAAATGTCAGTACACAAAACACCACATCCAATAAGTAATTGTCGAACAATGGAAATCTCACAGAATTAAAAGTGAGATTAGAAATCCCCTTACCTCAAGTCCGAATTGTATTGTATGCTTCATTATATTCTTAAATAATAGAATTTTTAAAATTTATAATTTATTAAGGAATTACATTAATGTTTATTAATCAATTCATGTCAAATATTATCATGTTATAATAATAGTTAATTATGTGAGTTCATATCATACGTTTTGTCGATGTTCGGTACATGAGTCAACAATGAACTTGTTTGAAGAGAATTGTATATATAGTTATAATTACATTATCTAAAGAATGTTATTAATTATTTAAATATCATATATATCCAGTATATATTCATTTTATACTATTCAATAACATTTAGAGATAAAAAATGAAATGTACTATTCATGGAGACGGTAGGTCGTACGTACGCATGAACGCTACTTTCATTACTTTGTCATATTAAAGGAATTAAAACTAAATGAGAAGCATATATATTATAATTACAGTATAATATATATGTTATATAGGTAACATAATTTCATTGATTACATTCTTTATAAGTTCCATTTTTGGCCTGAACGAGTCACATCACTTGAGGGGGCAGTTGTCCGCACTTCCTCATAGGAAATTATTGCATTTTCACAACATGAAAAGCATAAAGGTATGTTTTAAATATAAAATACAGAATACTAGAAGGGATGTAAATATAATATATATATCATATATAAATATATTTCCATCATAATAGCCACCATGAGAGGTGATAAAGGAAGATTGAACAATCATTGTTTCGTGAGGCAGTAATTCGCCACCCACAGAAATAGTATGTTCTTTAACCAATAGACCGATGTGTGTGTAAGTGTAGGTAGAATAATTTTCATAAAAAAATCCTACTATATTTAAGATACTGGTTTTTTATGGGATCAAATAATAAAAAGATAGTGGTGAGTGAAGAAGGAAAATAAAAGAAAGAAACTCGAGAGAAGACATTACCTCTAAATCAGGTTACTCTTTTGGATTTGAGACAAAGGTTTACATGGAAATACTTATGCCTAATGTAAGGATTCTAGGAGTAATAGAGGGATGTGGAGAGATAATATGAGAAAAGGTTGTATGAGACATGTGATTGAGAGGTGTGGGTAAGGTGGTAGAGGTGGGGGCCATTTTTCACTAAAATGAACTTTATTGGAAAAATAACAAAAATATACACAAAGTACATTTTGATGTCCCAATTATAAAGAAGGATTTTATTTTTTCAAATATAACATATAAAATTGAAAAAATTTATATTTAAAAATGATTTGATATCAAAAGGCTGTTAATCGACCTTTTATAGAATATTAGAATATTTATGCTTAAAATTGGATTCATTCTCATTTTAAGACTCTATAATATATTGGGTAATTGTTAAAATATTTAACAAACATATATAACCATTTTATAGTTAGTTCTATTCATTCCTTTCATTAGAATATCTTGGCGTTAACTACCATCTAAAATAATATTATTATATTATTAATGTGCAATGTAAGATTTCAAGGAAACTCGTTGTTGCGTATTGGGTACGCCATCGAAAATAGAATCCTCTTTAATGTAATAGTAATATTTTTTTCAAAAATATTAATATATATGAAAATTTCATATTCTTTATTTACCTAGGATATTACATCCTTCCCCCTTTTGGGAATTGTGTCCTCGCAATTTTAAAATTTGGCTTGAAAACATTATTGAAAGCCCCACATCAGAAAAAGGAGTAAATTAATCTATAACATTAAAAGAAAGAAAGAAAAGTAAAAAGGTCACCCAAGACAACAGATACTAGGATTCCGTGAAAACATGGATATGGAAGAGAAAACAATGGGTCATGTTCTGATGGAGAGTGATAGAAAACATGTGTAGGAGAAAATTAACCACAAGAAAATCATAAACTTATGATGTGTGTAGATGGTCTTTGATTACCCAGTAAGAAATTTAAACTAACAATGTTTTTGTTTTACGTTACTTTTCATAATTTTGATGAATTCATTTACTACATAGAATAAAAACATAAGGAAATATAGTACCATCATGTAGACTTTCATCCTTTAATAAGTTTCTACTAAAAATTATCTTTTCTCCAAACTATGAGCATTCAAAAAGACTTGGTCCCATCAAAAGCACAAGAATAATCTTCTAGAGAATCACATAATCCACAAAAGGAGAACTATAAATTTTCCATGTATTTAGACATCAACTAAAAACCAAATTGTTAGCACAAGAATAGATAATCCCCAAACGGAAAATCCTTTATAAAAAGAAATACTAATCTTAATCTCCAAAATTCAACAAAAAGAACCCAAGGTTCAAGAAAGAACATTAAATAAATAGTTGTCCATAAAATTCTTCAAAATAAACCAAACTATGATTGAAACCCAAATCTATGAAGTATTTAATCACATAGTCTTCCAAGGTAAATCAAAACATTTATCTCCCAATAACATCAGTTACTCTGAAAGTCTCATACTGAAAAGTAATTAATCTAATCACATATCTTCCAGGATAGGTTAGTCATTTTTATAGATAACCCAAAATAAATGTAATCCTTATTCATTAGATCATATAACTAAAAATAATTAGTCATACTAACCTGGGAATTCATGTAGTCCAGTGTCAGGTGATAAATACCTGTCGCACTTTGGTTGTGGGTTCGATTCTCGCATCTTCGTCCGATGCGGCGGGTTGTCACACGGTCTGCGTGTTATCCATTTTAAAAAACTATATAATTTTACAACATTCCCAAGAAGAGGTAAATTCATCAAAAGTAACCATAACATATTTTAACTACAAAGGTTATCTAATAACATTCTTTTTTCATCCCAAAATGTATTAGTCAGTAATTACCTCAAATTCAAGGATTATATAAACCCAAATGGTTATTTATAACTATATCCACAAAAGAAAAGATAATTATTCCTTGAATAAAATCTTCATATATCAAACATCAGGGTTACACATACTATAAAAACTCTTCTAATGTAATCCCATCATCAAAAGAGCCTTAATACTTTTAATAATTTCACCATCCCAAATTCTATAATAACTCTTGAATCCCTTATATGTTGAATTTTTACTCATTCAATATTCTTCATGATCCATTATCCATTCCTTTCCAACTTATTCTGAAATAATTCTTTCCTACAAAGAAAATCATGAATCATATCCTACGATTTCAATAATAGGAAAACATATGTTAAGAAATAATCCATACCTTTCATTGGTCATTGTCAGTTTCTCAATCTTCAGTCGGAATGGCATTATGTATTGGTAAAAAAAATATTTGTACGATCCTAGGGATCCCATTCCTAAAAATTCTTCATAGGACATGTGTTTTCATAATGACCATGCACAACACATTTAAAACATTCAATTGATCCTTCAGAAAGAACTTCTTTCCCTTTCCTAGAGTCAACTCGATGCTTTCTTCTTCCATGGCTGGTTCTTTCCTTGTGACCTTCATTTCCACATCTATAGCATCATTCCGTCCCTTTGAAACATTTTACTAGGTGTTTCTTTCCAGATCTTTGACACATAGGTTTTTGAACATTCTTACCTTTTTTATAATTACATGAAATTCTATAGGGATTTTCTTCTCACATATATGATGCCTTATAAAAATCACTAAGGTTCAGGTGGTAAATTATGACTCCAGGTAGTTGGTTGAGAATATTCACAAGAGTTCTCATTGCATCTCCCATATCATTCAGTTGATCGTTTGGAAACCGTCGCAGTTTTCATCACATCCACTATTACTTTGGTGCCTGTTAGATCAAGGCATTTACTAAAAACAAAAAGGTCAGTGTGAGTGTATCAGTAAAATAATCTTATAATACTATGATATAATTATTCATTTTATCCTAAACTCAATCACTTTATCAAAATAACTATGACTCTTTCTAAAATCCTAACCATTATGGTAATGTCAATCGTGCTTAATAAATACCCTAACCTCTAAATTAATCTAAACCGACCTCTAATAACAACTATAAGGCCATGACCTTAAAAATTACATAATCATGAATTAAGTGAATAATTCACATTGAGGTTATTTTTAGGTTTAGAGTTTTAGAGAATTAGGACAAAACTTTTACATATCAATGATTACAAAGTAGACACATCTACTCAGTTTCCATTTTTTCACAAAATAAAAACTCTTGGACAAAAGGGTCATGTCTAGTTCAATGTTTTAGACAGAGTGACATTTCCTTGATCCCATCCTTGACCCTATTCCACTTTATATCCGGTGAAAAACAATTGGAAAACTTGGGATGAGCATAAAAATCTCAGTAAGGGATATAAAAATACGAAAAGAAAACATTAGTACAAGTATACATAATAATAAATGAAATCATACTTTACTCATAAAACATAAGCACTGTAACATACCTCATGAAATCATAATATTAATAAATAACTCATAGAAATCATAAGACATAAAAGAAACTTGATGAATCCATAACATTCTTACATAGGGAGTAACCCTCCTGGTTACGTAGGGAATAACCATCACATTATATTCCCAAAATTCCTTCAGAGAATCCTAAGAGTTTAACTCCTTTGTGTTACCCAATTCATTGGAGATCTATCTCAGGCTAACTCTCCCTTAGTTTATCATGGAACCACCCGACTTCATAATCAATTCCCAAGAACCATAACATAATCATATCACATAGAACATCCATAAAGGAAACATTAAATTTCCACATTTCAATCACAAGATATCAATAAAAGTCATTGTTATAAAAAAACATCATCAAAACCATTTTCAATACAAAAATAAATGAAATGTTAAACATGGTATTTTTTTCATTAAAAAAGTAATGGCTTATAGAAGAAGTTGAAACTCAAATAATGTTCACGGCGACGGAGAAATCTTTGTCGCCGCATATGTAATACAAAAAAATTTCCTTTTGTCATTTAGTAAAACGCTTCGTGTAAAAATATTCTTTTTGAATGAAATGAAATGTCAAAAGGGTTTTATACATCGTATAAAATAAATTCGTTTATAAATCAAAATATTCTTTAATGAAAGGATATTGACATGAAGTCCCATAAAAAGACGATATCCTTAGATTAAGGATGAATCAATAACGTAATTATGTGTGACAAATATAAAGACACACGATATAAGTGGATATTAAGTGTAAAAAAATCATAGGTCATCCACAAATATTCATAGTATTTCGTAATCAAGAATTATAGGTTTAACCCAATGATTTGAAATTGGGTTAAGGAGTTCCCCTATAGAAATTCGATAGCCTTATAGCATCACATTAAAATTCATGAAATGAGTTCATGAGATATAAAAAGTGTATATCATCACATGGACATAAAATTTATAGCAATAAGGATATATAATAACATATCCCAACATTAAGAAGATGTAAATTAAAATACCTAACAAAAATAAGTCTTTTAAAAAGAGGAGGGTGGAAGGTTCCCTTACTGATTTGGCTAACTTTCGAAATGTGCACCCCATGAAAGAAAGACTATACAATGTTGATTTAAATACCCATGACCAAAATTATATTACACAAATAGTAGAATAATGGGTAATACATACACTTCTCAAATGAGATATTAACACAAATAGCATGAATCTCATGAGAAAAAAAGTGAGATAAAAATCCCTTACCACATTGTAATCAATCAAGTCGTATGAACAAAAGATAATAAGAACCAAATGAATCACAAAATAACATGAATATAAATAGAATTGTGATAATATATATCAAATGGAAGTATACAATTCACCACATGCAATAAATAATTGGTGAACAATTGAAATCTCACGGAATTACAAGTGAGATAAGAAATCCCCTCACCTCAAGTCTGACATGTCTTGTTCGTTTCATTATATTTTTGAATAATAAACTTTTTTCAATTTATAATTTCTAATTTAATTCCTTAAAAGTTCATTATTCTATTCATATAACAAATTATAATGTTATAATAATAAGTTAATTATGTGAGTTCATATCATATGTTTTGTTGATCTTCGGTACATGAGTCAACAATAAATTTGTTTGAAGAGAATTGTACATGTTGTTATAAGTAAATCATCTCAATAATGGTATTAATGATTTGAATATCATATATATCTAGTAAATATTAATTTTATACTATTCCATAATATTTGGATATAAAAAATGAAATGGACCATTCATGGAGACGGTAGGCCGTACGTACGCATGAACGATACTTTCATATTCTTTGTCATATTAAAATAATTAAAACTAAATGAGAAATATATATATATATTATAATTCCAGTATAATATATATTTTATATAGGTAAAATAAGTTCATTAATTAAATTCTTTATAAATTCCATGTTTTGAATGAACGAGTCACATCATTTTAGGGGGTTGTTGTCCGCACTTCCTCATATGAAATTTTTGCATTTGGACAACATGAAAAGCATAAAGTTATGTATTAAATATAAAATAATGATGTATAGATGGGACATAAATATAATATATATCATATATAAATATATTTCCATCATAATGGCCACCATGAGTGGTGTTAAAATAATATTGAACAATCATCGTTTTGTGAGGCAGTAATTTGCCACCAATAGAAATAATATGTTCTTTAACTATTAGACGGAGGTGTGTGTAGGTGTAGGTAGAATCCTTATCATAACAAAATACTAGTATATTAGGGATACTTGTGTAATTATTGGATCAAATAATAATAAGAAATTGGTGAGTGAAGAAGGAAAATAAAAGAATGAAACTCGAGAGAAGACATTACCTCTAAATTGGGTAACTCTTTTTTATTTGAGCCAAAGGCTTCCTTGGAAAGATTTCTGCCAAACGTGAGGCTTATAGGAGGTAGAGAAAGATGTGGAGAGATAATATGATTAGTGTTTGGATGAGCCAGTGGCTTGAGAGGTGTGCGTAATGGGGTATAGGTGGGGGCCTTTTATAAGAGGGAGGATGGTCACTTTTCGAAAGCATTGAAATGTTAATTATTATAAAATGGTTTCCAGGTTTTAAAGGTCCCAAAATGATATATTTATAAGATAATCTGATAAGGTTTATGAATCCACCAATAAAAGATGTTTTTATCTTGTTTATGTCTTAGATTTTACTTTATCATTTCATTTTATTTAAATCCATCATTAATGAGGTAATCACTGCATCATCATGGTGTCATAAATAAATTTAATTTTTTAATGTCAAAAAATTATAAAAAAATATCATAATGTAGGAAATCTATTTATCTTTCCAATTAATATTTATAGTCTAAGTGATCATTTATGTAATCGAAATTAAAATTGTTTTACTTAGGATATACAAACCTTTGTTATATTTCTATTCCATTTTAGAAACAATGTCATAAATGTCACTATCATACCTATGTGACTCCAGGGCCATCAAGTTTGGTAAAAAGAATCCCATGGTCGGAAATGAATCAAAAAAGGAAATTTGGACACATTTGGTGGTCATTTTATATTATTATGATATTATTTTATTACACTTAACTACCCAATTACAAATTAATCATGATAATTAAAGATAATTACTGTCGTTACTATTCATAATGTCCAAAAAAAGTCTTAATTACATAATTTGGATTTTATTATTCCAAATATGGAATCAATTTTACCAAATTCCAAATAAATAAATTTCAGTAATTAATTTAAAAATAATTCTCATTGTCATAACTAGAGACGGGTTTTTAAGAAGTAAAATTTATAAAAGGATTGACATATTTTAACATCCAATTTAAAAGTGAAATTACTTCAAGTGAACAAAAATGATTAAGTGATAATAAAATAATTCAATCATACTTTAAAAATAATTAAAATGACATTCTAACTATATAATTAAATTAGATTAAAAGCTGTTTTGAAGTAAAATGCACTATTTTTCACTATTCAATAAAAATGAACATTTGTCAGAAAAATACAAAAAATTTATCCAAAGTAAATTTGATATTTCAAATTAAAAAATGATGTCCACTTTACCAAATTAAAAACATATAAGTTTAATTAATTAATTTTATAATGAATTCCTGCTGTCAAAACAAATAGCGTGTTTTTAAGAAACAATATATTTCAAAAGATTGACACTTTTCTATGTCCAATTTCAATGTTAAATTAATTCTGATGACCACCATTGGATTAAATGGTAAAAATATATTTTATCTAAAATTTAAACCCAATTAAAAAGATAATAAAACCATATAAATAAATTAGATTAACATGAGGTTTTGAATTAATATATAGCATTTTTCACTAAAATGAACTTTATCATAAAAATAACACTAATTTACACAAATTACATTTTGATGTCCCTATTCTAAAGAAGGATTTTATTTGGTCAAATACAACATATAAAATATAAAAAAAATTTGATTAAAAAATGGTTTTCCCTCAAAATGATGTTAATCAACCTTTTAAAGAATATTAGAATATTTATACTTAGAATTGGATTCATTCGCATTTTAAGCCTCTATCATTTATTGGGTAATTTTTAAAATATTTAACAAACATATATATCCATTTATTAGTTAGTTTTATTCATTCCCTCCATTACAATAGCTAGGAATTAACTACCATTTAAAATAATATTATTATATTAATTGTGTGCAACGTAAGATTTCAAAGAAACTCGTTGTTGTGTATTGGATATGCCATCGAACATAACATCCCCTATAAAGTAATATTAATATTTTTTTCACAAATATTAATATATATGAAAATGTTATATTCTTTATTTACCTAGAATGTTACAATATATATATATATATAATTTACTTTTCATTCTTTAAATATGATAATGAAATGGAATAAATTTTTTTCCCTATGTACGGCTTACCCTAGGTATGAATGATGTATTTAATTTACTATCACTAAATATTGTAAATTAATTGAAATATATATACTAAATATATATGATATTTAAATAATGGTTTACATTTTTTATATGATGGAAATATGATCTATCTAAGGGGACCAAAAGTGTCAAATCAAAACACACCAAAAAAATAGTGGACATTACCCGAAACGTAACATTAAAATGAAGAAATTAATAAAAGGGTAATAAAATGTATTAAAAAATAATATATGGTATGTTGCCTATTAATATAATTTTTTAATAGGTCTATAATAAAATTACATTTATTAAGAAAGAAGTTGGAATGATTGTGACATAAGTTAAGTCTTAAGGTGTGGATATTTACAGTTTCACTTTTAATATTTAGAGAATTATTCCATATTCACCAATCATTTCATATGTGTGGTGTATATAATAAAATATCATATGATCTATCATTAATATACCTCATTTAAGGAAAATTAAAATTAAATATTATATATACTTCCATGGGTATTACAATTTATAATTAACTTAAGTAGTGAAGGGGTCTTATCTCAATTTTCATTTTTTGAGATGTATGTTCTGTTATGCACCTATTTTCCTTCACAAGGTGTATATACAACCCCTTTTATGTATAATATCATATTTTATTTCACACTAATGATATTTTAATTTAAATTTTATTTTAATCATCCATGGGGAATATTTTTCAATGTAATCAACGTTCTAGAAATTTTATGTAACATTTTCAATAGTCAATAAGACTATTTATGATTAAGTCTCAAATGTTAAATTATCATGATCTACCACCCATGAATTTTAATGATATTTATAAAACTATATTTATTCATTTTATATAATAGTTAAATTATGATTTTTCTACTCTATGGAAACCTAAATTATTTATAAATTATTTTTATGAAATTCAACATCATTTATCTCTTTGATAGAAGATATGTTTTCTTCCAAAAACCATATATTTTAATTACATTAAAATATTATAAATGATTTATTAAATGTTATTTCAAAAATATTTACTATTTAAAAAATGTTTTAAGGGAATATTCTGTTATTTTAAAATTTAATCTTGTGTGTATTTTATCGAAAATGTGATTATTATCATTATTTTTACATGTACAACATATACAAAATTTTACGACATCATAAAGAATCATATCAATGAATAATTATATATATGGTTTAAATGTAATATTCAAAGATAAGTATTTTGATAATGAATTATGGTCTAAAATTTTTATTAAATGAATTTGAAATATTTTTTTATATTTTTTCCAATTATTTTTGAAAGAAAAGATTTTTCAAATTTGTAATGTTTTAAAAATTATATTAAATAATTATTGTAGTATCCATTAAAATTTTTCTAGGTTATTTTCAAAGAAAAATTTCCTTGAAATTTTTATGTATTAAATAATGAAAAAAAAGGTTGCATTCCTTACAAATTCATTTTACTTGTTTTATTAAATAATCATTTATAATTTTTCAGTATTATTATCAATGAAAATATTTTGAAAAATATTTTAAATTTTACGAATTAATTCTCAAGAAAAAGATATTTTCCTCAATAAATATCAAAATTATTATTTCGTAATTATTTACCATATATTATAACATTATTTGAGAGTACATATTATTTACTATGAATATTATATTAGGACAACATATATTTTCTTTCATTGAATTGTTTATATTGTGATGTCATGATGTTTATGAATCCTATTTCTCTTCCATGAGTAATACCATGATAAAATTATTTTGAAACCCACTTATTTTTATAAGATATTATATTATTAATCATATTATGAAACCTATATCTATTTGAAATTTCATAATATGATCAAATGTATTTGATACTGTAACATCCCTAGAAGATAAATAATATAACATTTTAAAATTTATTAATATTTTTGAATAAATTTTTAATTTTACTTTAATGGGGATTCTATGTTCAATGGAGTACCCGATACGTAACAATGGGGTTATTTGAAATCTTACATTGCACCTAACGTTGGGTCATACTGAAAAATAATAATATAATATTATTTTAAATGGTAGTTAATGAATCTTCATTGTAATATTGGGAATGAACATATTGTCTACAATATGATTATACATGTTTGTTAAATTATTTTACCTTTATCCAATAAATTTTAGAGGCTTAAAATAAAAAAGAATATGAATTTAAGCATAAATAATCAAATATTAATTAAAATGTCGATGTAACACCTTTTGATGGAGAACCCTATTTAAATGTAGTTTTGGTCACTTTTATATGTTCAATTTAATAAAATAAAATTTTTCTTTAGAATCAGGACATCAAAATTTACTTTGGGTAAATTTTTGGAATTTTTCTGAAAAAATTAATGTATTAATGAATAGTGAATATTTCTATATTTTAATTCAAAACTACCTTCTAATCTAATTTTTTATATGGTAATATTAACTTTTTAATTGGTTTTAAAGTTTAATTATATTATTTATTTACTATTTAATTAAATTTTTTTCATTGGATGTAATTTTACTTTGAAATTGGACATAAGTAAGTGCCAATCTTTTGATAGTTATTATTTCATAAGAACGCACTTTTTGTTTTGAAAGTGGGAATTAATTTTAAATAATTATTTGCCACATCTATGTTTTGAATTTGATAAAATGGATTCCAGATTTGGAATCATTATTTCCATATTGTGTAAATAGGTAACTTTTATTTATTGAAATTATGAATATTTACATTAGTAAAAATTTCATTTACCATGGTTAATGGGTAAATCTGGTAAATAAGGGAAAATAATAATATTATAATAATATTAAATTACCCTAACATGATTCTTAATCCTATGGTTTGATACATTTATAACCATGGGAATCCATGTGTCGATTTTGGGACCCCATGGATCAACTTGAGAGTGATAATGAAACTTTATATTAATTAATTTAATGGAATGCAAAAAATGGAATAAACATATATTTTTTAGTAAATAAATTCTTACATTAGGTTTTATAAGTTATATCCTCTACTATAACTATTAATTTGAAATCTAAAAAGATTTCCTAAATCATGACATTTTATTTTTAAATTTTAGACGTCAAATAAATAACATTATTTATGAAACAATAATGATGCAGTCTTTACCACATTAATGAATGATTTAAATAAATAAGATTATAAAGATTAAAACAATATCAAAAACCTATACAAATTCTTATTAGATGATTTTATTTTGAACATTATTCATCCTATCTTTGAATTTAATGAGTTTTGGACAATTAGAAACCTCAAATTATATAATAAAATAATATTTTTAAACATTCTTAAAGAGCCCCTCCCCCTTATAAAATCCCTCACTTCTAACAAATTCCTAACATTATCAAGCCCCGTGGATCATAAAAACTCATCCCAATTAATCTACATACATCTCTATCCTCCCCCTAGATTCCTTCCGCTGTGAAGAAGGTGATTCAATTAATACGTTTGGTTCAAACCAATGGGAGATACCCGATTTAAAGGTAATATCTTCTCTTAAGTTCTTTTGTTTTATTTTACCTGTACAACCCCCTAAAATCTATTTATTCTTTTATTTTATAAAAAAATTGTATCCTAAATATAATTTGTTATTTTTATGGGAAGGGTTATATTTACACTTACTCAATCCTCCATTTAATGGATAAAGAACATATTGTTTCTTTGGAAGGAGAACTACTTCCTCGGGAAATAATGATTGTTAAATTGTCTCCTACCACCACTTATAGTTTCCATTAAGATAGAGCTATATTTATATGTGATATATATTATATTTATATTGTTTATATGATTCTATATTTTTCATTAATAGAATAACATTATAGTTTCCATAGTTATTAAATACAATAATTTCGTTTAAGGAAGTGTGGACTACCACCCCTCAAAGTGATATAACTTGTTAATGCCATACATGGAATGTATAAAGGATGGAGTGAATGAAATTATATATGATATAATTAATATAATTATAATATACCTTTGTGTCATTTTCTTATTCCATTAAATGTGAAAAAGAAATGAAAGTAGTGATCATGCGTATGTACGGCTTACCATCTCCATGAACGGTTGATTTCATTTCTTATCTCCAAATGTTATGTACTATTATAAATACATATATATATATATATATATACTGAATATATATGAGATATATGATATCAAAATCACGAATATAATTCTGGAGATAATGGAATTTCGACCACATGGACAACTTATAATTATAACATGTTCATTTTTAACTCAAGTTCCGAACTTCGACAAAATATCAATATGAACTCAAATAATTAAATAATTGTTATAAAAATGTAAAAATTGATATAAAAGGAATAATAAAATTTAAAAAGATTCATAATAAAGTTGAAATTAACTTCAGTTTATTATTCAAGGTATTAAAGAATGATCTAGTCAAGTTGGACACGAGGTAAGGTACTTTAACTCAATATTCTTTCACTGAGGAATATATTTATTTATACAATACATTATTTTATAAGGTGTATAAGAAACTTTGAAATTTCATTTCATTCAAATGGAATCATTTTCTACGAGGTTTTTTACTAAGCTACAATAAAAAATAATGTTTCTTTTAACATATGCGGTGATAATTAACCTTTCTTACACTTTGATTATTATTTGATCTAAGGCTTCCTTAACAAGTCATAATGTTTTTAAAAGGAAAATAAATACCAAATACATTTTTTATTTTGGAATTGAAATTTTTTTTGATAATAGATTTTTATGTCAGTATATTTAAATAATATAATTTGATTGAAATTTGGAAATGCTATCTTTCCATTTTGTTTGTTTTATGTGTTATTAATATGTTATGGTTCTTGGGAATTATTTACATATATGGGTGGTTACATGATAAATCTAGGGTGGGTGAGCCCAAGATAGCTCTCCAATGCATTGGGAAATATGATGGAGGTAAACATGATTTTTTCTCCTAATAGATTTATGGAATATATTTTGAGGGGTATTCAAAATGCAACTCCCTATGTATCTGTGAAAGCTACAATGTATGTAAGTTATTTATGACACAAGTTACCTTTATGATTTATGATTTCTATATTTTATTCATAAATATTATGATTTCATGAGGTATGTTAAGGAGTTTATATAATTTATGTATTAATAAACTAATGTTTTCGTTCTTTGTTTTATAACCCTTACTGAGAATTTTATTCTCATACCTTGTTTTGAAATGTTTTTCACAGGACTTAACTATAAACAAGGTCAAGTATGGGATCTAGGAAATGTAATTATTTCTAAAACATGGAACTGACATGACCCTTTATTCAAGAGTTTTGTTTTATGAAAAAAATAAAAACTGAGTAGAATTGTCTACATTATAATATTTCAGATGTAATGTAATAGTTAAGGCCTAATTATCTGAAACTATAAACCATGAAAGGATCCTCAATGTGAATTATTCATTTTATTCAAGATTCTGTAATTTTTAAGGATGGGTCCTTATAGTCAGTATCAGAGGGAGGTTTAGACAACTTTATGTGTTTGGATATTATTAAATTAGTATCCATAAATTATTTTTAGTTTATGTAATTATTGAAATGATATATCATTTATATATTATCATGTTCCTTCACCTAATATTTTTCTGTGTTCATAATGATTTTACAAAGAGGAAACAAAGAAACTATGATGGGATGACTTCAGTAGAAAGGAAATATTCCAAATCAGTAACCAGAGATGGTTGGAATGGGAAATAAATAGTTTGTTGCAGGGAAAACACAGTTGAATCAGGCTATAAATGGTCGGGGTGTCCATGCATGAGATCAGCCAGAACAACAATAGAGGAATATGTCAGTAGTGGAGCATTTCATGAGGCAGCATCCCCCATAATTCAGAGGAACATCTGACCTTGTGTAAGCTGAAGGGTAGATTAAAGCGTTAGATAAGATTTGAGATGTCACGGGATGTATAGAACATCAAAAGTTTAGTCTCATTGTTTACCATTTTGAAGGTGAAGCTGATCAATGGTGGTTGATGATGCAAAATATCTAGGATAGTTAAAAGATTGATGCTCTTGATTGAGATGAATTCAAGTGTATGTTTCCTGAGAAATATTTTCTTAAGGAGGTTCATCTTTGGATTGGAATAGAATTCCTACAATTGAGGCAAGAGGATGACTCAGAGGCTGCATATGAAGAAAAATTCACTCGAATGGTAAGGTATGCTCCAAAGTTCACATGAGATTTTGATATTACAATCAACTGTTTTTAATCAGGATTATATCGAATGTATTAAAGGGATTTCTCTTCTCATGAGTTCAAAAGTAATGAAAAACTTGTTCGATGTGTGAAGAAGGTATAAATGGAGTTTGTTGATGATCATGTTTTCTTTGAAAAATAATAGAATAAGAGGTCAAGGTGGTAGAAGAAAGGGAATAAATCATCAAAAAAGAATGATGGTAAGAAACGTATGTTTACAGTCTGTGAAAATTGTTATAAAAAGCATGCTGAGTAATGTCTTTTGAATTATGGTAAGTGATACCTATGTGGTAAAATGGGACATAAGGCTCATAATTTCACTGAAAAATATTAGGGTAATGGTATGAAAAAATAAAATTTACAGCTTGTAAAATGTGTTAAGTGCAATGAAATGGTTCATTATGTGAATGAGTGTCAACGAAGAATTCAACTATGGTAATGTATCCTGAATACAAGTAGAAAGGGGTTGTGAAATCCTTTGCAACTACATTAGAAGATGTTGTGGAATCAAATTATGTAATATGAGTCACACTGTTTTTTGATTAGATTATTCCAATGAGTTGTTTGATTTCGGGTCTACATATACGTTCATTTCTGATAATATTTCCAATAAATTGTGAATTCCATCTCAAGATATGAATCATGAACATATGTTAAAAACACCTTGGGGAGATTTTTATACAAAAAGAAATTATAAGATCATTCTTGTACTTGTGTGTAGAAAAAATCTTCCTGTAAACCATATTTTTTTCCTAAAGTAGAGTTTGATGCTATTTTGCATATGGATTGGATTTCCATTTATCAAAATAAGATTGACTGTAGTGATAAAGAGGATTCTTTTCAGAAAGGTTTTTAGTTTTTGTAAAATAATGAACCCTTACTTTTCATAACATATCAGGAAGCTGATAAACTAGTAAAAGATGGAGATAAATGTTACCTTCCAACTATTGTTGAAAACAAAGGATCTATTAAGATTAATGATGTGATAATGGTAAATGAGGTCCTTGATGTTTTTTCATGATGAGTTTCCTAGTATTATACTTGATCGAGAAGTTGAATTTACTGTTGACTTACTTCCAGATTCACATCCAATTTCTAAACCCCCTTATCGAATGGATCAAATTGATCATTTAGAGTTAAAGAATAAATTATTGGAGTAATAAGATAATTGTTTCATTTGACCTATCATATCACTATGAGCTGCTCATGTCATGTTTTTTATAAATAAATACGTTTCAATGAGACTTTGGATTGATTAAAGATCATTGAATTACACCACTATTAATAAAAAGTATCATTTTCCTCATATTGATGATTTTTTTGAACATCCCCCATGAGCTCTTTATTTTATGAAGATTGATTAGAGGTCATGATACCATCATTTGAATGTAAAAAATGTAGAAACTACTAAAAAGTGAATCTATACCATCACATTCATTCCAATGGTTTTTACAAACCGTTGGAATATATTTTCTATACCTACAGTTTTAATAAAACCATAGGTATATCCTCTCTCAGATAAAATTCTACCAGGCTCATCCTGTGTGCCCCCGCAAATTATCCACTCCCCTGAAAATCGTCTTCCCCAAAAACCATCTCCCCCACCAATCATCACCGATTATCCATCATGCTAATCCCCTTATCTAAATATCATCTCCCCTGCCAACCCTCCTCTCCCCCAATTCATCTCTCATCTATTTCACTTATCCCACTCAAAGCTAAAACCGTGCCTTGGTGCTCTGGTTCCTTTCGATTCCGTCATTCCATCTTGGCCTTTTGTGCTCATCCCACTCAAAGCCGAAACCTTGTCTCGATGCTCTGGTTCCTTCTAATTCCTCCATTCCAGCTTGGTCTCCCATCCTCCCCCTCAACACTCAAAGCCCGATTTATGGTGTGATATTCATGGTTTTTGTTTGGATCACCATGGTTTGGTATTCAATTCATTTTTCCTTATTTCATTGTACGTTTCTCCTTCCCTATTATGGTTTTTTCGAACCCTAGTTCAAGGGTATGACCAGATTTTTGTGGATTCATTTGTTTTTAGGGTTCATAGAAGTTTCTTATTGGTTGTTGGGCCATCAAACTGCAGACTATATGCATTCCAGCTCATTTTTCAGTGGTTTTTGTAGATATATTCACTATGCCATGACTGAACTCCCTAACACCCAAAATATGGGATATCTTTTGATAGCAATTTTAGTTATATATCTGAAACCCATATACAGGTGTTTAAGATGATACTATGGATTTTTTAATAAAAGGTACACAATTTGAAGGATCTCATACTTTTAGTTTACAACGCCTTTTTTATATTTCTAATAAGGTAGATAATTCATATGTGATTTTACATGCTTTTCATGATCAAACAATTTTTATTAGAATTATTTAAACCCCAAAAGTGGTATCATAGCCATACCATGGATTTGGATTATGAATAATTGCATGAGATAAAGATGAAAACCAAAAGAGAACATTTTTTTTCAGTTTTATAGAAAGTTCAATTTACATTTATGAATTAAGGATCTACCTAATGGTTAACAGTTTTACCCAGACACTGAATGGTCTACAAAATTAATATATCCACTTTCCATTTTATAATTTATTCTACGTAAGGATATCCCAGTATTATCCGTACACAAAACAATTTGTATAAGGATCATTTTGTTTTACCCTTTTCAAGATAAATGAAGTAACCCTTATGTGGAATATTTTTCATAAAGGTAAATGAAATTACCCTTAAGAATAATGGTTCCATGTAATGTAGAATTATCTTTTATATTAGCTTTTAATGGAAAGCTAAATTTTATTGAGTTTGAAACATTAATCTTAACTCAATAATTGTTGGATGGAAAATATTCTACAACTAATGACACATACTATATTCTTGATGAATCATTCAAAAACACAATTCCCTCTTACACTCAACGTAAACTGACATACACTAGTCCTAATTCACATAATCATTAAGCATTAGTGTGACTATTACATAGTATTGACATACCTCCATAGAGATCAAATATGACCATTAAAAAATGGAATAAACTAGGGAATAAATGTTATGAAACTCTCTAATATTCTAGGTTCCCTTTTGATGGATTGAAGTGACTCTAATGTAGATCTGAAACATCAGTGCTACCATTATACAACACACTGGTTTACGATAACATGAACACTAGACGACAATTAAACATTTCCTTGATTTTAAAATTTCCCTCATGCACCTCTTTATTAACTCTAAAAAAGTAGTAATTTACCACTATGAAAATAGTAAATTTTCCTCATACATGTCTTTTCGAGCCCATCTTAGTTATATGTATCCACTACTTTTACCCTTATAAAACAACTATAATTGCAGACTTTATCAATTTTTCATCTAGAACCTTTTTAACTCAACTCGAGGACTTATCTAACACTATAAATACTCTCAAAACATCATGATATATATTGAAGAGAAATTTGTAACCCTAAATTAGTTGTCTATAATTATTTAAATTCTACCTCACCAACAATTATCAAAATTACAAAGAATGCTATATTCTGGCTATCCATCCAAAGTCATTAAGAATAAATACATAGTATCCTATCCATTTATGATGGAATGAATCTCAAGAACTCTATAACATCTTCACACACATGTTGAAAGATTCTTATATCTTTCTTAATGACAAAAAATATAATCATACGTGGAAACATAAATCTACCCTCGTTTAATTGTTTTCAATACCACAACACACCTCTAAATTCAATATGTCTTTTCATTTATTTCACATCTCAAAAATAACATCTAAAATATTTTTTTCACGGTATAAAACTATCCCTTTATCCTTGAAAATTACAACACCCCATTAATAGTCACATTTATAATAATAAAAAATGGGTAAAATTTTATATTGGAATACCCATTCTTTCAAATTTTTAATGATGTTTAGACACTTATTGATTTTATGATTTTGAATGCTTTGAAATATTTTTAACAAGTTGTCTTCCCATGAAAGGGATGAAACCACTTTATCATCATCATGGTTGTTTATATACTCAATGATGGGAATATTATCTTGTTATACAGTAGTGATAGCCTCTTCCAACATCTCTAATATTTGATTCATTCCATTCCCTACATTTTAATAGAAATCAAATTAAAGGGGGTGGATAGGGGGTACTATTATCTTTAATTTTTTAGGTAATGTTGATAGATGTATCTATAGTGAAATCATCCATTCTTCCCTACATTATCATTGGGATAATCATTAATCATATTTTCCTAATTATATCATCATTTATTTTTGTAGACAAACTAATTTTCTCACTTTTCTCAATAGGCCTATTGTGTGGGACCTCTTTCATTGAACGTGAAAAAAAGTGAAATGAAACCTTATATGCTAGATTATTCTTCATCATATATTCCTTTTTTCTTCGTAGTAATGTCATACTACCATTGATAACATGTCCAGTTACCTTATATTATTTTAAACATTATGTTTTCCTTGTATCATTTACTCATAAAAAACATTTTGTTCTTTAATTAGATCTCTATTTATTATCTTCTAATTTTGAATAGATATTAAAAAAATACACAAAATACTGAAAATTACTATTATAAATGTAAATCCAATCAACCAAAAGAGATCTAGAATGATAAAAATCAAGAAAGTAATATTTAAATAGAAAAAATTGAATGAAACTAAATTGGACCAAGCCATATAAATATAACTTGAACAAATTTGATGTTACAAAGGATGAATCAAATTGGATGAAATATAATAAATTAAAAACTATATGATCACAACCGGCATGAACGAAATTGAACTAATCCAAACAGATATAAAACAAAGGTAATCAAACTGAATCGATTAAAACTCAAAAGAATGAAATTTCTTAAGCTAATATAAACAAAAAACAAGATGACATAAATCTAATAAAAATGTCCCAAACTAACTTGTATCAAACAAAACCAATATAAGCTGAAACATGATCCAAACATATTATATACCATTAAAATAATGAGTAATATTTAATTAATATGAATGTATTATTTTATAGCATCATTTTGAAACATGGATTTATTTTCCCCTTTCTTTTAGGATCATGACTTAACCCATGGGGTGTTGTGGTTCTTATACATTGATCGATGACTTGTATAGTCACAGAAGACATGTATGTTGTAGTTTAGATTTTATTTTTTTATCTTTATCACATTGTCAACTTAGTACTTTTAATGATTTCTATGGACGAAGGGTATTTATATTCTATGAAGGGGGCCAGAAGGGCACTTGAGGCTGCTTTATGATTTTTTTTGTATGGGAGGTAGATCAGGGTAGTGGAGAGATTAATTAGTATGTTTCAATTTTTTTCCACTTTTATACAGTGTTTATTTTGTTAATTTTATTTTCCTTTGGCGTGGACACCCGATGTACAGATGGGTCATGCCAAAGATTATTCATTTAATTGGCCCAATTGTATATACTGAATATTTTATGTTCATGTCTAGTGAAGGATTCTATTGGTATGAATCTGGAAATACCATGAAAAAAATGTATTGTCTTCATCTTGATTTTCCAAGAATTAAATTATTCGACTTATTGTCTAGATATTTTAATAGTTACCTGATTATATTTTCCATAATGAAAATACAATCAATCACCAACTTCCTTATTTTTTTGTATGTTAATTCCAAAAATCTACCACTCAAAGAATATTTTCATTCATTATCCATAGTGACATTGGTTAGCTAATGACAATATCACCTAGCACATATTTCAGAACAACCATCAATCTACAACCTCTCACATACCAGACCATCATATAATCCACTTCATCATTCAGTTATTATCTTGACAAAGGTTTTGATGCTCCTCAGATTTGTGGTTTTAGGGGAAAACCTCATACTGTTGTGCCACTTTTTTTAAATAATTTAATTACTTGTTCAATGGATCTTGTCATAACCCCAAAAATGTACATGTTTTGATACTCCCATCACTCTTCCATATCCGCATTACAATCATGAAACAGACTCCATATTATGGTAATATGATTTTACAACATGAAACCAACCTTCTAGAAAGTTCTTCTATATATTGAAACCCTTTACACATTAAACCATAATTATAAATCCCATAACCTGAGTCACATGCTTTATGACACATTATTCATGAAAAGAGTTGATTTTAATCACAAAACAGATCCGGTCCAAGAGCACTCTTAGATTTATATCCCAACATCACCTCATGTATCTCTTTCTGGATAGAAATATCTTCAAAGAACACATAGTATTGTTTGAATATAGTGTGTGGTACCACAGCTAGAATCCCCACATGGCCTCTCGGGTAGAATTTAGGAATACAGGGATTAGGTCGTACAAGAAGATCCTTGAAGTATTACTCAGCCATGCCACCAAACAAAATACTATGTGTAAATTAGGATTCAACCTCAAATAGTATATTAAGTATTATGATGCGTCATTTCTCCTCGATACATGCATGGAAGTATTCTGTATTCCGATCACCTTCCAGAACCCCCTTATTCTAGATTGTTCACGCACGAATCATTCTAACATATGAATCATGTCCTCCAGGATTTCATTCCCAGTGAGTTCAATGAACAATGTGTCATTGTAGTATTCTTTGAGGCTCGATTTCAGTCGGTCGATATCCATCATGAATACACATTCATCTCCTGAGCATAGGGGCGGTCTTACTGATCCATTTCTAGAGATCATCTTGGAGACGTCTTAGCCTCTTTTGGGGCCCAAACCAGGTACTTACCTTCAAGTATTAACTCACAACCTGATGATATGTTGGAGTGTTGGTCCACATATTAGACAAGTTGAACCACTTGTGACTCTCCTGCATAGAGGAAAAGTAAATCAGAAGTAGTGAATAATTAGATATGCTTTGTACCAGGTGTGTTAACTTTTCCTTATGAGAGGTAGAGATGTCATGAAATTCGAAAGTCATCGATCAAGAAAACTCTATGTTTGAATACCACCTCTCTAGTTATAGAACCAAGTGAACTGATCCCATTCCATATCCATAAGCCCCTTTATTTCCATGAACTAGACTAATTACATGCTGTACTTTCGAAGGAAAAATCCTCTCCCATTATTTTCAAACTGATCTAAAAATATATTAATGTCTCGTACAACAATCCAAAATAATTCCCCTGAATTAATGGATCCAAGCCCATGACACATGGATTATTGTATCTGAGCATCACAACTTCTAAAAAAAATGAAAAATACAAGCTACTACTATCTACATCTACTTGAATATTGATAAACTATTCATCCAAATGTATCAGTTACACAAAGTTATAGGGATAAGAAAAGACCCATATAAATAGGTTAGGAGGGATGGCATGAATGGTTACACAAATTATTATACTACATGGATACTACCTATTTTTAGATGTGCATTTCGTTGGATTGAGCATAGAAACAATAGAAGCCTTACTATTCTGAATTTCAGTAGTGATAAAATCTATTTTTAACCAAGAACCCGAGCATCAGGTGTTCGGATTGGGATCATTAATCTTGTTGTCACCTGACATTGTCCCTAGGCATATTATCCCCTTTATTCTAAAAAGAATGCGACTCTTGAGTGCATTTCGATTGAGATCTCAAACACAGTCCATTATTCTGAGGTGAAGAAAATTTTGTTGTAGTTGAGAGAACCGGTGCTTGAAATTTATCCCCCTTTGACACACTAGGCAAAGCTTATGGAGACAGGTCAGAAACATCACACATTGGGGAGGACTTGGTACACACACCTATATTCACGAGGGATTGGGAAACTCTCATATGAGGAGATTCCACATGGGATTCCTCATATAGAGGGCTTTCTGAGTATTCTTGATCATTCTATACATAATATAACACAATTTAGGGGGATCTTGGTGATGTGGGGATGCTGCAGTTGAGTGGGGATGCTGTAGAGAAGTGGGGATGCTTCAGTGGATTGGGGAGTGGGGAGTGGGGAGTAGGGAGCAAGGCAAGAGAGTGGGCATGGGGGAAGTGGGTCATGGGTGTGGGAAGGGGGTAGTTGGTTAGGGGAGTGGGCAGTGGGGCAGTGGATGTAATTTTTTAACAGGATCTAGAAGGAAGGTTCTCTACCTATTGTTTTACTTTTTTAGAAAAGGTGATATACCAATGGATCACTGAACCGTTGGTATACATAGGAGTGAATACATATATCCCTACAGTTTGAATAAAACTATTGGAATAGATCATGTAGTATGTAAACCAACTGTTCCTGAACTATTAGAATACATATATTCCAACAGTTTCATTTAAACAGTTAGAATAGAGCAGCACATTGGTTAGTATTTAACCCAATAGTTTGGAAACCATTGGTACACATATATCCCTATGGTTTCCTAGAAATAGTTGGAATAGAGTAAATATAGACACCCCTATACCAATGGATTCATATAAACCATTGGTATTGGGATATTGCAACGACCAGCACAACAATAGTTCCAGAAACTATTGGAATACCCTATCCCAATGGTTTCAGCAGCTTTCCCAGCTGTTTTGAACAATTGGGATAGGTACAATTTTAAGTAGTGATACATTCTAAAGACCTCGTTTCTTACTATATGTGGCCATTATGAATAAATTTTTATGAATTTTGGGTTAGTGAATGTACCTTCTATGTTAATTTAACATAGGAATAGAATTTCCCATGTGTTTTTGGATATGTTTGTGGTTTTATTAATTGATGATATTTTGGTTTATTCAAAAAGTAAATAGGAGCATGAAAGTCATTTAAGGGTTTTCTTGCAAACATCAAATGGAAACAAACTGTGTGGGAAATTTTGAAAGTGTGAGTATTGATTACAAAAATTTTCTTTCCTTCGTAACATTATTTCAAAAAATGTCATAACTATTGATCCAGCTAAAAAAAGTTGTTGATGAATGACCATGACCCAAAAATATAACCGAGATTCATAGTTTATTAGTTTTTCATGTTATTATCGGAGGATTGTTGAAATGTTTTCATGGTTATCTATCCCAATGACTATGTTAACTCGAAATGGTGTTAAGTTCATTTGGACAATATAATATGATGATTTTTTTATGGAATGGAATATAAGGTTTGTGAATTCTCTAGTTTTGGCACTCCCTTCCAGAAATGGTGAGTTTTTTATCGCTAATAATTCTTAGTTGAAAAGAATTTGTTGTGTACTTTTGTAATATGATCAGTAAATTTCTTATGCTTCATGTTAGTTGAAAACTCTTGAGTTAAATTTCCCTACACATGATTTGGAATTATCTGTTGTTGTTTTTTTCTTTAAATATTTGGAGGCATCATCTATTTGGAGTAAAATGTAAAATATATATATATTTACCAAAAATGTTTGAACTATATATTCCATTAAAATTTATTTTACCATGAGACAGTGGAGATGGTTGGAATTAATCAAGGATTTTTATTTGACAATTCATTACCATCCAGGAAAAGAAAATAAAGTGGATGATGCTTTGAGTCCAAATAGTAATGCTTCATTAACCATGATACGTTTTGAAAGAGATGCTTTGTTTTCTAATTTGATGAAATTTTGCATGGAAGTTGTTGGTGTAGAAAATTCCACTTGTTTTCTTTAGGTGTTAGTGAAATCACCTCTATGAGATATGATTAAGAAAGCGCAGAAGGAACATATTGAGTTTATAAAAAAGTTAGAGTTGGTTCAGAAGGGAAACTTGCCTAATTTTAATATTGATAATGATTGTGTTTTGATGTTTCGGAAGAGATTATGTGTACCTTGTGATTCTCAGTTGAATAATGAGTTATTATGTAAAGCTTATAGTTATCCGTTTTTAGTTCATCCTGGATGTTCTAAGATGTAATGTGATATTTGGGAGTTTTACTAGTGGGATGGAATGAAGAGATATATTGATGATTTTACTATTAAGTGTTTGATATGTTATCAAGTTAAAGTAGGGTGATAGTTACCGAAATGGATACAACAGTCTTTACCAGTGCCAGAGTGGAAATGGGAAAATTTGTCCATGGACTTCATTGTGGGATTACCAAAGACATCTCAAGGTAATAATGTAATATTGGTTATTGTTGATCTATTGACTAAATATACTCATTTTCTTTTTTTTTTCGAGAAACATTTTTGCTAGATCAACTTTCTCAGTAGTATGTTAAAGAAATAGTAAAGTTTCATGGTGTTCCCCTCTCCATTGTATTTGATCGTGATCCTAGGATTACTTCTAACTTTTGGAAAGGCCATCATAAGTTATTGGGTACGGAATTAAATTTTAGTACAAATTTTCCTCCTCAATCAGATGGGCAGTCGGAATAAACAATTTAGACCATAGAGGATATGCTACATGCATGATCAATGTATTACTAGGGAAGTTGGAACCAACATCTTTATTTTGTTGAATTTTCTTATAATAATATTTTTCATTCCAGTATACAAATGGCTCCATTTGAGGCATTATATGGGAAGCAGTGTCAGACTCTAGATTTCTAGGATGATGTAGGTGAAAAGAAGTTTATGGGACCAGAATTGGTAGAAGAGATGACATAAAATGTTCAGTTGAATCTGAGACGCATGAGAATAGCTCAAACCAGATAGAAAAGTTATGCAGATAACTGAAGGAAGGATCTTTCTTTTTTATTTAGGTGATTTTGTATTTCTGAAATTTTCTCCATGTAAATGTGTGATGTGTTTTTGTATGAAGGGATAGTTGAGTCCGAGTTTCATTGGACCTTATGAAATCCTAGAGAAATTTGGATCAGTTGTGTAAAAAGTGTCATTGCCTCCACATTTATCCCAATTACATATTATTTTTCATATTTCAATATTGATAAAGTTTATTCCAGATTCATATCATGTTTTGAGCCCATTAGTAGTTCAGTTGGAGGAGAATCTCTCTTATGAAGAACAACCTATCCAGATTCTTAACCGAAGAGAGAAAGTGTTGAAAAATAAGGAAATTCATCAGGTAATGGTTTAATGAAAACACCATATGGTTTAAGGGGAAATGAAAAAATCTGAAAATTCTATGAGTGATAAATACCCCCACCAATCTGATAAGTGAATAGAATTGAGGGGACACAATTCCCAAAAGAGGAGAAGGATGTAACATCCCAGGTAAATAAAGAATATAACTTTTTCATGTTTTTTAATATTTGTGAATCAAATATTAAATTTATTTTAAAGGGGATTCTATGTTTGATGTCATGTATAATACACAAGAATGAGTTTCCTTGAAATCATACGTTGCACACAACGTTTGTTCATACTGAAAAATAATAATATAAGATTATTTTAAATTGTAGTTAATTCCTAGAAGTTGTAATAGTAGGAATGAACATAACTAATTTAAATATGATTATAGATGTTTTTTAAATGTTTTTACATTTATCCATCAAAGTTTAGAAGCTTAAAATAAGAAAGAATCTGATTTTAAGAAAAAACACTCTAATATTCATTAAAAGGTAGATTTACCTCTTTTTAATGGTGATACCACTATAAATATAGTTTTGGTCACTTTTATATGTTCAATTTGACAAAATAAAATTATTCTTTAGAATTGGGACATCAAAATTTACTTTGGGAAAATTTTTGGTATTTTTTGATAAAATTCATTTTTTAATGAATACATAAAAATACTGTATTTTAATTCAAAACGGCCTTATAATATAATTTTTTTATAAAGATTGATTATAGTTAGAATAGGTTTTAAAGTGTTATTATATTATTTTTTTACTATTTAACCCATTTTTTGTCATTAGAAGTTATTTCACTTTGAAATTGGACATAAATAAGTGTAAATATTTCAATAAATATTATTTCATAAAAACACAAACATTGTTTTGACAGTGGGAATTAATTTAAAATTAATTTATTCCAGTTTTATGCTTTGAATTTGGAAAAATGGATTCCATAATTGAAACTATGAGGTCCAAATTGTGTTAATAGGTAACTATTATTTATAGACATTATGAATATTTACTTCAGAAAATATTTTATTTACCATGGTTGAAGGGTAAATGTAGTAAATAAAGGTAAAGAAATAATATTATAATAATATTAAATTAACCTAAAAGGTGTCCTAATCCTATTTTCTGATACATTTACGACCATGTTAATTCTTGGGTCTATTTTGAGACACCATAGAGCCACTTGGTAGTGATAATGACACATTATATTAATTAATTTAAAGTAAAGACTAAAACGGAATAAACATATATATTTTAGTATATAAAGTGTTACATGGGGTTATATATGTTATATTTTTAACAATAAATAACCATACAGAAGATAATATGATTTCCTACATCAGGATTTTTTTTATAATTTTTAGAAATCAAATAAATAATATTTTTTATGACAGGATAATGACGTAGTGTTTACCTCAATAATGAATTATTTGAATAAATAAGATTATAAAGATTAAAATAATATCCAAAACCTATCCAATTCTAATTTTATGATTTGATTTCAATCCGGATTAATCTTATATTCTACTGTAATGTGTTTTAGTCTTTTATAAACCAAAAATCATTATATAATAAAATAATATTTTTAGACATTCCTAACGAGCCCCACCTCCCCTTATAAAAATACATCACTTCTTACCCATTCCACATACATCTCAAGCCCCTTGCCTCATCCAACCTCCACTAAATTAATCTTTATAATCCCTATCTTCCTTATAGAATCCTTCATCTAGGCAGAAGTCTATTCAATTAAACCTTTTGGTTCAAACCCATGAAAGATAACCGATTTAAAGGTAACATCTTCCGTTAAGATCATTTATGTTATTTTAGTTCTCAAAACCTCCTAAACTATTTTTATTCCTTTATTTTATAAAAAATAGTATCCTAAATATGCTATGTTGTTTTTATGAGAAGGATTATAAATACACATTCACACAAATCCATCTAATTGGTAATGAACATACTATTTCTGTGGACAGCGAACAACTGCCTCACGAAACGATGACAGTTCAATTATCTCCTACCGACTCTTATGGTGGACATTAAGATGAAAATTTATTTATATGTGATATATATTATATTTATATTATTTCTATGCTTATTTATTTTCCATTTTTAGAATACCTCTATGGTTTCTATAGTGGGTAAATATGATAATTTGATTTGAGGAAGTGCAGACTACCGCCCCCTCAAAGTGATATGACACATTCATGACATACATGGAACATATAAAGGATGGAGTTAATTAGATCATAAATGATATTATACTATAATTATACTATAACTATTAATTATTATGTTTTTATTCCATTAAATATGAAATAGAAATGAAAGTAGTGATTATGCGTACGTACGACTTACTGTCTCTGTGAATGGTTCATTTCATTTCTTATCTCCAAATGTTTTTTACTATTGTATATATATATATATATACTGGATATATTATATATATATGATATCTATATCATGAATATCATTCTTGAGATAATTTAATTTTGACCACATGGGCAATTTATAATTATAACAAGTTCATTTTTAACTCAACTTCTGAACATCGACAAAATGTCCGATATGAACTCAAATAATTACCTAATTGTTATAGAAATGTAATAATTTATTTAAAAGGAATAATAAACTCAAAAAATGTTATTAATCAAGTATAAATTAACTTTATTTTATTATTTATGAGAATAAATAATGATCGAGTCAAGTCAGACATGAGGTACGGTACTTCGTCTCAGTCTCCTTTCATTGAGGCATATTTTGATTTATACACAACCTTTTTTATATGGCGTATACACACCTTTGAATTTTCATTTCATTCAAATGGAATTTTATTCTATGAGGTGTATTAGTAAGAGACAAAAAAATAATGTTTTGTAACATAAGCGGTGAAAACAACATTTTCCACCGCCATGAGTATTATTTGATCTATGTCTTCCTTAACAAGCTGTAGTGTTTTTAAAAGGAAAATAAATTCCCTATACTATTTTAAGAATTTTGGTATTGAAAATGGATTTGATAATGAATTTTTTCTGTTAATATATTTAAATGATATATTGTGATTGAAATGTGGAAATGTTATCTTTACTTTATGTTTGTTTTATGTGGTATGAATATGTTAGGGTTATTGAGAATTATTTACGTATACAGGCAGTTTCGTGATAATCCTAGGGTGGGAGAGCCTGAGATAGCTCTCCAATAAATTGGGTAACATGATTGAGGTAAACATGAATGTTTCTATTTATAGATCTATGCAATATACTATGATGGGTATTCCAAATGTAACTCTCTACGTAGCTATGAAATCTACAATGTTAGTATGTTATGTATTCCACATGTTACCTTTATGATCTATGATATCTATGTGTTGTTCATAAATCTTAAGATTTCATGTGGTATGTTAAAGATATTATGTTATTTATGTATTGATGAACTAATGTTTTCTTTCTCTGTTTTATAACCATTATGAAGCTTTTTATGATCATCCCGTGTTTTGAAATGTTTTTCACTGGACATAAAGATGAATATTTTTAATAATGGGAACAAAGAAAAGTCTTTCTATCTAAAACAAGGAACTAGACATGAAGAGTATTTATTTTATGAAGAAAATGTAAACTGAGTCGAATTTTCTACATTGTAATATTTTATATTTAATTTAATAGTTATGGCCTCATTCTTTAAAACACTAAACCTGAAAAGATCCTCAATGTGAATTATTCATTGAAATCAAGATTATGTAATGTTTCTGGACATGTCCTTATATATACCATTTTATTTCATGGTCAATGAAATGATGAATGTTTATAATATTGTGACAGAAATAAATATTATTTTTATTATAAGTTTGGTGGGAACTATATATACCACCATTGAATAAGGTAAATATTTACGTATTTCATGATATAGTTAGGAATGGAATGTGTAGTGATTTTTTTCATTAATGAAGGTATTGAAAGGGGTGTGAACCATGTATTTTGTGATGGGTCTAGAACGAATAGGGAAATCCATTCAGTAAAGGACGTTGTTTGTTATGATGGCCTTGATAGTGAGCCGCAGACAAGATGGAAATTAATTTTTAGGCTTATGTGTAATACACAAATTCTATGCCTTTTTACAATGTGATTCTAAAATGGATCATTTTCTCTTATTTTCATATAATTCTTGTCTTGTGAACATTGAATTTTTATTCCTTGGTAAATGATTATGATCTTTGATATATAGGGAATTCCTTTAAAACTATATTCTCATGTTCTCATTCCATTATTCTCTTGTTATGATTATGTATATCCTTTTCTTACCATTAAAAAATATCATATCTTACTATTTATTATCTATCTTTTCCCTTAGATTTAAATAATGGTTTATGTAAGGTATGTTTTTGAAGATTACCCTATATGATGATATTTTTGGGAGATATTGAAGATCACCTTACAAATGATAATGATTTTCTTCCATGTTTCTAAAGGAACTAAACTATTTTGGTTCTCTTGTGTGTATTTTGTAATAAATTGAATAATCATAAAAAAAAGATACAATATCTGTGTCCAAAAATCCTTCTTCTCTATTTCTTATATGAAAGGAATGGTTTAGTTATCCTATGGAATCTAATAAGAAAAATATATTTTAAGATCCATAGAGATATTTGTAATGAAAATGTATCTATATGTATCTATGGAGAATTCTAAGGTTGAGTCAATGTATTAGAAAATGTATGGGAATTTCTTTAGTGAATATAATAATTGGTTTCCAAGAAACACATACTTGTATGAATAATAAAAGTGGTTGATCCTCTCGCACTGGTATACAAGGGGAAATAAACTTGAAAATAATATATTGATCTAGACCCTATTAAAAACAACTGCATGACAACTGGCTTTACCAAACACATAGTTTTATTCTCCCATGGAATATGCTTTGGAAACTCACAAACAATTTAAAATCCATAATGAAGTATTTATATAGAAGATGACTATGAATAACATTCGTTAAATGTATGGTGTCATAGATTAAATTTTTTTCATGATTCAGACACTCTATAAGTTATTTTCATAAGTATGTTGATTTCAATTATGATTATTTTTTCTAACAGTATGATTTTTATTTTGGTTGATGTATGAAACTAAAATTAAATATGTTAATGCAGAGTTTGATGGATAATTTACTAATGTGTGGTCAAATGGAATGATGACTGGAATAAAATATGGTTTGAATATGACTAATCAGTTTTCATCAAAGATGATTGACAATGTATACCTTAACCAACTCCCAGAATCACCAAATAATATAAGAGATGATTTTGATGAGAGTTTGGGAAGTAGGGGTCATGGAGAAAAGACGATACGATTTTATGTTCATCTAGAATGTGGGTAGAAACACCCATGTGAATGTCTTTGAGGAATGAGGATATTTTTTGACTATGGAATAGAATAAAAAAACAAGTAACTATAAAGGTAAAATTATGAAATAAGGTTATGAATCCTAGTAAATATTTTGAGAAGTAGTGATATGATCAATATATTTATTTTTGAGACTATAGAATTATGACATATTAAAGGATTTTTCCATATATGTTTTTAATTTAGGATTTAAAAGAATGTTTTAAAACAGGTAGATGAACATGAAAATTTAGTTAATTGAAAATATAAATTTTATGGAAAACAAATTATTAATTTATGTTAATACGTAATATTTTTATCATGTTGAGAAATTGTTGTTTGGATAATGTGATGTTGGATAAGAATAAATAAAAAATATAGTAATAATTACCTTGGAAAATATTATTTACTTTTTAACAATGTAGTTTACCCAAAAATTTATGGATTTTACAACCTTATTGAAATTTAAGAATATATCCAATGTGGTTTAACGATTTTTTTTAATCTAATATCATGTGAGTTATGTTGGGTGTGAGAAAGTAGGGATTAATATGGTTCCTCTCACTATGAATAGGCAATTAATGAGAAGACATGGGGTATTTTGAATGATATGGTACCTGGGAAATGACATAGGATCAAGATAACACTACCTATCTCATTAAAAATGAAAATCAAGACATAAAAAGGAAAATATACATGTTCATTTTAATTAAATGTTGTGAATCTTAATGTTTTGTGTTAATGAAGTATTTCACATGATGTGAATGAAGATTATTTTTGGGGATCTTTGTAGTTTTACATCAAGTGGTAAAGACATTAACCATGCAGTTTAATGTCATTATATATGGAAAGTATCACCCAATTCTGAAATAGAGTAAACCAAACTGGGTCCAATAATAGAGGCTGAAGAATCACTATATATATTGTGATATTGGGAATTGGGCCACATGTAATCCAAGATAATCACACAGTTTAGTGTCATATGGAGAAGAAATCACCCATTCATATTATAATTATTCGATGAGGAAGAGGGTCCCTTGATGTGAATGAAGATGAACTATTGTGTGATTCTTGTAGTTTAGCATCATTTATTGAGGATGTGATTTTTATAGTTCAATGTCCTGTGGTCAGGACTTGAGAAATTGTGAAGTTTAACCTCTCACTTGAAGTACATAGAATGTATTACAATTTAATGTTGTATTATCTATAATAAGATAGATTTATGAATTCAATGAAAATTACTTCTTGAGAAATATCACATTGGTTAGGGGTGTGACAATCTCCCAATCCATTGTTGGAAATGAGTAAGATTTATTATGATTGACCTTATGTACGATGTAAGGACCTTCACATTTGGGTTCCAAATTTAGAGGATTCTTCCCTAGTATCATTGGGGTTCTAAGAAAGAACAAAATTTCTCCATAGAGGAATGAATAGATAAGAATATTTTTTTAAGCCTCATGTTATCTTATTCCAATGGAATTCAAAGTTGGTAAATGTATGAAACCTGTTCTCATCGATCCACTCCAATTCTTCCAGTTGATTTTTATATTTCTTATCATTAGAGAGATCTCCCCACTTAGATATTAATAGATACCAATGTAAGAATTATATGGGAAACATGCCTCAGTATCTACAACAATGTGTATGGTTTTTCTTGTATAACAGTACAAATGGTGGAATGGTATTCCCATAAAGAATTAAAGAGGATTTCTGGATAAAAATTCATATCCTTTATCACTATCTATGATTTTATATTTGATAGATCCATATTGAAGGAATTTATCTGTATATTTTCCACTTCATGATAGATAGATGCATGATTTGAATTGACATTGTACCCATGGTACAATTGTTTATACTCCTTAAAACAGATTTTATTGTGGGTTTCCATCAATACATTGTGAGGTACACTGAACCCTATGACGATATGATATTATATGAATATGGTTATATTATGTTTTCGAAATTATGTGATGGGTATTTCAATATCCCATTTATATATTAAGTGCATATCATTTAAGAAATAATTAAACTTTTTACTTGTTTTTGGGGATATGGACTCAACAACTCTATTCCCCAAACAAAAAATGACCAGGAAAATTTATCCATATATAACAATTATGGGGGTTTATGGATAAAGGATGTATGGATCTGGCGTGCATGACATTTACTGGTAAATTCCACATAGTCCAAAAATAGGGTTTTAAAGTAGTAACCCATCCACCTAATTTGGAGGGAGATCATGGACCTAGATGGATGAAATCCCCAAAATCATGCATGGACATCTTTTAGGATGTAAGACATTAGTTTTACTACTTTGAATAAGACAAGAATTATATATTATCTATTATTGTTGTGTGTTATTTCTAATTTCAACCATAATGTAGGGTAAAGTACAATGTTTGATGTCAAATACTTTCTCTTCTAGTTATATATGTTAGGTTATCTATGTTTTGGAGGTAATGTATTATGGGATCGATCTATCTAGGGATGGATATTGGTTCATCGCACTATAGTTTGGTGTTGACTTATTAGATCTCTTCTATATTAAAGATTATGAGGAATGAGACCATTATTTTATGCATGATACTAAATATTTATTCCACATAATTAGGGTCATCCATGAATGTGGCTGCATTAGCCAACATTTCGGAGAAAGCATTCTGTTATTGTGGGGCCATGATGAAAAGGATCTGAAAAGGGAAGTCAACAATCAGTTCCCTAATGTATCCTTTGTGAGGGTATAGTTCTTCCTTTATGATGGAATATTTTATATTGATCAACTTTATTACTAGTTTTAAATCCCCTTTGATATTCAGGCAGGCTATCTGTAGATTTAAGTATTATTCCATACTATTGACGAGGGGTAGGTTTTCAACCTCATTATTTGTGAAGCCTTTAGATAGTGGGATTTAGTGGGGAAAACTTCTTCTTTTTTGTGGATACTAATACACGCCCACAACCAACTAGATTTTTCATCAGATATTCTATCATTTTTTCGATAGGACCTTAAAAGGTGATATTAAAATACATCTCCCATATCTAGGGAGTGTCATTGGAATTAAAAACATCTTCATCTATAAGCTTACTATATATCGTTGTACATTCAAGAGAGGGATGCGTCCCTAGGAAATCATTCAAGGATTACAATTTCACTAATTTTTGTGACATGCAATGGATGTCATATTGATGTAGAATAACCACCAATTGAGCCAAGCATCCAGTCCACATGGAGTGGCCTAGGATGTACTAGAGCATATCAATATGAGAGATCAGGCGTACTTGATGGTGACTTATGTAATAAATCATCTTTTGCAATACAAATATAACTTAATTGAATTTATTCTCCACTAGTATTGAGTATCAGTGCCTCGATTTGTTAAATTGAGGTATTAGAGTCTATTATAACATCCTGCATCATTATTCTATGCCAGGAGGGTTCCTTGCATGCATTCCATGGTGGGAAAATATAAGATGGGATTCCACACATCCACCAGAGAAATCAGGCCTGGTGGGTGTATTAGACAATGTATGAGAGTATCAAAGGATTTTTAGTAGTCATTATCCCCATGAAAAGAGATTCCCATATTTATTATCCTATTTAATGGGAATTATTTCCCAAAAAAAGTCACCTATGAATCATCTAATGTAGGAAATATTCCCTTGGATCCCCAATTGTTACTTGAGATTTCTAGGTGTAACATTGCTATAATATCTCTAGTCTTCTACGAGTTAACCTCTATGATGTAGTGGAATACAAAAAATTTAAGGAACTTCCCTAATGTTACCCTAGAGGAATATTTTAGTGGATTTATCTTGAGACACTATTGTCACATCTTTCCGAAGACTAATTGAAGATTCGTTATTTGACCACATCACTATCAAGATTTATAAATAATTCCTTTGACACGACATTCAGTAATCCACTTGAGGAAAATATTTATGATATGATTCATGGTGCATTGATAAGTGTTTCATATGTTCATTAAGCCATAGGGCATGACCTTATAGTAGAAAATTCTATTTGATGCTATAAAAATATTGGCTTCCTCATCTTATGGGACCATTTTTATCTTGTTGCATACTCAATAACCATCCATTAAATAAATGTCTTAGAATACAATATTTTCATTGATCAAGATTTCGTTGATCTAAAATTGGAAGTCATCCTTTGTGAAATATTGATTAATGTCTCATAAGTCAATACACACTAGAATCTACCAATTATTATTCATTATAGGGATGATAATTGTGATCCATATTGGGTATTAAAATTTATGGAAAATGTTTTCATTGATAATTTGTTCAACCTTCACCTCTACATTAATTTCATGAATTGTGTGAAACATCCTAACTACCTTCTTGAAGCCTTAATTCCCATTAGGTTGGATGAGATGGTTTGTTGCCACATATAAATTTATTCAAGTTATTTCTTTAAAGTTCCAAGAGAAAACATATCAGAGATACTTTTGAAATGAACATTTTATCTCTTTCTCTTCGAGGGGAATGGTGGAAATAATTAGAATAAGCTACACGTCTTCATCTTCTCCTAGATTCACCTTCCTATGCTCTTCGATGATGGTGTATACACCTTCGTTGAATTTAGGTGGGGTATACCTAATGTAATTTTATTTTTCATCAACTTATGAGTTTTGGTTAAATTTTGAGTTGAGTTTATAAATCTTGGGGTGTCTCTATAACTATCGGGGTGAGAGAGTCCATGAAAAGATACATTATCATTTTCTACTATCAGTGTCATTATAGAGATATATCAGAGATGATTTTATTTTACACTATCACTGAGGATATAAGGGGATTTAACATCTGGGTATATGAATATTCCCTCAAATAGATTTATGAGGTGAAAATAGTCAATGTCAAGCATACTCCATGGAGAAGCTGAGGTAGTCCACAAACAGTTAGGGGATACTACATATATATCATCATCCACCATTATTTTTTTCGTCTCTTTTATAGAAACCTAAATCACTGTATCTGGCTTTGCAATTCTCAAAGGGGGAAGTATAACTATTTAATAGTCAGACTATTCCATTGATAGGTTATTTTAGATATTGATGGAATTTTGATGGCACAACCACAAGGTTCTGGATCCATGTCCTTCCAAGAAGGACATTGTATGTGCTATATTAATAGATAACTATAAAAATGTGTTTAATGTGAGACACAAAACTATGTTTTGAAAATGATCATCTTGAGATGTCATTTAATACAAATAACATAACATTAAATGGATAGGTTTTAGGGAGAAAAATCCCCATCCCTAAATCCATGAAGTCAGATGGTTCGAAATGAAATGAGATTTATTAAAGAACCATTATCTACTATATCCATTTGAGTATCAACATTATTGAGTATTCTCGAAACATACATAGATCATATGTGTCAATATAGAACATATTCCTAACACTTATATGTTAATGAGATGGTGACATTTCATTTTGATGCATAGTCTCCAATCAATACACAATTACTGAAGTAACTAATTTATCAAAATATTGTGGTTTCTAAAAGGCATCAGTAACTACCACTATGAGTTGTTTTGATTTATGGAGTGCATCCCGACTTGATATCCTAGATGGGAAAATATCCTTGTATTTCATAATTTCATAATTTTGTGCTAGAAATAAACACTTCACTTTGTCAAGTTTCTCCTTAGTATATTCATCAATAATTGAGGTGTCCAAAGTAGATTGTCCTAGAGATTATGTATAAGTTTAGGGGGCATCTGTTTCCCATGGAATAGGGCACACTAGCCTTCCGAATTATTTGGGATGATCATTTGATATTACCCCCTTTAGTAGGTCATACAAGATTATTGGGTGTGGGTTACCACTAGAGGGTTCAATGGGACATATATATTTCCATTTTCATACAGGAGTGATTTCCCATGAGTTTAAAATTATAAATATGTCAAATGTGGTGATGTGACAAAAATATTTGGTTTGACCATGCCCATTCATTTTCCAATATCCTTAGATCTAGTATATATTCCCTCCAATCCATTATTTGGGTGTAGGAACTCATATTCTAAGGCATGCTCATCATTAGAGAAGGTTACATCCAACGTGTCATATTGATATAACAAAATATGATATTTTCATCTGATGAGGGTTCTATTTGGTGTTGTGTTGATCATTCAATCATACATTGAAAATATGAATTTATTATGAGTAACATCTTTCTTTGGAGAATTATATGACTCATCCTCTTATGTTTCCTCATGTGAATAATGGTCACATTCACCCCTGATAAATATATCGGGTGTTTCCTTCCAAGCTGAAAGAGATATAATGGGTTTGGAGAACAGTTCCCTCAGGGTTTCATGATCTCAATCCAAATTCATTCAAGTCAGAAATGGTATAACATTCTCCTACACATAAGTGAATATTTTTTGTAATCACCCTCTATTTCTGACTGAAAAATGATTATATATGCCACCTTCTTTGGGGAGCTATCAAACATCACCATTCCAGAGTTGACCATGCCTTGAATGAAATCTATGAAGTGAAACGGTACTATATGTTATGACATATCCATTTATGGAAAGGGTGGTAGTTTGGAAGATAGGTGGGGTTTAACTCATTGGGATTCCTTGAATGTGGCGACTTGAGTTGGTTATTGTCCATAGATGCAAGGAAATAACCAGGGACCTGCTCATTTCAAAAGGGTGGGATTTATTCATTTTTTCCTCAAATTATTGGAAACCTTGACTTCTATATGATTTCTGATGAGGGTGATTTTTTAGCTGTTACTACATTAAAGGATCCCCTAGGTGTATTGGGACCTTTTTAGGTTCATGCAAGTGCACTGTTGCACGTTTTAGGGTAACATCAAAAGCTTAAGCTTTGTTGATCATTATCCATTGTGGTGAGGGAATGTTTTGAGATTTGGGAAGGGTTCAATGAATGGAATTATCCTGCCATTATTTCATTTCTAGAAACTCATGGAAACCCACCATATAAACCATTGGGATTAGTGGTGTCTGAAACTCGTCCTGGGGATTTTCAACACAGGGTTATAGAAATTGTTCATGTGATAGAGGGATGCTTAGTGAATTGGTTTAACCCTTCCATAAGTCTATGAAATCAATCACGCAATCATTTACACATTTCATGATGATTGTTAGGTCAATGATTTAAATTTTCCTTAGCATTGACATGAACTGATAAAGGAATTCATGACTAAGGTCTTCCAATCCTACAATGGATATATCTGAAAGACTATTATAACAAAAAAAGGAGGGCCATGTCGAAGTATTTATGAAAACATCATCTTGGTTTCCTCTAGTTGATCTCAAGGGCCCATCATTGGAAAACATTGTGGTATGTAGTGACTGAGATGTTATTCAATCTCACTTATTTTTTCAATATTGGATAATGTAGGATTTTCGAAATTGGGTAGAGGAAATGTTTCCTCCACCAATTGTGGATATATATTCATACATGGAAGAACGAGTATTATAATCCCTTATAGGGTTACAATTACGGTAGCCCAGTACATGATGACATTGATCTATTCTGAAGGTACATCATTATATGAAACCTACATTCTATATGAAGTGGGTGGGGATTAATGAGTGTCCCTTTTTTATTCTCCCAATGATTCTCAATTCATTTGAAGATAGAATGGGTTCCCTAGATAGGGAGATGTTGTTTCCACAATGGGTAATGTATGATCATTTTTGAATTCCTCATGGATATATATTAACTACCTATATATGAAGTAAATAAGACACTAAGATGCCACTATCACAGGTGGATCATCTCATTCCATATGCATGGGATGTTTAATATTCTCCATTCTCTGAAGATAATACTCAAAAGGGATATTTACCTAGAGTATCTCATCATTGAATTGTCTAAGTGTTTGTATCTCATTCTCATACTTAAACACTATTACACCATTGAAGGAATGTTGGTTATTTGTGGTGGTGATAGGGATTTAGCCACACTATTCCCATTATCATTGGAAGTGTTCCACTATAGAGGTTCCAACTTGATATTTGGTGCTTCTAGGTTTTAGAGTCACATCATGTTCTAGGTGTAGGCAAGTTCAATTGGTTCATTGAGATAACCATTCACACTTATTATTTTTTCCACATTACATACCTTTTTATTTGTTTATTAGTCTACATTATCTGTTGTGTCGATGGTGATGAACTTTTTCGAGGTATATAAAGAAACAATATCCATCCCATTACTACCAATCCCATAGGATGATTCATCACCATCTGATTTTTTTTTCATTTCTCAAAACAATTTCCATATTGGACTATTTTTTCTTCCGTCAGAGGAGGAGTCTAATTTCCTTCATCATGAACTCCATCTGTCTCAACCTTTGAGTATTTAAATTAAATAAAATTCCAATCATGGTTGACAAAAGGGTCTAAAAATCATAGGTTTGTATTGTGCAAGGTGGAATAGATTGGATACCAACTATTGATATTTACCTCCCAACCATGAGAAGGCAGATTCCTTATATAGTGATTGTGTTGATGAATATTCCATCATCCCTATCGGACATGGATATCCAAAACCATAATGGTAAATTATTAGTTATTTAGTATTTGATCAGATTTTATAGGTTGGAATAGGTCTAATATGGAACCATAATTGATTTAACCCAAACCCTCTCAGGGGATGATGAATCGGGTGATGGTGACTTAGATATAAATTACCCCATCCTAGTAGAATGAGGATTGTTTGTAGATGATTTTTATATTCCCTTAACCATTTCTAGAATTTATTATCTGAGATATGGTGGAAGTGTCATATATTCCGTGAAACCGGTGGGTTGGTTTCACACTTAGACAGTTCCTATTATAGATGCTACTGTGTCTTGTTTGATGTGGCATAGTTGTGATCACAACGGAGCTAGGTGAAATGGATTTCCATGATAGGAATCATTATTTAGAGTAATGTTTTTAGTTTATCAAATCTTTGGATCCCATTTCTAAATTTAATTCCTATTTTTTCAAGGTTCCTAGTTTAAATATATATTGCCTATCATCTCCTATAGTACATAATTTTTTGATATCATTGAGGTGGGGGTATTCTATTCTATTGATGCACTGGTCAATCATTAACTAGACCCCTAATTTCTAAGGAGGCTATGAAATTACAACATGTTGTATCTATGGGGTTTTACTATTCTAGGGGTGAGGTGAAGTGTAATGTTCCATACCATCACGTTTTTTGAATAAAGATCAATGGTGTTTTATAGGAGATCAACTAACAAAGAGTTGTGATGAAATGAGGGAAATCATATTTTAGATGTTCACAGTGCTAATCTAATTTAAGATCCCTATCCAGGGAGATATCATCATGATCTAGCTGAAAAGAATGTATCCTGATGTTTTGATGGTAACCCTCATACCATAGTTAAGGGAGCTATCTATCATTCAATCTATGTGGATTATGCCATTTATCTTGGCATAGATAAGGCCTGAACATCTTTTCTATCACATCTTAGATCTATTAGTCTAATGTAGAAAGAGGCCAAAACATGGTAGGGTGGTTTTGATCAATATAAATCACTACATAAATCAATGTTTGATTCATCTTCATCCGATTTAAATACCTCTATCCCATCAAAAAATATAAGGTTATTCTTGGGGCCTCCTGTTGACCATAGTGGGGTGCTATTGGGAGTTTATAAGGAAATATATACGGTTTGACCACATTGTATTGAGACCCTATATATGCGAAGGGGTCTAATTATTGAAGAGTTATCTCTATATAGTTGTTTTGGGATATGTAAGGATTTCCTTGTCCATGGGAGATATTTCCGTATGGTGGATGACTGAGGTGGATTTCAAGGGTAAAGTCCTTGTGATACATCTCTAAACAACCAATATGAGGACTATAATTAAAATTATTTTTGTTCTTATTTGGTTTAAGAGTTTACATAACCCTAGGATTTTGAGAATTCGTCATTAATAACATTAAGGAATCTTCCATTGGGATGATTTGGGATATGGCGCTCGATTTGTATCATGGTTAGAATATTTCTACCTGCATTCTAGAATTGTGTGGTGATATGAGCCTACTGTATGATAGTAAAAAACATTGTTTATAACTATCAGATGTTGAGGGAGTACCAGTCCTCTGTTTAGAAGCTTTTGGGATATTTCAATTTGGTTATTTATTATTGATAGGCATATGTGCATGTCCCAAGAAATGTTCTATTATCTATTGATGAGTTTTTTTATAATGGGTGTAGGATCTAGATCCTGATCCTTTGGAATATGCTACTAGCCTTTTGTGGAAGGGAAGTTATCCTACCCCAATTAATTTTCCACTCACACTTGGGGATCCTGATTTGTAACATGAATATAAGCTTATAATGAATATGTATCCCCCATCGTAATATACTGAAAAACCTCTAGAATTCTAGAAGGGTTAGGAGAATCTACATGTATTGCCTAAAAAGTATTCTGGTGTGTTTTTCTTTTATGAATGTTAGAATATATGCCAATATTTCATGATATGATGCAATATTCAAGGGAGATTTACTGATAGGAATATGAACATATCCTAAGGCATTTTCAACTCTCACTTAATGAGACCCTATGAGAATGGGGATATCTCCCCAATCGTGGGCCTTTAGAGTATGTCACTGGTCTTTTTAGAGGGGAATATGATCATGTACTGAAGAATGTGGTTCTATCACATTACGAGCCACATATATAATGGGGATATGAGCCTGATCCTAAGAAGATGGAATATGAAAAAAATACATTTTTGTAAGGGATATCATTCTTCTTCCTGGAATGTACCTCAGTCACCTAGTGAACCTTGGTTAGAATGAGGATATGGGCATGATAAAATGACTCAACCTTTACTTGGATATGCTTATAATCCTTGTGGGTGAGAGGAAGAATGTACACTTTTGATGGATCATCAACTTTGTTTTTGATGATTAGTGTATTGATCTATTCTAGATGTATGGTTCAGAATATGCACCTAACCCTATATCTATACCTGTTATAGGATATTTTAGATTATTTCTTCTGTTATTTCTAGGATATAATGGAATATTAGAATAGTTTGTGCAGAAATATATGTCTACACATTTTATATCTCCACCATATACTCTAAGATATCTTATATTGAAGTGGGAATATGATCCCACTTATTTCCTCTTTGTTCCGCTAAAAACTTTTCATGGAATATGTGAACATGGGTAGGAAAATGAGCCATAATTATGCCTGATACTAGATTATTATTGCAAACCTATTCCCAATGATTAGAGATATCAGAATGTTTTCTAGATACTAAAATAATATGTTGGAAGACTTCATCGATAGAAGCTGAGATAATATCCCACAAATGGTTATCTAGATCCTTCCATGTCTAAGGTTTTTACTTTTTTCATGTTCATGATTTTGAGATGTGGAATTGTGTTTGGTGGTACCCTTAGATGGTTAATGATTTGTACTGTTGGGATGGAGTTAGCGACGTTGGTATATAGGAGCCCTCCACAGTGGATGCTAACTCGAGTGGGACCCGTATTTGATTCCCTGGTTATAACAACACTATATTAATGTATATTTACATTACACATAATTTTTATAATACTTAAATCATTAAAAAAATAGATGACCAATGATTATATTAGTTTAGTTCCTTTCAAAACGTGGAAAGTTAAACAATTGTACATTAGTGATCAACATTACTTCCCACTAGGTTCTCCAATACTAGATCCCATTTCTGACATATCATAACTTAAATATACCTTCATAACCTGGGGAATGAAACATAAAATGGGGTGAGATAAGATTTTAAATGAGGTTGAACAAGGAAGATATGTAGAAGAAAACATGATCATTAGGATATGAGAATGTGATCATAATGTTAGAATATAAATCCATTCATATCAAATATCATAAACATGAATCATGGCCTGAATTATTATAGTATATAATAGATTAATCAAAATGAAATAAATAACGTAATCATTGAAATCATAATATAGTAATAATAGATAGAATTTCTGGTAGACATAGAATCATATAAAATGATTTCCATAATAGCCAATCCATTACTACATATTTCACATTAGAAGAATGAGTTCACACCCCACATTATCATGGAAGTCATGGTTCAATCCTATTTTCATATTATTAGAAAGAATTCACTCCTCATACAATCTTGGTATTCATTGTTCACTACGATGTCCATATTAGTACCTTGAGTTCACTCCTCATACCATCTTAGTAGTCATGGTTAAATATCATTTCCATATTAAAGTCAATTTTCACTCTAATGACCATCATAGTATATCTCATGGGATATTAATATTTACCCAATGCATTAGAGGGAGATATAGGTCCCACCCATGTCACAATTAAATAATTAATAAATGTTATATGAAATTATAAACAATCATATCATAACCAGGAAATGAAATGGGTTAAAAATGTAATCTTATCCAAACATGTGGAATATAAAAAGGTTTCATAATCACTTGATCAAATTATAAACCATGAAAATAGGTAGGAATCAAAGACATATAACCTATGGAATAAAAATGTTTTTCATAAACATATAACTCATTAAAAAGAAATGGGTTTCGTAAACATCATGACATTACAATAAAGACTAATACGAGAAAGAATATGAATGGAACCTTGAGATAATTTCCCATAAATAAATGAGTAACATCAAAGAATGTAATCTTAGACAAAAAATATTTTTTTAGCATTTTTGAAAAACATATATTTCGGAAGATATCATCTCTTCATTGGAAAGTAAAATTTAAGATATACAACATTTTAAAATCATTTCCATTAAAAATACATTGAAAACATAGAAAGAATGCTTGATATTGATTTTAAAAACATTTTAAATGAAAAATTTTAAAAAATAAAAAAAAAATTAAAACCCTTTTATTTGAAAATAATTTGAAAATATATATGGAATGATTCTAAAAGGTTTAGAAAAATGTTTTACATGATATCTAATTAAAGAATTTTGTAAATTTTTTGAAAAAACTTTTTCTAGAAAAATTATGAAAGAGGAATGAAAATGTTTTGAAACTAATTTTTAATTGATTTTTTTTAAATAATCGTGAATGTTTTTGAAATTTTTTTTCATGAAATGTTATCAAAACTGTTTAAAAACATTTTGAAAACCATTTTCCCAAAAAGAATATGAAATATTAAGGTAAAAAATTTAAAATACATTTTCTTAAAACCAAATAAAAATAATTAATTTCACAAATTTTAAGAAAACAATTTCATTAATATAAATAACACTATAATATTGTAATGTACGATTCAATGTAATGATGATGATGATTAAGGAATTTTTTTTTACTTTTAGAACATTCCTTTTTCACCTTAAAATGTTCAAAACAATGTCTTGATTTGAAAACAGAAGGAAGATTCAATTTTAAAGACCATTTTTTTTATTTAGAGGTAAATAATGGGAATAAATAAAATTTATTGATCATATGATAAAATTATAATTTTTTTGGAATCATTTCAGAAATCAATGTTTTGAAGGAACACAGACTTTTGACCGGAGAGTGAGAGGAAAATTTAGAAATTATTGAAAATAGATTATTGATCGTATTATGTATAAAAGAGTATAAAATGGATTAATTACTTTAATATTATATTAATAAATATAGGTTAAGAAATTTCATTTGATTAATTGAGACATGGATCATAATATTTCATCAATTAAATCCGAATCTTAAACAATCCCAATAAACGATGAGAATCTGTCAATAAACACATACCACTTGGTAACTTTGAATATTAATCCCCATATAAGAATGTCAAATTAAACGAAGCTTTAAAAATAATTAAAATAATTATATCCATGATATATCATTTAAAATGTAATTATATTCAATGTGAAATATTATGTAGGTTCATAATGAAGCTAGTTTCTCAAAGGAGGCAAATTGTGACAGACCATTCTTGCCAATATGGTAACTTTTGGAACATTAACCCCTTGAATGAAATATCATATATAGGATATTTAAATACCCATAAATTTAATTATAAGTTTAATCGAATACATTCATGGTATTTATATACACTAAACAAAGAAATGAGTGGTGAACATGTCATGTATATCATAGATAAAAAAGTAATATGAAATTCCCTTCCTTGTGTCCTAACACTCATTATAATCGTTCAATCATACAGCATAATAAATATAATTTTATTATAAATTTGTCAAATAACAATATTATTATATCTAACACCATATATGTTTTTATTATGACTTTATATTACCTATTTTTTGTCAACTTCATGTTAAGGTTACACTTCTGGTAATATTGTCTTTGTTTTTGGATGTGTCTTAATTTGTTATATCCTAGGTCCTTATACATATATAGTTATTTTTATAATTTAAAACATGATATAAATATCATTTATATTCTGAATATTTTCTTCATAATAACCTGTATAATATATAAGTATTAAATGGAATACACCGTTCATGGATATAGTTGGTCGTATGTACACTTGAATGATGTTTCCGTTTTATTTTTGGGTTGTAAAAAAGAATGAAAATGACATTTAATTATATATGTATATAATATCATTATATTATAATTATTATTTCATATATATCATATAATTTATATATACACATCCTTAATTAATTCCTTGTAGTGTTCGAACTTATCACATCACATTGAGGGGGCGATTGTTGACACTTCATCAAACAAAAATATCTTATTTACATAAATGTAATGTATAATGATAATCACATTAAAAGAATTAAAGAATCATTAATAAATATTATGAATCATATATTTCATATATATTTAGGGTGTATAATATAATTCCCAACCAATGATAGTTGTAAAGGAGAAATGAATAATCATCATTTCGTGAGGCAGTAGTTCTCCGTACATGTAAACATTATGATCGTTACCCATTCGATGTGAGTGTGTGTAAGTGATGGTAAAACCATTTTTATACAATAATCACATTATATTGAGGATACTGGTTTTTTAGTATAAAAATTTAATATGTATAGTGGGGGGGGGGAGAATGAAAATCATACAATTGAGTTTGAGAGTTGATGTTAAACATTTCTTGGATAACTTCTTTTGGCTTTCAGCAATGAGATTCCTTGATTTTCATTATGACCAAAGATGAATTCGAAGAGTATGTTTATGAATATAAGAATTGTATTTTCAAAATAAATTCCAATATTATGTGGTTTGAGAGGTGTGAGGAGGGGGTAGAGGTGGTGGCCTTTTATATGGGAGGGAAATGAGTCAATCGGTCGATTTGAAAACAAGTAAGGTGTACCAAAATTGTTTTTCTAAAAAAAGATATAAAAAAACAAAAAAACTAAAAAATATAATGTTAATGGAAAACTAATGTTATTAAAATGGGTTTTGGACAAATTTATTGGTTATTTGGTACCTTAGTGTAACATTTATTCCCTTGTTAAGCTAATTTTATTTATTATTGCAATTAATTTTAATTTCTTTCAATAATTTGTTTGTCAAAAACAATGTTTACCTTACTAAAAATTAAAAACTATGATGATTGGAAATATTTAATCTGTTTTCAAAAATTCTAATCATAGAAGTGGTAGTAATTAATTTAAATTTAATCCCATAGTTGGGATGACAATTCAAGTTTTTAATGTTAAAACATTAAACATTTTTTAATGTTTTTATTGTCAATTTAAAAAGTGGAATTTAGTTCAATTACCAAATTACGATTATTTTAAATAATATTGATATAATATATCTTTTATACTAATTAAAAATATAATTTAAACTTATAAATGTATTACAATAAAAATATGTTCTGAAAGAAATTCTGTATTTTTCACTATTCCCCCAAAAATGAAACATTTTAGAAAAATACAAAAAAAAATACTTAATATAATTATTATGTTTATATATAAATTTTGAATTATATATTTAAATATTATATTTATAAACTTTCCAAAATTTATATTTAAAATAGATTCTCCATAACAAGGTGATAAAAATGCTTTTATAAAAATATAAGTTTCCATGTGTAAAATGTGGTATGTTCTCATCTTATGAAAATAATATCAATTGAATGAATATAAACACATATTTTTTTTAAATAATTGGCATAAAAATATAATTAATACCATTCACTAGTTATAATTTATTTAATAAATTATGATAAATCAACTTTCTCCCATAAAAAGATTCTTTTATAGAATAATTTCTTTTTTATTAATTTATTTTCCATATTATTTTATAATTAATAGGTAACCAATGAATTAAAAAATACCTATTAATATGTTATTTAATCCTATAATATTAAATTTAATGGCTATGTTTTTTATTAATAAATAATAATATTTTAATAATATATGATTGTTCGGTAATACATTCTAATTCATGTATCTCAAGCGAAGTTGATTTTGCATATAGCGCAATCTCACATTGGTGTAGCATGTAGAGAAACGAAACCATTATGTTTCAAGAAGTGAATTAGTATAATGCTATTGTGTATAACATAATAAAACAATAGTTTTTTAGTATATATTAAAACAAAATTTAGTGTTTCCTCAAATTAAAAATATCAAAAATATTATAATAATTAAAAATAAAGTCAAAAAATCTTAGGATATTACATTCTACCCACCTAAAACTAAATTTCACACTAAAAAGTTTTTTTCTTTTTTAATGGATTAATAACATTAATATCTTTTCTTATAAACCCAAATCATAAAAATTCATCCTAAAACTTGATTGAGAAATGGGAAATTTGGAAAAATAGCGGTTACCTAAAATAACATATAACTATGTCTCCACATAGGAGAACATAAGTGGAATGTGAAAACATGGACTTCGATGAAAAGCATAAATATTCATTGGGAGTGTTTGAGGACATCAATCATAAACTAATTAATGATCAATGAAAGGTTTAGTGACCCAATATCATAAATATTTGATGATTTAAAAGGCCACCTGTTCAACAAAAATTAAGGTAATAGGACAAAAAAAATTATTGACCATTTTACAATCATTGAGTAAATATTTTAATGAACAATAATATATGGAAATATAATAACATGAAATATTTTTATAAATAAAATCCCATATTTTTTTTGAGATTTTATAGATTTAAAATTTATCTATTTCTTCAATAACTGGATATCCAGAAATTTACTCGGATGCTTGAAGTACTAAAATACACTTTTACCAGATCTAAAGATCTATAAAATAATAAAAGTTATAAATATATGTGTTTATCTTTATTCAAAATGAATATGCTTAATATATTAATATATAAATATAAATAAGACTATATTGGTTCATCATTAATATATATTCATTAGAAATAATTACACATTAACCAGGTCATCTCAAAGGCCTCTGGTAGGTATGTGACCCTTATCATCCTTCAATCATGGGTTCAACACCTATGGCCTTTCTAGATGTTATTGGTTGTCAACTGACATAGATGATTTCCTTTTATAAAACCAAACAAAAACAATTAACAAAATCTGATTGATATCCACGAAAAAAGGTTGACCACTAAATTGACTCTTAAACAATTTTTTCAATACAATATCAATACATAAATACTTTCTCCAAAGTTGAAATTAAAACATTCATGAATAGTTAAGATTGTAATATTTATGAATGATAAAAATTTATAACAGTAGAATGATTGTCATGAAATTTACTTAGAATTGATTTCCTGTATATCACAATATAGCTCTTGGTTCTTACATTCCAAACATGTGATTATCATCATCTTGTAATATCATTAAACATGGTAATAAATTAAACCACCATAAATCCTTATAAAAAACATGAATGTTTCCTTCTTATAAATAATTTTTTGATCTATTATGTAAATCCCAAAATGCTGTAAACTTCATCAATTATATAATAAAAAAAATATCAACAATTCCATACATTGTTTGAAGGTAATCAGTACTTTCAAATTTACTTACTCATATCCCACATATCATTATCCAAAAAAACAATATCATAACATAAAGAAAAATTAATGGTCATCATACTTTCTTCAAAATATAACTTTATCATTAAATCACTTTACAAGCCCATCTGAATCATTTTACATAAACATGTAAATTCCAAGATAAAAAAATAAACATTACAATCCTTGTATATTTCATCATTCACATAACATAATTTTTGAATCCAAATAAAAAAATGTTGATTATTCAACTTCATCCATATTCTATATTAATGATACCTCATCCTGTTATTTAATATCTATTTCCTTTCACATTTTAACAATAGTATCAACATCATCTATAATATATCCATTACTCTCACAACCTTGTTTATTCTCTTTGGGAGCATTCAAATTAGGAAATTTATTTTCATAATGACCACTCATTCCACAGATAATGAATTTTACCTTCTATGATGCCTTAAGGAGGCCAATATCATCTATTTCTTTGACATAACCCTTCAATTTCTTTTATAGTTACTTTCTTTGTGTCCTTCATTTCCATACTGAAAACACCTTCTTGTTCCACTAAGACATTCAATTTGGTGATTATTTCTACAATCCTTACACAATGAAAATTGAATCTTCTTTCCACCATGGACTCCATTATCCGAACTCTCAGAAAAATCTTTCCTTCTCTTCTTATGGGAGTCCAATAGTAGGTTAAGGTACACATAGTTGATCATGTTCCTATAAAACTGATTAGGATGACCCCAAAATCCATCACAAAAGTTATCATTCCATTTGAATTCTCATCAATATATTGTACATAATATTAAATAGTAATCTAATTCCTTCTGGTTCACTTAATTGAATAAAACCATAAATAGTTGAGTAAGATATGATTATCACAGTGAGGATTCAAATAATCATCACAACCACTTATATGATGATTAAATTATGAAAACTTTTTTAAACTATGGACCTTAGTTTTTTCCTAGGTTATTCGTAGACAAAGTCCATTTACACACATCATGATGGTTCTAGATGAATTTGTGAATTTACAAAGAATATCCAATGGGATTGTCAAACAACGGGTGAAGTAAGGCCCGTTGTCATGTATCAGGTTACACCGAGTCAGGAGTGACATACCTTTTAGAGTTGTTACTCCTATGTATCTTTATTCCAAAACCACAACCAATTGTAGAATCCATAATGCGTTTTATTTATTTGAAACCACTCAATATATCCTTTACAAAAATTCCTAGATATTTTCCAAATTTTTAACTCATCCTTATATATATATATCATTCGAGACATTTTTAGAAAAATATTCTTATAAATATACTAAGTGATCCCACTAATTATTTCTAATCCTAGAATCCAAATTTTGACTAAAATTTTCTCTATTACCAACTATATCAACCCTTTCTTAACATACATTGAAATTACATAAATTTTTTAGAATATATAAAAAATTATACAAATAGGCATCCAATTACCGTATTATTTTAGGGAATTTGTAAACATATATTCATAAGCATTGGTGAATGAGTGAGCCACATTACCCTAACTAGTTTCTCCAATACTAACACCCCAACAAAACATATCATTCAAGAAATACAACTACAAAAACTAGGGATAGAAACATTTAGAGGGTTGAGGTTATATGAAAAGTTAGGGTAAACAAGGAAGACATGTAAGAATAAAGGTGAGAATAAGGTTATGAGAATTTTATAATAACATTAGAAGATCATACCATGTCTATCAATGATTATAAGTATTAATCATGGCATAAATCTTGGTATTTCATGAGACATGAATCAAAATAAAATAAATAACATAATCTATGAAATCGTATTATAGGAATAATACTTCTATTTTTTTTAAAAAAATTATCATATAAAATATTTTTCAAAATAGTTATGAAATTATATCCAGGGAAATATCAGTGTCATGGGTTCACTCCCCATAAAATCATGGTATTCTTGGTTCACTCCCATGTTCCTCTTAGTAGCATGCGTTCATCCTTTATACCATGTAGGTAGTAATGGTTCACACCCTTGTAAATCTTAGTTTCATTTGTTCACTCCTCATATCATCTGAGTAGTCATGGATCTCCCCCATGGTAATATTAGTTGTCAGGGTTCACTCCCAGGACCGTTTTAGTCAATATAAAGTGATATAATCTTAAACTAATGCATTGGGGGGAGATATAGGTCCCACCCCTATAATAATGAAATTTTACACACATGTGGATTAAAATTATAAAAAATCATATCATAACCCACCAAATTAAATGGGTATCACAATGATGTAATCATATCCAATCATTTGGAAAAGAGACAAGTTTCATAATCACTTCATTAAATATAATCCCATGAAAAGAGGTGGGTTTTTTTATATATATAACCAATGGAAGGGAAAGAGTTTTCATAAACATAGAACCTGTGAAAGTGAAATGGATTCCATAAAAAATGACTACAAAATAGAATCCATTCTAAGAAAGAATATGATTGGAAACATCAGATTATTTTCCATAAAGGCATGAGTAACATAAACAAATTTAATCTTAGAAAAAAATTATTTTTGAAATATCTTTCAAAAAACCATTCCATTAAGAAAATATACATTCTTATTTGAAAATTTATTTTCAAAAAATAATTAATTTTGAAATTTTTTTTCATTGAAAAAATATATAATTTTATTCAAACATTTTAAATACTTTTTTATTTGAAAGTAATTTGAAAAATTAGAAGTAAATATTAAAATAAAATTAAAACCTTTTTAAATTAAAATTATGAAAGAATTATCATAATTTTTTGCAAAAAATTATATATAAAATACTATCAAATAATATTTAAAATTTTTTAAAAATTATTTTCACTTGAAGAGTTTTAAAATTAGCTTAATTGTTTTTGAAAACCATTATACCTAATAACTATTGGAAGAAGATTGAGAATGATTTGTAATCATTTTTCCTGAAAAATAAATAAAAAAATTTAATTTCAGGAATTTGAGGAAATAAAATTCCTATAAAATTTCTTTTAAATATTTTGACAGAATATTCAATGGAACAATGGTCCTAATAGTTGGTAAATCCATTAACGGAGAACATTTCTTTTTCAGCGTAAAATGTTTGGAAATGTTGGTTGAACAAAAAATGAAAAGAAGATTAATTTTTATAAACCATTGTGTTTAAAAATGATAAAAATGGGTAATAATTTCATTTTAATACAGTAAAATAATTTTATAATATTTTTTGAAATATTTTAGAAACATTGTTTTGAAGGAACATTGATTTCCGACTAAAGAGAGGGGTAAAGTTAGACATTCTTAAAAAAATCTTGATAATATTATATAATAAAGAGTAGAAAAATTGTTCAACTACATAGATATAACATCAATACCTAGAGTTTATAAATATTCAAGAGATTTCATTAGAGGAATTTCATAATATTTCATCAATGAAAGCATAATCATAAACAAAATCGATAAATAATGAAATTATTCAAATAAACATTTACAACTTTGTAACTTTTAATCATACGCCCCATGTAACAAAATAAAATAAATTGAGGCATAAAATATAAATGAAATAATTATATTCCTCATATAATAAGTAAAATTTCAGTATATACATATTGAAAAATAATGTAGGTGCATAACAAAACATGTTTGTCAAAGAAGGAAAATTGAGTCAAAACTATCTTGCTGATTCGATAACTTTTGAAATAATAACCCCATGATAGAAAGTTAATATAATAGATAATTAAATACATATAAATTAAAAATAATGGATCATATAATACATATAAACCATGAAAATTAAAAGAGTGGTGAACATGGCATGTATCTCACAAATATAAAAAGTGATATAATTTTTTTACCTCATGTCATTACTCTCTTCATACTAATTAAAATGGAAGTTATTATAAATATATTTTTATTATAAATATTTAACATAACCATATTATTATATATAGTACCATTTATGGCTTTATTATGACTTTATATTACCCGCATGTTGAAAATTTCTTGTTAAGGTTATGCTTCTGGTAATATTCGCTATGTTTTTCTCATGTGTCTTAATTAGTTATATATTTGGTATTTATGAATATATAAGGATTTACATAATTTAAAACATGAAATAAATATAATTTATTTTATTTTTATTTTATTATAATTACCTGTAGAATATATAAGTATGAAATGGAATACAACGTTCATGGAGACTATTTTTCATACGTACACATAAAATTTGTTTCCATTTTATCGTCGTATTGAATGAAATAATGAAATTGAAATTTATTTTCATATGTATTAAAGTATCATTATTATGTAATATATATCATATAATTTTTTTAAATATATTCTTAATACATTCCACATATTACGTGATCAAATCACGTCACTCTGAGGGGGTGATGGTCCACACTTCCTCAAACATAATTATCATATTTACAAAAAATCAAATGTATAATTATAATTATTTTATAAGAATTAAAAAAGATAAAATACATAATATGAATCCAATATATCATATATAGAGGTCTTTTTTATCATAATATCAACCATGAAAAGGGTAATGAAAAAATTAACCATCATCATTTTTTAAGAATGTAGTTAACCGTACATGTAAAAAATATAATTGTAACTGATTAGATAGAATTGTGAGTATGTGTCAGTATAAAATGTAAAATAAAAAACATCTCAGTATACTTAGGATAGTTTTAATTTTATATAATTTTTGGAATATGTTTATTGTATGGGGGTTGGAATGAAAATATGATAAATGATCTTGAGGGAGGATGTTACCTCTTTTTTGTGTAAATCCTTTTTATTTTAAAAATATGGATTACTTTAATTTCTTTATGAAAAAATATGGGATTCAAGAATGAAGGTAAGGATGTTCTTAAGTGGATTGGGATGATTCTTTTTAACCCTAAGAGGATTTATAGGGGATATTAAGGGGGAGAGGTGGTTGACTTTTATAGGGAATGGAAAGTACTCACTTAGTATTTATGAAAGCATGTTAAGTGTTACCAAATATCTACCTAAAAAATATTCCAAAACAAAAAAAAATTTTATGTTTAATGACCAAATAATTTCAATCCAATTAGTCTTGGACATGTTTCTAGGACATTTGGTCCCTTATGTTAATGGTTTATTCCATTGATAAACTTAATGTTTCCTTAATCGTTATAATTAATTTTAATTTATTTCACTAATAATTTATGTCAAAAACATTGATTAAATTAGGAAAAATAATAAAATATATTGATTAAAAATATGGAATTCATTTTCACAAATTTAACTTACATAAGTGATAGAAATTAATTTTAATTTAATCTCATATATCAGATGACAATGCCGGTTATTAATGTAAAAACATTCCAATGTTTTCTGTGTTTTATATTCAATTTCAACATGAAATTGTTTCCATTGAAATAGATTTAATTACTTTTCAAAAAATTGATCAAATTAAACTTTATAAATAATTTAAAATATTATTTATCCTTATAAATAAATTAGTTAAAATGAGGCTTAAAATTATTATGCCTTATATTTCATTATTAATGAAAAAATGAAACTTCAATGAAATATTCGAAAAAAAATCAAAAACAAAATTTTTATGTTTTTATTTCAATGATGATGTTTATTTTGACATATTAGATTTATAAAAGTTCTATAATTTAGTTTTAAAATAGGTTCTCCATTAAAAGGTAGTAAAACTACTTTTATAAAAATGAAGGTTTTCATTTGTAATATTGGGTTTGTTCTCAACCTATGAATATAAAATAAATCAAATGAATATAATTTTTATTGAATATATGACACATAAATTAAATTAATACCATTAACTATTAGTAATTAATTTATCTTATTATGATTAGTCGACAATTTCAGATAAAAATAGTCTTTTATAAAATTGTTCCTAATATATTCATTTGATATCTATATTCAATAATAATTAATAGGTCAAAAATATATTCAACTATATATATTCATAAGATAGTTAATCCTATAATCATTAATAAAATTGTTATTTTATATCTTATTAAATAATGTTATTTTAATAGTATATTCTTATTTGGTAACTCTCGATAATGTGTCTGTGAGAATCTTTGTTGATGTTGTGTGTAGCGCAAGATCATATTTTTTTATATCATGTAAAAAAGGTAAACTTTACTATTCATGGAATTAATGATTAAATAGGTATTTCATATAACATATTCCAAATATAGTGCCTTCATATATATTAAAAGAACTATTTTCAGTGTCGTGTGAATTGAAAAATATCTAAAATATGAAATTAATTAAAAAATTAAAAAAAATATCAGGGTTGTTACACTATTCCACCATCATTATATAATAAAGTTAGTGATTTTTGCGCTCCAAGGACATGCTTCTAAAGTGGTTGGTTGTGGAAATGACGTCCATCAGCTTTGAAGAAGCATTCTTTATAGAGTGAAAACTCACTATGTTAAGATTTTATAGAGAATCACGTGAATATTTAGGGGGCACTATCATACCAAGATGAACGTATTCCTAGGCCATCACATTAAACACGGTGAATCTTTTGGGCATGTGAGGTCATCCTAAGACCCACATGGGTTATAGAAATAGATGATTTTTTGGAATGGTCACTGGATGTAGACATTATTCTGGAAGAGGGTGTTATTTATTTGAGTAGTATCTAATTTCTTGAAGACAAAAAAGAACACGGTCACCAATAAATGCACTACTTTTTTCATGATGAATTCTTAATGAACTATCTATGGTTAACATAATTTTCATTTAATTCTTTATCTAGCCATTCTGATCATGAGGACTTATCAAAGTGAGGATATACATATTTCATCTAAACACTGGTTGTATAGGATGAGATGTTTGACTAATGGTAGGATCATTAGTTTAATTTTCATGGCATATACAAACAAATATGATTGTAATATGGTAAACCAATACCCCTATTTTTGGAAATATTCATTTTGGGCACATTTTTTTCTATGTAGAATATGAAAATAAAAATAAACCGATATATTATTAACATATAATTATACCTTATAAAGATTCACTTCAGGTTCAACATTTTTTTCATTTCGAAATGGTGAAAAAAATGGCCCAAAATATAATAACCCAGTTATATTATTATATGATAGGTTCTAATCTACTTCACCATTTGTATTTAGATAAGAAATATGCCATTGAATTTTTCCCAAGATTTTGATTGTTGGGGTGTCAATATTTTAAAAATCATTTATTTCAGGTTCACCTTTTGATTCTTTATATTTGGGCAAAAAATATTAGGGGAGTCATATATCAGTAACTATTTATAGAACTAATTTTTAAATGTGGGTGATCAATTTGGTTTTTAGACCTAAATAAACATAGGATGCAACATTGGTCGAGAGGATTTGAGGTCCCTGTCATCACACACTTTTGGGGGGAATGATTTTCTACTATGAGACTCTCTTCTTGATTTAATATATTTTATTTAATATCTTCATAATCCTAAAATATAATAAGTTTCCATTAAAATTTTTATTTGTTAAACTCTATTCAATTTTAGCGGATATATTTTAGAAACATAATTTGTATTTATGAAATGTTATTTATCCATTTCACATTTGAGGATATCTACTTATATATTGAATCCATAAAACTAGGAACATAAGAAAGAGTTTCTATGAAATATTTTGGTTATTATTCTATTGATAGGATTGATCCATTATGTAGAATCCTTCATATACTTCTTCGTAATAGGAGTGAGAACACACATTTTTCATTAAACTAGTAATGTTAAAAATCATAGAAAAATGATATATTTGTTGGAACTGGGGAACCAAGAATCTGATCTGAAACCTTGAGTAGGTGTCCTATGCATCCTAGTTATGGAATGAATTATTGTTACCATAGACCGATCATGAACTCAGGAATTTCATCATGGTAGAAACCCTATATATTCTCGGTAATCATATAATGCCATTAACTAGGTCCTATATAATTTTGTTTACCTTTCCATTATAGAGGTGTGTGATGTAAATGAAATGATCAATGAAAATATAAAATCCAACAAGAATAATGCCTTGTTTTAGATACATGGGATTATAAATAATCAATATTACTGTTTATGAATGCATGACATACACACTAGGAAACTCCTTTGAGGTTTTAAATCGGGATAGGTCCCTTGGATGGTGTCTTACATATCTTGGATAAGGAAGGAATCAGAATCATCATAGATTAGCGACTTTTTGATCCATCAGTGGATAGGGAAGGGTGTTCATATTAAGGTAATTATTGGATCCTGATGGTTGATGTGTCAGATAAATGATGGGACTTACATGAAAGTGGATTCCTATTGGATATCAAGACTTATGAAGGAATCCTAGTATCCTTTTTGGCTAAGAATCAGAGTTCATGTAGTTCATTAGGGTTCTCCATGCACTAGAGGGAGAGAGAAAGTGTGTGTTTTTTCAATAGGAGAGATTAGGTCCTGATTGTTGAAATGAGGAAGTCTGTGGGAAACATGAACCAAATTGACTATTTATCTGAGTTTATTCCATAAAAAAGGATTTTATAAATAATGGTTATCATAGGAATTAGAGATATCATAGTTTAATATGGTTGGGACATACATTTTTTGGCTTCCATATCTAGTAAATTTTCATAATGCAAATTATATTATTATCATATCTCCTTAAGCCCATTTGATCTATTCTCGGTGTGAGAGACATGGTATAGAATGTGATTACCATAATTGCATTTAAATTTGGGGATAATGTGCTAGGATATCCCTTTGGATGTTGAATATGGATATTGAGCCTTTGAATGTCATCCTATGTGACATATTTATGGATGAAATAAGAGTTATCATAGTTATTTTTTGTTGAGGATTAGACACTGAGGTAACCCTAATATTTGTGTCTTTCACGAGAAGGTCAAACAAGGCTATCAATTCATGGGATTCCCAATTGAAATATCTTATTTATCTTCCATTACATGATTGATTTTTGGCCCCACATGCCTTGATTGTCTAATTGGAATATCAGAGGATGTTATCCTGATGTGTCTAAAGACAATCGAATGATCTAGTTGACATGTTTGAAGGGTATCACATAATCTGAATTCAATGTATAATGATCATCACCTGACTATAGATGGAATTTTTATAGGACATCTCAAAACCTAGTTGGAAGATCAGAGAAGCTATTCTATGATCTCAGATTCCATACTTGGTGAACGTCACATGATCCAACTAACATGACCCATCGTCATGATTATAGGTAGATGACACCCTTGGGAGGTGTCTCAAGATTCAATGTGACATTTATAAAGGGTGAAATATGTTTGAGATGACTTTTATTGGTGCCATCATGAAAGGATGGCTAACATATATAGGGGACAACACAAGATCCAACTAAGATGCACGAAGGGAATCCCGAGACCAATCTGGATTTCATAGGGGATTTCATGAGATCTAATTGACATTCACTTGTTCTATAGAAAGATATAGATGACCCATAATGGTTAATTTCATATTTCAGATGACACATTGGAAAGATAACCTGATTTATGAATGGATTTTTCGGAAGGTTTGATGATACATGGGTGTGATTCCTGAGGGGAACCATGTTACTAACATTAACATGTCCAGGGGAATTTCATGTTCCAAATAGTATACAATGGAGTGTCACATAATCAAGATAAAATTTCCTGGTGCTATTTTATGACCTGGGTGGTTCACATAAAGGGCATTTGGATTGTTATATATATTTTTTCCATAATTATATTGTTCAATTAGTAATTATTATAACCATTTAATGAAAATTACTTTTATTCATTCAATATTTTCTTGTTTAAGTCTCTCTTGACTAATCATCTATGTGGTATGTTCTTCATATGACCCATCATAAGTACTTTACCTAATCTGATAGTGATCATGTGAAGTTCCATTATATGTCTCATGATCTTCTATGGTGGTTACCCTCATTTTCCTAATGAAATACCTTTCAAATCATGAGATCAACTACTCAGAGAAAACCTCTCTGATTCTTGGGTGTGCTACTATGAGGATCATTGGACCTCTAAAAATCCTTCCAACAATTTTTCTAATAATGGGGTGTTAGATTTATAGGCACATCCACCCCAATTATTCACCTTTTTTTGTGGAGCATATCGTGAATGCCCTGGATAGAGTCATCGGAGGGATTATGAGTCACATGTTTCTTCATTATCCTTCACTGAGTTCTCTATGGGATATATTATTATTTTCTTTAACTAAGAGACTATAATGTCAACTCTCCATTTATTGTTTGATGTCTAATTAAAGGAGTGTTTACGGATCACAGATTCATGTTGTGTGACTTTCATATGGTCATGTCTACATGCATAAGGGCATTCATGGGATAAGGATGACTTTAACATGATATTTAATGGGACGTGGTTGGATTTCTAGGGGGAATTCAAGGGATTATGACGTTATGCTGAAGGGATTTTTTGAGGTATTTCAGAGTAAATGATCATCACCTATAAATTTTATGACTGCAAGATGCTCCCACATTTGCACTTTTATTTCCATATTTTATTTTTCAAAGTCTAGGGAATATTTTGTGTTTTCACATGTGTTGTCGAAGACAATCACATTCCCCACTAGTGATCCATCACATGAAAAACAATGGGTATTATGTTGATGAACAATAATTTCATTGAAAAACCCTTTTATTTTCTATATGATTCATAAAGGTAGGTGAATAACTGAATGTATCTGTCGTAAAACCTTATCCTAATGAGGGTCACATGCTGGTAGGTTCTTTCACAATGAGGAAGATATGCCTCCATGGTCTCACAGTGTATTTTGATTCACATAGGGCACATGGAATAATGTTTATGAACTCATGAGGAACCTATCGTTCAACTTTTTATTTACTATTTGATATTACAAGGGCCTATGATCTCACAAGCTTTCATGAGTGTTGTCAATGGAAATCATTCTCCATGTCGGTTATGATTCTTTTGACAAATAAAATATCTTATTGTGATGTACGATCATTGTCATTGATGAAGCAATAAAATAGTTTTTAGAATCAATGGAGGAGTGAGAGACTGCCTAGATATATGGGAAGACATTTTTGTGAAGAGGATGAGACACCAATATGTTTTTCCATGAATATGTGGACTTGGCTGTAGGAGCCTTTTATGTCTTGGGAACCACATGGGTCAGATTTCATGAGTCTTACAACCAGAAGAGGTTCTATAATTTCATTTTTCGTATCTCCTTAGTCTATTTTATAAATGATGGGACACTCATGGGACATTATTGGTATTTTCAGTGAAAATAACTCTACCCATCAGCGATGCGTAGTGTGAAAGTTCTGACCGCATGATCCTCCTACCTATTAGATATTTCCCTTATATTTTCCATGGATTTTTTATGGGATTCCAAGAATCATTCTGTTAATAATTTTTCAATCATTGGGGAGTTTATCTGGATTCCACTGTATGATCAGTGATTATATGGGAAAAATTTTCAATAACCCAAACACTTTCTCAAAAGGGGATTAATCAAGTATTATGTTGGTTATGTGTTACATTTGACCATCTCTATGACCTTTTGTAGATCATGAAATCATGTTTCTCTCGGATACACATGTGATATGCGTTATCTTGACCACCTTCCTCTTAATTTTTTCAATGAGGTAAATAAAAACCATACACTAGTATTTCAATATGTTAATTTTCTGATTCTCTTTCGGAGAGTGTTAATAGGATCATCTACTAGCACCATGGAACGTCACTATCATTTGGATAGTTCATATCCTTGTTTGATAAATCCCCCTTAAAGGGATATCCCTTACTCATATTAAACAAGAATATGGAATTAACCATCATGAAATTGACTATATAGATTAAAATATAAAATAAATTGAAAGGCAATGGAATAAAAAATATATTATTAGATATTAATGATAGACCAAACATCACATTATATAATAATAGATTGTATCATCTTGGAATTGATGGCACTAAACTAGTTCCACAAGACCACAGGTGTGCCTCCACATATAACAGAGGTTCATTACAAGAATTTGGGGGGGGGGGTCAAGGATTGACCAATAATGATACTGTACCACCATATCAGTTTTCACACCCAAAACTAAATATCCATATATCATACACATAAAAATTAACTGAAACAATCAATTAACTGACATTGACTATGCAATAATAGATATTAATATTATGGATTGCTAAAAAAACATGTTATAATTCCAACAATGGTCTCCCACTTGTCAAACTCATATGTAATATAAATTATTGAAAATAAATACACTCAGACATATAAATACACCGATCTGAAACCAATCTACATAGATGATATTATCTGAGCTATCCCACCCGACCATGAAAAATTCATCAACAAACTCATATCTAGACTATACCCACAATCACATCTAATAGAAATTAAGGTACCCATGTGAATATGAGGACCAAGAATATTTTTAGTGAAACTCAATATGTGACAATCAATGGTGTCTTTATAAAACACTAGTCAATAAAAGTGTTGATGAAGATAATCAATGGAATTTATAAAATTTATAAGAAGGAATTCACATCAAAAGGGGTAATAGTTTATCTAGTTTCTTTTTGAACCTTATGTTGAGGTTACACTTGATTCATCCCACTAAATAACAGAACAATATGGTCATCTATGTCTTAATCATAGAGTGAAACATTCTTTATGAAAGGGAAGAAGGCTTTTCACTAATCATCTAACTCATTAAAGCATAATATATATATCCATGGTACCTATCACATGTTACCACACAGTGAATTCCTAGTGCATCAATCCGTCATCTGACCACATTCATAGAACACCAAGTTCTATTATCCAAACCATATATATGAATGTGTCTTGAACTGTAGTATAAGATGAAAACCATAAAAACATGATCATTATGGATAAGGGACTTCATGTCTGACCACAAAAATCATGGACGAGGAATGCCATGACCGACACAATAAACCATATGTCAGGACATCCATAACTTACACATTAATCCATTTGTGTGTAATTTTATTTAGAAACATTAATCCATGGGTGAGGACTACAATGAACATCACCCAAATCCATGGGTGATGACCGCCAAGACCAGAACCTTATACTATGGTTTAGTATCACCAAGAAAAACTCATTAAACCATAAGTGAGGGATTCCATGACCAATATTGTAAACCATGGGTGAGGACCTCCATGACTAACACCCAAACTATTGGCAATTACCTCCATGACCAACACCATAAAACATGCGTGAGGACCTCCATGTCCAACACCCAATATAATCAGTGATGGCCTCCATGACCAACACCTTGAACCGCATGTGATGACTATTGGGACCAACACCTTAGACCAAAGGTGATGACAAAAAATAACAACACCCAAAAGCCTTTGTGAGGACATCCATAAGAAAAACCATGAACAATGATTTGGAAAACCATAGAAAAAAAACCAAAACCATAGTTTATAAACTCCACAAGCAACACCTTAAGCCATATCATCAAATTCTAAAATAAAAAGGGTTTAAAAAACTCCCTTTCCAAATAATAAAAAAACATAGCAAACACATTTATATAAAGACACTTAGATCCCATAACCAAAAAAACAAAGAACATTTAAAAAATAACATTCTTTTATTGGAACCCAAAACCTATTTTAAACATAATTGACATGAAAAAAAACCTTTTCAACATCCTCATTGTAATTTAAAAAATATTAACATATGAAACAACCCATTTTGTCCCCATGTGAATCATTACCTTTTTATTTATTATTTCTATCCATTAGATCCTTTAACCATCAAATCAAAACAACCCATGAGGTAATCCGGTCCAAGATGGTGGCCCTCTTACATTACTTTTTACGACCCTGATACCATTTCCATGAAATGAATAACCCCACGGGTTTTCACAAGATTATTATTATATATATTAATAGATCTGATAGGCTCTATGGATGGTAGAGGATTTCAATTTAATTCCCAAAAAAATTATATAAATAAATTGATAGAACAGACCACACATGTGTATTAATTTTCATACTATATTGGCATGAAATTCAATGAATGAGACTATGAGTATAAATTTCAGACGACCAACATCATAAAATAGTATTTCAAAAATATTTCCAAAACAAAACATCCTTTACAAGAACTATCCATGTCTCATTCAATCTCATAATCCTAAAAAAAATTATCCACAAAATCTACTATAATATCACCCAAATAACAAGAATTAATTAATTATAACAATTATTATTAATCAATTAATCTTAATCATAATCGACATAATTCTAGAGAACTCCCAAAGTTGATCATGTATTATCAAAACATCAAGAATGTACCCCAAAAATGTCCACAATGGGATCTGGACACAATTACAAAGAAATATCTTCAGAGGTGATACTATTTCAATGCTTACATAAATCTATACATTATAAAAAACATCAATAAATACCAATAAAATATTCCATAACAACACCACAAATTACAACATGTGAAATACATATCTGGATCTCCCATATATAGGATGAAAAAAGGTACATCATTATTGGATGATTGTACCATGATCCAGTGGTAAAAAATCAAAATCCCCAATAATTCACATAAGAAATTATAATGAACCATGGATGTGAGGATATGGAAGGAAGAGGAAGATAAATCATATCTTTAACACTGAAGATAAACCATGATCACATACTAAATGAAATCGTGGATGGAAAATGAATGATGGGAACCACTTAGTTCTTTTGCATGAGTGGGGGAGGAAGTGAGTGGAGTAGCTAAAAAACCAAGGTGGTTATTTATTCATTTTCCAATTTATAATGAAATATAAGAATCCAAACTATTTTCAAAACATTTATACAAAATTATACCTCTAATATACAATAGCCATGCCTTGAATCATTACGAAACATAGTTTAACAAACAGTTTTCAATATAGGTTGTCCACACTACCACCCTTTTTACAACATGGCATAAGGTTTTCATGAAACCATGTGCAGGTCATGTGCCAAGTCTTAGAACATAATAATCCTCTCATGGTGTCCCCTTGAACCTTTTATGGGGTTTCCAAAACAATTTGGTATCAATAATATAAAACTTTGATCGGATAAAAATGAATTTAAAACATACTAAGCATCATGTTGTCACAGGTTTCCTCCAAATCCATGCACACCAAACTGTTCACTCTTTCAAGAAAATTACAAAAATCTAATAAAATTAATTGAGACCTCCAAACCTCATTTGGATCTCTAGGATACCTTAAATTCCTCATTCCAATTTTCCAATAATAACATAGGTTATTTGAAAATCATGAAATCTCATTTTGATTCATGATAAAAAATTTGTCTCATCGAGTAAATGAAAATTCAAAATGCTTCATAAAATTTTGACCCATCCAAATGTTGAATCATACAACCTACCCTCTATAATAATTGTCATATTTGAGAAATCATTAAGGTTATCTGTCTACATCACTCAACATATTTCATTCACAAATTGTAACCAATGATAGAATTCCCATTTTTAAATATTGAAACATATCCAACCAACAACCTCTAATAAAGGGAACTCAACAATTCAGAAACATAGACAATGCTCATTTTCAAAATTGAAACACTAATATTTCACTTCTCTAATCCCATCCTTTTAAAACCACCAATTTGTTTCTGTATGAACATCCAATGAATCTCTTTCACCCCCATGAAATGATTCATCTTATAACTATTATCTTTTGATGCTTGGAAGCTCATGTATTGGAAAAAATCCAAAAAAAATCTTGATCTTACTCTTTTAAAATATTACAAGCATTTTTCCACACATAGAACACCCTACCACCGACAATAATATCAATCATTTTTGAATTCCATCCTCATCACATAATAGGGAACTGAATGGATTACCGTAATCCCCCAAATCATGAACTATGAACATACCATCTTTCCATCAAATTCTTATCTTAAACCACAGAAACACATACTAATCTAAAAATTAAAAATTAGATATCATGTCCATCCAAAAAAACATATTGAACATATAATATTAGAACTATGAAAAGCTGTATCATTCCAAAAACACTCAACTCCAACTATTAATCCTTCCCCAACTCGTAGGATCGTGAAACCCTCTTATAGAGAGGAATTCAAAAACTACACAAAAATTCTCACTTGTGTCCATACCTGAAACCTAGGGACAAAAACCCATAATATTATATACTCACTAAAAATCATAGTTATTACCTACAACACCACCAACACATCAGTTACATAATTTCTTCAATATACTTTCCATAACCACCTTAATCTTGAAGGGGACTTTTGAAAATAAACTCATAAAAGGTATCTTTGTAGTGTTATTAGATTTATTGTGTTTCTTAAGAAGGTGGATTACATGGAATGTTATGGACATTGAATATAATTACTGAACATGTGTGTTTAAAAATATTCTTGGAATATGTATTGATGATTTGGGAGTGGTATAGAAAATTGTGTACACATAGTGGTGTGGTTTCCCCAGATTTTCTCATGAAAATATCGAAAAGGAATATGATTCAACAAATATTGGTGTATGGAATGTATATATATTTTCCATATTATGTTTCATGAAGGAATAATAATCTTTGAAATAAAATGGTGTTATGTTAAAATATTATGAGATTTTTTTGAGTGGAAAAATTATTTGATGTTTAAGAAGTTACACAAATAGGCATGAAGAGTTTCATGAAACGGTAGTGGAGAGATATAATGTTTCATTAAGGGGGTGGAACATATTCAAATAGGTATCGAACCACCACATTTAATGAGATATATCCCTTATAAAAATTCAATGTGTTTGAATTCAAAAAGTAATTTCGTGAATGTTTTTTGTGTTTTGTAAACTGAAACTTTTTTACAAGGGTTTCTACTTTTTAATAAATAATTATATTGTTTCAAAAAATATGTGAAAAGGGTTTTACAATAGTGTGTATTATGAGTATAAAATGGTATTATAAAGTAATTTTTTTGGGAACTTTTTTTCATTATGTGTATGAAAAGAGAGATTCATGATGAACCAAATGTAGTGTAAAATATATTGATTCCCATGATAAATAATGTATATTATTACATAGAAGTGACCACCCTTCAGTTGATATTGTAGTGGGATTTCAAATTATAAATTGTAGGGATCTAGGAGGGATGCAAATACCACTCTAAAAATTGTAATAAAAGTTATGTTTTTAGGATTTGGAACATAGGAACATTGACTTTGTATTATCCTTAAATGCAGCCCGTTATGGGTGAAAAAAATAATATTTTTATTTCTCATGAATTAATTAATTTATCATCATATATTTATATGTGAAATTATTTTATTATTTTATTGATTAATTAATAAAAGTTATGAAGGGTATTTTTTTAATCTTTTACAACAATATTCACCTTCATCCCATTCTAGAAAACCTAGTTTGGATAACACGAATGCATTTCTTGATCATTCAAGAAAACTAATTACCCACTATCATTCTAAAGTGAATTTAATCATGCACGGGAAGGGGACCGAAGTATAAAATATTTCATCTATGACATTGGATGATTAGTAGGGGATATATGTAGAGGTTCATCAGGATAGAATTATAAATCCACCACTCCTGATCCATGATGGACTAGAAAGAAATGGTTTTCTAATTCCACCAGCCCACCATAACTAAAAGGGTTACATCATTAAATTTTTTTTCTCATCATACTCTTTATTATGTACTCTACTAAAGCACAATAGGCATACTCTATCACAACATCTGTTATAAGGACCAAATTTCATATTTTGTCACTCGATTCCCATTTCTCAAAGATCCCAGTATCGCTAAACCACTACAAAAAATTTTGTAAGCACTCACTAGAACTTGTTAACAACCTAAAGCAGTCTGGTCTCATGAAATTGTTTCACACAAGATGAAAACACTAGCCATACCTTCATTTCAAGCCTATCTCACCCCTAAAATTTAATCCATGGGGCATTACAAAACCAAAATAAAATCACGAAAACAATGGTTTTTCATAACCATTTAAAACTAATATATCATTAGAAATATACTACATTGATAATTTATGCACCCTATGAATTCCAGAAGTTACATCTAGAGAAAACCAATCCAGTAACTGAAATGGTCATACCCAACATAACCACATCATCTACCAATGCATCATATGTGTATGTTCAATCCATGTCCTAGAAACTAGACACTTCTTTGTGTCTCACACTGCAGATATACAACCTTTCTCTCACCGATATGGTCATCACCCAAGGAAAAAATGATCTTATATTACATATCAAATACAATAGGAACATACTTCATGGACTACTATATCCTGAAAATGGAACACAAAAAATCCTTCCCCTCAAGAATCCAGCCATGAAGATAAAGTACTAGCACTAAATTGATTTTCCTGAAAACAGCAGGCAACCCATGTGCAGGAACTCCATTCATGGTTTCACCATTTGTACACTTTTTTTGAAATCCCAAAGAATCCACTTGTTCCTCACACAACCATAATCACAAAAAACGTGACTAAACCCAAAAAACGTTCACCCAATAAATCCAAATGGCACAATCTCCCTAAAAATGAAATACATCAAAGAAGTTATACGAGATTTCAACATAGTCCAACCATTATAGTCTAATGAAAAATACCAAGCCCAACCACCTAAGTATTTTACAACTCACATAACATTACCACACATTATGTGTCAAAATATTTCCAAACCTAATGTCACACATCATGAATATTCAAAAACACCAATGTCAATGGTCTCACAAATGGAAGACATCCCATTTCAAAACAACTACCCACAAATAGGTCATCCATCTTCTCCGAGAATATGTATATATAATCAGTCCCATGAGTAATAGTCTGCATACACCATCCCATATAAATGTAGATAAATCCAAAAAACCACTAACAACTAAGGTTTATATCCTCAAAAATCATCTATGCATAAAAATGCTAAAACGATGTCCCATACATGTAACTATTCTTGAAAAAAAGCAACCACCAAGGTATAGCAGCTACACACTAATACCACAATGACAAACCTAATATATTTCACCAATATTATATGATTACCAAACCATCATCCTTATTGTAAAGTTTCTCCCCATATATATTCTTTACCTACCATCAAAAATAAATCTATAAAATCAAACACTTGATGTCCTATAATATGTGGATTATATGCTCCTATCATGATACATGGGATTAATATTTCCTCTAGAGGCCTAGAGTAAAAAACACAAACTATATTTTTTCCAACAATACAAGAGCCAAATATAACTAACAAATAATAAATTCTAAATAACTTTTTTATCATTTGATGTAAAAATTAGATACAACTATAGAATATCAAATCTATAAAGTTATTCCCAACCCATTTGAACATGTATTTCCTAATGGAATTGGTGTTTGTGACACACCCACCCATTGTCCATAATAGTTTTATACAAATTCCCATATATTCCTTCCACAAAATCCCAAATACTAAAATTATATTAATGTAAAAAACTATGATACCACATGTTAACATTCTGGATAGGATGACACTAAATCAAGGACCTGATCTAGTTGACCATTTGACCATGAATGAACATCCAATTATGAGAGATTTTACCTCTAATAGTGGGGGATTAAGATAGAACCATGATGAGGATATACCCCCGTATTAGAGTGAAAATTTGAAGAAAATTACCTAAAAACATACTCATCATAGTATTTGAAAACAATAAATGAACTAAAACTGACAATGAAAAAATACAAAATGAAGTACTAGAAGGACCAAATAGCCATGCCATATGAACAACACTAATCACTCCCTGAGATGAACATGTATTAAAAATAAATAACTAAAATAGACACACCAATACTAGTAAAAACATTGATATGAATCCCATCAATTCACTTAATACTATCCAAGTTGTACCACCCTTCAATATAAAACATAATATAGGCCTTAAACCAATCCAAAGACTACAATATCATGTGATTGAAACTCGAGTTTCCATTTTTAGTGGTGGAAGGAAAATAGTTGGAGTTAGACACTGTGTGAAAGTACCAATTGTAGTGGCCCTAACCCCAGTAGCTGGATATGATGTATGATTCATTAAATTGAAAAAAGATTCCATGATTTGTATCCTAAATGACATAATAATTTAGTAGTTTTGAAAATCTAAATATATAAATGAATCCCATATTTTATTTGAATACCAAAACTACAAAATTTATTTAGAGACTATAAATATTCATTCTATAATATCCTTAAATAAAATTCATACCACACTCCATGGAATTGTGTGGAATGAATCAAAATAAGGCAGAGATAAATTGTTATCTAAGGGTAAAGTACAATATAAGCTATCATTAATCAATAATGAATAACTAATCTATAATTTTAAAAACATTAATGCACATTAAATTTAATCAATATCTTTTTTTAAATTATATTATATATAATCAATATGATAAGGCATATAACTGAACATACATTCCATTTAAATTACATTGTTATCATCACAAGATATTTCATAATCAATAAGGGAATGAAAATAACATAAATATATTAACTTTTTACAATAAATTAAAATTTATTGCATGAATATAATAAAAATTACTAAAAAATCATGTCATTATTTATAATAAAAAAAATTCAATGATGGAAATGCATAATTTTAGTACATCTTGATCTCAAGCATCATGATTCCTATACCATAAAAACATTTCACAAGATAGATCAAAACTACATTTATAAATCTATTCAATGAAAGTTTACTTATTCACCTCATCATATTTAAAATTAATTGAAGGGATTTATAGTTTTTTATGTAACCCATCACAACTTGTCCAAATTATTCCTCATATATCGATTGATTGTTTTATTTAATGAACCATGTTCATTATCCCAAAATATCTATAATGTGTAAAGAAAAATGATTTATCAATATTACCGTAGATAAGTAAATAACATTCAATATGGAAGAAAATAATTTAAAATTACATATGATTTAATAAATAAACATATCCATGATATATAATGTGAATATTTGGGGAAAACATAATGTTCAATGACCATTGAAAAGGGAATATTTCATGGAATATTCAATGACTATAGAAATGAATCTCGAAAGTGCATATCAATATTTTATTGGGTAAAAAAAATCTTATAAACTCTCCATAGAATGAATAAATTTAGTATCAATCCAATATAATCTCATTAGTGTAAAAATAAATGGGTCCTTCCACTAATGAATATAAATAGAAATTAAAATATTTTTAAAAACACTATTAAGAAAAATATCGTTTTCATTCAAAAAATCATCATATAAATCTAAAAGTTCACAATATGTTTTGAAAATAGTTTTATTTGAAAATAAAATTGAAACTTATAAATTGTTTTTTTAGAAAATTCAATGCTCATTAAAAAAATAAAATATCATTCATTCTATGTTTGTTAAATCAAATATACCATTCACGTTTTCAATAGAAGGAATACAAAACATTTTTTAAAAAGATATGAATATTCTATTCAAAAATACATTTAAACATTTAAAATGGTAATTTTTTTAATAAATTATTTGAAAACATTAAAAAAATTCCCGAAATATTTTTTGAGAACACAATTTTGGATGTAATAGATTTCTGACCAGAGGGAAGAAAAGAATGATTTTATATAAAATATTTTCTCAATTATTATAATTTACAAAGGGTGATAAAATGAAACTATTAATTTAAATTATATTGATTTAACATAGTATAAGAAATTGAAATTGTTTTATTATAAAATTAACAATTAATCCTCTTTAATAAATATTTTAGCATAAACAATCACAATTAAAATGAGACTGTAAAATAAACATATTACAATGATCATAACAATGAAGCGAGGATTAGCCAATGAATTGATTATGTGTATCAAATTTAAATCCACATAAAACATGTAGATATAAAACAAAATATACTGAAAAATAGATAAAAACATATTCATATAATATCAATGTCGATGAAGGATTAATATAAACGAAGGAACATCAATTGATTTATAAAATTTGTTTCAACTTTTTATTTTACAAGACAAATAAACTTGGATGAAATAATTATAATGTAAAAATAAAATATCATAAAATATTAATTAATCATTATAATATAATTTAATGGGGTATTATATACACTAATTAAAGTAATTAGGTTCATAACATTACAATATGCCTCTAGGAAGGGAAATTGAGACAATTTCTGTTACTACAAGAAACTATACAAGAATAATCCACATCAATGATGTAACTAAAATTTAAATATAAAATAAAATCAATTGGGAATTATACATGATATTACATGTGAATAGTTTAGTTAATTAACTATATAGAAGAGATTTTTTCATAAAATAAAAAATGCCTCAATGAATGGATAATGTGATATAATCCTTTATAAAGATCATATCAATTATGTGAGGATTAATAAATGAATTAATTATTTGTATCAATGATAAATCCAAATTTAAAAATTCTAAATAAATACTTAAAATAATAAAAATTGACTAAACGAATAATCTGTTCACAATATAATTAAATACATATAATATTAACCATGTGACTAGAAAATGATTGAAGAAATACCATTCCCCACGCTTCCATCTATTGAAGAAACATTACAATCCTATATAGTGGATAAAAATAATTATCAATGGTTACCCTTATAATATTAATAATAATATTATCATACATGATCCTTTTATAATACACTATCACCTATTCATTAATAATATTTCGTTATTTTCATTTTATTGGGTTTTAGTTGCCTTATTTCCCCATTCAAGCTTTAGCAAGATAGTTTTCATTCTTGTCATATTATATTGTTATATCATGTCAATAATAATAATAATGAAATCATTATTATATTTATATATAAATTATTGATTCATTAAAAATCATGAAGGAGGGTTTTGAAATATGAATTACATTACAATCATAGAAAAGGCATGACATACATACACATCAGTATCATTTCAATTTTTCAATGTTTGTGTCATGACATGAGCCATGATAGGGATTGTGCCACAACAACCCAAATCCCACCTCCACAAGTCAAGGGTTGGCAACAATCACTAAAGGCACAACAATCTCGGAGAATCCATTTCCAAAGAACATATAAACACTCACACAACTAACTCAATGAAAAAACGAAGTGGAATGGAAAAAATGATGGAACTCTACTATAAATAATCCAAGCATGCATGAACTATTAAATAGTAGTAGTACAGTCGAATAAACTAAAAGGGGAAAAGGGAAAAATACACACCCAACAAGAAAGATATCACAACCTCACAGTAACTGAAAAAGTAAAACAACTGAGAGATCCCTACTCCTAGAACCCAAGCAACAGCCACCATATCTGGTCCAATCAGCTGTAAACATAATCTATTTTGAAGTCACAATCAACATGTCTATCATATTCATAAGGGCCGACATGTGCAGGAAAATACAAGGCATGGTTGAGTATAAAAATACTTTGTAGGACTCATCAAAAAGGCAAAGGGGGAGTCGTAAGAAATACACTGAAGAAGAAAGTAATAGATAAGAAAATGTATTGTAAAAGAGTGTAGAATAACCGAACAAGATATTGATTTAAGCTCATTAAAGAAAAATGAGCGAAAATTGTGAGAATACGAACTTCTCGTAGATTCTTTTCTACCTATAGTAAGATAGTAGACTCGTGCAACCAAGAGAAGATAGAACGAGGAAGAACATGGCATACCCTGCACATCTTCGAATCTCCTAGAAGGAGAGTAACCATAACCCAAAGAGTGGGTACTAAATTAGGATATATATATATATATATTATCAGTTAAAGAAGCCCAAATGAGAGCGTATGCGAATATCCATCTCAATGCATTGGCCATGAAAGTGAGTAGCCAATAGTTCCAAGGTAAAACCATTTGAAATGGATGTCACATCATGTTTCTACCTAGGAGACAAATGTAAAAGGGGTTAAAATCAACACATGTTAATTATATATTCTTTAGGTGGCACTGATTTTCACACACGATTTTAGGTAGCATGACAAGGACGTGTCCCAGTGGGGAAATCTCCCCTCTTTCCAGTGAGTCCTTAGGTATGTCAAACGATGCCTCTCCACTATGTCATACAGTCGAGGGTATTATCTAAATCATCAGGAATTATACTACTCATCCCAAATGGAGGGTCATCCTATTAGGACATCAGGGACAACACTACCCAACCTAGATGGAGGTTAGGCCCAGAATTTATCTGGCCATCCCTACATGATAATACATCTTGGAAAGAATCGTGAAACTACACTGGAATTATTTTTTGGATGATACCTCTCAAAAAGAACCAAGAAACCACAGTATCCATTTCTAAAATATGGTGGATCTTGGAAAGCATCGAGGAACTACACCAGCCATCACAGTTGGATGGTAAGTTCAAGATAATCTGAAGATATGAAAAGATCACTGCCATCATTGGGTGTCTTCCGTGATAGGTGTCAAAACCCGAACATATCGCATTGCATTTTGAAAGGCACTATAGAGGGAATCATTAGGTTCTACACAAAAAACACTCAAGATAGGATAATATCATGGAAATATATAAGTCCAAAACTAGGATATATTAGAGATAGAACCTTCACAAAATGGTACACGACACATGTAGGGCTAACACGACCTATGAACCCACCTCATCACATAGATGTGTTTCCAGCCTTAATCGGGTACTTAACAGTGCACTAGTATAGCTAAGAATTACAATATAATTTTAGAGTATATGTAACATCAATTCAAGAGACATAAAAGTGCCTGATGATCATCATTGGCTTGAAGGGAAAAAGCACAATTTCCCTAACATGCCACCTCAAAAGGCCCTGGAAGCCTAGATCACCTCTATTCATACATATTCTCCACTCTCACAAGAGTCAGTGCTGATGTAATAACTTACCAAATCAGAAGGATTTACCACCGATAGTCATTCCATGTTTTCACATTTAATGAGATCATGAATAATACTCTACACATAACAATGAGAAGAAAAATTAATTTCGAGTCCTCACATATCGAAAGAGGTAACACTGTTGTTTTCATCAAAGAAAAGCAAAAATGATTGAATATTCATTATCCAGAAAAGGGTAACCCAGTGGAAAAGTTTTATTTCACTTAATTATACATGAATGGCGTCTCATGGGGACCATGCCTCGATCATGAATTAAAATACTAACACTAGTCTTGAATCAATCATAATAAAGATATGATCAAATCACCACTAATGTAACGTTAATTGGACGTCACATATAGAAGTTATTCTGATTAAAAGATTTAATAATAATAAAACATTATTATTAAAATAGAATTCAAGTAAGTGATCTGAAAACTAAAAAAGACAACCAATATTGAACTCAGAATGCCCATCTTGGAATCAGGGTCACACTTCCACTGATGCCCTGTCAATCCAATGTCGTATAGGGATGTTACTGAGGATAAATAATTTTGATAATAATAATAACCATATAATAATTATTCAAAAATTAATCTCATTTTCAATTAGGGAAAAGGTTAGGGTTAGGTCCACATACACCTACTTCCCATGTGGGTTGTCGCCCCTACACTCCCCATTCATGTCTTTCGGAACCGCTGCCGATGCCTCCGGTCGTACCTTCCTCAACCGTCTCTAGCATGTCGTTGTCTCTGGGATCCACTTCGACTCACAGCTAATCCAAACTATTCGGGCCTGCTCCATCTGTACTACACATTTTCCACGCCCCAGACAGCTACACCACCTTTCTAAACTAATATATGTCTCATGGATTTCACTAGAATTTCCCCCTATTTCCTCGAACTAGAAGGACCACTCGAAGCCACGTCAGACTGCCATCTTGGCCACCCTACACGAACTAATCCGACATGGCCATACTACATGAACCCACTACACCTTTGGAAAGACAAAAATACTTTTTATTCAAGACATTTATGTGTAAATTCCAGACCAGTCATCATTTCCTCATAAGATTTCCATATCTATGATTAGATCAACAAACCGTGCGTGTTTCCTCAATTTGGAGAAAATCTAGGAACCTGAACGTGTTCGTGCTGCCAGAAAACTATTGAACTGAGATCTGGGGGGATTCTGTAGTGTTGAACATGTAGAATAGATGTATAAAAAACTATAAGAAAATATTTTGGATCATTTTCCAAACATTATCAGTCAACTGATCATTAACGTGCGATCTGGGTAAGGAAAAACTGATAAAAGTATTTTATTTCAATTTTTGGGATCATGTAAGGGGGAATATTAAAGAATTAACTAACAATATTCTAAAAGATTAATCGTGGGAATAAAAACACCAAAGGCATGCCCCACCTAGATGGAATCATTCATTTTATAAGATCCCACTTTTGCAATGATCGTATGAAGCAGATGCTTTTGTCGCGCTCCAATCCATCTTGATCTAAGGATTCATCATGGTTGTTCATATTTCATCACTTGCCAACCAAATAGGGAGAAAAACATCATCGAAAATCATAATTATATATGGATAATCCTATGAAAACTTCTATACAGATATATTTATTGATATATCAATAGGTTAAATGAATTTAATCAATTATATTAATTAAGTACTTTAATCCACTTAAACATACTGAGAACAAGCGAGGGGGACATAACATCAGAAATTGACTCATTTTATGTTCCACCTAGGGTAATAAATAGTCCATAAAAAACCGTGGTTTCAAATTTCATATATAATCAACTATTTTGGAAATATTCCTTTTTTGCAAACCACATGTGGGTAATATAAATATATTTAATATTTTCATAAAATTATTTTTGAGCAAACCATGCCTCGGAATCGCACACCCTCTCTACTCCTGACACAAAAATTATTCCCAATAATATTCCTAAGTATTACATGGAATAATTAGAGTCTCTACATTATTCTCTTATTCAAAGATATTCATCCCCCAAAAGCACAAAAGTAGAGAAATAATTTGGATTACTCACCTCACTCATGGTTCGCCGACTACCAGGAAAACCAATACACTTACATGATGGAATATAACGTGAACCAGAGGGATGGTCCATCTTCATAAGGTCTTCCCTTATCTATAATTTTTATAGAATCATAGACGCATCTACGCAATTATGACACATGGGATATTTCATGCACCCACTCCAGCTATTGGGGGTAGGTAAATACTGTAGGAAACCTCGAAACCACTTTGCATGATCCTAAATGACCCGATGAATCTCGGGGGATAATTTCCCCTCAACACAACCTCTATATCCCACATTGTGACTAGAATCACTCTTTGTCCCTAGAATAGGGTCTCATGACTCCCTCCTTTAGAATATCCATCGACTGAACACTTAATAAAATTTTGACACATATAATTTCATTGTCGATGTACCACAACCGAGACAGTCTCAGATGCTCGGGAGGTGAAGAAGATAACACCATCGACCAAAGAATACTAAACTTTATTCTACTTTCAGGGTCACATGCAAGTAGGATAAATACTCGTAAACATCCATCGCCAAGAGAGAATTGGAATTCTTATTAAGGTAATATCCTATAATTACATTCTTTTCCTGGAATATAGTTCATATCGAAGTCATAGTCCTGCAAGAAGTCCAACCATCATCACATTATCATCTTCAAGTATCTCTAGGTGATGATTTACCTGAGAATATGGTGGTATGAACAAACCACAAGTTCTCTCTTAGAGGGTATCATCCCCACATTTTCAAGGAAAATATAATAATATTTTACACCAGGTAGTGAGTTGCGTAGTTCAGTTCATGGGGCCTCCATCACCTCGATCTATACATGATAGATGATTTATCAAGGTTAAAATTGATCACACTAGGGTACCAATGTACATGGAATGTGAGTAAAATCAACCAACGACAAGAAAATCAACATTGAAAGTATGTGGAAAACACTATGTGTCTTTGATTCCCTTGGATTGAGAGAAATACCTAAAATAGGCACACCACTACACAAATTGGTGGAAATCCCTAGAAAAAGGTTGTCAAGCAGAAAACTCCATTAGAAATGTAGGGACTAAATATAACACTCCATTGTATGATCTGACCATGAACAAACAAATAAAAGGGACACTTCCACCACACCTCTATACTATTCTCTTTTGGAATCACCCACTCTCCCTCACAATTTTCATTATATCAAAAAGTCCCTCTCAGTGAGGAAAGGAACCCTCCTCCTTGTTTATATAAAGCAATTTTGAACATCACCGACACATGGTTACACCTAATCCCTACACCACCCTTGTAAAACATCAATCACAGATTTGGGATAAAATAATGCACCAGATAGTGTTTTATGAGTTCTACGAAAAAATTAGAAAGGACACAGAGCGTACCTATTACCATCTCATGAGCTACAGGATCATAGACATCGAAAGATTTTAGTTGTTGATAGTCCAGACTTTATTATTCTTAAGCTTGGTGTGGTAAGGTTGGTAGTGGTGTTTGGAAAACCTCAAACCACTATCCCCCACTTACATCTCCACCTACCCCCTTCCAGATCCACCTTTCTAGGGACCACCCTAACGTCACCTAGGAGATCCCATATCATGCCCCTGTATCTGATATAGTGGTACATTGATTGTATAAATGGAATGTTCAATATGCCTAGTCGGACAGTCATGGGCTGTGTCACCTAGCCCCTCACAAGTATAACAATGACCCTCTTAATGATTCCATGGTGCACTACGCTGCCCCTGCACGGCATGACCATGTCCATGGGTCTCCACATGAAAGGGTCTCTTATCATGAGATATCTAGAATCTGCATGAAGTTGTAGATTCCCTAGCTCTATTGTGCATACATCCAGATCTAACTATCTCACATCCATCATCTTGGAATCTCTCAGTCACATGTTCTTACTCCATCACCCCGACATAGGTGGGGAAACAAAAGGGTATTATGATAGCACAAATCACTTTTTGGCAACCCATGATCGAACATTTGTTCTCGGATGTATCCATCATGGATCATATCCAGAGAGTAGTGTGAAAGGTATGTTAACCTAGATGCATACTTAGTCACCACCATCCATCCACGTTGAAACTGCATGAGCTCTTGAAACCGAACCGAGTGTAAATAGGAGGGGTAGTACTCTAAAGGAAACAACTACGGGGAGTCGTCCCACAAGAGTACCAAATCCTAGAGTATCTGAGTAACTAGGCTCCAACATTTTGCAGATTCTTCATGGAAATGTCCATCTACCTGTTCCACCATTTGATTAGTCATGACCAAACAAGCATGAAGATGTTGAGAACCGACTCTAACAAAACCTATTGTTACTGAGGTCCTGGCTCACCACAAAACCTCAGCAGTTTCTAGAGTTGGAATATCAGGATTACACTAAGCCTATTCAGGTCCTCATCTAGTTATGTTGGGGATATATTCTTCTCAATATGTGGAGGTGTTGCTACCTACCATCATGGAGTAAGGGGTTCAAATGATGGGTCCAAAATAGAGGCCCCATTATTCCTAGGGTTTTCGTTACGAACCATTGCTAGTATCATGACTGGATATCATCGTGCAGACATCCTGAATTTTTTAATGGAGTACAGTGGTCAGATGATTATATATATATATATATTCAAAAATACAGTGAGATGACTCATGGAGGATAATGGAAGTCTCAATATGATATGATGCATGTACCACTGTACCATGTACCAAGTTAATCAGGGTGCTGAGTCAGCAAGAGAGTAATCAGGGACCTGGTGAATGGATAAGTCACTTTCCCATACCATCACTAGACTCCCTATCCTTTGGGCTACTCACGAGACACTTTAACATAGTTTCCCTAAACCCAACCAATAAATTTTTAGATAAATGTTCGAACAATATTCCAAGAGTTGAACCTCCTCTGATACAACATTGTCATAACCCGACCCCATGTCGAGGCTTCAACCACAACTACCCAAATCCCTCTTTCATAGGCCATCGGTTGGTGATAAGCGCCGAAGGTAAAACAATCTTATGGAGGCCGCTGCCTAAGAACCTGTACACCAACACATAGCCAACTCATTAAAATAGTGCATATGAAATGTACAAAAGATTCAACACTAATATAAATAAACAAAGCATGCATGTACTGCCGAAAAGTACTAGTACGTTAAAGAAAACAGAAAGGGGAAAATGGAAAAAATGCATGCCCTTATAGAAATTTTCCATAACCTAGATGTAACTAAAAAATAAAGAAATTCAGAGAGCCTTGCTCATAGATCCCAAGCTACAACCATCATATGTGGTATAAGAACCTGTGTCCATAAGATCTTTTCATGTAATGATTATCATTACATCGTTTTCATATACAATGACCCATTCGGGAAAATCCCTTATAGTAGTGATTATAAAAATGCTCAAAAGGATTCCATGAAAAGGAGAAGGGGGAGTCGTAAGAGATACACAAAACATTAACGTATTAGATAGAAAAATTTATAGTCAAAGATTGTTTCTTAACCCAACATGAGAGTGAGGTAAGCTCATACAAGAATGAAGATCTAGAAACTTTTGAAAGATTAAATTCTTATCGAGTCATCATTGCCTATAGTAGGAGAGTAGACTCATCCAACCACAAGAAGATAGACACAGAAAGCATGTGGCATAACTTGCACATCTTAGAATATACTGGAATGAGAGTAACCAAAACCCAAGGAGTTGGTACTAAAACACGATATATATATATATATATTCTAAGTCAAAAAAGGTAACGCCTTGACCTCAGTTACCCAGAGTCGATGCACTATCACTTAACATTGGCTTGGTACAAGGAATCAAGTCCTAAAATACTGACCAGTTTAGTTTCCTTGGAAGTACATGATACATTCATAAGTTTTACATTACATTATAAAATAAAAAAACAACACCATTTTTTCCCCTTTTGGACACACTTATATCCTGACCCGATCCTTGCAGGTCAACCATAAAATAATTATTCACATCCTGGGAAAAAGAAAATAATGAAGGGGTGAGTTCGGATTCTCAGTAAGGATAACAATATAGTGGAAAACTTCATATATATGCATAAACATTTAAGGAAATGTATAAGACAAAAACAAAAGCCTTTTAAACTTAATATTCAGCATAATATAGAAAAAATAATATCAAATAATTATATTTACTTAATCACATGGATATTATTTTAGTTGAATAATCAAATGAAATATCAATAGCCAGTTTCATAATGATGGAATGCATAATGCCAGACTTCTTAACCAAGGAGTCATAGCTTTGTGACATGACTACACATAAGATTTTTTCATGGCCTTTTTCCAAGACACTAGTTGGTCTCATGAGACCTACCGATGCACCAAGGAGCTATATCGGGCTCCACCTGTCACTTACTAAGTCCAATTCATTTCTCATATGAAATCTTTTAAACATAACATAAGCATTCATATTAATACTAGCATACAAAATGTCAATACATTATCCATAAACCATGAATGGTATAAAAATAACACATCCACAGTCAAACAAATTACAAAAACTTCAATACAATTTGGATGATTCGTATCATAATAAATCAAATTCAAAAAGCATAAAATCCATCAAAAGGATGTTGACATAGATGAAATCAAAACTCTTTTTTAGAGAAATAACTCTTTCTATTTTGATATTATTTAAAATTCATAAAATTATAAAAGTATTTATTTTTGAAATATTATTATAATCTTGTGAGTGGAACTTCGACAATGTTAAAATGGTGGAAAACAGCCTCACCAACCGTATAAGTTAAAAAAAATTGTATCTTAATTTTTTTGAAATGGTCAGAAAGTAACTTTTTTGGAAAATAACATAATGATACCATTCGAAACATACAAGGTCAAATAAGGGTATAAATGAATTTACCTCATTTTCTAGTAAATAGTAAAAATGTTTTAAAATAAATTTTTATAAAAACACGAATGTGTATAATAAAGAGGTCTAAGTACATAATTACGAAAAAACAACCTCATATAATAAAGAATTGTGAAATTAACCCTTACTATAACACCCTGATTCGAGAATCCCAGAGTCAGTGCATTATTACATATCATTGGCATGATCCCAAAAGATCAAGTCTCCAAAGTCCAATTAGTTTAGTAGCCTTGGAATTACATGATACATTCATAAGGATTACATTACATCGTAAAATTGAAAACATCAACAACATTGTTTCCCTAGAAAACACTGAGATCCCATTGACTATCCCTGCAGGTCAGTCATAATATACATCTTCGTATCCTGGGAAAAATAAAACATAGAAAGGGGTGAGCCCAGATGCTCAGTAAGGATAACAATATAAGGGAAACTTTCATAAATAAGTATGAACATTTAAGGAAATGTATAAAACTAAAACAAAATCCTTTTAAACTTGAACTTCAGCATAATATGGAAAAGATAGAAATCAAATAATTCCATTTACATATTCACATGGATATTCTACTATTTGAATAATCACATGCAATATCAATTGCCACATTCATAATGATGGAATGTATAATGATAGACATTCATAACCACATAGTCAAGGAATTGAGCCAAGACTACAAATAATATTTTCTTAGGGCCTTGTGCCAAGACACTAGTTTGTCTCATTAGACCTAATGATGCATCGATGAGCTATAACGAGCTCCACCCATCACTTACTATGTCCAATGCATTCCTCGTATGAAATGGTTTAAACATAATATAAACATTTCTATTAAAAATAGTATACGAAATGTAAATACATTATCCATAAACCATGAATGGTATAAAAATATCACATCCACATTCAAACATATCAAAAAAGCTTCAAATAGGCTTACAGTCCATCAATGGATGTTGAAATAGATGAAATCAAAACATTTTTTTGAGAAATATAACTTTTTATTTTGAAATCATTTAAAAGTCATATAATTATAAAAGAAAATATTTATTTTTAAAATATTATTATAATACTTTAAGGGATGATTTTATGATGTTATAATGGTGTAAAATAGCGGCACATTCTGTATAAGTTAAAAAAAAATTCTTACCTTAATTTTGTCGAAAAGGTCATAAAGTACATTTTTTGAAAAAAAACGGAAAGATTTATTTCATACCATTTTATAAAAAGTCAAAACTGGTATAAATGACTTTAATGCATTGTATAGTCAATAGTAAAAATGTTTTAGAATACATTTTTATGAAACATGGATGTGGATGATAGAGAGGTCCCAATAGATAGCTACGTAAAGTCAACCTCGGATAATAAAGAGAATGTGAAATTAACCATTACATTTTACTTTTACATGGTCAAGGGTAGTTTAACCACCTGTATAATGGTGAAATAATTGTTATTAAATTATAAAAGAACCATATATATAAATATGATATCAAATTAAGTTTTATGTAAATTTTCAAATACTCCCAGGAGGTGGGTAAACGACGGTTAAAAAAGTTCAATAAAATTTTTATATAACTAAAAATATTATGAAAGGACTCCAATTAATTACATTGAACTTATATAGGTATTATGTATCTATTTTGGCCTAAAATAAATTTAAATAAAATAAATAATTATTTAAATAAAAATTCATTTTTAAACTATAAATCAGTGTTTTTCACTATTCATCAATATTTGAATGTTTTCCGAAAAATACCAAAAAATAACCCCAAGCTAATTTCAGTATTCCGAATAAAAAAATGATGTCCATTTTGAATGATAAAATTTATAAAATTTCAAAAAGTGGGTATTACTATTCATAACGGCTAGTTTGATTGGTTGTGGTGTTTTAGAACTTGAAGTTGTGTACAAAACACGCTACTGTATAATTCAAAGATAAGCGTACTGTGGAAGCTTGGGGTGTTACATTTACCCCTACTTCAAATAATTTCGACCTCAAAATTTCTAGAATATTACTATATAAAAAGCGTCGGGTAGTTCTTCATCATAAGTTCCTCAGGTCCCCATGTTGCCTCTTCCATCTTATGGTTTCTCCATAGATGATTTACCAGACAAGTCATCCAGTTTCACAACACTTGTTCTTTTGTATCAAGAACCATGAAATGCTCTTTGCAATAATACAGATAGGGTTCCAGTTCCAATTCCTTATATGTGAGTACATGCGTTGGTTCAGGAATGTATTTTTTCAATAGTGATACGTGGAATACATCATGAACTTTGGAAAGACTTGGTGGCATTGCCGAACAGTATGATACAACCCCAATTCGTTCTAGAATTTCGAAAGGTCCAACATACCTGTGACTCAATTTCCATTCATACGGAAACTTATAACACCCTTCTATGGAGACACCTTCATGAAAACATGATCTCATACATGAAATTCCTAATCCTTCCTTCGATTATCCGCATTGCTCTTCTTCCTACTTTGAGCTTCTTTGATGTGGTTTTGTATTTCCTTCAAATTTTCAATCATTCCCTCCACAAGTTATGGGCCTACATGTTTTCTTTTAGCAACATCATCCTAACAGGTTAGTGTGTGACATCTCTTGTCATTTAACGCTTCATATGGGGCCATCGGAATACTTGAATAGAAGCTATTATTATAGGAAAATTTTACCAGAGGTAAATATTGATCCCACATACCTTGAAAGTCAAGTGAGCATGATCTCATAATTTTTTTAATGTTTGAATAGTCTGTTCTGATTGTCCATCACTTTGGGGGTGGTAGGAAGTGCTCAAACGAAGTTCAGTATCCTGGGCTTTCTGAATAATTTTCCAAAATCATGATGTAAAACGTGGATCACGATCAGAAACAATCAAAAGTGGTAGTCCATGAAGTCTTAAAACTTCATTAATATATATTAATTCTTAAAATTCAAATGGTAAATCTTCCCTTATTGCAAGAAAATGTGCTGACTCGGTAAGATGATCAACAATGACCCATATTGCATCGTTCCTTCTAGGAGTCTTTGGTAGTCCCATGACAAAGTCCATTGTAATATTATCCCATTTCCACTCAGGTATGGGAATAGATTTCATGACTCCTCCATGATGTTTCCTTACATCTTTCTCTTGTTGAAAAACCATACATCTTGACACAAAATCAGCAATATCCATCTTCATGGTGTCCTACCAAAAATGCTCCTTCAAAACTCTATACTTTTTGGTGCTCCTAGGGTGTATAGAGAAATTGGAGCAATGAAAATCATCCAAAAAGTCTCTTTTCAGATCATGTATATCAGGAACACAAATTATCTTCCCAAATTTCAAACTCCTATATTTATATATGAATTCACTCAATCTCTCGTTATTCATATAATTAATCTTCTTTTTAAACTCCTCATCATCATCCTGAGAACTTATTATCCTTTATATTAATGTTGGTTTGGAAACAATTTGAAAAAGAATTTATGTTTCACCTTCCATGGGTATTCCCATATCAATCATTACTAGATCCATGTATATAGGATCCTTTTCAACTCTCATCTTGTTCAAAACTCAATGATATTTTCTGGTCAAATCATCTGCCACCTTATTTTCCATCCCCGGGTGGTAGTGTATCGGGATATCAAAATACTTGAGTAGTTCAGGCCCTCTCCTTTACCTCATGATAAGTTATTTCTATGAGAAAATATACATAAAACTCTTGTGATCATTTAAATCTCACCGTTTTCACCACAGAGATATAGTCTCCATATCATCAAAGAATATATTACAACTGCTAACCCAGGATCATGAGTATGATAGTTTTACTCAGGAATTTTTAGCTGTCGTAATGTGTGGGCAATAACCCAATCATTCTATATATGGAAACAACCAAGTCCTTTCTTTGATGCATCACTAAAAATAAATAAAAACCATCATTTCCCGATGGTAGAGTCAATATAAGAGCATTGAATTATCTTCTCTTAATCTCTTTAAATCATTCTTCACACTCTTGGGTCCAAACAAATTTAACCCCATTACATGTGAGCTTGATTAATGGGTTAGCTAATCGGGAAAAATTCAGGACGAAATGCCGATAATAACCAGCTAAACCAATAAAACTGCATACCTTTGTTATACTTGTCGGTTCTCGCCATTCTAGGATAGATATTTCCTTATAAGGATCAACAGAGATTCCATCCTTATAGGCAATATGGCCAAGAAATAAAATCTCCTGAAGCCAGAATTCACATTTTCTAGACATCTCATTTTATTCTTGTCTTCTAAGAGTCTTCAGAATAATATGCATGTGATATTCATGATCTTCGTAGCTTTTTGAGTATACCAAGATATCATCAATAATACCACTACAATGTCTTGAAGATATTACTTGAAAACATTATTCATTAGATCCATGAAGACAGAGGGTGCATTAGTCATTCCAAAAGGCATTACTGTAAACTTGTAATGCTCGTACCTAGTTCGAAATGATGTTTTATTAATGTCTTCCTTCTTCACACACAACTGATGATATCCAAATCGAAGGTCAATATTTGACAAGTATTGAGCTCCATGAATTTGGTCGAATAAATCCTCAATTCGTGGTAGGTGATACTATTTCTTTATTGTTATAACATTGATCAACCTGTAGTCAATGAACAACCGCATAGATCCATATTCCTTCTTAACAAAAAGGACAGGGGCTCCCCATAGAGAAACACTAGGGAGAATAAATCCCTTATTACTCAATTTATCTAGTTGTTTCTTTAGTTCCACTAATTTTATAGTGGAAATTCTATAAGGGGTCTTCGATATGGGCCTTGAACCAGGAATTAAATCAATGGAAAAAATCAATTTCTCATTCTGGAGGACGTCCAGGTAAATCTTATGGAAACACATCAACATATTAATTCACAATAGGTATATCCTCCATTTGAAAATTCTTTTAATCACCCATAGTAATTTCATTCTCTTCATCCCAAATATTTGAATTTATTTGAGCTATTGGGGGTGGATCTAGATAAGAATTAGGTGGTGACGATTCTGCTATAAAGATAAGGTGTTTTTTATCATCATCATCAAAAATAGTTACCTCCATATTATTATAATAAATTTATGTATTGTGGTCTGAAATCCAATCCATAATGAGGATTATATCAAATTCAAACATGGGTATGATGATGATATCAGCAGATAAAGAACATTTATATGCCCTAATTATTTGGACATTCATTTCTGTAATTCCCCCTTTCTCTACAATATTAGCATTCAACATCGACAACCTCTTTCTTCCCCTTGAAATCACGAGCTTGGTGGCCTTTGTCATCACACTTGTAACAGACTCCCATTCCCTTCAGGAAAGTAATAGGGTGTTTCATCCGACATTCAATACAGGATGGATATTCAACTTTTCCCTTCATTCCATTATTTCCATATCTACTGTTTTTAGTAGATCTCTTCTTCTCTTCCTTTTCTTTAAAGTCGTAACACTTAGAGAATACTTTTTACCTCGTGATAGATTATGAGACAATATCTTAGTACGACGAGAAGGATTGTGTGACTAATGCTTGATGAAAAAATGGTTTTCACCCATAAATGAAATGATCAATCTTACTTCTTGGGTTACATATATAATCTGCAGCATTCCTTTATGACCATGTAAAGTTAGCTTCATACTTCGTGACATTTTCATCCTTTTTTCCCCAGACTCAGAAATTACCTTTCTATATCCGCTCGATGGTCTTGAGGAAAGTTTTTTTCTATGAAAATCTCATTAAACACCCTCTATTTCATATTTTATAGTTCATCATATGCCTCTGTGTTTTGAATCAATGACCACTATTGATCAGCATCTCCAGTGAGGTGGTAAACTGCCATAACAACTTTTTCCCTTTCGCTACTCCCCAAGGTGTGAAATATTTTCTCTAATGAATTTATTCATTTCTCAACTACTAGAGGATTTGTACCCCCATTGAATGTTGCTGGTTGTTTCCTCACAATGTGATATAACATTGATCTTCCACACTGTGAATCGGGGTGCTCCATACAGGTAAGAATATTATTCATAACCTAAGTGAGTTATCCTAGTATGGTGATTAGCTTATCATCACCAGTTGCATCACCAGCTCCACTATAACTATCTTGTGCAGGAAGGAAATCCCTACATGGAGTGCATGAATTGATAGATTTTACATTCCTTCCACTAGGCTCCATTTCTAAACAATGGAATAAACTAGATTAGTTTATGAATTGAAATACATAATTCCAAACTTTTAAAACACTTAATATAAATTAAACAGTTTATGGATATAATCCATAATCCTAAAAAAATTCTTTGAGGACGTATATACTCATAAAACCTTCATAATTTTTTTAAAGAAAATGAGAATTATCCTAAGCATATCCCCTAGGAGTGTTGTAACTAAGAGTACAGAAAGCCCTGTTTTTGTGCACCGGTTCTTGTTCAAGTCTAGATCAAAGTGGTTTTTTTCAGATTTTACATCTCAGTACATCTGTGCTGAAGCCGCCTCTACCTGCTTATATCTTGACTGGGATCTATTTCTTGGAAAACTCACAAAATATATACAATACCATAGTTCTTGTAAGTTCTTCTATACTAATCTGATAAGTCCGTATTATGGTAATGTGATCTAATCAGAGTTTATCTAAATCTAGATTCAATGGTTTGTACCAAACTTCCTATGATACCAATTGTAATGCCCTGACCCCAGAATCCCAAAGTCAGCACATTATTATGTATAATTGGGATGATCACAAAAGCTCATGTCTCGAAATACCGATTAGTTTAGTAGATTTGGAAGTACTAGAAATATTCATAAAGTTTACATTACATCGTAAAATAGAAAACTACAACAACATTGTTTCCATAGAAAGCACTTAGACCCCATAGACTATCTCTATAGGTCAGTCATAATATACTTTTTCGCATCCTGGGATAAATAAAACATAGAATGGGGTGACCTCAGATGCTCAGTAAGGATAAAAATATAGCGGAAACTTTCATAAAAAATTATAAACATTTAAGGTAATGTATAAAACTAAAACAAAAGCCTTTTAAACATGAACTTCAGTATAATATGGAAAAGATAAAAATAAAATAATTCCATTTACTTATTCACATGGATATTCTACTAGTCCAATAATCACAAGGAATATCAATCGCCACTTCCATTATGATGGAATGTATAATTCCAGACTTTCATAACCACATAGTCGTGGCCTTATGCCATGAATACAAATAAGATTTTGTCAAGGCCTTGTTCCAAGATAGTAGTTTGTCTCATGAGAACTACCGATGCATCAAGGAGCTATACCAGCCTACACCTGTCACTTACTAAGTCAAATGCAATCTTCATATGAAAAGTTTTAAACATAACATAAACATATATATTAAAAATAGCATACGAAATTTCAATACATTATCTATAAACCATTAATGGTATAAAAATATCACATCCATAGTCAACAATATCAGAAGAACATCAATACAATATGGATGTTTTGTATCGTAATAAATCAACTTCAAATAAGCTAACAATCCATCAAATGATGTTGACATGGATGAAATCAAAACATTTTTTTGAGAAATATCTCTTTCTATTTTGAAATCATTTAAAAGTCATATAATTATAAAAGCAAACATTTATTTTTAAAATAGTCTAATAATCTAGTATGGGAAGCTTTTACAATTTTATAATGGTGAGAAATATCCTCACCCACCGTATAAGATAAAAAACATTCTTACCTTAATTTTGTCAAAAATGTCATAAAGTACCTTGTTTGGAAAAAAACAGAAAGATTTCTTTCAATCCCTTTTATAAAAAGTCAAAAAAGGTATAAATGAATTTAAATTATAGTATAGTAAATAGTAAAAATATTTTGGAATACATTTTTAAGAAACATGGATGTGGATGATAAAGTGGTCTTAGTAGATATATACGTAAAATCAACCTTGGATAATAAAGAGATTGTAAAATTAACCCTTACCATGTAATTTACCTTGGTCAAGGGTACGTTAACCTCCTATATAATGGTGAAATAATTGTTGTTAAATTATACAAGAATCATATATATTAATATATCATATATGATCATTTAACATTTCTTTGTTAATAATATCTTAGTATTATCGTCATTTCAGGTTTTAACGGATTCATTTTCCTTTATATGCATTACTATGTAAGTAATATTTGTTATGGATAGGATGTATCTTATTAATATTCAGAATTATATTAATTATTTAAAAATTATTTTCAGTCATCTAATGAAAATTAGTCTTGAATGGATATGATGGGGAATGAATCTCATCGCGTTCGTGGAGACGGTAATCCATACGTATACACGAGCTATAAGATCATTATTTTGATATTAAAATAATATATTATTGGATAGTACATAATATATAAAGAATCGTTATCATGTTATATTTATTATTTACATCAATTACACATCCTTATTGTAACCATACAAATAATAATGTATTGAATAACAATTACACCATGACGTGGAGACGGTAATCTGTACGTACACACATATGGTGACATGTCATTCAAACGATGGATAGAATAATGAATATGGTTGTACCATATTTATAATAACATCATAGTATATATAATATATAGTAGGTATTATTTTAGAATAGAAACAACAATGAAAGTGGAAGTGGAAGAAGAAAGGAACTTGAATGTGGTGATTAAATATTTACCTCTTCTTCGAGTTCTTCCTTTTGATTTGATCAAAAAATCTCTATAGGATTGCTTTCAGACTAAAGTAAGGACTCTTGGATGAAGGAATGACAGTTGAGAGGGTATTTTGGAAGATGTTGAATGAGACAATTGGATTTGATGTTGTGAATTAGAGAGAAGGGGGAGTGCCTTCTTATTAGAGGAGTGAGGGGAACCCTAGGAAAAGCAAGAAATATTAATTTATAATAAACTTATTTTTGGTTTCTAATGGCTCCAAAGTCGATTATGTAGAGGCTAAGGTGCGTATGGGTCGCAAACCTCTCATCCAATATGGGTTAGATATGTTTTGGTCACTATATTAACCTTATCATTTACATTTAACTCCTAGTTAAATATTTTGTCATTTACCATGTCTCCTTGTTTTTTCATATTATATGGTTAATAAACATACTATATACTTCCAAGTAAATCCCAAGTGGTTAATTAATGATACACCTATCATTATATATGCCTTTTCATTGATTCATATATTTTTAAGAATAGAATAATAATTAAAAATATAATATTTGTTCTAAAAGCTATTTTATGTCAATTTTTACACTATTTGGTGTCTTGTTTTTGAAAAATTAATAATAGCGTTATTACTTCGAAAAAAATTCATCTAACCAAATATAATATGTCATATTAACATATAAAATTATTTTAATTTATAAAAAGTCTCAAATTACATTTTTTTTGGATATTTATAATATCAATTATTTTAATATTTCATTAATTAGGTAATTACTGCATCATAATTGTGTGATAAATAAATAAACATATTTAATTTCTGAAAAATATAAATAAAATACCATTATGTATGAAATTTTATTATATTTTTATTTAATTCTTATAGTTGAATTTATCTTATGTGTAACCCTATATTAATAATGGTTTAGTTATTAATCATTAAATTTAACACTTTTAACTCTTCTTTGTATTAAATAATAATAAATGACCTAATATAATCCATGTGGACCAAAGTGGTTCATATGTTATTCCTACAGCTGTTTTTGGTCTAATTATACTTATCCAAGAGAATTAAGACATGTGTTAGGGTAATAATATTATTATTTTTACCCTTAATGACTCTATTTACTATAAACTGTGGTAAATATAAGTAAAAAATTACTATTTACCAAAAAATATTTTTTTTCTTATTGAACCACATTTTAATCTTCGATATTAACCATGTCTCTCGGACTTTCTATGTTCAACTCATAGAACTGGTAAAATTATGATTTTTGTAAATTTGCAAATACTCCTAGGAGGAGGGAAAAAGTCGGTTAGAAAGTTAAATAAAATTTATATATATATAAAATTATTTTAAACTGAATCCAATTAATTACATTGAACTTATATAGGTATTATGAATATATTTTGACCTAAAATAAATTTAAATAAAATAAATAAAAATTTAAATAAAAATTTGGTTTTTAACTATAACTTAGTATTTTTCACTATTCATCAAAATTTGATTGTTTTCAGAAAAATATCAAAAATTCACCCTAATCTAATTTCGATATTCCGAATCCAAAAATGAAGTTCATATTGAAAGATAAAATTTATAAAATTTCAAAAAGTATGTATTACTATTCATAATGGCTAGTTTGATTGGTTGTGGTGTGTTAGAACTCGATGTTGTGTACAAAACACACTACTGTATTATTCAAAGAGAAGCGTATCGTGGAAGCTTGGGGTGTTACAATTACCTTGTACGTTTCTTTGGATGAGGGTAATTTAACCTCCTGTTTAATAGTTAAATAATTATTATTTAATTATACAAGAACCATATACTTAAATATGATATCATATATGATCTTCTAATAATTCTTTGTTAATATTGTTTTGGTAGTATCATCGTTTTGGGTGTTAACTGATTGGTTTTTTTTTATGTGCTTGGTAATTTAAGCCATATTTGTTATGAATATGATGTATTTGATTCAAATAAAAAACTATATTGTGTTACTAAAAGTTATTTTGAATCATAAAATTAAAATTATTCTTGAATGATTCCGATGGGGAATGAATCTCAACGCGTTCATGGAGTCAGTAATTTGTACGTACGCACGAGCTACAATATAAATAAATTAATGGGGAAATCATAAGTAATTGGATGTTATATCATATAAAAATAATAATTAACATGTTATATTTATTATTTACATTAGTTATACTAATTATTATACCCATAAAAATAATGAAGTGTTTGAATAACAAACTACACCACGACGTGGAGACAGTAAGCCATAGGTACGCATGTATGGTGACATTGTCATTCGTAGGATGGATAGAATAATTAATATGGTTGTTCCATATTTATAATAACAACACAGTATCTATAAGGTACTAGATTTATTATTTTGGTATGAAAACAACAAATAATGGTGAAGTGGAAGAAGAAAAGAACTTGAAAGAGGGTGGTGAAATCATTACCTCTACTTCGGGTGTTTCCTTTTGAGAAGATAAAAAGGGCTCCATAAGATGGCTTTATGATCAATGAAAGGCCTATACGATGATTTGAGGGATGTTTGGAGGATATTTTTTCAGGGTTTGGTTGAGCCAAATGGATTTGGAGGTGTGAAATTAAGATAAGGGGAATTTCCCTTCTATAAGAGAGGTGAGGGTCACTTTAGGAAAAGATTGAAATATTATTTTATAATATAATCATTTTCGGTTTTTAATTGCTAAAAAATGAATTATATCAAGGATAAGGTGGGGATGGGTCTAATACCACTCAAAAAATAGTTCTTAGATAGGTTTAGTTAATCATATAAACCATATCTTTTAGATTTAACTCTTAGTTAAATAGTTTGACATTTACCGTGTCTCTTTGTATTTTTATATTATATGGTTAAAAAACATACTATACCTATCCAAAATAACCCCATGTGGCTCATTATTATTATAAATAACTTTATGTAATCCTTCCTCTGAGCCATATTTTCTTAGGAATATTATATCAATTAATTATATTGTATTTGTTTTAGAAACTCAATTATGTCAATTTTTACACTATTTAGTATTTGATTTTTTTGAAATCCATAAAAACATTATCACCTAGAATAAAATTTATTTAAACAACCATAACATGTCATATTAACCTATAAAATTAGTGTAATTGACTAGAAGTTTCAATTTACATTTATTTGGATATTTATAATATCAATTATTTTAATATTTCATTAATAAGGTGATTACTGCATCATCATTGTGTCAAAAAAAAATTAAATTATTTAATGTCTAAAAATTATAAATAAAAGACCATTATTTAGGATATCATTTTATATTTATAATGAATATTTATATTCAAATTTATATTGTGAGTAACCCTATATAAAAAATAGTTTAATTATTAAACAATGAATTTAACTCTTTTAACTCTTCTTTAAATAAAATATTAATAAATGTACAAATCTAATTCATGTGGACCAAATAGGATTATATATTATTCCTAAGGTTATTTTGGATTGAATTATACATATCCAATAGAATTAAGAAATGTGTTAGGTTAATTATGATATAATATTTACCCTATTTACTTTTAACTGTGCTAAATAAAAGTCAAAAGTTACTATTCACCAAAAATTTATTTTCATCTTATTGAACCAAATTTAACTAAATGATATTAATTGTGTCTCTAATATTTTTCAAATTCAACTTACTGAAGCATTATAATTATGTTTTATGCAAATTTACAAATGTTATTCGGAGGTGTGTAAAAAATGGTAAAAAGAGCAATTAAATTTATATATATATAAACATATAACAAGATTAATCCATTGAATTACATCGAACTTATATAGGTATTATATATTTCTATTTTGACCTAAAATAAAATTAAATAAAATATATAATTATTTAAATAAAATGTTTGTTTTAGACAATAACTCAGTGTTTTTCACTATTCATGAAAATTTGAATGTTTTATGAAAAATATTTTACCCAAAAATAAATTCGATACTCCAATTCAAAAAATAAAGTCCATTTTGAAAGATAAAATTTATAAAACTTCAAAAAGTTAGTATTACAATTCTGAACAGCTTGTTTGATTGGTTGTGTTGTGTTTGAACTCGATGTTACGTACAACACAAGCTATTGTATTATTCAAAAATAATCATATTGTGGATGCCTGGGGTGTTATATTCTCCTCTCCTAAAAATTATGTCATACCCAAAATTTCTAGAATGTTACAGCCTAAAAATATTTGGTTGGTTCTTCATCATATGTTCCTTGGGTTCCCACATTGCCTCTTCTATCTTATGTTTTCTCTATAGAACTTATACCAGATGAGTCTTCCGGTTTTAAAACACTTGTTCTCTTGTATCAAAAATATTGACAAGCTCTTCACAAAAAAAAATTAGGTTCCAGTTCAATTTCTTCATAGGTGAGTACATGTGTTGGGTTAGGCATGTACTTTCTCAACAGTGAAATGTGAAACACATTGTGAACTTTGGAGAGAAATGGCCGCATTTCTAAATGGTAAGATATAGCCCCATTTCGTTCTAGAAATTCAAATGGTCCAATGTACATGGCACTTAGTTTACCCTTCTTACCGAATCGTACAACTCCCTTCCATGGAGATACCTTCATGAAAACATGATCTCCTACCTAAAATTCCAAATCCTTCTTTTGCCTATTGGCATAGAACTTCATCCTACTCTCAGCTGCTTTGATGTGGGTTTGGATAACCTACACCTTTTCCATCATTTCTTCAAAATGCTCTAGGCCTAAAATTTTCTTTTACCATTATCTTCCTAAAAGCGGGTGCACGACATCTCTTTCCATATAATGCATCATATGGTGCCATCATAATACTTGTATGAAAGCTATTTTTATAGGAAAAATCAACCAGAGGTAAATATTGATCCCGCGTACCTTGAAAGTCGAGTGATAAGGATATAAACATGTATTATAATGTTTGAATAGTCCTTCTGAATGTCCATAGGTTTGATGGTGGTAGGCAGTGCTCAAACGAAGTTCAGTAACCAGGGATTTCTGAAGTCATTTCCAGAATCCTAATGTAAAATGGGGATCACGATCATAAACAATCTATAATGGTAATCTATAAAGTCTTAAAACTTCCTTAATATATAGTTTTTCCACAGCTTCAAGGGGTAAATTTTCTCTTATAGGAAGAAAATGTGTTGACTTGGTAAGATGATCAATAATGACCCATATTGCGTCATTCCTTCTAGGAGTCTTCGATGGCCCCATGAAAATGTCCATCGTAATATTATCCCATTTCCCCTCAGGTATTGGAAGAGGTTTCATGACTCCTCCCAGCTGTTGCCTTCCAGATTTCACTTTTTTTACAAACAATACCTCTTGAAACAAAATCAGCAATCTCCCTCTTCATGTTGTCCAACAAAAAATTTTCTTTCAAATATCTATACATCTTGGTTCTTCCATGGTGTATTGATAAATTGGAGCTATGGGAATCATCCAAAAATTCCCTTTTTCGATCAGGTATGTTAGGAAAACAAATTCACATCCCAAATTTTAAAATTCCATCGTCATATATGATGTCACTCAATCTCCCAACATTCACAGCATCAATCTTCTATTTAAACTCCACATCATCAGTCTGAGAACTCTTTATCCTTTATAGTAATGATGGTTTGGAAACCATTTGAAAAAGTATTTATGTTCTGCTTCCATAGTTACTCTCATATCCATAATTAATAGATCCAAGAAAATAGGATGCCTATCAACTCTCATCTTGTTCAAAACTCCATGATCATTTTTACTCAATGAATCTTCCACCTTATTTTTCCTTCCCTGTGTGGTAGTGTATAGTTCAATCATAATCCTTTAGTAGTTAAAGACATTGTATTTGACTCATGTTGAGTTCTTTCTGTGAGAATTATACTTAAATATCTTGTGATCAGTATGAATCTCTCATTTTTCACCATAGAGATAGTGTCTCCTTATCTTCAGAGCAAAGATTACCGTTCTAACTCAAGATCATGTGTATGATAGTTTTGCTCATGATTTTTTTTCTGCCGTGATGCATATGCAATAACTCTATCATTCTTCATAAGGACACAACCATGTACTTTCTTTGAAGTATCACTATAAATAACAAACTCATCATACCACGATGGTAAAGTCTAGATATATGCATTAACTAATCCTAGCTTCATCTTTTCAAAAAATTCCTCTAAAACGTTTGTCCAAAAAAATTTATCACCTTTATGAGTGAGCTTGTTTAATGGGTTAGCCAATTTGAAAACATTCTGGACCAAATGCCAATAATAACCTACCAAACCAATAAAACTCCATACCTCAGTTATACTCATCGGTGATAGACATTCTTGGATTGCCTTGGCCTTTGAACAGTCAATATAGATTCCATCCTTAGAGACAATATAGACAAGAGAAAAATCTCTTGAAGCCAGAATTCACACTTGCTAAATTTTCCATATAATTAATTTCTTCTAAGAGTCCTTAAGATAATGAAAAAGTTATTTTCATGATCTTCGTATCATTTTGAGTATTCCTTGAAAAGTCTATTCATTAGAACCATGAAGACAGAGGGTGAATTAGTCAATTTAAAAGGCATTACTGTAAACTCGTAATTCCCATACCTGGTTTGAAATACTGTTTTCATAATGTCTTCCTTCATCATACAAAACTGTTGATATCCCGAACAAAGGTCGATCTTTGAAAAATATTGAGCTCCATGATTTTTGTCGAATAAATCATCAATGTGTGGTAGGGGATAATTGTTCTTTATTGTTATTGCATTGATCTCCCTGTAGTCAATTCAGTACATCATAGATCCATCTTTCTTCTTAACAAAAAGAACATGGGCTCCCCATGGAGCACACTATGGATACTAAATCCCTTAGTACTCAATTCCTCTAGTTGTTTCTTTGGTTCAACTAATTCAACATTGGCCATTCTATAAGAGGTCTTTGATATGAGCCTTAAACATGAATTAAATTAATGGAAAACTAAATTTATCATTCTAGAGGATATCCTGGTAAATCCTATAGAAACACATCAATATATTCTTTACCAATAGTTACATCCTATATTTGAAAATTCCATTCCTCACCCATAGTTATTTCATTCTTCTCCTCTCCAATAATTGAATTTAGTGGAGCTCCTGGGGGTGGATCTAGACAATAATCAGACGATGACATTTCTACACTAAAGATAAGGTACTCCTTATCATCATAGAGAATTGTATCCTCCTTCTTCTTACAATAAATTTTTGCATCATGGTCTGAATCCCAATACTTACCAAATATTATATCAAATTAAATCATTGGTATGATCATGAGATCAGTAGATAAAGAACATGTACATTCCCTAATGGGAACTGATTCACCAAAAATTGATTCAATGACGCTTCCCTTAGGAGTTCTGACTAACAACTCCCATGTTATATAAAATATGAAATATCAAATTTTATTAGCAAACTATGTAGATATAATATATTGCGATGATTCATAATCAATTAAATAATTGACAGAAATTTAGGAAACCATTAAATTACTTTCCACAACATCTTTTAGAGCATCAACATCAGCAGTAGTGTTCGGATAAGCTCATCCTTACTCCCATGGCCCTTTTTGGGGTATATTTCCTTGGCACATAGGACGTTTTTTTTCATAATGCCCTATTTCTCTCAAATTGTTGCATTCAACATTGAAAACCTATTTCTTCCCCTTGAAATCACAAGCTTGGTAACCCTTTTCAACACACTTGTAACAGAATACCATTCCATTCAGGCAAGTACTGGGGTGTTTCCTCCCACATTTAACTTAGGATGGATATTCAACTATTATCTTATTCCCCATATTTCCATTTCCAGAGTGTTCAGAAGATATTTTCATCACATACATTTCTTTAAAGTCTAAAGACACAGAGAATAATTTTTCTGTCTTGACAGCACATAAGACAATATCTTCATATTATAAGAAGGATTATGAGACTAATTCTCTCTGAAAAAACGGTTTTAACCAATAACATAATTAATCAATATTAATAATTGGGTTTTGTATGTAATCTGTAGCATGCCTTTCTAACCTTGTATGGTTAGCCACATATTTTGCAACATTATCATCATCCTTTTTTCTCAGACTCAAAAATTTTCTTTCCATATCCACTTGATGGTCATGAGGAAAATATTTTTCTATAAAAATATCCTTAAAATCCCTCCATTCCATATTTTATACTTCATCATCTTCCTTTTCATTTTGAGTCAATGAACCCCATTGATCTGCATCTCTCGTGAGGAGATAAACTTCCATGACCACTTTTTTCCTTCTTCTACTCCCCAAAGTGTGCAATATTTTCTCTAAAGAGCTTATCCATTGCTCGACTATACATGGATTTGTATTCCCATTGAATGTTGGTGGCTGCTTCCACATTAATTTTTCTAACATCGATCCTCCATGTTGTATATCAGGGTTCTCAATAAGCGTAAGGTTATTATTCATAACCTGTATAAGTTGTCCCAATATGGTGATATGCTGATCCGCACCAGTTTCATCACCAACTCCACTATAATTATATTTATTTGTATGGAAATCCCTACATGGAATACGTGCATTGACATAGTTTACATTCCTTCCACTATTACCCATTTCAAAACAATGGCGTACAATAGATTAGTTTATGAACTGCAATACATAATTCTAAACTTGTAAAACACTTAACCTTAATATTATAGTTTATCAATATAATCCATAATTATAAAATCATTTTCTTGGAGGAATTATATACTCATAAATCCCTCATAATGGTTTGTAAAAAAATGTGAATTATTCAAATCATAACCCCCAGGAGTTCCGTACCCAAGATTGTACCATGGCATGTTGTCATGCACCAGTTCCTGTTGAAGTCTAGCTCAAAGAGGTGTTATAAGGTTTTACCCCAAGGTACATATATACCAGAGCCACCTGTACCTTCTCATATCTATACAAGGCTTTATTTCTTGGAAAACTTCCAAATCATTACTGTACCAAAATTCAGGAAAGATCATCTATAATAATCCTCGATGACAATCATTGGGTAGTGTTCTATAATTAGTGTTTTTTTAAATATATTTTCCAAGGTTTGTACTAAAATTTCACTGATACCAACTATAATTACCCAACCCCTGTTACCTAGAATCAATGCATTATTACATAAGATTGGTCTGATACAATGAATCATGTCCTGAAAGAATGATCAGTTTAGTATCCTAGGAAGTACTATATACATTCTTATGTTTTACATAACATTATGAAATAAAAACATCAAAAAAAATTGTTCCCTTTTGGAAACACTTTTATCCTTATCCTATCCTTGTATTTCAACTATAAAATACTTATTCACATCCTAGGAAAAATAAAAAATAGAAAGCGGTGAGCTCAGATGCTCAGAAAGGATAACAACATAGTGGAAACATTCATAAATAAGTATAAATATTTAAGGAAATTTATAAGACTAAAACAAAATCATTTTAAACATAAAAATCATCATAATATGGAAAAGATAAAATAAAATAATTCCACTTACTTAATCACATGGATATTCTACTAGTCTAATAATCACATGAAATATCAATATACAATTTTATAATTATATATTTCATAATGCCAGACTTCATAACCACATAGTCAAGGCCTTGTGCCAGGACTACAAATAAGATTTTTTTCATGGCATTGTGAAAAGACACTAGTTTTCCTCTTAATACCTACCGATGCATCAAAGATCTATAGTGGGATCCACCCATCACTTACTAAGTCCAATGAATTCCTCACATAAAATGGTTTAAACATAACATAACCAAACGTATTAAATCTAGCATACAAAATGTCAATACTTTATCCATAAACCATGAATGGTATAAAAGTAACCCATCCACATTCAAACATATCACAAAATATTAAATACAATATGGTATATTAGTTTCATAATAAATCAAATTCAAACAAGTTTAAATTCCATAAAAAGGATGTTGACATATATGAAATAAATAGTTTTTTAGAGAAATGTCTATTTCTATTTTGAAATAATTTAAAATCCATATAATTATAAAATAATATATTTATTTTGAAAATATTCTTATATTTTTGTATGTGATGCTTAGGAGATGTTATTACGATGGAAATTAGCCTCACCCACTGTATAAGTTAAAAAACATTCTTACCCTAATTTGGTCGAAAAGGTCATAATGTACCATGTTTGGAAAATGATAGAAATATTCCTTTCAAAACATATAAGTTCAAATAAGGGTATAAATTAATTTAACCCATTTTCCAGTAAATATAAAAAATGTTATGAAATAAATTTTATGAAAACACAAATGTGGATGATAAAGAGATCCTTGAAGATACTTATATAAAATCAACCTCAGATAATAAAGAGATTGTGAAATTAACCCTTACCTTGTACTTTTCCTTGGTCAAGGGTATGTTAACCTCTTTTATAATAGTTAAATAATTGTTATTAAATTATAAAACAACCATACACATAAATATGATATCATATATGATCTTCTAATATTGATTTGTTGTTAATATTTTAGTAGTATCATCGTTTCGGGTGTTAAATGATTCTTTTTCCTCTATATGATTGGTTGCGTAAGACATGTTTGTTATGAACAAGATGTATTTGATTCAGATAAAGAATGATATTATGTTCATAAACATTATTTTTAATCATAAAATTAAAATTTTTCTTCAATTATTACGATGGGGAATGAATCTCATCGCGTTCGTGGAGACGGTAATTCGTACGTATTCACGAGAGACAATATCATTTTAATGATAGTGAAATCATATTTAATTGGTTAGTATATTATATATAAATAATCATAACATGTTATATTTATTATTTACAATGGTTATACTAATTATTATACAAATCCAAACAATGAGGTGTTTGAATTACAAACTACACCACGACGTGGAGACGACAATCCGTACGTACGCACGTATGGTGACTTTTTCATTTTTAGAATCAATAGTATAATTAATATGGTTGTACCATATCTATAATAACATCCCGGTATGTATAAAGTAATTTATTTATAATTTTTTTATGAAAACAAAAAAGAAAGAGGAAGTGGAAGAAGAAAAGAACTTGAAAGAGGGTAGTGAAATTATTACCTCTACTTCGGGTGTTTCCTTTTGAGTTGATCGAAACAGATCTTTAGGTTGGATATATGATCAATGTAAGGAATATAGGATGATTTGAGTGATGTTGGGAGGATATTTGTGTAGGGTTGGCCAAGCCAAATGGCTTTGGAGATGTGAAATTAAGATAAGGGTAAGATCCCTTTTATAAGAGAGGTGATGGTCACTTTAGGAAGAGTTGGAAATATTTTTTTACAATAAAATAATTTTCGGTTTATAATGGCTCAAAAATGATTTTTTTGAGGGTATGGTGGGGATCAGTTGACAAAATCTCAACAAATTGGTTTTATATAGGTTTATTTCATCATATTAACCTTATCTTTTAGATTTAACTCTTAGTTAAATAGTTTGACATTTACCATGTCTCTTTGAATTTTTATATTATATGCTTTATAAAAATACTATAACAAGCCAAGAGAACCCCATGTGGTTCATTATTAATATATATAAACATATCTAAGTACTTTCATAGAACCATATATTTTTTGAAATATTATATCAATTAATAATATTGTATTTGTTTTAAATACTGAATTATGTCAATTTTGACACTATTTAGTATTTGATTTTTTTGAAAGCCATAAAAATTTTATCACTTAAAATAAAATTTATTTAACCATCCCTAAAATATTATATTAAAATATAAATTTAGTGAAATTTATCAGAAGTCACAATTTTGATTTATTTGGATATTTATAATATTAATTATTATAATATTTAATTATTAAAGTAATTACTGCATCATCATTGTGTCATAAATAAATTAAATTATTTAATGGCTAAAAATTATACATAAAATACTATTATGTAGGAAATATTTTTATATTTCTAATGAATATTTATAGATGAATTTATATTGTGTGTAAGCCTATATTGAAAATGGTTTTGTTATTAAACTTTGAATGAAACTCTTTTACCTCATCTTTAAATAAAATAATAATAAATGAACTAATATAATCCAGGTGTACAAAAAAGGATCATACTTTATTCCTAAAGTTTTTTTTGGTCGAATTATAATTATCCAATAGAATCTGGACTTCTGTTTGGGTAATTATGTTATCATTTTTACCCTTAATTACCGTATTTACTTTTAACCGTGATAAATAAAAGTGAAAAGTTACTATTCAACAAAAAATATTTTAATCTTATTGAACCAAATTTTACTTACTGATATTAATTATGTGTCTCAGGTTTTTGAAATTCAACTCACAAAAGTGGTAAAATTTTGTTTTATGCAAATTTGCAAATGCTCCTATGTGGTGGGTAAAAGAGGATAAAAAGTTCAATAAAATTTTTATATATCTAAACTTTTTATAAAATGACTCCAATGAATTAAATTGAACTTATATAGGTATTATGTATATATTTATACCTAAAATATATTTAAATAAAATAAATAATTATTTAAATAAGAAGTCAGTTTTAAAAATAACTCATTATTTTTCACTATTGATAAAAAATTGAATGATTTTAGAATAATTCCAAAAATTCACCCTAAGATAATTTCTATATTCCTAATCCAAAAATGAAGTAAATTTTGAATGATAAAATTTATAAAATTTAAAAATGTTGGTATTAGTATTCATAACAGCTTGTTTGATTGGTTGTAGTGTGTCTGAACTCTAGGTTGTATACAACACAAGCTATTGTACTATTCAAAGGGAAACATACCATGGAAGTTTTAGGTGTTACAAAGAAGAGAAAATGAGAGAGTACTGGGATATTTATATCAGAGCTCAATACATGAAGTTTAGTAGCCATGAGTTCCCAGGAAAAATCATCTGTAAAGCCCCACACATCATGTTTCTAAATATGAGACAAATTAAAGGGGCTCAAATCACCGCACCATGATACTATCTACTTTGGGCGACACCGACTATAACCCCCTGACCATATTTACCCATAGTTGGTGCATTATTACATATCCTTAGCATGATCACAAGATATCAAGTCCTGAGTGAATGATTATTTTAGTATCCTTGGATATACTAGATAAATACATAAGTTTTACATTACATCATGAAATAATGAAAAACCACATTGTGCCCCCTTTCAACACAATCGAATCCCTTATCCTATTCTCTTAGGTTAATCATGATATATGTCTTCACATCTTGGTAAAAAATAAATCATTTAAAGGGATGAGCTCAGATTCTCAAAAAATACAACAATATAGAGAAAACATTCATAAATAAGAATAAACATTTAAGGAAATATATAAGACTATAACACAAGCCTTTTAATTTCAAATTTCATCACAATATGAAAATATAAAGAAAATAATTCCATTTATTTATTAATATTGATATTATACTATTTGAATTATCACATGTAATATCAATATTTAATTTCATAATTACGAAATGCATAATGTCGGACATCATATCCACATAGTCAAGGCCTCGTGCCACGTCTACAAATAAGATTTTGTCAAGGCCTTGTCCCAGGATAGTGGATTGTCTCATGAGACCTACCGATGCATATAGGAGTGGTTGTGGGATCCACCCATCACTTACTAAGTCATATTAATTCCTCATATAAATGGTAGACACAAAATTGAAACATTTGTATTTAAACTAGAATACAAAATGTCAATATTTTAACCACAAACCATGAATGGTATAAAAATAACTCATCCACAGTCAAACATAACATAGTCAATAAAATATGGTAGATTATATTATAATAAATTAACCTCAATGGAGAATAATGATTGATATTGACAAAGATAAATATAATCATCAAAAATATTTGAGAGAAATATCTCCCTTTTCTTGAAAACATTTAAAAGCCTTACTATTTATTAAGAAGCTGTCTGAAATTGATTTTTGAATCAAAGTGTCCCATAAAACATTTAATCTTTTAAAAATAATTTTAATTTTAAAACATTAATATAACTAAATAAATCCTTAAACCCATTTTTAAAAGATGGACATTAATGAGAAAGATTTAGAAGAATAAATCTTTAAAACATTTAAAATGATATTTTAGTTTGGGTTCTTAAAAATTAGAGAAACTGGAATAAAATTGAATGTGGTAATAAAAACATTATAATATCATGAGAATAAAGGGATTCATGGTACAATATATCAAATTATAGTATATACACTATATAAAGGTGAATTGGGGAATAACAACAAAGAAGTCTCAATGGAATGTAAATTGAGATGAAATCCCTTTTAAAGACTGCATACTTAGGTTAAAGATAAATTAGTGAAATAATAATGTGTGAAAAAATATAAATACACTCAATATGAGTGGACATTCAGTGTAAATAAATAGGAGGATATTCACACATTTTCTTGTAAAAAAAACACCAATGACTCAGATGTTTAACTCAATGAATAGAAATTAAGTTAAAATTGCATTTATCTAGTTCATATCAATGACTTGAGAATTTATCAACGTAGTGGTTATGTTTATCAAAAGTAAATCCACACAAAGGGGAGTTTAAATTACTAAATAAGTAAAAAAATAGTGATTTCACTCATAATATTGGAGTAAAATAATAAATGAAGTTTGCATAAAACCCATTGAGTGAAAATTTTAAATTGAAATTCCCATACCGATTTGGTAAATTACGAAACATAAACCCCATTAAAGAAATATCATATAATGATGATTTAAATACACATGAATTATTGTATATTATACAAATAATACAATCATGCGCAGTTAATACACCACACAAAAAGTAATAGTGAAAAATATAGCCTGAATATCACGGGAATAAAAGTGAGCTGAAAACCCCTTACCTTGTAATTTTTCTTAGTAGAGGGTATATTAAACTTTTTTTATTAAGGTTTAATAATTGTTTTTAAAATATTAAAGAACCATATACTTAAATATGATATCGTATATGGTCTTTTAACACTGCATTATTAATAATACTTTATTATTATCTTTGTTTCGGGTGTTAATTGATTTATTTTTCTTTATATGTTTTGTTACGTAAGTCATGTTTATTATGGATAGGTTGTATTTAATTCCTATAAATAATGATATTATGATATTAAAAATTAATTTTTAATCATAAAATGATATTTATTCATCAATGGTTACGATGGTGAATTAATCTCATCGCATTCGTGGAGACGGTAATCCGCACGTATGCACGATCGACAATACCATTATATTGATGGTGAAATCATATTTAATTGGACGATATATCATATATATAGAATAATTAACATGTTATATTTTTTATTTACATCAACAAGACACATTATTATTCCCATACAAAACAATTAAGTGTTGAATAAAAAACTACACCATGACGTGGAGACGACAAGGCATACGCACGCACGTATGGAGACTTTGTCATTCATAGGATGGATAGAATAATGTATTTTGGGGTATCATATTTATAATAACATCCTAGTATGTAAAAGTTACTAGATTTATTATTTTGGTATGGAAACAACAATGAAAAAGGAAGTGGAAGAAGAAAATAACTTTGAAATATGTGATGAAATTATTACATCTTCTTCGAGTGCTTCCATTTGATTTGGTCAAAATGGCTCCTTAGGTTGGATTTATAATAAAAGTAAGGCCTAAAGGATCATGATATGGTAGTTGGGAGGATATTTGAGCAGGGTTTGTCACAGTCAAATGGCATGGTAGGTGTGATTTTGAGAAAAGGGGAAGTACCCTTTTGAAAGAGAGGTGGGGGTCACTTTAGGAAAACCTTGAAATATTATTTTATTATACAATTATATTCATTTTATAATAGATCCAAAATGATTTATTTTGAAGATAAGTTTTGTATGGGTATAAAAAATCTCAAAAAATAGGTTTTAGGCAGGTTTAAGTCACCATATTAACCTTATATTTTAAATTTTACTCTGGGATAAATAGTTTAACATTTACGTTGTCTCCTTGTATTTTTATATTATATGGTTAATGAAGATATTATATAATCCAAAGATAAACTAATGTTGTTAAATAAGGACATATATATTATTATATAAGTCCTTTGGCTGGTCCTTAAATTTTTAGGACTATTATATTATTTATTAATATACTATTTGTTTTAAAACCCCATTTATGTCAAATTTGACATTACTTAGTGTTAGGTTTTTTTGAAAGTCATAAAAATCTGATGTTTTCAAGGAAAATAAATTGAATCAACCCTAACAGGTAATATTAACGTAGAAAATATTTTTAATACATCAAAATTTTAAATGGTTATTTATTTTAACATTTATAATATATATTATTTTAATCTTTCATTAATTAGGTAATTACTGAATCATAATTGTGTCATATATTTAATTATTTAATGTCTAAAAATTATAAATAAAATACCATGATGTAGGAAATATTTGTATATTTCTAATGAATATTTATAGTCTCAATTATCTTATGTATCACCCTATATTAAAAATGTTTTAGTTCTAAAAATTTGAATTAAATTTTTTTACTATTCATTAAATAAAATAATAATACATGTCCTAATCTAAACCAAGTGGACCAAAAGGAAATTATTTTATTCATAAGGTTTATTTTTGTTGAAATACACTTATCTAATAGAATTTTTATATGTGTTTGGGTAATTATAAAATCATTTTTACCTTTAATTACGCTATTTACTTTTAACTGTGGTAAATAAAATTCAAAAGTTACTATTAACAAAAAAATAATTTCATCTTATTGAACAAAATTTTTCTTATTTATGTCAACCGTTTGTTTTTGATTTTTTAAATTCAATTGAAAAAAGTAGTAAAATTATGTTTCATACAAATTTGCTAATGTTCCCAGAATGTAGGTAAAACACGTTTAAAAATTCAATAAAATTTTAAATATCTAATTTTATTATAAAATGATTCCAATGAATTACATTAAACAAATATAGGTATTATGTGAATATTTTGAGTTAAAATATATTCAAATAGAATAAATAATAATTAAATAAATGTTGGTTTTTAAATAATAACACAGTGTTCTCACTATTCATAAAACATTGAATGTTTTAAAAAAATACCAAAAATTACCCCTATTCTAGTTTTGATATTCTAAATCCAAAAACGAAGTCCATATTACTAAATTAAAAACATATATGTTTAATTAATTAATTTAAAAATAATTTCTATTGTCAAAAACCGAAAGCAGGTTTTTGAGAAATAAAAACTATCAAAAGTTTGATATCTGTTTATGTCTGGTTTAAAAGTGAAATTACTTCCAATGAAACAAATTGTGTTAAATGATAAAAATATAATTTAATTATAATTAAAAACCATTAAAATTTATAATTTATCACTATAAATTAATTTTATTAAAATGTTTTTTTAATTAAAATTTATTATCTTTCACTATTCATCAAAATATAAAAGTTACCAAAAAACACAAAAAATTTATTAAAACTTAAATTTTTTATCCCGATTCTAAATAGGAATATAATATCATCAAATTGAATTTATTAAACTGTAAAATATCAAATTTATAAAGGGTTCACTATTAAAAAGAAATAATACATCATTTACTTAAAAAAATTTATTTTTCCTTATATTATGTCTAAGATACACAAAAGATGAATGTTAAAATTTAATAGGATATATATAAAATTAAAAATGTGGTTATACTCCTAGCCGATTTTTAAATGGTTTATTCAATAGGTCATGTTGTTCTTGAACTCGATGTTGCGTACATCACACACAATTTTATTATTCAAAGAGAAGTGTATCGTGGAATCATGGGGTGTTACATTCATCCCCCTTCAATAAATTGCTTCCTCAAAACATGAAATCATTCATAGGATATAAAAGAAAATATCTTTGTGGAAAAACCACATCAGAAATATGGTTTATAAAATTTAGTCTTAATAAGAGGGAAAGGGATATGAAAAAGTCACTACCAAATTAGGATTTCAGATAGGAGAACATTTGTGGAGATTATTAATGGAGGAAACACATAAATATTTATAGGGAGTGATTGAGGTCATCAATAAAAAAAAGTAGAAGGAAAATTGAGGACCTCAAATCCATAAATCTATGATGAATAACGTAAGGTATTAGGATTAGCAATCATTGGGTTTATGATCATTTCCATCGGGATTAAGAATTAAATTCATCATAGAATACGAAAAAAAAGAAAAAAAATACTTGATTTGTAGTGTCCCATCCATTAAATAGTTTCTACCACAAACCCATTATTTAGTCCAAATGATGAGTATTCAAGATTACTTGGTCACACCTGAAGCACTAGAATCAACTAATAGAGAATTACATAAACCAAAAAGGATAAACTATATATTTCCCTTGTCTATAGAGATTATCCAAAACCAAAACGGTTAGTACAAGATCAAATGATCCCCAAGAAGGATAATCCTTTTGAGAAAGAAATACTAATCTTAAATTATAAAATCAAAACAAAAATGCCCAAAGTTCAACAAATACCAATCAATAAATAATAGTCCATAAAATCCTTCAATATAATCCATGCTAATATTGAAACCCAAAACTCAGAAGAATTTGATCATGTACTCTTCCACGTTAAATTGTATCTCCAAATAACATCGACTACTCTTAAAGTCACATACTAATATGTAATTAACCTAATCATGTATTCTCTATGATAGGATAATCATTTCCATAAATAACCCAAGTATCTATAAATTAAAATAAAAACATAGATAAAAATTCACCATTACTCCTCAAATGAAATCCCATAGTATTTGTATTTCTTTAGGCATGTAGTGTTCCCAATAGAGTGAACGTCTTCCAAAATAAAATTTATCACTTAATCGCCAAATAATATTCCTACACTATGGATATCCATATGATAAAATATTTAATCCCAAATCAACTTATAATTGATAAATAAAATCATTTAACTAAAAATAATTAGTCACATTAACCAGGGACTTCATGTTGTCCGGTGGTAAGTGATAAATCCCAGTCACACTTTGGTTGTGGGATCGATTCTCATAGCATTTTTAAACACGATAGGATGTCGCATGGTCTGCATGTTGTCCATTTTCTAAAACTATATTAAATAAAATTCCTGAAATGATATAAATTCATCAAAATAACAGTCACATAATTTAACCAAAAATGTTATCTCATACCTCGCATTTCCATCCCAAATATTAATAACCTGTAATTACCTCAAATTCAAGGATCATATAATCCCAAATAGTTATTTATAACTATATCTATAAAAGAAAAGATAATTCTTCATCAAATAGTATTTTTCACATAAAAAACTCCAGGGTTACATATATAATAGAAAATAATTCCAATGTAATCCCATTAACAAAGATCACTGATACTTTTAAAAATTTCTCCATCCATTTATATCCACATACGTTTTTCATTAACCAAGTGGTCATACTATAGAATATAGAATAGAATATGGTAATTCCCTAGTCCCATATATTAATGGAAAATGACTATAAATAGTTAATTGGAATCATTTTTATTTTCTTCCATAGTACTCTTCATTTTTCATCGTCAATTCTTTAATTTATGTCCTTTATTCCAACAAATAAAGAATTTATTTGTTCCATTAGGACACTTTCTTTGGTGTCTCCTTTCACATTTCCTTCATGATGAAAATTGATCTTTCTTTTCCCCATGGACTGCACTGTTAGAGCTCTTATCATTCACTCCCTTTCTATTCATTATTGAGTATGGGAGTTGGTTAATATATATGTTGTTGATAATAGTTTTGGAAAATATATTTGGAATGAACATGATATCTTTTAAACCTATCAATATTCCATTTATTTTCTCATTTCCCATATTTTTCCCACCTTATACATCATGTTCAATGTTATTATGACTTCTTCAGAATCCATACGTTGACTAAAACGTGAAAGCATTGTGTGAGTAACAATATTCATAAAATCATCTAGAGAATATCATGACACCTTGTTTTCAATCAAAATCACCTTAGGATTAACCAAGGTAGTTTTTTCTCATCTTATATTAAAATCCTTCAATAAATTTTGTATAGAAAATGTGAATTATCCAAAGAATATCCCCTAAGAGTGTTCTAACCAAGATTGTAGCAAGGCCTCTTGTCGTTCACGAGTTCCCATTTAAGTCTAGCTTAAAGTGGTGTTTTCAGGTTTTACCTCTAGGTACATATGTTCCAGATCCGCCTCTACCTACCCGTATCTATATAGAGATGTATTTCATTGAAAAACCCATATAATATTTACATTACCACAAAATATGGATGTTCTTCAATACTAATCTCTAAATACTATCTTAGGGTAATGTTCTCTAGTCCTATTTTTTATAAATCTTGTTTCTAAGGTTTGTAATAATTTTAATCTAATACAAACTGTAATTTACAGACCCTAGTTACCTAGAGATGGTGCATTATAACATATAATTGGCATGATCCCAAGATCTCAATTCCCAAAAGACAGATTGGTTTATGATCCTTGGAAGTAATAGTTATGTACATAAGTTGTACATTACATCATGAAATATAGAGAATTGATATTGTGTCCCTTTTAACACACTCATATCCCTTAGTCTATTCTTGCAGGATAATCATTATATACTTAATCACATCCGATGAAAATAAACCATTGAAATTGATGAGCTTAAAATATTTTTTAAAGATAAAAATATAGTGGAAGTTTCCAGAAATAATCATAAACATTTAAGACAACGTATAATAATAAAACACAATTCTTTTAAACATAAATATCTATATAATATGGAAAATATAAATAAAATAATTCCATTTACTTATTTACATGGATATTCTACTAGTAGAAAAATCACATGTAATATCAATAGCTAATTTCATAATGATAGAATGCATAATGTCAGACATCATAATCACATATTCAAGGTCTCGTGCCAATACTAAAAATATGAATTGGTCAAGGACTTGTGCCAAGATAGTAGTTTGTCTTATGAGACCTACCGATGAATCAAAGAGCTATAGAAGCCTACACCGGTCACTTACTAATTCCAATTCATTCCTCATATGAAATGGTTGAAACATAATCTAAACATTATTATTAAAAATACCATATGAAATGTGAATATTTTAACAACCCATGAATTTTATAAAAATGGAACATCCAAAATCAAACATAACTCATTCAATACAATTTGTATGATTTTATTATAATAAATTAAAATCAATCAAGAATAATGGAGGATATTGACATTGATGAAAATAATCATCAAATCTATTTGAGAGAAATATTTCCCTTTTTAGAAAACCATTAAAATTCTTACTATTTATTAAGAAGCTATTTAAAATATAATTTGAATCAAAGGGTCCCATACCACATTAAATAATTTAAATGGAATTTTAATTTTAAAAAATTTATGTCCATATATAAAATATTTAAAACCTGTTTTAAAACGTGGACATTAATGAGAATGATTTGGAAAAATAAATCATTAAATCATTTAAAATTATATTTTAGTTAGAGTTTCAAACCAAATGAGAGACGCTTGGAATAATAAAATTTGGGTAATAAAAACATTATAATATCATTATGATAAATGGATTCATGATATACTCTATCAAGGTACATTATATACACCATATAAAAGTGAATTGGCATATATCAACAAAAAAGTATATATGGAATCTAAATTGAGATGAAATACCTTATAAATACCGTATCCTTAGGTTAAGGATAAATTAATGAAAAAATTATCTATGAAAAATATAAATACACTAAATATGATTAGTTATTCAGAGTAAATAAATATGAGGACATTCACACATATTCTTGTAAAAACTAGCTCAATGACTTGGATACTTAACTCAATAAATACATATTGATTTAAAATTACTCTTATCATGTTTATATCGATGACTTCATAATTCATAAATGGAGTGATTATATGTATCAAAAGTATATCCACACAAATAGGAGTGTAAATTACCACATAATAAAATAAATAGTTATTTCACAAATAATTTTCGACTAAACTAATCAATGTTGTTTGCGTAAAACCAAATGAGTGGAAATTGAAATTTGAAATTCCTATACTGATTTGGTAACTTACAAAACATACACCCCTTGAAATAAGGATCATACAAAGATAATTTTATTAACAATAAATTAATGTATATTATACAATGAGTACAATCATGGGAAGTATATACACCGCAAAAAAGGTAATAGTGGAAAATATATCATGAATATCACGAGAATAAATGTGAGATGAAAACCCCTTAACTTTTACTTTTCATTAGTTGAGGGTATGATAAACTTATTTATAATTGTGAAATTATTTTTTTTAAATTATAAAATAAGAATATACATAAATATGATATCATATATGATCTCTTAATATTTCATTGCAAATAATACTTCAGTAGTATGGTTGTTTAAGGTGTTAAGTGATTCGTTTTTTTATTTGTTTTGTTATGTAAGTAATGTTTATTATGGAAAGGAGGTATTTGATTAATATACAGAATGATAAATTGTCCTTAAAAATTATTTTTTAATAATAAAATGATATATAGGTATGGATGGATACGATGGGGAATGAATCTCATCGTGTTTGTGGAGACTGTAATCCGTACATACACATTAGCGAAAATACCATTCTATTTACGGTGGAATAGTATGTAATTGGATGATATATCATATATAAAGAATCATTAACATGTTATATATATTATTTAAATCAATTATACTCATTATTATACCCATCAAAAATAATATGTGTTGAATAACAAACTACACTACGACGTAGAGACGGTAAGACATACGTACACACATATAGTGACATTGTCATTCATAGGATGGATCGAATAATTAATATGGTTGTAACATATTTATAATAAAATCATAGTATGTATAAGGAACCTGATTTTTTTTTGGTATGGAAACAACAAATAAATAGAATGTGGATGGATAGAAGAACTTTGAAAGTGGTGTTGAAATTATAACTTCTTCATTAGATGCTTCCTTTGGATTTGATCTGAACGGATAAATAGGATGGCTGTATGATCAATGTAAGGCCTCTAGGTTTATTTGAGGGTATTTGGGAGGATATTTGTGTAGGTTTTGGCGAAGACAAATGGCTTTGGTGGTGTCATTATGAGAAAAGGGGAAGTATCCTTTTATAAGAGAGGTGACAGTCACTTTATGAAAGCCTTGAAATATTATTTTATTATACAATTATATTATATTTATAATGGTTCCAAAAAGATTTATATTGAGGCTAAGGAGTGGATGGGTCAAAAACTCTTAACCAATAGGTTTTAGATAGGTTTAGGTCACCATATTAACCTTGACTTTTATATTTAACTCTTGGTAAATTTGTTAATCATTTACCATGTCTCCTTGTATTTTAATATTATATGGTTAATAAAAATACTCAAAAATTCCATGAAAACCCCAAGTGGTTAATTAATAACATATCTATTATTATATAAGGCTTTTGGTTGATCCTTATATTTTTGGACTATTATATTATTTAATAAAATAGTATTTGTTTTAAAAACTCATTTATTCCTATTTTGACATTATTTAGTGTTTGGTTTTTTTGAAAGTCATAACAATCTAATTTCATCAACCAAAATAAATTGAATCAACTCTAACAAGAAATATTAACCTAGAAAATTGGGTTAATGCCTGAAAAGTCTAAATTTTCTTTTATTTTAATATTTATAATATAAATTATTTTATTCATTCATTAATAATGTAATTACTTCATCATCATTGTGTAATTAATTTACATATTTAATGAATAAAATTAATAAATAAAAAACCTTGATTTATTAAATATATTTATCTTTACAATGAATATTTATATTATCAATTATATTATGTATATCCTTATATTAAAAATGTATTATTTATTAAAATTTGATTTTAACACTTTTATCTATTTTTTAAATAAAATAATAATAAATGTACTAATCTAAACCATGAAGACCCAAAAGATCATATTTTATTACTAAGGGTACTTTGGGTCGAAATAAATGTATCCAATAGAATTATTTCAAGTGTTAGGGTAATTATAATAACCTTTTTACCTATAATTACCCAATTTACTTTTAACTGTGGAATACACAATTCAAAAGTTATTATTCACCAATAATTATTTTCATCTTATTGAACCACATCTTACATATTGATTTCAAATAGGTATCTTGTATTTTAAAATTTCAATTCACAAATTTGGTAAAATTATGTTTTATGCAAATTTGTTAACGTGCCTAGAAGGTGGGTAAATGATGTTAAAAAATTCAATAAAATTTTATATATCTATTTTTTTATAAAATGACTCAAATGAATTAAAATGAACTAATATAGGTATTATGTATCTATTTTTACATAAAATAAATTTAAATAAAATAAATAATTATTTAAACCATAGGTCGATTCTTAAACAATAACGTAGTGTTTTTCAATATTTATCAAAAATTGAAAGTTTTAAAAAAATTACAAAAAATTCACCTTAAGCTAATTTTGATATTCTGATTAGAAAAAGTGATGTCTATTTTACCAAAATCAAAACATATAATTTCCATTAAATAATTTTAAATCAATTCTCGTTTGTCAAAACCAAAAAGTGGGTTAATGAGAAATAAACTATCAAAAGATTTTCTATATGTTTATGTCTAGTTTAAAAGTGAATTTACTTCCAATAACCAAAATTATATTTTAAAGATAAAAATATAATCTTATTGTACTTTAAAACAATTCCAAATTATAATTTAATGTTATAAATTATTTTGAATAAAAAAGTGGTTTTTAATTAAAATTTAGTATCTTTCACTATTCGTCCAAATATGAAAGTTATCAGAAAAATAATAAAAATTATCCAAACTAAATTTTTATGTCCCACATCTAAAGAAGAATATAATTTAGATAAATTGAATATATAAATGTGTCAAATATCAGATTTAGAAAGGGTTCACCATTAATAGGAGGAAATAGTTCTTTTATTTGAAAATTTGAATTTATCCTTTTATTATGTATATGAAACACCAATGATGAATGCTAAAATTATATGGGATATAATTAAAATACAAAATGTGGTTATATTCATAACCAATTTTTAAATGGCTAGTTTGATAGGTCGTGGTGTGGTTGAACTCGGTGTTGTGTACTTCTCACACTCTTGTATTATTCAAAGAGAAGCATACAGAGGAAGCTTGGGGGGTTACGTTCTTCCCTCATTCAATAAATTGCATCCTCCGAATTTGAAATTGTTTATAGGAAATATTAGAAAATACCTTTGTGTAAAACAAATTAATAAATAGGATTAATAAAATTTAATCATAGTAAGATGTAAATGGAAATGAAAAAGTCACCACCGAATTTGAATTTCGAATTGGAGAACATTGGTGGAAAATATTATTGGAGAAAAAAGTAAATATTTATAAAGAGTGATTGAGTTCATAAATCACACACAAGTGAATGGAAAACTGAGGGTCTCAAAGCCTTAAATCTATGATGAATAACGTAAGGTATTAGGATAACCCATTTTTGGTTTAAGATATTTCCATAAGGTTTACGAATTAAATTCTTCATAAAATAAGAAAATAAAAAGTAAAAAAACGTGATATGTAGAGTTCCATCCTTTAACTAATTTCTACCAATAACCCATCATTCTATCCAAACAATGAGTATTCAAGATGTCTTGGTCACACTTGAAGTGCTATAATCAATTTATAGAGAATCACATAATCCAAAAATGATAAACTATATATTTCCCTTGTTTTTAAAGATTAAAAAAAACAAAATGGTTAGTCCAAGATCAGATGATCCCAAAAAGGTTAATCTATTATAGAAATAAATACCAATTTTATTTATAAAATTAATCCAACAATTACAAAAGTTCAAAAAGTACATTTCAATAAAAAATATTCCTTAAATTACTTCAATATAATCTAAACTATGATTGAAACCCCAAACTCAGAATAATTTTATTACGCAGTCTACCACGTTAAATTGTATCTCCACATAACATAGACTATTCATAAAGTCACATACATAAAATAAATTACCCTAATAATATATTATCTATGACAGGATAATCATTTCCATAAATAACTCAAATTAATATAAATAAAAATAAAAACATATATAAAAATCCACCAATACACTTCATATGAAATCCCATAGTATTATATTTTCCTTATGCATATTATGTTCCCAAGAGAGTGAATGTCTTTCAAAATAATGTTTATTACTTAATCACTGAATCATTTTCCTGCACTCTGGATATCCATTTGATAAAACAAAAGATCTTAAAACAACTTATCATTGATCAATAAAATAATTTAACTAAAAATAATTAGTCAAACTAACTAGGGACTTCACGTAGTCCAGTGGTAGTTGATAAATCCTAGTGGCAATTTTGTTGTACGTTCAATTCCCACAGCTTTGATCAATGTGATGGGTTATTACCCGGTCTGTGTTTTTTATTTTTTCTAAAACAATATTTTATAAAATTCCTAAAATGAGATAAATTCCTCAATATAACCATAACATAATTTAACCACAAATGTTTTCTCATACCTCAGATTTTCATCCCAAAAATTAATTACAAGTAATTGCCTAAAAATAAAGGATCATATAAACCCAAATGGTTATTTATAACTATATCCATAAAATAAAATACAATTCCTCCTCGAATAGCATTGTCACATAACAAACAACAGTGTTAAACATACAAACAAAACTTATTCCAATGTAATTCCATCAACAAGGATCACTAATAATTTTAATCATTTCTCTTGCCATTTATTTCCACATAGGTTCTTCCTTTACCAAGAGATTATCCTATAGAAAGGGGAATATTCTTGGGTAATTCCCAGGTACCCTATATTTATGGAAAATTACTGTAAATATATTATTCAGATGATTTTTATTTTCTTTCATAGTACTCTTCATTTTAATTTGAAATTATTTACATTATTTCCTTCTTTCCCACACATAAAACATTTCTTTGTTCAATTGAGACACTTTATTGGGTGTCTCCTTCCACATTTCCTGCATGATTATAATTGTGCTTTCTTTTATCCATGGTCACCACTACTGGATATCTTATCATTTATCTCCTTTCTCTACTTTTTTGAGTGCGGTAGTTAGTAAATATATATGTTGATGATCATATTTTTGGAAAAATGATTCAGAATGAATATGATATCTTTTACACCTATCAACATTCCATTTCGGTGCTCATTTCCAACATCGTTCCCACCATGTACATCATGTTCAATGTAACTTTGACTTCCTTGGAATCCATCCATTGACTAAAACCAGAAATAATTTTTTGAGTAACAATAGTCATAAAATCATTTTGAGAATATCATGACACCTTATTTTCAATATAAAACACCTAAAGATTAACCAAGGTTATTTATTCTCATATTATATTAAAATTTTTCAAATTAGTTTTGTTATTAAAATGTGAATTATCCTAATAATAACTTCTGGGAGTGTCGTAACCAAGAGTGAATCGAGTCCTCTTCTCATGCACGAGTTCCCATTCGAGTCTATCTCAAAGAGGTGTTTTCTGGTATTTACGCTAGGTATATATGTTCCAAAGACACCTCTACCTTCTCTTATCCATATTGGGAGGTATTGTTTGTAAAAACCCACATAATATTTAAATTACCATAAATATTGGATGTTTTTTAATACCAATCCCCAATTTCTATCTTAGAGTAATGTTCTCTAATCAGAGTTATTCTTAATCTAGTTTACAAGGTTTGTACTAAACTTAATCTGAATCCAATTGTAACACCCTGACCCTTGTTACCCAGAGTCGGTGCATTATTACATATCATTGGAATGATCACAAGATATCAAGTCCCGAGAGACCGATTAGTTTAGTTTCCTTGGAATTACTAGATACATACATATGTTTTACATTGCCTCATGAAATAAAGAAAAACAAAATTGTGTCCCCTGTTAACACACTCATATCCATTAGCCTATTCATATAGGTTAATCATGACATAGTTCTTCACTTCCTGGGAAAAATAAAACATAGAAATGGATGAGCTCATATGATCAGTAAGGATAACAGTATAGAGGAATCTTTCATAAGTAATCATAAACATTTAAGGCAATGTAAGAGACTAAAAAAATAAGAATTATCAACGTAAAATTTCAACATAATATGGAAAAAATAAATCAAATAATTCCATTTACTTATTCACATTAATATTCTACTAGTCTAATAATATTATTTAATATCAATATGTAATTTCATAATAATGGAATGAAAAATACCGAACATCATAACCGAATAGTCGAGGTCTCGTGCCAAGACTACAAATAAGATTTTGTCAAGGCCTTGTGCAAAGACAGTAGTTTGTCTCACGAGACCTACCAATTCATCAAGGAGATATAAAGGTCTCCACCTGTCACATACTAATTCCAATTCATTATTCATATGAAAATTTTGAAACACAATATAAACATTCATATTTAAAATAGAATATGAAATGTCAATATTTTAACAAGAAACCATGAATATTATAAAATTAGAACATCTACAGTTAAACATAACTCATTCAATACAATATAGAAGATTGTATTTTTAAAAAATTAACCTAAATAGAGAATAATGATGGATATTGACATAGATGAAAATAATAATCAAAAATATTTTGGAGATATAACTCCCTTTGTCACGAACCGTCCTCGGGGCCCATTCAAATGTATAATTTAACACTAAAAAATGATGACCTCACCTGTTTTGATAATCCCAATTATGCTTTCACATACTTTGATAATCCCAATTAATGTTTATCTATATATTAATTCATGCAATCTATGATATTCTATCTTCAAAATGGTAATAATATTAAAATAGTCCTCGAAATATGTTAATCAATGTTTATATATTTATATAAAACTTTTGAAATAATACTAACCCAATTGGATGTGTTCTGCATAAAACAGAAGTGTTAAGTCACAGATATGCCTATAGCTGCTGATAAAGAAAGTCTACTGATAGAATTAGTCTACCAATAGAGATAGTCACTGATAGGAAAAGGTCACCAATACGCAGAGCTACATATATGTATAAGTCCACCGGTAAGCACATGTCTCTAATAGATCAACTCCACCAATACAGATAGCTACCAACAGAAACTGAGCTACCTATAGAACAAGTCTATCGGTATGCATAAGTCTACCGATATATATACTTCACTGGAACCAAATGGAGCTACTGATATGCACAGACTAAAAGTCTACTGATACAATCTAGTGTTACAATAGAGGTACCAATAGAGTATTTCTACCGTTATAAACAAGTCTACCACCATGAATCCACTGATACAAAACGAGTTACAAATAGAAGCAAAGTGTATCAATATATGAAGTCACCGGCATATAGAGCTATTGACACACAAAGTAACAGCTACCGATACCAGGAGATATCGATACATCCTAAAAGAGATACCATTTAAAGACCTATAAATTTCAAGGAAATTTTATTTCTTAAATTTTTTGGGACTTTACGAGTACGCATTTTCTGACGGCACCATATTCCGAGGGTTGGGGTTCTCGGAATCAATTTCCGAAGTGTAGCTCGTGTACGTTCAGTGAACGAACGAGGGGGTTTTTCTATCTTTTGATCCGGTGCTTGGAATTGAAATCTGAGGGCATCGATGGAACCGCAGTGTTGGTAATTTCTTATGAGAACCATTACTAAAGGTGTGTTTGCTCGAGAGGAGTTGTTAAAATTAGGGGATTATTAAAGAATTGAATTGAATAAAATTTGTGGTACAAATTTTATTCCTAACCTATGTGGTTTTATCCTACATGGGGATGTTAGGGTGGGACCCACTGGAACCCTAACTACCCATGTGAGGATAAATGTGAGGTGGGGCCTGCACAATGCCCAACCCTTCACATTCCCCATAACTCCTTAAACTCTCCATCAAACTCCCCTTATATTTAATTGTGTGACTTCTCCTATTCCACTTTAATAATTCCAACACACATAAATTTAATCAATTAAACCTCTTTAATTGATATAATTATGTGTTTGAATTTTGGAAAATTGAAATGCTTGGAAACATAATAAAATTAGGGGATCCCTTATTTTTTGGGGGGAGTTTTTTTGTGTGAGGAATTTGGGGAGATAGTTCTTTTATCTTTGGAAGATCTTCATCCTTATGTGAAGAATGTCATCTTTTCAAGCGAAGAATGGCTTGGCGACTGACGTGCAATCATCATCTTCTCTTCATGATAAAAGAGAAGACGGCATTTCCTCTTGTACACACCGATGACGATGGGAACGACTACATCATCCGTGGTGCTTGACAACCATGAACTTTCTTCGAGGTAGGGGTGTGTTTGTATTGAGTAATGTTTGGTTTTCCTTCCATGTTTTTGTTCCTCTTAAACCTCTTGTTATCAGACTAATGTCGAAGGGACCGGACTAAACTAACACGGTCCGATTCCACTACCATTCTTGTGAATATGTGGAGTTCTTCGGCTGTTCCTGAGTGGTGAATCAAGATATGCTTTCAGAGCCAATCAGAGGCCCAAAAACATCATAAATGGCATCAGAGAATCGGGACAACCTAGAAGAAGAAGTTTCATAGAAATATGATCATCAGAATGAAGAACGAACAACTATGGAGGCGTGCTGGCCAGAGGTGACGTTTCTGGAAAATTCCAGAATACACGGCGTATCCTCTAGGAGCACACGCCGTGTAGTACAAGCGTACTGTGGCTTCCGTTTCAGACATTAGAAAAGTAGTACAAGTGTGTGACTCTAGACACACGGTGTGTACTCACCAATATATTTGACAGAGGAGAATTTGATGGACTTGGCGTGTAGTTGGGGAAAATACAAAGACACAGAGAGCAATACACGGGCAAGTGACACAGCGTGTATTCTCTACCTAGAATGGCAGAAGCAGCTTTGCGAGGCTCGGTATGTAATCTGGGAGATAAACGGACACGGGACGAACCACACGCCCCAAAGTCGTGTCATGTACTACCTTCACCATGGCAGAAGCGACTTCGTGATGACTTGGTGTGTATTCCGGAAATACACGGACACGGGTTGGAGTACACGGGCATGTACTCCACCACACAGCCAGGCATGGCCAGCGCATGTGAAACTAACCCTAGAGGTTTGGACATGACATGTAACTATACTACACACCATGTACTTACTTATCTACAAGATCGGCCCTACGACACGGGCCGTATCACACTGGCAGTACCCGGTGTCTGATGACACGGCGTGTAATGCTTACCTACACGCCGTGTACTTTAGGGAAATGTCTTGGTCTTCTTGTTCTCCGTGACTTGGGAACATTTTTCTTGGTTTTACCCAATGACGTGGGATGGAACTATGAGATACATCAACTCTGGTATTCATGATAGTTGATGTATCGATCTTTGGCTCGTGGAGCGGACCCTCATCGAATCGAGCATGCTGTGTGGGGGAAACCTAGAGCTGTCTACGACTGCGATGACAATGGAAACTATACTTGGATCCTACGTGGGTTTGGTAGTGAGGATGAATGTACTTGGATCCTACGTGGGTTTTGCAGTGATGATGACTGTACTTGGATCCTACGTGGGTTCGGTAGCGATAGTTACTGTACTTGGATCCTACGTGGGTTTTCCAGCGACGACATCTGTACATGGATCCTACGTTTGTTCGGAAGAGGAGATGATTTAGAGGTTACATCTAATCTTCTCCACCCCTCTTCGTGAGTATAATACCTGTGTGAGCTAATTCTAGAATTTCAATCATTATCATCAATGTGATTGTCATTCTTTCCTATGTTGATTGGGTTGTGCTTTCCTATGTGGATTGGGTTGTGTTTTCCTATATGGATTGGGTTATGCATTCCTATGTGGACTGGGTTGTACATGGGATCGTGTGTTGGAGACGAGCTGGAATTGATGACTTAGGTATATGTATGGGCATATAACTAAGTAGATTTGGTTGATACATCGTGTTTTTTTCCTTCCTTTGTGTAATATACATTGTGGATTCTCGGAGACCTTCAGGGGTCTTGGGGTCCCTACTGAGTATCATATACTCACCCCTGCACGGGCCATGACCGCACTACATTGTGTTGGTTCTAGACGACGAATAGCATTGATCATGGTTGAGGCTTATGGAGCGGAATGGTACCCGAAGGTGGACTATCAGGTGGGACATACACAGAGTAGACTGCCAGACCCGAGGAGCTGAGGAGACCATCTGTACCCACCCTTCAGGTGGGATAGCTAGAGGATGACTCAGTGGTTTCTGATTTACTTTACTGCTGTTGTAATTTCTTTTCAGTTGTACTGTACTTCGATTTGGGTTTGTATTCTGGCCCACTTACTTTCCATCACTTACTTTTGTACTCAGTTTACATAGTGTTTACTTCAGCTTTCATACTCTCTGGTGTTTTTCTTCCTATATAAAGGCAATCCCTTCCCTTTTATTGGGATTTATGCCTTTAGTGCTAGTCGCCAGCCCCTGGCCTATGGAAGGCGAGATCGGGGTAGTCACAGCATGGGTCCTGAGGACGGGTCGTGAAAAATTGGTATCAGAGGAGAAGGTTCTACCACAGAACATAGGACTTTGATAATTTCTTCTATGTGAAGCAATAGTGTTAAGGGTATTGATTTTGGTTATCAATCTAGGAAGTCCAGCATTTGTGCGGCAACCGACATATCCATACACTAGGACCCCGACTTCTGATTTCCGACTAAATGCACGAAAACATTGATTTCTTGTGGGTTTCAAAAGTTTTCATTGTGATTACTTTGTGTCAGCTCACCAGGTATACTGTATTAATTGTGGCACACATGTTTCTTTTCAGGATGGCCCCATGACGGCAGCCAGCTTGGGTTCCGAGTTTTGTGCATGATGTCTTCCCACCGAGCGATGAGGCCTCGGTGCAGGGCCCCATTATTGCAGAGGCAACGGTGGTACCTCTACCCGCCGAGCCACCGATACCACCAGCCCCAGCAGCGGAGAGTGCACATCGCCTGAGTGCAATGCACGAGTTTCAGTGTCAGAGGCCGCCCATGTTCCATGGAGAGATGGACTCTCAGGAAGCCGAGGATTAGATGGAGGCTGTTGTTCAAGTCTTCAGATTAGTAGGGACACCAGCTGGCCTCATGTTGATCCTTGCAGCGAGTCTCCTGCACGCAATAGCAGGTAGATGGTGGAGCAAGATGCTCCAGGTGTAAGACAAGGTATCTCTACGTTGGACGGACTTAGAGATCCACTTCCTCTCAGAGTTCATTCCAGCCAAACTCGATGCGGTGCGTATCCAGGAGTTACTACAGCTGCGTCAGGGCCGCATGACGGTAGCCTAGTACTCGGCGAGATTTACCGACCTCTCATGCTACTCCACTAACATGGTATGGGACCCATTATTCTGGGCCCAGACCTTTGAGCAGGGACTAAGGCATGAGATCAGGTCTTTGATGATCTCCCTCAGCATACCGACACAGGCAGGAGTACTGGAGTGATCCTTTCTTGTATAGACCTTCCTTGTTAAGCCTACGCCAGTAGTGAGGCCTACCGCAGGGCAACACGAAGTGGAGTCTTCTACAGCTGGCAGGAGACAGATGTCGCAGAGGTCCAAGAAGACCGGACCATCAAGTGGGAGACCTCAAGATACTGGATCGGAGGTTTGGGACACACACAGTAGTTCCAGTCATTTGAGAGGCAAAGAGTGCTATGCTTGTGGTGGGTAGGGTAAAATAGCTCGTTACTGCCCAACCCACCATGCAGAGGAGAAGAAGATGATTGAGGGACCACCCAGGTAGAGGCAGAGGTTCGACTGTGGCAGTCCGCAGGGAGTATGCAGACGAGGCAGAGGAGCTGGCCGGACAGTAGGTGGTGGGCGAGGCTTTGGGGCTCTACCACCACCACCACTAGGAGGTCCACCCCAACCGTAGGGAGCTGAAAGATAGATGCATTCTCAGCTTAAGGTAGTGTAGTCCTACGACCATGGCACACCTGATATTATTTGAGGTACTATATGTTTCTACTCCACCTGTTTTTAGTTCTTATAGACAGAAGAGCGAGTCATTATTTTATTTCCGCTTCCCTTTTTCGGAGTTCGAAGATTCCGACGGAGCTGTTGGCTCGATCCTTACGTCTAGATACTCCTATGGGAGAAGACTCAACAATTATGCACTGGTGCAGGCAGTGTCAGCTTAATCTAGGAGGTGGGAGCTTCGGCTAGGATCTTCTTGTTGTGGCATCGAGGCCTTAGGAAATCATCTTGGGCATGGATTGGTTATCTACGGTCCATGCTCAGATCGACTGTATTAGGTGCAAGGTGCATTGTGTCCGCACCGATGGGAGTAGGTTCACCTTCACCGGCGATAAGAGTGCCTTTGCAGCGCAGGATGGACTCACACAAAGGAGAGGACAGCTAATCACTCATCAGTTGGATAATCTCATCCTAGGAGCAGTTAATGTGAGGAGTCTAAGTTTTCCTATTGTGGTGGATTAGTATGAAGACGTTTTTCCTGACGATGTTCCAGGACAACCTTCCCACAGAGAGGTAGACATTTATATTGACCTGTACCCTTGGAAAACACCGATATCTAAACCAGCATATCGGATGGCTCCCGCTGAGCTTTGGGAGCTATGGGTATAGCTGGAGGACTTACAGGGAAAGGGATTCATCCGACCCAGCGTTTCACCCTGGGGCTCCCTGATTTTGATCTCCAAGAAGGTGAATGGGATTTTGAGACTATGTGTCGACTAACATCGCCTGAACCAGGGGACTGTGAAGAAAAAGTATCCACATCCATGGATAGCTGGCCTCTTCGACCAGCTTAAGGGAGCATGCTGGTTCTCGAAGATAGACCTCAGGTCGGGCTATCATCAGCTCAGAGTTCGAGATGAGGATGTGTAGAAGATGGCCTTCAGGTGTCATTATGGACACTATGAGTTCTTGGTTATGCCCTTCGGCATAACCATCACTCCAGCAGTGTTCATGAGTCTTATGAATAGGATCTTCCAGCATTACCTTGATCGATTTGTCATAGTCTTCATCGACGACATATTGATTTACTCGACCAATGAGGAGGAGCACGCCTACCACTTGCGGGTTATACTAGATACAATCCAATATCACCAACTTTATATTATGCTCTTGAATTTTCAGTTCTATATTCGAGAGTTGCACTTATTAGGACACGTCATCTCTGAGGGGGGAGTTGCGGTGGATCCTGAGAAGATCGAGGAAGTGCTAGCTTCGGAGCCACCCAAGAGTGTGACGGAGGTGCAGAGTTTCCTAGGTCTGGCTGCGTACTATCGGACATTTGTGGAAGACTTCTCTAGAGTTGCAGCACCACTTTCAGCTTTGATGACTAAGTGGAAACCCTTCGTTTGGTCAGATAGATGTCAGTAGAGCTTCCAGAAGCTGAGGCATAGATTTACCAGTGCACCCATCTTGAGGCTACTGGAGGAGGGAGTAGGGTACGTAGTTTATAGCGATGCATCAGAGACCAGATTCGGGTGTGTCTTGATGCAGGAGTGGGTAGTGATCGCCTGTGTATCATGATAGTTGAGGATGCATGAGCCGAACTACATGACCCATGACCTAGAGTTAGCAGTAGTGGTCTTCGCCTTGAAGATGTGGCGGCACTATCTGATGGGAGAGCGCTTTATAGTCTAATCTGACCACCAGAGTCTCAAGTACATCTTCTCGCAGAAGGACTAGAACCAGAGATGGTGGTGATGGCTCACTATCCTCCAGGACTATGTCATTGAGATAGTCTATACTCCTGGGAAGGGGAACATTGTAGCTGATTCTCTCAGTAGGAGAATGTGCATTTAGCTACTTGGAGTTGCGACAAAGCAGTTAGCCGCACTGCAGATATCCTTCATGGATAGAAATGGGGCAGACTTTCAAAAGTCACTCACAGTCACTCCTCCACTACTTCAGCTGGTCAGAGAGGCACAGCGTGGGGACATTGAATGTGAGACGTGACATGATCAGATATCATCAGGACATGCACCAGATGGATTCAATGTAGGATAAGAGCACGTCGTCCTTTTCAGAGGATGTACCATGGTACCAGTTTCATTACAAGAGGAGGTTATGAAGTAGTTTCACACTTCCCCATGGGTGGTACATCTAGGAGTAGTGAAGATGTACCAGAATCTTTGACGAAAGCACTGGTGTCTAGGTATGAAAAAGGTTGTGGTAGAGTTCTTTTCACGATGTTTCTCCTACTAGTAGGTGAAGGAAGAGAATCAGGTACCAGCAGGTTTGGTACATCCCCTAGAGGTCCTGGAGTGGTTGTGGTATGGGATATATATGGATTTCGTAACAGGGCTTCCACATACTTCTAGAGGACACGACTCCATCTAGGTGATCGTAGACCGACTCGCCATGTCGTCCCACTTCTTACCCATCAGAGAGTAGGGCTCAGTGGAGAGATTGGGATACCTCCATGACCAGGAGATCGTACGACTTCATGGTGGGACATCATCTATCATCTCCGATAGAGAAGCTCTATTTAGTTCCCGTCTGTGGAAGGGGTTGCAGGAGGAATTTGGGATGCATCTACACTTGAGCACAGCCTTTCACCCTCAGACGAATGGCCAGATGGAGAGGACCATTCAGACACTCGAGGACATGCTCCGTGAATGTGTCCTCAACTTTGGTCGCAGGTGGGAGGATTACCTACCTTTGGTGGAGTGTGCGTACAACAAAAGCTACCACTCCCCCATCAGGATGTCACCATACGAGGACCCGAGGTGGTCCAGGCCACGAAGGAGAAGGTGTAGATCATCCTAGAGTAGATGAAGACTCCTCAGAGCCGACAGAAGTCCTATACTGAAAGGTGGTAGAGACCACTAGAGTTCGAGGATGGCGACCACGTTTTATTATGGGTCTCATCTCAATGTGGATTACGGAGATTTCGCCGGGGTGGCAAGTTATCTCCACGCTTCATCGGACCATTCCAGGTTCTCAATAGGATAGGTGGGGTGGATTATCTCCTGGATCATCCACCTCAGTTGCGCCAGGTGCATGATGTATTCCACGTGTCTCAGCTGAGGAGATGCGTGCATGACTTGACACATATCATTGATCACGGGGAGATGGACATCGATGACAGGGAGACATTTGTGGAGGTTCTGGTAGAGATTGAGGATCGACAGGAGTGGGTACTACATGGATGGTCTATTCCTCTAGTGTGCATCAGGTGGCAGAACAATAACCTTCATGATAGCACATGGGAGGGGGAGGCTCAGATGCGTGCATAGTACCCTCATTTGTTTCCCTAGATTATAATGTATCTTTACGGGGACATAAATCCCTGAGCTAGGAGTAATGTAAATCCCCGTAAATTTCAAGGGAAAATGTTTTCTTAAATTCATTGGGATTTTACGAGTACACAGTTTCTAACGGAACCTGATTTCGAGGCCTGGTGTTCCTGGAATCAATTTCTGAAGTTTTTCTCAGGTACGTTTAGTGAACGAAGGAGCGGGTTTTTATATCTTTTGAACCGGTGCTTGGAATTGAAATCTGTGGGCACCGATGGAACCACATCGCCGGTAATTTCTTAGGAGGACCATTACCAATGGTGCGTTTGCTCGAGAGGATTTGTTAAAATTTGGGGATTATTAAAGAATTGAATTGAATAAAATTTGTGGTACAAATGTTATTCCTAACCTAAGTGGTTTTATACTACATGGGGAAGTTAGGGTGGGACCCATTGGGACCCTAACTCCCCATGTGAGGATAAATGTGAGGTGTGGCCCACATGAGCCCCAACCCTTCACATTCCCCATAACTCCTTAAACTCTCCATTAAGCCCCCCTTGTATTTAATTGTGTCACTTCTCCTCTTCCACATTAATAATGCCAACACGCAATAATTTAAATAATTGATCCTCTTTAATTGATTGAACTATGTGTTTGAATTTTTGAAATTTGAAATTCTTGGAAAAATAATAAAATAAGGGGAGGCCTTATTTTATTTGGGGAGTTTTGTTGTGTGAGGAATTTGGGGACAAAGAACTTTTTTCATTGGAAGAACATTATCCTTCCATGAAGAATGGCATCTCTTCAAGCAACGAATGACTCGGTGACTGACACACAATCATAATCTTCTCTCCGTGATAAAAGAGAACATGATGTTTCCTTGGCTGCACAATGACAATGACGGGAATGACTCCATCATCCGCGGTGCTTGACAGCCGCGAGAATTCTTTGAGGTAGGGGTGTGTTTGGATTAAGTAATGATTGGTTTTCCTTCAATGTTGTTTTTCCTCTTAAACCTCTTGTTATTGGACTAATGCAGAAGGGACCGGACCAAATTAACACAGTCTGATTCTTCCGCCGTTCTAGTGAATATGTGGAGTTCTTCGACCATTCTTGAGTGGTGAATCAAGCTATGTTTTCAGAGCCAATCAAAGGCCTTAAAACATCGTAAACGGACTCAGAGAATTGGGATGACCTAGAAGCGGATGTTTTATTGAAATGAGATCATCAGAACAAAGAACGGATACCTTGGAAGGCATGCTGGCCAGAGGTGTTATTTCTGGAAAATTCCAAAATACATGGCATGTCCTCTAGGAGCACACGCCGTGTAGTACAAGCTTGTTGTGTCTTCCATTTCGAACGTTAGAAAAGCAATACACAGTGTGTGACTCTAGACACACGACATGTACTCTCCACGCTGTTTGATAGAGGAGAATTCGATTGACATGGCGTGTACTCAGGGAAAAAACATGGACCCGGATAGCAACACATGGCCAAGTGACATGGCATGTATTCTCTTCCTATAAAGGCAGAAGCGGATTTGCGAGGCTCGACATGTAATTTGGGAGATACACTGACACGGGAAAAACCACACGGCCAAGAGGCACGGCGTGTACTACCTTCACCGTGACAGAATCGACTTCGTGATGACTCGGCGTGTATTCCGGAAATACACGGACACAGGGTGGAGTACATGGGTATGTACTCCACCACACGGCCAGGCATGGCTAGCGCACAAGAAACCGACCCTAGAGGATTGGAAATGGCATGTAACCATACTAAACTCCATGTACAAACTTATCTACTTGACCAGCCCTGGGACACGGGCCGTATCACACATGCAGTACCCGGTGTCTGATGACACGACGTGTAACGCTTGCCTACACATTGTGTACATTAGGGAAATGGCTTGGTCGTCTTGTTCCCCGTGACTTGGGAACATTTTGCTTGGTTTTTCCCCTATGACATGGGATGGAACTAAGGGATTAATCATCTTTGGTCTTCATGATAGTTGATATATCGATCTTTTTCTCATGGGGATGACCGTCCCGAAATCATGCATGTTGTGTGTGGAAACCCTTAGCTGGCTGCGACTGCGATAATGATGGTGACTGTACTTGGATCCTACGTGGGTTCGGCAGCGAGGATGATTGTACTTGGATCCTACGTGGGTTTGGTAGTGATGATGACTGTACATGGATCCAACGTGGGTTCGGCAGTGAGGGTTACTGTACTTGGATCTTACATGGGTTTGGCAGCGACGACTTCTGTACTTGGATCCTACATGGGTTTGGTAGAGGAGATGATTCAGAGGATACATATAATCAACTCCACCCCTATTCGTGATTAGTATACCTGTGTGAGCTTAGACTTGTCTTTCAATCATTATCATCGATGTGATTGTCATGCATTCTTGGGTTGATTCGGTTGTGCTTTCCTGTGTGGATTGTGTTGTGTTTTCCTCCATGGATTGGGTTATTCTTTCCTGTGTGGACTGGGTTGTACTTAGGCTCACGTGTTGGAGCCAAGTTGGAATTGATGACTTAGGTATATGTGTGGGCATATACCTAAGTAGAGTTGGTTGATACTTCGCGTTTGTATCCTTCCTTCGTGGAATATAATTTTTGGATTCTTGGAGACCTTCGGGGGTCTCGGGGTCCCTACTGAGTATCGTATACTCACCCCTACACGAGCCATGCCTGCACTACATTGTGTTGGTTGCAGACGATGGACAGTGCTGATCGTGGTTGAGGCTTGTGGAGTGAAATGGTACCCGGAGGTGGACAATCAGGTGGGACGTACAGAGAGCGGACGGCCGGACCCGAGGACCAGAGGAGACCATCTGTACGCACCCTTCAGGTGGGATAGCCAGAGGACGACTCAGTGGTTTCTGATTTACTTTACTACTGCTGTAATTTCCTTTCAGTTGTATTATAATTCTAGTTGGGTTTGTATTCTGGCCCACATACCTTATAGCACTTACTTTTGTACTTAGTTTACATAGTGTTTTCTTCAGCTTGCGTACCCTGTGGTGTTTTTTTCTTATATAAAGGCAATGCCTTCCCTTTTATCAGGATTTATGCCTTTGGTGCCAGTCACCAGCCCCTAGCCTATTGAAGGCGGGCCGGGGGTAGTCACGACATGGGTTCCGAGGACGGGTCATGACATACCAATACTTGATCAAAGAGCTACCGATATAACATCAAACATACACCAATAGACGGTCACTATTACATAGAGTCAACCGCTATTTATAGAAGGACACCAATGAAATACTGACCAATCAAACTCTATACTGTCAATATTATTCATTTATTATGCACCGGTTATATTTGATGTTTTTAATGTAATTAATGTTATTTAATGATAGTTTTTTCATGTCAGGGAACTGTACCTAGTACCCATGAAAAAGGTAATCATTCTTTTTACCCGAGATGAAAGCTATTAAAAGAAGGAAAAAGACCGAACACAAGAGAACTAAGGAGGCGTGTGAATGGTGTAAAAGGCAAGGGATGAACAACATTGAAACATGGTGCATTCACACAAAAGAAAAAAACTACATAAATACTGGAAGAGAACTGGACATACATGAAGCCACTCATTCTAGAGGGGAACACAAGCTGCATCTTGAGGGAAGAATTACAATGAACTCTTCATGCACTCGAGCTGATAAATCTGAACCTGAAAAACATTGAAGATAATGACCCTCTGTTTTTCAGAAAAAAATCAGAGAAGGACTCAAAAGATTTCTGATAAATCAAAAGAGTCCATAGTTGCACTTCACCTAAATAGATCATTCTAAACTCTTATCTGTTCTTTTAGTGATTATTTTATTTAAATTTTGAGCAGTGCGCATATACTCTATATATTTCCTACACAAACCTTCTCATATGCTAAGCTGGAGGATTTCTAAATCCTCATTCAAACTCTATAACTCCCTTCATTCCCTCTGTGGACAGTGGTAGAGGTCATGTAATACATGAACAACCTGTGGGATATTGTTGGTTTTCCCACATAGAACTATAAAAGAGGTCTTTGTACCTGGATAGTGTTTTCACTATTGTTTACTCTGATCATGGGTGTAGATCAAATTTCTATAAATTGTTTGAGAGGACTAGGTCTCGTCTTGAGACTGAACCTCTTGGTTACATCTGCTGTGCAACATAGTTTAAATCCAAATTATATATATTATATATATATATATATTATATTATGATGCTAATTACAATGAAATACAATTTGTCTTAAAGTTACATTGATAGTTAAATTAGAATGTGTTTATACATATTGTGAACTAGTAAGTTTGTTTCAAAAGTTAATATAAACTTTTGATTAAATTAACTGAGACCTAATCAATATTTGAGAAACGAATCAAACTTTTACAATCAGTATCAATTCAGTACAGTTTAACTTGTTATTAAATAGGGGGATTTAAGATAAATATTTTTAATAAAAATTTTTATTGGAACTCAATTCACCCCCCTCTTTAGTATCCACTCCAACCTACATTTGGTATTAGATGTTGTTTTTATTAATACAATATTTCAAAACAATATAAGTTTTAACTGTGATTTTAGTTGCATCTTTAAAGATCTTAAATTTATGTTAGTTCTAAATTTTATCTCTTTAAATATATTTTCTAAAATCTAGTAATGGACAATAGACTAGAAGGTGTTGCTACCAACATGCCACCTTTCCTTAAATGTAAAAATTATGCTCAGTGGAAGCTTAAAATGAAAATTCATTTGGATAGTATGGGGTTTGATATCTGGATTGCTATAGAAACTCGATATAAGATTCCATAAACTGATAGAACCACCTAGGATGAAGCTACTAAGATTGCATACAATAATAATTATAATGAAATGAATGCTTTGTACTATGCTTTAGGAGATGAATAATTCAATCGAATATCTTCTTGTAAAATTTCTTTTGAAATCTGGGACAAGTGATCTATTTCCCATTAGGGTAAAACCAATTTCAAAGAAATAACACTGAAAACCTATAATATTAAATATTATAACTTTAAAATGAAGCCTAATGAACCCATTTTTTACATGTATCTCAGGATCAATTAGATTTTCAATACTATAAGCTCCCTTGGAAAGGTTGTTCCAGTAAAAGAAAACATTATGAGGATATTAAGATTTCTACCAGAAAGATGGAGAGGCACATCTGTTTCCATTAGATAATCATGTGAGATTAGAAAACTGCCTGTTAAATAATTAATATGTAAGATCGTGATTTATGAGGAAGAACTCAAGGTGAATAAGGAAGAAGATGATGAACCTAAAAGGAAGTCATTGGATTTTAAGTCTACTGCCTCAAGAATCAAGGATAAGGAGAAAGTTCACATACAAACGTAAAGCTCAACAGGTGAAATTTCAGGCTCTGAGAGTGATGCTCAGATGGCTCAGATAGCCATAAGATTTAAGAAGTTCTATAGGAAGAAGAAATTATTCAGAAAATCAAACTACAAAGGTAAATATGACAACAAAGTTCATTGGATGAAGGACTAGAAGAATCCTGATAATGTTAATGAGATTATATGCTCTGGGTGCAAAAGGAAAGGACATATGAAATCTGATTGTAAAAAATTGAAGTTCAAGAAGAAACATGACTACAAGGACATCAAGTATTATAATGGAATGAAAGAAACATGGAGTGATTTAGAAGACACTTCAAGTGATTCTTATTCTTCTAAGGATGAATATTCTCATAAATATAACATGTGTTTTATGACAAACACATCTGAGGTAAGACTGGACACTCCTGCTTTAAATTCATACTATTCTGGAGTTGATTCTGATTCTGAATCTGAAAATATGTCTAGTGAAGAACTATTTGAATACTATAATATTCTAGAAGAAACCTGTAATGACCTTAAGGACAAATATAAGTCATTGAAGAAATAACAGGCTCTATCTAGCACTGTTAAATCTTCCCTTGAGATTGAAAAGGAAAAGAATGCTCAATTGCTTAAGGAAAATACTGAACTAAAATTTTCTAATGATAAATTAAGAAAGGACATAGAAAAATTCACAAATAGAAAATATACACTTACACAAATTCTAGGTAAAAATTTTTCACCAAAGTACACTACTGGTTTGGGATACCAACCTGGATAGATACGGTTTACTAGAACTAGATTTATTTCTAAATCTAGAAAGAATGCTACTATTTCTAATTCTGGAAATTTGTATGCTTCAACTAGTTATTCATATGGTTATAGTCCAAATAGAGTTTATCTTTCAAAATCTATTGAATCTATAGATTATATGAGACCCATAAGACAAATATGGGTACCTAAAACTTTTCTCGCTTACCTGTCTGGACCCAAGAGAATCTGGGTACCAAAATCATTCTCTGTTTAAAACTATTTTGTAGGAGACCTTCTTGAAGAGTTATCACAAGAAGGTATGGTACATGGACAGTGAATGTTCAAGGAACATGTTTGGAGACTATTCATGCTTTAAAAACATAATAAAGGCTGATGGAGGCTATGTCACCATTGGTTATAACTCTAAAAGGAAGATCATCGGCCTAGGCCAGATTGGAAACATAAATTTAGTTTTAATTTCTAAAGTTTTATTTGTTGATGGAATTAAATATAATGTGTTGAGTATTTATCAGTTATGTGATGATGGTTTCAATGTTATGTTTGAAAATTATTCTTATAATGTTTCTAACTCCAAAAACTGCTTTATAATCTTCTGCCTTGAGAAATGAAAATGTTTATACTATTGATTTGAATTCTTTATCCATGAAAATTGATACATGTTTAAATGATTTACATAAAGAATCCTGGCATTGGCACAGAAGACTAGGACACTACAATATTCATTCACTTAGAAAACTGACTAGGAAGAACATAGTTTGAGACCTACCTAAACTTGAATTCCTAACTAACAATGTTTTTTATCCCTGTAAAAGGGAAAGAAACTTAAAGTTTCTTTTAAATCCAATAAAGAAGTTTCAACTTCTCAACCTCTCGAGTTGGTTCACATGGATTTGTTTAGACCATCTAGAGTTTCTAGATTAAATGGGAAGCACTATGTCTATGTCCTAGTAGATGACATTTCTAGATATACTTGGGGTATACTTCTTCTCTCACAATAGTGAAGCCTGTTCTTAATTTGTCAAATACTCCAATTCTCTAGAGAATCGTAGTGGTCTTAAGATTAAAGCCTAAGAAGTGATCATGGTCGTGAGTTTGAAAATCATGAGTTTGAATCTTACTGCTCACATAATGGCTAGAGTCATTACTTTTCATCCCTTAGAAAACCTCAGCAGAATGGTGTATTAGAAAGAAGAAATGGAACCTCTCATGAAATTGCAAGAACTATTCTTAATGAATATGACCTGCCTATTTATTTTTGGGATGAAGCCATGAATACTACTTGTTATATTATCAATAGAGTCTTGATAAGTCCTATTCTTAAGATGACCCCTTATGAACTGTGGAATAACAGAAAACCTAAAGTTAGTCACTTCATAGTCGTGGGCTGCAAAGTCATTATCCTCAATACCAAGGATAATGTTGACAAGTTTTATTCCAAAAGTGATGAAGGAATTTTTCTTGGTTAATATTTAACTAGAAAAGCCTATAGAGTCTGTAATGAAAGAATCAAATGTGTGGAAGAATCTGTTCACATGAATTTTAATGAAACTGATCCACATAAACCTAAGCCTTCTCTTGAAAATCATGAAGACGATTTGACTGTTCTGGACCTTAATGATAAAACTAAAGAACCTGCTGTAAAAACATCCAGTTCTAGACATATTCCAGAATTTTATTCAATAGAACCCGAACTCAGAGAAGAACCTGACATTTCTAGTCCTACCATTACTTGATAAACTAGGATTCTAATGAATCATCCTTTGTATTCTATTGTTGGTACTTTTGATAGAGGGACATAGACTAGATCTTCTCTAAGAAACCAGGTTGAATATCAAGCATTTCTTTCATAGCTTGAACCTAAAAATTTCAATGATGCAATAAATAATGAATTTTGGGTAATGTCTATGAAAGAATAGTTAAATCAATTTGATTCAAACAATGTTTGGGGAATAATGGATAGACCTAAGGACACTTTGACAATAGGCACTAAATGTGTTTTTAGAAACAAAGTTGACGAGTCTGGAAATATAGTTAGAAACAAAGCTAGGTTAGTTGCATAAGGATATAGTCAAGAGGAAGGTATAGACTATGAGGAAACATTTTCACCTATAGCTAGATTATAATCCATTAGGATTATACTTGCCTATGCTATTCATCTGAATTTTATGTTATATCAAATGGATGTCAAAAGTGTTTTTCTAAATGGTTTTATAATTGAAGATGTTTTTGTTAAACAACCACCTGGATTTACTAATCCTCATTTTCCAAATCGAGTTTTCAAGCTATCTAAAGCTTTATATGGTTTGAATCAAGCTCCAAGAGCTTGGTGTGATAGACATAGTAATTTTATTATTTCAAAAAGTTCTACTAAAGGGATTGCTGATCCAACTATTTTTATTAAAAAAATTTCTGAAGATGTTTTAATAGTACAAATCTATGTTTATGTTCTTATTTTTGGATCTTCTAAACATTATATATGTACTAATTTCTCAAAGCGTATGCAAAATGAATTTGAAATGAGTTTAATGGGAGAACTCAAATATTTTGTTTGATTTCATGTTTTTCAAAATGAAAATTGTATTATTTTGAATCAAAGTAAATATACAAAGGATCTTTTAAAACGTTTTTGTTTGGATAGTATTAAGGAAAATGATACTCCTTTGAGTACATTCTTTAAATTGGATGGAGATGAAACTGGGAAACTAGTGGATCAAACCAATTACAGAGGTATGATTGGAAGCTTACTTTACCTTACTGCTAGTTGACGAGATATTATGTTTAGTGTGTTTATGTGTGCAGGATTTCAAGATAATTCAAAATAATTTCATTTTCTCTCTATTAAAAGAATTTTTAAGTTTCTTAAACACACTATAAATTTAGGTTTATTTTACCGAAAAGGAAAATCTTTTGAGCTAATGAGTTATTCAGATGCTGACTTTTATAGTTGCAAGTTGGTTAGAAAAAGAACATCCAGGACATGTCTTTTTCTAGGTAAGTCCTTAGTATCTTGGTGTAGTAAGAGGTAGAATTATGTAGCTTTGTCTACTACCGAAGCCGAGTATATATCTACTAGTAGTTTCTATGCACAAATTCTATGGATAAAACACACTCTTTTAGACGTTGGATATGATTTTAAACATTTTTCTATCAATTGTGATAACACTAGTGTAATAAACATTTCAAATAACCCTGTATCTCACTCCAGGACCAACCCCATTGATGTACGACACCACTTTTTGAGATATCATTACCGAAAAGGTAATATTACTCTTGAATTTATAGGTACTAAACATCAATTAGCTTATATATTCAACAAAACTTTAAGTTCGGATAGGTTGAGTTACATTAGATATGGGATAGGAATGATTAATCTTGATCGGTAGATACCACACAGATGTAAAAACCTCACCGATGTAAAACCTCACTGATGTGATACCTCACCGATGTACCTCACCGATGTAAAACCTCACCGATGGACCTCACTGATAGGAATTATCAATGATAAACCCTACCGATGAGTACTCTCTATTCTAATCTTTTGTCAGCTGCTAGAATATAAATCTTTTATACTTATGACATTTTAATTATGTATTTTATGATTCCTAAATGATCAAAATATGTCATAGTTACTTCTCAACCCTACCAATGAGTATGCTCTGTTTCACATGAAGGTGTTTCTGGATCTTTCTTGAAAGAAATACCACCTAAAAGTGATATATTCGAGTATGAAACTTCCCTAGAAGAGCTGATGGGTAGTGGAAATCAAAGACAAGTGGTGGCTATTGAAAGGGATGGAGAGAATAGATTTCTATTCAAATTTGTTCAGCATGTCTTAATACCAAGGAGAGGGGACTTCACAAATTTAAGATATCAAGATATCTATCTCCTACATCTCTTGAGACATTGTGTGAAAGTGAATCTATGTAGGTTGATAATGTTTCAAGTAGAGGAAATGACCAGGAAAAAATCATAGACAAATGCCTTATTCTTTGCCAAGATGATCTCAGTGATGATATAAGTGAAAGGGGTTGCTGAGTCTCAGGATGAGACAGTGGTAGTAAAGAATAATTTTTTATGACATGCACAGTTTGAAAATATATAAAGATAAACTGTAAACCATGTAGAGGATAATGGGTTTATTATGACAAGAAGGTGTATGATAAATTCAATACTGTGAATCAACCTTCAAGGCCTAAGGATGTGAGGGATCTAGATATAGGACCTGATGAAGAAGAACCTGAGTACAGTGATGAGACTGATGAAGATGAGACTTCTATGGATGATGGAAGGGATCAGGACATTCCCCCCAAGTCCTACTGCAGAATTTGTGTCTTCAGAAATGGAATCTTTAGAAGAAGAAGATACTTCTGCTAAGGAGGAAGACCATCCAGTCCTTGAGAACGAAGAAGATAGAGAAAATGAATCTAAATCCTCTGATTCTGTTTTCTTAAGTCTGAGTCCATTGATTGGTTGCTCAGTTGTGCCTATTAATGAATTAGTGGGTGAGATAGAAAGACCTGTGCCTAATCTAGAGGAGCCTCCTACTGTTGCAGCTGTTTCATAGATGGAGTTGATAGTAGAAGATTCTTTTGAGGAAGAAAGACCGGCTGAGAATTGTATTGCTGTACAAGAGAATGTACTAGTTGAGGGGGAGCAACAAACCAGATTTGGTAGTGTGTCAGTGGCCATTGAAATTGAGGATTGGGCCGAAGACCCAGGTTTTGTGGTTTGTGGATTGGATCATCCCGATTCTGATAATGAGGAATCCCTCAATAGACCAAAATCAAATTATGATATTTAGACTGAGTTTTTACCTGAAGATATGGTCAGAATGCATGATCTGGAAAAGCTCAATTCTGATCTCAAAATTAGTTTTGTGGAAGAAATAATGAAAAATGGAAGCTTCACTGGTGTCATCCATCCAATCAATTATGAATGACTTAGTGGCAAGTATAGAATCTGAAAGAGAAACATTTGTGGTTGCACCTACTGATATGTTCACTAGGGGAAATCTTGAATCCTTAAAGAATGAGTTGAAAGAGTCTTTTAGTTCATCTATTGCCAAGTTAATACATTGCTTTTTTTAATATATTATCAATTTGTAAAAGTATTTTGAACACTCTCTCGGCTGTAATGTCTCTACCTTTGTGGTAGGAATAGTGTATGAAGTTACAGTTTTCAAAAATCTGTTGTCTATACTAGAAGAGGATGTGGATTCTCTAAGAAATTTTTCATCTCTTTAAAATCTTATATGAGTTCTAAATACCAAGTAGATAAAGATTTATCTTATGTTAAAGGTGTTGTGAGCCAGATGGTATCAGTCTTTGAAGGTTTTAAAACCTCTATGAAAGATCATGTCAGCACCCAGGATTCCCATGTCAAAAATATCATCAGTGGGTCGACAAAAAAATTCAAGGAAACAGTAACATTCTCTGTTGGATATCTTGCCTTCATACCTTAAATAGAACTAAACCAGATTAGAGCCATGATGAAAGATGAGCTTGGTTCAGCGTCAACCAGTTGCTCTGTAGACTCATCCGACCTAAGCAAAGTTGTGATTTGTACAAGAGACTCAGCTAGAGAAATAAGGAAAATTGTACATGTAGAGACCCAAATCTTGACTTACATGGACGTTACATTACTTTTGTGGAATACTTAATACATAACAAAAACATACACCAAAGGACCGTAATAGTTTTGTGCCTTTGGAAACATGGAACATAATCTTCTAATCTTGTTGAAAGATCCTCAACATCTCATATAAAGATCATCCCTTTTTTCCTTACCTAAAACATTTCCTTATATCCTGGGGAAAAGAAAACATAAAAATGGTGATCTCAAATGCTCAGTAAGGGCATAAATAGTTAACATAAAACAATCCATAATCATTTGAAAGCAAAAAACTTGAACATGAAATTTAAACATCAAAATCTTGAGCAAAGACATTAATCATGGAAGTACGTAAGGTATATATCATAATTGAACATCAATCATGATAAAATATATTGGGAATAAAACATGTAATTCTGGCAACCATTCACAACATGTCATGATTTCCATAATAGCCGAGGAATTGCTGCCAAGACCATCTTAGTGGACAAATTCCCTTTCTGAATCGCCTTCACTTCTCATTTCAGTCCTGTAACACTGAACCGGATTAACTTACCATTCCTGCCATGTAAATCTCATGAGTTATAAATCTTTACACAATGCATTCGAGGGAGATATAGTTCCCACCCATCCCATAATTAAATCATTTTTACTTGGGCCACAAAATAAACATACATCATTCATAATAAACTAACGAATAAAATGGGTTTCATAAACATCATCCCATCAAAAAATAATCCATATAAAAAAATGGATATCATTTCATCATAAGTAAAGTGAAAACATGTGAATCATAGAGACATTATACTTGAAGTATACACATATTAAATAATGTCATCTTATATGGAAAATGGTTTTGATAATGTAATTGAAATAAATTCTTGAGGAAAATATCCATTCTTCTTCAAAATCAATTTCCTTTCACAAAACATCATGAAATTTTAAATGAAATATATTTTGTTGAAAATAGTCATGAAATATTTTGGAGGAATCTTCATGAAAATAAGGATTTATAAAACCATAAAAATCATTTCATGCCGCATGAGTTAAAAAAACATTTCACTCGTACTTTTTTTGGAAAAGTTAAAAAGTATATCATAATGTAAACAATAGAATGATTCCTTACATACCATGTAGTAAAAGACAAAATGGTTAAAATGTAAATTAATCATACATAAAAAAACTTTTAGAAAACATGGTCTTGGATGATAACAATAACCCCAGCAAGTACTTATGAATAAACAATCTCAGATAAGAACGAGATTGTAAAGGTTATCCCTTACTATAGGTACGATATGATTTTTATGTATCCGAACCTCTTATATAATGATTTAAATAATGTCATTGACTTATTACAGAATCATATTCATTGTTATGATATCATATATGATTCACTTATGACTTTATTTTACCCGTTCTTTTGTAAATTCCTTGTTAAAGAGCATTTTGGGTAAAATCGTTTCATTTGTCGTCTGTGTTTTGACTTGTAATTATTCATATGATTACTTAGATCATGATTACATAATTACAGAATATAAAACATGATTTATATATAGTATATATTCAGAATATACATATATATAACAGATCGATAAATGGAAATAAATACACCGTTCATAGAGACGGTAGGCCGTACGTACGCATGAACGTTGTTTTCGTTTCCTCATTGAATTGAATGGAATTAATTGGATAAAATACATATATATATATATATACATAAATCCAGTATCATTATTATGTCATATATTTCATGATTACATATTATATATACTTTATAATCATTCATGAATGGTTAATCATTGAGAATGAATCTCATCACGTCGTGGAGACGGTAGTCCATACGTACGCATGAGCGATGATATCATTCCCATAATTATTTAATTGAATTGGAGTCGATGATACAATATATCAGAATCAGTATGATGTTATAATAACTATGTATAGTTATTCTTTACACCATTATACCCATCCAAGTAAGGTGGTGTTGGAAAAATAGTTTACACCACGACGTGGAGACGGTATTCCGTACGTACGCACACACTGTGATTTCGTTTTCTGTAGGATAGACAGAAGGTGAAATTGGGTTGTTTAATATTTATAATAACATATAAGTATATTAGTGATAATGATTTTATTACTTTATAATGAAACAACTAAATAAGAAGAAGTTGATGAGGAAATAAATTTGAGAGAATCGGTTACGAATATTATCTCTTCTTCGACTTGCCTATTTGAAACCTCCTCTTAGGGCACAAAAATTGGTCTTTGAAGAAGACCAGGACCTCTAGAATGTTTCTAAGAAGGCTGAGAAGGGAAATGGGCAGGGGTTGGCCGAGCATGAAGGCTCAAGTTTGTGTAAATAATAGAGGGAGGAGGTGCCCTTTTATAAGGGAGGAGAAGGGAACCTTTGGAAATCATAAAAATATTAATTTATAATATATCAAGACCCACTTAAAAACCTCCACATATGACTCATATTTAAAGATTAAATGATATAATGTTGTAATATCATCAACCAATAAAATTTAGACATGTAGGGAATTTATTTTAAACATTATCAACTTGATTTATCCTTATTTAATATATTAAATTTTATTTGTGGTAATAAGATTCTAAATTTAAAATTATTATATATAATTATTTATATTCTGTGAATTATCCATAATTAGATAATTTATTACATTTTCGAATATATAAATTTCAATTTATAATTTTTAAATATTTTTGTGATTTTTAATCAATTTAATAATATGTTATTCTTCTAAATAACAATAGTGTAAATTTTGACACTATTTATTTATTCAAATTTAAATAAAATATATATAGAAGAAATTTCCAAACTAAAAGCTCTAATAGATTCATTAAATTTCATATGTATCTAGAAAATTGTTGGATCACATTAAATAGTTCATATAATATTTATTTTAATATTTTTAAAACCATTTATTTGATATTTTAATTAATAAAATAATTTCAACATCACTATTGTGTCAAAATTTATGACAATTATTTAATCCCTAAAATTTTTAAATAAATTAATATGATGTAGATAATTGTATTATATTTCTAGAAACTATTCTTGTTCTATGTTTCTTTAATTTTACCACTAAATTAAAATTATTATACTTAAAAGATTTAAGAAAGCGAAATGGTGTCACTTTCTTTGGTTTTAATAATAATAAAACTATTTTCATGGACAAAAGTCCATTAAATGAATCTAATCCGACCCTTAGGTGATAGGGGTCGACATTTAGTCATCCAATAGGATTTTGGTAGGTGTTAGGGTAATTTTATAATCTTATATTTACCATTAATTACCTGATTTACCTTTAACTAGGGTAAATAAAATTTACCGTAATTACTATTCATAAAGCACAAAAATAAAAAGTAGCATATAAACATTATTTGGACCCATTTATTCAAAATATTGAATCCATTTTTAAAAATTCAAAACACATAAGTTGCAATAATTAATTTAAAATTAATCATGTTGTTATGAAAACGGGTTTTAGAAGTTAAAACATTGCAAAAGATTGAATTTATTTAACCTTCTAATTGAGTGTAAAATCAATGATAATGACATACATTATATTAAATGGTAAAAATCTATTCTATTTATACTTTAAAACCATTAAATTTGATAATTTAACCACATAAGTCATTACGATGAAAAAAGTTGTTTTTAATTAAAATATACCGTGTTTTAACTATTCATTAAAATATAAATGTTATCGGAATAATATGAAAATTTTATCCAAGGTAAAATATTATATCATGATTACAAATAGTAATTTTATTTTGTAAAATTGAACTTATAAACATGTAAAAAACTAGATTTAAAGTGGGTGCGCTATCAAAAGGCGGCAAAATTGCATTTTTTGAAAAATACTTATTTTACCCGAAAAATTTATTTTGTTCTTATGACATGTTCTACAAAATGTGTAAGATGAATAATAATGTTATAAAATAAAAAAATTAGTTAATACTATTCATAACAGCTACTTCATAATAATATTATAACCATATATCATTGATTAGTGAAACCTGATATTGCATACAACACACGCTATCGAGGAAAGTTGTGATTACGTGTAATGCAAGCCAATTCAGGGTTGTGTGTTGTGCAAGAATCCTTCATTGTTTTGTATAATATAATCCAACCATATCTCATTTATACATTGAATATATATATATACACTCAATGTTGCGTATAATGACTATTATAAAACGAACTTCAAATTGTGCGTAACACAATCTAAGAATAGTGTTGCATATACTTCAAGCTAATACAATGTGGCGTATAGACAAGATAATATTGTTGTATCATAAAACACATGACATAAAATAAATTAAAAAGAATACTTATCATAAAATATTGGGTTGTTACATTCTACCCCCCTTAAAATGAATTTTGCCCTCAAAATTCGTCGGTGTTATACATGGTTTTCTACTTGAATGTTTCTTTAATTGAAACCCACATCGTAAAATGAAATACCAAAACATAAATTTAAAAACTAAAGTATGAAATGTAATGGTTACCAAAATTAACTAATCACTAGGTTTCCACATAGGAGAACATAGGTGAAAATATGGATATGGAAGAAAAATCTTACCATCATGTTCAGATGGAGAGTGTTAGAGGACATGCCTATGAAAAAGCCATAAATCACAAAGCCATAAATTTGTGATGATCTAAGGTACCATCTGATTCATCGAATATAAGGGAACTAGGACAAATTTTTTGGTTTTCAAGATCATTTCCCTAAAGTTGATGAATTAAAAGAAATACTTACATGATTTTGGTACAATTTCACGGTTGTTCGTTAATTGAACAATTTCCACTTCATCTCTTAAAGAAATTAAGTTGAATTTTTTATTCGTCAAGCATTAGGAGATCATGTAATAGAATGATGGGACATTCAATCTATTTCAAACAAAATGTTAGAAAAAGTTAGAAGTCCATATTATGGTCAGATTAATTATATATGGTTCCACAAATAGACTTATACTTTATTATTCATACCGCTTAATAAAATAAAACTACTTTCCACTAACCAGGGACTTCCTATAGGACAGTGGTAGGCGATAAAGGCCTGTCGCACTTCAGTTGTGGGTTCGATTTCCACAGCCTTGTCAAACGCAATGGGATGTCACCCGTCCCGCAGGTTTTCCTTTTTCTATAACTACATTACTATAACATCCCATAAATAATATCAAAAAAAGGTTTTATCCTTAAACAATACTAATTTATGTCCATCATAATCCATTCCAATCTTTAGGATTATCTAAAATACTTCGGTCCAATCTCATAGTATAAAGAAAATGATTACTTGAAATGTCATATAACAATCACATGAATTCCATCATTTATCCCTCATATATCATAAGATATATCTTGTTGGTAAAATTACAAACATGTGAATACCTTAATCATGTATTCTCTTGAAGAATGAATAGACATTGAACCTTAGTGAAAACATGAATGTTGTTAAATTTTAACACTTTCCACATTCCAAAATCCCAAAAATTATATATACTCAAACCATAATATCATGTAGTCCTTATATCAGTCATGAGCTCATGAATAAAATCAAACATCTCATTATCTTCTTATCCCTTCATTATGTGCATATCATCTACTTTCCAAAAATATCTGAATAACCTTTCATGGTTTCCGGTATCATTCAAAATATACTTTCAAATACTTTAGGAAAAACAATAGTGTAACAATCCTTAGATGATTCTTTATTCCATAGTACCATTAACTATACAACATAACTATTGTTAAACATACAATCATTTCACTACCTTCCTAAACAACTATCTTAGCTTCAACACTTCTTTCATATCATATATCATTTGTAGTCTCCTCATCATCATCCACATAAATACTACCCTTATGACCATTCTTATTCTATTCATGAGATTTTCCCTTAGGGAATTGGTTTTCATAATGCCCATACATTCCATATTTAAAACATCTAATCATTGTTTATGTCGTAGCAATACCATTATCCTTGTTCATGGAGTTAATTGAACATTTTCCACTGAACTTACTAGCTTTGTGTCCTTCTTTTCCACACCCAAAGCATCTTCCAGTTCCTTTGAAAAAATCTACCCGATGCCTCTTCCCACATGATTTACATGAGGGAAATTGAACTTTCTTTTCTCTATGATCATCATGAAACTCCATCATTCTCTTATTATCTGAGTCGGGAAACTTACCAAAGTTGAGATTATTGATCATATTATGAGATTGTTGATTAGGAATAATAACGATGTTTGGACTTCCAAATACCTTTTCATTTGGTTTCTCATGAAGAATATCATTACATTGTCCATCATATCCTCCATTATCGTGAATCTTCTTGTTTCCAGCCATTTTCTAAAACCCAAAACGAATACTGTGAGAGGAAAAAATCATACTAGGTAAAACAACATAATGAAGGGGGAGTACCATCAATATCTAACATCTTAGGTTAAATTCTAATATCGTTACCGTAGTTATAGGACTATAACCTATACATATACTTATCATTAGGGACATCCCTAGACATACCGTGGAAATATCTATAGGGAGCTCACTAAAGTTTTCGCATCCTAGTTTCCAAAGGTTAACTAAACCTTTCATCTGATACCAATTGTAGAGACCCGAATCTTGACATACATGGACATTACATTACTTTTTCGGAATTCTTAATACATAACAAAAACAGACACCAAAGGACCGTAATAGTTTAGTGCCTTTGGAAACATGGAACATAATCTTCTAATCTTGGTGAAAGATCCTCAACATCTCCCATAATGATCTTCCCTTTTTATCTTACCTAAAACCTTTCCTTATATCATGGGGAAAAGAAAACATAAGAAGGGTGAGCTCAAATTCTCAGTAAGGGCAATCATAGTGAACATAAAACAATCCAAAACATTTGAAAGCCAAAAACATGAACATGAAATTTAAACATCAAAATCTTGAGCAAAGACATAAATCGTGGAAGTACGTAAGGAATATATCATAATGGAACATTAATCATGATAAAATATAATGGGAATAAAACATGTAATTGTGGAAACCATTCATTACATGTCATGATTTCCATAGTAGCCAAGGTATTGCTGCCAAGACCATCTTAGTGGACAATGTGCCTTTCTAAATCGATTTCACTCCTCGTTTCAGTTTGGTGACACTGAAACAAATTAACTTACCATTCCAGCCATTTCTATCTCATGAGATATAAATCATTACCCAATGAATTGGAGGGAGATATAGGTCCCACCCATATTATAATGAAATTATTCTTACTTGTGACACAAAATAAACATACATCATTCATAATAATGCAATGAATAAAATGGGGTTCATAAACATCATCCCATCACAAAATAATCCATATAAAATATGGATATAATTTCATCATAAGAAAAGTGAAACCATGTAAATAATATAGACATTATACTTGAAAAATATACATATAAAATAATGTCATCTTAGATGGAAAATGGTTTTCATAAAGTAATTGAAATGAATTCTTAAGGAAAATATCATTTCTTCTTCAAAATCAATTTCTTTTCACAAAACATCATGAAATTTTAAAAGAAATAGATTTTGTTGAAAATAGTCATGAAATATTTTGGAGGAATCTTCATGAAAATAAGGCTTTATAAAACCGTAAAAATCCTTTCATGCCGTATAAGTTAAAAAAACATTCTCCTCAGACTTTTGTCGGAAAAGTAAAAAAGTACCTCGTAATGTAAAAAAAAGAAATATTCCTTATATACAATGTAGTAAATGAAAAAATGGTTAAAAAGGACATTAAACATACATAAAAACACTTTTAGAAAACATGGACTTTGATGAAAATAGTAACCCCATCAAATACTTACGAATAAAAAATCTCGGATAAAAACAAGAATGGAAAGGATATCCCTTACCTTAGGTCCGATATGCTTCGTACATATCCAAAATTATTTTATAATGATTTAAATAATGTCATTTAATTATTACAGAATCATATTCATTGTTATGATATCATATATGGTTCACTTATGACTTTATATTACCTGTTCTTTTGTAAATTTCATGTTAATGAGCGTTTTGGGTAAAATCGTTTCATTTGTCGTCCATCTTTAGACTTGTAATTATTCATATGATTACTTAGATCATGATTAATTAATTCCAGAATATAAAACATGATTTATGTATAATATATATTCATAATATAAATATATATAAAAGATCGATAAATGGAAAGAAATACACCGTTCATGGAGACGGTAGGCCGTACGTACGCATGAACGTTGTTTTTGTTTACTCGTTGTATTGAATGGAATTAATTGGATGAAATACATATATATATACATAAATCCAGTATCATTATTATGTCATATATTTCATGATTACTTATTATATATACTTTATAATCATTCATGAATGGTTAATAATTGAGAATGAATCTCATCGCATCGTGGAGACGGTAGTCCGTACGTACGCACGAGCGATGATATCATTCCAATAATTATTGAATTGAATTGGAGTGGATGATACAATATATCAGAATCAGTATGATTTTATAATAACTATGAATATTTATTTTTTAGACCATTATACCCATCCATGTAAGGTGGTGTTGGAAAAACAGATTACACGATGGCGTGGAGAGGGTATTCGGTATGTACGCACGCGCGATGATTTCTTTTTCTGTAGGATGGACAGAAGGTGAATGGGGTTGTTTCATATTTATAATAACATATCATTATATTGGTGATACTTCTATTATTACTTTATAATGAAACAACTAATGAAGAAGATGTTGAAGAAGAAATAAATTTGAGAGAAACGGTAACAGATATTACCTCTTCTTCAACACACCTCTTTGAAAACTCCTCTTAAGGCACTAAAATTGGTCTTTTAAGAAGACCAGGAGCTCTAGAATGTTTCTAAGGAGGTTTATAAGAGAAATGGACATGGTTTGGGAGATCTTGATGGCTCAAAATTGTGTATATATGAGAGAGAGGAGGCGCCCTTTTATAAGGGAGGAGAGGGGTACCATTGGAAATCTAAACAATATTAATTTATAATTAATCTAACCCCACTTAAAAACCACCAAAAATGACTCATATTAAAAGATTAGATGAGATAGGGTTGTAATCTCATCAACCAACAAAATTTAGACATGTAGGGAATTTATTTTAAACATTATCAACTTGATTTATTCTTATTTAATCTATTAAATTTTATTTGTGGTAATAAGATTCTAAATTTTAAATTGTTATAAATAATTTCTAATATGCTGTGAATTATCCATAATTAGATAATGCATTACATTTTCGACAATATAAATTTCAATTTATAATTTTTAAATATTTTTTTAATTTTTAAAAAATTTAATAATATTTTATTTTTATAAGATAACAATAGTATCAATTTTGAAACAATTCATTAATTCAAATTTAAATAAAATATATACAGAAGATATGTTCAAAATAAAAGATTTAATATATTCATAAAATGTCGTATGTATCTATAAAATTAGTGGATCACATTAAATAGTTCATATAATATTTATTTTAATATTTTTATAACCATTTATTTGATATTTTAATTAATAAAATATTTTCAACATTACTATTGTGTCATAATTAATGATAATTATATAATCCCTCAAAATTATAAATAAATTCATATGATGTAGATAATTGTATTAGATTTCTGGATACTATTCATGTTTGAAGATTAATATGTTTATCACTAAATTAAAATTATTCTACTTATAAGATTTAAGAAAGTGACATGTTGTCACATTCTTTGGTTTTAATAATAATTAAATTATTATTTATCGACAAAAGTCCATTAAATGAATCTAATCTGACCCTTAGGTGATATGGGTCGACTTGTAGTCATCCAATAGGATTTTGGAAGGTGTTAGGGTAATTGTATAATCTTATATTTACCCTTAATTACCCGATTTACCTTTAACTAGGGTAAATAAAATTTTCCGTAGTTACTATTCATAATGCCCAAAAATAAAAAGTATCCCATTAACATAATTTGGACCCACTGATTTCAAATATGGAATCCATTTTTTAAAACTCAAAACACAAAAGTTTCATTAATTAATTTAAAATTAATCTTGTTGTTAAGAAAACGGGTTTTAGAAGTTAAAACATTGCAAAAGATTGAATTTATTTAACCTACAAATTCAGTGTAAAACCAATGCTAATGACATACATTATATTAAATGGTAAAAATATATTCTATTTATACTTCAAAATCATTCAATATTATAATTTAACCACATAAATTATTACGATGAAAAAAGTTGTTTTTAATTAAAATATAGCGTGTTTTACTATTCATTAAAATATGAAAGTTATAAGAATAATATGATAAATTTATCCAAGGTAAAATTTTATATCCTGATTCCAATGAATAATTTTATTTTGTAAAATTGAACTTATAAACATGTAAAAATCTATATTTAAAGTGGGCGTGCCATCAAAAGGCGGCAAAATTTCATTTTTTGAAAAATACTTATTTTACCCAAAAAAATTTATTTTATTATTATACCATGTTCTGGAAAATGTTTAAAAAATTTAGTTAATACTACTCATAATGGATAGTTCTTAATAATATTAGAACCATATATTATTGTTTAGTGAAACCTGATATTGCGTACAACACACGCTATCGAGGAAGGTCGAGATTGCATGTAATGCAAGCCATGTTACGGTTGTGTGTTGTACAAGAATCCTTCATTATTTCATATAATAGAATCCAACCATATTTAATTTATACATTATATATATATATATACACTCAATGATGCATATAATAACTATTATAAAATGAACATGAAATTCTGTGTACATAATCTATGAATAATGCTGCATATACATAAAGCTAATATAGCGTGGCGTATAGCACAAGATAATCTTGTTGTAGAATAAAACACATGACATCAAATAAATTAAAAATAATACTTATCATAAAATATCGGGTTGTTACAGTCCAAAACTATATGAGAGACGCTTCTACCTCTCAGAAAGAAGTGAAAGAAACGGTAGACTACTAGTTTAAAAGGATTTATACCAAGAATCATCTCAACAATCACTTCAAACTTCTGTTAGAAAACCTGAAGTTACCTCTTGTTACTCAAGCCTCCAGAGAGCAAGTCAGCAAGCTAAGGGTATTGAATCCAGCCTTGGACAAATTCATGGAGAACAAGGATGACTTCATATATTCTATGGAGATGGGAGGAGGAATAATTATGGTTTTCAGAAATCTATTGTTTCCATTCTTTCATGTCGATGTTAGGACAGTTATTATACCTCCAGCCTTACCTGCCTCTGCCTCTACTGCTTCTCCTCTTTAGCTGACTCCAGCCCAACCCATTCGAAGCCTTACTCCTATGATCACTCAATGAACTACTCAGTACAGTCCAGGAACAGTTTCAGTGGCTCAGCCTCCTTTGATCATTTCTGGAATTCCTAAGCCTTCACCTAAATCCACACAGTCTGAATCCTCTTCTGATCCAAAGGGAAAATATCATATTGAGGACGTGGATTGACTTGGTGGCTAAGATATTTGATAGGAATCCCTTGTTTTGTGTTTTATTTCCTCGTACCTTTTTGCAACATGAAATAAAAATGGATTTATTTTATTTCTCATTTTGTTCCATTTCACTTTGTTGTTTCCCACTTTTTGATTATCACAAAGCGGGAGAAATATTATAAGGGGAGAAAAATTATATCTAGGAGTAATAAATTTTATGTGAAATGGGGAGAAATATTATATAAGGGAGAGATAATATTCTTTGTAACTTGTACCTTTGATACCATTGCATTTAATTCTATCTCTGGTACATTGCATATTTCACATCTTATATTGTTTTCTCTGATACAATTTCATTTAATGATATATCCTCTGATTCACTACTAATTATTTTGAGATTATAATATCATAAGTTGTGATTATCAAAAAGGGGGAGATTGTTGACCTCACTTGTTTTGGTAATCCCAATTATGCTTTCACATACTTTGATAATCCATATTAATGATTATATATATAATAATTCTTTTAATATATTATATTCTATCATCAAGATGATAATAATATTAAAATAGTCCTTGAAATATGTTAATCAATGTTTATCTATGTTGATATGACTTTTGAAATAATTCTAACTCAATCGGATGTGACATGCATAAAAAAGAAGTGTTAAGTCACTGATATGCCTAGAGATATTGATAAAGACAGTCTACCGATAGACTTAGTCTACCGCTAGACATAGTCACTGATAGGAAAAGGTCACCGATACACAGAGCTACCGATATATATAATTCCACCGGTAAGCACATGTCTCTGATAGATCAAGTCCACTGATACAGACAACTACTGGCAGAAACTGAGCTACTGATAGAACAAGTCTACCGGTATTCATAAGTCTACCGATATTCATACTTAACTGGAACCAAATGGATCTACTGATATACATAGACTAAAAGTCTACCGATACAAGCTATTGTTACACCAGAGTTACCGATAGAGTAAGTCAGCTGATTTGAACAAGTCTACCTCTATGAAGCCACCGATACAAAATGAACTACCGATATAAGAAAAGTCTACCGATAGATGAAGTCACCAGTATATAGATCTACTGATACACATAGTAACAACTACCGATACTAGGAGCTACTGATACATGTTCAAAGAGCTACCGATACACGATCAAAGATCTACCGATACAAGATCAAATAGCTACTGATAGAAGGTCACTATTACATAGAGTCAACCGCTACCTATAGAAGGCTACTAATGAAAGACTGACCAGTCAATCTCTATACTCTCAATATTATTTATTTGATATGAAACAGTTATATTTTTATATTTTTAATGCAATTAACGATATTTAATGATAGTTGTTGGAATGTCAGGGAACCGTACCCAGTACCCATGAAAAAGGTAATCATTCTTTTTACCGGAGCTGAAATATATAAAAGGAATGACAAAGACCGAAAAAAAGAGAACTAAGGAGTCACGTGAAGGGTGTAAAAGGAAAGGGATGAACAGTATTGAAATGTAGTGCATTCACACAAAAGGAAAATGCTACATTCATACTGGAAGAGCACTGGACATACATGAAGCCAATCATTCTAGAGGGGAACACAAGTTGCATCTTGAGTGAAGAACTACAACGAACTCTTCATGCACTCGAGATGATAAATCTAAACCTGAAAAACAAGGAAGAAAATGACCCTCTATTTTTCATACAAAAACCAGAGAAAGACACAGAAGCATTTATGATAAATCAAGTGTCCAGAGCTGCACTTCACATCACTAAAGAATTCTAAACTCTTCTCTATTCATTTTGTGATTATTTTATTTACATTTCAAGCACTGTGTATATAATCTATATATTTTTTAAACACGTTGTCTTCTATGCAATGCTGGAGGATTTCTAAATCCTCATTCAAACTCTATAACTCCCATGTTTCCGATTGTGGATAGTGGTAGAGGTCAAGTAAGACCTTGATAGCTTGTGAGATATTGTTGGTTTTCCCACGTATAATTGTGGTAGATGTATGTGTACCTGGATAGTGTTTTTATTTTTGTTTACCCCAATCTAGGGTGTGGATCAAATTTATATAATTTTTTTGAGAGGACTAGGTCTTGGCTTGAGACTGAACCTCTTGGTTACATCTGCTGTGCAACGTAGTTTAAATCTAATGTATAATATATATATATATATATATATATATTTATTTATATATATATTATCCTGCTGCTAATTAATTTGGAATACAAATTGTTTCATAGTTACTTTGATAGTTAAATTAGCAAGTGTTTATACTTATTGTGAACCAGTAAGTTAGTTTCAAATGTTAATTTAATCTTCTCATTAAATTAACTCAGACCTAATCAATCTTTTAGAAACTAATTGATCTTTTATAATCTGTATAAATTCACTACAGTTTAACATGTTTTTAAATAGGGGGATATTAAGAGAAATATTTTTTAATAAATATTTTTATTGGAACTCAATTCACCCCCCTCTTGAGTATCCACTACGACCAACAAAAAAATATTTTGAATAAAAAATTAGTTTTTAATTAAAATTTAGTATCTTTCCCTATTCATCCAAATAGGAAAGTTATCAGAAAAAACCAAAAATATATCCAAATTAAATTTTATGTCCTGCATCTTAAGAAGAATCTAATTTCATCAAATTGAATATATAAATGTGCTAAATATCAGAATTTTAAAGGGTTCACCATTAAAAGATGAAAACATTTCTTTTATTTGAAAAATTGTAATTATCATTATATTGTGTCTAAGAAACAAAAAAGATGAATGTTAAAATTATATGGGATTAATATAAAATTAAAAATGTGGTTATATTCATAACCTATTTTTAAATAGCTAGTTTGATAGGCCGTGGTGTGGTTGAACTTGGTGTTGCGTACATCTCACGCTGTTGTATTATTCAAAGAGAGTAATACCATGGAAGCTTTGGGTGTTACATTCTTCCCTCCTTCAATAAATTATGTCCTCACAATTTGAAATTGTTCGTAGGAAATAATAGAAAATACCTTAGTGGAAAACCCACACAAGAAATAGGATTAATTAAATTTAGTCTTAATAAGAGAGAAATGAAAATGAAAAAGTCACCACCATATTAGAATTTTGAATTGGAAAACATTGGTGGAAATTATTATTGAGGAAAAGTGTAAATATTTATATAGATTGATTGAGTTCATCAATCACACACAAGTGAACCAATAATTTAGGGCCTCAAAGAAATAAATCTATGTTGAATAATGTAATGTATTAGGATAACCCATTTTTGGGATTTAGATCCTTTCCATACAAATTAAGAATTATATTCTTTATAAAATAAGAAAAAAAGAAAAAAATTACAAGATATGTTGAGTTCCATCCTTTAACTAATTTCTACCACAAACCTATATTTCAATCCAAATGATGAGTATTCAAGATGGCTTGGTCCCACATGAAGCGCTAGAATCAACATATATAGAATCAGATAATCCACAATGGATGAATTATAAATTTCCCATGTATTTAATGGTTACCAAAAACCAAAATGGTTAGTACAAGATCCGATGATCCCCAAAAAGGATAATCAATTAGAAAAATAAATATCAATCTTAATTTGGAAAATTAAACCAACAATAACCAATGTTTAATAAATACCATTCAATAAAAAATAGTTCTTAAAAACCTTCAATATAATCAAAAAAATGATGGAAACCCAAAACACAGAATAATTTGATTACGTAGTCTTCCACATTAAATTGTATCTCCTAATAACATCATCTTCTCATATAGTCACATACAAAAAAGAAATTAACCAAATCACATATTTTCTATGATAGGATAACTGTTTCCATAAATAACCCAAATATCTATAAATAAAAATAAAAACATATTAAAAAATCCACCATTAATCTTCAATTGAAATCCCATAGTATTCTATTTTCCATAGGCATATAGTCTTTCCAACAGAGTGAATGTCTTAAAAATTAATGTTTATCACAGAATCACCAAATCATTTTCCTACACTATGGATATCCATTTGACAAAAGATAATATCTCCAAAAAACTTATTATTGATCAATAAAATCATTTAACTACAAATAATTAGTCACACTATCTAGGGACATCACGTAGTCTAGTGGTAGTCGATAAATCCTAGTAGCACTTTGGTTGTGTGTTCGATTACCATATATTTGTTCAATGCAACAGGTTATCACACGGTCTGTATGTTGTCCTTTTTCGAAAACTATATTTTATTACATTTCTGGAATGAGATAAATTACTCAAAATAGCCATAACATAATTTATCATCAAATGATATCTCATACCTCACATTTTCATCCAAAAAATTAATAAAAATCATTTTTCTCAAATTCAAGGATCATATAAAAAATGGTTATTTATAACTATATCCATAAAAGAAAAGATAATTATTCATCGAATAGAATTTTCACATAACATACAGCAGGGTTACACATACAAGAGAAAATTATTCCAATGTAATACCATAAACAAAGATCACTAATAATTTTAAACACTTCTCAATCAATTTATTTCCACATAGGTTTTCCATGAAGAAGAGCTTATCCTATAGGATAGGGAATAGACTCAGGTAATTCCCATGTCCCCTACATTTACGGAAAATGACTATAAATAATTTCTTGGGATCATTTTTATTTTCTTCCATAGTACTCGTCATTTTTCATTGGAAATTATTTACATTATTTCCTTCTTTCGCACACATAAATCATTTCATCGTTCCATTGAGAGACTTTCCTGGGTGTCTCCTTCCAAATTTCATGCATGATGAAAATTGAACTTTCTTTTCTCCATAGTGTCCACTGCTAGAGATCTTATCATTCACCACCATTCTCATCTTTGTTGAGTATGGGAGTTAGTTAATATATATCCTATTGATCATATTTTGGGAAAAATGATTCAGAATGAACATGATATCTTTCACCTCAGTCAAAATTACATTTATTTTCTCATTTCCATCACCAATCTAACCTTGTAGATCATTTTCAATGTTACTATGACTTCCTTGGAGTATAGACATTGACTAAAACTAGAAATAATTTTGTGAGTAACAATTTTCATAAAATAATTTATAGAATATCATGACACCTTATTTTCAATCTAAAACACCTATGGTTTAACCAAGGTTATTTATTCTCATATTATATTAATCTTTTTCAAATTATTTTTGTAATTAAAATTTGAATTATCCTAAGAATATCTTCTGGGAGTGTCATAACCAAGAGTGCATCAAGGCCTATTGTTGTGCACCATTTCACATTTGAGTCATCCTGAAAGCGGTGTTTTTAGGATTTTATGCTAGGTACATATGTGTCAGAGCCTCCTCTACCTACTCGTATCTATATAGGGATTTATTATTTTGAAAAAACATCATAATATTTACATTACCAAAAATTTTGGATGTTTTTCTATACCAGTCCCTAAAGTCTCTCTTATGGTAATGTTATCTAATGATTTTTTTTCAAATTCTAATTTATAAGGTTTGTACTAAACATCATCCAAAACCAATTGTAACAAACCGACCTAGGTTACCCAGTGTCAGTGCATTATTATAAATTGTTGGAATGATAACAGAATATCAATTCTTGAGAGACCGATTAGTTTAGTAGCCTTAGAATTACTAGATACATACATACGTTTTACATTACATCCTGAAATAATGAAAAACAACATTGTGTCCATTTTGAACACACTCATGTCCCTTAAACTATTACTATAGGTTAATCATGATATACATCTTCACATCCTGAGGAAAATAAAACATAGAAGTGGATGAGATCATATGATCTGTAATGATAACAATATAGCAGAAACTTTCATAAAAATCATAAACATTTAAGGCAATCTATAATACTAAAACAGAAACATTTTAAACATAAATTTATTCATAATATGGAAATTATAAATCAAATAATTCCATTTACTTATTCACATTAATATTATACTAGTCTAATAATCGTAGGTAATATCAATAAATAATTTCATAATGATGGAATACAAAATTCCAAACATCATAACAACATATTCAAGGTCTCATTCCAAGACTACAAATAAGATTTTATAAAGGCCATGTGCAAAGACAGTAGTTTGTCTCATGATACCTATCTACTCATCAAGGAACTATATTAGGCTCCACCTGTCACTAATTCCAATTCATTCCTCATATGAAAATTTTGAACCATAATCTAAACATTCCTAGTAAAACTAGTATACGAAATGTCAATATTTTTACAACAATCTATGAATTCTATAAAAATAGAACATCCACACTCAAACATAACTTATTCATTATAATATGGAAGATTTTATTTTTAAAAAATTAACCCCAATCAAGAATAATGAAGTATATTGACATAGATGAAAATAATCATCAAAACTCTTTGACAAAAATATCTCTATTTTCATGAAAACATTTGTAGTATCACTATTTATCAAGAAGATGTTTAAAATATATTTTTTAATAAAAGTGACCCATTCCACAATGAAAATTTTAAAATAAATTTTAATTTTATAACATTAATTCCCATATAAAAAAATCCTTATAACCATTTTTAAGACAAGGACATTAATGAGAATGATTTAGAAAAAAAATCTTTAAAACATTTAAAATGATATTTTAGTTAGAGTTCATAACAAAATGAGAGAAGATTGTATAAAAATAATTGAGGTAATAAAAACGTTATAATATCAAGAGAATAAAGGTATTCATGATATACTCTGTCAATGTACAATATATACACTATATCAAAGTGAACTATAACATAACAACAAAGAAGTCTCAATGGAATGTAAATTCATATGAAATCACATATAAAGACTGTATCTTTAGGTTAAGGATAAATCAGTGACGTAATTATGTGTGAAAAATATCAATACACTAAATACGATTGGATGTTCAGTGTAAATCAATCAGAGGACATTCACACATATTCTTATAAAAACAACCCCAATGACCGGGATGTTTAACTCAATGAATAAAATTTGAGTTAAAATTACTCTTATCATGTTCATATCGATGATTTGAGAATTAAACAGTTGTGTGATTATGTTTATCAAATGTATATCCAAGAAAAGTGGAGTGTAAATTACTACGTATGTAAATAAATAGTGAATTCACAAATAATCTTGGAGTAAAATAATCAATGATGTTTGTGTGAAACCCAATGAGTGGAAATTGAAATTTAAAATTCCCATACCAATTTGGTAACATACAAAACATACACCCCATGAAAGAAGAATCATAAAATAATGATTTAAATACCCATAAATTAATTTATATTATACAAATAATACAATATTAGGAATTATATACACCACACAAAATGTTATAGTGGAAAATATTGCATGAATCTCATGGGAATAAATGTGAGATGAAAACCCCTTACCTTGTAATCTTCCTTAGTTGAGGGTAAGTTAACCACCTTTATAATGGTGAAATAATAGTTATTAAATTATAAAAAAACCATATTCATAAATATTATATCATATATGATCTCTTAATATTTCTTTGTTAATAATACTTCAGTAGTATCATTGTTTCAGGTGTTAACTAATTCAATTTTCATTATACGTTTTGTTGCGTAAGTCATGTTTTTTATGGATAGAGTGTATTTGATTCATATCAAGAATGATATTATGTTCTTAAAAATTATTTTTTAAACATAAAATTATATTTATTCTTGAATTGTTATGATGGGGAAGGAATCTCATCACGTTCATGGAGACGGTAATATGTATGTACGCACGAGTGACAATACCATTCTATTGATAGTGAAATCGTATGTAATTGGATTTTATATCATATATAAAGAATCATTAACATGTTATATTTATTATTTCCATTACTTATACTCATTATTGTACCCATCCAAAATAATTAAGTATTGAGTAAGAAACTACACCACGACGTGGAGATGGTAAGATGTATGCACGCATGTATGATGACATTGTCATTCATAGGATGGATAGAATAATGAATACAGTTATACTGTATTTATAATAACATAAACGTATATAGAAGATAATGGATTAATTATTTTGGTATGGAATCAATAATGAAATAGGAAGTGGACGAAGAAAAAACATTGAAAGAGTTGATAAATTATTACCTCTTCTTCTGGTGCTTTCTTTTGATTAGATCAAAAGGGATACATTGATAGGCTTTATGATCAACTTAAGGCCTCTAGGTTGATGTGAGGGTAGTTGGGAGGATATTTTAGCAGGTACTAAACTATGCACTTGTACCACTAGGTGTGCTAGTGTGCTTCTAGAGTACATAGATCATTTAGTCACGAGACTAATGAGTTCACAATGCTAGTAATTGTTCCAAAGGTCCAAACATATTTTCAATGACATGCCAACTTGAATAGCCTAAAATTGTTTGACCACATATCTTAATACATCTTCTCCCCTCTCACATGATCTAGTACTGACGTGAGCCGTGGCCAGATCAAAAGGATTATCCACCAAAATTCATGTCATTTTTTCATATTTAATGAGATCAAGAATATGGCTCCGTACATCAAAAAAAGTTTAAAAAGGAATTAGAAGGCTTTAGATATCCAAATATATCACATCATTGTGATATTTATAGAAAATAACATAGGATGGTCTATTCATTCACCTGAAATTGACACCCAGTGAAAATTTCGTATTTGACCACATTACACTCGAATGTAATATCATGGGTCCCACACCATGATCATTAATTAAAATCCAAAAATTAGTCATGAATCGACAATCAAAAAGACATGGTCACATCATCACAGACAGAATGTCAATCAGACATCGTACGCATGAGTTATGGAATGTCAAATATTAAATATTAATAATACATTATTATTATTTGAGAAATTTGGGGACCCGATATGAAAACCCAAATAATACATCCAATATCATAATTGGAATTTTTGTTTCAAAATCCACATCACACTGCCATTGATATCATGTCAAATTGACACTGCATAGGGATGTTATAGAGGATCAATCAATTTAATAATAATAATAACCATTTTATCATTATTTTATATTTAATCTATTTTTCAATTTGGATTAGGGTTAGAGTTAGATCCCCCTCCCCCATACATCTCATGAATCCCCCTCCCTATGCCCTCTAGACACATCCAATAGAACCACCATCACAGCCTCTAGCAACGCCCGCCGCCGCATCTCATCGTGACCACCGCGGCCATCTCTGGCCTACCACTGTCTTTTGGAGCGGCCTCGACTCACCGTCGAGCCACACTGTTGTGGCCTTATGTTCTTGAACCACACATCTCCCATACCCCGGACAACAGAAATTCCACACTCAACACGAATCCTCCACTTGTCGCTCGTAAGAGTCTCCCCCTACTACCTCAGACTTGCCAGGCCACCCAAAGTCACACCTGACCACCATCAAAACCTACCTTCTCATGTTGAAACCACTTCTCTAGACAACATGACGTATTTCACATTCTTTAGGATACACAATAATCGTTCTTCATGTTCATGATGTATAAATTCCTAATCAATCGTCCTTCAATTGTTATATTTCTAGATTTTTGCTTGAATCAATGAACAGTCCATGTTTCCTCACATTTATGTGAATATGGGTACACGAACGAGTTTAGGTCTCCTGCAACAGTAGAACTGTGATCCATGGGGATTCTATTGTGATTAACATGAATAATTAATGGAGAAAATAACTATAAGATATTTTTTGGATCATTGAAAAAGAGTTCTAGGTCAACCTATCAAGAACATTCTATTTGGGTTAGGATAAGATGACTAAAGTAGTTTATTTCAATATTTGGTATCCTTCAAGGGTGAAGATTGAATAATTAATTGAATACATGGTCAAATATTAATCAAAGGAAATAAAACACATAAGATGTGTCCCACCATGATTGGATTGATTGCTGTAAATGATCTCACTTGTGAAAAAATCAAAAGAAGATGCTATGTTCTTCGCACATCAATCCATCTGGATCCATGGTCTTGCAGTTGTTCTTTTTTGTTCATATCTCACCAATGGAATGAAGAGTAATAAGTTGTTGGAAATACCAGGGTTATGAGGTAAACCATGGGAAAAAATCCATTGAGATATATTTGAAGATATATCATTAGGTTAAATGAATTTTATCAATTCAATTAATTAATGAATTTAGTCCACATTAATATAATGCAGAGGAGAGAGGGGTCTAAACGTCACACAAAAACATAGTTGATGTCATGCCTAGGGTAAGCACCACTTTCCAAACCCAACCATGGTTTTTGATTTCCACTCTAATAAACTGTTTAAAATATATTTCATTGATTATTAAATACCATGAGCACATAATATAAATATATTTAATATTTTTATAAAATTAATTCTGTGCACACTAGGCCTTGGAATCGTGCACAGTCTCTTCCCCTAGCTCCAAAATTAATCCATGGAATATTCCAATATCTTAAATAGAAAATACCAGGTTTATAATGATGATTATTGAAAAGAGGTTAAAAATATCTTAACATTATAAAAAGATTAAAATATTATATTATTTACATAAATATTATAATACATATGATGCATGTGTTTTTGTGATGGAAATAGAGTCACGCAATGTCATGGATTTTGTAGTCCATAAGAACAAGAATGATGTTATTATAATTGAGTGAGTGAAAAGGTATGAAATAAAAAGATAGATTATAATTTGAGAATGATAATTATATCACTAACATCATAATTATGTTATTTATAGGAAATATATTTATTATATTTATCCTTATTACTATTCATATAATGCTTTAGTGAAGAAATATAATCACATTTCATCACTAGGGGTTATCTTCTATACACACGAATGACATTATAATATCCTCTAATGTAATATATAAAAGGAAACAAAGGGAATAAATAATTTATAAATAACATTTATATAATTTATATCCATAATCATACCCAAACATGAGAGGTTTTAATGGGAAAATGTATGACATCTGTTTATGAAGAAGTAGTCACATATAGACACAAACGATGATTCTGTAAACAATTTGATGTATGTGGGTTTATTTATATGTAATAAACATAACATAAAATATATTATAAAAATTTATATACTGAATTTATTATATCAAAATTATTTTAATAATAATTTTAGGATATGTAGTTAGAAATAAAATACAAATTATCAATGAATAGCATTACCTTTTCCTTGGTAAACCTATTTTGGTTTTAAAAAAAGCCACTAGTGGACATATTTATGACCAATATATGAATAAATTATGATATTACTGAATTTGAGAATTTATATTAGAATTTATTGGATGAAATATAAGAATTTGATGATGTGAAAATGAGAGGAGATCATGTGGCCTTTTATAAGCGAGGTGAGTGGAACACTATAAATTTTTCAAATAAACAACGTGTAACCGTGTTTTTTTACATACCATAATGTCACGACCCCCTCCCAAAAAAGTGTACCCCTCCTGGGTCAGCAATGTGAAAAGGGAGATAATGACCCACTGAGTCCCTCCTCCATTAGGCCCTGGGATGGAGAATAGCACTGAGGGTATAATAAACACACAAATGGGAGGCATTACCCTCTAAGATAACACATGAAAAAGAGAGTGATAAGATAGAAACCAATAAACTCCAACTCAGACAGATATATAAACGAATACCCAAGTACATATATGAAATGGCAAGAAAAAGTACTACAACTGAAAGGAAAAAACTACAAGTACCCAAAAGAAAGTAAACATAACAGCAGCCAAAAGCCTGAACAACTCCTACAACACCAAGATAGTAGAAACCATCTTGATCTCCAACCTGCTACTAGTGACCTGAAAAATAGTTTATATATACATAGGGTGAGTATAACAGTATACTCAGTAGGATCCTCCCCGAAGCCTCTTGTGAAAAAGTATAGAAATCATTCCAAAGTACAGTGAACAACAAGTGAAACTATCTTGTCACCTAAACAGGTATTCTTAGTTCGCAACCTCACCTTGGCTACTCTCACCAAGTAATGCATACAATAATATATCATATAATAAAGAATATCTAGGGTACCCTGATACTACTTCCCCATTGTTTTTTTGCTTTCCACAGTGTTGAACGTCCTGAGCATCTCTCTCCAAAAAGTCTTCCCTGCAGACACTTGGGCGATAGCACCACAATATGCACCTCGTGAAACAAAACCACCACATCCACACACAAAAGTAACCAGGTAGTTTTGGGGAGCCAAAACTATAAAGAACTGTAAATTTAGAGGAATTTTATTTAAATTCTTTGGGATTTTACGATTACGCAGTTTCTGATGGCACCTGATTCCGAGGCCCGGTGTGCCCAAAATCAATTTATGAAGTTTATCTCAGGTACGTTTAGTGAACAAATGAGCGGGTTTTTCTATCATTTGAACCGGTGCTCGGAATTGAAATCCGAGGGCACCGATGAAACCATAGTGTCGTTAATTGTTTAAGAGTACCTTTACCGAAGATGTGTTTTCTCGGGAGGAGTTGTTTTAAAAATGTGGATTAAATAAAAGTGAATAAAATAGTGTACAATTTTATTTATTATTATATGGTGGTTTTAACCTACTTGGGTACATTAGTATGGGACCCACCAACATCCAAACTAACCATGTGAGGATACATGTGGGGTGGGGCTCGCACGAGCCCCAACCCTTCAAATTCCCTTAAACGCCCTAAACACCCCTATTTAAACCCCTTGTATTTAATTTGGTGACTTCTCCTCTCCCACTTTAATAATACCAACACACATTAATTTAATTGATTGTCCCACTTCAATTAATTGAATTACGTGTTCCAATTTTTGTAATTTGAATGCATGGATTGTTTTAATAAAATAATAGGATCCTTATTTTATTTGTGAGTCGGCTTGTTGTGTTGAGGATTGGAGGAGAGAGATTTAGTTTCTTTTGGAAGAACTTCATCTTCAACGAAGAACACCAATTCTCCTATGAAGAACGTCAACTCGACGGTCCCAGTTTTTTACATCCTCGTATTCCTCTGTAAAATGGGAGGAGACACTGACGATGACGGAAACGACACCATCGTCCGCGGAGCTTGACAACCGGAAACTTGTTTCGAGGTAGGGGTGTGTTTTGATTGTGCAATGTTGGTTTACCTTCCATGTTGTTGTTTCTCATAAAACCACTTGATATAAGACTAATGCGAAAGGAACCTGACCAAACTAACACAGTCTGATTCCTTTTCCGTTCTTGTTGTTGTATGGTGTTCTCCTACCAATCTTTGAGTGGTGAATCAAGTTATGTTTTTGGAGCCGATTGGAGGCCCAAAAACATCGAAAAAGGCCTAAAAGCATTGGGGCAACCTATAAGTGGATGTTTCGTAGAAAAAGGATCATCAGAACAAATAACGGTCACCTCGGGGGGCGTGCTGGCCAGAGACATCATTTTTGGAAAATTCCAGAATACATAGCGTGTACTCCATAATCACACTCTGTGTAGTACAAGTGCACTATGGCTTCCATTTCGGATGTTAGAAAAGTAGTGCACTACGTGTGACTCTAGACACATGGTGTGTACTCTCCACACTATTTGACAGAGGAGACTCTGATGGAAATGGCATGTATTCAAGGAAAATACATGGTCATAGACAACAATACATGTCCAAGTAACACGACTTGTATTCTCTTCATAGAAAGGAAGAGGCGGCTTAGTGAGACTTGGCGTTTAATCAGGGAGATACACAGGCACATGTAGAACCACACGGCCAAGAGGCATGGCGTGTAATACCTTCACCAAGGCATAAGCAGCTTTGTGATGAATCGACGTGTATTCCGGAAATACACAGACAGGGGGTGGAGTACACCAAAATGTACTCCACCACACGGACAGGCATGGCCATCACACATGGAACCGACCCTAGTGGTTTGGACAAGGCATGTAACCATACTAAATGCCATGTACTTTTTATCTACACGACTAGCCCTGCGACATGAGCCGTATAACATGGGCAGTACCCGGTGTCTGATGACACGACATGTATCACTTACCTACACGCCGTGTACTTTAGGGAAATGGCTTGGTTGTCTTGTTCTCCGTGTCTTGGGAACGTTTTGCTTGGTTTTTCCCCTATGATGTGGGACAGAACTATGATATACATAAAATCTGGTCTTCGTGATAGTTGATATATAGATCTTTTTCCTGAGGAGTGGACTCTCCAGAAATCGAGCGTTCTGTGTGCGGGAACCCTCGAGCTGGTTGCGAATACGATGACGATGACGACTGTACATGGATCCTACGTGGGTTCGACAGCAAGGATGACTGTATTTGATCCTCTATGGGTTCAGCTATAATGATGACTGTACTTGGATCCTATGTGGGTTCGGTAGCAAAGGTAATTGTACTTGGATCCAACATGGGTTAGGCAAAGATGAATTCTATACATGGATCCTACGTGGGTTCGGTAGGGGAGATGATTTAGAGGCTTCATCTATCATCTCCACCCGTCTTCGTGAGTAGTATACCTGTGTGATCTGAGTTTTGACTTTCAATCATTATCATCAATATGATTGACTTGTTGTCCTGTGTGGATTTGGTTTTTTCTTCTTCTGTGGATTGGGTTATACATGGGCTCGTGAGTTTGATCCGAACTGGAAATGATGAATTAGGTATATGTATGAGCATATACCTAAGTAGAGTTTGTTGATACTTCATGTTTATATCCTTACATTGTGGTTTATCCTCTGTAGATTTTGGGAGTCCTTCGGGGGTCTTGGGGTCCCTACTGAGTATCGTATACTCACCCATGCACGGGCTATGCCCGCATTACATTGTGTTGGTTGCAGAAGACGGACAGGGCAGATCGTGGTTGAGGCTTGTGGAGCAGGATGGTACTCGGAGGTGGACTATCAGGCAGGACATACATGGATCGGACGGTCAGTCCCATGAAGCTGAGAAGACCATATGTACCCATCAATCTGGTGGGATAGCTGGAGGAAAACTTGATGGTTGCTGATTTACTTTACTGATGTTGTACTTTCTTTTCATTTGTATTGTACTTTCTTTTGGGTTCGTATTCTGGCCAATTTACATTCTAGCACATACTTTTTCACTCAGTTTACATAGTGTGTACTTTGGCTTGCGTACTCTATGGTATTTATTTTCTTATATAAAGGAAATTACTTCCCTTTTATTGGGAATTATGCCTTTGGTGCTAGTCGCCAGCCCCTAGCCTATGGAAGGCAGGATTAGGGTAGTCATGACACGGGCCCCGAGGATTGGTCATGACAAATTGGTATCAGAGGAGTCTGTTCTACCGCAGAACTTGGGACTCTTATAATTTCTTCCTCTCAAGCAATAGTGTTTAGAGTAATGTGTGTGGTTATCAGTCCAGGGAGTCCAGTGTTAGTGCAGAAAACAACGTATCCATACACCAGGACCCTGACTTCTGATTTCTGACTCAGTGCCCAAAAACATTGATTGTGTGAATGTTTCAAGAGTTTTCTTTGTGATTACATTGTGTCAGCTCACCAGGTATACTGAATTAACCGTGGTGCAGCTGTTTCTTTTCAGGATGGACCCATGAAGGCAGCCGGCTAGGATTCCCAGTTACGTGCGAGATAGCATCCCACCGAGAGACGAGGCATCGGTGCATGTCCCCATTACAACGGAGGCACCGGCGGTACCTCTACCCTCCGAGCCGCCGATGTCACAATCCCCAGCAGCTGAGAGTGCACGCCGCCTGATTACGAAGCCCGAGTTTCAGCGACAGAGGCCACCCCGGTTCCATGGAGAGACGGACACTCAGGTAGCTGAGGATTGGATGGAGGCTATCGTCCGAGTCTTCATATTAGTAGGGACACCAGTTGACCTCATCGTGATCCTTGCAGCGAGTCTCCTGCATGCAACAGCAGGTAGATGGGGGAGCCTGATGCTCCAGGTTCATGACGAGGCATCTCTACATTGGACGGACTTCGAGATCCTCTTTCGGTCAGATTTCGTTCTAGCCACCCACCGTGTGGTGCGCATCCAAGAGTTACTACAGCTGCGGCAGGGCCACATGACAGTATCCTAGTACTTGGCGAGGTTGACCAACCTCTCGCGCTACTCCATGAACATAGTATGAGACCCATTCTTCCTGGTCCAGACCTTTGAGAAGGGACTGAGGCATGAGATCAGGGCATCGATGATCACCCTCAGTATTCTGACGCAGGCATGAGTACTGGAGTGAGCCCTTATTGTGTAGATATTTCTTGCTAAGCCTACACCAGCAGCGAGGCCTACCGTAGGGTGACACGTAACAGAGTCTTCTACAGCCAGTAGTAGACAGATGACACAGTGGTCCAAGCGGACTAGACCATCAGGTGGACAACCTCAGGATATAGGTTCGGATGTGTGGGGAACACGTAGCAGAGCCAGTCATACTAGAGGCAAACAGTTCTATGCATGCGGCGGTCAGGGCCACCAGGCTCGTGACTGCCTGACTCGCCATACAGGGGAGAAGCAGACGGTTGAGGGACCACCCAGGCAGAGGCAGAGGTTTGACCATGGCGTTCTATAGGGAGCAGGCGTACGAAGAAGAGGAGCTGGCCGAGCAGCTGGTGGTGGACGATGCTTCAAGGTTCCACCACCACCACCACCAAGAGGTCCACCCCGACCACAGGGAGTTGGTGGAGAGAGGCAGGTTCTGCTTCAGGTAGTGGAGGCATATGACCATGGGGCACCTGAGATGATTTGAGGTACTATATGTGTCTACTACACCTTATCTACAGTTCTTATAGAAACAAAAGTGAGTCATTCTTTTATTACCACTGCCCTTGTTTGGAGCTCAGAGATTCCGACGGAGCCGTTGGCTCGATCCCTATGGCTAGAGACTTATACAAAAGCAGACTCGATGATTAATCACTGGTGCCGACAGTGTGAACTTACCCTAGGAGGTGATAGCTTTGCCTAGTATCTTCTTGTAGCGGCGTCGAGGCCCTAAGAAGTTATCTTGGGCATGGAATGGTTATCTACAGTCTATCCTCAGATCGACTGCATAAGGCACAAGGTGCAGTGTGTCCGCACATATGGGAGCAGGTTCACCTTCACCAGCGAGAAGGGAGCCTTTGCAGTGTCGGATGGGATCACGTAGAGGAGAGGGAAGCTGATCACATATCAGTTGGCTAGTCTAATCCTTAGAGCGGTCGATGTGCAGAGTACGAGTTTTCTTGTTGTGGTGGATCAGTATGCAGACGTTTTTCCTGACGACGTTCTAGGACTACCTCCTCACAGATAGGTAGACTTATACATTGACCTATACCCTGGGACATCCACGATATCTACACTGTCATATTGGACGGCTCCCTTAGAGCTTCATGAGTTGCGGGTACAGCTTGAGGTATTTCAGGGTAAGGGATTCATCCGACCTAGTGTTTCACCATGGGCATCTCTGATATTATTCCCCAAGAAGGTGGATGGGAGCTTGCGACTGTGTGTCGAATACCGTCACCCGAATCAGGTGACTGTGAAGAACAATTATCCACTTCCGAGGATTGAAGTTCTCTTCGATCAACTCAAGGAATAACGTTGGTTCTTGAAGATAGACCTCAGGTCAGGCTATTATCAGCTCAGGGTTCTAGATGAGGATGTGCAGAAGATGACCTTTAGGTGTTGGTATGGCCACTATGAGTTCTTAGTTATGCCTTTTTGCATAACCAACACTCCAACAGTGTTCTTTAGTCTCATGAATAGGATCTTCCAGCCTTACCTCGATCGATTTTTCGTAGTCTTCATCGTTGACATTCTGATTTACTCAACTTCTGAGGAGGAGAATTCCTACCACATGCAGGTTGTACTGGATACAATCTGAGATCACCAAATTTATGGTAATCTCTCAAAGTGTCAGTTCTGGATTCGAGAGGTCCACTTCTTTGGGAACATAATCTTTGAGGAAGGAGTTGTGGTGGATCCGGTGAAGATCGAGGCAATACTAGCTTGGGAGCCACACAGGAGCGTGACAGAGGTGTAGAGTGTCCTAGGTCTAGCTGGGTACTATCAGAGATTTGTACCAGACTTCTCCAGAGTTGCAACACCACTTTTAGCTTTGACGAAGAATGGGAAACCCTTTCATGTTGTCAGATAGATGTCAGCAGAACTTCCGGGAGTTGAGACAGATATTGACCAGTGCACCCATCATGAGGCCACCAAAGGAGGGAGTATGATACATAGTTTACTGAGATGCATAAGGGACCAGACTCGGGTGTGTCTTGATGTAGGAGCAGGTAGTGATCGCATAGAGTTCATGATAGTTGAGGCAGCACCAGCAGAGCTGTGCTACCAATGACATGGAGTTAGCTGCAGTGGTCTTCGCCTTGAAGATGTGGCGACACTATCTGATGGGCGAGCAATTGACATTCTACTCTGACCACCAGAGTCTTAGGTACATCTTCTCAAAGAAGAACCAAAACCTGATACAATGAGTATGGCTCGAGTTCCTCCCAGACTATGACATTGAGATAGTCTATACTCTTAGGAAGGGGAACATAGTAGCTGATTCTCTCACCAGGAGGTCGGGCATTCAGCTACTTGGATAAGTGAAGGAGCAGCTAGCCGTTTTGAAGATATCCTTCATGGATAGAGATGGAGCAGCCTTTCTACAGTCACTCACAATCACTCCTCTACTACTTTAGTGGGTTCGAGAGGCACATCGTGGGGACGATGACTGTGAGGCGTGGTATGCACAGATACCCTCAGGATAGGCACCTGATGGATTTTCTGTAGGATGAGATCACATCATCATTTTCAAGGGATGTAACATGGTACCAGCTGCATTACAGGAGGGGGTGCTGAGGGAGTTTCACACTTCCCCTCTAGCGGTATATCCTAGCATAGCGAAGATGTACCAGGACCTCAGACGACAGCACTGGTTGCCGATTATGAAGAAGGTTGTGGCAGATTTTGTTTCATGATGCCTCACTTTCCAGCATGTAAAGGCTGAGCACCAGGTATCAGTAGGATTGGTGCGACCCTTAGAGGTCCCAGAGTGGAAGTGGAATGGGATATATATGGATTTCGTGACGGGACTTCGACGTACTTCCAGAGGCCACAACTCTATCTGGGTGATTGTCAACCGACTCACCAAGTCGTCCCACTTCTTACCTATTAGAGAGCAGAGATCAGTGGAGATAATGGGAAGCCTCAAAGTCAATAGATTGTATGACTTAATGGTGTACCATCTTCTATCATCTCCGATCGATATGCTCATTTTACTTCCCGACTTTGGAAGGGGTTGCCGAAGTCATTTGGGACGCAGCTATTCCTGAGCACCGCCTTTCACCCTCAGACGGATGAACAGATGAAGAGGACCATGAAAACACTCGAGGACATTCTTTGGGCAGGTGTTCTCGACTTTGGTCACTATTGGGAGGATCACCTACCCTTGGTGGAGTTTTCCTACAACAGCAGCTACAACTCCACCATCGGGATGGCCCCATTCGAGGCATTGTGCGGCCGACCTTACAGATCACCTCTGTGCTGGACAGAACCTGGGGAGTCAGCACTTGTAGGACCAGAGATGGTCCAGGCTACGATAGAGAAGGTGCAGATCATCTAGGAGTGGATGGGGAATTCTCATAGCCGACAGAAGTTCTATGATGATAAGAGCCAGACACCACTAGAGTTCGAGGATAGAGACCATGTTTTCTTAGGGGTCTCACCTCGACGTAGACTTCATATATTTTTCCAGGGCATCAAGTTATCTCCACACTTCATCGCACCATTCCACGTTCTTAGCAGGATAGGTGAGGTGTCTTATCACCTGGTTCATCCACCCCAGTTTCACCGGGTGCATGAAGTCTTCCACGTATCTCAGCTGAGGAGATATGTGCACGACCCGATGCATATCATCAACCATGGGTAGCTGGACATTGATGACGGGGTGGCATTTGCGGAGGTCCCGGTGGATATTGAGGATTGACAGGAGCGTGTCCTATGTGGACGATCGATTCCCCTAGTGCACATCAGGTGGAAGCACCTGAACCTCCAGGAGAGCACATAGGTGTGGAAGGATCAGATGCATGCACAGTACCCTCTTTTGTTTCCCTAGTTTCTGATGTATCTTTATGGGGACATATAGCCCTGAGGTGGGAGTAATGTAAAGATCCTTAAATTTCAAGGAATATTTTTTTCTTATGTTTTTTGGGATTTTACGAGTATGCAGTTTATGACGGAACCTTATTTTGAGGCCCAGTGTGCCCGCAATCAATTTCCGATGTTTAGCTCAGGTATGTTCAGTGAACGAACGAGAGAGTTTATATATATTTTGAACTAGTGCTCAGAATTAAAATCTGAGGCCACCGATGAAACCGAAGCGTCAGAAATTGTTTTAGAGGACCTTTATCGAAAATGCGTTTGCTGGAGAGGAGTTGTTTTCAAAATGATGAATAAATAAAACTGAAAAAATTGTATACAATTTTATTTATTTTTCGAAGGTGGTTTTAACCTATATGGGTAAGTTAGGATGGGACCCACTAACATCCTAACAACCTATGTGAGGATAAATGTGGGGGGGGGGGCAGCATGACTCCAAACCCTTCAAATTCACTTAAACCCCTTAAACCCACCCCCCCCCCCCCATTGAAACCCCTTGTATTTAATTCAGTGACTTCTCTTGTCCCTCTTTAATAATTCCAACACAAAATAATTTAATTAATTGAACCTCTTAAATTAATTGAATTAAGTGTTTAAATTATTCTAATTTGAATGCATGGATTGTTTTAATAAAATAAAAGGAGCCTTATTTTATTGGTGGGTTGGCTTGTTGTGTTGAGAATGGGAGGAGAAAGATTTAGTTTATTTTGGAAGAACTTCATATTCAATGAAAAATGCCAATTCTCCTATGAAGAACGTCGACTCGGCGGTCCCAGTTTTCTGCATCCTCTTCTTCCTCCACGACAAGGGAGGAGACACCAACGACGACGGAAACGACGCCATCGTCCGTGGAGCTTGTCAACCGCAAACTTCTTTCGACGTAGGGGTGTGTTTTCATTTTGCAACGTTTTTTTTACCTTCCATGTCATTGTTTCTTGTAAAACCACTTGATATCAGACTAATGCGGAAGGAACCTAACCAAACTAACACAGTCTGATTCCTCTACCGTTCTTGTTTTTGCAAGGTGTTCTCCTACTGTTCTTTGAGCGGTGAATCAAGACATGTTTCTGGAGCCGATCGGAGGACCGAACACATCGAAAAATGCCTCACAGAATCGGGGCGACCGAGAAGTGGATGTTTCGTAGAAAACAGATCATCAGAACAAAGAATGATCACCTCAGGGGGAATGCTGTCCAGAGGTGTCGTTTTTGGAAAATTCCAGAATACACAGCGTGTACTCTAGAATCACACACTGTGTAGTACAAGCATACTAGGGCTTCTGTTTCAGACGTTAGAAAAGTAGTACATGACGTGTGACTATAGACACACGAGTTGTACTCTCTACACTATTTGAAAGTGGAGACTACGATGGACATGGCGTGTATTCAGGGAAAATACACAGACACAAACATCAATACACGACCAGGTAACACGACATGTATTCTCTTCATTGAAAGGAAGAGGCAGCTTTGCAAGCCATGACATGTAATCTGGAGATACACAGACTGAGGCAGAACCACATGACCAAGAGGCACGGAGTGTACTACCTTCACCATGGAAGAAGTGGAATCATGATGACTCAGTATGTATTCTAGAAATACACGGACACAGGGTGGAGTACACGGACATGTACTCGACCACATGTCCAGGAATGGCCATCGCACATGGAACCGACCCTAGAGGTTTGGACATGACATGTAACCATACTACACGCCGTGTACTTATCTAGAAAACCCGCCCTGCAACACATGCCGTATCACAGGGGCAGTACCTAGTGTCTGATGACACGGCGTGTATTGCTTACCTACACACCATGTACTTTAGGTAAATGGCTTAGTTTCCTTGTTCTCCATGACTTGGGCACGTTTTTCTTGGTTTTCCCCCAATGATGTGGGAAAGAACTATTGGATACAACAAATCTCATCTTCATGATAGTTGATATATCGATCTTTGTCTCGAGAAGTGGACTCTCCAGAAATCGAGCATACTGTGTGCAGGAACCCTAGAGCTATATGCGACTACAATGATGTTGACGACTGTACTTGGATCCTACGTGGGTTAGGCAGTGAGGACGATTGTACTTGGATCATCCGTGGTTTTGGCAGTGACGACGACTGTACTTGGATCCTACGTGGGTTCGACAGTGATGGTTACTATACTTGGATCCTATGTGGGTTCGGTAGTGACGACTTCTGTACATGGATCCTACGTGGGATTGGCATGGGAGATGATTCAGAGGCTAGATCTATCATCTCCACCCATCTTCTTGAGTAGTATACCTGTGTGAGCTGAGTCTTGACTTTCAATCATTATGATCAATATGATTGACTTGCATTCCTGTGTGGATTGGGCTGTGTTTTCCTGTGAGGACTGGGTTGTACATGTGCTCGTCAGTTGGATCCAAACTGGAAATGATGACATAGGTATATGTATGGGAATATACCTAAGTAGAGCTAGTTTATACTTTTCATTTTTATCCTTCCTTTTTGGTTTATCATTTGTGGATTCTAGGAGACCTTCGGGGGTCTCGGGGTCCCAATTGAGTATCCTATACTCACCCTTGAACGGGCCATGCCCGTACTACATTGTATTGGTTTCAGATGATAGACAACGCTAATCGCGGTTGAGGCTTGTGGAGAGGGATGGTACCTGGAGGTTGACTATTAGACAGGATGTAGACGGAGTGGACGGCTGGACCCGAGGAGCTGAGGAGACCATCTGTACCCACCCATTAGGTGGGATAGCTGGAGGATGACTCTGTGGTTGCTGATTCACTTTACTGTTGCTATACATTCATTTCATTTGTACTGTACTTTCAGTTTGGTTTGTATTCTATCCCATTTACTTTCCAGCACTAACTTTTGTACTCAGTTTACATAGTGTTTACTTCGGCTTGCGTACTCTATGGTATTTTTGTCTTATATAAAGGCAATGACTTCATTTTTATCGGGAATTATGCCTTTAGTGCTACTCTCCGTCCCTTGGCCTATGGAAGGTGGGCTTGGGGCAGTCACGGTACGCGCCGACGTATCCGTACACAAGGACCCTGACTTCTGATTTCCGACTGAGTGCTTGAAAAGATTGATTCCATGTGTGTTTCAAAAGATTTATTTGTGATTACATTGTGTCAGCTCACCAGGTATACTGAAATAACCATGGAACACCTATTTCTTTTCATGATGGCCCCACAATGGGAGCCATCTAGGATTCCTAGTTACGTGCGAGATGGCATCCCACTGAGCGACGAGGCCTCGGTGCAGGGCCCCGTTATAGTGGAGGAACTAGTGGTACCTATACCTACTGAGCCACCGATGCCACCATCCCTAGTAGCTAAGAGTGAACGCAGCCTGAGTGCGCTGCACATGTTTCCGAAATAGAGGTCACCCAATTTCAACAGAGAGATGGACCCTCAGGAAGCCGAGGATTGGCAAGAGGATATCATCTGAGTCTACAGATTCGTAGGGACACCGGATGACCTCATGGGGATCCTTGCGGCGTGTCTACTGCATGAAGAATTAGGTAGATGGTGGAGCCTGATGCTCCAGGTTCACAACGAGGCATCTCTAATTCGGATGGACTTCAAGAGCTTATTTCACTTGGAGTTTGTTCCATCCACCCTCCGTGCGGTGTGCATATAGGAGTTACTACAGCTGCGGTGGGGCAACATGACAGAAGCCTAGTACTCGACAAGGTTTACCGAACTCTAACTCTACTCCACGGACATGGTACATGACCCATTCTTCTGGGCCCGGACTTTCGAGCAGGGATTGGAGCATGAGATCAGGGCATCGATGATCTCCCTAAGTGTTCTAACAGAGGCAGGAGTACTAGAGCGAGCCCTTCTTGTGGAGAGATTTCTTGCTGAGCCTACACCAGCATCGAGGCCTACTGTAGGGCGACACGTTGTGGAGTCATCTACAGCCGGCAGTAGACAAATGACGTAGAGGTCCAAGCGGACTAGACCATCCGGTGGGCGACATCAGGATACTGGTTCGGATATGCGGGGCACACGCAACAGAGCCAGTCATATGAGAGGTAGACAATGATATACATGCGGCGGGCTGGGATACATGGCTCGTGACTACCCGGCCCTCCATATAGAGGAGCAGCAGAAAGATGAGAGACCACCTAGGCAGAGGCAGAGGTTCGACCGTGGTGGTCCGCAGGGAGCAGGAGGACGAGGCAGAGGAGCTAGTCGAGTAGGAGGTGGTGGACGATGCTTCGAGGCTCTACCAACTCCACCACTAGGAGGTCCACCCCGACTATAGGGAGCTGACGGACAGAGGAAAGCTCAGATTCAGGCAATGGAGGCTTACGACCACGAGGCACCTGAGATGATTCGAGGTACTATCTGTGTCTACTCCACCCTAGATACAGTTCTTATAGAAACAGAAGCGAGTCAATCTTTTATTGTTGTTGCCCTTGTTCAGAGCTCAGAGATTCTGACGGAGCCGTTGGCTCGATCCTTGCGGCTAGAGACTCCTGGGGGAGTAGGCTCGATGATTACGCACTCGTGCCGATAGTGTTAGATTACTCTAGGAGGCGAGATCTTATTGTAGAGACATCGAGGCCTTACGACATCATCTTGGGAATGGATGGGTTATCTACAGTCCATGCTCAGATCGACTATATTAAGCACAAAGTGTGGTGTGTCCGCACAGATGGGAGCAGGTTCACCTTCACTATGGAGAGGGGAGCCTTTGCAGCATAGGATGGGCTCACGCAGAGGAGAGGGAAGCTGATCAAAAATCAGTTGGCTAGTCTCATCCCCAGAGCAGTTGATGTGCGGAGTCTGAGTTTTTCTGTTGTGGTGGATTTGTATGTAGAATTTTTTCCTGATGACATTCTAGGACTACCTCTTTGTAGAGAGGTAGTCTTCTACATTGATATGTACCCCGGGACAACCCCAATATCTACACCAGAATATTGGATGGCTCCCGTAGATATTCATGAGCTGTGGGAACAGCTGGGGGACTTTCATGGCAAGGGATTCATCCAACCCAGTGTTTCACCCTTGGATTCTCATATATTATTCGACAAGAAGGCAGATGGGAGCTTAATACTATGTGTTAACTACTGTCGCATAAATAAAGTGACTGTGAAGAACTAATATCCACTTCTGAGGATTGACGACCTCTTCGATCTGCTCAAGGGAGGACGCAGGTTCTCGAAGATAGACCTCAGTTCAGGCTATCATTAGCTCAGAGTTCGAGATGAGGATGTGCAGAAGACAGCCTTCGGGTGTCGGTATGACCACTATGAGTTCTTAGTTATGACTTTTGGCATAACCCATGCTCCAACAATGTCCATGAGTCTCTTTAATAGGATCTTCCAGTCTTACCTAGATCGATTTTTCATAGTCTTCATCGACGACATACTGATTTCCTCGACTTCTGAGGAGGATCATGCCTACCACTTGCGGGTTGCATTGGATACACTCCAAGAGCACTACCTTTCTGGTAAGCTCTTGAAGTGTGTGTTCTGGATTCGAGAGGTCCACATCTTGGGGCACATCATCTCTGAGGTGGGAGTTTCGGTGGACCCTGCGAAGATCGAGGCAGTACTAGCTTGGGAGCCACCTAGGAGCATGACGGAGGTGCATTGTTTCCTAGGTCAGGCTGGGTACTATCAGAGATTTGTTCCAGACTTCTCCGGAGTTGCATCACCAAATTCAGCTTTGACGATGAAGGGAAAACCCTACGTGTGGTCAGATAGATGTTAGAAGAGCATCCAGGAGCTGAGACAGAGATTGACCAGTGCACCCATCTTGAGGCTACTAGAGGAGGGATTAGGGTACATAGTTTACTGCGATGCATCAGGGACCAGACTCAGGTTTGTCTTGATGCATGAATGGGTAGTGATTGCCTATGGTTCATGACAGTTGAGGCAACACGAGCAGAACTGTGCTACCCCTGACCTGGAGTTAGCAGCAATGGTCTTTGCCTGGAAGATGGAGGGGAACTATCTGATGGGCGAGCACTTTACAATCTACTCTGACCACCAGAGTATCAGGTACATCATCTCAGAAAAGGACCTGAACATGACACAACGACGATGGGTCGAGTGATTCCAGGACTATTACATTGAGATTGTCTATACTCTTGGGAAGGGGAACGCAGTAGGTGATGCTCTCAATAGGAGGTCCAACATTGAGCTACTTGGAGAAGCGAAGGAGCAGCTAGCCGCGTTTCAGATATCCTTCATGGATAGAGATGGGGTATCCTTTCTACAGTCACTCATAGTCACTCATCAACTACAGTATTGAGTCAGAGAGGCACAACATGGGGAAGTTGACTGTGAGATGCGACGTGCACATATATCTTCAGGACATGCACCTGATAGATTTTCTTTAGTATGAGACCACATCATCAATTTCATGGGACGTACCATGGTACCAGCAGCATTACCTGAGGAGGTGCTGAGGGAGTTTCAAACTTCCCCTATAGTGGTACATCCTTGAGTAGCGAAGATGTACCAGGACCTCATATGACAACACTTTTTGCCGGGTATGAATAGGGCTGTGGAAAAGTTCGTTTCATGATGCCTCACCTGCCAGCAGGTGAAAGCGGATCACCAGGTACCAACATGCTTGGTACAACCCTTGGATTTCCTGGAGTAGAAGTGGGATGAGATATCTATGGATTTCGTGACTGGATATCCCTGTACATCCAGAGGAAACGACTCCATCTTGGTGATTGTCGACTGACCCACCAAGTCAGCCAACTTCATACCTATCAGAGGGTAGGGCTCAGTAGAGAGGTTGGGATGCCTCTACATTCAGGAGATTGTACGGATTTATGGTGTACCATCGTCTATCGTCTCTGATCAAGACGCTCATTTTACATCTCTACATTGGAAGGGGTTGCAGGAGGCATTTGGGGCACAGCTATTCCTGATCACTGCCTTTCACCCTCAGACGGATGGCCACACGGAGAGGACCATTCAGACACTTGAGGACATGCTCCGTGCATGTTTCCTTGACTTTGGTCATAGTTGGGATGATCACATACCCTTGGTGGAGTTTTCGTACAACAACAACCACCACTCCACCATTGGGATGACACTATACGAGGCATTGCACGACCGACCTTGCAGATCCCTTCTGTACTGGACAGTCCCTGGGGAGTCCGCACTTGTAGGACCAGAGAAGGTCCAGGCTATGACAGAGAAGGTGCAGATCATCCAAGAGTTGATGAGGAAGGATAAGAGCTGACAGAAGTCCTATGATGACAGGAGGGTGAGACCACTAGAGTTCGAGGATGGAGACCACGTTTTCTTACGGGTCTCACCTCGACGTGGACTATAGAGATTTGGTCGGGGCGGCAAGTTATCTCTGTGCTTCATCATACCATTCCAGGTTCATAGCAGGATAGGCAAGGTGTCTTATCGCCTAGTTCATCTACCTCAGTTGCACCGGGTGCACGATGTCTTCCACATATATCAGCTGAAGAGATACGTGCACGACCCGACGCATATCATTGACCATTGGGAGATAGACATCGATGAAAAGGTGACTTTTACAGAGGCCCCGGTGGAGATTGAGGATCGACATGAGCAGGTCCTATGTGGATGATCGATTCCTCTAGTACACATAAGGTGGCAGTACGGGATCCTCCAGGAGAGCACATGGAAGAGATAGGCTCAGATACGTTCACAATACCCTTATATGTTTCCCAAGTTAATGATGTACCTTTACGTGGACGTAAATCCCTGAGGTTGGAGTAATTTAAATATCTTCAAATTTCAAGGAAATTTTTTTCTTAAATTCAATGGGATTTTATGAGTATGCAGTTTCTGACGGCACCTGATTCTGAGGCCCGGTGTTCCCGGAATCAATTTCCTAAGTTTAGCTAAGGTACGTTCAGTGAACGAACGAGTTGGTTTTTCTATCATTTGAACCGGTGCTTGGAATTGAAATATGAGGGCACCGATGAAACCACAACGTCAGTAATTGTTTAATAGGACCTTTACCGAAGATTCATTTTCTCAAGAGGAGTTGTATTAAAAATGTGGATTAAATAAAATTGAATAAAATTGTGTACAATTTTATTTATTTTTCTATGGTGGGTCTAACCTACATGGATAAGTTAGGATGGGACCCACTAACATCTTAACTTCCCACGTGAGGATAAATGTGGGGTGGGTCCCGCATGAGCCCCAACACTTCAAATTACCTTAAAACCCTTAAACTGCCCCATTTAAACCCCTTGTATTTAATTGGGTGACTTATCCTCTACCTCTATAATAATGCCAACACACATTAATTTAAATAATTGAACCTCTTAAATTAGTTGAATTAAGTGTTTATTTTTTTTTAATTTGAATGCATGGATTATTTTAATAAAATAAGAGGAGCCTTATTTTATTGGCGAGTTGGCTTGTTGTGTTGAGAATTGGAGGAGAGAGCTTTAGTTTCTTTTGGAATAACTTCATCTTCAATGAAGCATTCCAATTATCCTATGAAGAATATTGACTCGGCAGTCAAAATTTTCTACATCCTCTTCTTCCTCTGCGACAAGGGAGGAGACACCAACGACGATGGAAACGACGCCATAGTCCGTAGAGCATGGAAACCACAAACGTTTTTCGAGGTAGGGGTGTGTTTTGATTGTGCAACATTGGTTTAAATCCATGATGTTTCTTCTCATAAAACCACTTGATATCAGATGAATGCATAAGGGACAAGACCAAGCTAACATGATCCGATTCTTCCACTGTTCTTGTTGTTGTATGTTGTTCTCCTACCAATCATTGAGAGGTGAATCAAGTCATGTTTTTTGGAGCCGATCGGAGGACGGAAAACAAAAAAAAAGGCCTCATAGAATCAGGGTGTCCTAGAAGCGGATGTTTCTTAGAAAAAAGATCATCAGAACATAGAATGGTCTCCTCGGGGGCGTGCTGGCCAGAGGCGTCGTTTCTGGAAAATTCCTGAATACACGGCGTGTACTCTAGAATCAAACACCGTGTGGTAAAAGCGTATTTTTTCTTCCATTTTGGACATTAGAAAAGTTTTACACGACGTGTGACTCTAGTCACACTGTGTGTACTCTCCACACTATTTGATAGGAGACACTCTGATGGACATGGAGTGTATTAAGGGAAAATACATGGACACAGACAACAATACACGACCAAGTAACATGACGTGTATTCTTTTCATAGAAAGACAGAGGTGGCTTCGCGAGGCTCGACGTGTAATCTGAGAGATACACGGACACGGGCAGAACCACATGACCAAGAGGCATGGCATGTACTACGTTCACCATGGCAGATTACACGACGTGTATCGATTACCTACACACCGTGTACTTTAGGGAAATGGTGTGGTTGTCATGTTCTCCAGGATGTGGGCATGTTTTTCGTGGTTTTCCCTTATGACTTGGGACCGAACTATGGGATACATCAACTCTGGTCTTTGTGACAGTTGATATATATATCTTTGTCTCGAGAAGCGGACTCTCCAAAAATCGAGCGTTTGGTGTGCGGGAACCCTAGATATAGCTACGACTACGATGACGATGACGACTGTACATGGATCCTACGTGGGTTCTGCAGCGAGGACAACTGTACTTGGATACTCTGTGGGTTCAGAAGCGATGACTACTGTACTTGGATCCTACGTGGGTTCGACAGCGACGATTAATGTAATTAGATCCTACATAGGATCGGCAATGACAACATCTATTCATGGATCCTACGTGGGTTCGGTAGGGGAGATGATACAGAGGCTACATCTATCATCTCCACCCCTCTTGGTGAGTAGTATACTTGTGTGAGATGAGTCTTGACTTTCAATCATTATCATAGATATGAATGACTTGATTTCCTGTATGGATTGGGTTGTGTTTTCCTGTGTTGACTGGGTTGTACTTGGGCTCGTGAGTTGGAGCTGAACTAGAAATTATGAATTATGTATATTTATGGGAATATACCTAAGTAGAGTTGGTTGATACTTCATGTTTGTATCCTGACTTTGTGGTTTATCCTTTGCGGATTCTGGGGGACCTTCGGGGGTCTCGGGGTCCCTTCTGAGTATCGTATACTCACCCCTACACGGGCCATGCCTGCACTGCGTCGTGTTGGTTGCAAACAACGGACATCACTGATCATGGTTGAGTCTTCTGGAGCAGTACGGTACCTGTAGGTGGACTATCTGGAGGGACATACACATAGTGGACGACCATACCCGAGGAGATGAGGAGACCATCTGTACCCAGCAATCAGGTGGGATAACTGGAGGATGACTCGGTGGTTGCTGATTTACTTTACTACTGCTTTACATTCTTTTCCGTTGTACTGTACTTTTAGTTGGGTTTGTATTCTAGCCCATTTACTTTCCAGTACTTATTTTTGTACTCAGTTTACTTAGTTTTTATTTCGGCTTGCGTACTTTGTGGTATTTGTTTTCTTATATAAAGGCAATTCCTTCCCTTTTATCAGGAATTACGCCTTTGGTACTAGTCACCATCCCTTGGCCTATGGAAGGCGGTCTTGGGGTAGTCACAGCATGGGCCCTGAGGACGGGTTGTGACAACCACATCCCACATAACATGTATCATACGTCATGTATTATACCTCAAGCCATTATAGATGATACATTGTGTAAGGATCCTCAAGACATCACAACCTATACATGTTACACCTATAGTAGTACATAGAAAACTATATCTAGAATACATGTGAGTGAATAAACACAAGGCATTACAGCCCTCTACACACATGTATGGGAAAAACTAACCAATGTGCCTGCCAACACCAATAACTACCAAGAGAAGTGAGCGGGGCCAAATGGAGTAGTTAACTATCCATCCTCCCACCGGAATGTTGGGGAAAACACCCCCCCAGGGCTCAGAATCCCCGGGGTGTCAGTTTCCCTTACCGATAGGGTGGATTATCTTATAGAAACAAAAAAAGTACCGGATATAATATCTCTTTGAACCACACAATGGGCACTACCTAGTCTTTAACACAACTGCAACTAACATATCTCAAACTCTAGGCTAATACTTCTAAGACTAGATATCTTATAAGCACATAACCATTTAATGAGCATTATTAGATTACATCATTACCTTTTTATTAGTTCCTATGTACGTTAATTAATTCGTTAAACAATAATTAACAATGAATAATTCCTAATTAAATTTCATTAGCATCACACCCAAAGTATGTTGTTCCTTCAAAAATAACAACCACATAATTATGATCCAAAAACTCTATCCCCATGGTTTAACACCATTTATTCAATTATTCATTATAAAAATACATTCCCACATTCCCAGGTATTTTATAAAAACATTATATGCTACTAAACACAAGGGGGATCTTCATGGTGAGTATATCTACTTCCCATCGAGTTTTTTCCACTTATAGAAAGAGCATGTAACCAGCTTTCCTTGATAATCTAAACACAGAAAGCACGTGGCATACCCCACGTGTCATTGCCTATTTTGGAAGTAGGGTAATTAAGACCACCTATAATGATCAGCGGGGAAAGGTAAAGAAGATAAACAACCAATCAAAATTAACAAGCATCCAACAATTACATCCACTCTATTCCATCATCCATGGTGTCCTCCCTGACACCCACATGTATAAACCGATGCATCTTGCCACTCTAGGCATCATCTACAACCACAACCAAAAGCCGCCATGCCCCCACATATCAAAAAAGCCATCCAAGATCACATCACATCACAAACAGCAGGAAAAAAACACTACATTTAATTGTGCTCTTGTCGCTTTAACAATCAAGAGGGTAACTCAGAATCCTTTAAGGAATTATCTAACAATTAGTTATTTAATCCATCTTGAATTAACAGATTTATTATTTGTAGGTTACACATTCAGGAAACCTAACCAGTAAGATATAAAAAATAATTAAACATGCTACTGCGCTAATTTGATTAACATTGATTTACAGCTAGAACCAGATTTGTTTACATGCCTCTTTATCCTTAGCCAAACAATTATCAATTAATCCCAATTTACGTTCTTCAATTATTTCCATCAAGAACGAACAAATAATCAAAGGAAGCATAGATATCGAACTATCTTGAAAAACATGAGGCAATAAGATACGATTGATATCAATTTATTTACCCATTTAAAATATTTACTATGTCAATTCCATCATCATCCAGTGAGATTAAACATGCTAACAGTACCTTTTCATGTAAAATAAAAGAGAAGAAATGAATTCCCTACCTCGGAGAGTTCATGCCGTTCTTTATCCACACAACGGGTCACGATCCTCCTCTCGCGCCAACTACATCCACCCGAGGATGCCATAGTACGACCTCACCATCCAAACCCCATGAAAAACCCCATTAGAAGCATGGATATTATATGTTATAATATTTAAGGGAGAAATAGGAGAAGAGTATCCAAAATGAATGATGATAAAACATAACTTATATCGAGGATTGATCTATACAGCTTGGTTGTACCAAAACAGAGTTGAACCGATCTGAGGAGTAATGTTTTATTGTGAAAATCCTATGTGATGGATTGAATGGTTTTAGTGTCTCATAGCCGAGAACAAAGAGGAACAAAAAAAGAGAATGATATCTTGTCCCTTTTGAATATTTAATTGGGCGACAGTTTAAGATACGCTAAATTCCCCATTAAAAGAGGATCACATTTACCCACACGTTTTGAACGAGTAAAAACAACCCAAGCCATAGTAATAATTAATATAGTATTTATGGTCATTAAATTAATCGTCTAAATTTCAAGGTTGCAACGTCATAGATGGTTCGCCATTCCAACACCATATGTGGGAGATATGTTGGATACAAGATCCCGTGATAATAATAATAATAATAATAATATTGGGTGTTTCATGGATCCGAACCATGAACCATAATTTAATATCCCACATTAGACTTGAATCAATAGTATTAATGACATTATCACATTTCTACTAACGAGAAGTCAATCAAACATCGCACGCGGGAGTTATGGCGGGTCGAAGATTTAATATAATATTAAATCTATTAATTCATGAGCGTTTCAGGTACCCGATACAAAATCCCAAAAAAATACATCCAATATTGGACTCATAAATTCTGTCTCGATGTCTGGGTCACACTACCACTAACGGTTCGTGAAACTAAGGTCACACAAGGAAGATACCGTCAAAATTCAGTTTTCCCAACGTAAATAATAATTTCATTATTATATAATTATTATTTTTATTATAATTTAATTTAATTCCATAAATTCTCACATTCGAAATACACACAAAAAAATCTCTCTAATTTGGTGTGCATCACACTATTCCACCTTGATTGATTTCATTTTTTATCTTATTTATTTTATTGCTTTAAATTTTAAGTCATTACTTCCTTTAAACTCTTTCTCTCTCCAATATCTTTCTCTCTTCCACAATTCCCTCACGCTCCAACAAAAGTGGTGCCTCCCATTGATTGAATTATTTATTTTATTTTAACATTATTTTCATTAATATCATAATGATTATTAAAAGTGAATAAATGTTTAATCACTCACACACACCTCTATTTCTACGCCTCCTCCATCCCCCCATGTGCTACTTGTGTGTCGCGCCCAACACCACTCTCGCTTCAATGTTATTATTAATAAAATTAATAATAATAACAAACTTCATTAATGTTATAATTTAGTCCCATTAAATTATATTACCATGGTTATTCTAATATTAAATTAAAACCATTCCATTTAATTTATCACACACTAAAATCCACCCTTACCATTATTTTTTAATATAATAGTATCCACTATCAATTTCATCAACAGGTCACCATCATTATCATTAATAATAATAATAATTATTGACGCCCATTATTATGTTATAATTACTCCCTCTCTCCCATCAATTAAATCCTTCTCCCAAGAAACTCACACGTCCTCTTTTTAACCCTAATTTTAACAAAGTAATGGACCGGAGAGGTCCGGGCCATTACAAAAATGTTAAAAAATTTATTATTTCGGATAATTAGAATTTAAAATTATAAATATGACCATAATTGTATTTTATAAATATGTTTTTATCCTTTTTAACCCTTTTATTAATTGTTTATCCCTTGGAAAATCCATTTTTACCATAATCAAGAAAAATGATTATTACTATTTTAGAAATAATTATTGTCAAAGTATATATTGAATTTATTAGATTATATATATTTTTTTCTTATTAAAAATATGGAATTTGGTTACCATAATTCCATTCATATAACTGTTAAAATGAAATTCAATTTAATCATGAACATGCTACAAAAAAGAGGGTTTTCATAGAGAATAAATTCAAAAGATCACAATATTTTTATATAAAAAAAATATGAAAAGGATTCTAATTACCAAAATCAGATTGAATGATATATAATGTATCTAATTTTACATTAAAACCAATTTAAACAAATTTTTTACTTTATCAAATAAATTTAAGAAAAATATAGTTTTTAATTAATATTCACTATTTTTAATTATTCATTGAGAATAAAACATTTATGAAAAATCCCAGAAAATCAACCTCGGAAAATTTTGATATTATTATTTCAAAAATAAATTTTATTTTTTAATTTTATTTTTAATTCTTCAAAATAATTTTAAATAATTTATTGAAAGAGATAATAATTTTCTTTTATAGAAAATAATTTTTTAAAAAATATATTTCTTTTAGCTGATTCATATTTTATTTAAAATAAATAAATATCCATAATTTCAATAATTTAGAAAGAAAAATTCATACTCAAATATTCAATGTCTTTTTGATAATTTTATACCATATTATTATTCATTTAGACTCAAGGTCATGATTTTGACAGGGTCTCAAAGAGATATAATTTAATGAAATATATTTCAGGGGTTGTTTAATATCGGAGTTTCATGTCACATATTCTACTGAATATAGTGTCCTTTTAGATTCATGGGTTGTCAAATTCTCCTAACATTATATAAATTTCGTCCTGAAAATTTAAACATTGTCACAATAATAAAGGGTTTGATATTTGACCATTCTATTGTTCAATACCTAAATAGAAAAAAAAGAGTTAATAAAACATAGTCTTAATAAGATAAAAAGAAATGTATAGAGGTCAAGTAGAATAAAAAATAATAATAATTTTAATTATGATATTATTAGTGGAATGTGAATATATAAATATTTACGAAAAGGGAAAATAGTTATAGTGAATGGTATATTTCATTGATCACATGAATGTGAATGATCAATATAATGTTAAGGAAATCCAAATCATATTTTTTTTAATTATTTAAAATATTATTTGATTCATAGAATATAAATGTAATAGGATAATTCTTTTGTATCTTGATCGTTTCCTAAATATACAAAATGATATTACATTATAAAATTAAATGAAATATTATTACTTGACATGTGTCTATTTTATAGCAATAATTTTATCCATTGTTTGTGTATAAATATATTTCCAATTCCCCACTTCAGGAAATTAATTTCGTAAACCTTAATTGTACCACAATTTTTTCATCATTGATTTTTATTTTACAAATTTTTTAACAAAAAATAAAGAGATATTGAAAAATAAATCACATAGGCCAGTGCTAGGTGCTAAAACATTATCTTAATTTTTTCCATTTTTAAAGCCTCAAGAATTTCTATATGTGATGGGTTGTCACCAATTATTTGGGTTTTAAATTTTTAAATACAATATTATAAGATTTATCATAAAACACCATAATTTTGATTACCCATAGATACTACAACATTAAAGATATGATGAAAATTAAAGGTTAACAATACCATTAATATTTTTCCGACAAATTTTAATTATATTTTTCCATAAATAAATTTTCATATACTAAACAAATATTTTTTATTCCAATAAATGTTTTCTAAATATTTAGATAATCACATTATATTCCAGACATTAAATTATCAAAAGAAGTTTTATAGATTTTGAACATAAGATTAACCTTAATATCATGGCCTCTTGATGTTATCAATAAATATTAGTACAAAAAAGACACATATGATTCATAAGTTTAACACATTCCATATATGATTCCTGATTCTTTTTAATAAAATACCTTTTGAATAAATACTTCTAAATTTAATTATTTATTCGGGACATAAGAATAATTTTACAAATTTATTTCAACATTGGTAATTTCTTAGTCTAGGGGTTAATATTTGGAATGGGGAATTGAATCAGGTATTTCCTTGGTTCCAAAAATTTATCAAATTAAATAAAAATGTATCCCATAGATGAGAATTATTTCATCCACCATAAAATTTATTTTTCTTGTTCAATTATTTACATTATTATCCTCTTTTACAAACATAAAAAATATTCTCATTCCGTAGAGACACCATCTATTTAATATATGAAACCTTTGAATTAACCTATATCAATCATTTTCCACACATATTAAAATAAATCATAATGTTTTGTAAAAACAAATGTGAATTATCCATAGCATATACCCCATGAGTTTCAAACCAAGTGTTCAATTATGCCTATTTTGATAGACTAGATAATTATTGGAAAATCTACATACACTCATTTTAGAGTTGATACAATGATGTACATTTTTTATAGAACAGTGTGCTAATTTATTATATATATGTGGATGTATTGAAATGAAAAACCACATATTCACTACCTTAACAAAATAGTATGATTTTATTCTATAATCATCCTCAAATTCTATCAGAGTTTTAAGATTCACAAAAAATTGTTTCTTGAATCTAGTTCATAATGATTAAAAAAGTAATCCTTTGAATCTATCTATAGAGAACCTAACCACAATAGCCTAGATCTGGTCCCTACTATATTAAATTTCCATAGGATACATGGGATCACATCCCGAAAGAAATTTTTTTAGTAGTCTTGGTTAACTCAATATATACAAGATTCAAATATTATATATGAAAAAAATTACAATTTTTTTGAGAATATTAACTTTACATCTAGAATAAAAATTCATATAATTAATATTCAACATCATAGAATAATTGGGAAAGGAAACAAAATAATGGCAATATCAAATGACATATATGGGTTAAGTATAAATAAATATACCATAAACCAAGAAATTATAATCAATATGGAATGGAAAATAACGAACACATAATATATTTAATCAATAACAAGGTTACAAAAATAAGAAAATTAAAAAACAATATGGTCTGGTAAATATTTTATCACACATTATTTCTAAATAAAATTATTACCATGAAATGATAATGAATAATAAATATGGAAATTTAAATAATAAAAAATAGGATATTTAATCAATAAATGATAATTTAATGCATCCATATATAATATATTAGAAAAAATATCACGGATAATAATAATAACAGAATTCAATATAACATAAATTATTACTTATTTGACTTCATGATCACAATAATCATGATTCCTATACCCTTGAGACCATTCATATGATTACTTAAATCTATAGGAAGGTACTTATTTAATGATAGAGTACTGATTCTAAAAGTTAATCTACCTATTCATTGAGGTGATATATAATTATTTTCCCCACCAGTCACTTTCTATTGAATGAATTTCCCATATATCAAAAAATCTATTTAATTCCTGACCAATGTTCCAAATCCTAAAATATCTGTATTGATAATAGAATATGGTTTATCAAATATTTCCAAGAAAAAAAATAACATTCAATTTAGAAAAAAATATGAAAAAAATATACATGGTTTAATAAAAATCATATCTATGATAAATAATATGGATATTTAGGGGAAATTTAACTACCTGTGATCTTAGAAATGTTAGTTTGTTAAGGTAAACATAATGACTAGATAAATTAATCCTGAAAGTTAATATAAAAATATTCCTTAATAAAATTTATTATAAACGGTACATTGATTGAATAATGATATTATAAATTAATCATATACCCATTAGTGCATGAATAATGGATTTTTTGGATGAATAGAAATATAGTAATGAAACCATTATTGACATCTGTGAGGAAAATATCATGTTCATTTTTAAAATCCCAATGTAAAACTAATATTTAACATAATATTGGATACTTGTTTTCTTTAAAAATTTACATTGAAAAATATATATTTATTGTTAAAATATTGAGTGTTCATGTTGGAAAAAAATTATATACATGTTGGGTATATTAAAATAATGATTCCTTTCACATTTTTAGTAAAATCCAAACATGGGTTAATTTGAAAAAAACATTATGATTCCATTTAAAATATTTTTTAAAAAGTAAAAGTAGAAAAAACTCTCATTGAAATTATTTGGAAGAGGTCAGATCATCCTTTTTAAATAAAATTTTATTTTGAAAGAGAATATATTTTTGACAGAAAATAATAATGATGTCACGTTTTCATAATAATATTTTCTCAATTATCTGAATAAAAAAAGAGTGTAAAATGATAACAGTATTTTGAAATACCATCAATAAAGAAAGTATAATAAAATATAAATGTTTCATTTGATAATGATCAATTAAATTCCTTTCATGGATATTCAATCATATAAAATCATGATGAAAATAATATTGAGAAATAATCCATTACAAATTTAATAACATTGAAGTGATATTTAACCAATGAATTGAATATGTGTAAAAAATAGAACTATAGAAGGTTGGATGTAAAACAACATGTCTTCAATATTCAATACACACATACTCAAATATTATCAAATACTATGGAGTAATATAACCCAATGAAAATAAATTTTTGTTTTGAATTTATTTACAACTTGGTAATTTTTATTTCAAATAACTTTGGGTGAAATAATTCAAATTGAAACATAAAACACCCTGAATTATTAATGAATCATGATATAACATGATAATGGTTAATTATATACACCATATAAAATCAATTAGTTTCATAACATCACCATTTTACTCAATAAATTAAAATTGAGATGATGTCCCTGACCACTTGGTAGTATTCAATATATATATCAACTTTGATAAATTTTATAATGAAAACATAAAATAGAATTAATTAGGATATTATAATTTTTTTATAGGTGAAATGGGTAGTGTATTAACCCTATAAAAGAAAATGGTTCATATTATAGAAATATCCCACTATAAAAGAATATTGAGTAAAAATCCCATATAAATATCATATTAATCTTGAATTGATTAGTAACTATTTAATTGTTGGTATGAAATGTAAATCAACCAAAAAAAGTGGAAAAAACTTATAATAATTTAATATCATTACACAAAAATTGTTATGAATAAATATTCAACGATGTAGACATTTAACCCTAAGAATGGAAATTTCGTAAATAAATACCTTACCTAATGATTCCTTTGGTTGAACATGAATTATCTGACTGTATTGTTATTTTAAAAATTATATTAAATTATAAAATATCCATATTAATATTTATATATCTTATATTATCAATTTATAAAATCTTATCACACAATCACTAATTATCATTCATTATTCGTATTTTTCTAGAAGTTTATTTGGAAGTTCTCTAATTATTTATTTTATCATGAATGTTTATATTATTTTTAATATTATATAGTATCACCATATGTATAATAATAATAGTTAAATAATTATGCTATTTTTATATAAATCTTTATTTTATGATAAATCTTGAAATTTGGGTTTTAGAAATATGGAATGCATAGATCATAGAGATTGTGTGTAGCAATTATACATAAGTTACGTTTCAATTTTTCAATGATTCTTATGTAAGGGATGTATGTTATATATTATGATTATATAATTATATTAATATTATATTATATATTAAAAAATACTTATACATGTCACCCTTGAGGTGTGGTGTTGAATAGAGAGTCACACCACTTTCTAAATGTGGTAGTACACAATCATATGAGAATTTTAATGCTCATTATATGAGTGAAAAGGTAATAAATAAAATGGTAAAATATCATATTAAATGATTAGTATTTTATTAATATCATAATTATTTAATTTATATAACATATATTTATTAACATTATCTTTTTTTGCTTCCATGTGAAGTGTTAGTGGAAATAGGATGAGATTACTTAATGAGCATGTAGTCCTCCATAATATGAGCTATTTTATAATATCCGATATAGAATGAAAACTAAATATATATAATATAATTATTATAATGAATAATTATGTTATGAATATCATATATATTCTATATCCTTCATCATACCCAATTGTGAGAGGTTTCAAAAGAAAAATTAAATGACATCAGTTCATGAGGTGGTAGTCCACCGTACACATGAATGATGATTTTGTAACCCATTCGATGAATCTGGAGATGGTTTCAAATCACACCATTAATAAAAAATATATCTTTATATTTATGGTATTGGGTTTATTATATCATAATTAATTACATATGATTAATTTACATGGAGGATGAAATAAAAGTAAATATCTCGATGATGAATGATAACTCTTCCTTGTGTAGCCACCTTAGGATTATAAAACAATCCATATGTGGTTGGATTAATGATAAATATAAGGCATATAAGATGATATTTTTGAATTTTGGAAGCTTCAATTATTGTCCATCCTAAAAGGGTTTTAATGAGTGAATAATAGAGGATAGGGGATCACCTTTTACAGGTGGGTTAATTGTCACAGTACTATTTTTTTGAAAATAAAACTGTTTAACCTTGTTATTTACATTAATACTGTCCATAATGGAGTATTATTGATACTTGGACATGATATGTTCAAAATATTTCCTTAAAATATATTTTAGACCTATTTTTAGGTTATTTTAACCCTTTTTTCTTAGTTTAACATAAGGTAATTCTTTTTTTTCCTTAACCTCTGTAAATAATTTATACAGTTTCCACTATTAATAATAGTGGAAAATTATTTTGACCATATTAGATTATATTAATTATTCTCCTTCAAAATATACAATCAATTTTTCAAAATTTAATTAAAAATTTGAAATAATTTAGTTTAAAATTAATCACATATATGCAATAAAAAACATGTTTCCGAAGAAGAAATGTTAAATAATTTAAAATGTTTCAATATGGAAATTCAATAATAAAGTGACCCAAATTACTAAAATTGGATTTATTGATATATTATTGGAATAAGTTTACTTTAAAACCAAGTTATAATATAATTTAACTTTATAAACAGTTAAAAAAATATTTTTAATTAAAATTCATAACTTTTAAATATTCATTGAAAAATGAAATTTTTTAGAGAAATATAAAGAAATAACCCCATATAAATATTAATAATATGAATTAAAATTTAGAGTTAATTTAAAAAAATATAATGGTCAAAATATGTATACATTATTTTTAAATTATATGTGGAAATGGTGTCTAAACAGTCTCTTAGAAGAAAATCATATTATGAAAAAACATTTAATTTTATTTTAAATGATTATCATTTTATTTATAATCAATAGAGAAACCAAATTTTCATATTTTATTATCACTATTCATACACTCCAATTTATTGTATATTTTAAAATATTATACTATATTATTGCACATTTTGACTTGGGGTTGTGTGTTCCACAAGTAATCGAATAGATAAAATTTTAAAAAATGTATTTCATGGGTTGTTTATGCTCAGTTTAGCATGCCAAATATGATATCAAATAAAATATACATATTTTAGAAACATTGTGCGTTAAAATAATGTTTTCTAATTAAAACCCATTTAATAGGACAATTTAAGTTGATAACTTGTTGAATAAATAATCATTATAAGAAGATAGACAACTTAAAAGGGAAACTAATATATCTGGTAATACATTGTTCCTTAGGTTTAATGTTACACGTAGTCCATATAAACATACATCGACAGACGTTGGTGGTCTATGTCATATTCATAGGTGGAAACGTACATTTATTAATGGATGTAGGATTTTCCTCAATCATATAACACATAAGAGCATAAAACACTAATCCACATGTACACATACATTCAGTGGCTGAATAATCAATCATGAATCAAACAAAATTAATAGAATTATAGGTTATATAATCTTAACACTATCACTAAATGTGTACATAACCAAATTCCATCACTCAAATAATAAAAACAATATTGGTAATGATAGAGATCGTAATGTCTAACATTCTGAACCATGGGTGTAGACCACCATGACCAGCACCCATAACCATATGTGAGGACTTCCATGACCAACACCCTAATACATAGGTGAGGAAATCTAGCCAAAACATCTTAATCCATGGGTGAGTACAACCATGTCAAACACCCAAAGATAGAGGCGAGATACTCCATGACCAACAACTTAAACCCTATGTGAGGAAGTCCATCCCCAACACCTTACACCATAGGTGAGAACCACCATGACCAGTAACAGAAACCATGGGTGAAAAAATCCAAACAAGATACATGATCCATTGGTGAGGACATCAATGACCAACACCTCACACCATAGGTGAGGATCTCCATAACCAACACCCTAAACAATAGGAAAGAACATCCATGAAAAAACATAAACCATAGGTGTGAATAAATATGATCAATACCATAATCCATTGGTATGTATAAGCATAATAAACACCCTATACAATATTTTATGATGGTCAGGTCGAAGAACTAAAACAATGTGCGAGGATCACCATAAAAAACAACAAAAACATAGTTTTGTATACCCCTATCCACTACCTCAAGCCATATCATCACATTCTAATGTATCGTGGTTCAATATCATAAAATTTTGAATATATCCAAATGAATATAGAAAAATGAACCAATTTATAAAATCCATTTGTGATTAAAAACTTACTTAAGAACAAAGATAATTCTATACTCCATTTCTTTCTTTAATACCCAAAACCCAGTGGGAAGCCAACACACAAAATAAAATCCATTTCGATAGTCCTGTAGGCATTTTAAAAATCATAACACATTATGTAACACAATTTATCCTCTTAAAATTTATTAACCATTAATTTCCATGTTCTATCAATTATCTCATTTATTAATCCAACCAAACCAATCCACAAGATAATATTTTTCATACTCATGACCTACATAAATTACTATTTGTAACCCTTATACAAATTCCATGAAACAACACTCCCCAATGGTGGTTGCATGTTCGGTATTCTAAAAATCAATTGATCAGATGCGATCAATGGAAGAGAAATTGTATCAATTTATTGAAAAAAATAATTACGTATGAAAATGGGAAGAAACATTAAACACATGGTCTTTAATTCCCATACCACAAACACAATCAATTAAGTTAATGATAATATGTGTAAAACATTTTGACGACCTACCTAACCAATGAATCCTTCCAAAATGATCCCAAAAAACAAAACCCTTTCCATGGACCATCCAAGTATCATAATAACATATCAACATAAAAACAATAATTTTATAAACACATAGCTCTACAGACATTCCAAGAAAAAGTAATTAATTAATTATAAAAATACCATTAATTAATCATTCAACACTAAACTCGGAATAATGTCAAAAAAATCACCAGGTTGATCACAAATAATTGAAACTAAAAAATAATAAATAGAACTTCTACAATAGACTCATGAAACCCATTCTGTTCAAATACATAAGAGGAAATACTATTTAAACACTTAAATTCATTAATTAATTACCAATAACCAAATGTAAATTCACCAAAAACAAATAACTTAATAAAACCCACAAAATGATTTCTGGAATTCATCTAGGGATCTTTTATACCCAATCAATATAAAATCGCCACCATAATTTTCTAATTCAACAATGATTTAATTATTATTGAAACAAATTTATTACCCAAAACATCTTAAATAAGGAATAATAATGGAAAAGGGTAGTGGAAGGGTATGGAATATATTTCTTACTATAATCATTTATGAAGCAACATGAAGGTAGTATAAATTGAATACAAGAATAGGGATAATGGGGGATGGGAAAACTATGGTTATTTCTACCCAAATAGAGGGGGAATTTAGTGTTGCTGGTATAAATACAAAGGGGTTATTTTGGTGATTCTCCCTATCAAAATGAAATTTAAGAAGCCGGACTTTAATTTGTAAAATTTTTTCCAAACATTTTCAACTATGTGAACCCTGATTTATATTACCAATTCCATATACTATTAGAAATTATGATGAAAAAAACATTTGTCCATGATTACTACTTACACCTCCTCCCTTGTATACCATGTCATATATTTTTTCAAAACCATCTTATTGGCCATGAAAAATGTCATAGAACCTCCACTTTTTTTACAATATTCTCTATTAAAACCCATGAAGTTGGTTCTTAGTAGTGTAGTAATCAAAAAACAAAAGCATACAATGTTCAAAATGAAATTATAACCACTTGAGAATCATTGTGTTTCATGATTCCTCTTAACCCGTATGTAGAAAACCATGAACCCTCTATAGAAAACTCTAATATTTGGAAAACATATATAAAATCTTGTAAATATTATCTGAACCTCTGAGGAGCCTCCTAATCCTCATTCCCTTCCTCTAAACATCACTTGTAGGTATTCCTTATTTTGTATTCTCATTAAGAGTACTAATAAAATATTTCACTCGTCCAATAAATGAAAATAGAAAAATATTCTCAAAATATTCCTTTTGTCCAGATGTAGGATCACAAAATGTGTTGGAAGCATAAAAATCTATATTCCAAAAAAATCTATAATATGTCAAAAATGGCTACATAATTGATACATATTTTATCAAGAATCAAATAAGGGTCTCATAGTGAAACACACACATGCATATAACTATGACATGAACTATTTTAGATATTCACTAATATAATTGACAACCTACAATAAATTATTGGGATATTTAGTGGGAATGGTTAGCATCCATGTATTATTTCACCACTCTATATCATATAACCATTGAAAAAATAAAATTATTAGAATCAAGTATAAATATTGAGGAAAAAAACTCCCAAAAAATATAGACAATATTAAATAAACATATGAATCTATTTTAATGACAAATACGAATATATTTATTAAGAGCACAAACCACATCACAATGTTTGGTGCATAAATTTTTAAGGAGATAATATTTAATGAGGCAGTTGGATCTCTCAAAATAACATATAGATGACAGATGTTTTAGGGAAAAAGGGAAAAGGTGATCAAGAATATAAATGGGTGCTCAAGATATTAAATAAAATTGAATTGATTGAATTAATTTAGAAATTTAAGAATTTATTTTGAAATTTTTTATATTTTTTGTATGCTAAAAAGTGAATAATATCATCAGAAAACCCAATATTTTTTTTCCAATCATGAATTTTCCATTTACTTCAAGAATAAATTTCATGTTATGTATATCGATTCATCAATTCGTCCTAGAGGCCATTAACATTGATAATGACCATTCATGACCTGAACCCATCATGTAAAAAATTTCTCTCCTTTAAAGAATGTCCTTCTCTGACTCAAAAATCAATCCTAATATCATATATGAATACACCCTTTTTGATGAAAAAAATTAAGATGAGATGTTCCTTGAATGCGAGGTTGTTAAATATCTACAACTCTAAAAACTTATTGTCCTTGAGAATTTTCTCTAGTTATATGATCTAATAACCCAACTTATTATGGTTAACTATCTATCTCTACCTCCCCTGTCACAATTTTATTACACACATTTAGTCATTGAACTATAATAAGAGGGAAAAAATCCCTCACAGTACCTTCTCACTATGATAATTGATTTAAAAGGGTTTCTGCACAAAATATGATTTTAGTTCCAACTCAACATCCTTATAGTTGATCACATGAATTGGATTGGGATCATATATCAAATTCTAAGATAAGTGGAAATAATTATCCATTACTTGATAATTTTGACTTTGATCTGATAGATATGCCACTATCCTATTGCATTATACAATATTTAATGTCCCATTATGATACATTTCGAGCATTGATTTCTTTCTCTAATAATTATGTCCTAATCGATAGGTCACATACAATTTAAAATTATTTTTCATAAAAAAACCACAAGGGTATTATTTTATGGATAGTTTAAGATCTGTATTAATTCTGAATGGGAGATATCCATTTTAGAATTAATTTCAACCACACTAACGTATCATATTCCATAAATGTTCAAACAACTAAATGAATATTTTTCTCATGTCAGCATTGTGGTTAATGAATGGAACAACAATTATGAGACTCAAAAACATAAAACTAAATAGAAGACTGTGATATGATGTTATAGTTAAACTCTACTAGATATTTCTGATCATCCCATGATTCTATGAAATATAATACATGTTCTTGAAAATATCCAATAATTTATGTATCATTCTCTCTAATAGCCCTTTAGTATATGGATGAATGGTCACACTCTAAAAAAATGAGTCATCATCATATTACCCAATTAATCATAATACTATGATGATACCCAATTATCTATTTAATATATCGTGTTTTGATGTACTCTTTGAAACCATATGATTTCTTGAATATTGAACTTTCCAAGTTCATTCATATAGTTCGTCTCTGGGATCAATATGAAAAGACCTGCCTTGGTAAATTTATCCATTATAATACATAAAACAAAAAAAATCTTAGGTTTGGAGGAAACAATTTCACAATTTTTATCATTATTTCATCGAACATATTTATAGGCATTGGTAATGGATTGATTAACCCTCATAGTATCATATTCAATTCCTTGATCTTTTGACAAGTAAGACAATGAGAGACTAATTTTGAAAAGCCTATTTTCATGTTTGGATATAATATTTTCCTTCTAACATCATGATACATCATAGTGGATATAATGTCCCAAGATTGATGTACAAGGATATTACATTACTTTTGTGTAATACTTAATAAATTACAAAAAAATATTCAAAAATACTGTATTAGTTTAGTGTCTTTCGAAATTGGGATCACATTCTGGTAACTTGTTGAATGATTTTCAATATATCCCATAATGAACTTATCCTTTATTTTTCCAACCTAAAACCATTATTTATATCATGTGGAAAAGAAAACATATGAAAAGGGTGAGATTAAATTCTCAGTAACTGTTGTATGTGAAAGATCATACAAAAAATAATCATAGGAAATTAAAAACATGAACACAACTATTGAAAACCAGACCACATTTAACATATATCAAAATCACGACTCATAAAATAAATCTTGGAAGTTTATAATGTATAAACCATAGTGTAAAATGATTCCTGAGAAACATTGAAATTAAACATGGAATTATGGAAAAGACATAATCATAGAAAATAATTTCTATATAATCCACGGATCAATTCCAAGACTATAATAGTGGAAAAATTTCATTATTGAACCGGGTTTACATTCCTTTACAGTTATGTATTACCAATCATGATTTACATGTCATTCCAGACATATATTATAAACCAAATTTACTTTCCATTACAGTCATTTCTATATCATGACATATAAATATTTACCTAATGAATTTGAAATGAATGAAGGTCCCACCCATCTCATAATGAAATTATTCTTATGTGTACAACAAAAACATAAATCATTCATCCTAGAATAACCCAAGATATAATATGGGTTTTGTAAACATCATTCTATTATAACATAATCCATGTAAAATAGAATAATTTAATCAATAAAATTCCATCAAAAATTAATAATACCATATGAATAATAAGGATAGTATACATGAGACACATCCTTATTAAATAATATAATCCTAGATAGAAAATAAATTTAATTCAACACAAGAAATCAATTCCTGTGGAAAATTTAACATTCAAGGTAAATATAGAATATGAAATTTTCATATATTCATGATTTAAATATTAATATTACTTTAATGGGGATGTTATGTTCTATGGCGTACCCAATGCGCAATAACGAGTTTCTGTCAAATCTTATGATGCACACTAATAATATAACAATATAATTTTAAATGGTAGTTAACGCCTAGTTGTTGTAATGGAGGGAATGAAAATAACTAACAAAAAATGGTTATATATGTTTGTTAAATATTCTAACAATTACCCAAAAAAATTAGAGGATCAAAATGCGAATGAATCCAATTTCAAGAATAAATATTCTAATATTATTTAAAAGTTCGATTAACATCCTTTTGATGGAAAACCATATTTAAATATGCTTTTTGTAAAATTTATATGTTATATATGACAAAATAAATTCCTTCCTTACAATAGGGACATCAAAATGTACTTTGTTGAAATTTTTTTAATTTTCCGATAAAGTTCATTTTTAATGAATAGTGAACATGATCTATTTTAATTCAAAACCTCCTTTTAATGTAATTTATATATATTGTTAGATTATATTTTTAATTGGGTTTAATGTTTAGTTAATATATATTTTACAATTTTATCCAATGGTGGTCATTGGAATTAATTTCACTTTGAAATTGGATATAAACAAGTGTCAATCTTTTGATAGATATTGTTTCTTAAAAACACAGTATTTGTTCTGACATCGAGAATTAATTATAAAATTAATTAATGAAACTTCTATGTTTTTAATTTGGTAAAATGGACATCATTTTTTAATTTTTAATATAAAATTTACTTTGGATAAATGTTTGGTATGTTTCTGACAAATGTTCAATTTTAATGAATAATGAAAAATACTACATTTATCTTCAAAACTACTTTTTCATCTAATTTAATTTTTTAGTTAGATTTTCCTTTTAATAGTTTTTATGGTGTAATTTTATGTTATTTGTATCACTTTATACAATGTTGTTCATTGTATGTAATTTCAATTTTCAATTGGATGTAAAAACAAGTCAATCTTTTGATAAATTTTACTTCTTAAAAACCTATCATCAGTTGTGACAGCATGCTTTTTTTTTAAATTAACTACCTCAATTTTGTGTTTTTGTAAATTGGTAAAATGCATTCAATATTTGGAATCATATGGTCTAAATAATTTAATTAATACTCTTTTGTTTTTGTACATTACGAATAGTAACGACGTCAATTATCTTTAATTATCATTATTAATTATTAATAGGGTAGTTAAGGGTAATAAAATAATATCATAATTATATAAAATGAACCCACCATGCATGAAAATCCTCTTTATTTGTCTCATCGATGACCATGTAATTCCTATTTCCAACATAGGGACCCCATGGAATTACTTTTGTTTGATAGTGACCTTTTATCATTTTATTTTTTAAAGAAAGGAAAATATAACCAAACTATGTAACACCTAAGTAAAACAATTTTAATTTTGTTTACATAAATGATCTCTTAGACTATAAAAAGCCATTGGAATGATAAAAATATTTCCTACATCATGTTTTTTGTTTTATAAGTTTTTAGACACTAAATAAATAAATTTATTTATAACATGATGATGATGGAGTGATTACCTCATTAATTAACAATAGAAATAAAATGAAAAGATAAAGTAAAATAAATGACTTAAACTTGTAGAAAACCTATTGTATTGGTGGATTTTGAACCCTTATAACCTTCTCCTAGAATTATATCTTTTTGGGACCACTAAAATCTGAAAACCAATTTATAATAAAGTAATATTTCAAGACTTTACAAAAGTGACCATCCCCCCTCTTATAAAATGCCCCCACCTCTACCCCTTATGCACACCTCTAAAGCCCTTGTAATGTCCAACCTATTCTGATGTTATATCTCCAAATCTCTATATCACTCACAGATGCCTCACTTTGGCAGAAGTCTTTCCAAGGAATCCTTTAGCTCAAATCAAAAAAGAGTTACTTGATTTAGAGGTAATGTCTTCTCTTATGGTCTTTTGTTTTATATTACTTCTCAAAACCCTTAAACTCTTTTTATTCCTTTATTTTGTAAAAACACCATTATCTTCAATATACTAGGATGTTGTTATGAGAGGAATTAGAGCTATACTTACACACACCTATGTATAATGGTTAAAGAACGTACTGTTTCTGTGGGTGGCGAATTACTGCCTCACGAAACGATGATTGTTCAATCTTCTTTATACACCATTCATGGTGGCCATTATGAAGTCACTGTATTTATATATGATATATATGGTTATTTGTTTCTATATTATTCTGATTTTTATTTTTAAGTCTCATCGTTATGCTTTTCATGTTGTGGAACTGCGATAATTTCATATGAGGAAGTGTGGACTACCACCCCCTCAAGTGAAGTGACTCGTTCAAGACAAACATGGAATTTATAAAGAATGTAATTAATGTAATTATGTTACCTATATAACATATATATTATACATTAATTATGATATATATTTTTCTCATTTAGTTTTAATTCCTTTAATAAGACAAAGAAATGAAAGTAGCGTTCATGCGTACGTACGACCTACCCTCTCCATGAATGGTGCATTTAATGTTTTACCTCCAAATGTTATGGAATAGTATAAAATGAATATATAATGGATATATATGATATTTAAATAATTAATACCTTTCTGGAGATGATGTGATTATATCTACATGGGTAAATATTTTCAAATAAGTACATTTTTGACACATGTACCGAACATCGACCAAACATATGAATTGTACTCACATAATTAACTTATTATTATAAAAAGATAATATGTGATAGGAATTTAATAATAAACGTTAAATTATGTCCTTAAGCAGTTATAAATTGACCAATTTTTATTATACCGTTATATAAAGAAATGATCAAGATAAGTGGGACTTGAGGTAAGTGGATTTCATATCTCACTTTTAATTCCATGAGATTTCCATTGTTCGCTAATTAATTATTTAATGTGGTGTATTATGTACTTCCATTTGATATATATTATCATCATTCTATTTATATTCATGGTATTATGTTATTCATTTGGTAGTCATTATCTTTTGGTCATATGACTCAATTTATTACAACGAGGTAAGGGGTTTTTATCTCACTATTTATTCCCATTAGATTCATGATATATTTGTCACTATCTCCTTTGAGTGGTGCATGTACAGACTATTATTCTACTCTTTGTGTAATATACTTTCATTTATGGGTATTTACATCAGAGTTCTACAGTCCTTCTTTCATTGGGTGTGTGTTTCAAAAGTTACCAAAATCGGTAAGGGAACCTTTCACCCTCATATTTTTAAAAGACTTTTTTTGTTAGGTCTTTTAATTTACATCTTCTTATGTTGGAACATGTTCTTATATATCCTTATTTCTATAAATTTTATGTCCATTGGATGTGGAATCCTTTTTATCTCTCCTTAATTTATTTTTTGAATTTTAAAGTGACATCGTTAGGCTTTCAAATTTCGCTAGGGGAACTTCTTAACCCAAGTTCAATTCATTGGGTTCAACCTCTACCTCTTGATTATGACGTACTATGAATATGTTTGGATGAGATCCGATTGTTTATAATGTAATATCCACTTATATTGGGTTTATTTATATTTTTCACACATAATCATGTAATTTATTTATCCTTAATCTAAGGATACCATCTATGTACGGGACTTCATCTCAATCTCCTTTCATTGACGCATCTTTTGATTTCTACACAACTTTATTTTATACGGTACATAAAACCCCTTTCACTTTTGATTTAATTCAAATTGAATATTTTTAAATGATCTGTTTTACTAAACTACTAAAATAACTCTTTTTTCTTACGTATGCGGCGTCAATGACTTCTCTGTCGCCATGACCATTATTTGAGATTCACCTTCCTCTACAAGCCATAAATTTTTTTAAATTAAAAATAAATACCATGTTTTTATTTTCATTTATTTTGGTATTGAAAATGGTTCTAATAATGTTTTGTTTATATCAATGTGTTGTATTGATATCTTGTGATTGAAATATGGAAATGTTATGTTTCCTTTATGCATGTTTTATGTGATACGATTATGTTATGGTTCAAGGGAATTGTTTATGATGACGGGTGGTTACATGATAAAATAAGGTATGGTGAGAAAAAGATATATCTCCAATGCATTGGGTAATTCAAAGGAGTAAAATGCTAAGGTTTCTCCGAATAGATTTAGGGAATATACTGCGATGGGCATTCCAAACGTAACCATGAGGGTTACTCCCTACGTAAGAATGTTATGAATGCCTCCAGTTACCTATATGTCTTATGATTTCTATGAGTTATTAATAAATATTAAGATTTCATGAGGTATGTTATAGTTCTTATGTTTTATGAGTAAAGTATGATTTCAATGATTCTTATGTATACAGGGTCTAATGTTTTCTTTCCATATTTTATATCCCTTACTGATCTTTTTATGCTCATTACAAGTGTTTGAATTTTTTTTCGTAGGACATAACGTGGAATAGGGTCAAGGATGGGATAAAAGAAATTTCATGCTGTCTAAAACATGGAACTAGGCTTGACTCTTTTGTTCAAGATTTTTTATTTTGTGAAAATAATGGAAACGGAGTAGATGTGTCTACTCTGTAATCATTGAGATGTAATAGTTATGTTCTAATTCTCTAAAACTCTATACCTGAAAAGATCCTTAATGTGTATTATTCATTTAATTCATGGTTATGCAATTTTTTAAGGGTGGTTCCTTATAGTTGGTATCAAAGGTCGGTTTAGATTACTTTATAGGGTAGGTTATTCTTTAAGAAAAAGTGACATTACCCTAATTGTTTGGATTTCAGAAAGACTCATAGTTTTTTTTTCGATAAAGTGAATGAGTTTAAGATAACATGAATAATTATATCTCAGTATTATATGATTATTTTATTGATATAATCACATTCAACATTTGGTTTTTAGAAAATTGATGGCTTTAGTAGGCTCTAAAGTAACAATGCAAGTGAAGAAAACTGTGATAATTTCATAAGGAGAAACTGAATGATATAGGAGCTGAAATAAGAACTCTTGTGGTTATTCTCAACCAACTATCTGGAGTCATGATTGACCACCTAAACATTAGTGATTTTTATAAGGCATCATATATGTGAGAAACAAATCCCTACGGATGTTCAGGTAATAATCAGAAAGGTAAGTATGTTCAAAAACCTATGTGTAAAAGATGTGGAATGAAACACCTAGGAAAATCCTTCAAAGGGACATAAAGATTCTATTGATGTGGAAATGAAGGTTATAAAGTAAGAACCTTCCATGGAAAAAGGTAGCATATAGTTGACTTTAGGAAAGGGAAAGAATTCATTTCCAAGGGATCAATTGAATGGTTTAAATGTGGTGTGCATAGTCACTATACAAAAACATGTCCTACAAAGAAGTTTCGGGAATGAGAACACCAAGTTCGTACAAATATTCTCTTACCAATACCTAATTCTATTCTTATTGAGGATGAAGAAAATGAAAATGACTAATGAAAGGTATAGAGTATTTCTTATCATATGATTTCCTATTATTGAAATCATAGGATTGGATTCATGATTTTGTTTGTAGGAATGAAGTATTTAAGAATAAGTTAGAAAGGAATGGTTAATAGATCATGAATAATGTTGAATGAGTAAGATTTCAGCATATAAGGGATTCAAGAGTTATGATAGATTTTAGGATGGTGAAATTCTTAAAATTATTAAGGCTCTTTTGTTGATGGGATTACATTAGAAGACTTTTAATAGTATGTGTAACCCAGATGTTTGATATATGAAAATTTTAATCAAGGAATTAATATCTTTTCTTTTGTGGATATAGTTATAAAGAACAATTTGGGTTTATATGATCCCTGAATTTGAGGCAATTACCGGTGAATACATTTTGATATGGAAAATGAATTTTATTAGATATCCTTTGTGGTTAAAATATGTTATGTTTATTTTTTATTAATTTATCTCTACGTGGGAATGTTATAAAATTATTTAGTTTTTGAAAAGGGACAACACGCAAACTATGTGACAACCCGTCGTTTCTGAAGAAACTATGAGAATCAAACCCACAACCAAAGTGCAACTGGTATTTATCACCTACCACTGGACTATTTGAATTCCCTCGTTAGCATGACTAATTCTTTTTAGTTATATAATTTTATGAATCAATAATAAGTTGATTTTGGGTTATCTATTGAAATTATTAACCTATCATGGAGGATATGTGATTAGGTTAATTATTTTTCAATATGAGACTTTAAGATTAAATTATGTTATTTGGAGATAAATGTTAATATTTATCTTGGAAGGCTATGTGATTAAATCCTTCAGAGATTTGGGTTTAAATCATATTTTGGATTATTTTGAATTATTTTATGGATATCTGTTTATTGAATGGTCTTTGATGAACTTTGCGTTTGGTTTGACAAATTATAAAGATTAATAGTATTTTTTCTTTTTAAATGATTATGCTTTTTAGGGATTCTCTGATCTTGTACTAACCATTTAGGTTTCGGTTAAGGTCTAAAGACATGGGAAATATATAGTTCATCTTTTTTAGATTAAGTGATTCTAAAGAAGTTTATTATAACACTCTTAATGTGAACACGTCATCTTGAATACTCATCGTTTGGAAAAAATATGAGTTTGTGTTAGAAATCTAGTAAAAGATGAAAGTATACATGACAAGTAAGTATGTTTCTTTATGATTTAGTTATTCTCATAAATAAATTCCTCAATTAAATGTATCTTAAAAAAAACATTTTCTGTTAACTTTTCCTACCGGGGAATCAAATATTGTTTAACCCATCAAAAGTTTGTGATTTTCGGGTGGTTAAATTTCTCATAATCATGTTTTCATTCAATCTATATCAGTACATGATGGGTTTTTCTCCTCTATATCCATGTTAACATGGAATAATAGTATTGGTTATTTCAGGTGACCTTTATACTTTTCTTTCTTTCTTTTAATGTGATATTTTAGTTGACTCCTTTTCTGATGTGGGGTTTTCAATTAAGTTTCCTAGACCAAATTTAAAATTGTGAGGATGCAATTCCCAAAAGGGGGGAAGGATGTAACATCCCAGGTAAATATAGAATATGAAATTTTCATATATTTGTGAATTAAATATTAATATTACTTTAAATGGGATGCTATGTTCGATGGCATACCCAATACACAACAACTTGTTTCTTTCAAATATTACGTTGCACACTAATAATATAATTATATTATTTTAAATGGTAGTTAACACCTAGCCTTTATAATAGCGGGAATGAACAGATCTAACTACAAAATGGTTAGATATGTTTGTTAAATATTTTAACAATTACCCAACAAATGATAGAGGCTTAAAATGCGAATTAATCCAATTTTAAACATAGATATTCTAATATTCATTAAATGGTCGATTAATATCCTTTTAAGGGCGACCATTTATGAAATCTATTTTTCTTCAATTTTATATTTCCAATAAGAAAAAATAAAATAATTCTTTAGAATTGGGACATAAAAATGTACTTTTTGTAAATTTTTGTTATTTTTCCGATAAAGTTCATTTTTTATGAATAGTGAAAATGCACTATTTTAATTCAAAACCACTTTTTAATATAATTTATTTATATGGATAGATTATCTTTTTAATTGAGTTTAAACTTTTTTTAATATATATTTTTAACATTTAATACAATGGTGGTCATTGGAATTAATTTCACATTGAAATTGGATATAAACAAGCGTTATTCTTTTGATGGATATTATTTCTTAAAAACACGCTATTTGTTTGGATAGTGGAAATTAATTATAAAATTAATTAATGAAACTTATATGTTTTGAATTTTGTAAAATGGAAATAATTTTTAAATTTGGAATATCAAATTTACTTTGGATAAATTTTTGATATTTTTCTAAGAAATGTTCATTTTTAATGAATAGTGAATAATACTGCATTTTACTTCAAAACTAATTTTTCATCTAATTTAATTATATAGTTAGATTTTCCATTTAATTGGTTTTAAATAGTAATTTAATTATATTTTTATCAATTAATACAATGTTGTTCATTGGATGTCATTTTACTTTTCAATCGCATGTAAAAACAAATCAAACTTCTGATAAGTTTTAGTTCTTAAAACCATGTCTTTGGTTGTGACTATGAGATTTATTTATAAAATAATTACTGAAATTTATGTGTTTGGAATTGGTAAAATGGATTCCATATTTTTTATCACATGGTATAAATTATGTAATTAATACTCTTTTGTTTTTGGACATTATGAATTGTAATGACAACAATTATCTTTAATTATCATGATTAATTAGTAATCGGTTAGTTAGGGGTAAAAAAATAATATCATAATAATATAAAATGACCTCAAATTGTATCCAAATCCCCTTTTTTGTTTCATGGCCGACCATGGGATTCCGTTTTTCAACTTAGGGACCCCATGGAATCACTTTTGTGTGATAGTGACCTATTATCATATTATTTTTTAAAGAAAGGAAAATATAACCAAACTATGTAACACCTAAGTAAAACAATTTTTATTTTGTTTACATAAATGATCTCTTAGACTATAAATAGTAATTGAAAATATAAAAATATTTCTTACATGATGGATTTTTTTTTATAAATTTTAGACATTAAATAAATAAATTTATTTATGACACAATGGCAATGCAGTGATTACCTCATTAATGAACTATTTAAATAAAAAGAAAAGATAATGTAAAATCCAAGACATAAACTTTTCAAAAAACTATTTTATGGGTGTATTTAGAACCCTTATCATCTAATCTTCTAAATATATCATTTTGGTACCTTTTAAATCCAAAAACCATTTTATAATAAAGTAACATTTCAAGACTCTCCAAAAGCGACCTCCTCCCCCTTATAAAAGGCCCCCCACCTCTACTCCCTTACCCACACCTCTCAATCCATTGTATAATCCAACATCTAATCATATTATCTCTCAACATATACCAATCACTTCTATAAGCCTCACTTCGGGTAGAAGTCTTTCCAAGGAAGCCTTTGGCTCAAATAAAAAAAGAGTTACCCGATTTAGAGGTATTGTTTTCTCATATGTTCTTTTGTTTCATTTTTCTTCTCAAACCCCTTAAACTCTTTTTATTACTTTATTTTATATCTAAAACAATATATTAAATACACTATGACTTTTTTATGAAAAGTATTAGATACACACTTACACACACCTATTTCTAATGGTTAAAGAACATACTGTTTCTGTGGGTGGCGAATTACTGCCTCATGAAACAATGATTGTTCAATCTTATTTTAACACATTTCATGGTGGAAATTATGATTTAATTGTATTTATAAATGATATATATGGTATTTATTTTTTCTATATGAGTCTGAATTTTATTTTTAAATCACATCGTTATGCTTTTCATGTTGTGGAACTACGATAATTTAATCTGATGAAGTATGGACTACCACCCCCTCAAGTGAAGTGACTCATTCAAGACAAACATGGAATTTATAAAGAATTTAATTAATGAACTTATGCTACCTATATAACATATATATTATTTTGGAATTATAATATATATATATATCGTTTAGTTTTAATTCCATTAATATGACAAAGAAATGAAAGTAGTGTTCATGCGTACGTACGGCCCACCATCTCCATGAATAGTGCATTTAATTTTTTATCTCCAAATGTTATGTAATAGTATAAAATGAATATATACTAGATATATATGATATTTAAATCATTAATACCATTCTGGAGAGGATTTACTTATAACTTCATGGGAAATTCTTTTAAAAAAAGATTATTTTTACTCATGTACCGAACATTGACAAAACATATGATATGAACTCACATAATTAACTAACTATTATAAAATGATAATATAGGATATGAATTGAAAAATAAAATTAAAATAATTACTTAATCAATTATAAATTGACCAATGTTTATTATTCCAGAATATAAAGAAACAAACAAGACTAGTCGCACTTGAGGTAAGGGTATTTCTTATCTCACTTTTAATTCCGTGAGATTTCCATTGTTCACCAATTATTTATTTCATGTGGTTTATTGTGTACTTCCATTTGATATATATTATCATGATTATATTTATATTCATGGTATTATTTTATTCATTTGGTTCTTATTATCTTTTGGTCATATGACTCAATTTATTACAACGAGGTAAAGGGTTTTTATCTCACTATTAATTCACGTGAGATTCCTTCTATATTTGTCACTATATCCTTTGATTGGTGTATGTACTGCCCATTATTCTAATATTTTTTTTATATACATTAATTTATGGGTATTTAAATCAATTTTTCATAGTACTTCTTTCATGGGGTGTACATTTCGAATGTTACCCAAATTGGTTAGGGAACCTTTCACCCACATTTTTTAAGACTTCTTTTTGTTAGGTATTTTGACTTACCTCTTCTTATGTTGGGATATGTTCTTATATATCTTAATTTCTATAAATTTTATGTCCAAGGGATGATATACCCTTTTTATCTCCCAACAATTCATTTTCTGAATTTTAAAGTGATGCTGTTAGGCTGTCAAATTTCTATAAGGGAACTTCTTAACCCAATTTCAATTCATTCGGTTAAACCTCTACTTCTTGATTATGTCATACTATGAATATGTGTGGAAGAACTCTGATTATTTGACACTAAATATCCACTTATATTAGGTGTATTTATATTTGTCACACATATTTATGTAATTGATTTATCCTTAATCAAAGGATACCGTCTTTGTATGGGGATTCGTCTCAATCTCCTTTCATTGAGGAATATTTTGATTTCTACATGAATTTATTGTATACATTGTATAAAACCCTTTTGACTAATAATTTAATTCAAAATGAATCTTTTTACACGAATCATTTTACTAAATGAATAATGGAATGATTTTGTCTTACGTATGTGGGGAAAACGACTTCTCTGATGCCGTTACCATTATTTGAGTTTCACCTTCCTCTACAAGCCATATATTTTTTTAAATGAAAAGTAAATACCATGTATTACTTTTCATTTATTTTGGTATTTAAAATGGTTCTGATAATGTTTTGATTATATCAATGTGTTGTATTGATAACTTCTGATTGAAATGTGGAAATGTTATGTTTCATTTATGCATGTTTTCTGTGATAAGATATTGTTATGGTTCTTGGGAATTGTTTATGAAGACGGGTGGTTCCGTGATATACTAAGGGAGGGTGAGCCTGATATAGCTCTCCAATGCATTGGGTAACGCGAAGGAGTTAAACAACAAGGTTTCTCTAAAGATATTTAAGAAATATACTGCACTGGTTATTCCAAACATAACCATGAGGGTTAATCCCTACGTAAGAATGTTATAAATGCCTCAAGTTACCTTTATGTCTTATGATTTCTATGAGATATTCCTAAATCATATGATTTAATGAGGTATGTTAAGGTGAATATGTTTTCTGAGGAAATTATGATTCCATTGATTCTTATGTATACATGGACTAATGTTTTCTTTCCGTATTTTATATCTCTTACTTAGCTTTTTATGCTTATCCCATGTTTTGGAAATGTTTTCCACAGGATATAAAGTGGAATAGGGACATAGATGGGAATAAGGAAAAGTCATGTTGTCTAAAACATGGAACTAGACATGAATATTTTGTTCAAGAGTTTTTATTTTGTGAAAAAATGGAAACTTATTAGATGTTTCTACTCTGTAATCATTGAGTGTAATAGTTATGTCGTAATTATCTAATAATCTAAACCTGAAAAGATCCCCAATGTGAATTATTCATTTAATCCATGATTATGTAATGTTTTAAGGCTGTGCACTTATAGAAAATGTCCTTTCTTCTTTAAAAATGATTTATTTTCAGCAAATAACATGTGATTTTAAAAGAAAAAATTATTTGAAGATAAACATGAAATATTGCAAATGATTCTTGATGGATGTAATACATTATGTATGTGTAAAAATTCTTTCATGCTATATAATTTTTTATAAAATCTTCTTATAATTTTTCCAAAAATGTCAAAAAAGCATATCACTCTGAAATATGAAAAAATATTCCTTCAAAAACCGTAGTAAAGAGTAATAAATGTGAAAAATTGACATTAAAATTACATATGAGAACAGTAAAACATATTATGAAATCATTTTCATAAAACATTGATGTGGATGATAAATATTACCCCATAAATACTTACGTGTGAACAATCTCATACCAATTTATAATCAATCGAATTTTATGCCTTATAAAATAAATAAAATTATATGAATAAGTAAATATCATAATAATAATAATAATAATAGTCAAAAAATATTCATGGGCAGCATAAACACCACACAACATAAATAGGTGGTGTATAAGGCATTTCTCCTACAAAAAAAAGAGCGAAGAAATAATCCCTTACCATAAGTATGATAGATTTTATATGTATCTAAACCTATAGTATAATGATTTAAATTATGTTATTTATTATTTCAGAGTCATAGTCATTTTCATGATATCATATATTATCATATTATAAGATGTTTGTTTATAACATTTCAATATTACTTGTTATTCTGGTTATAACTGATTCATTATCATATGCTTGTTTTTTCAAATAAGATATTGTTCTCCTTCATATGTCATTTTTATATCATTTAAAAATTTAATTAATTTTTTTTATAATTATATATTTTAATTAAATAAATTTACAAAGTCATACATTACTTGATATCAGGTATAATTAATCACATCTCATCATGGACACGGTTGGTCGTACATATGAATGAGCGACGATATAATTAACATAATTTATGAACTCTATCGATGTGAATTATGTATAATATTAAAAAACCAATATAATGTTATACTAATCATATATAGTGAATAATTACATCATTATTCCTATCAAATTAATGTGGTGGTGAGAAAACGATTACAGCACTGTGTGGAGACGGTTAGCCGTACCCACACACACGTGCGGATTTTGATTTTAGTAGGACAGATAGAAAGTGAAATATTGATATTACATAGACATAATAAAATATTAGTATATAATTAATATTTTATTTATTACTTTTCAATTTAAACAAATAACTAATAAGAAGTAGAATGAGAAATAATTTGAATGAATCGGTAGAAGAGATTACCTCTTCTTCGATGTCCTCCCTCTAAATTATCTATTAAATGCACAAGAGATGGTATTTTTAGGAAAAAATAACATTTGGAATGTGACTATGGATGTTTTAACAGTAAATTGGTAGGGTATCGATTATATTGACGGATAAATATAATGTGAAGAGGCGAGGGAGAAGATTCCCTTTTACAATTGAGGTGAGGGGGACATTAAAAATCACAAAAAAATATTAAATTAAAATAAACTAAAGAAACATCCAAAAAAAAATTAAAAATTCCCTATTTAGAATATTTTATGAGATAAGGCTGTAATCTCATCATCCAATATAATTTATAAAAGTTTTCCTATCAATTTAAACATTAGTATATCAATTAACCAACAATTATTCTATTTTAATTGTTACTAATATAAAAAATGTTTCAATATTAAAATAATTTAATTTTTTTTTGGATGTCAATAAGACCATAAATGAATAATTTAGAACATTATAGAACATATAATAATTAATTTAATTTATTAAAAATTTATTTTTATTTTTAAATAATTTAATAATATATTATTTTGACAGAATATGAGTAGTGTCAATTTTGACACAATTCATTTCATGGATTTTTTAAAATATGAAGATATGATTTTATCCTAGAAAAAAATATTTTATTATATTTATATTGGGTCAGGGCCAGAAATAAAAATCACTGTAAATATTAATTTGATAAATTTCATTTATTTTAATATTTTTAAAATCTATTTTCCGATATTTCCCTTTATAAAATAATTAAATCATTGGATTGGATTAATTATTTAATACAATTATTAAAAAAATTAAAATAATAACATGATAAATACAAATATATTACCTTTTAGAGGAATAATTATATTCTAATATATCTTTTATAAAATCCATCATTAAAAATGTCATACATATTAAAACATTAATGTGACAACTTTAACACCACATTAAATTTAATATTATAAGTGTCATAATATTTTTCATATGGCTCCAAATGGTCAATAAATCTACATTTGGATGATTATGTTCGAGAAATACTATACCAGTATGAATTTTTTAACAGTTTTTGTTTTATAATGGTTATTATAATTAAAATAATTTTTTATTGATTCTTAATCAATTAAATAATTTTCGCATCATCATTGTATAATAATTTAAGGGAATTATTTAATCTTTGAAAATTATATAAAATTACCATGATGTTGAGAAATTTATAATCTCTCTGGATACTATATATTTTTGAGTTTATCTCACATTTTCCTTATATTAAAATTTTTCTAATTACAAGAGAAAAGAGGGTGACATGTTGTCACATTATTTTATTTTAATAATATATATTTTATTTTTATGGAAAAGAGTATATTTAATGATTCAATTAAAATTATTAAGTGGTAAGGGTATAATTTTATTCACACAATACGATTTTTTTCTGGTTTTATTATAATTTTATTTCCTTTATCATATTATTTGTTACCGTAAATTATCTGATTTATCTTTAATAGTTGTAAATAAAAATTACCAAAGTTACTTTTCATAAAATCCCAAAAAAATAAAAGGATAATATTTCGATAATTTGGACTAAATTATTCCAAATATTACATTATAATTTTCATATTTTTAAACATATATGTTTTTGAAATAAAATTAAAATTATTCCCATTGTGGGAATGAAAAATGGGGATTTAAAAGATAAAACATTGCATTAGGTTGAAATGTTTTTGTGTAAAAATTAAATTTAAAATTAATGTTAGTGACCTAAAATATATTTAGTGATAAAAATATATTGTATTTATAATTTAAAACCATTTATTTATAAAATATAATGATACAAATTATTTCCATGAAAAATGTTTTTTCTGTTTGAAATTATGGTGTATTTTTATTATACATCAAAATATAAATATTATTAGAAAAATATAAAAAATTCATCAATAGTAAAATTTTATATAATATTTTTAAATAACATTTTTATGTTGTTAAATGGAATTTATAAATGTTTCAATAACTAGAATTAAAATTGGTGCTCCATCAAAATGTGGAAAAACTGTATTTTTTTGAAAAATACTTCTATTTAAAAAATTTAATTTGTTCCAATATCATTTCAAGATAACATATAAGATTAATTTTAAAAAAATATTTTGAATACATTAAATATATATTACATTAATGAAAATACATCAAAAGTGATTTTATTATTTCAGAAACATAGTTATTTTCATTTAAATTATTTTTTAGTGGAAATTCAATACTTTCCATACCTGTTATTATAATGAGTAGGTTATAAGGTCAGATAATAATATTTAGTTTTTCAGAAAAACTGGGTTTTGTGTGGAATGAATTTTATCAAAATAATATGAAATTGTGTGGAAGACAAGTTAATCATAGTGTTCCACATACCCCAATCTATGTTAATATTCTGTATAGCACAAACATATCTTCGTGTAGTGTGCACCACAAGACATCAATGAAATTAAAAGAAAATAAATGTCATAAAAATCTCATGGTTTTTCATTTTACCCCCTTAAAATTAATTTCTCCATTAATTTTTTTGTATTATAATAGGATTAATACTTGAAAGTTTCTTTCAAAGAAACCCTCATCATAAAAATGAATAATAGAATATAATTATAAAAAGGAATGTTAGAAATAATAATGTCACCCAATGTAACTCATACCTAGGTTTCCACATTGGAGAACATATGTGGGAAATGAAAACATGGATATGGAAGTGAAATCAAGCTATCTACATATGATGGGATGCGATAGAGAACACGATTAAGAAAAAGTTAATAATCACAATGCCATAAATCTTTAATGATACAAGGGAACATAAAATTTAATGGAAAATAAGTTATTATGATAACATTTTTGGTATAAATATCATTTTCCTAATGTTGAATATTTTTCTGAGAAGAAATACTTACTTGAATTCAATATAATCTCACCATTGGTCATGCCTTGATCAATTTCCATGATATCTATTAATAAAAGAAATGAGGTTGAAATTTTCATTCCTAAATTTTTAGTAGATCATACAATATATAAATAGAACGATAGTTCAATACATCTGTCTTTATCACCACAAAATATTATCACATGTTATGAAATATAGATAAGTCCACCCAAAGTGAGATAATACTTTAATCTAACATACATGGTCGGGAGTTTAACTTATACTACCCATAAATTTATAAAATTTTAATACTTCTAATTGGTGATATTACAAAACATTTATAAATATTTACAATAAATTGGATTAACATTTATCCCCCACATGTCCTAAAGTATAAATTTTTGGTGACATTCCAATCATGTGAACACCTTAATAATGAATTCTATATAGTCATTGTAATAACATGAATTAAAATATATTCTTCATGAAATATTGAATTTTTCCTTATTCCAACACTTATTGGATTATTCATTTAGTCCCAAAAAGTTGTATACATCATCCATTCTAGCATAGCCCTACTATCAACAAATCCATAATTAGTTCCCAAGAAACAGAAGAATCCAATTTTCATTTTCAAATCCAAAATATTATTACCCAAAAATAATTATCTGAACATAATGGACATATTAAAGGTTGTATTTCACCTAATCATGTATTATAAAAGTATATCACCTTTCCCTTATATCACATTCCCAGGTCCTTATAACTATTCAATATATCCTATGTAGTCATTAATGAAAAAATTATTCTAAAAACACTTATATATTTCATGAATCATATAACAAAATATTAAATTTACAAAACATATATACCTCAATCATCCAACTTTATTCTTAAATGATAACTCAAGATCTATCATCATAGACTTTCCTAAATTAAGAATCATGTATTAAGTTTCCTCATCCTTAATCCGAAAAACATCATAGGTTAAAAGTAAATAACAATTATAGAACATCCCATACCTTTCACATGGAATTTACAATCTTTTTATCCTCAGTATTATAGCCTATAATCTTACCACCATCATGATTATATTTATGGGATTTCCACATTGGAATAATTTTCCTAATTCCAATACATTTTACATCTAAAATATTCAAGGTTAACTATGTTTTATATAGTTATGGATTTTAACTAAGACCATAAATCAATGTGTGAGAAATTTATATCAGAGATTAAAAACAAATAAGTAAGGTAAATTATTAATAATATTTCAATAAATGGTATATTAGGTTTCGTCCGAGGTTTTTGATGATTATCGTTAATACGCAAGGACTGTAATCGATACATAGATGTATCTTTAAAAAATCGCAACACATATCCATGAAAATATCTCTAGGGATCTAACTAAAGTTTTCACATGCTAGTTTCCGAAGATTAACTAAACTTGGTTTAATACAAACTGTAAAGTCCCCAGATTGACATAAATGGAAATTACATTACTTTTTTTGGAATACTTCATACATTACACAAAAAGACTCCTAAAGACCCATTTAATTAATATTCTTTTGAAAGTGGGAATACAAGATAATAACTTGTTGAATGATCTTCAACATATCCAATCTAGATCTTCTCCTTTATTTTTCCAATGTAAGACTATTGTTTATATCCTTTAGAAAAGAAAAAATATGAAAATAGTGATCTGAAATTCTCATTATGGGTATGTATTTAAAATACCATACAAAAAAGATAAATAATAATGTAAAACAACAACATATATTTTAAAACCCATACCACATTTAACATATATGAAAGTATTTATTCATCAAATAAATTTTGGTAGTTCTTAAGGAATAATACATTTAATAAAATTAACCATGAGAAAATAACATTGACATTGAACATATAATTGTGGAAAACACATAATCGTAGAAAATAATTTCCATATTAGCATAGGCTAATTTCGAATACCATTATAGTGGAAAAAGTCCATCATTGGATCTAGTTTTCTTAACATTATAACACTGTATTACTAAATAAAATTTACTTATAATTCTAGTCAAGTCTATGTCATGAGATATAAATATTTATCCAATTCATTTTTGGGAGATATAGGTCACAAAAATATCATAATAAAACCATTCTTATTTGTTCCACTAAAAAATTTTCACCATAGCATAACCTGAGAAATAAAATGGATTTTTTAAACATCATTCCATCATAATATAATCCATGTAAAATAAAAGGATTTAACACATATAATCACACCAAAAAAAATTAATAACATTGGAATAATTTGGATTTTATTGTTGAAACATAACCCTATTAAATAATTTAATCTTTAATTGAAATTAATTTTGATTGAACACTTGAAATTAACTCTGGAGTAAAAGATCCTTTCAAATTAAAAAAATGTATCTTTTTTCCAAATTACATGAAATTTTAAAATATAATAATTTATATCACTATATCCACAAAATCCTGTAAAGGAATATTCAAGAATGTAAGTTGTTATGATAGCATAAGAAATCTATTCCGGATTTATATGTTGAATACAATTCATTTCATACTTTTACTAGAGAATTAAAAAGTGATTCATTTTGAAGTAGAATGAAATATTACATCAAAAAAATGTATTCCAAAGTAAAAAATGGGTAAATATTTCAATAAACATCAATATAGAAAATATTGAAACATTTTATGAATTCATTTTTAGAAAATATAGGCATTGACGATAAATATACCCTAGTAAATACTTAAGTAGAAACAACCTCTCACAAATTTATAATTTGTAAAATAGTGTTCCTCATAAAACAGATAATATACTATTCATATTTAAATATTATAACAATTATACTAAGAATCATAAAAAAATTTGTGGCCACTATAAACACCAAACAAAAGAAATATTCCATATATAAGACATAAATCCCACAAAAATAAAAGTAAGAAAAAATAATCCCTTACCAAATGATGGATATAAAATGTATGTATCCAAACCTCATGTATACTGATTTAAATAATGTAAGTGATTTATTTCTTAATCATATCTGTTTTTATGATATCATATATAATTATATTTTCATCTGTTTGTTAATAACATTTCATTATTACCCGTTTGTCGGCTATTAACAACTTCATTATATTGTGCATGTTTTGTCGAATAACATCATGTTATATATATTATTTCATAGATATATCATTAAAAAAGGATATTAAATTTATATATAAAATATTTAATCACTCTATAAATTTACATGGTCATTTTTTAATGAAGATTATGTAGAATGAATCACATCACTTTGTGGGGACGGTAGGCAGTACATACAGATGAGCGGCGATAACATTCTAATAATTTTTGAATGGTATTGAAGTGAATGTTGTATAATATATCATAATAAACATCTTGTTATAATATATATATATATATATTATTATTTCCATCATTATACACATCACTGTAATGTGGTGGTGAAAAACATATTACACCACAGCTTGGAGATGGTAAGGTACACATACGTGCGCATGGTGATTTTGTTTTTCATTTGATGGATAAAAAGTGGAATATTGTTGTTACATAAACCTAATAACATCTCAGAATATAATTTTTACTAGATTCATTACATTACAATGTAAATAACTAATGAATAGGAAGTATAAGACGAAGTATTTTGAATGAATCAGTAGGGGATATTACCACTTCTTCGACGTGATCCCTCTAAATCATCTCTTAAAGGAAATATTGTTAGAATTTTTATAATAACATACCTATAGATGTTACTAGGGAAGATGATAAGTTATTTAAGGAGGGTATTGCCTATATTTAATGCGTAAAGTCAAGTGAATAGGTGATGCAAGAGGTTCCCTTTTATTACTGTGTTTAGTGGAACATTTGGAATCCCCAAAAATATTAATATATAATAAAATAAAATCACGTCTAAAAACCTCCAAAATGTCATATTTTAGAATATTGGATGATATAAGGTTTTTCTATCTTCATGAAATAAACATATGACATGTTTTTATTTCAATTTAATCTTTATCATTTTAATTAACCCTTAGTTATTATATTTTAATTTTAACTATGATAACAATTGTTTCAATATTAAAATAATGTAATTTTACTTATTTGAAATTCATTATAAAAAAATGAACAATTTATAACATGAAAGATCATATGATAATTATTTTTTATTTTTGTGTAAATTTATTATTATTTGAAATAATTTAGTAAAACATTATTTTGACAAAATATCAATAGTTTCTGTTTCTACACTATTCCTTTTAGGGATTTCTAAAAAATACCCTGATAGAGTTATTTCCCTGAAGAAAATATTGTATTATTTCCATGAGGGATCAAGGTATTCTATAAAATTTATTGGAAATATTAATTAGATAAAGTTAAATTATTTTAATATTTTTAATAACAATAATTTGATATTTACATTAATAAACTAATTATAATATAAGATTATTGTAATTATTTAATAGAGATATTTATAAAAAAAATTAAAAATAAAATAATTTGATGGAGAAAAATCTTTTATATTTCATAGTAATACATACAATTGAATATATCTTGCAGAAAATCCATCATTAAAAATATTATACTTATTAAAACATTAATGTGGAAACATTAATATCACTTTAAATAAAAGTTTATAAGCGTCATAATCTATTCCATATGGCTCCAAATGGTAAAACAAATTGACACTTTAATGAATATGGTCGATATATAATCTAATAATATATTTTTTTCCAAGTATTTATGGTCTTTTAATGGTTATTGAAATTTTAATGAAAATTATTTTATTGATTTTACTTCAATTAAATATTTTTTTTCATCATTATTGTATAAGAATTTCAGGTTGTTATTTAATATCTACAAATATTAAATAAATTACAATGATGTAGATACTTTTATTATATTTATTGATACTATTTATTATTGAATTTATCACTTATATATCAATATATTAAAATTATTATACTTATAAGAGATAAGAGGGTGCCATGTTGTCAATTTCTATAATTATAATATATATATATATATATATCATTTTCATTTACAAAAATACATTAAATGAGTCAATTCCAATACTTAAGTGTTAACGGTACACTTTTGTTCATCTAATATGATTTTAATAAGTATTATGGTAATTTGATTATCCTTATTATATTATTTGTTACCCTAATGTATCTTATTTATCATTAACTATAGTAAATAAAAATAATAAATGATATTAACCAAAAAATAAAAAAAATAAAAAATAATGTAGCGTATTTACATAAATTGGAATCACTGATTCCAAATATATAATCCAATTTTCAAAATTTTAGTCATAAAATATTCTGTAATTAAATATTAATTGTTCTCTTTATTGGAATGAAAAACATGTTTTTAAAATATTAAACATCGAAAAAAATTATAGTGTTTTTAAATAAAAAATTCAATTTAAAATTAATGCCATTTACCTAAATTATATTGAATGATAAAAAAATAATATATTTATTCTTCATAATCATTCAATAAAATAATTTAATCATATAAATTATTTCTACTACGAAATTTGTTTTCAATTTAAATTTATTATAATTTTAATATTCTTTAAAATTTGAATGTTATAAGAAAAATATCAACAATTCCTGAAAAGTGAGTTTTTATATCCCAATTCTAAAAAATAATTTTAAATTTTCACATATAATATATAAAAGTGAAAAAAATAGATTAAAAATAGGTGCACCATCAAAAGGTAACAAAACCACATTTTTTTTAAAATACTTATTTTATCTGAAAAATTGAATTCGTTCTTGAATATTGTCAAGAACACATAAAATTTTAATTTTAAACAATAGATTAAATAAATTTCATATATATAACATTAATAAAATCCAAAAAAGTGTTTTTATTTTTTTATGAGCTCACTTATTTTAAAATAATTGTTTTTCATAGGAATGCAAATAGTTTTCATAAATTCCATTATAATGAATAGGTTATTATGTAACATAATAATAATAAATTTTTTAACTTAAAATTGGACTTGTGTGAAAATAATTCTACAAAAATATGTGTAAATTGCCTTTAACACAAGCTAGGAAGAGTGTTTTTTGTACAACAAGATATGCCAGTGATGTGTATAGTGAATATTTATATTAGTGTAGTGTACAACACAAGATATAAATGAAATTAAAAAATATATCAGATAAAAATATTCTTGTGTTATAATGGATCTATGGTGAAATACACATTTTAAAAAATTCTATCATATTCTCATCACTCATGGATAATGGAACCGTCCATCTTCAGAAAACTATGAAGTCCCAAAATTTATTAATGATACAACATGAAATTAAACCACTTTCCACCAACCTCTCTCAAATCTAGAAACACTCTTGATAATCTATTGGATACTCTTAACCCATTACACAAAAATGGATTTTATCATTAATGGTCTATAAAATGTATTTCCATGATCAAGAGGTAAGCCCCGATTTATCCGGCCAATAAAGACAAAATATCCCAAACTTCATCTATTATTTACTCACCACTTTCAATATCTTCCTACTCATCACATTTATAATTACATTGAAATTTCATGGAGTGTACTCCATTTCAATTTCAAAATTATGTATGTACTCTATGAAATTTCTTAGATAAAGGGTCACGTCACATTGGGAGAAAAGATACGATATACTCTTAAGGTTTTTGTATGAAAAAGATCTCTCACCAAGGATGAAGATTTGTTAAAAATTCAAAGAATAAACCCTAGAATCAAAATCAATTTCATGTCCAGGGTAGTCCCATTCATAGGATCATATCTATCATGATCTATATGAAACTACTTTATAAACATGTATCAAAACATCTGTTTTAACAATTCATGATGCGTTAAAATACACTGTATACCACACTATATGCTTGAGAATAATCTCGATCGTAGTCTATTTCAACCTCTTATTCAACTCTACGATGTCATATTAACACTATTCTACCCATTATAACTTGACCCGCATTTTAATTTTCTAGGTTTTTGGGGCCTTCCTAGTGAGAATGTTTTTCAATAAATCTCTTATAGTACACATCCAACCCATTGAACATTCGAATCACAATCTCATTACCTAGTTATTTCAAAGATAAGACTTCATTAACCATATTCATATCAACTAATAATCCTAATTGTGTAACCATATTCTCAAAAAAAAGTTATCTATCTGACAGTTAATCTTCATATACATGGTGTAAAATTGATGTGATCAAAGCATGCTCAATTCAAAATCTATGTCTCTAAAATGTTAATCTGGCATCCAAAAATATATTAAGGTATCATCAATGAACACAAATATAAATGATTATATATATGTGTTAATGATATTGTTTATGATGTCCATAAATATTTCCTAAGAATTCATAAGTCCAAAGGTCATAAAGAGACACTCATATAACATACAATATCATTGAACATAGTCTATAGTATATATTCCTATCTAACCCAAATTTGATGATATATGATATATTTTTGTATCTTATTAAACCATGGTAATACCACAAATTTTTCAAAAAAAGAAAAAACATTGAAATAGGTACATGTTTTTCATTTTGATTTGATTAAACATCCATTTAAAAAATTATACAATAAAACCAATACATTTTAGAAAACAATACCAAATCAACCAATGTGGATGTTATCAGTTTTATAAAGATTTTATTTTAAAGATAAAAATGTTTTTCCATGATATATTTTATCCCAAAAGGTATCATGTGACAACATGGAATCAATATAGGTCACACATATGTAGTAAGGTAAATATTGGGCACAACATCTCTATGTTTAGGTAACATTGAAAAATTTCATGGAATTGTATCTCTATATAAGTCTATCACATGAATACTAGTTAAAGAAAAAATAATTTATCCTAAATTATGGTTTATTGAAGCCACCTATACTGAAAATAATTCACTATTATAAGAATCAGAACCCACACTATCTTCCTCAATGCCCATTCAACTAATCAACATGAATATTACTCATGTATTCAATTTAAAATTAACTTATCTCTGGAAAAAACTGATTTGTTTGTAATAATTGGTCATCAAGTCCATGTAAAAAATAACATAAATCGTATCATTTCCAAAATTATCAATATGCTAATATAATTAAAGCTAGAAACCAACATAGAACAATTTGGAGGGATTTGAAGACAATACACATGCCTCCCCAAAGGGGAGTTGATTGAAAATATCTTATAATAAATATAAACCACTATTTCTACCACAATTACTAACTATATTGATATGACTTATTGGGATTGGACTCTATAAAAAATTGATATAAATAGTGTAGAATAAATCAAGGTTCTACGTTGGACTGTTGGAGGTCCCTCTCACCAATTGGTTTATCCCTAATCAACGATGATATCCCTAGAATTGAACACTCTAAGGATACCTACTGTCTCACGAGTCACATGATTTATTGAACCATGATGGGATTACATGATTTTCTTATGTCATGAACCTCCACCAAAGGCATATATTCTTCAGTGCATCTTTTATGATTCGGAATATAGCCATTTCATTTTACTAGTATTTCAATAGTAGTGATATTTATTCAGTGAAATGTGATGGCCCTAGAAAAATTCCAACCATACCTGCAATTATTGATCAAATAATATTCATATACTATAATGGTATTTTAGGATACCCTTTTATACCTTAACTATTCACTTCCACCCAATAATTTATCCATAAACGTTTTTTGTACTTATAGAGTAAGAAACTAGAATGATGTGAGAAAATCCCGCTATAGATCCACTAATAATGGGGAGAATAAATTTAAATATTACATTATTAATTACCTTTAACATAATCCAAAACATATGATGAAATAATATATTGGTAATTATAATTATGTTTCGATCCTATCATTTCATATCTCGAAAATGAATGATCGTAATATTTTTATGCTTCTATGACTCATTCCACGCCATAAGAGGAGATAAAAAAATCAACTCTATGGAGCATGTTGGATAGGTTGGAAATTTCAGAGTCCCTTTCTAGAGCTACATGAACAAGTTATCATTCTCTAGCTTCAATGTAGTAGGGATGAACTCTTTTCAAAATTAGTTCTTGTAGCTCACCCAGGACATCGTTTAACATCTACCATCATGATGAATAACCACCAACTATCAGAAAATTGAACCTGAAAAAATTAAGAAATATTTAACTACTAATAAAATGGGATCTCTGTGATGTTTAAAATCCCCTTAATGATCTTTATCTAGTCCTCTACATCATGGGGGAGTGGGTCAGTTCCATTGATGAATATGGAATTATAATATCAAAAGTCGCATATATAATAAACAATTATTGCCCAACCTATGTGGTCACTTCTTCTATAAATATATACTAACCAAATAAGGGTGGGATCACTTATATATATTGACCTCCTAGCGTCATAATTTCTGAATTCTAAGTTGCATCCTTCGATATATGAGGTTTGGAAACTAGATATGAAAACAATCTAAAAGGTGATATTTATTGATATAATATATCAAACAATATTAAAATCCAATAAAATTATACAAATATTGTTAACATATTACAAACGCCAAAATGGTTCATATAGTTATAGTATATTTTCATATATATATATATATTACATCTTTTTTTAAGAATATTAAATTATTTAATCAAACACAATCACATGGACCATAAATGGTTAGTGTTTTTGGGAACAGGATAAACAACCATCTTATTTCCAGAAATATCTTCATCATCTTAGAAAATGATTCCCCCATTTAGAAAAATTCATATCCCTTACCTACATAAAACCGTTATTCATAACTTTTGGAATAGAAACAAAATAAATTGTGAGATCATAATATTTGTATGTCTAAACATAGGGATATCAATTAGTTATAATACGAAATCATAACATAGGAATAATGGTATAGAAACATGACCAAAACATACACCTTTAAGACATAATATTTCAACTATAATTAACATGATTCAACTTATAAATGATTATAACCTAAAAATACACGAATATTAATTTTGATTAATCATATTAAATTAATCATGAACCATAATTACATTTCAATAATTTTTGTCTCTATCATAAGTATAGAAGCCAATTCACATGTCAAGGTTAACAAATGAGACCATAAAATCTTATAGGATATGGTATATATATATATATTTCCCATATATTAACAAATATAGTATCACCAGTTACATCCCATAGTTGATCAATCAAATCGATTTGCTTCCCATGATGGATCAATCACATTGAGATGCATCCCATAGTTATATAATTAGTTATAAAACATTACCCAATGTATTGAAGGGATATATAACTATTGTCCCACACATTATATAATAAAAACACCCATATTTTGTCCACAAGATCATCAAACACTCATCATATCATACCATTGCAAAATAAATTGTTTTCATAAACATTTAATCACGACCTGACCCATGGATAAAATGGGATTCATAATCTCACTATCATCATAATCATATCCCATCTAGATAATGAATAATGATGACATCCCTAGATCATACCCTCAATATATAATATTTAAATTAATAAGTTTTTTTATTAATGAATTAAAATTTCTTTAAAAGACCATTTAAACATATGTATGAAAAATTACATTTTCACTTTGAATGTATCATTTTTAAGACTAAAAATCACTAGAAATTAAAAATTTTATTTTTTTAAAATAACATTCATAACTTAAAAAATATTATTCAAATATAAAAGGTAGTTAGGATATTTTTATATTTTTTAATGTGGTATAAATTAAAATAATGATTCCTTTTCACATTTTTGGTAAAATGTAAGAAATTGGTAATTTTGAAAATGACAATAAGATTAATTTTAATAATTTGTTTAAAATTTACACATGATTAAAAAAATTTTAAGCAATAAACAGAGAGTAGAAAAATATTCTTGAAAACATATTTAGAACCACGAACATAGAATAAAATAGATTTTTTATCAGAGATGGAAGAAAAATATTTTTCATAAAAAAATTAGCCTATTTATTTATTAAAACGTGGATATTTGAATGAAATATTGTATTCTAAATTAATTATTAATGTAAAATAATGTTAATATTATTTTGAAGTAGATCAACATTTTTACTATAACATCTCAGAATTTTATCAATGGAATTTCTCTTCTTAACTCATAAAACACATAAATCACATAACACACCTAGTAAAATAATCCTTTTAATAAATTACTAATGATATATTAGTAATTAAATAAACAAAAAAAAATTCAAAATTCAATAGGGAGGTAATTAATAGGAAGTAAGATAATAAGTATATGAATATTTAGGTCATCTCGATCCACTAAAATGACCACCCAAATGGATAAATCTATTGAAATAAAAAATATTGTTGATAATATAATATTCATTATCATGATGATGATATATAACTTTGAGTGAAATTATAACTAAATGAATAATGAATGGGGTATGTGGTATTTATATAAATTAATGATCCTATATATCTGTTATAAATCACATTATTGAAATAGTAATCTTTCCATTAAGAATTGTAATCTAGCCATTAGAATAGAATCACCACCTATTAGAGAATAAAAGAATATTTATGTATATTATTGATAAAATATTGATATACTTATATCATGGTATAAAAAAATAAAATGTTAAAAAATTATTAATTATGTTTTTATATATTTGTTAAATGAAAATGTTATCTATAACATTATAATTAATAAAATGATTTGAAATAATTTATTTTCATAATATATTTTCATAAACTAATATAATTTTGTATTATAATTATATGATATTTTTAGGTGACATTATTTCATTTTTAAAAGTTTCAATGAATCTATTATAAAATTAAAATATATATTTTTAAAATTAATGAAAATTTTATTAAAAAAATTAATTTTCCATATGTAGAAATTTATTCTGAAAAATGGATTCAATTTTTTAGAATAGATATGTCAAAAAATGGATTGGGTTATTTGATTTTTATCTAAAATATTTGAATTTTTTGGGAATAGTTAAATATGGTAAATTTTGATATTTAACTATATAGGCCATGTAAAGAAATTTTTGAGTCATTATTGACGTAAGAACCCATTATCATTAACCCTACATAAATATTTACTATATTTATACATATGAATCAGTACTATTGACAATGTTCATCCAAAATAGTAAACTAATGAATATAATATTTAAAAACACCTTTATCCTCCCCCCGATAAATACCACTACACAATACCCATTATCCTTAGTCCTACGACTTTTATCATGTAAATATTCTAAAAATGATCTTCCCAAGCTTGTTCCATATGTCAAAGAAATTTTTTTCTCAATAGAAGTCCATCAACATGTTCCCTATGGGGTCCTTCTACGATTTGATATTCTAAGATGCAACATTCTCAAACAATCTCTTTTTTAATTTCATTTCTTCTTCATAATTCCCATATCATATTTCATCTATAAAAGGATAGTATATCCAGTATCATGTATCTAAATTAATTATATATTTCAAATGGAATTTCTTCTATCCAACACTTTTTTCATCTCGTATTTTTCAATGAAATGAATCCGTTGTCCAAATTATGGCTGTTAATCACCCTGTGGATAATGATTCTTAATTTTTCATTTCCTCCTTCAAGGCTGGTCATAAAAGAATTATTCTGGTTAATGAGAATTTTATATGTATATTATAAAAGATATAATGTTCCGTAACAAATATATAAATGTAATATTCAATAAAATGAAACTAATACTCGATTGTCATAAAATTTACCAAAATAAACTAAACATTTTTCACTAAAATTTATAAAATAAATCATCATCATTTTAGTGCAACAACATAACAAAATCATTTACAAAGTAAGGTATTTGTATGAACATCTATATTTTCTTATATTGCATTATCTCTCAATCTGACTCAATTTATCACTTCATTATTCTAATATACTTCCTCTATATTTAGTTTAAATTTACCACAGACATATTCCATGTTTATTTAATCTTTCGTTAATAGGGATGCACCTATATTAACAGTTCCATTTTTATTTCATTTCGAAAATTTGATTAAAGTGTAATTTTCAATTTTCTTTGTCTCTTTTAAATTGAAACTCATTGACTTTTTAATGATTTACAATCAATATCCATATTAATTTAAAAAACATTTTAATACACTTTTGGTATAATTTAAATTATTATTCCCTTACCACTTTTAAAGAATATTTACATCTACTCTTAAAAACCAACTTAATTAGCACATTTTCAATGTTAATTAACAACACTTTTTACACGTTTTCGCATTATTTGGTCATCACATAACATGATCTGTTCAAATGTTTCCTATATGAATGTCCATGTATGATTTAAATATCGTATTTCTTAGATACCATTATGATACACCCTTTTTTTCCTTACGACATGATTATGATTCCTAATTCGTTCCATGGGAAACTATTATGCTTGATTTATTTTTATGGAACACATATTCGTTAACATTTTATTATGGGTGTTCATATATAATGCTCCAATGAATTCTATAAGGTTTTGAATCATGAGATGTTATATATGGTATTAGGGAGTAAATCTAATCCCTTAAGGGAATCCTTGCACCATGTGATACAAACATCACAGTTATGATTGACTCATTTTTATGTCATGTTATGGGTTTCATCCACATTTCTATATTTCCATGATCATATGATTCAATGTTTTGTAGTCTCTTCCTAAACATTTTTTTTTCATATTCAATAAAAATCATGAATTTATGTTATTTTATTTTCGACTTATGTGTTTTATTTATTTTCCATGATTATTCCCATTATAGTATATCAAGATCATCCCATTTTGTCTCTGTTTTTCCTAGGATATCCTATCCAGCTGTAGGATTGAAAAGGATGATTCTATCTCTTTATAGAGATTGAATTATAATAATTTATACTAGTTCCATGTTTCCTAATTATGTACCTTTTATTCCAATGGGAATAGACTTTTTAATCATGGTTTTTTTATTTTATGGATAATTATAATTTGAATAATTTAATAATATATGAAAATGGATAGGGTCAATTGAGTTGGTATTAAAGAATGTTCTAGTTATTATAGTTGAAACTGAATAAAAACTATAGTATTATCCCAAGGGATAATACTATAACCATCAATGACTATGTTGAAATTTAGGGAATCATGAGTATGAATATACTTTTCATTTATAATTTATTCCACCCATGCCTTCATTTTTATATGATCATTAGATACAAGTCAATACACCATATATTTTTTTAATTTTATTTTTCATAGTTTGTGGAAGGAATAGAAGAACCCATTATAAGGACCCATGCGATAAAAAATACAATGGATTCCCTATGGAAATACTGAATTTGATGGGAAGTGGATATCAGAACCTCAATAATGTTCTAGATCAAATAGCTCATGATATGAATAATAACCTCAATAGTGAGGAATTACACCCTTCTCCTATGAAAAATAATCTATTGGATGAATAGTTAATGAGAAAAAGACCTCCTATATTTATTTCATATTCTAATAACCTTATCATGGAACAATGTAATACATCTATTGAGAAGATATTATATACACTTTCATTATTTGAAGGAGACAATGTTATAATAGTGGTCATTCATTTTGATGGTGAAGCTGGTTAATGGTTGTAACATCTTGGATTAAGATACATTTAACCTATACCTCGACCTAGTGGGTCGCATGTACTCATGAAATCCAACCCTTACACATCAGTCTTTCTACTAGTGTTGTTTGTCTATGGTGGTTCATCCATGGGTTTCTACCCTCATATATGAGTGGAATAACATATAAAATAAATAAAAGGAAAAAACATAAGAATAATATGAACATATAATATGACAACTGGGCTAGTAACCTTATGTAGTGAAAATCCAAATATAACATAATGAAAAATAAATCTTGAAGCATAAATAAACAACAACTATAATAATAATCAAAATTGAAAAGGCTTTTTCATATATAATAACATCATGGCATGTTGATATGAAATTATATTGGAAATAGGGGACATGTATATACAATATAAAATACTAAATACAAAAACAAATACTAATCCATTACCATGTCGAGAATAATTTCTGTCCTCCTCTCCCATGATATAAGATATATAAATATCACGTCAATAATCAGTAACATGGTGCTTTAAAATATTAATTCATGACGAAATGTAATCTAACTGATTACCAAATGTGGACCAAGTAGGATGTGATAGAAAACCCCATTAGGATAAGTCTAGCATTAACTATAATTGATTACAAGTGGTTTCCATAGTAACCTAAGTGTACAGTTAATATGATTGTTAAAAAAATTTAAATAAATAACCACCAACATCCTTAGGTCCATAATGGACACCTGTCGACTCTGCCTTCTTCTACATAAGCTGAAATGGGTGTTCAATCTGTAACCACACACACACACATGACCATAAAGAGATATATAGTCATATATCATATCCACCTATATGCACGATGTATGTGAAGATTTATCTTGGAATATTCATTGATACTAGGTGATGGTTGGATATAGGGCATAACACATGTGTCTATAACCAGTGTAATATTATATAATCTTAATCATGGGAACATCCCACAAATATCATAATGAATGTGATATATTTTTCTCCACACTTGATATAGGTGGGGTGAGATTCCATGCCCAACATCATGAATGGTTGAATATTGGATGATATTAGGATCTCTCAAAAAATGTATAATGGCGAGAGACATCATGTTCAACACCTGATGTATGGGAGAGTGAAGCATCATGCTTATCAATTCCCATAACCATTGTTCAATATCCAATAACATTGGAATATCATTATAATACTAACAACTATGAGGGATAACCTATAATTTATTATGATCAGAAACCCCACTAAAACTAAGGCATCATTGTTTTTGTATGGAATATAATAAAATCATGCATCAATTACAGCATCCATACCACACATTCATATTCAATTCAATTAAAAAATGTATTTCATATTAGTATAGAAAAAGATATTGATGCAAATAATTTCAATATAAATACTCAATATAATATACCAAGACATGTCATTTTATGTTCAGGATAATCCAATCACCTAGGAGGTTCTTTAGAAACTACGAAATTTTGTAAAAGAGTGGATAATTACATTTATGATCCAATATGAACACATAGAATACATTATAGTTTTTTTATAAATTAATTCTTATGGGGAATTTCAATCCTTCACACCCATGGGGTTAATATGGTTGAGGTTGAAATACCATAAACAAATTGACAGGTTATACGAGAGTATAAACACATAAATAAGTCAATTTAAAGGGAAAGAACTCAATTTAAGGCATCACGTGGAAATGCAAAGTGAGTGTAACATTTAATGAAATAGGAAAACAACTCAAATATTCAATTAAAAAACTATGACACCATCTTTATGGTCATAGATTACTCCTAATCTAATATCTGTTTTAGATTGTATGTACATCCAATGAAAAACAAAGAATGGTCCAACACCCTAAATATAAGGAAAATGATATTTCACCAAAATATAATACGATATATGAAGATAATCCATTAAGATAAGGAAGATTATTTTATAAAAAAATACTGTAGATATGAGGCTTCTTACGATTATGGATTTGGAGTTTGGATCTTGGATATATCTCAACACAATTATGGTGGAGAAAGAGTGTTAACAAGACAAGAAATGGAATATTAATCCATTAGAAATGAGGAAATATATAATGGTATTTATTTATAATTAATTTAGGGAAAAAATATATATTCACTCTAAAAACATTTGGCATATGGTTTGGCACCACATTTTTGATAAACTATGCATTAACAATGCTCACCTCCCTATCTGAAGAGGGTCCACATATGGTCTAGTAACCCATTTTCAATATCCTTTCAAAAAACATGAAAACCAACTAACAATATTTTCATAAATTATTCCATGAATGTATTTATGCTCACATGGTTGAATATGAACTATGTGGCCTCCTTCTATATAATAATACACCACACAGTAACCCTACATATGTAGTGAAACTTTAATCCAACATCATTTTCCAAATTATCAGAGTTATTTCCTCAGAACGATCCGCACACAATACTGAAACATTCCATAGGCCATAAGTAATGTATACTAAGACATAAAAATATTTAAAATGAAAAAATAATGATGTATACGTTGAAAAAATGATGGGTCATTACATCCTCCCCTCTTTAAACAAACTCATCCCCGAGTTGGCCTTCTGAGGATAATTAGATATCATCAGATAAATGATATAGACACTAAGAACATATATCTACCTCCCACTCTAAGGTCTCATCTAGTACTCATCCATGATTTCATAGCACATGTACCAGATGAACTAACTCTTCTGAGGGTGTCTTCATGATCCGATCCACAACACAAACTAGATACTCTAAAAATAATTCATCCATATCTTACTAACCCTCATCAGGTACAAAAACATACAATATATCGATATAATACATGAGAAACTGAGATACATGATAGAAATCATAAATAAATAGGTATCTCAAAGGAAATATTATATGGGAATCCACTGGTCACATTCATTCCAAATTCTCAAAAGGACAAACGAATTAGTGTTAAATATTACCCTTCCCCAAAATACATTAGTGGCCCACCTTGAGTTAAAATTACAAAAGAACAAGATCATCAACCATAAGTAGAATATGTAATCTATGTTGGTTGTAATATGACTATTGTCGGTCCTTAGCTACTGACATGTTCTTTTTGATCGACCATACCTACTCTATTGTCTCCAGACATAGATGTACTCCATAAAATGCTTGAACCCCTACCTCTATCCAACAGTGATGTGAATTGAAAGGCCTACTAGAAAATGATTCAAAAACATCCATCTAAATGGTATACTAAAATCATTTATTATATGAGTACTCATTATTGTATATATGTTTCTACAATGTACCACTGAATTCATATACAAATGAAAAAATAATTTCTTCCATAATACGAATCATACGGTATGTCCATCCATCAATATACAGGTGACAGTTCATTTTTAGTTGGAACTGTATACCCATGGATTTCTACAACCCCTTCCAAAATCATGGCATGAAGTGAGCTTTCCCATCAAAAATAATATATTACTGATCTCCATGAAGACATATGACCTCCCTAACTCATAGCCTCTCCAGATCATCTTAAGAGGACGCCTGTTAAATCGGTAATAAATGTATGACCATCATAAAATGGTCAATTAAATCCTAGAATCTGTCGTTCTTATGAGGTGGTTTGGTAAATCAGTCATGAAATCCATTGAATCATGGTGACACTTCAACACATGAATCGAAAATGCATGTACAATTCCTGATATTCATTGATGCTCCACCTTCTACTTCTAATTGGTGGAACACCAAGTGACTAAACAAACAATCTCCAAGTTGATAGAAATCCACCAATACTGGTGGCATATGTATCGACACATCTTGGTGACACTGGGATAAACTATCCATGGTGAGGCTTGAAATTCCAGTATTAACTCTTATTTTAGGTCCTATAGGACCTATAATTTCCAATTAACTTTTAAGGAATCATTATCATCCATGATTCAACGTGATTTTGAATCATAATTTGAGATACATTCCCTTAGGACAAGGAAGTCAAGATCAGATATTTTCTTCATTCTCACCAATTTTAGAAGCGTAGAGGTCACAACTGAAGCTAAGAGGATTGTTTGACCATGATCCTACGGAATTTCAACATTCATTTTTAAAAATAATTTCATGAGTTTCATTCACCACAACAGACCTAAGAAGCCTTTTTTTGAGTCATCTAGTTAAAAATATAAGATAAAAATTATATTTCCCCAGTGATTAAGAATTCTAAAAATCAAAGGATTTTAGGTAATCTACTCATATGAACTTCCATAAATTCAGATAAAACTGTGTAAAGATATACTTGATAATTTTTTAATCAATTAATACCTTAAAATGATCTCTATGTAATCAATTTATACATCATCATATATAATCTTTGACAACATTTAGATTGCGGTCCTGCATTGGTAAATTCCACTTAAATGTATCAACTGACAAGACTCGTATGTTATGAATCACTCATCCTACATCAAAACATCTCCAAATGTGATAGCTAACATGTAAATGTAATGGGAATAACAACTAACATGTCAATTTAATAGGTATAACACCTTCCTAGTTTCAGTATAATAAGGTTATATTCTAAAGTCATTCTTATATTCAAAACCTTAATAGATGCATCACAATCTTCTTTCCACATGAATTTCACACACTTTTTAATCTAGACTATAAATAGTTGTTCAAGATATAATAAACCTTGGATGAAGCCTGTGTAATAATTGTATAGTTCCATGAAATAATATATATCAAATATGTTCTTCCACTTCTCCTAAAAGACAATAACTCTCACTATCAATGGGTTTTCAGAAACTCTTAACATTGGTATGATATGACCCAATAAGCGGAATTTATCGATATAGAAGAGGAATTTACTAATATTATAACAAATCACGTTCTCCCTTACTGTATTCAAAATGATCTCAAGATTGTTTCAATGGAGACATTGAGAATAAGAATGCATTATGATTTTGTCCATAGAGAGTATCACAAATGAATGTAAATAAGGGTGGAAGTGTAAGAACCCAGATCTTCATTTCAGGTACGACTTTCTTTTTTTTAAGTTTTTAAGAAAAATGGAGTTTTTGGAAAATTTTGAAGTACACACCGTGTACTTTCTGAGTACACATCGTGTACTCTTCTCCAGCTCGAAGCAGTGTGCTGGCCATGTCCAGGCCACACATACAGTTTGTAGGGGTGACATGGAGGACGATTTTGGCGTAGTACGGAAAGACCTAGTACATGTTGTGTACTTTATTTTTTTTTCAGTAAACGGACCAAATTTTCTCCTGACTCACAGAAGCGTCTTCTTCTAGGTCCCGTTCATCTGAGTGCACCGAGGATCTACAAATCGTAGACGAGCTCCCGTCTCTCCATCCATTCTCCGATTCGAGCACGGTCGATTGTGTTGGAATCATAGTGGTAAGTTCTTCCTTCTTCTTGAGCCTTGTTTTCTTATTCCTCATCCTTTTCATGTAATCCTGGTTTATGTGTTTCAAGCGTTTTCTTAGATCTATGACGTTTTAAGGAGAATCTATCATCGCTGTTCACGTATATTGATCTCCTAAGATCGAGGTAGGTGGTTTGTGCCTTTCTGTAGAAATTCTCAAAGTATCTTGTGCAATTACGCCAATTCCCTTGAGAGGGAATTTTACATTTTCCTATTTTTCCCTTGATTTATTTCCTACTTGCATGATTTCTATAGAAGAGGTTTACCTTTGTGAATAGAGTAGTTTTGGTTTTACTATGGATGCTTGCCATGATTGTTTTAATTTTTTGGTGTTTTCCAGTTTCCATGCCTAGTTGTAGGATAGTGGATTTGTTGCTTTGTTATGTAGTTGAACCTTATAATTTTAGCCAAGTAGTTTTTGAGGTTACTTGGACGTTGCACTTGTACTGAGAATGTTTCTTTCACATAAGATTGTGAGAACCTATTATAGTAGACCATAGAGAGAATTGACGAAAGGGCTTATCCAAAGTGTATTTTAATACGATGTGAGACCACATGGGGAATTGAAGATGAGTGCTTCCTCAGAGAGTTTGTAGTTCCTCGATGCGGGCCACAGGGGGAATGAGATGTTGAGTGCTTCCCCAGAGAGCCTTTAGTACGATACGAGACTATAGGGGGAATTGACGGTGGGTGCTTCATCAGAAAGTCTACTCTTAGCTGAACCAGAGGGGTGATACTGTGTGTGCCTCCTAGAGAGTTTCTAGTCCATATAGGTTGAACTATAGGGGTTAGGTTGTGAGATCTACCCAGAGGGTTACCTGTTTTCTTACTTTTTGTTGGTTGTTTACTTGTTTACGTTAAATGCTAGAGTTGTGGATTTTATCTACTGTGTGTTTTTCTGTTTACTGCATTCTGCACTTGTTCTTGCCTTGTATTCATTGACTGTTAGGCACCGATATTTGGGTGATTACCTACAAGGATTTTATCTCACACCCTATTTGGGTCATGCTTTTGGGCCCATGCAGACTATGTTGTTGCAGGTGTAGATAAGGGAAAGCACCCTTCTACTTCAGGTTCTTGATTGCACTGGAGCTAGAGAGCTTGGGAAAAATTCGAGGCTTGCGATGAAGAAGAGTTTCTCATCTGTTTTTCTTTTGATGTTGCATTAGTACTTGTGTTCATCTTTATTTCAGCACATTGTTGTGTTTTCTGCTTTCCTTAGATAGTTGTACTTTCTGCATCATTACCATCATTGGTATATATTCATTGCTTCCGTTGTTTGGTTTCAGTTGTTGCATATTGTTTACTACTTCCGTTGTTTGTTGTTATTTCCCCTACCTTGTATACCTCACCGAATGAGGGCATAGTTTCCCCAATAACATTCCAAGGTCGTCGCTGCTAGTCGGCAACCTCTGGCGTTTGGGTAAATGCGCTTGAGGTCATGGGTGAACCAAGTATGGGGCACCAGTGGAGGGGTTCCGGATTCGGGTTGTTAAAAAGTTTTATAAGAGGAGTTTCCTTTCTCTTTATTTACTCTTTGGAGCCTTTAGCCAGGGGTAGGATGGATTTGGTACTTGGTATTAAATTGTGCTCAGGATTATCTAACCTGGGTAGAAGGGAAAATCCATAGTACCTCGTTAATTACAGTTTGATGGTTTTTAGATTGACGGTTGTTATGATTTCACCAAGAGTGATTCACATGATTTGTTTTATTATTGTCTTGACTATTTTGGTTCTATTTCTGTTGTAACCCGATGAGATGAGGGTATTCCATATCATGAATCATATAGGCAGTTGTAGAAATCACATTCCATGCATTCTTGCCATTCAATTTAGGGCGCATTAGCTATTGCATGCTGTTGTGATAGATTTGTGTAGATTTTTCATGTTGTTGTGATAGATGTTTGATAGAATACCTACTGCCATGTTAGAGTATTTATTGTATTCTTATTTTCTTAAATGAATGCCAAATTTTGATTCATGAGGTGTTACGGGCCCTCTTGAATCTGAATTTGGTGGATCAAGATCCTGTTTTCTCTTGTTTATGACTGTAGGAGATGCAGAGCTTTGATTCGCGGGGAGTATGGCCCCCCACAAATCGGAATTTGGAACCTCTCTACCATTTTTTTTCTGTTCTTTGGGTTTCTGTGCATTTTCTGAGAAACTACCCAGAAAAACCCAGAATACACGGCGTGTAATTTTTACTACATTCCGTGTAGTTTTTTTTGCTGTGTCACTGACCGTGTGAGCAGGGACATGCTGTTGTGGAAGTAACTCTAGGGACACACCATGTGCGGTTGGTACACACCGTGTAGTTCAGAGACGTGTACCCAGCCATGTCACTAACAACATGGGTCCAGGAAGCTCGAGTAATGCACGCTGTGTTGAAAAGGAAGACGTTGTGTAGTCCCGTCTAGGTACCCAGCCATGTCATAGACAACACGGGTCGGCGTCACCATCTCTTAGACACATCGTGTTGTTTTCGGAACACGCTGTGTAGTCTTGTTCAGGTACCCGGCCGTGTCACGAACAACACGGGATGGTGTCACACTCACCTATACATGCCGTGTATGGTCCAGCCGTGTAGCCGGCCATGGGTTTAACAACACGGCCCACCGAAGCCCTGTTTAGTACACATCATGTTTTTTCAAAACACGCCGTGTAGTCTCATGTTAAATCGGACCATGTGGGTTAGCCATGTAAAGAGACTCGGGCAGGGGAATAGTTTTCAAGTACACGACATGTGATGGGTCAACACGCTGTGTAGTTTGAGGTGTTACATGACCTGTAGGGTAGGGTTACACGCCCATGTCAGTGGCATAATAAGACACACCGTGTAGTTTTATACACTATGTGTAGTCGTGTTTTGTAAACTTGTGTGTTTTCCATACCCTGTTCCTATTTTGTACTCTTATGTTTCTTGTCCTTGATTTTCTAATCTAAGGTGTGATTTTGATCTTTCATAGCTATGCCTCCGAGAAGTCACCTAGTCGTACGTATGTCATTATGCAGTGATCCGATGCCAGATATGGCTGATCGGGGACTTCCTGCCGATCCTCCAGTCGGGCCAGCCTTGGCACCGACTTTCATACCAGTTGCAGGCACTGATGCATAGTTCAGGGAAGTTTTTATGAGGATAATGCATACCTTACAAGGAGCATCACATCATTCCATGTTTATGGTATACTTGACGTGGGGTTTTCAGCTGCAGCATCCTCCCACGTCCTCTGGGGATAGAGGACCTCAGGCTGTAGAGTCATGGCTGGAAGCCATGCTGACTATCTTCGAGAATCTGTAGACACCTCCAGAGAGGCATGTCAAGCTCGCTTCCTACATGCTACGAGACTCCACCAAGAGGTTGTGGGACATGATCTCACATGCGGGTCATCAGTAGGTTATGGCTTGGGAGGAGTTTCAGCAAATCCTCTATGACTACATCTACCCGGAGACCCTGAGGGCCGACCGAGCCAGGGAGTTCATGAGATTAGAGAATGGTAATCTTTCTATCATGGAGTATTCCTCTCGTTTCACCGAGCTACAGTGTTTGAAACACCTCCGTAATGGGAGTGGGGTGTTTTGGGAAAGGAAGTTTAAGTATGGTCTTAGGCGGGAGATCCGCTAGTAGGTGAATCTCTTCTAATTGACTTCCATCACTTCCATCATCAACCAGGCACTGATTGAGGAGTGCAATCAGAGAGACTACAGAGCTGCGAGCCAAGGTGGTTCTGCTCCTAGAACAAGTTTCCCTCCAGATGACAGCAAAAAGCAACGTATGGAGTCTACGCGCAGTGATCCGAGGAAGCAAGATGCATTGTCAGGTAGCCAGGTGGTATGCTACTAGTATGGCCGGTCAGGGCCCACGAGGCCGTAGTTCTAGAGAGACACTATGGAGTTCCAATCTTGCGGCAAGATGGGCCACCTTCGGCATTTCTTTCAGGTTTTCTCACCTGCATCTGGTGAGCATGGTTCTTCCATGACTCTTCGTTTAGGAGTAGTACCACTAGTTTCTCACCAGTCGGGAAATTGGAGCTCTTCCAGCCATTTGGGCCGAGGTGGAGGTCGAGGCCATAGTAGTCATCCACCAGTCCCTCAGCACTAGTAGGGAGGATTAGCTCAGGGTGGTCAGGTAGGGTCACAAGGCCGCGGTGGAGGCCAGTCCTTCGCCATGGAGTAGACCTATCAGGAGCAGGATCCCGACCCTTTTATAGTTCGATGTACGATTTTATTAGTCTTAGTTTTATCTTCAGCTCTTTTCAATACTGGTTCTACTCATATCATTATCTCTATTGCTGTCGTGGAGTGCCCCAGGCTCTGCATCTTTTCATCCGCTGACTCATTGACACTAGACACACCTTTGGGGACAAGGGCATCTAGTGTACGCTACTGTAGAGAGTTCCCTATCGAGGTTGCAGGGTATCATTTCTTATGGGATATCTATGTCCAAGAGATTATAGTATATGATTTCATTCTTGGGATGGACTGGTTGGTTCCCTTCCAGGAAGTCATCTAATGTTATCACCGTAGAGTGATTTTCGTTTCACCAGAGGGTGAATATTTTATTCATAGTGGTGAATGGGATGTACAGGCGAGTCAAGCTAGACTCAAGCATCATGGGCTAGGAAGGGTGATGAAACATATTGCTAGTTTTTATCTGGATGATCAGGGGACTTCGCAGTTGGACATTCCTCTAGTGGTGGATCGTTTCAGGGATGAATTTTCAGAGGACTTTTTGGGTTTGCCTCTGGAGCGTGAGGTAGACTTTTTTATTGAGCTCATACTCGGAGAAGCACCGGTTTCCATTACTCCTTATAGGATGGCTACACCTGAGTTGCAAGAGCTCAAGAAGAAATTGGAGGAGTTGTGGGAAAATGGTTTCATCCAACACAGTACTTCTAATTGGGTTCACCTGTCCTGTTTGGGAAGAAAACAGATTGTACCCTTCGGCTTTGTGTGTATAATCGGAATCTGTACCAGTTGACGGTAAAGAAATGATATCCCTTGCTGAGGATCGATGACCTGTTTGATCAGCTTCGAGGAGACCGGGTGTTCTCGATGATCAACTTGAGGTTCGGTTATAATCAGTTGCATGTTAGACCATCAGATATACCTCTAACAGTTTTTAGGAGTATGTATGGTCTATTTGATTATACCGTCATGCAGTTCGGTCTCACGAACACGCCTGGAGTTTTCATGGAACTGATGAACTAAGTGTTCCATCCTTACTTTGATTCCTTTTTCATAGTCTTCGTGGATGATATCTTAGTGTACTCTCACACTTGACACGACTATGACACACATCTTGAGACCGTTATGAGTACACTGAGAGAGCATCGTCTTTATTCTAAAATCTCAATGTTCCACTTTTGGATGGATCATATTCACTTTTTGGGTCATGTCGTCTCAGAAGCAGGAGTATCTGTGGACCCAGAGAAAGTGAGACCTGTAGTTTCCTGGGGGTATCCAAAGAAAATTTTTGAGGTACGGAGTTTCCTAGTGCTGGATAGATACTATAGATGCTTCATTCGGGACTTCTCACTCTTAGCAGCACCTTCGACAGGTCTAACCAAGAAGGGAACAGAGTTCTTTTTTCCAGATTCTTGTCATTCAGCCTTTCATGAGCTGAAGGGAAGATTGACGTCAACACCGATACTAGTCTTGCAAGAGCCAGGCAAGAGCTGCACTATCTATTGTGATGCTTCAGGTATCGGACTAGGTGTTGTGGTTATACAGGTAGATGGAGTCATTGCGTACGGATCTCGGCATTTGAGGCCACATGAGAGGAACTACCCGACACACGATCTGGAGTTGGAAGCTGTTGTTCATGCCTTATGTTATTGGAGACACTATCTTCTGGTAGAGCACTTTGTGGTCTTCACCAACCACAAGAGTATCAAGTATATCTTCACTCAGCGTGATCTGAATTTGAGGCTGTACATGTGGGTCAAGTATCTTTAGTCTTTTGATTTTGAGCTTGCCTATACACTGGGAATGGGAAATGTAGTGGCAGATGCTTTGAGTATGAGAACTCAGATTCAGGAAGTTCAGGAGGCTAGTAGTGAGTGGAATCTTATGGATCTATTCTCAGAGATGCATCTAGAGGTGTACGACAGGCAGGGATGAAATTTTCTATCTTTTGTAGCTGTTACCTCAACACTACATGATCGGGTGTGGATGAGGCAGCTATTAGACTCAAAAGGCTTAGTCCTGCAGGAGAGTTTGTCAGGAGAGGACCCTATTCCTGGATGGACAGTAGGTGAGGATGAGATCTTGTGTTTCTAAGGATGTGTATGGGTTCTAGAAGACATACGCGAGGAGATGATGCTTGATTTTCATTCCACAGTTTGAGCAGTTCATCCTGGCATCACCAAGATGCATCGGGATCTTCATCGCCAATACTGGTGGCCAGGTATAAAGAAAGATGTTACTAGTTTTTTCATGAGATACTCTACTTGTCAGAAGGTGAAGGCAGAGCATCAGCAACCAGTAGGCCTTTTGCAGCAGTTATCCATTCTGGAGTGGAAGTGGAATGATGTTGCGATGGACTTCGTGACCGGGTTGCCATGGTCACCTCGAAGGAACGATGTTGTTTGGGTTGTCATTGACAGGCTCATGAAGGTGGATTACTTATTGCCGATCAAAGAGTCTTTCAGGGTAGATGATCTGGGATGACTTTACATCATAGAGATCATTCATCTGCATGGAGTTCAACACTCTATTGCTTCAGATAGGGATGCATGCTTTACCTCTCGGTTCTGGCAGGGACTTCAGAAGGCGTTGGGTACATATGTACTTTTGAGTACAACATACCATCCCCAGACAGATGGCCAGTCTGAGCGTACGATCCAGGTGCTAGAGGATATGATCTGTGCTTTCATTCTGAATTTTGGCGGTTCTTGGGAGAAGCATATCCCTCTGGTTGATTTCTCCTACAACAACAGCTTTCAAGAGACCATTCAGATGAAACCATACGAGGCTCTGTACGGTAGGCCATGCCGATCACCCTTATGCTGGCTCGAGGCAGGAGAGCCAACTTTTCTTGGACCTCATCATGTTCAGGAGATTTCAGAGAAGATAGAGTTGATTCGGAAGAGGATGGATACACCACAATATCGATAGAAGTCTTATGCTGATCAGTGGAGATGACCATCGGAGTTTTAGGTTAGGGATCAGGTTTTGCTGTGTGTCGCACCGAGGTTGGGGCACAAGATGATTCAGAGACAGGTTAAGCATTCACCACTGTACATCAGGCCGTTTGAGTTTTTGGAGAGAGTTGGTCCGGTTGCCTATCGGTTGCAGCTACCTCAGAGGTACCAGGCCATGCACAAAATCTTCCATGTCTCTCAACTCCGACGTTACTTTTAATACCCCTCTCATGTCTTTCGGCCCAAGGAGGATGAGCTCAAAGCGGATGCATCGTTTGAGGAGCATCCAATCAAGATTATTGATCACAGTATGAAGGTTCTCCGTGGGCAGTCTATCCCTCTTGTATTGGTGCTATGGCAGCATGGGCGAGTAAAGGACGAGACCTGGGAGAGGGAGGTCGATGTATGATCATAGTGGCTAGAGCTGTTCAGGGTTTCTTCTTCTACGCCTCGTTAGGGAAATTCAGAGGCAAATTTATTTAAGGGGGGAAGTTTGTAAGAACCCGAATCTTTGTTTCAGGTACGCCTATCCCTTTTCTGGAGTTTTTATGAAAAATGGAGTTTCTGGAAAATTATGTAGTACACGCCGTGTACTTTCTGATTACACGCCCTGTACTCTTCTCCGGCTCGATGCCGTGTGCTGGCCGTGTCCTGGACACACAATTGGTGTGTAGGGGTGATGTGGGCGCCGATTTTGGTGGAGTATGGAAAGACCTAGTACACTCCATGTACTCTAAAAGTACACTCAGTGTACTTTATTTTTTTCATTAAACTGACCGGGGTCACGCCTGACGCACAAAATCATCTTCTTCTAGGCCCCATTCATTCAAGAGCTCCGAGGATCCGCGAATCTTCAACGAGCTCCCGCCTCTCCGTCTGTTCTCTATTTCGAGCACAGTCGATTGTGTTGGAATCAGAGCGGTATGTTCTTCCTTCTTCTTGATCAATGTTTTCCAATTCCTCCTCCTTTTCATGTTATCGTGGATTATGTGTTTCATATGTTTTCTCAGATCTATGACATTATAAGGAGAATCTGTCATCATTGTTCATGTATGTTGATCTCCTAAGATCGAGGTAGGTGGTTTGTGCCTTTCTGTGGAATGTCTCTGAGTATCTTGTGCAATTGCGCCAATTCCCTTGAGCAGGAATTGTGCATTTTCATGTTTTTCCTTTTATTGATAGTCTGATTTCTTGATTTCTATAGTAGAGGATTACCTTTGTGAATTGTGTAGTTTTTGAAGTACTATGGATTATTTCCATGCTTGTTTTGATTATTTGGCATTTTCCAGTTGTCATGCCTAGTTCTAGGATAGTGGAACTGTTGCTTTGTTATGCTGTTGAACCTTAGAATGATATCCAAGTAGTTCTTGAGGTTACTTGGACGTTTCACGTGCACTGAGAATGTTTCCTTCACACAGGACTGTGAGAACGTATTGTAGTAGACCATAGGGGGAATTGATGAAAGGGCTTCTCCAGAGTGTCTTTTAATACGATTCAAGACCATAGGGGGAATTGACGATAAGTGCTTCCTCAGATAGTTTGTAGTTCCTTGACACGGGCCACAGGGGGAATGAGATGTTGAGTGCTTCCCCAGATATCCTTTAGTACGATACGAGACTATAGGGGGAATTGACAGTGAGTGCTTCCTCAGACAGTCTAGTATTAGCTGAACCAGAGGGGTGAGACTATGTGTGCCTCTTAGAGGGTCGCTAGTCCTTGTAGGTTGAACCATAGGGGTTAGGCTGGGAGAGCTACCCAGAGGGTTACCTGTTTTCCTACTTGTTGTTGGATGTTTTCTTGTTTACTTTATATGCTAGAACTGTGGATTGTATTTGCTGTGTGATTTTCTATTTACTGCTTTTCGCACTTGTTCTTGCCGTTTATTCATTGACTGTAAGACACAGATCATTGGGTGATTGCCTACTGGGATTGTATCTCAAACCCTATTTGGACCATGCTTTTGGCCCCAAGCAGACTATGTTTTTTCATGTGTAGAGAAGGGAAATCACCCTTCTACTTTAGGTTCTTGATTTCACTAGAGCTGGAGAGCTTGGGGTCGAGCTGAGGCTTGTGATGCTGAGGAGTTTATCATCTGTTTTTATTTTGATATTGCTTTAGTACTTGTGTTAATTTTTATTTCAGCATGTTGTTGTGTTTATTTCTTTACATAGATACTTGTACTTTCTGCATCATTACCATCATTGCTATATATTCATTGCTTCCGCTGTTTGGTTTTAGTTGTTGCGTATTTTTACTGCTTTCGCTGTTTGTTGTTGTTTCTCTTACCTTATATACCTTACCGAATGGGGGCATAGTTTCCCCAATAACATACCAAGGCCTTACCTGATAGTCGGTAGCCTCTGGCATTTGGGGAAATGCGCTTGAGGTCATGTGGCGAACTGGGTACGGGGCACCAATGGAGGCGTTTTAGATTCGAGTTGTTACACAAAGACTAATTCACCATTTCCATGAATACTAATTTTTGTTTTGTAAGACCGAATTCCATAACTAGGTAACCATAAATACCATAATTACTTTAGAATGTTGAATAATATATGTCTGAAGATCTGAAAAATATCAGATGACATCCCAAAATCAAATAAATATTTGAATATAATCTTTCATCACATAGCTGATAAAGATGTTGTATATTCTAGGTAGTAGATATCTATTATTAACTATATGTTTATTTCATCATTGATAATCATAAAAAATTATTAGGGTAGTGATCGCCTTAATTCCAAAAGGACATGTAAATCCATTGGGGATGTGATGGGGAAGACAAAGGATTTATACTCTAGAGCCTCTAATTGTATCCTAATCTCCAGAAGGTCCATAGGATACATCCTATATGGATGAATGAATACATTTTCATATCTAGACACTAGCTCAACATTAAACTCTACATGTCTCACAAAAGTTAGCTTAGAAAAGCCATCAAGGGATATGTCCCTATATATAATAGACATTGTAAGGAAAATAGTGCGTCATAACTCCATATCACCCAATAAGTGAATTTCTATATGATATTTCACACTACATATTCTTTTCCACTTGGGTCTAATATGAGTCGAAAGAACATTATTTTATACTTTTAAAACATACATACCACCCTTTGGTGATTCAAATTTCACTATTTGACAACATCATTCTATATGAGCCTGATAGGTAACTAACAAGTCCATTCTGATAATTATGTTAAACCCCAATATTTGAATAATTAAAATATTACATATACCGAGATTCCCACATGTCTCAGTGAAACATTCTCTACATTGGTGAACACTCTCTATGCAGATACCCAATGATGGTTCCAGAATCATCACACAAATAAGTGTTCTATCATGAGGCCTTAACACTCTAGGATTTATTCACATACAAAATATTGTGATATTCCCATGTCAAATGTGGATGAAACTAATATGGAGTATGTTAGGACAATTACTTTAACTATAGGTGTTCTGGTGCTCTGTTCTTCTAACATAGTCTGTATAGAATATAACTGCCACATACCACTACCCTAAAGCATAACCTGACTCTCCTGAGTAAGCCAACTCAGCGAGCACTGAGAATCATGGGTCTGATTACATATTCATTCACCACCACCTCATCACGAGTGATTGGTGGTGTTCTTGTACCTTCCTTATGGATATACTAATAGAAACTGTCCAGAATGTGGGGTTGGTAAAAGTCTATTATCTCTTGGAATCGATGGAAATATACTATAGAATATGAATATATTTCCCATCCAACTGTATCCTTCACATTACACTATGTCCTATAAACACTAGGGTATTGAAAAACCAAACATCCCCCCACTAATGATAGGTAATAAAACTATCATGCTGATATCGATAAAAAATGATACCCGTCATGATAAACCTCAAAACGATTATTACCCACTCAAGAAGAAACTCATATAGTTCTAGGTGATGAAATACAATGTATTGCACCATCATCATCCTTCACATTCCTCACCTCGATGAGGGAATGGTTGATGAACTCAGAATTAATGTTCTATTGAAAAACAATAACATGTTGTCTGATGGAGTAGTATAGTCTATCCTCAAATTGCATCATTAACAAAAGATCAATATTGTAAATATTAGAATAAAAAAATTCAACTCATTAAAATGAGATGAATACTCAAAGGAAGACATGTCTCCCTAATGAAAGTTCATAAACTCTCTATCCCAACCATACCATAGAGCATATACATAGCAATTTTTATAGAAGATCATATTGATATCTATCAACAACATATAACAACATCGGTCTACAAGGGTAATAACATCCATCCACCCTTTAAAAAAATCATATAGAATATAAGCCGGATGCTTGAACCTCTACTCTCATTTGGTCTCCTAGTTCAAAATAATAAAAATAATTGACTCTATTAATGAATCTGTATCATGTGTTCTTCCATCCCCCAAAAAATTTAGAGGCTACAATAGCTAGAACTATGGATTATACTCTTCCATAGTTGGATCTCGTCGATTGAAACCTTCCATATTTCTCTATATGTGAAATAAACCCTCTCAAAACTAGGAATCATTTTCCATTATAAGAATAAATGGTGGTTCCATAGGTGGCACTTCATGAGGTATCAATAGGGGCTTAAGGCCCAACACAACCAGTGAATAATCGTCACCACCATCATGGTGTATGATATGAGGTCATCATGGTGCCTTGATTATAAAATTCCAATCACACACCAAATAAGATAATTTAATAGTTGAATAGTTTTTAATTAAATATTTATAACATATACATAGTCTTCCTATTAATGATGTCACACCTCTCTTCTTTCAAGAATATCTTAGTCTTGGTCAGATAAAATGAATATAATCGACCATAAAATCATAGAAGAAACCCATGTATCCATTATTAAAGCCAAATTCGGGTCTAGGTATCATAATTAATAGGTGGGGTCCCATTATATGGGGGTTCAATTTAATATTATAGAGGGGAAACACAGTACATCAAAATATGTATCCCATTTTTTGGTATCCATTTTAATTTAACAGATTTGATTCATTTATTTTTTTAATCTAGTATGTATAATACATACATCACAGTTCAGAAGCGATAGGTACAGAACCCATATAATGTAATAACTAATTAATTAATGTTTCATCATAAACATATATTGGAAAATATCATTTATAATGACCCTGGCACTTTAATTAGTTCAATTATCCATTTTTTATAAAGCATCGACACATTCCCCCATAAATATATCAAGGAACTAACCATGTGTAAAATGAATGTCATTCTAAAATAGAAATGGCATGAAAAAATTCAAGGAATATTAGTTATATTATGCCTATAAAGATCAATTCAATGATAAAACCTCATTTTATTATGGATCATAATTAAAAATAGCATTGCATAAATATATATAGTAGTAGAATCACAAAACATGTGCATCACAAAATATTGATGACTTATAAACTATAATAGGCATAATGAATTACTGCAACATCCCATGTTGAGTAGTTGGGTTTTACCTCTACATAGGTTAGCTACACCTAGACACTGTCTCATTTTATAATTACATTGATTCATAGTCTCCTATCTAAAACTAAAATGTTAAAACAAAACTAAAATTAGCTCTCATAAAAATGTATAATGTCCGAACTCATGATCCATAATAGTTTTTCCCTAATCCGCTGTTCATATTCTCTTAATCACACATACCTATGTTCCATAGGGTTTTGAATAGGAGTGAGTGTCTATGTTGGATCTAAGGAGAGACTACACCCTCACATCAAATTAGAACAATGGATATTATATATAAAAAGAAATAGTGAACATATAATATAAATGATTATTATGATAGCCTGAAATATAACCCTCCATAGAAGAAGTCATGATATAATAGAAATATAAATATCCTCAGAAGATTAAATAACCGAAAAATGTAATAATAATCAAAATATTAATGGTTGAGTCATATAAAATGATGTCATGGCTTGCTAATATACCAAAAATGGGAAATGGGAGAAAGTAATTCACAATATTCTATACTATATAAAAAAGGGAAATTGATTTATCCACTAGAATCTAAAGAATATGCTTAGTACCCGGCTCCCATTATCCAAGAAATAAGTAAAACATGTCAATAATCTGTAATAGGGTCTTGGCCCGTAGGAATTCATGCTGATAGGTAATTACTCAGGTATCAAAGGCTTCCTGAGTATGGTGAGATAAGATCCCTATAGGTCACCACCAATGGGTTCTTGATGTAAATCTAAGCTGGGTATATAGTAACCGTATTATGTAGGTAATAATTATAATAGATGTGATGAATATATAATCACCATCCGGATCATGTTCATCAAGGACACCTATCATCTTTACATTCTTCAACATAAGAAATAATGATAACCTAATTAGTAACCACATATATAAATATAATTTAACATAACAATATATATATATTTATATAGCATATCCACCTATATGAACTAACTACTTGAGGATATATGTATATATATATACCTTGATACTTGGTACTGGTTGGACCTGGGGCATAACTCAAGTATCCTTGACCAGTCTAACTAGCTACATTCTCTAACATGGGTACATTCCATGAATATTATAAAAACTGTGAGACATTACTCTAAAATATATAGATAGGTGGAGTGAGATGCCATTTCCAACACCCTGAATGGATGATTTTAGAACTTCATTCCCATCTCATAAATTCAAGTTTAAGAGAATTGGATATCATGCTCAATACCTGATGTAAGGGATAATTAAATGTCATGCTCCACAAGTCCCATTAGAATTAGTCTACAACTAATAACAATGTAATATAATAATAATAACAGTAACTATGTCAGATAAATTCTAATGAATTATAATCAATAATAACACTCTAACTATGGAATCATAGTTCATGTAAGGAATATAAAAAAATCATGCATTAATTGATGTGAAATATCTACCAATTTTTATTCAATTAAATCAAAGAATTTATTTCATTTAAATATCGTAAAGAATCTTAAAACTAATCCATTCTTTATAAACAAGCCATATAAACAAAAAATTCATGGAATTTCGACCTCATGAAATGAAAATCGCATAGGATCTACTTTATCAAAATATAAATTTTGTAAAGAAGTTTTAAATTCCTTTTATAATCCATGATTAACTATTATAGGGGATTTAACTCATTTATTAAACTAATTTTAAAGGGGAATTTAAAGTCTGATAACTGACAGGGTGGTTATGGTGGATGTCTGCATCCTCTAAAAACTTTTCAAGGCTCCGTCAATGTATAAAAAAATGCATATATAATTTAATGAGAGTGAACTCAATTTAATTCAGGAAATGGTAATCATCGATGTGTGGCACAAAAGGAGAGCTTTTAAAACAAATCAAAATGTAAGAAAAATAACTAGAATACCTACCTTATGGTAAAAAATGAGTCCTCATCTGATACATTCTTTATATATGAGGTACATCAGACAAAAAAATAATGATCATTCTAACATCATGAATGTACAGAGAATAATCTCACATGTAAATAATTCATGAGATATAAATACAAACCATGAATGGACAAAATATGGTAAGAGATCTCACCAATGGGGATCAGATGCTGTCGACGATACAAAATTTTGAGTATGGATCAAAGAGATATCTCAATACAGAGGTTGAGAAAGAAGAGTTTTTAAGGGAGAATAAATGGAAGATCCATCTACTGGAAACGACGACATAAAAGTGATTTTTGTTTTTTATGTCATTATGTGTAAAAATTTAAATTCCGGCTGAAAACAAAGGTAACACCATTTGGCCATATGGGTTTCGCAAACAATGCGGAAACTATGCTCACTTGAATTTCCAACGAGACAACCTGAATGGGCGAGGATCATGGTTTTAATAACCATGAAAATACTATAAAACCCCACTTTTAAGAGTTAATGAAATTCCCAAAAGTCATGACCCTCGGCTCACACAGTTATTGAAAAACTATGAGTCCTCCTATTGAAAAAAAAGTACCACAGATATTTACCCTATATGGTATGTACTAACAATGGTTTAATCATGTAGCCCACAATGATTATCCAATTCTCATAGTTTCATGTTCTAAAAAATCCATGGACACTCCTGAATAATTCTATAGGGTATTTGTCACATTTAGAAAATGAAAAATAATATTTAAATAGAGAAAAAATCAGATGTACCTTAATAAAATGTTGACTTGTTACTGTGGTGGAAACTAATCCAAAAAAAATTGTCTATAGAGGAAATTGATTTCATGTATAAGGAAGGATTCATGAAAATATTTAACAATTAATATTTTCCAAAAAACACTACATTTTAAAATGGATATGGAGTTCCTTAGACTTTATCAAAATAAATTTGAATATATCTGGGTGTACAATAAAAACATTACTATGATTTCATGAAATGCCTTGGATGTTTTCATGAACAATGAATATAAGGTGGATATATTACTTTTTGTATTTAATGATTATCTTCAATAAAACCATCCTAACTTAAGGAATTGATAACTATGAAGATATTTTTTGATGTTCACTAAAATATGTTATGTTGATTGGTGACTCCTAGTAGGCTCGTGGGCATAGAGATAAAAAAAGTAAATGTAGTTTAATATGATAGGATAAATAGATAAATATTATTAATGATTGAAACCCTATCATCCCATAAGTGAAGGTTGTGGAAATAATCGTCTAAAGAAATATCTAAAGACTAGTAGAAGATGTAACCATTGTGTATGTGAAGGGAAATTAGGATAACTTTTTCCGAAGGAGTTTGAAGAATCTCTCTAATGTAAAATAATATAAGAAGGTTAAGATCAACAGGCTACCTATAGTGGCATTTTTCAACTACAAGGAGGTGGTTATTAGGAAATACAATGTACTAATCAAAGGGTTTTCATATAAAAAAATTAACAACCTCCAAGGAAACATGGAATGAAAAATGATATCACCACAAATAATGTGGAGCCTGATAATTATGTGGGGAAATTTATGCTAGTTATTCATTCATGAATAGAGAAAACACTATTTAATTGAATTTATATGAATTAATTTAAACCTTACATGTATTATATAACACTTCAATTACTAGATTAAAATATTACATTTGAGTTATGTGTGAGAACAACGAATGAGGAAATTATTGCATCTAAAGTTTATAACTCCTCCCCAGTTAATGTTTTTTGACTATACATATTAAAAAAATTATTTTATTTCCATTGGTGGTGTTTTATTATATACAATTAATGTGATGGATGTCTTTAAAGAAATACAACATTAAATTTTATAAAATGGAGTTCACTATTCACATCCCCAGGCATCCCTTAATCATGTAAAAGAGTAAGGAGTAGGTTGAATCTATACTATATTCATCATAAAAATTGTGGATATTATTTCCTTATGAAATTGAATCATTATCCTAAATTATTGAGACAAATGAGAGGTTCATGATCAAATACATTCCCACTATAAGGGACAACAATAACGTGTTTCCTTTATAATTTTCAAATATTCCTCAAGATCAATAGTGTGAGTTCTCAAATGATCTTATACATGGATTTATACCTAAATAAAAGACTCTTATATGTAATTCCACCATTTAGTTGGAGGTAGAGAATAAACGATTAAAATAAAATAGAAGAAAATGGTTTTATTTTCTATAGTGCATCACCATGGGGTGCACTATTCCTACCTGTTACGAATATGGATTGGGAAATGTGCATCAAAACTGATTATAATAAGACCAAAAAATCATGATAAAGAACAAGTATCCCAACTATTGAAAAATTATTTATTCGATAAAATACATGGGGTGATGTCTTTCTCTATATAAGACCTTTAGTTTGGATATCACTAATGAAAGGAAAATAAGGAAGATATTCAGGAGAATTAATTTCGAATGAGGTATGGAATCTATGAGTTCATATTCATTACCTTGAGACTAAATATTGTTCTTGAAATTTTAATAGACATAATGAATATAGTCTTTAGATAATTCGTTGAAAACTTTTCAGAAGTCTTTTTATGTGATATTATGATATAATCTAGGATAATATATGAACTCGATGATCATTTGAATTCTCTACTAAAGCAATTTCGATTGGATAAACAATATGCACTGTAATATAAAAGTGAGTTATGGATAGGGGAATTATCAATCTTGGTGAATATTTTCTTCTGAAAAGGAATATTTGAGGACCCCACTAAAATAATGGTTATTAGGGAGTAGCCCAGATAAGAATATTTTTATAGAGATCCATAGATTTTTCTCTTTTGAGGGGTATTACAGATGATTTTTAGGAACTTATCATGACTATACAACCCACTAAGATTGTTTACTCAAAAGGGAGTAATGTTTTTTTACTAGTGGATGTGAAGACTGCTTCAAATAGTTGAAGAATATTTTTATCACTACACCAGTACATAAAATAAAAAAAATCGGTTAAATCTTTGTGTATCCATTAATTATTTAACAATGGGATTAGGTATTTTACATATTAAAAATATTAAATTTATATCATATACCTCAATTCCGTGGTATGTTCTTGTGAAAAACGACCCCACACATGATTTGGAGTTAGTGATAGTGATCTTTACATAGAGAATTTGGAATCATTATCTCAATGGTGATAAGTGTGAGAAATATACTGATCATAAGAGCCTCAAATATATAATCACATCAATGAATATTAATATGTTATTGTGAAAATGGTTAGAGATCATCTTGTATTATTAATTCTAAATCCAATATCTTCCTAGTAAGGAAAATAAAGTAGAATATCATTTCTATAGAATATATCCTATAGAATTGTCGACCATGAGAATTGAGAGGGAGCTAATATTATTAGACATTAAATGGATGGATATGGGAATCACAACGGAAGGTACATAATCATTCATTTTAAAAAATAACTTCTTAGACATTACTTTTAGGGAAGATAGAGGTGAATCAAAGATAAAATGTTGACATTCAGAAAAATGTGGATGCTATATGAAAGGGGAAATCCTCATAGTTAAAAATTTATGGGGAATGAGTTGTATGATTTGGGTAACAAATATTTATACCATGCAATATGAACATAAAAATATATTCTAAATGATTCACATAGCTTATCATTCTCTATTCACAATGGAATGACAATGTTGTTTGGAGATCTATGAGAGAATTACTGGTGGGACAATATGAAGAATATGATCACTGAATATACATCAACATGTCAAGTATGTCCTGAAATGAATGATTAAAGTAAAAAAAGTATAATGATATGATGATACCATTACCCAAAGCTAAAATTAATGCAGAAATCATCACAATAAAATTTTTTAGTATACTTCCAATGACATTCATAGTAAATAATGATATATGATTTATTAAAGATCATCTTATACATATAGATAACATTATTTCAATTTGATATCACTTATCACTCAACTAACATTCGCAAATAAACATAAGTAAATTGGTGAGGATTCATTGAGATAAATTATTTATTATATCTGTTGGTGATCAGAGATTTATATCCAATTTTAGAAATTTATCCAATATTCTCTAATTACTATGTTTAGCTTCAATATAACTAATCTCCCCCAAAATGATATTTCATATAAAAAACTATTTATAAAATAGAATAAATGTTGAGAGAATGATCAAGGAACTTGAATGGTGTATGGATCAATATCAAAAATTGGTTGATTTCTCTGATAGAAATAAATTCCACACCATAATCCAAATACATCCATATGAATCCCTTTTTGGAAAAATTTATAAAACCTACATTCTAGGATGTTAGTGATGAACATAAAATACAGTTACCTAAAATGGTAAAGGATATAAAAAATGTGAATACCATCATACAATAAATATGCTCTTATCAATGTGTACAAAAGAAAAATGTAGATAATCCTAATCAAGTATTAGAGTGCAATGTTGGTGATGCGGTATTCTTATGAATCTCTCCTTGGAAAGGGATCAAAAATTTGGGAATAATGGAATGTTATGTCCCACCTACATCGACCCCTTTCATATTCATGATTATTTCAATTATATGGAATATCCACTAATGTTTCCACAAAAAATGTATAAAGTACATTATTTATTCAACATATCCCTCTTGTGTAAGTACACACTACATCACTCACATTTACTAAACTCGTAGGTTGTACAACTAGATAATTACCTATCTTAAAAGGAGTAGTTTGGGAATATTTTGGAACAAAGATACAAGGATCTATTAAAAAAGGCCACTAACATAGTCAACAGTACTATGGAGAATCCATAAGTATGAACATGCGACATTGGAACTAGTGGAACTGACGAAGGTAAAATAACCTCAATATTTTTCACCTTAGATTGTCAAATTAAATTTCAAGGGTGAAATTTCATTTGGATGGAGGACTGTAATGAACTAGAATTTGATCAATATATATTGCCTTCTTATATCATAAAAACCTGCATTTCATAAAAATTCAATAAAAAATGTTATTCTCAAAAATAATTAATGAAACATTACACATCAAATTAACTAATAAGAATACAAAATATTATACCAAAATAATAAATAGATAATAATAAATTATAAAATTTATAATTTGTGTCTTCTCTATCCAATAGAATGAATGAACTCAAGTAAAATGTTATAAAAAAATATCAATATGATATTAATTTTGATGATGAAAATTATAACCATGATAGAATGTTGAAGTGAATGAATAATGAATATAATGAGTGGTATCTATAGAAATAAATTAAAATATATGAACATTATAAATTTGACCATTGAAATATTATTCTGATCACTAGGAATACTAATCTGGGTATTGGAATAGTAAAATTCAATATTATTGTATAAAATAAAAACAATATATATAATAAATAAAAATGATAGAATTATTCGATGGTCTATGAAAATATAATTTTTAAGAATGAAAATTTATTTGTTCTCAAAATTTTAAGGAAAAAATTTTATATACAATTTTATAATTAATATATTGAAATAAATAAAACTATATTGTCACAAAATAGATCAAAAATTAATATTATGTTGTATAATCATTATAACATATTATTATGTAACCATATTAAAATTTTCAAAGGGTCAAAAATCAATTCTAATAATAAAATTATTATTATTTTAATAAATTATGATAGTATTAAAAAAAATATTTTCTTATTTTTGGAAAATTATTTTCATAAAATGAATTCCATTTTTAGAAAAATTCATGTAAAAAATGGTTAGGGTGAAATTTATAGATTTTTTAATAGAAATTTTTTTGGGGAATATGGAAATATTGAAAATATAATGAATTTAAGATTACAATGTAAATAAATGAATATTTATTCATGGATGATTTAATAACCCATTATCTCTTATAATCCATCAATATTGATTGTATTTAGTCATAGTAATCAACCATACTTAATATCTTGATCAAAAATAATAAAATAAGGAATATAACTATTCAGAACACCATTATCCACCTACAATTAATACAACCCCACACCACCCCTTCATGTAAAAACATATAAGCCTTTTATCATTTAAATATTCTCTGACATTTTATTCCTTAGCCTCTTCACCACATAAAAAATATTCTGGTCTGATCCAAAGTCATATTACATATTCCTTGAGGGGTCATTCACAGAGGTGATATTCATGATGCAACTTTCTCAAACAATATCTTTTAATTTCATTTCATCTTATACTATAACCTCACCAACATCATCCATAAAATAATAATATCTATATAGTATAATGTATATAATATAATTTATTAGTTCTAATGTAATATATTCTATTAACGGTTTTTTCGATTACCACTTATTCAATGAAATTAAATCATGGTCCAAATTATGGAGGTTAATCGTATTCGTGGAAAATTATTTCTCGTTTTTCATTACTTCCACCATAGATGGTAATAAACATTGATTTGTTAAAACAATATTTTGGTATATATATTATAACTTATTTTTGGTTCTGGAACTAATATATAAATATATTATTCATTAAAATGAAACTAGTTTGTGATGGTCGTAAAAATCACCAAAATAAAGTAATCATTTCTCAATAACATTATATGAAATTAGTAAACCACAATTTAGTAGGTAAATTATATATATGACCATTAAAATTATTTCAATTCATGAATACCATATAATTTCATTTATATTTAATTATTCAAATTTTTCATGAACTTCAGTAATTTTACACAAGTAAACCCACCATGAAACCATGAAACAATGCATCAAGAATGATGAAATAATACTTCATAACTCATTGAAATCGTTATAAATGTACATAATAAAATTATAATAAATCATATAAAAATATTAGTTGTATTTAATTAATCAATTAATTAGTCTAATTTTTTAATCTTTTACATTAATTTCAAGATCATAATGCATTGACATATTTGGTAAGGGATCCTTTCGTACAATCGCATTTCCATTATGTTTTGTTATCATTATATATTATTTAATTAGTCACTTAATTATTCTTTTATAATTCTTAAATTTTCAATATATATGTCTCAAAAATATATTCCATGCTTATTTAATCTTTTATTTACTAGGATACACTAGTATTAATTTTTCTATTATTTATTCCTATAAAAGTGTAGAATAAAGGTATTTTATATACTTTAGTGGTCTCAATCAATGTTACACTCAATGAAATAGATTAATGATTTACTAAAATAGATATTAATATTTAGAAATCCATTTTTTCCAATATTGTTTTTTGTAAATTATTATTCTCTTGCACCTTTTAACGAATATTTTCATGTTCTCTTAAAATCCCTATAAAGTGGTACATTTCAAATATCACATAAACAATAATTTTGAAATGATTTAAATTTAGTTGTACATAATTTATCATGATATATGAATATTTTTTTCAATTACTAATGTATAAGTATTATTTTAAACACTTATTTCAAATATAATAATACAATACACCCTTTGGTTATGCCTTATGAAATGATTATGATACAAAATTATTTCCACACGTAACTCGTATGTATCATTTATTATTTTTGCACATATGTGAATGTATATTAATTGATTGGGGCACCAAAATAGTGATCCAACGAATTGGGTATTTTTTAGTCTCATGATTGTTTTTATGGGATTAGGGAATAATCCTAATTCAAATTTGGACTCTATCTACGATGTGATTTAATATTGGCAGATAGCCATTACTTGTGCTTATGTCATGTTATGTGTTGTTTCCAAATTATTATATTCCCATGATCATATGTTTCATAAATCTATGTGATATTCCTCTATTTATTTAGTCCTGTGTCATTTATTTTATGTTATCATATTATGCCTTTTAAATTATGTGTTATAATACTTTTCCATGATTATTACCTTACTTGTATTTTCAAATCATCCTACTTTTTATATGTATTTCCTGGGTTATCCTATTCAATTTTAGGATCAAAAGGGATATTATGAGGTCTTCCTAGATATTGATAAAATGATTTCTTATTCTTATTCCATTTTATCTTATTATATACAACGTTTTCCAATTTGTGAAAAATTGTTTATCCTTGAGCTTTATTTTATGGATTATTACTCTTTAAATAATGTTATAATTTCATTAAATGGACATGATGAGAAAATTTAATCATCATAAGCATAATAAAAACATTATTGAAAAAAGTGTGATTGTTACATATATATTTTACCTGAATTGTACAAATTAAAACCTCTTATATAATAAATATAGAGTCAATATAAATCCACACAGTAAAATACTAATATATATCTTACTATATATGATTGAATTGAAAAATTTATCTCCCATTTATTAGCAATTATTTACTAAAATCAATATTCTTGGGGATATATATTTCATTTTTTAATGTGTTTTAGTTTGGTAGTTTTATTAATTATATATTGATTATGTTCTCATAACTTACATAATCATCATCAAGAAATATATTTCATATGTATTTATTATTTAATTATTTAGAGTCATCAATAAATTTTATATATTGGAAAAAAGTCCATCGTCCATGGAGATGTTAGGATGTATATTCGCATGAAGGCTATTTTAATTTTTTGATGAATGAGATGAATTATTGGTAAATAATAATTCAACTTCCCAAAATTATTACTATATAATATTGATATATACCAACCAAATCTCTCGTTATTACAGTCCTAGTAAAAAATAAAAAAAAATCATGCCACTTCATAGAGGTTGTTGTCCACACATATGCACGATCTACTTTATTATTATCCATATGATTGAAATGTGATAAGGTAAAATTTACATTTTAATTTAAAAAGTAAAATTATAAAATACATAATATATATATAATTTTTTTCCTCAATTATATTCCTCTTTAAGAGGTCGTGATCGAAGATAAATTACATCTGTTTTTGTGGCGATAGTCTTCGATACACATGATGAATGACTTAATTTATCATTTTTAGGAAGAGGTGATTGATATAGATTATTACACTAATATAATAATAAAAATTGAATGGTGTATAATAGTTTTATTATTTCATAATATTTGTGGAATATTTTAAGGAGCTACAGAAAAATAAAATGAAATGCATGGTTGAGAACTCAAACTATTATTTTGACAACCACATAATTTATACATAAAGACATCATAATAATGATTTTATGATAAAAACTATAATCTAGGTTATGTGTAGGGATGTAATAAATTTATTGGGATTTATAGGATAAATGAAAATTGTTTTTAACTATGGTGATGAGAAGAGATGGGGGTCTCCATTATAAATTTTGTGAGTCCCAGAAATGTAATTTTTAAAACAATAGAAAATAATTTAAAGTCACTATATTAGAATAATGTATCCAAAATGGCCCACGTTTGTAATTTATAAGAGTGCGGTTAAAATAAATCCATAAAATCATGTTTTATCAAGTGTTTAATTTATTTAGACTATTCTCTTTTTAGGTTAACCCACTAGTAAAACTATTTTAACGAATTCATGGGTAAAAATTTTTTATATAGTAATCATTCCCTCAAATTAAATTAAATTTATTACACATTATTTTTTAATTTTCCTCCTATTATTGAATCAATATTGAAAAATTCATTTCACATATGTGGATGAATATTATTTAAAATAAAATTTTAAATGTGAAAAAAGATGATTTCAAATGAATCATTTTTCTTAAATATTAAATTTATTTATATAAAAATTAAAAATAAATTTTATTAAAATGGGTGAAATTGTATTAATTATAACATAATTGAGCAATGTTATTTAAAAAATGTAAATTTTAAAAAATCTATAATTTCACAATTCAATGAAAAAGTAATCCTTTTCGATAATTTTAAAAAACTATCTCCAATATAATTTTGACATGATAATATCAACAATAAGGTTCATATATGCGAATAAAATTTCTATATTTTGGAAAAAGCATTTATAAATATGCGTGAAAAACATAACAATATCATTTTTAGAAGAAATAATTTTCATTTTTATAAATAATATTAGATTTATTCTGATACAATGGTTGTGGAAAATAAAAAATGAAATATAAAACTTCTTATCGAATATATAATATATTAATTTCAATAATATCATTCACCATTATTGATCAATTAAATATATTAATATAACAACATAGTACACTCATAAAAACCATTTTTTAGAAAGACAACTCCTTTCAATTTACTTATATTTTTATATATTTTTTATTATTTGATAACTGAATAATTTAGTTTATAAATTTTAAAACCATATTTCTTTATTTATTTTTTTAGTCATATTCAAACCCAAAAATATAATTACTTTGTGATAACTATTATATAATTCGTTTTTAAACGTTTATAACCATTTTTTTGAACTTGTTTTTTCATATAGTACAATCAATCAATGAAATTTTATTTATCTAAAAAATATCTTTCATAAAATAAACAAGTTTTATATTATTCCCACCATAAAAAAATATTTTCCATCAAATTTACATTACTCATATAGAAATATTGTAGGCTACTTCTACTATACATTGTCCTCTGATTCCCATACTACTTCAAAAAATTTTTTGTTTTCCCACACAAAACTATTAAGATGAGGGGCATACTTTCAGTTTAATTTCTATTTACATATTAAAATCTCCTGAGATTTTCCTCATAAGATATATCATTATAAACTAGTAAAATATTTATATCTGGTTCATTTGTATGATCTTGTATCTACTTCATTGGGAGATATATATGAATCAAATAACTATCTTAATAGATGTTCAGTGGATTTTCCACACAATAGTCTACCATCCCAACTCAATCAATAGTCAAAATGGGTAAATATAACTTGGGATCCAAATTTCATTATTTCTAAATCTCATAAACGTTTTCCATGTATAAATTTGACTAAACACCATGTCACCAATATAAACATAATATATAACAAAAAAATTTCATCTTAACTTTTGTATTAAATTTATGCTTCCCATTTTGGTATTTCAATGGATATAACCTTATCTGTTATTTCATAATCTAGATTAGGCCCCATTATATTTAATTCTCCATATCCATTCCAAAATGTAGTAGTTCTACACTTTATTCCCTATATGGAATCATAAATGACCATCTGAATTCTCAAGAGAATTTTATTGTTATATGAAAACAAAACCAGATGAAGGTGTTGATCCCAACTAACATTTAATTCTATATTAAATTCCCAAAAATATCCTTTATGGATTTAATTTTTTTATTATAATACCAAAATATTGTAGTAAAATAATCATTTAGGAAACCTAACTGTACACACAGAGACTTCTGAGACTTCTCATGGAAATCATGGTTAGCCTCATATCATATTTAGATACAATAGAATGGGGTAATAGTTCCAACCTAACAAAATAATTATTTTATACATTGGAAATATAATTTTTATAGAATCCATATTTTGATAGAAATATTGTGTGACGAATTTACAAGGAGATCAACTATAAACTAAATATAATTGTTCCTTTAGATTATTTGGTGAGGCTAATGAAAAAATACATGCAGAAGTTTTCCAATTTCCATTCTTGTATGGGTAACAGTTGTAACATCCCACTAGACTTGGGTCTCTCCACACTAAATATTTGTTATATCAAGCATCAAGATAGACATTTTGAGATATAAATTTTCATGTTATCTCAGCATAAAAAATATTTCATATATTTATACTTTTTTATAATTCCAATATGAATATACCAAGACAATTTATAACCCTCGTCTAACAGCTCCGTAAAATATGTTATTGATGGAAAAAATGCATAGTTCATTTACCAAATAATTAAATTATAATCATTCTTTAATTTTTTAAAATATAAATCCTTCATTGGTAGTTCAACAACATCATTCTATTCCTCTTTAATTTTTACATTATTTAATGATTGAATAGTCATTTGAACCAGATTAGTTTTTTCCACTTTCTTAGTGATTTATAGATCAATCATTTAAAAATCCACAAATATTGGATCTTTTCTTTTCCTCCCCGTATATATGTAGAATGGTAATTTTGGACCATATAATCAATCACCCAATTTTCTTTTATAGGGTGGTAAGGTATTGAGAGGTTATAATTATTAATCTAATCCTACCAATATATATAGTTCATATTCCACACATTTTGGGTGAAAATATTATTTAATATATTGTTATCATGACATATATCATGTAATTATCCATAAATATATTTCCTTCATATCGTTAATTAAAAAAACACAACAACTGACTTTAAATCCTGATATGGTTAATTTTTCTCATTAACCACCAATATTCATGAGTCACAACATATTACCATATCATCCTCCATGAGAACGCATCCTAATACCATATTATATTCATTAATAAATATTATAATCCAATATCATTTATATAGTAATTTATATATATTTTTACTGACTAACCATTGCTTCATTTACACAAAATTTTTCTCACATTCATCTTTCAATAGAAATATGGCTCCCATTTGAATTAATATTGTGACTGTATTAAATTCATGAAAAATTATCAACAAATAAATTATATTATCTAGCCAATAAAATGAATCTATAGATCTCAGTAATAGTGGCTAGATTATGTTATTTAACAATATTTTTTGTATCTGAATAATACACATAAATACCATCACATGATATTTTATGAACTAATAATGAATATTTCAGAATCCTAAATAAATACATCAAAATATTTTCATACAATAAAAAATTTCTCGATGCCTTTAATATAATTATATAGTGATCATGATGATATTCCTTTGTCTTTTAATATATAATAATATAATCTATAAAATCTTCTTTAAACATATTACTGTAATCCCCAATGATAGTATTTATTAAATATATGATAAGGGGATTTTTTAGACCAAATATATTAAAGATGAATTCAATGATTCCATAACGCGTACAAAAGGCCATATTGGGTAGGTATTATTTTTTTTACCATAAACTGATGGTTCCCATGAAAAATACCAAACATGTAAAATTATTTAAAAATGTATAATATATTGAATAATCCACTAATATAGGGAAGAGGTTATATTTTTATAGATATTGACATTTTAAAGATATCAATATTCAGTGTAGAGTCACATTGATCAATAATTATTCATAAAAAATAGAAATATTGAACCCTAAGGTGATGTACATGACTATATTTATCCCTTACTATGTTAGTAATGTTCATTACTATTCCATTCACACAACTCAATAGGGGAATTATGTAAGGAGTATTTGAAATTGGTGTATCAATAGGTATAGGTTTTATTATAAACTCAACTTCACAACTTAAAAAATAACTTGGATATTCTTCCTGAAATACATCTACAATATCCCAAAAATTGGTATTATCTTCTATGTTGATATTAGTCCCAACCATCTGAGTCAAAGATCCTTCTTATATTGGAAATAATTCCAAAATTATAGGTATAATTTCCATTAGAATTTTCTTTTAATCACCATAACAATAAATGGGATTGGGTTCATAGGGAATACTAAATGTGAATTCCCATCCATAACCATTGATAATATATCTATGAAAAGAAATCCAATCCATTCCTAGAATCACATCAAATTCAACAAAGGGACAAGCACAATATTTTTAGGAATAACATTCACACAAATATCAATCAGAGAGGAACTTCATAGATGATATGTGATAATAATATCATTAATTTATTCACCAATAACACAATATATAATCATTGTTCTATCCATTCAACACACATTTATAATTCCTTGTATATTATGTAATGTGTACGAATAGTGTCAAATAATACATTATTTGTTCTATATTTGATTATAAGTGTACCTTTACACATGAAATTATCATAACCCACTTTGATATTCATGATCACACGATATTACCCTTTTTATCATAATATATTATTGATGAAAATAATTATCTTAAACTATCATATTCATCCATTTGTTTTCATAATTCCTATAATATTTGAATTTAATGAATTTTTTGATGGGTGATGAATTGGTTGGAATTTTTTTATGTTCTATTTAATTAACTATCCTATCCATTTTCTTTTGACACTCACATTTTTCATGACCCTCCTTTACCTTTATACCTTTTATGTACATTGAATAAATTTTTCATAGACTCTAAAGTCTTTAATAGCTAATGGAGTTTTGAGACCAGATTTTAATACATAATAGAATTGATAAATTTTTCATTTAGTTCTATTGATTAAAATAAAATCATTTATTTATTATGTTGAAAAATTTCCTCCATAATTTATAACAGATTAATTCCCATTTTTCTCAAGATCATGGAATTACTTCTTCATCTTTTTATGTAGAATATGATGGATTTACATAATAAAACATACACACATAAACTAATCCCATTACATAGAGTCAATTTCATAATATCTCCTCTAAATATTAATAACATTCCATAGATTATATTTTTCTCAAGGAAAATTAATAAAAACCAAAATTAGTTTTATTATCCAAATAGAAGAGAATAAAAAATATATTTTCAATGGTAAAGGTCAATTTATAAGAAAAAATTGGATTAGTGGACACAATAAAAATGAGAATTTTACCTCTTAAATAAATCAATAGAATATTATTCTATCATTTATTCATTTGTATATTTATAAAGATACATATATTGATAGAATTATGAAAGTGTCAAAATATGATTTTCTATTCCATAACTAAAAAAATTATTTTCTCAGGTGATTAATAATAGAATTGTTAATATTCATAATTTCTATAATTATGTATTATAGTTCAATCCAATTAGAAAAATAAAATATAATTTTGTGAGAAATATTAATCATACTTGGAAACCACATAAACATGAAAAATTTATTGTATATGTAAATCATGGCACATTATTTTTTCATATGATAACATATGATTTAAATGGGTCATCCATGGTCAAAATATATTCAAATAACTAATATATTTTCATAAATAAAATGTGTATTCATCAAATAATTACCTCTAGAAAGATTGAAGTAGATATACAATTAGGAATCAAGACTTATTATTTAGAATTATCTTTAAGATATACTCCACAAATGAATTTCAGGACACATAAAAATAGATGAATATGTTTCAAAACCATATCCAATTACAGTATCTAGATATGGATGTATTTATAAGAAGGCCACATTATTTTTTTCATACAAAAAAATAGTGTTTTATCTTATAAATAGACTTATTCCATTTGTTTTTTTAATTTTTTTATCCCTAATAATGAATGATTGAATAATTTTTAATACCAACTATAGGGGCCAAATATTTTCATTCATAAATATTACATAATTTTGATGAATATTCAATGCATTACCAAAATATAATCCCAAGTACTAGAAAAGTTTATTGTTTTGTTAGTTATATGAAAATATTATTATTTATTGAATAATATTCAAAATCTACCACAAATATCACCCTATATGTTATTCATTATAGAATTCCCTACACAAAACCATTTTTTAAAAAAAATGTAAAGTAAACATAATAAAGGGTGGTATCAGATACTTAGTTAGTGTAAACATGAGAGATATCCATTTATTATTATATTAATGAATATGATTGGAATAATGGTATAGGATTATAACCATAAAATAAAATGTCCAAAACTAATATTTCAAATACAATAAATAGGAACCCTAGAATAAATCATTATCATTTCAGCATTATTGAAACGAAATAATAATATATCATCATAAAACCATCACAATCCATATGTTTTTGTTATAAAAGTGTGTAACCATAATACTTATGTATGATATTTCATATTTAAATGTTAATTAACAAGACCATAATGTTATAGAGGATTAGGAATACCTACATGTTTCCCATATAAAAATCAATCAATAATCCCCACCAATATCCCATAATATTTAAAAATCATTAACGTTTTCCCTATAGAGGATCAAAAACATCTAATTATATCCCATAATTATCTCATGAGATATAGTAAGTTTCTTATTACATTAGAGTGCTATAGAAATATAATACAACAATTTGAAAAAATAAATGAATCCATATTTTTGTTCTACTATTATGAAACATACATCATATCATAAAATCCATGAAATAAATTGGTTTTATAAACACACTCTCATGGAATCACAAATAAAAAATAAATGTATTCCAAAAACACAATATCATCATATTCATATAACATCCATTTAAATAATAAGTGTGGTATCATTGGATTATATTCTAGTAGAGAATATTTAAATTCATGTGTTTTCTTAATGGATAAATTTTTATACCCTAAAATGATCATTACATGTTTTTTTTTAGAAAATACTATTTTCACATAAAAAATAAATATTTTAAAACTAAAAATTAGAAATAATTTTCATAAAACTTTTTATCATTGAAAATATCTAAAAAAACATATAAATAATTATTCAAATAATTATTTAGTCATGGCGGTTGTTAATTCATTCAAATATATATATGTTGAAACAAATAATCCAATCAGATTATTAATAAAAAATCTATAGTACCTCATTAAGAAAATTACAAAAATATTTTTTTTATTTACTTTTTAAAATAAAAAAATAATTAATAATGATTTTTTTAAAGGATGTAGAGAATTAAAAAGAATTTTTTTATGAAACATGGCTATCGAAAGGAACACTTTTTTGATGGATTTGATAAATAATGTCGATATGTAAAGAAAATTATTTTGATCTTTTTAGTTCATAAGGAGCTAAAATTTAAATGGAAACATTTATTATCCAAAAATAACAATACGAGAAGAAAATTAATTAGAATATTGATGTTTAAATAAAACAATTTCATCATCTAATGAAAAATCATTGAAAATATTCATAAAAAAAAGATTATAACATAAATACCATACCTACAGTATTCTATTTATTCATAAAATTTATAATTCAAATATAATAAATATAGGGTTGTGATGCCTATATTATATAACAATAATAATATATATCACAACATATATGATTTACTTATAACCTTCTATCCAATATTTGTTAACAATTTTTCATTAAAATCACTATTCCTGATAAAAAAGGTTTCACTTTTCATTTCTGATTTGGTTTATCAACATTAGTAATTCACATATACAATGGTTAAATATTCATTATAAAATTAATAATGATATAAATTTAATAATTTAAATATATAGATACATATTTTGATTCATCCATAAAAATTATATTTTGAAAATTGAATTAAACAATTCATAGATACAGTAGGCCGTACATACAGAGGAACATTGATTTGATTTTACAAATGATAAAACAAAATAATAGAATATAATAATACCAAATCACATTATCAAAAATATATAATATAAATATATATTCAAAAAACCAATCAATAATATAATACACGTGGAATGAAATAATAAAATGAATTGTATCTCTTCAAATAGATGGTAATCCATATGTATACATGAGTGATGTTTCCATTTCCTAGTGGATTATATAGTGTGAATGAATATTTGATATTATGATTAAATAATACAAATTATAAAATTAATATCATATATATATATAATAATTAATTATATTCATCCTTTAGTGGTAGTAATGGAAGACAAATTACATTTGTTTCCACGATGGTAGTCCACCATACACAAAATCAAATGTTTTGTATATTTTTTTTAGAAGATGATTGGTACGTAGAATATAAAATATACATAATAACCTTTTAATATATGAATTATATTGGTGTTATTATTTTTAAAAAATTTAAAATGATTTGATGCATTAGAAATGATATGAAAGAAAAACACATCCTAAAAAACTATATTTATTTTTATAAAAACACATTTTGAAATATTATTAATGTCTTTCTATGATGGTTTTATAAATAAAAAATGTATTTAGGTATTTTGGAGGGGTATATGAAAGATATTTGGTAAGGTATTTGCTTAAACAAAAGTATCAGGATATGGATAGGAGAGGAGAGGTGGTGCAATTTTAAAATTGAGATGATTTGTACAATTGTATTTTTTAAAATTTATAAATATGGCCATGTCCATTTTTCAGATTAACAGATCCAAAATTTATCATATTTAGATATTATATTATTGAAATAAAAATAATACAATTTTATGAGGTTTCTATTTGTTTTTATGTCATTGTTACTATTTTTTTAGTTTAACATCGTAGTAAAACGTAATAAACCTTAACCATTAAAATTTATTTTAACTATATTTAATATAAATTATGGTAAAATAAGATTAGATTATATAAAAATATTTATTATAAATATATCAATTATCTAATCCACTTCATCAAATTATATTTATAAAAATGGCCTAATTAAATATAAATTTAAACACACACACTTGTTGAAAATGTGGTATTCCATAGAAATTTTTTCTTTATGAATAAAAAGATATTACATGAGAGTTGAAAATATAAATGATTTCAATTACCTAAATTAGGATAAACATAACATAATGTATATAAATAAAATTTTAATACAATTTTTTATAAAAAACCTAACTTTTTTATTTTTTAAATTAATAGATTAATTTTAATACAAATCTTTATTTTTTAGTATTCATAAAAAAAAATTTTATTTTCAGGAAACAATAAAAATTTAATTATAATATTTCTTCAAAATATTTATTTGAAAAATGATGTTCAGTTTATCAAATATTTTATATAAAATCAATTTTCATTACTTTTAAAAAAATTTCATAAAATTAGATGAAAAACCTTTTTAGAGAAAAAAATAAATTTTTTTGTATATTGTTGGATTCATTATTAACCAAAATCATGATAAAATCTTAGATTAATGAGACAAATATTCAAAATAATAAAATAAAAATTTCATTATAAATACTCATTAATACTAAACATTTAAATTTATAACAATAAATGAAAATTACATGCAAAAAACAAAATTTCCATCGAAAAAATCCTTTATTTTCAAATTATATATATATATATATTAATTTATAATTAATTGATAACCAAATATATGATGTTATACATCTAAAAAATCTAAATCATTTCATAATTTATTTATCACAAATTATACCCTCTAATGCAATGTATAGTGATAACTACCACATTATAATATTTTAATTGTATGTCAAAGTTTGTTTAAACATGATGTTTCATATTATGAAAACAATAAAAAATTTAAAATTTATTTGAAAAAATAAGTTTTGAAAATTCTAATGGAGTTAAAGTTCAAAATAATTCTCACCCTATGATGGTTCCCACAATGACAATAAATAACACATTATATAATACCCATGACCAAGGAAAACACACATATATATGTATGTTTCTCGTAACCCCACGTATACACTAATGAATAGGATACCCTGGTTAAAAAACATACATCAAAGAAAAAATGTACAAAACCTAAATTCAAACATAATTTAATTATTTGGTTTTTATGAAATGAATTAGATGCGAATATGGAATGTAGTCCTATGTGGATAACCAAGATGCATTAATGCACACCAAATCCAAATAATTAGTATACAGACATCATGTGATTAAACCATGGTAAATATAAATCAAATGTATCATTGAATAGAAATATCAAGAATTCCCATTTTTAAAATTAGAATTATACTATATATTTATAACCATAAATGAAAATAATTCTACTACTCAAGTACCAAACACCCTATCCCTTAGCTATACTATTAAAATAAAGGTAACAAAAATAAAGTATTTATTAAACTGGGTGGACCAATACCATTCTCTTACACCCCAACCAAAGAAAATAGGTATTAGCTAGGATTTCATACATCCTCAAATTATGATAATTTTGAGGGACGATATACTTAATAATGTGTCTCATATGCTTCAAAAACTATAAAACTCCTATAATTATAAGAATTCACATTCAACTTTTTGAGTGGATTTCATGTCGTGAATTCATATATTGAGATTTTACACAAAATCCCTACACATTTTGAATATTTAATATTTAAATGAACGATTAATTCATCCGATATTAATCCATTACGAAATTTCCATCTTGAAAACTAATAACAGGACTAATCTAATTTTATAATACCACCTTCAATATTTGCTATAATATAAAATGAAGAATAAAATAAAAATATATATTTTAAAAATATCCCCATGTAATAAATTCCCATCCTTGAGAAATAAATACATAGTTCAATGGTAGAAACCATTATTACATTTATAAATGAATATTCTATAATTGATGAGATACCTACAAGAAAAACTTATTGATCCCATAAAACTCTAAGGTTTATATCATCATATATTCATATGAACACTGATTGTTCTGAGAAATAATAAAAATTTAAAATAAATTTCCAATTCTTAATAACCTACTACACCATACAAATCACTGCAAAAAAGGATTCAAATTCCCCATAAAAATTGCATTTAATTAAATTGTCAGCAATACTATGCCTCAAAGTCATCCGTCTACATCATGTATTGGGAGTTTTTTTGGTAGTAATACTATACTATATCCATGTGTTCCTCACTAGATCATCCATAATCATAAACACATTCCCAATGAATGTTATAAATTTTTTATTTAATCTTATCTAACATCCCATTAGTTTTAGGATAAAGGGTCATACACAACAACAACATAGTCCCTATCACCTTCTTTAAGACTTTACAAAAAACAAAAACTAGGAATCTTTAATAGAATCTATACTTGAATTCACTAGGTCTAGTAGAATAATATTTGAAATATATTTTTTATATATCCCATGAATTGAATTAGTTTCTTGTATCTATATGATGTGAGTAACATTTTTTAACCATTCCACAATAACCCACATTTCATCATGACCACAAGGGGGAAATGTAACACTAAAAAAATTCCATATTTACTACATCCCACATCCATATTGGAATTGGAAGCTGTAAAATTTACCATATTGGTCTCTGTTTCTTGAATATGATCATATGAGAAGTTATATAAATGGAAAAAATAATTCAATGTAACATTCCATGTTGGGATTATAAATTATCCATATTATATAATTGTATATCTCTATTTATCATGGGTAAAAATCCCACTACAAATAAAAGAGTCTCTAATCACATCCTCTCTGTAGGAAGAAGGAACCATGAATCTTCCATGAACCATAATTACACCATATCCATCTAGGATTTGACCTATAATTGAACCATTTACCACCAACCTATCATGATTTTAAAAACACTCTATATCAAATTGTTGACTAGTATTCACTGATTCCACCAATATGGATTATATCACTAAGGGTTACATAAAACATCTAATTTCTCCTTAGATATTACATCCTCTTAGTATTACTATAACGACACAATCTTCCAACATTAATCTAATTTCAACTCTCTAACTTCCTGCATCTTTCGTCGTAATGCATAGACAAATACACATACTTTAATAATATAACAATTTATCTCAAATTAGAATATGTGAAGTATCCTAACAAACAACACTGATGATAGTTCAAGTCATGATAGGTGAAAAAATATTGTATACCCTACCGGTCACTAAAAATGAAAAAACACTAACCAAAGAGGTACTAACACCATCATTTCAATGAAAGATCCATAAAATCCCCCTCTAGCTCACAATTTGGGTTTTTTTACTCCTCAGTTCATAGTATGAAGGGAATATATGCAATAACGTATTATTCATGAATCCTAACAGTTCAAAATCGAATTTTCAATGCATCACAATAACATACAAACTAAAACCCACTCTTCAAAATAATAACGATCGAAGATAATGTAGAAATCATTTAAAGAAATAAGAAGTTTCATTATATTATTTTTTTTCTATTAAAATATGACCCCTTATTTATCATAGTGGTAATTTGTGATGTCACGAAGGAATATCCTAATGTGAAACCACTCTATAATACTCTAATGACTCATGATTAACACGATTCACTAAAAATTTGGGAATTTTCACCTACTATAGAGGTCCTACACCTATAAGAGAGCCTGCATTGGTTGGGGGAAACGATGAATCCTTATAACAAAACAACATTAGATGGATTATATTTGTAATTACGTAACTATCATTGAGGGAAAAAATATATTCAATTAGATTATTCTATTCCTTCTCACAATTATTGAACACTAGGGACTCATATCCTATATCAACAGTCGAGAAACATATTCGCTACACAAACTATTGACCTCAACCCTAGTGTAAATATTTTAAATTCATTTTCTTAAAAATATATTATAAAACATGAAATGCACTAGAAAACTCACCAATCAATACTAGTATATTAGAGAAAATACCTATACTTATACTTTCCATAATGTATGATTCAATAGTTAGTACCTTGAGAAGATGTAATTCATATATAGTAAGATTAGTGTTCTAGAACAACCAACTTATCTCTACAAGAATACTAAATTTGAACATTATAGTCATATATTCATATTTTTGAAACCTTATAGAGAAAAAAAATAAAATTGGTGAAATACACTAAATATGCGAACACTATAAATGTACTCAACTAGAGATGCATGAACCCCAATTAATGTTTTATCTTCACATCAACAAACAAGTTATCCAAAAATAGTTAATAATTTATTTTCTCTCAGGTCATCCCTACAAGTGATATATTAAATTCATATTATCCCACTACCACTCAGAGATTCCCTTAATCATGATAGTCAAAGAATTACCTTATGATCATATAAGGTCCCCTGTAGAATGAAAGTATACTTGATGATCCATGTCATTTAATCCATTTACTAGGGGCCTATGGTTCCCTAGAAGGATGCATTATTTTTGTGTTAGATGTAATATGAATAATTGACCATCATTTCCCAAAACCTACGTGGTCCTCCTCTAGAAATAAGAAGTTGAGAAAACAGTCTAGATTGGATCAGTTTAAAATCATGACGTACTAGATCAAAATAGTCTGAATTCTCATTTTCATACTCCTAACCAACTGGATTTTCAACTAGCTACTCAAAATATCAGTGAGTTAAAATTTACAAAAATCATTACATTACATGAATAAATAAAAAATATTTTGAAGAATACATTTAATATATTAACATCATATAAACATGATCACAATAGGGTTCATACTATGTAATTGTCTACTAGAAGAATGAGCACCACTCTATGTACTCCCCATGTCCCAGGACAACCCTCCTATACCTTCACTCTTGTTACATCCATATATTTATTCTAATATTTTTAAGACATAGAACCAAATGATATAATTCAATAAATAATACATGAATGGAAAAATTATAATATCGGCATAAATATAAGAAATTCATATTTATTCCATGAATGTGATTCCAATATAGAATATGATACTAAATCCCTAAGCATTATGTCTGAATTCACATGAAATCCCAAAAACTGGTAGAATGAGATCATGTTCTTCACCCAAGGGGAACAAGAATCAAATATAAAATGAAATAGAATGAAAAAAGATCCCATATTATGGAAGGTTGAAGGTTCACTATATATTGATCTCTATTCCCTAATAGAGTTCCCCTACCAGAATCCCAGAAAACTAATATCCTATATATACTACGTGAAAAAAATATAAATAGAATAAATAAGATAGTGAACATGGTGTTATAATACCATTTTTAGCACCCCGAACAGAACCATAAGCTTCAATATAATATTCCGCATGACCTCATGTGTGCCAACCCATATGATGGAGTTTAATAAATAGTTGTTATAGTGAAAGGAACATCATTGGATGAGTATGAACACATTTCTAGAAATAATAAAAGTAAAAAAACAATAGGGTTAATAAATAATCAAATAATGAATAATTTATAGTCATCATAGTAGAACGATTCCAAAAGGTGCCAACATAAGCAGTATCAATTTAGAATTACAAACACATAAAATAAAACAATAAATAATGATCCATATATTTGGTTGATTAATGTAAGTCGTAGATAAGACAAATAAAAAATAAAAAAAATATTTCTTGAGGTAAATGTTGTAATACTCGTACACTCAAGATAAACATTCCCAACTATCCACTGTAGTTATATTTCACATTACTAGATCCTTATACTTGTAATCCTTAACGGAACCAATATTCCCATGTATGGTGGGAGTATAAGTCAAATTATAAAATCAAAAATATTCCATAACATATGTGAATAATATAAAGTCTTTCATTCCATGAAATTAAATAGAATATAGGTAAGCATCGTGTATATCAACAAATAATAAATCCTATCTTGGGATTGTAGGGACCGACTCTTCTTACATAGAATCCATGATGGAAGGAACATCATACAAATTCCATACACATTTCATTCAAAGGGATAGTCTATAGAAATATATGACACACCCCGTTTTAAGGGGAAACCTATAGACATGTTGGTCAAGAATCAAACAAACCAACCATGAGGAATATGGTCCATATGGATCACCTTTTGTAATAAAACTCATGAACGTTTAATAGTTCATACAACACAAGATATGAATTGATGATCAAATATCATGTCATATAAATAAATAGTTATAACCATCACACACCGTATCTAGTAAATCATATATTACATGTGACACGAGGCTAAAAATGAAAACCACATGTGTTCAAGTATTAAAAATTGGTCTCATAGGGCTACACAGTCATGAAAATAATAAGTTACAGAATCCATATATACATGTGAAAATTTCATATACATATTACCTTTCGTGAAATGATGATTTAGTGATAATGGGAATTGTTGGAGTTAAATTAATCCTCTTCAGATCCTAAAACCAATATTGGTCTAACATTATTCGACTTATAGGATCAAGAATTTGGAGGAACTGTCTATAATATTGTAAGAAATTATCATGTTTAATCAATAAGATTCATTTCTGATAATTATCTAGGTCAAACTAAAGAAAAACATTTCTTATCTAGGCCTGAACATGATGATTCAACTAGAAATACAATCAGAGTGAGTTGGATCATCCAAAATATCCAAGAGAGTAAATTTAGTTCCGGTATAAGGGAGTGAGGTGAATTTGTATATAAATGAGAACAATATACATTAAATCATAAAAAAAGAATAAATTCCTAACGTGAATTGAGGATTCTTGTCAATAACATTTGGATTAGAAGATATACCAACAAACAAGTCACATTTTCTTGGGAGAATATAAAACCACATTCACATAATTGATTTACATTTAACATCATGATTATCTATCAATTCCAAAACTAAGATTCATTGATACTTAAAATATCCCATGTTAATTAATCATATCCATTCATGATGTGAACAACTCGTATATAGAATTACACTCCTTTATTCGGATTTTTTAACACCATTATCAATCCTTAACTCGTTCAAGAATACCCCCATTAAATTTTGAAAAAATTTAATGATTCATACCATGATATTGAGGGTATTTAAAATCTCTCTCTATAATGATTTCTCATCCTTACCAAGTGTCTCTAGAGGTCTACTTGAATAAATTCTGCCACTATACTTGATTTATTGTCTATTACTCTCATGTATCTTTATGATTATTATAAAGAATCCATTAAATGTAGAAAGAGGAATTTTTCCCCACACAAAACCTTATTTATTTATTCAATTGTCTAAATGAGCCACCCACAACAGATTCAAAATTTTCAAACACAACATCCTCACTGCCGATCACATGTGAAGAAATAAAAACATATCTCACAGGATAAGACACATTAAACACATTATTCATACCTTGACTCTATGGATTATGATTAATACAATTGGACACCATTATAATGTGTTTGAATATCTTTAATATCCCATAATAATATGGTTCAACATTCCCTGCCTCCATAAATACATATTCCCCAAATGAGGTGACCCCCCTAAGAAAACATTGTTTCCCAAAGTGTACACTATTTTTCATCTCTTCCATGTAGTAAAAAATAAATACATATTTTAATACATAACTAACCATTTCAAAATAAATTTTACCCACGTCATAAAATACTAATTATAATTTTCTTAAAAATTTAGGATTCACATACCTTATGATATCATATCATTGAAAGATATGGCCACTAATATAGAGCCGCAAATAAATCTATCGAAATCATGTACAACATGTTTTTATCATAATAAAAATATACAAGATCCATGTGGTCATCTGATGTTCCTCTGATATCTAGAGACCTTTACTACATAATATCATATAATGTCTATATCATTTCCCTTAAGGTGTGTAAATCTAATGATGCAAATCATAGTAGTCTTTAACTGATTCTTAATCATCCTCTATATAACTTACTAAAACCATGATATATGTCAGACATCTATATCAGGTACCATATTTTAAGGAACTATAGAAAAACATAAAATCCCTAAAACATATAAATTTTATTCATTTTTTGTATAATTATTCCTTCAGATTGGTAAATAGTGATTCATCTTAGTCCAACAATTCACTATCACATTGATAATCATCATGACTTATAAATGTCATGGGAAACACTATCCCCATGTTTTTCATTACGTCATCACACATAATAATAGAATATAGAAGAGGTTAGTGTAATCTATGATTTATGTGAAGATAGACCTTGGTTTTATAACAAGTTAGACAATAGAATAAATTAAACAATAGCTCATTTCATATCAATCCACTAGAATTTCTATTTAACATCATGATCCATATTGATCAAACCTCAATGAATTTTCCACTATGAAGAATGGGGAGATATCATTAGCTCATATATTATTGAATCCTCAACCATTAATATTCCATTGACCATAAGAATATCATGTCTATCTTAGATATAAAAAAGAATGAAACTGTTTTCTTCCAACAACTTATGAATTATTAAAAACTCTAGTTCAATCTCCAAACTACTCTCAACTATTTCCACCAATGATAAAATAACAACTAATGTAAAAACAACAAATTCCCCTTAATCCTCAACTATTTCCATTAAGAACCATTATATTTTAATAACATATTTATCTTTAAATGAAAATAGATTAATTGATATATCACTTTACATGAAAAAACATTTTTAAACTAATTGTGTTATACTCTAAAACAATTTTTTAAATATAACAGTAATCATCTTGATTTTTTATTATAAAATTCAAATATGATCAAGTACAATTTATAAAACATGTATATGTTTTTCACATACTGAAATATTCATGATTGATTCATATTAAATAAGTACTCAAATTTCAGAAATGTCATTTTTATGCTTTAAAAATATGTGTTCGCCAAAAATGGATTTTATTGAATTTGTTTTATAGATTTTATAATAAATTTTCAACAAATTTAGAAATAAAATTCTATAAAAGGGATTCAAATTTTAATATCAAAATATAAAACAAATTGGGTGAATTTTTGGTATTTTACTAAATTATTTTCTTGAATAGTAGTAATACAAATTTTTAAATAAAACACTCTTATATTTCGTAATATTTTGAAATATATTTTTTAATATAGATTATTTAGAAATTATAATTATTTATATATTATTAATAATAATTCAATTTATTCATTTTTATCAATATTAAATTTTATCTTGGAATATAAAATACATCTTGATATAGAAATATATTTTTAAGAAAAAAATTATTAATAAAATTTTCATGTGTATTTTAATGTGAATTTCTGCCACATATTGAAATTTAATTTAATAAAATGGATTAATTTTTTTAATAATAATAATTTATGTCATTTAGCTAGTTCATCTTAATATTATTTAACAATTTATAGTAATAATTGTTAAAATATGTTACCATGCTTATACTTTAAATTGGTTTACTGGGGGATAAAATTAATATATAATTGCTTGAACATCCTAAATTCATTCCTAAAACCTTTTTTTCATCTATATAAGGATCATATATTACCTCATAATAATTAATTTAATTTTCAAGATTCATTATATAAGATAAATACATTAATATATCTTTCTAAATATTATTAATTTATCCTCTCCACCACTTATAAAAGGTTAACCATCCTATCTCTCCATTGGTACACATTGAGAAGCCTATATCAAAATAAAACCTTCCCAAATATCTTATGAACATAACTATCTAATATTATTAGTTAATTATCTTCTTAAATATCCATTCCATGTGTCATTATGTAGGTTCCAATGAAATTTTACTCCATAGAGGTAATTGTTCTAACCAAATCTTACATATTTATTTATTTGTATACTTCATATATATATATATAAATGATTTAATATTAATAAAATAATGAAATTAGAATCATAAATATACACATATTGAATAATAATTATGGTAAAACTAGTTTACAACTATCTTCTATCCTATACAAATTGAAATCATCATCCGTTCGTATATATGGTTAACCATACCCACACAATGGTGTAATTCATTTTTCATTTCCATTTTAATTGGATGGTTATACTGATTGAAATACTCACCATATTTTATATTTATGACATAATTATTTTCATATAAATATAATTTATTATTTTCTATATTACACTTCCACTCTTTAGAAAATGACAATGTCTCTCATTAATATGTGTGAATTACCAACTCTATAAAGCGATGCGATTCATTTCTCATCCATAACTTTAATGGATGGTTCCAAAAATGAATATAATTAATAAAAAAAATATTTATATTATCATTATCAATAATTATATTATTGAATCATGATAAATATTACGGTTAAAAAACTACTGAACGGACTATTACTTGAAAATACAAGATAATTAACACTGAGAAATAATTATTTTAATGATGAATTATTAATAATAATATGTTGAAATATTATTATTGGATCATATAGAATATAAAATGTAATAAACTTTTTATATTATGTAACTAAAATAAATATAAATTTACTATAGATATGTATCATTTCAATTACTATGAAGGCCACACCTGATGTAAGGTATTATTTCATAATAACATTATTATTTGAGATTGATTATGTTTATGTTTCCATTGGGGGAATTATAAGATCTATATATATTAAACCAAATATAATTTCGATATCATATAACCATTTCTATGAATTATACATTGTCCTTCGATTTTCTAGTTTATGTACTTTAATATCCGATAAAATTTAAGAAATCACCACTTTTTATTAATTTCTTAAAAACAATTTGTTTTATAAGTAAATATACTAATAAAAAGAAACTGTGTTCTCATAAAATTAACCTTTTATGAAATTATTTACGTTAATATAAATAAATTTTGACTTATTTATAATATTCAAATTAAAATAATGTTGCATCTCTCTTATATTTCTGGAAATATTATTTTTTTAAAAGAAATAAAGTATATTTTACTAAAAAGATATTAATTTATATATTTTTTTATTATTTAAGTAAATTGTATTATTTAAACTAGAATTTCTATTAAATATGCTATAATAATTTATTCTACATTTACAATATCTATAATAATGATTTATTAAAATTATTCATGTAATATTATTTGTGTAATGAATTTATATTGATAATTATTTTAGTATAAATATAAGTAAATGTAATATTTATGATTTTTAAATAAATATTTTAAAAAATAAAATTATGTACTAATTTATTTAAAATTTCATTACAAGAATACATTGAATAAAAACTATTCAGGTGTTGAATATTTTAAATGTATATTTGTTTAATATGTGAATTCTTAGTTTTGAACATATTATTTTAAATTTAAAACATTTATAATCCTTAGTGTAATATGTGGTGAATTTTTTTTACATTGATTCGTAAAATATTGAATTTATTTAACTTTTATAATAAATAGTTTCAGGTATTTTTTTAATTCATTTAATATTAATATTTTAAGATAATTTTTTGCATTAAATAGATATGTAAGATTATAATATTATAAATAGGATCAAATAATTGACACATTATGGATACTGATATTAATTTATCTAAATAATTGAAATACCTTGTAATATAAAATAATTTACAAAAAAAGCCATAATTTCGAGGATTGGGGAATCTACTAGTTTGAGGATGATCAACACATAAGGGAGGCTTATTAGAGAATCCTGTGAGTTTCATCGTTGTTGGTGTCCTTCTGTAAAGTTGTGGGCATAATGCTTGTAAGGTGCATAGTTTCCATAGAGGTTCACAAAGGATTAGGTTGGTTGAATCTCCCATATATAGTTCTGTGTAAGTGTCTATATGTTCCAACCATGGTTTCTTGGATTGAGCAATGCATGGAATTAAAAATGTTATATAGAAGTTACCATCCAAACAATTTTTTTAACATCATATATAATAGCTCATTTACTATTAACATAGGTTAAAATGTCATTATTATATCCTAACCATCCAATTTAATGCATCATATCCTTTTTATCGCTTCCCAACATCATCTTCCTCCCCATGCTTGAAGGAACTACCATGTTTTCCCCTAATACTCCTCCTTCAAATAGATGATATTATCCATATGATGACTGAGAAACAATCCATCACTATAAAACATCCTAAAAAAATTATCAACTCTATATAGTGACAAAACTAGGACCCTAGATCTACCATAAAAATTGTTGGGCCATATTTTCATTCCTTTATCCATAGTGATCATTGAATTTGATTTCATCATCAAAGCTTTAACTTGCTCATTGAAATATTTACATGGAATCTTGAGAGGGTTGAAAAGTAATAAATAAATAAATATATATATATATATATAAACATTCGAATTTAAATTTGGGATATATATATGTATGAGACAAAAAAGGAATGATATTTTTGTCTTGTCATCCTCTGCATGATCAGATCCCAAACACCATGACACATCGCGCCTCATAGACATCAGTTCAAGTTTAAAAAATATGTATACCAAATTTTAATTTTTAAAATTCCCATCGATATATTTTCAAAATTGATATATATATATATATGGACTTCCTATTTACCCATTAGAGAATATCCTCACAACCCAAGGTTATTCTGAACATGAAATCCTTTACATTCATATAGAAGAAGTTGAAAAATATCATTACCTAAGATCAATCTAGTTTTTCATATTCTTGTATGGAGGATATTTTTTATATAAAAGTATTTAATATTATATTACAAAATTAATATATCTTTTAAATAGACAATATACTTTTAAAACTACGTATTTCATATAAAAAACCTTTCATCAAGGGATTTATATTTTCATATTTATATTTATGTAATGGAAATTCATATTATTCAAATAAAAAATGTTCAAAATTATTATTTTATATAACAAATTAAATCATTATTGAAATCAATTTATTAAGATTAATTTTGTAATTGAAAATAAATTTTAATATTTATCATGATTATATAATTTCATCACAATTCCATGTAATCAGATAAATAGTTATTCAAAATTCTATTCAAACAACAATTTTGGGAATGAAGATTTTATTTTCATTTAGAAAAACATTCATACATAATTTATTTCATGAATTTCATTTACAATTATCAAAATTAAATTTAATATTATCATCACCTTTAAAAGATGTTATTCAATGCACAAATTATTCTTTAAAATTTATTTCTGTCATACATAATGGTTGGTGTGTCCATAAAGAACATCTATTAATGAAATATCATGCATATTTTCTCAATAAAATGTATGAGATCATTTATTACATTGTAGGAATTACTGGCAATGTGATTGTTTTAAATTATATATAAACCAAATCATTGATTAGGAACGGTATTTTTACAAACATTTTTTGAAAAATTGTACGTGATATAAAATTATTTTCCAATTGAATATAATTTATATTTATTTTAATATATATCTTATTATAATTATAATGAAAATTAAGACTATGAAAAATTTTGTTGACTAAAAATTTTGATCATTAGTACTGAATGTGATGGTGTGGAATGGGGAGTGAACCCATGAATTTAAGGGGATGTTTTCATAAAAGTGGTAACTTTAGTGGCCTCATAGTTTTCATAAGGTTTTCCAAGTATCATTAGATTATATAAGAGAAACTTTTATTTTAAAATTATAGACTCTAAATTTATCCTAGTATAAATTGAATTATTTTGAAAGGTTATTACATTTTTTATTGAAATTTGGGTTTATAGGTGAAATTTATTTTCATGGTTTTGAAAAATATTTTATATGGTCATATATTTTGATAATATGGGAGTTATATTTATGAAAGTTATTTATTAAATGGTTTTTAATTTATAAATATATATACGGTGTCAAAGGAATATTTTCATAGGAAATTTTAATTTTGTTTATGAATAGAATTTCATTGCATTCAAAACCAATTACCAGAAACTTTCATGCTGACCATACATTTTAGAAATGTTTTTACATGATTATTAGAAGTTACAATGGAGTTTTTTTTATAAGAATATAGAAGGGATTAAATTTTTTTTTGTTAATTTATAAATTTTTTGATCCTTATTATACAATATGGAAAATTTTCTTAATACTTCAAAACCTGGCCTAAATGTTTCACATGATAAGTGAAGGATTGAATATATTTTAGTTAAATTTTATGAAAAAATAAAATATTTTTTAGTATCGGATTTAAAACACTTCTTTTTGGGTTTTCTTATTTGGTATCCAGTCATGGATTAGATAATTTTTGATATTAGGTCATATTCATTGGAGGATAATTTAATTGATTGAGGTTTTATTTTGTGGTTTGATGTAATGAGATTTTTTGGAAACTCAAAAAATATATATTCTTATTAATCCCTGTTTTCCTAATTCTAGAAATTGATATTCATAATTACAATATAAGCCAAGAAATAATTGATATAATTAAATTTTTTTAAGTGGTAGAATATAAAATCTGAGAATTTCTATGCAACGTTTTCTATTTTTTTAATTGTTTATAAAATTATTTGTTTTATAATTAAGGCTAAAAAACATACTAAAATGAGTTTTAATAAAAAAAACCCCTATTAAAATATTATTTTAACAAGTATAACCATGATTTTATTATATTAAAATTTTTAAATTATAAAATTTTAATTATTTACTATTTTTAAATAAATTGTTTATTATTGAAAAATATATATTCAACTTTAAAACAAGGATATTAATTTCTATATAATTTTTTTCTATAAACAAATTATATGATTTAAAAAATTATTTCCATTCAATAAGATATAAATATTTATTCTAAATTGATATTATCATTAATTATTATTTTTAGTATTTGAATATTTAATATTATTATTTTAAAAACATTATATAGATTAATAAGCTACTAGTAATATAGTAAAACATAATAAATAGTAATTCGAAATTTAAATGATAAGAGTATAAATATTTTATCATCTTTTTTAAATATTATTTTAAATCAGATATTTTTAAAAAAAATCATGTTTATAAGTAATAAAAAATATATTAATTTTCATATGGGAAATAATTTTTTTAAATATTATTTATAGTTAAAAATATTTTCTTTCCTTAGTGAAATCAATAGTGGTAAGAGATTTCAATGATTAGTGAAATACATAACGGATCATATACTTATAATAAATATTGAATGTTATTAAAATTAATTCTGTTAATAATAATATATTTACTTAACAAATTTGTAGATAATAGGTAAGCGAAATATTGAAATTAATGATATGTTAAAACTATATAAACATATAATATACTATAATTCATTAAATTCATTTATTTATAAAATGCTTATATTAAAAAATATTCCCAACTAGCGAGTCGCCAAGGAAATAACCTTTGACCTTAATGTGGGGAGAAATCTCAACCCGTAAGGGAGTGTAATCCTAAACATTAAACTTGATTAATTGGTTGTTAGAACATACTAGAAAGGCATGTGCATAATTACCAAATAGTTTATAGCTTACTTAGTTTTGTATATTGTAATATGAGGGTTTGTCCATCCCCATTTAGGTGCGTGGAAGTGTGTTCTAGTGCCAACCCTGATTCCATAGATCAAGGGTTCTTTATCTAGGTAAATATTATATAGATGTGCTAAGACAAATAATATTTCTATTTTGGATGGAAAATGATGGTTAATATTCATTGGTGTCAAAAACACATTCTTATATCATGGTAATTTGATTTATTTCATCACATCCATTTGATCCCTTCATGGATTTTTATTCCTATTCATACTCAAACTAATAGTCTCATTATCTCATTTTCAAAATCATTTTGGTGGATGATATCATCTAAAGGATTACATAAAAAAATCCATCATTATACAACCACCTACCACCATTATGACTCTCTACCATTATAAAACTAGTACACTCAAGCTACCGAAAAAGTGGATAGACCCTCATGAATTCCTTTCAGACACAGTGATCATTGTTTTCTATTTCCTAATCAATGATTAGTCTTGTTAAAAGAAAAAATATTGCGGATGTTTGAAAATGAAAAAAATTAAAAAAATATAGATATATATACTTGTATAGAAAAAATTTAATATATATTCAGGTTATATATATATATAAATAAAAAATAATTATTTTCTTGTCTCAGATTTCTTCACAATCAAAGATCCCAAAAACATCCATGATTTGAGTCTCATAGGTTTTTTTTCATATTTAACACATCTGTATACACGATTTTCATTTTCAAAATTCCCATAGAAAATAAATCAGAATAGCTATGTATATACATACATATACATCCTCTTATTGTAATTGAAAAAACATTCCAAGAATCCAATTATTTCTCCCCACCTGAAATTCTTCTCATTCCTACACTCGACGTGGAAAAATACCAATACATTAGTTTGATTTTCTTCTCATATCTTAGGTATGGTGAATGGTTTTATTTTATAAAATAATTTATGATTTTATTTTAAATTTATTATATTTTTAAAAAATAAATTTTCACAATAATGTATTTTATTTTCAAAACCCAATCACTTAGGGTTTTATATTTTCAAATCTAATTTTTTTAAATTAACATTTTTGATATTGAATTTTCTAATTTTTAAAATTATTATTTTATGTAAATATTATTTATTCAATTGTTAATATTATTGTATAATTAAAAAATTGATTTATTTTTATTTCTAGCTACTTTTCCCAAAATTCTATATTATTAGGTAAATGGTTTTCTTAATAAAAAATAAAACTCTAATTTTTATAAATAACATATGATTTTAAAAAGAATGTATTTCGTGAAATTATTTTAAATTATCAAAAAAATATGTTATTATTCGTGTTTAATGTTATTAGCTTATATATAAAATATACATTATAATTTATGAATGTTATAGATAGTCATAACTGTTGCCAAACACAATTAAATTTCTTCAGATTTCAAACATATATTTATACAAAAATGAAAATTTTTAATTAAATATTTACATGAAATATTTGGAATGAATTGTATATAAATTTTTTATTTATTCAAATCACTGGGAAATAATGGTGTTTCCATAAAAAAGGACTTCAAAAATTGTGTTTGATGTAAATTTATATTCATATTTATTATAATATATGTATATTATAATGGAAGGTTTAGTGTAATTATAAATAGAAATGGATACTTTAAAAGAATTTATTATTTTAAAATTATGAATTGGGACTTTGACTGTGATGATGAGGAATGATGAGTAATCCAACAACGTTATAGAGACACTATCATATTAGTTATACTGCTAGTGGTGTCATTGTTTTCTTATGGTTTTCTATGTATCATTATTTTTCATAAGAATGCTATTAGTTTCTATGTAATGATTCTATATGTATTCAATAGGAACTTTAATTATTTTTATGGGTAATTGTAATTTAAATTGAAATTCTTATTTAATGATATACGTATTTTAATGATTCTATGATAATTTTTATATGTTTATATATTTTAAAAAAACATAGTGTTTTATTTTTTAATATTATTTATCAAATGTTTTGTATTTTTTATGAAGATAAATTTTCTGAATGATATTTTTAATGGAATATTCAATTTTATGTGTAATAGATTTCATAGTGGTCTTAATACTCATTACTAGAAATTTAATGGTCACACTGTACTATCAAAATGAATTTCATATGCTCATTATATTTTTAAAAGGAGATTGTTTTATTTTAATAAATATAAATTTCTAATGAAAAATAGATATTTATTCATAAAATGTGTAACAATAGACATGTTCTATTGATATTTTTCTAAATTGTCCAAAAACTAGAATAAAAGGATCCTTTTAATTGTAAATAAATAAAAATATTTAATTAAATTTAAAATATATATATATAATTTTTTTCACCGGATCAGGAAGCTCAGGTCTTGGGATATTTTATAATCTCAAGAGACTGAAATAAAAATTTGAGGAAATATAACACTATTTTATTCAATTTAGGTGGGGATCATCTACTTGTAATTCCACATTTTCCATAATATGTTTTAATAAATATTTTTACTATTACCCATCATATTTTTATGATATTTTACCCATTCTTATCTTTCTATGAAAATATTGAAAGAATAATTCCTACCATTTTCCATATGAGGCACTTTTTACTGATGTGTTAATATAATTTTGGTTTTCAATTAAACTACATTGAATAATATTCCATCCTTCATTACTAATATTTTCATTGATGATTATTTTAATAGTTTACTAGGTAGTTTTAAAAAATATATTTCATAACATTTTTTAAAAATTTATATTTTGAATAATATTTTTCAAAATGAAATTTTTATTTACATTGATGCTTTTTCCTAGATTTTTTAAAATATTTATATCTATGTTAACAACATTTGTATAATAGTATTAATTGCAAAGAATATAATCCAAATATAAGACCCATCATATTTATGTAGATGGTTTAAAATCATCTTGACTGAGGATTGTATTGATATTCCATATGATATTTTTTTCAACATGAGTGTTTTATATTATTATGTCATGTGGATTAAATTTTATAGTTTTTTCATATGCTGAATGAATTAGAACTATTATGTTATTTTTGGATTCGAAATAACATATCCCATTGATACATTGGAATGTATTGTGAGTCACATCATTTTGGTTATTTTTCTAAGGTGTTATATGTTTTTTCAATGATTCATGGAACGTGACTTCAATATTATGTTTCAAATGTACCACCTTAACAAATCTATCACAATGAAATAAATTATTTATTTCTATGTTATTTTATAAATATTTGTGTTATATTTGGATATTTTTCTGTCTAATGTGGTTATTTATCTGGCATTATCTGATCATAATTTATTGATACCATATTATTCATTCCTTATTTATTATATGACAGATCCTATTATATGTATTCCTTTATTGATAAACTAAACACCTCCACACAATTTATGTGTATTTTCCTCATGATGTGAAGAAGTTCACTATGAATGATATTCAAGGAGGTTCTAGAGATAATTGTGAAGCTCTTAATAAAAATAATATTTTATATTTTATATTTTTAAATATGATGTGAGATTCAATCATGTATCCTGGTTACCAATACTAACAAAATTTTAATTCCATTAGAATTATATTTCATGTATCTAGTTTTTTTTTAATAATGTAACCACCATATCTAGGATACTAGGTTTGATGATTTTATATATGGTATCAAACATATTTTATTTGAAACCATGGGAACTATATTTAATAAAACATGTAATATGAAACATAACCATATGAAAGAATTTCATAATACATCAGATTTTAAGAAAATATAATTATATTTTTTGGGAAAGGTATAGATTATTATTTTCAAAGAAATCCTTCCGTTAAAGGATAAGAAATATTTTCATTGTTTTGGTATAGATGAATCTTTGGGTCATATCCCCTAAAAAAGTTTTTTAAGTATAACAAGATAGCAATTTATGTGTGTGGATAATCTATCAATATCATGAACCTAGGATGAAAATATGAGAATATATTATGTTTTTAATTCCAATTTTATATAAAAACAATTATTAATGATTGGAAATTACTTTTATAATTTTGGAATATTCCAAATGAATTCATTAATATGATTCTGTTATTTGAATTGAAAATATATCAATTTATATTATGAATTTCATTAATTTAAATATTATTCATTATTATTTCATAATGTTATTATCAAATATATTTGATGAAATTTTTTAAAAATGAAACATTTCATAGGAATGTAAACTATATTAAATAATTAATTTATGTAGGGAATTCCCTCTTAGGAATGATAATAAATCCAAAACTAGATATGGAGCTAAAATCCAAGATAAAAATTTTAATATTATATTTGGGAAACTACCATGGGTTATGACAAATAATAATGATAATATGGAGTATAATACTAATCTATAATGTTCTCTAAAAATGGTACAACATTTTATATCAAAACAAATTCTAAATTAAATGGAACCCTAAATAAATTAGATGATAATTAATGGATATGTAATTTGGAATTGATATTCCATTGTTTGGGAATTAATTTTAGGGAATATTTTTTCATGGAAGAGTATCATCATAAGTGTGATTAACATCAATAGTGGATGTTTTTTCATAACACTATATATGTATTGGAAATAGTTATAATAGAGTAGAAAGATTTTAAGGTACATCTCATAAATATATATTTTTCTCCAAAAAATGTGATTATCTAATGATAAAATTCCTATTAATAAGTAAAAAGGAAGTATAAAATATTGTTATGCCTGAAGATAACATTAAAATTTAGAAATTTATTTTATATAGAATCCAATTAATCAAAAATTTTCTTGTTTACCTTTCATTTATAGGACACATGTAGTCTTTCTATGTGGATTGGTTGGCAAATTTTTATAAATATAAGAGGGTATAGTTCATGTTTTATAAATATAAAGAAATATTTCTATAAATTATATGGGTATGAAGGATTTAAATAAAATAATATGTATATTGAAATAACAATGCATTAGGGTAAGAAGAGAAATGTTGATTTTCCAACATGCGATACTTGTAGAAATAAATTACCTGGTATATGATTAAAGAGAAAATAAGTATAATGACCAACACTTTTCATATATAAATATTAAATATTAGTATATTAATATTCATTACATAACAAAAAATCTACACCAAAATCATTTTTCACTAGCTCCATTAGAATCAAATATACATAAAAAATATTTTCATAATTTAACTACAATATCTCCCATTATGTTCTTCATAAGTAGAAAACTTCTTAGAAATATCAAGAATAATAAAACCATTAATATCATGGGAAAGTAAATATAATAATGGGTCATCTTAGATTCACCATATGGTTAAAACTGGGGATTTCAATTATAACATAAGCATAAACATATCAAAAAAATTCATTCGTATAATATATCATAAACATGAGTCATGTCATCAATAAGGGGATTATATAAAATATAAATCATGTAGTATTCACAAAATATAATCTTTGATAGCATAACATTGATATAAGACATAATTTTTTGTATACAGATAAGAATATAATATATTACACCAACGATACCTGCCATGATTTTAAGAACATGTTAGACATGGGCTGTCCCCTCATATACATTATTCAGGGTTGTGGTAACCATTTATACACCCTAGTTAATTATTTATATAAATTCCAATTTACCCTATAGAATTCTAGGGATAACGTCGAGTGTAAAATCTTCTAGGCTTGGGATACCCACCAACTTACCCTATTTTGGTCTTGAAATATCCTATTTTATAAAAATTGATCACATTGAATATTATTCATTACCTAATGCATTGAATAAAAATATAATTATAGTCCTAAAAATCAATTAACTAATATCATTCATATTTTTTTCACAAGATCATAAAAAACCATCATATCAGCTAGTATGAAAAAAATTTGATTTATAAAATTTTTATTATAGAATAACACATGGTGAAGAAATATATATAAAGAACATTTCATCATTTCATCAAAGAATAAACAATGTAAAATTAATGGTTTTCACTAAAATATTTCCTTCATAAACATAAACCATCCTAAGAAATAACAAAAATGGTTTCATTAAATCATATCCTCAACAAAGTATATGTAACATCAAATGATATCATTTTTTAGGGAAAATTATTTTATAAGATCACATAGATCTTTTATTAAGGAACATAAACATTACACTTATAAAAAACTACATTAAAAATCAAAAAAATTACCAAAATACTAAACAAAAATTTTATCTTTAAAATAATACCATAAAATTTTAAGTGATTAATTTAGTTGTTCAGAAGTAACAGATGTAGGAATTGACATTCATGTTGTATTTGTTAAAATTAATATACCTTTCCTAATTTGGTAAAAAGAAAAAATTAGGTTATTAGGAAAATGACTCAAATAATCTTTTTAAAACATTTTATAAGATGTAATAAGTGGGAAAAAGTTTATTAGAGAAATTACTGGTGAATTTCAAAATCATGAAAAAAAATGTGTTATGAAAACATGGACTGTGATGAAAAAGGATTTACAATCAAAGATAGAAATAAAATCTAATTTTCATTAAAAAATTGTTTTAGTATCATTTAGAACATTAATATATTAAAATGAAAGGATATCATGTAATGTTAAGAAATAACCATATTAGAATAAAATAAATTAGTTTCAGGAGAGATAGATACAAATAATTATTCATCCGAAACATAATCATAAAGAATCCAAATAAAAAATTGGATTTTATTATAAATCCTTTACTAAATTTTTAATGACGGAGTCGTAGTACACATAAAAATGGAACATTAGTTATATATGGATATATTGTTTTCAAAAATTTACCGGCTATGGTTATTTTTAGTTAATGAGGACCTACTTCTAAAGGTAGGTAGCCACTAAGACTTTTCTATTTACAAAATTGAATATTTTTTTATAAATAAGATGTCAGTCTAGGAACACCACATCATATTGAGGGGGATCATATCCTATAATGGTACTCTCTTATCGATTTATGAAATATTCATGAATCCTTTACAAATCCATTTATAGGATAGGTTTCCCCAAGGATAACGATTTAACAAAGATCATGTGTTTTCAGTTGACTTATTTGTTTATTGTAGATTTACTATATTTATCTTTTTAGTTCTTGTTAATTTATTTTAATTAAATCTATCTAGGATCAATGGGTTTTTTTTCAAGGATTTGGTTTGTGTTTGAGAGATTTTATTAATCCTCAATTTGGTGTCCAACCTATCATATGAATGTAGGAATTCAATCCCATATATATTTAATTCATGGATAATGGTGGATATGACATTGTGTCTAAATATTAATGAGGCATAAAATGTTTAATAATAAGAAATATAATCACAACCCACAGATGTTAGTGTAATTTTTTGGGATAAGAGTTTAATAGGAGTCATGTAATGGAAGATACTCTCAACATTATATTTGATAATCATCACAAATCTCAACACCCTTATGAATCATGCTCAGTTGCAGAAACAAGTGATGGAAAATGCATAGTCACATTTAATGAGAGTGTATCATGGGGTTAGAATATAATGATATTATATTGTGTAATCATTGAGAGGATTCATGTGTTGTGAATGGGGTGACAATAGGAAATAATGTGGGGCTTATGTATGTGTTGTCTTGAGATACCTTACATAATAGCTGAGTCAGTTGAGGTTATGTTTTAGACCGTATTCATTAGAGGATGACCATGTTTATGGAACCACGATGAGAACCTTGAATCATCTTTATTGATTATTTTTATTGGTATTATACATTAGAGGATTCCCATTTTTTAATTACATGATGAGTATCTCGAGTGGTTGTTATTGATTATTTTTTTCGAGAATACACTTTGTTAAATACTCATGTTTTTGGATCCATTAAGAGTATCTAAAATAATGATTAATGAATATTTAATTTTTAATTAGATATATGAGTTATACCATGATTATAAAACCATGAAGAGTGTCACGAATCATTGATACTAATGATATGGGATGGAATTACACCTAGGTGTATGACCATTATATAGAATCTTTAGTCATATATTGAATCATGGTTATTGAATATTTTCATGGGGATTACACCTAGGAAGATTGAAATGACACTAGATCTATTATGAGTATATAGACTTATGGTTAATTGTATATTTGATTGTGTATTAATTCTATATAGGTGTTGTGGTTTTTGGAACAATGAGGAGTATCTGGACTAAAAGTGATTTGAATATTCTTTTAAGGATTTCAGTTAAGATGAATCCCATGATTCTTGAACCATGTAGAGTATCTCATATAATTTTAACTGAAGGATTGTATTAGACATACATTGAGGATAACTCCAATGATTCATGATTCCTATGGAGTGTGTAGACACATGGTGACTTGATGCTTTTATTGGGGGTTACAATAAATAGCAATATCATATTTCTACAATCATGAGTAGTTTCTTGATTCATATTTATTGGTTATTTGGTAGGGAATTATCCCCATGTGTACTACCAAATTTTCAGAACAATGGGGTGTATCATAACACATGATTATTGATTATTTTTTGGGTCTTACAAATAAGAGGATTTCCATGATTCTAGAACCATGACGAGTGTCTCTGTTAATGGTGAATGATGTTTTGTTTAGGGATTACACTTAGGATGATACAAATATTTCCTGAATTTGTAGCAACACCAAAACTATAGGTTATTGAGGATTTTGATAGGGCTTACACATTGAAGAAATACTATGTTTTTGGAACAATTAATATTATCTCTACTCTTTGTTTTTGATTATTTTTTTGGTGATTAAACATAAGAGGTTTCTTATTTTTTTGGAACCATTAATAGTACCTCTACTACTAGTGAATATATGATTTAAAGGGGATTTTATCAAGTATTATTACCAAATATATATAACTATGATATGTGTATCAAATCATGGACATTTTATGGATTAGATGTGGCTTACGCCTATGAGGATACACAATTTTCTAGAACAACTAGGATTATCACAACACATGGGTAAATGAATATTATGATGGAGATTATTCTTAATATAAGGCTCATAGATGATGAATTTCATATGGTTCAAATGATCATATAAATCTATAAAAATAGTGATTTATGACATGAAATACACATAAGAGTTCCACTTAGGGCTATCCACATAAGGATGGACAAATAACACTTCTTGAAGGAGGGTGGATGGAAAGTGAAATCACATAAAATTTCATGATGAAGACACACATATATTTGGACTTATAAAGATGGATTCCATATAAAATTATTATCATAGGACATATGAAGAGGTTTATTTATAAGAGCATCACATTGGATCCTCATAAAAGGGCCCCTCATCGAGTTTCCCGTATAGGATAATCTCCATTAATTTCATCTATGAGGCCCATATTGACTTTTTCTCATAATAGTGGTGGCTGTATAGAATCTTCAACATAGGGACAAAAAAACAGATTACATATTTTATCTTTTAATGTGTCTATTTTGATATTAATTTTCATAATTTTCTTTCATAGTTTATTTCCTAGAGTATTTCATCCCTACTTTACTCACCATTTTTGGAATTTACAATTTTACAGGATTTTTTGTTCAAGATCAAGGATAAACTGAATGTTCTAGTTATTCTTATGTGTCTCTGTTCCTTATTATCAAAATTTGTCTCAATATATATAGGCCTGAATGAATAACTATTTTTTGTAAATAGTAGTATACAGAGAAATTGGTAGCTGTGAATTTCTTTTTAAAGTATGGTGATCACATAATATTATTTATAGATGTCTCACAAAGGGTTTTCCAAATAAGTTCTTTATGAATTATTTTGGTTTCTATTAATGGGTCATATAATTACTCTATATATATCCAAAGATAATATTTTAGGGGATATTGAAACTAACCACCTTAGATAAAATGATTCATATTTTTGAGGGATTAGTGTTTCATGAACTATTTGAAGATCCACATGGATTGAGAAAAGTGATATGTTGGATTTTGGAATTTTTAAATTTTAATTTAGGCTAAAATTACACATTTCATAGAATGGTCATAACATTTGATCTGAATATTGGTATGGGTTCCTCAACTACTAAAATCAAATACTATTAAGAAACTTCCGCACCCATGTTATGGTGTATGAAAACTAGGTGGGTGTTTTTTACACCAAAAACATCCTATAAGTCCCTCAAAAATGGATTTCAAAAGGGAATCACCATTTTATAATTTTTTTTAAATGAACATCCCTCCTTTAATGTGAGTTTAAAACCACCACAATATTCTTTATGGAAATTAATCTGTGGAATATTCATCAATTGGTGTGTGATTTATATTGTGTAATATAAAAATCCATTATGGTACATCATACAACATAGAGAAATAATTTTACTCTAATTTTACAAGTGTTTTGTAAGAGAGTATAAAATAATTGGTTATGAATAAATGTTAATGGAATGAATTTTTTGATTTAAAAAACCCACATATAATTAGGTACCATTTAATTTGAAATAACATAATATTGTGGTTATTATAAGGCATATTGATGTATTCCTAAATCAGATGGAGGTCTAATAATATGTCTCACCTGTTATATGATACTTTAGAAAAGGTGTATCTAATTTCAAATGTTTTTTATATTACCATGTGGAGTCAAATAAAAAAAGAATTGAAAACCTAAATCATAAAAGAATTGGATATAAGGATTGATAGAGGAGATTTTAATGAAATTTTATTTTTAGATGCACCAAATATACGAGATCTGGATGGTGCTAAATTTAGATTAGGTGCATGAATCACGCCATGTGATGTTCTGATAAGTCTATCCCTATATAAATATTCATCATAAATATATGGATAAAATATTCTACATAGGTTTAATGAAAAAGAAATATATGATCTACGTACATACAAATATATAACTCATATGTAGGCAACGAGATATTATCAGTACAACAAGGATTCATGTGTAGGGACCAATGTTCCTTTGGTGAATTTACATTGATCAATATTTCATGCTAAATTTTAGGCCACAGAGGGTAGGCCTCTCTAACTAGTTTATAGTCATTTAAAATATTCTATAAATCAGGATATTTGTATCTATCCAAGTGAGTCATTTTTATGGAACACCATTGTCTAGGTATGTTATAATATCATCTTTTTTATTTTATTTTTTTCTTTGGTTTAGATTTTACAACCTTGAATTGGGATGATACAAATAATTATTAAGTCAGATATTTTTTTAATTTCTAGCATGATGCATAATTATTTAATTTTTGATGTTCTATTAAAATTTGTGTAATAGAATTAAAGGGTGGGTATTGGCCGTCAGACACACCACATAAAACTGAATACAAAGAATGCGTTTTCACAGATCACATAAGTGTTACATGTTAGGTAATGTGAAAAAACATATTTCAATTAAAAAGGAAACACTTTTTTTCATAACCTAAAAATAACAAAACTCATGATGTATAAACGATTACATAACATTTAAATACACAAGTTATAGCATTTAGGGTGTCTTACTAGTTTTTGGGGATTCCGTTTATTTTTTATCCTTCTCCTCTTAGATAAAGACAGTACCCTAAGTGTTTTGTGTGAATCCATTCCCTCCATGTTTCTCATTTCAATTATTGATTATTATGGAAAGGTTATTCCACCCATTGGGTAATAATTTTTCTTGGTTTACATTCATTAGTATTTTTTGAATTTTTTGTATTACTGATTAGTAATAAGGTTTTGTTTTCTATCAATCCTTTTTAGTATTTTGTTTGAAATTAACATTAATAGTAATATCATGTGGATTCAAATAACCATTGTCAATGGATGTTTGGATTTCATTGTAGTAGTAGTATCTATTCAATAGATCTAATTTATTGAATTTCTTATAGTTCTTATTTTTTTTCATATGATTTGAAATGGGATTGTGTGTGTGTTTTGAAATTGAAAATGGAATGGGTTGAGGTTTGAATAGGGTTTTTTATATGAAATTGATATTTTCATTTAGTTTAAATGGAAAAGAGACTTTCAAAACATGAATCATATTGGCTTGTATTTGAAACCGTTATATATAAATTTGATAATGGTTTTTTAAAATAAATTGAAAAATATTGCATGGTGGGAACCTTATTATTTTCAGGAATGAGACATGGGTATCCTTACTGTGTGTGAAACCACTAGGAGGTAACATATTCTATATCAATGGACTGTGGTAGGAATCGATACTAGGGGATTCAAACATTATTCTTTTTGATGCATTGAGTGTCTAGTAATTATTTTACCATAGGTTAGAACCCACCTTGAATGAATTATCTTTTCTTATTTTTTATTATGTGATATATTATTTCATGGATATTGGAGCACATGTATATTTATGTACAATTTCATTACCTAATTTTTTTGACTTTGTATAATATGGAATTAAATTTGTAAAAAGTAATTTACTGTTTAAAAAAGGATTTGATATTATTTTAAATATAAAAATTATTGTAAAAATATTTTTTCATCTTTTTAATTGCGTGTTATTATTATTAGAATATATGTAGATTCATTGGTGGTATCCTAGTGGGATATATTTCTCACACCCTACATCTACCTTAGGGTGGTTATAAATCCTTTTCTCTAGGATACTAGTAATGGTAGGAACATTTTGTTGGAATCATGATTCTTTTTACACTTCTATTTCTATTGGGGAATGTTTAAGAAGCTGATGGTTGTTCATATGGATACTGGTTGTCTTGAAATTTCATACTTTTTATTTTATCAATTTTGGCTCAGTCGAATCTCCATTTGTTTCCATAGTGTAATGTGGTTGTTTGTCTAGTTCGTTTATATACAAGGATTGGTTTGCTTTTTTTAACCCACCCTATATTGGGATGACATGGTTGGATGTTCGTGTGGTCATTGTATGGACTATTACAATTTTATGTAAAAGGGGTGACTCACCTTCAGGTGTTTCAGCACTACCAGATTTGGTTTTGTGTCTTATGTATAGAGGAGTGGAATTTTCAGAATTTTGATATAGCTAAGGGTAATGGGCATTGCCAACTCACTCTCATTACAAAATATAAGATTCAATGGGGGTTTGTAAAATCATTACTATGTCCAATACCTAGTATTTGGGTTCATTTGAAATAATTTTATGGGATATTTATTGATATTAATATATCTACAATTTTTGGGTTCCCACTGTGTGTATGGTTATTTGAATAAACTAAATGTGTAGTTTATTTAGATGGATCCATTCCTTTCTTGGGGTATTTCGTTTTTGTGGTAGAATTCATAAATATATTAAATTATTATTATATTAAAAAAATATCTTATTCTATTTTTGGTTGAATAGTTATGGAGTTTCTCATTACCTATTTCTTATGTTCTTATGTTTAACATAAAATTTCTGTTACATTATCTCTACCAAATTAAATATCTAATTTCATGAGTGAGGATCCACAAGTGGATCCTCTAGTAGACCCTTCTTTTGTTGAATTACAGATCCATAAAATTCATAATATAGGATCAGTAGGTTTAGTGAACCAAATAAAAGTAGATGTTCATGGATCAAACATTAATATGAATCTTCCACCTGCTATTCGTGGTGGTATAGGGACATTATAATTCGATGAGGGGAATGAAGGGATTGAATGGATCATCATATTTTTAAAGGCCCCTGGGGATTATTAGGTGGAGTTTTCCACGTATAAGATTGAGGGACCGTACAGAATATGGTGGGACTCTACAGTGAAGGAAATGTTTCACAATGTTATTACCTGGTCATATTTTATGAATATATTTATTTAGAATTTTTTCCTGTGAATTAATGTGTATAAAATACCCCTGATTCCATAACCATGTAGCAAGGGGAACAAATAATTATGGATTACTCCACCAATTTCTTTGTGTTGGTTCATCTGGAAGTTGAGCTTGTAACTAGTGAATAACTGAAATATCAATGGATTGAGATGAGGTTTGGAGCCAATATTTGGTAAATGGTTTTAATTTTTTCCCTTTCAAAATTTTTAGAGGTACTGAAAAAAGCAGATTTGGATGGGGTAAAAATAGTCTGGAGGATAGGTTTTGACCGAGCATTACTTTGTGCAATGGTTATCTGGGATACTTCTTCTGGTCATAAAAGGAAGAAAAAGTGTGGTCATTTTTCAATATTATATGTTTTAAGAGCTTCTATAGGGAAACAATAGGTTATTTTCTACCATTGTGGGTGGAATGATCATATTGGGAATCATTGAATTGAGGATCCAAATACATGTCATCTTTGTGGGAGGTCATTCAATTTGATGTGATTATTTTATAATATGTTCTTAAGTAGTATGACACGATACAAATTCACTAATGGGTCATAGTATTAGGTTCATGCATCCAAGGTTGGAGGGTCTCATTATCAAGAAATTGGGTTTTCTAGGTGGCTATGTCTAGAAACTGATATATCCAAATTAAAAACCTTCAGAGTCTTAGAAAGGGACTTATATTGTTTTAGGCATGTTGTTTATTTATTCTTTTATTATGCTAGCTTTGTTTGATACATGTGATACTCATTATTTTATATCATATGTTTTTGATGATGTGTTTGGGTTTTATTCAAAATTTATGTCATTATTGTTGGTTATTTACACAAATTTTGGAAGGAGGTCCATACATGGTTTCAAGAGTCCCTTATTTCAGGTGGTGACAGTCATCTTTGAAATTTTTTGGGATTTCATAGTGCTCAATCATGGCGTATTCAACTTAATTATTAGTTTTGATTTTATGGTTAGTTTAATGGATCAGAAATACTATTATATTTATTAGGTACAGTTTTTATCTATCAATTGGGTCTCCTATGTCTTCTAGGGTGAGTGGGAATCTAGATCAGGAAGAGTATGTCTTGTTGTTCCTTATTATGGTATAATATTATGTATGTTTTCTGAGTTTGTTTTGATGAAATTAATTAAATTTTGATATCTCATCTACCATATATTTTTTTGCATACCCGTAATAATTTTTAGATTATTTTTCTATTAGATCTCCATATTGAAATTTTGATATTACTATTGACCATCTACCGAGAATGAATCCAATTTATATTACATTAAATATAATATATCCTACTATGTTGGAAGAAATTAATAACTATCTTTTAGAGCAGTAGGGGAAATGATTTATTCATCATATTATGTCATCATGGGATTTGTAGGTACACATTTACAAGAAGGATAACAAGTCCCTTAAACGTTGTATTATCTTTTGTATGTTGAAATGGGTGACCATTGGTAACAAGTATCAATTACCTAGAATTAATGATCTATTTGATCAGCTGAGAGGGGGGTCATTGTTTTTTAATGATTCACCAATGGTTAGGGTACCACCTGTTGATAGTTTGATATTTGGATATACCTAAAAAAATATAATTGATGTTAGAATATCTAGTTTTTGGTAATTCCATTCAAACTCACTAACACTCATATAGTATATATTGATTTAATAAAATGAATATTACATCGGTTCTAGAACTCTTTTTTTTGTGTTCCCACATGAAATATTTGTGTGATCCACGATATTTAAGGATCACATATTCCATTTCGATATCAGTCATAAAACCTTTTGGTGAAATTAATTAATATGGAAAGCTTTCCTTGTGTGGGTTTTGGATCTGATAGGCTGAAATTCTTTGGGATTTGATATTTGAGAGAGCATGTTACTAGATCATGAAAAGGAGCAAGCAGTTACGCATTGGGAGCATCCCAAAAATGTGTTCTTGATCTATATTTTCAGGATTTTGATGGATACTATTGGTAGTTTTTTGTGAATTCTCAATACTCACATATTCAATGATAACATTAACCCCTAATGGTGTAATATCATAGTGTAATTACTTTTTTCAGAGATATTTTGAGGACCAAAAGAGGAGGTTTAATTAACAACCTATTTTTTCTTACAAAGCAAGGGATATGTTATAATATTTTCTACGATGCTTTTGGTATAGGTTTGGGTTGGTTTATGATGTAGAGGAACCATGTTATGTCTTATGTCTCTTACCAGTTATTCCCTTAGGAGAAGAATTTCATTATCCACGATCTTTAGTTGGTCAATTTAATGCATTCACTCAACACGTGGAGAATGGTTTAAAAACAAATATGTTAAAAAAATCTTGTAGTATATTTTTACTCAAAGGGATCAAAACATGTTATAGGGATTCCAAGTTTATTATCTTTAGACCATTGGTTTTGATATAATACATAAACCTAGAAATGTAAATGTGGGAGATGATGTGTTGAGAAGAAAATTATCAAAAAAAACATGAAGAAATGAACTATGTTGTGGTTGATAATGGGTTTATTTTTTGGGATGAGCTTGAAAGTGATATAGGTTGGTGGACTTGTGTTCTTAGCTTCAAAAAAGTTTGAATCGCCTTTTGATGACAATGTTTGACTTGAGAAGATGATAGAATCCTAGAGAAGATGTTTAAGAAATATCCAAAATGTTTGGGACACACTATGAAAGTTGCATCAATATCCCAGTAGTGTTTTTTCTTATATAGTAGGTTTTATATACTTAATACTGGAGTGTCTAGGCATTGGAAACATGGCATGTTAGCCTGTGTACCCTTGGGATGTAATGATGCACCACAATTTGTGATTTTGGAATTGTTGGTTGGGGATGATGAACTAAGTTGTATATTTTATATTAAGGTATCTCAGTTGTCAAATAGTTGAATAGGAAAACCAATGATCTATTGGGATGTTTTAGAATTTATCCATTCCGATTTGGAGGTGGGATGATATTCCCATAGATTTCATTAGTGGTTTACCATGGACTCCTTGTCAGAAGGATATGATTATGGTGATTGCAGAAAGACATATAAAATTAATAAATTTCATACCAATAATGGAAATAATGAAAGTGGAACATCATAGAGTCATATATGTCCAAGATATTGTGAGATGTCATTTGGATCTATATACAATTGTTTCTGACAGGTTATTGAGGTTCACGTCCATATTATCCAATGGTTATCAAGAGGTAATGGTTTATCGTTTCAAATTGAGGATGGATTTCCACCTACATATGGATGGATATACAAAGATAACTATTTAAATTATTGAAGGTATGATTCTATATTGGGTTCCTTATTTTATTGGATCATGGGACATGCATTTCTCTTTAGTTTATTTTCTTCAAAAAAATAGTTATCAGGTGTTGATGATAATGGACCCCATTGAGGATTTGTATCAGTGTACATGTTAATGTAATTTGTATGTGTCTGACATGTTAGTGTGGACCATGGTTGGGATACATGTTTTTAAAATATGAAATAGATGGAGAAGTTAACCCATATGTATTTGATCATGAAGCAGAGTCATTGGAAATCCACTGAGGACCATCATCGTAGGCCGCTATAGTTTGATCTTGGTGGTCTGGTCTTTCTCACTTTTTCACCTTGCTTGGTACATCATCGATTAGGTATAAAGGTTAAATTACTAATGTTGTTTTTTGGACCATACATGATCATTAAGGGTTTAGGGAGGGTGGAATATTAGTTTCTTCTACTGTATTGCAGAAATATTATACGTGAAATGTTTTACTTATCCTTATGGAGGACGTATATACAATATCCTTATTTAGTTATTACATTGGATGATTTTTATATTGATTCCAATGATAAATTTATTTAATATGAAGTTTAGATTATAGATTTCCCAAGTAAGGTACTCCTTGGTAAAATGATCCCCTTTGTCTCGGTACTATGGTAGTGGGGATACGATCACCACAAGGTGTGGGATCGGGAGTCATTTATTAAGCAAAAATTGACATCCCTTTTGGTGGGTAAAAGATCCTAATATATTTCTAGGGATTTAAATTTTTATGGTTGGGAGATTATAACACCTTTTACCTAAATATCAGGTATTTTATAATCTTTTCTTTGGATTCTCTTTTTTTGACCATGTTTTTTTCGACCTTGAATTGTGAGGATAACTATTATAGTGATGTCAATGAATCATTTGTTTTTCATCATAAATTTTTAGTTTCATTTATTTTATTGGAAGTTAAATGATGTGTAATTGGATTTCACGATATGTATTAGCTACCAAACACATTTCTTGAACTGAATACACAATGTGACTTTTTACAATTTGTATAAGAGAAACACACTCTCTAATATAAAAAACATATATTTACTTAACAAGTTAATGCATTTTTCAATTAAACAAAATATAAAATAAATAAAAAATATGTAAATGATTTCAAATCATGTATTTCCCTGAGTTATAACTTTAATGGTGGCGTATGGGTTTCTGAGCAATTATACTCATTTTCACCCTTATCCTCTCAGCCATAACTCTTACTCCAATTGTTTTTTGTTGACTACATTCCATCTAGATCACTCTGTTAAACAATTTATCAGTAGGTATGCAATATTTTATCTTTGGGTAACACTTACTCTTAGTTTCCAATTTGTTTGGGGTTGCAAAAAAAATTCGGTTGGTATTGGTAATCAGGTTGTGTTTTCTATTAATCTATTTTTGTCTTTTTAATGGATGTTTTCCAATGAGATCTCCTATAGATTCCAATGTTTTTTGAAAGGAAATTATATTATCTACATTCATTAGGTAGGTGGATATGTTCAATTATTCTAATTTCATGAATTTAATGAATTAATTAATGTTTTCCTGAGACATGAAATGGGATTACATGTGTTAAAATTTAAGAGGGAATGAGTTCATGTTTGAAATTGTATTTTTCATTGAAAATGGAATTTCCTTGAATTGAAATGTGAAATGGTTTTTCTAACCCAAAAGAAGACTGTACTGTATTTGAAATGGTTTTATTAATATTTGATCATGGTTTTCAAAACCAATATTGGCAAACATTGAATAATGGGTACCTTTGGTATGCCTTGTAAAGAGGCATGGGTAGCCATAGTGTGTGTGAATCCACTAGGAGTTATACTCTTTTATATCTATGAGTTGTGGTATAACAAGATATTACTGGGATCATGAATTAATTATTTTTAGCCATGTGAGTGTCTAGTACATATTTTCTTATATCTTAGTTCCTGATTAGATGTTTCAATGTTGTTTGCTGTATTTTATTATATTATATAAAATTTCATGGATGTTGGATGATAGGTATATTTATGTTCGGTGTATTTACCATTATTGTTTATGTATTCCAAAAAATATGGCCTAAAATATTCCAAATCACCTGTATTAATTGGAAAAGGATTTAAAATTTTATTACTTATAAAAATTATAGTAGAAATCTTGTGTTTTAATACCTGGACTTATGTATTCTTGTCTTTATAATTGATATAGGTTTAATGGTGGTATCCAAATGTGATATATTAATCAAACCATACTTTTACTTGAGGGTGTTTTTTAGATCTTTTTTTGGGATACATCCATGGGTAGAGTATTATGTATAATGTAGGATTATCATTACAATGTTGATTCTGTTTGGGAAGACTATGGAGATAATGGTTGGTCACATGGAGTCTTTTTGTATATAAATTTCATTCTTTCATATTTATCATGTTTGCCTCAATTTTATCTCTATTTTTTCATTGTTTCGTGGTAGTTTTTCATGGATGGTTATATACAAGGATTTTTTGTTATGTTTATTTACTCTACCCTATAATTGGTTTACTTGAGTGGACGAGCTGGTTGTACGGGGTTGAAATATTACATGGTACCATTAGATATGTCATAAGATGAAAATATATTCTCTAATTTTTTCTTTTTCTAGTTGACCTAGAGAGAATATATTAGTTTTTTTCTTGGTTAAAATGGAGGTCACTATGGGATTTATACCATTTTATTTTCACATTCCTAGGACATTAATGGGAGGGACTAGTTGGAAGGAACTCATCATTTACAAATGCACCCTTTATTTCCTTTAATCCTAAAAAAATATAATCCTTTTACTTTCCTTTCAAATGCTAATGATTTTCTCAAATCTATGTGGGGTTCAATTATTTACATGTTATGAATCAAATTGTTCATAGGGTTACCTTTTTGGGTGATCAACCTAGTGATTACTATGTATCGTCCTACATGACATTTATCATCTTGCAATCCAAACCAATATATCATGAATTTATGGAAGAATAACTATGAACAATATTAAAGATATATGGATTTTTACATAGGAATATCAAACCAAACATGAATTTAGTGTCAAAAATAACAATTTTAGACAACATCTAATAGTCGTTAATATAGTTTAAAATCATAATTTTTGGAAAATATGGTTTCTGATACAGTATATACAATAAGGTAATGGATAAACCTGAAATGAATTTATAATGAATTTATAATGACAGTATATACAACAAGGTAATGGACAATATGGTTTGTGATATAGTATATACAAAAAGGTAAATTTGAGTATAGATGGACTAATTGATGTGTACAAGTAGTATAATGACAATGTTATTAGACTTCCATGTTAAAATTTCCAAATAATAATATCAAATTAAAAAATCATGGTCTTCATAGAAGGGGAATTGAAAAATAGGACAGATCCAAATGTTATAATTATAAAGTCATTCATTTAATAAGTGAAGAATGTAATGATGTTTAACATGAAGGTTATTTTCATATTATTTAATAGATGAGTTATGGAAGCTATAAATCATAAACAGTGAAAGTCCAAATCCAATTTAAATGGGGACTAGTAGGAGTAGAATGAAAACTATAAATAGAAGAAAGTATTTCCATGATTAATCTAGTAATTTTTCATGGGGTTCAAGTTTATTTTTTTGAGACCAAAAAATAATATTTGGTTTACTTTACTGGCTTAAGGGAAATTTGAATTAATCACCATCAAATCCTAATGTGGCCCGATCAGATCAGTTAATACATGTTACCAATATTTCCATGAATGAGAGAACTAAGAGGATTAATTGACTCATGGATTTAAGACTCCATGGGGAAGACATAAAGAATTTTTTAGTGTTGATTCAGACATTGATATATATGAAGTGGGATGTTAGAAAATATTAATATTCAAGATGGTTTTGAGCACCCAAATGGTTATACAACTATATATTGATCAAATTATTGTGATATAGGGACACAATCTCATATAATTTTTTGAAATTTATGGTCATTATTATAAGACCATGAAGGGATAAAATTTATGGTTATATATAAATGACCAATTTTTTTTATTCTTAAAGTCACAAATCTACGACCTTATATTTTATGGACAAATAGCTTATACCAAATGTTGTTGATGTTTAAGCTTACATAACATTAATATGATGTTCTTGGTTAGTCAATGGATTATAAATCTCATCATTTGTAATTATCTATTTATAATGAGAATAAATCCATGAGTACTTATTTGAATTAAAATTCATATTACATGTAATAAACTATTGTACAAAAAATTTGGAATTTAATTCACTCTAGAAGTTTGTAATAGAGATAAATCATGTTAGAATCTCCTTGAAAGATCTAGCTTGTATGAAAATGGTGTCCCATTAATACTCTAAGTAATAGGATGAGCATGTACTAAATAACTCTCTATGGAGTATTCTCTCTTGTAGGGGAGAAATATGATACAATATATGGGGAACTTTGTATAGTTTATGGTCATATATGATGGACCAAATGTTCCCTATCTTTGGTTATTGAGAAAATTAATAATAGAAATTGGAATAAAAGTCCCAACCCTCGAATAACATCTGAATCATTCTATTTGTGAGAAATAAGATATAATTATAGGAACAAGAAAATAGTATTAATATTCTTATTGGGGATTGAATCTGACATAAAAAATGGATTTACTCTTTTTAGTGTATACATCATCCTTTATTTTCACATCAAGTTACTGGGATTTTTTTCTATGATGTTAAATTTCTTATCACCAATAATTTTCATACATCGTTTAATGCCATGTTTCCCAAATATGGTACCCTATTGTATAGTAAAATAAATATTGATCAGGGTATTTAAATTGAATATTTATATCTTATAAGATCACATAACTCATGATGTGTGAGAGAAACAAGAGACATTATTGAAAATTAATTGGGAAACATGAGAGTTCCTGATAGGGAACATGTGGATGTATTACTATTTCAATTCATGAATGAATATCTACATGGATATGGATATCCTGGATGGAAATTGTAGAATATAATGAAAATTTGTGGTTGTGCCTAATATAGGAGAACTGGAAATCACTATTTATTCCACGATATAGGAATCAAAAAACACATAGCTCTTAATGAATGGTTCCATAAAATGACCTAACTAATATGTAAGGAAATGGGGAGTGGAAGATAATTTTTTTGTAGATAATGACATCATGATAGTCTTCCATATCCATAACCATTGGATCCCCAATAAAAAATAGACCCCAATATAGACTAAGATTTTACATAGGGGAGGATGATTTATTACATTTTATCCTATCAAGGTATTTGAAAAAGGTGACCCACCATAACTCATAACTATGATAAAAGACTAAATTTCCAATTGAATTGCATTAATTTAGGATAATTTTTATTTAAAATATATATTTTTTACTAGGTAACTTTACATTGATCTAGAACTCTTGTATGAAGTATATCATAGAGAATAGACCATGTGTTATATATTTTAATATCATGATATTTAGAATTATATGTCTTACAGTTTAAGGTCATGTGATGAGGAATTTTCTACATATTTTAACATCATGTATCATGGATTAATATCATAAAGTTTAACATCATGTTATTAGGATGTTGGATACACAATTAAACATCATTTTGTGGGGATATATCATTTCTATTGGTTAAGGTTGTATTGTAGAACCCTCAGTTTGAGGACTGTAGCTTTGATTAATTAATTTTATGTGTTTAATGTTCTTGTAATGAGTTTGCATGAGTTTGGTAGAGTTTGTGATGGTTTTGTAAAAAATTGGAGGCCTTTTTAAGGCTGCATGTTTGAGCACAATTTGGAGAAACTGTGTGAGAAGAACTGCACAGGTAGTGGAGTATGCACGGCTTGCGCACAATTCACCTAATTATGATGGGTGGGACTTATGCGGTTCTTATTCAAGGAAGTAATAGTTTCACGATTAGATCATGGTTTTTCTAACCGTGTAAGAAAACCATGCAGCCCTTAAAAGTATTTTTTATATATTTGATTAGTTGGGTTTTCTGAAAAAAATTCTTAAATTATCTACCATGCGATGCTCAAATGGTATTTCGTCGTCTCAAGGGTTACGGGTTCTCTTCCACTTGTTTTGGAAGTGAATTGAAGGGTTTTCTTGGTGTGGATGAGATGATTCTTCTCTGGTAATTCTCCTTGCTTATTTCATTGTAGTTTTCTCTAGATCCACTCTTCCCTTCTCTTAGTTTTCTAGATAGACACTTGTTTTCTATAGATTCCGGGGTTTTCCCTTAAATGTGGATTTTAAATCTTGTTGATGATAAGGAAGGAGGTCTACAGTGGTTTTAGTGGAGCGTTTGGCCAAATTGGGGTGTGATTTCTTGTGGGTAGAATTTTTCGTAACCTTATATTTATGTGGGTTTTCTCTCAACTCAATTTGGATAGAACTAGGTTTTTTGTTACAATTAATTCTTTTTCATGAAATTAATTTTTATAATGTTGTTCTAATATTGTATAAAATCCATTGGGTGATGACATGGATAAATTTTGGGAAAATGGATTATTGTTGCAAAGAGGGGGCTTTGTTGTGTGATTTTAAATTGTCAGATTTGAAATCATTAGGGGTTGATTATGAAAAATGTTATGTAAAATATGGTTTAAAAATAAATATTTTCAATTTAAATTTGTTTGGGCATGGAAAGATGGTTATTGGGGTGTTTTCAATAAATGGGTTATTTATTTTAGTGTAATGTCATGTGATGGAAAATGTTATTTTCATATGGTGTGGCCTTGGTGTGATATTATTGGGTATTGGCTTGATCATTTCATGCTTGTGATTAAAATTATGTGAAGTGGGTGGGGAGTTCCACAATAAAAATAAGAGGAAGAGTGGACAGAATGACCACCGTGAAAGGATAAGTGGGAAAAAGTACCACTAGTTGGAAAGGTATTGAATTAGTTGGATGGAAGCTCCACCATTTTGGTTACTATGTTGTATATTGCTTTGCAAGGTGGAATTTTTGTGCTTATGTGAATTTGTGAAATGTATTATGTCATGCTTGTTTTTCATTAACATATATTTCATTTTTTAGGTAAATGTTGATTGGTAAGAGCGTGTTTGGCATGTTGGTAATTGTTGAACAATAAAATGTTTTATATAAACTTTTTTATATAATTGTGCTAAAGGTTTTATCCAAGTGGCATTTGTAGGTAACTAAATTGGGGAAAATCTACTTAGTATTGTAATCACCCCTAATTTTTCAATTTCGTGCATTTGCAGATTCAGTGTTTTTGGACACATGTAAGAGTAAGGAATCTCATTTTTCTTGCAGTTCTGCATGTTTCTTTGGTGATGTTGTGGTGCTTGCAGTATGAATCTTCTTGTGCAGCTATAGATGGTGACCCCTTTCTTTTGGAGTCTTGTTGATTTATTTTTCTTAGTACTCTGTATTGGGTTTTTGATGTTTTGGTATGGGGGTTTTTTATTGAATAATTGTATGTATTCTATAAATTTGTGGCTTGGGTTTATATGTTAACATGAATCATGTTGTTTTTTTAGTAATAGACTGTTTCAATGGATATTAAATTTAGAGGGAAAATCATTCCCCATCTATTATTAAGCCTTAAAAAATTTATTTCCAACCTGTGGAACCCTATAAACAATCCTGAAGTCCAAGTACATTCCTCATACCTTTCAAGGAAATGAGATTGGATGAGATGCTACCATTGGAATAAATTTGTTCTGTCCTTGGATTTCAAGTGAGAATAGTTGTTCAGTCTTTTACTATTGATTGTTGATCTTAGTGTAGGCATTATTTCTTTTTTTATGCCATGATTTGGGAAGTTATCCTATCATAGGATTGTCGGAACATGGAATGTATAACTTAAAAGGACATAGCTAACCCATTTATGCTAAACGTAATTTTTTTAGTGAGTTGGGTACATAAGAGTTTGAAGGCAGTTATGTGCCTTGGAAGTGTCATTGTTGTGGGTTTATCCAATGAGTTGAGCATAACATCCATGGTAGAAATGAATTCCCTATAGGTTTCAAATTTCATTACGGTATAATGATTATGGTGTGGTATGAATGTGTAAATTTTGAAATATCTGAATTGGGTTTCAAAATGGAAGGATTTTAAACATGAAAAATTGTGGAATTTTGAAAATGGGTTGATTTTCAAATCATGTTTGACTTTGTAATGCCCCAACCCCAGTTTTCCATAGTTGGTGCATTAATTTTATAGATTGGCTTGATTAAGGGGAATTAAGTTATGAAGGACCGATTAGTTTAGTAGTATTGGAAAATAGAATACACACATGAATATGACATTACACTTTCTAACATAAAACACAACATAAATAATCCTTCGAGTACTCAATTATTCACCTAAAATAACCTATATAACAATCATAAAACACTTTATGAAATCCTTGGAAAAAACATAGGAAGGCATGAGCTTAGATACTCAGTAAGGGTAAATAACATAGCAGAAGCTATAAACATTTATGTCAAGATGTGTAATAAAAACAACATCCTTTTAATCACAAACATGAAAATAATATAGAATAAATAAATCAAAAATCACCATAAAAACATGAACATGGATATTCTACTAGTCTAATAATCACATGTAATAAATAAATTCAAAATGGGGTAATTCATAATGTTGGACATCATTACCACATAGTCAAGGCCTCATCCCAAAACTAAAGATAAATTTTTTTAGGCCTTGTGCCAAGTCACTAGTTTGTCAAACTAGATCTACCGATTAATCAAGGAGCTGTATTGGGATTCACTCGTCACTTACTAAGTCCAATACATTCCTCATATGAAGATTTTGAAAGATAACTTATACATTCATATTAAAACTAGTATTTGAATAGTCAATATTTTAATAATAAAACATAAATGGTATAAAAATAGCATATTTATAGTCAAACATATCATAAATCATTAAAAACAACATAGAATATTGTATTAAAATAATTTAACATCAATCAAGAATAATACCAAGTAAAGGATGTTGACATAGTTGAAAATGATTTGTAAAAATCATTTAGAGAAATGTCTTTTTTGGGAAATCATTTCAAAGTCACAAATTTATAAAGGAAGTAATTTAAAATAGATTTTTTAATAAAAGTTCCCATATCACATTGAAACGTTTGAAAATAATTATCATTTCAATACATTCATATCCATATAAATAAATCCTTAAAAACATTTTGAATTCATGGACATTAATTAAAAAGATTTAGAAAGATAAATCATTAAAACATTTAAAATGATGACCCAGTTAAATAGACCCTCCCATAAAACCTTAAATGATTTATTTGGAAAACATTTTAATAAAATATTGGCATCAATGATAAATATTTCCTTGTAATTATTTACGCAAAAACAATTTCAGATAATAATGTGATTGAGGAAATAAATCTTAACATGTACTTTCCTTTGGTCCAGGATACATTTAACCTCTTGTATAATGACTATACTATGTTATTAAATTATAACAGAACCATATTAATATTTATTATATCGTACTTGATATATTTAAGTCATTATACTACCCATAATATAATAATTTCTACGTTAAAATAACATTTTGGGTAAGAAGTAAGTGAATGATATATATATATAGATGTGTGTACAGACACACACACAGACACACACACACACACACATATATATATATATATATTTCTTGAATAATTTTTATTTCATATATTACATTATTATTAATTATATTTATTATAATAATCGTCGTTGAATGGGGAACACGAAAATGAATTTCATCACGTCGTGGAGAGGGTAAGTTGTACGTAAGCATAAGCGAGGATATGAATATATTGACAGTTAAATCATATATAATTGGATGGTATATTATATATAATGAATCAATAACAAGCTATATTAATTATTTACATCAATTATACTCATTATTATACACATCCAGATAATGAAGTGTTGACTAACAAACTACACAACGACGTGGAGACGACAAGCTCTATGTAAGCACATATGGTGAAAGTATCATTTATAAGATGGATAGAATAATGAATATTGTTTTAACACATTTATAATAACTTTACAGCATATATAAGGTACTGGACTTATTATTTTGATATTGAAACAACAAAAAAGTTGAAGTGGAAGAAGAAAATAACTTTGAATGAGGTGTCGAAATAATTACATCTTCTTCTGGTGTTTCCTTTTTATTTGAACTAAATGGATCCATAGGTTGGATTTAGGGTCAATGTTAGGAATATGTCTACATGTGGGGATATTTCAGAGAATATTTTTATAGGGTTTGGCCGAGAAAAATGTCTTTGGAGGCGTGATGTTAGGATAAGGGAAGTGCCCTTTTGTAAGAGAGGTATGGGTTACTTTTTGAAACGCTTGAAATATTATTTTATTATGTGATCATTTTCAGTTTTTCATTTCTAAAAATGGATTTAGTTCAAGACTACTGTGGTTATGGGTCTAAATCCTTGCAACCAATATGTTTTAGACAAGTTTAGTTAACCATATTAATCTTATCCTTTATATTTAACTCTTCATTAAATAGTTTAAAATTTACCATGTCTTCTTCTGTTTTTATATTACATGGTTAGTAAACATACTATAAAATTCCAAGATAGCCTCATGTGGTGCATTAATTACATATAAAACCTTATATAAGTCATTTTGATGAACAAAATATTTTTATGATGTTTATATTATTTAATAAAATAATATTTGTATTAAAAACTCATTTATGTCAAATTTAACAATATTTAGTAATTTATTTTTCGTAATGTCATAAAAACATTATGTCTTCTAAAAAAATACATATAATCATACCTAACATGTTATATTCACAATGACAATTCGTGGATGGAATAAAAAATTTCAATTTACCTTTATTTTGATATTTATAATATCAATTCTTTTAATATTTCTTTAATATGGTAATTACAAGATCATCATTGTGTCATAAATAAATTTAATTACTTAATTTCTCAAAATTATAAAGAAAATACCGTGATGTGGGAAATCATTTTATTTTTCTAATAAATATTTATAGAATAATTTATCTTATTTTTAACCATATGTTCAAAATATTTTAGTTATTAAACATTGAATTTAACTCTTTTAGTTTTATTTAAATAAAACCTAATAAATGTACTAATATAACCCAAATGCATCAAATGGATCTTATTTTTGTACTAATTTTTATTTTGGTCAAAATACACATATCTAATAGAATTAGGACATGTGTTGGGGTAACTTTAATATAATATGAACCTTTAATTACCTTATTTACTTTTTTATCATGGTAAATAAAAATCAAAAGTTACTATTCAACAATAATTATTTTCATCCCATCAAACCACATTTTACAAACTGATATCAACCGTGCTTCTTAGATTTTTTGAATTCAATTCTTATATGTGGAAAAATTATGTATTATGGAAATTCTTAAATGAGCCTAGAAGGTGGGTAAAAAGATGTTTAAAAAGTTCATTGAATTTTGATATCAAATTATATTATAAAATGACCCAAATGACATACATTGGGATAATATATGTATTAGTTATCTATTTTGACGACATTTTATATTTTAATTAAATGTAATTATTTAAATAAAAAGTCAGTTTTTATGTACTACGCATTATTTGTAACTATTCATTAAAATTTGAATGATTTTAGAAAAAAAACAAAATATTCACCCTAAGATAATTTTGTTTTTTAAAATTTAAAATTGAAGTCTATTTTACCAAATTAAAATTTTAGTAGTGTCTAAAATTTATTTTATTATTGTTCACAAAAGGACATAAAAGTAGTTCTTTAAAAAAATTGTGCTTTTAAAAATATTACTATTTTAACAAAAAATATAAATTTCATTATAAATATGTTTTCATTAATGCGAATATATTATATATTAAATTTAAAATTTATTTTATACTATTCATATTATGATATATAATTGATAAAAAAATATATAGTTTAAGTAATTATAATACTAATGTGTTATTTCAATGAAACTCAATCTTGTGTATAACACAAGCCAAGTTGGTGTTGCATGCAATATTATCTATTAAAATACATTAAAGAGATAACATACTATGGAATTTGGGGGTGTTACAGTCTCACCTCCTTCAATAAATTTCATCCTTGAAATTTTTAAATTCTTCATTGAAAATAAATGTTTAAAAATACCTTTGTAGGAAATGGACATTAGGGTTAATAAAATGTTGTCTTAATAAGAGGTAAATGGAAATGAAAAATTAAGCACTAAATTAAGATTTGTAATAGGATAAAAATTGTTTTAATTAGAGACACATAAAAAAGGGAAAACATAAATGATTATTGGGAGCGATTAAGGTCATTAATCACAAACAATTGAACAATGAATGTATAATTGAGGGCCTCAAAGCCATCAATATATGAAGATTTAAAATATCATCGATTCAACAAAACATAAGGTATTTGAATAACACATTTTTAAGACCCTTTTCTTAATTTTTGAGAGTTAATTTATTCATAGAATAATAAAAATAAATACTTGACCAGTAGAGTTGCATCCTTTAACTAATTTCTACCAGAAATGCAAATTTAACTCCAAAATATAATATAACTCAAAAAATATTCTATTTACCTTAATCGTATAGCATTTTAAAAAAGTAATTTATAATTCATCTATAAGACCATTTAAAAAACACAAAATTATAAAAACTAGGACATCACGTAGGCCAGTAGTAGGTGATTCACCCTTGTCGCCCTTTAGTTGTGGGTTCATGTCTCGCGACCTTACTAGATGTGATGGGTTGTTGACCAACATCCTAGTTTCCCTTTTTATAATAATCCAAAAATAATCATAGGAAATTATTTATCCTTAAACTATAGTACCAAATGTCCAAATTAATTCATTCCAACATTTGTACTTATCCAAAATAATTTTGTCTAAACATATAGTCTAAAATTATAATGGAAGGTAAACATATTGAAAACCATTTTTCCATGTAATAACTTGTTAATACCTTCATAATGTATTATATTAATACATGGTAACACCCTAAATTACCATAAAACCTTTTTTATTATATTCAATATCCCTTATTTTTTATAGAATACTAGATATAATCCTTAAATCTATAAATGTTGTAAACTCCAACAGTAATGAAATATTAAAAAAATTAATCAGTTTCAAGGTAGTCAAGAAAATCCAATATAATTTATCCAAATCAATCATATCTTATTCCAAAATCACTACCTCAGAATATGAACCATATTATGGTTTATATTTCTATCAACCATATATTTTCCATAATTATAACTAGCTATTGTGTCACTTTTCTTAGTACAACACAATATCCAATCTATAATGAAATAATACTGTAGTAAATTCCTTATATACTATTTAATTCATATAAATTATAAATCATTAGTACAATAATAAAATGACACAATTCTTTAATAACTACTTAATAACTCCAATCATTCATCTTCATATGTGTTAGTATCATAACTTGATTATTATCCAATAGCATCATTTGTGGTATACTATGATGATTGATTCATGTAGTGTCACATCTCTTTGTAGATGAATCATTTTACATTTGAAATCATTTTATTTCCATTGAAATCAGGAACATGGTATCCTTTTTCTCCACACTAACGAGAAACTCACAATACTTTCAAGAATTGAACAAGTTGATTCCTTCCACAGTTGTCACATCAGGGAAAATCCTTCTTTCCCTGCTTCCCCTTATACATATTTCTCTCTTCCAACTTCTTCGTCTTTGGCTTCGCTTAAAATCCATTGGACATAGATAATTATTTACTTATCTTATTAACACAGGATATTATTTCATCATATGATGGGAGTACAAGGGAGTATATTTCCCTTGAAAATTTTGTCTTAGGACCATGATGGATATGATCCCCCTTACTCATTTGATCATGTTTATTACTAGAGTTATCATTCCTTCTACTGGGAACTATTTCTAAATGAAAAAATACAAAAGGTTAGAACATATCACAATGTATAATCCAATAACTAGAAAATATATCATCATTGGTTGGATATTTTCACACATATAGTCTCATAATAATAAAAATGGTTTCTATGATGACATATTTACTCATAAATATTTCGTATTGCTTTTTTAAGAAAATGTGAATTATCATAAGCATATCCCCCAGGAGTGTCATAACCAGGTGTTCAGCAAGGCTCATTATCATGCACCAGTTTCCATTCAACTCTAGCTCAAAAAAGAGTTTTCGAGTTTTACACCTAGATTCATCTATTCCAGATCCACCTCTAACTGATCGTATCTAGATAGATATGTATTTCTTATAAAAAATAAAAAATAACTAGAGTGCCAAAATTCAAGGAAGTTATTCTATACTAATATTGAATGTCAATCATAGGGTAATGTATCAAAATCAGATATTATCTAAATCTATTTTCAAGGTTGTTGGTAAACTTCCTATGATACCAACTGTAATGGCCTGACCCCAGAAGCCCAGATCAGGTGAATTATTTTAATCATTAGCTTGATTATAAGTAATTAACTCCTAAAGACTGGTCGGTTTAGCAGTATTGGAAAACAGATTAAATACAGGAATAATAAATTAATCATTATAACCTAAAAAAACATAAATAATCCATTGATAACTCCATTATTCTCTTAGATAACCCTGCAAAACAATCATAAAACACTTATTACAATCCATGGAAAACCAAACATAAAAAGGGGTGGTATTAGATACTCAGTAAGGGTAAATGATGTAGAGGAATCCAAAAACATTTAAAGAAAGATGTGTAATAAAAAACAGCCTTTTAAACATAAACATGATAATAATATGGAAAATATAAATAAAAAATTACCATATAAACATGCACATGGATAATCTACAAGTATAATAATTACATGTAATAACTAATTTCATAATGAGGGAATGCATAATGCAAGAATTTATAACCACATAGTCATGGAATCATGCCAATAACACAAATAAATATCTTATCAAGGAATTTTTCCACGACAATAGTTTTTCACTTGAGACCTACTAATGCATTAACAAGCTATAGCGGGATCCACCCATCACTTATAAGTCAAATGCATTCCTCATATGAATATGTTGATACATAACATAAACATTCGTATTAAAACTAGAATATGAAAGGTCAATTCATTAACCATAAACCATGAATGGTATAAAAATATCAAATACATAGTCAAACTTTTCATAACGCTTGCAATGTAATATGAAATATTTTATTATAATAAATCAAACTCAATCAATAATAATATCTATTAAAAGATGCTGACATAGTTGAAAATGACAGTAAAACTCTTTATGAGAAATATCCATTTGAGTGAAATAATTTAATATTCACAAAATTATAAATGGAATATTTAAAATAAATTATTTATTCAATGTTTCCCATACAACTTTGAAACTTTTGAGAAGAATAATCCTTTCCAATCATTCATGTCCATATATGTAAATCTATGAAATCATTTTAAAAACATGGACATTAATTAAAAATATTTAGAATGATAAATCATTTAAACATTTAAACTGATGATCTCATTAAATATACCCTACCATAAAACCTTGAAGTATTCATATTGAAATCATTTTTATGAAAAATGGGTATCAATGATAAATATTTCCCTGTATATACATACACATAAACAATCTCATATAATTATGAGATTGATGAAATAACCCTTACCTTGCACATTCTTTTGGTTGATGGTACGTTTAACCTCTTTTATAATGACCATAGAACGTTATTAAATTATAACAGAACCATATTAATATGTATCATATCATAATTGATTCATTTATGTATTTATACAACCGATTTAATAATAATTTTTATGTTAAAATAACATTTTGGGTAATAATCACTTTCATTATCATACGCGGTTTAACTTGTTATTCATGATCGTATAACTTATATCATTATTTAATAGAATTAATAATATAAAAAATTATTTATCTATCATATATATTAAGAATATATGTATGTATAATAGATTGATATATGAAATGGAAAACACCATCTAAGGAGACGGTGGACCGTACGTACACATAAACGCTGTATCTGTTTTCAAATCATTTTTAACGGAAGTTATTGAAGGAGGTATATATAAATAAACATATATATATATATATATATATGAGTATTATTATGTCATATATTAAATTATTATTAAAAATATATATTTTTATAATCATCATCTAATGGTGAATGTGGAAATAAATCTCATCACATCGTGGAGACGGTAAGCCGTACACACGTACGAGCGATGATACCATTCTATTGATGGTGAAATCATATGTAACTAGATGGTATAATATATATATAGTATTATTATGATTTTATATTTATTATTAATAATATTTATAATCATTATTATATAGATCCAAATAATGAGGTGTTGAATAACAAACTACACCATGATGTGGAGATGGTAAGCCGTATATACGCACTTAAGGTGACATTTTCATTCATAGTATAGATTGAATAATGAATATTTTTCTACCATATTTATAATAAAATACCAGTATATAGAAGATACTGGAGTTATTATTTTGGTATGGAAACCACAATGTCAGAGTAAGTGGAAGAAGAATAGAACTTTGAATGAAGTGATGCAATAATGAACTCTTCTTCAGGTGTTTCCTTTTGATTTGAACAAAATGGCTCCATAGAATGGATTTATGATCAATTTATGTCCTCTAGGATGAATTTATGATATTTGGGAGAATCTTTGATTAGGGGTGGGCTGAGAAAAATGTCTTTGGAGGTGTGATGTTAAGAGAAGGGAAGTGCCCTCTTAAAAGAGAGGTGAGGGTCACTTTAGGAAAAGCTGGAAATATTGTTTATTATAATATATATCTGGAACTATAATTGCTAAAAATGGATTTATTTAGAGCCTATGGTCGGTATTGGTGTAAATAATACCATCCAATAGGTTTAGACAAGTTTATCTTAGCATATTAACCTTATTTTTTAGGTTTAACTCTTCGTTAAATAGTTTAACATTTACCATGTCTTCTTGTGTTTTAATATTACATGGTTAAAAAAATTATTATAAAATTTTAAGATAAACTCAAGTTGATCATTAATGACATATGTAACCTTATATATGTCATTTGACAAAACTATTGATTTTTTGGATTTTTATATTATTCATTAAAATAGTATTTGTATAAAAAATCATTTATGTCAATTTTGAAACTATTTAGTAATTGATTTGTCATATGGTCATAAAAAAATTATTAGAATATAGAAATATTGAGTCAGCCCTGAAATGTCATATTCACATCGAAAATTCTTGTATGGCATCAAAAGTATGAATTTAAATTTATTTTTATATTTATAAAATCAATTATTTTAATCATTCAATAATAAATTAATTACTACATCACCATTGTGTCATAAATAACATTGATTTATTTAATTAATAAAAATAATTAATAAATACCATGATGTAGGAAATATATTTATCCTTCTAATTAATATTTATAGTATAATTTATCTTATGTGTAACCCTATATTAAAAATGGTTTAGTTATTAAACATCGAATTTAACAGTTTTAACTCTTCATTAAATAAATCACAACAAATGTCCAAATCTAAACCAAATGGATCAAAAGGATATTATTTTTATACTATAGTTTATTTTGGTCTAAATAAACCAATCAAATTTAATTTGGACTTGTTTTGGGGTAATTTTAATTGTATCTTTACCTTTTATTACCTTATTTACTTTTTACTATGGTAAATAATATTGAAAAGATATTATTCACCAAAAATTATTTTTTCCTAATTGAACCACATTTTACTTACTGATATCAACTGTGTCTCTCTTATTTTTGAAATTAAATTCACATAAGAGGTAAAATAATTTTTTATTTAAATTTGAAAATGTTTCTATAAGTTGGGTAAATGTGCCTAACAGGTGGGTTAAAATATGTTTAAAAAAATGTTCACGAATTTTTATATCTAATTTTATTATAAAATGACCCATATGACTTAAATTGGACTAATATATGTGTTTTGTATCAATTTTATACATTAAGAAAAATTTTAACTAAAAATAATTATTTAAATGAAAATGTCGGTTTTTATGTACTATGAAGTATTTTTCAGTATTCATAAGAAATTGAATGTTATTAGAAAAATACCAAAAAATCACCCTAAGAAAATTTTGATATTCTGAATTCAAAAATGAAGTCAATTTACCAAATTAAATTTTTAGGAGTGTCTAAAATTCATTTAATAATTGTTCAGAAAAGGATATAAAAGTAGTCCTTTTATGAAAATAGTGCTTCTAAATATATAACTATTTAAAAAACATAGAAAGTTCATTATATATATGTTTTATTTCTGTGAAAACATAATAAATTTCATTTAACATTTATTTTCTACTATTGATATTACTATATTTAATTGATAAATAAATATATCATTTAAATAATTATAATACTAATGTGTTATTTCAAAGAAACTCAATCATGTGTATAACACATTCCATGTTGGTGCTACATGAAATATTAGTTATCAAATTACTTTAAAGAGATAACATAGTATGAAATATTGGGGTGTTGCAAAGTGTTTATGGAATAGTGCAATATGGGAAATGTGAACTTGTGGAAAGCCTTATTGTGATAGTTACCATATAATTGAACTTGAAAATTGCATTCCCATTCTATTATGGGGATTGGTACATATGGATGTTTTTTTGTTGATAGAAATGTAACTAGGTAGGCATTGTAGAGTCCAACCGGAGGAAGCGGCTGAACATGTGGTTTGACCTGAGCCATAGGTGAACTAGCTACTAGTACAAAGTATAGTGAAACCTTTCCACACTGTGGAACGTGGGGATAATTTGAATGAATTAAAGAATGTGGATCATGTGGATTAGTTTCAAAGGCATAATTGACCCATTTTGAGAGGTTATTTGGAGCAAGAAAGGGCTGAGGCGTGGTTGAACAAGAAGGATATGATATTTGACTTCATGGGAACACTAGAATAGGTGAAAGTGAAGTTATCCAAATACATGATATAAGATCTTCCCGTCCATGGTGGGATCTGACGATCTAAGATGGGACGGACCAAGGTGTGACATGGGAGGGTTTTGATGAATTGTTTAATAAAAAATTCTACCCTCACACATTCTAAATTTATCATACAAATGATTTCTTTAGGTTAAATCAAGGGAACATGGTGGTAACATAATATGAGTCTATGTTTATGAAATTAGCGTGGTTTTCACTGGATGTGGAAGATAGTACATCATTGAAAGAAAAACATTTTGAAGCTAGGTTGAAATAGAAAATTCATTCCAGGAGAGTGGAGCAATTTATAGATTTTTATAGAGAAATGATGAATAGGGATATAATGGCTGACCATGATCTTTTAGAGGCTATAAACATAGGAGAAATGGTGGTGCCCAGTGTGAATAGTCAGAACTTGAATAATGGGTTCAAGTGGAAGAGGGAAACATATTTTCTTTGTGGAAGTAAAGTTCGGAATCTGATGGCAGAATCGGTGAGTCTTCCTATAAAGCCTCAGAGAAAACTGAGTTGTTTTCAGTGTTTCTCTATGGGACATATCAAAAAAAAATTGTATGAAGCTACTTATATAGTGTCATAATTGTATATAGATGGGGGATCAACATTTTCGTTGTCGTAATTCCCTAAAATTGGGTGTCTTTGACTCCCCTCATGGGTTGTAGGGGTCTTATGCATCAACTAGACAGGGGTAGAAACATACCCCTCAGCTCCAGAAAAAGATTAGTTATAGTGATTTGAGGAACGCCATGACTCCTCAGCATGGTAATAAAGAGAAGATCATAGAATGAAGAAGTTGTTTATAGCGTATTATGTGGTGATGAATGATTATCCGGGACCATACATGGTGTGAGGTAATGTTCTTTAAAATTCCATGTTGATGTAAGCCTTATTTGACATGGGTGATTTCAATTCATTTATTTATTCTAGAATTATTGATGTGTTGGGTTTACATATAGAAGTGATACCTTCTGTTTTCAAACATCACACTCACCTACGTGAAAGAGATTGTCAAGCCTTCTAATGTAGAGGTTGCTGCTTAGTTGTGGAAGACATTGAATTGATTTGATAATAATCTGTGATTAAGATGGATTCATATTATATATTCATGGGAATAGATTAGTAGATGACGTTTATTACCCACTTCTATTGCTATGTGGAAATGATTAGTTTTGTGATAGAGGATGGGGTTAGACATCTCTTCAGGGGCTGGGGGTGGAAGAGTTACTTTTAGGGTGAAACATTCTTGTTGCCACTTCTAGCTAGAACTATATGATATTAGTTGGTGGATTTTTCATTGGCTACACTAGAAGGTATTGACTAAAGTGTTCTTCGGGCAGTTTTGGATCAGTTTATGGAAGTATTTCCAATATAATAATCATGGTTTCCACAAGTGAGAGAAGTGGAGCATATGATTCATCTCTTTTCAGGGACCATTCCTCTCTCAAATCTGTCTTACCAAATGAATCCAGAATAATTGAGGGAATTAAAGGTGTAGTTGTATGAGTTAGAGAATAAAGGGTTCATCAGTCCTAGCACGTCTTCATGGGTAGCATCTATTTTTATTGTTTAAAAGGTTGATGGAACATTGTGGATCTGTTTTTATTATCGTAGACTTAATCAGTTTATGATAATGAACAGATATGCACTTCAACACATTGATGATGTTTTTGAGTAGATGAGGGGACCTCAATGTATCTCCAATATTGTGTTTAGGTCAGGATATCTTTAATTATGGGTAAAGAATGTTGAAATCACAAAAAATAGCTTTTATAAGTAGATATAGCCATTACGAGTATGTGGTTATACACTTTGGTCTAACGAATAAACCAGTAGTGTTTATGGAATTGAATAATCATATATTTTATAGATATATAGAATCTATTGTGGTGGTACTTGGGGATGATATAATGGTGTATTTTAATAAAATGGTAGAGCATGAGAAGCACTTTGTGATAATTTTAGGGGTCTTAAGAGTTCATCAATTGTATACAAAATTGTCAGAGTTTGACTTTTGGATAGAATGGGCTTGTTTCCTTGGACACATTATTTCTAATAATGATCTTTTAGTTGATCCAAAAGAGATACATTCTTCTATTTAACGGGACCCACCAAAGAATGTTTTCTAGATATAGAGCTTCCTTGGTCTAGCTTAGTATTATCGATGATTTGTTCGTGATTTATAACGATTTTATTCGCAGATGACTACTTTGACAGAGACAAATATTCCATTTCAATTGGATGAGTAGTGTCCTAAATTATTTTAAAAGCTAAAGTGTCCCTTTACATCAACACCAATCATAATTTTTACCTAAAACAGGGAAATTGTACGTGGTGCTTTGTGATGCATCAGAATCAAGGATGGGGTGTGTTCTCATGCAGAGGGGTCATGTGGATACATAATATGGATAGTAGATGAAGTTGTATGAGAAGAACTACCCAACACATGATTTAGAGATGACATCAATGGTTCATGCATTAAAGATATGTTTTCATTATCTCCACGGTGAAAATTTTACAGTGTTTACTGATCATAAGAGCATTAAAAATATCTTTTCACAAATAGATTTAAAGTTGAGATAAAGCAGATGGATGGAATATCATCATATGTTGTATTTAAACTTAATATACATATTGGGTAAAGGGAATTCAGTGGAGGACACATTAAGTATAAAATCATATAATCATGTAGTGAAATAGATATTAGATCAGTGGTGGTTGATTTCGGTCATAACCAACATGCAACTAGAATGTGAAGACTAGGGTAGAAGCACAGTCTTTTTTCTAGTTTTGTTCGTTACTGACATGGTTGGTTTGGTTAAAGTGGCACAGTCATATAATTCCAAATATGAAGAGATGAGGTTGGTACTCAATGGTGGGGAGACCATTGAGGGATGGTAACTGAATATAAATTCATTCTTGTGTTTTTAGAATTAGAGGGTGGTATGAGTGGATTTTTAGGAAAAACGTCTTCAGGATTATCATCATTCAAGGTGGGCTGTCAATCCTAGAATTCAAAAAATGTACAAGGCATTAAAATCATAGTTTTTTGGGATAGTATGAAAGGTGATGTTGTGGGGTTTATCTTGAGATGCATGACTTGTCAGTAAGTAAAGGTAGAGCATCAGTGACCAGAAGGCATGTTGCAGTATTTACATAACCCAGTGTGGAAATGGGAGTAGATATCAATGTATTTTGTTAATTTTCTTCCATGAATGGAAAGGAGATACGATGCTATATGGGTGATTGTTGATCAGCTCACAAAGTCGGCCAATTTCATCCTGATTCATGAATATCATACGGTGGAGGATCTGTCCAAAATATATATTAGTAATGTGGTGAAGAGGAATGGTGTTCCGGTTTTTATTGTATCAGATAGAGATCCATGTTTCACAACTCTTTTATGGAAATCCTTGTAGAAATACCTTGGGATACAATTGATGATGAGAATGGCATATCATCTTAACATAGATGGCCAATCTGAGAGCAGGTTACAATTCTGTAATGACATGTTAAGAATTTGTGTGATTGATTTTGATTGTTCATGGGGGAGAAATTATCATTAGTGGAATTATCCTATAATAACAATTATCAGGATTCAATATATATGGCTCTATTTGAGGCATTATATGGTCATTTGTGTCGTTCTCCACTATGTTGGGTAGAAATGGGATAGACATCGATGATCAGACTGAGCCTTTTCTAAGAGAATAAGGAGAAAATCAATTTGATTAAGAAGAGGATATATATGTTCCATGTCATCAGAAATCGTATGTGGACCATCATTGACGACCATTGTCATTCAAGGTTGGTGATCATGTGTTTTTGAGAATATCTTCTAGGATGTGATATTGTTTGTTTGGGAAGTAGGGTAAGTTATATACAAAGTATATTGGGAATTTTGAGATACATGAGATGATAATATTCTTGTCCATCATTTGGATTTTCCACCATGATTTTGTGTGGTTCCCAATGTGTTTCATGTGTTACAGTTGAAAAATTATCATCCAGATCATTAACATGTGATTATTTGGGATCATGTTGAGATAAAACCCGATGCTTTAATGGTTCATGTGCCAGAGTATATTTTGGATAGGTAGGAGAAAATATTTCATGGTAAATGCAATGGTTTAGTTATGATTTTGTGGGTGCAAGGTCAGATTCAGGAGGAGTCTTGGGAGGGTGAGATAGAGATGACCAAGTAATGGCCCGAGCTCTTTCAACAACGAGATGGTTATCTACAATCTGAGGACTGAATATCCAATGATAGGGAGAATGTACCACCCTTGTTTTGAGGTATGTAGAATTTCTTAATGCCTTTTTATGTGATTAAATGACTTGGGATGAGTTTGGATGAGTATGGGAGAGTCTGGGGAGGTTTTGAAAAATGTTGGAGTTCTTTTTAAGCCCACACGGGTTGAACATGTTTAGAAGAAACCATGCAAGATGAACCATGAAGGTAGTGGAATACACATGGATTCCGTATGGTTAGACTAACTAGATAGGGTGTATCATGTGAGGTGTCCCTTAGAGGTAGAACTTGGGGCATGGTTAGCACACAATTTGTCTAACTGTGTCAGATAACTATGCAGCTTGTAAAAGTTCTTTTTTCTAATCTTGTATTAGTCAGCATTTCATTAAAAACACCAAAACACTCTCCCATGAAATCCTCACTCAGGATTACCTCTTCTCAAGGGTTAGGGGGTGCTCTCAAACTCATTTTGGAATCAAATCGAAGTGCTATCATGGGGTGGTTTAGTAGATTCTTCTCTCGTAAGTCTCTTCGCATAGTTCCTGGACGTTTTATCGTGATCAACTCCGTCGCATTATGTGGTTTTATAGATATACACCTATTATGTGATGATATAGGGTATTTTTTCCTTTTGTGTTGATTTTAATACTTTTTGATGAAATGGAAAGAGTTCTAGGGCAGTTTTAGTGAAGCGTTTGGGAAAATTAGAGCCTGATTGTGTGTGGATCAAATTTTCCAGAACCCTAAATTTATGTGTCTTCAATATCGAATCTACATGGTTAGAATATGGGGTTTTGGTAACAATTAATTTATTTTTCTTGAAATTAATTTTTATAATGTTGTGTAAATCGTGTTGTAAGTCTATTTATTGATGATTTGGGGGGCACATGAGCCTTAACCAGGTTGGTAAGGACTTTGTAAGAGCATCCAAGCGACCATGGATCAAATCCTGGCAGAGGAAGAATTGTCGGGGGGTATTGTAGCAGGTACTGTAGTTAGAACTGTGTAGTACTGTAGCAGGTACTACAGCGGGAACTGTAGAAGGCCCTGTTTGGCACTGTAGCAGCTGGGAATATGCCCCCGTTTAGGCCTTCGGGCCACCGATTTGGTCCCTGAGTCCTGTAAGGCCTTCGGGCCTCCCAAGAATTCATGTCAGTAAGGCTTTGGTCTATCTCAAGGCCTTAGTGCCACATTAAGTGCAGATGAAAACCAGAAAACCTATAAGGAACAAACTCTACAATGAGGATGAGAATGGAGCTTTCACCATAGTAGAAGGTAAACAGATTGCAGTAATGAGAGGGTATGAAACCTGCCATCGAGATAGGCCTATGAATGCACATGAATGCCTAGACGAACCATGATGCAAATGTGAAGAGATTATTTCACGATGAAGATGATGTGGAGGATCATTTCCAAGTAGTTAGTCTGGATTGTATGTAATGTTTGAAGCCTACGGGCAATGAATTCTTCTAAGGTCGATGGGTCATGTAATACTTATGCCTATGGGCCTTGTAAGGGTTACACCTCACCCCTCGGAAGGTGGATTATCAAAATCATTAAAAATAGGATGATTTGGGGGAAAATGGGGAAAATGGGTTATTATTGCAAAGAGGGGGCTTTGTTGTGGGATTTTAAATTGTCTGTTTTAAAATCATTATGGGTTGATTTTGAAAACTGTTTTATGAACGATGGTTTTCAAATATCATATTGTTTATTGAAATGTGTTTGGTAATGTAATTTTAGTTAATGGGGTGTTTTTAATAAATGGGTGAATTGTTGAAGTGAAATGGAATGTGATTAAAATGGTTATTTTCATGTGGTATATCCTTGGTGTGAAATGCTTTGATATAGGCATGTGTATGGCATGGTTGTGATTGGAATGCTGTGAAGTAAGCGGGGAGTACCCCTGTAAAAAGTGGTTGGAGTGTGTGTGGAAGGACCACAATCAAATGATAAGTGAGTGGGATGTACCACTACTTGGAAAGGTAGTGAATGAGTTTGATGGAAGCTCCACTATTTTGGTTGCCTTGTTGTATGATGCTTTTCAAGAAATAATTTGTTGTGATAATGTGAAATTCTTAAATGGAATATGGAATGGTTGATTGGATTTACCTTAGGTGGCATGGTTTGGGTAATGTTGGTGTGGTATTGGTGGGTTTGTCTTGTTGGTAATTGTTGAACTATTTAATGTTTTATATAAATTTATTTATATAAATGTGATAACGGTTTTATCCTATTTTTTTTTGTAGGGAATTCATTTTAGGAAAACCTAAAGAGTATTGTACTCACAATTTGTTTTGGCACATTGGGTCTTTTACAGATGTTGTGTTCTAGAACATAGGTAAGAGGAAGGGATCTAATTTTTTAGTTGTTCAGCATGATTATTTGGTAATGTTGTGGTTCTTGGAGCATGGAGTTTGGTGTGGAGCTATGGTTGGTGACCTTGTTCGTATAGATTCTTGTTGTGTCATCCACTTGATACTCTGTTTTGGGTTTTATGTTCCTAGTCAGGATCTAAGTATCACTTCAAGGGGGATGGGTGAATCAGTGATATCTTTTCTGTCTATTTTTTCATATTTTTTGAAAAAACATTCGCCTCCTATTATAGAGTTCTTTCCATGATGAACGCACACAACCACATGACCATACTATTTACATAGTTCACTAATCAACAAGAGATGTTTCATATTTGGTATGGTTCAAAAATAATTTAGTACTACACAATCCTCTAGAATCCAATACATTGATGTAAAATACGATGAGTATGATATTTAATTTCACTAGTGTAGTACTTGGGAGATAATCATCATGTATTTGTGCACCCTCTCAGCACAAATTGGGTAAAAAAATATCTCTAAACTTCTTGACAAACCATAAAAAATATGATCACATAAATAAACTCACCTCTTTCCTATCGAGAAGCTTTAAGGAACTACATGGGATATGCAATAATACATAGTGTTATACACCAGTAATATCTTGTCCCACATGAAAGTACTTCTCAATTATTTTGGGTTTTCAAATCTTCAGCTCGTAGAGCTCCTTCACGATGCTCCATCGCAAAGCTCCTTACTTCACTGACCACTATAGTTTTCAAATAACTCTAGTTTGTAAAGCTCACTAGATATCAATGTTCACTATTTCACATATCATATATTGATCTTTGAGACGTTAACGTATTTCAAAAATCTCAATCGCTCATTATGATGATCCTTTCCTTCACGGAGCCCAATGCCTTTACAGATATCGCTTTCTCTGTGAACCTTCATCACAATTAGTGAGCTCTAAAATATTTTTCAAGTCTCTATCTACATCTATTGAGGGGTAGGGGACATTTATAGGCACTTCCCACCTACTCTAGACCATTCTATCCACTTCAGCTCCATGTTAGAATCAAAACACAGAGCTCCATAGTTTCCGCAGAAATTCACTCTATTTCACAAAGCCCCAAGCCTATTTTCTAGATTAGAAAAGATCGTTGTAACTATGAAGTGTTGTGTAAAATCCTTTGAGCCACCATAATTTTCCTTCTTCCATTGCACATATGTGATTCTCCTTGTTCCTCTGCACCACAATTCTTAATTGAAAATCTCTTCACCTATTCCATTTGCGATGTTCATTGTAATTGCGAAGAAAAAAATCAACATTCATCATGTCTTTGATAAATATAATTCATGAAGCAAATGTTCAGGAAATTCATAGATTTAACATATTTTTATGAGGACTTCATGGAAATCCTTTTTTTCACAATTCTATCCCAACAAAAAAAATTGGACTCCAAAAATTTGGCAAACAATGGAAAACTGCACCCGCTTAGACAACTTCTTTTACAAGACCAACCATTGTGATTGGATCCATGTCTTTACCCCTTTACTTCATAAATATTGCATCATATGTTATCCAACTAAATTATGATCTTTGTGAAATTATGACCCCCAAGGAATCATCAGATTTACCGTGGAATGTATTAACTTTGTCTCTTTCCTCACCCCTTTATACAAAGTGAAGTTATTTCCTTTCTACTAAAACATTATTGACAACAAAATACAAAAATTCATGCATCCAAAAAATTCTTCATCAATATTGGTCCCAATAATCTCCCACTTCACGTTTTTTTATCAACAAAGATTCATAAATCCCTGAAAATTGAAAAATCAAGAAATGGGCAATATATCAAAAATTCTAAGCCTACGTGAGCAAACACATTATAGGAAAGAATCCTTTTTGACATCAAGATCGTGTTGTCTAAAAGTAGTGATTATGAAACCACATCACATCATTTTTCCACTTCAACTTTCTTCACATCATAAAAAATCCTTTAATAATAAAATAATTAATTCCTATAACCACTCTACAATCATTATGTAACCATTCCAACATATAATTAGAATATTTAACACAGTACAATGTTGAATTCACAGCTTTCCCACAACTCCCCCTGTAAGTATGCCTCCATAAAGAAAAATTTATGAAAATTATCCCCATTGACGACTTTATCCAAAAAAAATATGATATAGGGGACTGAAACACGTATCTCATCCTTTTTGAGAAGATGGTTAGACACCCATGTTCTACCTCAATTTAAAAAATTGTTCCTTCGGTAAACGTTTGGTGAATACGTCAACAACTTCTTCTGATGTACAAACATACACTACCCTTAATTCATTCTTCTCCACTTATTCTATGATGAAGTGGTAATTTATGTCAATGTGTTTTGAATGTGAATGTTGTACCAGATTCCTTGTAAGATTGATTGCACTCTGATTATCTCATCCCGAAATTAAGGGTAGATTTACAAGAACAAGGATATATTCTCTCTCATTATTCATCCACATGAGTTGGGTAGGAGGAAGTGTTACATAAACGTTCTCAGAATCAACTTGGTAAGAGTTACTAAATTCTTTTTTTTTTGTATTTCAACTAACACAAATTTTACCTAGAATGAAAACTCTACCAGATGTGTATCTTCTATCAACAACATTTCCTGCCCAATCAGCATCTAAATTCCCAATAGATCAAATTTTTTTGAACCATCATACCTGATTCCAAATTTTCTGGATCCTTTGATATAACATTGAATTATTTTTCTAGAAATCAAATGTGATTCATTAAGAATTCTACCAAATAATTCACATAAGGTAACAATATAATCAATGTAGGGTCTTGAGGAATCCATATATAATAGACATCCAATCACCTTTTGAAACACTTTCTGATCAATGTCCTTACCTTCTATATCTTTAGACAACTCGGTTTCCACAGAAAAGTTTGTAGACACTGGTTTTGAATTTTCCATGCCAAATTTTTTCATATGTTCCTTATAACACTTTTCGTGAGAGATAAAATTGTGATTCTTCTTATGTGAAATTTGTATCCCAAAAATGTATTTTATTTTGCCTAGCATAGTAATTCAAATAACTTCTTCATCAACATACAAAATCATCTGCATGATCTTTAATCATTCCCAGCAAAGATAACATCATCAACATAAACAATTACGTTCATAGAAAACTCTTAACACTAATTAATTTAAATATTTTTGTCAACTCTACATTTTGTAAATTTGATCTTCCTCATGAAGGTACCCTTTTAGAATACCATGCCCTCAGAGCCTATTTTAGACCATAAAAAGTTGTCTTCAACCTATACACATAACATTCATCAATTCCAATATCAAATCAATAAGTTTGATCAATGTAAAACTCATCATCAAGACAACCATTCAAGAATTCAGATTTTACATCAATTTGAATGATTTTGTAACCTCATTTTGCAACAATAGCAAGAATTATTCAGATTATTTATAACCTTTATTCTAGATTAATGGTTTAATCAAAATAAATTCCTTCAATTTTTTAATACCCTTTGCAAACCAATCATTCTTTTTTTCCTTATCACTTCACCTTCTTCATTCATCTTGTTCTGGAAAACCCACATTGAACCAATATTGTTCTTCTTTTGTGGTTTTTGTACAAGTTCCAATGAATCATTATTTTCTCTCTGATAAATCACTTCATTCATAGACTAAACAAATTTTGGAATCTCAAATGGTTCATTTACATCATTGGGTTCAACATTCGAATAGGGAGAAGTTTTTGTAATAGAATTCATTGTTCTTCTTATTTGAACCAACATATGTTGATCCTTAATATTGTTCTAAGACTCCACTTGTTTTCTCATCCTAGAATGCGAAAGAAAAATTTCATCCTCATTACTTGAGATTTATGAGTCGGATCCCTCTCCTTGAGTGCGATAAACAAGGTCTACATCATTATCTGAATTGTAATCAAAATCTCCTCAAGCCTACTCAACATCTACATAAACATGTGGATGGTTTTCATTCTCAAAATTTTAAACAGATTTCACATCTTTAGAATCAATATTTATTCAAGTTTCTTTGTTAAGTTATATATATCCTCTTCTTTCTGGAGAATATACATGAAAAATTCCATCATCTGCACTTTCGTCAAACCTTCCTAGGTTTCCACCTTTCTTACTTATAATGCATGGACTCCCAAAAACACATAACTGCTTCATACATGGAGATTTTCATTAAAATAGTTTTTATGGAGTCAGATATGAGTTTTAACTATAGAAACATCAATTTTGAATATACAAATTAGAGCTCCGGGATTTCCTATAATAACAATGAGTAGGGAAATGTTCAATTAACATAGTTCTCCCCATTTTCCTAGGACTTATATTCTTTATTCCAGAAACCCAATTATGATGAGGTGTGTATAGTGAACTGAACTCATGTTGAATTATATACTTCTCAAGATAACATTAAAAAATCTTCATTCTTATACTCACCACCATTATCAGTTCTCATCTTCTTCACTGAATAATCACATTCCTTCTCTGCATTCCTCCTAAAACTCTTAAACATTTTGTAAGCATCTGACATATGTCTCATTTTCATAACACATGTAATGAGAGTATGTTCATCACTGAAAGTAATGTAATACTTTTCACCATTTTTATATTTCTTTCTCATTGGACCATATATATCAGAAGTTATGAGTTCTAAGGGTCATTTGGATTGAATTTCAACTCTCTTATGCATAGGGTTTATAATCATCCCTTTCTCACAAATAGGTCTACACCAATCTCTTATTCTTGATAAATCAGGCATATCTCGGACACTGTATTTTATTGATAACATTCACATATATCTCTGACCCATATTTCCCTTCTTTTTTCCTATAACTGATTTTTTCCACCACACCCATGTAACAAGGGTTTTTTAAATCAACAACTTGGATCAAATTTCCTCTTTTATGTTGGACTATTTTAACTACATTTCCATAATTTTAAAATTTCAAAACAAATCCATCTTTTCTAAAGATAAGTTTTCTCACCTCATCATAGAGTTATGACACACTTATCAGGTTGTGTTTCAGCCCATCAACATATAGTATTTTCCGGTATTTTATCTGTTCTTTTCCAATGATGACTGATCTAACACCATTTATTCTTAGGGATTCATCATTTATAAATAAAAATGTTCATCCTTTGAAATCATTTAAATTTTTATTAGTTTAAATTTTCTATCATATGAGATGAAATTACACTATCAATGATCCAAGATTGTTTTCATTTAGTAGCTTTTAGAGAAGCTTCAACAACAAGATATTTATGTTCATCCTTTTATTCCAAATATTTATTTTCATCCTACAATCTCCTTGCCAAGTTATTGTGTTATGGCTAACAACCAAGAACTATTTATTTTCAGAATAAGAATATTTTGATTTCAAATATTTTAAATTCATTGGATTCTGATAAATATTAAAAAAAAATTCTTGTTCTAGTAACACAATCAGGAAACCCTTGCCACGATTTCCAAGTTTATCACATCTTTCACAGATATTTTTTAGTGGCTGGAACCTATTCTCAACATTAACCCCAACCATCTCAGATGTTTTCTAGACATTATTTTGAGGTTTTTTCTATTGAATATAATGAATCCCCCTCAATCATTGTATTTAATAACTTTTGGAATAGTTTTAATGTTTATTGTTGAAATAACATATTTTTTCTATGTTTATAAATCTAACAAAATACCAATTATAGACATAGAAACAATATTTCCCTCAGAAACATCAATATTGACCAGAGTATTGAACATGCTTCTCAAAAATCATCTTACCAGAACTATAATGACTATCAACCATAATATATTCAACTGTAACTTTCTTCTTCAGCATAGATTTCTGTTCAGAATTACCAAAACCAGAAGTGGTAGAATTATTTCTACACTCAGAATTTTTTAGATGCTTCTAATTATTCAGCATTGTTAATTTTTACCACATACATTGCCTATCCAAAAATTTTCTTATCTGATCTAGACCCATCGCCTCTTTTACCCTTTGAAGGAATCTTTTTTTGATCTCTATTTTCTTCAATCTTATCAGATCATTCACCAACTTTTGTAACAAAATTTTTGAACCTTGTGTTCATTTCCACTATATTAGACAGTTTATGATCGACAAGTTATAACTTATATTCTTTTTTCCTTCAACTTTACATTGAGGCAACCATTACGAATCATTTCTATCTGAAAATAGTTGTTTAGATAATTAGTATTCTTATTAACTTTTTTATTTCTTATCCGGAAAACATTCTAGAAAATTTTATGAAGTGTTTTCAATTGTCGATTTCCTATTTTCATTTCAAGCCTTATAATATTTATTAAAAATTCCTTCAGCTCCTCTTTCAGATAATTTTCATGTTGAGTTTCATCTACTTCAGTATTACTACACTCATAATAATTGTTATTCAGTGTTGAAAAAATGTTATTCTCTCTATCTTTCTTAGCAACAAATATTTCAGATTTAGTGTCACTATCATCATCTAGTTCATTTTTTGAAAAAAAAATCTTCGTCATTTTGATTTGTTGAACTTTTTAACCTTACCACTGCCAAAATATTTATCTATATCACCTTGTTTCTTCCAATAACTTTTTGGTCTTCTATATTCTTCATTACTGTCCTCATCGTTCTCTTTTTGAGGGAAATTAGCCACAAAGTTCCCAACACATCCACGTTAAAAACATTTCAAATGGTGTTTCCCTTTGTATTTATATGTACCTATTTTCAAATTTTTAGAAAAAAAGGATACTATTTCATCAGAAGTTTTGCATACCTCGTTTTCAGAGTCAGATTCACTACGTTCATATTCATAAAGAATTTACTTCGACTTCTTATTCTTTGCATCCCTCAAAGACATTTCTCTATCATATTTGTCTTTTCTCCTAATTGTATTCTCAATTCTCATTTCATAAGAGATGAGAGTGCTATAAGAATCATCCAAAGATAATGCTTCTAGGGCTTTTTCTTCCATTGATGAAACTTTTGCTTCAAATATTTCTGGAAGAATTCTCTAGACCTGTACAACCACTATTGAATCCTAAAAATTTTCACCAAGACATTTAATAGTATTGATAATGTTATTTATCCTTTTAAGGAAGCCCCAAACAGATTGAAGCTCTCCAATCATTATATATTTATACTTTAGCCTCTATATTTTAATTTTATCCTTCTTCACTTTTGTATTTCCTCCAAACATGTTTTTCAGTTTTTCCCAAATTCTAGGGGCTATATCAACACCTTTTACTCTTAAAAAATCACTTTTATAAAGAGATTAGTGTAATGAAATTTTAGCACTTCCATCATTCTCAATAATCTTTTTATTGATAAAAGTTAGAGGAACTGTGTCATCAATAACCGTAAATCCATCTTTTGTAGTTTCAAGAAAATCATATCAAAGAGACATAAGATAGTGAATCATTATATCTTTCCAGATATGATAATTCATCCCATAAAATATTGGAATCCACTTAATATTCACACAATTTAGATTCACCATCGAAACTTCTCTTCAAAACCTCACTAGAGGTCAAATGAAGGGAACCTTCCTCTAATACCAATTGATGTTTCATGTCAGTATTCATGTATCACTGAAAGGGGTGTGGTTGAATCAGTGATATCGTTTCTTTTTTATGTTTCCTCTATTTTTGAAACAAACATCACCTTCTTTTAAATAGTTCATTCCCTGTTGAACGCACACAACAATAGGAAAACAATATTTACAAGTTTCACTAATCCAGAATAGCTGGTATGTCCTTGGTAAGGTAAATAAATAATCACATACCACAAAATCCACTGGAAAAGTATCCTTTCATGTTGAATAAAATGCATACTATATTCTATTTCACTCATGTAGTACCTAGGAGATAATCCTCAAGTATGTGTGCACCTTCTTAACACAAATAGGGCAATCAATATCTCTATGATTCTTGACCATCCATCTCAAATATGATCGATGAAAAACACTATTCTCTTTCCTATCTAGAAGAAGAAAAGAACTATCAGGGATTTGAAATAATACATAATCCAATACCCTATACATGTCTTTCTCCACTTGAAATTACTTCTCAATTAATTTGGGTATTCAAATCTTCAGCTCGTAGAGATCATTCACGATGCTCCTAGCTTCGTAGTCAACTGTATTTTGCAAAGATCTCAAGTTCTCAAATCTCACTAGATCTCAATCCTCATTATTTATTATAGAACATATTGGTATTTACGAAGTTAACTTATTTCATAATGCTCAATGGCTCACTGCAATGCTCCATTCCATCGAGGAACTCACTGCCTTCGGAGAGCTCATATTCACAATGAACCGTATTCACAATTCGAGAGCTCCGAAATTCTCATTAAATCTCTCTCTACTTATCTCGAGGGTGCATGGGACTATTTATAGGCACATCCCACTAACTCTTGAACCTTCCAGCCACCTTAGCACCACATCAACATGAAATAGCGATGCAGCATAATTTCTGCCGAAATTCACTCTGTTTAGAAAAGCACTATGGCTATTTTCTGGATTTGAGAAGCTTGTCATAAAAATCCATGGAATTGCCACAATGATCCTTCTTCCTTTTCATAGAAATTAATATCTTTCTTACTTTGCGCCACCATGATGATTATTCTTCCTTATCACCACAAATCTATACTACAAATCTCATCACCATTTTCATTAATAATGGTCATCGTAATCATGAAGAACACCATCAACATTCTTCATGTATTTTCAAAAATATTCATTATGAAGTCTATCTTTGTTAAATTCATCTATTTTCCATATCTTTATGAGGTCTTCAAGGAAATACACTTTCCCCAAATGCTAGCCCAACTCCAAATTGTGGACCCCAATTTTTTTTCCAACAATAGTAAACTGCACCACCATTGACACCTTCTTCTATAAGAACAAACATTATGATTGGATACATATTTTATCCCCATCTCCTTCATAATTTAACCAACATATGTTCACCTAACAACTTATGATCTTTTTGAAATATAGACCAACAATGAGTCATCATATTTTCTATGGAAAGTATTATCATTCAAATATTTCCTCACCTATTTATATAAAGGGATGTTATTTTCTTTATTCTCAATATTACTTGAAAAAAAAGAGAATACAAAATTCATCTAAAAAATCATCATCCAACTTGGTCCCAATAGGTTTTTGTTGTTTTGTTATGGGGGATTTATTATGGAACAATTGGATGCCTTCAAGCAATGTATGGCTTGTGATACCATGTTAAAATGCATCATATAGTGTCGTTAGTAATGTATTGTTCTGTTGTTATTAAATTTAGAAGTCAAGTAATTCCCCTTTTATTGTTAATCCCTTGATATTTATTTCTAGCCTTTGGCACCCTTGGAACATCGCATAAGGCCATGTTGAATTCTGCTTCCCACTAATACCAATGATATGGGGTGGGATGTTACATGTATAGAATTTACAGAATATTATACCTCATAATTTCATTCCTATAAAACCATTATGGGTGTTTTGGTTTTGGATCAATAACCTAGGACCATGTTGTGGTGCAATTTAATGCCATATAGTAAGGAAAAATATGAGATGAGACAGTATTCTAATGAATGATATCTTGACATTAATAGATAGACATAGTGGGATCCAATAACTATGATATAAAAAATACCAATTAGGGGATGTTCATGAATTAGACCAACACAAGAGGTTATCGAATCACTACGTATCCCACAAATGGGAGTCAAGTCATGTAGTTTTAAAAATTTGTGTGGTATGAGGTTATCAGTAGGAGTATTGTTCCAAACATCTGTGGTCCAAAATAATAGATAATGAATACATCAGATGATATGGATATTGACCATGGATTTTATTATATGCTTATAATTACATTTTTTTTACTTTGAAATCATTTTACTAGGACTAGAAAACCCAATATCATGATCATGACCATCAAATTTATATAAACAATTCATTAGTTGGGGGTTTTTATGCACGAGAACTGTACATCCATGAAAGAGCTTATGGATAAATAACTAGACACTGGGTGATTCAATGTCGACATGAGTTAAATGTATGGATGGTGGGTTACATGGACTATACAATTATCTAAAGATTATATTCATGTATTTTGGAAAAAAGGATTAAATAATTTATCCTTGGGTGACCTGAAGGATCCATAATTGTAGCTACAAAGTATGAAGGAATAAAAAATAGAGACATTACTTATCCCTTGGATTATATGAAAAATTGTGAGGTAAATGATGTCTTCTAAAAAATAAAATATTTTATAGGGACAAGAGAAAGTAGAATAGCCATTAGAAATGGGGGATACAAATTCCACACTTAGTCAATGGATATTGTAAGAAGTTGGTTCTCCCTTTCCACCGTCATTCATGGAATAGTTCATGGGTTCTATGTAGACCATTTTTACAGAAAAAACATCTTCTATGGTTCATAAGATTAGTGGAAAACTATGATATTCAACATAAAATACTATTGGGGTCTCTTCTGATCAATAAATCTGTGATAATAATTTTACAATGAATGAGAGAACCAATGAGTATTAATCTCTTCAAGGAACATGGTGTAATTATAATAAAAGTGTGAAGTAGATTTAGTGGATAAAGGGGTGATCAAAAGGTTTTGTAAACATACATGGACAAACCATCAAATATTAATATATATATACATATTGGTGAAATAAACCATGATTGAATATAAGGCTCATGAAAGAATCCCAATAAATGGATCTAGAAATGATTGTTTAATGGGAATGTCTTGGTTATCAACTAAGATCATTTATGTGTGAACTCAATGTGTAGTTTCTTTTCATTTACATTGTACATATTTTCATATATTCTAGAATCGTGTTATTACGGAAAAGAATCATATTGTTTTTTATCATAAGAAATAATTATTGTTATACATCTTAACAACATATAACTGGGATGAGTGTAAGGTATTTAAATTTATTATAGAATTGATTATGATGTCATGATATTTTTTGTATTATGATTGCGAACATGGTGTATTGTATTTTATTTTATTACTACTAGGACCAATGAGTGACATAAATAATCAAGATTGGTGATCTTCATGTTGTGTGAGTGTAACTCACTTTAATAATTCATGACTCTCAGGATACCCTGACTCTATCAGGCCTTCATGGACATGATTATGGATACAATATTTGAAAATGAAGAAATCATCAACTTCATTTTCCGATATTAGGTAGTTGGAATAATATTGGGGATGATCTATCATGATGATATCCATATATCATGGAATCATTGGATTATCTATAAGCTCATGCTCGAATTAGTGTGTCATATATGTGAAAAAAATATTATCCTTAATGGAATTTTTTTATTTCTCACTACGGGATAGATGATCCAGATGCATTTATTATTACATTATGTTCTACATAGGATTTATAGGTGACAGAATTAGAAATAAGGTTGTCATTGGATCTAATATTCCCACATATATCTTCTTCTAAGGCAGATCCTTAATGAAAAGTAAACACTAATGTGTATTCCTTAACAATCAATGTTAGTTGTATTATTTAAGATATTCTCTCAAATATTAATATTTAGGTATATTAATTCATAATAGGTTGAAAATGTTATTTTCTATGAAAGAAAAAAAATCTATGGATTTCCACTGGTAGGAAGGAATACATATTACTTTTCTTGTCATCACGAGATTGAGAAAAAACTGCTTACCCATCCTTTAACACATGCCTCTATCGATATGAGAGCATTTATAAGATGGATAACAATGAATCAATTCCTTGATCATGATTTATTATCTGGTATAATATGGAGCATTGAATTCCTCAAATGAGGATGAAATCACCCATATATCGGGTACCATTATTCTTATACATGCTCTGTGGGAATAACTGATGTCAATGAATGTCTTGAAATCAATTTATGATGCGATGGAAAATATAGAAATTATTCTATCATAGTTGGCTGGGGTGATTGAAAATATTATAATTCCCGTATCCATGTGTGCTGGGGTGAGATATAATGAGGTTGATAATTCACATGGTGAGGGGATGGAATTTTGTATATTACACCAATCACTATTGTTTGGGGTACATCAATACAAGGGGGACATATATAAGAAGATGATAATTTTTTATCAAGGAATTTTATCCTTGAAACATATTGATAATTACTATAATGATATCCAAACATTCTCACTTCAAGTAATCAATCTATTCCTCAGTAAATATTGCATTTTCATCATCAATGCGATTATAGGAAAAAGAACCATTTACAATATTTCATTCATAAAATTTAGGTCTCGTTGGTGATAAAGGGTTCTCAAATGAAACCAAAAAGATTAGATCTATAGTTGAAATTGGGAATATTCCCCATTAGTGTTTCACATTGATGCATGACTAGGGATGATAATTACTTATTTATAGGATGGATGTGTATCATTAATTCTTTCTCCATATATTCTTAGATTAGAGGAGGAGACAGCTTTTTTGGGATTAGAGGAACATAAGAATGTAAAATGATCCCCAACATGAGTGAGATTATGAGAACCTGATGGAATCTACTCAACCATTGATAACATGTTGTTGATCAATACAAAGGTGAACTAGTGATTCTATTCCCTTGAATATCTTATTTGGTAGGTCAGTGCATATTGGATCATCTGGTGGGTTGGTGCCTATTGGGCTATCTGATGTGTCTGATCCCTTTGGACCATTAGGTGGGATGGTTCTCAATGGACCATTAGGTGGATCAAATACCTTTGGAGAATTTGTTCATCATTAGAGAATATTTATGAAACAAATATTGTTTGTTCCATCTAATTTTCAATTTCTATTCAACCCTTATAAATCCTTGGTTTTTTAATTATCTAAGTTAAATCTTTACCGGATTGTGTGACCCTAGTTATGAATATAGAGGTAGTAGTTTTTATGGTCATCATTCCTTGCATCATATAGCTTCTTGACTTTAGGAACATTTTTTAGTTTGTTTTCTAGAGAAACGACGAATTTCCCATGAACATTCTCATTATTAAAATATTATATTTTTATTCTTCCATCTTAAAAAACTATGTTTCCTCATCCTTTTAAACTTTATAATTGAGTTTTAACTTCATCTTTCATGGATTTAATATCTTTTTTGGTTCCCCTTTATAATATATTTCTTTTGTTTGGTGAATTTTTCCCTCCATACCTTAGGATGAAAACTATGGAAATCAACCACAGTACATAAAAAAAATCATAGTTAAAAACAAATATGGAACATTTTCCTAACATATCTCCAGTAACTATTCATTGGGATGAAATGTTTTCTTATAATACATCATACCCTTCCATATTTTAATGAAATTCACTAATATATCATTTTTATACTTCTTTAAATTACATAGGTTATGTATTTTATTTTTCCTCAATGTTGAGTTTAATTGGAGGACTAGTTTTTTTGATACCTTCCCAACATGATATTGAAATTTGTACATGGATATTATAATTACAAAATGTATGGCCCCCCTATGTTCATTATCAAGTATTTCATATTGGAATACTATTTTTTTATGTGGTTCCCATAATTTGGGTGAACTGATATGAGAAATATGTGAGATGTTTTTCAGGATCACCCATTACATGAAATTTATTGAAGCACATGTTTTTGTTGTTGGGAGGGGTGGTTTCAAATTCACTAACTCAGAATAAAAATTCTTATCCATCTGTACCAGTTCTTATCATCCATTATGGGAATTTATCCATGTGATGAGGGATTCAAATAATTCTTGGATTACCCCTATCTCAGTTAACCATAGATGTGTTTCTTAACATTTCAAATGAAGTATTAACAATGGTTAAAAACACATTTTTCTCAATAAATAGTATTGTATAATATATTTAATGATGAAATATTATTTTATTGGGGTATATCAGTTCATCCATTATGGGTCAATCAATATTCTCATATTGAGGTGGTTTTGTATAAGGAAGAAATACATCATTAATAATATGAATTTAATCAACATATTTTATTCCCCTATGTGGCTCATTATTGATATACTAATGATCCCTTCTTTTTTATATGATTTTATAAATATTCCATATTACTAATATGGATTTACCATGGTAAGATGATGAGTAGGTAGTGGGTGTGGAAAAATCAATATCATTATTCGCATTATTGAATTTTTTATCATCATATGTTCTATCCATGTTGACTATCACTAATATGAAACATGTGGGTGGAAATATTGATTCCCTTGGGGAGTAATATATTGGATATGGGTATGTTACTATAAAAATTAGGATACAATATATGAAATGAAGGACTAAAAGATCAACATCAATGTTTAATGGGGTTTTAGATAATATTCAAATGTCACCCATGATAGTTTAACATATGTTTGAATCTCATTTCAAGTGGTAAATGTGAATCGTCCATCATCCATAGTCAGGATAGATAGGTGACACTTAAATGCATTTCAATTTTTAGGGACATAGTGTTTCCTTGAAATTTAGTCGATGGTTTTCCTTGACGAGGTCTCATTTTGGATGCATGAATCTAGCTGACCAAGATAAGAACAATTTCTAGTAATTTTTTAGCACTGGGGTCATATATTGATGATGATTACCACAATTGTTAAGGACATCCTATATAGCTTTTAGATGACATCGTTGATGTCAAGGAAATCAACCTCCACACCAATGAGACAAGGAAGGAAATGGTTACTTCTCTATTTGAATAGAATCATGAAATGATTATATGTGATGCTGGGTTCCACTTACTTAATCACAAACCATATTAGATATGATGAAAAATGCGGCCACATCCCTGGGATATGTTTATAAGATGATTCTTGGGTTGCGATGTATCCATTGTAATGACACTTCCAAACCATGGATTTCAACACTTGGAACATGAGTTTTGGGGTAGGTGATTATGTATATCAAATCCATTAGGACATGTTCCCCCACAAAGTCATGGAATATGATATTCATGCATGTTGGATGTCTGTAGTTTCTTGAGATTTCCTCTAGGTATTAATATATATTATAATGATGTAGTAATTTTTTGACTACTTTGGGGATGAAATTTGGATTTTAATAAATCCTAAATTTGTTGGTGATGAAACAAAAAAATGATCTCATCTTTCTATCAAGAAAATAATATTTATTGGTTTATTGATCTCCTCTAATTAATGGATTGATACATGGTTCCTTTTTATAGGGTAGTGGATTGAAAATGTTAACATATTTACATTGGGATCACCATTTTTTCAACTTATTTCATTTCTTTATTAATGTTTAGAAAATGTGGACATGAATTCGAATGGTTGGTGGACAATAGTACAATTTTGTGTCATATTTGAATTTTTTTTGGTTGAGTGGGTGGGATATTTGGTCACCACACCCTATTAAGAGATATTATTGGCTACTATAGAATTATTTTATAGATTTAATAAATATTCAATAATACTTTCCAAATCCCAATGAGAAAATGGGTGCCCATGTGTTTATGATAAGATCATGACCATGTGTTTTCTATTATCCAATATATATTGTAGATTCTAAATAAGATTCTTATTATATAATTATGATTTAGTTTAAATCCAAGTAGATAGATTTACTAGATTTTATGTTATCATGGGAGATGTATTGTGAATTAGAGTTTGGATTCAACATCAAAGACACATCCCATGTATTTTTTTTAATATATGATTTAAAACATATGATTTAATTTAATAGATTAATGGGGAATGGACTTTGGGTTAACAAAATGAGGAATCCTACTTATTCGACTTGGAATAGAAATTACTGATAGTATAGTTTGGTGGAATGTTATGGGATTTTACCATAGTATGATTCTCATATTTGTGGCATGATCCAATATTTATGGGCTGACTATATGAAAGATCTAATCCCATGTGAATCATTAATTAATTGATAAAAAAGGGATAATTTATTACTTGTCACCTTGTATGGGATTATACCATTAGATTAGAAATGAATAATTATTGATTGAGTCTACCCTGAGAATGTTCATTTATTAAATAAAAATATGCAATTGAATATAATATGGGGATTTATGCATGAGCTACATTAAGATACTGACCCATATAGTTGGGATAGTGGAGGGTATGTTTTTTGAACATATACCTATGATGATTACAATTAATTTGGAAACATGGGGATTATATTGACTCCTAGATAAGGAATATTTAAGGGGGATTAAAACTAATAGGATTCAGATAGTTCACAATAAATGAATACTATCCTTACTCATGGTAATTGAGAGCGTTAAGCTTATCAAAACATTATGTCAGTTCATCCACACCATTCGTGAATCTATTCAATTGGATATCCATCTTATTACATGTCTAAATGGCCCCACATTTGATAGAAAGGTGCTTAGAAAAAATATATCACTAATAGTACATGAAAAACACCACAAAATCCATTCAATAAAATATTGATATAGGTCTAACGTTTTGAACATGGTCAATAATTTACCCTCACCTCCATGTCCCCATTCACAACAAAATATTAATGGATTCCATGTTTCAAACAAGGATATCAATTATATTCTATCTACATGGAACTCCATTTGTATCTAAAATATGGGCATCTTGATTTACTCTCCACATACTACCTTTTTGTGAGTATAATTTAACACCCCTAGATTTACCTAATTCAGGAACTAGTTCATATTGAGAATGGAAGATGGGCATTTAAAAAGTATCATGCTTGATCAAGAACATTCTTGGTAGGAACACACATTGTTGTTGACAAAAATATTCAGACCCTGAGTGTATAACCATGTGTAATACTCTAATATAAATGTCCAATCTTATAATTTTCCCTTATTTCACACACAAAGTGTTGGTCAGAGTAGATGAATCAATAAGGGGGGGGGGGTGATTTTAGTATATATAAAATTTTTGGTCTAAAATTGGTTCTTTGAAATAACATCCCATATTAAATAAAATCAATGTTTGTTTGTAATGAATTTATAAAATTCATGAAAGTCCAATTAGTTACTATGAATATTGATTAGTTCTCAGTTTTCCCAATCTAATATTAGCAAAACATTTTAAGATAATATACTAAATTAAAATAGATATAAAAACTTGCTAAAAACTATCAAAGTTCTATTTATCTGAATGTGAGAAATACAGAACATATAAAAAATATAAGACAAACAACACAGCAGTTAAAACAAGAGGTTCAATCTCATGTTGATACTTAGTCCTCTTCCCTTGGTGACCACCTACCAACAAGTAGTTTATATTAATATACTTTTGATCCACACCTTGGTTCAGAGTTCACAATAGCACAAAGGTCATTCCAGGTAACACTTGACGGCTACCACAGTTATTCCTGGGAAAAACTAATAAATATATCACATAGGATCTCTTCCACTATTCTACGTGGGATAAAAGTGTAAAAAAGAATTATGAGTGAGGATATATTGTTATCCTCTAGTTATAATAGGGAGACAGTGTGTGTGACACAAACAGATACTCACACTTCTCGAATAGTAAACAAAAGATCACAAAATAGTTATCAGAGAAGAAAATAGTTTAGAAATCACTTTTTGTTGTATAGTAAATCTCTAGACTCAATGGATGTAATGAAAATGATACTGTAGTCCTCTTCTGGAAGTTGGCTCCAAAACAGAGTATCATAGTCTCTATATTATAGCTTCCAGGTGTGTGATGGTTCAACTCTTCGATGTCATGGTGTTCAGTGAGCTTCAAAAAGAAGCAGCTTGTAATATTAAACTTCATATATACTCAAGCTTCGAGATCTTCTATTTTAAATATCCTGCATATTCACACAGCCAACCTTTTTTTAACGGGTTCAACAACTCTCTTTTTAGGTTTAGCTTGTAATACTTTTATACATCAAGATCCAATAGGCCTAAATATCTCCCCAAATGTATGTGCCTCATACTATACGTAGTCCTAAAGAAATCATTAAATAATTTCAGAAACATTAATTTTTATAAATATGACAGTTAGAAATAAATTCGAATTATTAAAAAATGAAACAAATATTTATGACTGTCGGTGAGTGATTTTCATCATTCTGTCATCTTCGATATGTTAGCATTGGTCTGTCATCTTCGGTCTGTTAGTATCGATCTATCATCTTGATTGTGTCATCTTTGGTGTATCATCATCTGTGTGTTGAACATGAGTGTGTCGAACATTAGTATGTTGAACATTTGTGGGTCGAACATCCATGTATCGAACATCGATGTGTCGAACATCAGTGTGTCAAATATCATTGTGTCAAACATTGGTGTGTTGAATAGTAGTGTGTCAAAAATTAGTGTGTCGAACATCGTTGTGTCGAACAATGGTGTGTCGAACATTGTTGTGTTGAACATTGGTGTGTCGAACATCGGTGTGTCCAAAATCTATGTTTCAAACATTGGTGTTTCAAACATCGGTGTGTCGAACATTGGTGTTTCTTAAATCAGTGTGTTGAACATAGGTGTGTTGAAAATCAGTTCATTTCTAGGAAATCTAAAAATCCTATGAAGTGTTTTTCTTACACATAACAATACACGACTAAGTGACATCCAAAAATACATGTAAAAAATACACTTTTAAACATATGTATTTATAAATATAAGTTATTAACTTATTAAAGTATATTGTTTAGTATGATATAATTGATTTACTTAGAGATATTAAATAGAAATAAATAGTAGAATCTACAGTTAGACATTATTTGTGATTATGAAAACAACTATATCACAGAGGGTCCAAAAATATCCACCAGTTTTTAATAATCACAATATATCGCCTACATGTAAACATAAGGAATAATAATAACTGGACATAGTAAAATATTTACTAAATGTGATTATTCAATATAACTAATGATTTACCTTGAATGATTTTTTTTAAAAAAACTCCCCCTTAATAAATGCATTATTTTTAGTATATGCCTTATTTCATCTAACACAAGCCATGTGTCACCTGTCATCTACCTGAATTTATCCTACTATAATTAATAATGTATGCCCCTTCTATCACCCCCTTTTGGGATTATAAGAAAAAGAAAAGAATAAAGAAACAAAAAGTAAGAGGAGGAATCTCATAAAATAAATATATCAGAAAGATATACATTAAGAAGAGTACAGTCCAAACAAAATTACCTATCCCTATCAAAGATATAACCATCACTTAGGGTTTAGCTGTTGTGGGGCTTTGACATTATATGAAGGATCTAGAGTAGTTTGAGATGGTTTGGTAAAGTTAGAGGGAAGCGGCAATCTAGAGATAACAACATGCAGGAAAACACCTATAGGTACATTTCATGCAAGGATATTCCTTCTTTCTGACAACACATGTCTGGAAGTTTTCTCTGTAATGACTTGTCAAATCTGGGAAAGCACCTAAGAGACAGTAATTGGAGCAGGAGGTTGAGAGGGAGTACCAATGGAAGTGGTAGGAGGGACTAAAATTTCTTCAGCCTGTACAAGAAGATATGGCTTAAATATATTGATGAAATAATTAATGATTTCACCACCATATTTCATAACTTTCTTAAACTCATCCTTATTCTCGATGAATTTATTCAGTAATGGGGTTAACTCCTTCAACTGTGTAACTTGTTTCTTGAACACTCCTATGACTTGATATATTATGAGATTTTCTGCTAGAAACTTTTTTTTATTTATCAGTTCAAGCTTGGTATAAATCTTAGTAATGTTCTTATCCACTTTCTCTCTAATTTCCTTCTAAGAAGAAGATGTTTCATTTTTTCACTGCCTAACCATATTGTACAAAAGGTCAGTATTTCTGTGTAATTTTCATGAGTTTCTTTATCCAAAACACCATTAAGACGTTTTAGTTCTTCTATCATCACATCCTTGAGAGTCTCCAAATCAGCAACATCACCTTTCCCACTTCTAGAACTAGATAGGCCAGTTTACATTTTTCCAAGAACTTCTTTCGGCTTCTTCATATCTACCAAGAGGAGATGATTCACCATGTTCATAAGAGCTTTCAATACCCCAAAAAATGAAGTATAGAATTAAATCGTTAGAGAATTTCATTAATTGATCATCATCTTTACCTCTTCTCTCAGCAAGGTGTTATTCCTAATGATGTCTTCTATTATAGTAATGAAATTTGGTTGAATATCTTGTATTCTCATTCATGTAATATTTTTAGCATCAGCATCAGAAATACCTATTGATGTAGAGTCATCACATCTGGATCCTATTGTGGCTATCACTGACTCACATATATCAAAATTGAATTCCTCCAAATTGCCTTAGTGACATAGTCACTTGATACTTCCCTTTTCTATTGGCTTGAATACTGGAGGTGCAACTGGTGGAACATGTGAAAAAGGTTCGACTTCATCCTGGATTTGTGAAATAGGAGGAGGAGGTACCGTATCCTTATCCAAGTCATACTCCAAACCCAAAAGAATGTATCTTGGATCATTTTTCAACTCTTTAGAACAAGTCCAGTCTCTTGGCTCAATAGTGTCAATCCTTATCCTTCTTCCCTGAGGCTCATGAACTACCTCATCTAAATAAACATCATCATCCTACCACTGGAAACAATAATGCTTCTGGGTATAGGCACTAACTGAACATCAGGTTCTTCATGTGCTCCAACCACTTCAACTTCTCTAATAATTTCCTCAATTTGAGTCCCTTGATCATCGTCTTATTCATCATGACCAGAAACCATAAATTCATTCAATTCCTGAATGATTCTTTGATTATCATCAGTAGGATAGGGTGACCTGTCCTCAGGATCAGCATCTCTATGATCAACAACCACTTGTTCAATAGGCTCAACACCCTCACAACCCCGATGTACAAATTCATCACTGGATATGTCAACTACTTGTTGGCCCATTTTCTATGAATCACTTTCATGAAAATCATTTCCTCCTTCATCCTGATTATTATCATCATCATCATCATCATCAGACTCTTCATCTGATTTACATACATAACCTTCAACACTATTACCCTCAGTCACTTCTTCATCCTCATCAACTAACATAGATTCTCTTGAGGGTATGTCCAAAGGTGGACTTTTAGGTTCATAAGACATGTCCTTGGGGATTTAAGCAATATTATGATCAATATTGTCACCAAAAGGGGATCCTTCTTCTCTTGGCACTATAGTCTCTGGTTCCTCATTAAAATAAAATGATTCTGCTCATGGTTTTAAACCAGGATCAACATGATCCTTTGGTCTGGTAGGATGATCAACTTGATTAAAATATTCATATAACCATTCCTCATCACCTACACAAAATTTCATCCAAGGGATCCAAAATATCTTTATCCTTTTACAAACGTATTTTTGAAGATAGAAACCACTGCTTGCACTTATCACTTTATCTCCATCTTCCAATAGCCTAACATTTTTAGTATAGAAGAGATCATCGTCGAATAGTACAAACACGTTTCCTTCTTTTATGGATTTATAAAATTAGAGAAATAAACCATGAGATGCCTAAAGAGGTTCAAATTTATCCCATGTTTCAATAGATAAATCAAAAATACATCCTGATACTTCACAGCAGATAGATCTTTCTTCCTTGGGAAAATTTTATGTTGTATAAACATAAAAAGAAATCTTACTTCACCTTCAATCTAACATGAAATAGTCCTCCTAGAATATCCATTTCTAGTTATATACTTTGGATAATCTTCATAGGAAAACAAATTAGAGGATGGAGGAATATTAGCCAGATAATCATTACAGACACCTTTATGAGGCATCTCAAAGAACTCAGCCCATTCATTAGATGAAAAATTTATTTCCTTTCCCTTTACCATTGAATTCATCCTTGATTCCTTAGGTTTATCCCGAGATATCTTCAATTGTTGATAGAATTCATGCACTAGTTAAGGATAATAAGGTCTTTCATTGTTAGAAAACCAGCTCATCCACCATTGAGATTCCAGTACTTTTAATAAATGAGACATACATGATAGAATTTGCTCTCCCTATACTTCCTTCTCCACTATTACCACTCGGCTTTCCCAGCCCAGTTTTGTAGTCCAACTGGACTCACATTTTTGACGCTTTTAAGATGGTGATTTTCATGGATTTTCTATAGCACACTTGGCCCTTGCCTTGTCGAGGATTTAGATTACAAAAGAGTTGAGTATGGGGGTCGATAGGTAGATGACAAAGTGTAGAATTCTTTACGATAGTGGGAAGGTTAATGTTCGGGAAGGATTCGACTTAGTATATCATTTAGGGATTGTAAATAATACAGCTTAAAATTTAAAACACAACCAAAATAATACCAAAATAGTGTCATTTTACTTAAAACATATAGACTAATAAAAAAACATAAATGTGTCAGTGACATTAAATTTGTTTTACACGATCGGATTTATAAGATCAGATTCACACGATCGGTTTCACAAGATCAGCTTCAAAATATCTTTTTTATGATATTGGTTTTGAGAATCAATTTCAAGAGATCGTTTTCAAGAATCTATTTCAAGAATTGGTATTGAGAATTGGTTTCAAGACTGAATTTCAAGAATCAGTTTCAAGAATCTATTTTTAGAATCTGTTTCAAGAGATTGGTTTTAAGTGACCAGTTTCTAAAGATTTGTTACAAGAGAATAACTTCAATGATCTATTTCAAGAGATCCATTTGAAGAGCTCGGTTTCAAGGATTGGTTTCAAGAGATCAGTTTCAAGAATTGGTTTCAAGAATTTGTTTCAAGAATCGGTTTCAAGAAATTAGTTTCAATTAATCATTTTCAAGGATCAGTTTTAAGAATTTGTTTCAAGTGATTGGTTTGAAGAATCAGTTTCAAGGGTCTATCATTCCTAGTTCATGAGTGATATAGATCATTCTCTCCTAGATTAGGCGTTTATTGAATATATCATCAAGCTGATACTCTCTCCCAAAACACTCAAAAGTTATATAACTGTTTTGATGAGGATAACTCAAATAATTATGTCTTACATCGATATTATTTGGTCTAGAATGAGAAATTTGATTCTTAGATATTTTAATTTCACTTGTGCTGTCACAGTTTATGAGGATATGTATGAATTGAATTCCATACCATAATAAAGTGTGTTTCATTCACAAATTTGTGTACAATAACTACCAGCCGAAATGTATTCTACTTCAGCAGTTGATAATGCTACTGAATTTTGTTATTTACTACACAATGATATTATAGACATTCCCACAATGTGACATGTTATATATGTACTCTTTCTATATAACATACATGGACCAAAGCCACTATCTGAATAGCTAACTAAATCAATAGGTTTCCCTTTAGGATATAACAATCCTAAATTAGTTGTATACTTGATGTATTTAAAAATTCTTTTAACACCACTTATATGGGACTCTTTTAGGTTTTCTAGAAATGTATCACACATACACACACTAAACATAATATATGTCCTACTAGCAGTTAAGTACAACAAACTCCCAATCATTCCTCTTTAAGTAGTCAGATCAACTAAATATCCATTTTTATCAGGATCTACGTCACATGTTGAACTCATAGGGATTTCACTACCCTTAATTCTATCAAATCCATATCTTTTAAAAATATCTTCAGTTTACTTACTTTTAATTATAATAATACATTATTTATTTTGAAATATTTGAAACTATATGAAATATTTAAGTTCTTTCATTAAACTCATTTTCATACGCAATTTACATTATTTTTAAAAATTCATTACATAGTTAATTTTTTGAATATCCAACGAAAATATAATCTACATATATTATGGCTGTTAAAAATTCTTTTGAAATTAATATTATAAATAAATTTGGGTCTATGAGTCTTTTTGTAATGACTTTAGAAATAAGAAAATTACTAAACCATTCATACCAAGCCCTTGGACCTTGTTTCAAACTATATAATTCTTTATATAATTTGATCAAATGATTTGGAAAATGTGGATTTGTAAAACCTTGGGGTTGTTCAACAAAAACATACTCAATTACATAACCATTTAAGAATGTAATTTTGACATCGATTTGATAATGTTTAATATCCAAGTGTGCTGCATTAGTAAGTAAGACTCTAATTGCATCAAGTCTAGCTACTGGTGAAATGGTCTCTTCATAATCAATTCCCTCTTCCTGATTATGTCCTTTTTCAACTTGTTGAGCATTATTTCTAACTATATTTCATTAATCATCTACCTTATTTCTGAACCCTCATTTTGTTCATATGGTCAAAGTATCCATCGGTAAATCTACAAGTTTCCAAAAATTATTTCATTCAAACTGATTATGTTCTCCATGCGTGGCCTTACCCAAGCTTCATCATTGATTGCATCATTGATATTTTTTAGGTTCAAGCTATGACAAGAAATCTTTATATTCAACTTGTTTTCTCAAGGAAGCTCTTTCTTGCATTCCTCTATCTATATTTCCAACTACTACTTCAAAGGGATGATTAATAAGGGTCCTACATGGTCTAGAGAAGGTGGATCTTGATATTTCAGGTTGCCCAAATTGATCTGGTTCTCTATGGTTAGGATCCGGAAAATTTTCTGAACAACAAGTTTTCACATATTTCATCGAATGACAATTTGAGGATTTATCAATAATGTCCGTATTGGACATATTCTATTCAATTTTTTCTAGTGAGGTCTTGGTATCATGTAGATATGCTTCATCAAACATGCTGTGTAAAAAATCTTCCACACATTTGGTTTTCTTATTAAAGACTCTATAGGCTTTTCATAATGTAGAATATCAAAAAATATTCCTTCATCACTTTTGGGGGAAAATTTAATTAATTATCATTAGTGTTAAGAATAAAAACATTACATACAAATCCTTTAAAATAATATACTTTGGGTTTGATACTATTCCACAACTCATAAGAAGTTTTCATAAGGATGTGTCTAATTAAGACTCTGTTTATTATGTAACAAGCTATATTAATAGCTTCATCTACAAAATTAATGGGTAGACCATATTCATTTAGCATAGTTCAAGCAATTTATTGTAAGTTTCTATTACTTATTTCTACCGCACCATTCTGTTAAGGTGCCCTAGGAGCATAGAAGTTATGATTATAACCATTTTGTGAAAAAAATGCTTCAAAATATTTATTTTCCAACTCACGACCATGATCAGTTCATAAGAATATAATCTTAAAACCACTGAGATTTTCTACAGTCCAAGAATACTTGGTAAAGTTTGATCATGCTTCACTTTTATGATCTAGGAAAAATGTCTAGGTGTACCGAGAGAAATCATCAACAAGAAAATAAACATATTTCTTCCCATGGAGGCTCTAAACTCTAGATGGTCCAAACAAGTCCATGTGAACCAAATTGATAGGATGAGAAGAAGTTACTTCTTTCTTGTGTTTGAAAGAGATTTTATGTTTCTTTCTTTTATGGCATGGATTAAAAATTTTATTGTTTAGAAACTCTATCTTGGGAATGAATTTAACTAATCCTTTTCTAGATAAATTTTTAAGAGAGTGTGTGTCGTATGTTCTTATACTTCTATGCCATACCCATGATTCTTTATTAAAGGCATTAAAACAAGAGACATTATGTGAAGCTAGTGTTTCTAGATTTATAGCACATACATAGTCATTTAAAAAAGTAGAAAACTCTAAGTGATTATTGTCATAAAAAACATGGAATGAATCATTAATGAATTTAACATTAATTCTATCATCAAACAATTGAGATATTCTGAGTAGGTCATACATTAATCCATCAACATATAGAACCTGAGAAGTTGAATCAAATATAGGGTTACCAATCTGGCATAGGCCGATGCTTTTTCTTTAATATTGTAAAAAAAATGTGACATGTCTTCAATCAACCATTATAATAATTTTAATTCTTGAAAAATCCCCTGTCATGTTACTTTAACACCCACTGTCCATGTACCAAAGCTTTTTACAGGAACTCTTTAGGAAGGTTACTTACCAATCAATTTAACCAAGAAATGACTTTGGTACCCATATTTGTCAGGGTACACATACATTAGTAATATAATATTTAGGTACCCAAATGTAGAGACCCAATATTGATGTACATATACATTAAAATACATTTTTGGAATACTTAATACAGGACAAAAATAGATGCCCAAAGACCGTATTAGTTTAGTGTCTTTGGAAACTCATTACATAATCTGCTAATCATGGTGAAAGATCTTTAAAATATCCCATAAAGATCTTCCCCTCTGGGTTTCTTACCTAAAATAATTATTTATATCCTGGGGAAAAGAAAACCTAAAAAGGGTGAGCTCAAATTCTAAATAAGGGTAAACATGGAGAACATAAAACAATCCCTAAAGATTTGAACGTAAGATCATGAACATAAAACATCAAATTCACGAGTAATGACATAAATCATGGCAGTGCATAAGTCATAGATCATAAAGGAACATTAATCATGATAAAATAGCATGGGAATAAAACATGTAATTGTGGAAAAACATTAAGATCATTATATTATTTCCATAGTATCCAGAGCATTGCTGCCAAGACCATCATAGTGGAAAAAGTCCCTTTATGAATCAAGATCACTCCACATTCCAGTCCTGCATCACTTAATCGGATTAACATTCCATTCCATCCATTTCTATCTCATTAGATATAAATATTTACCCAATGTATTAGAGGGAGATATAGTTCCCGCCCATCTCAAAATGTAATCATTCTTACTTTATCCATCAAATAAAAATAAATCATTCTTCATAACCCAAAGAATAAAATGGGCTTTATAAACATCATCCCATCATAACCTAATCCATATAAAAAAATGGATATCATTTCATCATAAGAAGAAAAAAACCATGTAAATAATAGAGACATTATACTTGAAAAATAATCCTATTAAACAATTTCATCTTAGATGGAAAATAGTTTTGACAATACACTTGAAATTAATTCTTTAGGAAAATATCATTTTTTCTTCAAAATCATTTAATTTTTACAGAATGCCATTAAATTGTAAAAGAAAATTATTTTTTTGAAAAAAATAACTAAATCTTGTAGAGTATGCTTCAGAAAAATAAGGAATTATGAAACCATAAGAATCCATTCACACCGTATAAGTTCAAAAAACATTCTCCTCGTACTTTTAATGGAAAGTCAAAAGGTACCACGTAAGGTAAACAAAAGAAAGATTTCTTCCATAAAACAAAGTAAAATTCAATGAGGGGTAAAAATTCCTTTAAACATGCGTGGAAGAATATTAAACACTTTATGAAAAACATTTTATGTACATGGATGAAAAATATACCCCAGTAAATACTTACGTATAAGCTGTCTCAGATAAAAATGAGATTGAAAAATTATCACTTAACTTATGTCCAATTTCGTATGTATGTGTCTGCAACCCCTATATATTGGGTTTATACATATTATTAACTTGTAAAAGAACCATAATAATATTTATGTTATCATATATGAATCACTTATGACATTAAATTACACGTTTATTTGTGAATTCCATGTTAAAGTAGCGTTATGGGTAAAATCAATTCATTTATCGTCTGTGTTTTGACTTGTAATTATTAATATGATTACTTTGATAATTATTACTTACTTACAGAATGTAAAATATTATTTATATGTAATATATATTCATAATAGACAAATATATAATAGATCAATAAATGGAATGAAATACACTTTTCATGGAGACGGTAGGTCGTACGTACGCATGAACGCTGTTTTCATTTCCTTATTAAATTGAATGGAAGTAAAAAAATAACATATACATAATTACAGTATCATTAATATGTCATAAATTTCATGATTATTTAATATATAGACTTTGTAATCTTTCTTGAATGGTTACCATGGAGAATGAATCTCATCGCGTCGGGGAGATGGTAATTCGTATGTACGGACGAGCGATGATATCATTCCCATAATTTTTTAATGGAATTAGAGTAGATGATATAATATCTCATAATTAGTATCATTTTATAATAAAAATATATATAGTTTTTATTTACACCATTATACCCATCCATGTATGGTGGTGGTGGAAAAACAGATTACACCACTGCGTGGAGACGGTATTCTGTACGTACGCACGTGCAGTGATTTCATTTTTAGTAGGATGGGTAGAAGGTAAAATAGGGATATTTCATATTTATAATAACACATAAGTATATTATTTATACTGATGTTATTACTTTATAATGAATCAACTAAAGAATAGGATGTATAAGAATAAAGAAAATGGAATAAATCTGTATAAGAGATTACATCTTCTTCAACGCGCCTCCTTTTATCCTCCACTTCGATCACTAAAATTGGTCATGGAAGAAGACCATGACCTATAGTAGATTTATAGGGAAGTGGAGAATATAATTTGGCAGAGTTTGGCCGAGCTTGAAGTCTCAATGTGCTGTGAGGAGGAGAGGGAGGAGGTTCTTTTTTATAAGGGAGGAGAGGGGCACTTTTGGAAACCTCAAAAATATTAATTTATAATAAACTCAAACCCAAAATAAAAAATTTTAAAGTGGCTCAAATTCAGATATGAGGTAAGATAGGGTTGTAATTTTATCAACCAATAAAATTTAGACATGTTGGGAAATTATTTTAATCCTTATCAATTTTATTTACCCTTATTTAATTTATTTAATCTTATTTGTGGTAATAATATTCTAAATTTTAAATTGTTATAAATAATTACATATGTGTTGTTAATTATTCATAATTGGGTACTTTATGAAATTTTAGACCATATAAATTTCAATTTATAATTTTTTAAATATTTATGTGAGTTTTAAAAAATTTAATAATATGATATTTTTATAAACTAACATTAGTGTAAATTTTTACAGTATTGATTTATTTTAATTTAAATAAAATCCACACAGAGTATATATTAAAAAAAGGTTTAATAGATTCCTATCAAGTCATATGAATCTAGAAAATTTGTGGAGAACATTAATTAGTTCATATAATGTTTATTTTAATATTTATAAATCCATTTATTAGATATTTCACTTAATAAAACTATTATTACATCATTTTTGTATAATCATTTAATATTCCATTTAATTGAATAAAATTTAAAAATAAAATTTTATTATGAAGATAAATATAATAAATTTCGTAATAAAGTTTTTACTCTAATTTATCATCTTAAAATCACAAAATTTTAATTGTTATATTTATTAAATAATGAAGGTGACATCTTTAACATCATTTAAAATAAAATAATATAAATGTCCTAATTTGTTCAATAAGTCTCCAAATGGTCCTCACATCAACCCGTGGATGCTTAGGATATATATATATACTCTACCAATAAGGTTTTTTCATGTTTATGGTCCTTTTGATAGGTATTATTATTTAAATCAAAACAATATTATTGATTTTTCACTAAATAAATAATTTATACATCTTTAATGTAGAAGATATTAAGCTAATTAAATATTTCTTAAAAATTAAAAATAAATTAAAATGATAAAAAAATCATTTTAGCTTTAAAATGAGTATTTATAATCGAAATTATATTCTGTATATCCTTATATTACAAATAATCTAATTATTAAAGCTTGAGTGAGACATATTTCACTTTCTTTAAACTAAATTAATTTAAAGGTCTTAATCACATCCAAGTGGGTTCCAACAGATTCCATTTCGACCAAAATATGCCTTAGGACGAATTATAATCATCCAATTATATAGAGACAAGTGTTAGGGTGATTTAATAATATTATTGATACCCTTAATTACCTAATTTATCTTTAACTGTAGTAAATAAAATTTAACATAGTTACTATTCGTAATGCCCAAAAATTAAAAGTATCTTATTAACATATTATGGACCTACTAATTCCAAATATTTAATCCATTTTTCCAAATTCAAAACATATATGTTGCAGTAATTAATTCACAATTAATCCCATTATTGAAAAAATGGGTTTTTGTTTAAAACATTGCAAAATATTGAATTGATTTAAACTACGAATTTAATGTAAAATCAATGATAATGAAATAAATTATATTTAATGCTAAAAATATATTATATTTAAACTTTAAAACAATATAATATTATAATTTTACCATATAAATTATGTCGATGAAAATAGTTTTTTTAAGTAAAATTAGCGTGTTTTTACTATTCATCAAAATAAGAACGTTGTTAGAAAAATATCAAAACATTATCCTCTGTAAATTTTTATATCCTGATTAAAAATAAGAATATTATTTTGTAAAATTGAACTTATAAACCTTTCAAAAATTTATATTTAAAATGTGTGCGTCATCCAAAGGAGGAAAAATTGCATTTTTTGAAAAATACTTATTTTACCTGAAAAATTTATTTTTTTCTCATACCATGTTCTAGAAAATGTGTAAGATAAATAATATCGTTATAAAATTCAAAATGTAGTTAATACTATTCATAACTTTGAGTTCATAATAATATGTTAACCATATATCATTGTTTAGTGAAACTCAGTATTGCGTACGACACACACTATCGAGGAAGGTCATAATTGCGTGTAATGCATTCCAAGTCAGGGTTGCGTGTAGTGAAAGACTCTTTTGTTGTTTCATATAGCAGAATCCAACCATATTTTATTTATACATTGAATATATATATATATACACTCAATGTTGCATAGAATAACTACTATCATATGAATATAAAATTGTGTGTAACACGATTCAAGAATAGTGTTGTGTATACTGAAAGATAATACGGTGTTGCGTATAGTGAAAGATAATATTGGTGTAGCGTACAACAGAAGATATGAAAGAAATTAAAAAGATTATATCTCATAAAATCTCAAGGTGTTACATTCTACCCACCTGAAAATGAATTTCTCCCTCGAAATTCGTCGGGTTTATAAATGGTTTGTTACTTGAGATTTTCTTTCATTGAAACCTACATCGTAAAAAGGAGTACTAAAACATAATTTAAAAAATGAACTTTAGAAACAAAACGGATACCCAAAGTAACTCATCACCTGGGTTCCCACATAAGAGAACATAGGTGAAAATATGGATATGGAAGAGAATTATAACCATCATGTTCTGATGTAGAGTGATAGAGAACATGGCTATGAAAAATCAAATAGTCACAATGCCATAAATTTATGATGATCTAAGGTACCATATGATTCATCAGATATGAGAGCACCAGGACATTATTTTTGGTTTTCAATATCCTTTCCCAAATGTTGAAAAATTATTGAAATGAAAAAAAATACTTACTTGATTTTGGTAAAATCTCACCGTTGCTCATGCCTCGAACAATTTCCACTTCATCTCTTAAAGAAATGTAGTTGAATTTTCTTTTGTGAAGTTTTAGCAGATCATCCGATAGAATGAAATGGCATTCCATCTGTCTCAAACATAATGTTAGAAAAAGATCTATAAATAAGTCCATATATGGTGAGATTAATCATATATGGTTCCAAAATGGACTTATACTTCATCTATCATGCTGCTTAATAAAAGAAAACTAGTTTCTACTAACCAGGGACTTCTTGTAGGCCAGTGGTAGGTGACAAAAGCATGTCACACATCCGCTGTGGGTTTGATTCTCGCAACCTTGTCCAACGATATGGGTTTTCGAATGTCCTATGGGTTGTCCTTTTTTCTAAAACGACAGTATTATAACATTCCAGAAATTGTATCGAAAAAAGTCCTAGCCCTAAACCATTATATATGATATCCAACTTAATCTATTCCTACCTTTTGGCTTATCGAAAATACTTCTGTCCAATCTTATGGTATAAAGAAAATGAATAGTAGAAATGTCATCCGCCAAGCATGTGAATACAATCATTTATCCCCCATATACCATAAAATATATCTTGTTGGTCACATTACAAACATCTTAATACCTTAATTATGTATTATCTTTAAACATGATTTACCATAGAACTTTTGTAAAAACATGAATTCTGTCAAATGTGGACTATTTCCACATACCAAAATCTGAAAATTTCTTTATACTCAACCCATGATATCACATTGTCCTTATTTCAGTCATGTGCTCATTAATACTATCAAACATCTCATTATCTCTTTATCCCTTCATTATGTGCATATCATCTACTTTCCAAAAATATATGAATAACATTTAATGGTTACTGCTAACATTTAACATATACTTTCAAATACATTAGGAAAAACAATAGTGTAACAATCCTTTGATGTGTCTTTATTCCATAGTACCATTACCTATACAAAATAACTCTTTGATAAACATAAATCATTACACTACCTTCTTAAACCAATGACCGAGCTTGAAAAGTTCATTTATCTCACATATCATGTGTAGTCTCATCATCATCATCAATATAAATACTACCCATACGACCATGACGATTCTCATCATGAGACTTTCCGTTATGGAATTGGATTGCATAATGCTCATACATTCCACATTTAAAACATTTAACCACTATTTATGTCTTAGAAATACCATTATGCTTGTGCATGGTGTTAACTAGACCTTTTCTTTTGCAATTAATGTCTTTGGGTCCTTCTTTTCTACTCCCAAATGAGCTTCCAGTTCCTTTGAAATAATCTCCCATATGCCTCTTCCTACATGATTTACATGAAGAAAATTGAAATTTCTTTCCTCTATGATCATCATGAAACTCCATCTTTCTCTTATTAGCTGAGTCATGAAACATACCAAAGTTGATATTATTGATCATATTATGAGATTGATGATTAGGCATAATAATGATTTTTGGACATTCAAATCTCGTTTCATTTTGTTTCTCATGAAGAATATCATTCCATTGTACATCATATTCTCTGTTAACATGAAACCACCCCTTTCCTACCATATCTTTAATCCCAAAATGAATAGTATGAGAGGAAAACTCGTATAAGAAAAACAACAGAATCAAGGGGGAGTAATTTCAATATCTAACATCTTAGGTTTAATTATATGATCGTTACCTTAATTCTAGGACTATAACCTATATTTATACCTAGCCTTAGGGTAATTCCTAGATATACCTTAGTAATATCTCTAGGGATCTCACTAAATTTTTCGCATCCTAGTTTCCAAATATTAACTAATACTTTGCTCTGATACCAACTATAGAGACCTGAGCTTGATGTAAAGAGACATTACATTACTTTTGTGGAACACTTAATACTTGAAAAAAACATATTCCCAATGACTGTATTAGTCTATTGTATTAGGAAACTCAGAACATAATCTTCTAATCATGGTGAATGATCTTCAACATCTCCCATAAAGATCTTCCCCCTATGGTTTTCTTACCTAAAACCTTTCATTATATCCTAGGGAAAAGAAAACATAAAAATGGAGAGCTCAAATGTTAAGTAAGGTTCATCACAGAGAACATAAATCAATCCCTAAACATATGAATATAAGAACATGAACATATAACATCGAAAACATGAGTAATTACATAATTCTTGGCAACGCATAAGGCATGGATCTTAAAGGAACATTCACCATGATAAAATAGCATGGGAATTAAACATGTAATTGTAGAAAAACATTATGCACATGAAATTATTTCCATAGTATCCAATGCATTGCTTCCAAGATGATCATAGTGGATAAATTCCCTTTCTGAATCGAGTTCACTCCTCGTTCCAGTCCTGTATCACTGAACTAGATTAACTTTTTATTCCAGGCATGTCTATCGCATGAGATATAAATCTATACCCAATTAATTGGAGGGAGATATAGTTCTCACCCATCTCATAATGAAATATTTTGTATATGTGCCAAAAAGTAAACATAAATCATTCATCATAACCCAATGAATAAAATTGGTTTCATAAACATGATCCCATCATAACATAATCCATATAAAACAAATGGATATCATTTCATCCTAAGAAGAATAAAACCATGTAAATAATAAAGACATTATAGCCAAAGGGTTTGAGAGATAGGAAGAAACCTGCTCCCAACAAACTTAAAAAAAATAAACAGTACACAATGACTCAAAAACAAGAATCCTTACAAAGCCGTGAATATGTAACACCATCCCGATCATTGCAAACCAAACTGTCACAATGGGCGGGTAGAAAAAATGACCAACTAGAACTAAACTCCATGATCGCCCCTTTGGAGAGAGCGTCATCAACTTGATTAGATTCTCCATACACGTGAGAGACATCAAGGTATAATCACTCAACAAATCTAAGGCAGGAGATCCAATCAGACACCATCATCCATGAAACATTCCGAGATTGATCCTTCAAAATCTGCACAGCAACAGAGGAATCCGACTCCAACCAAACTCCACACCAACCATAACACACCGCATACCTGATAGCCTTGATCATGGCCCAAAGTTTTGCCTCAACGGAATGATCATACCCAACATAATGATGGAAGCATCCCTTTATGAAGCCTCGGTGAGTTATGATAACACAACCACAAATAGCAGGACCCGGTGCACCGGAGGCCACCTCGTCAACATTCACTTTCAACCATCAGAAATTAGCGGAATCCATAAAATGTACTTGACCATTCTAGGTGTCTTTTCCCTACAATGAACACCAAGATATCTCAAGAGTACAGAGACAGAAAAATCATTGTTCATAGAGCCAGTTTGAATAATTGAAGAATATGTGATGCTACGATGCATAACCAGAACACCATCCCGGAAGGAGGAATTCACATTGTTAAAGATAATACTTTTCCGAGGTTTCCAGATAAAAGAAAAAACCGAGACAATGGCAGCTATAAATCGAGCCTTCACTTGGTCACTGAAATCAACTTTCAAGGCTGAACTTAGTTGTGAATCAAGAGAGAAAATATCAATGCAGTAGTGGAATGAAGATTTCACATACATCTAGAGATGTGCAGAAAGTGAAAAATGTAAAAAGAGAAGTGAAATAGACTCATCACTGTTAATACAAATGTGACATATCGATTCCATACTAAATCCTTTGCGCTGCAACATAGATTTTACAAAAAATCGTTTTTTCCAAATTCTCCAGATCAGCAAGTAGGCACTTGGTGGGATATAAGGTCACCGAAGACTTTCCAGCCATGAATGGTTTCTAGAACTCATAGCACATTGCAGATTATAATAGTCGCGACTAGAAAATGTACCATTAAGAACTAGTTTCCAGATTAAAATGTCTCTATCAACATAAGCATAGTTATCAATTTCTAGGAGAAGATTATATGGAATGAACTAATAAGTATAAACATTTCCATTTAGTTCAGAGATTGTTAATTTCCTTCGAGGATGTGGGATAATATCAGAATCCTTAATGGGGGAAGACAGCCAAGGGGTACTCTAGTAATTGAGATGGGAACCAGGATATACCAGCCATATGGAGTTAGACATGATATTTGAAAAATCAGTCCTTATTGAATACCACAGAGAGGATTTAATATAGACACCCACACTATTTTTTAGTCTATAATCAAACTTGTCTTCCATAAATTCCATAGAGAAATCAGGGTTGTAAAGAAGCCTCCAAGTGAAATTTTGAAGGAGAACGTTATTAAATAATCTGACATCCTTAATACCCATTACTCCCATATTAACTGGCATGATACATTTTTTACAGGCGACAATATCAAGTTTTATCTGGTGAGTTGAGCCTGTCCAAATAAAATTTCATATCATTCCATACAGTTATTTAAGAAGAGAAATAGTCCATATATAGAAAAAAATTGGAATAGACAAACATAGAAGTAATAACACAGATTACAAGGAAAACCCTCCCAGCCTAGGACATGGTCTACCCTTTCCAGCTTGCCAACTGATGGGTAATTTTCAAAGCAATCCCCTAAAGGTGTGCATATTTCACCCGTACCCAGAACAAAGGGATCCCAATGTAAATGAATGGGAGTGAACCTTTTTTGACCCAAAGTCTATGAGTAACTTTGTATTTCTTGAAGATTCTATTTACTTCACCGAAGACAACAAAGGATTTCTTCCAACAAATAACCTGACCTGATACTTGTTCATAATGTGCCAAAATTTTATTAATACAAGAGACTATTTTCTATTAGCCTTACCAAGCTAAATAATGTCATCAGCATAGAATAAATATGAAGGAGCAAAAGAATTCCTTCCTTCCTTCATTATTTGATAAATACCACTGTTGACAAGGTCATAGAGGCACATACTCAGATAATCTTCATCCATAGAGAAGAAAAGCCCAAACAGAGGATCACCTTTCCTAACACCTCTAGTACATTGAAAGAATCCACTACGGGATCCATTTACAAGGATGGATAGACTAGTACAATTCATAATGGAAAAAACCAAACCAATGAATTTCTTTGAAAATACATGCATCATTAATATTGTGAAAATAAATTCCCACCTTATTGTATCAAAGGACTTCGATATATCAACCTTCATATCCATGTTTCCATTACTTCTCATAATATTAATACACTCGGAGGGAGTGAATAGACAATTCAATATATTTCTCCTTGGAACATATCCAAATTGATTGAATGAAACACGATTCTTAGCAAATTCACCTAGCCAAAGTGCAATGATTTTACTTATTACCTTCGGAATAGAGTTCCCAATGGCAATAGGCCTAAAATCATTGATGTCAAAATTATTGTCCTTCTTCGAAATCAAAGCAATAAAATTAGAGTTTATCCCAAAAGGCATAAAGGAATGATGAAATAATTCTTTTACAACATTTATCACATCAATTTGAAGGATGTCCCAAAAGAACATAAAGATCTTGTTTGTAAAACCATCAAGACCAGTAGCACTATCCATATTTAAGGAGACAAGTGAAAGATGAATTTTCTTTTTGAGAAGTTGTATCAATGAGATTTTTTATCTGGCTATCATACACACTGGATTCAATACATCGAATAATATTGTTTTTGTTTTTTCCCCAAAATCAGAATATAATTTTTCAAAATAACATGTCACACCATTAGAATTGTCATTTTCAGATGAGAGCATTACATCATCAATCTTTACAGTCCATATATTTCACTTAACCTTCCTATCCCTATGAATTCAGTGAAAAAATCTTGAATTCTTATCCCCATCCTTAAGCCACTTAACATTAAACTGGTTCCGATCCAGATTTTCATTAAGGGACAAGAGATTATAAAGATTTGAGGTAGCCTGTATCTCTTCTTGAGATGGGCTATCCTGATTCATATTCCCCTGCTGACAACATAACAAATGAGATTGAGATTCGGTGATATCATTCAAAATATTGGAGAAGGAATTTTTACCCCACTCTTTCAGTCTAGCTTTCACAATTTTCTACTTGAAGGTTAGAATATGTAATGAGTCACCTGGTACATTTGATTTCCAAGACTCCAAAATAATCTACCTACACCCAGGAACAACCAGCCAAGCATTATTGTTCTTAAAGGGTAAAGGTGCTGATATCAAGTTACTAAAACATAGATAAATCAAAATGGGATTATGATCTGAATGATGTCTGGGAAGAGTCAATCCATAAATTCCAATCATCTCAATTCTTTCATCCATCTGCACAAAGCACCTATCTAATTTACTTTCCTGCGTCCCATTAAGAGTGAATCTTCTCCAAGTAAAATCTGCACCTGAAATAGAAACATTATTCAATCTACAATTATCAATGCAGCTATAAATGTCTTTGGCTGAAGCTCTGCAAATATTTCTCACAGTTTTCTCCTCGGGCCTCAAAATGGTATTAAAGCCACCAAGAATAATCCATTTAGTATACATATTTTCAGAAATAGTGAGTATGGTGTTCTATAGAAGTCTCCTTCAAAGGTATTGGTAAAAAGCCTACACGAAAGTCACATAGAATGAATTGGACTGAAAGAAGAAAAATATAGCAGCTGACTGTTGATCATTTTGAAGAGAATAAATTGTGACACTGTTGTGTTTGAGCACCCAAAGGGATTTATTCTCATTCCCAATTGATTGGTAGTAGTAAGGGAGTAACCGAGAGCATTCCAGTTAAAGGCCATCCATATTTTAAAATTAATTCATAGCTCAGAAAAACCCAATAACATGGATTTATTGGTCATGATAATATGCTTTAGGGTTCTGAATGTGGGAGAATTCCCAAGACCCTAGAAATTCCAAAATATAATCTTCATTTATTGGAATACCTCTACCTTGTAAAGGGTCCAACATAGCTTAACTATAGGCATTCACTAGGTTATGATTCATCCTGATCCATTGATTTATTGGATACATCTCGAACCTTGGAAGATTCATTATCATCATCGGAAAGGGGGGTAAATATGTTCTCAGAACTGATGGTAATATTAATGGAGGCAGGGAGTATCCTTTTTTCCACCTTTGATGCCGGTACCTGGGAAGATTCATCAGTAGGTTTCGGTCCTAGCTGATCCTCTCCCAAAGGGAGGTCATGAGTTATAGAATCATTCAAATGATGTTCACTAGAGTCCTCATTACTGGTCAAATCACAGTGGTCAGGCACAACTGATGCCTCCCCAGAAGGTGAGGCATTATGAAAAACAATCTCACCATGACCTTGTAGATCCTGCTTACCCAAAAAATTTGGGTTTACAGCCAGTATTTTTTGTGCATCTGTATTGTCTCCATTCTTATCAGCATTCACTGCCAAAGAGGGATTCAATTTTTCAACCTATGATTCCAATACTTGGGAGTCCTCTCCTAGAGGGAGTTCATGAGTTATAGGATCCTATAAATGCTGGTCACCAGAGTCCTCATTACTGTGACAATCACAGTTGTCAGGCCCAACTGATGCCTCCCTAGAAGGTGAGGCATTATGGAGTCCAGCAAGCTCAACATTCCCTGTAAGCAGATCCTACTTACCCCTGAAAACATTGTTGTTAGCCAGCATATTTTTTGCATCCTTATTACATCCATCCTTATCATTAGTCACCACCAGAGAGGGATCCTATAGGGGATTCCCTGAGCCATTAACATTCTAAACAATGGGAACAATTTCAGCATTTAATACAGAGATGTCACCCTGCACATCCACATTGTCATTCACTGCCTGTCCCTTATTAACAACGTCTATAATTGAACAACCCTGATCAATTTCCTTCCATCAACAATTACTAGCCTCATGACCTTAGATATTGTAGATAGTGGACACCTTATTCATGTTTCATTCAGATAATGTGTGTCCAATAGTATGGAAGTTTAAACAAAACATTGGTTTCCTCTCATATCTGATCTCAAGATTTACACTATCATCCCTAGTGGTGAAGAGAACCTCTTCTACTAGAATGTTTGACATGTCCACTTGCACTAAAATCCTCGCGTAATGACCAAAACATGGATTAACAGTTTTCTTATCAAGCCTGATCAGATTCCATACAGAAGATGCAATGTCCCAAAAGACTTTGGGGTGCCAATAGAGCCAACTAAGATTATGAATACAGATCCACACATGAGCAAAGGTATTCTCGACTGAACTTGGATCGAAGTTACGATCCCATTCATGAATTCAGAGAAACCCAGGATGAAAAGGGACAGAGCCAACACACCATGCACACATTTTTCATTCATTAGAGGGAAAAATGACATGGTAGAACCCATGCCCCATAACCTTCATCTTCCAATCACTAATGCCCTAGATTTCCGCCAATATACCTGTAAGATCCTGAAATTTCCATGGTCTCACACCTTTTGGAATCACAACATGAGCTATGATTGATAACTTACACAATTTTACCATCTCTTCAACAGTGTTTTGATTCACCGATACATGCGCGATCCGACCCTTCCGAATAATTCTACCAGAACTACCTGCTTCACAACCCATGAATGAGGAACCTCCATAATTTTTTACCACATCCGTGAAACTCTTCCCATGAAAGGAGGCAATTTTAAGTTCCAATTTGTCAGATTTCTGTTTCACACAGAGACTAAAGTGATCTGAGTGCCAACTTCCATTTTTTCATACAAAATAATTTCATCTTATATGGAAAATAGTTTTGACAAAACACTTAGAATGAATTCTTGAAGAAAATATACTTTCTTTTTCAAAATCATTTTTTTTCAAAAAATGAAATTTAATTTTAAATGAAAAGGGATTTGTAGAAAATAATCATTTAATTTGTAGAGTTAGCTTCATGAAAATAAGGCATTATGAAACAGTAAAAATCCATTCATTCTGTATAAGTTAAAAAAACATTCTCCTCATTCTTTTAACGGAAAGTCAAAAAGTACCACGTATGGTAAACAAAAGAAAGATTCCTTAAATAAAAAAATTAAAATTAAAAGATGGGTAAACATGACTTCAAACATACATGGAATAATATTAAACACTTTATGAAAAACATTTTATAGCCATTGATGAAAAATATACCCTAGTAAATACTTATGTATAAGCAGTCTCTGATAAACATGAAATTCAAAAATTATCCCTTACCATATGTCCATTTTCTTTTGTATGTGTCTGAGACCCATATATATTGGGTTTAAAAATATTATTAACTTGTAACAAAACCATAATAATATTTATGTTATCATATATTCTTTACTTATGACTTTATATTACTCGTTCATTTTTCAATTCCATGTTAAAGTGTCATTTTTGGTAAAATTGTTTCATTTATCATCCGTGTTTTGACTTGTAATTCTTCATATGATTACATAGAACCTGATTACTTACATACATAATGTAAAACATGATTTATATATAATATATATTCATAATATTCATATATTTAATAGATCTAGAAATTGTATGAAATACACTATTCATGGAGAGGTTAGGTCGTACGTACGCATGAAAGCTGTTTTCATTTCCTTATTAAATTGAATGAAGTAAGTACTTAACATATACATAAGTCTAGTATCATTAATATATCATATAATTCATGATTATTGAATATTTATACTTTATAATCATTCTTTAATGGTTAATAAGGAGAATGAATATCATCATGTTGTGGAGACGGTAATCCGTACGTACGGACGAGCGATGATATTCTTCCCATAATTATTGAATGGAATTAGAGTGGATGATATAATATCTCATAATTAGTATAATGTTATAATAAACATATATATAGTTATTCATTACACTGTTATACCCATCCAAGTAAGTTAGTGGTTGAAAAACAGATTACACCACGGCATGAAGACGGTATTCCGTACGTACGCATGTGAGGTGATTTCATTTTTGTAGGATGGGTAGAAGTTGAAATATGGTTGTTTCATATTAATAATAACATATAAGTATTTTAGTTATACTAATTTTTTTATTTTATAATGAAACAACTAGATAAGAGTATGTATAAGAATAAAGAAACTTGATAGAATCGGTAGAAGAGATTACCTCTTCTTCGACGCGCCTCCTCTTATCCTCAACATAGAGCACAAAATATGGTGTTGTAATTAGACCAGGACCTATAGTAGGTTTCTAGGGAAGTGGAAAAGATAATTTGGTTGGGTTTTTCCGAGCATGAAGGTTTAATGTGGTGTGAGGAGGAGAGGGAGGCCGTGCCCTTTTATAAGGGAAGAGAGGGGCACTTTTGGAAACCTCAAATATATTATTTTATAATAAACTCAAACACCACATAAAAACATTTAATGTGACTAAAATTTGGATATGAGGTAATATAGGGTTTTAATACTATCAACCAATCAAATTTAGACATGTTGGGAAATTATTTTAAACCTTATCAATTTGATTTATCCTTATTTATTTATTTAATCTTATTTGTGGTAATAATATTCAAAATTTTAAATAGTTATAAATAATTACTTATGTATTGTGAATTATTCATAATTAGGTACTTTATGAAGTATTAGACCATATAAATTTCAATTTATAATTTTTTAAATATTTATGTGATTTTTAAACAATTTAATAATTTTTTATTTTTATAAAATAACTTCAGTGTTTATTTTGACATTATTCATTTATTTGAATTTAAATAAAATCCACACTGAGGATATATTTGAATTGTTTTATTAATATATTCCTAACATGTCATATTTATCTATAAAATTTGTGGAGAATATTAATTAGTTCATATAATGTTTATTTTAATATTTATAAAACCATTTATTTGATATTTCTCTTAATAAAACAATTACTGCATCATTTTTGTATAATCATTAAATATACATATTAGTTTCATAATAATTAAAACTATAAACCTATTATGAAGAAATATATAATACCATTCATAATAATAATTTTACTCGAATTTATCATCTTAAAATCACAACATTTAAACTGTTATATTTATTAAATAATGAATGTGACATCTTTGACATCATTGAAAATAAAATAATATAAATGTCCTAATCTGTTTTATAAGGATCCAAATGGTCCAAAATCGACCCTTGGAAGATTTGGATATATATATACTCGACCAATAAGGTTTGGTCATGTTTATGGTCCTTTTGATAGGTATTATTATTTAAAAAAACTATATTATTGATTTTTCACTAAATAAATAATCTCTACATCATTAATGTTTAAGCTATTAATGAAATTAAATATTTCTTAAAAAATCCAAATAAATTACCATGATAAAAAAAAATTTTGTCTTTTAAATGAGTATTTATAATCTAAATTATATTATGTATAACCATATATTAAAAATAATATAATTATTAATGTTTGGGTGAGACATATTTCACATTCATTAAAATAAAATAAATTAAAGGTCTTAATCACATCCATGTGGGTTCTAATGGATTCCATTTCAACCCAAATATACCTTAGGATGAAATATATTCATCTAATTATATGAAGACAATTGTTAGTGTAATTTTATAATATTATTTTAACCCTTAATTACCTAATTTTTCTTTAATTGTAGTAAATAAAAATAACCGTAGTTACTATTCATAATTCCCACAAATAAAAATCATCCTATTAAAATAATATGGACCTACTGATTCAAATATGGAATAAATTTTTCCAAATTCAAAACACAGAAGTTGCAGTAAATAATTTACAATTAATCCTGTTGTTGGAAAAAACATGTTTTTGTTTAAAACATTGCAAAAGATTGAATTGATTTAACCAACGAATTTAATGTAAAATCAATGCTAATTACATACATTATATTAAATGGTAAAAATATATTCTATTTATACTTTAAAACAATTTTATGTTGTAATTTAACCATATAAATTATCTCAATGAAAAATGTTGTTTTTAAGTAAAATTAGCGTGTTTTTACTATTCATCAAAATAAGAACATTGTCAGAAAAATATCTAAACTTTATCCAATGAAAATTTGTATATCCTGATTCAAAATGAGAAGTATATTTTGTATAATTGAACTTATAAACTTGTCAAAAATTATATTTGAAATGGGTGCGCCACCAAAAGGCGGAAAATTTTCATTTTTTGAAAAATACTTATCTCACCCGAAAATTTTATTTTGTTCTCATACGATGTTATAGAAACTGAGTAAGAATAATAATAACATTATTAAATTAAAAATTTATTTAATATTATTCATAACGGCTAGTTCATAATAATATTATAACCCTATATTGTTGTTTATAGAAACCCAATATTTCGTACAACACACTCTATTGAGGAAGGCCGCGATTGCGTGTAATGCAAGCCAAGTCAGGGTTGCATGTAGTGCAAGACTCCTTTGTTGTTACATATAGTATAATCCAACCATATTTCATTTATACATTTAATATATATATATATATATATACATATACACTCAATGTTTTGTAGAATAACTACTATGAAACGAGCTTGAAATTGTGTGTAACACAATCCAAAAATAGTGTTGTGTGTACTACAAGATAATATAGTGTTGCGTATAGTGCATGATAATCTTGATGTAGCGTAAAAAAGAAGATATTAATGATATTAAGAAAAATATATCTCATAAAATATCAATGTTTTACACCATAACTCTTTTATGGGTTTCCCATATGTAGAATATAGTGTGTTTGAAAAGTAAACTCTATTTGGTTCTGAATAATTTGTTGCAGTAAATGAATTTATGGAACTAAAATTACTTTAAAATTATGGTTTTAAAAAATGTAGTAGCATTTCCATAGTGGGTTACAAAAAGTTATTTGGATAAATTCCTTTGTCCTGGTTGATATCTTATCCAAGAAGTATAAGCTATTATTTTCCAAGAATTTGAGTAAGAATTTCATTCCCATTAGTAAACTTTTATAAGTCTTTCTTTAATTGCTCATTAGAAATTTTCAGTTGATTGTTCTCCTTGAGAAGTTGAATTTTTTTTTCTTTTTCAGTTGTATGTTCTGAGTTAACAGTCACAGTAAGAGAATGTTGTTTGTTCAATGATTTATACTTATCTTTCAACTCATTACATGTTTCTTCTAACATGTTGCAATATTCGAATAATTAATCATTTTTCGTATTCTCTGACATGATTTCAGTGTAATAAGAATTATTTATAGGAGATTCTATTCTTACCTCTATTTTGGATCTCATAAAACACATATAACTCATATCATCCTTCCCATTTTGAGAAAAAACATATTCACTTGGGTTGTCCTCAGAGGCATTCCAGGTGGCCTTCATTGCATTCTTATACCTTCCATCCGTATTTTCATTATTTATCATGTATTTTATATTTGGATTTTTATTCTTGACATGTCCTTTACATTATTAATAAATTATCTCTTCTGATTTATCATTTCTCTTCTAATCCTTTTTCCCATAGGCGTTGTTATTATATATTCCTTTGTAATTGGGATTTTCGAAAAACTTATTTTTTCCTATAAAATTTCTTGAATCGTTTTGCTAATTGGGCCATTTATTCATCAGTATCGGATGATACTTCATAACTTTGTGAGATTTCAATAGCAGTTTGAAATTTCTCCTTGTATTTGATTTTAGATACAATTGTCATGAAGGCTATATATTTTCATTTTGGTTCATCTTATTCTGAATATACCTTAAATTCCTATTCATACATCATTGTTTTTCCAATCAATAACTTCACAAACACCTTATATATATCAGAAAATTCTATGATTGATATAGACATTCAACACTATATTTATTCTAAGCATCGCAGAATCTGTATATATGCACTTTGGCTGTTACTTCTCTTCCTATGGAAATCATCATATTCACAATTTCATTGAACCTGAGATACATATGAGAAATAGACACATCAAGATTCACTATGATGTTTTCATATTTAATTGTATATGTATTTAATCTCATTTTTTAACATTGGATGTTCCCTCCTGAGAAACTAATAGAGTGTCCCAAATATCATGTGTAGTTCTACAAGCAGAGATACAGTTAAACTCTTCATCTTCTAGTGCACAATATAGAGCATTCATTTCTTTATGATTAAATTTATTGGCAGTCTTTTTAGGATCATCCCATATGTTACTAGCAGTTTCAAAAATTGTATATTTACCTTCTATAGCAATCTAGATTTAAAATTCCATGATTTCAAGATGTATTTTCATTTTTAGCTTCCATTGAGCATAGATAGTTCCAAAAAATAAAGGTGGTCAATTGGTAGCATCCCCTTATAATCTATTTTATATAATATAGATTGTAAAATAATTTCAAAGTGACAAAAATTTAGAAATAATAGAAATTTTGAGATCCTTGAAAAACAACAATAATCACAGTTGACACGATTTGAAAATCTGACAATAACTTTCAAAAATTACTCTGATACCAAATGTTGGATGGAGTAGATGACTCAAGAGGGGTGGTGAATTTTGAATCTATAAAAATTTCTGCTAGAAATTGGTTGTTTAGAATCACATCCCCTATTAAAATAAAATTATTGTTTGTTTGTAGAGAATTTATAAAAGTCTTGAATGTTCAGTTAGTTTCATAGAAGATTGATTAGTTCTCAGTTTTACTAATCTAATATTAGAAAAACTTTTTAAGCTAATATAGTAAATAAAAATTGATCTAAAATATTTCTAAACTAACTGTCAGTGTTCAATTTATCTAAATGTGAGAAATACGTAACTGTAAAAAGATATAAGAAAAACATCACAATGGTTAAAATGAGAGGATCAGTCTCAAGTTGATACTTAGCCCTCTTCACTTAGCGATCACTTACCACCAAGTAGTATATATTAATAAACATTTGATCCACACCCTGGATTGGGGTTCACAATGGCACACAAGACTATCCAGGTCCCACATGACCTCTACCAAATTTATTCATGGGAAAAACTCATAAAAAAATCACATAGGATCACATCCAATGTTTTATGTGGGATAAAAGAGTAAAAAGGAATTAAGAGTAATAATATTTTGGTATCCCCCAATTATGCTCAGGATACAATGTGTGACAAAAACAGATACACACACTGCTCCAATAGTAAACAAAGGATCAAAACCGTGTTATATAAGAAGAAAATTTTTAGAAATCCATGTGTGTAGTGAACTAATGCTGTAGACTCAATGGATGTAAATAAAATGATATTCAAGTCTTCTTCTAGATGTTGGCTCCAAAACAAAGTATTGTAGTCTCTGTAATCTATCTTCCAGGTGTGTGAAGATTAATCTCATTGATATCAGGGTGTTCAATGAGCTTTAGTAGTATGAAACTGTAATATTAAACTTCTAGTATACTCAAGCATCCAGTTCTTCTATTTGCAATATCTTACATATTCACACAACCAGCCTTTTTGTTTTTATAGCAGGTTTAATGAATCTATTTTTAGGTTGATCTTGTAATCATTTTATACTTCAAGGTCTAGTAGGCATGATGATCTCCCCATGTGCATGTGCCTCATATTTTCTATGAATATTCTTAAAAACCACACTAATTAATGTTAGAAATAATAATTTTTCTAAATATGACCATTATAAATAAATTTTAATTAATAAAAATGAAACAGTAATTTATGACTATCAGTGAGTTATTTGCATCAGTCTGTTATCCTTGGTATATTAGTATAAGTCGGTGATCTTTGTTCTGCTAGAATCGGTCTGTTATCTTCGGTGTGTCGTCTTCGATGTGTCATATTTGGTGTGTCATCTTCGGTGTATCGAACATCGGTGTTTCAAACTTCGGTGTGTCCAAAATCGGTATGTCGAACATCGGTGTGTCGAACATCATTGTGTCCAACATCAGTGTGTCAAACATCGGTGTGTAAAACATCAGTGGGTCGTACATCGGTGTGTCGAAAAATGATATTTCGAACATCGGTGTGTAGAACCTCGGTATGTGAAACATCGGTTCATTTCTAGGAAATCTAAAAAGCCTATGAAGTGTTTGTATTACACATAACATTAAAAAAATAAGTGACATCCAAAAATTCATGTAAAAAATACACTTGTAAAAATATAGTTTTATATATATATGTTCTTTCCTTATAAAACTATATTGTTCAGTATGATATAATTGATTTACATAGAGATATTAAATGACATGAATGTTTTGAATCTATATTTAGACCTTATTTTTTATTATGAAAACAACTATAGCATAGAGGGTCCAACACAAATAATATCAGACATGATCTTAGTAATTCATTATTGGATGTCTTGTTAACATGACAGATATGAATAAAAATGATTTATTTCGATGAATATGAGAATATTAAAATAAATTCAATTCAATTTTTTTTGGTCATCCTCAAATTAGAGCCTCTATTGGTTTTAGAAAAATGATTCATAAGGATTCGCATCTGTGATCATGCGCTCTTTCCCAGCCCACATCTTGTGTGTGGCTTAAAAAACCTATTGATTCATTATGAGATATACCTTTTCTCTTAATACATTAGTAATGTCTCTCCCCCCAACCCTACATATCATGGAATTCAACTATATTTGATACCACCACTTTTACTCGATCTTCTTCGACTACCAGCTGAGCCATCAAAGATCTGATGATATCTAATTGGGAGTTCATAATTTTTATTTTCACATTCACATTGTCTACTAGTCATTAAACTATATGATCATATTCTTAGATCACCTTGGTTATCTATCAATTATGTCGGTGTAAGGTAGAATCATATTCTTATCTTTCCACACACACCCTATTAGTAGGATAGTTAGGGACCAACACATGGATAATGAGAGAATCCACCCATCTGGTTTCCATGTTTTATATATAGTGGTGGAGAGACATATCCAACATAATATATGTTATTCTTGATTGTGGGTGATAAATCATCAATCACTCATCTACTCCTTCTATGGAATGAATTTTTTAGATTGGTCATGTTAGACACATAATCTTCCATATCTTATGTGGAATTTGTTTTTTACTCTATAAAGGACATTAGAATTTTTTTGGCATGTACATTAACTTTGAATAGCTCAAATAGGTTAACCTCCAAGATGAAAATAATTCCATAATCATTTAATTTTTTTTGGAAACACCATTTTTTTTAAATTTCGTCTTTATTAACTTTTAAATATAACTGACAAATGTAATAGGATGCCCTCCCAAAATTAAGATCAGGCCATCTTAATCAAAAGATTCACCAATAAAGGGAAAAACAATAGAGGAGTTTCCCAATATTTCATAACCACATTCATTCACTACGAATTAACATTTTCAAGAACTATTTCAAATATTGAATATATGATAGTTACTATTTCCTTCGATGATGGATGTGGAGTACATGAATGATGTAAGGGAAAACGTAAATAAGGAAATTTTTTGAGAGAAATTTAGTTCCATAGTTCCAATATTTAATTCCTCCACATGATACTCATCAGCCTCTGTTAGTACTACAATAGCCTACACTATGATCTTATGTGATGGTTGGGAAGGATCTGTGTAAAATAAAATAACCAGTTGATTCAATAAACTAGAATAACTCTATGGAAGTTGGAATATATCTAAGATGATTTAGATTTATTCATCCACTAAGGCATGTGTATCTCAATGATGAATCTCCCAATATGGTTGGTCTTGCTGTAGGTAGATTCTAATAATGTAATTCTAGGTTATAGTCCTCTATAGATGAAGAGGAGGATCAGGGGCTCTAAAACCACCCAAATGACCTCATCCTCGGACCATCCAGTCCTAATGATATCACACATATAATATGATATTTTCCCATTGGTACTAGTCACATAACCCTAATTCCTTTTGATTGGGACCCATATTCCCTCCTTATAAACCTCTTGTATAAGAGTGCATCTCAGTGAGAACCATTGAAACTAGGGAGGGAGGAACAAAGGTAACATTGATTTGAAAAACTAACCCTACCTCACTAAATAGAATCTCGTTCAAGTAATCAACCTCATGGGTGGGATTTCATATGCTTTGTGTATTTTCCTGATCACCAGTCAATCACCTCGATTCCACGTCATTAGTTCCCTGTTTATGGCATAGTGGGATGACACCTCCTAGGGTGATTAATTATAGAATGATTCTAAATAAGGATCAACACATAGAATAACACATAATTTAATGGTGTTAATTTTGGATCCCCTAAAAAGGTGTTCATGTGAAACCATATCTGAAATGTAGATAATCCTCTCTGGGAAGTTCACACTTATAGTGATTCTGGAAAGTCCAATATCTGGTTGCTCAATTCCATTGTGAGTTATCCTTATTCACAATTCATCCACCTTAAAATACAACTAAAACGTCACCTAGGCCACCCAATGCGTGAGAAAGGAATACTCAGTGTCTAGATTCAACATATACTAAAACAATTTTCCATGGAAAATGCATGTCCTAATAATCCTAGCCTAAGAGCTCTATACATTCTCTCTCAAATGCTTTGAATGGTGGAACACACATTTTGGTAGTGAGGGTGTAGAATAATTGTTATCTCCCCCAATTGAATCCCCATATAAATCCCTCAATTAATAACAATCACTTTAAATATCATTCTATCGACCTCTCTAATACTATTACTCCTCCTGAGATGATGATATTTTTCTGACATGTTGAAGAAGGATCATTCCTGGATATGGTGATATCCAATTTATGAAAAAATAAGAGATTATATATAATTTAAATTTATGGGTGGAAACATAATGATCTATTTTGTTACCTCTCACAAGAACATCACAAAAAATTTATAAAGGATACATTGATGACTTTCCTCATAAATACCCTTGTAAAATCACATAGTATCCTTTTAGATGAATCCAAACAACTAGGAAAAATGAAACATATTATTACATTCAACATAAGTGTTACTGTTGATCCTAGCCACCAACACAACAATTTAGATGGTCTTAAAATACTCTCATTCATCCAGATTACCTGATAGATTATCCACAATCTCATAGGATGGAGTCGAGAACAGTTAAATAGTTATGTTTGTAGAATTTAAAATACTGAAATAGACCCTAACATCATAGAGATTCACTAGTTTAACCCCAATGATGTTGAGTAGTTGTGGATGCAGACCAATGTTTGGAGGGGTAATGAAATTTTGGAATTTAAACAGTTCAATATCATAAGATATACAATCATTAAAAAAATCTAATAAACCAATAATTATCATAGAAATGATTCATCTATCTACATTTAAAAACTGATTGTATATCCAGGCCAAAATCGGTATTCCCATGTCCACCTTATTTTGAGACATAAAAATTAAATCCATCATAAGAATCCCCAATCTGAAGAACATGAATGAGTGCATTATGAGAAGATTTTGGAAACAGTAGAAGGTATCATAGAATGAAATGTATCAGAAAACAAGCTTCTAGCCTTCCATCATGATATATCTCACTTATAGATAGCTCCCTTCCTCCACAACCATCCAATATGGTTCTGATTTACCCCATTATTTTTTCATTGTAAATGTCATCATCTTTTATAGTATCTTCACTACCAGAGTCTTAAAGAAATGTACTATTCATGTATAGAACCCAATTTCTAGATGAAATGGGTTGGATTATTTAGTACCATGATTAATGCATCGAGGAAAATCTAAATTTTGATAGGGGTGTGATCCCTTTCACCCAACAAATTCAGTGTAGGGGGGATTACTTATACTAAAATCCCATATGAGGGATGCCAGCAATGCAGTATAGGACCCACATGTTGATTACCAAAACCCCATAATAGAGGTTTTAGTTGTTATTATCCAAGGAACACCTGCTAAAAAGATCAAGAAGTAGCTCATATCGTTGATCGACATGGAACTAGGACCTCCACAATACTTCGTATATCCAGATGTGGTTATCATTATCCACTTACTCCTGAAAATTGAATTGTACTGAATACATCCATTTTCACTCATCAATGACTATTCCATCGGTTTGCAAGTCCAAATCCTCGTACCTGCGGTTCTTGTTATTCTAAGATTTGGTCTGGAAGATAGTCACATAAAATAAAGGGAACTCCTCATTCTCTATAAGTTTCTAGGTGACCGTCCTTGAAAATTCACTAACAGTATATATGGTGATGTCTTCATGCTCCAAAGTTGGATGACCATGATACTTCATGTTCCTGTGGGTAAGATCACATCGATGAGAAAACCATTGTCTTGGAATATTCACTTCAATGGATATGATATCTACAACATCCATTATAATAATTCTTTAAAGGGTCATGTAGTTGCTAAAAATATTTCCACTATGGGATCCATTTAATGATTCTATGACCTCTATGTTAAGAGGAACCACTCTTCTGTCATGAGGAATTCTTTTATTAATTGTCATTTAATCACAACATGTTTCATCAAATGCGTTGAAAATTGATTTTGGCCACATATAAATGATATTTAAATTCTAAATTCCAGGTCAAGAATGTAATTGATTTAGTTACCCAAAATCATGTCATTGTGAAACTTTATAACTGGACGCACATGATAATGACTGAAGTAGGAAAAAAGTATCATGAAAAGTAGGGGTTGGGAGAAATTCATTAATGCCATCATGGTATTTAAAATAAAGTATTGGTTTATGGGCATGAGGGGTGACTTATCATGCATGGATGTTAGGTGACAATAGGGAGGGACCCTAACCCTATATATAGGCACATGGAAATTGTATTTCTTATGTTCACAAAGAATTTGTGTGACCAAATATGTGAGTAGTTATAGCATGCATAAATATTATATCTAATTCATTATTTCCCTCAAATATCTAACTTTACAACCCCCATCAACATTGATTCCATGGAGGGAACTTATTCGCACAAAAATTTTCTCTCACGGATTAGAATATCAGTTTTGGATGAACTGATTATTTGACCCACCATGAATGAAAATCCATGGTATTAGTAGATTTTTTCATACTAATATGGACTATTACATGAAAATATGAGATTCTCCACTTAATGAATTTATGTACCGAAGGTGATACTATGTTATGATGATACTCTTATATCTGATGTGATGACTATGGAATGTTCATGACTAATTATATATTTTATCAAAAAACAATTTCACATCCACCTCGTTGTATGTGAAAGGTTACATTGAACAATAGGTTTTTTGAGGGGATGCCCTATCAGAAAATGTCTATGAAGAGAGAAACCATGATATGTGGTAAAATGGTGTTTTGTGACATAAATATATAATTTTAGTAATAAAATGTTCCCACACCACCTTGAGGATAGGTCTTCAAAATAGAAAGAAACACTTTCACATTCTTAATCCTCTCTTCTATGAAATCCGATGATACATGAATAAAATGGGCACTCAATGGTAGAGAAATTGTAGGAAAACCCTCCCAAGGACCCCAAACTATCTCTTCATGCGGTCATGTGATCCACAAAAAAAGGCCTCTTAAGGTAGATTGGGTTATTGGAATAGAAGCATCCTTTAGATAACTCTAGTCCATGAATAACTCCAAATATCCGCAATATATATTCCTTATGAATCCGTATTTTTACATTTTATTAGAACTCATGGATAGTAAAAATATTTTTTTTGTGAAAAATAATAATGTTTAACACAAAATTGTTTTGGTCCCTAACCTAATGCACCATATTCTTCATGTGAACCCATTACCATACTATTCTATCCAAATAATAAGAACTTGAATTTCATTTTTATTTTAATAATAAGCACCATAATGTTGTGCCTCATAGTTTCCAATTCCCTAAAGTAGTGTTTATGTCATCCTACACTCTAAGCGATGCATTATTGTTTGGAATGTAATAATTTATGATCGAATCACTGAGGGAATCATCTCACCATTCTCGATAGAGATTCATTTTTATGTATGTTCCTCTATTCTTGGCACATTCCCCCTTAGGTTGTATTCCAAAAAACATTTGAGTAGAAAGGAATAAAATGTACCAACCCCCCATCCTCCTCATACGACACTAAACTTCCCAAAAACATCCTCAACACATGATTCTAAACTATTTCCATACAATTTTGTGGAAAATAGGATGCCCCATCCATGATCATAATTTTATGAAACATCTCCCCCTATGTTTTAGATATTTCTTCTTCCAGCACCCTGATCATCTTCCATGTTTAAACTTCACACAATACCTCATCGACACTACTTCTGCAACAGGAGCATGCATACCACACGATGTAAAACATCATGGACTTGTCTTGTCACATGAATTTAAATTGAGTCATTGAACTACATTTTTTTATCACTGTTTAATAATAAGGTAAGTTGGATGCCTCCATGAGGTTTATTCCCAACAACTTCCATGTGTGAAATCCTACCCCACCCCCTGAGAACACACTCAATCACATCCTTGGGTGAAATAACCCCCCATAGGGACATATTAAAATGCAATCTTATACCCTAAGCTGTTAAAACATCGCCCAATATATCCTTTCATATTGCTAAACATGTTCTAAACCTCTCATTAAGAGAAGATAAACATGCTCCCAACCATTTTCCCCAGATGGTAAAAATGATTCGTAATCCATAATTCTTATCCAATATAAGAAACAAGAGATGAATGAGGTAAAATGTATCAAAATTCATACACCCCTGGAATCATGTACCTCATAAATGACATTTTATGCTTTGGGTGCCACAAAGTTTTTCCCACACATGAAATTCCATCCAATCGAGGAAGCCTTTATACGATCCAAAAAACTCAATGTCTAGACATTGTAAATGTTTTCAATGTTTCTACATATCCTGACTAAAGGTTTCTTCCCTCTCGTGATATAAGTAGTTTTATTAATTGGTCTCCACCGTGATATATAATTGAGAATTATCTCCATGAACATGACATATATATTTGAGGGTGACCTTTCTCAAGGATCACTATAAATTAAGGAATTCATTGGGGGAGGAACATGCACTTAATCATGATTTTCCAATTTTGGAGTTGACATCTTAGATAATGTGGTGGTAGCTACCTACATTTGGAAAGAGGGATGCTGGGAAAACTAGGATGCACATGTGGCAAAATTCCCTAGAAAAATATTCAAAAATATTTTTTTTTATTTTTTGAAATGTTTATTTTTAGGATAATATTGAACATTTTAGTTTTTTTAAAAACTATAATTTTTAATATATAATTATTACAACAGGAAATTATTTATATTTTTATTAAAATTTAAATATTTTTTAATTAAATATCATTCAATTTAGAACTTTTATATAAATATGGTTCTGGATTTTGGTATAAAAATAAATTTAGACTTAAGAACTTTTTTATGAAAAAGAAATTCCTCTATATTTTCTTATTTATTTGAAAATTAACTTCTACCACTTATATAAATTTTATCATTTAAAATGGATTCCTTTTCTTAATTAGAATAATAAATATTTTTTTACTATAGTTAAATTATTTTTTGTTCATAATTAATAGAGAAAATAATAATAATGTGTTTATACTATTTGTTAATTCATTTATTTTAGGGAACTATCTAAAGTGGTAAGAAATAAAATAACCTAAAAACATGTGAAATACATATTTATTACCATATTAAGACCATATATCATCTTATAATTTAGAATTTTTATTTTTTAAACCATATTTCTTGAGTAATACATTATTATATTTTAATCTACTGATAAATTACAACTGTGTCCTCTCCACCACTAATGAAAAAAAATCCTCCAACATCTTATTTACATTATGTTGAGTAACATAGCTCAACTAAAACCTTAAAATTTCCCGCATGAAGAAATTTTTCCTGGATTTAGATTCTCCATTCTTCTTAATATTCAAAATCTTATGTCCTTTAAAAAGGATCTAAAGGATGCATATCGATGAAGAGTTAATCAATTTTCCTGACTATTTCAAATTTATTTCTCTATCTAATTATTCAATATATATTGATAACAAACTAAAATAATTAATACAATATATTGAATATAAAATATGTTATTATTATAATGGTACAACAGTTTTCTATATCATTCTTCCATCCCATGGAAGGATAAAACAGTACTCGTACATATATACGACTTATAATATCCATGAATAAAATATAATTTGTTTTATTACCATTTAATATATATAGTTATAATTGATGATATAATGAATATATATATATATATATGATATTTATGGAATAATTTTGGTCCTACAAATATATGATATTATTTACTTCCTAAAACTCCATTAGTTAAAAAATGATAATATCGTTAATGCATACATGTGGATTACCACCTCCATGAAGCAATATGATTCATTTGTCATGTTTTCCATTAATTTATGATTGTAAATATATATAAATTGATTATATATGATATTTATATAATTATTTAAATTATGAGTATTATTTTCCCTGATAAATATGCAAGGAAAAAAATAATTAAACTAAAATATATATGATAAATGTGACAGTTAGAACCTAAAAATGAAGATTTTACTAATGATTAATTAAAAAACTGGAGTGGAAATAATAAAATTGGGCCATATTTATTATTATATTTACTATATAGTTATATAATATAATTATAATAAATTTATATTTATTATTATAATTTTCAAAGCACTTACAAATCAAGTAAGCCTTGATGTAAGGGTTTATTTCACAATACCTTCCTTATTCACGATTGTTTATCTTTTGTTTACTTTTGGGAAATAATATTATTCATCCATCATAATACAAATATATATTTATATACTTTGGTTAATTCAAGATATGACCAATTTCCCTTTAATTGTGATCTCAGGAGACCTAGATTATATTTTTTATGGGATACTTTTATTTTTTTATAATTTATGTATGGATATTTTTAATACATGTAGAAATATTCAATAAAATTTTCTAAAGAATTTTCTGTCTATTATCCATTAATTTTTTAAATATATTTTTTTCCATAATTAACTTTATTTAAAAAAATTCAACGTAATCTTCATTTCTTTTAGTAAATTATGTTTTTTACCAAACATGTGAACATAGTCATTGTTTTAATGTACACCAAACAAACAAATTTTCCAAACACAAGGAATTTTTATTTCTTTGGAGATTAAATTATATGTTTCAAGCCATATTTCCAAAAAATATATATTAATATTTTTTAATTTTAAAATCTTAAATAAAAAATTAAACAATGAAATGAGTATTTTCTTCATGAAAATTAAAAATAATACTATTAAAGTATTTTCATGTTTTTCTACATAATTTTGTAAATTTTTTTAATTATTGAGAATATGTTTTATAAATATACAACCCCCGTGTCTCTTAGGTTAGTTTATGAACATTATTAACTCATAAATTATTCTCCTTGTATATGTGGGTACTTCTAATATTGACAATTATTGATTTTTAAGGAATATTGATTTTGTTGTATTGTATATCCATATAATGAATGAATTGGACTTATTAATTAAAGGGTGTGGATATGAACTATATAGAACCTCCATGAATTGGTATGTTTTTTGAAAAAAATTGTTAGGTATTTGGGAAAGTCTTTAGCAATTTATATAAGATTTCATCACACAAGGCCTTTATGGAATGTTTTTTATGACATGTATTATGAATTCAAAATTATGAAATAATTTATTAATTTACATGTGATTATTTTAATATTTTTTTCATACATGGATTATTCTTAATCATATGTGATTATTTTTATGGAATTATTTGATCACCATTTATTCATACTATATTATTGGTTCCTTGTGTATTTTATGATCAATTTGGATATATCGATTCCCTTATTAAGAAATCGAGATCACGTATTTCATACGTTTCTTTTACCCATGATTTTTGCTAAAATACTATGAATGATATTAAGGAATACTCTAGAGAGTACAATTTTTTTTCAATAAAAATACTCTGTTATATTTAATTTTTTCTAATGTGATGTTAGATTAAATAATGTATCTAGTTTACTGAGAAGACAAAAATATTTAGTCCATATTTTTTTAATTTCATATACACTATTAAATTGTGAAAATTTAACCACATGATCTTGGAATCTAAGGTTGGGGTATTTACATCCCACACGTCAGGCTAACAAAAAATCCTCAAGCTTCCACCATTCTTTAAAGCCCTCTCGCTCAATTCCTACTTATTATTACAATGTGAATATAAACATGAATTTACTTATAAAGGATCATAATACATTTCAATTTCATATTTCAATAATTACATTTAACAATTAATATGAATATAGTTTTGGTCACATATGGATTAAATAAAAAATATACTCTTATGGTTCGTATTTGTGGAAAATCACTCACCAAAGAGGTAGTCTCATATAAATTTCCATTCTTGAACCATATCTAATAACTATATATCATGAGTAGGGTAGTTCTAATTATGGTTTCACAACTAACATGACCCATAACAAATTACATTACCATTAGGAACTAGACCAACTCCACGTCAAATGTGAAATTCCTCAAAACACGCTACATAACCAACTCCATAAAGGGATTAATCATATTAAAAACAAATTTTTACCTCATCCATTACCTATGAATACCTATATTAACTATTATATATATTTATACATGTTCCGCTTCATTTTAAATGTGTTTGTGGTCACTACTATGTTGGAAAATTATGGAATGAAAATATTATATAACCCCTTATAACAGGAGATATAATATAAATCTCAAAAAAAATCCATAGTCATTATAAACAAATGCATATATACATTTTCTCTAGATCAACTAATATTCCATCATAAGAATCCATGTTCCCAATAAATATCAAAACATGTATATAAATGTGAATCATCAACATCATTTTTTAAATTCTATAGAATGATAATATTTATAACCATACATACTCTTGAATTTTGTCTTCGGTATGTTTTATTTTATCACATGCGGACAATGGTAAAATACATAATTACAATATAACCAATGTGTTCAAAAATAATGATCACATAAGTAATCAATATTTGAAATGGAAAAATATTTTTCATAATAATATTTTTCAATATCAGTCTTTCCACACAATGCCAATTTCTACCATCCACCATATCGGATAACAAAAATCGATCAACCACACAAGATGTTCTTGGTTTGATAAAGCCTATATCATCAATATTAACTTGTAATTTTTGGAGAAAATTCAACTATTTTGGTCCAATTCAAAAATGTGTAATCAATATAGGTCATAAAAGGGGCATAATCTTGATCGGGAACTCATGTCAACTCTTTGAATGTAATAATGAACAATTTTTTGGAATGTTATATCAGTATAGGTATACCATAAGGTGAATGGAGTGGGGATGCTGTCTTTTCCAAAGTAAGGATCACTCTAACCTCATATATTGAAATTATTTCTATCTAATAAAAACTTGGTATGACTATTCGATCCTTGAAAACCCATTCCCCAGTAAATAAAAATTATCCTTTCTGAAAATTAATAAAAATATAATCTGATAACAATAGATGTGTTAATTTTAACTATTAAACAAGTGCATGGTCTAAATCTCATCAGATCCATTCATTTATAAAAATGTGAATACCTCCCCAACCATTCAATGTATAAACCACTATCAAAAAATATAGTTAGAATTTAAAATGTTATCCACTCTATCCATAGGGTGTGTATATATATATAGTACTTTAGAGGGGAGATTATCTTAAATGTCTAACCCCTAATCTATATGAGTAGATAAGATAAAATGTTTTTCATATGTATGAGATAAAGATAAATAAATTGTAGAATATTTTATGAATGTAACTAGAACCATTGAAGGTCCCTATAAATTATTTTTTGACACCTGGTCAACCACATAAACCATAATAGTAACCACTCCATGATGTACTAATTTATCATGAATCATATAATTCAGGAACACGTATAGGGTCTTCACATACTACTGAACCATAACCTTAATTTTATAAAAAAACCCATGAATCCTTTTAAGTAAACCTCTATATATGGAATTTATTTTTACAATTTAGAAAATTAAAAAGAAAAAAATTTCAGTATTTGAGATAATTCACTTTCGTATGAAAATTATTGCACAGATAAGAGTCATATACCATATAGAATGTCGACAAATATTTTCTATGATGCGATAGTAAACCACATCTCTATAAACTATCCTATGAATTTGATTTCTTATTCTAATGTAATGAAACTTGAACATCACCAGAGAATAAAGATGTCAATGCACATGAAGTGGTGAGAATACAATAAGATTTGACCTCCTTAATTTTCATTTATTCCATTTCCACCACGCTGTGAACTAAAAAAATATATCATTAGATTTAGAATCCATGAATTTCATTTAAATTCAGTTAGAAGAACATTTTGTAAACTTTTTAGCACATTGTTCAATTTCCCCACGTTAGGTGGAGAAATAAATAAACTCAATAAAGTGTTATAAATAAGTGGACACAATCATCATATCTTGTAGGATCTCTATGAATTATTATGAAATTGGGGGATTGTTTATGTTATGATAAAAATCCTTTAATAGTATTCCATTAATGGAAATACATTAAATCGCGTCATATCTCATAGAATGAAGCATAATGTCCCGCCCTCACCCATTGGTTTCTAAGAGAATAATGTTTTCAAGCATTATTATCCAATCCTATGGGTCTACAACAATTAGAAAATAATATCAATGGCCTATATCTAGTAATCCAAATCACAGGGGAATTTGGTGTCATAGAAGGATGTGGGGATGATGGATCAGAAATCCATGGTCCTAATCAATGATCATCAATACAACCCTACAGGAACCACTTCTTTTAACAATAACTATTTAAATAAGTCCCACCTAGATTTGTTCTAATTCTTTCCATATTGAGGAATCAACTGAAGTATTCTTTGTCATATAAACCTATAAAAAAGGTGATTTAGATAGCTATAGAAGATATATATAGGTCATAATTTTCTAAATTATAGATTAACCCATAAAGAAAGTGTATAACTTATCATGAAGAGCATTAACCGAGTAAAGGAACACAAAAGGGTTCATAATAATGTTGAAACTAATAGGCTACCCAAAAGAACACCACAAAATTCCCTATGAATGACCCATGATCCATGATAACATATAAGTCATATAAACATAGATATGATCAACCATAGGTAAAACATTCACAAAAAAATGAATGTGAGAAATAATTCACCAATCTATAAATAGTAATTTGAATTGGATTTTCTTTATTTGGGATCTATCTAATGCATCAGATTGACACCAATGTGAAAATTCTCATTTTATGGAAACACGGAGTTCCACTATAAAATGATTTCCTAAAAATGACATATCTCCCATAAAAAAGTCCAAATTGTTCTATCTACTGGCTACCCTATCCCAAATTAGGGCAAATATAAGAAACATGATGTTGAACCGAAAACATTGATACCATTTTGTAGCACCCCAATCCAAACCATCTGGTTCGAGCACAGACACCACATGACCCCATGAACACCTCATCATAGAAACACTAAAAAATTCTAATATATTATAAACATTAAATAATTAAATGTGTAAGACATCTTGAAGTACAAGAGGAAACAACACAAAATAAAATTATGATATATTTATAAAAAATATAAACAGGGAAATGAAAACATTTTCATCAAATTAGTGTCAATAAATAAGAATAACCTTATTATGAAATACATGTGTACATTAAATAAAGACTACATTTAATACGATTGATAATCGTTGAGTTCACCTAAAATGACTTTTTTGATAATTCAATATTTATAAATGAATTTTTTCATAAAAATATATAATATTGATTTATATTTAATGATGAATATGATCAACAATAAATAATGGTTGATATTAATAATTCATTGAAATAAATATTTAATGTATAAATTTTGAAATATGATTATTTACATTTAATATTTGAAAATTTCATTTCCCAATTAAATCATTTATTCAATTATATTATTTGAGATTATTCAAAAATTTAATTTAATGATTTATGAATTTAATTTTATTAAAAATTTAATTTATTTATTAATTTATCATATTAAATTTTGTTTAGTATGTTGTTTGACAATTTTATGAAATGGTTTCTTTTTAGTAAAATAATAAGGTATTCACAAAAAATATAATTTGTATTACTTTTCCATTATATAGGAATGACCAATAAATTTATAAAACCATTTATTTAATCAAATATTAATAATCATAATTATATTTTTCATTTTAAATTATTCTTTGAACAAATAAAACATATGGGAAAAACATATACAACTAATTCAAATGTTACATTAATATATAAAATTCCTAATATTAATGGAATTAAGAATTTATTTTGGAAGGTTATTCGGTTTTAGATTGCATTGAAAGACTCATATAATATATTTTATTTTTAAAAATCAAATTATTTACTAAAATAATTATCCCTGATAATTTATTATTATATAAATATTTATTTCTTACAATATTATTTCTATAAAAACTAATTTTACAAAATAATGTGGGTTTGGTTTAAAATTAAAATTTTACACCATTATGAATTATATTGAATAAAATGAATATAATATATTAAATTGTTAATCTAAAATAGTTTAACGGTTAATATTAGTCATTGTCTGACCGTGAGATTAAAAAAATAGACCATAATATTATCGACACACAAAACATAGCATATATTAAAATGTAACTCCACTGTAATTTTTTGTATATTTATTTTAAAATAAATTTAATCTCTTTGGTAGATTATGGTATACTCAACCATGATATATTTATGCTCGATAACATATTCCACACATAAACTGAGTATAAACGACCCATAAAATTTATAACTACTATATCCTATTCATTAAATTCGTGTGTATGATTAATATTAAATATTATCTAATATATATATATATATATATATATCATAGGAAATCTAAATTATAGTTAAATATTCAGTAAATAAACAATGAATTTTATTTAAATGAATTTTATTCTTTAGAAATATGTTGTACTTGGAAATTATTTGTATTAGTGTTCATGAAAAGGATTCTAAAAAATTTGTGGAATATTTATAAATTTTAATGTAAAAAATTAACTTTTTTCAAAATTAGTATATCAATACATTTATTTGATGAATTATTGAGATTCTGTTAGAAAATGTATATTTTTAGTGAATAGTGAAAATACTGAATTTTGTAAAAATGACATTTATTTTCATTAATTTAGGTAAAATAAAAGTAACATTATCCTTTAATGTGATTTAATGTGATATATCTATTATTTAGTTATATATAATCCACTAAAATAAATTTTAAGCATCATTATATAGAATTGCAGTATATGTTTTTTTTTGCGTTAAAATAAGGGGTTTTTGTATAATAGTTTTAATGTGCATAATGTTATTTTTTTTTAATTAAATAATATAATCCATAATGAATTATTTTTAAAATGTAATATATATATATTATATATCATAAAATTTTATTTACATTCATACAATGACTATTATTTGATATATTGTTAATATAAAATCATCTTATGCTAGAAAAAATTACACTTCCCATACACATTTTTCATTCCGTGTGTTGGTTTTTATTTATAATTATTTACCTAAAATTTTAAACAAAATAATTAATATAATAAAATTTATTTTTTAAATCTTCATTTTTCAATTATATAATGTCAAATATTTCATTATTTTCTGAGAAAATCCATTTTTTCAATGAATAGTGACAATTAATGAATTTTAATTGAAACCCATTTTTTTAAAATTATTCATAATGATATATTATTTTTAAAATTATTAATATAGTTATATTAGCTTAATTGTATAAAAAAATTTTAATATAATTTATTAATTTTTAATAAATTTCATTATGAAATTGTATAAAAAAACTTTTCAATCATTTGAACATTTTCTCTTTGAATAACCACTTTCACATCAGGTCTATGGTAATTGTTTTAAATTAATGATTTCATATTCAATGAATTTAATTTGAAAAAATGGGTAAAATATTTGGAATTATAATTACATATAGTATCTAATATGGTAAAACCTATTTTTTACAAAATTTATTTTGAGAAAGAAATTAATTTTAACGGTTAGGGTAAAAATTAGTTTACCAGAGTATTAATCAAAGAAGATATGGATTAAAAGGTCCTAAAAACGTTTCTAAAATATAATTTATTTTAATATTTAGACATTATACCATATAGGAATGATAATTTCCCATTATTTGAGCCTTTTTTATGAAAAACATTTGTTGAATTCATTCTCTTTCACAATTACTAGTTCACCCCTCAACTCACTAATAAAAGTACACCCCCTGTCAACTTATCTTTGAACCATAAAAACCAATTTTCATGGAATATTCATACCAAAATAAACTATATAATTCCCTATTTTTATACTAAATTTTTATTTTACTAATAAAATAATCCATCAAATTACTATAGTGAAAACTAAAAGAAGTTACAAGAAGACAATGTGACATTATTCACAGAGAGGTTTTATTATTTTTAATCATCCATATCCTTATATTATTCATTAATATTTCTTATATAATAAAAAAACTATAATAAATATATTTTTATTATATTTATTTAATTTAATAAATAAAATCATTGTCTTCTTCCATAAAATGGGTTACAAAATCATCCATAGTTTGGAAAACAGACTATCATTTCACAAACTGATGTCATTCATTCTTCCATTATTGACTCTTATGAATTGGTAGTATTATTTATAATATATATATATATATATTAAATAAAAATAATTATATATTTGGAGTTATTATATCATATATAATTTTGAGGTTGATTTTATATTGGATATGTGTAGCATCTCGCCCCGGATGCCACTCACTGGTTCCCCGAGAAGATTGTCCAGAAGATCGAAATCATGCCTCTCCGAACACCAAAGGCTGCTGACTAGCATATAGGGAAATTGGTAGTCCCTTAGGGATACTATTTCTTCTTTCATTATAATGAGGATTAGTAATAGATATAGATATATACAATATAAAATACTGTAAATATAAATAAGAAATAGATGAAAGTAGAAGAATATAAATATAAAATGGATGTTGAAAATAATATGTTAATGTTGAATAATTATAATATACAATATTATGATATTGCACATAAAAAAATACTAATAAATGGGTAGCTGATACAATAATATAAAACATGATAATAAAATATACCTAAAACCATAAAATCTACTCGGGTATTGAATTATCATGAGCAAGGGGTGATATGTAATCCCAGTAGGTCGGGACCCATGATGTATAGACCCTTCAATTTATTGTAATATAAAATTTTTAGTGTCTTATTAATTTAAAACAAATTAGAATAAAAAATACATTCGGCACAATTCTACTAGGAGACCAATCCATTCAACCTACTTCGGCCCAATCTTGTGTGTCTGAACTGAGCGATCCTAATATAGTAAAGTGGGGGTAAATGTATAAGAAGCTGGTTAATCCCAAATCCTATTTTTGGGCTCAGAGGACACATCCATATGTTTTTTTAACAAAGTAAAATTTATATTTTTTTAATGATCTCTAAAATATGATATCATTTATATAACAGACAGACACACACAGAGATATATATATATATATATATATATTAATTTATATATTAAGACACCATGAGTCTTTTAGTGAAAATCGAAGGAGACATTATAATTATTTCATGATGGGATCCTTACAAGAACAATTCAAAATAGACCTTTATGGTGGCCCAAGGATATAATTCCCTTGTATCACTCATGGAATCCTGCGATACTTTCATGACCAGAAGACCTATGAGTATATGCATAGTATCACACATTAGGGCTTGAGTCTTTCTTATGTCATGGTACAATCAATTGAGCCATCAATACAATCCAAGGCGCATCCATTAGGGATATCATGTAACTTTTTTGGTAGTAAAAATAGATAGTTCTTGTCAATTTCATCTTAGTGATAGCTGATATCACCCCTATCCTATCTACCAAACATTAATAATTCTAATAGGAGGGCATGAGAGTCCTTTCATGGGGTCCTTAAGTCAGATCCCCTTATATCACCCTCAAAACTAAGGTGATGTAGCTAAACATTCATCACATAGATATACAAATAACGCTCATAAAAAGAACAATTACATTTATTATTGAATTTAATATAATAGTGATAATGGTCCAGACATTTCATTGTTCATTTTTTGTTTTTTTCACAAGGACCAAAGAATAAGAACCTACCCACTTCAATTTAAACACGAACATTACATTAAGAATGTTGTATTGGGGTATTCTAATGCTTCCACATTGGATTCCACGAAAAAAAGTCTCAATTAAATAATTACTTAAATATTGAATATAATGGTTTTATGATAATTTTTAACAAGGGGGAATTTTATCCTCTAAGGTTGAGGACATATAATTGGATTAAATATTCTAAAGAAATCAATCCAATGAATTCATTTTCTACTTACATGGGTCTCCAATGAAATAAGAAAGCCTTTGTTTTAATTTAATTGAAAAATATAGGGGATTCTAGAAATGTACAACACATATATCAACAAAAAAAATTATTGAAAACCAAAAATAGTTTAAAAAATAACTAGAGAACCTACATTTTCCTTGTAGATGTTCCTTTTCCCAGCATCAACCTTCTATTCGAGCTAGGTCGGATGAAATTGACAAAAACCATCGAACAACATGAAAATGAGGGAAATGATCTTTAATATAAATAGTGCAATGTATGTTTTAACGAACATGAAAGGGATTTGAGAGTATTCAAAATATCCCCTCTATCATTATATTGGATCTAACAAAGAGTGAAATAGAGTATGGATTGAGGAGCTACTTGGATAACTAGGTTGAGAGTGGGAGGAGCATAATGTGAGTGATGGGGAGCTTCAAGTACTGGAGATGAAAAAAATAAATAATGGAAATGGAACAATAAAAATTCAGTAGGGTTAAAAGGTAAATTTCAATGAAAAAAACACTGATAATGGTTTGACCACGTTGTTTGCTAAACCATGCACAAACAGTGCACCAGTATCTGCTACTAAGGAGCATATGTCATGATCAGGTGAATATTTTATCTAACATTATGAAAACACACTACCCAAAACCTATTCAATCACGAACGTTCATTCCCCTAGGTATCATGGTTGTAGAAAAACATTGCAGCCCTTGATGTTCCAATTTTCTTCGACTGCATCAATTAGAGAAACTGTGTGGGATGAGAAACATGGTTTCATAAAATTGTGCGACATAATATTATCATACAAATTTAATGATATGGTCCTCAATTGAGAACCAAAATCACATAATAATTCATTGAACTATTTAAGAATCATAATAAGGTCTAGTAAATGGAATTAAAATAAAAAATTAATGGTCTGTATAATTTATAAAAGCATAGACGTTACAAAATCCACTTTGTAAGACATATCATCCCCATGTTTCCCTTCTGAGGGTAACAAAACATCATTTGAGAAGAGTTATTTCAAATACTTACATACATCAGCATCCCATTCCAAGTTCTTGACTTGTATATGTCCATTATTTAGTAGCACCACAACCATAGGAACTGACCTCACATGGAGAGCCCTCCATGAGTGAGAAATTATACACATTTGACGCTCCATGAAGGATACATCTTCTTCCATATTGATATCCTTAGAGTCAAATGACAGATATGGTTCGGTATGATACTTTCTAAGAAGATATGCATGGAAGAAATCATTATTTTGATGGTAAATATGTGGTAATGAAAACCCATAGGCTAACATATGGATTATATCCACTATCTCAAAATCCTATAATTATCGAGGTGATAATTGTTTTCATGAATCTGGGTTCATCTATTACCCAATATACGAGAAACACAATGAAATACCTGATGACCCACCTAAAATTCATGGGGTCTATGGTGATGATCAGTTTAAGACCACTTCCTAAAATGATTAATATACATAGTCTTTTTAATAGATTAGATGTTCTGGGAAGTTTCATGTACAAGATGATGAACTAATAGACCTACCTTACCTACCTCTAACTATCAGAGAGGTAAATGATAAAATATAAAATCCAGGGGCTTATATGGATCCATTTGAATCATTTTCTAAATTTATTTTTTTTTTCACGGAAACTCATCCAATGGAATATGATTTTCTAATGAAAATTTAAAATCAAGGACAACGTCTTGAATCAAATCATCTAACACCTATATGGTATGATCAGACTGCCAATCAGTATGAGGCTAATTTATTGTATTGAAGAGAACATGTGAACCTAGTTATTTTTTGAAACTCTTTCTAGAACCATGCATAAATTAGTATTCTCAATCCAAAATTATTGAATTGGGAATTCCATATTTTCATACTAACTCATGGATGTATAAAAACCTAAATAATCAAAAAATAAGGTCGACTAGATTTTTAATGAAGTGAATGACATTGTTAATCCTGTCAATGTCACCCATATGACATCGATTCCTATGGGGATCTCGACAATCCCATCACAAAATCAATGCCAATTTTGTTCCATTTACACATAGAAATATAGAGAGGATTTTAATGTCAACCAGGTTACTAGAGTTCTAAATTCACCTATTTACAGGTGGAGCATTGGGTAATGAAACCTTCCATATGTATTTTCTTTCCTAGACACCAATAAGAATAGGGGGTGTCCGGAAACATATTCGTAACCCTAGGATAAAAATCCCATATAGACTCTTATTATTTTTTCATCAGTTCTTCCCTTACATTAGATAGAACCCACACATGGCTAGTTAAATGTAGATTTTTAATGCTATAAACAACCAAACTAGGAGTATAAATTTATCCTGATATGCTCTCCCTCAAAACAAGCCCTTCAAAATCTGATAAAAATATCATCCTAACCTATTCTAGAAGAGATGATGTCACTTCTAGAGTATCACGGTCTAGTTCCCATTCTATTCCTGAACCTCTATATTCATCTCAAATAATAGAGAAATCAGCCACCACTCACTAATTTCATCCATGAAGGATTGTTATTGTGTTTTCTAACTTATGGTAATTACAATGTAATTACCCTTATTATTTGTATAATAATGGTAAAAATTTAAATAATGTAGGTAATCCTCCCAATAATGCTACCTCAGGTTCATGTACCACAGAATGGAGATATATTTTTTACTTTTATAGTCTGATTAATTAATGAACACTTCACCCAATAAGTAGTTTTTCAAACAATGTAGATGATTAACCAAAATAGCTTACATGACGTCATTAAGAGGATTGATCCACTCATGGGGTCATATATAGTTGAATCCAAATGGAATGACTCGATCACCCTACAACATAACTGCACCCAGTTCGATTCATGAAGCATAACATTAGACAACCAAACACAATCAAAGATCTAATAGAATTAGTATTGATGATGATATGATTTTACACTTTAAATCATGAAAATCTCGTTCATAAGATTCTATCTATTTTAATTTCTCACCCATCTTGGTCAAAACAATAAGCAATGATGCTAGGCATGTGAAATCCAAGATGAATCACATTTAATTTCCAGGTATCCTTGTTAACATGCATATATCGAATGAATTCTTGGGATGCTACTGGGAAACCACAGTTCTAACATTTCCTAGGTCAAAAAATATGCCTTCAATTGATATGATATGAACTGTGAAATCAATCTTGCTAATCCAAAAGTGAAATTTAATGAGATTCAATTTTTTCTAGTTCTCCCTGAAAGTGCTAATCATAATTGCAAGGTGATTATAATGGTCATTTTTGGTATGCGAGTACACTAATATTTTATCTATGAATAAAATAAAAAAACAAATAATTATTTGAGTGGAAAACCTGATTCATAAAATCCATAAAGATTTTTAGAGCATTCATCAAATCAAACAACATAACCATAAAATCGTACAATCCATTCATACATCAGAACATTGTATGTGGTATATCTAATGTTCTGACCTCATCCTAATGGTAGCCTCACCTCAAATAAATAGGAGATAAAATAGTTTCTCCTCATAGTTGGTAGATGAGTTCATCTATTCAAGGATGCGAATACATGTTTGTCCCTGTAAGCTAGTTCAGGATGTAAAAATACATGAAAAATATCTGGGTACCATCTGCATTCTTATCATAGAGAACTGGGGAACTCCAAGGAATTTTTTTGGGTCCTATAAAACCCTTATCCTATATGACTTCAACCTTCTTTTTGAGTTCCTAGAGCTCTACAGGTTCCATCCTATAAGGAGAAATGGATAATAGTCCCACAACTAGAACTAGATATATAGTAAAATAAACCTCTCTCTCAATATCTATGTTGGAGAAATTTTCCGGTAAAAAATAACTAATGTGATCCACTAAAATATGGGATTATTAGAACTACATTCCTTGATCCTCATAATGATAATAACCATATGGTCTATCATGACATCAATCCCTGTACTATTGAGTCCATCTTGATTTTTCAAGAGATCACATTCTCCCTTATTGATATATATTCTACCCTCATGTGATGTGAATGACAGTCGTAAATGATAATAATATAACTGGGTTCAATAAGGAACAATCTAGTACACAATGATAATGACATTGAATCCATGTATCTTCAGGATGAAGAAAGACCATAGAAAAATGTTCCAATATATTTCAAGGGAGAACTCCATACACTTGTGTAAAACATCTTCTAATACTCCTAATGGGATGTCAAAGAGTATAACACCAATGAAGAATTATTTCTCTATGCCTAAACATCCCATAGTCACAAAATATTGAAATTAATATGATGCATCTATATTAAAAAAGGTTGAAACTATAATAGAGGCTACTAGAATCATATGATTAACAATAGGTGGCACAAGAATCTAGTACTCAGGAATTGGATGAAATCATAGATATGTCCTAAACTGTGACCCCGAGATAATGCATGACTAGACTACGTAGGCCAACTCTTCTAAAAATAGAACTCTAAAGACTGAATGCCTCAACTACGACCACCAACTGGGCCTGCATATCTTGTTTAGGACAATATTCCTACCACTTTGGGTGCTGCTGATCCTAAACCAAATGCTTATGTTGGCATGGATCCCCAATAAATTTTAATTGATATAAATGATTGGTTGAAACAATAGTGGGGACCCATCCTTCTATAAGTCTGGCACTTTATTAGATTCATCATACAGTGGGGTTTTTTTTGACATGGTATGATGAACTTGTGACACCCCACAAATCAATCAACGTGTTCAACCTAGCTCCTACTTTCCTTACATGTAAACTCTATGAATCACATCATTTCACTTGATAAACCAATTATCTTCCTAGAATATGAAATTACATGCTTCATGTCACTTAATTCACTTAGGTTTCCATTAGTGATGAGGGCCTAGTTTAATATTTATGAAACAATGTTCACTTTAAAGACTTTCACCTATAAGTGAATTGTTTTTGAAATTGCACAATCAAATAAACTCACAATAGAGTGATTATCTCCAGTCAATGTTAGTTAAAAAAGATGAAATTCGCTGAAGAGAGATAAATATTTCATCACTAACATGTCACATTTCCCATGTTTCATTAATTCATAAAGCCCCCCTCACATTGATATGATTTAATATATAGGAAGAAACAGTGGAGGTGACCCATTTTTTGACGCTCCCAGAACTCGATCAAGTTCCTTATGCACTATAGATTTTTTGGATCTTCCATACCACACAAGTGACACAACAAAAATCTGTTAGTGTATTCCACATTTCTACTATGTCCCCTATGTGTAACCTTGAAAAATCACTTAATTTAACTAGATAAACTTTTTTTATTCTGAGATGATGAACTTACCAGCTTCACAACACACAATTCCCCCTAGAGCCACTCAGTGATGAGGTCCTGGTTAAATATTTATAAATCAATGATCAGATGAAATAATTTCACCAATAAGATAATGGTGTATAAAACCCCATCCTCAACTCACCTCATAGTAGAGACCTCAAAACCAGTAAATCTCAATGTCGGAATCATTAATTCAATGAATTGAGATAAATATACCCTCAATAACAAAAAACATCTCCATGGGTCAATGAATTCATGAATACAATTGGTCATGAGGGTCTGATGGATCAATTATTTGAGGATGGATTTCTTAAAGTCAACCTACACCATAACCTGATATCGACCAACCAGATACAAAATATACCACAAATGTTTGGGGAATTCACATAATAGATTAGTTGCAAGATTGATCATCCACTATTGATGCTTCTAAATATTCTCAATGACTTACACCATACCCTCTAACCGAGACTCAGAATCTTGAGGTCCACCATCCCATATGATTGTGGGAGGATGCTATTACGGGAACTCATGGGTCAGATCAGGGGAAAGTTGAGGTGCACCAAGAATCAATTATATAAATAAAAAACCATTCACATAATTAGAAATCAACACCCAATGGAGGATATGTATGAGGTTTCCATTGTGGCACTACATAAGGGATCATAGGTTGCCTAGGGACCACCACCTTCAGAGTATACTAATTACAACTTTCTTTGCATCAAGAACAAGATTAACCGAGTGGCATAGCTCTACAAATTCCAAGAGAATAAATCAAATATGTTTATAACAAATAGGTCAATATGAACAGATATATCAAGTATTAATCCTCCCAATAAAATAGAAAAAAAACTATTCCTGATAAAGGTCATAGTTTTGAGTGGTAGGAATGAGCGAAAAAAGTACCTCATGACACATGACATATAATCCCCAACTATGTTTACATCAGGATATCGTCTCACATTTACAATATAATGGTCTTTTATTTGTTTCAATTATTTTAATTTCATAAGATTAATTAATATTTATTTGGTTTATAGCATTAAGATAATGCCAATTATATGACCAATCCCAATTCATAATGTCTCATTAACCATATAAATCTAATTAGGTTTGTCATTTAGTTGTATCCTGACCCTTACACCTGATAATAAGTGTAGGAATCCATGGGTGTGGTTTGATGAAATGAGATTCTATTGTAACTCAACAATAAAACCCACTAATGTGGCACCATCTGTCAATTAAACCAATTATACCATCATGGATAGTACCATCACACTATAAAGCTAAACTAACAATGAACGTACATAAATTGATGGCAAAACCATAAATGCATCTCATGATGTAAATACAGAATGAAATAATGCATCGTATTTTATGTCATATTTTTCTTACTATGATTCATGAACCTTTTATCCCCTTATGTTATCATGATTGATTAATAGGTAACACATAAAAAGAATAAAAATGGAAATAAAGTGCTTCACAACATAGTGAAATCTAGGGAAACTCATATAGTAGTATCAATTACAAAATATACCAATCCCAAATGATTAGGGTTCTCCATATATGCATGGTAGTTACTCAATGGAATAATATTATAACAAAATTCCCATATACTAGTCTCATTTCTAATCCAAATTATTAAAAAACATTAAAAAGGCTATGATACCACCTTTTAGGATCCCGAACCAAATACCACTCATAGGTGCCCCGAGCCAGCTAGCCCTAAGACCAAACGTGCACCTCACAAATTGTCAGAGGTTGTCAAATAGTAGTGAATGTCATAGGCGAGTCTATATTGAGACTATACCATCATTGAACTGAGAGAGGAAAAATATGTATATAAAAATATACAACATGAATCAGTGAAAACATAAATAAGATATAGAAGATAGTGGATAAATATAAATAAAAGATACAAGATGAAAAAAAATATGCGGAATATGAATAATCAGAAGATTCAATATGATGAAGATGCCTATACAAATAATGAATACTAAAAGGGAATGAGATTCAATAATATACTACATGTGGAAAACATATAAAAAATGGTAAAACCATTAGGAATAACATGTTGAGCATTGGATCATACCACCTCTCCCAAAGCATTCATAGTAATTTACATCAATTAAGAATTGGAAGAGTGCTTTTTCATTTTTTCTATACCTGCAATAATATATTCAACACAGGTCCCCATACTTCTTAAGTAGGGTGTGAGATACATTCTATGTGGGCTATCACCCATGGTCTCTAGACCCTTTCATTTCATGGAATGTAAAATTAGAAGTTCTCTAATAATTTAAATGAAATACATAAAAAATAGATAAATACGTTGGACGTGATCGAATGTGGAGAAACATAAAATATAATTTCTTTAGCCCAAACCAAAAGATATGAAATCATAAATCCTAAAATATTTTGGTGAGGGAAAATTTTTAAGAAGAATTAATGCCCCCGATCTTGTACTTGGACTTAGAGGACACATCACCGTATTTTATAAAAATGTCCACTTCTATTTTTTGAAAACATTTTTCAAATTTCAAATCACTTTAATCTTCTGTTTATTATATATATTTCACGACACATTGAGAATGTCTAGGGATAACCAAGGAGACTTTTAGTGTGTTACTTGAGGAGATCACAATGAGACAAATTCCAAGGTTTCTATAAGGGTGAAACAAGTGAAATGTCCCATATAACACTCCCATAATGGTATGATATAGTTAAGACTAACAGACCACTGAGTATCTACCTTGTATTGCATGTAGGGGAACAAGTCCATCTCAGGGTATGGCACAAACAATTATATCATTTTAACCATCATAGGGGTCTCACCCAGAGAACATTTGTAACTTTACTATTGTTAAAACAAAAAATGCATGAATATCGTATCTCAAGAATAGCTGAAATCACCCATTAAGTATTTAAAAAACATTAATAATTCTATCAAAATTTCATGAGATTCTAACCAAGGGGCACTTAAGTCATATCCCAATGTATCCCCTCAATACTATGGTGAAGCAACTAAACATGCAATATATGTATACATATACAATGTCTAGAAAGAACCATTCCATTTATTCAATAATTTACTACAATAAGAATAATGGTCAAGGAATGTTATTGGTCAATTTGTATTCATTCCATAAGGACCAAGGAATATTCACTCGGACAACTCAATTTATGAGCCACCATTTAATTTGTAATGGTGTATAGGGGTCTACACATGGTTATATAATGGATTAAAATAAAACAATTGTCAATGAATTAATAATGTAATGACACACCATAGGGTTGTTAGGATAATTTAGAACAACGTAAATTTTAGTCTCTAAGGTTAAGATCATAAAATTTTATGATAAACCCCAAGGAGATCAATCCATAAAATTGATTCTTTGCTTACTCAAGCCTTCAATGGATCGGAAAATAAATCATTACAATTTAATTGAAAAATTATAGGTGATGTCAGAAAAGTCCATCTCATAGAAAAATATAAAAATTATAGAACAAAATTAAATGTGTAAAAAAACCCATACCACATACATTATCCACATACTTCATCCCTCGTCTAGATTCAACCTATGATTAATGCAAGGTTGGAAGAAATCGACAATACAATAAAATGACTTGAAAATGGGGAAATTATCTTTCACCAATATAGTGAAACTAATTGGATGAATAACAAGAAATTGATTAGAGAGTATTTACTATCTCACATATGAATTTATTTTAGATCTGATGCCAATTGAAATAGAGTCCAAATCCATGAGTTACAAGGATATCTATTGTCAGAGGGAGGAAGATATTGTAATGATGGATGAGGTGAATCGGCCTTTAGAGGATAAAAAAGAAGGAGATAAGAACCAAAGGTAAAACAATTTAGAGGGGTAAAAAGGAAATTTCACTCGAAAATCTAAATTCTCATTGTTTTTATACATGGTTGTCTATCCATGTTCCAATAGTGTGGAATTATCTGCTACTACAGTGAACATCGCATGGTTAGGTGTACAGATTAACTAAAAATGTCATAACTATGTGAAACATAAATATCTAAAACAGCTTAAATACCACACGGTCAAGATCCCTGGGTTACACGATCATGCACCCTAGGATACACTATTTCAGATAAACCATGTATCCCCTACTTCTACCATATATACAGCTATATGGTTTAGAGAAACATTTTGGGTTAGGCCACATGATTTCATCTAAATTTGTCACCCAGTATTTTCTTCCCATTTTTGGACTCCAGACCACAAATGAGCCTCAGATGTCCTTGAGTCCTCCTTGATCCTTTAACATGTCATTATGATGACTATTTAAAAAATATAAAAATAAATTAATGCTTTCTACCTTGGATAAAATCCATGATGTTATAATATGATTACACTTCTCGTGTGTATGTAAGACAACAGCCTCACAAAGTGGTGTGATTAATTTTTACTCATGATTTACATGGGAAATAATAAGGTTAATTTTAATAAAAATATATCATATACATGACATAATGATTATAACCATGATATATATATCATTCTAAAAATATAATATACCGTTTTTATTCTTTCCACTACACTCACTCAAATATGAAAATGTCATTCATGTATGTGTAGACTACCACATTCCCAAAGCGATGTGACTCTATCATTTCATTACCACACCACATAAGAGATATATATAAGTATATTAAAAGAAAAATTATTTTATTTATGCTTCTTTTTCATTATGGAAAGGTAAAATATTACTTACCCTCTATCTATATTGATCATTTTCAAATGGAGATGTTACTCATGTGTACGTATGACCTACAATCTATAATATCGTAACATATATCATTTTCTAAAATTGTATATGAAATTATTAAAAAGATGTATAATTGATGTATAAATATTATTATTGTGTCATTTTTTTATTATTATGATATAATTTATTTATATGAACTATAATCATAATAGTAGGAACAAAATATAATTAATAAAACAAAAGAAATTACAATCAAAACAATAATAATATATAAATATAATAAATGAATATGGGATAATATGTTATAAATGCATCATATATGATATTATATATATTAAAATTGGTTTTCAATCTGATAATAAAATTTTTAAACCACTACATAGGAAGTTTTATCACATTCATCCAAAATTAATCCTAGGGTAAGTGATTTATTAACTCAATTTTCAATCATTGGGTGAAACAAATACATCTCTAATTACTTCATGATATTATTAAATTTTTAATGAAATATACTATTATTTTATATTGTATTTAATATATTTTTACATTGATTTACATGTTATACAGGTAAACAATTCATTTATTAATCCAAAATTCAATGGAATGATTACTGTAAGGGACTTGTCCTCAATTTTCGCTCTTTGAGACCTATGTCATATGATGAACATATCTTATTTTAATTTTTTTATATATAGATACATTTACATGTAATATCATAATATATTTTATTCAAATAATATTTTATTTTTATTTTAATCATATCCATTCACTTAGATTTTGATTTAATGTATCCAAAGTGATAAAAATTTCATGGTACAATCTCATCAATTGTCAAGATAGTTTTTGATTTAGTCTATAATATGGGTTTATAAATATACACTTCTCAAGGATATTTATGATTTCTCTTATAATTTGGTTATTTTTTATATTTTCAATTAACTGTTTCATTTTCCCACTCTTTGGAACTTATATTAATTAGGAATATATATTTCATAAAAATCATCATTATTTCTCTATTTGACCAAAAACCATTTTTCATAAAAAATGAATGTACTATAAAAATGACTCTATCATTCATAAAATGAATTATTAAATATATTTTTACTCATTTTAAATTTTTTTTAAAAAAATTTTGAATTGAATATTCATTCATTTTTCTAAACAATGTCTTGTTAACATTTTCTGAAAAATTTAAAGGAATCGTTGTTTTACCATGTATGGAACAAACAAAATTTTCTACACTCAAAACCATTATTATCATTGTATATTACATTAGAATTTAACAATTTCATTTTCATAAAAAATTACTTTCAAAAGGTTTTAATATTTTTTTAAATGAAAGTATAATTTTATCACAAAATTTTCTAAATGGGATTCTTAAAACAACATTTATTTGTATCCAAGTTTGTTTTGTAAAGAAAATGACTGCATAATATTTCTATAATTTTTTATTTCTAAAAAATAAATATCATCATAGTAAAAATGGTATTTTTTCTAAATTTCATTAATGATATATTAATTATATCTACGTTCATCGTTGTCAACAACCATTTTTGTCACTAACGCTTCAATATTCTTGTTTTAAGGATATAATTCTCATTATATCCTGGGATTGATTAATATTATTTCGTAGATATTTTTATGTTACCTATTTCTTTTACATGGGTCAACCACTTTTTAAGGTTGTTTTTATGGACCTGTCTTGTTTCATCATTTTATCTATGCTATAAAGATATTTTTATGGAACCCATTTCCTTTCCATGGGTTCATCATGTTTTAAGGAGATTTACATGGGGTATATTTCTCTTCCATGTATTTATCATCATTAAAAAAATAATTATTAATCCTATGTGTTTTTTCTAATAACCTAATGTACTTTATTCATTATGTGGTTTTTTACACTATATATGATGGATAAACAAAAATATCACCACGTAAGCTAATAATAAATTATATGATGGTTGTGTCCATATATCATTGAGTAATCCCTTTGTAGCTTATATGATGGGTGTGACCAAATTGCATTAGGTGATCCAAATATAGATTAAATTATTGGTAAATCCAAATAATTATCCATTGTATTAGGTAATGAATATGTTATATAAATATTAATGTTGGAATTCAACCATATAGTTATTCAATTTCTTTGGGCTTAGTAAGTGTTCTATTAGTGTTTTATAAATATGATGTGCCAAGATACAAACAAATTTCCTTCATGCTTTATTTAGTTTTGTGGTGTTTCCTTTTTCCAAAATTAATAACACATGGAACTTGATTATTTATTCTAATGACTCTTTCATTATTCTATGATTCAAGATTTATTATTTAAAAATTTATTTGTATGTTTTCTTTAATGATTCAATTATTCTCTCTATTTATATAGTCATACCCTTATTCTCTTGTTATGTTCATTTATAAAATATTATTTTTAATGATTATTTATACCCTTAATATGGATTTAAGAACACCCTTCTTATATTTCCTTCTCCCCATGTTTTCAAGAAATGATGTTTAATAAATTATGATCAGAATGTATTTCATATGTATAATTATGATGAGTTAATCTGAAATAAGAAAGGCTGGTCTATTTTCGAAAATGAAAATTTAAGGACATGAGTAATATTTAGGTATATTTTTCCCTAATGGTCTAAAAATATAAACCTAAAAGGTCTGTGAAAATATACGTGATCTAATTTTTCATTTTCACATTACATGTTCTGGATAGAAAAATTAGGGACGCAATTAACAATATCATTGAAATAAATTTATATCTTCTAACATCATCACTAGTTCTGGGAGTCGAGGCTTTGGGATATTATAAATTATATCATAGTTAAGTGTAGATGACATTAGATATTATGATTTCATCATGTGGGGTAATATTGGAATCTATAGAAACTGTCATAGGTATATAATATTAATAATAATTATATGTTTAATCTCATATACCCCCTTTATTGTTTTAATGGATGATATCTTAAATTGATTAATGAAATTTTAAGAGTTGTATTATTAGGTTTAAGTATATGTCAATTTATTTAATGTGAATTATGTATTTAATTTTTTTATATATAAATTATATGGTATTGGTAAACATTAGGGTTAATATGATCTTTTCTTTGAGCCAATTTTGAGAACACATGTTTTTCGTATACATTACAATGGGATTGAGCTTTGATTTGGAGAAAAAGTGATTAATGATAATTAAAAAGGAAATGACCATATTTTTTACAAATTAGAAGAATAGTTTGATATATCCATTGATTTTAATAAACTCTCTAATATTTATGTCATTGAGGTTTTTTTTGGATATATGATTATAATTTAATTGAATTATTTAGTTTTAACTTTGGTAATTACTGTTAGATTTTTATGATTAATGTTATATATAATGTTTTATACATTTTTTGAATTATCTTTCCAGGTTCTAAAAGTATTGGTTCTGGTTTCTTTATAAAGTCTAGTTGTATTACTTGACTATCTATTTAATGGTTTTGGGGTCTTTCAAATATGATTTGAGTGCATTAGGGATGAAAAGTTCATTCTGAATACTTGTCGTCCAGATTAAATGATAATATTATGATGGATATTGGAAAAATGATGAAATTATATTCATTAAGTATTTACAATGCCATATTTTCGTAGTTTAGATGGAAATTTAATTTCTTATATTTATAAAAAAGATCATAAAAAATATAATATTAAATTCAATTATGAATAATCAGATAGTCTATTCAATCATCACAAATTTATGATTTTGAGGCCCTTAACTTAACAGTGACCATTCATTTTTTTATCAAAGACATCAAAAACTCCAATTAATATTTATGATTTTCATCTATGTCCAAATATCCACTTCACATATATGATATCTTTTTTTTCCTATTAATTTTTATTCCAAATGGACCTTTTACTTCCATTTATCATTATTATCAATTTTTTAAATAACCTTTTTTACAATATTTTTTTACATTAAAAGTATTTTATAATATATAATTTTTTATTTCAGAAATAAATTTTAAATATTGAGGATTCAATTTTCTAAAATAGGTAGGATGTGACACCATAAGATTTTAAAAGGGAAAAAATTATGATCAATATCATAATTAACATGAAAAACATAGGTTATAAGAGAATGAAATTACCTACGATGTTAAGATATATTGTATTTGAAATCAATTAATTGTATATTACATCGTTAGGTATACAAGACGCTCATTTTTTTATGTTTGATAAATTATTCAACGTATAACATAGAGATTAAAAACCCACAATATATATAAATATTTATACCAATCCCTTAAATTATTACGTATGATATCTATTTACTTTATTAAATATATATAGGTCAAAATCAATATAAATTACTTATATATACATAATAAATAATCAATAATGTTTTATTAAAGTTATTTTATTCATAAATATTATATTTCCATCAAAATATGGTTTATATTTCTATTTATGAAAAAATGATATCGATTTATTTTGAAATTTTATAATTTTTTTAAAAAAATTTATATTCATTTTTTAAATCATTATTTAAAATGTTATTTGGGTGAAATTTTCAGATTCAACCAAAAATGTTGTTTTTCAGTGAATAATGAAAACAAAATCCCTAGAAAATAATTTTTTCTCGATAAATTTAGTAATTCATAAGACGCATTTTGTTACTAATAAGTTTTAAAATAACATATGTATTATTTAGTTATATTTAATAAATTAATTTCATTTTAATAATCATTATATTTTATTTTAGTAAATTTTTCTTTTTAGTTTATAAATGGGGTTTTTATGACTCTTCACAACAACATCATATTTCTTCATTTTAATTAATTAAAATTATTTCTAATGTTGAATTATCTAAATAAAATATAAATACTATATATAAATACTTTTTTATTGATATTCATTTAAATTTTTTCATTTGATATAATGTAAATATTAGATCCTTTTCTGATTGAGATATGTACACTTCATGAAAACTATATTTCTCATCACATTTACAGATTGGGATTTAATTATAATTTTTCTACAATACTAGATATAATATTTTTAAAAAATAACGATTATTTATAAATAATATTCTCAATACTATATAATTGTAATGTTTTGATATTTTGTAGAAAATATTTACTAATTTTTTATGAATAGAGAAAAATATTTATTTTTAATTAGAAACGCATTTTCATTTAAATTATTTATGAAGTTAAATTATATTTTAAATTTATTTTAAACTAAAATAATTTTATTTATATATATATTCATCAAATTATCCAATTTTTTTAAAATTTATAATTAAATTTGATATAAAAACTATTTAAACAATTCAACATTTCCAAATTCAAAACATTCTTTCTCATCTCATCTATGAGGTTAATTTTAATTTGGGTTTTCACTCTTATTTAAATTGAATTTGAAAAAAATGGATTTAAGGATTATAATCAATGAAATATTTTATTTAATAAGGTCATATATTTATTTTTTCCAATACGAATTGTGAAAACAATAAAAATTAATTACCAAGATTAAGATAAAAATAGTTTTTCATGGGTTTAAACTAAAATGATAATGTTTTAAATGACATAACCGCTTTTATAGAATATATTTATAGGAAATATTTAAACCTTATACCTTATAGGATATATAATATTCCATTATTGGATCCTTTTTATAAGAAAAAAATCATGGGTTAATTTCAATGTGTTCAAAAATTACAATTGTGAGACCCACCTCATTTATAAAAGGTATCCCCTATCATCATCTCTTCATGCATTAGCACCCCATTGTATCAACCAATAAGTTACCATATAACTTTAATAATTCCATCGAATCATCCTGTTAGACTAATTTGGGGAATAATTTCGATCAATGAGGCCTCTGGTGCAATGAAACAAAATTACCCAAATAAAATGAATTGTTATTCAATAAGCATTTTTATTTTATTTTTTCTTCAACCTCCTTAAATTACTATTAAAAAATATTTATATAAGAAATATATTAATTATAGTTACTTTTTATTTGGTAAATTTCATAACCGAATTACTTATCCTCTTCTACTAAATGGGTTACGAAATCATAATTCATGGGTTTTGTGGACAACTAGCTCATCATCCAATGTCAATATTTTTTCCATTACCACCTCACACTATTGGGTATGATGAAGAATATAAATTATTTATATAATAATTATAAAATAATTATACCTCTATAGTCATTATACAATTTATATCTTCTTAAATTTCAGTGCTTAGGGGATACGACAGTGTTGTTAGTGTGCACGATAGACTACCCCCTCATGAAGAAAAATAATTTATTTTCACTAACTCCTTACATTAAATATAATATTGAAAAATGTTATAAATATAAATGATATGAATTACATAAATATTATATTTATATATATTTATCATTATTAGAATATTTTTTATAATCTTATTTCAATCCATTTAATTCAATGAATTATGTTAATGTCATTCTTGAAATTATGGAATACCGTCTTCACCAAGTTATGTGACTCCATCTTTTCATAACCACAAAACATTGATTGTAAATATATGTATATTTAAATAAATAATATATTAGTTATGATATTATTATCATTATGTAATGATGTAAAAGTAAATAATTCATTTCTATAATGATCATTCAAAATGGAAGTGAATCACATCCGTATGTATAACCCACAATCTCTATGATCGTACCCCACATCAATTTTCAAAACCATCATTCATAATAGTTCCTAAAAATATAATTTATGTATAAATATGATAATTATGTCATTATTATTATTATTAAGGTAATATAAAAATATTATACAAATAATAATAGGAACATTCATAACAAATAAAAAATGATAAAACAATTTTATTAACAACCAAAACATTCAAAAAAATAAATAATGATTAATTAATATCTAATAATATGTTATTAAAGAATCATATATTAAATTATAAATTTTAATATGGTTCTATAATAAGTTAACATTATTTATAAAACCACTAAATAAGAAGTTAAATTGTGTTCAATATATAGGAATCATGTGGTATGTATTTTCTTATCTCAATTATCAATCATTGGGTTAGTGTTCAACTTCACTAATTATATCATTTTATAATTATGCATGTAATTAAATTGATATTTTTTATTTTATTTAATATTCTTATGTGGATCAAAATTTTATACACATAATAAATTCATTGATAAATCCCCACTTCAATGATAAGATCATTGTAATGGATATTTGCCTATATTATCTTTCATTGAGTCATTAATCATATAATCCACACATATTATTTTTTGAGGAATATATCAAGCCTATATGAAATGTGATATCCTTAATTTATTTAGTCTCATGATATTGTAATTTTAATTTAATCTAATCCTTTCATGTGGATTACCATTCAATGATACCTTATTTTTAATAGGTTTCTATTAAAATCTCATCGATTATAGGGATTATTTACGATTAAGTATCTAATATAAAAATATTAAGATCTAAGACTCATGGAATATCATTATTTTTCTTATCATATATTTATTCATGAAATTTTAATTTAATAGGGCCATTTTTAAAATCTTTTTTACTTAGTAATTATTAATAAAATAATATAAAAAATCAACTTTATTTCTCTATTCAGTCGAAAAAACCTTTTCCTAGAAATACATGTTTTCATAAAAAGTTATAAATTTTTTTAAATAATCATCATATTTATGAAATAAAGTTTTTATAAAAATACATTTTTTGAAAAAAATTAAATTTAATCACCATGTGGATTTCTAATAATTACCATTTATATTTTACAATAAATGTGAATGGAATATTTGTTTTAACATTTATAGTATGAATGGAATTTTACTCTATCATGAACATTATTCAAATTGAATCATTATTTATAATTTGTCAAGGTTAATATAAATAAAAATCATTTTTTAAATGAATTGAAAATATTTTTTTAATGATGGAATAAATTTCATCATAAATTTTTTTTTAAAATTATTTTTATAACATCATATATATGATTATAATTTTGTTTTAAATGAAAATTATGTGTTCAAATATTTTATGAACTTTAATTTTTTTTAAATTGACTTCTCAATATTTACGATTCTATTTTAATACAAATTGTATTAGTTATAATTTAATGTTTCCCCCATTCATCAATGGAAAAATCCATTATTGTTACTTATTCTACAATGATGATATTTTGTTATGATAACATCCTTATTTCATCTATAGATAGATTAAAAGTATTTCTAATATTTTATTACAGAACAAATATCATTTCCATGTGTTAATAGTTTAATGGCTTGTTATTGTAAATTATAATGACTCTTACTTTTGTTAAATCCTTATTATATTATTCATGATTGATGATTCATTCCTTAATGGTTATGTATAATATTATTAATTTATCATCCACTATGATTATATAATCATAACCTTTCAATATTCTTATGTAGAATTATGAAATTTTCATGTTATTTTTATCCTAACCAAGAATTTGAGTAATCCATTCTTATGTTTTCTTTTCTATAGGTTATCATGAAATGGGTTTGAATTAATTATGTGAATAAGAGATATTATATGGATGATTATTATGACATAATGTGGAAGAAGAAAACATGGGTTAAGGGAGATAAATTATCATCTAATTTCATGGGTTTTTTATGTTGGAATTTTCTCTTAATTATATTAAAAAATTAAACGCAAATGGTCGTTGAGAATGTAAGTTAACCAATCATTCCTTTTTTGATGTTGTGAAGTTTGTATGAAAAATCATAGGTCACAGTTATCAGTATAAATGATGAAAATGAAATTTTTATGATTTAAAAATGGGATCCTAGGGTGTGGGTTCTAGGATATTATAATGATTGTCAATAAAATCAATTACTAATTTTAGTAATTAATTACAATGATAAATGTTTGTTTGGGTAAAAGGAATAATGTTAAAACAAAATTTCATAAATCACTCAATGTTTCCCAATGATATAGTGTTTTAGGTTATTTTACACCCATTATCCTTTATGACTACACATTTTCCCATTTTTATTGTCATTTGACATGTGTATAGTGAAATTATAATTTTTTAAAATAGTTGGTTACTCCAACAAATAATGTTCAAATAAATTATAAAAAGGTAACACATTCACAACATAAATACTCACAATTATTTTTAATTCATAATTGATCCCCTAAAATATTACTCTCCATATAACCAAATTACATGAACATAAACCCCTAGTAACATAAATTATGTCTATTGTATTCATATTCATAGAGAAATTGAATGAAATTTTTTTTCATCAAAATTATTTTTTTCAAAAACTTAGTTATCATATAAAATACATTATATCAAATTTATTCATGAAACAATAATATTTTAACAATAATATAATTTATATAGTGAATTTTTACTACATTAATGTTATAATTATTATTTATTAAAATAACCCTTCCATTACGGAAATCAAAATAGGTGTTCATTCTTTTTCACAGACGACCTCCTCCATGATGTAATGTTTTTTCCCTTCACCGCCTTGCAATGTATTTTATAATGACGTAATAAAATGATAATTAATATTTTCATGATATCATTATGGTTTTGGTTTAAAATATTATACAATAAATAATTGTATGATAAACGAATAATTACTATTAATTTAATCATTTAAAACAATATACCAAAAGGATAATATTATATTCAAATTAACTAATTCTTTTATATCCATTATTTCATCATTTAAAGCCATAAAAATTCAGATATATATCCAAAATAAATAACAAATAATATCATTATACTTCCCTTATAATGATATTTTAATAAACATATGTTATAATCTTTCATTAAATCAGGTCATGTTGAAGAATGGGTATGTTTGAAAAACTAATTGATGAAAATTATGAATTTATATCATGAATGAAAATTAGATTATAATTTCAAGTATAATATGATTTAAAATTTTAAATAATTTTTTTCTGTAAAAATAATTTCTATAATTTATCAACTATTTAATGAAACTCCCTTTATTCGTTAAAACCCCCCAAAACAAACTTATTATGGACTCCAAATTCAATGATAAGGTATAAAAACCCATGAAATAAATTTTAAAAAACATAAATAATAACCAATCTTCCCAAAAAAATAACTTTTGGATCCTAATTAGAATGTATTATGTTTGAAGAATGAATATTAACAAAGATGTTATAAATCTAGTACATTTGATCCAATCTATAGACATTAATGTAGATAATATAAATAGTTCATGTATATACATTTCACTAATTAATATTATGAATGAAAATTTTTATTATTATGGCTATTTGTATGTTATAAATATAAATATGTTTGTTATATATGGGGATAATTTACATTATTAGATGTTAGGAATAATAGGAAATGGATTTCATCTCAAATTCCTCTATTTCAGTCATGTTTGTTATTATGTAGCTAATTTAATTTATGTGGTGAATAAACATACTAGTTAACCTATAAAATCGTGGATTGTATATTAATCCTTGTATATTATATTCATTGACTAGACCTTTCATTCATTGGGTTTTCTAAAATTATTGCTCAAGATTTAAGGGTTTTCTATGTCTCAATTCATATTCTTTGAGACATTATGCATTTTGTGAACCATATTTTAATTGTATGATGTATTAAATAATTATTGATGTATTTTTATCACACTATGCATATCTAATGATATTTATTATGAAAATATTATCTTTTATTTCATTTTTAATTATTCAATTTTCTATCGTGTAGTAAATATTATCTAAAACAAAAATTTCCTTCATTTAATTACTATTTTTATCAAGAATGTATTTCATAAAAGTTTGGTATATTCACTACATTGATTTTTTATGTTTTATTTTATAATATTGTTTCTATGAATATTCAGTGCAACTACAAAAACCATTTCATAAATTAAACATAATTATTGAGATTTAATCATTTTAAATAACCATATTTCATTATCCATAGATATTATGATCATATTATTCTAATATTGATAACAAATTTATACTCTTTTATCAATATAGTCTGAACAACACATTTTAAATAACTCATATATTGTGATGTTCATTCATAATTTATGTTATTACATTTAAATAGGTAAACATATTATTTGTTTGATGTCTTTATACAAATACGAGATATTAATGTCCTGTTGAGTATTTTTTTAACCATCCACCTCCCTCCTCAAAAAATATTATAATCATTTTATTCTTTTTATTTTCATGGGGAAATTATTAGAATTAAATATTTTGGTATTTAAATATTTGATATTATTTGAAAGGATTATTATGTATTTTCTATTCATTTTATCTTATGGTGAATGCATTGGAGTTAAAATAAATGATGGGTGGGGATGACATTACATAGCCCCTCGAGGCATCAATATGTGTTGATATCACTGGATCGGGAAATGTATGTCTATTGTGTAATAATTGTTACCAATGGAAAGGTTTATAAAACATTAATGCTTATAATGTATATTGAAAATAATTATTGGGTTTATAATATAGGATTGATAATAATTTCATTGGTATATACAATAATTTGGAATATAATTTGATTTATTGCTATGGTAAAAATGCATATTTTATTATATTATTAAGAAAAAAAGCTTCTATAAAACCCATAGTAATATGTCCAAGTACGGGAAATTATATTTTTTTTCATAATGTATTGATTATATAAATTTACTTTCAATGCATCACTTTCTGGATACTGAAATGTGGATTCAAATGCTGCACAAATTCCCCTTGAGGGAATCACCGTGGAAAGGAGTTATTGATCATGGACTCAATGATCACTAAGATGCAAGATGATTGGGACAAATACTGTAAACCAAGAAAGAAACAATTTTATAAGATTCATTGGATTGTTAAATTCTATTTATGAGAATTTAAAAGGATTGATTTATTAATTATATTTATTTAGTATGTTAATAGTTATTATAGAACCAGACATGTATGAAAGTAAATTAAACTATATTATTCAAATGATGAATTTAATGAGTAGCTAAAGATGAAATATTTTGCTTTACATTTTCAAATTCATATTTTTTAAATTTTCATAATCATTTTTGATTTTCTATTTGGTTGAAACCTAATCATGATGATGAAGTAAGGAATAATATTTTTTCAAAAACACTTATTCTTATAATCTATTATGGGAGAATAAATAATTTTTTTAAAATATTATAATAGGAATACTATGTTGGAAACGGTTATTTTCATAGTATTTCTTAAGGATGTGAGATAAATATTTTAATAATATAGAAACTATTATCTATTTTTTGTAATGAGTGACATTTGATGAAAATATTCTATATATTTTAAAAATTATGGGAAATATGGGAAACATATAAGTATTATCCAATATTAATTTTATTTGAAAATTATATAATGATATAATAATTTTTTTTATAAACATAACCTTTGATTTTTTGGAAAGGATATATTTTTTTGAGATAAAAAGTTAATAACACATGAATGAGTTATGAATAATAGTATGGTATAATGTATACTATATTTCAGTAAAATTAAATGTGGGGTGATTTTAAAATTTTGTGTTATATATCATATATATAGATGTGATTAATGATAATAGATTTTAAATGATTATTTATTTTCTCGTATTAGGATATATAGTTACTATTTTGAGACCATATGAACTAGCGGTTAATATCATTTGGGAGGTAAATATATGGTTAATTTTTTGAGAAATATAATTCTCATTGGCTATTAATTTCTATGGAATACAAAATTATTTCTGAAATGTGGTTTACTATTAGTATTTATTTTTATGTGTGACTCGTTTTTTTGGAAGGAAATGATGTATTTTGAGAGCATAGATTTGAATGGTATATTATTTAGAATATTTTAATATAGTTCTAGGAAATTTTGTGACACTATTTTTAAAATAATGTTCACAATTATGAGAGATGAAAAATCTATGAATCATAGGTTGAGATAATAATGATATATGTTTCATTAAGAGGGATATAATTTAAAATGATTCTGAATAAACAATAAATGTAAAAATAATATGATAAATTTTGGGTTTTATAATGTTATACATAATGTGGTAAAATTTTAATATGTTTATTTATAATAATTATTTTATATTTACCATTATTTATTTAAACTAGCTCAATATTAGTAAATTCTGAAGAGAAAATGAATGAATTAAAAATATTGATGATGTAGACAATTCATAAATATTTCTAATGAAAAAATATGATAATATCTGGTATGATTATTCTTGTAATTTTGAAAAAGGTATATATAAATTCTTATTAGAATCGAGAATATAGTTTATCTTCCAAACACACGATGGAATTTAAAGATAATGTTTCATGGAAGATATTTTGATGAGGATGATGAAGGGATAAATTTTTTATTTTCTATATGTGAAAAATATTTTAAAAAACATTTGGAGAAATTTCATTAATGGGATGGGTCGATTATATAACAGTGGAGTCAATGGTCTTAAAACTCACATGGATTAGGGAATGAGTAAATCTACAATTTTTTTATTATTTCTATTATTGATGGCCATTATGTGACTCAATTTACCAAACCATCGAGGATGAGGGAAATAGTAACCAACAACCATACAGATAAGGAAAAGGTTACACAACTACTACAAATAAATCACATAGTGAGTTTCCAATCTATTATGTATAGTCACATATTTTATGGATGTCTTCACTAAATAATGAATATTATGTTATATAAAATGCCTAGTGTCATTAGTGTCATATAAATCACTTTTTGGGTGTGAGGGAATTTATTCCGTATAGATTAAGATCCATATCTTAGTATAATTCTACCTGAAATTTGGAATGGGTTAGAATGTTTTATAAAGAACATGTCTTTATTTTTTATTAAAATAAATGTCATCCCACATTCTAAAAAACCCACAATCATTTACTGGTTTAAAATTAATTATGAGTTCCATTTGACATTCAACTAACCTCATGAGTATTGTTTTTGTGATTTAATTTTTTTATGGGCTTCAATATAACACCATGTAATTATAATAGATGGTTACCTTTAAATAGGTCAATGTGTTACATAACATTCTCCACATGTGGAACTGAATAAATGTGATGTATCAAGATAAAATATAAATATTGATATAAAATCATATCCATAGAATTATTGATAATGGATTGTAATAACCTAATTATGAATTAAATTTACAAAAAATAAAATAATTACTATTAATGAAATTAAATTAATTTTCAAAAAATGACTAATTGGATCATTTATTGTTTATAAAATTTTTCTTCCAAATAAAATTATATTTTGTATTATAAATTTATATACAAAGAAACTTATGACTAATGATAAATTATTTTTGAAATCTATATTTGGATAGAAATAATTTATTCTATAATTGATATTAATTATGATTAATAATAGTTAGAATTTGAAAAAGTCATTTTAATAATAAAACAAAATTATATATATATTTTATGATTTTATTCAAAAAAATAATTTATTGATTTATTGATTTAAAATTATTAAAAATTTACATAATTTTATAACTATTCATATCAGAGTATACATAGTTTGAATTTTTGATCTCTTTCTAAAAGAGTCAATTTTTAGTCGAAAAATGAGATTTTTATGAAATGTGTAATTTGTATGACTTCAACATTATATAAGAATAAATTTTAAAGTTATTAATAATTTAATATAATAAAATATAAATTTTATGTGTAAATTTATTATTTTAAAATATTTATTCAAACTTATAAATCCAATATAATATATTTTAATAACTAATAAAATTGTTAAATTAATATAGAAAATAATTTCATTCATTTCTTGGATTTATGTACTTTTAAATATATATTTGGTTGTGGGTGAAATTTAATGATTCAAAATAAATTATATATTTTAAATAGTAAATTTATTTCACTAAATTAATTACTATAGGTAAATTTATTTTATATATATACCTTTTTAAATATCACAAATATTATTTCTCTAAAAACAATTTTTATTTGACTATTTGTGTTTAGTTTAAAAATTACCATCACATAATTACAAATTTTATTTTAAAAATTACTTTACAATTTTGATTTAAATGTATCAGATTATCTAAAAAGTGAAATATTAATCATTATAATTAAAATTAACTACTAATGTTAGCAATTAATTATGAAGGTATAATTTATATTTAGTAAAATGTAAAAAATTAATGATGTATTCCGTAAATAAAATAAATTTATCTCAAGAATGAGTTCTTAAAGTCATTTTTTACCTTAATAACTATTTAAATCATATTTTATTCATTTTACCTCCACTGACACTTGAATAATATATTTCCATTAATCAAAATGTATGAGATAATCCTAAAAATACACCTTCATTCACAAAAAAGAAGGTAATATATTCACCACATAAATAAAATCATTAGGATTCAATTAAACCATAAAATTATTCTATTTTAATATTACATGATCTAAAAACCTTGAAAATATGTTCTGGGTCACTTATTTATATCACATTCTCCCAAAATTCAAGGAGAATTTGAAGGAAAATTCATCTCCCCTATGTGAGAATCATCAAATTATTAGTGTTATTATTTATTATATTCAGGAATATATATTCTATCTATAAGAATATAACGATATAATTATAATTAATATACATTAATGTTTATATATTAAAGATATTTGGATTATTTATTCATAAAATACATTAATGAATTTCAAAAATGTTCTTATACATTGTGTGGAATACCGACTCTTCCATGTACAGTGTTTCATATTCCATCATCACGTTATTTGATTGGTTATTATGATAGAGTTAATGAATAAATTTTATATTTATGATATATTTTTTTTTTGTGGAAAATGATAAATCCTATTTATTATATTAAAAATTATCAATTATAGTTAATTGAATCGTTTAAAATAAATGTTCTGCAAGGATAATATTTTATTCAAATTATGTAATTTATTAATATATATCATTTATTCTTATATACAATTTTGAATTATCATATTTTAAGAAAATACTAAATAATGATCATTATTCATCTCTTATTATTATAGTACATCACACCCTCCTTAAAATAATTCATTAGAGTGTTGTATGTTAATGTTCGTGTCAGTTCAACTAATGTATTGATAAATAAATTGAATTTAATTCCTAATGTACAATAAGATAATAATTTATATTATAATATGTTACAGATTTTTGAATAATAATTTCCACCTTTTTGGATTCATTATATGAGTATAAGATTCATTAATTTCAGAAACATTCTTTATTCATAAAAAAACACAAGACTGTGCTCATTATCAACTTCATCCTAGATGAATATTTATAAAGCATTAAAGAGGAATTTTAATCTTATTTTTATATAAATAATTAATAAATCAGTCTCCAATTACCTATTACTAATGTTATTTTCATGAAAAAATGTTTTACGAAACAAGTAAAAATGTCTAAAACTATAAACAAAAATATAAAAAATCGTGAGTATTCATATAGAGAATGATTATTTTGAAGAGTATAAATAAAAAAAATGTGAGTATGGTTTTTTATGTTATTAATATATATATATTTCTGTGATACATTCTCTGAAATTATGTTCATATAAGTAAGGAATAATAAGAATGGATTTCTGTCTCAAATTCCACTATTTGAGACATATTTGGTATTATGATTCAAATTTCATTTATGTGACATATATTAAAACAAATTGATATATACTATAAAAAATTATCTTTTATTAATTTTATTTTATGTAGAATTAATATCCCTATCATTCATTGGATTGGTATTTAAATTATACTCAATATGTAATTATTTTTATAGACTCAACTCTAATTCTTTGTGATATAATACATTTTCTATAAAATGTTTTCATTATATTGTGTACTGATAACGCTTGGATATATTATCATCATATTTTTTTATTCAAAGTCATTTAATATCAATATAATGTTCCCTTTTTCATGTTCCTATCTACTCAGTTGATTCCCCCATATTATTAATTTTTTGTATCTTGTGTTTCCTTCAATGAATTATGATTGTTCTCTTAAATAATATTTTATTAGACTACATTATAACCATTAATCTCATTTATTATATAAATTTTTATAGGAATATTATTAGAAAACATATATTTAACACCATTTGATTCATGATTTTATACATAAATATATACTCCCTACAAACTCATAATATCCCAAATCCAAGTGTGCTTGGAAAATTATATATATAGCACAACAAAACGTATTGAATTACAATGGAATAAACATAATCTCCCTAACAAAATTATAGATTATATTTATTATTATTAAATTATATGTGACAACATGTGGATTTATATAATAAAGGGGTGATCTATGAATCCTAGAGAGGTAATAGATAATTTATAACATTATGAATCAAATACATGTGAGTCAAGATGCATATCGATATGACATATAAGGGGTGAGAATCATAATGTCGAAGGATAATAAATGATATAATATGATAACATAACGAAAATTTAGTAATGTGTCAATAAAATAAAACATTATATCATAAACAAAAGTCAAGTCAAACCATAATGACATCATAACATAGTTTCTTTATGGTAACCTACTGTGAACTATACATGGAAACTCATAATGTAAAAAATTACATAAAGATTTTTTGGGTAATTTATTTTCAATCCCAATATTTAATTAAATATCATTAACATTCATAATTTTCCCCAAAAGATCATAAAAAATTGGAATATCACATAAATTTATACCCTATGATTAAGGTGTGTGGGTTATATTAATATAAATCAACATTCAATGAAGGATAAGTACAGTATGTTGAATACCCTTGAGTTGAAATGATGATGGATATTTAATACAGAAAGGATTTATATAGAAAATAATTGGATATATTTTATCAAAATACTAGAGGTTCATGTGGATTAATGAAGGGTTAAATGTTGTTGAAGGTGTAATAAACCAAGTAATGATTGAATAAATCCTTCTATTATTTACTAAGACACCTGAATTATTTAGTCATATTAGTATAAAATTTTATATAAATATTTAACATTCATGTTATGAAATTTTAATTTGAAAACATGTATTTCATTTTCCATTTCACAGTGATAAAATTTACTTATAAATAATGTTTTTAGAATTTTGTAAGAGGTTTTATTTTTCGATGAATTTTGAAAAATTCTTGTTTTATTGTTTTTTTTTATTTTCATGTTTTTTGAAATAAAAATTATATTTAATTATAGTTTTAAAATTAAATATTTTACTTTTTATTTAAAATAATATAAATTATTTTTATTTGAATGTATTATTTTTATTAATTTGAGTATAAAAATATTTTTTTAAATGGATTTTTTTCAAAAAATGATTTTTCGTTGCATTTTGTGGATTTAATTCTATTTTCAACAATTCAAGTTACGCATTTTAATTTTTTTAAAATTTATTCCAAATTTCAAATCATGGGGATAAATTTATTTAATATGTAACTTTTTATTTTTTGGAAATATGATTATTAACCTTACTATATTTTGTTCCCATGGTAAATAGGATATCAAGTATTTATGGGTAAAAATAAAATAATAAGGACTATAATATGAAACGTTCAGAGACCCCAATTTTACTGGATGAGTAACATTGGTCCCTATTCATTTAATTTTTATATGAAAAATTTATGGCCACATAGATTAAATTATGATCTCTATAAGATTTTATTGAGAGAAATTTCAAATATGTGACATTCGTGATTTTAATAAGTATTATATTTTTTTATTGTATTATCCAAAATATATGAAATTCAATGAATTTTTGCTTTAATATATATATATATATATATTATTCTTGGAAATATATTCTTAATATTTTTTGTGTGTATATAAATATCATAAATATTATCACAATACAAATGCTGCAAATATTTAAATAATAGAAAAATTAGGAATATGTTATTAAAAATATAAAATAAATATATTATTTGATAAGTAATGCAAGCCATGAATTTTATAGATAATGTTTACAAGTTAGAGATGTGTTAAAATATTTTTTTTTCATTCTGTATTGTTTTTTTTAATAGAATATGTTTGGTATTGTGAAAAATAAATATTAATGATATTTTAAAATAATTAATGTCTTATTAAATGACATAAAATTTCTAAAAAATATAAATTCCTCCAATATAACTTTATATAGTCTCAAATGTCATATAATAACCATTTTTGGGTCATTATAAATTTTATTTTAATAATATTTCCACTTAATAAAGTAAAATCGATGTTTTCATATTGGGATAAAGGGGTTAGAAAAGAGATACCTCTAAATAAAAAGAATATGCAATTAAACTAAAATTATATAAAAATTATTGGATGAAATAATTTCAAACGATACACATATTATCATAAAAAACTCACTTTTATTCCACTTTGAAATGAATATTAAATTACATTAATTTACTATTTGGAAAATTTCTATGATTTCCCCTCCCCTCTCTTATAAAAAGGAACCTATTTTATTTTTTTAATCTAACATGAAAATCATTTTTTTCTAATACATGCACTAATACATTCCCAGAATCTCTCCCATAATTTAATATTTCATGATTTAGGTATAACATTATCCTTATTGTCTATAAGGTGTTAATAAATGATATTTTCCATTAAAGACTTATTATTTTTAATAATGTATTATATATTATTTCATCATCCAACTCAATAAAACCATATCAAACTCTAATTATGAAATAACTTTAGTAACCTTATATTTATAGTTTTTATTATATTTTTTAATGACCCATAAACTTCTATTTTTCTATCAAATGGGAAAATAATTCATCATCTATTTGTACAGAAGAGTACCACCTCGCGAACCGATGCAACTCCTTTTCCATCACTATATCATAATATTGGATATAATAATTAAAATAATTATTATATATTATAATAATTTAATATTTAAAATTTTGAAAAATAATAATATATCACTAATATTATGACCTTTCAATGATCCTTGAAATTATAACATCGTTTGTGTGTATGTGTGAACTATCACATATATGAAGTGATGTGATTGAGTTTTCAATGATACTCCACATGGATTTTATATATATGAATATTTAAAGATATAATATGAAATTATTATATTAGTAGCATTATATAATGGAAAAACTATTTAAAAAAATTATATATAATGATCTGTTAAAAACGAAATATATTACATATGCGTACATACAACTTACCATCTCCATGATTATAATATTTTCAATTTCTCTTAAACATATTTAAAATAAGTCTTTTAAAAGATAATGTTTTTATAAAAATTATTATTATGTAATAAAATTATTGTTTATATTATGGAATAATGTCCTCTTTGACCATAGTCGACTATCTGATGTAATGATGGACTTATGAACAAAATATCAACAAAATATATGATATGCATTTCAAAAATTAAATAATTTCTATATGAAGGTAATAATAGAAAAAATGTAAAATTAAAAATGAATAATGGATTAATAGAAATTAAATAATTTACCTTAGTTTATTATTCATGAAGATATACAATGTATGTTGATAATTGGACATAAGGTAGGGGAATTCTTAACTTGATTTCCATTCTTTGAGTTATACTTTAACATCATTGATTATGTAATTCAATTATTAAATTTGATATTTATTTTTATTTTCATATATTGAATTTCAATTTTTTTATGTATTTAGTTCTGATACACATAATCAATTCATTTTATTAACACTCACTTCACTGATTTTGTATTTTTAAGGGATTTTCATTTAAAACCCTACTTTAAAACCCCACTTTCATTATTTATATTTATTTACAAAATTAATTTTTTATCCTTTCATGTAATGATATTATATTCAATTATTCCTGAAACATTAATAAGTTTATGTTCTCTATAAAATTTTACTTTGTAATTTTCAATGAAAAGGTTTTAATTTTTATTTGAAAAGATTTTATAAAACATTTTATTTAAAAATAAAACACGAAATTTATTTATGAATATTTTCATGTTCCAATTAATCATTTTCCTTAATTATTATATGGTTTTTGGGAATATTATTATAACAATATATGATTCTGATATAAAGAAATTAAATATTTTTTCATGATAAAACAACGATTGTTTGTCATGTTAATAAATGATAATGGGGGGTTCCATGATAAACCAAGGATATAGGGTTATAACTTCAAATGAATTGGGTACTATGGAGTTAGTGGTTGATTATATTAGTTACTCCATTTTAAAAATTGATATGGAAAATGTGATCCCAAGTTACATTCAGAAATTTTATGTTATTTCAAATGAGTTATAAAAAAATATTTTGATTTTAAAATATTAAGATATAGATGTTTTTAAAAAGTTGATTATATTTTAGTTTCATGAAAAATGCATATCTAGAAGTAATGATTACGACTATTTATTAAATAAAAATGAAAAATAAAACAATAAAGAGGATGTGTTTAAATAAAAATTATTTTGATCATATGGGAAACAAGTTTAATAGATATTATTCGAAATATCATATTGATAGACATATTTTAAATCTTCCAAAGTTTCCCACTATAAAATTGTGTTAGCTTGATTGAGAATCCTATGAACCGATGCCTTGGACCATTCCCTCTCTAAAGTGGGATTCATATTAATTTTTTAAATGATGATCATGAAAAAAAATTCCTTTGTAGAGTGTAATAATCGTTCAATGGACTTATTTTTAGTCGATCCAAATCTTACCCTTCATTTCCACTTATATTATCCTACAATTTACGACAACAACCTTAATGGATAAGGATCTATTGGCTCTTAAAGTTCAATTGTTGTCCCATAAAATCATATAATAGTCATTATAACTTTAATAATCTGATATTTTTTCCATTTATCTATTTTTAGGATCTATATTTTTCTCAGGAATCCTGGATAGGTTTTTGGAAGTCCACAACCTCATATTCAGGATTCAAGTACTCACCATTCATTTATTTATTAAAATTCAAGGAAGCACTAAAATCCAAATTCAAAGGATAAAAAGAAGAAAAAATTCCATGTTCATGAACTATTACATTCCACACCCATTAAACACCACCCTATCTGACTGGTATTCTAAAAGGAGCATAAACCCTATCATATGAAATCCCTTTAGATGAATGTCCTCACCGCCACCAACAAGGCTAACCTCACCTTTAGACATTATTTTTTGAGACCCAAAGCCTTCCTAAATTTCACAAAAACAATTATAGGAAGAAACCACATCCATTTTAAGGATACCAAGAGGCTCCAAAATATATATCTATTTATCTTTATTGGATAAAATAATAATATTAAAAAAAATTACCTGTTTAGATAACATTAATTTAACTAACATAAAAAATATATCTTCAAATGATCATATAGAATAATAATAATTAACATAAATTGATGTTACCTCCTCTGAAGGATCTTCCCAAACATTATAGGTTCCATAATTATCTATATCATGATACTGATCATCCTAAATCATCCACTTTCCTATAAAATTTGCCATTGATAATTGAATTTCTTAGAGACCAGCACATCCACCCCAGTCAGAATAGGATTTATAGGAAAAATTACATAATAAGAAACCGACATTGACACAACATCATAATTAATTTTTTTCTTCCTCTGATGGTGAGTAGATTGGTGCCCTATCATCCCACACCTATCACAGGAGACCTTTTTTGACGTAACTTTATCCTGTGGCCAATAGCTATATAAGGACTATAAGAAGGCAGTTTTCTCTCATAATTAACATCAATTTGGATGTTATAAGGGGGAGTAGAAAACATTACATTAACAATACTGGTTGAGATAGAATAATCTACAGTAGTAACCAAGAAAAGTTACCAAATCAAACATACTAAATTTCCTTATCAAGACATATAGAAATACTAATTTTTGAGAGAATATTTTGTAAAATCCTTGTTTGTAAATAGAAAAAATTAATTCCATGAATAAGAACCCATACATGAGGGAAAATCTTCCTTTCCCATGATACATTGATGACTAATGACCATTCATAAAGTAGAGTCCATTTATTCTTGAAGATTATATTCTTCTAAACCAGTAACCTCGAATTATTGTAAATGGAATATAATAGTTTCTACTATAATTTATCATTTATCACATGTAATAAATTTTTGTGAAATAAATGTTTGGGAGAATCATTTTATAACATAATATAACATGATGATAGTATAGAATATTTTGAGACAACATCCCCCATCATTATTAGAACATCAGATCTAGTGGTTGGTGAAGGATGGATCAGTTCTCTTGAAAATATATTTTATGTCATTGTATTTTTATAATGTCAAAATAAACCCCTTTATATTTATAGTTTTGAGGGAGAAGATGATTGATGGTGGTATCTGGTTAAGAAAACCTAAGATAAATATGTTCTTGATTTAATAGAATGGTATTTTCTTAAGATAAATTTTCTAGAAGAATGTTTTTCTTAAGAGTATTGAACTTTGAGTTGAGAAAAAATTATTTGACATGGTGAAGAATAATGTAGATATTTTTATAGTGAATGAAACAAATTTTAAAAAACAACGAAAATACAATCATTATTTAGTTAGTTAAATTAATAATAAAATTAATAAATTTCATTGTGGTTTGAATCCAATTGTATGAATAACATTGTCTTAATGAGAATATAAATTACATGACTTCCATTTTCATTGTTATTAAAACGTTTTGATCAAGTTTTCTTAAATTTATATGCCTCATGATGAAATTTGTAAGAATAATTCTAGTTCGTAGTGTCTAGACAAGAATTTTAAAATAAAATTTTAATTTAATAAAATTATATTCCCATCTTCTGAAAAGTGTGGTAAAATATATCATGGAAAATGTATCAAAAAATCTAGAAAATTCTTTCGATGTGGAATGTTTGGTCACATGTATACTGACTGTACGTAAAAAGATAAGAAAAATAATGGATAGTGTATTGAAGGATTCATTAATTTCAATGAGTTGTGATATTATTCTAATATGTTGTCGATGTTATAAAATCATGCGAAAAATCATGAGTATTAAAATAAATAACATGTTGGAAAATGTGTTTTCAACTACCAAACATGATGTTAAGCTATCAAATGAATTTGTTGCACGGTTATTACATGTTTATTCAAATTATTCCAATATGATATTTCCTTTTTTTATATTCAAATTCACTAATTTTAGTGAAATATTAGATAATACAAGTGATATCAAATCATGAAAATATGATTGATCTTTTGGTGAAAAAACCTGGATATATAGTTAAAGAAACAAAGATATACAGAAAATTTTCTTTTTTTATAACAAAAATGACCTTTCCTCCAAATATTTTTAAACTAACCATAGTTGAGTTAGATATTGATTTTGGTTTTGATTAGATTTTAGTTTATCATTATACGATAGACATGATATCTAATAATATATTTTTTCGATGTTTTCATTCAATTAATAACTTATCATGAATATGAAAAATTGATTAGAAATTAACGTGAATTTTATTTATAATATTTCATGTTTAAAAATAAAACTATTGATTATAAATAATTTTGATTAATGAATGACCAAATAGATTTTTTTCTTGATTATTTTTCCTGTTTAATTATTTATATAGAGTTTAAGATTACTATAGATTTAGTTTATTGTGTTAAAAGAATATCATAACCCCATATCGAAAGGATCATATAGAAATTTTTATACTAAAAATTAAATTTTAGTAGTTATTAAATAATTTTTAAATTGACATAAAACTTATCCATGGGTGATACTATTTTTTATAGTATATGTTGTTTCTATGACTCCTTGAACTGATTATATGTAATTTTATAACATCACTTTTATGAAAATAATTCGTTTCCTCATATTAATGATTTGATTGATCAGATACATGGGCCAAAAGAATTTTTTATGATTGATATCATGTTATGGTAAAATTAGTAGAAGGTGATATTATTATATATTCTAAATAAATCATTCTATACAAGATAAAAGTTTATCAACTTTGGATTTAATAAGTATCTTGATGAATTAATGGAACTTATGAAGTGATTTTTCCCTAACTATTTGGATATCTTTGTATGTTTTTAATGGATGATATATTGGATTATTCTAAAAATATTAGGATCTGCAAAAAATTATAAGGATTTTTCTTACAACACTCAATGAAAACATGATATATTAAAAAAAAATTCAATTATAATTTTTAGATATAATATATTTATTTCCCTGAAATCATTGTAAAACATAATGTAATAACAGTTAATCCAACAAAAAAATAGTATAATAAATGGACCAAATATAATAATGTTATAGATATTATATACTTCATGAAAATTTAGGCTATTACCTATGATTGGTTGAAAATATAACATGGTTATCTATCCCTATAACTATGCTACTAAAAAATGAGTTAAATTTATCTGTAAAAAAGCATTTGATGATTTATTTCATGAACTGAATACATTATTTTTGAATTATCTAGTTTTTTATCTACCCTCGTGGTGTGGTTATTTTTTAATCTATTATGATTATTTATTAAAGGTGCCTAGTTGTGTTCTGATGTAGAATTATTGGGTAATTTTTTATGCTTCATGGTAACAGAAAACTCATGAGTAAAATTATCTTATTTATGATTTAAAATTAGTTTTCATATTTATTTATTTTAAAATATATATAAATAATTTATATGGATCCAAGGGTGAAATATATAATGATACTAAATAATTTAAGTATATATTTACATATAATGAGTTGAACATGAGAAAGCAGATCTGGTTGGAACTGATAAAGATCTGGATTTAAAAAGTTATTAACATGTTGTAATGGTAAACATTTTTCATGATTTGTTTATTCAAAAAAATGGAATATTTATCATTTTAATATTGGAACATAAACCTTGCGTTGTTGATTTTATGTTTTTTATATATATTATGGACATAGGAACTTCCTTGGATTTTTTCCAGTTTGTGCCAACATATCTGTCACAAAGAATCCATGAATCATAGAATAATGATAATGAGTTAAAAAAAAGATTAATTGGTTAAGAATTTTATGTTTCCAAAATTTAGTGCTGATAATGAATGTGTTTTGAGATTTTGAAAGAGATTATGTCCGCCTTGTGAATCCCAATTGAAGTTGGAGTTGTTAGTTAAAGAATATAGATCATCATTTTTTGTTCTTCATAGAACCACTATGATATACAGACACCTTAAGGATAATTACTATTGGGATTTAATGAAAAAATATATTTCTTAATTTACCATTAAATATTTGTTTCATCAGAAGTTTATAGAAGAATGAAATTTTCTGAAGGGGATGATTCAACCCTAGCCAGTTCCTTAATTTAAATGGGATCATATATCAATGAATTTTGTTGGGGAATTACCAAATTATTGCTAATGTAACAATATGATTTTTTTTCCTGATATATTAAAGAAATATATACATTTCATTCCCAATTGAGATACTATGTATTTGGTTCAACTTTATCTATCTTATCTTAAAGATATAATTATATTACATGGAGTCCCGATCTTTATTACTCCTGATCATGATCTCAAATTTCCGTTTAATTTCAAGAATGAACAATAGAAGTATTGGGAGAAAAATTAAATTTCATCACTACATTTCATCCTCAATAAAATGGATTGTAAGATAAGTCAATTCAATCATTATGGGAACTAATATGATCGATTTCAGTGGATTATCAAGGATTTTGGGATCAAAAACATAGTCGATAGAGTTTTATTATAATAGTTTTTTTCGTTACAGTATATATATAGAATATTCTATGGAAATATTTATAATTTAATGTATAAAACTTATTTCATTGAATGAATTTGGAGGTTGGAATTTTTTGGTATTGTAGATAGTAGAGGAAATGTCTCTAATATTGAATATAATTCAACATCTTATTACGAATAATCATAGAAGGTAAAAAAGTAATACAATTAACAGGATGAATAGATGTTCGTTCAAATTTGTTGATGATATTGTTATTAAAATATATTGATAAAAATTTTCTTTTAATTTTTTTATTATCGGAATGGTATGTCCATGGTTCATTGGATCTTATGAAATCATAGAGGTAGTTAGACCAGTTTTCCATCGAGTGGCCTTGCCAATAAGTATATCCCATGTAAAAATGGTCCACAAAATGTTATGAATATATGTTCTAGATTCGTCTCACATTTTTAACCCTATGGTTGTCCAGTTTGATGATAAAATATCTTATAAGGAAAATATATTTCTATTATAGACCATACATGGGAAGTATTTTGGAACTACAAAATTCTATAGTCTACACTTTTTTGAGGGAACAATATTATGGAAAAATAAATATGGGAATCTGAAAATTCTATAAGGGAAATTCATCATCATTTGTTTTATAAGTTAATAACATTTTCTGGAAAAAATTTACTAAAGGGATTTAATGAAACAACCCATGTAATGATAGAATAATAAATGTTAATATTTATTAATATTACTGAAATATGAATCTATATTCTTATATGATTTTAATTAAAAGATTAATTATAATGTTATATAAATTTAATTTTAATTTTTTTTTAATTATAATATAAAAAATATCTTAGGAATATTTTTTATGAAATCATTGATAAGTTTTATTTTTAATGAATAGAATAAATTACAAATTTTCCTTGAAAATATTATTCTATTACAATGTATATAAAATATTAATATATATTTACTATTTTAGTTAAAATTTAATATTTGGATTTTGATTTAAATTAATCGAATTATGGGTTTTTAAATGGATTTCATACATGAATTAATTAATAAAACATTTTTTTTGAATGAGAATTTTTTAGAAAACTCATTTTTCCTCACCCAATTCCAATTATATTTAACATTATATTAGGAAAATTATATGTTTTAAGATATGGAATTTGGATTCAATATTTGGAATAATATGGAACAAATATATTAAATAGGCCACTTTTATTATTGGGAAATATGAAGAACATCTTTAGAAATTTTTGTTCCCATATAAAAGTGATATTTGAGTAATTACTAGTAGAAATAAAATGATATAGACTAAAAAATAACCCCAAAACCAACCCAAATATTATCATAATATAAATAATCATCCCTCATTATTAAAATATTTGTTATATAACAATCCAGGTTCACTTGGATTAGAGTTTTTCCTTTAGAATATTTTATTTAATGAAAAGTCAAACATGTCACATTCTAGTTTTTAACAAGTATTTTATTATTAATATAATCTTATCCAAATGATATATTATCTAGTAAATATTATTATGAAATATAATTAAAATAACTTTAGTATGAAAGTTTATTTTTAAATTTCTGTGAAAAAATAATTTCATTATATGTTTTCACACCAATTATGCTGAAATTATTTAATTAATGGAAAAATAAACTAAATAATATTAAATATATTAAAAAAAATTAATCTGAGAAAATTAATGTTATAAAATATTTTAATTGATTTATTTGACATATTATAGATTTATAAAAAAAAATTCTTATTTAACATTTTTTATAGATATTTTTAAATGTCAATTTAGTGAATATTGTCAAAATTTTCATTAATGATATTTTATAAAAATATTATTTTATTAAATTATAAAAAATTTATAAATATAATGAATTCAACCAATTGTTTAGGATACCGTTTAAAATATCAAAAAATCACCAATTATCGGTCATTTAGAATATTTTGTAAAAATGTTGACCCTCAAATAGAAAAAAAATCAATGTTGTCACTATAACAGTTAAAGTGGATAAATAACGGTTCAATATAAATGATATGATTATCAAATTTAACTAAAAATATATAAATAATACCAGATTATATTATTTTAAAAAATAATCATTTTATATTCTAAATAATTCACTGTTTATGTATTCTTAATTTAAAAAATTTATAATAATTTTATATTTTGAACAATTCCAAGAGTTTCCCTCCACTCTCTTATAAAATAGAACCTATTATTATCATTTATTAATTCCTAAAAACCAATTTTTATTGGAAAATACCCACTCAAATATGTTAATACAATCCATACGTTCATTCAAGATTCCTTTTTAGGTATAAAACCAATGATTGTAGTCATAAGGTGTTAATAAATAGAGATTTTCAAAAGAAGAGGTATTGGTTTTAATAAATCATTTCTATTTTATTTATTTATAAAAATCCTACAAACATTATTCAACTATGCTAAAATAAGAACCCCAGTTTCCTCTGTATAGATATATGCAATTATTATTTTTGAAATACCCTTAAAAATCACCCTTTCCATCAAATGGGAGAATAATTCACCATCTATGTGTATGACAGACTACCACCTCACAAGATGATACAATTCCTTTTCCATCACCATCTCTTATGATAAGTTTTAAAGATAGAATTTATTTTTATAAATTATTTTCAAGATATATTTATACTTCTGAAATAAATAATATATCACTTACATTCTTACCATTCCATGCACATAAAAATGATAATGTCATTCGTGTATATGTGTGGACAACCATCTCCACGAATCAATTTTATTCATTTTTCATCACCTCATCACATGGGTGATATATATATATATATATATATTGATATATATATATATAATATATTATTATCATTATGGAATGATAAAATTGTACTTACCGTATTTTCATAATGTTCTTCAAAAATTGCAAAACGTACTCATCCATATGTATGACCTATCGTCTCCATGTTTTTAATGTAAATCATTTTCCATAATACTATTTTATAAAATTATTTATAATTATTATTAATTTTTAAATTTGATATTTATATCATTATTATTATTATGTGTATTATTGAATTATGACATCCCTGACCATATTTAACCAGCTGATGTCAAGATGTAGTTATGAGTCAAATATCATCAAAACATCCAACATGAATTTAATAATTATTTAATTGTTATAACATATTAATAATTGAATCAAATGGAACAATAAACCAAACAAATGTTCAAAATAAATCAAAAAATTGACCCATGTTTCTTATTTATGAATATAAAGAATGTATGTGATAAATTAGACTCTAGTTAAAGTAATTATTAACTGAATTTCCATTCATTGAGTCAAACATCTAATTAATTGATTATGTCATTATAATTTTTTGTGTAGAAATAATTTTGATTATATTTGGTTTTATTTGCATTTTTTTATTTTTATTTATAGCTTATAATCATAATAAATTATATTTATAAATTATAACTTCAGTGACATGGTATTTGTAAGGTACATTGTCTAAAAAACTATTTTAAATTTCATCTTTTCTTTATATTATATAAATTTATTAAATGAATGTTTCTAAGACATATATTTAAAGAGAGGCATTTTAAACCATAATTAAACCTGAATACATTGAGGTTATATTTTCAAGTATACAAGGTAATTTTCTTAAATTTTTTTATTTTTATGTTCACAATTTTCAAAACTATGTTATTTTAGAATAAATATTGCATTTTCATTCATTTGTTTAAGGATTCTCTAAATAAAGTTTCATTATTATTTCATGGTTCATGGGAATTTTTTATTATGATGGGTTGTTCCATTGTTAACCAATAATGGGTGGTGCAATAATAAAATAAGGATGGGTTGTTACATTATAACCTACAATGCAATGGGTACTCTGATGTTGGGGGTGAACCATATTGGATAATAAATTTTCATTATTGATATGTAAAATGATGTTAACAGTTAATTATATAACTTTTATAATTATATTAATGAGTTTTCCTGAATATTTAATGATTTTCAAAATAATATCCTAATTATCTTTTTGAAAATATTACCCCTTTATTAGGGTAAAAATGTGTGTTTATAGAATTTTTTTTGGGGTTTCACTGGACTAATGATTTTTTATATCAATTACATATATTTTTCAATACATCCAAATTTTCAATATGATTTTAATAGTGTTTAAGTAATATTATTGATAAGTGTGAGGCCAGGAAAAATATTGAAAATATTCTATCTTATTTTCATGACTTTGTTTTCTAGGTAAAATGGATTCATAGTATAAGTATACCTTTGTAATGTATGAGTCTAAATTGTGTGATTTTCTATAATTCACAAAAACTAAACACCTAAAACATATTTTTGTATTAATGAAATTTTATTATAGTCTAGAGTATCTAGAATAGGTATCATTTATGGAAAATTCCATACAATTGGGTTCTCACGTCACATGGAAATGGTTAGGACAATAAGAGGGTTGTGTGAAATCAAATCATTCCATGAAATATTGGAAATAAAAGGCAAAATATAATGATGTTTTTCTATTAAAGAGGATAAGAAGTGGTTCCCTTAAAGTGATAGGTCCATTTTAAATTCATTGCATGTTCTTCTTAAGATTGTGGAGGATCTTCAGGAGGGATGTCGATACGGATAGGCAAAGTAAATTCATTCTCCAAGGGGATTATGTGACCTCTAATGGGTTGTTTGTTTAGTTTTTATAGAAAATAATGGGGAATTATTTATTAATTAATAGACACAAGTTTTGGACTCTATATCATAAATTAGTCAAAACCACTAACCATATGTCGTTTTTTCACATGGTTTCTAGAAAATAGTAGAGTAATTCATTTATTTATATGTCCAATAACTGAACTCATTAAAATATTACCCATTTTTATGTAGAAACTAGTCATGTTTATAAAGAATTAATTATAAAACAATAAAATATAAAATTGAACTAGGAATATTTATTATGTTTTTATAGTATCTATTAAATATCATAAATTTTTTTTATTAAAAGTTGAAATTATATATGGGATTGCTCATTATATCTATATAGTTATCCTATCACTTTTGGGATTTTAGGATGTGATAATAAAAACTGCATATTTATATTATATTTAACTATGACCGTTTAATACTATTATATTTAAAAGTTATGAAAAACAACCATTACCTAATGTCAATGTGATGAATAAAAAAAATCAAAAAAATATTTTAAACAATTATAAAAATATTATAATTTGAACTTTAAAATAAAAAATATTTATTTATTGAAAAATAATATTATTTGAATATTATAATTTTTTGTCCCTTATTGAAATTACATTTCATTCAACAAAAAATTATCTTATAACATATATTTAATATATATTATTAAATTAATATATTTTATTAATATAAATTTAATTTCAAATATTATTGGATTCCTAAAAAAGTGATTCTGAACTGAATTTATGTACACCAACAAAATTTAATTTGTTTTTCAATGTATAATAATTTAATTATTATAAACCTCAATATATAATATTTTAAAATATTATAATAAATATTAATAAATATAATAATTATTTAATTTATAGAAAATATAAAAAACCTTACTGTTATGTTGTAGATACATATGTCTTTATAACACCAGTGAATTCTTAAAGCCTGTGTTGTGTGATGATGAAATTTTCGTGGGGTGGTTTGATAAAAATTGTATGGTTCAAGATCTCAATGTGGTATAGAATTTATAAAAAATGATTTCCATAATGATTTATTTATTAATTGTTTCTTGGAAATGGTCGAGGGTAAATCTTAGTAATATGATATCCCTTAGAATCTCGGATAAATTGAATTTATATGGTACAATCCTACAGGCTGAGGTCATAACCTCTTCCTCCAATTTCAATTAGTATTTATCATAACCCTTAATATAATAATAATAATGGTAACTATTCAATGACTTTATTATCAAAATATATTATAATTAATGGGTTTTAAAATCAAACATATAATATAATAGAACTAAATAACGAAATTAATGCATGTGGTCACTATAACATTGATAATTAATAAATAATTTGTTCACATAAAATGAGAAATTTATATATAATATTTTAAATCATTACATTTCTATAATATTAAAAAATGTCTATGATAAACATTTCATTTCAAACAAAAAACCAGAGGACGGTTCTTTTATTTCATCAACTCTTGTAATTACCTTGTCACATCCTTAAACTTATGATTTTTCCACAAAACCTTGACTATGAGAGTTATCTTATTTATTATAACATCATTTATATGGTCTATGATCATCATAGGATTCTCCTCATATATAAGACCATTAAGTAAATGTAAAATATTTTGATTCATTAATTATAAGGTGTCTAGTTTGTACATTCTCAAGAGGGATACATAGAACACAACATTTTTATGATAAAATATTTGTGATAGTTATTATTGATCGGATACCACTATAATGAAATAAATTATCTCAATGCAGCCTATGTATATATGAATAATAATTCCATTCATCCCAACACTCATGAATTCCTTTTATGGTGTTATATAAAAAAATCATTCATCTCCAACCTCAAACTACAGGTCTCGTCAATTATGTTTATCATAAAATTTTATCAAATTTTGGTAGATATCATATGATTATGAATTTATTTAACATTATATGTTGTCTCCTAAACCAGATCAGGTCTCAATAACATTCGGTTTCCATCATCAACCCAGCATGTCATAGTTCGACACCTCTTCTCATATAGAGCCTTATAAGGTGTTGTTTTAATTGTCCAACGGAATCTATTGTAATATGATAAATCCACATGGGGAATTTTCAGATCCTATCATCCTTACAAACCCATTAAACAATATCTCATCAGAAACTCTAGAGTTTCAATGGTCCTTTTGTGATGAATTTTTTTTTAATTTGTTATATGTATTGATGATGCTCATTTCTATATCCATATAATGGTATAGGATACTCTAAAATGTGAGGTAAACTGCATATCACAAGTAGATATGATAGTTAGTGGAACTCTATAAAGTCTTACCTATTCCCTAATATATAAATGACATTAAGATTTTTTCATGATAGAAATATTTTCTGTTAGTAATGAAACGTGCAAACTTGATAAGGTGATAAACAACCACCATGATGTTGTTATTTCTTCTGGGTTTCTTGTGGAGTCCTATGAAAAAACATATGGCTATAGTTCCCAATTTCAATTTTTTTTTGGAAATGGTTTCATCATACCATTTGAGATATGTTTTTTCACCAATATGTTTTGCATAAATGCATCAGGATATAGAATATGTAATGACCATCTATATTTTATCACATCAGTTGTTTTGCTTATTATTTCTATACAATTATACTCTGCATGGATTAATTTAGAAGGATGATCTATGCACATCATCTTGAAGTTCACTCTTCTATTATGGTTTTGATGGAACACGAATTTTGGTTCCAAAGCGTATAAATCTATCTCCATCAATGATTAAATTTTGAATATATACTACCTTCTACTATAGTAAGAAATCAACTTTCAAGGACTCCTTTATCCATTAAAAAATTAATGGTGGGGAATATATTTGAGAAGTTGGGATAAATATCCTTTTATTATTTCCATATCCATCCTTTTCATGAAAAAGGTGATTAGATGCATTTTAATCCTCACCATGTATAGAGTTTCAAGATCTTCTCTACATAGAGTGTCATGACGATTTTCCATCCTATAATGTAAATTTATTGAACAAAAATAATCCATGATAATATTTAATAACCTTCATTGAACCATGTAAATTTACTTTTGAAATAATATGTAGTTAATGCTCCCATTATCTCTATATATGTTACACTTTTTTGTAGAGATAATGTCATCAAATATTCATATAGGATATCGTTGTTCACAATTAGAAATCATGTGATGTGTAATTAATCTCATAGATCCTTATTTGGAACTATGCTACACTATCAGTTTTATCATAATTCCTATGTACACAACAAAATCCATTTATGGATGAAAAATAATTGATCGATATCCTTCCCCACTAGTGGGTAATATGATCACTGGTTCACTTATTAGCAACCTATTCAACACTTTTAATCCCTCTTTTCATTCCTTATTACTTAATAAGATTAATCCATTATAATTTATCATGGCTAGAGGCAATGAGATTCATGATATTTCTGTCAAAAATCCATGATAGTACATAAATCTTATAAGTAATCCATGAAATTCTATAATAGAATATGGAATTGGAAATCTAAAAATTATATTAATTTCTGAAGTATCCAAATTTATCCCTTTGAGGGTGATCAAATTAATTAGGAATGATACATTCACCTTCTATAAATTTCATTTAATATACTTTTTAATTAACTTTTCCCTTCGTGAATTCTTCAATACTTACATGAAATACTAATCATGTATCTCATTTAATTTTTTTATGTTACATGTAAAAATCAAAAAAGTCATGACTATGTGAAATATGGTAATTTCACATCATTATTATCTTTTTGAGATCATGGTAGTGAATATAGAAGAAAATTCACATGTCCTAATTCTTCAACAAGAGGACCAATAAAAGCCACAATAAAGAACATGGGCATATAAACCGATTATCCAGATTCTCCTGCATCTTCTTTTTTAGCATGTCAGGATAAATAGTGGAAATAATGTATGGAGTATTTTATTTCATAAAATATTTAATCATAATATCAATTGAGAAATCAACCTCATGTATTTTTGGAAGGAATGGAAATTATTTTGAGAAACACATCAGTGTATTCTATAACAATGGGAATGTCTCCAAGGATTGTCCTTTTCTATGTCTCAATTTTTATCAAATATATTCTTTCTCATTGATAAATAATATTCCTCATCAAGATGATGGTACCCAAAAATATTAATTCTCATACTTGAACATGTATGGAATTGAAAAAACATCTATGATATGGTGGGTGATTCCCTTTTCCTAGATTTTTCTTGGATATATATAGGGAAAGAAAATACATACCATGAATTTAATCAAATTATAATAAAGGGATTATCACAAAATACACTTGGAATATTTTTTTACTTATGGATAGTGGAAGAGTTATACTCTTGGGATATAATAATTTACTCATTCTTTATCATTAGTGATAACTCATTATCCCTGATTTTAAGTGTTTTTAAAATAGTTCTACTAATCGGTCTTGATATGAATGAATCAATAAAACTCTAATAAAAAATTAAATATTTAATTATTTAATTAATAACTATAATAACATTAACCACTTCATTTTACGGATACACCCCAGTAGTTATTATTACATAGTTTCACCCTTTCTATCTTGGGATATGAGGTTTTAATCATTAGTACCCATTGATAGTATTTCCATTAAGGAATCAATTCACATTTTTTATTGTTTACTTTAGGTAAATCAATATACAATAAGCTTGGTTATTATTATATAATTTTTTTATTCGATCAAATTCATGGGGTTCTCCTATCATTAATCTCTAGGTAGATGACCATCCTTCCAACACATAAAGCATCTAATGATACCCTTTAGAAAACTAATGTGATGTTTCCTCCCACACTATTGATAATTTGGGTGTTTTAAATTCATATCCCCATGAGAATTATCCATCACACAAACAGAATATTATTCTATTATATGAAACTTTCGTCCGAACATGTGAGACACATTAAATTCACTAATATCTATTTGGAATTTTATGGAAGATCCAAATATTTTTTCACATCTATCAATGTATTGAATTTAAAATACTTTATATATGCTTCTCATTATCCATCTGAAGAGGAATTAAACCATACATTCATATGTAGTGAAAAGGGTAGAGGCATATCTTCCATGTACTGTGTTTTTTTCATCATACAACTTGATGGATTCTTTATTATTTTTCATGATTCTATATAACCCCCTATATGTTTTCTATTAGAGAGTGCGAGGAATATATTTTAATAAAAGTTCTAATTTACATCCCCTCCATCATAGTAATATCATATTTTGATGTCATATTTTTTTCCAACTCCCATCATAAATCTTTTTCTACTTACTTATGATAAATATAATGTATAAAATTATCTTCCTCTGAGCATTGAATTATGAGCAAGATCATTTCAATTGATTTTTCCCATTTTTCTAGGATTAATGTATTATAAGATCAACTAAATATCAGTTGCCTTTATTTCATAGTAGTCTCATTTTCAACATTCCCATTCATAGGGGGATTATGGTGCTCTTGTAGATTTTTATTTCGATTAATAATGTAACGCCCCGACCCTAGCTACCCAGAGTCGGTGCATTACTTCGTAACGTTGGCATGATCACAAAAGATCAAGTCTCAAAAGACCGATTAGTTTAGTAGCCTTGGAAACACTAGATACATTCATAAATGTTACATTACATCATAAAGTGAAAAACTAATAACAAAGCCTTCATAGTCCACACTCATATCCTCTTCGGACTATCCCTATAGGTCATTTATAAAATACTTCTTCACATCATGGAAAATATTAAAACATTGAAAGGGGTGAGCTCAGATGCTCAGTAAGGTTAACAATATAGTGGAAGCTTTCATAAATAAACATTAGCATTTAAGGCAACGTATAACTAAAACAAAAGCCTTTTAAACTTGAACTTCAACATAATATGGAAAAAGTAAAAAGAGATAATGTCATTCACTTCTTCACATGGATATTCTACTGGTCGAATAATCACATGCAATATAAATAACCACTTTCATTATGATGGAATGCATAATGCCAGACTATCATAACCACGTAGTCAAGGCCTCGTGCCAAGACCACTAATAATATTTTGTCAAGGCCTCGTACCAAGACACTATTTTGTCTCATTTGACCTACCGATGCATCGAGGAGCTATAGCAGGCTCCACCCGTCACTTAATAAGTCCAATGCATTCCTCATATGAATAGGTTTAAACATATCATAAACCATAACATAATCGTATCACATAAAACATGCATAAAGGAAACATAACATTTCCACATTTCAATCACAAGATATCAATACAACACATTGATATAATAAAAATGCTTTCAAAACCATTTTCAATACCAAAATAAAAGAAAGTTAAAACTTTGTATTTATTTTTCATTAAAAAAATGATGGCTTGTAGAGGAAGCCGAAACTCAAATAATGGTCACGGCGGCGGAGAAGTCGTTGTCGCCGCATAAGTACGGAAAGATAAACATTCCCTTTTGTCATTTAGAAAATCACTTCGTATAAAAAAGATTCTTTTTGAATAAACGTAAAAGTCAAAGGGGTTTATACACCGTATAAAAGAAAGTTGTGTATAAAACCAAATATGCCTCAATGAAAGGGGATTGAGACGAAGTCCTTAAATAGATCATTTTTAAAATAAAATAGATCTATTATGTGTATTCACTATTGGTACACATAAAGAAAGTAAAAATACAAAATAGGACATAATAATATCATGACATAATTTTAAAGTAGGAGATTAACCCAAAGAATGGAAGTTGGGTTAAGAAGTTCCCTTACCTTGCGTCCTGTCCTGACTCGACCGTTCTTTAAACTCCTGAATAATAAGCTAGAGTTAATTCCTATTTACTTAAGAACCTTTTTCATGTTCATTATTCCTTTTATATCCCTTATTACCATGTTACGAACATTATGTAATTATTTAAGTTTATAACGGTCATTTTGTCGATCTTAGGTACTTGAGTCAGAAATAACATTCTTATAATTACAAGTTGTTCATGTGGTGATATATCAATTATATCAAGAATTATATTCATGATTTAGATGTCATATATATCATATATAACCAGTATATACATTCATTTATAATTTTACGTAACATTTAGAGGTATGAAATGAAATGCACCGTTCATGGAGACGGTAAGCCGTACGTACGCATGAACGCTATTTTCATTTATATTTCGTATTTAATGGAATGAAATCATAATTATATAAATTTATAATATAATTACAGTATAATATAGTGTATAATACCATTTACTCCATCCTTTATACATCCCACATCTGGCATTAACGATTCAAATCACTTTGAGGGGGCGATAGTCCGCACTTCCTAAAAAGAAATTATCGTGTTTACCCATAATGGAAATCATAAATTATGCCATAAATGAGAAATACAGAAGCATAAGTAAAACATAAACATATTATATAACATATATAAATATAGTGGCATCTTAATGACCACCTTTGAAGGTGTTATATGAGTGTTGAACAATCATCGTTTCATGAGGCAGAAATTCACCATCCACAGAAATCGTATGTTCTTTAACCATTAGATATAGGTGTGTGTAAGTGTAGCTCGAATCCTTCTTATAACTACATCCTAGTATATTTAGGATACTGGTGTTGTTACAAATGAAATGAATAAAAAGATTTTAGGGGGTTGGAGAAGAAAAATAAAACAAAAAAACCTTAGAGAAGACATTACCTCAAAATCAGGTATCTCTTTTTGATTTGAGCCAAAGGCTTCCTTGAGAAGAGTTCTGCCCAAAGTGAGGCTTCTAGGAGTAAGTGGGGGAAGTTGGGAGAGTATTTGGGCAGAGGTATGCCGAGACAAATGTCTTGAAAGTGTAAATGAGGTGGGAGAGTTGGGGGCCTTTTATAAGTGGAGAGGAAGGGCTCTTTTGGAAAGATTGAAATGTTACATTATTTTACAATGCTTTTCAGATTATAAAGGTCCCACACTTATATAATTCGTGGATAAGGTGATAAGGGTTCTAAATATACCCATCCAATAGTCTTTGTACAAGTGTATTCCTTGTATTTTACATTATATTTTCATTTTATTAAAATCGTTAAATAATGAGGTCATCGCTGCATCATAATGATGTCATAAATAATTTAATTTATGTAATGTCTAAAAATTATAAAAAAATACTATGATGTAGGAAATCTTTGTATCTTTATAATGAATATTTATAGTCAAAATTTGGACATGTGTAACCCCATTTAAAAACTATTTTTGTAAAATAACTCATGTTTGTGTCAATTTATTTTTAACATTAAATAAATATATATTAATGTCATTTTCCAACTAACGTGGATCCATGTGGTCCCCAAGTTGACCCATGGGTTGTCTTGGTCGGCCATGACTCATCCAATAGGATTAGGACAAGTTTCATGCTCATCTAATATTATTAAAACATTATTTGTACCTTGAACTACACTAATTACCTCTAATCGCAATTAAGAACTTAAAAGTTACTATTCACCAAAAATTTATTTTAATCTCATTGAACCACATTTTACTTATTAATGACAACCATGTATGTCGGATTTTTTAAAATCAAATCACAGAATTGGTAATATTTCATTTTAACGAAAAATCAGTTTTTAACAACCATATAGTGGTTTCACTATTCATCAAAAATTGAAGTTTTTCAGAATAAGGCCAAAATTTCACCCTAATCTATAATTGATATTCCGAATTCAAAAATGAAGTCCATTTTACAAAATTCCAAACATATAAGTTGCATTAATTAATTTTATATTTAATTCCCGATGTCACAACAAATAGCGTGTTTTTAAGAAACAATTTATATCAAAAGATTGGCAATTGTTTATGTCCAATTTCAATGTTAAATTAATTCTAATGACCACCATTGGATAAAATGGTAAAAATATATTCTAATTATACTTTAAAACCACTCAATAGTATAACTTATCACTATAAAATATTTTGATTAAAAAATTTGTTTTAAGTATTTTCACTATTCATAAAAAAATTGGAAGTTCTCAAAAGTTACAAAAAATTCAACTTAGGATAATTTCGATATTACAAATACAAAGATGAAGTACATTTTGAAATATAAAATTTCTATAATTTTAAAAAGTGGTTATTACTATTCATAACGGCTACTTTGATTAGTCGCGGTGTGTTAGAACTCGAAGTTGCGTACAATGCAAGCTATTGCATTATTGAATGAGAAGCGTGTTGTGGAAGATCGGGGTGTTACATTCTCCCCTCCTTCAATAAATTGTGTTCTCGCAATTTGAAATTTTCTTTGAAAATAAATGGATGAAAAGAGAAAATACCTTTGAGGAAAACCCACATCAGAAATAAGATTAATAAAATTTAGCCTTAATAAGAGGGAAAGGGAAATGAAAAAGTCACCACCCAATTATGATCTCGATTAGGAGAACATTGGTGGCAATTAGAGACATATAATTTGATGAAAAACGTAAATATTTGTAGGGAGTGATTGAGGTCATCAATCACAATCAACTGTCAAATTGAGGGCCTCAAAGCCTTTAATCTATGTTGATTTAAAATATCATCAGTTCAACAAGACATAAGGTATTAGGATAACACATTATTTTGTTTTAATAACCCTTTACTAAAGTTTTAGAATTAATTTATTCATTTAATAAGAGAAAGGTATATATATATTTATGCTTGACAATTAGAGTTTCAACCTTCAACTCATCTTTCACTCAAAAAGATAATAGAACTCAAAAATATTATACTTATCCTAATTGTATAAGGTTCCAAATGTTAACACATACCATTTAGATTAGTAAAATTATTTTGTAATAACCAGGGACTTCCTGTAGGGTAGTGGTAGGAAATAAAGGCATGTCGCACTATGATTGTGGGTTCGATTCCTGCAGCTTTGTCCGACGTGACGGGTTATGCCCCACCCTATAGGTTGTCCTTTTTCCTAAAACTATAGTATTATAATATTCCAAAACTAATCTTCAGAAATGATTTAACCATAAACAATATTATCCATGGTTCAACTTAATCCATTCCAACCTTAATAGTTATCCAAAATCCCTCCGTCCAGACTTTCTCTAAAAGGTCTCTAAATTCCAAAATCAATTGTAACATCAGATTCCCCAAACAAGAAAATTTTCTCTTATTGTCACATACTAAAAATATGATTACCTTAATCATATTAAAACCTTAATGAAATCAAAAAGTACTGTTGTACAATCTTTATATATATCACATTATTCTTATAACCAGAATATAATCCTTGAGTCCAAAACCACCAATACATTAATTATTCGGCTTCAACTGTAGTCAAATCATAAGATTGGCCTTGATCCCTTGGCCTTTTCTGAGGTAAGTTTCCTTGACACTTAGGACATTCATTTGCATAATGCCCCATTTCCCAACAATTGTAGCATTCATCTTTGAAAGCCTCTTTCTTTCCCTTGCAATCACGAGCCTGGTGAACCTTTTCTCCACATTTATAACAAACTCCCATTCCTTTTAAGCACATACCAGGGTGATTCTTCCCACAATTATCACATAATGGAAAATCCTTTTTCCCTTCTCCCCTTTATCTGTCTCTTGTTCCACCATTCTCTTCTTCTCTTGCTTTACTTTGTTGTCATAAGACTTAGAGAATTCCTTTTCTGTCTTGATAGCACACGAGACAATATCTTCGTATGATGAGAAGGATTGTGATACTAAAGCTCGACAGAGAAATGGTTTTAACCCATCAAAGAAACGATCAATCTTACTCCTTGGGTTACGTATATAATCAGAAGCATGCCTCACTAACCTTGTAAAGTTAGCCTCATACTTTGCGACATTCTCATCCTCCTTCTGCCTCAGACTCAGAAATTGCCTTTCCATATCTGCTCGATGGTCGCGAGGAAAGTATTTTTCTAAAAACAGATCATTAAACTCCCTCCATTCCATATTTGATACTTCATCATCTTCCTTCATTTTTTGAATCAATGACCACCATTGATCAGCATCTCCAGTGAGGCGGTAAACTGCCATGATAACTTTTTCCCTTTCACTACTCCCCAAATCCTGAAATATTTTCTCTAGGGAATTTATCCATTGCTCGGCTACTAAGGGATTTGTACTCCCATTGAACATTGGTGGTTTTTTCCTCATGAATCGATTTAACATTGATCCTCCACGTTGTGGATCAGGGTGCTCTATACAGGTAAGGTTATTATTCATAACCCTAGTAAGTTGTCCCAGTATGGTGATTAGCTGATCGGCACCAGTTGCATCACCAGCCCCACTATAATTATCTTGAGCAGGAGGGAAATACCTTCATTGAGTGTGTGCATTGATACGGTTTCCATTCCTTCCACTAGGCACCATTTCTAAACAATGGCATAAACTATATTAGTTTATGAATCAAAATACATAATTCCATACTTATAAAATACTTAACATAAATTGAACTATTTATGGATGTAATCCATAATCATAAAAAGGTTTTCTTTGAGGAATTATATACTCATAACCCTTCATAGTGGTTTATAAAGAAAATGAGAATTATCCAAAGCATATCCCCCGGGAGTGTCGTAACCAAGAGTGAAGCAAGGCCTGTTGCCGTACACCAGTTCCCATTCGAGTCTAGCTCAAAGCGGTGTTTTCGGGTTTTACCCCTAGGTACATCTGTGCCAGAGCCGCCTCTACCTGCTTGTATCCAGACAGGGATGTATTACTCGAAAAACTCACAACATCTCTACAATAACAAAATTATAGGAAGTTCTTCTACACTAATCCTCAAAGTTCATCTTAGATCTACGTGCTCTAATCAGAGTTTGTCTACATATAGCTTCCAAGGTTTGTACTAAACTTCCTCTAATACCAACTGTAACACCCCGACCCCAGCTACCCAGAGTCGGTTCATTACTTCGTATCATTGGCATGATCACAAAAGATCATGTCTCGAAAGACCGATTAGTTTAGTAGCCTTGGAAACACTAGATACATTCATAAATGTTACATTACAGCATAAAGTGACAAACTAATAAAAAGGCCTTCATAGTCCACACTCATATCCTCTTCTGACTATCCCTGCAGGTCATTCATGAAATACTTCTTCACATCCTGGAAAATATTAAAACATTGAAAGGGGTGAGCTGAGATGCTCAGTAAGGTTAACAATATAGCGGAAGCTTTCATAAATAAACATTAACATTTAAGGCAATGTATAACTAAAACAAAAGCCTTTTAAACTTGAACATCAACATAATATGGCAAAAGTAAAATGAGATAATGCCATTCACTTCTTCACATGGATATTCTACTCGTCGAATAATCACATGCAATATCAATAACCACTTTCATAATGATGGAATGCATAATGCCAGACTATCATAACCATGTAGTCAAGGTCTCGTGCCAAGACCACAAATAAGATTTTGTCAAGGCCTCGTGCCAAGACACTATTTTGTCTCATGAGACCTACCGATGCATCGAGGAGCTATAGCGGGCTCCACCCGTCACTTATTAAGTCCAATTCATTCCTCATATGAATAGGTTTAAACATATCATAAACCATAACTTAATCGTATCACATAAAACATGCATAAAGGAAACATAACATTTCCACATTTCAATCACAAGATATCAATACAACACATTGATATAATAAAAATTCTTTCAAAACCATTTTCAATACCAAAATAAAAGAAAGATAAAACTTTGTATTTATTTTTCATTAAAAAAATGATGGCTTGTAGAGGAAGCCGAAACTCAAATAATGGTCACGGCGGCGGAGAAGTCGTTGTCGCCACATAAGTACGGAAATAAAAACATTCCCTTTTTTCATTTAGCAAATCGATTCGTATAAAAAATATTCCTTTTGAATAAACGTAAAAGTCAAAGGGGTTTATACACTGTATAAAAGAAAGTTGTGTACAAAACCAAATATGCCTCAATGAAAGGGGATTGAGACGAAGTCCTTAAATAGATCATTTTTAAAATAAAATAGATCTATTATGTGTATTCACTATAGGTACACATAAAGAAAGTAAAAATACAAAATAGGACATAATAATATCATGACAAAATTTTAAAGTAGGAGATTAACCCAAAGAATGGAAGTTGGGTTAAGAAGTTCACTTACCTTGCGTCATGTCCTGACTCGACCGTTCTTTAACCTCCTGAATAATAAGCTAGAGTTAATTCCTATTTACTTAAGATCCTTTTTCATGTTCATTATTCCTTTTATATCCCTTATTACCATGTTACGAACATTATGTAATTATTTATGTTTATAACGGTCATTTTGTCGATCTTAGGTACTTGAGTCAGAAATAACATTCTTATAATTACAAGTTGTTCATGTGGTGATATATCCATTATATCAAGAATTATATTCATGATATAGATGTCATATATATCATATATAACCAGTATATACATTCATTTATAATTTTACGTAACATTTAGAGGTAAGAAATGAAATGCACCGTTCATGGAGATGGTAAGCCGTACGTACGCATGAACGCTACTTTCATTTATATTTCGTATTTAATGGAATGAAATCATAATTATATAAATTTATAATATAATTCCAGTATAATATAGTGTATAATACCATTTACTCCATCCTTTATACATCCCACATATGGCATTAACGATTCAAATCACTTTGAGGGGGCGGTAGTCCGCATTTCCTAAAATGAAATTATCGCGTTTACCCATAATGGAAATCATAAAGTATGACATAAATGAGAAATACATAAGCATAAGTAAAACATAAACATATTATATATCATATATAAATATAGTGACATCTTAATGGCCACCTTTTAAGGTGTTATATGAGTGTTGAACAATCATCATTTCGTGAGGCAGAAATTCACCATCCACAGAAACCGTATGTTCTTTAACCATTAGATGGAGGTGTGCGTAAGTGTAGCTCGAATCCTTATTATAACAACATCCTAGTATATTTAGGATACTGGTGTTGTTACAAAAGAAATTAATAAAAAGAGTTTAGGGGGTTGGAGAAGAAAAATAAAACAAAACAACATTAGAGAAGCCATTACCTCAAAATCGGGTATCTCTTTTTGATTTGCGCCAAAGGATTCCTTGGGAAGAGTTATGCCAAAAGTGAGGCTTCTCGGAGTAAGAGGGGGAAGTTGGGAGAGTATTTGGGCCGAGTTTGGCCGAGCCAAATGGCTTTAAAGTGTAAATGAGGTGGGAGAGGTGGGGGCCTTTTATAAGTGGAGAGGAGGGGCTCTTTTGGAATGATTGAAATGTTACATTATTTTACAATGCTTTTTGGATTATAAAAGTCCCAAACTTATATAATTAGAGGATAATGTGATAAGGGTTCTAAATATACCCATCCAATAGTCTTTGGATAAGTTTAAGCCTTGGATTTTACATTATCTTTTCATTTTATTAAAATCGTTAAATAATGAGGTCATCGCTGCATCATAATGATGTCATAAATAATTTAATTTATTTAATGTATAAAAATTATAAAAAACTACTATGATGTAGGAAATAATTTTATCTTTCTAATGAATATTTATAGTCAAAATTTGGACTTGTGTAACCCCACTTAAAAACTATTTTAGTAAAATAACTAATGTTTGTGTCAATTTAATTTTAACATTAAATAAATAAATATTAATGTCATTATCCAACTAAAGTGGCTCCATGGGGTCCCCAAGTGGACCCATGGGTTGTCTTGGTCGGCCATGACTCATCCAATAGGAGTAGGACAAGTGTCATTCTCATCTCATATTATTAAAACATTATTTGTACCTTAAACTACACTATTAACTCTAATCGCGATTAAGAACTTAAAAGTTACTATTCACCAAAAATTTATTTTAATCTCATTGAACCACATTTTACTTCTTAATGAAAACCATGTATGTAGGATTTTTGAAAATCAAATCACAGAAGTGGTAATATTTCATTTTAACGAAAAATCAGTTTTTAACAACCACTTAGTGGTTTCACTATTCATCAAAAATTGAAGTTTTCCAGAATAAGGCCAAAATTTCACCCTAAGCTATAATTGAAATTCCGAATTCAAAAAGAAAGTCCATTTTACAAAATTCCAAACATATAAGTTGAATTAATTAATTTTATAATTAATTCCCGCTGTCACAACAAATAGCGTGTTTTTAAGAAACAATTTATATCAAAAGATTGGCAATTGTTTATGTCCAATTTCAATGTTAAATTAATTCTAATGACCACCATTGGATAAAATGGTAAAAAAATATATTCTAATTATACTTTAAAACAACGCAATAGTATAACTTATCACTATAAATTATTTTGATTAAAAAAGTTTTTTTAAGTATTTTTCACTATTCATAAAAATATTGGAAGTTCTCAGAAAGTTACAAAAAATTCAACTTAGGATAATTTCGATATTACAAATACAAAGATAAAGTCCATTTTGAAATATAAAATTTCTATAATTTTAAAAAGTGGTTATTAATATTCATAATGGCTAATTTGATTAGTCGCGGTGTGTTAGAACTCGAAGTTGCGTACAATGCAAGCTATTGCATTATTGAATGAGAAGCGTATCGTGGAAGCTCGGGGTGTTACAAAGAACATGATTTAATTGAGAATTTATTTACCCGATGTTCACGAGTCCTTATCCCATTACATTGGGGTTTCTGAGGGAAATCTGACTTCTTTAGGGAAAAATATTTCTCAAAGATATTGGTCAGTATATCCCTTTTATATTGTCATGTAGATTCCATTGTACTCTGTTTCCAACAGATTTCTAATCCCTGGGATAGTATTCTATTTCAGAATGGTTTTCAATGAGATTTTTTGTGGAACCAAAAACAACCAATGGATCTATATACATGGGACCTTCTTTCCAATGACAGGTTATTATTATGTTTGTTAACCGGGTAATCTTAAGAACTCGCATTCATCGATATGATGGGAGTCCGAGCTCATCACCCCCTTTTGTGAGAGTTATTTCTTTCTCTAGGGCTCTCTTATAGATTAACTATATGTTCATGAATCCTTTATTAATTCTGAAATATGATGTGGTTTCCCCCTATATTAGAAATCAATTATTATCACATGTGGAATTTATAATGATCTGAATGTATTTGAGGTTCTTCATCAGTGGAGATATATGTATATATCTGAGGTTCCCCATTGATGGTATCCTCTTATATACTTCTAATAGATTCATTGGTAATTACTAAAATGATGTTGCTTTTATAGACACACAGTGAGGCCCTCTGTATCTTATTTTCATCCATGTAGATTAAGGTCACTTTGGAGTTTATCATCATCCAGGTAGAAAAATGTCACTCAAGAGTTTATTATTGTTGTGATAGACATAAATTGTTTAACTTTGGGATCAAAACCAAAAAAGGGATTCTTATATATCCTTATGAAAGGAATCAGATCCCACATAGTTTGGTGTCACTTAATGAGGAACACAATACCTTTTAAGTTCTTTTGGTGAATACCCAATCATACATTGTAATGTTATGTGGAAAGGACATTTAGAAAGAAGGAAGGTAAAAAAAATTAGTGTTGGAATAATACCAAAACATCCCATGTAACCTGGAATGTATATGAGTTTCCAATTTAAATCATATAATGTTAGGGATAATTCCAAAAAATTATATTTTTGATTTAGGAGTTTGGTTTTAACCTCACGGAGGCTCCCAAAATATCCCATTTAGATGGGAATCAAATCCCATGTAGTTCTTTAAGTCTCATAGGGGAGTATAAAGGATTGAAATGATTATGTTAGGACTTATTCATGAAGTGGATTCCTTATGAAAATGAACATTACTGATATATTATAACATGATAATTTTGAGTCTTATTTGTTGATTTCACTTTAGGAGGAAGAAAATATAATAGATTATGGGGTTATGATTCTGACCAACATCTGAAGATAATTTCCTTTTAGGTCATTCATGAGATAGGAATCCAAGATTTTCTTTATTATGGAAGAAATAAAATTTATCATAGTTTAGTCCTCTAGGTGGATTGAGTGATTTTCATGACCATAACTAACATCTAATCCCACATGAGTCATTCACAGTGTGACAAACAATACCAAGCATAATCTTTTATAAACCACAAACTTTTCCTCCTTCTCTAGTGGAATATGTCAATGTTATAGAAAAAGAGGTGGGGAAATAGAACCAAACTCTCTTAAAAATTCATTGGACATGAGTCCATGGTAAGAAAGTAATGGAGGTGTATGAACCTGTGGTAGAGAGGAGAAAATAATCATCCCATCACTAGAAAAGAGAAGGGCCTACACTATTATGGTTGCACTAAAAACTATTCTGCAGTGGGATGAGGATTTAATACCATGTTGAATGGAAAATAAAGTGTCATCCTTACCCTTCCACCGGAGAAATAGAGCCTTTGTGTCTCAGAGATGAGAAGGGACAACATAGTCCTATAACCGGAATATATGATAGGGAACTCCTCAATAGTGTCTTTGGGTAAGTGTTCTGGTGATCGTAGATATACAAGTATACATATGACCTAAAGAACATAACCCCATGGTTGGACTATTGTTGGAAACATCTAATTATATAAATCCAAATCCGAATGGGAGACACTATAAAATACACTTTCAGATGGTTTCGAATGGTTTGAGATCATGATGGAGGCTTTGATTTGATCCCTATAAAACAAGGGAGCCAAAGCGGGAGATTTTTGGGCCATTAATTTCTTTGAGGAAGACCTAATATATGCCTCACATAGGAGAGAAGGTAGGGAGAACCATGGAGGCTCAAGCAGTGGTGCTCTATGTGTGTTGGATTGTAACAATTTATATAACCTAGGAGATGGACCACCTTGGTGACTACACTTAGGTGAGACCTTTCTCATGCCATTAAGGGTGTTTATAGGTTTTCATGGGGGTACATCGCATAAGTACAAGGTAAAAGAAGGGGAAATAGTTGTAGTATTCATTTTTAGGGGTTCGGTGAATTCTTTTCATAGATTTTTTTTAAATTCAATAATGGGATAAATAAATTTCCACTATTCCCATTTAATTTCATCTTCTTTATGTGTTATAGAACTACCTAGGCGGTATTGAAGGACTTGAGAAGAGAAGTAGGGAGATCAGAGTGCAAATTGGCCTTCATGAAAATCATTCCATCAAAATGATGTCCCCATGGGACAATTTATAAGAAAATATGGTTCTCAAGGTGAAAGTGTAACACCCCAATCTTCAACGGTACGTTTCTCTTTGAATAGCGCGATAGCGTGTGTTGTACGCAACATCAAGTTCTAAAACACACCACAACCAATCAAACTAGACGTTATGAATAGTATACCTAATTTTTGAAATTATATATATTTTATATTTCAAAATGGACTTCATTTTTGGATTCGTAATATCGAATTTAGCCTAAGGTGAAATTTTGGTAATTTTCGGATAACTTTAATATTTTGATGAATAGTGAAAATTACTAAATTTTAATTAAAAACAACATTTTTAATCGAAATAATTTATATTGATAAATTATGAATTTGAGTGGTTTTAAAGAATATTTATAATATATTTTTACCATTTTATCTAATAGTGTTCATTAGAAATAATTTCACTTTGAAATTGGACCTAAACAATTGTCAATCTTTTGTAATATATTGTTTCTTAAAAACACGCTATTTGTTGTAACAGCGGGAATTAATTATAAAATTAATTAATACAACATATATTTTTGGAATTTTGTAAAATAGAAATCATTTTTGAATTTGGAATATCAATTATAGCTTAGGGTTAAATTTTGGCATTGTTCTGAAAAACTTCAATTTTTGATGAATAGTGAAACTACTAAGTGGTAGTTAAAAAACTGAATTTTTCATAAAACTTAATTTTACCGCTTCTGTGAATGGAATTTCGAAAATCCTAGAGACACTATTAATATCAAGAAGTAAAATGTGGTTCAATGAGATGAAAATAATTTTGGTGAATAGTAAATTTTTAATTTTATTTACCACAGTTAAATGTAAATAGGGTAAATAAGTGTAAAAATGATATTAATATTACCCTAAAACATGTCCTAATTATATTGGACAAGTGTATCTCAACAAACAACAACCTTAGGAATAAAATATAATCATTTAGGTCCACTTGGATTAGATTAGGACATTTATTATTATTTAATTCAAAGAAGAGTTAAAATAGTTAAAATCAAAGTTTATTTACTTAAACATTTTCAATATAGGGTTATGCATAAGATAAATTCGATTGGTAATATTCATTAGAAAGCTCATAAGATTTTATAAATAATTATAGTTTATATATATTTTTTAGACTTTATATAATATAATTTATTTATGACACAATGATGATGCAGTAATTACCATAATAGTGAAAAATTAAAATAATTGTTATTATAAATACCCAAATAAATATAATTTGAGACTTTTTATGAATTAAAATAATTTTAAAAGTTAATATGACATGTTAGGAATGATTTATTTAAATATTTTCGAAGTAATCATTCTATTATGAGTTTCACAAAAATCAACTATCGAATAGTGTCAAAATTGACATAAAAGAGTTTTTAAAATAAATATTATTTTATTAATTGATATTAAATTCCTAAAAATCTAAGGTTCAGCCCAGAGACTTATATCATGATAGTTATATTATTAATGGACCACTTTGGGGTCTCATGGATGTATATAGTATGTTTATTAACTATATAATATAAAAATACAAAGAGACATGATAAATGTCAAACTAATTAACTAAGAGTTAAAACTAAAAGATAAGGTTAATATAGTCACCCAAACATGTCTAAATTCAATTGGATGAATTGTTTTCAACCTATACCCACCTTAAACTTTGAATAATATACTTTGGATCCACTAGAAACCGAATATTAATTTATTATAAATTAATATTTCTAACTTTTCCAAAGGTGCCCTTCACCCCTCTTATAAAAGGGCACTCCCCCTTCTCATTACTTCACACCTTCAAAGGATTTTGGTTCGTCCAAACTCTTCCCAAATACTCTCCCAACTACCCTCTCTAAAAACGAGAGGCCTTAGTTTGATCAGAAAGCCAACCTAAGGAGCCCTTCTGATCAAATCAAAAGGAAGAACCCGAAGAAGATGTAATGATTTCACCACCCTTTTCCAAGTTCCTTTCTTCTTCCACTTCTTCTTCCTTTTTTGTTACCATTATAAAATAATAACTCCAGTATCATATATATACTGTGATTTTATTATAAATATGGTACAACCATATTCAGTATTCTATCCATCCTTTGAATAACATGTCACATACGTGCGTACGTACGGCTTATCGTCTCCACGTGATGGTGTAATTGTTATTCAAAAAATTATTATTTGGATGGGTATAATAATGATGTGTAATTCATTTAAATAATAAATGTAACATGATAATGATTCTGTATATATGATATTCCATCAAATTATATATTATTTTAATATCAAAATAATGATATTGTCACTCGTGCGTACGTACGGACTACCGTCTCCACGAACGTGATAAGATTCATTCTCCATCATATCCATTCAAGTATAATTTTCATTTGACGATTAATAATAGTATCTAAGGACATGATATCATTCTGGATATGATTAATATACATCCTATCCATGAAAAACATGTCTTACGTAACAAAACATATAAAGGAAAATGAGTAAGTTAACACCCGAAACAATAATAATACTAAGATATTATTAACAAATCACTGTTAAAAGATCATATATGATATCATATTAATATATATGATTCGTGTATAATTTACTAACAATTATTTCACCATTATACAGGAGGTTAACTTACCCTCAACCAAGGAAAAGTGCATGGTAAGGGTTATTTCACAATCTCTTCATTATCCGAGGTTGTTTATACGTAATAATCTACTGGGATCTCTTTATCATCCACAACCATGTTTCTTAAAAATGAATTTCAAAACATTTTTACTATTTACTAGAATATGGGTTAAATTCATTTATACCCTTGTTTGACTTTTTATAAGAGGTTTATAAAGTAATATTTCCATCGTTTTCCAAACAAAGTGCTTTTTATCCTTTTCGACAAAATTAAGGTAAGAATGTTTTTTTAACTTATACGGCGGTTGCGGTTATTTTCCGCCGTTATAAAATCATCGAAGTGTCCCTTCCAAGATTATAAGAATACTTTCAAAGAAAATGTTTCATTTTATATGACTCTTAAATGATTTCAAAATAAAAAGAGATATTTCTCTAAAAAGAGTTTTGATTTCATCTATGTCAACATCCATTGATGGATTTTAAGCTTATTTAGAGATGATTTATTATGAAACAAAAAATCCATATTGTATTGAACTTTTTGTGATATGATTGACTATGGATATGTTATTTTCATGGATTATGGATGAAGTATTTACATTTCGTATGCTAGTTTTAATACGAATTTTTATGTTATGTTTAAACCTTTTCATATGGGAATGCATTGGACTTAATATGTGACGGGTGGAGCCCGCTATAGCTCCTTGATGCATCAGTAGGTCTCATGAGACAAACTAGTGTCTTGGCACAAGGCCTTGGAAAAATCATATTTGTAATCTTGGCACAAGGCCTTGGCCATGTGGTTATGATAGTCTGGCATTATGCATTCCATCATTATGAAAGTGGTTATTGATATTACATGTGATTATTCGATTAGTAGAATTTCCATGTTAATAAGTAAATGGAATTATTTTATTTTACATTTTCCATACTATGTTGATGTTAAAGTTTAAAAGGATTTTGTTTTAGTTATACATTGCCTTACATGTTTATGCTTATTTTTGAAAGTTTCCGCTATATTGTTACCTTACTGGGAATTTGAGCTCACCCCTTTTCTATGTTTTATTTTTACCAGGATGTGAAGAAGTAAGTTATGAATGACCTACAGGGATAGAATGTGGGGATATGAGGGTGGAATATGGAGACTATGTTGTTGTAGTAATTTTTCACTTTATGATGTAATAAATTATGAATATATCTAATGTTTCCAAGGCTACTATACCAATCGGTGTTTCGATATTTGATCTTTCGTGTGATCATGCCAATGAAATGTAATAATGCACCGACTCTGGGTAACTGGGGTCGGGGCGTTAGAGTTGGTATCAGAGGAAGTTTAGTAAAAACCTTAGAAGCTAGATTTAGATAAACTCTGATTAGATCATTCAGACCTGAGATGATCTTTGAGTATTAGTATCGAAGAACTTCCTAGAATTTTGGTATTGTAGAGATTTTGTGAGTTTTCTGAGCAATAAATCCCTGTCTAGATACGAGCAGGTAGAGGTGGCTCGGGCACAGATGTACCTAGGGGTAAAACCCGAAAACACCCTTTGAGCTAGACTCGAACGGGAACTAGTGCACAAAAACAGGCCTTGTTGCACTCTTGGTTACGACACTCTTGGGGGATATTCTTAGGATAACTCTCATTTTCTTTAGATATCATTATGAAGGGTTTATGATTATATGATTCCTAAAAGAAAAAATTCTTCTGATTATGGATTATATCCATAAATAGTTCAATTTATGTTAAGTGTTTTATAAGTATGGGATTATGTATTTTGATTCATAAACTGATCTAGTTCATGACATTGTTTAGAAATGGCGCCTGGTGGAAGAAATGGAAACTGTATCAATGCACACACTCCATATAGGGATTTCCCTCCTGCTCAAGATAATGATAGTGGAGCTGGTGATGCAACTGGTGCTGATCAGCTAATCACCATACTGGGAAAATTCACTCAGGTTATGAATAATAACCTTACCCGTATGGAGCACCCTGATCCGCAGCGTGGAGGATCAATGTTAGGTCGATTCATGAGGCAATAACCAAAAACTTTCAATGGTAGTACAAGTCCCTTATTAGCTGAGCAATGGATAAATTCCCTAGGGAAAATATTTCAGGATTTGGGGATTAGTGAAAGGGAAAAAGTTATCATGGAAGCTTACCGACTCACTGGAGATGCTGATCAATACTGGTAATTGATTCAAAACACGGAGGAAGATGATAAAGTATCAAATATGGAATGGAGGGAGTTCAAAGATCTGTTTTTAGAAAAATACTTTCCTCGCGACCATCGAGAAGATATGGAAGGGAAATTTCTGAGTCTGAGACAAATGGATGATGATAATGTCAGAAATTATGAGGCTAACATTACAAGGTTAGCAAGGTATGCTGAAGATTATATACGTAACCCAAGAAGTAATATTGATCATTTCTTTGATGGGTTAAAACCATTTCTCCGGCGAGCATTAGTCTCACAATCCTTCTCGTCGTACGAAGACATTGTCTTATGTGCTATCAAGACAGAGAATGAATTCTCAAAGTCTTATGACTTTAATGAAAAGAAATAGAAGAAGAGATATGCTGATCAATCTAGGAATAGAAATAAGGGGAAGAAGGGAAAGGTTGAATATCCATCCTATGGTAAATGTGGTAATAAACACCATGGTACTTGCTTGAAGGGAATGGTAGTCTGTTACAAGTGTGGTGAAAAAGGCCACCAAGCTCATGATTGCAAGGGGAAGAAGGAAGCTACCAATGTTCAGTGCTAAAATTTCAGGGAGATGGGGAATTATGCAAATGAATGTCCTAAGCGTCAGGAGGACTTAACTCAGGAAAGGCCAAGGGATAAAGGCCAAGCTTATGATATCACTACTGCTGAGGTAGAAGCTCTGAAATACGTGGTGCCAGGTAATTTAATGGTTTCCTCAAGTTTAAGAAATGCATTATTTGATTCTGGATCATCGCATTGTTTCATATCTTCCTAGTTTTCTATGAAAATTAGATATTTCCAATTTTATTTAACAAGGGAGTTGGCAGTTAAAACTCATAAGGGAAGTATCATTGCAACAATGTTTATTCAGTCAGTCCCCATTAGAGCACATACATGTTCTTTATCTACTGATCTCATCGTCATACCTATGGTTGAGATTGATATAATCCTCGGTATGGACTGGCTTTCAGATAATGATGCGATGATTTATTATAAGAATAATGAGGTTATGATTCTTGATGATGATGATAAGGAACACCTTATCTTTAGAGCAGAATCATCACCGCCTAATTCTTATCTAGATCCACCCCCAGTAGCTCATCTAAATTCAATTATTGGGGAGGAAGAGAATGAAATGACTATGGGTGAGGAAAGGAATGTTCAAATAGAGGATGTACCTGTTGTGAAAGAATATGTAGAAGTATTTCGGGGAGATTTACCTTGACATCCTCCAGAATGAGAAGTTGAGTTTTCCATTGATTTAATTCCTGGATCAAGACCTATATTGAAGACCCCTTATTGAATGGCCATTGTAGAATTAGTTGAACTAATGAAACAACTAGAGGAATTGAGTAATAAGGGATTTATTCGCACTAGTTTTTCTCCATGGGGAGCCCCTGTTCTTTTTGTTAAAAAGAAAGATGGATCTATGAGGTTATGTATCAACTATAGGGAGATCAATGCTATAACAATAAAGAACAAGTATCCCCTACCTCTCATTGATGATTTATTTGACCAACTGCATGGAGATCAATACTTTTCAAAAATTGACCTTCGATCTGGATACCATCAGTTGTGTGTGAAGAAGGATGAAATTCCAAAGAAAGAATTTCGAACCAGGTATAGGCATTATGAGTTTACTGTAATTCCTTTTGGATTGACTAATGCACCCTCTGTATTCATAGATCTGATGAATAGAGTTTTCAAAGAGTATCTTAATGAATTTGTGGTGGTATTTATTGATGATATCTTGGTATACTCCAAAATCTACGAAGATCATGAAAATCAATTACGCATTATCTTGAAGACTCTGAGAAGACATGAATTATATGGGAAGATTAGCAAGTGTGAATTCTGGATTCAGGAGATTTCTTTTCTTGGCTATATTGTCTTTAAACATGGAATCTCTGTTGATCCGTCTATGACCAAGGCCATCCAAAAATGGCCAGAACCTACGAGTATTACTGAGGTACGTAGTTTTATTGGTTTGGAATGTTATTATCGATGTTTCGTCCAGAATTTTGCCCGATTGGCTAACCCATTAACAAAGCTCACACGTAAAGGGGCTAAATTTGTTTGGACAAAAGAGTGTGAACAATTTTTTGAAGAACTGAAGAAATGATTAGTCAATGATCCAATATTGACTCTACCATCGGGGAATGATGGGTTCGTTATTTATAGTGATGCATCGAAGAAAGGACATGGTTGTGTCCTTAGGAAAAATGATAGAGTTATTTCCTATGCATCACGACAGTTGAAAATTAAGGAACAAAACTATCCTACTCATGATCTCAAGTTAGCAGCTGTGATCTTTGCTTCGAAGATTTGGAGGCACTGCCTATATGGTGAAAAATGTGAGATTTATACTGATCACAAGAGTTTGAAGTATATTTTCTCACAAAAATAACTCAACATGAGGCAAAGGAGATGGCTTGAATTGCTCAAGTATTATGATTGTATGATACACTACCACCCGGGGAAATCAAACAAGGTTGCAGATGCTTTGAGCAGAAAAGACCATGGAGTTTTGAACGTGATGAGAATTGAAAGGGGTCCAATTTTCATGGACCTAGTGAAGATGGACATGAGAATAACCAGGGAAGGTGAAACATCAATGCTTTTTTAAATGGTTGCCAAACCAACTTTACTAGAAAGGATTAAGAGTTCTCAGACCGATGATGAAGAATTTCAAAAGAAGATTAAAGCTGTGAATGATGAGAGATTGAAAGACTTTGTGTTTGAAGAAGGAATTTTGAAATTCGGGAAGAGACTTTGTGTTCCCGATATACCTGATCTAAAAAGGGAATTGCTGGATGATGCTCATAGTTCCCATTTCTCTATACACCCTGGGAGCACCGAAATTTACAGAGATTTGAAGGAACATTTTTGGTGGGACAACATGAAGAGGACGATTTATGATTTTGTGTCAAGATGTATGGTTTTTCAACAAGTGAAAGCTGGAAGGCAACAGCCTGGAGGAGTCATGCAACCTCTTCCCATACCGGAGTGGAAATGGGACAATATTACGATTGACTTTGTCATGGGACTACCAAATACTCCTAGAAGGAATGAAGCAATATGGGTTATTGTTGATCGTCTTACCAATTCAGCACATTTTCTTGATATAAGAGAAGATATACCCCATGAACATCTAGAAAGACTATATATTAATGAAGTTGTGAGTCTTCATGGAGTACCCCTATAGATTGTTTCTGATCGTGATCCTCGTTTTACTTCAAGGTTCTGGAAAAGTCTTCAGAAATCCCTGGATACTGAACTTCATTTGAGCACTGATTACCACCCTCAAATAGATGGACAATCAGAACGAACTATTCAAACCTTAGAATACATGTTGAGATCTTCCTCGCATGACATTCAGTGTATGTGGAATCAATATTTACCTCTGGTATAATTTTCCTATAACAGTAGCTTCCATTCGAGTATTCAGATGCCACCATATGAAGCATTATATGGAAAGAGATGTCGTACACCAACCTGTTGGGATGACATTGGTGAAATTAAACTTGTAGGTCCAGAACTGGTGGAGGAAACGATGGAAAAGGTGAAGGTAATCCAAAGTCACATCAAAGAAGCTCAAAGTAGGCAGAAGAGTTATGCCGATAATCAAAGGAAGGATTTGGAATTTCAAGTCGGTGATCATGTTTTCCTGAAGGTATATCCATGGAAAGGAGTTATACGTTTTGGTAAGAAAGGTAAATTGAGTCCCAGGTACATCGGACCTTTCGGAATTCTAGAACGAATTGGGGTTGTAGCTTACCAATTGGCAATGCCGCCAAGTCTCTCCAAAGTTCACGATGTGTTCCACGTATCTCTGTTGAGGAAATACATGTCTGAACCACCGCATGTACTCACCTATAAATAATTAGAACTGGAACCCGACTTGTCTTTTTGCGAAGAGCCCGTCAGGATTCTTGATACGAGAGAACAAGTACTGAGAAACCGGAAGACGCGTCTGATAAAAGTTTTGTGGAGAAACCATAAGATAGAAGAGGAAACGTGGGAACCCGAGGAAATTGTGATGAAGAACCACCCGAGTATATTCATACGGTAGTATTATAGAAATTTCGAGGACAAAATTATTTGAAGAAAGGGAGAATGTAACACCCCAAGCTTCTACGGTACGTTTCTCTTTGAATAAAGCGATAGCGTGTGTTGTGCACAACATCGAGTTCTAACACACACCACAACCAATCAAACTAGCCGTTATGAATAGTATACCTACTTTTTGAAATTATATATATTTTATATTTCAAAATGGACTTCATTTTTGGATTCAGAATATCGAATTTTTCCTAAGGTGAAATTATGGTACTTTTCGGATAACTTTAATATTTTTATGAATAGTGAAAATTACTAAATTTTAATTAAAACCAACATTTTTAATTGAAAGAATTTATATTGATAAATTATGAATTTTAGTGGTTTTAAAGTATATTTAGAATATATTTTCACCATTTTATCCAATGGTGTTCATTAGAATTAATTTCACTTTGAAATTGGACCTAAACAATTGTCAATCTTTTCGTATATATTGTTTCTTAAAAACACGCTATTTTTTGTAATAGCGGGAATTAATTATAAAATTAAATAATGCAACTTATATGTTTGGAATTTTTTAAAATAGAAATCATTTTTGAATTCGGAATATCAATTATATCTTAGGGTTAAATTTTGGCATTGTTCTGAAAAACTTCAATTTTTGATTAATAGTGAAACTACTAAGTGGTAGTTAAAAAAATGATTTTTTCATAAAACTTAGTTTTACCACTTCTGTAAATGGAATTTTGAAAATCCGAGAGACACAGTTAATATCAAGAAGTAAAATGTGGTTCAATGAGATGAAAATAATTTTTGGTGAATAGTAACTTTTTACTTTTATTTACCACGGTTAAAAGAAAATAGGGTAATTAAGGGTAAAAATGATGTTAATATTACCCTAACACATGTCATAATTTTATTAGACAAGTGTATATCGACCAAAAACGACCATAGGAATAAAATATTACCATTTAGGTCCACTTGAATTAGATTAGAACATTTTTTTTATTTAATTCAAAGAAGAGTTAAAAGAGTTAAAATCAAAGTTTATTTACTTAAACATTTTTAATATAGGGTTATTCATATGATAAATTCGATTGTAAATATTCATTATAAATATAATAAGATTTCATACATAATGATATTTTATTTATAATTTTTAGACTTTAAATAATTTAAATTATTTATGACACAATGATGATGCAGTAATTACCATAATAGTGAAAAATTAAAATAATTGAAATTATAAATACCCAAATAAATATAATTTGAGACTTTTTATGAATTAAAATAATTTTCTATGTTAATATGACATGTTAGGAATGATTTTATTAAATTTTTTCTATGTAATAATTCTTTTATGAGTTTCACAAAAATCAACTATTGAATAGTGTCAAAATTGACATAAAAGTGTTTTTAAAACGAATATTATATTATTAATCGATATTAAATTTATAAAAATCTAAGGGTCGGCCAAGAAACATATATCATGATAGGTATGTAATTAATGGACCAATTGGGGATTATTGGATGTATATAGTAAGTTTATTAACTATATAATATAAAAATACAAAGTGACATGGTAAATGTCAAACTAATTAACTAAGAGTTAAAACTAAAAGATAAGGTTAATATAGTGACCCAAACCTATCTAAATTCTATTTTTTGAATGGTTTTCGACCTATCCCCACCTTAACCTTTGAATAATAAACTTCGGAGCCATTAGAAACCGAAAATGAATTTATTATAAATTAATATTTCTAGCTTTTCCAAAGGTGCCCTTCACCCTTCTTATAAAAGGGCACTCCCCCTTCTCATTACATGACACCTTCAAAGCATTTTCGTTTGGCCAAACTCTGCCCAAATACTCTCCCAACTTACCTATCTACAACCTAGAGGCCTTAGTTTGATCATAAAGCCAACCTAAAGAGCCCTTTTGATCAAATCAAAAGGAAGAACCCAAAGAAGAGGTAATGATTTCACCACCCTTTTCCAAGTTCCTTTCTTCTTCCACATCTTCTTCCTTTGTTGTTAACATTCTAAAATAATAACTCCAGTATCATATATATACTGTGATGTTATTATAAATATGGTACAACCATATTTAGTATTCTAGCCATCCTTTGAATAACATGTCACCATACGTGCGTATGTACGACTTACCATCTCCACGTCGTAGTGTAATTGTTATTCAATAAATTATTATTTGGATGGGTATAATAATGATTTGTAATTCATTTAAATAATAAATGTAACATGATAATGATTCTGTATCTATGATATTCCATCCAATTATATATTATTTTTATATCAAAAGAAATATATTGTTGCTCGTGCGTACGTACGGACTACCGTCTCCACGAACGTGATGAGATTCATTCTCCATCATATCCAGTAAAGTATAATTCTCATTTGATGATTAATAATAGTATATAAGGACTTGATATAATTCTGGATATGATTAAGATACAACCTATCCATGAAAAACATGGCTTACATAACAAAAAATATAAAAGAAAATGAGTAAGTTAACGCCCGAAACAATAATAATACTAAGATATTATTAACAAATCACTGTTAAAAGATCATATATGATATCATATTAATATATATGATTCTTGTATCATTTAATAACAATTATTTCACAATTATACAGGAGGTTAACCTACCCTCAACCAAGGAAAAGTGCAAGGTAAGGGTTATTTCACAATCTCTTCATTATCTGAGGTTTTTTTATACGTAATAATCTACTGGGATCTCTTTATCATCCATATCCACGGTTCGTAAAAAAGAATTTCAAAACATTTTTACTATTTACTTAAATATGGGTTAAATTTATTTATACCCTTGTTTGACTTTTTATAAGATGTTTATAAAGGAATCTTTCCATCGTTTTCCAAACATGGTTCTTTTTAACCTTTTCGACAAACTTAAGGTAAGAATGTTTTTTAACTTATATTGCAGGTGCAGTTATTTTACGCCGTTATAAAATCGTCGAAGCTTCTCTTACAAGCTTATAAGAATAATTTCAAATAAAATGTTTCATTTTATATGAATCTTAAATTATTTCAAAATAAAAAGAGAAATTTATCTAAAAAGAGTTTTGATTTCATCTTGTCAACATCCTTAGATGGATTTTAAGCTTATTTGGAGATGATTTATTATGAAACAAAAATTCCATATTGTACTGAAGGTTTTGTGATGTGATTGTCTATGGATATGTTATTTTCATGGTTTATGGATGAAGTATTTACATTTCGTATGATATTTTTAATACGAATGTTTATGTTATGTTTAAACCTTTTCATATGGGAATGCATTGGACTTAATATGTGACGGGTGGAGCCCACTATAGCTCCTCGAGGCATCGGTAGGTCTCATGAGACAAACTAGGGTCTTGGAACAAGGCCTTGTCAAAATATTATTTGTAGTCTTGGCATGAGGCCTTGGCTATGTGGTTTTGATAGTCTGAAATTATGCATTCCATCATTATGAAAGTGGTTATTGATATTACATGTGATTATTCGATTAGTAGAATTTCCATGTTAATAAGTAAATGGCACGATTTCATTTTACTTTTTCCATACTATGTTGAAGATCATGTTTAAGAGGCTTTTGTTTTAGTTATACATTGCCTTAAATGTTTATGCTTATTTTTGAAATTTTTCGCTATATTGTTATCCTTACTGGGCATTTTAGCTAACCCCTTTTCTATGTTTTATTCTTCCCAGGATGTGAAGAAGTAAGTTATGAATGACCTGTAGGGATAGTATGTGGGGATATGAGTGTGGAATATGGAGACTATGTTTTTGTATTAGTTTTTCATTTAATGTTGTAATACATTATGAATATATCTAGTGTTTCCAAGGCTACTAAACCAATCGGTCTTTCGAGATTTGATCTTTCATGTGATCATTCCAATGTAATGTAATAATGCACCAACTCTGGGTAACTAGGGTCGGGGAATTACAGAAAGAGTTACTCTGAGTTAGCTATCTATGCTTGTTGTCCATGCTAGATGATGCACTCTAGTACCATGAATTGGGAAACTAATCCCTTTTAAAAAAATTCAAACTTTTGAGATCCAAAGTTATTGATATGTGAGATTATTTAGGATTAGCATCCAGCCAATTCTATGATATCGAATAGATATATGCTTCTTGATATAGTGAATACATTATGAAATCTTAGATGTATCTCCGAAATTGAATTTTAATATGGATATACATTTCTAACATAAATCGTGGAAATCCACCACCTACACCCTGAGGGGTGATCTATCCACTTATCTCAAATTGTGGTGAAGTATTTTTGTAGATTAAAATCCAAACTTCATCTTCATCATTTATGTTCATACATTTATTCTCAATATTGAAATTTTTCTTAAGTTAGGATCTAATAATTAATTGTGATTCTATATGCAAGAAAATTTATTCTGCGATGTCATTAAAATCCCCCCATATAATTAGTTTCATTCAAAAAAAAATTATTTCTAAGGTAAAATTGGGGAATTTTGATAAATTTAAAAAAATTGTTGAATTTAGAGGAAACTCATGTATGTGGGGGAGTTTTTTCATAGGAGGGAGCGAAAGAATATTCATTGGTAAGACCTCATAAAGGTATAGATGCTTACCAATATTGATTACTTCAAGGTTGTGTTATCCTATAAAAATGTCAATCATAACAAAAAATTAGAAGAATTCATTTGAAAGGACAATGAGAAAACTATTAAAGTGTCCCCCCTTCATCAAGAGTGAAATTTCACTTCTTGATAACTCATAAACACATTTTTTATTAGGATAAACACACATATAAGGGAAGTATTCTGTTGTGGCTACAACGGAAGTGCTTCTCCATGTTGAAGAGAATAAAGTTGTTCAACTGATTTTGCTTCAAAAATGGTGTTTGAATATCAATAGGTTATAAATTATATGAATAGTTTTATAGAATTATTTAAATAACATATGAAAGGTTTACCCCATTTTTTGGATGATCCTATAGGGTATTTTTTTGTTTATAAGTGAATTGGATTTTTCTTTCATTCATTTATGTCTCCATCCCATCCTTTTTCTGGTAAACATTATATCGAAGCTGAATTTCATATCATGAAATAATCATAAATTCTAATCATAATTTCAATGATAGCGATGCGAGTGCCCTATTTTTCATGTTAATGAAAATTGGCCTAGTGAGCATAGTTTTACTATTTTTAGGGTTATATAGACAACCCTAAAAACATTAGCTCTTTCTATGACATCACCCAAACATCTTCCTAAGATAAATATAAAATATTCATAGTGGTATATATACGTAATATATACAGGCCACCCTTTCTAGGTTTTAGACTAATGATTTTTTTCCTTCTAATTTTTTATTGCTTGATATTGACTAAACTATAAATATCCATAGTCAAGGGAGATGAGAATCACTTATTATCCAAGGTTCCCATTGTAGTTTTTCAACATGGTGAGTATTGTGTCTTTTTTTGGAAGTTTAAAGTTATGTATGCAGGACTAAAATAGATGGTGTTTTAGGACGAACTGCTTTGACCATGAATTTTAAGATGATAACCCAAACAAGACTTCGTGACTAGTATTGTTCCAATATTATTCAGATACTTAACATGATAACCATGAACTTTGATAATATGGTTCCTGAATCTAAAAAAAGATATTGAATAATATAATATGTATCTCTTGAGAATTAAGTAACCACTGTTTGAAAACCCTATTATTAGTGTTTTTCTATGCAAGGGAAACTGGGGAAAATACAGAATCGTCATGTAGTGGATTCCTTCAGATGATAAGCGTATTATGCAGACATATTATTCAAGGAAAATGGAGGCACATAGTACATAGTCAAGTAAATAAGTTCCCATGAATATTGAAATTCTATTTATCTTTACTAAAATAATTTTATAGAGATTTGGATTTCCAATCCCAGAAGGTATGCTTTTCCAAGGTATTTGAAAATGATGGAAATGTATGTGTCAGCACCAGTCACAAATGAGAAACCACTTCTACATGAACATGATGTGTGAGTGATGTTACATTTTTTTATATAACTAATGTTAGGGGGAGAAGTTCCCTTTATGAAAAAGGATAATGGTATCGTTCATTTTAAAGTCATTTTGAAAGAACATTATGTTGTGTTGTTTAAATTCATGCAGTAAAGAAATTATGTTTTGTAGTATTAAATTAATGAACCAAGGAAATTATTAGGGATTTAATTTACGATATTTAAATATGAATAATGTATTTATTAATATATTAATCTTTGTAAATATTATAGAAATTTTCTACTAATTTCATGTATCTAAGGAGAATATAGTAGGTTGTGATTTGGGGATTCCCAGATCTGAAAGATGGTATGGGAAAAATTGCTTATGATTTTAGAGGATTTCTCACCCTAGAAAGATGATACCACATACCAAAAAATAGTTTATATGGGTTGTTTTATTCATTTCCAAATGGGACATGTAATAAAAAAGGGGTATTTCAAGCCATAATTTCCAAATAATCATGGATATGGATTCTCTATGCAAGTCTAGCCCAAGAGTAGGAAGTATGGTGCCTGATCTTTTAGGTTATTTGATTAAAACCATATTTTTATGGAAATTATGGATGGTACATTGCCAAATGGATAAATATTATTCCAATATTCTTTGAACATATGATTGGGAAATTTTAAACAACAGTCATGGAAGCCTTCAGGTAGGGATAAAGGATATGAGAAATATATGAAGAGGATGACCGCATATTTTAAATTGTTGGTTCCAGCATACTATTTTCAAAAGAATAAAGGGAAATAGGAGGAATCTATAAAGGGACAAATTACTGCAATTTTAAAAACCTGTTATGATGTACTATTTAGGATAGGGAAACTTGGGAACGTACAACATATAAAAATAATGACGTACTTTGGCTGATAGGCCCATTATATTGGAAACATATACAAGGTCGACTAGGGATTAAACTGTCTTGTCTAGAAAATAAGCTTTCAGAAATCCGACATTATGCCCCAAAATGTCAATAAATTTTCTGATGATTTTAATGTATTCAAGATTAGGGGTGTGATGTGAAAATGGTGGAACTACTAATTCCATAAAATAAGCATTGTACCGATACGAGCTGTGACTTTGGAGTCCCTTTCACATTATTAAATCATTTTTAGATGGGTAACATCACTTGTTTCATCACTAGGTTCTCTAATGAAGTACTCAAAATAGAATCTCCAGCATATATTTATTATTAAATACATGAGATGGGGAATTTTATCTTACCCCATGGATTGGGATAAGGATTATTTCCAAGGATTCACTACTTATTTCAATTGGATTAGCGGAAATCCATGCATTGGTCTAGAGGTTCTATGTTGTTTGAAGTCATGGAGTGAGGATTTTGTTTTTGTATCTTAACATCTCTCAAAAATGATGTGGGGAATTCGAATGTGAAAATTAATATTATGGATGGGTTACGGTGTAGATCCCAAGAAATAATATATATATTGAAAAATCAAGAATGATGTAAATGTAGTCATAACACATATTCTTTTATGAATAAATTTAGAAGATGTACGAGATCTCATCAAATTTATCTGACTCATACATGGGAGAGTGAGGAATTATACATATTGTTCTATGGCCGGGCCTCATATTGAAGATCTAGGCACCACTATGTATCTCATATAGATTATAATCGAGACACATGCAGTTCTTGAATGATCATATGTTTTACTGTAATTCAGTATGGATGTCTAGTGTTCCTTTATAGGCCTTTTAGTTCTTACCATAATACTATAAATGTGAATAGATACAAATTAATTATGCTGATAATTAATTTACCAAACATATTATCACCACAAGATCTATGCTCTGTGTGGGAAACAAGAAGTGGTAAATGATTTTTCTAAAACATGATGTTAACACAGGTGAATGATAGGGTAATTTCAATCATCTGGTTGCTGATCCAGGAGAGTGACCCAGGAATCACAACTTATCTCATTGGGGTGAGAATAAAGACATATGTAGTTTCTAATATTCCTTATATTTTAATATCATTCAAAAAGGATAGAGGTTGGATGATTAAAATAGATGGGAACAATGTGGTTTAACCAAAGTTAAGAGATATGGGTGTAACTAAATATATCATGAATTTGAGAATTAGACTATACATATTTATGTATAAGTAACACCATGTAGGTTTGATCCGTACATAAGGTGTTGCGAATTATAAATTACGGATGGATAAATGTGTTGGACCTCAGTGACTTTATGTATCTTAATAGGATGAGAATCAAGAAACACATGTTCCTTGATAAGATCCTTGTGTAGAACGGATTCATTACACAGATGTAAAGGTGATACATGATTTAATCATTGTTGGGCCTAAGATTAGTGATATGGTCATTACAACATATCTCAATATAATTATGATCATTCCATATATAGTTCTTGAAAATTTCTCCCCACACTGATTAGACAATGACATGGGGAATATAGATTTTTATAACATCCATGTAGATGGTAGTTCCTGTCTCATGATGTTTAGGTATCATCTCCCATCCCATTGTAATGAGAATCGAGGAATAAGTCATCGATAAGTTACCTATGTTGATCTTGTTCATGCACATGGAAAAGGAAAGGTAATATTTTTTTCCAAAATTATGGCAAAACCTAGGATTGGAGATTTTGTCATCACTACATATTTCATTGTATTATCAATCAAGACACATGTAGTAATTGAAAATTCTCCATATGATGGATTGATTCCAGCACATAGAGAGTGAAGGGGAATTTTTAAACATTTATTCTCAATGTGAGATCGTAGATCTAGGTGTCATATTATATCTTTTAGGAGAAATAATCAAGCCACACAATGTTTGTGGAGATTTTTCCCCACACCAACTCAACTACAACATGGATAATGGGGTCCTAAATAATTTCTAGGTTTGCGTGAATTCCCAAAACATGAGTCTAGGCATCCCCATGAATCTCATTTTATCATGAATCAAACCACACAATTTGGAAAACATACCCTTGCAGATATTATATGTCCATAAAGAACGACAACATTTTTTTCATAATTTTGGATAGAACTAATATTGAAGATTCGGGTGTCCCTTCATATCTCATTAAAGTGATAACCAAGGCCCACAAAGTTCTTGGAGAAGTTTCCTATGAATATCTGATTCACACACAAGGAAAGTATACATTTTTTCATAATCATGCATGGTCCCTATATTGATGATTCGAGAGTCATATGTACTTTAGTGTGTTAAGAATCAGGTGACATAATGTTCTTTAAAAGGGAATCCTATGAAGTTCTGTCCCAAACCCATGTTAGAATGAGGCTTGAGTTCCACTAGGGAGTGTCAATGATGTGAGTGATGCATATAAATGGAAGCTACCCATTTTTTTAAATGGCCACAAGGAATATAAACTCATTGAATTATGGGTGATTATATTAATACCAAATGAGGGAGATGTTAACCATAAAGTTTAATTTTATGTGGTTTGGAAAAATGGTGTTTTATAGTTTTAGACCACGTGATTTGGATGTCAGGTCATTCAGTTTATCATCTTGTGACATAGATGATGATAATATAGAGTTTAACATCATGAATCATGGAAACATATGGTTGTATGTAGTTTTACTTCCTACAAAAAAGATAATCCCTTCATGATTAAAAAATATAATTCTTCAGGAACCATTCATTGGTTGGACTTGCATTGAGTTATCCATATGTTGATATTATGGAATATTCTCCATTAGAGTGGGCCTTATGTATGTAGTATTATCTTTCCCACTTTAGATAAATCCTGGGAGGATTTGATCCTTGTTTGATTCGGAGTTATACAGACAAATAAAAATATTCCATAGTGGGACGAATGGAGGTGGAATTTCTTGTTAAAGGCACATGCTATCTGATTCTGATATATCTCCATGTAATAAAAGGTATATAATCAATTTTTATATAGTCACTCAAAATCATCTAGCCATTTCAATGATTAGTCATATAAATATATTTGTTCACAAATATAAATACAGGGTAATGGAAAATGGACTTCAATGGGAAATATATATTCCATTCTGTACACCAATGAGAATCGGGTTTCCCGAATTGCAGTACTGGCTGTAGTCTGGTAGGCCCATAAGGCAAGAAAGAGAATGTATGGAAAAAATCTATTATCTTTATTCCCTATCTTCTAGATAATTTGTGATAGGGTTTTTTTAATGGAATTTATATGTCCATTCACTACTAAATAATAGAGGAATTAATGGATGGATTTGATATTGTATTCATGATATATATTTTCTACATTATTATAATAGAAATTTATATTTTTTACATGAATATGATATGAGGGATAAAAATTATTTTAATTATATAATCATTTAGAATTCTAAAAATGATTTCAGATTCGACGTCTTTGAGAGGTACTACCTCAACCCATTGAAGAAGAAATCTATAGCAATAAGGGTAAACATGAACATCTTATTTATAGCTAGAGGATATGGTATAACATAATCCATTCAACATGTGGAAATTGTCCCACGTATTTAGATATATATTGAAACTCAACGTGTTGGTGGATTAAATTGGAATTCAATTGGAATGGATTACACTTCTTAGTGAATTATGTGTAATCTTGTATCATTAAAGGCCAGAAGTATCCATGCATTTGAATTTTTATCAAAAATCATATACCATGATTGGTGAGAATGATGGGATCCTGGATTTTTTTTCATCCATTAAAGATAAATTCTCTTCTATATCAACACATATATGATGTCCCGGATGCAGCTTCCACATAACTTGTTCCTTGATCCCAAATGGCCACAATACCACTAGCACATCTCCCCAGAAGCTAGGGGCTACCAACTAGTAGCGGGGGTGTAATGATGTACTAGTGGTGAGATTATACCACCATGTTAGAGTACAAGATCAGTGTAACAGAAACATACAATAGTGAAATCATAATCCAACAATTAGATAATGTAGATATCATACAAATAAAAGATACAGTGAAATGTTTAATAACAGAAAAAAGGCATTAAAGGTAGTGTCTGATACATATATGCATGCCTGGCATGACAGTACAAAAATTGAAAAAAATACATGAAGAAATCATACATAGTTTATTAAAAAAAATGTGACACAATATTCAAAAACTAATCCATGGTATTTTGACCGAAATCATAGTCCTCTGCTCTTAAGCTCCATCTAGATTTAAATAATCAACAGTTAGAAGAGTGATTCATTCACATATCGATACCTATAGTTAAACTATCATATCGTGTGCCAGAGGTGTCCTGAGTAGGGTGTGAGATAAATCTTAGTTGTCCACCACCAATGGTGACTTCATGTAATTTGAGTGGTGATCTTGAGTAAATAGTTCCCATATAATATAAATAATGTATAGAAATATTGAATAAACTATTAACCTTCTGCTTTGGGGTCAAATGGGAACCTAGTGGGTCTACATTTTTCAGCTCATTAATAAAAAGTATAAGTATGATTATATGTATATATATATAGTTGGTGTGGGGTAATAATTCCACCATCCGATAGAAGATAGTGGTATGGGGTAAGAATTATCACATCACTTATGAAATAATGGAATGAAATAGTAATTCCTTCTGCCCACATGTAAATAATGGAAAGGGGTAGTGATCCCCCCCCCACCCACATGTAAATAATATAATAGGGTAGTATTGCTTCTCGCCTACATATAAATAATTCCATGGGGTAGTAATGCCTCTTTCCCAAATGTAAATATTGGAACATGAACGTAATGGCTCCTTCCCACATGTATATCAGAACACAAGTAAATAAATGATTTAGGAAATCACATTTGTTATAATTCGAGGAAAACTATAATACACTATTTAACGTAAAGTAGAAAATCCAAAGATTCAATTCATTTATAAGGAAACCCAATTCAACGGCATGACCATGTCATCCAGTGAAAATACAAATTTAAGGAATTTCATTTTAATGGTTAAGGCAATCTCATATATGAAAATCCATTCAAGATAACCATCCCATTTTCCTAACTTGATAAGTACCTCAACAAGGGAACTTTCAAATGGAAAATCCATATAAAATCGTTTTAGGATCAAATTGTAATTCCCAATACTAAGAGGTCCAAACACATATGGGGTGTCTTGGATTTTTCCAAATACACATGGAACCATGGTAAATTAAATTAAAAACCTTCTCAGAGACATAAACCATCATTCTCCATTTTATGAAATTAGCATAAAATGGCCAATTTATGTCGAACATCCTTTGCGAGCCCAAATATCACAATAGTGATAATGAAACCCCTAAACATGAATCAATTATCTTATGTCATGACATGAGGGTCAATTGGACATTAAGGAATAAAAATAATAAGATGTCTCAGAAAAGGCCAGCCCATAGAACTACATGACTAAATATGAAATGGCCAAATCTGTAATGTAAAATAATGTGACCACCTTCTTAAGTTCCACAAATGATGCCTCACTGAATATAAATTTTAGATTGGAAGCATGTTAGAGTTAATATATGTTTCCATCTGATTCCCAAAAAATAGGTTGCAAGAGCTAAAAAGCACCACAAATTGAGAAATTAAGCGAGGAATGAGGCGTAGATGAGGTTATACTTTCATGGACTGTCCAATGCTTCCAACGGATCATGAATCGTTCACCAGTAGGAAGAGTAGCATGATATTAAAGGTGGAATGATTTTGGAAACCTACTAGAGGATGTTGTGATGATGTGTGCATAATGAAAGGGAGAACATAAATTAGAACATAAACGATGGTATGGTAAAATGATTATGTTCCTTAAAAATGGCTCACAAGATTTCAGATCACGGTTTGAAAGACCATGTTCAATTGATGCACAAGGTTCTACCCATATCCATTAATTCCACATGTCCTCTAAGAATGTTTTAAATGACTATGTGTAGACCATTCATATGGGTAATGAAACCATCTACAAATGGTCACATGGTCGTGCACCTCATTCACACAGTTGCAAAAAAACTACATGACTCAATCTACTTTCCCCTTTTTGGAGTATTGAGCTCTGAAAGTGGCATGGATTCCCCCATGACCAACTTATCATGATTAGAAGACTTAATTAGGACCATTTTAGAAATTAAAAAATTAAAAAATATTGATTTTTACCTTGTTCAAAGAGTCAGGTCATTACAACCTCCCCTCATTAAAGAAACTCATCTTCAAGTTTCCCTTCATAGGGTAAAGAGGTCTGTCAGTAAAGAGTTCTGATCTGTATGTTCATACATCACATTCCAGCTCATATGTCTAATACTTCACCTTATTATGCTTATATAGAACCTGTACAATAGGGTTAGACCTTCTAAAGTCCACCTTCATGATCTGATAAACAATATCAACTGGATACTTCTCTAAGTAAGTATCCATACCCCGCTCATCCTCATTAGGATAAAAGTCATGGGATGGGTATAGATAATATTTAAAACACTAATATTAGTGAAATAAATATTTCATGGACTGATATCTATGAGGATGTGAAAACTGGTAAGCCACTAGTCTCATCTACATCTCTACATTGAAGGGTCCTAAAAATCTCAGTGATAGCAAACCCTACATGTGAATAGATCTTTTCTGAAACCAGAGTGAGAAGTTCAAGAAAACCCAATCTCCAACATCAAAATGAAAAGGACGATGGCATCTGTTGGTATATGAATACTATATAGACTATGTTATTAAGAAATTATTCTGAATTAGATGGACCTACTATGAAGTCTCATGCATGATACATGTCATAAGAATGGATCCTTCTAATACATATAATCATCATAGAGGCGAGTAACTGTGCCTACCATAAAAGTATGGATATGGAGCCATGAAATTTTTAGACTGGAATATTTTGATATATGAAAACTAGATATAGGGAATGTGTTTCTCACAAGACCCCCAATGTTGGTAACGAAAAAATGAAGTATATCCATTAAAACCTTAATTAAACTCTATATTAGCTCATCAGTCATAGGGTGATTGGTCATTCTCAAAAATACATTCATACCAAAGGCCTTCTGAAACCCCTTCTAGAACAATGTTATGAAATGAGAATATCTATCAGTAAAAGTCTCTCACACTAGTAAGAAGTGCGAATCCATCATTATAATTTCAACGATAACATAAACTACATCATTACTTCATAGTGATCTAAGTAGTCTGATTATGAAGTCCACTGAAACAGAATCCCATTTACATTTAGGAATGGAAAATGGTTGATAATGCCCGAACAGATGATGATGTTCTGCCTTCACCTGAGGATCGGTGGAGCATCAAATAATTAAACTATCAATATCACATCTCATGTTTGGCCACCAATATTAACATAGGAAATCTAAATACTTTTTGGTGACACCGTGGTGAAATGCCAATTCCCATTCATGGTAATTACTCATCATATCCTCTTTTATGTCTTCTAGGACCCATACACACCCATGAAATAGAAGGGTATCATCCCTATCGACTATCCAGCAAGAAGGTGTATCCTCATTTGAGACACTCTCCCGCAGGACAAGGCTTTCAGGATTTGATTACTATCTCGACCATAATAATTCTATAAGAGTAGTGGTCACCTCTAAGGATGAAAGAATAGTTTGACCATGGTCCTCCTGTACCATAATGTGCATCTCTGAAAATAAGCCCATAATATTCCATTCCTCACTGGACTCTTGAACAGCTAGTGTCTGAGTATTTAGGCTCAAAGCATTGAATGCAGAATTCCCATTCCCTGGTATGTCGGAATGATTGAAATCAAATGATTTCATATACTTGACCCACCTATGCTATCAAAGATTTCGATACCACTAAGTGAATATATATTTATTGATTTCATGTTCATTGAAAAAAACACTATACCTATAAATCATGTCTCTAACAACATAATACATGAAAAATAGTAGTGAGATCGAGGTCTTACGTAAGTCAATTCCTCTCATGAGGCCTCGACTCTGGGGACCCAGACACAAAAACTCACCCATTCTATATAATAATTGTTAAATGCTCGATACCTGATGTGTCACAGTATACTATATAATCCACGCATGTCTATGGATGAATTATAAATGGCATTTATGAACATCATACATTTATCTCCTCAAAGTTTTATTCACAGAATTATGACCATTCTAATTTCATAGCCTTTTTCATTAATCATGTAATTGGTACTATAAGTAGGGATAATTACCGAATAAAGAATATTTAATATCTGGAAAGTCCCATGAAACAATGGATATCAAATACATATGGAGATTCTTTCAATAAACCACATACCTCACCTTCTCTGGGTCAAAAAAACTCCTAACTACAAGATGGTATGACCCATGAAGTTACCATTATCAATCCAGAAGTGGAATATATTAATATTAGCATAGAGATGATGCTCTCATAGTGTATTCAAAACTATCTCTATATGGGTTACATGGTCATGTCTCAAGAGATAATAAACCAAGATATATTCAAAAAAACAACCACAAATGAATCTAGATAATGGTGGAAAATCCAGTACATAAGATCGATAAATACAATTGGTGAATTAGTGAGTCTGAATGATATAACTACATTCTCATAAAAAAATATAACTACTCCTATTGGATGTGCAGGGTATGTACAATGTCCTGATACACACACAAAATTATATCCCTACCTCATATATATATATATATATATATATATATATATATATTCAGAAACACGTTATCACCTCAATTTTGATCAAAGAGGTAAACTATTCTTGGAAAATGATATATGTTCTTGATTTTTAGTTCATTCAACTAATGATAATCCATGAAAATCATAATGGTACCATCATCTTTAATGGAAAATAGAATAGGTGAACCCCAAAGAGATGTTCTAATGGTTATAAAAACCTTCACCTCAAGATCCTCCAACTGAGTGTTGAGTTCGAGAACCTCCAAATTTGAAAAACAATATGGAGGAACAGTCACATCTGATGCTCCTGGAAAAATCTCAATTATAAAATCTACAGCTCTAACTAGAGGTAGACCAGAGAATTATTTAGGAGAAATATATTTCAAACACTACACTATAGGAGGAAAATTGGTGGCTTTCAACCCCTAGTCATCAAGGTAAATACTGAAAACATGTGATAAAACACTACCCAGCCTCTACTGCTCGGGTCATACTTGTGTCTCAGAAACATCCCATTCTACCTTTTGCACATACATAACTCTATGTAGTAGTGTTTACTTCACCCTGAAATTATAAAAATTAGAATGATCATTGTAGGGAACTAACCAGTACATCCCACCAATTACGTTGAAGCTTGTCATATTTAGAACTTATAAGTCATATTGGAAACAGTAACCACCTACCTCAAGGGGATTGATATGACAATGGTGAACTCCATATGAACCTATACCAGAGGGTGTGTCTAGGTTCATAACACCATGATAATACTCAACATTGAGGCCCATACACTCAGTGATTTCCTCATGTATGAATAAGGGAGAAGGTTATGTATAAAAAATGCATCTAATAAGGTGGAGGCTATTAGAATAGTACCTCATATTGAAGATGATATAGAACTCTACTTCTTCGGTAAAGACTAGACCGCATGCACCTGGCCTGTACCATGGCCCCGAGTCACTGTCTGACCAGCCAAAGCAGGCCCGATATACTGGTGATGAAAATAATATTCCTCATTGCATCTGACCTGACCACCACCTCGCCATGAATGACATGTGGTTTTCCATCTTCCTGAATATCGTTATCTTGTTGACCCCGATCCCAATTGAGTAGTTGTTGAAGATCTTAACTCACTTTTCACTATAAGGAATGAACTACATAAATAGGGGATGTGACCAATCTTTCCATAGCTTTTGCAATCAAAAATATTCCATATTCACTAACCCTTCTAGTTACCTGGTGTTCTACATTGGAGACACATAAGAGAAATTCTAGTGGAAGTACCCTATCTAGGAACACATTTGTGTGATTCTCCAAAATGTCGCAATTTACCAAAATAAGATCCTGTAGATTATTTGGGTGGCAAAATATCTGGTCATTGACCCTCAACATATCTCACAATTGGATTTTTATTTAGGGAATGGTTGAAAATTTCTAAAATATTCGTCAACCTAAAAACATTGACCTTTCATTGGATGGTGTAACACAACCCATACTCAAATCACCTTGTAGCTATAAGACCATCAACATCTAGATATAGAGATAAAAACTATAACTCAATGAAATTGTATGAGTAATCCATGATTAAAATGGTATCTCACTATAGATTCATAATCTATCTAGCTCGTCTATCCCTCAGAGTATGAGGAATGAATTTTTTATAGAACACAATCAATAAGTCATCTCAAACCATCTCTCTATACTAGTCTTCCTAGGTTATGAAATCCCACAACCTCTTGGATGAATCACGTAGCATGTATGAATCTAGTTTGACTATCCTTCCTGGATGAATCTATAGGTGGTGAAAGATAGAAAAGATCAAATCAATAAAATACTCCACAACGAGAAGTCCACCGTATCTTGAGAAACTAGAAGGATGCTACAACTAAAACTCTCAAGTCAACTATACTTTTCTCGGGGAATGTCACACTTCTCATTGCATATTCTGCATCATATGAATGAAATCATCTCAAAACTAAGAATAAATACCCAACTCAGGTCTATGAGGAGGACCTATATGTGGTTCGAATGGAAGACCAACTTTTGTATCATGTCCTGCCACCTCTAGAAAAAGATTGACACAACCTTCATCATGCCTGGCTGGTGTACGCCATTGTTGCATAATGAAAAATATTCTAAATGAAAATATCAAAAACAATATATGAAATTTATAGTATTTCACTTAAGAAACTGTGACAGGTACTAAACCACACCTATATGAACTAACAGACATATCTCTATGCTTCTATATCCATGACTAGATGTCAGAACAGAATGTAAGAGGTAATAAAAATGAAGAACACCTCCTACCCACTACTAAAGTTGGGTCTGGGTCATGAATTTAGGATATGAATGTGTAAAAAGGTTTTTTTCAAGTTACAAGTCATTTTAAATAGTTGAGTCAAACGATATTTCTTTTTCCAACCCATAAGGGCGCATACACCTTATAGGCTAAGATATGACACTCACTTGTATGTCATTTTTATTTAAACATTTCTTATCCATATGATTATATCATTTCTAAAATGGTCAAGCTAGTTGGAATTATATTTTATAATTTATAATGGATTATACACCATATGAATAAAATCTTGGAACCCACTAAACAAAAACCATAGAATGATCCAAATCCTGCAAAAATGTATCAATATAATTGTATATATGCAAATCTGGGCACAATAATATGATATACGAAATAATATCTAGAAATTTTAATGTGACTTAAAAATATGAATAATTTATTCATGTTGTTCCTATAATTATGCCTGTTCTAACTCATAACCCTCATTTCATAAGATTGAGCAATGAAATCACAATTCCAACATCTGAAATTTCAATAACATCATAAAACATGTGAAGCACCCAATGGTCAAATGATATCAATAGTAATAGTAGAATAATTAAAAACGATAATTCAATTAACTTTTTATTTACACTATACATGGTTTTGTGACACCTAAGCATGAATTGTGACCATATTCCAATAATTCCCATTCCAAAATCCATTATCACCAAATAGAAAAGAATGAAAGGAAAAATACTTTGATACCAATTTGGGAAATATGAGACCCGGCATCCATGAAAACTGTTCCCAAAGCCCAATTGGCCAGATGACCCCTAAAGTGTATCCCCCTAATCCAGGTGATGACAATTATTAGTGGGGGGTGTAATGGTATATCAACAAGGAGACAATATCCCCATGTCGGTGTACACAACGGGTGTAACAAAAACATATTATTGCATAATATGTATCAAAGAAAAAGATAGTGTAAATAGTGGAAGAATAATTTATTCAATAGAAGACTAAATAATAAAACAAAAATCCTCAAAGGTAGTGTCTGATACATATATGGATGCATGACTTTCTAGTATAAACAATGGAACAAAATACAGTACACCGACATACATATTACAAAGCTCAAAAAGGGAAAAAATGAGAAAAATGATCTATAACATCTGGAGCCTATACACAATCCTATACTACTAATCTCTATCTAAAAATAATAAATGAACCACCCAAGTGTGATTCGTACTCTTCTCTATACCTTCAGGAAAAATTCTTCTTTGGTGCTGGAGACAACCAGAGTAGGGAGTGAGATAAAAATTAGTAGACCACTGCTAATGGTGTCTACATGTAATTCCAGTGGAGCGCATAAGTATATGGTGTGTAGATAATATTAGGAATGTAAATAAATAGAGAATAAACAATTACCCTACATTTTAGGTTCCTAAAGGGAACCCGGTAGGTCAAACCACTTCATCATAGTGTTGGAATGTTTGAGAATGTTATTATATATATATAGTTAGAATGGAATGTGAATACCTCCCACCCAAAGAATATAGTGACATGGGGTAATAATTATACCCATCCATAGGAAACAATTACATGAGGTAGTAATGCATCATACCATCATATAGATATTGGCTTGGGGTAGTAATGCCTCCCAACAATGTATAAATAATGGAATGAGGTTGTAATGCCTCCCACCCACATGTAATTAATGGCACAAGGTAGTACTGCCCCACTCCCACATGTATATATTGGAATGATTTAGTAATGACTCCAAACGATATGTATATCTTCCCATATGTAAATTAATGATTTAGGAATTCACATTTTAAATAATGTAAGGAAAAAATCTTACACTATTTAATGTAAGGAAAAGAACCCAATGTTTCAAATCATATATAATTAATCCTAATGAATGGGAATTTCCAAGACATACCTTGAAGACATTCAATTAGGGAATTTAATTATAAAGTATCAAGCTACCACATCATACCCAACCCATTCAAGATAACCATCACATCAACCTATCCTGTCATTCTCATCTACCGGGGCACAAGCCAAGGGAAAAACCATATCACGAATAGTTATAGATTCAGATTGGTAATTTGAAGCCGATAAGGTCCAAACACCCATGGGGTTGTATGGATTGGTCAAAATACACATGGAACCATGACCAATTCAATTAAGAACCATGTCGAGCAATGTAAACCCAAAGCCCCATTTTTGTTCAAATGGCATAATATGAAAAATTTAGGTGGAACACACCATGGGAGTCTATATAGTTGAAGGTCGATAATGAAACAACTAAAAATGAATCAATTATCTCATTCCATCACTGTATGGTCACTAACACGTGAAAGAATCAATATAATAAGGGATATCAATAATGGTCTACCCATCGAACTATGTGATTAAATACAAAACAACCAAATATCAAATGGAAACCTATATGAAAGCCTATCAAAGGGACATATACAATTCTTCACTATGTATAGAACTCAGATTTAGACCATGATGGATTAGATAAGAGTTTGCATCCAATGCCCTGAAAAAAGGGTGAAAGAACATGCATCTAACTAGCGCGACATGTTGTGAAATTTAGTGAGGAAGGAGAAGTACATGAGGTTTTCGTTACATTCCCTATCCAATGCTTCTATAAGATCAAGAATCCATCTCTATATAGAGGGGTTGCATGAGATTGAAGGAAGATATATTTTTGAAACCTACTAGAGGAAGAGGAGCCTCTGTACTCATGAAGGAAGTGAGAAAAGTAATTAGAACAGAAATGGAGGAATGGGTAAACTATCATTTTTTCCCATAAAAATGGATTACAATGTTTCTATAAATGGATTGAAACATAGTGTGAAGGCCATGGACATGGTTAGGCCCCTTTCAGGCATGTCTGCACGGTCTCTACGCATGGTTTCCCAAACCACAATCACACCATGCGTACCCCACAGCCTCAATGGGAACTCCACATGGCCTTGACAAACCATTTCACTAACTAAGAATAGACCATATAGATGGTTTCTATAACCATATCCAATTGGTTTCACAACCATGTACATGGGTTGTACATTTGTTGAAAAAATGTGCGAACTATCTTGCTTTCCCTTTTTCGGAGTTCTCGGCTCCTAATGTTCTAGAGATGCTCCTGTTACCTCCATATCTTGATTAGAAGGCTTCATTAGGACCATCTAAGACATATAAAGAGAAAAATTAATGATTTTTCCTTTTTCAATGTGTTAGTTAATTACATGATCTGAGAAGGACTCCATCAAATCATCACTTGTAGAGTAATTTCTGGTGATTTGGGTGATCATAAAGAGTGAAATTATATGCAAATCGCTGAATCTGCTATCTTCCAACTCTTCCCAGTGGATGTACCACATCATGATGTTAGTACATGATGTGTATCTTCCAATCCATGGTATTAACAATGTGGTCCAGGAATGGAGAGTATTTCATTAATTTCCTCTCTACTGACATGAAAAAAGCTGAAAGCACATGATGATGGGAAATATTAATGAATGTTTTCTCTAGATTTGGATCTACCAAATCTATAGCAATATTTTCCAATACATATGCATGGGAATTATGTGATCATGAAACGAGATTCAAAGAAAGATATGAGTGTAATTCCACCATTTACCCCCCCAATCATAATCATATTGGAAAATTAACTCATCTTTGCTGAGGATATAATCCTCATTGATCATCTTGATTTTAAATTATTCATCACCCTTCACCTCTATGTGGATCAATAGAACATGGAGTTCCAATTTCAGAAATAAAATAAGGGAATAATATATTTCCACATTGTTAGTACCACCTTATGATAACAAGATATAGTATGGATACACTACATTATATAGGGAGATAAGCACACTTACTAACCCAACATTGTCTCCCTTAGGGTGTCCCATTCCCTTCAATGTTGGACACCTCAAAGATCCAACAAAATATATTTCCCATGACCGGGGATGTAGAGACCCAAATATTAACATACATGGACATTACATTACTTTTGCGGAATACATAATACATAACAAAAACCCAACACTAAATAAATGTAATTGTTTATTGTATTTGGAAACTCGGAACATAATCATCTAATCATAGTGAAAGATCTTCAACATCTCCAATAAATGTTTTCACCTATTTTTCTTACTTAAAACCTTTCTTTGTATCCTAGGGAAAAGAAAACATATAAAGGGTGAGATAAAATGATCTGTAAGGGTAAGCATGGAGAAAATGAAATAAACCATATACATTTGAACTTAAAAACATGAAAATAATGTTTAAAAAACAAAATCTTGAGCAATAAAATAAAACATGGTTGTAACTAAGGCATAGATCATAATGGAACATGAATAATGAAAAACTAGCATGGGAATAAAACATGTAATTATGTAAAATAATTAAGAATATGATATGATTCTTATAGTAGCCAAGGCATTGCTTCCAAGACCATCTCAGTGGACAAAGTCCCTTACTGAATTGTGCTCACTCCTCGTTCCAGTCTTGTATCACTGAACCAGACTAACATACCGTTAAAGCCATGTCAATCTCATTAGATATAAATATTTACCCAATGCATTGAATGGAGATATAGGTCCCACCCATCTCATAATTAAATCATTATTACGTGTGCCACAACATGAACATAAATCATTCATCATAACCCAAAGAATAAAATGTGTTTTATAAACATAATCCCATCATAACATAATCCATATAAAACAAATGGATATTATTTCAGAATAAGAAAAATCAATCCATGTATATAATAGAGACAATATACTTTAAACATAAACATATGAAATAATGTCATCTTAGATAGAAAATTGTTTTGATAAAACACCTGAAATGAATTCTTGAGGAAAATATCCTTTCTTCTTCAAAATAGTTTTCTTTTCTCAAAATTCCATGAAATTTTAAATGAAAAGGTTTTTTTTTTGAAAATAATCATGAAATTTTATAGATTAAACATCATTGAAATAAGTCATTATGAACCTGTAAAAATCCATTCACACCATATAAGTTAGAAAAACATTCTTCTCGTACTTTTGTCAGAAAAGTCAAAAAGTACCTCGTATGATAAATAAAAGAAATATTCCTTCCATATGATGTGGTAAAAGTCAAAAAAGGGAAAAAATGAATTTAAACATACATGGAAGAAAATGAAAAAATTTATGAAAAAAATTTGAGAACATATGAACATCGATTATAAACATAACCCCAGTAAATACTTACGAATAAACAATCTCCGATAAGAATTAGATTGGAATAATTATCCCTTAACATATGTCTGATATGCTTCTTACGTATCCAAAAATCCAGTATAATGATTTATATATTTTCATTGAATTATTATAGAATCATATGAATTGTTAATATATCATATATGGTTCACTTATGACTTTATATTACTCATTCTTTTGTAATTTCCATGTTAAAGCAGCGTTTTGGGTAAAATCGTTTTATTTATCGTACGTGTTTGGACTTGTTGTTCTTGATATTATTTTTTATTATATCATGATTTAATTACATCCAGAATCTAAATAATGATCTATATATAATATATATTCAGTATATATATATTTTAGATAAATAAATGAAATGAAATACAACGTTCATGGAGACGGTAGGTCGTGCATACGCATGAATGCTGTTTTCTTTTCCTTAATGACTTGAATGGAAGTAAGTAGATGAAATATATATATATAAAAATTTAGTAGCTTTATAATGTTATATTTTTCATTATTATTCATTATATATGCTTTATATTAATTCTTTAATGGTTAACATGGAGAATGAATCTCATCGCGTCGTGGAGACGGTAATCCGTACATACTCATTAGCGATGATATCATTCCCATAATTACTGAATTTAAATGGAGTGGATGATATAATATCTCATAATATGTATGATTTTATAATACCTATTTATAGTTATTCTTTACACCATTATACCCATCCATGTAAGGTGGTGGTGGAAAAACAGATTACACCACGGCGTGGAGATGGTATTCCGTACGTACGCACACGCTGTGATTTTGTTTTCTATATGATGTATAAGGCCCCAGCCTTAAACCTTACTTAATATTGAATTAAATGAATAATTCACATTGAGGATATTTTCAGGTTTAGTGTTTTAGAGAATTAGAACATAACTATTACATCTTAAAAGATTACAAAGTAGACACTTCTACTAAGTCTCCAAAAAAAACTCTTAAAAAGAAAGATGTCTAGATTCCATGTTTTAGATAGAATGAAATTACCTTGATCCCATCCTTGACCTTATTTCACTTTAAGTCCTATGAAAAACATTTCGAAAAACTTGGGGTGAGCATAAAAAGCTCAGTAAGGGATACAAAAAGAATGAAAACTGTTAGTTTTTCAAACATCAAGTAAACCATGTATACTATATCAAAGTAATACCTTCACCTTCATGAAGTAGTAAAAAAAATATTCACTGAATAAAGTATCATTACTTACCTTTTTGTAACCAAAGGATTACCATAAAACCCATATAAAGAACACATAGAATATATAAAGGTAACTTGGGACATAAACATACTTAAGTGGAATAACCATACGTTTGACTTCCACACATATCACTTAATGGAATAGCCATACGGCCAATTTCCATACATACTTAATGGAATAGCTATACGGACAACTTCCATACCCAATGAATTGGAGGTTATAACGTAACCACCCGTCCTGGTATTCACGGCACCACCCGTCATATGGTTTATAACGTAACCACCCATTAAAATGTCCAAGTACCAGTATAAAATCATAAAACATAAAACCAATATAAAGGAAAGATAAAATTTCCACATTTCAATCACAATATATCATAAATATATTAACATAATTGAATCCTTTATCAAAACCATTTTTAATACCAAAATACATAATAGAGTATATGGTATTTATTTTATTTTAAACAAATTACAGCTTGTTGAGGAAGCCAAAGACAAAATAATACTCGCGGCGGCGGAAAAGGTCATTGTCACCGCGTACGTTAAAAAACATTCCTTTTTGTCGTTTAGTAAAACGCTTCGTAGAAAAAGATTCCTTTTGTATAAAAGTCAAAGTCAAAGTAGTTTATACAACGTATAAAATAAAGTTGTGTATAAAATGAAATATGCCTCAATGAAAGGAGATTGAGACGAAGTCCCTTACCTTGGGTCCGACTTGACTCGATCGTTCTTTAACGTCCTGAATAATAAACTTGAGTTAATTTATACTTGATTAAGAACCTTTTTAAAGTTAATTATTCTTTTTATATCACGTATTGCCACGTTAAAAACATTATGTAACCATTTAAGTAAATAATGTTTGTTTTTTCAATATTTGGTTCTGAAGTCGAAAGTTGACTTCTTACAATTACATGTTGTTCATGTGGTCAAAAGTTCTTTATATCCAGAATGAAATTCCCGAGTTGCATATAATATGTATCATATATATCCAGCATATACATGTATTTATAATATTAGATAATCATTTAGAGGTAAGAAATGAAATGCACCGTTCATGGAGACAGTAAGTCGTACGTACGCATGAACGCTCCTTTCATTTCTTTGTCATATTAGTGGAATTAAAACTAAATGAGAGGTATGTATATTTTAATTCCAGAATTATATTCATCATTTAAATATATCATTAATTATATATATACATTATATACATTTAATTTTAATAGTACATTACATTTGGGGATAAGAAATGAAATGCACCGTTCATGGAGACGGTAAGCCGTACGTATGCATGAACGCTACTTTCATTTCTATCTCATACATTAATGGAATGAAATAATAATGATATAGAGGTATATTATAATTCCAGTATAAAATAATATATAATAACTTTAAATCCATCCTTTACACGTCCCACATATGGCATTAACGAATCACATCACTTTGAGGGGGCGGTAGTCCGCACTTCCTTAAATGAAGATATCGTGTTTACCCATAATGGAAACCATAAAGGTATGCCAAAAATGAAAAATACAGAAGATTAAAGAAAACATAAACATATTATATATCTTATATAAAAATAATGACATCATAATGTCCACCCTTGAAGGTGTTAAATGAGTATTGAACAATCATCGTTTCGGGAGGCAGAATTTCGCCATCCACGGAAACCGTATGTTCTTTAACCATTTGATGTAGTTGTGTGAGAGTGTAGCTCAAATAAATATTATAACAACATCCTAGTATATTGAAGATACTATTGTTGTTACAAAATAATTAAATAAAAATATTTTATAGGGTTGGAGAAGCAAAATAAAACAAATGAACCAGAGAGAATGAATTACCTTTAAAAGTGTAACTACTGTTTGATTTGAGCCTAAAGGCTTCCTTTGAAAGGATTCTGCCCAAAGGGAATCCTGTAGGATGAGGAGAGGGATGTGGAGAGAGTAATTGGGCAGGGGTTGTCCGAGCCAAAGGCTTGAGAAGTGTGTGAAATGGGGTAGAGGTGGGGGCCTTTTATAAGAGGAGAGGAGGGGCACTTTTGGAAAGTAAAGCAATATTACTTTATTTGAAAATGTGTTTCGGTATTAAAAGGTCCCACATTGATATAATTCGTGGATAAGGTGATAAGGGTTCGAAATCCACTCATCCAATTGGTTTTGGACATGTGTAGCTTTTAGATTTTTCATTATCTTTCCATTTTATTTAAATCGTCAAATAATGAAGTTATCGCTGCATCATTATTATGTCATGTATAATTTAATATATTTAATGTCTAAAAATTATAAAAAAAATACTATGATGTAGGAAATCTTTTTAGCTATCCAATTACTATTTATAATCATAATTTGGATTTGTATAACCCCACTCAAAAATTATTTTAGTAAAACAATTTATGTTAGTGTCATTTTCACTTTAACATTAAATAAAAATATATTAATGTCATTTTCCAACTAAAGTGGCTCCATGGGGTCCCCAAGTTGGCCCATGGCTTGTCTTGGTCGGCCATGACTCACCCAATAGGTGTAGGACAAGTGTCATGGTGTTTTCACATTCTTATAATACCATTTTTACCTTAAACTACACAAATTACCTCTAATCGCGATTAATGAAAAAAAGTTACTATTCACCAAAAAATTATTTTAATCTCATTGAACCACATTTTACTTCTTAATGACAACCATGTATGTCGGATTTTGAAAATTAAATACACATTAGAGGTAAACTTTCATTTAACTGAAAAATCAGTTTGCTTGATTACCACTTAGTGGTTTCACTATTCATCAAAAATTGGAGTTTTTCAGAAAAATACCAAAAATTCACCCTAAGCTATATTTGATATTCCGAATTCAAAAATGAATTCCATTTTAAAAAATTCAAAACATATAAGTCAAATTAATTAATTTAATAATTAATTCCTGCTGTCATGACAAATAGCGTGTTTTTGTGAAACAATAAGTATCAAAAGATTGACACCAGTTTAAGTCCAATTTCAAAGTGAAATTGATTCCAATGACCACCATTGGATTAACTGGTAAAAATATTTTCTAATTTCACTTTAAAACCAATTAAAATAATAATCTAATCATATAAATAATTTAGATTAAAAAGAGGTTTTGAATTAAAATACAACATTTTACACTATTCATAAAAAAATGAACTTTATCAGAAAGGTACCAAAAATTTAGACAAAGTAAATTTTGATGTCCCGATTCTAAAGAAGAGTTATATTTGGTCCAAAATAAAGTATAAGAGTGATAAAAACTATATTTAATGACGGTTCACCATTAAAAGGTGATAAGTGAACCTTTAGTGAAAATTAGAGTATATATGCCCTAAAATTGAACTCTTTCCGTATTTTAAGCCTTTATATTTTATTGGGTAAATGTATAAACATTTAAAAACATATCTAATCATATTTTAGTTATTTATATCCATTCCCACTATTACAACAGCTACTTTTTAACTAACATTTAAAATAATATTATTTTATTACTAGTGTGCTACGTATGTTTCAAAGAAACTCATCGTTGCGTATCGGGTACGCTATCGAACACAGCAACCCCTTTAAAATAAAATTAATATTTAATTCGTAAATATTAATAAATATGAAAATTCTTTATTCTTTATTTACCTGGGATGTTACATCCTTCCCCCCTTTTGGGAATTGCGTCCTCGCAATTTTATTCACTTATCAAAATAAGTGGGGGTATTTATCCCTCGTAGCATTTTCAGATTCCCACATTGCCTCTTCAATCACATGGTTTTTCCACAAAACCTTTACCTGATGAATCACCTTATTCCATAACACTTGCTCCCTGTGGTCAAGAATCTGGACCGGTTGTTCCTCATAAGATAGGTTCTCTTCCAGCTGAACTACCTCTGGGCTCAAAACATGAGATGGATCTGGCATATACTTTCTCAACATCGAAACGTGAAAACAATTGTGTACCTGAGATAAACTCGGAGGAAAAGCCACTCGATATGCAACTGATCCAACTCTTTCCAGAATTTTGTATGGTCCAATGAACCTTGGACTCAACTTTACTTTCTTACCAAATCTCATCACACTTTTCCAAGGAGAAACCTTGAGAAAAACATGATCACCTACCTCGAAAGATAGATCCTTCCTCTGGTTATCAGCATAACTCTTCTGCCTGCTCTGAGCTGTTCTCATGTGTTTTCTGAATCAACTGAACTTTTTCTGCCATCTCTTCTACCAATTCTGGTCCCATCAACTTCCTTTCACCCACTTCATTCCAAAATGCTGGAGTTCGACACCGGTTCCCATATAATGCCTCAAATAGTGCCATCTGTATACTAGAATGAAAGCTACTATTATAAGAAAACTCAACCAAAGAAAAATGTTGGTCCCGACTTCCCTAATAATCCATCGAACAAGCTCGTAGCATATCCTCCAAGGTTTGAATTGTTCATTCTGACTGCCCATCTGAATGAGGATGAAAAGCTGTACTAAAATTTAATTCAGTACCCAACGACATCTGAAGGCCTTTCCAAAAGTTAGAAGTGAACCTGGGATCACGATCAGATAAAATGGAGAGAGGAACTCCATGTAACCTGACTATCTCTTTAAGATACAGACGGGAAAGTTTATCAATAGAGAAAGTATCTCGTATAGAAAAGAAATGAGCAGATTTGGTCAAGCGATCAACAATAACCCAGATTTCATTATTACCTCAAGATGTCCTCGGTAATCCCACAACAAAGTCCATGGATATGTTTTCCCATTTCCTCTCTGGCACTGGTAAAGGCTGAAGAATCCCTACCGCTCTGCTTTAACCTGTTGACATGTCAAACACTTCACAGTAAAATCAGAAATGTCTCTTTTCATTCCATCCTACCAGTAATACTCCCGCAAATCTCTATACATCTTAGTACTGCCAGGATGAACTGAAAACGGGGAACTATGAGCCTCACATAACAACTCATTCTTCAACTGTGAATCACAAGGCACACATAACCTCTTCCCAAACCTCAAAACACAAACGTATCCAAGAACTCATGGAAAATTTTATTCATAAGGTTCATGAATACAGTAGGTGCATTGGTTAACCCGAAAGGCATAACTACAAATTCATAATGGCCATATCTAGTACGGAACGCAGTCTTCGGAATGTCTGATTCTTTTACTTTCAACTGATGGTACCCCGACCTCAAGTCAATCTTCAAAAAATACTGAGCTCCCTGGAGCTGATACCACTTCATTCGATGGCCCAACATCTGCTGAAGTTGTTGCAAAGGATTTCACCACCCCTTTATTCTTGTATTATGGTTGCATTCCCCCAGTTGAGTTCTTCGTTGGACACTCGTTTGCATAATGACCCATTTCATTACACTTAAAACATCTTACCGTTGGCTTTTCATTTTCTGCTTGATCATCTTCCTTACAGTTACGATCAATATGACCAGACATACCACACCGAAAGCACTTACCAGACTTGGATAAACATTCTCCAGGATTCATTTTACCACACTTCTCACAGGATGGATATTTGGTTTTCTTACCTCCTTGCTCCTTTGATGAATTCATCCCCTTTTCCTACCAACTAGACCTCTTATTCTGTTGTTTGTCATAGAACACCTGATCATCAGAAAACACCATTTCCACCTTCTCCGCACATCGAACAAGTTTTTCATAACTTTTGAATTCACGAGAAGCTAAAGCCCTTCGATACTTTGGCTTTAACCCTGAGTAAAAACGGTTTATTTTACTATCAAGATCTCGTATGAAGTTTGGAGCATACCTTGCCAATCGAGTGAACTTTTCTTCATAAGCAGCCACTGAATCATCCTCCTGCCTCAATTCTGGGAACTTTTTTTCCATCCTAAGACGAACAACCTTAGGAAAATATTCCTCAAGAAACATACCTTTGAATTCGTCCCAGTGAAGATCCTCAATCTCATCACTATCCCTTATATTTTTCATCATCGACCACCACTGATCAGCTTCACCTTCAAAACGGTAAACAACAAGACTAAACTTTTGATGTTCTGAACCCCCCATGACATCAAAAATCTTCTCCAGTGCTTTAATCCACCATTCAGCTAGAACAGGGTCAGATGATCCTCTGAATGATGGGGGATGTTGCCTCATGAAATGTTCCACCACTGACATGTTCCTCTGCGGTTGATCTGGCTGATCTCGTGCATGGATACCACCACCATTTATAGCCTGATTCAACTGTGCCATCACTGCAACAAACTGTTCAGTTCCGATTCCGACCATCTCTGGTTGCTGATTTGGAAGGTTATCTTCCTCCTGATGTTGTCCCAATATAGCTGCTTTGTTTCCTCTGCGGAAAGCCATTCTGAACACAGAAATATCTTAGGCGAAGCAACATGGTAATCCATAAATGCTATATCATTTCAATCATATTATAATTTAACACTTTTCTAACTCCTAAAGTTGTCTAAACCGACCTTTGATACCAACTATAAGGCCCCATCCTTAAACCTTACTTAATATTGAATTAAATGAATAATTCAAATTGAGGATATTTTCAGGTTTAGAGTTTTAGAGAATTAGAACATAACTATTACATCTTAAAAGATTACAAAGTAGACACTTCTACTAAGTCTCCAAAAAAAAACTCTTCAAAGAAAGATGTCTAGATTCCATGTTTTAGATAACATGAAATTCCCTTGATCCCATCCTTGACCTTATTCCACTTTATGTCCTGTGAAAAACATTTCGAAAAACTTTGGGTGAGCATTAAAAGCTCAGTAAGGGAAACAAAAAGAATGAAAACTGTTAGTTTTTCAAACATCAAGTAAACCATGTATACTATATCAAAGTAATACCTTCACCTTCATGAAGTAGTAAAAAAAATCTTCACTGAATAAAGTATCATTACTTTCCTTTTTGTAACCAAAGGATTACCATAAAACCCATATAAAGAACACATAGAATATATAAAGGTAACTTGGGACATAAACATACTTAAGTGTAATAACCATACGGTTGAATTCCACACATATCACTTAATGGAATAGCCATACGGCCAATTTCCATACATACTTAATGGAATATCCATACGGCCGACTTCCATACCCAATGCATTGGAGGTTATAACGTAACCACCTGTCCTGGTATTCACGGCACCACCCTTCATATGGTTTATAACGTAACCATCCGTTAAAATGTCCAAGTACCAGTATAAAATCATAAAACATAAAACCAATATAAAGGAAAGATAACATTTCCACATTTCAATCACAATATATCATAAATATATTAACATAATAGAATCCTTTATCAAAACCATTTTTAATACCAAAATACATAATAGAGTATATGGTATTTATTTTATTTTAAAAACATTACGGCTTGTTGAGGAAGCCAAAGACCAAATAATACTCGCGGCGGCGGAAAAGGTCATTGTCACCGCGTACGTTAAAAAAACATTCCTTTTTGTCGTTTAGTAAAACTCTTCGTAGAAAAATATTCCTTTTGTATAAAAGTCAAAGTCAAAGTAGTTTATACACCGTATAAAATAAAGTTGTGTATAAAATGAAATATGCCTCAATGAAAGGAGATTGAGACGATGTCCCTTACCATGGGTCCGACTTGACTCGATCGTTCTTTAACGTCCTGAATAATAAACTTGAGTTAATTTATACATGATTAAGAACCATTTTAAAGTTCATTATTCTTTTAATATCACTTATTTCCATGTTATAAACATTATGTAACCATTTATGTTAATAATGTTTGTTTTGTCAATATTTGGTTCTTAAGTCGAAAGTTGACTTCTTACAATTACATGTTGTTCATGTGGTAAAAAGTTCTTTATATCCAGAATGAAATTCCCGATTTGGATATAATATGTATCATATATATCCAGCATATACATGTATTTATAATATTACATAATCATTTAGAGGTAAGAAATGAAATGCACCGTTTATGGAGACAGTAAGCCGTATGTACGCATGAACGCTCCTTTCATTTCTTTGTCATATTAGTGGAATTAAAACTAAATGAGAGGTATGTATATTTTAATTCCAGAATTATATTCATCATTTAGATATATCATTAATTATATATATACATTATATACATGTAATTTTAATAGTACATTACATTTGGGGATAAGAAATGAAATACACCATTCATGGAGACGGTAAGCCGTACGTACGCATGAATGCTACATTCATTTCTATCTCATACTTTAATGGAAAGAAATAATAATGATATAGAGGTATATTATAATTCCAGTATAACATCATATATAATAACTTTAAATCCATCCTTTACACGTCCCACATATGGCATTAACGAATCACATCACTTTGAGGGGGTGGTAGTCCGCACTTCCTTAAATGAAGATATCGTGTTTACCCATAATGGAAACCATAAAGGTATGCCAAAATTGAAAAATACAGAATCTTAAAGAAAACATAAACATATTATATATCATATATAAAAATAGTGACATCATAATGGCCACCCTTGAAGGTGTTAAATGAGTATTGAACAATCATCGTTTCGGGAGGCATAATTTCGCCATCCACGGAAACCGTATGTTCTTTAACCATTTGATGTATTTGTGTGAGAGTGTAGCTCAAATAAATATTATAACAACATCCTAGTATATTTAATATACTGGTTTTGTTACAAGAGAAGTAAATAAAAAGAGTTTAGAGGGTTGGAGAAGCAAAATAAAACAAATGAACAAGAGAGAATGAATTACCTTTAAAAGTGTAACTCCTTTTTGATTTGAGCCTAAAGGCTTCCTTTGAAAGGATTCTGCCCAATGTTAATCCTCTAGGATGAGGAGAGGGATTTGGAGAGAGTAATTGGGCAGGGGTTGGACGAGCCAATGTCTTGAGAAGTCTGTGAAATGGGGTAGAGGTGGGGGCCTTTTATAAGAGGAGAGGAGGGGAACTTTTGGAGAGTAAAGGAATATTACTTTATTTGAAAATGTGTTTCGGTTTTAAAAGGTCCGACATTGATATAATTCATGGATAAGGTGATAAGGGTTAGAAAACCACTCATCCAGTTGGTTTTGGACATGTGTAGGTTTTATATTTTTCATTATCATTCCATTTTATTTAAATCGTCAAATAATGATGTCATCGCTGCATCATTATTATGTCATGTATAATTTAATTTATTTAATGTCTAAAAATTATAAAACAAATACTATGATGTAGGAAATCTTTTTATATTTCCAATGACTATTTATAATCAAAATTTGTACTTGTATAACCCCACTCAAAAATTATTTTAGTAAAACAATTTATGTTAGTGTCATTTTCACTTTAACATTAAATAAAAATATATTAATGTCATTTTCCAACTAAAGTGGCTCCATGGGGTCCCCAAGATGGCCCATGGCTTGTCTTGGTCGGCCATGACTCACCCAATAGGTGTAGGACAAGTGTCATGGTGTTTTAACATTCTTATAATACCATTTTTACCTTAAACTACACTAATTACCTCTAATCGCGATTAATGAAAAAAAGTTACTATTCACCAAAAAAATTATTTTAATCTCATTGAACCACATTTTACTTCTTAATGACAACCATGTATGTCGGATTTTCAAAATTCAATACACATTAGAGGTAAACTTTCATTTAACTGAAAAATCAGTTTGCTTGATTACCACTTAGTGGTTTCACTATTCATCGAATATTGGAGTTTTTAAGAAAAATACCAAAAATTCACCCTAAGCTACATTTGATATTCCGAATTCAAAAATGAAGTACATTTTACAAAATTCAAAACATATAAGTCAAATTAATTATTTTAATAATTAATTCCTGCTGTCATGACAAATAGCGTGTTTTTGTGAAACAATAAGTATCAAAAGATTGACACCAGTTTAAGTCCAATTTCAAATTGAAATTGATTCCAATGACCACCATTGGATTAACTGGTAAATATATTTTCTAATTTCACTTTAAAAACAATTAAAATAATAATCTAATCATATAAATAATTTAGATTAAAAAGAGGTTTTGAATTAAAATACAACATTTTACACTATTTATAAAAAAATGAACTTTATCAGAAAGGTACCAAAAATTTACACAAAGTAAATTTTGATATCCCGATTCTAAAGAAGAGTTATATTTGGTCCAAAATAAAGTATAAGAGTGATCAAAACTATATTTAATGATGGTTCACCATTAAAAGGTGAAAAGTGAACCTTTAGTGAAAATTAGAGTATATATGCCCTAAAATTGAACTCTTTCCGTATTTTAAGCCTTTATCTATTCTTGGGTAAATGTATAAACATTTAAAAACATATCTAATCATATTTTATGTATTTCTATACATTCCCGCCAGTACAACGGCTACTTTTTAACTAACATTTAAAATAATATTATTTTATAACTAGTGATCTACGTAAGTTTCAAAGAAACTCATCGTTGCGTATCGGGTACGCTATCGAACATAGCAACCCCTTTAAAATAAAATTAATATTTAATTCGTAAATATTAATAAATATGAAAATTCATTATTCATTATTTACCTGGGATGTTACATGATGGATAGAAGGTGAAATGGGATTGTTTAATATTAATAATGACATATAATTATGTTAGTGATACTTATGTTATTACTTTATAATGAAACATCTAAAGATGAATATGATTAAGAAGAAAGAAACATGAAATAATCGGTAGAAGAGATTACCTCTTCTTCGACGCACCTCTTTTAAGCTTCCTCACAAGGCACTACATTTGGTCTTTTGAGGAGACAAGAACCACTATAATGTATCTAGGTAAGTTGATAATGGAAATGGGAAGGGTTTGGATGAGCTTTAAATCTCAAAATTTTGTAATTAGAAGAGGGAGGAGGTGCCCTTTTATAAGGGAGGAGAGGGGAACCTTAAGAAGAAAGATACAATATTATTTTATAATAAAGTCATATTTTGTTTATAATATCTCCAAATTGATTTATTTAGAAGTTAAAGTAGGGATGTGTCGAAATACTCTCAACCATTATGTTATAGACAAGTTTAGGTTAATAATTTAACCTTATCATTTAGATTTAACTCTATGTTAAATAATTTAACTTTTACCGTGTCTTCTTGTTCTCTTACACAATATGGTTAATAAACATACTATAACAATCCAAAAGAACCCCAAGATGTTCATTATTAATATCTATAACCTTCTATAAGTCATTTTTCTGAAATTTATATTTTTAGGAATAAAATAACAATTAATAATATAATATTGGTTTTAAAAACTATTTTAAGTCAACTTTGAAACTATTTGGTAATTGATTTTTGTGAAAATCACAACATCCTGATTTTCTCTAACAGAGTTAATTAAATCAATAATAACATGTAATATTAACCTAACAAAATTATTCAAATTTATGAAATGTCCCAAATTACATTGATTTGGGTATTTATATCATCAATTATGTTAATATTTCATTAATAAGGTAATTACTGCATCATCATTGTGTCATAAATAATATAAATAATTTCATGTCTAAAAATTATAAATAAAATACCATTATGTAGGAAATATTTTTATATTTATAATGAATATTTATAGTCGAATTTATCTTATTTATAACCCTATATTAAAAATGTTTTAGATATTAATCATTGATTTTAACTCTTTTAACTCTTCTTTAAATAAAATAATAATAAGTGTCCTAATCTAATCTAAGTGGACCTAAAGGGTAATATTCTTTTCCTAAGGTTGTTTTTGTTCGAATTAAACTTATCCAATAGAATTATGACATGTTTAAGGGTAATAATAATATCAATTTTACCCTTAATTACCCTATTTTATTTTAACAGTGGTAAATAATAGAAAAAAGTTACTATTTACCATAAATTATTTTTATCCTATTGAACCACATTTTACTTCTTGATATTAACTGTGTCTCTTGGATTTTCAAAATTACACTCATAGAAGTGGTAAAGTAATGTTTTATGTAAATCTTCAAATTCTCATAGGAGGTGGGTAAAAGACGGTGAAAAGATCAATAAAATATTTCTATATCTATAATTATTATAAAATGACTCCAATTAATTACATTGAACTTATATAGGTATTATGTAACAATTTTGACATAAAATAAATTTAAATAAAATAAATAATTATTTAAATAAAAATTTGGTTTGTAAATAGTAACCAGTGTTTTTACTATTCATCAAAAATTGAAAGTTTTCAGAAAAATACCAGCAATTCACCCTTGGCTAATTTTGATATTCTGAATCCAAAAAAGAAGTCCATTTTGAAAGATAAATTTTATTAAATTTCAAAAATTGTGTATTACTATTCATAACGACTAGTCTATATAATATTTTAATAATATATCGTTGTTTAGTGAAACTCGATATTGCGTTCAACACATACTATCGTGGAAGGTCGTTATTGCGAGTAAAGAAAGCCATTTTAGGGTTGCATGTAGTGCAAGATTCCTTTGTTGTTTAGTGTAATAGAATCCAACCATATTTCTTTTATACATTGAATATATATATATATATATATACACTTAATGTTGTGTAGAATAACTTCTATCAAACAAACATGAAATTTTGTGTGACACGATCCAAGAATAGTGTTACTGACACTACAAGCTAACACGGTGTTGTGTATAGCGCAAGATAATATTGGTGTAGCATAAACCATAAGACATCAAATAAATTTAAAAGAATACTTCTCATAAAATCTCGGGGTGTCACATTCTACCCCCATTAAAATGAATTTTGGCCTCGAAATGCGTTGGGGTTATAAATTTTTTACTACTTGAAAGTTACTTACTGAGAAACCCACATCGTAAAATGGAATACTAAAACATAATTTTAAAAACTAATGTATGAAACATAATGGTTACCCAAATTAACGCATCACGGGGTTTGCACATAATAGAACATAGGTGAAAATATGGATATGGAAGAGAAATATAACCATCAACTTCTGATGAAGAGTGGTAGAGGAGATGGATATGAAAAAGAAAACAATCAAAAAGCCATAAATTTTTTATGATCTAAGGTGTAACACCCCAAGCTTCCATGGTACACATCTCTTTGAATAATACAGTAGCGTGTGTTGTACGCAGAATCGAGTTCAAACACACGCCACAACCAATCAAAGTGGTCGTTATGAATAGTAATACCTAATTTTTAAAATTTTATAAATTTTATCTTGCCAAATGGACTTTGTTTTTGGATTTGGAATATCGAAATTAGCCTATGTTGAATTTTTGGTATTTTTCTGAGAACTAATTTTCCAAGAATAGTGAAAATAACTTAAAAACAACTTTTTTAATCAAAATAATTAATAGTGAAAAATTATAATATTGAGTGATTTTAAAGTATAATTAGAATAGATTTTTACCATTTTATCCAATGGTGGTCATTAGAATTAATTTCATTTTGAAATTGGACATAAACAATTGTCAATCTTTTGATATATATTGTTTCTTAAAAACACGATATTTGTTGTGACAATGGGAATTAATTATGAAATTAATTAATGAAACTTATATGTTTGTATTTTCAAAAAATATACATCATTTTTGAATTCGGAATATCAATTATAGATTAGGGTGAAATTTTGGCATTGTTCTGAAAAACTATAATTTTTGATGAATAGTGAAACCACTAAGTGGTAGTTAAATAACTGATTTTTCGTTTAAATGAAATATTACCACTTCTATGATTTTATTTTCAAAAATCCAACATACATGGTTGTCATTAGGAATTAAAATGTGGTTTAATGAGATTAAAATAATTTTTTGGTGAATAGTAACTTTTAAGTTTAATTAATCACGATTAAAGGTAATTAGTGAAATTTAAGGTAAATATAATGTTATAATAATAGGAAATGACCTTGAAACTTTTCCTACCCCTATTTGATGAGTCATGGTCGACCAAGTAAATACATGGGTAAACTTGGGGACCCCATGGAGGCACTTTGGTAGGAAAATGACATAAATAACTTTTTATTTAAAGTTAAAATAAAAATGTCACAAACAACAGTTGTTTTACTAAAAAAAATTAAATGGGGTTATACAAGTCATATTGTTGACTATAAATATTCATTAGAAAGATAAAAATATTTCCTACATCATGATATTTCTTTTATAATTTATAGACATTAAATAAATTAAATTATTTATGACACGATGATGATGTAGCGATTACATCATTAATTAACGATTTAAATAAAATGAAAAGATAATGTAAAATACAAGGCTTAAACTTGTCAAAACCCTATTGGATGAGTACATATTTCTGAACCCTTATCACCTTATCCTTGAATTATATATGTGTTGTACCTTTATAATCTGAAAAGCATTGTATAATAAAGTAACATTTTATTACTTTCCAAGAGTGCCCCACCTCTCCACTTATAAAAGGCCCCCACCACAACCACCTTACTCACACTTTCAAAGCCTTTTTTCTAGGACAACCTCTACCCAAATAATCTCCCTACGTCCATCCATTACTCCTAGAAGCCTCACTTTGGGCAAAAGTCTTCCCAAGGAATCCTTTGGCTCAAATCAAAAAGAGTTACCCGATTTTAAGGTAATGTATTCTCTAATGTTGTTTTGTTTTATTTTTCTTCTCCAACCCCTTAAACTCTTTTTATTCCTTTATTTTGTAACAAAACCAGTATATACATTATACTTGGATGTTGTTATGATAAGGATTTTACACACACCTTCATCTAATGGTTAAAGAACATACTGTTTCTGTGGGTGGCGAAATACTGCCTCACGAAACGATGATTGTTCAATATTCATTTAACACATCTAATGGTGGAAATTTTTATGCCACTATTTTCATTTATGATATATATATTATGTTTATTTTTTCCTTATTCTTATGTATTTTTCATTTATGGCATACTTTATGATTTCCATTATGGGTAAACGCGATAATTTCATTTTAGGAAATGCGGACTACCGCCCCCTCAAAGTGATTTGAATCGTTAATGCCATATGTGGGATGTATAAAGAATGGAGTAAATGATATTGTATATGATATTATAGTGGAATTATAATACACCTTTATACTATTATTATTTAATTCCATTAAATACGAAATATAAATTAATGTAGCGTTCATGCGTACGTACGGCTTACCGTCTCCATGAACGGTGCATTTCATTTCTTACCTCTAAATGTTATGTAATATTATAAATGAATGTGTATACTGGATATATATGATATATATGATATCTAAATCATGAATATAATTCTGGATATAATGGATATTTTACCACATGAAAAACTTTTAATAATAAGAAGTTTATTTTTGACTCAAGTACATAAGATCAATAAAACAACCGTTATAAACTTAATTAATTAAATAATTATCTTGACATGGTAATAAGTGATATAAAAGGAATAATGAACTTGATAAAGTTTCTTAAGAAGGTAGAGATTAAATCTAGTTTATTATTCAGGAGATCAAAGAACGGTCGAGTGAATTCGGACACGAGGTAAGGGAATTTCTTAACCTAATTTACATTCTTTGGGTTAATCTCCTACTTTCAAATTATGTCATGATATTATTATGTCCTATCTTGTATTTTTACTTTCTTTATGTGTACTTATAGTGAATACACATAATAGATATATGTTATTTTAAAAATAATTTTTTTAAGGACTTCGTCTCAAATTGAGGCATATTTGGTTTTATACACAACTTTCTTTTATACGGTGTATAAACCCCTTTGACTTTTACATTTATTCAAAAGGAATATTTTTTATACAAAGCATTTTACTAAACGACAAAAAGGAATGTTTTTTTATACGTATGTGGCGACAACGACTTCTCCGCCGTTATTACACCATTGAAGCTTCCCATACACTCTTATAAGGATATTTTCAAAATAATAGTTTTCTTTTAAAATTATGTGACTTTTAAATGATTTCAAAAAAAAGAGAGAGCTATTTCTCTCAAATATATCAAAATCCAGTGCAAATGTAAACGTATTTAATGCAAGCTTAAAAATGTTTTCAGAAAACAAGACTCTCAAGTGTGGTAGATAGGAAGGGATTGGGCATTGACCCATCATGGCATGTAATTTGTCGAGCATTTTCAGAATTAGTTATTTTTTTTTCAGATACTTGCATAATGTTTTCAGAAAAACACTAGAGTATATTTTAGAAATTTTAAACGTATGTATCTTCTAAAAAAATTGAATCGGTAGGTCTCATGAGACAAACTAGTTTCTTGGCACGAGGCCTTGACAAAATCTTATTTGTGGTCTTGGCATGAGGCCTTGGCTATGTGGTTATGATAGTCTGGCATTATGCTATCTATCATTATGAAAGCGGTTATTGATATTGCATGTGATTATTCCACTAGTAGAATATCCATGCGAGTAAGTAAATGGCATTATTTAATTTATTTTTTCAATATTATGCTGATGTTAATGTTTAAAAAGGCTTTTGTTTTAGTTATACATTTCCTTAAATGTTAATGTTTATTTATGAATGCTTCCGCAATATTGTTATCCTTACTGAGCATCTGAGCTCACCCCTTTCAATGTTTTAATATTTTCTAGGATGTGAAGAAGTATTTTATGAATGACCTGCAGGGATAGTCAGAAGAGGATATGAGTGTGGACTATAGAGACTTTGTTATTGTATATTTTTACTTTATGATGTAATGTAACATTTATGAATGTATCTAGTGTTTTCAAGGCTACTAAACTAATCGGTCTTTCGAGACTTGATCTTTTGTGATCATGCCAATGTTACGAAGTAATGCACCGACACTGGGCAACTGGGGTCGGGGCGTTACAGTTGGTATCAGAGGCAGTTTAGTACTAACCTTGGAAGCTAGATTTAGATAAACTCTGATTAGAGCACATAGCCCAAAGATAGACTTTGAGGATTAGTATAGAAGAACTTCCTAGAATTTTGGTATTATAGAGATTTTGTGAGTTTTCTGAGCAATACATCCCTGTCTGGATACGAGCAGGTAGAGGTGGCTCTGGCACAGATGTACCTAGGGGTAAAATCTGAAAACACCGCTTTGAGCTATACTCGAACGGGAACTGGTGCACGACAACGGGCCTTGCTGCACTCTTGGTTACAACACTCCCGGGGTATATGCTTAGGATAATTCTTATTTTCTTTACAAACCACTATGAAGGGTTATGAGTATATACTTACTCAAAGAAAACTTTTTTTATGATTATGGATTATATCCATAAATAGTTCAATTTGTGTGAAGTGTTTTACATGTATGGAATTATGTATTTTGATTCATAAACTAATCTAGTTTATGCCATTGTTTAGAAATGGAGCCTAGTGGAAGGAATGGAAACTGTATCAATGCACGCACTCTGTGTACGGATTTCCCTCCTGCTCAAGATAATTATTGTGGATCTGGAGATACAACTGGTGCTGATCAACTTATTACCATACTGGGACAACTCACTCAGGTTATGAATAATAACCTTACTTGTATGGAGCACCCTGATTCGCAACGTGGAGGATCAATGTTAGACCGCTTCATGAGGACACAACCACCAAAATTTAATGGGGGTACAAATCCATTAGTAGCTGAGCAATGGATAAAATCCTTATAGACAATATTCCACGCCTTGGGGAGTAGTGAAAGGGAGAAGGATGTCATGGAAGTCTACCACCTCACTGGAGATGTCGATCAATGGTGGTCGCTGATTCAAAACACAATGGAAGATGATGAAGTATCAAATATGGAATGGAGAGAGTTCAAAGATCTTTTCTTAGAAAAATACATTCCACATGACCATCGAGCAGATATGGAAAGGCAATTTCTGAGTTTGAGGCAGAAGGAGGATGAGAATGTCGCAAAGTATGAGGCTAACTTTACAAGGTTAGCGAGGCATGCTGTAGATTATATACGTAACCCAAGAAGTAAGATTGATCTTTTCTTTGATGGGTTAAAACCGTTTATCTGTTGAGCAGTAGTCTCACAATCCTTCTCGTCATACGAAGACATTGTCTCATGTGCTATCAAGACAGAAAAAGAATTCTCTAAATCTTATGACAATAAAGTAAAGAAAGAGAAAATAATAACGGTGGAACAAGAGACAGATAAAGGGAAAAAGGGAAAGAAGGATTTTCCATTATGCGATAATTGTGGGAATAATCACCCTGGTACTTGCCTAAAAGGAATGGGATTTTGTTATAAATGTGGGGAAAAAGGTCACCAGGAGCGTGATTGCAAGGGAAAAAAATAAGCTATCAAAGTTGAATGCTAGAATTGTAGGGAAATGGGTCATTATTCAAATGAATGTCCTAAGCGTCAGGGAAACTTAACTCAGAAAAGGCCAAGGGTTCAATGAAAATCTTATGCTGTTACTACAGATGAAATGGAATAATTAAAGTATTGTTGATTTTGGACTCAATGATTATATTCTGGTTATAAAAATAATGTGATATATATAAGGATTGTACTGCAGTACTTGTTGTTATCATTAAGGTTTTAATATAATGAAAGAAATAATATTTTTAGTATGTGACAAAAAGAGAAACTTTACTTTGTTTTGGGAATCTAATGTTACAATTGATTTTGGAATTCAAGGACCCTTTAGAGAAAGTTTGGACATAGGTATTTTGGAAAACTATATTGGTTGGAATGGATTATATTAAAACTTGGATAGTATTATTTAAGGTTAAAAAATTTCTGACGATTATTTTTGGAATATTATAGTTTTAGGAAAAGGAAAATCTGCAGGGTGGGGCATAACCCGTCACATCGGACAAAGCTGCAGGAATCGAACCCACAACCATAGTGTAACAAGCCTTTATTACCTACCACTAGCCTATAGGAAGTCTCTGGTTATTACAAAATAGTTTTACTAATATAAATGGTATGTGTTAATATTGGAACCTTATAAAATTAGGATAAATAGAATATTTTTGAGTTCTATTACCTTTTAGAGAGAAATATGGGTTCGTGGTAAACATTTATTAAAGAATTAAAGCCCACATGACAAGTAAGTATATTTCCTTATGTTCTTAGTAAATCTGTAAAATAAATTACTCAACTTTATGAAAGGTAACTTAAAACAAAAATGTTGTCGGTTAACTTTTCCAACTGGGGATTCAATGACCGTTTAACCAATCAAAAGTTTGTGATTTTATTATGGTTAACATTCTCCTAATCCTGTTTTCTACAACTCTCCATCAGACCTTGATGGTTTTTTTCTCCTCCATATCCATATTTTCATAGAATCCTAATATGGGCTATCTCGGGTGACCTTTTTTACTTCTCTTTCTTTCTTTTAATGTTATATTTTTATTAACCTTATTTCCGATGTTGGTTTTCCACAAAGGTATTTTCTATTTTCAACCTTTTGTTTTGAAAGAAAAGTTTCAAATTGCGAGGGCGCAATTTATTGAAGGAGGGGAGAATGTAACACCCCAAGCTTCCATGGTACACATCTCTTTGAATAATACAGTAGTGTGTATTGTACGCAGCTTCGAGTTCTAACACACACCACAACCAATCAAAGTAGCCGTTATGAATAGTAATACCTAATTTTTGAAATTTAATAAATTTTATCTTGTAAAATGGACTTCATTTTTGGATTATGAATATCGAAATTATCCTATGTTGAATTTTTGGTATTTTTCTGAGAACTTCCAATTTGCTTGAATAGTGAAAATTACTTAAAAACAACTTTTTTAATCAAAATAATAAATAGTGACAAATTATAATATTGAGTGATTTTAAAGTATAATTATAATATATTTTTATCATTTTATCCAATGGTGGTCATTAGAATTAATTTCACTTTGAAATTGGACATAAAAAATTGTCTATCTTTTGATATATATTGTTTCTTAAAAACACGCTATTTGTTGTGAAAGAGAGAATTAATTATGAAATTAATTAATCAAACTTATATGTTTGTAAATTCATAAAATATACATCATTTTTTAATTTGGAATATCAATTATAGCTTAGGGTGAAATTTTGGCATTGTTCTGAAAAACTTCAATTTTTGATGAATAGTGAAACCACTAAGTGGTAGTTAAATAACTGATTTTTCGTTTAAATGAAATATTATCACATCAATGAGTTGATTTTAAAAAATCCGACATACATGGTTGTCATTAGGAAGTAAAATGTGGTTCAATGGGATTAAAATATTTTTTTGGTGAATTGTAACTTTTAAGTTTAATTAATCGCGATTAAAGGTAATTAGTGAAATTTAAGGTAAATATAATGTTATAATAATAGGAAATGACCTTGAAACTTGTCCTACCCCTATTGGATGAGTCATGGCCGACCAAGACAATACATGGGTCAACTTGGGGACCCCATTGAGCCAATTTGGTAGGAAAATGACATAAATAACTTTTTATTTAAAGTTAAAATAAAAATGTCACAAACAAGAGTTGTTTTACTAAACAAAATTTTTAAATGAGGTTATACAAGTCATATTTTTGAATATATATATTCATTAGAAATCTAAAACGCTTTCATATATCATGATATTTTTTTATAATTTTTAGACATTAAATAAATTAAATTATTTATGACACCATGATGATGCAGCGATTACCTCATTAATTAACGATTTAATTAAAATGAAAAGATAATGTAAAATACAAGGCTTAAACTTGTAAAAAACCTATTGGATGGGTATATTTAGAACCCTTATCACCTTATCCTTGAATTATATAAGTTTGGGACCTTTAGAATTCGAAAAGCATTGTATAATAAAGTAACATTTTATTACTTTCCAAGAGTGCCCCTCCTCTACACTTATAAAAGGCCCCCACCACTACCATCTTACTCACACTTTCAAAGCCTTTTGGCTCGTCCAACCTCTTCCAAAATACTCTCCCAACTTATCTCCATTACTCCTAGAAGCCTCACCTTGGGCATAATTCTTCCCAAGGAAGCCTTTGGCTCAAATAAAAATGAGTTACCCGCTTTTAAGGTAATGTCTTCTCTAATGTTGTCTTGTTTTATTTTTCTTCTCCAACCCCTTAAACTATTTTTATTCCTTTATTTTGTAACAAAAACAGTATATAAAATATACTAGGATGTTTTTATGATAAGGATTTTGTTTACACTTACACAAACCTTCTTCTAATGGTTAAAGAACATACTGTTTCTGTGGGTGGCGAAATACTGCCTCACGAAACGATGATTGTTCAATATTTTTTTAACACCTCTAATGGTGGCCATTTTGATGAAACTAATTTCATATATGATATATATATATTTTTTATGTTTTCATTATGCTTCTTTATTTCTAATTTATGGAATACTTTATGATTTCCATTATGGTTAAACGCGATAATTTGATTTTAGGAAGTGCGGACTACCGCCCCCTCAAAGTGATTTGAATCGTTAATGCCATATGTGGGATGTATAAAGTATGAAGTAAATGATATTGTATATGATATTATACTTGAATTATAATACACCTTTATACTATTATTATTTCATTCCATTAATTACGAAAAAGAAATGAAAGTAGCGTTCATGCGTACGTACGGCTTACTGTCTCTATGAACGGTGCATTTCATTTCTTACCTCTAAATGTTATGTAATGTTATAAATGAATGAATATACTGGATATATATGATATATATGATATCTACATCAGGAATATAATTATGGATATAATGGATATTTTACCACATGAACAACTTGTAATTATAAGAAGTTTATTTTTGACTCAAGTACCTAAGATCGACAGAACGACCGTTATAAACTTAAATAATTACATAATGATCATTACATGGTAATAAGTGATATAAAAGGAATAATGAATTTGAAAAAGGTTCTTAAGAAGGTATAGATTAACTCTAGTTTATTATTTAGGAGATCAAAGAATGGTCGAGTGAATTCGGACACGAGGTAAGGGAATTTCTTAAACCAATTTCCATTCTTTGGGTTAATCTCCTACTTTCAAATTATGTCATGATATTATTATGTCCTATCTTGTATTTTTACTTTCTTTATGTGTACTTATAGTGAATACACATAATATATCAATGTTATTTTAAAAATGATCTTTTTAAGGACTTCGTCTCAAATTGAGGCATATTTGGTTTTATACACAACATTCTTTTATACGGTGTATAAACCCCTTTGACTTTTATATTTATTCAAAAGGAATCTTTTTTATACAAATAGTTTTACTAAACAACAAAAAGGAATGTTTTTTTGTCATACGTATCTGGGGACAACGACTTCTCCACCGTTATTACACCATTGAAGCTTCCCATACACGCTTATAAGGATATTTTCAAAATAAAAGTTTTCTTTTATAATTATGTGACTTTTAAATGATTTCAAAAAAGAGAGAGATCTATTTCTCTCAAATATATGAAAATCCAGTGCAAATGTATACGTATTTAATGCAAGCTTAAAAATGTTTTCAGAAAACACGCCTCTCAAGTGTGGTAGACAGGAAGGGATTGGGCGTGGACCTATCATGGCCTGTAAATAGTAGACCAGTCTCAGAATTAGTTATTTTGTTTTTAGAATCTTGCATAATGTTTTCTGAAAAACACTGGAGTATATTTCAGAAATTTTAAACGTATGTATCTTCTAAAAAAATTGCATCGGTAGGTCTCATGAGACAAACTAGTGTCTTGGCACGAGGCCTTGACAAAATATTATTTTTCGTCTTGGCACGAGGCCTTGGCTACGTGGTTATGATAGTCTGGAATTATGCATTCCATCATTATGAAAGTGGTTATTGATATTCCATGTGATTATTCCACTAGTAGAATATCCATTCAAGTAAGTAAATGGAATTATTTAATTTATTTTTTCCGTATTATGCTGAAATAAAAGTTTAAAAAGGCTTTTGTATTAGTTATAAATTTCCTTAAATGTTAATGTTTATTTATGAAAGCTTCCGCAATATTGTTATCCTTACTAAGTATCTGAGCTCACCCCTTTCAATGTTTTATTATTTTCCAGGATTTGAATAAGTATTTTATGAATGACCTATAGGGATAGTCAGAAGAAGAAATGAGTGTGGACTATAGAGACTTTGTTATTGTAGATTTTCACTTTATAATGTAATGTAACATTTATGAATGTATCTAGTGTTTCCAAGGCTACTAAACTAATCGGTCTTTCAAGACATGATCTTTTGTGATCATGCCGATGTTACAAAGTAATGCACCGGATCTAGGCAACTGGGGTCGGGGCATTACTTAAGGTACCATCTGATTCATCAGATATGAGGGTACTAGGAAAACATTTTTGGTTTTCATGATCATTTCCCAAATGTTGAAGAATTTTTGACTTAAAAGAAATACTTACTTTATTTTGTTACAATCATACCATTGCTCGTGCCTTGAACAATTTCCACTTCACCTCTTAAAGAAATGAAGTTGAATTTTCCTTTTGCAAAGTGTTAGCAGATCATGCGATAGAATGGTAGGTCATTGCAACTATTTCAAACATAAGGTTATAAAAGGTTATATACATAAGCCTATATATGGTGAGATTAATCATATATGGTTCCAAAAAATGGACTTATACATCATCTATCATACCACATAAAAAAATAAAACTAGTTTTTACTAACTAGGGACTTCATGTAGGCCAGAGGTAGGTGATAAAGGCCTGCCGCACATCGGTTCTGGGTTCGATTCCCATAACCATGTCTGAAACGACGGGTTATCACCCATCCTACAGGTTGTCCTTTTTCTAAAACTACATTATTATAGCATCCCATCAATAATATCTAAAAAAGTTATATCCTTAAACAATACTAACTTATGTCCAACATAATCCATTCCAATCATTAGTCTTATCTAAAATACTTCTATCCAAGCTCATAGTATAAAGAAAACAATTATTAGAAATGTCATCTACCGAGCATGTTAATGCCATCATTTATCACCCATATATCATAAGATATATCTTTTTCATCACATTCAAACATGTGAATACCTTAATCATTTATTCTCTTGAAAAATTAATACCCATTGAACCTTAGTGTAAACCTGAATTTTGTCAAAAGTTAACTCTTTCCACATACCGAAATCCCAAAATTTCGATATGGTCAAACTATGATATAACATTGTCCTTATATCAGTCATGAACTCATGAATACTATAATACATATTATTTTCTACTTATCCCTTCATTATGCGCATTTCATCTACTTTAAAAAAATATTTCAATCACTTTTCATGGTTACTGGTACCATTAAATTTTTGAAAACCACCATGGACCAACACATAAATATTCCAATATACAATAAAAGTAACTCAACAACATTATTCTTGAATACCAATACATAAACACTTCAATCAATCATCTTTAATGATTTTCATGGAATAAGCCCTTCCTTGATTTTGAAGTAACCTCTTAGGTCGGGTCATTGAGTTAGATAATTCCCATATTCTCCACAGATATGACATTGAACTCCATAACAGTCTGTCACTCTCTGACCCTTCTCTCCACACAGATAACATCTTGTCCTCTATTTGATGTATTCATCAAGGTTCTTCTTCCCTTCTTCAGAAATCTCAATCTTCCTTTCTCTTTTCTCCTCACCATGCTAATATGCATAAAAGTCCATCTTCCTCTTATTTTATAAATTTGGAATACCACTAAAGTTCACCTTGTTAATCATATCTCGCGATGAATGATTCGTCATACTCACAAAATAATTCTTTCTAGGAATTACACAATTTTGTTTCTCATAGTCACCAATTTTTCCATTGTATTGAATGTTGAACCTATTCCTTCTGGTTCCCTCCATTACAAAAACCAAAAACCATGGTGTAAGAAACTATTTAAAAAAAAGAACCACATAATCATAAAAATTAACTTATGGGATGTATAACTTATCAAACATTATTTAATCCATGACACCCTAGGTTCACCCTATGTTATTCATGATCATTGATATAATTCTAGGACTATAACCTATAGATGAAATAAACCTTAGGTACATCCCTAGACATACCTTTGGAATATATCTAGGGATCTCACTAATGTTCTCACATCCTAGTTTCCAAAGGTTGACTAATCCTTTCCTCTAATACCAACTGTAGAGACCCAAAGATTGACATAAATGGACATTACATTACTTTTCTGGAATACTTAACACATAACAAAAAACCAACACTCAAGGACTTTAATAGTTTAGTGTCTTTGGAAACTCGGATCATAATAATCTAATAATGGTGAAACATCTTCAACATCTCCCATAAAGATCTTCCCCTTTTCTTTTCTTACCTAAAATCGTTCATTATATCCTGAGGAAATGAAAACAAATAAATCGTGAGGTCAAATGCTCAGTAAGGGTAATCATGGAGAAAATAAAACAAACCATATACATTTTAACTTAAAAACATGAACATTATGTTTATGCATCAAAATCATGAGCAATGAAATAAAACATGGCAGTACGTAAGGCATAGATCATAATGGAACATCAATAATGATAAAATATCATGGTAATAAAACATGTAATTGTGGAAAATCATTAATAACATGATATGATTTCCATAGTATCCAAGTAATTACTACCAAGAACATCTTAATTCTCAAAGTCCCATACTTAATTGAGTTCACTCCTCACTTCAGTCCTGTATCACTGAACCAGATTAAATTACCATTCTAGCCATATCTATCTCATGAGATATAAATCTTTACCCAATGCATTGGAAGGAGATATAGGTCACACCCATCTAATAATGAAATCATTCTTACGTGTTCCACAACATAAACATAAATCATTCATTATAAGCCAGAGAATAAAGTGGGTTTCATAAACATCATCGCATCATAACATAATCCATATAAAACAAACAGATGTCATTTCATCATAAGAAGAATCAAACCATGTATATAATAGATACATTATACTTGAAACATAAATTTATGAAATAATTTAATCTTATATAGAAAATGGTTTTGATAAAACACTTGAAATAAATTCATGATGAAAATATCTTTTCTTCTTCAAATCATTTTATTTTCTAAAAATTCCCTGAAATTTTAAAATAAAAGGATTTTTTTGAAAATAATCTTGAAATTTTGTAGACTAAACTTCATTGAAATAATTTTTTAAGAATCTTTAAAAATCCAATCACACCATATAAGTTAAAAAAAATTCTTCTCGTACTTTTGTCAGAATAATAAAAAAGTACCTCGTATGGTAAACAAAAGATAGATTCCTTCTATATGATGTGGTAAAAGTCAAAAAGTGTAAAAATGAATTTAAACATACATAGAATAAAAGAAAAAATTTTATAAAAACATTTTGAGAACATATGGACACGGATGATAAACATAACCTGAGTAAATACTTACGAATAAACAATCTCGGATAAGAATGAGATCAGAATAATTATCTCTTACCATAGGTTTGATATGCTTCATACATATCGGAACCTCCTGTATAATGATTTAAATAATTTCATTGACTTATTACAGAATCATATTCATTTTTATTATATCATATATGGTTCACTTATGACTTTATATTACCTCTTCTTTTCTAAATTCCATGTTAAAGCATTATTTTGGGTAAAATTGTTTTATTTATCGTACATGTTTGGACATGTTGTTCTTGATATTATTATTACTTATATCATGATTTAAATACTTCTAGATTGTAAATAATGATTTATATATCATATATATTTAGTATATATATATATATATAATAGATAGATAAATGAAATGAAATACACCGTTCACGGAGACGGTAGGCTGTACGTACGCATAAACGATGTTTTCCTTTCCGTATTGACTTGAATGGCATTACGTAGATGAAATATATATATATATAAATCCTGTAACCTTATCATGTTCTATATTTCATTATTATTCATTATATATACTTTATAATCATTTATTAATGGTCAACATCGAGAATGAATCTCATCGCGTCGTAGAGACGGTAATCCGTACGTACACACGTTTGATGATATTGTTCCCATAATTATTGAATTGAGTTGGAGTGGATGATATAATATCTCAGAATCAATAAAATGTTATAATAACTATATATAGATATTATTTACACCATTATACACATCCAAGTAAGGTGGTGGTGGAAAAACAGATTACAGCACGGCATAGAGACAGTATTCTGTACGTACACACGTGGGGTGATTTTGTTTTCCATAGGATGGATAGATGATGAAATGGTATTGTTTCAGATTTATAATACCATATCAGTATATTAGTGATATTGATGTTATTACTTTATAATAAAATAACTAAATATGAAGAAGTTGAAGAAGAAAGAAACTTGATTGAATCAGTAGAAGAGATTACCTCTTCTTCGACACAACTCTTTTAAGCTTCCTCTTAAGGCACTAGAGAAGGTCTTTTGAGGAGACCAGAACCTCTATAATATTTCTAGGGATGTTGATAATGGAAATGGACAAGTTTTTTCTAAGCATGAAATCTCTCAATTGTGTAATGAAAAGAGGGAGAGGTTCCTTTTTATAAGGGAGGAGAGGGGCACCTTAGAAAAAACATAAAATATTATTTCATAATAAAGTCATATTAGGTTTATAATAGCTCCAAATTGATTTATTTCGAAGATAATGTGGGGTTGGGTTAAAATACGCTCAGTCAATATGTATTAGACAAGTTTAGGTCACTATTTTAGCCTTATCATTTAGATTTAACTCTAAGCTAAATAATTTATCTTTTACCATGTCTTCTTCTTTTCTTACACTATATGGTTAATAAACTTACTATAACATTTCAAAAGAACCCCAAGTGCTTCATTATTAATATATATATCCTTATGTAAGTCATTTGGCCGAACATTATATTTTTAGGAATAGAATAAAAATTAATAATATAATAATTATTTTTAAAACAATTTTATGTCAATTTTGAAACTATTTGGTAATTGATTTTTGTGAAACTCATAACAGCATTATTAGTTCTAAAACATTTAATTAAATCAATAATAACAAAACATATTAAGCTAAAAAATTAGTGGAATTTATAAAAAGTCTTAAATTACAAATATTTGGTTATTTATATTATCTATTATGTTAATATATCATTAATATGGTAATTACAGAATCATCATTGTGTCATAAATAAATTAAATCATTTATTGTCTAAAATTTTTAAATAAAATACCATTATGTAGGAAATCTTTTTATCTTTCTAATGAATATTTATAGTTGAATTTATCTTATGTATAACTATATATTAATAATGTTTTAGTTATTAATCATTGATTTTAACTCTTTTAACTCTTCATTAAATAAAATTATAATAAGTGTCCTAATCTAATCGAAGTGGAAATAAAGGGTAATATTTTTTTCCTAAGGTTGTTTTTGGTCTAATTACACTTATCCCATAGAATTACGAAATCTGTTAGGGTAATAATAATATCATTTTTACCGTTAATTACCCTATTTACTTATAACTGTGGGAATTAAAAGTAAAAAGTTACTATTCACCAAAAAAATATTTTTATCTTATTTAACCACATTTTACTCCTTCATATTAACCGTGTCTCTCGGATTTTTGAAATTCCACCTATAGAAGCGGTAAAATTGTATTTTATATAAATTCTCAAATTCTCCTAGAAGGTGGGTAAAAGACGGTGAAAAGTTCAATAAAATTTTTATATATTTAAAATTATTATAAAATGACTTCAATTAATTACATTAAACATAGATAGGTATTATATATCAATTTTTACCTAAAATAAATTTAAATAAAATAAATAATTATATAAATAATAAATCAGTTTTTAAATAGTAACCTAGTGTTTTCACTATTCATCAAAAATTGAAAGTTTTCAGAATAATACAAAAAATTCACCCTGGGATAATTTTGATATTCCATATCCAAAATTGTAGTAAATTTTTAAATATAAAATATATAAAATTTCAAAAAGTGGGTATTACTATTCATAACGGCTTGTTTATATAATATTTTAATTACATATCGTTGTTTAGTGAAACTCGATATTACGTACAATACACGCTACCGTGGAAGGTCACGATTGTGTGTAAAGAAGACCATGTTAGGGTTCCATATAGTGAAATATTACTTTGTTTTTGTGTGAAATAGAATCCAACCATATTTCATTTATACATTGAATATATATATATATACACACTCAATGTTGTGTAGAATAACTTCTATCATACGAACTTTAAATTTTGTATAACGTGATACAAGAATAGTTTTGTGTATACTGCAATCCAATATGTTTTTTCATATAGTTCTAGATAATCTTGTTGTAGCATACAACACAAGACATCAAATAAATTAAAAAATAATACTTCTCATCAAATCTCAGGGTGTTATAGGGGATGTCATGAATAGAGAATAATTCATTATCGGGGAGATCAATGTTTAATGAATCCTCTTCTAGATATGGGTGACCAACAAGTAATTCTCACCTGGCCTGGATTTTTATATTTTATTGATGGAAAAACTGTATGTCAAACTGCTGCAGAATAACATCCTGCCCAGTTAGACATCCTATAACCATTGGATGATTGATGCTAACCTTCAACAGGTTATTGTGAGAAACCTAGTGGATCTCATGGTGCTTCAAGTAGTACCCCAACATATTAACAATAATGCTTAATTCCAGTCAGGTATTCTCAATAACTGAATAACATGTCCCAACATCATGTATGGCTTGAGTAAGATAATAAGGGATTCTTTTCATTCCTTTAATCGTTCTTTTTCATGAGAAAATAACACCGTGAAGTTTCCAGGGTCACCATGTATAGAATGAGTTGTTTTCTATAAATAGTTGGAATCAATACTAGTGGGATCAAGAGTTATTTCTGGAGGTCATACTATGATTATTAATAATCTTTGGTACACTGATATGTTACCTCCTTCATCATCAATTTGGTGAAGGGTAAACACCTTCCAATGAGGTTGGCTATGTTTCATGAATGTAGTCCATATATCAGTATGTCCTCTAAAATATTTCATGTTTTGAGGAGGTGACATTCCAAGGATATCATTAGTATTCATAGGATAATCATAGATTCCACAAGGGCACATGAAGAATCCAGAAAAGTTTCTTGAGGTTAACCTGAAAGCACATTTCAAGGGGTTCGTCATCTTATAACTCTATGAGAGCTTTCATAAAATTATTTCTAGGAAATCGAGTAGGTCAAAACATATCCATGAATTGACCCCTAGCTCATTAAAGTATAATTCAATAAACTACCAAAATATTTCATTGAAAATTTGATGCATGGGACATTGGTATGTGGTTGTGGGGTTCTTTAAACCAAAGGACAATACCTAGTAGCATAATACACCCTAGGGGACCTAAAAGTTGTGCTTTCTTAATCTTAGTGGGATATATAAATTTTCTATACCCTATATAATCATCCATGGAGGAGAGGGATTGGTAATTTTCTGTTTCATCAATAATGAGTTCGGTAATTGGAACTCATATATCATCTTTGGGAAAATTCTAGTGGAGATCTCTGGAATAAATGAAAACAATGATTTTCTCATTCTGAATTTTCATAGGGACAATGTTTGCTTGAAATTTCGGTTCTATACCTTTCGGATAATATTTTCATTGATGATTTTGTTCACTTCAGCCTCAATCATGGTGGTGTGGTTTGGGTGCATCCTAATGGCTTCTTTCTTGTATCCCTGATGATATTCTGAAAAAACCCATTTAATTAGTAGACAAAATGGTGTCAAGGCTTGACATATCTATGTAATTCCAGGAAAACACATCTAAGTTCTACATTATGAATAAGGTATATACATACTATTTTTTTTTGTTTCATAGAAAAACTATTTAGAGATTTTAATGGATTTTTTTTGTTCCCATGTTTATTTCTCTATCTTCATCCACAGAGGTGAATACACCTTCTTTAGAAGATGTAGGAGTTTCCATTAGATCCTTATCTTCTTAACCATACTCATCCTCCACTTATAATACTTATTCCCTAATAGTAGATGATAAAACATGTTTCCTAGAGGGTATAAGGGAGTAAAAATTCATAAATTCATAGGATTATGCAATCATTTTAGGCCCACCAACTAACACGCAACCTTCTTGGAGTCCTGATAGTGGAACAAGGGGATGAGAATGATTCTACTCACATTCTTCTACAATCATGATGGATTATTCCAGTTCTAATAATATAACATTGATTTACTAATGCATACGGGGTTGAATGAATACATTTTCATTCATTCATTCTTTATCACATGGTAAGCTGATAATATATTTAGTGTCATTGAGCATAATAGTTGTGATTGAAAAAACAAAATATGCTGAATGAATTTTAGAATTTTGGACCACCCATTAAATTTTATTAATAGGCATCATTTAATCTATATTGAGATAATTTAAATCGATATCTACTATCATCTCGTAGACAATTGGGAAATTTATTTATGTGACATTTTTAGCAATTGAATTTTTTCTCTCCATTATGATAAAAACCTGCATCAATTGATTATGTTTTTCTAGATTTGAAGGGGGACTTGTCATAACATTGAATGTTATATCATACCAAACTACTATGAACCTGAGTCGAATACAAGATATTTGAATTTAGTTAATAGTGTCGTTTCTATGGGAGGATTTTATCATTCTTGTTATTAACATGTAACATCATAGCGGATGAAGATATGTGACATTCCTGGAGACCTAGTTGTCTATGTGTCTGGACAGGTATGTCATTGACTTCTGATCCATTGTCAATAATGCATCATCAAATAACAATTTCACTTCACATTAGATATATAAAAAAGTGTCTGACATATCCTTGTATAAAAAAATCAACATATTGATTGGTTAAAGAAAAGAATGCATTTAATTCCATTGGATAATTCTATTCATGATAAACATCAGAAGAAATGACCTCAAATTCAAATTCCCAGGGGCTTCATAATTCCTCAATGAGTGCTCCCCATAGGTCTTTCGATACAAATAGAGCATCTGATGTTGATAATAATTTCAGAACATTGGCTAATTAATTCATGAAATCGTATTTTTTACCAGTGGTCTTTACATTCAAAATGAATATTCTCTTTTTTAGTTACATTAGGTTTTGACTTTCCTAGAATATATGGGTCTTCCCTTGGTATTATATTTGTATGTGTTCCTATTCATTGTTAATAGGGTGACATAGAGGCCTACATGTGTAGGAGAGCATGGTTTATCCTCTAACTGATATTCAAATATAATCATGTTACGGTAGGACCAAACATGTGTGGGTAAAAATCATACCTTATCCTTTATGGTCTAATTTGAGAGTTTTCCCACGAGTTTCAACTACATAAGTGGTTCAAGAGGGGTATTGGTTGATGTTATGGCTCCCAGAATGAACATATATTCCATTGTATATTCAACCATGAGGATCTCTTCCTATGGTTCCCTAGTAAATTTTAGGTGTATCAGGTTATAATTGGAATCAAAATTTGATAGGGAACTTTTTATTTTAATAATAGTATCCAAACAAAATACCAACACCTAATCTGGTGAAGAATCATCTTGGGGGGTCGAATCTTTTTGTACTATTTGGAGGGGTGGTTCCTGTGCATTTGGTATGGTTGGCATGATGTATGCTAAGGTCAAGTAAAACTTTGGACTTCAGACGAAATCATCCTCTTCTGATTTATCCTTATACTTCTTACCCTATCACAATTTTTTAGGATTTTATTATAGATTATTGGGATTTTTATGAAGCTGGTATAGATGTAACAGAAGGGTTTAAGGGATGATTTGGGTATTTAAACTATGCTTCTAGGATATCATTATTTCATTTGGTCATTTATCTGACCATCTAGGCATTGAAATTTTTTCTACAGTTCTTATTAACCTCTTGCAATTCCCCTTACTTTTTCTAGATTAGTAGAAGAAAAAGAACCTGCAGAGGATGGAAAATTTTTCAGTTTCACTTTATTAGAGTATACTATATTTTGTAAGAGGTCATTTAAGAAAATAAACAACTGGGTGGGGTGAACCAATATTTTATGGAAGAGGAAATGGGTTGAGATATCTTCATTACCATATTTGATAAACTTTTTGACATTTGGAAACCGAAATAAGATGTTTTCTAATGATGAGATGATGTAATCAGGGACATGGTCCTTCTAAAAGTAATAGACATTATTTTTCAACTCCTCAATTGTCTTCACCTCTGATCTCTTCGATAATGCTGACAAAGAATCAATTTCTACTAATTCTCAAGAGGTAGATCCCTATAGTATGGGTTAGTTCTTAACGTAGGAGTAGATATAAGGGCATGATTAAGTGTAACTGTAGAAACCTATAATTTTCCAATCCTTATTCCATTAGTTGATGGAATTACTTGGAACTTGTATTTGGTATCTACGAATGATTTTTTTACCAGTTAGGAAATTGTGGCTAGGAAACAAAACAATCACGTGTATTTCATAGGGTTCAATTGTGTGAAAATATCATCATAATGATCTTATACTCTGATATACAATAACTATTTTTGAAAGAGTGGTAGGTTCAAGGATCAAGTCAATCCTTTTCAACACCCATTTATTTTTTAGATCCATTCATTATCATATTTTCTTGTATTTTTTAAAATAAAAGACAATTGGTTTTTTCATCATTGAGATAAACTAAATAAAGATATTTTATTAAAGATATTCTGATCTAGTAATTTACCTGGACTAAAAAATAATATATCATACAATGGATGGCTCATGTAATGATTGCAGAATGCATTTTATTTTCACTGCTTTTGGTTTCTCAGTGGTCCTAATCATTGGATCCCAATGAGAGACAAAATCTATCAAGTGCTTCTCAAGATATACAAAACAATTGAAAATTAAAAATTTAGGGTTCAAAAAATTTAGAAAAGGCGGGTAGGATCCACCCACTCATGGTATGCTTTATTTTTATCCTTTATTGGTGGACACTGTCTTTCAATAGCTTACAATAGAGACTTTAATGTCTCAATGTTGTTCATAAAAATTTAAGGAATTTCCATTTGAGTTGGGACCTGAATAGGTGTGGTGGATGGAACCTAAACTAGTGTAAGGACTTACAGGACCACTACTGATATTTCCAATAATATCTTCAATGGTTATCCAATAGGGGAATTCATGTTAGTATGTGTATGACATTATTTTTTTTGTGCTTCCAATGAATGGAATTATTCATCATCAGTTGAGGGATCCAAATATACTAGTGGATGATGCCCCATGTTGAGAAGATGTTTCCTATTTACATATGTTTTTGTGGAAAACCCTCTTTGATGAGGTGCACCAAATGGAAGTACATGTTGATGGTATTCATACAGATCATATATGTCAGTAATATTTTTTTAGTGTATGACTACATTGATATTTAACAACTATCTCATTTTCTCCACTTATTGAGAAAATATTTCCTCCAGTGAAAGGGATTAGTCTTCTCTAGGTGGAATGTGAGACATTGTAGGACCCTAACCATTTTTCTAATTTGGTTCCTTATACGGAGGTAGTGTTTTTTTATTTTTGGGGATTCCCATATTTTGGGTGAGCCTCTACTTTCAGGCATGCACACCTTCTACATTTGTTTTAGTGTGGACCATATCATGATCATGAAGATCATCTTCAGAATTAATGAATCAATATTATATTTTATAGGGTATTCAAATATTGTTTTAATGGCATACACAAATGAATATTGCTTATTATGTATTCAATTGAAATCTCTACAAGATCAACTTCTTCAACATCCTCTATGAGAACTTTTTCACTTCTTTGTTGGTTCCCTGGAATCTATTTGGTGGACAATAATTTAAAGGGAGTCTCCAATGAATTAATTTGTATGTGTTCTATATGAATATACTACATCATAGGATGGGAAAAATTGAAAGCATTCACTCCATGAAATCTTCCCTAATCAGGAGAAGACTAATTCACACTCAGGAGGAGATATTTTAGGTAAATAACCCCAAACTCTGATGGTTGGGAATGTTTTTATTACTCTTTTATAACCCTTAGGGCTTGTTTCAATGATCCCATGTGTTTTCATAAAAATACCCCCAACCCCATGGGATGTTGTGGTTCCTGAACTACTATGTCTAATATTATGGAAGATGCCCTTCTAATTTTATAGATTATTTGCCAAATGTTGTCGTGGTGCATTATTAGGTAGTAATTTAAATAATCTATTTTTGAATACAATTGTTCTATTCTTGAAATATTATCAATATTATGGATGAAATACTTTACGAAGGATTAATTTTCAATGTTCTTAGATACTTGATAAAAAAGTATCTCATTAGTCTTCTCCCTTTGGGCCTAACATCAATGAATCTTTGTCGGCACCCGCTCATGTGTAGCATATCTTTGGACACAAACAAATTCTTTTCCTTATATCTAGACTGGGGAAATGAAATTTCATGATTCCACCTTTAATGGTATTTTTTGTCTTGAGAGGGATGTGTAATATAATGCTCCATATAAACTCCATCCTCTAATATGAACACCATATGGGGTATCAACAATGAACTTTTTAAAACTCATTAATGCATCAAGCCATGCACATAGAATTGATCCTTTATTCTTCTGGATCTTAAAAATTTAGTAAGTCGTGAGAGATGCCAATTCAGTTTGTTGTTGTAACCCTTACATTACATTTAAGTGATTATAATACTTGTTATAAGTTAATACCTTTTCATTTAAGTGATGAAGATTATTATATATGTGGAGGCAGATTTCATGCATATAATATTCCCCCAGAACCTCTGGAATACAGTATTGAGAGGCGGATAATGTAAAAAACATGGCAGATATGTTTTCTTTAGCCAATTATTTCTTCATGTTTAGTATATTTTCTTTATCTTTCAAAAGAGATTCCTCAACCTGGTCTGATAAGAGAGGATTCCTCCTGATTGTTTACCACATGAAATGGGATAGTTTGGGATTCCCTCTTATGTATTGGATGGAAAATTTCCCAAGTTATGTTTAGAGAATGATAGTTTCCTTCAGTTGTCTCTTGGTTGATAATTAATTCACCTACCAGTGATAATTCATTAGACCAAACTAGCCTGGTATTGGCGAACACCCCATCATAAGAGAAAATTCACATCACATAATTTTCAATGATATAATTCTTTTGAAAATGAGAATCACTATTGGGTATAGAACATTCATAGTGATCTCAATAATAGGGAGGACCATCATGGTGGATTATAGAGAAGAAAAGATCCTCTTACTCCATGGACTTCCGGACACATAGATGGTTTTCATGGATTGCATCAAGAGGTTGGATCTCATGATCGACTGAATTTTTTCTTTTAAAAAGACTTCATAGTGATTTATCAAGTGAGGACCATTTAAATTAGTATTACTACAAATTTTATACGGTAACAGGAGGTTAAAATACGAAGATGTGAAAAATAAATGTATGAGGGCTGCACAAACACCAGTTTCATGAAAATCCTAGTTGTAAATAGTCTCTCGGTTTTCCATTTGTGTTTGATGAGGATTATTTAATTACCTTCTTATATGTGAATTGGTCACTTGATTGAAGAATTTATCATCATGTGATGATGTTTGTGTCTGCCTTGGAGAGTCTATTGGAATAGGCTGATGACCTCTAATTGGTGTACGATGTATTTACTTGATCTTGTTATCTATATAATATCGAGTATTTCCCCATGAACCTAATTGATGGGAGTAGATGTGTGTGTTTTCTCTAGGGATTAATACCGATGAGCCACACCATTTCTGGTGACATAGTTATGTGTCCATCCCACTAGCACAAATATAGTTGCGATAATGATGTCCTATAATTCTATTGGATGTGGGATGGAATTTTCATCTTCCCTTTTACCATTTTCATGTTCTTTTTGGTGACTTCAGTGACCCAAATTGGGATATATGTCCATCTGGTATCCGAAGTAGGTGAATGTGCGTTCTCTTGTTCTCCCATTCATGTCAATGGAAACTTATTGTAAATGTGTTTGTGGTATGATTTGAATCTTCCCTCTACTTTTCATCAATACTTTTTTACTGACATAACTGGGTGCTTCGAAATGAGGAAGCTAACATTCTTGATGTATTATGGAAGATGGGCGTTACTACTCACAATTTACTACCTAAAATGGTTTTAAGAGTACGTTGAGTTTTTCTAGATGAGTTTTTTGACATGCTTAGTGGGTACAGTTAGGTGTATGTCCATGATTTAATGTTCCAACAATATTTCATTGTTGGGATTCTTTGAATGAAACTAAATGAGTCTGTTGGATAACTGAATAAAGGAAAATAGGTGTACATGCCCACATACTATTTTACACTAAATAGGGATAGTGGAAATTTATCATAGGGGGAAGATCTGTGAACAATCTCCCTTGTGGCCAGTCATTGTCCCCAATAGGCCATCTTGCATGCCCATTTTTTGAAGAACATGGGCTGTTTATCGGTGGAAAACACCCTCATCATGCAGATGGTTAACTACTACATAGCATTGGCAGGGGAGATTACTGGAAAACGCCTATAGTAAGGACCCCTATCTCTCTTAGATGAGGTAGTGGGAGGCCTCTTGATCCACCTCCATAAAATATGGGATAGACTAATTGCAATGTTCAGAGGATAATCTACTAAAATGGTTGAAGATATCGGTCGATGTAATTTTCTTTAGGATACCTGGTCATCATTTAATGGATTGTTAATAGTGGTATATGATCTAAAGGTCTTATCAGGTAGCCTCCAAGGTTAGGATCATATTTTATATGGTACTCTCAAAATAGTATTTGAGACCTAGTGTTGATGATGCTGAGTTAGGGATGATTTCCTTTTCATAGAGAAAGATCTATTCTATATTTTAGCCATGGAATTCATTTGTGAAAACATGAAGGAGGGAACTGGATAAAAGTGATTTCATAGAAAAATGTAATTGTGTATACCACACAAAAGAATTAACTCCTATGAAGAAGCATCTCGATTGAGTGAACACATGCATGATTTAATGCCCTCTCCAGCCACAATTTTGTTTCAGAGTGGGAGGGCCCTAATAGTTGGGGGACAAAAGCATCATTTTTAATTATTCAGTTCGGTTTTTACATTTTCTTGATTCTGATTGAAATGGGGCTTTTCTAGGGATACAAAATGGTCTAACATAGATTTCTGATTACATCCCTTTTATATTTTAATAATACACCATAGTTTTTTTCCGACAGATACATGATCCCCATGATAGTTTTCAATTTTTTCAATGGGTTCTAATGGGGTTTACATGGAACTAGAAATACATGATTGTAATATATCCATGTAGATATGCATTAAATATCAAGGAAACAGTTAGCTGTTTTGACATATGATACTTAGGTACTCACATAGTTACAGAGGATGGGATGTTAGGATTATCACACACTTTTGGAAAGACATATTGCCTACATTGAGACTCTCGTACATATTTTAGATATGTGTATGAATCCATCATTAATGAAAAAGTATTATGTTAGGCATCCCATGATTTAAAATAAATTTTTAGAATGGGGGAAATTTAGAATCATCTGTATGTATATATGGATCCTCATAAATGGAGATATCTCTATGTATTAGAGAATTTCCATTTATGGTATCATCATATATAATACATAGATATTATTTAGTCATTATTATGAAACTGATGGTTGTCTAGCCACTCATTGAGACACATGGGTGTTTGTTTCATTCCGGATGATAAAGGTCACTCTAGATTTTATCATCATCCAAGTAGAAAAAGGCCACTCTGGATTTTATAATCTTCTAGGGAAACATGAATTTTTTTATATTTGGTTCGAACCCATAAATGGGATTCCTATTTATTCTAGTGAAATAAATAAAAACCAATGTAGTTTAGCGTATCTTATTGGGGCCCTTCAAACCTTTTAAGGTCATGTGATGAGAAACTAACAATCGAGTTTAATATCATGTGGCAATGATGTCTAGGTGGATGGTTCCTAATTAATGGTTAGGGTGGGACTTATGTTGATAAGGACTAAAGAAATTAGAATGGATATGATTTTACATGCTTAATTAGAACCCATTGGGGATATGGCCTAAAAACAATATGGTTTATTTTAAAGTTGGGTTAGATCCTTAGGGATACTTCATATGAATCCAAATTTGAGGGGAATCAAAGCTCACTTAGTATAGTAAGTCTTTAAGGGGAGTATTTCCCTTTGAGAGTATATAGTCTTGGTTAGTTATTGAAGAGAAATATTTATAGATAATGACATGAGTGATATTTTATCCCATGGTTATTTTTAGGCTTATTTCAGGCTTACACCAAAAGATGAGGTCCATATGATGGATTTGAGGATTTTTCTTCAGACTAAATTCTGAATAGAATGTCCCTTGATCACGGGCTTACGATAAGTATCCAACATATCTTGCTTATGGAAGGAATCATAGTTATCATTGTTTATTCTTTTAGGTGGATTGTGTGGATGGCATTATAACCAATAACCTATGATCCCACATGATTTATCATCAGTTAGAGAAATAATATGAATTAGATGATTGGACAACCCACACAATATTCCCCCTTCAACGTTGGAAGAGGTTGGGGATATGAGGGATGATATTGGGACTACCAATCTTCCATCTCTTCACATTACATTGGACATGATTCTGAGGTATGGATAGAATCAAGGTGAATGATGCGGTGTTAGAGAGGAGCAAGACTACAACCTTATACAAGAAAGGATTTGGGCTTACACTAGGATGGAAGCCATGCAATCTATTATGCAGTGGGATGATGATATAAACCCATGATGAATGGAAAAGAATGTGTGATCCTTACCCTACCACCTAGGAACTAGAGTCTCTAGGTCTCAGAGATGAGAAGGGTTAGACATGTTCATATCCCTAGAATCTGATATTGGGAAATCAATAACATTGTGTCTGGGGTAAGATCCCGCATGATTGTAGATATACAATTCTACATATGCTCCGATGATCATAACCCTCTAGTAGGAAAATTGTTGGAAACCTTTGACTTAAGAAATAAAATTTCATAAGGGATATATTATGAAGTTCCTTTTCTGATGGTTTTGTAAGTCATGTGGTCTTGATGGATGATTTGATTTGACCCCTCTCATATATGGTAAAAAAATGGATTATAGGGCCCGCCCTGAATGGTTTTGATGAAGGCCTGATGGATGGCTCATGAAGGCTTGAAGGTAGGGTGATCCAAGGAGTCTCACACTGGGGTGACCCAGATAGGTAGGCTAGGGTGAAATGATACACCTTGTGTGACAATACATCTTGTAGAATACACTTTGGTAAAAATTTTCACAAGCCTTCAAGGGTCTCTATAAGTATATCTATGGGTATGTTCGGTAATTCCCTGGATAAATAAGGGGACCTCATTCTTGTCTTAGATGATTTGGTGTTGGGAGAATGCCTTACATAGGTGTTGTTTACTTTCAAAAATGGAAGGACACATGTTCTTCTATTACTATTTAATTTCTTTTTCATTAGGTGTTAGAGAACTACATAGTATATTTTCGCAGACATGAGTGAAGCAATAGGGTGATCAGAGAAACAATTGGCCTCCAGTAAAATCGATCCCAAAAATTGAATACCCAAAGGGTCAATTTATAGGAAAATATGGGACCTTGGGTGAAGGTGTCACTACGCGCTAGCTGTTCATGCTAGTTATCTGCTCTAGCTGGTGCATGCTAGTGCACTACACGGTGATGATAATCAAATTATAAAATTATCCAACATCTAAGAGCCAAAACTTAAGATATGTGACTCTGTTTGGGAACTATTGCCAGTCAAATATAACATATCAAAGATAACTTCTATTATTATATGGTTAACACATTAATCCCTCTAAGAATAAACTCAGATATTGAAATTTTATGCATTGACACCTTTTTCTTATTGATCATGGATATCCACAGCCTACTCATTGAGGGGGATCCTTCCAATATCCCTAATTGTGGTTATGTCTATAGGAAGATAAAAAATCATACTACATCTTCTTCATTAATTATAAGGCCCCAACCTTAAACCTTACTTAATATTGAATTAAATGAGTAATTAACATTGAGGATCTTTTCAGGTTTAGAGTTTTAGAGAATTAGGACATAACTATTACATCTCAAATTATTACAAAGTAGTCGCTTCTACTAAATTTCCATAAAATAAAAACTCTTAAAAAGAAACATGTATAGTTCCATGTTTTAGGTAGCATAAATTTCCCTTGATCCCGTCCTTGACGGTATTCCACGCTATGTCCTGTGAAAAACATTTCAAAAACTTGAGATGAGCATAAAAAGCTCAGTAAGGGATACACAAAGAATGAAAACTGTTAGTTTTTCAAAACAACAAGTAAACCATGTATACTTTATCAAAGTAATACTTTTCACCTCTTCGAAGTAGTAGAAACTCTTCGCTGAATAAAAGTTCATTACATAACCTTTTGTAACCAAAATATTACCATAAAACCCATTTAAAGAACACATAACATATAAAGGTAATTTGGGACATAAACATACTTAAGTGGAATAACCATACGGTCGACTTCCACACATATCACTTAATGTAATAGCCATTCGTCCAACTTCCATACATACTTAATGGAATATCCATTCGACCGACTTCCATACCCAATGCATTGGAGGTTATAATGTAACCAGCCGTCCTGGTATTCATGGCACCACCCGTCATATGGTTTATCACGTAACCACCCGTCAAATGTCCAAGTACCATAATAAAAACATAAGACCTAAAACAAATAAAATGGAAAGAAAACATTTCCATACTTTGATCACAATATATCACTCAAATATATTGACATAAAAAATCCATTATAAAAACCATTTTCAATACCAAAATACATAAAAGAGTATATGGTATTTATTTCATTTTAAAAACATCACGGCTTGTTGAGGATGCCAAAGACTAAATAATACCCGTGGTGGCGGAAAAGGTTGTTGCCACCGCGTATGTTAAAAGAAACATTCCTTTTTGTCATTTAGTAAAATGCTTCGTTTAAAAAAATTCCTTTTGTATAAAAGTAAAAGTGAAAGGGTTTTATACACCTTATAAAAGAAAGTTCTTTATAAAACGAAATATGCCTCAATGAAAGGAGATTGAGACGTAGTCCCATACAAAGACGGTATCCTCGGTTTAAGGATAAATCAATTACATAATTATGTGTGACAAATGAATACACCAAATATAAGTGGATATTAAGTGTAAAATAATCAAAGGTCATTCACACATATTCAAAGGATGACATATTCAATAACTACATGTTGATCCTAAAGAAATCGAAATTGGGTTAAGAAGATCCCTTGACAGCCTAACGGCGTCACATCAAAATGAGTTGATGAGAGATAAAAAGTGTATCTCATCACTTGGACATAAAAGTTACGTCAATAAGGATATATGAGAACATATCCCAACATAACAATATGTAAATTAAAAGACCCAACAAAAGAAGTCTTTTAAAAAGAGGAGGGTGAAAGGTTCCCTTACCGACTTGGGTATCTTTCAAAACATACACCCCATGAAAGAAAGACAATACATCATTGATGTAAATACTCATAAAAAGAAATTATATTAAAAAAAGAGTAGAATAATGGTCAGTACGTACACCAATCAAGGGAAATTGTGTCAAATGTAGCATAAATCTCATGGGAATAAATGTGAGATGAAAAATCCCTTACAAAAACTCGGCAGCCTAACGGCGCCACATAAAACTTACAAAAATGGATTGATGAGATAAAATAGGATATCTCATCATATTAAAATAAAGTTTATATAAATAGGAATATAAAAGAACATCCCCCCAACATAACAAATTGGAGCTTAAAAGAAGTTGAATAAAGGAGAGTACTTAAAAAGAAAGAGAGAGGATGGATCTCTTACGAAAAATTCAGCAGCCTAACGGCGCCACTCAAAACTTCCAAAATGGATTGATGAGAGAGAATAGGGTCTCTCATAATATGAAAATAAAAATTACACTAAGAGTAATATAAAAGAATATCCCAAAAACAAGAATTATGAGATTAAAAGGAATAACATAAAAGAGTGTACTTAAAAAGAAAGAGAGGTGTAGGATCCCTTACCTCGGGTCCGACATGACTCGATCATTCTTTAACGTCCTGAAAAATAAACTTGAGTTAATTTCTACTTGCTTAAGAACATTTTCCAATTTCATTATTCCTTTTATATCAATTATAGACATGTTATAAACATTATGTAATCATTTAAGTTAATAATGTTTGTTTTGTCGATATTTGGTTCCTAAGTTGAAAGTGGACTTCTTACAATTACATGTTGTTCGTGTGGTCAAAGGTTCATTATATCCAAAATGAAATTCCTGATTCGGATGTCATATATATCATATATATCTATAATATACATGTGTTTTTAATATCAGATAATCATTTATAGGTAAGAAATGAAATGCACCGTTTATGGAGACGGTAAGCCGTACGTACGCATTAACATTACTTTCATTTCTTTGTCATATTAATGGAATTAAAACTAAATGAGAGGTATGTATATTTTAATTACAGAATTATATTCATAATTTAGATGTATCATTAATCATATATATCCATTATATACATGTACTTATAATAGTACATTACATTTGGGGATAAGAAATGAAATGCACCGTTCATGGGGACGGTAAGCCGTATGTACGCATGAATGCTACTTTCATTTCTATCTCATACTTTAATGGAACGAAATAATAATGATATAGAGGTATATAATAATTCCAGTATAACATCATATATAATAACATTAAATCCATCCTTTATACATCCCACGTATGGCATTAACGAATCACATCACTTTGAGGGGGTGGTAGTCCGCACTTCCTAAAATGAAGATATCGTGTATACCCATAATGGAAGCCATAAAGGTAAGACACAAATGAAAAATACATAAGATTAAGTAAAACATAAACATATTATATATCATATATAAATATAGTGACATATTAATGGCCACCTTTGAAGGTGTTAAAAGAATGTTGAACAATCATCGTTTCGGGAGGCATAAATTCGCCATCCGCGGAAACAGTATGTTCGTTAACCATTAGATGTAGGTGTGTGTAAGTGTAGCTCGAATACTTATAATAAAAACATCCTATTATATTTAGTATACTTGATTTGTTAAAAAAGAAAAGAATAAAAAGAGTTTAGGGGGTTGGAGATGAAAAATAAAACAAAAGGACTCAAAAGTAGACATTACCTTAAAATCAGGTAACTCCCCTTGGTTTGAGCTCAAAGGCTTCCTTGGGAAGACATCTGCCCAAAGTGAGGCTTCAAGGAGTAAGATATGGATGTGGAGAGACAAAATGGGCAGGGGTTTGCCGAGCTAAAGGCTTTGGGAGTGTGGGTAAGGAGGTAGACGTGGGGGCCTTTTATAAGAGGAGAGGAGGGGCACTCGTGGAAGGTAAAGAAAAGTAACTATATATTAAAATGGTATTCGGATTTAATAGGTCCCACATTGATGTTTATCGAGGATTAGGTGATAAGGGTTCGAAATCCACTCATCCAATAGGTTTTGTACATGTGTAGGTCTTAGATATTACATTATCTTTCCATTTTATTTAAATCATTAAATAATGAGGTCATCGATGTATCATCATGATGTCATACATAATTTAATTTATTTAATATCTAAAAATTATAAAACAAATACTATGATGTATGAAATCTTTTTTATCTTTCCAATTACTATTTTTAGTCAAAACTTTGACTTGTATAACCCCATTTAAAAATTGTTTTACTAAAACATCTCATGTGTGTGTCATTTTTACTTTAACATTAAATAAAAAGTTATTTATGTCATTTCCCAAACAAAGTGGCTCCATGGGGTCACCAAGTTGACCCATGTCTTTTCTTGGTCGGCCATGACACATCCAATGAGGTTAGGACATGTTTCAAGTTCATTTCATATTATTAAAACATTATTTTTACCTTAAACTACACTAATTACCTCTAATCGCGATTAAAAACTTAATAAGGTACTATTCACCAAAAAATTATTTTAATCCCATTGAATCACATTACTTCTTAATGACAACCATGTATGTTGGATTTTTGAAATTAAAAACCCAAAGGTGGAAAAAATTCATTTAAACGGAAAAATCAGTTTTTATAAGTACCACTTAGTGGTTTCACTATTCATCAAAAATTGAAGTTTTTCAGAAAATTACCAAAAATTCACTCTAAGTTATATTTGATATTCCGAATTCAAAAATGAATTCTATTTTACAAAATTCAAAACATATAAGTCACATTAAAAAATTTAATAATTAATTCCCACTTTCATGACAAATAGCGTGTTTTTATGAAACAATAAGTATCAAAAGATTGACACTAGTTTAAGTCCGATTTCAAAGTGAAATTAATTTCAACGACCACTATTAGATTTAATGGTAAAAATATATTCTAATTTAACTTTAAAACCAATTAAAAAGATAATCTAATCATATAAATAAATTAGAATAAAAAGAGGTTTTGAATTAAAATACATCATTTTACACTATTCATTAAAAAAATGAACTTTATCGGAATGATACCAAAACTTTACACAAAGTAAATTTTGATGTCCCGATTCTAAAGAAGAGTTTTATTTGGTCCAATATAATGTATAAGAGTGAACAAAAGTATATTTAATGACGGTTCGCCATCAAAAGGTGATAAGTGAACCTTTAGTGAAAACTAGGGCATATATGCCTAAAATTGAATTCTTTCCGTATTTTAAGCCCTTATCTTTTATTGGATAAATGTAAAAACATTTAAAAACATATCTAATAATATTATTGTTATTTCTATCCATTCCCGCCAATACAATGTCTACATGTTAACTGCCATTTAAAATAATATTATTTTATTGTTAGAGTGCAACGTAAGATTCCTAAGAAACTCGTTGTTGCGTGTTGCATACGCCATTGAGCATAGCGTCCCATTTAAAGTCATATTAATATTTTATTCACAAATATGGATAAATATGAAAATGTCATATTCTTTATTTACCTGGGGTGTTACATTAATTGTGATACATTTATACTCAAACGCGATTTTTTTAAGTTAATTTCAAATGATGAATTCTACATTATGTTCCCTTAAAATAAATTCTAAAATGTCAATAATTGGGATTATCATTTGTAATATCATCAAATTTCCCCACACATTTTACATTGAAATGATATATTATATATATATATAATTACAAAAAATAATTTTAATATTTATGATGAGAAATTTTAATGTATTAATAGCACATATGGGGAAATATGAATAGTAATGGTGTTACTCATAAATGATATATATTCCTTAGATAATTATTTTTCTTTTTTAAATTATCCATGATAATTTTATTCATATAAAATCTTATTATAATTTTGATTATTGATAATGGTTAATAGAAATATTTTGAATTTACCGAAGCATAACCCCTGGTTGTTTCAAATTAGGTGTGAAGAAAGGTCCATTATTGTGCACCAAGGGATGATCGATTCTACATCAGTATTCCTTTTTATTTTTATTAACCCTTGGTATAACATTCAGTGATCCATATCAATTTCTATAATCCAAATATAGATGCATTTCCTTGGAAAATATCTCATATTTTAATTTCCAAAATTTCTAAATTTTTTATGGTTAGTATTATCCTTATGGATTTTTGGGGAGTTTTCTGATCCAAATTTACAAAAATAGTTATTATTTTCATTGATATAGACATCCACTACCAATATCATTAATAGACTTTATTTTTTTAATTATTACATAAATATCCACCTAATATAACACTAAATGATCTTGAGGCCAAATGTATTTGTGTAATTAGGATAACATCATAACAATATTCACATAATTACAAAGAAATAAACGTAATTAGTATTACATACACTGATATTATTTTGAATCATCAATAACTTCATGGGGTAAACAAGGTTTGTTCATATGAAAGGGGTGTGATATAAATTAAATTAATGTAATTTCATAAAATAACATATTAAAAAAATAATTATGTAAAGATTCACATCATGATTAAATAAAATGGATGATAGAAATAATCATGAACAATGAGCCATGGAATAACAAGATAGCATAAAATAAAAATATATATAATTTTGAAACAACATAAAACATGTCCCCATAAAAATCCTGATTAACTGTAAATAAATCCTTAAATCAATTCATTGGATAAACTCTCATGCACCATACATTGAATCTTTGGAGGTAAAAAACATACTAGTGCATTGTAGGTATATATAATTCTCGTTCCCAATAACATTAAATTTATGTAAATTCATAAGTGTTATAGATATATCAAACCACATAATGATATATCTTATCATATTTAATAAAATGATTAAGGATTTCTAGATATATAAATATTAATACCCAACCAATAATTGATAGGTACAACTAGGCGAATAACTTTGAGTAGAAATGAAGATATGTATTCAATACACTATGGAATTAAACAAAAACCATAGGATAAATTTCAAAAGGATAACAAGGGTATATGTGGAATCATGGAAGGGTAAATTAATAATGAATTGGTTCTCTCATCACTTGAAAATCACATGTAAAATGAGGGGGACGTTTTTGAAAATATACTAAAATGGTAAAATTGAAATAAAAAGCATAATATAAATATGATTTTGAATAAACATGAGAAGGTAATGATCCACTTTTGAGAGAGGCAGCTTCAAAAAACATCAGAGATGTTTCTTGAGAGAATTGGGTCACTAATGAGGGGTATCTATAGAGGTATATTATTTTAAAATTTATCATAGAATGGTCTTTTGGGAAGTGAGAAAATAATTTTTGTGTTTTTATATGGAAAAAGATAAGGTAATTAATTCATAATTTCTAATTATAAGTTTTGTAATCCATATAAAAAAATATTAAAAAACAAAAATTATCTCAATTTCTTCCCATGGTTTCTACCCAGGTGGAGTGGATTTGGTTTTTTATTGAAAAAAAACAAATAGATTAAAATAATACCAATGGTCATGTGGAAGTGAGTCAGTTTATAAATGTTAGATTTAAAAACATTAAAATATTATTTAGTTTTTAGGATTTATGAAGGATTTATAAAATTAATCATATTACATCATAAATACATTTTTTTCAAATGGAACCATAGTTTCTATAGTATATAATTTTTATAGTACTTATTAAATTACATAAATTCTTTTATTACACAATAGCACAAATAGTATATTTATATTGTTATTATATCTGGTCAAAAAATTGAATGTCTCCAAACATTATGAATAATACAAAATATTCTATTTTCTATTTTCATCTGATGAAAAATAATATCAATAATATATAAATAATTATATTAATTTTAAAATATAACTCTTTTAATAAATACCCTTTCATTGAAATGTTGTAATGTTTCTGGAAAAAGAATTTTTAACACTTAAAAATATAACCTTAGAAATAAAAAATTATATTTACATTTATATTTAATAAAAATTATATATAAAAATATTTTATCACAATATCATATATTTGATAAATTCTTGACTTCAACAAAATTTGTGCATTTTTATAATTTATATATCATAGAAATTCCAATCTTATTTAATAAAATAAAAATATATTGTTTATCAGACTCATTCAATAAAAATTTTAAATGTATAAATATAAATGAATAATTATAATAAATATCATAATTAAATAATATTGAAAAATATTAATATTAGGGTCTAGATATGTATCCATTTTTTGCACCATTGAATTTTTGAATGGCACAATGTGTTATGTTGAGAACTTCTTGGGGTTGTTCGATGAACATGGATTGTGTCACGATGTTAATGAGCTTTATCATATCATGAAAATGGTTTCAGTCATAAATTAGTTTTTGAATCTCATATTGGGATTGGTCATGGGAAAATCACAGAGATTCTATATCTCTATTAAAGACTTATAAATGGGATTCATTATGTACAATCCTGCTGTTCGAGGTCATCACTTGTTCTGTATGTTTCAGTTGGAATTTTTCACAACCCTTTATATGAAATTCATTATAGTCACTATACAATTGAATAATTCTCAATGATTATGATTCGTACTGAAATTTTAAATCATAAATTCTTTATAATAGTAAAAAATGAACATACCAGTGTATATTATTTTATAAAATCATTTAGTAATTTTTTTATTCTTTTTAAAAGGAATTTTTATTTATAAAATGTATGGAAATTAAAGATATAAATTCCTACCACATAAATCCATTAAAAATATTTCCCATTACATGGGATATATTATTTTTATATGTTTCATTCACCATTGTCTCTGGGTTTTAATCATCCTTTAACCCTTTTTGGAAAATATCACAATATGAATGGGTTTTTACCAATAATGGTAAATAATATTACCATAAAATGAAATTTGATCCATAAATGGACCATGTATTATATTTTAAACCATATACCATTTAATTGGATGCGTATATGATTTTTTTTAATTTTAAATAAATGAATAAAATATTTTTATTATAAAATATCATAAATTTCATTTTTTGAAACTATTTAGTTACTCTAGTTATAATGACATCATGAATATAATGGATTTCATTATAATCCATAAAACATCCCAAATATGTTATATTTATCTTCTAATTATTCTAAAATATTAATTTTTCCAAATATAATTACTTTTATTATCTTTAAAATCTTGTAATTTTTTTAATATGTTTGTTGTGTCACCATTAAGTATGCATTTGAAGTGAAAATATTTCACTAAAAATTGATAATAAAATAAAATGATTAAAAATAAATTAATATTTCAAATATACATTTACCTCTAATAATTATATTTTAAATCAATATTATAATATATTATATATATTAATGTCACCACAATGAAATTTGGTTTATATATTTTTGTTAAAATAATAAAAAGATCAACATCAAAGTAAAATTAAACAATATTTCCATATTTTAGTGAATTATATGAAAATAGTAAAACAAAATTATTCCAGTTGGTTATAGGTAGGTGATAAAGAAATTTTAATTCCTTATACCAATTTTTTGAATTTGATTTACCTTTTTCCTTTTAACAATGTGATAAAATATTTATAATGTTTACTATCCATAATGAAAAATGTAAAAGAGAAAAATTTACAAAATTATTTCTTCTTAATACCAAATATGGGTTCAATTTTATCATATTAAATATCATGAATGTTTTTATATTACTTTAAAATTATACCCATGAAGGGAAATGAAAAGTGAATTCCAAAAAGATGTCATTTATATATAATTTTTTTATAGAAAATTAAAAAATGATTTTTATTTCAATAACTTATATTGTACTTATTTTAATCAAATGTTAACAATTTTATTTTAAAACTAATAAAAAATATAATTTCACATCGTATAAATTAAAATTGAAAATAATTTTTCCAATAAAATTCATAACTTGTCAATATTATTGGAAAAATAATACTATTTAGAAAATAAAAAACGTAATAATAAGATAATATTGACAATTTCATGTTTTAAAAAATTCATATTTTTTGAAATATAATTTCAAATAGTGGTAGAAATAAATAAATTATATTATTACCACATTAAATTGAAATCATTTTTTAAGAAGAATATTTTTGAAACAAATGATGATCTTACTAAAATATTTTCCTAAATGTTGGTATAACAATCTATAACACTAATTTCATTTCAAGGTAAAAATGGTTTATAATATAATGGTTTATTTATAATTAGAGTTTTCATGTAACTCAATTTATTAAATATAATCAATTTCATTAATGATAAATATATAAGAAAAATAATAGTGATTTTCATTATACCGACCATAAACTAAATTTTACATTTTAAATTTCATCAATCCATAACAAAAAATATGATATCACTATTTCATCATATCTATTGGTTCCCAAATAAATTATTCAACTTTTTATTCCTCCATATTTAATTTACCTGGTGAGTAGTGTTGTTTAGTAGAATATTATATCTACCTTATAATATTTGTACCTTTTAATCATTATAGGAGAGATTAAGATATAGTGAAATAACTTTTATGTTTAGTACATGTGCATGAACGGTTATGTAATTCTTATAGAGAGATACATGATACACACTATGATGTTCACAGTGTATTAGTGGAAGAACGAAGTGATATTCTACCATCCCTACTCTATCAAAAATCTTAAGGATGATAATATAACTAGGACTTAGTTTTCCATTATTTAGAATATCATAAAATTATTAAATGGGAAAATTTTAATATATACCGAATCAGCAACATAAAATACCAAATTATATTTAGTATTCTTAGTATAACATTTTTATTTACTGTAAGATTCATGGATTTATTTCAAAATTACATTGACTTTTTTTATTTTTTTTCCTCAGTTATCCCGTGTATTAAAATCATTATTTCCCTAACTTCATCCTAGCATATCAGAGTTCAATTTTTTTCCATTGATAGATTTAGAAGGATACATCTGAATTATCAATTGAATGTTATTATTATAAGTGAATTTAGAAATAGGAAGGTGTATATCCCAGCCACCATTAAAATATATTGAATAAGACCTCAATATATACAATTGGTGTTTAATGTCGCTCACAGACCGACCATCCATATGACAATGAAAAGAATCACATACTCATGAATTAGAATAAAGATATTTCTTAAGGCCATTTCAGAATATATAATTAATCCTCATATACTTATCTTTTCTAATTCAATGTGTTACACCATGCAAACTTACCACTTATTTAATTTATATTCGAATAGACTCGTAAATAGGTAAATATTACATAATAAAAATGAAGTTCTCAATCTTCATTATTCAATAAACTACACCCAAAATAAATTATGAAATTAAGGCATTGTTGGGAGTTTGATGAAAAAATACATGTGAATATTTTATTTCTATTCTCTTATTACTAATTCTTGTAACATCCCCTCATATTTTTTATATCATCCTTAACATGATGAAACACCACGAGCCGAGATGCATCCTAAAAAATATTCTATTTCAAGATATCCAATTAGATAATAATTTGTTTATTATCTAATAATAATTCTACTTATAAGATGAAAATAAAATGTCGATTGATGGGAATCATCCAACATATATCTTATTAAGTTTAGTTTTAACAACACAAATACCCAGTTCTATAAAATTATCATTCCAATATGATCATGGTTTAAATAATTAAAAATTACTGCCTTTATTTATAATTTAACATCATACTATTATAATTTATTAACAACATAATGGATATAACATTAAAAATTTAAAAAATAGAGATAAGATATATCCCATTTCCACATGATTTCATGATCTGCATTATTTAAATCCATAAATATTCGATCTATATCAATCAGCACCATGGAAAAAATAGTATAGTCTATCTAACTCTCTGAATCACCTACCTTTTTCAACATCCAATGGATGTAATTTTTTTTGGAAAATCATAATCATTGATCAAATATGAACATATTTTTTATTCATATTCAACTCATTCTATTTAAATATAGTCCTTATTATATTATGATCATTATATATATAAAACCATTAACCATAAAAATAAATCCTCCAAATCTTTAGTGAAAAACATAATAATTACAATACAAAATATCATGGAATGAAATTGTTCTAAAAAATTTCTAATTAGTATGAATCACATTCTAGAATAATACCATGCAACATGGGGAAACAAGTTGGTCACTTATTGTATTAATCACTATAGATCAAAAAAATCTATCCATTACAAGGTAGGGTTACCCTAGAGACACTAACCATAATTATATTATTTTTGTAAAAATTTTATTGTTATTTATATATCCCTAAGAATATAACCCCATTCTATGTAAATGTATAGATTGAATTAGATAATTCTAAGAAATCTATCTCATTGAATTTATAATATCCTTCTAACCCAAGTAAAATTTAGATTGACATTTTCAGGGTTGTTCTAAGAAATTGATTTATAACTTTAATATTTTATTTATCAATTGATATAACCTTCAATGATATTATGTTACTGGAGAATGTAAATTTCGAAAGACGAAATTCAGACTCAGCAGATTTTGCATAAAACTTCTCTTTCCGTAATTTCTTATAAAACAATACCAAAATCATCATTTTTTTATTTCATGAACCTTGAATATATACGAATATCATCTATAAATACCACTACACACTAATCAAGTTAATAACTAAAATTCTATAAAAACAAAATCCAAGATTATAACATGATTGTAGTCATGTACAAAGGGGATTACTATAATTTCGTAATCCCTATGCCTCATATGAATGGATTTATTAGTTATATAATCATTAATTATCCTTAGCTAATGATATCCATATTTTTGATCAATCATGAAAAAAATGCACAAATCCTTTTAATTGATCAAAAAATTAATCCATGTAGAGTATATGATACATATTATTAATAGTGATCTTGTTATGTTCTTAGTGATTAATAAAAATAGGAATAAAGAAATATCTATTCCTAAAACAACAATTGGTTTACCTCATTTTCCTCTACTAATCTAAATACATCCCTTATCAAAACTCACATTGAGTAACATCTTCAAATCTAGTAACATATGTATGGAGTCCTATTTGGATCTTTTGAAATAGTTATAGAATCAGGCATGAGTTCTACCGAAAACTCAACTTTTCAATTCAAGTGAATTTTTAGAAATTCCTCATAAAATACATCATCATATTCTAAAACAATAGACACATTTTCAAAATTTATTTTATCACAAAACTATTGAGATAAATAATCCTAAAAAATATGTAGAAAAATCTATTTTCCAGATGTAATTTCCATTAGGATTCCATATCCATCCTAGAAATAATTGATCATTTAATGAAAATTTAGAATATTTAATGTAACATAATTTCCTCAATAATTAATTTGTTATCTATATTAAGTGATACATTCCATATGCAATGGAAAATAAACTAAACTAGAGGAATGAAAAATTATTTTCCCGATTCTCCTACTTATTGTAACATCATTTGTTTTTATAGAATAATAAATTTTAATATCAATTTAGTTTTGTCAATTTTATATTAATATTAGTTAAAAGATGTACCATTTATGATATCTTTCACAACACAGAAAAATTGGTCCCTCCAAAATCTTATTTCACACCCAGCACTACGTTATACCTAAAAATAATACAACAACAATAAAATTATTTAAATTGTAAATAAATCCAATCTATTGTATTTGTAGGAATGAATAGAATTAACTAGAATATTATTTGACAATTTTTAATTGTTTTTACATATATATAATGAATTTCAGACCCTCAAAATGATAATGAATCTAAATTTAAGTATAAAATACTCTAATTTGTTTAGAAGTACATTTTACCATCTTTTCATGGAGAACCCTTTTTAAAAATATATTTTTTCACTATTATATATTCTATTTAATAAAATAAACATATTATTTATAAGAGGGACATCAAAATATAATTTTTTTTTGAAATCATGGTACATTTATGATAAAATCCATATTTTTATGAATACTAAAAATACTTCAATTTAATAAAAAATAACCTTCGAATATAATTTATTTATTTAGATATTTTTTCCTTATAATTGGGTTTATAGTGTAATTGGATTTCTATTTTATCACGTAATCCAATTAGGGTCATTTGATGTAATATCATTATTTAAATTGAACGTAAACACCTATCAATATTTTGATAGTTTTTACTTCATAAAAACTGGTTTTATGGTTTTGAGAAAAGGAAATAATTATAAATTAATTATCGAATCTTCTATTTTGAATTTGGAAAAATTGATTACATATTTGGAATCATGAGTGCAAATTTTGTGTATAGGAACCTTTTATTTATTTCACTTATGAATAGTAATATATGTAATTATTTTTATTTACCATGGTTAAAGGGTAAATCCAGTAAATAAGTATTAAAAATATTATTATAACCAAATAAAACTATCCTAACACATGTACTAATCTTATTTAATGTGATATTTCTGTCCATGAGAATTTTTGGGTTGATTTTAGGACCCCATGTAGCCACTTTGGTGTGATAATGACCTCTGATAATATTTATTTTAAAGAAAAGGAAAATATAACATAAAAATGTATCTCATGACTATTTTTTTTTTCATTCTGCTGTACAAATGATCTATTAAATTATAGGTATCTATAATAAATAATGAAAATTATCTGACATCATGGAATTTTATTTATATTTTTTTGAGATTAAATAAATATATATATTCATGACTAGATGATTATACTATGATTACCTTATTAATCATGTATTCAAATAAGTGATATTATAAACATTAAAATAAATGTAATTTGAAAATTTTTATTACACCCATGATTTTTTTGGATAAAATTGACTTGTGAGGGAAGATTTAATACCTTTGGTCCAATGGAATCATGTTTTTATGACCTTAACAGAAATAATTTACTAAATACTATCATGATTGACAGAAATGTGTTTTTAAAACAAATAATATTTTATTAAATGATGTAATAGTACTAAAAATATAATATTCCACCATATGACGTATATAAAGTTAAAATTTTCATTAATTATCAATTTTAGAATCTCTTGGAATTTTATAGTATCTATAGTAATAATTATTATGAAAAAATAAGAATACATGGTTAAATTTAATGTTTTAAACTAAGGGTAAAAGATTATAGATAAAGTTTATTTTGTGACCTAAACTTTTCATAAACATATTTTTTAATCTATTTCAACCAATAATAATCTTATATTCCTAATAAAGATGTTTGGGACCATTATAAATATAAAATAAATTTATAATAATTTAATATTTAAATACTTTCCTAAAGTGACCATCACCTCTGCTATAAAAGGGAACTTATCCTTCTATTATAATCCAACCACTAAATCCATTTTTCTAAAAATACCCATGCCCAATTATCCTCCCAAATTTAAAAACATAATCCAAGATTCCAACCTTTGGGTAGAAATAAAACTGATGGAGTAATTTTGTGAAAATAAAATGGAAACACTCAATAAAGAGGGAATTATTTTATCACTTCTTTCATAGTTCTTTAATTCTTGTAATTCATATTCCTAAGTTGTTACCCAACTAATATAATTACACGAGAATATAAAATATTATGAGATGTTTTTATGATTTTGGAAAACCCATATTCCTCCTTTTACCCATCCTAGGATAAACAATATCACCATGCATGTGTATGTATGACTTATTGTCTCCACATTGTGCTGTAAATTGTTGTTCATCAATAATTTTTTTCAACGGGTATAATTATGAATATAAATGTATGTAATATTAAATATAACATGATATTATTTTTGTAAAATTAAAATACCGTCCAATTCCATACCATTTTACCATTATGAGAATGATATCATTGCTCGTGCGTGTGTACAACTAACCATCTCCACGATGCGATGTGATTCATTGTCCATATTACCAATTTAAGAATGATAATAAAGTATATATTATAAATAAGAATTAAATATATGAAATAAAAATTATACTGATTTTAAGTATATATTTATATATCATTTATTTTCTTATATTTAATTCAATAAGGAAATATAAACAATGTTCATGCGTACGTATGATATACCATCTCCATGAATGGTGTGGTCCATTTCATTTACCTACCTATTATATATATATATATAGATTATTTATGATATATAAATAATGATTTACATTCTGGATGTAAGTAAATAGTGATCAATGTACTAATATAGGTAATAACATTTGAAAACATGTACAATAAATAAAACGATTATTACCCAAAACATTACTTTAACAAGGAACTGATAAATATAGAGGTAATATTATGTTATAAGTGGATCATATATGATGCTGGAAATATTAGTAGGGTTTTTATACAAGTTAATAAATTTTTTATACCCACAATAAAGGAGTCTCAGACACATATCGAAGAAATCATACCTAAGGTAAGAGATAATTTCACAATCTCATTATTATCTGAGATTTTTTATACATATGTATTTAATGGGGTATATTTTTCATTCATGTCCATATTTCCTCAATATTTAATATTATTTACATTATATTACTAAATCTTTTAAATTCAATTTTCCTATTGGTGACTTTTTATTAAATTTTATAGAAGTAATATTTCTTTTGTTTTCTATATGAGGTAATTTTTGACATTTCCGACAAGTGTTTAAGAATTTTTTTTGAAGTTATAGAGCATGAATATATTTTTATGTCTACATAATGACCTATTTTCCTGAAGGATCATAAACAAGATTTCTTTATTATTTTTATTTAAAATGTTTTCCATTAAAATTGTGTGCCATTTTGAGAATAGAAAAAATTTTGGAAAAGGAATGATATTTTCATCAATAATTATGTTAAAGTACTTTATCAAAATTCTATTCCATATTATATGAAGTATGGTTAAGTTTATATCACTATTATTACATTTATATGATTGTGTTTATAATGGAATTAATTATATGAAATCCATTTATTTCATATGGATTATGAGGGAATGATTTTTAAGAAACACATTTTATTTCATGAGTTATGCTATGATGAATCATTTATGTTTCTGTGGAACATGTAATAATGATTTCCTTATGTGTTCAGTGGGAACTATAACTCACTCCAATTCTTGCGGTAAATAAATTAATCTCTAGAGATTAAAAGTATTAGGATACCTTGTTGAATAACCTTTATAATTTTTTGATACCATGGTGAATAGCCTTGGTAATTTTAATGATACCTTGGTTTATAACATTAGTAATTATTGTGATACCTTGTTATGTAACCTTGTTAATTTTTCTGAATCCTTGGTGATGGAACTTGGTGATATGAAGCCATGTGGATGAACCATAGTGATATGACACCTTGGTGATGAACCTTGGTTATATTCTAATGAATGTATAAATTAAATAGTATATCCACATTATTAATTTTTGATCTATGTTATTATTTTTGTGATATTACTATTTCTCATACCATTATTAAAGTCCTCATGTTCTTATTTATATCTCTTAAGACCCCACAAAAAATATTTCCCTTATTTTACTATATTACTATTTTTATGCTCATCCCATGTTTTTGAAATGTTTTTTAATGGGTTTAATGATGGGAAAGAGAATGTAAGAATTCTAGAATATTTTTATCAAGAAAAGAAATCTTGTTATAATCAAGGAGTGTCATTAAATAACATTATAGAGAGAAGATATATATACTCTGTAAATTTTGAGTTGTTATGTAATAGTTATGGGCTAATTATATAAATAAATAAATAAAAAGTTCCTCAGTGTGATTGAAATTCTATTTATTGAATTATCTCAAGAATTAAGTCTAGGTCCATATAGTTGGTGTCAAAGGATGGTTTAGACAACATTTGAGAATAAGATGTTTTCTTAAGAGTTAGTGATATTGTTATGGGATTATAATTTTAAGGTATATCATACGTTCAATGATGTAGTAACCCATTTTTAGGATTTATGATCTGAAATATTAAGGTTGCTACTTTTTTTGAGACATTCACCTTTGAGAAAATTATGTGTTTCTAATTGTTGGGATGAAAAATTCTATGTATGAGATAATCTTTGAGGTTAAAAAATCTTATGGTTTTTTTGATATCTTTATCCCATTTTAGGTAATGTAATAAAATTATATAGTTTTTGAAAAATGAAAACAAGTAGACTATGTGAAAAACCGTCGAGTCCATTAAGGCCACCTGAATCGAACCAAAAACAAAAGGGTGAAAAGGGTGCATCACTTACCATTGGCCTATTTGAAGTCCCTTGATAGTATGACTTATTCTCTGAAGTTAAATTGATTTACCGATTAATAATAATTTGATATTTTGAACATATATTTAATCCAATAGATATCATTATTTATGGAAAATTATTTTGTGATTTAGTGATAAATGTTATTTTGGAGGACATTTTCTCTTTTGGGAACACTATATGCCTAAAGAAAATAGAAAACCTGGGTACTTCATTTTAAGAGTAATGGATATATTTTATTTCGAAATAATCAGTATTTTTATTGTGGACATATTTATTTGGTTTATTTTTTTAAATTAATAACCTATCATAAAAAATATGTTAATATAATAATTATATAATGTTTGAGACTTTAAGATTAGTATATGTTATTTAAAGATAAATGTTATTATTTATCAGGGAAGACTATGTGATCATGTGTCTCTAAATTTTGTCTTTAATAGTTTAAATTATTGGGATGATTTTTAAGGAAAATTGATTATTGAGAGGCCTTTTTTGAACATTATGTATTGTTTTCTTAATTATGGGCATCAAATTTTGACCTTATCCTTATAATGGAATATTCTTCTTGGTGGATTGTCTGATCTTGTACTAACAATTTTGGTTTTGGTTAATGTATAAAGTTGTGGGAAATATATAGTCCATATTTTTTTGGATAATTTGATTCTCTAGAAGTTAATTTTAATTCATTATGTGTTTCCAAGTCAGCTTTAATACTCATCGTTTGGGGAAAAGATAAGTGTGTGGTAGTTTTTTATTAAAGGATGAAACTCTACATGACTATTAAGTATTTTTACTTATTTTATTAGTCGAGATAGTAAATAATTTCCTTAAATTTTGGAATCGAATATTTTATCAAAAGGATTTTCTTTTTAATTTCTCTACTATAAAATACAAGATTGTTTAACCTGTCACAATTTTATGGTTTTTTGGTTGGTACGTTTCTCCTGATGATGTTTTCTATCACTCTCCATCCGAACAAGATGGTTAGTTTTTCTTTTATAAACAAGTTTTTATACATGGAATCCTATTATGTGTTATCTTAGCTGTAATTATTTACACCCCTTTCTTTCTTTTAATGTGATAGTAAAAGTGACTCTTTTTCAGATGTGGGTTTTTCAATGAAATTTCCGAGCCTAATTTTATAACTGTGAGGACACAATATCCAAAATGGGGATGATGTAACATCCTAGGAATTTATATAATTATAAATTTTCATATCAATTAATATTTGTGAATTGAATATTATTTTTAGTTTAAATGGGATACTATGTATGATAGCATACCCGACAAACAACAACAGGTTTCTCCGAAATCTAATGATTCACCCAACACTGATTTATACAAAAAAAAATACAACAAAAATGTTATTGTTTTAATTGGTAGATAACACCTAGTCATTGTATTAGATGGAATGTAAATAATTAACTATGTTATGATTCTACATTTTTATTATTTTTTTAACATTTATCCAATAAATTTTAAAGCATTTAAATGAGAATGATTCCAATTTTATGCATAAAATACTCCAATACTTTTAAAAGATCATTTTACCACCTTTTGATGGAGAAACATTAATAAAAATAGTTTTTGTCTATTTTATTTGTTTTATTTGATAAAATATTATTCTTCTTGATATGTGGGACATCAAAACCTACATCATTTAAGATTTTGGAATTTTTATGATAAAATCAACATTTTTATTAATTGTGAATAATACTGCAATTTAATTCAAAACTATATTCTTATATAATTTAACTATATAGTTATAATAAATTATTAATTTGTTTTAATGTGTAATTTTATTATTCTGTTATCATTTAACCCAATTATTATCATTGGATGTTATTTCAAATTTAAATTGAAAATAAATAAATGTCAATCTTTTCATTTTTTTGACTTCTTAAAAACTCGTTTTTGGGTTTTGACAATGAGAATTAAATTAAAATTAATTTCTGCAACATCTATGTTTTGAATATGGAATAATTGTTTCCATATTTTGAATCATGTGGTCTCAATTGTGTAAATAGGTATCATTTCATTCATGATATTTTTAATATTAACTTCAATAATTATGTTTACTTACCAGGATTAAATTGTAAACCTTGTAAATAAAGTTAAAAGAATTATATTATAATAATATAAATCTACCCTAACACGTATCCTAATCCTACTGGTTGAGATGTTCCGTACCATTGGAATCCTTAGGTCTATTTTAGGATCCCATGTGGTCACTTGGTATGATAATTATTTTTATAATATTTATTTTAATAAAAAGGGAAATATAACAAAAACTTGTATCCCCAAACTAAAACAATTATAAATTGGTTTATATAAATGATATCTTCAACTATATATACTAATTATAAAGATAAAAATATTTTATAAATCATAAAATTGTATTTATTATTTTTATACATTTTATAAAATTTTTTATTTATAACACAATGATGATGTAGTGATTACCATATTAATAAAATATTCTAATAAATGATATTATAAATATTAAAATAAATGTTATTTAAAAATTTTCATTCTATCCAATAATTTTTTTGGATTACATTGAAATTTTATTGATTAGTTAATGGCTTGGGTCCAAATGAATCATGTTTTTATGACTTTATCATAAATCATTTCCTAAATTGTGTCAAGAATGAAAGATTTGAGTTTTTAAAACAAATACTATTTTATTAAATGATATAATTGTCCTAAAAATTTAAGATTCACCAACTAAATTATTTATTTTTAAAAATTTCATTAATGATACACTTTAGGTTCTCCAGTATGTTTATAGTAACTATATTATCCATATATTATGAAAATACAAGAAGACATTGTTAGAGTTAATGTTTTTAACTAAGTGTAAAAGTTAAAATATAAGGTTAATTTTGTGACATAACTAGTCATAAACATATTGGTTTAGAGGATTTTGACCCATACTCATCTTATATTCGAAATAAATTTGTTTGGGATAATTATATTTATAAAATAAATATATAATGAATTAATATTTAAAGGCTTTCCTAATGTTCGCCTCATATCTGCTATAAAATGAAACATATCCTTCTCTTATAATCACACATCCAAATACCATTGGATCATCCAAACCCTACCAAAATCTCCACCAAACATCCCCAAATCCATCCTTGAGTCCACAATTTGGGATGAGACCCATCATAAGGAGTCATTTTATGTGAATCAAATGGAGACACTCATAGAAGAGGTAATCTATTTCTCCTTATTTCTATGTTCTTTTCTTCTTCAAATTCATCTAACAAAGTTGTTACCATACAAAAAATAACTAATTCATGTCATATATTCCTAATTGTATTTATAAATATGGTACAACTTTATTACTCCTTCTACCGATCCTATCAAAAAATATCACTATGTGTGTGTACGTACGACCTACCGTCTCCACGTCGTGGTGTAAAATGTGTTTCATCTATAATTTATTTCGAAAGGTATAATTTCGATTAAAAGAAACAATCATAATAAATATATCATGATATTATACCTTTAAAATTCCTAAAACATCCATTTAAAACCCATTTATTCATCAATTGAATGATATAATCACTTGTGAGTACGTACGACTTACCATCCCTATGACATGATGAGATTCATACTCCACGTTAACCATTAAGGAATGGTTAAATGGTATATATAATAAATAATAATAAAATCTATTAAAACCTAATTCTTTATTATATATGTATATATATATATATATAAATTTATTTCATTTAATTTTATCCATTCAATTCAATTTGGAATCAGAAACAACATTCATGCGTACGTACGGCCTACTGTATCCATGAATGGTTTTTTCCATTTTATTTATCTATTTTTTATATAAACTTATATAATGAATATTTATAATATATTAATCTTGATTTAGATTTTGGAATTATGTACATCGTGATCTATGTAATAAGATCATGAATAATATGTCAAAACAAGTATTATAAATGAAACGATTCTTACCCAAAATGTTTCATTAACATGGAATTATTAAATAAACGGGTAATAAAAATTTATAAGTGAATAATATGATATCAAAAATATTATTATTTTCGTTTTATAAGATTTTAATATTTATAAACCCACTATACAATAGGTTCAGACACATACAAAAGATATCAGACCTAAGGTATGAGATAATTTCACAATCTCATTATTATCTGAGATCATTGATACATACGTATTTAATGGGATATATTTATCATACACATCCGTGTTTCCTAAATATATAATATTATTTCAATTCTCATATTAATTTTTTTAATTTCATTTATTGGCATTGGAGGATTTTTTTTAAACATCATGTTTGGAGTCTCTCTTTTTTTCCATATGAGGTACTTTAAAACTTTTTCAGAAAGTGTACAAGAAGAATATTTATAATATATATAGCATGATCAGATTTTTATGTATTAATAATGCCTTATTTACATGAATCTTCCTTTACTAGTTTTTAATTTAATTTTCAACTAAATTATTTTCCTTTAAAATTTCATGAAATTTTGGGAAAATATTTTTTTTAAATAAATGATATTTTTCTCAAGAATTAAGTCCAAATGTTTATTAAAATTATTATTTATATAGGATGACATAGGTTTATGATTCTATCCATATTATTACTTTCATTTTATTGTGTTTATGATTGAATTATTATTATTAAATCCAATTATTTTATGTGGATTATTATTTAATGATGTTTAAGAAACCCCTTTTATTTCAAGAGTTATTCTATAATGAATTATTTATGTTTCTATAGCACATGTAAGAATGATTTCATTATGTAAGGTATGTGACCTATATCTCCATCAAACACATTGGGTAATGAAATTAATCTATAGAGCAGACATGTTTTACAATACCTTGGGGAATTACAGTGGTTATTTTTACGAGACCTTACTGAATAACCTTGGTAATTTTTACTCTACCTCGGTGAATAACATTGTTTTTTTTACGAATCATTGGTGAATAACCATGGTTATTTTTTTGATACCTTGATGAATAACCTTGTTAAATTTTATGAATCCTTGTTGATAGACCATTGGTATATGAAACCATAGGGATGTATCTTGTTGATAAGACAACTTGGGTACAAAACATGGTGATATGCTGATGTATGACTAAATTAAATGTTGTAACCACATTTTCATGTTATGATACAAGTTCTTGTTTTTATTATATTCAAATTTATCATGCCGTTATGAATTCACTCATGTTAATATTTATATCTCTCATGATCAAATTTGAATAGTTTCAATTATTTTCCCATAATATGTTTTTTATTCTCATCCCAAGATTTTGAAATATTTTTCACAGGGATTAAGGATAGGTAAGAGAATGGAAGAATTACAAAATATTTTTATCATTAAAATAAATAATGTTATAATCAATGAGTTTTATTTTTTGAAAAAAATTTATAGTTAGTAGAAGAGTCTACTTTTATAAATTTGGAGTTTTTCTTGTAGTAGTTATGTCCTATTTCTCAAATTATCTAAACCTAAAAAGATCCTTAGTGTGATTGAATGCCAAATGATTTACATAATTAATGAATTAAGGCCAGGTCCTTATAGTTGGTATCAAAGGATAGTTTAGACAACGTTAGAGATTATGATGTTTTTTATGAGTTTCGGATGGAATCATGGGTTTATAATTTTATAATAAATCAGATGTTCAATGTCCTATAAACCCCTTTTCAGTCTTTATGATCTGTAATATTAAAGAGACTAATGGTTATTTTAAAGACATTAACCATTAAGGAAATAATGTGTTATTAGTTTTGGGATTGGAGAATGTGTGGTTTGAGATAACAATTGAGGTTAAAATAAGTTATGGTTCTTTATGAGGATTTTATGTAATTTTAGGTAATGTTATAAAATTATATATTTTTTTAAAAAGGACAACACATAGACCAGACTACATATCTCATCCATCAAGGCCGCATAAATCTAACCCAGAAAAGAAGGGTGATAAGGGTGCATCGCCTATCATTGGCATACATGATGTCATTGGCTAGTATAACATATTTTCATTTGTATAATTATTTAATGGATTAATAATATTATGATTTTGGGAAATTTTGTTTTATCAAATTGATATCCTTAGTATAGGAATATTATTTGGTGATTAAGTGAAAAACATTATTTTGGAAGACATTAACTATTTTGGGAATACTACCGGCCAATGGAAAATATAATATTATGTACTTTCATTTTAGGAGTAATGTATGAATTTTATTTTTGAAGAATGTATGTTTTTATTATGAAAATATAGAGATTTTGGTTATTTTTGGAAATGATTAAACAATCGTGGAGAATATTTGGTTAGGTTAATTACATAATGTATGAGACTTTTAGATTAATCGCTGTTATTTTGAGATAGTTGTAAAGATTTATGAAGAAAGAATATGTGACCAATCCTTCTGAATTTTTCATTTCAATCATAGTTTAGACCATTTTTAAGAATTATAAGGAAATGTGTTTTTAATGGTTTTTTTTGAGATTTGTGTATTATTTTTTGAATTCTAGATATTAAAAGATTACCTTATCCTTATAAACAATTATTCATATCGGGGGATTATCTGATCTATTACTAACCAATTAGATATTTTCCCCTTTATCTAATTTTCTTATCCATTTTTTAGTAATCACATGTTTCATTTTATATCCATAAATTAAATAAGACACCAATATTTCTTTATTTATACTGATTACACATGATAATATTTCCACATATGATAATAATGTTTAGGAGATTGGTTTTATTAAAATTATAATATTAGTCCCATCAATAAAATGGTTATTATTAATATTTAGATTAGAGAAATATTCAATAGTTTTCCTTATAAAAATTTTAAGGTTTTCTTCTTAAATAATTTTTTTTACTCTTTTTGATGTCTTATAATAAGAATTATCTCCGAATATCCATTCATTTTTGAGTCGGAAAATAATTTTTTAATACATGTACATTAAAATATTTACACCTCAGTCTCATTATATCTTTTTCATCCTTAGTGTTTTCAATCAATGACCACTATAGATCTATATAAAGCATGAGATGATAAATTTTTTTGAAAACTGTCTCCCTTTTATTACATTCAATTATAAGGAATATATTTTCTAATGAAATGTTCAATTTCATAATAATAATTGATTTCCAATTCCATTGAATGATAGAGGATGTTTTTGCAAGAAATAGTCTATCCTTATTACACCATGTTGAAAATTGGATGCTTTGTCAACATGTGAAAGGTTATTAGTGAAAACCAGAGTCAACTTACATAATATAGTTATAATTATTTTTGATCCATATCACACTCCAACATTAATATATTTACCATGATGTAAATGCCTACACATGTGACAATCAGTGATATAGACTCATTAAAACTACTATAAACAATTTTTAAAAAATATAATATAATCAATTACATAAAAATATTAAGAAATATAATTTATAATTTTAAAATTATTAAAGCAGATAACATAAATTAAAAAATTATGCATAACTAATATCGAGATCATAACATTTGATTCTTTGGGTATATTATCATTGATCATAATAGGGTTATGTTCCATAATATATGATTCACCAAATATTGTTCTATGTCATTCTTTTAGTCTTTCTAAAATTTCAATTATAAAGACTACAAATCTGGAAGTTGAGTGTTCATGATTAACCAATTTGTTTTCAATATATTCATGGGATCACATAGCAATTAACTAAATTGTTATTTGATATAGTAACATAAACACATAATCGAATCTCACATTACATTTGGATCCATAAAAACATAGATTGTTTAGGAAAATATTATTCCATCTAGAATAGATTTACATATCAATCATAATTTCCATACTGACTTCCTTGGGAATATAAATATAAGAATATAGTGTGCCTAGATTATCAATAATGGAATAAATATAGCGTAAAAATAATTGAATAAATAACTAATTACTAATATAGAAGAAATAAATAATTATCAAATAATTTGAAATAAATAATCACATTATTTTGAAACTCGTCACATCATAAAATGACAATTTGAATAATTATAGGCATATCAATAACAGATTTCATGATGATGATGTAATGTATAATTATAAAAATCTAAATTAGAATTTTTATGACTATTTCCAAGGCATTTACATAAATGTGAAAGGAAATGGAAAAATTCCCAACCTCTTTTTCCTCACCATACCTACTGACTCATCAGGGGGATATGTTATTGTATCCCCACCCATCACATAATAATTCAAATTCATTCATCATATTAAAAATAAAACTTAATCATCCGGTTATAAAAAATTTATCTATATATGTAGAACCAGCATAAAAAATATAAAAATTTACCCCATTCAAAAAGATCATAAACCAACATTATAATGAATAAAAATTGTATTATTACAATATAACCTCACTGGATCATATTATAAAAGCTATTTTTGTCTCTTTTGAAAATAATTAAAATCAAGGGACTATTTAGAAAATTCACTGTTAGAATAAAATTGTAATTGAAATAATATATTTTTAAAAATAAAAATTTAAAAATCATTAGAAAATAATGTACTTTAAATAAATAATTGAAACTTATAAAGGAAGATTTAAAATAATGATGTAACATGATGTAAGCAATGTTTTTCATTCCATGTGTGATAAATTAATGATTACATTAATTTTTTTAAAAAAAATATGAAGTAGTACCACATTATGAAAAATGATTTGATGATACCAGTAATTAATCTATTATAGAAATTCATAAAATATTAAAAATAAAATTGATAAATCATATAATTATAGTAAAATCACTCATGATTATTTTTTACTTAAAATATGGACATGGAATAAAAATATCCCTTTCCAAATAAATACAATTATTGTTTTCCATAAAAACATTATTTTGATCACTTTATTACATTGAATGATTAAAATAAATTGAAACCATAATATTTTAAAAAATTAGTAGGTTAGTGGAACGGATATTTGTTTTATGTTATAAATATCATATAATTCCCCAATCATTATGTTAAACTTAATCAATCCCAAATATTCATGAGATTTTGAAATAATCCATTACATTCTTACTAAATTACTTCAAATGTGATTTTAACTACATGTATAATATATATATATTTATTATAATTATATATATTAACCATATATATAATTTTAATTTCACTTATGATTTAATTACTATACTAAAATATTCATTTTCAAATAATTCATTATTAAAATAATTGTTTTTGAGTGTTAAATTCCTCTTTTTTCATGTATTTTTCCATTAATATCTTTCGGTCCTTATATATTTTTAATTATTTGAAAATACCGAAAATGTTAATGATGATATAATTATCATATATATTAAATATATATATTATCCATAATTTTATATATGTAAAAATGAATTACACTGTTTATAAATATTGATGGTCGTACCTGGGCATGACTGCATTTTCACATACCGATGGATAGAACAAAAGAAAGGAAAATAATAATTCACCAATAAAAAATCATTAAAATTTTACATATATTACATATATTTATCAAATTTTTCATCACTAAAATTATTTTAAATAATATGTGGTAAAATATCACATCACTTTGTGGAGATTGTATTCCACATGTATGAAAAAGTGACATTACCATTTTCTAATAGAAAATAAAGTCAGAAGTAAGATTCCATATAATATCTTAAAATTCATAATTATTTCGTAAATATCTGATCTATTAATTATTTTATTATTTAAAACTAAAAAATTAAATTTTTGGTGAAAAACTAATTACAATTCCCCATTGAGATGGTATGTCGTATGTACGCACCAGCGATGCTTTTTCTTTTCAATGTGTTGACATTAAGGTGGATAACGGTTGTTAAATAATATCAAGAAACAATTAAAAATGATATACTAAATTAAGTGTTTTATTATAGATAATAAGGATTTATTTTTGGTTTAAGAAGAAATAATATAGAAAATAGTCAGTTAGTGTTATACATCTTCATTGGGAAACCACTTTTTGAATACAACATAATCCCTAAAGGGTGGGTCTTTTAGTAATATATTAAAATAAATAATGTGTTGACAAATATAATAAAGCAATATGTTAGGAATTTTCCAATCTATATGGATCAATATATATGAGTAAGATAGTAGAAGAGATTCCCTTCTATATCTGATGGATGGGTAACTCATAGAATTACAAAAATTAGTAAATTCTTATAAATGAATTATTATAATAAAGTGAATTACTATTAAAATATAGGAAATTTTGGATGATGATACGTCTTAATTCTATCATAAAATATTTTTTTTATGTTCCCATATTGATTTAACCCTAATATCATAGTTTTAACATCCTATTATCCCTATTGACATCTACAACAACATCAATCATTATTACAATTTAAGGGTAATAAATGTAACCATAAAAGGAAAATCTACAAATAAGTTTACCATATTTGTAATATTAAACCACACCTCATTTATTTTTATGATGATATTATTTTTTCAAAATAAATATTATTTAGTAAATTATTTTTAAGTATAAAATATCATTAATTCACTTTTTGGAATAAATTTGTTTATTTGAATTTATATTCATGATGATTGTTATAGAACACCAATATAAAAAATTAAAATTCCAAAACATTATCTTATTTTTCTAAAATATTAATTTATCAAATTAATTCATTCAAATTATTTTTTTTAATAAATATAAATTCAAATATTTTATTTATCAATTAATTTTAAAAAAATTTAAGCATTACTTAAATATTTAATGAAATTTTTTAATGAATTGAAAAAAAAATTAATGAAAAAATATATTAATTTATCATTCAAATAAATATTTTAAACCTAACATAAAATAATTTTATCATTAGAAAAATATATTAGAGAGATTAAAATCAAGAGAGTAAGATTTTGTTTTTATTATTTACATAAAAAAAATAGAAAATCCAATATCCAAGAATAATTGAACAATGTGGACATATTTTGGAGGTTTGGAAGACTTCGGTCTATAAAAATTAATCCAATTGGATATATTGAGGTGTTATGGAGGTTTTAAATCCTTTACCTGATGTTCTACCCTTAATTTACATGTTATATCCTTATTTTGTAGACAAATATTTAACAGAATTACTATTCATAATGGCCAAAAGTAATATATGACTATTTACAAAATATAACCCTCATGATACAAAATAATTATTCAAATTTACCATATTATATTTAAAATATTCTATATATTTAATATAATATTAATATCATGAAAATAAATGAAAATCATTTATCTCAAAAAATACATTTTGGTAGAAAATTGTTATTTTTTTAAAAAAATGTATAATATTGATTAAAGTAAAGAATATTGAACCATTTTTAATAAAATAACAGCTAATTAAATTTTAAAATTAACAAATATAATAATAAATTATATGTACTATAAATTAAAATATAAGTTTCAATAAAATTCTTTTTCACTATTAAACAATAATTCACTATTTTTTTAAGATTATCAAAAATTAGTAGTATGATATTTCTTATATTTTGATGATTTTTTTTAAATAGTTTATTTACTCTAGTGAAGATAATATTCAAGATTTGGATATTATAATTCATACATATAATATAATGGAGAGCTTATAAATTTATATCAGGTTAGTATTTAGAGTCATGGTTGTTTGTATCACAATCAATAATTGAAATTATGTATATTTGGGGATAAATATATTGTTTATTTTCATGGTGTTATAGTAGAAATAAAGCAATGATAAAAATGCTCATAATATATATTGGTGGGTAACATGAAATTTAATAAAATATTTGTAATCATAAACTATGTCACTAATATAAAAAATATTCAGCGTCCTGAAATACTATAACTACCTAAATCGTCCCCATGCCGAAGGGAATATAAATTAGACTCCCCAAACAACCCCTTGAATGGATAGTCCAGAGATATTTCAGAAACACCCATTGATTTGATCGACCATATTCATGATAAAAATTTATCAAAAACATCACTCTCATGAAATAGTTTATATCTCTCAACTTTTTTACTCAATAATAATTTAGAGAAAACACATGGAATATATGATACATATGATAAATGAAAAAACATCACATATAAAGAACGTTTCATGATGATCACCACATATATGTGATAATACATCAAGAAAATATCAAACAATGATACACAAACACCACTTATGTGGGCCAGAATCAAACAACTGCTTCATAGGGATACACAACATACCAATAATCATCCACAAAACACATTTAAAAAATCTTTAATTTTATGAAAATCCTCCCTTCGGTTCAATTATGGTTCGATAAAGATGTTCATCATCCATGTATAATTACACAATACTACATTCTATATACATTCATTATCTAACTATATTGTAACTAGAAGAAAAATATTATCGAGAAGAAACACTAAAAAGATAAGACATAATAAAATATACATGAGATGATATGTTACTGACAATATTATATTTCTAATCAAAATTTGAAATCTACTTCTCTTGGTTAGGTTCATCAAGACCCCTGGACAGAAGATAATGATATAATTTGGATAAAGAAAATTTACCTGAAGATGACCTAAGGTGAATGGATGAAATAAGGAGGTCAATAAGAAACAAATTTTGTTATCTAAAAATTAAATATATTGGGATATATTACTTTATCTTCGAAAAATTGGTATTCACTTCATAAACAATGGGATTATCTGATACCCCTAAAAAACCATATCCTAAACATATAAAATAGAAAAACCCATTTCATGTCCTGAATTTACAATTCACATCATGAATTTTTTTCACTTATTCAATTTAATTTTCATGAATTATTCATTTAATCCATTCACAATGTGAGTTTACACTATCATTGTGAACCACTCAAATAAAAAATTTCCAAAATTTAAGATATTTCCTTCTCCAATGATCCATAAAAATAATAAAATAATTTATTAATAGACCCATTAAAATACGTCAAAACAAAAAATGGTGTGTTTCTTGAAATCTATGATTTTCTTATAATATTAATTCAAGGTGAAACACCTTACATTAGTTCATGTTAACCACCATATGATATTAAACATGATGCATAGATTCCAAAATTTAATTAAAAGATACACTTTATATGGTAAATATAATGACCCCAAAAGGGATACACATGAACCATGTTGACCTCTATGACTGATCATTCTCACCACATTCGATTAAAGATAAGGATTCTTTTCCAATTGGGGATTTGAACTGTATCTTAAGAAAATTCATTTGGTATCGACAAAAAATAAATACTTAACATAATTCATACTTTTAGAAGTCTATATTTAATTATGAAAGGATTCCTAATAGATTCAACCAATTTAATGAACATGTAAGATATCTTGTGACGATTATAGAGGAATTGTAAACTATAGGGAAAATTTTGGATGAGCAGTCCTTGGAGAATTAATTTTTATTCGATCTAACCATATAGAAAGCATGTGATTTCAATGAATATTGTATATCATTGAAACCAACATAATTTCTAGTCCATAATTCCTATGAAAGGAAATTTATTTAATTTTAAAATAAATTAGCCGATCATAATAAGAAAAGGGTTCTCTTATAGGAGGTATCTTGGATATATTCTTTCTTAAAGTTCATTTCATTTTAATCCCTCTAAAACAGTTACCTAAATAGATAAGAAAAAAAATTGTTGGCAGATCTAGAGTGAGATATTTTTTATTCTTATAGACTGATAATTTATTGGAAAATTCCAATAGTTTCATTTTTTATCTAGATTAATGTGTTAAGGTGATGTATTTATAGATTATTTTTATTTTCCCTTTAAAAATAATTTAATCTTTTGTTGTTAAAATCCTTTTTCCCTCTTCACATATAATTCCACATACATTTTTTTGACATTATTTGGGTATTTAAATTTCTTGAAGGCATTTGAACATGAGTGAGGAAAAATACATAAGAGTATAAGTGAAATTTGAATTAATTGATCATTGGAAGGGGGTTACAATATAGTGATCATAATGAAATATAAATATAGAGAATTTATGTTAAATATTAAAATTATTTATGGATACAAAATGTGATGTTTCAGATTTCCTCATTGAATAAGTGTAATGGTGGGGTTTTCTTAATTGAGGGATGTAATGGGATGAATTTTAAATCCAAACAAATGATCATCGCTATTTCTCTTCCACAATAATTTTCAATATTTTCCCTTTATTGATTCATATCACACATATACCACATATCCCCTTCATTATATTATTTAGAACATTAAAAAATATAAATAAGTGGATAATAGTGATGGGTTGGATAATACATTAGTAAGTTACCATAGTGAGCCCTTTGTTGAATTTTATGTATTCATAAAAGGGAAATTGGAATTACTATGATATTCATATCATCTTATGGAACAACATTATGAGATAGTAGATATTTACATATTTAATGTTCACATATATAAAATATTTCTCATTTTTTAAGAAATTTATAAATGGGTAATATTTTGAACACCATCTATGATGATTGTTGTATGGTGTAGTTATGTGTCTAATTAAGAATGGGTTTGTAGAAAAATATTAAAAATTAGAAGGTGTTATAGGGGTTTAATTTATAAATTTGAGAATAATTTGGATTTTTCTACCTTGAAGTTATGGCCAAGGATATTTTAAAAATATATAAGTACTTGTCATAATTCTAGTATGTTACATTGGAGTTAGTGTCATGACCCATCCCATTGGGGCCTGTGCCGCAACTCCCCATGCTCGCCTCCAATAGGCCTGAGGCTGGTGACTAGAACCAATAAGGCATATCACTATCATGGGAGGCATTGCCTATAAACTTGTACTCACACACACACACATCTCCAAGCCCACAAAGCTGCAAAGTAAAAACTACAAAAAATGGAAATCCATGCATGCAATAAAATCCCAACCATCAGAGTACGATAGGAAAGTGAAGTATAGTAACGTAAAAACCTGGGCCAAAAGTACAATCCCAAAAAATGAATGACTGAAATAGAGTCCAACCTGTAATGAAAGGTACTGGGGCTACAGTCTATAGCCGTAGGAACACACCTTGTCCAACCTATTCTCACTATGCACCGTCCAGTCCTGGTCCACCTAGAATCCTGTCAAAGGCTCACTCGTCTGCACAAGACACGACATGTGAAGGCAAAGCCCGTGCAGGGGTGAGTATAAAAATATATAGTAGGAATCCCTGAAAACCAAAAAAGAATACAAAAAAGGAAATACCACAACGGAATGATACAGTCAGCTCTACAAAATATATGTTTACAGAACATATAACAAGAATATAGAGATATATTCATACGCAATCAACTATCTCAAAACCACCACTAAGACCCAGCTCAAAAATTCCACTAAGCACATAACAGGGAGAACACACTCCTAGGATTGAAGAGATAGATACGAAGTACTCATTCCGGGAGAACTCAGTCTACAAGTACTTAAAAATTTGATTCTCAAATGATGGTCACAATCAATAGCCATGGGGTGATTCCAAAAAATTAGTCTGAACTAATCCGCTAAGAAGAGGATCGGCGCCTGGGTAATGTAGGTCACATAGATACCAAGAACTCTACCTAGGGTACCAGGAAGGAATAGAGGATTCGATCTATGTCTCATAGAGGGAATTCCAACAACTCTATTCAGGAATTCCTACTAAAGGGATCATTTTCATTTACATAGGAAATGATACAGGAAACCTTCATGGAAAATACCAACGGTACAGACCCTAAGAAAGCTAGTCCAAGTCAGAGAAGAAAAACGGCTCAATCCATGATAAAACAGGTTACACAGTATGTAGTAGGATCACACACCATGTTCCTTGACTCCGGGTACTTCCCGTATAAGTGGCCCATGTCTATATTCCTGGTTTGTAAAACTATACATAATGGAGTGTAGAAGGATCACATTCCATGTCCAAGCACCGGGGGTTCACTATGTGTACGCTGGCCATGTGCTCATACATGGTCTCTGTCCATGGCACCATGCCCGTGTACCAGTTCACGAGGTATCCAGTGTATCTAGCCGGGTCTGGCTGTGGAACGGTATACATGCTGTGTCCTTTTCCATGTTCCCATACCGTGTCTTTGTACTCTTGGAGTACATGACAGGTGGCCCGCCGACGAACACACACCGTGTAGCCCATATTACACGCTGTGTAGTCAAGATTTCTCCAGAACCGTCATCTTCCACCTCGCGCCTCGGTTGATCCTCTAGATTCGCGATCTGTCATCTTTTTTCTTCGAAACCCGAGATCTCAGGTCACCTCGATGTCGAGATACCGAATATGTGGGTTTTGGACCTTCGATCGGCTCTGAAATCTGAATATGGTCACCCATGTAGAAATCATTAATGAATTATATCTTCTGATCTGCTTCGATCCGTCCCTCGCCACTACCATCGCACCTCCCTGGGGGGATTTCCCAATGCCAGATCATCAGTTTGGGATCCTTTCATCACATAATGGTTGCACAAAGATCCATCATTCATTCCTCTGAGAAGACCGCGTAGAATGCACACGAGGAACGTAAGAAATAGGGGAATAAAGGTACAAAAAATCAATAGTAACGAACCATGATTTATGTTCGTGTCGATATTAGTTCTCCACCATTATAAGGCTAAATGAAACAAAAATAACCTTCATGAATCAATCCCTAAAAGATCCGACAGAAAACCCATCCCCCATAATGATCAATCCGTACGCCTATCTGTTTGTTGATTGGTCTATGTCCATCTTGGAAATCATGAACAGGAAAGAAATCACAAATAGATCAAATGCCCTACCTGGATCTGTGGTGTTTTTTGGCGAATATCCTTTCACCGCGTTGTCGTCGCTGGAGGAACTCTTCAAGATCATCGTCGCCGTATTGGGAGGTTTTCTCCAGAGCATTCAAGAGCCACCAGGGGAAATGCAGGGGTACAAGATCTGTAACCCTGATCCCATGCAAAATCATTAATTTAATGGACTTAAAGACTTCCCTGAAGAATGATTTTAGAATATATTTTAATTAAATATTTTATTACAGTTACGTCCAAAAACTAGATTTCACCAGCGACCTAGGCCGACCAATGTTTGAACTCGCCAAATGTAAAATTGCAACTCTAAACGCAACAGTTCCCTCTGATTTTTGATCCGACCACCCATTCAGGAGTTATTAAACTTTTTGAGGAAAACCCCATGTGCATGTTATTTAATTATTTAATTAAATTAAAACATTTTTTTCGGGCTCATTGGGCCTTGGAATTGCATGACATCTCAAAGCCTGGTATCGAAATAATTCCCATATAATATTAAAAATAATAAATGGAAAAATATGGGACATTACACCATCCACACCATAAGGATTTACGTCCTTGAAAATCTAAAACAAAGGCTACTCAAAAATATGTGGGTACTGCGCATGAATCTGAGCCTCCCGATCCCATGTGGTCTCTTGGAGATTTCCATGCTACCACCGGACACTCGCCACAGGAATAGCTCACCCACGAAGGATCTTCCCCTACCAATCATCGATCTCTACTGGGTACTCAACAAAGGTCTCTCCATCATTGATGTCCAGCTCGCCCAAATTGATAACGTGTAATGGATCATGTAGATACTTCCATTGATGCGACACAGGGAAGACATTGTGTACCCGGTCCATCTGAGGAGGTAGATTCAAGTAGTACACCACCTCGCCAACTCTACTCAGAATCTAAAAAGGGCCGAATAACCACGGATATAGCTTGCCGCCTTGGCCAAATCTTCACAATCCCCATTGATGTCAGACATAAAGAAACACAGGGTCACCCTCCTTAAACTCCAAGGGCTTACGTCTCCTGTCAGCATAAGACTTTTACTGACTCTGTGTAGTCAGCATCCACTCCTTGATGTTCTGAACCTTCTCTGTAGTAGCTCTCACCATCTCTGGGACCAGGAGTCCTGAATCCCCTAGGACATTCCAACATAGTGGTGACCTGCAATGTCGCTCGTACAAAGACTCGTATGGTGCCATACCAATAAAGGAATAATAATTGTTGTTATAAGATAATTCCACCAGTGGTAGGTGATCCTCCCACCTACAACCAATGTCAAGTAGGAAAGCTCGTAGAATATCCTCCAGAACGTCGATGGTCTACTCTGTCTGTCCATCAGTTTGAGGATGAAACACTGTGCTCAAGCATAACTGAGTCCCAAAAGCTTCATACAATCCCTTCCACAAACATGATGTGAAACGACGATCATGATCTGATATGATTGTTGATGGAACTCCATGAAGTCGAGCTATCTCCAGCATTTAAAGACATCACATGATCTCTAATGAATTCTGATCCCGTATTTCTAGGAGGTGGGCCAACTTGGTGTTTTGGTCAATGATCCCCCAGATGGCATCGTGTCCCCTGGACTTATGTGGTAAAACTATCTCAAAGTCCATGGATATCACATCCCACTTCCAATCTGGAACCTCAAGGGGTTGAGCCAAACCTGCTGGAACTTGGTGCTCATCCATTACTTGCTGGTAAGTAAGGCACCGAGAAACAAACTCCGCAACACTCTTCTTCATTCCTGGCCACCAAAACTTCCATCGGAGGTCATGGTACATATTTTCCATGCCTAGATGCACCACCAAAGGAGATGTATGGAACTCCCTTAGAACCTCCTCATCCAATGTCATTGGTACTACTGTGAGCCCTATGAAAAGAAAAATGTGCTCCCCACCTTTTGAATATCCATCAGCAACATCACCTGTGGATATCTGAGCACATTGAGTCTCACAGCTAGCATCCTCGAGCTGTGCTTTCCTGACTCGCTATAAGTGTGTTGGGGTAACAACCATCGACTAAAGATAAGACTCGTCATCTCTAACCACAAAGGATAACTGTAAAGAGGCCAACTGCCTCATCGCCTCATCCATAAACTGCGAAATGGACTTCTTGCTGAGAGTATCTTCGACAACGTTCCCCTTCCTAGGAGTAAAAATGATCTCAAAGTTGTATTCCTATAGGAACTAAAGCCAATGACATTGTTTCAAATTCAGATCCTTCTGAGAAAACATATATCTGAGACTCTTGTGATCAGAGTAGATGATAAACCGCTCGCCCATCTGGTAGTGCCACCACATCTTTAATGCTAAGACAACTGCTACCAACTCAGGATCATGGATCGCCTAGTTCTGCTTATGTGGCCTTAACAAACGTGAACCATAGACAACCACCGATTAACTCTACATTAGGACACAACCAAGCCCAGTTCCTGATGCGTTGCAGAACACTATGTACTCGACACCCACTTCTGGTAGTCTCAAGATCGGGGCGCTCGTCAGACTCTGTCTCAACTACTAAAAATCCTACTGGCATCTCTTGGTCCACATAAAAGGCTATCCCTTTCGGGTCAAATCTGTCATGGGTGCTGAAATATTTGAGAAATAAGGAATGAATTACCCATAGTATCCTGCCATCCCATGGAAACTCCGCACCTCCATCATGCTCTGGGGTGGCTCTCATGCTAACACTACCTCTACCATGGCTGGGTCTACTGATACACCATCATCTGAGATAATTTTTCCCAAAAAGTGGAACTCCTGTATCCAGAATTGACACTTTGAGAGTTTCCCATACAATTGGTGCTCTCGGAGTGTGTCCAAAACCATCCTTAGGTGACTCGTGTGAACCTCCTTGGATGCAGAGTACACAAGGATATCATCGATGAAGACCACCATGAACTGATCTCAATAGGGCTTAAATATCCAGTTCATGAGTCCCATAAACACTGCCAGGGTGTTCATCATGCCGAATAGAATCACCAAGTATTCATGGTAACCGTATTGTCATCTGAAATCCGTCTTCAGTATATCCTCATCCCGTACTCACAACTGGTGATATCCTAATCATAGATCAACCATCGAGAACCATCGTGGCCCTCTTAACTGGTTGACGAGGTCATCAATTCTTGGTAGTGTATAACAGTTCCTCACAGTCACCCGATTCAAGCACATGTAATCCACACATAGCCTTAAGATCCCATCTGCCTTCTTGACAAACAATACTGGGGACCCAGGGTGAAACACTAGGTCTCATGAATCCCTTCCTGTAAAAGACTTCCGGCTACATTCTCAACACACGAAGCTCTTCAAGATCCATCCGATATGCTGATGCTGATATCAGTGTCGTCCTGGGTTGTAACTCAATGCAAAAATCAATCTCCTGATGGGTAGGTAGTCCAAGGACATCCTCCGGAAAGACGTCCTTGTACTCATCCACTACTGCTGGAAACTGGAAACTCGTAACATCTGCTATGCCAAGGGCTAGGCTAGCCAACTGCTATGAAATCGTTTTACCTTCCTATGCAGGAGTCCATCCTGTGCTGCCTGGGACTCCTTTTCACCGACGAAGGAGAACCTCATTCCATCACTACATACAAACCACACCCTTTTCCTAAAACAGTCAATATGGGCTTGAACTGTGGATATCCAATCTATACCATGAATGACATTGTAAGGCCTCGAAAATATCACTAAATGGATACAACCGAAACTCTCACCTCCAAGGGTCAAGTCACACTATCTGAAAAGGTGTGTGATCTCTGAATCTTCTCCAGTCAGTGTTTCTAAGCGTAAGGGTCGAGTCAAAGACTCAACTGGAATCTAAAGTACTCGAACAAGATAAGACGAAAGAAAAGAATGACTACCACCTGTGTCTATCAGTACGAAATCTGAAGTAGAAAAGACACATATTGTACCTCTAATCATTTCGGGAGTACCTGGGTCATTAGCCTCTGCTGCCTACAGCTATCCCTGCCTCTATCCACCAGCTCCCTGAACCTGGGGTGGACTTCCTGGGGGTGGTGGTGGTAAAGGGTCAAAACACTGACACCCTCTAGCTGCACTCCCATCTCCTCTACCACATCCTCTGCACCCCAGATCTGTCTGCTCCACACATTGCCACTAACTCGTGGTCCATCCACTACTCCCATGTTAGTAGTATGGAAGGTTGGACAATCTCGAGCGAGATATCCCCTACCATCACATGAGTATAATATCCTCTCTCGAGGATAGCTAGATGTTCCCTGGGAAGCCTATATGGAAGATCCTCTGTCCAATGATCTCCTATGAAAACATCTCCCATGCATGGGTCCCTAACGTTGGCTCCCTACTGCCGAGGTCTCTGCTCTTGCTCACTAACTACTGACAACTGATGGTTCTATCTACTCTGATAAGAATCTCTCAACCCCCAAATCTATCTTGAGCACCCCAGCATAAGTAGGAATGCTCATAGGGATGATTCTAGCTCGTATGTCATTACGTAATCCCCACTCAAATGTCCGAGCTCTGATGTACTGATCCATGACCATATTCATCGAGTACCATGAGAGGACGGTAACCCTCGATGTATAGAGCCACCATCATGGTTCCCTGCTAGGGATGAAGAAGCTCCTTTATACATACTGCTCTCAGGGTAACCAAGGAAAACTCATCCCTGAAGATATGCTCAAACTCTGACCATGAAAGAGTCGCATCATCGTGAATCTGGATAACCAAACTCCACCATCGCCCTATCGAGCCCTACAGAAGGCTCGCTGCTAGGATCACCAGCTGGTCTGCCGGTGTCCTGACCAAATAGAAGACTCTGGCCACTGCCTCAAGCCAGTCCTCTCATTCCGGAGGTTCAGGATCGCCTTGGAACCTGAAGGGTCTCTACCTCTGAAACACGTGGAGTGTGCTCATCCTGAACTCCTCATCTACTGGTACAATAGTCACTAAACACTTATCTAAAGGTGGTGGAATAACTAACATACAACCCAAAGGTAAAACTAGGGGATCTTGTCCCTGTATCGAAGCTTCATCACAGAGGGGGTCATCCTCATGATCAAGCTGCTAGATCTTAGTTGATTCACAACGCAGAGGAATCCTACAAAGAAACAAGATGTATCACAGTCTGTGAGTATATCTAGAGAGCTAACTCAAGAAGGAAATGGAAAGCACAACCCATTAATATATGATGCATGTACCATTATCTTCCCCTATAAATAGTGTTCTTCTGTTCCGAGTCGAAAAGAAAGTTATCAGAATCCTCGTGTATGGATACGTCGACCACCCACACTAACACTGGGGTCCCTGGACTAAAATCCGAACTCGAAACACTTAACATTGTTTCCCCAAATCAACTCATGGAATCTCGGTCCTAAGGTAGAACCAACCACCTATGATACCACTCTATCACGACCCATCCTAGTGGCGCCCGTGCCTCAACTCCCCAAGCCCGCCTCCAATAGGTCAGGGGCTAGTGACTTGCACCGAGTAGGCATGTCACTAACATGGGAGGCATTTCTTATAAACCTTTACACACACACACACACAAATCTACAATCCCACAAAGGTAAAAAGTAAAAACTACTTAAAATGAAAATACATGCATACACTAAAATCCCAACGAACATAGTATGACAGGAACATAATGTACAGTAATGTAAAACACTATGTGAAAAGTACATGCCCACCAAAAGAAATTCTGCAACAGAGTCCAAACTGTAAAAAAAGGTACTGGGACTGCAATCCCTAGCCGTAGGAACACACCTCGGCCTACCTGATCTCAATGAGTAGCTTCTAGTCCTGGTCCACCTAGAATCTTGTCAATGGCTCGCTCATCTGCACAAGACATGACACGTGCAGGCAAAGCCCATGCATGGGTGAGTATTACAATACCTAGTAGGACACCCCAAAAACCACAAAGTTATACAAAAAAGGAAATACCACAAAAGAATGATACAGTCAGCTCTACACAGAATATGTTTATAGAACATATAATAAGAATATCCATATATACTCATATGTTTTCAATTATTGTAAAACCACTAGTACGATCCAGCTCGAAGATCCCACTAATCATGTAACAGGGAGAATACACTCCAAGGTCTAAATAGAGAGATAAGAAGTACTTGGTCTATGATAACTCACTCCCTATGTACATAAGAATACGATGCTCAGATGTGGATCAGAACCAACACCCATGGGGTGATTCTAAAAACAAACTCTGAACAAATCCACTATGCAGAGGATCGGCCCCCGTGTAAGGTAGTTCGCGTCGATACTAAGAACTCTACCTAGGGTACCAGGAAGGAATAGAGGATTCGGGTCTAAGTCTCAAAGAGGGGATTCTAACATGTCTATTCAAGAAGTCCTACTGAAGATAGCATACTCTTGTGTGTAGGAAATGATACCAAAAACCTTCAAGGGAAAGACTAAGGGTATGAACCCTAAGAAATCCAGTCCAAGTCAGGGAATACAAATGGATCAAGCCATGTTAAAATAGGTTACACGGTGTGTGGTAGGATCACACGTCGTGTTCATTGACTCTGGGTACAACCCGTATAAATGGACCGAGTCTCTAGTCTAGGTTTGTAAAACTAGACTACACAACGTGTAGAAGGATCACACGCCGTGTCCAAGCACCTAGGGTTCACTCCGTGTACGTTGTCCATGATCCCGAACACGGTCCCTATCTGTATTTCCCTGGCTGTGTACGAGTACACGGGGTATCCCTTGTATCTGGCAGGGTCTGGCCGGGGAATGGTATACATGTCGTGTACTTGGCTGTGTACCCATCATGTGTCCGTGTACTCTCAGTGTACACACCAAGTGGCCTGCTGACAATCCCACGCCATGTAGCCCATACTATAAGCCATGAAGTCAGGATTTATCCATAACTGTCGTCTTCCTCCTCATGCCTCGACCGAACCACCAGATTCGCAATCTGTCATCCATTTGCCGCGAAACTCTAGATATCAGGTTGCCTCACCGTCGTGATGCTGAATCCATGGGTTTCAGACCATCGAAAAGATCCAACATCCGATTCCAGTCACACATAAGCAAATCGTTCAAAGAATGATATCTTCTGATACACTTCGATTAGTCCATCGCCACTTCTGTTGTACCTCCTTGGGGTTTTCCCGATGCCAGATCTTTAGTTTGGGATCGTTGTGTCGCACAAAAAATTCACAACGATCCAATGTTCATACCTACATGAAGAACGCGTAGAACGCACACGAAAAACGTGAGAAATCCGGGAAGAAAGGCACAAAAAATCGAGAGGAACAAACCTAGATCAACGTTCATGTCGATCTTGGATCATCACCATTAGAAGGCTAAATGAAACCAAAATAACCTTCATGTATCAATCCTTAAAAGATCCCATATATTACCCATCCCGGATAACGATCTATGCACTGGACAATATGTTTGTTGATTGGTCTGCATCCGTCATGGAAATCAATAATAGGATAGAAATCACACAGAGATCAAATGCCCTACCTAGATCCGCAGAGTTCTTTGGAAATGATCCGGTCGATGTGTCATCGTCACCATAGAAATTCATCAGGAACGTCATTGCCACGTTGGGAGGATTTCTCCAGATCATTCCAGAGCCTCCAGGGGATATTTAGGGTTATGAGATCAGTAACCCAGATCCCCTGTGAAATCTTTATTTTAAAGGATTAAATGACTTCGCTGCAGAAAGAATATATAAAATAATTTTATTAAATATTTTATAACCGTTAAGTCCAAAAACTAGATTTCACCACCGACCTACACCCACCGATGTTAGAACTCACCTAAGGTAAAATATCTGTCCTAAACGCAACGGTGCCCTCAGATTTCTGATTGGAGCACCCGTTCAAGAGTTATTCCATTTTTTCAGGAAAACCCCATGTGCGTGTTATTTAATGATTTAATTAAATTCAAACATTTTTTCTGGGCTCACCATGCCTTGAAACTGCACGCCGTCTCAAAGACTGGTCACAAAATAATTCCCATATAATATTAAAATAATACATGGAAAAATATGGGACATTACAGTAAACTCATCCACAACATTAAACACCCATTTCTAAAAAATAGATCACATAATTTGGGGACACATGTAACAACCATAGGTTCTAAAAAGAAGGCCCTTCTATTTGATTACATATACAACACACAACACATATCTTAAATTACCCAAAAGATATATTATTTAAATATAACAGTTATATCCATTCCATTAAATTGTAGTCTATGAATAATTATATCTAGATTATGAAAATTATATCATTTATGAATGTCTATAATAAATTAATTTGTTACCATTTTAATATATATATATACATATATATATATATATATATATATATATTACAACATTTGAATGAAACTGAATTGATTTTCTGAAAAATTGTATTTATTTAAAAATGAATTTAATTTTTTAAATAATCATATAAAAATATATTACAGTTATTATTTCATTATTTAATGAAAATATTTATTTTTCAATGACTAGTAAATTATATAGATCTTTTTATTGAAAACTGAAATTTTGTTTAATGTGTATATGTGTTAAAATTGGTTTTAAAAAAAATATTAGTTCTAAAATAATATTATTAATCAAATTAAAAGAATTTTAATCACTTATATTTTGAATATTTATATACTAATTTTTTATAATATTGAATGGTTTCTTTAGAAAATGATTTCTATTTCACATCTCCCGGTTTGAGATTAAAATATATTCTGCAACTTCATTTAATTTATTAAGAATAATGGATTCCATATTTGGAATTGTAATAATAAATATTATATAAAAGTATCAACATAATTTTTCTAATAATAAAAATTAAAATCGATACAAATTAATTATCACTTTTAATGATGAAATAGATTTAATGGGGTTAAAAATGATGTTAAGTGTTAAAATATCATTAGAACATTTATAAATCAATTTTTCCAGTTATATTTCAAGCTTATATCAAATAAAAGTAAATAAATACCTATATTTGAACCTTGTTTCATGTGAAAAAAAATTGTATGATTCATTTTTTTTTCAAAACATACTTCTATTTCCTCTTATCCACTTATAAAATGGAACCACCTCTCCTCTACACATCAAACATCAAAAAAAATTTGGTTCTGATAATAACCAAACAAAACAATTCCTTACATCCCTCACCTTGGAATATTTTCCATTTCTTGTCCATAAAACCCATTCAATTAAGTTGTCAGGTATAAACATCAAGTGTTTCCCCATAAAATATATACAATTCAAAACCATATATATATTTTTTATTTCATCATCTCCCCCTTCATTTATTCTAATAATATGATAAAACAAATTCATTGATATATCCCATGTAATAAGGTTATATTATTTTTGTTTAATAATCTATTTTAAAATATTATATCATAAAATGGAAACAAAAATAGTCAATCATGTGTATTGTAAACTATAGCCTTGTCAACCGATATTAATTCTTTTCCACCATCATCTCTCACTAATTAATATGATGATGTATTTAATTTTATTATATTATTTTCATCGTATAATTATAATCATATATGTATGTAATATCACATAAACCTTTTAACCTCTTTATCATTTAGAAAACAATTATGTTGCTCATGCGTAAGTGTGGACTATGACATCCGTAGAGTGAAGTGGTTTTTTTTTCAGATTATTTATACATGGATGGTAATAATAATGGATTTAATATGTGGTATATGTGATATTATAAATGAAATTTAATGTGTATGAATTACTTACCATCATTTTTTCCATCCATAAAAAAAAACAATCGTGTTCATGTGTACGTACATCCTACCATCTCCTTGAATAGAGTAACTAATTTTTCTATCACTATCGTCAATGAGAAATTATAAATAATTATAAAATGAACATATGTGAAATATATTTATTGTTTTAAATTCTTGATATTATCTAACTCATATCATAGTATAACGATTAAAACTTTTTAAAAAAAACATATAAGAAAATGAAACCAGCTATTACCAAACACAGTGATTTTAACAAGGAATTATTAATAAATGGGTGATAAAAAGTTTTAAATTAATAATATATGTTATTATATATATATTTATATTTTATTTAATATATTTATAATTATTATATATTTATTATTCAAGAGTTTTATACATGTAAAATGGAAATCAGACCTTTCGTTGGAGTTTCTCATCTAACTTTCACTTTTGGGAGATGTATAATATATTCAACTCTTATTTATTTTGTATTATTTATATAATTCACTTATGATATGTTACATCTTGAATTTATTTTTATTAATTTTATTTATATTTTATTTTTATGTAATTTCTTTTATGAAGATTATGATTCAAAATATTCAAAAGTAGTAAGGATTTATTTCACAATCTCATCATTATTCAGGATTGATTATGATTAAGATTCCCTCCATAGAAATTACTAAAATTAATAACATAAAAAAATATATTTTATTATCTAATATTTATTAATTAACTTTTCAAATAATAATATAAAATCCCTCTATATGGTAATTAAAATGGTTGAGAATTTATTTTATAAAATATTTATTTATTTCTATCATTGGTCGAAAATCATTTTCCTTCAATATCCAAATTTTATTTAATTATTTTAAAAATATTATTTTTAAAATTATACAATTTATTTAATAAATACATTGTATCCAATTTTTTACTTTTGAAATTTAAATTTTTAATGTAATCTATTTTTCATTCTTACTGTGAATTTTTATTTTCTTATATGACATGTACCAAATTACCCACCATCCTAAACACTAATTATTGAAGTTTAAGAAACATTTATATTATGTTTTTTAAATAAACTTTTCCCCAATTATTATGTAAATATTTATTTTTTAATATTTATTTTCAACTTGAATGGTGTATTTCCCCATGAATTGTTTTAATTAAAATTTGAGGGTATTTCAATTCATCAAGGAATGAATAATATGATTTATTACTGTTCAGGGGGGAAATGTTATAATGATATTATCCAAAAAAAATTTCTAGATGGTTTTGGATAAATTTTACTCGGTGCATACTAAACTAATAAAATAATTTAACCCTAGATTATTTTAGATCATTTTGACTCTGGATGTATGATTTGAATTCCATTCATAATATAGAACTAGATGGGTTTTTAATGTGTCAGTTGATTGAATACATTATTTATATTTAATAATTTTATTTTTCAATGTTATATCCTATGTTGATCACATTTTTCCAATTCATACCAAGAATTAACAGGACTCTGGAGGTGATGGGTGAAGCCAACTATAACAATTTCATAAATCAGTATGTCTGATATGAAAAAATAGCTTGTGTATTTTGCAAGGACATACTCATTAGTACACAATGTCTTGTAAGAATAAATTTGTGGTATGGTTATGATATCTAAATTTATGCATTCCATCATTATGATATTATTTATTAATTTCAATGTGACTATTTATTACATACAATATCCATGGATAATTTTCATGAATAATTGACTAGTTATGTTGAAATATCTTATCATCATTTATTCTTGTCATATAACTATTTTAAATCATGTTTTTGTATAAATTGAATATTTTTAGTTATTAATGTAACACCCCGAGCTTCCACGATACGCTTCTCTTTCAATAATGCAATAGCTTGGATTGTACGCAAGTTCGAGATTCTAACACACCGCAACCAATCAAAGTAATAGTTATGAATAGTAATACCCACTTTTTGAAATTATATAAATTTTATATTTCAAAATGGACTTCATTTTTGTATTTGGAATATTGAAATTATCCAATGTTGAATTTTTTTTAATTTTCTAAGAACTTCTAATTTTTTTATGATTAGTGAAAAATACTTTAAAACAACTTTTTAATCAAAATATTTTATAGTGATAAATTATACTATTGAGTGGTTTTAAAGTATAATTAGAATATATTTTTACTATTTTATCCAATGGTGGTCATTAATATAAAATTCACTTTGAAATTGGACATAAAAAATTGTCAATATTTTGATATATATTGTTTCTTAAAAACATGCTATTTGTTGAGACAACGAGAATTAATTATAAAATTAATTAATACAACTTATATGTTTGGATTTTGTAAAATAGACATCATTTTTGAATTTGGAATATCAATTATAGATTAGTGTGAAATTTTGGCACTATTCTGAGAAACTTCAATGTTTTATGAATAGTGAAACCACTAAGTGGTAGTTAAAAAACTGATTTTTCATTTAAATTAAACAGTACTACATCTGTGATTTTATTTTCAAAAATCTGACATACATGGTTGTCATTAGGAAGTAAAATTTGTTTCAATGGGATTAAAATAATTTTTTGGTGAATAGTAACTTTTAAGTTTAATTAATCGCGATTAAAGGTAATTAGTGTAATTTAAGGTAAAGATAATGTTATAATAATATAAAATGACCTTTACACTTGTACTACCCCTATTGGATGTGTCATGGCCGACGAAGACAATAAATGGGTCAACTTGGGGACCCCATGGAGCCACTTTTGTAGGAAAATGACATAAATAACTTTTATTTAATGTTAAAATAAAAATGTCACAAACATAAGTTGTTTTACTAAAACAATTTTTAAATGGGGTTATACAAGTCATATTTTTTACTATAAATATTCATTATAAAGTTAAAGAGATTGCCTACATCATGATATTTTGTTTATAATTTTTAGACATTAAATAAATTAAATTAATATTGACAGCCTGATGATGCAGCGATTACCTCATTAATTAACGATTTAAATAAAATGAAAAAATAATGTAAAATCCTAGGCTTAAACTTGTCAAACACATATGGGATGAGTAGATTTCTAACCCTTATCATCTTAGCCTAGAATTAAATATGTTTGGGTCCTTTAAAATCCTAAACTCATTATATAATAAAGTAACATTTCATTACTTTCCAAGAGTGCCCCTCCTCTCCACTTATAAAAGGCCCCCATCACTACCACCTTACACACACTTTCAAAGCCTTTTTGGCTCGGCCAACCTCTGACCAAATACTCTCCCAACTTCCCTCTATTACTCCTAGAAGCCTCACTTTGGGCAGAATTCATTCCAAGGAATCCTTTTCCTCCAATCAAAAAAGAGTTACCCGATTTTAAGGTAATGTGTTATCTTATGTTATTTTGTTTTAATTTGCTTCTCCAACCCCCTAAACTCTTTTTATTGATTTATTTTGTAAAAACACCAGTATAATCAATATACTAGGATTTTCTTATAAGTATTATTCGAGCTACACTTACACACACCTACATCTAATGGTTAAAGAACATACTGTTTCTGTGGATGGCGAATTTCTGTCTCATGAAACGATGATTGTTCAACACTCATATAACACCTTCAAAGGTGGCCATTAAGATGTCACTATATTTATATATGATGTATAATATGTTTATGTTTTACTTAAGGTTCTTTATTTTTCATTTATGTCGTACCATTATTGTTTCCATTATGGGTAAACGCGATATTTTCATTTTAGGAAGTGCGGACTACCGCCCCCTCAAAGTGATTTGAATCGTTAATCCAATATGTGGGATGTATAAAGGATGGAGTAAATGATATTATATATGATATTATTCTAGAATTATAATATACATTTATATCATTATGATTTCATTAAATACGAAATAGAATGAAACTAGCGTTCATGCGTACGTACTGCTTACCGTCTCCATGAACGGTGCATTTCATTTCTTACCTCTAAATGTTATGGAATATTATAAATGCATGTATATACTGGATATATATTAGATATATGATATCTATATCATGAATATAATTCTGGATATAATGGATATATCACCACATGAACAACTTGTAATTATAAGAAGTTTATTTTTGACTCAAATACCAAAGATCGACAAAATGACCATTATTAACTTAAATAATTACATAATGTTCATAACATGGTAATAAGTGATATAAAAGGAATAAAAAAAATGAAAATGGTTCTTAATCAATTATAAAATAACTCCAGTTTATTATTCAGGAGGTTAAAGAATGGTCGAGTCAAGACAGGACGCAAGGTAAGGGAACTTCTTAACCCAATTTTCATTCATTGGGTTAATCTCCTACTTTCAAATTATGTCATGATATTATTATGTCCTACATTGTATTTATACTTTCTTTATGTGTACATCTAGTGAATACACATAATAGATATATTTTTTAAAAAAATGATCTTTTTAAGGGACATCGTCTCAATCTTCATTCATTGAGGCATATTTTTTTTATACACATATTTCTTTTATACGGTGTATAAACCCCTTTGACTTTTTCTTTTTTTCAAAAGGAATCTTTTTATACGAAGGGTTTTACTAAACGACAAAACGGAATGTTTTTTTGTCCTACGTATGCGGCTATAATGACTTCTCCGCCGGCGTGACCATTATTTGTGTTTCGGCTTCCTCTACAAGCCATAACTTTTTTAAAATGAAAAATAAATACAAAGTTTTAATATTCTTTTATTTTGGTATTGAAAATGGTTTTGAAAGTGTTTTTATTATATCAATTTGTTGTATTGATATCTTGTGATTGAAAAGTGGAAATGTTATTTTTCCTTTATGCATGTTTTATGTGATACGATTATGTTATGGTTTATGATATGTTTAAACCTATTCATATGAGGAATGCATTGGACTTAATAAGTTACGGGTGGAGCTCGCTATAGCTCCTTGATGCATCGGTAGGTATCATGAGACAAAGTAGTGTATTGGCATGAGGCCTTGACAAAATCTTATTTGTGGTCTTGGAACGACGCCTTGGCTAAGTGGTTATGATAGTCTGGAATTATGAATTCCATCATTATGAAAGTGGTTATTGATATTACATGTGATTATTAGACTAGTAGAATATCCATGTGAGTATGTAAATGGCATTATTTAATTTATTTTATCCATATTATGCTGCATATAATTTTTAAAAAGGATTTTGTTTTAGTTATACATTTCCTTATATGTAAATGTTTATTTATGAAAGATTCAGCTATATTTTTATCCTTACTGAGAATCTGAGCTCACCCCTTTCAATGTTTTAATATTTTCCAGGATGTGAAAAAGTATTTTATGAATGACCTGCCGGGGTAGTCAGAAAAGTATATGAGTGTGGACTATGGATACTTTGTTATTGTAGTTTTTCACTTTATGATGTAATGTAACATTTATGAATGTATCTAGTGTTTCAAAGGCTACTAAACTAATCGGTCTTTTGAGACTTGATCTTGTGGGATCATGCCAATGTTTGGGCCACTAGGGTCAGGGCGTTGTAGTTGGTATAAGAGGTAGTTTAGTACTAACCTTGGAAGCTAGATTTAGATAAACTCTTATTTGAGCACATAGCCCGAAGATAGACTTTGAGGATTAGTATACAATAACATTCTAGAATTTTGGTATTATTGAGATTTTATGAGTTTTCTGAGCAATAAATCTCTGTCTGGATACGAGCAGGTAGAGGCGGCTCTGGCACAGTTGTACCTAGGAGTAAAACCCGAAAACACCACTTTAAGCTAGACTTGAACGGGAACTGGTGCACGACAACGGTCCTTGCTACACTCTTGGTTATGACACTCCCGGGGGATATGCTTATGATAATTCTCATTTTCGTTACAAACCATTATGAAGGGCTTATGAGTAGATACTTCCTAAAAAAACATTTTTATGATTATGGATTATATCCATAAATAGTCCAATTTATGTTATGTATATTACAGGTATGTAATTATGTATTTTGATTCATAAACTAATCTAGTTTATGCAATTGTTTAGAAATGGTGCCTAGTGGATGGAATGGAAACCGTATCAATGCACGCACTCCATGTAGGGATTGCCCTCCTGCTCAAGATAATTATTGTGGAGCTAGAGATACAACTGGTGCTGATCAACTTATTACCATACTGGGACAAATCACCCAGGTTATTAATAATAACCTTACTCGTATGGAGCACCCAGATCCGCAACATGGAGGATCAATATTAGACCGCTTCATGAGGAAAAAACCACCAACATTTAATGGGGGTACAAATCCATTAGTAGCTGAGCATTGGATAAACTCCTTAGAGAAAATATTCCATGCCTTGGGGAGTAGTGAAAGGGAGAAGGTTATCATGGGAGTTTACGACCTCACTGGAGATGCCGATCAATGGTGGTCATTGATTCAAAATATAAAGGAAGATGAAGAAGTATCAAGTATGGAATGGAGAGAGTTCAAAGAAATTTTCTTACAAAAATACTGTCCACATGACCATCAAGTAGATATGGAAACACAATTTCTGAGTCTGAGAAAGAAGGAGGATGAGAATGTCGCAAAGTATGAGGCTAACTTTACAAGGATAGCGAGGCATGCTGCAGATTATATATGTAACCCAAGAAGTAAGATTGATCATTTCTTTGATGGGTTTAAACCATTTATCCATAGAGAATTAGTCTCACAAACCTTCTCTTCATATGAAGATATAGTCTCGTGTTCTATCAAGACAGAAAAGGAATTCTCTAAGTCTTATGACAACAAAGTAAAGAAAGAGTAGAAGAGAACGGTGGGACAAGATATAGATAAAGGGAAAAAGGGAAAGAAATATTTTCCATTATGCGATAATTGTGGGAAGAATCACCCTGGTACTTGCCTAAAAGGAATGAGAGTTTGTTATAAATGTGGAGAAAAAGGTCACCAGGCACGTGATTGCAAGGTAAAGAAAAAGGCTATCAATGTTGAACGCTAAAATTGTAGGGAAAGGGGGAATTATGCAAATGAATGTCCTAAGAGTCAAGAAAACTTACCTCAGAAAAGGCCAAAGGATCAAGGACAATCTTTTGCTGTTACTACAGTTGAAGTGGAATAATTAATGTATTGGTGCTTTTGGACTCAAAGATTATATTCTGGTTATAAGAAAAATGTGATATATATAAGGATTGTACTGTAGTACTTGTTCTTTTCATTAAGGTCTTTATATGTTGAAGGTAATCATATTTTTATTATATGACAATAAGAGAAACTTTACTTTGTTTGGGGAATCTGATAAATTGATTTTGGAATTAAGAGACCTTTTAGAGAACGTCTGGACACGGGTATTTTGGATAACTATAAAGGTTGGGATGGATTAAGTTGAACTTTTAATAGTATTTTTAAGGTTAAAACATTTCTGAATATTATTTTTGAAATATTATAATTCTATATTTTTAGGAAAAGGACAACCTACAGGGTGGGGCATAACCCGTCGCGTCAGACAAAGTTGCAATAATCGAACCCACAACCATAGTGCGACATACCTTTATTATCTACCACTAGCCTACAGGAAGTCCCTGGTTATTACAAAAAGATTTCCTAATCTAAATGGTATGTGTTAATATTTGAAACCTTATACAATAATGATAAATAGAATATTTTTGAGTTCTATTACCTTTTAGAGTGAAAGATTGGTTTGTGGTAAAAATTTATTAAAGAATGAAAGTCTACATGACCATTATGTATATTCCCATACGTTCTTAGTAAATCTTCTAAATAAATTCCTCAACATTATAAAAGGTAACTTAAAATGAAAACGTTGCCGGTTATCTTTTCTAACTGGGGATTCAATGACCGTTTAACCAATCACAAGTTTGTGATTTTCTTGTGGTTAACTTTCTCCTAATCCTTATTTATACAACTCTCCATCAGACCTTGATGGTTTGTTTCTCCTCCATATCCATATTTTCATATAATCCTAGTATGGGCTATCTCGGGTGACCTTTGTACTTCTCATTCTTTCTTTTAATGTTATATTCTTATTAACCCTATTTCCTATGTGGGTTTTCCACAAAGGTATTTTCTATTTTCAACCTTTTATTTTCAAAGAAAAAATTTCAAATTACGAGGACGCAATTTATGGAAGGAGGGGAGAATGTAACACCTCTAGCTTCCATGATACGCTTCTCTTTCAATAATGCAATAGCTTACATTATATGCAAGTTTGAGATTCTATCACACCGCGAAAAATCAATGTAGTAGTTATGAATAGTAATACCCACTTTTTGAAATTATATAAATGTAATATTTCAAAATTGACTTCATTTTTGTATTCGGAATATCGAAATTATCCAAATTTGAATTTTTTGTAATTTTCTGAGAACTTCCAATTTTTTATGAATAGTGAAAAATACTTAAAAACAACTTTTTTAATCAAAATATTTTATAGTGATAAAATATACTATTGAGTGGTTTTAAAAAATAATTAGAATATATTTTTACTATTTTATCCAATTGTGGTCATTAGAATAAATTTCACTTTGAAATTGGACATAAACAATTGTCAATCTTTTGATGTATATTGTTTCTTAAAAACACGCTATTTGTTGAGACAACGGGAATTAATTATAAAATTAATTAATAAAACTTATATATTTGGAATTTTTTAAAATATACATCATTTTTGAATTCGGAATATCAATTATAGCTTAGGGTGATATTTTGGCACTATTCTGAGAAACATAAATTTTTGATGAATAGTGAAACCACTAAGTGGTAGTTAAAAAACTGATTTTTCGTTTAAATGAAACATTACCACTTCTAAGATTTTATTTTCAGAAATCCAACATACATGGTTGTCCTTAGGAATTAAAATTTGATTCAATCGGGTTAAAATAATTTTTTTGGTGAATAGTAACTTTCAAGTTTAATTAATCGCGATTAAAGGTAATTACTGTAATTTAGGGTAAAGATAATGTTATAATAATATGAAATGATCATTAAACTTGTCCTACCCCCATTTTATGTGTCATGGCCGACCAAGAAAATCCATGGGTCAACTTGGGGACCCCATGGAGCCACTTTGGTAGGAAAATGGCATAAATAACTTTTATTTAAAGTTAAAAAAAATGTCACAAACATAAGTTGTTTTACTAAAACAATTTTTAAATGGGGTTATACAAGTCATATTTTTGACTATAAATATTCATTAGAAAGATAAAAATATTTCCTAGATCATTATGTTTTGCTTATAAATTTTAGACATTAAATAAATTAAATTATTTATGACACCATGATGATGCAGCGATTACCTCATTAATTAACGATTTAAATAAAATGAAGAGATAATGTAAAATCCAAGGCATAAACTTGTCAAAAACCTATTGGATGAGTAGATATAGAACCCTTATCACCGTAGCCTCTAATTATATATGTTTGGGACCTTTAAAATCATAAACTCATTATATAATAATGTAATATTTCATTACTTTCCAAGAGTGCCCCTTCTCTCCACTTATAAATGGCCCCCACCACTACCACATTACTCGCACTTTCAAAGACTTTTTGCTCGGCTAACCTCTGACCAAATACTCTCCCAACTTCCCTTTCTTACTCCTAGAAGCCTCACTTTGGGCAGAATTCTTGTCATGTAAGCCTTTGGCTCAAATCAAAAAAGATTTACCCGATTTCAAGATAATGTGTTCTCTTATGTTATTTTGTTTTAATTTGCGTCTCCATCCTCCTAAAATATTTTTATTCAATTATTTTGTAACAACACCAGTATCCTAAATATAATAGGATTTTGTTATAATAATTATTCGAGCTACACTTACACACACCTACATCTAATGGTTAATGAACATACTGTTTCGGTGGATGGCGAATTTCTGCCTCACGAAATGATGATTAATCAACACTCATATAACACCTTCAAAGGTGGCCATTAAGATGTCACTATATTTATATATATGATTTATAATATGTTTATGTTTTACTTATGGTTCTTTATTTTTCATTTATTCCATACCTTTATTGTTTCCATTATGGGTAAACACGATATTCTCATTTTAGGAAGTGCAGACTACCGCCCCCTCAAAGTGATTTGAATCGTTAATCCAATATGTGGGATGTATAAAGGATGGAGTAAATGATATAATATATGATATTATACTTGATTTATAATATACTTTTATATCATTATGATTTCATTAAATACGAAATAGAAATGAAGTTAGCGTTCATGCGTATGTACGGCTTACCGTCTACATGAATGGTGCATTTCATTTTTTACCTCTAAATGTTATGGAATATTATAAATGCAAGTATATACTGGATATATATGAGATATATGATATCTAAATCATGAATATAATTCCTGATATAATGGATATATCACCACATGAACAACATGTAATTATAAGAAGTTTATTTTTGACTCAAGTACCAAAGATCGACAAAACGACTGTTAATAACTTAAATAATTACATAATGTTCATAACATGGTAATAAGTGATATAAAATGAATAAAAAACTTGAAAAAGGTTCTTAAGCAATTATAAATTAACTCTAGTTTATTATTCAGGAGGTTAAAGAACGGTCGGGTCAAGACAGAACGCAAGGTAAGGGAACTTCTTAACCCAATTTCCATTCTTTGGGTTAATCTCCTACTTTCAAATTATTTCATGATATTATTATGTCCTATATTGTATTTATACTTTCTTTATGTGTATATATAGTGAATACACATAATAGATATATTTTATTTATAAATGATCTTTTTAAGGGACTTCGTCTCAATCTCCATTCATTGAGGCATATTTTGTTTTATACACATATTTCATTTATACGGTGTATGAACCCCTTTGACATTTACTTTTTTTCAAAAGGAATCTTTTTATATGAACCATTTTATAAAACGACAAAACGGAATGTTTTTTTGTCGTACGTATGCGGCGACAATGAATTCTCTTCTGCCGTGACCATTATTTGTGTTTTGGATTCCTCTACAAACCATTAATTTTTTTATATGAAAAATAAATACAAAGTTTTAATTTTCTTTTATTTTGGTATAGAAAATGGTTTTGAAAGTGTTTTTATTATATCAATGTGTTGTATTGATATCTTGTGATTGAAATGTGGAAATGGTATGTTTCCTTTATGCATGTTTTATGTGGTACGATTATGTTATGGTTTATGATATGTTTAAACCTATTCATATGAGGAATGCATTGGACTTAATAAGTGATGGGTGGAGCCCACTACATCTCCTCGATGAATCGGTAGGTCTCATGAGAAAAACTAGTGTCTTGGCATGAGGCCTTGACAAAATCTTATTTGTGGTCTTGGCACGAGGCCTTGGCTATGTGGTTATGATAGTCTGGCATTATGAATTCCATCACTATGAAAGTGGTTATTGATATTTCATGTGATTATTAGACTAGTAGAACATCCATGTGAGTAAGTAAATGGAATTATTTAATTTATTTTTTCCATACTATGCTGAAGTTAAAGTTTTAAAAGGCTTTTGTTTTAGTTATGCATTGCCTTAAATGTTAATGTTTATTTATGAAAGCTTATGCTATATTGTTATCCTTACTGAGCATCTGAGCTCACCCCTTTCAATGTTTTAATATTTTCCAGGATGTGAAGAAGTATTTTATGAATGACCTGCAGGGATAGTCAGAAGAGGACATGAGTATGGACTATGGAGACTTTGTTATTGTAGTTTTTCACTTTATGATGTAATGTAACATTTATGAATGTATCTAGTGTTTCCAAGGCTACTAAACTAATCAGTCTTTCTAGACTTGATCTTTTGTGATCATGCCAATGTTATGAAGTAATGCACCGACTCTGGTAAACTGGGGTCGGGGCATTACAGTTCGTATCAGAGGCAGTTTAGTACTAAACTTGGAAGCTAGATTTAGATAAACTCTGATTAGAGCACATAGCCCGAAGATAGACTTTGAGGATTAATATAGAAGAACTTCCAATAATTTTGGTATTATAGAGATTTTTTTAGTTTTCCGAGCAATACATCCCTGTCTGGATATGAGCAGGTAGAGGCGGCTCTGGCACAGATGTACCTAGGGGTAAAACCCGAAAACACCGCTTTGAGCTAGACTTGAACGGGAACTGGTACACGACAATGGGTCTTGCTACACTCCTGGTTACGACACTCCCGGGGGATATTCTTAGGATAATTACCATTTTATTTACAAATCATTATGAAGGGCTTATGAGTACATACTTCCTCAAAAAAAAATTTATGATTATGGATTATATCCATAAATAGTTCAATTTATATTAAGTATTTTACAAGTATGGAATTATGTATTTTGATTTATAAACTAATCTAGTTTATGCCATTATTTAGAAATGGTGACTTGTAGAAGGAATGGAAACCATATCAATGCATGCACTCCACGTAGGTATTGCCCTCTTGCTCAAGATAATTATTGTGGAGCTGGAGATACAATTGGTGCTGATCAACTTATTACCATACTGGGACAACTCACTCAGGTTATGAATAATAACCTTACTCGTATGGAGCACCCTGATCTGCAACGTGGAGGATCAATGTTAGACCGCTTCATGAGGCAACAACCGCCAACATTTAATGGGGGTAAAAATCCATTAGTAGCTGAGTAATGGATAAACTCCTTAGAGAAAATATTCCATGCCTTGGGGAGTAGCGAAAGGGAGAAGGTTATCATGGCAGTTTACCGCCTCACTGGATATTCCGATCAATGGTGGTCATTGATTCAAAATATAAAGGAAGACGAAGAATTATCAAGTATGTAATGGAGAGATTTCAAAGAAATTTTCTTAGAAAAAATATTTTCCGCATGACCATCGAGCAGATATGGAAAGGCAATTTCTGAATCTGAGGCAGAAGGAGAATGAGAATGTCGCAAAGTATGAGGCTAAATTTAGAAGGTTAGCGAGGCATCCTGCAGATTATATACGTAACCCAAGAAGTAATATTGATCGTTTCTTTGATGGGTTAAAAACATTTCTCTATCGATCATTAGTATCACAAACCTTCTCATCATACGAAGATATAGTCTCGTGTTCTATCAAGACAGAAAAGGAATTCTCTAAGTGTTATGACAAAAAAGTAAAGTAAGAGAAGAAGAGAATGGTGGAACAAGAGACAAATAAAGGGAAAAAGGGAAATCAAGATTTTTCATTATGACATAATTTTGGGAAGAATCACCCCGGTACTTGCCTAAAAGGAATGGGAGATTGTTATAAATGTGGAGAAAAAGGTCACCAAGAGCGTGATTGCAAGGGAAAGAAAAAGGCTATCAATGTTGAATTCTTCAATTGTAGGGAAATGGAGAATTATGCAAATGAATGTCTAAAGCATCAGGAAAACATACCTCAGAAAAGGCCAAGGGATCAAGGAAAATCTTATGCTATTACTACAGTTGAAGTGGAATAATTAATGTATTGTTGCTTTTGGACTCAAGGATTATATTCTGGTTATAATAAAAATGTGATATATATAAGGATTGTACTCCATTACTTGTTCTTTTCATTAAGGTCTTAATATGATGAAGTTAATAATATTTTTAGTATGTGACAATAATAGAAACATTACTTTGTTTGGGGAATCTGATAAATTGATTTTGGACTTAAGAGACCTTTTAGATAAAGTCTGGACAAAGGTATTTTGGATAACTATAAAGGTTCGGATAGATTAATTTGAACTTTGAATAGTATTGTTTAAGGTTAAAACATTTCTGAATATTATTTTTGGAATATTATAATACTATATTTTTAGGAAAAGGACAACCTACAGGGTGGGGCATAACCCGTCGCGTCAGACAAAGCTGCAGGAATCGTACCCACAACCATAGTGCGATAGGCCTTTATTACCTACCACTAGCCTACAGGAAGTCCCTGGTTATTAAAAAAAGTTTTCCTAAACTAAATGGTATGTGTTAATATTTGGAACCTTATACAATTATGATAAATAGAATATTTTCGAGTTGTATTACCTTTTTGAGTGAAAGATGGGTTTTTGGTAAAAATTTATTAAAGAATGAAAGTCTACATGAACAATATGTATATTCCCATACGTTCTTAGTAAATCTTCTAAATAAATTACTCAACATTATAAAAGGTAACTTAAAACAAAAACATTTCCGGTTAACCTTTCTAACTGGGGATTCAATGACCGTTTAACCAATCACAAGTTTGTGATTTTCTTGTGATTAACTTTCTCCTAATCCTAATTTCTACAACTCTCCATCAGACCTTGATGGTTTGTTTCTCCTCCATATCCATATTTTCATAGAATCCTAGTATGGGCTATCTCGGGTGACCTTTGTACTTCTCTTTCTTTCATTTAATGTTATATTATTATTAACCCTATTTCCGATGTGGGTTTTCCACAAAGGTATTTTCTATTTTCAACCTTTTATTTTCAAAGAAAAAATTTCAAATTACGATGGTGAAATTTATTGATGCAGGGGATAATGTAACACCCCGAGCTTCCACGATATGCTTCTATTTCAATAATGCAATAGCTTTCATTGTACGTAAGTTCGAGATTCTAACACACTAAGACAAATCAAAGTAGTAGTTATGAATAGTAATACCCAATTTTTGAAATTATATAAATTTTATATTTCAAAATGGACTTCATTTTTGTATTCGGAATATCAAAATTATCCAAAGTTTACTTTTTTGTAATTTTCTGAGAACTTCCAATTTTTTTATGAATAGTGAAAAATACTTAAAAACATCTTCTTCAATCAAAATATTCTATAGTGATAAATTATACTATTGAGTGGTTTTAAAGTATAATTAGAATATATTTTTACTATTTTATCCAATGGTGGTCATTAGAATAAATTTCACTTTGAAATTGGACATAAACAATTCTCAGTCTTTTGATATATATTGTTTCTTGAAAACACGCTATTTATTGAGGCAGCAGGAATTAATTATAAAATTAATTAATACAACTTATATGTTTGGAATTTTATAAAATAGACATCATTTTTGAATTCGGAATATCAATTATAGCTTAGGGTGAAATTTTGGCACTATTCTGAGAAACTTCAATGTTTGATGAATAGTGAAACCACTAAGTGGTAGTTAAAAAACTGATTTTTCGTTTAAATGAAACATTACCACTTCTGTGATTTGATTTTAAAAAATCTGACATACATGGTTTTCATTAGGAAGTAAAATGTGGTTCAATGGGATTAAAATAATTTTTTGGTGAATAGTAACTTCTGATTTTAATTAATCGCGATTAAAGGTAATTAGTGTAATTTAAGGTAAAGATAATGTTATAATAATATGAAATGACCTTTACACTTGTCCTACCCCTATTGGATGTGTCCTGGATTACCAATAAAATCCATGGGTCAACTTGGGGACCCCATGTAGCCACTTTGGTAGGAAAATGACATAAATAACTTTTATTTAAAGTTAAAATAAAAATGTCACAAACATAAGTGTTTTTACTAAAAATACTTTTAAATGGGGTTATACATGTAATATTTTTGACTATAAATATTCATTAGAAAGATAAAAAACTTTCCTACATCATGCTATTTTTTTTATAATTTTTAGACATTAAATAAATTAAATTATGTATGACACCATGATGATGTAGTGATTACCTCATTAATTAACGATTTATATAAAATGAATAGATAATGTAAAATCCGATGCTTACACTTGTCAAAAACCTATTGGATGAGTATATTGCGAACCCTTGTCAGCTTATCCTTGAATTATATAAGTGTGGGACCTTTAAAATCCGAAACTCATTATATAATAAAGTAACATTTCATTAGTTTCCAAGAGTGCCCCTCCTCTCCACTTATAAAAGGGCCCCACCACTACCACCTTACTCACACATTCAATGCCTTTTGGCTTGGCCAAACTCTGACCAAATACTATCCCAACTTCCCTCTCTTACTACTATGAGCCTTACTTTGGGAATAATTCTTTCCAAGGAAGCCTTTGACTCAAATCAAAAAAGTGTTACCCGATTTTAAGGTAATGTGTTCTCTTATGTTATTTTGTTTTAATTTGCTTCTACAACCCCCTAAACTCTTTTAATTCATTTAATTTGTAATGAAACCAGTATCCTCAATATACAAGGATGTGGTTATATAAATTATTTGAGCTATACTTACACACACCTACATCTAATGGTTAAAGAACATACTGTTTCTGTGGATGGTGAATTTCTGCCTCACGAAGCGATGATTGTTCAACACTCATATAACACCTTCAAAGGTGGCCATTAAGATGTCACTATATTTATATATATGATTTATAATATGTTTATCTTTTAGTTAATGTTCTTTATTTTTCATTTATGTAACACCTTTATTGTTTCCATTATGGGTAAACGCGATATTTTCATTTATGGAAGTGCGGACTACCGCCCCCTCAATGTGATTTGAATCGTTAATCCCATATGTGGGATGTATAAAGGATGGAGTAAATGATATTATATATGATATTATAATGGAATTATAATATACATTTATATCATTATGATTTCATTAAATACGAAATATAAATGAAAGTAGCGTTCATGCGTACGTACGGCTTACCGTCTCCATGAACGGTGCATTTCATTTCTTACCTCTAAACGTTATGTAATATTATAAATGCATGTATATACTGGATATATATGAGATATATGATATCTATATCATGAATATAATTCTGGATATAATGGATATATCACCACATGATGAACTTTTAATTATAAGAAGTTTATTTTTGACTCAAGTACCAAAGATCGACAAAACAACCGTTATTAACTTAAATAATTACATAATGTTCATAACATGGTAATAAGTGATATAAAATGAATAAAAAACATGAAAAAGGTTCTTAAGAAATTATAAATTAACTCTTGTTTATTATTCATTAGGTTAAAGAATGGTCGAGTCAAGACAGGACAGAAGGTAAGGGAACTTCGTAACCCAATTTCCATTCTTCGGGTTAATCTCCTACTTTCAATTTATGTTAGGATATTATTATGTCCTATATTGTATTTATACATTACTTTTGTGTAAATATAGTGAATACACATAATAGATATATTTTATTTAAAAATTATATTTTTAAGAGAATTTGTCTCAATCTCCATTCATTGAGGCATATTTTGTTTTATACACATATTTCTTTTATACGGTGTATAAACCCCTGTGACTTTTAATTTTTTTCAAAAGGAATCTTTTTATATGAAGCGTTTTACTAAATGACAAATCATAATGTTTTTTTGTCATACGTATGCGGCGACAACGACTTCTCCGCCACAGTGACCATTATTTGAGTTTCGGCTTCCACTACAAGCCATAACTTTTTTTAAATGAAAAATAAATATAATGTTTTAATTTTCTTTTATTTTGGTATTGAAAATGGTTTTGAAAGTGTTTTTATTATATCAATGTGTTGTATTGATATCTTGTGATTGAAATATGGAAATGTTATATTTCCTTTATGCATGTTTTATATGATACGATTATGTTATGGTTTATGATATGTTTAAACCTATTCATATGAGGAATGAATTGGACTTAATAAGTGATGGGTGGAGCCTGCTACAGCTCCTCGATGCATCGGTAGGTCTCATGAGACAAACTAGTGTCTTGGCACGAGGCCTTGACAAAATCTTATTTTGCGTCTTGGAATGAGGCCTTGGCTACGTGGTTATGATAGTCTAGGATTATGAATTCCATCATTATGAAAGTGGTTATTGATATTGCATGTGATTATTCGACTACTAGAATATCCATGTGAGTAAGTAAATGGCATTATTTAATTTATTTTTGCCATATTATGCTGATGTTAAAGTTTAAAAAGGATTTTGATTTAGTTATACATTGCCTTAAATGTTAATGTTTATTTATGAAAGCTTCTGTCACGACCCGCCCTCGGGGTCCGTGCCGTGACTACCCCAAGCCCGCCTTCCATAGGCCAGGGGCTGGCGACTAGCACCAAGGCGTAAATCCCAGTAAAAAGGGAAGGCATTGCCTTTGAAAAGTAAACACACACCACAGAGTAAACAAGCGGAAAGTAAACACTAAACAAGCAGAGTACGACTGAAAGTGCGGAAAAGTAAATGGGCCAGAATACAAACCCAAACTGAAAGTAAAGTACAACTCAAAAAGGGAAAACAGCAACTGAAAAGTAAAAGCCGCTACTCCGAGCTGTCCACTGGAAATCCCTCCTGAAGGGTGGGTACAGATAGCTCCTCTGTTCCACGGGTCCTGCCGTCCGCTCCGAGCACGTCCCGCCCAGTGGTCCATCTCCGGGTACCGTCCCGCTCTACAAGCCTCAGCTAAGGTCAACGATGTCCGTCGTCTGCAACCAACACAACGTAGTGCGGGCAAAGCCCGTGCAGGGGTGAGTATAAGCTACTCAGTAGGGACCCCGAGACCCCTGAAGGTCTCTCAAATCCACAAAGGATAAACCACGAAGAAAAGTACAATCACGAAGTAAAAACCGACACTGCTTAGGTATATGCCCATACATATACCTAAGTCATCAATTCAAATACGCTCCAACCTCTGAGCCCAAGTACAACTCAGTCCACGCAGGAAAGTATACGTATTCCACATAGGAAAGTAAAACATAATCCACACAGGATAGCACAACACAATCCACACAGGAAAGCAACAGGATTCAGCTCACACAGGTATACTTCTTCAAGGACGATAAAGATGATCACTGATCCATCTAAGTCGTCGGACCCACGAAGGATCGATAGGTAACTAACCCCCGCAAAGACCCACACAGGATCGGGCTCACACAGAACCTGTAGGCGCTGGCTCACACAGAACCACTGAGCGCAAGGACCCACACAGGATCGGGCCCACACAGGACCTGTAGCACAGATCCACGTAGGATCGCTGAGTGCTGTAGTCGTCGTCGTCAAATCCACATAGGATCTCTGTACTGTCGTCGTCGAAGTCACAGTAGCAGTCGTAGCAGTAGCAGTCGCAGCCAGCACTAGGGTTCCCGCACACAGCAAGCTCGTTCGGAGGGTCCGCTCCACGAGCCGAGAGGCTGATACATCAACTGTCACAAAGACCAGAGTTGATGTATCCAAAAGTTCCGTATCGTCAATAGGAACTCAACGCAACAGACGGCGCGTCGATCGGACGCCCGGTCTGAGAGTTATTGGCATTTTCGTCTCCGGGGCCCGGTTGGTTTTTAAGGCAAAACCAACCCGACCGTACTCCACCTGCGTCCAAACCTCGGGCGGAGTATGCCAAAAGATCCGTCTCACTAAGAGGAACACTACGCGACTGACGGCACGTCAATCGGACGTCCGTAGCTCAAGATATGAGCGTTTCCGCTCCGAAGGCCCGGTTGGTTTCGTGAACGAACCAACCCAGCCGAACTCAAAGTAAACTGAAACTTTGAGTGCGATATACCGAAACGACCGGCTCGATCCAAGGATCGCGTTTCCGCAGACGGTTCGTCGATCGGAGGTCCGAGGCTCAAGTTATGGGCCAAAAACCAAATCTGGTTCGAAACGGGGGGGTCCGGGTCCGGGCCGACCCGGCCCGACCCCCCCCCCCCCCGGGGCGGCGCGGCGGCGGGCCGCGGCGGCGGAGCCCGGCGCCGCACGTGGGTGGCACGCGGGGGGCTAAGCCCCCGCTTCTTCAAGGTGGCGCGGCCTTTGTGCCGCGCCTGGGTAACAAAACGGCCCCACGTGGGGGCCGGTTTTGGAGGGTCAAACCGGGGGGCTGCTGCCCCCCTTTCATGGAACCGCCCCCCTCTTAAAGAGGGGGGTTTTATGTGCTGGCCGGGGAAATTATTTCCCCCGGTTTAAAGACATCCGGCCGGCCAGCTGGCCGGCCGGTTTTCTCCAACGGGACCGGAAATTCCGGTCCCCTCCTCGGCTTCCGACGCTGGCGGCCCGGCCGCCGGTCTTCTCTTCCGCCGCGGCCCGGAACCGGCCGCGGTCTTCTCGTCCCGTCGCGGCCCGGAACCGGCCGCGGTGTTCGTCGTCCGGCGCGGTGCGACGGCACTGCGCCCCTTTCGCCGTGCCATGAATCCTTTCAACGCGGCGCGACGGCGTCGCTTTCTTGAAGATTTTTCCTTGGCGTAGCGCGACGGCGCAGCGTAAAATATAAGCACGTTCATCCGCGTGGTGCGACAGCACCACGCCACTTGCTTTCTTCCGCAAAATAAACATGAACGATGGAGGGGGGGTTCGGCCGTGTTCATGTGGTCCGGCCCCCCTCACGTTAAAGAATTACACAACTTAAAAGAATCAACATCCTCACGTTAGTCATACGAACCACGGGCAAGAATGAAATAATTAAATATTAAATCAACAACCCCTACCTCGGGTTTAAGATTCGAAGATTCGTCTACGTTCCGCGGAAGACGGCGTCGCGGAGGTCGGGCGTCGCGGTCGTTGTTCGTCAAATCCGTTGACGAAGAGATATGCCCGAAGAGATACGTCGTTGGCGAATCTTCGTATGCCGACGAAGGTTGTCCGAAGAAGAGGTGGCGTCCCCTTCGTTGACACGGTGAACGAAGAAAGGAGGTGCGGCGTTCTCGATAGTCACACGTTGACGTAGTCGTGAAATATCGGTGTCGCGGAGGAAGAGTCGTTGTCGAATCTTCGTATGCCGACGAAGAAGGTCCGAAGAGGAAGCGGAGTTCCCTCTTGTTGACACCGGGGACGAAGAAGAGAGGCGTCGTTCTTCGTCGGAGTTTGAGCGTTCTTCGTTCTTCGTCAGAGCTTGAAGATGAAGAGGAAGCTCTCAAAAAGCTCTCAAGGGGACAAACAAACAACCCATAATAAAATAAGATAACATCTTATTTTATTATTACAAAACATAAAAGAATTTCAAAAGTTTGAAATTCAAAAGAGTTAACCCCCAAAATTAATTAAGTAACTTAAGTCAATTAAGAGGGGGGTTAAGGGAACTTGAAAAGTCTAGGGGTTCGTGTGGACCCCACCACACTTAATCCTCCCAAGGGAGGTTAAGTGGGTGTGGGTCCCACTTCCAACCCCCTTTGGTAGGATTTTAAAAAACTAAAAATAAAATTTGTCTTACACAAATTTTATTTAACTCAACTGAAAACCCCCAAACTTAACTTACAACCCGCAACAAACGCAACTCCCGAAAAGGTCTCTTTAAGCGAATATCGGCGTTGCGAGTTCATCGGTGCCCTCGGATTTCAATTCCGAGCACCGGATCAAAAGTTAGGAATTCCCGCTCGTTCGTTCACTGAACGTACCCGAGCCAAACTTCGGAAATTAATTCCGGGCACTCCGGGCCTCGGAATCAGGTGCCGTCTGAAACCGCGCTCTTGTAAAATTCTAAAGAAAATTAAGAAAAAATTTCAGTTGAATTTTACGGGTCTTTACAGCTTCCGCTATATTGTTATCCTTACTGAGCATCTGAGCTCACCCCTTTCAATGTATTAATATTTTCTAGGATGTGAAGAAGTATTTTTTGAATGACCTGTAGGGATAGTCAGAAGAGGATATGAGTGTGGACTATGGAGACTTTGTTATTGTAGTTTTTCAGTTTATGATGTAATGAAACATTTATGAATGTATCTAGTGTTTCCAAGGATACTAAACTAATCGGTCTTTCGAGACATGATATTTTGTGATCATGCCAATGTTACGAAGTAATGCACCGACTCTGGGAAACTGGGGTCAGGGCGTTATAATTAAACCCACCATATTGATTATGTATTATTTATTTATGATAGCTTCCATTGTATGCATACCCGTACTAATCATATGAACTAAACCCTTTCATGTGTTTCCATTACCTAAAATTTCAAGAAGTGTAATATGTTTGACATGCTTGGAATTAAAAAGGGAAAATGGTGTTCATAAATAAATTACATTTTTATTTTATTATTGAAATGTAATGTGAAATCCAAGTATGTGTCATGTTTTCTCAGACCAACAAATTATTCAATCATTGAGGATGAAATCACCTATATCTAGTTATAATATAATAATATAACCACCTTATCTAGGATACTAGGTTTGAGGTGTTTATAGTTGTTAAAATATAAAACTCTTAAGAAATATTGGGAACTAGATTTAAGAAAACATAGATTTGAGAATATATTTTAATTAATTAATTTGAGGATATGTATAAGTATATGATAACATACTACTGTTTTAGAATGGTGTAGATTATGTATATTCCTATAAATACATCCCTATCGACCTAAAGAACTATCTATTCCCGAAGAATAATTGTTTCATGGATTAATAACCCAAAAAAGGGTGCACTAGGATTTGAACCGATCATCATTCGTGCACAATAACAAGCCTTGATTGTCCCGTATATCGACATCGATAGGGGATATACTTTCAAAAATTCAAATTTTATTCTTAAAACCTGATGAAGAAATTTAAAATATTTTAATATATTGAAAAAATTCCCTAGTGAATCCAAAATTAATGATTATGAGAACAGGTATGCATAAAGTTTTCAATTTATTATCAGTGTTTCAATAGTTTCAGAGTTATAAAACATGGTTCATAATGTTATGACATAATAAAGCAAGGTTCCATATTTATAAATAGATCATAGAGGAATTAGTGGTAAATTTATCAATGAATTCATGTGGGTATTTACCTCATGGAAAATATATTGAAGATAGATTTGTGTGGTAGTTGGAATAGATCAAATTATAACATTATTGGGTAATTTGAGTCGGGATATGTTCAACAACCACACATGAATGGAGTAGATAACATATGTAAAATGCAATATAAAATAATTATTCAACTTTAGCCATCAGAAACATTCATCATTTAATGGGACTAAAAATTTATTAGTATTTGAGAAAGGGATAAGTTCTAAATATAATATATTTATAAAAGTAAACTAGTCTACTCTGATATAGTTATTACATGTTTTTAAAAAAATATACAATACATAAATTAACCACACTCATGATGATTGTATAATTTAGTGCTTGGAGATTTGTAACACAATATTTTTCTCCGGTAAAATATCTTTAATGTTTCCCACAAAGATATTCCTTTTTAGTACTCTTCAAATACATAACATACATAATATATTTCATCATACATTTGGTAATGGAACATAAGAAATGTTGATCTTAAAATCTAAATATCTATAAAAAAGGAAAATACATAAGCATAACATTAGAATAAGGATATGAGAATGTGATAACAACACAAGAAAACCATACCCTTCATATCAAAGATTAAAATCTATATTCATGTCCAAAATATTATAAGTGTGTAATACATGAATAACAAGGGAGTCAATGAAAATGTTCAATGAAATAAAAACATTGTAAAAATCCAAATGTTTTTGGAATACACATAGGTAGCGAAGATATTATATCGATTATATCCACTCAGATATTCATGACATGTTAGTCTTGGGAAAACCACCCATGTACCTTCTTCAGGCTGCAGATGACCTCCCATGTGCTATCTTTTGAGAATAGGATAACTTCGTGTTTTCTCAATTTCATACAATGTATAACATCCAATGTATTTTTTGAGCTCATATAATATCAATATTTACCCAATATATTAGTGGGAGGTATTATCCCCAACCTTTATATAATGAATATAATAAGAATATGTGCAATAAGATGCTAAAACATTCCTTTTATCATAGCCTTAGAAATGAAATGGGTTTCATAAACATTTCATCATATAATAACATGTGGAAAAGATATGGTCTTCATAATAATTTCGTTACATCATCATATAATATCTATTGAAAGACAAACATGGGTTTTTTTTAAGAATATTATCAATGTGTGACATTTTTAAAAGAAACATATTTCATAGACATCTTTTTTTATAAAACATTCAGATAATGAATAATAATTATATCCTTTGTTCATATTTCAATAAATAATAAGTCACATAAAATGATACATATTATATTTAGAATTAGTTTGAAATATCCCATGTAACATTTTTTGAGGAATATATATTTTTTAAAACTCAATAAAAATTCAAAAAAAAATTAAAATAATATTCATTTAAAATAAGATTTAAAACATTTAATGGATTCTCTAAAAATGATCATGATAATCTCATGATAAAAATATCCTTCCCACTTTGAAAAATATATTTTCAAAATATTTTGGAAATCATTTTATATTAATATAACCATAAAATCCTATAAAGGATGATTCTAAAGAAATAATGGTCAAAATTGTTGTAAATTCAGATCATGTTGTACATGTTACAAAAAATATTAATTTCAAATTTTTGTTAAAAGAAAAAAATAATTGATTGGATAAGGACATGAATATTTCAACCAAAATATTTTAATAAAAAATGATATATTGGAAAAAAAATATTTTGAAAAATATTTGACAATTGTAAACAACATTCGAAAAAAATTGAATAAATAGTTTGGGTAGAAACTTTATTCTTGAATGAAGAGTGAAATAATGTATCATTTATTTTAACTAATTTAAAAATTATATGAAGCTCTAATGAATGTAAAAATTGTATTTATTCTTGAATATATCATGAATAACTATAGGAGAATAAAATTCATGAGTTCTTTCATATATGGATCATAAGACATAATCATAATAAATTTTGATCAATAATGAGATAGTATTTTATAATTATTACCACTTTTATATCATTTAATCGTAATCCCCATGAAGGAATAACATAAAATAAAATAAAAAATATAATTATTATAAATAAATAAATAATTTTACTTGTCAAAGTGTTTGTATATACACCTCATGAAATATTATGGTATCATAACTTAATGTACATCTCAAATAAGTAAAATTGTGACATAAATCCCTTAAATATTTATTATATTATAAATAGTAAACTCCATGAAAGAGGGATCTTAAATGGAAAATTTATCCCCTTATAGTTTTCAAGAAAATTATAATAATATACAATCATGGGAATTATATACACCACAGAATATAAAATGGCTGTGAACATTACATGTGTCTCAAAATGTAAAAAATTTGAAAACAATTCCTTACCTAATGCCATAAATTTCATTGGACAGAATCAATCATTAGGTACAATAAATAAATTTTTTATACAAATATTAAAAAAAATATGTTCTAACCTCCGGGATTTTAGAGCGGGTCCAAAATCTCTAAACTATTTGAATTTTTGGGTCTAGTGATCATGTCAATTAATTTCTTGATATTCAAAATGAAATTGTTTTAGTATGTTTAAATAAATGAATTTTTGTATATTATTTTTAAGGATATGAAAATTATTCCTGCATTCATGTGAGTTCTGGGTGTGGCAGATCTTATAATCCTACTTTTCATGAAGAACATAATGGGTTTGATGGTTTGGTTAAATAGTACATCCCCCACAAGAGTAACTATATGACCCTAAAGTGTCACTAGATATGGTTTTAAAAATCATACAGGAGGGGTAACATGACCATGTTATCTCCTCTATATTTTTTTTATAGTGGATTCACCCTGTTTGTGATTGGTTTATCAAATCATGCACATGACCGTGTGAGGTGGTTCCATGGGTAGTTGCATTTATACGGGCTATGCACAGTTTGGTAACCATGATCCTAGTATTTTGAAGGGTAATCCATATTGTACAGTGAGTTTTAACCATTGAATAACTTCTATCCAAACCATGTGAGCTAACTGTGCACCTCATTTAAGAATTTGAAATTACAATATTACACCTCCTTCCATTATTTTATTTTTTTCCTTATTCCTCCTACCATTCACATGTAGTATAGGGGATTCTCCTATAATAATTTACGCCAATCCTTCGGTTTGATCACTAATATATGATACCTTGGTGGTTATGGATCCTTCTTAACTATACCATTAATACAGTAGATTCTATTTCTCTTTTCTATCTCATAATATAGCGCACTAAAACCATGTGACTTGTTTTACTCTATATTTATAGAGTTCATCTAAAAGGTCTATTCATCTTGTTTTAGAATGATTTAGAGGCTTATTTGGGATTATTGTATGCTTACACCTATGAGGTATGTGATTTAAATATTTCTCGATGTTTTTTGGTGTTTTCGACAATATGATGTTAAATGTTTTATTAGGTTATCAAAAAATGACCACAAATAAATTGATTCCATTAATTAATTTTTTTAAATGGATACATGGGATGTTGTTGGGTTTTACCTAGTCCAACTATTAATGGTCACACCAAGTGAGGGTCTTCGATAAGCCTCCATTGTTTAAGAAATATGCATATTTTAATTTAATTTAATAGTTTATATTGAAATTCTTGATTCCTAATGGTCATGTTGGTATTGGACTCACGATTGAGGTGATGGATATCACCTAGACTGAGGCAATGTGATTTTGTGGTTATGTGATGCCTAAGATATGAACATACACATAGACACACACACACATATGATGTTGATCATTAGTTGGGAGACAAGGTCATCTAGATGAGGGAAATTCCAGTGTGATTTGATAGAGTGTTTACCAATAGGTTGAGCTACATGTTTTTAGGTGAATATAGTGTGAGGACGATTATTATAGAGTTATTTGGGTGACTTCAACTCACTATTACTAGAAAATGCACCATTAGTGTCATGTTCAAATATATAGGGCTCAAAATATAGGTTGTATTGACTTGTAATGAGGATAGATTCCCCTACAGGATACATGTTTTAGGGGATGTTGTTGACCATCAGTTCTGTTTGGGGGTTCACACCATATAAATCCAAGTGGAAGTTGATAGCCTATTTCATTATGGTGTTGACACCATTGATTTGGGGATGACGCTCCCCATTTTTCTTATTAAGGTATTTTTAGGAATTGTGAGGATGGATGTCATCATACCTCATGATGTTGACTATTGACCCAACATAGCTTATTTTTTTAGAGGACAACCATCATTATCCCTAGTATTTTAGCTTCGTGTCGTTGGGGACTTTTAATCAAGGACAGAGGGTCCAAGACATATTTGATTGGGAATGTCATCTAATCATTAGGTATTAAATTATAGAATGTGGTTAATGATGATTTGTTTATAGGTGGAACATATTGTTTCACATTGGATTCTTTTCATTTGAGGATAAATTTTAATTTTTCCCAAAGATCCTCACCACTTAATTTATATATATATAAGAATAGATGATGTATGATATTTATATGACTATAAGAATGTGTTAATACATTATCATTGATGTTAGAAGAATGTGATTTCTTATTTCTATAGAGAAAGGGGGGGTTGATTATTTTAAAAATATACATTTCTTTCTTCGGGATTTATAATCTCAAACATATTTACTAAGTGGGATGTAAGATATTCACACGTTGGTAGTGTCATATTTATATTTATTCTCACACCCAACATGCCCCCCCTAATTGTTTTTTGAATAATTATGTCTCTTCAACCACATAATGGACCAATCATAGGATATATATCTCAGAGTTAATGGTGAACATTTTAATGGGATGGAAGGAAAGGGACCTCCAAGGTTCTTGCATCATCTGTATTTATTTCATTTTCTACTTATTTAAAATGAATATATATGTATTAATTGATGGTCAGCCTTGGGTGACAAATCTTATTATCTGTTTTGTATGACCATCTATTCAATGATTTTCATGTATACAAACGGCTTGATTTTTTTACTTCTATTATATATAAAATTATTATTTTGTTATTTTTTTTACATTCACTATGTCTTGAAATTCTTCCATTTTTTGTATACACATAAACCAATATTATTATCACTAAATTAGTATATAGTCCCCCCACTATCAACAAATTACACCATTTCTTCTATTCATCAGCTCTTGGGGATAGGGAAGGAATGCATTTGGACCATTATTGAACTGGTACAAATAATTTTTTAATGTGGAATACTAATTGGGGTTCTACAAGTGGAATCTGAAAGTTTTATTCATTGGGATTGTTAGTACTCTTTTTCTTTCTACCAATTGTATCAAGGGATGTTTTATTTACCTTTTGGTCATTCAATTTCTGTAATGATAGACAATATAATTAGTATTTAATTAGATTGGGGAATATAGATAGTTTTTGTGTTCAAACAACCCCATGCACGGGGATAGGCCAATTTTCATGTGTGTGAGGATTTATTTTTTTGAATTATCTCTATACAGTTGGTACAATTTCAACATCTGGTATCTTACTTGAGTGTGATATTTATCTTTTATAAGTCTTTAAAACATTTTCCATTTATTAAAATAGAGGTTTCATTCATTTATTTGATGAAAATATGGAATTTTGATATTTTTTCTTATAATCGATTTCCATTAGGCACTTGGATTGTTCTAATAGAGTTTAGGTTCTATAGAATTAGAAAATTAAATAGAAAAAAATTCCTTCTTATTATCTCATTTATAGAATCATACATAGTTATCCTAGGAATGTATGACTAATTTGATCATTATGGGAAGTGAAATTCATGGTAAATGTAATCCTAAATTAGTTTAGGAAAATCAATGATGATGATATGGGTGAATTTTTTAATGTTTCAACAGAGCAGTTAGAAATTTTTTTCTCATATAGATTTATTATCTCCATTAAACATTCCTAACTCGCTGATTTTGTGATGAATACCTTATTATATAAATGAAGGGGTCTATGAGGGTGGATGATACATTATACAAGATTCAATTGTTGGTAGGAAGGGGGCCATGGGTCTAAGTTTCATGGGATACCTGGCCATAATATAGGTGGTTAAGGTGCAGTAAGAATGGGGGATATATAAAAATGTTTGGTAAGGGAGTGTATGGGTGGTTAGATGTTCTTACTATTATATCATTCCATATATATGTATTTTTATATATGGTTATGGATATCAGAAAATTGTATTTTTATTCAATGAAAATCAATATAGATGAGCTCTAGTGGAGCATCTAAAGGATGCTGATACGGTATCCTATGACTGTGTACTAGATTAGGCACTTGTGGTTTGATATTAGGCCCCATATGTTCACATTTGTCGGTGAGATATATGTTTAAAAACATGTATCAGCTCATTTATAGGTGCTACAAGTTCATGATATGAATCTTTTGGGTCATTCCATGATGAGAAGTTCAGGGTGAGTCTACTTCAGTTTATCTGGGGCACCTATATGGAATCAGATGGAGCTGATTCATGAATGAAATATTTCACTAAATAGTTCCATTACATGCACCCACTAATATTTCAGGGTTATAGTTGGCCCTAGGTCACTAGGAACTGAAATATGGTGGTTCATTCCCTCAAAAAGCAGCTCGAGACACCCCCAGGTCAGAGGGTGAATCTTCATATGCACATTCTCAAAGGACTAAAAAGTCCCGGGCAGGATGTTCATGTATATATGGGCATTTATGAGGGACTTTCATGGAAGGATTTCAAATGTTGATTCATTGACCACTTTTTTCCAGAGACACTGAGGGTGGACAAGGCTCGAGAGTTCCAGAATCTCATGTATGGGGAAACAAATATCATTGGCTATGAATATAACTTCATAAACATGTCTCAACATGATGATAGATATTTTGGGAAATTACATCTCTTGGGTGAGATTTTTTAAGGATATCTTGGGGCATTCCAAAAAAAAAAATAAAGTAAATAACTTTAGGTTAACATCCTTTCTAGAGGAACTCAACCAGGAACTTCTAGCCATGGGAAATCTGATGGACCAGTTATATTCAAGAAGGGTGATGGGGCTAATTGATTTTACCATCAATGAGTCAGGTATACAGAATTGATAGATTTTGGAATTATAGAAGGGACTTCCATGCTAGTGATTTATGAAGATCACCAAGGAGTGGGTCTTGTGCATTGTGATTCTAGTGAGGATACTGGGACATGTCTAGATTTCATGTGACTGGACACTAATGGAATGTAAGGCATGATGCCATATTTTGAATCTCAAGATTATTTGTTGGAAGCCTTCATAGATAATTGGTATCCATGGATTTTGTTAGAAAGAGGAATCTGAGGTCAGACTATATGTAGTACATGATTATTGTAAAATAAATTTTTCTGCACATAGAGGATGAGGGAAAGATAGTGTGAACCAATAGTTGGGATAGTGGTCAGTGTATTACACAGCTTTAAGGGGTTCTAGGCCTAATGCATCAGGTTTCAAACCATGTGTATGTGGTTTGGTAATAAGTGCAGAGCCTGATGGGGAGTCGATGATTGTTATAGTTATTCAATTGGTGATATTTTATATCTTTTTGTTTTTTCCTCGAATGGTTTTGGTATTGAAGGTGAAAATATTTAATTTTTTTGTTGAAAAACAATGTACTTGTTATAATATTGAAATTGGATCCAATTTATTATATATTTATATATATGTGAGGTGTATAGAACTAGGATTATAGATGAACATCGATGTGTTTTTCATTTTATATGTGGTTCATGACATCATGATTATTTATGGTCATTTATTCAGTTTTAGTTCAATATAATGTCAATTGTAATATCATCATCAAAGTGATATATGTTTTATTTGGGGTGTGTGGCATCGAGACATCCTTTGGAATCTCATGTGATCAGGGAAAACATTGGTGGAGTGATGTATAATGGAATGTGGTGGAAATTGTTTGATATGTGGATCATAATGGGTGTTAGATTTGGCATGGGTAATATTTGGGCACATTAAGAGGTTCCAGAATGGAAATTCATTAAGTGAGGACATTTGTGTCTATGGTTAATTGGTGGACCATCAGAAATTTCTTATTTTGTGTCAGGAAGTGATATGGTGGGTAACTAATAATGTGGGGAGTACCTTGAGGGAATTTTACCTATGAATAATAAATCTGGTGCATCAGTTGGATTTTAAATAATATGTGTATGTTTGATACAATCTCTAATAAATGTTTTATTGCTAAGGGATGAGCTATGTTTATTTCTAGAGAATGTAATGTATTGTGATTTGGGGGTATAGGTGTGTTTCGAGTGTGGCGAAGCCTGGAAACACAAATTTTGAATAGTGCATACTAGGTTGCATGTTTTTGACAAACCATGTGGTCTCCCTATAGTAACACTGTGACCTTGATGTGTTACTAGACATGATTTGGAAAACTATGCAAGATGGGGTTCACAATCATCAGATAAGCTCTGTAGTTTTTAGGAAAGTGCATTCACATTGACTGGGCTTGATTTTTCAAATCATGTGAACCACCCTAAGAGGTGGTGCCTTTGGAAGTGGCATCCAAATGGGTTGTACAATTTTTGGTAAACCATGATCTAGAATATGGGAGGTGTACTAGAAATTTTATAGTGAGTGGGAATGGTTGGTTCATGGTTAGCCAAACCTTGTGAGTTGAACATGCACCTCATATAAAAATAATAAATTACTATATTTTCCCCCTTTTAATTGTTTTATTTTCCACCATACTTCTCTTACCATTCACACAAAATACATTGTGTTCCCCTCCATTTCTATCAGCGTATAAAATTTTAGAAAATAATTCTATTTGACCTCCGATATCTGATCTGATGGTGTCTATATATCCATCTCGATAAGACCTTTAATAGTATAGATTCTATTTCAACATCAACTCATTATATAGTGCCCTAAATATTTTGAATTCATTTTAACGTATTTTTTAGTTTTTTCCAATAAAAATAAATTAAAAATATTTCATGTTGAGTTATATGATTATATGGGTAGATCATACCCCTACCATATGTGGTAGGTGGTTCCTATATGTCTCCTTGTTATTTCAGTTTTTTCAGTGGTTTGCTCTTAACAGATTCATTGGTTTGTCTAAGAGAGATCCTTAAAAAATTGATTCGAATGTTCAAATGATTTAAATTGTGACATTTTATTCCATTTATTACTCCCTATTCAAAATAATTTTGGTCATACATTGTGATTGGATTTTGGTAGAATGGGTAGTTTAGGCCGAGCATATGTTATAATTTAAATGAATTGTTTATATTAAACTACATGGTTCAAAGGGAACTGTGGGGCTTGGCCTGAGGATTGAGGTGATGTTAATCAGTTGGAATGATTCATTATTAGTCATCATGATGGGATAGGCTATATATATATGGATGATGTTGATCACAAGATGGGCAATTAGGTCACCAGGAAGTGGGAAATAACCATGTTATTTGGGGTGGTAAATTCTTCCATCATAAAATATATATCTCCATATAAATACATCTCATTTATAAAAGGATTAATATTTGAAAGCTACTATATATAACCAAAAATGTTGTCAAGTAAAAAATAATAAATGCATTTAAAAGGGAAATTTTCTGAAAAATGGATACCCAAAGTTACACAGAACAAGGTGGTGACATTGTAAAACATAGGTGAAAAGTTAATACTTTCACATGGAATAAAAGTGTTAATAATTAAATAGAGTGATACAGATAATTGATCACAAAAGTGGGAGATTTTTATTAGCATAATTACACTAAAACCATTAACTAATGAGTTGTGAAAAAGTCTATTAATATCAGAAAAATGAGGACAAATTGAAAATTGTTTTTAAGATACATTTCTTAATGCTTGATACATTTCATGAGAATATATACTTAACAAATTACAATCCATTAAATAAGTAAAATATCATCCAATTATTGTAATTTGATCAATTTATACTTCACTTATTACTCTATGAAATGAATTTATAATGTAGAGTGTAGTAAATATTACCCATAAATGAATGATAAGTATTATCATATATCTATAATTATAATAAAAATTCTAATAGATAGTAAATGATATGAATAAATATACATATTGTGAAATAATACATTAATATCTAAAACCACATTTGAAATTCTATAGAAACCATTGTATAAATGGTTTACCTTATAAATAATTGAAAATTAAAAATTTATAACGAAGGTCCCTGATTCTTTTAAAAAATGAACTTATCATTAGCCAACCACATATCATAACATGAACTTGATTATCCCTTACCAAACATGTGAATACCTTTATCATTTATTTTAGTGAAACATGGTAATAACTGTAATTACCAAAAAAAATATTAATAATATACATTATTTCATTTTTCCATTTATGAAACACATATGATTGGATATATTCCATAAATCAAAAAAAAATTAAATTTCATCAAGGATAACATAAAAATATTTATCCCATAATTTTTAATCAATTAAAATGATATAAATACTATCCTGTTCAATTTATTTATATTAATAGTCTCATTACCACAACATATTTATCTTAACATTAGGAACCAATTATGTGTTAATTTTCCCTTATAAAAATATAACACTGTAATTAAATAAATTTTTTATTTCATCAACATCATTCAATATATTTTTTTCATTCATTAACGAAAAAATTATACTAATATATATGTATATATTTCATTATTTAAATACAAAAATCCAGAATTCTAAAATAGAAATATACTAGTCATCCAATTTCTCTCCCAAAACATTAAGTAGCCTTCATTATCTAATTCATTAATGCCCACTCCTTTAATATATCATTTAAATAGTCTATATCATTATTAAGGAGATCATTAATCATACAACCTTAATGATTATATTGAAACTAATCCCTTTATGACATATATTTTCACAATTCTCATACATTATACACTTTAAACATTCAACAATTAATTATTTTTTAGGGGGACCACTATTACAACCCATAGTAAGAACTAATCTTTTCATTTTTACTCTATAATTAATCTCACAATTTCCTTCTATTACATACTCAAAAAATATTCTTATTACATAGTAACATTCCCTAGTTTTTTTAATCCCTCAATCATTCAGTATGAGAAAATAATATTCTTCCCCCTATGGTCTCAATTACCTAGAATTTCAAGGAACGCCATCATTCTATTCATTGGTGAGTCTAAGAGATAGTTAACATGCATGATGTATATCATGTACAATGATAAATTATAAGTTGCAATCATAATATCATCTTTTTTAGTTACCATCCTATTGGGATTATCATTAGAAAATTTTCATCCACATTCAATGTCAACCTATTTTCTTCATGTTCCTAACATTGGCTAAAACGAAAATTCGTAGAGTGAGAATCACTAGAAATAGTGGAAAGCACTATATTAATAAATAAATAATGTATATGACTTATAAATTAAAAAACTATCATTTAAATATATGTATACTTAGGATCAATATATCTTATCCAAGATGATCCTCTACATAAATCCATTATGATGGTTTGAAAATAGTTTTTTTATTTCCAAAGTATATATCATGGGAGTGTCTAACTAGGTGTGCTGAATAAACCATTATTGTGTAGAAGGTGAAAATAGACTCCTTGTCAATGAAACCATTCTATTGTTAATAACCTTAGGTAATTTGAGCCAAATCATGATCCACTTTTTGTATCCAGAATGGAATTTAATTGCATAAAAACAACTATCTATGTCCATTAAAAAAAATAAAGGACATTTTCAATAATCCTACTCATCATTAAACAAATCCTTAAATACATCCCTAATCATATTAAAAGAAATATCCCTAGGGATTTCACTGAAGATTTATCATACATGTCTCCAAATGATAACTAAACCATTCCAATGATACCAAATATATTATCACAAGAATTTCATACAGGTATATCAGATATTTTTAGATAAATATTAAATACATTACACAAATAAAACCACGATGACCATAATATTTTAGTGTCCTTAAATAGATGGTTCACAATAATCTAATATGTTGAATGATTTTCAATTTTTTCAACAAATATCTTATACATTAATACTCTTTATTTAAAAAACATGAATAAAATCAATCTTTATGACGTAGGGAAAGGAATCCAAAGAAATTGTGATCTTATCTTCTTAGCACGGTTAAACAAGGAAAATACCTAAGCATAATAGGAGTATAAAGGTATGGGAAAATGAGAATAATATATGATATCCATAACCTTCAAAGAAAATATCAATATAATGGTGAATTATATAAATAATAAAATATTAAAAAACTTGAATCATAATGGAAGAAAATAACATGATCCACGATGCAATAACATTGTCATAAGTCATAGATTTGTAGAATACACATAAGAATTAAAAATAATTTTTCAATTCTTCCCATGAATACATTCCAAATATATTTCACTTTGTATAACAACATAAGTAACTACATATGTCTTGGGATAACCTCATCAGAACACTCATTTGGTTTTGTGATTACATATCATGTACCCACTTTTGAGATTTGGATGACCTCACATGTAACATTTTCACTTATATAAAAATAATCATTACACACTTCATTGTAGGGAGACAGATCCCCCACCCATCAGAAAAATTAAAATCATATTTATATATGCCAAAAGATCATAAAACATTCATGATATACTTCCCCACGAAATGAAATTGGATACAAAATCATTCGGTCATATCATAACCAATGTAAAAGATCTGGGTTTCATAATCATTTCATAATTTCCTCATATCATAACCCATTAATAAAATCAGTATTTTTCATAATAATTTTATCAAGGGGTAACCTGTAGTAGTGAAATATGTTTTATAAAAAAATAAACATAAATCATTTAGAAAAATAATATTACTGGTATACTTGGTTCATATTCATTAGAAAGTAAAAATTACAAATAATGAGATCATATTAGTTGGATTTTGATTTTGAAATATAAATTTTAAAATTTTATATGGAAAATTACTTCTCATAAAAAATCACAAAAAATACAAAAAATATTTTTTATGTCATTTTCATTGAAGATTTCCTCGAAAACATATAAAATAGCTTTAAAAATCCTTTAAATCATTTCATATTGAAAATATCATTTCCACTATATTTTCTTATAAAGTAATATTGTTCCATTTCAAAATAACCTTGAAAAATTATAATTGATTCTTAAAAAATTAATGATTAAAATGGTGGGAAATTTTGTTCATGTTGTACATGTTAAATCATGGATTTGTTTCACAATTTATGTAAATTAAAAATAGGATTTTGTTTTTGAAAAATGAATGATTATTTCATTATTTTCATTTTTAAAATTAATAAATTAGTAGAAATTTATTTTAATATTAATATAAAAATCATAATACACTTTTTAAAACATTATGAAAACATGGGTTTGGAATATAGAGGGTTCCCGACAGTAGAGTGAAATAAAGTAATATTTTATTAAAAATATTATCTCAATTATATTAAGTACCAGTGATAGGAATAATGATACTGATACATGAATATATAAGGAATAAACAAAGGATAATAATATTAATGTGTTTCTTGAGATATTGATCATAATAAATAATTATAAATAATCTTGATAATCGATGATATTTAAACATAAAATCATTTGGATCTTTGTATCATTAAATCCTAATCCCCCAAAAAGAGTAACATATAATAATAAACAAAAAATAATAATTATTAATATATTCATTAATTTACATCTCAATGGGAATGTATATAAACCTCATGAAATAATATATGTTCATAGCATAATGTATGTCTCAATAAAGATAAATTGAGACAAAAATATCTAACAATTTTTTTAACATTAGAAACATAAACCACATGAAATATAGATACTTAAATGAAATTGTAAATAAAAACATTTTTCTTTAGAGTCATAATAATATACATTCAAATTCTGTATATTCACTTCATAAAATAAATTGGTGGAAAACCTAGATATGTGTCTCACATATGTCAACATGTGAGCTTAACATCCCTTTCTATAAGTCTCAACATCCATCAGACACATTAAAAAAACATGTATAATATATAAGATTATTATTAATCTATTATTGAAATATTAATATATACATCATACCATATATGAATTAAATATGACCATTTATTACCCATTTATCAATAATTCGATCATAAAGTCACATTTTGAGCAATAACTTCTTTGTTCATCATGTATCTTTTGATTGGTTATTATTCATAGAAAAAAATAAATCATGGTTCCATAATTTAAACAATTTTTTGCACCTTTTAAATATTATACATATTGAGTATAAATTTATTTATTTTAAATTATAAAAAAAATATAAAAAAAATAAAAACACTATTCATTGAAATTGTATTCTATAGGTACAGTTGAATGCAGATTCCATTTTCCCAACATATTGAAATAATAAAAGTTAAATTAATTATTATCACTAAATAACCACTTTTAATTCATATATATATATATACTATTATTACTACACCCATATTTATTACCATACATATAAATAGTTAATGAATCACATCACTTCGTGAGGTGGTAGTCGACCATATAGATGAACAAAATTATCAAATTCTAAAAAAATGTAATGAATTGAAGTATTTATAATATAATAATTCCAAAATAATTTTAAAATAATAAATAAAATGTATAAATATTAATAAATAATTATTATCAACACTTATTTGTGGTAATGGAAAAAAATTACATCGATTCATTAGGCGGTAGTCCACCAAACAAATGAATTATGATTTTGTAACACATTAATTGAGGAGGATATGTATGTTGTTTATTACTTAAATATAGAAAAATATTAGTATATAAAAGATAATTTTATAATTATATCCTAAATTTATAATAACAATTAAAGGATGTTTAGAATGAAATAAAACAAAATCACACATTGATGAATGTTACCTATTTTTCGATATCCTTATTCAGTTTACATCAAAAGTCTTTCTAGGATGTATTTATGTTAAAAATATTGATTCTGTTTGGAAATTATTTATGTTTAGAACTTATTTTGGTAGGTATTATCTTTAAAAAGTATTTTATGTTGAGTGTAGGATAAAGAAATGGGTGTTATTTTTAAAGTTTGGTGAGTGGCACACTTCATGTTTAATGAAATGAAATTTGTTTACCAAAATAATTATTTTTTAAAAAGCCTAAAAATGGATTATTATCAGTGATTTTATTGATAATGTAAAAATATTTTAATAAAAAAGTCTCAGAAATATTATTGATCATATAATAATCGTATATATTTAGTTCAACCATCGGTAAACCCATTTCACCTTAACAATAATTTTTTTACTATATATTTTTGTAAAATATTTTTTTGAACATATTAAATAATATATATTATTTTTACATCAAATATAGAACACATTATTCACAATAAAGTTCATATAATTTCAACATTTAATTTAAAATTATTCATGTGGACACTATGTAAATGATGGTTTTTAAAGGGAAAATGTTCAATAGTTTACATTTATTTAATATAAAATGTCACTATGAAATTGCTTCTAAAGACTAAAATTGGATAAATAGATATATATAATTGATCAAATTATATTTAAAAACTTATTTAAATTTTTTTATCATTACAAGTAATCTTAACCAAAATGAAGATTCCAATTAAATTTTTAGTATCTTTTAATATTAATAAAAAAATTAATATTTTCTAAAAATTATAAAAACTTGCCATTAGTCGATTTTCATACTCTAATTTAAAAATTATTTTTATTTTTCATATAAATATAATAAATTTGTTAAAAATTAAATTAAAAAATCCACAGAGATAATGAAAAAGTGGAATTTTGAGAAGTGTATTTCTTTCAACCACAAGATGATTTTTTATCAATTATATCTCTAATAATAATGACTGTATGGATTTAATTTTTAATTTATTTATATATAATATATAAATTTAATTAAAAACTATCCAATTTACTGATTATTTGAAATAATTAAAATACTGAACCATTATTCATTTTAAGAAATTCCGAAAAAAACCTTTTTTAACACAACAATAACCATATATAATATAAATAATAATAATAATTAGTTAACTGGATTAAATATAACTAATTAAAAGTATGTGTAGATTTATAATTAATTTTAATTTAAATTACATATTTTAATAAACATATGTTATAGTCTTATAAACATATCATTTTTAACTATTCAAAAAGAAATCATTACTTTCTGAAAAATCCCAGAATTTAACAATATGTTATTATTAATATTATAATTTAATGAATTAATATACTTTTATCTAATAAAAATTCTAAAATCTATAAATATTATTAATAATATTATATTTTAAAAATTATTAAAAATCATTTTTAAAGAATACAGAATTTTTAGGAATATAATTATATTAAAAAAATCCATTGATTATTTACTATGAATTTATAAGAACATTTTTTTGTTCAGGGTATTTATATATATATTTCATAAATATCTAATACTATAAATTCCCATCAAATTAATATGAAGTTTGTAGTGGACACATTTAAAGTATATTATTTAATTTTTTTTATAATGATCAATGGAACATGTCATGGATGCTTTTGAAGAAACTCATTGTTGCATGTAACAAAAGATTAGCTTTATGAATCATAAAAAAGAAATATATAATATTTGTTCCATGTAACACAATCCATTAGTATAACTAAAATAATTTGAAAAATTTAGACAAAATCATGGGGAGTTATATTTCTCTCTCTAAAATGTAATGAAATCTAGATGGTATTCATCATAATTTACAATACCTCATCAAATATAGATCAATCAGGTTAATTGATATTTAATAGTAAGGAATAATAAATAATAAAAACATGGAGTTGATGTATTTAATGATACTATTATGGAAAATAATTCCTTGTGATAATTGAGAGGATATGGAGAGGAAATTCCGAATTATATGATGAATGGAATGTAAAAATGTTTTTAAGTATGAAAAAAAGGTGAAATCTTAGAAATTAAAGATGGGAACTACAAACATAATTAAAATAGAATTATTAAAAAAATGAGTATATTTTACCCATATGTTAAAGAAAAATAGTCTCTCATACTTTATCATTATACAAAAACATATTATCTTATCTTATCAATGTAGGGAAAGAATTAGCCCACTCTTATGAAATTAAAGTGAATAATAAAAACAAGTATTAATGATAAAAACCAAACAAGGGGATGAAGGAAATAATAGATTAATCCAAATTTGATAATGTTTTAAATATACTGGCGAGGATTGATATTTTCATATCTTACATAAATTTTTAAAATATAAAATATATAAAAGTATGATCTATTCTAAAATAGTAAAGGTTTAGATTCTATTAATACTAAAAATACAATATTATTTATTATATTAATGATCTACAACATATCTATTTAATATATTAAATCATTGTAATCTAGATATTCACACCCTTTTAAAATCAGTCATCATAATCTGGTGAAGGGAAAACCTATGAAAATGGTGAGATCAAAATCTCTATAATGGTAAATAAGGTAAATATCAATTGATGATAAAATAAAAGAATACGATAAGTGTAAGGGTATGAGATCATTAACATAACATAATAAGTTAATACCAAATACGACCAAGACCATAAACATAAGTTATGGAATAAAAAATATTCATTTCAAATAAATGAATATAAATATTGAGAAATCATCATAAATCAATCATAAAGCATATGTTCATGTCATAAATATGTGTGTGTGAAAGCATCCTAAGTACGTGGACCATTTTATATCTTATAGTTAACTACCAACAATATCATATTAGGCGACAATACAAGTTTCCCATAATAGATTAGGAAAATTTTCTTACCTCTCATAAAGTCTCAAGAACATTTACTTATTTCATATAATAGATCAAGAACATCAACTTGTTTCTAATAACACATCAAGCACATCTACTAGATTCCCTTAACTATTTGATGATATATAACTTATTACCCAATGTATTTGGGGAATATATAGGTTTCACCTGTCAAATATCAGAAACCATACATATGTGTGCCATAATTTCTTAATTCATTCATGACATTCATGCCCCTAAATACAAATGGTTTTCATAAACATATCATCAGAGAATAACCCATGGAGACAAGTTTCACACACATATTCATAATAATCTTAATTAATCCAGAGAAAGAAAATGTTTTGTATCCTTGGATTTTGATCCTAGTAATTAATAACTAAAATAATGTGTTATTTTAATTGTTCTATTTATATACCATAAAGAAATCATTAAAACCAACATTACAAAAACTCCTTTTCAAAATAAAAAATCACTATTCAAAATCTAAAAACATGGAACATAATATAGAAACTACTTTCATTGAAAAGAAACATGTAATCATGTAGTAAAATATTAAAATCATTGAGGTTTCATGATGGTGGAAAATTTAATTAACATCATAAAGGATAAAAAATTACCTTTTAAATGATTTAACATTCCTTTTTCAAATTATATCAAATAGATTCCATTTAAATAAAATTATAGTAACTCATGGGTAAAAATTAATTTAAAAAATTAGTTCGAGAATAGTGAATGTGATTTTGATAAAATTTATTGAAAACATTGATATTTAAGATAAATTTTAAAAATATCTTTCAACGGATACCAAAATATATCTAACCCCAAATATTGATGTGATTTTGAAATAAATCCCTTGCATCTAACTCTACATGAATTGAAATAACTATAACCTCGTGTATAATAGATTTAAATTTCTACCATTTATATATTGTTGTTATATTCATATTATAATAACATATATGATTCATTTTTAGATTTTCAACACCAATTTACCAATAATTCCTTATAAATATCGATATTTTTGGGTGTTAAATATATCATTTATCAGAAGTATTTTAGTTTAGTAGTTTTGGTCCATTTATATTTTTCATGGTTTGATCAGCTCTAGAATACAAGAAAACATATAAATAGATAATATTGTAAAGACCCAGATTTTTCATGTAATTTATTTCATTATATGGATATATTATGAGTCCACAAAATTTGACGGTGCGTGATTACAAGGCCCAAGGTGCCCAAAATGAATTTGTGAACTGTTTTTATGTAATTCATTAAATGTGTGAGTGGCATTTTGTAACATTTGAATCAGATCTCGAAATTGAAATCTGAGGACACCATTGAACTCATAGGGCCGATATTCATCTCAGGAAAAGTTCACCTTGACTGTAGTAGGTCAAGGGTGGAGGTTAGTTTTTTTTATTTTTATAGTATATTTAAAAAATAATATAAATAACTTTTTATTTTTCATTCCTAAAACCTCCATTTTGAATCTTGTTCGTGGGGACCACCTGACTTTGAAACCTATTCTTTATTGTGAGGAAACTCTTGGAATTATTCTAATTGATGTGTCAACATTAATTAAAATAACCTTAAATATGGGGGCTCTTCATCTCTTGAAATTGGGGGAATTGTAATCAAATGGAGAACTTGGGGAGAGCCTTTGGAAGATCATCCTCCAGGGAAGAACCACCCCAAATGAAGAAAGTGGATCCGACGCTCGAGCCCGGATCAGGAGCTTGTTGTGGGAGCGATGAACGCCGAATCCCCCTTCATCGATTTCATCTTCTACCTCACGTCACCTCCAACGAACCAATTAGAACGGGTTTTTTTATAATTTTACTTTTCCGTTTAACATTGAATCATTATTCTAGTGCTTTAGGGTTTCAATCTAATGCGGAGGGTACTGAAAAAAAAACATTGCACGATCCCTCCGCAACATCATTGTTGACATATCCTTCATTTTCGGAGTGACAGGTTGAGTGGAATCTGACCATGTCACTAGTGACCGATGCCAGTAGGGCACATGGAAATGACCGAAACTTCGTCTGACCACAATGAAAATGGCTCTGCAACGGTACCACCGGTGGAGGCTGCGTCCCATCAGTCATGGTCGAGGAATAAGGTAGTCGGCACGCTGGCTAACCACGTTGAGTAGTGCGGTGCGCGTATGTGCTGATAGTAGAGGAGGAGGTCATGGATGTTGAGCCATGATAGTGCATCTAGAGGGAGGCTGACTCCCAGCCAACCATAAGAGGAATGTTGCATTGTCACGCAGCTAGGAGGAGAGATAGCTAGAACCGCCGGCCAGACGTGTCACACTGAGTGGGGCCGCTCTAGCGGGTCCCACATGGCAGTAGGCAGTGCCACTTTGTGTCACTAGGTTGGCCAAGCCGAACAATCCATTGGACCTTTAAGAATACTGGGGGGCCTCCCCCCCCCCACCCCGCCCACCCGTGATACAGCTATGGAGGTCCCCACCATAGTGGACTTAAACCAGTCGGGTGGACTGCACCCAGCTGAGCGGGCCACGCTGAGTGGGTGGCACCCAGTGGACCACTCTGACCAGGCCACACAATGTGGGTTGGGCCTCTCCCTTTACGAGTCAGGACGAACCCTAGTTGGGCCAGGTCTATCAGATCTCGTCAGACCGGCCCAGGCCTATCTGGACCCACAAACGCCATTCAGGCCATATCTTAAGAACCAGACATCTATTTGATGAACCGTCTACATCATCAGAATACTTAGATCAATATGGACATTTTGGTGCACTCCACATGGGTTTTGGATAACATTGGATTATATCTAGGTAGAATCAAACCTCAATCTGACTGGGCCCTTGGAACGGAAAGACTAATTACTCATAGACTGTGCATCTGATTGACGCGCCGTCTGTCACGTTGGATTCCTAATGACATGATAGACTATCATGATACTTATTTTTGGAAAATCATGGTAGTTTAAGTATTGAATAATGTATTGAGATGAAGAACCTCTCTAAATCAAACTCACTTAGTGCGGGAACCCTATGACTGGATGTACGTGAGGAGTATTCAGATCCTGTGTGGGTAATCCATGGATCCTATGTTGGTCAGCATCTATCGATCTTATGTGGTTCATATACAGATACTATTTGGTTCATCTTCAGATCATCTGTGGGTCACCTACAGATCTTGTGTGGGTCATCTTCAATCCTATTTGGGTCAAAAATAATGATTCTCGGCGATGTAAGATGATCGTACAATATATCTAATGAACTATACCTCTGTATTTATGTTATACCTGGTGGGAGTTGAGTCCTTACCTTTTTGGTACACTTCTGTGTGATGATCCCTTTGTGGTATTCTTTTTTTTGGTGTTACCTTTGTGCTACTTACCTTTGTGGTACACTCCTGTGTGGTGATACCTTTGTAGTATTCTTCTATGTGGCATTACCTTGGTGGTACTTACCTTCGTGGTATTCCTTCTATTAAGGAACAATTTTACTTTTGGCTAAATACTTAGGCTTTGTGTTTCCTCAGGATCAAGTTCGGTATACATGATATGTTTGGAATATGTATGGTCATATACCTACGTAGGGTTGATTGTTGATTAGTGATTTTTAATTGTGTTCTTACATTGTGGTTTATCCTTTTTATATTTAGAGAGACCTTCGGGGGTCTCAGTGTCCCTACTGAAAATAATTATACTCACCGCTGCACGGGCTCCACCTGCACCATGTTGTGTCTTGTTCATAAAAAGGATAACATTGATTGAGGTCGAGGGTACATGTTTTGGAGGTTTCGTAGAGGTGGACATTAAACTAGGCGATCTGCAAAGATAAATACTGGAGATCTGTACCTACCCTTCAGGTAGGATTCTTGGCTGGTGTTCGAAGGATCTCTTTCTAGTTATACATGTACATTCAATTTGGGATCATATTTTCCCCCTTTACTTTATGAATATACCTTGTTTACAATATAGTTTACTATTTTCTTTTGTCATAGTGTGTGCTTGGTTTTTATGAGTTTACAGTTTTAGAGGAACTACCTTACTTGTATTAGAGATATGTTTTACTGGTGCTAGTCACTGGCCCCTGGACTATGGAAGGTGGGCATGGGGTAGTCACATTACGGGCCCCATCGAACGAGTCATGACAAATTGGTATAAGAGGAATCAGTTATATCGGAGATCATGGATTATGATATTTTTAATCAGCAATAGTGTTATGTATTATGAGTGTGGTTTTCAGTTTGGGGAATCCAATGTTGGTTCGGCAGTTGGCATATCCATACACAACGAACCAAACTTCTGATTTCCAACTCGGTGAATGAAAACACTGATTGCATGTGAGTTTCTAAAATGTTTTTCTTTTCATTCTCCTATATCCAGCTCACCAAGTATATCATATTGACCATGAGACATATGATTCTTTTAGGATTCCACTATGTAGACAGCCAGCTAGGGTTCTAGATTGAGTAAGCGATGATAGGCCACTGCAAGATGAGAATTTAGTGAAGGGCCCTCTTTCGTGAGTTGTACCATTATGTGGTGTACCAGAAGCCCCACTACCCATTAGGCAGGTGATGCCACCAACTCTAGTAGTAGAGGAAACACTCCACTGGAGCACATTGCATGATTTTCAGTTCCAGAGGCCACCAAGGATCCTGGTAGAAATAGATCCACAGGCAGCTGATGACTGGCTAGATGATGTGGTTGGAGTTTTCAACTAGTAGAAACACCAGATGACCTGATTATGATCCATGAAGCAAGTCTTCTTCCGGTTTCAATGGGAAGATGGTGGAGTTGATGCTCAAGAATCACAACGAGGTCACTCTCAACTGGGCAGACTTTGAGAGCCTATATAGGGCAGACTTCATCCCAAGAACATTACGCACTGTGCGTATACAAGAGATTCTCCACTTGCAGTAGGGCAGCATGACCGTGGCTTATTATTCAGAAAGGTTCACTGATCTCATAAACTACCTCTCTAAAATGGTGCATGACCCTTTATTTAGGTACAAAACCATCAAGCATAGGCTTAGGTAGAAGATTTTAGATTCAAGGATTTACCTCAGCATTCCGACCTAGGCGGGGTTGTTAGAGAAAGAACTCTTAGTGGTGACCTTATTTCCTGAGAATTCACCAGTATCCAGACCCGACATCGGATGTCACATAGAAGATTAATCTATAGTTTGAAGCATAACAATGATTCAGATTTCCAATGGGACTATACTTATAGGTGGACGACCGCATGATATAGGGTCGGTTGTTCGGGGCTCTTAAGATAAAGCAGCACAAGTGAGGAGTAGGGAGTGTCACTCGTTCGGTGGGCAGGGTCACATAGCTCGTGACTTCCTGACCCACCGTACGGACGACCCATAGATAGTTTAGGGACCTCTTGGGTAGAGGAGAAGATTTGATCGTTGAGGTCCGCAGGCAGGAGGAAGACATGTTAGAGGATCTAGCTGTTTAGCAGGTGGTGGGTGACGATTCGAGGTTATACCACCGCCACCTTCATGTGGTCATCCCCGAAAACAGGGAGCAGGTGGACAGGGATGAGCTCAGCTCTAGGAAGCTAAGGCCTATGAAAAATGCACTATAGAGATGATATGAGGTATGACTTGTGTCTAATCTACCATATATTTAGTACATATATACCCAGGTTCCAGTAACTCTTTTATTGCCACGTCCATTGTTTGTAGCTCAGAGATTCCAGTGGAGCCGTTGGATTGATCCTTACTACTAGAAACTCTTACAGGAGAGGTTTTGATAATTACACACTAGTGCCGGAAGTGTGAGCATACACTAGGAGGCAAGAGAATCAGCTCATATCTTCTAGTGGCCTCATTTCCTTACGACATCATCTTGGATATGGAGTGGTTATCCAGAGTCCATGTGCATATTGATTGTATTAGGAACAAAGTGTGTTGTGTCCTCAAGTATGGGAACACGTTTTCCTTCACCATTGATAATGGAACCTTTACTACACATGATGGATATACATAGAGGAGGGTGTATCTGATCACACATAAGTTTTCTAGCCTTACCCTCAATTAAGATGATGTTAAGTGTCCAAGCTATCCTGTAGTGGTGGACTTGTACGCTGATGTTTTCTCGGATGATATTCTAGGTCTACCTCCAAGAAGAGAGGTGGAAATTGATATCATCATGTACCCTAGGATGAAACCAATATCTATACCAGAATATAAGATTCATCCCATAGAGCTTGGAGAGCTATGATTTCATCTATAGGACTTGTAGAGAAAGGGGTTAATTAGGCCCACTGTTTCTCCTTGGGCAGCCTCGTTTTTGTTCACTAAGAAGGTGGATGGGAGTTTGAGACTCTGTGTGGACTATTAGTTCCTGATATAGGTGACCACAAAATACAAGTACCCACAATTGAGTATTGATGATCTCTTTGACCAACTGAAGGGAGCATGATGGTTTTTGAAGATAGACCTCAAATCAGGTTATCACCAGCTTGGGGTACATGATGATGATGTGAAGAAGATGTCCATCATTTGTTGATATGGACATTATGAGTTCTTGGTTATGCCATTCAGTGTGACCAATGCCCGAGTTGTGTTCATGGGAATCAAGAAAATGATATTCCAACCATCACTTGATCGCATTATGGTAGTATTCATCAATGACATCCTAATATACTCATCTATAGAGGAGGATCATGCCTATCATCCTAAGATAGTTCATGACACACTCCAGGGGTACCATCTTTATGGTAATCTCTCAAATATCTAGTTCTAGATTTGAGAGGTTCACTTACTAGGAAACGTCATCTCAGAGGCTAGAGATGCAGTGGATCTTGTGAAGATTGAGGTTGTGCTTTCTTGGGAGCCACCCAAGTGTGTGTCAGTGGTGTGGAGTTTCTTAGGTTTGGTTGGTTACTGTCGAAGGATTGTGCCTGAATTTTCTAGAGTTGCGGCACCCTTATGCACATTGAAAATGAAGGGGAAACCATTCATGTGGTTCGAGAGATTCCAACGTAGTTTCCAGGAGCTGAGACAAAGACTGATGAGTGCCCCACTCTTGAGGATACCAGATGATGGTGTAGGGTTTGTAGTCTACTATGACCCATCAGGGACTGGGCTTGGATGTGTCCTGATGAAGGAGAGAGTAGTGATCGTGTATGTTACCGATAGCTAAGACAACATGAGGAGAACTACGCAACCCATGACCTGGAGTTAGCAGTAGTGGTCTTCACATTGATGATGTGGTTTGTTTATTTTATGGAAGAATTTTTTACAGACTACTATGATCATAAGAGTCTCAAGAATATCTTCTCTTAGAAGGACCTAAACCTGAGACAACAACATTTTCTTGGGTTCCTCTTGGACTATGAATTCTGAGATAGTCTATACCCCTGGGAAGGGGAACGTAGTAGAAGATCCACTCTACAAGAGATCTGGTATACTATTTCTGAGTGGAGCAATGAAGAAGCTATCCATTTTATGGATATCATATGTGGATGAAGATGGATCAGATTATCTTCAGTCTCTGACAGTCAATACCCAACTCCTTCAGTGATTCAGGTAGGAGCAGCATGGGGACACTGACTGAGAGGCTCGATTTTCTCAAATATCCATAGGACAGGCACCGAATGGATTTTTTGATGTTAGGGAGCACATCATCCTTTTTCAGAGGATGTACTGTGGTAGAAATGGCACTATGGGGGGGATTGTTGAGAGAGTTCCATATATCACCTATAGTGGTACATACAGGAGAGGCGAAGATGTAACATGTCCTTCAGAGTAAGGACTGGTGACCGAGAATGAAGAAAGCAGTGGTAGAGTATGTCTCACAATGCCTTAGTAGTTAGAATGTGAAGGCATAGTATCAGGTTCCAGCAGGCTTTGTTTATCCACTAGAGGTTTTAGAGTGGTAGTGGGATGGAATTTCCATGTAAATCATTACATGACATCCACGCACGTCGAAGGTTCATGATTCCATCTGTGTTATCATTGACCAAATCACCAAGTTGGCCAACATCCTACAAATCAGAGATAAGGGACCATTAGAGGGAATGACACATATCTACATGTAGGTGATTGTGCGGATTCAAGGGTTTCCATCAATGGTTGTCTCTGATCATTATGCAAATTTTACTTTCCGACTATGGAAGTGGTTGCTAGAGGCATTATGGACTCAGATTCGATTGAGTACCACCTTCCATCCTCAGACAGATGGTCAGATGGATCAGACCATTCAAACCCTTGGGGACATGTTGTATTTTTTCAACATTGAATTCAGCCTCAAATATGAGGATAACTTTACTTTGGTGGAGTTCACATATAATAATATATATCACTCCACCATCAGTATGGCACCATTCGAGGAATTGTACAGTCGACCATGCAGATCAGCTTTGTACTGGACTGACCCATGGGAGTCATCACTTATGGGTCCAGAGTTGGTACGGGCTACCATAGAGAAGAAGCAGATCATCCAGAAGTGGATGAAAACTGCCCAAAGTAGGCATAAGTCTTTTTCTGATAGGAGTGAGAGACCTCTGGAGTTCGAATATAGAGACCATGTCTTTATAAAGGTCTCACCACGATTTGTTCTTCAGAGATTTGGTCGTGACGACAAGTTATCTCTGAGGTTCATTGGACCTTTTCAGCTATTTAGTAGAGTTGGAAAGGTGGTTTGTCGCGAAGCTCTTCCACCTCAGTTGCACCGGGTGAATGGAATTTTTCATGTATCCCAACAGAGGAGATATGTACAGGATCCTTCACACATCATCGACCATAACGAGTTGGATATCGACGATGGTGCCACTTTTTCGTAGGTTCTAGTAGATATTGAGGATCGATAGGAAGGAGTCCTATCTGGGAAATTGATACCTCTGGTGCGCGTTCGTTGGTAGCTCGACAACCTCTAGAGAGCACAAGTAAGCGGGGGTCTCAGATTAATTCATAGTACCCCCCACTTGTATCCCTTGTTTGGGTTGTGGCTTTGGGGGACACAAATCCCTGAGGTGGGTAGAATGTAAAGACCTAGAATTTTTAATTTAATTGTTTTTAATTTTATGGAAATATTATGAGTTCTTGAAAATTGATGTCAGGTGACTCTGAGGCCCAAAGTACTCAGAATGAATTTATTAACATTATTTTACGTACTTTCAGTAAATTCACGAGTGGAATTTTGTATCATCCGAACCAAATCTCAGAATTGTAATATGAGGTAACCATTAAATTAAAAACACTGATATTCACTTAAGGATTCCTTCACCTTGACGATAGTAGGTTAATGGTGGAAGTTAGTTTTTTTGTATTTTCATGGGACAATTGAAAAATAAAATAATTAAATTTCTTATTTTTCTTTCTTAAAACCTCCATTTTGAATCTTGGTGGTGGGTACCACCTGACATTGAAACCTATTATTTATTTTGATGTAACTCTTGGAATTCCCACTAATGTATGTGTCAACATTAATTAAGTTAAATCTAATTAAGTTGGCTCCTCATCACGTGAGGTTGAGGGAATCTTTGTGAAAGGCATAACACAAGGAGAGACTTTGGAAGATCATCCTCTAATGAAGAACCACCCCAACAAAAAACAATGAACTGATGCTCAAGCCCAGATATGAAGTGTGTTGTTGGAGAAACGAATGCCAGTGTACCCTTCATCGATTTCTTCTTCAACCGCATGCCACCTCCAACGAACAAACAAGGTGGTGTTTTTTTTATAATTATTATCATGGTAATTCTTTGATTCATTATTCATGTGATCCATGGTTTTGATCTAACACAGATGGTGCATGACAAAAAAACATGACACGATCCCTCTATAAATACATTGTTCGTGTATTCTTCATGGGTGAAGTGATGGGTTGAGAAAAACCCTCCCACCTAACCAGTGACTGACGCTGGCAGGGCAGAAGGTGACATCCATCACTCTAGTTGGCCGCGATGGTAGTGGCGATGCAATCACACCACTGGAGGAAGTTGCGGCCCTTCGACTGCGGCGAAGGAGGACTGCGGCCGAAACGTAGTCCGACCACGTGGAGGTAGTGTGGCATGCATCCACACCCCTGGTAGAGGAAGAGGTCGCGGCTACTGAGCCACATAAGTGCATCAGGAGGGAGGCCAACACACTACTGGACACAGGAGGACAATGGTATCATCACGACGTTGGGAGGAGAGTCATCCCGAACCTCCATCCTACCACGTCAATCCGAGTGGGACCACTCTAATGGGTCCCACATTCCAAAAGGTAGTGCCACATGGTTCCACCGGGTTTTCCATGCCGAATGGTTAGTTGGACGGTTCAAAATACCGGGGGCGCCTCCCCCTAGTGCAGCTATGGTGGGCTCCTCCATTGCATACTTCATCTAGCTAGGCAGACCACACCCATCTTGGCGGTCCACAACCATCCGAGTAGGCTGAACTGAGTTGCCCGAGTAGACCCTTTATTGGATAGGCCAGACTCGGGTCAGGCCGGGTCTGTCCGCCGGGTTAGGCCGGACCCTGGCCTATCTAGACCCAGATATGAATTTTGGCCATATCTTGAGAACCAGACTCCCATTTGACGAACCATCACCAGTGCTGGAATACTTCAATCGAGATGGTCCTTTTTGTATACTCCACTTGAGTTTTGGATAATGATGTATTATGGATTGGTTGTATCAAACCCAAATCCAATTGGGCCCTCTGAATGGGCACACTAATAACTCACTGACCAGACATCAGATTGAAGCGCCCTTAATCACATTGGTTCCCAAATGACATGACGAACCTTTGTGATGCTTCATTGTGGAAATTCATGGTATTTTAAGTATTTAATGATGTCTTGAGGAGAGTAAATTCCTGGAATCAAGTGCGGTTAGTGCCAGAACCCTGTGGCTGGATGTACATGGGGAGTCTTCAGATCGTGTTTGGGTCACCCTAAGATCCGGTGTGGGTCGACATCTTCATATACTATGTGGGTCATCCCCAGATCTTGTTTGGGTCATATTTCGATCATATGTGGGTCATCTTCATATCATATGGGGACATCTTCAATCCTATGTGGTTTAACAATAGATCTTCTCAAAGAAGTAAGATGATCTTTCAATACAACTAATCATCTATACATTCGAACTTAAGTTATACTTGGTGTGAGCTGAGTACTAACATTTGTGGTAAACTTCTATTTGATGATACCTTTGTGGTATTCTTCTATGTGGCATTACCTTTGTGGTAATTAACTTTCTGTTATAGTCATTTGTGTTGATACCTTTGTGGTATTCATCTTTGTGGCATTACCTTTGTGGTACTTAACTTCATGGTATTCCTTCCTTCATGGAACAGTTGTACTTTTGGCTAATGAGTTGGGCATTGTGTTTCCTCATGATAGACATGGGTAAACTTGGTAACTTAGGTGTATGTATGAGAATATACCTATGCATATTTTATTGTTTATTCATTCTTGTAATTGTGGTCTTAATTTTGGTTTTATCATTTATGAATTCAGAGAGACCTTTGTGGGTCTCGAGATCCCTACTAAGTATCGTTATACTCACCCCTGTATAGACTATGCCCACACATTGTTGTGTCATGTGTAGACAACAGATAATGTTGATCAAGGTTGAGGGTACTAGGTCTGGAGGTAGCTTGGAGGTGGATATTAGACGAGAAGATCCGTAGAGATGACTATTTGAGAGCTGTACCTATCCATCAGGTATGATCCATGGAAGGTGTTCATAGGAGCTATTTCTAGTTTTAAATATACTTTCATTTGGGATTGTATTCAAGCCCCGTTACTTTTTGTATATACACTTTCTACTATATAGTTCACTTTGTTCTTGTATCCAAATTTGTCCATGGTTTGTGTGAGTTTACAAGTTTAAAGGCAATGCCTTCCTGGTTTTAGGGATATGCCTTTCTGGTGTTAGTCACCAACCCCTATCCTATGGAAGGTGGGTTTGGGGTAGTCATGACATGGGCCCCAAGGAACGGGTCTTGACATATATATTCCTTATATATATTTATAACAATCTATATATGATAGTGATAGAATAATTTGTTTCACTTTTCAAAAATATTGTAGAAGGTATGTATGAATTAACACTGTTTCAAAATCGAAATAAAATTTAATCATATTTATAATACTGAATTGTTTTATATAATGATTCATAACAGCTATTTTTAGGATATAAATAAGAGTTTTAAAAAAATTCATCAATTAAGGTTATTACCAATTCTTTTAAATCACTCTTTAGATCTGCATATATTGACCCTAGAGATAGACTATTGATAAGACCATCATCTCTAAATTTTATATTCGGAACATTAGAAGTGAATTCAGTTGATGCTGGTCAAGATATTTGTCTCAATGTGATGTGAATACGAGAGAGTTTAAAATCACATTTTTAATAGAGTGGAGAGGAACTATTAGAGTTTCATAAATCCTTAAAATATTATTAATTCAATATTATGAAAAGTTAACAAATTATATTTCTCCATGTTTCTTATTTGAATATTATATGGATTATTTTTCAATCATGGTGTGGAGTAAACTTGATATTTTTTCTTAGTGAATAAGGAATAATTTTATATAATAAATTAAATATATTAAATATGTGCACGTACAATTTTATAGAAAATGTGGAATATCAAAAAAACTGATTTTTGAATGTAAAAGAGAAAGAAATAATTATTTTAAGTGAATGTATTTTACCCTATTCATTATTTAAGGATAGACTGCATGGGTAGTTTGTGTTAAAGAGAGTTTGTTTGAAGATGTTTAAGGTAAATTAAGTGAATAAATTGTTTTATTTATTATGATACCCGACCTATTAAATTATCTTAATATACTTTAATGGGAAAATATCAGGGACTTCCAAAAAACACGAGATGTATAGTGAAATTATTGGAGGAGATTCTATGGGGAAACAACAACCATATAATGATTGAATGATTGGTGAGGAACATAATGAAAGGATTTTTCCAAACAATAATGGAACATCACTGCTCCTCACTAGTGATCAATCCAAATAAGGGTATTTTGTCTATTTATTTATATTAACTTATAAAATGATTATTACTATTAAAAATGAGAATCAATCGACCAATTTATTTATGGGTGGATCTGATATATTTTGGGAGTGGTTTATTTGATGAGTTTTATTGATAGAATAATTTTTTTTCTTTATCTCTTCATTTTTCAATAAAAAATAAATTAATCAATGAAAAAATTAATAATGGATGATTTTCACACCCTGTGTTTGTTGTCATTGATTTATGACTCCATTCTTCATTAATCATTGGCTATTACTCTATCCCATGGATCAATAAATACAAGTTAACCAATAATTGTGAAGATGATTCTTGAAATAATCAATTGATGTTAGAGATCGTCTTTTAATATAAAGAAAATTGATCTATGATGACATATTGATAGAGGATTACAATTTCTTCATATAGTTTTTATGTGTGGATACTAGGTGATTCCATTGAGGGATTTCCCCAACGTTTGATATTTGAATTTGGATTTTTGTTGACTATAAAGATTGACTGATGGTGTTCCGTTTTCTGTGATAGGGATTGGCGAGATCAATGTATTAAAGAGAACAATACAATATGTTAAATAGATTAGGGATTTGTTAAAAAAACTCATGGCATGTAATAATGAATTATAGGGTTTTTTGGAATCTCAATTTGGTGGCTATGGATTCATTCAAGAGTTATATATCACACAATATGTGACATCGGTCAAATGAATTTTTAACCCTTACATGGAGGAATCACATGTACCCAGAATGGTATATTGGAATGATAATGGTAATAAATCACTATATATAGAAATAACTATCTATACTCAAACATGTCAAATAGTACATGGGCACGAGAACTCCATGTAATAAAGAATAGAACGAGACACTGACACATTCCATTTTACATGATCCCTACCTAGTGTATATGGGAATCCTTTTGTACATCTAGTAAACAACTTTTAGCTATTCAAGATTGTCTTGGAGCCCTTTTCCTCTTCATCTTAGGTAGACTACATTAGGGAGAGTTCCCATAAATAATTCCAAGTCAGTTAGAATATAATCACATCCTACATATAGATTAGAGATCCATTCAATTGGTCTTATTAGATATAGTTGTTTGAATCCTTCTATGATACCTAGAGTGGGATCATTATATCCTAATATTTCCCTAGATAGAGTAAATTCTTTAACATTTTGACCAAAAATAGATGGGTATATATCCTTTACATGGTAGGTTTTCATAGATTGAGTTTATGGTACATCCCTTGTCCTTGATCATGATCCTTGTCTTTGTATCGTTCAATTCATACATCAAATTTATACTTCTAATGGCTAGACCTCATGAGTAGTAAATGTTAGGAAAAAATTTGCGTTATTTGACTCATGGTGTCTGTTCTCTTTGATGAGTGCTATGTGGAATCTAGGAGCATAATCCCTATAATGAAACTATAAAAATAAAGTAATTTATGAATGAATGTATTTTTTTAGTATATTTATAAACTATTCTTATATTCACTATAGATATATAGAAGGGTATAGATTAATATTATTATTTTTGTTATTTTCATAGTGATTTTAAGGTGATAAACTATGTATTTATATAATCACCCCTTCACACAATTTTCTGGCACAATTTTTGTTTTATGAACTGATATACCTTTTGAAGAATTCCTAGAGAAACCATGAATGGGTGTATTTTATTAAGATAGACTGAACGAGGTGTATTCTAGAAGATACATTGACAGATTCCCTCTTCTATAATTTTAGGTTAGAGATGTTTTATAATGTTTTGTGGTGGGAATATATTTGGCCATTTATCCATTATTTACCTATTTCCATATTCTAATTATTGTATTTACATGTAACAATGAATGTTATATGAGTTTCAAAACATTTAATAATTGTATGTGAATGTATATTTGTGCGTTTGTACATTTTAATTACACTATTGCATCCCATGTGATGGATATTCATTATTGACACTATTTGAATACCCCTGAACAATTATATTTGGGATTGGGGTAGTCATGAAACAGGACAGATTAGGATGGGTCGTTACAGAGTGTAATTGTTATTGGTTATTCCTCAAGACTAGTGTATGTGATATTAGTTTGGGGAAATAGTGATAACTGTTTCATTATCATCTTTTAGTTCAGGTTATCTAGTATTTGTGAAAGAGCTGACATTCTATACAGTGTGTCTCTAATAACAATCATTTCAAATCTATACATTTGGAAACTAGTTGTAGTGAATACGTTAGTTCATGAATAATATAGGAATGGGTTTTTGTCTCCATATTATTCTTCAGTTTTCACTCTAGATATACTCGTTTATCATGGTATATTTTATCTATTCTACAATTCCTCTATGAATTATTCTTGCAAGGATAATAATAAATATCACGAGAATGATACATTAAATTATTAGGTATCAATATATGTTATTTTCATAGAGGTTTTCCCTCTAGGTGGTGCATAAGTTATAACATCACTAGTGATGTGGTAGATATTACATGAAATTCTAAGAGATTAGGTGTGATTATTAAGTGCTCTTTATGAGTTTCAGTGATAGTGACCCCTCAGGATCAAAGGTGATCCCAACCCATAGGGGGAAGAGGACTGGCTTGATGTTGTATCTTGAGTTTTTCATTTTTATCACACTTTTGGATTAGATTGGAGTCCTTAATGTGATACTTTTCCATGTATTTATACGATGATGGTGGGGTTTTGTGACCCAGTCATAGTATGAGGTGACTCTATCATTGTAGCTTTTGAGGAACCATTTCATATACTATTTATATCTATCTATTTTTAGGTTTAAATAAATTGAGGAAATTTTACTCTTCATCGAGGTAGTATAACGGTGGATGAGTTTTCATCAAGGATTAAAACCCATTAGAGTTACTAAATGGATGTGGTTTGTGATTAGTTATTTCGATCTCAGACAATCAAGTGAGTATTTCATAGAGTCCTTCCATCAATCATTGTAAATATATTAATTTCTACCTATCAAAGCTTCTAAATATATATATAGTGGTCGAGAGTTTCCTTGAGGATAAAATGCATAATTTGTTTATCTGATAGTTGGCACATAAGGGAGTAGACTTTAATTTTAGGGAGAGAAATTCAGACTCAAGGAATTAGACAAGAGAGGTATTCTAGGAGGTGATCTAAGGATAAGGGGTCCATGGTGTAGAGATCACCAGATGGGTCTACTGAGGCTAGGGAGATATGGTCATACTCTTGGGATGGATGTGGATATCTTGTTGGTTATTGTATGACCTCCCATATGACTAACAAGGAGTCATTGGATGGGCCGATTATAAAGATGCAGTGGCTGGAGAAGATAGTTCTATATGGAGGAATATGTGGGGGATTATATGTTAATTATATAGAGGTGTTAGATTTTTTAACATATTAGCACCACCGCCCTAGTTTTATTACTCCATTGTCAAAGATCTTGAGGATATGGGCGATGAAAGGTACAGGTGATCATGCATTTTATCTAGAGGATGTAGATATGATATAAGGTATGACATGGGTCTTTTCTACCTTAACAAATGTACATTGACATAAGTTATAGTCATTCCATTATTTTAATATATCTTGATAGATACATAGTGTTCCCAGTTCATCCTTTGGCTCGATCTTTTTGAATGGATACTTTTATGATAGGAGACTTGAAGATCATGCACTTCTTCCAACAGTGTTACCTCACTCATGGAGGTAGAGTTTCTATTGGGATATCATTTTTTTAGTGTTGATTCATGAAAATTTCATCTTAATAAGGGATACGTTATCTATAGTTCATGGATAGAAACACAATTTAAGGTGGAAGATGTGATGTTTCTATAATTATGGGACTTGGTTTTTTTTGTGTGAAAAGGAAACACAAGATAAACATGATAAAAATAACCATAATATAGTGAACCCAATTACTCATTATTTATACACCATAACCCTTGGTTTATTGTATTCTATGATTTTTCATTACTCTAAAGGGGTGGAAGAGTTTGAAAACTTCTTTCCAAAGGATATTCTCATCTTGGATACTCTATGGTAGATAGTGTTCTACATTGATCTAGACCCCGGGATGTCACTGATATCACCACTATGGTATTTGATGGATACTGTAGATATTGACAAGCTAAGTGAGCAGTGAGAAGACATGCAAGGGAATGTTATTATTGACCTAGTCTTCAACCCTAGGAATCCCCAATTTAAATGTCTATGATGGTGGATGTGATATTATTGTTTTAGGATGACTACATTCACCTAAAATAGGTGACATTAAATGAAATGAATCAACTTTAATGAATTAGGATGTCTATCATTAGTTGATAGGGGAAAAATGTTTCTAAATATTGAACTCAAATCTTACAATCACCAATTATGAGTACAAGGTGAGGATTTGAAAAATGGGAAATTCATATATCCTTATAGACACAACAAGTTATTAGTTATTCCATTTAGCTTTTTGAATAGTCTAAAACATTTCATTGGAATCGTGAAATTGATCATTAATATGTTAATATATCTGTTTTTGGTAGTCTACATCCATGTTATCATTGTGTATATAGCTTCCAAGGACGATCATGCAAGACAGTTGATGATTGTTCTATATTTACATAATGATATCTATCCATATAGGAAGATCTCAAAGAGGTAGTTAAATATATAGGAGGTCCAAATTATTAGATTTGTTATATCAATAGACTGTATAGTAGTGGACTCGATTAAGGTTGATGTAGTGTTAGATTGGGAGCCACTAATGAGTGTTATGGTGGTATAGAGATTACTTTTGTTGGAAATATACTATCAAAGATTCATTATTAATTTATCTAGGGGTTCATCTCCATTTATATATTTGACAAGATAAGGGAAGGATTTTATGGGGACATAAAGGGGATAGTTAGGCTTTCTAATAGATGATGGGAAGGTTTATTAGTTCTCCCATCTAGTGGTTATTAGAGGGTGTCGAGTGCGTAGTTTTACGTGATACATTAAGAAACATTATCTATTGTGTTAGGATGTGGAGTTATGTGGTGAATACTCATGGTTTACCTCAGTTGAGATGACATGAGTAGAAATACATGACCCATGAACTTGTGTAAGAAGAGGTATTTTTTCACTGAATCTATGGGGACAATACCTAATGTGTGGGAATTTTATTATCCTTTCACCCACAAGAGTATCAAGTATATGTTTTATCCTAAGGATATTAACATCCGATAAAGGTGATGTATTTATTTCCTCTAGGGATATGGCTACGATATTTTCTATACTCATGGGTAGAGGAACATACTAGAAGATTCTATGAGCTTATGATCTTGATCACAGTTGCTGAGCGGGCCACCAAAATTGATGGACTCATTATAGTTATCCATTATGGATGTAGTAGAGCCACATACCTATAATCAATGGCTATTGCAAATATAATTTTTTACTAATTTATGGAGGATCAACATAAGTATTATGACTATGAGACCCATCGTGGAATAAGAATAGATGGACTCATTATAGTTATCCATTATGGATGTAGTGGGTTTTTCTTAACCCCTTTAGGTGCATGAGTGAAAGAAGGATATGATATCCATGGAAATGATGATGGGCTTACCACATAAATCAAGGGGAGAATATTATCTCTAGGTGATCATATGGAGTCTCACTTTTTCATCCCACTCCACATCTATCGATGTGAAAAGTTCAGAAGATAGAATGTGATGCCTCTTTGAGTAGGATATGTTCATACTCCATAGAGTTCCATCGATGTTCATTTCTTACTTTGAATCTCACTTCATATATTGATAATCGAAGGGATTGCTGGAGGATTGTGAGACTCAATTATATTTGAGTGCGAAATTTCACCCTCTATCTGAGGGCTAGATTAAGTGGACCATTTTTGTTCAAGGGTACATTTTGTGATTTTATATAATAAACATTGTCTATAATTGGCAGGATCAACTACTATTGGTACTATTTTTTATGATAATATATACCATTCAACAGACAGTTTGTAAACATTTTAGGCATTTTATAGTAGACCATGCTGGTGAACATTATTCTTGACTGAACTAGGAGTGACAGTTCATATGGAACTTGAGTTTGTGAGATCTAATATATAGATGGTGCAAATCATACAAGAGTGTATGAGGACTACACAACACCATATAAATTCTTATACTAATCGATGATTGACGCATTTGGAGTTATATGAGGGAGACTATGTGTTCTATTGGTTTCACCTAGACATGATTTATCGAGATTTTTTCATGATGGAATGTTTCCTCTAATATTAATTTCACCATTCTAGATACAACATAGTGTTTACAGGGTGGCATATCGATGAGCTCTATGACTACAGTTAGACCTCATATACCCCTTATTCTACATGTTCTCACGGGGGAGGTATGTTCATAATCCATCATATGTTATCTATTAGGGAATAATGGACATTGATGATGGAGATAACTTTGTTGATTACCGAAGAGTGATCAAGGATCATAAGCGTAGGATCCTTAGTGGGAGAGGGATTCCTTTATTGAGTGTCTCATTGCTGCAAGAGAATATTTTGGAGAGAACCTAGTAGAGGGAGTCTCATATACATTCTTAGTACCCTAATATCTTTGTGTATCTTTTTTTTTGGATTTTCAAGAGGAAAATCCCCATTGTAGGGATAATTTAGAAACTATGATTTAAAAATGTTTTGTTTTGGAATATTATAATGATTACTTTAGGAGTTTAGCATGGAGACAATATTAGATTCTTTAGCCCATTGGGCCTAGAATTAGATTTTTAAATATATTACATATATTAAATTCAGGGGTATGTAGTTCTAGGAAAAAATGTAACATATTTATAATATATTCTAAGATAAAATTTTGAGACATCTTTTGAGATTATAGTATGGTTTCACCCTACTAATCATATAACCATGGAACGAGAAAGGAATTCGGGATTAGGCATAGTATTGGGGGGATGTTTAGAATATATTTATATATGTATTTGACTACCTAAGATTTTATATTTACATAATTATATGGCTATGGAAAAATCCTAGGGGTTCCACCTAACCATAGAGATTTAGTGGATCCATTAGAGGGGATTCCATGTGAAAAAGAGAAACATATAGTGGTTCAACAATCAGTGCATGATAGAATTCAAGGATATTATCAAATAACAATGGAACATGACCATTATTATATATATATCAATCCAAATTGATGTATAGTGTTTGTTTTTTTCAATTCAAATTTATTATTTCTTTGAAAAACGAGAATCAATGAAATAGAATATTGATTCTTGGATTTTCCGTATTGAGGTATGGGTTTATATGTGGGGTTTTTTTGGGATAATTATATATTGTTATTGCCTCTTAATTATTCATTATAGTGGAAGTAAATCCATGAAAACAAAAACATTGATCCAAGTTCATTCACTTTGATTGTGTTTGGGCATATTTTACCCCATTATTCAATCATTGTGGGAAATTCCTCAAACCTATGATTCATTAAATAATGATAAACCAATCGTTGCATACCCATTTTCTAGTGAAATGGATTGATATAACATATCTTGGTTCAAATAAATGATGTAATTGAGCAAAAAAATGGATTTAGATCAGATTGTAGTTCCATAATGGGGGTTGAAATGCGACTACAATGAAATGCAGTAGAAGGAATTATTATATATTTTGACGGATAAATTTCAATGCTCAACGAATACAAGGTTTGTCAGATGGTGTTCAATTGTTTTTTCCAAGGGGTATGACTATATCAATGGTCATAGGAGTGAATTAATGTGCCTGAAATAGGTCTTGGATACTATAACATCCTATAACACGAGGTGTGTCCTCTAGAATTACACAATGTGTTGGACCAAAAAAATGTTTTTTTAGGATTTCAGTGTGAAGTTAAGTATCAAAAGACTTTTGAAACCTGTCACATGTCATGTTATCACTTTGTTTGAGGATCGACATATACCAGGGATGATTAAAAAGAATGGGAAAATAAAAAAAATACATAAACATAAAATATACGTTGTAAATGTACACAATTAGGAGTACACATACAAAGACAAGAATTGTACTTGGGCACAAAAACTGACACAAACATGGCTTTTCTGACAAGGGAAAATCCAGTGTCAACTAGACATGTCATATACTACAAGTACAAGCCATGTGAACCTTAAAATTTAGATTCAATCACTTATACACCTCATTATGGAATTATTTAATTATGGAGATTTCCCCTGATCATTTCCCAAGGGTTTTGTATAGAATTGTGTCCTACACATATGACCTAGTGTGTGTTTTTATGCACCATGGCCTAGGGTGTGTTCATTAGTAGTGTGTCGTTACCTTATGAATTACAGGGTATACATCAAATGAAGACACATGATGTGTAGTACATCTCAGATGGACACCATCAGTGCTATTTGAATCATGGAGTTTTTTATCTTGGATGAGTGGTATGTGGAATCTATGATCAAGATCCCTAGAATGGAATTTTGATTATGACATTACATTGAGAATATGATTCATTATTGATTATAATTGTATATTATTATTATATTTTCTATAAATATATAACAGTGTAGAGATGACTTGTAAGCTTATTATTATATACTTAGTGATATTTGGGTGTCTTACTAGTATTATAATATTAACCCCAGTATGGGAATAAATTTCTTTTTATGTGTCTAATGTGGAGGAATTTCTTTTTGATATAGTTATAGAGGGTCCATGGCTAAGAAGAGTGTAGTGAGACATACTGGTCGAGGTGTGTTCCAGTAGTATCCTCGACTGTTGCCTCTTTCTATAAAATCATTTTGGGATTGTTTTCATAATATTTATGGTTGTATTTTTTTACCCTTTTCCCATTTAGTTCTTTATATTTTACTATCATTAATGTATTAATATGTATGAATGAATGGTTTATCAGTTGTTTTTAAATTTTTGTGTTGTGATGGCTTGGGGATGTATTTAAGTGTCTCTATCGAGTAACAATATGATATGGCCTCCCATGTGTGATATATTCCGTCATGTCACTGGTCATAAACCCAATTATATTGGAGGAAATCCTATGGTATTCACAACATAGGCCCCATTGGGATGATTTATAACACTAAATGGTTACAAACATCCTACAACATGAAAATGGAAGACAATTGTGAACATATCATATACACTTTATGATCTTTTAATACTCAAATGAATTTTTTGTGACCGAATAAAATATTACTGTCATAAAATTCCAATATTTTCAATTTAGGCAATATTCACATAATTCACTTAAATGCCACCAAGAAATGATTTTAATTAAAATATAATAATTTTACAATACTCTGATATAATATTCATGGTACACATTAAATCACTGAAATTATATTAATTCCAATATTTTTAAAAGAAATTATTTTTTTATTAATTATAATCTTATTTAATCAATAATATAATTTCTAAAAATTAAAAATAAATATAATTTGAGATAATATTTTTTTGGCTCAAAATAGTTAGTTTGATGTATTCATAATATTATTTTGTTATATATAAGGAAGCATAATAGATATTAAAAATATATTGATATTTTGTAACATTATGTGATTTAAAAAATAAGTAATTAATATTTATGGAAAATTGTCCAATTGTTTAATACCCCCATATTTATTGAAATATATATTTTCTAATATAATTAATCTTTTTGACATTTTTAATTTCACAGAACACTAACAGTTGATTGTGTTATATGAAATAACATCGTAACTATTAATTTTGCATAACACAATTTCAATATTTCACGATAAAGAACATATATATTAGCTTCTAATGCATACAACACTGGGTTTGGATCCAGATACACACAACGATAAATTCTTTCGATAGCTTGTGTTACATGCAAGACTTTGTTTTACCAAACTAATTTGTAATGTTAATATTATTAGTAAAATTATATTATATTTTTCAATAATTCATTTGAATGGAGTTTATGAATTAGATTAATCATATGGAGAAAATATGGTTTACAAATATAATTAATTAGAATTATTTTTTACCAATTAACTATAAATGAGAAAAATGCCCTTTTAAAAGTATACAAAAAAGTTTGCTGGAAATAAATAATTTTTAAATTATAAATTTTTTACCACAACAAATTAATTAAACGAATTTTGATAAAATATTTTTATAATATATAAATAGTATATTTAGTAAACTAATTATCTTCCTTGTTTTGTGATAATATATTAGAACAAAACCAAATTTACAATTTATGATAATTATTTTTTCTGAAAGTTATTTTTACAACTTTTTATTGGAGAACTGATTTTGAATAAAGTTTTTACAAATTTATAATTTTAATATGATAAAATAACCATTATTTTTTGAAATATTAATATCAAAATTTTCTTTGGCTGAACTTTTTTAATTTTTTTAGAACGTTTGTGTTTTCATTATCTCTGAAAATTAATAAATTTTAAATGAAATCTATTTTATTCTATCATATTTATATAGTTAAATTATGGTTTGAATTGGTTTTAAAATATAATTTTTATTATTTTTCATCCATTATTTTAATTCATATCTTGTAACATTGAAATTTTATATGAAAACATTTTAATGTTTTGGGCCTTTTCACTTTTAAAACATGTCATCTCATCCCTTCTATGTGATTAATTTAAAATTAATTTTTGCAGTATATATGATTATAATTTTTCAAAATGAATCACATATATTGAATCAGTGGGTAAAAATTTATTAAAAAGTTCCCTTAAATTTCTAGATAATAGGAATAATAACTTTTATAACTTTTATTACCAAGATTAAGGGAAAAATTTGTAATTAAGGTTATAATGAATGGTACGAATAATCCAAAAAAAATAATACATGGAAAAATGTTATTACATATATTTAATTAGGCCCTTAAAAGAAAATTTTTTTAATTTAATTATTTTATGCATACTTTTTAAAAAATGGATTGAATTTTATTAAAATAAACGAGTGTGACAATAATTCATACTCTATGTTTTAAAAATTATAATCCTATTAATATGATGATGAATATAAGATATGCTAGGCAATATTTATTCTCATGAAAAAAAAATATTAATTAAATCATGGAAATTTATGTCATGATTTTATTGAATAATTAATAATCATAAATAATTATATAATGATGTCACAATAATTAATCAATCAAATGAAAAAATAAATTAATTGATATTAAAAAAATTAAATGAGATATAATATTGATTAAATAGGGTTATAAATGAATATTATATGATCATATGATATATTATGGGTGTATTAAATGAATTGGATTGATTATAAATTTCTTCATTGATTTTATTAATGTTAATGTAATGAATACTGTCAAAATTGATATTAATGAAATTTTTTGAAAATAATATTATATTAAATTTGTAAAAAAATATAATGAGTCATAAATAAGGAAAATTAGAATAAATTATGGTCTAAAATATCATGAATTTACCATTTATGGTTCAAGTTACACCTTATATGTAAATATACCAACCATTTGTAATTGAAAAAGTTGTTACCATAGTTTAAATTAAAATGGTTAAATATTATTAATATAAATGATAATGATTAAGATTAAAAAAATTCTAAAATTTAGTGAATGATGATATTACAACCTTATAATATCTCAGAATATATTAAATCTATTTTGAAATGTATTTGAATTTATATTGAATTTACTAAAAATCAATTATTTCATGAAATTCTAAAAGTTCCCCTTCCCTCTATTATTAAATAGAACCAATCCTTCTCTTTTTATCACACATATTAGGCCCTTTTTCTATGAAAATCCCTTCCTAAATATCCTCAAAACATACCTCCCTTAATCCTAGAGGCATCACATTTAGTATAAATCAAACCAAGGAAGCACTTTTCTAATAAATGAAAATTGCTACCAAAATATGACATTACGTCATTCAACAAGAAATTTTGTTTAATTTATTTTTCCACAACCTCAATTACTCTTACGATCTGATTAAAAAACCTCTATATCATCAATATAATGAGATGTTGTTATTCTATGGTTTTTTCCTAAACCAAAACACACATCCATCATATGTAATACACAATCATCGTTCGTGTATACAATGGACTACTTCCTCAAGAACAAATGTCATTCATTTTTCCATTTCCACCTTTTTGTATTGAATTAATTTTGTAATTTTTATTTTTATATTATATATATGATATTAATGATTTAATTATTATTATTTAATTATTATATATAGCATTATTTCATTATTTCATTATATGGAAATACAATAATTTTTTTTCGGTTGTGTGGACTACAACATGCTCAATACGATGTGATTTTTTCACACATTACAAAAAAATTATTAAATATGTGTTTAGTAAAAATATACGATATGTAATACACAATAATGGTACATATATTTCATTTAATTTCTCCCAATAAAAATTATTGGAAAATATAAACATCATAAATTTGTACGTATAGCTTTCTACCACTATAAACGGTTTCTTCCATTACATGTTTATTTTATTTATTGATTATTATAAATATATATATAATGAATATATATTCTCTTTATAAATTATATTCACTCTTGAAATATATATATAAAAATATATATAATTAGATCAACAGTTAGATGTCAAAACATATAAAAAAAGTGTTTACTACCCGAAACATAACATTAACTAGTAATTGTTAATAAATTGTTAATATAAAATTATAATCATATCATATAAGTTTTGATATTATATGACCCAAACAAATTAAATTGAAATTTTATTTTTATAATTATGTTATATAGTATAGATAATATAAAATCATATAGATAAAACAATACAATATTTGTGTCATATATATCACATATGTGCATTTAACCCATCCTTATTACATTTCATAAAAAGTGAGAAAAAATAACATCGCTTCACGAGCCTTTAGTCCATCATACACGTGAATGACATAATTATTTTCTCATAGAAGGAATTGAATCATGGAATATGTGAAATAAAAAATTCATAAATATAATAATACCCTAAATATCATATATAAATTATATATCCATAATTATTTCAATACTTGAGTGGTTGTAATTGAAAAACGCATGACATCAGTAAAAAAATAAGTAGTTCACCATACACATGAATGATGATTTTATAACCCATATTATAGATGTGGATAAAGAAATATCAAATTACCATGGCATAAAAAATATAACTATATTGAGTATATTTATTTTTTTATATCATCTTGTTATAATATTAATAATTGATGGAGAATAAGAAATAATCAAAACAAAAAATCTTATTGATAAGGTTACTTCTTTTTCACATATCCTTATTTTGATAGAATAAATACACTTATTATTATATATTTTTTTCCAAATTAAGAATTTTATGATGAGATGATTGTTGATTGGATGTAATTGGTATAGTTAAAGGATGACCCAAAAGGGTTTTAATGTGAGAATCTGAGAGCAGACGTTGTGGCGTTTTATATGTGAGGTGAGTGCCACACTATTAATTTCATTAATGAAATAATTAAAAAGATTTTTCATGTAAAATGGCACAAATTATTAATCATTCTTGATACTAAAAATGATAAAATCGAAAAACGAAAAACCAATATGTTTTTATCATGTTTAATGTAAATTTTTTCCCTTTTAATTTTATTTTACCCCCAGTAAAACCATTATGACCATTACCGAGGTAAATAATATTTCATGTTTTATAAAATTAATTTCGAAAAAAAATTTATCAATATATTTTGAAAATTTTGATGATTCAAAATATTGAATCCATTTTTTCAAATTACAATCAGAAACCAAGAAAAAATTGATATAAAATTAATATCACAGACTAGAAGAGAAAATTTTGATTGTAATGTGAAAATGTTTCAAAGTTTACTAAGATTATATATAAAAACTAAATTTGAAATTGATTCTAATAACCTAAATTGTATTAATCGATTTATAATTTAGATAAATTTACTTTAAAAAAAATATATTTAATTTTTATAAAAATGTTAAATTAAAAGGATGTTTTCAATATTTATTTAAAATTTTTCACTAGTCTTCAAGAAATCAATATTTTCAGAAAAAATATAAAAAATTCACCCTAAAATTATACTCATATTATAATTCGAAATATGTTTATTATTTTATTATATTAAATTTCAATAAAAATTATTTTTAATTTTATTATCATTTACAAAAAGAAATAAATATAATGAATTTGAAAAAATAGTATTTTTCAAATAGATAGAGTATTTATTGAAAATTTAATTACTTATTTTTATATATTATTTATATACATAAATCCATTGTAAAAAATATTTAAAATTTGTTAATACTATAAATTCCACTATTTTAATGGAGAGATTACAATAGCCATGTTTAAATAACAATATTAATAATATATCATTGTTTTCATAAAATTAAATTTTCCATGAAAATCTTGCTACCCCAGTATTCTATCTATCACATAATCAACATGGTTTTTTTGAAACATAAGATATAAATGAATTATTAATTTATTAGAAAACAATAATTCATAAAAATTTTAGGTGTTACATTCTTCCCACATTTAATTGAAATTATCAGATGAAATTTGAAACTATTATACAAAAAAATAAAAATACTTATAACTCACTATAAAGTCAAGACCCCATGTCACAAAATCAAAATAATGATTTTTTCAAAATAAACATTGACTAGGTGAGTGGAATTATTTCATATATAATTATTAATATCTTCCAAAATCACAACTAGTTATAATATATATGAAATTTGTTTTCCAGGTGGTATGAATTTTGAGTTCAATACATATAAAGGTGTGGATTTGTAAAACCCATGGAGAAATATGTGGAACAAATAGTGTAATTGAATGAGGTTGAATGGAAGAATAAAATGAGATGAGACCATCTCGATTTGATAAATATTTTTAAAATGAATGATATACCTAGGTCTTAGTTTCATTTTCATCTTGAATTTAATTAGCTAATTACATAGATAAATTATTAGAAACATTTTTTCGTTAATATAAAATTCTATATCATTTTGTAGAAACACACCATAACTTGTCTGTCGACCCAATGATTCATTATTGTGATGTTTAGTGGAATTAACCATCACATACATTTAGTTATATATCTCACATCCCAATATCATTATTTATTCCATATCATTCCATTATGTTGGGGTTCTATATTTATTTTCATAAAAGGATTCATAAGGTTCCATAAAAATTCTCTATTGAAAACTATTTGTTTATGAGAACTAAACTATATGAAGATGTTGATCCCAACCAATTTTGAGATATAAATAAAAATATTTCAAAAAATCATATAGGGTTGGAATTTCCTGCTAATAGAGAACATATTTCCAATGATGATACATAGTGTCGAAAATCATATCTATATTATGATATTGATGAAACCACTAGTTGAAATTTGTGGTAATTCTGAGATACAGAATAAAAAGAATAGAATGTGGTACTCCATGACTCCATAAAACTTATTTAATGTATATTGTAGAACATTGATCAAGGGAGATGTTTTCTATGATTGTGATGAAGAGTGGTTAATTTGTAAGTCAACCAACTAAAACCTATATATTATTATCCTCTTTAGAAATTTTAGGTTCATCAATGACTAAATCAATGGTGATGTTTTCCCATTTCAATTATGGTAATAGTAATTGATGTAATATTACTAGATACTTTTTGCCTTCATCGTAATTTTTTTACAAACAAGAATCGAGATACAAACTCCACGATATGTCTCTTTATTCAATCCCACCATAAGTATGTATTTAAATATCCATACATTTTCATATATCCAAGATGAATATATAATTAAGAAATATGGGGTTCCTCTAACAACACCTTAATAAAATAGGAAATGGATAGAATTTATATATAGTTTATAAATCTTATCGGTCCTTCATGATTACGTTTAAACTCCTGAAAATTTATAATATAATTTTACAGCTCTATGTCTTTATTAAGTTTCTATTTAATCATAAGATGTATTTATTCTGGATCATTAAATTGTGAAAGACAATATTTTCCATTTCTCCAAGCATTCAGGATGCATCATTTTCAAATATAGAAATATTGGATCTTTTTAAAATACTCATCATAGATAGTCAAGAATTATAATTTTAAGTCCAATAATTTTCCACATTCTACGGTTTCCCAAAGTCATAATGTTTTAAAGAATCATAATAATTAATCAGTTATAATAAGAATCTTTATATCATATTCATATTCTTCTGTGTGAATATATATTTTAAACCCTTATAATTGGTAAATAAATCAAAATTTTATATATAAGGATACTTCCTACAAATCATTAATAAAAAATTTATTTAGACTACTCTAAATCATGCGATGGGTAATTCTTCTCATGAATATTAATTTTCCATCATTAATAATCTATAACTTTGTCCCTCTTTATAATAACACATCCCAATACCTTCTTGGACACATCATTATAGATCAAGAATACATTTTCACAATATGGTAATGTTATCACACTTTTTTCGACTAATATTTCCTTATATTCCTTGAAATTTACATCAAATTAATATTTCTAGAGGTTTACAGATGCCTCTTGAGGTATCATGGTTAGAGGATTATACATCATTACAAACATCCACAAAAACTAATAATAAAATAAATCCAAACTAATAAAACTATAGATCAAAGTCACCATGGTTAGTATGGTCTAGTATTCAATATCTTTTTTTGATTGATCTTTTAATACACCACTTTATAATATAACATGATTAAAAAATAATTCCTTTTATGAAAAAAATACTATATTAAAAATTTTAATATAGTTTCTCTTTTTGTATGGTCTTTAGTACAATTATCATTTAATATTCATGATTTTCAAATATATTTCAGTAAATAAGAAAATATACTATATAAATTTTTACAAAATAACCAATGAAATTTTAAATGAATTTATTCATGAATTACAAGAAGAAATATAAGAAACTTAATAAGACCAATTAACATCAATATATATTTATAGTGTCTATATCTTTTAAGAAATTTTTTATTGGCTGTATCTTAATAATTGATCCTAAATATATGATACCCATAATGATGGTCAGTCATAGAAATGAACTTAGCTCCACACATTTGATAAAAAAAGTTAAAAATATAATAAAGAGTATTTTAAATCTTAATTTTGATCATGTTCATCTAGAGATAATAAATATAGAGCCTCATTGATCCATATTCCTGTTATAAAATTAATAGGTTTACCACACGGTGACACAACTAGAATAATGAATCCCTTTTGATGTTTTCGTTGATATTCTTTTTCAAATATTACAACTAAATAGGTTCAATTATATATGGAATCATTTAAATTGGTTAGGAACCAGCTATTGTTGAGTGAATAAGGATTCCTTATGACTTTTACACTCCTTTATGTTTTTAAAATCACAAACACTTCATCTCATGAAAAATTTTATTTCCCTGAAGATTTATCTTAATAAAGGAATTTTCATTCCCAATGAAATTTTCTCCTTACCTTCGTTTTCATTGTTCATGTTATAGTTTCTCTAAATCTAACTGTTTTAATTTCTATGTGTAAAATTTGGTTTCATATCTAAGAACCTGAAATCATATAAATACTTAGATATAGAGTATTCTTTTTTGAGGATCTTAATTTAGATTACGAATTTTCTGAATTCTGATTCCAAATTCTCTAAAATTCATGTTCTGAATTCTCGGAATTTAGATTCTGAATTTTCTGAATTCAGATTCTGAATTCACTAAATTCGGATTTATAATTCTCAGAAATTTAGATTCTGAATTCTCAAAAAATCAGATTCCAATTTTTATGAATATAGTTTCCAAATTATTTGAAATTCAGATTCTGAATTATTTGATATTCATATTCTGAATTCCTCAGAATTCATGTTCTGAGTTACATAGAATACAGATTCTGAATTCTTTAGATTTTCTGTTCTGAATTCTTCAGAATTCATATTTTGAATTCCTTAGAATCGAGGTTCAGAATTCCATAGAATTTAGAGTCTAAATTCTCTAAAATTCAGATTCTAAATTTCATATAATTTGGGTTGTGAATTCCTCATAATCCTGATTACGAATTCCCCATAATTCATTTTTTTAATTCCTTATAATTCAGATTCCAATTTCCTCAGAATTTCGGTTCTGAATTCCTTAGAATTCAGGCACCGAAGTCTTTAGATTTCTGATTCTGAATTCCTTGAAAAAAATTCAAATATCTATGTATTATAGACTCCAAATGATTATTTTCATAGACTCTGAACATTATTTTTTGCTAGACTCCAAAAAATTTATTTGGTTATGAAATCATATTTCTCCAACCCTTGTTTTAATTATGAAATGAATTCATTCATTCTATTTATAAATAACCATTTTTTGAGTGACACGTCTACAGGTCCCTCCAATATTGAAGGAAAATTATGTCTGTGGGAGGATTAATCCAACCATTTAAAAAATTCTAATAAATGGGATCTCATTTTAAAGAGCTCAATAACTGAGAACTAATAAATAAATCTAGTGATTACATGATTCTGATGTGATTTCTAGAGAGAGACCTGCATTCCTTGTGTGTATTGAACATCTTGTTCAGCATTCTTCATGTGACTCCTATTGTTACACTATACAACTGAGGGCTTTCAAGGATATGTAGACAGAGTTTCTAACTACCATAATGTTTGAGGGCTTCTGGGGATAGGAATACAGAGGTTCCACTACCTTAATGTTTGAGGACATCCTTATTAAAGAAGATAGAGGTACTGAATACCATGAAGTTCGAGGTTTTTGTGAGGATAGTAAGAGAGATTCTGATATTCATATCGAGATCTAACACTGCCGCATGTAAGATAGACTTTCAGGAATGTATAAATCAAGGGACATTTATCGAACGTTTTTCGATACCCTTCTATTTGGGTTAAAATATTTTATACTGGTTACTTGTATTATTTCAAGTTTATTTTCCGGTGCATTTTTATTAATATATCATGTATATCTATTTTATACATTATTGTATTTGTATACTCTGATTAGAAAGATTCAATACACTTAAAGGGATAATCGTTTTCCTTGTAAACATTTCTTATGTTTCATTTCTAGAACCAATTTTCCAAAACCTATCATGTTTTTAGAACCAATAGGTCTTATGAATTTACATTGTCTAACTATTTTAAACATATGTTTCCTCAAGGATTAAAATGAATATTTTATAACGACATTAAAGGTTCCAAATGAATTTTCAAATTATACTATTTACCTCTCCTCTTGTAAATTGAGCATCTATATCATATTGTGATCCTACAATAGGTATTAAAGGTGGACTATGAAATATTTATATTTACATATATGCTTTCTTGATCATGTTTTCATTGTTCTAAATATTTTTCCTTTTATATGATTTTTATCCTTATTTGAAAACTTTTTCAATTAGAATGTTTCGGTGGAATGATAGTTTCTTTTAGATGAAATGATTGAATATTGGATTAAATTACCATATTAATCCTACTAGAACACATTTAATTGAAGGGAATGATTATGGATATTGGAGAGATAGTATGAAGTCTTCTATTATTAATACAAGAGTTGAAAAATTCATTATACTTACTGGATATTACAAGATTCCTGGTAAGGAACTCAGAACATTTACTAATCTAGAAAACTCAGAATATCAAATAAATTATAAGGTATGCAATAATATGTTGTTTCCCATAACCCAGAATATATATAGTCATATTTCTTGTTGTTAAGACACAAATTTTATTTGGATGAAATTAGAGGTTAGACATTTTGGTACCTCCCAAGTTATAGAAACTAGAAGAGTTATGCTTAGAGAAAAATATCATGGATTTCTATTTTACTATGGATAACTAGTGTGCAAGGTACAAAAATGATTTCTGACTATTGTTAACTATTTACAATCTGTGGTTGAAAAATGTTTAGATGATGAGGCACATGTGGTCAAGATTATTGACATCATGCCTAACTAGTGGGAATCTAAGATAATAACTGTTGATGAGAATAGGAAAGTATCTCAAATTACTCTTGACAAGATTTTTGGAACTCTTCTTCAACATGAGACAATAATGGAAATTGATATTATTTTTTATAAGAAAAAATGGAAATGTAAGTATAAACATTACTACTATAAAAGAAAAGTCACATAAAAGGTCTGTAAGGCCAACGTTAAAGATATTCATTTTTTCATCTGAATCAAGTGAAAGTGAAAATTTAGAGAATAAGCTAGATAATTTAGCTTGGTGGATGAACAAGATATATGGGAAAAAGAATTTCAGTATAGATATACATAGAAATAATTAAAGGGAAAGAAATACTCTAAAGGTACTTGTTATGAATAAAAATGAGTAGGGAATATAAGGCTGGATTGTCCCATTCTTAAGAGAATGGATATAGAGGAAATGCATTCTCAGAAGAATAGAAATATGTACTACAAAGCTAATGCTATGAATGGTTTTCAAGATAATGACACATGGAGTTCGAGTGGTGGAGACTCTTCTGGTGATTCCTCATAATGTGAATCTTCATATTACAATAATCTAGGTTTACTAGAAAAATTACCCATTGAAAATCATTGTTCAATGGCTAAGGTACATAGTACGTAATCTATAAAAAATGTACCCTTGAATGAAAATTATAATTATATTAGTTAATATGAATCTTTGGATGAAGAATTCTCTTCTAATGAAGATAATGCTTTAAACACATATGAAGAAGTTTCAAGGTTTCCTAAGCTTCTTGAGAATGAAAATTCTAAAGTGATGAAAAACCAGGATCAAGAAAATTCAAGAATTTCCATCCTTACTGAAGAACTATCAAATCTTTCTAAATATCTTGATAAGAAAACTTATTATTTTGAAAGTATTTTGAAAACTCTTGTGAAAGTTAATTCTAAGAAGTATAATCTTTCTAAGGTTCTAGAAAAATAAATTTCTAAGAAAAATGTTTTATAGACTAACTCTAGTTCTAAAATATATTTTTTCGAGGATAAAAATATAGTTATTAGACTGAATTCCAAAATAGTTTCATTTAGAAATTGTTTTTTAAACATTACCATAGGTAAGGAAAATATTGATAAGATGTATTCCCAAATTTGACCAAAAATAAATAATTAGGGATTTGGTTCTACTTATTCAATGCTGGTTTTTAGTAATAATTATTTTATTCGTCAAAGTGCACTATTCTTCACTAAATGTAACTGTAGTGGGCATTGGGAAAAAAATCATTCCTTAAACAATACTATGTTTTTAGGTTTTCATAAAGTGTATTTTTCTAAGAAAATATGGATTCCTAAAATTTTTCTTTTTAAATTTTCTAGATCCATGAATGTTTGTGTTTTAAACGTCTTACAAATCTTTTTTAGATAAATAAAGATAGTACCAATATAAATTCTTGGTACATGGACAGTGGATGTTCCCAGCATATGACTAGTAAGAATATTTTTTTTGAATAGAATATCAAGACGAAATGAGGAATATTAGATTTCGGAGATAATGCTCAAAGAGAAATTATATTTATATGTAACATTGTATTCTTTGAAAAACATTGATTTTAAATGTTTTATTTGTTAATGGTCATAAGAATAACCTTATTATCATAATTTAATTATGTGATGAACGTTAACTTGTGAATTTTTGGAATGATAAGTGCTTAGTACACAATTCCAAGGAAGATCGTATTCATTATTCTCTTACGCAAGAGACTGTACACACACTAAACATTGAAGACCTTATGAGCCAAGGTCCATCATTACATGGTGCAGTAGAAGTCCAATCTAGGTAATGGAATAGAAGTTAAGGACACTGTAAAAATAGGATCCTAGGTCAACTCTCTATGAAAAGACTTTTTAAGGACCTAATGAATAATATATTTGATTCATCAAAAGTTTATGATAGTTTTTTATATGTAAAGAATGATAAATCATTTTTTAAATCATTCAATGAAGTCTCAACCAATGATGCATTACAGTTGGTGAATATGGATCTTTTTGTTCCAACACAAAATGGAATCATTAGAGGAAATTATTATGTATTTTTCCTAGTTGACGATTAGACTCGATTTACGTGAGACTATTTTATAGAAAAAAAATCTGATGGTTTTTCATATTTCAAATGTTTTAGATCCCAAGTTGAAAATGAGAAAAACCTTCCCTTTATAACTTTACATAATGATCTTGGAGGAGAATTTCCATATTTTGATTAAGAATATTTTTTTCTTATAAAAGGCATTACTAATAACTTCTCAGTACCAAGAACTCATCAACAAAATGGTTTTGTTGAAAGAAGATACTGAATTCATTAATAAATATCAAGAAGAATGTTGAGTGAATATTCCTCAGCTAAACACTTTTGGGCTAAAGCTAAAAGTACTTCTTGTTATACTATAAACCATGTTTTGATATGAAATTTCCTTAATAAAACCCCTTATGAGTGATGAATTTGTAGAAAACCTAGACTTTCCTATTTCATGGTATTTGGATTAAATGTATTCATTTTGAATAATAATGATAATTTATATAAATTCGCCACCAATTAGGATGAAGGAATTTTCCAAGGATACTCCCAAACTTCTAAGGCTTTTAGAGTTTTTGAAAAAAAACACTTGTACTGTTAATGAAACAGTACATGTTAAATTTTATGAAACCAATCCGTTATTTTTCAAACACACTCAACCTATATCTCCAGATGTGTTTTCAAAAACTGATTACCAACCATTGATAGAAGACCCCTATGATAAGGAAAATGATCAAGAAAATGATTCTTAATCATTTACCCTAGAAAATATCATACCCTATGTAAATGAACAGGTTTTACAAAACCCAAATCAGTTGTATCAAAAGAATCACCCTAGTAGTAGTATCATTGGGGATGTAAATCAACCTATAAGGACAAGAAGATTTGTATGTTATATTTTATAAGATGAAGCATTGTGATCTTAATTAAAACCAAAAAGTTATGATGAAGTATTATGAGATGATGATTCGATAGAAGCTATATAAGATGTGCTAAATGAATTCGAAAGGAATAAAGTCTGGACCATGGTTGAATGACCTAAGGAATGATATATTATTGGAGTAAAATTGGTCTTTAGAAATAATTATGATGAAAATGGAATCATAGTAAGAAATAAATCTATATTGGTTTCTAGAGGCTCTAATCACCATGAAAGAATAGATTATGAAAAACCTATGCTCTAGCAGCTAGACATGAATCTATTCGTATTTTTCGTGAATTTGCAGCATTCATTGATTTCAATATTTTTGAAATGGATGTTAAATGTGCTTTGTTTAATGGTAATGTTCAAGAGGATGTTTTTTTTGAACAACCTCCTGTTTTTGATGTTACAGAACATATTGAACATGTTTTCAAACTTACCAAATCATTATATGGACTTAAACAAGCACATAGTTCCTTGTACAATAGACTTACATGATTTGGTCTTCATAATAATTATGTTGAAAGAAATGATGATCCAACCATTTTTATAATTAAATATAAGAAAAATGTTCTGATTTTTAAAATTTATGTTGATTTCATTATATTTTTTTCAACTCAGCAATTATTAACTGGTTTATTTGCGGATCTAATGAAATTTGAGTATGAAATGAGTATGATGGGTGAGTTAACTTTTTTCATTGGATTTATAAATTTCTAAAAAACCAGAAGGAATATATATATAACAACATAAGTTTATTAATGATATTTTTTATGAAGTATAGATATGACAACACTAACAGTATTAGTACTCCAATTGGTACATCAAATTTACTAGAACCTGATAATGCTTGGAAATTATTAGACCAAACATGGATTAGAAGTATGATAGAAAGTGTAGTGTACATGATAGCTAGTTTTCATACCTTGATGTTTTGAGTATGATTATGCATAATATATCAATCCAATACAATGGAATCTCATTTAAAGGTAGTGAAAAGAATTTTTCGCTACTTAAAGGGAACCATGGATTTAAGACTCTTATAATTTTGGAAATGATTTTGTATTAAAAGGTGTTTCAGATGCTGACTTTGGTGGATGTAGAATGGATGTGAAATGTACATCATGAATGTTTCATTTTGTAGGAGATTCATTATTTTTGCGCTCATGCAAAAAAGAAAAACTCAGTAGAACTTTTCACTACTGAAGCTGAATATGTAGCAGCTGGAGGTTGTTGGGCTCGAGTCTTATTGAGGCAACACACACTCACAGACTATGGTAGGATTTTTACCAAAACAAAAATTTGTGTGACAATACTACTTCCGTTGAGTTAATAAAAAATAGTGTACATCACTCTCATGAAAAACACATTGATATTAGGCATCACTTTTAGAGGTATCACACACAAAAATAGGTATCATTCATCAATGTAAGGGAACACAAGATCAACATGATGATATTTCCATAAAATCATTACCCTCTGATAGATTTGAATACAATAAATAGATGTTGGTAATGATAATTCTAAGGTAATTTTTCCATATTAACTTCTTATAGAAACCTATATCCTTATAGCAATAAATTCTTCTTCATAGGGGAAGTATATTTTCATGTAGCCAAAATTGTTCGTAGCCAAATTTTTCGTAGTCAAATTTTTTTTAGTCAAAATTTTAACTGACAAGAATATTTTTAGTCACATTTTTCTTAGTCAAAGTTTTCGTAAAGAAAAATTTAATTTATATTTTTTTTAAAATTTTTCAAAAATGAATAGTTATTCAACAAGAATTTACCTCATTAAGAATAATCTTCCTAGAAATCCAGATGGTATGTTTCCCTTATTATGTTTTCGTAATTATCTTTTTAATTGTTGGTGTTTTAATTTTGTTTTTATATTTTTTGTATTATTTCTTTTAATTGAATCTGAATGTTTATTGCAAAAACCTAAAAGATTAGAATTTATCAAAATAATTCTTTGGTTATCATCTCAGACATTATATTTGATCAGATGTTTTTTCAACCATTGGATCATCCAAGGAAGTTGAACCATCACCCTAATTGCCTATATAATTCTCCTCAAATGGTTGTCCCACATTGGGTTTTCAAGCCTTCACATGCTGAAGCTCTGCTTATGTACTTATGACCTTTCCAAATCACCAAAGATTACCTAGTTCTAAATGTATCTTAAAGATTATCCTCTAAAAGATATTTCTATTGTTAATGAATTCTCATATTGGTAGATATAAAGAGAATGTTTTGTCAATCCAATATTTTAGGCCAAATTTGATTCTATCATATCAATGAATGTTATATTGAATGGATGGGAGAGTCTTTGTGTTTCAATGCCAAAGACGCAGGATCTATTGTACCCAGAATTTTTGATTGAATTATATGATATAACATGTTTCTTACAAGAAGAAGGTAGATTCATGTTTTCTTTCAAGTGTTATGTAAGAACCTACTCTCATTCCTTTAGCAAGGTAGCAAGTCCGATTGGTATTCCTTATGAAAGTGAAGCAGAATTTTGTACTCACAAATTACCTAATGTATCAGAATATTTTTATAAGTATAATTCCATACAGTGTCATGGCATAAAGGGAGTAAAGACTCCAAAGATTATTTATATGTCTATGAACATATAGATTCATCAATTGTTGGTCCAAGTCTTTGTAATTCCAAGAAAAGAAGATAAGGATACTCTGAATAAAAGTGATATATATATTGGATTTCCTGGTGATCCTCAAGATGATATACTTGGTAAAGTATAACTTGATTAAAATTTAGAACATCATTAATGGAAACTAGAAATATCAAATAAATATTTATAAGGATTTTCTTTAAAATATTATATTTCATTGTTTATAATCTTTAAAAGTTCCATGTAGTTCTATGTTGTGAAATTATAAGGTAATTTTGATGAGTGTTGATACTTTTCAAGGGATGAAGGGTGGTTTCACCAATGACTCATGAGAATTGTATGATTTATCTGAAGAAGAAGTTGATACTTTTTCAGAGAAGCCAGAAGAGGATGAAACCTCTAAAAAAGGAGGAACGAAGAGTAATGTTAAGGAACCTGAAGAGAAAAGAAAAACCCATGTGGCTATGGAATCTCAGGCTGCACCACAGAATCAAATGATGAAAAAAATTATCATGATGAAGTAGAGGAAAAATGGACCTAGGATAAGAAAAATAGGGAAAAAGGGGATCCTATCTTTTCCGTGGACACTGTTGAGGAAAAAGAGTTAAAAATAAAGGCTGCTAAAGATCATGAGAAGAAACAGAAAGAGAAGAAGAAAAAACGAAGATGTATAAGGTTGATATAGTACAATCTTTTTTAAGTATTTTAAAAAATCCTACGAACATATTTAGATATGAAAATAATTTCTACAAAAATTAGTAATAGAGAGTTGGGAAAGAAGATGGTGATTCCAGAATGAGTTCAAGATGAAGATATAGTGAAAGATGAAGAAGTAGAAGAAGGTGATGAAGAAGAAGGTAGTGGTGATACTGATGACATGATAAGGTAGGTTGAGGATTATCATGACAAGGAAATTAATTTTGAGAAATTAACAATCCACACTTTTAATGATAATTCATCAAAAAATTATACTTTAGAAAAATATAGGAATGGTGATGATGAAGTGAACAAATTGTCTGAAGAGGAAAGTATCAATAATGATTTTATCCAGCAAGAGGATTTTGAGGCAGGAGCTAACAATGAATAAGTATATGATGATATTATTGTTCAACAATCAGATAGTGAACACAAATCTCCCAAACATGAAGACATCATTCCGAGAACTGATAAGGGAATGCTGGTGGTAGAAGAGACACGTAGAAAATATGTTGTAAAGAAGAAAGATGTTAGTGCTTCATCAAAGGGGAAAATAGAAGTCATAAAAAAATAATCCTCATCAACCAAGCACTGGAATTCAGAATCATTTTCTCATGGACATGATTTTGTTGTGCATTCATTGAAAAAGATAGTTGGTACCATTACCTTATTCCAATGTATAGACAAAAGATTCCAGATGCTTCAGGGTATGATTAATCAGAGATCATATTGAGATTCCATGGTTGTGGTAAAATGTTTCAGACTCAAGGCAGATTTAAAATCATTCCTCATTAGTTATGAGGCTTATAAAAGATAATTTAAGAAGATTAAAATATGGTCAAAAAAGACAATATAATAGATGATAATTTTTGATGAATTTCATGATAATGTCAAGGATGCCGTTGACCCCAAATATGGGAAGATCATAGATCTTTCAAACAGTTTTGAGGAAATGTTAATCCTAGAACAGACTACTCGAAAGCATGAATTTAAGGATTTAAATGGCGAGCATAATTCTATGGCCATGAATTAGAAGAGAGAAAGGGATCTTATAATTGAGATTTAAGAGATACTTGTTAATAATGATGAAGTGTTGAGATTCAAAAACAATATCTTAAGGCTCAATAATAAAGAATTGAATCCTTATTGAAGAAATTTGAAGAGTAGGATTTGTTGCTTAAGCGTGCAGAATTGGAACACAAGAATCTCAAGAAGCTAAAAACCATTGTGAAGAAGTTGATGTCGACAGATAAAGAACGATACTTTCTTTCCATTTTTATCTTTTATTTTAGTATTCCTTGTACAAATTTTTGAAACATTGATGAAATACTAGTTGTTCATTATATATATTTTTTCATGGTTGTTTAGAACAAATTTATTAGTTACCAATTTATTTTTCTTTCCATATTATCTATTTATTTTTCAAAATCAAAATGGGGGATAATGTAATGATAAAATGAATAAAAAGTATAAAATAGATTTCCTTATGTAAGTGGGAGATTATCTAGATGAATGTTCTTATCAATGAAGATTTTCATATGCAAGATATTGTAAAATCTCATTCATGATATCAATAATGCTATCCATAGTGGAACTAAATCTTAATGTGGTGTTATTCATATTCACTATGATCTATATGTAAAGGGATATAAGTTTTTATTTTCAAGACCATAAAATTTCAAAGTCATTAGATTCATTTTAGTAAGAATGTATGTGCATTCCAAAAAATAGGAGATTGTTGTGTCAAATAGGTTTATTTATGAATTTTTTATTCCTTTCTGTTTCGAATATAAATAACACTATATCTCAAGGAAAAATTTATTTCCCTGAAGATTTATCATAATATGGGAATTTTACCTTACCAAGGAAATTTTCTCTTTACCTTCGTTTTCATTATTCATGTTACTATTTCTCTAAATATAACTCTTTTTATTTCTAAGTGTATAATTCAGTTTCATTTCTAAAACATTTTAATCCTATTAATACTCATATATAGAGTATTCTATTTTCTTGTTATGAATTCAGATTCTGAATTTTCTAAAATTCAGATTATGAATTATCTGAATATAGATTCCGAATTTTCGCAATTCAAGTTCCAAATTATCTGAATTCATATTCCAAATTCCCTGATATTCATATTCTGAATTCTCTGAAATTCAGATTCTGAATTCTCTGAATTTAAATTCCCAATTCTCTGAAACTCATATTTCGAATTCATTGAAATTCTGATTCTGAATTCCTCAGAAATCAAATTCCGAAGTCCATTGTAATAAGGTTCCAAATTCATTAGAATTCTGTTTCTGAATTCCTCAGAATCTAGATTTGAAATTCCATAGTATTCACCCTCCAAATTCTCGAAAATTCTAATCCAAACTACCTTAGAATTCGGATTAGAAATTACATAGTAGGTAGGTTCTTAATTCCTCAAAATTCAAATTCCTAATTTATCAGAATTTAGGTACGTAATACCTCAGAATGCAGATTCCGAATTTCTCAGAATTCTGGTTCTGAATTTCAAATAATTCATAATCCAAAGTCTATATAATTCTGATTCCAAATTCCTTGAAAAACATAATTTGAGTGTCTATGTAATATAGACTCTGAATGGTTATTTTCTTATACTTGGAACATTTTTTTCCATGACTCCAAAAAATCTATTTGCTTATGAAACCATATTTTTAATACCCTTGTTTTAATTATGAAATGATGTCATTCATTCTGTTTCTAATTAACTGTTCTTTGAGTGACACATATAGAGGTCCCTCTGAGATTCAAGGAATATTATGACCATTGGAGGAGGGATCCCATTGTTGAAAAAAATCCTATAAATAGGATCTCATTTTAATGATCTCAATAACTGATAACTGATCCATAAATATAGAGATTACATGATACTGATGTGATATCTAGAGAGAGACTCTCATGCCTTGTGCATACTAAACATCGTTTTCATCATGCTTCGTGCACCTATGATTGTTGTTGTGTACAATCGAGGGCTTCCAAGGATAGCAAGACATAGGTTCTGATTACCTTAATGTTCTAGGGCTTCCAGGGATACGAAGATAAAGGCTCTAACTACATTAATGTTTGAGGACTTCCTTATTTATAAATATAAGGGTGGTAACTACCTTAAGATTCGTGGTATTGAGGGGATATCAAGGAAGATTATGATATTACTATAGAAGGCTTAACCTTGTGTGGATAGGATATACTTCTCTTGAATATATAAATCAAGGTAACATTATCTATGGTTGTTGGATTCCCTATTTTTTGGGTTAAAATATTTTTTACTTGTTACTTGTATTATTTCAAATTTATTTTCCATTTAATTTTGATTAATAATGAATGTATAATAGTTATATACTTTCTTGTATTTCTATACTCCGATTAGAATGATTATATATGATTTTACATAGAATCATTTTCCTTGTAAACCTTTCTTATGTTTCATTTCTAGATTCCTTTTTTCAAAACCTAACAAGTTTGTAGAACTAATAGATCTTATGAATTTACCTTTTTTATCTTTGTTAAAATTAGTTTTCATCAAGGATAAATATGAAATTTTTATACCAACTTTAAAGGTTCTAAAGGAATTTTTAATTTATATAATTCACCCCCCTCTTTTAAATTCAGCATCTACATCATATTTTGATCCTTCAGTTATGACTTCTATTGAGAACACTACATCACTTCTTATTAGGAGGCTCCAAAACTCATACGGAAGGATTAAAAATTTCTCCCAAAAAAGGTATATAATCGATGTCAATATTATCCCCAACCAAATAAGATAAACACGCCTTATGAATGGAAATTTAGACCCATACTATAGATGTGGTCTCTATAAGAAGTGGATATATATCATCACAGTGATAGAAACTCATAGGTTAGGGTGTAATATTAAATACTTCAACCCTATCTCAATAATTGATGTTGGATTTATGTAGAAAAAATCTAGTCAAAGACTATGATAAAATCATACTTATTCAAAGTAAGAAAGGAATGATTTAAAGGAAGGAATTTCCTTCCAAAATCAATCAAATAGGAATCCCATACATCATATGTGATCATCATACAATTACAACTATTTATTTCAAAATTTTAAATAAAATAATTTGGGATCCATTTTGATACCCATTTTTAATTCATTACATATGATGTAATGGATTGATCGAGATTAAAAAAAGACACTAGCACTGCTAGAGTTGATGATACATGTATGTTTTCCAATTACAATATCACATCCCTTACTAGAAATAGTGATCACATGATATTTCCCTTTATCATTCCATTTCAGAGGTTACTAAGGTTGATCATCATCATTAACCTTCATTTTCTGGAATTATTTTAAATAATGATCCTAAACCACTATCTTCAAACACTAGAGTGTGTGTGGAATTTTTTATATACCTTTCTATCTATTTAAGTTGTTATTTATCTTCTTCCCATCACTATAATGTCAAATTGTCAATATAAATCCCTTCCACACATATAACATTTACTTCTTACCTTAAAGAAATTTCCACCATGATTCATCCCACATATAGATCAAAATGGAAATCTCTTCTTCTTCTATCCTTATTTTCTAGATTTCCCATTGATATCCAATTTTCTCCTATTATCAAAACATTGAGACTAACTCATAACTACAACTTACATTCCCACATATATTGTGTATTGAACAATCACATCATATCTACTGGTTTCTATAATAGATGAAACACTTTAATGCCTTTCATTTAAGACACTTAGGAATCAATTAACCTTATATTAGAGCTGGTTAATAATACCAATATCATTCCTCATATGTCTTGTAAAAGTATCCTCATAGGTATAAAAATATTCAAAATCATTTTTCATCTTCACAGTGATGTCATTATAAATATTTGTGTGACATGTGGAATGTAAATAATGGAAAATATTTTCACTAACACATCCGAATCCAAGTATTAAATTTCATCATGTTCCCTTAAATTATTTATAAGAGTAATACATTTATATACATCAACTTCCAAATGGTTCATAACTAAAATAGATTTTTCATATTTAAGTCATATAAGAAACATTAAATTTTTTATTTTTGTTAATCCATTGTTCATAAACTAATTGATCAAAAGACCCAATTAATGATGGTGGATTCTTACTCATGAAGGACTAAATAGAATTTTGTTCCATCATTTGTTCATTTGACATCTAGAATGATTAATTGATAGGGAATTTTGTGTGAGCATAGTCAAGATATTTTACATTACATTTCCCATATTATGTAGTATTAAATATGGAGATATCAGTTCATTTTCCATCATATTCATCATTAAAATGGTTACATTAGGTTCAAAAAATTTAATGAAACTAAAAATAAAGTGTAAAAAAATAATCTTATTTGGGAACCAAATAATCAAGATAAAACTCTTATAGGATGTATAAATCATTTCAGGTTCTTTATTTTTTGATACCATAGGTTTATCATAGTTTATTAATGGTAATTGTATATTTATATTTTTCAAGGTGGTCTGTAAATAGTTTTTAAGTTTCAAAAGGGAATCACTTGGGAGTGTAAAAATTGATGCGTATTAAGACATATTTTTATTAAATTGGTGATGATCTAGTCTAGCTCAATATGCCCATTTGGATTAATTACCATTAGATACCTCTTTTTTGGATCCACACCAACTTGTATTATTTATACGTGGATGTATTTTCTTGGAAACCACTAACCCTATCATTTACTAAAATTTTTGGATATTTTACAGTATTTTTATTAATTATATTCATTTCACTCAGCATGTACTTAGGGATATAATTTGGGTTTTTCAATCCTATATTACAGGAAAAATATAATTTTATCGTCTAATACCAACTATAGTGACCAAATCCTATCATAAAAGGAATTACATAGGTTTTCATGAATATTCATTACATTACACAATCATGCTCATAATAACCATAATTTTTTCATGCCATTGGAAACATTGAAACTCACACAATTGGTCCATATATAAACTACATCATCTACCAATTTTATAATTATAACTATAACCCTTTTAAAAAATATCATACGTAATACATAAATTGATAAACTGTGGAATAGAAAAATAAGAAATGACGAGCTTATATTCTCAATAAGAATAAATAATGGAGATATATATTGATAACATAATAATATTATAATAATAACATTTAAATAACATTTTAGATCAATACCATGAATATAAGTGATCATAATCACAAGTCATATAATAAATATTACCATTTTATAAGACATAAGTAATATTGGATTAAACAAGTATGATCCAGGATGTCATAACATTTTCATAAGACATAGTATTATAGAATACAAAAAACCATACAAAATCATTTCAATATTTTTCATAATGGCTATTATTGTAATGGGTTTGATCCAAAATCCATCATTGTAATCAAGGTTCACTCTGACGGAAAAAATAGTAGACAAATCCCCTTACTAATGAATGTTCACTCTCCATCCAAGTCCTATATATAAAATGATATATAAATGTTTTCCTAGTGCATTGGAGGCCATATATTCCTCACCCAACACATAATAATAATCATACGTATGGTTTCCATAATATCATAAAAAATACATCATATTATAACCAATGAAAAGAAATGGGTTTCATAAACCATTCATAATATCAAAAAAAGGAAATTATATAGTATTTATAATTATTTCATAATTTTATCATTTCATAAAATATGTAAAAGTAAACAGGTTTTATGAGAATTTTATTAGTGCATAACCAATGGAAGAGAAACATGTTTCAGAAAAATCATTCCATCATAATCATAAACCATTCATAGGAATAATATTATTGGTTTCTTTTTATTATATCCCTAGTAAGACATTGGTAATATCAATTTATGAAATATAATATATAGATTCATTTTGATTGATCATTATAAAATATTACTTATTTGAAATATTCTTATTGGATTGAAAAAATCAATTTAAAACATAAAAAAATTGAATTTCTCATTTTAAATAATCATCAAATATTCTAATGGAGGATTATAATATAAACATTTTCATGGTAGTGAGATGTTTCATTCATGCATTACAAGTTCAAAAAAGGATATTTGTTTCATATTTAGTACTAAATAGGGCTTAATTATTTAGAAAACAACACAAATATTACATTAAAAAATCTGAAAAATAATCATAAATGGATATATATAGGTATTTTAAGAACAATTTGAAAATAAAAAAATATGAAAGAATTTTATCAATACATCGTTTTTAAATAAAATTTCTTTTCAAACAAAGAGAGAAATAAATTAATATTTTTTTAAAAACATTTTCTCAATTATTTTATGTACCAAATATTGAAAATTTTGTACTATTAAATGAAAATATAATGAATAACCATATAATGTGAAAATTTATTTGTTTATTGAATGATAGATCATAATATTTTATAATCGGAAATAAAATCATAAAAAATTCTGATATATGATGGTATTTTAACTTAAAAACATTAAAACATGAGTAACATTAAATATTGATCCCCATAAAGGAATAACATAAAAATAGAAGATTAAATAAAATTATTATAAATAAATCATTGATATTATATGTAAATGGGTCTTTATTTAAATTTCATTAATGAATATAGGTGCATAACATAGAGTACATCTGAATAAATGTAGGTTGGCTCAAATATCCTTTACTTCTGTAGTAATATTTTGAATCTTATTCAAAAATAAACAGTATAATAAAAGGAAATTTTAAATTTAATGATAATAATGGGATTCATGATATAGTACTTCAATGGGGTAGTATATTCACAATATAAAATAAATGATTAGTGAATTTTCATTTATCTTGTAGAAATAAAAGAGAGACTAAATCTCCCAAAAGTTATCTATTGACTTCCATTATATATGTTCAAATATCCTATATATAAATATAATTTTATTATATATTTATTATATAAAAATAATTTTATATATTATAACATATAATATTTTACTATGTACTTTTGTTACCCATTAAGTGAAAATTCCATGTTAATGTTTTTTTTGGGAAATAACCACTTTATTTATTGTATATGTTTTAATTTTTTAACCTATTAACTTTATAATGATTTAATCATATAAATTTTCTTTAACCATGATATAAATATAATATATATTATGTATATATGTATTTTTTATTCATAAAATTTAGTGATAAAAAAGGAAATATATAGTTCATAGAGAGTGTAAGTTGTTCATATGAATGAAGGCTATTTATATTTTTTATTGAATAGAAAGAAATAAATTAATATTATATATTTTCCTTAAAAAAATTATTTCACATATATAACATTTTTTATTAACTAATTCATTATTACCTTTCATGTAAAGCACGAATTAATGACATCACATCATGAGGTGGTAGTCCACCATACATGGGAACAATATTATCGTATTTATGTGGAAGACAATATGTTATGTTATGATTCATTTAATAATTCCATGAGAATAATTATATAATAATTATAATATAAAAAATCCATAAATATTATTTTCTATTAGAGGAGGTAATTGAAAAATGAGTAACATTACATCATGAGAAATTGTTCTGTTGTGTACACGAATGATGTTTTCATAAACTATTTAATGAATGTGGAGAAGGATATAGTTAATGAATATAGAATAATAGAATATTGTTATATTTAATATTATATGAATATTATATCAGTATGTAATAATCCATATTTAAGGAGGATGAGGAAGAAATAAAATAAAAATATTATTTGAAAAAACAGTACACCCTTTTTCATTTTTCTTTAATAGATTTCATGAAAACAACTTCTTAGGATTTCATTTAATACAAGATGATGATAATTGTATGGGTGTAGGGATTTTATGATGTAATTTGGGTTGGTATTGGGTGAAAAATTGGGTTTATGGTGGGAATATTATTGGAGATGTCATGGACTATAATATGTAAGTTTAGTGGCACACTTTTTAATTTTTGAAAGAATGAAAGCCTCCCTTGATTTTTTTAAAAGGATCTATTAATAGAAAATTATCTAGAATATTGGAATTAGGGGGAAAATATTCCTATGAAATGTGGTATGGAAAATATTTTGTTCATTATTTACCTTTATCTTTTTAGTTTTTCCATCCATAAAACCACTTTTTCTGTAACTAAAAAAGGTAATTTTTAGTGTTTTTACAATATATTTGGGTGTGAATTTAAAATTATATTATAATATAATAAATATTAATCTAATTAAAAATAAGGAATACAATTTTACAAAATTAATTTACATAATTGGAGAATATTTACTTAAAATTAATCACATGGTTGGGCTGAGAATGTGTGTTTTTAAATATTTTATTTTTCAAATGTATACAAATTTTTTATATTGATATTTATTATTAATTTAATATTAACGACCAAAATGATATTAATATAATTATAAATGCACTAAATTTAAATTAATAATAATTTTAAGAATAATTTTAATTTAAAAATAATAGAAATGAAAATTGTAACTTTCAATAAAAATTTAGTTTTTTTATTTTCCATAATAAAATGAATCATTTCAGAAACATTTTGCAAATTCAACCTCACCAAATTTTTACATGATGATTTAAAAAATGAAATTTATTATATTATAATAATTTTATAAATGTTTCAAAAATTCATTTTATTTTTTATTGAATATTATAAAATTTAATAGCATTTTTGAAAATAATATTTTTAAAAAAAATATTGAATTTATTGAAATATTAATTTTCTTCATAAAAAAATTATTTATGTCAATAAATATTGATGTATATTTAACAAATATATATTACTATTGATATTATTATGTTTAACATTTATTTTACAATAGTCGTGTTCTTAATAACTATATTAATAATATATAGAGGTTTTTCAAATCTTCTTTGTTTTGTGTAATGAAAATTATACAAATTTTTCATGAAGAAAAAATTAAATGTATTAATTAAATATTAATTTATTTTAAGAATATAATTCCAAAAAACTACAAGTGTTATAGAATATATTCCCAATATTGATATAAAAATGGAAATGATATGTTTTTGTGATAGTATTGGTGACCTTTTAATTTATTAGTGATTTGATTGTTTTTGTTATCTTTGAATGTGTTTAATTAATTTTTTAACAATGGAACATAATTTATAATATAATATTTTTCATAATGAAATGGGTAGAAATATTATTTGGAATAACTAGTTCATTCAACATAGTATTTTAGTGACCTTGTTTTTCAATTATTTTTTATGTGATGTTAAAATATAATTTTTGTTGTCTGGGGAATCTAATAATAATAATGGAAATTTATTGACCTCCATTATATTTTTTTTATTTTTTTATTAGAAATATTATAGTTGAGTCTTAATGTTTACTATTTATGAAATGGTTTAATTTTAACATTGGGGTTATTATTGATGTTTTGGATATTATTGTATTGTATTGGATCAATTGTGATATTTATTTTGGTTTTGTTATGTAAAGACCAGTAAAATTCAAGGGAACTTTTTTTATTTTATTTGGGATTTTACAAGAACGCACTTTGAGACGACACCTGATTCCGAGGCACGGTGTGCCCGGAATCAATTTACGAAGTTTAGCTTGGGTACATTCAGTGAACGAATGAGCGGGTTTTCCTAACTATTGAACCGGTGCTCAGAATCGAAATCTGAGGGAACCGATTAAACCGTAGCACCGATAATTGATTGGGAACACCTTTTTTGGAGATGCGTTTTCTCTGGTGTGGTTTTTAAAAATATTTGGTTAAGTAATGAAAAAAATAAAATTTATGCAACCAATTTTATTTTTATTTAAGGTAGGATATTAGTGAGGTGGGTCCCACATGATCCCCAACCCCTTTATTTCCTTTTTACCTCCTACGTGCAATTATTTTGGTGACTCACATGCACCCCCTCTTAAATGCCAAGTCAACTATCGCTTTTAATTGGATTATTAACCACCTCATTAATTGGTCAACGCTCGATAATTAAATAGTTATTTAATTTTTGAATTTCAAAAATAGAAGGCATGAGTAATAAAATAAGGAAAAGCCTTATTTTATTATGGTGGTTGTGTTGTGCGAGAAGATTTGGGGAGGAAATACTCCAGTCCTAAAGAACGACCTTCCTCCTTGAAGAACGCAAAGAACACACCGTCACTGACGAAGAACGCCAGCCTCTAATGAAGGACGACGAAGAACACCGAATCATCGGAGTTCGACAACGCGACGTTGTGTACTGCAACTCCAACGATTCTCTTCTCCAAGACGTCGACAACGCTTACGGAGCCACCATCCGCGATGCATTCGTCCGCGACGTTCTTTTTCCCGCGATGAACCTTTGTTCGACGACACCTTGAGTTAGGGGGTTTGGTTTAATTTAATTCATGTGGATTATATCATCGACTTATGATTAAACTGTTGAAATTCATTTGAACCACTAACGCGGGGTGTGAGGACCAACTAACATGTCTGAACCCACTGATTCTCTGTTCTTGATGCGCGAAACATTGGGCGATAATGAAACATTACCGTTGAGCGATTGGAGGTCGTTGTAGAAATCTACGTGTCCCGAGACAACCCCAGGCGTAGACGGGAGCATGAACGGCCCACCGGAATGGCTCCGGTGGCCCGCAGACTTCACTTGCGGCGCAGGGCGTCGGCCCTGCCGCCCGGAGGCGGCGGCGACCCGGCGCGCCGCCCGAAGGGAATGTCGTGGCTGAAGCCGCGGTGGTAGGTGATCGGTCCCGCAGCAGCACGAGACCCGGGGGAGACGCAGTTCCCAGCACCGCGTCCGTTGGCAAGGGAGCGGCCCCCACATGGGGTCACAGTTTCATTCAAGGGGGGGCAGCCCCCCCCCCCCCTTTCCACTCAGCTTGGCACTGGCCGAGCTGGCCAAGCAGGCCGGGCAGCCCTGGCTGGACCGAGCCATGCCCACCGGGCCGGGCCGCGCTCTAATGGGCCGGACCCAAACCCGGGTTGGGTCGATCCGGTTCGGGCCGACCCAGGGGGGTTGGGCCGGGTCGGACAGGGCCTAGACACCACCACTTTCAGACCACTTTCGGTCTTTTTCCCATAACATGGGCTACTGACCTCTGATCGATGCACCGTCAGTTGCGTAGCGATTCTTGGATCGCGACGGTCGTTTGGGTATATTACACTCATGGTTTATTATAACCTTGTGTATGCCCAAGTTGGTTCGAACATGAAACCAACCATGCCCTCGGAGCGGAAACGCATATAACATGATCTTCGGACGTCCGATTGACGTGCCATCAACTTTGTTGGATTCCTCTTAGGGAGACGGACCATTTGACTTACTATGATCGAGGTTTGTATGTGGTTGGAGTGCGGTCAGGTTGGTTTTGACTTAAAACCAACCGGGCCCCTCGAACGAAAAAGCCAATAACTCTCAGACCGGGCATCTGATTGACGCGTCGTCTATCGCGTTGAGTTCCTCTTAGTGAGACGGAACTTTTGGCTTACTCCGCTTGAGATTTAGATGTAGTTGGAGTGCGGTTGGGTTGGTTTTGACTGAAAAATCAATCGGGCCCCTGGAACGAAAAAGACAACAACTCTCAGATCGGGCGTCCGATTGACGCGCCGTCTGTCACATTGAGTTCCTCTGGTCAAGACGGAACTTTGGGATACATCAACTCCGGACTACATGTTAGTTGATTTATCGATCCCCCTTTGGTTTGTGGAGAAGACCCTATCGGAAACGAGCATGCTGTGTGCGAGAACCCTAGAGATGGATGTGACGATGAAGACTACACTGAAATCCTATGGGGGTTCAGCAGGGATGAAGACTGCACTGAAATCCTATGTGGGTTCAGTAGCGATGAAGACTGCACTAAAATCCTATGTGGGTTTGGCAGTGATGAAGACCGTACTGAAATCCTTCGTGGGTTCGACGGCGATAAAGACTGCACTGAAATCCTATGTGGGTTCGGCAGCTTTGAAGACTGCACTGAAATATTATGTGGGTTTGGTAGCGATAAAGATCGTACTGAAATCCTCTGTGGGTTCGACGACGAGGACTCAATTCCTGCTATCCTACGTGGGTCTGGAAGAGTAGTTGGTTTGTATCCTATGTGGGTCTGACAGCTTAGTTGGTTTAGTATCCTATGTGGGTCCCATATTAGATGAATCAATGGCTATATCTGATCATATCTATCACTGTACAAAGAAGTATACCTGTGTGAGATGAGTCTTGACTTTCAATCAATATCATTGATATTATTGACTTTATTTCCAATGTGGATTGAGTTGTGTTATCTACTATTGATTAGGTTGCATTCCTATGTGGACGTGATTGAACTTGGGATCAGATGTTGGAGCCGAACTGGAATTGATGACTTAGGTATATGTATTGGCATATACCTATGTAGTGTAGGTTGTTACATCTTGACTATATCTTTCCTTTTTGGATTATCCTTTGTGGATTCTGGGATACCTTTGGGGGTCTTGGGGTCCCTACTGAGTAGCGTATACTCACCCCTGCACGGGCTATGCCTGAACTACGTTGTGTTGGATGGAGACGATGGAAAACACTGATCATGGTTGAGGCTAGTGGTGCAGTCGATACCTGGAGGTGGACCACTGGGCGGGATGTACACGGAGCAGGCGGTTAGACCTGAGGAGCTGAGGTGGCTATCTGTACCCACCCTTCCGGTGGAACTTCTAGTGGACGGCTCGACGTTGCTGCTTTACTTTCAGTTGCTGTAATTTCTTTCCAGTTGTACATTACTTTCAGTTTTTGTTTGTATTCTAGCCCATTTACTTTCTTCAGATACTTTTTTACCATGTTTTACTTGGTTTTTACTTATGCTGGCTTACTCTGTGGTGTTTGTTTACATTATAAGGCAATGTATTCCCCTTTTTGTTTGTTTTACGCCTTGGTGCTAGTCCCCAGCCCTGGCCTATGGGAGGCGGGTTTGGGGTAGTCACGACACGGGCCCCGAGGACGGGTCCTGAAAAATTGGTATAAGAGGAGTTCAGTTCTACTGCAGAACTCAGGGCTCTGATCTTTCTTCTATGTGAAAAAATAGTGTTAATGGTATTGAGTGTGGTTATCAGTCCAGGGAGTCCAGTGTTGGTGCAGCGGCCAACATATCCGTACACCAGGTCCCTGACATCTGTTTCGGACTCAATGCATGAAAACATTGTTTGCATGTGTGTTTCAAAAGTTTTTTTTGTGATTACTTTGTGTCAGCTCACCATGTATACTGTTTTCACCCTGGCACACGTGCTTCTTTTTAGGATGGCCCCACGACGACAGCCAGCTAGGGTTTTGAGCTTTGAGTGAGACGACACCCCACCGAGCGACGAGGCCTCGGTGTAGGGACCTTTGAAAGCGGAGGCAATGGTGTTACCTCTACCCGTCGAGCCACTGATTCTACCAGACCCAGCCACTGATAGTACACGTCGCCTTATTTCACTGCATGATTTTCAGCATCAGACACGACCCGGGTTCCACAGGGAGATGGACGCTGAGGGAGCTGAGAATTGGCTGGAGGCAGTTATGCGAGTTTTTAGGTTAGTGGGGACACTATCTGGCCTCATGGTGATCATCGCTGCGAGGATGCTACACGCGGCAACGGGAAGATGGTGGAGCTTGATTCTCCAGGTGCATGATGAAGCATATCTCCTCTGGACAGAAATTGAGAGCCTCTTCTGCTCGGAGATCTTCCCAACCACCCTCCGTGCGGTGCGTATTCAGGAGCTAGTACAGCTGCGGTAGGGCAGCATGATGGTCGCCCAGTGCTCGGTGAGACTTAACGATCTCCCACTCTATTAGACGGACATGGTATGGGACCCATTCTTCCGGGCCCATACCATTGATTAGGGACTGAGGCATGAATTCAGGGCATCAGTGATCTCCCTCAGTATTCCGATGCACGCAGGAGTACTGGAGCGATCCCTTCTCATTGAGAGATTTCTTACTGAGCCTACACCAGCAGCGAGACCTACCGTTGGGCGGCATGTAGCAGAGTCGTCTGCAACTGGCTGTCGACGGATGTCACCGGGGTCCAGGCGGACCAGACCATCAGGCAGATGACCACAGGACACTGGCTCAGAGGTGCGAGGCACAGGGTGCATAGCCATCCTTTCGAGGAGCAGGCAGTGCAACGCATGCGGCGGGCAGGGCCACATGGCTCATGACTACCTGAACCAACGTGAAAAGGAGAAACATACGGTTGAGGGGACACCCAGGAAGAGGCAGAGGGTCGACCAGGGCGGTCCGCCGAGGGTAGGCGGAGGAGGCATGGGAGCTGGCTGAGCAGCAGGTGGTGTTCTACGCTTTGAGGCATTACCTCCACCACCACAAGGAGGTCCACCCCAACCACAAGGAGTTGGAGGGAAGAGACAGGCTCAGCTTCAGGCAGCGGAGTCCTATGATCATGGCGCTCCAGAGATGACTCGAGGTACTATCTGTGTCTACTCCACCCTTTCTATAGTTCTTATAGACACAGGAGCGAGTCATTATTTTATTTTTTCTTCCCTTGTTCGGAGATCGAAGATTCCGATAGAGCCGTTGGATCAATCCTTACGGCTAGAGACTCCTACGGGAGAAGACTCGATGATTACGCACTTGTGCTGACAGTGTGAGCTTACTCTAGGAGGCGAGATCTTTGGCTGGGATCTTCCTGTAGTGGCGTTGAGGCCTTACGATGTCATCTTGGTCATGGATTGGTTATGCACAGTCCAAGCTCAGATCGACTGTATTAGGCGCAAGGTGTGGTGTATACGCACCGACAGAAGCAGGTTCACCTTAACCGGTGAGAAGGGAGCCTTTGCAGCGCAGGATGGACACACGCAGTGGAGAGGACAACTCATCAATCATCAGTTGGCTAGCCTAATCCTAGGAGTAGTTGACGTGCTAAGTCTGAGTTTTCCTGTAGTTGTGCATCAGTATGAAAACGTTTTCCCTGATGACGTTCTAGGACTACCTCCTCACAGAGAGGTAGACTTTTATATTGACCTATACCCTAGTACATCCCCGATATCCACTCCATCATATCGGATTGCTCCCGCGGAGCTTCGAGATCTACGGGTACAACTAGAGGACTAGCAGAGCAAGGGATTCATCCGACCTAGTGTTTCACCCTGGGCTTCCCTGATATTGTTCGCCATGAAGGCGGACAGGAGCTTGCGACTATGTGTCGACTACCATCACCTGAACAGGTGACCGTGAGGAACAAGTATCCACTACCGAGGATTAACAACCTCTTCGATCAGTTCATGGGAGCACGGTGGTTCTCGAAGATATACCTTAGATCAGGCTATCATCAGCTTAGAGTTCTGGACAAGGACGTGCAGAAGACGGCATTCAGATGTCGGTATGGCCACTATGAGTTCTTGGTTATGCCTTTCGGCATAGTCAACGCTCCAGCCGTGTTCATGGGTCTCATGAACAGGATATTGCATCCATACCTCGATCGATTTTTTGTGGTCTTCATCAATGACATATTGATATACTCGACCACTAAGGAGGAGCATGCCTACCACTTTTGGGTTGTACTGGACACACTCCGGGAGCACCATCTTTATGGAAAGCTCTTGAAGTGTCAGTTCTGGTTACATGAGGTCCACTTCATGGTCCACTTCATCTCTGAGGCAGGAGTTGTGGTGGATCCTGCGAAGATCGAAGCAGTGCTAGCTTGGGAGCCACCCAGGAGCGTGACCGAGGGGTGGAGTTTCTTTGGGATAGCTGGGTACTACCGGAGGTTTGTGCCAGACTTCTCTATTGTTTCGGCACCACTCTCAGATTTGACAAAGAAGGGGAAACACTTCGTGTGGTCAGATAGTTGTCAGCAGAGCTTCCAGGAGCTGAGATAGAGATTGACCAGTGCACCTATCTTGAGGCTACCAGAGGAGGGAGTAGGGTAAATAGTCTACTTTGATGCATCATGGACCGAAATCGGATGTGTCCTGATGCAAGAGCGGGTAGTGATCGCCTATGGATCACATCGGTTGAGGCATCATGAGCAGAACAACGCTACCCATGACCTGGAGTTAGCATCGGTGGTCTTTGCTCAGAATATGTGGGGACACTATCTGATGGGAGAGCTCTTAACAGTCTACTCTGACCACTAGAGTCTCATGTACATCTTCTCACAGAAAGACCTTAATGTGATGCAGTAGCGATGGCTCGAGTTCTCCAGGACTATGACTTTGAGATAGTCTATACTCTTGGAAAGGGGAACGTAGTAGCCTATGCTCTCAGTAGGAGGACAGGCATCTAGCTACCCTGGGTGGAGACAGAGGAGCTTGCCACTTTGCAGATATCATTCATGGATAGAGATGGAACAACCATTCTTTAGTCACTCACAGTCACTCCTCCACTACTACAGTGGGTCAGAGAGGCACAACGTGGGGACACTGATTGTGAGATGCGGTGTGCACAGATATCTTCAGGACAGGAACCTGATAGATTCTCTGTAGGAAGAGAGCACATCTTACTTTTCAGTGGACGTACCATGGTACCAGTTCCTTTACAAGAGGAGGTGTTGAGAGAGTTTTACACTTCCCCTCTAGGTGTACATCTAGGAGTGGTGAAGATGTACCAGGATCTCATATGACAGAACTGGTGGCCGGGTATGAAGAAGGATATGGCAGAGTTTGTTTCTCGATGCCTCACCTTCCTGTTGGTGAAGGCAGAGCACCAGGTACAAGCAGGCTTGGTACATCCCTTGGAGGTCCCGGAGTGGAAGTGGGAGGTAATATCTATGGATTTCGTGACTGGACTTCCACACACTTCAAGAGGTTCCAACTCCATTTCGGTGATTGTCGATTGACTCACCAAGTCGTCCCACTTCTTACCCATCAGAGAGAAGAGATCAGTGGAGAGATTGGGATGCCTCTACGTTTTGGAGATTGTACGAATTCATGGTGTTCCATCATCTATCGTCTCCGATTGAGATTCTCTATTTACTTCCCGGCATTGCAAGGGGTTGCATGAGGCATTCAGGACGCATCTACGTCTGAGCACCGCCTTTCACCCTCAGACGGATGGTCAGATGGAGAGGACCATTCAGACTCTCGAAGACATGCTCTGTGCATGTGTCCTTGACTTTGGTCGCAGTTGGGAGGACCACATATCCTTGGTGGAGTTCGCATACAACATCTACCACTCCACCATCGGGATGGCACCATACGAGGCATTGTATGACCGACCTTGTAGATCACCTATGTGCTGGACAGACCCTGGGGAGTCAGCATTTGTGGGACCGAAGATGGTCCAGGCCATGGCAGAGAAGGTCCACGTCATCCAGAAGTGGATGAGGACAGCTTAAAGCTGACCTATGTCTTATGTTAATAGGAGGCGGAGGCCACTAGAGTTTGAGGATGGAGACCATGTTTTCTTGTGGGTCTTACATCGACATGGATTATGGAGATTTGGTCGGGGTAACAAGTTATCTCTGCGCTTCATCGGACCATTCCAGGTCCTCAGCAGGGTAGGAGGGGTGGCTTACCACCTGGCTCTACCACCTCAGTTGCACCGGGTGCACGACGTCTTCCACATATCTCAGCTATGGAAATACGTGCATGACCCGATGAATATCATCGACCATGCGGAGATGGACCTTGACGATGGGGAGAATTTTGTAGAGGTCCCGGTGGAGATCAAGGATCGACCAGAGCGGGTCCTACGTGTGTGGTCGATTCCTCTAGTGCACATCAGATGGTAGCATGGGAACCTCTAGGAGAGCACTTTAGAGAGGGAGGCTCAGATGCGTGCTCAGTACCAACATTTGTTCCCCTTTTTTATGATGTATCATTACGGGGATGTAAATCCCTGTGGTGGGAGAAATGTAAAGACTCGTAAAATTCAAGGGAATTTATTATTATTTTTTTGGGATTTTACAAGAACGCAGTTTGAGACGACACCTGATTCCGAGGCCCGGGATTCCTAGAATCAATTTTCGATGTTTAGCTTGGGTACGTTCAGTGAACGAACGAGCGGGTTTTCAGAACTTTTGAACCGGTACTCGGAATCGAAATCTGAGGGAATCGATGAAACCGAAGCACCAGTAATTGCTTAGTAACACCTTTTCTGGAGTTGGGTTTGCTCTGGTGTGGTTTTTAAAAATAGTGGGCTAAGTAATGAATAAAATAAAATTTGTGAAACCAATTTTATTTTTATTTAAGGTAGGATATTAGTGATGTGAGGCCCACACGATCCCCACCCACTTTGTTTCCTTTTTACCACCCATATGCAATTATTTTGGTAACTCACCCGCACCCCCTCTTAAATTCCAAGTCAACCCTCGTGTTTAATTGGATTATTAAATGCCTCATTAATTGGTCAAACTCGATAATTAAATTCTGATTTAAGTTTTGAATTTCCAAAACAGATGGCATGAGTAATAAAATAAGGCAAAGCCTTATTTTATTATGGTGGTTGTGTTGTGTGAGAATATTTGGGGAGGATATACTCCAGTCTTGTAGAACGTCCTTCCTCGTTGAAGAACGCGAAGAATGCACCTTCACCGACGAAGAATTCTAGCCTCTGACGAAGGATGAAAAAAAAAACAGAATCCTCGGAGATCGATGACGTGACGCCGTGTACCGCGTCACCAATGATTATCTTCTACGAGATGTCGACGACGCTTATGGAGCTTCCATCTGCGACGCTTTCATCCACGACATTCTTTTTCTCGTGATGAACCTTTGTTTTGAAAACGCCTTGAGGTAGAGGGTTTGGTTTAATTTAATTCATGTGTATTATATCCTCAGCTTATGATTAAATTGTTGAAAGTCATTTAAACCACTAACGTGGTGGGTGCGGACCAAAAAACATGTCCGAACCCACCGATTCCATGTTCTTGATGCGCGAAATGTTGGGAGACGATGAAACGGTATCGTTGAGCGATTGGAGGCCGTCATAGTATTCTATAGATCCCAAGACTACCCCAGGCGCAGTGGGGAGCAAGAACGGACAACCAGAGCGGCTCCGGTGGCCCACGGACTTCAAAGGCGGTGCGGGTCGCCGGCGCAGCGGCGTCCTGGAGCACCACTGGGAGGGAATGTCGCGGCTGAAGCCGTGGCGGTAGGCGACCGGTCCCACGGCCACATGGGACACGGGGGAGATGCGGCACCTAGCACCATGTTTGTTGGCAAGGTAGCGGCCCCCACGTGGGGCCGCAGTTTCATTCAATGGGTGGTAGTCGCCCCCCCCCCCCCTTTCCACTCAGCTCGGCGCTGGCAGAGCTAACCACGCAGGCCACGCGCGTGTGCCAGGCTGGGTCGGGCCGCCTAGGCTGGGACGCACCGTAATGGGCCGGACCCGGACCTGGGTCGGGTCGCCTGGTACGGGCCGACCAATGGGGGGTTGGTCCGGGTCGGACCGGGCCGAGACCCCCACTTTCGGACAACTTTCGGTCTTTTTCCCAGAACATGGGCTACAGACCTCCGATCGATACACCATCAGTTGCGTAGAGATCCTTGGATCGAGATGGTCATTTTTATATATTAAAATCCAAGTTTTTGAGAACCATGGGTACAGCCGAGTTGGTTTGAACCTGAAACCAATCGGGCCCTCGGAGCAGAAATTCTTATAACCTGAGCTCCGGACGTCCGATTGATGTGCCGTCGATTTTGTTGGATTTCTCTCAGTGAGATAGACCTTATGGTTTACTCTACTCGGGTTTTGGATGCGGTTGGAGTGTGGTCGGGATGGTTTTATCTTAAAACCAATAGGGCCCCTAGAACGAAAAAGCCAATTACTCTCAGACCGGGCATCCGATTGATGCGTTGTCTATCGCGTTGAGTTCCTCTTAGTGATATGGACCATTTGGATTACTCCACTCGAGGTTTGGACGGAGTTGGAGTGCGGTCGGGTTTGGTTTTTCTTAAAAACCAATCGGTCCCCTGAAACAAAAAAGCCAATAACTCTCAGACCGGGCGTCTGATTGACGCGCAGTCTATCACGTTGACTTCCTCTTCTCAAGACGGAACTGTGGGATACATCAACTCCGGCCTACCTATCAGTTGATGTATCGACCCACCTTTGGCTCATGGAGCGGACCCTCCCTGAAACGAGCATGTTGATTGCGGGAACCCTAGATCTGGCTGCGACGATGAAGACTGCACTGAAATCCTATGTGGGTTCGGCAGAGATGAAGATTGCACTAAAATCCTATGTGGGTTCCGCAGTGATGAAGATTGCACTGAAATCCTATGTGGGTTCGGCAGCGATGAAGACTATACTGAAATCCTTTGTGGGTTTTATGGTGATGAAGACTGCACTGAAATCCTATGTGGGTTCGGCAGCGATGAAGACGGCACTAAAATCCAATGTGGGTTCGGCAGGGATGAAGACCATTCTAAAATCCTCTGTGGGTTCGATGGAAATGACTATGTTCCTGCTATCCTACGTGGGTCTGGAAGAGTAGCTGGTCTGTATCCTATGTGGGTCCGACCATTTAGCTGGTTTAGTATCCTACGTGGGTCCCAACTTAGATGAATTAGTGGCTATATCTGATTATCTCTATCACCTTACGATGAAGTATACCTATGTGAGCTGAGTCTTGAATTTCAATCAATATCTTTGATATGATTTAATTGCATTCCTATGTGGATTGAGTTGTGTTATCCTTTGTGGATTGGGTTTCACACCATTGTGGACGTGATCGAACTTGGTCTCATATTTTGGAGCCGAACTGGAATTGATGAATTAGGTATATGTATGGGCATATACCTAAGTAGTGTTTTTTATTACTTTGTGACTGTATCTTTCCTTTTTTGATTATCCTTTGTGGATTCTGGGAGACCTACGGGGGTCTCGGGGTCCCTACTGAGTAGCGTATACTCACCCTTGCACAGGCTATGCCCACACTACATTGTGTGGGATGTAGAAGACGGGCAACGCTGATCGTGGTTGAGGCTAGTGGAGCAGTCAGTACCTGGAGGTGGACCACTGGGCAGGATGTACACGGAGCGGACGGATGGACCCGAGGAGCTGAGGTGGCTATCTGTACCCAACCTTTAGGTGGGACTTCCAGTGGACGGCTCAACATTACTGCTTTACTTTCAATTGTTATACTTTCTTTCCAGTTGTACTTTACTTTATGATTGGGTTTGTATTCTGGCCCATTTACTTTCCGCACTTACTTTTCTACCCAGTTTTATTTAGTGTTTACTTCTGCTAGGTTACTCTGTGGTGTTTGTTGACTTTATAAGGAAATGCCTTCCCCTTTTTATCGGTTTTATGCCTTGGTGCTAGTCGCCAGCCCCTGGTCTAAGGGAGGCCGGCTTGGGGTAGTCACGACATGGGCCCTGAGGACGGGTCGTGACATGTTAAATATTTTGAGATATAATTAATTGATTTCGACATTTTTATGGATGATATTATCAATTTTGGGTTATTTTTTTTCATTGGGCAAAAATTATATTGAATTCGAATTTCATGGAGAATGATATGAAGTGGAAATTGATTGAAAAATATCCAATGGATGGAATGTTTCTTATAAAAAAATATCATGTAGACATATTTTATTTTATTCTCTGTCCCGATATTACAATATTTCTTGAATTTTTGAAAATAATGTTGAAAAAAAAATTATTCTTTAACCAATATTGTTAGTGGAATAAATATTATTTTATCCCATCATAGATTTATCTACTTATAGACATTTACTCTAACACAATAATTCAGTTTTTTTATAATTAATTATATCAGCCACTTTTTAAATTTATTTATTATGTTCTTACATGTCAAACTAATTTTTATATCTATAAGGCCTATTTATGGTTTTTTCAAAATAACCTTTGTACATTACTTTATCTTTTGTAAATGAAGAACTTTTTTTATATGTTATTATGATTTGGGATTTTAATACAGGTATTTTCATATGTAAAAATATAGATTTATCATAAAAAGATAAAATTAAATGGGAAAACATTATTGAAGGTGGTGAGAATGTATCCTGTATATGTTTTAGAAGAAGAATATTTTTTCATAGAATATACTAGATAAAACATTGATAATAAATAAACCATGAAATATGTTATCTATATTTGACCACTATAATTTTACTATTCAATTTGTTGCTATTAAAAATAATAACTAAGGAAAATTATAATTTTTAATAATGTATAAACAATTCAATTGTAATAAGTATATTAGAAATAAATACAAAAATATTTTTAAAGAAAAGGAAAAGATGTAATGAAAATGATTATTTTCACAAAAAATTGGATTCATTGTATTTTTTGCACTTATGAAGAAATTAATTTTTTAAATTTGTTGAAAATTAAATAAAATAAATGTAAATAATTTTTCAAATAATAATATTAAAATTTACTTTTAAATAATGTTGGATATTTTTCTTAAAAGATTAATGGTTCTATGAATTGTGAAAAATGTTGATTTCAATTGAAATCATCAATTTCCATAATATAAATTTAAAGTTTAATTTTTCTTAAAAAGTTTCAAAAATTAATATTAGTTTAATTATATTATAGTTTATCATATTTTTATTATTGTAATTAATTATATGTTCATTTTGGATATAAAATGTTTTTAACATTTTGAAAACCTTTCCTTTTAGAAATATTTTTTTTCACATGTACTGGTTTATTTTAAAAAAAAATAATTCCACATATGTGAATATAATAGAGAAATATTGATTAAAAATATGGAATCAAAATAATTTATTTTATATAAAAATATTATGTAATTTTTTTTTCAAAATGAATTGTAAAAATAGTAAAAATTAAATCCCACCAATATGACTAAAAATTAGATTTTTTTATTTCAAACACTTTTACGGAAATGTGAGAAACCAATTTTCTACCACATAAGGATAAAGCAGAGTCATTGAAAATAAAACATTGTTATAAATAACTTTTCCAACATTTCCATGTGGTTCCTCTCCCCCAATTATAAAATGTTACCACATAATGTTTTCTATTGACAAATTATAATATATTTGGATCAGAAAACACTTAAACATATCCATTCTATAAATCCCATCCCATTACCCAAATTTTATTTATCAAAAACCATTCGATGAATCGTTTACTTAAAAAACTGAATAGATTCTGCAAAGAAGACGTATATTTATTAACCATGCATCATAATTTTATTTTATCCTTTAATAAAATTAAATATTCTATGAAAATTATTTTATAAATACACCATTATCTCTATTGTAATCAGATATTTTTATGGTAATTCAATAACCTATATAAATATCCTCTCCCTCCAAAATGAAATGAAATTTCAGTCTTCTCTGTGCAAGACTAATAACTAAAAACCAATATAATTTTTTTCCATCTCCATATATTATGCATTGATATAATAATGGATATAATATTTATATATTATATCTATTACAAAAATATAATTCTATAATTACAATACGACACCTTTCTTATTTCATTCAAATATGTTGGAAAATGATAATGTTGTTTTTTGCGTAGGTTTGGTGTACTACCTCGACAATGAAATGTGATTAATTTTTCATATAAGTTTAAAATAGATGGTAATAATAATGTATTTAATTGATATATATAATATATATTGTATAATAATTATTCTATAGATATTCGTTATTACTAAACATTATTTCTTTCCATTCATGAAAAAACTGAAAATAATATTCTTCATTATGTAAGGCTTCCATGTCCCTAAATAATGAAATAGATTCGTGTGTCTCGAAATTTTAAATAATATTATAAATACATAAATAATAAATATATTAATATCATTTTTAACATTATGGATATTATGGAATCATTTTAAATTTTTAATGACCAAAACTACCAAAGCCAAATCATATATAAAAGGCATTGTAGTTTTTACTTTGAAAAACAAATTATTGATGTAATTATTATTAATAAAGTGACACAAAGTTATAAGTAAATAATAGTTTTTTGTTATATAAATGATAATCTATATATTATATATTTATTATAAATCTATATTTCTCATACATTAGTTTTTCACACCTGTTATGGAAATTAGATATGATATAAGCGCTTCTTGTCTCACGTTTATTTTCATGAGATGAATTCTTTATTGACCAATTATTTTTTTGGTAATGTATATACATACCCTTTAATATTTTTTATTAATAACATATTTATATTAATGGTATTTAAAATTTCGTTGGATGTTATTTCCTTTATAGGTCTTAAGATTCATAATAATTAAATATTGTAAGGGTTTAATACACAATCCCATCATTATTTGGGATTGTTTATGTTTAAGTATTCATTTGGGGAATTATTAGATATTTATAAATTAAACGAAATATAATTTAATTTCCAGTATTTATTCAATAAAATTAATGAATAATTACAATTTCTTATTACTTATTGCATTTAATTTTTACAAAAATATTGTTAAGAAAAGAAATTTTTTTCTACCTTTGGTCAAAAATTAATTTTTTCCAAATCCATGTTTTCTAAAATGTTTTCAAAAAATGTTTTTAACATTATCCAAATGATCGATTAAAAAAAAATTTACCCATGTTTGATTTTTTTTAAAAACATAAAAGAACATTCTTGACATATTCTATATGAGGTTCTAATGATCATGTTATAATAGTGTGAAAAAATGATTTTTTAATTTATAAGGATTGTATAGAATTACCCACTATTATGAACAATCATTGTTTTCAACCATCAATTATATTTATAAAATGTTATTTATTATAATTATTTTTCTAAATATTCAAATATATTTTTTAGGTTTTAAATGATATTTTCAATGTGAGATATCTATTTACATAATGAATGTTTTTAAATACATGTGTATGGTATTGGTATTCATCAAAGATAAAAACAATTATTTTACTTATTCTAATTTTTTATATGTTGCAATTATTCCACCCAACTCATATTTCAGGTTTATATTTGATCTTTTTGACAAGGTATATACTATTTTGAAACCATTTTTCATAATAACTAATGAGGTTTGAGGATCATTTTAATAAGGGATGTACGATTTTGATAGAATTATCCATAATACATTGAAATGTTTATGATTATGTCTATTGATTAGGGAAATTATTATCAATTCTAATTATATTTTTTTAATAAAAATCTCTCATTTCATTAAATTTATCCCCTTTTAATTGAGTAATTAATTTGACCTATATGTGACGGTTGTGGTCTACTATATCCCTTCAACGAATTGGAATGTATCATGGGAAATACTGGAATGGGTACATGAATGGTTCCTTTCCCATTTATGTATGATTTCTTAGTATATTTTCATGATGGTATGTTTATAATGACAAACATAATGCATTCCCACATTACCAGATTATCAATGATGTCTATGTCATTATTTTATTAGTTACGATATCCATGGATAATGTTTATTCTCATCGATTTATTTATATAAAATTATTTTATCATCCTTTATACCTATAATATTATTTTTATGGTCATGTTATTGTCTAAATTTTGTTTTTTATTTATTTATATTTATATATATTTTATTACCTATATATTAATATATATATATATATATTCATATATATATTCATATATATGTATTCCACTATAGATGTACCATTACTGAGTATCTGATCTCACGCCAATCATATGTTTTTCCCATGGATTCCAATATCTGTATAATGATAGATATAAAAGGATAACATTAATTAAATAATGTTGTTCTTGATAATAAATATTATATATTATTTTTTACTCTTATTTAATTATTCATTCAATAATGTATCTAATTTTCCAATCTACTAAACTATTCAGTCTATTGGGATGTGATCATTTGTATCTAGTAAAAATGTTATACAGTAACAGACTAATCAATGAAAATAGGGTTGGTTTTTATATAGAATGCATGAAGATCGGCCACTATCCCATCAACTTTGATCATAGTTAGGAACATAATATGAAAATAATTATATAAGTTGATAAACTTCAGTCATATTATAATACTAATGATATATTGTTGTTTCATTTTATTAAATCACATGGGAACTCCTCCTTTCTATTTAACTTCTTATGACTCAAAAAACATAGTGTATACCATTAAAAATTAAGAAGATGATGCTAAATGAGAGATGGCCTATTGTAAATGAATAATTTATGATACATTAAAGATATAAACTAATTTATATGATTATTATGGTACCTTGTATCATACAATTTATGAGTATTATGTTTAAATTAATCCAATAGAAAAGGCACAACTAGTAGTAGATATACCCTAACCAATGGAAAAAACACCTCATAATGGTGGAGAGGTGGAGGCCCCCAATATAATTCCATACCTACAATAAAAAATTAACCTCATTTAAAAGTTGTTATACATACAATAAAAATATTTGGGATCTTGTGGAACCATTGAATTTATATGTGAACTAGAATATAGGAAATGTGGTGGTTCTATCCATATAAGAAAACTCCCATGTCTGATTGTGGATAACCACTATAACTAACTAATAAGGGTACGAATGTCTTAATTCCTTCCTGGGTGAGTGGGTGGAAAACAATTAACAGAAATCCATTTCATTTTGAATTTTAGATTAAACTAAATTTCCCATGTTTTGTTTTTTTTATTTATAAATTTAATTGGGATAATTAGTATACTAAAATATAAAATTATCTGAATAAAAGAGAAATCTATTCACTGCTCTATATATATGAGGTTATATATATCAAACCTACCTATTGTTTATTTTATTATTTATTATTATTTTTAAACCCATTTCCATTATTAAATTTAAATATTTTTATTCATATCAATATGTTTCCTAAACACCACTACACTAAAACCTCTCCTCGGCTAGAAATTAAAAATGGAAACACCGACAAACCCTACACCAAATATGATATGTGTTGGAGACATCCATAGATGGTATAAACTTATTATATTGGATGAATTTCCATAAATATATTAATCCTTGAAAATATATAAGATTCATCAATCAAGTCAGTCAAATAAATATGAGATAAACAATTATAATACAAGTATTTAAATTCATACAAAGTAAAAAATCTGCATATAATAATAATAATACCTAGGAGAAAACCATATGTTAAAATATATATGGAACTACTTCATGATATATTGAAAAAATATTAATCACCATCAAGCTCATTAATACATGACAAATAGTATAGGTTTATATGGGATTAGAATATAGGTATACAATTATGTAATATCAATGAAATCACTAAAAAACTTTTAGATGACTCTTATGAATGTTTATTTAATATATATGGGAATATAAAGATATTTTTAAGAGGGTATAATTATTTTCCACCCCTACTAGGGCCCACTGAAAAAGTAACAAAAAAAAGTAACATATTTTAGAGTAAAATTATATACATAAGAACTGACTTTAGGTCCACATATCCACTGATTTCTAGATATTACTCCCAAACAAAAAACTTCCTATGTATCAAACTCTTGGTCAAGTAATCATGGACCCCATTATCACTAATAACAACCTCATATTATCACATCAATAATAATTTTACAGGCCTAAAATCCATGGCAATTAACTTATAATGATTGATGTGTTATCCATTAAAAGCCACATAATTACTGCATTTGTAAACACATTAACTACTTTAGATATATATATATATATATGATATAATGTAATTTTTTTTCCAACCAACACATATTGGTATAGTAAAAATGAGAATCATCACAACATATACGAGACCATTCCCTAAATTTAGATTCATTGTATATTGGATAAGTCTACATATAATTCATATTTCTAATTTGGAAAAATAATTATGATGTAGACAACCACCCATTCCATGATAAAAATGGATGTTAGGAAGACAAATAAAATGAAAAACATTTTGAGGTCAAATTCTAACCTAAAAATGGTGATTTAGCATGTGAAATCATAAAAACTAATTAATATTATACCTTATAACAAAAAAATCGGATACTACTTCTATTTAAACTAATGTAATGTTCTATTCCCTATATAAAACATGGTTTCAATCACTACAGAATAATAATCAAGATCTATTATAAGCACACATTCATATATATTAAACATCATTAATCAATTAGTTTGTTAAAAAAAATACATACTAATTTAAAACCCATAATTACAATATTTTATTTAATCATTACAAATGAACAAAATTTATTGTTTTTTGGTAATTCATCATTTAAATTATTGATTTCCAATCCACTAATTTAGAGAATTTATCCCCACTAATTATAATGTTTTGAATTTATATATCAATAATTAAATCCACATATAATTACATAAATTAATTAAATATTTATTTATTATACTAGAACAAGGGAATTATATGACCTGATGTGAAATAATTCAATAAATATTAACTCAGGTTGTATATCCTAGATATAATTGAAATTTGGTCACAAAATATGATTTCAATTAAAAACACATCAAGAATAAATAACCCAAAAAATGGTAATAAAATATCATAACACCAAGGAATCAACTAAAAAAAATACAAAAAATAGTTCAGTAAATAGGATATCATATCTCTCAACATATTTCATCTATCTCATGTTACCAAAATAAAACAAAAACACTATCATAACAATGAAAATATAGATAATCCATTACCTAATATCTCTACCATACAACTTACTCATTTTTTATTGTTATATTAGAATAACCCCATTTAAAGGGTTGGGGGGAACCCATTAATAGGAACAAAAATATGAAAAAATTGCTAAATTCTCACAAAACATTCACTAAAAATATATTCCTATAGATTAATTGAACATACAATCTATATTCTCAATGTCAAGGTGATAATTTCCCAACCTATTTTTTTAAAATATATAATTAATTTTCAGACCACTGTGTATTCATCAATAAAAAATGATTAATTATTAAAACTTATTAATATAACATTTTTTTAGATGAACCTTTTGATTATTAATTTGCGGCCATTGGAAACCCTTGTATACTTTAATTTATAAAAATAATATAATATAAAATATGGACCAAATTGAATCCCCTCTATTCATTATTTTACTGTAAATTTTTTGAATATATCATATTATGATTTAATTCATTCAGTTAACAATTTTGGAAATAAAAATCTTAAAATCACATTGTCCTTTAATTGTATTTTTTGTTCATTGAGATCATCATTTTGAAAATTATTTTTTTTATCCAACACTTTTGTTTTCTACCCATGAACTTTTTTTAAGAGGTTTTTGAATATATCTTTCCTCGAACCCCAACAATAAAACTCTTTTAGGATCCATTCGCAGATGAAGTTTACTAGATATTTGATTGCATAGTATTTTGGGAAGGAATTATTAGATCACGAACCACATGGCATTCTTTTATGTGTTCACTACGTAGGTTCTAGGAAAATTATTTCCGTTATTAATAAATAATTTCTTATGAAACAATTATTCCACACTAACCACTTATTCATAATCGAATGCTACATGAGATAGATTCTCATAAACATTTTTATCCTTAGTGGATACAACACTTTCCCTTTCATTTGATGTTTTGATTTAATGTCTAGTATTGGATACTATAATATAAACTTATTTCATCATTCATTTTTAAATTATAGTTTCACCAATATCATTAACTTTTTTATAGGGATGACTCATGCAACACTTCGACCATAATTTATAGATATGATTAATGGGTTACATTCATGTTTAGTTGTTTTCAATTAATAAAGCTAACTAAATTCACATGCCGAAGTAACTGTATACTTTATCATACCATATTTTTATTGTTTCTAATTTCAGCATGTTTGTAATACAAAATAAAATAACATTGAAATAAATATCACAAAATATTTATAAAAACAAGTGTTATAAACTAAAACAACATTAAAAACTAATATCATAGTAATCCTTTAAATATAAAAAATCACATATTATTATATTTTTTTAATTCAATCCCTTGAATTTACTCAATAATGATGAAAAATTTTAATCCCATTCATTTCTATAAAATATAAATGTCAAGGATCCCTCACCATGTTATGATGCTTTTATTGTTCATGTATAATAATGGAAGGATGGACATATATTTCCAACTACATTTCTTGTGAGGAACCAACAATTTATAAAGAATTCATCCAACTAAGAATATTTTATAATAATTAATAGAAAATCATAAATCTACCGAAATAGTGATAATATAGAATGAAATGTAGGTAAAATAGATAATAATAACAATTATGGATCAAGGATACCACCTCAGATCACACACAAATAAATATTTATTCTTTTTCGGATAATTCTGTGAAAAAAGGATCAAAACACACTTAAAGGGATCTTATTTTCATTTTGATTTTTGGGGAAAGGGGTGAAATTATGATGATATTAAAGAGAAAATGAATTCATAAAATATATATAAAATTTATGACCATAGAATAATTTCCATAGCTAATCAAAAATGGTTATATTATTCAAAAAACCATTGCATCAAAAGTTTTGGGACACCCATAATGTCTTTGAGTAAATTACACCCTCAAAAAATTATGGAACAATTCCCCCATATCTCATTTAGCGAATAACAAAATCATATCCTAAATCCAGGAACAATAATTTAACATCATGGAGCTACTGAGACAACAAGATTGAATATTCCTCATATCGATAAAACTGAGGGTATAAATTTTTTGGTCTCCCTAGTTTTTCCCATACTCCCTGCCCCCATAAAAAATTTGAATGGAAAATACAAGAAACTAGTATTTTTAGCTCCATGATTTATCTACAAAAACCACATCATAGCCACTCATATAGAGTCATTTCTAATGATCCATACCACATGATATATATGGTGAATCCTAATAAACCATGATATTACCATCCATAGAACATGTGAGAAAACAAATCCTTCATATCATGAATCATTGAAAGAGGGGCCATAACCACACCACAAGGCCATTTTATGAGAATTAGTCAATGATAAATCCTATACTAAAACACAATAATTCCTCTTCCTGTAAACATTTCTGCTCCAAAAGAATTCCTTCTCATCCTTCCATTATTGTACACAACCAATCAACCAAAAATAAAAATGATGATCAATATAAATACTAAACCCAAATAACAAACAATTCTCAAACGATTCACAACCTTATGAATATAAAATAATGTATATGAATGAACTGAAATTTACATCCCAAACAACCCCACAAGTTACCTATATGTGATATCACTAAAACTAGAACACACGCAATAAATTTGAGGAACATGACACAATAACATCAAATATGATTCATCATTTGAGAAAAATAAAAATTATATATTTACCATATTAAAAAAAGAATAAAAAACATGGGATAGTGAATGAATATTATAAAATCACAATACCATTATATATCCTCAAAGAAACTATTCATCCACAGAATTCAACTCATTGTAATTTCACTGCCATGAACGCCTACTCATTATTTTCCTCTATCACAAGAGGTCATTACACAAATTTCAAATAATCTATATCATCTATATTTCCCATGCTAGTGGGATGAGAATATATAAAATGATAAATGAAAATGTGTGACAGATAAAAGGATTCATGAGCCATGATCGTTTATGGGGGAAGTAAACAGGATTATTAATAAGTTAAACATGTCCCTACACTATAAAAATATGAAATATTATTTGATAAATTTTACAAAAGTGACTGAACATTTAATTTCCATGATGATAATATATATTAATTAAATCATAGATTTCAATTTTTCATTATGTTGGACTCCACCTATAATCATTATAGGTATTCTAGTGATCATTTTTTGCTTTCACACTCTCTTAAATCACATGAACATTCCCTATGGTGGTCTAATCCAATTCGATTATGAGATAACTGGGATTCCTCCCTCAGTCCAACATAAAAAATAAATACATTTCTAGAAATAAGTCTTCTTGAATCATCACATAATAATTTTAGAGTAGTGATCATTATTATAAAAAAAACTTCCAATGTTTTGATCCTCATTAATGAAACTCCAAAATATTGAACTCCTAAAACCTTACTTCTAAAATATTAATAGTCCAATAAATTTAATTTACCCTTTATTGATGAAATTTGTTTCTGAATATTATGTTATATAAATATGAATATTGGAAACCTATCCTCACAATTGAGTTAACGTAATGTCATACTCATTTATAATTAAATTCCCCTTTTATATGACTTAATTCATTGGTAAATATTTTATTTTTACAACAAAACATACACAACTATTGTTATTTTTAATGGTTATAGCCTATCATATTTAAAACAAAATTATATATTAGAACAATTTATAAAATAGAAATTACAGAATGTACCTTATGATTAATATATTATAGGCTAGGATAAATTTTTATTTATATAGCTGAATGAAACAATGGAATCAAGCAGAGTGATTATAATTTATGAATCCCAATTATTGAAGCTTAAAATAGAGAAGGAAACACTCAGATTTTACCTTATAAATCACAAGTGTGGATTTAACATCTAATTCAAGAGTGAATCCACATATGTGATAATTTAAATAATATAAATATCATGACCTAAACCATGTTCATCGAACCACTGAAATAATGTGTATCTACTGAACAACAAATCTTTATAGTGCAAAAATATGTAATAATGGGTTATGTATCTATTCCCAATTAGCATGAATTTATATATTTCCTTTTAAATGCAATAATTCTATTATTTATCAGTTTTTATTATTATATATTAAATGATTAATGATTTTTTATGAAACTTTGATCTTGATATAAAGAAATAAAAATTTTATATTTGTAAATATAAAATTCAATTAATAAGAACTTTTTATAAATTAAATATTTTTTGAAATAAATTTTATTTTTAGGAATTATTATTATAAAATAATAAATTTTTAAATATAAATTAATATAATTTTTAATGATATCTCATTTAATCAGTATCATGGTCAGAATTCTATTATTATCATAAAAAATAGTATTTTCAAATTAGTGGGAGTAAACTGTCATACATCAATAATGTTTTTGAAAAAATAAATATAAATTTTGAAATAAATATTAACAAATTATCGAATTCTGAGTTTTTCATAATTTTCTTGTAGATTTTATTTTTTCGAGTGAAAATTAAATATGCTATAAATATAAAATACGCATTACCAAAACATAGTAGACCAAAATTTATGTATTATATACTATATGTAGTATCCATTACCATATTTTATATTTTATTTAAAATAATTCATTATTTAATTTATTTTATTAATTTTACAATCCTTCAATGAATCTGTGAAATCTATTATTATAACATAGGGTTTTAAATTTAATTAAATGAAAATATGTCTCACATCCATGTGAGAAATGGTATAATTTAAATGATTTTGGTACATTATATTATAAAATAAATATAACCAGTAATCATTGGCATAAAACATTTTCAAAAACCTATCAATGGTTTTTGGTTATGATTATTTTATTATAGAGACCCCAAAATCAATGTTTATAAATTAATAAATAATTCCCTACTCTTTTAAAATAAATACCCACCCTACTTCCCACTCTTATTCAATGAAAACATGTTTACATTAAATTAACTCTTTGTTTCCCTATATAAAAACCTTCCAGGTTTTTACCAATATCATATTATGCTCTTCCTTGGTTTATTTAATTTCCCACTCAAGATAATCAATCCTCTCCTCATAATTTTACAAGAACATTTATTGTGTTATGACTTTTGATTTCCAATTTATTTTGATTTTATATGTATTTACACAAACATTTTACTATCCTTATTATTTAAAATTAATTCTATACCTCCCATCATCCTCATTAAAACCTTCACGGAATTTAAATGTGGAACCATTATGTTCCTACAATTATCCTACAATTTTCCATGCCTAGAATTTTTGTACTGAATACCCAACCCCATTTATACACAAGAGTATTCTCTAAGACATACCAATACTTCATTTATTTAGGACATATACATATATAACCCAGACTAATTTATCATTTCATTAAAATTTATTAAAGGGGATCTTATGTTGTATGATCTATGTGGAACAAAAATTCCAATATATGATATAAATTTGACATGTGGGCCCCAAATTATAACGTCTTCAAATTCTCTAGGCAATATCTTTACATCTTGATATACCTTGTATGGTGAATTAGAGGTTATCTAAAGACCAAATGTTATGATTTCATAGAGGTTTTCATGGTATTTTTTGATGATTTCATGTTCTTGGTCATTGGTGAATTCATTATGTTTCCTTATTGTTATCACCATATACTATGATTGGTTGTTCGTGATTATGATTATCTCCTTTTAATGTCACCATGTAGTGAATCAATACTTACACGTTCTTATTGAACATGTTCTAGTTTTCCATAGTTACAGTACTAGGCATTATATCTCACCCATTTCTTATATATGTCCCTGGGTTATCCCGTGCAGGATTTGATGTTTAATATATTTTTTTAATGTTTTTATGTATTAAATTATTTTCCTTGTATCCCCCTATTATTTTTTAATGTGTTTTATATCTAACTAACCAAATATATTATTCTTATTGACAGTTTTTATTTTATTCTATGTCTCCTTATTTAATAAGTAATGAAATAATTTATTTAAAGACATGGGTTTTTATAGCTAGTATGAGAGGAATGTATATATATTTTTGGGGATTTTGAATTTAATATAATAATGATATAAATAAGGATAAATATAAATATGGGGAAACAACTGTAATTTATGGTAATATATATATTATAATGTTTCTAATAAATTAAATCCATTTCTTCATAATACATGCTTTTGTGGATCCAGCAGAGTTGTACCTTGTGATAATTACCCAGTAAAAGTTGCTTTAAGAATTTAATGATCATATGTACATGCTAAAAATGATTCCTTATTTCCCACTCAGTTCTAATCTACATGAGGAGGTTATTTGAAAAATTCATAAGCACTTCTTCAACTATTATGGAGGGAAAATGGTACTCATCAAATTTTAATTTTATTGAAATTTACCATGAATAACCTATATTAAATCCTAAAAATACATAAGTCAATGAATATAATTAATTTATTATTAATTAAGTAAGATTCTATTTGTATATATGTATATGGTAAATTTTGGGGAAAATATAATCCCAAAGCATCATTTTGATGAAGTAAATTTTTAGATTCAAAATCAAATAGTGATATTTATTCTTATCATCAATTAATGAACAACAGATGTCCAATATGACTATAGTTCCTTGAATTATTTCATTTCATAGATGTGCAGTGTAACATTAATGAAAATAGAGAAAAATTAGGATGTATATCAATCTATGAAAATGGTAAATATACAAATTATAGTTTCCCCTGAAGATAATTTATACCATGTTCATATTTTTTGGATGAAATCCTTGATATCCTTATAAGGATTCCCATATTGTGATTCATTTATATTCATTGTATGGAATTATATTCCTTAGATATAGCCAACAAAAATATCAAAGAGAATTAGATCTCACTATATATTGAAAATATCCCTCTGATTCTATACATGTTCAAGGAGGAGGATTAATTTCCATTGGAGTCATTATATAGAGAATGGTTAATATTTCAGTGTGAGGAATAATATCTAAAGATTATTACAGAGGGATAGGACATCCTTAATGATATAACCATTATGAAATAATTAATTCATGTGTTTCATGATGAATTACTTTACCTTTCTCCAACATGAGAGATTGATTTCAATATCTAACATATATCTGGGGATTTTACATACCCAAGAGCCCTTATATAATGGATATTGAAGGACATTAAGATTTTAAAAAGAAAATACATGAGAATATCAAATAATCTTTAAACATATATGGTCTTCCTCAAGAGGTTAACTGGTTATTTCATCATGAAGATGGAATGTTCATTGTTCCACTTTATTGATTACCATTTTTACAATAAGACCAGATCAAAAAAATATCCTCTTCCATGGACTGAAAACTTATTATATCAGCTACAAAATCACCACAATTCTCTATGGTATATCATAGTAGTGATATTTTCATCTGAATGTGAAAAAGGATGATGAACTAAATATGGATTCTCATACAATTCTATGGCATGTTAGTTTATATTAATTCCATATAGACTCACTACTAATCCATTAATCCTCAAAGACTGAAAAAATATTGTCTTTGTGGATTATGTTGAAAAAGTTATTGTTGTATATATAAAATATATTCTTATCAACTATAAAATCAAGGAAGAACATGATGTTCCTTTGAATGTTATAATAAATTCCTTATTAAATATTCTTTAACAATATTATTTGGCACATATTGATCTTCATTTTTTGTGATACTTTACCTGGGAATTTAATAATATTTTTATTTTTCACACTTCTCTAAATAAAAATAATGACCACATATTTTATATATGAATATCATTGAATGTAATTTGAGATTATGGGTTCGTTTTTTCATATAGTGGATATTTAATTAATGGGAGTAATAGGATATTAATTTTTCATATTGTGTGACTGTAGTACCCAAACCCCTTTTTAGAAGCATAAATATATATCACAAATTCTTCCCCACTAGTGGGTAATGTGAGAACATGACCAATAATTAACATCTTTTATAACTCATTAAATATCTTATCGCATTTATTGATCTAGTCAAACACGACTCCATTCTGAGTAATCATGGATAGTGGTTCATAATATCATGATAATATTTTGAAAATATAATATAATTCCCATATAATCAATGGAAAATATGGATTTCCATAACAAATGCTGGCTAGGGGAATCCTTCAGTTTCCCTAATGAATCTCATATATGTGTCTTATAAAAACTTAAACTTAAATGGGATCTTTTTGAGAATGTACATGGGCCATCCTTCTAAAAATATCTAGTAATTAATATGATTTTTATAGTTATATTAAAAAACATCGACTAGTATAACAATAAGAGAGTGCATACAAAATATATATCCTTATTCATATTATTGAAAAAAGCCAATTTTGAATGATATTATTTGATGGTATTTATGTAACCATTTTCAGTAATAATATTTAAATGAGAAAACATAAACATGTACTTAATCAGTAGGATCTCCAAGACAACAAAATGCAATAAAAAACATATTTTTGTAGTCAATAGACTTATAATTTTAGCACATTTATTTTACCTAGATGAATGTTCTTCTCTTAAACTACTATACAATATATACATTATAGAACATTTAAGACTGTATAAATATCCAATATAAATTATATATGAATTATATTTGATGATAACATATAGTTTCTAAATAATACATTAGCAGTAGTTGGATAAAGAGTTGAGTTTTAATACTCTTTATCACCAATAGATACATGAGATTTTAGAAAGAAAAAACTATGTATGAAATTCTAAAATCCTGCTCACAATAATTTAAAGGATGTTGGGGTCAACATATTCTCATAGTGGTGTTCTCAAATAACAATAATTTTAATTATAGGAGTCATATAAAACCTTATGTGGCCTTTAATAGAAATTTATCTTAGACATTGACTTGATATGATTAAATTAGAGACCAATAAATTTTGTTACCCAATCCAAAACATGATATTATATAATAGGTTCAAATAATTCAATTAAATGAGAAATATAAACAAATTTAACATAACATGTTTACAAAAATATTCTATGATACCTATTGTTCAAATATATAGAGTTTCCTTTATAAATTTCTTTAGAAAAAAATCATGAGGTTTGAGAATAATTTTTAGCATAGTAAAATTTTAATCATCCCCATCTAGATAATTAATCTCATCTTGGATGTGTCTTATCTAATTAAACTACCACTTATATAATCTCATGTGTGTGATTTGTTCCTTATAACCCTCTTGATAAAGTATATACTATACTCTAAATCTAAAAAAAATTCACTGGTGGTGCCTTTGGAGAATGATCATTCATATAATGACAATACATTAAAATTCATAGCTCATGGTTATAAAATTATATGAAACAAGACACCACACCTTGTAAATGTGCTCTAGTGGATCTACATGTTTGGGGAATAAATTAGAAATAAAAATATATAATGAGGAAAATGTACCATCATATTTTTAAGTTAATGAAATAAAATTTCAATATAGAAATTAATTATGGGGGAAAGAATGTAACCACTCAACATTTATTGAAGAAATTCCCATTTCAAATAAATAAAATCATTATTTAGTAAAGTATTTGTATAAAAAAGATGCAATACTTTTTTCATTTTGGACTATAATAACATTTCATATTTAAAATACCATTATGAATCAAGACCATTGCTAATGTAATCATTTTTATTTTATTATTGAGATAATAATTTTTATGGGTTTTAAAAAATCCCATTGACCATGGAAAATGAAGTGATGGATCAACCAGTAGGATCATAACATTCAAATTTCATTAATAAGTGATTCCATAGGATAGAGAATCTTTTTAAAGTGTTATAGTCATGTAATATAAAAAATTAATAGGTTTCTATGAAGGAAAACATTTATGTGAGGTAAGAATATAGACTTGGATGAAAATAATAAATAATTATAGAGAGTGATAGAGATCAACAATCACACAAAAGTGAATGATATATAATATTTAAAAATATAAAATACATTGATTTATGATGATTGAAAGGACCTATGGTTCATTATAAATGAAGGAACTTTTAAAATACTATGTTTCATACTTCTAATCTTATATTTTAAAATTTTCATTACCCTATAGACTGTAAATATATGAAAATATACGTCATTAGAAAGTTTAATTTCACCATTGTTTGTAATTCGATGAATTATCAATTCATCCATTACTCCCTAAAATGAATATCAAATGTAAATTTTTATGCATTATTCGCTAAAATATACATTTAACAAATAACAATATTCATGAAATGATGAATCTTCATTCCGTATATATATATATATATATATATCATTAAAGACCAAAAAAAATTTCGAATGAGTTTTTGAATAACACATTAATTTTATATACCTTAGTAGTAACTCAAATGTTTTATAGAAATCTATTTCATTAAAATATAATATTTAGACTCATCCATAATATGTGTGACAAAATTCAAATTCATATTTTTTTAAACAATTTTAACTATATAAAAATTATATTACACCTAAAATATAATCTTACTGCAAATTTAAAATTGTGAATATGTTAATAACTTGATTATTGGGAATCCTTCCTAAAAATACACATTCTTCTATAAATAAAATATGTGGTAGTCCAATGTATTCAATAAATATTAATATTCAGTAAACTCTAGAATATATATAATTAACCATAACATCAATAACTAATTTAATGGTCACCAATATAGTACCTTAATAATTTTTATCATTATTATCTCATCATAAGGTTTTTATTCTCCCAAACATGTGTTTACACTATAGAAAATATTCCACTTAATCACTTTTCTTTGTAGCTTTCGACATATGATTCCAAATAATTAATTAAATACTATTGTTGTATAATACATATATGTTTCATATTTTATATAATAAGAATATCATTTATTAAACTCTCTGAAAACATAATTATTCAATACAAATGTAGAATTTCAATAATCATTTCACCTTATTTGTATTAAGAGAAAAAGGTTGACCTTGATCACTTATATTTTTCTAATGTATATTCCACTAACCCTTTGGGATTTTGTTTTACATGTTCCCCCTCTCTTTATTTTTGTATCAATGAACATTTTAAATATCATTATTTCACATGAAATTGTGAACAAGGTGTCCTTTCTCCACATAGTTTTAAAAAATAATATACAATTCAAAAAAGTAAGAGGTTGTTTTTTTTCCAAAATTAACACATATGGGAAAATCATTTATTCCCTTATTTCCATTTTACTTTATTTGATCTCATGTATTGTTATTATCATTACTACGTTCAAATAATTTAACCAAGGAAAATTAATTTCATGTGCTGATAAAACATTATACTTTGTCCTTGTATTATAATATTTTTTTAGAGACTATTTCCCATCAAAGGATTTCCATTAACCCATATAATAAATGATAAATAATGATTTTTGGGAAATATATGTAGTATTTAGAATTCTATTCTAATAATGTAATGATAGCTTCATGCATAAAAACCTTTTCATATTCCTTTTCTCTTAGACTCGTGAATTTTTTATCTATATCTACACATTGTTCATGATGAAAATAAATTTCCAAGAGGTCTAATGATAATATTTCTATTCCATATATTATATTTATTCTTCATCAATGTTCTTAACCAATGACCAATGTTGATCTGCATCTCCTAATAGACGACAAATATCCATGAAAAATTTCCCAACTTCAATTATTCAGAGTGTTAGAAATATTCTCTCTATGTTACAATCCCATTTATTAGCTACAAATTGGTATTTTTTCAATAAATTTCAAGAAATTATAATTCACAATGTGGTCTATAATTGTTTCATCATGACGTAGATTTAATATATACTCTCTATGGGAAAATGTATTTCTCACAAAATAAGCCATCTTCCCTAATATGTATCTAATATAATCAAATCCAGCAGTATCACCATCACTTTCTTCATTTTCATTCCCTTAAGGAAAGTACCTATATATTTTATATGAAATGATATAGTATTAACTCATTCCACTATAAACCATTTCAAAATAATGACAAGTACTATATTATATGATAATATTACAAAATAGAGTGTATATTTCAAAATAATGAATAAGAATTTTATAAATACAATGTATTATAGGATTAAAAAATTGTCATTTTCATTTATGAATAGATATAACCTAAAAATTTAATTTAAAATTTATTGAGGAAAATAAATCTTTTACATTATGAATAAAAATAAAAAAAAATAAAAAAAAAACAAAAAATAATTCTGGTTGAAATTAACTTTTAAAAAATGAAATTAATAATTATCCTAGTGATTGGGTATGAATTCATAAAAAATCATTCATGTCGAAGATTCTAAAACAAATATAATTTTTCACAGAGTTGTTAAAAATGAAATATTAATTTATTTGAGTATAACATGATGATTACTTCCAAAAAAATTATAAAATTGAAAAAAAAATTAAAAGGGATTTAATAAATCATTATAAGTATTTTGAAAGAAATTTTGATTTTATGTGATGAAAAATTACTTTCAACAGAAACTATAAATAATGTTATCTTTTTATAAAATCATTATCTTAATCATTTTAAATAACAAAGAGAATTTTTTTAACTATGACCCTAAAATTTCATGAATAAAATTATTATATGAAACTATATTTGCGTTGATATAGTAATAAAAAATAATTCCCTCAAGTGATACGTAAACAAAAAAATCATGAATAATAATGGAATTTTGAAATAAATTCATTCAACATTGTTAACATATGAATCATACTCCCAATAAAAGAAATAACATCCAATGAGACATTAATTACCTTGATGATAAAGAGATTAATTTTTTAACATCTCAATGGTTTAATATATCCACCACAAAAAAAAAAATAAGTGGTGAATATGGTATATTTTAAATGGAAGTAAAAGTTGGATTTGAAACCCATTCCACAGGTTCAGATATCATCATATCTGTCTAAAAAATGTATAATATATATAGGTTTCTGATACATGTTTTAATTTTACATAAAGATATTTATAATAACATATATGATCCTATTATGACATTTTACAACCCGTTTATAAAAAATATATCAATATTCTCACTGTTTCACGGGTTAAATTCTTTATTTTCTCATGCATTACAGATATGATATATTTCTATCACATAAAACAGTATAATAATTTTTTATATATTTATATTAATTTTATTTAACCTTATAACAATTATAAAAAACCAGGCATTGAAAAATATCTACATTGTTTTGTAGAAACGATAGGTTTTACTTACGCATAAGTGATGAAATTATTCCATTTTTGAACAAATGGTTAAATAAATATATGATATATTAATTTCTTATAATTAAAATCTTTTTTATATAATATATATTTATTAAATTTAATTTCATTACTTTCCATGTAAACTATAAGGGATAAAATAACCACATTGTGTCTTTAGGTGGAAGTCAACTATACACACAAGCAACATTATCACATTTACAAGGGAATGGAATGTTAGAATGTATATGGGATATTATAAATAAATAAGTATAATTTTATCATAAATATTATATATATATACATTAAATTCATCATTATGTCCTTCATTGAAACAAACCACGATAATTGTTAATGGAAATTGAGTTATATCAGGTTACGAGGTTGTAGTCCTCTATAAGCATGATTGATGATTCAATTTTAGATTTTATTGAAGTTAATATGTATAAATATTATTCTAGGAACATAATAAAATATCATTAAATGGGGGATAATTTTTTCTTTACATTTTCTATGTTAATATTTAATTGTTTTTTGTAAAAGTAGATCGAAAAGGGAAGTCCTTAGTGAAGATAATTTACTTCTCTTAAAGAAACTACCTTTAGATTTCATTTTATGTGCATCTGTGTTGTAATTCTATGAATATCATGACGTATATAATTAGTGTAATTTTTTTGGATATATTATTTATTTTTTCATGATGTAAATGTCTTTATATTTGTGAATAATTATCGAGAGAGAGTGACATTTTTTAATTTCTATGGAGTGTAATTTTATAAATAAAACATTATTCATTTCAGGGATGTCACTCTAACCTAATGTGACTATAAATTCATACCTAATGTAATTAAGATATTTTATGGTCTATCAACACCTCATCTATAATATAGAATATTTTTTATCATGTTATACCATAGCAATTATGTTTACATAATTTTACAATTTTAGTTTCCAGCATATTAACTAATATATTTGACCAGGAAAAGTTATCCACTAATCCAAAATTAAAATGATAAATGTTAAAAAAAAATTTTAAAAAAAAATCAAAATATTAAATCCAATTTATTAAAAAAATATTTTATGTTGTGTGTATAATTAATTTTTATATAAGAAAATGTAATGCACAATACTCACTTTATCCTTAACCAAATCAAATAATTTATATTTGTTTTTACTAATTAATTTTTATTTGAAAATATTATATAATATAAATTAGGATGATTCTAAATATTATATATGTTTCACCAAATTTAATTAACAGAGGTGGTATAATTCAATTTATAATAATACTCATATACCCATCAAGAAACATTAATTCCCATGAAAACATTTAAATTTTTAAAACATTTTAATTTTAACATTAAATATTTAATTGATTTAAAATAAATAAATTATATAACTTGTAATAAAATTGAACTAATTAAAATTTGAATCAAATATATAATTTAATTATTGTTTTTAAATAATTTAAATGAACTTGTGGTTTTCAATACAAATCAGTATTTTCATAATCCATCAGAATTTGTTTTTTGGAAAATTATCATAAATATAACAATGAATATCTCCGATAATTAGTCTTCAAAAATTAATGATATTTTTCTAATTATTTTTCATCATATAGAAAAAATAATTATAAATTATCTACCTAAAGAGATATAAAACTGCAATTTTGAAAAAATATAATTTTTCATAATATATTTCATTTTTCATTAAAATAGATCTATTGTTTTTATATTCAATAGACAAGAATTGAGTTGATTTTAAACATTTTTATTACATATAATTTTCCTAATATATTATGTCCAATTAATAGACACAAACATTTTATGTTGTCTATAATGGTCATATTTAAAATAATATTTTTTAATAGCGTATTACATTTCGGTTAAACTCGTTGTTGTGTTCATCACAAGATATTACAGTGATTTAAAATATTTGAAAATAAATATAGAATAATGAAATGGGGATTGAAATTATATTATAATATTTGTGGTGTGTGTCATATATGGTATCAAATATGATGTTCCCCTTTTAAAATGTAATGGTGATATATTCTACCCTCCTTAAAAAATCGATTCCTAAATAATTAATCATGATCTCAATAAACAAGAATTTGGCATTTTAAATTATCCTTTTTAGAAAAAATGATTTTAAAATATTTTAAAAAAAATAACTCTTAGTAAAATATAAATGGATGTATGATGTTTATCTATAATAACAGATTATGTGGAATATATAGATGAAAATATTAATTGGAAGTGAAAATATGGACACATAAGAAAATGGTAAATATTTATGGAGAGTTATAGTGATTGTAGTTCAAATAGAATTGAATATTGTTAAAAATATAATGAAAAAACCAATAAACATGTGATGATAGGATGGAAATTCAATTCCAAATAATTGAATGTACTACGAAAACATTTTTTCAATTATATTTGTTAAATATGAGGAAATCTTTTATTATTTAGACTATGAAAATTTTAAATCATATTAACATAACATGAATAATTTCACACTTTTTCATTATTTAGATCAACATTCCCACGATCACTAGTTACAATAAATGAATATTATAAATGAATTATGATGCTTGGGTCACTAAAATATAAATTAAATATACCATAAGATCCATAAATGCATTACGATTCATCCCTCGTGTATGTAAATATATTCCAAGGCTAAAATGTTCTTCCCATGTTATAAAATATTTAATTAATTTCAAATACATCAGTTGAAAATCTAAAATATAAAAAATTACATTTCATTAATATTAAACATTAATATTCATCCAAAATATGTCTATCCAAATTCAATATCACAAAATTTAAATTGAAGACCGCCAAATCTACATTATATTCCTCATATAATATAATGTTTCTTCTATTGAAACCCTCCAAATATTTAAATACAATTATCATGATAAATCCATAATTAAAACATATATTCTTCCAAAAATAAAATATTATGATGTTGAATATATTACATAAATTGAAATATACAACAACCTCTGATAATGATAACATGATCCCTAAGATCACTTACCAATTTTAGGTTCACAAATACTATCCCTAAAAAAATATTTATAATTTTTATATCTAAAAAAATAAAATATTAAGGGTTTTATTCCCTCATTCATGTATTATCCAAAAATATAACTTTCTAATAAAACATTTCCATTGGTTTCATTCAAAATATTCTTCAAATTTCATAAAATGTCACTAATGTAGAAAAATCCATATTTGATTCAGGATTATTATAATGAAAATATGAATAATAAAGTAGTTTAATATCATAATTATTGATTCCAAATACAAAATCATTTTATTTATTCATTATTTGGTACACTAATATCATAATCATAAACATGATGTATTAGATTTTTCTAAATTGTATCCCCTTGACTCTTTGGGAATTTGTTTTCATAGTGCGTCATATATTTAGAGTTAATGAATTAATCATTATATACATAATTATTTAAATTAAAATCATTAACATGGATTCCATTCTCTCCAAACATCTTTAAAACTCCCATCCACTTCAATAAAGTAATATCATTTTTCATTCCACAATTATCACATAGGGAAAATATTTTTATCGTATGTTGCCATTATCTGTCTTTTTCTATATCATCGCCTTCTTCTCTTACTAATTTTTGATGGAATAGATATTTTACAATTCATTCCCTATAATAATTGTACATTATAGTATATCATCATATTATGATAATGATTAGTAGACAATTTCTTTTTAATGGATTTTATTTAACCCATCAAAAAATGGTCAATCATAATTTTTGTATTACGTACATTGTCGGTAGAATGTTTTGAAAACCTTTCAATTTTTGATTCATATATATAAAAAATTACATCTTACATATAACATAGAATCAAGAAATGACTCTCTATAAATATTAATTGTTCTCAAGGAAAACATATTTCCAATAAGAGTACAATAAAATAATTTAACTTATTTTTTTATAATTCTTTTTTATAATAAATATTTTGAATCAATGACCAAAATTGATCCACATCTCCAAGGAGATAATATACATGCATGGAAAATAACTCCCTTTCAAGACTTCCCAAATAATGAATTATATTTTCTAAGGATCTCATCCATTTATTATATAAATAAAAATAAGTATTCCATTAAATTATTGAAGTTGATGAAGCATAATGTGGTCTAAAATTATTACACCGAATGCTGGATATAATGGATAAACTATACCTAAATATTTATTATTTATAACTTAAGTCACCTACCTCAATATGGATATTATTTTATTAGATATTTTTTGTTCTCAAAATCAAACATCAATATCTTTCTCATATAGGGAATTCCTACATGGGGTATGTGAAAAAATATAGTTTTAATTCCTTCATCTTGGAACCATTTCTAAAAAATGGCATAATCATTATTAGATATATATATATATATATATTCCTTGTGATTGTGGTACATGTACCTTGAATCACACACACAACACACACACTCGGTCTGAAGTGGAATTTAATATCCCCCCAAGGGATATCCTACCCATTAATACCTTAATAGAAAGCATGTATGCCCCACACATATTATACCAAATGGCCCACTTCATCATTATTTTATGACCTGACAAAGTCACACAACAACCCATTGAGCTATAGTTGGCTTCATCAAAGTCTTATATGTCATTGTGGATACCATTGTTTTACACTATATTTGAACCTTTTAACCTGTTCCCTTTCAATCAAATATCTTTATTAGATCAAAAAATATGAAACATAATCTATAATCAAAAAACTATTGACACACATTACATAAATTCAATAATTTATGCATGGAAACTATAATAATCATTATCATGGTTTCATTAATAATATGTTTAAATAAAAAATTAAATATATTTTCAAATCATTTATAATGGTTCATATAGAAAATTTGAATTAATCTAAGAATATCCCCTAATATTTTCAAATTAGGTGTGTAGTAAGAATTATTTTTATATACTAGGTAATTATTGATTATAACCAGACCGACCATTTTAGTTTTCTTACCCATATTTTCATGTTTTCTAGAAACACATCAACTTCTTATATCCATATATTATTATATTTCCAAAAAACCCAAATTATCTCCACCTTACAAAAATATGGGATGTCATAATATACTTAAACATATCCATAGAAATTATGATAATGCTATATTACCTAATATAAATTATTCTAAATCTATTTCAGATGGTTTATAGAAAACATTCTATGATATAAAATATTAAGACCCCAACCCCAGTACTATAGGGAATATAATTACATTCTAAAATTAGAACTATATAAAGGAAATAACATCCCAAATGGATGAATATTTCAATTTAGTTAGTAAACTAGATATATTCATAAAATTGATATATTAATTTTTTTAAAAATAAACAAACTATTTTATTTGAGAACTCCTTTATTTAACATAGCATATCACAGTATATCAATAAAAACCCCTTCCTAGTATCATTTGGAAAATAATACATAATAATGCGGTGATTCCATATGCTCTATAAGGGTATACGTAAAGAAAATGTTATCATAAAAATTTGTTATAAAATATTTTCAGATTATATCTAAAAAATTTCTTTTAAATATAACATGAGAATAATATGGTAGAAATAAATCATGTTCAAATAATTCCATATAAATATTCAATCGATCATGAGACATAATAATAGAAATTATAACTAATTTAATTACCACACATACATAAATAAAAAATCTTAATATGATGTAATTATTAATTTTATATATCATAAAAATACAATCAAGGTCATTGACGAGATAATCTCAAACTATATCTAAAAAACAATTTGATTTAGCGTAATGATTTTTCTAATGTATCTTGTTGAAGCATAGAGGGGATATATATAACCAAGATCCCCCAATCACACAACAATTCAAATGATTTCATCAAAGGGGTGAAAAGTAATTAAAATAAAAATTAATATTTAAAATATAACTTCTAAACTTTTAATACCAACTGAAGTCAGTTAACATAATAATAGTAGTCCATAGTAGTATAGTAAATGGAAATAACAAAAAACACCTCATGTAAACTTATTTGAAACCATCAAAAAAATTAATATTGATTGAATAAAAACAACATATCTATTGTTGATCAAATTGACAACAAATGGATGATGTAATTGATGAATAGAAATACCATTAAATTGTTATTTAGAACATTCATGAGGAAAATACCCTTTTACAATTTAAAAATAAATATTTAAAGACAAAATATTATGAAATATTAAATTAAATTCCATTTAATATATCCTTTTGGACGAGTATAAAAATATTTTAAACATTACTTTTACATGGATTTGGAAAATTATATTAATATCATTTCTATGAAACTAATATTTTATCACATTTTTAGTAAAACCAAAATAAGAATTATTTAAAAAATGAGAATAATATTCCACTAATTTTATTTATAAAAATTAAATAATTCGGTTAAAATTTATTTAGTAAATAATTTGTAATATTTTTTTTAAAAAATAATTTTTATAGAAAAATGTTTTTCTAAGAAAAATTTATTATAGACTGGAAATACAAAATTACCTTTCAATTAAAAAAATAATTTATAAATAATGTATTAACTATATGAATTTTGTAAAATATATTATAAAAATCTCTATTAACAATGTTATATGAAATTATATTGGTTTTAATATTAGAGTAATAAATAATTTCCCCAAAGGATAAATAAATATAATCATCCCTGATTGATGATTAGACTGTGAAATTATCTCTTAACACTATTTTATCATCTGAATAATAAAACCCCAAAGGTAAATAACATAAAATGAAACATTTAATTAAGATAATATCATTATAGTCTTTATATAAAATATCAATGGTTCAGTATATACACCCAATAATATAAATAAGTGGTGATTATGGAAAATGTCTCGTGAAAGTAGTAGTGAGATTAGAAACCCATACATCATGGTTGATATCCATCCAATGTCTCTGAACCAAAATTATTATAAATATCGGTAAATTATAATTCTAATATAAATAATATACTAAAATATGATACCATTTATGACCATATTATAACATTTTACCAGCAAAATGTTGAATAAATATTATTATTTTCATTGTCCAGGAGTTAATTTCCTTGTTTTCTCATTCATGTTTGGTCAATAGTGTTCCAACTTTTGTTCATAGGATACATATACATAATATATAGAATTATATTAATTTTATAAATAATTTTTTTATTAGATATATCTATATAGTCATTCTTGAAAATTTAACGTAGAAAATGAATCACATCGCTTCATGAACACATTAGGTTTTACATATGAACGAGTGACAATATCATTCCATTAAAAGGTTAATGGGTAAGTAAATTTATGAAATATTAAACTTGTGGAATTGAAATATTTTCATATAATTCACGTTGATTTAGTTAACATATATTCATAACTTTCAATAAAATTTTTATGTTAAAATCAAATCAAATCACATTATGAGCCGGTAGTTAGCCTTACACATGAGCTTGGATGTCTAATTTTAAACCTAAAAGAATGTAAAATTATATATATGATATTTAAACCAAATTGATTAATTATTTCATAATTATTATTATATACATTAAATCCATCATTAATTCCAACCATGGGAAGTATTAATTGAAAATGAGTTGCATCAGTTTGTGGGGAGGTAGTGAAATATATACACAAATATAAAACATGTTACATATTAAAAGGAATTGTAGAAAGATAAATATTATGTCATAAGAATAAATAAATTAAATTTTAGGGGATATAATTGTGTTATTATATTTTATTTCTAATGAAATAATTGACGGTTATAAAAGAAGAATTAAAATGGAAGAGCATAGTTAAGACAGTTTCATATTATCAGAGAAACAAACATTAGATGTCTTACTAATAACCCATTGGTTTTTATTTAGGTAATACCAGAACCTATATACTATGGATAAGGATGTTTTGGAGGGGTTTGTGGGTTTTTTATATAATGTTCTTGAGGTTTCTGATTAATTGATTTGATGGGGTTCCCTTTTATAATTGAGGAGAGATATTTTTTTAAATACTCAAAACTTTTTAATAATGGGAATGGATTGTCATCCCATGTACCACAAAAATAATAAATAATATATTGGATGAATTATATTTTCAATCCAAAACCTCCATACAAAAATATTGTTTTTAATATATTTTTATTTTGCAACTACGTTTAGTTAACTTTTTCATTTTATTGTTCATTATGGTATCTAATATTTATAACCAAGATGGTTTATCATTTAATACTAAATAAAAATGATAATTATTAGATAATTTTGACCAACCGATTATAAAAATTAAATATTATTTATCAAATAAAAATTAAAAATGTGTGAAAAATAAATTTTACAAAATTCCATATAATGCACAAAACATCATTCAAACCATAACTGAATTAATTAATTTTTTTTTATTTTTACTAATAATTAAAAAAATTATCATTCAATTATTATATAATATAAATATTTCCAATTAAAAATATTTAATCCAGTTTTCCAAATTCAGTTCACATTTTTGTATGGAATTCATTTCAAAATTAAACACAAAGACGAATATAATATTACTTTTCAAAAGAAAAAATTCAAACGGAAATGTTTTTAATATTAGAATTAATGATTAAATTGATTTAAATAACCTAAATTAAATAATATGTAATATAATTGAAATAATTTTTAATTTAACCCTTTTTATATATAATGTATCTTTCTGAGTAATATAAATAAAAATGTTTTATAAAAAATCAATATTTTCACTATACAACATATAATATTCTCTTCAAAAAATTATCAAAAAGAAACAAAAATCCATTAATAACATGTATAATTTTAAATTTTTATTTTTTATGTTTAATAAAAGTGGTAAAATTAATTTTAATTTAGGTGTATAATGTGAAACCAATACTCCCATTTGAAAAATAAGGATTTTAGAAAACATATCATATTATTTCAAATGGTTCCTATTTAATTAAAAATCAATAGATAGTAATTGATTTTATTTTAACCATTTTTAAACAATATAATATTAATAATGAATTAAGAACTATTGTTTTCTTAATCAATATGAATTGATTGTAATGGTCATGTTTGAATAATAACATTTTAATATAATATCATGTTTCATTAAACAAGGTGTTGTGTGGATCACAAGATATCTAAGAGATTTAATTTATTTCAAAGTAAATATAATTTAATTTATTGGCGTGTTAAAATATAGTTTATTTTATTTAAGGTCATATATTCTTCCTAACAAGATGTTCTCCTTTTAAAATCTACGTGTGTAACAAAAAATTGGACATTTCTTGCATCCCTGTAATATAACTCATTCCACATCTAATTTTTTGAGTTATAATTCCCAAAAACCCATGTCATAGTCTCTTTAGTATATTTTGAAACTATAATGGGAATGTGTTTGAATTCCTTTTATATATCATATATATATATATATTAGAGAATAAAATCACCCTATAGATTGAAAAATTTCCCTTTGATTTTATACAACTGTAATAAGGGGGATGAAAATATTTTGGTATAATCTTTTGGAGAATGTATATTATTTCATGATGAGGAATACTGTCCTATTAATGATATTTATATAATGAAAATAAAATTATTTATGTCATTCCATATGTAAGATAATTATTTTTTATTTTTTTCTTAAAACATTTTCTAGTTCTTCCTTCATGTTGAGAGGTCCGGTTGACCACACATATATGAAGATATTTTCCAATATTTAATATAAAATATAAAATGGAAACTCAATAATATGAATTGTTAAATAATCAAATACAACATTTTTTTGAAAATGGTTTTCTATGCATATGTGATTCCCCATGGGGTATACTAGAAATTTTAATAAATAAAAAGGTTAGTATAATGCACCTCTAAATTTATTATAATGAGAAAAATCAGATCATAATACAAAAATATTATTATATAAACCAGATTAATGAAGTACTCTAATAGATACATAGAACTCAATAATTCATAGTGGTGGGTCTTCTATTTAGATATTATCATCTGAATATGAAGGAGGATATCCATGAAATTACATTGAATACAATGTACGAACACTATGAATTCAATGTGATTCCATTTGGAGTCCCTAATTCTCCAACTATCATCATGCAATTAATAAATGGATTAATTTTATGATTATCTTGATCAAATTTTGGAACTCTTTAGAGAAAATATTTATATATTATCTAATATAAAATTGGAATATTAATATAATTTCAATATAATATTGAAGTCCTTATGTTAGTAAATGGTGTAGGTTATGTACATTAAATGAAAATTTTGGATAGAACAAGAAAAATTCCTATGAATGATACAACCAACATATGGATAACTATGGATCCTTTAAAATGTGATAATTGATGGTTGTCCTACATCAACATCCTGTATGGAAATTTGAAATGTCATTTGATTAGATGGAATCTATAATTTATTTTTGAGAAACATCACACAACTTTTGATCCCACCATCCAAACTAACTCAAAAGAGATTTGTGTTTTCTAGACTAATTAATTTAAGGATATGATTAAAGAATAAAAAATTAGGTCAATATCATTATTGTTCTCACATTACACACTAGTGGGTTTGATTTTTTATTTATAATAATGCATTCGAAAACTACATTGGGTTTTTACTAATTGAAGATGTAAAATTGATAACATATTCATCTATTTTAATAATGATCCATGAGAATAAATACCCAATATAAGATCAGGGATTGGATAATGTGATCTTTACATTGATTATTTAGTGATATTATCTATAAGTGTAGAATTATAAAATATATATTAATTATTAAATCACTAAATATTTGTTCTCAACAAGGGAGTATAATATGCAACAATAGAGGGGGTTTGGGATGATCATGTATTATGATTATTAATTCCATTTCCACTTAGGTAAGGAGAACAATGTTAAAGATGCTTTGAATATATAGGATCATAGAACCCCATCAATGATGGGTATTTTAATGGATCCAATATTCATTGACATATAGAGGATTAAAATTTGAAAAATAAATGGATATTCATCATCCATTACCCATATAAGTGATCAAAAATCAATCATGAGTGGATTATGTAGTCCAAATCTGATGATGAACTGATATATAAGAAGAAAGAGTATAATATGCGGTTCATTTTTGTTCTAATTATTATGTTATATGGTTTGGGACAGAGATTCCTTTAAAATAAAAATAGTATCTATAAAAGTAAATTATTTATTATGTCCAAGTCTCAAATTTTTATATTCAACATGGATGAGGTATATTGAATAAATATATGATCAAAAACATACATTGGTATGTCATGAAGAAGAAGATTGTAGATTTTGTATCATGAAGTTTGATATGGGAAAAGGTATGGTTTAAATAAACGAATACTAAGGGTGTGATGAAACCAAATCCAACAAATGAATGGAAATTTTAAAACATAAAAATGTATTAGTCATAAGTCATCCCATGAAATAAAAATGCAATAATTCTATATGGGTGGTAGTCGATCTCCTTTAAATGTTTGTACATTTCATATATATTAATGATGATTTATCTATTCACAAACTCTTAATGATAAAAATTTGGTAAATGGGAAGAATACATGGTGCTCTAGTAGATATTTATTCTAATCAAGATTTGTGGTGTACATCGAGGTTCGGAAGAATCATTCTACTTGTGTTGGATATAATGATATGTTTTAGTATTTCTTATCTACCATAGATGGATTTTCAATGTTAAAAAATGAGTGTTTGTAAATAATTTTCTCAATAAATTAAATTTCAATGATATATTGTGTTATAGAGCATGAAAAGTTTATGATACAAGAAACACAAGTTTATCTTATATTAAAAAACACAGTGAGTTTTAACAAAATCCAGAAATAATGATAATATAGATAATTAAATACAGACGTTCAAAACTAGATGTTAAATTTTATTATATTAATTTCAATAACTAATTTTTTATATATTATATATAATGGTAGTATATAAATAAATAATATTGAAAAAATAGTACTTAATTATTCAATAAAGTAACCATTTTTTTCTAAAATAATATTTACAAAAAACTATTCTATTTATTTAATTTTTGGACAATAATAAAAACAATTCTGACTTTTTGTAAATTAATATTTTAAAATATAATTTATTTTTAATATCATTATTTCAAAATAATCATAGTGTGAGTTTTTGGGATTTTTATGATAATTTTCATTTATTGATTAATAGTGAAAAATAATACATTTTGACAAAAAATTAATTTTTTTAATATAGTTATAAATTAAAATTATATTATAAACCATTTTGAAATTATAATTAATACAATTTAACATCCAATATTCAATTTTATGTCAATGAAATCAATTTTATATTAATTTTGAAATAAAAATAGAGTAAATGTTTTATCATTTTCTCTTTAAAACCCTATATTCTCAGCACAAATGTGGGATTAATTTTAAATTAAAATTATCCTATTATATGAATGGAGTTGGAAAAATTGGAAAAAATATTTATAATTAGAATAACATAACATTATAAAATAATAATAATAGTAAAAATTATTTTTTGGGTAAAGAAAAAAATTAGTTTATCGAAGAGGGGGTGTTTAACTAAAATGATAAAGGAATAACAATAACCCAACACATTTCCAAAGCCCATTTTGGCCATATTTGGGCCACACATATTACATTTTTTAGAATGGTGAATTATTAAATATTTTTCACATGAAAAAAACTTATGTGGTGTTATTTCATTCAAAAACAAAAAAATGAACCACTCACATCAGTTATAAAAGGCCATGCATTTTCATCTATAATTAAAACCATCAACCCCTTACATTTCAAATTATACAACCCCAAATAACATCCCAAATAAAATCATATAATTCTATAATACTTAGTATGGACATATATTCATCATAGGAAGGCTTTTGGTGCAAGCCTTTGTAGGAAACATGAAAAATATGTGATATTCATCCGTGAGTGTTTTGGTTTTATTTATCACCAAATTGTTCAATTCATATTGTAACATATGATATAGTAACCTATTAATCGTCAATATTTAAATATGGAGTTATTTTAATGTAATTACCTAAAACCATATCTAATACCATAAAATGATTTACAAAATAACCATTCATATGTACAATAGACTACAACCTCATGAACAAATGAGATTCATTTTAGAATTTCCACCTCTCAAAATTAGAAATAATGATTGAATTATTTTTTTCATATATGATATTTTTTATATTATTATGGGTATTGAATTATTACATCAAACATTACATCACAGATTCAATTTTTTAGGAATATTAAAACATCGCTCGTGTGTACAGTGGACTACCACCTCACAAATCGATATGATTCATTCATGATATACATTTAATGTAATAAGGGTGTTTTATAAAAATATTTTTTTATATTACATAATTTTTTTAATGTTAATTTATCATTTAATTTCCTCTCATTAAATACTTCAAGAAAATGAAAACGAAATTCTTGCATATGTATGTCATAATATCTCTATAAATGAAGAATTTCATTTTCTAAGACTATATATTTTAAATTACTAAAATAAATATATACTAATTATATATAATATTTATATCATTTTTATAATTTTTTAAATGATGGAACTATTTTCAATTTAAGTGGAATAAAATAAAAAAATCAAATCATATATATATATATAATACAATGATTATTACATAGAAAGTCACTTTAACATTTAATTATTAATAAATGGGAAAGAAAAGGTTATAAAAAATCATATATTGTATTATATAAAGATATTATTATATAATAAAAGTATAATAAACAATTATTTATTATACAAGATTTCTGAATGTGTACATTTCAATTCAATAATAAGATAAGGTAATTGTGTCTCTATTATCATTAATTGAGACATACATTACATTACACACATATATAAATTCTCATGGTGTATATATATCCCAAATAATAGGTAATGTCATGAATTCTCTTACAATCATGAGATTTTAATTTATTTATTTTGTTATTCTGTTCTAGGTATTCTTATTCAATAATACCAAGGTGGTAATCATTTTACATTACAATCTCCTTTGTTATAGGTATTGTATATGATTATGACTCTAATGATAAAATCTGATGATATATCTCTCAATAAAACCATGATTTTTTTTCTCCGATGATTAATTATGATATTTTTGAGTAATAGTACTATTTTTCCTCTATTTGATACATAAATTAATTAATACAATGTTTTTAATAAAATAAAAAATATATTTCTCAATTTGGTGACAAATCAATTTTATTCCAAAACCATGTGTTCAAAAAATGTTTTGGAAAATATTTTACTATTACACTATTTTATTAAAAAAATTTTTTAACAAAGTATTATATTTTAAAAAACCATTTTAAATGAATATATAGGTCATTTTAAAAACAATTCTCTTTTGGATTTTTCCTACAATGCAAAGGGAATCATTATTTTTATGTGATTGAAGTTAACAAAACATCTCGTTTTAAATAAATTTATTTTCTTTTAGGCCACAATAATAATTATTCATTGACATATTAAGAGAAAACAATTTTCAATACCTTTTATGTTATAAAAACATGGTTTTCAAAGATGGAATTATATTTTCCTCAAGATATGTGTTCAATGATTCTTAAGGAATCCTATGAAAATTTCTAAGTTTATTTTCAATGAAATTGATTTCTAGAACATTTTATGAGTTTAAATTTTTTAAAATTGACAATTAATTAAGTTTTATTTTCTCAATAAATGTTTACTGTTATTTTTATTTCAAAATAATTATCAATATAATATGATGTCCTTTGATGTTACTTTTTCCTAACTAGGGATATGATCCAAGGATACCATTATTATATTTTCTCTAAATAGTTAATATTTATGATGAAATTATGATAATGAAACTAATTTCCTTTATATATGTTATACAATGATATAATTATTATTAATCCCAATTCTTTTCCAATAGTTATTCTGTGATTAAATGATGAAATATTAACAAATCCCATGTCACATAAAGTGTAATGATTTGATGAATCATTTCGGTTCAAATTCCACCAAAAAATATATTTTTTCAAATTATTATATGAGTGGTACATATATCACACTCAAATAGATCAGTTAATGATTATTATCATAAGAGCTCATAGGGTACCTGGAGGTCATCCCAAACCTAAAGCAGGTACATTGGTTGCCAAGATAAGTTTAAATTATTATGAATTTCTTATTTTTTAGGTTTGACAAAAGATTTTAAATTATTATTTTAATCACACAAATATATTTCATATGAAATTTTTATTCCCTCATTGCTCAAGTTATCTGATTCTATTTCATGTCTTATGATACTCCAATCATTATTCATGGCTCAGTATTATTTTTTTTCTGAAGGTTTACCCTTAATAAGAATATAATCTCACCGTTACATATGATTACATTCCTTAACATATATGTAAAGGTATTGTTTGTGAAATTTATAATAAGGGTGATAATAATAAATATAGTGGAGGGAGATGTTATTTTATTCTTATAGACATGTTTCTGATGTTTCCATTTTTCCAAACACATTGAATAATTACATTTTTCAGGGCTGTGTTTGTTTAATGTAATGAATATTCATAAAAAATGATGTAATATCTATGCAAGTTGAGATGAGGTTTTTATACATGGTATCAATGGTTTGGTTTAGTTAACCATAGGAAATAATAATGATAAAATTTAGTTATATCCCCTAGGACAAGTATAATTATAAGTCTATGGATAAGTAAAAATATAGAAAAATATGTGGGAATTAGGTTAACCAATGAGGAAAGTGGTTTCCAGGAAATAACGTTGATTTTTAAATTAATGAAATAGATATTAAATAGACATAGATGTACCTATGGGTAATAAACTTGAAGAGGACACATTTAGATGGACATAATAATCTCATGCTTCAATATAATGGTTCTTATAACACACATGGTTTGACACTCCAACCAATATGCTTGGGAAATTTAAAAACTAATTATGAACCATCATGATAAATTTAAATAGATGATGAAAATTACTGAACAAGGATAAAACATTGGGGTCATAGATTATATTATCATAAACTATTTATACATTATATATGTGATGTTTTTTTAATGAGGTTCCACATCATGATTATTATTTCTCACAATTTCATTCATTGTTTTATTTTTTGAGTGAAAACTAAAGGATAAATTTAAATGTTGAATGTGACATACAATGAAATGATTTTCCTTTGGAGATTCAAAGTATTTTGGGAGATGGAATGAGGAATATTGTTACAATGCTCACACAAAATTCGAAAAAAATGAATCATTCTTTAATTAAAATATAATAATGGATGGATGAAGGTTTATATATTCATTTAGGAGGAAACATCAACCTCTTTTAAGTGGGTATTATAATCCAACAGTCACTAAAAAATGAGTAAATAATATAGAAAAGATACCTTCCATTCTATGGAATTGGGAACATATAAATCTTATTTGGGTGGTATTCCATTTCTAAGGTGATTTGAATTAATGATAGAATCATATCCGGAATTTGAGGCCTCAAGATAAATATGACCCATAATTTTTAGATGAGATCAAGTACTTATTTTCTAATAAGTAATTTCCATGTATTCTGCATATAAAGATGGAGAATGTATTCCTTGAGTTGTTTAAGATATATAATAGATTGATTGGGACATATGAGGTAAACATTACAAGACATATGATATACAATTATTTTATTATCATGTATGCTGAATGAAAGGTTGATTGATTCTTCTTTTCCTTGAGACCAATTATTTTAAGGGTTATAGAAATAAGAGACATCTGTAATAATTAAGTGATTGTATGATGTGGTATTAACGTGAGGATGGAGGTTGTAGTTATGTATCAATCACAAGGTTTTTAATTGGATAAGAAAATTTAATTAATTGTAAAATATAAGATCCACAGAAAGAGGAAGATGATCATTCCATTATGATAAAACTTTTGGAAGAAGAATACAGAAAATTATATAAGGGGGACTTATAAATGATTAACATTTTTAATTTAAGTTCATTGAGTGGATGAATAATGATGTTATTTGATTACGTTTTCTAATTATATAAATAATGAGAATTATCTAGGGAATTAACAACCCACACACTAGTGATTCCAATGAAATAGGTTTAGGAAGTATGCTATCATGTGACCAAATCTAAGCATTCATGATAGTGACGTACACAAGCAACCTCCTAATGGGAGGGAAATGGGTAAATCATCTTTAATGATTGGTTTTTGGTATGAGATATACATATATATGGTAACATGTACACTTAACATTAATTCTAGAATGATAATTTCTCATTTGACTATATATCTACCCATTCTTTCCTATCTAATTAATTTTATAAGGTTATTAAGTTTATTAATATATATATATATATAAGTGAAAAACCATAATGGTGTAATGATGTCATCCCAATTCTATGATCCTCTCTAGAAATCTTTTGTGCTAATGTGCTTCCTAAAAATATAATCCTTCTTCCTTGGGTTCAATTTGATGTTATCATAAGCCATGATTGGATTCTTCTACATAAATCTTCTTTAATTATTTTTTTTGAGTAGGGGATATACGTCTATGTGGTAAAATGTACACTTAACATCCATTCTAGAAATGATAATGCCTCATTTGACTATATATCTACCCATTCTTTCATATCTGATAAATTTTATAAGGTTATTAAGTTTCCAAACATAATATATATATATATATATATATATGTGAATAACCATAATGGTGTAATGATATCATCCCAATTCTATGATCCTCTCTAGAAATCTTTGGTGCTAATGTGCTTCCTAAATATATTTTCCTTATTCCTTGGGTTCCATTTGATGTTTTCATAGGCCATGATTGGATTCATCTAAATAAATCCCACATAAATTGTCAATTAATGGGCGTTATACATGATAATCAAAACCAACCTATGATAATATATCAATGTGATCATAATTAAAAACATCACATGTATATCACAAAAAATTTTACGAGACCTTATTCTTATTCCAAAGGTGTTTGTATATCAAACGGTGGTGTAGAAACTTGATATCAATGATAAACATATTGTGAGGGAATTTGATGATTTCATTAACAAAGATATTAATAGACTTTCACAATAACATGATGTTGAGTTCTCAATAGAACTAATACCTTATTCCATACCAATTTCATCAAAACACGATAGAATTGGCCAGATTGAGTTGTCAGAAGTGATGAATAATGACCCAAAAATCGTTGATAAGGGATTCTTGAGGAAAATTTTTTAAACAGGGGTAGAACATGTTCTTTTTTTTTAAATAAACATGGATCAATGAGGCTCTACATTGATTATCATGATCTGAAAAATAGCACAGTTCAGAAACAATATAATCTTTCATATTTTGATTATTTTTTGGATGAACTATGTGGTGCTCAATACATTTCCAACATTTCCCTTAAATCGATATATCAGAAATTGAGGGTTGAGAATGAGGATATTCCCAATAAACCATAAAATATGAGTATAGATACTTTTAATATATATTTATTTCATTCAATCTTACTAATTTCCCAACAATGATTATGGATATAATAAATATATTCATTAGATATTACCATGATCAATTTGTCGTAGTTTTTAAAAATAGTTTTATTATATGATCCTAGTGTAAGAAATAGTGTAAATCCCCCATGGGAATTGTAATAATTATCCAAAATAAGGTGAAGATATTGGAAATTTTTAAAAATTGTGTATTTTTTATGTAATAGGATTTATATTGAGAAATATAATATCAAGAGAGGGTATGTTGTTAGATATTTCAATGATATAGGCTATAAAATGTTTTCTAAGACCAACCATTGTGACTGAATGATTTAATTTTCATATATTATCAATACACAATATATGGTTTTTTGGGAATTTATAATGACTATAAAATCCATTGGATGAGTTTACATATAATGGAGCCTTGTTTTATTGGAGATATGAATGTGTATAATGACACATACATTAAATACATTTTTATTACTTCAAAATTGAACCACACTTATTACAACATATAACAAAACCATGAAAGCACCGTTTAGGTATAGTGTCTTTAGAAACTGGGAAACATAAACAACTTGTTCATAAATTATGTACACTGTCTCCCTTTTATTTTATCATATCTAGAGTCGCTTTTGGAATATCTTACTTACTACCCTTCTTCCTGACCTGGGGAAAATAAAACTTACAAAAGGGTGAGCTCAAACGCTCAGTAAGGGTAAACAAAGAAAATATTAATCATATAATATTCATAAGAACATAACATTTTGAAAATCTTAACCTGAAAAAGAGATCATTATATCATAACATGGGATAAACCATGGTAGTAAATTGTAATCCCAATAATAATAACATAAAACATGATACTTTGTTTCATACACATAGAATCATAGAGAATCATTTTTTAGTAGTCAAGACTCATTTCCAAGACTATCCTAGCGGACAATGTCCATTTCTGAACTGAGTTCACTCCTCATTTCATTCATGTATCATTGAACCAGATTATCCTCTCGTTCTAGCCATATCTATCTCATGAGATATAAATATTTAACCAATGCATTGGAGGTAGATATAGGCCACACCCATCTCATATTGATACCATTCTTATGTTCTCCACAATATCATAAATCATACATCATAGCATAACCCATGTAAGAAAAATGGAATTCTTAAACCTCATTCCATCATAACATAATCCATATATGATTAAAGGACATCATAAGAATAATTCAATCATAACATAATCAAATAAATGTAAAAATATGGATAGAAACAGAACCCTCTATTATCTTAGATGGAAAACAATTTTGATAAAACACTTGAACTCCATTCTTGAGGAAAATATCCATTCTAATTCAAAAACATTTTTCCTTTCTTAACATGTCATACTATTTTAACCTAAAAAAAGATGATTAAAAATAAACTTGAAAACTTGTAAAGGAATCTTCATGGAAATAATGTTCTATGAAATCATTAAAATCAATTCATGTCGTATAAGTTAAGAAAATGGTTTTCTCGTACATTGGCCGAAAAAGTCACAAAGTACCTTATACTAAAAATGACAAGATATTCCTTTCATATATTTTACTAAAAACTAACCAATGAGTAATATTGGATTTAAGAAATTTTAGGAGGATATAAATAATATTACATATTGAGGAAACATGTATGTCGATGATAAATATTCCCCAGTAAATTCTAAAGTATAAACAATCTCGGATAAAAAAGAGATTGAGAGATTTTCACTTACCATAGGTCAAATATGCATTTTACGTGTCCTAAACTCCTGTATAATGATTTAAATAATGTCATTGACTTATTAAAGAATCATAATCCTTGTTATGATATCATATATGTTCATATTCTTAGCTTCTTAATATCAATATTTCATTGCTACTTGTTATTCAGGTGTTCGTTTCCTTATGTTCTTATGCGTGTTTTGTTGAATAAATTCTTATTATTATTTTTACGTTATATATAAATCATTTACATAATTTTATTAGTATTATATATATCATATTTATTCATTCAATTCATTTATATATTCATTATTCAATGAAGATCATATGGAACGATTCGCATCACATCGTGGAGATGGTAGGTTGTACGTACGCACAAGCGATGATATGATTCCCATGTCCGTGGAATTGTATTGAAGTGAATGATAGAATATATTTGAAATAGTATCATTTCATAAAAACCATATATATTTATTATTTACACCATTATACACATCCATGTAAGGTTGTGCCTGAAAAACATATTGCACCATAGCGTAGAGACAATATTCCATACGTACGCACTCGCGGTAATTTTGTTTTTCATATGATGGGTAGAAGGTGAAATAGGGTTGTTCCATAGTTATAATAACATATCAGTATATGAGTGATACCTATGTTACTAATTTATTATTAAACAACAAAAGAAGAAGAAGAAGAAGAAGAAATAAATTTGAATAAATTGGTAAAGGATATTACTTCTTCTTTGACGCGCCTATTCTAAACCTTCTATTAGGACACTAAAGATAGACTTTTAAAAAGAACAGAACCTCTATTATGTTACTATGGATGTTGAGAAGGGAAATGGGTAGGGTTTTTCCGAGATTTAAGGCTCAAAATTGTGTAAATAGGAGAGGGAGGAGATTCCCTTTTATAAGGGAGGAGAGGAGCACCTTAGGAAAAACATAAAATATTATTTTATAATAAAGTCATTTTCCATTTTTAATAGATCCAAATTTATTTATTTTGATGATAATATGGGGATGGGTCTTCATACTCTCAACCAATAGGTTTTAGGGAAATTTAGGTTTCTATTTTAAATTTATCATTTATATTTAACTCTGAGTTAAATAATTTGACTTTTATCGCATCTTCTTGTTTTCTTACACTATATGGGTAATAAACTTACTATAACAAGACAAAAGAACCCCAAGTTGTTAATTATTAATATATATAACGTTCTCTAAGTCATTTGGATGAGACTTAGATTTTTAGAAATAAAATACAAATTATTAGTATAATATTTGTTTTAAAAACTATTTTCTATCAATTTTGATACTATTTGGTAATTGAATTTTTTGAAAATCATAATAGCAAGATTAGTTAGCAAAAAGTTAATTAAATCAATAACTACAATTCATATTAACCTATCAAATTAGTTTAATTCATATATAATCTCAAAAAACATTTATTTGGGTATTTCAAATATCAATTATGTTAATATTTGATTAATAAGGTAATTACTGCATCATCATTGTGTCATAAATAATTTGAATTATGTAACATATAAAAATTATAATTAAAATATAATTATGTACAAAATATTTTTATATTTCTAATGAATATATATAGTCTAATTTATCTTGTGTATAACCCTATATTAAAAATGTTATAGTGATTAAACATTGATTTTAACTCTTTTAACCCTTCTTTAAAAATAATAATAATAAGTGTCCTAATCTAATCCAAGTGGACCTAAATGGTCATATTTTATTCATAAGGTTGTTTTTTATTGAATTAAACTGATCCAGTAGAATTAGGACATGTTTTAGGGAATTAAAAATATCATTTTTACCCTTAATTACCCTATTTACTTTTAACCGTTTTAAATAAAAAAAAAATTAACTATTCATCAAAAATAATTTTTATTTTGTTGAACCACATTTTACTCCTTGATATTAACCATGTCTCTCAGATTTTCGAAATTAAACTCATAGAAGCGGTAAAATTAAGTTTTATGTATAATTGCAAATGCTACTAATAGGTGGGTAAAAGACGGTAAAAAGTTCAATGAAATTTTTATGTATCTATATTATTATAAAATTACTCCAATAAATTAAAATGAAATATTATAGGTATTATGTATCTATTTTTACCTAAAAAAATTTATCTGAAAATAATTATTATTTAATTAAATAGTCAGTTTTAACCAATAACTCTGTGTTTTCACTATTCATCAAAAATTGAATGTTTTTAGAAAAATACCAAAAATTCACCATAGGATAATTTCAATATTCCGAATCCCAAAATGAAGTCCATTTTAAAAGATAAGATTTATAAAATTTCAAAAATTTGGTATTAAAATTCATAACAGCTAATTTATATTATATTTTAATAACATAGCATTGTTTAGCGAAACTCGGAATTTCATACAACGCAAGCTATCAAGGAAGGATGTTCTTATGTGTAACGCAAGACAAGACAATGTTGTGTGTAGTGAAAGTTTACTTTGGTGATGCATATAACCTAAAAACAAAATATTTCTCATAAAATCTCAGGTGTTACATTCTACCCCCCTTAAAATGAATTTCTCTCTCGAAATTCATCACTTTGTAAAAAACAGACGAGGATACCTCTCCCTCATCATATCCTCAAGTTACCTTGTAGCTTCTTCTAATTTTTTGTTCCTCCATAAAACATTCACCAAGAATGTGGTCTAGTTCTGTAGGAATTTTTCACTATGATCCAAAATCTCTATCGGCTGTTCTTCATAAGAAAGATCTTTCTCCAGTGGTGCAACTTCTGAGCAGAGTACAAGTGAAGCATCAGGTTTGTACTTTCTCTGGAGAGATAAATAGAATACATCATGAACTTGATAGAGATTCTATGGAAGCTCCAATCAGTATGCTAACTTCCCAAAATGATCCAATATTTCAAAAGGACCAATATACATAGGGCTCATCTTTCCCTTCTTTCCAAATATTATTAATCTCTTCTAGGGAGGTATTCGTAAGAACACTTTATCACAAACTTTAAACTCTAGGTCTTTTTTCAGTTATCATCATAACATTTTTGTCGACTCTAAGATGATCTTATGTGTTGTTGAATATATCTTACCTTTTCTTCCATCTCATCAACAAGATCAGGTCCTAATAGACTTCCTTCCACAATATCATCCCAACAAGTTGGAGTTCTACATTTCTTTCCATAGAGAGCTTCATAAGGAGCTGTCTAAATACTAGAGTGAAAGATATTATTAAAAGAAAATTCCACCAAATGTAGGTGTTGAAACCAACCACCTTTGAAATCTATAGTGAAAGCTCTCAACATGTCTTCTAGAGTTTGAATTGTCCTCTCAGACTGACCGTCTCTCTAAGGATGATAAGTAGTGGTGAAACTCAACTTTGTATATAGAGTATGCTGAATACTTCGCCAAAACATCAAGGTAAACCTCAGATTCCGATCAGATATAATGGAAAGTGGTACTCCATGCAATCTTACCACGTCTTTTACATATATTCTAGCAAGATGATCTAGAGAAAAATCTTCTCTAATAGCAATGAAGTGTTCCGACTTTGTAAGATGATCAACTATAACCCAGGTAGAATTATTTCCATTGTATGTTATAGGAATTCCTGTGACGAAATCCATAGTGATGTTTTCCCATTTCCATTTAGGTATGGGTAATTGTTGTAACATCCCATTAGACTTCTGTCTCTCAGCTCTAACTTGATGAAAAACCAAGCATCGAGAGATATATTCAGCAACATCTCTATTCATTCCATCCCACCAGAAGTACTGCTTCATGTCCCAATACATCTTCGTGCTTCTAGGGTGAATAGAGTATGAAGAACTATGAGCTTCCTCCAATATTTCATTCTTTAATTCTAGTATGGGAGGAACACAATCCTGATTCCTAAACCTTATTATTTTATCACAATCAATATGGAATTCAGGAACATTTCTCAGCTTCTTTTGTGACTCTAAATCATCATTTTGTGCCTATTTAATCTTCACATGTATAGATGGTTGAACATTTATTTGATAAAGATAATATTTTCCCCCTTATATTATAATTCCAAGATCCATCCTTTGTAAATCCAAAAGTATTGGATATTTTGTGATCCTCATCATGGATATTCTAGCATGGTCTTGTCGACTTAATGCGTCTTCCACATTATTTGCTTTCCCAGGGTGGTAATGAATTGAGCAGTCATAATCCATAATCAGCTCCAACCATCTTCTTTGTCGCATATTCAGCTCCTTTTGTGTGAAAATATACTTCAAACTTTTATGATCAGTATAAATATCACACCTTTCACCATAAATATAATACCTTCTAATTCATTAATTTAATGATTACCGAAACTAAATCCAAATCATGAGTTGGGTAATTTTGCTCATGTATTTTCAATTGTCATGAGGCATGAGTTATCACCATATCATTTTGGATGAGGAGACACCCCAATCCCTTCTTGGATGCATCACTATAGATCACAAACCTTTCTCTACTACAAGGAATTGTGATTATAGGTGCACTGGATAATCTTCTTTTTTAACTCCTTGAAATTCTCTTCACACTCCTTCGTCCAAATGAACATAACTCCTTTTTGAGTCAACCTAGTGAGTGGACTAGATAATCCTGAAAAACCTTTCACAAAAGGTCGATAATATCCAGCCAAACCAGGAAAACTTTGAATCTCAGTTACTTTTGTTGGTCTTGACCATCTTTCGATAACCTCTATTTTTGTTGGAACCAATAATATCCCCTCTTTTGAGATTTGGTAACCAAAAAATGAATCTTTTTGAATCCAAAATTCAAACTTGGTAAATTTGGCATAAAGCTTCTCCTTTCTTAGGGTATTTAATACAATTCTCAAGTGATATTATTGTTCTTCCTTGATCTTTGAATAGACAAGAATATCGTCTATAAAGACTACCACAAACTGATCATGATAGTCACTAAAGAATCTATTCATTTGATCAATAAAGATAGCAGGGGAATTAGTAAGACCAAATGATGTCACTATAAATTCATAGTGTCCATACATTGTATGGAAATCCTTCATTGGTATATCCTCCCTTTTTACCCTTAATTGATGATACCGTGAAAAAAGATCAATTTTGGAAAAGTACTGAGCTCCACGTAGTTGGTCAAATAAGTCATCAATGCGTGGGATAAGATATTTTTTCTTGATAGTGATCTTGTTATGTTCTCAATAATCAATGTAGAGTCTCATTGATCCATCTTTCTTGATAACGAACCGAACAGGTGATCCCCAAGGTGATGCACTAGGGTGTATTAATCCCTTATCAAGATTCTATTTGAGTTGCTTCTTCAATTCCTGCTACTCAATTGGGGCCATTCAATAAGGTGTCTTTGAAATGGGCATAGCACCGGTACGAGTTCTATTGAAAACTCTTCTTCACGATTTGGTGGAAGACCTTGTAATTCCTCTGGAAAGACATCATCAAACTCCCTTAAAATGGGTGTATTATTAATCAATGTTTTCTCTCCAACCATTTTAGATAAGTAACTTTCATTTATTGGAATCATGACCCATAAGATTGGATAAATTTCCACTGGAAGGTTATATTTATCCTCACATCAATAGATGATCATTGATTGACCAGGAATATGAAATGTGACTAATCTTAATTGAAAATTGATATGAGATTCATTTAAAGAATGTAAATCAATGCCAAGGATCACATCAAATTCCACTATATGAAGGATCACAAGATTTTCAAGAAGCACTTCCCCACAAATGCCAATCAGAGATGAATTGTAAACTTTTGATGCGACTGTTGTTCCATTACGAGTTGTCATAGCTAACTCAAAATCTAATTGTTGAGGTAATATGGAGATACCCTTAGAAAATTCTTCAGAAATAAATTAGTGGGTGGATCTAGAATCAAATAAAAAAATTTCTACTTTAGAGTGGATGGAAATTGTACCGTTCACCACTTCATTATCGTACACCACATCACTGATAGAAATTTCATGTGACTTTACTTTGTCATTGGACCTAGGAGTTTGTTGATGTCGATCATCATCCACGACCCTTAGATTAGGGAATTGATTAGCATAATTCCCCATTTCCTTTCACTTATAACATTGAAGTGTAGTAGGTGCATTCTGTGTATCCTTTTATTTATTTTCATATCTAGACATTTTCTTTCCATCATTGTGGAATTCAAAAGCCTGATGACCTTCTTTTACAAATTTGAAACATTTACTTGTCCCTTTAAGACAATTCATCCCATGTTTCTTTCTAAACATTGAGCATAAGGGAAAACTCATCTTATTTTCAATGTGGACATTATATTTCCATTTGAATTCCATTTTCCTCTTTTTATCAAACCCATTTGACTGATTGGTTACTCCAATCTCTATCTCAACCATGAGAGCACATTGAACAATTTCCTCATAGCTATTAAAGTCCCTTATGGCTAATGCCCTCCAAAGACCTGGTTTTAAGATAATAAAAAATTGATCGATCTTACACCCATGTTGGATAATAATTCTGGAAGCGTACCTTGAAATTCTTGTGAAATTTTCTTCGTAGGTACCAACAAATTCATCATCCTTTTGCTTTTGTTCAAGAAAATCCTTCTCCATCTTTTTTTGAGGAATACGAGGGAAGTACTTATTAAAAAACAACATCTTGAACTCATCCCATTCCATGGATTCAATTTCATCTTGGGGCCTTGTATTCTTGATAAGATACAACCATTGATCAGCTTCAACTTCCAAACAATATACAAATACAATGACTTTATAATGTTCAGAACATTGTAGAACTGAAAATATCTTTTTAATGGTACTGATCCATTGTTTTGCCAATAATGGATCAGTAAACCAACTTAAAAAGGGTGGACACTACCTCATGAAGGATTCAACAAAATAGTGCTCCTTCCTTTTCTCGTTTAGAAGTCCTACATGATTCATATCTTGAGAAAGTTATGTGATCATGGCTACAATATTTTTCATTCAGCTCCCATAACGTTTGGTTTCTTAGGGGGACAATCATTGCATTTCCCATCGCATTCCGCATTAACATGGATCCTTCGGGTTCCATCCATTGACTAAAACCGAGAAGAATAGTGTGAGAAACACTAACTATAATAGGATAATAACATAATCATCAATAAAATTTAACACATTAGGTCTTATCATAGGTTACTCATGGACATTTCTAAAACACTAATATTGTGTTCTATGAATAGACATATCTTTAAGGTTCTTACTAAGGCTTTCACATCCTGGTTTCCAAAGGTTGACTATACATTTCCTCTGATACCAAATATAACGACCCATACATTACATACATTGTTATTACATCAAAATTGAAGCAGACTTATTACAACATATAACAAAACAATGATAGGACCATATAGGTATAGTGTCATTAGAAACTCGGAAACATAAACAACTAGTTCATAAATCATCTACACTTTCTACCTTTTATTTTATTATATCTAGAGCCCCTTTTCTAATATTGTACTTAATAAACTTCTTCCTGAACTGGGGAAAAGAAAACATACAAATGGGAGAGCTCAAATTCTCAGTAAGGGTAAACAAAGGAAATATAAATCATATCATATTCATCAGAACATAACATTTTGAAAATCATAACCTGCAAAAGAGATCAAAATATCATAACATGGGATAAATCATGGTAGTGAATCGTAATCCCAATAATCATAAAATAAAACATGAAACATTGTGGCATACACACATAATAATATAGAATCATTTCTTAGTAGTCAAGACTGATTTCCAAAACTATCCTAGTGGACAAAGTCCATTTCTGAACCGAGTTCACTCCTTGTTTCAGTCTTGTATCTCTGAACCAGATTAACCTGCCATTCTAGCCATGTCTATCTCAGGAGATATAAATCTTTACCCAATGCATTTGAGGGAGATATAGGTCCCACCAATCTCATAATGATACCATTATTATGTGTTCCACAATATCATAAATCATACATCATATCATAACCCATGTAATAAAAATGGGATTCTTAAACATCATTCCACCATAACATAATCCATATAAGATAAAAGGACGTCATAATAATAATTCCATCATAAAATAATCAAATAAATGTAAAAATAGGGATATAAACAGAACCCTATAGTATCTTAGATGGAAAATAACCGTGATAAAATTATTGAACTCCATTCTTGAGTAAAATATCCTTTCTGATTTAAAAACATTTTTCCTTTATTAACATTTCATACTATTTTAAGCGAAATAAATTTGATTAAAAATAAACATGAAAACTTGGAAAGGAATCTTCAAGGAAATAATTTTCTATAAAATAATAAAAATCCATTCATTTTGTATATGTTAAAAAAACATTTTTCTCGTACTTTGGCTGGAAAAGTAAAAAAGTACCTCATACTAAAAACGACAAAAGAATCATTTAATATAATTTACTAAAAACTCACCAATGAGTAAAATCGGATTTAAACAATTGTAGGAGGATAGAAATAATATTAAATATTGAGAAAACTTGGATGTAGATAATAAATATTCCCCAGTAAATTCTAAAGTACAAACAATCTCGGATAAAAATGAGATTGTGAGATTTTCCCTTAACTTAGGTCCATCATGCCTTTTAGGTGTCCGAACCTCCTGTATAATGATTTAAATAATGTCATTGACTTATTCCAGAATCATAATAATTTTTTGATATCATATATGATCATTTTCTTAGCTTCTTATTAGTAATATTTCATTGCTACTTGTTATTAGGGTGTTCATTGTGTTACGTCCTTATGTGTGTTTTTTGGAATAAATTCTTATTATTCATTTTAGGTTATAGATACAACATTTATAGAATGTTACTAGTATTATATATATCATACATATTAATTCAATTCATTTATATAATCATTATTAAATGATGATCATGTAGAATGAGTCGCATCACATTGTGGAGACGGTAGGATGTACATACTCACGAGCAATGATATCATTCCCATGTTTGTGGAATTGTATTGAAGTGAATGATAGAATATCTCAGAAATAGATTCATGTCAGAATAAACATATATAGTTATTCATTACCCTATTATACCCATCCATGAAATATGGTGCTGGAAAAATAGATTACACCACAGCGTGGAGACAGTATTCCGTACGTACACACGCACGATGATTTTGTTTTTCATGGGATGGATAGAAGGTGAAATAGGGTTGTTTTATAGTTTTAATGACATATCATTATATGAGTGATACTTATGTTATTAATTTATTATGAAACAATAAATGAAGAATTAGTATAAGAAGAAATTAATTTGAACGAATTGGTAAAGGATATTACCACTTCTTTGACGCGCCTCTTATAAACCACCTCTTAGGTCACTACAGTTATACTTTTAAGAATACCAGAACTTTTATTATGTTTCTAGGGATGTTTATAAGAGAAATAGACAGGGTTTGGCTGAACATGAAGGCTCAAAATTGTTTAAAGAGGAGAGGGAGGAGGTGCCCTTTTATAAGGGAGGAGTGGGGCACCTTAGGAAAAACATTAAATATTATTTTTATAATAAAGTCATATTCTATTTTTAATAGCTAAAAATTGATTTATTTATAAGATAAGGTGTGTATGGGTATAAATATTCTCAATAAATAGGTTTTAGAAAAGTTTAGGTTACTATTTGAACATTATCATTTAGATTTTACTCTAAGATAAATAATTTGACTTTTACAGTGTCTTCTTGTTTTCTTAAACTATATGGTTAATAAACATTCTATAAAAAGCCAAATGAACCCCAACTGGTTTATTATTAATATATATAACCTTATCTAAGTCATTATTCCGAACTATATATTTTTATAAATAAAATAAAAATTAATAATATAATATTTGTTTTAAAAACAATTGTTTGTCAATTTTGACACTATTTAGTAATTGATTTTTGAAAAAATCATAACAGAATAATTAGTTAGAAAAATATTAATTAAATCAATAATTACATTTCATATTATCCTATAAATTTATTTTAATTCGTAAAAAGTCTCAAATTACATTTATTTGGATACTTATAATATCATTTATGTTAATATTTCATCAATAATGTAATTACTGCATCATCATTGTGACATAAATAAATTAAATTATTTAATGTATAAAAATAATAAATAAAACACCATTATGTAGGAAATTTTTTTATATTTCTAATGAATATTTATAGTCAAATTTATCTTCTGTATAACCATATTTTAAAAATGTTTTATTTATTAAACATTGATTTTAACTCTTTTAATTCTTCTATAAATAAAAAAATAATAAGTGTCCTAATCTAATCCAAGTGGTCCTAAATGGTCATATTTTATTAATAAGGTTTTTTTCGAATTAAATTTATGCAATAGAATTATGACATTTTTTGGGATAATAATAATATCATTTTTACTCTTAATTACCCTATTTACTTTTAACCGTGGTAAATAAAAGTAAAAAGATACTATTCACCAAAAAAAATTATATTATTGAACCAAATTTTACTCCTTGATATTAACCATGTCTCTAAGATTTTTGAAATTCAACTCATAGAATTTGGGAAATTATGTTTTATGTACAATTGCAAATGCTCCTAGGAGATGGGTAAAAGACGGTAATAAGTTCAATAAAATTTTTATGTATCTATATTATTATAGAATTACTCCAATGAATTACATTGAACGTATATAATTATTTTGTATCTATTTTGACCTAAAATGAATTTAAATTAAAAAATTATTATTTAAATAAAAAGTCGGTTCTAACCAATTACTCAGTGTTTTCACTATTCATCAAAAATTGAAAGTTTTCACAAAAATACCAAAATTTAAACCTAGGCTAATTTTGATATTATGAATCCAAAAATGAACTCCATTTTGAATGATAAGATTTATAAAATTTAAAAAAGTGGGTATTACTATTAATAACGGCTAGTTTATATAATATTTTAGTAACATATTGTTGTTTAGCGAAACTCGGTATTGTGTATAATGTAAGGTATCGAGGAAGGTTTCTATTGCGTGTAATGCAAGTAAATATAGTGTTGTGTGTAGTGAAAGATTCTTTTGGTGATGCATATTACATAAAAACAAAATATTTCTCATAAAATCTCGAGTGTTACAATGTGATGAAAATTTTATAGAACTAAATTGATTGTTAGTCAGCGCAACTATTCTTAAATTACCCTATAGAAAGGAAGGGGTTTAAAGTTATTATATTTCTTCCTAGAAGGGATTGGGATGTGTTATTATGTTGAATTAAATGGGTATAGCATATTCCTGAATATAATTTAATGTTCATGAAAAAAATTACCAATCATATAATTTGGGTTAGCTGAGATACATTTATCGTTATGGATATAGAAGCATTATATTTATGAAAAAATTTATGATATATATTATCTGCATAAAATTATAATTTATATATTAAAATTTAAAGAGTTTAATATGTGAGAAGGAATTTTGTTAGAGGGGACGCCATTTTTTGACTACTCAATAAATTACCACACTTGGGAAGTGAACAAGGTGGACAAGGAATTGAGTCAAAAGTTTCTTAATATCATATCTATGATGAGGATTATAGATGATCCAGTGTTTATGGATTTTAAATTAATGGATATATAGGTCCAAAAGGATGTGGAAATTTTATCTTTCTCAATTTAATGTCCATATATCTATCCATGTGATGATTAAATATGTTTTGAAGGATGAAAAAGAGATATAATTGAATATAAATTGTTTCAATGTTTAACCTTGATCATGATGTAATGATAATGTTGCATAACTATTTATGTGTTTCATCTACACCATGTTTGGGAAATGATTTTTTCTTGTAACCATTTAGTTCTTTGTTTTCTATTAATCAAGGAATAATTATGATGTATACATAGTTGAAACAATATTTATAGTGGGATGAAATTATGAATGATATTGTAGTCATTGTATATCAGTGCATGGTGTGTCTATAATTCATTATTTATATAATCATGTATATGGGGATGTTACATTTATTACCTATTCCAGAATGATAATGCCAAAAAATAAGTATATATTTTTTTGTTGGACTTCACAAAACATATAATTGGCATATAAAAATATGTCTTCTAGTGGATAACCATACTAATTCAACATGTTTCATTACTATTAGAGAAGAATTATGCTTGTATTATCTTTACAAGATATATATTAATGAAGTTTTACAGTTTCATGGTGTACTACATTATATTTTATATGATTAGGGTCTTATATTTATCTCAATGTTTTGGTGAAGTATTCAGCAAGATCTTGATACGAAGTTGAGTTTCTGTACTGGGTATCATCTTCAAAAATATTTTCAGATGTAGAAATAATTTAATCCCTTGGGGAGATGTTGAGATCATATTATTTTCATGTATAATCTGTTTTGGTTCAACAATATCCTTTAACCGAGTTCTCATACAACAATATCATTCTTTGGAGCATTCATATGGATGCTTATTGTAACACCCATATGTTTTTATGAAATATTTTTTTAAATAATATTTATTCTTCAGTAGCTTAATTTTCACGCAAATCATGATTTTATGTAAACTTTCTGATTCCATTGTTATAAAATAATCGTTATAGCATATCTGTCAGGTTAGTAGGAATAATTATAAGTAACATAAAAAAATGAATTACAAAAACATAATTCAATTTGATATTACAATTTTAGAGTGACTTAAATTTGGTAATGAAATTAATAATATATATCTTTGTTATATACTTAATAAAATATTTTTTATATTCAATCATTTCTTATTTTAGTCATTGGTTATGAATAATTCCCTATTTATTTTCTTAACAGATAATTTTACACATTTAAATGGAAAAACCATTTTAAATTAATATCTAGACACATTAACAATTTTTATATGAAAATATATACAATTTAACTTGAAATAGGATATAAAATATTAACTTTGTATAAATTATTGAATTTTGTTAACAACATTCCTTTTTTAATGAATAGTAAAAATACATTAAATTTTACTTAAAAAAATTTCATCGAGATAATTGTAATGGTTTAATTAGTATATTTAATGGTTTTAAAGTATAAGTAGAATAAATTTTTACCATTTAATATAATTTAATTCATTAACATTAATTTTACATTGAATTCATAAGTAGAAACATTTCAATGTGTTGCAATGCTTTATCTTTCAAACCCCATTTTTTTTTAAAACATGATTAAATTTAATTTAATTACTACAACTTTTGTGTTTTAAATTTTGAAAAATTTATTCTATATCTAGAATAAAATGGTCTAAATTATGTTAATATTATACTTTAATTTTTTGGAATTACGAATAATAACATTGGTAATTACTGTTATTACAGTGGTAAAAGTTAAATTAGTTGATTAAGGGTAAAAATAATATTATAAAATTACCTTAAAACATGTTAAATCATATTGGATGATTAAATTATAACCTTATTATATATTCATCTAAATTTAATCACTTTATGGCCACTTACCCATGAAAATTACATGAATGTAATAAAACTAATGAAATGGACAAAACATCACAATCTCATTTTATAGAAGTATATCAATCTTAATATATTGTTAGCTATTAGATAAAATAGACTTCATATAGTCTTTATAAATCCAAAATAACTAGATAAATTATATATATTTTTATAATTTTTGAGATATTAAATAATTATCATTAATTATAACACAATAGTGATGTAGAAATAATATATTTAATTAAAATATCAAATAAATGGTTTTAAAAATATTAAAATTAATATCATATGAACTAATTAATGTGAAAAACGTATTTTATAGGTGACTATGACATGATAGGAGTGTATTAAATATTATTTTTCTAATTTATCTTTTATTTTAATTTTATTTTAATTCATATAAATGAATAGTGTCAAAATTGACACTATTGACATTTTATAAACATAAAATTATATTATATTATTTATAAGTCATAAAAATATTTATAAAATATAATTTGATAAATATAATGTTTTAAATGGAATAAATATACATTTATATCTAATTTGATCCATATAATTAAATATTAATTACAATTGAATATCTATAATGTTATAATAAAAATTAAAATTTAATAGAAATACAAAGTGTCAATTAAAAAGAAAAGGTTTATATTGACAACGTAAGATGTACAAAATTTATTACATGATGATATTAAAACCCTATCTCATCTCATATTCTCATTTGGGACACTTTGGAAGCTCTTGTACAAGGTTTGGTTTTATTATAAATTAATATTTTTTATAGTTTCATAACATGCACCTATCATCTCTTATAAAATGGAACCTCTTCCACCTCCTCTTCCCTCAATTTTGAGCCTTCATGATTTCCATACCCAGACCATTTCTCTTATAAACTACCCTAGTTACAATCTATAGGTTTTGGTCTTCTAGAGTGACAAACTCTTGTGCCCTATAAGTAAATTTAAAGGAGGCACGTCGAGGAAAAGGAAATCTCTTATACCGATTCATTAAAATTAATGTATTCTTCTAATTATTCTTTATTAGTTGTTTAATTATAATGTAATAACATCAGTATGAATTATCTACTGATATGTTTTCACTAATAGGAAACAACCCAATTTCACCTTCTATCCATCCTATGAAAAATGAAATCCCTGTAGGTGCGTACGTATGGCTTATCGTCTCCACGACATGGTGTAATATTCTTTTCACCATAACCTTACAAGGATAGGTATAATGGTTGATATAATAAATATATGGGATTAATAGTACATGATACTAATTATAATATAATATAAACCATCTTATTCAATACAATTCTAATATTATTGGAATGATATCGTCACTTGTGCGCACATACATCTTATCATCTCCATAGTGCGATGTGATTCATTCTACATAATCTTCATTAAACCTTGATTATATAAATTAATTGAATGATTAAATATGATATATATTATACTAATACCATGTTCTAAATTATATAACTCTAACCAAAAAATAATAATACTATCTTATTTGACGAAACATACATAAAACAAAAATCAGTTAATATCCGAATAAAGAGTAACAAAGAAATGTCACTAACCAACGGATGAAAATATAACAATAAATTTTATCATCAAAATTATTATTATTCCAGAAAATGAAGTAACATTGTTTGAATCATTATAATGAGGTGTGGATAAGTACTAATTATATCAGACAAAAGGTAAGGAATAATTTTACAATCTCATTTTTATCCGCGATTGTTTAGACATTAGGGTTTTTGGGGAATATTTATCATTCACATCCATGTTTTCTAATTGTTTACTATTATTTATATTCATATGAAATTTTTTAAATCTAATTTTACCCTTTGGAAAAAAAATTAAAAGGTATTAAGGGAATCTTTTTTCATTATTTGATTTGAGGTACTTTTTGCCTTTTTATAAAAAAGTACAAGGGTGATGTTTTTTTAACATATACTGAATGAATGGATTTTTACTATTTCATGACACAATATATCCATAGATATTTCTATACATTATATCAAGATTATTTTCAACTAAATTATTATATTTTAAAATTTTGTGACAATTTTAGAAAAGAGAATTTTTTTAAGGAAGAATGTTTATTTTCGTCAATAATAAATATAGTGTGTTTATCAGAATTATTATTCATATAAGATGATGCTCTTTAAATAAGGTTTAATTTATATCCTTATAATTAATATTATATTATTGTGTTAATTGTGTATGTATATTTTATATGGATTATTTTATGATAAAATAATGTTTAACAAACCCATTTTTTCATGGGTTATGCTATAGAGAATGTTTTTATGTTTTTTTGGAACACAAAATAATTGTTTCAATAAAAGATGGGTTTGACCAATTTATCCTTCCAATAAATTGGGTAAAGAGTTATATATCATGATATATATGCGGTTGGAATGGAATATAAATCTGGTTCAGTGATATAGGGATAGAATGAGGATATAACATGGTTCAGTAATGGACTCTAACCTCTATGATGGTCTTGGCGATGAGCATTTACTAATATAAAATAATTTTTATTGTTTATTTGGGTTTTCACCAATATTTCATGACATATGTTATGACTATTGTGATTACATTTCACATCTATGATTTTCCCATGACATGATATTTTAATCTTTTATATGCTGGATAAGATTGTCAAATTTTATGTTCTTATGAATATGATATGATTGATATTTATTTTGTTTAGAATTAATGAGAATTTCAGGGCCCTCATTCATATGTGTCTTTTCCCCAAGTTAGGAAGAAGTGTATTAAGTAAGATATTACAAAAAGGATTCTAGTTATGATGAAATAAGCTGGAGTGAATGTAGATATTTTATGAACCAGTTGTTTATGTTTCCCATTTTCTAAATACATTATATATATACGGTCATGTCATGGTTTTGTTATATGTTGTAATGAATTTACTTAAATTCTGATGTAATATCAATGTATGTAATGTATGGGTCATTATAGTAAGTATTAGATTAATGGTATAGTTATCCTTTAGAAACAAGGATACGAAAACATTAATAAAACCAATAAGAAATGTATAAGTACAGAATACTATCCTAGTGTATTAGAAATGAAAAGGAATAACCTAGGATAAATCCTGAAGTGACTTAAATTTAAATTTTATTCTGGATTATTTGGTTTTCCTATTATGATTATTTTTTCTCACACTATAACTCCTGATTTCAGTTAGTGAATGGAACCTAAAGAACTCGTGTTAATGAAGAATGTGAGAGGACATGTAATAATTATTCCCATAGAAACCAAATATTATGGGAGTTGTAATGAAAAATATTGTATCCATTACCACACAACATTGTAAAGATATGAATTAGTTCGTACATCAAGACAAGAAAAGGATAGAGAAACATTTTGTTGAGTCCTTCAGGAAACAACATCAACCTTTATTTACTATATTTTCCGATTAATTGGTGGATTAATAAAAGAATTGTAACACTAGAACTATATTTTCCGATCTACAATGTTCTGAACATGATGAAGTTATCTTAGTATTTTATTTTTAGAAGGTGATGTAGATCAGTGGGGGAATCTTATCAAGAATACGAGTCAAAGAGATTAAATTGTGGCCATCAAATGGGAGGAGTTCAAGAACTTATTTTTTTAAAATAACAAGACTCATATTCTTCAAAAAAAAAATATAGAGAAAGAGTTCCTTGAACTTAAGATGATGGATGATGAATTTTTTGGTACCTATAATGAAAATTTAACACGATCTACATGGTACCCTTCTGGAATTATTCTCTAACCTGCTAGTAAGATTGATCAATTCCTTAGTTTCTTAAAACCATGTCTGTAAATGACAATATCGAAAAGGAGATTTAATAGCTATGAAAATTTTTCAATGTTCTCTCAATATTGAGATTGAGTTTGGTTTAACCCATCAGTCATATGGGTTTGATAAGAAGAGGAAAATGGAATTCAAATGAAATTTTAAAGACTACACTAAATAAAAGATGAGTTTTCCCTTATACTCAATGTGTGGAAAGAAACATGGAGGTAATTTCATTTAAGGGACTAATAAATGTATTAGGTGTGGAAAAGAAGGTCATCAAGAAATTTAATTCTAATGTGATACGGAAAATAAGTCTAATTATGTATACAATTAAATGGATACATATAATGCACCTCCTACACTTCAATGTTACAAGGGCAAGGAAATCGGGAATTATGCTAATCAATTCTCTAATACAAGGGTTATTGATGATTATCAATGTCAAAAAACCATTATGGCCAACAAAAAAGGAACATAACATGAAATTACTATTAGTGACATAGAGTATGATAATGAAATTATGAATGGTACTATTACTATCAAATATAAAGTAGAAAATGTTTTTTTGATTATTAATACTCCAACTCTTTTATTTATAAGGAATTTTCTAAAGTTATCACCATATTACCTCAACAATTAGATGTTGAGTTAATTGTGACAACCCATAATGGAACATCATTCACATAAAATTTTATAATTATTCTCCAGTTGATGTTTGGGGGAATGTGCTTCCTGCAAATATTTCAATCCTTCTTCTAGTAGAATTTTATGTGATTATTGGAATGGAATGGATTTATTTATATAGATATCATATCTATTACCAAATAAGTGAATTCACATTTCATATTCCAAATCAATCTATGATCACCCATTACTGGAAGGATGAATATAACCTTCTAATGGAAATTGCATCCATCTTATGGGTATCAATTCTAATATATAGAGGTTATTTATCTCAAATGGTTGGGTGGAAACTCACGATTAAGAATATTCCCATTTACGAGAGATTGATTATTCCATTCTAGAGGAATTTCAAGGTATTCCAGAATTGCGTGTAGTGGAGTTTTCAATAGAACTCATATCGGGTGCTATGCCTATTTTAAAGACACCTTATATAATGGTCCCAATTGATTTACAGGAATTGAAGAAGAAAATAAAATAGAATCTTGATAAATGATTCATACGACCTAGTGTGTCTCCTTGGGTAGCACCTATTTAATTTTTTAATAATGAAGATGGATCAATGAGACTCTTCATAGTTTGTAGATAACATAATAATATCACTAACAATAACAAATACCCTCTTCCTCACATTGATGCCTTATTTGAACAACTACATGGAGCTAAATACTTTTCCAAGATTGATCACCATTCATGATGTCTTAAATTTTGGGTCAAAATGATGATATACTAATGATGACATTCTATACAAGGTATAGACACCATGAATTTATAGTGATACCTTTTTTTCTTACTAATTTCCCTACTATCTTTATAGATATAATGAATAGTGTCTTTAGAGACTATCTTGATCAGTTTGTGGTAGTCTTTATAGATGATATTCTTGTCTATTTCAATTTAAAGGAATAACAAGAAGATCACTTGATAAATGTATCGAAGACTCTGAGAAAGGAGAAGATTTATGCCAAATTAACCAAGTGTGAATTTTTTCAAAAAAATGTATCATTTTTGGGTCACATGATCTCATGATAGGGGATATCTATGGATCCAGGAATAGAGGTTATTGAAAGATATTTGAGACCAACAATGGTGACTAAGATATGATGTTTTTTTGTTTTGGAACGACATTATTGATGAATTGTGAAATATATTTCACAATTATATAATCCACTCACCATGTTGACTATGAAAAAAGATAATTTAGTTTGATAGAGGAATATGAAGATAATTTTATGTGGGTAAAAATAAGGTTAGCCAATGCACATGTGCTCAAACTGCCTTATAGTGGATAAATAATTGTGATCTATAGTGATGCATCCCATAAGGGGATTGGGTGTGTTGTCAAGATAAATGATATCGTTATATCTTATGCCTTACTAAAATTGATTATCAATGAGAAAAATTACCCAACTCATGATTTGGAGTTAGCTGTATTAATCATTTCATTAATGGTATAGAGGGATTATCTTAATGGTGAATGGTGTAATATTAATAATAATCATAAAAGTTTAAATAATATTTTCACACAAATGGAACTGAAATGTTCCGATTAATATGGTTGGAGTTGATTAAATATTACAACTTCTCAATAAATTACCACACTAGGAATGAAAACAAGATGGTAGATGCATTATATCGACAAGACCATGCTAGCATATCCATGATGAGGATCATGAAATATCTAATATTTAAGGATTTTCAAAGGATAGATCATGAAATAATAATGGAAGGGTAGAGATCATATCATTCTGAACAAAATGTTCATCTATCTATTCAAGTGATGATCAAACATGCATAGAATGACGATGTAGAGTTAAAAAAGAAGGTGTGAAATGTTCTTTAATTCATCATTGATTGTGATAAAATAATAACGTCTAGGAACCAGATTTTTATTCCACAAATATTAGAATTAAGAAAGGATCTACTGTATAAGGCTCATAGTTCTTCATTATTAATTCACCGTATAATCCCAATGATGTACAAGGACCTGAATGAGTACTTCTGGTGCAATGGAATGAAAAGAGTTGTCGTCGGATATGTCTCTCGATGCTTAGTTTTTCAACATGTAAATAATGAGAGATAGAATTCTATGGTGATGTTACAAACATTACACATACTATAATTGAAATGAAAAAACAACCCTTTGGAATTTTTCATCAGACGTTCCAAAACATCCGAATGAAATAATTCTATTTGGGTTATAGTTGATCATCTTATGAAGTAGGTACACATCATTGATATTGTAGAGGATTTACCTCTTTACCAACATTCTAGGATATATGTAAAGGAAGTGATAAGATTTCATGAAGTACCTCTTTACATTATATTTGACTGTGATCAGAGGTTTACCTCAAAGTTTCATCAATGTCTTCAGCATGATCTAGATAGAGAGTTATGTTTCTGTAGTACTTATAACCATCAAATTGAGAGTCAATCTGAGAGGACAATTTCAACTCTAAAAGAAATGTGGAGATATTTCTCTATGGATTTGAAATTTGATTGGGATCAACAACCACCATTGATGGAATTTTCATATAATAATAGTTTTCAATCTTGTATATAGATGGCTCTTTATGAAGACCTCTATGGAAAGATGTGCAGACCTCCAACTACATGGGATGAATTTGGGGAATAAAAGCTATTGGGAATAGATAGTGTTGATTAAATGGAAGAAAAGGTCTGATCTATTCAACAACACAAAATTTAATCTCAAAGTCATCAAAAAACTTACGATGAAATCCGACGAAAAGGATTAGAGTTTGGAGATGTTGATATGGTATTCTTATGAATATCTTTCAAGAAGAGAATAACGAGATTTGTAAAGAAGGGATAGTTGGGCCATAGGTATATTACAGCTTTTGAAATACTGGATCATCATGGGTATGTAGATTACCTATTTGTGCCTCCAATAAATCTATGTCAAGTTCATGATGTATTAAATGTTTCTCTCTAGAGAATGGACATACCCCATCCTTCACATGTACTATGCTCAAATGGCATACCACTGGTGCAAGATAATTTTTATGATGAATAACTAATAGAGACTTTGTATCGTAATGAAAAAGTTCTACTAAACAAGACCACTCACTTGGTTAATGTTTTATTGAGGAACAACAAATTTGAAGAAGCTACATGGGAACTTGACGATATGATTAGAGAGAGGTATCTTCATCTGTTTGTTTCCACGTGACGAATTTCAAAGGTGAAATTCTGTTTAAGGGTGGTAGAATGTAACACCTAGATATTTTTAGGAAATATTTTCTTTAAATAATTTTTATTCATTAGTTTCTTTATTTTTATGAATTCATGAGTTAAAATTATTTGTGATATCCCTTATTATAAAATTACCATTATAGCCAAGCGGTTTGGTTAGTAGGAATAATTATAACTAACGTATGAAAATGAATTATGAAAATTATAAATCATTAAGATATTTTTACTATAGAGGGAAATAATTTTGGTAATTAAATAAATAATATATATAAATGTAATATGCATAATAAAATATTTGCGATATTCATTCAATGGATATTTTAGTCAAATTTTATTAATAAAACTCTATTTGATGTATTTTTTAAAAGGATAATTTTACACCATTAAATGATAAACCCATTTTAAATTAATATATTGAAAAAAAATTATGTTTCTATGACCACATAAGCATGTAATTTTTTATCCAGATATAAAAATTTACTTTTGTATAATATCTTGATATTTTTTTTATAACATTAAAATTTTGATGAATAGTAAAAATATTTTAAATTTTATTTTAAAAAACTTTTTTCATCTAGATAATTTAGTTAGTTAAAGTTTTAATATTCAATGGTTTTAATGTATGAATAGAATATATTTTTACCATTTGATATAATTTATTTCAATTAAATTAATTTCACATTGAATTCATCGGTAAAAACAATTTAATCATTGGCAATGTTTTATCTTTTAAAACCCATTTTCTCAATAGTGGGATTAATTTTATATTAATTACTAAAACATAGGTGTTTTGAATTTTTAATAGTGGAATCCATATTTGGAATCAATTGTCCAAATTATGTAAATAGAAGACTATTTTTTTGGCCATTATGTATAGTAAATTTGGTAATTATTTTTATTACTATTGTTAAAGGTAAATCTGGTAATTAAGGGTAAAAATAAAATTATAGAATTACATTAACAGCTGTAAAAAACACATTAGATAACTAACTTCGACCATTATTATCTATTTTTTTTATGTTTAATCACATTATGGCCACATTCCTATGAAAATGACATGAATGTAATAAAAACTAATGAAATGTACAAAATATCACAATCTCCTTTTATATATGTGTATTAATTTTAATATATAGTTAACAATTAGATAAAATAGACTATAGATCGTATCTGGAAAGATAATAGCATTACCTATATCATATAAATTTATTTATAAATTTTTATGATTAAATAATTACCATCATTGATGACAGAATATTGGTGTAGAAATTATTTTATTAATAGAAATACCAAATAAATGGTTTTAAAAAAATTTAAAAAAAATCATATGAAATAATTAATGGAATATAAAAATTTTCGTGGAGATTATGACATGATAGAAGTGTATTAAATATTTTGGTTTGAATTTATCTTCTCTGTGAATTTTATTTAATGTTCAATAATAGAATACTGTCAAAATGGACACTATTAGAATTTTATAAACATATCTATTTATTAAATTATTTAAATATCATAAACATATTAATAAATTAAAAAAAGATAATTATAAGGTTTAAAATATATTAATTTATATATTTATGTTAAATTAACACCACATAAGTAAATATTCATTACTATTAAATATCTATAATGTTATTACCAAAATTAAAATTTAATAGAATATCTATGTGACAATTAAAATGATAAAGTATAAATTGAAAAAAATAAGATTTCTAAAATTTATTATGTGATTATATTAAAAACCTATATCGTCGCATCTTCAAATTTGGGAAACATTGGTGCTTTTTGAGTAGTGTTTCATTTTATTATAAATTAATTTATTTGAGAGGTCTCCTAAAGTGCCCCTCTCCTCTCTTATAAAAGGACACATATTCCATGTCATCTTGACTCCATTTTGTCCCTTTATGATCTTCCATACCCAGAAAAGTTCTCTTCTCAACATCTTTACTTAAATTCTAGAGTTTCTTGCCTTCTAAAAAGACCAACTATAGTGCTGTAAGTGGAAATTTAAAGGAGGCACGTCGAGGAAGAGGTAATCTATTCTACCATTTCATTCAAATTTATTTCTTTCTATACATCCCCTTATTTATTTGTTTCATTATATAGTAATATCAATATTATTAATTAAATAATTATATTTTATTACTAATATTTAACAAGCATACTTCACCTTTTATTTATCCTACAAAAAAATCATCATCTGTGTGTATGTACATCTTATCGTCTCCACGCCTTGTTTTTCACCATCACCTTACGTGGATGGGTATAATGGTGGAAATAAAAATTATATATGATTAGTATAACATGATACTAGTTCTGAGATACTATAAAAATTCCAATTAAATACCACTCAACAATTATTGGAACGATATTGTCGCTCATTCATATGCACGGTTTACCATCTCCACGGTTATATGCGATTAATTCTACAAAATAATTATCTAACCATGACTATATAAATTAATTGAATGAATAAATATGATATATTTTATATAAATTCCATGTTGTAAATGATATATCTATAAAAAAAACTGTGGAATAATAACATATCAAGTAAAATATATATAAGAACCTAAGCTGTAGAATACCCGAATAATGAGTAACAATGAAATATTAATTACAAAATAGATGAAAATATATTCATAAATGTTATCATAAAATTGTTTATTATTCATGAATAAATATGTAACATTATTTTAATAACAATACATGAGGTTTGGATACATAAAATTTGTATCTGAACTATGTTAAGGGGTACTTTTACAATCTCATTTTTATACAGACTTTTTATACTTAAGTGTTTTTTTGGGGGAATATTTATTATAATCAACATGTTTTATAATTATTTAATATTATTTTTATTCTTCCAAAATTGTTTAAAATTAATTTTACCCTTCTGTAAAAAATATTATATTGTATGAAAGGAATATTTTGTCATTATTTTATTTGAGGTATTTTTTGATTTTTCTGGAAAAAATACAAGGAGAATTTTTTTTAACTTATATGGAATGAATTTATTTTTATAGTTTCATGAAGATTTTTTTATATGAAGCTTCATTTATAAGATTTCAATATTTATTAACTAAAATCTAATCATTTAAAATTGCATGGAATTTTTAGAATCAAAAATATTTTTGAAGAAGAAAGTATATTTTCCCCAAAAATTAATTTCAAGTGTTTTATCAAAATTATTTTCAATCCAAGATGAGGAACTTTAAATATAGTTAGGTTTATATACATATTGTTAATATTATTTTTTATTTGTTTATTATGGAATAAAAATTTATATGGATTATGATATCGTGGAATGATGTTTATGAAACCCATTTTATTTCATCGGTTATGCTATAGGGAATGTTTTTATCTTTTTTTGGCACACGTAAGAATTATTTAATTATTATATGGGTGAGACTTATATCTCCCTCCAATGAATTGGAAAAAAATTTAACTCTTATTAGATAGAAATGGCTACAATGGAAAGTAAATCTAATTCAGTGATATATGGATGGAATGAGGAGAGAACTCGATTCAGTAATGGACATGGTCCACTATGATGGTCATGGAAATGAGCCTTGACTAATATGAAATTATTTTTATGTTTATTTTTCTATGCCCCAAAATTTCATTTATTTTGTTATGACTATTTGGATTACATTGCACATCTATGATTTATCCCATTACATGATATTAAGATCTTTTATATGAAGGATAACATTTTCAAAATTTATGTTCTTATGAATATTATATGATTGATATTTCCTTTCCTTACCCTTACTGAGCATTTGAGATCACTGTTTCATATCTTTATATTCCCCAAGTCACGATTAATGGTATTAAGTAAAATATACTATAAATGAGTCTAGTGATGATAAAAAAACAAAATACAATGTATATGGTTTCAAAATGAGTTTTTTATATTTCCCCATTTTTAAATAAATTATACATATACATTCTTATCATGGTTTTTTTAATATTTTATTTATTTTACATCAATTTTAATATAATATCAATGTATGTAATGTATGGTTTGTCATAATTATGAGTCCAACTATGGAAATATATATAGTCACACAATGTTCATTATTGAACTTATATAAATAAATATCTTGGGATATGAGATTCTTAAAAAAATGAAGGGAAGATTAGACCCACACAGAAACACATGAAGGGTTCTTCAAGTCGGAAAAAAAGATATGTTTTTAATTTTTTGTGTGATCTAGAATTTTATGTTACCTGTAAGGTGTTTATATGAATATATCTTTGTAAAAAGGTAATGATCTTCTGGATGAAATGTCAATTAATACCATGGTATATCAATTCCTCTAAAATTCAATATCATATGGTGATGTTATATTTTTTATTGGATAATCCCCTAAAAATCTCTCACATTAACTAAATGATCCATGTATCTCTCTTGGGGAAGTATATACATTACCCTCCAAATGTACTCAATGTAGTGGAAATTCCATTGTATATATATATATCTTGTTAGGAATGATTTTTATAGACTCTAGATCATACATAGTACATTATATGTAATATGTCCACTAACATTTTCATTGTTTTGTGGTGAAACTAGAATTTTAAGGATGCTATATTAGATCTTGAGGATATGATGAGGTAGATGTATACTTAATTATTTGTATCAGAGTAAAAATAAGGTGGGAGAAACTCATATTAATCTCTGTAGAATGTAAATCCATAAATATTAAGGTTTTATTTTTTTCTAAATAGATTAAATTTTTTGATATCCTATATTACACAAAACTCCATGGTATTCTTACAATACACACAATACTGGGTTAGTCTTCATTACACAATATATTTTGTTTTATAAAAACAATGACATTTTTTAATATAGTTCTTTAAAAGAGACCATTATAAAATATCAATTAATGAATGGAATAGGAATATTGGTAACTATTTTTTAAATATAATGTATAATGATTCTATATAATGAATAATTACTAAAATAGTACTTAATGTTTCAATAAATTCTTCATATGTTATGAAAATACTATTATCTAAAAAATTATTCTATATATTTATTTTTGTGGAAAATAATAAAATTAATATTTGTAACTTCTATAAATTGAATATGATAAAATAAATCAACTTTTTAAAATAATTATGTCTATATTATCATAGGATGAATTTTTTGGATTTTTTAAAAAACATTCACATTTTGTTGAATTGTGAAAAATACTACATTATAATGAAATTTATACCTAAAGATAAATTATATTTTAAAACTTTTTATTAATAAATAGTTCAATTAAAAATCAAATAAGTAAATTTAGTTAATTATAATCATTTAAATATTGAATTTTGATATAAAAAAATTATAAATTGTTTATTATTTTCTCTATAAAATCCCACAATCTAATAACATATGTGTGAATAATTTTAAATTAAAAATTATTACTTATGTGATTGGAATTTTATAATATGGATTCAAAAAATAGAATCATAATTATTTATACTATCTACTATGTTAATCATACATTCTCAAAAACATTAATACTAAAAACACTAAAATTAATTTACCAGGGTTAAGGTAAAAATTGGTTTACATGGAGGGGGGTTAAACTAATAATATAATCATTTAAAATAACATAAAATGGTTCAAATAAAAAATTTATTTTCTATATATAGAACATATCTTTTATATTATCGATATTGTTAGATTATTGGATCATTGTGACATATTGAAAATACAAGTGGAATTATTTCATTAAAAATTATAAAAGTGTGTCACTCACCTCAATAAAAAAGGACACCATTTATATTCTATTATTCACACCTTTAAACCATTATTGTTCATAAAATACCTTCCAATATAATTTCATAAATTAAATTCTTTCTTCATAGAATTATTTTATGGATATAAATCCAATATAGGACGGATTTTTGTAAAAGCCTAAGGAGGATGCCCGAATGACATATAACATTCATAAATGAGTGTTTTCAGGTATTATCCTACCAACACCTTAAATAATTATTATAAAACTCTAATATAATAACCAAAATATAATATATATAATTATAAATTTCTATTTTGTTTCCAATAACTATAAAAATATCAATTTCCATCAACTATATTAATAAATAATTATTTCTGTGTACAGTGAAGTACCACCTCACCAATCAATGTCAGTGGTTTTTCAATTATAACCTATAAAGGATGTAAATAATTATTGATTTATTGTTTATATTTTATATTTTTGAAATTATTTTTCTTCTATAATTTTTATGTCACACATTACATCACACTTAATAGTTTTTTTAGAATACGATAATGTTGCACATATATATGTAGGACTACATCCTTGTGAAGATATGTGATTCGTTTAAAAATACATGGAAGATAATATGGATTGGTTTAATGAAAATAAGTTATATATATTTATATGAAATAAAAAGGATTATTAAATCATAAATATATAATTAAAAATTATTTCATTCATTACAAGATAATAATGGAATCAACTTTCATATTTACATATGGTTTGACGTCTCAATGAATGATTTTTTTTTTCACATTATGTCATTATGATTTATATATTACAATAAATACTTATATAATGAATATATAATATATTAATATCCTGTATAATGTTATTGAGATTACAAATATGTGGAAATTCTCTAACGACCAAAAATGAAATCAAAACTCATATGGAAACCAATGTTGTTATTACCCAAAATGTAAATGTTTCATGGAATTGTTAACAAATGGGTACTCAAAGGCCATAATAAAATAAGACATAGAACGATATATTAAAATATAAATCAATAATAGATGTATAATTAAGTTATATTTATTATAATTCACGTTTGAATATGAATGAAATGTTTCATGACTTTAGGTAAGGGATTTTAATCTCAATTTTACTTCTTTGAGATGTACATTTCATTTTCCAAAGAAATTCTGTCATGAAGTGTATATATATCCCCATTTACAATTAACATCTTGAATTTATATATGATAATAATAATTTAAGGTCCATTTTATTTTATTTGTGAATGTTGTTTATGAATCAATGATTACAAATAGTTTCTTTATATATAACCACATTATATATCAGAAATGTTTATGATTATGTCTTAGATAACAAAATCATATGATCCATCTCTCAATAAATGCATAAATTTTATCCTCCTAAATTTATTCATGATAATTTCAAGTAATAGGTAATATTTTTACAATATTTGGTATATAATATAACTAATAAAATATTTTTATGAAAATCTATAATTTATTTCACTCTTAGTTCCGAAATCAATTTTCATCCCAAAACATTCTTTTTAAAAAAAAATTTCAAAAATAAATTATTTGTTTATATTGGTATTAATATTTTTTGCATTATTTTTAGAAATATAAATGTGTATGAATTATGTTTCACCCCATTTATATTAGGAATGAATTTTACTTACAATGTGGTGGGTGAGGAAAACTATAGCCACTCGATGTATCGGTAGGTCTCACAATGAAAACTAGATTAGGTTTTATAGAAGGATATACACATTTACGTAAATTACTTATACAAGTCCTATAATGTATATTTTATTAGACCTGCATTATGAATTTATTCATTATGAATCCGGTTATTGATATTATATGTTATTATTGGAGTAGTTATAATAACGATGGTTACGTTTTCATGATCGTGTGATTATTTATATAAAATTATTTTATAATAATTTGTACATCCATATTATTTGAATGATTTTCATTAAATGGAATTTTTTTTCATTTACCATTTTAATATGATTATGCATTATTTTTTCATATCTTACACTAGACACTTACTCTTATAGAGTATATATTCTCAACCCTTTCCTATGATTTATATTTACCAAGATACCTAGATGTGTTTTGTTATTAATATTAAAGGATACATTAAGGGGAATAATGGAGTTCAACATGGAAATAATTATTTTATTTTATGTTTCAAATATAATGTGACTTTTATATATCTACATAATTTTCCAATACTAATAAACTATTCATTCCTTTAGGATGTGATTCCTTATATCTTATGACAATTTAATAATATAGACAGTGACTTTAGGTTACTGTGGTTCAGGTCTCTATAGTTTTAATCAATGGATGTTTAATAGAATCCATCGTATATATATATATAGAAAAACATTTATTGTAGAAAAAAATCTATGATTTAATTTAGGATCTATATTGAATAACATCATAACACATTGGTAAAGAAGATATTATGTTGGTTTTACTAGAAAATACACCCCTTTATGGATAATAAATGTAGACATGGTTGTATCTCAATCTTAACAATGGGTAATAACACCTTAAAGGTTGCATTTGGCTGGTCCTAATCATTACATGGTGAATATCCATTATCCTTACTACACACCAAGATGGACATTCTAGGGGATATTCCTAGGATTGATCAAAGTTTTCATAAAAACCATTAATAATGAGTTGAAAATACTGATATCCCTAAATAAACAATTTCTAAATTTATGATATTGTCTAACCATTAATATTTTAGTTTATATTAATAATTTCAAATGATTTGGGATTATACATTAATTCTCTCAATGTTATGATTTCATCTACTATATTCCCTTTTTTATAAATAGTTCCATGTGACATTATTAGAAACTGTGTCAAACTATTTAACCTATGTAAGGATTACCCTCATCAACAAGATTATTATTATGGAGTATATCCTCCTATATAAATTGAATAAATATTTACTGTATTGTGGAAGATGACTTAGCTTATGAGTAATAACCTCTCCAATATTGAGTACTTGATTTATCCTCCACGAAATGTAATGATGTTAGATAACATCAAGTTTCACCAACCTCTATCATTATATGGGACTATAAATATTTTTCTAGCTAGGAAATGGATGATTTACATAGGGATGATATTTTATTCTATATTTATTAGTGAAATAGAGAATATTATCCAGTAAATTTATCACCCCGTATAATGCCTTGAATAATAGTTTTAAATAATTGAAAAAATATAATGTGGATGAAATGAAAATCATAAATTGGAAGGATTTCGAGGCACACTTTAGGAAAAACTATTTTTCTCATTAGTAATTTAATGTTATGGAATGATAGTTCTTAATTATAAGGTAGAATAATGTTTAAAATGATTCTATGAATGAATTATAATTTAAAATGTTATCAAGGTATGTTGTAGAAAATCTACGTAATACAACAAGTAATAATGACTATTTCACTAACGGGCTTAAGAAAATCTTCCAACGGGTGATAATCTCCAAAAGTATTTCATCATATGAGGATATTTTATCATTGAATATGATGATATAGAAATGTTTATCCATGTATTATAGATTTTTATGTAATGAATATTATAAGTGCATGTTAACAAAAATTTCCTATAAATGTATGAAGGGAACGAATAATTCCCAATATGCGATACTTTTGGTAGGAACAACTTTGAATATTTCATAGAAGGAAATGTATTTTTCTTTATATATGGAGAAAAATGAGAAATTTTCTTGATTTAAAGGGTATTAAAATAAAATGAAATGTGAAATTCTTCAACTCCACCTTGATGGGGCACTATGAAAATGAATTATCCATGTTTCAAGGAAATATACCCCAAAATAAGGTATGGTATCATGGAAATAATTATTCTTTTAGAAAAATTGATGTGGAAGGATAAATATTCATGTTATTGGAATACAAAATTTTGTTAAAAGATTTATTTAATAAATTATGTTCTAGTTATGAGAATTATTTAATATATAATGATAATAAATTAATAATATTAATTTACATATTTGAATGAATTTTTTAATGGTTCCATGTTATGTCAATCAGTTGAATCATGATCTTCTTTGAAGATCCCTAAATAAAGGGGATGAGACTTAATATGTTTTATGTACAAATAATAATTTTAATTTTTTTATTATGGTATTGGTTTCTAATAATGATTATCTATTGTTTTATGTTGATAAAATTAAAGATAATTATTGTTTTTTAAAATTTATGGAATTTTTTTAATATGGTTTTAGATAAAGTGTAATCCACATTCCAGTTCACAAACTATTGCATTCAAAATTTCCATAGATCTTGAACCCACAAATAATGAATGTTAATGGTTTAGTGACTACCACTGACCCACGGGATGTCCTGGTTGATTTTTCATGATTTTAGTTAAACAATTTTAATAATAATTAGTATTGTTTATCCTATTATTAATTTAAAGTGTTTAATATATTATTTTTTATATTTTATAATATATGATAGTAATTTTTGAAAAATATTAAACAATAGATGGAAATAGTTTTCATTATTTTGTGAAACATATAATCCACTAAATGTTAATGTTACTACATCGAGAATCAAAAATTCATCTTCATTATTCATTTCATATAGTAATAAATTAATTGTAAAATTATAAAATCCTAACCAAAATATTATGTTTAGAAAATGAAATATAATGATATCAAGTACGTAAATTTTCATTCCTTCTCAGTCTAGATGATAATATAATTACGTTACTCTTTGAAAATGATATTTAAAAAATGTTATACTATTACCTTCATTTATGTTGAACCAATATTATTTAAAATAATAATTTGTTTTTGTTTTTGGACTCATTAATTTTACATTGATCTCTCACTTGATTTTTTTTACGGATCTACGTTACTCTCTATAATTATTTAGCTTATTCATTCATGTCCATATCATTACATTCCACCGATGTTCTCTTACATATAAACCTAGTTATGTGACTTTCTTTATGTCTATTTTAATTCCCTTTCAATACTATTTAAATGATCTTTCATTATCCCTTTTTATGAAGTGGGGTTTCAATGAAAGTATTTTCAAATTTCAAACCCGAAATTATCGAGGTCAAGGTTCAATTGTAAGGAAGTGATTTATTTTGTGGGGAAGGAAAATGTAAAACCTCGATATAATCAAATTGAATCCTCATACTCAATAGTATAAATAAAAAAAATAATATTAGAATATACTATAATACCCAAAGCCTTTATGATAAATTTACTTTTAAATCAATTCAATTTATTTTTCATATTTTGATGCATGAAACCCAATGTTTAAATGAAACATGGTACTCTATAAATATATTATTATTTAAACATGACCATTATAAAAAATCCTTTATGTTGGATGGTATGAGTAGTACATACTATATTATTAAAATTTTATTGTTTTCAATGTTTATATATTAAGGATAAATAATATAAGAATAATATAAATGTAATTTGTTTAAAAACAATATTTTTCTAAATAGTGTGTTAGTTATTAATTGTGCATTATATTTATAAATAATTTTTAACATTTTTATAAAATTTATTTGAAATAGTAACCTTCCAATTTAAAATCAGCATATAAAAAATAAAATAGGGTAAATTATTGATATTTAAATAATTTTTTTATTTTTTTCTATGAGTAAAAAATAATACTGATATTTATAAAAACATTCTTTTTTGTTTAAATTATTTATTATATTAACTAAATTGTAAATTTTATTTATGGAAAAATTAGTAAAAATATATTTTTAGTTAAATAATTTTGGTTATTGAAGGAATGTTTTTATTTATTATTAATATTAAAACCATATATAATTATTAGAATGTTCTCTTTGGAGATCATCTTTTCCTCACAACGGAGGTATAATTTTAAATTATATCCTCCCACTTCTACAAATTAAATTTCATGAAATGGAATCCATATTTATAATAAAATAATTTATATTTTATTACAAGGTGATATTAGATTTTTACTACCTAGAATAGTGAATATACGAAGTGAAATTATTTATTATCATTAGAGTACAAATGGATTTACATAGGGTTAAACTAAGAAGATACGATCTTAAATGACATACCAACTTGTACAAATATTAATTTATGTTCATATTTACACCATAAACATTAGAAAATTCTATCATAATGTTATTTTGATGGTTTTTTTAGTTAAATTGCATTATCATTTTTTATTCCATTGTGAAATTTCCATGTAATTTCTCAAAGGGTCCCTTTTACCAGTATTAGTTAGGGACTCCATCTACTCACTTATTCACAATAATGAATCACATTACATCAAGAAAAATGTGAAAAAATATGTATATAACATCATCACAAATATTCTATATCTTCTGGTCCACCTAAATGATCAACCCTACAGAAATTAAGAGGAGGTCCAAAAGAGTATAATCTTATAGAATGTAATTGTCTTTAAAAAATCATTAATTTTTTCTACTTTTTACACTATCAATTATGTATAATCTCTTGAAATATAATAACACAAGTATCTACCATATAAAAATATGTTATTATATTTAGTGTATTATTTTTATCCATCTAAGCTTCAATAAAATTGGAAAGGAACTCAAATATCTTGTGTACAGGAAACTACCACATCGCTACCCAATGTATTTCATTTTCCATCATCAATATTAAATGTTGGATATAACGATGTATTTAAATTTAATATACTATATATATTATATTACTATTCTTATATAATTTTTATATCATATATATATTTTTACATTCCATTCTGTTTTATAAGTGATAATGGCACTCGTGTGTATTGCAGACTATCGCCTCAAAATAGATGTTATTTGGTTTTCAATTACTCTATACATGGAATATAATAAATATATAATTAATGAATATATATAATATATATGGTATTATATTTATTCTATAAAATTAAAATATCACCTAATTATTTTCGGTATCACTCTTCATGGGAATGATATCCTAGCTTGAATATGTAGACTTCATACCATCATCATTAAGTTATGGGATTAATTTTCCTTGTCCATCATTGATAAATGGCTCTAAAAAATACCAGTAAGTATGATTAATATTTACATCATTATTATAGTTCTTTGAATCATACATATATATCCTATGAACAACCATCTTAACATTCACTATAAAATAAACCAAATAAAATAATGAAATTAACTCATTAAACAATGAAAATAATGATATATTATTAAAATCCGGTTATAAATTTTTTTATAGAGGATAATATATGATATTTAAAATTTGATTGTGGTTCTATAAAAGTTTTATAAAAAACAAAAATTTACTATATAGTGTTTTCACACACATACCAAGAAAGTTGAACCTGGTGAAAGGTTTTATCATCTCACTTTTACATCTGTGAGATGTATTTCATATTCTCCCATTTTTTCTATTGTGTTGTATATATAAATAATCATTGATATGAAATATCATTAGTATATTTTTTGTAATTCCCCATTTTGTTTCGATCCATTATTTTTTAACCATATTTTTCTTTTCTTTTTTTGTTGGTTGAGTAACGTCGATAAGTAATTGGGAGGATACCTGTAGTAGTGATGTCAGAGATTTTTTAGAATTTTTACCTGAAAACTGTAGTTATTCTATTCAATAGATGATTTATTACTGTGTAATGGAATTACATTTTATGTAATGTGCACCAAGAAGAATCTATGAACTGTATGACTATCATGATAGGACTATATTCCATGTAAGTGTTTCATGTCATTCAATATAAAATATCATGTTTTAATAAAAGTGTGATAGATTTTTTTCAGATGAAATGATATTTGGGGAAGACATGGTTTGTAGTTGAATTGTATGCCATATAATATTCAATAGTTGTGATTTTAGAGTTCGATATAGGTGGTTTTTTATTTCATTCACTATATAATTCATTACTCTTTACCTAGAGCATCTTCATGGGAGATTTTTGCTGAGTCCCCCCTTATGAGACACTTCGTTCAGTGATTCATCACCTTTGATATTGGATAATTTCTCTCCTGATAGGTAATCATTTTGGAATTTATTTGGTATTATATGAGGATATGGTTTTGGATATATATATATTTTATCAGGTTTTTATTTCAATATATACTGACCTAGACTATCCTGGTCTATATCATTTCCAAATTTCTTTTGTTCGATGTATCTTGGGGACCATAAGGGGCACATTAGGGAGTTTTCCAAAAACTCAGTTACACCAAATAGTTCCACTGATAATGGTGGAACCAGTCAGAGTGGTGCTGAGATAGTGTCATTGTGGTGGTGGTGTTGGGTTTGTGGCACCATGATGGTGGTTCTGTGACGGTGGCACCATTCACAACTGTACCCAAAAATAGGGGCACCGCTTATAGGGTACCGTTATAGTGTCACACTAAACGGTGTCCCACTCTTATCCCTTTTTTTCTTATTTCATGAGTTTTTATTCAGTTCCACTCACGTAACATATCTGTTGATGTAAATGTACTTTAAAAACCTTTTTAAATCGATTTTAAGCTAGTAATGTATTTCTTAAATACCCAAGAGTTGGGTGACCCTTCAGTTAAACAAATGTGGCTTGTTCCCCCAGTGCCACACCATTCCCCGTTCTTTCCAGCTTGTCCCATGATATGTGGGGTTTTCACTATTTAGAAGACATATATTAACTTATAGACTTAATATCCACCATCTGAAGGGGTAATTATTTAATTATAATTAATTCCATCATGTGTAACCACCCAACCGCATGGGGAAACCATGATCCACATTTTAAGCAGTTTGTCATTTCATATCACATAACTCCTGCATCTGACCTTTTATAACATAAAGATTTACCTTTTTCTTGGTCCCAACATTTCCTTGGATCACTTGGAGTCCCTCTATTGAAGACGAATCATTTGTCCGTGTTAGAGACCTTCTTGCTCGGACTTGGAGACCTTATATTTCTTCCTCTGGAAGTCGTACAACCCCAATTCGTCGGTCAAGGAGAAAACATAGATCGTTGATCACCCATGCTGGGTTTTCCTTCATCTCTCTTTCCTCTGTATCATGCTGGGTGGGTAGGTTATTATTTCCTCAGGGCGTGGATGAAAACAAAAAAATAAAGAATATAACAAATGGGTTTTAAAATAATTATGAGTTGTGTTTGATGATGATGATGTTGTACTATTTTATATTCATTTATATGTAGTGCATTGTATGAGATTATTCCCATTAAAAAAATGGTCGATGATGTTCCTATATTGACACTAATGTACCTCTGTTTTTTGGATAATCATGTGATTGAATGGCTGTAAAATGGAACTGGTTAATAAAGTATAAAAAATTGATTAAATGGATTCACAATGAATAATAGTCCTTTGATTATCACCCTATTTAACCAAACATAAATAAGGGACTTGATAAATTGTGTGGTTAAATTTGATAACTCAATGGATATCTTCTACTAATAAGCACCATTATTCTTCTTGATACTTGTGGGTGACATTGAATGGGATGAAATCCTTTATTTTTCATTTGTTATTTCATGGATCTGAGTTCATGTGGGTCCATATGTTAGGGTTTTTTTTGTTCAAGTACATTGAGAGATCATTCAAATACATTTTTGTGTTGCGACTTTACAAGAGAACCAGGAGGGAATTCTTAAATTACAAATTGGTTGTTTTACCTCCAATTGTTATTTTGACTTCTAACTATGCCTATTAGTTTCCCAATAGTGAAGGAGTATTCTAAATGGAATCACTTGAACATGATTACGAGAATGGGTACAATGGGGGACTGTTTTCTAGAATAGGTTATGCTCTTGTTGTGGCTGTTGTTCATTTTTTTGTGTAGGAATAGTAACAAGTGTGTTTGTGTACAGCTATGTTTGAAACCCTTATGTTGGGATGAATTATTTTTTTCCAATATGTATAATGTTAATCCTTGTGTTTCTAATACACACCCCACCCTTGTTGATCACTTTGTACAGCACACCCCCATTTCATGGGTGTAGGTATTTTTTCCCACATAAATTTGAGTGGATAGTTATTAACTTCGTTCTGCTCCCTCTCACAGATAGCCCATGACTCTTTAGGCAGGCTGTGATGGTCGAAGTTTCATTATCTCCCAATAATATTCAGGCTCGGTGTGTTGTGGTGGTTAGCCCAAATCTGTGCGGGTTGGATTGTTTCCCATGCATCTTCGGGATGAGGCCCAGGTGTCTTTGGGCATGGCAGTGGCTAGACCAGGTAACTTCAAGCATTGAAGAAGGTGTGGTGGCCCATGTGTTTTGAGGTTGGGGATGTGTGTTGTTGTGGAGACCTAGTTTTCTACATATGGGATGTGTGGTTGTGATATCCCACAATATTATTGGTGGGGGCAGTTGTGGGACTATAATAGAACTAATGGGGGAGGTCTGACATGTAGGATTAACTAAATAACCTGTCGTGAAGTGGTGCGGGTAACCCAAATATCGATGTGCAATTACTATTTCTTTATATGACTTGAATTATTTAGGGAGTGTTCCTTGGTGAGGATGGGGGTTAGTTTCCTTGTTATGTTCTATGTGTATCTTCTTCATTTCTCTTGGTGAAATGAATTCCTCCCCATTTTTTCACCAGAGCTTTTGATTTTCTTGAAAAATTATACATGTATACTCACCCTACATATATACAACTACTTTCAGGTTTCCAGGAAGATTTTGAGGACCGTGTTAGACCTTACTAGCATCGTCATTGGTAATGTTTTCATTCCTGATGTTATTTCTTCTGGTACTTCCCTTGGGAGTTTTCTTGTACTTTGTAGCATTTTATTTTTAACTTTCATGGGGAAGTATTTGTTTTTTATTTACTTTTACATTTTTCATATGGAGTTGTTTGGGATTTTCTATATTATCTTACAATATTTTTCAATAAAAAGGATAATGCCTTTAGTATTATGTGTGAATCTATACACTTTGTGCTAGTCTACACTCCACGTTATATAGAAGGCGAGACTTAAGGGGTCATTATACCTCCATCAACTTGAAAAATGAAGGGTATGGCAGTTTGTTGTCCCTTTCCTCATCTTGGTGAAGGTGGCGCATGAAAGAGTGGTATCAAAGGTGATATTTGAGATATAAGATGGATTTCAGTGTTATGAATAGTGAGGATTTCATGGGATGGTAGGACAATAGTGTTAGGGAATCATGGTGCGTGAAATGGGCTAGGGAAGACTGGCTTCGACAGTAGATTTTAGGGCCTGCGAATATCCAATGCAAAGACTCTGAACCTACCTAATGACCAAGTGAGGCTACAATTATTGTTGGGTAGAGACCCTAGAAAAGTCACATACTTCATAATGACTTATGTTCTTCTTTGTTCTAGGTGTTTGGAATGTTTCAAATAACTAACATGTTTAAGAAAAATATAAAATCGTTGTTATACACTACTCAGAATTAGGCATTTTCTTGTTTACCATGAAACTAGGGAACTCATATGATGACCGAAAGTATTGTGGGTGATCGAGGCCCAGAAGGCTAATACGACTAATCAGCTATGGGTTGATCTGGAGGAGGAGTATGACTAGTGGTAGACGATGCTTCCATTTATTCAGCAGTAGACCCTCAGGAAAGATGAGGGTAGAATCATGGACACAGAGATAGAGGTTTCACTTGAGGAGTAGGTGATAAATTTTAGCTTGTTCAATGTTCTGACAGAGTACTAGGATCTTTTGTCCATAATACATATTTAGAGTGTTGTTCATTAGTGGTGGGTTATCTATCTTAGGGAGAAGAGGGGTGATTATGTTTTGTTGAATGAATTTTAGAGGGAGTTCTCGGCGGAATTTCTCTCTTACACAATGAAAAACGAGAATATGTAGGAATTACTCTACCTTTAGTATGGGAGTATTTCAGTATGTGATTTGGGTATCATGTTCAAGGATATATTTATTTTTCTCCAGACCCCTTTCTAGATGAGGAGTTGTGAACAAGGCTCTTAGAGGAGGCTCTCTGACTATCCCTCCAGTATGTTGTTACTCCCTTCACTCTACCAATGTACATAGAGGATTAAGAGAAGGATGAATTGGTGGATATGATGCACACACTGGGAGGTGTTTCGTGACTGGGGAGCCATTTGTGCTCATTGAAGTGGAGGGTCGTCAGCAGAAGGCCTCCATCCTCTAGGGCTTCTAGGTTTCGTCTTGATGGGGAGCAGTCCCTAGTAGTTCTACATTTGAAATTCCAGTCATCGCCCTTTCCCTACGGGCCTCAGGCAAAGAGGATATATCTGTGTATGTCTTAGTAACTTTCTGAATTAGTTCCCTGAATGAGTACATTATAGTGGTCATGGGAAGGTTCAACGCCCACCTCAGCAGCAACCGTTTCCAATAAGGTCCTATCAGCAACCGAAACGGGGATAGTGATCTCCCACTCCTCTAAGAGAAGACATTGGTGGAGGATTCCAACCTTAGGGTGCTCCTCAGGGACCTCGACTAGGGCATGGTCAGGGAGGCGACCGATAGAAAAGGGGAAGAGGACCCGAGCATGGGAAGTTTCATGCCATAGTGGCAGTAGTTCCACTAGGGCCATAGGTCGTTCGAGGTACGATCAACTTGTTTAGTACTCATGATTCTACCTTGTTTGATTCAGATGCCTCACACTCCATTGTTTCACACAGTCTATCCCATGCATGGGGTCTAAATGCATAGAAACTTCTGTTCCCCATGCATTGGTTTCTCCAGTAAGCGGTCAGACCAGCTTGTCTTATGTTATCCAGGTATGTAGACTGATGTTGGGGCCACATCAGTCCAGTGGGAACCTTCTTTTTCAATATTTGAATCCATTTGATGTCATTTTATTGATTAACTAACTGTTATCTATATATGCTGTTATCTACTACTTCCAAAGAAGGGATGTGTTTTCATATATTGGCATCCAATGTGTAACATTTGATAGTAAGAAGGATTTCCTATAGGGAATCTGACGAGTGGAGCTCTTTCTTTTCTTGTTAGATGAGCTATAAGTAGAGTCCAGAGATACAGAGATGGTGGATTCCCTTATTATATTCAGTGACTTCTTGGACGTCATCCCTAAAGAGGTGGTGACTTTACGCCCTCCACTTGATGTTGATATCAACAAATAATTTCAACCCTATTCCCATCTGATTTTGATGGATCCCTATGGAATGGTGCCTTCTGTGATGCGGGAGTTAAGGATCCAAGTTGATGACATGATGAAGAAAGGTTGTACCTGACCAAGACTGTCATCATGGGGTGCTCCAGTATTTGTTGAAAAGAAGTCATATAGGGGTCTAAGCCTATGTATGGAATACCAAAGGCAGAATCAGTTTATGTTCAAGAACCATTATCCCCTGCCAATGATAAATGACCTTTTAGAAATGTTTATGGGGGATGTTTGGTTCTCCAGAATTGACTTGTAGTAGGGATATCACCAGTTGAGTGTAAAATAGGGTGATATCTCGAAAACAACTTTTAGGTGTAGATATGGGATCTTCAAGTTCATGGTATTTCTGTTTGACATTACAAACAAACCAATTGTGTTCATGGGTCTCACGAACTCCATATTTTGGAAATATCTGGTTATGTTCATAGTCATGTTTATTGATGACATCCTGATCTTCTCAAAATTTGAGGAGTATCACGCTAGGCATTTGAGGATGATTTTAGAGGGCCTCTAACACCACCATCCATATGTGATATTGTGCAAGTGAATATTCAACACATGAGAGGTACACATAATTTTACATGTAGTGTCCAACCAGGTAATAGATGTGGACCTGTAGAAGGTGGATGTGGTTGTTTTTTGGGAAGCATCCAAGAATGTGGTAGAGGTTTATATTTTCTTATGTCTTGTATGTTACTACTAGAGGTTAGTTCCCAACATCTCTCAAGTTTCACCACCTTTGATATCCATGAACATGAAAGAAAATGCTTATGAATGGAGTGAGTAGTGCTAGGAAGCCTTTATTTACCTAAAGGGGAAGCTGGTCAGTTCCCCAGTGCAATGGTTTCCAGAGGAAGGGGTAATGACTGAAGTGTATTGTGATGCTTCAGGCCTGGGCATGGGGTGTCGACTGATTGAGCATTGTGGAGTGATATATTATTGGTCTAATAAGTTACATCCTCACAAACATTACTATGACACCCATGACCTAGAGATTGAAGGTGTAGTTTTTGCGCTAATTTTGTAACGGAATTACCTCATCGGGGAACACTTCATGGTCATCACAGATTAAGAGAACCTGATGTATATCATCCCCTAGTGAGACCTGAATGTGTGGCAGGAGAGGTGGATAGAGTTTATTTAGGATTTTGAATTTGAAATCTCTTACACCTTGGGGATTGGAAATGTGGTGGCTGATGCCTTTAGAAGGAAGTCATAGAATGATGCAGTTCGTGAATCTGTAGATGATTAGAAGGATATGGAGGATTTTCCTTCCATACACCTAGATTCAAGTGTTCATGGTGGATAAGGTTATATGTTTTAGATGACAGTGCAGTATTCCATAGAACAATAGGTAGGGGAGACTTAATCGGGATACTAGGAGGTTGAAGTGATGTGAGATTGTGTTAGATAGGGAAATGCACTAAAAGTATGGTTGGGAGATGGCCAGAATTGGATATTGTTTCATGGAAAGTTTTTTCCCTGGTGTAAATGAATGTGATATATCTCATTGAGTGTCTATACTCACCCCTAATTGTCCACATTGGAGTTTCTCAGATGTACCGGGGCTTGACCGGTATCTTTTGGGGGGCCTGGGTGAAAAGGGAATTGGTAGAGTTTCTGGAAAATTGCCTCTTGTGTCAACAGGTAAAGGTATAACAATACATCCAAAGAGGATTATTTCATCCATAAGAGTTCCCCATGTTTAAGTAAGATGTATTCTTGATGGATTTTATAATTATACTACCTAGGGATCAAGGAGGCTACGATGTTATCTGGGTAGTGGTGGATTAGATAACAAAATCTACTCACTTCCTGGAAATCAAGGAGTCGAGTGTGGTGGATACCCTAACACATAGGTACATAGAAGTGATGGTGTAGCTTCATGGAGTTAAAAGTTCCATATTCTGATATCAGGATACATGGTTTACATCATGAGTCTAGAAAGTATTGCAACATGATTTGGCACCTTGGTATGCGTCAGCAATACATTCCACCCCCAGACGGATGTGTAGACAGAGGAGACCATCCAAATGTTTGAATATATGCCATGAGCATGTGTTTTTTACATAGGGGGGTCATGGTAATGACTATTTACTCTAGTAGTGTTTTCAGAAATCATATATATCTCTATACCATTGGCATTGATCATTCGAAGCCTTGTATGGAATACCATGTCTCCCCCCCCCCCCCCGTGTGCTAGATAGAGGTTGCAGAAATAGGTTTTCCTGGCCCAGAGGTGGTGAAAAGCACAACTGAGAAGGTTCGAATTATACGACAGAGGATAAATGTAGGTCAGGATAGGCAGAATAGATATTTCATTCATAGGATTAGACCCCTAGAGTTCGAGTTTTGGGACCACGTGTTCTTAAAGCCCCCCCCCCCCCTCGGTGGGGAATAGAGGTACGACATGGGGAGTAAGATTTCTCCCATGGTCATCTAACCATATGAGGTTTTGTGATGAGTATACAATGGGGAATATTAGCTGGAACTACACCAGTAATACTACTGGTGACTGATGTCTTCAATTTGTCTCAGTTCCTTCGGTATCTACATGGTGATTCACACATCCTCAACTAGGGAGAGCTGGATATCGAGGATGATACGACAGGTGTGGAGAGACCAGTGTGGATTGAGGATCTTGAAGAGAAGTTCCATAATGGAAAAACCATTCCTTTGGTTCGAGTGTTATGGAGGAATGGTGGCCTTGAGGATAGTATGTGGGAATGGGAGGCACAGATCCAGGCCCTGTACCATGAGATGTTTGGTGTTTTGTTAAATGGTGTTTTGTACTTGAATGTGATTTATTACATGACCTTGTTAACTATTATATGGGATGATTTTATTTTTCTCAAGTGTGTGTGAGAAATCCTCAAGGGAGGGGAGTACCCGACCCCTAATGAATATTCATTATTGTGGATATAGTTAAACCCATGCGGGCGAGTTAGTGATGCCAAATAGGATAATATATTTTCATGGAGAAGGGACTCCTTTATCCATATGTCTTACTGGTGTGACATATATATGTTTTGTGTGGTTACATGTTGGAGAAGAGTTGTGGTGTATCCTTTAGTGTTCAAAATATATATGGGGGAATTATGTTCCTAGATATTGAGGTTTTTTCGGCTTTCGAACAACTCTAGGGTGGTTTTTTCTGAGAGGTATCTTATGAGGTGGTTGTTCGGACCCCTCTCTTTTCTTAAAGTTTACTCTGGGATTATCGATGATGAGAATAGTATGATAGATATTTGATGTAATTTCATAAGCCCTCCTGGTCCATTATTTTTATTAATTTAACGGGTTCAATGTATTCCGGGGACAATTAGTGGCTAATTAAAGAGTTATCTGAAAACTCGGTTGCACCAAAAAGTTCCACCAAAATGGTGGCACCGTTCATGGTGACATCGTGATATTGGAATGATGATGTTGGTAACTTGATGGTGGAACTAGGAAAGTGGTACCATGATGATGGCACATGTCTTGGTCAAACCATCATGGTCGCACTGTCATGGACACACACTGAAGTGGTGGAACCACATATGGTTTCCCACTGAACCAGTGGCACCATTACAGCATCACTATTTCTATGTCTCACCAAACTATATCCCACCCTATGCCTCCTTTTTCTTGTTTCTCATTTTTTCCAGTTTCACACCCGTAACATATTGTCTTACTTAAAATGTTATTTAATAAACGTTTTAAATCCATTTAATGCCTGTAAAATATTATTTAAACCCATAAGAGTCTGGAAACCCTTTAGTTACCAAAACATGTGGCCTTTTTCCTTAGTTTCACATTGTTCCCAATTCATTCCATCTTTTCCCCTATTACATGGGGTTTTCTCTTTTTAGAATATACATATTAACTCATACCCATTATCTCCACCATCTATGATGATGAGTATTAAATACGAATATATTCCATCGTGTGTAACCATCCAACCATATGGTGAAACCATGATCTGCCTTTTAAGTAGTTTGAGATTTCATATCCCATAACTCCAGGATTTGTACATTTATCACACAATGATTTCATTCCTCTATGTTACCTCAATTTCCTTGGTGTGCTTGGAGTCCCTCTTTTAGAGATGAATTGTTCACCCATGTTAGAGCCCTTCCCTCTTATACTTGGAGTCCTTGGAGTTCATCCTCTATAAGTCATGAAAACACAATTCTTGAGGTTAGGAGATATGTTTAGTTGTTGATCATCTTATTAGGGTTCTCTTTTGTCTCTCATTAAGATTTATCAAATGGGGTGGGTATGATTTTTTTTCCGATCGTGGATGAATCAAAACATTAATGAAAATGATAAATGTGTTTCTAAATAATGAACGGGTGTGTTTGATGATCATGTTGTTGTACTCTTTTATCTTCTCTTATATGTTGTGGATTATATGGGATTATGATAATATAATATTGTGGTCACTGGTGGTCCTTTCGTATACACTAATGCACCAATTTTTTCAGGATAATCCTAGGATTGAATCGCTACATCATGGAACTGATAAATCATGTAAACTAGTTTGATTAAATGGATGCCCAATAAATAATAATTCTTATGTGATCACCATGGTTTACCAAATATAAAAAATTTTATAAATGGTGTGGTTAAATCCGAAAACTCCTTGGCATTATTCAATTAATAAGCACCATTATTCTCTTTGATGCTCATGGGGTGACATGGATGGGGATGAGATCCCTTGTTGTTCAGTTATTAGTTTGTGGATTTGAGGCCATGTGTGGATGTATGTTGGGGATTTTTTGGGTTCTAGAACATAGAGGGATATATAGGATCCTTTTTATTTTTGTGTATTTAAAATTCAATTGGACGTGAGTGCTTAAATTTGGGATTGGTTATTTTCCCTCTAGTTTTTGTTTTGGCTTGTTACTATACATGTTAGTTTCCCGGTATTGAAGGAATATTTTAAATGGAATCACTTGAACATGATAATGAGAATGGGAAAATGGGGGATTGTTTTCCAGTATAGAATATCCTCTTGTTATGGCTATTATGCATTTATTCATGTAGGAATAGTAACGGGAGTGTTTGTGTATGGATGGTTTTAGAACCCTTAGGTTGGGATGAGTATTTGTTTACCTATATGTATAATTTGTTGTCCTTCAGTTTCTTTTACGCACTTCATTGATGTTGATAACTTCATGCATAACACCCCAATTTTATGCGGTGGGTTTTTTTTACAAAATTCATATGGCTGGATGCTTATTAGCATCATTGAACTCCTTCTCCCAGGTAGCACAAGACTATTTGAGAAGTTTGTAACAACCTATGGTTTATTATGGCCCAAGAGGCATTGGGAAAGGTATGTAGTGGTGGTTGGCCTAGGTGTGTGCGGTTGAGATTGTTACCCAATATCATTGGGATGAGTCCCAGTTCTCTTCGGTCATGGTGGTGGTTTTTCGGGCCCTGGTGTCTTTGGTCATGGTAGTTGTTATGGTGTACTTGGTGTTTGCAGGTGGGGATGTGTGTTGTTGTGATGTCCCTAGTGTCTGAGGGCGGGATGAGTGGTTTTGATAGGCCATAAGTATGTTGTTGGGGCGGCAATGGGAATGAATTAGAACATATGGGGGATTTCTAACAAGTAGGATGTCCTAAATAACCAGTGGGAATGCGGTGTGGTAGTACCCAAGTATCTATGTGCTATTAATATTATTTACCTAACATGCATTATTTTGGGAGTGTGTCTTTCTGAAGTTGGGGGGATTTATTCCTTACAATGTGCTTTCGTTGTATCATTTTATTCTCATGGTAAATTAGTATGCATTACCACTTGTCCATGAGAGATTTTGGTTTTCCCTAATGAGTATACCTGTATACTATCCATACACATTTAAAACTGCTTTAATATTCCTAGAAGGACATTGAGGATAGTTCCAGACAATACTATCTTAGACGTTGGGATAGTTATCGTTGATGAATTTTCTTTTTTGGTACATCCCTTTCGATATTCCTTGTAATTTGTAACATTTTATATTGAAAATGTATGTGGAAAAAAGTTTTTTAGCATTACTTTTACTATATATATTTAGAGTTTTTTATATTTACAATCTTATATACCAGTCATCTTCAATAAAATCGGTAATGCCTTCCATAATGAGTGTGATTTTATACCATTGGTGTTAGTTACCACTCAGAGGCCTATTGAATTCAAGACTCTTGGGTCATTATCTCTCCTTCAACATGAAGACGTAATGTTCTATCATTTTGTTGTCCCTTACCTCATCTTGGGGAAGGAGGGTTGTGACAGTATCAGTCCTTATCCTTCATGCATCTTTTTTCAAATAATGTTCTTTTGGTCTCTGGTCAACATTGTCCTGGTTATGTTGGTTACTACCATTTTAAGGGAGGTATTTCTATACAATGCATTAATTTGATTAATTTTAGGTCATATTATATAAATTAATTTAGGTACATTAATTTGAATTGATATGTTCTTTCAAATGATTGTTTGGGAAATAAAATGTCCTAAAAATGGGGTTTTCATTGAAAATTGATTTTTTATTTGGAAAAGGGTTTTCAAACTCTAAAGATGGACAACATTGAATTGTAATCATTTTGTAATATTTTTAGGATGGTTTTATGTAATTTATTTTTAACATTGAACATTTGGAACCTTGTGTGCATCGAGAAAGACACATGGGTATCCATAGTGTGTGTGCTTTACCACTATAACGTACGTGTCTATGATATCAACAGGATGGACATTATTTCTGTTGGATAAAAAGTATGAAATTTTAGGATTATGAGTGTACCTAAAAAATTTTCCAATATTATATATACCAATACAAAATAATTTTTCCTTTTTAATTTATGGTTATTTGTCACACAATTTTGTTTCATGGATTTTTTTCACCGGTTTTCATATGAGGTTTTATCACATATCTTCGCTTGATAGGTTATATCATTAATATGTGTACCTCATGTTTCATGGATATTATTTTAGTTTTTAATACTTATACTTGTTACATTTATGGAATCTGAATATACATCGATTTTATGAATAGAATTTGATAATAGTAAAAAGGATTTCAAAATGGATCAAGATTATAAAAACTCTTTGTAAATTTAATTTTGTAAAAAAAATTAATAATTGTATCATTTGTGGTATTAGAATTTGTATTGAAACTATGGTTGTTTCATAATGGACTGTGGATCACACCATAATTTTCACTCTGGGAGTCTATATGTGTTTTACTCTATGATTCAAGAAATGGGAAGAGAATCTGGATGTATGATGGATTTTCTTATTACAGCTTCCTTTGGTTTGGGATGGTCTTCAGGTGACTATTGGTCGTGTGGGGTTTTGAATTACTTTTTTTATCCACTTTTTTTATTTATTATTAGTCTTTTGGTATCTAAAATTTATGTTCTTGGTAATTTTATTATATTCATTGCTTTTATTATATTTAGGACTATTTTCTGTTATCTTTTTTTAACCTATATTATATAACAAGATTATTTGGCTTCCATGTCCAGTTGAACTAGGATGGTTTATGACATATTTTTATTAAAGAGATAATCTTCCTGAATTTTGTTAGAAATTCCCTAGTCTCGATCTGTGTATTTAGTATACAGGTGTTTGGACCATTAGAATTCGGATTTAATGTGAGGATAAGGGGTACAAACATCTCACTTTGGGGTTAAAACTGAGTTACAATGGGCAGTTAGGGACTTTCACTAGATATGAAACATATAGTTTGAGGTAATTTGAATTAATATTTTGTGATTTAATTTAGATTGAGATATTAGTTTTTATGTATATTTTTTCATGGTATCTTTTATTATTATCATTTTAAATCATTGATGTCACTATCGAAATGCATTACTAAAATTTTACAACTCTCCCATGACTGATTGGGTATTATATTATATTAGACAAACCCTCTAAGAAGATTTATTCAAAAAATTATAGAATAATGTATATGATTTTTTCCATATGTGAACACTCTAGGGACCCTATATTGTGAAAATTTTTCATCCACACAATTCATACACTAGGCCAAGATGGTGTTAGGAATCCATGACGCATAGTTGATCTCGTATCTAAATTTACTAAGAATAATTCACCCTTATTTTATGTTAAAAAATCTAACAATTAATCATAGGGGTAGCTTGAGATTATATAGAGGATATTTAACTTCATAAAGACTCCTAATACTGGATGGTTTGTTTTCCACATATATTTTTGAGGGGCGTGGAAATAGATAGTGGGAATCAAATTTTTAGGATGAGTGGTATGAGGATCTTACTTAGGAAATCTTTGAGAAAATAATTAACACAATGTTTTAACCTAAGACATTGTGTTTAGTAGAAACTAGGTAGTTACCGACCATAAAGTAGGGAAGTTTACCATTCTAGAGTAATCAACCCATTTCTCTATTTTGGTTCATCATGTATCAGGTATTATAAAAAATGATATCTTAAGGGATCATGAAATTTAGGTATGTAGAAATCCTAATATTCTTTTTATGGTGGTATTCTTGTCGCATCTAACCATTTGGGAGGTAGTCGATAAGGTTTCTTTGGCTGAGGCAAACATGCCTAGGAAGAATGGTTTTGGTGAATCTGCATTGAATTTAGTGGTTATCCAGGGTGTATCATCATTCTAGAAAAGGAAGAATTATAGTAGTCAATTTCCCATAGGACAACTTTTAGGGAATTCAAGTAGGTATTAACATAGTTTCTGCTACTAGTGTGAGGGGTTTGTCTATAATGGGTTTAACTATACAGAGGATCTTTATAATATTCAACATTGTGGACGATCTATCCATCTATAGTTTTTTTGTGAAAAGATATCTCATAGAAGTAGGGAAGGATCCATATACACCATGGAATCAATGATTTATAATAATTATTCCATGGGTGGGGTATATAATATTTTGGAAAAGGGGGATGTTCATGTTCATATGACACGAGAGATTTATATAGGGCAACATAGTCTAAATGAATTTGATATATGGCCAACTATAGTTAGTGGTACAGTGTTTATCTCATCTTTTATGGTTCACAATTTGATTGATATTGGTGACACTCATTATTTTATAACATTATTTTTAAGTGACTTTTTCGACATGCATTATAATATTATTCCATTCTTGATGGATTATTCTACACCTTTTGGATAGAGGTCTGAATAGGGTGTTCGATGTCTTTCTTTTCAGGTAATGATATCATACATTGAGTTGTTAGGGGACACCATAGTACATGATCATAAAATCATAGACATGATTATCAGCATATATTGTATGAAATTTTTTGTGGATAATATATACAATGATCACCATTATGGTTTAAAAATATTTTTTGATGGGGTCAGTCATGTTTTCCATGATGATTTGGACTCTATATTGGGATGGGAAGGGCCCCTTTTTCATTATAATATACTATTATTAGGAAATTTTTATATATTCATTATGATATAGTTTACCCTTGTTTGGGTGGTCAACTTTATGAAGTGGTTTAAACATTCTATAAGGTTATGTCAGAGGATTTGTTATGTTTAATACAATAAAGAGAGTATGAATTTTATATTAACCTTATCTTAAGTATGATTCTGTAACAATCTATAATTTTTTTATGACTCATTGTTAATAAGTGTAATATAATCAATATTCAATATTAATCTGAACTACAAGATTAAAAAATTTATTTATTATTACTAAATTATCACATAAGTTTTAGTAATATCATTTTATTGTCCAAATATATTTTTTCTTCTAAAAATATATATTTTTTATTTACTTGAGAAAATAAACATAATTATTTTTTCACACATTTTGAAAAATTATTTGACAAAATGGATATCAATTTTGGGTTCTTCATGTAAAAATTATTTAAGGATGAACTTTTGAGAATTTTATGAAATAATTATATTTTTATTTAATAATTTGAAAAAAAAATTAATAAAGACACTAATTTTATATATTTTTTAAATTAAATTTCATATTTTTAATTTATCTCATTGTGACAAAAAAAATTTATTTCTGTATAATATATTAAATTAATTGTAAAAAAATTCAAACTCTTTTAGAATAAGTACATTTTTTGACATTAAAACAATTTCTTTAACAAAATCATTTTCTTTTTTTTACAGTTTAATTTTAAATGTATTTTTACAAATTATGTATTTTGAATTTTTCAAAATATATTCCATATTTGGAATAATGAGCTTAAATTTTTTATTATATTCATTTACATTTATAGGGAAAAAAATATCCATTGTAAAAAATAGGTTAATCGCATTATAGGTAAAATAATTTAGTAGGTTAAAGTTAAAAGATAGGGGCTTAAAATACATAAAAACTAAAACCTTAAATGGATGGTTGACCTTTGTCTAAAGAATAAAAACCATTTACTACATTAATTATCAACCATATCCCTTGGAATTAATTCAACCAATATGGGGAAAGATTTGAATATAATATAATTATTATTCAATCCCTTGATCCAAGCCCTCTATAAGTATAAATATAACATTCTCACTAAAACATTTCTCCATAAAAGCCTTGAATCTTTTCATGTGACTAAAAAAAGCTCGCTTCCCCTCTCATCCCACATCCTTGTGTGGATATTCACACCCAATGACCAATTCCATGTTCCATAATGGGTTCTTCAAGGATGTGGTATTCAAGACGAGGTTAAAGTATGTAATGTTAGAGAGAATATTAACGTAATAGTATTTCATTTTACTATTTAAATGTGATATATAATACTATATCAGTCAGAAGACATGTGTTTTACCCAAACCAGAATGGTTCGATGGGTGATTACAGGGGGCTTAGTTCTTGTAAAATCACTCCATGTTGGTAACAATGTCCCATGATGGTCTCTAATTGGTTTATTCATATATACAACAACAAAAAATTTCTCTCACATCCCTGATTACTAAACATGCATTACAAAGAAAAGTTTTCATTGGTTGATTTGGCCATATATACATAAGAACTCATATTAGTTGGGAGGATGTGAGATCAGGCTCATCAAACCCTATTCTGGTTGGAACTATTTCATATTCTAGGTCTCTCTTATTGATTTATGATATGTCTATATGTTCATCAATCCTTGGTTCATTCCCAATCTTGTGTCTATATAATACACCTAGGTCTCAAGATCAATCATAAATATTAATGGGTATGGAATCTTCTATATGTATTCTATCTTCTCCATATATGAGAAAAATATTATATAACTTAATATCTTGATCAATGATACCCTATTTTGAACAATTTAGGAATCACTTGGCCTTTAATAGAGACAATAATGGTTTAATCAGGGTGATTAGGCCCTCTGGAATTTATCATCATCTGGGGGAGGAATTGTTTCAATGTTGAGAAAGAAATCATATGATGGGATTCAATAATATCATTTCAAGAGGAATCAGAACCGTATAGTTCGGTGGATTTTGATGTTTATTTTGCTTCGTTAGGATGAGAGTGAGCTAGTTTGAAAATGATGGAGAAGATGAGATATGTGAACTATCAGTCTAAATCCTTAGGGATTATTCCTAAAAATCCCAGTTAGGTGGGAATCAATGTCTATGAAGTTTTGTAAGACTAGAACATACTTTTTAGAGGATTCCAATAGATGAATTTTTTTGGGACTTATGCATTAGAGCATCCCATTAAATAGGCATGGTTTGGGGGTTACATCTAGATGGAAGGCCCTTTTGATCTTGAACCATTAACTAGAATCTTACATAACCTTTTTATAGAAGGAATCAATGTTATCTTTGTTCAAATTTTAGGGTTATGATGGGGATTCCATGATAACAATTAGTATATATGACCATGTGATTCATTCTGAGATTGAGAAATAGGAGGAATCTGTAGATCCAAAAGATAAAAAACATCCCCTTCTCAGATGGTGGAAAAGAAGGATGATGATAGAAGAGGAGATCAGGGATATTGAATTTCCCTAAAGAGAGATTATGGGATTAACTCATATAGATTTCCATATAGTTAGTTCTTGGAAAAGGGAGGAGTTTAGCTTCTTTTAAAAAGGAAATGAAACTGAAATACATATTATTTATCACTATATCTTATCAAAGATAAAGGTTGTAAATTACCCATCATACATAGAATAGGGTGGTATATGTGATTATCCTAAGAACGGAACTTGTATAACCATGGGATTCTAAACATGGAGACATTCTAGGGGCCCACATTAATGTAGGGATTAACAACATGACTCCATTAACCAATCAGCATGTAAAATCGAAAGGGTGTGTTGATGCCCCCTGTGGGATTCATTAGACCAGTCCAGTGGATTTGGTAGAGACTTATTCCTAGTGACTTTAGACTGGTTCATGGAGTGGATATGGATTATATGATGCAAACAGAAGTATATTATTGAATCTAGGAGGTGGAATGCTTGATATTATCCAATTTTGGATACATTTTCTTTATATGGGATGGGTTTTCCACCACATATTGTGTTGCTATTAGGGCGAAGAGATATTTTATGTACCATGATGGTGTACAAACCAGGATTATTCTTGTATAGTTTATTTATACATGTATCCAGGTTTTGATCATGTAACTTGAGGCTACATGGAGCTGGGACCAATCCACATTGCAATTTTCTATGTGGTTAAGGGTTCTAACTACATTGAATATTTTTATTAAGTACACTGGATTGATGAATAGTAATTGGTTTTGTGCTTCATGGTAAATTCATCCGCAAAGGAAGTTGGGTTCACAGTCCACCAATTAGTATTATACATCCTTCTTTAGTGCTATATGGTAGGGTATACATGGAGTGGATCCTCAATAGACACTTTCTTTTGAGGTGCCCCTTATTTTTTGCATTCATCGATCAATCACTTCAAGACTCTTACAAAATTTCTCCCATTGGGATTCTTTTATAAATAAGGGGATGAACTGGATTGGTGGGCCACAAAACATATTTTTTCGATGCCCAACGAAGAAACCCAACCCAAATATTTCTTATTCAGTGGGAGCACATGTTCATTATTTTTAGAGGTGAGGATTACTACTTAGGTCCCATGAATGATTTCGTTTTTTTCACTGTAATCCTCTGGATTTTCCTGGCCCGTGAACCATTGTGTTTTGTGGTGGATCATATGAGGGGAATATTTCTCTGCCTCCTTCCAAAAAAATGATTTGCATTCTAGGGGACTAGCTATATTTTCTACATCCTGAAAACTAATTAGTTAATGGGTTCCTCATGATGTTAAACGTCATGCGTATTAGTGGTCCATAATGTGGACAACCATGTAGAGTGGCGGTCCATAAAGGAACTCTTCTTCATGATGCCTCTTCCTTCCTCTACCATTTTTTTTCTTCATAAACTATTATTTTTTAATTATATATTCATTTTTTTATTCCTTCCCTAAATTATTGGGATTATTTAATAACACTTCAAAATTTTTTCACGATCCAACAAATTACAACCATCAAAATGGGTTCTGATTAGGATGAATAGAAGGCTACTCTGATGTAAAAAAGTTATCCAGACCTGAATGTATGATCAGATAATGATCTAAATTTTTCTTTAGCTAATGGAATTAGCAACCGTAGTTTGACTAATTATAGAGATACATCGGAAAACATACAAACTTTTTCTTTCTTTCATTATTACCACAATTTTTTCCAAAACCTGAATTAAAGTGGGTTAGGTGGATATTACATGACATTTTCTTAAACCTCAATTTGACGGTTTTTTAACTAACCAAAATTTCATATCTTTCTATTTTTTTCTCAATATGTTGTCTAAACCATGTAGATAATAGGTTATGAAATCTATTACTCAACTTTTACCAAGGGGTCCCTTTACGAGTTTTCATCCAGGAAATGTTTATCTCCTTTTCATGTCTAGTTTAGAGTCTTACAAACTAGAATATCATTACTAATGTTTTAGGTTGAAAATATTTGACCACGATTTGTTGAAAAATGCACACAATTCAGGACTCATTGATCAGGGATGTCCAAATATCATTCAAACATAAATGAGGTATTTTTTTACCCAGATTTTTTGGTTTCGGGATATAGGATCTGATATGGGGAATATAATCTTGGGTGCATACTGATGGAGGAAAGGCCTCTCCTAAGGAAATATTTTCCTTTTGTTGATAAGACATAATATGTGGGAATATTATGCTGTTGTTCCATGGTATTGGGCACACAGTCAAACCAAGGAGTCCTCAGGACACTGGTCATCCATTTTCGATGGCCTGGAAATGCTCATGGAATTTGAACGTGTTTTACTATTAAAGGCAACAATGAATGGCCTATATTAGGAATTATGTATAAAGTAGTAGAAGAATTTTTTTTCATGGTCAAGAAACCACTATCATAAAAATTGGATTGTGTAAATGAGGGCTCAAGCATGGTGAATATTAACGTCATACAATAAAAACAACTGATATATAAATATTTTAATGTCATTTTACTCTTACATGAGGGGGAGATTCATCTATTTTAATGTGGTTTGACAAAAAATGTTTTATCATATTAAAAAATGAAAGGTTAGATAAAATAAAATTATAATCAGGGGGTTTTCAAAACAAAGAGTTAGGTGGGATGTAAATGTCATTGGGGATTAAAGAGGTGTAATAATAACCTTATAAAGATCAATTTTCTTTTGGTTAAGATTCCTTTTTTGTTGGAAACGTGTGTAGAGCTTATGAGATATTGTTTTTTTAGTCAATAAAAGGAGTCCCCAAATCACTAACCTTCCATTTATAATGTCCAAGGATGGTTACTGGGATTGAGAAATTTCTAGACAAAGAGTATGGTTTTTGAGGGGATGCATAAACAGAAAAGGGGGAATTTCAGGATGATATATCATGGTAATGGGTAGAGACATTATTCCCATAAATTCATGAGGATTTTACCTACATGTACTAACCCTTTTGATGAAAATGAAGGGAAAATATGTTTCAGGGATGGACCTATGATTTAATATTTGGGGGTCACTAAAAATCCTATGATTATAGGGATCATGAATGACATAGTTCCATTAAGGATTACTTTTTTATGAATATGAAGATATGGTTCATACATATTATTGGGGAATTTGTGTCTTTCATATGATCTCACCAATGATGTCATCCAGATACAAAATGTTCCAATGTGGATTTATTTATCATATAAGAACATGGGGGAAAATATATTCTATGTTGTGTCTTGAACTAAAATAAATATTTGGTATCAAGAATAATTCAGTTTTAATGTTATGAGATTACGACATTGATATATAATCCCCCAATAATATGAGGATAACCGAGCCAATATGTTCCATCATGTTTAATGCATGAAAATGAAGGAATCTGTAAACGATCGTTCTGAGGGATCGTGAATTGAGATTAATGTAAAGGGGATTAGGAGCCATTGAGTGTAAAAAAGTAAGAAAATCCTCTCATGAGGATAAACTTTCCATTGGTTGAAAAACCTTTTCAATGGGTAACTTATAAAATGTCTGTGGGGAATTATATGCATAGTCAGTAAAAGGTGTCCATATGACACTGAATGTCCATTTTCAATGGCATGGTAGGTACATGAAGATAAAAAACAACTCAAGTCATGTATTTAGTTGTATGGAATGATTTTTTTTGAACATATTAGAAACATTAACATTGTGATTAAACTTTGAATTGGGAACATCCAATCATAGATCAGAAACTTATGTAGGGTGAGGAATTTTTATTTCATTGATGGATCTAGAACTAGGTTTGATGATCCAGGGGTCCAAAAATTAATCTACCTGTATTGTTTTGGTCCATACATAGGTAGGGGTATTCATAACTAAATTTTTTTATGGTGGTTGGGTCAGAGATCTATCATATCAACATCAATACATATCCTATAATGATAGGAATCAATACAGATGTAGTTCTTAATATACTATGCAGTTTAATTTCATGTGGCTAGGACCTTGATTTCCCAATTGTGAAGGGGAGAAAACCAATTTTTCTTTTAATTTTGTTCCTTCAGGGCCAACCATTTTGGATTGATTTTAGATGGTTTTGGTGGGGAATCCCTGACTAAGGTCATTATTCCCACACAAGTTGTTTTAAGTCTTATAAACAAGGTGCAGCAAAGGATAAATCCTCGATCTAGTGATGCCATAATCAAGGGGGGAATATTTTAAATTTGGGATGGTGTTTCGTATTATAGTTTTGTATCACAATGCAATTATATCATGTAGTTTTATGTCATATGATTAGAATATTTTTTGAACAGTTTAGCATCATATGGCATGGATGTAGATTCTATACAGTTTATCTTAATGTAGTGAGGATGTGGATAAACTAACATCAATGAAAAGAAATGTGGTTATTATTGGACTGGTATCACAAGTGGGGTATGTGTGGGAGTCCTTTTCTTTGAATAATCTCACATGTAGAAGATGTTAAATTATTCTGCATTCCTCATCTGGGTCTAGGTTATATGATCTAGTGTTTCAATGTATCCCTTGGGATGGTAATAAATCAAAAAATAGTATCATGATGTGGAAAGGTGGGTGACCCATGTCGAGGGAAATGTTCTCTCAACTGAAATCACTATTATTTAATATAGTTTGGCATCATGCGGTAAGGACACTAGGTTACATTAATTGAAATGAGGATGGATATTATGGATCTAAGAAGTTTAACATTCTGTGGTAAGGATGCTATATTCACAGTTTAATATCATGTTGCGGGGGGGGGGGGATTATCAATGAAAGCACGAGTAAGTATGAGATAACCCAGTTGGAATATTTTGGCATGCACACGAAGGGACCAAGGAAAGAAAGTGTAAAACAAGATTCTATGGGCCCCTGGATCAGGATGGTTTATATTGGTCTTGGAATAAAATTGTCGTAATAAGGTCTGAAAAACCTTTCCAAAGGATGAATTTACAATTGGTTGATATTTCTTTTCTATGGGAAACATATGAAGATTTGTCAAGGAATTATGTGCATTTTCAAACAAAGGTGTCCATATCACACTGGCCATCCATTTTTGATAGCCTTGTATGATTATTGAGATATAAGATTTCTTGGGGTATGGTGTTTGATGATTGAAAAGAGGATATTCTGGTACACAATACATTTCTAGACTATGATAAGTTTTGGGGTTTGGAATCCCCTATATAGATCCTACTTGTGTGTAGGGGAATGATCTTTTGACAAATCCTAGTTGTCAAAACCAAGTATTGGAATATTTGGAATTGATTATAATTTTATGTTCTGGTGATTGAGAGAATTTTTTTCATTTTGTGTCGATGGACTCAGGAATGAGGTCTGGGCATCCCTATGCATCTCATTATACTATGAAGCAAGTCATTTGTAGTTCTTCATGCATCATGAAGTTTCACTTAATTTTTTTATAACATTCTCATGTAGTAGATTGATACGTCTATGTGGAATTTCCTACAAAATCTCATAAGGCCACATAAGCTACGATCAGTGTAAGAAATAAGTGGTGGAAAAGGATTACCCTGCCACACAGAGGTATCATAACGAAGGATGTGTACATTTTACCTTTGTTCATTTGTCAGAGCTAAGACTTAATTCAGAGACCGGGGTATTACTATACACCCTATGTCAACATGAATCAATCTTGGTATAATTATATGAATTTATCCTAAGCATGTGTGAATCATATATAGAGAATGAGAATTTTGTTTTGGATGGTGACTAGGTTTGTATATTGAATCTAAGTGTCACTAAGTATTTTGTAGGGAAGGAATCAATCCATGATTAGTTATAGAAGTATAATCCATGTATCGGTCTAAACGATGAATAGTGGAAAAAATTTTAATGGTGTCAAGACCAGTATATAGAATCCTTGTGTCACTATGTATCCTTTGAGAGAATTAATCAGGCCACATATAGTTCTAAAACTAGTCTCCTTGTATAGACTTGGTCGACACACATGGATATGGGATGTTTTAAACCGTAATTTCGAGGTAATGGAAATGTCATGTATCATTACTATTTGTTCGTATATGGGAAGCCATTTACCCAATATCTATGATCATGTGATCTATGAATTGTGAAAGAAATGTGTTATAAAAGGGACATATAACCCAATGCAAAGGCATTTGAACATACAATAGGATAATTTAGTATCATGTGGTGGTTGGACCATGATCTACGATTTAAGTATCCCTACGTATCATGTTGATATATAAGAATCATGATTTATGTAGTTCTATGATGAGACGAGACTACCCCATGAATTTCTATCCCATACAAGGAGAGGGACCTTTCTTTATAGGGTGGGTTCTGAGACATAGAGTCTATGAATCACTATAGATCTCAGAAAAAATGAGAATCAATAAGTACATAGTTCTTGAGAAAGGGAGTTCATTATGTGGATCTATATCTCACAAAGCAATGTGGGAATTATTTCATTCTCCTTCATTGATCGGGATCATGTGAAACATCTCATTGGTCCGAACATGATGGTGCTATACAATTTAATGTCATGTGGTTAAGATTATTTGACCTTGTTGTTTAATGTATTTTGGAAAACCCAATGATCTCCCAATGTGAAATGGAAGACATGTTTTATCTTATATTTTAATATCATGTGACAAGTATATTTCCATACATACAGTTTATCATCATGCAGTTATGACACTTTACCTCATATTTAAACATTATGTTGTTTGGATGTATTATCATGTTTTTTTTCATCATGTGGTCCAGAAAAGTTTCTTATGGATACATAAAATATTTAATGAAGAACCAAAAATTGGTGGGTCCTTTGGTTAGATTATCCTCCATTGAAATTAATGAGTATTATCAATTGAAGTATACCCGGTCTTTGACATTATGGTATTACGTATTTTGGCTCTAATTTTGGTGGTTTCTTTCGAAGTATCATCAGGCTTCTGAGGACCAGCTCCAACTCTCCACCAATTATGGATTGTAGTTGAATATTTTTTGTTGAAGGTTTATGAAATCTATTCAAGGAAAAATTCCAAATGGTGAAAGGTTTTCAGTATTTTCTCATCCATTCTCTCAAACTCATCGATCCATTTTTTGGAATTCAAACCTTTCGATAGTTGATCAGAGACAGCAATGTGGAGTGACTTTAGTTGGACATCAATGGGTAGAACCAACCTTTTCTTATATAATAATTAGTACAATGATGCTTGAGTGTCAGTTCTAGTCGTGGTCTGGTACACCAATAGAGCATGGTTTATGTTCTTGGGATGTGTTTTTTTGTCATTGTCTAAAATCTTATAGAGTATATTGGATATGGTTCATTGAAAGACTCTATCTATCAATTATCCATTGTATGGTAGTAGGATTAATGGTTGGCCTTGATAGCATACTCTGGATATAATTTTTACAAATCAGTAGAGCAGAATTGGAATTCATTTTCTATCACTTTTCTATGAGGGACACCAATACTATTGATGATATTGGATTTTACCATATTTATAATGCTTCCATCCATGACCTCTTTAAGTGGTACACCATTTACCCATTTAGAAAAAAACATAGATTTCTATGAGAATGTAATTGAATTGTATGGTCGTAGCAGTAGTATATGGTGGCATAATGTGCATTCCCAATATGGGAAATAGAAATGAGTACTTGGATGTGTGATATAACTCTGATGGATGGTGGGTAAAATTAGCATGAACCTAATAAGAATGGATATTTTTGGTCAAGTTAGCCCAATCTTGTGTCATAGAGGGCCAGTAGTATCCATGCCTTAAAATTTCATGTTAGATATTGGAGTCAGATTGATCTTCCCCAAAAGTTCAAGAATAAAATTACTTCATAATGGATATATTCTCTACACCATCAACACATCTGATAAAGATCCAACCAAGTCCTAGCATACAATGTTCATTTTAATAATTTCTTCAATCAAACATAACCATGTTAATTGCTCATCTCAATATCTTTTCTCTTTTGGATCTGTCTGGTGGGAGTTATCCCTTTTAAATTTAATCCATTATGGGAGTCATATAGCCAGTGGTAGAACCATATGGATCTGGGATGGGGATGATCTCATCAATTTATTCTTTTCTGGTCTAAATGAATTTATATAACATTCACTGGTGGGAAATACTAATAGAGATATCATCCTAGTCTGGATCATATAGGGAAATGGATTCATTTTCTAATGCAACATCCTATCCATTCTTTTAATTGAGTACTTGAGTAAATGTCATATCTGTAGTGAATTCTTCAATGAACCATTGGATTTGTTCAAACATGGGGACTATCTATTAATATTTTGATACCATAGTCAACATTTTCTTTAATTGGGGTCAAAAGTCACATTTTATTTTAAGATGTTTGACTTGAACATGAAGTGTGATCTCTAGGACAAAACTGAGATCTGGATACTCGGATTCATTGTTTGTATGCCCTTATGAAAGAAGGAAGGAGTAGTGCAGGACTGACTTTTTCAGAGATATGAGTATGACTCTTATCCCCACTCTGTTGAGCATGGGGTCTACAGTCATTTTTCTTATCGAGATTCTGGATGTACCACCAAAATGAATCTTCCATGATTGGGGTTCCTTTTGAATATAGAACACCTCAACTGATAGTTCAACATCCATTGGGGAAATTTTAGTCGAAGGTTGTTCTTCTAGAACATTTACGGACACCTGACTATTGATGGATTTCACAGGAACAAATCATATATCAAACTACCAAAGGACGATCATCCACTATGATAAGATCTCATTCAATATTATATAGCTGAATATATAATTTAGTGGCATGCTATGGGAGACCAAATATACCTATCTGTTATAAATATAGTTTCAATTCTTTTGGACCACAAAGTTCATGGCTATATGACTCTACTCTATATTTGAGTGATGAGTCTCAATATCAATCATGGTTCAGTTCAGATAATAAGGACTGTTATTTCTATTGGATTCATTTTTCTATGCATGGAAGGTGATTAGGGATCACTCCAAGTAAGTGATGTATATAATGAGTGGCCATCATTCTATAGGTGTAATTATCACTAGCATACATAATGACTGTTCTTCAAAGAAATAATTCTTCCAATGATATATGATACCTTATTTCATCAACTTGGTGAAGGGAAAGAATTTTTCTATAATTTTGGATAAAAAGTTATGAATATAGGACAAATATCCCCAAATTCATCTCCATTTAGTGAGGAAGAATGGAGGTTACATTCCAAGGATATACCATTTCTTTTCTTTGTTTATGTCTATGCCACAATAGTGTATGATTAATCCAAGATATTATCTTGAGGTAACGGTGAAAGAAAATTTTTAGGGGTTCATTTTTAGATTATGATGACAAAGTTTATTGAATATGGTTTCAGGATCTACCAAGTGGTCAATTAATTATTGTGACATAACCACCATATCATCAACATATCAGTCAATGAAATTTCTCAATAAGGGTTTTCATATGAGATAAATTTCACCTTGTTATGTGGCGATGACATTTTTCAAACCAATGGGTATCACCTTATAGAAAAATACTCAATGGGATCCCTAAAGTTGGTTTCTTCTTTATCTTATTAGGCTATTCATATTTGGATATATTATGAATAGTCATCCCTAAAAGATAGAGATTGATATCCAACTGTTACATTAGTGACCAATTTGTTGATTGGGATATGGAAGTAACCTTTTCGGCAGTGCTCATTATGATATATGAAATCATTTTAGACTCTAATATTCCCGTTCTTCTTCTTGATTGGGGATATATTTTCCTGATATATATGATAATTTAACTCCTAAATGAATTCATATATAATGATTTTGTCAGTATGTGCCTCAATGTTTGGAGCATGCATTGAGTACATCCTTCTGACATCTTTGTTGTGGTCACGATGGTCTTCTTGAATGTCCATTTGGTGAGTGTCCAATTCTATGTCAAGTCATTGAATTTTGGTATAACCATAGAAATAAAACACGATTCAACCTTAATATAGAATTATAAACCCCTTGTTCTTAAGAATACATGGCTGAACTAATCAGGGTGGATCATGAGTCTTCTTCCGAACCTGAGGAAATAATTACTATGATTATATCTTCTGATTTTAGAGATGAATCACAATTTTGGAATATAGAGGCAAAGGTTTCATCTTTTTCCATGACAGATAATGGGGAATTTTCTAGAGAGGGTGGATTAGGGAACAACAATTGTAATATTTTTTTCTCCCATATCAAGATAGGAACAGACCAAATGGACCTATGAGGGTGGATTGAGAGAGTTTCCATTAGAGAATTCATCATTATCTAGGGTATACTGAATCATTCATCCCTATGAGGCATGACACGCTTGAATGAAATCATGAGAACTATCGAATTCATTTCCAAATTTGGACACATCCACTACACCTGATTGATGGGTAGTATGTACTCTCCATGGGGCGTTATATAGTGTTCATTGGAGACCATTTCTAAACAATTTGGATTTGGGACCCAATCAATCCCATCGACTGGGGATTTCTTCTATTACATCTCATAAAATCTAGAATCAATATAGTGTGACTCACCAAATTAGAATGGGGATTTGTCCGTGAGAAATGTTCCACTCTATCCATTTGTGAAATATTTGACGCACTCATGGTATGATGAGGGAATCACTGTATGTTGATTCCAACAGGGTCTTCCAACCAGGACATTGAAGGCCATGTTTTTCTAGAGAACAAAAAATTCCAAGTAATCCATGAGCTTTCTAAATTGAATATTGATATTGGTCATCCTTAACGTCTTATATTCACATTTATTATATATCATGAGGGTTGTGGAATATTGTGTCTGGTTTCCTTCTATGATTCCTAGATAATGAAGTGTCCATAATGGGACGAGTTTAAATCCAAAGCCATTTGTTGATGATGATTTTTTTAATATTGGTCGCATTTATATTTTTGGACATATATATGTGATTGATGTTTCCATACATAATGGAATATTTATCTTGATCCCTGGGGGAAATAATTGAATGAAATTCCCCTATATTGTTGTATATATGATTGACATCGATGGTGGCCTCCTCAGATTTAGACTCCTATGGGCTTATGAAATATTATATGAGTGATTCATAGAAATCTATTTATAGGTTTGATAATTCCATGATTGATAGATTTACTGCTACCAAGGATATTTGTTTTGTAATACCATACCTCTAATGTAATGTATGGAACTTACTAACTTGGGGATGCTCTATCACATGTTGTTTAGATTCTTGAACATTATATTTTGATGGACCAGGCCCTGTTACATGAGATGGTGTAGTTTTTTTTTAATTTGCTCTGGTAGGTCTGCCTGCACATTGTGGGCGATTAAACATTTGTTCCTCTTCTGATGAATTTTACAGGATAATTGAGCCATAGTATATTCTAGTGGGATTGGTTAAGTTCTCTATTCCTTTTGGTCTTGTTGAAGGTATCATCCACAATATTCCATATCATTGACATTTTGGGTGTGAGTGCGGACATGAATTGGGTTTCTTCCATTACTGCATCTTCTCGGGAATCCTCTTCCCCTCCAGCCTCTTACTCGAGCTCCCCAATTGGATGTGGGGAACTCATGTTCATAACCATGTTATTCATTGAATAATGGTTCCATTAAATGAATGACATTAATGGTTCCAATGATCAGTTCCACTTTTGATAACGAGTCTATCAAATTGACTTCCTTTGATGGTGACATTTGGTGTGGTTTTCCCATGCTTTCACATATGATGGAATAAAATCTAAGAGTGTCAAGGATTAATTTGTCCTTTGATAAAGTTCATATTCCTGTACTTTCTCTCTTTATTCCTAGTTTAATTGTTTTCCTGATGGTAGAATTTCAGAGGAATTTGGGGTCGTCGAGGTTGTCTATGTTGCATCAAGAATAATTGGGATCACAATAGGTTTCTTTAACTATTCTAGTAGTATTCCATGGATTAGTAAACTATTTTCTGAGTCTTCCAACCATCAAAATTATGTAACCGTTTTTTAAAACACTTCCACACCCCTCCTTCATCTTGGTTAGTGGTGAAAAAATATACCAAATGCACTGAAGGTGATCCCATTTTTTACATTCCCTAAAGAAATCATTCATTTTAGAAGGTCATTAAAGATGAATCACTCATTAATGGTGTATCCTAGTATGTAGTGGATGGAAAAATAATATGGATGGTTTTCAAGACCTGATTCACCAGGAAACATTGGTTCTGGTAGATGGATCATGTTTCAATTCATAGTGACTATGAAGTAGCCACAAACATGTTCATCTTATAATGAATAAACTTTACCCTCTCTTATCTTCTAATTGAGAATGGTGATTTTTTTATTTACAGAGGTCCCTATATGATTTTTAGTATGACTGGTAGATGGAGTGAGTTCAATGTTACTATAAGCATAATAGAATCTACTCAACCTCTTCCCACACTTTTCCCTATGGTTGATGGGGATACCAAGAACTTGTGATTAGTCTTTTGTAAGGAATCATCTTTTTTTGATGAATCTATGAGAGAACCTTACACCCGCACTTATATTATACCGATATGATGGGTTTTCATAGATCATCATGGAGGTTATTGATGCATATAGTAAGCATCATGTCCTAACGTAGTGGTAAAATCAGAGAGTAGGTTAGTGCATTCCATATAGAAAATAAATCTGAGACACATTCATTCTCCCTTTCTTTTTCAGTTCATGAGGAAGTTGGTTGTTGTATTTTTCAATGTTTTTCTGAACAGAAAAAGTTATTTCCTCGAAAGATCCTCCCAACCTATTATTGACTGAGATGGAAAAAATAAAATACCATAAAAAGGTTGATAATTAATTTGTTTCCAAAAATAATCTTAGGTTTACTAATTATTGATTTTTTTCTGTCACCATCATGATATCACAATAAGAGTCATAATGCATGAGATATTTTTCTAGGACAACTGATCTATTTTATTTTGGGAATAAGGGGTTCCTGAAGTTTGGTCTTGATGGAATATTACTCATCCATTTGGGGTAGCGTTTCCATTCTGGTTGTCACTATGCATGCCTCCCTTATTAGGCTCCCAATCAGCCTTCCAATGACTCAATGGTATTAATAATCCCTTAATTCATATCTTGTTGAACATGAGATTGGGAGGGAATATCCATGGCAAAAATTGGTTGGGATGGCTATGCTGGAACATGAAGAGGATACTCAACTAGAGGAATCCTATGAGGGTTTTTGTGAATTTATTTCTATTTTTCCTACATGGGTGGAAATCATGATATCTTTCCGAGATTTGGTTTAGGTAGACTAAGGGTCATGATACTATCTTCAATGATAATTCATTCCTTATTTATTTTTCCATGATAAGACCATATTTTTGAGACACGGATGCTATAAGTATATTATTAATCTCTAACAGGAATGAATAACTTATAGGAATCCTTCCCTATAGGAGATCAGCATTGGTTATCCCCGAATATTTTATTTATTTCTCATATCGAGCCTATCTTTTATCGAGCGTCAGAGAATCATTCTCATTTTGGGGTGGATGGTCATGTGTGACAATGATTTTGCTTCTTCTCGTTTTTTTGAATTCATAAAGGATTTAATTTGGGGTTACCCAAGTGAGTTCCCAAATTTAGGTCAACCCTCTAGTTCTGGGTATACACACATGCAAGTTCAGAGAGGATCAGATCCTAGGCTGAACCTTCATCTCTCTATTTTTATTCATTTTCATCAATTCAAGTTTGGTATTTAAGGTTTAAATCCCAAAAATTCACTGATTCATAATGCCTAATGGGTGTTGTACTAGTTTCCAAATAGTAGATTGGATACAAGCTTCCTTTGATTTATTTTCTATTTCCATTCAATGATCCACTATGAGTTTCATTAAAAATGGTAACTCGAATTAAACCCTTAAATGACCTTGTTGTGTGACTCCCTTGTGGGGAAAAGAATCACAAGATGGGTTATAATGTGTGTCTTCCCTATTCATTAGCCTCTCTAGGTGGGAAAGGACTGATGTATGTTGAAGATAAAGTTGGGATTAAAATGACCTCAGCCATGCAGGGTGGGTAAGATCCAATTCCATTATTACAATTCCTCGACCTAGCCTTTTTTGTCTTACGAGGTAATTTTGGGTAAAATATTACTCCAGCACAACAGGCCATGTTTTATCCCATAATGCGGTCATTGATACTATTATTTCCGCTTTCTTAATATCACACATTCCCATTTGAGGTTGATCTCGGTATGGTGCCATGTATGCAAGTGAATTATTTATTTCATAGGATATGAGAAATTTATGCTGATTGGATTCACCTAAGAGAGAAACACACTAGATGTTCGATGCTTCCAGGTTCTTGAGATATTCAATGGTTCTTTTACATAGGGCCTCATGGTTTTGAGTCTTACACAAGGAATGTTCTTGTCGAGCATTTTTCCTTTCCAGAATGGGGAATTCATTTTCTCATCATCACTGGATATTGACATTGAATGATGTAATTTCTAATGGGTTTTGATTAATAGGTAGTGGGGTGAAGTGTAATCCTCCATGCTCTCCCCAACCCCAGATAGGAACACCAGACTGTGCATCCCCAATATGTATGCCCAACTTTTGCCGTGAGTGGAGACATATCAGTTTGGGATCATTCTTTCGCCTCTTAGACAGTAACTATTTTGAGTAGGGAAGAAATTATATGAAAATTTGTTGGAGGAGTTCCCCCAATATAATTTCATGTCCTGCAAACCCATTATATGGTATATATATGTTTTTCATATGGTAGAGAGTTGTTAGTATATTGAGATGAATGTTATGTATTCATTACATGGAAAACACTCTTGTTCTGTCGAATGGAGAAGTTGATTGGGAAAAAACATAATTGTTATATAATCCTTGGATAGTTTTCTTATCATATGAAACATATCATTTTTCTCATTTTCCGACGAATCCTCTAATTGGTCTTACAAACATGAATGTTTTTTAATATCATCCAGGCTACTATGAGTCTTCTCAATATATTAATGGAACAAGGGTGTATTGGATCATGAGATTGGCATAAGACCATATTTTGACTGAGAAAAAATGTTACTTTTCATAGAATTTTTTCCTAGATTTTCTTACTCCATCTTTCCATGCACTATAGAATATAAGGGATTTCTCGTGTATGGATTTTTGAGGGAAGGACCTTCTTGATGATGTGAATTTTGATTTTGAGGAGGACCTCCGTAGCTGATGTTATAGTGGTGAGGAATACCAACGTGACATTGTGTCTAACTAAAGGGAGAAGTTTTAAATGTTATAATCTGAATAGGACCATCAGGGTGGACTGAAATAAGGGGAGGAACGTCTTGATGCTTGATTTCACTTTGAGGAGGGCCTTCATAGTGACTGTCATCATTGCGAGGACTACCATCATAGATTTAATTTTTTTTATATAGGGAGAATATATGATGTAAATATCATGGGGAGGACCACATGTATGGTCTAAAATATGGGGAGTACTTTCTTGCTGATTGATGTCTCTAAGGGAAGGGCCTTTATAGTGACTATCATCATGGTGAGGACAACCATCAAAGATGTAATTTCATCTATAATGAGAATAACTATAGTTCACATATAGGGAATGACCTCTTAGATGGGATGCAGTAATGGGGATGAAAATTTCAGTACATGTTGTCACTGTAGGTAGGGCAATTACATTGAATTGGATCATAGTGAGGACTACCATTATAAAATGATATCTGACTGCAGGGAGAATTGCGACAGCATATACTCTGAGGGGGATCATCAGGGCCCGATACTGTAAGGGGAGGACCTTATTTTTTCCTAATATACTAGTTAGGGGGAGGGATAACAAGATAATCATTATTAAAATGGTTTTCATGATCTATACTATATTTCCCAAAATGTAATACCATGTGAGTTCTCTATAGAGGTCTTTCAGAACTACATGTAACAATATTGTGGGGAAGACTTTCACAACCACTACTGCAACTTTAGTAATTTTGTAATGGGTTGATAGGATATTCACCCTCTATTGATATGTCATTGATGGAATTAAGAACTCTTACTTCATATATAGTAGGATCAATAATGTTCTCTTTATTTTCATGATTTCTTTTCTTTATTTCATTTTTTGACGTCTCTTGTGGGGAACTAAGGTTTCATACTATTGATAAAAAGCAATCATATTTTGCTTCCTAATTTTTTGTTCCCATTATTTAACTAGGATACACTGACATTGATGTTGATTTCTTAAAGGGGTTTAAAATAACCAGTATAATCCACTGTGGTGGATCAATGTCCCCCCAATAGAACTTGTGTTTTTTCAAGCTAGTTTTCCTTGTATTATGGAACATTTTCGTCAACCCTATCATACTTAAGCATGTGTGTATGACTACTTTGGAGTGACTATCTTATTTTATGGATGTGTCACCCCACATGGGGAGACAAGATTCTAGGCCTGACACCATGTTATTGGGACAAACGTGATTACATCTGGAAATGTCTATAGGATTTCATCAGGTATTGATGTCTAATCCTCTATAATTGATAGAATTATTTGAGAAACGTATTTGGATTGAACTTGTTTAGATTCATATTTATTATTTATAACATGAATATGTGTATGCTTCGGTCCCCCATGTCTTTCTAGTGGGTACTGGTAGTTCTCGTATGTCTGGGCAGTGGAATAAGTCATTCCCCTATTTATAACATGGATACATCGACTATTTTCTTTGATTTATGCCTAATTCGACTAGTGTGCTTTATATTTTCTTGTTAAAACATTCAACTTCTTATTTTCCATTGCATTTTTATCATGGTATTGATATGCATCCACAGGAACATGAAAATGCTTGTATTTGACTACCACTATGTTTTATTGATGGGCTTGATGTGAGGAAGAAGGAATTTGACTCTGCCTAAACATAATCGTCACTATATATAACTTGTGGGCATCATATTAATTGGTATGGATATTCACCTACCTGAATTTTTCCATCCTATTTGATTGATGATTTTTCTATGCCTCGGTACATATTTTCAACTGCCTATAATTTTAGACCCAGTTTGGATAGAGAGAGTAGTGAGTAGTAGTGGGAATTTTTGATATCTCATAATGTCACACCATATTTACATGGTAGGAATCATAAGATAGATATTATATATGCATCCTCACATAGGGTTCCATCATATTTTTTTTAATGATTTGAAATAAGGGTGAGATTATATTTTGTGCCATAGTATGATTCTATAATTAATTATAGGATATATTTCATAGAAACAAGGGTTATGAGCCTATCTAGATTATATATATTTTTCTCCCATAGTGGTTTTCCTAGGGGAACCATATTCAATTAAATTCAGTAGGATCCCTCAATTTGGAATCCTCTTCAAAATGAGGATATTGGACCACACAACATTGACATCAACAACATTCATTAAGGGGACTTATGTGGGACCCTTGTACAGTATGGATGAAGTCATCAGTGAAAACATTAGTTGTCTCTCTAAGATAAGGGTGTTAATCATTTTCTAATTTTGGGGAAATTCTCCCAAAATTATTAGATATGGATAGTGTAGATGCCTTGTTTTTGACCACCGGTCATTGTTTGGTTAGTGGAAGGTGGGGTTTCATTGACTGAAGGGCATATCATGCTGCCTCCATCGTCACCATTTTGTTATTCTAGTGGTTCTCCCAGATTAATGCATTCATGACCTTGATTAAAATACACTGTTTGGGTGATGGGGTACTGTGCATCGTGGAGGATCTAACTAATGTGTTGGTTGACATACGTAAATTTGAGAACATTATGAATTCCATTAGATTAGAGGAAGCTTTTATAGAATGCCAATATTTTATTTGAAAACTAAAAAAATACAAAACCCCATCAAATTATAATCTCATGACCACATGTATAATTGATGATACTTCTTGGCCCTCTTTTGTTAGAATGTTAATGGGGAATGTGGTTGGGTAATGCCGCCACCTTGGTTATAGATTCACATCGGGTTTACCATTGTTTTTGAATCGAAGACGCGCATTTCATCCTGAAAAAAACGGTTTGATGAGTAATTATAGGGGGTTATGTTTTTGTTAAATTTCTCATTGTTGGGTACAATTACCTTAGATGGTCACCAATCAGTTTATTCATGGATCCAGAAACACCCAATGGATCTCACATCCATGATTCCTGGATTTACATTCCAAAGGCAAGAAATTTTTTGGACGATTTATTTGACGACATTGAAGAACTAAAATTGGTTGAGAGGATGTGAACATGTGATCATAATATCCTTTTTAGGGGAACTATTTCCCCATTTGGGAATCCCTTATTTATTTATGCTATATCCATATTCTTGTAACTCCTTGGTTTATACCCACACATGTGTCCATGAATTCCTACAACATTACAAGATAAATAATAAATATGGTTTGTTCTAGAATCTCTTGTTTGTATCCAAGGTTCACCATCAATGAGGAAATTTGTATATATTATAGGTTTTTCATTAATGTTACACTTTTTTGAAAAATATGGAATCCCTTGATCATTTACTGAGAAAACGATGGTATAAGTTGTGTGATGAGTTTCTTGAGAGTTTATCATCATCCAATGGGTCTGGAATTGTTTCAATGTTGGGTTTGAATGCATAATATGGGATTCCTATGTATCCCCATGAGACACATTCTAACCCAAATAGTTTAGTCACCCATACTGTTTAATGTCATGTAATTAATATGAGAGTGAGTTGATGTGAAAATGATGGAGGATATGAGATATGTGAGGTATCGAGCATCAAAATCATTTCAGTTTCTTACGTATCCTAATTAGTTGAGAATCATAGTCCATGTAGTTATAGAATATTGGAATTTTCACTTCATTGAAAGCCTATTTAAGTCTTTCGTTGGGACATATTCAAGGGAGCTACCCCTAATGGATTCATGATTTCAATCTTACGTCTAGAGGGTTTTCCATATTGAGCTTTGGCCATAGACAGGAATCCTACATATCCTTGATAGAGATGGAATCTGATTTCACATAGTTCAAATGTTGGGTGGCTATTCTGTATTCCATGATCACCACATATATATGACCATATGAGTGATAATCATTTTGATAAACAATATGATTCAATAGATCTTAAAATCACAGACTTTACCTTCATCAATAGTGAAAAAGGTAGAGGATAGAAGACGAGGCTTGGGATACAACACTATTCTGAAGAGAGGTTAGAGGATTACCTTATATGGAGTTCCCTAAATCTATATTACTAAATAGGGTGGAGCATTGTTTCTTTCATAAGTAAATGAATTTTTAATCTCATATATTTATCATTGACCATCACCGACAGGAGACACATGTGATTACAAATAATTCCTAGACTGAGGAGGTACATGATAGAATTATGTGGTTAGAAGCGACATTACCATGGGAATGTAAACTAAGATTAAGTTCGGGGGTCCACCCTTTTATAGAGATTAACCACATAAATCCGCTTACCATGGCTATATAAAGTCAAAAAGGATTGTTGAAATACCCACATGTTTCATCATATGGGTTTGATGGCTTTGATATAGGCTTTGTCAAAGTGTTGTTGGACTTGTTTAGAAAGGGGATATAAATGATCTGATGGAAATAGAAGGAAATGATTGATTCCAGAGGGAGAAACACCAGATGATACCCCATTCCATGAAACATTTCTTAATATGGGATGTAGTTTCCCCCGCATTGCATGTTGATATGTGGGTGAAGGGGTTGTCCACATACCATGATGTTATAAAAACATCGATTCGGTCTATGTAGTATCTTTATACATGGAGAAGGTTTCATTTTCATAAAACGATGCTATGTGGGGTCGGGATTAATCTATATAGAAACTTTCTATGTTTTTTTGGGTTCCCCCAGCACAACATATTTCTATATAGAACACCAAATTAACTAAGGAGAATTGTTTTTGGTTTCTCATAAAATTCATCCATGAAGTAAATTGGGTACTTGGTCATCTAATTAGTATTATACTTCCTTAATTAATGTTTTGTGGTCGGTTATACCTACATTGAATCATTAAAAGAGTCATAATTTTCCAGTGCTCTCTTCTTACGTGACATCGTCTATCAATATCCTCTATATTCATCTTTAAATATTCTATTTTTAATCATACCCTTTGGATATATTTATATTGTGGGGGAGGAACAACATTGTAGAGACCCGAAGCTTGACGTACATGGACATTACATTACATTTTCGGAATACTTAGTACATAAGAAAAACACACACACAAGGACCGTAATAGATAAGTGTCTTTGGAAACTCAGAACATAATCTTCTAATCATGGTGAAAGATATTCAACATCTCCCATAAAGATCTTCCCTTTTTTTCTTACCTAAAACCTTTCTTTATATCCTAGGGAAAAGAAAACATAGAAGGGTGAGCTCAAATTCTCAGTAAGGGTAAACAAAAGAAATATCAATCACATCATATTCATAAAAACATATCTTTTGGAAATCTTAACCTGCAAAAGAGATCATAATTTCATAACATGGGATAAATCATAGTAGTGAAATGTAATCCCAGTAATCATAACCTAAAACATGAAACTTTGTGGCATACACACATAATCAAAGACAATCATATCTTATTAGTCAAGACTCATTGCCACGACTATCTTAGTGGACAAAGTCCCTTTCTGAACCAAGTTCAATCCTCGTTTCAGTCCTATTTCACTGAACCATTATAACCTACCGTTCCAGCCATGTCTATCTCATGAGATATAAAATCTTTACCCAATGCATTGGATGGAGATATAGGTCCCACCCATCTCATAATGATACCATTTTTATGTGTTCCAAAAAATCATAAACCATACATCATAGCATAACCCATATAATAAAAATGGGAATCTTAAACATCATGACATCATAAAAAAATTCATATAAGATAAAGGAATTCATAAACATAATTCCATCACAACATAATGAAATCAATATAATAATAGGGATAGAAACAGAACCATTTATTATCTTAGATGAAAAATAATTTTGATAAAACACTTGAACTCCATTCTTGAGGAAAATATCATTTCTACTTCAAAAACATTTTCCTTTCTTATAGAATTATAACATAAAATAAGTTGATTAAAAATAAACATGAAAACTTGTAAAGGAATCTTCTTGGAAATAATTTTTTAAAAATCCATTCATGCCGTATAAGTGAAAAAATCATTCTTCTTGTACTTTTGTCGAAAAATTCAAAAAGTACCTCGTACGAAAAAACGACAAAATATTCCTTTCATATCCTTTACTAAAAACTCACCGAAGGGTAAAATTGGATTTAAAAAATTGTAGGTGGATGGAAATAATATTACATATTGATGGAACATGGATGAGGATGATAAAATACACCCCAGTAAATACCAAAGTATAAACAATCTCGGATAAAAATGAGATTGTGATATTTTCCCTTACCTTAGGTCTGATTTGCTTCGTAAGTGTCCGAACCTCCTGTATAATGATTTAAATAATGTCATTGACTTATTCCAGAATCATAATCATTGTTATTATATCATATATGGTTCACATATGACTTTATTTTACCCGTTATTTTGTAAATTCCATGTTAAAGTGTGTTTTGGGTAAAATCGATTCATTTGTCGTCCGTGTTTTGACTTGTAATTGTTCATATGATTACATAGATCATGATTAATTAATTCCAGAATATAAAACATGATTTATATATAATATATATTCAGAATATACATATATATATTATATCAGTAAATGGAAATAAATACACCGTTCATGGAGACGGGAGTCCGTACGTACGCATGAACGCTATTTTCGTTTCCTTATTGAGTTGAATGGAATTAAGTAGATGAAATACATATATACATATATACAGTAGCTTTATAATGTCATATATTTCATTATTATTGCTTATATATACTTTATAATCATTCTTAAATGGTTATCATGGAGAATGAATCTCATCGCGTCGTGGAGACGGTAGTCCGTACGTACGGACGAGCGATGATATCGTTTCCATAATTATTGAATTGAATTGGAGTGGATGATACAATATATCAGAATCAGTATGATGTTATAATAACTATGTATAGTTATTCTTTACACCATTATACCCATCCATGTAAGGTGTTGGTGGAAAAACAGATTACACCACGGCGTGGAGACGGTATTCTGTACGTACGCACGTGCGGTGATTTTGTCTTCCGTAGGATGGATAGAAGGTGAAATGGGGTTGTTTCATATTTATAATAACAAATCAGTATATTATAGATAGTGATGTTATTACTTTATAATGAAACAACTAAATATGATGAATTTCAAGAAGAATGAAGCTTGAAAGAATCGGGAGAAGAAATTACCTCTTTCCTGATACACCTCTTTGAAACCTCTTCTAAGGGCACTATGATTCATCTTTAAAGTATACCATAACCTCTAGGATGTTTATAGGGAAGTGGAGAAGATAATTTGGTAGGGGTTGTCCGATCTTGAAGTCTCAAATTGGTGTGAGGAGGAGAGGGATGAGGTGCACTTTTATATGGGAGGAGAGGGGCACCTTTGGAATTCATAAAAATATTAATTTATAATAAATCTATCCCCTATTAAAAACCTCCACAAATGACTAATATTCGAATATTAGATGAGATAGGGTTGTAATATCATCCAAAAATCAAATTTAGACAGGTTTGGATCTTATTTTAAAACATATCATTTTGATTTATCCTTATTTAATCTATTTAAGTTTATTTGTGGTAATAAAATTCAAATTTTTAAATTATAATAAATAATTACTTATTAGTTCTTAATTTTCCATAATTGTTTACTTTATAACATTATAGACCGTATAAATGTAAATTTATAATTTTTAAAATTTTTTGTCATTTTTAAACAATTTTATAATATGTTATTTTTATAAAATAACAATAGTGTCAATTTTGACACTATTAATTTATTTGAATTTAAATAAATTATATACAGAAGATATGTTCTAAATAAAATCATTACTAGATTGATAAAAGGTCATAAGTATCTATAAAATTAGTGGATCACATTAAATAGTTCATATAATATTTATTTTATTGTTTTTAAAACCATTTATTTGGTTTATCTCTTAATAAAATAATTACTACAACATTTTTGTATAATTATTTAATATACTTATTTGTTGGAAATAAATTTAAAATAAAATCCTATGATGAATATAAATTTATTATATTTCAAAATAATTCTTTTACTCGATTTTATCATCTTAAAATCACAATATTTAAATTGTTATATTTATTAAATTATGAAGGTGACAACTTTGGTATCATTTAAAATAAAATAATATAAGTGTCATAATTGCTTGTATAAGACTCAAAATTGTCAAATATTAGACCATTGGATGATTATAGTTTACATTTACATGACCAATAAGTTTTGGTCAGGGTTTTGGGCCTTTTATGGTCACTATTAGTTTAATAAAAACTCTATTCTTGATTTTTCACTAGAAAAATAATTTCTCCATCACTATTGTGTCATGATTAATGATAATTATTTAATCCCAATAAATTATAAATAAATTCTCATGATGTAGATAATTTTGTTAGCCTTCTGTAGACTATTAATTTTCGAAGTTTCATGAAGTTTATCACTAACTTAAAATTATTATACTTATAAGATTTAAGAGAGTGACATGTTGTAACTTTCTTTGGTTTTAATAATAATTAAATTATTTTCATGTTCAAAAGACCATAAAATGAATCTAATCCGACCCTTAGTTGATATGGGTTTACTTTTATCCATACAATAGAATTTTGGAATGTGTTAGGATAATTTTATAATATTATATTTACCCTTAATTACCTGATTTACCTTTAACTATGGTAAATAAAATTTATCATAGTTACTATTCATAATTCCAAAAAATAAAAAGTATCTTATTAAAATAATTTGGACCCACTGATTCCAAATATGGAATCCATTTTTCCAAATTCAATACACATAAGGTTCAGAAATTAAATTAAAATTAATCCCGTTGTCGAAAGAAAACGGGTTTTCTTTAAAACATTGCAAAAGATTAAATTTATTTAACCTACGAATTCAAGGTAAAATCAATGCTAATGAAATAAATTATATTAAATAGTAAAAATATATTCTATTTATAATTTAAAACCATTCATTATTATAATTTAACCACATAAGATATTACGATGAAAAAAGTTGTTTTTAATTAAAATATAGTGTGTTTTTACTATTCAATAAAATATGAAAGTCATCAGAATAAAATGAAAAATTTATCCAAAGTAAATTTTTATTTCTTGAATCCAAAGAATAATTTTACTTTGTAAAATGGAACTTATAAACATGTCATAAATTAGATTTAAAGTGGGAGCTCCATCAAAAGGCAGCAAAAATGCATTTTTTGAAAAATACTTATTTTACCCAAAAAATTTATTTTGTTCTTATAAAATGTTCTAGAAATGTGTAAGATGAATAATAATGTTATAAAATTAAAAAATTAGTTAATAATATTCATAACGGCTAGTTCATAATAATTTTATAATAATATAACGTTGTTTAGTAAAACCCAGTATTGCGTACAGCACACGCTATCGAGGAAGGTCGTGATTGCGTGTAATGCAAGCCAAGTCAGGGTTGCTTGTTGTGAAATAATCCTTTGTTGTTTCGTATAATATAATCCAACCATATTTCATTTATACATTGAATATATATATATATAAACTCAATGCTGCGTAGAATAACTATTATCAAAATTGTGTGTAACACGATCCAAGAATAGTGTTGCGTATACTACAAGCTAATACGGTGTTGCGTATAGCCCAAGGTAATATTGGTGTAGCATACAACATAAGAAATTTATGAAATTAAATGAATATTTTTCATTAAAGCTTGGGGCGTTACATTCTACCCCCCTTAAAATGAATTTCTCCCTCGAAATTCGTCGGGGTTATAAATGGGTTACTACTCGAAAGTTTGTTTAGTAGAAACCCACATCATAAAAAGGAATACCAAAACATGGCTTTAAAAACTAAAGTATGAAGTGTAACGGTTACCCAAATTAACTCATCATTGGGTTTCCAAATAGGAGAACAAAGGTGATAATATGGATATGGAAGAAAAATCTAACCATCAGGTTCTGATGTAAAGTGGTAGAGAACATGGCTATGAAAAATCCATCAATCACAAAGCTATAGGTTTGTGATGATCTAAGGAACCATCTGATTAATCGGATATAAGGGAACTAGGACAAAATTTTTTGTTTTCAAGATCATTAAAAGAAATACTTACATGATTTTGGTACAATCTTACTGTTGTTCGTGAATTGAACAATTTCCACTTCATCCCTTAAAGAAATGAAGTTGAATTTTTTATTCATGATGTTTTAGCAGATCATGTGATAGATTGATGGGTTATTCCATCTCTTTCAAACAAAAGGTTAGAAAAAGTTATAAGTCCATCTTATGGTTAGATTAATCGTATATGGTTCCAAAAATGAACTTATACTTCATATATCGTACCGCTTAATAAAATAAAACTAGTTTCTACTAAATAGGGACTTCCTGTAGGCCAGTGGTAGGAGATAAAGGCCAGTCGCACTTCAGTTGTGGGTTCGATTCCCACAGCCTTGTCTGGCGCGATGGGATGTCGCCCGTCCTGTAGGTTTTCCTTTTTCTAAAACTACATTTCTATATCATCCCATCAATAATATCGAAAAAAAGGTTCTATCCTTATACAATACTAACTTATGTCCAACATAATCCATTCCAATCTTTAGGCTTATCCATAATATTACAGTCCATTGTCATATTATAGTGAAAACGATTACCAGAGATTTCATATAATAAGCATGTTAATACCATCGTTGATCCCCATATATCATAAGATATGTCTTGTTGGTCACATTACAAACATTCTAAGGCCTTAATCATGTACTCTCTTGAAAAATGAATACCCATTGAACCTTAGTGAGAACATGAATGCAGTTAAAAGTTAACACATTCCACATACCAAAATCCTCCAAATTCTATATACTCAAACCATGATATCACTTAGTCCTTATACCAATCATGAGCTCATGAATACAATCAAACATCTCATTATCTTCTTATTCCTTCATTATGCGCATATTATCTACTTTACAAAAGTATCTGAATAACATTCCATGGTTACCGGTAACATTCAACATATACATTCAAATACTTCTAGGAAAAACAATAGTGTAATAATACTTAGATGATTCTTTATTCCATAGTACCAATAACTATACAACATAACTCTCGATAAACATACAATAATTCCATTCCCTTCTAAAAAAACCGACTGAGCTTCAACACTTCTTTCAGCTCATATATCATTTGTAGGATCCTCATCATCATCCACATAAATACTACCCATATGATCATGCTGATTCTCTTCATGAGATTTTCAATTAGGGCATTGGTTTGCATAATGCCCGTACATTCAACATTTAAAACAACTAATAATTGTTGATGTCGTAGCAATACCATCATCCTTTTCCATGGTGTTAACTGAACCTTTTCCTTTGCACTTACTGGCTTTGTGTCCTTTTCCACACCCAAATCATCTTCCAGTTCCTTTGAAACTATCTCCCTGATGCCTCTTCCCACATGATTTACATGAGGGAAATTGAACTTTCTTTCCTCTATGATCATCATGAAAATCCATCTTTCTCTTATTATCTGAGTCAGGAAACTTACCAAAGTTGAGATTATTGATCATATTATGAGATTGTTGATTAGGCATAATAATGATGTTTGGACTTACAGATCCCGTTTCATTTGGTTTCTCATGAAGAAAATCATTCCATTGTCCGTCATATCCTCCATTATCTTGAATCATCCTGTTTCCAGCCATTTTCTAAAAACCAAAAAGATTAGTGTGAGAGGCAAAAATCATGCTAGGTAAAACAACATAAGGGGGATCACCCTCAATATCTAACATCTTAGGTTAAATTCTAAGATCGTTACCATAGTTCTAGGACTATATCCTATACATATACATATCCTTAGGGACATCCCTAGACATACCTTAGAAATATCTCTAGGGATCTCACTAACGTTTTCGCATCCTAGTATCCAAAGTTTGACTAAACCTTTCCTCTGATACCAACTGTAGAGACCCGAAGCATGATGTACATGGAAATTACATTACTTTTGCGGAATACTTAGTACATAACAAAAACACACACACAAGGACCGTAATAGTTTAGTTTCTTTGGATACTCAGAACCCAATATTCTAATCATGGTGAAAGATCTTCAACATCTCCCATAAGGATCTTCCCTTTTTTTCTTACCTAAAACCATTCTTTATATCCTGGGGAAAATAAAACATAAAAGGGTGATATCAAATTCTCAGTAAGGGTAAACAAAATAAATATCAATCACATCATATTCATAAGAACATATCTTTTGGAAATCATAACATGCAAAAGAAATCATATTTTCATAAAATGGGATAAATAATAGTAGTGAAATGTAATCCCAATAATAATAACATAAAACATGAAACTTTGTGGAATACAAACATAATCATAGAGAATCCTTTCTTATTAGTCAAGACTCATTTCCAAGACTGTCTTAATGGACAAAGTCCCTTTCTGAACCGAGTTCATTCCTCATTTCAGTCCTGTGTCACTGAACCGGTATAACCTACCATTCTAGCCATGTCTATCTCATGAGATATAAAATTATTACCCAATGCATTGGAGGGAGATATAGGTCCCACCCATCTCATAATTATACCATTCTTATGTGTGCCAAAAAATCATAAATCATACATCATAGCATAACCCATATAATAAAAATGGGAATCTTAAACATCGTGACATCATAAAACAATTCATATAAGATAAAGGAATTCATAAACATAATTCCATCACAACATAATAAAATCAATGTAACAATAGGGATAGAAACAGAACCCTTTATTATATTAGATGGAAAATAATTTTGATAAAACACTTGAACTCCATTCTTGAGGAAAATATCCTTTCTACTTCAAAAACATTTTCCTTTATTATACAATTTTAACCTAAAAAAAGTTGATTAAAAATAAACTTGAAAAATTGTAAAGGAATATTCTTGGAAATAATGTTTTAAAAATCCATTCATGCCGTATAAGTAAAAAACAAACATTATTCTCGTACTTTTGTCGGAAAAGTCAAAAAGTACCTCGTACGAACAAACGACAAAAGATTCCTTTCATATCCTTTACTAAAAACTCACCGAAGGGTATAATTGGATTTATACAATTGTAGGTGGATGGAAATAATATTACATATTGAGGGAACATGGATGTGGATGATAAAATACACCCCATTAAATACCAAAGTATAAACAAACTCGGATAAAAATGAGATTGTGATATTTTCTCTTACCTTGGGTCTGATTTGCTTCGTAAGTGTCTGAACCTCCTGTATAATGATTTAAATAATGTCATTGACTTATTCCAGAATCATAATAATTGTTGTTATATCATATATGGTTCACTTATGACTTTATTTTACCCGTTCTTTTGTAAATTCCATGTTAAAGAGTGTTTTGGGTAAAATCGATTCATTTGTCGTCCGTGTTTTGACTTGTAATTATTAATATGATTACATAGATCATGATTACTTAATACCAGAATATAAAACATGATTTATATATAATATATATTCATAATATAAATATATATAATATAACATTAAATGGAAATAAATACACCGTTCATGGAGACGGTAGGCCGTACGTACGCATGAATGCTGTTTTCATTTCCTTATTGAGTTGAATGGAATTAAGTAGATGAAATACATATAAACATAAATACAGTAGATTTATAATGTCATATATTTTATTATTATTGCTTATATATACTTTATAATCATTCTTAAATGGTTAACATGGAGAATGAATCTCATCGCGTCGTGGAGACGGTAGTCCATACGTACGCACGAGCGATGATATCGTTTCCATAATTATTGAATTGAATTGGAGTGGATGATAAAATATATCAGAATCAGTATGATGTTATAATAACTATTTATAGTTATTCTTTACACCATTATACCCATCCATGTAAGGTGCTGGTGGAAAAACCGATTACACCACGGCGTGGAGACGATATTCCGTACGTACGCACGTGCTGTGATTTTGTTTTCCGTAGGATGGATAGAAGGTGAAATGGGGTTGTTTCATATTTATAATAACAAATAATTATATTAGAGATACTGATGTTACCAATTTATAATGAAACAACTAAATATGGATAATTTGAAGAAGATAGAATCTTGAAAGAATCGGGAGAAGAAATTACCTCTTCTTCGATACAGCTCTTTGAAACCTCCAAATAGGGCACTATGATTGGTCTTTAAAGTAGACCAGAACCTCTAGAATGTTTTTAGGGAAGTGTAGAAGATAATTTGGCAGGGGTTGGCCGAGCATGAAGGCTCAAATTGGTGTGAGGAGGAGAGGGAGGAGGTTCCCTTTTATAAGGGAGGAGAGGGGCACCTTTAGAATTCTTAAAAATATTAATTTATAATAAATCTAAACCGACATAAAAACCTTCACAAATGACTCATATTCTATTATTAGATGAGATAGGGTTGTAATGTCATCATCCAATCAAATTTAGACAGGTTTGGATCTTATTTTAAACCTTATCATTTTGATTTATCCTTATTTAATCTATTTAATTTTATTTGTGGTAATAAAATTCTAAATTTTAAATTATAACAAATAATTACTTAATAGTTGTGAGTTTCCCATAATTGTTTACTTTATAAAATTATAGACCATATAAATTTAAATTTATAATTTTTAAATATTTTTGTGATTTTTAAACAATTTTATAATATGTTATTTTTATAAAATAACAATAGTGTCAATTTTGACACTATTCACTTATTTGAAATTAAATAAAATATATACAGAAGATATGTTGTAACTAAAAGCATTAATAGATTCAAAAAAGGTCATAATTTTCAATACATGTAGTGGATTACATTAAATAGTTCATATAATATTTATTTTATTATTTTTAAAACCATTTATTTGGTTTATCTCTTAATAAAATAATTACTTCAACATTTTTGTATAATTATTTAATATTCTGAGTTGTTGCATAAAAATTTAAAATAAAATCATATGATGAATATAAATCTATTACCTTTCCCAATAATACTTTTACTCTAATTTATCATCTAAAAATCACAATATTTAAATTGTTATATTTATTAAATTATGAAGGTGACAACTTTGGCATCATTTAAAATAAAATAATATAAGTGTCATAATTGCTTGTATAATACTCTCAATGGTCAACTATTAGACCATTGGATGATTATAGTTTAAATTTACATGTCCAATAAGTTTTGGTCAGGGTTTTGTGCCTTTTAGGGTCACTATTAGTTTAATAAAAACTATATTCTTGATTTTTCACTAGATAAATAATTTCTGCATCACTATTGTGTCACAATTAATGATAATTATTTAATCCACAAAAATTATAAATAAATTATCATGATGTAGATAATTTTGTTATATTTCTGTAGACTATTAATTTTCGAAGTTTCATGAATTTTATCACTAACTTAAAATTATTATACTTATAAGATTTAAGAGAGTGACATGTTGTCACTTTCTTTGGTTTTAATAATAATTAAATTATTTTCATGGTCAAAAGTCCATAAAATGAATCTAATCCGACCCTTAGATGATATGGGTTTACTTTTAGCCATCCAATATAATTTTGGAATGTGTTAGAATAATTTTATAATATTATATTTACCCTTAATTACCCGATTTACCTTTAACTATTGGAAATAAAATTTACCGTAGTTACTATTATAATTACCAAAAATAAAAAGTAGCTTATTAAAATAATTTGGATCCACTGATTCCAAATATGGAATCTATTTTTTCAAATTCAATACACAATAGTTGCAGAAATTAAATTAAAACTAATCCCGTTGTCGAAAGAAAACTGGTTTTTCTTTAAAACATTGCAAAAGATTAAATTGATTTAACCTACGAATTCAAGGTAAAATCAATACTAATGACATAAATTATATTAAATGGTAAAAATATATTCTATTTATACTTTAAAACCATCCAATATTATAATTTAACCACATTAGATATTACGATGAAAAAAGTTTTTTTTAATTAAAATATAGCGTGTTTTTACAATTCATTAAAATATGAAAGTCATCAGAATAAAATGAAAATTTTATCCAAAGTAAATTTTTATTTCTTGATTCCAAAGAATAATTTTACTTTGTAAAATGGAAATTATAAACATTTCAAAAACTAGATTTAAAGTGGGTGCGCCATCAAAAGGTGGTAAAAATGCATTTTTTGGAAAATACTTATTTTACCCGAAAAATTTATTTTGTTCTTATAACATGTTCTAGAAAACGTTTAAGAAGAATAATAATGTTATAAAATTCAAAATTTAGTTAATACTATTCATAACGGCTAGTTCATAATAATATTATAATAATATAACATTGTTTAGTAAAACCTAGTATTGCGTACAACACACGCTATTGAGGAAGGTCGTGATTACGTGTAATGCAAGCCAAGTCAGGGCTGCATGTTGTGAAAGAATACTTCGTTGTTTTGTATAACAAAATCCAACCATATTTCATTTATACATTGAATATATATATATATAAACTCAATGTTGCATAGAATAACTATTATCAAAATTGTGTGTAACATGATCCAAGAATAGTGTTGCGTATACCGCATGCTAATACGGTGTTGCGTATAGCGCAAGGTAATCTTGGTGTAGCATACAACACAAGACATTAATGAAATTAAATGAATATTTTTTATAAAATCTTTGGGCGTTACATAGAATACTGGATATCACTCTATCTTTTGTAGAAGACAATGGAAGAAACCCATCATGCTGATGACAGAGATATCTGGGGAATGAGGTCATCACCCGTAGCGGTGAGGATTACAACCTTGGTTCTACAAACAATTTCGTTTCATTAACAAGAATCTCCCATCTCCTACTCACCCATGAACCATATGAGTTTGCAGGGGATAATATGAAAGGAGGGTTTATATACATCCATCCCATAAAACACATCATTTGTATTTGATTAACACCATAATTCCATCCCGTAAACTTGTTAGTTCACTGGTGCCACGTGATGGTGTCCTCCATTCGATTTAGTGGTCTCTAAAAAAAATTTCGTCATAGCCCAAATTCATTCCTTGTACAAATTTTTTGTTTCTTCAAATATTCTTATACAATCCCCCCTTTTTTCTTCCATTTCCAAATCCATTGGAGCAATTTAATTTCCTTTAAAATGATTTTAGGACCAAATAAATGCATTATTATAAAAATTGTTTTTGTTTTTTAAGGTGTATAATCATTATTTTGATACATCTAATCATAAATATCATTATATTATTTATATTTAATGATTGATTTGATAATTAATAATTTTACGGGGAATATGATTCGACTTATTACAATACTGTAATATATTTATTAAATCAATTTAAATTCAATATATTAATATTATGATTAATTGATTATTCCTTTTTTAGATAAGGAGTGAGATGGAAATTTATTATCTAATAATTTTATTTACCTTTTTTTATGTTTATTTACATCTGATACAAATAATTAATCATTTTATTAATGATAATTTCATTGATTTGATGTTTATAATTTAAATTCGGTAAGAATATATATTATTATAATTTCCTTTCAAAACCGTTTATTCCTCAATGTGCATGTTTTCAAATGTTTTTTCCAAAAATGTTTTCACAATTATATAAATATTTTTTACATTCATTTTTTCCTACTTTTTTAATTTTTTATCAAACTATATGAAATTTAGATTCTTGATGTTTTTTAAACATGGTTCTTTGGGAAAATTATATCTAAAATACGAAATGAATGATTTGTTTATCTTATATAGAATGTGATAGGTTTCCCGCCATGATTACTAAATCATTCATTGATGTTTTTTAAAAGCTCACAAGGTTCGTTTAAAAGAAATTTTTTTCTATTATAAATGTGTAGATCTATAAAAATTAATGATTTAAAATGGAATTTTTTAGTAAATTTTTTTATTTTATCTTTCATAATTATTTTTAATCCAAGATATAATTATTTGATGTTACATATGCTCTACTAGGGATATAATTCAAGACTACTATACTTATTCTCTTAATAGTTTGTTTGTGATTATAATGAAATTATATTAATGAAACTTATTTCTTTTCCATGGGTTATGCTATAATGGAATATTTATGAAGCCTATTTCTTTCTATTGGTTATGATAGGATGAATTATTTATATTCTCATGTCACACATCTGTAAGGTTCTTATTATGTTATTAGTGAGACATATATAACAATGAAATTCATTTTGTAATGCATTATATCTAATGAAATTTCAATAGTAAACATGTTGATTTGGTTTATCAACTGTGGGATGGAGGCGCATCCAGATCAACATTGGGAAACGTGTGTGTTACGATCACCTATGTTGGTGGTTTCTTTTGATAACCTTAAAATATGAATGAGTTTTCTATATTTAGGATGATTTCATACTTTTATGATCATATTTTGAAGATATTGATTGATTTATTGTGATTTTCCACAGTTACGGTCAATGATTTATGAAATGATAATGTTTATGCGAGGAATCATGATTATTAAATATAGAAAGATGGGTTTGAACATTATAATTTATGATCATGATCATATAAAAAATTTATTATTGTATTCTTTAAGATGATCATATATTGTCGTATTTTATCATTTTCGACACTGATGATCATATCTTTCCCTTTATAATGATTCATTCCCTAGGTGATGAGGAAACGTTTTGGTAGGGTACACCTATAAGGAGTACTATATTAGTTGATTTTATGGGTGATGTTGAATGTATTAAATAAAATAACAACATTGTATATATAGTATATAAATACAATAAAAATTTATTATTATGGAATGGAAAATATTTTTATATATTGATTATTCATATTATTAGATGTAATATTGTTTATGAAAATCATGTGTTTTTATAGTTACTATCTCAGTAGTTTTTATGTAATATTTTGAGATTATGGTATGCAATATTTTTTGAAAACCCATGGGATAGGGATATGTATAGGATAAAATCGTAATTTTTTATAGTGATCAAGAGTGACCTAGGGTAAAACCATGGTGTCATAGAATACAGAGTCAAAATTTATATAGTATATCAATGATTTATTTTAATTCTGTGATTATCCATTGTGATTAGTATTTATCACACTACGATTTTGGTTATTAGTCAATGGATATAACCAGATGTAATGATATTAATGTTATGTTGGATACCTAATGAAATAATTACCCTCTAAAGTCTCCAAAAATTACAGGAGTTGGAGTGTAGGATCATATAGTTATGCTAAAAAAACATTATCTGGCTATGATGCGTGTTGAGTTTCCTAGTGACCAATGGATGGGAAAACATACTATTTGATATATCAGGATGAATAATCTAGAATTTTTTTTGGTCATTATATATAGTAATGACTATGAAATGGATGAGAACTATTGAGAATATACAACCTATTATTAAAATATCATGAAATGAAAATATTTCTCAAGATATTTATTTTCTGAAAGGAAAAGAAAATAAATGGAGGAATCTTATCATGTATATTTGACATGTGAATTAGACCAAATCCAATTAAAGGGATGGGATTTAGGGGATATTATTTAGTGTAAACCTTTTTCAAATTCATTATATAATAAGGGAGAATTAATTCCATTATCTGAAGAAAATTTAAGTTGAATATATAGGTACCAATGATCAAAAAATGAAAACACTCTCAAGGTATGCCTCCTGTTTAATTATCCACACAAAAAGTAATATTGATAAATTATTCGGTTGCCTAAACCCAAGTGACTGAATTAAAATAGATATAGAAATACTTTATAGAAATGATGAAATCATTTTATGTTCACTCAAAGTAGATATTGAAGTTAGAGATTACAACAATTCCCCTAGATTTGATGAGAAAAGAAAGATATATCAACTGAAAACTAAAATAAATCAAATGGCTAAAAGAAATTCTAGATATCTACAAGAGAAAAGGTTTGATGAAACATAAATATAATTATTTGAATAGAACTAGGTGATTATATAAATATACCATGGTGTGTTATAAGTCTCTTGAATGTCGAAATTAAATTATAGGCCCATTTATTTAAATGGTGAAGGATAAGAAAATAACTAATTCACCACCCACAATTCAGTGATTCAATTGAAAATAGGTGTTAAATATGAAAATAAATAAACCAATCAAATAAATAATTTTGAATGAAATATACACAATAATCAAAAATAAAATCGAATAGGGTTAATATTATGAAATTATTATGGAATAATTGAATCATTATAATTAGGGAACCCTTATTCTCTATTCCTTATATACTAGATTAAATCTATATTTTTGTGCATATATTATTATTTATCTATTAGTGGAATTTCATCAGAGTATGTATTTTTACATTGATTTAGGAATAATGAAACTAGTTGTGATATTTTACCAGTAAAAGGATGAACATGAGATTATAATGAGATTTATTTTATAAGACAATATCTAGTTAAAGTGTAAGAGGGTAAATTGTCTTTTGTAAGTGTATATGTCTCCTTGTGGGATTAACAAAAGAATTATGGATACCATCATTATTTTATGTGTTGACATCCCTCTTGAGGAATTTCCATGATCAGAGTTTATCTATATTAATTTAAATTTATGGAAATTAAAGGCCTTTGGTTTTGTTAATGTTACAATGATATTCATGGAGGATTTCCTTTAATCATTGTGGACATATGACTAATATTATTAGTGACCTATAGGGTTTTCCTTATTTTTATTGTCTAAATGATTAGGGGTGGTACACAATCAATATATGAAGTTAGAAAACTACATTCAAATAAGATTTCAATAATGATATGCATTACATAATATATATTAATGAAGTTGTAAAGATTCATCGATTATTATATTCAATTGGATATTATTATGATATGTTCTTTACCTAGAAATATAGTTGATGTCCTCATAGAATCGTGATATTGAATAAAGATTCAGTTCTTTATATCATATTTAGGGAGATGGTTAGTCTAATTGAAGCATTACAATTCTAGAGGATATACTGATATATTTTTCTATGGATTTGAATGGGGAATGGAATCAACACCTCTGTATAGTTAGATTTTCGTGAAAAATTAGCTTTCACTCAAGCATTCATATTGATCATTAGGAAATCCATTATAAAATGAATTTTAGAAATACAACATACAAAAATGTAATTGGTGAATGAAACTAGTTGGTACGAGAGAATGCTAATGATATAGATTATATGTTTAGAGACATATGACAACATGTAAGAAAAACAACAAGTTAAAGGAAATAGTACACTAAAAATATTTGATGTGATATTGAATTAGGTGTTGGTGAGAATGTCTTTCTATGAATTTATCAATTGAATAAATAATCTAAAGATAAACATTGTATATATCGGTTCCTTTTAAATACCTTATCATATCAGTAATTTAGATTACAATTTATAAATTCAATATAATCACTCTCATGTTATTGTTGTGTCTAGTGTATCTCTCTCAAGGAATTACATATAAAATACCTCACATTCAGTAAACGTAGTGGTTATATTGTTGGAGGATGATATTTATTATGAATTATAAACATTAGATATTATAGATCACAAATTTATGGTTTAGTGAAACAAGACCACTCATTTGGTTAATTTTTTGTGATAAAACCTCCAGTTGAAGAATGATATAGGGGAACCTGAGGATGTGTTAAGGTAGTTGTATCTCTTCATGAGTCTTTATCAGAGTTACACAATTATATGGATAAATTATTTTAATCATTTTATAATTTAACAACCCATGATTTATTAATATTTCTATTTTTGAATAAATTTAATTTCATTGATAGTCATCATTACAAAGAATACATATATTAAATAATAGTAATTTTTTTTATTTCACACAACCCATATAAAATAGATTTTAAATAGGGATGTGTGAATATGATTAAATATATTATTAAATAGGTATGAATTTAATTTTCATTATAAATATATTAATTCTTAGGAAAAAATTGGAATAGTTTGTAAAGTAATTTTATTCTTTTAAAATAGGATTTTATAAAAAATTGATTTTTATTTCATTCTATGGGAAAATAAAAATATGTTTTTAAAAAACATTTAGAAAATGAGTGTGAAAAAATAAAAATTATTTTTTGATTCATCGTGTTATCCTTAACTTAGGAATAATTTTTGATAATTTTTAGAAATGATAAAATATTCAGTGAATATTAAAAAATTACGTATTTTAATAAAACTATTACATTCATTATATTTAAATGTCAACATATGATTTATAATTGATATCAACATAATGAAAGTAATTTTAAGTTATATGTAATACAAATAATTCCACTAAAACACTTAATTATCAATTATTTTGGGATAAGTTTTTTTTCATACTTATAATCACTTTTTTAAAAAAAATCCATTATTCATTTTGTTTTGACATTTTAATTTTAAATTTAATTTTACAAATTTTTTGTATTTTATTTTTATAAATGGATTCCATATTTTGGACAAGAAGATCTAAATTAAATTATATTTTCTTTTTGATTTTATTAATAAAAAAATATTGTGGTAATAAAAAGATATACCGCAGTATATGTAAACTAGGATAATAGGTTAATGATAAAAGGTCAAACAATAAAATATGTGAAAACTAGAAAAATAAATAGTTTTTGATGTGTTTATCCACTATAAACATCTTTTTAATCCTTAATTATCCCCCTAATTCATTGTAATTCATTCCACTAAATTTTTGTGGGCTTTAAATATAATAAATCATTATTTAAACAAATAAAAACACCCCTTCCCAAATAAAAATATCATCCTTCACCACCCATTTCTCCTCAAAAGCCTTGATACATTTTAAATCACTTAAAAAACATATTCTCACCACTCTAACCACATACACGATATACTGTTATCAACAATATAATAATTCCATATTTCTTAATGGGTCCTTCAAGGAGGTGATATTTAAGAGGAAGTTAAAGTACACAATAAGCAAGGGAAACATGCGTTAAGGGTTTCTAATCTCACTTTTACTTATATTAGTTATATTCTTTATTAATCACAAGTTATGTTTTTGTGGTTTATATACCACCCTTTAATATATCTTATTAGAAATATCATTATCTTCATTGTATATAATGTTTTATTCTATAATTATTACATTAATGGCGAATAGGATTCGATGAATTACAAAGTGGTAAGGGATTTCTTAACTCGGTTACAATTACTTAGGTTAAACTTCTACCTCATTAATTATTTAAAATCATGATTATTAGTGAATTAACATTTTATTATGTTTTTTTAAGACGTTTTGTGTAGATTTACAGTTGATATACATAATTGATTGACATTATGAATTCTCAAATAGAAGATATGAAATTTATAAGGGAAATAATTTAAACAATTATCATCCTAAAATCTCTCTCAAATCACACTTTTTCTATCATGAACTTGTTTTATAAAACAAATTCAAGAAATTTTTTAACTATTCTCTTATGATTGTTAAAATTACTTTTCACATAAATATAATTTTTTTATATATAGTTTGAACAGATTATTATTCACATTTTCTAAATGAGGTTTGTTGTGAATACTTTGATAAAAATAAGGAAGGAATTTTTAAAAAATTATAAGGTATGATAGGATTTTACCATTATAATGACTTCTTATTTAGTTTATGTCTCTTTTATTCTCTTAAAAGCATATTCTCAAATAATTTTATTTTAATTTATAATGTTGTGTCTCTTTAAAAATAAATAATTTTAAAGTGGATTATTTTAATTTATTCAAGTGTGTAATCAATACTATTTTTCATCTAATATAACATTAATTAATGATACTTATTTTATAAATGGGATATTATTCTATGATATTATCATTACTATCATTATGTTTTTTATTTTTTTGATTTCATGATATTTATAAAATCCATTTCCCTTCCATGGTCTATGATATGATGAAATGTTTATGAAACCCATTTCTTTTTTTGAGTGAAGATATGTGGAATGATTTATGTTCTTGCATAATATATATATATATACTATTTTCAATATGTGATGGATGAGAACTATATGTCTCTATAATTAGTTGGGTAATAAATTATATCTAATGAGATAACAATGGGATACAAGTTGATAGGCTTTATCCATTACGTGAAATACATATCTCCTAATCAAATATGGGAAAAATGTGTTTCATGATTCAATATGTTGATGTTCATTGTAGTTATCCTTAAAATAAGAAATGATTATCTATATTTATGATGTTGAAAACACATTTATAACATGATAATATTAACCTTGATTTATTTATGATGATTTATAACACTTATGGTACATGTATTCTGAAATGATAAAATTTATGTAATGAGTCATGATTATAATCTATGGTAGGTTGTGATGGACTTTTATAGGTTATGGTCATGATAACATAACCATATTCTTATATTATTATTTAATATGAACCTGGATTGGTATCTCTTTTAATTATCCTTATTGAAAATATTAGTTTACCCATTATAATGATTTCTTCCCCCCATGATGAGGAAAGGTATATATATAGTATACATAAGTGGAGTTCTATATGAGAATATATTTAAAGGTTATGTTGATGATATTTCATAAAATAAGTTGTTTTTATAAATAATATAAAAAATAAAATATTATAGTTCTATCATAAAAAATATTATTATTTATTGAATACTCATCTAAATATATGTAATATTTGTGTTTTAAAGGATTTGGATATCATAATGTCCATTTCTATGTCATTTTACCATATTGAACATGTTGAGTTGGTGGAACATTTGGTCAATCATGTGGAGCTAGAGGATAAATGATTTATATTTCCTAGCTCGTAATCATAGGATTTACTCATCCTCTTTTCTATGATGGTGGAAGGTGGAGTAAAACATTAAATAGATTATGGATAGTTGAAGTGGGTTATAGTTAAAAAAATGCATATTCACAAGGATTGATGATATAATTGATCATATAAGAGGGCATCATTATATTTATAATATTTTCATATAGTAAGGGTATCACTTGTTCATAGTCTGAAAAATGGTCATACACATTTCATTGGTTAGGAGAAGATATTGAAAATTCGAGTTTTTTGTTATGAAATTTGGTCAGAGTAATAATGTGGTGGTATTTTTTGGATTTGATGAACCGGGATATTCATTGGTTCTTAGAATCTATTATTTTTTTTTCAAAGATGATATTTTTGTGTAATACAAGATATAGGAGGAGAATATAGACCATATGAATATATTTATTCGAAACATGAATGAAAATAATATGTTTGGTAATATATCAATATATGTGTTTGGGATCTAGGATGTGTTTCTTCATGGGACTTTGATTTAATAGAGGATAATCATAGTAAATTCTAAAAAGGTGTAGGAGTTTATGAAATAGGAGAATCCCAAAATTGTCTTGGAAACCTAAATCTTCTTGGTATTGGATTTTTAATACAAGAAATTTTTTCATGACTTCATGAAGGTCGAATCTTTGATAAAAACATTAACATTTAATGGATTAAATTTTGAATGAAATTGAATGTGATAGAGATTATTTTGGGAGATGAAGGTGAGGTTGACTTCAGAACCATTTCTGATTCTTCAAGAACAATTATTATGTTATGATGTTTTGTTTTAATACATTTTCTATGGTCTAGGAATATTTCTTCATTTAATGGAAATAGGTGGTGGATCAAGGATTTATCCATTTATCCCATCATGATCATCACCAAAATACACATTATATTCAATTAGATATATTTATACATATACTAAAAACATAGTGTCACTGTCTATATGTGGGGATATATATTATATTTTATGATCCTGAAATATATTATTACATAATGTTATCTAAATTGTTCACAAATCTAGTGTGTAGAGTATGTTTATACTTTTTTTCTACATTTCTTCGAACCCTATGAAATGGAATGTGGTTAGAAATTTGGTGTATAATAAATTAATCAAAAATTACATGATGGAATAAGTTGATAAGTGGCTTGTGATGAGTTAGTTAGTTGGTATGTGATTAGAATTGAATGAGGATAGGGGAAATGTATTTTTTGATTTTATTGTTAGGTAAACCATTTTTAATCAGCAAGTTATACTCAGGAAGGTCACAAACACTGCCAAGAAACATTTTACATAAATCAATTATGGTGTGGTGATGTTAGATGAGTGTCCATATCACCTAGTGTAACTTTATACTTTTATAGTAGGTTACTTGTTCTATTTTTTTAATTTAGGAGTTATTGGATAGTGGGAACCAGACATGTTGTGCTTTCAAGCAAGGGGGATTTTATTTTTATATTCATTATGATTGGTTTTATACATACTGTTAGTTTGATGAATACAATTTTTTTGATCATTGATCAACTCACTAAATTAGTGTATATTCTCTTTATAAAAGAGACTTTGAAATTTGATGACTATAGGGGATTTTATGTCCAATAGATTATAATAATTCATGGGGTTTCATCTGTATTTGTTTCTAACTTGTAATAGAGGTTCGTATACATTTTTTTGGAAGTTTTATTTCAGATCATGTGGTCCCGTATTAGACTAATAATGGATTATCATCCATAGATAGATCGATAGATAGATAGGGCCATCTAGGTTCTAGATTATATTATCCAAGCTTTGGTTCTTAATTTAAATGACCAATAAATTTTTTAATTATTAATTTAATAATTTAGTAATTTTATTGTTATTATTTTTTAATCAAAATGTTTTACAAATATATAAAACCTGTGATTTCTAAAAAGAAATTTTTTCCTCAAAATTTTTTTGATGTTCTTTTCAGGTTATTTTTATTTATCAATTAAATCATTCAACTATTTTCTATATAATTCATTGAGGATATTTTATTTCGATAACATCCTTATTATTTCACTAGACGTTTAATGATTAATCTAAATATGGATGTTCAATTTTATTATTATTCACTATATTGACCAGGAAGGTTTATGATAATGTTAATTTATTAAGGTATGTATTATGATTTTTAATGTTAGTTTTTTCAATTATGAATGTTTATGTTGATTATGTTTCACCCTTTTCTTAGGAGGAATGCACTAGAGATAGTAAGTGATAGGAGAGGCTCGTTGTATCCCCTTGATGCATCATTTGGTCACATTAATGAAACAATATTTTTTTTGGATGGTGGACTTACCAATTTATTTAGATTACTTGGGAGAATACCTCAATGGTCTATTCTAGATGTCCCACAATATAGATTACATCATTATGAATTCATTTATTTTTATTCCATGTGATTATTTGATTATTTTTTTATATAAATGGTTAAATTGTCTTGGTCATGTGATTATTTATAAGGAACTATTTAATAATTATTTATTCATACTAAATTATTTTCATGTTATTGAATAATTTGAATTTTATTTAGTTCTTTAACCTTCCCTATTGATTATTGTAACACCCCGACCCCATTTACCTAAGGTCGGTGACTTATTTTAATACATTGGAATGATTATAAGGAATCATGTCCCGAAGGACCGATCAATTTGGCAGTTTTGGAAAATAGAATACATTCATAGACTTTACATCATATAAAATACAAATGGATAATCCTTTTATAATCTCGTTATTCTTCCATCTTAAACCAGCATGTAAATCATAATACACTTCTATGAATCTTGAGAAAATAAAAAAATAAATTGGTGAGAATAGATGCTCAGTATGAGTAAAATTTTTTGCAGAAGCTATATACTTATAAGGCATGATGTATAATAAAAACAAAAACATTTTTAACCATAATCATGAACCTAATATATAAAAATTAAATCAAACATTACCCTATAAACATGAAAATGGATATTCTATTAGTCGAATACTCACATGTAATAATAAATTTCTTAATGAGTGAATGCCTAACCCCGAACATCATTACCACATAGTCATTTCATTTTGTGTAGACTACAAATAGAATTTTTTTCAAGGCCATATTCCAAGACACTAGTTTTCCTCATGAGACATACTGATGTATAGAAGTGCTATTAAAGGCTCCACCTGTCACTTACTATGTCCACTACATTCCATATATGTAATTGTTGAAACATAAAATTATCATTCTTATGAAATATAGCATAAAATTGTTTCAATAAATTAACAATAAACAATAAATGGTATAATAATAGTACATATATATTAAAAAAATCATAACTGATTCAATAAAATATGGAATATTGTATTATATTGAATCACCCATAATCTAGAATAATATCTATTAAAGGATGTTGACATAGTTGAAAATGATCGGAATAACTTTTTGAGAGAAATAACCCTTTTGTTGACGTCATTTAAAAGTCATAAATTTATAAAGGAAGTAATTAATAGATATTTTTGAATTAATGTGTCCCGTAACAATCAAAAAAATTTCTTCTTAATTAACTTCTTAAAAAATCATCAAATAAATAAATCCATTAAACCATTTTTAAAACATGGACCTTAATTAAAAAATTCTGAAAAATAAATCATAAAAACATTTAAAATTTTGTTTTATTTAAAAAGAAACGTAAAAGAATAATTTTGAATTTTTTTTATGAATCATGGAAATGGTTAATAAATTTGTCTCAAAAAATACTTATACATAAACAATATCTGAAAATAATGAGATTGTGGATTTACCATTACCTTGAACATTCCTTTGGTCGAGAGTACGTTTAACCTCCTTTACAATGACCATAGGGTTTTATTAAATTATAACCAAACTATATTCATATTTATTATATCATAAAGTATTTATTTCGGACTTTATACTCCCCATTTAATAATGATTTCCATGTTAAATTAACATTTCTGGCAATAATCAGTTTCTTTATCGTACATGTTTTAACTTGTTGATCTTGATCATATAATTTTGACCATTATTTAAATACTTACATAACATAAAACATTATTTATATATAATATTTATTAAGAATTTAAATATGTATAACAGATAAATATATTAAATGAAATACACTATTTATGAAGATGGTTGGTCGTATGTTCACATAATCGTTGATTCCATTTTCATATCATATTGAATGGAAGTAAGTAAATAAGATATATTTAAGTACATATATATATATATATATATATATCGTAGCATTATTTTTTAATATATTACATACTTATTAATGAATTTTTTTAAATCATCTTCAAAGGGTGAACCTGGAAATAAATCTCATCGCGTCGATGAGACATTAAGTCGTACGTACACATGAGGGATGATATCATTTCCTTAATGTTTAAAAGGTGTGGAATTGGATGGGATATTAATGTTACAGATACATTATCATGGTATTTCCATTATTTATATATATATTAATCATCATCATATCCATCCAAATAACATTGTGTTGAATAACAAATTACACCACCACATGGAGATGGTAAGTCTGGTGTACACATGCATGGTGACATTATCATTAATTGGATGGATTGGATAATGAATATGGTTGTACCATATTTATAAGAACATCACAATATTTATAAGGTACTGGAGTTATTATTTTGGTCTAAAAATAACAATGAACGAAAAAGTAGAACAAGAAATGATCTTTTAAAGAGGTGATAAATTAATTACCTCTTCTTCGGGTGTTTCCTTTTGATTTAAACAAAAGGGATCCTTTGGATGGATTTCTGCTCAAGTAAATGCCTCTAATTTTATGTGGTTGATTTTGGTAAACGATTTGGTCAGGGGTTGGCCGACCCAAATGGATTTGGAGGTGTGAATTTTAGAGAAGGGGATGTGCCCTTTTATAAGAGTGGTGAGAGGAATCATAGGAAAAAACATGAAATATTATTTTATTATACAATACTATTAGGTTTATAAAGCCTCCAAATAAATTTATTTCGAGCCTCAGGTGGTTATGGGTAAAAAAAATCTCAAAACAGGTTTAAGAAAAGTTTAGGTTACCATATTAATCTTATCTTTTATAATTACCTCCTAGTTAAATAGTTTAACATATACTATGTTTCCATTGAATTTTTTATTATATGGTTTGTAAACATACACTAAAATTCCAAGTGATCCCGAAGTGGTTCATTAATGATATACTTATAATTATATATTTCATTTAGTCGATCCTTATATTTTTAGGAATATTATATAATATAATAATATAGTTTTTGTTTCAAAAAATCATTATTTCATTTTTGACACTATTTTGTATTTGATTTTTTGTTAAAGTCATAAAAAATTATGACTTCAAAAAAAATTTATTTAATCAAAACTAACATGTCATATTAACCAAAAAAATTTATATTAATTAATTAAACTTTTCAAATAATATTTATTTTAATATTTATTATATAACTTATCTAATTCTATTATTAATAAGGTAATTATTGCATCATCATTTTGTCATCAATAAATTTAATTATTTAATGTCTAAATGTTATAAATAAAACACCATGATGTATAAACAATTTTTATCTTACTAATGAATACTTATAGGTGAATTTAGATTTTTTATAACCCTATATTAAAATTTTTTAGTTGTTAAACTTTGAAATGTCCACTTTGAACTCTTCTTTAAATAAAATAATAATAAATGTCATAATCTTATCCAAGTGGACCAAAATGATCAAATTTAATTAATAAGGTTGGTTTTTTCCGAAATAAACTTATCCAATATAATTCAAATATGTGTTATGGTGGTTATAATATCATTTTTACATTTAATTACCATATTTACTTTTGACCATGGTAAATAAAAGTCAAAACTTACTATTCATGAAAATATATTTTCGTATTATTGGACCAAATTTATTCATTGATGTCAGCCATGCCTCTTGGATTTTTGAAATTCAATTCAGAGGAGTGGTAAAATTTTGTTTTATACAAATTTTCCAATGTGCATAAGAGGTGGGTAAAAGAAGTTAAAATTTTCAATAAAGTTTTATATATCTATTTTTATTATAAAATAGATGTAATGAATCAAATTGAACTTATATAAGTATTATATATCTATTTTAACATAAAATAAATTTAAATTAAATAAATATTTATTATAATAAAAAGTCTATTTTAAACAAAAATGAAATGTTTTTTACTATTCATAAAAAAATGAATGTATTCAAAAAAATACCAAATATTCACCGTATTAATATTTTGATATTTATAATTTAAAAATTAATTCTATTATACCAAATTAAAAACATATATGTTTTAGTGATTAATTTTAATTAATTCCCGCTGTCAAAACTAAAAGCGGGTTTTTAAAAAGTAAAAACTATCAAAAGATTGGAATTTAGTTATCTCAATTTTTAATGTGAAATTACCTTTAATGACATAAATTATATTAAATGATAAAATTATAATCTAATTATACTTCCAATACATTCAAATTAATAATTTAAAACTACAATTTATTTCAAATAAAAAATTTGTTTTCAATTAAAATTTAGTATTTTTCAATATTCATCAAAATATAAAGGTTATCAGAAAAGTACCAAAAATTTATCCAAACTAATTTTGTTATCGTGAATCTAATGAATAATTTAATTTAATTAAATATAATATATAAAAGTTTCCAATATAGTATTTAAAAAGGGTTATCTATTAAATGGGAGTAAAATTTGATTTTCAAAAAAATACTTCCTCTATCTGAAAAAAATGAACATATTATTATATTTTGTCAAGGAAACAAATAATATGGATTCTAAAAAAATATGGAGAATATAAAATTCAAAATTCAGTTAATACTATTCATGACCACCTTTTGAACAACTACATTGGTAATTCGTGGTGCACTCGAGCTCGATGATGTGTGTAGCATAAGTTATTGAATCACTTTGAAGAAATAACTTACAATGAAATATTTGGGTGTTACATTCTCCTCTCGTTAAATAAATTCCATCCCCACTATTTGAAAATTTTCATTGAAAATAAATTTTTGAAAGTAGAAAAATACCTTTGTGGAATACCAAAATCATAAATTGTGTTAATAAAATGTAGTCTTAATTATAGGAAAATGGAAATAAAAAATTCCCGACCAAATTATGATCTCAATTTGGAGAACATTGTTGGAAATTTGAGACACATAATTGGAATACAATTTAAATACTTTTAAGGATTGATTAAGGTCACCAATAACAAACAAGTGTAAAAGTGAGGGCCTCAAAGCCATCAATATATGCTAATTTAAAATATCATCTCTTCAAAAATATCTATGATATTAGGATAAGTCATTTTTGGTTTTAAGATCCCTTACCAAATGTTTAATAATTAATTTATTCATAGAATATTAGAGAAACATATTAATTGAAACTTATAGTTTTTTCCTTCAAATAATTTCTACCACAAACTCATCTTTCACTCCCAATGATAATAGAATTCATAAATATTCAATTGATTTTAATTGTATAGGGTTCCCTAGTTAATTAATTATTTATTAATTTGAGAAAATATTAAAAAAACATTATTATATAAACTAATACATCACGTAGACCAGTGGTAGGTGATGCCCCTTGTCTTGCTTCGGTTGCAGGTTCATGTCTGGAACCCTTGCTAGATGTGACATGTTGTGGCCCCAACACCGTGTTTTCCTTTTTATAGAAATACAAAAATAATCTTCAGAAATTCTTTAAACCTAACAATTGTATCCAATGTCAAACATAATCCATTCCAACCTTTAGACTTATCGAAAATAATTCTGTCTAAAATCATTGTAAAAAATTAATAATGATGTTAAATACATTGAAGATATTTTTACTATGTAATAACATGTGAATACCTCTATAATGTATTATTTTAAAACACGATAACATCCTGAATTATCATAAAACCTTATTGATTACATTCATGCTCCATTATTCCTAATAGAATATGAGATATACTCTTTATATCAAAAAATAATATAAACTCCAAAATTAATGGAATAAGAAAACAATTAATTAGTTTCAATGTATTCAAGAATATTGAATATATTTTTTTGCAAATCAATCGTATCTTATTCAAAAATCAATACCTCAGTATCAGAACCATATTAAGGTTTATATTTACTTCAAACATGTATTTTCCAGAATTTTTAACTTGTTATGGAGTCAATTTTTTTTGAAACATATAATATCAAATCCTCATTGAAATAATAATGCAATATGCTCATTATTTATTTATATAATTCATATAACTAGTACATATTTGATACAACACTCAAATGAAATAATTATTTAACAAAAACATAAGAACAATATTCATTCCTCTTCATCATTGGTAGTATCATAACTTGATTATTATTCAATAGTATCATATGGGGAATTCACAGATGATTTGGACATTGATTAGCGTAGTGTCCCAACTCCTTGCTGATAAAGCATTATACATTTGAAATAATTATCTTACCCTTTTTTTCATGTAATTTGTATAATTTTTCTCCACACATATAGAAAATTCCCATTCCCTTCAAGCATTTAAAAACTCTATTCATTCGACAATTTTCAAATATGGGAAAATCCTTCTTTCCACTCTTCTATTTATCCATATTTCTCTCTACCATCCTTTGCTTCTATTTCTTCCCTTCAAAGCCATAAGACTTTGAAAATTATTTACATATATTATTAACACATGATATAATTTCTTCATATGATGAGTATATGTGGGTTTTTATTTCCCTTATAAATGTTGGCCTAATACCATGAATTATATGATCATTATTAGTCTTTGGATCATGTGTATTAGTAGTGTTCTCATTCCTTCTATTGGGTGCCATTTCTAAACAATGACATACACTATGTTTGTTTATGAATAAAATTTCATTATTACCAACTTGTAAAATACCTAACTTAAATTGAAAATATTATGAATATAATCTATAATCATAAAAGAAATGTTTTCATTGAGGAAGTTTTTACACAAAAAACATTCATAATGTATTGTAAAGTAAATATGAATTATCCTAAGAATATCACTAGTGAGTACCATAAACAAGAGTGCAGCAAGGCCCATTTTTGTGTACCAGGATACCCTAGGTCAAGATTGAAACTCATTGTCAATGTTTTAACTCCTATGTACATCTGTTCCAGAGCCGACTATACTAGGTCGTATCCACACAAGGATGTATTGCTTAAAAAATACACAAAATATCTATATTATTAATATTCTAGGATGTTCTTCTATACTAATATATAAAGTCAATATTAGGTTAATGTTCTATAATCAGTGTTTTTTCTAAATAATGTTTCCAAGGATTTTACAAAACTTCTTCAGATACCAACGGTAACACCCCAACTTCAGTTACCCAGAGTCGATGCATTTTTTTAATACATTGGAATTATTACAAGGAATCATGTCCCGAAGGTCCAATCAGTTTAGCAGTCTAGGAAAATAGATTACATAGATGAACATTACATTACATAAGATACAACATGGATCATCCTTTTAGAATACCAATATTATTATTACTTAAACAAACATGTAAATCATAATAAACTTCTTGGAATATTTGGAAAAGAAAACATAATAAAGGGTGATCTCAGATGCCCAGTATGGGTAAATAATGTAGTAGATGAAATAATATTTTAAGGAAATATGGGTAATAAAAACAAAATAATTTTGAAAAAAATGGAACATAATATGTTAAAATAAATCAAACATTACATATAAACATGAACATTGATTTTCTACTGGTCAAATAATAACATGTAATAATTAATTTCATAATTATTCAATTTCTAATATCATACATCATTACCACATAGTTAATGCCTCATGCCAAGACTACTAATAACATTTTTGTCAAGGCCTTGTTTCGAGACACTTTTTTGTCTCATGAGACCTACCAATGCATCGAGGAGCTATAGCAGGCTCCACCCATCACATTCTAAGCCCACTATATTCCTCATATGAAAATTTTGATACATAACATTATCATTCATATTAAAAAAAGGATAAAATTTCAATACAGTAACCATAAAACATGAATGGAATAAAAATCAAACATCCACAGTCAAACATATCGTAACTCATTCAATAAAATATGTAATATTGTATTATAATAAACCAACATAAATCAAGAATAATGTTTATTGAAGGATGTTGACATAGTTGAAAATGATCAGTAAATCAACTTGAGAGAAATATCCCATTTTGTGAAATCATTTTAAAGTCATACATTTATAAATGAATCCATATAAGTGATATTTTTGAATCAAAGTGACCCATCCATATTTTAATCCTTTGAAAGTAATTAAAAATTTATAACAATCAAGTCCACATTATTAAATCCTTAAAACCATTTTTAAAACGCCGAAATTAATAAATAAATTTTTAGAAAAATAAATCATAAATACTATTAAAATGATGTTATAGATAAATAGAACCTTAAAACAATAATTATGAAATTTATTTTTTGGAACATGGATAGTAATAATAAATATGACCTAGAAAATACTTAATCCTAAAAAATCTTAGATAATAATGGGATTGGCGAATTAACCCTTACCTTACACATTCCTTGGGTCTAGGGTACGTTTAACCTCCTATATAATGACCATAGTATGTTATTTAATTATACGATAACCATATTAATTTTTATTATATCATAAATGATTTATTTATGACTTTATATTACCCATTTTATAATGATTTCCAGGTTAAATTATCAATTCAGCTAATAACTGCTTTCTTTATCATTCTTTTTTTAACTTGTTATTCTTAATGATATCAATTAGATCATGATTTAAATACATATAAAATATAAAACATGAATTATATTTAATATATATTTAGAATATAAATATGTATAAAATAAAGATATATAAAATTAAAAACACCGTTTATGGAGATTGTAGGTTGTACATACGCATAAACGTTGTTTCCGTTTTCATAACATATTAGACGGAAGTAAGTTAATAAAATATGTATAAGTACGTATATATATATATAGTATAATTATTATGTAATATATTACATAATTATTAACAATATATATTTTTATAATCATTGTTGAATGGTGAACCTGTAAATGAATTGTATCGCGTCGTGGAGACGGTAAGTCGTACGTACACATGAGAGAGGATATCATTTCCTTACTGATTAAAAGGTGTGCAATTGGATGGTATATTAATTATAAAAAAAACTATAATGTTATTTACATTATTTATTTAAATATTACTCATAATTATATCCGTCTAAATTACATAGTGTTGAATAACAAATTACAGAAATGTGTGAAGATGGTAAGCCGTATGTACACACGCATGGTGACATTATCATTAATAGGATGGATATGATAATGAATATGGTTTTAACATAATAATAATAACATCACAATGATTAAAAGGTACTGGAGTTATTATTTTGGTATAGAAATAACTAAGAAAATGAATGTGAATGAAGAAACGAACATTGAAAGAGGTGATCAAATAATTAACTCTTTTCTGGGTATTTCCTTTTAATTTGTACAAAAGGTATCCATAGGTTAGATTTATGCTCACGGTAAGGCCTCTATGATTAATTGAGGGAAGTTGGGAGGAGATTTGGGTATGGTTTGTCTTATCCAAATGGATTTGGAAGTGTGAATTTTAGATAAGGTGAAGTTCAATTTTATAAGCTGGGTGAGGGAAACCTAAAGAAAAAAATTAAATATTATTTTATTATACAATCTTATTTAGATTCTAACGACCAAAAAATAATCTATTTCTTTCCATATAAGTTTATGGTTCGATATAATCTCAACCAATAGGTTTTTTTTAGGTTTAGGATACCATATTAACCTTATCTTTTAGATTTAACAAATAGTTAATAAGTTTAACATTTACCATGTCTCCTTGTATTTTTATATTGTATGATAATTAAACATACTATAAAATTTCAAGGGAACCCCAAGTTGTTAATTAATAATATATATATTTTTATGAATGTCATTTTTCGGAACCTTATTTTTTAAAAAATATTATAAAATTTATTAATAAAGACTTTGTTTTAAAAAATAATTATTTATGTGTTGATGCAATATAGTATGTGTTTTTTGATTAAAGTCATAAAAACATTATCACTTCGAAAGAAAATTATTTAATTAGCACCAACATGTCATATTAACATATTAAATTATATGAATGCATTAAACCTTTAAAATTATATTTATTATAATATCATTTATTTGATTCTTTTATTAATAGTGTAATTACTGCATCATCATTATGTAATAAATAAATTTAATTATTAAAAGTATAAAATTTATGAATAAAATTCCATGATGTAGAAAAATATTTTATATTTCTAATTTAACATTTATATTTGAATTTAGGTTATGTATAACCTTTTATTAAAAATGTTTTATTTATTAATAATTGAATTTTACACTTCTATCTGTTCTTTAAAGAAAATAATAATAATTGTTCAAATCTAATCAAACTCGACTAAAAGGATCATATTTAATTCCTAAGGTTGGATTTTGTCAAAATACGCATATCAAATAGAATTATTACATGTGTTAGGGTAATTATAATATCACTATTACATTTAAATGCATTATTTACTTTTAATCATGGTAAATAAAAGTCAAAAGTAACTATTCGTCCAAAATTATTCTCATCTTATTGAACTAAATTTATTTATTGATGTCAACTATGTCTCTCAAGATTTTTATATTCTATTCATAGAATAGATAATATTATGTTTTATTCATTTTAGCAAATGTGCCCAGGCGGTGGGTAAAAGGCATTAAAAAGTTCAATAGAATTTTATAGATTTAAATTTATTATAAAATGACTTCAATGAGTTAAATTAAACTTATATATGTATTATATATATATTTTAATTAAAATACATTTAAAAAAATTAAAGAAGTATTTAAATAAAAAGTCAATTTTAAATAATAAATTAATTTTTTTCAATATTCATCAAAAATTGAATGTTTTCATAAAAATACAAAAAAACAACCCATAGAAAATTTTGATATTATGAATTAAAAAATGAATTATATTTTACCAAGTTCAAAAAATATATTTTTCATTAATTAATTTAAAATTAATTCATGTTGTTAATAATGAAAAATAGGTTTTTAAAAATTAAAAACCTTTAATAGATTGACATGTGTTTATGTTAAATTTAAATATAAAATACTAATTGTAACACCCCAGGTAAATAAATAATATGAAATATTTATATTTATCCATATTTGTGAATCATATATTAATATTACTTTAAAGCTGATTCTGTGCTCGATGGCGTACCCAACACGCAACAACGAGTTTCTTGGGAATCTTACGTTGCACTCTAATAATAAAATAATATTATTTTAAATGGTTGTTAACATGCAGCCGTTGTATTGGCGGGAATGGATAGAAATAACTAAAATATGATTATATATGTTTTAAAATGTTTCTACATTTATCCAATAAAAGCTAAAGGCATAAAATACGGAAAGAATTAAATTTTAGGCGTATATGCCCTAGTTTTCACTAAAGGTTCACTTATTGCATTTTGATGGAGAACCATCATTAAATATAGTTTTTATCACTCTTATACATCCTTTTGGACCAAATAAAACTCTTCTTAAGAATTGGGACATCAAAATTTACTTTGTGTAAATTTTTGGTATCTTTCTGATAAAGTTCATTTTTTAATGAATAGTGTAAAATGTTGTATTTTAATTCAAAACCTCTTTTTAGTCTATTTTATTTTTATGATTATATTATCTTTTTAATTTATTTTAATGTGAAATTAGAATATATTTTTACCATTAAATCCAATAGTGGTCGTTGGAATTTATTTCACATTGAAATCAGACTTAAACTAGTGTCAATCTTTTGATGCATATTGTTTCATAAAAACACGCTATTTGCTATGACAACAGGAATTAATTATTAAATTAATTAATATGACTTATATGATTTTAATTTTGTAAAATAGACTTCATTTTGGAATTTGGGATATCAAATATAGCTTAGGGTGAATTTTTGGGATTTTTTTGAAAAACATCAATTTTTGATGAATATTGAAACCACTAAGTGGTACTTATAAAAACTGATTTTTCCATTTAAATGAAATTTTGCCATCTCTGTGTTTTGAATTTCAAAAATCCGACATACATGGTTGTCATTAATAAGTAAAATGTTGTTCAATGGGATAAAAATAATTTTTTGGTGAATAGTAACTTGTTAAGTTTTTAATCGTGATTAGAGGTAATTAGTGTAGTTAAAGGTAAAACAAATGTTTTAATAATATGAAATAAACTTGACACATGTCCTAACCTCATTGTATGTGTCATGGCCGACTAATAAAACCCATGAGTCAACTTGGGGACCCCATGAAGCCACTTTTGTTGGAAAATGACATTAATATCTTTTTATTTAAAGTTAAAGAAAAAATGAGACAAACATGAAAGGTTTTAGTAAAACAATTTGTACATGGGGTTATACAAATCAGATTTTTTGACTATAAATATTAATTGGAAATATAAAAATATTTCCTACATCATAGTAATTTTTTAAAATTTTTAGACATTAAATAAATTAAATTATTTATGATATCAAGATGATGCAGTGATGACCTCATTATTTAACGATTTAAATAAAATGGAAAGATAATGTAATATCTAAGACCTACACATGTAGAAAACCTATTGGATGGGTTGATTTCTAACCCTTATCACCTTATCCACTAATTATATCAATGTGGGACCTTTTAAATCCGAAACCCATTTTCAAATAAAGTAACATTTTCTTACTTTCAAGAGTGACCCTCTTCTCCTCTTATAAAAGTCCCCCACCTCTACCTCCTTACCCACACCTCTCAAGCTTTTATCTTGGCCAAACTCTGACCATTTCATCTCTCCAAATCCCTCTCTAACTTCGTGAAGCCTCACATTGGGCATAATCCTTTCCAAGGAAGCCTTTGAGCTCAAATCAAAGGAAGTTACCCGATTTAAAGGTAATGTCTTCACTTGTGTTCTTTTGTTTTATTTTGCTTCTCCAACCCCCTAAACTATTTTTATTCATTTATTTTGTAACAAATACAGTATCTTAAGTATACTAGGATGTTTTTATAATAAGGATTCGAGCTACACTTACACACACCTACATTTAATGGTTAAAGAACATACTGTTTCCGTGGATGGCGAATTTCTGCCTCCCGAAACGATGATTGTTCATCATTCTTCTAACACCTTCAAAGGTGGCCATTAAGATGATACTATATTTATATATGATATCCAATATTTTTATGTTTTACTTATTCTTATGTATTTTTCATTTATGGCATACCTTTATGGTTTCCATTATGGGTAAACATGATATCTTCATTTAAGGAAGTGCGGACTACCTCCCCCTCAATGTGATATGATTCGTTAATACCATATGTGGTACGTATAAAGGATATATTTAATGATATTATATATGATACCATACTGGAATTAAAATATTATTATGTATCATTATGTTTTAATTACATTAAATATGAAATAGAAATGGAATTAGCGTTCATGCGTACGTACGGCTTACCGTCTCCATGAACGGTGCATTTCATTTCTTAACTCTATATGTTATGTAATATTATAAATGCATGAATATATGGGATATATATGATATATATGATATATACATCATGAATAAATTTCTGTATATAATTAACCTTTGACCACACGAACAACATGTAATTGTAAGAAGTCCACTTTCGACTTAAGAACCAAGTATCGACAAAACAAACATTATTAACTTAAATGATTACATAATGTCTATGACATGGTAATTAGTGATATAAAAGGAATAATGAACTTGAGAAAGGTTCTTAAGGAAGTATAAATTAACTCATGTTTTTTATTCAGGAGATTAAAGAACGATCGAGTCAAGTCGGACCCGAGGTAAGGGATCATACCCCTCTCTTTCTTTTTAAGTACACTCTTTTATGTCATTCCTTTTAAGCTAATCTTTCTTATGATTGGGATGATATTTTATATTAATACTACTTTACTTTTTATGTTCATATGGTGATAGACCCTATTTTCTCTCATTAATCCATTTTGGGAGTTTTGAGTGGCGCCGTTAGGCTGCCGAATTTTCGTGAGGGATCCAACCTCTCTCTTTCTTTTAAAGTACTCTCATTTATGTCATTTCTTTTAAGCTCATATTTCCTATGTTTGGGGATGTTATTTTATATTCCTAATACTTTAATTTTATGGTCATATTATGAGAGTCCCTATTTGATCTCATAAATCCATTTTTGGATGTTTTATGTGGCGCTGTTAGGCTGCCGAGTTTTCGTAAGGGATTTTTCATCTCACTTTTATTCCCGTGACATTTATGCTATATTTCCCACTATTTCCTTTGAGTGGTGTATGTAATGCCCATTATTATACACTTTTTGTAGTATAATATCATTTATGGGTATTTACATCTTCATTGTATGACTCTTTTTCCATGGGGTGTACGTTTCAAATGTTACCCAACTCTGTAAGGGGACATTTCACCCTCCTCTTTTTAAAAGACTTCTTTTGTAATGTCTTTTAATTTACATATAATTATATTGGGATATGTTATTATATATCCTTATTTATGTAAAGTTTATGTCCATGTGATTAGATACCATTCACTCTCTCATCGACTAATTTTCTGAATTTTGAAGTGATACTGTTAGGCTGTCGAATTTTTACAAATGAACGTCTTAACCCAATTTCGATTTCTTTGGGTTAAAATTGTACTCTTGAACATGTCATCCTATGAATATGTGTGAATGACCTATTATTGTTTCAAACTTGATATCCACTTATATTGGGTGTATTTATATTTCTCACACATAATTAATTGATAGATTTATCCTTAATTTAAGGATACCATCTTTATAATGGATTTCATCTCAATTTACATTTCCATTGAGACTTCATTGTTGTTATGCACCAATTAACTCTTATATAGTGTGTATACTGTATTTTGACATATTATATCATGAATCCCTTTATTCTCATGATATTATAAAGTTCTGATTAAATGTTATTCCACAATTATTTGTGTTCAAGTGTCTCTCATTTTGTTAAAAACTCTTTAACAAAAATATCGTTTTAAATGTTTTAAATATTAATTATTCTAAACCCTTATCTTTAATGTCCATGTTTTGAAAGTGGTTTTCAGTATTTATTAATATGGACATTAATATTTTAAAATTATAATTCCAATAAAATCTTCAAAGTTGTATGGGACACTTTGATTCAAAAATCTTTTTTAAATGGTTTTTGAAAATGGATTGATTAATTCAATATCTGGGAATTACATATTGTGATTGAAAATGAAATTTTGTTATTGAAATGTTTATATTTTCAATATATTATGTGTAATAATTGTACTAGGAAATTATTACGGGTGGTGACGTGAATACCAGGACGGGTGGTTACGTTATAACCTCCAATGCATTGGGTATGGAAGTCGGCCGTATGGCTATTCCATTAAGTATGTTTGGAAGTTGGCCGAATGGATATTCCATCAAGTGATATGTGTGGAAGTCAACCTTATGGGTATTCCACTTAAGTATGTTTATGTCCCAAGTTTCCTTTATATGTTATGTGATCTTTATATGGGTTTTATGGTAATATTTTGGTTATATAAGGGTAAGTAATGAACTTTTATTCAGTGAAGAGTTTTTACTACATCAAAAAGCTGAAAAGTATTACTTTGATAAAGTATACATGGTTTACTTGTTGTTTTAAAAAACTAACAATTTTCATTCTTTGTGTATCCCTTACTGAGCTTTTTATGCTCATCCCATTTTTTTGAAATGTTTTTCACAGGACTTAACGTCGAATAGGGTCAAGGATTGGATCTTGGGAAAGTTATGCTACCTAAAACATGGAACTAGACATGTTTCTTTTTAAGAGTTTTTATTTTATGGAAACATAGTAGAAGTTTCTACTTTGTAATTTTTTGAGATTTAATAGTTATGTCCTAATTCTCTAAAACTCTAATCCTGAAAAGACACTCAATGTGAATTATTCATGTAATTAAATATTAAGTAAGGTTTAAGGCTAGGGCCTTATAGTTGGTATCAAAGGTGGGTTTAGATAACATTAGAGTTTAGGGTATTCTTTAAGCATAAGTGACATTACAATAATGGTTAGGATTTCAGAAAGAGTCCTAGTTTTAGATAAAGTGAATGAGTAAGTATATCTTAGTGTTTACCTTCCTCATTAGTACATGATGGTTTTGTTGATATACTCACACTGACATGTCTGTTTTTAGGGAATGGATTGATCTAGCAGGCACCAAAGAGACAACAGGTTTGAAGGAAACTGTGGTGGTTCTCTGATTAAGATACTAGATAAAATGGAGGATTCAATGAGGAAACTCGTGGTTATTCTAAACAAAATATCAAGGAGTCATGATCAACCACTTGAACCTTGGTTTGTTAGGTAATGCATCATGTACGAGGTGACCAATCGATGAGGAAGTTTAGGTAATAATTATAAAGGTAACCATTAGAGTTTATATGATCCATACTTTTGAGGTAATTACGGGTTATTATATGATATGATGGAAAATGAAAGGCATGATATAAACTTCAGGTTAAAATATGTTATGATCATTTTTGATGATTTTATCTCTTTTTGGGGAATTATTTAAGAATTATATAGTTTTGGAAAAGGACAACACGCAGACCGTGTGACAACCCATTGCGTCGGACAAAGCTGCAAGAATCGATCCCACAACCAAAGTGTGACTGGTATTTATAACCTACCACTAGACTACGTGAAGTCCCTAGTTAGTTTGACTGATACTTTTTAGTTATATGATTTTATGAATTTTGATTAAGTTGATTTTCGGTTATTTATGAAAATGATTAACCTATCATGGAGGATATGTGATTAGGTTAATTACATTTCAATACGAGACTTTAGGAGCAACTGATGTTGTTTGGAGATAAATGTTACAATTTAACTTGGAAGGCTATGCGACTAAATCCTTCAAATATTTGGGTTTCAATCTTAGATTGGTTTACTTTGAAGAAATTTATGGACAAATTTTTTATCGGATGGTCCTCCTTGAACTTTGGGTTTTGTTGGACAAATTTTGGAGATTAAGCATAGATTTTCTTTTTAATGGGTTATCCTTTTCTGGATTATCTAACCTTGTACTAACCTTTTTGGTTTTGGTTTTGGTTAAAGCCTAAAGAAATGGGATGTATATAGTTCTCTTTGGTGGATTAGGTGATTCTCTAGAAGTTGATTATAGTACTCTTAATGCGAACAAGTCTCCCTAAATAATTGCCTTTTGAAAAGAAAAGTATGAGTTTGATTAAGGAATCTAGTAAAAGTTTAATGTCAACATGATAAGTGATTATGTTTCCTTATGAATAAATTCCTCAATAAAAAGTAACTGAAAACAAAAATGTTGTCTATTAACTTTTCTTACTGGGGAATTGAATACCATTTAACCCATCACAAGTTTGTGATTTTCTTATGGTTAAATTTCTCCTAGACATGTTTACTATCACACTCCCTCAAGAACATGACCCTTTGATTTTTCATCCATGTCCACGTTTTTCTACATATGGGTTAACTCGGGTGACCTCTTTACTTATCTTCCTTTATTTTAAAGTGATTGTTTTACCGACTCTTGTGCCGATGTGGGACTTTCAAGGATGTTTCCAATCCCAATTTTAAAATTGCGAGGATGCAATTCCCAAAAGGGGGGAAGGATGTAACACCCCAGGTAAATAAAGAATATGACATCTTTATATTTATCCATATTTGTGAATCAAATATTAAAATTACTTTAAAGGGGACGCTATGCTCGATGGCGTACCCAACACGCAACAACGAGTTTCTTGAGAATCTTACGTTGCACTCTAATAATAAAAAAATATTATTTTAAATGGTAGTTAACATGTAGCAATTGTATTGGCGGGAATGGATATAAATAACTAAAATATGATTATATATGTTTTTAAATGTGTCTACATTTATCCAATAAAAGATAAAGGCATAAAATACAGAAATAATGAAATTTTATGCGTATATGCCCTAGTTTTCACTAAAGGTTCACTTATCGCCTTTTGATGGAGAACCGTCATTAAATATAGTTGTGTTCACTCTTATATATCTTTTGGGGCCGAATAAAACTCTTCTTAAGAATTGGGACATCAAAATTTACTTTGTGTAAATTTTTGGTATCTTTCTGATAAAGTTCATTTTTTAATGAATAGTGTAAAATGTTGTATTTTAATTCAAAACCTCTTTTTAGTCTAATTTATTTATATGATTAGATTATCTTTTGAATTGGTTTTAAAGTGAAATTATAATAAATTTTTACCATTAAATCCAATATTGGTCGTTGGAATTAATTTCACTTTGAAATCGGACTTAAACTAGTGTCAATCTTTTGATACATATTGTTTCATAAAAACACGCTATTTTCTCTGACCGTAGGAATTAATTATTAAATTAATTAATGTGACATATATGATTTGAATATTTAAAAAATAGACTTCATTTTTTAATTTGAAATATCAAATATAGATTAGGGTGAATTTTTGGGATTTTTCTGAAAAACTTCAATTTTGATGAATAGTGAAACCACTAAGTGGTACTTATAAAAACTGATTTTTCCGTTTAAATTAAATTTTGCCATCTCTGTGTTTTGAATTTAAAAAATCCGACATAAATGGTTTTCATTATTAAGTAAAATGTGATTCAATGGGATAAAAATATTTTTTTGGTGAATAGTAACTTACGAAGTTTTTAATCGCGATTAGATGTAATTAGTGTAGTTTAAGGTAAAAATAATGTTTTAATAATATGAAATGAACTTGACAAATGTCCTACCCTCATTGGATGTGTCATGGCCGAAAACGAAAACCCATGGGTAAACTTGGGGCCCCCATGAAGCCACTTTGGGTTGAAAATTACATTAATATCTTTTTATTTAAAGTTAAAGTAAAAATGAGACAAACATGAAATGTTTTAGTAAAACAATTTTTACATCAGGTTATACAAATAATATTTTTGACTATAAATATTCATTGGAAATATAAGAAGATTTTATACATCATAGTATTTTTTTTATAATTTTTAGACATTAAATAAATTAAATTATTTATGACATCATGATGATGCAGCGATGACCTCATTATTTAATGATTTAAATAAAATGGAAAGATAATGTAATATCTAAGACCTAAACATGTCCAAAACCTATTTTATGGTTGTATTTCTATCCCTTATCACCTTATCCATGAATTATATCAATTTGGGACCTTTTAAATCCGAAACCCATTTTCAAATAAAGTAACATTTGCTTACTTTACAAGAGTGCCCCTCCTCTCCTCTTATAAAAGGCCCCCACCTCTACATCCTTACCCACACCTTTCAAGCCTTTTCCTCGGCCAAACTCTGCCCATTTCATCTCTCTATAAATCCCTCTATAACTCCTTGAAGCCTCACTTTGTGAATAATCCTTTCCAAGGAATCCTTTGAGCTCAAATCAAAGGAAGTTACACGATTTAAAGGTAATGTATTCACTTGTGTTCTTTTGTTTTATTTTGCTTCTCCAACCCCCTAAACTCTTTTTATTCATTTATTTTGTAACAAATACAGTTTCTTAAGTATACTATGATGTTGTTATAATAATTATTCGATCTAAACTTACACACACCTACATATAATGGTTAAATAACATACTGTTTCCGTGGATGGTGAATTTCTGCCTCCCGAAACGATGATTGTTCAACATTATTCTAACACTTTAAAAGGTGGCCATTAAGATGACACTATATTTATATATGATATCTAATATCTTTATGTTTTACTTAAGCTTCTGTATTTTTCATTTATGGCATACCTTTATGGTTTCCATTATGGGTAAACACGATATCTTTATTTAAGGAAGTGCGGACTACCGCCACCTCAATGTGATTTGATTCGTTAATACCATATGTGGTATGTATAAAGGATATATTTAATCATATTATATATGATACCATACTGGAATTAAAATACTATTATGTATAACTATGTTTTAATTCCATTAAACATGAAATAGAAATGGAAGTAGTGTTCATGTGTACGTACGGCTTACCGTCTCCATGAACGGTGCATTTCATTTCTTAACTCTAAATGTTATGTATTATTATAAATGCATGAATATACGGGATATATATGATATATATGATATATAAATCATGAATAAAATTCTGGATATAATGAACCTTTGACCACACAACCAACATGTAATTGTAAGAAGTCCACTTTCGACTTAAGAACCAAGTATCGACAAAACAAACCTTATTAACTTAAATGATTACATAATGTCTATGACATGGTAATTAGTGATATAAAAGGAATAATGAACTTGAGAAAGGTTCTTAAGGAAGTATAAATTAACTCAAGTTTATTATTCAGGAGATTAAAGAATGATCGAGTCAAGTCGGACCCGAGGTAAGGGATCATACCCCTCTCTTTCTTTTTAAGTACACTCTTTTATGTCATTTCTTTGAAGCTCATATGTCTTATGATTGGGATGTTATTTTATATTACTCCTACTATAATTTTTTGTTCATATGGTGAGAGAACCTAGTTTCTCTCATTAATCCATTTTGGGAGTTTTGAGTGGCGCCGTTAGGCTGCCGAATTTTCGTGAGGGATCCAACCTCTCTCTTTCTATTAAAGTACTCTCTTTTATGTCATTTTTTAGCTCATATTTATTATGTTTGGGGATGTTATTTTATATTCCTCATACTGTAATTTTATGATCATATTATGAGATACCCTATTTGATCTCATAAATCCATTTTTGGAAGTTTTAAGTGGCACTATTTGGCTGCCGAGTTTTCGTAAGGGATTTTTCATCTCACTTTTATTCCCGTGACATTTATGCTATGTTTGCCACTATTTATTTTGAGTGGTGTATGTACTGCCCATTATTATACACTTTTTGTAGTATAATATCATTTATGGGTATTTAAATCTTCATTTTATGACCCTTTTTCCATGGGGTGTACGTTTCGAAAGTTACCCAACTCGGTAAGGGGACCTTTCACCCTCCTCTTTTTAAAAGACTTCTTTTGTTATGCCTTTTAATTTACATCTTATTATGTTGGGATATGTTCTTATATATCCTTATTGATGTAAAGTTTATTTCCATGTGATGAGATACCATTAACTCTCTCATCGACTAATTTTCTAAATTTTGAAGTGACGTCGTTAGGCTGTCTAATTTTTACAAATGAGCGTCTTAACCCAATTTCGATTTCTTTGGGATCAAATTGTACTTCTTGAACATGTAATCCTATGAATATTTGTTAATGACCTCTGATTGTTTCACACTTAATATCCACTTATATTTGGTGTATTTATATTTCTCACACATAATTATTTGATAGATTTATCCTTAATTTAAGGATACCATCTTTATAATGGATTTCATCTCAATTTACATTTCCATTGAGACTTCATTGTTGTTATTCACCAATTCACTCTTATATGGTGTGTATACTATATTTTGACATATTATATCATGAATCCCTTTATTCTCATGATATTATAATGTTCGGATTAAATGTTATTCCACAATTATTTGTTTTCAAGAGTCTCTAATTTTGTTAAAAACTCTTTAACAAAAATATCGTTTTAAATGTTTTAATGATTTATTATTATAAACACTTATCTTTAATGTCCATGTTTTGAAAGTAGTTTTCAGTATTTATTAATATGGACAATAATGTTTTAAAATTATAATTCAAATAAAATATTCAAAGTGGTATGGGACACTTCAATTCAAAAATTTCTTTTAAAATGGTTTTTGAAAATGGATTGATTAATTCAATATCTGGGAATTACTTATTGTGATTGCAAATGAAATGTTGTTATTGAAATGTTTATATTTTCAATATTTTATGTGTAATAATGGTACTTGGACATTATTACAAGTGGTGCCGTGAATACCAGGATGGGTGGTTACGTTATAACCTCCAATGCATTGGGTATGAAAGTCGGCCGTATGACTATTCCATTAAGTATCTATGGAAGTTGGCCTAATGGATATTACATTAAGTGATGTGTGTGGAAGTCGACCTTATGGGTATTCCACTTAAGTATGTTTATGTCCCAAGTTACCTTTATATGTTATGTGTTCTTTATATGGGTTTTATTGTAATCTTTTGGTTATAGAAGGGTATGTGATGAACTTTTATTCAGTGAAGTGTTTTTACTACATCGAAAAGGTGAAAAGTATTACTTTGATAAAGTATACATGGTTTACTTGTTGTTTTGAAAAACTAACAGATTTCATTCTTTGTGTATCCCTTACTGAGCTTTTTATGCTCATCCCAAGTTTTCGAAATGTTTTTCACAGGACTTAACGTGGAATAGGGTCAAGGATGGGATCAAGAGAAAGTCATGCTACCTAAAACATGGAACTAGAAATGTTTCTTTTTAAGAGTTTTTATTTTATGGAAACTTAGTATAAGTTTATACTTTTTAATCTTTTGAGATGTAATAGTTATGTCCCAATTCTCTAAAACTCTAAACCGGAAAGGATCCTCAATGTGAATAATTCGTTTAATTAAATATTAAGTAAGGTTTAAGGCCGGGGCCTTATACTTATAACAACCTAAACTGTATTAATTGATAAGAATATAATATAATAATAATTACAAACTTTAAAATTCATAATTAAACACTCTAAATTATTTATATTAAAATATTGTTTTCTATTTATATTTAGTGGTTTTAATTATTCATCAAAATATAAAAGTTATCAGAATAGTACCAAAAATTTATCCAAACTAAATTCTTATGTCATGCTTCTAAATAAAAATTTAATTTATTTAATTGAATAAATAAATGTGTCAAATTTCGGATTTAAAAAGTGTTCACGATTAAAAAGCGGTAAAATTGCATTTTTTGAAAAATAATTCTTTTATCGAAAAAAATTAATCTGTTTTTATATAATTTATATGAAACAAAAAATATGGATTCTAAAATTATATAGAGTTTAAAAAATTCCAAATTAAGTTAATAATTCTCATAACTTCTTTTTGAACGGCTTGTTTGGTATGCTTCGGTATGCTCAAATGCAGTGTCACATGTAGCTCATGCTATTGAATTACATTGAAGAAATAACGTACTATGAAATCTTTGGGTGTTACAATTATAAATTATTTAATCATATATTATTCTATGCACTTAACCTTACAGAGAATATGAGCTCAGACCATTATTATGTTTTCTTTTACCTCGGATACCCTGATATTTTTGGTAATTGATGTGAATGGATATTTTAAGAAGAATAATAGTGTTATCAACAAAAATACTTTTTGAAAACAATTTATTATTGTAAAATTATATTAGTTTCATTAATTTTTTATTTTCTCCATTTCTAATTAACTAATATATCTTTCAGGATGTGAATCCTTGTATCATATTCTAAATTAATAAACTTGACATCGGCTTTGGGTTTTCAGGGGAAGGGTCACTACAATATGATATATTGATTTTGATAATATCAATGGTTGAAATGTATTCTATTACATGGTTATATTTTCTATGGTATTTTTGGTCAACATAAGGATTACCTTGCATATTATTATTTTAATTTGATTCATGAGATATTGGTGTTATTCACAATGTTTTGAGATTATATAGTAATTTATTATGTAGAATAATGACATTTACGTGATGTTTAAATGACTTGAAGAATTTATAAATGTTTAGTTTAAAAAGTGATATAACATGGATAATTATTTTGTAAAAATTAAATTATTTTTTATGATGAATGGTATGATATTCCCTTTGATATTGATACATTGATTAATGTTGATCTTAATGGGTTAATTATTATTTTTGGATATTGATGATATTTTTCTTATTAAGATGGTTTGGTCATTTTGGGAATTGTTTTATCTTGTGATAAACAATCTTTGATTTAGATGAGGCCTAAACATAGTAGGAATATATTTATATAATATTTAAATAATTTAGATTAATAATTTACTACTTAGCCAACAAATAAGTATACCAAAACTAATTTTTTGGAGTTACACATTTATTATTGCAGAAATTGATTAAATGATAAAATTATACTTATAATATAAGTATGTATCCTTATGTTAATAGTATAAATGGAAATAAAATTATTCTACTCTTTTAAAGGACACACAAGACAAAACTTTTGACATATGATCTTATATTCCAATAAATTTATGTACTTTTAACCCCTCAATGATTCATGGTGTTGTGGTTAATAATTGTTTTCTTGAAATATTTTTTAGCACAAAATATTACACCATGGGAATTATTATTCTCTTCTATGAACAAATTTTTAATTTCCATTATGGTTATTCTATTTATAATCATACTTTTTGGGTTACCATAACACTTGCCTTTCACATGTTTTATGATGACGTTTTATTACCCCTTTTTACAATATGGGCTTTCAATATAAATATTTTCAAATATCAACCCATTGATTGCTAAGAAATATTCAAATTTTGAGTAAGAAATTCATTAAATGGGTTTATAATTTAACAAATCAATATATTATAAAATATGTCACATTAAAAAAATTTATTAAATATATTGTGTTACATGAAAAACTGAGTTTAAATGGACTATAAATCACTATTAAATATGTTATTATATAATGTTAGAGTTAAAACATAACCATTAATGTGGTGAGTATTCATTTGAATAAATAATTTATGAAATATTTATATGTTTCTTTAACAATATAAATATGTTCATCAATTTTTATTAATTTACCACTATATTTTTGAAATTATTTTTTTATACTCCAAAAATAGATTAAAGTCAAAACAATGAAAATATTATTAATTTACTAAAAAATAATATAAAATTTTTGTATAAAATTTATAAAATTTTTATTTTTAAAATAGTACCTTTTCTAAAATTACCTTTAAAAAATTTTCATTTGGGGGATGCTTTTTGTTTTTTAAAAATTCATTGTTGTTTTAGGGATTAGTGAAAAATACATAATATTATTGGAAATTTATATTTTGATTCAAAAATTTACAAATTTTTACATTGTTCTTTAAATGGTATGAAACATAAATTAGTTATAATATACCATTATTAATAAAAATATTTTATTTATATTTCATTTTAATTTTTAATTTTGTAAAAAATATTTTCACACATAAAAAGACATTTTTATAAAATATTCTTTTCATAGAGTTTTACAAATTTATATTAGAAATGTTTTTTGTATCATATATTAATTCAATTTCATGAAATGCAATTTTGGTATGGGTTCAAAATGAAAAATTTATCCTAGGGTGTTTTTTGATATCATTTAGATGAATTTATATTTTTTGGGGAATAATAATAGAATATTTTTTTAATAATAGGGTATCTTTTTAGATATCTCCAATACATACTCATAATGTAAAAAATATATGAAACATAACAAATGACTAAATAATGATAAAATAATACAAATATCATTTTCATGTAATTGAAAAAAATATAATTTATTCTATGATAAATATGAATATCGTTTTCTGTGTCCATGTAGTTATTGCACAACATTGGAAAATCCAGATTTCATACCCGAAATATAATATTTGAGATGAAATAATCAAATTATATAAATTTTTATTTCAGAATCTATTTTATAGATAATTTTTTTGATTGGAATCTAATTTAGAGTAATATAGCAACTGCCTTATGAAAATTATCCTATAATGATTGTGCAAGGCCGAACATGTCAAAATTAAATAATAAATTAGTTCCAATTAATGTGAACATAGTGAAAAGCCATTTTGAATGAATATCAATGGAAATTTTTCTCTTCTTATGTACATTTTATATAGGGAAATTTATTCATAATTTCTATTTGATATCTAAATTTCATAAATTCCTTTTCAACATAGACACATTATTTATTTATAAAATTTAAAAACAAAATAATAGATTTTTATAAAACAAATATTAATATAATATGAATTAATAAATTTTTTCCAAAAATATGTTAGATCTATATGAAATTTGAGATATTTTATAAATTAATATTTTTAGAATATCCATTTTTATTTTTTATATATAATGTTAAATTATACTAATAGAGTTAAAATTAACAATAATTATGTTTAATAAAAATAATACATTATTACTTTTTTAAGAAAACATAAAAATTATGAAATAATAACAAATGGATATTTTAAGGTATAAAATTTCATAATATGTAAATATATTTTCAAACTTTTACCTTTTATGTAAATATTAAAACCCTTTATTTTTGAAAATGGTTTTACCTTAGATAAAATTAATATTGGTCTACTAAAGATTTATAAAAATGATCAGGATTAAAAAGAACAAAAAAATCAAAATTTATTTGTCTGATGTGATTAAAACCATAAAAAACATTACGTTTTAATACAAAAAAATTTGCATGATTTTTCCGCTAGAATAGATTTATTATAATTTAATCTGTTCAGAAATTCCACATATTCCCCTTACCTCAGTTATAAAATACACCATCATCCATATCCTATTTTCTCTAATTTCATTCATTAATATCATATTATTTTATAATTATATATTTTATCATTTTGGAGGATATTATATAAAACAATGATGGACCATAGATCCCTTTAGAGGTAAATTAATTGGGTTATTTTGAAGAAGTTATAATCACCTCACATGATAACATTTCTTTCTAATAATCATTTCTCCACCTAAATCTACTATGTCTCTCATAAAAAATGATAATAAATAATTTAAAATTTTTTTATCATTAAATTTTTTTACACCATCTTTCCCATGAAATGAAATAACAAGGCTCCTGCAAAAAAATGGTTTACATTCTCCCTATAGTGAATTAATTCATATCTTATAACCATAATGTATAGATGGTTACTATGATGGGCTCAATGTTAATACATGATAATTATGATATAATTATACAGTTCTTATAATAGTATAATATCTAAATTTATACCAACCAAACTGTTAGAAAACATTATCATCGATCATGCATACGTGTAGAACACCATATCCACGAAGTGATGCGATTCATATTTCAGTTAAATTTACATATATAATAGAAAGAAAAAATTAAATTAATATAAATTTTTTATGATATAATAATTATTCTAAAAAAATTATCTAATACATAACTTTATTTCACTCCATCCATCAAAAAATGGGTACAATGTTTATGTGTTCATATAACCTCCCTTCTTCATAAAAGATGTAATTAATTTTTCAATATCAATTATTTATAAAGTAATTTAAACATATAAATATATAATATATTTAACCAATGAATAAAAATATGGATATTTTGGATCCATAATAAATATATAAGGGAAAATCAACTAAATTAGAATTTACATGAAAAATAAAGCAGATATCACATAGAGTATTGATTTTTTAAGATTTGATAACACATGGGTGATAAAAGTATATACGTATATTTTAAATATTTTGATAATTGTAATATAATAAATTTATAATAATTAAATATTCATTATTATGTAGGTTTGAATAAGAAAAAGGATGTTAGATCTACGTTAATAGATTTTCATTGAATTTTTACCTCAATGGGACAATATCCATATTCAACAATTATTTAAATATTGTGCATTAGATATATATACTGAAATTTTTTATATAATCAATATTTATTTCAATGTTATATTTTATGTTTCATTTTATGTTATTTATTTCATGGGGATTACAATTAAAAGGTTACCAATGTGGAAATAGTTTTGTGTCAAAATATCATCATCATTGAGGATTGTTAATATTTATGTGTCCACTTGAGAATATCATTCCATTTTATTCATATTTTATATATATTATTAATTGTTTTTTAAAAATTAACCTATTATTTTTTAAATTCATTTTTACCAATTGTTGAATTTTAAAAAAAAATAAAAGGGAAATATTCATCATTTTCTGAATAAAGTACATTGTGGAATTTATGAAAAACAATTGATGTAATATTTATTTAACATAAATTAAATGAATGTATTTTTTCTCCATAAAACGTTTTCTTTTAATTAAATATTCAAATAACTTTTAAAAAGGACATTTTCCAAAAAAACCCTTTATTAATGTTCAGTTTTTCTAATAAAATAACTCATTTCAAAATTGAATGGTTATTTTCAATAGGAATTATTACAAATTATCTATCCTAATTATTTTCCATATTTTAGGACATGCATTAATTTTATTTACAATTTATTTGGAATATGATAAAATGATACCTTCTTTTTCCTTTCAATAGATGGTTAATGTTTTCCATGATATTATTTTAATGAAGCATATGTTATTTCATGGGTTTGATATAAATAATATTTTATGAACCCAAATTTATTTCAATGATTCTGATTGATAAATTGTTAATAATCATCTAGAACACATATATATGATAACCATTATGTGTTGGGTGGCAACCATATCTCCATCCGTTGAATTGGGTAATTTGTTATATCTCATGCAGTTATTGTGGGAGGAAAATGAATGTACTTGATCTACTATGGGATACATATTGTTGTTCATAAAATACTATGTGATTTATGTGCTGATTCCTAATATGCAATGATTTTATTGTATTAGTAGTTAACCAGAACACTATGAAATGGTTATTATATGTAAATTGTTACCAAAATTTAATTACTAGATATTATGATTTATGATTGATTTATGATCATTTCATACTCTCATGATCTATGTATTTTGAAATGATAATTACTTTTTTCATGACTCGTGTTTATGATATATGAATGATTGGGTACGAATATTATATTATATAGTCAGAATCTCTAAATTGTTTTCTTATTTAATGATTTTATATCATCGTAGATTGATATCTCCCTTTCATACAAGTACTGAGAATATATTCTCAAATTTTATTATATTTCATTTCACCGTATTATAAAGAAATATATTTGGTATTATATGTATAAGAATGATTTTAGTCACGAATTAATAGGTGGCTGCTTTTATTGATATTATCTATAAAAAAAATTTATGTTGCAATGATTCAAAAAATAGGTATCTAAAATGATTCTATAATGGATTTGAATTTAATGTAATGAATATTCATCTATTAAGAAGTATTATATTTGTAAAAAAATTATCGGTCGATATAGTTTGTATCAGGTCAAGGATTATTTCTCCATTGTTATCTTGGATGACAGTAAAAATATTTGAACCCTTGGGATAATTATATCTATAAGAAATTGACATAATATTTTTCAATGATAAAGAAAATACTAGATTAAACCAAATGATTCATACAATAATGTGTGGAAATATCAGAATCATATAAATTATTTTTAATGATTATTTAGTTTCCCACTATGATTATTATTTCTCACCTTATTCTATTCAATTAGATTCAATGGATGGGACTTGAAGTAATCTTGAAATTTTTGAATATGATGATCAACAGACTGACTATCCTCCCGAGAAACATATAGAAATAATAAATATAATGTTAAATCCTTTTGATATGACTGATCAGATATTTTCTTATTACATGATAAAAAATGAAAACATTTTTGAGTTTCTAGCCGAACCCAATAATAGAATGATTTTATTTCATAAGGACCACAGTGGAAATAATATTCAGCATATAACATTTATTTAATGTGGGAATAATCAAAAAATTAAATTTATTAGATTATTGTTAATACATTTTTAATGTGGAAATGAAGGATAAAAATATTACTTTTTTAGAAAAATGACATGATCGATTAAAAAAATGGATGAGAATTATGGTACCCCAATGGTATATTCAAAATATTAATATATTAAATATTAAATGATTGAGAATTACAAAAATATATTTCTTAGTGGGAATTATCATGAGAAGAAACATCAACATTTTTGGAGAAATGGTTTTACATTTAATGATAAAGAGAGTATGAATGACGCATGGATGGTGAAGGATGTTTTAGTAGTATTCATTATATTCAAATTATAAATAATTAATAAATTTGTATAGATGAATCATATATAATTATTCATATTTCATATTGTTGGAAATAATTATTGTGTAATAAGATGATGAAGCCTCATTATGATTTAAGATGGAAGTGATATTATTATTGTATTTGTGAATTTGGATTTATGAATTATGTTTTATATTAGTTATATATCATATATTATGGTTATAAAAATCTGGGAACATAGATAGATTTATCTGAAATTGATTTCCAATAATTATTTTCAAATATATTCTTAATGATAATAATAACGAAAAAAGTGAATTAGTATTAAGGTGATATTTTTGGAGAACACAAGATTAAGGGAAAGATAATCATTAAAATTGTCAAATGTAGAGTCAATAACATTAATTCAGGATTAATAATTGATTGAAATTAAAAATATTGGCAGTAGTAAAATTATTTTGTTAGTTTATAAAAACTTATTTAAGACATTTTTGAATAATTTTATTACATTACATTATTTAGGGAATATATTATATTGTTTTGAAGATAGTTAAGGAAAAAATATTTTATTAATTTTATAAGAATATATTTTTTCATTTTACTTTAACAAAAATTTCATGGAGATCACCATATATTTATATGTTTAAGGTTTATCAGAATTCCAGAGGCAACAATAACCACATTTTATGTTTTCTATAAAAATAATTTGATACTATTTTCATGTTTAAATATCCTTTGGGTTAGAATAGGATTTTTTGATATTTTATTTATGGGATATGGGATATTGGGATATAAATAATCTTGATGGATGAAATGTTATTCTATGACAGTGAAATTTTTTGTATGGTATTTATGTTATATGTAAATACTTCTTTTTAAGATAGTATCTAAATTTTATTCATGGTTGTTTAGTAACGTTAAAATCATTACACCATAATATTTTAATTTATCATAGTGATTACTTGTATTTGGGATATCTTTCAATGGGTTGACATATATTCTTCCATTGTGTTTAACATTTTATTTCATTTGAAAATAATTTGTTATGAATGAAATTTAATTTTTGATGAATAGGGGTACAATATAGTCATTGAGAATAAAAAATTATTTAATGATGATGTTATTGAGGTAATTATGATATTACATATTAATGTTGTATTTCATCATTTATTGGTTTATTAATTTTGGGAATTATATTACATTTTTCTAACTAGTTTTTTTTATAATTCCTAAATATTGGTGGAATATATTGATATACATTTCCTATTCGTTGAATGTTGATTTTATTGATTCAATAATAATAAAATAATACCTAAACACTCATTTTATTATTAAAATAATAATATTTCTTTGGAAATTGATTAAACGTTGAAATTATATTATTCATTAATGTATTTTTACATATGATATTATTCTAGGCAGTAAATAAATATCTCCAATATAGAAAATTGATCAGAAAACAATATATTTTTACTACAACCACAAACATTGATGAATTGACAATCTTGTAACCCCTTACTAATTCATGGTTTTGTAGTTGTTATCATTTTCCTACCAATATTTCTTATCACACTCTATTAGGGCTTGAGATTTATTTTTATCTCCCAGGTCTATATTTCCTCTTCCTAATGATGTTATCCTATTTGTAAGATTGGTTTTTGGGGACCTTCATACTTCCCTTTTCCGCTTTTTGAGGGGATGTTTTATTACTTATTTTTATGTTATGGTTTTTTATCATTAAACTTTTAGAATTTCAAACCATGGATTACCGAGAATGGGTTAAAATATTTCAAAAATAAATGTTTTAAAATCTGGTGACTATAAAATGGTTATATTATAGAAAATATTTCACATAAAAAAATTATTTTTTGTTATATTGTGTTACACACCATACCATGTTTAAACAAACTAATATACACTATTAGAAATATTATTATTTAATGAAACATTTATAAACATTCCATTAAATTATTGAAAATAAATATGATTAAATATGTTGTTATATATTTATAAATATCCTACAAAATATGATTATATTTATAAATCTATAAAAATTTAGCATTAAATTTTTAGTAATGATAATTTATGCTCTAGAAGTTTGTATTTTCTGAATATTGATTTTTAATAATTTATGATAAAATAATATATATATTATTGAAAACTTCTAAATTTTATTTAATAATAATATTTATATTACTAAAATAAATATTTCAATATTATCTTTGGGACAAATATTGGGTTTTTTGAAAAAACAAATATCAGTGGTTAGTGTAAAATAGAAAAATCCACTGAAAATTATATTATTATTTCAAACATTTTAAAAGTATAAATTTGTTTCTAAAATGGTATAAAACTAAAATTTGTTATATTATATTATTTATAATGAAATTATTTTCATCATAAGAAATTCTATGCTTGATCATTGGATAATTTTTATACGTAAAAATAATTTTTTTGAACATCTTTTTTTATTCCCTTTTACAAATTATGATTAAAATAAATTCCAATAAATTTAGTAATTATATTTTTTAAATAGTTTTTTTTGTAAATATTTATTATGGAGTTATATTTTAGGAGAAAATTTTAAAAAATAATTTTTATTAAATTCAATTTCATTTATTATTACCCAAAAAAACATATAAATAATATAATTTTTCAAAAAAGAATAATATAATGATTTAATTCCGATATATTAATATATATATCATAAAAAATTAATATATAAAAAATAAATTATTATTTATTCCCTAAAAAATGAGTCAATCATTTTCAATGATGATGCAGAGCTTGACCAGTACTGGAAAAGCTGAATATTGGTACACTAAATATAATAGGTGAGGTATAATAATTCAATTGTTGTTTTTTATAAAATATTTGTTATTATGGATAATTTGTTTGGATATAAACATAATTATGAGTTATTTATCATGTGACCTATCCAAATGAATCTGTAATTGTCAAGAGGCTAGTGTAGTCAATATAACATAAGTTTTGTATGACATATATATGAGTTATAATAAATTTTTATAGAATATCAAGAATTGTTTTTTGAATAATAAACATATTTTTATAATTTTAAATTTTTAATAATTTTTTTTAACTATATAAATGTCTTAAAATTTTCCAAAACATTGATAAAAGAGTTATTAAATTAGTAGAAAAATAATATTACTGATTTTGCGATCAATAATAATAATAAAATTTCAAAAAATTAGAATTTTCTGAAATATATATATATATATATATATTAAATATTATGTTTCTTATATGATTATTGTTGGTATACCACTTTGAATTGATATATTTAATGTTAAATTAAAATAATATTGTAAACATTAATAATAATTATATTTTATCAAAATAATATTTTATTGAGCGATATAAAAATAATGAAAATATTAAAATAAGAAAAAATGGATATGATATGGTCAAAAATCAAATAATATTTCCATATATTTTCTATTTTTTAGATTCTAAGTATAAATTTCAAACCATTAAAATTGAAAACAATATTACCATAGTTATATTTAATATTTGTTAATAATGGTTTAATCAAAATGTTTATGTTAAAAATAAAACCAAAACATCTATAAAATATATTCATTGATTGTAATGAAACCCTATCATACCATACCATAAAATATCTATACATTCTCAGTAAATTGTTTTGGGAACTAATTTTTTATAATTTAATCTTTGAAAAATTTCAAAAGTACATTACACCTAAACTATAAATGGATTCCACCTACCTTGATAATTTAAATAGAATTGTGCCTTTTTTCTCACCTAACCTGTAGCAGCCACAGTTTTAGCTATGTTATCATTTATTTATTATTTTCATTATATAATGTATATGGTTTAAGTTTGGATAAGATTAAATGCATTTTGGGTTAAAGGGAAGGTGCATAGGTGGTGCATGGTTTGTCCAAACCGTGCAATACCGAAGAAGAAACATTATTTCATGGGATGTTTGATGTAATGGATTTGGAAAAGATGGATCATAGTTTTGGATGCCGAGTTAGGAGACCATTTTAATGGTCATAATTAAGTTATTATCTAATGTATGGTTAGCACACAATATTTCTAACTATGCAACTAAACCTAGCAAGAGACAAAACCACTTTCCTAAAAAGTTTATCTAATGGGTGTTTAACATTAAGTGCCTCATTTTGTCACTTATGTGCAATAAACTCGTGATTTTTTTCCCTAATGATCTAGGAAGGTTTTCCCATCAATCTAGAGGTAATCTAAAGGCTTTAAATAGTAATTAGAATCTGATTCTTCATAATATGTGTCTGTTCTTCATCGTTTATTGAAATTTTCTTATATATACATCGTCCCTCTTCATGATTTATTTTGTCTATGCCAGATGTGGGTAGATATAAATTTTTGGATTCCAAAGGTGTTTAGATTTTTTCCTTTTTGTGATAGGGTAAGTGATCTATGGTGGGATCGTAAATATTTAAACCCATATTGTTGGTGTTCTCCATCCATTTATCATTTTTGCCAAAAATATTGAGGTAAGTGGATTCACTCTCAACTCATATTACAAGAATTAATTAGATTATATTAAAATTGATTTAGTTGAATAAAATTTATTACTAAATTCTTGGAGAAATCATGGCTTGAATCCTCTTAATAATTATTTATGGTTTTTGTTGAAAACATGAAATCTTTGGGAATTTTTGTGTAAAGTTATTTAGTTTCAAGATATTCGAATAGTGAATTTTAAATTACAGATTGAATAGATTTTTTAAATTTGTTTTTGGAGAATGGTCTTTTTATAATATTTTGTTTTATTTAAACGATTTTTGCATGTTGTTTTTGGAAATGGTCATGGTAATACTTATGTGTGTACTCAAATTACATTTAGGGGGCTTTCTTGAAATTTAACAATGTTCTCATTTCCAAAACTGTTATTACACATGAGACATAATAATCATTTGAAAACAAATTTGATTTAAGATACACCTCTTATAAGTATGGAACTATCATAACGAAGCATGCAAGGTTGGTGGTGAGAATATGTGAAGTGGATTGCTAGTGTCAAGTGGAACTTGAGGGAGGGTTTTAAATAATGGATTGGCCATTTTCTTGAAAATTGATTATTGGAAAATTTATTCTATATTACATTTTCATATTATGTTAAAAAAATTTAAAATTGATTTTAAATAAATTTTTTTATATATATTATGATAAATATTCTATCCTAGTTGAGGAATTAGGGATGTAATTAGGGAAAACGTAGTACATTTTAGAAGTCTTCCTTGATTTGGTACTTTAGTGATTTTGTAAATGTCATCTACTGGGAAATTGGAATAGGAAATGTTTCACACATATTTAGCACTACTTCTTGATACTTGGGTTGTTTGGTGATGTTGGGACATTGATCTTGTGGAATATAGAGTCTTTGGGTAATCTTGCAGTTTTTTAAGTCATCTTCATCTGGTTACATTAATGTTGTGGTCTTTTTTTGTGACACATTATTCGGGTATGATTTTGATATAATAAATGTTGAGTTTACTTTAATGGATAGAATGAATCATATAGCGGTATGATTCGTTATGTATTGTTAGTAAATGTGTTATTCTCAATGGGTAAATTTTCCCCAACATGTATTGAGCCCCTTTGGAATTTATTTCCATCTTATTGCATATTGGTGATGTCACATAATGCTATGTTTAACTTCTATCACCTCTCAAGCCTATAAATAAAAGGAGTGATGTTACAATTGGAATCAGAATTGATCACTCCCAAAGAATATTTGAGATAAATAATATTAGATTATTTATTTCTTTATAGAACATGTTGTCATCAGTTTTCTTAGTTTTTGTGTGGAATTAAATATTTTTGTATTCATTAGGTTGGAAGAATCAAAATGATAAGGAATGTAGAAACATGAAATACAGATCATAGAAAAATGTAGATAACCATTTTTTTCTGAACACCAAGTTACATGGATGTTGGGTTCATAATTGTTTTTCATAAACTTATAGGATATTGGAATCTCATTGTCACGAGTTTATCCAATGACAGAGAGTCATAACATGAATTAGGGGAATTAATTCCCATTATTATTGCTTATTTAATTTTTAGTAATGATAAACAACTTTTTTCATTGGGTTGATTTTTCAAAAATTGTGGCATATTTTTCAAATGAAATACATTCAAAAGTTCATAGTTGGTTTTTTTAAAATTAAATGATTTTAAAATGAAAGTGTCATTTTATCAAAAATGTTTGACCATGAAAAGGGTTTAATTTTTGGAATGTAATAGTTTTATAGTTGATCTAGAATAATTTGAAATTCCAAGCCTTCATTTTTTATAAAGTGAGACTTATTGATTTTGTTCTTTGTTAGGAAAATGAAATAGGATAGGTATCATTGAAACCAACCGTAAGAATATGTGTAGAATTTGGTTTCACCTGAGCCACATGTGAACCAATAGCAAGTTCAATGTACTTTCCAAGCATTCCATGATGTAGACATAGAGAATTGGAGGGATGCACCAAGATAAGTGTATCATTCTGTTTAGTTCTAAAAATATAATCCACACATCTTCCAGAGAGATTATGAACCCAAAAAGGTTGATATGTGGCAGAATATGATGAACTGCATCACTGATTTCACCAACACACCTAGATAGCTAAATGCAATGCTGGAAATGTATATTCTTTAGGATCTTTCATGACAATAGTGGTATTTTGTGGTGCATGTTCAATTAGATCAATGCCTTATTTTAGAGGATTTTAATGAACTGTACAAAAAAAATTCCACCCTCGCCTATTTAATATTAAAAGGACAATATACTACTTCAACCTAAAGAATGAAAATATCTTTTTCACTATGTATGAGGCTAAATTATTTAATTTATTTCACATTTCACTTGAGTTTTTTGTTACTGTATCCTTGATGTCACACATCTTTGAATCAGGGCTGAGATTTGAGACTCACTCAATAGTAGTTGTGCTCTATATTATAGACTATACATAGATTGTGAGTAGAGTGATAGTGGAAGAACATGAAATATCTAGAGATATGGGAGTACAATATATCCCGATGATAATGGGAAATAGTGGGATCTCTAATGCTAGGATGAAGTAGAATAGGGACACCTACATATAGGGTGGGATTGGAAATTAGAATCAGACATCTGGATCAGTGAATCTCCCTCTAAGACACGTGATAAAGGCGAGATGTTTCCAATGTACTTCATTCGACCACATGAAGCGAGAGTGTACCATACAACCAAGGTCATTCCAAAATTTCAATAAGATGGGACATCTTAAACGATATTGTCACAGCTCTCCAAGGTATCATGCTTGGGAATCTTTACAAGTGTCGCATGCATCGTATAATTTGACGGGATGAGGAAAATAGAAACAATTTCATCAACAAAAAAACCATGGGGATTCTAGGAATAACATTACTACATAGAATTGGTATTCTCAGAATGGAAACAAGGAGAAGAGTGTGGTGACTAATAAATTATACTGAGCTGAGAAGATGATTATAGATGATTGGGCAAGATCATTGATTGTGAGAGGTATGATTCTACATAATTAATCCCTTCTGAAAGTGATGTTTGATATTAGTGCATCATATTTCATCATTTCTTCCTATTCTCTTTATTTTATAACTTTAAAACATAACAACATTCTTTTGGTGTTATAAATTCATACTTCACTTGGTCAAAGATAATGTTTATCCTTTCTGTGTATAATATTTTCTATAATTTTTGATGTAGTTGAATTGAAATGGGATGTAAAAGTGATTTATATGGATTTATATGATGTAATACTATGTATGGATAGGTTGAAAAAATTCATGCCTCACATCGAATTTTATTGAAAAATAACTAGTTTCATCAATGAGGATGGTGTTGAGCATCACGTTCGATGAGAAAATTATGTAAAGATAGGTGAAATGGGATTACTAGAAACTATAGTGGGAATAATCTTATACCTGTTTTTATCATTGATTATCACATTGATAGAATATACCGAGGTTAATAGTTTTTCCATAGACGGGGATCAATTTCCCGATGTTTTTTCCAATAACTTTTCAAGGATACCACATATAAGGAAAGTTTATGTTATGATTGATCCCCTTACATGGGATAGTCATATTTCCCATTTTTCATCAAGGATTCCACCAATTAATTTATGGGAGATAAATGTGTAGTTGTAAGTGATGGAAAGTGAAGGTTTCTTTCAACCAAGCACATCTCTAGGGCAGAAATAGACTAGTTTGTGAAAAAGAAGATTGAACTCTAAGGCTGTGTGTGGACTAATATAATCTTGATGAAAATATGATAAAGAATAGATATCAACTTCCATACATTGATAATCTATTTGATCAGTTAAGTTAAGCTCAATGATTCTGAAAAAATGGATTTTGATCAGGGTATCACCAATTGTGAGTTCACAAGGATGTTATTCCAAAGATTATTTCATAATCGGATATGCCCATTATGAATATGTTATAATGCCTTTTGGTCATAAAAACACACTTATAGTATTTATTTCTAGTATTAATTAGTTATTTTAGATATATCTGGATTATTTGTTACGGTATTTGTATATGACATATTAGTGTAACCATAGATAGGGGTTGAGCATGAGTAACACATCATTGCAACGTCGGGAATCATTAGATATCATTGTTTCTATGACAAACTATATATGTCTGATTTGTGGATAATATAAGTATGCTATCTTGGAAATGTAATTTATGATAAAGTTGTTTCTATTCATCATGATAATATAGAATCTGTTATCTCATTTAAACTATCGAATAATGTATTTGAGACATAATATTTTCTTTTCCATTCTTGTTATTACTGATAATTTTTTTCATTACTTCTTAGGAATAGAATATCTAATGAAATCCTTAAAAAAGAAGAAAGTTCCATTAAAATTATCCGAGTAATTCCATAAGACATCCCCACAACTGAATGTTCATATTACATCAAACCCTATCATGAAATTTAAAAAAGTAGGATAGGGGAATGTGGTGTATTATGATTCTTCAGGATCTATGTTGGGGTGTGTTCTCATGCAAGAAGAATATACTTTTTATTATGGATCATGAAAATTGAGAGGAATTGAGAATAATTTCCCAACACATAATTTGGAATAATCTATAATCTTCCATGACTTGAATACATGGTTTTGTTTTCTTTTTGGTGAAATATTTATGGTGTTCACAGATCAAAAGATCTTGAAACCTATTTTTTCACAAAAATAGTAGAATCTACGGAAAAGAAGATGGATGGTGTTTCTATAAGGGTTTGACTTTCACTTGATGTATGCACTATGAAAAGTCAATACAGTGGAATATGTATGGTGCATAAAGTTATATGTTCAGTTGGAAAAAGAAGCATTAGATGAGTGGTAGATGATGTTGACGCAAGATTTTATGCATGTGGAATTTGATAAATTAGGTGATGTTATTGTTTTATTTTTAGTTTATGTTGTTATATAGTTGATGAAGATGGTAATGGAGGAATTGAAATATGATGTATAATTTGTTAAAATGTGTTCAAAACTTAATGGTGGGGAGATGAGTGAGAGGCCATATGGGAATTCTATGCTATTGTTTAGGAATTAGAAGGTTGTACCTATAGCTTGTTAGAAGAAACATCTTCGTGCTTAACACCATTCAAGATGGTTAGTCCATCTATGAATTCAAAAAATTATAAAGCTTTGATATCTCATTTATGGTGGAATGGTATGAAATATAAGTTTGTTATGTTTGTCTCAACATTTTAAACTTTGCAATGGGTTAAGGCATAGAATCAACACATAGAAAGTTTTTTGCATTCAATACCCATACCAATTCGATTTTAGGAGTATATAGCTATGTAATTTGTTATAGGTCTCCCAATACTGGTTGATAAACATGATTTTATATGGGTGATAGTGGATCAACTGGACTTGTCGGCTCATTTCATCTATATTCTTGAAGCTCATATGGTGTAGTAAAATAGAAAATATATATCCAAAAGTGGTAAAGAGACATCAAATACCAGTTTTGAGAGTTTTAGAAAGTGATTTGAGGGTCATATCTTTTTTCTAAATCCATATATAAATACCATGAAACTCATTTGATAATGAGTATTGTGTATCATACTCAGATGGGTGGGAATCTGAAAGGATAATACAAAATTGGAAGAATTATTGAAGTCTTCTCTAATGGATTTTGGTGGATCATAGGAAGAGCACAAAACATTAGCGAAGTTATCAAATAACAACATCTATTAGTAATCGATGCAAATGGATACATTTGAAGAATTTTATGGGTTTCCTTGTCTTTCTCGATTACGTTGGGTGGAAACAAGTGAGACTTCACTATTTGGGATGAGCCTTGTCCATAAAACTATAGAGAAGATATAGATGATCAGTAAACGAATGGAGATGGGTAAGTGTCATCAAAAATTTTAAGCACATCATCGTTGAAGATCATTGTAATTCATGGGGTGTGATCATGTGTTCTTAAGGATTTCTCCAATACCTAGTCATCGACAATTTGGGATGCAGGTCCAGATATCTCCTTGATACATATGTCTATTTGAGATAATGGAATGGCTTTGAGTGGTGGAATATTTTTTTAGAATTTCCACCATACATTAGTATGGTTGATAATGTGCTCTACTAATCAATGATGGATAACTATCAGCTTGATCCTGACTATGAGATTATATGAGATCACATTGACCTAGACCCGGATGCTTCACTGGGAAATAGTTTTTCTAAACCATTCAACAACTTAAGAGAAGACATGGTGTTTTGGCATTTTGTAGTAGTGGATTCTTCAATGTTGGTTCATGGTTTTACAGACTGTGTGAGGTGAACATGTGAATTTTTCTTTTTAAGGAAATGTATAACTCATAGTTAGTGCATGGTTTCTCTAGCCTCGTGACTAAACTATGGGCGGGTTATAACCACCGCCTTAAAAAGTAGATGTAATGTGTTTTTCCATTATGTGCCTTATTTTTCATCCTATTCACCCATAACAAGGGATTTTTGTTCCCCATTGGTCATAGAAGGTTCTCCAGTCAATCCATAGGTAATATGAAGCCTTCATATAGTGATTAGAAATTGATTTCTCATTGTAAGGGGTCATTATTCATTATTCATGATGTTTAATTAGATATACATTTCCCTCTTCTCAGTTTCTCATATCTATGCCTGCTATCTATAGATCTACGGTTTCAGAATACCAAATTTTTTTATATTTTTTCATTTTTTGTGATATTCTAATATAAATAAGCTGGTTTCATGAACATTCAACCCATTGTTGTTTTCGTTCCTCACTTTTTTATCATTTTATGCAAAACAATTGAGGTATGTGGCTTCACTGTCGACTCCTCATGCTATAATTGATTCAATTAGTTATAAATTGAATGATTTGTATGAAATTGATTATGAAATTATTTTGTAAAGTAGTGTATAAATCTTCTTTAGTTATGAACTATTGTTTTTGGTGAAATTTTTATATTTTTTGTGAATTTTTGTGTGAAATGATTTAGTTTCATTATTTTAAAATGCTTATTTTAAAATAATGATTTGTGGGATTTGTGAAATGGGTTTTTAGAAAATTTATTTTTAATAAATTGTGATTTTATTAGAATTATTTTGGAATTACAGTTTGAGAAATGGTGTTGTGCATACTTGTGTGTGTATTCATATTTCATTTACGAAGATCGTTTCAACTATGACCTTGTACTATGTGACAAAACTGTAATGGATCACAAGAGATAATTATCATGTTATGAAATAGAGATCAACGAGATACTGTTAATGAGTATATAACTATCATAAAAAATCATGCATGGTTGGTGGTGAAAATATGTGAAGTGGATTTGTTATGACAAGTGGATCTTGTGGAATTGTTTTAAATAATTGATTCTTTGTTTTCGTGAAAATTGATTATAGAAAATTTTTTGTTATATAACTTTCTTATATACAGTTTTAAAATAATTTCGATGTTGTTCTTATGGAAATTTGTTTTATATGAATGATTTAAACTCATCTATCCTAGTAGTGGGAGTTGAAATTTCGTTGGGGAATACCTACAGAGTTTTTGTATTCACAATTACTTTTTTATTTTGGTTCTTTTGTAGATTTCATCTACTGGGACATGGAAAAAGTAAAGTACCACATGCCTTCACACTAATTCATGATACATGGTCTACTTGGAGATGTTAGAGAAAGGATCATGGGGATAATGGAGTCTTTTTGTCATCATGGATTTTAATTAGCTATCATTTACTATTTATGTTGATGTTGGGGTCTACCATTGTGGCACATTATTTGAGTATGATTTTGATATAAGAAATTTTGAGTAACCTTCCATGGTTTTAATGCATCATATAGTGTTATTTTTTGTTAGTTTTTTGTTAGTTTTTAATTTTTCTATGGTAAATTGTCACCCCAAAAGTATTGATACCCTTCAAAATTTATTACCCGCCTTTGGAATCATGGGGATGTCGCTTAAGGATATGTAGAATTCATCCTGCCTTCTCATGCCAATGATGAGAAAAAGGGATGTTCAATAACCCCTAAATAAATTCTATTATAAAATTCTATAGCAAAATTTTATATTTTTTGTTTATTATGAAAATTACAATGGTAGATCACTAGAGTTGATATATAAAGGATTTGATTCAAATAAGTGGAAAAGACCTTACCAAGTGAGATTATTTTATACTCTTATTTACATAGTATAAATATATGTTATTTAAAAATATATATTTCTTAATGTTTCCCAAATATGATTAAATTTTATTATTCTTATGAAAATAAAATTATTCACCCTTTTTATTAAATGAAAATTGATGTTCTTACTTGTGTGTGTGTAAAATATACCATATGCATGAAGAAATACAATTTATTTTTCCTAACCATATTTTATGGATGATAATTATTATTAGTTTCATTCTTAGATATTATAATTATGAAATAATATTATATTTTAAATGATAATATCATATCAACTATATTACTTTAATAATAATTGGAAAACTATAATGTTGAACAAGTGTATATGTGGACTAGCTCCTCCATGAAATGATGTGATTCATTTTTCTTTTCTATTTCACATGTATGATAATAAGGATGTAATAAATGACTAATTATGGTATAAATTATATTATAGTGGTTCTTTTATGTTATGTAATTATTTACTTTCTTTAATTCCATCAATTAAATAATGGAAACATCATTTATGTATATGTTCAATATACTTTCCCCAAGTACACTACAAATAACATTCATGTAAATATAATTTATAAATGAGTATTGTCATTTATATATACCCACATTATATTTATATCATTATTAAAAATTATTATATTTCGTAGCAATGAAAAAAATTAAATGAAACGAACTACCGACTGAGAACATACATGAAAAGCGAACCAGATATCATCCCAAAGATGAATTTCAATAATAAGATGTTAAGTAATTGGTGATAAAAGGGTATATGTAAATTATATATGTCATTATATTGGTTATTTATTATATTAATAATTAATATACATGTTATATAGTTTGATCTAACCCATACTAATGAATTTAAAACTAGGGTATTTGTTTCTCATCTCACTTTTACTTCTATGGAACATATTCTTTATTCACCATTTATTTCTTTTATGTGTTTTATATAATTCTCCAATAATTTTTTATATCAAAAGTATCATTATCTATATTGTATTTAAGGTATCATTATTTATTCATTCTTGGGTATTATTATTTATTGGTCAAAATAGAGGTAAGGGTTTAATTTCACAATCTCTTCAGTATTTAGGATTGTTTATGATTAATTCTCCACTGGGGAATATTTGTATTCAATTTACACATTTTATACAATATTAATACAATATAAATTTATTCAATGATTTTATAAATTTAGTTTTAAAAATCATTTTTGTTTTTACAAAATATTTTCTAATCAATGATTTACATTTTTAATAATGAGGTACTTTGTCTCTTTTCTGAAAAATATTTTTAAGGGATATTATATGACTCTTATAGAATGATGAGATTTTCCACCAAAAATAATAATAGTTTTTTTAAATCCTCATTTAAAATTATAAAATTATAATTTCATATAAAATGAATCCTTTATAATTTTACCATTTCATTAAAACATAAATGATATCAAAATTGAGATTTTTTTCTCCTAATGGTTTATTCCAGGTGATCATTCAAAATAATTTTCAATATAATATGATGTCTTATGATGTTATTTAATCATTAATAGTAATATAATTTAAGGATACAATTATTATTCATTATAAAGATGGTTTATTATTATTATTAAATTATTTTTATTAAAGGCATTTCTTTTAATTGGTTTTTATAAGAAGAATGATTTATTAAACCCATTCATTTTAAATGGTTATGATATGATGAATAGTTTATGATCTATTGGAAGACATATGTATGATTTTAATTATCTTATGGGTGAGACAAGTATCTCCCTCTAATTCATTTGGAAATTTATTAAAACTCAATAATTAACAAAGGGATGAAAGTGAAATTTCTTGATATACTAGGGGATGTTATTAGATGTGCTTGATAATTATCTATAGGTGGTGATTCTTGTTTTTGTATGAATTTATTGTCTTCGTAAATAGCCATAAAATTATGAAATAGTTTTTTATATTTTTTGGTGTCACACTTTTAGTACATGGGATTTTGATTCATGGTGGATTTATGAATATTTTTCACCATCATGATCCATTCATTAAAAATGATAATGTTTTTTATGACTCATTTATATGATCTATAATCTCTTGGGTATGGACATCATAATTTATGTTCATGATCCCATACACTTATTATTATCATATTCATTATTATGATCATAGATTTATTTCTACCATGTTTACTAATTCTAAGCATATTATATCACCATTTTGTTATGTTAACATTACCATTGTAATAAGGACTATGTAAGTGCATCCAGGATACCAGAGATCAAATCCAGGTGGAGAAATTATTATAGGGGGTACTGTAGCAGTACTATAGTAGTAATGTAGTGGGAACTGTGCATTACTGTAGCAGGTACTATAGTGGAACTGTAGAAGGTAATGTTTGGCACTGTAGAAGCCGGGAATTTTCCCCTGTTTGGGCCTTCGGGCCACTAATTTGGTCCCTGAGAATTTTAAGGCCTTCGGGCCACCTAGGCCTTCAGGTCATTAAGGCCTTCGAGCCACCTCAAGGCCTTAGGGCCACCTTCAGTGCAGATGGAAACCAGATGACCTATGAGGAGCAAACTCTACAAGGAGGATGAGTAAGGAGCATTCACCACAATAGAAGGTAAACAGATTTCAACAATGAGAGGGTATGGTACCTGTCATCAGGACAAACATGTGCCTGAATAGGAATTCCTAACTGAACAGCCATACAAAGGTGGAGAGCTGATTTCACGATGAAGATGCTGGGGAGGTGCAGTTCCAAGTAGTTAGTCTGAGATGTATGTAATGATTGAAGCCTACAAATAATTGGATTCCACTAAGGCCTACTGGCCATGTAATACATACGCCTACGAGCCTTGTATGGGTTTCACCTCACCCCTTGAAAGGTGGATTATCAAAATCAATGAAAAATTAAGGCCTTCCGGCCATTGTAAGAGTATTATATATGATATGTAAAAGAAATGTGATAGTTATGAAGAAATAAGTGGGGTATGATTTCAATTTCTTTATGAAATAGTGGAAAATGATTAAAATAATCTATATTTAATGAACTATTTTATTATAGAGAAATAAAATTCTATCTTGGATCATAATATTATGTAATGAATATTAATATATTATAAATTAATATATATATATATATATGTATATATATATATCTAAAATTTATTATTTTTTATAGTGACCAATTAATGAAATAATCAGGTTACTGATTCTATGTAATTCCTCGCATAAAATATAATTATATAAGTAAATAAATATTTATAACCAACAATATTTTCCATTTAATAATTCTGATGAATGGTCAAAGAAAACCTTAATCAATTTTTAATAAATAGATATCATAGACAAGGGAGTGCCACAATAATACATGAAATTTATTTTCATAGCCTTCAATTTCTCATTAAATAAATTTTTTCATGAATTATAAAGAATTTCATTTCCCTTTTTGAATGTCAAATCATATATAAGACATTTTTCTACCATATTCATTTCTTATCTTCATTTAGTAATAACAAATTTAGTCCATTTATTAAATTAAATAACTATTCATCATTAAATCACTTATTTCTATGTACATTACAGAATTCATTAAACTTTTTAGACGTCTTGTTTATTCATTAATTTTAAATTACATATTATTATGATAATAAATAATTTTATATATAAATTTTATATTTATTAAGATTATTTATGTATTATCCCACACCTATTGGGAAGGAATGACCTACCTAGTAACCTAATCAAATATATTCAAACACAATCCCAAACTAGAAATGTAGCTATAAATATTCTTAAATTCTCATAATCATCTATATAGTAAGAGTCCTCATAACTCATGTCCTATGATCAAATTATCAAACTCCTTGTGCATAATTTTCCACTAATAAAAATCTATGCATCCCTAATCAATTCAGGAAACATAATAAACATACAAAAAAGAAAATCATTATCATAGAAGGAAACACTAAATCGACCCCTTAAACGACCTTTATGTCATATTATACATCCCAAGTTACAATGAATTAGAAAATATAAGGAAGTCATATAATGCAGGGACCTAACTGATGAGATGATCACAATCATTCCCCAAAAACCAAAATGATCATAAAACAGAAACTAATACACAAACACCAAAATAATATTTGATGCTACCATAGCCTAATATATATAATTCCTTAACATAAATCCAATTTATTTGATTAAATATTTCAAATGAAAACCTAATCTAAAATGACCTATGAAATTTATGATTAAGGTAATTTATAAAATTTTACAATAATAAAAACATAAAAAAATAAATATATTTTCATGAATATTATATGAATACAATATATTATTAAGAACACAATTTGTTTTATAAGATACTTTTTTCCCTATATATTGTTTTTATTCATATTTTTATTTTGATTTAAAATATTAATTAAGAATATAATTTAAATTTTTTAATGTAAAATCAATTTTTAATTCATCAATTTATAAATATATTATTGTAAATGTTTGAGATTTTTCTAAAATAAATGATTTTATAGTGAATAGTAACCAAATATTGATTTTTTTTAAAAATAATATTTCTTAAATTATCATAATAATATAATGAATTAAATATTATAAAATCCTTTTTATATTAAAAATATAATTTAAAAAAATCATCTAAAATTATTATTCTGATTTGATATAACCCATGATTAATGTTTTTAAAAGTTATGTAATATTTTGCAGAAAGAACTATTCGAATACTTTTATATTAAAAAATCATCACTTATAGAGGATAAATCTAAAAACGAATTTCATATTCTATATCATAATTTTCCTATTATTTTATAAGATCAATTATATTTTTATGAAATAAATTATGATTATAGAGATGAAAAATTAATGACTTCAATAGTGCTAAAAGTTTTATTTCTAAATAATTTTTACATTAATGTTGTGTTATTTTTATTAAAAAATTTAAATTAATGTAAATTATATTATGAATTCTATATTATGAATAAAAATGTAAACAAGTAATAATAAATATATCAATAGTAAATTATTTTCATATTTGATTTAAATCACCTAATATTAAGAAAATATTTTACCACACAAAATTTATTACATATATTAAATGTTATAATTTTATATATTTTTATGTATTTTCTTAAAATTAATAATATTATAATTTTTGTACATTTAGTGTTATAACATCCAATATTTTATTCATGGGTTACCTTATGTTCTTAATAAAATATAACATATTTGTTCGAAAGCTAGATAAAAACATAAAAACCAAAATTGTAAACTACAAAATAAATATGGTAAATTACATAAAACATGTTGAAATCATGTGTTTCAATTCTTGGTTGAAGAATTATAGTCCCAAGATCAATTAACACTCCATTATTTCATTAATTTTGGGAAATTTACCCGTGAATAGTTACGTAACATTATTGAAATCTAATTGGTACTTCCAAAATTACCCTTCTCATCACTTATAAAAGGGGACAACATGAAAAATTCCTAATAACCTATTCAAAAAAATATCAATTAAATGTTATTTATTTAATCATGAAAAAAACTCTCTGACATTGATATCATATAATATGAATACATTAGCTTAAATCCTATAATTTTATAATGATTTTCAAGATAAATCTCATGTTCTGAATGTGAACATTTCTTTTTAGTAACTAATTTCTTCTTAATTATAATATTACAAAATATTTATGTCCCCATATTATAATGAAATAATTAATATTAATATATTTAAAAGATTCTTTATGTGTGGATTAAATGATATTCAACCCTTTCTATGCACTATAAAAAACAAACGCACATTGACCATGTGTGAACATGCTTCTTCCTCCTACAAAAAGTTATGTGGTTCATTTTTCTTCTGTGCATACCATGGATAATAAAAATAATATATTTAATTAACGAACTGTATGAATATTAAATATTTTAATTTTTATAAGATTTTTTATCTCATACCTTCATTCCATCCCACATGTTGATAAATAGAAACGTTAATTATGGGTATATGCAGTTTTCACCTCCAGGAATAAAAATTTTAATTTTTCACCAAACACCTTCATTAATTGTTATTAAAATTAATTTAATAATGATATATTATATTTATGAATTAAATTTTATTTTTTAAATAACATATATTTTTATATAAATAAATTCATCACTCATTAAAGATATTTAATGAGCTCTTGTTCGAAGATGTTTTACCCCCTATGTAAACGATGTTATAATGTTTATCGTATGGGTGATTAAACAATATTATAAAATTATAAAATATTATGATGATATATTATTTAATATTTGAAAAAGAATATTTAAACATGTTATATATGTAAAATATATTTAATAATGGGTCACTTTATAATTATTAAACATTCCAATATAAATTATTTCCAATTTCAATGTTCAAAGAACATATTAATATAGTAAATTTTTTGATTTTTTGGTTTGGTTAAAAATATGGTTATTCTGGGTGGTTTATTTCAATTAATTAATGATGTTATAGATTTAATGCGCTCTTTTAGTATTCAGTTCAATTTAATTTATTTTGGTTTTATTCTATTTAGATCTATATAAAGTAGTTCAATGTAATACATAATGATTTTGTTTAGATTGTGACTTATTGTTTCAATTTAGTTAATTTCAGGTTTCAATATATTTATTTTAATTTAATTAAAATTGAATGAGCTCGATTTGGTTCAAATTTGATCGGGTTGGTTTGATACATTTTTCCTTTAAATGGGAATAAATTTATTTTTTATCATGTGGTTTTATTTTAGAATAATTTTATTATGAAAGAAAATTAATGAATATCAATGTTCATTATAATGGTTTTGTCAGGTCTGTGTGAGTGTCTATGTTTCAAAATTTATCAACACATATGTAATGAATTCAGATAAAAGATTCAAATTACAAGATATTGATATAAAATAGTTTTTCTAATACAAATTTTGTGGAATGATTTTTTATGATCACTTTTTTAATGAAAGATTCATAGTGGTTGTAGATTATGTGGTTTTTGTGAATGCCCTTCTAAATGTTTGGCTAAAAGATAAAATAATCCTTTCATTACACAATTTATAAATTCTAAATTTCATATTGATTGAAATAATTATGTTCATGTTTTAAATATTTATCTAGAATATTTAATTTTTCATTAGCTAGTTCATTTTTATATTTATTAAATCCAATGATTATGAATATTTCAAAAAATATTATTTCGTTTGGGCCATGTCATTTCATTTTATTTTGGTTAAGTAGTTCATAAGGGATACCAAATAATAACTACATTTCATCATGTCTATATTTTTTATTTAAAAATAGTTCATGTATTGTTGTTTTTTGTATCTCAATTGAATTCATTTTGATTTTATTTGTTTGGAACATTCTTGAATGTGTTATTTTTGTACACTTCCATTAAATTCAACTATATTATATTATATTCAATATCATTTTTTTTAGTAAGAATTTTGTTATATTTTTTATTCTAGATGTGGTTTTAATAATTATTTTTCAACCAGTTTAATTTAGTTTAGTATTGTATGGATTTATTCATTGAGTTTTTTGATATCTTCAATTATATATTATTTGGTTAATCTAGCTATGGTTTCGTTCATAGTGACCCAATTCAATAAATATTTTTCTAATCAATAAATATAGAATTGTTGTAATGTACCTCATTTTATATTATCTAGTTTTAGTTATATTTCCAATTCATGATGGGATAGTTGGGTTTATATTGGTTCAATGTAGTTTAGTTCTATTTAGGTCATGTAATTCTGGTAAGAAAATTACATTTTCAATGTTCTGTTATGAACACGATGGTTCTTGTGTTTATTTATGGTCCGGTTATAATCTATTTAATGAAGTTATGTTATATTTAGAAAATTTTATCAATCTTTTGGTTAGTTTGATTGGGATTGAAAGAAATCAGTTTACATTATGTTTAATTGATATGGATTTTCACATTTTTTTTCATATGTGGTTAATTTGGTTCAATTGGTATTGGTTTTTACAAAACAAAACTATCAAAAAATAACATTCATTGAATCAGCCATAACTACAACAAATTAAAAGAGATTGAAATAAATAAAAACATGCTTATCCAAACCCATCCACTATAACCCAAAGCAAAATGAAACCAATTTGAATTGAATAATTTAAAATAAATATAAAATAAATGAATATTATATAAATATAAATAAAATAATATAAATATGAATCCAGGTTAATAAAAAATTGATCAAACTTGGCTATTCTTGAAATTAATAGTTAAATCCATGCAATATACCAAAAATAACTATAGTAAATATAATCAAACCCATAAAATATAAATTCATAATTCACATCACTATGTTTACCAGTTATAAATTTATATTTAGAAATTAAATAAAATCATATAAATGGATTGAACTCAATAAATAATTCAATATAGTATTTTTTTTATTTCAATCATTTTGGATATTTCCTAGTGTGATATATTTTATTTAGTTTGTTTAGGATGTTTAATTATATTATAAAACACAATTGGATATAAAAAATAATAATTTTCTATCATGTTACTACATAGTTTTTTGCAATAATGTGTGCATATACATCATATAAAAACAATTATTTAATTTTGACAATCCTTATAATATAAAATTCAATATAATGAAAAACAATAAACTTTAATTAAAACCCAATTATCATGTAATAATACCCAAAACCCATTATTATAAAATAAATAAAAATTAATGATTGTTTTTTAAATTTACATTAATAGATAATTAGTATTACTTATATGTCATTTCTATGACTACTCATGCAACCAACATATTACTCATAACTATATGGTATCCACAATTCACCAAATTCCATCAACAATTCCACCATTTTTCCTTCATCATTAGAATGATAAACAATGTTTATACAAATATATTAATAAATATGAATAATAAGAGAACATAAATATCATAGTTTAAAAAAAATTACAACTTCCTTAGCCCAATATTTCTCATTGATTTAAATATATTCGTTCCACCATGATATTAGATAAACCAGAATGATGTCACTACAATAGGATAACATACCATGAAACTATTACATAATCTAAAATTTTATTAGATTATGTGAATTTAATTAATATATTGTTCCGTAATTTTTATATGATGGTTCAAAATTAAATGAATATAGGTACACCATCATTTCCAATTAAGATATTTGAATGAAAATGATTAAATAAAAAATAGTCTTTAAACACATTAATAAATAAAGAAAATTGTTGTGAAAGAATTCGATACAATTGTATAGATATAATGAATCTATGATTATCATTAGGCTCTGATGGATCCATGACATGTATTAGATCAGTAGCTGATGAAGTATGTGCATATTGCGATGAATTATCTTGGTTGTCTAAATTTTATTGAATAGAATTTGAAGTAGTGGAATATGATAGGTTCCATAGAAGTGGGATAATCAGTACTAGATTTATAAGGAACCATAATATGATATGGTAATGGTATATGAGTATAAAATCCAATATGAAATAATGATTTAGCAAATAGTGGGAATATACCTACTGCCTGAATTATAGATGGAGGAGTATAAAGTGTGTACGATGTGATATATACTAGAGGTAATGGGAGCGAACCAGTACAATGTATGATCTGATTACTTTTATTATCATTACCAAAAAAAATTATGGGTTTAACCCCACCCATTAGTCTAACAAGACGTCACATTCTGTCTTGATGAATGTCCCTAAAATAAAATTCTAAATAATATTAAAGGGATTTTAATTTATTATAGTAGATAATGGATAAAATTATATAATAACTATAAAAACTGTGTTTTGAAGTTCCTTTCATTCGAATTAATTATTTTTTCATTGATGTTTTCAATGCATTATGTCAGTCATTCCTTTCACATGGTTCTAATATATAATACATTTCACATAATAATGAGTTTTACCAAACAACCATATATGATCAAAATTTTATATATTAATACATAACCTAGATGTTATGTTATAGGTTATGAATATAACTATATAACATTCGATAAACTATGTTTTACACAAATATAAAATTACTTCATTACATATAATGAGCCAATTAAATATAAAATGCGTATTTTTATAAAAAATAATTACAAATCTTATAATTTTTATTAATCATAAAAAATTAACTTAATATTAATTAGAAAGTAATTTTGATTTAATATATATGTTATACATCTAATGAAGTACATTTGAAATTTATCCAATGTATTTTATAAGTATAAGAACCAAATAAAACCAACATAATATATAAAACCCGATAGTTTTATTATGGAAATTATACCACCTTGGAACGGGAAGCCTAATTTAAATATAAATCTTGGACGGTTTATAAATTTTATATGTCAGAATAGAATTCATTTTTTGAAAGTGAATCATATAAATTAGTCTAGTTTATTTTTTTATTTTTCTGTGACGTTTCATTTCATAATGAATAGTTGAAATACAAAACAAATCTCTACACAACCTTTTTCTCTAATTTATTTATATAGTTTCATTATATTTTAAGATGGGTATAAATATTAATTAGATTAAATTTTAATAAATTAATAAAATTTAGGCAATTCAAACCAATTTAATTTCTTAATTGATTATAAAAACAGAGCAATCTTTTAAATCTTCTTTTATTTAAACCCCCCATTGTTATCCTGTCTACAGGATTAAATTTAAATTAATTTCTATAACATCAATGTTTTTAAATTTGAAAAAATGATTCTATATTTTTAATCCAGGTAATATATATTTTCTAATAGGTTAATATAGTTTTTGGAAAATAATAATTTTTAATGTAAATAAAATTAACTACAACTCTTAAGGTTAAATTATGTTTAATAACGGACTAAACCGCCGCCTTAAGACTGAAAAAGACCAACATACTTATCCAAAATAAATATAATAGATATATTTTGAAATTACACTCCCTTTTCATGGTTATGGACCATTATTCGATCCTGTTTCATTTTTAAAACATGGTCATGGATTCCTTTTTCCAAAATTTTATAAGAGTACCAATACTCTTCTATTATAAAAGGCCTCCTTGCCTACAACTTACTCCCACCTCTCAAAAATTGGTTTCTTCAACAATATCTGCCAAAATAACTCCCCAAATCCCTATCACCGTCCTTTAGTCCTCCTTTTTTGAAGAATGAAATCTAAGGAATTCCTTTTCTGAAAACCAAAAGGAGTTACCAAAAGAAGAGTCAGCATCCTTCCTCATGTTCCTTTATATTATTTTCATTATACATACCATCCAAAATCATTGAAACATTATTATAAAACAAAACCATTTTACTCAATATACTGATGTGTTTTTATGGTAATATTTTTTACTACACATACACTCACATCCACCTGATGGTTAACGAAAATTTTGTTTATGTGTACGGTAAACTACCACCTCCCAAAATATAGATTGTTCTTTATTCCTATACTACATATCATGGTGGAAAATATGAAGGATAATATGTTATTATAAAATATTTATGAATTTTTTTAATGTCTTTATGTTTTAATAATTATTTTAAAATACATATCGTTAATCTTTCCATCTTTTGAACACATGATAACATGAATTGTTAAAGTGTGGACTACCGCCACCTCAATGTGATGTGATTCATTCATACAATAGTTGGAATCGATAAATGATGGTTTTAATTAATAATGTGTTACATAAATATTATCTATGATATATTCATGAAATAATTAACTTTTGTTAAATATAATATATACAATTTTCATTATTTCCTTTTCAGATGCATATAATGTGCTAATGTCGTTTGTGGATTTGTAGACTGCTGCCTCCTCCACTAGATGTGATTCTGTTCACATAAAAAGAATTATATATATTAATATATATTATTAAATAAAATTCTTTTTATGAAATAATGATCATTCCGGAATGATTATATAACTTTCCATCTTTCCCTAATGATCATTAGAAAATGGGAATGTTACTAATGTGCACGTATGACCTACAACCTCCTGGATTTTAATGTTATTTAAATTTCCAAAACTATATTTTTTTATTGCATTAAAAATTATAATTAATGTATAAATATGATAATTATTTCACCATTATTATTCTTTTTATTTTTATATAATTACCCATTTGACCATTGTTGACCATCCAAAGTTGTTTTTAACGCATGAACAGAATTTGCTCAAAACACCAGACATAAACTTATTTACATATGTAGTTGTATACAACATGGTAATAAAGGAATTAAAATTAATAATAAAATTTTAAAAATTTTATTAATCCATAAATTAATTAAAATATGTTAGTTATTTTTTTAGAATAATGACTCGATACATTTCAGACTAAAGGTAGGGGAATTTCATCTCACTCATAATTTTTGTGAGATAGGTTCCTTATTCACCACTCAATTCCATAGTGTAGAGTATATACAACCCATTAATGTGTTCTATGAATATTATAAATAAATATATGTGTATTTATATTTCAATTATATTACCTTTCAGTAGTTGGGTTTATGTACTAATTTTTTTGTCTCTTTTATATTTTCTCAATAAAAACGGGTATGAAATGGTTTTAATGCTTCATTATAAATTTCATGGAAAAGGGATATAAAACTCCTATATTATTCCAATATATGGTTTCATGTAAATTTACAAAGTAAATATGTTTTAAAATGATTTATTTTTTAAAAATCAATATTAAATGAAGAAGGATATTTTCCTTAAGAAATGTTTTTAATAGATATTTCAAAATTACTTCCCATATAAGATGACTTATATTGGTGTTATACTAGAATTTTTTGTGAAATTATTCAACGTTACAATTCATATTTTATCTCTGAATAGATTATATTTTGAGGGAAATATTTTTATAAAACCTTTTTCTCATTAAATGGAAATATTCTTTGTAACCCACTTCTTTCCATGGGTTATGATATTATACTTTTGAAACCTGTATCATTTACCAAATGTTAATATATAATTACATATTTGTGATACCCATTTAATTTAACAGTATATGATATTATTGATTATTTTTTTATTACATGTATGTATGATTTCATTTTGAGATTGGTGGGGGATATATCTCCCTCCAATGCATTAGGTGAAGATTTATTTATCCTGAAATATACATGGATAGAATGTAGAGGGAACTCAATTAATTATTAAACGGATGGAATGATTAGTGAAAATAGTTTAGTAATATGGGGATGGAATAGAGAGTGAACCAAAATCAGTAATAGACTTTCTCGACTAAGATGTTCATTCTATTGATGCCATTATTAAAATGGAAATAATTATACATGATTGTGTGTTTTCTATATTTCCATGGTTTATTCCTATGTTATAATTTCATTGATTCTATTAATTATTTCTTTAAGAATCATTTCATATGAACTATCCAGAATTATTCCACGTTTTATGTTTACATAATTTTATTTGAATGATATGATATTAAAATGTTTTGATCACGTTATCACACTCATGTTATTATGTTTATTCTTACATTTCTCCCTTGTTTTCATTTACTAATCATATAATATCTCCTCATTTAACGATTCCTCCCTCCTATTATGTCTATATTCATTACGTATGATGTGTCTAAGAAGGATTCTAGTTAATAATAACCTAGTGGGAGATAATTTAGCTCACATATGTACCAGAGTTCATGTTCTTATAGTCCCAAAGGCAATATACTAATACAGTCTTTAGTTTACCTTTTTTTAATTGTTTTAATTATTCTAGAAATGTTATGTAATGATAATTTATGTCAATATAGAGTGTCCATTATTGATAATATAGTAACTCTTGATTAATCATTTGGAACCTATAATGAGAATCTCTTAGTGATACTCTAAGGATTTTTTTAAGGATAAGTATATGGATAAGAGAAAATATACTAAACATTCATAGAATTTTAGTTAAGGTTAGATTAAACAATATCCTAGAAAAATATATATTTCTGAATAATATATTTTGATGTTTCTATATAAAAGATTTACCTCTGGGTAACAATTTTCATAATATGTCCTAGTCTTGGCTTGAGATAATCTTGTACATGAAAATGGGAATAGCTAATCAGCTGGTTTGACACTCCCAAAAGATATTCTATGGGAATTAACAAAATATAAATGAACTATTATGATATATTTATAAATTTATTGCCTATTAAAATCCTAGTGTGAACTAATTGGGATATATATTAAGGAATGTTTTATAACATAGACCTAATAAATGTTGAATTTTCATTATTATGTTGTTCCCCGCTAGGATTACTGTTTCTTACTCAATGATTTTTGTTTTTAGTTAATGGATGGAATTGGAAGAAGCCATATTAATGATAATTGTGATGGATAATTCAAAGATTGTCCTCATGAGAATGTGAATTCCATGGGAGTTGGAATGAAAAATAACATTTTTTTGCTCAAAAATTTTTGCATGCTATGAATCATGGTGGACTTCCACATAATCAAAGGTGGGAAAAAATTCTATCGAATCATTCATGAGGAAGTATCATGTTTCTTTTATTGGTTCTTATAATCCACATATCGTGGAACAGTGGATCAGTAACACTAAATTTATTTTTAACTTCCCTCAACATTCATAGAAAGAGAATTTTATTCTGGAAATTTATCATTTAGTAGGTGATGTGGATCAATGTGGATTCAAATCATGAATATTAAGAATCAAGATGCAACTAAATCCATTGAATGAGAAGAGTACAAGAAAATAATTTTCAGTAAGGACATTCTTCATATTCTTTAGGCCAAGATGGATAAAATATTCCTTGAGTTGAAGAAAATGTTTGATGAATTTTTCATTACATACGAGGATTATTTAACATGAATGGAATCAAACACTTCATGAATTATCATACATCATAAAATTAATGTTTATATTTTCTTTATAGAATAAATAAAAATATGATAATGGGAGTTTTCCATTAAAGGATTTATTAGCTATGAAGTGATTGTGCATTGGGAAATCATGGGTGAAATAGAGGTTAGAGTCATGTATCAACCTCATGGTTAGGACATGAAAAAGAAGATGGAGTTAATATGAAGCATTAAAACCCATGCAGAAAAGAATATGAGTTTTCAATTATGCTCTAATTATGGTAAGATTACTGGAGTAATTTTTTAAGGGGTCTAATAAATGTTTTATGTGTGCAAAATATGTTAATCGGATAACTGAGTGTCAAAGAAATAGAAAGAAGTTAGTTAATAGTGTTAATGGAGAAAACGTTGCATATAGATTCACCTCCCATGCTTCAGTGAAACATTTTGTTAAAGAATGGTAATTATACTAACTATTTCCCAAACCCAAGAAAATGTGATGATGATCAAATTATGCTACCTATTAATCTGGTGGAAAAGTATAAATCACATGAAATCCAAATTTTCGATGAGTGTTTTGATAATGACGTGAGAAAAGGTCCCCATACTATCCACTCTATAACTATTAATGTCTTATTTGATTCCTGATCTTCCTAATTTTTTACATAAAAAAAATGATAAGCGTGTTAATATTTTAACAAAAAAAATTACATGTCGATTTAGTAGTAAAAACCCATAATGGTATGATGAATAAATCCCATTTATATAATTCATATTCAGTTGATATTTGAAGGGATGTGATCCCCATAAATAATTTCAGTAATCCTTTAGTTAAATTTGATGTCATCTTTAGCATGGATTGGTATTATCTACATAAATACCACAAATGGTTTTTAGGAATTGATATTACAATTGATACTTCAAACAGTTCTATGATCATCCATCAATGTAATGGTAAGTATAAACATCCTATGGAGATTACATCTATGGTATGGATCAAAATTTCAGTAAAAGGGTTGTTTATCTAAAATGGTTGGGGGAGAAAATCAACGTTGATGATATTCCCTTTGTTTGGGAATTTATATATGTCTTTAAGAATTTTTTGTCTATCCTCCCACCAAAATACAATGTTATGTTCTCAATATTACTCATATTATGCTCAACACAAATTTCATAGACTCTGTATTGAATGACCTAAATTGAGTAGTAATAATTGAAGAAGAAACTCCAAGAAAACATTAACAACTTTTTCATTAATCGAAGTGTGTAACCATAGAGTGTACCTATTCATTTAGTGAAAAGTAATTGGGGTTCAATGTGACTTTGTGCTGACTATCAGATGTATAAAAAGATCATAATCAATAACAAGTATCCTCTTCCCCGAATTGATGAATTTTTTTATCAACTTTACAGAGAACATTAATTGTTTAATTTTTACCTTCATTCTAGATATCATTAATTGATGATAAGTCAAGAGGATATACCCAACACAATATTCTGTACATGTTATGGACACTATGAGTTAATAGTAATTCTATTTGGTCTTACTAACTTCCTTTTTGTCTTTGTGGATTTAATGAATAGAGTCTATATATATCACCTCAATATGTTTTTTGGTTGTCTTTATGGATTATATTATAATATATTCAAACCACAAGGAAGAACACGATGAAAACTTGATAATTATTCTAAATATCCTATGGAATGAGAAAATGTATGAAATAATTTCAATGTTTGAATTTTTTGATCAAAATGATTCATCTTTTAGGTCACATAATCACATGTGATAGTATATTAGTAGATCCATCAATGATAAAGGCTATTGAAATATATCTTAGACCAATCATAGTGATTGATATCAATAGATTTCACGGTTTAGGTGGATTTTATAATGGTTTGTGGATAATTTATCATGATTGACTAATCCTATGATGGTGGTTTTTGTGTGTTGATGATGACGACGATAGCTTTCCTCAATGGTGATGATGGATTCTGATTGGCCGACGGTGACAAGCCGTTGATGTCAATGTTGGCGGTGATGCGACGATGGTTCGACGGTGAATGTGATGGAACCATTTGGTCGGCGATGTGATGATGGCGGCCCGGTGATGTGGTTTACCTTGATATAGGGTTTCTTGGGTGGCACGCTTTAACTGCATTTTGAGGTTTTCAATTTTAAATTTTGAAATTGAAAATTTTATTGTGGATTTTGGTAAGAATCATTTAAGCAGGTGATGTTCAGGTCTTTGTGAGATACCCACTCCTCAAAAGTGGTATTAAAAATGAAAAAAATACGATTTAGTAGGATTGACTAATCCTATGACAATGTTAACTCAGAATGGTTTCAAGTTCCTTTAGAAAGATGAATGTGAGGAAGATTTCAAGGAATTGTAGAAAAGGTTAGTCAGCGCACATGTGATGACATTACCTTATAGTAGAGAAGGGTTCTCAAACAGTATTTATGAATAAAAGAATGGATTGGTATATCTACTTTTCAAAAATAAAATTGTTATATACCATTTCCAAGGAAAATTTATAATTCATGAGAAATATTTCTCAACTCATCACACACGAAAAGGTTTTTTATTTTTTGAAAAGTGAAAAGACAGAAGAGATTAATAGAAACAATTGCGGGGGCTTGTAATAATGCAACACCATGGCATCAGCCAGAAAAAAAAACATTATTCCCTTAGTATGAATTAAACCACAGCTAGGAAGAATTTAGAATATATAATTTTGAGACTCTTTAGAATCCATGAATTCAACCATATCATTGCCCTCTATTAATCTATGAAGAATCCTCATGTTATTATATAATCGTTTCTTGTATATTCTGATATAATATTCAAATGACTAAGGGTCATGTCTCCTTCCAGATAAATAATTGTACACTTTTAGCGAATCAGTCTCAACCTCTATGATTGGGATGTCCTTTTGATTATAAATTAAATGATCAGTTAGAATACCATGAGCTTCCACTTTAAGGGAATCCATATTCCCGAAGAAGGAAGTGAAATTCACATACACCAAACCATGGATGTCTCTAACCACCCCACCACCCTGAATTAAACCTTTACAATATGAACCATCAGTATTTAACTTGATCACCAAGATGGGATCCACACATTGGATCTATTTCCTTTAGATAGTCCCACTACTGCTGGGAGAAATCGAAGGAGCCAGATCCATAACAAAATGGGAATTCCCCATATTCTAAAACAATATATAATAATCTAGAAATAAATTTTTGGTATTAAGAGTAATAGTATTTTAGGATAGTGAAGCATCCTGATACCTTTTATCGTTCCATGATGAAAAAATAATCTAGCAACCTACTATAAAAATTAGACCAGTAGCCTTTCGTTCAGTACCAGGACTATCCGCACTATTTCCCACTACTACATGATGAACTCCATAGAAAAATCATGATCAGGCCACCCTATGAAATAACCAAACTCCCCATAGAACACATTTCCCCACACACTATAGAAAAAATATTCCCTTTATTTTTGTATCTCAACATCCAATAATAAAAACACTAGGAAGTGAGAATACCACCACACTACTAAATACAATCTTCAGTAGCCCATGCCTTGTTTTGGACACACCAATCATGAAAATAGAATATAGATGGAAGATCCGTGTACAGTAAAGTATCTCCCCATCGATTCTATTATGTGTTAACCACTTGAGAATAATTAAAATATATAATATTGAATAACCCAATCGCAAAAATAGTGATGATAGATATGTATTGTTCATTAGACAATACAATGATATCAAATACTCTTCTAATTATCATCCAAGGTGGTGTTGAAAAAAATGTAAAAAATGCGGGCCTCTCTCAAGATAATATATTTGGTGGGGAAGCTCAAGAAATTAAGAACATCACCTGACCACTCATGGGGAAAAAACTAATGTTCCATTCAAATTAACAGTTCAATAATATTCTTGGAGGGTTGCAATAAAAGGGTGAACCATCATTTGAAAATTATGAAATATATATTCACATTAATATTGTTGAACATGCTTTAGATATGATAATTGGAGATGAAAAATGATTATGAATGCTCAATGCATTAACACCATGTGAAAGTGAATAAGTAGGATGATCCTTTAAGTCAAAAAGATCATGATATTTTATATATGATGAGGATAAAAAAATCTATTATTTCTAGATTTTAGAAGGATGTTTCTAAAAATAATTACGAAAGGGTAAAAATTTATCTTTTTCAAATGATATTATAATCTTCTATCCAATTGAAATTTAAGAATTCTTAGAAGGAATATGTAGAGCATTAAAAAATTAATAAATGTTTGGGAGATTAATCGTGATCAAGATTGAACTATATGGATTAAGAATCATCTATGTGTTCCTTCCATACCGAATTTTGAGAAGGAGCTATTATAGGACTCTCATTGTTTAACATTCTCTATTCATTCAGTAAGTATGGAGATATAAAGGGATTTGATATATTATTTTAGGTATGGTGGCATGAAGATAGATATCCTAGAGTTTATGAATTAGTTCATGGTATGATATCATGTTAAGGATTAAAGACAAAATTATAAAGGGATGTTACATCCAACAAACATATCAGAATGGAAATTAGAAAACATCACAATTGATTTTTTCGTGGGAGTACCCAAAACCTATCAATTGATTATTTTCATATAGATGGTAGTAAATTTTATTACTATGTCAACACATATAATTTCTATGAGAGAATATTTATATTTTGATCATATTTCAATGACAAACATTAAAGATGTGGTAAGGCTAAATGGATTACCATGGTCCATTGTATTTGATTAAGATCTAAGGTTTACCTCAAATTGCTCATTAAGTATTTAGTGAGCACATGATACATAATTGAGTTTCAGAACTTCTTATTAGCCTCGGATAAATTTCAATATATGAATATAAAATTTAAACCTAATAGAATATGTCACGATATTTTTGTTTAATTTCAATGGTTGTTGGTATTAACACCTTCGCCATGTTTAGATGTCTAAAAATAATCAATTTCACTCAAGAATTACTAGGGAACCTTATGATTCCCTTAATGATACGAAATGCAAGGCTCTATCATGTACACATGATGTTTGGGAAATAAATCTATTGGATCATCATATCAATGATGAAATTGATGATAAGGTTAGATCCATTTAGAAACATATCATGTCATATCAAATTATTCCAAAAACATATGTTTATAACCATCATCATGAAATATAATTAGAATTTGGAGAAAAATAGTTTCTAAGAATCTATCCCTTAAAGAAGTATCAGATATTAAAGATTTAATTTAACATAATTCCATGGTATATCAATCCCTTTCATATTGTTTATCATATCCGGATGACAACATATCACTTAGAACTTCCACCAAATATATCTAATGTCAATGACGAGTTCCATGTATCTATCTTGGAAATGTATATACCTGAAAAATCACATGTACTACACTCCCAGATCATACCACTGGAGTAGGATATTTATAATGAGGATCAAAAATTTAAAAGCATGGATCATATAGATAATTTTCAACAAAAAAAGATCACTCACATGGTCATTGTTTTTAAGAGAAATCACCAGTCAGAGGAAGCTACATGAGAAATTTATGACATGATGAAGCATAATTATCCTCATTTATTTGTACCATAATGATTAATTTTAATGTATGATTTCATTTTAAGGTGGTAGAATTTAACACCCTGAATTTTTATAGAACATTTTTTGATTGAATTAAAATTCCATTATGTTTTTCAATGAACTGAGTTGAACATTATTTTCACATGGCACATAATTTTCGTAAGTTTCACATAACACTAATTTAAAAAAAATTGTTGGTCGGAGAGGACACTCAAGAGGGCGGTGAATTGAGTTCCAATTAAAATTTATGTTAAATATATTTTCCAGTTAAAATCCCTCGATTTATAAAATAAGTTAAACTATAGTGAATTTATACATATTGTAAATGTTCACTTAGCTTCTCAAAGATTGATTAGATCTCAGTTAGTTTAACCACAAGATCAAACTAACTTTTGATACTAATATACTGATTTAAAATAAGTGTAAACACTTGCTAATTTAACTATCAAAGTAGCTTCAAAATAATTTTGTATTTTAAAGTAATAGAAGCGGAATAAATATGCTATATGTCGTATACATTAAACTTAAATAAAATATGCACAATAGATATAACAAGAGGTTCAGTATCAAGCCGATAATTAGTCCTCTCAAATATATATATAAATTTGATCGACACCCTGGATCAGGGTTAACAAAAGTTTTACAAAAACTGTCCACATCCAAGACCTCTACCACTGTTATTCGTGGGAAACAAAATAACAGCAAACCAGCTGTTCAGGTCACACAAGACCTCTATTACTAACTTAGTGGGAATTAAAAGATGTAATAGTTTGAATGAGGATTTACAGATCCTCAAGTTAAAGTTCAGAAGACAGTGTGTCAGTAAAAATACATCAGATGAAACACACTGCTCGAAAAGTAAATAATGAATCATAGAGTAGAGATGTAGAGTTTAGAAATGGATCTAGTGATTGTCAATGTAGCTCTGGACTCGTTGGATTGAGCAGGAATGCTTCAGAGTCCTTCTCTGGTTTTTCTGTTGAAAAATAGAGTGTCATAGTTCATCTTGTGTTCTACAGTCTCTTGATTCGTCGTGTGTTCTTCAGAAATGTAGGATTGCATGTATGGAACTTCTTTGAGAATCGTGCAATGTGTTCTTCACATTTGTGCTCCGGATTGTTCTTATGTTCAGTACAGAGCTCACATGTATTTTAATATATGTGTCGAGATGTGTCAAGCACGCACATGTTCTCTAATGCAGCTCAATCTTCGTTATATTCCACAAGTTCTGGCAGTAGGAATGATTCCCTTCTCATAGGTACGAGATACCGTTTCCTATCAAGCCAACAAATAACATTAAATATCATTAATTGCATTAAAAACAACAAATATGTTTTTTAGCATTATTTAAAATAATATTGACAAAAGCTTAAGAAACGGTGTCACGGTGATCATGGAAATGGTGTCTGGTCACTGTGTCTGGTCACAGTGTCTGGTCATGGTGTCTGGTCACGGTGTCTGGTCATGGTGAGTCTTTCACCGTGTCTATTTCACGGTGTCTATTCACGGTGTCTGGTCACGGTGAGTCCTTCATGGTGTCTGGGTCACGGTGAGTCCTTCACGGTGTCTAGGTCACGGTGAGTCCTTCACGGTGTCTTGGTCATGGTGAATCCATACTTAGACGAATATCTGTATTTGGACTAAGACAGTGATATGCAGAAAATGGGTTATGTATAATCTTTAGAGATAATATATGAGAGAATTCTGATCATGCATAAGACTTGTAGAGAGTAATTAACATCCATAATATTTGTTATTATAAAAACATGATGTGCACTTATTGCTGAGTTTGAAGAGAATTAGCAAGATGTGCACTGAAGATCAAGATTAATTAACAGTAATGAGATTTTTTATCATTAAAACATGATAAACACATGAGGAGTCCAACAATATCCCCCTTTTAGATGATCACAAATCAAATATAGGCAGAATATAAAAGACATGTAATATTAAATTTACAATCATAGCAAAAACATTATAGAATAGACATTGTATTTTTTTCTCCCCCATTTATACTATTATAGAACTGATACCTATAGGTTTTTCACCCCCTTTTGGGATTATCAAAATGTATAGAAAAGGAAATGGAACTCGGCAGTTGTCATTAAATAAAGGATTCATAATACAAAGTACATGAGAAGTACAAACTGTAAACAAGAAATGACATCCCATCAAAAAGAAAAACAGTCGGTAAACTCTTTAGGGATCCATTTTTGTCTTTCCTTTATCAGTAGCAGGAGCGGGTGCTGAAGTAGAAGAAGGCATAGAAGAGGTAGACAATGAGGGTAAGGGTAGACCTTCAAAAATAGATAGAGACAAAGTAGGAGCAGTAGAAGATCTAGGCTAAGGTTGGTCAAGAATGCCTGGGCAGATTTGAGAAAGGGCTTGGCTAACTGACAAGGTAGTTGATGCTAAGGAAGAAAGTCCAGGTCTAAGGGGTGCAGCAGCTGGAGAAACTATAACAGTACTCTGCACAAGAAGATACGGCTTCAAAAGATTGATGAAATCAGTAATTATTTCACCACCATACTACATAGCCTTTTCAAAATCATCCTTATTCTCCAGAAATCTGTCCAAAAATCTGGTGAACTCTTAAAGTTTCTGAACTTTAAATTTAAAAGCATGAGTCAGCGGAGGGATTTTCAGATTTTCCACAAGTTATCTAAAGTGAGCTGTCATGTAACTTTTAGAGAAAATCCGGGAAAGGTAAAAATCTATTTTCTTGGAGATATCTTATTGAGCATTATTGGATATCTTTGAATGGATCCTAACCAAGTCCAATGCTCTATCACTATTCTTAATCTCTACTGATAAAGAAGATAGATCCAAGCCACTGAAGGCATTCTGTAATTCTTCCTTAATTATGGATCTCAGCAGAGAATCATCCAAAGCATGTGTGGAGGTCTGACCAGAAGCAGGTGAAGCCTTGAAAGCTTCAGTTAGAACTTTGAGTTGTTTCAGAACTTTTTGCAGACATCTAGTGTATTCATCTGTAAGCTTATTCAAAGTTTCCACAAGCTCTCTCATGCGTTCTAGCATATTCGTCTGCCTTTTTACAATATTTTCATCAAAAGACAGTAGGTAAGGATGAACTTGAGAAAAAATATCCCTATAAAAGAGGGAATCAGAAGACTCAGGTGAAACAGCAGCAGGTGCAAGGGCAGAAACATGAGCAGGCTCTGATCTCACAGATAGCTCATTCTACAGACTTGCGACCATACTTTTAAGATTTGCGACATCAGCACTCAGCAGCTTATTCTCTACTCTGACATCTTTAATTTCTCGGATCATCCTTGGTTGAATATGCAAGATAATATTTTCCAAGAGAATTGATAAATCATCTTGACTTAATTGAGTCACTGGGTGAGGTTGAGTGGAGAAAATTTTCTCAAAACTGGATAACAATGTCTCACCAAAAACATTCAGATCATCTTTGGTTACAATGTAATGAAGCTCAGGTAAGGATGCAGGTAAAGGTAGAGGATTAGATTCTAGTTGAGGATCAGAGTAATCTTTAGACCCATATTATGATTCAGATTGCGGTTGGGGCTATGGTTCTAGTTCTGAATGAGTTAAGGACTTTTGTTGAATCAGAGAAGAAAGATACATTCCAGTTGTAGTCACTTGTTGTGACTCATTCACATCATAAAAGCTTAGGAACTCATACCGAGAGTGCACAATGAAAGTGACAGACGGTTGAGAAGCTTCACCAGATCCAGCTTCCACAATATCAAGATTTCAAGTTTCCTCCCCCTCAACTTGTGCTTCCCTTTCAGATTCTTGAGGTTCAGGAACATGGACAAGATCCACAGGATCATCCCTAATCTCTTCAGCAAAATATTTCCTTGCCAGTTGAAAGGAAATTTCCATTCTTTCTTCAGAAAATGGAATAAATTCAGGAACTGATTGCTCTACTGTATAAGCTTCCAGACTTGCTTCTTTCTCAACAGAAAGAGTTTCTTCAACAAAAACTTCATCAAAGGTTTCTTGCTGTTCTGAACCAGGAAAAACTAGTTTCCTTGCAGCATTGGGATGAGTTTCTTCCTCATGAATAACAACTGAAGGATCCTCATTCCTTTCCTTTTCAACAAAAACTTCCTCTCCTTGAGGTATTTCAGTAGGGATAACACCCCTTTCCTCTTCAACAGGAACTGTTTCCATTGGAAGTATTACTGATTCTTCTATAGATGGAACTTAATCTGTTAATTCTTCTTGATCTTCTTCTTCTGAGTACTCAGCCACTTCATCTAGTTCCAAACCAGGATGAGCTAGGTTCTTAGGCCATCTTGGATAGTCAACATGATTAAAATTTTTATACAGTTGATCACTATCCTCAACCCATTGCTACTTCCAGGGATTCTAGCTAATCTTCATCATTCTGATGATAGGCATGGATAAGCATAAATCAAAGTATTCTAATTTTTCGTCATTTGGTCCAACCATTCTTTTTGAGACTAACATGGATGAAATCAACCTTGAATAAAACAGGGAGGTGGATTTGGAAGTTACTTTGATCAGCTCACAGATATGGTTGATAACATACTTACACAGATCGATCTTTTGGCCATTTTTCAACAGGTGAATCAGGAACACATCCTGATACTTCATCACAGAAAAGTCTTCTTTTCCTGGACTAACCAAATTCTGAACAAACTTGAACAAAAGTCTTGTCTCCCCATCCAGTTCAGCAGTTATGTCCCTTCGCTTGGTTCCATTTCCAGTTAGATTTTCGAAAGCGGTTTCTAGGTCCAAGATGTCAGTTTTTGGAGGAGGGTCTCTCTGGTAATCCTCACACACACCATCATGTGGAATTATTAGGCATAAAACCCACAACATTGAAGAGAAACAGCACTTCTAACCATCGATCCAGCTGGTCACCAAAAAGCTTTCTCCAAACTCAAAAGAGAACTTCACATACTGATAGAATTGAGATACAAGCCTAGGGTAAATCGGTATATTCTATCCAGTGAACCATTCAATCCATCCTTCTTCTATTAAAACATTCAAAAATAATGATCTTCTATACAACAACCATTCCGGGCAAACCTATTTTTCAGGTACAACGGTACGACTTACCAGGTCTGGGTTTAGAGGTCCTTCTGGAGCTATCCTCGGTATCCTCCTTTTTTTCTTAGAGCGGCACTTCTCAGACGAGGCTAAAGATGGACGCTTCATCCTTGGCATTCAGTAAAGGTTTGGGCAAGAGGTAAGAGAAGGTTCAGGTGATAATTCGGGTAAGGAGTCGAATGAAACCCTTATGTTCTATCATTTAGGAATGTCAAACGTCATAAAAACAGAAACGCGGGAAATCAAATAGCGGTGAAATAAAAATTATCGTGATACGTGTAAAAATAAATTAAAAAAAATTATCATACTTCTCACGGTGAGATAGAAAACTAGCCATCATGGTGAGATAGTTTATAGTTACCACAGTGAAACAGTGAGTAGTTTATATAGTCACGGTGAGATTGTGAGTTGTCAGACCGTGAGCATAAAACAGTAACTTAGAAACAGTAAGTATAAAACCGTAAAGTAAAGTACAAAAAAGTTTTAAACATTATGATCAGTAAGATATTCATTTATGATTAATCATACCAAGATCATGTATGATGTACTCTAATCTTTTAGAATTTAATGTTTTAGTGAATATATCAGCATGTTGATACTCAGTACCAATGAATTCCAAAGTGATATCACCTTTTTGATAATGATCCCTCAAAAAGTGATGTCTTACATCAATATGTTTTGTCCTAGAATGAGAAACAGGATTCTTAGAAATATTAATAGCACTTGTGTTGTCACAATTTATTGAGACATGTCTAAATTGATATACATAGTCTAGTAATGTGTGTTTCATCCACAAAATTTGTGCACAACATCTTCCAGCAGCTATGTATTCAGCTTCTGTAGTTGTCAATGCAACATAATTTCGTTTCTTACTACACCATGATACTAGTGACTTGCCTAAAAGAGGACATTTTCTAGAGGTGCTTTTCTATCTAGCTTACATCCATAAATGTTGGTATCAGAATAACTATCTAGTTCAAATGATTGTCATTTGGGATAGAACAGTCCTAAATTGGGAGTATGCTTGAGATATTTGAAAATTCTCTTTACAGCATTTAAATGTTACTCTTTAGAGTTTTCTTGAAAATGAGCACACATACACACACTAATCATAATAACATGATGACTAGAAGTCAGGTAGAGTAGACTTCCAATCATTCCATTATAAGTGGTTTGATTAACAGATTTACCATTTTCATCAAGATCCATCTTACAGGTTGTTTTAATGGGAGTGTCACAACATTTTGTGCTATCCAATCCAAAACTTTTTAAAATATCTCTATTGTATTTACTTTGAGTTAAAATAATTCCATCATCATTTTGAAAAATTTGAAAACAAAGAAAGAATTTAAGTTCACCCATTAAACTAATTTCAAATTCATTTTGCATCACTTTTGAAAAATCAGTACATAATGAATTTTTAGAAGATCCAATGATAATATCATCAACATAAATTTGTACTACTAAAACATCTTTAGAAATTCATTTTACAAAAAGAGTAGGATCAGCTATTCCTTTTGTAAAACCTTTATAAATTAGAAAAGTACTTAATCTATCATACCAAGCTCTTGGTGCTTGCTTTAAACCATATAATGATTTTGATAGTTTGAAAATATGATTTGGAAAATGAGGGTTTTAAAAACCAGGTGGTTGTTCAACAAAAACATCCTCAGCAATATATCCATTTAAGAATGCACTCTTGACATCCATTTGACATAGTTTGAAATTTAAATGTATAGCATAAGCAAGTAAAATCCTAATAGCTTCTAATCTGGCTACTGGAGAAAAAGTCTCATCATAGTCAATACCTTTTTCTTGACTATAGCCTTGTGAAACTAGTCTAGCTTTCTTTCTAACTATGTTTCTGGATTCATCTACTTTATTTCTAAACACCAATTTTGTGCCTATTGTGAAAGTGTCCTTAGGTCTTTCAACAAGATTCCAAATATTATTTCTTTCAAACTGATTGAGTTCTTCTTTCATATCAATTACCCAAAATTCATCATTAATAGCATCATCAATGTTTTTAGTTTCATGATGTGACAAGAAGGCTTGATGTTCAACCTGATTTCTAAGAGAAGCTCTTGTCTGTGTCCCTCTATCAATATTTCCTAAAACAGCATATAAAGGATGATTATTCATAATTCTAGTTGATCTAGTAAAGGTAGGGCTAAAAATTTCAGGTTCATCAACAGGTTGGGAAACAACAGAAGAAGGTTCTGGAAAATTTCCAGAACTGGACGTTTTAACTATAGGTCCGCTGTCTTTATCATTAAGGTTCAAAACAGAGAGATCATCTTTAATATTTTCAAGAGATGTTTTAGGTTCATGTGGATCAGTTTCATCAAACTTGATGTGAACAGATTCTTCCACACACTTGGTTTTGTTATTGAAAACTCTATAGGCTTTACTAGAGATAGAATAACCTAGGAAAATTCCTTCATCACTTTGGATGAAAACTTGTCAATATTATCTTTGGTATTAAGAATAAAGACTTTGCAGCCAAAAACTATGAAGTAGTTAACATTATGTTTCCTATGGTTCCACAAATCATAAGGGGTCCTCTTAAGAACAGGTCTGATTAAGACTATATTGATAATATAACAAACAGTATTTACAGCTTCATCCCAAAAATAAAAAGGCAGATCATACTCATTAAGCATAGTTCTAGAAATTTCTTACATGGTTTTATTCCTTCATGATTTTCAAACTCACGACCATGATCACTTCTCAGAGTTTTAATATTAAGTCCACTAAGGTTTTCTACAGATCTGGAGTATTTAACAAAGTAAGAACAAGCTTCACTTTTGTGAGCTAGAAAATATACCCAAGTATATCTATAAAAGTCATCTACTAAGACATAGACATAGTGCTTTCCATTTAAGCTAGAAACTCTAGATGGTCCAAAAAAATCCATGTGAACTAAATCGAGAGGTTGAGAAGTTGAGACTTCTTTCTTTGGTTTAAAAGAGATTTTGTGTTGCATTCCCTTTTGACAAGGATTGCAAAATTTGTCATTTGGAAACTCAATTTTGGGTAGGTCTCTAACTAAGTTCTTCCTAGTAAGTTTTCTAAGTATGTGTATATTATAGTGTCCTAATCTTCTGTGCCAATGCCAAGACTCTTTATGAAAGGCATTCAAACAAGTAATATTATTCTTAACTAAATAATTTAAATCGACAACATAAACATTTTCATTTCGCAGGGCAGAAAATACTAAAGCATTTTTGGAATTAAAAACATTACATGAATTATTTTTAAATTTAACATTAATACCATCATCACATAACTGAGAAATACATAACAGATTATACCTAAGTCCATCAACAAATAAAACTTTATAAATTAATACTGAGTTAGTGTTACCAATCTGGCTTAAGCCGATGATTTTCCCTTTAGAATTATCATCAAAGGTGAATAAGCCTCCATCAATCCTGACTAAGCTTTTAAAGCATGAGAAGTCTCCAGACATATGTCTTGAACATCCACTGTCCATGTACCAGGTCTTCCTATAGGAGCTCTTTAAGAAGGTTTCCTACAAAACAGAATTAGATAGGAAATGATTTTGGTACCCAGATCTTCTTGGGTCCAGACGGGTTAGCAATCAAAGCTTTTGGTACCCAAATTTGTCTTATGGGTCTCATGAAAGTTGTATAATCAACAGACTTTGAAAGATAAACCTTATTAGATCCATAACTATGAATATAACTAGTTGAAGCATATAAATAACTAGAACTAGAATTAGCAGCATTCTCTACAGATTTAGGAATAAATCTATTCTTAGTAAACCTTCTCTGTATAGTTTTGTAGCCTATTCCAGTAGTGTATTTTGGTGCAACTTGCTTTCCTAGCATTAGTGTTAGTGTATCCTTCCCATTTGTGAATTTCTCTAAATCCATTCTGAGTTGCTCATTAGATAATTTCAGTTCAGTGTTTAATTTAAGCAACTAAGCATTATTTTACATTTAAATATCAAGATCAGATTTATGTTTAATATTTAAAGCATACTGTTTCTTTAAACCTTGGTATTTGTCTTTCAGCTAATTACAGGTGTCTTCTAACATATAACAATATTCAAATAGTTCAAATTTTTACATGTTATCAGAGTCAGTATCATCTCTAGAATAATAAGAATTTAATGCAGGAGTTTCAGCTGTTACCTCAGAAGTGTTTGTCATAAAACACATGTTTGCCTTATTTCTGTGTTCAGTTTCAGAAACTTCAGATTCAGTGGAGCTATCCTCAGAAGCGCTCCAAGTAGACTTCATAGCCTTTTTGTGATTACTGTCCTTGTAATCATATTTCTTCTGGAATTTGAGCTTGGGGATGTCTTCTTTAATATGTCTTTTTCTTTTTCACTCATAACAGACAACTTCATTGCTTTTATCTGGCTTTTTCCAATCCTTCTTCCAATGTTCCTTATTGTCATACTTTCCTTTGTAATTTGATTTTCTGAAAAATTTTCTTTTTTTTATAAAACATCTTAAACCTTCTGGAAATGTGAGCGATTTCAGCATCACTATCATAAGTACTTTCACTGTCTTCACAGCTTGAACTCTCATTTATAGCTTCAAGTTTCTCCTTATCCTTGTTCTTTGAAGTTGAAGATTTGAAAGCAACAGACTTTCTTCTTGGTTCATCTTTTTCTTCTTTGTTCACATTGAGTTCTTCCTCATACAACATAAGATTACCCATGAGTTCTTTAATAGGTAGATCAGCAATGTCACATGACTCTATAAGTGAAACAGATGTGCATCTCCATCAGTCTGGTAAACATCTCAAGATTCTCATAATTTGTTCCTTTGATGGAACTGCTTTTCCAAGTGAATTCATTGTATTGACTATCTCATTAAACCTGAGATACATGTCAGAAATAGGTTCATCAGTTTTCATTTTAAAATTATCATATTTAATAGTATAATTATTTAGTCTCATTTCTTTAACATTGGTTATTCCTTCATGAGAAACGCCCAAGGTATCCCAAATTTCAAAAGTAGTTTTACAAGTAGAAATTATGTTAAACTCTTCATCTCCTAAAGCACAATACATGGCATTCATGGAATTACAATTATTTTTGTAAGCAGCCTTTGTAGGTTCATCCCAAGTAGATCTAGCAGTAGTGGGATGTTTATATTCTGATTCTATGGAAGTCCGAATATCAAAACCTATGCCTTCTCAATGAATTTTCATTTTAAGTTTCCACTGAGCATAGTTGGTACCATTGAAGAAAGGTGGCATGTTAGTAGGAGCACCCTCTAGTCTATAATCCATAAATAGATTTTAGAAAGATAATTTAAAGAGATAAAAAAATTTAGAACTAACAGAAATTTAAGATCATTAAAGATTCAACTAAAATAACAGTTGAAAAACAGAGTATTTCAAAAAATCGTTGAACAAAACAAAAAAAACTAAACTAACCCTCTGATACCAAATGTTGGTCGGAGTGGACACTCAAGAGGGGGGTGAATTGAGTTCCAATTAAAATTTCTGTTAAAAATATTGTCTAGTTAAAATTCCCTGATTTATAAAATAATTTAAACTATAGTGAATTTATATAGATTGTAAATGTTCACTTAGCTTCTCAAAGATTTATTAGATCTCAATTAGTTTAACCACAAGATCAAAGTAACCTTTGAAACTAATATAAGGATTTACAATAAGTGTAAACACTTTATAATTTAACAATCAAAGTAGCTTCAAAATAATTTTGTATTTTAAAGTAATAACAGCGGAATAAATATGATATATGTCATATACATTAAACTTAAATAAAATATTCACATCAGATATAACAAGAGGTTCAGTCTCAAGCCAAGACTTAGTCCTCTCAAATTTATATATAAATTTTATCCACACCCTAGATCGGGGTTAACAATAGTTTTACAAAAACTTTCCAGGTCCAAGACCTCTTCCACTATTATTCGTGGGAAACAAAAAAACAGCAAACCATTTGTACAGGTCACACACAACCTATACCACTATCTCAGTGGGAAATAAACGATGTAAGAGTTTGAGTGAGGATTTACAGATCCTCGAGTTAAAGTTCAGGAGACAGTGTGTGAGTAAAAATATAGCAGATGACACACACTGCTCGGAAAGTAAATAATGAATCACAGAGCAGAGATGTAGAGTTTAGAAATGGCTTCAGTGATTGTCAATGTAGCTTTGGACTCGTTGGATTGAGAAAGAATGACTCAGATTCCTTCTCTAGTTTTTCTGTTGAAAAATAGAGTTTCGTAGTTCGGCTTGTGTTCTACAGTCTCTTGATTCTTCGTGTGTTCTTCAAAAATATAGGAATTCATGTATGTAATTTCTTTGAGAATCGTGCAATGTTTTCTTCACAATTGTGCTCCGGATTGTTCTTATTTTCAGTACAAAGCTCGCATGTATTGTAGTATATGTGTCAAGATGTGTCAATCGCGCGCATGTTCTCTAATATAGCTCAATCTTTTTTATATTCCACGGGTTCTGGCAGTAGGAATGATTCCCTTATCATAGGTACGAGATACGGTTTTCTGTTAAGCCAACAACTAACATTAAATAACATTAATTTCATTAAAAACAATAAATATGACTGTTATCATTATTTAAAATAATATTGACAAAAGCTTAAGAAACGGTGTCACATTGATCATAGAAACGGTGTCTGGTCACGGTGTCGGGTCACGGTGTCTGGTCACGGTGTCTGGTCATGGTGTCTGGTCACGGTGAGTCCTTCACGGTGTCTGTGTCGCGGTGTCTGGTCAGGGTGTCTGGTCACGGTGTCTGGTCACGGTGAGTCCTTCATGGTGTCTAGGTCATGGTGAGTCCTTCACGGTGTCTGGGTCACGATGAGTTCTTCACGGTGTGTGGGACACGGTGAGTCCATTCTTAGACGAATATATGTATTTGGACTAAGACAATGATATGCAGAATATGGGTTAAGGTTACTCATTAGAGAAAATATATGAGAGAATTGCGATCATGCATAAGACTTGTAGAGAGTAATTAACATCCATAATATTTGTTATTATAAAAACATGATGTGCACCTATTGTTGTGTTTGAAGAGCATTAGAAATATGTGCACTGAAGATCATGATTAATTAACAGTAATGAGATTTGTGATCATTAAAACATGATTAACACATGAGGAGTCCAACACAATTTATAATAAAATTTTTATATATTAATACTCAATATAGATGTTAATTTAGTGGTTATGAATATTAATTACTAACTTACAAAAACCTATGGTTTACACAAATACAAAATGAATCCATTAGTTATAATTAACCAATTGATTATAAAGGTAGTATTGTTTATAGAGAAATACTTTTAAGCTCACAAATTTTTTTTAATCCGTGTACTTTAAATTAATAAAAATTATGATGTAATCTTAATGTAATATATTTTTTATTTATTGATTGAATTTTTTTTATATTCATCCAATTGATTTTAAAATCATAATATATGAATAAAACAAATTTTACAGATAAAACCAAATATTCTTATTAAATTAAATTTTACACTTTTAATGGAGAACCAATATTAAATATAAATTTTTGACCTTTTATAATTTTTATACATAATAATATAGTTCATTTCATAATAAAAATATGTAAAAATTAGGTTATGATGATTTTTTTGTATTTTTCTATAATTGTTATTCATTTAATGAGTAAAGAAAAATAATAATTTATCTCAAATCTAATTCTGCATCTAATTTATTTATATACATTAATTATATTTTAATTTATTTAATGTTTAATAATATTTAAAAAAATTCAATCATTCCATTGAAGGTCATTGGAATCAGTTTCATTGTGAAATTGACTATAAAACCGTTTCAGAATTTTGAACGTTTTTACATTAAATATATGCATTTTTGAACAGTTTGTTAGATTATATGTAAATTAATTTCATCTACTTATGAGTTTTCAATTTAAAAAAAATGGATTCCTTATTTGGAATAATCAATTTAAAATTTCAAATCAGGTTAATGTAGTTTTTACCTAAAATATTACTGGATGTAATTAAAATAAATTATAACTATTAAGGATAAATAAAGCTAAATAAGGGACTAAAATAGAACCGTAAGGCCTAAAAGGACCTATAAACTTTCCCAGAATAAATTGAGTGCCCATATATTGACCATATCCTACCCTATATATATTATGTACCATTATTGGATCCACCAACAATATAAATATTTGGGTTTTCCTTTTCTAAAATATTACATGAGTTCCACTCCTCCCCTATTATAAAAGGCCATATTTCCTCCCACATCCTCACACCTCTCAAGCAAACTTTTTCTATAACAAATTATGCTCATATAACTTCCCAAAATCACCCAATATCTCCCTACAGCCTCCCATTAGGATGAAACCAATTCAATGAATTCCTTTGGCGAAAACAAATGAAAGAAACACAAAGAAGATGTAATATACTTCCTCAAGCACCTTTTTCATACTATACCACACCATCACCTCAACTCTACTTATTTAATTATTATAAAAAACAAGTATCCTTAATATGGAGATATGCATTTAGGGTAATATTTCTACCTACACATACACACACATAAATCTAATGGGTAACGAACAATCAATTTATGTGTATTGTGAGCTACCATATCCCTAAATGTTCGTTGTTCATTCTTCCCTTATCAAATATCTTGGTGGAAATTATAATGGAAACTCTATTTTTATACAATATAAATGATATTTATAATGTATTTATGATTATTTAATTATTTTAAAACACATATCTGTATATATTCCATTTTCAACAAACACAATAACATCTCTTGTGTATGTGTGGACTATCGCCCCTTAAAAGTGATGTGATTTATTCACATGACACACAGAATGTTTAAAAAATGGTTTTAATTAAACAATTGTGACATAAATAAAATCAATATGATATTTAGGACACAATTACCTTTATAGAAATATAATATTTACCATTTTTATTATAACCCTTTAACAAACTAATAAATTGATAATGTTGTTCGTGGATGTGTGGACTACCACCTCCTCGACAAGATGTGATTGATTTTAAAAATAAGAATTATACATATATGTATTTTTTTATGTGATATAGTTTTTCTTATTGAATTATTATTCTATAAATATTAATGTTTCTTACCTTCTTTAAATAAAGAACATTAAAAATGAGAACATTACTTAAGCGTACGTATGTCCTATTATGTCCATGATTATAATGTTGTTTCCTATTTCAAAACTATAATTAATGATTGTTTTCAAATGTATATTTAAGTTATATGTATGATACATATGACATGATTAATATTATGGATATGTTTATATAATGACCCCTTTGACAATAGTTGACCAAATATGATTTTTTAACACATGAACAGAATTTTTTCAAAACACTTGACATAAAATTAATTTTTTAAATATATGTATAAAACATAGTAATAAGTTAAGTAAAATTAATGATGACCTTGAAAATGTACTAAATAAATTATTTAATTAACATGAGTTTATTATTCATTAATATAAAGACACATGAGTGATGTAAGACTCATCATGAGGTAATTTCATCTCACACTTTATTTTTATGCGATTAATTCCTTATTAACCACTCACTTGTTTTGTGTGGTGTATATAATTACCATGAACGTTTTAAATACATATTATCCTGAAATCTATGCATATTTTGATATCAATTATATGTTATTTATTTAATAAGGATTATGTTAAAAATATGATTTTAATAGTCTTTTATAAGTAATCAAGGAAAACTATTTTGAAATGGTTTTCAACATTCTTTATAAGTTTAAATAAAAAAGTTTTCAAAATGTTTCCAAGATTTATTTATATGTTTTGAAGTCTATTTAAAATGAAAATATTTTTCTAAAAGATCCATTTTTAAAAATATTTTTTCAAAGAAGAAGTATATTTTCCTAGTGAAATGTTTTTAAAAGTCCATTAAAAATTATTTATCATCTAATATGATATCCATTTGTGTTACTCGTGTTTTTCTAGTGAATTGATTCAGTTTTAACATTAATATATTCCTATAAATTAATAATTTTTTGATTTTATGATGTTTATGAAACATTTTTCTCTTACATTGGTTATATGAATTTGAAAGATGTTTTTCCATGGGTTTGGATGAAATGATTATAAAACATGTATCATTATTCACAGGTTATGATACGAATTAATTTCTATTATACAAATTTCATTTCATAGGTTATGATATGATTATTTAAGATTTTTTGGCACAAGTATGTATGATTTCATAATGAGATGTGTGGGACCTATATACCACTTTAATGCATTGGGAAAATACATATATGTTATGAGATATGCATGATTAAAATGGGGAGTGAGCACGGTTTGGTATTACAGGGCCAAAATAAGGAGTGAACATGGTTCCGTAACATAGGGATGAAACAGGGAGTGAATTCCATTCAGTAAAAGACATTTCCAGCTATGATAGTTATGGCATCAGTTCCATGTGTACTAAGGAAGTAATTTTATATACTTATGTATTTTTAAAAATTCAACATTTTATTCTTATTTTATGATTTCATGGATTATGTTAATTTTTTATATAATTCATATTTATGATATTTGATATGTAGTGTATGATATTCAAATGTTTTGATCGCATTCTCATAGTCTTATGCTCGCATTTATACTCACATGTCTCCCTTTATTACCCTTTACTAGCATATGTGATCACCAATTTTTATTCTTCCTTGCCCAGTTTGTGAGGATATGTATTTAGTATTATATTTCTAAGAAGGATAAAATTTAATAAGACATAGTTGGGGATAATGTAGATCACTTATTTACAAGTGCTTATTAGTTCATGTTTCTGAAGGCATTATACTAATATGGGCTTTAGGTATTGTTTCTACTATGTTTTATGAATTCCAAAATTGTGATGTAATGTAAATTTATGTCAAGACTAGGTCATTATAGTAATGAAGAGAGATAGAGGACGCAGTCAGTGCTCTCATATTATTCAATAATTGTGAAGTAAAATATTGGATTGTTCTCCTTCAGTATCATTAATATTATGTATAGTAATGAAATTCTGATTATTTTTTATTTTAATTTATATAAATAATTTCAAAAATTGTGTAAAGGGTTGTAAAAATTATGTAAGGTATATTAATTTGAATGTAAATGAATGAAAAAGTTGAGGTATTTCATATCTAAATCATATAAATGGTACGTCAAACATTTCATAAAACATGTATTAACATAATAAAAGACAATGAATTAAATGTAATTTTATTAAAATATTGTAGTTGTCACGCAATGTAATAGTTAAAAAACTACATTAACAATATTTTAAAAATGATATTAAAAAAAAATCAATGACTTAAAATATTTTTTAGAATCTTATTCATACATGTAAATTTTTATTTTTATAAAAAAATATGTTAAATTTTTTAAAAAATGTATAAAAATCTTCAGGTTATATTTTCAAATTGATTTAATGAGTTTTATCAAAATAAATCATGATAAAATTTAATACGGCTTACAAAATAGATTTTAAAATGTTATAAAAACTTCTTTTAAACTAGATTAATGTTATTTTTAGAAACTGATTTCATATTTTATTTAATTGATATTTTAAACTATTTAAAGTACATCATAATAGTTTTTTACTACCTAGTTTTTTCTATTTTTTAATATTCTTAATCTTTATTAAAAAATTTGAGACAATAAGGATTATTTATGACTTTTCAATTCCTTCATGTTTGGGAAGATTGCTGAGTCAATAAGGATTCCTTATGAATTTACCATTTCTTCATGTTTTTTAAATCATAAACAACTTATCTTAAGGCAAATTTCATTTACCCTATTTTTTACCTTCATAAGGAAAATTTTTCTTCCGCAAGGAAAATTATCCTTACCATGTTTTTCATTGTTAATTTTGTCTATGTACAAAATTCGGTTTCGTATCCAAAACCACAAAATCATATACATACTTAGATATAATGAATTATGTTTTTAGGATATGAATTTAGGTTCTATACTCTCTCAATTCAAACACCGATCTTTTATGAGTTCTGACCCCGATTTCTCTGAATTCAGACTCCGAACACTTCTGAGTTATGACTCCATGTTCATTGAATTAAGACTTCGAACTCTTCTGAGTTCTCACAGTATGTTCTCAGAATTTAGACTCTGGAATCTTTTGAGTTCTGACTCCGAGTTCTCTAAATTCAGACTTCGAACTCTTCTGAGTTCTAACTCCAAGTTCTATGAATTCAGACTCCCAACTCTTCGGAGTTCTGACTCTGAGTTCTCTAAATTCAGACACTAATCTTTTATGAGTTTAGTTCTTGAGTTATCTAAATTCTGACTCCGAACTCTTATGAGTTCGGGTTTCAAATTCTTATTAATTCAGACTCCAAATTTCCTTAATGTTTAGACATAGAGTTCTATAGAATTCTAACTCTAAATTCTTCTGATAAACAGAATCTTAATATCCATGTATTATAGACTGTGAATAGTTTTTGGGTAGACTTTAAACAGTCATTTTTGCTTACTTTCTGAAAAATGATTTTTGTTATGTAACACTATTTTTTCTTACTCATGTTTTGGTTATAAAACTATGTAAGAGATTCATTTACGAACTAACCATTATTTGAGTGACATGTGTATAGGTCCCTCCCAAATTCTTGGAAAAATATGACTGTTGGAGGAGGGTGCTGACTATTGAATCTATCCCTTTAAATAAGAGCTCATTTTGAATAGCTCACAATTTTGGACAACAAGTTGATCAATCTAGTGATTACATGCAGCTGAAGTGATTTCTAGAGATAGATACTTTATTGCTTTTTATGTATTGAACAACTTGTTCAGAATTGCTTCGTGTGACTCCAAATGTTGCTAAGTACATTTTGAGGGCTTTCAGGGAATGAAAACAGAGGTGTCGACTACCTTGAAGATGAGGGATTGTGGGGATATCAAGACAGTCTCCGATATTCATATCAGGGGCTTAGTCTGGTGTGGTTAAGATATAATTTCTTGACTGTATAAATCAAGGGACCATTATCCATGGTTTTTGATACCGTTCTATTTGGGATAAAATATTTACTACCTGTTACTAGTATTGTTTCAAGTTTTCCGCTGCATTTGGATTGTTGAGGAATTTAAAACTATCTTATACTTCCTTATACTTGTACACTAATATAGTGAGATTCTATATAGTTTAAGGTAGAATATTTATCTTTTAAAACCTTTTTTATGTTTCATTTCCAGAACCACATTTCGGGAATTACATTCTCGGAATCATATTTCCAGAATCAAGCATGTGAGTAGAACATAGAGGTTTTGTAAATATACCATATTTAACCTTGGTAAACAATAGAAATATTTCTGACCAACTTTAAAAGTTCCCAAAGAATTTTTAAATTATACAATTCACCCCCCCTCTTTTATATTGAGAATCTACTGTATCATTTCGATCCTCAAATTGGTATTATTGGAGAATATCATACTCCATACCAACCTAACAATTGGTATCAGAGGAGGTCTCTGAAATACTTATATTCACATATAAGATTTCTTGCTCAAGTTTTTCATTGTTCTATATTTTCCTTGTTTTGGATATTCTTATCCTTTTTTACAAACATTTATTACTGAGAAGTTAATGTGGAATGTTTTTCTTTATGATGAAAGGAATCAATATTGGTTCCATTGAAATTTAAAATCCTACAAGACCACCTATTTTTGATGGAAATGATTACGAATATTGGAGAGATCGCACGAAGATGTTCATTATCAATACTAGAGTAGAAAATTTTGTTATGCTTACTGGAGGATATAAAATCCCTGATTAGGAAGTTAATGCTTTCACCAACCAAGAAAAGAATGAATATCAACAAAATTATAATGTACAAAATAAATTTATTTCTTCTATGACTAGAAATATATATATCCAAATTTCATCTTTTGAAGAATAAAATTGAATTTGGAAGAACCTTGAAGTTACACACATTGGAACATCCAAGATTATTGAAACTAGAAGAGACATTATAAGAGCTGAGTATCATGGTTTTTTCATTCCATATGTAGAATCAATATGTAAGGTGAAACGGAGATTTATGACTATTGTCACAGGCTTGAAATCTATGGTTGAGAAAGGATTAGATGATGAGGATATTGTTGAAAAAATCATAGACATCATGCCTAATGATTTGGAATCTAAGAAGATAGCTATAGATGAAAACAAGAAGGTTACATAGGTCTCTCTTGTTGATATTTTTGAAACTCTTCCTCAACATGAGACTATAACAAAGAGAGTTTCAGATAATATTATGAATTAGAATGGGAATGGAAGTCTGTGTTTCACAACAACTCCATGTCATATAAACTCAGTGAATCCTGAGAGAGTTATAAGATCTAAATCTAAGAAGATTGTTATTCAATATGAATCAAGTGGAAGTTAATCTTCAGAAAATGAGTTAGTTAATCTTGTTCGAAGGATGAATAAGAATGTTGGATAGAATAAATTTCAATCGAGATACAATAAGAATGAAAGGAAATATTATAAGGATTCATTAGTTACATGTTATGAATGCAAAAGAGTTGGACATATAATACATTATTGTCCTATTCTTAAGAGAAAGGATAAAATGGAAATTTATTCTTAGAGAAACAGAAAGAAGTATTACAACGATAAATCTAAGAAAGTATTGAAAGCTAATGACACTTGGAGTGCTAGTGGTGGAGGCTCTTTATATGAATCATCATATTACGAATATTATGGATAGAAGAATCATTGTTTAATAGCCATAATACCTATTGAAGATCATCATCTAATTGCTAAGGTAGACAATGCTGAATACATGACCAATGTATCTTAGAATGATAATTGGAGTAATAGTAAATATTATGAATATTCAAATGAATAATATACTTCTGATGAGAATAATACATTACCTACCTATAAAGATGTTCCAAGGTTTTCTATATTTCTTTAGAATGAAAATTCTAATGTCAACAAATAACTTGACAAAGAAAATTTTAGGGTTTTTATACATACTATGGAAATATCAGTTCTTTTTAAGGATCTTGATAAGAAAATACTTGATTTTGAAAGTGTTTCAAAAAACCTTGAGAAACTAAATTATGAGAAGGATAATCTTTTTAAGGATCTAGAAAAAGTATTCTCTATGAAAAACATTTTCGAGCCTAACATTAGTTTTAAAAATAATGTTTTGGAAGACAAGAACTTAATTATTAGAATGAAGTTAGAAATATCTTCCTTCAGGATGTGTTTTTCAAAATTTACCATAGTTATGGAAAATTTTGATAAAATGTATTCTCAAATTTGACCTCTATGGAATAATTCTGGATTTGGTTATACTAGTTCAAAACAGATTTTTAGTGACAATTATTTTGTTTCTCAAAGTTTTCCTTTCTGCACTAAGTGTCAGTGTGGTGGAAAATGGGCAAACAATTGTTTCTTAAACAAAACCCAGTCTTTAGGATTTCATAAAGCCTATTTTTATATGAAAATGTTGGTACGAAAAATTTTTCTTTCTAAAATTTATAAATCCATGAAAAATTGGGTTCCGAAAGTCTAACACTATTCTTTTCAAGAAAATAAGTACTATACTAAAAAAATTCATGGTACATGGATAGTGGATGTTCCTGGCATATGACTGGTAACAAAAACATCTTTGAAAAAATTATCAAGACGAATGGAGGAAAAGTACCTTTCAGAGATAATTCTAAGGGAGACATTATTGGTATATGTAACATAATTATTCTTGGGAAACATTTATTTTAAATGATTTATTTGTTAATGGTCTTAAGAACAACATCATTTTCATAAGTCAATTATGTGATGAAGGATACCTTGTGAATTTTAGGAATGACAAGAGCTTAGTACACAATTCCGAGGAATATTTATTCTTTCTGCCAACCGGCAAGAGAATGTATACACACTAAACTTAGATGGCATTAGGAGCCAAGACCTACCTTTCCTTAGTGTAGTGGAAGATCATTCTTGGTTGTGGAATAGAAGGACAGGACACTATAACCATAGGAACCTATGAAAAATACATACGAAAAGACTAGTTAAGGAACTACCAGAGATTAGATTTGATTCGTCAATATTTTGTGATCCTTGTTAATATGGGAAAAAATAGAAATCATGTTTTAAATCAGTCAGTGATGTCTCAACCACATATGCATTATAGTTAGTGTACATGGATCTTTTTTGTCAAACACAAACAGGATGAATTGGTGGAAAATATTATGTATTTTTCTTAGTTGATTATTACACTAGATTTACATGGGTCTATTTTCTAGAAATGAAATCTGAATCTTTTTCCTTTTTCAGAACCTTTAGAGGCCAAGTTAAAAATGAGAAAAACCTTCCTTTGATAACTAACCATAGTGATCATTGAGGAGAATTTAAAAATTCTGATTTTGAAAATTTTTTGTAGTAGAAAAGTAATTACTCATAACTTTTATGCACACAAAACACCTCAACAAAATGGTGTTGTTGGATGAAAAATTTAATTTTCAAGAGATAAGAAGAACCATGTTGAGTGAGTATTCTGTAGCCAAACATTATTGGGATAAATATGTATGTACTAATTTTTATACTATAAATCAAGTTTTAATTAGAAATATTCTAAATAAAACCCCTTATGATTTATGGAATGGTAGAAAACCGAGACATTCCTACTTCAAGGTTTTTGGTTGCAAGGTATTCATTCTATATATTAAAGATAATATATTAAAATTCACACCAAAATTTGATGAAGGAATTTTCTTAGGCTACTCCATAACTTTTAAGGATTATAATGATTTCAGAAAAAAAACATGTACTGTTGAAAAACAATGCATTTCAAATTTGATGAAATTGATCCCTCTATTTTTAAGCAACCTCAACTTACATCTTTGGATTTTTTTCAAAAACTAATTATCAACCTTTGTTAAAAGATCCTTCTAATAAGGAAAAAGTTCAGGAAAGTATTCTTGAAACATTTACCTCACAAGATTTCCTACCCTATGTTGATGAACAAGTTGTATAAAAAACAAATCAGTTTACCCTTAAGAATCATCCTAGTGATAATATCATTATGGAAGTAAATCAACAAGTAAGGACAGGAAGTTCCTTAAGAAAAGAAATAGAACATTTAGAATTACATTCCCAATCAGAACCAAAAATCACTGATGAATCTTTATGTCATAAGGATTTCATAAAAGCTATGTAAGATGAGCTAAATGAATTCGAAATGAATAAAGTCTGGACCATGGTTGAATGACATAAGTAATCATCTGTTATTGGAGTAAAATGGGTTTTCAGAAATATGTTTGATGAAAATTGAATCATTTTAAGAAATAAATCTATATTTTTTCTAAATGATATAATAAAAAAGAAGGAATAAAATATGAAGTAACATATGCTCTAGTAGCTAGACTTGAATCTATTCGTATTCTACTTGACTTTGCAGCATTCTTCAATTTCAACCTTTTTCAAATGGATGTGAAATGTGTTTTCCTTAATGGTTAGGTACAAGAAGATGGTTTTGTTGAAAAACCTCCTAGTTTTGAAGATATAAAACTCCCTAAACATTTTTTTAAACATACCAAAGCCTTGTGTGGACTTAAGAAAGCCCAACAAGCTTGGTATGATAGACTTACAAGATTTTTGCTACAAAATGATTATGGAAGGGAAATGCTGATCCAACCCTTTTTATAAAGAAAGGTAGGAAAAATATTTTGATTGCTCAAATTTATGTTGGTGACATTATATTTGGTTCAACTCATCAATCTTTAACTAATTTCATTGCAGATCTAATGAAATCTGTGTTTGAAATGTGTATGATGGGTGAGTTATCATTTTTCCATGGTTTTAAAATTTCACAAAAATCCTAAAGAATCTATATATCCCAACAAAATTATAGTAATGATAATATTAAAACATATGGATATGAGAACACTAAGAGTATAAGTACACCCATTGGTACTTAAAATTCACTTGATCTTGATGAAACATGTGAGCCAGTATATAAAACGTCTTTTAGAGGTATGATAGGAAGTCTACTTTACTTGAAAGCTAGTCTTACAAACATAATTTTTTCGATATGCTTATGTAAATGATATCAATACAATCCTATGTAATCACATTTTAAGGAAATGAAAATTATTTTTTGATACTTAATGAGAGAAATGGATATTAAACTATTTTATTCTTCAGGAAATGATTTTATTTTAAAGTGTTTTTTAGATGCTGACTTTTGTGGATTTAGAATAGATTGAAAAAGTACATCCAAAACATGACATTTATTATGAGATTCATTAGATTCTTGGTCATGAGAAAATCAACACTCAGTAGCACTTTCCACTGCTGAAGCTGAATATGTAGCAACTGGATGTTGTTTTACTCAAGTGTTGTGGATGCAACAGACTCACAGACTATGGTATGAGTTTTACCAAAACACAGATTTTTTGTGATAATACTAGTGCCATTGCCCTTAGTAAAAATCTTGAACATCACAATTTTATAAAACACATTGATAATAGGCATCACTTTCTTATGGATTACACACATAAAGGTGATATCATTTATCAAATTATCGGAACACATGATCAACTCGCTGATATTTTCCCAAAATCATTACCATCTGATAGATTTGAATACATTAAACAGAAGTTAGGAATGATAACCATAAGGTAATATTCCATGTGAAAATTATATTGAAAAAAAAATAATTACAGTAATAAATTAATTTTTATAAGGGGGGTCCTTTTCTTTATATTTAGATCAAAATCATTCAGAATGAAAATTTTCGTAGTGAGATTTTTCAAGTCATTCGTAATGGAAATTTTCATAGTCACAGTTTCCAAATATTTCATAATGGAAATTTTCATAGTAAGATTTTTCAATTATTTAATAATGGAAATTTTCATTTTCAGATTTTTCAACCCATTTATAATGGATATTTTCATAGTAATGTTTTTTCAAATCTTTCGTAATGGAATTTATTATATTAAGATTTTTCAAATCTTTCATAATATAAATTTTCATAGAAACGTTTTCTAAATCTTTCAAAATGAAAATTTTCGTAGTAAGATTTTCTAAATTTTCTGTAATGACATTTTTTTTAAATGGATAGTTTTCTGAAAAAACATTTCGTAGTTAGATTTTTTTCAATATTTCGTAATAAAAAGACTGTTTCCAAATCTAATGTTTTGAAGTGGAATTTTCTTCACAATGAATAATCATCCTAGAAATCCAAAAGTTATGTTTCCTTTACTGAGTGTTTGTAATCATCCATTACTTGCTGGTATTTTCTTTTTTTTAAAAAAATTTTTTAATTCTCTTTTCCTAAAATCCAATTTTTTTATTAAAACCTCAAAAGATCAAATTCTGTCAAAATTTCCTTGCAGCTATCTTTTCAACCATCATATCTGATCAGAAATATTCTCAACCATTGGATTCGGTATGGATGCTAAACCATTGCTTCAAACACCTATATAAATGACCCCCGATGGCTATTCCAAATCTAAACTAAAGACTTCATGTGTTGATGATCTGGACTTCTACTTAAAGCTCATTATGAACTTCTCAGATCTTGCTCAAATCCGAATTTCTGTCGAAGAATCTTCTCAAAAAGTCATGTCAACTACCAAGAAAATCTGGGGGAGGAATTTTTAAGAGAATGGTTGGTGTATACAAACTTCTTCACCATGTATGAATCTATAATCTCAAAAAACATCAAGCTCAATGGATGGGACAATGTTTGCATATCAAATCCAGGCGCTCACGATTTAGTGAATCTGAATTTTCTAGTTTAATTTTATGAAACAATGAGCTTTTTCAGGGAAGTAGGTAGAGATAAGTTCTCTTTAAATAGATATGGGAAGACTTATGCTCTCTTGTACACCAAGGATGAAAATTTGATTGGAGTTCCATATGAAGGAGAGGCTGAATATTGTTCTCATAATTTAACAGATGTTCAAGGATGTTTTGTTAATGTGAATGCTATGGAGTGCCTCAGTCTTACAGATGTTAAGACTCCGAAGATTGATCACCTCAATACAAATTTTTGGATTCTCATGTTATGGGTTCAAGTATTCTTTATTCCAAGAAAAGGGGATAAGGATACATTGAATAAGAGTGATATGTATATCATGTATTTTCTAGTGAAGCTGAGAAAGATCAACTTGGTTAGGAATATTATGATTAATATTGAGAATATAAAGAATGGAAATCTAATTTCTCGGATTATTATGTATCCAACCATTATTTCGAAGCTGATAGTTTGGTTCTTGGATTCTTTCAAAATTCCTTGCAGTTCAATGCCAAGGATTAAAAATCCATGATTATTAGTGATGATACTCTAAGAGGAATGAATGTTGGATTATATAAGGAATCTGAAGAATATTATGACTTGCCTTAGGAAGAAGTTGAATCTCTCTCAATTAAACATGAGGCTGATGAGACCTCTAAGAAGGGTGAAAGGAAGGGAAAATGAAGTAATTAGAATAGAAGTAAAACATTCCAGCAACCATGGAAACCAAATCTATACCACCAAAGCCTATGAAGAAAAAAATCTTATCCGGATTAGGTAGTAGCTAAATATAGGGATGAAAAGAAGAACATGAACATAGGGGAGGCTAGCATTGGATTGGATCCTACTAAAGAAAAAAGAATTAATGGATAAGATTGCTGATGAGATTGAAAAGCAAGCCAAAGAAAAGAAACAAAAGAAGAAGATGTATGAGGGTTAAATAGTTCAATCACTTCTGAAGGATGCTGAGAGCGCTTTTGAAAATATTCTAGTACCAGAATCCTTCTTGTTAAAAGCTTTACCAGAAACATCGGGGAAAAAGTATGTGACTCTGGAAAAAGTTAAAGAAAAATCAGTTGAAGTCGTAGAATTAGTTGAAGAAGAAGAAGAAAGTAGTGGTGATAACAGAAAGTTGATTAAGAAAGTGGAAGACTTTCATTATAAGGAAATTCCATCCAAGAAATAGTCCATCCGAACCTCTCAAGAAGAACATTCAAAGCATTATACCACTAGGTTAGATGACAAGATTGAAAAATTAGGGAATGAGCTGTCTGAAGAAGAATGTTCTAATCATGAATTCATACACCTAGAGGATGTTGACGAAAGTGCTGAGATAGAATTCATAAATGAAGATAGAATTGTTCATCTGTCTCACAGTGAACATGATTCTCTAGGTGAGGAATCCATTCCGAGAATTGACAAGGGAAAACAGGTGATTATTGATACACCTAGTAAAGTTATTATTGTGAAGAAGAAGGAAGTTGTCAGATCATCAAAGTGAAAAGCTGATGAGTTTGAGAAAGATCCTTCACCAAGTAACGTTTCTGATTCAGAATCATCATCTATAGGATATGATTTGTTATTCCAAACCTAGAAAAAACTTTTTGGCACTATTTAGATATTTCCATGAATTAAATAGATATGCCAGATGCCCCAACACACCCTAAATTCGAAATCAGATTCAGTATCCATGATGATGGATAAGTGTGTAAAGATAGAGATAGATTTCGAATCTTATTTCATTAACTTTGAATCCTACAAGAGATCATGCAAGAAAATTACAATTTGGTCTAAGAAAACTATAGAAGATATGTGGATTCTTGATGAGTTCCAAGAAAGTGTCAAGGATGATTTTGACACCGATGATAGTAAGATCAAGGATCTCACAAATAGTATTAAGAAAAATTTGAATCTGAAATAGAATTCCCAGATTCAAGAAGTGAATGATCTGAATGGAATGTTGTATTTAGTTTCTCAGAGTTAGAAAAAAGAAAGGGATCTATGGATTGAGATAGAATAAAATCATTCCAAGTAGGAAGAACTCTTAAAGGCTCAGGAATAGGCTCTCAAGGCTCAATAAGAAAAGATCAAAGCCTTAGAAAAGAAAACCAAAGATTAGGATCAGATTCCTAGACAAGAAGTAGAAGATCATAAGTAGCTCAAAATGATTTAAACAATAGTGAAGAACTTGGTGCCCAAGTATATGGAAAAATAACTTTGTTTAAATCTTATCTTTTGTTGTATTATACTTTTTTGTATATTTTTTTTCCAATATTAATGAACTTTTGTTTTCTCATTTTTGATTTGATGTTTTGTAATAATATTTTAGGTACCATATTTACTTTTACATTCCTTATATTTCATTTTAAAAATCAGAAAGTGGGAGAAAGGAAAAAAGAATTCTAATAAAATAAGAAATATCTGTATATAAGGGGGAGTGTTCATCTAAGGGGGGTTCTTATATAAGATGATTTTCATCTGAAATAAAATTCTAAGTCTCATTATGAAAATCTAGAATACGATATTTAGTGTTTCATAGCCAAAGGGGGAGTTAGTTATATACATCATTTCCCATTTGATAAGGGAGATAAGTTTGGTATTCAAAGTCTAGGAAAATATTTTCTAATCCCTTATATTCATTTTTGAAAGGATGTTTGTGACTTCCAAAAAAGGGGAGATTGTTGAGTCAATAAAGTTTCCTTAATACTTTTCAATTTATTCATGTTTGGGGAGATTGATGAGTCAATAAGTTTTCTTTATGAAATTACCATTTATTCATGTTTTGAAAACCACAAAAACTTTATCTTAAAAAAAATCATTTACCCTATGTTTTAACATCATAAAAAAATTTCATTCCCCAAGGAAGTTTATCTTTACCATGTTTTTCATTGTTCATTTTTTCTACGTATAAAATTCAGTTTCATATCCAAAACCTCAGAATCATATACGTACCTTGATATAAAGAATTATGTTTTTAGGATACGAATTTAGGTTCTGAACTCTCTGAAATTAGACACTAATCTTTTAATAGTTATGACTCTGAGTTCTTTGAATTTAGACTCCAAACTCTTCTGAGTTCTGACTCCGAGTTCTCGGAATTTAAACTCTGAACACATCTGAGTTCTAACTCTATGTTCAATGAATTCAGACTCTGAAATCTTCTATGTTATGACTTTGAGTTCTCTGAATTCAGACATCGAACTCTTCTGTATTCTGACATCGAGTTCTCTGAATTCAGACTCCGAACCCTTCTGAGTTCTAACTCTGACTTCTCTGAATTCAAAAACTGAACTTTTATGAGTTCAGTTTCTGAGTTATCTGAATTAAGACTTCAAACTCTTATGAGTTCAGGTTTTGAATTCTTATGGATTCAGATTCTAAATTTCCTTAATATTAAGACATCCAATTCTATATATTTCTTACCTCTGAATTCTTATGATAAACAGAATCTGAATATCCATGTATTATAGACTTCGAATATTTTGTGGGTAGACTCTGAACTTTCATTTTTTACTTACATTCTGAAAAATGAATTTGTTTTGGTAACCCTATTTTTTCTGACTCATGTTTTAGTTATAAAACGATGTCATGAATTCAGTTAAAAACTAACCATTTTTTTGAGTGACACGTGTATAGGTCACTCCAAAATTCATGGAAAAATATGATTGTTGGATGAGGGAGCCGACCACTGAAGTTGTGCTTATAAATAGGAGCTCGTTTGAAAGAGCTCACAACTATGAACAACAAGTTGATAAATCTAGAGATTACATACTGTTGAAGTGATTTCAAGAGAGAGAGAGACTTTATTGCTTTGTGCGTACTAAACATCTTGTTCATAATTTCTTTGTGTGACTCCGAATGTTGCTGAGTACATTCTAGGGCTTCCGGGGATATGAATACAGAGTTTTCTACTACCTTGAAGTTGAGGGCTTGCGATGATATCAAGTCAGACTCCGATCATTATATCTATGGATTACCCTAGTGTGGGTAAGACCGACATTCTTGGAAGTGTAAATAAAGAAACCTTTATCCAGGGTTTTTGGGTACCATTCTATTTGGTTTAAAATATTTACTACGTGTTACTTGTATTGTTTCAAGTTTTCCCTTGCATTTTGATTGTTGAGTAAAGTTTAAATATCTTATACATCCTTATACTTCTACTCTGATATAGTGATATTATTTATGCTTTAAGGTTGAAACTTTATCTTTGTAAAATTATATTAAGTTTCATTTCTAGAACCACATTTCTGGAATTACATTCTTGAAATCAAATTTCTGGAAGCAAGAATGTGTGTAGAATATAGAGGTTTTGTAAATTATTACCTTGTTTGACCTTGTTATACAATAGAAATGTTTCATACCAACTTTAAAAGTTCCAAATGAATTTCTAAAGTATACAATTCACCCCCTATATTATATTGAGCATCTATTATATCATTTTGATCCTCAAGTTGGTATCATTGGAGAATATAATACTCCATACCAACATAACAAAAATATTTTTTAAAACTATTTTATATAATTTTTTTAAATTGGGTGTAAAAATATGTTTTCAATGTTATTGAAATTGGATTATGTTGGTTTTTAAAATTCATTAAAAATTGATTAAAATAGAATATTTTTTAAAAAATAATTATTTAAACTATTTAAAAAACGCTAGTTTCATCATGTTTAATGTATTTTTATAAATAAGCACACATAGAAGTTATTTTTAAAATATTTTAACAAAACCTTTATACAATATTTAAAAAACATGTTTAAAATTGATTTAAACTAAATTAAAAACTATCTTTTAACTCCTTATTATGAGTTTTTTTTTAAAAAAATAATATGTTTTTGAAATATATTTTGAAATAATTTTTTATAATAAAAAATGAAATATTTTTTTGTAAACTACATTAATGATAATTTTTAAACACTATTTTTAATCTATTTTTTATAACCAATTTTAACAATGTGTTATTTTCTTATTTCTTATCCATGTATTCTATTTTAATTTTATTTGTTGATAATTAAAATATGATTAAAGTGGATTTAATTAGGTTTTATATATATTCTCTATGAAATACATCATTTTTCATATGATATCTAACTTCTTCCCTACTAAACCATGGTAATCGAACACAGTTATAAGAATGTAATCATATAAGAACTATTTCTAAGTCATTATGAATAGAAAAATAAAAATATACATCCATATTCTCAAGAAATTCATTTTTAAATTAATTATATTCATACATTAATAAATTATCAATTCTATTACTTAATAAAAAAATAATTATATCCAAAATATTAAAAGTAAAATACATAAATTAAAGAAACTATAAACACAACAAAAAAATAAACTCATTTATATTATTTTACATTTTTAAAATTTGATATTATTTTTCTTCAGTTTAATTTTATTTCGATTGGATATAAGGGAAATATATCCAATTAAATATAAATCTCATTAAAACATACTTTTTTTAAAACAAAGTCACTATTTTTAAGGTGAAATGATTTTAATTAAAGACATATATTTATATTATTAAATAAATTTATTGAATAATATAGATAAAAAATTTATATTTTTTATTAATTATATAGCATGGGAGGGACTACTATTTACTATAATCATGTAGGTCATTAAAACATGTAATATATTAATTAGTTTCCTCAAGGAAATATAATTCATTAATTCTTTTGGGTCTAATATAATATTCACCATGTAAAATATATAATCGTTATCACAAATTAGAACATAACTAAAAGTAATAATCATAAAAAAATTAAATATAATTTACTGAATTACTCAATCTCAATGTATAATAACGTGTAAAAATTATAAGAAAAACATTTACTTCCAACACACATTAAAAACAACCACATTTTCAATTACAATCCAATATTCCGTACCAAATACAAAAAATATTTAAGTGAATGTGACGTATTCACAATAATTTAATTATATTTAAATAATCCAAAATAATATTAAATTCAAATAATTATTAAAACATTATATATTTTTTAAAATAAAAAAATTAACATAAATTCTACATAATGATGTAAAATTAAAATATAATGAAAGCTAAAATTTTATAATAGAATGGCCCTTTACAAATAAGTTAAATTTTATATTTGTAACATGTATCATTAATTTGAAAACTTTGTCTAATATGATAACATGGAACATTATATTAAAAACCCTAATATTTGAATCTTCCATATTAATCAATACACATAATAACACAAAAAACCCTAATACATTTAAAATTATTCATATTTAATATCTAATTATGAGAAAACAAAATGTTATATTAAATAATTTTAAAAAAACAACACATAATAGTGTTTTGATCATATGATGTAAATAATTCTGCATTATCCAAATCGGCATATAATTCATATATAGAAAATAATTAATTAATTAAAATTCTCAAAATAAATATATTCAAATGAAAAAATATGAATTTCAATTCTAGTTAAAACAATATTAACTATAACCAATAGAGTAATATAATTTCTTAATGATGTTGACTTATTTAGTATAATAATAATTTACTTTTACTATAAAATACCCTATATAATTAAAAATAACTTCAAATTAAGATCTATGTTGCGTATTAAAACCAAATAAAAAAAATCAAATTAATAAAATAATTAATAAAAAAATTAAATGTTCATGAATTGGTTTTTTTAAAAAAATAAATTTAACATAAAACTAAATATCGCATTATATTACAAAAATAATTAAATTTCACTTTTATAGAATATCACCGACACACAAAAAACCATATATATAAATATATATATAATACCATTCAAAAAATCAATCCATTTTTATAAGGACCATATAAAAAATATATTTCTTATATTTTTATCAACTCATAAAAAACACATGGTAATTAAATTATAATATGGTTCATTTTTCAACAAGTGTTTGCAGATGTAGAAAGAAGAGAACAAGATATTGTATAAGGAGAATAAATCCAAAACAATGAATCTTTTTATTAATGATGAATCAAAGCATAATCAAAGAATTGATGTATCCAAAGGAAGCTAAGTCCATAAAAATACCCTATATTATAAGAAAAACATTTACTTCCAACACACATTAAAAACAACCACATTTTAAATTACAATCCAATATTCCGTACCAAATACAAAAAATATTTAAGTGAATGTGACATATTAACCATAATATAATTATATTTAAATTATCCAAAATAATATTAAATTCAAATAATTCTTAAAGCATTCTATATTTTTTTAAAAAAATTAACATAAATTTCTACAAAATGATGTAAAATTAAAATATAATTAAATCTAAAATTTTATAATAGAATGGCCATTTATAAATAAGTTAAATTTTATTTTTGTAACATATATCATTAATTTGAAAACTTTGTCTAATATGATAACATAGAACATTATATTAAAAACCCTAATATTTGAATCTTCAATATTAATCATTACACATAATAACACAAAGAACCCTAATACATTTAAAATTATTCATATTTAATATCTAATTATGAGAAAACAAAATGTTGTATTAAAAAATTTAAAAAAAACTACACATAATAGTGTTTTGATCATATGATGTAAATAATTCTTCATTATCCAAATCGGCATATAATTCATATATAGAAAATAATTAATTAATTAAAATTCTCAAAATAAATATATTCAAATGAAAAAAATATGAATTTCAATTCTATTTGAAACAATATTAACTATAACAAATATAGTAATATAATTTCTTAATGATGTTGACTTATTTAGTATAATAATAATTTACTTTTACTATAAAATACCCTATATTATTAAAAATAACTTCAAATTAAGATCTATGCAGCGTATTAAAACAAAATAAAAAACCAAATAATAAAATAATTAATAATTAAAAAACATTAATGTTCATGAATTGTTGTTTTTAAAAATAAATATCACATAAAACTAAAAATCGAATTATATTAGAAATATAATTAAATTTCACTTTTATAGATTATCACTCACACACAAACATCCAAATATATAAATATATATATAATACCATTCAAAAAAATCACACCATTTTTATAAAGACCATATAAAAAATATATTTATTATATTCTTATCAACTCACAACCAAACACATCGTAATTAAATTATTATATGGTTTTTTTTTCATCAAGTGTTTGAAGATGTAGAAAGAAGATAATAAAATATTGTACAAGGAGAATAAATCCAAAAAATGAATCTTTTTATAAATGATGAATCAAAGCATAATCAAAGAATTTATGTATCCAAAGGAAGTTAAGTCCATAAAAAATATCACCCTTCACGGGGAAGTAATTTAGGGGAGTTAAATGGGGTCTTGTATCCTAGATTATGAGGAATGAAATATCAATGTCTAGTTAAATCCACTTGGTAATCTCATAAAAAACCATTCTTTACTAGTGTTCAGTTGAAACCATTTTCATATGATACATATACTAATAAAATTAAGACTTTTTTTTATTTGTATGTGGGTATAGATATATGTTCCAATGTTATTTATGGAAAGGGGAATTTGTATGAATCTTCATGTCTCATCTACAGAAGGGGTTTCACAAAAAAACATTATTATATATCCCTATGTAGAATTTTATTTTATCTAGTGTATGGAATATAGGTCAAGTTATAATAAAAATATTAAATGTATTGGTAAATATGTCATATTGAAATTTCAAAACAACTTTTAGTTTTTATATATGAATTAATTAATACCATTGATAAAATAATGTTATATTGATAATGATTTCTACTATTGTATTGAATATTATATTTCTAATATCATTCTAAATTGGGTAAGTATTAAAATAAATTATCTTTCAAATATAAAATTTATATATATATATATATTATACTGATGATTTAATGGTTTTTAAACATATTTTAGGTTTTTAATTTAATTTTGTGTTAGATCTATATACAAAATATATTTCAAAACAACCATATATTGAGATTCCAAAAAAGATATTGGAGTATATAAATGAGTTGGAAAATACTCTTAATAATGGTTCCATCCACCCTAAAACATCACCATGGGGTGATTCTATTTTGTTTGTTAAAAACTATGATGTTTTATAGGGGTTTTCATTAATTACATTTAACTGTGTCACATCATTGTGAATAAAATGTATATGATTCATCACATCAATGAATTATTTGATTAAATCCAAGGTGACCTATATATTTTGATTAATTATAATAGGATTGGGTATCACTTGTTGAATATAATGGGGAAATATATTTTGAGGATATAATTCAATACATGTTATTTCCATTTTTTATGACTTTCTCTTGGATGAATACACCATCAAAATTGATGTATTTAATTAAGGGAATTCTAGTTTATTAAAAAGAAATATGTGGATCATGAGAAACATATAAGGATTATTCTACAAACATTTTTATGGAAAAATTAGAAATTATAACTTTTTTTCAAAAAATTTCATTTAATGGTTATATTATATCTAAATATGTATTACATTTTTATATTATTAAAAATATATTTGTGGATGAGTGGCCAATACATAAAAATGTTACTAATATTAGATGTTTTCAGGGATTTGTGGGATAATAACAATGGTTTATCGAATAAAAACACTTATATAGCACACAACTAGTTAATCTTGAAATGGGGTTAAATTCATCTTAAAAGAGGAATGTGATAAATGATTTTGGGAAATGAAAAGTTGATAGGTTGATGAAACAATGTTTCATGGCTAATGAGAAATTGTGAATTTGTTTTTTATAATAACTCTTATCTAAAGGGACAATGTTTTTTATTGATTCTTGTAAATTGGGTAAATGTAAATTATTTATCCCAATTAAAAATCCTTTAGTATAATTTTGTATCACATGATAATGAGTTTTCCGTAGTGGTTTCATCATTAATAAATTCCATTCATCACTTATATTTAGTGAAATGTGTAATATATATAGACTATAAATGTCAAAACAATATTTTAATTTGAATTAGATGAATATTAGGAATAGATTATTTTTGAGAAAGATTAAGGATAATGTTTTCATGCTTCAAAATAATATAGTTAAAGAATTCTAGGAAGATATTTACTAAGATAATGCATTCTTTAACCATGATCTATTTGTAACATGGCACTTGGATCTACGATTTAATGTATTTTGTACTAGAAATTATGAATTTAGTAACTGACTCTCTTTTTTGGTTTAGGATTTGTAATCTTCATCATTTTGAGATATAATTAATAATTTATTAATATTAGACTATTATTTGAGTGAATTAATTGAATAGTCCATGAAGTTAATGTATAGAAATTTTACATTTACACTAATGTTGTTTTGAGATTTCAACATTTTCTTGTTCCAAATGATTAATAGTAGAAGAATAATGATAATTTGAAGCATATAACTCCATGATGTAAATTTATTCCGTCATCACTAAAATATATAGAGAAAAATGTATGTATTTTTTTTGAATAATAATGTAATATATTTATGAATAATCACTTAATGTTTGAATTTTCAATAGGATAAAGAAAAACGACAGATACCAAAGGGGATGTTTATTTTTTTCATGTTTAAAAAATCAAATGGAAGATATATCTACATATTTTATGGATGGATTGAAAAATACATCTATAGGTAATAATGTTATTTGGTTTTGTATTCATCATTTGAATAAATCATTAATTTATTTCACGTTAAATGTATTATTCCATTGGATAAACAATCTAGAATTTAGCATAGAGAGATAGTAAGATTATACATAGTTCATATCACTTCTATATCTTATCGTGAACCCAAGATTACATATAATTTTTTAAAATGACATCAAAAGTTATTGGGTTTTAAATTAAATGTATGAGAAAAAAATATCCTCAATTTAGTGGATAATTGGAGATAATAATTCATACATTAGATGATATTATTTGGGCTTTGTCATTATATTATTGAGGGGATATAGTGGTCCCCACCCATCAATTGATAATTCCAGTAAATTCTACATATGAGTGAGGGTAAAAATAAATATACAATATATATTAAATGTAAATAACTTTCCCCATTCTATAAAAATAATTACTAACCTTTGTAGATAGTATGGTGAATGGTATTAAGATATCACATCCATAGTCAAACTGGTCTCTAACCATTTATTATAACATTTTGTATGATAAAATAAATATATTAACCTCAATATGACATAAAAATCAACAGAGGTGCTGAAATAGTCAAAATTAATCCAGCAAAATCATTGAGGAATTTTTTAGAGAGATGTTGTATTACTATGAAAAGAATAGTTATTTTGAAAATTATTTGACTAAAATAAGAAATGAAGTAAGGTATTTTTTACATTATGAAATGATTTGTTTTATAGAAATAATGTTGTCTAAAAATATATTATAGATTTCACTTGATAATTGGTAATAAATCAAGATGTTTCCTTTATTCTGGCTTATTTATCATATACAATTGAGAAGGGAACCCTGTTTAAAACATGTATTTTCAATAATAAAATGAACTGATAAGAATTAATGATTTTGGAACATCTAAATAGAATTTATAAAAATTATATATAATAAATAAAGAATTTTTTTATATGAGAAGATATCACGGCCGGAATGAAAATCAATGTTCGGGAAAGAAACCATTACCTTATGTTTGAATGAGTTTGAAACATTACTTTTACATTAAAGATAATAAAATTATATCTATTAATTAATTAATTAAGAAATTTAAATATACGTAATCAATTTATTATAGTATTAATATATTAATATATGTCATTACTGATGAGTAAGAGTGTTTAATTTCATCCTTAAGGAACATTGATTTTCTGGGTTTTTAGGATCCGTTCACTTGTTTATAAGTAATTATGTTAACATAAATGGGTATAAATCTCCATATTTGGAATTAAATGGTGTTAATTATAATACCTAATTGTAAATATATATATATATATATTTCATATGGTTATTCATTATGATGATGAAACATTATATAATATATTTAGTAAAAATCACTTATATTATTACGGCGGTATTTTGATCACCATGATCGTTTTTTGTCATATGAATTAATATTATTTATATATTGATTTTATATAATTACATCATACATAAATCATATTTACTTAGTTCAACCATAAAAAAGTTTCATTAAAAATCTTTATCTAGAAATTAAAGAATGAATGTTCTTCATCCAAGATGATTGCAATTTGGTACCTCCCGTATGATGACTTCGTTTTTTAATTAAAAGATAGAGGTAAGGATATTGATGATGGTTCATCAATTAACAAGGTATAATTATAGTATATAAATCATACCTAATTTATCATGATCGTTTTGACAAAGTATGGTTGGATATAATTAGAAAATGAAGTACAAGCAAAAGAAAAATAAAAGGAAAAGGTAGAGTATTTTACCACTTGAATACCCCTCCTTGAGAATCTTCAAAAGGGGGTTGATTTTGGTAATGTGATGAGTCTAGAAGCATCAGGACATGGGGGATGATCTTAGGAAAATTATTGGGTATAAATTTTACAATTCTTAATGGTCATATAGTGTGAGGAGAAGGGGGAGTGAGGCGTAATTTCTCATTATTTTATTCCTTGTATTACTATTTTTCTCGAGATAGAAAATAGTTCTTATTCATGTGAATAAATACAATAATAAGTGAATTTTAGTTTGAACTAAGGTCCATTACATCATATATGAATCAAGGAATAGTTTATTAAACTTATAATGTATTTATACAATAAATTACTGTTTTTATTATTCACTAAAAATTCATGTATTTTATAAAAAACCAAATAATTCAGCCAAACTATTTTTTGATGTGTAGAATATAAAAATGACATCTATTTTTTGAAAATAATTTACTATGTATGGAAAAAATTTATTTCTATTTAAAATCATCATTTTAATGAAATAATACAATTTTTAAATTATAAATTGATTTTATAACTTCATGAAAATTTAACAGTGGACTTATTAAATAATCATAAAAGCACAAGAAAACAAAATATTTATTTATGAATATTTTTTATATTAATTAATTTTATATTAAATAAATTTATTAATTATAATATTTAATTAAATATTTATTATTCACAAATATAATAACACATAATTATTAATTTCTAAATACTCCATTACTTATACCATGATATAATTATATTATTTTTCATTTATAAGGTGCATATATTTTCTTTATACATTTATGGGTATTATTACTATTCATAATGATGATTCAATATACATAAGTGTCATATTACTATTCCTATATTATGTTACTATTCACCAAACAATTAAGATGATCCTATCAAACCTTAATTATCATTCTAATTGCAATCATATATGAATTTCCATCAAAATTTAGAAAACAATGGTGAAAAAATTTTGTCTTATAGATAGTTTTATATAATTTTGTTTGAATAGACTCATTGATTCATATGCTACATTCTATATGAAATTTATTTTTAAATCCTTTTGGTGTTACATTCTTTTACACTTAAAAAAAATCATCCCATAAATTTCATTAATGTAACCACATAAAAATAATTTTCCTAGTCTTCATCATATGTTCCACAAGCTCCCACATCACCTCTTCAATTTTATGATTTTCCATAGTGCCTTTACCAGTTGAGTCGTCTAAATCCTCAACATCTATTCTTTAGTGTCCAAAATTCAGATAGGACATTCATTTTAAGATAAGACATGTTCCAATTATATTAATTCAAAAAATTTACATGTGTTGGGACTAGCATGTTCTTCATTAATAAAGACACATTGAACACATTGTGAACCTTAGAAATGATATCTGACATTGCCAAATGACAATCCACAACACCAATTCCCTCCCGAATTTAAAAGGGATCAATATACCTAAAGATCATTTTTTTTCATCCCATATCATATAACATCCCTCTATAGAGATATAATACTGAAAACATAACCCCCTACTTGAAATTCCAATACATTAATTAGATTATTAGCATAGTTATTATTCGATATGGGTTTAAATAGTCTTTACCTTCTCTATTTTCCTTCCCTAATCTCTAGTCCCACATGTTTCCATTCACCAACTATATCCTAAAATATTTGTGTAGAAAATATCATTCTATTTAAGGATTCATATGGTGATATTTGAATAATTAAATGGATACTTTTATTTTTATAAAACTATACCAAAGGTAAATACTGATACCACATACCTTGAATATCAAATGATCTCGATCTTAATATGTCTTATAGTGTTTGGATCATCCTTTCTATCTACCCTTCTGTTTGAGGGTGATAATCCGTATACAAATGAATCTTTGTATCCAAACATTTATTATGAATTTTATAGAATATTGAGGTAAATCATGGATCACAATCAGATCGAATTGTTAGATTTTCACCATTATGTCTTACAAATTCATTGATATAGTATCATGTGAGGTGATCCAATGTAAAATCATCCCTTAATGTGAGAAAATGTGATAATTGGTAATTTGTTCAACAACTACAAATTTTTCCTCATTCATTTTTGGTGTTTTGGGTAATCTAGTTTTAAAATGTATGGTGATGTTTCCCCTTTTCCATGTAGGAATAGGAATATGTTTCCTGACTGTACGATGATGTTGTCTTTAATACTTCACTTGTTCACATACCAAAAATCTTGATACATAATCATCAATTTCGGGATTCATTTTTTCCCACCAGTGATGTTCCTCAAAATATCTATATATCTCAATCCTACCAAGATGTATAAAGAAATTTGAATTATGGTCCTCATTCAATTACATTAATTGTAGATTATGTATTGATTAAACACATAGATTTCTCTCAACTTTCATAATTCCATCCTCAAACACAAAATCTATAAATGTTTCACAAATCACAACTATGATTTTTTATTACGTTCCCATCATCAAATTGAGATATTTTAATTAACTCTAAAAAATATGGTAGGGGAAAAAATTGAAAACATAATGATTCTTTACATTCTTTGATAATTCACATATCCATCCTTGCGAGATTCATGTACATAGGATCCTTTTCAATCATCAGTTTGGTCAGAACTCCATGATCCTTCATACATAATGAATCATCCACCTTATTTTCCATCTCTATATAGTAGTTTTTGGAAGAATAAAAACCTATGAGTAACTCGATCTATCAACTTTTGCTCATGTTGAGTTATTTATGTGAGAAGAGATATGACAATCTATTATGATCAATATATATCTCATATCATTCACAAAATAGATAATTCATCTAGATCAATAGAGTAAATATTACAGTTCTTAAATCAAGATCCTCAGTTGAACAGTTCTATTAATGACTTTTTAACATCCATGATGCATAGTAATTACTATATCATTCATCATAAAGACACAAAATAGTCTTTTCATTGTTGAATCATTATAAATAGAAATCCATCATTTCTAGATGGTAGATTAAAGACAGTTGATTTCACTAACCTCTTCTTCAATTACAGATACATTCTCCAATTTATTTTGTCCATATAAATAGAACACCTTTATAAGTATGTTTTATAAATGAGTTAGATAATCGAGAGAAGATATGAATGAAATGCTGATAATAACATGGACACCATCAAATGTATGTGCCATGACTATGTTCGTTATAGTAGGAAATTCTAGAATTGTATTGTATTTGAAGGATCAATTGTGATTCATTCCTTAGAGACATTATAGATAAGAAACGAAACTGTTTGAATCATGAATTAACAATTTATAAACTTCTCATATATCTCTCTTATAAGATTCTTTATAATAATTCATATGTGATTCTAATGATATTCTTATATTTTGGAGTATATAAATATATCATCAATGAATACCATAAATCTATTCATAAATGTATTCATTTAAAACTCTATTCATTTGATCCTTGAAAATTGTGGGTTCATTATTCAGTCCAAAATGTATTGAAATAATCACAAGACTCCCTTACCTAGTTAGAAATGTTGTCTTTAGAATATATTCCCACCACACACCCAACTGATGATATATAGATCGAAAGTAAATCATCTAAAATTATTGGTATATGTGAATTTTATGAAATAAATCATCAATCCATAGTATGGGATACTATTTTTTGTTATAACAAAATTGATATCTCTATAGTCAATATATAGCCTCATGGATCCATCATTCATCACGACAAAGTGAACATGTGTCCCCCTAGGGAAACACTAGGGAAGATAAATCCTCTATCACTCAATTACACTATTTATTTATTTAGTTCTACTAATTCCATTGAGGACATTATACCAAGATTCATTAATATATTCCTTTCAAGAGGAATTAAATCGATAGAAAACTCAATTTCCAACACTGGAGGATGTCTAGTTAAATACTCAAGAAATTCATCAATGTATTAATTCACAATTGGTACATCCAAAATTTGAATATTTCATTCATCATTGATTGATATTGTTTTATCTTCCTCCCCTAGAATTGTATTCCAAAGAAATACATAGGGTTGATCTTAACAAAGTATATAATATAAAGATATATGATTCTACATCATTCCCAAATATTGTAAATCCATTCTTCTTGAAATAGATTTTTATATCATAACATAAAATCCAATTCATTCTAAGAATTGTTTCCATGTAAATCCTAGTTATGATGATTAGTTCAGCAAATAAATCTCTTTTATGTGTTATAATGGGGAATAATCGACACATCACTATTTCAATGATACTTTCCATATGTGTTTTGACTCACAACACCTCTATTAAATAAAATTGTTAATGTGTCATTTTCATATGAAACTGGGAAGATATAAAATAATGTGATGCTCCTGAATCAAATAAATAAATCTCTATGTTTGTGGATAGGATTAATGTAAATTTCACAACAACATTAGGAACAACAACCTCAGAAATATTTTTAACATAATCTTTTCCTATCTCACATGGAAATATCTATGTAATCATACCATGATGATTTGTAAATAATTGTTATAATGTCCCATATCGTATCATTTATATCACTGAATATTGGTATCTTATTTATTCTCATTGTAATAATGAGATTAGTGGCCCCTTTTTCCTCATTTGTAACAAAATTATTTTCTTTTTAAGAAAGCAAAATAGTGTTTCTATCCAAAAAAATCACATTGTGGAAAATTCCCATTTTTTTCTTCTATTTATCTATTATTCCCTTCACCAAACTCTTATTCACATTCATTATTTTAAATTAATATGACATAAATAATTCTTTCAATTTCTTAATTGAACAAGAGAATATATCATTCTATGATGAGAAATTATAGGAAGTGGGTGAACATTGGATGAATGGTTTTAAACCATCAAAAATTTGATCAATTTTTATCCTTGGATTATGTATGTAGTTTTTGGTATACATTTCTAGATATTTAAAATTATATTCATTAGTTTCAATGATTTAATCCACTTTTTTTTAAACTCATGAACTTCATCTCTACGTGTGCTTGATTTTCTCAATGTAAATATTTCTATAAAAATATTTTTTAAAATTCCTTATATTCTATTTTTCCTATTTTTTCTTCCTCCTTCATGTTTTCGAATAAAGACAACCACTAATATATATATCCTGAAAGATGATAAACTTCCATCATAGCCTTCTCACTTTTTTTACATCCAAAATTGAGAAATATGTTATCTGGAGAATGTATCTGCTGCTCTGCAATGAATGGTTCAGTAGTCAAATTGAATGATGAAGGGTATTTCTGTATAAATTCGTCTAAAATTTATCCTCCACATTATGGATCAGGATTATCTATTCATGTATTGCTATTATTCATAACCTGAGGAACATATCCCAGTATAGTTATAAGTTTATCAACACAAGTCACAGATTCCAACCCAACTTCATTAATTTTTATTGGAGGGAAATTATTACATGGGATACAAGCATTCATGCAGTTTCATTCCCTTACATAAGGAACCATTTAAAAATAATGGTATACACTATATTAGGTTATGAATCATTATGTATAAGGTCGAACAAGAAAACCCCATAAAATTAATAGAATTTATGCTTGTCTAATTTCATAATCTTAACCATGGTTTTATTGAGGACATAATTATATTTAAATCCGTTATAATTTTTTGAAATGAAAATATGAATTATCCTAATCAAATCCCCCATGATTTTCAACCTAGGTGCACTGTAAGGCCCATTACCATGTACGAGGATACCCTGAATCAGGGTTGGAAAACCTTGTCATAGATATTTCTCATAGGTACATATATTCCAAAATCCAACCCTCATAGAGTATATAGATAGAGATGTATTTTCTTATACGATTCAAATAATTTATTCCTTACCAAAATTCTACGATGTTCTTAAATTCTTATCCTCAATGTCTATTTTATTATTTTTTTCCCATAATCTACGTACTCTAAATATAGTTTCCAAGGATTCTACTAATCATACTCTAATACCAACTCTAAGACTTAGACCACAATTTCCTAGAGATGGTGCATTATATAAACACATTGGTATGTTTACAAAGCTATCACATCCTCAATGAAGGAATATTTTAGTCATTTTGAAAAAAATAGTTAGAAACATAAGTATTACATTAAAAATTTAAGGAAAAATTTACATTCCAACTCCATTGGAAACACACATTAACTCTTAGATTATTCCATAAAGTCATTCATAATAATATTTATCTTCAAATCGTAGGTAAAAATAAAATATTAGAATGCGGTGAGCCGAAATTCTTAGTATGGGTATGTAATACAACCAATGTAATCATAAAAATTAGGCATGATGAATAGCTAAAAACACATGACATTAAAAATATACTTGAGAATAATATTTCATGAATGAAAGATGATTACATAAAGTAGTATAAATTATCATATGAGAATGAAACATAACCATCAATATTCTACTAGTAAAATAATTACATGGTTTATCGAATACAATTTTCATAATGAGGGAATTCATATTGTCGGACATCTGAATCATGTTTTCAAGGCATCAACTAAGATGTTTGATAATACTAGTCTAAGGCATCAGCCAAAATCCAATTATATTTTGTCTCATGATACCTACTAATGCATTAATATTATATTTATGTACACACCCATCGCTTTTTATGTCCATTTAATTAATTATATTAATAGAGTTAAACATAAATATCTAATACATTTCCAATGTAAATAACATTCCCTAATCGGTAAAATAATTAATAACTATTGTGATTAGTATGGCGAAGGGTATCAAGATTTAACATCCATAGGAAAATTGATATAAACCATTTAACAAATTAAGGGGGATGATGAAAAGAATATATTAACCTAAATAAGATAGAATATTCAATATAGGTTTTGATGTAGAAAAAATTACTCCAATAAAATCATCAAGGAATTGTTGAATGAAATTGACATTTACTTTTAAAAGAAGTGATCTTTTGGAAAACTATTATCATAAATCCATGAATAAAATAATAATTTTTTACATTATGAAATTAATGGTTTTAGAAACATAATCGCGGGTTAATATATAGTATATAGTGCACATAAAAATGGGATCAAAATCGGGAACATACCTTTAATTGGTCTTGATTATTATGATTAATTGAGAAGGGAACCATTTTAAAAATTATATTTAAAAAATTGAATTTATCATAATGAATTATTTTTGGAAAATATATCTATAATTTAAATTATTTATAAAAAAATTAATTAATAATTACATAGTTTTCTATGGAAATAATACACTACCAAAATTTAAATTATAGTTTCAGAAAGAACCCATTATGTTTGGTCTGAATATGTTCTACACATGACTTTAACATCATGGATAATAAAATTAAAACAATTAATTTATTTATTTAGAAACATTAATATATTTATTTCATTTTTTATAGTTTTATTATGTATATTTATGTAATTATTGGTGGGTTATATAGTTTAATTTTATTGATCAGGATAATTCGTTTTCATCGTTTTGATGACCAGATCACTTGTTTATAAATAATGATGTTCATGTAAATGGGAATAATTATATAGATTTGAAATTTAATTCTTTTTAATTATCATCTAAAATTTTATATGGTTTAATATATCATATATTTATATTGTATTATAATGAATCATTAGATAAGACATTTAGTATTAATCATTTATATTATTACAACGGTATTTCGATCACCATGAACTAGTTTTGTCATGTGAATTCTTAATATTCATATATACCTATTCTAGAACATTAAATAAATAATCCTAAAAAATAAATAACCTTTTTCAACCCTAATAATTGTATCATGACTAGAATTGAATTATAAAATAATGAACGAAGGTTCGTTGTCCACGATTGTTGTGAATCACTACCTCTCAGACTATGACTTCGTTTTTTAAAATAATAGAGAGGGAGTATGTGTAATGAAACATACATGTATATATTGATATTAATTTTTATTTTAATTTAATTCATTAAAATATATATATTAATGACCATGACATGGCAGTGTAGGTATTGTGTCTTTAGAAACTGAGAAACATAATCAACTGGTTCATAAAACATCTATATTTTCTCCCATTTATTTCATCATAACTAGACTCCATTTTAGGATATCATACATAGTACCCTTATTCCTAACCTGGGGAAAGGAATAATAAGAAAGGGTGTGATCATATGATCAGTAAGGGTATATTATTTAAATATCCATCATATCATATTCATAAAAAAATAAAAATGGAAAATGATATCCTATATATAAAAGATCATAATATAATGTCATGGGAAAATTCATATATGTGAAATGAAATATCAATATTAATAACAGGGGACATGATATTTTTTGGAATTCACACATATGAATAGAAAATCATTTCATATTACATAATTTTTTTTCCCAGACCATCATAGCGGATAATGTCCATTACTTAACTGAGTTCACTCCTCGTTCCAGCCGTGTATTACTGAACTAGATTTATATGTCATTACATCCATACCTATTTCATGATATATAAATTTTTACCCAATGCAGTGGAGAGTGATTTAGGTCCCACACATTTCCTAATGAAACCTTTCTTATGTGTGCCACAAAAACATAAAAACATTCTCTATAGCATAACCTATAAAATAAAATGTGTTTCTTAAACATAATTCCATCATAAAATATTCCACATAAAATATAATTCCATAATTAGACAAATAATATCATATTAATAATAGGGATATAAACATAACATTATTTAAGTAACATCATCTTGGATGAAAATAATTTTGATAAAACACTTGAAATTAATGAATGAGGAAAATATGCTTTCTTCTTCAAAAAACATTCTTTTCTCAAAATGCCTTGCAATTTTTAAAGATAAAATTTAAGTTTAAAATAATATTGATATAATGTAGAATAATTTAAATTTAAATAATACATCATGAAACCATAAAAATTCATTCATTCCATATATGTTTCAAAACATATTCTTCATTATTTTTCCAGAAAATATAAAAAGTTCCTCAAATGAAATAACACCAAAATATTAATTCATACCATTTAACAAAATAAATATTAAAAAGGGTAAAATTAACATTAAATTTTTTTAGAAAAATAGAAATAATATTACATAATAGTAAATCAAATATGTGGATGATAAATATACTCTAAAAAAATTCTTACATAAAAACAATCAGATAAAAAATTTAGATTGTGAAATTATCCCTTACCTTAGGTCTGATATGCGTAAAATGTATTTGAACATCATTTATAATGATTTAAATAATGTTAAATATTTATACCAGAATCATGATAATTTTTATGATCACATTTATGATTATATTATCATCCATTATTAGTAACATTTCATGTTAGTTGTTGTTTGGGAATTAACTAGTTATGTTTTACGTATATTTTTTCAGATTATTTATTATTCATAATTTTTAGTTATAATTATATAATTTAAAAAATAGTATTAGTGTAATAAATATCATATTTATTCGATGAATTAATTTATATAATCATGGTTCAATGAATATTATGTAGAATGACTCACATCGCATCGTGGAGACTGCAAGTCATATGTTCACACGAGTGATAATATAATTCACATAATTATTGAATGGTATTGAATTGGATGGTTTATAGTATCTCGTAATTATTATCATGTTATATTAATCATATATAGTTATTATTTCTACCAGTATACCCATCCATTTAAGGTTATGGTGAAAAACATATTACACCATGACGAGGATATGATAAGTTGTACGTACGCATGTGTAGTCATTTCATTTTTTTTGTATTAATAGAATATGAAATAGATCACATTAAAATTTATATTAAATTATTATTATATAAGTCACAGTGATGTTATTACTTCATAATGTTAAAACTAAAGAATATTATGTTGAAAAATAATAAAATTTGAATTAATCAGTATAATAGATTACCTCTTCCTTGATGTGCTTTCTTTAAATTTCCCTTTATGGCACGAGAATTGGTCTTTTTGAAAGAAAAGAAACTCTAGAAAGTCACTAGGGAATCTGATAAAAGATATTGTTAGGGTTTGGCAAATCATAATGGCTCAAAATGGATTGAAGATGAGATATAAGAGGTTTCCTTTTATAAGATAGGAGAGGGGAACTTTTGGAAACTCTCAAAAATATTTATTTATAATAAAATAAATCACATACCAAAATCCTCAAAAGTATCCCAAATTCGAATATGAGATTATATAAGGTTTTAATTTCATAATACAAATTTTTTATAATTTATATTGTCAATTTAAACATTATCATTTTAATTGACACGATGTTATTATATTAAATCTTAATTTTGTTAATAAAATTCTATGTATTTTATGTTAATGAATATTTACTTATATTGTCTTAAATGACCATAAATTGATAATTTAAACCATTTTACCATTATAATTATCAGTTTTTAATTTTAAAATATTATTATATTTTTTAAATAATTTAATAAAATTTTCTGATTATAAAATATCAATACTGACAATTTTGACACTTTTTATTTTTTAGCATTAAATAAAATTTACACAAAATATAAATTCGAACCAAAATATTTAATACACTCTTAACATTTTATAGTAACATAAAAAACCCATTGAGCACATTAATTAGTTTATATTATTTATCTTTTAATATTTTAAAACCATTTATTTGAAATTTATATTAATAAAATAATTACTACAACACAATTCTTCCATCATTAATTGTGATTATTTAATATCTAAAAATTATAAAAAAAATCCTATGATGTGGGTAATTCTATTAGATTTCCAGATACTATATGTAGACTATTTTATCACATAGTTATCAATATAATAAAATTAATATACTTATATAAAATTAGATTGTGGCATTTTGTCCATTTCATTAGTTTTTAATACATTCTAGTCATTTTTATAGGTAAGTGGTCGTAGAGATATTCTATTTCAAAAAATAGATAATAAGGGTCAAATTTAGTCATCCTGTATGAATTTAATTGGTGTTAAGGTAATTTCATAATATTATTTTCACCATGGTAATATAAATAATTACCAATGTAATTATTCATAATACCTAAAAATAAATGTATCATATTAACATAATTTGGAAATAATGATTAAAAATTTGAAATACCATTTTCAAATTTCAAAATACTAATGTTGCTGTAATTAAATTAAAATTCATCCCACTGTTGAGAATTGTTTTTTAAAAGATAAAACATTACAAAAGATTTAAATGTTTTTAAATATTAATTCAATGTAAAATTAATGGTAAAGACATAAAATATATTAAATGGTAAAATTAGATTCTATTTATACATTAAAAACATTAAATATTATAATTTAACCATATAAATTACCTCTAAAAATAATTGTTTTTAATTAAAAATTAGCATATTTTTACAATTCATCAAATTATGAATGTTATCAAAAAAAATATCAAATATTTATCCAAAGTATATTATTATATTCTGCTTCTAAATAACATGTTTATTTTTTCAAATAAAAAATATTAATGTCTCAAAATCTTAATTTAAAATGGGTTCTCCATTCAAATGTGTAAAATTAACCTTTTTAAAAAAATTATCAAGTTGTGTTTTATTCATAACCAATGACTAAAATATCCATTGAATGAATATTAAAAATATTTTATTAATTATATTACACATATATATCATACTTATTTTATTACCAAAAGTAATTAACTCTAATATAAAAATATACAATTGATATATATTTTTCATAATTCATTTTCAAAAGATAGTTATAATTATTCCCTCTAACCTAACAGCTATGTTAAAATGGTAAATTTTTAATAAGGGCATCTTGTGGTAAGTTTAAACTCATGATTGTGTGAAAAGAAAGCACTCTGACTAATAAAAATTATTTAAATACAATATTTCATAAAATCATCTGGGTGTTACAATCAACCCCCATTAAACTTAATTGTGCCATCGAAATTCATCTCTTTGAAACAAACAGACGAGGATACCTCTCAATCATCATATCATCATGTTCCCTTGTTTCTTCTTCATATTTTTGAATCCTCTATAAAACATTAATGAAGTGAGTGGTATTGTTTTGTAGAATATATACGTTATGATCTAGAATCACTATTGGGTTTTAATCATAAGAACGATCTATCTCTGTGGTACAACTTATGATCATAGTAAATATGAAGGATCGGGTATGTACATTCTCAGGATAGATACACGGAACACATCATGAACATGTGAGAGATTCAGTGGAAGTTCCAATCATTAATCAACCATCCCAACAAGATCTAGTATTTCAAAAGAACAGATATACCTGGGGTTCTACATCCAAATCTCATTATTCTCTTATAGGGAGATATTTTTAAGAACACATTATCTCCCAATTCAAACTCTTGGTCTTTTATTTAGTTGTCAGTATAACTTTTTGTCAAATCTCAAATTATCTTATGTTTTTTTGAATAGATCTAACATTTTCGACCATTTCATCAATAATATCAGGTAATAATATATTTCATTCCATATGTTCATCCAAGAAAGTTGGATTTATTCACTTCCTCCCATAGAGGGATTCATATAGATCTATCTTAATTCTAGAGTCAAAGTTATTATTCTATGAAAATTCCACCTATGGTAGGTGTTGATCACAACCTGCTTTAAAATCTGTAGTGTAAGATATTAATATATCTTCCAAAGTTTCAATTTTCCTCCCTAACTGGTTGTCTGTTTGAGGGGGATGATCTGTTCAGAAACATAACTCTATATAAAGATCATGGTGAAGAATTCAACATAACACCATGGTAAACCTCAGATCCTGATCATATATAATGGAATGTGCTACTCTATGAAATCTTACAAATTTCTTTGCATATATAATGGAATTTGGATCAATGGAGAAATCATTTATAATAGGAATTAAGTGTGTCAACTTCATATGATGATCAACTATAACCCATATATCATTATTGCCTTTGGATGTTTTGGGAGGTCCAATGACAAATTCAACAGAGATGTTTTCCCATTTCTATTCTGGTATGTGTAATACTGGTAAAAAAACTATATACTTTGGTCTATCAGCCTTAAATTAGTGGAAAAAAAAAGCATCAAGAGACATATTCGGCAACATATATTTTCATTCTATCCCACCATAAGTAGTCTTTCGGGTCCCAGTAAATCTTTTTACTTCCATGTTGAATAGAGAATGATGAATTATGAGGCTCATCCAATATCATATTTGTTGATTTAGGTATGTGAGGAATACAAATCCAGTAACTAAAATTTATTATTTTATCAAAATCCAGGTTGAATTCAAGAACATTTCTCGCCTTCTTTGGAAACTCTACATCTTCCTTCTGTTCGTCTTTAATCGTCCCATAAAAAAATTCTTCAAAATTCATTTTGGAAGGATAATATTTTACCCCTTCCATTATAATTACAAGATCTATACTTTGAAAATCCCTAAATATTTGATCTTTTTTGATTCTCATCATGGACATGATAGCATTATTGACTTACTGCATCTACCACATTGTTTGCTTTCTGAGGGTGGTAATTTATGGAGTAGTTATAATCTTTAATGAACTGCAACTGTCTCATTCGGCACATATTCCGATCATTTGGTGTAAAAATGTACTTTAAAATTTTATGATCAATATTAGTATCACACCTTTCACTATAAATACAATACCTATAAATCATTAATGCATGTATTATTGTAGCTAACTCCAAATAATGAGTTGGGTAATTTTTCTTAGGGATTTTCAACAATCATAAGGCATAAGATATCACAATAACATTTTTCATGTGAACACACTCCAAAACATTATTGGTTTCATCACTGTAGATGACAACCCATTATCTACTACAAGGAAGTGTAAACACAAGTGAATTAGCTGACCATATTTTTAACTATTTGAAATTCTCTTTACATTATTTTTTCTAAACAAAATTAACTATTTTATGAGTCAACTTCTTGATTGGATTATATAATTGTACGAAATACTTCACACAATGTCAATAATATCCATCCAAACCAAGAAAAAATTGGATCTTAGTTACCATTGTTGGTCATGACCATCTTTTGATAACCATTATTTTTGCTGTATCTATAGAAATCCCCTCTCTTGAGATTAATTTTCCCAAAAATTAATATTTTTTAATCCAAAATTCACACATGGTATATTTTTCATAATGATTATTCTTTCCCAGGGTATTCAATTCAGTTATCATTTGATCTTCATGTTCTTTATTTCACATTGAATAGATATGAATATCGTCTATAAAGAATACCACACACTGATGAAGATATTTTCTAAAAGACACTATTAATTTTATCCAAGAAGAGTGCCGGGGAATTAGTGAGACAAAAAGGAATCAAATTAAATTCACAGTGTCCATACATTGTAAGGAATGTCACCATTGGTATATCCACCTTTTTTACCCATAGTTGATGATATCCTAAATTAAGATCGGTCTTGGAAATGTATTGATCTCAATGTAGTTGGTCAAATAATTCATCAATGATGGGAAGAGGATATTTTTTCTTTATAATAATCTTGTTATGTTCTCGATAATAAAGATAGAGTATCATTGATCTATCATTATTATTAAAAAATAGAACAAGTGATCAATAAGGTGATTCCCTAGGGTGTATTATTCCTTTATCAAGATTATCTTGTAGTTTCTTCATCAATTATTGTAACTCAATTGGTGAAATTCTCTAAGGTTCCATTGAAATAGGCATAGCACCCGTTATGACTTCAGTTGTAATATCAACATCACACGTTGGTGTAAGACCTGGAAATTTCTCCGAAAAGACATCATCAAACTTCCATACAATGGGAATATTATTAATTTTGAGTTTCTGCCAAACCATTTTTTATAAAGAAGTATCATTTATTGGAATCAAGACCAATATTATTGAATAAATTTCTACTGGAAGGTTATATTAATCCATTAACTGATTTATGATCTTATATTGATCTAGAATATGAAATGTGACTTCCTTTATTTGGAAATTGAAATGAGCTCCATACTATGGGAGCCAATCCATTCCATGAATCATATAAAATTCCCCTATATAAAGGATCATGAGATTTTCAAGAAGCACTTTCCAAAATACATCTATCCGAGAAGAATTATTTACTTCTGATTTGACTATTCTTCCATTAATAGTTTCCACAACTACCTCAACATCTAATTGTTAATTAATTATGGGGATAAACATATATTATTCTTCAAAAATTAAAGAGTGGGTGGATTCAGAATAAAATAAAACATTTCCTACTTTAGAGTGGACGGTAAGTGTATCTTCCAACACTTCATTATCGTACTCCATGTTTCCAATAGTAATTTAATGTGAAATTTCTTTTCCATTGGCATTCAGAGTTTTTTGAGATCGATTGTCATCATTAACACTTGGATTAAAGAATTAATTTGCATAATTCCACATTTCCATGAACTCGTAACATTTATGTATAAGAGGTGCATTTTATATAGCCTTTTAATTTTTTTCATCATTATACATCTATTTTTATTCACTTCAGCATTCAATTGCTCCATGACCTTATTTTCCGGACATACAACATTTACTAGTCCCATTAAGACAATTCCCTCTATGTTTCATTCCACAGTTTGATCATAAGGGAAAACTCATTTTCTTTTAAGTGTGGTCTTTATATTTTTCTTTTTATTCCATTTTCCACTTCTTATCAATCCCATATGACTAATGGGTTACTCCAACATTCATCTCAACCATGAGAGCACATCAAACAATTTTCCCATAGCTATTGATGTCCCTTATTTCTAATTCCATTCAAAGAAATGGTTATGAGACACTAATGTATCGATCAATCTTACTCTTCAGTTGGATAACAATCCCAAAATAATAACATGGAAGTCTTGTATAATTTTCTTCATAGGTACCATGAAATTCATCATACTATTACTTTAGTTCAAGTAACTCATTATCTGTCTTTGTTTTATGAATATGGGAAATGTACTTAATGGAAAATATGTTCTTGAACTCATACCCTTAATTAGACTCAATTTAATTTGTTTTCTTTGTATTCTTGATAATATTTCACTATTAATTAGATTCACCTTCCAAATGATGTACTTATATGATGAATTTATCATGTTCCGAAAATTATAGAAATGAAAATATCTTTATACTGTTACTGATCCATTGTTCATCCATTAATGGATTAGAATAATTTCTTGATGAAGGTGGATGATGTAACATGACGAACATAACAAAATGTTTCTCCGTCATTTTCTCAGTTGGATGATATTCATTATTATTATCTTTTGAAAGTTAGGTGATCATGGATACAATATTCTGAATTCTAGATCCCATGAAATTTTGTTGCTCATCAGGAAAATCATTACATTTCACGTCACATTCATCTTTAACGTGGTTCCTTATAGTTCTATCCATTGACTAAAACCAATAATCCTAGTGCGAGGAACACTAATCATAACCTGAAAACTGTATAATCATGAATAAAATTTCAATTTATGACACATTAGGTTTTATCCTAGGTTATTTATAGTCATTTTGAAAACACTTGGATTATATCCAATACATTGACATATCATTATGGTTCTTTATATGAAATTCTTATCCTTGTTTCCAATGGTAAATTGTACCCTCCCTATGATACCAACAATAAGGACTAGTAATTTACATACATTTATATTACATTAGAATTGAATTAAATTCATTACAACATATAAAAATACCATGAAATGACCATATATGTATACTGTATTTAGAAACTGGGAAACATAAACAACTAGTTCATAAAACATCTAAATTATATCCCATTTATTTCATCATAACTAGAATTAATTTTAGGCATATCGTAGTTAATACCCTTTTTCCTCACATGGGGAAAGTATCATATGAATGGGTGATCTAAAATTCTCATTAAGGGTAAAAAAGGAAATATCAATCCTATTATATTCATAAGAACACAACATTTGAATGTCTTATTCGGTATATAAAAGATCACAATATCATGTCATGGGATAAATCCTAAAAGTGAAATATAATCAAAATTGACATTACATAAGACATGAATTTTTTTTCTTACTCACATAAGAATATAACATCATTTAATATAGTCAAGGCTCATTTCCAAGACCATAATATCAGACAACGTTCATTAACGAACCGAGTTCACTCCTCGTTCCAACCCTATATTACTAAACCAGATTTACTTCCTATTCTAACCATATCTTTCACATGAGATATTAATATTTACCAAATTTATTGGAGGGATATTTAGGTCCCACCCATCTCATAATAAAAAAAAATTCATACGTGTTCCCCAAAAATATAACAAACATTCTCTATAGCATAACCCAAGAAATAAAATGGGTTTCTTAAACATAATTCCATAACAATATAATCCATATAAAATATCATTCCATAAATAACACCGTAAAATCATATTAATTATATAAATATTTATATATCCCTATTTAAAGAGAATCATCTTATATAGAAAATAATTTTGATAATACAATTGAAATTAATTCTTGAGGAAAATGTTCTATCTTCTTCAAAAAAAAAAATTCTTTTCTCAAAATGACATGATATTTTAATAGACCAGAATTTAGTTCAAAATAATCATGATATAGTGTAGAGGATGTATCATTTAAATTAGGCATCATGAAACTGTAAAAATTCATTCATGCCAAATAAGTTAAAAAACATTCTCTTTGAACATTTGCTAGAAAAGTCAAAAAAGTACTTCAAATCGAATAACGATAGAAGATTCATTTTATACCTTTTAAAAAATTACCAAAGGTTAAAGTTAACATTAAATTAAATTATAATAATAGTAATAATAGTAGATAATTAGAAAGCATGGATCTAGATGATAAATAAACCCCAAAAAACACTTATTTATTAACAATCTCAGATAAAAAGAGATTGTAAAATTATCCCTTACCATTGGGCCGATATGCTTTGTATGTATCTGAACCTCCTGTATAATGATTTAAATAGTGTTAATTAATTTTTACCTGATCATAATAATTATTATAATAACATTTATGATTATATTTTCATCCATTATTTAGTAACATTTCATTTTTTTCTCGTAATTCCGGTATTAAATGGTTTATCTTCATATATATGTTTTGTTGGATATGTTCTTCTCCATAATTTTATGTTATAGTTATGTCATTTTAAAAATGGTATTATTATAATATATATTATTTATATTCACTCAATTCATTTATATAATCATGTGTTAATGAAGATTATGTATAATGAATCACATCACACCATGGAGAGGGTAAGTCGTACAAACGCACGAGTGACGATATCGTTCCAATAATTGTTGAATGATATTGAATTGGATGGTTTATAGTATCTAATAATTATTATAATTTTATATTAATCATATATAGTTACTATTTCCACCCTTATTCCAATGCAAAATGGTGATGGGTAAAAACATATTACACCATGACATGGAGACAGTAAAGAGTACGTACACATGTGTGGTGATTTTATTTTTCATAGGATGGATAGAAGGTGAAATATTGTTATTAAATATATTTAATAACTTATAAGTATATAATTAATACATATTTTATTAATTTATAATGACACATCTAAATAATAGTAAGTAGATGATGAAATCAGTTCCAATGAATTGGTAGAACAGATTATATCTTCCTCGACGTGCCTCCTTTAAATTTCATCTTATGGTGCTAGAGTTGGTATGTTGAGAAAACAAAAAACTCTATAATGTTACTAGGGAAGTTGATAAACTAAATGGTCAGGGTTTTTCCGATCCTGAAGGCTCAAAATGGAGTTCAGAGGAGATGAAAGGGTTGTCCTTTTACAAAAGAGGCGTGGTGTACTTTAGGAAAATCTCAAAAATATTAAAATATAATTAACTCAATACGTACGCCAAAACCTCCAAATATTCCAAAATTTAATGATGAGATGATATAAGGTTTTATATATTCAATTAATATATTTTGTTCAACTTATTTTGTCAATTTAAACCTTCTATTTTTAATTGACACTTAGTTATTTTAATAAATTTTAATTTTGGTAATAATATTCTAGATATTTAATATTAATGAATATATAATAATGTGGTTTTAATTGAAAAAAAGGATAATTTCTATCATTATGAACATTATAATAAAAAAATTTATGTTGTAATTATTTTTTATGTTTTTTAATATATTTTAAAAATATTTATGTCTATAAATTGTCAATAGTGTCAATTTTGTCACTATTCATTTACTATACATTAAATAATTTTCCCAAGTATGATAAATTTGAAAGAAAACATTTCATATACTCTTAAAATCTCATAGTCACCTACATTATTCATAGAGAATTTAAATTAGTTCATATGATATTTCTTTTTATATTTATAAAACCTTTTATATGCTATTTTTATTAATAAAATAAATTCAACATCACTATTGTGTCATCATTATTTGTAATTATAAAATCTATAAAAATTATAAATAAATTTACTGATGTATTAAATTATTTTTTCATTTTATATACTATATATAGTCTATTTTATATCTTATTTATTTATATATTATAATTAATGTACTTATATAAAATAAGATTGTGACATTTTTTCGATTTCATTAGTTTTTATTACATTCATGTGTTTTTCAAATGTAAGTATCTAAAAAGTAATTCCATTTAGAATTTTATATTATAAGGGTATAATTTAGAAATAAAATAGTATTTTTACTGGTGTTAAGTTAATTTTATAATATTCGTTTATCCCTTAATTACCTGATTTACCTTTAACAATGGTAATAAAAATAATTAACAATTTACTATTGATAATGCCCAAAATTAAAAGTAGTATATTAACATAATTTTTACCAAATAATTCCAAATATGGAATCTATTTATCCAAATACAAAACACAAGAAGTGTAGCAATTAATTTTAAATTAATCCCATTTTTTGGAAATGAGTTTTATAACATAAAACTTTTCAAAAGATTGAAATATTTTTACCTATGAATTCAATGTAAAATTAATTCTGATGGAATAATTTATATTAAATTGTAAATATATATTCAATTATACTATAAACCCATTTAATATTATAATTTTACTATATAAATTATCTCAATGAAAATATTGGATTCTAATTAAAATTTAGAGTATTTTTAATATTCATCAATATATGAATGTTATCGGAAAAATATCAAAAATTAAGCCAAAGTAAATTTCTATATTCTGATTAAAAAAATTATTTTTTCATATAATAATTATTAATTTTTGAAAATCATAATTGAAAATTGTTTCTCCATAAAAATGTTTAAAAATAACCTTTTAAAATATCAAACAGGGCTTTATTCATAACCTATGAAAAAAATAACCATTTAAACAATGTTAGAAATATTTTATTATTTATATAACTCATATATATTCTTATTAATTTCATTACCAAAATAAATTTACTATATAATATAAATATATAATTGATTTGTATTTTTTATAATGTATTTTCACAAGTTAGTTGCAATAATTTACACTAAACTAACGGCAAGGCTATAACGGTAATTTTCTAAAAAGGGAATCTCGTTGTTTGATTAAACTCACAATTTCCTTCAAATAAGGATTCTAAATAATAAAAATTATTTAAAGATAATATTTTTAAAAAACATTTATGTGTTATAGTAAATAAATCGCTGATTTTTATTCGACTAACATGATATAATTAATATATATAAATTATAATTAATTTTCTATGATCATTAGTACATAGTTTGTAAGGACATAATAGTAAAATAAAAATACTGAAAAAAATAAAAGGAAATGGAAATAGATTTTACCACATCAATACTCCTCTTGAGAATCCCATTAAGGGGAGTGATTCTGGTATTTTGATGAGACCAAGAGCTTATAAACGTGGGGGAGGATCATAGGATGAGTATTGGGCATACATTTGACAAGGATAAATGCTTGGAAGCTTTGAGTAAAAGAGAGAGTGAGGGTGGTTTTTATAGTGGAGGAGAGGTGTAATCTCTCAATACTTTATTCATTATTTTATTATTTTTCTCAAGACAATCAATATTGTTGATTGTTGTGTCCATATATTTTAAAAAGTTCATGTCAGTTCAAATAAAGTGTTCTTAAATTAGCCATGACTCAATGAATAGTGTATTTAGATTATAATGTATTTATATTGTAAATTACATTCTTTAACTATTCACTAAAAATTCATGTATTTTAGAAAAATACCATAAATTAACCATAACCAATTTTTAAAATTGATAATTCATTAATGAAATCCATTTGAGGAAAAAAAATACAAATATGAGAAATATATTTTTTAATTAAAATCTCTATTTACTCTAAAAAGAGTTTTTAATATTAAAACTGATTTTATAAAACCAATAAAAATTATCTATGGTATTATTAAATTATCTTAACATCATAAGAAAATAAAATATTGTGTTATAAATATATTACATGAAAATTATTTTTATTTAAAATCAATTTATTAATTGTAAAATTTTAATTAAATATTTATTATTCAAAATAAATACAAAAACAAAATTATTAATGTTTTACGATTCACTCATTTATACCATCCTATAATTTAATCATTATTTCATTTATAAGGTTCCTAAAAATTATTTATACCTTCATTGGGGAGGTAACTATTCATTAGGATGACTTAATATTCATAATGATCATATTACTATTCCTAAAGTCAGGTTACTGTTCACCGAAATGTATGAGGATACTATCAGACCCTAATTATTGTACTGATCATAACTGGTTTATTTTATTTTTCAAAATTCAAATCACAAAGGCAGAATATTTATATTTAACCCCTAGGTTACAATAAAAATGTATTTTTTAAGAGGGTTACTATTTCATGAATTACGTTTTATATTTATTTTTTTATAAATGCTTGGGGTGTTACATCAGAAACATTAATTGAATGAATTTTATTCTAATAAAAACACTACTTAAGAATAAAGATGTAGTAATTTAGGAAAATATATGGAATGTAGCTTCAATCTATATTATGTACGGAGGACGTCTTTTAAAGGAATATTATAAGACAAAATTTGGTATAAGCGATGGGTAAAATGATATATTAGATTCACCAATATATTAGAGATTCTTATTGTTAGAAGAAAATTTTTTATAAGTAACTAGATGATTGATGTCTAATTTGGAATATGGAATCAATTTTTCCATAAATTATCTACTTTGAATTTTTTTTTTTATAATAAATGAAAATTATTTCCCAGGTATATTATCCTTTATGAAATTATTGAATATGTGGTATTATATTCATACTAATATTCGACACCTTCATTTTTAATTCAGTTAGATGAAACATTTCATATTTATTTTCTAAGGATGTATGTACCAGATAAGCCTCATATACATTACACAATATTAATCTAGTAGAAAGAGAGTCTTCCTTATAGGGAAAACCCATTTTAAATTCTATATCTGTGAAAGTTGGTTTTTTAGATTATGGTAACCATTTTGTTTAATGTTTTTTGTAAGAACCATAGAATTCATGAAAAACAAGTGAATTAGAAAATGAAATTATAGAAATATACTCTCAATAATTAAGTTTTAAATAATTTTTTGAGAAAAAATTTATAAAATATAAGAATAATCTGAAATCTCAGTTAATGTTTATAAAAAATCAATATCATATTTTATTAATTTTTATGATTTTATTTTATTATGTGATATTCACTCTACTAATTTGATTGATTTTTTTAGTGGATAGAAAAATAATTTAGTCTAAAAAATTTTCTTCTGATTACATTATAAAAAGAAAAATATAAATTAACAAATTTTAGGAATATAATATAATACAATATCTATAGTATTTTATATCATCATATTAAATTTATAAAATTTTACATTTTTTATGTATCTCAACGATGATTTTTTTGTAGTGCATAATAAAAAATACATATTTTCATAAAAGATGACATTTACTTTCATTAATTTATAAAATAATAAATATCAACTGTTATGAATAAATATTATCTATATTTAAATGAAAAAAATTAAAATTATTTTTTAATAATTGTAATTATAATTTATTTTCATAAAAATTATTTTTTTATTTAAATCACATTTTTTAGAAATATAGTTCTTTTTCTTTGATTTCAATTATTTTAATGAAACTATCTTCTTCCACTCATACATATTGACTTAACAATTTTATTTCATATATCGAAATAGGAACTTCAAACTTATTAATGAGTTGAGTTCTATTTTTGGTCACAATGGTAAAAATTAATTTCAAAACTAAAGGGTAAAACTGCTTGAATAATGTCAAAACATTGTGTTCTATTTATAAAATATTATCATATTTTTTATTGTATGAAATTATTTTATTAAATATCACAATATATTAAAGAATTAATTAATTTAGTTAGACTATCAAATAAGTAATACATTTATAATATTTAATACATACAAAAAATAATAAGACTGTCACTCCCCTAAACAATAATATAGATCCTCTTATCCTCCCTTATTTAGAAACATAGACCCCTTTAATAACTACCTATAACCAAAAAATAATTCCAAACATACCAAATCATGTCCTAGATGGATTCATCTTACTGAAGGACCCACCCTATATGTCTTTAGATACAAACCAATTGAGGACTTCTAAAGAAGATTGGTAACTCTTATAAAAGTGTTTATATATATATATATCATATTCTAACCCCTTAAATGCATTTTAAAAAAGATGGAATAATAAAATTAACACCATACATATGTTGTTTTCATTTTTGTGCCATGTACCTTTTTCATCTCTTTTCCGTCTTTTGAAAAAAAAACTATGCTAACGTATATGTGTAGACGACCACCTCCATGAAGGGATATAATTCACTTTTTCATCATTAAATCTTATGGATAGTTATAATGATATTTTAAATGAATATATATAATGTTTATGGAATAATTTTCATTCTATAAATATATGATTTTATTTACCTTCATACCCTCTCATTTGTTGTATAATGATAGTGTTCCTCATTTGTACATGTGGAAAACCACCTCCATGAAGAGATTTTTTTTTATTACCACTTCACATGGATGGTAAAAATTATAGAACTAACGAATAAATTCTAAATTAATACCAAATTTATCATTTTATTAAACTATAATATAATCTTTATTATTTCATTTAATAAATAAATAAAATTAGTACATTTATCATGTGTACATACAGAATACCATCTCCATGAGATGGTTGGATTCATAATTCAAACCAACATACATGAATTATTATAAGAGTATATTGATTTGTAAACTTAATAATTAAAAAACATTACATTTTTTTGAGAATATGAAATAAGTCATCTTTAACCACCATAGACACACTGATGTTAAATTATTTTTATAAATAAAATGACATGAAAATTACCAACGTGAACGGAAGAAATATATTAACTAAATAAAAAATTTATTCATTGAAATAAAATTAATAATTATAATGGGACAGATATGAAATAATATAGATAGTTTTTATAAAAAGAATTATATTTTATTAGTAAAAATATTAAGAACACAGAAATCTTGACTACATATAAGGTAATGGATTTTTCTTCAAAAATTTTTGTTATTGTATTCCTTCAAAATCATTATAATATGTATATTTGTTCTTCAAAATGATAAAAAAATGTTATAAATTATGCCTAAAATATTTTTAATGTTCATTCTCAAATATTTCTGACTTTATGAAAACTATTTTTAAAATGAATATTGTTAACAATTACAATACATGTCATCTAAAATATTTTACCATAGCTCAAGAGAACGATTTTATGTATAAGTCATGAAATTCATCATATCTACTATTTATTATAAATATTACTCTATACCTATTTATTATTTTAAAAATAATTATTTATTCCCCTTATTCTTATAATATTTATATGAAATTATTTCATAATCAAAACAACTTTTCTCTTCATTTTATATAAAAAGTGAATGTTCATTGATTTATGATTTAAAAAATTTATTTCATTCATGATAAAAAATTTAAATATTAAAATGTTCATATTCATTATAAATTAATTGAAAATAACAAATAGTGACTGCTAAGCATTATATAGAACATGATAATGGGGTATTTTGATATATCTCCCCAATGAATTGAAATATTAATATACTTTTACAAATAAAATAGAGATAAAAACTATTTTACTACTTGTATATAATTAATTGTTCCTCAATCAAATCTGACATGGGTTAAACCGTACTGAACATTCCATGTGAATTTGAATATCTAAGACACTTATTTCATTCTTTCCTAGTGTTTATATTGAAATCCTTTGATTTCATGATGATATATCTTTTTATAAAAATTAAATATTGAATATATTTTTTCATGGAATTTCATCATGAGTTCTTATATTACTCAATTTCCCATCTTGATTTTTTAATTATAATGGATTTCAATAATTTTCATAGGAAATACTTTAATTTTGTTAAATGGTTATATTTTAACTATATGACCAAATTTTTATTGTGGTAAATGAATTTTTTTAATGTGTTTTAATTTTTGTACATTGGAATAATAGTGTTCTATTATTATCATATCCCTTGTTGTGATTAATTTACACATCCCACATTTTCATTTTTTTATCATATTATCAGTTGATTTTTAGGAACTACCGAAAGGTAAATCAGTCCTCTCTAGAGACTTCTATAAAAACAATAATGAATGAATTGGATAAATATGGGGTGTAGTTTTATGATTCTTTTTTATGTCTAAATTGTACACTATCTATAAGTGTCCACTTTTATATGTAATGATTCATCTAATTCATGGATATTATATACCTACATTGTCCTATAAATATTTTAAATCACAACCTTATTAGAAATCATAATTCTTATTGATTTTGGTCAAATGTAATGTTAAAAATAATCCAAAAGGTAATCACTTACAAAAAGACAAACTCACTCTAATATACTTCAGCAATACCTTAACACAATCATTTAAAAGATTACATAATTAATTTAACTATCATATAATTTTGTACCAACTATAGATTGCCTTCCATTAAAATTACCACTCTCATGTTAATTACAATTTATGAGATAGATTCTATATTTACATGTTTACCATATTTTCCATATTCAATATATTCTTTTAAAATTATATCCTTATAAGTACATAAACATACTCAAAAGAAAATTACTATTGAAGAAAATCATTAATTAAATAATGTATATGTTATAAAACATTCTCACCATCCCATTATTAATTCATGTTCCTATTAATGTGTCCTATAAATTATCTTCCATATTATTCAAAAATCATAATAAAATATTCAAATTTAAGTGGAAATTATAAAACAAGAAATATTGGAATCTTAAATACAATTGTATGATGGATCAAAGGTAATGATAATGATAAGTCAAAAATATCCCCTTCCCTTATACCAAAAAAGTATCATATAGCCTGAGTGAAATCATTACAAAAAATAAGTAAAATAAAGCATACAATAATCACTTTCACATACGAAACTGGTGTCAAATATATGTTCGTGATAATAAAAAACTTATGTTAAATTCATCACCCCCTATTCTACCCCATATCCACTAATCACAAAGAGAGAATAGATATATACCATGTACATGTGTATTTATATTGTAGGTTTATTATCAATGGTTGAATTGTATAATAAACAATGGATAATTTAATTCAATTCTTAATTTAAAAAAAGAGAATTATGGGTGAATCACTCACGTGAAGTGGATAAAAATCCACAGGGAACGATCATAATTCCTGTAATATGATCCATGGGGATGGAAATCAAAGTGTTTGGTTTTATCAAGGGTATATTTGATGATTCTGTAGCATATTATAAAAGAAAAATAATTTCATAAGACTGATAAAATATAGAAATATTGTACCATGAATGATGCTTCCCAATAAATGGTTAGCAGTGAAGTAGATCATCACACCACTAAAATAAAAAAACTAAACCCTTAGTAATCAATACAAGAACAACTCCCATCAGAACGATGAACCAAATAAGTTAAAACCCTTACCCCACCACATCCATAAACTCCAAATTAAGCAACATAAATAATAACACAAGAGTAGAGTGGGATAACAAAAGTTATGTTATAGACTAATAGTATCTTTATTAAAATGAATGAAGATAATAAAAAATTTGTTAGAAGAAATCCAAAAACATCAATTGATATTCCCCATATTATAGGGAATAAAATCATAATGAATTGTATCAAGAGGGGCCTTCAAATATATAATGGATAGATATTATTTAGATAACTGATTTATGGTGTGGACCCTTGTGTAACATATATTGGTTTAAAAGAATCCATGGTATATAATGGTCTTGTAAGATATTCTGAGTTCCCTTCAAACATAATTTTTTTAAATCCCATCAAAAATCCCCCAAATACCCCATATTGAAATCATAGTTAAACCAATGGTCCATGAATCATAGTGATATTTGTTTGAAAAACCATGTAAAAGCATTATTATAGTTTCTAAATTATGTACATAGGGAACTTGATCCCTTGGGATCCATAGCATAGTATAAATCACTAAAATTCATGGAACTATAAAATGAAAAATTCACCAAAACATCTGGCCATGGGAACATAAGAAAAAATCCATTACCACACTGCAAAAAATACACTAGAAAATAAAAAAATCCTTATTCAAGGACCATAAGACAACCTAAAAATCATATCAATAGATATCCCACTATACTGGACCTCCAAAACACAATGAAAATAATCCCCCAAAAAATCAACCCCTATTGACCATTTTAGCTCCAATAATACCTCTACTTCCTCAGACATCTACCTATAACATCAATCCCCCAAAAATCATAATATAACTAGTCAGGAAATATAATAACAGTTTAAAACACCTATATCCTAAAAAAATTCAATTATATTCATGATCAAATTTAATTATAGAGAATATCAAATCATAAAACATAATGAATAGTGTATCACACAACCAGACAAAGGGAATCTACCTAAGATTGAACCCAAAAATAAAATATCAACCCATCCGACAACGAGTTTCCACTTCTAATATCTAGGATACAGAATATCATAAAATCATAAAAGTATCATGAATTTAAATCATTAAGCATATATTAATTTATTAATTTTCATTATATTATAATAATTAAACTTTAAATATTCTAGTTTAAACATTCTATTCCAAAAAACCAACCCAATTTTATAATTCATCACTATTTTTCAACATTAAAATCCATGTACATATAAAATTTGTTCCATCCAATTTGATTATTTTAAATATATATATATTTTATACCATAAACACCCATTAACTTAAATTATGATTTAATTAAATTAGTATTAAAAAAATTAGATTTCTTGGACTCATCCCAAAAGAATCATGAAATATTAACTAAAATTGCATGTGATAGTTTTATCATGAAATTAGAAATAGAAATAATATATTAACATGAAAAATAAAAAATCAGTCAATAAAAATTAATGAAGAAAGGTAATTACCTTATCTCAACACATAAAAATTCCCAATCAATATCCCAACATAGAATCTAGAAAAACATGCATGGCCATCTACTAACCAATTCCATCCATGGCATGTCACCATAACTGGAACTGAACCACTTACATAACCAAATAAAACATGTGCATATGTAACATAATATTCCAAAAACAGTAGTATTGTAATAAAACACAACATAGAATCTACATCATATTAAATATACATGGTTGTGAACCATATTTGGAACAAAAAACATTAAAGGGGAATCTAAGGCCTTGAAAACAGGGATATAAAACTATGGAAGAAAATTTGGTTTCATTGGATCCTTGGAAACAATAATTTCAGCATTAATCATTACCCAATTACAATATAATTTTTTTGATAAGTTATGTTTTTGTTCCATCATTTTCATTGAAATTCTACATGTAACACATTTTTTTCAATAGTATTCATGGATGAAGTGTAACTAAATTAACATGTGTCATTTTTTATTCAATTCATCATACTGTATTTATTTTAAAATCCTATTTTTATATTTTAAAATATTCTTAAAAAGAAAAAAACTAAAATTCTCATTAATAAGGAAAGAAAATTTGTATCACAAAAAAATAGAATATCTGAATGAGATCATGATACCATATTCAATATCATATATTTTGGATTATTATCTTTATTTATGTCAATATAAATATTCTTTAAATTCAATATATATATTTTTAATCCCACATGTTCATATAAAAAAATTCCAGGAATACCTTACCTCAATATAATGATTCCAATGATCGCATAAAAAAACAAAAGAACATGAATGAAACTCTATTCACCTTTTTTGTGAGGATCCTAATATCCATAAGGATATAATTCGGCTAAGATTCTTCATCTAATTATTGAGATAATACCAAAAAAATATTTATGAAACTAGACTATCATAGAATGCTAATATTGATTGTGAATGAACAAAATCCAATAGGGATGTGTGAAAATCACATAAGATCGCCCATGAATCGATATATTTAATCCAAGGAATAAATGAAATAAAAGGGGCTCAAATGTCTATGGAAGAGAAACCATATAATCTATGGTATTTTAAGAATGTGGATAAATTAGAGGATATTGATTTAACTTCGAAATTTATATATTCTAGATAAAAAATAAGAGAACATGTCAATAACATTGATAACACTAAAATGGATTGGTTTTCTTAAAAACAATGTAGTGGAAATGTTTCTCATAATGTAATAGTTCTAGGTCAACAAAAAACATTAAAAATAAAGGTGAAAACACCCATATCATCAGATTTTTGTAACTTGGTTAGAATACATATATCACAGTCCCAATATAACATCACGATACAAGAGAGACAATACACCATAGTAGCCCACATATTATCAGTTTCAGGGGTCCTTCTATTTTAGAATCTATCTAATAGCCCTAACCCCTTACCATATAATTTCTTCAGAAGAAATATATATGAAAACCAACCACTAGAAAGCATAGTTCCTCCCCAAATACTTTTACATTGAAGTCCTCATAGTGGAAAATACAACCAGCCCAACCCATTGATATCTAAGAAAAATCCCAAACCATTATGTTGTATCCACCATTATGAAAATAATTCCTCAAAGAAATTCATCCAAAGACACATTTCCACAAGGGCCTTAAAAATACTACATAGTGACACATTTGAGTCTACACCACACTGATGATTTTCTAACCATGCTGGTACTCCACTCCCTATTTGGATTTATGATTGAGTGCTCTAGTGGATGTAGTCTTCATATATCCTTTATTGGACACATTTAATAATAGAAATACAATAAATTAGTTATTAGGAAGAATTAGGTCTATAAAATATGTGCTTGACACTTGGCTGAATTATAGGGTGTTTAGATATAATATTTTGACTATTGAGAATAATAGAAGACAATTCTATATTGATAATTTTGATCAATTGGGAATTATTTTATGAATTCACTAATAAATTCAAGTGATTTCTGAAATGAGATTCTATCATTATTCTTTATTTAAAATTCATACTACATTATCATCTCGTGTGAATGTTACACCCTGATATTTCAATTAGATATTTTTTTATTTCACCGATTTTATCTTTTGAATGTTACACAAGGATAAGATTGCAATATATAAAACAACAACATAGCTTGTTGTATGTGCAAAACTATGTTTGTATTGTGTTACTCAGACTTTATAGTTATTTTAATAAAACATATTTCATCCAAGACCATGTTTATTCAATTTTAAAAATAAAATAAAATGAATCTTTATTTAATTGTTTAATGTAATATATATGAACTATATTAAATCTAATTTTTAAAATAAATCTTATACGTTTTCTATAAATTATATAAGAACAAATTCAATTTTCTGGATAAAAAATTACTTCTCAAAAAAATACAATTTTCCACCTTTTCATAGAGCACCCATTTTAAATATTGGATTTGATAAAATGTATATATTATATTTTAAAAAATATAATTCTTATTTGTAATAAGAATATAATAATTTACTTTGGATGATTTCATTGATATTTTTCTCATAAAAGTCCTGATTATTAGTAAAAATATACTAAATTTCATGTGAATCTTTTTTCATTATTATAATTTCATTAGATAAATTATAATATTGAATTGTTTTCAAGTAAAAATATAATTTATTTTTATCAGTTAATATAATTTTTTCATTATAATTATTTTTACCCTGATTTTTTATGTAAATACATTTCAATATTTTGAAATGTTGTACCACTAAATAACCTCATTTTCATTTCTGAAAAATTGATTAATATTAAATTAATTAATGCATTTTTTTAATTTCTAAAAATGGATTTCAAATTTGGAATTACTATTTCTTAATTATTTAAATAAAATTATTTTATTCTTGGGACTTATGAATAGTAACATTATTAATTTTTTTTTTAATATTTTTAAACGAGAAATTGGGTAATTAAGGTTAAATATTATATTATAAAATTATTTTAACAGTTTTCAAAATATTATTTTATGAGATTTGTTTTGATGAAAATAATCCTGGGGTCAAAAAGATAACCTTTGGAAGCTACTTGGATTATATTAGGACAATTAATTTATTTTATTCAATGAAAATTTAAATATGTCTTACTAAAATTTAAATAACATTATTATTTTTAAAATAAGGTTATGAAAAAAATAAATTCTACTATAATCAGCCATTTTATATATAATACGTCTTCATTTATCTTTATAATTTATATTTATTTTTTAGGAAATAAATAATTACCTTAATGTCTAATACATTTTTGATGTGGGAATTATTTAATTGATGGAAAAAAATAACTATTAAATCTGTAATAATTTTTAAAAGAAAAAGACACTTGACCTAATCTTAATGGATAAGTATGTATCGACCATAATCTTACAATGGTGGAATTATTGACACTTTATATCCATATAAAAATGATTATGATAGTTATTATTTTTTATTTAATGCGATGTTAAAGTTTTCAATGATTGTTTTAATTCATAATACAATTTTTATATAGAATTTTAAATTATATATATTTGACTATTATTATTATTATGAAATATATAGGACTTATATTCTTCATAGAATTGTATTTTTGATTTTTACTCTATAAATAAATATATTAAATAATTACACAAAACTGATGTAATAATTATTTTATTAATGGAAATATCATATTTATGTTACTAATAAAACAGTAATAAATATAATCTTGTATAATTAGTATATCCAACATATTTTGTAGACAAACTTTACCCAATATAAATATAATTAAATATTATTTCTGTGGTTAAAATATTATATTTGTATTTTTAAAAATCCATTAACTGAATTGTATTGAAATTGACACCACTGATATATTTTCCAAAAAAATTGATTTATAAAAATATATCAAAATAAAAAAATTCAAAAATATAAAATAATTCATTTTTACTCTAAAATGTTCTATATTTTATATTTATTATATTATTTACTTCAAATGATTAAAAATTAAATAATTTTAAAATTAAACAATTTGATACCTTTGTGAAGATTAAATGTTAATAATAAAGGTTAAAAAAAATGATAAGGTTTTAAATGAAATCAAAACAAGTATAAAAATTATATTATAATGACATTACAACCTTATCTAATCTCAATGGTTAAATAAAAATATTTTTTAGGTTTTTGGATATGGATTTCTTTTGGTATATACGAATATTTTTTGATGATTCCAAAGGATCCCCTCACCTAAATTATAAAAGGGAACATCATACATCTTTTCTTAAAAAAATAATTGAGCCTTCATGTTCTTCAATAGCCAGAAAAATTATCTTATAATGTTCCATAATAACATTCAATAGGTTATGGTCTCTCAGAAGGACAACTATAGTACGTTTAAGAGGCGGTCCAGAGGGAGCATGTCTAGAAGAGGTAATCTCCTCTACCAATTCTGTAAAAATTATTTCTTCTTACACATCATATTAATGATTTATTTAAAATATTAATTAATAACTTCCATCTTACATATATACATAGATTTTATTATAAATATGGAACAACCATATTCCACGTATTATTGATCATATTAGAAATGAAATCACCATGCATCTGTATGTATAACATACCGTCTCTACATGGTAGTGTATTCTTTTTTCACTACCACTTTACAAGGATGTGTTTAATGATAGAAATATTATATATAAATGATTATTATAACATTATATTTAGTATAGAAAAAATATATACCATCCACTTCCATACCATTTCACAAATATGGAATTGATGATGTTGCCAATGTGTGTGTATGACCTATTGTCTCCATGATTAGATGTGATTCATTCTCCATGACATCCATTAAATCATGATTAAATAAATTTATTGAAAGAAAAAATATGATATATATTATATTAATATCATTTTGAATATGATATAACTATAATATAAGAATATTATCAAGAACATATACAACAAAACAAGTGAATGAAAATAAAGCAGTTAATACTTGATGCATAAGTAATAACATTATTAACAAATAGATAGTAATATTATCTTATACGGTATCATAAAAATGATAGAGAGTCCTTAAAAAATCAATTAAGGTATTTAAAACATTATATAAGAAGTTCAGATACATACAAAGGATATCATACCAAAGTATGGTATTATTTTTTCTCACATAATTTCTTTGCGACATATGCCTTATACACCACCTATTGATCTTGAGTTCTCTTTGTGCATCCCATGCATGTTTTTATGATTATTATTTTTATGAAGGTTTTGATATGAATATTCTTATCATTGTTTTATGAGGAACATAAAATGACTATTTATAAATTTTTAATGGATAATTTCACAATTTCATCTTTATCATAGTTTATTTATATGTAATTATTTACTAGGGTATATTTATCATCCATTACATAATTTCTACCTTTATATTATATTCATTATATTATTCTACAATTTTTTAATGTAAATGTAACCCATTGGTTAATTTTTATAAAATTGTATAAAAGAAATCATGTGTCGTTTTTGGTATGAGGTACTTTTTTAATTTTCAATTAATGTACAAGAAGAATGTTTTCTTTTATCATACACATCCCAAATGGGTTTTTACATTTTCATAGTGCCTTGTTTATATGAATATAACGTTACAATATTACAAGGTTATTTTCAATGAAATTATTTTCTTTTAAATTTATGTATTATTTTGTTAGAAGAATTTGGTTTTGAAGAATAGAAGATATTTTCATCCAGGATAAATATCAAGTGTTCAATCAAAATTATTTTCCATCTAAGACACCATTCATTAATAGAGATTTGTTTCATGTATAAAATCCATGTTATTATTGTCGTTCAATTGGGTTTATTTATGGAACAATATTGAGGAAATATGTTTTTTTAATGGATTATCTTATGGTGAAATTATTTTATAGAAACCAATTTGAATCCTTCAATTTTCCTATGATGAATTATTTATGTATTTCTGGAACACAAAAGAATGATTTCATTATTAAAAGGGTGGGAAATATATATCCCTCTAATTAATTGGGTAATGATTTATATCTCATGAGATATACATGACTGAAATATCAACTAAATCAGTTTCAGTAATACAGGGCTAGAACGAAGAGTGAATAGGTTTAGTACAGGTCTTTTTCCACTATGATTGTCTTGGAAATGAGCCATGTCTTATAAGGAAATTATTTTCTAGGATTATGTGTTTTCCAAAATTCTATGTTTTTTGACAATGATATTTTCTCATGTTTTATAATTACATTATGATTTATGTTATATGAAATTCTAAGGATTATTTCATGAATCAAGATTTGGATATATGATCAATGTTGAATGGTTTTTTAAAGTTATGTTCTTGTTTCAAAATTTTTACGTTTATATATTGTATTTTTCTTTATTTTCATTCCCATAGTGAGAATTTGAGATCATCCTTATCATATGTTTTATTTTCCCCATGATATAATGAAGTTTTTAAGTAGGAAAAATAATAGGGGAGATACATTTGTGAGGTGTTGAAGATATTTCACCAATTTGAATATTTTGTTCCCTAAATCGAAAGTGGAAAAAATAATATGGGAACCGTGTGTATTTTAGTGCATATTTATTATATATTCCACTAAATTAATGTAATTGTATATACATCATGCATGGTTCATTACAGTTGGTGTCATATTGAAGGTTTAATCAACCTATAGAAACTAAGATACAAAAAATTAGTGGGATCCCTAGTGATATTTCTATCGATATGTATTGGGATGTATTACAGATATTTCAATGTATATGATACCATCTTCGAGTTTTTCTGATAATCCGGAATAACCAAGGATTTTATATAATATATCATAGATTAAATTTTTTGTAAGTAATATACATTACTTATTTGTTTTTAATATATAATGTGTATTTATCACACATTTCTTTATGGTCTTATCCAGTAGCCATAACTATGTAGAACCTAATTAACATTCAATGTTCCTGATATCCAAATTATGTGAATTATGAAAAATTATTTCTTATATATAATTCTCATAAATAAAATCTTAAATGTTGAAAATTAATTGGATATACTACTGAGAATAATGATATTATAAACAACATGTGAATGGTGTTGTTGTTCTAGAATTATTGTATACTTTAAACATAATAATCTGGGTTAGATTAATGTTTCTTTACCTTAATATATTTTTCATATTTTAGTATTGACTAAGATGATGGATCATGATTAATTTTTTAAGAATATATTTCTATCATTGATTTGAATATGTTTTCAAATTCAATGATAATGTAATATGAATCATGAAGTATATAATATTTTTTTTCTAAATTCTTTTTTCATTAAGGATTGAAAAGGATATGTTGAATATTTATAAGGACCTAGATAAGTGATTTAATGGAAAGTTATTATACTTGGTGAAAAAAATATTTTGAGACAGATAACCCTTAATATGTCCCTTATGTTAGTATACTGATGTTTGGATAACGATATGTTGGATATGAATAGTTAAATTTGATTTTGTTAGTTTCTTGAAAACTAATTATGGATTATTATAGAGGGTTCTGCTATCATGGAAGAAGTATATATATTTTAGGGTCTTATTTAATTTATACAATATGTTTTATAATAAATAATCATGGATGTTCTCAAAAAGTATTTTTCTGGTAATTCAAGTTCTTACATGTCAAAAGAAAATACATGATAAACAAGATCACATATTTGGAATGGGATCAAAATTTTATAACTTATGATATATAGGAGATATATGCTAATCTATGTTAGTGTACCAATTTATAATATTATCGATTTTTATTTTTAATAAGGATTATTATGTCATCCATTCATGGGATGTATAATTTAATCTATGGATCGTAAAGACGAGGAATTTTCATGTAATTTTTTTTCAAAAACAAATGGGAATTTTACGAGTCTGTAAAAATTGTCGGGGCGTGATTCTGAGGCCCGGAGTTCCTAGAATGAATTCCTGAACTTTATTTTGTGTACGTTCAGTAAAGGTGCGAGTGAGCTTCTCTACCTGTCAAACCGATGCTCGAAATGGAATTTTGAGGGCACCATTGAACTCGCAGTGCCGGTATTCACTTAATGAGACTTTCACCTCGACGACAGATGGACGAGGGAGAAAGTTAGTTTTTGGGATTTTCATGGAAATAATAATATAAAATATACATTCATTTTATTTTATTTTGAGCTTCCATGTGGATATTTCAGGTGGGGTCCACCGGAACTAATCCTCCATGTCAAAGTTGGAAGTGGGGACCACACGACCTTACCCTCCCATGAGAGGTTAAGGAGGTGTGGACCACCTGAACCATAACCTCCCATGAGAAGATATAGTGGTGGGGACTACCCGGGATTAAACCCCCTTGAAACCCACCTATAATTGGGATAAAAACGTCAAATCCCACATTTAATGAGGGAGAGCCTCTTGACCTCCTCCACCTTAATTGTGCCAACTCACACACCATTAATTTTTACAACTCCAATCTTAATTGAGAAAATTTAATTTAATCCAATTTGAATTGAGCCAACTATTAAATTTGGATGACACTTTTTATTTTGTCTATTATTTTTATTTGGTGGAATTGGGAAGATGATGAGCTCATGAGAGAAAGACTCTCCAATGAAGAACAATTTCTCCATGAAGAACATCGATGACTTCAACTTTCTTTCTCAGAACTTCCTCCGACATATGACGTGTTCGTCTACGAAGAATCGACGTCTTCCTTCTCTCGCTAATGTCAACCAACATTGAACAAGGTATGGTTTTCAATTAATTATGATTTTTTTCCATTGTTTTTTTCCTTCTAAAAACAAATAAAATGGACTAACTTATCATCAAGTTGATCTGCGGATGTTTTCCTTGCAGGTTGGGAATAAATAGTGGTGGAACGTTGTAGGGGTTTATTCATTTTTTGATTAACACTTTCCAGGATCTTCCCTATTTTTACTTTATGGGTTTGGGAAAATAAATTATAGAGGGATTATGAAAATTGATGTTTTAAAATATCTTCCATGCTCATTCTTTGTTTATATTCATGATGAACTGCTTGTTACCACTCTAAACGCGGAGGGTGTGGGCCAAACAAACATGGCTCGACCCCCCGCTGTTCTTTGAAACAGAGGAAGGTGACAATATCGTCGAAGGTGTCGAAGGAGATGAATTCAACGGTCGCACCACCCACATAATCCATGACCCACACCACCCCCACGCCGCTCTGGCACCCCTGCCAAACTGGCTTCGCCAACTCGGGCCACAACAGGCTTCCCACCAGCCTCCCGAGCCACCACCTGACCGCGCCAGCCCACCGGCCTACCAAACAGGCCCCTTAAGGGGCCCTGGCCGAACCGGCCTGTGCCCTCACAGTGCCCTGGCCGAACCGGCTTGAGCCCTCACGGCACCCAGGCCGAACCGGCCCACACCCTCGTGGTGCCCTGACCAAACCACCCTGCACCCTAGTAGTGCCTCGGCCGAACTGGCTAGTGCCCTCACGACACCCCCAGCCGAATCGGCCCCATGCCCTATGCCGAGCCACAATTGTGGCGTCCTCTAGGATGAGCCTCCCACATGGTGCCCTCTGGCCCAAACCACCCTTGCGCCGACCTGCAGCCGGTCCGCGCCCTCGCGGCCTGTCTGTGACCTCGCTGTCGGTTTGCACCCTCTCGGCCCTCTGTAGCCCCTCGCGGCCGTCTAGGCAGGGCCTAGTGGGCCGGGCCATACCCAACTTATTGACCCACCCAATGGGCTTGGCTAGACCCAATTGGTCTGTCCGAGTTGACCAGAACCAAGTCGGCCCCGACCGGGTCGGACCGGACCCGGGCCCACTGCAACTGTTTACCTTCTTTGGAACATCTTGTTTTCACCTGATGTTCGTTTGAAATACCATGAGTGGCACTGGTAATCTTGGTTCTTGATAGCCCATTTGAGTATACCCCACTAGAGTTTGAGGTATAGATGAGATACAATCAATTTGGATCGTGCACAAATCCAACCGGGCCCCCAAGACTAAAAGGTTAATAACTCAGAGATCGGGCATTCGATTGACATGTAGTCTGTTGCGTTGAGACCCCTATGACGTGGAAGACCTTTGATATACATCTTTGTGGGAATTCATGATACTTTGAGTATCGAACAGGATAAATTTGATAAAGTCCTCCCTGAGACGAGCGAGCATAGTGCGGAGATCTAGTAGCTGGTTGAGACCTGATGACTGCTGACCGTTTGACTCAGAGTGACTCTACTATCCCAGTGGGGAGTGCCTTGGTGTCTTAGTAGTCCCATAGTGGAGGAGCGTGCTTGGTGACACAGCAGACTCATGGTACTCAGCATGAGGAGTACCTTAGAAGGCTTTCAGGAAGAGCATGCTTGGGGACGTGGAAAACCCACATTGGGGAGTGCCTCTATATGATGCGGAAGACCCACAGTACCCGACAGAAGGAGTACCTCAGCAGTCCAAAGTTAGTTGGAAGCACGCTTGGTGTCGCGGCATGCCCACTGTACTTGATTGAGTAGGAGTTCTCTAGTAACTGAGGTTTCGATTATGTGATTGTCAATGTTACTTGATACAACCCTTAAAATAAAATCCTTGATGAGCTGAGTCAGTACTTCTATGTTTTCCTCATGAATGAGATGGATTACATAATAACTTATGTATATGTAGGGGAATATACATATGTAGGGTTATATTTTGATTTCATACATTGTGCTTTATCCTTATTAGTTTTTGTGAGACCATCAGGGTCTCGGGGTGTCTACTAAGTATCGTTATACTCACCCCTTCAAATGCTATGCCCGCACTTTATTGTGTTGGATGTAGATGACAAATAGTGCTGAATGAGGCTGAGAGTACCAGGACTGGATGGTACCCAAACGTTGACGATACGACTTGTCGGTACATGAAAGAGACGGATGAACATGGATTTTTGGGGAGACGATATGTACCTACCCTTCAGGTAGGAACCTTGGAGGATGATCCAGTAGATGTCTTTTCTTTTTCTTCAGTTGTATTGCATTTCAGTTGTACATGTAATTTCTATGTTGTCTTGTATTCTGGCCCCTTTTACATCCAACCCCATTTTCTTATACAGTTTACTTGGTATTTCGTCTAGTTGTGTGCCTGCTTGTGTGTTTGTTACAGTCAAAAAAGGAAATCCATTCGCAGTTTTAGGTAATTACGCCTTTGGTGCTAGTCTCCAGCCCTTGGCCTATGGAAGGCAGGCTTGGGGTAGTCACAACATGGGTCCTAGGGGACAGGTCATGACAAATTGGTATCAGAGGAGTCGATTCTACCACTTAACATAGGACTCCAATATTTTATGTGAAGAAATATGTTATGTGTAGTGATTGATGTTTTCAATTCAGGGATTCTAGTGTTGGTGCAGTGGCCGACACATCCATGCTCTAGGACCCTGACTTCTGATTTATGACTCAGTGCATGAAAACACTGATTTCATGTGTGTTTTCAAAAGTTTTCGATAATTCTTATCAACTAGGTTAGCTCACCAGGTATTAATTTTAATCTTAGAAAACCTGTTTATTTTTAGGATGCCTCCACACAGACAGCCGACTATAGTTTCAAGAGTTGTACGCACTGATAGACCACCGATCGATGAGGCCTCGGTGCAGGTCCCTTTTTCAGCGGAGGCACCAACGGTACCACTCCCAATTAGGCCACCGATGCCACCTTCACCAACCGCAGACGGTGCACGCTGCTTGAGCGTGTTGCATGAGTTCCCACACAAGAGGACACCTAGGATTTGGGGAGTGACGAACCCACAAGTGATTGAGGATTGGATGGAGGCTGTGGGGAGTGTATTCCGATTGGTAGTGTCACCGGCCGATATCATAGTGATTCTTGCTACTATCCTTCTACAGGTAGTAGCAGGCAGATGGGGGAGCATGATGCACCAATTCCATGAATAGGAGACACATCTCTGGGGATACTTCGTGAGCCTGTTACGGGAAGTGTTTTTCCTAGAAACTCTTCGTGTAGAGCGCATTAAGGAGCTACTTCATCTGCAGTTGTGCAACATGACTGTAGCTCTGTACTCAGCAAGGTTCATAGAACTCTCATGCTACTCCACATATATTGTGCGGGACCCATTGTTTAGTGCCCAAATTTTTGAGCAAGGGATCAGGACGGAGATTAGGGCTTTGATGATCTCACTCAGCATCCCGACGCAGGCGGGGGTCTTAGAGAGAGCCCTCCTTGTGGAGATTTTCTTTGATTTTTAGTCTCCAGCAACGAGATCCACCACCAGTCGACACGTAGCAGATTCTTCTGCAGCTGGTAGTAGACAGATGTCGTAGAGGTTCAAGAGGACCAGACCTATAGGTGGATGAACGCATGATTCAGAGTCGGTTGTGCAGGGCACCCGAGGTGGAGACAGACTTTCCAGGAGTCGGCAGTGTTACTCATGTTGCAGGCAGGGTCACTTGGCTCGTGACTTCCTTACAAACATTTGTATTATCAGCATACAGTCGAAGGACCGCCCATGAAGAGACATATGTTCAATCGAGACTGTCCAAAGGGCATAGGCGGACGTGGAAGAGGAGCTAGTCGTGCAGCTGGTGGTGGGTGACCTTTTGAGATATCACTGCCACCCCCACCCAGAAGTCCACCCCGACCATATGGAGTAGGTGTACAGGGGAGAGCTCAACTCCAGTAACCTTAGGCATACGAACATGGCACTCTAGAGATGATACAAGGCGCAATATATGTCTTCTTCACCTTAACAACAGTACTTATAGATATAGTTGAAAGTCATTATTTTATTTCCACTAACCTTGTTAAGAGTTTAGAGATTCCGACAGATCTGTTGTCTCGATCCTGACTGCTAGAGACTCTTATGGGAGAATATTCGATGATTACGCACTGGTGTCGGCAGTTTGAGCTTACTCTTGGAGGTGAGTGTTTCAGCTGGGGTCCCCTAGTAATGGAGTTGAGGCCTTATAATGTCATCTTGGGTATGGACTGGTTATCTACTGTCCACGCACAGAATTGACTGTATTAGGTGAAAATTGCGGTGCGCCCGCATGTATGGGACCAGTTTTTCCTTAACTAGTGAAAAGGGAGACTTTTCATCTTAGAACGGACTTACTCAGAGGATAGTGATGCCGACCAATCACCAGTTGGCTAGCCTTATCTTCAGAGCTTTTGGTGTGGAGAGTCCGAGTTATCCAGTAATGGAGGACTACTATACGGATGTTTTCACTGACGATGTCATGGGTTTACCTCCCCATAGAGAGGTGGACTATTATATTGACTTGTACCTTGGGACGACACCAATATCTACACCTGCATATTGGATTGCTCTTACGGAGCATCGTGAGCTGCAGGTACAATTGGAGGACATACTGGGAAAGGGATTCATTCAGCCCAGTGTTTCTCCTTGTGCAGCCCTGATTCTGTTTGACAAGAAGGCAGTTGGGAGCTTGAGGATTTGTGTTGACTATTGGCGCTTGAACCAGGTGAATGTGAAGTACAAGTACACAATCCCAAGGATGAAGACCTATTTTTTCTGCTGAAGGGATTAGGGTGGTTCTCGAAGATAGACCTCAGATCAGGCTATCACCAGCTCAGAGATCGAGACAAGGATGTGCAGAAGACGATTTTTAGATGTTGGTATGGACAATAAGAGTTCTTGGTTTTTCCCTTTTGGAGTAACCAACACTCCATCAGTGTTCATGGGACTCATTTATAGGGTATTTCAACCATTCCATGAGTGCTATTTCATAGTTTTTATTCATCATATTCTGATCTATTCGACTACCGAGGAGGAGCATGACTATCACTTGCAGGTAGTACTAGACACACTCCGAGAGGACCAGCTTTATGGTAAGCTCTTGAAGTTCCAGTTTTGGATCCAAGAGGTCCACTTTCTAGGACTTGTCATCTTAGAGGCTGGAGTTGTAGTGGATATAGAAAATATTGAGGTGGTACTAGCATGGGAGCCACCCAAGAGTGTGATGGAAGTACATAGTTTTCTAGGTTTGGCTGGATATTACCGATGGTTTGTGCCAGACTTCTCCAGAGATGCACCACCACTTGCATCTTTGATGAATAAGGGTGAACCATTCATGTGGTCAGAGAAATGAAAGTGGAGTTTCATGAGGTGAGGCAAAGGATGAATAGTGCACTAATCTTGAGGCTTCTAGAGGATGGTGTATGGTACGTAGTTTACTACGATGCATCAAGGGCCAGACTCAGATATGTCCAGATGAAGGAGATATCATTGATCACATATGGTTCTCAATAGTTAAGACAACACGAGATGAACTATGCTACCCCTGAATTGGAGTTAACTGCATTGGTCTTCGCCTTGATGATTTATCGACACTATCTGATGGGTGAGCATTTTACTATATACTATGATAAAAAATGTCTCAAGAATATCTTCTCCTAGAAGGACCGGAACCTAAGACTGTGATGCTAGCTTGATCTCCTCTAGGTCTATTACTTCGAGATAGTATATACTCTTGGGAATGGGATCTTTTTTGCAGATGCACTCAGCAGGAGATCTGTTATGCAGCTGCTAGGCAAGGCGATGGAGTAGCTGACCGCTTTGTAGATATCCTTTGATTATTGACATGAGCCGGTCCTTCGTAGACTGTAGATAACTCTTGTGCACGTTTTCTGGTAGCACATGAACCTCCAGAAGAGCACATGGGAATGGGTGGCTCAAATGCATGCTTTGTACCCCCACTTTTTCCCATATTTTGAGTTGTGGCTTACAGGGACGTAAATCCTGAGGTGGGGAGAATGTAAAGACCCGGAATTTCCATGTGATTTTTAAAAAAAATAAATGGGAATTTTACGAGTTCGTGAAAATTGACAGCATGTGATTCTGTGGTCCTGGAGTTCCTGGAATGAATTTTTGAACATTATTTCTGGTTTGTTCAGTAAACGAGTGAGCTGGTTTTTCTAACTTTTAAATCGATGATTGAAATTGAAATTCAAGGGTATCGTTGAACTCACTGCATGGATATTTTAATAAGAATACTTTCACCTCGATAGAAGATGGACAAAGGTAAATGTTAGTTTTGGGGGTTTTTGTGTGGAAATAATATAATAAAAAAAACTTCATTTTATTTTATTTTGAGCTTCCATGTGGATATTTTAGGTGGGATCCACCAGAACTAAACCTCCATGTGAAAGTTGGATGTTGGGACCACATGACCATAACCTCCCATTAGAGTTTAAGGTGTTGGGGTTGACCCAAACCATAACATTCCATTTTAGGTTATGGCGGTGGTGACCACCTCGGATAAAAGCCCCATGAATCGCCTGTTTAATAGGGAGAAAACCCTCAATTCCCACAATTAATGAGGGAGAGCCCCTTGACCTCCTCCACCTTAATTGTGCCAACACACATACCCTTAATCTTACCAATTCCCCCATTAAATTGGGCCAATTTAATTTAATCCAATTTGAATTGTTCCTATGAATTAATTGCGGAATCACTTTTTATTTTGGATATCTCTTTTATTTGGTGGAATTGGGGAGAGTATGATCTCTTGGGAGAAAGCTTCTACAATGAAGAACACTTCCTCCACAAAGAACGTCAAGGACTTCGACTTCCTTTCTTGGAACTTCCTCCGACGTAGGATATGTTCATCTACAATGAGTCGATGTCTGCCTTATCATGCTAACATCAACCAACATTGAATAATGTAGGGTTTTTAATTAAGTATTCTTTTATTCTGTTGCTTATTTTCTTCTAAAAAAAATGAAAGCAGATCGAATTGTTATCAAGTAGATCCGTTGGTGTTTTCTTTGCAAGTTAGGGATAAATTTTTGTGGGAAGTTGTAGGGGTTTATTCATTATTCGATTAACACTTCCCTTGTTCATCCCTCTTTTTACTTAGTGGGTTTGGGAATAGAAATTATACAGGGATTATGGGAATAGATGTTTTAAAATGTCTTTCATGCTCGTTCTTTGTTTATGTTCTTGATGAAACGCTTTCTACCACTCTAAATGCGAAAGGTACAGGCCAAACGAACATGGCCTGACCCCCATCGTTCTTCTTTGTGGTGTTCTTTGATATGGGGGATGGTGACAATGGAGTCGAATGTGTTGAAGGAAACGGTCGCACCGCCCGTGGCCTTCCGTGACCTGTGCCACCCCGACGACACTCTGGTGTTGTGGCTGAACTGGCTCTGTCGCCCTGGTCTAATCCGCACTACCCACCAGCCATGCCACCCACCAACCGTACCGCCCACTGGCCACACCCCCCTCCGGCTGCACGAGCTGCCCCGTCTGCACCATCCCATCGGCCAACCTAAATGTCCCCTCGTGGAAGCCTGACCAAATCGCCATGCGCCCTCGCGAAACCCCAGCCGAACTGGCCCATTTCCCCGGGTCGATCCTCCCTCGGGGTGCCCTCTCGGTTGAGCCGCCCACGCGGCACCCTCTTGGCCGAACCACCCTCTCATCGACCAGCTGCCGGTCCGCACCCTCACGGCTCGCTGTGCTGGGCCTAGTGTTCTGGGCCAAACACAACGGGCTGGCCAGACCAACGGGTTGTGTTGACCCCAACCGGGTCAGCCCAGAGTGGGGTGGGCTGAGTCGGACCGACCGGGTCAGACCAGACTCGGGCCCACTACGACCCTTTACCGTCTTTGGGCCATATCTTGGGCACCAGACGTCTATTTGACGAACTGTTAGTGGCACTGATAATATTGGATAATGACGGTCCCTTTGAGTAAACCCCACTGGAGTATGGGATATAGTTTAGATACGGTAAGGTCGGATCGTGACGAATCCAACCGAGCCCCCGAGACTAAAAGTTTAATAACTCACAGACCGAGAGTCCGATTGATGCGTCATCTATTACGTTGAAACCTTTATGACGTGGTGGACCTTTGAGGTAATTTTTTATGGAACTTAGTGATAGTTGGATTATCAACTAGTAGCTCCTGGAGCGGATCCTCCTGGAGACAAACGATCATAGTGCAGAGACGTAGTAGTTGGCTGATACCGGACAATTGCTGACCATTTGACTCAAAGTTACTCAACTAGCCAAGTGGGGAGCTCCATGATGTCCTGGCAGACCCACAGTGGAGGAGTGCACTTGGCGACATGGAAGACCAATGGTACTCGACCGTAGGAGTACCACAGCTGGCTACAAGGGGGAGCACTCTTGGTGACGTGGCAGACCCACGGTGTGGAGCGCCTTTTTGTGACGCAGTAGACCCATGGTACTCGACAGGAGGAGTAACCTAGCTTTCTAAGGTTAGTGGGTAGCGTGTTTGGTGTCGTGACAAGCCCACTGTACTATATTGATCAAGAGTTCTCTAGCTGTTAAGGATTCGATAATATTACTACGGATGTTACATGATACTACCCCTAAAATAAAATCCCAGCGGAGCTGAGTTAGTGCTTTTCAATTTTCCACCTGTTTGAGAAGGATTACATAATAAAATATGTATATGTATGGGCATATACCTATGTACGGTTATCTAATTATTTCATACATTTTGGTTTATCCTAGTTGAATTTTGTGATACCTTGAGGGTCTCGGGGTCCCTACTGAGTATCGTTATACTCACCCCTTCATTGGATATGCCCGCACCATGTTGTGTTGGATACAGAAGATAGACAGGACTAACTGAGGCTGAGAGTACCTGGACTGGACGGTACCCCGAGGTGGACAATACAACTTGTCGGTGGATGGAGGAGATGAATGGACATGGAGTGCTGGGGAGACAATTTATACCTACCATTCATGTAGGAACCTCAGAGGATGATCCAGTAGCTGTATTTTCGTTTTCTTCAGTTGTATTGAATTTCAATTGAACATATAATTTCTAGTTGGGCTTTTATTCTGGCCCCATGGACTTCCAGAAGTCTTTTGTTATACAATTTACCTGGCGTTTTGTCCAGATCTGTGCTTGAATGTGTGTGAGTGTTACAGGTTATAAAGAAAATACCTTCCTAGTTTTAGGTAATTACACATTTGGTGATAGTCACCATCCCATGGAATATGGAAGGCGGGCTTGGGGCAGTCCCTGCACGAGCCCATGGGGACGGGTCATGACATGGATGAAGTTTGTATTATCTCATTATAGGTGGACATATGAATATTCTAAAACATATGCTACCTTTATTGTGATGAAGGAAGATGTAATGTCCAATCATTATATTTATGGATTTAATTATCTATTAACTCTCCTAGAAGGAAAATTTAAATTTCATTTCATTGAATATAAATAGAGGGGGAAATTTTCATAGCAGGAAAAATAGTGAGATTGTTCCAAAAACAAGTAAATATATCTTCTCATAAAACGTCTTCAACATTATGAAAAATAGATCATGAGGTAAAGGGGTGTATTATTATCATGATTTTTTATGATATTAATTACCTCATTTATGATATTATTTATTATGGTTCTATGATTGTTAACATTCGGGGGATCACCAACTTCCTTGTGATTTATGGTCATTAACAATCTATGTGATTATTTATGATTTTACTCCATGCCTGATCATCACCTATGTTCTCCTATGTAGAGACATAGTTATGATTTAATTTGGGTTACATTTATATTACAATTATTCATTTTTTTAAAATTATTACTTTTTTTAAAATGTGGGTTTCCGGGATATTATTTTTCCTGAATTAAATCGTTTAACAACCTAAACGAATTTCAAGGGTGAAATTCCAGTTGAATGTAACACCCCATTATTTTTAGGAGGAATGTTTTTTTATTTCCATGTGGTATTATTTTAATGTTAAAAATATATGACATTGATCAATACACAACACCGACGTAGCTTGCAGTATATGAGACACTATGGATGCATTTTGTTATACTAAAACTCTAGTTATTCTGATAGATCTCATTTCAAGAAAAAATGAGTTTAATCGTGTTGATAAAATAATATAATCACTAATTATGGAGTTAATTAATGTAATATATATGAAATATATTTAATATAATATTTAATATTTATATTATAAGTTCTCTCTAAATGATATAAGAAAAAATTCAAATTTTCAGATAATAAAAATATTTTTAAAATAAATGAAATTTTGATGCAAGTTAATGAAATAACCATTTTAAATATAGTTTATGATCCATTAATATATAAATTTTAAAAACTGAACTTTTTATTTTGAATTGTTATATAAATATTTACTTTGGATGATTTTTTGGTATTTTTCTTATAAGTTTATTTTTTGATGAATAATAAAAATATGATAAATTTAAATTGAAAACAAATTTTTTCATCAAAATAATTTATATTGAAAAAGTATGCTATATAATGGTTTTAATGTACAAATAAAATATATAATTATTATTTAAAATATAGTATGTTCGTAACAAAAATATTTCCAATTATATTTATGTAAAAACATTTCAAACTTTTGCAAAATTTAATCTTTTAAAAATTTGTTTTCCATTTCTGAAAATACGATTACTTTTATATCAATTAATAGAACTTCTTTGTTTTGAATATTTTAAAAATTAATTCAATATTTGAAATAATTACGTCCAAATTATGTAAATATATTTCTTTTTTTTGTCATTATGAATTGTAACTTCTATAATTTTTATTAATACGATAGAAAGTTAAATTGGGTAATTAAATATAAATATAATATTATTAAATTAACCTAACACATTACATAATTAATCTAATTCAGTGGGTTTTGACCTACTTCATCCTTGTGTCGATATGGTATCCTTTGGAAGCCACTTGAATGAGATTACAATATTTAACTTTTTTATCTAAAGAAAAGTAAATTATGTCTTACACAAATCATAACAACATTATATTTTTTTTATATAAGTTTACACAAATAATAAATTATAAAATAAACAATCATTTGAAATATATATATTTTATATTATCATGGTAATTTAATTTTAATATTTATGAAATAAATTAGTATTTTAAGGTCTTATATTTTAATGGGGTCTAAATTATTTAACTGATGAAAAATCAATAACATAATTTCTATTAAAATTATAATAACCATTAATGGACAAAAAAACTAGAAAAAATCACCTTGGTCGATTATAACTCAACCATAATCATCCAATGGTCGAGTTATTGAAAATTTAGAGCCAATTAGAAGATAGTCTGGTACATATAATATTTTATTTGATTTGAGGTTAAAGTTATCACATTTAATTTCTAATAATTATAAAACTGTTAATGTAGGATTTCCCTAGAGATATATTCAACTATAAGTATTATTATAATATATTTTGGATTTTTCTAGATCATATTTATATTTATTTTTACGCAAACTCAATGTATATTAATGAATTATACAAAACCGTGGTAATAATGATTTTTTAATGGAAATATCAAATTAATGTTAATAAAATTAAAAAAATAAATATAATATGGTAAATTTATTATATAAAAAATTATAAATTACCTCAACCCCTAATAGATATTTGAAAATATTTTTCTTTTGATTATAATATTAACATGATATTTCAAAAATTCCATTAAATGAATATTTTCTAAATTGACACAATTGATATTTTGTCAACAAAATGTTTTAATAAAATGTTGAAAAAAATATATTAATTTAATAAATATAATATAATTATAACTAACTTTAAAATAATCTATATTTTCCATTTATGGTATTATTGACAGCAAAAAAAATTAATCAATTTTAATATTGAACAATTTGTTACCTTAGATAAATTTAAAAGAGTATAATTGATGGGAAAATAAAATTATATGGATTAAAATTAAATTAGAAAATTTTTAAAAATTAATTTTGGTTGATATTACAACCTTATCTCATATAATATTCTAAATAATAAATTTTTTGGTTTTTTTGGATGTGGTTTGAGTTTACTATTAATTAATATTTTAGGGGATTCCAAAGGATCCAGACACCTCAATTATAAAATGGCACATCCTCCATCATTTTTTCATAAGTCATTGAGAATTCACATTTGTATATCAAAATAAAATTCAATTATAAAAACCGTTAATTTCATTCTAGAAGTATTTGTCTTATCAAAAGGCCAACTCTAGTACATTAAGAAGAGGTATAATGACAGAACATCATGACAAGGTATTCTTTTATACTGTTTATTTTAGTATCCTTTCTTTTTCTACTTCTTATTCATGAAATATTTATATTTTAAAGTAATAAATCATGTATAACTAATATAAATATATTTTATTATAATTATGGAATAACCATATTCCACCTTCTGTCCAACCTATGAAAAAATCACCATTTTTGCATACATATATATTACCATCTCCACGACATCGTGTAATATGTTTTTTCACTACCACATGTCATGTATGTGTATAAATATGGAAATAATAACTATAATTGATTATAATAAGATGATATATTTTCTGGAATATGATATATACCATCCACTTCCACCCCATTTCATAATTATCAGAATGATAATGTTTCGCGTGTGTACGTATGACCCACCTTCTACACGATGTGATGTGATTCATTATACATGTTATCAGTTAAAACATGATTATATAAATGAATTTAATGAAAAAATATAATATATATTATATTAATTTTATTCTGAAAATATTATAACTATAATCTAATTAGAGAAACATGAACTTATCTGATGAAGCATGCATAAGAAAATAATGTAATTAATACCTAGTGGATGAGTCATGTTGTTATTAATAAATGGATGATAATATAATCATATATGATATCATAAAAATAACTATTATATGGATATAAATAAATGAAATTACATAAATAATTATATAGGAATTTTGGATTCATATAAATGATATCAGAACTATTGTAATAGATTATTTTTTCTCACTTTTATATATGTGGGACATATGCCTTATTCACCACCTATTTCTCATGGTATGTTTTTATGATACCCATGAATGTTTTTAATATTCAATTGAAAAAGGTTATGAAATGGATATAACATTATTTATTTTTTTAGGCATATGATTTTTTCGATTATAAATTTGTTATGGTTAATTTCACATCATCTGTTTTTATATGATATTTTTTATACATAAGTATTTACTGGGAAATATTTATTATCTATGTCCATGTTTTATACAAATTTATTATATTATTGATTTCATTCTACTATTTTGTTATGTTTATTTAATCCATTGGTAAATGTTTTTGAAAAGGTAAGAAAGAATTTTTTTTTTGTTATAATGTACTTTTTGACTTCCCGACATAAGAACGAGATGAATGTTTTCTTTTAACTTCTATGGTAGGAATGAGTTTTTTAGTTTCTATATCACTTTATTTGTAGGAATAATTATTTTAATGATTTGAATAGTATTTTCAATGAAATTGTTTTCTTTAATTATTTTGAGGAATTTTAAGAAAAGAAAATGTTTTTTTAAAAGAAAGGATATTTTCCTCGAGAATCAATTTCATGTGCTTAATGAAAATTTTTCCCATCTTATATGGAATTATTTAATAGTGTTTTGTTTAAAATATAATATCATTATTTTATTTATGGTTAGATTACGTGTATTAATGTAATGATATTTATTAAATACTTTTATTTTATATGTATTATCCAATGATTGAGTGGATTTTAGGAAACTCATTTTATTCCTTGTGTTATTCTATGATTAATGATTTATGTTTTTGTGGAACACATTAGAATAATATTATTATAATAATGGTGGCACCTATATATCCTTCAAATTTATTGGGTAATTATTTATATATCATGAGATATACATGACTATAATGGCATGTAAATCTGGTTCCGTAATATTGGGCTGGACCAAAAAGTAAACTCAGTTCATCACATGAATTTATCTACTATGAATGTCTTAGAAAACAACCTTGGATAATAATGAAAATATTTTCTATGATTATGTCTTTTCCATAAATCTATGATTTATTCCAATGATATTTTCCCATGGTTCATAAGTCCTTTATGATTTATGACTAATGTACTAACAAGGTTTATTTTAAGAAGCAATATTTTGATATATTTTAAATGTATTATAGTTTTTAAAATTTATTTTCTTGTTTTTACAATATTATGTTTATGTAATCGATGATATTTTACCTGATTTCACTTACATAGAATTTGATCTCACCATTTTTATATGTTTTCTTTAAAATATGATATAAAGAATGGTTAAGTATGAAAAATAAAATGGTATGATCATTATAAAATATTATGAAGATATTTCACCTATTAAATGATTCGGTAACATGTTTCTAATGGTGATAACCTTATTTCGTCATTGGGATTATTTTTGTTTAATTTATTAAGTATTCTCCAAAATGAATGTAATTTCTATATACCTCAAGCTTGATTCATTACAGTTAATCTCATGGGTATGATAATGGAACAATTTTTAAATAACATAGTTGTGATGATTTTATAACTAGATTCATCTTCGTAAGATTTAGTTCAATGATGATGAAATATGATTCATTATTAATCAATTTATATATTTTTTTAATTTGTTCCAAATATTTCCCTAAATTATAGATTATTAAATTATTAATTCAATCAGTCAAAATTATTGATGCATTTTGATAATTATCATGCATACATTACAATTGAACACTCTTGAATCCTTAACGGCCATTACATACCTTTCATGGATACCAATGAAAAACTAAATACAATTCCAGAAATCTAATGAGTAATATTTGATATAAATTTATTGATTTAATTGTGGGTAGAGAGAAAAATTATATATTTTTAATCTACGATGAACATTTAAAATTGAATATTTCTTAGGAGTATCATTTGGAAATTATGTGTTAAATTCTATGACATAAGATGAAATATTTTATCACACACTATCATTAAAATCATTTTTTGAATAAATTGAATGATTAAATGGATAAAAATATGACTATGGGGAAAATTATATGTTTATATCAAATGATTTCGGTGTGGGTAATCATAATGTTATGAAAATTCATGATTGGAGTGGTGAAATAGGTTATATATTTGATGATAAATTTAATCTAATATGAAACATTTTATATATACATTAAAAAAATAGTAAAATATATATATTGTAACATACACTTTAAAATAATATAAATATAAACACATGATGTCCATAGTTTACATATTGAAAATACCATTTCATAATAATTCTATAGAATTTAATGCTGGAAAAATTGAGTTGTGAAACATGCCTTAAGAAAACAACATATGATTTCAATATTATAACACTATATCTATGAAATTATATATTTGAGAGTAATATAATTACTTCTAGAAAAGTAAGTGAGAAATATTTATATGAGGAACAATAATATTAATGTATTTTTATCAGATAAATAAGAGAATATATATTTATATGTGATTATGAACCAATTGATTAGAATGATCCACATACTATAACTATTGTTTTAAAATTTTAACATTATTTTACTATTTGTTTTCTCATATGATAATCACTTGGAACGATGTGGGAGTGATAAAATGAAAATTTGTTTAAACATTACTGGTTTTCATTTAAACCCCCCCCCCCCATTTTTTCATTATTTGTGTACATTCATTACATGATTATTTCATTGGATTAGTAATTATAAGAAATTTAAATGGTATAATTTTGGGATTTTAATTAGTTCAATTCCATTAGGAATAATTTAAAAAAATATTTATTTTATTTTAAATAATTTGAATTCTTGAAAGGGTGAATGAGATCAGATATACTTTTTTGAAATTGAAACATCTATTTTGAAAAAATTAAATATGATTAATATTGAAAATAACATTATGGTGAATAAAAAAATTAAATTTTGTATGGGACATAATATTATGTTAAATATTTTTATGTTAATTCCAATGAGATTATTCAAAATGTTTTATATTTGATTAACATTATATTTTTCAGAAGATTACTCCACTAGAAGATGTTGCTCAATAATAAACCATAGACATAAGAACAATATAAATATAATGATAATAATTCATGGGAATTATTTATTCATGACATGAAATTGTTTATGATTAAATGAAAATTTAAATTCATGCCTTAAATTAATTTCCATTCATCTATGACTATATAGTAATGGAAAGTTCTTTTTAATATTTACAATTACCCATGTTCCTCAATGACTGATAAAATTAACCATTAAATTTGATTATGAATGTGTCATAGAAGCATATTTTATATTATAAGCTGTACACTTTTGTAACATGACAATATTTCATAGTACGTTATTTCTTCAATGTAATCCAGTAAGTGGTACTACACGCAACATCGAGTTCTAGCGCACCACGTCTAACCAAACTAGCTGTTCAAAAGTGTTTATGAATATTATTGACTAAATTTTGAACATTATATAATACTTATAATTTTTGAATAAATATTATGAGTTTCTTAGACATAATTTAACAACAAATTCATTTTTTCAAATAAAATAAGTATTTAAAAAAAATGCAATTTTACCGCCTTTTAGTAGCGAACTCTTTTTAAATCAAATATTTTAATCTTTTATATATTGAATTTGAAAAAATAAACTTATTATTTATAATTAGGACATAAGAGTTTAGTTTCAATAAATTTTTGGTGTTTTATGACAACTTTCGTATTAGGGTGAATATTGAAAAATACAGTATTTTCACTAAAAACAAATTTTTTAATCAAAATAATTTATAGGGTTAAATTATAAATTTTAATGGTTTAGAAATATAAATAGATTATATTTTTACCATTTAATCAAATTATGTTCATTTTACGTAATTTCACTTTGAAATTGGATATAAACAAGTTTCAATCTTTTGATAGTTATTATTTCTTAAAAATACGACTTTTGGTTTTGGCAACGTGAATTAATTTTAAATTAATAAATTCAATTTTTGTGTTTTGAATTTGGTAAAATGGACATCATTTTTGAATTTGGAATATCAAAATTATCTTTGGTTGAAATTTAGGTTTGTTTTTTGAAAACATTCATTTTTTGATGAATAGTGAAAACACTACGTTATTGGTAAAAACCGCCTTTTCATTTAAATATTTATTTATTTCAGTTAAATTTATTTTAATTCAAAATAGATACCTAATACCTATATATGTTCAATATAACTCATTGGAGTCATTTTATAATAAGTTTAGATATATAAAAATATTATTGAATTGTTTACCGTCTTTACCCACCTCCTAGGTAAATTTGTAAATTCGCATAAAACATAATTTTACCGTCTCTATGAGTTGAATTTCAAAAATTAGAGAGACATGGTTAACATCAGTAAGTAAAATTTTATTCAATAATATGAAAATAATTTTGGTTGAATTGTAAATTTTGAATTTTATTTACCGTAGTTAAAGGTAAATAGGGTAATTCAAGATAAAAAGAATATTATAATAATAGAAAATCACCTTAACACTTGCCTAAACATATTGAATGAGTTGTGCCCGACCATGGCCATCCTTGGGTAGATTTTGGGACCCCATGTATCCACTTATGAATGATAATGACACTTTATTTTAATTAACGTAATGTAAAGGAAAAAATAAAATAAACTAATAACATTTCGTAAATCAATTTTTACATGGGGTTATATAAGTCATATTTTTGAATATAAATATTTATTGGAAATATGAAAACATTTAATACATAATGGTATTTTATTTATATTTTTATGACATTAAATAAGTTAATTTATTTATGACACAATCGTGATGAAATAATTACCTTATTAATGAAATATTAAAATAATTGATATTATAAATATCCGAATAAATGTAATTTGAGAATTTTTATAAATTAATAAAATTTTATATGTTAATATAATATTTTAGGATTGATTAAAAAAAATTTGAAGTAATAATGCTGTTATAAATTTAACATAAACAAAATTGCAAATAGTGTCCAAATTGACATAAATGAATTATTAAAACAAATATTATATTATTATTTGATATTCTATTCGTAAAAATATAAGTTTTAGCCAAAAGGATTATATCATGATAGGTGTATCATTAATTAACCACTGTGGGTTCGGTTGTAAGTTTATAGTATGTTTATTAACAATATAATATTAAAATACCAAGCGACATGGTTAATGTCAAACTATTTAACAAAGAGTTAAATCTAAACGATAAAGTGAATATAGTCACTCAGACAAGTATAAAACCTATTGGATGAGTTTTTTTCGACCCATGACCACCTTATAATTTAAATAATTTATTTTTGTGTCATTATAAACAGAAATGTATTTTATTATGAAATAATATTTCTTGTTTTTCCAAAGGTTCCCCTCACCCCTTTTATAAAAGGGCACTTCTCATTCTACTAATTAGAACCTTCAAAGCCATTTGTTTCAGCAAACCCCTACCCAAATACCCTCTCAATTGTCCTAACTTAATCATATATTCCTTCCTTTAGTCATAAATCCATCTTATAGAGCCCTTTTGATCAAATCAAAAAGAAGAGCCCAAAGAAGGGGTAAATATTTAATCACCTCTTTCAAGTTCTTTTCTACTTCCACTTCCTCTTTCATTTTTGTTTCCATTATAACATAATAACTCTAGTATCTTATAAATACTTTTATGTTATTATAAAAATGGTACAACCATATTCATTATTTTATCCATCCTTTGAATGACATGTCACCATACATGCCTACGTACGGCTAACTGTCTCCACGTCATGGGGTAGTTTGTTATTCAAACACTTAATAATTTGTATGGGTATAATAATGAGTATAAAAGAAGTAAATAATCAATATAACATGATAATGAATCTTTATATATGATTTACCATCAAATTATATATGATTTTAATATCAACATAATGGTATTGTCGCTCGTGCGTACACACGAATTACCATTTCAACGAATGCGATGAGATTCGTTCCCCATCGTATCATTTCAAGAATAATTTTCATTAGATGATTAAAAATACTGTTTAAAGACATAATATAATTTGGAATATTAATAAGATACATCCTATCCATAACATACATTATATACGTAACAAATCATATAATGGAAAACGATTCAGTTAACACCTGAAACAACGATAATACTACGATATTTTTAACAAAGAAATGTAAAAAGATCATATATGATATAATATTAATGTATATGATTCTTTTATAAATTAATAACAATTATTTCACAATTATACAGGAGGATAACCTACCCTCAGACAAGGAAATGTATAAGGTAAGGGTTAATTTCACAATCGCTTCATTATCCGAGGTTGTTTATGATTGATTATATACTAGGACCTCTTTATCATCAACATCCATGTTTCTAAAAAATGTATTTCAAAACATTATTACTATTTTATAGACTATGGGTTCAAGCCATTTTTACCCTTGTTTAACTTTTATACATTTTTTATAAAGGAATTTTTCTGTCCTTTTCCAAACAAGGTAGATATAACCTTTCGACAAAATTAAGGTAAGATTGTTTTTTTACCTTATACGACATGTGAAGATATTTTCTGCCATTATAACATCATCTAAGCTTACCTTACATGATTACAAGAATATTTTCAAATTAAATTGTTTTCTTCTATAATTACATGACATTTAAATTATTTCAAAATAGAAAGAGATATTTCTTTAAAAAGAGTTTTGATTTCATCAATGACAACATCCTTTGGTGGATTTTAACCTTATTTGTAGTTGATTTATTATGATACAAAACTTCCATATTATATTTAAGGTTTATTGATATATTTAACTATGTATGTGTTATTTTTATACCATTCATGGTTTATGGATAATTTATTGACATTTCTTATGCTAGTTTTAAAATGAATGTTTATTTTATGTTTAAACCTTTTCATATGAGGAATGAATTAGACATATTAAGTGACAGGAGGAGCCTGCTATAGCTCTTTGATGCATCAGTAGGTCTCATGAGAAAAACTATTATTTTGGCACAAGGCTTTGACAAAATCTTATTTGTAGTGATGGAACAAGGACTTGACTATGTTGTTATGAAAGTATGGAATTATTTATTCCATCATTATGAAAGTGGATATTGATATTGCATGTGATTATTCGACTAATAGAATATCCATATGAATAAGTAAATGGGATTATTTAATTTTAAAATTCCCATATTATGCTGAAGGTCATGTTTAATAGGATTTTGTTTTAGTGTTATACACTACCTTAAATGTTTATGCTTATTTATGAAAGTTTCCACTATATCGATATCCTTACTGAGCAACTGAGCTCTCCCCATTATATGTTTTATTTTTTCCAGGATGCGAAGAAGTATATTATGACTGACCTTAAAGGATAATCTATGGGATATCAGTGTTTTATATGGAAACAATTTTTGTATTTTTCTATTTTATGATGTAATGTAATCCTTATAAATGTATCTAGTACTTCTAATCCTACTAAACTAATCGGTCATTCGAGACATGATCTTTTGTGATCATTCCAATGATATGTAATAATGCACCGACTTTGGGCTTCTGAGGTCGGGGCATTATAGTTGGTATCAGAGGATGTTTAGTAAAATCCATGGAAACTATATTTAGAAAAACTCTGATTATAACACATAGCCCTAATATATACATTGAGGATTTGTATAGAAGAACTTCCTGGAATTTTGGTATTGTAGATATTTTGTGAGTTTTCCAAGAAATACATCTCGGTCTTGATACGAGCAGGTAGAGGAGGCTTTGGCACAGATATACCTAAGGGTAAAATTTGAAAACAATGCATTGAGCAAGACTCGAATGGGAACTGGATCACGACAAAGTGCCTTGTTACACTCTTGGTTACGACACTACTAGGGGATATGCATCAGATAATCCTCATTTTTATTAAAAACAATTATGAAGGGTTTATGAGTATATAACTCCTTAAAGAATTTATTTTTATGGTTGTGTATTATATCCCTAAATTGTTTAATTTACGTTAGGTATTTTACATGTTTGGAATTATTCATTACGATTCATAAACTAACACACTATATGAAGTTGTTTAGAAATGGCAATCAGTAGAAGGAATGAGAACTCCAAATAACATATGATCCATAGAGTTAGAAATATCATATCTTTCATGGTACTAAGCCAACATTTAGAAGGGAAACAGTCTCCCATGTATTCTAAACATATGTAGAAATAATATCTTGTGTTAATAAGATAAGTAAAGATTTCTCTATGTCCTATGGCTTTGATGGTAATCAATAGAAGAAAAGGATGGTAGAGAGAAATATAGATAAAGAGAAGAAGGGAAAGAATGATTTTCCCATATGTGATATATGTGGAAAGAATCACCTTGGTAAATGCTTGAAGGGAATGAGAGTTTGTTATAGTAGTAGAGAATAAGGACACCAAGTACCTACATTCAAGGGTAAGAAAACGGTTTCAAATGTATAATGCTTAATCTAAAAGGCATTGGGACACTACGCGAATCAATTTCCCAGTCATCAGAGAATACCATAAATGATTCTATTGGATAATAATAATGTCATGATACTACCTCAAATGAAGAGGAATGACTAGTTTTATTATGCGGTTATTATTGAATTATATCATTTGAGTGTTGTATCAACAATATACTGGTTATATGAATTATGAAGTTAAATAAGGATTGTACTGTAGTACTATTTTATTGAGGATTTGAGATTATATGGTTCTATAAAAATTGACTTAATTGTAAGTAATACTTTTTGGAAAATACAGGGTTGAAGGAAAGGTAATCCTTAATATGGTCCTGATAACGAGGTAGTGATTTTGGAATAAGAGAGGGTTGATTTTGATAAATTATATTGGATATTCTTGACTCGATTGGAACTAATTAATATTTTTTTATTTCATCACTGTTGGAATATTAAAAATTCTTGGATATAAGGGATATATCCATCATTTTATAATGAATAAGGGGGCATGAATGTAATTAACAAGGTTTTATGGTAATTCTAGATGTTAGCATGTTTTAAAAGAATACATGATGAATGTGTTCACCTGTTATTACTTGGAAAAATAATCTTCATTGTGTTTAACATCCTTATAAATTTTGGACTGTGAATTTGGATAGAATTATTTTGGATAAGTCTAATGGTTGGAATGGATTATGTTTGAAATTAGATACAATTGTTAATGTTGTTTTTGGATTTTCATAAAAAGGACAACCCATAGTTCGGGCGACAACCAGTCATGTCCGGCTAGGTCGCGAGACTTGAATCTACAACCGAAGGTCAACATTAGTGCATCACCTACCACTGGCATACGTGATGTCCTAGATTGTATAATGTAGTTTTTTAAAAGTTCTGGTAGGTGAAATATAAATTCTTTATTTTTGGAACCCTATAGGATTATGATTAATAGAATTTTTTTTTTGAAATCATTTTAAGTAAAAGATGAGTTTGTGGTTTCAATTAGTTAAAGGAAATAACTCTAATTGTCAAGTATATATATAAATATATATATCCCTCTTATTATATGAAAAAATTAATTCTTAAACATTAGTTTATGGACTTCTTCTCAATCTCCTTTCTTTGAGGCGTCCTTTAGTTTCTAAACAACTCTCTTTTATATAATGTATAAAACCCTTTGACAATTCACATCAAGGGAAATCTTTTTCTATGAAGTGTTTTACTAAATGAAAAAAAGGAATGTTTTTATTAAATAAGTGGTGACAAAGACATTTTCATAACCATGAGTTTTATTTGATCTTTGTGTTCCTTAACAAGCCAAAATTTTTTTAAAAAAATTAAATATCATATACTCTTTTTATGTATTTTGTTATTGAAAGAGGTTTTGATAATGGATTTGTCATGTCAATATATTTAAATGACATATTATCATTGATGACCTCAATAACTCCCTATAAATATTTACATTTTCACTCCAATTATTTTTCTCTAATTTCCACTAATGTTCTACTAATAGAGATCATAATTTTGTGGTAACCTTTTTCTTTCCCTTTCCCTGTAATTAAAACTATGTTTTGTGAACCCAATTTCCAACATGGGTTATCCACAAAGGTATTCTTCTATTTTCAAATTTTTATTTTCTAAAAACAATTTAAAATTGTGAGGACACAATTTATTGAATGAGGGGAGAATTTAACACCCCATGATTTCATAGTATGTTATTTTTCAACGCAATCCAATAACTTTCACTACACGGAACACCAAGTTCTTGCGCACAATGACTTACCAATCTAGCCACTAAAAAGAGTTAATGAATAGTATTAATTGAATTTTGACTTTTATATAATTCGTATAATTTTAGAATCCATATTATGAGTTTCATAGAAATAACTTAAGAAAATATTCATTTTTTTCAAATAGAAGAAATATTTTAAAAAAATGAAATTTCACCGACTTTTAATGGAAACCCATTTTAAATCAAATAATTGAAACATAAATATATTAAATTTGATAAAATAAAATTATTCTTTATAATCGTCACATAATACTTTAGGTTCAATAATTTTTTTTGTTTTTTTCTGATAACTTTCATATTTGGGTGAATAATGAAAAATACTATATTTTAACTGAAAACAATTTTTTTAATCAAAATAATTTATAGTGTTAAATTATTCATTTTAATGGTTTGGAAGTATAAATTGATTATATTTTTTCTATATAATTCAATTTTGGTAATTTTAAGTAATATCACATTGAAATTAGACATAAATAAGTGTCAATCTTTTAATTTTTATTATTTCTTAAAAATACACTTTTTGGCTTTGAAAACAGGAATTAATTTAAAATTAATAAATTCAATTTATATGCTTTGAATTTGGTAAAATATACTTCATTTTTGAATTCGTAATATCAAAATTACTTTAGGATGAATTTTTGGTTTGTTTATGAAAACATTCAACGTTGTTGAATAGTGAAAGACACTACGTTATTTGGTGAAAACTGACTTTTCATTTAAATAGTTATTTATTTCATTTAAATTTATTTTAGGTAAAAATAGATACAAAATAACTATATATGTTAAATATAATTCATTAGAGTCATTTTATAGAAAGCTTAGATATATAAAAATATTATTGAACTTTTTACTATCTTTACCCACGTCCTTGGAGAATTTGTAAATTCGCATAAAACTTAATTTTACCATTTCTGTGAGATGAATTTCAAAAATCCGAGAGACAAGGTTAAACTCAGTAAGTGAAATTTGGTTTAATAAAATGAAAATAATTTTTGGTGAATAGTAAATTTTGACTTTTATTTACCGCGATTAAAGTTAACTAGGGTAATTCAAGGTAAGAAGAATATTATTATAACACAAAATTACCATATCACTTTCCCTAAACATATTAGATGAGTAATGGCCGACCATGGGAATCCTTAGGTCGATTTTGGGACCCCATGGAGCAACTTATGAATGATAATGATAGTTTATTTTAATTAACATAAAGTAAAGGAAAAAATGACATAATCAAATAACATTATTAAATCAATTTTTACATGGGGTAATATAAGTCATATTTTTGACAATAAATATTAATTGGAAAGATAAAAATATTTCCTACATAATGGTCTTATATTTATATTTTTTAGACATTAAATAATTTATTTTACTTATGACACCTTGGTGACGCAATAATTACCTTATTAAATAAATATTATAAATATCCCAATAAATGTAAATTGATACTTTATAGAAATTCCACTAATTTTCAAGGATAATATGACATGTTATGGTTGATTAAATGAATTTTTTCCATGTAATAATTCTGTTATTAATTTAACAAAAGAAATTGAAAATAGTGTCAAAATTGACAGAAAAGAATTGTTAAAACAAATATGATATTATTAATTGATATTCTGTTCCTAAAAATATAAGGTTCAACCAAAAGACTTATATAAGGATTGATATATCATTAATGGACCACTTAGGGTTATCTATGAAGTTTATATTATGTTTATTAACCATATAATATAAAAATACAAAGAGACATGGTAAATGTCAAACTATTTAACTAAGAGTTAAATCTAAAAGATAAAGTTAATATTTCTAGATTTTCTTAAGGTGCCCCTCACCCCTCTTATAAAAGGCAGTTCCCCTTATCTCTAATTCACACCTTTAAATCCATTTGGCTCGGCCCACCCCAGCCTAAATACCCTCTCAACTATCCTCCCTTTATCCTAGATGCCTTAATTTAGTTAGAATGCCATCCTAAGGAGCCCTTTTGATCAAATCAAAAGAAAAAACCCCAAATAAGAAGTAAATATTTCATCACCTCTTTCATGTTCTTACCTTCTTCAACTTCCTCTTTCATTGTTGTTTCCATTCTAAAATAATAACTCCACTATATTATATATAAATTGATGTTTTTATAAAAAATTTACAACCATATTCATTATTTTATCCATCCTTTGAATGACATGTCAGCATATGTGCGTGCGTACGGCTTACCATCTCCACGTCGTAGTGTAGTTTGTTATTCAAACACTTCATCATTTGGATGGGTATAATAATGAGTATAAATGATGTAAATAAGGAATATAACATGATAATGATTCTTTATATATGACATACCATCCAATTATATACGATTATGATATCAAAAGAATGACATTGTCGATCGTGCTTACGTATGGATTACCGTCTCCACGAACATGATGAGATTCACTCCCCATCGTATCCAATCATGAATAATTTTCATTATATGATTAAAAATAATGTTTAAATAAATAATATCATTCTGATTATGGATAAGATACATCATATCAATAACAAAAATTACTAATGTAAAAAATCATATAAAAGAAAATGGATCAGTTAACACCCGAAACAACGACAATACTAAGATATTATTAACAAAGCAATGTTAAAAGATCATATAAGATATCATATTAATGTATATGAATCTTGTATAATTTAATAACAATTATTTCACCATTCTATAGGATTTTATCCTACCCTCAACCAAGGAAAAGTACATTTTAATGGTTAATTTCACAATCTCTTCATTATCTGAGTTTGTTTATATATAATTATCTACTGGGACCTCTTTATCATCCACATCCATGTTTTTTAAAAATGTGCTTAAAACATTCTTAATATTTTATAGACTATGGGTTAAAGTCATTTATACCCTTTCATTACTTTTATAAAAAGGTTATAAAGTAATATTTCATTTGTTTTCTGAACAAGGTACTTTATGACCTTTTTGACAAAATTAAGGTAAGAATGTTTTTTTTAATTATAATGAGAGTGCCGCTATTTTCCACCGTTATAACATCATAGAAGCTTTCCTAACAATATTATAAAAATATTTTAAAATATAAATGTTTACTTTTAAAATTACTTGACTTTTAAATAATTTCAAAATAGAAATAGATATTTCTCTAAAAAGGGTTTCGATTTCATCTATGTCAAATTCGTTTGATGGATTTTTATCTCATTTAAAGTTGATTTATTATGATACAAAACATCAATATTGTATTGAAGGTTTTTTGATATGATTGATTGTGGTTATGTTATTTTCATACCATTCATGGATTATGGATAAGTATTGACATTTCATATGCTAGTTTTAATACGAATGATTATGTTCTGTTTAAAACATTTCATATGACGAATGTATTAGAATTAGAAAGTGACGGGTGGAGGCCACTATAGCTCTTCAATGCATCGGTAGGTCTAATGAGATAAACTAGTGTCTTAACATAAGGCCTTGAAAAATTCTTATTTGTAGTCATGAAATAAGTCCTTGACTATGTGGTTATGAAAGTCTAGCATTATGCATTCCATCATTATGAAGGAGGCTATTTATATTGCAAGTTATTATTTGACCAGTAGAATATCTATGTGAATATATAGATGGAATTATTTAATTTTCACTTTTACATATTATTCTGAAGTTTATGTTTAAAAGGCTTTTGTTTTGGACTTATACATTGCCCTAAATTTTTATGCTTATTTATGAAAGTATCCACTATATTGTAAACCTTAATGAGAATATGAGCTCAACCCTTTCTATGTTTTATTTTTTCAAGGATGTGGAGAAATATATTATGACTAACCTATAGGGATAGTTTATGGGATCTCAATGTTTTCTATGGAAACAATGTTGATTTAGTTTTACATTTTATGATGTAATGTAAACCTTATGAATGTATCTAGTACATCCAAGGCTACTAAACTAATCGGTCATCCGAGACATGATCTTTTGTGATCATTCTAATGATACATAAAAAAGCACTAAATCTAGGCTTCTGGGGTAGGGGTGTTACATCTATAATCTATATAATATAAATTTTAAAAGAATCGAACGTGTCAAATCATTAATTGTAACTAATCCCCTTATACCAAATTTGATTAATTTCAAGGATTTTTTACCTTTATAGAATTAAAACCATTTATAAAAATTCCATATGGATAAACCTAAAATGGAAAATCAATATTCTTCTTATATAACAAAAATAGGAAGTAAATAATTTAGGGTTCAACATAACATTATTTTCATAAATGAGAACACATGAGATATTGGGATGATTCTCGAAGGCTGTATAACATAATGAATGATTTTACATGAGACTGTAAAAGACAAAACCCTAACACTCTATTGAACTATGTTGCAAGAATCTAGGAAAATGTAATATTATATATCACTGGACATGAAATCTATTATGGTTGGAACACTATGTGGGAGAAAATCGAGTGATTTTTTAAAGGGGAACCATATATAAAGAGTATTCTCTAACATGAAATATATTATATTTATTTTCACAATTTCGTTGCCTTTATTTGTTCTCTCCACAAAAATATTTTCTCCATATATATTTAACACCACACTGGTGGTTTTTTTGGATGGGGGAGATGATGTATTCAGTAACCGTAAATTTTAAATGAAAAATAACCGCTATTTATTTTACTCCAGATTTATACTATTAGAAGGAATAAATTTTAGCCTATTTATATTTTACTAATTTCTATACATTTATCATTCGATTTTTAAAATATTTGTTATCTCTTATCATATCATTAAAAATATGGTATATTTTTGTTTTCTTGAGTAGTGATATTTCATGATGGAGTCAAATTGTTAATAGGAAATAACTCATAAGAGAATCATTGTAATTTGATTCAATTTATCCTGGGTTGGGATTTTATTTACTGTGAGACGTGAGGTCCTAAAAGTTACTTCAAAATTTATAGGATCAACAAACTCACAATTAGGACATTATGTCCTTGGTATATTATAAATATTTTGTTGGACATTACTATTATAATCAATATTGGTTTTAGTAATCTTAGGTTCAATATTTACACATTGTGACATAGTGATAATACAACCATATTGATTGTTTTCAACGATGGGATAATGTGTATATCAACAATGTGGATTATTTTTTGTTTTATTCCAATATAATTTTCATATTTTATTTATTTTATCTTCACATTAATACCCTAGATCTTTGTTTGGATTTCCTTAAATATAACATCAAAAATATAAGTATTGTATTGTGACTGACTGGATAGACACAAGGTCACTAACACTGGTCTTCACTATAAAAATTTCATGTGTAATTAAATGTTATTTTTTTGGGCCCTCCATAACCATTTAAATGTAATATTTTTAATCATTTTATCAAAATAAATGTTTTTGTGTACACTATAACCACAAACATAAATACAATACATAGATTACATGGATTAAATACATGTTATGAAGGGTTTATATAAAATATATCATGATTTTATAATATTATTACAATTATAACCTATACTATTGCTTAATTAAAATGGAAAAATAATGTTTAAATAGTTTTGACGAAAAAAATATAATATTGGTAAATGAAACTACAATAACACATCCATCTAGGAAAAGTTTTTCTTGACACATATAGTTATTCATCAAGGATAATGCATAGATTTATATTAGTTAAAAATGTGATATTTTTCTTATGAATCTCGACACATGGAACACATTGAAATAAATTATCCAAACCAAGATTTAGATTAAGAAGTAGTGATATATTCAATAAATATTTTGCGATACTAAAATTATGATGAGGATTTTAATATATATATAAACCATAATCGATTAAAATATACCATTTCTTTGAATGATCATAATGTGAAGAAATTGATATTCCAAAAACTAATGAGTCATTAAATTTATGCTATGAATTATCATCCAGGGAATGAAAATATGGAGTAGAATCCTTAATTACAAAAGAATAAGGAATATATTCTTAGATGAAAATAAAGAATCGTCATATTCTCAAGGAATTATTAAGAGTACAAAATGGTGTTATAAAATATGGGGAATCTTCATACTAATTCTATGTAGTTTCTAACAACTATTATTTGATAGGATTATGAAATCTTAAAATGTTAAAGATAACAAAAATATGAATATAATTTATTTAGAATATTAAAATTAAAATATTTCAATGTTGTTGATAATAGTGTATTATGGTATATTAAATGGATATGTACTATATCAACACCATATCTAAATAAATAACTATTTCATAAATATTATAACATTAATTAATCTACCCATCCATGTAATAATAATTATTCTAGAGAAAGATATGATTATTTCTTGTGGGAAAATATATAGGAAGTGATTATATATTACACTAGAAGATGATTAGATCCAAAAAGTAAAGGATAAAAGAAATATCCCGATGGAGTAATTCAAAATTTATTATAAAAATGAGTAAATTCTATAAAATTACTTTTGATACCATCATTGGAAAAACTAATACATCTAAGAGGAATAATTTAGTTTCGGTTATTTTTTATCATCTAATAAATAAATCCCTTTTCCAAGAAATTAGTTGTGTTTTTTAACTAAATAATATATCTATGTTGTATATAAATGATGTTGTGTGACATCACTATATAGATTTATTTTTAATATATGTAAACAATCAAATATTCACATCAAAATTTAATTATATTTCATATATTTATTTAAATTCATAGATTAATCATTACATAATATATCACCTTATGAGTGATGGAAAATATGAAAGGACTATCAAAACCTCAATAGACATGTTATGGTCTTAATCACATGACTGAAGAGAATTTTTAGATAAATATTTAACATTTATGGTGATTTAATATTGCAAGGGTTGCAAATCTAGTATAAAAATGTCACCATATGAATTCGTTTATATATAAAATACATACTCTCTATCATTTTTTAACCAAAGGATTACAATACACTATGAAAATACAAGGTACTATAGAATAAAATAAATCAATATAGATGTGGTAAAAGGGATATAGTTCAATGAATAAAGTCAATAATAAATATCTCTCCTTATAGATCATTAAAAGTAAACATGGTAGTAGATTTAATACATTTTTATGGGATTATATGGTATTAGGATGGCCTCTTCATAAACAAGTGAATTGAAATAAATTATAGAATCTAATTAATCTTATTTATTTGTTTCACATCATCATGAAGTTCTATAATTGAATTTGGATAAATGGTTTAAGAAGGTAAAAATGATCCAATGAATCAATCTCAGTCTATAAGTGTTTCTAACCATCTAGCTTTCCCATGAGAACAGAAATAAGGAAACCCAAATTCTATACAAAATGTTTCACTTCACATCCAATTATACTATAAAATAAATCTACTACAAATCTTAAAACATTTTGGATGACTCAGATAAGTTGATATAATGATACGAAAATGAAATTATTGTTTTTACAAGGGTAAGATCCATTTGGAAGAATATTAATGTGGAATATAGTAGATAGAAAAATTATGTTATCTATGGGAGGAGGTATTGTTAATTCTATTTTGGAGACCATGTATTCTTTTGGATATCTACTTTTAATGGTTCTACAATATATTTAGATAACTAGATTTTAGTTGAATGATAATTCAGTTTATTTGAGATACTAAAGTATATAGATATTATGGAACATCATTGACCATGTCAAAAATAAAATAAATGCTAATGATATCATACATATATAACTAATAATGAATTATATTCTACAGACCAAATATTTTATAATGGTTTTTCATGTTCTGTTGGAGATTATATTTCAATATCATGAATTGCAAATTAAATTTCAAGATATGAGAATTAAAGTATATTCATATCAAATAGGTTGACTGGTGCAAGTCCTGGGGATGAATCTTCACATAAAGAATGCCCTATGGGAACCTAAGGATTCATTAAAAAACGAATATCTAAATTTTCCATGGATTGAAATATACTTTCTATGATGAATTTCATATATGAGTTATTATATTTTTATGAATATATATTTTTCTATATAAGGATTCATTAAAAAATTAAACTTTCATATTTTTTATTATAGCTCTATTAATGAATATAAAATAGAAAAAAATAAATATTTTTAGTAATATATAGATATACCATGGATAATACAATCAAATAAACATAAAAGATATAAAATTAATAGTACACTAAAAAATAATTCCAGCCATATATTCATTATACTTATGAAACTGAAAATGAGATGTATCCGGTTTTTATTGGTGGTATAGAATTTAAATGGTATAATATTGAATTTGGACATTATATGATCATTGGTAATTATAATGTCTTTTTATATAAACATTATAAAATTAATATTAGAATTATTTTATATTAAGTCTCATAACAAGAGTTAATTACTATAAAATAATGAAACCATGGACTATATTACTATAATTATCTCATAAGGAGAACATTTTTTAGCTATTGGAAATGATGTAGAATCTCATGTTTTTTTATCAAATCAGGACCAAGAAGAACATCATCGATTAATGTTTTAGAGGAGTCATCTATTATATAAGTAATTTTTAATTTTAATATACAATGGACTAATGGTTTCAAAACCACACCACGAAAGTACTTCCATTGTATACCAAACCCATTATTCTTATATAAAGTAAAATTTTATTAATTTTGTAGTGTTTTAACAGAAATAATTCATAAATTCAATTAAATTTAAATAATTATTAATTTAATTATGTTATTTTATTTCTTTTCATCATACATCTATAAATTTAAAAATAAAAAATTAGAAGTTTAATTTGATAAAATGGATTATATATTTTGAATCGAGTTATCTATATTATTTAATCAGTTGAATTGGATTTTTTTCTAAAAAATAGTAATCTTTTTAAAATATGTGGATATATAATAAATATAAAATCATACATATGTATGCATGATTGACCACAATAAAGTTGGTTCTATTACTTTGTTTTTTCAAAATAAACGTATTAAAAACTTTTGGGAGGTAATTGTACATTATAAGCAGTAATGTTTCTCTTCAGATAAATCAAAAATAATGTAATAGATACTTTACTTCATTAAATTAAATTTTTCACAAAAATTAAATATTATTCCATCTTATAATTTCTGGAGGAAATAATATTGATTTCACTCTTCAAAATTGTTTCATAGAATATCAACAAAATTTCTCCCATCAATCATGAATGGTTTGATGATTTCGATGATTTAACTCAAGTATAAGGAGAACAAGGGAGGTAATGGTTCTTTTTTCATATATTTTCAATTCCCATTTACCACTCAATTGTAGTATCGTTTTCAATTTCAATTTAATTATCCCATTATTTTTTTACTGTATTATGTATTATCCTTATGATATAATATATATTTGTAGCCCCATTTCCCATATATTAAACATCACTAATAAGTCATTTTAATGATAATATTATATAAATATGATAACTATATTGTCATGTTATCAATAATCCAACCATATATTTTTTATTTTTTATTTGATGGATTTATTATTTATAACAGGGATAATTTTTAAGGATGTAGGATTCAGTTATAATTAGTGAATCCTATATCGGGTTCATTGTTAATTAAAATAATATTTGGAAGAAGATATCATTGTACATAAAATCATATCGAATTATATCCATCTACTTAAAAATATATTATATCCCAATTTTAAGTCATATATTTCTTCAAAAACAATCATTTTTATATAGTGGATTTATCCATTTTTTCCATTTCATTGATAATATATAAATATAATTTTTTTAAAACATTTAACATCTAAATCATTGAAAGTGAATGATAACTATAATTTCAAATCTTTTACATTAAATGGTTACTTATTTTAGAATTTTGAATCCATAAATATTCAGTAAATTATTAAATGTAATTAACCTAGATATCATTTTTAATTCATTGATTGAGGTAAATCCACAAAAAAATCCAATATAATCCAATTTTATATATGTGAACTTCACGTAATATTTGCATCATTGATCAGTTACGCAATGTATTTCAATTTCGTCATTATAAAACATTACTCCATTATTTACAATTATATATTAGTATAAAATATTCTAAATTGGTCTTTTATCTGATGTGTGGGATAAAAAATATAGAACACCGTAGTGAAATTATTAGTTTGTGGAGATAACTGTAGTGGGGTAATAAGAGAATCATTACCGTTTATAAATGATGACTTTGAAAAAGGTCATGATGGTATGTTTTATAGTCTTGACATTATTAATTGACAATTCCATAATAGAATGAGATCATTTATTATTATATATTCCATTATTTATGATTTGTTTTCAATTGATAATGTTATGATTATGTAACCATTGATATGGGATCATTTCTAGGATATACTGATTATGCCATTTTTACAAGTTGTTATTTTCTTTTTATGTTACCCATACTGTGAGTCGTAGCTCACCCTCTACATACATATCAAATGTCACTAGGTAATGGGAAGGATTATTATACATGACCATTAATATGGATAAAATTAACAGATTACATTTCAAACCTAAATGATGTTATTTATAAATTTAAAATGTAATTTTTATGTATCTCGTCTCATAGAACTAGTAATCCTAGGTCATGGAATTGTAATCATATGTAATTAATCTACCATGTAATTAATTTCCCATAGAAACTAGGAGAATGGGGAATGGTACACATCAAAATATTTCAAGGAACAGTATATCCATATTTAAAATTGTTTACTGAAATATATCCTAAAACCATAGATTCACTGATTCCCATTAATTGATTTATGAACCTAATTTTTTGGAACATTCCTGACATACCCACAATGACACACATATGAATATTTATTAATGTGACTACATACCTTAATATCAGAGTTAACATAAAAATACAACCTAAATAAATTCATAGGAAAGACCATATTATTCCGAACAAGATGCGTTCTTATTTCACAAAACAATAATATCTTATATTAAATTATAATTATTATATAATTAATTTGACATTTTAATTCAACTAAAAATAATAATAAAAACATCAATAAAATCCTTGATAGAACAATAATCCCTGATGTCATGTGAGAATCTTTTTCCTTTAATCAATTAATCCTACAAAAAATATGAATGAATCAATAAATTGTATATTTCCTATTTCAGAAAAAAAAATGATATAACATGGCAAAACACTTTTGAAAAATAACAATAATGAATCAAATAAAAATTCATTTCATTTTTCATCACATGGGATCATTATGCCAGCATCCAATGAATTCCCAACATATCTGTACAATTACACGATGTTTTGGTGGAATCCGTATGAATATTATATATTTAAAAATCAAAAATAAAAAGAGGATCCTAGAAAAAAAGTAGAGTAGAGATTACCTTTCACATAAAATAAAAATGGATATAAATAAATATAAAATTCATGATGGATTCATGTAGAATTAATGAAGTAGAGACATAAAAAGAGTCAGATAATCACCTTTCCTATGTTCCATCTCATCCAAGGAAGAGATGGTGTAAAATTATATAATGACAAATCGACCCTAAATTTTTAATAAATGTAAATTTGGAATGTTATTCTATGATAGTATGTGTCACAAAACAACTCCCCAAACATGGGCCATGTTTCGATGTGACTCATAGTGTCAATAAATAAGGCCACCTACCCTATCCATCGCAAAAGTGCAAATCCAACCCTCTTATATGTGACTCATTCTTCATAGCACAAATAAATACATTGGGGGATCTCGACACAAATTCCAATTAAGAATTATTTTTATAACAACACATTGTTTATGAAGTGAAATGTCCCACACAATTAACCCTCACAAAATAATTCCGTAAGATGTGACACAATACAACCCTTCATGGGATGAATTACAACATTAAAAATTGTTCAAATATCAATACCCTCCTCTATAAAATACAAAGGAAATCCAAACCACAAATTATAGAATGAATTGGGTTTTATGGTATAACCACCCACACAACACAATGATCATATGAAATCCCCATTCCCTTTGAAATTATGGTCCACAACCAATAGAATTACATACCAAAAATATCGAAAAAATAGGAAAAACTATCAATTCACCTATATAACATTGTTACATAAAAACTACACAAAAAAATACAATATTAATTTTGTAGTAATTTGAAATTGTAATTGAAATTGCATTTCCCAACCAAACAACTGCTTTATAGCATAGATTTCAAATTCAACCTAAATTTTACCCACATGTAATGAAAATTATACGTAAAAATAAAAATATAGGGATTATCAACACTAAATAGAATCTGTGATAATACTATCAATATCTATCCTACTATAAAAATATAATTTAACATTTCCTTCTTGATTCGGACTATTGATAACTCTAACTCACTGATAGTCAATCATTCTCATTAATCCATTCCCCCAAAAACACCAAAAATGACACTAAATGTTTATTATACATTTTCTAAATAAAATATGTGATATTGAATATTCTTTCATCAAATCAAAAATATTAATAAACACTGATTGGATCATCCATAAGTTTTCCTTCCAAAAATTAGTCACAGTCCAACTATAGTAGAGGCATACCATCCACAACACGATTTTAGTAGCCATAAATTATAAAATAATAATATCTAATTGAATTGAATATACAACACGAAAAAAAATTAGAACTAAAAAATACTCCAAAATTTTAATGATATATATTTTTAAAATAAATTAAATATCTTTAATTTATTTAAAAAAATGAAACATTGATTTTAGCTTGTGTTGTTTGCAACACTGAGTCTAAACAAAACCAAACATGTTATTAAAATAATAATAATTAATGTAATTGTAAGTACATATCTATTAAATTTTATAGTATGAATAGTAGAAAATGAATAATAAAATTTATTATTATCTTTTTATAGTATTAAAATATTATTTATTCAAAAAAAAATCGTCATCAAAAGATGTATACTTATTAAAGAAGTTTTAATCATGGTTTGTGTCAATACATTTATAACCATTTCTACCAATTATAGAAAACTTATTTATAAAAATGAACATCAGTTTAGAAAAACAAATAAAAATTTTATATGTATAAAATTTTGAGATTTTTTCAAAAAAAAATTAATGAACAGGGAAAAATACATAATTTTAATTATAAGACTCATTTTCATTTAAAATAATTATTATCTCACATTATATTTTTGATTGATTTTGAAGTATGCTTATATTAATTTTATTTGAATTCTTCCAATTTAGTACATTTAAATGACTCTCGTACTGAATTTATATATATGATCTTTTTAAACATTTGATCATTTTCACTTTAAAAACTCGCTTTCTCATCACATATACAGGATTAATTTTAATTGTAAATTTTCCACTATTATGAATTGAATTTAGAAAAATGGATTTCATATTTAAAAAATTTATTTATTATAGTTTTTAGTATGTTTAATTTAAATTTTCACGCAAATGAATAGTCCAAATATTAATAAATAATTATCTTGGTTAATGAAATAATTGAATTACAATAGGGTTTTGATAAGTTGATAATGGTTAGAGATTTCCGAGAAAGTTATCCAACCACCACTGTTTGGCCATATGTAGACCATATATATTCTAAATTGAACAATGTTCCATTTTTTAATATTTTTAATGATTAAATTTTCTATATGAATATATATTTTGAAAATACATCAGGTCTTCCACTAACCCCACATATAAAAGGTAACCACCATTCCTCTCCACCTTACTCCAAAAATCCTTTTCGATTTTCAAATACCTTCCATAATCACTTCAGAAATTTCCTCCCCTCATTATAGAATACTTCTTTTGGCCATAAATTCAACCCATGAAGGCCTTTGTTGAAAACATAAGGAGGATACTCGAAAAAGAGGTAATACTTTTCAACAAAAATTTATATTTTATATTTTCTTTCATGCCCATCTATACATATTAGAATATTTTTAAATGAGATCCTATGTAACAAAAATATACCAATATTATTTTTTATTAAGGGTATGACCTAAAAATAAACTCAATTATATTAAATGTGTTATAAAATCATAATTTGTGGGAATGGTGGATTTCATCCCCACAATCCTATGTCATTCATTTTTTCAATACCACCATTCATGGTTGGTTATTATGATGTATATAATGGTTATATATGATATTTAAAACATAATCATACATATGGAGTAATTATATAATATATATATATATATATATTATAATTCCCTTTCCATAGTAGACATGTTATAATCACTCATATGTACGATGCACTACTACCTCACGAAGCATTGGGATTCATCTTTCGCTCACACATTACATGGATTTTAATAAAGTGTGCATTAATGATTAGATTTGATATAAATTATATAATTATGATATTAATTATATTTTTATCCTATGAAAACATTATATATATATATATATATATACTTTTCATTTTGGGATTTTTAACAAATTAAAGATGAAAATGTCTTCTGTGTACATTTGGACAACCGCATTCATCAAATGTTGTTAATATGATTTAATAACCACACCAAATGGATTATATATATATATATGTATATTAAAATAAAAAATATAGAATTTATTAAATCATGATGATTTTTTATGGATCAAAAATTTTATTCCCCCTTTCCATAATGATCATTGAAAAATGACAAATGTTACTCATGTATATGTATGACCTACCGTGTCGATGATTGTAACATAATTTATTTCACAAAAAAATATTTAATGATTGATATTAAAAGTATTATTTATTTATAAATATGACTATTATGTCAGGATTATAATTTTAAATACTGTGAAACTGTATAATATCCCCATGAAATAGATTCTTCATGACCAAATACTCATGAGAAAACAAGTAAATTAACAAACTAAATAATGTGAATAATGAGTGATTTTTAAAGAACGTGATTTATAATTATAAAATAGGATCATATAACTTATTTAATGTAATTATATGATTGTTTAATAAGATAATAAAATGTATTACATCACCATTTTGGAGTTGTATTCTTGTTCAACCAAAAGGAAGTGTAAGGTATGGTATTGTTTAACTCAATTTCCATTCCATTGGTAAAATGTCAACTTCTTTTTTCCATCATTATTTAATTATTATATAATTTAATTTTATTTAATTATGTTCTATTTCATGTTTTTTATTAATTATTGATACACATAGTGGTTCCTGTATTTACCTTAATTTTAACATTATGAGTATTATAGTTGTTTATTTCACAATTTTTTTAATTAATATTATTTATTCCTGAACATTACATGAATGAAATTACTGGAAAATGTTCTAATAAATATGTTAAATTTTCAATTCATATGGATATTCATGATATTTTCAAGTAATAATAGAGTTTTCCACTATTTGGTACTTTAAATATTTGAGAATTTGATTTACAAAAACTAAAAATCATTCCCTCTTTGATTAGAAATATACTTTCTTCAAAGAAGAGGATTTATAAAAATTGTTCCAAATTTTTTTTATCCATTTCAAAATAATTTATTTGAAAAGAAACAGCTTTTTAGTTTTTTAAAAAATTTAAAAAAAATTAATTTTATTTTTAAATAAATACAGGTCTCCCATTTACAAAAATTGTGAATGGAATATTCTTGTTGTTTTCTAATCAAGGAACATTCATAAAAAAATTAGTGGAAAATTAATTTTATTAACATTTACATCATGAAGGAAATTTCCCTCTGTTGTGAGATTTATTTATTGAAAGGTTCCTTTTTATTTTGACAATGATCCTTTTAAATATATTTTTTTCTTAAACTAATATTGAAATTCATATTTTTTAAAAATTATTTGAAAAGGAAAGGGTTTTAAAAATGGATTATGTTTTAAAAAATAAGTTTTTAATTGAAAATAATATTTTCCACAATAACTTTTTAATAGTATTTATATGGGAATTATATTGATAATTGAAAAAAACTATACTTACTCCAACATCTATATATCGAATTAATACCATCATTATTTTTCATCTATATGGTTTATGATGGTATTGAATGTTGATATTATGGAAAATAACAACCTGTTTCAGTTTTATTTTTATTAACTTCTCCTTAAAATATTCACTTTTCTATTATCGTTAAAATTATACATCCCCTAAATATCCAAATTAATTATAATTAAATAGATAATTTCTTAAACCATATATGATTTATATACATGTGTTTTCACTTTGGATGTTATTTAATAGACTAGAAATAAATTATTAAATCTATATAATTTATTCAATGCCATATTTGATGAAGAGGAACATTTTTTAAAAATTAAATCAATTATTCTATATGAATATAATAATTTGGACATGAAGCGATGTGTGGGAATTGAAATTATATACCCCCTTTAAAAATAAATATATCTTATGAGACAAATTAGTAACCTAAAATTAAACAATTATTCACCTAAAGATCAAATCCTCATGTGAATTGTATTGACCGTAAAGGTATCATGTTCCTGGAACATGATGTCCAATAATTAGTCATTTATATGATCTCATATATTATTATTATACATTATATTTTTACTATGGTATTATCTATAGTTTTATTTTATTCTTATACTATTGATTAAATTTAATGGGTGTTTAGTTACATAATATTACAAATTAATTATCCCCAATCAATTTATATAGTTATGTGATTACATTGATTTTATTTTTATTTATATAAATTTTTATATTTATTATTTTTATTATTGATTCATGATAGATTCATTTATATATAACCCTTACTAAATATTAGTGTTTATCATTATTTTTTTCAATAATTTATAATGAAAAAAGTTTAATATTATTGGCATGTAAGGATATTCTATAAGGAATAATAATAATTTCAAAAAAAATTTAGGTTATATTATTTTTATTTAAATATAACATACTCAAGTATGTGTCTAGTTTACCTAGACTAATAAACTATTCAGTCATTCAGCATGTCATCACATGTATCTTAAATAAATTTAATGAAAGAAGACACTGAATCTAGGCTACTAGGGTCTAAGACACTATATTTGGTATAAGATAATTTTTAATAGAAATCATATGATCTAAAATAAGGAAATCATATATTAGGGATCATAATACTTTATAGTATTTCAGAATAATTATATAATAAAAACTTATTTGTTTTTATATTAATGATTATATGGGTTTTCTAGGTGATACATCTAGGTTTTTAAAATAAAAATGGACATGGATTTTGAAAAGATGTACCTAGAAGTAAATTCTCTAAAAATGTCTCATTTATATTACCCCAAAGGTCAAATATTTTTAGAAATAAGTATTTAATATTCACATTATTTGACACTCTTGGTGGATATTCTTATGAAAATTAACATTTTCATTAAGAACCATTATAATGAATTTGAATTGATTGTGATAATTAATGACATAGGATAAACATAATCTGTCTCATATTGAAAATATGATTTCTATTAAGAATAGAAAATTTTTTATCTATGGAAAAAAATTTCATTATTAAAATAGTTGCCAAGGAAAAATGAAGATTGTAATGGAAGGAAATAAATCTCATGTTAGAGGTCTATTTATAGTTTTTTTAGAAATTTAGAGATCTTGGGATTCATCTTAGTTAATAAACACATATAAAGGTTTATACCAAGAGGAAGGGTAGACCTATGTTAAAATAAAATGGTTGAAGTATTTATTTGGTTTCCATAAATATATTATAATATGATTTTAACTAATTCTATTTTTGTTAAAAAAAATTATGAATCTACGAATAATGATAAATTTTATATGAATTTGGGTATTAATTAACATAATTTTGGTTTTTACCATGATTGGTTATTATGAATAAAATGTTTCATCATTCTATACTGTTAAACAAAACTTTTAAAAAAATCCTGAATGTCACATTACTATGAACATTTTGTGATAAATTGATTGAACATATATTTTTTTAATGATAAATCAGTTGATGAAAAAATTAATTTTAATTTAATAGACATAATTCCTATGGTATTGATAACCCTTAGGTATTGTATAATAATTAATTATTTGTAATAATAGTCCAATGAGATTATTGAAATTTGTGCAAAAAATAATATGATTTATTAAAAACCTTATGAACACTTTAATTCAATTACTGATTTTCTTTCAAGGTTGAATATTAAATTATGTAGGGATTGTTATAAGAAAGATATTAATATAGTTTTAGAAAAGTACACCCCATATTTTCGGTGACAACAAATCACATCCTATAAGGCAATGAGGCTTTAACACCTGCTTAAGGATGATATGTGTTTTGCACCTACCATTTTCCTATGATTATTCCAGGTAAATATATCATAATTTATTAGATAATTGATTAATAAAGAATATTAAATATGTACTAGTGGTTTTACATATGAGGAAATTTTTCTATCTATATTGGTGTGGGAATATAGTTAAAGAATGATATATTGACTTGTCATTCTATTTTAGATATTATGAACCATTAACTTTAAATTATTTTACATCTAGCATAAATAGTTCATTTATTGGATATTCATTTCGTGGATTATTAGATGAATAGGAAATTTGATCAATGATCAATTGAAAAATTAAATGGAGCTTATGAAAAATAATGATATCAAGTAATTATATTTTATATTATTCATATTAAGTGAAATAATTCTTTAACATTAGGTGAAAGTATAAAAAATAAATTAGTATCCTTTTACTGTCATTTATGATTATATAAATTTTCTTTTTTCACACTTTTTTTTGGTTTTGTGTTCACTAAAATTCTTTAAATCACTCACTTTATTATTATCAATGTTCTCTATCACTCACTAATAATCCTCGGGAGTTAGTATTGTCTTCCATATCTTGTCTTTGTGTCCCACCTATGTTCTCATACTTGGAAACCATGTTATGTGTTTTTATATATTACCTTTTTATATATCTATCTCACTTATTAATAGAATATTATATTAAACCTTTTTATGATGTTTGTTTTTCAATGATGGAAATTCGAATTGTAAAACTCCAGATTACTAATATCTTGTTTTAATTGTTATGATGCAATTTATTTAATGTGGAGGCAATTTGAAACCATGTTCTTATAAAATGAGAACATTATATTTGATACTGTATGTGACCCACAACAATATGTATATAATGAAATATAACACCAACCGAAATTAAATTATATTTATTTTTAAATTATTTTAATATCATTTATTACACGCAACACTGAGTTTAGCTTATGTTGGATGCAATATTGATTTTAATTGAAATGTCAATTTTATTAAAATATTATTATTTATTTGAACTGTTATAACCTAGATTCTTAATTTAAGGCTATTGAAAAGCTGATTGAATAGGGATTTGAAGAAATAATTTAAAATTAATTTTAAAATAATTTAGAGTATTAATTTATCAGAATAATATTAATTTTTTTAATAATCATTTCATGATTATCTTACGGTGAATTTTTTGGATTTCATGAAGCGATTAGGTTTTTTATGAATAGTTAATAATATATGATTTTTATTAAAAAATTCATTTTCATATGAAACATATATAATTTTAAACATTATTTTGAATCAATTTTGAATTATTTATTTCAATTTAATATTCATTATTCAAATTGGATCAATGTAATATTCTTCTTAATTAATTTACATATAAAATAAATGTTCACATTTGAACATTTTCACATAGAAATCCCACATTCTAGTAATGTTTGTGAGATTAATTTTATTTTAATATTTTCTATTTATATGAATTGAATTTTCAAAAATATATTCCAATTTTTGGTATAAGATTAATTTATAATTTAAAATAATTTAAACATAATTATTCAGTAAAATGAGTTGTGAAAATGTTAATATTATTTATCGGCTTAAAGTAAAAATATAACAGCATAAAATGGCCTACTAAATTTTAAATAACAAATTTTATAGACCATTTTTTCTATATATCTTCTTGGTGTGATTCTTATAAATTTTTTTCTTTTATTCTCGATAAAAATGATATTATGATGGAATCTTTTCAAAAAAACATTACATGTCTCCCACTCACGTAAATTATAAAAGACCACCCTCTCTCAAATCCAGTTCACCACTTCAAGAAATTTTAGGTTAGAAATAAATAACCAAATAACATCCCCAAATCTGTCTTCCCATCATTGAATCATTATTTAGAACATAAATTCATCCTTGGAATGACTTTGGTGCAATCTTAAGCAGTGTACGAGAATAAGTGGTAATGATCTTCAGAGAACATTTTTTTATTTCTTCCAATACATCATTAAATAATTATTTAAAAATGATGATATAATAACATCAAAATAATCCATATATTGAGATATATTTATGTTATGTTAATTACAAAAAACAATCACCACTTCCTTCAAATGAATTACATATTCATCATTTTTGTGTACCGCAGACTACCACCATGCGAACCAATGCCATTCATTTTTCAATTAACACCTTCCACTGTTTTATATGATGATGGATCAAAAGTATATAGATGATATTTATAATATATATACCTATTTAATTCTTATATCATATAAATATATATATATATATATATCCATTAAATTATCTATGGGATATGATAATATCACTCGTGGGTACGGTGGACTGCCACCTCATAAAGGGATGTGACTTGTCTTTCATTAACTCTTTACATGGAATGTAAAACAGATAACGTTAATAATTATATAATATATAGATGGAATAGAAATTATATTCATAGAATATTTATCCTTATGTAAATATTTTATATATATTTATATCATTTTCTTTCTTACCATTTCACTCAATGAAATATCATATTTTCATTCATGAACATGTATACTATAGCCATATTGAAACAATGTGACACTATCTTCATTACCCCTCAACATGTATGATATATATATATATATATATTAAATATATAATATTATATTTATGATATTATTATATTTATAGAGGAATAAAATATTACATAACTCATTTTCATAATGATCATTGAAAAAATGAAAATGCTTCCCATGTGTATGTACGATATACCATCTCCATGATCATTACATAATTCATTTCTCTAAATCATATTTCATAATTTTAATTAAACGTATAATTTTGGTATAAATAATATTATTATATAATCATTATTATTGTAGAGATTATATAACTATATAATATGTTAATGAACGAGTTCTTTCTTGACAATACATGCATGAGAAAATAATGAAATTAATTCTCAAAAAAATAAAATAATTATTTATTTTTAACCAATGGGTGATAAGATGTTATGAATAGATTTTATAACATATTTTAAAAAATAATATGATTATTTAATAAATTAATAACATTTTTAAAACAAATATATTTTATGTTAAATTATATTCAACCAAATGAAGGTATAGTGTAATAGAATTCATATCTCAATTTTCTTCCATTAGGTTATACTTTTATTCCATTGTTTATGTTTTCATTAGATATTTTATATAATAATTTTTAAATCCCTTATAGGGGGTTTCAACTTGTTTTATGATTATTTAATGTTAAAAAAATTAATTTATTAATTAATTCTCACTTAAATTTTATGATCATTATAAGGGTTTATTTAAAAATATCACTCCAATAGAGATAATGTATTTTAGACTATCTGTAGAAGTAACTTATATAATTATTTTATGATAGAAAAAATTAATTTTCTTATCGTCTTATAATTCATGATGTTTTCAAGTAATAATATTCTTTTACACACTTGTGAACATAAAATAACAATTAAAATATTTTTAATAAAATCCTACATCATTTCACGCTTTAGTTAGAACTTTTTTATCTTCAAAATATAGGTTTTCTCAAAAAAATGGCTTCACCCATTCAAAGTAATTTATTAATGGATTTTTTATTTATTTTTAATTATTACATATAATTTCATTGTAGTATAATGTTAATTTAAAAAAATGGATTTCTTTAATTAAAATTGGGAAATGAATACTCAATTTATTTTTAGAACAAGGAACTTATATAATATTTTTACTAAGCTAATTGGATTTTCCTTTGAACATATTATACATATACAAAATTACACCCCATCATAAAAAATTATTATTTTAAGATATATTTTAATTTTACAGTGATCATTTTAATGAAAATATTTTTTCCTAATATTCATGAAATTAATAGATTTTAAAAGGGATTTTCAAACAAAAGGGGTTTCACAATGGTTTATATTTTAAAATGTTTTTTTAAATGAAATGGATATATTTAAAAATTGTTTTTTGAAGATATTTGTATTGTTTTTTTATTCATCTATATAAACAATCCTTTATTGTTACTCAAATTTGTATATGTGGAATTGATTCCATCCATATTCTTCCTCTTCATAGTTTATGATTATTTTGACCGTAGATAGTTTTATAATTCCCTTCCTAGTAATGTTTTTATATTCATTAACTTCCCATTAAAATATTCACGTTTCATTGATCATTAGATATTAAATTTCTTCTAAATACGCATATTTTTTCCAGGATAAGATTATTTGTCAAACCATATCTCATTTTAATAGATTGTGTTCTACATAGAATGATATTCTATTATATGGGGAAATATTGAAAATTATCTATCCTTTGTACTGTATGAATATTTAATGATAATTAAAAGTTTCAATGATTTAAATAAATCATTCAATATATGAGGGATGATTTAGACCATTAGTGATAAGTGGGGCATGATATTATATATCCTCATTATGCATCAGTAGGTCTCATGAGAAAAATAATTAAAAAAGCATTAAATATGTTTTTAATTATAGTTTAAACTATCTTCCAAATGGTTTTGATGGTAAACATATCATATGCCTAAGCAATGAATTCTAATTACAATATATAGACATAATTTAAGTTGGTATTTTATCGATGATGTTTTCAAAATGTTATTATCTTTTGATGCATTTAATTGTCATATTATTACCAACAAGACCAGCCATAGGCTAATCTTCTGACTATTTATTAAATAAAAGAAAAAGATACAGAGTAGATGGGTGGGGTCAAACAAAGAAAATTGACCTCATCTGTCAAACAAAACATTATAGATCGTAATAAGACATATTATTCCCATAATCAGAGTCCTCAGCAGTTTCCCATTCAGAGTGGGACTTAACATTATTGAGGATATTAATAATATTATAATTGAACTTCCTTGAAATCATAGAAGATCATATAGACACAGTACGAGGTGTTTTAGAGTAATTATTTTTGGGCCTTATCTTTGAGCGAGAAAGAGTGAAGACTAAGCAATCATCAACCTTCTATTTCCCAAAAATTAGTGTGTCATTGAAAGTTCTATGACTGCCGCAACCAGGAGTTTTATCCTCTGCCTCCTAGATGTCACCCCACATCCCAGAAATCATAGTGGATATAAAAAGATTCTGAATTTCTTGATGATAATCAACATTTCGATGAGGCATGAATTCAGGATTCAACTCAATAGTCACATGATGCCTCAAGCCTGCATCTGGTCTATTGTTCATACATATATTTGGAGGGTCAGTGCTTGTAGGGGATCTAATAATAGGAAGGATAGGAGTTTGTCCAGTCTCAACTAACACAGTGGGAGTAACAACAAGATAACACTTAGATGTAATCTCCTTGAAAAAATCAGCACGGGAATTAGAGGGGCCACTCATCATAGATTTATACACTATCAGTCTTTCGCCATTCAAACTAGGAATATGAGAAATAGATTTTCCAGAATCCAACATCTCAGCCAATGTGGAAGATTATTTTTTGAGAGAATATCTGTCATGATTTGACAAAATTAAATGCATCCTCTCAAGTTTCCTTCTACAATGAGTAACCGGATGACCCTTCATCCCACATTTCTCACAATATATCTTAGGCCAACATAACTCCAGCGAGTGTCCAACATTCATGCATTCACTACAAAAAATAGGCTTCATTTCTTTCTCAACATCAATATGAATGTTATAATTGGGAGTTGAAAGAGTTACCCTATCAATAAATGTGTATCTCAAATCAACATCCACTAGCATTATAAAAAAAAGTCCATCCCGAACAAATTCAGTTTCCTTGTCAAGGAGAATAGGTGACCCAATTTCAATTCCAATGTCATGAAGAATCTTTGGATGCCCAAGGACCAAAATTAAGCCCATGAAAATAGACCCAGACCTGAGAAAAGGCATTCCTGGCATGAGAGGCTTTGAAATCAAGGGACCATTCATGAAGATGAATCCATCCAGGTTTCAATGAATGGGACCTAATGATCCACGCATGTAATATGAAAGAATTTTATGGGAAAAATCAATAGATGAATCAACGACCAGGAGAAACACACCGCCAATAAGATGAACCCCAAAAAAAATAGACTCATCTGACAAGATCATAAAACTTCTCGGATCTCTCTCCATTCACTAAAATAAGACGTGCAATTAATGAATTATTTCTGATTACAATAATCTCATCAAATATATCAAGAATAACATCAATATCAGATGATGATCCATTTAAAATAATACTACCTTATTGGGAGTCAATGAATGAAGAAAAATAAGGCACGAATGTAAGACAACCTTCTTGGCCACTCAGATTTACACTGTCATCCCGTATCATTGAAGTATTTTTCAAATTCACCGAATGGGGGTTAGAACGCATAGACAGACACTTTGGAAACACCCTCATTGACACCAAATATAGTTGAGACCCAGTCAATGCCAAATTCGGCCCCACTCCTTCCTCCTGATTAACACTGCTTTCCCTATGGCCCACCCCAGATTAAGAATCACAAGCCACAGAAAGAAGCAGAGGTTCAGAAAATCGCACACCATCAACCCTATTCAGATGATCCAAGGCAGCAGAATCTGGAATCTCAGATCTGGATACATCATGAGCATCAAGTGATGGATCCACTCTCAAAACTGAGGATAGACCTACGAAACCTTCATCCCAACGGGCAACAGTCAGAGCCTCTCTCCTCGGATCTGGAAACGAGGCTTTCACCATGGCATCACCAGGGCTTCTCGTATCTTCATTCCAGACTGAGCCCTATTATCATTCCATAAACGCCGAGTAGAAATGTGTAATAATTTATTTCCCTTACTATGTTGACCATCCCTTATCTATTCTAGATGTTATGTAATTTATATGGCATATGTGTTCATTTATTTTACAATTATATTGATTATTATTTTTTGATTCATTATATATTACTCTGTATATAAGTCATAATAAGTATTTGAGCTCACCCTTATTTTATATCCATTCCCAAAAATTCATGATGTGTTATATGATTGATATTCAATGTAATATTAGCAAGAATAATAATATTATAAAAAAAATATTTTCAATTTTTTTAATTTAATGTAATGTAATTGTACAATATGAATATAGTTAAATAATAAATCTAAAAAATTCGGTCCTTCAAGATTCAGTTCCATGTATCTAAAACCAATTTAAATAAAGTAAGACACCGACTCTCGGATTCTGGGGTTAGGGTCACTACAATGATTCCAACCACGAAATACATCACATTACACCCACGTTACACATTATTTTTTCAATAAAATACATCCTATAGTAGTCAGCAAATTCATGGATGACAATAATTTATGATGAGGAGATGAAGAAGACATCCTTTTCCATGAACAATGCATGCTTTTCATACCTCACTCTATTGAATCTCTATATTCAATATTAGGCTAGCCATAATACTCTTTCCATAACAAATATTAAATATTAGATTACTAAAACATTGTACACACATCAATTATCAAAGGGAATCTCCCTATAACAGGATTTAACATACAATCAACTCACTTATACATCCATTCCAAAACACTGACCTGCCATAAATTTTTTTTCTCTAAAGCAGTTTCTTATTAAAACAATTAAACTCAACACCACGAGATATTCTTATTAATCAATTATTCATATTTTTTTCCCAATATTTCTATCATGGAATAAATTTATCATAGTCAAAATTGTTTTTTAGTGACACATGATATTGTTATACCCACATTTGTCTTATACTACATCACATTTCCCCATTACACATGGTTTTGATCCATATATCGTCAACATAGATTATTTAAAAACATATGAATATACCATTTCACCCTCAATAGGAATCCCCATTATCCATTAAAATCTAGACACATTCCACAAATAATTTCCTCACCTCCCATTTCTAAAAAAATATTTGTAAACATCACATTTTCATCAAATCAGTCATATAGACCATGGAGTTAACTAGATACCACCATATATTGGCTACTATACTATAAGAAATTGTTTATATTTCAATAGAGAAAAAAAACACAAACATATATTACATTAAGAACCCTATATGATTAATTATTAAAAACCACTACATGAATCCTCACTAGTTGATTTTACATAAGAACTACCCATTAGATAAGTCCATTAACTACCATTGAAAATTCATGATAAATATCATAGCATATGTTAGTCATCATCTCAAGGTGAACATCCTTGTGATCATACCATAAATAGACCATTCACATGCCAATCAACCATAGTAAATATTGGATATTGAGGTTCCTTAAAATTTATAGAAACATCCATGGAATTTCAAATCATTCTTTTTACAAGAATTCTCAAACATATCACTACTCATATAACCATTTCTAAAATGGATATCCAAAATCCAAGCTATAAATAGAGGCCCAAACCTAATATAAAACACAAATTTGGGTTTGACACCCAAAATAATCCTTGATTTCCTTAGGCCTTAACCTATCCATAAAAACCAAAATACCCCTTATGAAGAACTTCTGGTTCTTTTATTCTATCATATCAAGGGAAAGTAATTAAACAAATGAAAAACATAATCACATTAATAGATATGTACAAAAATGTATAACCATTAAATATGGATGCATACCACATAATGTTCATGGCATATATACACCATAACATATAGTGATATAGTACATCATGGTGGCCTTATAGAGGGATTATCATTTTATAAGATAATATAAGGTTCAACCCCCATATTCTACTCTAAATAGAATATGTGGTTACAATCCTCATAATATGGGGATTATAATGAGTTTAACATTAAATATTTTTTATTAAAAATAATATGAATTGAATTATTAATATTTTGAAAAATAAAAAGATTATTTAGATTAATATTCATCTATAAAATTTAAAATTAATAAAGGTATGTGGTTTGGGGATGTTATTTCCTATTAAAATTGTCTCAATACATATATAAGGCATAGTGAGGACTAAAATATTTTATAGAAAAAATATTGAGATATCATTAACTCTTGCAATTATTTATTATTATGTTAATAATTAGCATTGACTTATTTTATTTCAATGGAAAGGGTGATTCCAAATTTAAATGGATCCTCTACTGTATGAATTGTGGTGTCTTTTATCAGTATACTTATATTATATATTTAGACTGTTTTCAATCGTCTATATTAATAGTTACATGTTATCCCATTCATAATTTTTATTATACTAATTCAAATGATGTTAAATGATATTAGTAATGATGGTGTTTTGGTGAGATATAATTTTGCATTATAGATTTTATAAATCCATCTAAAAGCCCTCATTTTGATTAAAGTTAATGTATCAATGATGTGTTCTAAATTTAAAAAGATGAATATACAAAAAAAATCACATCTGATGTACTATGAAATCAGAGGAAGGATTATAAAGTATCATTGTATAAAATTATAGAAAAATAATTTTATATGTTCTTTCATCTTCTTCCCAGGATAAAAGTCTGTGAAAAATGAGTGTTTTCATAAACATTGATAATTATAAAAATAGGGAATCAAAAAAAAATTCTATAAAGAAAATATATATTGTTACAATATCATTTTCATTTTCTAAAATGGATTTCAACACACCATAGTGGTAGTGTCCAAGAAATTTCAAGAAAATAGTATCTACACATAAAATTACATTTCTAAATAATATGGATATCCAATATAATCAATTACATTGTATGATACTGAATCTATTTTTCATCCAAAATATTCATGGATCAATTAATTTTTAGAGGACAAAAATAGTAATCATTATTAAATGGTATAAGTCATATTATACAAAACATTAATAAATATTAGATATTTGTTAAAATTATCAAAGGCCATCACCGGTGTCGATCCTTCAAAAACATAATGAATTTTATGTATTAATTTTAATCCAAATAATATGTTTATTTAATCTAGGTTTATACATGCTTTACATGTTTGAAATATTTATTAAATTTTTATAAATTTAATATTACAAAAAATCTATGAAAATTTTGATTCATTTTATAATTGTTAAAAAATAAATTAATAAAATTATATTCATACATCCTAATTGAAAAAACATTAAAAGACACATTATAAAGGGTGGTTTGTATGTTAATTTGAATATTTTATTAAATAAAATTTATTAAAAACATTGAAATTATGAAAATATTATATATATAAATGAATATTTTATTATAAAATAATTATACTTTTTTATATAATAATTTCTTTATAAATTTGATAGTTGTTCTATTAAAACCATAAATATGATAATATTAAATCTATAAATTTAATACAAGTGATTTTTATGTTTATTCACACCTAATTTATATTATTGTCATAATTTTTTTTTATTTTTACATTAATTATAAAATTTTCATCTAATGAATATATATATATATATATATAAATATTTTTTTTATTTATTTTTTTCATTCCTGGATATAAACTATTTATATTATGATATCTGTTTTATAATTTTTATTCAGAGTGATAAAATTAAAAGAAAAATAGGTAAACTGAAAATTATGGAGTAACATATATTGTATGTTAATTTATTTTTTACCTTATTCATTAATTTCTTCTTGATTGGGATTATAATATTGAATTAAGATGTAAAATATGATTTCTGAACATAATGTGATAGAATTTATATGGAATTAATTTATCTGTTGATCGATGTATCTCTTGGTTGAGATACATTGGGTTGGATTGTCTATATCTAGAGAGATATATTTCTATTAAAAAAATTCAGTTACCTACATGTTAATATAGATATAATATATTTTGTACTATTTATTATATATTATTTTAATAATTTGAAATTTTGTTCTTAACTTATTCATTGTATGAATTCAGATATATAAAGATATATTGTAAATTTATTTTTGTCTAGTAACACAATTTAATAATTTTTTTTAATATTTATACAATAAAATGATTTGAATATATTGATTTAGTGGAAGTAACATTTTTACAAAATAAATCAGGAATAGAATGCATACATTTAATAGGGATATCATTGATAAGATTATGAGATTAAATCCCATTAAATTCATAGAGTTTTTCTAGAAGAAAATAGTTCATCACATGGTTCATTCAACTGGGTAGTTTCATTTTAATGTTTTTTTCGCAATGACTATCCTATATAAATAAAAGAGGATATGGTAAAAAAATTATTTTTTGCCAAACCGTATTGTGATATTGTATACAAAACTAGTTGGGAAAGCCTTTGGAAGGATTATATAGCAATGGTTTTGATTATATCTATATAATTGATTGGATAAAGAGTAATCTGATGAACCATCTACAAATAATATATGATATAAAGACCATGATGGAAAACCTAAATATATTCATGGTCATAGGAACACTAAATTTGACTCATTATTCAGGAAATTATGTATCATAGAACAATATTGAATTTGATGAATTTAAAAAGGGGTCTCTAATTTCATGGGAGGTAATTTTATAAAATCCTAAAACAAATGAATAGAAATCCTAATATACATTTCATAAAAAATTTATTTTACATAAATTAGCATCATTGTTATCAAAAATAACATTGAGATCATTATTTCTGAATGAATTTCCATACAATAATAATCATCATTGAATATTATAGGATTATGTAATGCATTTAATATTACTCTAATATTTTATGTGTTAAGAGAATATCATTCTAGAGTAACGAAATATTCATTTAGTTTAGTCATTGAATCTAAAATCTTATTATAAGCATAAAACTAATCATTTATGGTTTTAAATGCATTCGATGTAAGAATATCCAAAGTATATTTTTTTCTTCTAATCTACACAAAATAATTTACTATTAAAAATAACCCATTAATTCTAAAGATTACATTGGTAGAATGGTTTTTAAATGAAATTCATTTTATTGGTTATTTTTAAATAATAACGATGAGTTCATAAACATTCTTCCCCATTTTCCACAAATTGATGAGGAAAGAGGAACTATGCATGTGATATCAAGGATATATTACTTATATCATTATTATAATTTGGTGAAGCATTAATCTAGATGGAGAAACAGCAGCTTGTCTAATATTGATTCTTTTAATTGAAATTTAATGTCATTAAAACATAAAGTGGTGACCAATAGTTGGGTAAATGTTAAAATATGATAAAATAGTTTCGTATAAAATAACGGGATTCAAAATATTAGTGAAATTTCATTGTATGGTGTCATGGTTATAGAATCAATTATTTGATAATGAATGTTAGATGATAACAATTATCTAAATTAAGAAATTTTATGTGATAGAAATTTAAACACCAGGAAAAAAAATTCATTACTTTATGTTTTTATTCCAAATAAGTGGAAAAGGGAACCTTAATAATTTTTTTGAATAAAAAATAATCTTTCTTGATTTCATAACATAGAAAAAATGTTGTGTATTTTCATCTAATTTATCTTCTATAATATTGGATTTTATTTATTAAAAAAATAGTGATTAATTATAATATATAAAGGATTTGATTCACATGGTTTATGATTATTAATATTTGATAACATTTTTGAAATAAGATATCTACAAAAATGTTTTATACTAGAATTAATTGATTATCCACATGTATATTATAATATAAGGGAATGTGTTCCAACCAAAAAACTGTTAAATAATTAAATTAAAAATTTCTTTTTATGAAAACATAAAAAACACATATATTATCATATAGAACATAGATACTCTAGTATATCATTTAAATGTTAACTCATAATTTAATAAAATATATTTCCTCACAAAACATAGTTTTCATATCATAGAATGATTTTCAAAATAAAATATAATTTCATAGATGACAGTGATATTATCTTTTGGGAAATGAAAACCCCGATGCTAAAAAATTAAATCATACACCAGAAAAAATAAAAACTTCAAATCAATTTATTTGAAAATAAATTTTTAAGTGTGTCGGTAAAGATAAATGTTATTATTTATATTTTTTGATGTAACTATGTAAATTTTATATCATAAAACATTTTAGGGAGTGTGAACATAGAATAATGAAAATAGGTTCATTGGTTATAAATAATATATCAAAGAAAAAGATGTTGATGGAAAGACTTGATGAATGACGATAATGAATAACAAAGAATGGGTTTTATGTTTTTAACATTGACTTTTAGAACATTGGATGTTGTGAGGTCAATGAATTGTAATAAAAAATTTATTTAGATGGACGATGGGATATTATTTTTAATTCTCACAATTATTCAACTAGACTAACATTATAGATATTACACATCAACAGAGTCTAGTTGGGTATATTTTGTTATAGAGACATAAAGTTAATGTCAAAATTAAATTTATTTGTAATGAATAAAAAATCATAAAAGTGAAATTACATAATGAATCTCTTTATATATTTAATCTATTATAAAATGATATAGGTTGTAACGTTTAGAGTGATTAATGACAATAATAATGTTTATGAATATATAATGTAACATGTTATACTAAAAGTTGAACCCAAATTTTATATTATATAATGTTGAATACTTATATATTAGGATTTTAATTGATGATTGACATCTCAAGAGTTGAGTTATCCCCAGTTGGTGTTTGTCAGGGATAATCATAGGTTGCGAAAATATTATAAGGATTGTGTGAGTAGGATTTTTTAATTAAGAAATGTAATATGGTTAGTAGGATCAAGATGAATATTTCATATAGAGTCACCACACTAGTATATTTTCAAAAAACCAACCATGTCACCCAAATAAACAAATCCCAAATTCATCATAATAAGGCCTGAAAGTTATTCCCAATCCCCATGGACTAGTGACAAGCACTATGGAAATAAGAAATCCCCATAGTGAAAGATTTTACCACAATGAACCTTAAATAAGGTGATATATATATATATATATATAATAGCTCAGTATTCAAAACATAATATAGCATTCTATTGATACAGTAATTATGAAAAAATCATCACTTGGTAAATCATTACTACTAATGTACCCAACAATGGTTAAACAAATATCCTTGTGTCATGATATCACCTCTAGGATCTCACAATATGCTAATAGAAATAACTCTTCCACCATAAAATTCTTAAAATGTTCCCTCATTAGATATAACATGACATATATATATAGACACATGTGTATATAGGGTGAAATCACCTATTCAATTTTGTAAACTACAATTTTTGTGATGTTTTGTAATTTTTGATTTTCTATATTATATGTTTATAAATTATTTTCTCATTGGGATTTAGTTTTGGAAATCATGATGATTTCTCATTCTTTTTTGTTTTGTGTATTGACAGTAACCTTTATTTAGAAGAGTAATAGCTGATTTATTGGAACATCAGTGATGGACCCGAACAACTAGTTGAATAATTGTAGAAGGACTTATCTACTAGAATAACAGAATTTAAAATACGGAATCCAATTAGATAGAAAGTGGATTTTCATTTTCTGAAATTATAAATCATATGACCATCATCCCCTATGAAATCTATCTAGGGTAATTTCAATCTCCATAAAAGTCATTAATCCTCCGTGGTGGAGTTCTATGTTGCTGAAATAAGGGGTTGTTTCATATTTATTCCACAAGAAGTCCTATATTTAATTACAAATTATCATAATTATACCCAATTTTAATGAATTATATTATGAGAGACTCTAGAGTAATTATGGACTCTTCCAATTCATTCCATTAGTAGATCAGTCAATTAATCCAACCCATGTTCCAATTTCAAACATTGATCTTCATTTCGGTTATCAATCCCCATACTATTCCAATTCCTCATGTATCCCTCTATGTTTTTTCTTCTTCAAGGATGAAATTGTTTTATCAGGTATTCTAATATAATTAATTTTATATTTTTATTTAAATTGAGGGTTATTTGTTATATGTTGAAATATAAAGGTGTGTTCATTGGGAATTGGGGTGGTAAGTGTTAAATTTAGTCATCTATGATCATGATCAAGTGATGTTGGAGAATTATGGTTATGAATTATAGATTCATATGTCCCATAGTTAATCCCTTATATTTATTTATTGGGAATTGATATTCTGAATATTGCATAGTTGGTGTCTTTAAATTAAGGATTTATTTTTTGAATGTTCATTTTAGGCTATAATAAATTGATTTCCAAGGATCTTTAAAGGAATGAAAATATTTCTAATAAAATATGATGTATTAAAATATATTATTATGAACCTAATAATTCTTTTTTTCCGAGAAATTGATTAAAATAATTACACAATTATTTTCACATATAAAATACTATTTAATGAGATCATTCTGATAAAAACAATTGTCGTCAACAATGAAGAAGCAAGACATCCTTGAAAAAGAAATCATTCCCACCAGACCTATTTGACTTTGGTAATATGTGAAATATGATTCATTGGTAATGGAATGGTGAAACTCTCATGAATGTATACTTAGACTATATACCTATTATTCTAGCGACATTTATATATTAGGTGGCTTAATTTTAGCAATAATGGAATGATTATCCTAATTGACCTGGTATTTTTTTACTCATTTTCATAATTTCACTACTATTTAAATATGAGTTGATTTATTGGTTTGTAAAAAAATCAATGTAAACCAATTTAAAAGAAATATTTTTGAAATTTTTAAAGGAGTGTTTTACCAACAATTTTAGTTTTAATATTTCTCATTCCTTGTTTTAAAATTATTAAGAATACTTTATTTATTTTATAACCTATTCATCACAGACATGGATGGATATTAAAGGACCCTTTTACTCCCACAATACCAAAACTTAATGATGTATTCATGGTTCATAAAAGATCCACATATTTTATCACTATGATCTTTGTTATAATAATTTATAAAATACAAAACATATTCATAAATAAATTTAATATAAGGAATGTGATAGTGTTTAGAATTAATCATCTATAAAAAAATCCTATGAAAATTTAACAAATAAATCATTAAATAGTATTCCATTGTATTTAATTTCACATATTAATAATGCAATAAATATATTACTAGAAGATAAATAGATCCATTTAGTAGAAAATGTTGTAGTAAAATGGGCATCCTTAATAGATTATTATGATCATTATTCCACATAGCTTTCATATTACCATAGAAAATTAGGTCTCAGTGATAAAAATAAACTCCTAATAATAGATCTGTCCCGTAATATTGTAAAAAAGAGTACACATTACAATTGATAAAAATGTCTCGGGGGAAAGATATCATCCACGACGATGGAGCTATGCCACATTGTCATTAAATATCATGTTTATAAAAATAATAACAATCACGGTAATTTTATCATTGAAACCATGGACATCACGCTCCAAACCCATTGAAATGAAAACACTATGGAGAGATTAAAATTTCAGCAACATATTCCAAGACATAAAATTCTATAACCACAATTTTCATTCCATTAATAAACATTATAAAATAATTCATAATTGAAATAAACAAATTCTTAATAGATAAATAAATGTTTTGAGACCACTTACCTAGAAACACATTGAATATCACCTATCATTGGATATTCATAAGAAGATATAAGTCAACATCTATATGAATTGAGAAGTGATCATAGATCCAGAATTATGAATCATAAATTTTATAATACCCATGGTCTAAATGAAATAATACAATAGAGAAAAATAATAATACATTGTTTTATAAAAAACCATGAGTATTCAATATCTTATAAAAATTTTCCATTTAGATGCGAAACATTACATAAATTAGATTAGAAAAATTAATCTATAATCCCCACCATTGATGAAGCCAAAACAATAAATAGAAACATGAGGGTGTGGAAGAAAGATGAGTTACAAGAGAAAAAAAGATTAATATACCATGATTGGATGATGTATTGGATTAGAAATTCAATCTACTTTGGGAATGGTCACGGAGAGACATGAAGGCCTCACATGAACCAACAAATCCAATGAGTCAAATTTTGGTTGAATGATATTAATGTAGAACTGAAAAATGAATTTTTTTAGAGTAGAAATGTGAAACAAAACCTTAGTTCCCTTGACTATAATGCCAACACTACAAATATAGTTGTTTTTTATAGTATTCCATCACCCTTAGACACCCCATCAATGAGTAAATAATATTTCATCGGGTAACTCGTGGGATTCCTATTGGAAACCCATTTTACTAGCCTTCCACGTCTTGGTATGTGTCCCTAACCATTATAATTGTTGAATCCTATGACTCATATAGTTATATGTTCATGTATATTCCAAATCCAAAATACCAGGTCACACATCATAACCCTTTTCACATAAAACTACCTAAAAATAGTTGTATTCATGTTGTAAAAAACGAGAGGGAAAAAAGAAAAAAATATTACTTTTTAATTAATAAATATGATATGAGGATATTATATTTCATGGAAAAATATAGATTTATATATCATGAAATATCTATTAGACATGGTTGGTATCCAAAGATTTGACTCCTTTTTTACCACATTAAATAAAGTATATCCCATATTTCATGTGACTCGATAAAATGCCAGCCAAAATTGAAATAGAGTTCCAAACATCTATTTTAAAACCTTTACATCAAAATCAATGACCCAAAGTGGTTGCTTTTTCAGTTACATATCAATTTCAATGTCTTTTTCCCCCATTTATATAAAATTATATGTATCAAGGATATTATATTTTATTTATGAATCCTGGAATAATTTGTGGATAAATGAAAAATAAGATTTTAAATCCATGATTTGAGTCACCTTCCAAATCCTTCAAATGATTCAAAATGGTACCATATTCCTAATAGTTATATTCACTTACTTTTTACACTTTTAGTGATTCATGAGTGTATAGGGTATCATTAAAAATGATCACCATTGAAAAACTCCAATGGTCAATTACAATAATCCCTATAATATTTCAACCATATTCGGTTCATCATCAAATGTTGAAAACCCAATTTGATCTTTATAATTATCTTTTGAACCAAAATTGGTCCAACTTATAGTGATTCTCCAAACATATACCATAAATTCAGAAATCTACATGGATGTCTCTATAATGAATCATGTGGTTCCATCAAAATAGTTATCTAGAAAATATTTTAAATGAAAATTTTAAGCTTCAAAAAATTTCTATTCTATGAACCTACAAAGACTAAGAATTCGCAATGATGAATATCTTTCTAAATATGATTCCCCATTTCTACATTCCCATTATTTTATGATTGATATGATAATATGAACCTAACTGGAGTACTCATATCCTCTAAGAGTCCCTTCCAAAACTATTTTGTGAAATGAGGTCCACTGTAGATGATGATGGATAGAGGAACACCATACACCCTTAAAATCTCATACGCATACAATATTCATAGGACTACCATGTTAGTGGTGGCATGGATTGATACAAAATGAGATAATTTAGTCAACTGCTCAATCATATCCCAAATGGAGTTTTTATCTAGAAGATTCAAAGGTAACCCAACAATGAAATTCATTAATATTTCATTCCACTTACAAGTTGGCACATAAAGAGTTTGAATTTTCATTGAAGTATTATGGTGAATATCCTTTATTTAATTAAAGTATATAAATGAAATACAATGTCATATATGTATCATTTTACACACTCCCACCAATTACCATTTATAATGTTATAGAACATATTTGTCGTTCCAAGGTGTACATCCCACAAAATAAAAGTGGAAATATCCATAATGCATCCTTTATTTTAGAAAACCAAAACATATATATTTATAAAGAAAATGATGCCCTCATAAAATATAAATACCAAATTGATTGTATCATAGGAATATAATTAATTCTAGAGTATCTAAAATCATATTTTTTTTGGCCTCTCCTAAAGCATCATGATGAGAGGATTTGATGTTATTAGAATAAAAACTAAAAAATTACTGAAACCATCTTCCATGAATCCAAATAAATCCTATGAAAAAATTCCCATAATATTCCACTCATTCGTTTCCTCTTTCATATGATGAGTATCTAAAATCCCTTTATGAGAATCTATTACTATATTAACATTATGGATGTATAAGTAATGAATATTTTGAATCAATATTACTATTCCACACATCACCTTTTCTAGAGAGTCAAATATTTATTAGAGATTATTTAACTCATATTTTTGTGGTAGATGAAAATAGTTAGATTTTCATAAAAAATATATTGATTCTAATTCTTGATAGAATACACAACTACATCATCATCTAAATAATTTGTGGGGTAATTCATCACATGATTTTAAAGTTGATGAAATATGAGATATACAACATGATCCTCCAGTATTAGGATGACACACAAACCAAAACCTAAAGCACCACAATATACCACTAATCTATAACCAACACTTGTTAATGTTATAATTAATGATGGGGTAAAATGCTTCTTTTTGAAATAAAAGCATTACCGACACATTAAATTAAACAAAAACGACTCCCCCTTATAGTTGATATTGGTCAAATGGTTCAAAAACATTGATAAATTATTTAACATCAACTGATAGTATCCTATAAAATCCCAGAAGGTATATATCTCAAATAAGTTATGTATCTTTTCCCATAACATAAATTTTCTCACATTAACATGATCAACTATGATACCATTTTCTAAAATTATCTTTACAAATAACTAAAATTCTTAGATCAAAAATTTTCTAACAGATAATTTAATATAAATACGATGATACATTATAATTCCTAAAACATTACTTAAGTGAAAAACAAGTACTTAATTGGAATTAGAGTACCAATCAATGCCATTCATGAACACTGAAAATAGATTACTGATACTATTTGATGATTCACATCACCAAAACTATTAATTTTAAAATGTTGTTAGTCCAAGAAAGCATCATCATAAGAAAATCAGAATGGTCATACCATTTTCAGATGTTTTTCTTATGAGTAGAATTTTTTTGAATTTGAGTTAGTGATAAAAACGTTGAAGATTACTAATACAAAATCACTTCTCCCTTTTCAACTGAAAAAATAAATAAAAAATATGATAAAATTAATATTTGGTTGTGACTATCCCTCGATTGACCTTTAGATAATCAAGATATAAGTGAAGAGTTATATTGGATTTGTTGTCAAAAAGAACATTGAATGCACAATGGAACACAAATGAAAATATAAATATTTAAGATCTCAAGACATCCTACTAAATATTAAACTCTATCAATTCATTTGGATATATCTCGTAAGACATCATCATTATTTTTTCATTATCATTCACTAAGTTAACCCCTAATTTCACCTCCCACATTTGGGAAAACATAAGAAGATATTTAGAGATACATAATAAATCTATTTAACTACTAAAAGGATTTAATTATTACTAGATTCATGATGGAATGAAGATATATAAAATTAATAAATATACTAATTTTGTGAGAGATGAGTCTATCTGACACGACCTTGGGTCCCATTGTCTATGAAACACGTGGAATTTCCCAATAGAATATGTGATGAACACCATCAAATGATAATAATCAATCTTAGTATTGTGAGAAATCATCCAACAAATTCTGAAAATCATATAAAAAATCAACAACATGGGAAATATGGAATAAAAAACTAGTTATATGTCACACAAAAAGAAATACCTTAATGGAAATAAATAACCCTACTACTGCTATTATACTTATGGTGTCGCAAATTCCATAATAAATTTAATGAGTTCAAATGGAATTTTTTATGATATATCATATGTGCTAATGAAATTCAATGAAAGAAAAATTTATGAAATAATATAATATTAGTAGAATATTTTATAGAAATGGTACATATCTTAGTCAGATGTAAAATATCATCCTCAAATAGGAACTCTATAGCATTGTGTGATGGATTTATTCACCATCCTCATTCCAAGAAACATGATTTAACTTAAGAATAAAATTTCTCCATAGATACTATTGGTGTTGAAAAGGATATACCACATCATTGGGAAGAAAATGCTCTGAAAAAAATCTTTTTCTTACCACAGTTCCCAATAGATATTGAAACCTAAAGATTCATGAGACAAAATAAAATTTTGTGTCCTTTATAACAACACTATTAACAAGTAAAATCAATTTTCAATGATGATAATATAGGAAGAATCCAATGATGAACACAACCAATATTTTTAGTAATAAACGATTTTTTCATCATAAAACCATTGAAAGGGGCATGGGGATTCCACAAGAGGAAAGAGAAACAATGGTTAGTCCATTGTAAACTGCCATGTTATGACATCCAATCATGTAACTACCCACCTACCACATTATAATTGTTTTACAGAATTTACATGATGATTTGAGAAATGATTTTACAATTAATACCCACGGTAAAACTCTAATCCATTATCATTCGGGTTTCGGTCTCGAAACGGACAACGGTTCCATATCTGATGACACGTGGACCTACTTTCTAAAGGCAAGAATTCTCCAGATGGTCTGACCAGTGACACTTAAAAACTCACATTGGTCGAGAGGAAGGGAATTCAGGCTCATCACACCCTTTTCGAGGGAATTATTTCCTGTTTCGGGACTCTCTTATAGATTTAAGAAGTATTCTTATGTTCGCGAATCTTTAGTTTATACCCAAACATATTATCCACGGATTTAACCCTGGGGAGAAATGGTCAACTGGACGCAGGGGGTTTGGAATCATTTAGGCCTGAGGTTTACCATACCTCTTGGATTAATGACCCCGTGGAGTCGGAACTCATTGAGGCGGCACTAGGAGTGGCGCAGTGAACCAATGTGAAGATAGTCGGATCAACCGGTTGTTGGGCTTGAACCTCATGGAGGCTTCCTACATACCCTGCCTTGGGGACAGGGATCAAATTCCATGTAGTTCGAAAGGGGAGCGTCAAAGAACCGACGTGATGGTGGACCCGGGGATCCGTTGGAGATCGGGCTTGAACCTCATGGAGACTTCCTACATATCCCTATGGTAGGGAATCAAAGTACTCGTAGTTCGCATTGGCTTGGGACTTACACTCTGAGGTAGCCCAGAATGATGGATTGGGGATTACACTCTAAGGAGGACCCAAACGATGGATTGGGCCTTACACTGTGAGGAGGCCCGTAATAGGATGTCATGGTTGATGCTTACTCTGAGCCCATGTGAGTCATACTCTGTGTGTGAAACAAGAGGCAGTAGGGACCAGAGGATCATGTCATGAAAGGTGCATCCGTGAGAGGAGGAGTGGGTCTTATGCATGAGGGAGGCCCATGGAGACTTCCTCGTGTCTGTCCATGAGGGAATCCCAAACCATTGGTGGGTTGAATAATATAATGGGGCCTATGCCTATGCACAAGTTCGCAAGCGTGATAACACCAAAGGCATTGGAATCCGTCTGAACAAAGGGAGAAGGAAAGTGTGAATTATATGCTCGACATTCGGCACACAATGAGGGTGGCATAGTGATGGAGAATAACTGTTGACCATGTTTGAATCATATCATTCATATCACGTTAGACTGAAATGGGGACGAACAAATGAGGTTCGACTGCTGACCGTGTTCGAAACACAAGACATATCTCAAAGTGTATTCCAATGTCTTCCTGGGCATTGGCCCAAGATGGTAGGTGAGCCGATGCGGCATGAGGCCAGGCTGTTAAGGGGTCCCTTCAGACTTTCAAGGGATGGAAGATCCGAATTAAGAACGTGCAAAGAATGAGGTGGAGTGATGGAATTTTTGAATGGATTCAAGCACTCTTGAAGTTATGCAACTGTAAACATAGAATAAGGCATCTCTTGAATGGAGAAAGAGGCATGAAATTATTGAATGATACTGAATGATACAGTTTATAGTCTTGTAGAGATGACTATTTATACAATTTAACGTCATGTGGTTAGGACGAGGGACATACAGTTTAATGTCATGGGGTCAGGACGAGGTCCATACAGTTTAACGTCATGTGGTTAGGACGACTAGGTAGGAGAGAACTAGCAATGGTTGGTGTGGGAATTACACAAGGGAAGCCCATTCTGTATGAACCTAACAAAAGGAGCTTGGTAATGGGGTTATGGGAGAGTCATGAGGAATAGCTCAACTCATGGAATGTAAAGGATGTAAGTTTGGGTGGTGCAAGGGTGAAATGAAAAATACTGTTGAGTTGGTCCAAAAAGTTCATGGTGCGACTCTCCATTTTTCATCGGGATCTGTGACAGTAGCGAAGGGACCATCCCGTAGGGCCGGGATCGCAGCCCGGTAGTGAACCCATGCAAGGGGGTGGGGGAGCAGCCCGCGCGGTATGGACCAGTGAGTGCATGGGGTTTTTTGCATGGGGCGGGCCGTATTGGAGCTGGCCACGAGGAGTCGGCTGCGAGGGACTGGCCATAGATAAGCCATCTACAAAGGACTGGCCGCGAGGCACTGGCCAGATGTGGTTCGCGGTATGGTTGTCTACGAAGGGTGTCCGCGGAGGAGCGAGCCGCGAAGGACTAGGACGCGAACGAAACTGGTTCGCGGAGGAATGTGCCACTAAGGGATCACCGTAGAGGAGCGGGCCGTGGAGGATTACCAACTCCATTTCGCAAAAAAAAACTGGTCCGCAGAGGCGTGTTCCTCTAAGGGCTGGCCGCGGAGGACTCCCGCCTCCATTTCGCGAACGATGCGGGTCCGCGGAGGGAATGGCTGCAAAGGGCTGGCCACAAAGGATCCATCCTCATGTGGTTCGCGATTTGGTTTCTCCTATCTGCGGAAGAGTGCATCTGCGAACGATATAGGGTCCGCGGATGGTCGCGGACCGCTGGGAGTGATTTCTCTAGCATCTCGCCATGGCTTTTCACCCATCCTTCCTCATGTACATTTTTTGTGCCCCTCGGTCATTATTTATAGAGTCATGATGAGGCCGTATTGATGGGCACATGACACTTTCTGTGGAAGCCCATGAAGGAACCCCTACCCGCGGACGACTCGGTCAACTAGGGAGTTTTGGCACCGATATTCACGGGATTGCCCTGCGGTCGTGCACCACTCTGCCTCTACCCCGCGGATGACAGTGGTCCACGGAGGGGAAGATCACAGCGGTGGACCAGCCTGGAACCCATCCTCCTTCACACCTGCAGAGGGTCCCCACCTCTATTTCACGGACGACGCTAGTCCGCGGAATTGCGGGTGGGAGGTCTGTCGAACCGGCCACATGCTGTTGCTGGGAGCCAGTGCACGGACCGGTTTGGACATTTTTGATGTCTTGTTGTAATTTTATTTCCCCCTTGCAGAATTTTCAGGACCCTACAGATGCCTCGCATTGGAATGGGGTCCGATCGGAATGAACAGGAGGCCATTCTGATGTAGAGTGGTCCAGAAAATCAATGAGTGATTGGACAACGCTCTAACATTTTCCTGAGTCAAGGGACTCAGTGAGCACAGTTCGACTTTTTCTAGGGTTTTATTGGAAAAACCCACAAAATTTTTGTCTTTTCTTTTAATGCCCTAATTTTTACTGGACCCAATTAGTGTGAACCCAGCGGGTATGGCCTGTCTTTTTCTTAGGTCACCCTTTTCGGGTTTCTGGCCTAACAAGCATTGTGCTTCTTTTCTTGGGCGGTTTAATGTCCCGTCGTCGAGACTATTATTAATGATGTTTTGGGTCAAACAACATTGACCAAATATTGTAGGGAAAGGTCCCCAATGGGGTTTGGTTGATTAAATGATGTCTCGGTGTCCTTCAGACATATTTGGGACAGAGTGTGTTTAAATTTGAACGACATACAGGGAATCTCTCAAGGCATGGGAGCCTCATCGGTGTACATAGGTATGAAGTGAATTGTCTAAGGAGATCTTTCCTTTGGTAGATGAGCCAAGGGCGATCAATAAGCAGAGCCGCTGAGGGCATAGTATGCATAGTCGTGCAAAGGTGTCATTAAGTCAACGAATCTCCATTTCTGATGGCCCTAGGTCTTCGTGAAAGTACGTCTTATAAATACCACCATGGGTGGCTTGGAGAATTATGAAAACCATTGGGGGTGGTTCAGAAAGGAGATGTGATGTCTGAAAGGTTTTGAGAACATCATAATCAATCAGGAGTGTGGACGCAAGGTTCTTGTCCTACCCATTTATCTAGCATAAAGGACGGTTGGAGCTTGGCGCAGTTTAAAGTCATGCAACTGGGAAATTATCTAGAATGGAACGGCTTCTCCCAGTCCTCGGTAATCTTGTCAGAGATGTTCCACCATATTCTGGCAGGGCTGTGAAAGAGGTTGGTAAATTTTAACTTAGATGGTTTCTATATCCCAGGATAGACATGGGGGCTCAGAGGCCAATAGGCGTATGGAGAGAAGAATTTCCCCAGGAAATATTTCTTTTGGTAGACGGGCCAGGGGCGATCAATATGCAGAGCCACTGAGGTCATGGTATGCATAGTCATGCAAAGGTGTCCTTAGGTCAATTATTTTATTCCCCCGATAGCCATGAAACTTCAGGGAAGTTGATATTTGGGACCACCAGGGGTGGCTTATGAGAATTAGGCTTTTTCTGAGTACATAGTATGGTTTATGATGAAAGGGTTCCTGGATATGGGGGAATCATCTAGACTGAACTTCCCAAGAATGGGTGAAGTAATCCCTTCTCACGCGGGTGTGAGACGGTGGATCGTGCAGGTCTGGCCCATGCACTGAAGGAAAGAGAAAATCCTATGTTCCTTACTGAACCTGTGATAGGTTTGACCGTGCAGTTTAGATTCATGTAGCAAGGATGGGGGTGGGGGGATTTTTCTTTACTTTTCCAATGGTTTTCAGTTTCACGTCATGCAACAAGGATGATTGACTGTGCAGTTTAATGACATGTGGTAAGGACGTAATTAAAATGGCCTCTCTTGATTAGAATGTAACTGGGCCCGAGTATCCTGGAATGTCCAAGACATAGAGGGGGGTTTGATACTAGAAATCATGGTTCTAGGGCTTCATTGATCAGGAGAGATTTCATGGAGGCTCTGAGGAAATAAGCATATAGAGTTAGGAATATTATCGCTCGGGGAAATATTTCCTTTGGTAGACAGGCCAGGGGATATCAATATGCAGAGCTGCTGGGGGCATGGTATTCATAGTCATGCAAAGGTGTCTCCGGGTCGATGACTTTCCACTTCCGATGGCCATGTATGGTAATGAAGATCCCCAATTGTCCGGGCCATGAAGTCTGTCATCGTGGAAGGAAATTTCTGAACATGTTGGGCATACACAGCCCCGGTTGTTGTTAAAGTTTAGAGAGCTCCCTATGTTTATTTATTTTGTGCGTGAGGGTGTACCTTTACACCATGTAGTTTAATGTCATGTGGTAACGACCAGGTACTCCTAGTTTAGCGGTCATAGAGCTCAGACCATTGGGTGACTACTACTGCAGTCACTCGAAGGATAACTGATTCAACATGTTCTGATATACTTGGAATAAGGTGGGGTATAAAGGTTATAAACTGAAACTTTGAGTTTTCCCGGATCGAGAGGTGTGGTGTGGGGGCTCTGAGGCTGGTATGCGTATGGAGCTTGGAAGAGTACCGCCCAAGGAAATCTTGCCTTTGATGGATGAGCCAGGGGCTACCATTATGAAGAGCCGATGAGGGAATGGTATGTATAGTCGTAAAAATGTGTCCTCAGGTCGATAACTTTCAACTTCTGATGTCCATGAAGGATAATGACAATCCCAGATTGCTCACAGGGCAGAGTTTGACACATGGTGATAATGGTGTCCGAGTATACAAGAAACTTCTTCACTCAAATTTTCCATTGAGTCAAAGTAGCCTAGTGCGGGCTTGATGTTCGTTGATGCAGGTCGCTATGTGAACCACCAGCAGACACATAGGCTAGCTAGATAAGTGTACCTTGGAAACACATGTATGTGAAAAGAGGAATGAACCTGTAAACTACATCGCTATAAACGTGTGGATCAGGAGTTATGGTATGGGGGCTCTGAGGCCGGTAAGCGTACGGAGCTTGGAAGAGTGTCGCCCGAGGAAATAATTCCTTTGGTAGCCAGGCCAGGGGCTATCATTATATAGAGCCGCTAAGGGTATGGTATGCATAGTTATGCCAAGGTGTCCACGGGTCGATGAACTTCCACATCCGATGGCCATGAGTGGTTATGAAATCTATAATTATTAGGGTCGTGGAGTCTGATGTATGGAGAGGATGCATCCAAATGTGCAAGGAGTATCTCCATCTCATATCTCCATGTGTCTTGGGTGGGTCGCGACAAAGTCCGTGCAGTTTAACATCATGCAGTGAGGATGATGTACGTGTAGTTTAACATCATGTGGTAAGGACGAGGACCATGCAGTTTAACGTCATGCGGTAAGGATGAGGTATACACCCCGCGCAGGTCTAGTAAATACATGGGGGAAGGGGGAATTTTTAACATTATTGTCTATTCAGTTTAAAGTCGTGTAGCAAGGACGCAAAAATACACCATGTGAAGGTCTATCCCATACATGGGGAAAGGGATCATTTTTAAATATGGATATCCGTGATGTTTTACGTCATGTGGAATGGACGAGAGGAACACCCCATTCCAGTCTGATCCATACATGGGGGGAAAGGGCATTTTTATCTTTTATTCGGGGGGCTGTGCTAGGACGGGGATCCATGGCATCACTACGTATCCTGCGAGGGAAGGAATCGATCCGCACATAGTTCTCTGGAAGAAGTACACCCCGTGTAGGGCTGGTCCATACACGGGGTAAGGGGACATTATCTAACATTTATTTTATATCATTTGGAGGTGTCTAGGCCAGGACGGGGAACCCTGGCGTCACTACGTATCCTACGAGGTCAAGAATCAATCCATACGTAGTTCTCTGAAAGAAGTACACCCCATGCAGGTTTGGTCCACACACGGGGGGAGAGGCATTGTTAGAACTTCTTGTCCTTGAAGTTTAATGTCGTGTGGTGAGGACGAGGGATACACCCCATGCCATTCTGGTCCGTATACGGGGGGAAGAAGGCATTTTTATCTTTTATTTGGGAGTGGATGGGAAAGGATAGGGGATCCCGGCGTCACTACGTATCCTGTGAGGGCAGTAATCAAGCCGTGCGTAGTTTTCTTAAATCTGTTCAGTTTAACGTCATGCAGTGATGATGATGAATACACCTTGTGTAGGTCTGGTCCATACACCGGGGGAGGAGGCATTTTTAACTATTATTATCCGTGCAGTTTAACGTCGTGCGGTAAGGATGAACTCCATGCAGTTTAACGTCATGCAGTGAGGACATGGAGCCATTATTAGATTCTGTGCTATTTAACGTCATGTGGTAAAGAAGAACTCCATGCAGTTTAACATCTTGCGGTAAGGATGTAACGCTCTTAGTTTAAGGTCATAGAGTTTGGACCATTGGGTTCTTGGCTGTTTAACATCATGCATCTCAGACAATAACTGCTTTTAGTTATGCTGATGAGGAAGGGATACTCTTAGTTTAGGGTCACATAGTTTGAACCATTGGGTGCATGGTAGTTTAACGTCATGCAGCTCAAATGAGGAATAGTAAACCTTTAGTTATTATGCGAAATACTTCTTCAGGAATATCACATTTGTAGGAGTAGTTGTAAATTTTCCGTCCATGGATATCATGGTATATGCTCCATTAGAGTAGACCTTGTGTACAACGTATGGTCCCTCCAACTTGGGCTCCAGCTTTGGAGGATTCTTTACGGATATCATTGGGGTCCGGAGGTCCAACACTAATTATCCTTCCATGAAATACCGAATATGAACCTTTTTGTTGAACGCTTGTGTGAACCCGTTCTGGTAGACTTCCAGATGGTGCAAAGTGTGCAGTCACTTCTCAACTAGCTGTTCCAATTCACCTAGGCACTTTTTTGACTGCTCATCATCAGATAATTGATAATAGATGGCAATACGGAGTGATGGAAGTATGAGTTCAATGGGAAGGACCACCTCTTTGTCGTAGACCATTGAGTACGGTGTGGCCTAAGTGGTGGTGCAGATTGTGGTTTGATAAGCCCGCAATGCATGGAGAAGTTTATCAGGCCATGAATTCTTCTCTTTGTCCACCATTTTCTGGCGAATGTTGGACAAGTTCTTGTTGAAAGCCTCTATCTTTCGGTTGGCTGGTGCATGGTAGTGGGATGAGTGGTTATCCTTGATATCATACCTATGGTATAGTATCTCGAATTCATCAGAGCAGAATTTGGTGTCGTTTTCCGTTAGTATGGTATATGGGATAACAAATCTGGTGATGATATTGGTTATCACAAAACTGAAAATATTCCTTTCCCCGGATTCCTTTAGGGGTATGGCTTCTTCCCATTTGGAAAAGAAGCTGGTTTCCATGAGGATATACTTTAGCTGATTATCCATGGTGGGAGGATATGGTCCCACAATGTCCATTCCCCAGACGGAAAACGACCAGGAGTACTTGGAATGATGAAGTAACTACGGTGGTTGGTGAATGAAGTTGGAATGAATCTGTCATGAGTTGCATTTCACGGTAAAACTCTTGAATTCTTGTGCCACTGTGGGCCTATAGTACCCAAGCCTTCAAACCTGATGGGAAAGCTTGGTCCCCTGTTGATTTTCTCCACACACTCCAGCAAGCACTTCAGTCATGACGGCGGCGGTTTCTTCTCCGTCAATGCATATGAGGATCACTCCATCGAGTCCTTGTTTGTAGAGGACCTCTTGCTGGCCCACGCCTCCATATAGGACAATTTTTATTGCCCTTATCCATATTTTCTATCGTTAATCCCTCTCTGATGGAAGTTCTCCCCGTTTAAGTTAGTTTGCACTGGGGGGTCATCCAGTCGGTGACATGATCATATGGGTCGGGGACATGACTGACATCGTGGATTTCTTCCATCTTGGTCTGAAAAATGGCAATACCATTCGATGGTGAGCAATACTAATGAATCTTTCATCCCGGCCTGGGTCAGCTAGGGTTGTGACCGCGTTGGCTAATGCATCAACCTGAGTGTTCTGAGACCAAGGAATATAGGTCAATGTCTGTTCGATTGAGAATTCTTCCATTAACCCCCAGACATGGTCAAACAGGGGGATCAACTCCTTTGTTTTAATATCACAGTCACCATTGATGTGCTTGATGACCAGTTCTAAATCACCTTTTAAATTAAGGTGTTGTACTTGTGCATGGAGTGTGAGTTCTAGGCATACAATGAGAGCTTGATATTCTGCTTCATTGTTCATACATCCTTATGATAGGAGGAAGGATTATGTAAATACTTCCTTTTTTGGGGACACAAGGATTATTCCTAAACCCACTTTTTTGAATCTGGGATCCTCCATCCTCATCCCGGTTGGGCTTTGGGAGGCACCGTCGAAGTACATTTCCCATGCTGGGAACTCCTCTCGATCCAAGAAGATGTCTTCATCAGGTAGCTCTACGTCCAGTGCAGTGGTCCCTGTCAAAGTGTGCTCTTCCAGAAAGTCTACTAATGTCTGACCGTTTATGGATTTCTGAGGCACAAACCGGATGCCAAACTATTGCAGGATGACCTCCCAATGAGATAGGCATCCGGTTAGCATTGGGTAGTTGAGTATGTAATTGAGAGGGTTACTCCACGAAATCAAATAAACATCATGATGTTGCAGATAATTTCGTATTTTTTGAACCATAAAGACCAACTCTAAACAGATCTCCTCAATGTTTGAGTTTCGAGTCTCATCATCAATCATTTTTTGGCTGAGGTAATAGAGACTGTTTTCACTGCCTTTGTCATTCTTTTGTACAAGGAAGTCTCCCAGTGATCGCACTAAGGCTGTCATGTACAAGATGAGAGGTCTTCTTTCAACTGGGGGCATGAGCACCGGTGGGCTTAATAGGTACTTCTTCAAGTTGTCGAATGCCTCTTGGTAGTCATCCATCCATTGGTACGTGACCTGCTTCTTCATTAACCTGTTGAAGGGAAAACATTTGCCTATCAGGTTAGCTATGAACTGCCTAATATAGTCTAGGTGTCTTGAGAGTCCCCTCAACTCGGTGAGATTTTAGGGAGGTGGTAATCCAAGGATAGCCTTTGTCTTCTCAGGGATGACTTCGATGCCACGACGGCGTACGACGAAGCCAAGGAATTTTTATAAGGTAACCTCGAAGGCGCATTTCAAGGGGTTCATCTTCATGCTATCCTGTCGGAGTTTGTTGAAGATGGTCTCAAGGTCTGACAGGTGATCTGAGCGCTGTCTGGACTTGACCACCAAGTCATCCACGAAACATTCAACCCTGTAAGAGAATACTACTTGAGGGGCCCTGAAGGTAGTGGATTCTTCTTCTTCTTGGGCCATCCTGATTTGATTATATCCAGAATAGTTGTCTATGAAGTATAGAGCCTAATACCTGGCTTTCACATCAATTAATAATTCAGTGATTGCGACCGGGAAATCATCTTTCGAACAATGCCGATTGAGATCTCTAATGTCAATGCAGACTCATATTTTTCTATTTTATTTCTTAACAGGGATGATGTTGGCCAACCAAATGGGGTATTGGACCTCACGAATGAAGTCTTCTTTAATGAGCTTATCGACATCATCCTTTATTTTGGTGGAATATGAGGGATGTGTCCTTCTGGCGGCCTGTTTATAGCCTCAGTGGTCTTCTGGAAGACCCAGGTGATGCGTCGCCACATCGGGATCGAGTCCCGGAATTTTTGTGTAATTCCAGGCAAAACAATTCCAATGTTGCCTTAAGAAGGCGGTATATACCTCATTCTCTTTAAGATACATGGCTGTACTAATTAGACTGGGCCTCTGGTCTTCCTCGGTACCCAGGTTTATATCTCTTAGCTCATCCACAGTGGTGGAGATACCCTCTTCAAATGCAGGAGGTGCATCCCTGAGATCTTCCCCCTCTTATTCTCCCAAATCCTTATCTTCTTGATCCAACGAGGGGAGAGTTTCTTGTATGAGCCTTCGAGGGATTGAGGGAGAGGCATCATGGGCATCCCCGCTTGATTATTCGTTCCCAGATCAAGGGTTGGTGGATGTTCCCACATTTTCATGCTCGGCCATCATGGATGAAGTCATGAGGACATCTGAGTGCGTGCCCATACTTGAACTCCTACTCTCAACATGGTTGATGGGAAAGACATAATCTCTACCAAGCTACCTGAGGAGGTAATCAGGAACCATTTCCAGGAAATTTGGAGCGGGGATACAGTCGACACCATCGACCAAAGGCTTATTTTTCTTTTGCTAATAGAACCCGACATCAATGTAATGTGACTCAGAGATCTCGAAAGGGGCCTTGTCGGCGTGAAATGTTCCACTTTTTCCATTGATGTAGTTCATGATACAATGGTGTTAGGATGAAGGGATGACCATCTTCTTATGGAGCCATGACCTTCCCAGCAAGGCATTGAATGTTGTACTCTACCAGACCACCAAGAATTCCATGTAGGCTACCGGGTCACCAAAATGGGTCTTTCTCTTAATTTCTCCCATTGGATTATGTTCATTCCTATTGTAACCCAACCGAGTTGTGTCTGAGGGAATTAGATATTCCACACTATATCCCATCATGTGGAGTGTTCACAGGGGAAAGAGGTTAACTCCAGAACCATTGTCTATAACGACTTTTCGGATCTCAATACCATTCAGTGTGTCAGACACATATAGTGGTCTGATGTGTCCTTTCATGATGGAATCTTTATCCTGATTGGTGAAGGAAATCACCACATTGCATTCAGTCGGGTCAGTCTCCGTCTATAATTTCGGAAGTAGCTACCTCAGCTTGAAAATCCTAGGGGCTGATCAAAGATTCTACAAGCACCTCCATGAGATCTGCTGACAGACTTAGGGCATCGAGGATTGAAAACATGGCTGGTACTGACGCCAGCTTCATAAGGATGTCATATTTTTGCTCCAGCTGCTGACGCTTCTCCGTTGGCGGGAGAGTCTTAGAGGGTGCTTTAAGGGCTGGATCATTTGACGAGGAGGGGCCAGCTGCGGGGTCGGATATCGATGGAGATCTTGCGTTTTGAGGAGTTGACCTTGCCGGTATGTTTGTGCGCACTAGGCATCTGAACACTTCTTCCCTCTCTGGTGGGTATCGCATAACAACAGGGCCAGAGTGGCTACTTGTGGAGTTGGAGGGGAATTCTTTCTCCTACTGAGTCCATTGAAGGGCTCTCCCATGGGTTTCTGCGATACTAATAGTTTGGCCAAGGGTCCAGCCATAGGGTTGGTTTCGGACGCAGTTGTGCCTCCCCTGGTATCCCCTACCTCTGCGATTCCTCCTCCCGGCTCCTCATGTAGAGAACATGGGTTTGTTACCATACCCTTCTTCCGGGAATGATTCCATACGATGGATGACGTTAATAGAACCAAATATTGGATCTTCATCCTATGACAGGTCATCCTGGTTGGTTGTTCCTGATGGTGCCATTTGGTGGTTCAGTGCTCGTGGCGCCAAATTCGAGGGCATATAATCTGCTAGGGTCGGGACGAACTTTGACCTCATTGCGGACTGCTCCTCTTGCAATCATTTCCTCCTTCGATTACACCCGGATGACCAGCTCGTGGAGGGTTGTGAGATCAATACTTTCGGCTCTGTGGCTTCATGGTCTATTGGTGGAAATACTGGCTACTGTAGTTGAGCTCGGAGTATTCCCTAGGCTCGGTTGATAGTTTTCTGAGTCATCCAGTTGTCAAATTTCTGCCCCTACTTGCTGGTGACTTTCTGCCACCCCTCCTCTTTGTCGGAGTCAGTGGTAGAGATTCATGCCACATGTGCTGGGGGTGGTCCCAGCTCGACCTATCCAGAGTCTACCATCCTCTACAGGAGGCCTTTGAAGACGAAGCATTCTCAGATATTGTGTCCCAACATCTGATGGTAGGGGTAGTAATATGTCCTGTCATCATGGCCGACCTTTTCAGGTATCCTTGGCTCCGGGAGGCGGTGCAACTTGCACTTCATGGAGGCAATGAAGTATATGCGGACTTGATCATCCTGAAATGAGTATACTTTTGGTATTTGTTCGTCAAACTAGTTCCGCTTTGGTCCTCGCTGATCATCCCCTTTAGGTGGAGTCAGCCGCTGATATGAAAGAAGCCCTTGATGATTTGGTGGAGTCATGAGTGGTGGAGCAGGCACAGGGGCCAGCTTGAGTGTGACAGTGGACGATTCATCTCTAGGGGATCTTTTCACAGGAGCCTGCGAGGCTATTCGGGACTTCGAATTAGTCCACTGTAGCGAGTCCTCAATTCTCTGGGCAATGGCTGAGAGATGGAAGAATCCAGTGGTGCACTCCACTTGTATAAGCAGTGTTCACAGCTCATCTCGAAGATTATCGATGCATATGGATAGCATCTCATCTTGAGGTATTGGCCTATTCAGGGAATAGGTCATACCTTTACATCTGGTGATGAAATCTAAGACCCTCTCGCTCTCCCCCTACATGCAGTTCCTGAGATCACTGACCGTTTTTTAGGCAACGTTGAGCTGAAGTGGAATAGTAACGGCTACCGAAGGTCCTCGCAGCTCTTTATTGACTGGGTTGGCAGACTCGTGTACCAGATGAATGTGGATCCTTGCAAGGTCTGTATGAAGCATCTGAGTTTCACTTCTTCTTGTTGTTCCACAGTCCCCATCGTAGGGTCACAATAATATGCGTAGTGAATCAAATGCTGTTTCAGATTGCCTGACCTGTTGAAAATAGGGAATACATGGCTCCCAATCTTGGGTGGAGGCGGTGTGTTGCTCACCCAATCTGGGAAGGGTTTCCGCTCTGGATGTATCGGAGCGCGTCGACCTTCCATCTCTTCCAATCGAGTTGTTAGTGCCTCAATGGTGTTGGTGAGACCCTGGTTTACATCCTGTTGGGCCCGATCATGGGTAGGCGTAGCCCAAGGCATTGCCTAAGGATCCAGATTGTCCGACACTAGGGGTGCGTGTGCCATTTGTAGCACCTTCAGAGGGTTCGGGAGTACCTTCTCTGGTTGCTTCCTGAGGGGAGGGAAGTCTTTGTATTCACCCAAATCTACGTTTAGGTAGTTGGATGGGCCCAGTGCCTCGTTGGACGGGAGCCATGATCGTGTTTCGTTTTTCAGGGCAATCCATAGTCTTTAAGGTGAACTTGTTGGGAGTGCATGATGTGGCTCCTCATGGGATGCACATTCAATCAGGAGATTCCTCTGGAGTAGCTCGGTGTTAAGACACCTCAATTATTTCATCTCCTCTTCCTGTCGAGCGAATCTCTCTTCGAGCGTGAGTGTCTTATCTTTGTCGAGAGAAGGAGGCGGGTTAAAGGTAACTATTCTTTTGTTCTTATCCTTGTTGGAAGCACACATGGTAGGTAGAGGAGGGTTGGCTGGATGGACGGACATATTTAGGGTGGCCATCTGGTTCTGGGTGTGCACACATGGTGGTTCATTGTGAGTCATAGCCTGACCAGAACAATCATCTCCCGATCCCTCCGGATTTACAGTATCTCTGGTGTCACCCATGGGGTTATCCTCTATGATGTTGATAGATGAATATTGCAGGCATAGGAGATGTCATCTTCCAAATGGGAAGGGGATCTCCCTCGTCTTATGCTTGAATTATGTTTTTTGACCCATGATTGCCCTCAGACTTCTTGATGAAGGGTGACGCGGAGGGTTCTTTGGTGCGACCTTACAGTGCTCCTTCCTCTGGGAGGGGATGATGATTCAAATGATGGGACAGGATGGGAAAATCCTCTTCTGGTTTTCCTCCCTAGATGAGAGAATACTGACTCTCATGTGGGATGTTTTTTTTGAGGGGGTAATAATTCCCCCACCCCTGAGGGTTGGGGTTGGCTCTGTTCCTTGGAAATTGAGTATCTTCCCAGTTTTATTGGTCTTACGGTGGCATTTGTTGTTAAAAATTCCCCCATCCCTGCATGCTGGGGTTGACCCTTGATTGCGGAAGTGGCAGCTACTATCGAAACCTACCTGATCTCACATGCCCCCATTCGGGTGTGAACGAGATTTTGTGCCATATTAACCTGTGGATCAATCCCTTCTGGGGAGGCAGGCAATGATCGCTGACTGACCTCTCTTAGGCGAGAGTCCTATTGTATGCTCTTGATGTCCTACTTCAAGAGTTTAAGAATGGCTCTTTCCCACCGGGCATGACGCTTCTGGGACTTTCTCAAGGCCTGACTCTTTTGGGTGTGTTTCCTTTCATGAACAGGGAGACCACTCAATTGTCGTCTTGACGTGATGACGATGCAAGACACCACATCGAATAGGTTCTTCTAGGTGGGGAGCGGAGTGAAATGCAGAGCTCCATGTTCTCCCCATACCCTGATATGGACTCCCATCGGAGCATCACCAATGAGGCGGTGCGGCTGGTACAACGCATTGAGTCAGTGTATCTCCATTTTTCCTTTACGCCTCTCAGGTGGTTGTTTCTGTGCTGAAGGAAGATCATCCAGGTCGATGTGATGCAATAGGTACCCTATTGTCTTGATGCGGTCTATATACCCATTTTAGGGTAGGAAGCTTGATTTCTGTCAGTGGAGGGTTGTCCAAATATTATGGCGGATTCCATGCACGCATTCTCCCGAAAACTCTCTGGGTATGTCTAATTGAGAAGTGGTCGTAGGACAAAACATAACTGGTATATCATCCATTTCCAGTCGTTTCCTCAGGTGTATCATATCATCATACTCCTCCTCTAGTGATTCCTCTACCTGGTCAGCCCAACTGAGATGCTCACTGTTAGTGTAGTAAGAGGTAGTGGGACCGGTAGGTGCTGAATCATTATGTGGGAGATTCTGAGGTGGTTCAGAGGATGAACGCGGCCCTAGACCATCTCTTAATTAAAGAAGGATGTCGTCGGTGACTGACTGGGAATCTGACATTCTTGATCTTGTCTTTCTGAGTGCCTCATCATAAGAGGGATTTTCTGTGCTTGATTAGGCTGGGGGAGGACCTTCCTATCGATATGATATTTCATCGCTGGGAGGACCTCATAAATGGTGGTCGTAATGGTGAGGACTACCATTACTGCTTGAAGCTTCACTTCATAGAGGACATTTACAGTGCACACCCTAGGGAGGACATCCATGGCGTGTCGCAGCAAGGGAAGGACCTTCTGGCTGCGTAGCGTCATTACGGGGAGGGCCTTTGCAACAACTGCCATCATGGTGAGGATGTCCATCATGGTATAACGTTCGACGTGCATCCTGGGGAGGACCTTTAGGAAACACCGCGAAAAGGGGAGGACCTTTTTTTCTTGGGGCCAATGCAGGGAGGACTTTGGCAATGGAGGCCGTGGTGGAGAGGCGTACCATAATAGCTGTGGAAATGACAAGGACTACCATTAATGATGCGATAGGGAGAATATCTATGGGATGAATATTGGGGAGGGCATCCAGAATTTACCACAATGAGCGGAGGGCCTTCTCGTTGCTCGATGTATCTATGGGGAGGACCTCCATTATCAGGGTGGAGAGGACTACCACCGTGATCTGATACCCAGCTACGTGGAGTGTCGTTTCAGTGTAACCCCTAGGGAGGACCTTCGGGGAAGGCTATAACAAGGGTAGGGCCTTCTTGTTGCGATGAGATGTCACTAAGGGGAGGGCCCCCACAGTTTCACCTATGATAGCAAGGACTACTATCATAATCTATGGTCCCACTTCATGGAGAGTGTTTGCAGCGTATACCCCGGGGACGACCTTCATGGTGGACCACAGAGAGTGGAGGACCTTATTGTTGGTCAATCATATGGTCAGGTGGAGGGTTTCCATGACTCGCATCAAAAGAGGATCTCTCATGATCAATCGTTATCTGTCCGTGGGGGAGGACCTTCAGAGCTGATGGTAGAAAAATTGCGTGGAGGACCTTCGCAACTGTTACTGCCACTCCCATAATATGGTAATGGATGGGTAGCGTTATGAGACTTTATTGTATTCCTAGCAGCATTGGGAACCACAGCTTCTAGCAGACCGGAGTCATGAACTCCCTCCTTATTTTCTAACTGCCTTTGGTGCGTTCGGGGCACTCTTTTGCGGGCAGCAGGGATCGTCTGCTGTTGACAACGACCTTCACCATTGGGTCCCTGTCTAATTGGGTCTTGTGATTATACCATGATACACCGATAAACATATTGACTTTTAGAAGTGATATATGCCTACTCTGGAGCATCCACCATGATGTACGGGTTTCCCCCAATTGAAACGAGTGAAGCTGCTCGATCCAGTTTCCCTTACGTCGCAAAATATGGCCGAAGAGCCTCTTGGGCAGAAGCAGTGATGTAGATATGCTCCGAGGCGGCTATCTCGTCTCTTAGATGAGTCGCCTCAATTGGGGAGATGAGCTCATGGGCCCGAGTCCTTACTATTTCTGCTAATGCAATTACATTCTGGCAAGTCTGCAAGATATGATATAGGATCTATAGCTACTCCTCCATTATTTACCGGATATGTAGAGAGACATATTTGGCCGGAACAGTTATGAAGGCCCATTCCGGTATCGGAGTAGGAATACCCTGCTCCAATCCTCCGGTGGTCAGTGGGTACTAACAATTCACCTGTTTCAGGGCATGTGAATGAATCTGCTCTTGTACCTGGATACACAGGTTCATCTCTCCGTAGGCTGCCACATCGGGATGGAAGACTTTTCTTTCATCCGCAGGGAGGTTCCCTGCTTATATTGGTTTCCCATCGTATCGAGTCGGTGGCCTTTGTTGGTGGAGAGACATGTCCGCCTAAGATTTTCCACCACATTTGGGGGGCGAGATTTGTTGATCTCCACCATATAAGGATGGAGGTCATCAAAAGAAACAGCTAGGAGCTAGTCCGACAAGCGCCGGGTCGCCACCATGTCATGCTGGTGGGCTTCACGGCCCTGGGCAGGGAGAGGTGCCTGTCTGGTAATTGTCGTCTTGGGTGAGCGACGGGCTTGATAGAGCTCGGCAGGGATGCATGCTCACTTTTATGATGTCTCAATGTCTGGATGGCAGGCTCAGGAGGAGAAAAGAGCTGTAGGTGCCTGTTCGTGGTATGTCTCTATGGCTGGGCAGTGGAGCTCCTCCTCAGGGACCATGCTGATGACTGGTCCATAATTGTACATCTGCCGCCCTCATCGGGCGGTTCGAGGGTCGGAGCTCAGGGAGCGTGGGCCTGAATCCTTCGGGAGACATCCTCCTCGGTGCTAGGATGTTGAATCACGACATGATAGTGATGAAATCTGCCAGTAGGGGCCTTGGAGCAGGATCCCCGTTTGGTGGGGATGAAGTTCTCAACATCAACCCCGTCTGCCTCCCTAAGATAAGGGAGGTATGCATTATCCCATTCTAAGGATAGACTCCCAAAACGGTTGGATACAGCAACAGGGGATGTCTGGATCTGCCTTTGCGGCTGTTGCTGGGTAGGCGACCGGTGAGTTCTGGCGGATTGGAGGGCGTACAGGGCCACCTCCACTGTTGGGAGAGTACCATTCACGTGGTACTGTCAAATCAGCGCATTGGAGACCCAGTGTTGATGATGCTGGGTGGGTGATGGGTTCCTCCGTAGGTAAGGACGTCCGGTCATTGTGTTGTTGGAATCACATGCTTGTGAGTTCCTTCAGGACGCCATTGGATCGAATGGAGTTCTGAAGGTTTTACCTACAAAATATTTTAGCAAATACAAGCATCAAACCCGTCAAAGAAGCATCTCATGATCCCATGCGTATTTAATGACCTTTCTTGGTGCACCTTTTGAGTAAGAGGGTGCACAAGGTGGGATTAGGTTAAATATTTCATGCTTGGTTAAAGACTCACGTCAGGTTCACCATTTTTGTTTCATGTCTCGGTCTCGAAATGACCAACGGTACCGTATCTGATGACACGTGGACCTGCTTTCCAAAGGCAGGCATTTGCCGGATGGTCTGACCTGCGACACTTAAGAACTCACATTGGTTGAGAGGATGGGATTTCGGGCTCATCACACATTTTTTGGGGGGAATTATTTCTTGTTTCTGGACTCTCTTATAGATTTAATATGTATTAATATGTTCACGAATCTTTGGTTTATACCCAAACATAGTATCCACGAATTTAATCCTGGTGGAAAATTTTCAACTGGAGAGAAGGTGTTCAGAATCATTTAGGACTGACGTTTACCATCCCTCGTTGTATTAATGACCCTGTGGAGTCAGAAATAATTGAGGGGGCACTATGAGTGGTGCATGGAACCGATGTGAAGATTGTCAAACCGACTGATTGTTGGGCTTGAACCTCATGTAGGCTTCCTACGTACCCTGCCTAGGGGACAGGGATAAAAGTCCACGTAGTTCGAAAGGGGAGCGTTGAGGAACCGACGTGATGGTGGACCCGAGGGGTCCATTGGCGATTGGGCTTGAACCTCATGGAGCCTTCCTATGTATCCCTACAGTAGGGACTCAATGTCCTCGTAGTTCACATTGGTTTGGTACTTACACTCTGAGGCAACCAATAATGATGGACTGGGGTTTACATTCTGAGGAGGCCCAGAGCGATAGATTGGGGCTTACACTATGAGGAGGCCCATAAGAATATTTCATGGTCGATTATTACTCTAAGCCCACGCGAGTCATCCTCAGTGTGAGAAACAAGAGGCAACATGGACTAGATGATCACATCATGAAAGGTGAGTCTGTGATAGGTGGAGTGGGTCTTACGCATGAGGGAGGCCCATGGAGACTTCCTCGTGTCTGGCTTGGAGGGCATTCCAACCCATTTGTGGGTTGAGGAATATAATGGGGGCCAACGCCTATGCACAAGTGCACAAGCGGGATAACTCCAAGGTAATTGGAATCAATATGAAAAAAGGGAGATGGAAAGTGTTTATTACATGCCCGACATTCAGAACACAATGAGGGTGGCATAGTGATGGATAATAACTGTTGACCATGTTTGAAACACAACATTCATATCACATAAGCCTAAAAATGGGGACGAACAAATGTGGGTCGACTGCTAACCATGATCAAAACACAGGACCTATCTTGAATTGATTTCCAATGTCTTCCAGGGCATTGGCCCAGGATGGTTGGTGAGCCGATGAAGCATGAGGTTAGGCCGTCAGGGGGTCCCTTAAGACATGCAAGGGAATGAAGATCCGAATGAAGGACGTGCAAAGAATGAGGTGGAGTGATGGAATGATAGAATGGATTCTAGCTCTCTTAAAGTTATGTCACTATAAACATCGCATAAGGCATCTCTTGAATGGAGAAAGAGGCATCCAATTATTTAAAGATAGAGAATGATATTGTTTATAGTCATGTAGATAGGACTGTTTCAGTAGAGGTTAACATCATGTGGTCAGGATGAGGGCCATACAGTTTAACATCATGTTGTCAGGAAGAGGGCCATATAATTTAACATCATGTGGTCAGGACGAGGACCATACAATTTAACTTCATGTGGTTAGGACGACTAGGTAAGATAGACCTAGCAATGGTTGGTGTGGGACTTATGCAAGGGCATCAATTTATGGATGATCCTAACAAAAGGATCTAGTTAATGGGGTTATAGGAGAGTCGTGAGGAATAGCACGACTCATGGAATGTATAGGACGAATGTTGGGGCGGTTCAAGGGTGAAATGTAAAATACTGATGACCCGGCCCGAAAAGATTGCGGTGCGACTCTCCATTTTTCAGGGGAGTCAGTGACAGGTAGCAAAGGGACCAGCCCGAATGGACGGGACCGCATCCCAACAGTGAACCCGTGAGGGGGTGTGGGGGCGCAGCCCCGGTGGTACGGACCTTTGGTTGCATGGGGTTTTCTTCATGGGATGGGCCACATAGGAGATGCCTGCGAGGAGCCAGCTGCGAGGGATTTTCTACGGAGGATCCATCCGCGAAGAACTGTCCGCGAGGCATTGGCTGCATGTGGTTCACAGTTTGGATGTCCATGAAGGGTGTCGGTGTAGGAGAAAGCCACGAAGGACTAGGCCGCAAATGAAACTGGTCCGCGAAGGAATGTACCACTAAGGGCTGGCCATGAAGGAGCTAGCCACGGAGGATTCCTGCCTCCATTTCTCAAATGAAACTGGTTCGCAGAGGAATGTTCCTCTAAGGGTTGGCCGTAGAGGAGCGGGCCATGGAGGATTCTCGCCTCCATTTCACGAACAAAACTGGTCTGTAGAGGTGTGTGCCGCTAAGGGCTGGCTGTGGAGGACTCCCGCCTCCATTTCGCAAACGACGCGGGTCCACGGAGAGAATGGCTGCGAAGGAGCCGGCCTCATGGGGTTCGCGGTTTGGATTCTCCTATTTGCAGAAGAGTGCATCTGCAGACGATATGGGGTCCGCGGAAGGTCGCGGATCATTGGGAGCTATTTTTCTAGTGTCTCCCCATGGGTTTTCACGCGTCCTTCCTGCTGTACATTTTTGGTTCCCCTCGGCCATTATTTATAGATTCGTGAAGAGGCTGTATTGATGGGCACACGTCACTTTCTGTGGAATCCCATGAAGGATCCCCCACCCGTTGAAGACTCGGTCAACCAGGGAGTTTTGGATCCTAGATTTGCGGGATTGCACTGCGGTCGTGCACTACTCTGCCTCTATCCCACGAATGACAGCAGTCCACTGAGGGGTGGCTTGCGGCCGTGGACCGTCCTGGAACCCATCCTGCTTTGTGCATGCGGAGGGTCCCTACCTCTATTTTGCGGATGACACTGGTCCACAGAATTGCGGGAGGGCGGTCTGGTGAACTGGCCGCATGATGTTGCTGGGTACTGGTGCACAGACCGGTTCAGACCATTTCGTTGTCTTGTGGTAATTATATTTACCCCTTGAGAAATAAACAGGACCCTACTATATCAGTAGACACTACCTTGGAAAAATAACAAAAATATAGGATAAGAGATTAAAATAAATAAAAATTTATTGATTCCCTTTAAAGGGATTGATAAAATCCAAAAATATCACTATATTCATGTATTATTGGAATAATTTATCGATGAAAATTCTCTGAAAATCCTTTGACTCCATGACCTTATGCTTCATTTCCAACACAATCGAGTTTTTCTACCTCCTTCCTGAACAATAATGCTCGAATATGGTACACATATTTTAGAAATAATAAAGAGCCTCTACTAATTCAATAGAATTATTGATATTACCCAACACAACATTTACCATGTAATGATCATTCATCCCTTTGAAATATTCTTGTTTCTTGTGAATAAATCCTAGTTCCAAAATCAAGTCCTCATCCATTCAAGTTTATTAATATCTTACTTGAACTTGGGTAAGTTATACAACCTTTTAAATATAATATTCCATGCACAACACTTATTAGATCTAATAAAATTTTTAAAAAGGGTTTCCCTACCATAGTCAATTAGAAAAATCATCTGGATATAACTCTTAATGTCTTACTTGGTTCTTAGTAATATACATTAACTACAAAAGATGGAAAACAACATACGATCCATGTGTCAAATCTAGTTTAGTATAATGACATTAATCTTGAATTATTAATGAATATGAAACTTAAAGAGAGGGATTTAAAGTATTCAAATCTAAAACGACACACTTCTCAATAAATTCTGGTAAAATAAAGGTCCTTATGATGAGATATGGACATACACATTCTTCAAACATAACCATTAGGTTCCCAAATTCCTCTATCATATCTACTAAAATGTCCAAATATGCATATTGATAATGTAAAAAGTGTAACCTACCATTGATTCCAATATTTTAAAAACCAAAAAAGGTAACATAAATAACCCTAACATGAACCAGTCATGTCACATCCTGAAGGTTTTCCCTAATTCTCATTCGCTTGAAACATACTATTGTTTGTCGAAAAACAACCCATATGAATAACGCTAAGCTAATGAACCATACAAAAGGTTATAGACATATAAAATTTGTTTTTATTTAAAAAACACAACATCATTTATGAAAAATACCATGTTTGAGTGGATCACACATATCATAAGAAATTTGAGTTTCTGTTACCAAACATGTCAAATATTGAATTAAGACATGGGGTGATATTCTACAAGTTTTAATTCCTCTATGTATTTTTTATATGATAATTGATTCTTAAGAGGTATCCTATGTATTAGTATGACCTTTGGAATCATTGGTTTGAGTTACTAGTTTTTTGGAGTTCTCCAACAAGGGTACATATTTTTGTGCTTCACGGTTTAGAAAAATATTAACACCTTGATGATTAAGTGTTTTTAGTTCATTTAGAACTAACCAAGGAAGTGTTTCAGAGTTAGGGAATCATTATTTGTAAACCATGTTAGTAAAATGGAGAAACTATGTGTGGTTGAAGAGTCTATAAATCATGGTTCATGGGTTTTGTACGGTTTCATACATGTCATGCACCCTTCTATATGTGGGAGGAAGTGATGGGAACATAGTTTGAAAAAAAATAAAACAATTTTTCCCAATTGGTTAAGGAATTAAAATTTTAAATTAGGTTTGAGAATGGTTGGTGTATATTTTATCCATTAATATGGAAAAACTAGGTAAGTAGTGGCCTTGGACAGAGAAAAATATATTGTTCACAGACTGTTTCCCAAGTTATGTATCTAAATAGTCTTCCTGCACATATTTCATAAAAAAATATGTATTTTAACAAACCCCAATAGGTTTTTAGACCCTATATAACATTCCTCTCCCAATATAGGTGTATGGAGTAGTGGCTCTCCAACCAAATCTTCCTCCTTTCCCACATCGATTTAATGTGTGCTTTAATGGTGATGCATTGGAATATTAGGTATGTTCTCCTAATCAAGTTATTTTTATTATTCCTCTAATCCTTTCTTAGTGACATTGGAAATATTTTGTACTGATTTTGTTGAAGAATACACTGGAGAATTGATGAATTATCTGTTTCTCATGAGAATTTTGGAATGCATGATGACTGGAATTCAAAAAGGGATTAGGCATGTTTTTGCGAGATTTATTCTAAAGGTATTTGATCATGGATATTTTTTATTTGTTTTACCTAAAAAAATTCTTTAATTAGATTTACAGGTTGTTTCACCTCACATGGTTTTTTCCAGATGTGTTTTTGGGGATATGTTGTGGGTCATTAGTGAGTTGTAGGATTCAGTTTCAATGCAGCACATTTACTCAGTGATTTTTTGGTATTATTCTAATATGATATTAAGTTAACTAATTAATATTAATTATTATACATACTTAATTGTTTTTTATGGTATAATAAAATAGTTTGGGATGTCGTAATGATATTGATCATATTCCCCATATTTCAGATGATTCATGGATAGGACTTTGTAAGGCAATTATTGTTTTTAAATATTTTGGAACACGTTGACGATGAGGTAGGTTGTCTAAGAGATTCACCTATAGCTTTGTTAATTTATGTTTATATTTATGTGGTGTTTGACATGACACAAATGAGTTTAATGTATGATTATTTGGTTTAATTAAACTTTTTTGGTGATTATATTATTTGAATTAAGCATTTTGGTTTATTTGATTATGTAGAAAAATTGATAATTGTTAGAACGTGGAGTTAACGAATGGATAATCATAAGGGGATATAATTTGATATTTTATGGATTGGGTTTTTTGAAAATATTATGGGTATTTGAAAATTATTTCCAATATGCACATGGGTTTTTATTCTTATTTTTGGTGTAAAAATGGGAAATGTTAGGTTTTGAAATGACTCATATTTTGAAATGAGGTGTTTTCCTCACTGTGATTTAAAAATGAGTGTTAAGTTTATATCATTTGTTAATTTTAAATAAGTGTGTTGTTTCCCTTCTCTTTAAAATTCAATGTTGACTAATTTGATTGTATTCATGGAAAAATATGTTCATGGGCCTTATTTTTAATTTTGATATGTGACAGCCCATGTTTTAATAGGTTGAGTTGCAACTATTTACAAGGGTGTTGTTTTATATTTTCTATCATGTAAAAAAAGTGTAGGATTTAGGTGATAATTTTGTCGATTTAATGTTCTATTAGGACCATGCTAAATTTTAGGATTATTAAAGGAAATTAAAATTGTTAAATGGGAGTTTTTGATTATTAAATGGATTGATGAAAAATTAGGAAATTTTTATTTGGGATAAAGGTGGAATGTTTTATTTGTGAATTTGATTTTTTAATTAGTGTAAAAGTATATGGATGTGTTGAAGTAATTTTTTTTGATTTATAATTGAATTACTTAGGCAGTGGAATAATCCTCTAGGAATACGTTTTATACTATGGATGAGGTGTCAAACTAAGGATCTAGAAAAATATATTATACATCATGCTTACACAACAAACTAGGGCTCTAGGAAATGATGGCATACCATGTGGAAAAGTATATTGGACTACTTGTCTTCCTCCATTGGATGGGTGAGACTGATTCTCTGGGAATTACCGATGTTTTTTATTGATAGATCCTGGAATGAGGCTCTGAAAACTACTGTCATATTTTTTATGAGTTTGATGGTCATAATTTTCAATATCAGTAATTATATATTTGTTATATGTATGGTGATAGAGAGTGGTTTCATAAAATATTTCTATTCGTGTGGATATTGATTTATATTTCAAACATACATTATCAACATTTTTAGCTCATGTACTTTGGATAGGTGCCATGTATATAGGTTTCATTCATACTGGGATTCATCAAATATTTAACAGCCTATTCTCAACAGATACAGTAATACCTCTTATGTTATTCAATAGAGGTCTGGTAGGACATTGCCGAATTGGTTTCTCATGGTTTCACATTATAACCCTTGGCCCTATGTATACTATATGATTGTGTGGGTTCCTTAGTCTACATATATTTTCTAAAATTTATTTATTCAATTAATTACCTGCATACACTATTGTGTTAACATGTATTTTCATTATACACTATTAGTGTTGGCATAATATGTTTTTCTCACATCAATCATGAAATTCTATTAAACATGTGTACCTGGGTATCTATAACATATTTATTAAAATAATAGTTTTGGGATGATGCATTGAGTATTTCCAGGTTGAACATGATAGCTATATGGTTTCAGGTGACTGGATGGAGTTTTCTTAGAAATTTCATGATTTTTTAAGTTTATTTTTATTTCATATATTTGGTAACCATACTGGTGGTTTTTATAAGGTATTTATTACATGATCAGTCTAGAATTTATTGTATATCATTTTATTCTAGATTATTTTAGAAATTTTCTCTTTCCTCATACCCTGATGTTTATGATGTTTGGGTAGTTAATTCTTGTTGTGCACACTGATATGCAAGTATAGTCTACTCACAATACACCGTAACCTCCCACTTATATTCAATATCCTCTTATATATATGGAGTGATGGTTGAGGTCTATTTTTGGTTCAAATCTTGGTGGTAGTTATGTGCCGAATAGTCTAGAAAATTACATTGTTTTATTATAGAAGATTAATTCCATAACCATTTATTATTTGAGACTTAGTAGACATGATATAGAGGAATCTGTTAGAGGATGTGATGGATATAGGGATGGTGTGTCATGAACCCCTATTTGGATATAAAGTACATGTTACCAAGTACTGGTTTTATGTTAAACATTTTTAATGTTATAGTTGTAAAGGATTTTATCCTCTATTGATTAACATGTTCCTTATATTGGTTCATTTATGATGGATTTTTTCTATTGTACACTTGGAAATAGGAATGTGACTTGGTTTTGAAAATTCTCATGTACTAGAAATAGATATTTCGTGCATCATGTTATGAAAATTGGATCCATATATTATTGGTCTACTAGTGTGTTATTTTATGGGTTCCCTTATGATTGAACATTATGGATATCTATGGTGAGGATATAAATGTGGAAACTATTATTTAACTCATATACGGTTGGCGCAACAACCATAGAGAGTCAGCATGGTATAGGTATTAAACCACTGCACATCATCTGTATGGTTTTGTTTCTGACTGATTGCTTGTCCATTTCCTAGAGAGAGCATTCTGATGTAATGATTCTTAGAGATGAAAGGTTCCCTAGTTGTGGGATGTTTGTTGGAAAACGAAATCTTATGTAAAGAGGCACTAAATATGGATTTTTTTATCTTTTGATGATGCCTGATGTTTTGATGGTAGTGTGTTGTATTACTTTTAAATAGTGACCTATTGACATTACTGTAGTCTTAGGAGTGGTATCATGAGGAATTTGAGGGTTAAACACGTTATGGGTTGGTCAATTTAAAATTACTTTTTGGTGTGTTGATAACAGATTGATGCTTGGGTTTGTTATAAATAGATTATGAATGGTGATACCTTTAATGGGGTTTAGCATGTAAGATGTCTTTATTTTGGAACAAGAGCACCTGAGCTCTTTTTTTAGCTTTGTGTTTGGATTCTACTGGGGTGGGAATATTTGGATTCCAATCCCTAATGGTATAATTGTATAGATGATTTCTTGTTGGTCATGAGTCCTATTTTGAGTATAAGGTTTCCCAAAGAAATTTCATTTCATGTTGGTGGGTTCTATTTGAGTTGTTACCATGCATGTGAGTATTTTTTTAATGAGGATCATGGAGGTGCCAATTTTTATATTGAAGGGAAATACAGGGATGGTTGATTTCTAGTAGTGCATGTTTTTAATTGAGAATATTTTGGTTAGGTAACCAGCCTTTTTTCATTTGATGCATATCTAATAATGTGGTTACAGAACATGTGTTCATAGTATAAATATTTAATAACACTCAATTCATGAGTGGTCATGCTGATGGATTTTCTCCTATGAGTTTCTTTTAGTTTTAAATGAAGCAAAAGTGCTCTATTTCATATTAGATATGAATTTTCAGTGGTAATGTCTAGTTGATAGTTCTTGTGAGCTGTGGTTTCATATTAATTTACATGATGGATTCATAATCAAGTTATGTGGTGGGGTAATACATGAGTGTATGTGACGGTTAAGGGTCACTGAGATCTTCAAGGTATGAGTGGGCAGTAATTTATGGATTATTTTTGTTTTGGATTGAATGTTACAATATAATATGGTTTAAAGGGTTTTTTGAGGATTCATATCATCGATTCAGGTGAATAATGATGTGAATATGATGATATTATCAATACAATGGAGGTATGAGACTTTTGGTGGGGGGTTTTATTTCCCCACAATTAGATGTGACATATGAAATTTGATTAGTGGTGGTAGTATTCATTGACGATGTCTTTTCGTACTCTTATAAGTGAAAGTCATTCCCAATAACTTGATATCATCATCGGTATTATGAGAGTCAAATAGATATATGCATGGATACCCTAATTTGGTTTTTATATAGGACTTATTGGATGTTACACTCATGGAGCTGTGATTGAAGGATTTCATTGTAAGGATTGCATCATTGACTATTTACTAGTGAGGTCCTCAAGAAGGACTAGATGTCAATGAATTCCAAGGAATCCATGCTCTAATTCTTGGAGAGGGTGATAATTTATTTTTATTTTGTCACGCAAGTATGGGTGGGAAAGCAGTATAAAATCCTTTTGTTAGTACTGGTTAGAGAATGGGATAAATTGGTTGAGGGTTTTTGGGTGAGGCAGTGATAATGAAACACCTTTTGGTGGGGACTACTGTATCTGTTAGGGTGATATAATCATTATGCTAGAAGTGTTTCAAGTTTTTGTAAATGACCATGGATCGGTTGTGGTGGCATTGTGATTCTTGTGAAAAAATGTTCTTATGTGTAATTAAATTCTATAAGAAATGATAATGTGAGATAAATGGGAATATATGACCAAATAGAACATTTTCTTTAGACTCAAAGTGCATATGGAAGTTAGTTTGTTTGAGGACACCAGTGGATATGTTTGGTTGGTGGTGTAATTCCCATGAATGTGAGGGAATATTAATTAGATGAGATGATTATGGGTACCATATGATTACATTAATTTAGTAAAAACATTGGTTTCTTGTGGTAATGATGATTTTATGATCTTTGAGTTATCAAGATGGAAGCAGTGTTTAATATCATAAGCTGGTGGTTATTTGAAAAATCATACGATGTGAAGAATCATATACTAATTAATGACCCATGGTATTTTTAATAGATGATTTTATTGGATGGGGCAGTTAGGTGCCACAAGAATGTTTCCTTTTTAAAATAGGAGATATCTCTAGTTTTCACCAGTCGAGGTCCTCACATTAATGTTCGTTCCTTGGTACTGTTTCTAAAAATTAATAGAAGAATTGTATTATTGGATAGCATGTCGTGATAATTGTTGATAGGGTGGTAATAATTTATGAACATAATGAATTTGTTATAATAATATGTGTTATGGAGGTGAGGTTGTATAATCAGACACAAAGTTAGCCAATTAATTTCGGAAAGAATTTGATTTTTCATTACCAGATTGGTTGAAAGTAGAATTATTACACATGATGTGATTTTGATAGTTTGAATGCATAATTTAATTTAGATGGGGAATGATTCTCATGAGGTATAAGTGGTGTTAATATGATAATTAGAGTCTTTAGATATAATTTCAATACTTTATCAGTTATCGAAAAAGGAAGCACAGTTTCATGAGCATGGTTTAGGAGAAACCATTCAAAACTTTTATGATTGTGGGGTTTTACTTCATTTTGATTTTTAAAAAGTCGAGTTTCATGGTTAGAGAATTTTTTGGGGTAAAATGTGTGAACCAAGAATATACACCATGAATGGTTGAAGAGGTTATGAAGCATGAAACACATGTTACAGATGGTTTTAGACATGTTGTGTACCTTTCTACATGTGGCAAGTAGTGATGACAACATGGATGGTGAAATTTTTTTAAAAACATGAAACACAACTGGGTGGGTCATAGATGTTGGTTTTTATGGGTTAGAACATTCAGTTCATGAATTTTCCAATATAGTATCAAACCCATGAATTTGGTGACCTTGGACGAAGCCAATAACATTGTTTCCACATGGTTTGGTAAGACATTTGTCTATACCATGTGGATTTTCAGATTAATTTAAAACTAAGGATTTTATCAAAAATTACCTTTAGGGGTTTCATCATCTCCACCCATTTCTCCCACATTAAAGGAAAATGATCAAGGGGATCTCAAATGCCCCATCTCATTCATTTTCCCCTTTAATTTGGGGGAGTGTTTAGGGTGATTCTTTGGTGATTGGGGTGATTTTGTTTCCTCTTATGGTTCCCTTTTTTCTTCTTATTAGTTCTTAAAAGTGGCGAGAATATTAATTTTATGTTTTGTGGATGATTCTACATAAGAATGGTGGATTCATCTATATATCATGGTGCTTTTTGTTTGACTGTCATTGAGAAGATCCTGATATGTATTTAGAATGTATTTTTGTGATGTTTCATAAAGATATGTTACTATAGTGAATTTTATTTGGATTAAACAAATGATTTAATATAATTATTTGTTGAATTGGTGTCACCTGCAAAGAATTTTTATTGGAAATGTGCTCTGGGTTACACAACTTTTCATTGGTGAGTGTTTGTATATGGTTTCTATGTAGCACAATAACCCATTAAGTATTCAAAAATTAATTCAATTTTGTTTTTATTAAATTTAAAAAATGTAAATATTTTTATATTTTAATTTTTGTTTTTCTATAAAACTAGATTATCAGGGATCATAATGATATTGATTGGATGAGATGTTTTTAGATGATTCCTCAGTGGTCCTTTAAAATGCCACTAGGATTTGGAAATGTTTTTGAAAGCTTCAATGAAGAGGTGGGTGGTCTATGATATTTACCCATAGTCTTGTTAATTTGTTTTCATGTGTATGTGTCATGATCCTTGAAGCCAATGAGTAGAATGTTAACATATTTACCCATATGTTGGGTTCCTTGGCTTGTATCCTTTTTTACTATTTATTTATTCCATTATTTATTTTCATATAAGAGTAAACTGATTGGTAGTTGTTGTAGACAATGTTTCTGATGGCCTAATGAGTTTTAATGAAACCTTAATCAATACACCATTACAATTTGATACCCATGAAGCAATTTTTCTTTATTACAGAAATAGGTTCATGCTGAGGACTCCATTGATAATTGTCTGGTCATGTAGAATAGCTCAATGTTTTCAGGTGACTCGAAGGGTTTTCGTAGAGATTTAGTGGGACCTTTTAGGTATTTTTATTTTATTTGGTTATGTTATATAACTAGCCCAATGGATTGATTGATTTTTGGATGAAATGGTTATTCATTCCATGAATGAATATAGATTTATTATAGAACGCTTTACTTATTTTCTCATTCAGCATACTTTTGTTTTTTGGTGATTAGTTATTTACTTTTGGTTTCATACTATGATATAGTGTTATAGTCTCCTAAAAGTGAATTGTTTTCCCTTAATGATATTCAACTTCCTCTCACATATGACGAGGCCTGCAAGAGTTTGTAGACGCCGGAAAAGTCCGTTGTTCCCAAACAAAGCTCCGGATGCGGAAAGCGAGGTCATATTTGGAGTCGGAAGCATGTTTCGGAGGGCCCGGAGGTCTTGCGCGGAATTTTGGAGACCCGCACGCAAAGTTGATGAGCCGCGCGCAAACCTCCCGGGATGCACGCAATGCGCTGGGCCGGCGCGCAATTTTGCGCGCCAGTGGCCCGCGTGACTCCCTTGCGCGCCGGGCCCGATTCCGCGCCCGAGAAGAGAATTTCGCGCCCGCGAACTAGATTCTGCGCCCGGGGTTGCCTATAAATATAAGGCGACCCCCGACGTTTTGAAGCTTGCCAGAATTCGAAAGGTCTCTCGTGCGCGCAATCCAGCCCCTTCCGCGCGCAATGCCGATCTTCAGGTAACCTCTTTTCTTTCGCGCAAGAAAGCCTCGGGGTTCGCCTTCGCGCAGAATCCCTTTGGCTCCTTTCCTTTGAATAACCCTTCACTCAAAGGTATTTGCGCGCAAAAGAAGCCTCTTGCGCGCAATTGCCCCCGGGTGCGCGCAATCCAGCCCGATTGCACGCACCCCCCATTTTCAAAGTGACCATTCATTAAAGAATGAGCCGTTGCCCCCGTGCGCTATCCGAAGCCCGGTGCGCGTAATCTCTATCATTCGCGCGCAAGGTGCTGGCCCAATTGCGCGCCAGCCCACCCATTTGCGCGCCGACCCGCGGTATTGCGCGCAAAGATCCTCTTTTGCGCGCAATCCGCCAGGGGCGCCCCCTTTGGCCCCCTTTGGGTACCCGCCTGCATGGCGCCCGATGACCCTCATCCCGGGTGCCCGCACCGTGCGTCGTCTTCCCGTGCGGCCCCCCTAGGCTTGCGCGAAGTGACACGGACCTATCGGCGGCTTCAATGTCCTGCACGACGTTAAAACTGCATACGTCCTGCACGACGTTAAACTGCACATCGTCCCAGCTACAAGACGTTAAACTGTACGCTATTCGTCCTGCACGACGTTAAACTGTAATTCGTCCTACATGACGCTAAACTGCACCACGTCCTGCACGACGTTAAACTGCATACGTCCAAGCTGCAAGACGTTAAACTGCCAAGCATCCTCGTCCGCGCTGCAAGACGTTAAACTGCCAAGCATCTTCGTCCTCAACACACGACGTTAAACTGTACTTCGTCCGGCAAGACGTTAAATCGTCCGCTTTGTCCTCAACACACGACGTTAAACTGTACTTCGTCCGGCAAGACGCTAAACTGTCCGCTTCGTCCTCAACACACGACGTTAAACTGTACTTCGTCCGGCAAGACGTTAAACCATCCGCATCACCTGATCCCGTGTCTCGCACGCAGGATCCCCCCGGTTTGGATGTGGCCCCCACCCGCGCGTCTCTGCAGGGATGTCGGGATTGGAGTGGCCTTCGCCCACGGGGGTAGAGTGTTACAGACAGAACGAACAACGTGGACTTTGATCCCTGTCTTCTAAACAGGGTACGTAGGAAGCCTCTTCGAGGTTCAAGCCCACCACCTGGTCGTCCCGGTCGTATTCACGTCGGTTCGTCCATCAGTGGACCCCTCCTGGGTTCACACTTGCGTCGATTCACCTATGAATCCGCCCCTGTGGGAGACTACACATGTGTATCTCCATTTTGCTTCCCCACTTCCCTTTTCTCCTTTCAGCGTCCAGCATGACGTGAAACTGTGATCCACCCGGCCGTTCCATCCCCCTCTGTGTGAGGTGGTTCGGTTCACTCCTCCGCCCGGCGGCCTCGACCACTTCGTGAGTTGGCTTGCCGACGTCCAGCATGACTTTAAACTGTATATCCGAACTACGCTGACTTTGATCCGCACTAACGCGCGGTACGTAGGAAGCCCCTACGGGGTCCAAGCTCTTCACTCCATCATCCACCCTGATCCTTACCCGGGCCGCCACATCCCGGTGGGGTCATGCCATTTCATTCCACTCCACTTCACTCGGGAAGCCGCCCATGTGCTGGCCCCAGCGTCAGAGGTTCCCCGCAAGGGGTTCTGTCATCTGATCCACTCCTCGTGTTGATCAGTCTGATGCCGTCCCCGCTGGACGTTAAACTCGCGGCATACCCCGTGTTAAACATGGGAAGATGAGGAAAACCTCAGGTAACACAGTTCCCCGCACCCAGTGCGGGATGCCTCAGGCCATCACGCCTTCGAGAAGCCCTATTAGGGACGGAAGGCAGACATGCAGAGGCGCAGTGTTAAGACACGCCCCCGACACCCAGAGCTACCCGATCTCCTCACCGCAGGTTGCTGCCCCGACCAGACTCCTTGGAGCGTCCGGGCGGAATCAGCGTAATTAACCGGTGTCCATGGAGACATGGCGCCGGGAACGAGATTCACGAACATTCATAAATCTATGAGGGAGACCCGGATTAGGCGACGAGTTCCGAGGAGACGTCCACGGAAGGAGGAGCCGACATCCCATCATCCCGGTTTCGATCAAGGAGCAGACACCCCTGAATAAGGGACGAATGTCGCCCGCCCTTGGAAAGCGGGACTGCGGGGCCACAAGCCGCGCGCCCATCCCCTCGGGTTGATGGGTGCACGCGCAAACGCGTCCTGGAGGAAAAGCGTAACCCGACGCACATCCGCACCGAAACAGAAAAATGGTGAACCCGATGTGAATCTCTTCTCCTCAATACGAAGACCGATGGCTTTCAGAGGTGTTGGAAGACCAGCATGCTGCTTGACCGAGCATTCAGTTTTACCCGCCAGGGGCTGGGGATGGGAAATTGGGCACTCCGTCTCGCGACGTCGATGGCCTGGGTCCCCCCCACGGAAGGTGTCGTGGCACTAATGGTTGGTTGTCGATTCCTTTTCCTGTCAGTGTTAATGGGTTCTTCTCCCTGCTTTCAGAATTCAGGTCGCCCAATCCAGTGCCCTATCGCCACCCGCCCACTGGCGCAGGGGTAGGGGAAACACCGACGCGGCTACTCCGCGCGGTCCCGCCCATTCCACAGCCGTCCCAGCAGCCGCAACTGCGGGAAAACCACGCCCTCTCTCCCCCTCGGAGGTCATCCAGAGAAGGGTGGTCAACAACTTGGTGCAGATATATGAGGAAGAGGGAGTCATCCCCACCAGGGACATGGCTCGCCTAGACCTCGAGGAAGATGCACCTCGCCACCAACGCCGCCCCCGAGGGCCGCGCAGGGAGGCACCGCTGCCTACCTCGACATCCAACCGTTTCGGGAGTTTATCCCCGGAACACTCCGACAGTTCCTTCCCCTATGCGGATGAGGTGGAAGATGCCCGGGACCACCCTATCCGGGATTTGCTCCAGGGATCCGCGATGAGGGCTCCTGTCAGGCCACGACGACATCGCCGCCAGGCCTTTCAAGTCGAGGAACAGGCTCTCCACCTGCCCGCGCCGCTCATCCCGACTCGTCTGTCTCGACGCCAACGTCGGGCTCGAGCGGAAGAGGATGACCACCTTGGGGCCCTAGCAACAGCGGCCGCGTTGGCTCAAGCCACTGCTGGCTCCAGTCACCAGGCCCCTGCGCATCCTGAGCAGGGGCACGTCTATGCCCGACCTGGATCGAGGCCCCGACCGCCCCAAAGGCAGGTTGGGTTGACTCTCCCTGTTGCTGGTACAGACAATAGCCACCGCGGACCACCTCGCGGTAGCGCTATTCACCAACAGGGTCTACTCTGTGTGGCCGATCCAAGAGGCATGGGTCATCCCACCTTCCGATCTCGGCCCGGAGGCCCGCCCGGAATCATCTCTTCCCGCGTCCCCTTTGATATCTGTCCCGGTGCTCCTCACACCTTGGTTTCTAGTCCTCTTGGCCCCAGCACCAGTGCGGCCGGAGGACGCCAGGATAGAGATCAGCCATGCCCCGAAGAACCACCCAGGGGCAGGAGGGCGAGGCGTCGACGCCGAGGGAAGAATGATACGGAATTCCGTACAGAGATCCGACCGGTTCATTTCTCTGATACAGAGGCGGAGTATGATTCGGTGACAGAGCCCTCCCCCCAATCCCGCCAGTCAGGGGCAGGGGTAGGAATGAGGCACGTCAGCCTCGTACTTCCCGAGAGCGAGATCGATATGATCCCCGCTTCTCTCCGAAGGTATATCCGGAGTAGCGAGGGCCTGGTAGACCCCCAAGGATCAAGCTTGCGGTTGGTACCGGCCCCTCTGGAAGCGCCTTATTCCTCGATCGGAGAAGCCGAAGACCTTTTCTGGGGACCGACGGTCGAACCACGATCTAGTGCACCCTCGGTGCGCACCGACGCTACGGCAGGATGTTCGCTCGCCGGCCAGTCCTATCGTGATGTGGTAGCTGGGGCACCGCCACCCTCAGAGGGCGGCCCGGGATATGGAGGCCAATCGGCCTGCTCGCCGTATTCACCGCCGGCCAGCCTGTCGGCCCGGCGGCCCGCCTCGGTACCACTGCCGGTTCCCCGTTCATTCCCAGTCGTTGAAGAGGATCAAGGAGACCTGGGTCCCGAGTTTGAGTCGTGGAGCTTCTGGACCGTCCTTGCAGAGGGCCACTTCCCTGAGACGTTTTGGCCAGTCGCAGGACCGGACTTTGATGCACCCGAATCGCTCACCCCGGATGAGTTCGAATGCTTCCGCCGAACTCTCCGGGAGACTCACTCCTGTCTTCACTGCCTACAAATGCCATATCCCGGGAGTCAAGAACACCTGGAGGATATTGGTGAGCAGTGCCGTCAAATTGACCTGGCCACGCTCCCCGCGGTTCGGCACCCCGGGTCATTTGGGCACCACGAGGCCCTCAAACAACGATGCGTTGAGTGTTTTTGAGTACTCCGCAAGGTTATCGAGGAAGCCACTCCCCACGTGTATATCCGTGGATGGGGGCAGTACACTGCCCTATGCTTCAATGCGATTCACCGACAGCCCGATTCACTGGGTGGCCCTGAGGGTACATCCCCAGGGACGGAAACAGTCAATATGGCTGACCTGTCGGGGGAGGGGAACGGTTTGGAACTTCTCGACGGGGGCTCTCCCCCCGAAGAAAAGCCATTGTTGGATCCATTGGCGAGAGTTACTCGTCACCAGAGGAGCCTCCTGGGTCTCCCCGCACCCACTGAAGCACTGACGTTGAGCCGAAACGTCAGTAAAGGTAAAGAGCACGGCGAGGCTATAAATCCCGCCGACCCATCTGCCTCCACGCAGAGGGCGGATGAGGATCCCGAGAAGGCTATGCTACGTCAACAGCTCGCCGAGCAGAAGAAGCTGGTTGACCAGCTCCTCGCCGAGCGCGCTGCAGAACGGCGGCCTGACTACGGTGATCCTAGGCCAGGACAGCAGGGACAGGAACAACCACCCCTCGATGAGGCTCTCCCGGGCAGCCGTGATTATGCCGTGTTCGCCGACAGGAGAGAGGCCATCGCCTATGGCAAGAGGGAGCGGTATGTTTCACCACACCCTCCTGAGCGGCGTGACTATCTGAGAGACCCCGCTCGGATTCCTCCCGCTGCCCCAAGGGCCGCTCCGCCCGCCATCCCACGAGCTTCCGAGTTCGACGACCCTGTCGACGACCCGATTGAAGGGCCATGCAATGCGCTCGTGGTTAGAGATCCTCGCCAGGACTGGAACCCATGTCCGGACGATCCGATGGCGGCACTCATCGCCCACTTGGAAGCCTTGGAGACTCGGCAAGTGGCAATCCCACCGGACGGCAAGCCATACCCAGCATGGGTGGATGACATGCCGGCGCCTCCGGGATTCGGGAATCCCACTTTTGCCCCCTTGAACGGGACTGGAGATCCGCCACAGCATTTGGCCCATTTCAACTCGAGGTGTGGGCCTATGTTGGGGACTCCGGCGCAGCAAGAGGCCGCTAAGCTTCGCTGCTTTGTCCAGATGCTGGAAGGGCCAGCATTTGTCTGGTACAGCCAGCTCCCCGTCGGGTCGATAACTAGCTGGGAGGACCTTCGTAGACAGTTCCTCTACCAGTTCAGTTCCACGACCTAGAAGACGAGTATCGCAGACCTCTTCACGTGCAAGCAGAGGCCTGATGAGCGAGTCGCGGACTTCGTCGCCCGATGGAAGGGTCTCATGTATTCCCTTGACATGCCATTGACTCAGGAGAAGTTGCTGACAATGTGCGTCGGGAACGTCAAGACCGAGCTGGTCCCTTCCTTGATCACTCAGAATTACCCCGGAGGGTTCAGGGACTTCTCAGACAAAGCTCAATGTCTTGAGGAAGCCCTGCAACAGGCCAGTCAGGCACACCCGCTGCCTCCTATGATTCCTGCATGGAGAGCCAGTAGGGCTGAGCCCGCTGCTGTTGCCCAGATAGAGGCCCCCAGGCCGTTGGAGCTGCTGCCGGCGAGACCGGCTCCACAGCCTCACAGGAATCCGCCTCCACGGGCTCAGTTCCCGGCCCAGCAGCGGCAGCCTCAGAACCGGCCGACCCCTCCGCGTAATGTACCGCCACAACCCAGGCGAGATAATCAGGGTCCACCTCCTCGGCTGGCCCCTCCAGCCCCTCGTCAAGACCACGCTCCCAGGGGCCCGCGATACCTGACTTACTCATTTCACAAGGATCAGGTTCACGGTTATTTCCGGAGCGCCCTGGAGCAGAGGATTGTGCGACTGCCTGAGTGTTGAAGGCCAGAGGAGGCACATCTCACGGATAACCCCCGCTACTGCCCCTACCATCGGGCCCTGGGACACACCATCCAATGGTGCTATGTGTTTAAGGATTGGCTCCAAGACCAGATTAACAACAATGTAATCAGGTTGGGCCCAGCTCCAGCACAAGTGGCGGGCGTGTTCGTGGGATCAGACGACGATAGCGGCAATGAGGACGAATGGCAGCTGGTCTCCGACCGCGGGTCCCAGAAGTATAAAAACTGGATGGCCCGCAAGAGGATCATTCGCGTCCATGGAATCATCCGTGCACGCTTGAATCAGCCTGAGCCCCCAGAATATGCGGGTGCTGCTTCGGCATCGTCGTCCCAGCCTACCTCTTCCAAGAAGAGCAAACGGCGGCGGCGCAAGAAGGAAGAGCGTGCCCCGCCAGTTCCACCACTATCCCGCACTCTCGGCGATTTCATGCCCCCGGAGATGGGGATCCCTCCTCGGATCCACCCAGTGGTGAATGATTCGTCCGATGACAGTATTGGGTATGCTTCGGTTAATACCGTCGAGCTGGTAAATCCCTTTTCGGTTCCCGACGTTGAAGAACACCAGGTGGACCTCCCTAGTGTCCCCGGTCGTCGCCACCGTCGGAGGAGCCGCAACAACAGGAGTCGCCGGGGCACAGTAGTTGATACCTCTAGCCAAGCCGTGCACGCCACTGAGACTAGGCAGCAGGCTCAAGACCGAGCTCAGCGTGCGCAGCCCCCCCATCCGGGGATGACGGATTCGCCTCCGCCACTGTTTGTGGTATGGGACCAGGAAGAACCGCCTCAGCCGCGTCGTGATCAGCTCCGCCCTGTCAAGAGTCCATCCGGGCCTCCTGACCCCAGTACGGTGACCATTTCCCGGGCTTCAACTAATGAACAGCGAGATGCGCCAAGCACCAGTCGGCCGCCGGTCCAACTGGCAAGGCCCTTCATGCCTCCAACCGCAGAGCAACCTCCTGCAACCAGGGGCTCGCGCTTGGCCAAAAAGTATGATGTCCTGAAGCACTTGGCCGACATCCCATCGAGACTCTCCATCCTTGACGCTCTGCGCATGTCATCTGAGCTGCGCGAGGCACTCGCTGAATCCCTGAAGGGCCCCCTCCAGTTTGAGACAGAGGTTGCGGCTGCAGAGGCCTTTCACGCCGAAACGATTGAGGATGTCGAATGCCAGGCAGTTATCTCGTTCTCTGGTAAGGATGAAGACCCTCCTATACAGGGGCACATTCGTCCGCTGTATGTCACTGGCCAGTTCAATGGCCTTGAAGTCCGGCGCTGTCTTGTCGACAGAGGGTCCGGGATTAACCTGATTCCAACTCGGACGCTCCGGAGATTGGGGTTGTCTGAGGATGACTTGATTCCCTCCGACCTCAGGATCCAGGGGTACGACCGCACCGAGCAAACCCCGGTCGGCAAGATACGTTTGAAGACCCAGTTCGGTGACTTGGTTGGCAACACCAAATTCATGGTAGTCTCTCAAGACACTGCGTACAACGCATTGATGGGCAGGCCCTAGCTCCACCTTCATGCGGCGGTTCCCTCGTCATACCACCAATGCCTCAAATACTCCCTTAATGGTCGAGTGGGCGTGCATCAGGGAGATGCCTCTCCTTTTGCCTCATGTGAAGCCCGTTATCTGGACGCGGACTATTACAAGAGCAAGGAAAAGCAGATCCTGGCAGGTGAAGTCGAGCCTGTCGCTGTTCCAAGTGATCCCTGGGCAAGTTTGGATGACGCTTACGTCCTCCCGATTCAACGGTTGGACGTAGCCATGGTCTCGACGGCCTGTGAGTCTCCTGATGAGATGACAGCGACCGCCCGTGCCAGTACCAGCGGCCCAGCAGGATCTGGTAGCCCCAATGCAGTTTCCAACGCAGTCTCTCCCGTGGACGATCCCTCCCCGAGTGGAGAGGACGTGGAAGATGCACCCCCAGCCTTTGAGGAGGGCGTCTCCGCCACGATCGATGAGTTAGTACAAGTGAACCTTGGAACCGAAGCAGATCCGAGACCCACATTGGTCAGTGTCGCCATGCCCTCTGAGGAGCGGCAGCAGTACGTGGACTTTCTCAGGCAGCACCGTGATGTGTTCGCTTGGGGCTATGACGAGATGTCGGGGCTAGATCCTCAGGTAGCCGTCCACCGCCTTGGTCTCCCGGCGAACCATCGCGGGTTCAAGCAGCCTCCCAGGAAGATGCACCCATTTCACGATGCCATGGTTGAGGCCGAAGTTGACAAGCTCATCAAAGCCAACTTCGTGAGGGAAGTTCAGTACCACAAATGGCTGGCCAACATTGTGCCGGTCAGGAAGAAGAACGGGCAGATCAGAGTTTGCATCGACTTCCGCGATCTCAACCGCCACTGCTCGAAGGATGATTTTCCCCTTCCAGTGACAGAGCTGTTGATTGACGCCACGACAGGGTTCCAAGCCCTCTCCTTTATAGATGGATACTACGAATACAACCAAATCTGGATGGCCCCTGAGGATGAGGAGTTCACTGCCTTCAGGGCCCCCCAAGGTACCTTTTGTTACCGGGTCATGCCTTTCGGCCTGAAGAATGCAGGTGCCACCTATCAACGGGTGATTCACCGCATATTCAAGCCAATCCTCGGCACACTGGTGGAATGCTACGTCGACGACTTGGTAGTCAAATCGCGCCAGCGTCAGGACCATCTCAAAGATCTTGAGAAAGTGTTCGGCTTCCTCCGGTCTCGCTGCCTGAAGATGAACCCGTTGAAGTGTGCCTTCGGGGTCACCTCCGGAAAGTTCCTTGGATTTGTGGTAAGATACCGGGGTATTGAGATCGACCCAGAGAAGATCAGGGCGATTAGCCAGATGCCTCCCCCAGGTAACATCCGGGAACTGCAAGGGTTCCAAGGCCACTTAGCCTATATACGCCGATTCATCGCGAATATGGCCGACAAGTGTAAGCCCTTTTCTCGGCTCATGAAGAAAGGTGCCACCTATGTATGGGATAAAGAGTGTCAGACTGCTTTCGAGGAAATCAAGCAGTACCTGCTTCAACCTCCGGTTCTAATGCCGCCTGTATCCGGGAAGCCGCAGGTCCTTTATGTGACCGCCCTGGAACGGTCCCTTGGCGCCCTTCTCGCCCAGAAGAACAACGAGGGAACAGAGAATATCCTCTATTACCTCAGTCGAATGCTCCTCGATGCGGAAGTCAGGTATTCCCCCATCGAGAAGAGCTGCCTGGCGCTCGTATTTGCCGTGCAGAAATTACGGCACTACTTGCAGCACCATGAGGTACAATTGGTTTCTCGGGTAGACCCGTTGAAATATATCCTGAGCCGGCCTATGTTGATTGGTCGTCTAGCGCGGTGGGCTATGATTCTCTAGCAGTTCGACATCAGGTATGTGTCTCAGAAGGCCATCAAAGGGCAAGCATTGGCAGAATTTCTGGCCGCTCACCCAACCTCCGCGGATCAGCCGCTAGATCTAGGCTTTCTTGATGAGGCCATCCTCTCGGTCGATCGAGCCGGTCCATGCTGGCAGATGCACTTTGACGGTGCCTCCCGGAGCCCCACCGGTAGAAGACTTGATAATCCTAAGCTCAACAGAGTGGGCTTGGGTATCGTCTTCATTACCCCGGAGCAAGCTGTACTGCCATACTCTTTCCTGTTGTCAGAGGGCTGTACCAACAATGAGGCGGAATACCATGCCCTCATCACCGGCCTCGAGTTGGCTCTCGAGATCGACGTGCCCCATCTGTGCGTGAAAGGGGACTTCGAGCTAGTTGTTAAGCAGATCAATGGCGACTATGTTGTCAGGAAGCCGGAACTTGTGCCATTACTGGAGTGCACCCTCCTTCTGATGGCCCGGTTCCCTTCTCGGCCAGAAATTGTCCATATTCCCCGATCGCAGAACGGTCGAGCAGATGCCTTGGCCAGCCTTGCTACGTCACTTGCAGAGCCTGAACAGGATAACCTGACCGTCCGCGTGACGCGCCGCAGTCTCATCGCTCCCGTTGTCCCGGAGGGAGATCGCGGCCCGTCGGTATGTAATCTCACCACGGTTTCCCCTGTGCCCGGAGCCCCGAGTACCCGAGATATGGCAGTCGAACCAGCCCCTGATTGGAGGACACCTTTGGTTGAGTACCTCCAACATGGCATTCTCCCGCCGGATCGGGCCGAGCGCGAGCGAGTTCGACGCCGCGCATCGCAGTTTGTCCTCCAGAGAAGTCCCGACCTGGAGCAGATCCTCTACAGACGCGGATTCGATGGTGTTCTCCTCCGTTGCCTTCAGGGAGTTGAGATCCCACGAGTCATGCAAGAGGTTCATTTTGGTTCATGCGGTGCCCATCAGACTGGGCCGAAGCTGTCCCACCAGATTCGGAGGTTGGGATACTTCTGGCCCTCCATGATCCATGACTGCATCGAGTATGCCAGGAGGTGCCATGCGTGCCAAGTTCATGCGAACTTTGTGCATCGGCCGCCGGAGCCTCTCCATACCACCAGGTATTCTTGGCCCTTTGCAGTCTGGGGGATGGATGTTGTGGGACCTTACCCGCCGGCGACGGCTCGCCAGTGCCGGTTCATTCTGACCGCCACGGACTTCGTCTCCAAATGGGCAGAGGCGATTCCGCTTAGAGAGGTCAAAACCTGTTCGATCGCTGACTTCGTGACCTCCAACATCATTCATCGATTTGGGGTGCCTCACGCTATCCTCACGGATAACGGAGCCAATTTCCGAGCAGCCGAGTTGATGAAGTTGTACGCCAAGTACAACATTCGCTCGAACCATACATCTCGCTATCATGCGTAGGCGAATGGACAGATCGAGGCGTTTAACAAAACCCTCTCTAACATTCTTCAAAAAATGGTTGGTCAGAACAAGAAGAGTTGGCCGGACAAGCTCCCCAACGCCCTCTGGGCTTATCGGACGACGACTCGCAATTCCACCCAGATGACCCCTTATTCCCTGGTGTATGGAGCTAAGGCTGTCCTGCCCATCGAGATCCAGTTACCGTCCTTGCGCACTGCGGTCTACGACCAGCAAGCGCCGGACAGAGCTGCTGAAGCCCGTCTAGTCGAGTTGGAAGCACTGGATGAGAACAGACTTCGCGCCTTGCACAACTTGGAGAGGCATCAAAGCAGAATGGATCGAGCTTTCAATAAGAAGGTTCGCCTCCGCTCCTTCCTGCAGGGTGACCTAGTGCTGGCCCTAAGAGCGCCAATGATCCCTGGCAGGAAGCCACCCAAGTTGGAGCCCAAGTGGGAGGGACCTTTTGTTGTCCACAAGGTCTATCCCAATGGCGGGTACTCCCTAGCAACAATGGATGGTGAGCGTGTCACCCCTCCCACCAACGCTAGGTTCCTCAAGCAGTACTTTGCCTGAGTCCACATCGTCCAAGATACAAGACGTTAAACTGTTCAGCATTCGTCCAACATGACGTTAAACTGAAAGACGTCCAAGCTGCACGACGTTAAACTGCCCAGCATATCATCCGCGCGGCAAGACGTTAAACTGCCAAGCATCTTCGTCCAAGCTACAAGACGTTAAACTGTTTAGCATTCGTCCAACACGACGTTAAACTTTACTACGTCCAAGCTGCACGACGTTAAACTGCCCAGCATATCGTCCGCGCAGCAAGACGTTAAACTGCCAAGCATCTTCGTCCAAGCTACAAGACGTTAAACTGTTTAGCATTCGTCCAACACGACGTTAAACTGTACTACATCCGAGCTACAAGATGTTAAACTGTTCAGCATTCGTCCTGCATGACGTTAAACTGCCTCTCAAGAACTACGTGCGGCTTGATTCCCATCCTTATGGGATACGTAGGACCGCCTGAACATTCATGTTTCAGGCCCAGCCCCCTCCTTCGGGAATTTCCATCCCACCTCGGGCCCTTGGCCCAGTTGCCTCTGGGTATGTGGCGTATGGTGTGAACGTGGGGCTATGCCCTCATTCACGTCGGTCTGCTCGCCACGCTGTACGCCCCCCACGTTTGGGGATGCCTTCGGCTCCCCCCTTTTTTTCTCTTATCGTCCTGCATGACGTTAAACTGCCTCTCAAGAACTACGTACGGCTTGATTCCCATCCTTATGGGATACCTAGAACCGCCTGAACATTCATGTTTTAGGCCCAGCCCCATTTCCCGGGAATCTCTATCCCGCGTTGGGCCTCTGGCCCCAGTTCCCCTCCTTTTTGTGCGAGGCGTGTGGCGTGAGCGGGGGATTATGTCCTCGTTCATGTTGGTCTGGTGGCCGTGCCACACGCCTCCCACGTATGTGGGACTACCTCACACCCCTCATCGTCCTGCATGACGTTAAACTGCCTCTCAAGAACTACGTACGGCTTGATTCCCATCCTTATGGGATACGTAGGACCGCCTGGACGCTTGTGTTTCAGGTCCAGCCCCGTCTCTTGGTTGATCACGGGGATATGATGTCTTTTGGTTGCTCTCAGGGTGAGTCCTCCGACCCTTTCCGGTGATCTGTTAACATGTTTTGGGTACTTTGGTCTATGACCCTTAGTGTCGGATGCAATCCCGGCAAGTCCTGTGTTGCTTGTCGGGCCGCACGCTTCCTCTTGTTCGAGCCTTCACTCAAAGGGATCCTCGTTAGCTGTTTGGGTACGATTCCTCAGTGCTCTCCTACCGCTCCGGGTCGATTTACCGGCGGGTCCTGGGCCACAAATCGATATGAATCCTGCGCTTGAGCGGTTGATGCTCGTTTGCTTGCCCCGTCCTAGGCTGACGCGATCGGATGTTCTGTTGCGAATATGGTCAGCGACATCCTCGATCGCCATGTCGGCTCTTTTAGGCTCCGAACATTGGTTGCGCGGTCCTCATCACACTCCGCCTTTGTGTGTTATAGTGGAATCTCGACACTCTCTTCCTACTGACCTTCAGTACACCTTTACACGTTAGGCAGGCCAACCATGGTAATGGTGTCTGTCGAGGCTCCCACGATCTGAGCACCAAGGATATATTTTGATGTCCTCCCTAAGGGCCATGTGTAGCTGGAACCTCATCCCCATAAGGAGTAAGGAGTCGCCCGAACAATCGTGTTCTGGGCCCAGTATAGCTGGAGGCTAGCATCTCTGCCCCTCGGGTGATGGACATACGCAGGCCCCAATCCCAGGATCCTTCTCCTGGAATCGTGCGTGACCGCAGGGCTGGGTATGTTCCCACCTCCGCTGAGTCCGCCATATCGCGATAAGCGGGTTCCTCCATGGTCCGAACCGCACGACCTTAAACTGTGTTGTCTGGTCCTACCACACGACCGTAAACTGTGATCGTCTTGGCCGCCCGACGAGAAACGGCACTGCATCGTGATGTTCTCCTCAGAGGACACTCACGTTGGGCGTTGGTTACTAACCACTCCATTTGTCAATGCCTTTTATGGCTTGATTATTGTGGCGACGCAAGGGATTCCTTAATCACGGGCATGTCGATGCACAGAGAAAAACCATCCATCTTTAAGGACAAACAAGAAATATCAAATGCCGCTTCTTCTGGGTGCGAGGGTCAGACCCGCACCCTTCCCCGCGCTGGTGCCCGATTGTGTTGCGCCGCGCTTCAAGAACTACGTGTGGCTTGATTCCCATCCTTATTGGATACGTAGGAACGCCCGGATGTTTGAAACTCCGGGTCCAGCCCCCCACCTCTGAGAGATTCCCCCTTCTCTGGGGAATCCGCCGCCTTCAGGCCACCCTCAAGGCGTGTCCCTTGACCCCTTGCAGTGGTCCACTGGTGTCAAGAGTACTCTGGTTTATTGCCAGGAGGGTCAGGTTCAGCTTGGTCAGGTTCCTTCCATTTTCAGGTTTCATGCTCCCTTTCATTCGGACCCGTCGCCTACGCCATGGGTGGAGCCCCCGTGAACGGTTTGGACACAATGCCTCAGTGCTCTCCCACCGACTCGGGCTAGTGCCCCCAATGGCCTCGGGCAGAAAATCGATATGAATCCTGCGATTGAGCGGTCGATGCTCGTTTGCTGCCTCATTCCATCAACGGTTAGTGCAATATTGATGCTGCTTTTCCGCCACGGTCGGGAATACTCCCATATCGTTACGCCGGTGCCCCCAGTCCTTGAGTGAATGGCCGCATGATTCACATCACATTTTCCACCTCCCATTCTGACCAGGCGAAATCTCGACACTCTTGACACTATCCCTCAGTGCATCTTCGCATATCCAGGGGATAGGACCACGATGCGGCGTACTTTGAGGTTCTTATGGTCTGAGCTGTAAGACCTTAAACTAAGATCTACTCTTATGGTCCGAGCTCTAAGACCTTAAACTAAGATCTACCCTTATGGTCCGAGCTCTAAGACCTTAAACTAAGATCTTCTCTTATGGTCCGAGCTCTAAGACCTTAAACTAAGATCTACCCTTATGGTCTGAGCTCTAAGACCTTAAACTAAGATCTACCCTTATGGTCCGAGCTCTAAGACCTTAAACTAAGATATGCCCCTATGGTCTGAGCTCTACGACCCTAAACTAAGATCTCCCCAAATGGGATTTTGCGTCCTGCATGACGTTAAACTGCACTCGCAGAACTACGTATGGCTTGATCTCCAGCCTGATGGAGTACGTAGGAACGCCCGGGCATTTCGACTCGGGTCCAGCCTCATGGATCGCTAAGTCCCGCCCCTCCTCGTCGCCGGCCGTCTGGCCTGACTTCGGGTGATGCCCCATCGCAATGATGGGAAGCGGCAGTTTCCTCGTCAAAGAGGTTCTGTCTGAGAATTGGGGTGATTCACGGCCAGATTAGTGCATCCGCCTAATACACATCCCCAACGGTGGCACAATTTTGGGAGCGTTGGATTCTGTCCGAACAAATCATCACTTCGCCCCACGCTTCGCATGCCCTGTTGATCTGGATTTCCACCCTTGTGCCTGAAGGAACCCCCAAAGTGGCCTTGATGATGACATGTGATCCGCCTCCTGCAATATGAATGATGACCTTCGGTCCGTCTATTGCAGTATTATGGTCGATTGATCCATTGTCCGCTTGCCGTCTTGGGCATTTCCTGGAAGGCCAACCGTTGTGGATTTCTGAATTCGGGACACGCGATTCACCATTTCTCATTTCCCTATGTTTGGATAAAATCTCAACGCCCCTAGCATTGTCCCACTCGTGTGTCGGAAAAAGTTGGGGGGATGATACATTGATTAGGTCTGAGGTCTCCTTTCCTAGGAATGACCTCCCTCTTTTCTTTAGAAATCCAGGCCCAATTATGGATGCCTGAAGCTTGGTTAACGCTCCCGCGAGACAATGAATTGTGGTCGAGCTTGTTAAGCCAAAGGATGCAGATAAATATGGTGATTCATACAAATGGATCGAAGTATTGAGGAGCAGAAGCAAAATGTTCTGGGAATGCAAAAACAAAGCCCCTAGGGATTAACATGCTGGATAAGTCTTTCTAACGCCGCTACCCTTTGGCTGGCGGCCTCCAGGGCTGCTTCTCGCTCTCTGCATTCCCTCTCTTCGTCGGCGGTCGCAGCACGCAGTTCATCGATCCTGGCCTGTGCGCGCTCCCGCTTGACTTGAAGTGTGACCATCTGTTGGCCCGCCTCCGCCAGCTGTACCTGGGCGTCATCCAGCTGGGCCGTTAGTTGCTCCACAAGCTCAGTGCACGCTGCGACGAAGGCCTCCTTCTCTGCCGCCTGCCCTTCGAGACGCCGGACTTCCTGCTCCGCCACGAAGAGCGCCCGCGTGCTCTCCGACATGTCCCGACTTTGTGCGACGTCGGCACGCTGGCGGCTCTCGCGCATCTTTTCGGCCATGAAATCACGGACCGTCAGATGGAGGCGTTGAGCATCAGCTCCCCCGGCACACAGGAAGCGCAGCCAGGTTTGAAGTGATCCCATGCGCCCCAGCCACTCCGATGGGTCTCGCTTGAGGAAGCGCTGGATGCACTTCCACCCCCTGAGGCACGTTATCCGGCTCTCCTCGACTGCCTCCGCATCCGAGTCGTCCATCTCCTCAGGGTCGGCAGGCCGGTAGGCAGGGAAGGCAGCCAGCAGGTCTGCTGCAGGGTCCGCCCCTGGGGTGTGCTCACGGGGGATAGGTTCCCCGACATTTGGGCGACCTTCTTCTCCCGCCCCAGTGGCGTTGACACCCTCGTCAGCCCCCGACCTCTCTCCGATGTCAGCACCGCCGGCGTCCGCAGCCCCTTGATCAGCAGTTGGTGGGGCCGGCTCGGTTTGGGAAGTCTGTTCCGGAGCAGGCGGCATGTCTGCCACCGGTCCACTCGTGGATGGCCCGGGTTTGGCAACCCGACGAGCCTCCAGCGTTGAGATCACTGCGCAGGGCATGCCGTGGTTAGTCACGGATCGTCAACGGCAAACACCAGCAGTAAAGTAAGGAGACTTACGGGAGTTCAGAGCGTCATCTTCCGCTGCCCCGGCCGCCGCAGGAACAATTGCAGCAGGGGACCCTTCCGCGCTTGTCAATTCAATGATGGGTGTCTGGCCCCCGCCTTGCCCTGCTGGCGCCTCTCCTACTCCCGCTGAGGACGCCTGACCAACATCCGTGCGCTCCTGAGAAAGGTGGAGAAATGGGTTAGAAGCTGTATAAGAGAATGGATGAAGCAAGTTGAGTAGGGATAGAAGCGGACCTCGAGGAGCTCATTGACATCAACATTGTCAGAGCCGGCCACCTCGCCGCTCTCCCGCGGGCTCCCCTGATGGGATCTTCCCTCGGAGCCTTCATCCTCCCCCGTCTCCTCCTCTTCCTCGGAGTCATTGCCACTGTCATCTTCCTCCGGCGGCATCTGTTCTGGAGCAGGCTCTAGACCGAGCATCACCTTCACCAGAAGGGATGGCTCCGCACGCTGACCACGTTGGCGCGCGTACTCGTCCATGGCCGTCAGATACGCATACTGCCAGTTGAAGTCCACCCTGTCGGCGATCTGGAGGCGCCCGACCTCTGGCAGATGGATTCCTTCTCTGAGTATCTTTCGCCAGATGGCGTCGGTCCCCAGTGACTGCCGTAGGGTCATCCAGGCCGACCACAGCGCCGGGAAGACTGCATCATGGGAGGGTTCGAGCAGGCGCCTTACCTGCTTCCCGGGCCGCTCCCCGACCGCCGCATGTGCCCCCTCTCCGGGCGCTGAAGTCGTGGCGGCAGCTTGCGATGTGCCCGCCGCCGAAGTCCCTGCCCGCGCCAGCTCCGCTGTTTGGCGCGCCTCCGTTCTCCCCCGTGTGGCGGCGCTTCGCCTCCTTCCTTGACGCCCGGTCTCCGCACGGGTGACCTCGAGCCGCCGAACTGGCTTCTGTAGAAGCCCCTAGGGGTACGCGATGGCCCAGTGTTCGGCGTACTCGGTTGCCAAGCCTGCATCGACCCCGGTAGGAGGGAGAGTGATAACGTCGCCAGAGCCAGAGGCGGCGAACATCAGCCACATCTGGCGAAGGACGCCAGGGTTCGTCTCCTCCCGGACAGCAGTGAATACCCTCTTCGGCATCCGTTGAAGGCACCCGAACTTCCTGGCGAACCGGGTTGGCACGTAGGGCTCGCAGATCACCTTCCCGTCGATCCGAGCCACGAGCACCCCGCCCCGCATGTTCAGGAAGTACTCGTGCTGCTCCATCGGACCCTGCCCGTTGTCGATCATCTGGCCAACGGGAGTGGGGAACGGGCTGAAGTTGAAATTGGCATGATTGCCAATCCGAATCCTCACGCCCTCCTCATTTAGGGTCATCAGAGCGACCCCCGCAATGTTCAGCAGGGAGGGTCGCAGGCCGTTGCCCGGAGGAATGATGGCGTTCGGAAACGTGTACCCACCAAGGTGAGCAGCCACCCAGCCGTGGAAGAATTGAAAGGGCCCACAGATTCTTCGTGGCGACCCCCCTCATGAGATGCATCCCAAGATGGCGTACAGCTTAGCCAACACTGGGACCCCGAGGTTATATCTTTTGTTGGTAGCCATAGCGCCCGCCATCGCCAGTGTCGCCGGGCGAACACCCATTCTCGCGTCCCGCACTGGCAGGAGCCACCCACTCAGAAAGGCGGCCAGGAACGCCGCGTACCGGACATTTGGGTCCCGGGCCTCGATGACGCGGTACCCCCATGAGCCGTAGTCGCCCGTCTCCAGGACCCGCCAGTACGACCCGTTCCGGCTCCTCTGAGCCGTGGTCGGGCACCGCTTCCCCCTGCCTGGCATCTTGACCGCTGGGTCATGCTCCACGAACTGGCCGAACCACTCCTTGTAGGCTATGTCCTTCTGGAAGTCCTTGACCCCGAGCCGCTCTGTAGCCAGGTCCAGCAGATGCCACGTCAGGATGGGAGTCCGTGACCTGTCGCCCCAGGTGTTCCTCAGAGGCAGGAACTCATCATATGGGTAACCCTCCAGTGGGATACCTCCGATGCAGTGGATGTCCCAGAGACCGATGCCGACCTCCCCATGGTGAAGATGGAAGGTGTTGGTATCCGAGGACCAGCGGGTGAATAGCTCCGGCCCGAGCTCGGACTGCTGGTAGAAGTGGAACTGCGACGTCCACACCGCCTCAAACAGGCCGATGTACCGCAGCTCCTCCGCGAAGTGATCGCAGGTGTGACGTACCCAGAATGCCCAGGCCCACTCACTAGTGAAATTGCCCCCAGACCGCAAGTCCCAGTCCTTCAGCCGGCCCTTGGTGTCGTCAGTGACACTCTGGCGATATATGCTCGAGTAGAGGGCTGGAGAGTTCTCCGCAGTAGGCTCACCCCCGGCGATGGTTCGCATCCTCGGGTTCAGGACATAGACATCCATGTGCCTGGTCTCCCTGGCAGGATGCCCATTGTTGGTGATGTTATAGCGGGGAAGCTCGTCCTCCCGAGTCACCCAGGTCTGTGGCGCATCAACCTCGAACCCTGGCACCGAAACCTCATCTAGGATGCCGAAGTTCCAGAGCGGCAGGTTGTCCGACAGTGGATATGTCTTCTGGGCCGGTGTCAACAAGTCGAACAAGGATTGATTGTTGGAAACAATCTCCTTGGCTCCATAGACCTCCTCGTTCGTCGCCATCTCAGCTCTGCGAGTGGCGGCATCCCCCTCATTTCCTTGATTCACGGCCATCTCAGAAGCTCCATGAGTCGTGCGGGTAAAGGGATGAAGCGTGCGGGATCGGACGAGGCTGGTAGAGAAGTTTGAGAGTTGGCGCGCAATCCTAGTGGACGACGCGCAATCGGGAAATCCGTCGCGTAAAACCCCGGGTGTTCGCGCAAAAGCAGGCCGAATTCCGGACAGGTTTGCGCGACGAGCGTGCGAATTCCGCGCCGGAAAAGGCAATTTCGCGCACGAGAGCTTAGATTCTTATCGCGCGGATGTCCGATGTACGGTACGGGGGGACCCAGGGCCCCTATTTATAGGCGAGGCCGGGTGTCCGCGCTACGCGGAAAGCGCTTTGCGCGACCGTGACAGCAAATTTCGCGCATGACGCCCATTTTTGCGCGCCACAGTCCCGCGCCACCCAGGACTTCGGCATTCCGGCGTCTCCCTCGGAACCTGATCGTTGCGAACTCTCGCCGATCAGATTCCGAGGGGGGGCTTTTGTAGACGCCGGAAAAGTCCGTTGTTCCCAAACAAAGCTCAGGATGCGGAAAGCGAGGTCATATTTGGAGTCGGAAGCATGTTTCGGAGGGCCCGGAGGTCTTGCGCGGAATTTTGGAGACCCGCGCGCAAAGTTGATGAGCCGTGCGCAGACCTCCCGGGATGCGCGCAATGCGCTGGGCCGGCGCGCAATTTTGCGCGCCAGTGGCCCGCGCGACTCCCTTGCGCGCCGGGCCCGATTCCGCGCCCGAGAAGAGAATTTTGCGCCCGCGAACTGGATTCCGCGCCCGGGGTTGCCTATAAATATAAGGCGACCCCCGACGTTTTGAAGGTTGCCAGAATTCGAAAGGTCTCTCGTGCGCGCAATCCAACCCCTTCCGCGCGCAATGCCGATCTTCAGGTAACCTCTTTTCTTTCGCACAAGAAAGCCTCGGGGTTCGCCTTCGCGCGGAATCCCTTTGGCTCCTTTCCTTTGAATAACCCTTCACTCAAAGGTATTTGCGCGCAAAAGAAGCCTCTTGCGCGCAATTTCCCCCGGGTGCGCGCAATCAAGCCCGATTGCGCGCACCCCCCATTTTCAAAGTGACCATTCATTAAAGAATGAGCCGTTGCCCCCGTGCACTATCCGAAGCCTGGTGCGCGTAATCTCTATCATTCGCGCGCAAGGTGCTGGCCCAATTGCGCGCCAGCCCACCCATTTGCGCGCCGACCCGCGGTATTGCGCGCAAAGCTCCTCTTTTGCGCGCAATCCGCCAGGGTCGCCCCCTTTGGCCCCCTTTGGGTACCCGCCTGCGTGGCTCCCGATGACCCTCATCCCGGGTGCCCGCACCGTGCGTCGTCTTCCCGTGCGGCCCCCCTAGGCTTGCGCGAAGTGACACGGACCTATCGGCGGCTTCAACGTCCTGCACGACGTTAAAACTGCATACGTCCTGCACGACGTTAAACTGCACTTCGTCCCAGCTACAAGACGTTAAACTGTACGCTATTCGTCCTGCACGACGTTAAACTGTAATTCGTCCTGCATGACGATAAACTGCACCACATCCTGCACGACGTTAAACTGCATACGTCCAAGCTGCAAGACGTTAAACTTCCAAGCATCCTCGTCCGCGCTGCAAGACGTTAAACTGCCAAGCATCTTCGTCCTCAACACACGACGTTAAACTGTACTTCGTCCGACAAGACGTTAAACCGTCCGCTTTTTCCTCAACACACGACGTTAAACTGTACTTCGTCCGGCAAGACGCTAAACCGTCCGCTTCGTCCTCAACACACGACGTTAAACTGTACTTCGTCCGGAAAGACGTTAAACCGTCTGCATCACCTGATCCCGTGTCTCGCACGCAGGATCCCCCCGGTTTGGATGTGGCCCCCACCCGCGCGTCTCTGCAGGGATGTCGGGATTGGAGTGGCCTTCGCCCACGGGGGTAGAGTGTTACAGACAGAATGAACTACGTGGACTTTGATCCATGTCTTCTAAAAAGGGTACGTAGGAAGCCTCTCCGAGGTTCAAGCCCACCACCTGGTCGTCCCGGTCGTATTCACGTCGGTTCGTCCATCAGTGGACCCCTCTTGGGTTCACACTTGCGCCGATTCACCTATGAATCCGCCCCTGTGGGAGACTGCACATGTGTATCTCCATTGTGCTTCCCCACTTCCCTTTTCTCCTTTCAGCGTCCAGCATGACGTGAAACTGTGATCCACCCGGCCGTTCCATCCCCCTCTGTGTGAGGTGGTTCGGTTCACTCCTCCGCCCAGCAGCCTCGACCTCTTCGTGAGTCGGCTTGCCGACGTCCAGCATGACGTTAAAATGTATATCCGAACTACGCTGACTTTGATCCGCGCTAACGCGCGGTACGTAGGAAGCCCCTACGGGGTCCAAGCTCTTCACTCCATCATCCTCCCTGATCCTTACCCGGGCCGCCACATCCCGGTGGGGTCATGCCATTTCATTCCACTCCACTTCACTCGGGAAGCCACCCATGTGCTGGCCCCAGCGTCGGAGGTTCCCCGCAAGGGTTTCTGTCATCTGATCCACTCCTCGTGTTGATCAGTCTGATGCCGTCCCCGCTGGACGTTAAACTCGCGGCATACCCCGTGTTAAACATGGGAAGCTGAGGAAAACCTCAGGTAACACAGTTCGCCGCACCCAGTGCGGGATGCCTCAGGCCATCACGCCTTCGAGAAGCCCTATTAGGGACGGAAGGCAGACATGCAGAGGCGCAGTGTTAAGACACGCTCCTGACACCCAGAGCTACCCGGTCACCTCACCGCAGGTTTCTGCCCCGACCAGACTCCTTGGAGCGTCCGGGCGGAAGCAGCGTAATTAACCGGTGTCCATGGAGACATGGCACCGGGAACGAGATTCACGAACATTCTTAAATCTATGAGGGAGAGCCGGATTAGGCGACGAGTTCCGAGGAGACGTCCACGGAAGGAGGAGCCGACATCCCATCATCCCGGTTTCGATCAAGGAGCAGACGCCCCTGAATAAGGGACGAATGTCGCCCGCCCTTGGAAAGCGGGACTGCGGGGCCACAAGCCGCGCGCCCATCCCCTCGGGTTGACGGGTGCACGCGCGAACGCGTCCTGGCGGAACAGCGTAACCCTACGCACATCCACACCGAAACAGAGTTCATGTGTTTTTTCATCTTTATAAAATGTTTTAGGGCCACCCGAGCAAGCAATTTTCTAGATAGATACTATAATCATAGAAAAAATATTCCATGGTACACCGAAAAAACTAATGTAATCAAAACTGTAAAACTTACATCCATGTGAATCATTATCACATCTAAACTCTTACACATTGAAAAACACAAGTCTTCGACCTCTTTGAATTATCATGAGAATTCTTGCATCTGATATAAAAATATCTATATATAGGAAAATGTGTTTATAGGGTGAAAAAAAGTACACCATATAATCCCACAAAGTTACCAATTAGAATCAATTTTGAAATCACCGAATTTAGAATTTATAATTTTTAAACAAAGATTCTAATATAGTTTAAAATAAATCAATAATTGAAAAAAAATTGAAATTTTATAAATCATTCCATTAAAGAGGATTCCAACTTATTTCCTTTCACATACCAATAATCAATTGAAATGATTACAAAAATAAAAAAATAAATCTATATAAACAATTATTAGTCAATAATGATCCTCAATAAATTCTAATTATAAAAAGCTCACATTTTGAGAACATCACCATAAAAGTTCCTATACATGAGACTACACTCCCAATAGTAGAACATTAACACAACATAGTAAACATTGTGTACATAATACCCTAGATAAACTGGACTAGTGGGAAAGAGTTCATCCCAGAGTCTGATACATACCTCACCATCGGCCAACATTAAGTTTATCTAAATAATATTATTCTATTGAATCTTATCAATGAAAATATTCATATCATTCTTCAAAACCATTTATATTCAAATCAAAAAGTGGATATTCCATTTTTAAAATCATTTTCAAATCCATAATATTTTATAAAAACCATTTTCATTTCCCTACCCCAAAATTAGAAATAAATTTCAATGATAATGTAATTTGTGCTCGAAGAGAAAGCCTTATTATAAAATAAATTACATTTAAATATATATAATTTCATCACCCATCAGAAAAAAACATGTCAATACATGTTATGTTACATAAGAAATGGGAAACTATTTTTAGGTTAACATTTCCCAATCAAAATTATCTTAATTTACATGATCTATAATAAACATGTACCGAAGGAAACATACAACCTTAATGTTTGATCAAGACACCATGATGATTCAATATTCGATCAATGTCCCTTAATTATATTACAAATATAAAAATAATTATTTTAGAAACCTGGATAAAAATTAGAAATATTGATGAATCATAACCCTAAATATGAACATGGCTAACTGGAATAATAAGAGATCCATGGGAATAATAAATATCTTCTTACCAAAAGAGCAACAGTTTTGATTCATGCTTTTATCTTCCAATGGAATGTGTTTTGAGTGCAAAAAGTACTATAATGGTGTTTATGTGTCATATGTTTTGAATTTGGGATTTATAATGTTTATTTTTAAATAAGATATTACATTCGAGTGTTAGAGATATGAAAATACCCCTTATGATCCCAACATATGTTTCCAACCCTAGTGATCTAAGGGATTCCAAAAATTGCAGATGCTCTTATTTGGCATTTCAGTAGGATGGTGGGTTCCCACCAGCATGCCAGTGGTGCCATATAGTATGATTTCACCATTGTACACACCATAAACTATGTAATATCATGCCAAGATATTGTGAGATAACGTTTTGACATAATTAATTGTTTTTTATAAATTTTCAATGTCATTAAACCCTTATTCTATCTTTTTTATATCAATGTGATATGTTTGTATTTTCATATTTGCGATACAATGTTAAGTGTGTGCTACATGCAACAAAAAACACATAAGGGAATATAATTTCTTGATAATTTACAATATATTATATATTTTAAAATGATTGAATATATTTTTTATATATATTAATTTTCATTATACTGAGTTAGCATGTGTCACATGCAATATTGTGTTTTTTCAATGACTTGGTTATATGAATTACCGATTTTAGAAGAACAAGAAAATACTATTAAAACATTATTATTTAATATAATAATAAATAATCAGTAAATTAAATTATAAATTATGATTATTATTGACTAACTTTTGAAAATAATTTTTTATAAAAAGATAAGATTAATTCATTGGTTATCAATTAATTTGAAACAGAAATTCAAACTGATTGAACATAAGGGAAATATTTTTTTTATTATTACAATGATGTTTTATCCTAAAAAATTAAAGTAATTAAAATTATTGAGTGGTATTAATTTAATATATATATTATATATTATATAGAATAATTTTTTATTCCTCCAATATATTTTAGAATTATAATACAAGAAAAAAATGATATTTCTTATAAAAATAATTATTTCTATAAAGATAGATTAACTAATTTTTAGTGGTGAATCTATTATAAATCCAATTGTTAGAAATTTTATAAATTTAATATTTAACAAAAAAATAATCTTTAAAATACAAACAAGAAAAATATTTCAGTTTGATTTTTTTATTTTACAATAATGTATATATTTTTATGTATAATGAAATAATACTGAATTTTAATTCAAAACATATTTTTTATCTCTACTTTTACAGTGATAAATTTTAATTTATTTTTTTAAAAGTAGAACTATATAAATTATTTATTAATTAATCTATTTATGTTCATATGAATCAATTTCACATTTTAATTTAATATTAAAAAACATAAAAATCTTTTGACCATTTTACTATAAAATCCCGTATTGTCGTCCAATCTGTGGGGTTTTATTTATATTAATTTATGACACATGTGTGATTAGAATTAAAAAAAATTAGATTCAATATTTATAATAAGAATAATTTATATGGTCTAATATGTTTAATTATAACTTTTTTTAAAAACAAATTAATTAATGTGATAAAAATTAATTACAAGGATTAATTAATAATTATACATTACAAGGGACTAAACCATAATCATAAGGGCCAAAATGGCCAACAAAACATGTCCAAAACCCATTATATAGCCATATGTCTACCCTATCATCTATTTTTAGTAATTGTTTCTATTATTGGTTCCTTATTTAATGGAAACAATGTGGGTGGAATTGCATTTTCCAAAATATACAAGAGTGTCAGTCCTCCCCCACTATAAAAATGGATCCTCTCCTCTAACATCCTCACACCTCTCCAGACATATTGGTTCTACCAATAGTTAAAAAAATAGCTCATAAATATCCCTCCCCTCATCCAAGAATCATATTCTTGGGCATAAATCCATCCAAGAAATCATTTGGTGAAAACTAAAAGTACATTCTCAATGAAAAGTTAACATCTTTCCTAAAACTCTTTCATTTTATTTCCTTTTTCCACCGCAAATAATATCATTATTAATTTCTTATAAAAATGATAGTATCCAAAATATTCATAGATGTTATTATTCTACATTTTTACAAACTCTTTCACAAACTTCCATTAAATGGTTAAAGAACATAAAATTTATGTTTGCGGAAAACTACTACCTAATGAATGGATGATTTTTCATTTTCCATTTACCACCATTCATTATTGGGAATTATGTTGTAAATGATGTTTCTATATAACATATATTATATTTATTATTTATTAATGAGTTTCAAATTACTTTAAAACACATACCATTTAATTTCAATCTTATTTAAATATGATAACATCATTTTCGGATGTATGGACTACCAGCACCTCAAAGCAATGTGATGCATTCACACTTTACATGGATGGTGTTAAAGATAATTTTTGTGAAAATGTATTATATATATATATAACATAATAATTATACTGTGATGATATTGTATACATATATACCTATATACATATATTTCATTCACTTACTTTCATTAAATATGACAAAAAAACAGAAACAATGTTCATGCATACATTCAACCAACCATCTCCATGAATGTTTATTTGATCTCAAATTTATATTTTATATAGATTTTTAAAATACATATATACATAATATATATGATATTTATATAACGTTTTACATTATTTAGGTAAATCCTTATCTATGTAAGATAATTAGGAATACTATATGAGAACATGTTTAAAGAAGAAAGAAAATACTTCCCGAAGTTAAATAAAAACATAGAATTAATAATTATAGGGGAATATATATTCAAAATAAAAAGATATATTTCATCAGATATGATTATATTGTGTACATTGTAAAGACCATGATTTTTTTCAGGTAATTTTTTTTCTTATATAGAATTACTTCGAGAGCGAAAAATCTAACAACATATGATTTCGAGAACTAGAGTGCCTGGAATGATCCATCAAAATTTTGATAAACATTAAATATCGTGCCTAAGTAGTTTTCTGGAAAAAGTTGAATAACATTTAAATGGATTCCCAGATCATAAATCTGATGGCACCATTGCACTCAGGATGGCAGGTTTACTATAGTAGTGACTTAATTTTATTCGGCACTGGCCTCCTATAAGAAAACCAGAAAATAGAATAGTAGTAAATAATTTTTTTTAAATACATATAACTCACGAAGGGTTAATCGGATTGAAAAGATGAAACCCCTTTTTAACTTTGGAGGGTATTCTTTCCTTATGATGATATTAACATAGGCCGGTGTGGGACACCAGTGAAAGTAAGTTTTTGGGCGTAAATAAAATAATTAAGTTTCAAATATTTTATTTTAAAATATATAACATCTAAACAGTAACACAGTTTGAAAATCCGAGAGCACAATTGAGTTATTTGGGGCGTTTTCTACTTATGAGGAGCCTAAACTCGGTCGGTGTTGGTCGAGTGTGAATGCTAAATATTTATTAAACTTTTTTTCGGGGACGTTCAGTAAACGCGCGAGATGTCTCTTCTATTATCTAAACCATTGAAAATATTAAAAATATGGGGTCTCTATTGAATCTACAACATCAATATTCACATAAGAGAGTATTTACGTTTACCACAGTTGGTCCGTTGAAAAATTTATGTTTTGAGACTTTTTAAAAGAAATTAAATAAAATAAGTTTATTATTTTATTTCATATCCTCCAACGGACAAGTAAAGGGGTGGGTCCTATGACATGTCAAACTAATAAATGGATTGATCTTCCATCTCAATGTAATTACGTCATTGCAGAATTAGGATGATTTTGAATTGATGAGCCCAATTAAATTTTTACATCATTTCTTAACCTCCCAACCAATTATATATATGGATCTTGGGGAGATTTAACATCACAACTTCACTATGCAATAAAGTGATGAAGAATAACCATGATGCCGGACCCTTAGAAGATAGAGTTGATCTGAGCAGGATGTGATAGGTGACACTAAACCATGAACTAGAGGACGACGTTTGAGCAGCGTCATTAGAATCATGTTGTGGAAATGAAGAACATTATACCACCTTCATGCGTGCACATTTCTTCAACAATTTTAGGTACGGGGTTTTAATCATTTATGATTCCTTAAAAGATTCCTTCCTCCCCTCCTTGAAAATTATATGAAGAACTAGGATCAAATGACTAATGTGATGATATGAGAATCATTTGTTTTGCATGAGGTTGTTATAGGATATCATTTTGGGGTTTGGTTTGTTGTTTAACACAATAAATTGTTAAACCCTATTTATCCTCCCTCTGATCATGATCTATGGTGGAGGGCACATTCCTAATGAACCCGGCCCGAACGCTCCACAAATTTGTTGCCCATTATCCATATGTGGAAGACCGATGGTTTGGAAACCATAAGAGGATAAGAAAGGGGAGACACACTAACGCATGCCGCTAGAGGAGGTCACAACAAGAAGTCATGGGGAACATTAGAGAGGCCTTCATCGGTGGTCCGCATAGGACGTGGAGCATGTCATCACATGGTGGAAGTGTGAAAAGGGGCCATGGATCTTATGTCGCGGTAGAAAGAGAACGCAGTCGTCTCATAGGCCGGCCATGGAAGGGAAGGGTTTCACGCAGTCATGCACTAGCAATGAGTAGGAGACTCCGGGTGAAGCTGTGGTGGAAGAGGCAAAACCCATCCCTCTGGTGGGTTTTGCAGTGACCGGGTGGTGACCATTTGGCGACACCGCATTGAATTCTGAATTTCCTTTGCTAATTTGGGATCTTAGGGGAGTGGCTCCCACGAGATGCCTGGTGGAAGCACGACAGGTCATGCCCTTTGCGGTCGGACTGCCCTGCAGTGGGCTGGGCCACACCCCACCGGCCGGGTCATGCCCCACCATGGGCTGAGCCGCCCTTGAGGGCTGCCCCATTTTGTGGGTCAATCTCGACCATGGCCTAGCGGACGGAGCCCTCTGCGGCCAAGCAAAGACCGGGTCAGGTCGTGTTGGTCCAATCGGGTCGGACTGGACTCGTTCCCAATTGGGCCCAGAAACAATTAAAGTGCCTTATCTCGAGAACCAGACATTCTTATGATGAACCATCTATGGCGCTGGGATCCTTGGAGAGAGATGGTCCTTTTAAATTACTATATGAGTGTTTTGGATAAACCTGGTGTATGGATGGGTTGGATCTCACCTAAATCCAACCTGGCCCTCACTACTAAAATGAAAAAAAAACGCACATACTGAGCGTCTGGTTGACACACTGTTTTTTGCGTTGTAACCATTCTGACACGATGGATCATTAGGTTACTTCTTTTTGAGACATCGTGCTGGTTAAAAGATGAACAATTTTTGGGGGAGTGCTTCTCCCAAGTGTGCTATCTATGTAACCCTGCGACTAGCTGAGACCTGACGACTGCTGACTTTTCAGCTCAAAGTTTCTCAACGTCCATGGTACGCAGTGGGGAGGAGTACTTTATTTGGCCATGGTGGGGGGTGTACATGGTATGTGAAGGGGAGGAGTACCTCAGAAGGACACGGTGGGGTAGAAGCTTTGTGTGACCATTCAAACCCACAGTAGTTGATGGGGTAGAGTACCTCATCAGTTCAATGTTAGTGGGAAGCACCTCACTATGATGAAGCAGACCCATTTTACTTGATTGAGGTGTATTTCTCCAGTAGTCGAGGTGTACGATGCTGTGATTTGGAGTGTTACCTTTTCCTAGGACCAGAGAATTCATGGTTTTCTATTAGTATTCATAGCGATCTTGAGTGGGTTAGTGTCATATCTGGGTTCTCTAAGTTGTATACCTTGTTTGAGCTGAATCTCTAATTGAGTTGTGTCTATTGCTTTTCTCATTGTGATTGAGATCAGGAATATTGGTTTTCCATGTAAAATTTTGAGAGACCATCAGGGGGTATCCAAATACCATCTGAGTTTTGTTATACTCATCACTACACAGGCTTCTCCCACACCTTCTTGGGTCCTGTACATACGGCGAGAAGCTTGGCTGAGGCATGTGGGAGATAGGATTAGGCGGTACGTGGAGGATACAGGAAGACATGGAGTGGTGAGGAGGTAATCTGTACCTACTCTTCAGGTAGGATCATGAGTGCTGGAACAAGTAGTTGTGTTTCCTTTTTTCATATGTATTGTTCCTTTAGTTGTATATGTACATTCAATTGTAGTCGTACATTCAGTGGGGCTCATATTCTAGCCCCTTTTACTTTCAACACTCCTTTTTTAGTGTATTATTTTACATCATAGTTTATTATTTTTGTGTACTCGGGCTGGGTGTTTATACCAGTTTAAAGGCAACGCCTTCCCCTTTTAGGAAATATTCCTTTTGGTGCTTGTTGTCAGCCCCTAGCTTATGGATGGTGGGATTTTTGTAGTCATGGAATGGGCCCCGGGGGACGGTTAGTGACAAAGTGTTATCATTGATGTTCTATTCTACCGAAGAACTAGGACTCTGATATTTTCTATGAAGGAATAGTATTAAATATTATGATTGTGGTTTTCAGTTTGGGGAGTCCTTTTTTCTGTGTTAGTCGACGTATCCATAAACCAGAACCCTAGATTCTTATTTCTAACTCGGTGCACAAAAATAATGATTGTGTGTGTTTTGAAAAGTTTCCTTTTTGATCTCTTGAGTCAGCTCATGATGTATAATTAATTGATTTTGGCACACCATTCTTCATTCAGAATTATAGCATGTAGGTTTCCAACCATGATTCCCGAGAGAGTACCGGATTACAACTCACTAAGTAATGAGGCCTCACTTCAGGGCCCTCTTCTGGAATTGTAACCTTTGGGTGGTGTACCAGCAGCACCACTACCCATTGGGAAGTCCATAACACCAGATTCACTAGTAGTGGATGCACACCGACTAAGCGTGTTTCACAAGTTCCAGTTGCAAAGGATTCCGAGGTTTCAAGGAAAGATGGACCCATAGGCAGCTTAGGACTTGCTGGAGGCTATGGAATGAGTTTTTCACCCGGTTGGGACCCTAGTTGATTTTATGGTGATCCAAGCAACCGACCTTTTTCAGGCAGCAACAAGGAGATGGTGGAGCCTGATACTCCAGATACATAATGAGGTAACCATGATCTGGGAGACTTTGATGGCTTTTTTGGGATGAGTTCATCCCTGTGACCATAAGATCTATTTGTATACAAGATATGCTACACCTATAGCAGGGAAGCATGATAGTGTCCCGGTACTCAATGAGGTTCACTGATCTCTCCCACAGCTCCACCGACATGGTACCTTACCCCTTCTTCAGTTCCCAATGCAATGAGCAGGGTCTCCGATGGGAGATCAGATCATCGATCATATCACTCAGCTTACTGACTCAGGTTGAGGTGATTTAGTGAGCTCTATTGGTGGAGATATTTCTAGCTGAGGAGACACCCACCACGATAGCTGATCGTACCACGATTCACTATTTTATTCCACCCTTACAACGTTGTTTTAAACTAGTTTTGTAATGAATATTACAAATATAATAATAAATTTCACATGATGTTTTAATCATTTAATTAATTTTAATCAACATTATAATGGGAAATGTTACTTTTTTTTTCATTTCAGTGTAGGTGGAGGTGATTTGGAGGGCCCTTGATAAAGTGGAAGAAAAATGGGCCAAAATTGCATGGATCCATGGAAATCTGTCCAGTGTTTTGCAGAGTAAAAGAATTAAGTGCATCCAAATGGGATGAAATTTATTGGGCATGTCCAGAATTTAAAAGGCTACATTTCATAGTAAGAAACCAAATCCTGATTCGGCTTCTATTGGTGCCATTTGAACTGATCTTCCCAAGCCACCGAATTTGGACCAAGTCAAATGAGGTGTTCTGTATTTTTTCAATATTGTGAGATTTATTTTTCCAAAAGGTTCCAAACATTCGATGGAGACAGTAAAAAAGTAGGGCTACAACTTTTATATTTTCCCCAATGAGATATAAGGCTGTCTGAAGGCCGAAACGCATGGTAAAAGTTGATTGATGAAATATGTGTTCCTAAAACCGCCATCTATTTTTCCTATAAAATGGCACCTTGGGATCCCCATTTACATGTTCGGACAAGGAGTGAGGTTCATCTAATTTGGAGTCCTAGAGGAGTCTCCTAATCACATTGGATTTTCGTGAGTCCCCTATCCTAATAGGGGAATCAAGGATGAAGAAGGAGTTCCACGCGAGCTTCCTCCTCCTCCCGATGTTGAGCTAAAAGTTGGGTGTTCGTTGTGAGGGAGCTACACACATGTCAAGGGAGTTCCAAGGCATACACTAGCTACTGGTTTGGAGTAATTTGGCTGTTTAAACATTTCATTCCATTTATCTTATTTTACTTTAGATTTGAATGCTTGATTTGATGCATGTGAGTGTTATGCTCTTAATTTCTAACCGATCGGTGTGAGGTTTTGAGTGCGTGACTTGTGTTGTTCCAATTGTACATCACAAGAATCCTTTTCATAACTGCATTATTGAAATTTAAATATTCTTTGAAATCTATTATTCCATGCATAAGTAATCAACCTTGACAATACGATTGTTACATCATGGTTTGGTCATTGAAGCATTGAAATAAAATCATAGGAATTAATCGGGATTCCAATTAACTCCAACCAAAGAATTACAATAATCCTAAGATCAATCTCTATGAACAATGAACATGATATGTGTATAGTGAAATCAAATCAACCCTTTTATCTCATATTTTTCAAAATCCACTAGGTCACTCAACTTTTAAGCTATTTCATCTAGGTCATTGTTTTAAACTCTTTTCAAAACCACCCCCTCTCTTAGTCATTTATATTAAAAATACACACTCTAAACCTACCAAAGCTTGTTAAGAGATGACCTAGGGTATACCCTAGACTATAAATCAACCTTAAAAACAGAATCAATTTGACGTGTCATGAAAACACGGTCAAATTTTGGCACCGTTTCTGGGGAGCTCTTTGGTTTTTTGTGCGTCTTTTTTATAATTTTTTTGTAATTTTTGTGAATATTTGTTTGTTTTATCTTCTACCTTTGAATTTATTTTTGTGATCTAATTTATTTATTGTGTAGGTTTTGTGTATGACGCGTTCTACTCAGGGAGACCTACAAACTTTTGAACCTAAACCGGAGAGGATCCTATATCAACGAAACCGAGACACATAAGACAACACTTTGAAGGGGGAGACATCACATCTTACAATTCTTCTTGATCCTTTTTCTTCTTCTGAAACCAATGTTAAAACTGAAAATAACATGCATAACATGGCTGAAAATAATAGAACAGTAAAATAACTAACCTCACCTGATGTTTATATCCGACCCACTTACATTCAATTACAAGGAGAGTCACCCAATTTTGAACTAAAATCTGGTTTAATTCATTTATTACCAAGATTTCATGGACTGCTTGGAGAAGATCCACATAAGCATTTAAAAAAATTTCATACTCTGTGTTCAACATTAAAACCTGATAATTTGGATGAAGAAAAATTAAAACATAGGGCATTTCCATTTTCATTAGAAGACACAACTAATGATTTGTTGTATTGTGTTAATTCACCTATTAGAGGTTGGGCAAGACATGAAACGACTTTTTTCGTAAAAAATACATCACAGACTCATGAACTACAACAATAAAGAAAGAAATACGTGGGATAAGATAATATCAGGTAGAAACTCTTCATGAATATTGTTAACGATTTAAAATATTATGTTCAAGTTTTCCACACCACCAAATAAGAAATAAACTTTTAATAGAATTTTTATATGAAGTTTTAATTCCAATAGATTGTAACATGATTGATGCTGCAGCAGGAGGTTCACTAGTGGATAAAATCCCAATTGCTGCAAGGACCCTAATTGATACCATGGCACAGAACACTCAATTATTCAATTCAAGGTCCAGTATACCCATTCGAGTTTTCTATGAGGTAAAAAATACTGAATTCGAGAAGAAGTTGGACACAAAGTTTGAAGAGGTGAGTACCCTTATATGACAACTTTCTCTTTCCCAAGGGAAATTCCAATATCCTCCTCCCATACATTGTGTTATCTGCTCTTCTGATACCCACTATTCTGACCAATGCCCCCAATTGAGAGAAACTTCTGAGAGTTATGAGGAAATATTCCCAGGACTCCCCTATAACCAACACATTAGGCAAGAGCCTTACTATCCATCCAACCCTGGGTGGAAAGACAACCAATACTGTAGTCAAGGGGGGGTATTCAAACCAGCCTCATCAACCGTGGAACCATCCAGGGCAAAGTAGTCATCAAACACCACCACCCAGAAATTTTCAACCACCCTAAAGGCCATTCCAATAACCCCCTCCAAAACCCGAGCCTATCCTAGAAGATATGATGAAACAAATGGATTCCAATAATCTCCAGTTCCAATAAACCACTCAGGCATCCATACAAGACCTCAAAAACCAATTAGGCCAACTATATAACTCGGTGGGTGAAATTCAAAGCCATGGGTATGGTAAAATACCCTCTCAACCACTTTTCAAACCTAGGGATAAGGGAAATGTTAGTGCCATCACCCTTTGGAGTGGAACTCAACTTAAAAGCCCAATTAACCCTCCATTAGAGTCATCCTATCCTAAGGGAACCACCATCCCAACCACTAAAAAAGGTTCAAATGAGATGGAACCTTGTCTTGAGAGAAGTCCTACCAAAGGAAAGAGTGTGTCTATTGATGAGTTACCAAGCCCAAGCATTCCACTTCCATTTCCCCAAAGATCCACGAAACAAAAGAAACAAAAGGAAACTAATCATGATAAAGAAATATTGGAGACTTTCAAAAATGTGCAGGTTAACATTCCATTGATTGATGCCGTCATGAAAATTCCAAGATATGCCTTGTTTCTGAAAGAGATGTGTACCCACCGAAGGCGACTTAGAGGTGATGAGAAGGTGAGTTTGGGGAGGAATGTCTCAGCATTGATACAACCATCTCTTCCCACCAAGTGCAATGATCCTGGAACAATCTCGATTTCGGGCACCATAAGGGAGTATTCTTTCTCCAATGATATGCTTGATTTGGGTGCTTCTATTAATGTGATGCCTCAATCCATATACTCTTATTTGCAGGTTAGTGAACTAAAGCCCACATGAATAGTTGTTCAGCTTGAAAATTGGAGTATGGCATGCCCTTCTGGTGTGTTAGAGGTTGTTCTTGTGAGGGTTCAAAATTTAATATTTCCTAAAGATTTTTATGTGCTAAAAATGGAAGATGATATGTTGAATGGGCACTCCCCAATTATATTGGGGAGACATTTCTTGAAAACTACCCAAGCCATAATTAATGTCCATAATGGTACATAATCTATGGAATTTGGTGGTGACATAGTCCATTTTTACATCCTTGATGCCATGAAGCACCCCTCAGAAGAACATTCCTCCCTCTTGGTAAATTCAATTGATGTACTCCCTTCCCATAAAATCACTTCATTTGTTTCCCCTAATCCACTTTCTGAATTTTCCTCTTTGATTGAAATTATTGGTAATGAATCATGTGTTGATTGTTTTAGTGGTCTATAAAAGTGTCATGCATGTTTATTAATTGACAATTTCTTGAGCACGGAGGATCACATGACAATCGATGATACTTCTATGCTTGTAAAATATAATTCCTCATCTGAGGATGATACCATTGAGAATTTAGATGAGATTAGTGACCTCTCAGATTCACACACACTCCCATCAATCCAAAATCCACTTAAATTGGAACTAAAGAAACTGCCTCAAGATTTAAAATATTCATATCATTAGAATAGAAACAATTTTCCCGTCATCATTTCTAGTTCACTCCCTCCTAAGCATGAATTATGACTGCCTGAACTTTTTAGAGAGTATAAAAAATCATTAGGATGGAAACTTTCGGACATTCATGGTATTATCCCATCAATTTGTACACATTATATTTTATTAACTGAAAAGGCTAAACCAGTGAGGCAAGAACAATGTTTACTGAACCCAAACCTCTTAGAAGTAGTTAAAAACGATGTAACAAAGTTATTGGCTGCTGGAATCATTTACCCCATCTCTAACAGCCAATGGGTTAGTCCCGTTCAAGTAGTTCCTAAACAAACTGGCCTAACGGTAATTAAATATGAAAACATTGAATTGGTTCCAACTCATGTGGACAATAGTTTGCGTGTCTGTATATATTATCGTCGACTAAACCAACACACTAGGAAAGACCATTTACCATTGCCATTCATTGACCAAATGCAAGAGAGGATAGCCAGGAAGTCCCATTTTTGTTTTCTTGATGGGTATTCTGTATACTTTCAGATCCATATTTCCCCTGGGATCAAGAAAAGACAACCTTCACTTTCCCCTTTGGCTCATTTTCCTTTATAATGATGTCATTTGGCCTGTGCAATGCTCGGGGTACTTTCCAGCGATGTATGGTTAGAATTTTTTCGGATTACCTGGTTAATTTCATGGAAGTTTTCATGGATGATTTAACTGTTTATGGATCCTCTTTTGATGAATGTTTATGTAGTCTTGATTCAGTCCTACATTGCTGTATTGAAATGAATCTTGTATTAAATTATGAGAAATTCCATTTCATGGTGCGCCAAGTTATAATTTTGGGAAATGCCATTTCTGGGATGATATCCAAGTAGATAAATAGAATGTGTATGTCATTTCTTCCATATCATTCTCAAAAATGTACGTGATGTGCGGTCTTTCCTAGGTAATGCTGGATTTTACCATCGTTTCATTCGTGATATTAGTAGGATTGCACTTCCCCCCTCCCGCTTACTCCAAAAAGAGAAAGATTTTGTTTTTGATAAAGAATGTGAAGAATATTTTAATAAATTAAAATGGAGTCTCACATCACCCCAGGTAATCCAACCACCTTAGTGGGATTTACCATTTGAGCTCATGTGTGATGCCTATAACTATGTAGTTGGGGAAGTCTTATCACAAAGGGTCGATTGAGCTCCACATGTAATTTCTTATGCCTCAAGTACATTGGACCCTACCCAAGTAAACAACACCACCACTGAAAAATAATTTCTTTCCATTGTGTTTTTCCTTGGATAAATTCAGGTCATACCTTTTAGGTTCCATAGTCATTTAGTTCTCAGACCATGAAACCCTCCGGTATCTCCTAAATAAACTGGAAGCCAAACCACATCTCATTAGTTGGATGCTCCACCTTTAGTAATTCAATCTAGAAATTAGAGATAAAAAAGGAGCAAAGAATGTGGAGGCAGACCATATCAGTAGGATCCCCCCATCCTCAGACATTGTCTCATCCCCCTGTATCCCCATTAGTGACTTGTTTCCTAATGAGAAATTTTACAAAGTACAAGATGTTATTCCCTCGTATGATGAAATTGTAAATTATTTGGTAGCATCTTGAATTCCTACTAATTTCAACAAAAACTAAGCCAGTCATCTAAAACATGAGTCTCGTTGGTACATTTGGGATGACCCCTACCTTTGGAGCACATGTAGCAATCAAGTCCTTAGGCGTTGTGTTCCCGATACTAAGTTTTAGTCTATCCTTAGATTCTTCCACACTCTTGCTTGTGGGGGCCACTTTGGTCCCCAATGGACTGCTCGCAAAGTTCTTGATTCTGGTCTCTTTTGGCCAACACATTTTCGAGATGCCTATGAATTTTATAAATCTTGTCCTCGTTGTCAAAGAATGGGGAATGTCTCTAAAAGTAATGAAATTCCACAACAAGCCTTGCTCTTTCAAGACATTTTTGATGTTTGGGTCATTGACTTTATGGGGCCATTTCCCAATTCTTTTGGAAACTTGTACATTCATTTGGTCATAGATTATGTATCAAAATGGGTAGAGGCACGGGCCACTAGAACATATGATTCCAAAACAGTTGTAGAGTTTTTGGGAACTCAGATATATGGTAGGTTTGGATTACCTAGGTTCATCATCAGTGACTAGGGTTCTCGTTCTGCACTGAACAATGAAATCACTTTTGCGTCGGTATGGGGTTGTTCGTCGAGTTTCTACTGCATATCATCCATAGACCAATGGTCAAGCTGAGGTGTCAAATAGAGAGGTAAAACAAAATATTGAAAAAACCATTCAACCCAATAGAAATGATTGGATTCTTATACTTAATGATTCATTATGGGCCTACTTCACTTCATTCAACACTCCCATTGTAATGCCACCCTATCATCTTGTGTTTGGAAAGATTTGCCACCTCCCTGTTGAGATTGAGCACTGGGCCTACTGGGCCATCAAACAATGAAATTCTAATCATTCTGGTGCTGGTTCTCAAAGGAAGTTGCAGATTCAGGAGCTAGAGGAAATGAGAAGATATGAATATGAAAACTCCAGGATTTATAAGGAGAGATCCAAGGCATACCATGACCGTCTTATCCTTAATGTCCAGTTCCATATTGGGCAGAAGGTCCTCCTTTATAATGCAAGGCTGAAATTGCATCCCTGTATGATTCATTCCCGCTGGTTGGGACCATACATTATTACTAATGTCTCTCTATTTGGTGTTGTTCATGTTCAAAATGAAGAAACAGTGAAAACATTCACTATCAATGGGCAGCGGCTGAAGCACTTTCATGAACCCGTTCTGGAGTCCCCGGTGGAGGAACTCCAAGTTCAAGAAGCAATGTATGAATGACATCCACCAGGTTATATCCTTCCTTGCCACATTCTCTTTTACAACAGTGAGGACAATGTATACTCTAGGTGTGGTGGTGGATACATTTCTGGGTTAGTTAGGAATTTTCATCGTTTTCTACTTTTGTTTTCTCTTTTTGGCCTTCTTTATTGTATTTTCATTTTTTCCCATAAACAATTTCGAAGTTCCATGATTTGGTGACCATAATGTGTGGAAATTAAAAATACCACAATGAAGGATGAAAATCATTTTTGTATGAATTTAACATCAGGGAGTGATTTTTAGAGAATTGGTTTTCCATCAATGATATAATTGGTCATATCTATGTGAAACCTTTAAGATGATTGATGCCCTTTGTGTGAGTAGTTTTTTGGAAAACTGTGTCACTAATATCTACATACATTTTTTCACCAAACAACAAAGTGTGAATATTTATTACATAAAATAAGGTAAATATATGTTGGGTTAAAATTTTTCATCTTGAAATGATATTTCCATTCATTCGTTCCTTATCCGATCTGTTTCATCACTGTAACAGATTGACCTATGTGTGTGTACCTATTGTATGAATATTGTACACCCTCAAAAAACATTTTTTGGGTCTTGGGCATGTCAAAAACCACTCCTCCTCAATCTTTGATCTTGTTATAACTATTTCAATTAGTGTCGTGAGGAGATCAAACAAGGGTTGAGAGATGAGTGTAAGATTTGTTCAAATTGAAACTTCAAAAAATATATATAATAAATGAGGGGAGTGATGAAATGTGCCAAATATGGGGATATCATGGACATGAGCTTATGGTTTGACTTTTGGGAATACTTAAATGAGTGGGTCATTAAATATGATTACAAAGGATGTAGGACAGGTTCGGTGACAAAAACATTTAAACTGAAGAATGTTAAAATAACATATATTTATTGGATAGAATGTTGAAAGAATAGCATGGAATGGTTTTCACATACACACATGAAGAGTTAGTGTCATGGTATACTTCTGAATTCCATTCTAAATTGGGTATTGTGAATCTTATTAAATTTCGCTATGATATGATTTATGAGACATCTTTTTCAATTTTCACTAGGAAGAACTCATTGGTTTGGTTTGTGCATTGATCACTTTAATTTAAATAAAATTCCCTCAAATATTAAATCTTCATTATGTCTAAAATATATATATATATATATGAATCATTTTCATTGGATATGTGATTTTTCCCAGGAGTGAAAATGTTTAGGTGTGGGGGTTTGATCGTACCACAATTCACTGTTTTATTCCACCCTTACACCGTTGTTTTAAACTAGTTTTGTAATGAATATTACAAATATAATAATAAACTTCACTTTATGTTTGAATAATTTAATTATTTTTAAACAACATTATAATGGGAAATGTCACTTTTTTTATTATTTCAATGTAGGTGGAGGTGATTTGGAGGGCCCTTGATGAAGTGGAAGAAAAATGGGCCAAAATTGCATGGATCCATGGACATCTGTCCACTTTTTTTAATATTACAAGAAATAGGTACATCCAAATGGGATGAAATTTTTTTTTCTTTAAAAAATTTAATTGCATACATTTCTTATTAAGGAACCCAATACAGATTCGGCTTATATGGGGCCCATTAGAACTGATCTATCCATGCCAACGAATTTGGATCATATCAAATGTGTTGTTCTGTATTTTATCAATATGTTGAGTTGTATTTGTCCAAACGGTGCCAACTTTTAGGTGGAGATAGTCTAGATGTTGTGATACATCTTTTCTATTTTCTCCAAAGCTAGATAAGACTGTCTGAAGGCCGAAATTCATTGTACATGTGGATTGATGAAATTTGTGTGCCTAAAACCACCTTCCAATTTTCCTATAAAATGGCACCTTGGGCTCCCCATTTGAAAGTTCGGCCAAGGAATGAGGTGCTGCCAATTTGGAGTCCTAGAGGAGTATCCTAATCACCTTGGAGGTTCATGGGGCCCCTATCCTCATAGGATAATCAAGGATTAAGAAGGAGTTCCACCCGAGCTTCCTCGTCCTCCCAATGTCGAGCTAAAAGTTGGGTGTTCGTTGTGAGGGAGCTACACACATTTAAAGGGTGTTCCGATGCATACAATAGCTACTGGATTGGATTAATTTGGGTTTTTAAACATTTCATTCCATGTATCTTATTTTATTTCAGATTTGAATGCTTGATTCGATACATGTGAGTGTTATGATATTAATTTCTAACCGATCGGTGTGAGGTTTTGAGTGCGTGACTTGTGTTGTTCCGATTGGACATCACAAGAATCCTTTTCATACCCACCTTATTGGGATTTAAATCTTCTTTGGAAACTCTTATTCCATGAATAAGTACTGGACCTTAACAATACAATTGTTACGTCAAGGTTTGGTCCTTAAAGCATTGAAATAAAATCTTTGGAATTAATCGGGATTCCAATTAACTCAAACAAAATAATTACTCTAAGCCTAAGATGAATCTCTATGAACAATGAAATTGATATGTGTGTAGTAAAATCACATCGACCCTTTTATCTCATATTTTTCAAAATCAACTAGGTCACTCATCTTTTAAGATATTTCAACCAAGTCATTGTTTTAAACTCTTTTCAAAACCACCCCTCTCTTAGTCATTTTTATTAAAAATATACACTCTAAACCTACCAAATCTCCTTGAGAGACAACCTAGGGTCTACCCTAGACTATAAATCAATCTCAAAAACAAAATCAATTTGATGTGTCATGACAAACCAGTCAATATCCACCACCAGATTTCATGTAGTAGAGTCGTCTATAGCTGGATGAAGGCAGATGGCGCATAGGTCCAAGAAGACCAGACCTTCTATTAGACATCCTCAGGATGTAGGGTTAGAGGTATGAGGTTCGAGAGGCAGGTGAAGACAGCGGAGGGTCACACAATGTTACAGATGTGGCTGGTCGGGTCCCATGGCTCTCCACTGCCCAACCTGCCATACAGATGAATAGTTGAAAATCCAGGGACTACCTAGGCATCGGTATAGGTTTGAGGGAAGAGGTCCTCATGATGGAGGAAGTCTGTAGAGGAGCTGGTCATGTAGTATATTGTGGACATCGTTTCGCTGTTCTACCATCACTTCCACTAGGTGGTCCCCCTCGACCATAGGAAGCATGAGGACTAGGACGAGATCAGCTACAGGCAGCTGAGGCCTAAGACCACGATTATCTGGAGATCATTAGAGGTACAATATGTGTCTACTCCAACATAGATATTGTTATTATAGACACAGGTTCCAGTCACTCTTTTATTTCCAAAACACACGTTCAGAACTCGGTGTTTTTGGTGGATCCATTGGCTCAATCCTTATAACTAGAAACTCCTACAGGAGAAGATTCGATGATTACACACTCGTGTCAGTAGTGTGAGATTACTCTAGGAGATGAGAGATTCGGCTGGGATCTCCTAGTAGTGGCTTTGTGGCCTTAGGACGACATCTTGGGTACAGACTGGTTATCTATAGTCAATGCTCAGATTGAAAGTATTAGTTGCAAAGTGTGGTGTATCCACATGGATGCAGCTAGGTTTTCCTTCACTAGTGAGTATAGTTTCCTTGTAGCAGGGGATGGATTTACCCAGAAGAGGGTGAAACCGATTACTAATCATTTGGCTTTCCTTACCCTCTGAGCGGCTGATGTTGAGAGTCCGGGCTATCCTCTACTGGTGAACCAGTATGCCGATGCCTTTCCAGATGACATTCCGGGACTACCACCACGTAGAGAGGTAGAAATTTACATCGACTTATACCCCATTATGTCATTGATATCTACAAAATCATATCTGATGGATCCCATGGAGCTACATATGTTACGGTTACAGTTGGAGGACTTGCATGAAAAGGGGTTCATAAGACCCAGTATTTCTCCCAAGGAAGCCCCGATTCTGTTCACCAAGAAGGCAGATGAGTGTTTGAAACTCTGTGTGGACTACCAGTGCCTGAACCAAGTGACTATTAAGAACAAGTATCAACTTCTATGGATTGATGATCTTTTCGATCAGCTGAAGATATCTCGTTGATTTTCGAAGATATACCTCAGGTCATCAACATAGGAAATGAGATGAGGATGTGCAGTAGACGACCATCAGATTTTTATATAGCCATTATGAGTTCATGGTTACGAATTTATATGTGACCGATGCCCCAAAAGTGATCATGATACCCATTAACAATATCCTTCATCCATACCTTGATTTCATTGGGTTGGTGTTCATCGATGACATCTTGGTATACTCGGAAACGTAGGAGGAGCATGCCTATCATCAATAGGTAGTTCTGGATACACATTGAGAGCAGATTCTTTATGGTAAACTCCTGATGAGCCACTTATGGATACAAGTGGTCCACTTTCTAATACATTTTATCTCATAGTTTGGATTTTCAGTGGATATAGTGAAGATACAGGTTATTCTCTCTTGGGATCCACCAAGGAGAATGACGGAATTGCGGAGTTTCATATGGTTGGCTGGGAACTACTAGAGGTTTTTGAATGACTTTTCTAGAGTTTTTGCACCCCTGTCAGCATTGAAAAATATGGGGTATCACTTTTTATGGTCAGAGGGATGCCAGAAGAGTTTCTAAAAGATGATCCGGAGACTAATGAGTGCCCCCATATTGAGGCTACCAAAAGTGGGTGTTGGGAATGTCGTATACTACGACGCATCAGGGGCCCATATTGGGTGTGTCCTGATGCAAGAGTAAGCAGTGATCTCTTATGGATCATTACTGTAGAGAAAACATGAGTAAAACTACACCACCCATGACTTGGAGTTAGGTGCAGTGGTTTTCTTCTTGAATATGTGGAGACATTACTTGATGGGTGAACGTTTTACAGTCTACTCTGATCACAAGAGTCTCAGGTATATCTTCTCCTAGAAGTACCTGAACATGAGACAACATAGATGGATATAGTTCTTATAGGACAAATAATTAGAGATAATCTATACTCCAGGGAGGGGGAACTTGGTATCAGATGCACTCAGAATGAAGTTGGGTCTAGAGTTGTTTGAGTGATTTGATAGGTCAACTAGCTGTATTGTAGATATATTTCATGGATAGAGATGGTGCAACATACATCCATTCGATAATAGTCACTCTCACACTCCTTTAGTGATTCAGGGATGCACAACCTGGGTAATGTGACCGTGAGGCTCGATGTGATCAGATATCCTAAGGGCATGCACTTGATAGATTTTCTGATGGTTAGGAGCATGTCATCCACTTTAGAGGATGTACCATGGTACCGGTGGAGAAATGGGAGGAGTTGTTGAGGGAGTTCCATGTGTCCCCTCTTGAGGTATATCCTAGAGCGGCTAAGATGTACCAGGACCTTCAGCATCTGCAATAGTGTCCAATGATGAAGAAGGTAGTAGTTGAGATTGTTTCACGATGCGTCCTTGGTCAGCAAGTGAAGACCATGCATCTAGTTCCAGCAGGCTTAGCTCATCAAATATAGGTGATAGAGTGGAAGTGGTATGAGATATCTATAGATATTATGATAGGGCTTCCATGAATTTACAAGGGATATGATTCTATCTGGGTGATTATTGATCGACTCACCATATCGGCCCACTTCATACATAACCAAGAGCAGGGATCAGTAGAGGGTTTGGGATGCCTTTAGGTGCAAGAGACTACGCGACTTCATGGGGTTATATCGACTATCATCTTTTACTGTGACACACGTTTCACATCCCGGAAGTGGAAGGGATTGCAGGAGGCATTCAAGAATCATCTATGTTTGAGATCCGACATTCATCATCAAATGGTTGGTCAGATGGAGTGAACCATTCAGACGCTGAAGGACATGTTACATGCATGCATCCAAGATTTTGGCCACAGTTAGGAGGATCCACTTCCCTTGGTAGAGTTTTCATACAAAAACAGTTATCACTCCACCATCGGTAGGGCATCATTTGTGGCCCTATAATTTCGAACTTGCAGATCAACTCTTTGCTTGGAAGACCTGGGTGAGTCAGCACTTATGGGTCCTGAGTTGGTACGAGATACCACTGAGAAGGTGTAGACCATCTAGGAGCTGATATGGACTACATAGAGTAGACATAAGTCTTATGTTGATAGGAGATAGAGACCTCTGGTGTTATAGGAGGGGGAAAACGTTTTCCTGTGAGTCTCTCCTCAACGGGGACTACAGATATTTGGTAGGGGAATCAAGTTATCACCGAGGTTTATTGGGATATTTCTAATACTTCAGAGGATAGGCGAGGTGGAATACCATTTGGAACATCCACTATAGTTGGTAAAGGTTCACGAGGTCTTCAACATATACTAGATGTGGAGATACATGAATGACCCATCTCATGTCATCGACCCTGGCATGCTGGACTAAGATGATGGGGAAACCTTTACGGAGGCTCCAGTAGACATTGAGGATCAACTAGAGTGGGCCCTTCATGGACAGTCTATACCTCTGGTGCACATTCACTAGCATCATGAGAACCTCTAGGAGATCACATTGGAGCAGGAGGCTCTGATTCGTTCCTAGTAACCCCATATTTTTCTTACTCTATGTTGTGGCTTTCTGGGATGAAAAGCCCTAATATGGGGAGAATGTAAAGAACCATAATTTTTTTCATGTAATTTTTTGAATTACATGGAATTATTACAAGATAGAGAATCTTGAAGGTGCATAATTTCAAGGTTCGGAGATCCTAGAACGATCCGTCTCATTTTTGGTAAACTTTTAATACCACATGTAAGAATTTTTCCAGAAAATGTTCAATAAATATTAAAAAGTTTCCCAGATCAGAAATCCTAGGGCACCATTCTGCTCAGGATGGTGGGTTTAACCTAAGTGAGGCATATGTATATTTAGCTCGGCCTCTTATGTGAATACCTGAAAATAGAAAAACAGTAAATTAATTAATTCGATAAAATTATTTTATTTTTCAAATTCTTATAACTCATGAATGGTAACATAGATTGAAAATAAAATACCACCATTGAAATCATGGGGGTATTATTTCTTTGGGCTGATACTAACATTGGCAGGTGTGGGCCTCCAGTGAATGTTAGTTCTTGATGTAAATAAAATAATTATATGGACATAAATTTATTGAAAAATCCATAACATATAGATGGTAAAAAAGATTGAAAATAAAAGATTACTATTGTGTTCGTTGGGGCGTTTTATCGTTAGGTGGAGCCTCTCCTCGACCAACACTAGTTGATGGTAAATGCTAATAATTTATTGAATGTTTTTTAGGTAGGATTAGTAAAAGCGTGATTGGTGTTTTCTAACATCTGAATTGTTTCTTGGATTAAAAATATGAGCACAACGTTGAATCTGTAGGGTCTGGATTCACTTCATAGAGGCTTTAAATTGACTGCAGTAGGTCCATAGAAGAATAAATGTTTTGAAAAATTCTAAAAGAAATGAAACAAATAATTTTATCATTTTCTATCATAAAATCCAATGGGAAAGTACATGGGTGGGTTCAGTGATGTTTCAAGCCAATAAATTTCCCGACCAGGTAACCCTAAGTAACGACATCATTGGGGAATTATGAAGCTTCCTAATTGATGATCCCCATTAAATTCTTATGTCGTTACTTACCCTCCCCCTATAAAATATATATGGAGCTTGGGGAGGGGTATCAGTATATATTCGACTAGCAATGAAGTGTTGGAGGAGCACATTGATATCAGACCCTTAGAAGATGGAGCTAGTCCTAACAGGAGGTGATATGTTACACTGAACCATGAATTGGAGGTCGACGTGAGAGAGGCGTCGTTAGAAGACTATTTTGAGAACAAATAACACTAAAACACCTTCATGAACATGAATTTTTAAGACAATTCAATGTAGGGGGTTTATTGGTTTATATTTCATTAAAATATTCCCACTTTACCTTCCCTAAAAATTATATAAATAATAGGGGTCAGCCGACTAATGGGTTGATCTATGAAAAATTCATTATTCCAGAGGATGTTATGGGGTATCCTTGTGGGGTTTTGTTTATTATTTAATACAAGAATTTTTTAAACCCATTTTATCCTCCTTTGATCACAAGCTAATATGGATGGCGCGTGCCTAACGAACCCGGCCGGAACCCTTCACAAATGTGTTACCCTTACACCTTTCGTTGAAGACCACCGGCATGACGAAACCAACCGGATACGAAGGAGGTGACATGCCAATACATGCTGCTAGAGTAAGCTGTGAAACAAATCCACAGTAGAAATTGGAGTGACCGACATCGGCCGATCATTGAGGATGTGAAACGCACCTTCACGCGCCGCCTGTGTGCAACGGGGCAACGAATCGTCAGCCGTAGCAGAAATAGAATCTGGTTAGCTCATCGACCTGCCACAGAAGGGAAGGGAGTAATGTCGTCACATGCCTTCGGTGAGAAGGAGACTGTAGCCAAAGCTACAACCGAGGAAGCAGAACCAAGGCCTCCTGCGGGTTCAGCTGCAATCGGGCATCCCACATGTGGGACCGCTGCTGTAAATGCCGAACAACATTTGGCCATTCAGGATCTCGGGGGATAATCTCAACTAAGAATCTTGATGGAAGCACCACGGGTTGTTCCCCTCATGGTCGGACTTCCCTCCAATAGGTTGCGCCCCTCACGGCCGAACCTACGTCCAGCGGGCCGCGCCCCTCGCGGCCGAACCACACTCTAACGAGCCACCGCTAGCGGGCTAGGCCACCATTTTGGGGGCCCCTCCCTACATGGGTCGGGCTGCCTCTTTTTTTGGTCTGGGAAGGACCTCAGCCCAGTGGGTAGAGTTAGCCTCGGCCCAGCCCAAACCGGGTCGGGCCAGGCCGGTCCGACCGGGTCGGACCGGACCCAGGCCCCACCGGGCCTCAAAACACTTAAAGGGCCTTATCTCAAGAACAAGATGTCCATTTGATGAACCATCTATGTTGTTGGGATCCTTGGATCCAGACGATTCATTTTATATACTCAATGATAGTTTTGGAGAACCTTAGAGTACGAACAGGTTGGATTGCATCTGAATCCAATTGGGCCTTCGACATAGAAATGGAAATAACGCACTGAATGGGCGTCCGGTTGATGCGTCATCTATTGCATTGGAATGACTGTGACATGATTTATCATAAGGTTTCATTTTTTTGAGACTTCATGCATATTGAAATACGACCAATATCTTGGGGAGAGGTTCTCCCAAGAACACTATGTACAGAACCCTATGACTAGATGAGACCTGATGACTGCTGACTTTTCGACTCAGAGTGACTCGAAGGACACGGTACATGATGGGAGGAGTACCTCCATTGGAATTAGTGGGGATAAGCCACATTATGCAATGGGGAGGAGTAATCAGCATGCCACGGTGGGGCAGCGGTTCAATGTGACCTGGAAGACCCATAGTATGCTATGGGGAGGAGTACCTAAGTAGTTAAAGGTTAGTGGGAAGTGCCTCTGTGTTACATGGATGACCCACTATACTCAATATAAGAGGATTTCTCTAGAAGAATAGGTGATCGATGTTCGGACATGGAATGTTACATGTTGCTAGTCCTTGAGAATTCGTGGCTGGCTATCAGCATTCATAGCGATCATGTGTGGGTCATCATCATATATTGTTTCATCTATATTGTAAAACATGTTTTATTAGAGACTCTAATTGAGATGTGTGTATTTATTTGTGAATTATGATTGAGATAATGCATTATGGTTTTCCTTGTGAGATTTTGAGACACCTTTGGGGTCTCAGGTTCCCTACTGAGTATTGTTATACTCACCCCTATATGGTCTTTTCTCGTACCTTGTTGTATCTTGTATAGACGACGAGTAGCTAGGCTGAGGATTTAATGAGCCAGGACTGGGAGATACGTAGAGGAGACAAGTGGACGTAGAGTACTAAGGAGGAGATATATACCTACCCTTCAGGTAGGGTCCTCATAGGACGACTTAGTATCTATTTTACCTTTTTCAGTTGTATTGTTCATTTAGTTGTATTTTTACTTTTAGTTGTACTCGTACATTCAGTTGGGCTTGTATTTCACCCAATTTTACTATTCACAATCTTTTTTACAACATCAGTTTACTTCACAATTGCTTCTTTTTGTGTTCTCGGACCGTGTGTTTGTTCGGGTTTAAAGGAAACACCTTCCCATTTTAGGGAATACGCCTTTCAGAGCTAGTCGCCAGACCCTGGCCTATGGAAGACATATTTGGGGTAGTCACGGCACGGGCCCTAGGGGAAGGGTCGTGACATATATAATATGTATAATAAACATATATTTATTATAAATTAGGTTTTTATGAGTATGATAAGAATCAATAAAGATGGTAATGGAATATCTACCCACGTTTTTATTTCTGTGAGATACATGGATTATTCACCATTAATTGTTTTTTGGTGAACATGCTACCCATGAATGTATTATATTATTCACAAACATAAATTTATTTTTATTTACATATTCATTTTATAATATTTCTTTTGTAGGTTTAATTGTTATAATGTTATGAAATCGGTAATGTAATTTTTCCTCAATTTTCTTTCTTTAAGACACATATTTTTTTATGAAACTATATACTATAATGACATGTATATTTTTATAGTTAACATGTTATATCATTAATATCCTTATATTTCATGATAATTACGTCTCCATTTAATTCCATTTTCATTCATGGGGAGTATGATTTAGTGTTACCAAGTGGTTTGAGTTTATTGAATCAATCTGATCATTTATCAAGATTATTTATAACAATTCTTTGATTAATTAAATATTATGACCCATATCTCATGAACTATCATGAATTTTTTGGTCCTCTATATATTCATGTTATACCCATTTAATTGTACCATTTTACTAATCATTGGTACATATGATAATAAATAAAATTCATTTATGAAAATTTGGTTATAACTTTCATTTCGGTCAAAAATCCATATTCTTTAAAAAGTGTGTTGTATAGAATATTGTCCAAAATTGATTAATATTTCGCTGTTTTTTTAAAGGAAATTTTAACCCAATATTTTTCTTATTAAATAATGGTTTTAATGTAATATTATATTTTCTTTTTGATCAATGACCATTTCTAAATATTTAAGGTGAAAAAGGAATGTTCGGTATGTACATACATTGAAAGTGTTAGGACCATAATTTCCATGAAACGTCCTTTATATGAATATCAATTTTTTATAATGAAAAATTATTTCCTCATATTTTTTTAATTTATTTTTAATTTAAATTGGATTTCAAATAAAATGATTTTAAAGAGAAATTTGTGATCAATATATTATTTTAAATGATTTTCAATTATTCTCAAATATATTTTCAAAATGATTTTTTTCAAAGAATAGGATTTAAATGATTTTAATCTATCATTATAAAATTTCAAATCCATTTTCTATTTAATATTTTTTAAATGATTCATGACTCATTTATAAGTTTTCATAGTTTCTTCAAAGAACAAGGTTTTCAAAAAATATTTCTAGCTACATTTATTGGGTTTCAAGGAAAAATGTTTTGAATAGTTTTCTGGACTTACTTATAAGCTTTCATGTTTATATTAAAAAAAAATTATTTTTGAAATGTTTTTTGTTTCTAAAATAATTTTTATAATAATAAAGGAAATTTCCCACATGAAAGTGTATTAAAGGATCGATCAAAATTATTATTCATGTATGATGACATTCATTGATGTTACTCATTCTTTCGAGGAAATTCCCCAATGGATCCATTCATATTGTTTCTATGAATGGTTTACAAATTATGAAAATGTGTTTATAAAACATTTTATCTTTCATAGTATATAATTTTATGAAATCAATTACACTTTCATGAGTTATTTTTTATGATGCCCGCTTCCTTTTATGGGTTATTCTTTGATGAAATGATTTTTAAAATAATCATTTCCACATATTAAGATAATATTTCATGTTTATTAAAAAAAAATTATTTAATGGGTTGTGATATTATTTTTTAGGATCTTTTGGAAGATGTCTATTTTTTTCAATATAGTATGGTATGGACCTATATCTCCCCCCAAGGCATGGGGTAGCGATTTATATATCATGAGATATGCTAAGGTGGTATTGGGGGTCACCATTAACTACTAAGAAATAAAATGGAGTGAATCATGAATACCATGATGGTATGGGGAGTGAATTCATAGTAATAATATCCCCATGGGTGTGAACCATTATTTCCATGATGGTATGGGGAGTGAACCCACATTACTAAAATGGCCTTAGAAGAAATTCCTTGAATACTATTGAAATGATTTTATATTCTTATGTGTATTCCATAATTCAATTTCTTATTCCTTCTTTATGATTTCATGTATTATGTTCTTTATTTTCTTATTTGTAATGTCCTATTAACTGCCATTATTTTTTCCACGATTCATATTTACGAACATTGATTTGTAGGGTATGATCTTCTATTTTTGGATCATGTTCTCATACCATTATGCTCATAATTATGTTTTCATATCTTACATTTTTATCCATAAATGGAATTGTAGTTCGCCCATTTTTATGATTCATTCACGGGGTTATAAAGATATGTATAATGTTTTATGTCTCAATGTAGGGTGACAGTCATTAAGAACCTAATAGGAGATAATGTCGCTTACTTATGTACTAGTCATTATATTTCCATGATTCCAAAGTCACATAACAAATATGGTCTTTTGATATATATTTGTATAATGTTATAAGAATTTCATAAATGTTATGTAATGTAAATGTATAAAAAGGAAGGAGAAGAATTGTTGCTTTCAATGAAAATGTTTAGTTTACCTTTGATAACTAGGATGAGGATACCATAGTTAGAACTATATGGACATATCTATTAATAACTCTATGTATTAGGATAAGTAATGATAAATGTGCTTGAATTTTGGAAAATAATATATTGAGTGGTTTCTAATAAATAAACCATGTTTAGTTACTACATGTGGATTTGGCTCTAGAAAATATGTTCATATGGGTAATAATTGAATCAAGGTGTGTTAGACATGACTCGACGTAACCCGGTACACAACAATGTGCCTTATTAGTTACATACTTTGACCCTCCCAAGGGATATGCATTGGGAATTATCAACCTCGTTATGAACTATAATGGTGGATTTAAATGCATGTTGGCTATGAATTTTCCCAGATAAACATAAGTTTCCATGTAGTAAAGAAGTATTTTATTATAATTTATACATCTTGTAAGTGATTTATCATGATTATATGGTCTCCCATTTTGATTACTGTTTCTCACCCTATTATTTCTATTTTTAGGCAATGGAACATGGATAAAATTTAATTATTGATATGTGGAATGTATTTGATTATAAATATTAATATCCTATGTGGAATGTTAATGATGTGAATCTACAAGGTGTTACTATTATTGGTTATATTGTTTAATTAAAATAGATTTTCAATTACATGAGTATTTTAGGGGGTGTTCTTCTAGTATTATTTATATTAAATTTTTGTGGCCTGATTATATTGATGTTTTAGAAGCTTAACAAATGACTAATATTTAATATTATAGAAAAGTGGTATTAATAAAAAATATGATGAAGTTGACGTTATGGTTTAAGAATAAAATTGGATGATTTATGTATATGTGTTTTTGAATTCAACGATTATGTTACATGAATCATGAATTATATAATTATTTTTAGCATATTTTTTCCAGCAACTATTTAAAATTATATGTTGAATAGTGATGAGTATGTTGAAATTTTAAATTTTTATTAAGGGAATTTCACCCTTAATGAGATCATAATGTTGGAAAATTTTTGTTCAAATTCACTAAATAGATGATTGATTTGGATAAGGTGCATAGGATGAAAATAATTAACTGAGACATAATATGTGATTTGTTGAAAAATTGGTATATATATTCATGGATGAAGTTTAAAATTTCTTAGATTTAAGAAGTATATCTACAACCGATTTGAATAGGTTATTATTCATTTCATCCAAAATGATTTCTGTTAATTCAGTATATTTACAAGTATCTGTTGAGTTTACAAAGAGGGTATTCACAAGTTATAATGTGACAAAAGAGAGATACTTTGTGATAAATTGGGGATCAAAGTAAAGATGATTTCATGACCATTCTATATTTTTATATATTCATCTTTTTGGAATAATTACATGTTAGAAAATTTATCTATGGGGATAATGTTAAAGTAATTTCTCACCATATGAGGAAATATTAATGTTGGACAACATGTGATCTCTTTTTGATTATGATGATAAGTAAAGGAATATAGTATGAGAAAACATTCTATTTTAGGGATGACATAATCTGTTAGTTATTTATAAATGATAAATTCACCATCATTCAGAGGATTAAGTTATGATGTGGGAATTAATCAATAAAAAACAAAATGGTTATATTGTACATATGACAAAAAATGAAATCAAGTAATTATATATCATTATGATTCATGAATTTAAAATTCTCCATGAATCAAGAAAGAGGATATTGAAAAGTATTTAACGTAGTGCATTCATCTCTGATGAATCAGATGGTCCCTTAGATGATCATAGATTTATGGTTTTTTTATCACCCACTTATATTGATTATTGTTTATTATCAATCTTTATTACAACATAATAGTTATATTTCACATCAATGCCTATATTTTCAATTCCCACCTACGATATAAATTATGTAAACCTAGTTATATGTTTCCTTTGGTAGACTTAATGATTCCAAAATTCATCATTTAAATGATGATTTAGAATTAAACTTTTATTTTGTAGGTTTATATGAATAGAACATTCATGTATTAAATATTTAATAACCCAGACTAATTTTTTGGGTGGAAAATCATTGGGGGTGGTAATTGTAACTCCTTTTTATTTTTTGAATTTTTATTAATAATTAATTCATGTAATGGCCCAATCTAGCCCACCGGTGAGTCACATAACCTCAAGAATGTCACTCCGTACACTGGAGGATAACAACTAGAAACTAGGGTTTAATGGTGGTTCATTGGGGATTATTGACCCTCATAATCAGAGTACAACAATTGTGTAATAGAATAAACAATAGTCAATAACAGAGGTAATAATGATCGAAAAAAAGAAGAATAAGAATAATATATTATTTGAATATTAGTTGCCAACACCAATTTATAACATTAAATGAATTTCTAGATGATGATGATACATAAGATAACATACAAAACAAATATAATGCATTACCACACAATAAAAAATAAAAAAATGATAGAACAACCCCATGGGTGATCTCTAAGGGCATCCTGACCTCTAACTCATTCTTTTGTTCATAAATCATTGATATATGAAATACAACAAATAACCTAGATCTTAATAATGTAAGATCTAATCTTGTACCAAGGGTACCCTAGTAGTGTGTGAGATGTAAATATCATTAGTTCGACACCTATGGTATCTAGCCCAATCCCAACAATGCAATATAAATTAAACTGTGAATATGTATTCTTAAAAAATATGTGAAGTATTGTGTAACTAAATTCCATGTACTTTCTTTATCCCGCAACTGATGTCTAAACATATATCCAAATAATTTTATTATTATTACCTTTTTATAGTAAAAACACTTGTTTTCAATATTTAAATATCGAAGATACAAAAGGAAACATGTAATAATATATACTAAAGATGTCCCTAGCTAATAACCAAGGAGATGTAGACCTCATGGATCTCCAACTCAGTAATAATTGTAGCCTAGCTAATGGATAAAAGTGAAATCCAATGATCATAGTCTAAGGAATTCAACAATTAGACCCTTACTCAGTCCAAGGAGTTCATCCAAGGTAAAATGGGTCCAAGCAATGACTGGGTCTGATGGGGTTTAACCATGACACCTACTTGTCAATGGTGAATCGATGGAGTGTATCCATGGCATCTTATAGTACTACATGACAGATCATATGGTGTTATAAATAGAATCCATAGATAGAATATTATCCGGTTCTAGGTGGGTCAAATCCTAAGACATCCATATCCATGAATTCAGATTGGGATCCTCGAGTGCCTAAGGAATTACCTCTCTAATTGAAGGAGATGATTAGACATACCACTTCAATTTTGATAATGATTTTATTTATAATTAAAAATTTTAAATCCATTAAATTTATTAATGTGGAAAGGATAATTATGTGTGTAACCATTTAATCAATTCATAATAAATCAACAATTCGATTTGGTACCAGTCTTTCCCTTCATTAGTTGGATAAGGCAATGTAGTATGAATCCATTTAATTAAAACAATGTTTTTCAAGTTCAATTAATAAAACTCACTCTGCTTCTTTCCCTGAATATGGGAAGGTGTGCTACTTCTGTGCCACCAAACACTAGATTACATTTAATAAGGCCATGTCATATACATTAGTATTCATTCTATAATATCATTTGAAATAATTAATTACTTTTGTCACTTACCTAAGGTGTGTCTATTTGAATTGACAAGTCACAAGCTCTTAAAAATTTCACGATTAAATTGGAAACTAGTTTAACAAGACATAGAATATGTTTTGTAACATTTGAGAACAACTGAATGACGGATCAAATGTTTCGAATTTCTAAAGACCAAATTATAGCATATCACCCTACATGGGGTGTTAGGAGTTGTCGACATAAAAATGAAAAACTATCACATTTATGGAAAGAGAAAAAATAAATTTTAATACAACAAACCAAGAAGTCATAAGATTTTAATCACTAAATTTTAGATTGAAGACATCACACCTACTTTGGAAGGGTTTTATTATAAAATCATGATATTTCTTATCAAACAAATCATTTATTATATTTGTCAATTAAATATGAAAACATACTAAATTCACATCTAAGAAAAATTTCATCTAAACACGTCAATAGAATAATTAAAATCTAAAAAAAGTGTAGTAATAAATTAATAAATGCATTTATAAAATTTGAGGATATGGGAAGGGACCCTTCCACAAAGAGGACACAAAGCCTAGCCAAAACCTATGGTACCTGGGAAATTTATCAGGGACCAATCAGATCTACTCCAAACATGAAAACATATAATTTTTAAAAAATATATATATATATATATCTATTAACCCAATGAATATATTACCCACACCATGTGGGAAAACAGTCATGGAATATATATATATATATATATATATTTATATATATACATACATAAGAATATCTGGTCTCCTTCAAAGACGACCAAAACTAGATTCAAATTATTCTTAGGACTCAAAGATTAAAAAATCCCCAGTAATAAATTAAGAGATATATAAAACGATGGTAAACTAAACTAAAACCATTAGTGGTGATCCAAAATAAACCCACCCACTTCACCATCTTTTGTTGATTATGGGAAATGTAAAAGGGAGTCTCAATAAATGCTTTACCAATCATAACGCTAGAATAGAACTGAAAAATGAATCCACCATAACACTAGGGTCTTTGTGTGAGTGTGAGGCGTGATGAGGGGACCATAAATTGGCTAAAATTGAAGAGAAGGGTTAATAAACCCTTTCCATGAAGCTTTGGAAAAAATAACCCTAAAAAACGGGTGAAATTGAGCTATATGGAGGGAGCCAAAGAGGGGGTCATGCGACAATGGGGGTTTGGCCGAGGGGGGTTGCGTCGTGAGAGTCTGATTAGAGAGACGACCAATTTGGGTTTATTAAAACCTAAAACAAAAAACATTACCGTAATAATAATCATAATACAAACAAATATAATATTAATAACATTAGTATAATTATTTTTATCATCTCTAGACATTTCATTATTATTTCTTATTTTCCCCTAAATATCATTTCATAAATTTTATTTTTTACGTTAAATTTAATAAATTTAAATTTATAAATACTATATCACACATAGTTTGATCCACACAGGGTTTCAAACCATGTGCAAACCAAGTGGTGAATAGTTTGATGGTACTGCCTCAGAAGGTACATCGTGTAGGATAGGTGCATGGTTTGTAAAACCATGCACTACCTGTGTGCACTTCCAATGTCCTCTTTTTATATGGTTGTAGGTTTTTCTATAGTTGGGCATAAAGTTTCATAAAAAACCATGCACCCATTGTATCATTTCAAAATCAATCATTTTCTAGTCTAGGGACCCCAGAACTTCTCTAGCCACCCAGAAAACTTCTCCATCCATCTTCCATGTCCAAAAACATTTCCTTGAAGCATTCCAACTCCCTGATTTGAGTTAGGAATATTCGTTTTAAATTCGAATCATCCAGTAAACAAAAATGTCAAAAATCCCAAGGATTTCTGTGTGGATCAAAAAAAATATACTCTAAAATCAACCATTATTAGAACTTCTCAACCCTAAGAATCCTTTGGGAAACTACTATAACATCACTAGACCTACTAGGGATGTGAGGTCTTGATTGAACTATCGTATTGTGTTTATAACACCCAACACACCATTAAGAACATCTTATGCATTCTGCACTAAAGCCATTACAACATGATCTAGCAATCACCTTCCAACTAGAACAAAAAAACGGTGCATACACAATCACGTAAAGATAGATAAATGACCACTTCCTCATCAAGATAAACGTCTGATTGATATTTCGCCCCACAAATGGTTGTATCTTATGGTAGTGACCAATTCCGATCCATAATTCCTCCACCTTTTGAATTTTCTTACAAATAATTCCTATTATGATCTACACAATTATCATATAATGATTTAATTAAAAGGAATGGCTGAATCCAATTGACATAATAAAATTGATCATGCAAGCTTTCTCAGATGACAATCATAACCTTAAATTCACCCTGGCATTAACCTAGAAACATTCTTGAAAATACGTCCTTGTAATCATAACCATTGAATGAAAAAAATGTGAATGATTCAAGACACATGGTAAACTTATCTCTAATATTCTTGGAATAGATGACTAGTGCATTTACAATAGTACAAAAATACCTTCCTGTAAGGTATATTTCATTTCTATTAAGAGGGTTCACTGAAAACATACCTTGCTCCTGGTGAAACTTCATAGGACAAACTATCACCCAACCATTTAGAATGGAGTCTGAGAAACTATTACAAGGTAGTTGACAACACATTTTAAAAACAAATACATTAGTAAAATCCCATAACTTCCAATGTAGAACATTAACATAGCCTAGAGTGTCATCCACCTAGTAGTCAAGTTAAAATAAATGGTTAGATTCCATGAGTTTGACCCAGGCATTTCCATTTGGGAACCTAGGAATCACTCAGAACTTATTAAGACTCAATAATAACCATTATTAAACATGAAACACTGTAAATAAACCACCCAATAATCTCAACCACTTAAATATTTAGCGTAAAGTAATACCAATGCTCTCTTAGTGCATCCAGGATGAAGGAATGATTGGGGACATGCTTGTCTCCAAAAATACTAAACTAATTGGAGATCAAGGATTACTAGAATGTTTTGAGACACTTCCAAAAAAACAAGGATTAAGTGATTTGTTTGGATTCAATCCAACCATATAGATCAAACCACCAAGACTTTCATGACGTCGAGTGAGAGCCAATATTAAAAACTCAAAAGGACCTAAGGGATTCAAAGCACAATTAACCATTTTCAGTGGTCCTATTAGATTGTGTTCCTTCTACTTATAAGGAACACATTTACTAGAACCTACCCAACACTCCCCATCTTAAGAATTTCATAGTAGTTATTTTATAAGAATATAAAGTAGCTAAAGAAAAGTGAGATAATAAAAGAAACTAACTATACATGTGTCACTCAACTGATCCATGCTCATGTAGGTCAGACCATAAATATAAACCCAAACAAGTGTGACCAACATATCAAAACATCCAATTATTTGGAAAATCCATCACACGAAATGTGAAAAACCTGATTCATTATCCCTCTGGTTACTCTACTTGGAGATGAAACGAGACTCTACTCAACACCACAACAGATTTATTTCAGAGTCTCATTGCCTCATACAACCATTAATCTAGATGACACCATGACCAGTCATCAATTACTGAGAAGAATAGAGGATAAAATGAATTTTGAAGTATTTTTCCATTCCCAATGAATTTCTAACCTACCACAAACAAACATCATTCAATACTCACTCACATAATAATGACAAATAAATAATGACCACACATTGAACATTGGTGTCAACAGAAACTAAAAGTCATACTAGGGAAACTCGCACTAGAAAAAACACCAAATATTAGAAACCACATGGAACTAGAATGGAATTTAAATTATCATTCCAATAACTACCAATGTCTAGACATTTATAAAGCCCAATCGTCGACCCTAACACTAGGTCATGTCAAACAATAGTTACGAGTCTCAAAATCCAACAATATAATCCATTTATAAAAGTAAAAGAGTACCTATGTAAAGCGCTCATGCTTATGTTACATGAAAACTAAATTAAAAACATAACATACCCTTACATGTGGGTTTCAAATAGAGGACACCACTAAATGATACATTTACAATCCCTTTACATTGTTCTTATTTGTAATGGCCTAGATCTAGGTGCCACACAATGGGTGCCCCGAACCCCCTTGGTAAAATGAACTCATGTGCATTTCCCCAAACTCTAGAGTCTGCCAATTAGCAGTGAGGGCCTAGGACTAATAGGGGCAGACTATGACCTCATTTTTCAAATGGTATCACATCAGAACAGAATATTAACATAAAAAAGTGGTAGAAGTTAACAACTTATACCTGAAATGGACAACAGAACTCAAGTAAATGATAACCGGAAATAAAATATAAGATGATGCAACATGTCTCTAATTATAAGAAATTTACCAAAACAAGATACACTGCAATATGATACAATACATCATAAGAAACAAAGTATAGAAAACTATACCAATGTTTTGAAACAAGAATGCAACAGCATCGCAAGCCTAAGCTCTGTCCCATGCTCTCTTACTCCTTTGAAAAAATCATGTACCTGTGTAGGGTTCCTTTCCATTATGGACACATGCAACTATATAATCTGTTTGGGCCTAAGACATGACCCAAATAGGGTGTGAGAAATAAATCCCAGTAGGTAACCACCAATGGCTTGTTGTAGAGACCCGAAGCTTATCGTACATGGACATTACATTACTTTTGCGGAATACTTAGTACATAACAAAAACACACACACAAGGATCGTAATAGTTTAGTGTCTTTGGAAACTCGGAACGTAATCTTCTAATCGTGGTGAAAGATCTTCAATATCTCCCATAAAGATCTTCCTTTTTTTTAAACCTATAAACCTTTCTTTATATCCTGGGGAAAAGAAAACATAAAAGGGTGAGCTCAAATGCTCAGTAAGGGTAAACAAAAGAAATATCAATCACATCATATACATAAGAACATAACATTTTGGAAATCATAACCTGAAAAAAAAAGAGCATAATTTCATAATCATGGGATAAATCATGGCAGTGAAAAAGTAATCCCAATAATCTTAACTTAAAACATGAAACTTTGTGGCATACACACATAATCATAGAGAATCATTTCTTGTTAGTCAAGACTAATTGCCAAGACTATCTTAGTGGACAAAGTCCCTTTCTGAATCGAGTAACCCTCGTTTCAGTCCTGTTTCACTGAACCGGTATAACCTACCGTTCCAGCCCTGTCTATCTCATGAGATATAAAATCATTACCCAATGCATTGGAGGGATATATAGGTCCCACCCATCTTATAATGAATCCTTTCTTATGTGTGCCACATAATCATAAAACATACATCATCGCATAACACATGTAACAAAAATGGGATTCTTGAAACATCATGACATCATAAATCAATTCATATAAGATAAAGGAATTCATAAACATAATTCCATCACAACATAGTCAAATCAATGTAAAAATATGGATAGAAACAGAACCCTTTATTATCTTAGATGGAAAATAATTTTGATAAAACACTTGAATTGAATTCTTGAGGAAAATATCCTTTCTTCTTCAAAATCAATTTCTTTTCACAAAACATCATGAAATTTTAAAAGAAAGAGATTTTATTGAAAATAGTCATGAAATATTTTAGAGGAAGCTTCATGAAAATAAGGCTTTATAAAACAGTAGAAATCCGTTCATGCTGTATATGTTAAAAAAAACATTCTTCGTACTTTTGTCGGAAAAGTCAAAAAGTACCTCGTATGACAAAAGATTCCATTCATAGATATTACTAAAAACTCACCGAAGGGTAAAAATGGATTTAAACAATTGTAGGTGGATGGAAATAATATTACATATTGATGAAACATGGATGTGGATGATAAAATACACCCCAGTAAATACTTATGAATAAACAATCTCGGATAAAAATGAGATTGTGATATTTCCCTTACCTTAGGTCCAATTTGCCTTGTATGTGTCCGAAGCTCCTGTATAATGGTTTAAATCATGTTATTGACTTATTACAGAATCATATTAACTGTTATGATATCATATATGGTTCACTTATGACATTATATTACCCGTTCTTTTGTAAATTCCATGTTAAAGAAGCGTTTTGGGTAAAATCGTTTCATTTATCGTAGGTGTTTTGACTTGTTGTTCTTGACATCATTATTACTTATATCATGATTTACTCACTTCCAGAATATAAAATATGATTTATATATCATATATATTCAGTATATATATATATATATAATAGATAGATAAATAAAATGAAAAACACCGTTCATGGAGACGGTAGTCCGTACGTACGCATGAACGCTGTTTTTCTTTCCTTATTGTCTTGAAATGGAAGTAAGTAGATGACATACATATGTATATATATACATAAATCCAGTATCTTTATAATGTCATATATTGCATTATTATTTCTTATATATACATTATAATCATTCTTAAATGGTTAACATGGAGAATGAATCTCATCGCGTCGTGGAGACGGTAGTCCGTACGTACGCACGAGCGATGATATCATTTCTATAAATATTGAATTGAATTGGAGTGGATTATAAAATATATCAGAATCAATATGATGTTGTAATAACTATGTATAGTTATTCTTTACACCATTATACCCATCCATGTAAGGTGGTGGTGGAAAATAGATTACACCACGGCGTGGAGACGGTATTCCGTACGTACGCACGCGCGGTGATTTCTTTTTCCGTTGGATGGATAGATGGTGAAATAGGGTTGTTTCATACTTATAATAACATATCAGTATACGAGTGATACTGATGTTATTACTTCATAATGAAACAACCTAAGAAGAAGAAGTGGAAGAAGAAATAAAGATGAAAGAATTGGTAACGGTAATTAACTCTTCTTTGAAGCGCCTTTTGGAGACCTCCTCTTAGGGAACTAAAATTGGTCTTTGAGGAAGACCAGAACCTCTAGGATGTTTCTAGGGAAGTGGAGAAGAGATTTTGGCAGGGTTTGGCCGAGCTTGAGTGCTCAATTGGGTGTGAGGAGGAGGGGGAGGAGGTGTCCTTTTATAAGGGAGGAGAGGGGCACCTTAGGAATATCTCAAAATATTATTTTATATTAAAGTCAAAATCGGTTTATAATGGTTCCAAAGGGTCTTATTTCGAAGATAAGGTGGGGAGGGGTCTAAATCCTATCAACCAATAAGATTTAGACAAGTTTAGGGTATTATTTTAACCTTATCAATTAGATTTAACTCTAAGTTAAATAATTTAACTTTTACCGTGTCTTTTTGTTTTCTTTCACTATATGGTTAATACACTTACTATAACATGCCAAAAGAACCCCAAATTGTTTATTATTAATATATATATCCTTATCTAAGTCATTTGGCCGAACCTTAGATTTTTTGGAATAAAATAACAATTAATAATATTATATTTTATTTAAAAACTATTTTGTGTCAATTTTGACACTATTTGATATATGATTTTTTTGAAAGTCATAACATAATTATATGTTCGAAAAAAGTTGATTAGATCAACAATAATATATCATAGTAACCTAGAAAATTAGTGGAATTCATAAAAAGTCTCAAATTATATTTATTTTGGTGTTTATAACATCAATTATGTCAATATTTCATTAATAAGATAATTACTGCATCATCATTGTGTCATAAATAAATTAAATTATTTGATGTCTAAAAATTACAAATAAAATACCATAATGTAGTAAATCATTTTATCTTTCTAATGAATATTTACAATCGAATTTATCTTATGTATAACCCCATATTAAAAATGATTTACTTATTAAACTTTGATTTTAACTATTTTAACCCTTCTTTAAATAAATTAATAATAAATGTCCAAATCTAATCCAAGTGGGCCTAAATGGTCATATTTTATTCCTAAGTTTGTTTTTGGTCGCATTACATTTGTCCAATAGAATTAGGACATGTGTTAGGGTAACAGTAATATCATATTTACCCTTAGTTACCCTATTTACTATTAACCGCGGTAAAAAAGTAAAAAGTTACTATTCACCAAAAAATTATTTTCATCTCATTGAACCACATTTTAGTCCTTGATATTAACCGTGTCTCTCGGATTTTCGAAATTCCATTCACAGAAGCGGAAAAATTAAGTTTTATGAAAAATTCAGTTTTTTTAACTACCACTTAGTAGTTTCACTATTCATCAAAAATTGATGTTTTTCAGAACAATGCCAAAATTTCATCCTAAGCTATATTTCATATTCCGAATTCAAAAATGAAATCTATTTTACCAAATTCATAACATAGAAGTTGCATTAATTAATTTTATAATTAAATCCCGCTGTTAAAATAAATAGCGTGTTTTTAGGAAACAATATATATCAAAAGATTGACACTTGATTATGTCTGGTTTAAATGTGAAATTACATCCAATGACCAACATTGTATTAAATTGTAAAAATATATTCTAAATATACTTTAAAACCACTCAAATTAATAATTTATCACTATTAATTATTTCGATTAAAAAAGTTGTTTTTAATTATAATTTAGTAATTTGTCACTATTCATCAGAATATGAAAGTTATCCGAAAAGTACCAAAATTTCACCTTAGGCTAAATTCGATACTCAGAATCCAAGAATGAAGTTCATTTTGAAAAATAAGATTTACAGAGTTTTAAAAAGTGGTTATTACTATTCATAACGGCTAGTTTTAATAATATTTTAATAGCATATCGTTGTTTAGTGAAACTCGGTATTGCGTATTACACACGCTATCGAGGAAGGTCGTGATTGCGTGTAATGCAAGGCAAGTCAAGGATGCGTGTTGTACAACACAAGACTTTAATAAAATTAAAAAGAATATTTTTTTATAAAATCTTGGGCTGTTACATTCTACCCCCCTTAAAATGAATTTCGCCCTCGAAATTCGTCGGGGTTATAAATGGTTTACTATTTGAAAGTTTCTTTAATAGAAACCCACACCGTAAAAAGGAATATCAAAACCAATATTTAAAAACAAAAGTATGAAATGTAACGGTTACCCAAATAAGCTAATCATTGGGTTTCCACATAGGTGAAAATATGGATATGGAAGAGAAATCTAACCATCATGTTCTGATGGAGAGTGGTAGAGAACATGGCTATGGAAAAGCCAGTAATCACAAATCCATAGATTTGTGATGATATAAGGTACCATCTGATTCATCAGGTATAAGATCACTAGGACAACATTTTTGGTTTTCAAGATCATTTCCCCTAAAGTTGAAAATTTGAATTAGAATAAATACTTACTTTATTTTGGTACAATCTCACTGTTGTTCATGCTTTGAACAATTTCCACTTCATCTCTTAAATAAATGAAGTTGAATTTGTTATTCGTGAAGTGTTAGCAGATCATGTGATAGAATGACAGGTCATTCCATCTGTCTCAAACAAAAGGTTAGCAAAACTTAGATACATAAGTCGATCTATAGTGAGATTAATCATATATGGTTCCTAAAATGGACTTATACTTCATATATCATACTGCTTAATATAATAAAACTAGTTTCTACTAAACAGGGACTTCCTGTAGGTCAGTGGTAGGCGATAAAGGCCAGTCGCACTTCGGTTGTGGGTTCAATTCCCACAGCCTTGTCCGAAGCGATGGGCCGTCGCCCGTCCTGCAGGTTGTCCTTTTTCTAAAACTATATTACTATAAAATCCCATCAATAATATCGAAAAAACTTCTATCCTTAAACTAACTTATGTCCAACATAATCCAGTCTAATCTTTAGGCTTATACATAATACTGCAGTCCACTCTCATAATATAGTGAAAACAATTACCAGAGATTTAATACTATCGTTGATCCCCCATATATCATAAGATGTATCTTGTTGGTCACATTCCAAACATTCAAAGGCCTTAATCTTGTACTCTCTTGAATACCCATTGAACCTTATTGAAAACATGAATTCTATTAAAAGTTAACACTTTCCATATACCAAAATCCTCAAAATTATATATACTCAAACCATGATATCACTTAGTCCTTATATCAATCATGAGCTCATGAATACTATCAAACATTTAATTTTCTCCTTATCCCTTCATTATGCGCATATCATCTACATTCCAAAAATATCTGAATAACCTTTCATGGATACTGGTAACATTAATCATACACTTTCAAAACACAAGGAAAGACAATAGTGTAACAATCCATAGATGTCCCTTTATTCCAAAATTACACATGATAAACATGTAATCATTCCACTACATTCTCAAACCATTGACCGAGCTTCAAAAATTCTTTCATCTCACATATCATTTGTAGTCTCTTCATCATCATCCACATAAATACTACCCATATGACCATACTGATTCTCTTCATGAGTCTTTCCCTTAGGGCATTTGTTTGCATAATTCCCATACATTCCACATTTAAAACACTTAACCATTTTTGATGTCGTAGCATTACCATTATCCTCATCCATGGTGTTAACCGACCCTTTTCCTTTGCACTTACTTGATTTGTGTCCTTCTTTTCCACACCCAAAGCATCTTCCAGTTCCCTTGAAACATTCTCCTTGATGCCTCTTCCCACATTATTTACATTGGGGAAATTGAACTTTCTTTCCTCTATGATCATCATGGAACTCCATCTTTCTCTTATTAGTCGAGTCAGGAAACTTACCAAATTTTACTTTATTGATCATATTATGATATTGCTGATTCGGCATAATAGTGATGTTTGGACTTCCAAATCCCATTTCATTTGGTTTCTCATGAAGAATATCATTCCATTGTCCATCATATCCTCCATTATTGTGAATCATCTTGTTTCCAGCCATTTTCTAAAACCCAAACAGAATAGTGTTAGATGCAAAAATCATAATAAAGGGGGAGTAACTTAAATATCTATCATCTTTGGTTTAATCTAATATCATTACCATATTTCTAGAACTATATCCTATACGTATACATATCCTTAGGGGCATCCCTAAACATACCTTAGAAATATCTCTAGGGATCTCACTAACGTTTTCGCATCCTAGTTTCCAAAGGTTGACTAAACCTTTCCTTTGATACCAACTGTAGAGACCCGAAGCTTATCGTACATGGACATTACATTACTTTTGCGGACTACTTAGTACATAACAAAAACACACACACAAGGATCGTAATAGTTTAGTGTCTTTGGAAACTCGGAACATAATCTTCTAATCGTGGTGAAAGATCTTCAATATCTCCCATAAAGATCTTCCCTTTTTTTAACCTATAAACCTTTCCTTATATTCTGGGGAAAAGAAAACATAAAAGGGTGAGCTCAATTGCTCAGTAAGGGTAAACAAAAGAAATATCAATCACATCATATACATAAGAACATAACATTTTGGAAATCATAACCTGAAAAAGAGAGAGCATAATTTCATAATCATGGGATAAATCATGGCAGTGAAAAAGTAATCCCAATAATCATAACTTAAAACATGAAACTTTTTGGCATACACACATAATCATAGAGAATCATTTCTTGTTAGTCAAGACTAATTGCCAAGACTATCTTAGTGGACAAAGTCCCTTTCTGAATCGAGTAACCCTCGTTTCAGTCCTGTTTCACTGAACCGGTATAACCTACCGTTCCAGCCCTGTCTATCTCATGAGATATAAAATCATTACCCAATGCATTGGAGGGAGATATAGGTCCCACCCATCTTATAATGAATCCTTTCTTATGTGTGCCACATAATCATAAAACATACATCATCGCATAACACATGTAACAAAAATGGGATTCTTGAAACATCATGACATCATAAATCTATTCATATAAGATAAAGGAATTCATAAACATAATTCCATCACAACATAGTCAAATCAATGTAAAAATATGGATAGAAACAGAACCCTTTATTATCTTAGATGGAAAATAATTTTGATAAAACACTTGAATTGAATTCTTGAGGAAAATATCCTTTCTTCTTCAAAATCAATTTCTTTTCACAAAACATCATGAAATTTTAAAAGAAAGGGTTTTTATTGAAAATAGTAATGAAATCTTTTAGAGGAAGCTTCATGAAAATAAGGCTTTATAAAACAGTAGAAATCTGTTCGTGCCGTATATGTTAAAAAAACATTCTTCGTACTTTTGTCGGAAAAGTCAAAAAGTACCCCGTATGACAAAAGATTCCTTTCATAGATATTACTAAAAACTCACCGAAGGGTAAAAATGGATTTAAACAATTTTAGGTGGATGGAAATAATATTACATATTGATGAAACATGGATGTGGATGATAAAATACACCCCAGTAAATACTTATGAATAAACAATCTCGAATAAAAATGAGATTGTGATATTTCCCTTACCTTAGGTCCAATTTATCTTGTATGTGTCCGAAGCTCCTGTATAATGGTTTAAATCATGTTATTGACTTATTACAGAATCATATTAATTGTTATGATATCATATATGGTTCACTTATGACATTATATTACCCGTTCTTTTGTAAATTCCATGTTAAAGAAGCGTTTTGGGTAAAATCGTTTCATTTATCGTAGGTGTTTTGACTTGTTGTTCTTGACATCATTATTACTTATATCATGATTTAATCACTTCCAGAATATAAAATATGATTTATATATCATATATATTCAGTATATATATATATAATAGATAGATAAATAAAATGAAAAACACCGTTCATGGAGACGGTAGTCCGTACGTACGCATGAACGCTGTTTTTCTTTCCTTATTGTCTTGAAATGGAAGTAAGTAGATGACATACATATGTATATATATACATAAATCCAGTATCTTTATAATGTCATATATTTCATTATTATTTCTTATATATACATTATAATCATTCTTAAATGGTTAACATGGAGAATGAATCTCATCGCGTCGTGGAGACGGTAGTCCGTACGTACGCACGAGCGATGATATCATTTCTATAAATATTGAATTGAATTGGAGTGGATTATAAAATATATCAGAATAAATATTATGTTGTAATAACTATGTATAGTTATTCTTTACACCATTATACCCATCCATGTAAGGTGGTGGTGGAAAATAGATTACACCACGGCGTGGAGACGGTATTCCGTACGTACGCACGCGCGGTGATTTCTTTTTCCGTAGGATGGATAGATGGTGAAATAGGGTTGTTTCATACTTATAATAACATATCAGTATATGAGTGATACTGATGTTATTACTTCATAATCAAACAACCTAAGAAGAAGAAGTGGAAGAAGAAATAAAGATGAAAGAATTGGTAACAGTAATTACCTCTTCTTTGAAGCGCCTTTTGGAGACCTCCTCTTAGGGAACTAAAATTGGTCTTTGAGGAAGACCAGAACCTCTAGGATGTTTCTAGGGAAGTGGAGAAGAGATTTTGGCAGGGGTTGGCCGAGCTTGAGTGCTCAATTTGGTGTGAGGAGGAGGGGGAGGAGGTGTCCTTTTATAAGGGAGGAGAGGGGCACCGTAGGAATATCTCAAAATATTATTTTATATTAAAGTCAAAATCGGTTTATAATGGTTCCAAAGGGTCTTATTTCGAAGATAAGGTGGGTAGGGGTCGAAATCCTATCAACCAATAAGATTTAGACAAGTTTAGGGTATTATTTTAACCTTATCAATTAGATTTAACTCTAAGTTAAATAATTTAACTTTTACCGTGACTTTTTGTTTTCTTTCACTATATGGTTAATACACATACAATAACATGCCAAACGAACCCCAAATTGTTTATTATTAATATATATATCCTTATCTAAGTCATTTGGCCGAACCTTAGATTTTTTGGAATAAAATAACAATTAATAATATAATATTTGATTTAAAAACTATTTTGTTTCAATTTTGACACTATTTGATATATGATTTTTTTGAAAGTCATAACAGAATTATATGTTCGAACCAAGTTGATTAGATCAAAAATAATATATCATAGTAACCTAGAAAATTAGTGGAATTCATAAAAAGTCTCAAATTATATTTATTTTGTTGTTTATAACATCAATTATGTCAATATTTCATTAATAAGATAATTACTGCATCATCATTGTGTCATAAATAAATTAAATTATTTGATGTCTAAAAATTACAAATAAAATACCATCATGTATTAAATCTTTTTAGCTTTCTAATGAATATTTACAATCGAATTTATCTTATGTATAACCCCATATTAAAAATGATTTACTTATTAAACTTTGATTTTAACTATTTTAACCCTTCTTTAAATAAATTAATAATAAATGTCCTAATCTAATCCAAGTGGGCCTAAATGGTCATATTTTATTCCTAAGTTTGTTTTTGGTCGAATTACACTTGTCCAATAGAATTAGGACATGTGTTAGGGTAACCGTAATATCATATTTACCCTAAGTTACCCTATTTACTATTAACCGCGGTAAAAAAGTAAAAAGTTACTATTCACCAAAAAATTATTTTCATCTCATTGAACCACATTTTAGTCCTTGATATTAACCGTGTCTCTCGGATTTTCGAAATTCCATTCACAGAAGCGGAAAAATTAAGTTTTACGAAAAATTCAGTTTTTTTAACTACCACTTAGTAGTTTCACTATTCATCAAAAATTGATGTTTTTCAGAACAATGCCAAAATTTCATCCTAAGCTATATTTCATATTCCGAATTCAAAAATGAAATCTATTTTACCAAATTCATAACATAGAAGTTGCATTAATTAATTTTATAATTAAATCCCGCTGTTAAAATAAATAGCGTGTTTTTAGGAAACAATATATATCAAAAGATTGACACTTGATTATGTCTGGTTTAAATGTGAAATTACATCCAATGAACAACATTGTATTAAATTTTAAAAATATATTCTAAATATACTTTAAAACCACTCAAATTAATAATTTATCACTATTAATTATTTCGATTAAAAAAGTTGTTTTTAATTATAATTTAGTAATTTTTCACTATTCATCAGAATATGAAAGTTATCCGAAAAGTACCAAAATTTCACCTTAGGCTAAATTCGATACTCCGAATCCAAGAATGAAGTTCATTTTGAAAAATAAGATTTACAGAGTTTTAAAAAGTGGTTATTACTATTCATAACGGCTAGTTTTAATAATATTTTAATAGCATATCGTTGTTTAGTGAAACTCGGTATTGCGTATTACACACGCTATTGAGGAAGGTCGTGATTGCGTGTAATGTAAGGCAAGTCAAGGATGCGTGTTGTACAACACAAGACTTTAATAAAATTAAAAAGAATATTTTTTTATAAAATCTTGGGCTGTTACACTTGTCCCCAACTGTTAGTGAAAATTTACAAAAGTAGTGGGAAATAATGAAATGCAGTAAATTAGGTTGTACCCAAAAGCAACCATTTCTTTCAGTTACATTGGAATTATAAAAATTATATAACAATTCAATATAACTGAATTCTGAGTTTTTTGACACTCTGCCTCAACCAAAAATATTTTTTACCAGTGCGCCAGCAGAAACCACAAGAGGATATCTAGAACGTAAAAGATTATAATAATACCAAGCCTATGATTTAACTTGGAAGGTACGACATAAGTAATCAACACAGTGAATATTCAACGTAAATATTGTCCTTAGAAATGAAAATCCTTACACTCAGGAAAACAGAAATGAAACCCTCAGGTGACTGCCCTTAGACATAACGAATATTGACCTCAAGCATACGAGATATCACCCTTAGGCACATAAGCTACTACCCTCAAGTATTAGATATTTTTCCCTTAGCATATACAAAACATTTCCCTCAGTCTAAAAAAACACTTCCCTCATGCATAAGAAACATTTCCCTCAGGATAAAAAAACCTTTCCCATAGGCTAAAAAAAATATTTCTCCCAGGAATTCCATAGGAAAAGAAAAAACTAGGCCGAGTGCGATGCATAATCAAGAAATTTATATATTTTTCCATTCATGAGAACTCAAAAAACCTAAAATCGCACCATACCCATGGGTATCATGTCCAAATGGCTAAATAAGGGGAAAACACCCTCAGGGTGGCCCTAGATCAAAGCAACACTCTCAAAAAGTAGTTTATTTTTATTCATTAGATTACCTCTGAAATTTTATGTATCTCAACAATAAAATTCTCATCCATTCGAGACCCCAAACATATGCCCATGAGATAACGGAACACAAAATCAACTCAACAATTGGAATTAAACACAAGACCGCCTACCTTGATCTCCTCTAATTGACATACGGGATATGCGCCACCAGAAACAACCAAGAATGACTTAGATCTGAGATAAAAAATTACAAGTTCAATCCAAAATGACTTCCCTCAGGGAAATAATTTGAAGGAATGATTCAAGAAGAGGAGAGACATTACCCACGCGTTTCAAACGATATTGAAGGTGGAAGAATCAGAGTTCTGATGAGCGATCGAGAGTTCCTCTAAGTCCTGGCCTCTTCTCCCACTGCTCCAGGTAAGACCTCTACCTCCTATACTGAATGAGAAGGATACTCTCTATTTATAATGAAAAAGCAAAACTACACAGAGTGTAATCTCAAGTACACAGCATGTACTATGTTTTTAATTGTTCCTATCCCGGCTACTTTCTACCTCCTCATTGTTCATCTGCCGACTGATTACATGGCATGTATTACTAACTACATGGCATGCAGTTAGTCTTTCAACCCTTAATCGCTGACAAGCCTACACACCATGTTGTCTATTTGATGTTCTAGCAAGGATGTTGGGCCCTTCTAGGGGGGGGGGGGTTATGACAATACAACATCAAAGGAGGAGTATCATGAAGCACCCCTTTATAAGGTGGGGGTGGATACCTCTCCCATAATTATTCCATTTCATGGGGGGTTCCTAAGGGCCCTAGCCCATGGAAAAACAAAACCATGCAGGCATGGCCCAAAGTGGACCGAATAATTATCGTGGTATGGACTAGTTTGTTACATCTTTTGACCCTTATCCATTAAAATATTTAATCAAAACATTAAGTAACATTTTATAAAAATAACTCCAGGTACATGATTTTTAACCAAATCTGCAAGGGAGAAATATAAAATCATATAAAACAACGTTTTAAATAATAATCATTCTTACATGTATCATATATATATTAGGAAATTGATCAAAACAATTCCTTTTTAACATATATTGCAACCTAAAAGGGTCTTATTATTACCAACCAGGGTTCATCAAAATGCAACACAATATCATTTGTCAGACCATTAATAATTTATATACCCATATAATATCATCTTAAAAACATTACGCAACTTCCCTACATCGGTCCAGTCATGCCTTTTGAAAGTAACCAATTAATTTCTAGAAAAAAAATGAAACACCTTTTATCATTTATAGCCTTTTCAAAATAAATCATGCCTTTACTTTTAATATGGGCTTCAATTTCAAAATTCATGAATCTCCCATACACATTAGTTATTTAAAATTATCTCTCATTAATCGAAATAAACCCCAATTTAAAATTTAACATGATCAAATAAAATGGACCGACTATATTGGTGGCTATCTTCCAACCAATAAAGAACCCATACACTTTATAGTTTGAAATCTGACCCCCATTTATTAACCAATTCAACTTTTCATATAAATTTTCATATCCATTTACAATGTTTGGAATAAAATTGTTACATTTTATTAGTAATAAGGTGCTCATACTTCATAGAACTGAAAAACTTTTCTCGTCAGAATCATAGGGATTTAATTTTATAGAAGAAACCAAATATATATCAATTAGAACTAGTATGTCACTACAAGAAACTAATTTAGATAAACATGTTAAATCCATAGAAGCATAGAATTTTAATCACAGAATCATGGTTTAAAGGGAAGTAAACACTTAAGGTATGCTATTGAATTACCAAAACAGTTATAAATCTATGAATAGATTAGCACAAGAAACCAAATTCAATCAACAAGCAGCCTGCATATGCAACTACAAGACATGGAATATGAATGACATTGGAATTTCATACATGCCTAGTATGATGCATTAAATGCAACATCATTTCCAATCCATGTAATGGGTAAAAAAACTATAAACTCATAAACAAATAAGAAGTGGAAATAACACCCCTCACTGAAGGTGAAATCAAATCAACGATAATAGAAAACAACATAAACAAAAACATCTATCCCTAGCCACATGGTCATTTCCCAATGTGTGGGGTGATCAGTCCCATGATTGAATATTAACCATGTGCCTAATACTTCCTAATCACCAATATAAAATCATAAAATAGTAAGATCCGGGAAATAAATAACCTCTTCTATTACAACTTTGTAACATCCTAACCTGGTAAACTATTAAACCTATAGTTGGACCTATTAGTCACATGGAATTTTTTTTGCCTCCCAGTATGACAAAGGATACCGAATAGCAACCAGTTTGTAATTTTTTTCAGTGTGGAAATTATACCCTCGCTATTAGAGTAGTATAGTGTTATAATAGAATAAATTGTATTCAATAGAGGGTGAAGTAAATAAATGAATGAATTTGTAGTTAAATAATAATATAATAATTGAATATCAGTTTCCAATTCCATTTTAAATCATTGAATTTATGTGTAGATTATGATGATACATATTCTAAAATAGTGAAAAAAATCATGATTTATAATACAATAAAAAATGAGGAAAATTCATCAATGTCTGACAGGTGATCTCCATGATCATCTTGAGCTCCATCTCTTTTATTTTTTCATAACTCCCTCATAAAATAAATATAGAAATCAAACTAGATCCTAATAATATACGACCTATAAGAGTAACAAGGGTACCCAAGAAGGGTGTGAGATATAAATCTATGTAGACTGGCTGTAATGCCCTGACCCTAGTTACCCAGATTCAGTCCATTATTACATAACATTAGCATGATATAAAGAATAATGTCCCGAAAGACTGATCATTTTCATAGCCTTGGATGTACTAGATACATTCAAAAGTTTTACATTACATCATGAAAAAAACATCAAATTTTATCCCCATTAAACACACTTATATACTTTTCCTATCCATTTAGGTAAACCATAAAATTATTCTTCACATCCTAGGAAAAATAAAACATAGAAAGGGGTGAACTCAGATGCTCATTAAGGATAAAACTATTCAGAAAAAATTCATAAATATGCATAAACATTTAAGGAAATGTATAAGACTAAAACAAAAGACATTTAAACATAATATTCAGCATAATATCTCACATATAAAATGAAATAATTCTGTTTACATATTCACATGGATATTCTACTAGTTGAATAATCACATGAAATATCAATAACCGCTTTCAAAAAGATGGAATGCATAATGCAAGACTTAAAAACACATAGTCAAGGCCTTCTCCCAAGAATATAAATACGATTTTTTCAAGGCCTTGTTCCAAAAAACTAGATTATCTCATGAGTATGACCGATGCATTGAGGATCTATAGCGGGCTCCACCCGTCACTTACTATGTCTAATGCATTCCTCATATGAAACTGTTTAAACATAATAGAAACATTCGTATAAAAACAATCATAGGAAATTTCAATAATTTATCCATAAAACATGAATGGTTTAAAAATAAAAAATAAATTGTATAATATATCTCAAAAACATCAATACAATATGGATGATTTGTATCATAAATAAATGAACTTCAAATAGGTTTAAAATCCATTAAAGAATGTGGACATAGATAAAATCAAAACAAATTTAGAGAAATATATCTTTCTATTTTGAAATCATTTAGAAGTTATGAAATTATAAATGAAAAATTTATTTTCGAAATATTTTTATAATAATGTAAGGGAAGATTAGACGATGTTATAACAGTGGAAAATAGATGCACATAATGTAAAAGATGCATTCATACCTAAATTTTGTCGAAAAGGCCATAAAGTATCTTATATGGAAAATGACAGAAAGATTTCTTTCAAAACATATAATTTTAAATAGAGGTATAAATGAATTCAACCCATTGTTTAGTAAATAAAAATTTTTTTTGAAATATATTTTTATGCAAACACATATGTGGATAATAAATAGGTCCTAGTAGATACGTACGTAAAAACAACCTCAGATAATAATGAGATTGTGAAATAAACCCTTACATTGTACTTTTCATTGGTCGATGGTATGTTAAACTCCTATATAATAGTTAATTTTTTTTAAAATTATACAAGAATCATATACATAAATATTATATCATATATGATCTTATTATATTGCTTTGTTAATAGTATTTTTGTAGTATCATAGTTTCGGGTGTTAACTGATTTTTTTATCCTTTATATGATTTGTTTCATAAGCCATGATTATTATGGATTGGATGTATTTTATTAACATAATAAATGATATTATGTTCATAAAATTTATTTTTAATAATAAAATAAAAATTATTCTTGAATGATTACGATGGGGAATGAATCTCCACTCATTCGTGGAGACGGCAATCTGTACGTACGCACGAGTGAAAATATCATATATTGATGGTGTAATCGTATGTAATTGGATGATATTTCATATATAAATAATTATTAACATTTCATATTTATTATTTAAATATTTTATAATCTTTATTATACCCATCCATATAATGAAGTGTTTGAATAACAAACTACACCACGACGTGGAGACGGTAAGCTGTATGTACGCACGTATCGTGACTTTGCAATTCATATGATGGATTGAATAATGAATATGTTTGAACCATTATTATTATAACATCACAGTTTATAGAAGACACTACATTTATTATTTCATAATAGAAACAACAAAGAAATAAGAAGTGGATGACGAAAAGAACTTGAAAGAGGTGATGAAATATTTACCTCTTATATGGGTTTTCCGTTGGATTTGATCAAAAGGGCTCTTTAGGATGGGGTTTTGACCAAAGTGAGTGCTCAAGGATGAATGGATGAAATTTGGAAGGATATTTTCGAAGGCGATGTCTAATCGTAATGTCTTTGGAGGTGTGAAATTAAAATAAGGGAATGTACCCTTTAATAAGAGAGGTCAGGGTCACTTTAGGAAAATCATGAAATATTATTTTATAATAAAATAATTTTCGGTTTCTAATGGCTCTAAAATGAATTATTTCGAGTCTAATGTGTGGATGGGTCTAAAAAATTCAACCAATTGGTTTTAGATAGGTTTAGGTCAACATATTAACCATATATTTTAGATTTAACTCTTATGTAAATAGTTTTTCCTTTGCCACGTCTCTTTGTATTTTAATAGTATATGGTTAATAAAACTACTATAACAAGCCAATTGAACCCCAAGTGGTTCATTATTAATATACATAACCTTATAAAATTTTTTTTTGCTGATCCTTATTATTTTTAGGAATGTTATATCAATTAATAATATATTATTTGTTTTACAAACTCAATTATGTCAATTTTGAAACTATTTAGTATTGAGTTTTTAAGAAAATCATAGCAGCAAAGATTACATAAATAAATTATTTAATCAACCCTAACATGTTATATAAAGCTATAAATTTAGTGGAATTCATTAAAAGTTTCAAATTACATTTATTTGGATATTTATAATATAAAATATTTTAATCATTCATTAATAAGGTAATTACTGCATCATCATTGTGTTGTAAATAAATTAAATTATATGACATCTAAAAATTATAAATAAAATACCATTATTTATGAAATATTTGTTCCTTTCTAATGAATATTTATAATAAAATTTGTCTTATGTATAACCCTATATTAAAAATAGTTTTATTATTAATCATTGAATTTAACTCTTTTAACCTTTCATTGAATAAAATAATAATAAATGTCCTAATCTAATCCAAGTGGACAGATGAGATAATATTTTGTTTGTAATGTTGTTTTTGGTCTAACTACACTTATCCAACATAATTTGGACATGTATTATGTTAATTATAATATCCTTTTTACCCCTAATTACCCTATATACATTTAATTGTGGCAAATAAAAGTAAAAAGTTACTATTCACCAAAAATTATTTTCAACTTATTAAACCAGATTTTACAAAATAAATTCAGCCGCATGTCTTATATTTCTGAAATTCAACTCAATGAATTGGTAAAATTATGTTTTATGCAACTTTTAAAATGCTCCTAGGAGATGGGTAAAAGACTGTAAAAAGTTCAAAAAAAATTTTATATATCTAAACATATTAAAAAATGACACTAATAAATTACATTGAACTTATATAGGTATTATGTATCTATTTTGACCTAAAATAAATTTAAATAAAATAAATAATTATATAAATAAAAAAATTTGGTTTGAACTAAAATAGATTATTATTCTCTATTCATCAAAAAAAGAATTATTTTTGAAAAATATCAAAAATTCACCCTAAGATAATAAAGATAATCTATATTCAAAAATGAAGTCCATTTAGAAATATATAATTAAAAAAAATTAAAAATCTGGGTATTAAAATTCATAACGGCTAATTTTATTGATCGTGGTGTGTTAGAATCATGAAGTGGAATACAATGCAAACTATTGCATTATTCAATGTGAAATGTATTGTAAGAAGTTTGGTTTGTCAAATTCTCCCCTCCATAAAATATTTTCTTCCTCGAATTTTCTATAATATTACTGTATAAAATGATTCTGGTGGGTCATCATCATAAGTCCCTCATGTTCCCAATTTTTCACTTCAATCATATGATTTCTCCATAGAACTTTCACCAGATGAGTCGTCCGGTTTCTCAACACTTGTTGTCTGGTATCAAGAATTATGATAGGATCTTCACAATATGATAGATCTGGTTCCAGTTCTAATTATATATTTTTGAGTACATGCATTGGGTCAGACATAAATTTTCCCAACAGTGATACGGGGAAGATATCATGAACATTGGAGAGACTTGAAGGCATTACCAGACAGTAAGCTATAACACCAATTCATTTTATAATTTTTAAGGTTTTATGTACCAGGGAATTAATTTACCCTTTTATCGAATTTCATATCTCCCATCCATGGAGATACATTCAAGAAAACATGATCTCCTACCAGAAATTACAAATCCTTCCTTCGGTTAACAATATCGCTCTTTTGCCTACTTTGAGCTACTTTGATGTGGTTTTGGACAAACTTAACCTTTTCCATCATTTCCTCTACATGATCTGGTCCAACGAGTTTTAGTTCACCAACATTATCCCATCATGTTGGTGTGTGACATATCTTTCCATATAACACTTCATATGGAGCCATCTGAGTACTTGAATGGAAGCTATTATTAATGGAAAATTCTACCATAGGTAAATATTGATCCCACTTACCTTGAAAGTCATGTGAGAAAGATCTCAACATGTCTTCTAAGGTTTGAATAGTATGTTCTGAAATTTCATCTATTTTTTGGTGGTAGGAAATTCTTGAACTGATGTTCGTTGTCCCGAGCCTTCTATAGACTTTTCCAGAATCTTGATGTAAAACGGGGATCATGATCTGAATCAATCGATTAGAGAACTCGTTGAAGTCCTAATACTTCATTAAAATATAGTCTTTTCATGCGTTCAAGTGGTAGATCTTCTCTTATAACAAGAAAATAAGTTTACATGGTAAGATGATCAACAATGACCCATATTGCATCATTCCTTCTAGGATTCCTTGGTTTCCCCATGACAAAGTCCATCGTAATATTATCCTATTTCAGCTCAGTTATGGGAAAAAGTTGCATGAATCCTCCAATCTATTGCCTTCGAGCATTCACCTGTTGATAAAGCATACATCTTGACACAAAATCAGCAATATCCCTCTTCATGTTGTCCTACAGGAAATGTTGCTTCAAATCTCTATACATCTTGGTGCTCCTAGGGAGTATAGAGAAATTGGAGCAATGAGAATCATCCAACAATTACCTTTTTAGATCAGGTATATCGGGAACAGAAAGTCTCTTCCCAAGTTTCAACATTCCATCTTCATATACAAAGTCACTCAATCCCCCATCATTCACAGCCTTAATCTTCTTTTGAAACTCATTATCATCAGTTTGAGAACTCTTTATCCTTTCTAGTAAATATGGTTTGGAATCCATTTGAAAAAGTATTGAAGTTTCACCTTCTATGGTTATTCCCAGATCAATCATTACTATATCCATGTAAATATAATCCCTTTCAACACTCATCTTGTTCAAAACCCTTTTATCCTTTCTACTAAAATCATCTTCCACCTTATTTACCTTTCCCAGGTGGTAGTGTATAGTTAAATCATAATCCGTGATTAGTTCAAGACATCGCCTTTGCCTCATGTTGAGTTATTTTTGTGAGAAAATATACTTTAAACTATTGTGGTCAGTATAAATCACACATTTTTCACCATAGAGATAGTTTCTCCGTATTTTCATAGAAAATATTACAGCTTCAAACTCATCATGAGTGTGATTATTTTGATCATGAATTTTTAGCTATCTTGAAGCATAGGCAGTAACTCTATCATTCTGTATAAGGACACAAGCACGTAATTTCATTGAAGAATCACTATAAATAACGAATCTATCATTCCATAATGGTAGAGTCAAGATAAGAGCATTGACTAATTTTCTCTTCAATTATTCAAAACAATATTCACACTCTTTTGTACAAAAAAAATTTATCCCCATTATGTGTGAGATATTTAATGGGTTTTCCAATCAATAAATATTTAGGACAAAATGCAGATAATAACCTGGTAAACCAATAAAACCACATACCTATGTTAAACTCATTAGTCCTGGAAATTTTTGGATTTCCTTGGTCGTTGAAGGAACATGAGAAATTCCTTCCTTAGAGACAATATGGTAAATAAAAGAAACCTCCTGGATCCAGAATTCAAACTTTCTAAACCTCCCATATAATTCATTTCATCTAAGAGTCTTTAGAATAAAGTGCAACTGATTTTTAGGATCATTTTAGATTTTGTAGTATAATATTTTATCAAGAATAAATACCACTACAAAGTCAACAAGATATTCCTTGAATACTTTATTCATTATATCCATGAAGACAGAGGTTGCATTAGTCAATCCAGAAGGCATTATTGTAAACTCATAATGCCCATAACGAGTTCGAAAATATGTATTAGGAATTTCATCCTTCTTCACAGAAAACATATGATGTCCATATCAAAGGTCAATCATTGAAAAATATTGATCTCCATGAATTTGGTTGAATAAATCATCAATGTGAGGAAGGGGATACTTTTTATTTATTGTTACAGCACTGATCTCCCTGTAGCCAATGCACAACCTCATAGATAATTCATTCTTCTTAACAAAAAGGATAGAGGCTCCCCATGGAGAAACACTATGGTGAATAAATCCCTTATTACTAAATTCCTCTTGATGTTTTGTTAGTTCCAATGATTCCATAGTGGACATTCTATAATGAGTTATTGATATGGGCCTTGAACTAGGAATTAAATCAATGTAAAACACATTTTCTCATTCTAGAGGATATCGAGTAGATCCTATGGAAACACATCAACATATTATTGCACAATAGGTATGTTCTCAATTCAAACATTTTTTCCTCACCCATAATTATTTCATTCTCTTCCTCCCTAATAATTGAGTTTAGTAGAGCTACAAGGGGGTGGATCTAGATAAGAATCGGGTAGTGATGTTTCTTCCCTAAAGATAAGGTACTTCTTATCATCATCAAAAATTTTAACCTCCATATTATTACTATAAATTTTTTCATTATGTTCTGAAAGAAAATCCATTCTGAGGATTATATCTAATTCAATAATGGGTATGATGATGAGATCCACAAATAAAAAAAATTATATGATCTAATGGGAATGGATTCACAAAAATTCGTTATGATGATACATACCTTAGGTGTTTTGACTGATAACTCCAAAGTTATGTCAAATTAAAAATATCTAAATTTCTTAGAAATCATGGAAGATTATACAAAATGTGATAATCCAGAATCAAATAAAGAATTTGATAAACTTGAGGAAACCATTTAATTACCTACCACTACGTCTTTCGGAAGGTCAACCTCAGCAGTAGTGATTGCATATGCATTTCCTTGCTCCCTTGGAATTTTCTGATATTAGTTCACTTGGATCTTAAGAAATTAATTTGCATAATTCCCCTTTTCTCTAAAATTGCATAATTCAACATTGACAACCACTTTGTTCCACTTGGAATCACGATCTTGGTGGCCTTTTTCACCACAATTGTAACAAACTACCATTCCTTTCACTCAACTGCCAAGGTGTTTCTTCCCACAGTTACAATAGGATGGATATTCAATTTTTCCCTTCATCCCCTTTTTTAATTTTCCATAGTATTCAGTAGATCTCTTTTTCTCTTGCTTTGCTTTAATATCTTATGACTTATTGAATTCCTTTTTTTCCATGATAGTCCATTAGACAATATATTTGTACAATGAGAAAGATTGTGAGACTAATGCTTGAAAGTGAAATGGTTTTAACCCATCAAAGAATCGATAAATCTTACTCTTTAGTTTATGTATATAATCTGGTTCATGCCTTACTATGCTTGTAACGTTTACCTCATACTTTGCGACATTCTCATCCTCCCTTTGCCTCAGACTCAGAAATTTTCTTTCCATATCCACTCGATGGTCACGAAGAAATAATTTTTCCAAACATATATCTCTAAAATCCCTCTATTCCATGTTCGACACATCTTCATATTTTTTGTGCTTTGGATTAATGACCACTATTGATCTACATCTCTTGTGAGGTGATAAACTACCAAGACAACTTTTTCTCATTCTCAACTCCCCAAAAAATGAAATATTTCATCAAAGAAATTTATCTGTTTCTCAACTACTAATGGATTTGTACTCCCATTGAATTTTTGTGGTTGTTACCTCATTATGTGGACAAAAATTGATCTTCTACATTGTGGATCTGGGTGCTCCATACGGGTAAGGTTATTATTCATAACCTTAGTGAGTTGTCCCAATATGGAGACAATCTGATAAGCACCATTTATTTCACTATCTATACTATAATTATCATGAGTATGAGGGAAATCCCAAAATGGATTATGTGCATTGATACAGATTCCATTACTTTCACTAGGAGCCAATTATAAACAATGGCATATACTAAATTAGTTTATGAATCTCGATACATTATTACAAACTTGTAAAACACTTAACATAAATCGAACTGTGTATGGATGTACTCCATAATCATAAAAAAACTTCTTTGATGAAGTATATACTCATAAACCCTTAATAATGGTTAGTAAAGAGAATGAGAATTATCCTATGCATATCCCTCAGGAGTGTTATAACCAAGAGTGCAGCAAGGCTCGTTGTCGTGAACCAGTTGTTGTTCAAGTCTTTCTCAAAGCGGTGTCTTAATTTTTTTCCCAATGTACATTTGTGCCAGAGTCTCCTCTACCTACTCATACCCAGACAGGTATGTATTTCTTAGAAAACACAAAAAATATATATAGTACAAAAAATCTCGGAGGTTCTTTTATGATAATCCTCAAATTCTATCCTAGGGAAATGTTCTCTAATAAATGTTTCTCTAAATCTAGCTTCCAAGGTTTGTAAAAACCTTCCTCTGTACCGACTTTAACAACCCAAACCTAGTTACCCAGAGTCAGGGCTTTATTACATAAAATTTCCATGATACAAGGAATCATATCCAAAAAGACAGATCAGTTTAGTAGCCTTGGAAGTACTAGATACATTCATAAGCTTTACATTACATCATTAAATAAAAGTATCAAAAACAATTTTTCCCCAATGAACACACATATATACTTATCTGATCCCTATTGTTCAACGATAAAATACTTTTTCAAATCTTATGAAAAATAAAACATAGAAAGGGGTGAGCTCATGTGCTCAGTAAGGATAATAGTATAACAGAAATATTCATAAATACGTATAAACATTTAAGTTAATGTATATAACTAAAACAGAATCCTTTTAAACATAAAATTCCTCATAAAATATCAAAGATAAAATCAAATCATTCCATTTAATAATTCACATTGATATTCTACTAGTCGAATAATCATATGCAATATCAATAGCCACTTTCATAATGATGGAATGCATAATACCAGACTTTATAACCACATATTCAAGGCTTGTGACAAGACTACAAATAATATTTTGTCATGGAATTGATCCAAAATTGTAGTTTTTCTCATGAGACCTATCAAGGGATCGAGGAGCTATGTCAGGCCCTACCCGTCACTTATTTAGTCAAATACATTCCTCATATGAAAAGGTTTAAACATAACATAAACATTCATATAGAAACTAGCATACGAAATGTCAATACATAATCCAAAAATAATGAATGGTATGAAAATAACACAACCATAATAAAATACATCACAAAACCTCCTATACAATAAGATATATTTGTATCATAAATAAATCAACTTCGAACAGGTTTAATATCCATCAAAGAATGTTGACATAGATTAAATGAAAACTTTTTGAGAGAAAAATCTATTTCAATTTTCAAAAACTTTAAAAAAAATCTGAAATTATAAAATAAAACATTTTTTTAAAATATTTCTATAGTCATGTAAGGGAATCATAAACAATTTTATAATGTTGGAAAATATCTTCACCCTCTATAAAAACATTCATACCATAATTGTTTTGAAAAATTCATAAAGTACCTTGTTTGGAAAATGACAGAATGATTCCTTTTAAAACATATACAGTAAAATTAGGGTACAAATTACGTTAACCCATTGTATTGTAAATAGTAATTTTTTTGAAAATCATTTTTAAGAGAACAAGGATGTTGATGATAAAGAGGTCCCAGTAGATACATACGTAAAAACAACCTCGGATAATAAAGAGATTGTGAAATTATCCCCTGCCTTGGGATTTTCCTAAGTCCACGGTATGCTATCCTCCTTTATAATTGTGAAAAGATTTTTATTATATTATTCGATAATCATATACATAAATATGATATTATATATAATTTTATAATATTTCTTGGTTAATAATATTTTAGTAGTAACATTGTTTTGGGTGTAAACTGATCCATTTTCCTTTATATGCTTGGTTAAGTAATCCAATATTGTTATGTATAGGATATATTTTATTCTTATATAGAATGATATTATGTTCATTAACATTATTTTTAGTCATAAGATAAAATTAATTCTTGAATGATTATGATGCGGAATTGATCTTACGTTCTTGGAGACGGTAATCCATACATACGCCAGTGTGACAATATCATTATATTGATGGTGAAATCATATTTAATTGGATGGTATATCATATATAAATAATCATTAAAATGTTATATTTATTATTTACATCAGTTATTCTCATTATAATACCCGTCCAAATAATTAAGTGCTTGAATAACAAACTTCACCATGACGTGGAGATTGTAATCCTTACGTACAAACATATGGTGACTTTGTAATTCATATGATGGATATAATAACGAATATCATTCTACAATTTTATAATAACATGAAATTTTATATAATATACATGTGTTATTATTTTATAATTGATGAAAAAAACAATGATTAATTGGAAGTAGAAAAGAACCTTAAAGAGGTGGTGAAATATTTACCTCTTCATCAGATTCTTCCTTTTAATTTGATCAAAAGGGCTCCTAAGGATGGCTTTCAAACCAAAGTAAGGTCTCTAAGATTGAGGGAGGAATTTTTTTAGGATATTTTTACAGGTTTTGGCTGATCTAAATGACTTTGGAGGTGTGAAATTAAGTGAAGGTGATGTACCCTTTTATAAGAGAGGTTAGGGTAACTTTAGAAAAAGTTGGAATTATTATTTTATAATAAAATAATTTTCGGTTTCTAATGGCTCCAAAATGAATTATTTAGAGGATAAGGCAGGGATGGGTCGAATACGACCATTCAAATTGGTTTTAGATAGCTTTATGTCAACATATTAACATTATCTTTTATATTTAACTCTTAGTTAAATAGTTTTTCATTTACGATTTCTCTTTGTATTTTTATATTTTATGGTTAATAAACATACTATAACAAGCCAAGATAACCCCAAGTGGTTAATTATTAATATATATAAGCTAATATAAGTACTTTGTCTAATCCTTGGATTTTTAAAAATATTATACCAATTAATAATATATTATTTCTTTAAGAACTCAATTAGGTCTATTTTGACACTATTTAGTATTTGGTTTTTGTTAAAATTATAACATCATGATTACATCAAACAAAATTATTTAATAAACCCTAACATTTCATATTAACCTTTAAAATTAGTTTAAATCATGAAAAGTCTCAAATTACATTTATTTGGATATTTATAATATCAACTACTTTAATACTTCAGTAATAAGGTAGTTATTTCATCATCATTGTGTCATAAATAAATTTAATTGTTTAATGTCTAAAAATTATAAATAAAATCCCATTATGTAGGAAATAATATTTATCTTTCTAATTAATATTTATAGTCTAATGTATCTTATTTATAACCCTATAATAAATATGGTTTATATATGAAACATTGAATTTAACTCTTAACTATTATTTAAATAAAATTATAATAAATGTCATATATCTAATCCAAGTGGACCAAATGAGATCATATTTTATTCATATGGTTCTATATATTTGAATTAAACTTATCCAATATAATTAGGACATGTGTTAGAGTAATTAAAATATCATTTTTTCCTTTAATTACCCTATTTACTTTTAATCGTGGTATATAAAAGTAAAAAGTTTCTACTCACTAAAAATTTATTTTCATCTTATTGAACAACATTATACTTACTGATATCAACTGTGTCTCTTATATTTTTTAAATTCAACTCATAGAAGTAGTAAAATTATGTTTCATTCATATTTTCAAATGCTCCTAGGTGGTGGGTAAATGAGGGAAAAAAGTTCAATAAAAATTTTATATATCTGAACTTATTATAAAATGACTCCAATTAATTACATTGAAAATTTATAGGTATTATGTATATATTTGGAACTAAAATAAATTTAAATAAAATAAATAATTATTTAAAAAAATTTGGTTTTAACCAATAACGCAGTGTCTTTCAATATGATAATAAAAATGGAAAGAGTATTCATACGTAAGTACAACTTATAGCCTCCAAGAGTTGTGTATTAAATTTTGTTCTTAAATATTTTATAGATTATTATAATAAAAATATAATCTATATGGATGATATTTATATCATTTATTATTTTATTTATATAATTTTATAAATTATAACTACCAAATATATATCCAATTAAGACAAATGTGACGAATAAAGTGAATATTACGTAAAGTGAAATGTTAACATATGATTGTTAACATGCATGTAATATAAGGATTCATTAAACCCATATATGGTATTAGATACAATAAAATGGTTCTATAAAATATTTATAAAAAATTAAATTATTATCATTTGTATTATGAACTAGTACAATTAGAATCAATACACAAGGTAATGCGATTTCATCTCGCTTTTTATTTCGGTGGGATAAATGCTATGTTCGCCACTCTTTCATTTTCGTTGGGGTATGTGAGGACCTTGATTGAATTCTATTTATATTATATATAATTTAATGAGTATTAACATATACATTTTATGACCTTTCATACATATATAATATGTTTCAATAGTTACTGAATTAGTGAAATAGTTTTCTCTCAATTTTTCTTCATTGAGACTCATGTTTTGTTATGCACCTAAATTATCATTTGAGGTGTATATAATTCTACATTACATTTCATATTTTAAATATAAGTTCATTAACTATATTTTCTGTTTAATTTAATTTCTTTTTTATAAATGGAGATTATGATCTCAAGTTACCATGTTTTCTGATTTCAATGAGACAATCTCTTCACTTTTAAAGATTAGTTATGTATATGCTTCCATTAATGAAATATTATGATCCATAAATCAAGAAAATTAATGAATTTTTTTCTACTATGGTTATTAATGAATTATTAATCCATTTTTACCTTTTATTATACTCTTTAGTGAAAAATATAATTAGAAAGGTGTTTTTAAAAAACACTAACATTACCATTTCCATGGTTAGAAATATGTGTTGCTTAAAACCTGGTTTTCTAAAAAGGGTTACAAACAATATTATATCATTATGATATAATCATTAAAATAATTTTTTATAGTTTTCAATTAGACAAATCCTTTAAAATAAATATTCTTATCTCTTTCTGGACATGGCCCTTTTATAACCATTTTAACGTGGAAATGGAATTTCTTTTTACCTCGTACGGTATGCAAAGATTTACCCAGCACCATTTAATTAAAGATTCCTTGTCATTTTTAAAAGATAATTTTTTAAGAAATTTTATAAAACTGATTTTAAATGAAAATCGTTTTCAAAAAATTGTCATCCATATTTTATAAATTTTCAAGGGAAATTGTTTTCAAAATGGTTTCAATCATTATTTATAAGTTATCAAAATATTTTCATAAAAATGGTCATTAAAATATTTTCAAACATTCATTATGTGTTTTGAATGTATTTTCCACTAAATGGTTTTCAAAACATTTTCATGCTTAATTTATATGTTTTTGAAGTATTTTCAATGAAGTGGGTTGAAATACATTTTAAATCCTTCTTTATATGTTTTTAATGTGTCTTCAAAGAAAAAAGATTTTAAAATATTTAGATGATTATTTTATATGTTAAAAGGAAAAAGTTTTCAAAATGAATTCATGTTCTATTTATAAGTAATCATTGTATTTCGAATGAAAATTACATTCAAATGGAATTTTTATTAAAAAACATTTTCAAATTAGAAAGGATAGTTTTCGCAATAAACATTTTTGAATGATATTTAAAAATTATTTTTCAACTAAGATAACATATATTGATGTAAATCATTCCTTTCTAGGAAATGTTAAAATGGTTACATATATGTTCCTTCTATGAATGTTTTATGATTAATTTCATGGTCTTTATGTAACATATTTTACATTCATGGATTATATGTTTATAAAAAAATTATTTTTTACAAGTTATATGTTTATCAAATATATTTATATTTCATGGGTTATATTTTTATGAAATATGTTTCTCTTTCAAGGGTTTTCTATTTATGATATCTATCCCTATTTCACGGGGTATGATTTTAGTCAAATGATTATGAAATGTATATTTTTCCACATGTTATGATAAGATTAAATATTTATAATACACATTTCATTTAATGTGTTATGATATGTTTATTAATGATTTTTTGTACACGTATATATGATTTTAATATTAGATTATTGGGACCTCTATCACCCTACAATTAATTGGGAAATGATTTATATCTTATGAGATAGACTATGATGGTATGGGGAATTAACCTTGACTACGTAGATGGAAATGGGATTTAACCACGACTACCAATATGGTAGGAGGAGTGAACTCATGCAACTAATATGGCCATGGGATTGGAAGATGACTACCATGATGTTATGGGGAGTGAACTCATTCTACTATGATGGCTATAGGAGTGAACAATTACTACCATGCTGGTATGAGGATTGAAGCTATTCAACTAAGATATCCATAGGATTGAACCATGGCTACCAAGATTGTATGGCGAGTAATCCCATACTACCAAGATGGTCATGGTAGGGATTTATTAAACATTATATAAATAATATTATATACTTATGTGTCTGCCAAAATCTTATATTGTATTCCTATGTTATGATTTTATATCTTATGTACTTTATTTACATATGATTTAGGTCTTATGAATTGCCAAGATTTATAATGATCTCTAATATGTACGGTATGATATTAAAATATTATACTCAAATTGCATACCGTCTTTTTAATCTTATTATTACAAATTTACATTCCTTTCCTTACTGACCATTTGAGATCACCCCATTCGTTATATTTCTTTACCCTAGGTTATGAAGAACTATTTTTGGTAGAAGTAATAAAGGTGGATATTTTTATAATGGATTTTGAAGACCGTTCACAAGGATAGATGATTTGGTTTCCATGTTTCCAAAGACACTAATATATTACAGTCCCCCAGCCTATATTTTTGTAATGTATTGAGTATTAATTAAAAATTATGTATTATTGAGGCATGTGAATCTTTTTGTCCTATATTAACCCAAAATATTGTATATGTAGAATGATTTTAGTTCTTGTAAATGTATGGACCTCCAAATAGTTGATCAAACAAGTAATCAAAATGTTTTTGGGGATACCTGTTCATGATTTTAATCTTGTTAAATTCCTTACAATCAGTTCCATTTTGCATCGATCTATATGATTTCATGAAAAAAGAAGTGATGCATGACAAGGTGACACACCTGTCCTAATAAATAAATTCCCATGATTATCTTGGTGTTTCTGAAATATTTCCGGTAATTCAATTGGGTCCATTCTATAGAGAGTATATCAAATATATATATATATATATATAACTTTGTATGGGTTATATTGGGAACTAAAACTCACAATTTGATCTATGAATATACAACTATTTGGAAATATATATATATATAAACCAGTATTTTTTAATATCATCAATCATGAGTTAATCCCTGACTATCTAGGCTAAACACCCACCTTTTTAAAAGGAATCAAGACCAATATAATTGTTTTGAATTTTAATGGTTGTATATATTAATAATCACACTAGTATATTATATTAAATTTTTGTAGAATATCAAAAATAACATCCCTTACATTGAAATTGTTGTGGGAACTTTTTATAGATAGATAATTCATACTTATGGTAATTCCAAACTCAACTCAAAAGTAAATAATGATATTTTATGGAATCAAATTCAAAGAAAATTTTACTAGAGATGATACATGAAAAAAATATGAGATCATTATACCATTAAAGGGTTTTCACTATTAATTTATCACTGAATCATTGGGGTGGTATTTTTATACCCTTTCCAAATATTTTAAAAATAAAAGAGTGGGTATATCTGGTTTCAAATAAGACATTACATGTTTTACAGTGGCAGTTATGTTTACCTTTCACCACATTTTTCTCATACCCCTTGTTAGAAATAGTGTTCTCATGATATTTTACTTTATTCATCTACATAAGAGGTTATTTATGTCGATCCCCACTATTAACATTTAAATATAAACAGTAAATATCAAAATGAATGTACATCTTTCATATGAAACACAGGAGTTTTACTGGATCATTTTTTAGAGATTTATCTCTATTCACATCATTAACTAAACTCATACCATCACATAAACATTTATTTGGTTGATGACCACCCTTTCCATAATTTTTTTTACTATTATCAATAAGAATTCTTCTTCTATGCTACCTTCTACTCAATGAGTATAGAGTAAATATCATCTTTTTACAATAATGTATTTCAGATATTAAATGTAATTTCATATTTATTTTCCTAAAAAAATATGATTTTGATGATATACTAGAGTCTCCGTTTTAATTATGATATCATGTCAAATGATTTCATAAAATATATTGATTCCTCATAAGGATAATTTTGTTTAAATAATTGATTTCAAGTAACTAAATAATTGATAAACCTTAATTTCACCTTGGATGATAATAATAGAATATTACATTAAATATCTTGTAAAATTTTCCACATAGGTACCAAAAGAGTAATCATCAATATGTCTGATCTCAAGGAATACCATAAATATTTTATTATAATTAATTCATGGAATCTACATATCAACAATAATTCTCTTACACTCATCCCACTACATAGATTCCATTTCTACTTGTTTCTTTGTATTCTTGATAAGTGGACACTGTAGATCTGCTTCACCTTCCAAATGATAAATTGTTAAAATAACCATTCCATTATATGATAACTTGATGATGTACAATTAATTTTCAATTCCCAAAATTAATATCTTATAAACAAGTCAATTAGTAGAACCACTAAAATAGGGTTGATGATTCCTAATGAATGTCTGAATATACAATATTTCACACTTTTTATCAGTTGGATGGTTAACTTGATTATTATTTGAAAATGTTCGGTTATCATTTCAATTGTATTTTATATTAGATCTATCATTAATATTTAGTTCACAGGCATAAAATCATTTCATTTTAGAACTTAGTCATCATTAACGCAATTACATTAGGATAAAAATAATTAATAAAAAAACATAGTATGAGCAATAATAATCATAGTAGAGAAATCACATAATCAAACAATCTTATCTAGAAAGTATATATGATGAAACATTACATTCAATCTATGACATAGTAGTTTTATCAAACGTCATTAATTTTCATAGTATATTCAAATCATTTATAATGGTTTGTAATGAGATAAATATTTCTTAATAATTTCTCATGGGAGTGTCTGAATAGGAGTGCCTTAGGCCCCATTGTCAGGAAGCAATTGATTATAAAGTCAAATCCAAATGTGACCTCTAATGATTTATTACCCCTAAGTACAAATTTTCAAGAGACTCGTCCACTATTACTATCAATATTAGGTTGTAATTACAAATAACCCACTCCTTATATCCTTCAAAAAATTACTGGACATTTTTATATACATTGAAATATCCTTAAACTTTTTTGAGGGTTTTCACTACATTTTTATCATAATAGCTTCTAAAGGTTAACTAAAACATACTTTTTAACAACTATATTGTCTCAAAATTTTCACACAAAGATATAAAATTTATTAATAAGAAATTTAATTACATAACATAATAATCCATGCTAGAATTGTTTTGGTATAGTTCCCTCAAAAATATTGTTTTGTAGAAATTATTCCCTTAAGTATACTAAATCAACTCCAATTAAGTTATTCACAACAAGAAAAATTCATAAATATATCATAAATAATAATATTCTATATAACTGGGGTAAATGAAACATATGAAATTATGATATCATACTCTTAATAAGGGTGAAAAAGATAGATATAAATTATCGCATAATAATAACATGAACATAAGGTAACTCAAACATGAGTTTAAAAATTTAAAATCATACCATTCACTTAAAATATAATAATATTAAGTCAAGTAAAAATGTTTAAATGTTCATAAGACATGAATCATCGAGGAATAAATGAATATGTCACATGGATGTGTAACATTGTCTAAAGACATTGAATGGTGGAATAACTATAAGCAATAAAAGTGATTTCCTAAGTTAACAGGATCATTTCTATGATAATCATAGTGGGATGGTTTGAAAACCCAAACAATTAAAGTACATAAGGATCACCCTATAAGGCCCCAGCCTTAAACCTTACTTAATAATGAGTTATTACAAGATTACACATTGAGGATCTTTTCAGGTTTAGAATTTTAGAGAATTAGATCATAGAACTTGCATTACATTCCTCATTTAAACAAAGTGGTTACATAAAAGATTGTATTCATTTTTCCCGTCAATGGAAACATATTTAAAATAAAACATGGATTCTTTCTTGAAACATCCTTGACACTATCATCATATCATGTACCCTTCCCTTGACATGTGAAAAACATTTCAAAAACTTAGGATGAACATAAAAATCTTAGTAAGGGATATAAAAATATGGGAAGTAAACATGAGTACATGTATACAAAAGAATCAATGGAATCGTAATCTACTCATAAAACATAACCAATTTAACATACCTCATCAAATCATGAATAATTCATAGAAATTATGAGACATAAAGGTATCTTTAGGCATTCATAACATTCTTACATAGAGAGTAACCCTCTTGGTTACGTTTGGAATACCCATCACAGTATATTCCCTAAATATCTTTGGAGAAACCTTAATGCTTAACTCCTCCACGTTACCCAATGCATTGGAGAGCTATATCGGGCTCACCCGCCATTAGTTTATCACAGAACCCCCCGTCTTCATAATAATGACCAAAAACCATAACATAATCGTATCACATAAAATATGCATAAAGGAAACATAACATTTCCACTTTTCAATCACAAGATATCAATACAACACATTGATATAAAAACATAATGAAAAAAAATTTCAATACCAAAATAAAATAAAAGTAAAACATGGTATTATTTTTCATTAAAAAAAGGTATGGCTTTTAGAGGAAGCCGAAACTCAAATAATGGTCACGGCGGCGGAGAAGTCATTGTCGCCACAAACGTACGACAAAAACATTCCCTTTTGTCGTTTAGTAAAACTCTTCTTATAAAAAGTTTCCTTTTAGATAAACGTAAAATTCAAAGGGTTTTATACACCATATAAATGTAGGTTGTGTATAAAACAAAATATTCCTCAATTAAAGGAGATTGAGACGAAGTCCCATACAAAGATGGTATCCTTGGATTAAGGATAAATCAATTACATAATTATGTGTGACAAACAAATACACCAAATATAAGTGGATATTAAGTGCAAAACAATCAGAGGACATTCACACATATTCATAGAATGAAATCTTCAAGGAGTATAAGTTTATCCCAAAGAATCAAAATTAGCTTAAGAAGTTCCCTTGCAAAAATACGATAGCCTAACGGCGTCACTTAAAAATTTAGAAAAAGAGTTGATGAGAGATAAAAAGGGTATCTAATCACTAGGAAATAAAATTTACATCAATAAGGATATAGAAGAACATATCCCAACATAATAGTATGTAAATTAAAATACATAACAAAATAATTCTTTAAAAAGAGGAGGGTGAGAGGTTCCCTTACCGACTTGGGTAACTTTCGAAACATACACCCCATTGAAGAAGGGGCATACAATGAATATGTAAATACCCATAAATGAAATTATATTACATAAAGTGTATAATAATGGTGGGTACATACAACACTCAAAGGAAATGGTGGAAAATGTAGCATAAATCTCACAGGACTAAAAGTGAGATGAAAAATCCCTTACGAAAACTCGGCAGCCTAACGACGCCACTTAAAAATTCCAAAAATGGATTGATGAGATCAAATAGGGTATCTCATCATATTACAATAAAATCTACAGAAAGAGGAATATATAAGAATATACCCCATCATAACAAATAGGAGATTAAAATAAGTGACACAAAATAGAGTACTTAAAAAGAAAGAGAGAGGTTAGATCTCTTAGGAAAATTCGGCAGCCTAACGGCGCCACTCAAAACTTCCAAAATGGATTGATGAGAGAAAAAATGGTCACTCAACATATGAACATAAAAATTACAGTAGGAGTAATATAAAATAACATCCCAATCATAAGAAAGATGAGATTAAAAGTAATGAACTAAAAGAGTTTACTTAAAAAGAAAGAGAGGGGTAGGATCCCTTACCTCGTGTCCGACTTGACTCGATCGTTCATTAATCTCCAGAAAAATAACCTTGAGATAATTTATACTTGATTAAGATCCTTTTTCAAGTTCATTATTTCTTTTGTATCACTTATTAGAATGTGATGAACACTATGTTATTATTTCAGTTAATAACGGTCTTTTTAACGATCATTGGTACTTGAGTCAAAAATAAACACTTTATAATTACAAGTTGTTCATGTGGTAAGATATTCATTATATCCCGAATTATATTCATGATGTAGATATCATATATATCATATATATCCAGTATATGGATGTTACATCCCAGGTAAATAAAGAATAAAGAATTTTCATATTTATTAAAATTTTCGAATTCAATATTAATTTTACTTAAAAGGGGTTTCTATGTTCGATAGCGTACTCGATACGCAGCGATGGGTTTCTTTGAAAACTTACGTTGCACACTAGTAATATAATAATATTATTTTAATTGGTAGTTAATATGTAGCCTTTTTATTGGCAGTAATGGATAGAAATAACTAAAATATGATTATATATGTTTTTTAAATGTTTTTACATTTATCCAATAAAAGATAAAGGCTTAAAATACGGAAAGAATTCAATTTTAGGCATTTATACACTAATTTTCACTAAAGGTTCACTTATCGCCTTTTGATGGAGAACCATCATTAAATATAGTTTTTTCACTCTTATACATTCTATTGGACCAAATAAAACTCTTCTTTAGAATCAGGACATCAAAATTTACTTTGTGTAAATTTTTGGTATTTTTCTGATAAAGTTTAATTTTTTAATGAATAGTGTAAAATGTTATATTTTAATTCAAAACCTCTTTTTAATCTAATTTATTTATTTGATTATATTACCATTTGAATTGTTTTTAAAGTGAAATTAGAATAAATTTTAACCATTTAATCCAATAGTGGATTTTGGAATTAGTTTCGCTTTGAAATCAGACTTAAACTAGTGTCAATCTTTTGATACTTATTGTTTCATAAAAACACGTTATTTGCTCTGACAGCGGGAATTAATTAATAAATTAATTAATGAAACTTATATGTTTTTATTTTTGTAAAATGGACTTCATTTTTGAATTCAGAATATCAAATATAGCTCAGGGTGATGTTTTTGTATTTTTCTGAAAAACATCAATTTTTGATGAATAGTGAAACCACTAAGTGGTACTTAAAAAACTGATATTTCATTTAAATGAAATTTTACCACCTCTATGTTTTGAATTTCAAAAATCCAACATACATGGTTGTCAATAAGAAGTAAAATGTGGTTCAATGAGATTAAAATATTTGTTGGTGAATAGTAACTTATTAAGTTTTAATCGCGATTAGAGATAATTAGTGTAGTTTAAGGAAAAATTATGTTTTAAAAATATGAAATGAACTTTACACATATCCTAACCTCATTGGATGTGTCATGGATGACCACGAAAATCCATGGGTCAACTTGGGGACCCCATGGAGCCACATTATTTGGAAAATGACATTAATACCTTTTTATTTAATGATAAAAGTAAAAATGACACAAACATGAGATGTTTTACTAAAACAATTTTTACATGGTGTTATACAAGTCATATTTTTGACTAATAATATTTATCAGACAGAAAAATATATTTCCTACATCATGATATTTTTTTTATAATTTTTATACATTAAATATATTAAATTATTTATGACATCATGATGATGCAGCGATTACCTCATTAATGATGGATTTAAATAAAATGAAAAGATAATGTAAACTCTATGACCTAAACATGTAAAAACCCTATTTTTTGGGTATATTTCGAACCCTTATCACCTTATACTCTAATTATATTAATTTGGGACCTCTTAAATCCGAATATCATTCTATAATAAAGTAACATTTCCTTACTTTCCAACATTGCCCCGCCTCTCCTCTTATAAAAGGCCACCACCTCTACCTATTTACCCACTCTTCCAAAGCCTTTGGCTCGGCCAAACCCTACCCATTTTGTCTCTACACATACTTATATTACTCCTTGAAGCCTCACTTTGGGCAGAAGTCTTCCCAAGGAAGCCTTTAAGCTCAATCCAAAGGGAGTTACCCGATTTTAAGGTAATGTCTTCACTTGAGTCCTTTTGTTTTATTTTTCTTCTCCAACCCTCTAAAATCTTTTTATACATTTCTTATGTAAGAAAACCAGTATCTTCCATATACTAGGATGTTTTTATAAGAAGTATTCTAGCTACACTTACAGACACCTACATCTAATGGTTAAAGAACATACTGTTTCTGTGGATGGCGAATTTCTACCTCACAAAACGACGATTGTTCAACACTCATATAACACCTTTAAAGGTGGCCATTATTATTTCACTATATTTATATAAGATATATAATATGTTTATTTTTTCCTTAAGATTTTTTATTTTTTATTTATGTCATACCTTTATGGCTCCCATAATGGATATATGCGATATCTTCATTTTAGGAAGTGCGGACTACTGCCCCCACAAACTGATTTGATTCGTTAATTCCATACGTGGGATGTATAAAGGATGGATTTAATGATATTATATATGATATTATACTGGAATTATAATATAACATTTTATAATTATGATTTCACTCCATTAAAGTATGAGATATAAATGAATGTAGCGTTCATGCGTACGTACGGCTTACCATCTCCATGAACGGTGCATTTCATTTCTTATCCTCAAATGTAATGTACTATTATAAGTACATATATATAATGGATATATATGATGTAGGATACATCTAAATTATTAATATAATTATGGAATTAAAATATAAATATCTCTCATTTAGTTTTAATTCCATTAATATGACATAGAAATGAAAGTAGCGTTCATGTGTACGTACGGCTTACCGTCTCCATAAACGGTGAATTTAATTTCTCTCCTCTAAATGATTATGTGATATTATAAATACATGTATATTATAGATATATATGATATATATGATATCAAAATCTGGAATTTCATTCGGGATATAAGGAACCTTTGACCACATGAATAACATGTAATTGTAAGAAGTCCACTTTCGACTTAAGAACCAAATATCGACAAAACAAACATTATCAACTTAAATGATTACATAATGTTTATAAGATGGAAATAAGTGATATAAAAGGAATAATGAACTTGAAAAAGGTTCTCAAGCAAATATAAATTTACTCATATTTATTATTCAGGATGTTAAAGAACAATCGAGTCAAGTCGGACCCGAGGTAAGGGAACTTCTTAACCCAATTTTTGTTCTTTCGGTTAATCTCACACTTTCAAATTATGTCATGATATTATTATGTCCTATCATGTATTTTTAATTTCTTTATGCGTACTTATAGTGAATACACATAATAGATCTATTTTATTTAAAAATGATCTTTGTAAGGGACTTCGTCTCAATCTCCTTTCATTGAGGCATATTTTGTTTTATTCACAACATTCTTTTATATGGTGTATAAAACCCTTTGACTTTTACTTTTATAAAAAAGTAATCTTTTTCTACGAAGCGTTATACAAAACGACAAAAAAGGAATGTTTCTTTTAACGTACGCGATGACAATGACCTTTTCCGCCGCCGTGAGTATTATTTGGTCTTTGGCTTCCTCAACAAGCCGTAATGTTTTTAAAATGAAATAAATACCATACACTATTTTATGTATTGTGGTATTGAAAATTGTTTTTATAATGGATTTGTTATGTCAATATATTTATGTGATATATTGTGATCAATGTGTGGAAATTTTTTCGTTCCATTATATTTGTTTTAGGTTTTATGATTTTATTTGGTACTTGGACATTTGACGGGTGGTTACGTGATAAACCATATGATGGGTGGTGCCATGAATACCAGGACGGGTGGTTACGTTATAACCTCCAATGCATTGGGTATGGAAGTCGGTCGTATGGCTATTCCATTAAGTATGTATGGAAGTTGTCCATATGGCTATTCTATTAAGTGATATGTGTGGAAGTAGACCGTATCTTTATTCCACTTAAGTATGTTTATGTCCCAAGTTACCTTTATATGTTATGTGTTCATTATATGGGTTTTATGGTAATCTTTTGGTCAAAAAAGGGTATGTAATGATATTTTATTCAGTGAAGAGTTTTTACTACTTAATAATGGTTAAAAGTATTACTTTGATAAAGTATACATGGTTTACTTGATTTTTTGATAAACTAACAGTTTTCATTCTTTGTGTATCCCTTACTGAGCTATTTATTCTCACCCCAAGTTTGTTTGAAATTTTTTTCACAGGACCTAATGTGGAATAAGGTCAATGATGGGATCAAGGGAAAGTCATGCTATATAAAACTTGGAACTAGACATGTTTCTTTTTAAGAGTTTTTTTATTCTATGGAAACTTAGTAGAAGTGTCTACTTTGTAATCTTTTGAGATATAGTAGTTATGTTCTAATTCTCTAAAACTCTAAACCTGAAAAGATCCTCAATTTGAATTATTCATTTAATTCAATATTAATTAAGTTCTAAGGCCGTGACCTTATAGTTGGTATCAGAGGTCGGTTTAGACAACTTTAGGAGTTAGAAAATTGTTAAATTATAAATTAATTTATGGTATGATTGAAATGATATAGAATTTAAATATTACCATGTTGCTTCTCCTAAGATATTTTTGGGTTAAGAATTGTTTTTTGGAGAGGAAATAGAACATATTTTCTGGGATGGCATACAGAGGGAAATGACCTTTCAAATCCGTATCACGAGATGGTCAGAATCAGAACTAAACAGTTTTTTGCAGTGATGGCTCAGTTGAATCAGGTGAAAAATGTTGGTTGTTTTTATTGATGGTATTTTGGTGTTTGCTAATAGTAAAGAGGAGCATGAAAGTCATTTAAGGGTTATAATTCAAACCTTAAAAGAAAATTAACTATATGGAAAATTCAGAAAGTGTGAGTTTTGGTTAAAACAAATTTCTTTCCTAGGTCACATTGTTTCAAAAGATGGAATAACTGTTGATCCTGCTAAAACAAAAGTTGTTGATGAATGTCCAAGACCCACAAATGTAACCGAGATCCGTAGTTTTCTTGGTTTGGTAGGTTACTACCAAAGGTTTGTTGAAAATTTTTCACGGTTATCTAGTCCAATGACTAAGCTAACATGGATGGGTGTTATGTTTATCTGGACAAAAGAATGTGATGATTGTTTTTAGGAGTTGAAAATAAGATTGGTGAATGCTCCAGTTTTGGCACTTCCTTCTTGGAATGGTGAGTTTGTAATATACAGTGATGCTTCATTGAAGGGACATGGTTGTGTCCTTATGCATAATGATCAGGTAATTGCTTCTGCTTCACGTCAGTTGAAAACTCATGAGGTAAATTACCCTACACATGATTTGGAATTAGCTGCTGTTTTTTTTCCTTTAAAAATTTGGAATCATCATTTGCATGGAGTAAAGTGTGAAATATATACAGATCACAAAAGTTTAAAGTATATATTCACTCAGAAATAAATGAACATGAGACAAAGGAGATGGATGGAATTAATCAAGGATTATTATTGTACAATTCACTACCATCCGGGAAAAGCAAATAAAGTGGCTGATGCTTTGAGTCAAAAAGTAATGCTTCATTAACCATGCTACGTTTGGAACGAGATCCTTTGGTTTTTGATTTGATGAACTTTGGCATAGAATTTTTTGGTTCAGGAAGTTCTTCTGTTTTGTTTCAGGTATCAGTGAGATCATCCCTATCAGGCAGAATTAAGCAAGCATAGAGGGAAGACAGTGAGTTGTAGAAAAAGGTAGAGCTGGTTCAGAAGCGTAAGTTCCCTGAATTCAACATTGATAATGATTGTGCTTTGAGGTTTGGGAAAAGATTATGTGTGCCTTGTGATTCACAGTTAAAGAATGAGTTGTTATGTGAGGCTCATAGTTCCCCGTTTTCATTTCATCCTGGTAGTAAAAAGATGTACAAAGATCTGCGGGAGTATTACTGGTGGGATGGAATGAAAAGAGATATTGCTGATTTTACTATGAAGTGTCTGACTTTTCAGCAGGTTAAAATAGAGCAGCAGTTACAGAAAGGGATGCTTCAGCCTTTACCTGTGCAAGAGTGGAAATGGGAAAACATATCCATGTACTTTGTTGTGGGATTACCGAGGACATCTCGAGGTAATAATGCAATCTGGGTTATTATTGATCGCTTGACTAATTCTGCACATTTCCTTGCTATATGAGATACTTTTTCCCTAGATCAACTTTCCCATTTGTATCTTAAAGTGACAGTTATGTTACATGGAGTTCCTCTCTCCATTGTGTCTGATCGTGATCCCATGTTTACTTCTAACTTTTGGAAAGGCCTTCAGAAGTCGTTGGGTACTGAATTAAATTTTATTAAAGCTTTTCATCTGCAATCTGATGGGCAGTCAGAACGAACAATTCAGACATTGGAGGATATGCTACATTCTTTCTCTATAGATTATTAGGGAAGTTGGTACGAACATCTTTCTTTGGTTGAGGTTTCTTATAATAACAGTTTTCATTCCAGTATACAGATGGCACCATTTGAGGCATCATATAGGAAGCGGTGTCGAACTCTATCATTTTGGGATGAAGTGGGTGAAAGGAAGCTGATGGGACTAGAATTGATAGATGAGATGGCATAAAAAGTTCAGTTGATTCTGAAACACATGAGAATAGCTCAGAGCATGCAGAAGATTTATGCGGATAAGTGGAGGAAGGATCTATCTTTCGAGGTAGGTGATCATGTTTTTCTCAAGGTTTATCCATGGAAAAGTGTGATTCTATTTGGTAAGAAAGGAAAGTTGAGTCCAAGGATCATTAGATCATATGAAATTCTAGAGAGAGTTGGATCAGTTGCACACAGAGTGGAATTACCTCCGAGTTTATCTCTGGTACACAACGTTTTTCATGTTTTGATGCTGAGAATGTATATTCCAGATCCATCTCATGTTTTGAGCCCAGAGGTAGTTGAGCTGGAAGAGAAACTCTCTTATGAAGAACAACCAGTCCAGATTCTTGAACGAAGAGAGCAAGTGTTGCGAAATAAGATCATCCACCAGGTAAAGGTTTTGTGGAAAAACCATTCGGTTGGAGAGGCAACGTGGGAATCTAAAAATGCTATGAGGGATAAATATTCCCACTTATTTTGATAAGTGAATAAAATTTCGAGGACGGAATTCCCAAAAGGGGGAAGGATGTAACATCCGAGGTAAATAAAGAATAAAGAATTTTCATATTTATTAATATTTGTGGATTAAATATTAATTTTACTTAAAAGGGTTTTCTATTTTCGATAGCGTACTCGATACGCAACGATGAGTTTCTTTGAAAAATTACGTTGCACACTATTAATATAACAATATTATTTTAAATGGTAGTTAACATTTTGCTATTGTATTGGTGGGAATGGATAGAAATAACTAAAATATGATTATATATGTTTTTAAATGTTTTTACATTTATCCAATAATAGATAAAGGCTTAAAATACGGAAAGAATTCAATTTTAGGCATTTATACCCTAATTTTCACTAAAGGTTCACTTATCGCCTTTTGATGGAAAAACGTCATTAAATATAGTTTTGTTCAATCTTATACATTCTATTGGACCAAATAAAACTCTTCTTTAGAATCGGGAAATCAATATTTACTTTGTGTACATTTTTTATATTTTTCCGACAAAGTTCATTTTTTAATGAATAGTGTAAAATGTTGTATTTTAATTCAAAACCCCTTTTTAATCAAATTTATTTATATAATTAGATTATATTTTGAATTGGTTTTAAATTGAAATTAGAATATATTTTTACCATTTAATCCAATAGTGGTTTTTCGAATTAATTTCACATTGAAATCGAACGTAAACTAGTGTCAATCTTTTGATACTTATTGTTTTATAAAGACACGCTATTTGCTCTCACAGCGGGAATTAATTATTAAATTAATTAATTAAAACTATTTGTTTTTAATTTTGTAAAATGGACTTCATTTTTGAATTCGGAATATCAAATATATCTTAGGGTGAAGTTTTGGTATTTTCTGAAAAACATCAATTTTTGATGAATAGTGAAACCACTAAGTGGTACTTAAAAAACTAATTTATCATTTAAATAAAATTTTACCACCTATGTGTTTTGAATTTCAAAAATCCGACATACATGGTTGTCATTAATATGTAAAATGTTGTTCAATGAGATTAAAATAATTTTTTGGTGAATAGTATCTTATTACGTTTTAATCGCGATTAGAGGTAATTAGTGTAGTTTAAGGTAAAAATAATGTTTTAATAATATGCAATGAACATGAAACATGTCCTAACCTCATTGGATGTGTCATGGCCGACCAAGAAAATCCATGGGTCAACTTGGGGACCCCATGGATCCACTTTAGTTGGAAAATGACATTAATACATTTTTATTTAATGTTAAAAGTAAAAATGACACAAACATGATATGTTTTACTAAAATATTTTTTACATGGGGTTATACAAGTCATATTTTTGACTATAAATATTAATTAGAAATCTAAAAATATTTCCTACATCATGATATATTTTTATAATTTTTAGACATTAAATATATTAAATTATTTATGACATAATGATGATGTAGCGATTACCTCATTAATAATGGATTTAAATAAAATGAAAATAAAATGTAAAATCTATGTTCTACACATGTCAAAAACCTATTGGTTGGGTATAAATCTAACCCTTATCACCTTATCCTTTAATTATATCAATGTGGGACCTCTTAAATCCGAATATCATTCTATAATAAAGTAACATTTCCTTACTTTCCATGAGTGCCCCTCCTCTCCTCTTATAAAAGGCCCCCACCTCTACCTCTTTACCCACACTTCCAAAGACTTTGGCTCGGCCAACCCCTTCCCATTTTGTCTCTACACATACCTCTCTTACTCTGTGAAGCCTCACTTTGGGCAGAAGTCTTCCCAAGGAAGCCTTAAAGCTCAATCCAAAGGGAGTTACCTGATTTTAAGGTAATGTCTTCACTTGAGTCCTTTTTTTTTATTTTTCTTCTCCAACCCCCTAAACTCTTTTGATAGATTTCTTTTGTAACAACATCAGTATATTCCATATACTAGGATGATTTTATAAGAAGGATTATAGATACACTTAAACACACCTACATCTAATGGTTAAATAACATATTATTTCTGTGGATGGCAAATTTCTATCTCACAAAACGATGATTGTTCAACACTCATATAAAACCTTTAAAGGTGGCCATTAAGATGTCACTATATTTATATATGATATGTAATATGTTTATGTTTTCCTTAAACTTCTTTATTCTTTATTTATGGCATACCTTTATGGCTCCCATTATGGGTATACACGATATCTTCATTTTAGGAAGTGCAGACTACCGCCCCCTCAAAGTGATTTGATTCGTTAATGCCATACGTGGGACGTATAAATGATGGATTTAATGATATTATATATGATATTATACTGGAATTATAATATACCTTTTTATCATTATTATTTCACTCCATTAAAGTATGAGATAGAAATGAAAGTAGCGTTCATGTGTACGTACGACTTACCGCCTCCATGAACGGTGCATTTCATTTCTTATCCTCAAATGTAATGTACTATTATAAGTACATATATATAATGGATATATATGATGTATGTTACATCTAAATGATTAATATAATTCTTTAATAAAAATATAAATATCTCTCATTCAGTTTTAATTCCATTAATATGACATAGAAATGAAAGTAGCGTTCATTCGTACGTACGGCTTACCGTCTCCATGAACGGTGCATTTCATTTCTTACCTCTAAATGATTATGTGATATTATAAATACATGTATATGATAGATATATATGATATATATGATATCAAATTCAGGAATGTCATTCTGGATATAAAGAACCTTTGACCACAGGAATAACATGTAATTGTAAGAAGTCCACTTTCGACTTAAGAACCAAATATCGACAAAAAAACATTATTAACATAAATGATTACATAATGTTTATAACATGGAAATAAGTGATAAAAAAGTAATAATGAACTTGAAAAAGGTTCTTAAGAAAATATAAATTAACTCATGTTTTTTATTGGGACGTTAAAGAACGATCGAGTCAAGTCGGACACGAGGTATGGGATCTTCATAACCCAATTTTCGTTCTTTGGGTTAATCTCACACTTTCAAATTATGTCATGATATTATTATGTCCTATCATATATCTGTAATTTCATTATGTGTACTTATATTGAATACACATAATAGATCTATTTTATTTAAAAATGATCTTTGTAAGGGACTTCGTCTGAATCTCCTTTCATTGAGTCATATTTTGTTTTATACACAACTTTCTTTTATACGGTGTATAAACCCCTTTGACTTTTACTTTTATACAAATGGAATATTTTTCTACGAAGAGTTTTACAAAACGACAAAATGGAATGTTTCTTTTAACGTACGCGGTGACAACAACCTTTTCCGCCGCCGCAAGTATTATTTGGTCTTTGGCTTCCTCAACAAGCCGTAATGTTTTTAAAATGAAATAAATACAATATACTCTTTTATGTATTTTGGTATTGACAATGGTTTTTATAATGGATTTGTTATGTCAATATATTTATGTGATATATTGTGATCAAAGTGTGGAAATTTTTTCTTTCCATTATTTTTTTTTTATTTTTTATGATTTTATATTGGTACTTGGGAATTTGACGGGTGGTTACGTGATAAACCATATGACGGGTGGTGCCGTGAATAACAGGGCGGGTGGTTACGTTATAACCTCTAATGCATTGGGTTTGGAATTCGGCTGTATGGCTACTCCATTAAGTATGTATGGAAGTTGGCCGTATGGCTATTCCATTAAGTGATATGTGTGGAAGTCGACTGTATCGTTATTCCACTTAAGTATGTTTATGTCCCAAGTTACCTTTATATGTTATGTGTTCTTTATATGGGGTTTATGGTAATATTTTGGTTACAAAAGGGAAAGTAATGATCTTTTATTCAGTCAAGAGTTTTCACTACTTCGTAAAGGTGAGAAGTATTACTTTGATGAAGTTTACATGGTTTACTTGTTGTTTTGATAAAATAACAGTTATCATTCTTTGTGTATCCCTCACTGAGCTCTTTATGCTCATCCCAAGTTTTTTTGAAATGTTTTTCACAAGACCTAATGTGGAATAGGGTCAATTATGCGATCAAGTGAAAGTCATGATATATAAAACTTGGAACTAGACATGTTTCTTTTTAAGAGTTTTTTTTATTCTATAGAAACTTAGTAGAAGTGTCTACTTTGTAATCTTTAGAGATGTAGTAGTTATGTTCTAATTCTCTAAAACACTAAAACTGAAAAGATCCTCAGTGTGAATTATTCATTTAATTCAATATTAAGTAAGGTTTAAGGTCGGGGCCTTATAATGCATGCATTTATAATATTGCATAACATTTAGAGTTATGAAATGAAATGCACCGTTCATGGAGACGGTAAGCCGTACGTACGCATGAATGCTACTTCCATTTCTATTTCATATTTAATGAATTAATACATAATGATTCATAATAGTATTTTAATTACGGTATGGTATCATATATAATATCATTAAATCTATCCTTTATACGTACCACATATGGTATTAACGAATCAAATCACTTTGAGGGGGCGGTAGTCCGCAATTCCTAAAATGAAGATATCCTGTATACCCATATTGGAAGCTATAAAAGTATTCCATAAATGAAAAATATAGAAGATTAAGTAAAACATAAACATATTATATATCATATATAAATATACTGATATCTTAATGGCCACCTTTGAAGTTGTTATATGAGTGTTGAACAATCATCGTTTCGTGAGGCAGAAATTTTTCATCCACAGAAATAGTATGTTCATTAACCATTAGATTTAGGTGTGTGTAAGTGTAGCTCTAATAATTATTATAAAAACATCCCAGTATATGGATTATACTGGTTTTTTTACAAAGGAAATGAATAAAAGAGTTTAGGGGGTTGGAGAAGCAAAATAAAACAAAAGAACCCAAGTGAAGACATTACCTTAAAATCGGGTAACTCTCTTTGATTTAAGCTCAAAGGCTTCCTTGGGAAGACTTCTGCCCAAAGTGAGGATTCTAAGAGTAAGAGAGGGATTTGGAGAGGCAAAATAAGCAGGGGTTGGCCGAGACAAAGGCTTGAGATGTGTGGGTAAGGTGGTAGAGGTGTGGGCCTTTTATAAGAGTAGAGGAGGGGCACTCTTGGAAAGTTACAAAATGTTACTTTATTTTCAAATGAGTTTCGGATTTTGAAGGTCCCACAATTCTTTATTTCGAGGATAAGGTGGTAAGGGTTCTAAATATACTCATCCAATAGGTTTTCGACAAGTGTAGTTTATATTTTTAACATTATCTTTTCATTTTATTTAAATCCTTTATTAATGAGGTAGTCGCTGCATCATCAGGATGTCATAAATAATTTAATTTATTTAATGTCTACAAATTATATAAAAATTATCATGATGTAGGAAATATTTTTATCTCTCTAATGAATAATTATAGTCCAAAATATGACTTCTATAACCCCATTTAAAAATTGTTTTAGTGAAACATCTCATGCTTGTGACATTTTTATTTTAACTTTAAATAAAAAGTTATTTATGTCATTTTCCAACTAAAGTGGATCCATGGGGTCCCCCAGTTTACCCATGGATTTTCTTGGTCGGCCATGACACATCCAATGAGGTTAGGACATGTGTCTAGGTCATTTCACATTATTAAAACATTATTTATACCTTAAATTACACTAATTACCTCTAATCGCGATTAAGAACATAAAAGTTACTACTCACCAAAAAAATTATTTTAATCCCATTGAACCACATTTTACTTCCTAATGACAACCATATATGTCATATTTTTTAAATTCAAAACCCATAGGTGGTAAAATTTCATTTAAAAGAAAAATCAGTTTTTTATGTACCACTTAGTGGTTTTACTATTAATCAAAAATTGATGTTTTCCAGAAAAATACCAAAAATTCACCCTAAGGTATATTTGTTATTCCAAATTCTAAAATGATGTCTATTTTAAAAAATTAAAAACATATAAGTTAAATTAATTAATTTAATAATTAATTCCAGCTGTCAGCGCAAATAGCGTGTTTTTATGAAACAATAAGTATCAAAAGATTGACACTAGTTTAAGTCCAATTTCAAGATGAAATTAATTCCAACGACCACTATTGGATTAAATGGTAAAAATATATTTTAATTTCACTTAGAAACCAATTCAAAAGATAATCTAATCATATAAATAAATTAGATTAAAAAGAGGTTTTGAATTAAAATACTACATTTTTCACTATTAATCACAAAACGAACTTTATCGGAAAAATACCATAAATTTACACAAAGTAAATTTTGATGTCCCGATTCTAAAGAAGAATTTTATTCTGTCAAATATAACACATAATATTTTCAAAAAGTGGATTTAAAAGAGGTTCGTCATTAAAAGGCGATTAATCGTCCTTTTAAATAATATTAGAATGTTTATTCTTAAAATTGAATTCATTCACATTTTTAATCCTCTAACATTTATTGTAAAAAGAAAAACTATTTGACAATCATATTTAATCATTTTGTAGTTAGTTATGTTCATTACCTCAATTAAAATTTCTAGGCGTTAAATACCATTTAAAATAATATTATTTTATTATTAGATTGCAACGTAAGATTCCAAAGAAGCCCGTTGTTGCGTACTGGGTATGCTATCGAGCATAGTATCCTCTTTAAAGTAATAATAATATTTTATTCACAAATATGGATAAATGTGAAGATTTCATATTCTTTATTTACCTGGGGTGTTACATCCTTCCCCCCTTTTTTGTATTGGGTCCTCACAATTTTAAATTTGGGCTCAGAAACTTCCTTGAAAGTCCCACATCGGAACAAGAGTCTGCAAAACAATCACTTTAAAATAAAGAAAGAGAAGTACAGAGGGCACCCGAGTTAACCCGTACTAGAATTACATATTGGAAAACACGGACATAGAGGAGAAAACATAGGGTCATGTTCTGATGGAGAGTGATAGAAAACAAGTTTAAAAGAAAGTTAACTACAAGAAAATCACAAACTTGTGATGGGTTAAACGGTATTCGATTCCCCAATAGGAAAAGTTAACAGAGAACATTTTTGTTTTAAGTTAATTTTTATTGAGGAATTTATTCATAAGGAAACATAATTACTTATCATGTTGAATTTCAACTTTTATTAAATTTCTTACACAAACTCATATTTTCTCCAAAAGACGAGTATTTTGGAAGACTTGTTCACTATAATCAACTTCTAGAGAATCACCTAATCCAAAAAAGATAACTATATATTTCCCATGTCTTTAGACATTAACCAAAACCAAAACCAAAATTGATATTATGAGATCAGAGAATCCAAACAAGTATAATACTTTATAAAAAGAAAATCTATTCTTAATCTCCAATATTTTTCAAAAAAAAACCCAATGTTCAACGAAGACCATTCGATAATCTATTGTCCATAAAATTATTCAAAGTAAACCAAACTAAGATTGAAACCCAAATATTTGAAGGATTTAATCACATAGTCTTCCAGGGTACAAATTAACTTTTATCTCCAAATAACATCAGTTGCTCTTTAATTATCATATTGAAAAGTAATTAACCTATTCACATATCATCGATGATAGGTTAATCATTTCCATAGATAACCCAAAATATACTTACTCTTGATTCCTAAAATAATATAACTAAAAATAAATAGTCAAACTAACCAGGGACTTCACGTAGTCCAGTGGTAGGCGATAAATACCAGTCGCACTTTGGTTGGGGGTTCGATTGTCGCAGCTTTGTCCGATGCGACGGGTTATCACACGGTCTGCGTGTTGTCCTTTTTCCAAAACTATATATTTCTTAAAACATTCCCCAAAATGAGATAAAATTTTCAAAAATAATAATAACATATTTTATCATCAAGTTTATCTCATGCCTTTCATTTTCCATCATAATATATAATAACACATAATCACCTCAAAAGCAAGGATCATATAAACCCTAATGGTTACCTTTATAATTATTATCTGAACTTCCACATCGATTGGTCATCTTGTACATGATGCATTACAGAACATACCAAGGTACAAGTTGTTGATCATGACTCCTTGATAGTTGGTTTAGAACAACCACGAGTTTCCTCATTGAATCCCCCATTTCATCCAGTCTCTTAATCAGATAACCACCACAGTTTCCTTCAAACCTATTGTCCCTTTGGTGCCTACTAGATCCATCCATTCACTAAAAACAGAAATGTCAGTGTGAGTATATCAACAAAACCATCATGTACTAATAAAGAAGATGAACACTATGATATACTTACTCATTGACTTTATCTAAAACTAGGACTCTTTCTGAAATCCTAACCATTATGGTAATGTCACTTATGCCTAGAGAATACCCTAACCTGTAAAGTTATCTAAACCGACCTCTAATATTAACTATAAGGCCCCAGCCTTAAACCTTACTTAATATTGAGTTATTACAAGATTACACATTGAGGATCTTTTCAGGTTTATATTTTTAGAGAATTAGATCATAAAACTTGCATTACATTCCACATTAAAAAAAACGGTTACATAAAAGATAGTATTCAGTTTTCCCGTAAACGGAAACATATTTAAAATAAAACATGGATTCTTTCTTGACACTTCCTTGACACTATCATCATATCATGTACCATTTCCTTGACCTGTGAAAAACATTTCAAATACATGGGATGAGCCTAAAATGCTCAGTAAGGGATATAAAAATATGGAAAGGAAACATTAGTACATATATACAAAAGGTTCAATGAAATCATACTATACTCATAAAACATAAGAACTTTAACATACCTCATCAAATCATGAATAAATCATAGAAATCATAAGACATAAAGGTAACTTGAGGCATTCATAACATTCTTACGTAGGGAGTAACCCTCTTGGTTACGTTTGGAATACCCATCACAGTATGTTTCCTAAATCTCTTTGGAGAAACCTTAATTCTTAACTCCTTCGCGTTACCCAATGCATTGGAGAGATATATCAGGATCACCCGCCCTTAGTTTATCACGGAACCACTCGTCTTCATAATAATTCCCAAGAACCATAACATAATCGTATCACATAAAACATACATAAAGGAAACATAACATTTCCACTTTTCAATAACATGATATCAATACAAAACATTGATATAAAAACATTATGAAAACCATTTTCGATACCAAAATAAAAAAAAAGTGAAACATGGTATTTATTTTTCATTAAAAAAATTTATGGCTTGTAGAGGAAGCCTAAACTCAAATAATGGTCATGGCGGCGGAGAAGTCGTTGTCACTGCATAAGTACGAAAAAAACATTCCCTTTTGTCATTTATTAAAACTCTTCGTATAAAAATATTCCTTTTCGATAAATGTAAAATTAAAAGGGGTTTATACACCGTATAAAAGTAGGTTGTGTATAAAACAAAATATGCCTCAATGAAAGGAGATTGAGACGAAGTCCCATACAAAGACAGTATCCTTCGATTAAGGAAAAATCAATTACATAATTATGTTTGAAAAACAAATACACCAAATATAAGTGGATATTAAGTGAAAAATAATCACAGGACATTCACACATATTCATAGAACGACATATTCAAGGAGTACAAGTTTATCTCAAAGAATCAAAATTGGGTTAAGAAGTTCCCTTGCAAAAATACGACAGCCTAACGACGTCACTTAAAAATCTGAAAAAGAGATGATAAGAGATAAAAAGGGTATCTCATCACATGTACATAAAATTTACATCAATAAGGATATATAAGAACATATCCCAACATAATAATATGTGAATTAAAATACATAACAAAATAAGTCTTTTAAAAGAGGAGGGTGAAAGGTTACCTTACCGACTTGGGTAACTTTCGAAACATACACCCCATTGAAGAAGGGGCATACAATGAATATGTAAATACCCACAAATGAAATTATATTACACAAGGATTATAATAATGGTGAGTACATACACCACTCAAACGAAATGGTGGAAAATGTAGCATAAATCTCACAGGACTAAAAGTGAGATGAAAAATCCCTTACGAAAACTCGGCAGCCTAACGACGCCACTTAAAACATCCAAAAATGGATTGATGAGATCAAATAGGGTCTCTCATCATATTAAAATAAAATTTAAAGCAAGAGAAATATAAAATAACGTCCCCCATCATAACAAAGAGGAGCTTAAATGAAGTGACACAATGGAGAGTACTTAAAAAGAAAGAGAGAGGTTAGATCTCTTACGAAAATTCGGCAGCCTAACGACGCCATTCAAAACTTCCAAAATGGATTGATGAGAGAAAATAGGACCTCTAATCATATTAACATAAAAATTAAATTATTAGTAATATAAAATAACATCCCAATCATATGAAAGATGATCTGAAATGGAATGACATAAAAGAGTGTACTTAAAAAGAAAGAGAGGGGTAGAATCCCTTACCTCGTGTCTGACTTGACTCGATCGTTCTTTAATCTCCTGAATAATAAAATTCAGTTAATTTTTACTTGATTAAGAACCTTTTTCATGTTCATTATTCCTTTTATATCACTTATTACCATGTCATGAAAACTATGTTATTATTTAATTAAATAACGGTCGTTTTAACGATCATTGGTACTTGAGTCAAAAATAAACTCTTTATAATTACAAGTTGTTCATGTGGTAAGATATCCATTATATACAGAATTATATTCATGATGTAGATATCATATATTTCATATATATCCATTATATTCATGCATTTATAATATTACATAACATTTATAGGTAAGAAATAAAATGCACCGTTCATGGAGATGGTAAGTCATACGTACGCATGAACGCTACTTCCATTTCTATTTCATATTTAATGGAATTAAAACATAATGATACATAATAGTATTTTATTTACAGTATGGTATCATATATAATATCATTAAATCTATCCTTTATACGTACCACATATGGTATTAACGAATCAAGTCACCTTGAGGGGGCAGTAGTCCGCACTTCCTAAAATAAAGATATCGCGTGTACCCATAATGGAAGCCAAAAAGGTATGCCATAAATGAAAAATACATAATCTTAAGTAAAACATAAACATATTATACATCATATATAAATATAGTGACATCTTAATGTCCACCATTGAAGGTTTTATATGAGTGTTGAACAGTCATCGTTTCGTGAGGCAAAAATTCTTCATCCACAGAAACAGTATGTTATTTAACCATTAGATGTAGTTGTGTACAAGTTTAGCTCGAATCCTTCTTATAACAACATACTAGTATATGGTTGATACTGTTTTTGTTACAAATGATATTAATAAAAGAGTTTACGGGGTTGGAGAAACAAAATAAAACAAAAGAACATAAGTGAAGACATTACCTTAAAATCGGGTAACTCTCTTTGATTTGAGCTCAATGGATTCCTTGGGAAGACTTCTGCCCAATGTGCGGATTCTAGGAGAATGAGAGGTATTTGTTGAGTCAAAATGAGAAGGTTTTGGCCGAGCCAAAGGCTTCAGAGGTGTGGGTATGGTGGTAGAGGTGAGGTCCTTTTATAAGAGGAGAGGAGGGGCACTCTTGGAATGTTACAAAATGTTACTTTATTTTCAAATGAGTTTCGGATTTTAAAGGTCCCACGTCGATGTATTTCAAGGATAAGGTGGTAAGGGTTCTAAATATATGCATACAATAGGTTTTTGACAAGTTTAGTTTATAGTTTTAACATGATCATTTCATTTTATTTAAATCCTTTATTAATGAGGTAATCGTTGCATCATCATGATGTCATAAATAATTTAATTTATTTAATTTTGAAATATTATAATAAAATATCATGATGTAGGAAATATTTTTATCTCTATAATGAATATTTATAGGCAAAAATATGTCTTGTATAAACCCATTTAAAAAATGTTTTTGTGAAACATCTCATGCTTGTGACATTTTTATTTTAACTTTAAAAAAAAGGTATTTATGTCATTTTCCAACCAAAGTGGCTCCATGGGGTCCCAAAGTTGACCCATGGATTTTCATATTCGTTCATGACACATCCAATGAGGTTAGGACATGTTTCTAGGTCATTTCACATTATTAAAACATTATTTTTACTTTAAATTACACTAATTACCTCTAATCGCGATTAAGAACATAAAAGTTACTATTCACCAAAAAATTATTTTAATCCCATTGAACCACATTTTAATTCATAATGACAACCATGTATGTCGGATTTTTGAAATTCAAAACACAGAGGTGGTAAAACTTCATTTAAACAAAAAATCAGTTTTTTAAGTACCAATTTGTGGTTTAACTATTCATCAAAAATTGAAGTTTTCCAGAAAAATACAAAAAAATAACCCTAAGATATATTTGATATTACAAATTCAAAAATGATGTATATTTTAAAAAATTCAAAACTTATAAGTTACATTAATTAATTTAATAATTAATTCCCGCTGACAGCGCAAATAGCATGTTTCTATAAAACAATAAGTATCAAAAGATTGACACTAGTTTAAGTCCAATTTCAAGATGAAATTAATTCCAATGACCACTATTGGATTAAATGGTAAAAATATATTCTAATTTCACTCTAAAACCAATTCAAAATATAGTCTAATAATATAAATAAATTTGATTTAAAAAGGGGTTTTGAATTAAAATACAACATTTTTTTACTATTCATCAAAAAATTATCTTTATCGGAAAAGTACCATAAATTTACACAAAGTAAATTTTGATGTCCCGATTCTAAAGAAGAATTTTATTTTGTCAAATATAACACATAAAATTGTCAAAAAGTGGATTTAAAAGAGGTTCGTCATCAAAAGGCGATTAATTGACCTTTTAAAGAATATTAGAAATTTTACGCTTAAAATTGAATTCATTCACATTTTTAATCCTCTAAAATTTATTGTAAAAAGTAAAAATATTTGAGAAACATATATAATCATTTTTTATTTAGTTTTGTTCATTCCCTCCATTATAACGGCTAGGCGTTAACTACCATTTAAAATAATAATATTTTATTATTACATTGCAACGTAAGATTCCCAAGAAACTCGTTGTTGCGTACTGGGTATGCCATCGAGCATAGCGTCCCCTTTAAAGTAATATTAATATTTTATTCACAAATATGGATAAATGTGAAGATGTCATATTCTTTATTTACCTGGGTTGTTACACGCCCTCAATACTATCATTGTAGACAAATTACCTAACCTTTATTCGATCATCTATATTGTAGTCCATTTTATCTGATATGACATTAATAGTTACCCAACTCATTGTAAGGATATATAATTCTGGGCGCACATAATTTATATTAATAATCCTATGGATATTTCCCATAAGTTCCTAAAACATTATATCATAGACTATGAAAATGAAATGGGTTTCATAAAAATTTTATCAGGGCATAAACTATGCAAAATAATTGGGTTCATAGTCATTACATCAGTTCATCATAACATAAACCATGGAAAAAGATTAGTTCTCTTCCAAAAAATTTCATCAAAAAAATCAAATCCCATAAAAATAAATAATAGGTATGGTATAATAGAATCGTAACCCTAGTAGATAAAAATTTGAATCGTATCTTTTTTCAGTGAAGAATAGAAATACCATTAAATGGTCATTAAAATAATTATTTCTAAAAATACACATTCCAATATGAAAATAAAATTTTAAAATCTAAAACATTCTTAAAAATGAACATAATTAATATATTTTAGTATTATCTTGGAAAATATAATATAATTTTGAAATCATTGATAGGTCATAGAAGTGGGAAATTCTGTCCATTTCATACACGATAAAACCACTTTCTATTCACATTATTTGTAAAAACTAAAATGCTCCTCATTGAAAAATTGAAAAAAAGATTGAATTTAAAACATTTTGTAAAATGAAAAACAAGGGTAAAAATTTAATTAAAAAAATACATAATAGAAAAAACATTATTTAACACATTTTTATGTCACATGAACATGTAAGAGAATGAATGGTATACCAATGAGGGAAATAATATCACATTTCCATAATAAACTCATTCATAATCATGAGTAAATAATGAGGAAATTGAAAGAAAAAAAATTAATTTATATAAATTACTATAATTTAATATTTTTTATAACTTTCATTAGGTATGGATTATAATATTTCATCTTAAAAAACTTAATAAAAACAATCCCGTTAAACAATGATATTGCATCTTCGAACCCTTACCAGCTTGGTAACTTTTGAATCATAATAACCATAAAATAAATAACCTTAGTAAGATATATAAATCCTATAATAGTCAATATACTGGAAAAAAATTTATTCATGGGTTGTATATTCCCCAAAACAAAGAAACTATTAGTGAATATGGCATATTCCCATGGATGTTTATCTGAGACAACATTCCCTTTCCTCATGTCCTGAATTTCAATGTTCCCAATATATTCTCCAATATAATAAATATATTTTTATTAATAATATATTCAAGAACCATATTATTATATATCTTACCATATATTATTTACTTACAACATTTAATCCTAGGATTATTAACAATTATTTGTTAAAATCTCTATTTCTGGTAATAGATCATTTTTTGTATGTTTTGGTTCAATAATATTATTAATTGTATTTTAATAATAGTTACATATTCTCAATCATGTTAATAATGATATAAATATAATATATATTCATTTTATAATCATTATATAATGATTTTTTTAAATATTCTAATCATATAGATTGAAATTTTTTTAATATGTTATGGGATACAATGTGCCCCATTTACAAATAAATGATGACTCGATTTTCAAGAAATATATAAAGAAAAAGGGATATGATACATTATATTTAGAAAATTATTTTTATTTCATATATATCTGATAAATTTTTTAAATATATCTTTATCACTATTCGTGTAAAATAAGATTAATTATGAATCACATCACTTAACATAGAAGGTAGTCTGCAAGTACGCATGAGCGACACAATCGTTTTCTAATGGATTGGAAGGAAATACAGTAGATTTGATAATATAAATATAGGATTATAAATAATTCATAAATATAAAATATAAATATTAAATTATTCATGATCTCTATCCATTAGAGTTAGTAAGGAAAAAACTACATTAGTTTAGGAGGCGGTAGTCCACCGTACACATGATTGATGAGATTATTTTCCATTTTATAGAGGAAGAAATGGATATAAGTTATGAAATCAATATAATAAAATAAAAATAAATTTAATATACTAATGTAATTATATCAACATCATTGAATATGATTTTAATTTTTTTTGAAAAAATATAAAACACTAGGTTAAGATCGTTAAATCTTATTCGAACAATCTAGATGGGTCTTCACCAAAATCGTTCATATGATGGTTTCTAAATGAATATAAGGAATATATAAAACATGAAGGTTTTTCTAGAATGGAATTTTTTTATTTTAAAACTAAAAAGGATTTGGATTTGCAAATTGGATTGGATAAGTGGTTCCCATTTACAGAGATTGAGTAGACAAACATTGATTTTTTGAAATGGAAATGTTATTCCAATAAATTAAAAAGTAAAAATGTTAAAAATGGTTCATTGTTGATTGTTAGATGATTTACCGTCATTTATGGTTATAAAATAGCAATTTAAATGTTTTTAACACATTTTGACACTTTATGTCTACTAAAATATCCCGATAAATTCGATTTTTCCTTTATTGTAGTAACTATTTATTATTATTTTTTATTCAAATTAAATAATAGTTAAATTAAAATTTGATATATTATTAATTCTTATATTAAAAATATTGAACCCTCTTTTTAAAATACAAATTCCAAGAATTTATAGAATTGAACTTAAAATAAAACTGACTTATGGGAAAAATCTATTTTCCAATTAAAAAGATACCATAATATGAAAATGTTTTTCTATAACATTTTATCATGAAATATTTTTTAATCATGTGAATATTATTTATGATATTATTATTGAAATAATTTTTCTCTTAAAATAATTTTATTACAAAATGTTAGTCTATAAATTCCTTTATAATACATGATTTTTTTCAAAAAAATTTCTTTTTTTCTTTATATATCAAAAAATTAACATGTTTAAAAAACAATGATAAATAAAATATAATTTAATTTTTACATTTTTTTTTCAAAAATAATGCTTATTTTTGGAGATAAATTTAATAAAATTGGAAAAAAATAGTTTTATTTTAAAAAAAAAATAATTATTGAAAATATTTTTTTTGGAGAAATGTATTTTCAAACTATATAATAAGATTAAAAAATAGTAGTTACTTATTTTTCATTATATTATAATATATAAAAATATTATAAATAATTTCTATAATGTTATTATTCCAATTTATACAACCAAATTTGATTTCTATTTTATAATGATAACGATTAAATAATAATATTAATACTATAATGCAGTTTGTCAAAAGTAATTGTTTCATGTAATATAAGGTATCAACTAAATTATGTCTATTTAAAAAATGCACTAAATATAGGGATGTTAAAAGAATTGTGGCTTAGTTAATCAAAGGTGGTATATATTTCTCATCATGTGGTTGGTTGCAGTTTAACTAACGGGGGTATGTCTTCTTTTATGAATAACATGACACTTGTTTACTCTATTTTCATAGACTATTGAAGTGTATCTTAGTAATGAGATAGTATAAAGGATGTGATTATCAATATGGGTGAAGTTAATGTGATGTTCTAATCAATATAAGATGAATGACATGTTTTGTAGTTATCAAGCTATTCAGTTCATATATTGAGAATCATGACTGTTTGTGTATCTAAATGAGATTGATATACTCCATGTCTCATGGTTACATGATGTCATTGAAAAAAGAATCTTATAGAAATGAAATAATTCATATGATTTATCTAGTGGACTCATGTATAGACTAAAATTTTTTTAATGGTTATCAAACTGAATCACTTTAAAATTTTATTAGCATTCATAATTTAATAGAATACCCACTTTTATTACATGCTTGGATTTAAGAATTTCTAATTTATTCAATTAATATAAAGGGATATATAGTAATTATTTGTTGTTATTTGAATTATGATAATGTTAATTAATCATTTTTATCTACCACAAAATATTTTAAATTGTATCTTGAAGATGTTATCAATAAATATTCATATGGTATCCCCTAGGGAAATAGTCGAGTGGTTCACTGGTTGGGCCATTTCACTGTCTGGGGGAACTGGCACATGCTCAAGTCCCGCCAGGCTCAGAAACTGTTTATATTATGAACATGACTATTCGACACCATTTCCTTAATGGGGAATGTGTATCTCCCTATGTTGGCAAAACCACCATATGGGTAAAATGGGGGGACTTAATTTACAACCATGTTTTCCCTAGGTTGTTAGTCAAGTGGTTCACCGATTGGGTCATTTCACTATCTCGGGGAACTGGGACATGCTTCAGTCCTACCAGGCTCGGATACTATTCATGTTATGAATAGGGCTATTCAACCCCATTACCTATCTGGGGAATGTGTATCTTCTAGGGTTGGTGGACACACCATACATGTAAAAAGGGGTACTTAATTAACAACCACATTTCCCCCAGGGCATTAGTCGAGTGGCCCACTAGTTGGGCCCTTTCGCTCTCTGGGAGAACTAGCATAGGATTGAGTCCCACCAGGATCAGACGCTATTAATGTTGTGAACATGGTTATTAAAATCCATTTCCTATCTAGGGAACATGTATCTCCCATGGTTGGAGGACCCACCATATGTGTAAAAAGGGGGACTTAATTGAAAAACACGTTTTGCACATGAGCCTCAGCCCGGATGGTGAGGACTCGGTAGGTGAATCCCAGAGACCAAAGATCAAATTTGGGAAGAGGAATATTTCTGGGTATTATATCAGTACTATAGCAGGCACTGGAGCGGTACTATTGTAGTACTACATTAATTATTGTAGTAGGCAGTATAGTAGATACTGTAGTAGGCACTGTAGCCGGTAATGTTTGGTACTCTAGTAGCCAGAACTATTCATCCATTTGGGCCTTTGGCCCACCTGTTTGAGCCTCGGGTCCTGCAAGGATTTAGGGCTACCCATGGCCTATGAGCTAGTTGATTCCCAAGGCCTTCAGGCCACCTTAAGGCCTTAGGGCCACCCCAAGGCCTTTGGGCCACTTGAATTCAGATGTAATAGTTTAACTACAAGGAACAATTCATCATATGTGGATTCAAGGAATTTCCAATCACTAGATTAGAGCTAACTAGATTTGGAATAATGAGATTTTCTGGCTTTTCCATCGATATCAGACCTATACAGCTTTGCAAAGGAAAACTATCCGACCAGCCCTCTGAAGGTGGAGTGCTGATATCATGACATATGTTGGGTAAGAGTAGTTCCAAGTTGTTTTGTCTGGGTGATTCACTCTGGCCAATGGGTCATTTAATTTTCTCTAATCCTTTTGTCCTTATAGGGGTTCCACCTCACTAGTTGAAAGGTGCATTTAAAAACAATTGAAGGCCTTTGGGCCATTCCGACCATATGGTTTATCTTATGATACATTTCAAAGTTGTCTTATTATATAATTTCAAATATATGTTTTTTAAATATCTATAATGATGTTCAGATATGGATTTATAATTTATTATATATTATTTGGCATAAGGTGAATGTGTGTAACTATATGAGCTTTTTAATGTGTGGGTTTGATTTAGGGATATGTTCCCTGAAAGGGGATAATGTTATAGTTGTGTGGACAATGCAATTGAATTGACTTATGTTCAAAATGGAATACTGTGAAACACTATTACCTGGTTGATATGCATGGGGATTATCATATTTTTTGTTAATCATTGGCTCTAACTACTTCATCCTCTATATATAGAATACTTAGTTAAAATCATCATAATATGATCATTATAAGGTGTTTTAAATTTGATTTTTTGATTATGAATTATATTGATTAATGGATGATCTATTTGAACATTACAAATATTTGAAACATTATGATTCCATTATTAAGAATATCATATATTAATTATAGTTATTTGGGTGATTTTAGGTTCCTATATAAGATATCTCAATCCTCTAGTATTCTTTAGATATGATCAAAACATATCATATAATAAACTATTAATATCTCATTTTATTTTATATTTAATTATTTTCATAGCATAACATGGTATGGATTATGGATAATATAAAGTGTCAGAAAATTATAATTATATATGGATACCTAGGGAGGATGTATTTATTAATCTATATCTTGATGATGTTTATCAAATTTATGGGAAACTATTTGATTGTACTAATTTACTAGTGAATGATATGGTATTATTTTTAATGATTATATTCATTTAGAATATAGTTATTTATTTTAGGATTTATAGTATTTTCAATGGTTCATTATTCTCATCCAAAATTGTAGACATCCAAATGAATCCCATCTCCCACCTTCCCTATGACTCTCTATAACAATTGAAAAACCTCACCACACTCTTTTCAATCGATGTAGCATCCCTTCATGAACCTTTAAAAACATTAAAAACTAACTCATTAAACTATCATGTGAATGATGATCAACCAACCCATGATAAAAATCCTTATCAAACAAAGCTAACTGGTAAAACAACCAACCTATTGTGAACTAGATCAGATCACCCAGATGATACGTACATCAAACCATGTGAGGAAACAATACTAACTATCTCAACCCATTTGAAGCTATCTCTTCATCTAAAACCTCTATATAAGGAAAATATATAATTTGAACTCATACCTAAGAAAACACAAGTTATCTCATTCCCAATACTTAACCATTTTTGGGCTATCATCTACCATTGGAATAACCTCAATATCTATAATTATAAAACAAAACCAAATAATAATAACACCAATATTCTTTTTTAATTATGGTTCCACCAATATGTTAGTTAGGAAACAGATTAATAAGTTATTTTCAATTAATTTATTTATTAAAAACATATTTCATAAAACATTTTTATCAAAATCATATTTCATTTATATATGGTTTTGAATTCATTCCCCGCATTATCAAAACCAATTTACTTTTAAAATAAGTCATACACTTGTACATATTTAAATATGTTCAATGTAAAATTAATTAATTAATCTTATCCTTCCACCAAGAGGTATGATACTATTAATACAAGTCTTAAAGAGAATAATCATAATGTATTCACCTTCCCAATCAAAAAAGTTACAAAAATGAGACAGAAATCTCATCTATGATAACATACACATTTCTTTTAAACGGATTGGCTAAATACAATAAAAATGTATATCTCAAAATATTGTATAATAATTTATATAACTACCTTTAAAATATTGGAAATCAAATAAAAAATGATATGATAACATTTTTTAATTACAAATATAACATTTCACAAACAAAAATCTTGTTAGACTATCAAAAGACCTCATGAACACCTCCTAATATGCTAGAGGCTCCGACAAGTGGAAAGAGTCTATAAACAATGTGAGGATATATTATTATTAGTATCATCTCATACAATTAAAATATAAATAATATATTTAGTATACAACAATATAGTATGTTCATGAATTTTCTACTAATGGATATCTATCAATATCAAATAAATAATAACATGTTATAAAAATAATAAAATTGATTTAAATCATACATACATAAAATGGGGACCACCCACTAAGAAAATCATTATAAAAATAATCATAAAAAAGGAAATTTGAAACCAAGAAAACCCATGGACCACATCAGGTAATTCTCCTAACATATATCTAGTTACTCCAACCTAGTCACCCATACCTAGAATCACTTAAAAACAATAATATAGTAATCTATTTCACCGAGGATCGCATGTTGGATGTTTGAGAATAACTCAATAGGAAACCACCAATACTTCCATGATATATTCCACCATATATAGTATATGTATGTATATTAAACTAATAAATATATCAATATACTACAATTAAGAAACCATGTTACGTAATTTTGTTCTAACCAGACAGTTACAACAAAGATCCACACTTTCTTTAGGAAATATCATCAGTATTTCTTTCAAAGTCACTAATATAGGATCCTATATTGGGAAATGGTAAAAAAATATATGAAAAGGAATATTAAAAACCCATCAAGGAAAATTCATTCTAATATCTAGCAATAGGTATATAAGAATCTAAAAAAATACAACCAATCAAGAAAATTGAAGAGGGAATCATTGTACTCATCCACTCACTGAGGATGTACTACCCCCATAGGTTATAATATCTTGTAAATGTGCCATATCCATAGGTCATGGTTGGAAGTGATCTGAATAGGGTATATTAAATACCAAAAAACGATGTATGTCAACCCAGCACCCTCTTCAGAGAGAGGTCCCATGGAAGACCATATATCTAGATCCCTGAGGAGGGAGATCCATGACAATTAAACCCTAAACACTAATATCTATATCTCCTAGTTAGATCCTCATCATCTTTAGTTATCAAACATGACTAAGGACTGTTAATAATATACACATTTCATGAATATCCCATACCATTTCATTCAAATAGAAATAGTTTAATCCAATCCCTCACCTTGAAGATTAAATGCATAAGTCATTATATTTAACCATAACCATCTTCATCATGAAAATTATACACCCCAATTTCAAACAACACATAACTCACAATAAATTTTCTCTTTGTTCCATAAAAATATAACAATCATATCCCATTGGTCACATCTAGAATCTCATAAGTATTAAGCCTTACTCTATTAAATCACTACCTCATTGGGTATCAATGGAATAAAAATAAATCACTACACCATCACTATCATAATTGAAATTACCCAACCAAATTATGGTGTATCATTAGATGATTTTTCCCATTCATATCACATATAATGAGATAATTATACATTTGGAATACCCAAAAACCCAATTATTTCACAATTATGACAAACCATTCAATATATCAAAACCTAACATGGATTCCCAGTAGCTATAAATGTCCATATTACCTACACATCCCACTTCAATTAGACTTCAATACTCATTAAATTCCATACCCCACATTACCAACATTATAAAATAATTGTTTATACTAATATATAGTGGTTACCCATGGTTTCAATTAATCAAATAAAAATATCTTGTCATTATAGACTCTATGTACTATTAAACTCATTCCAATGACCCAAATACAATATATTGAGGTCTTGAAAGGTTATAATGATATCCCGTAATCATTTACCTAAAATACACTTAGATGAAACAATTAGATTTATTACATGAGGGAAACCCCACTATAAAACACACCACTTAATCATTATATATCACCCCATATAAAACAACAAATCATCTCTAGATCCAAGGGCATTTCGAAATCCCAAATGTTACTTGAGACTTCACACCCCTATGGTGGAAATTCAACCCAATGTATCATATTCCCAAAAACTTAATTAAAGAAGTAAATCCTACCCTAAAATTATAAACCTAAGCCTATCCATGAATCTGAAACTCAGACACCCCCTTATTACATTTTCTAACCAAATGCTAAGGCACCTGCATTCAATACACCATAAAACACGAATGCTGTTAAATATTTAAGGGACCACGAACCTTGAAATCAATTTAATTATCTGAATTCATTCTCAGTAGTGCCTCATTGAATCCCAAACCAACTTACTCCATTATTGGTTCCCCTTATATAAAAAGCCTCATATAGTTAATCATAAAATTTTAGAACATATTATTAACTATATTACAATATGTAATAATCACAAAAAATACATCAATATCCACTATGGAAATTATCCCATGAACGAATACTTGTGTAAGAATTATTCTAGTGTTCTTTTATTTCACTAAAAATTACCATTTAATTGAATTTAAATCAATCACAAATTTGAATCTATACTTCTGAAATTCATCATAAAACCCATAATGTGGCATAACACTAATTAAATAGTGATAAAGGATAAAATTCAACCTATCTTGTCAACCTTTATGGATTGAACTATGAACCCTCAACATATTATGATGATTCCATCACACTCTTGTGTAATCGTCATTACTATATTTTACAAAACTGGCCTAAATACAAATTGGAATTAATATGAAATGTAGAGATGATTTTTACTTGATTATATATTGAAACACACTCTTGTTAAATATCAAATCCAATGGTGATTCAAGGGGAAAATAAACGGGGAGGTTCTAGACAATGGCCACTCCCATGTACCCTCATGGATACAGAAGATGTCGGGGATTACCAAGAGAATACAAGACTACCCCAACATAAAATAGGAGAATATTGTGGAATGACCATTTCTATTTTGGTGAATCATTTGATATTATGGATATATATATGGAATTTTCCAATGGGTCAAGACCCAAAATCTACTCAAAAAACCACATATAAATCCTATGTCCAACATTATATGTAATTTCCTAGTTCCTCAGAGAATAAAAAACCACATAGGGGATACCTGATACTCTTGGGTCCTATAAACACTTCATGAAGAAATATTTTTTTTACAAGAAACCTTTGTGTTAGTCCTTAATAAATGAATTTATCCTCATGATACCAATAAAAACTCCCATTTAGAGGAAACATTACAGAGTGACCATAGATTAACAAAACATTACTCCTCTCTATGAATACAATAATAACTCATATTCAATTATTGAAGCATGATAACTGGATTTTTATAGCACTAAATCTCTATGAACATTCAGCATCATTCAACCACCATTAGCTTCTAAAGAAGGGAAATGTATATAGAATTTATTTCAATAAATAGGGACTAAATCCTCCAACGTCCTCTTAAAAACCCATGAGAATATCTGAAACACCCAAACAATTTATGAAATCTCCTAGAGAAGTTATATCTCTTAGAATTCGTATATAAATACTAATTAAGAGTACCCCATACTCTGAATCATAAATATCAAATTCTCCATGAATTTCAGAAACCTCTGATGATTTGGATCATTATAGAACACTAGAAAAATGGACTTTTCTTCTATAAATGTTTGATAACATTAAAATTAAATACTTAAGATTCCCACTCTCACCTTCTTTGATAAATCATTCTCAACGAATTATATTATGACCGTTACTTTTCATAGATTATTATTAAATATTATTTTATTTAAATCCATTAAATATTATTATGATCCCTTAAAAATCAATAAATATTTATAGTATTTTTAAAATTTATTACATTACAAACTTTTATATAAAAGGTCTACGTTATCTCATAGTTGGATCATCAGAACTAGTTTATTTCATAGAAAAAATCTACATAAAACCCTTATACATAACATGGGGAGAGAAAAAATTAGAAAGGGTGACATCAATCTAATAGTAAGGGTAACCATCAGAGATATTAATCAATTATCATAAATGATCATATGAAATCTATACGTGTATGATAATTGGATCATAATATAAAATAATTCATACAAAATCATTCGATGATATTTAATTATGAATTATGGAATAAATATTTTTCATATTAGTGTAAATAAGTCATAATTGTTTATTATCACTAATAATAATTAATTTTCCATCATAACACTACATATGAATAACACATAAGCTTTCGGTACACATAAAATCATTGAAAAAAATTCTTATTCAAGGATAACTTTCAGGACTATCATAGTGAATGAGCTTCACTACCTATTTTGTAATTCTTATAATCATCGTTCACTTTGAAAAATATTTTACTAGAAAATTTCCTTTAATAACATGTTTAAATTCAAATTATGGACCTTATTATCTAATGATATATAATTGTTTACCTAATAAATTGAAGCACTGTATAATTTATACCCCACCCATCAAATAATTAATACCATACATATGTGTCACAAGAGATCATTAAACGTTTCATCATAATAACACATCATAAACTATTGAATGGATAGAGGTGTTATAAAAAATTCCTCTTAATAATAATATACACTTTAGGGAAAGAATGAAGGGTTTAGAATTCGATCATATCCACTAGAAATCATAAGTAACATGAATGGATACTTTTTAGATGAAAACTCATTTTAATGAAAGATAAAAACATTTCTTGAAAAAATATTACATTCATTTTGACATCACATATTTAAAATATAAAAATTTCTAATAATATATATCTAATAATTATTATTATAATTGAAGGAAGTAAAATTATAATGAAATATTCAAATTATAGAGTATTCTTTGTTATGGAGAAAGTGATTCATGTTTTGAATGATAAAATAATTTTATTCGCATTTATAGTACTATGTAAAGAGTAATACACATCGAAAACGATAATAATAATCACTCAAAAAATACTAATTGAAAATAATTTATATTTAAATGGACATTAAATATTTTTTATATAATATTAACATATTTATTGAAATTTTTTTGATTCAAATATAGAAAATGGAATAATATATTCTTGGGGGAAGAGAAAAAATTGTTGGTTTTCCTTAAAAACATATTCTGGCATCATGAGTAAGTAAAGAGATAAAAATGAAACAAAAAATATAATATATGAAAAAAGGGAATAACAAAAGGAATACAATTTTTGAAAAATGGGTCATATAATTTCAACATTTCAAAAGTTAATCATAATCAATCTTAGTAGAAATGAGATTGTAACATAGAATACTACACCCACATTTTTCAAATTTAATGAAATAAATGACAATAATTAATAATTTAAATTTTTATAATTTTCATAATAGAACCTTAATAATATCTATAATATAATAAACATTTTAAAAATGACATATTATCAAAATTTAATTACTTATCATTCATTATTATCATTAGTGTGTGTGTTAACAACTCCATTTTTCATATCTTCTTTGGTTTGATAGTTATGGTACATAACCATTGATCATGTTAAAATAATCATGAAACTATTAATCATGATGTAAATAATATATATAATCATTATATAAATATTTATAATCATTAATATAATGTGGTGATGAAAATTAAATTATAATACAGTGTGGATACATTAGTATGTACGTACGACCGAGTGACACTTATATTTCTTATTGGAAGAATGAATAAAATTAAATAATAAATAAACATTACCAAGCCATAATTATAAAATAAATATAATATATAAAACTTATTTCTAATTTAATAATAAATCACGAATTATGGGTAGTGAAAATGAAACATACTATTGTGTGGATGTGTAATCCACAAAAATGCATGGGTGAAAATTTCATATCCCATTTGATAGAGAATATATAGTAAATGTTTATTATGTAATAAAAAAAATATAATTATATTAATAATATTTTATTAATCATGTTATTTCAAATATTAATGGAATCATATATTTTGATGTTAATACTATTATTCTTTGGAAGTGCACTAGACGATCGCAAGATTACTCGAAAATGACAATGAAAATAGTGACTCGGTTAGTTGGAAAACCCATTTAATAAAATGTTCCTATAATACTAAAAAATATCTTCATCTTGAGGATATTAATTTACTCACAGTGTAGAAGGTGTTGTTGGTATAAATCAGTAACACCATTGAAGAGAAAGAGTATCCATAAATCAGAATCCAAGAATCCTTCAAACCTAAAGTGGTTAAGGGATTCGAGGAAGATTCATATCTAGATTAACCTATAGAAATGATGAATGAAAGACCCATAAATGGGGACAAATAATCCCAAAAAATATCATCATTAAATAATTTCATTTGAGGTGGAGAATTAATAATTTACATGTCAAGAAGATGGTTCAATGACGATAGAAGAGCCCTAACCAGATAAGGTTCAAGGGACAAACTACTACACATCAAACATCATGGGAACAATTAAAGTATTATATCATATATTTAGAATGTTTCAATAATAAATATACTTAAGATATAAATCTAGGAGGACATTAGAGGATGTATAAAATTTGAATAGGTGATATTTTCATGAGGTCTATGTCCAAAACACTAGATCTAGTTTAAATTTAAACTGTTGTGTATTTTAGAGGAGATGTGATCTATCTCGGTTTCCCAAGATGATAATTTGAAGGTATTTGAATTAATTTAATTCAATATTGTATAATATATATGGATAAATCCAATAATTTACATTAATAAACTATCTTTAATGTATATTGTGGTTCCCCTTAGTTGTTTCTGCTTCAATAAGCTTGGTTCTGGAGACTCGCTTATCCCTGTATATTTACTTATGGTTGTTGTTTGTTTGGGTTAGGTTCTGTTTTTGTTATTATATATCCATTAAAAGTGGTTTATACATTTAAAAAATTAAATAAAAGTGGAATTTGATGATGATAGGATGAATAAATATTTTCGAGTAATTATAAGAAGAAATAAAACAGAAAAAGCTTGGTTAAGATTTATACATCATCTATGATAGAAATTCTTTTTTAGTACCCATTAATCCTTTATTCATTATTCTTAAAAGAATATATGAACCAAAATTATATACATAATTAATCAATGAAATTTTTTAATAGGTATTTCTTATGACAGGTGGCTCAATTTTTGTAAAAAATAGAGGAGAAGAAATGCCCATTTATAAGATAGTGGATTGACACAAATGTATTTTATTAAATGATTTAAAATATATAAGTTCAGCTTCATGTTCATGTTGTTAATAGTATAAATTTATTCAATGGTTGGAAAATATATATATTAAATATATTAAAAAATCATTATATTTAAAATCCTACCCAAATCTCATGGTTTACCACCCCCACCAATTGTTTTAACCTTAACTTTAGTAAGAAAATTGTACAACATTTTCGATACAATGTAACAAAAAACTATTTTGAACAAATTACATTATAATATTTATGCTAATTATAAATATTGAATCTATATTAGAATATTTAGTAAATATATATCACATAATTTAATTTCTAAAATTTTCAAAATAAACAAGGAAAACCTGTATTGGAAAAAATCATTTTAAACATAATAATGAATTCAATTCCATTCCACCGAATTTAAAATCAATAAGATGATTGATTAAATTATTGATTAAATTTATAATCAATTATTTGAAAATAAACAACTAGTAAATTGATATTACAGTAATTTATTATGAAAAAATTATTTTGGAATCATATTTTTTTTGAAAAAAAAATAAGTATTCAAATCAAAATTAATTAACTTATAAACAAATAAAGTATAATTATGAATATGATATAATTAATTTTAATATTTAAAATTTCACGGTTATTATGTTAAATTAATATCATGTTAAATACATAATTATACCTTTACTTGATAAGAAATATTATTTTATTCAAAATTCATTATTTTCCCACAATTCACTGATTTTTTTGTTGAACAATTCCTAAAATTCCCCAAAAGGTAATATTGAATTTATTATTTAGAAAATTATATTAATTTTAGAAAATAAAATTTTACATATTCTATGGTATTGATTATAATTTATATTCTTCAGAATTTAAATAAAACCCATATTTTAATGAAATATATTTTTGATTTAAAAATTAACAATACTAAAAATTGATTATTATCTTTATTTTTCATTAATTAATACATTTCCATTATTTAAATCCATTAAATAGATTTTTTCATAATTTTTTTTTGTTACTAATCATATCAGCATATTTAATAACATTTATATAATGTATTAATATATCAATGTTTATTTAGACATGTTGTTATGTATAAAAATAACTGTTGAATTATTAAAATTTATATCAGAGGAAATATATATAATAAATTAGTTTTCTACATTATTACCCCATTGAATGGAATATTTTCCTTGACCATTTTAAGTTGTGATACAAAAAAATGAGTCTATATCTACTTTATATCAACTTTATGTTCTAATATAGATACCTTAAATATATTATTCCTAAAAAAACAATAACCACGCGAGTTATATTTTTTTGTAGAACATTATCTCAATTATCCTAAATTTATACATTTTTTTATTAGAAGAATGACCCTGATTTAGTGGTACAACCTTTATGTTTAGTATATGTGAAAGATATGATATTTACTTCCTTAAAATGGAAATTGGGAACATATAATGGAATTGAGTGATGTTTAGTGGAAGTGCCAAATGATAACATACAATCGATACTCAAACAAGAATTTGAAAGTGACCAATATTTTTTGGGCCCATTTTGTCTATATTTCCAAATATCAAACCCTTCTCTATAAGGACATTCAAACAAAATCATACTTGAATCTTTTGAAATACATATCTCATTGATTATTATATTCATAACTCTTCATAATACATTGTTCTACCGTTGTTTTTAATGACCAGATCTACCCATGTATACCATTTACACAACTAAATATGGTCCTGATTACTTTAGATCACTTAATTTACCTCAATATGTTTGAGTTATAAACATATTAATATAGTGGTCTTTATAATGATCCATCTTAGTGATTTTGTGAATGATATTATTGAAATAAAAATTCACTACTAGATTATTTTAATCTCAATCTCCTTTGAAATTGAGTTAACATGATATCAAAAAAAATCCTACAATGATTGAATAGTTATCTTAAACTAACAATATATCTAGGTATGAGATTCAACCATGATCTAAAACCCTATATCATGATCTTACATAAAACTATTATAGAACTGTGAGGTAAAAAAATTCATCTATGTGATATATTATTTAATTATACTCTATGAAACATTAATGCTTATGTAATGTAAATCATTGAAATATTATTAGGAATGAAATATTCTTTCAACGATCAAATTTTTTCAAACATTATAATTTGATATATTGTATCCCAAACAATAAAATTGAATTTATATGTTTTTGTAATTTGATTATGAAATATATAGTGTTTTTCTCATTTAAATTAGTATATGGGTAATGGATCCAAAATCCACTAAGATATCTATCTTACATAACTCAGTTATAGTCAGGCCAAGAACATAGATAAAAAATAATTAAAAAAACTCAACATTTTGCCTAAATCTTTTATATCCATATATGTATTCATAATTATAATATGGATAGAGAATGGTGACATATGATCCGCTTCCAATACCTCCTTCAAGAATGGTACTAATTGGAAACATAAAAGGATCATAATACATTTTATTCTATCACAATCAAGGTTGAAATAGGATTATTTCCCACCTTTTTGGATTTATACTTCCTACATATACTCCTCCCTATTCATCAACTGAAATGATGATTGAATGTGATTTTCTTCACGATACTATTTCTACATACACATTAAAATTTGTAATTTTATATTATTTAAATCAATAAATGATGGATATTTTCTAATTCTCATCATAAATAATCTTACACGATCATTTTTACTGTAATATCTTACACCTTTTTCTCATTCTTAGGTTGGTAATTTATTAAGATGTCACAATTTGTAATCTACTCCAAGCATCTCCTTTATAGAATATTCAACTATTTTTGGGTGAAAATATATATTAAACCTTAATAATATGTATATATGTTATATAATACTCTATAAAAATAGTGTTACCATATCATTAACATAATGACTTCCAATTAACTATACAATTCCTATGTAAGGTAATTCGTCTCATGAACCATCATTTACTGTGACACATATGTTCTCCCTATATTATTATTTATAATAAAAAACCTCAACCCCATATTTTAGGAATTTCTATAAATTAAATAGGCCTAACTGTTTTAAGGAAACGTGAGAAAAGTTGTGTTGATTAACCTTCTCTTCAACTCTTTGAATTTTTCCCTCATTTATCAATTGAAAATAAATTAACACCCATCAATATTAACGTGGTGAGTGGATTAGTTAACATTCAAAAATCATTATTAAGCGTTGATAATAACTTGAAAATTGATCATAATAATGGATCTCAGTCACAATATTTTGCGTGAGTACATATTTAATAATATTAACCTTTGATAGATCCATTAATACACCTTGTCCCGAAATTATAAGACCCAAAAAATATTTGTAGCCAAAATTAAAACATGATACATATTTCATGCAACACATTCATTATAAGGGCCTACAGTATAATCCCCAACTAATCATCATTATCTTCCTTACTCCTAGAATATATATTAATATAGTTTGTAAAGAAGAACAAAATTTAATCAAGGTAATATATAATTTATCTATTCATTAAATCCAAGACAATAATGGATGAATTAATATGAAAAAATTGAATTAATTTAAATTTATATTTCCCATTACATGAACTAAATGTATTATTTGTTATGCCATTCCATTTTACCCACAACAAATACTATAAAAATTTAATTAAAATCTTAGAAAATTTGTGATCTCCGCATAATTGTTTAAACATATCATTAATTCATGGAAGACGATAAATATTCCTAGTTTTTATCTAATTAAATTTATGAAAATTAGTGAAAATTTGTATTGATTAATCATTTCTCTTGAAAATATAACAGGTGAACCCCCATAGTGAATCATGTATATGAATTAATAACTTATCTGATTCTATTAGAGTTTCTTCTGTAATTAGTACAACTCAATCATGGACATTCTCTATGGAGTACTTGATATTTGTGTAGAACAGTGTATTAATTATATAGAATACTCAGCCTCATGATTTGGAGTAATATTTGGAACCTCTTCTAAAAACATATTAACAAAAACTTATAAAATTGGTGTATATTCTATTTTTAGTTTTTATCTAACCATTAGAAACAAAACCCCATATTTAAAATGAATTCGGAACCATTAGATGAAATTATTTCTATTGATTTTCTATATCTATCATTACGCTAATATAAAATCATTGGTTTTTAGAAATATAAAATATGACCTCCCTTCTATGGAAATAGAAATTCAATTTATATAATGGAAGGCAAACCATGCCCAAAATCACAATAAATTCAACTATAGGGTGAAAAAAATATTTTCAGTCTTCACATTCCAAAAAGCATCAATGTGGAAAAAATCATAAACATGATATGTGATCATATAACCATTAATAATTTTTATTACTATTTAAAAATATTATTGGCTAGGTGTAAAAAATAAAATCTTATAAAACTATTCATATATACAATAGTGGGTAGAACCCGAATCAAATAATATATTATAAAATCTAAATTGAATTATAGGTTCACCTTTCACTACATTTTCACCAAACCCCACATTAAAAATAGTCATTTCATGATATTTTCCATTTTATCTTGGCCTTATTAGTTTCTTTTTAAGATCATAATCATTATCCTGCTGATTTTGTATTGTTTGATTTAATGTTTATACACTTTAAAACAAAATTATTGGATTGTTGGTGGGGAATTATAGGGAAATTTATATTGTTTCATCATGATATAGATTCATCCCATTATATAACCACAGAATTTACTGATGGAAATATTATATAAAAAATTCTTTTTCATGTACTGTTAAAATAATTTACTCTATGATTCGTTCATCACATCTATCATAAAGTAAAACCATACTTTATCACTCCATGGTTGCTTCCATTATAATTTCCATTTAATTCTCAATATCTTCTTATAAAACCCCTAAAACTCCCTGTTGTGTATGTTTTCCATTTACATAATTATAGTACATCAAAAAAAATCATCATAAATGTTGAATTCATATATGGATAACTTTTTTCCAAGGAATATTTTTATTCCACCAATGAACCAACCAGTCTAACATTTCGATCCAAGGTAATTACAGGAATCGTACCTAATATGTCATGTAAAATTTTCCTCATGGTTAAAATTCTATTTATTATAATAATAATTTAGTAAACTGAATTCAAAATCCATTTTCAAACGAATAATATGGTGAAAGAGTATATTGAAAAATAATATCACAAACTCATCACAGTCCTTGGAGTAATTTTTTTCTTATTTACATTAAATTTTTTTAAAAAAATTGTTAATTTATCTAGTTTACATACCAAATTATAAAGATCTAAGATAAAATTTCCTTATTCAATTTTCTATGAATGGAAAATATTTTTTGGGGTACTGATCTATTACATTAAAATTTTTTATTGAAGTACCCACTATAATATTATGGATGATTCGTCATAAAAAAATCAATGGTAGGTTGTTCCATCCTTTTCTCATTTGGATTCATAACATGATTCATGCACTTGAATGTTGTTTTAGAAAAACAAGCATGTTTTTCATTCTATATACCATAACATTCAGTTCCTCAGGAGGATAATAATTAATTATTCTATCATATTTAAAAATAACATAGTTCTATTTTCTTCCATCCATTGTATGAAACTAATAATATCAATATAACTTATAATGATCATAGTGGTTATTAATATAATCATGAAAATAAATTATAATATGTATAAATCAAGACATGTTTATTTTAATCTTTAACACATTAGATTCACTGGGATTATATTTGGTTATCATTTATGAAATTACATTATACTAGTTCATAAAGAAAAATGTGATATACCTAAGAATATCCCTCAAGTGTGTACAAATTTGAGTATAGATGTGGCTCACTAACCCCAAACCAGAATGATGGAAGACAAAAAATATGATAAATATTTTTGAGTATATATACCATAGATAAATCTATTCCAAAACTAGATCATCATGTAATATGTAGATAAGAATGTATTTTCTTAATAAAATTAATCTTAGTTCATCAAAATAACATATTATGTTTTCTTATATTTAGGATTTTCATAATGGATTTTACTAAAATTCTCTAATACGATTTTCTAAAAGAACCCCATGTCTAATACCAACTATAGTAACCCATACTGTTAATTCATAAATATTAAATCTTATTATAAATATATCCATTAACTATCATTATGATAAATAGTAAAACACTAATTGTTTAGTGTTTTTAGATACTTATGAATTTAAAAAAAATCATCCATGTTATTCATAAATGCTTAATTATTTTTCACAATTAGAAGACTTATTAGACATACCTACAAAAAATCCACTATCAGTAACATAGGAAAATTAAACATAAGAAAAGGTGAACTCACATATTCTGAAAGAGAAAATATAAGAGATATAAATCAATTATCATAAACGAAGAAAAGGTAATAAAAGGTGTATAGTAACATATAATAATATATTCATTTCACACACAATTAGGAATGGGTCATTATTCATGAATCATGCTATAATGATTTTTAATAATGTTGTACATAATTCATAAGAGTATTGAATCATAAATAATGAATCATTATCCCTAATAACATAACATAAAAATAGGGAATGAGATTTTATATAAAAATATGAATAGAAAATCATTTCCATATTAAAGGATCCCTTCCATGACTATAAAAAATGATTGGCATAACTCCCCATAAAATTGTTATCTTGGCTATGGTTCACTCCTATTAATAGCTTATTATATAGCATCCCATAATAAACTTGGTTCGCTATTTATTTCAATATTTATTTTCCTACAAGATATCCTTATTTACCATTTTCATTATACAGATCTATAATTTTTGACCCATTCATCACATAATGAAAATCAAATATAATTGTACAACAAGATCATTCAACATTCATCATCAATTCATATCACAACCTATGGAAAACTTATGAGATTCGTAAATATTTCATAATCATAATCATTACTTATTATAAGAATTAATAATGATGGTAACATTGGATCATTTCCCCATTAAATATACAATATCTACAAAACCTGGGTGTATCCAGCCTTATGTGTCACCACCGGAAAGGTCCACTCATACATTTCCGCGTTACCAACCCTCGGATCCAATTTGATTTTCAAATACCACCACCGTATAACGTTGTCCGACCTTTGACATTATGGTTCATTGCTTCCGTCTTCTTCCTCCCAATTTTCCTAAGGTTTCGCCTTTCTTTCACCTCAATTTAGTCAATCTCTCCTTTCTAGCTCTGGCCATCAAAACAAGCCACCCCCAATTCCATTCGTACTGGCCATCCCAATTACCACCCTGCGGTTTCATGTTGACTTCTACCTCCATTTTCCTGTCATTTCCAATCCACCTCCGGCCATCAACACCTACAATGATTCTTTAATCCTCTACTATTATCGAATCTCCCTAAATTTCTATACCTTCCACCAATTATTCCTTCTATCCACTACCCGAACCGCCAATGCTTATGCCTCCCGCTTTTCATCCACTCCACCACCATTTCTTGTAAATCTACGACTTCTTATTTCTTTCTCTACTCATCGATCGAAACTGTATCTCACATACAACATATTGTTTCTTGTGCTTCCATCAAAGGCATTACGCAATCCTAACTCCATCAATACTAGATTCCACTACCGAAATCCCTCAACACATCCTCCAATTTTCATCCATTTTGATTTATTTATTTCAATTTATTGTCTTCAACATTATTCATTGATACACATAAGGGTTTCACTGAAATACTTTTCGTAAGCATGAAAATGAGACATTGGATACAGATCCATGATTGAGTGGACCATCAAATGCTGGTGGCTCCTTTCATTAATTAGGTATTTTTGTTTCTCGAATTAGAACTTCTTGAATGAAAATTAATTTTTTGGATCCTGGTTCTTAGGTTTCGATTTTAATTTTTGTTTCGACTTCGATGTGGGCTGCTTGTCTTCAATCTGCACACTCACATCCATTTTCCATTTCTCTATGAAATTTATTAATTTTTTTTCATAATTTAAATCTTATTAATTTTTGTTTAACTTTATATCTACATTGATTATTATTTTAATGTTATGTGTATATTTCTTATTGGTTTCACGTTCTTCCGAATGATATTTTATTAACAACTTGTATGTTGATACTACATTGCCTTATTTTTATGATGCTGCCAATAGATCATACATTTCTTCTTCAATTTAGGTTGATATATCTGCATCTCCTATTATTAAATGAAATGGTCACAATGATTCATGGTAATATTTCATCCAGTATTGATTTTACATTTCATTATCGTTATTTCTATCTATTGTGCATTTTACGGTTACATTGCTCAAATTGACTATTAAATATAAAGAAAAGCATTACAAACATGCATTTCCCATCAACCTCTAAAGATGAAAGGTTTCATATGAGATTTCTAATGATGTAATGCCAAAAGAGTCGTGAGTTCCATATTATGTTCGCATTAAAATTTTGTATTTATGATGTTAATTATAGTATATATATACATTACAACTAACCAAATAGCAGTTTCCACATCTATTGGGAATTATTCAATTACATCTATTAATCTCTCTTGTACTCTAATAAGTGGACCATGACCAAAAAATGGCATCACACATGGAGACACACACATGAAATTAACACCATTAACTATCAATGGTTAGTTCTATCTAATTTTTCTTATATGAAACTATATTCTTATAACTACATTACAGACTATCACAAATTAGTCATATTAAACATATTCTATGTCGATAGTGCCTCCAAAATTAGAAGCCAAGAAAACAATCTCTATGGGATCAACCAATAAAAAGCAAAACTGCATTCTTATGGAGAATCTCAACTTCTATTATATAAGTATGAAGTCCATTTTATTCTAAATAACTTGTAGATTTTTGTGGATTTTTTATATTCTGAATAACATGCAGATTTAAAGCTCATATCTGTGTTTTCATTTTCACTCTTATATCGATTGAAAATTGCAATTTTTCTTATGAATTTTGTTTATGAATTTCCTATTTAATAGGAATGGGTAATTGTGGATTCTAAACGCAAAGGATTCTTCAGTTTTAATGAGTTTGTTATAGCGATGCAGGTTGCACCATGGTTCATTAAATGCATTTTTCTTCTTTCATTTTATTTAATTGATTAATATATACCTAGGTTAGATATTATATGTTTCATCCTATGGATTTCATTTTCCTTATGAGTATATTAATTGACGCCAAATCTCTTCAGGTTTGTAGGCATGAAAATTAAATTTTCTCCAATTTTTTCTTCAATCAGAATTGTTGTATTATCATTGATGAATTTAGGGTTATAAACTTTTTATTAAAAAATTTAAGTTAGACACTTAAATAATTTTCATAATTTTATATATCATTCAATTCATTACTTCACTTTTCTTATTAATCAGATTCACTTATCTAATAACATAACCACATCATCAATTGAAGATTAAATGTTGACTTGATAGCTGATTTGATCCCATCCCATGGCATGTGGCATAGAGACTTTGAATCCTACACTAATGGAAGGTTTTGATGCCCTCACAACGGTGAAGGTAAACACACTGATGAGCTATGCTAAATCTCAAGTCAATGGTCAGTTTCTCATCACGCAATATTTAATTGGTTACTTCAGTTTCTTGACTGTAAAAAAATCACTTTTTTCGGGAATATAGGGTTGAAGCCTTTATACCTTATGAACAATGCTTTACATCAAAATAACCAATGTGGGTAAATTACGAACACATAATTAAAACTGGACGTAAAGGATCATAGTTTCTTATTTTGGATTTTTTTAAGAAACCATTATACGTAGTTACATCAATAATTGATGGGTTGAAAATATTGTACATTGGAAATATTAAGCCACTGGAAGTTTCCTATAATTTTAATCATTTTATATCTCCCTTATTGGTAAGTATATTGAACACATACTGAATATCTTTCACTCCCTTTCTAACTTCATTCATTATCATGTGGGATATATTGTGCCAAGGTTTCAAATTAAATGTGTTTCATGTTTCTACTTGTAGAAAAACAACGATTCTGATGAAAATCCCATGGTTATGCTTCTCGGTCAGTATTCAACTAGAAAACAACCTATATAAATCATTTGATTAGGAGTGACTACCTTTGTGAGAAAGCTCATTTTGTACAATTTTTTGGGTTTCTTCATTTTTTAATAATTATTGATTATAAGGGTGAAAATCTTTGTTTCACTATTTCTTTTAATAGGTGCAAACATTGGACTAGAGCCAACAACTAATCGATTTGTTATAGTCATGATATCATGATCATTATTCATTCAAATATTTTAATGGTGTCTCATTTTTATGAATCATTTCTTCTTCCATGTATTTTTTTATATTTTTTGAATATTAAATTATTTATATTTCTTGATGCTATCCATATTTATGATTTCTTGATATGATTGGGTATGTTCAGGTAATGAAACTAATTAATGAATATTAAAGGCTTCATACATTTGAATGAAATTAATGTAGGACACATTTTTCCCCATTCAAAATAAAAAACATCAAGAATTTAATATTTGATAAATATAATTTCAATGGAAATTCTACATAAATTTTTATGTATACTTTAAGACCCAAAAAACATATCCTAAATGATTTTCAGAGAAAAAAAAATTTGAATGTATCATGATGACATCAAGTCAAATCTAAAAATTCATATTATATAAAATAACCCAAATCTACATGTATACTCATAGCCTTTAAGAATTCTTATCATAGTGAAAAAACAAAACCTTTAAATTAAGTTTATTCTTTAGTGGTTTATCTTTTTCAAACCCATTTCTATAATATCATCATTTCTAATGACAGGACACTCATTTAATATACTGAAATAGACTATTGTATTTCTAATTATACATATTTTTTAACTGAGAAAGAAACAAATTTTACAAGAAAATTGTGGGAAGCTTGATGCATTTATCTTCTACATGTCCAAATGCATGTAGTGAGTTTATCGGCATGTTCATGGAGAATGCAAAGGGATAGCTTCTCATGGATGAAAATTGTATTATTATATACATGAAAGATAAAAAAATTATTTTTTATTTTATAATAAAGAAGAAATTCCAAACCAATTTTGTTTTACCAATTGATTATGATATAGACCCTGATGACTTGAAGCAATTGGTTATATTTTTTTTGTTAAAATGGTGTTCAATTTCAGCCATTAAAAAACATAGGAAGATTTTTATCACCATTTTAGTCTTATCCAGTTCGATTTATCTAACCCCCTTATTTTGATTCAAATTCTAGGTGAGTGGGTGAATATTGTGGAGATCAGGAAGCCCGAACATCTGAATTCTGTCATTGCTCTTGTCATACCTAACAGAGGGAGAACCACAATGGATAATATTGTGGAATATCAAAAATTGTTTCATGCTCTGTGACAATTTGTTAAAATAGGGAAAACTGTTTAGGGAACATGCACAGATCTTATTTTCCTGGAAAATAATACTACTAAACAGAAAGGTGGAGTCTATGATTAGTCGGGGGCCTGGATTATACTATTCATCACATCTTTTTTTGAAGCCATATTCAGAACATAGATATTGAGCATTCTGTTCCACAGCTTGCAGCCAAGGAAGGTGGTCCTTAAATATGTTCTGAAATGATCATTAGATCCCCCTCCATTCATAATGTTGGGCCTAATGTTGAATATTTTCTAAAATTGTTATCGAATAAAACAAATTGTTGCTCGCCCATTCTTCCACTGAAATTAATGAGGTACCCTCTTGTCTGTTTCTTTAACTAATCTTTTTAATATGAAATTTACTTATATTTAATTGAACCACCAATAGTTAGTATTCAATTAAAGAGAATCATTCCATTAAAACACTATTTGTCATAGAAGATGAATTTGTGTCAATTAGTTCATTAATTCCTTGGATTTAACCAAGGATGAGCTGCATTAGTTTTTTGGGACAATACATCTGTTATAAAATTTAAAAATCCAATTTCAATAGAAAATGTTGGTAGCAGGATGTTGTTATTATTACAAATGTTTGAGGCCCAAATCATTCAATAGGATAATAATATTATTGATATTGATATATATTTTCATCACAATGTCAAATAAAATAGATTTCAGTAATATTAGTTCGAGAAATTGTGAAATTAATAATTTTTATTATTTTGTGCATTATTGTTAACATAGTTTTTGGAATGAAGTTCTAAGATGATTGGATTTCCAATTTTACCAGTGGATTTGATGTCTTAATTATACATATTTTGGGACTTAACAAGAAACAGGTGAACTGCCACCCAATTAGAGACATAGTAGCAGAAATATGCATGCGCTCATTATGACATGTATGTTCTATATGGTGTTATAATACAAGATTTCTACCTAACTATTAATTTTAGGTATAACAAATTTCATTACGTTGTCCAGGATCAAATTTTTCATTTTTATGAGACATTTGTGTAGCATGGTGAGTGTGAATCACGTGCATGTTCCGTCCCTAATTCGAATTGTAGAATTTGAGATTCTACAATATTACATTGGATTCCACCAAAATAACTCCTCAAATGATGATGTCCTCAAGTAAATCCCCCCTAATAGACACTTTATGTAATAGAAATGGTATGTAATAATTCACAACCACTTTTTTACTATTTATTTTAACTTACTTTATTATCAAATTTGATGTCATAAAATGTATAATACCTATGTAATGATCTTACTATAACCTCTTATATATAGTGTGCTACAAAGAAAATGTGGCAATAAGTCAAATGCATGTATTTTTTTCTTGGTACCATTATAAAATTCACATGATTTCTTTCTACGATCAATTGATAATGGATAGGGTGGCTTCATTATCTTCTTAATTAATTATATGAATTTTAAGTTCTCAATGTGAAATTATAAGATCAACACCCACCCACCGACCCAGAAATTGATTTTGTTTTTGCATTCTCTGAGTTTTATTTACAAATTCATTAGGATTTCAAGTTTTTTCCCTCCAATGTTGAATTTTTTTTCAATTATATAATTTATCATAGCAGTGATTTCTTAACCATGGCTTGAGTCTAACTTGCATATGTCCCTTTAATTATATTATGTTTATTGATCTTAGTAGTTTCTTAATATTTAATTCTATTTGTTTGTTACATTTATCAATGTGTATCGGGAGCTAGAGTTTTGAAAATATATAACGCTTCTTTATATTATGTTAATTCAACCATGCTATTTCTTAGTGTTTAATTCGTCAATTTATTCCTAGGTAAATTAAAATATGGTTATCAAGAATGATATTGATGATGACTACATGATTAAAGAAAAAGTATAGTCTTTGTAATTTGAAGAAGCTATTAGTGAGGTAAACTCAGCTGGAGCCTCTTCTTTGAAGAATGGTCCACGGAAATCAGCTAAAGATGCAATTTTAATAGATTATGTTAGTAATCATGGTGAAGAGAGTTGGAATGCTGTCTAGAATCACTCAGGCTAGTTTCATTCTAATAAAAGCTGTCGCCTATGATGGAAAAATCATCTAAGACCATATTTGAAGAAGGGTGTATTCACCTTAGAAGAAGAAAATCACATAATTGAGATACACGTGAAGTTGTGAAATAAATGACCTCGGTTGGCTACAGAGGTATTTTTTCCTATCTCATCTTAATTACGCTATCGTTGAACCCAAATTTTTTTTTCTTGATTCCCTATGTATGCATCGATTAACTGCAATTGAATCTTATTTTCATCTATAATTATTGCTATTATTTATTTGAGAATTAATTTGTACCACATTTTTTGTGATTTTTATTGTCTCTTATACTGTGAATTTTTAGAACATTCAATTAGATTATTTATACATTGGTCGTTTTAATATTTAGATTGAGTTTTCATATATACATATTAATTACTACATATTAATCAATATAATTAAATTTTCATCTACAGAGTTCATTTTCTGGATAGTGAAGCTGAAGAGATGTTGCATCGACCCATTATTCCTAGAACACTTCTCAAAAATAACTTAGCTGAATATAATTTACAAGAATGATGTTCATAGACAATTGTGAAATTTTATATTGGGTTATGACATTTTATTACTCAAATTAATCATCAGGCCACAATGACAGAGAAACAGGACATGTATGCATTTTGAAATGATTTGCAAACATCCTCCAAAAAAACCTTCTTTTCCAATATTTCATCTATGATCAACTATTATTTTATTGTGTCAAGATTTTTTCCCTTCTAATCCATTTATATGTACCAATACTATCTAATTAAAAATTAATAAAAATTATTATTGCTAGGTAAAATTTACAAATAGCATTCTATTTTCAATGAAAAACAATTAATTTAAAATGTCGTGTGTATGCATAGGTGAGAACTAGTTATACTAAAAATTAAATGATGTTTCTAAATTTGAAAATACTATTAAAATATCACATTATCATTCCTTGAGGAATGTATCATTTTAATTTTGAAAAAACTTATTTAAAAATAATTTTTTTTTGGAATTATTAATAGAATTATTTTCTTCGAAAACAACCAATGAAACATATAAAATATTAAACAATATAAATAGTTTTCATGATGAAGGGAAAATTAGATCATGGTTTTTTCGTTAAATCAATATATTCTTCTACATATTCGGTAAAAATATAAAAATGTTCCATGTTTAGAAAAAGATAAGAAGATTCATTTTTAAATGTTTTCAGTAAAGTAAGATTAATTTCAATATGAATTTCAATAATTTTTTATAAATATTTAAAACATTCAACGAAATATTATTTAGAAAATATGGATATGGAAGAAAATATTTCCAGATGAAGAGAAAAACGTGGTTCATTTTTATAAAATAAATTCATTCTGTATAGAGAATAAATAAAGAGTGGAAAATTGGAAAATATTAAAATTTTAATTTTACTATAAGGATATAAATTTAAAAATATATTTTAGAAATTTTTTAAATAAATGTTTCAAAAAAAACGGATGGATAAACAATCCTGGTAATAATGAAATTATAAAATAAAACACTTACACCAGTTCTATCTTTCTACATAAACGGTCTATCCTATAGTAAAATAAATATAAAATTTTAATAAATATATAAATGAATAATAATAGTACATGTAATACCCTAAAAATACTTATACCATCTTATTACCCTTTCATTAACAATTTTTCATTACCATTATCATTTTATGTGTTACATGATTCATTTTTATAGTATAATTTGGGTTAGTTTTTTTTTAAACATGCATTATTATCATAGTTACAAATTATTAAGAATTTTAGTAATGATATATTTATCATATATATTCACTATATATATATTTAGAAAAATTAATATAATTAATGTTGGAATCTTAATTTAATGACTATGTTAAGATGGTAGTTCATTCATATAAACGAGTCATGTTCCAATTTTATGATTGATTGAATGAATGATAGAGAAATAAAAATTATCCATTTGAAAACAATTAATATATAATATATATATTTATATTTATATTAAAAATATTACAATAACTAACCACGAAATATTGGGATAGAAAATGAATCATATCTCTATATGGGGCTAGTGATCCACACATACTCATAGAGATACATTCATCTCCCTCTTAATGGAGAAGATGTGTTAAGTGGTTATGGAATTATAAAATTAATATATAATTATATTTTTATACATGATTCATTATGTTAGTGAATAAACAATAAGTCCATATGATGTAAATAGAGAAATCGAATTGAAATATCTTGGTAAGGATTTATACATCTACTTTGAGAGACCTTCTTTCTATTTAACATTAATCCTATAATAATAATACATATAAAAACACCATAATATATAACATTGAATTAATAAATTTGTGAAGATTATTTGTTAGGTATTCTCAAATATATAATGCTCAAAACTTTGGAATAAGGATGGAGAAGAGGTCCCCATTTATATGTTTTGTGAGAGGCATTCGTCAAATTCTTTAAACGATTTCAAATTAATGGGCCGTATTCAAGTGAAATAAATTAAAAAGAACATGTACTCACAATTATAATGAAATATATTATAAATATCTTAAAAAATAAAAAATAAACAGTTTTTGGTCGAAATCCTTCCCTTGCCTCTTTATTTATCCCCAATCCCTTTAAATAGTTTTCTATTTAACTATGGTAACAAAATTTTACAGTTTTTAATGTTTAATATGTATTATGTTATTCCTATTATATTATATTAATTATGAAGATTAAAAATATAGAATTAATTTTATATTATTGAATTTATTTATGTGGCCAAAATAATTTTAACATAATTTTGAAAGCTATAACGAAAAAACATATTTGAAAAAATTTATATTTTAACCATTAAACTAAATTTATATCCATTCTATACCTTGTAAAAACCATAAATGAATTTTAAAATATATTATTGAGTATTTAATCTAAAAATAGCTCTATATGCATTAATAAATATTAATTTATTTAATTTATTTTGATAAAAACACAGTCCGCATATAGATTTTCTTTTGGAAATTTGAGTTTTCAAACACAAATATATACTTCTCCAAAAACAAATTTTAATGGTGATATATATATATATATATATATAATTACATTATTTGTACATAAATTATTCAAAATTGCATATATGATCAAACTAAAATCATAATATTACCTTTACTTGAATGTAAATGAAAAATTTAATAAAAATTGGTATTTTTTAACTAATCACCGAAAAATATTATTTTACAAAAAAAACAATAACCTATAATAATACTTATGTGATGAATTCATAACTTATTTTCTTTTTTTTAAAAATTTCATAAAATATAACTACTAAATAATATGTTTAACTTTTATTAAAGAAAATAATAAATTATTAAAAAAACCATTGATGTAGAAAATAAAATTACTTAAAATTTAGAATTTCTTAATTATGAATTAATAAATAAAACAAAATTATTTAAAACCAATCAAATTTTTTGATTAATGTGTTTACATAAATTCATATCATCAAATTCATTTGTTTTGTTATAAGATATCACTATATCATTTTACATTTTCACTCGAGGATGCTTATTAATCATTGTATCATATAATTCAAGAATATTTCAAATTAAATATATTTAAAAAAAATTATAATAAATGATTAAAATTTGAAAATTAACTATATATTTATGAGGTATGTAATGGTATTATAGTGTATATTTGTTGTGAAAGATCGAAAATTGTATTTGGACATCAGTTAGGGATGAACCGATTAAAAATTGATTTTTTTAATTTCATTAACATGGAAAAGTGGGATATGAATGATTTTTGTTGAATTAGAAATTTATACATAAATTTATTGTTTATCAATTAAGTATCACAAATTGTTTAATTTAATATAAGGTTATATACTTTTTATGAATATCTTATCTCTTTATAAAGAACTCAATGAATTCTAATTTATTTTTATATATTTTAATAGGAGATTATGTTCATTATGTGACTCTATTTAGAACATTTCTGAAAAAAAAACTTTTAAAGAATTAAATAATAAGTTCAGTAAATTTTTCTAGGGGAATTAATTACAGATAAATATGTAGTGACCGTGAATTTTTTAACAATTACCTTTAAATATTTATTCTAAAACTAATAATGATCGGGAAATATATTCATTTTTATTATCAATGAATTCTATAGAAAAATTTATATTATATTAAATTTATAACACTTTTCCATTTTAAAAAACTACCTTTTATCTTTAAAAAATAACCATTGATGAAATTTGTTACCAAATATTTACATTCAAAAGAAGGGGTGTTACCTTAGGGATATATAATTATTTTTCAGGTTTTAGACTAGGTTAAATCCTATATTGGGTGTCTATCAAAAACCAAACACTTTTTAAATACATAAACATAACCATGTTTATTAATATATACATAAAAAATCCCTTGGATATTTTCCATCATGATTAATTCAAATTGTTGTGGTATATTTATTGCATTATTATGTAATCAACAAAAATATTCATGATTGGAGGGTATATTATTACAAATAACATTGATGATAATCACAATTTGATTTGAAATCTAAAAAGAATATTGAATAAATCCACTTATTATGAAATTTATAATTTTATCATTGCATTTTTTCATATAAATCATTTGATGTTTATCTTGTATCATTAATTTAAATTCTCTCACCTTATTACGATTATATTTTATCTATAATCATATTATATATTTATCAACTTGTAAACTATATTTTGTATATACTGATTATAATTATATTTTTATTATGAATAAATTATTTATGATAAATATTTTTTAAGAAAGTGATTATCTATTTGATAATATAAATTTATTTTTATTGGTTTATCAGTAAACATTATTCATGGAATTATATTAAAATTCCATTAAAAAAATTCATAACATATCGATTTAGCCAAAATGATTATCTTTCTGTCATTATTATATTTCCCATGAAATTAATTTTTATCACCCTTGTTCTTTGGTTATTTTGAATGATAAACCATTTTATATGTATTTATTTTTTCATCTAACCACAATTCTCAATTTGATTTTTCCCATCCCAATTAGTTATCTACGATCATATTTTTGGAAATTTTGAGTGACATAAATTAACATAGAATGATGAAATAAGTATTTTATAATTTTAAATGTCATGATATGGAAAGAGGATTAGACAATATTGGGAAATGTTAATAATAAATAGAATCATTTGGAGATCTGGTGTAGTTTCTTTTTATGAAATCAATAGTTTATTCAAATTTTTCACAATAATAGGTGACATGAAAACTATCATAAGAGTTTTCTAGATAAGGGGAAATATAAATAGGAATGATATACATGTTGTTCTGATGTAATGGAAAAAGGTGAGTAAAAATAAATAATTCAGATTCATAACTTAAAAAATGTGTTTGGAAGTCCACCAAACTACACATCCTATATCCAGATAAACACATGTCATGTCTTTAACTTAATTTAGAAATAGGGTTTCTAGGGTTTTTAAATATCAATTATTATGTCACATAGATTAATATGTAGTGTCTTATATAATAATATGACATGTTGTGTACCAACATACTTGTCAATTAAAAATCATATGCCCATAAATTGTGTGGTTCTATAGACACACCATATAGCATAGTAATTTTGATTATGGAGAATAGTAAGTACCAATACGGTCATCACTAGGATCAGCATGACTTGTATCGTATAAGATAAACCATATATATTTTCTCCATGAGATATAGAGTGCGGATTTCTATTTTATAATTCAATCAATACTTAAACAACATGTGTATAAGTGTACATGTAATGTACATGGTACTTTATAGTTTTTTCCATAACATCTTGGTCGATTATTAGAATCAAAAATTCTAACTGAACGTTCTATGTGTTTTCTAGACAAAACATAATTGTGTCGAAATATTCACTATATATAGATATTTCTAGGGTATTTTAAGTATTCTGAGTTATAATGATTCCCCAAAATACGGATGGGGTAAGAATCAAATGTTTATAGCAGGCTCGTGTTTAATGATCACCGAGATCTTCCATTACACTAGGGTGTGATTCCCCTATAAAATCTACATAATAGGTAACCAAACTTTGTTTTAGAGTGTCAATAATACCATTATTGAGTATTTATACACATAAATTGATGCACAGTGCACATGATGATGTATGGAAGCTCTATAGGGGTTATAAATCCATCGAAAAAAATATAGTATTCTTTGGGTAATGGGTCCCACACTATGACTATTATCATATGTTTTTTTATTATGTGAGAGTGAGGATGTGGTTATTTTATGTATTTTGAAATTATATGTTTTCCTAGTTTCATTTAGTGTATGATGCCTATGGAACTTAGATGAAAAGAATGAATTTTTTTTATATCCATTAGAATCATTTTACATTAAATCATATAAAGGAAGGTTCTAAGATATAGTTTTATCACAACTTTTTGATTTTAGGATTTCCATATATATATTAGTAATCACCCATACATAGGCTTCATTCTAACATGCAATTTTGTTATATAATGGGTGCAGTGATCCATGTTAATTTCAATAGATATGGTGCTAGTGGAGAAAGTTATTGGTGGATCTTAGTGTTGTCGGTTGTTGATGGTGGGCGAGTTAGTATAGTGTTGGATTAGTGTTTATATTTCAATTTTATTAATGGTTGATCATTTTTATAAGATACATGAAACTTTATTTTAGTATTTTTCATTGTATTTTATTTTTCATGCAGTTATGTTGTTTAATGTTTGACTCATGTATCATACATTAATGGTGGATATTTTTTTTATTTTTTATATATGTTTTTTCAATTACTTTATATATATATATATATTTTATATAATAAGGCCACCAAATTATTCTATATTCCTTATTTTTCTATAGAACTATAAGGCTCCAACCATAAACATTACATAATATTGAGTTCATGTCAATAATTTTATTTTCTATAACCTATAAGATATTTTAGGGTTTAGGGTTTTATAGAACTAGGTCACAAATAATTCATAAAAAACTATAAAATATGAAGTGTAAACATCTGATTAATATCCATTTTACTCAAAAAAAAAACATTTTAAATAATGTATGATCTTTATTCATGAAAAATATTTATTACTTTTAACATGACTACATCCATTATCATAAAAAGCATTAAACATTGTAAAAATATTTTTAAATAATGGGATGGGAATAGAAAATCAGTGACATATATAAAAATAAGGAAACCGGCAGTTCAGTAAAAACATGCAAACCTAAGAAACCCCATTTTTTTACACAATATGTTACTCATAATGGAAAATATAAATTTCGTAAAAAAGAAAATTTATTATTATTTCTAAAAACATATTATTTCATTAAAAATAATATAAAATTAATGTTTCTTCCTTAGGAAATAATCTTGTATTACCCTTACAAAACCATTATACACCCCTTAGAGATTAGAATAACCATGTGAAAACATTATAATATAATTCCCTAGAGAATATAACCATTACCCAATACATTGGATTGTTAAATTGGTGCACCGATCATTTAAGATATAAGGGGATAACTCAAGACAGCCTGGGTACAAACTCCATTTATAATATCTAAGAACCACAAAAAAATTTAAAAAAATCTTTTATTCTCATATAGAAATCTATTTCATATATTAGAAAACTATTTTCATTTAAAAAAGTAGTTTCAATAAAAAAAATATTTTGGAAACCCATCATCTATAACATAATAAAAAAATTTCAATTATGGTTTCAGTTTTAAATAAACATATAAGCTTTCAGTATATTCTATAAATTAAATAATAATCATGATGGCAAGAGAAGTCATAGTATTCATTCTATTTAAAACATATAAAAATATTCATTTTGAAAACCAATAAATTATATAAAACTAACAAAATTGCTTTTATAAATATATTATTTAAATATATAAATATTATAAATATAATTTTAGCAACATGTACATTTAATATAAATAATTCTTTAATGAAATCAATAAAAGATGATTTTTTTCTTTATAAAAATACACTTTTTTACTTCGGAAACACAAGAATCATAAACCGCATTCGAGGAAGAAATTAAAAAAATGATATATATAATTAGAATTAATAAACTTTTAATATATAACTTTAAAGGTTATTTATATACATATTATAAAATTATAAAGGTCCATAACATCATGATTTTACATAATAAAATGAAATTTGGAGGAATTACTTTACCTTTAGTTCGACTTATCACATGTGTCGTTATCTTCAAAAATAATAAAAAAAATTAATTATTTAAATTATTAAAACAATTTTCAATGTTTTTTATTAATATAATTTTAACTCTTAAATATATATATTCAATTAATTAATCGATTAACATTATGTCGTGTGTTTTGACCATATTCATTTTATGTGTCAAAAAACGTCTACGGTAGGTTGACTACGGTTTAAGGTATAATTTTTTAAAAATTTATTGAAGGATAATAATGAAATTATTATCATATTTATCAATATATTATATTATTAAACCTAATATTATATGATTTATATTATAAATGATCTAATGTTATATTCAGGGTAATGTTAGGTTGTGTGAATGCAAGAGTAATGTTTCAATTCATAAATAATAATTATGGAAAGAAGTTAAGTAATATTTTTCCATTATTAAATGATATTTATATAATAAGTAACAATATATTATATATATAAAGATATTTATATCATTCATGTTATGTAAAATTAATCACATCCATTTGAGGAGGCAGTTTTCCAAAACACCACTAATGAAGTTATTGTAGTTTCTATGTGTGAAATGATTATAATGAAAATGATATATTATATTAATCAAAAAATTATTATGTTATTAATATAATTATTATTTATTTTATATCATATATAATAACTATAGTCACCCTTAGTTCCATCGATGTAACATGTTTCAGAAAAATCATCACTTCGCTTTGCGAGGTAGTGGTCCTCCGTACACATGAGCGACATTATCACATCCCCTATTGTATGAATTGTAAAAAGGGGTGTATATGATATAATGACTCAATATGTATAATGGTTTTATAAATATCATAAATATGATATATATATATATATACTATATTTCCATCATTATTCCCATCCTTGAGAGGTGGTAATGGAAAAAATGTTCGCCATTATTTCGTCAGATGGTAGTCCTCAATACACACAAATGATAATTACATAATGCATTTCAAGGATGTATATGTGTCTATTGGTATTACCTGTAACATAAAAATATATATGTATATTTAAGATACATTGTATAAGGCCCCATTTTTCATTATTAAATAAATCATTAATTTTGTTAATAATTTAAATTGAGGATCTTTTCAGGTTTAGAGTGTTATATAATTTGTCTATAACAATAACGTTACTTATCAAAAATTACAAAGTAGACACTTCTACTCGGTATCAATATTTTTCATAAAATAAAAAATCATTTAATAAAACAAGAATTCTTTTCTTGATATAAATTCACTTGTGTTCATCCTTTCTCTTAACCTGCCTCATACCACGTGAAAAACATTTCAAAAACATGAGATGAGAATAAAACGATCAATATGGGATATAAAATAAAAAGAGAAAGCATTAGTTCATTTGAACAAACAATACATAATCTCTTTAACATACCTCATGAAATCAAATGATTTAAGAATAACATAAAGAAATAATAAATTATAATGGTAACGTTTGGCATCCATATCATACTTAGAATGTATATTTCACAAATACATGGGGAGTTACACTTGGAATACCCATCACAATATATTCTCAAAATCTAATAGGAGAAACATTAATGTGTACCTCTATCATGTTACCCAATGAATTGTAGAGCTATATTGGGATAACCTACTCTAAGTTTATCACAGAATCACCTATATATGTAAACAATGCCCAAGAATCATAACATATTCATAACATATAAAACAAACATAAAGGAAATATGAAATTTCCACATTTCAATAAAAATATATCATTTAAATATATTGACATACCAAATCCATTATCAAAACTATTTTCAATTCAAAAATACAAAAAAGATTATATTTTTATTTATTTTCCTTTTAGAAACACTACGACTTATTATGTAATCTATAAATCAAATAATATTTGTTACAGTAGAAAATGACGTTGTCACCGCTTTCGTTAAAAAAAATTATTTTTTCGTTTAGTAAAATTCCCCAAAAGGTAAATATTCCCTTTCAAAGAAAATGATATTCAATGGTGTTTATAAACCATATAAATGAAATTCGTGTATAAAACAAAATATTACTCAATTAAAGGAGATTGAGATGAAGTCCATTGCAAAGATCATATCCTTAGATTAAGGACAACTCAATAACATAATTATGTGTGAAAAATAAGAATAGAACTAATATAAGTGGATATTAAGTGTAAAACAATCACAGGTAATTAACAAATATTCACAGCATGACGTAATCAAGATGTAGATGTTTAACCCAAATAATTGATGTTTTGTTATGAAGTTCCCTTACAGAAATTCTACAGCCTAATTACGCCACATTAAAATTCATAAAATGAGTTGATTAGAGAGAAAAGGGTCTATAATCACATGGACATAAAATTTTAATAAATAATTATATATAAGAACATATCCCTACATAAAAAAGGAAATTAAAAGGTAAGACATAAAAAGGTCTTTGACTGAAATAGTGCAGTGAAATGTTCCCTTACTGATTTTATAACATAAGAAACATTCACCCAAGAAGGAAGGATAATACCATATAAATGTAAATACCCATAAATTAAAGTATATTACCTAAAAAATACAATCAGCAGCTGTAAATACACCACACATAAAAAAATAGTAGAAAATATAGCATGAATACCCCGGGAATAAAAAGGTAGATGAAAACCCCTTACCACATTGTAATCAATTGAGTCATATGACCCAAAGCTAATAACCACAAAATGAATCACATAATTACATGAATATAAATATAATCATGATATTATATATCGAATTCCTTTTCATGATACACAACATGCAATAAATAAGTGGCGAACAATGGAAATATCATGGAATTAAAAGTTAGACAAAAAACCCATTACCTCGTGTCTAAATTGACTCGTATGTTTAGTGATATTTCATAATAATAAACATAAGTTTATTTATACATCCATAATAACCTTTAACAAGTTTATTATTCCTTTTATATCACTTATTACCTTTCTATAACAATTATTTAATTATTTGAGTTCATATCGGACATTTTGTCGATGTTTGGATCATTAGTAAAAAATGAACTTGTTATAAATAGAAATTGTCCATGAAGTAAAAATTACATTATCTCAATAATAATTTTCATGATTTAGAAATAACATATATAATATATATCCAATGTATATTTATTTATAATATTGAATATAATTTGGAGTTAAGAAATGAAATGCATCGTTCATGGATACGGTAAGTCATACGTACGCATGAATGCTACATTCATTTTTATTTTATATTTAAATGAATTAAAACATAATAATAAATTGGTATATTTTAATTAAATTATAATATATTTATATTATAATTTAATTAACTCCATCCTTCATACATTCCATGTATGGATTGAACGAGTAATATGACTTTGAAGGGGCGGTAGTCTGCACTTCCCCAAATGAAATTATCATATTTATAGATTATGGTAACCATAATGGTATGATATAAATGAAAAATAAAGAAATATAGAGACAATATAAATATAATAAATATCACATGTAAATACAGTTCCATCTTAACGGCCCCCATAAGAGGTTGTAGGAGAATATTGATCAATTATCATTACGTGAGGTTGTGGTTTGTCATCCAAAGAAATAGTATTTTCATTACCCATTATATGGAGGTGTTTGTAAGTGTAGTTTTATTAAATCTAATCACAAAAACCAAGTATATGTAGGATACATGATATTTTATAAAATAATGGAATAAAAAGAGTTTATAGAGTTAGATATGTAGAATAAAAGAAAAGAACTTAAGAGAAGATGTTACAATTATATCGGGTAACTCCCTTTGGTATGAATAATAAAGATTTCATGTAGTTTCTTATGCCTATGTTAGGGATTATATTTGTAAGATAGTGATAGATAGAGATTATTTTGGTAGTTTTTGGATGGTCCAATGGTCTTGGGAAGTGTGAGTAATGTGTTTGAGGTGATTGATTTTTATAAGGGGTAAGAGGGTCTCTTTAGGAATGCTTGAAAATATTTTTTATTATATAATGATTCTCAGTTTTTGAATATCAAAAAATTATTAAAGTATAAGATAAAGTGACTCTTTTTCAAAATCACAACATCCAATTAGAATTGGACATGTTTCGGATATTTTTATAATTTTTATAATCATATTTATTTAAATCATTCACTAATGTGATAAACACTGCGTCATTATTTTGTCATAAATAATTTTATTTAATTGATATTTAAAATTATAAATAAAATAACATGATGTAGGACATATTTTTATATATATAATGAATATTTATAGTCAAATATATAAATTATATATCCCAATAATAATTTTTTAGCAAAATAATACATGTTTAAGATGTTTTTATTTTTACTTTAAATAAAAAGTTATTAATGTCATTATCTTACCCAAATGGATTTAAAAGGCCAAAATCTAACCCAAGAACTTTTTTGGTCAGCCATGACTCATACAATAATGTTAGTACAAGTGTTAAGATAATTTTATACTATTATAATATTATTTTTAACATGAATTACCCTATTTTCCTTTAACCGTGGTAAATAAAATCCAAATGTTACTATTCACAAAAAAAAATTTATTTTCATCTTATTAGAACACATTTTACTTACTAATAACAAAAATGCATGTCTTATTTTAGTAATTCAATCCACATAATTGGAAAAAATTCATTTAAATAATGAAATCAGTTTTTGGACTACTACCTAGTGTTTTCAATATTCATAAAAAATCGTAGGTTTTTTGAAAATTATCAAAAATTCAACCTGAGCTATATTTGATATTCCAAATTAAGCAACTTTACCCTTTATGTTCAATAATTCTTGGTTGGTTGTGCCTAGGTGTTGGGTGATAATCTTGGAGGCTTGGAAAATGGATGTCACAGGTAGGTCTTTGAACATTTTGACTTCCAAGATGAAAATTGTGAAAAAAAGAATCAAAAGGTGGAGAAAAAAATCTTTCTCCAACATTGAGAATGAAATTAAAGAGTCTAAATATCCTTTTTTAATTTGTCAGTAGGGGGATATGCAGTAGGACACCCCATCTAATGAAGAGATACAAGGAGCCTCAAAGCATGATAATATATTGACTCTTAAAGAGAATCTGGATAGGAATCAGTTAAATATCAAGTGGCTTAAGGATGAGGATATGAATTAATTTTCTTTTCCCTATAGGCACAGGGAGAAAAATGTTAAGAGAACTCTCAGGGCTTTAATTATTTATGACACCAAGATCACATCTTAAAATGACATTGCTAATGTTGTGACTTGTTATTTTGTTAAGTTATATTCTGATTCTCGGGAGAATATGTCAAAAAATATCATCAGATGTGTTGAATCCAGTGTGGATGATAATCAGAAAAAATATCTCACTGAGACTCTTACTCAAAATGAAATATATTATTCACTGTTCTCCTAAAATATGGACAGTTTTTGTAGTCCTGATGGATTTGAAAACAAATTCTTTATGTTTTACTGGGATATCATCCAAAATGACGTGATTTCTTCTTTAAAATAATTCTTCTATCATTCCTTTGTGCCATTTGGGATGAATTATAATTTTATTGCACTTATTCTTAAGAAGGATAATGCCTTGGACATCAAGGATTTTTTCCCTATTGTCATTGGGAATTCCATCCATAATTTAATTAGTAAAATCATGGAATCTCGGTAAGGAGAAGTTTCTAAAAATCATGTCTCTGATAATCAAGCTGGCTTTCTACATAAAACATATATTCAGAATTGCATGTTTACTGCTTTATAAGGTATTAATATTATTAGAAGCAATGTTCAGTATGGTAACATGTCCCTAAAGGTAGACATATCAAAGGACTTTGACACAATAATATGGGATTTTATCTTACCAATTCTTAAGATGAATGGATTCTTAGAAAAAATAATTGGTTTGGTCTTTTCCATAATGAAAAGTGCTAGTTTATCCATTCTTATCAATGGATCCCCTAGGGTTTTTTTTCAATGCACTAGAGAGGTTAGGCAAGGTGATCCTTTATCTGGTCTTCTATTCTCTATAGCTGAGGATTATCTTAGTGTGTGTCTTGATGACCTTGTCAACATTGGTATATATCAAAGAATGAGGGATGGTACGAATTCCTTTGACCCGTCATATTTATTCTATGCTTATGACATACTTCTTTCCTTTAAGGATAATATAAAAAACATTTCTTGTATTAAGAATATATTCTCACATTATAAAGAGGTAGCAGGACAAGTAATCATCTTGAATAAATCCTTTGTTGTCTATGGAGAAGTAATTCGACTCTCAAAGAAAAACAGCGTTTCTCATAGGCTTAGTTTCAAAAGAGGTACGCTTTCCTTTAATTATCTTGGGATTCCCTTGTTTTTGGGAAAATTGAAACCTTCCCACCAAGAAGGTATTCCTATGAAGAGTACCAATCAGTTGAGAAGTTTGAAAGGGAATACCATGTCTCAGGATGGTAGAGTTTTCCTTGTCAACTTTGTCATTAATTATATGTTTGTATACTTATTCTTAATTTATAGATGGTCAGTCGGTCTTCATAAGGAAATGAGTGGAATGGTACAAAATTTCATTTGGATTGGATACACTCATCCAAAGTAACTTGTTACCTTTTCCTAGAATGAATGTATGGAGCCATTTAATATGGGAGGATTGGGAATTAAAGATGTCATAACTTTTAATGATGAGCTCCTTCAGAACTTCACTTGGAGGCTTCTCTCTAAGCCTGATTTTTCTCTTGATTTTTTGTGTGGCATATTTATCGAGAGGATTCAAAACAGTAACTCTAGTTACATGAAATACTCCATCTATCCTTCTATAAGTAATTTTTTTTCAAACATAATGTCTCATTCTATATGGTTGGTTTGTCCTGGTTCTCATCTAAATTTTTGGAACACCTCATGGTTGTCTTCCCCAAAAAAGGATTTCATTAATATTCCATCCTCACTGGGAAATATGTCTATCTCTTATTTGTAGGATAACTTTGATGCTCATGGCATAATTCCTAGTAATATTATCATGGATTTTATCAACTATGCTTGTGTTGATTCTGATATTTTAATCTGGAAACATTCTTTTAATGGCTCCTTCTCCAGCCGTGATTGTTATATTCTGTAGTGTGGAGTTACTTCTGTAATTCCTTTATGGTTGGGAGGTTTTCAGTGACCTTACATCCCCCCCAATGATGTTATTTTGATCTGCAGAATTTGGAAAATGAGATTACCCATTCAGAATATGTTTCATCGCACTGGCCTCAGTCTGGCTTCAGTATGTCACTTTTGCTTTAGTAGTGATAAATGTCTTTCACACCTGTTTATCCAGTGTGATTTCTCTATTCTTTTATGGAATTATGTGCAATAAATATTTCTCTACTACCATGATTTCCTATCTGTTGAATCACTATTATGTTCAACTTTAAAATTGATTTCAGTGGTCAAGTGAAATCCTTGTTTATTATTACTATTGTCTCAGTTTTCTCCTATATCTAGAAATCTCAGAACAATTCTGTTTTTAACAATGGCAAGCCTTATTTTTGGGATGGTGTTCTGGTGATACATCCATCTATTAAACTTGATTCATTGAATCAAACTAGGTCCATGAACAATGATGTATCTGACCTTGTACTTTTGAGAACACATGGTGTTTGTGGAAGGAAATGGAAGCCCAAAACAGTCAAGTACATTTGGTGGATTCCACCAATCTCAGAATTGTTGAAAGTGAATGTGGATGGAGAGACATCCATTGCACCGGGTCTTACTGGGTGTGGTGGAGTCTTTAGAACTCATCGGGGCTTCATTAAAGGTTTTCTCTTCCATTATGTTGGGAATGATCATGCGATTGAATCAAAACTGTGGGATATGATCAAGGCTATCAGGTATGCAGCACATTATGGTTGGCGTAGATTTTGGTTATAGTTGGACTCGTCTGTTTCTGTGCTAGTTATGAAAAATTGATCTCAGAAAGTTCCCTGGAGGATGATGGCTACTTGGATCTTCTGTCTTAGTCTCACTGAATACTTATTCCTTGATGTTTCCCATGTCTATCGACAAGCTAACCAGGTTGCTGATGCTCTCTCTAAAAGGTCCATTATAGAGGTTGGTTCCAGTTGTTCATTTTTTCTTCCCTCTTATTTTGATAGAATAGTTAGCAATGATAGGGATGTTGTTTTGTATACACGACTTTGTAAGGCTCCCTGTTTCTCAGTTGTACTATAGTGTTTACCTTTTTTTATAATAGTTTGTTGAGATCATTTTTATGCCATTCTCTCAAACCTTTTGACTATATTTCCAGTGACTATAAATATTAGATTTAAATTTTAAAATAAAAATATATTGGTTTTTGAAATTTAGTTTTAACACAAGAACAATCAATGTGAATAAACACCATTTTAACCATAAATATGGCAACATGTTTATTATAAATTAGGGGATGGGTTAATATGTTCATTATAAAATTTTAATGGGTCTATTAACTTACCTAATTTTAAATCTATTAACATTTTCAAATTTCATGTATGAATATATTATTTTTATTAATTATAAATTAATATATAAAGTTAAATTTATTACAAAATAACATTAATACCATTTTGAAATTATTAATTTAAATTGAATCTTAAACATACAAGGAAAATTATAGAAATGAAATACATTAATTTACAATATTTATATCTTTACAAATTCATCTAATAAAAAAACTAAAACATTAATTTATTTTATTTGTCTTACTTTTATTTTTGTAGTATCATTTATTTTATTCCATTATTAACTAAATAATCCATGTTTTGGTGTTTCTTATGCATTTAACATAATTATATAATTTATAGGAAAATCAAAAAAAATTATATCATGATTTAAAAATATAATTTATACATAAAAATAATATGTATAACTAACCCAATTTAGTTTTTTCCCTATCCCTAATTCTTTATAGATATTTAAAGGGGGAAAGGTACATTTTTTCATTATTTAACTTATTATATGGATGAATTTCATGGAAGAGTGTCCCAAAACCTCATATATTTAGATCCTATGGTAATATAGGTCTAATTATGTCCATAAAATGTGTTTGGTATTAATTTTGGATAATTTTACCCATTAGTTTAATGTTTATTCCCATGGTAAACACGTTTATACCATAACCATTATAAATAAATTTTACAGTTTTCACTAATTACATAATTCAAAATAATTTTTTTTATTATTTTAAATTATAAAATATTTTTATTCAATATAAAGAAAAAAATTTGTAAATTAAATTAACATAAGTGTAAAAATTTAATTTAATATTCATCTCGAAGACAGTATGAGACATCAGGTTTTTAGGAAGAGTAATATTTTTGGAAAATATTGATCTATATTAACTCATTAACTAAAAAAAATAATTATAAGAAAATAAAAAAATATTTAAATAAATATAATCGATTAAAATCAACTAAAAAATTTCAAATTAGGGATTTTTTTTATTTAAAAATGAGAGACTTTATTCATTTTAACCCCGTTTTTAGAAAACCAGTTTTAAAACATAGAAACAACATTTTAAGAAATCCCAATACAAATATTATAAAATTAATTAAATATAAATGAATAATAATTTTTTCAGGAAAAAATATTCAGGGGATATTGGGACTTTTATATTATTTTATAAATTAAGATTACAATCCTTTTAACAAAAATCAGTATTTTTACTATTCATCAAAAAATCAATATTTTCCATGAAAATATAAAATATAACCTGAAGTTAATTTAGATATTCTAATTCCATAAATTATGTTCATTTTATAATATAAATTTCATAAATTTTCTAAAATATTTATACATTATATTTTTAGGAAAAGTAATATAATTTATTTTTGAAGAAAATAATTTTTGATGAATAAATTCAAATTAGTAAATATTTATTGATGATTTATTATTCATTTATAACTAATTTCTATGGAGCGAGACAGTTAAATATATATTTATTTATGTGTTTCATAATTTATAATTTATTATTCATTCCTTCTAATTTTGAGGCTTCTGTATAGTGGTAATATATTTCAAGTGATATTTTAGTTCTGTGTTGCGAGATGAATACACTATTGATCATAAAATTCATTGGTTTTCATGTAACAATAGGTAAATTGAGTGTTACATGTAACAAACCATAAATTCCTTTTTCTATTTCATTAATTCTATTGAATATAATTTTCTTCTTTTAAAATCATTGGGTATTGCATCATCTCCTTCTACATTTGAATAATTATATCCTTGTCATGTTAATCAAATTATTTTCATTTGAGAATACATCAGTTGTAAAGAAACATCATATAATGGTTCATTAAAATATTCCCTTAATAGTAGATAAAGGGTATTAAAAAGTATATATGGATTAACACATAACAATGATTCCTAATATGAGATCATTGGTTGAAATAGAGGAAAACTGTAAACAATTAAAGAGGGTGGTTGGGGTCATTGGTAACAAACAATTGAATGAAAAATGGAATATTAAGAACCTCAAAAACAAAAATATGTGATGATTGATGAAACAATCATATGATCTGAAATTAACTTATTAGGATAACACTTTTTAGGCAAGATACATTTTATTAAATATATTTAATTCTCTTTCAACTAGACTAAGAGAATATGGATATACATTTACATGATTAGATAAATTTCATAATTTAATCAACTTTCATAAAAATATAATCATTTTCTTCCAAAATATGCACATTTTTGATAAATTTTTAATTCCTATATCCCTGAAATTAACATTGAAATACCACATAACCCTAAAAGGTATAATTATACTATTACACCTATCATTAAGCATTAACCAAAAAGAAAATTATTAGCACATTTTTATATAATTGAAAAAATGGATAAACCACAAATGATTCATTAATCTCCAAAATTCAACAGAAAACCCAAATTTTAGAACTCAATAAATCCTTATAAACTCAAAATTACTTATTTTTTTAACCTTAGTAGTGATTACATACCATTCAACTTTCATGGATTAAAATATGGATAACTTATTTTGAAATAACATTAATCACATTGTCACATCTTTAATCCTATGTTTATCAATATGATAAGTTTTTCCCATTATTATGTCAATATAAAAGATCTTATAAATCATAATGGTTCTTAAAAAAATAACCATTATTTCCTAAAAAACAAAGGAATATAGACCATTGAAGAAAACCATTATATATACTACAACCCAATAAAATGAATCTTCTGAAAACCTCAAAACTTTTAGTACTCAAAACCCTCAAATGGGGTGTCTAAATATTTTATCATATGACCATCCTTATGCTTATATACCTATTATTTTATATATAAGTCTTAAGATAACCTCATAAGAAAACATCTTAATCTAAAATGATATCTAAATAAGCCTTTGGATCCAACTATAAGGCCCCGACCAAAAAACATTAAATAATATTATCATTAAGACAAGAATTTGACATTATTTCCTATTAAAGATCATTTCATGTATAGTGTTTTAGATAATTAGGCCCTAAATCAAACATAAGAAACCAAGAAGCACATTGTTTAAACATCAAATTAGTATCAATTATTCCTATAACATGAAACTTTTAAAATAAATCATGATCTGTTATTATGAAAACTCAATAACATATTCATCATGACATTTTTATTTCCCAAAAACATCCATAAAACCTAAAAAAATATTTTAAAATACTGGTTTGATCATAGAATCACAGTAATTAATATAAAAATAATGAAATTTTTAGTTAAGAAAAAAATTAAAACCCATAAAAATATTTTTTTTAACCATATATTTTTTCCCATTAATTTAAATATCATTCCATTAATTAGATCATTTATTTTTTCTTTTAAAAAAATTATTTCCATGGAAAATATTTATAAATCAATGGAAATTAACGTATGTACCTTGGAACATCGTTTCATTTAAATCTTATATAACCCTTATAGAGCCCTTACTAATTGAAATAATTATATACTCAAATTGAAATATTATTCTCGAGATAATAGAACCATTATAAGATTAATTATAAGATAATTATGTAACACCCATCCTATAAGATATATCGGGCTCACCAAGCACAATCTGGGTGCAGTCATCATGTCGAATTATAATTTTTCAAAATCATGTACTTACTCATACATAATCCCAAATAAATGGTGAGAATGTAGAAAAAGACTTACCAATTTCATAACATTGAGTTGTAATGCTCATGAAGTAATAGAATTTTATAAAAAAATAGAATATCATTAAAAATACGGATATTTATGTATAACTTTTAAAAGGGAGATTATATAAACATTATGAAATAATATTTGTGTATAATATAGTGATTTTCTGAATAAAATGAAAATTGAGACGATGTCCCATACCATTGAGATAACCTTGTATTGTATGTCTTTGTCTTACTTAATAATAAATTTATATGTATTGTTTATATTAATTATTTCAATTTTAATGGTTATTATTACATTTATTTCTTCCATTAACATGTTATATACAATTACATAATCGATTATGATTATGTCATGAGTTTTCCTCGTATTCGAATTATGTGCCAAAAATGACATTGGTATGTCTACTATGGCCTAATTGTTCATTATTTAAAAATATGAAAAATAATTATCCATAAATTATTATCATATTTATACATAATTTATTGTACTAAAATCAATCATAAAATGTTGTTTATGAAAAATAAATTAATGTTCCGATAGTGGGGACAATATGTTGTACGTATTCATGAGTAATGTTTCCATTTTTCAATGATCATTTTGAAAATAAGGTATGTAAATTGTTATATTTCCATATTAGTTATTATATCATAATATCTGATATTTTATTATATATATATATATATATATATTTCATGTTTTTAAAGGAATCACATAGTATTGGGGAGGTGATAGTTCACACGTCCACAATCGACATTATATCTTTTTTAGTGTGTCATAAAGTAAAAAGGAAAATGATATATTATATTTCCTAAAATATAATTATTTCATGTAAAACATAATTATTTCTTGTATATAATATAAATTTATTATATTTATCCTTAATACCTTCCATGTAACACTTTAGTGAAAAGTACTTCACATCGCTTTGTGTGGCAGTACTCTTCCGTACACACAAGCACCATTATCATATCCCCTATGGAATGAAATATTAAAATTGTTGTATATGATATAATGAAAAAATTACAAATATTTTATTAATATCTTATATTAATATTATCATTATCATTATTTCCATCCATGACTTGTGGTAATGAGACAAAAATGGAAAATAGTCATAAGAGAATATTCTATTATACACAAGAATGATGATTTAATAACATGTATGATGTAAGTGTGTGTGGCTATAAGTCATTCCCATTACATAACTACATATTATTATATTATGGATACCTTGGTTATTTTTTAAACATTTTAAAATATTAATTAAAAGAGTGGATAAATATGTAAGATAAAAACACTTATAGTAGATCATTGCTCATTTTCAGGTATCCTCATTCGATTATCACTACAAAATACATGTGTTGATTTATGACAAAAATAAGTTTCTAGAATGACGGTAGGGAATCTATTAAGTGATATGGGAATGTTTTTGAGGATCTAAATAGATTTATAAGTGTATATAAGTTAAGGGAGTGAGTTCCATTTTACAATTTTAGAGGAATGATATTCTTGTACATGCATAAAAGTATTCACTATTTAGATGACAATATTACGTACATAGGTTTAAATTTTGATAATAATTGTTTTATAGGTGTGATATGGTCTATACACACCTACACCGAGTATGATAATAATTTATTTAAAAATTTCCTTCCTTAACATATAGTTTAACTAGTTTTTTCACTTTGGTATTTGTCATTAAAAATGTTTTCTATCCAAAAAAAATTTATACATTATAAATAAATATATGTTGAATTATTATAAAATATTAAGCCACTATTGACACTATTTTTTTACATGGATGGAAATCCAAAAAAATGAAATAGCATAGAAAAGAATATGAAGAATGATGAAGATGACCAATAATTGCAAATGCCTCTAAAGGTAGTTCTCCCAAGTTACCCCAAATATCATTGGTGTGCATGTTACATGTGCGTGAAAACTTCATGAAGAGACACACCCACCCAATGTCCCGTATTTACCTATAAATAGGACCTGCGAGTCTTCAATTGGAAGGATAGAAATTATCAATGTCCAACTACTACACAGATTTCCCTTTTCCTTTTCTCAAGCCTTCAAAAACATTCTTATGTAGCCTTATACTACCTAATAGGGAAATAATTAAAAAGGGTTTAAAACATTGAAGTCCTACAAGGGATTAAAATAAACAAAAGCCTAGGCAAGACATTTATTCATCCAATAATTAATGTAGGCTAGTGTAAGTCTCCCTTACATAATATGAACAGTAAAAAATCACTTCTAGGAATACAAATAGACACCACTGAAGGATTGAGAAAATTCTCACCCATGTGTATTCAACTAGGTGGTCCATCACCCATGGTGCATCCAGTTCACCCAAACTAGAATTTTTGAAGCACCTATTACATGAGCCTCTTTGGATCACCCCTATTCCTGCTTTCATGATCCATCCATTAGTCCATCATCAAACCCATACTTGGGAATCCCTCTATACTTTTGGATAACATTTCTAATAGTTATTAACACAAATCCTCCCCCAAGTCCTCTATATAGTCATTATCATGATGAGTCACACACTAGTGTGTCCTCAATTTGGTATTTCTATTCCTATGTCAATGGTTTCATGCACTTTTATGGTTGTCATCCAGGGTCCCCAAGGTGAATATGGGTATGTATCTCCATGTTCATGAGGCCAATTTCCCAATGTAATGTCATATGGAGTTATAAATCATAGAGATTAGGGTTTAGACCATGTCCTCCCCATCTCATCTTGGAGATAGGGAAACTCCAGTTCGAAGTAGGGAGGACAAGGATTATTCTTTAATTCCATTATGACATGGAATTACATCCTCTTCCTGTTGTAGAACCCAATCTATTGAATAAAATAATGATATTTCCACTATACAATCTTGTATGAGGTTTTTTCTTGATATGATCTACCTTCACATTCGTCATCTTCCTTCATTAAATGATCTAAAAGCCTTGTAAACATGTATAATATAATGTGAAGATAGATATATTTTGTATCCCCATCCACTTCCACCTGTGGAGAAGGAAAACTGTGTGCTTCTTTAGATTGTATGTTTCCTCTTATTTATCACACTGAGGATGAATCATTGGGGCTTAGAGGTTAATAATAATCATGAAATCCACACGGTCTATACCAAATCATTATACTATGACAAATGTTATTCCATATCTAACCAGGAAATGTAGGATTCCTATATAAGGCCTAATTTAAATAGGGTATCCTCTTTAGGGGTTATCCCCAATCATGACACCTAATTCATCAAGGTATCATACTTATGAGTATTCCATTCAATATATCATATCTGCCTCATCCTATGGGATAGGCCCCAAACACTACCCCAAACCACCATGAGTAAATCCATCCCTCATGGTATCTTTTATAAGACATCATATTCAATAATAAGCCCTAAATTACTTATCTCAAATTCTTATACTCTCATGTGAGACTCATTGAACAACATATTATTTTATTCCCATCCAAATGGGATATATTGGAACTCTACCGATGGTTAAAACCCAACTCCCAACTCAAACATGTTCTCTCTAGTCCATATCCACAGTAGCATCTAATTCATCATGGAAACCCATGTCACATCCAGTTTCCTTTGACTACTAAGACATAAGTCCCACATCAAACATTAACTAGGAATATTTCACCTAGATGTCCATACCACATGACGTTAATCTCTACATTTATGTCCATATCACAACACCATAAATCACATGATGTGACCCATTAAGTGGGATCAATCTATGCGTGTTTTTATGAATTTTATTAAGATACATGGGAATCCCATCTAAAGGATGGATCCCAACATCAAAAAAACTCTCCTCTCCCAAGATGATGATAAACTCTACTGTGACCTTAGCCTCCGTAGATGAAAATATAAACTAGAGTTCCCCATGGTGTGGATATAAATATAAAATCATTATAATACTGACCAAAAAAATGTCTGTAGTATATAATAGGATACCATTTATGAAACACCATGAATACCTATAGATATCTCCATTTTTGAGAAACCGCAATTACAGATAGATGATTCTGAATTTCAACCTTGATAGTAATTGTTTAATAATTTCAATGGAAACCAAGTTCATACATTGTAATTAATTATGGATTCATGAAAATATATTAAATCAATAAGAGCATCTTGAAGTTGGAAACATTTCCCCAAAACTAGTGTGATGAGTTTGACCTCCCATCCCCTCAACCAATATGAGTTCTTAAGCATTCATGGTAAAAATACCTAATGTGTACCTACATTTTAAAATAAAGTCCAAATAGATACAAAACCATTGGGTGTTTATATATCCATAAACAAACCTATTTGAAACTATTAATAAATAAGGATTCCAAACCAAAACACACATTCAAGAGGGGAATGAAAAAATGTTTAACCTGATGTGAATACTTAACCAATATGATAGTATTACACATATATTCATCCCCATTAGATTGATAAAAGAGGATCATAAAAGGAAATTGTCCATGAAGATGTTCATCTAAAAATAAGATATTATACTAGGGTTTTCATTCTCATGTATGTCATATATTAAAGAGGAAACCATCACCAATCCAAAATCAACAATATCATATCTCTAATGCACCTTTTAGAGATTACATTCATTGTGGAACTATCTTGTATATTGAGGTCACCTTATAGGACATTCGACTCAACAATAACTGCCAATCATCTAGTTAGGGAAGACCAGCGGTCCTGAAGTAGACAACGTCAAACTCCATCCTCAACAATTTTAGGATTTTATCCATAAAACCCCACAAAAATTCTATTACATACCCTATGGTGGTGGATAAATAGTCCACATATTAAATAATCCATATGTCATCGGGATCCTTTTTAATGGAACCTTCTAACAATCACCATATACAATGCCATGTGGTTGTAAACCCACAATATGATGATGGTGTCACCTTCAGCCATCTAAACAGGGTGCTTCAATTCCATGCACAAAATATGGACTTATATAGACGACAAACATCGATCCAAGAGAAGGGTCCTACCTTTTCCCCCTCCAGAGAATCCCACCATCCCAATTTTGTGGAAAATGGTGAGAAAGAACATACAACTATTTTCTTTTATTCAGCAAACCAACTGTCTTGTCTGTATCCACCCAATGTTTCCCTCCATAAAAATCATTTGAAATATAATGAGCATAGAAATACACCTACCTATAATCACCAAGACAACCATTATAATCTTCTTGAACTGTTCAATGATTCCCGCCAACCCATTTTGATGGAATGTCATAAGTAGACATACAAACATTCTTATACCTATCAAGACTAATAGAAAACTCATTTGGTATCATTAAAATAAACATCCTAGGAAAGATTGATAGAAATCTGTAATCACTAACATTCACCTATATTCTCCAACCATGTCTACCAGTAGACTCATTTTTGCAGCACCCGGAGAATTCAGTCAGAAATCCTTGAAGACAAGCTTGGGGCATACCAAACTCCCTCCCCCACACATGTGTATTGTTAGTATCCACTGATAATAAAGGGAGGATAGTTGTAAGAAAATACACACAATACAAATATATAATGAACATATATCCATATTCTAGTAGTAAAATTCACTAAACATATTCTGAAAATGGGGAAAGGGAAGACGAAAATCTCTACCTACATCCTAGATAATGTCAAGAAATAAAAACTATTAGTGATAGTTGTACCTGAATGATGAAAACATAACTATATCCCAATAGGTGTGGTGGATCATCATCATGTCACCTATGATAATATGCATACAACTTCTCCCGTCAAGGAGGTTCATGGAGAAGACATACCCATTTCTTACAAACAATTAGATCAGGAACATATGTCTGCTTCAATTATGGATACTTTTTTTATCCTAATGTACAATCCATGGATGGAAAATACACCTTCCCATAACAACTACATCTTTTATTAAGTTCCCACAACTTCATGTAAGATAGAATCTATGAATAAATATTATCAAACATGGTTGGATAATTAGGTGCCAAACCATGATTTTTCTCCACTTAATGCTGGAGTTCTTAAATCCCCCAGACATTAATCTGTGGGAGCTCATGATCCTACCCTCTAGTTAGAAAGTTACAGGATCAATGGAAGTAAATCTAAAGGTACTTTTCAGACACTTCATCATGATGTATTTCTTCATGGTAACAATCTAGTCAATCTTGGGATCCTATCTTTTGATTAGTACCACAAAAACCCTCCATGTTTCCCGAAGATCATGGAGCAAGAGGGCATTCCCCTTGCTCTGTTCCACCAGGATGGTCCTCGCCATGATGGAAACCATGATTAATGTTATTTCTATAGTAGTATTATAAATTTTAAGAGAGATATCCAATTGGTAATCTAGTGACAATAAATACAACATATCGTGATGAAATTATGAAAACAAGGCCAATCGGGTCTTATGCATTGTAAATAGATAGTGAAATACTTTCTCAATAAAAATATATCCCAAGGTGATATTTATTCTTAGAACCACCCTTAGGACACTTTCATTCTAGTTATATAAAAGAGATATCTACCAATCATGCTAATTTTAATAAAACTATAGTAAAATGCCAATATTGGTCATATCAGGTAGAGGTGAGTCTGGAAAATGATGGAAACGATATGTTAAACATGTGGAAACAGCTGGTTAAAGATGAAATATCTTCCATGGTTTGATATTTTTCCACCACTCAATACTAAATTCAATAAGTTTTTTCAGAAGATTGTGTGCATGAAATTAACCTCAACTAATGAAAAGATCTTCATCACCTAAAAAAAATTATTACCATACGATGAATATAAAAATAACAAAAAGATAATAGAATTTTTAAAAAAAAATTAACATAGCATATATTTTGGATTATCAACATCCAAATATCTCGAAATAGTAAGGATCCATTCAACAGTCAAGCCACGAAACACTAATTTTGTTGTGACAGTTGGTCGTAGATACCATGTCCGGTGATCATATCAGTGGATGGGGTGCACATTGTGAAATTCATTTCAACGCAGTACCTAACCAGAAAATTCCATTAAGAGTTGTCACATGTAGAGTTTTAGCTTCTATATATAATAAAAAAATTAATCTCTTCACACCTGATGGTATTCTCAGTATGAATAGATCCTGACCGACTCTAACCAACTTCGTTCCTAAAGAGAGTAGACTATTGAGAGAATTTAACATTAAAAATATGAGAACATTGAACATGACTCAAATTGAGATGATTTTATATATAATATTGTAAAAATGTCAAAAATATTATACTGTTGTTTAGAAATAAGAAGTGGATGAGTGTTCCAAATAATGGAACTAGGCCACATTCAAACAGAAAACTATATAATCAATGTTCAGGTAATATTATTCATGACCATTTAGGAGTATCCCCAACCCATAGGGTATGAGATTTGTTATCCCAACCCTCAATGTAATAAAACAAGACCGAAAAGGTTGTGAAAAGAGAACATTAATATTCCCCAACCATAGTGTTGCAACATTTTCCACCTCAATAATCCCATCCTCAATAGGAATTAGTCTTCTCCCGATATAGGTAAATTCTAAAAATTTGATCCCCTATATTCATGTCATCTCATGATTCTGTTCCATCATATTGAACATACATAACTAGACTATACAAGGATTCTCATCAAATTTCTATTTACTATGATGGTCACAAAGAATCAAAAAAGTATAGTACAAGGCCTCATATAGTGTTCATAAGAAGGAAATATCATGTAGATACTGATAGAATGTTTGCAATGTATTACGAATCCATGAACCTCATCAAGGTTGTTGCTAAAACTAATTCATAACATGAGTCCATTTCAAATGATTCAATAGTGGATCTTCCGGTTTATGATGTGGTCCATACTGAAAAGAATGATTTAGGTGTATATAACAAGTACCAGAGGCTTTTGTGGAATTTGGATGCTCCCTCAAACAATCCACCTTTACCTCCTCAAAAGTTACCCATCATGGAAAGAGGTAAGGGTATGATTATTCCTCATATCACTTCTCGAGAAGGTATTTCCCTTTATGTAGAGGAATGGTTTGGTTAGAAAGAGGAGGAGATTAACTAATTGAAGAAACATAATGAAAAATTACTCTAGGAAAACCATCTTGTTTAATATGTTCTACAATAATATCCTCAACTCGCACTACCAAATCGAACACCTCAACCAAGAGGGTTTTCCACATCAACTTATGTAGATCTGAAACATCTTTTCATAGTGGGATATTATCCAATATAACTGTATCATATCATACAATATTGATAATTAATCCATTGTGTGAACAAATAGAACATGGTCATGCACATTATCTTATATATTCCTCTATTTTGTTATCAACAACATGTTCAAGCAGTTTCGACACTTATGGAACTACTAGTCGTTCCACCATTTCAGTATATTTTTGGAACACCCGTTCAGGACCAAAATCATCTAGATGTTCCTGTAATTCTTATGAACACAATTGTGTCAGTAATGGATTGATTAGATGCTCCGGGAGATGGTGTACACTTTTTCGTCCATAAAAAATGAATTCCCTGAATTGGTAGATCCAACCCTCCCCATAATAAGAATTATGAATCCAAATTTTTTAATATTTAATGAATCAGGAGACTCATAATAGAACTTGATTCATTTTTTCTCTTATTGTGATCCCATGATGGGTACTCTCAAAATAGAGAAATTAAGGTAAATCATATTATTCATGAAATCACTGCAGGGGCCGACCATTGTATGGTATACGAGTCTATAGTCTCGATCAATCACTAGAAGAGAGTATCTCCATTATAAATTCATCGTCATTTTCATCTCAATGATCAAAGATACAATGGTCTATGATATCATGAGTTGCAAGAAAAGATATAATTAAAGTGTCTATTATTTTATCGCTCGGTGGAAATGATTGACATACTCCTTAAATCTACCACTCCCTCAACAATAGTTATTTCTGATCTTTGTGGTGAATATTTGTGATGTGTTTCACAAAAAATTGATCCCTATAAAATACACAATAGGGTTTTGAGACCAATCCTCAATTCCTCAACTGTTGGATAATTCCTTCACATAGACCAAAACTAAATATCATGTTATCCCATCATCTCTGCGAAGGATAGCATGAAAATAGTCGGTCACTATAGTTAAACATAAGTATCCCCGTGTAAAATTCCCCTACACCATGACATGAATCATACTGTAGGGCCCTATGTACCATGTGTTAGAAGAAATGGACAAGTCTTTAATGTAACACCCCAAGCTTCCACGGTACGTTTCCCTTCGAATAATGCAATAGCGTGTGTTGTATGCAGCCTCGAGCTCTAACACACACCACGACTAATTAAACTAGCCGTTGTGAATAGTAATACCTACTTTTTGAAATTTTATAAATTTTATTTATCAAAATGGACTTCATTTTTGGATTCGGAATATCGAAATTATCCTATGTTGGATTTTTGGTATTTTTCTGAGAACTTCTAATTTTTTATGAATAGTGAAAAATACATAAAAACAACTTTTGAAATCAAAATAATTTATAGTGAAAAATTATACTATTTAGTCGTTTTAAAGTATTATTAGAATATATTTTTACCATTTTATCCAATGGTGGTCATTAGAATTAATTTAACATTGAAATCGGACATAAACAATTGCCAATCTTTTGATATAAATTGTTTCTTAGAAACACGCCATTTTTTGTAACAGCGGGAATTAATTATAAAATTAATTAATGCAAATTATATGTTTGTAATTTTTTAAAATAGACATCATTTTTGAATTCGGGATATCAATTATAGCTTAGGGTGAAATTTTGGGTTTGTTCTGAAAAACTTCAATTTTTGATGAATAGTGAAACCACTAAGTGGTAGTTAAATAAGTGATTTTTCATTTAAATGAAATATTACCACTTCTGTGATTTTATTTTCAAAAATCCGACATACATGGTTGTCATTAAGAAGTAAAATGTGGTTCAATGGGATTAAAATAAATTTTTTGTGAATAGTAACTTTTAAGTTCTTAATCGCGATTAGAGGTAATTAGTGTAGTTTAAGGTACAAATAATGTTTTAATAATATGAGATGAGCATGACACTTGTCCTACTCCTATTGGATGAGTCATGGCCGACCAATAAAACCCATGGGTCAACTTGGGGATCCCATGGAGCCACTTTAGTTGGAAAATGACATTAATATATATTTATTTAATGTTAAAATTAAATTGACACAAACATGAGTTGTTTTACTAAAAAAGTTTTTAAGTGGGGTTAGACAAGTCCAAATTTTGATTATAAATATTCATTAGAAATATAAAAAGATTTACTACATCATAGTATTTTTTTTATAATTTTTAGACATTAAATAAATTAAATTATTTATGACATCATTATGATGCAGAGATGACCTCATTATTTAACAATTTAAATAAAATGAGAAGATAATGCAAAATCCAATGCTTAAACTTGTCCAAAGCCTATTGGATGAGGAGATTTCGAACCCTTATCACCTTATCCACGAATTATATAAGTTTGTGACCATTAGTATCCGAAAATCATTGTATAATAATGTAACATTTCAATCTTTCCAAAAGAGCCCCTCCTCTCCTCTTATAAAAGGCCCCCACCTCTACCACCTTATTCACACTTTCAAGCCTTTTGGTTCGGCCAACCTCTGCCCAAATACTCTCCCAACTTCCCTCCCTTCATCCTAGAAGCTTTACTTTAGTCAGAAAGCCATCCTAAGGAGTCCTTTTGATCAAATCAAAAGGAAGAACCCGAAGAAGAGGTAACATTTCCATCACCCTCTTTCATGTTTCTTTCTTCTTACACTCCCTCTTTGTTTATTATTTCAATTCTAAAATTATAACTCCATTATATTATATATACTGTGATGTTATTATAAATATGGAATGTAACACCCCAAGATTTCATAGTGTGTTACTTCTTCAAAATAATTCAATAACTTTCACTACACGCAACACCAAGTTCAATCGCACCATGACTTACCAAACAAGCTGTTCAAAAGAGGTTATGAATAGTGTTAACTAAATTTTAAACTTTATATAATCCTTATAATTTTAGAATCCATATTATGAGTTTCTTAGACATAATGTAAGAACAAATTCATTTTCAATATTGCACTTTTACCAAATTTTAATAGTGAACCCTTTTTAGATACAATATTTTAAACCTTTTGACTAAATGGGGACATCAAAAAATTTAAAATAAAACATTCCAAGCTTCCACGGTACGCTTTCCTTTGAGTAATACAGTAGCGTGTGTTGTACGCAACTTCGAGTTCTAACACACACCACAACCAATCAAACTAGTCGTTATGAATAGTAATACCTACTTTTTGAAATCATATATATTTTATATTTCAAAATGGGCTTCATTTTTGGATTCGAAATATCGAATTTAGCCTAAGGTGAAATTTTGGTACATTTCGGATAACTTTCATATTTTGATGAATAGTGAAAATTACTAAATTTTAATTAAAAACAACTTTTTTAATCAAAATAATTAATAGTGATAAATTATGAATTTGAGTGGTTTTAGAGTATATTTAGAATATATTTTTACCATTTAATATAATGTTGGTCATTGGACATAATTTTACAATTAAACCGAACATAAACGAGTGTCAATCTTTTGATAGTTATTATCTCTTAAAAACACGCTTTTTGTTTTGACAGCGGGATTTAATTTTAAATTAATTTCTGCCACTTCTGTGTTTTGAATTTAGGAAAATGGATTCCATATTTGGAATCAGGATGTTCAAATTGTGTAAATAGGTAACTTTTATTTTTAGACATTTTGAATAATTACTGCGGTAAATATTTTATTTACCATGGTTAAGGGTAAATCCGGTAAATAAGGGTTAAAAAATAATATTATAATAATACTAAATTACCCTAAAACGTGTCTTAACCCTATTGTTTGATACATGGTCGACCATGGGAATCTTTGGGTCTATTTTGGGACCCCATGGATCCACTTGTAAGTGATAATGACACATTATATTAATAAAGTCAAAATAAAAATAAAAATGACACAAGCATATATCTTTTAGAACAACAATTTTTACATAGGGTTATATATGTTGGATTTTAGATTATAAATATTCATTAGAAAGCTAAAAAGATTTCCTACATAATGATATTTTATTTATAATTTTTAGACATTGAATAATTTATTTTATTTATGACACAATGATGATGCAGTAATTACTATAATAGTGAAAAATTAAAATAATTGATATTATAAATACCCAAATAAATATAATATGAAACTTTTAATGAATTAAACTAATTTTCTATGATAATATGATATATTAGGATTTATTTAATTGACTTTGTTCGAAGTAATCAATCTGTTAGAAGTTTCAAAAAAATCAACTATTGAATAGTGTCAAAATTGACATAAAAGAGTTCTTAAAACAAATATTATATTATTAATTGATATTAAATTCCTAAAAATATAAGGATCGGCCAAGAGACTTATATTATTATAGGTTCCTCATTAATGGACCACTTGGGGGTCTCTTGGATGTATATAGTAAGTTTATTAACCATAATATATAAAAATACAAAGAGACATTTTAAAAGTGAAACTAATTAACTTAGAGTTAATACTTAAAGATAAGGTTAATATAAGTACCCAAACCTGTCTAAATTCTATTGGATGAGTTGTTTTCGACCTATCCCCACCTCATCCTTTGAATAGTCAACTTTGGAGCCTTTAGAAACCGAATATGAATTTATTATAAATTAATATTTCTAGCTTTTCCAAAGGTGCCCCTCACCCCTCTTATAAAAGGGCACTCCTCCTTCTCATTTCTTCACACCTTCAAAGCCTTTTGGTTCGGCCAAACTCTGCCCAAATAATCTCCCAACATCCCTCACTACAACCTAGAGGCCTTAGTTTGATCAGAAAGCCAACCTAAGGAGCCCTTTTGATCAAATCAAAAGGAAGAACCCGAAGAAGAGGTAATGATTTCACCACCCTTTTCTAAGATCATTTCTTCTTCCACTTCTTCTTCCTTTGTTCTTACCATTCTAAAATAATAACTCCAGTATCTTACATATACTGTGATGTTATTATAAATATGGTACAACCATATTCAGTATTATATCCACCCTTTGAATAACATGTCACCATACGTGTGTACGTACGGCTTACCGTCTCCACGTCGTGGTGTAATTGTTATTCAATATATTATTATTTGGATGGGTATAATAATGATGTGTAACTCATGTAAATAATAAATATAACATGTTAATGATTCTGTATATATGATATACCATCCATTTATATATTATTTTAATATCAAAAGAATGATATTGTCGCTCGTGCGTACGTACGGACTACCGTCTCCACGAACGCGATGAGATTCATTCTCCATCATATCCATTCAAGTCTTATTCTCATTTTGGGGTTAAAAATAATGTTAATATCATTCTGATTATGAATAAGATATAATCTATCCATTACAAACATGTCTTACGTAACAAAACATACAAAATAAAACAAGAAAGTTCACACCCGAAACAACGATAATACTAAGATATTATTATCAAATCAATATTAAAAGATCATATATGATATCATATTAATATATATGATTCTTGTATAATTTAATAACAACTATTTCACCATTATACAGTAGGTTAACCTACCCCAACCAAGGAAAAGTACAAGGTAAGGGTTATTTCACAATCTCTTCATTATCCGAGGTTGTTTATACGTAATAATCTACTGGGATTTCTTTATCATCCACATCCATGTTTCTTCGAAATGTATTTCAAAACATATTTATTATCTACAAGAATATGGGTTAAAGTCATTTATACCCTTGTTTGACTTTTTATAAGAGGTTTATAAAGGAATCTTTCCATCGTTTTCCAAACAAGGTGATTTTTAACCTTTTCGACAAAATTAAGGTAAGAATGTTCTTTTAACTTATACCGCGGCTACGGCTATTTACCGCCGTTATAAAATTTTAAAAGCTTCCCTTACAATCTTACAAGGATATTTTCAAAGTAAATGTTTTATTTTATAATTATGTGACTTTTAAATTATTTCAAAATGAATATTTTAAGAATTTTGGAAGGGTACTCTTTATCAAAATCAGAATTTTAAATGTTTTAAAGATTTATCTTTCTAAATATTTTTAATTAATGTCCATGTCTTCAAAATGGTTTTTAAGGATTTATTTATATGGACATGAATGTTTTTAAAATGTTAATTCCTTTCAAAAGTTTCAAAGTGGTATGGGACACTTTTATTTAAAATTCTCTTTTTAATTACTTCCTTTATAAATGTGTGACTTTTAAATTATTTCAAAAAAGAGATATTTCTCTCAAATAGTTTTGATTTCATCTATGTCAACATCCTTTTATGGATTTTACTCTTATTTGAAGTTGATTTATTATGATACAAAACTTCTATATTGTATTGAAGGTTTTGTGATATGTTTGACTGTGGATGTGCTATTTTTATACCATTCATAGTTTATGGTGAAATTATTGACATTTCGTATGCTAGTTTTAATATAAATGTTTATGTTATGTTTAAACCTTTTCATATGGGAATGCATTGGACTTAATAAGTGACGGGTGGAGCCCGCTATAGCTCCTCGATGCATCGGTAGGTCTCATGAGACAAACTAGTGTCTTGGCACAAGGCCTTGACAAAATCTTATTTGCAGTCTTGGCACGAGGCCTTGGCTATGTGGTTATGATAGTCTGGCATTATGCATTCCAACATTATGAAAGTGGTTATTTATTTTTGCATGTGATTATTAGATTAGTGGAATATCCATGTGAATAAGTAAATGGCATTGTTTCATTTTATTTATGCCATACCATGTTGAAAGTTCATGTTTAAAAGGCTTTTGTTTTAGTTATACATTTCCTTAAATGTTTATTCTTATTGATGAAAGTTTCTGCTATATTGTTATCCTTATTGGGCATTTGAGCTCACCCCTTTTCTATGTTTTATTTTTCCCAGGTAGTGAAGAAGTAATTTATGAATGACTTGCAGGGATATTATGAGGGGTTAATAGTGTGGATATGAAGACTTTGTTGTTGTAGTAGTTTTTCACTTTGAAATGTAATGTAAAACTTTATGATTATATCTAGTATTTCCAAGGCTACTAAACCAATCGGTCTTTCGAGATTTGATCTTTCTTGTGATCATGCCAATGTTATGTAAGTAATGCACCGACTCTGGGTAGCTGGGGTCGGGGCGTTACAGTTGGTATCAGAGGAAGTTTAGTACAAACCTTGGAAGCTAGATTTAGATAAACTCTGATTAGAGCACATAGACCTAAGATGAACTTTGAGGATTAGTATAGAAGAACTTCCTAGAATTTTGGTATTGTAGAGATTTTGTGAGTTTTCCGAGCAATACATCCCTGTCTGGATACGAGCAGGTAGAGGCGGCTCTGGCACAGATGTACCTAGGGGTAAAACCCGAAAACACCGCTTTGAGCTAGACTCGAACGGGAACTGGTGCACGACAACGGGCCTTGCTGCACTCTTGGTTACGACACTCCCGGGGGATATGCTTAGGATAACTCTCATTTTCTTTACAAATCATTATTAAGGGTTTATGAGTATATACTTCCTCAAAGAAAACATTTTTATGATTATGGATTATATCCATAAATAGTTCAATTTATGTTAAGTGTTTTATAAGTATGGGATTATGTGTTTTGATTCATAAACTGATCTAGTTTATGCCATGGTATAGAAATGGCGCCCAGTAGAAGGAATGAGAACTCCAGAAATACACATGATTCAAAGAGAAGGAAGGATCATATCTTTCATGGTCTTAAGCTAGAATTTATAAGAGAAATAGTCTCCCATGTATTATCATCATATGAAGAAATAATATCATGTATTGATAAGATAAGTAAAGAGATTACTGAGTCCTATGGCTTTGAATGGAAGCAAGAGCAGAAAAGGATGGAAGAGAGAAAGGCGGATAAAGGGAAGAGGGAAAAGAAGAATTTTCCCATATGTGGTAACTGTGGAAAGAAACACCCTGGAACTTGCCTGAAAGGAATGGGAGTTTGTTATAAGTGTGGAGGAAAAGGGCACAAAGTACGTGACTGCAAGGGTAAGAAAATGGTTTCAAATGTACAATGCTTCATTTGCAAAGAGTTTGGACACTACGCGAACCTATGTCCCAGTCATCAGACTATGCCGCAAATGATGTTATTGGATAATAATCAAGTTATGATACTACCACAGATGAAGAGGAATGATTAGAGTTCTTATGTTGATTATGTCAATTGAGTGTTGTATCAACAATGTACTTGTTATAATAATTATGGAGTATGTAAGGATTGTACTGCAGTACTATTTCATTAAGGACTTGAGATTTTTTGGAACAAAGAAAAGTGACTCAATAGCAGGATAAATTTTTGGAAAATATATGGTTGAGAGAATGATAAACCATAATATAGTTCGGATACTGAGGTAGTGATTTTGGAATAATATGTGATTGTTTCGGATAAATTGGATATTCTTGACTACCTTGGAACTGATTAATGATTTGTATATTCCATCATTTTTGGGGTTTAAAACATTTTTGGATTATTGAAGTATATCCAGCATTCTATATGGAATAAGGGAGCATGAATGTAATCAATAAGGAATATGGTAATTCAGGATGTTTCAGTGTATTAAAAGAATACATGATGAAGGTATTAATATGCTATTACGGGGTAAAAAGGATCTATATTATGTTTACCTTCCTTATAAATGTTGGACTATGAGTTTGGACAGAAGTATTTTGGATAGTTCTAGTTTGGATTATTTTGGATTGCCAAAAAAGGACAACCCGGAGGTCGGGCGGCAACCCGTCGCGTCCGGCAAGGCTGCGAGACTTGAACCCGCAACCGAAGGGCGACAAGGGTGTATCACCTACCACTGGCCCACGAGATGTCCTGGATTAAATAATGTAGTTTTTATTAAAAGATCTTGTAGATGAATTATAAATTCGTTTATTTTGGAACCCTATACGAATAGTGTAAATAGAATTTTTTTTACATTCTATTACCTTTTAGAGTGAAAGATGAGTTTGTGGTAGAAAATTATTAATGGATAAAACTATAATTATAAAGTAAGTATATCTCCTTATGATCTTAGCCAATCTCATAAATAAATTCCTCAATATTAAGAAAAGCAACTTTGAACAAAAATGTTTTCCTAGATGGTACCTTAAATCATCACTAATTTTTGGCTTTGGGATTGTTGGCCTTTTTATAGCCATGTTCTCTACCACTCTCCATCAGATAATTGATGGTTAGATTTTTCTTCCATATCCATATTTTCCTACATGGAACCCTAGTATGTGTTATTTTCGGTAATATTCATACTTTCGACTCTTTATTTTAAATAGAGGCCTCATTAATTCATTTTTCGATGTGGGATTTCAACTAGGATACTTTGAAACGTCAAAAATGTGTTATCCTAATACCCTATGTTTTGTTGAACCGATGGTATTTCAATTCATCATATATTGATGAATTTAAGGACCTCAATTTTATACTTGTTTGTGATTGATGACCTCAATCACTACCTATAAATATTTACGTTTTTCCTCCAATTATATGTCTCTAATTTCCACCAATGTTCTCCTAATCGAGATCATAATTTTGTGGTGACCCTTTGATTTCTTTTTTCCTCATATTAAGACTAAATTTTAGTAACCCAATTTCCGATGTGGGTTTTCCCACAAATATATTTTCTATTTTCAACCTTTTATTTTCGAAGAACAATTTCAAATTGCGAGGACGCAATTTATTGAAGGAGGGGAGAATGTAACACCCCAAGATTTCATAGTGTGTTACTTCTTCAAAATAATTCAATAACTTTCACTACATGCAACACCAAGTTCAATCGCACCATGACTTACCAAACAAGCTGTTCAAAAGAGGTTATGAATAGTGTTAACTAAATTTTAAACTTTATATAATCCTTATAATTTTAGAATCCATATTATGAGTTTCTTAGACATAATGTAAGAACAAATTCATTTTCAATATTGCACTTTTACCAAATTTTAATAGTGAACCCTTTTTAGATACAATATTTTAAACCTTTTGACTAAATGGGGACATCAAAAAATTTAAAATAAAACATTCCAAGCTTCCACGGTACGATTTCCTTTGAGTAATACAGTAGCGTGTGTTGTACGCAACTTCGAGTTCTAACACACACCACAACCAATCAAACTAGGCGTTATGAATAGTGATACCTACTTTTTGAAATCATATATATTTTATATTTCAAAATGGACTTCATTTTTGGATTCGAAATATCGAATTTAGCCTAAGGTGAAATTTTGGTACATTTCGGATAACTTTCATATTTTGATGAATAGTGAAAATTACTAAATTTTAATTAAAAACAACTTTTTTAATCAAAATAATTAATAGTGATAAATTATGAATTTGAGTGGTTTTGGAGTATATTTAGAATATATTTTTACCATTTAATATAATGTTGGTCATTGGACATAATTTTACAATTAAACCGAACATAAACGAGTGTCAATCTTTTGATAGTTATTATCTCTTAAAAACACGCTTTTTGTTTTGACAGCGGGATTTAATTTTAAATTAATTTCTGCCACTTCTGTGTTTTGAATTTAGGAAAATGGATTCCATATTTGGAATCAGGATGTTCAAATTGTGTAAATAGGTAACTTTTATTTTTAGACATTTTGAATAATTACTGCGGTAAATATTTTATTTACCATGGTTAAGGGTAAATCCGGTAAATAAGGGTTAAAAAATAATATTATAATAATACTAAATTACCCTAAAACGTGTCTTAACCCTATTGGTTGATACATGGTCGACCATGGGAATCTTTGGGTCTATTTTGGGACCCCATGGATCCACTTGTAAGTGATAATGACACATTATATTAATAAAGTCAAAATAAAAATAAAAATGACACAAGCATATATCTTTTAGAACAACAATTTTTACATAGGGTTATATATGTTGGATTTTATATTATAAATATTCATTAGAAAGCTAAAACGATTTCCTACATAATGATATTTTATTTATAATTTTTAGACATTGAATAATTTATTTTATTTATGACACAATGATGATGCAGTAATTACTATAATAGTGAAAAATTAAAATAATTGATATTATAAATACCCAAATAAATATAATATGAAACTTTTAATGAATTAAACTAATTTTCTATGATAATATGATATATTAGGATTGATTTAATTGACTTTGTTCGAAGTAATAAATCTGTTAGGAGTTTCAAAAAAGTCAACTATTGAATAGTGTCAAAATTAACATAAAAGAGTTCTTAAAACAAATATTATATTATTAATTGATATTAAATTCCTAAAAATATAATGATCGGCCAAGAGACTTATATTATTATAGGTTCCTCATTAATGGACCACTTGGGGGTCGCTTGGATGTATATAGTAAGTTTATTAACCATAATATATAAAAATACAAAGAGACATTGTAAAAGTGAAACTAATTAACTTAGAGTTAATACTTAAAGATAAGGTTAATATAAGTACCCAAACCTGTCTAAATTCTATTGGATGAGTTGTTTTCGACCTATCCCCACCTCATCCTTTGAATAGTCAACTTTGGAGCCTTTAGAAACCGAATATGAATTTATTATAAATTAATATTTCTAGCTTTTCCAAAGGTGCCCCTCACCCCTCTTATAAAAGGGCACTCCTCCTTCTCATTTCTTCACACCTTCAAAGCCTTTTGGTTCGGCCAAACTCTGCCCAAATAATCTCCCAACATCCCTCACTACAACCTAGAGGCCTTAGTTTGATCAGAAAGCCAACCTAAGGAGCCCTTTTGATCAAATCAAAAGGAAGAACCCGAAGAAGAGGTAATGATTTCACCACCCTTTTCTAACTTCATTTCTTCTTCCACTTCTTCTTCCTTTGTTCTTACCATTCTAAAATAATAACTCCAGTATCTTACATATACTGTGATGTTATTATAAATATGGTACAACCATATTCAGTATTATATCCACCCTTTGAATAACATGTCACCATACGTGTGTACGTACGGCTTACCGTCTCCACGTCGTGGTGTAATTGTTATTCAATATATTATTATTTGGATGGGTATAATAATGATGTGTAACTCATGTAAATAATAAATATAACATGTTAATGATTCTGTATATATGATATACCATCCATTTATATATTATTTTAATATCAAAAGAATGATATTGTCGCTCGTGCGTACGTACGGACTACCGTCTCCACGAACGCAATGAGATTCATTCTCCATCATATCCATTCAAGTCTTATTCTCATTTTGGGGTTAAAAATAATGTTAATATCATTCTGATTATGAATAAGATATAATCTATCCATTACAAACATGTCTTACGTAACAAAACATACAAAAGAAAACAAGAAAGTTCACACCCGAAACAACGATAATACTAAGATATTATTATCAAATCAATATTAAAAGATCATATATGATATCATATTAATATATATGATTCTTGTATAATTTAATAACAACTATTTCACCATTATACAGGAGGTTAACCTACCCCAACCAAGGAAAAGTACAAGGTAAGGGTTATTTCACAATCTCTTCATTATCCGAGGTTGTTTATACGTAATAATCTACTGGGATTTCTTTATCATCCACATCCATGTTTCTTCGAAATGTATTTCAAAACATATTTATTATCTACAAGAATATGGGTTAAAGTCATTTATACCCTTGTTTGACTTTTTATAAGAGGTTTATAAAGGAATCTTTCCATCGTTTTCCAAACAAGGTGATTTTTAACCTTTTCGACAAAATTAAGGTAAGAATGTTCTTTTAACTTATACCGCGGCTGCGGCTATTTACCGCCGTTATAAAATTTTAAAAGCTTCCCTTACAATCTTACAAGGATATTTTCAAAGTAAATGTTTTATTTTATAATTATGTGACTTTTAAATTATTTCAAAATGAATATTTTAAGAATTTTGGAAGGGTACTCTTTATCAAAATCAGAATTTTAAATGTTTTAAAGATTTATCTTTCTAAATATTTTTAATTAATGTCCATGTCTTCAAAATGGTTTTTAAGGATTTATTTATATGGACATGAATGTTTTTAAAATGTTAATTCCTTTCAAAAGTTTCAAAGTGGTATGGGACACTTTTATTTAAAATTCTCTTTTTAATTACTTCCTTTATAAATGTGTGAATTTTAAATTATTTCAAAAAAGAGATATTTCTCTCAAATAGTTTTGATTTCATCTATGTCAACATCCTTTTATGGATTTTACTCTTATTTGAAGTTGATTTATTATGATACAAAACTTCTATATTGTATTGAAGGTTTTGTGATATGTTTGACTGTGGATGTGCTATTTTTATACCATTCATAGTTTATGGTGAAATTATTGACATTTCGTATGCTAGTTTTAATATAAATGTTTATGTTATGTTTAAACCTTTTCATATGGGAATGCATTGGACTTAATAAGTGACGGGTGGAGCCCGCTATAGCTCCTCGATGCATCGGTAGGTCTCATGAGACAAACTAGTGTCTTGGCACAAGGCCTTGACAAAATCTTATTTGTAGTCTTGGCACGAGGCCTTGGCTATGTGGTTATGATAGTATGGCATTATGCATTCCAACATTATGAAAGTGGTTATTTATTTTTGCATGTGATTATTCGATTAGTGGAATATCCATGTGAATAAGTAAATGGCATTGTTTCATTTTATTTATGCCATACCATGTTGAAAGTTCATGTTTAAAAGGCTTTTGTTTTAGTTATACATTGCCTTAAATGTTTATTCTTATTGATGAAAGTTTCCGCTATATTGTTATCCTTACTGGGCATTTGAGCTCACCCCTTTTCTATGTTTTATTTTTCCCAGGTAGTGAAGAAGTAATTTATGAATGACTTGCAGGGATATTATGAGGGGTTAATAGTGTGGATATGAAGACTTTGTTGTTGTTGTAGTTTTTCACTTTGAAATGTAATGTAAAACTTTATGATTATATCTAGTATTTCCAAGGCTACTAAACCAATCGGTCTTTCGAGATTTGATCTTTCTTGTGATCATGCCAATGTTATGTAAGTAATGCACAGACTCTGGGTAGCTGGGGTCGGGGCGTTACATGGAACAACCATATTCAGTATTCTACCCATCATTTGAATGACATGTCACCATACGTGCGTACGTACGGCTTACCGTCTCCACGTCGAGGTGTAATTGTTATTCAATATATTATTATTTAGGTGGGTATAATAATGATATATAATTCATGTGAATAATAAATATAACATGATAATTATTCTGCATATATTATATACTATCCAATTATATATTATTTTAATAACAAAATAATGATATTGTCGCTCGTGCGTACGTACGGACTACCGTCTCCACGAACGCGATGAGATTCATTCTCCGTCGTATCCATTCAAGTATAATTATCATTTGATGATTTAAAAATAATGTTTAATAACATGATATCATTATGGATATGAATAAGATACAACCTATCCATGAAAAACAAGACTTACGTAACAAAACATATAAATGAAAACGAGGAAGTTAACACCCGAAACAACGATAAATCTACGATATTGTTAACAAAGAAATGTTAAAAGATCATATATGATATCATATGAATGTATATGGTTCATGTATAATTTAATAACAATTATTTCACCATTATACAAGAGTTTAACCTACCCCAACCAAGGAAATGTACAAGGTAAGGGTTATTTCACAATCTCTTCATTATCCGAGGTTGTTTATAAGTAATAATCTACTAGGATCTCTTTATCATCCACATCCATGTTTCTTCAAAATGTATTTCAAAACATTTTTATTATTTACAATAATATGGGTTAAAGTCATTTATACCATTTTTGACTTTTTATAAGAGGAATCTTTCCGTCATTTTCAAAACAAGGTCCTTTTTAACCTTTTCGATAGAATTAAGGTAAGAATGTTTTTTTTAACTTATACGGCGGGTGCAGTTATTTTCCGCCGTTATAAAATCTTCAAAGCTTTCCTTACAAGATTATAAGAATATTTTCAAGAAAATGTTTTGTTTTATATGGCTCTTAAATGATTTCAAAAATAGAAAGAGATATTTCTCTAAAAAGTGTTTTTATTTCATCTATGTCAACATACTTTGATGGATTTTACGCATATTTGAAGTTGATTTATTATAATAAAAAACTTCTATATTGTATTGAAGGTTTTGTGATATGTTTGACTGTGAATGTGCTATTTTTATACCATTCATAGTTTATGGTGAAATTATTGACATTTCGTATTTAGTTTTAATACGAATGTTTATGTTATGTTTAAACATTTTCATATGGGAATGCATTGGACTTAATATGTGACGGGTGGTGCCCGCTATAGCTCCTCGATGCATCGGTAGGTCTCATGAGACAAACTAGTGTCTTGGCACAAGGCCTTGACAAAATCTTATTTGTAGTCTTGGCACGAGGCCTTGGCTATGTGGTTATGATAGTCTGGCATTATGCATTCCAACATTATGAAAGTGGTTAGTGATTTTGCATGTGATTATTCGATTAGTAGAATATCCATGTCAATGAGTAAATGGCATTATTTCATTTTAATTTTTCCATATTATGTTGATGTTCAAGTTTAAAAGGATTTTGTTTTAGTTATACGTTGCCTTAAATTTTTATTCTTATTTATGAAAGTTTCCGCTATATTGTTATCCTTACTGGGCATTTGAGCTCACCCCTTTTCTATGTTTTATTTTTCCCAGGAAGTGAAGAAGTAAATTATGAATGACCTGCTGGGATATTATGAGGGGATAATAGTGTGGACTGTGGAGACATTATGTTGTTGTAGTAGTTTTTCATTTTATGATGTAATGTAAAACTTATGAAGATATCTGGTGTTTCTAAGGCTACTAAACCAATCGGTCTTTGGAGATTTGATCTTTCTTGTGATCATGCCAATGTTACGAAGTAATGCACCGCTTCTGGGTAGCTGGGGTCAGGGCGTTACAGTTGGTATCAGAGGAAGTTTAGTACAAACCTTGGAAGCTAGATTTAGATAAACTCTGATTAGAGCACGTAGACCTAAGATGAACTTTGAGGATTAGTATAGAATAACTTCCTAGAATTTTAGTATTTTAGAGATTTTGTGAGTTTTCCAAGAAATACATCCATGTCTGGATACGAGCAGGTAGAGGCGGCTCTGGCACAAATGTTCCTAGGGGTAAAACCCGAAAACACCGCTTTGAGCTAGACTCGAACAGAAACTGGTGCACGACAACGGGCCTTGCTGCACTCTTGGTTACGACACTCCCAGGGGATATGCTTAGGAAAACTCTCATTTTCTTTACCAATCATTATGAAGGGTTTATGAGTATATACATTCTCAAAGAAAACATTTTTATGATTATGGATTATATCCATAAATAGTTCAATTTATGTTAAGTGTTTTATAAGTATGGGATTATGTATTTTGATTCATAAACTGGTCTAGTTTATGCCATTGTTTAGAAATGGCGCCTAGTGGAAGAAATGGAAACTGTATCAATGCATGCACTCCATGTAGGGATTTCCCTCCTGCTCAAGATAATTATAATGGGGCTGGTGATACAACTGGTGCCGATCAGCTAATCACCATACTGGGACAACATTCTCAGGTTATGAATAATAACCTTACCCGTATGGAGCACCCTGATCCACAGCGTGGAGGATCAATGTTAGATCGATTCATGAGGAAACAACCACCAACATTCAATGGGAGTACAAATCCCTTAGTAGCCGAGCAATGGATAAATTCTCTAGAGAAAATATTTCAGGATTTGGGGAGCAGTGAAAGGGAAAAAGTTATCATGGCAGTTTACCGCCTCACTGGAGATGCTGATCAATGGTGGTCATTGATTCAAAACATGAAGGAAGATGATGAAGTATCAAATATGGAATGGATGGAGTTCAAAGATCATTTTTTAGAAAAATACTTTCCTCGCGACCATCGAGCAGATATGGAAAGGCAAATTCTGAGTCTGAGACAAAAGGAGGATGAGAATGTCACAAAGTATGAGGCTAACTTTACAAGGTTAGCAAGGTATGCTGGAGATTATATACGTAACCTAGGAAGTAATATTGATCGTTTCATTGATGGCTTAAAACCATACCTTCTTCGAGCATTAGTCTCACAATCCTTTTCATCGTACGAAGACATTGTCTCATGTGCTATCAAGACAGAAAAGGAATTCTCTAAGTATTATGACTTTAAAGAAAAGAAAGAGAAGAAGAGACCTGCTAATCAATCTGGGAATGGAAATAAAGGGACGAAGGGAAAGGTTGAATTTCCATCTTGTGGTAAATGCGGGAAGAAACATCCTGGTACTTGCTTGAAGGGAATGGGAGCCTGTTACAAGTGTGGTGAAAAAGGCCACCAAGCTCGTGATTGAAAGGGGAAGAAGGAAGCTACGAACGTTCGGTGCTACAATTACAGGGAGATGGGTAATTATTCAAATGAATGTCCTAAGCGTCAGGATAACTTACCTCAGAAAAGGCCAAGGGATCAAGGCCAGGCTTATGATATCACTACTGCTGAGGTAGAAGCTCCGAAAGACGTGGTGGCAGGTAATTTAATGGTTTCCTCAAGTTTAGCAAATGCATTATTTTATTCTGGATCATCGCATTGTTTCATATATTCCCAGTTTTCTAAGAAAATTAGATATTTCCAATTTGATTTAATAAGGGAGTTTTCAGTTAAAACTCCTAAGGGAAGTATCATTGCAACAAAGTTTTGTGAATCAGTCCCCATTAGAGCACATAAATGTTCTTTATCTGCTGATCTCATCGTCATACCTATGATTGAGTTTGATATAATCCTCGGTATGGACTGGATTTCAGACTATGATGCGAAGATTTATTGTAATAAGAAAGAGGTTACGATTTTTGATGATAATGATAAGGAACACCTTATCATTAGAGCAGAATCGTCACCACCTAATTCTTATTTAGATCCACCCTCAATAGCTCAACTAAATTCAATTATTGGGGAGGAAGAGAATGGAATAACTGTCGGTGAGGAAAGTAATGTTCAAATAGAGGATGTACCTGTTGTGAAATAATGTGTAGATGTATTTCCGGAGGATTTACCTGGACATCCTCCAGAATGAGAAGTTGAGTTTTCCATTGATTTAATTCATGGATCAAGGCCTATATCTAAGACCCCTTATAAAATGGCCACTATAGAATTAGTTGAACTAAAGAAACAACTAGAGGAGTTGAGTAATAAAGGATTTATTCACCCTAGTGTTTCTCCATGGGGATCCCCTGTTCTTTTTGTTAAAAAGAAAGATGGACCTATGAGGTTATGTATCGACTACAGGGAGATCAATGCTATAACGATAAAGAACAAGTATCCCCTACCTTGCATTGATGATTTATTTGACCAACTGCATGGAGCTCAATACTTTTCAAAGATTGAACATCGATCTGGATACCATCAGTTGTGTGTGAAGAAGGAAGACATTCCGAATATAGCATTTCGAACCAGGTACGGGCATTACGAGTTTATTGTGATGCCGTTTGGTTTGACTAATGCACCCTCTATATTGATGGATCTGATGAATAGAGTTTTCAAGGAGTATCTCGATGAATTTTTGGTGGTATTTATTAATGATATCTTGGTATACTCCAAAACCTACGAAGATCATGAAAATCACTTGCACATTATCTTGAAGACTCTGAGGAGGCATGAATTATATGGGAAGTTTAGCAAGTGTGAATTCTGGCTTCAAGAGATTTCATTTCTTGGCCATATTGTCTCTAAAGATGGAATCTCTATTGATCCTTCTAACACCAAGGCAATCCAGGAATGTCCAGCACCTACGAGTATAAATGAGGTACGTAGTTTTATTGGTTTAGAAGGTTATTATCGACGTTTCGTCCAGAATTTTGCCAGATTGGATAATCCATTGACAAAGCTCACACGTAAAGGGATTAAATTTGTCTGGACAAAAGAGTGGGAGGAATGTTTTTATGAACTGAAGAGAAGATTAGTCAACGCCCCTGTATTGACTCTACCATCGGGGAATGATGGGTTTGTTATTTATAGTGATGCATCGAAGAAAGGACTTGGTTGTGTCCTTATGCAGAATGGTAAGGTTATTGCCTATGCATCACGACAGCTAAAAATTCATGAGCAAAACTATCCTACTCATGATCTTGAGTTAGCAGCTATGATCTTCGCTTTAAAGATATGGAGACATTACCTCTATGGTGAAAATTGTGAGATTTATACTGATCACAAGAGTTTGAAGTATATTTTCTCACAAAAAGAACTCAACATGAGGCAAAGGCGATGGCTTGAACTACTCAAGGATTATGATTGCACGATACATTACCACCCGGGGATGGAAAACAAGGTGGCATATTCTTTGAGTAGAAAAGACCATGGAGTTTTGAATGTGATGTGAATTGAAAGGGATCCAATTTTCATGGATCTAGTGAAGATGGACATGGGAATAACTAGGGAAGGTGAAACATCAATGCTTTTTCAAATGGTTGCCAAACCATCATTACTAGAAAGGATTAAGAGTTCTCAGACCATGATGAAGAATTTCAGAAGAAGATTAAAGATGTGAATGATGGAAGATTGAGGGACTTTGTGTATAAGGATGTAATTTTGAAATTCAGGAAGAGACTTTGTGTTCCCGATATACCTGATCTAAAAAGGGAATTGTTGGATGATGCTCATAGTTCCAATTTCTCTATACACCCTGGGAGCACCAAAATGTATAGATATTTGAAGGAACATTTTTGGTGGGACAACATGAAGAGGGAGATTGCTGATTTTGTGTCAAGATGTATGGTTTGTCAACAAGTGAAAGCTGGAAGGTAACAGCCTGGAGGAGTCATGCAACCTCTTCCCATACCGGAGTGGAAATGGGACAATATTACGATGGACTTTGCCATGGGGCTACCAAAGAATCCTAGAAGGAATGATGAAATATGGGTTATTGTTGATCGTCTTACCAAGTCAGCACATTTTCATGCTATAAGAGAAGATCTACCCCTAGAACATCTAGCAAGACTATATATTAATGAAGTTGTGAGACTTCATGGAGTACCCCTATCGATCGTTTCTGATCGTGATCCCCATTTTACTTAAAGATTTTGGAAAAATCTTCAGAAATACTTGGATACTGAACTTCATTAGAGCACTGCTTACCACCCTCAGACAGACGGACAATCAGAATGGACTATTCAGACCTTAGAAGACATGTTGAGATCTTTCTCAGTTGACTTTCAGGGTATGTGGGATCAATATTTACCACTGGTAGAATTTTCCTATAACAATAGCTTCCATTCGAGTATTAAGATGGCACCATATGAAGCGTTATATGGAAAGAGATGTCGTACACCAACCTTTTGGGATGACGTTGGTGAAAGAAAACTTGTAGGCCCAGAACTGGTGGAGGAAACAGTGGAAAAGGTGAAAGTAATCCAAAATCACATCAAAGCAGCTCAAAGTAGGCAAAAGAGCTATGCCGATAATCGAAGGAAGGATTTGGAATTTCAAGTCGGTGATCATGTATTCCTGAAGGTATCTCCATGGAAGGGAGTCATACGTTTTGGTAAGAAAGGTAAATTGAGTCCCAGGTACATCAGACCTTTCGAAATTCTAGAACTAATTGGGGATGTAGCTTACCGATTGGCAATGCCGCCAAGTCTCTCTAAAGTTCACGATGTGTTCCACGTATCTCTGTTGAGGAAATACATGCCTGACCCAACGCATGTACTCACCTATGAGGAATTAGAACTGGAACCCGATCTTTCCTATTCTGAAGAGCCCGTCAGGATTCTTGATGTGAGGGAGCAGGTTCTGAGAAACCGGACGACTCGTCTGGTAAAGGTTTTGTGGAGAAATCATAAAATGGAAGAGGCAACGTGGGAACCTGAGGAACTTATGATGAAGAACCACCCGAGTCTTTTTATGAAGTAATACCCTAGAAATTTCGAGGACACAATTATTTGAAGGAGGGGAGAATGTAACACCCCAAGCTTCCACAGTACGTTTCCCTTCGAATAATGCAATAGCGTGTGTTGTACGCAGCCTCGAGCTCTAACACACCACGACTAATTAAACTAACCGTTGTGAATAGTAATACCTACTTTTTGAAATTTTATAAATTTTATTTATCAAAATGTACTTCATTTTTGGATTCGGAATATCGAAATTAGCCTATGTTGAATTTTTGGTATTTTTCTGAGAACTTCTAATTTTTTATGAATAGTGAAAAATACTTAAAACAACTTTTTAAATCAAAATAATTTATATTGAAAAATTATACTATTTAGTGGTTTTAAAGTATAATTAGAATATATTTTTACCATTTTATCCAATGGTGGTCATTAGAATTAATTTAACATTGAAATCGGACATAAACAATTGCCAATCATTTGATATAAATTGTTTCTTAGAAACACGCCATTTTTTGTAACAATGGGAATTAATTATGAAATTAATTAATGCAACTTATATTTTTGGAATTTTGTAAAATAGAAATCATTTTTGAATTCAGAATATCAATTATAGCTTAGGGTGAAATTTTGGCTTTGTTCTGAAAAACTTCAATTTTTGATGAATAGTGAAACCACTAAGTGGTAGTTAAATAATTGATTTTTCATTTAAATGAAATATTACCACTTATGTGATTTGATTTTCAAAAATCCGACATACATGGTTGTCATTAAGAAGTAAAATTTGATTCAATGAGATTAAAATAAATTTTTGGTGAATAGTAACTTTTAAGTTCTTAATCGTGATTAGAGGTAATTAGTGCAGTTTAAGGTACAAATAATGTTTTAATAATATGAGATTAGCATGAAACTTGTCCTACTCCTATTGTATGAGTCATGGCCGACCAAGACAACCCATGGGTCAACTTGGGGACCCCATGGATCCACTTTAGTTGGAAAATGACATTAATATATATTTATTTAATGTTAAAATTAAATTGACACACACATGAGTTGTTTTACTAAAACAGTTTTTAAGTGGGGTTACAGAAGTCCAAATTTTGATTATAAATATTCATTAGAAATATAAAAAGATTTCCTACATCATAGTATTTTTTTATAATTTTTAGACATTAAATAAATTAAATTATTTATGACATAATTATGATGCAGCGATGACCTCATTATTTAACGATTTAAATAAAATGAGAAGATAATGCAAAATCCAAGGCTTACACTTGTCCAAATCCTATTGGATGAAGGGATTTCGAACCCTTATCACCTTATCCACGAATTATATATGTGTGGGTCCTTTAGAATCCGAAAAACATTGTATAATAATGTAACATTTCAATCTTTCCAAAAGAGCCCCTCCTCTCCTCTTATAAAAGGACCCCACCTCTACCACCTTATTCACACTTTTAAGACTTTTGGTTCGGCCAACCTCTGCCCAAATACTCTCCCAACATCTCTCCCTTCATTCTAGAAGCTTTAATTTAGTCAGAAATCCATCCTAAGGAGTCCTTTTGATCAAATCAAAAGGAAGAACCCGAAGAAGAGGTAACATTTCCATCACCCTCTTTCATGTTTCTTTCTTCTTCCACTCCCTCTTTGTTTATTATTTCAATTCTAAAATTATAACTTCAGTATATTATATATATACTGTGATGTTATTATAAATATGGAACAACCATATTCAGTATTCTACCCATCATTTGAATGACATGTCACCATATGTGCGTACGTACGGCTTATCGTCTCCACGTCGTGGTGTAATTGTTATTCAATATATTATTATTTAGGTGGGTATAATAATGATATGTAATTCATGTGAATAATAAATATAACATGATAATGATTCTGTATATATGATATACTATCCAATTATATATTATTTTAATATAAAAATAATGATATTGTCGCTCGTGCGTACGTACGGACTACCGTCTCCACGAACGCGGTGAGATTCATTCTCTGTCGTATCCATTCAAGTATAATTATCATTTTATGATTTAAAAATAATGTTTAAGGAGATGATATCATTCTGGATATGAATAATATACAACCTATCCATGAAAAACACGACTTACGTAACAACACATATAAAAGAAAACGAGTAAGTTAACACCCGAAACAACGATAAATCTAAGATATTGTTAACAAAGCAATGTTAAAAGATCATATATGATATCATATGAATGTATATGATTCTTGTATAATTTAATAACAATTATTTCACCATTATACAGGAGGTTAACCTACCCCAACCATGGAAAAGTACAAGGTAAGGGTTATTTCACGATCTCTTCATTATCCGAGGTTGTTTATACGTAATAATCTAATGGGATCTCTTTATAATCCACATCTATGTTTCTTAAAAATGTATTTCAAAACATTTTTATTATTTACAAGAATATGGGTTAAAGTCATTTATACCTTTTTTGACTTTTTATAAGAGGAATCTTTCCGTCGTTTTCAGAACAAGGTCCTTTTTAACCTTTTCGACAGAATTAATGTAAGAATGTTTTTTTAACTTATATGGCGGGTGCGGTTATTTTCCGCCATTATAAAATCTTCAAAGATTTCCTTACAAGATTATAAGAATATTTTCAAGAAAATGTTTTGTTTTATATGGCTCTTAAATGATTTCAAAAATATAAAGAGATATTTATCTAAAAAATGTTTTGATTTCATCTATGTCAACATCCTTTGATGGATTTTATGCCTATTTGAAGTTGATTTATTATAATACAAAACTTCTATATTGTATTGAAGGTTTTGTGATATGTTTGACTGTGAATGTGCTATTTTTATACCATTCATAGTTTATGGTGAAATTATTGACATTTCGTATGCTAGTTTTAATACAAATGTTTATGTTATGTTTAAACCTTTTAATATGGGAATGCATTGGACTTAATATGTGACGGGTGGAGCCCGCTATAGCTCCTCGATGCATCGGTAGGTCTCATGAGACAAACTAGTGTCTTGGCACAAGGCCTTGACAAAATTTTATTTTTAGTCTTGGCACGAGGCCTTGGCTATGTGGTTATGATATTCTGGCATTATGCATTCAAACATTATGAAAGTGGTTAGTGATTTTGCATGTGATTATTCGATTAGTAGAATATCCATGTGAATGAGTAAATGAAATTATTTCATTTTACTTTTTCCATATTATGTTGATGTTCAAGTTTAAAAGGCTTTTGTTTTAGTTATACATTGCCTTAAATGTTTATTCTTATTTATGAATGTTTTCGCTATATTGTTATCCTTACTGGGCATTTGAGCTCACCCCTTTTCTATGTTTTATTTTTCCCAGGAAGTGAAGAAGTAAATTATGAATGACCTGCAGGGATATTATGAGGGGATAATAGTGTGGACTGTGGAGACATTATGTTGTTATAGTAGTTTATCATTTTATGATGTAATGTAAAACTTATGAATATATCTTGTGTTTCCAAGGCTACTAAACCAATTGGTCTTTCGAGATTTGATCTTTCTTGTAATCATGCCAATGTTACGAAGTAATGCACCGACTCTGGGTAGCTGGGGTCGGGGCATTACATTTAATATCATATAAGATATTATGGGTAAAAATAGTTTTAGAAGATTAAAAACAAAGTTAATTGTTTTCTAAACGACAAAGTCCATGGAAAAATCATCTCAGAATTAAAAAAGCATTGTTCCATTGAAAATGAACAGGAACCCAAACAAAGAACATGGTAAAAATCTCCCACGATAATCCACATCAATCAAATACTTGGTCACCCCATTCTAGATTGTGTTTTTTTCAATGACATTCTAAAAATTATCATGGACATTGGGAATGTGAAACTAAAACATTAACCTAACCATGTTACATGTGTTTCGACTATCAATCTAGAGGAGAAAGGTTATTTCCATAATGTTAATAGAAAGTGCATAATGACATGGATTTTTCCATGTAATTATTTTAAAATCATTAGGAAATATTAAGAGTTCGTGAAAATTGACTATGCATGATTCTGAGGCTCGATGTGCCCTGAATAAATTTCTGCACTTTTTAGGTGCGTTGTGTAAACGCGCCAGCTGTGTTTTGTAACTTTTGAACTAGTGCTCAGAATTGAAACCTGAGGACACCGTTGAACTCACATTGTCAATACTCTCTTAAGGAGACATTCACCTTGACCGTAGTAGGTCAAGGGTGGATGTTTCTTTGTTAATTTTTCATAAAGGATAAATAAAAAAAATAAAATTTATTTTCAACACATATGATCCTACATGTCATTTGATTCATGGTGGTGGGGAACACCCAAACTCCTTTTTCAATGTGAGTTACCCCTTGGAATTCAACTAATTAATGTTCCAAAATTAATTTAATTAATAAAACATAACTTAATTAAAGTTGGATCCTCACCTCTTGGTTGGGGATTATTGGAAAAGGGGAGGTTTTGGAGAACTTTTAGTGGAGAGGAGAACTTGGTGGAGGAACCTCCACTAACGAAGAACATATCCAATGACAAACGAACTGACATTCGAGGAAACACTGACGACAGAATCTTCATCTCTTTCCTCATAGAACCACTAACTAACCTCAAGGTAAGGGTATTTAATTTTTTTGTTCTTGTTTTTTCATCGTTATTCTACATTGTGATTCAATCATCATAATACACCTCTTACTGATCTAATGTGGAGGGTGAGGGCCAAGATAACATGGACCTATCCCTTTGATAATTAGTTGAATAATGTGATCTTCACAGGAAATAAATCATGTTTAATATAATTTGACACCATTGGTCTAGGAATGACAAAAATGTTCTGACACCTATAATGGTTCATTCGGTTTAAAGAACTGGCCACCAGGGATCTCCTGGTGAACTGATGAAATTAGTCGACGACCAGTACCAGTATAGAACAAGAAGTCGTCGACACACCTTACAGTCACAAGGAGGGCGGTGACATGTCTGCACCTCCAGAAGAGGAGAACGCATCCCATCGACTGAGGCAGAGCAGAGTGGCGGCTGGCACGCAGGCCGGCCGTGTGGCGAAGCGGCAGCGTGCGTCGAAGCCGCCAGTGTTAGAGACCTGGGCTTCATGGACGCGGTGGAGATCAGACAGTGGCCAGCACTCGACCGACCATTGTGGAGGTGCAGCGCACATCTACACTGCTGGAAGTAGGGTCGTCCATTCCAACCGGCCACGTCACGCCAAGTAGGACTCCTCCGGCTCGTCCTGCGTGCCATCCGGTGGAGCCATGTGGCGCCACCCTGTTGGATGAAACGGAATCTCCTATGGGCCATTCGAGGCACATAAGGGGTACCTACCCTCCAAGGTGGTGGCTATGGCGGAACCCACTACAAGGGCCACCCTGTCCTTAGGCCATGCCTAGTTGGTGTCACCCTGTGGGTCACGGCGGGCTGCCCCCTTCGCGGGTCGGGCCAGACCACGCCTCATGGGCTGGGCTCGCCGCGGCATAGCTGGTTCAGGTCGGACCTATACTAGGTCGGACCTGAACATTGTTGGGTCGGCCTCGGCCAGTTCGGACCGGACCTGGTCCCCTCTAGACCCAGACATGCCTTTTTTCCATAACTTGTGATTCATGTGTCCGATTGAAGAACCGTCTGTGGGTCCTGAATCCTTGGATTGAGATGGTCCTTTTGGTATAATCCACATGTGTTTTGGATAATGTTGGAGTATGGCTAGGTTGGGGAAAACCCAAATTCAACTGGTCCCTCAGAACGAAAATGCTAATAACATACAAACTGAGCATCTGATTGATGTGTCATCATTCGCATTGGGTCCCTTATGACGTGACAGATCGTGGGATACTGCTTCGTGAGACTATGTGGTAGTTGAAGTATCGACCGATGGTTTAAGAATTAGAACCTCCCAGAATCGAGCATGCTTAGTGCCGAACCCTGTGGTTGGCTGTACATGAGATTATTCCGACTCTGTGTGGGTCATCATCTAATCCTATGTGGGTCAGTGGTCAGCGATCCTGTGTGGAATAGCACATACCATTGTTTTGGGGGTCATCTTCAGATCCATTGTGGTTCATCATCAGATCCTGTGTGGCTCATCTTTGATCTTATGTGGGTTAAAAACAAAGCTTATCAATGAATTAAGATGATCTATCAATACATCTAATCATCTATACAGTAATATTTAACTTATACCAAGTGTGATGTGATTCTTTACCTTTGTGGTACAGTTCTGTGTTGTGATACCTTTGTAGTATTTTCCTGTGTGGCATTACCTTTATGGAACATACCTTCATGGCGATACCTATGGGGTATTCTTCTATGTGGTGTTACCTTTGTGGTACTTACCTTTGTGGTGTTACCTTCGTGGTTTTCTTTCTTCATGAAATAGTTGTGATTTTGGCTATGAACTTGGGCCATGTGTTTCCTCATGAATGTGATAGGTATACATGATAACATATGTATATGTGTGGGTACATATCTAATTAGGGTTAAATATTGTTTTCATGCATTGTGGTTTATCCATTGTGGATTTTGAGAGACCCTTGGTGGTCTCGGGTTCCCTACTGACTATTGTTATAATTACCCCTGCAGAGGCAATGCCCACACCTTGTTGTGTCTTGTGAAGATGATGGAAAAAGATAACTGAGGATGAGGGTACCAGGATTAGAGGCTAATCAGAGGTGGACCATTAGACAAGATGTATCTTAGAGATAACCATTCGAGAGATTTACCTACCCTTTGGGTATGATCCTTGGAGGGAACTCACATGAGCTATTTTTAGAATTACTATTACTTTATAGTTGGTCTTTTATTTCATCCACCTTTATAGAATATACATATTTTTTTACTATATGTTTTACATTGTTCTTGTATCTTGCTGTGTGCTTGGTTCGCGTGAGTTGCACATTAAAAAGGCAGTGCCTTCATCGTTTTAGAGAATTTGCTTTCCAGTGCTAGTCGGTAGCCCCTGGCCTGTGGAAGGTGGTCTTGGGGAAGTCATGACACAGGCCCTAAGGAATGGGTTATGACACAGTTCGCACAAATAATTATTGAATGGATGGTTAGGAACACAATCATCCAGACTCATTCCATTCTATGATCATAGTTGAATCAATAGACTTTGAATATTACCACATCCGCTACTGAAAATACAGATTCATCTGGATCAAATTACAGCGAATACTAATCCAATAAAAGAGACACGATTGAAATATAAATGAGAAAAAAGAGGTATGTGAACTCGTTTAAAGGAAGAATATTTCTATGACATTAGCGGTCAAAAAGATGACGGTCCCAAAATCATGGGAACTACCACACAAAACGACACTACAAGATTTTTCTCATTAATAAGAATCATAATTTGATAAGGAGTTGATCATTGGTTCGATTAAAATTAATCACATAATGGATCCCTTAACAAATGATGAGTAATATTATGAACCAGATTTCCCTATACTGAATTTGGTAACTGAAGGATATGGGAATCGGGGTCTAGGATACATGAGAGATGCGGTACTTCGAGGATTCACTCCATCAACCACACACCTTATCAAAATATCACATGACCAAAACTCTTTGGAGGTCCCTGAAACAAGATCTAATAGAATAAGGGAACTTCCCCACACATGATAGGGCCAGCCTAAAAAATATGATCTTTGGTGACTGGTTAAAGGAAAATCCCACTCCTCCACAAGGTTTAGGAAGACCTATCTAGATTAATCAACTAAGAGTAGAATCACTTATAGCTCAAACCTAAAGGGAAAATTCAAAAAAATATGTAAAATCATCTCTGAGGGAACTTAGAAAAGAGAATCCTCATGTAAGGAAGATTAGACCCCTTGATCAGAATATTAGTGTTTTGAATCAAGTTTCCCATGTACCAGAAAATCAATCTGTTTTGGATTCCCTGAGTCTTCTAAAATAACATCATGAAGAATGCATATAGGCCATGTCAAGTAGTCAAGAGTTTTTAGTTCAGGTCACGACAGCTAATGTTTGTCATGAATAGAATTATACCATACAATTTCATTAAATTATATCTTTTATATACTAGGATGAGTATGTTGTCATACAAGGACATGTTTGGTCCTTATATATTTAGGGGATGATTATTAAAATTTATGTCTGGTAATATTTTAATTACAATGGCTTGGGAGTAAACATCCTTCTAATCTAGACACTTCACAAACCGGGTCTCCCAGAATCCCCCTTATCTCCATCCAAATTGAATTTTCATGGTTATGAAAAGAATGAGCAAGAACCACCCAGTGAGATTACACATAAAACAGATATCGAGGATCTTGTGTCTGACATAATGGTCATGGATTCCTGACAGGATATGACTTTCACTGTTCTTCTCAAAATTCCAAGGAAAGATCCTAATGTAGTCATTTCTTCATCATACCCACAATATCTAAAATATTAATTCAATTGTAAAATTTTGACATTTAATGGAAAAATATATATTCAAATAATGTGATTCTTAGTACATTTATACCTGAATCTATCAAAATAGTGGACCACAGTCCATAGAAAATGATGTTATCTGAATGAATTCCCCAAATTGTCTCATGAGGATCCCAGCTAACCCTGACAAGAATGTTTGCATAAATTACGTGCAACCTAATAATCAAATAGAAAGGGTGATCCCAAAATATAATAACTCATTCCTCAAATTCTTTAATGTTTGTAACACCCCGGCCCTAGTTATCTAGATTCAATGCATTATTAAATAACATTGTCATGAACCCAAGGGATCATGTCCCGAATGACTGATCAGGTTATTATTCATGGATGTACTAGATACAAACAAAAGTTTTACATTGCATTATGAAATAAAAAACAATATTTTTTCTCCTTGGAACAAACTCATATCCCATAACCTATTCCTACAGGTCAATAAAAATAAACTTCTTCAAATCCCATGTAAAATAAAACATCAGAAAGGGGTGAGATGATATACACAGTATCGATAACAATATAGAATAAAATTTCATAAATAAACATAAACATTGAAGTAAATGTATAAGAGTAAAACATATGACTTTAAAATTATACTTCTCTATAATATGGAAAATATAAATTAAATAATTTCATTTACATATTCACATGGATATTCTACTACTTGAATAATTACATATAATATCAATAGCTAATTTAATAATTATGGAATGGATAATGTCGGATATCATAAGCACATAGTCAAGGCCTCGTGAAAAGACTACAATTTTTTTTCCAATACCTTGTTCCAAGACACTAGTTTGCCTCAGGAGACATACCAATGCGTTGAGGATATATAACAGGCTCCACCGGTCACTTACTAAGTCCAATGTATTCCTCGTTTAAAAATTTTGAAACATAACATTATCATTTTTATTAAAACTTGCATATGGAATTTCAATACCTTTACCATAAATCATGATTGGTAAATAATATCACATTCATAGTCAAACATATCATAACTCATTCAATACAATATTGATAATTTTATTTATAAACAATCATACTCATTCATGAATAATATAAAAAAAGGTTGTTGACATAATTTGTAGCAATCAGTAAAACCCTTTGAGGGAAATAAACCTTTTGAATGAAATAGTTTAGAAGTATCACAATTATTAAAGGAATGTATTTAAAATATATTTTATTTATCAAAGTTTCAAATACCACTATTAAACTTTTTAAATGAATTGACATTTTAAAATAATTATTTCCATATGAATAAATCTATAATGTTATTTTGAAAACAGTGACATAAATTAAGTAGATTTTAAAAAATAAATCATCAAAAAATTTAAAATGGTGATATAGTTAAAGAGTCCATTCTATAAAAACCAAAATGATTTATTTTTAAAACATTTTTCTTAATGATAGATATTTAAGATAAATATGTCATAGTAAATACATACATATAAACAATCTCGGATAATAATGAGATCGAGCAATTAACCCATACCTTGTACTTTTCCTTGGTCGAGGGTATGTTAAACTCTTGTATAATAATTAAATCATTTTTATTAAATTACACAAGAACCACATACATAAATATTATATCATATATGATCTTCTAATATTATTTTGTTAATAATAATTTAGTTTTTTCATCGATTCTGGTGTTAAATGATTCATTTTCCTTTATATATTTTGTTACGTAAGTAATTATTTTTTATTGATAGGATGAATTTTATTCATATCTAGAATGATATTAAGTTTTAAAACATTGTTTTAAATCATAAAATGAAAATTATTTTTGAATGGTCATAATTGGAATGAATCTCCTCGCGTTCGTGGAGATGGTAATCCATACATAAACATGACTGAAAATATTATTATATTGGTAGTAAAATCATTTGTAGTTGAATGATATATCATATATATATAATATATAACATGTTATATTTATTATTTACATCAATTATAATCATTATTATAATCTTCCAAAAAATGAAATGTTGAATAAAAAACTACACCACAATATGGAGACGATAATTCGTACGTACGCATGTTTGATGACTCTGTCATTCGTAGGATATATAGAATAATGAATATGTTTATACTATGTATTTAATAAAATCAGTGTATTTAGAAGGTACTAGAGTTATTAAATTGGTATGGATACAAAAAAGAATGTGGAAGTGGAATCATAAAAGAACATTGAATGTGGTGATAAAATTATTACCTCTTCTCCAGGTGCTTCCTTTTGATTTGATCAAAATGGCTCCTTAGGTTGGATTTATAAGTAAATTAAGGCCTCTTGGATGAACTTTGTGTACTTGGGAGGATATTTTACATGGTTAGGCCAAGCTAAATGCATTTGGTGGTTTTTTTTTAGAGAAGGGGAAGTACCCTTTTATAAGAGACATGATGGTCACTTTAGGAAAAACTCAAAATATTATTTTATAATAAAATTGTTTTTAGTTTATATTTGATAAAAATGGATTTATTTAACGGATAAGGTGGTTATGGGTAAAAATACTCTAATACAATAGGTTTAGTACATGTTTAGGTCACCATATTAACCTTATCTTTTAGATTTAACTATTTGTTAAATAATTTTACTTTTACAATGTCTTCTTTTATTTATATATTACATCGTTAATAAACATACAATAAAATTACAATCTAAAACCATGTTGTTAATTAATTAAATATCTATATATATATTTCCATTGAAAGATCCTTATATTTTTGGTATATTATATAATTTAATAATATAGTATTTCTTTTAAAAACTCATATATGTAAATTTTTCACTATTTGGTAGTTTGTTTGTGTGAAATCACCAATACATTATCACATCAACAAAAATTAATTTAATCAACCCTAACAGGTAATATTTACATAGAAAATTATAGTAATTCCTTAAAAGTCTCAAATTACATTTATTTGGATATTTAAAATCTTAATTATTTTAATCATTCGTTAATAAGGTAATTACTCCATCATCATTGTGTCAAAAATAAATTTAATTATTTAACATCTAAAATTAATAAAAAAACACCATTATATATGAAATATTTTTTCCTTTCAAATAAATATTTATATCTGAATTTATCTTATGTATATCCCAATATAAATTTTTTTTAGTAATTAAAATTAGAATTTAACACTTTTAACTCTTATTTAAATAAAATAATAATAAATATCCTAATCTAATCCAAGATGATCAAATAGGATCATATTTTATTCTTTAGGTTTATTTTGGTCTTAAAACCTTTATCCAATATAATTAAGACATGTGTTAGGGTAATTATAATATAATTTTTACCTTAAGTTACCGTATTTACTTTTATCCTTGGATAATAAAATTTTAAAGTTACAATTCACAAAAATATTATTTTCATCCAATTGAAAAACATTTTTATTTACTATTTCAACCATGTCTCTTGGATTTTTGAAATTGAATTCACATACGTGGTAAAATTATTTTTTATGCAAATTTGTAATTTTGGCTAAAAGGTTGGTAAAAGATGCTAAAAAATAAATAAAATTTTATATAATTAATCTTATTATAAAATGAATCCAATAAATTTCATTGGATTAATAAATATACTATGTATCTATTTTAACCATAAATTAAATTTAAATTTAAAAATAATTTTTCAAATAAAAAATTCTGTTTTAAACAATAACGTAGTGTTTTTTACTATTCATCAAAAAATCAATGTTTTCATAAAATTGAAAAGAACTCACCCAAAGAAAACTTTTATATTTCAAATTGAAAAAGGATGTATATTATACCAAATTAAATACATAGAATTTTCATAAATTAATCTAAACTTTATTGTTATTGTCAAAACGAGAGAGTAGGTTTTTGAGAAGAAAAAACAATCCAAATATTGATTTGTGTTTATTTCCAATTTAAATTTAAAAGTAATTATGATGACCTATATTGTATTAAATGGACAAAATTTAATCTGATTATACTATAAAATTACACAAAATTATAATTTAACTCTATAAATTAATTTAATTAAAAATGTTGTTTTTAATTATAATTTAGTATTTCTCATTATTCGTCAAAATATTAAAGTCATCAGAAAAGTACCAAACATTTTAAAACACTAAATTTTTTGTCCTGTTTCTAATGAAAAATTTAATTTTGTCATATATAATAAATAAAAGTGTAAAATATTTGTTTTAAAAAGGGTTCACCATTAAAAAGCAATAAAATAGCATTTTTAAGAAAGACATTTCTTTTATCTAAAAATTGAAGTTGTCCGTGTATTATGTATAAGAAACACAAAATATGAATGTTAAAATTATATGGGATATATATAAAATTCAAAATGTGGTTAATAATATTCATAAACTCTTTTTAAATGGCTAGTTTGATAGGTCATGATGTTCTTGAACTCAGTGGTGTGTGTATGTAAAGCTATTGAATTACATTAAAGAGATAATGTACTATGAAATACCAGGGTGTTACATTCTCCCCTCCTTCAATAAATTACATCCTTAAAATTTGAAATTGTTCGTTGAAAATAAAAGGATGAAAATAGAAAATACTTTTGTGGATAACCAACATCTGAAATAGGGTTAATAAAATTTAGTCTTAAAAAGAGGGAAATGGAATTGAAAAAGTCACCACCAAATTATGGTTTTGAATATGAGAATTGTAATGGTAATTATAGACATATAATTGGAGGAAAAAAGTTAATATTTATAGGGAGTGATTGAGGTCATCAATCACAAACAAGTGAACAATAAATATAAAATTGAGGGCCTCAAAGCCATAAAAATATCACCGGTTTATCAAATACTAAGGAATTTGGATAAAAAAATTTGGTTTTGAGAACATTTCCCCAATTATTAAGAATTAATTACTTCATAGAATAAAAAATATTAATCGACAAGTAGAGTTCCATATATTAACTAATTTCTACCACAAACTCATATGTCACTCCAAAATATAATAGAATTCAAAAATATTAAATTAATCCTAATAGCTTGTGGTATCAAAAAAAAAGTTATAATTCATCTGTCATAGCATTTTAAAAAACTACATTATACAAACAAGGAAATCATGTATGCTAGTGGTAGGTGATGCACCCTTGTCACCCTTCGGTTGTGGGTTCAAGTCTCGCAGCCTTACCAGACGCAACCAGTTGTCGCACGACCATTGGGTTTTCCAATTTATCAAAAAAATCTAAAAAACGTCTTATAAAATGTTTAAACCATAAACCATAGGATATAATGTCCAACATAATCCATTTGATTCTTTAGACTTATCCTAAATACTTGTGTCAATACTCGTAGTCCATCAATTTATAATAAAGGTCAACATATCATATGGAATGTCACTTTTTTGATCATAATAACTTCTGATTACCTTCATCATGTATTCACTTAAAACATGGTAACATCCAGAATTACCATATAAACATATTTATTACATTCATGCCCCCTTATGCACTATATAATACTAGATATATTCCCTATATCCAAAATTTTTGAATACTCCAACAATGTTGGAAAAAAACCATTAATTAGTTCCAATGTAGTCAAGAATATCAAATATAATTTATCCAATTCTACTATCTCTTATTCCAAAATCACTACATCATTATTAGTACCATGTTAAGGTTTATCTTTCCTTAAAAAATGTATTTTTCAAAAAATATAAGTTGATGTTGAGTCGTTTTTCTTAGTACCATATAATCTCCAATCCTCAAAGAAATAATACTATAGTACAATCCTTATTTATTTCCATAATTCATATAACCAGTACATCATTGATAAAAAACTCAAATTACATAATTCTTCAATAACAAAATAAGAACACTAATCATTCATCTTCATCTGCTGCATTATCATATCATGATTATTATCCAAGAGCATTTTTTAGGGTATACTCTGATGATTGGGATATTGATTCGCATAGTGACACAAATCCTTACAGATGAAGCATTGTATATTTGAAATATTTTTCTTATCCTTTCAATCAGGAACATGGTATCATTTTTCTCCACACATATAAAAAACTGCCATTACCTTCGGGGATTTACCAAGGTTATTCATTCTAAAGTTATCAAATGTTGAAAAATCCTTCTTCCTCTTCTTCCCTTGATCCATCTTTTTCTCTACCATCATATTCTTCTCTTATTTCCCTTCAATGTCATAGGAATCAAATAACTAATTAATTTACACATGATACTAATTATTCATATGATATGAATTCATGAGAAACTATTTACCATCTAAATGTTGGCTTAATGAAATGAATGATATAATCCTTCTTAGTAATGGGATTATGTGTATTGTTGGAGTTCTCATTACTTCTAATGGGAGTCATTTCTAAATGAATACATACACTAGGTTAGATCATATCATATGGTATAATCAATAAACATGAATAAATGTTGACATTAATTAAATATTTTCACTAATCTATTATCAAAATACTAAAATGGTTTCATTCTTGGAATAATTTATCCTAAATCCTTCATAATGTATTGTAAATAAAATTTGAATTATCATAAGCATATCCCCTGGGAGTTTCGTAACTAAGAGTGCAGCAACACCCGTTTTCATGTACTAGAATACCCCGGTCGAACCTAATTCTCATTGTCAGATTTTTCACTCCTAGTACATATATGCTAGAACAACCTCTACCCACTCGTATCCAGACATTGATGTATTTTCAAAGAAAACCCACATAATATTTACACTAAAATATTTTTTGAATGTTCTTATATACTAATAAAAAATTTATATATTAAGGAAATGTTCTCTAATGAAACTTTTTATAAATCTAGTTTCCAATGTTTGTGCAAAACGTCCTCTAAAACCAACTGTAACACCTCGACCCTAGTTACCCAGAGTTGGTCCATTGTTGCATAACATTGGAATGATCACAACGGATCAAGCCCAAAACTACCAATTAGTTTAGTAGCCTTTGAAGTACTAGATACGTACATAAGTTTTACATTACATTATGAAATAAAAAAACATAGTGTCTCCTTTGAATGTACTCATATCGCATAGCCTATACCTTCAGGTCATCTATAATATATTTCTTCACATCCTGGAAAAAATAAAACAAAACAATGGGGTGAGCTCAGATTCTCAGTATGAATATCAATATATAGGAAACATTCATAAATAATAATATAAGTTGAAGGAAATTTATAAGACTAAAACAAAAGCCTTTTTAAATTAAAATTCTTCATAATATTGAAATGATAAATCCAATAATTCTATTTACTTATTCACATTTACTTTCTACTAGTCGAATAATCACATGTAATATCTATTGATAATTTCATTTTGATGGAATACATAATGAAAAACACCATAACCACATAGTCAATGCCTCTTTCCATGACTAGATATAAGATTTTTTTTCATGGCCATGTGCCAAGACACTAGTTTTTCTCCTGAGACAAATCGATGCATCAAGGAGCTATAGCGGGCTCCACCGATCACTTACTAGGTCCAATGCATTCCTCATATAAACATTTTGAAATATTATATAAACATTCGTATTAAAAATAGCATACGAAATGTCAATAATTTAACCATAATTCTTGAGTTGTATAAAAATAGTACAATAATAGTCAAACATATCATAACTCATTCAATGAAATACTGAAGATTGTATTTATAATAAATCAACCTCAATCAAGAATAATATTAAAAAATGATGTTGATATAGATTACAATAATTAGTAATACCATTTGAGAGAAATATATTGTGTCATGAAATCATTTATAAGTATCACAATTTATAAAGGAATTCATTTAAAAGATATTTTTTGATCAATGTATCTCATATCACTATAAACGTTTTAAAGGAATTAAAAATTTTAAACAATTATGTTAATATTAATAAATCCATAAAATTATTTCAAAAACATGGACATTAATTACAAAGATTTAGGAAAATAAGTCATAAAAAACTTTAAAAATATGATACAGTTAAAGAGTCCCTTCTATAAAACTTTAAAAGATTACTTTGGAAATATTTTTATGGAACTTCTACATAGATGAGAAATAGGTCCAAAAAAATACATACATATAAACAATCTCGGATAATAATGAGATTGAGGAATAAACCCTTACCTTGTAAATTTCTTTGGTTGATGGTGCGTTAACCTTCTGTATGATAGTTAAATATTTTTTATTAAAGTATACATGAACCACATAACAAAATATGATATCACCTATGATCTTCTAATATTTCTTTGTTTATAATATTTTAGTCGTATCATTTTTTTGGGGTGTTAACTGAATCTTTTTACTTTATATATTATATTATGTATGTCATGTTTGTTATGGATATGATTTCATTGATTTATAATCATAATGATATTATGTTATTAAAAATTATGTTAAATCATAATGTGAAAATTATTCTTGAATGTTTAAGGTGGGAATGAATCTCATCGTGTTCGTGGAGTTGGTAATCCATACGTACACAAGAGCAAAAATATCATTCTATTGGTGGTAAAATTGTTTGTAATAATATGTTATATCAAATATAAAAAATAATTAACATGTTATATTTTTTATTTACATCAATTATATTCATTATTATACCCATAAAAATCATGATGTCTTTAATAAAAAACTATATCACGGTGTTGAGACGGTAAGTCGTACGTATGCACGTATGTTGACTTTGTAATTCATAGGATGGATTGAAAAATAAATATGGTTGTACAATATTTAGAATAACATGAAAATATGTAGATGGTGTTGTTATTTTACTTTGGTTTGGAAACAACAAATAATGAGTAAGTGGTAGAAGAAAAGAACATTGAAAGAGGTGTTTAAATTATTACTTCTTGAGGCGCTTCCTTTTGATTCGATCAAAAGGGCTCCGTAGGTTGGTTTTATGATCCAATTAAGGCCTATATATTGAATTGAGGGTATTTGGGAGGATTTTTTATCATGGGTTGGCCAAGCCAAATGGCTTTGAAGGTGTGATTTTGAGAAGGGGATGTATTCTTTTTTTAGGGAGGTGACTGTCACTTAAGAAAATATTGAAATATTATATTATTATAAAATAATTTTCGGTTTATAATGTCTCCAAATGGATTTATATAGAATATATGGTGGGGATGTGAGTAAATAATATCATCCCATATCTTTTATTCTAATTTAGGTCACCATATTAACATTATCTTTTATATTTAACTCTTAGTTAAAGAGTTTACCTTTTACAATGTCTTCTTGTACTTTTATATTACATGGTTAATAAATGTACTATAAAATTCAAAGATAAACCCAAGTCGTTAATTAATTACATATATATCATTATATAAGTTCTTTGTATGTGCCTTATATGTTTTGGAATACTATATCATTTAATAATGTAGTATTTGTTTAAAAATCATTGTTGTGAATTTGACACTATTTGATATTTTGTTTTTGTGGAAGTCATAACAACATTATCACTTTTGGAAAAAAATTATTTAACAAACTATAACACGTAATTTTATCCTATAAAATTAGTGTAAATAGTTGAAAGTATCAATTTTCATATATTTGGATATTTATAATATCCATTATTTTAATCTTTCATTAATAAGATAATTAATGCATCAATATTGTGTAATAAATAAATTTAATTATTTAAGGAATAAATATTATAAATAAAATACCGTAATGTTGAAAATATTATTATCTTCCTAATTAATATTTATAGTCGAATATAGATTATGTATAACCAAATATTAAAAAAATTAGTTATTAAAATTTGAATTTTACACTTTTAATCTTTTATAGGTAAAATAATTATAAATGTCCTAATATAATCCATGTTGTTCAAAGAAAATAATAGTTTATTCCTAAGGTTTATTTTGGTCAAAAAAACTTATCCAATAAAATTAGAACATGTGTAAGTGTAATTATAATATAAATTTGACCTTTAATTACCCTATTTACTTTTAACTATGGTGATTAAAATTTAATAGTTACTACTCACCAAAAATTATTTTCATCCTATTGAACCACATTTAACTTATTGATATCCACCATGTCTCTTAGTTTTTGGAAATTCAATTAAAAAAGTGGTAAAATTAATTTTTATGCAAATTTTTAAATATTTCTTGAAGGTAGGTAAAAGATGTTAAAAATTAAATAAAATTTTATATATTTAAAATTATTATTATATGACTCCAATAAATTAAATTGTACTAATATAGGTATTATGTATATATTTTGACTTTAAAATAAATTAACATTTAAAAATTATTATTTAAGTAAAAAATTATTTTTTAAACAACAACATAGTGTTTTCATTATTTATCAAAAATTGAATGTTTTCAAAAAACTGCCCCAATTTATCCTATAGATAATTTTGATTTTCAAAATTTAAAAAGGATGCCTATTTTACCAAAATAAAAATAGATAAGTTTCATTAATTAATATAAAATTAATTCCCATTATCAAAACCAGAAGGATGGTTTTTGGGAAGTAAAAACTATCAAAAGATTGATATGTGTTTATGTCCAATTTGAATGTAAAATTACTTCCAATGACCTAAATTATATTAAATTATAAAAATATAATCTAATTATAATTTAAAACCTCTCAAATGTATTATTTATCACTACACATATTTTTTATTTAAAAAGTTGTTTTTAATTAAAATTTAGTATTTTTCACTCTTTATCTATAAATGAGAGTTATCATAAAAGTATCAAAAAATTTACCAAACTAAAATTTTCAATACCGTTTATAAATAAGAATTTTACTTTGTCAAATTAAATACATAAAATTTACAAATATAGGATATAAAAAGGGTTTTCCTTTAAACGATTGTAAAATTTCATTTTTTTGAATGACAATTCTTTTAGATGAATAATTGATTTTTTTTGTATATTATATCTAATAAACCCAATATATGAATGTAAAAATTATATAGGATATAAATAAAATTCAAAATGTGGTTAATAAAATTCATAACCTTTTTTTAAATGGCATGTTTGATAGGTCGTGATACACTTGAACTCAGTGTTGTGTGTAATGAAAGCTATTGAATTACATTAAAAATATTTTGTACAATGAAATACTTGGTTGTTACAATGACATTTTTGGAATCTAAACCCGTAGACACTGGAGATGTTGTTAACTCTTCAAGATGTGATGAAATCCAGGATAAAAATATCTTTATTTTATCACATGATCATTACTGAATTTATGCTCTATCAACAAAACATGGATATTATTTCAAAATAATGAAAAAATATAGGGATTATCATTATAAAAACATCATTTTCACATTTAGGCTTCAAGGATACCCTTCCCCATTAGCTAGGAAAAAAATGGAACCCTCCCCTTCTAGATTTCAAAATACCCCATGGTATCCAAACATTGAGATTATTGCTTCATCACATACCCTCCAAGAAGCGGAATAGGAAGTAAAACATGAGGAATATGAATAATAATAAGATATTTGGGATCCCCATATAAAATTTGTGGAAGGAACCTTCACAATTATAGATGAACTCAAAGAGATAAATCTGGGTACATAAGAAGATAAATGGTACAGATTGATTTACTGCAGCCATGAATCCTGATGAATAGTAGGTATATACATCCTTCCTGACGAAACACACGAATTTTGTTTCCTGTAATTACATAGAGATGTAAGGCCATGAACTAGACATGGCCACAAATAATTTAGTTTTCCCAGAAGAGCATTGGGGATCCAATCTAGAAGCAAGAAGAACACAGACGACAGAATCCTCAAAAATAGAGGTTGAATTATACAAGCTCATTAATGTCGACTTCATCCAAGAGGTGAAGTATCCAAAATGGATAGAAAATATTATTTAAGTAAAAAATCAGATCATCAAAAATCAATGTCTATAGTGCTTTCAGAGATCTCACCCAACATTGTCCCTAAAATGACTTCTTAGTTCCAATCATAGAATTCTTGATTGATGAACCATATGGCTACCAATCCCTCTCATTAAATGATGGATACTATTGTTATAACCAAATCCTTATGGCCACATAATATTAATAATTAACATCTTTCAGATCCCCCATGGGTTATTATTATATTGGGTATTTTCCATTGTCTTGATAAATTTTTGTAATACCTACCAACGTACAATGCACCACACCTTCAAACCCTTTATATGGAATTTTGTCGAATGCTAAATTGATTATATAGAAGTCAAATCATGGAAATGTTCTGAAAACTGGGTTGGCTGGGATACAATCTTTAATAAGATGCAACAACATATTATCATAATTAACCCCTTGAAAAATTCATTTTGTGTAACATTTATGTTTGTCATGGTAAAACCAAAGAAATCCATTCCATGTTTCTCCTACAAACCTTGATGAATTTATATGGATTCAATGAGACTTTTCCTACATCCATAACTCCATATCTAGTCTGCAAGTCAAGTTTTTTCTCTTTGAAAAATTGATAAAGAAAGGGGTCACATATTAGTGGGCCAATAATTATCAAGAAGAATTTTACACCATCAAGAGATACATCATGATTCCTCCGAGTTAATAAAACATATCGAAGGAATTACACTCATTATTTTTGTGACACGCCTGGAGAATTCTCTAAGAACCTTAACTACACAAAAAAGTGATGTTGGCAATGAAAACTACCTTTATTATCTCAGTCAACCCATACATGACAGTAAGACTCATTTTCAGAAATTGGGAACAACTACCTAGAATTATACTTGGTGGTTTAGAATCCAAGACACTATCTTAATTATCATGAGGTCAACATGGTTTCTCATAAAAACCGACTCAAATTTATCCTATGTTATCGAATACTGAAATGATTCCTAGTTTGTTGTGATATTATTCTCTAGTAGATTTATTTAAATTGTATTCCTAAAAAACTAATGAATTTCCAAAACATGGTAGATTTCCTTATTGATCACACATCTGTAGAAGAAACGTCATTACATATAGACCTTCCCAAAAAACAGATCTTTTCTATTAAGGATAGACCCAAAATTCAGAAATGCATTTTAATGCTACATCCATGAGTCCAGTGGGGAAGATAATTGAAGAACCTAGGCTAATAAAATATTGGTTTTCGATTATGCTTATCTGCCCTACATAGGTAGGGCTTTGATATTCCTTCTTGTAATTAGAAGTTGGAACCAATAATGAGGTGGAATCTCATGCTCTCATTGCAGTCTTGGAATTGGTACCCCATGTACTGGTGAACCTTATGGATTTGAAGGGTGTCTCGAAGTTGGTAATCAATAAGATGAATCGAGATTATGAAATCAGAAAAGGGAAGCAAATACACCTATTGGATTATGTATGAGGGTTAATGGAAGATTTTCACTCAGACCCAACAATATATTTCATTCCATGATCATAAAATACCTAGACAAATGCATTGGAAAAAGAAACCACAACCCTGAAAGATCCAAACTGGGATGAAACAATCATTATAATTTCCCATCGTCGTATGGTCTCATGTTTTTTTCATGTTAGAATATAGGATTTTTAAAAATCACCCTCATTCCCATGACACATTCTCATACCACGGGATGTATGACACCCATCATCGAATACCTCTATGATGAGGTACATCCACCATATAAATCTGGGATAGATATAATTTAGAATATATTGGTCAATTTCACTCTTTTTGATAAACCAAATCACTAAAAGGTTCTCTAAAAATGAGGCTTTGACATAACACTAAATATATTCATCAATGGATAGGAGACTAAGACTACCATCGAAGAGGTATATTTATGAGCCTATGGTTCCCACCCGTTAGTTTATAGGCTTTCTGATCAAATCATAAGTAATAGATACTTATGGAATTCGATGAATCAAGATTGAATATTCACTAAGAAGTTTCATCCTTTCAATTTTCATTCAAACCCCATCCATCAACCCTCATAGTTTCTACATACAGAAAAATACTCCTGGAATGTTTCAACATCGTAAGTGTATATTGTGGGGCCTTATCTCCTATCTATAACTAAGTTGTTCAAGTATATCATTAATGCTACCAATTTCTTTTGCAACTGTGATGAGGAAATACCCCTCAAAGATGACGTGGCCAAAATCATCATCAGATTCCTCAAAACCATTGTCATCGCTATATTTAGTGTCTGTCAAACCATACAAATGGACAATGATACCAATTTATTTTCTTCTACAGTAGAGAACCTATATCAAGAATACAATATCAAATCCAATAATTCATCCTTCTATCAAACTATAACTAATGGTTAGAGAGAATATTTTAAAAATACCGTGTCAAAAATAAACTAGAAGATGATGGATAAAGATAAGAATAATTTTCTTAACATGCTCTTTCATGACTTAGGGGCTTACCATACTACGAATAATACTACCACATCAGAAACCAGGTATTCACTAGTATAGAATAAAAAATAAGTCCTACACATCATGGTTCATTTTCCATCACTCCATGTTTATAAATGTGATCAGCTATATATAGATGATAAATCTAGAAAACAAATAAATGAGTAGGATAAACTGTATGAAATTATATTTATTACAATTCATAACTTACAAGTCTATCATAATAAGATATTGCGAGATTTCAAAAAGAATGCGCTCCCTAGTGAATTCCTCCATGGAGAATTATTATTGATTATTATGAATATAGTGATACCATGAATGAATCATGCAAAATCATGATCCAATGTGGGAGGGACCTTACTCCATAGATAAGGTCAACTTTAATGGAGATTATTCATTGATCTCAATAGGTGGAGAGCTCATTATGACTCAATCCCATGAATAGTTCTTAAAGAATTACTTTTTGTAATCACACAGTGTTCATTATAACTTCTTGATGTTAAACTAAATCGTATGATATACATCCATGAGAAATGAAGATATATTATATAGAATCATAATCATTATCACACAAAGATAAACTTCATGACATGAGGTCAAATTTCCATTCCATGAAACTGAAGAAAACCATTTTTCCTTACCACATGACATTAAATTGTACAGTTAATGTGTCCCTCATTTGATGTTTAAAACCCCCTAAAATAACATGTGTAGACACTCCATTTATTTAACTCAAAATATGGTAAGATCCCATGTTTAATCCCCACTCACATAATTCACACTCTATAGTGGTACCTAATCTGCCTTTACATGTATAAGTCCCAACATTATAACATCATTACCACATGATGATAAACTGCATTTTATTTCCCTGAACTATGTGTGAATTGATTCTGGCTCCACCAAGATACATAGTGTAACATCCCAGGTAAATAAAGAATAAATAATTTTCATATTTATTAATATTTATGAATTAAATATTAATTTTATTTTAAAGGGGTTGCTATGTTCGATAGCGTACCCGATACGCAACGATGAGTTTCTTTGAAACTTACGTAGCACACTAGTAATAAAATAATATTATTTTAAATGTTAGTTAACAAGTAGTCGTTGTACTGGCGGGAATGGATAGAAATAACAAAAATATGATTAGATATGTTTTTAAATGTTTATACATTTACCCAATAAAAGATAAAGGCTTAAAATACGGAAAGAGTTCAATTTTAGGGCATATATACTCTAATTTTCACTAAAGGATCACTTATCACCTTTTAATGGTGAACCGTCATTAAATATAGTTTTTATCACTCTTATACTTTATTTTGGACCAAATATAACTCTTCTTTATAATCGGGACATAAAAATTTACATTGTGTAAATTTTTGGTACCTTTCTGATAAAGTTCTTTTTTTATGAATAGTGTAAAATGTTGTATTTTAATTCAAAACCTCTTTTTAATCTAAATTATTTATATTATTAGATTATTATTTTAATTGTTTTTAAAGTGAAATTAGAAAATATTTTTACCAGTTAATCCAATGGCGGTCATTGGAATCAATTTCACTTTGAAATTGGACTTAAACTGGTGTCAATCTTTTGATACTTATTGTTTCACAAAAACACGCTATTTGTCATGAAAGCGGGAATTAATTATTAAATTAATTAATTTGACTTATATGTTTTGAATTTTTAAAATGGACTTCATTTTTGAATTCGGAATATCAAATATAACTTAGGGTGAATTTTTGGTAATTTTCTGAAAAACTTCAATTTTTGATGAATAGTGAAACCACTAAGTGGTAATCAAGAAAACTGATTTTTCAGTTAAATGAAAGTTTACCACTAATGTGTATTGAATTTTGAAAATCCGACATACATGGTTGTCATTAAGAAGTAGAATGTGGTTCAATGAGATTAAAATAATTTTTTGGTGAATAGTAACTTTTTTTCATTAATCGCGATTAGAGGTAATTAGTGTAGTTTAAGGTAAAAATGATATTATAAGAATATGAAAACACCATGACACTTGTCCTACACCTATTGGGTGAGTGAGGGCCGACCAAGAAAAGCCATGGGCCAACTTGGGGACCCCATGGAGTCACTTTAGATGGAAAATGACATTAATATATTTTTATTTAATGTTAAAGTGAAAATGACACTAACATAAATTGTTTTACTAAAATAACTTTTGAGTGGGGTTATACATGTCCACATTTTGAATATAAATAGTCATTGGAAAGCTAAAAAGATTTCCTACATCATAGTAGTTTTTTTATAATTTTTAGACATTAAATAAATTAAATTATATATGACAAAATAATGATGCAGCGATGACATCATTATTTGACGATTTAAATAAAATGGAAAGATAATGAAAAATATAAAACCTACACATGGCCAAAACCAATTGGATGAGTGGATTTATAACCCTTATCACCTTATCCACGAATTATATCAATGTGGGTCCTTTTGAAACCGAAACACAGTTTCAAATAAAGTAATATTTCTTTACTTTCCAAAAGTGCCCCTCCTCTCCTCTTATAAAAGGCCCCCACCTCTACCCCATTTCACACACTTCTCAAGCCTTTGGCTCGGCCAACCCCTGCCCAATTACTCTCTCCACATCCCTCTCCTCATCCTAGAGGATTCCCTTTGGGAAGAGTCTTTTAAAAGGAAGCCTTTAGGCTCAAATCAAAAGTGAGTTACACTTTTAAAGGTAATTCATTCTCTCTTGTTCATTTGTTTTATTTTGCTTCTCCAACCCTCTAAACTCTTTTTATTTACTTCTTTTGTAACAACAACAGTATCTTCAATATAATTGGATGTTGTTATAATATTTATTTGAGCTACACTCTCACACAACTACATCAAATGGTTAAAGAACATAAGGTTTCCGTGGATGGCGAAATTCTGCCTCCCGAAACGATGATTGTTCAATACTCATTTAACACCTTCAAGGGTGGCCATTATGATGCCACTATTTTTATATATGATATATAATATGTTTATGTTTTCTTTAATCTTCTGTATTTTTCATTTTTGGCATACTTTTATGGTTTCCATTATGGGTAAACACGATATCTTCATTTAAGGAAGTGCGGACTACCGCCCCCTAAAAGTGATGTGATTCGGTAATTCCATATGTGAGACGTGTAAAGGATGGATTTAAAGTTATTATATATGATGTTATACTGGAATTATAATATACCTCTATATCATTATTATTTCTTTCAATTAAAGTATGAGATAGAAATGAACGTAGCGTTCATGCGTACGTACGGCTTACCGTCTCCATGAACGGTGCATTTCATTTCATATCTCCAAATGTAATGTACTATTAAAATTACATGTATATAATGTATATATATAATGAATGATATATCTAAATGATTAATATAATTCTGGAATTAAAATATACATACCTCTCATTTAGTTTTAATTCCACTAATATGACAAAGAAATGAAAGTATCATTCATGCGTACGTACGGCTTACCGTCTCCATGAACGGTGCATTTCATTTCATACCTCTAAATGATTATGTAATATTATAAATACATGTATATGCTGGATATATATGATATATATGGTATCCAAATCAGGAATTTCATTCTGGATATAATTAACTTTTGACCACACGAACAACATGTAATTGTAAGAAGTCAACTTTCGACTTAAGAACCAAATATTGACAAAACAAACATTATTAACTTAAATGGTTACATAATGTTTATAACATGGAAATAAGTGATATAAAAGGAATAATGAAGTTTAAAAAGGTTCTTAATCAAGTATAAATTAACTCAAGTTTATTATTCAGGGAGTTAAAGAACGATCGAGTCAAGTCGGACCCGAGGTAAGGGACTTTGTCTCAATCTCCTTTCATTGAGGCATATTTCGTTTTATACACAACTTTCTTTTATACGGTGTATAAACCCTTTGACTTTTACTTTTATACAAAGTGAATATTTTTCTACGAAGCGTTTTACTAAATGACAAAAAAGAATGTTTTTTTAACGTACGCGGTGACAACGACTTTTTCCGCCGCCGCGAGTATTATTTGGTCTTTGGCTTCCTCAACAAGCCGTAATGTTTTTAGAATAAAATAAATACCATATACTCTTTTATGAATTTTGGTATTGAAAATGGTTTTGAAAAAGGATTCTATTATGTCAAAATATTTATGATATATTGTGATTGAAATGTGGAAATGTTATCATTCCTTTATATTGGTTTTATGTTTTATGATTTTATATTGGTACTTGGACATTTTAACGGGTGGTTACATTATAAACCATATGACGGGTGGTGCTGTGAATACCAGGACGGGTGGTTACGTTATAAACTCCAATGAATTGGGTATGGAAGTCGGCCGTATGGCTATTCCATTATGTTTGTATGGAAATTGGCCGTATGGCTATTCCATTAAGTGATATGTGTGGAAGTCGACCGTATGGTTATTCCACTTAAGTATGTTTATGTCCCAAGTTACCTTTATATATTCTATGTGTTCTTTATATGGGTTTTATGGTAATCCTTTGGTTACAACAAGGTATATAATGATACTTTATTCAGTGAAGATTTTTTTTACTACTCCATGAAGGTGAAGGTATTACTTTGATATAGTATATGTGGTTTACTTGATGTTTGAAAAACTAACAGTTTTCATTCTTTTTGTATCCCTTACTGAGCTTTTTATGCTCACCCGAAGTTTTTCGGAATGTTTTTCACAGGACTTAAAGTGTAATAAGGTCAAGGATGGGATCAAGGGAATTTCATGCTATCTAAAACATGGAATCTAGACATCGTTCTTTTTAAGAGTTTTTTTTATGGAGACTTAGTAGAAGTGTCTACTTTGTAATCTTTTAAGATGTAATAGTTATGTTCTAATTCTCTAAAACTCTAAACCTGAAAAGATCCTCAATGTGAATTATTCATTTAATTCGATATTGAGTAAGGTTTAAGGCTGGGGCCTTATAGTTGGTATCAGAGGGTCGGTTTAGACAACTTTAGGAGTTAGAAAAGTGTTAAATTATAATATGATTGAAATGATATAACATTTACGGATTACCATGTTGCTTCGCCTAAGATATTTCTGTGTTCAGAATGGTTTTCCGCAGAGGAAACAAAGCAGCTATGTTGGGACGACATTAGGAGGAAGATAACCTTCCAAATCAGCAACCTGAGATGGTCAGAATCGGAACTGAACAATTTGTTGCAGTGATGACACAGCTGACTCAGGCTATAAATGGTGGTGGCATCCATGCACGAGATCAGCCAGATCAACCGCAGAGGAACATGTCAGTGGTGGAACATTTCATGAGGCAACATCCCCCATCATTCAGAGGATCATCTGACCCTGTGAAAGCTGAAGGGTGGATTAAAGCACTGGAGAAGATTTTTGATGTCATGGGGTGTTCATAACATCAAAAGGTTAGTCTTGCTGTTTACCGTTTTGAAGGTGAAGTTGATCAGTGGTGGTCGATGGTGAAAAATATAAGGGATAGTGATGAGATTGAGGATCTTCACTGGGACGAATTCAAAGGTATGTTTCTTGAGAAATATTTTCCTAAGGTGGTTCGTCTTAGGATGAAAAAACCAGTTCCTAGAATTGAGGCAGGAGGATGATTCAGTGGCTGCTTATGAAGAAAAGTTCACTCGATTGGCAAGGTATGCTCCAAACATCATACGAGATCTTGATAGTAAAATAAACCATTTTTACTCAAGGTTAAAGCCAAAGTATCGAAGGGATTTAGCTTCTCGTGAGTTCAAATGTTATGAAATTTTTTTTCGATGTACGGAGAAGGTGGAAATGGAGTTTACCGATGATCAGGTGTTCTATGACAAACAACAGAATAAGAGATCTAGTTGGCAGGAAAAGGGGAAGAATTCATCAAAGAAGCAAGGAGGTAAGAAAACCAAATATCCATCCTGTGAGAAGTGTGGTAAAATTAATCCTGGAGAATGTTTATCCAAGTCTGGTAAGTGCTTTCGGTGTGGTAAGTCTGGTCATATTGCTCGTAACTGTAAGGAAGATGATCAAGAAGGAAATGAAAAGCCAACGGTAAGATGTTTCAAGTGTAATGAAATGGGTCATTATGCAAACGAGTGTCCAACGAAGAACTCAAATGGGGGAATGCAACCAGACTACAAGCAGAAATGGGTGGTGAAATCCTTTGCAACAACTTCAGCAGATGTTGGGCCATTGAATGAAGTGGTATCAGCTCCAGGGAGCTCAGTTTTTTTCGAAGATTGACTTGAGGTCGGGGTACCATCAGTTGAAAGTAAAAGAAGCAGACGTTCCGAAGACTGCGTTCCGTACTTGATATGGCCATTATGAATTTGTAGTTATGCCTTTTGGGTTAACCAATGCACCTGCTGTATTCATGGACCTTATGAATAAAATTTTCCATGAGTTCTTGGATAAGTTTGTGTTTTGAGGTTTGGGAAGAGATTGTGTGTGCCTTGTGATTCACAGTTGAAGAGAGAGTTGTTATGTGAAGCTCATAGTTCTCCGTTTTCAGTTCATCCGGGCAGTACTAAGATGTATAGAGATCTGCGGGAGTATTACTGGTGGGATGGAATGAAAATAGATATTGCTGATTTTACTGTGAAGTGTTTGACTTGTCAGTAGGTTAAAGCAGAGCGGAAGTTACCGAAAGGGATGCTTCAGCCTTTACCAGTTCCAGAGTGGAAATGGAAGAATATATCCATGGACTTTGTTGTTGGATTACCGAGGACATCTCGAGGTAATAATGCAATCTGGGTTATTGTTGATCGCTTGACCAAATCTTCTCATTTCCTTGCTATACGAGATACTTTCTCTCTTGATCAACTTTCCCGTTTGTATCTTAATGAGATATTTAAGTTACATGGAGTTCCTCTCTCCATTGTATCGGATCGTGATCCCAGGTTTACTTCTAACTTTTGGAAAGGCCTTCAGAAGTCGTTGGGTACTGAATTACATTTTAGTACAGCTTTTCACCCTCAATCAGATGGGCAGTCAGAACGAACAATTCAGACCTTGGAGGATATGCTACGAGCTTTTTCTATGGATTATCAGGGAAGTTGGGACCAACATCTTTCTTTGGTTGTGTTTTCTTATAATAACAGTTTTCCTTCCAGTATACAGATGGCAACATTTGAGGCATTATATGGGAAGCGGTGTCGAACTCCAGCATTTTGGAATGAAGTGGGTGAAAGGAAGTTGATGGGACCAGAATTGGTAAAAGAGATGGCAGAAAAAGTTCAGATGATTCAGAATCACATGAGAACAGCTCAGAGCAGGCAGAAGAGTTATGCGGATAACAGGAGGAAGGATCTATCTTTCGAGGTAGGTGATCATGTTTTTCTCAAGGTTTCTCCTTGTAAAAGTGTGATGAGATTTGGTAAGAAAGGAAATTTGAGTCCAAGGTTCATTGGACCATACGAAATTCTGGAAAGAGTTGGATCAGTTGCATACCTAGTGGCTTTACCTCCGAGTTTATCTCAGGTACACAATGTTTTTCACGTTTCGATGTTGAGAAAGTATATGCCAGATCCATCTCATGTTTTGAGCCCAGAGGTAGTTCAGCTGGAAGAGAACCTATCTTATGAGGAACAACCGGTCCAGATTCTTGACCACAGGGGGCAAGTGTTACGGAATAAGGTGATTCATCAGGTAAAGGTTTTGTGGAAAACCTATGTGATTTAAGAGGCAACGTGGGAATATGAAAATGCTATGAGGGATAAATACCCCCACTTTTTTTGATAAGTTAATAAAATTGCGAGGACGCAATTCCCAAAAGGGGGGAAGGATGTAACATCCCAGGTAAATAAGGAATAAATAATTTTCATACTTATTAATATTTACGAATTAAATACTAATTTTATTATAAAGGGGTTGCTATGTTCGATAGCGTACCCGATACGCAACGATGAGTTTCTTTGAAACTTATGTAGCACACTAGTAATAAAATAATATTATTTTAAATGTTAGTTAACAAGTAGTCGTTGTACTAGAGGGAATGGATAGAAATGACTAAAATATGATTATATATGTTTTTAAATGTTTATACATTTACCCAGTAAAAGATAAAGGCTTAAAATACGGAAAGAGTTCAATTTTAGGGCATATATACTCTAATTTTCACTAAAGGTTCACTTATCACCTTTTAATGGTGAATCATCATTAAATATAGTTTTGATCACTCTTATACTTTATTTTGGACTAAATATAACTCTTCTTTAGAATCGGGACATCAAAATTTACTTTGTTTAAATTTTTGGTACCTTTCTGATAAAGTTATTTTTTTATGAATAGTGTAAAATGTTGTATTTTAATTCAAAACCTCTTTTTAATCTAAATTATTTATATGATTAGATTATTATTTTAATTGGTTTTAAATTGAAATTAGAAAATATTTTTACCAGTTAATCCAATGGCGGTCATTGGAATCAATTTCACTTTGAAATTGGACTTAAACTGGTGTCAATCTTTTGATACTTATTGTTTCACAAAAACACGCTATTTGTCATGACATCGGGAATTAATTATTAAATTAATTAATTTGACTTATATGTTTTGAATTTTTAAAATGGACTTAATTTTTGAATTCGGAATATCAAATATAGCTTAGGGTGAATTTTTGGTAATTTTCTGAAAAACTTCAATTTTTGATGAATAGTGAAACCACTAAGTGGTAATCAAGCAAACTGATTTTTCAGTTAAATGAAAGTTTACCACTAATGTGTATTGAATTTTGAAAATCCGACATACATGGTTGTCATTAAGAAGTAGAATGTTGTTCAATGAGATTAAAATAATTTTTTGGTGAATAGTAACTTTTTTTCATTAATCGCGATTAGAGGTAATTAGTGTAGTTTAAGGTAAAAATGGTATTATAAGAATGTGAAAACACCATGAAACTTGTCCTAAACCTATTGGGTGAGTCATGGCCGACCAAGAAAAGCCATGGGACAACTTGGGGACCCCATTGAGCCACTTTAGTTGGAAATTGACATTAATATAGTTTTATTTAATGTTAAAGTGAAAATGACACTAACATAAATTGTTTTACTAAAATAATTTTTGAGTGGGGTTATAAAAGTCCAAATTTTGATTATAAATAGTCATTGGAAATCTAAAACGATTTCCTACATCATAGTAGTTTTTTTATAATTTTTAGACATTAAATAAATTAACTTATATATGACATAATAATGATGCAGCGATGACATCATTATTTGACAATTTAAATAAAATATAAAGATAATGAAAAATATAAAACCTACATATGGCCAAAACCAATTGGATGAGTGTATTTATAACCCTTATCACCTTATCCACGAATTATATCAATTTGGGACCTTTTGAAACCGAAACACATTTTCAAATAAAGTAATATTTCTTTACTTTCCAAAAGTGCCCCTCCTCTCCTCTTATAAAAGGCCCCCACCTCTACCCCATTTCACACACTTCTCAAGCCTTTGGCTCGGCCAACCCCTGCCCAATTACTCTATCCAAATCCCTCTCCTCATCCTAGAGGATTCCCTTTGGGCAGAGTCCTTTCAAAGGATGCCTTTAGGCTCAAATCAAAAGGGAGTTACACTTTTAAAGGTAATTCATTCTCTCTTGTTCATTTGTTTTATTTTGCTTCTCCAACCCTCTAAACTATTTTTATTTACTTATTTTGTAACAACACCAGTATCTTAAATATACTAGGATGTTGTTATAATATTTATTTGAGCTACACTCTCACACAAATACATCAAATGGTTAAAGAACATACGGTTTCCGTGGATGGCGAAATTCTGCCTCCCGAAACGATGATTGTTCAATACTCATTTAACACCTTCAAGGGTGGCCATTATGATCCCACTATTTTTATATATGATATATAATATGTTTATGTTTTCTTTAAGCTTCTGTATTTTTCATTTTTGGCATACCTTTATGGTTTCCATTATGGGTAAACACGATATCTACAATTAAAGAAGTGCGGACTACCGCCCCCTAAAAGTGATGTGATTAGGTAATGCCATATGTGGGACGTGTAAAGGATGGATTTAAAGTTATTATATATGATGTTATACTGGAATTATAATATACCTCTATATCATTATTATTTCTTTCCATTAAAGTATGAGATAGAAATGAACGTAGCGTTCATGCGTACGTACGGCTTACCGTCTCCATAAACGGTGCATTTCATTTCTTATCCCCAAATGTAATGTACTATTAAAATTACATGTATATAATGTATATATATAATTAATGATATATCTAAATGATGAATATAATTCTGGAATTAAAATATACATACCTCTCATTTAGTTTTAATTCCACTAATATGACAAAGAAATGAAAGTAGCGTTCATGCGTACATACGGCTTACCGTCTCCATGAACGATGCATTTCATTTCTTACCTCTAAATGATTATGTAATATTATAAATACATGTATATGCTGGATATATATGATATATATGATATCCAAATCAGGAATTTCACTCTGGATATAAAGAACTTTTGACCACACGAACAACATGTAATTGTAAGAAGTCAACTTTCGACTTAAGAACCAAATATTGACAAAAAAAACATTATTAACTTAAATGGTTACATAATGTTTATAACATGGCAATAAGTGATATAAAAGGAATAATGAAGTTTAGAAAGGTTCTTAATCAATTATAAATTAACTCAAGTTTATTATTCAGGGCGTTAAAGAACGATCGAGTCAAGTCGGACCTGAGGTAAGGGACTTCGTCCCAATCTCCTTTCATTGAGGCATATTTCGTTTTATACACAACTTTCTTTTATACTGTGTATAAACCCTTTGACTTTTACTTTTATACAAAAGGAATCTTTTTCTATGAAGCGTTTTACTAAACGACAAAAAGGAATGTTTTTTTAACGTACGCAGTGACAACGACTTTTTCCGCCGCCGCGAGTATTATTTGGTCTTTGGCTTCCTCAACAAGCCGTAATGTTTTTAGAATAAAATAAATACCATATAATATTTTATGAATTTTGGTATTGAAAATGGTTTTGAAAAAGGATTCTATTATGTCAATATATTTATGATATATTGTGATTGAAATGTGGAAATGTTATCATTCCTTTATATTGGTTTTATGTTTTATGATTTTATATTAGTACTTGGACATTTTAACGGATGGTTACGTTATAAACCATATGAAGGGTGGTGCCGTGAATACCAGGACGGGTGGTTACGTTATAACCTCCAATGCATTGGGTATGCAAGTCGGCCGTATGGCTATTCCATTAAGTATGTATGGAAATTGGCCGTATGGCTATTCAATTAAGTGATATGTGTGGAAGTCGACCGTATGGTTATTTCACTTAAGTATGTTTATGTCCCAAGTTACCATTATATATTCTATGTGTTCTTTATATGGGTTTTATGGTAATCCTTTGGTTACAAAAAGGTAAGTAATGATACTTTATTCAGTGAAGATTTTTTTTACTACTTCATGAAGGTGAAGGTATTACTTTGATATAGTATACATGGTTTACTTGATGTTTGAAAAACTAACAGTTTTCATTCTTTTTGTATCCCTTACTGAGCTTTTTATGCTCACCCCAAGTTTTTCGAAATGTTTTTCACAGGACATAAAGTGGAATAAGGTCAAGGATGGGATCAAGGGAATTTCATGCTATCTAAAACATGGAATCTAGACATCTTTCTTTTTAAGAGTTTTTTTATGGAGACTTAGTAGAAGTGTCTACTTTGTAATCTTTTATGATGTAATAGTTATGTTCTAATTCTCTAAAACTCTAAACCTGAAAAGATCCTCAATGTAAATTATTCATTTAATTCAATATTAAGTAAGGTTTATGGATTGGGCCTTATAGTTGGTATATTATTGAAATGATATAGAATTTACGGATTACCATGTTGCTTCGCCTAAGATATTTCTGTGTTCAGAATGGTTTTCCGCAGAGGAAACAAAGCAGCTATGTTGGGACGACATCTTGAGGAAGATAACCTTCCAAATCAGCAACCTGAGATGGTCGGAATCGGAACTGAATTATTTGTTGCAGTGATGACACAATTGACTCAGGCTATAAATGGTGGTGGTATCCATGCACGAGATCAGCCAGATCAACCGCAGAGGAACATGTCAGTGGTGGAACATTTCATGAGGCAACATCCCCCATCATTAAGAGGATCATCTGACCCTGTGCAAGCTAAAGGGTAGATTAAAGCACTGGAGAAGATTTTTGATGTCATGGGGTGTTCAGAACATCAAAAGGTTAGTCTTGCTGTTTACCGTTTTGAAGGTGAAGCTGATCAGTGGTGGTCGGTGGTGAAAAATATAAGGGATAGTGATGAGATTGAGGATCTTCATGGGAAGAATTCAAAGGTATGTTTCTTGAGAAATATTTTCCTAAGGTGGTTCGTCTTAGGATGGAAAAACAGTTCCTAGAATTGAGGCAGGAGGATGATTCAGTGACTGCTTATGAAGAAAAGTTCACTCGATTGGCAAGGTATGCTCCAAACATCATACGAGATCTTGATAGTAAAATAAACCGTTTTTACTCAGGGTTAAAGCCAAAGTATAGAAGAGATTTAGCTTCTCGTGAGTTCAAAAGTTATGAAAAACTTGTTTGATGTATGGAGAAGGTGGAAATGGAGTTTGCCGATGATCAGGTGTTCTATGACAAACAACAGAATAAGAGATCTAGTTGGCTGGAAAAGGGGAAGAATTCATCAAAGAAGCAAGGAGGTAAGAAAACCAAATATCCATCCTGTGAGAAGTGTGGTAAAATGCATCCTGGAGAATGTTTATCCATGTCTGGTAAGTGCTTTCGGTGTGGTAAGTCTGGTCATATTGCTCGTAACTGTAAAGAAGATGATCAAGCAGGAAATGAAAAGCCAACGGTAAGATGTTTTAAGTGTAATGAAATGGGTCATTATGCAAACGAGTGTCCAATGAAGAACTCAACTGGGGGAATGCAGCCAGACTACAAGCAGAAAGGGGTGGTGAAATCCTTTGCAACAACTTCAGCAGATGTTGGGCCATCGAATGAAGTGGTATCAGCTCCAGGGAGCTCAGTTTTTTTTCGAAGATTGATTTGAGGTCGGGGTACCATCAGTTGAAAGTAAAAGAAGCAGACGTTCCGAAGACTGCGTTCCGTACTAGATATGGCCATTATGAATTTGTAGTTATTCCTTTTGGGTTAACCAATGCACATGCTGTATTCATGGACCTTATGAATAAAATTTTCCATGAGTTATTGGATAAGTTTGTGTTTTGAGGTTTGGGAAGAGATTGTGTGTGCCTTGTGATTCACAGTTGAAGAGAGAGTTGTTATGTGAAGCTCATAGTTCTCCGTTTTCAGTTCAACCGGGAAGTACTAAGATGTATAGAGATCTGCGGGAGTATTACTAGTGGGATGGAATGAAAAGAGATATTGCTGATTTTACTGTGAAGTGTTTGACTAGTCAGCAGGTTAAAGCGGAGCGGAAGTTACCGAAAGGGATGCTTCAGCCTTTTCCAGTGCCAAAGTGGAAATGGGAGAATATATCCAAGGAATTTGTTGTTGGATTACCGAGGACATCTCGAGGTAATAATGCAATCTGGGTTATTGTTGATCGCTTGACCAAATCTGCTCATTTCCTTGCTATACGAGAAACTTTCTCTCTTGATCAACTTTCCCGTTTGTATCTTAAAGAGATAGTTAGGTTACATGGAGTTCCTCTCTCCATTGTATCGGATCGTGATCCCAGGTTTACTTATAACTTTTGGAAAGGCCTTCAGAAGTCGTTGGGTACTGAATTAAATTTTAGTACAGCTTTTCATCCTCAATCAGATGGGCAGTCAGAACGAACAATTCAGACCTTGGAGGATATGCTACGAGCTTGTTCTATGGATTATCAGGGAAGTTGGGACCACCATCTTTCTTTGGTTGAGTTTTCTTATAATAACAGTTTTCATTCCAGTATATAGATGGCACCATTTGAGGCATTATATAGGAAGCGGTGTCGAACTCCAGCATTTTGTAATGAAGTGGGTGAAAGGAAGTTGATGGGACCAGAATTGGTAAAAGAGATGGAAGAAAAAGTTCAGCTGATTCAGAAACACATGAGAACAGCTCAGAGCAGGCAGAAGAGTTATGCGTATAACCGGAGGAAGGATCTATCTTTCGAGGTAGGTGATCTTGTTTTTCTCAAGGTTTCTCCATGGAAAAGTGTGATGAGATTTGGTAAGAACGGAAATTTGAGTCCAAGGTTCATTGGACCATACGAAATTCTGGAAAGAGTTGGATCAGTTGCATATCGAGTGGCTTTCCCTCCGAGTTTATCTCAGGTACACAATGTTTTTCACGTTTCGATGTTGAGAAAGTATATGCCAGATCCATCTCATGTTTTGAGCCCAGAGGTAGTTCAGCTGGAAGAGAACATATCTTATGAGGAACAACCGGTCCAGATTTTTGACCACAGGGAGCAAGTGTTAAGGAATAAGGTGATTCATCAGGTAAAGGTTTTGTGGAAAACCTATGTGACTTAAGAGGCAACGTGGGAATCTAAAAATGCTATGAGGGATAAATACCCCCACTTTTTTTTATAAGTGAATAAAATTGAGAGGACACAATTCCCAAAAGGGGGGAAGGATGTAACATCCCAGGTAAATAAAGAATAAATAATTTTCATATTTATTAATATTTACGAATTAAATATTAATTTTATTTTAAAGGGGTTGCTATGTTCGATAGCGTACCCGATACGCAACGATGAGTTTCTTTGAAACTTACGTAGCACACTTGTAATAAAATAATATTATTTTAAATGTTAGTTAACAAGTAGTCGTTGTACTGGCGGGAATGGATAGAAATAACTAAAATATGATTAGATATGTTTTTAAATGTTTATACATTTACCCAGTAAAAGATAAATGCTTAAAATACGGAAAGAGTTCAATTTTAGGGCATATATACTCTAATTTTCACTAAAGGTTCACTTATCACCTTTTAATGGTGAACCGTCATTAAATATAGTTTTTATCACTATTATACTTTTTTTGGACCAAATATAACTCTTCTTTAGAATCGGGACATCAAAATTTACTTTGTGTAAAATTTTGGTACCTTTCTGATAAAGTTCTTTTTTTTATGAATAGTGTAAAATGTTGTATTTTAATTCAAAACCTCATTTTAATCTAAATTATTTATATGATTAGATTATTATTTTAATTGTTTTTAAATTGAAATTAGAAAATATTTTTACCAGTTAATCCAATGGCGGTCATTGGAATCAATTTCACTTTGAAATTGGACTTAAACTGGTGTCAATCTTTTGATACTTATTGTTTCACAAAAACACGCTATTTGTCATGACAGCGGGAATTAATTATTAAATTAATTAATTTGACTTATATGTTTTGAATTTTTAAAATGGACTTCATTTTTGAATTCGGAATATCAAATATAGCTTAGGGTGAATTTTTGGTAATTTTCTGAAAAACATCAATTTTTGATGAATAGTGAAACCACTAAGTGGTAATCAAGCAAACTGATTTTTCAGTTAAATGAAAGTTTACCACTAATGTGTATTGAATTTTTAAAATCCGACATACATGGTTGTCATTAAGAAGTAAAATGTGGTTCAATGAGATTAAAATAATTTTTTGGTGAATAGTAACTTTTTTTCATTAATCGCGATTAGAGGTAATTAGTGTAGTTTAAGGTAAAAATGGTATTATAAGAATGTGAAAACACCATGACACTTGTCCTAAACCTATTGGGTGAGTCATGGCCTACCATGAAAAGCCATGGGCCAACTTGGGTACCCCATGGAGCCACTTTAGTTGGAAAATGACATTAATATATTTTTATTTAATGTTAAAGTGAAAATGACACTAACATAAATTGTTTTACTAAAATAATTTTTGAGTGGGGTTATAAAAGTCCCAATTTTGATTATAAATAGGAATTGGAAAGCTAAAACGATTTCCTATATCATAGTATTTTTTTTATAATTTTTAGACATTAAATAAATTAAATTATATATGACATAATAATGATGCCGCGATGACATCATTATTTGACGATTTAAATAAAATGGAAAGATAATGAAAACTATAAAACAAACACATGGCCATAAACAATTGGATGAGTGGATTTAGAAGCCTTATCACCTTATCCACGAATTATATCAATGTGGGACCTTTTGAAACCGAAACACATTTTCAAATAAAGTAATATTTCTTTACTTTCCAAAAGTGCCCCTCCTCTCCTCTTATAAAAGGCCCCCACCTCTACCCCATTTAACACACTTCTCAAGCCTTTGTCTCGGCCAACCCCTGCCCAATTACTCTCTACACATCCCTCTACTCATCCTAGAGGATTCCCTTTGGGCAGAGTCCTTTCAAAGGAAGCCTTTAGGCTCAAATCAAAAGGGAGTTACACTTTTCAAGGTAATTCATTCTCTTTTGTTCATTTGTTTTATTTTGCTTCTCCAACCCTCTAAACTCTTTTTATTTACTTCTTTTGTAACAACACCAGTATCTTCAATATACTAGGATGTTGTTATAATATTTATTTGAGCTACACTCTCACACAACTACATCAAATGGTTAAAGAACATATGGTTTCCGTGGATGGAGAAATTCTGCCTCCCGAAACGATGATTGTTCAATAATCATTTAACACCTTCAAGGGTGGCCATTATGATGTCACTATTTTTATATATGATATATAATATGTTTATGTTTTCTTTATGCTTCTGTATTTTTCATTTTTGGAATAACTTTATGGTTTCCATTATGGGTAAACACGATATCTTCATTTAAGGAAGTGCGGACTACCGCCCCCTAAAAGTGATGTGATTTGGTAATGCCATTTGTGGGACGTGTAAAGGATGGATTTAAAGTTATTATATATGATGTTATACTGGAATTATAATATACCTCTATATCATTATTATTTCTTTCCATTAATGTATGAGATAGAAATGAAAGTAGCGTTCATGCGTACGTACGGCTTACCGTCTCCATGAACGGTGCATTTCATTTCTTATCCCCAAATGTAATGTACTATTAAAATTACATGTATATAATGTATATATATAATTAATGATATATCTAAATGATTAATATAATTCTGGAATTAAAATATACATACCTCTCATTTAGTTTTAATTCCACTAATATGACAAAGAAATGAAAGTAGCGTTCATGCGTACATACGGCTTACCGTCTCCATGAACGGTGCATTTCATTTCTTACCTCTAAATGATTATGTAATATTATAAATACATGTATATGCTGGATATATATGATATATATGATATCCAAATCAGGAATTTTACTCTGGATATAAAGAACTTTTGACCACACGAACAACATGTAATTGTAAGAAGTCAACTTTCGACTTAAGAACCAAATATTGACAAAACAAACATTATTAACTTAAATGGTTACATAATGTTTATAACATGGAAATAAGTGATATAAAAGGAATAATGAATTTTAAAAAGGTTCTTAATCAAGTATAAATTAACTCAAGTTTATTATACAGGGCGTTAAAGAACGATCGAGTCAAGTCGGACCCGAGGTAAGGGACTTCGTCTCAATCTCCTTTCATTGAGGCATATTTCGTTTTATACACAACTTTCTTTTATACGGTGTATAAACCATTTGACTTTTACTTTTATACAAAAGGAATCTTTTTCTACGAAGCATTTTACTAAACGACAAAAAGGAATGTTTTTTTAACGTACGCGGTGACAATGACTTTTTCCGCCGCCGCGAGTATTATTTGGTCTTTGGCTTACTCAACAAGCCGTAATGTTTTTAGAATAAAATAAATACCATATACTCTTTTATGAATTTTGGTATTGAAAATGTTTTTGAAAAAAGATTCTATTATGTCAATATATTTATGATATATTGTGATTGAAATGTGGAAATGTTATCATTCCTTTATATTGGTTTTATGTTTTATGATTTTATATTGGTACTTGGACATTTTAACGGGTGGTTACGTTATAAACCATATGACGGGTGGTGCCGTGAATACCAGGACGGGTGGTTACGTTATAACCTCCAATGCATTGGGTATAGAAGTCGGTCGTATGGATATTCCATTATGTATGTATGGAAATTGGCTGTATGGCTATTCCATTAAATGATATGTGTGGAAGTTGACCATATGGTTATTCCAATTAAGTATGTTTATGTCCTAAGTTACCTTTATATATTCTATGTGTTCTTTATATGGGTTTTATGGTAATCCTTTGGTTACAAAAAGGTAAGTAATGATACTTTATTCAGTGAAGATTTTTTTTACTACTTCATGAAGGTGAAGGTATTAATTTGATATAGTATACATGGTTTACTTGATGTTTGAAAAACTAACAGTTTTCATTCTTTTTGTATCCCTTACTGAGCTTTTTATGCTCACCCCAAGTTTTTCGAAATGTTTTTCACAGGACTTAAAGTGGAATAAGGTCAAGGATGGGATCAAGGGAATCTCATGTTATCTAAAACATGGAATCTAGACATCTTTCTTTTTAAGAGTTTTTTTATGGAGACTTAGTAGAAGTGTCTACTTTGTAATATTTTAAGATGTAATAGTTATGATCTAATTCTCTAAAACTCTAAACCTGAAAAGAGCCTCAATGTGAATTATTCATTTAATTCAATATTAATTAAGGTTTAAGGCTGGGGCCTTATACATAGTCACACCTGAGTCCTCTCTCCTAGTCCAACATCAATGTTTATTTCATGCTAGGTGACAAACGTCCTCACTTCATGCCAATGAATTACATAGTTCATCAAAAACAATATGTGTCTCGATTATCACTCTAATGAGATATGTTGTGACATTTGAATATCAAATCATGGGTCAATAAAAAATAGAAAATAACTACCACTTTTCTCTAGGTTTGAAACAGACCTACATAGGTACCATTCTTAAGAACTACATGTGGATTTATTCAATGATACTAGGATCTCCAACATCTGGCCCAACCACAACTAAAAGGAAATAATATCTCATTTACCCATTTATAAAACAAATCTATATAGGGAACTATTATAGAACATATGGATTGATTCTCATAATATCTGTAGTCTTGGGCCCAACCTTTTTTATAGAAAATATTAAATCCCATTCCCCACATAAAACCCCATTTGGTTTGGTGAAACATCTTCAGGAACAACTTATTGATTGATTTATTCCCTAGTAAGATATGTAGTTTTTCATAAATCCTTAATCTTGGGTCCATCCATGACCAAAAAAATCCCCTTTACTCCATGTGTGTATGAATAAAACCTGAATAGGTATCATATATCAAGAACTATTTGGGGTTTGATTCATTCCCTAGAAATATGTGTAGTGAGGTTTGGGTCCTAAACAATTCTCCACCTACAATATTTCCATCATTTAATTTTCGTTCATCATTATCCATACCGCATGTTATAAAACTGCCTGGGAGTTCAAGAATTACATATGTCTTCATTTTCATCGCAATGATATTATTAGAAATGAATGTATTACATATTCTATCCCAACATCCATATATTTAAAATTACACCATCCATTACCTTTATTTCTATATTCGATGGAAGAAAATTTTTCTATTTCTTGATTCCCTGACAGAGAATGGCTCACATGGGCTATGGAAATTTGTAAAAAGAGTTTCCCTATATAAGTAGGGAATATCAATATACATTGGGGTTACTGTGGTCCTAGTTTTAATACCTTAAATTAAATACCATATTCCTTAATCACATGAAAATAAATAGAACGATTTCCATAATAACTACTTGTGGTATGATTTTTTCCTTATAATGATATGTTGTGATGATTTGGTCCTACAACATGGTCCAACCACAATATTACTTAATGTCAGGAATCACCCACATCTTTACCTAATGATAATAAACTATTTTGTTTCTCAAGAATTATGTCTGACATCATTATCGCCACTATAGGATATATAGGGACATCCAGATCATCAAATCCATGGACCCGCTACAACAAAAAATAATAAATACACCCACTCTATGATGTATGAGTCATATATTTAAGATATGAAAAATATGAGTTATTTAAATATTAATTAACTCATATCAAAACAAACCCCCCATTTTCCTCCACACAGGTCTTCTATCAGGGTGGGTGACCTTTAATTATGAACCACATGTGGCTTGATTCTTTCCATAAAATGATATGTATTGATACATGGGACATATTTTCTATTACAACCATGATATTCCATTTTTCATCAGTTCATGAAAAAATAATTTCTTTCATATATTAATTTAAACTACATAGAATAAATTTTGTGCCACCGGACTTTAAACTAGATGGTATCCAAAATAACTATGTATGATTGATTCTCAACAAAATAAGATACTTAGTTATTACTAGGCCTTATGTTCTAGTCTCTATCATAGGGTAAAGAATAAATAGCTCTTATCTACATGAAAACAACAATCTATGATGGATATTCTAAGCAGGTCCCCCTCTTAAAGTTGATCTACTAAAGAAGCAAAGATGTTCCTCTTCTATGTATGAGTTGTATCAATGAATGGGACTCCAAACTCATGGATGGTATTGATGCAATTTCTTCATTTATGAATTGTATAATTCTCTTATATCATTTCATAATATTATTATATAATACATTAAGATATTTATAATATGTAATATGATTCTGGTTTCAGAATTTATGACACATGGGAGATCAATTTCCTGACTATGCCGTTTGTTCCCTAGTTGGCCCTGCATAAGTTACCTAGATAATGGGTATATCATCCAAAGGATTCCACTATTTGACTATGTAGTATTCGCCACATTTTTCTATACATAATGCATCCCAGAAAATTGGTTTTTCAACCAATGGTAACTATAACATTGGGAGAAGCCTGTTTTTTCCAGTGAACATTGATAATAATATGCCAGAACCCCAGAATCAAAGTCATCTGTCAAGTCATTCATAATTTCCCACGTCCTCTATCCTTCTATTAAAACCACCCTTACATTTCATTATAATGTTCACCTACATGTCCAAGTTATTCAATAAAAACATTCATGTAATAAGGCAACATATCACCAATTTTTTCCCTGGTATTATGGTTGAAGTAATATGACCAAAAACTAAAAACACCATAAATTCTTCTCTTGGATTAGACATACATATAGATAATATTCCAATGATTATTTTTAAATTTTGACTTGAAATAGCCATTTATAATCTTGGTACATTCCTCCTTCATACCAAAATCAATGCCCAAGGAAATATGAATCATCATAAACATTTATTGGCATTTGGAGATAGAATGTAATAATTTTTTTTCTCCTTTTTCTGACTATAAAGTATGTTCCCAAGATGGACATGAAATTTTTTCTCATATAACATGCCTATTAGCCTATGAATTACGCTATTTTAGAATGTAGAATGTGACCTAGTTGGATTTCCAAAAAACAACCCAGATAATGGGTTCATCAACCATTGGTAACTTAATCCCCAATAGATACCTCCTATAATCTGATAACCCCTCATCAAATTTCATACTTCGAATCCAAGAATCCCCAATGTGAAGCTCTTAAATTTCTCCTCTTAATCCTACATATTGTATCACATTTCCATCTATTTTTATAGAAATTGGAGAATCGTCAACCTTTTTAGTCAAATATAATGTCTTTAAATTGTATCCAACCTAAATTAATTATTGTTTGACATTATCCTACATAGTGTAATGTTACTGCTACCGGAATTTTAGCTACATAGAATAATTTCCTTACATAATAAAATAAAAATAAATATCATAATGTCCTTGAAAATTTAATTTGAATTGGATAGAATAATGTCCTCATTGTTTGATGTTAAAATATATGGTCAATATCATGGTTGTATGAAATTAAACCACCTGATACATTAAAATGTTTGAAAAGGTGGTTTCCCCTGAAGATGGTCCATGTGAAAAATTTACCATCATATATTTAGTTATTAATATAGGATAATTTTACCATTCATGGAAAATTCCAATATAGATATTCCATTCATTATCATAATTATTCCCTTGAAATAACAACCCCAGTGGTTTTGAGAAATCTAGATCTCTATAAACATCCTCTGATCATAAATAATAGAATGTTACAATATTTTAGGACACCAATGCCTGACTATGTAGTATGTTCCCTACATGGGCTTGTATACCTCAACCACATTATTTTTTTAAATCTAAAGGATAAAAACATTTACGAAGTTTTACATTCCATAGTTGGACTTTCATAAAACAAACCTCATAACAGGTTCATCAACTGATAGTAACTTCATCCATAGGAGAGAATTTTTTTTTTAATACCATGATTTAGATTTAGAAACCACAATAGTTTGTCTCATGATTCCTCTTGTGAGTATCTGGATAATTTCATCATAATATATACTATAAATCCGTTTTTGGGTCATTATTTCAAATTTTTTGGTTAAATTTGTTGTATATTAAACTCTAGAATCATTATTCTCGCTCGCACGACATTAAACTTCCCATACAAAGAGACACATTACTCTCTAGATAGAATCCCACAATGGGAACTCTGGAAACATTTCATGAATTATCTTGATAAACCTATCTATTTCATGGTTTAGAGAAAATAACATGAAATGAAAACAAATAGGCACATAACGTTTTACGCTGAAAACTCAAAAAATGGTTATCTAAAAAATGTATTGTCTTACCTGCTAAGTCTCTTTCATGTTGACATTAGGAAAAAATTAAGGAAATGAAATAAAATGAAACAAAATGTTTATTTTTTTTCATATGACCATAGTAACTATCAAACTATTCTCACTATGACCCTTAGATTAAGAAACAACTAGAACATTTCCTCATCCCGTCATTATAGTTAAAACTACTTATATAATCTTTATGTAAATTGGTCTAAAAAATATGTTATGATCATAGGAAGGAAACATGGCTGTTGAAATAGATGATCAGAAACAAAATTATTTTAATTTATAAGAGGAAGAATCCCCCAAGGAATATGAAAAAGTTCGAGTATCTCTATCATAACTTACATGAGACCAATAAAACTCTATATCTATTGAAGGCATCCCAAGACCCATCAACCACTCATTGATACTCAGTCAATCGACCAGATTTAGTATCCTCAGCCTAAAAAATCACTTTGATTGAATACCTAATGGAATTTTACCCTTATATTTGGGATTCTTTAGGAGTTTTTCGTGTTTTTTAAAAAATTATCTAGTTCTTGTTGAAGGAGAGACACTTGAATTGTCTTTTCATGGACATGTATCTTAAATTTCCCATGTTTTGTGGCTTGATTAGAATCCTATTTAAATAATTCATCGTGAATGTCATAAATTTTGGTAAGTAGTCGAGATTTTAGTATGTCTTGCTGGTGATTATACTCTTGATCCCTTTGAAAAATAGTCTCCATGAAAACAATGTGGATTAAAAGGAAATAAAACCCAGTAAATCCCAACATACCAAATCGAAATAAATTTCATTTCATTCATGCATGAAGGTTCTCATGGGTAATCTTAGAGAGTATATTGCATATATCCAATAAGACCTTTCAATGTGTGATTTGGAGAGATTTCTGCAAATTTGAATATGATTCAAACTTGTTGTAATATGGAGGGATATACATTGGGATCAATTCACTCAAAGAAATTCCCTCCTATAGTCCCTCTAAAATATTTTTTTCCTCAATTCTCGATATTGGATGAATTATTTGTGTAGATCCACTCTATGACCTAATGACAGAAGTAGATAACCCTAAATTATTATTGAGAATCATTGTTAGATAAACAACTATTGAATAAATGGGGTACCATTACAATAGTTGGTGACCCTTACCGAGTAACAGGCCAGTAGCTTGGGATGATTCTTCATTAGTATCCTCTACTCTGGCAGTTTGAACTACAACCTCTTATTTCTGATCAATATCCTAGGTATAATTGGGTTTCTCAAATTGAGGCTAAATAAGACATCCCATACTATTGTCCATATGAGCTTCCCCACCCATTAATAGTGCAACTAGGATGGACTTAATTGAATTTTCAAAGAAATATCACCACAAAATTACTTGTGGATGGAGATAAAAAATTTAATGAGTCATGATTAAGGATTAATTAATAAAAATATTTATTGGACAAAAAAAATAAAGACCCATGTCCATCCAATTCGTATCTAGTTAATGGAATCATTCTAAAATTGATTAATTTTTAACATGTTCAATTATTTTAAAAAAGGTCTTGGTGTGGTTTTTAATGTATTCTATTGATAAATTTTACCCCATGTTAATCTCACCAAAAGAAATGCTGGGATAATTTGGCTCATAAACCGGAAAACTGACCTCTATCGAAGATATGATTCCCCAAACAACCTCATCGGTGATAGTCTTATAGTTAGCAACATTCATCGCATGGATATCTGGTGGATGAGATAAATACAAAAAAATATAGAAATGCAAGTTAGTAATTGACCTATATAAAATCATGGAGAATCAATGATTTTATGAGATCCCTCCTCCATTTATCAAACAGTTCTTGGAATGGAGATAAGAGTATGTAATGACCTGCCAATTCTCATTATCTTGAGTGTACAACGAGTCAATACATGGCATTAAGTGAAATCCCCATGATGCCAAAGGTTGGAAATAAATGTCGAAGGGTTTAAAATTTAAGTGAGGGATGATATACCCTTTACAAAATAAACCAATAAACCAACCAACCAACATTCACTAAGATAGATGAACAAATGAAGGACAACTAAACAACATCATTTATGTCAAACCACATCAAGTACACAACAGCGGTTGACCAAACCAAACATCAAAGTACACATTATAAGAACAACTCCAGACTCTCAAATGACACCTAAACTCCATGATCTATAAGCTCAGCACTACACAATCACTGAACAACCCCAATCATCACGAGGTAGCACTAAAAATAGAGGAAGCGTTATCTTTTCCCCTTCCCCGAAAAATAGGTACGGAAAAAGCACCAAAGTGCCAATGCATAAGTTAGTATAAAACTCAGTTGGTTTCACCAGTGAAATTCCTACTCATGCCACTAGGATAGAAGAGTTAGGAACATTTATATAAAATCATTTTAAATAAAACATTTTCTCAAAAGAAGTTTGTAACTAAATATAAACAAGTTTCCCAAAACCACTTATGACCAAAAGCATTCAATGCAAAAGAAACAAATTTTCCAGCAAGTTATTTTTCTTGATAAATAATTAAACTAGATTTTGAACCATTTTTCATACATCCCTTTTTGGCATACCCAACCATTTCCCCAACCCGAACAACCACCCTTGCATGATTCATTATGACAGTTCCATACTCATGAGCAATTTCTTGTCGATCATCCAAGTCGTCACAAGGTAATTGTTTCCCTTGATCCATTACAAATTTGGCACCGACCAGAAGGTTATATTTCAACCATGCCTCGAACATATAGTTACCATGTTCCATTACACCTTTGGAACCGAGAACAATGTCATATTTCAACCAAGCATCGTACATATAGTTACAGTGTTCCATTACATCTTTGGCCCCGAGCACAACGTCATATTTCAACAAAGCCTCATACATGAAACATGAACACACACCACATATGCGCATAAATCAATCCAAGACACCCTTTCAATAAAAACCCCTTTTATTGAAAACCATTTCCCTCAAAACCATTTCAATGCCAAACCATTTAAATTTCAAACCATTTCAATAAAACACCCATTTTATTGAAAACCAATTCCATCAAAGTCATTTCAATTTCGAAACATTTCAATAAATTTTCCTTTTTTTGAGAACCCATTTTTCATAAACCATTTTCAATTTCATAAAATCCATAATTTAAAATAAATATTTTAAATTCAATAAGCCAAATCACTTTCACAACAATTCACCATGATTTCAAAATTTCACTAAAACCATAAATCGTCACTAAAGAAGATTTATTCTATGATTTTCATAATAAATTCCATTAAAAGAACCCAATTTGAAACTTTTACAATAAATTCTAACAAGATTAGTTTAGAGTGAGGCCTCCTACCATTAGGGTTTTGATGAAAACCACAACACACAATGAACGCACAAAAAAATGGGGTGCTTATTCAAAAACCCACCTTAGATCTCTTATCCTTGAAAGACCAATACCAAATCTCATCATATTTGGCATCCACACACATATATATAACCATATTGGGTGTAGATCTATGAAACCGAGATATGTGGAGAAGCAAATCTAAGTAGATCTAATAAACCAAACAAGAACGATGAAGAAAGATCACATACCTCTTGAATCTGGCTTTGATTCGCCAGGAGAAGCCTTTAGATTGCCTCCAGAATGATGGTAGAACACTTGTTGACCTTAAGAGAAGATAAATCTCGAGTTAGGTGGTCTTATGAGAAAAAACAAGCCACATAGATTCAGAAATGTGTGAGATCCACATTTATAGGATCTCGTTTAAGTGGCCTCATGGTTTTCTCGCACCGTTAGACAAACTTTGCGCTAACTGTGTGTTATCCACTACCACAACAGAACCTCCATGTATGGTTTGTATGCATAATTAGACAAATCTTATGTCGATCGTGCAGAATCTACTTCCTCCAAGACCAACTATGCAAAATTTTTCACACGGTTTAGAAAAACTCTGCACTGTCCTTGTGACTTCTCATTTGCCTAAAAACATCATTCAAAGTTATCCTCACTCTCCAATTCATCACCCTTAACTTTAAAATAATGAATAGAATCTTGTAAGGGTTATATACCAGAAACCATTGGTACTACAATCTCCCCACCATTGGCCTTTCCGTCCTCAGAAAGTATAAACCTTTCCCCAACTAAAAGAGTTTTGGCCACTGCCCTTTCATTTCCTTTTCGCATTCCCAATTCTCTTCCTGAATCTGACCATGCAGCAAACAATCATGCACTAGACCAAGGCTTTTCCCTCAAAAGACATACTCTTTACTATCCACAATCCTTACAGGGATATGTATCAATGAAGAATATGGCTCTAGGTCAACGTGATCCCATTAGATCACAAGGTCAAGATCAGGCTGGTACTTTTTCAACTGCGATACATGGAACACATTATGCACCATGCTGAATCGTGGTGGTAATGCCAACTGATATGACACCTCTCCAACCAGTTCCAGTAACTCAAAAGGGAGAATTTATCTAGGAGATAACTTTCCACGCTTCCCAAAATAACGATGTCCAGGCCTTGGTGTGATCCTTAAAAAGACATGATCACCCACAACGAACGACAACGGTCTTTAAAGGTGATCTTCATAATATTTCTGACGACTCTGAGAAATCTCTATCCTCTTTCTAATTAACTAGATCTTCTCTATTGTCTCTTGGACAAGGTTGGCCGGACTAGTGAAGTTTCACCAGTTTCCACCTAGCATGGTGGAGAACGACAAGGACACCCATACAATGCTTCAAAGGGATCCATGCGTATTGAGGCTTCAAAGATGTTATTGTATGATAAATCCACTAATGGTATATGATCCTCCCATGAGCCACCAAAATCCATTACAGAAGCCCACAACATGATTTCCAATGTTTGTATCGTCTGCTCAGATTTCCCATCTGTCTGAGGATGATATGACGTGCTCATAGGGAACTGAGTTCCAAGGGATTGTTGTAAAGATTTCTAGAAATGATATGTGATCCACAGATCTCTATCTGATACTATAGAAATTTCTACCTCGTTCCTCTTTAACACTTCTCAGATATATATTTTTGAAAGATCCTCCACCATATGAGTTTCAAGAATAAGGATGAAATGTGCTGACATGGTTAGATGATCCACTATCACCCAAATGGCGTCATCTTTCTAGACTAGACCTGTAACAAAATACATTGCTATCTGATCCCATTTCCACACATGGGTGGAAAAAGATTGTAACATACCAGCTGCTCTCTGATGCTCTTATTTATCCTACTGAAATGTTAAGCACCAGGAGAAAAAGTCATGCACCTTCCTTTTCATACATCTCCAAGAAAATTGTGCCTTCAACGTATTATACATCTTCTGTGCACATCGATGTAAAACCCATATTGAATGGTGGTAAGCATGAATTAGTTGTTTCTGACAAACTATAGGTACAACCATCTGATCTCTGAATCAAAAAACAGAACCCCCATCAACCTTATATCCCTCAATGATCTCCCCACCATTGATTTTTGAACTTACAACCAAAAATTCCACATCAAGTGTTTGTGCTTGTTTGATCATTTCTACCACATCAGGAACAAGCATAGCTGAAATGAAAACTGCAACATCACCTCAGTCTTCACATTTCAAATTCTTGTTTGCTAGGACCGACATCAAGTACCATTCATCTGAATATTCTTTTTCCAACTGAGCATATGACTTTCTAATCAATTCATCCACAACCAAATTTCCATTCCTCTGTGTGTACATCAAGTAAATTTCAAACATTTGGAGAAACTCCATCAACCTCCTTTTCACAAAATTCATATCTCGCTATGATGAAATGTATTTTAAGCTTTTGTGATCTGTAAACACAGTAAATTTCTCAACCAAGAGATAATGTCTCCATGTTTTCAAAGAATGAACGACTATAGGCAACTCCAAAACATGCGTTGGGTAATTCTTCTCATGAACTATCAACTTCCTTGAACCATAAGCAACCACATGGTATCCTTGTATGAGAACACAACCCAACCCTGATCCTAAAGCATCATAATACACCACATAACCCTGTTCAGAATCTAATAGAATCAAGATAGGTGATGATGTAAGCCAAACATTCAATTCCTAGAAGGACTTCTGACATTCTTCTGTCCATAGGAATGGAGCATTCTTCTTTGTCAGAGTTGTCATTCCTCAAGCTATTTGTGAGAAATCATTCACAAAGCGTCAGTAGTAACGAGATAGACCAAGAAAACATTGTATCTCTAACACATTATTCAGTGGTTACCAAAAGATAATGGATTATATCTTCTCAGGATCAATAGAAAAACCATTATCAGAAATGAAAAGGCCTAGGAAACATACTTCCTATCTCCAAATATCACACTTTGATAATTTGGAATACAAGCGATGATCCCTCATGATTTATAACACTATTTCCAGGTGCACCTCATGATCATCCCTTGTTTCTGAATAGACCAAAAAGTCTCCCCCAAATTCCACAACCAAAATACCTAGATATTGTTGAAATAACTGATTCATCAATCCCATGAAGGCTAATGGTGGATTTTTTAGACCGAAAGTCAGTACTACATATTCGTAATGGCCATATCTACTTCTGAAATATGTCATTGGAATATCATCCTTCCGAACTCGCAATTAGCGATATCCTGATTACAAGTCAGTCATGGAGAACCACTGAGCTCCCCTTAATTGATCGAAAAAATCATCAATACATGGAAGTGGATATCTATACTTTACCGTAACTTGGTTAAGCTTACGATAATCAACACACAAACGAAGAGTTCCATGTGCTTTCTTCACAAACAAAACCAGTGCTTCCCACAGAGATGTACATTGTGGAATAAACCATTTTCATTCTATCACCTCTAACTACACATCCAATTCATATAAATTTGTTGGTTACATCCTATAAAATGGAAGGGAAATAGGACTGGTCCCCATAAGGAGATGAATAGTAAACTCCACTTCCCATAGAGGTGGTATCACTGAGATGTTGTTGGGAAATGCATCATAACATTGATCCACAAAAGCTGGAAGACTGTGTTCCTCGATCTCTTCCATTGATGCCAAAGTCATAGCTTCCAATTGGTAAGAGATAGTTTCATCCAATTGTTCCAATACTCTCTTTGCACCACTCTATACAACGCAATCCCCTCTAAAGAGATGCTGGATGTTTTCCTTAGTCATGAAACTAATTATTCTTGCATAACAGTTGATTTGAGTGTTGAATGTTGTCAACCAATCCATACCCAGGATTACATCATAGAAATCCATATCTAACATTGATAAGTCCCATATTAACTCAACTCCATCAATAGTTATAGCACAATCTCTACACACAAAGGCATGTCATTCTCTTTCACCAAGAGGAGTTTGCAGTTTCAAAATAAATGGCATCATTTCCAGTTTTAAACATAGAAAGTAAAAACACATGAAGCAATGAAGGAAAGTGATGAACCAGTATCAAACAAAACTAGCACAAAGGTAGAATTCAATAGAATCGTACCTCATACTAAAGATGGTCCATCCTGATCATCGACAATCATTTGGTCAGCTCCATATAATTTATTCTTCACTGTACTATTCACTTTTTTTCTTACTATGGTTGCCCTGGTTGAGGAGTCATGGTATTTCTAGAATCACTATAGTTAGCTCTGTTATACTGGAGAGACTAACTTTGTTGTCATCATCCTATCGAATCTTATGATTCTTACGATGTCTGGGAAGTGTAATGCTCAACTGACCTTGGAGCATTTCTACAATAGCGTTGTAGATGCCACATTTTCTTGCAATTGTGACATGCTCGAGGTTGTGCCAGATTGTCCCGCTTTATATGGTCTTGCGAAACACATTTAAAACAACATGCTTTGCTCTGGGGTCATGGAGGAAGGTTCACTAATCCCACTATCTAGTTCTTATTTCCACTTGCACCATGGAAATAGGTGTTCCATTTCCTCTTATTCCAAGTGGTAGAGTTCCCACCGTTTCCTTTAGGTATCATCATTCCTCCTCCTATAAATCCCAATATATCATGCTTAGAAACAGTCGCTATGTTCACCATTTCTGTATAATATGTAATACAGATCACCACAATATTCGATTGAATCTCCTACCTTAGCCCTGATTTGAAGATGTGTTCCTTCAAGGACACACTTACTGCAACCTCTAGTGAAAACCAGACTAAATTCATGAACATAGCCACATACTCTATGACAGAGATTCTCTCCTAATTCATTCTAAAGAAGTCCGTTGTTTTTTGGATTTTGAACATGTGAGGATAGAATTGTTTGTTGAATAATTATTTAAAATCCTCCCATGTAAGGCCTTCATCAAATTTAGTCTCCACAGCTAAATCCCACCATTGACAGGAAAGATCGTCAAGCATATACGTCACCAACACGACCTTGATCTCTGATGGTGTGTCGATGAAATTGATGATAGGATTCATCCTACATAGACACACCTCCGCCTTTTCGGGTTTAGTGTCACCCTGAATGTTTGGTGTATTCTACATTATGAACTGGATGGGATGATCGACATGCCTTGGTTCATTCCTTTGGTTCCCCGTATCCATAGCATGAAAAGCCTAGACAATACTCTGAACTAGCTCTTGGTTCACTCGTGGTTCAGGTGAAACCACATTCTCTGCAGCTTCATCAGGTTGGTTTCGACGACGCTTACTAAGTGCCATTTTATAAACCAACAACATCCTCCGTAAATATCAATCTCAAGAAACTGATGTCTTATCATTTCCAATTCTATCACATCAACTATCACAACATTATTTTCCAAAAAATCCTTTTTCCATGTTCAATTTTTTTTGAAAACTTTCAACATGCTTTTTGAAAATCATTCCATTTTCAAAATGCACCAAATATGTTTTTTTTTAAATCGTTCACTTAAAACAATTTCTACATTTTAAAAAATTCACACCATGCATAAAATCATAATTCATTCATTATAATGAGATATGAAATCCTAGTGAGAATTCATTCCTCTACAATTCATTACAAGCTCATCTCATTTGATAAATCTATGACAATGAGATTTCCAGCATTCTAAAAGTGTTTCCAAAACACTTTTGTACCCAACACCTGGGTAACTATATGTTCCACCTAAATGGGTTAGCTACATGCTTTTATGTTATGCATTTCATGTTTAGACAATCCTACTCCTATCTAAGATTTTGACCCAAGGAATAGACAAGAAATAATTTCAACTCCAAGATGAGGAACATCGATGACTACATGTTACACAGGGACCGAACAAACTAATACAATTTTTAATGACCTGCCAATTCTTATTGTCTTGAGAGTACAACGAGTCATTACATGGCCTTAAGCAACATCCCCAAGACGGAAAAGGATGGAAATAAATTCTGAAGGGTTTAAAATACAAGTGGGGGACAATTTACCTTTTAAGAAACAAACCAATAAACCAACAAACGAACATTCACTAAGATGCATGAACAAAGGAATGAAAACTAAAAAACTTCATTTATGTCAAACCACATTGAGTAAACAACGGTAGAAGACCAAACCAAACATCAATATAAACAGAAAAATAACAACTCAAGACTCTCAAAAGTACCCAAAACTCCATGCTTCACTATCTCCAAGCTCCACAATCACAGAACCGCCCCAATCATCACGAGGTAGTACTAAAAACATGGGAAGCATTAACATTTCCCCTGTCTTAGAAAATAGCATAAGAAAAAGAACCAAAGTGCCAATGTAGGGGTTAGTATAAAACTTAGTAGGTTTCCCCAATGACTTCCCTACTTAAACCACTAGGATAGAAGAGTTAACAACATTTATATAAAAACATTTTCTAAAAAACATTTTCTATAAAGCAGTTTGTAACTAAATATAAACTAGATTAGCAAAACCAATATTGACTAAAACCATTCAATTCAAAAGAAACTAATTTCCCAGTAAGTCATTTTTTTAGAAAAATACCTAAACATGTTTTAGAAATATTTAACATAACATCCCTTTTTGGCATACCCAACAATATCCACAACCCGTGCAACCAACAATGCATGCTTCATTATGACAGTTCCATACTCATGAGGGTTTCTTGTCGATCTACCAAGTCGTCACTAGGTAATTGTTTCCCATCTTCCATTAAACCTTTGGCACTGAGCACAAGGTCATATTTCAACCAAGCCTCGTACATACAGTTACCATGTTCCATTACACCCTTTGCACTATTCACAAGGTCATATTTCAACAAAGCCTCATACATATAGTAACCATGTGCCATTACACCTTTGGAACCAAGAACAAGGTCATATTTCAACCAAACCTCATAAATGATACATGAAAACACACAAAATATGCCCATAAATCATGCCAAAACACCCTTTCAATGATAACCCTTTTTTATTGAAAACCATTTCCATCAAAACAATTTCAATGCCAAAGCATTTCAATTACAACCCATTTCAATAAAACTAACTTTTTATTGAAAACCAATTCCATCATAGTCATTTAAATCACAACCCACTTCAATAAAATTCCCTATTTGTTGAAACCACATTTATCAACAAACCATTTACAATTTCATCCAATCCATAATTTAAAATCAACATTTTAAATTCAAGAATCCAATTCAATTGCACAACAATTCCCCATGATTTCACAATTTCTCTAAAACCATAAATAATCACTAATGAATATTTATTCAATGATTTTTACAATAAATTCCATTCAAATAACCAAATTTGAAACTACTACAATCAACTCTAACAAGAGGAGTCGATAGTGAAGCCTCCTACCTTTAGTGTTTTGACGAAAACCCCAACGAATGAAGATCGTACAACAAAATCGGATTACTTCTTCAAAAAAACACCATATATCTCTTCTCCAAGAAAGAATAGGACCAAATATCATCATATTTGGCATCCAAACACATAGATCTACCCATAGTGGGCATATATCTATGAAATCGAGAGAAGAGGAGAGGTCGATCTAAGTAAATCTAAGAAACCGAATGAGAACGATGAAGAACAATCACAAACCTCGTGAATCCGGCTTCGATTCGCCAAGAGAAGCATTAGAATTTAATCTGGAATGATGGTGAACCCTCTTTGACCCCAGGAGATCCAAAATTCCTTTTTAGGACCACTTAAGATGAAAAACGATCCACTTAGAGGCAAAAATGTGTGAGATCCACCTTTATAGGATCTCGTTTAAGTGGTCGCATAGTTTACTTGCATGGTTAGACAAACCGTGCGCTAACCATGAATTAGCCACTACCTTGGAAGACCCTCCACGTACGGTTTGGATGCACAGTTATAGAAACTGTGTGCCACCCATGCGGAAGCTACTGCCTCCAAGACCAACTACACACGGTTTTTCTGTACGGTTTAGACAAACTGTGTGTCATCCGTGTGACTTCCCCTTTGCCTCAAAAAATCATTAAAATTTCTCTTGACTCTCCCATTCATCACCCATAACATTAAAACCATGAAAAGCATCATGTAAGGGTTACATACAAGAAAATGGGTGTACTACAGAGTAGATGATGCACCCTAAAACATCATTATTTCTTCTGTTGAGGGAGTCGATTAAATCTCCATAATATATGATTTTTCCCAAGAACGCTCCTTAGTAATGAAAGACACATTTTTAATTCACCTATTAAATGATACGCAAGGAGTTCATAAAATTTCAATAAGTTATAAAACATTCATTGGATAAGGAAATAATTGATGTCTCTATGAAGAATTTATGCTACTGATAAACCATGTAGTCAAGGATTTAACCCTTTTGTATTCCTACTTTTTTATATTATTTAAATTTATACTTACATAAACCTCCTAAAATGAGGTATTATAAGTGGAAATGTAAATTTTACTACCATATCATACTCCAAATTCTGTCATCATAGAGATAACCCTCTCGATTATTTGGGTGAATTATTTTCCCTGATTAGAGTACCACCAATGCTATATAGTAGACATTAAAAATTAGTTTATTTATTCTCAATCAAATACAGTATAACAAGGTATTCCCATTTTCTAATAAGACGTTGGATGAATTATAATGGAAAAGTATAAAATTTGAATTTAGAGGAAGGAAAGAGAATATAAATCATTAGCGTCGACATGCTCAAGACATTATTCATATGTTGGGTTGTCAAAAAATTTATCACCACCTCATTTCACCATATCATTCACCCACCACATGGTAGGAATCTGGTCAAAAATTGCATAGATAAGAATTTATTGCTCATAGAAATAAAGCCTCACTTAATTTTAGTAGTTATCAAAGTGAAGATCGAATGGGGATTTGAAATCTTCTATCTATAGAACCTTCAACCCATCTTGAAGAAGTGTCAATGTGATTTTTATATTTGAATATATATCCTTCCCCAATTAAACTACCTTCGGTTCTACGCATTCTGAATACATCCCATCCTTTTTTCAAGATGACCCATCAAGCCATGCTTTCACAGGCTTCTAATCCCTTTCTATTATACATTATGAATGAGAAAATGGAACATGAGACTCCTCTTAGATGTTACAACAAGACCAAATTGGTGCGGCCTCATTTGGTGTGGCCGTTTTGATTCTGTTTAGAAGGTTGATCCTTATAAAGGGTTGTTTAGATGAGATGAGAACCACTTCATCATCACTCTCTAAATCTGAAAACTCAACCTCCAAAATAGAAGAAGGACCTTCTAAATGATTCTAAAACATCCTAATTATCATCCTCATCCCAACCTGATGAACATATTTTTCTATCACCCCATCATGTATGATGCAATCCAAGTCTCAAATTATCGGGAGGTTAACCTACTGGTTGCATCAACCAGAGGATGTTTGATCACCACCAATGTAAACTCCATGGCTATGAGAATCCACAGTTGTCAAGCTACCATCAGATGATTTTATAATGTAATGTTCCCCAAGGAAATATAAATATTTACGAAAAGCACATGAACTATAATTAAAACTGGTATGGAACATAAGCCTCAGATATAATCTCACCACTGACTATACTCATGAACACTCCATTCCTAAATGGTATCATGTATGACCTCCGCTCAATTTTATACATCTCCATGTCAATAAATATCCCCATGTTTAGATTATTTTGGTAAAATAAGTCTAAATACTTAAATAAACTCAAACATGTTTGGATTTCATGGGGTTTCAATGATCGAGGAATAATAATAGAAAAATGATACTCATGTTTATGAAACTCTCTCTTGAGGAACATGATCCCACTTTTCACAATGTAGGTCATGATGCGATCTGCAATCCATCCTCAGAAAACCAGGAATGGTCTTCTGATTCTGAAGGGAGCCTTCCCAAAATGAACATGAGATAGGTTCCTGTGGAATTTTTCTAAAATAGGGGTGGTTAACCCCAAAAAATCTTAATCGACCATCTTGGCTACTAGAAATAATGTTCTTTGTGTCGTGCCACCACGGGAATGTTGTACAGATAGTAAATAGGCACTAAGAGACATGGAGAGAATCTTACATGACATGCCCTATATTGAACGGTGTGCTCCATTTTGTATACCAACATGTAATATTCTCCCTTTTCCAATGTCATGTATAAGATTCCATGTATGCTTATTAGTATTTCCTTGGGTCAGTTCAACAGATGCATGTATGTGGTGCCTTCCCCCTTTATCCTCGAGAATTATTTCATCTAAACCTCTATATAAATATAAAATTTTAAGAATGGGTGTACCTTCTTAATATCATGAGCTATTTTTTGTTTCTTATACACTAAAGAGGGAATCATATCTATATCAACCCACATGTCCATTAGATATATTAATTAATCATACATATATTTGAGGATCGGATACCCATAAATCATTTGAACATCCAAAAAAAATATGCCAACTTATCCATGCGTCATATTAAAAGAATTCATTTGTGAAAGAATCCATTAGATGCACGACTCCAATACCATCTCATCATTCTTATACACATGTGTCTTTCCTACCATCATGGACACGTAAATTACAACATCGTATAGATCATTTTTGAATTATGTTCTCTCTTGGCACACCCATTACACCCACATCCATAAAGGCTTAACACCACCTCCTGGGAAGAATTGTCAATATTTCCTCCAGCACGCCGACAGATCTGTCTATAAATATTGAAATATACCTGAATATTAATTCAGTATTAATTAAAATTTGTGTGATTTTACATCTGTAGTACATGGTTTGTGATGCATAAAAAATTAAATAGATGATGTCCCAGAATATATATTTGTAACAATGTTGGAAATGCTGGAAATTGTGAAATTATTGTGACATTGAAACCAAGAGACTATAATGTTGTTCATTGGAGTCAGTGTGAGGACCTACCATATATTTCCTTGTCCATAAAGTTTTATATAGGTACACTCGGGAAAATTACAGTGATCTTTCTTCAAATTACTCATCAGATCATGAAGACTAGTGTAATAGATGTCTTAATAATCGTACCCTATGACATTCATCATCTCCTCAATAAATTGACAAGCTTATTCATCAAAAAAGACAATATTCCTGATATTCATTGAATCTGGAAGGAGTTATCAGATTTTTTTAGAGTATCTTCATTCTATAGAAACACATGAAGATATGAAATTTTTTAAAAGGAATGATTTTTTGGATGTGGCTCACAGATGTGCGTCATGAAAGTGCCTCACATAAGAACATCATTCACGATCCGCATGCAATTCACTCACTCAACCCTATGAATCACACATCCAAATACATATTGTACATACATGAATGATTAATTGAGAAAAAAAATTTAGTATAATATCTCTTAAAAAGACTATCATGGTGATATCTATAATTTTTTAGTTGTGATACTTGTTTATTAAAATGAGGACCATATTTATAGGTGAGGCATCCTACTTGTGTGACCCGCATGTGAGATATTTCTATGAAGAATACATGAAAGAACAAAAAATCATGGAAGAAATGTCTGATTCATTTATCCTATTTGATTCATTTTCATTATGTTCATACCATCTTCCTTGTATCAGATTCTGTACTGAGGGAGGGATTTTTTTGTCACTCTGTTTTTTCACATGGAAAAAAACGGGAAATAACATAGAAAAAACAAAATAATTAGGATGAATAAGTCTAAGGATCACAAATACCACCAATGGTAGTTCTCCTAAGGTACCCCAAACATTTTCAGCATGCAAGGTACCTCCACAAGACACCTATGTGAAGGGGAAAACTTTCCCAAGGACCCGTATTTTCTTATAAATAGGACCTTATTGTATTCATTTTGATCAAATAAAATTCTTGTATGCCAACTTCATCTCTCATCATCTAAGTCCTTCTATGAAACCCTATAAGGAATTCTAGTTAGACTTATAATTTATAAATGATATGTAATTAAATAGGGGCAGTGTGATTAATTCAAGTATGGTGATTATGATTAATAAAAACATCAGAATAGATTCAATCAACTGATAATGAAATGAAGACCAGAATGATTTACCCTTCCTCAATAGGAAAATACACGAATAACTTATTGGAATACATGTATATCCACTGTAATCTTGATAAATGTATCACCCATGTGTAGTCAACCATGTGGTTTGTCACCCACGGTGGTACCGGTTCACCCATAACATCATGCGCGAACCACCTCTTGTGTGATCCTTCTTGACTTGCCCAACTTTATATCCTACATGATCCATCTATTATGCCTTCTTAAAATTCATCCAAGGGAGGACCTATAAACATTTGTATCACTTTTTTGATGGGGATAAACACAAATCCTCTACTAATACATCTGAACATGCACAACCGTGATGATTAGCACACTAGTGTTTCCTCAACTTGGGATTTTATTCCTATGGTCATAGGTCCCCCACACAAGTTTGGTTGGCCTATTATAGTCTTTAGGGTGCATTTGGGTATGTATTACCTTGGTCATGAGGACCCATACCCTTGGTACATTATAAATGAGTTCTAGATCATGGATATTAGGGTTTGGACCATGTCCTCCCATTCACTTCTTGGTGACCTGGAGCCTCCAATTCAAATAAATGACAATAAGGAGCGTGTTTCCATTTCCTTTTTACACAGAATGAGATCCTAATCGCACTATAAAACTCATTTTATGTCATCTCTCATATATTAATTTCATAGATTTTTATAGGAGGTTTCAGTCGTGCTTCTACATAAAAACACATCGTTCGCCTTCATTTCGTCCCCGGTCTCCATGCCTTTGAATCATGTCCAATGTAAAGGGTAGAGCTGGATGTGTCAAGCCTTAGGCATCTTCCACTAATATATAAGGGAATGTTTGTTGTTCATTAGATCATCATTTCCTCTTATAACATACACCGATCATGAATCACATTTGCATAGTGTTTAATGGTAATAATGATTTCTACACGATCCATTCCTAAAAATTGATCTATGATAACTTTAATTCATTCTCTAACCAGGATACATTGGATACCAATCTATTGACCAATATCAAAGTGTCATCCTCCTCATGAGATAACCCCAATAATAACCCCCCATTTACCATGGTGTCAACCTAATGAAAGAGCCTCATAATAAATTATATTAGACTCCTTCATTGGTATAATCCAAATTAAACCCCAATAAATCAATAAGCTATGAAATCTATCATGGTACCTTCTATAGGGATTCCAATTCAAGAATAAGTCCCATCAATATTTATCCAAAATTTAAATACACCTCTACGATACTCCCCAAAGAACAATGAAATTGATTCCCACCCAAATGGTATATGTAGGAATCCTCCATTAGGATCAATCCCAGCTCCAAAATAAACAATGTTCTCTCTAGGTGATATCCCATCCTTGGTTTAATTCAACTTGGTAACCCGTATACCATTCAGATTTCTTGGGCTTCTTAGACATACTTCCACCACCAAACATTGACTGAGCATATTCTTCATATATTTCCTTTCCACATGATGTATTACATTACAGTTAGGTCCCTATCACATAACCATAAGTTGTATGATGAGCCCCATTAATATGAACCAATCTATGTGGGTTTTGATGCATTTTACAAGGATACAATGTATTCCCAACTATGGGTTTAATCCCAATATATAAAAAAAATCTTGTCTCCCTAGATAATTATAAACTCTATAGTGATATACATATCCTTGGATTAAAACAAACTCTATAGTGCCCCATTGTGTGGATAGAAAACAAAAATCATTATAATAATGAACAAAGAATCTATATGTAATATATAAGAGGATACCGTTAATATAGAATCTTATATAAATATAGATATCTCTATTGATGGAGAACCATGGTTACATACAAATAAATATGAATTACATACATTCTTATAATTTATTTATAATATACTCAGAAACCTATATCATACATGGGAATTAATACAGGATTACTGAACATTTCATAATTATATAAGAGAGTAATGGAGTAAGAAGAATAATCCCAAAAATGGGGCGACGAGTCCATCCTCCCTTCCTCTCAACGAATGTATGTTCTTAAGATACTTCTGTCAAAATCCTTAACGATCTCCTAGATTTGGAAATATTGTTCATTTGGGTAAAAAACTATTGGGTGTTTCTGTTTCAATGAACAAAACTGTGGGAAACAATCTGAAAAGAGTGATTCCTAAACTACACAGATATTCTGAACGGAAATATCTACAAATTATAAATATAATATCCAAATTATAAAATAAAAATATATTTTCTAATTAGTTTAAACACAAGTTAAAGTAATGTGATAAAGAATTATTTTATCATTAACTATGGTAACAAAGGATTTATTAATAATGGCGTCAAATTGTTCATTATAAAATATCAATTGAACAATCAATGGACCATATTTCATATTTATTAACATTTATAATTTACTGGGTTAGAGATAGAAATTCTATAAATTTTAAATATTTTAATAAAATTTAATTAATTATGAAATAATAGTAATATCAATTTTGAAATTATTAATTTAAATATATTTTTAGAAATATCAAAACCATTATAGAATTAAAATTAATTAATTTCATAGATTATTGTAATGGTATATTCAAATAAAAATGGAACACAATAATTCATTTTATTTAATTCTCCTTTATGGTTTTTAGAGCCAGTTATTTTTTTAACTATTAATTAATTATTCAATGCATTGGCGTATATTAAGAATTTAATGTAACTATTTGATATAAAAATTTAAAGATAAATTAGTATGGTAAAAAATATAACTTTTATTTGAAAAAATTATGTATAACAAAAGAAATTTAGTTTTTTCCTAACCCTAAAATCATTTTATAAATTTCAAGGTGGGAATTTACAATTTTACAATTTTTTCTTTAACTTAATTTTTTAGTATTTTTTATTGAAATGTGTCCTAGAAAAGAATAAATTTTTGGGAAGAAGGTCATAAAAGTCAAATTATGTCGAAAAATGGTTTTGGACAAGTGTCGGGTCATTTTCCACAGATGTTTTAGGTTTAATACCTTGGTGAACTCATTTTTACCATGATCATAATAATTACGTATAACTATTTTCTCTAATTGAATTAGTAAAAATTTATGTTTTCCATATTAGAAAATAAAAAATAATTTTTATTAAATATTAAATCAAATTTTCTAAATTCATATCACATAAGTAGAAAATTTTTATATAACATTATTCACATAGACCCGACAAGATAGTAAGTTATGAAGAAGATTATTTTTTGATGATAATGATTCTATATTAAAATTTACACTAATAGTAAAAAATTTATGATACTAAATTAATATGTTTTGATTTAGACAATATATAATTTTTTTAAAAATCATTTACAACTAAGGATTATTTTATGAAAATAAATACAATAAACATTATGCAATTTAAAACACTTTTAATGTAAACCCATTTCTAAACCTGAAAACAAAATTTTACGAAAATAATATATAAAATTGACAAAAATGTAATGAAATATAATTAAATAATATATTTATTACTTTAAAACATATTCAAGAAACATTTATCATTTTTAATTAATTTATTTATTTTGATGAATATACTTTTCACAAAAATATGTATTTTCACAATTCACTAAAACACTAATATTTTACGAATTTAGTTGGGGGTAGATCATGAGTTGTAAACACTATAATACTACATCCAAAAGACTTGTTGTTGAATCCTATCAATCACATTGTGGATTCGTATTATAAGCTGGGAGATAGGCGTGATAAAAGTTGGTGGTGATGCAAATAGAATATTGCAGGCACAACACTGCATAAGGCTATTAGGCCATGTTCATGGGCCACTTAATGATGGGCCTATAAAAAATTTAATGAGTCTCCCTTTTCCCATGTTATAAGATTCATTTTAATTGATAAAAAAATTTAATCCATCCCTATCTTTTAAAAAAATGAAAAATCCCAAAATTTAACCCAAAGTAAATTTATATATTTTGATTCCAAAAATGATGTTAATTTTTTAAAATAAATTATATAAAATTTAAAATGTATATATATATAATAATTACATCAAAATATATAAACTAATTTTATATGGAATCATTTTTTATAGAATAAAATTAAATTACATAAAATTTATTGACTATTAAGTTACCATTTTTCAATAACCAATATTGAGTTTGAAATTTAAATATATATTTCATAACCTATTTAACACAATTCATAACCAAAAATTTAATCAATGAATTATAATAAACATATATATTTTTGATCATTTATGTTTTTCTTTTCATGTTGAATTTATTATTGAACATAAAAATCTATAGGTTGCATGTAACACAAGATAAATTGAGTGTTTCATTTTATCAGTATAAACTATGTTTTTCATTTCATTTATGATATAAAATATAATTTGTTTCTTTTAAAATCAAGTGGTGTTACAAAACCATCCACTAGACAATTTCTATTGGGATTGGTAGTTCACACTATACATATTTCTATCCAAAGTACGGTTTTGCAGCATTAGGTCATGTACGAATTGTATCAGGGAGGTTAAAGAATTATGGATATAGTTTGAATTATTAGTGTTATGATGATTAGTTTTGGATGTATAGAGAAATTATTTTATGGGTTCTTATGACTAGTAAAATAACTTGTGAAAAATATGATTTGTGGGACTGTATGATGCATCCTTTCACTAGAGCTCTATAAATATGTAAATTATATTAGAACATGAAGGAATCAATGTCATGGTATAATGGGTTGGTATATACATTTTATAATGTGTTAGAAGTGCTTTTATCCACATATTTCTAAGTTAAATCTACTAGATATTCCATAAAAAATTGAAAATGTTTCTAAACACATTATTCCAAACTCTATGTAGTAAACATGGTTATATAGTTAGGTTCATGGTGACCTATCACCAACACATCAAAATCCTGTACGTAACTAATTAGTCAATTAGGGTTCATTACATAGAACTGTTGGAGAGGTATTTCCCCCACTAGTCTAATAGATAATATTCACACCAATTCCATGGATTTTAGTCCATGTAACGTATAAATAGACTAAAAACATTACATTTAAACATCATGAGATATTACAAAAATCATTATCATTGACGATGGTAGGGCATCAAGACATACTCGACCTCCATTAGGGTTGAGCGGATGTTCCCTACTATACTAAATCATTCATAGAACATATTAGGTATTCTTATGAAATTACTTGTGGTGGATATATTTTAAATACAAATTTTGATCATGTCCTTCAGAGGTATATTTTTTTTTCTGACTTCTCCCTTATAAATTCATTGCACTTGTGTATTTTTAGAGTATTGTATTGTGACCTTTAGTTTCCTGAATGTATTGTATCATGAAATTTGAGTAGGTTCAATTTTTCTTAGAAAATATGAATCTATTATATCTATCAAGTTAAATCTAATTATATATCATTATCAACGAGTATAAAATTTTGGTTATCCCTCTAATTTTCATGAGAAAGTGTGATACTAGATCTATTCCACCCAAAAGGTTCAATGAACTTATCATGCTTGTAGTGGTGAAGAAAACATTCATCTTCTATATCCCTAAAAGGGAGAATAATAGGGTAACTATAGTAAAACTAAGGATATTCCACTTTGATAGAGATATAAAAATAATAAAGGGCCCCTATGGGGATAGGGTGGACACCCTAGAAGGTTTTATAATGGAAGATGTTATGGTGTGGGTTTTGTGAAGGGTGGAAATAACTTTGTTCATGAAAAAAAAACCACATCCTAGTGGTCCATGATAGGTATAAAAAAGTTGATAAGAATGTGGTTAAATTCATGTGATAGAGGAATTTTTTCAAGTAGGTCCTAACATGGTTTGAGGTATGGTTTTGGATAACTCTACATTTGATCGTGTACACATTAATGCGTATGTAAGATGTTTTTTAATTATTATATAATTTTCTAAAGTGATATAATTTCTTAATGATCCCAAAAAATGAATATTTTTTCAATGAAAACAACTATCAGTTATCAAGCCCTCGATATTTTTTATCATCAGTATGTGAATTTTATTTCAGGAAATAATTTTTTATTGAATATGATAATCAATGATTTTATTTCCTATACAATTAACATTGGAATATTATAGTTTTTTATAATCAATGATTAGTTATAATTTTACATTCATAGGGTGACATTTAATTGCACTTATGGGTAAACATTTAAAATTAATATTGAGTGGAACACATTGACTTTTAGATCCCATGATCATGTTTTCATAGTCGATCAACCATCAATTAGAAATAATATTTTTTAATACTGATGTTATGTAAAAGTAGTTACTTGGGAGGATTTAGGACAGTATAGAAATATTCCTTGATTAATTTATATTTTTTTAATATAAATTTAGTTGGAAAACCCATCATCAATATTCACACCAGGGACACATTAATATCTATATAATCTTCTCAAACTATCATGAATAATATCATGGTGGTGAAGGTGAGGGTTATGGTTATTTTAGAGATATTTTTCTATTAAACGTTGTTTTTCCACTCAAGAAGCCATATTATATTCTCTATGTAGCTGGATGAAAGATTGGGTCATTTTATTAAATGTAATAATAAAAAACATGTGATAGTTACGAAAAGAATAGAATATAACTTTGGCCAATGATCCCTTCTAAAAAATGAAATGAGTGATATAGTTATCCAAAAGGTTAATTGTTTCATTAAATTTTGATTCTATAAAACGATATCGTAATGATATTATTTATATTCCACTATCATCAGTATGAATTTTTCGTTATTTAATTTGGAAGGATAAACACCCTTTAAGTGTTATTATAACAAATTTACTAGACCCTCTATCAATAAATTGAACAGTTCATTATGATTATAGATAATTATATCCTAATTTATTTTAGGATGTTGGAGGATCATTTGATGAATTTAAGGAATTCCCTTGTCTTCCTTTATAACCCAATATTTGATGACATGGTATTGATGTACATGTTTTGGCTGTGAACAATTTTATTCTAGAGGATCTCTATCTTAGATACTGTTATGGAAGATGAAACTCTTGAGAGTGAGGCTATGATGGATTGCAAAGAAATGAATATACTTTATGTACTATATAATTTCAAAGTGTTATTAGGTTATTATCATATATTTGAATTGAAATTAGCATATATTGATTCCCCTGTGATTTCACTATACTTAATGGGGTATAAATACCTCAATAATGATCATTTTGATAAATATTTCATCACTATGAAGAATAGGTTGACTACTAATAAAATTGTACTATTTATAAATGAATGAGACAAGTATGTGGTGTCACATGATTCATTATGTTCATGTATTTTTTTTCAAACTAATAGTGATATTAGTCATAATTTTTTATATATGTAGATAGTTAATGGAAAATGAGACAAATTATTGGACATATAACTATGATGAATAATTTTTAGTTTTTTTTGAAAAATTATATAGACACTCTCATCTCAAAAGTATTTTTCTATTCATGGATAACATGAGTCTTTGATATATATTCTCTTATAGATATCATATTTTAATGGAAAAGAAATGATAATATATAATGAAGGATTACAACAAAGAGATATGTTATAATTTAGGTTAAGGTGAAATGGTGCTTGATACCCATAGTGAGTAATAATATAACCAAATGTTGGAGGCGGAATCTAAAAAGTTGTCCTCGATGCCACTAATTATGGTTATTGAATTGGATTATGTTTTCTTGATCATGGGTTGATACTTACCTATGTATTTACATGGTGAAGTATTCTAAACATGGAGAAAATATATTGGGGGATCTATAAACAAAATATTATCTCAAGATATTCACGTAATCGATTTTCTAAATGTAGATATCACATCAACTTCTTTTCAGAGATTTTAGTAGTTATTGATTATTTTTTGAGGTAGTGTTGAGGGTCACATGAACCAACCCATGGAGACATCCCATTGGTACGTATTAGGATTACAATTCCACACCAAACCTACTTCCAATGGGCTAGTTATTGGTTTTTAGTATAATTTATACTCATCACAAATGATGGTAGGCTTTATCCCAATACACATATACACAATAGAAAATTTCAAAAAGTATATAATAATGAATTATAAAAAAAATAAACTATATTATATATTATTATTTTTCATAACACTATGAACTAAAATAATGTAACAAATGATAATACATGGAGTGGGGATGAAAAATAAACAACCAAACACCCAAATGGTGGAATAATATAAAGAAACTGAGGAGAGTGTATTTATACTATAATATAGAAGATGACTCAAATTTCATTCACAACTATAACTTTAGATAATTGATAAACTCCCACTCTATGAACACTATATCCACTAAATTAATCACTAAACTATCTATCATATTCATAAAACTCAAAAGGTAAAAAAGAAAATGAAATTAATTCTTTATTATATACTTAAATAGAAATACACCTTGGAAATCATGAACCAATAATGGAAGGTATTGTCTGCTAAAAACAACAAGTTAAGATATATCCCAATCAATTTGGATGAATCCTATGGTGAAAAAAACCCCATTTATTCAATTATTTATAGAATATGGGACGCAGGGCCCCACCCATTATCAAACCAACTTTGCATGGAAAGGTATAACCTCAACAAACCCATGAATTAATGATTCCCAACTACACCATGAAATTGTCACCTATCTGAGTAATAATATGGGAACCACCCCATTATAACGAAGAAATATTGGTTAATGATGTACAGAACCCTAAGGGAGGAATTTCGCCTCATAGGGTTGCGTGAGTAAGATAATGGATTATTGTAATATGTGGATAGAGGAAATTCATTATGATTATGTGGGGGGGGTGTAACAAATATATAGATAGGGTTACCTCACCCCTTTATATCGGGGATTAACAAAATCAATCATCTCTATGTTGGGGACACAAACCTCATCGATGTAAATGGACCGAATTATTTGATCTAAAGGACCTGAACATTACATTTGTTGGGGAGTTCCAACTCCTAGGATAATATAGGGGCCCCACACCCTATTAATCACAAAGTAACAAGAAAGTACCTAATTCCATGTATTATCTTGTCACTGAATCCAATACTAGCCATTAACCCTATGGAGTGTAATTTTAAACCCACCTAAAACATGGTGTAAATATCAATGTGTTGTTTAAAGGATTAGACCATTGAACTCTATAATATATAAATTTTTGGATAAGACATATCTATTACCAAACTTGACATACTCATGTAAATATATATAAATTTTAACATCATTTATTTTTTTAAAGCCATATTTTCTGTAATTGTTGTTAAATTGAGAGACTCCACATAAGTATCATTTGGTTCATTTCAGAAGATGAAGTAGTTTGCTGGATGAATATTTTCCCAAGAATAAATTACATTACATGTATTCAAATACATGACATGTATTAAATATTTGGTGTTTATTCGGCTACCCTAACCTCATTCACTTCACATAGAGGTTCCCTTGTAGGGAAATCATGATAATTACACACTGCATATGGAATTTACACACACTATAAATACATGAACTACATTTTTAAAAAAAGAGGAAAACCCATTGTTTTTAAACATGAGATAATCACTCTTCCTTGCACATAAGAATCAACATGTGAGAGCTCCTGAAGCATAGGCCTAGGTTTTTCAAGATATCCACTATCTAGAATATATTTCCTTCTCCACCAGAGGCATTGGACTCCCCATGGTATACCCTCTAATAAACCTCCTCCTATTCAGATTTTATCTTAACCACCATTGTTTGATCTCAATATAATCATATTTTATTCATATTCAATGGATTTTATAGGTTTTTCGTATTTCTTCTAGACTACATTTACACCAGGGTCGAGACTAGACGAGGGAATCCTTATGAAGCTAAGGTAAGTGGAATATGATCTCTACCAATTTTTAGGCATTCCATAAATTGTTTCATTGTTCCACAAGCCCCAGTTTACATTCATCATCTCCCTTTTATCAAATTTAATTAGAATAGACTTCTTATGATGCCATTCATGACCTGAGATACTGCTGAATAAGCACCATGGCTTGATCACCTTGAGTTATCTCACTAAATTTTTTGTGCTTCAACTTGGTGAAATAACATCCATTTCATTAAATGGTTTGAACATCACTTGAGGGATGTTGCCAAATATGTGACCCCTGAATATTTTTGTTAATAGAAAAGAATGGCGGTCCATGACATAGAATCCACTTCCCATGATATATATGGTAACTTAATAAAATACCAGGTCCTCCTTGTTGAATCATATTATAATTATATGGTACAAGTGATTATGCCTCATGACTCATGACTTAAATGGATATTAGAAATAAATGACTATACAATTATACTTATTGACACATAAATGATTGAAATGAATATAAGGTATTTTCTGTTGAATAGGTAATAAATATAATTCATGTTTATTGATTTTACCTTATATTCAATGGTGAATTGAATGGTTCCAACATAAGGACCCCTTGTACAAACTCTAGTTCCTCATTGTTCAAATTTTAAATGATTTGTAAACAAGACAATTAGACATCATCTATCACTCAGATATGATTGTTTGGTGTTACATACTTTTACCTCTAGTAAATTGAAATCAGGTCCCTAAGGGATAACCCTAAAATAGGATCAGTGGAGTGACTATTTGAACCATGCCTTAAGAGAGACTCAGACACTTACATGTAAAACTTGGTACAAACTCACAGTATAGTACTTTAATTTTAATACCATGTCCGTAGTAACATGTGGGACTTCATCCTTGTGTCACTATTTATAGACTCTATGGAATTGATCATATGAGGAGCCCCATGATTGATACATGTAATTTATTTATATGTTATTATGGATGGTCTCTAGGTGTCTCCATATGTTTAATAAGGTGGTTTCAAATTGAATAAATATTAAATAAATATTTTATAATGAAATTGATCAGTTTAGAAAAACATAGGGATGTTTTTTCTAAACCCAATCACAATCCTGGGAATAGTCCATCTGATGGAACTTAACCTAACTCACATTAACTTTTTAGGATCTATCAGTTTAGTAACATTGTCTTAGGCTGAAGAAATTTGTTTTTTTGGGTCTCATAGTAGAAATTAGTCCAATGTAGTTATTTTTTTATTTTTATTACATTTGAATTATTGAGATACACTACTAGTTTTATAATGCACGTTATAGAAAGGAAAAGACACCACGGGTGAAGGATTAATGAGATTGTATCTCAAAGACTTCTTGGGTGCCTTTGGTGCCCGATTAGACTATAATGGTGCATGTATGGGAAAAGGGAAGTATCCATCTTCCAATGTTTGATTAACATGGAATACAAGGATGAAGTTGGGAGAAGAAGACTAAGCCTATGCTCGAGATGCTAGTCTGATATGACTTTGTCCTTTTTGTTTATTTTGATAAAAATATTTATATGATTGTATCTCACACCACTACATAGTGTTTTTTATAGTCATATAAACATGAGATTATCATTATATTGAATGTTTTCATTATCCATCTTCCAGTTATTATTTGAAATCCCTATAATAATTACATATTCTATTTTGGATGATCTACATTATAAATATCTAAATATTAATTTAAATATTACTACTACTATACATCAATATGATATGTGATGGAATAGTCTCCCCAAGGATTCGCTAATTTCCCTTACAACTAGTTAGAACTCTATGCCATTCATAGTGGGGTTCTTGAGGTCTTGTGATCCACCATCTCAAGGAACCTCTATGTAGCATCTATGGTGGGTTTCTACAAAGTAGTATATGAGTGATTTTCCTTTTTTCATCAGGTTGGGGTTTAGGGAGAAGATTAAGACATTGGAATTTTGCTAAGATCATATTCCTAGGAGTATATAACCCATGTATAGGGTAAATCTAAATTTTCCACGATAGTTAAATGCGATTATTATATTCACTTTTACTATTTCATGTAATTCACTATTATGTGAAACACTTGTTTTGTGATATTATTAATATTTTATTTTATTAAAATATGTCTATTAGGCCTTTACCAATGATAAGTGGGAGTTTTAAACTCATTCATCATACTAGGAACTAGAGGAAATAATATTCATGAATTGTAGCATTCCATATTTACATCTAAACATAAATTTCTTGTATTCCAAGTGATTGTTGTATGTTCCTTTTCAGTAATGCTATAAAGTGAACTCTATTTCACTATTATGAAATAATTGGTTAAATTGAACAATAATTCTAAATTATTTGGTTTTATGCGTGAGTGGAAACCCATCTCATCTTATCAAAGAACACTCATGGCATATTATAACAATTGTCTAGTGTGGGTTAGGAAAATGGTTCTTGATGCACCAACATGAATTTATAATGTGTATGGGCCCCAATATATTTTAATTACTGGTGAAATTAACTAGATTTTGATGATTAAATGTTAATTAATTAAATTGAATACAACCTTTAAATTAAAATGGCCACCTTATATGTTGAAATGTGCGATTGTAGTCTGACCTGAACTTAGTAGTGGGATGTAGGTCATGTCACCATTGACCTTTTTATTTTTCATTCTAATAAACATGACCTGTATTTAGAAATAGACATAGGGGTGTTCGTTATTTAGTCGTAAAACCTTTTGTTTAAATTCTTACACATTTCACTACATACTATAAATTTTATCATTGGAATGTGCTTACTATTTTTAGAGGTATTACACTTGGACCTCACAATGTTGGCTAGAAGAGTGATGATGAGAACACTCTATATGTAATGGCCCCTGAGACACCCACTATACCACATGTAGATCCACCTATCGTACCATCTGTAGGTACTCCACTAGGTGTTAATTCCTAGTACAAATATAACTTTCTTCTCTATATGAAATCAGTTCAATGTTCTCCTCAACTTTCCACTTCAATGGAATAGTAGACTTGTGAGTTCAAGAAGTAGAGTCTTTACACCTTATCAGGGGCTGAAGGACCTCAAGATGTAGAGTCTTGGTTATATTATATTGTTTTAATATTCAATAATATCAATATTCATCTATATTGTAGGGTCATGCTCGCAACTATCATGATGTTTTTTCCCACCAAGCATTGTTGGGATGTTCTGACTCTGATTGGTTGACATTAGGGTGTGGTATAGGAAAACATGCAGCTATAATTATTCAACTATTTTTTCCTAAAGACCATGATAGCTGATCACATTGATGAATTCATGAACCTTGAGAAATGTGACATGTTAGTGATCGAATACTCAGCTCACTTCACTAAATTTTATCACATTTCATTAACTATGATTTGTGAAGCCCTAACAACTATGAGGTGATTGAAGGATGGTCTTGAGTATGCCATCTAATTATTGGTGAAAAACTATCGACTAAACATAATTTAAAAAATTGTGAACTATTCCGAAATCACATAGCATAACATGAGGTAATAAGTTGATGTAAATTAGGTATGTTCAAATTATAGGTAATGTTGTGGTTTATCCAGTGGTAAGAAGATACCATTTGAGGGTACGCATGGGGGAAATACTATCATGGTAGAACACATTGATATCCTTTTGGTATGTCATTAGTGTGGTAGGATATCCCATAAAATTACCCAGTGTACGAGGAAGGCAATCAAGTGTCCAGATTACGATAGGATTGGTCACCTACAACATTTATGCCAACATTTTCCTCTAGTTCCTACTAAGTGAGGTTCCATTTATAGGACCCCAAAGCCCCTTAAGAGGGGAGGAGTTAATTAGGGTGTAAGGTTTTACTTATAAAGTGATGGATCTTTTTACCAAATTGGTGTGAACTCGTTAAACCTATCTTTTAGAATGATTAATTAAAAAACATTCAGATGAAAAGAGACAACCCTATAGTTTTACATGGTTAACCACTAAGGTATAGTCTAAGGAACATACAGTGATAGTGTTTTGGTCATACCTAAATCCATTAATCTTCCCTATATATAGAATAAAAATTTTTATAGACATTCAATCCATGCCAGTCACAATACCTTTACATGATTTTAGTGAAATCTCAATACTTCTCTTGGAACACTTCTATGGACCCCCCTAACTCACTACATGGAGATATGTTTAACTCATTTTATCAATATCATGGAAAATTCAATGTATTTCAATTAAATTATTTATATTTGTCTTATAAAAAGACTCTCCTTTCACTTAGAAATGATTTCATGCACATTGAAATCAATTTTCCCTGAAAACATTTTTTTAAAACTACTGATTTTGAAGCACATTCTTGAAACGCACTACCTTTTTGAACCACCCATCATTCAGGAAAAAAACATCTATCATGATGATCAATATGTCAATGTTGAATACCCCATAATCGGGAAACACTCATTATTAAAAATCATTGTCTTCAGTCAAGACTCATTAAGTCTTTTCACGATGCACATGCTCGAATGGAATGTTAGTTTTTGGAGCTCCCATGGCTTCAAGAAATTTGAACGACTTGGGATATTCCATGTAAAATTTCCCATGAAATAATGAGAGTTAGCCTTATATTTATAGGCTCGACTGATCACGGTGCACCACCACCTCATAGGGTATTTTCTAGCTCTTTGATATCCTCTTTTACGCAGCTTATCCATTCACATTGCCCCATTTTGACTTATTAATATTGGGAAGATTTATATCAAACCATCACAATCCATGATTCTCAAATTAATGTAATATCAAAAATTTCCATCATTGATTTTGATTCCCCAATTTCTCATCATGTGTGATTGCCTTTGTTTTCACGTAGATCACCATCAATATTCATTGATAATTTTCAGAACACAATTCACAAAGACCTTATTTAAAAAAACATTCCTTTTACAAATATACATAAGGTCTTAAAGAAAATAAATTTTTTTAATATAACACATCTTTTAAATTTTGGACCCCAAAAAATTGGAACACACAAGGAAATAATGCAACTTCAATACTATTGTCAGCTTCAACCATCAAATCCAATTCCATGCAAACTCCATGATATACCATGTGATGATTCTCCAAAAAAACACAAACCATACTACATTTATAGTAAAGAATAGCCTTTATTTCAACACTATTCCAAAAACACTCTTAGGTGTGGGTTGACTCCTCTTTATACAGGACGCTAGTATTTACAGGCTATTCAGTTTGAGAATCTGGTCGTGGCTGCGGTGGTCATGATTCATATCTTATTTTTCATTAAAGTGGATCTTCTTTGGATTTCAAGGAAGTATCTCCATGCCAAAGTTATGACAATATCTATGATGGTTTTCCTATTCTATGGGAGCATAGTTTATAGAAATCTATATTTAGAGGTAATATTTTGGTATCCACCACTCCAATATCATCATTATTCCAAAAAAATAATTACATTCCTTTTAATGTAATGAAACCATTGGAATCCTAGGGTAGGTGGTCAAGCACTTCAATGGTGTTATGACCCTTGAAATCCCATTAGGAGATCAAGTAGAGGGGATAATCTAGTGCAAGGAGTTCCCCGTTGAAATATGGGTCTATCATTTTCTTTGGTGTTTCATGATCCTTGAGATTACCAGTTTAGACATCATAATTAGTATGAACCTTAACATTACATATCATGTAAAATATGATTGAAATAGTAGTCTAATATCATTCAAATAAATCAAGGGAAACATTTATGTCCGTAAGGTTTAAGGGTGTCTATAGGTGAGTCGAGATGGACTCAAGTTTATTGGGTTAGCTAGAGTGACAAACAAGATAGATAGTCTCTTTAGGAGAGAGTAGGGAATGAGGTTTTAGGAATTCCACCCTATGGTGCATCATTACAATATGTCTTCCCTAAATATTTTTATAGATTAGCACCTAATATGGAAATCTAGTTCACTGTCGAGCTATTTTTAGGTGTGGTACCAATGTCCATTCCTACATATAAGATGCCACCTAAAAAGATAATTGGACTTAAGAAGAAGATTGAATACATATTAGATGAGAGTATTATTAGACCCAACACATCATCATGGTGTTCACCAATACTTTTATCAAAATTGGTGGAATTAACACATAGATTATGAGTATATTATAAATTATTGAACCATATTACAGTGAAAATAGGTATCAATATCCCCATATAGATGACCTCTTTGAGTAGCTCTAAAGTGAAAATGTTTTTAATAAGATAGATTATCAGTCATTCTACCCTTAGGTTCTTGTGAGGCCATCATAAATTACACATACAATGTTCTGAAGAAATTATGGTGTGTATTAGTATCAGGTTATGTATTTGAGACTAAAACATTTCAGCATTCTTCATGTCATTGATGGATTGATTTTTCCTCCCATATCATGATTGGATTATGGTAGTCTTCATAGAAGGAATCTCAGTGTACACTCCCACTATACATAACCATTCTAATTATCTTGATATTGTGTTTTGTGTGTAAATAGAACATATTCTTTGTGGAATGATCAGTAAATGAATCTTTTAGATTCATCATATCATATCTGAGGTAGGTGTATCAGTTAACCTAGATAACGTATGAGCCAAAGTATTCTAGGAGCATCCAAATAATGTATTTTATATACATAGATTCTTTCATTAATCATTATAATATAGGAGATTCATGTAGGAATTATCCTTCCTAGTAGAATCGTTAATGGTCTAGACAAAAAATATTGTGAAATACAACTAGATTGAATCTTGTGATACATTGTTTTGATAGATAATGGAAATAATCACTTGAGCTACTATACCAATTCAACATTAGCTGATAAGTAGCTATTTTTTATTGTGGTTCTCCAATATCTGGGAATGTTGTAGTTCTGATGTGGGGCGATAGAGTTGTTACATATGGATACTGTCATCTATGACCTCAAAACCAAAACTATCCTACACATGGAATCATGCGAAAAGTCATGGTTCATGCTCTATTCTATTATAGAAACTACTTTTTTTGTGATAGGTTCATTTATTAAATGAATCATAAATGTCTCAAATACATTTACATAGAGTGAGACTTCAATCGGAGGCTTTGAAGGTGGTTTGCATATATATAATTGTTCAATTTTCATATTTCATACACAGCTGAAAATTGAAATGTTGTGGTTGATGCCTTGACCCATAAAAGGTATATTCAAGCCATCCATGTGGCCATTATGGATTGTAAGTTCAAGTATTTGTTTTCTATGATTCATATATATTTTTATGAAAAGTATGTAAAACAAGTCTAAGAAACTCTTGCAGTGATGTCGTCCATTCTAGATTGAGTCCGAACATGGAAGCTTTCAGATTTGGAGGGCCTCGTTTTGGGTTAATGTTTCACATAAGGGAACCGACCTCTAGATTGGGTCATGGATAGTAGTGACAACCTAGTCATCCATGTGTATGTATGGGTTCCTTCTGATATATGATATGAGTAGATGAGGTAATCACATGACTCAATTTGATTAGTTCATCATTGGTTTTGGTAGTTGGATATAAACATGTAGATTGTATGATTTATAACTTGGTTCTCCACCTGTCAGAAAGTGAAGGCATAACACTAGTATCCTCCTGGGTGTCTACAACCTCTCTCTATTCATGAGTGGAAAGAGAACAAAGTCCTCTTAGATTTCAAGACCGTATTTTCGATATTCCCTCTAGGAAGAAATTCAGTATAAGAAATATTTTATAGTTTATCTAAATAGGATCACTTCATTCCAATCTAAGATACCTTCTATATCGTTGGGATATAAAAATTTTATATCCAAGAGATAGTGAGACATCATTATTTACCCTATTCTATCATTATTTACTGGGAAATCCTCTTCAGATAAATATTTTGGAAAATGTTTCAAAAGGATCTAGGTTTACAAGTCCTCCTTAGTACTCAATAATTCCCACAGATAGATGGGCCGTTTGAGCATAACATACAATTATTAGCGGATATTCTATGGGAATGTATCCTTGAATTTGAAGGATATTGGTAGTATAATATTTTTCTGGAAGAGTTTTACTATAATTAGTGATTTTGTAAAACAATCTAGACAGCTCTATTTGAGTCCATATATGGTAGAATGTTTCATTCACATTTGTGCTATCTAGAGGCTTGTGTGGTAGCTCCACTAGGTGCTCATATTTTTTGAGAAAAATTAGAGAAACCAGAACTAATTCAAATGCCTGTATATATATATATATATATATATCTTAGTCTATGTATAAGTTTTATACTGGTCTATTCCTCATAAGTCTACAGTTCAAGGTGGGACATCAAGTATTTCTATATATATCTCCACGATTGGGTCCTAGATGAATCAATAAGTAGGAAATGATATCGCCCTAATACATTAGGTCTTTTGAGATATTGGAGAGAGTTGGAATGGAAGCATATTGGTTTCTCTTACCTCAGAAGTACCATTTTATGCATGACATCATCCACCAATATCATATTTGATAGTATCATCCGGACGTATCTCATTATTTTGACCCCGGGGATATTGATATGTAGGAGGATTCATACTTCATGGAGGACATTATATGTATCGATGATCATAGCATGAATTCTCTCCAAGTCAGATCATATAATCTAGTTTAGGTTATATAAATGCATGAATGTGTACAGTATGAGACTTGGGAGTGGGATGACTATTTATAAGCACACTAGATGGATCCCTTCATTGAAAACTTTATAATACCCTCAGAACAGACACTCAGGGATAAGTATTTATAAAGAGGGGACAATATAATGTCCTATATTTTTAGAGAGGTTCTTTTCCATTAATTTTTTATAAATATGGTGAAAGTGCCTAAATAATAGTCACATTTCATCTATATTTGTGGTTGTTAGTTGGATGGATCTTGATTATAGACCAATTACATGACATGTATTTAAATAAACAACATATATTAAATACATGATGTGTATTTGGCTGGATGGAATTCATTCACATCATTTGGAGGATTTTCCCTAGGATGGGAATCCATATCATTACATGATGTTTAATTTCCAAATCTAATAATTTAGAAAAGCTTCAGAACGAATATTTCTTAATCTATGGAAAATCGTTCTTCCATGGACTAAAGGATCATCATATGAGATCTCCTCTAGTGTAAGAAAAGGTTCATCAAGGCCTCAATATTCTAGAAATTGTTTCCTTATCCACCAGATGCATTATAATCTCTATAGTATTCTCTCCACTCAACCTCTTTCTATTTTCGAATTCTCTTCGGTACCATTGCTCTTCTAAGTTAAATCTATTTTCCCACTTTTTTGGTAATATTATGGTTTTTTCGACTACATATGACTAATATCAAATCAATGGATGAGACTGGACTAGGGAATATTATTGAGGCTATGGTAGGTGGACTAGGATATTTCACTTAATTTCTTTTCATTACATAAATAGGTTCATTGTTTTTTGAGATGTAATTATGCATCATTTCAACCATTTTGTCATAATAAACTAAAATGGATGTCTGAACATGACATTGGTGACCTGATCTATTGGTGAATAATCCTAGTAGGTTGATCTATAGGATTTATGTCACCAAATTGGTTGTGATCTACCTTGGAGCCATAATATCCATTGCCTTTGAGGTTTTGAACATGACTTGGTCACTGTTTCTCAAAAATAGAACCCCTGAATTTTTTGAGTTAATTGAATTGAATGTTGATCCAAGTGTTAGGATAAACCCCCTATACTATAATTGGTTACGTAAATAATATCAGTGTCACCTTGTGAAATAAGTTTATAATTTATTTTTCCATGTTATTTTTTCATGATCATCATGACATATATTGGTTTTCCAATGACATGTCCTTCCCATTTTCCCCATTTCCACACAAATTCTCAAAATAAATGTAATGGTTTTTTATTTTAACTTTTATGAAATGTTTTTCATTTTTAATAATTTTACCTTATAACGGAGTTTTAAATAAGGGCTTCAACATAAGGACCCCTTGGATGGACTCTCATTCCAAGTTTTTAGAATTCTGACTTATTAGTAAACATGTCAGGGTGGCATTTTCTATGCCTATGATGGGATAATCATGTGTTTTAGGTTATAAACACTAAATTATTGACATTGGTTCCCTAACAGAGACCCCATGGATAGGATCATATGTATGATTGGTTGAGCCATGCCATGACATAGACTCAAGTCCCTGTATGTGCTATTAGGTATAGACTGAAAGGCAAGTTATTGATTTTCACTACCTTGATTTGAGTAATAAGTAGGAAATAATACTTGGGTCACCACGTTTATACTCTTTTGGATTGGTCATATGATGATTCCATTATGCGAAATGTGTAAAGTCGTTCCATATTTTCATGATGGGATCATGGTGTATCATTATGTTTTTAGTGGTCTCAAATGGAATTGAAAAGGAAAATATATGTTTTCAAATTAAAATTAATTAGTTGGTTTAGAAAAATGATGGGACATGTCATTGACACCCAATCACAAGCTTGGGAATAGTCTAACATATTGAGCCAAATCATACCCACTTTAATATCTCACGATCTATCAGTTTAGTCACACTGACATAGGTCGAATCGGGTAAATTGGTTAGGTCTCATCACAGAACCCAATCCAAAGTTGATATTTATTTATTCTATATTTATTATAATTATTAAGGAAAACTAGTAATTTTATAATTCACATTATATTAAGACCTAGCCAACATAGGTGTTGAGATAAAAATATCATATCTCACACCTTGATCAGGTGCCTTCAGTGCCTTAGTAGATTATATTGTTGCAGTATACAGAAAATAAAGAATCGGAATTCCAATTCCTGATTTACATACAATACTAAGATGGATTTGGGAGCCTAAGAATGATCATACACTCAAGATTCGAGTCTTAGATGTTTTTATCCATTTTTTTCTTTTTATAAAATTTTTTATATTCTATTATCTTGAACCCCAACATAGTATTTTTAATAGTACATTACCCGGAAATGATCATAATATTTCATCTTCTCATTATTTGGATTCTACAGACTAGTTGACTCCCTACCATAATTATTTAACTGATTTCCATAGCTATTTATTAGCTATATTTTATTCAATTTTTCGTACTGTATATCTACTGAGGTGCTGAAATATTATATATGTGGGAACAGTCTCTCCAAGGAAACACTTCATGCCCTTTCTTCATCTTGGAAGCTTCTGGATTTTTGGATGGTGCACTTGTTTTCTTATAGCCCACCATCTCGGAAAACAATTGAGTAAAATTTTGGTTGGGATTCTACATAAATTCACCACATGTGATCTAAAAAATCCATTATCAATAAGTTAAAATAAATTCATAGTGTGATACATATTATAGCACCATAGTTTTAGAACAACTTGTATCAAGTAATAATTATTACCCCTCATATCATAGTTGATGACTATTTTTATCCACTCAATATTGCAATCCACATATTCATAGTGCAATTTACCCCTTCAACAAACTACTTTGGCCCAAATATATCTTTACCATATAAAAATTTTATATTCATTACATAGTTCTCCACTCTTAGCTGAATTATAATTTGTCATGTTAAGGCTCTCCTAACATTGGATTACCAAAGGATATACACCCACCCTTTAATATTAATTAAATCTAATCCTGCACTCCACTAGAATGGGGGGGATTCTTGTTGAAACATATCATTTTGTTGTTTACTCTACCCCAATTTTAATAAGGGAATACATGGGATCACAAAAATATAGTGTAGAGTGTGTTTTCACAAAATGTTAATAAACCCAATAAAATTTCTTCATTGCTCAAATCATTTCCATCCTGCACAATCATATATGTTACACCCCTTCACAACCACAAACCAACTCCAAAAACTAGTTTAAAAATAATGGTTCTCTTATACACAATGAAATCTTCTAAAAAAGTAGGTATTTGATACAAATATATAATCAAACAATATATGATAAGGGAAACATAATAACAATGTATTAGTTTGAAATTGTTGTTGTAAAAATATCAATAGGACATCAAAGTAGTTATATCATATGTAAAATGGAAATAAATATAAGTTATATTCTCAATAAAAATAAGTTTACAATGGAGTATGTTGTGTTAAATTTGGTATACCTCATATCTCAATTTTCAATGATTCATGAATCCACACTCTATATGTGGTAATGGATCTCTATGAAATAAAATTCATGATAAGGATCATCCAGGGAATCATGAGTTTAATATAGACACCACCATAAGTGCATATTTTAAAATGGGAATGTAATATTTCATAGGTATAGGATTCAAAATAAATTTATTATGAAACCATATATGAATGCTATAAAGGATAAAATCTATTGGTTATGGTGAAATTCCATGGAGTTGAACAAAAATCATTTCTCAACAGGAACCATATCCCCATAAGGTCCTTTTTTCACATCAGGATCCAAATAAAATAGTATTATCGACACTCTTCATAACCACATGATTAACACAAACAAACCTAGTAACAATATATTACATAACACTAGATGTGGTGTGACAATGTGTGTTATGGTTTAATGAAACCTACATTAGATTATACAACTTCCAAAAAGGCTATTAAGCATTATCCATCATCATTATTGATTAGACCATAATAAATATGAAATCTTATAAAGCCACACATATCATACACTTTGAGATCTATAAATCCAAAATACCAAAATTCTTCATCCTATATTCCCCATCAACAAAGTCCATATATAATTATAAATGAAAATTATTAAACACCACATTATAATGATACTTTTGATCAAAAAATTTATAAATATGAGTTAAAGATAAAATCTTTTAGACATTTTATAATCATCGTTGTCAACAATTTTTATACCAAAAGTTCACAAGATAAATGAAAATTTCAGGTTATTGGTCCATCATTTGAGACTTTCATTTAAAAAAAATCTGCTGGCAGTTTATGTTCTTCCAAAACAATCATACTAAAGGTATCACTCAGCCATGAAGGTTCATCTATTTTTTTATCCTTGATCATCACTAGCTAATTTGAATAGGAAAAATCATAACTAATTTCTATAACTCCTTAAATAATGATGTTCAATGGTCCATTCATGTAGCACCTAGACCTATTAATCCATATGATAAATGATTTGGGTTGTCTGGAAACTCGGCCATAGGCACATATTCATATACACCAAAGGTAGAAAAATATAAGTGATGTTGTAATGTGGTGATAGGGGGAGGCCATACCCTTGGGATATGATAAAAATAATTGCATATATAAATATAGAAGTGCAATAAATACTAAATAATAATAAGACCAGTTACCCACCATATAAGAAGAAATAATAAAAAATAGAAGAATAATAAATATAAAAATAAGTGGAATAATTTATGTTAATATATCATCTATATAAATAAATATCAAAATAAAACAGATATTAAACATTCATTGATGTTAAGTTATACATGGAAAAAAATTAAAAAGTAGGGTATCCCATGTTATACCATCAATATATACATATATATAGCATCATGATACAAAAATGAAATAAAAGTGAAACTCTATGTAATATAGGATCCAAAGGAACATTACATCTATCTTATGAAAAATATCTAACATAATCACAATGTTCTTTCTTCTGAGCTCAGTCCCTTGCACTATCACAATAGAATGAAGCCTTGAAGAATCACAATTTGAACATGTATGGTGTGAAAATAATCCCATTATGACACCATTGACATGTACCTATCCAAAGTACGTGATAATAAGGTCTTTATAAATAAAAATAACATCGAAGCATGTGAATATCACATAAATATTCTAAATTTTTTGTGCTTATCAGCCACATTGAATAGTTTCCTAATTCATCTATTTATAGTGTAATATTAGAGGACAAGATCCTTATAAAATCCTAAGGTTTCATTAATCTATAATCATCCATAGTAAAACTTTAGGTTACACCTACAATATAATAATATGGAAACACTTTCTAATAGACACCTAATGTCAAAATAATAATTGACATTCTAAAGGAATGCCCAAATAGGTACCTTGTCCCTCGTACATCATCTCAAAGATCCCCATAAAATGAAAGCATGAGAACTGAGGAACATTGACTTCATTCCACCATGGAATAATTATCATTATCACAACAGCTGACATCCCATGGAATGGATATATCTTTTATCAAAAATAGTTCAGGCACAAGGACCATAAGTATGGTGACCCACAACCCAAAACTAATAGTCTCAACATCTCCAATTGATGGTTCCTAATAATTCTCGTAGATGTACACAAAAAGAACCTCTAATCTACTTAATGGTTAATGTCATCATATACCGCATCTAACATGTGGAATCCACACTCAAGTGGTTGACAACACCTTTAAATATGTGTCATATATATTTTCACATGACCCCAATGACATGCTGGTTAAATTACGGCGATCATAAATCACTAACATAGTACCTAATCCACATCATGCATAAAAATAATTCCATTATATTAATGACACTGATTTTGATGGTAAATACCTTTAAAATAATCTTGTGCCATGCATGTAACTGGACGACCACATCACCCCAATATGAACATCTTATTGCCCAACCTGTGATCAACATCACCAAAAATATCTAGTTGAAGAACTACCTAACGTACAAAATTCCCTCAATCCATGTGTTCATCCACAACAAGAACTATGAACAAATACTATATCATTCCCATGGAACCATCACAAGCATATAATATTTAGAAATGAAATTAATTTAATAAAATGCACATAAACTAATCCTTCCAGGGTCGGTCACCTCTCACCAGAGTTCAAAAAAATTGATCATGGATGAGCCTTACCATACGAATCTCATATGTCTAATTAAATTATTAAAATACAACGATTTAATTTATAGGGACTCAATCTAACCAACCATGATGATCTCAAAGATACACCCCCAAAACACTGTGAAATAAAAGATAAATTTGGACTCCACCTCCCTCATTATTTGGTATTATATTATGCTACATTATATATATATATCATTATTATTATTATCATATATATATATGGTACTGTATCCCCATTATCATGTCTTTCCAACCCCACAGATTGTCGACAACCTATTTCATAAGATGATTCATGCAAAAGGCCTCATAGTACTCTAGACCTGATCATTTTTTGAGTAGAAAATGGGTTTGGGGTGATACAATGAAAATATATTCTCATATACGACACATAGACGATTTTTGTTTTCAAATTTAACAACTAGCGTAATAATAAGTCATAATAAACATCACCCACTATATACAGTATTTGAAATATCCTTATGAAACTATGAAATAGTTTTTCTTCTAGAGTTCAACATTTTCAAACTACATCATGAAGAGACATTAAGTAACACTTGATAACCCTAAAGGGACTAAAAACTACTCTATAATATATACATTTATAAATTATTAGAGAATAGATTAATACTAATCTATTCTTAAGTCACTTTCACTTTATCTATATCATTAACTATATAAAATTTGGTCCCATCTAGGATGACTCTCTTGTCTCTATCAAAAACATAGTAGACCAATAGGGTCTACCATTAAATTCCTATAAAGCTTTAATTATAATAGTGTATTGATATTTGTATTATAGTATAGATACATAATAAATGCTAATTTATCTTCCCATATGTTTAAAAAATCTATCACACACAACCTTAGTATATTATCTACATATTATGATATTATTCCCATCTACCCATTTGTACAATGGTGGAATATTTTAATGAACAAAAACTAGGTCACCAATAAATCCTTAAAAATTATATAGAAATATAATGTGAACCATTAGTAATCATTAAAAATAATTCCTAAAGGATTCCACATTTCTAAAATAACTCATTCAATAATATTAATAAAAAATATACAATCAAAATCATCTCTTAAATATGAATTAAGTAGGAAAACACGGTTTGGAATTCAATGATCACTAAAATGCCATGTATTCACATAATTAATGATTTACTTCTATTTAGTAAATTCATCAATACATTATCCCACATCAATAATAATACCTCAAATGATTTTTTCATTCTCAAGAACCTTCATTTTGGCCTCCATCTACTTCTAAGTGACGCACCTTGATAAAAAATAAACAAAACTTCTCTTCATATAGGGTCACCAAAACAGACACATGAGGCCTTGTTGAAACATCCTTAAATTCTACTGTACCACTAATGATTTAGTTTGAAAATACCTTATAGACTCCTCAGTAAAGCACCACGCACATGAACTTCAACTTCTATTTATAAAAATGTTCATTAAAAAGAATAATTGATATAAATAGAGATGAATTTATCATTATTTTATAACATTACCATTCGATAATATTGAAAATTCATAAAATATATCACAATCCAAAAAGTCTGTGTTTTACTCTCATTGAGGACTAGTTACATGGGAATGTTATTTTTCCAAAACATTTGATCATTTCTTCAAATTAAAACCAAAACATATTTCTTCTATAATTCTTATATGTGAATGTCATATTCATAACTAGTTTGATAAAACCATAAGAAAATTATGAGCATACATACTCATGAATGGAAACAAATATGGGATAATAGTAGATGACCATATGATAACAAAATATTGGTATATGGGTATAATCAAGAGAGATAAAAAATACCCAAAAAATCATAGATCTATATTAATGATCCTTGAAATAAGTCTTGCTTTAACATTAAAAATGAATCCAAAGTGTGTGGAAACATTAGTTATTACACTTGATCCTTGAGAGAGTAAAATTTTTATTATTATAATAATAATTCTATGACATTATTAATCAAAGGAACAAAAATATTAATATAAATCATATGGTGTGGCTTCCCACAAATTCATTCTTCAAATAACTGGATTGATCTAGTCATTGTTGTTCTATATAAGGATGCGGATAATCCACTTTCATATAATTAGGATTTTGATAAATAATCCAATACACCCCTTTAATATGGGATAAATCCTTACATATATCCTTTGGTTTTGGCATAAATCCACCTATGTATACATTATCATAGTATAAATCCTCATGTGTACCCTTTTTCATTGGATAAATCCTCATGTGTACCTATTAGATTGCGATTTATCCCCATGTATACCACATGATGTTATCAGATATTTACATCAAAAATGAATTATAGGGAGAAATAAGACCCCAACCTTCAATTTTATATACATACATTTTTAATTATAAAATGGTTATTCATCACACCATTAAGATCCCAAGGAATTACATTTTTTTTATAACAGTTCTAGATGTTATCCAAATAATTAAACTCAAGAAAGTGAATGATTCATACTAAAAAAGTCAACATCAAAAAAAATAATTTCAAAAGAAAATTTATAAGATAATTAGTAAAAAATTCAATTTTAATTTATCCTTTATAGAAAATGAAGAAATTTTTATGAAACTGAAAAAATGTTATTTTAAAATGATTTAATTTTTATAATAAATGAATAAGTTAAATAAAATTTAAAAATTAATTATTTTTGAAAATCTATGTGAACTGTTTTTGTTTAAATTGTAATTTTAAACATAACATTCAACAGTGGTTTAATGGAAAATAAAAAATACATATCAGAAATAAATTACAAGTGGAAGATAAAACATTTTATGTCAAAAAATGGAAACTCTCTTTAATATTTTGAAATAAAATTTAAAAAACTCACATCATAAAAAAATATAATGAAAAATTGTTTTAAAATATTATAATTGGTAGTAAAATTATCATGATAAAAAAATTATATATGAGTTTTTATAAGGAAAATGTAAAAATGGGTGGGAATTGAAGTTAGGAATATAGAAGGAAATCCATTAAAAGAACTGTGAAATGGTTTTCTTAAAATTAAATATTCATGATATAATAGGATCACAAAAGAATAATATATTGTTTTGGAACATAATTTATGCAAAAAAATAAAATTTTAATTAAAAATAACAGCATTATATGTATTAATAGATTAGAATTTAAATATAATAGCCAATTATGAGAAACTATGACCCAAGGAAAATATTTGAGTCATAATAACCCCTTACAATTTGAAGATACATAAACTGAAAACCTATTAGAAGGGAGGGATCATAATATTTTTTCTTCAAATAAAATGAATAAATAGTATTACATGACATAAAATCTCAGATATGAAATATATACTCCATTTAAAGTGAATTAGGTGTAGACTAAAATACTTGTTTCAAAGAGCCTCATTTCTGATTAAAAAAATATTATGGCTCAAGGAACATTCTAATAAAATCATCCTCAAATAAAGATATGTTGAATATTAAGTTAAAATAAAATTAATTTGTAAAATTAGAGATTTTTATATCCAATAATAAGTATTTACGTCATTTAAAATGAATTAGGTGCATAAAATGAAATTTGCTTCAAATAATGAAAATTTGAGACAAATCACTTTCAAACATAGAAACAGTTGACTCAAAACCCATTAATAGAAATAACATTTAATGGAAACAATAATATCATGAATTAAAATAGAGGCATGATACATCCTAATAATGTGTATTTTTATATTTTATTTCAATTAAATCATTGGGTATAATAAGAAATATGTTTGGGGGGGTTGAAATTTGAGACGTCAACCCCATACCATTATTTATTATCAGTTGAATGGAACTATAGAATCATGTATATTGAACATAGCTACCATAATATAATTTCTAATAACACATGAATGAATTTTGTATTCTTTTTTTTAATAATTTAATAAAAATATATTACATATATGTTATTCAGTTATAATTTATTTTAATCATCATGTGTTAGGACATTTAGTTGATTATTAGGTACAGACTTCATGATGACTGGAATTATTCTCATTAAGTGGTCTAAGGTTCATCACATCTAGATAATTTTATTATTATTAATAATTTTTCAATACATATATTCCATTTGAATTTTGGGAAAAACATGAACATGATTGTGGAAATGGAAATCATGATGAGCTAGATCTCGATATGTTTAATGTTCAAATGGTGATATATTAATAAATATTTTATATATTAACACCACCATTAAAATAACTCTAAAAAATAACTATATAATTATCACCAGATATTATCAATATATTATATGACATTATAAATTATGACAAAATCCTTATTACATCATTTAAATAATTGGGAAGACGATCCTAAATAGTGACTTCTTATAATGTTTCCTAGTGTATGGTTTTAATTTTAGAAACTGATAATATGAAATATTTATATGGACAACCATCTCATAATTTATATTTTAGTGGTTATTAAATATTTTTTTAAAAATATATTCTAATAATTATTTATTACATTTGGTGTATCCAGAGATGGTATTTATCGAACCTAAATTGGGTTTTCAATGTCTATATTTTTCTATTTGATAAATTCTCAATCCCCCATAAATGAATTAATCCCATAAAATTTTTACTATCACTTACATGTGAACAAATGAGGGTATTTAAAAGATATATTTGATAAATTATATAATTTATATATTATTATCAAAAAAATTAGGAATTATATAATTTCACTTTATAATAGGTCAATCTAAATACTATGTTTTCTTCTACCATCTGATCAACACATCCCATGTGGTCACGTATCAAAACTAATAAAACCAAAATAGATTTCTCAAATAGATCATATGCATAATATAATTGATAAATTCTCTTCTGTTCATCTTAAATATGAAACTAAATTTCACTATTTTGATGATCAATAAGGATTATATGTGCTGATAGATAATGAATTCCCAAAAATATATTGAAATCATTTAATGGATGCATTGAAATATTTTATGAGTAAAATTCCCTAATCCTAAATTATTGATATAATAACACTTTAAGAAAATATAAAATCATTAGGGAGTTTATTTGATGCTCCTAAAAAATATTCTTAGCCTACTAGTGTGGATTGAAATAGAACCTGATTAGATATACACATATCAAGTGTTGAGTGTTAATGAAACTTTTACTAATAAATTTCATATATTATATTCTCTAGTATGTAAATGATAGTCATTACCTTGTCTCCTTGGTTTAAGAGGATGTTGATGTATGTTATAATCATTGGCTATTAGGCTAGGGAATCATATTTTATATTGATCAATATCAATAAAATTAACACATTATACTTAACTAAATTCATTTTTATTAATCATTATCTTTATCCATACTCTATATACATGATCATGATTGTGAATCCTTTCACACATGAAACAATTTCCTATTCCTCTACGACATTCCCTTAGATTCTTCTATCCACATTTTGGACATGAATAATGCTGAATCACCTTTTCTTTATCATATTCCTTGGTAGGACTTATATGAAACTCTATAGTTATCATATTTGTTGTCTTAATTTTTTACAGACTATATTTATTAATAATATCTTGAGATAGTTGTGTGAGAATGACCACAAAATATTCAATGACATATTTTAACCCCCCTTGATACTAATTATGATTATTACTTTGTTTCCATCACATCCATTATTAATATTGTTTCTCCGTTATCTATCCATTTACAATATAAAAATATTTAATCATGATTGATCAATATTCATATCAGAAATTAATTATGAACCAATCATTATTGAAATGATTTAATTTGGTTAACAATTATGTTTTATTTTAGTTCAACCTAAATCACTCTTCATTTAATTTATATTAATTTTCATTTTTTTCCTCTCATACTTATTATTCAAAATCATAATCATAATAAATATATCATATTGTATTATAGATATAATTTGATTTACCAAATAATATCCCCTAGTATTGTTAAACTAGTAGTGTTATATGATACTCTATCATGCACTAGTTGAGTTAACACCTAACATTCCATTCTTTGGATTACTACCCCTAAGTTCATATGTTATAGGTCCATCATCCACCTATACTAAAAAATATGGATTTTATTATATGATATCAATTTATTATATAAGAATATGTTCATGTTATCCTATGTTAATAATTGTAACATAGAACCAACCACTAGGTTTTACCAAAAAATGTTTTATCCTTTTTCGTGAAAATTTCCAAACTAGTAAAAAATATAATGAGACACTGATATGATTATACCTATGATTACCTATAACTAAAATTCACTATTTAGTGGTAAAAATACATCATTTAAGAAATAAATTTGTTGAATAATTACATGAACCTATCATTATTCTAAAAAATTTCCATTGTATAAGCATTAAGGCTCATAAAACATATCTCAATCCCAATAATGAAATGATTTATATCTTTCTAAACCAATTAAATGGGAATCAAATTTTACAGAACATGTGATACATTCTCCATAATCCAACCACACTATCTATGTTATGAACATCTCATAAGTTACATGTTGCTTCATAACCAAGGGGATTAAAACTTATGAAAGGGGTGAGAATAGATTCTTTGTATGGGAAAGCATATGTGATAAAAATAAAATATTATATGTGAGATTAAAATGATTATATGTGTATAATAAGGATACATAAGAAAATAATGCGTAATAGATCATCGATAATAAGTAATGATACATTGAAAAAGGCACGAAATAATATAATACATAAATCCAATTTGTGCAGAAACATTAGTCAATAAACCCGATCCATGAGAGCATAACATATTCAATATTATAATCATAAAACTATGACATCTTTGAAATATGGAAAAAAATCATATAAAAACTATTTCATGGGTACCCACTAGGGCATTCACCACATGGTGGGCTTGGTTAGATCAATCATATACCTTCATGACATAAGGATAATCCTCTCATGTACCCCTATTCATGGGATAAATCCTCATGTAAAAACCTTTTTCTGAGGATAAATCCACTTATTTAAACATTGGGTATGGATAAATCATCATATGTACCCTATGGCATTAGAATAATCCTTATAGGTACAATTTTTCGTTGGATAAATCATCTCATGTAGACTTTATCTGGAAATAAATCCTCTCATATACCTATAATCCTGGGATAACTACCCTTAAACACCATTTAGCTTGGGATGAAACCTCTCATGTGCCATTTGATATCATTATATATAAAAATTCACAAAAAAGATGAAGGTGAATATTGGAACCCACTCATAATTCATCTATATATAAATAATGCATTGTTACATTATTAAGAATCCATGGAAGGAAAATATAATTGTAAATATTTCAAGATGGTATAAAAAATTTTCCTCCGGAATGTGAATGGTTGATACCCCAAATTAAGTGACCTAAAATATTAATTCATATGAATATTTTGAGGATGAATCATGAAGAATAATAAATAAGGAAATATATAAATTAGTGATAAATAAATATTTATCGTAATTTTAAATTTATTTTATAGAAAATTATTCAACCTATATAGTACAAGAAGAAGTTACTATCTATTTGAAAATTATTTATTTTGTAAAGGTGAAATTTAAATTTTGTCAAAAAAATTTAAAAGGGACATTCATTATTGGATCCTTATAAAATATATAATTTAGTCTAAAAATAAATGTGGTGTGGAAGATAAAAGATTTTTTTTAAAGGATGAAAAATATTTTAAATATTATTAAATTCATTTATTTAAAAACTAAATTCTAAAAAGGGATAAAAAAAATAATATATTGAAGTAAATTATAGGATTATTGGAGATAGAAACCATTTTAGTTTAAAACAATGAAAGGAGACTATGGTGGAAAGTATAAACATCCATGTGGCAGATAAATACATTAAAAAATTGTGAAATATTATTAACAAAACAATTTAATAAATTTAAAATCAAAACATAAGTAAACATTGTTGTGAAACCTGAATTAAATATAAAATATAATGTAAATATAGCATAAAATTATCCTAGTTCAAAATTAAACATTTTTAAACATAAAATTAAAAGATAGTTATTATAACCCAAGGAGAATACATATGTCATGAAAACTACTTAATAGTTGAGTATAATTTTATTCCAATTACCATATAACGGATATATAATTAAAAAAATTAAATTGCCATGAATTAATTTAATTTAAATATAGAACATATCAAATATATAGGACATAATCAAGAAACCAAATTATGGGAATAATATAAAAATGACTCAAGGAGGGGAATTTTAGATGAAGAATCATTTATGGAATATGAGATAATTTAATAAAAAACATTAAGTAGATATATAATGAACAAGAAATTAGAATATCATGAATTAATGTAATTAAAGTGTGTATATATCCAATAGTTATTATACACACAATTAAAATGGGATTATGTAAAAAATATAAAATGTGTTTCAAAGAATGAAAATTTGAGATAAAACCCTTAAAACTATAAAATCAACCATTTGAAAACCCTATGAGAGTTATACAATGTAATAAAACCATGAATATCTAGTTATAAAGGAAAAACATCACACAAAATGTCAAAATGGATATAGATAAACCATTCCAATAAAATCATGTTGTATAATAAGAAATATATCTCCAAGGGGGGGTTTAATACATGAAACCCTTACCTCAGTATCCTCTTTAACAAACTAGTGTTCATAAATTACACAACCATCTTAAAAATAATGTATTTTATTTTATATTATATATTATTATACATATAAAACCCATTAATAAACCATCAATAAATTAATTAATTAATAAAAATTATTACAGTAATTCTTTACTAAAGCCATTAAAATTCAAAAAATTACAATGGGAAAATAAATATAAATAAAAAAACAAGAATGGGTAAATTCATTTCCTTCCAATCTGTTGGAATCATGAACCAAGTTACTGAAATTATTTAAATAATACAATATATTACTAAAAAATTAAATATATTAGAAAAATAAAATTTATAACCATTTTAATAATTGTAGTGAGAAAATAATAATGAAATTATGTGGTTTTTATGTGAGGTAATATGCCCATTGGAATAGTTATTCGCTATTGGAATAGAAACATGACCACTGGAAGAGTATCATGACTATTGGGAATAGATAATTGACCATTGAAATTGTAATTTAGCATAAAAATAATAAAATAATTTATTATTAATATAATTTTATTTATGTTACTAAAAATATTATAATTCAATAAATAAAATATCATGATCATAAACTCAATTAATATACCATCATATTTTTAATGAACTCAATTTTAAAATATTTCATAAGAAATCATAGTTTTTTAAAAATTATTGAAATTACCTATTTTATAAAATTACTAAAATTAAAATAATTTCATTTATAACATAATAAGATCAAAATTGTTCAAGAGGTATTACTTGGTAATTTTTAAAAATACTTCAATTTCTACATGAATTGTAAAAAACTATTTTTCAAATACTAAATGATTTATGACATAATGATGTTGTAATAATTACATATTAAATACTAAATTAGTTATCTTTGCCTAAATTGAATATAATAATATAAAAGTTTCATATGTAAATAATGAACTTATTATCCAAAATGATACACCATTTTTGATAGTATAATGTAAAAAGCGTTTTTTAAAATAAAGAATTTCAATTTATTCCACTGCACATTATTATAAAAAAAGTTAATTTGATTTATATATAGGTCTAAAGTCATAAAACCATTTTATTTTTTGATATATAATTAATCTTGTAGGGATTTCATATTTTCAATTTTTTCCATTTAAATTTTATTTTATTCAATATTTTCTTGTAAAAAATACCCTTAAACACATATATAAATGACTTGTATCCCTACCCTCAGAAAAACACTCCTCCCTCAACCACCAAATCACAAAATATAACTATGTATCTTCTCTTATTCCCCTTATAATAATTATCTAAAATTTGGTGAAGAAAATCCAATTTTCATTAGAGTTTTCGGTTGTATAAGAAAAACAACACTAAGAAGAGGGTATGTTTTCATCAACTCTTTTTTATATTTTCCATTTATATCTATATGTTTATATATCTGATAAAAAAATTGTAAATATTAAAAATATTATTTTAAAATTATTTTAACTATATTATATTACTATACAAATTATATTTGTTAAGTATTTATATTCCCTATAACTATTCTCTTTCTTTGAATAATGTCTCGTTAACAGTATGTTAACCACTAATGAGGATTTGGTAAATTATTTCTTTCTCAAAACCATAATTCCTAGTTATAGAAATTGTTTTATGTTTTTTAAATTTTAAAATATTAATATTTTATTTTTCTAGAATTTATTATACTAATATCTAAATTTTCATGACCACAGATTGTGAAAGTTGACCAAAATGGGATAATTTTAAGGAAAGCCTAATATCAAAATGTTTTTACATTTAAAGATGGAATGAAGAAATATGATAAAAAATTTATAAGTGATCATTATTGAAAAAATATAAAATAATTTACCTCTAGTTTTATGTTTTAATTAACCTATATTTAATAGGAAATAATGTAGCATCTAAGGTAAGGGGATTCTAAAAAAACACTTTATTTGGGGTTACCCCCAATTTCACAATGATTTGAGTATAAAAATTCCAATAATATTTTAAATAATTGATTCACATATTATTTCCCTATTCATTCATGGAAATACATTTTTATACCATTTTGAAATTTACTCTAATCCAATTACCATTATTATTAAAAACAATATTTTTTTCCAAAAATAGCCTCTTGAATACTATTGAGATGATTTTTATGAAATGTAAAATGATATTTTTAGAAAAAAATATGAATTAATTTATTCATCTAACGAAATTGATTTTTATTCACGAGTTTATTACTTAGAAATACTTCTTGAAATGGATTCCTCTATATCATTTACTTTTATGACTAAATTTTTTGTTTTCATGTGGAATGCATGATTACGTGAAACTTATAATCTAATGGGAGAGCATAATATTATATATATCTAAAATTGATTAACTAATTTTATATATCTCATGAAATAATTTTAATTAATCGATAAAATTATTCCATAATTTTATCATTTATGGTTTTATAATTGTTTCATATATGTTTTGGATTTACACGATGCTATAATTTTTCATAACTATTAGTGTTTTTTCACCACTATGTTAGAATGTTTCGTTATTATGATTATTAATTATTTCATTCCTTTATAAAATCTTTCCCTCAATCTAATTATTTTTATATAATTCTTATGATATGTTTAAGTTTATTTTTCTCACCCATGTACTATTGATTGATGTCATTTAATCCTCCTATTTCTGAGACATTAGATAAGAAAATTATTTATTTATTTCCTCATGTGACTACATGTAATAATAATATCATGAGTGATTTATATGGTTAAATAAGAATAACAAAAATAATTCGTATATTAATAAATAAATATATATATATATAATTGACGTTTGAGCCAAATTTTCCCAATAAACTAACCCTTTGTATATTTGATTGTATAGTTGTTATAATTTTTATTTTAAAAGTGATGTAATAGTCATTTAGGATTTTTTTTACTATAGTTTATATCAAGTCATTGTTTAGTTAATTTGTCAATTATTATTAGAAAATACAATTTAACACCATAACTATAATTCAATTTATAGGTAAACATCATATATGAATATTTTTAGAAAAATACTATGGAGTGGGATCCCATAAGATATTCCATTAAGTAAAATTAAAAAATAAAATAAAATCATTATTCATGAATTGTTGATTTAGTATTTTTTTTAAACCATTTATATTAAATAAAATTGTCGGGACTAGGGGAACCCAATCCAACTTCATCGGTTAGGTACAAAACAACTATTTTCTAAAAACAAATTCCAATGTAGTTGCTGGTGGAGTTAAAAACCTACAAAATATGCTTGTATTGTCTTCTCATGCTATAAAAAACATCATGAACAATGTGGAACATCAATATTAAATAATAATGATGAATTTATTTCAAGTATTTAATGTGGAAATAACCACCAATGTTCAATGGATCTCTAGGTAAACTTATCGAGGAATAGTGGGTTATATAAATGTAGTAAATCAATTTAGTGATCCATTGTTCTATGATGGAGAATGTTACTATGGTCATCTATCATTTTTATGGACATGTAAGTAAATGGTGGGAATTTATAAAAAAAACAATGTCAAGTTATGAATTTGAATACACTGAGTGTGAATACATTATGAATTTTTTTTAAAAAGTTACTCAATAAAAATCTCTAATCAAATTTGGGGAGAAAATTATTAGTGTCAAAAATAATGGTGAATCAGTTATTACATCTGAAGGAAACTACAAAAGTCTTAAAATTATTCTTTCAATATTGTTATCAATACTTATATAAAAGTATATATATTTCTTGGTGGTTTAAAATCACACCTCGAAAAGGATCTTGATATATAATACATTGAGAGTTATGAGGAAGAAGATTGATGTTCTCTCAATTTATATATCGAAATTGGTGAATATTAAAAATATTATAGGGATAGGAAATTATTATAACTCCCTTACCCCAGAATTATAGAGCCTATGCATTACATTATTACATTTTCATGATTACAAGGAATCAAAACCCAAAGGACTAATTAGTTTAATTATCTTGGAAGGGTAAATTTGATACATGATAACCTTAATAATTTAGAAAGCAGAAATAAAAGAAAAATATATAAAAATAATAAAAACTGCATCATTGATTTCTTATTCAAATAATTCTTCTTCATAACCTGTGAAAATAAAACATAATAAGGGTGACCTCCAATGATTTTTAATGGTAAGTAAACCACAAAAAATAATTAATCAATATGAATAAATTAAAATTGAAAAGTAAATTACTGATAAAAAATTTTACAAAAATTACTGGATATGGAAATATATATATGCGATGTTTAGAAACTAAAAACACATTCCATTAAATCTATGAACTGAAAATAAAATGAATCCCTAGATATTTCATGTAATTATCTCATGGATAAAAAATAAATCAATTCTCAATAATGGAAATTATTAATTATTAGAAATCTCATTTCTCAACCACATGATACCTTTACCATTAATAGATAATTTAAACCTTTTTTATTTTATCCTGTCAATTCATCCTATGAGGCCATTAATGCATCGAGGAGCTTTCATTAACTGGTCCCCAAATCGTAGGGATTACCTTCAATTGCCTCTCACCCATTGCTTGAAATCCGAAATAATTCCTCATATATTGTAAAAAAATTATCTATATTAAATTTCAATATTGAGTAAATAAAAAAATATACCAACCTACCGAAAAGTATGATAATTAACAATAATGGTTGTTGACATTAAATCATTCTTGAGGATAAATAATCTTTCTACATTCTGAAGTACCCCATACGACTTTGAAATGTTTAAATAATAATTTCCAGAAAGGAATGAAATTAAATGAAAATTAAAATATCATGAGTGTAAGGGGATTCAATATATTACTTGGGAAAGGCAGTATATACACGAAATAAATGTGAATTGGTTTGTATTAACAATTAAGTCTCAATTGGATGTAAATTTTGGCAAAATCCCATTACCTTAACCTTCCATTTTGTTATATTGTTTTTATCCTTCCATATTGTGGTTTATAGTTTGATAAAAACATTTAATAGAACCATATTCATGTTTTTAATATCCTATATGAAACCCTCATAATAATTCATTAAACAATTGTTAACACTATTTCATTAATATCACTATTTCAGTTTTTAAGTTTCTTCTTTTCTCGTGTGAGTCTTAACATATTATTTATTATTAGCATTAACTATATCATGGAATCATTAAATTTAGATTTTAAATTATTCAGTAATTATCATATTTAACAAGTATATTTTTATTTATTTTATTCCATTATATTATGATATTAGGGATGGAGTGTGCCATTCATGGAGATGATAGGTCGTACGTACGCACAAACACAACTTTCATTTTCTTATAGTTTTAAAAAATAAAAAATAAATTAATATATATGTGTATTATAATTAAATTAGAATATATATGTTATATATGTTGCATATTTTTATCAAAACCATTATTTATATGGTCCATTTTCGGTATAAATGACTCATATCAAATTAAGGGGGAGTCAGTCCACACTTCCACAAACGAAATTATTTTATTTACACTAGATGGAAAGAATAATTTTATCCTCTAAATAAAAAATTAATCTCACATAATGAAATTATAAATATCATATATAACATATATGAAAATATTTTCCATAATAATGGCCACCATTGGAAGATGTAAGGGTAAAATTGGCAATCATCGATTCATGAGGTTTAGTTCATTATACAATGAAACAATAAGTTAATTACCCATTAGATGGAGGAGAATGTAAGTGTTTGTATAAAAATTATCAAAAATAAAATTTATTATGTTTTGGACAATATTTTTAAACAAAATTAATAATAACAATAGATGGAGTGGATAATAGAACTGAAAATAAAAATCATGAGAGATGATGTCACATCTTAATCGGGTAAATGTATTTGGTTTTTACCAAAAGGATTCCTTGGAAAGCTTTATTACAAAATGGATGATTATAAGTCTATGTTACAGATTTTGGGGGACTATTTTGGTGGATATTTTCCAAAATCATTTGTCCTGTAAGGTGTAAAGAAGGGGGAGATGTGGTGGCCTTTTATTGGGAGGTAAATGGACTCACATGGAAGTTTTGGAAATAAGTTTTGTGTACAGATGATTTTAAAAAAAAATAATAAGTAATAAAATAATAATAAAATAATTTAACTTTGTCACATATTTCTAGACAATATGTTTTTGAGAAGTGTATTGGTCATGTGTTCTCTTAAGATAATGGTTTAGTCCTTAATTTTTCCTTAATCACTATAATTTATTTTTATCACTTTCACTAATCATTTTTTTAAAATTTATGTTTATATCCGTAGAAACTAAATAATAATTTTATAAAAATGTATTAGGTCAATTTTTTTAAATTCAATTCATAGAAGTGAAAAAATTATGGTTGTTGCTAATCCCATAGATGGGACAAAATAACAGGTTTTTAAAGTAGAGAATTCAAAACATAGTTTTGTTTCTATATTCAGCATAAAATTAAAAATGATTATAATGAACTATATTATATTATTTGATTTATAATTTTTATAATTTGGTACTAAATAAAATATAATATATAATTTGAAAATAATTATTATTTAAATGAAAATGTAGTTTATAAGTAAAATGTAGTATTTTTCCATGTTCATCAAAAAATGATGTTTCTCAGAAAAATAAAAAAACCCACGCTAATAATTTTTTACATTAATAATTCAAAAAAATAATTTTATTTTATCAAATTCAATTAATTTGTTTTGCAAAATTATGATTCCAAATAGATTCCCCATTAAATATTGGTAAATAATCTTTTATAAAAATATAGTATTATATGGGTAATATCGGGGTTCTTCCTATATTATAACCATAAAATATATTAGATGATTTTAAAAATATATTTCTAGATATATAATATATTTATATCCTATATAAACTCGTTGAAATAGATTTAATTTAATTTTTTGTGAAAAAACATGACAGAAGCGTGTTTTTTTTAAATCGGGTGGTGTGTGTATTACAAGGACATCAACAAAAAATAACATTACTATGATAGTGTTTTGGGATTCCACATTCTTCCCTCAAAAAATCATTCCTTTTAATTTATGGTTTATTAACCTCAAAAATATGTGGGGAGTTCTCCATCATAGAATCATCTAGTTCCCATGTTGCATCACCCATTGTTTGGATTCTCAAGATAAATTTTACCAAAAGAGTCATATGATTCATTAATAATGTATATCAGGTATCAATAATATGGATGGGTACGTTATAATAAGACATTTCTGGTCAAAATATGATTTAATAAGATATGAGAACATGAATTTGGTCTATCATGTACTTATTTAATATAGATATATGGAACCCATCATGTACCCTTGAGAGATTTGGTGACAATTCGAAACCAAAAACAATGACTCTGAACCCTTCCGTAATTTCAAAGGGTTTGATGTACCTGGGACTTAGGTTTCCCTGTTTACAGAATCTGATGACACCCTTCCAAGTAGATACACTCAATAAAATATGATCTCCCACTTGGAACTCTAAAACATAACTTTCCTTTTCAGCATATCTCTTTTTTCAACATTGAGTGGATTTAATATGACCTCAGATAGCCCTTACCATTTTCTTTATCACATCAACATGTTATAGGCCTATAAGTTGCTTTTCAAAATCATCATCCCAATATGTTCGACTATAAAATCTATTTCCATTTAATTATCAATATGATGCAATTTTAATACTCGAATTAAAACTATAACTATAGGAAAACTAAACCAAAGGTAAGTATTAATCTCACATACCTTGAAAGTCATGTAAAAATGACCACAACATGTCTTAAATTGTTTGTGATTCTCTTTTAGAATATCCATCAGGTTGAGGATGGTGGGAAGTTGCAAATGATGCTCAGTATCGAGATCATTATAAATACATTTCTAAAAATTTTAATGTAAATTGGGGATCTCGATTAGATGAATGGATAGAGAGGATATATGGAGACTTATAACTTCATTAATGTATATCCTTATGAGACGATCGAGTGGAAGACCTTCTATTATGAAAATAAAATGTGATAATTTGGTTAGGTGACACAACCACAAAACTGGCAAGGCAGGCACCTGCCATTATCAGCGGTAACAAAAAAGAGCTGATAAAGGGGTAGGGATTTATCAGTGCTAAAAAAAGCGCTGATAAATGTACCCTTTATTAGTGCTTTAAATATCCCATTATTAGTGATTTTCTTAGTGCTGATAAAGGTAACATTTATCTGCGCTTTTCATAGTGATGATAATGTTTATTATATACATTAAATAAAAAACACACATTATAACTATATATATATATGTAATTAAATAATTATATGATTAATAATAAATATATTTATTAGATTTATAAGATATTTTATATTTATTAATTAATTATATTTATTAGATTTATCAATTAATTATATTTAAAATATATATTTATTATATTTATTTATATTTAATGTATTTGTTTTATTTATAAATATATAATACTTTTTAATATATATTTACAATTAAAATTATTGAATATATATGAGTTTTCCAATGAATTAGGGTCAATGAATATATTATACAAGCGTATATATATGTGCGTGAATAATGTTCATTTATAGATTATAATTACATATCATGGTGATGTGTTATTGATTTATAATTCATTATATTACCCATATAATATATATGTTCTTAAAAATGTACACTTATAATTATAATTAATTTAAATTAAAAAAAATATATATATATTTTATTATATTTTCAATGATATATATATATAAATATACATTTCAAATAATTATATAAGTATAAATAAAGATATATTTTTTTAGAGTTATAATTATTAATAAATATATATATATTTAACTTAAATATCATTTTCAATAAATATATAATAATATAAGCAAATTATTAAATTTAAACATTTATCAGCACTTTGATTAGTACTGAAAAAGTATGTCTTTATCAGTGCTACAAAATCCCTGATAAAGGGGGTCTTTATCAGCGATTTTTACTATCACCGAAAAGGTCCATGCGGGATTTATAAAATTTATTGGGTCCTCCTCCTCCTCCCAGCACCCTGTCATGTTTTAGCGGAAACCCTACCCTACGTCGCTGCCTCCTCTCCACCGCTGCCTCCTCTCCATCGCGGTCGCCGCCTCCTTTTCCTTTTCCTCCACCGTAGCTACCTCCTCCTCCTCCTTCATCCCCTACCTCTCTTCCTGCTCCTCTGTCGTGGCTCCTCCTCCTCCTCCTCCCCCACCGTATGTCCTCCTCCTCCTCCTCCTCCTCCTCCACCACGGCCTCATCCTCCTCTCCCATCGGTGCCTCCTCCTCCTCCTCCTACTCATCCTCCTCCTCCGTCTACTCCGCTGGCTCTGCTACCTCCAAGATGCCTCCTCTGCCTCCACTGCCTCCGCGCTGCATTCGCGCTATCTCCAGGCTGCCTCCACGCTGCATTTGTGCTGCCTCCGCACTGCCTTTATGCTGCCTCTGCTGCCTCTGTTGTGTCCGTTTTCAACTCCTCCTCCTCCTCCGCCACTATGTCCTCCTCCATAAGGTGAGTAAAATTGAATTTTCATTAATTAATTATGTTTTCATTTATTTTAAATATTGATATTAATTGTGATTTGTCGTGATTCTTGTGTGTGATTTTGGTGTGTGTGATAGTTCATCAGGAATTGGGGTTCAAACCATATGACTATTGCCTTTATAGAATCCTGAATGAGAAGTGTAATTATATTCCTTGGATAGAACAAATTGGAGGAAATATTTATTGAATCTTAAAGAGGATGACATACTATGTGGTATAATTTTTTTAGTGGACCATGTCATTACAAGGTGTTGTTTTTGGTATTTTTTTAACCATTGATAACCATGGAGTAATGGGTTTATTTATATTATATTTACGGATAAGATTACTATAACCTAAAATATCATTTCTAGGTGTTTAGTTGGTTAATGATAAAAGATAGTTCTGCCTCATGGGTTTTATTAATGGATGAGTAAAATTATATGGTTCAAGAGATAGAGGATCCATTTAGAGGAATATCCTATGATCCAAAAGGGATAGGACTTTTCTGAATGACTTATATAGGTCAATTGAGGGTCCATTGGGATATTTAAGTGCCCTTGATGGTTTGGGGTAATTAATGAGTTTTTTGGTTTGAAGAAGCCCCTCAATAAGTGAATTAAAAAGGGTGATATGCAATTTTATCTTATTAATGTCATGATCATTGTATAATTTTTATTACACTAAGATTAGGAGTACTCCCACCAACCATACTACAATTTGGAATCGTGACTAGATGGAGTAAAAATTGGAAACATATTATTACTATCTTCAAAATGAAATTTATTCACGGGTTATAGATGTATTTTACCAATATATTTATTGAAAAAATTATCATATATTAGTTAGTGGATCATTAAAGGTGATAAAATATGAAAATATTATGTTTTTTGTTGATAACAAGTGTCCCAGTACAAGAAGAACGTGATTACACTTTTATGGGAGTGTTCCAAATGACAATGTTCACTCTAGTGTAAGTTATCACACCATAGTAGGGCTGGTTTAACTATGAAGTGTTTGAGATGTACGAGATACATATTGTAATATAAAACATTTTACTATAATGGATGTCTCTAAGGGAATATGAGGAGATAATTTTTTTGGGATACCTAACTCATGAAAATAAATGTTACACTTGTTATGGGGTCCAATGGTATCAATATGTAATGAAAAGGTTCATGATATAATAGTGTTATTTCATACTATAGTATATTGTTCATTATTAATTGGTGTATCATTGTTTAAAGGGACGTTTTAGACCATGCCACAACTACAAGGGCCACACCATGATTTGTATTCTAAATATATTGGTAAATATTAGCAGACATGAATCGCATTTCATGATATGTTATGTTAGGCCATAAATGTGGTGAAGTATCTTTGGGATTTAGTTTCTACGTTATTTGGAATTAGTATTAATTCCCTATAGAAATAATTCACATAATAGATAATTGAATCTCTATAAATATAGTGTTACATGACCCAAATCAATGATTAGTTTCAATGAAGAATCCTTCAGTTACCCAAACATTCAATCAATGGATTGTCCCAATGATGGTTTAGTTAACATTTGAGGATACCAATAAGGGTGTACACATAATCCAAATTCTATAGGTACTTGTGGTCGATTAAGGGGAAATCGATTAACTTTTAGATTTAGATCATTATATAATATACATGGGACTATATGGTTATATCCTTACTCCATTCATTATTCTTATTGATAATAAACCAATAACATGATTCGGGACATCATGAAAACTAAGGATAAGAAAATTTATAATAAGAGTTTTCTAACCATGTAATTAACCCTTGATCTATGTGAGTTATTTTATTAAATTAATATTATCATTTTACCATCACAATCAAGATCCCTTTTTCAATAATCAGTATTCGAAAATTCATTTAGATTATGAGTTTTTTGTAACCATTGATTCACCACTACCATTAAGTAGTTTTCTACTCTCACCATGTTTTTTCTCTTGTATGTGTGGGTAACTATCCTTCCTATTTGTAGTTAGGTGGTTGGAATTATGATGTGTTCTCCATTATGAGTTGTTCATGATTTGTTTGTGAAATGGTCATAGGGTATAATGACTATAATAAATTTGATAGTATTTAGAAGGTGGAATTTGAGTTGTTGATTTAAGAGAGAATCATGTAAAGATTTTGGGATATGAGATTATAAAATAGATGATGGAAATGGGTGGACATCCACAAGTAAGAACCCAATAAATTTTCTAGGGAAGAATGTTGAATTCATTCCAATTAAGGTGATGATATTTCTGACCATTTCAATTTAAATAGTTTGTTTGTTTGTTTTATAGTGGAGATGGAATATATGGATTAGTAAGTGCTCGGTTGTGTTTTATATATAAAGGTATATTTCATGAGTGACTATATTATAGTGTATGGGTCAAAAAACAATAAAAGGATGACTAAAAATTCTAGTGGAGATCTAGGAAATGGTTTGGGTATGTCTTATATGTGTGATGGTTTTTGATCATGCCATGATAAAAAAACATGCTTATAAGGTGATGTTTCTCTATTTAAGTGGGTTCATATTCTAGGGGATAATCGTGATCCATGTTCCCCTTATATGTACACTACAATCATGGATTATACCAATGGTGACAATTTTATTGGTATATTAGAGGTATAGACAGGAAACATAGTGACAATGGAATTGGTATGTTTGGGTCACAAACTAGATCCATGGTTACCAATGTTGTGGTATGTTAGGAGACTATAAAGGATCCATGGTGACTGAGGTGTCTGGATTTTAGGTGTCTATATAAGATCTATGGTCCTCAAGGCATGGGTTTTTAGATTCATAAATTTGATCCATGGTTCATGTGTATCAGTTTCATATCAGCCCATATAAGATGCATAGTTCCCAAGGTTTGGGTATGTTTGGGTTTTAGAAAATATCTGTGATGTATGTGGTGTTGTTTTATTAAGATATAATATTGATTTTTGGAACTCATGGTTTAAGATATTTATTATCACATAATATAGTTTTATTTGTTTTTTTGTTTTACTAGTTACTATACAACAATCATACTTTATTTCATTCATAATGTGTGTTGTTTATTTTTTTGCATTCATATAGATTAACCTAGTATATTATGATTTAAATCAGGTTCCCCATTATTGGGGTCCTACTAATATTTTATCATTCAACCTACACAAGATCATTAGTGTATGTATGGACCTTATATTAGGTTCCCCATTATTGGCTTCCTACTCATCACACACACCATGACTCTTATATATCCTTAAGAGGGTGTTCCCCATCATATGTGATATATAAAACTATATCATCCATCTTCATTAGGCCTAAGAATCTAATACCAACTCAAATAGCCTTATAAAACCTAACTAGGCTATACAAATCTCACACCAAACCTGAACCTCTCATAAACACAATTAGAAACCTCACCTCCCTGGAGACATAATCTCTGGATGATCACAAAATCAAAAACATTCAATAGAACCCACACTCTATCACTTGGTGGATCAAAAACACCATATTCATTTACCTAGGTTTCTCTAGATTTCAATCCCTTTCACTAGAACAAATACACTCATGCATAAATGCACAATCATGCATAAATTGGAACATGGTTTTTTATTATAGGGTCCAACTACCTCAATAAATGGAGTAACCCCCTCACCATGATCAAATAATCCTCAAGTAATACTATACATGCCTTATCAAATCTTGTACCAATGATTGAGACCCAATCTCATAGAACATTTCCCAAATAATTAATTATTGAAACTAATAATTAATTATTCACCTTAATATAATTAGGAATAATCTTTTAAAAACTCACTAGGAAACACAACACCACCTAAACCACACAAAACATGGTGTGTTCATCAAATGAGATTAACCTCTAGCCAATACAAAAAAAATCTACATCATCTGAATTTATTTGAATATGATATAGTGAAATCGTCACACAAATCCTAGTTAAAATCATCCCAAATCATAGGGAAATAAAGGATAATAGTAATGGAGGAATTATGATGGAAGAATGCCCAAACACACTATAAAAAACTCCAAACATTTTAGAACTAAATGTCAAGTTATATAATTTATATTATCTTTTAATAAGGATTTTGTTATGATAGGGTGGTGTATGAATATCATCTAAAGGATGGAATGAATACAGGTTCTATGGATGACAAGGTGCATGAGATATAAAAATGGTCAAGTATCAGGGTATATATAATTATATTTCACTATCCAAGTACATATCAAAATAGATTACTTATTTTTCTCGATTTACTACAGAGTTCGAGAAAAACAAATGGAAAGGATTGCGGTTATTATGTTTGTAAATTTATGAAAGAGATCATATTTCATGAAAAAAATAGCATCCCTGAAGAGGTATTTTTTAAAATAATTACTAGTAAATTTAAAATATTTATTAATCCATTTTGTATTTTTATTTTTTTTAGTACTACTATGACTGTCGCAAAAACACATATTCACAAGATGATATAGATGTGTTTAGAAACGAATGGGCAGTGTACCTGATGGAAAAATGTAAACAAATTAGACAATGAAGGTGAATTCCTACTACTTATGTTATTTTATATGATCATTGATATCTCCCTTGTTTACACTTATTGAGCATCTATGATCACCCTTTCTTATGTTTCATATCCATAGATTAAGAAAAATGGTCTTAGAAATGATTTGAGTTTCTAGTAAAGAATAACTTAATGAAAGACTCTTATGAACTACTGACATATACAAAACTGAGAAAATGCATTTTGATTGTTTTATTACTTTAGGAAAACGATCCATGAGTCATTTGTGGTGTGTACGAATCAAATGAAACTCAATCTGATGCACAATGGGACCTGTATGGCTAAAAGTGTCTGATATCAGTTGGAAATTGACATTAACTTTAGAAAACAACACAAGTGACAATGGAAAATCGAGATAACATGTTTATATTGTTTTTATACTTTAGGAAAATTATCCATAAGTCATTTGGGACCTGTACAAATCAACTGAACCTCAATCCGACACACGGTGTGACTGGTATGGCTAAAGGTGTCTGATATCAGTTTCAAATTTCCATAGACTATAGAAAACAACAATATTGACATATTAAATACTGAGAAAATATGTTCGGATTGTTTTGATACATTAGGAAAATGATCCATGAGTCCTTTGTGAGATGTAATAGTTGACCAAACCTCAATCCGACGCACGGTGTGACCAGTATGGCTAAAAGTGTCTGATATCAGTTTGAAATTGACATTATCTTTAGAAAATAACACTACTTACATTTGGAATACCTAGAAAATGTGTTCGGAATGTTTTGATATTTTAGGAAAATGATACATGAGTCATTTGTGATGTGTACAAATTGATCGCACCTCAATCTGATGCACAATGTGACCAGTATGGCTAAAATTGTCTGCTATCAGTTTCAATTTGACATTAACTTTAGAAAACATTACAATTGACATACATAAACCTAAGAAAACGCATTCATATTTTTTTGATACTTTTGTAAAATTATCTATGAGTTATTTATGACTTGTTCGAATCAACCACACCTCAATCTGATGCATGGTGTGATCGGTATGGCTATGAGTGTTTTATATCAGTTTTAAATTGAGTTAAACTTTAGAATACAACATTTATGATAAATGGAATACTGAGAAAACACATTTGGATTGTTTTGATACTTTAGTAAAATGATCCATGAGTCATTTTTGATGTGTAAGAATTGATAACACCTCAATCTGATGCATGGTGTGACCGGTATGGATAAAAGTGTCTGATATCAGTTTGAAATTGACATATACTTTATTAAACAACACAAGTGACACAAGGAAAACCAATAAAACTCATTCGGATTGTTTTGATACTATAGGAAAATGATAAATGAGTCATTTTTGATGTGTACGAATCAACCGCACCTCAATCCGACATACGAAGTGACCGGTATGGCTAAAAGTGTCTGATATCAGTTTCAAATTGACATAATCCTTAGAATACAACACTACTGGCATACAGAAAACAGATCGAACACATTAGGATTGTTTTGATACTTTAGGAAAACAATCCATGATTCATTTTTGATGTGTAAAAATAAAACACACCTAAATCAGATAAATAGTGTGACCAGTATAGCTAATAGTGTCTGATATCAGTTTTAAATTGACATTAACTTTAGAAAAAAACACTACTGACATACAGAATTCTGAGAAAATTCATTTGGATTGTTTTGATACATTAGTAAAACAATCCATTAGTCATTTTTGGCATGCACAAATCAACCACACCACAATCTGATGAACGGTAGGAACAGTATGGCTAAAATTGTCAGATATCTGTTTGAAATTGACATTAACTTTAGAAAACAAAAAAAGTGACAAACAGAATACCAAGGAAAATTATTTCTATTGTTTTGATACATTAGGACAACGATCCATGATTCATTTTTGAGGTTTAAGAATTGCCCACACCTCAATATGATGCATGGTGTAATTGGTAAGGCTAAAAGTGTCTGATATTAGTTTCAAATTGACATTAACTTTAGAAAACAACACAAGTGACATACGGAAAACTGAGAAAACACATTATTATTGTTTTGATTATTTATGAAAATGTTCCATGGGTCAATTTTGACTTGTACAAATCGACCGCACCTCAATCCGATGACCGATGTGACTGGTATGGCTAAAAGTACCTGATATCAGTTTCAAATTGACCTAAAATATAGAAAACAACACATGTGACAGATAGAAAATTGAGAAAAAACAATCAGATTGTTTTGACACATTAGTACAATGATACATGAGTCATTTGTGACATGTAAAAATCAACCGCACCACAATCCAATGCACGGTGTGACTCGTATAACAAAAAGTGTCTGATATCATTTTGAAATTGACATTAACTTTAGAAAACAACACTATTGACATACGGAATACCGAGAAAATGCATTTGTATTGTTTTTAAACTTTAGTAAAATGATCCATTAGTCATTTCTGATGTGTAAGAATCAACAACACCTCAATCAGACTCACGGTGTGACCGGTATGGATAAAAATTACTGCATTCAGTTTCAAATTGACATAAACATTAGAAAAAAATAGTACTTACATACATAATACTGAGAAAATGCATTTGTATTGTTTTAATACTTTAGTAAAATGATCCATGATTCATTTGTGACATGTAAGAATTGACCGCACCTCAATCTGACGCACGATGTGACCAGTATAGCAAAAAATGTCTCATATTAGTTTCAAATTGACATAAACTTTAGAAAATAACACATGTGACATATTACAAACTGATCAAACGCGTTTGGATTGTTTTGATACACTAATAAAATGATCCCTGAGTCATTTCTGATGTGTAAAAATCAACTGCAACTCAATCTGACACATGATTTGACTGGTATGGCTAAAATTGTCTGATTTCAGTTTGAAATTGACATTAACATGAGAAAACAACACTACTGACATAAGGAATACCAAGAAAACATGTTCTGATTTTTTTGATACATTAGGAAAATGATACATTGGTCATTTTTGATGTGTAAGAAACATCCACACCTCAGTCGGACACATGGTGTAACCGGTATGGCTAAAATTGTCTGATATTAGTTTCCAATTAACATAAACTTTAGAAAACAACAATACTGACATGTGGAATACTGAGAAAACTCTTTCGGATGGTTTTGATACTTTAGGAAAATGATACAAGAGTAATTTTTGATGTGTATGAACTGACGACACCTCAATCTGACGTACGGTGTGATTGGTATGGCTAAAAGTGTCTGTTATAAGTTTGAAATTGACATTCACTTTAGAAAAAACCACAAGTGACATACAGAATACCAAGAAAATGCGTTCATATTTTTTTTGATAAATTAGGACAATGATCCATGATTAATTTTTGAGGTGTACGAATCGACTGCAACTCAATCCAATGCATGATGTGACCGGTATGGCTAAAAGTTTCTGATATCAGTTTCAAAATGACTTTAACTTTAGAAAACAACACAATTGACATACGGAAAACTGATCAAACGCATTCAGATTGTTTTGATACTTTAGGAAAAAGATCCATGAGTCATTTTTGATGTGTAAGAATTGACCACACCGCATTCCGATGCATGGTGTGACCAGTATGGCTAAATGTGTCTCATATCAATTTTAAATTGACAAAAACTTCAGAAAACAACACAGGTCACATACGAAAAACCGAGGAAACGTGTTCGGATTGTTTTATACTTTGGGAAAATGATCCATGAGTCATTTGTGATGTGTACAAATCAACCACACCTCAATCTGATGCATGGTGTGACTAGTAAATATTTTCATTAGATAAATAATAAGTATTTATTAAATGAGATAAATCATCCAAAAACATTTTGATTTTACATTATTCCCTTTAATTTTTATCAGAATGAAAAAATTTTAGTTTATCATTTCCATATTTTAGTTTCACATTTCCATATTAATGTATTCTTTTATATTAATGTTTAAATTTATTACATTATTGTACTACTAACATAATATTTGTTTTCTTATATTGGTGAATTTTTTTTCCTTGAGTTCTGATGCTTTGTTCGTCAACAAATACCTTGAATGACAATTTTTTATAGTGGATCAGAGTCATCAAAGGATGAAACATTAATGTTTATAACTGGTGTTGGATAATTGTAATTGTAACCTTGTAAAAAAATGTTTCAAATGTATATAGCAGTGTGTTTTTTGTATTCATGATGTTATGTAAATGTATATAGCATTGTGTGTCAAAATATTGTGTGCGGGTGCTATTTTGTGCAGGTTTGTAGGTGCTATTTTGTGTAGGTGTGCTGGTTTGTGCAGGTGTGTAGGTATGCAGGTGCTGGTTGGGCAGGTGTAGGGGAAGGTGCCTTTATCAGTGATTTTTTGAGCACTGATAATGGACACCATTAATAGTACTAAAAGAGCGCTGATAAAGGGCTCTATTATCAGCCCTCAAGGTAGCAGTGATAAAGGCACCCCTTTATTAGTGCTAGAAAATCGATGTTAATGTCGGTGTAGATAAAGGGGTTCCCTTTATCAGTGCTTTTCCGAGCGCTGATTAAGGGGACCCCCTGTAGAGACCCGAAGCTTGACGTACATGGACATTACATTACTTTTGTGGAATACTTAGTACATAACAAAAACACACACATATGGATCGTAATAGTTTAGTGTCTTTGGAAACTCGGAATAAAATATTCTAGTCGTGGTAAAAGATCTTCAACATCTCCCATAAAGATATTCCTTTTTTTAACCTAAATCCATTCTTTATATCCTGGGGAAAAGAAAACATAAAAGGGTGAGCTCAAATACTCAGTAAGGGTAAACAAAATAAATATCAATCACATCATATTCATAAGAACATAACATTTTGGAAATCTTAACCTGCAAAAGAGAGCATAATTTCATAACATGGGATAAATCATAGTAGAGAAATAAAATCACAATAATCATAACATAAAACATTAAACTTTATGGCATACACACATAATCATAGAGAATCATTTCTTGTTAGTCAAGACTCATTGCCAAGACAATCTTAGTGGACAAAGTCCCTTTTTGAACCGAGTCACCCTCGTTTTAGTCCTGTTTCACTGAACCGGTATAACCTACCATTCCAGCCATGTTTATCTCATTAGATATAAAATCTTTACCCAATGCAATGGAGGGAGATATAGGTCCCACCCATCTCATAATGATACCATTCTTATGTGTTCCACAAAATCATAAATCATACATCATTGCATAACCCATGTAATAAAAATGGGAATATTAAACATCATGACATCATAATACAATTCATATAAGATAAAGGAATTCATAAAAATAATTTCATCACAACATAATCAAATCAATGTAATAATAGGGATAGAAACAGAACCCTTTATTATCTTAGATGGAAAACAATTTTGATAAAACACTTTAACGCCATTCTTGAGGAAAATATCCTTTCTACTTCAAAAACATTTTTCCTTTCTTAAAATGTCATACAATTTTAAACTAAAAGAAGTTGATAAAAAAAATAAACATGAAAACTTGTAAAGGAAGATTCTTGGAAATTTTGTTTTAAAAGTCCATTCATGTCGTATAAGTTAAAAAAACATTATTCCAATACTTTTGTCGGAAAAGTCAAAAAAGTACCTCGTACGAAAAACGACAAAAGATTCCTTTCATATCTTTTACTAAAAACTCACCGAAGGGTAAATTTGGATTTAAATAATTGTAGGTGGATGGAAATAATATTACATATTGAGGAAACATGGATTTGGATGATAAAATACACCCCAGTAAATTTCAAAGTATAAACAATCTCGGATAAAAATTGAGATTGCGAGATTTTCCGTTACCTTAGGTCCGATTTGCTTCATAAGTGTCTGAAACTCCTGTATAATGATTTAAATAATGTCATTCACTTATTACAGAATCTTATTCATTGTTATTATATCCTATATGGTTCACTTATGACTTTATATTACCTGTTCATTTGTAAATTCATGTTAAAGTATTGTTTTGGGTAAAATCATCTCATTTGTCGTTCGTGTTTTAACTTGTAATTATTCATATGATTACTTAGATCATTATTAATTAATTATAGAATATAAAACATGATTTATATATTTTCAGAATATACATATATATAATGGATCGATAAATGGATAGAAATACACCGTTCATGGAGACGGTAGGCTGTACGTACGCATGAACGCTGTTTTCTTTTCGTTATTGAATTTAGCGGAATTAAGTAGATGACATACATATACATAAACATAAATCCAGTAGCTTTATAATGTCATATATTTCATTATTATTTCTTATATATACTTTATTATCATTCTTAAATGGTTAACATGGAGAATGAATCTCATCGCGTCGTGGAGACGGTAGTCCGTACGTACGCACGAGCGATGATATCATTTCCATAATTATTGAATTGAATTGGAGTGGATGATACAATATATCAGAATCAATATGATGTTCTAATAACTATTTATAGTTATTCTTTACACCATTATACCCATCCTAGTAAGGTGGTGGTGGAAAATAGATTTCACCACGGCGTGGAGACGGTATTCCGTACGTACGCACGCGCGGTGATTTCATTTTCCACAGGATGGATAGATGGTGAAATAGGATTGTTTCATACTTATAATAACATATCAGTATATGAGTTATACTGATGTTATTACTTCATAATGTAACAACCTAAGAAGAAGAAGTGAAGAAGAAATAAAGGTGAAAGAATCGGTAACGGAAATTACCTCTTCTTTGAAGCGCCTCTTTGAGACCTCCTCATAGGGAAATAAAATTGGTCTTTGAGGAAGACCAGAACCTCTAGGATGTTTCTAGGGAAGTGGATAAGAAAATTTTACAGGGGTTGGCCGAGCTTGAAGGATCAATGTTGTGTGAGGAAGAGAGGGAGGAGGTGCCCTTTTATAAGGGAGGAGAGGGGTACCTTTGAATAACTAAAACTATTATTTTATTATAACGTCAAATTCGGTTTTAAATAGATCCAAATTGATTTATTTCGAAGATAAAGTGGGGATGGGTCGAAATACTCTCATCCAATAGAATTTAGACAAGTTTAGGCTCTTATTTTAACCTTATCATTTAGATTTAACATTAAGCTAAATAATTTTACTTTTAACGTGTCTTCTTGTGTTCTTACACTATAAGGTTCATAAACTTACTATAAGAACCCAAAAGAACCCCAAGTTGTTTATTATTAATATATATAAACTTATCTATGTCATTTGGCCGAACCTTATATTTTGAGGTATAAAATAACAATTAATAATATAATATTTGTTTTAAAAACTATTTTATGTCAATTTTGACACTATTTAGTAATTGATTTTTGTGAAAATCATAATAGAATGATAAGTTCTAAAAACGTTAATTAAATCAATACTCACATGTCATATTAACCTATAAAATTAGTTAAATTAATAAAATATCTCAAATTATAATTATTTGGGTATTTATAACATCAATTATGTCAATATTTCATTAATAAGATAATTACTGCATCATCGTTGTGTCATAAATAAATTAAATTATTTAATGTCTAAAAATTACAAATAAAATACAATTATGTAGGAAATATTTTTATCTTTCTAATGAATATTTTTAGTCAAATTTATCTTATGTATAACCCCATATTAAAAATGTTTTAGTAAATAATCATTGATTTTAACTCTTTTAACCCTTCTTTAAATAAATTAATAATAAATGTCCTAATCTAATCCATGTGGGCCTAAATGGTCATATTTTATTCCTAAGTTTGTTTTTGGTCGAATTAAACTTGTCCAATAGAATTAGGACATGTTTTAGGGTAATAATAATATCATTTCTACACTTAATTACCCTATTTACTTTTAACCGTGGTAAAAAAGTAAAAAGTTACTATTCACCAAAAAATTATTTTCATCTCATTGAACCACATTTTACTTACGGACATCAACTGTATCTCTCGGATTTTTGAAATTACACTCACAGAAGCGGTAAAATTAAGTTTTATGAACAATTCAGTTTTTTTAACTACCACTTAACGGTTTCACTATTCATCAAAAATTGAAAGTTTTCAGAAAAATACCAAAAATTAGGCCTAAGATATATTTTATATTATGAACTAAAAAATGATTTCTATTTTACCAAATTCAAAACATATCGGTTGCATTAATTAATTTAAAAATTAATTCCCTTCGTCAAAATAAAAGGCGTGTTTTTAAGAGATAATAACTATCAAAAGATTGACACTTGTCTATAACTGGTTTAAATGTGAAATTACATACAATGAACAACATTGTATTAAATTGTAAAAATATATTCTAAATATACTTTAAAAGCACTCAAATTAAAAATTTATCACTATTAATTATTTCTATTGAAAAAGTTGTTTTTAATTAAAATTTAGTAATTTTCACTATTCATCAAAATATGAAAGTTATCCGAAAATCACCAAAACTACACCCTAAGCTAATTTCGATATTCCGAATCCAAAAATGAAGTCCATAATAAAAAAATAAGTTTTACAAAATTTCAAAAAGTGGTTATTACTATTCATAACGGCTAGTTTTAATAATATTTTAATAGCATATCGTTGTTTAGCGAAACTTGGTGTTGCTTACAACACACGCTATCGTGGAAGGTCGCGATTGCTTGTAATTCAAGCCAGGTCATTGATGTTTGTTGTGAAATCTCCTTTTGGTGTAGCGTATAACACAAGACATTATTGAAATTAAAAAGAATATTTTTCATAAAATCTCGGGGTGTTACATTCTACCCCCCTTAAAATGAATTTCGCCCTCGAAATTCGTCGGGGTTATAAATGGATTACTACTTGAATGTTTCTTTAATAGAAACCCACATTGTAAAAAGGAATACCAAAGCCAATCTTTAAAAACAAAAGTATGAAACATAATAGTTACCCAAATAAACTAGTCACTAGGTTTCCACATAGGTGAAAATATGGATATGGAAGAAAAATCTAACCATCATGTTCTGATGGAGAGTGGTAGAGAACATGGCTATGGAAAAGCCAACAATCACAAATCTGTAAATTTGTGACGATCTAAGGTACCATCTGATTAATCGGATATAAGAGCACTAGGACATCATTTTTGGTTTTCAAGATCGTTTCCCTAAAGTTGAAGAATTTGAATTAGAATAAATACTTACTTTATTTTGGTACAATCTCACTGTATTTCGTGCCTTGAACAATTTCCACTTCATCTATTAAATAAATGAAGTTGAATTTGTTATTCGTGAAATGTTAGCAGATCATGTGATAGAATGACGGGTCATTCCATCTGTCTCAAACAAAAGGTTACCAAAAGTTATTAAATATACATAAGTCATTCTATAGTGAGATTAATCATATATGGTTCCTAAAATGAACTTATAATTCATATATCATACTGCTTAATATAATAAAACTAGTTTCTACTAAACATGGACTTTTTGTAGGCCAGTGGTATGCGATAAAGGCCCATCACACTTTAGTTGTGGGTTCAATTCCCACATCCTTGGTCGACGCGATGGGATGTCACCCATCCTGTAGGTTGTCCTTTTTCTAAAGCTATATTACTATAACATCCCATCAATAATATCGACAAATGTTTTATCCTAACTTATGTCCAACATAATCCATTCTAATCTTTAGGCTTATCTAAAATACTTCAGTCCAAGCTCATAGTATAAAGAAAATGATTACTTGAAATGTCACAGAACAATCACATGAATGCCATCATTTATCCCCCATATATCATAAGATATATCTTGTTGGTCAAATTACAAACATGTGAATACCTTAATCATGTATTGTCTTGAAGAATGAATACCCATTGAACCTTAGTGAAAACATGAATGCAGTTAAAAGTTAACACTTTCCACATACCAAAATCCTCAAAATTCTATATACTCAAACCATGATATCACTTAGTCCTTATATAAATCATGAGCTCATGATTACTGTTAAACATTTAATTTTCTCCTTATCCCTTCATTATGCGCATATCATCTACATTTCAAAAATATCTGAATAACCTTTCATTGATAGTGGTACCATTAATCATACACATTCAAAACTCAAGGAAGGACAACCGTGTAACAATCCTTAGATGTCTCTTTATTCCATAGTACCATGAGATTTCTTATACAACATTACACGTGATTCCACTACATTCTTAAACCATTGACTGAGCTTCAACAATTCTTTCATATCACATATCATTTGTAGTACCTTCATCATAATCAACATAAATACTACCCATACGACCATACTGATTCTCTTCATGAGACTTTCCCTTAGGGAATTGGTTTGCATAATGCCTGTACATTCCACATTTAAAACATTTAACCATTGTTGATGTTGTAGCAATACCATTATCCTCATCCCTGGTGTTAACTGATCCTTTTCCTTTCCACTTACTGGCTTTGTGTCCTTCATTTCCACACCCAAAGCATCTTCCAATTCCTTTGAAAAATTCTCCTTGATTCCTCTTCCCACATGATTTACATAGGGGAAATTGAACTGTCTTTCCTCTATGATCATCATGAAACTCCATCTTTCTCTTATTAGCCGAGTCAGGAAACTTACCAAATTTTACTTTATTGATCATATTATGAGATTGTTGTTTCATCAAAATAATGATGTTTGGACTTCCAAATCCCATTTCATTTGGTTGATCATGAAGAATATCATTCTATTGTCCATCATATCCTCCATTATCGTGAATCATCTTGTTTCCAGCCATTTTCTAAAACCCAAAAAGAATCGTGTGAGAGGCAAAATTCATGCTAGGGAAAACAACATAATAAAGGGGGAGTACCCTCAATATCTAATATCTTAGGTTAAATTCTAAGATCGTTAGCGCAATTCTAGGACTATAACCTATACGTATACTTAACCTTAGAGACATCCCTAGACATACCTTAGAAATATCTCTAGGGATCTCACTAACGTTTTTGCATCCTAGATTCCAAAGGTTGACTAAACCTTTCCTCTGATACCAACTGTAGAGACACGAAGCTTGACGTACATGGAAATTACACTACTTTTGCGTAATACTTAGTACATAACTAAAACACACACACAAGGATCGTAATAGTTTAGTGTCTTTGGAAACTCGGAATATAATCTTCTAATCGTGGTGAAAGATCTTCAACATCTCCCATAAAGATCTTCCTTTTTTTAACCTAAAACCTTTCTTTATATCTTGGGGAAAAGAAAACATAAAAGGGTGAGCTCAAATACTCAGTAAGGGTAAACAAAATAAATATCAATCACATCATATTCATAAGAACATAACATTTTGGAAATCTTAACCTGCAAAAAAGAGCATAATTTCATAACATAGGATAAATCATAGTAGTGAAATTAAATCACAATAATCATAACTTAAAACATTAAACATTGTGGCATTCACACATAATCATAGAGAATCATTTCTTGTTAGTCAAAACTCATTGCCAAGACTATCTTAGTGGACAAAGTCCCTTTCTGAACCGAGTCACCCTCGTTTCAGTCCTATTTCACTGAACCGGTATAACCTACCATTCCAGCCATGTCTATCTCATGAGATATAAAATATTTACCCAATTCATTGGAGGGAGATATAGGTCCCACCCATCTCATAATGATACCATTCTTATGTGTGCCACAAAATCATAAATCATACATCATTGCATAACCCATGTAATAAAAAGGGAATCTTAAACATCGTGACATCATAAAAAAATTCATATAAGATAAAGGAATTCATAAAAATAATTACATCACAACATAATCAAATCAATGTAATAATAGGGATAGAAACAGAACCCTTTATTATCTTAGATGAAAAACAATTTTGATAAAACACTTGAACACCATTCTTGAGGAAAATATCCTTTCTACTTCAAAAACATTTTTCCTTTCTTAAAATTTCATACAATTTTAAACTAAAAGAAGTTGATTAAAAAAATAAACTTGAAAACTTGTAAAGGAAGATTCTTGGAAATTTTCTTTTAAAAGTCCATTCATGCCGTATAAGTTAAAAAAACATTCTTCCCGTACTTTTGTCGGAAAAGTCAAAAAAGTACCTCGTACGAAAAACGACAAAAGATTCCTTTCATATCTTTTACTAAAAACTCACCGAAGGGTAAAATTGGATTTAAATAATTGTAGGTGGATGGAAATAATATTACATATTGAGGAAACATGGATTTGATTGATAAAATACACCCTAGTAAATTTCAAAGTATAAACAGTCTCGGATAAAAATTGAGATTGCGAGATTTTCCCTTACCTTAGGCCTGATTTGCTTCGTAGGTGTCCGAACCTCCTATATAATGATTTAAATAATGTCATTTACTTATTACAGAATCATATTCATTGTTATTATATCATATATGGTTCACTTATGACTTTATATTACCTGTTCATTTGTACATTCATGTTAAAGTAGTGTTTTGGGTAAAATCGTCTCATTTGTCGTTCGTGTTTTAACTTGTAATTTTTCATATGATTACTTAGATCATTATTACTTAATTATAGAATATAAAACATGATATATATATATATATATATTCAGAATATATATATATATATAATGGATCGATAAATGGAAATAAATACACCGTTCATGGAGACGGTAGGTCATACGTACGCATGAACGCTGTTTTCTTTTCGTTATTGAATTGAGTGGAATTAAGTAGATGACATACATATATATACACATAAATCCAGTAGCTTTATAATTTCATATATTTCATTATTATTACTTATATATACTTTATAATCATTCTTAAATGGTTAACATGGAGAATGAATCTCATCGCGTCGTGGAGACGGTAGTCCGTACGTACGCATGAGCAATGATATCATTTCCATAATTATTGAATTGAATTGGAGTGGATGATACAATATATCAGAATAAATATTATGTTCTAATAACTATGTATAGTTCTTCTTTACACCATTATACCCATCCTAGTAAGGTGGTGGTGGAAAATAGATTTCACCACGGCGTGGAGACGGTATTCCGTACGTACACACGCGCGGTGATTTCGTTTTCTGTAGGATGGATAGATGGTGAAATAGGATTGTTTCATACCTATAATAACATATCCGTATATTATTTATACTTATGTTATTACTTCATAATGAACCAACCTAATAAGAAGTAGTGGAAGAAGAAATAAAGGTGAAAGAATCGGTAACGGAAATTACCTCTTCTTTAAAGCACCTCTTTGAGACCTCCTCTTAGGCCACTAAAATTGGTCTTTGAGGAAGACCAGAACCTCTAGGATGTTTATAGGGAAGTGGAGAAGATATTTGGAAGGGGTGTCCGAGCTTGAAGGATCAAAGTTGTGTGAGGATGAGAGGGAGGAGGTGCCCTTTTATATGGGAGGATAGGGGTACCTTTGGAATAACTAAAACTATTATTTTATTATAAAGACAAATTCGGTTTTAAATAGATCAAAATTGATTTATTTCGAAGCTAAAGTGGGGATGGGTCAAAATACTCTCATCCAATAGAATTTATACAAGTTTAGGTTCCTATTTTAACCTTATCATTTAGATTTAACATTAAGTTAAATAATTTTACTTTTAACGTGTCTTCTTGTGTTCTTACACTATAAGGTTAATAAACCTACTATAAGAAGCCAAATGAACCCCAAGTTGTTTATTATTAATATATATAACCTTATCTATGTCATTTTTCCGAACCTTTTATTTTTAGAAATAAAATAACAATTAATAATATAATATTTGTTTTAAAAACTATTTTATGTCAATTTTGACACTATTTAGTAATTGATTTTTGTGAAAATCATAACAGCATGGTAAGTTCGAACAAAGTTAATTAAATCCATACTAACATGTCATATTAACCTATAAAATTAGTTAAATTCATAAAAAGTCTCAAATTATATTTATTTGGGTATTTATAACATCAATTATGTCAATATTTCATTAATAAGATAATTACTGCATCATCGTTGTGTCATAAATAAATTAAATTATTTAATGTCTAAAAATTACAAATAAAATAAAATTATGTAGGAAATAGTTTTATCTTTATAATGAATATTTATATTCTAATTTATCTTTTGTATTACCCCATATTAAAAATGTTTTAGTAAATAAACTTTGATTTTAACTTTTTTAACCCTTCTTTAAATAAATTAACAATAAATGTCCTAATCTAATCCAAGTTGGCCTAAATGGTCATATATTATTCCTAAGTTTGGTTTTGGTCGAATTACACTTGTCCAATAGAATGAAGACATTTGTTAGGGTAATAATAATATCATTTCTACCCTTAATTACCCTATTTACTTTTAACTGTGGTAAAAAAAGTAAAAAGTTACTATTCACCAAAAAATTATTTTCATCTCATTGAACCAAATTTTACTTACTGACATCAACCGTGTCTCTCGGATTTTTGAAATTCCACTCACAGAAGCAGTAAAATTATGTTTTATGAACAATTCAGTTTTTTAACTACCACTTAGTGGTTTCACTATTCATCAAAAATTGAAAGTTTTCAGAAAAATACTAAAAATTAGGCCTAAGCTATATTTGATATTATGAACTCAAAAATGATTTCTATTTTACAAAATTCAAAACATATCAATTTCATTAATTAATTTAAAAATTAATTCCCTTCGTCAAAACAAAAGGCGTGTTTTTAAGAGATAATAACTATCAAAAGATTGACACTTGTTTATAACTGGTTTAAATGTGAAATTATATCCAATGACCAACATTGTATTAAAGTATAAAAATATATTCTAAATATACTTTAAAACCACTCAAATTTATACTTTATCACTATTAATTATTTCGATGGAAAAAGTTGTTTTTAATTAAAATTTCGTAATTTTCACTATTCATCAAAATATGAATGTTATCCGAAAATCACCAAAATTTCACCCTAATCTAATTTCGATATTCTGAATCCAAAAATAAAGTCCATTTTAAAAAAATAAATTTTACAAACTTTCAAAAAGTGGTTATTACTATTCATAATGGCTAGTTTTAATAATATTTTAATTGCATATCGTTGTTTAGTGAAACTTGGTGTTACGTACAACACACGCTATCGTGGAAGGTCGCAATTGCGTGTAATTCAAGACAGGTCAGAGATGTGTATTGTGAAAGCTCCTTTTGGTGTAGCGTATAACACAAGATATTAATGAAATTAAAAAGAATATTTTTCATAAAATTTCGGGGTGTTACACCCCCTATCTACGTCGGCATTAACATCGCTTTTCTAGTGCTGTTAATGTCGGTTTTCAGTGCTGATAAAAGGCCATGTTGTAGTAGTGTAACCAATAATAACACAGATTTCTTCATTATTTTTAAATTCCTTGGATGTATCATGACAAATCTATAGTAATTGCAACCCATTTCAACATCAGAATAGGAATATGTTGTAGGACCCCATTTGGATGATTTCTTTCATGATTAGATTATTGAAAAACTAACCATCTAGAAATATAATTCGTCATTTTTGTCTTCATGTTATCCCACCAAAAGTGTGCCGTTATGTATCTAATCAAAATTTTTGTACCATGGTGCATATATAAATTTGATCAATGAGAATCATACATGAATACTATTTTTATCTCTATTTATGATGGAAGACACATCCTCTTTCCAAATTTTAAATAACTATATTAAAAAACTATATCTTCTAATTTTCAATCGTACACACTGTTAAATTTCCTCTAATTTCATCATCATCATATTGGTAATTATTTATTCATTATAATAAATATTTTTTTAAAATCATTTTCTAATTGATAGATGCATCCCCTTCCTTATAGATTCCATGATTTATCTTTTCTAGATCCATGAACATATGATCCCTCTTGATTCTCATTTGGGTTATAACTCTATGATTCTTCCTACTCAAAGTATCTTCCACCTTATTCACTTTCCATGGGTGGTATTGTATTGAGGAATCATAATATTTTAGTATTTCAATTTAACAGCCATATTTTTAATGAGAAGTATATTTTGTTTTATATCTTATGTTATACGGAATATCAAAGGAATCTTTTACTTCACACAACACTAGCTTGGCTTGCGTTACATGTAATCGCGAACTTCCTCGATAGCGTGTGAAGTACGCAATACCGAGTTTCACTAAACAACGATATATTGTTTTAATATTATTATGGACAAGCCGTTAAGAATATTATTAACTAATTTCATCATTCTATAACATTATTATTCATCTTACATATTTTCTAGATCATTGTATGGGAACAAAATAAATTTTTCAGGTAAAATAAGTATTTAACAAAAATGCAGTTTTTCCACCTTTTGATGGTGCACCAACATTAATTATATTTTTTGACAAGTTTATAAGTTAAATTTGAAAAAATAAAATTCTTTTTTGGAATCAAGATATAAAAATATACTTTGAATAAATTTTTCATATTATTCTGATAACTTTGATATTTTAATGAATAGTAAAAACACTTTATATTTTAATTAAAAACAAATTCTTTCAATGCAATAATTTATATGGTCAAATTATAACATTGAATGGTTTTAAAGTATATATACAATATATTTTTACCATTTAATATAATTTATTTCATTACCATTAATTTAACATTTAATTCATAGGAAAAATAATTTCAATCTTTGGCAATGTTTTAACTTTTAAAACTCATTTTCTTAACAATGGGATTAATTTTGAATTAATTACTGAAAATTATGTTTTGTGAATTTTGAAAAATAAATTCCATATTTGGATTCAATGGATCAAAATTATGTTAATAGGCTACTTTTTTGATATTATGATTAGTAACTATTGTAATTTTTACTTACTGCAGTTAAAGGTCAATTGGATAATTAAGGGTAAAACTAATATTATAAAATTACCCTAACACCTACCAAAATTATATTGGATGTCTAAAGGTAGACCCTTATCACCTAAGTATAGGAATAAATTCATTTTATGGACTTTTGACCATTAAAATAATTTAATTATTATTAAAACTAAAGAAAGTGACAATATGTGAGTCTCTTAAATCTTACAAGTATAATAATTTTAATTTAGTGATAAACTTCATGAAAATTATAACATTAATAATATAAAGAAATATAATAAATTTATATACACCATTTTAATTTATTTATAATTTTTAGGGATTAAAAAATAATCATTAATTATGACACAATAGTGATGTTGAAATTATTTTATTGATTGAATTATCAAATAAATGATTTTAAAAGTATTAAGAAATATATTATATGAACTATTTAATGTGTTCCACTAATTTAATAGATACATATGACATGTTATTAATCTATTAAATTTTTTTTTCGAACATATCTCTTGTGTATATATTTTTTTAAATTCATATAAATGAATAGGGTCAAAATTGACACTATTGTTATTTTATAAACATTACATATTATAAAATCGATTAAAAATCACAAAAAAATTTAAATATTATAAATTAAAATTTATATTGTCGAATATGTAATACAGTATACATTTATGGACAATTCACAACATATAAGTAATTATTTATAATGATTTTAAATTTAGAAATTTATTACCACAAATAAAATTAAATAGATTACATATGGATAAATCATGATGATAATGTTTAAAATAAATTCCCAACTTGTCTAAATTTTATTGTTTGATGGGATTACAACCCTATATCATCTCTTCTTCGGATTGGAGTCATTTTTGGAGGTTTTTAAGTCGGTTTGGAATTTATTATAAATTAATATTTCTTATAATTCCAAAGGTGCCCATATCCTCCCTTATAAAAGGTAACCTCCTCCCTCTCCTCCTAACACCACATTGAGCCTCAAATATCATCCAAAACCTACCAATTTATCTTCTAAACTTCCCTAAAAACATCATAGAGGTCCTGGTCTTCATCAAAGACAAATCTTAGTGGCCTAAGAGGAGGTTTCAAAGAGGCGTGTTGAAGAAGAGTTAATATCTATTACCAATTATTTCAAATTTATTTCTTCTTCTACTTATTCTTCTTTAGTTTTTTAATTATGAAGTAATAACATAAGTATCACTAATATACTGATATTTTATTATAAATATGAAACAAAACTATTTCACCTTCTATCCATCCTATAGAAAATTAAATCACCGCACGTGCGTATGTAGGGAATACCTTCTCCACGTCTTGGTGTAATCTGTTTTCCACCACCAACTTAATTGGATGGATATAATGGTGTAATGAATAACTATATATGATTATTTTAAAATGATATTGATTCTGAAATAGTATACATACATTTCAATAAAATTCCACGATCATGGGAATGATATCATCACTCGTGCGTACGTACGGCCTACCATCTCTACGATGTGATGCGACTCATTCTATATGATCTTCATTGAATACTGATTATATAAATGAATTTAATGAATTATTATGATATATATTACATTAATTCCATTCTTTAAATGAGGTATCTATAACCCAAAAAGATGAATATAAATTTATTCGACAAAACATGCATAAGAACATAAAGCAATGAACACCTGAATTACAAGTAGCAATGAAATATTACTAATATAAAGATAAGAATATGATCATATATTAAATGATAACAATGAATATTATTCATTAATTAGTAAATAATATTATTTAAATCATTATACATGAGGTTTGGATACGTACAAAGCATATCGGACCTAAGGTAAGGAAAAATCATGAAATCTCAATTTTTATCCGAGATTGTTTATACTTCAATATTTAGTGGGGCATATTTATCATCAACATCAATGTTTCCCCAGTATGTAATATTATTTCTATCCTTTTAAAATGGTTTAAATCAAATTTTACCTATTTTTAAAATCTTATTCAATGATATGAATGGAATCTTTTGTCGTTTACAGTACGAGGTACTTTTTGACTTTTTCGTCCAAATAAAAGAAGAATGTTTTTTAATCATATATTGCATGAATGGATTTTTATGATTTCATAGAACATTGTTTCCATGAATCATACATTATAGGATTTCAAGTTTATTTTTTGATCACCTTCTTTTAGTTTACAATTGTATGACATGTTATGAAAGGAAAAATGTTTTTGAAGTAGAAAGGAATTTTTCCCCAAGAATGGAGTTCAAGTTTTTTATCAAAATTATTTTCCATATAATATAATATATGATTATTTTTATATCTCTATTTTTACAATGGTTTGATTATTTTATGATGGAATTATTTTTATGATGTCCTTTTATGGATTATGTTATGATGGCATGATGTTTAAGAATCCCATTTTTACTACATGGGTTATGCTATGATGTATGATTTATGATTTTCTAGAAATAATTAGAATGGTTTCATTATGAGATTGGTGGGACCTATATCTCCCTCAAATGCATTGGTTAATTATTTATATCTCATGATATAGACATGGATGGAATGGCATGTTAATCCGGTTCCGTGATACAGGACTGGAATGAGGAGTGAACTCGGTTCAGTAATGGACTTTTTCCGCTATGATAGTCTTGGAAATGTGTCTTGACTAATATGAAATGATTTTCTATGATTATGTTTTTATGCCACATAGTATCATGTTTTCAGTTATGATTATTTGGGATTACATTTCATGACTATGATTTATCCCATGTTATGATATTATGATCTCTTTTTCAGGTTAAGATATTCAAAATGTTATGTTCTTATAAATATTATATGATTTATATTTCTTTTGTTAAAACATACTGAGAATTTGAGATCACCCTTTTATATGTTTTCTACTTCCTAAGTCTGGATGAAGGGTATTATGTAGAATATGCCAAAAGAGACTCTAGATATGATGAAATTAATGGGAGACAACGTAGATGATTTATGAACCAGTTGTTTATGTTTCCCAATTTATAAAGACACTATACCTATAAGTTCGTTTTGGGTCTATGGAGGATCTCATCACGGCGTGGTCTAAGGCTCCTCGACGGTGTGGAGGTATGCCTTTCTTTCTTCTTCAGTGGAATTTTGATTTCCATATGCAGCGGGATAATCCGAGTATAGCGATTTGGGTACGTTTCCCGGGCCTTCCTCTCCAATTCCAGAACCCTTCCATTCTATCTATGCTTGGGAACATGGTCGGCCGCTACCTGTTCTCAGACATCAAAACTGAGACTGTGGGTAATCCCATCTTCCCTCGCATATGTGTGGAGATTGATGTCTCCAAGATGCCGGTGGACTAGGTGTGGATTACTGATGAGCAGGAATTCTGATGGAAGCAGGATGTTAAGTTTGAATCGTGGGTTGATTATTGTAGTGTGTGCCATCGGCTGGGACATTGTGCCTCTGCCTGCAGAAATGGATCTCTGAACATGAGGGTGTGCAGGAGGGTGAGGGATGGTTTGGGTTCTCATGAAGCTGCTGCTGTGGGGAGTTTGAGGACACATGGGCTTTTGGTTGATGGTGGGGTGAACGTAGAACAACCCATACTCCCTCGCCATGAGATGGTGAACTTAGTGGACAGTGGGGCTCTGGGAATGGGGGATGAATTGCATAAGCTAGGTGTGGAGCCTCCTGGAGTGAAGGTCAGTGATATTTTTAACAGGCTGAAGCAGGACTTGGGTAATGTTGATACCCTGAAATGCAGTGTTGAGTCTTCTTCTGCTTTTAAGGATGCAGGAGGCTCTGCTGAAACTCCTATGTTTGAGGTTCCATCTTTGATGGCAAGCCCCCGAAGGGAAGTGAGTGATAGTGTTGAGAGGAATGTTCATGCTGAACGAAGTTGTGCTGCTGTGGAGAAAGATGTAGAACTGGGTGGGCAGAATGGTGGTGTGGATTCTCTCTGTCTGGAAACTGTGAGGGCACCTGTAGCCGTTGTCGCTGTCCATGATGTGCAAGTTGTTGTTGTAGGTCCTAATTCCCCATCTCAAGAGGAGATTGAGAGGCAATATCAACACATGGATCTTGGGACTGTGAAGCTGGCTGGGAATCAAGAAACTCCTATCAAGGAAACTTCTAATGCCATTGGTGCTGTGATGATAGTGGATGTGATGCAGGACACACCTGGGAGGCAGGCGAACAACATTGAGCTCGACAATCGGTTTGCATGCCTGGTGGATATTGATTTGGTCCTGGATCATGAGAAGGATGCCAAAAGGACTCATGAGGATCAAAATTCTGTTTCCTTAGGTGCTAATGTTGAGTCAAGGGTTTCTAGTGTTGGCACTTGTGATAAAGATCTGGGGAATGAGAGGACATATAGTGCTGAGAAGTGATCTGAAGCAAATACAGACAATGGTTCACTGTTGGACAGCTTAGCTGGAGATTGTAATGTGAAAAAAGGCATGCATGGTGGCGGTGACGGGTATAGGGTGGTGCACATTTCTGGTAAATGGGGAGACTGCTCTGATAGTGAGAAAGAAAATGATGGTGGTATGGTCCAGCCCTCCTATAGTGATATGGTTCAGGGGTGCAAAAATAGAGTGTCTGTGGTGGAGAATGTGAATACTAACCCACCACGAAGAAGGCCTCGAAAAGATTATTCTCACTTGCCAATGCCTATGACTACGAGAGCTTCTAGTGGGAAGGTTGGACGGATTGCAACCTCTTCTAAGGAGCTCCTTTCTTTGGAGAAGCTCAATCTTAAAAGGAATTATGCCATGATTCTGAAACATTATGAAAGTTCGGAGTGGGAATTGGCTATTGCGGAGGAAATGGTGTATCAGGGATGTGGCGATGGGTCTGACTTTTATGATATGTAATTGGTATTCTCGCCTTGTTGCTCTTGTCTGATGTACTTCTCTTTTTCTTTTATTTTAAATAAATGGTAGGAGGTTTTCCTAATAAGTATGCTTCAATTTTGAAGTTATAACAATATATGTAGAGTATGTGTAATTATAGTTGGTATCAGAGGAAAGGTATAGTCAACCATTGGAAACTAGGATGTGAATGCATTAGTAGGAACCCTAAGGATATGTCTAAGCAAATAACACAATATTAGTGTTTTAGAAATTGCCATGAATAACCTAATATAAGACCTTAAGTGTCAAAAAAAATTCCTGATTTTGTGGATTTCCTATTATGATTAGTGTTTCTCACACTAAGCATATTGGTTTTAGTCAATGCCTAGAACCCGAAGGAACTATGTTAATGCTGAATGCGACAGGCAATGCAATGATTTTCCCCCTGAGGAACCAAATGTTATGGGAGCTAGAATGAAAAATCTTGTAGCCATTCTCACACAACATTATCGAGCTATGGATAATGAAAGAGTTCCAAATGAGAAAATGAAGGAGAAACATTCTGTTGTATCCTTCATGAGGCAGCGTCCACCTTCATTCAGAAGGTCTTCTGATCCATTAGTGGCTGAACAATGGATTAGTACCACTGAAAAGATATTTTCAGTTCTACAATGTTCTGAACATGAAAAAGTCATCTTATCAGTGTATCATTTGGAAGGTGATTCTGATCAATTGTGGAATCTTATCAAGAATACGAGGCAAATAGATTAAATTGAGTCCATAGAAAGGGATGAGTTCAAGAACATATTTTTCAATAAGTACTTCACTCATATTCTTCAATCCAAGATAAAGAAAGAGTTTCTTGAACTGAAGAAAAATAATGATGAATCTGTTGGTACCTACGAAGAAAATTTTATAAGGCTTTCAAGTTACACATCAGGAATTATTATCCAACATGAGAGTAAGATCGATCAATTCTTTAGTGGCATAAAACCATGTCTTCAAAGGGTGTTATCCTTAAGGGACTTCAAAAGCTACGACGTAATTATTATATGTGCTCTCAGGGATGAGATGGAGATTTGAGTAACCCATCAATCATATGGGTTTGATAAGAGGAGGAAAATGGAATTCAAAGGAAAATCTAAAGACCACACTGAAAAAATGAGTTTTCCTTTATTCTCAAATTGTGGAAACAAACATTGAGGGAATTTACATAAAGGGAAAAGAAAATATTTTAAGTGTGGAAAAGAAGGCCATTGGTCAATTGAATATCGAAATAATGGGATGAAGATGTCTGATGATGCAAACAAAAAAAGGGATACACATAATGCACCTCCAACACTTCAATGATTCAATTTCTAGGATATGGGTAATTATTCCAATCAATGCCATATTCCAAGGGTTGTTGATGATGATCGACGTTAACAAACTCTTAAGGCCAAAGACAAAGGAAGGTCACATGAAATTACTAACGGCGATGTGGAGTACGATAACAAAGTGTTGAAAGGTAAACTTACCATACACTCTTAAGTAGAAAATGTTTTATTTGATTATGGATCGACCCACTCTTTTATTTCTGAAGATTTTTCTAAGGGTATCACCGTACTGCCTCTACAATTAGATGTTGAGTTATCTGTGACAACTCCTAATGGCACAATAGTCTCATCAAAAGTTTACAATTCTTATCCGATTGAAGTTTGTGGGAAAGGGGTTCTTGCAAATCTTGTGATCCTTCCTATAGTGTAATTTGTTGTGATTCATGGAATGTATTGGCTTTCTTTATACGGAGCTCATATCAATTTCCAAAGAAGGGAAATCACATTTAATATTCCCGATCAATCTATTATCATCTATTGATGCAAGGATGAATATAACCTTCCAGTGTAAATTTCATCCATATTATGGGTCTTGATTCCAATAAATGAAGGTTATTAATCCCAAATTATTGGAGAGAAACTCATGATTAAGAATATTCCCATTGTACGGGAGTTCGATGATGTCTTTACAGAGGAATTTCTAGGTCTTCCACCAAATCGTGAAGTTGAGTTTTCAATAGACCTCATACCGGGTGCTATGCCCATTTTAAAGACACCTTATAGAATGTCCCCAATTGAGTTGTAGGAATTAAAGAATCAACTCCAAGAGAATCTTGATAAGGGATTCATATGACCTAGTGCATCACCTTTGGGGCACATGTTCTGTTTGTTAAGAAGAAAGATTGATCAATGAGACTTTGCATTGATTATCGAGAACTTTATAAGATCACTATCAAGAACAAATATCCTCTCCCGCACATTGATTACATATTTGAACAACTATGTGGAGCTCAATACTATTCCAAAATTGATCTTCGTTTAGGGTATCATAAATTAAGGGTCAAGAAAGAGGATATACAGAAGACGACTTTCCATACAATGTATGGACACTAAATTTATAGTGATTCTATTTGGTCTTACTAATGCCCCTACTATCTTCATGTGTCTAATGAATAGAGTTTTAAAGACTATCTTGATCAGTTTTTGGTAGTCATTATAGATGATATTCTTATCTATTCAAAGAGCAAGGAAGAAAATTAAGATCACTTTAGTATTGTATTAAATACCCTAATAAAGGAGAAGATTTATGCCAAATTTACCAAGTGTGAATTTTGGCTTCAAAAAGTTTCTTTTTTGGGTCACATAATCTCAAAAGAGGGGATATCGGTGGATCCAAAAAAGACAGAGGTTATCAAAAGATGGTCGAGACCAACAACAGTAACTGAGATCTGAAGTTTTCTTGGGTTTTCTGGATATTATCGACATATTGTGAATGATTTTTCACGATTATCTAATCCACTCACCAAGTTGACTCAAAAAGGAGTTATGTTCATGTGGATGGAGGAGTGTGAAGAGAATTTCATGGAGTTTAAAATTTGGTTATCTAGTGCACCTGTGCTCACACTACCTTGTAGTGGAGAAAGGTTTGTGATATACAGTGATGCATCAAAGATGGGATCGGGGTGTGTTCCCATGAAAAACGATATGGTGATATCTTCTGCCTCACAATAGATGAAAATCCATGAGAAAAATTTCATAACTCATGATTTGGAGTTAACTCTGGTAATCTTTGTATTAGGGAATTCGAGGCATTATCTTTATGGTGAAAGGTGTGATATTTATACCGATCATAAATGTTTAATGTATATTTTCACACAAACGGAGCTGAATATGCGCCATTGAAAATGGTTGGAGCTTATTAAGGATTACGACTACTCAATTTATTATCACCCTGGGAAAGCAAACAACGTGGGAGATACATTAAGTTGACAAGACCATTCTAGATAATCGATGATGTGGATCACAAAAGATCCAATATTTATAGATTTATAAAGGATGGGTCATGGAATTATTTTGGAATGGGAAAAATCTTATCTTTCTCAAATGAATGTTCAACCATCTATGGATTCGAATATTAAATAGGCACAAAAAGAAGATGTAGATTTACAAAAGAAGGTGAGAAATGTTCCTGAATTCATCCTTGATTGTGATGGGATAATAAGGTTCAGGAATCGGGTTTTGTGTCCCTCCCATCCATGAATTAAAGAAGGAGCTACTGGATGAGGCTCATAGTTCATTATTCTCTATTCATCCTGCAAGCATGAAGATTTATAGGGCCCTGAAACAGTATTTCTGTTGGGATGGCATGAAAAGAGATATTTCTGAATATGTCTCTTGATGCTTGGTTTGTCGGCATGTTAAAGCTGAGTGACAGTATTCTAAGGGGATTTCACAACCATTATCCATACCCTAATGTAAATGGGAAAACATCACTATGGACTGTGTCACTGGACTTCCTAAAACATTCAAAGTCAATAATGTTATCTGGGTTATAATTTATCGTCTGACAAAGTCAGCACACTTCATTGCTATTAGAGAAGATTTCTCTATGCATCAGCTTTCCAGGATATATGTAAAGTTATTGGTATGATTGCATGGAGTACCACATTCCATTATATCATATCGGGATCTAAGGTTTACCTTGATGTTCTGGCGAAGTCTTCAGCATACTCTAGATACAGAGTTGAGTTTCAGAAATGCTTATAATCCTTAGATATAGGGTCAGTATGAGAAAAAAATTCAAACTCAATAAGACATGTTGATATCTTTCTATATGTATTTCAATGGTAGTTGGTATCAACACCTACCTTTGGTGGAATTTTCTTATAATAATAGATTTCACTCCATTATTCAAATGGCTCCTTATAAAGCTCTCTATGGAAAGAAATGACGATCTCCAACTTTCTGGGATGAATTTGGGGAAAGAAATATATTAGGACCTGATCTTGTTGATTTAATGGCAGAAAAGGTCGAATCTATTCAACAACACATATGATCAGCTTAGAGTCAAAAAAATGTTATCCCGATAACGGAAGAAAACACCTAGAGTTTAAAGTGGGTGATAAAGTGTTCTTATGAATAACTCCTTGGAAAAGAGTAATGAGATTTGGAAAGAAGGGAAAGATGAGCCCTATGTATATCGGTCCTCTAGAAATACTAGGTCGTGTGGGGAAGGTAGATTACAGATTGGCGCTTCCACCGAATCTCTCTCATGTTCATGATGTGCTCATGTATCTCTCATGAGAAAGTACATACCTGATCCTTCGCATGTACAAAGCTCAAAAGTTGTACTGCTAGAGCAAGATCTTTCTTATGAAGATAATAGATAGAGATTCTAGATCATAGGAAAAAAGTTCTACGGAACAAGACCACATTCTTGGTGAAACTTTTATGGAGGAACCACCAATTAGAAGAAGCTACATGGGAGCATGAGGATATGATAAAGGGGAGGTATCCTCATCTGTTTGTTATGAAGTGACGAATTTCGAGGGTGAAATTTATTTTAAGGGGGGTAGAATGTAACACCCTGATATTTTATGAGATGTATATTTTGTTTTATGTCTTATTTTTTACAAAACATCAAAGGAATATTTCACTGCACACAACACTAGCTTGGTTTGCGTTACACGCAATCGTGACCATCCTCGATAGCGTGTGTAGTACGCAATACCGAGTTTCACTAAACAATGATATATTTTTATAATATTATTATGGACTAGCCATTATAAATATTATTAACTAAATTTTGAATTTTATAACATTATTATTTATCTTACATATTTTCTAGAACATGGTATGGGAACAAAATAAATTTTTCAGGTAAAATAAGTATTTTTAAAAAAATGCATTTTTTCCACCTTTTGATGGCTCACAAACATTAAATCTAGTTTTTGAAATTTTTATAAGTTAAATTTGACAAAATAAAATTCTTTTTTGAATCAGGATATAAAAATTTACTCTGGATAAATTTTTCATATTATTCTGATAAATTTCATATTTTAATTAATAGTAAAAACACGCTATATTTTAATTAAAAACAACTTATTTCATCACAATAATTTATATGGTTAAATTAAAATATTGAATGGTTTTAAAGTAAAAATAGAAAATATTTTTACCATTTAATATAATTTATGTCATTACAATTAATTTTACATTGAATTCATAGGTAAAAACATTTCAATCTTTGGCAATGTTTTAACTTTTAAAACTTGTCTTCTTAACAACGGGATTAATTTTAAATTAATAATTTCAACTTCCTTGTTTTGAATTTTGAAAAATGGATTACATATTTGGATTAATTGTGTCCAAATTATGTTACTAGGTTACTTTAATTTTATTTTTATGATATTATGAATAGTAACTACGGTAATTTTTATTTACTACAGTTAAAGGTAAATCGAGAAATTAAGGGTAAAAATAAGATTATAAAATTACCCTAACAACTTAAAAAGTTATATTGGATGACTAAAAGTCTACCCTTATCACCTTAGGGTCGGAATAAATTCATTTTATAGACATTTTACCATTAAAATAATTTAAATATTATTAAAACCAAAGAAAGTGATAACATGTCACTCTCTTAAATCTTATAAGTATAATAACATTAATTTAGTGATAAAATTCATGAAACTTTTAACATTAAAAGTATCATGAAAGCTAATAAAATTTTCTACATCATGTAAATTTATTTATAATTTTTAGGGATTAAATAATAATCATTAATTATGACACAACAGTGATGTTGAAAATATTTTATTAATTGAATTATCAAATAAATGATTTTAAAAGTTTTAAAATAAATATTATATGAACTATTTAATGTGCTACACTAATTGTCTATATAAATATGACATGTTATGAATCTATTAAATATTTTATCTCGAACATATATTCTATTTTTATTTTATTTAAATTCATATAAATTAATAGTTTCCAAATTGACACTAATGTTATTTTATAAAAATTAAATATTATAAATTAGATTAAAAATCAAAAAAATATTTTAAAATTATAAATTATAATTTATAGGGTATAAGATGTAATAAAGTATACAATTATGGACAATTCACAACATATAAGTAATTATTTATAATGATTTAAAATTTAGAATATTGTTACCACATTTAAAATTAAATAGATTATATAAGGATAAATCATGTTGATAATGTTTAAAATAAATTACAAACTTGTCTAAATTGTATTGGTTGATGATATTACAAACCTATCTCATCTAAGATTTGTATTTGAGTCATTTTTGTAGGTTTTTAAGTGGGTTTGTAATTTTTTATAAAATAATATTTCTTATAATTCCAAAGGTTTCCCTCTCCTCCCTTATAAAAGGGAACCTCCTCCCTCTCCTCCTCACAGCACTTTGAGCCTTACATCTCGGAAAAACCCTAAAAATTTCTCTTCTCCACTTCCCTATAAAAATCCTAGAGGTCCTGGTCTTCTTCAAAGACCAATCTTAGTGCCCTAAGAGGAGGTTTCAAAGAGGCGTGTCGAAGAAGAGGTAATATCTGTTACCGATTCTTTCAAATTTATTTCTTCCTCTACTTATTCTTCATTAGTTGTTTCATTATGAAGTAATAACATAAGTATCACTCATATAATGATATGTTATTATAAATATGAAACAACCCTATTTCACCTTCTATCCATCCTACGGAAATTGAAATCATCGTGCGTGGGTACGTACGAAATACCGTCTCCACGCCGTGGTGTAATATGTTTTCCACCACCACCATACGTGGATGGGTATAATTGTTTAAAGAATAACTTTATATTATTATTGTAAAATGATATTGATTCTGAAATAGTATACATACACTTCAATACAATTCCACGATCATGGGAACGATATCATCGCTCGTGCGTACGTACGGTCTACCGTCTCCACGATGTGATGCGACTCGGTCTACATGATATTAATTGAATAGTGATTATATAAATTAATTGAATGAATAAATATGATATATTTTACATTAATTAAATTCTTTAAATGAGGTATCTATAACCTAAAAATAGGAATAAGAATTTATTCGACAAAACATGCTAAAGAACAAAAAGCAATGAACACCCAAATAACAAGTAGCAATGAAATATTACTAATAAAAAGATAAGAATATGATCATATATGATATAATAACAATGAATATTATTCTTTAATAAGTCAATGACATTATTTAAATAATTATACAGGAGGATTGGATTCGTACAAAGAATATCAGACCTAAGGTAAGGGAAAATCTCAAAATCTGAATTTTTTTCCAAGATTGATTATACTTCGGTTTTTACTGGGGAATATTTATCATCCACATCCATGTTTTCTCAATATGTAATATTATTTATATCCTCCTAAAATGGTTTAAATTAAATTTTACCTATTGATGAATTTTTAGTAAAATATATGAATGGAATCTTTTGTGGTTTGCAGTACGAGGTACTTTTTGACTTTTTCGGCCAAATAAAAGAAGAATGTTTTTTTAAATTATATGGCATGAATATATTTTTATGATTTCATTGTACATTATTTCCATGAATCTTCATTCACAGGTTTTCAGGTTTATTTTTGATCAACTTCTTTTAGTTTACAATTTTCTGTCATGTTAAGAAAGGGAATAATGTTTTTGAAGTAGAAAAGATATTTTTCTCAAGAATGGAGTTCTAGTGTTTTATCAAAATTATTTTCCATATAATATAATATAGGGTTATGTTTATATCCCTATTTTTACATTGATTTGACTATGTTATGATGGAAATATTTTTATGATATCCTTTTATGGATCATGTTATGGTGTCATGGGGTTTAAAAATCCCTTTTTTATTACAAGGGTTATGCTATGATGTATGATTTATGATTTTGTGGCACACATAAGAATGGTTTTATTATGATATGGGTGGGACCTATATCTCCCTCCAATTCATTGTGTAAATATTTATATCTCATGAGATATAAATGGATGGAATGAAATGTTAATCCAGTTCAGTGATATAGGACTGGAACGAGGAGTGAACTCGGTTCAGTAATGGACATTGTCCGCTATGATAGTCTTGGAAATGAGTCTTGAATAATATGAAATGATTTTCTATGATTATGTGTGTATGAAAAAAAGTATTATGTTTTATGTTATGATAATTTGGGATTACATTTCGCCACTATGATTTATCCCATGTTATGATATTATGATCTCTTTTGCAGGTTAAGATATTCAAAATGATATGTTCTTATGAATATGATATGATTGATATTTCTTTTATTTACCCTTACTGAGTATTTCAGCTCACCCTTTTATATGTTCATTCCCCAGGTCTGGATGAAGGATATTAAGTATAATATGCCAAAAGGGACTCTATATATTTTGAAATAGATGGGAGACAATGTCGATGATTTATAAACAAGTTTTTTATGTTTCCCATTTTCTAAAGACACTATACAAAAACCGTCCTTTCATGTTTTTGTTATATGTTGTAATAAGTAAGCTTCAATTTTGAAGTAATAAAAATGTATGTATAGTAAGGGTTGTTATATTCAATGCATGACCATTGCATCATGTTGAGTTCATTATATGAGAAGATGTATTTCATTTTTTATGATTCGTTTATATCTCACATCTTTCTCTATAGAGATCATGTATCCAAATCTAAAAATGAAATATTACATATTCTAACTCAATATCATGTGTTCTATTGTTTAATTCATGAGTTTTCAATTTCCATGATGGATATGAAATTACATTATCTTTTTGAATTATCAATCCACCAGGTCCCTTATTTGATGCAACACTATATAGAAAAAACCCATCACATTAAGATGGTAGAGTCCAAATTGATGCATTAAATATTGTTATTTGTACATCACTGAATTATTTTCCACATTCTATAATCCAAACCAACATAACTTCTATTAATTTAATTTTTTAATGGGTTATACAATCATAAAAATTATGATCTAATCTCTGATCGTAAACTTCAATACCAATGAAGCTATGTACCTATGTTATGTTTTTTTTGGTATATGCCATTATATAAATTCTATTTTCATTGAAGGATCGACGGATATTCCATCCTTAGAGGCAACGTGGCCATAAAAATAGTCTTACTAAAGCTATAAAACAAACTAGCTAAATTTCCCATATAACTCTTCCCTTCAAGGAGTATTAACATTTATCGACAAGTTGTTTTCATGGTCTATATACATATTAGAATATACAAAAATATCATCAATGAAAATGACAAAAAAGAAATATGACTGTTCAATAATACCCTTTTAATTATGTCCATAGAAATATAGGGTTCATTAGTCAATCTAAATGGAATTTCCATAAAATCTTAATATTTATACCTCATTTGGAAAGTTGTCTTCAGAATGTCTTCCTTATTCTCTTGAAATTTTTGATACCCATAATAATGGTGAATCATTGAAAAATATTTGGCTCCATGGTGTTTATCTAAAATGTCATCAATGTGGGTTATAAGATACATTTTTTTTTCTTATAATGGAATTGATTTCCATTTAGTCATCACATAACATCATTGATCCATCTTTCTTTTTAATAAAGAGAATAGGGGATCCCTAGGCCAAAACACCATGGAGAATAAATTCTATATTACCGAAATCCTCTAGTTATTCTTCGATTCCACTAAATCTAGTTTGGACATTTTATAGAGAGTTTTTATTTTGGCCTTTGTTGGAGTCACCTGTTTTGATAATCTCAATTATGATAAATTATGTTTTTGATAATCACAAAAAATGCGTATTGATTAAACCTTTCATTACTTTAGTTACTATTTATGTGTTTCATGTAAAATTATAAAAACTGATGAAATATGCTCAAATGATATATGTTTCATGCATGAACATTTAGTTAACCCTTTTAATGTCTTATCTTACCTTAATATATGGATAGTTTTCATAAACACACTAATAACTAACGATACAGAATGGTCACCAGTATGCAGACAGTTACCATTACACCTAAGCTATCGATAGAGTTAGTCTACAGGTATGCACAAGTCTACTTATTCAGAAATGTCACTGGTATGCAGATGAACGACCGATAGAGTATGTCTACAGGTATGCATAAGTCTACCAATAAAAATAGGTCACTGGTATGTAAAAGAGCTACCGATAGAGTATGTCTACCTGTATGCACAAGTTTACCGATACATAGTTATATCTACTATTATGAAGTCTATCATTACAAGCTCACTAGTATGGATCACTAGTACATAAGTCTACCACTAAAAAGAGTTACCGTTAAATGAAATTACTACTACTTTTAGTCACCAAAAAAAGGATCTACCACCACAAAAACAACTACTGATACTAGAAAGATGCCGTTATAGAGAGTAACAGCTACCGATGCAATGTATACCGTTACAAGTCCACCGCTACAAGTTCAATGATACAAAGAGAAACCGATGGAAACCAGTTACTATTTCTATAAACTCTATCTCTGTTTGGTTATTAACAACGGTGATATTTTCTGCTTTTAATGAATCCTATATTATTTAATGATGTCTGTACGCTGTCAGGACACCGTACCATTTACAAATCATTCCTATTTCTGGAGCTCAAGGATCATATAAAAGGGAACCTCAAGCTATTGGAATAATGGCCCCTTCAACGCACATACAAAAACAAGTCTAGATATACATGAGGTGATATAGAGTAAAAGAAGGAAGAACACATGATGAATTTGTAGAACCTGAACATTCAAGGAGTGAAGATCTTCAAACGACTACACCTACGCTCAAGATAATCAAGCTTGTCAATCGGGACATTTAAGTCAATGAACAAAAATGATACTCTGTTTTTCAACAAACTTCTAGAGAAGGACTCAAGCATCATCTGTTTCAAATACAAGGAGTCCAGAGCTTCACTGTAAACACATAGAGCATTCTAAACTCATCTTTACCTTGTTTAGATCTACTGTGCTACAATTATTTACATTTTGAGCAGTGTGTGCTCTATATTTTTAATCATACACTGTCTCTAGTGCTGAACTAGGGTATTCCTTAATACACATTCAATCTATCCTTTACTCTCTTGTATCCCACTATGGACAGTGGTAGAGGTCATGTGTGAGTTGGACTGCCTGTGTGTTGTTGTTCAGTTTTCCCAAGAAGAACTGTGGTATAGGTCATGTGTGACTTGGACAGTCAATGCCCTATTGTAAATCCCCGATCTAGGGTGTGGATCATAGTTTATATAAAATTGTTTTAGAGGACTAAGTCTCTTCTTGATACTGATCTCCTTGTTTAATTCTGTTGTGCATTTTTATTTTAGATAAAACTATTTTGAATATTCTTTTACAAAGTACATTAAATATAAATCTATTTTAAAGTTACTATAATAGTTAAACAAGCAAGTGATTGTATTTATTTTAAACTAGTTGGTTTGTTTCAAAATCTATTCTAATAATTATAATAGATTAACTGAGAACTAATCAATCTCTTGAGAACCTAACTGTACCTTTACTTTATTTGAAATTCAATATAGTTTAGCTTGTTATTTTTAATTGGGTAATTTTAATAAAAATAATTTAAAAATTAATTTTTAATAGGTACTCAATTCAACCCCCCCCTCTTGATTATCCACTCCGACAAACATTTGGTATCAGAGGATTTTACTAAAAAAATTTCAAAACACTCTATTTGTGAAAAAAATTCATCTGTTATTTTAGTTGTATCTTAAATATCTTAAAATATCTGTTACTTCTATTTTATTATAACATTATATAACATAAGTGTTATGGATAACAAATTAGAAGGTGTAGATACCAACATGAAACCTTTCTTTAATGGTGTTAATTATGCCAAATGGAAAACAAAAAATAAAAATTCATTTGGAAAGTATGGGATTGGACATTTGGACTACTATAGAGACTCATTATAATATTCCTAAAGCTGTTATAACTACTTGGTATGAACCCACTAAAGTTTCTTAAAATAATAATTTTAAAGCAAGGAATGCCTTGTATTGTGCTTTAGGAGATGGAGAATTTAATCGAATATCTACTTGAAAGACTGCTTATGAAATATGGGATACTCTGGATGTTTCTGATGAGGTAACAACTAATGTTAAAGAAATGATATTAATACCTACAATATTATGTATTATGATTTTAAAATGAAAACTAATGAATCAATTTATGATATATATCTCAGGTTTAATGATATAGATATTATAATGAGCTCAATGGGAAAGTCTATTCCAGTAAAGGAGAAAATCATGAGGATAGTAAGGCGTCTGCCAGAAAGATGGAGAGGCACATCAGTTTCAATAAGATAATTGTGTGACATAAGTTCACTACCTGTTAAAGAACATATTGGTAAGTTGATGATGTATGAAGATGAGATGAATGTAAACAAGGAATATAATGATCAACCGAGGAATAATTATACAGCTTTCAAGACTTCTACTTCAAAAATTAAGGACAACGGTAAAATTCAAAGTGAAAGTGATAGCTCAAGATGTGAAGAGAGTGAATATGATAGTGATGCTGAAATGGCTCAGATAGCTAGATGATTTGAGATGATCTATAGGAAAAACTCATTTTTCAGAAAATCTAATTATGAAGTAAAGTATGAAAATAAAGGTCATTTGATGAAGGATTTGAAAAATACTGATAAAATTGATGACATAATCTTCTACGAATTTAAGAGTAAAGGACAAGTGAAATCTGACTGTCCAAAATTAATGTTCAATAAGAAATATGACTATAAGGACAGAAAATACAAGAAAGTAATGAAAGAAAACTGGGGTGCTTTAGAATACAGTTCAAGAGATTTTGATTCCACTCAGGATGAAAAATCTCAAAAAACTAATATGTCTTCTATGAAAAACACATCTGAGGTAACATTGGATACATCTACTTTAAACCCTTATTATTCAGGAGATGATTCTGGTTCTGATTCTGAAAACATGTCTACTGAAAATTTATTTGAATACATTAACATGTTAGAGGATACTTTCAATGAGCTGAAAGACAATTATAAAACCTTAAAGAAGCAGCATGCCTTAACTAACACTATTAAATCTACACATGAAGTTGAAAATAAAAAGAATGCTCAACTGATCAAAGAGAATACTGAACTGAAATTTTCTAATGAGCAACTCAGGAATTATTTAGAAAAATTTACTAATAGAAAGTACACTCTTACACAAATTAAAGGAAAAAAAGTAGCACCAAATTATACTACTTGGTTAGGCTATCAGCCTGGACATAGACAAATTGCAAAAAATAGATTTATTCCTAAATCTGGACAGTATGGTGTTAGTTCAAGTTCTGAAAATTCCTATGTCTAAACTAGCTACTTACATAGTTATGGACCAAACAATGTTTATCTATCAAAATCCTTTAGATCTATTGATTATATAAATCCCATTAGAAAAATATGGTTACCAAAAGTCTTTCTTGCTAACCTGTCTGGAACTAAGAAAATATGGGTACAAAAATCATTTTCTATCTAAAATTGGTTGTAGGAAACCTTCTTAAATTTTTTTGTAGGAATACACGAAACATGGAAAGCTAATATTCAAGACATATGATAGGTGAATTTTCTTGTTTTAAAATATTAATCAATGTTGATGGAATATATGTAACTTTTGTGGATAACTCAAAAGGAATGACCATCGGATTAGGCCAGATTGGTAACAATGATTCAATTATAATTTCTAAAGTTTTATTTTTTGATGGACTAAAGTATAGTCTGTTAAGAATTTCTCAGTTGTGTGCTGATGGATTTAATGTTATGTTTGAAAATGATTCATGTAATGATTCTAAAAATGTTTTGGTGTTTACTACATTATAAAATGAAAATGTATATGCTATAGATTTTAATTCTCTAGAAAAGAAAAATATTACTTGTTTAACTGATTTTCATAAAGAATCATGGCTTTAGAATAGAAGATTATGACACGGTAATATACATTCACTTAGAAAACAGACTAAGAAAAACATAGTCAGAGACCTACCTAAACATGAATTCCCAGCTGACAATGATTGTAATCCCTGTCAAAAGGGAAAGCAACATTAATTTTCTTTTAAATCAATGAAATAAGTTTCAACTTCTCAACCTCTCGAGTTGGTTCACATGTATTTTTTTGGACCATCCAGAGTTTCTAGCTTAAATGGGAAGCACTATGTCTATTTCCTTTTAGATGACTTTTATAGATATACTTCAGTATATTTTCTATCTCACAAAATTGAATCTTTATCTTACATTATTAAATAATCCTAGTTTGTAGAAAACCATAGTGGACTTAGGATTAAAACCTTGAGAAGTGATCATGGTCATGATTTTGAAAATAATGAATTTGAATCATACTACTCACACAATGTCTACAATCACAACTTCTCTGCCCCTAGGACACATCAGTAGAATTTTGTAGTAGAAAGAAGAAATAGGACTCTTCAAGAAATTTCTAGAACTCTGATAAATTAATATGATTTACCTGTTTATTTTTGGGCTGAAGCTATCAATATAGCTTGTTATATTATAAATAGAGTTTTGATTAGATCTGTTCTTAAGAAGTCCCCTTATGAATTATGGAATAATATAAAACCTAAAGTTAGTTATTTTAATGTATTTGGTTGTAATATTTTTATTTTTAATACTAAATATAATGTGGATAAAGTTTCATCAAAGTGTGAGGAAGGATTTTTTTCATGGTTATTCTTTAACATGAAAAGCCTATAGATTTTTTAATAAACAAACTAAATTTGTGGAAGAATATATTCACATCAAATTTGATGAAACTGATCCTATAAAGACCCAAATCTTGATGTACATGGACATTACATAACATTTTCAAAATACATAATACATAACAAAAAACCAACACTCATGTATCGTAGTAGTTTAGTGTATTTGGAAACTCGTAACATAATCATCCAATCATGGTGAAAGATCTTCAAAATCTCCCATAAAGATATTTCCATTCTGTTTTCCTACCTAAAACCTTTCTTTATATCCTGGGGAATAGAAAACATATAAAGGGTGAGATCAAATGATCAGTAATGGTAAGAATGGATAAAATAAAACAAACCATATACATTTGAACTTAAAAACATGAACATAATGTTTAAACATCAAAATCTTGAGAAATGAAATAAAAAATGGAAGTATGTAAGGCATAAATCAAAAGGGAACATCAATAAATATAAAATAGTATGTGAATAAAACATGTAATTTTGGAAAATAATTAATAACATGATATGATTTCCATAGTTTCCAAGTCATTACTGCTAAGACCATCTTAGTGGAAAAAGTCTCTTACTGAATCAAGTTCACTCCTCATTCCAGTCCTGTATCACGGAACCAAATTAACTTACCATTCTAGCCATGTCTATCTATTGACATATAAATCTTTACTTAATGCATTAGAGGGAGATATGGGTCCCACCCATCTCAAAATTAAATCATTATTACGTGTTCCACAACATAAATAAAAATCATTCATCATTTCCAAAAGAATAGAATGGGTTTCATAAAAATCATCCCATCATAACATAATCCATATAAAACAAATGGATATCATTTCATCAAAATAAGAATCAGACCATGTAAATAATAGATACATTATACTGGAAACATACACATATGAAATAATGTTATCATAGATAGAAAATGGTTTTCATAAAACACTTGAAATGAATTCTTGGGGAAAATAACCTTTCTTCTTCAAAATCATTTTTTTTCTAAAATTTCCATGAAATTTTGAACGAAAAGGATTTTTTTGAAAATAATCATGAAATTTTTTACCGGAAAGTTCATTGAAATAAGTCTTTATAAAACTGTAAAAATCCATTCATGCTGTATAAGTTAAAAAAATTCTTCTCGTACTTTTGTCGGAAAAGTCAAAAATTACTTCGTATGGTAAACAAAAGAAATATTCCTTCCATGTGATGTGGTAAAAGTAAAAAAAGGGTAAAATTGACTTTAAACATACATGGATGAAAAGTAAAAATTTTATGAAAACATTTTGAGAACATATGGACATGGATGATAAACATAACCCCAGTAAATACTTACAAATAAAACATCTCGAATAAGAATGAGATTGGAATAATTATCTCTTACCTTAGGTCAGAAATGCTTCGTACATTTCCGAAACTTCTGTATAATGATTTAAATAATAACATTGTCTTATTAAATAATCATATTAATTTTTATTTAGATCATATATGGTTCACTTATGACTTTATATTACCCTTTCTTTTGTAAATTCCATGTAAAAGTAGTGTTTTCGGTAAAATCATTTTATTTATCGTACGTGTTTGGACTTGTAGATCATGATATTATTATTACATATATCATGATTTAATTACTTTAATAATTTAATTAATTATTGATATATCATATATATTTAGTATATATATAGAATAGATAGATAAATTAAATGACACACACCGTTCATGGAGACGGTAGGTCGTACGTACATATGTACATTGTTTTCCTTTCCTTATTGAATTGAATGGATGTAAGTAGATAAAATATCTATATATACATAAATCCAGTAGCTTTATAATGTTATATATTTCATTATTATTCATTATATATACTTTATAATCATTCATTAATGGTTAACATGGAGAATTAATCTCATCGCGTCATGGTGACAGTAATCCATACTTACGCACGAGAGATGATATCGTTCCCATATTTATTGAATTGAATTTGGATGGATGATATAATATCTATTAATAATTATGATTTTATAATTACTATTTATCATTTTTCGACACACCGTTATACCCATCTAAGTAAGGTGGTGGTGGAAAAACAGATTACACCACGGCGTGGAGACGGTATTCCGTACGTACGCAGCACGGTGATTTCATTTTCCGTAGGATGGATAGAAGGTGAAATGGGATTGTTTCATATTTATAATAACCTATAAGTTTATTAGTGATACTTATGTTATTATTTTATAATTAAACAACTAATGAATACGAAGTTGAAGAAGAAAGAAATGTGAATGAATCGGTATAATAGATTACCTCTTCTTTGACGCACCTTTTTTAAGATTACTCTTATGGCTCTAGAGTTGGTCATTTGAGGAGACCATAACCTCTATAATGTTTATAGGGAAGTTTATAAGTGAAATGGTCAGGGTTTGGCTGATCTTGAAAGATAAAATTGTGTAAAGAGAAGAGGGTGGAGGTGCCCATTTCTAAGGTAGGAGTGGGTCACCTTAGTAAAAACACAAAATATTATTTTCTAATAAAGTCATATTCGGTTTATAATAGCTCAAAATAGATTTATTTGGAAGCTAAAGTGGGTATGGGTCGAAATCCTCTCAACCAATAGGTTTTAGACATGTTTATTTTACTATTTTAACATTATCATTTAGATTTAACTCAAAGTTAAATAATTTAACTTTAACCATGTCTTCTTGTTTTCTTAGACTATATGGTTAATAAACATAGTATAACAAGATAGAATAACACCAAGTGGTTCATTATTAATAAATATAACCTCATCTAAGTCATTTGGCCTATCCTTAGAATTTTTAAAATAGAATAACAATTAATAATATAATATTAAAAAAAAACTATTTTATGTCAATTTTGAAACTATTTGGTGATTGATTTTTTTGAAACTCATAACAGCATGATTAATTTTAAAACTTTAATTAAATCAATACTAACATGTCATATTTACCTAAAAAATTATTATAATATATGAAAAGTTTAAAATTACATTTATTTTGGTATTTATAGCATTAATTAAATTAATATTTCATTAATAAGGTAATTACTGCACCATCATTGTGTCATAAATAAATTAAATAATTTAATGTCTAAAAATTATATATAAAATACCATAATGTAGGAAATCTTTTTATCTTTCTAATGAATATTTATATTCGAATTTATCTTATGTATTACCCTTTATTAAAAATTTATTAATTATTAATCATTGATTTTAACTCTTTTAACTCTTCTTTAAATAAAATAATAATAACTGTCCTAATCTAATCCAAGTGGACATAAAGGGTAATATTTTTATTCCTAAGATGGTTTTTGGTCTAATTAAAATTATCCAATAGAATTATGACATGTGTCAGGGTAATAATAATATCATTTTTACCATTAATTTTCCTATTTACTTTTAACCGTGGTAAATAAAACTAAAAAGTTACTATTCACCAAAAATTATTTTTATCTTATTGAACCAAATTTTACTCCTTGATATTAAATTTGTCTCTCGGAATTTCTAAATTCCTCTCACAGAAGCGGTAAAACTAGGTTTTATGTAAATTTTAAAATTCTCCTAGGAGGTGGGTAAAAGACGGTGAAAAGTTCGATAAAATTTTTATATATATAAAATTATTATAAAATGACTCAAATGAATTAAATTGAACTTATATATGTATTATGTATCAATTTTTACCTAAATTAAATTTAAATAAATAAATAATTATTTAAATAAAAATTCGGTTTTTAAATAGTAACCTAGTGTTTTCACTATTCATGAAAAATTGAATGTTTTGAGAAAAATACCAAAAATTCACCCTAGGCTAATTTTGATATTCCGAATCCAAAAATGAAGTCCATTTTGAAAGATAAAATTTTTAAAATTTAAAAAAGTGGTTATTACTATTCATAACGGCTAGTTTATATAATATTTCATTAACATATCATTTTTTAGGGAAACTCAGTATTGCGTACAACACACGCTATCGTGGAAGGTCAAGATTGCGTGTAAAGCAAGACAAGTTAAGGTATCCTATAGAGAATGATTCCATTGTTTTTGTGTGTAATTGAATCCAACCATATTTCATTTATACATTTAATATATATATATATATACACCCAATGTTTTGTAGAATAAATTCTATCAAATGAACTTGAAATTTTTTGTAACACGGTCCAAGAATAGAGTTGTCTATACTGGAAGATAATACAGTGTTGTGTATAATGCAAGATTGTCTTGGTGTAGAATACAACACAAGACCTCAAATAAATTAAAAAGAATACTTCTCATAAAATCATAGGGTGTTACATTCTACCCCCCTTAAAATTAATTTCACCCTAGAAATTCGTCGGGGTTATAAATCGTTTACTACTTGAAAGTTTCTTTAACAGAAACCCACATCGTAACAAGTAATACTAAATAATAATTTTAAAAACTAATGTATGAAATGTAATGGTTACCCAAATTAACTCATCACTGGGTTTCCACATAGGAGAACATAGGTGAAAATATGGATATGGAAGAGAAATATAACCTTAAATTTCTGATGAAGAGTGGTAGAGGACATGGTTATGAAAATGAAAACAATAAAAAAGCCATAAATTTGTGATGATATAAGGTACCATATGATTCATCAGATATGAGGGCACTGGGAAAACATTTTTGGTTTTCACGATCATTTCCCAAATGTTGACGAATTTTTGATTTAAAATTAATACTTACTTGATTTTGGAACAATCTTACCATTTCTCGTGCCTTGAAAAATTTCCACTTCAACTATTAATGAAATAAAGTTGAATTTGTCTTTTACAAAGTGTTAGCTGATCATGTGTTATAATGATAGGTCATTCCATCTGTCTCAAACACAAGGTTAGAAAACTTTGTATACATAAGTCCATCTTTTGTGATATTAATCGTATACGATTCCAAAAATGGACTTATACATCATCTATCATACCACTTAATAAAATAAAACTATTTTATATTACCAGAGACTTCCTGTATGCCAGAGGTAGGCGATAAAGGCATGTTTCACTACCGTTGTGGGTTCGATTCCTGCAACCTTGTCCGACGCGATGGGTTGTTGCTCGTCCTGCAGGTTGTCCTTTTTATAGAACTACATTATTATAACATCCTATCAATAATATCGAAAAAAGTTCTATCCTTAAATAATACTATCTTATGTCCAACATAATCTATTCCCATCATTATGCTAATCTAAAATACTTCTATCCGAGCTCATAGTATAAAGAAAAAAATTACTATAAATGTCATCTACTGAGCATTTGAATACGATCATTTATCACCCATATATCATATGATATATCTTGTTGGTAACATTCCAAACATGTGAATACCTTAATCATATATTCTCTTAAAAAATAAATACCCATTGATCCTTAGTGAAATCATGAATGCTGTCAAAAGTTAACTCTTTCCACATACCAAAATCCAAAACTTTTGATATACTCAAACCCTGATATCACTTTGTCCTTATATCAGTCATGAGCTCATGAATACTATCATTCACATTATTTTCCCCTTATCCCTTCATTATGCGCATTTCATCTACTTTACAAAAATATTTAAATCACTTTTCATGGTTACTAGTACCACAAATTTATTGAAAACCTCAATGGACCAATCGTAGATATTCCAATATACCATAAAAGTAACTCAACAACATTATTCTTGAATACCAATACATAAACACTTCATTCCATCGTCTTCAATGATTGTCATGGAATAAGTCCTTCCTTGATTTAGAAGTAACCTCTTAGGTCAAGGCATTTAGTTGGGTAATTCCCATGTTCTCAACAGATAAGTCATTGAGCTTCATAATAGTATGTCACTCTATGACCCTTCTCTCCACGCAGAAAACATATTGTCCTCCATTTGATGTATTCATCAGGGTTCTTATTCCCTTCTTTAGAAATCTCAATCTTCCTTTCTCTATGCTCCACACCCTGAGAATATGCATAAAAGTCCATCTTCCTATTATTTGATGAATTATGAATACAACTAAAGTTCGCCTTGTTAATCATATATTACAAGGACTGATTCAACATAATCACAAAATTATTATTTCTTGGAATTATGCAATTTTGTTGATCATAGTCACCAATTTGTCCATTGGATTCAATGTTGACCCAATTAATTATGGTTCCCTCCATTGATTAAAACCAAAAACCATGGTTTAAGAAACTGTTAAATTAACAAGGAACAACATAATCATAAACAGTAACTTATGGGATGTATAACTTATCACACATTCTTAAATCCATGACACCCTAGGTTCACCCTAGATTATTCATTATTGTCAAAATAATTCTAGGACTGTAACCTATAGTTATACTAAACCACAGGGACATCCCTAGACATACCATAGAAATATCTCAAGGGATCTCACTAAAGTTCTCGCATCCTAGTTTCCAATGGCTGACTAAGTCATTCCTTTGATACCAACTATAGAGACCCAAAGCCTAACGTACATGGACATTAAATTTTCTTTTGTGGAATACTTAATACATAACCAAAAAACAACACTCAAGAACTGTAATTGTTTAGTGTATTTGGAAACTCGGTACATAATCATCTAATCATGGTAAATGATCTTCAACATCTCCTATAATGATCTTCCCCTTTTGTTTTCTTACCTAAAACAATTATTTAGATCCTAGGGAAAAGAAAAATATAAAGGGTGAGCTCAAATGCACAGTAAGGGTAAGAATTGATAACATAAAACAAACCATATACATTTGAACATAAAAACATTAACATAATTTTTAAACATCAAAAATTTGAGCAATGAAATAAAACTTGGCAGTACGTAAGGCATAGATCATAATGGAACATCAATCATGATAAAATAGAATAGAAATAAAACATGTAATTGTGGAAATAATTAAAAACTTTATATGATTTCCATAGTATCCAAAGCATTGTTTCCAAGACCATCTTAGTGGAAAAAGTCCCTTACTGAATCGAGTTCACTCCTCATTCCAGTCAGGTATCACTGAACCGGATTAACATACCATTCCAGCCATGTCTATCTCATGAGATATAAATCTTTACCCAATGTTTTGGAGGGAGATATAGGTCCCACACATCTCATAATGAAATCATTCTTACGTGTGCCACAACATAAACATAAATCAATCATCATAACCCAATGAATAAAATGGGTTTTATAAACATCATCCCATCATAACATAATCAATATAAAACAAATTGATATAATTTCATCATAAGAAGAATCAAACCATGTAAATAATATATACATTATACTTGAAACATACACATATGAAATAATGTCATCTTAGATAGAAATGGTTTTGATAAAACACTTGAAATATATTCTTGAGGAAAATATCCTTTCTTCTTCAAAATCATTTTCTTTTCTAAAATTTCCCTGAAATTTTAAAAGAAAAATATTTTGTTGAAAATAATCATGAAATTTTGTAGAGTAAACTTCATTGAAATAAGTCATTATAAAACTGTAAAAATCCATTCACGCCATATAGGATAATAAATTATTATTCTCCTACTTTTGTCGGAAAGTAAAAAAGTACCTCATATGGTAAAAAAAAGAAAGATTCCTTCCATATGATGTGGTAAAAGACAAAAAAGTGTAAAAATGACTTTAAAAATACGTGGACGAAAATAAAAAATTTTATGAAAACAGTTTGAGAAAATATGTACATGGATGATAAACATAACCCTCGTAAATATTTACAAATAAACAATCTCAGATTAGAATGAGATTGGAATAATTATCCCTTAACTTTGGTCTGATATGCTTCGTACATATCCGAACTTCCTATGTAATGATTTAAATAATTTCATTGACTTATTACATAGTCATATTCATTTTTATTATATCATATATGGTTCAATTAAGACTTTATATTACGTGTTCTTTTGTAAATTCAATGTTAAAGCAGCATTTTGGTAAATTGTTTTATTTATCGTATGTGTTTGGACTTGTTGTTATTGCTATTATTATTACTTATATCAGGATTTACTTACTTCGAGAATGATAATAATGATTTATATATCATATATATATATATATAATAGATAGATAAAAGAAATGAAATACATCGTTCATGGAGACGGTAGGCCGTACATATGCATAAACACTATTTTCCTTTACTTGTTGACTTGAATGGAAGTATGTAGATGAAATATATATATAAATAAATCCATTATATTTATCATGTTATATATTTCATTATTATTTATTATATATACTTTATAATCATTCTTTGAGCGTAAATATGGAGAATGAATCTCATCGCATCGTGGAGACGGTAATCCGTACGTACGCACGAGTGATGATATCATTCCCATAATTATTGAATTGGATTGGAGTGGATGATATAATATCTCAGAATCAGTATGATGTTATAATAACTATATATAGTTATTCTTTACACCATTATACCCATCCAAGTAAGGTGGTGTTGGAAAAATGGATTACACCACGGCGTGGAGACTGTATTCTGTACGTATGCACCCGTGGTGATTTCATTTTCCATAGGATGGATAGAAGGTGAAATGGGATAGTTTCATATTTATAATAACATTTCAATATATTAGTGATACTGATGTTATTACTTTATAATGAAAAAACTAAAGAATAAGAAGTTAAGAAGAAAGAAACTTGAAAGAATCAGTAGAAGAGATTATGTCTTCTTTGACGCACCTATTTTATGATTCCTCTTAAGCAACTAGGGTTGGCCTTTTGAGGAGAATAGAACCTCTATAATATTTCTAGGGAAGTCAAAAATGGAAGTAATATGGGTGTTTCCAATCTTGAAAGCTCAAAAATTTGAAAGGATAAGAGGGATGAGCTGCCCTTTTATAAGGGAGGAGAGGGGCACCTTAAGAAAAACATAAAATATTATGTTATAATAAGGTCATATTCAATTTATAATAGCTCCAAATTGATTTATTTCAAAGATAAAGTAGGGATGGGTCGAAATAATCTCAACCAATAGGTTTTAGACAATTTTATTTTACTATTTTAACCTTATAATTTAGATTTAACTCTAAGTTAAATAATTTAACTTTTACCATGTCTTCTTGTTCTCTTACACTATATGGTTAATAAACATACTATATCAAGAAAAAATATCCCCAATTGGTTCAATATTAATTTATATAACCTTATATAAGTCATTTAGACGAACCATGTATTTTTAGGAATACAATAACAATTAAAAATATAATATTTGTTTTAAAATGTATTTTAAGTCAATTTGAAACTATTTGGTAATTGATTTTTGTGAAAATTATAACAACACGATTAGTTCTAACAATGCTAATTAAATCAATACTAACTTTGTCATATTAACATAAAAAATTAGATTAATTTATAAAAAGTCTCAAATTAAATTTATTTGGGTATTTATAGCATCAATTATGTTAATATTTCATTAATAAGGTAATTACTGCATCATCATTGGGTCATAAATAAATTAAATCATTTATTGTCTCAAAATTATATACAAAATATAATTATGTAAGAAATAATTTTAGCTTTCTAATGAATTTTTATAGTCTAATTTATCTTATTTATAACCCTATATTAAAAATGATTTAGTTATTAATCCTTGATTTTAACTCTTTTAAATCTTCTTTAAATAAAATAATAATAAGTGTCCTAATCTAATACAAGTGGACCTAAAGGGTAAATTTTTTTCCCAAGGTTGTTTTTGGTCGAATTACACTTATCCAATAGAATTATGACATGTTTTAGGGTAATAATAATAATATCATTTTTACCCTTAATTACCGTATTTACTTTTAATCGTGGTAAATAAAAGTAAAAAGTTATTATTCACAAAAAAAATATTTTTATTTTATTGAGCCACATTTTACTCCTTAATATTAACTATGTCTCTCAGATTTTTGAAATTCCGCTCACAGAAGTGGTAAAAATATGTTTTCTGTAAATTTCCAAATTCTCCTAGGAGGTGGGTAAAAGACGGTGAAAAGTTCAATAAAATATTTATATATCTAAAATTATTATATAATGTCTTGAATGAATTAAATTGAACGTATATAGATATTATGTATCAATATTGACCTAAAATTAATTTAAATAAACTAAATAATTATTTAAATAAAAAATCGGTTTTTAAATAGTAACCTAGTGTTTTCACTATTTATAAAAAATTTATAGTTTTCAGAAAAATACCAAAAATTCACCTTAGGGTAATTTTGATATTCCGAATCCAAAAATGAATTCCATTTTGAAAGATAAAAGTTATAAAATTTCAAAAAGTGTGTATTACTGTTCATAATGGCTTGTTTATATAATATTTTAATAACATATCGTTGTTTTGTGAACCTCGGTATTGCGTACAACACACACTATCGTGGAAGGTCGAGACTGCATGTAAATGAAGCCAAGTTAGGGTTGTGTGTAGTGCATGATTCGTTTGTTGTCGTGTGTAATAGAATCCAACCATATTTCATTTATACTTTGAATATATATCTATATACACACACTCAATGTTGCGTAGAATAACTTCTATCAAACGAACTTCAAATTTTGTGTAACAAGATCCAGAAATTGTGTTGCGTATACTGCAAGCTAGTACAATGTTTCATATATCGCAAGAGAATCATGGTGTAGCATACCACACAAGACATCAATAAAATTAAAAAAATACTTCTCAAAAAAACTCAGGGTGTTACATATCCACCTGAACCTAAACCATCTATTGAAAATCTTGAAGATGATTTGTCTGTTCTGAAACGTAATGATAAATTTAGTGAACCTGTTGTAAAGAAAACCAATTCTGAAATTATTTCATAATCTGCTGCTAGTGAACCTGATCATAGAGAAGACCTAAAATATCTAGTCCTTCCATTACTAGATTAACAAGGATTCTAAAGAATCGTCCTTTAGATGAGGTTGTAGGTAATCTTGATAGAGGAACACAGACTAGAGCTTCTTTAAGAAACCGGGTTCAACATCGAGACTTTGTTTCTTAGTCAGAACCTAAAAATATCAATGATGAATTTTGGGAAATGGCTATGAAATAAAATTTAAATCAATTTGAAAGAAACAATGTCTGTAAATTAGTAAAAAGACCTAAGGACACTTTGACGATAGGCAGAAATGGGTGTTTAGAAATAAGATTGATGAATATGGAAACATCATAAGAAAAAAAGTTAGATTAGTTTCACAAGGTTACACTGAAGAAGACAGAATTTACTATAAAGAATCATTTTCACCAGTAATCATATTAAAATCTATTAGGATCTTACGTTCTTATACAGCTCATCTGAATTTGAAGTTAAATCAAATCGATGTTAAAAGTGATTTTCTAAATGGTTTTATAATTGATGATTTTTTATTAAAAAACCACCTGGATTTAAAAATCCCCATTTTCAAAATCTTGTTTTTAAACATTCTAAAGCATTATATAGTTTAAAACGAGCTCCACGATCTTGGGATAATAGACATACAAATTTTATTATTTCAAAAGGTTTTACTAGAGGAAATGTTGATCCCACAGTTTTTATCAAAAAGATTTCCAAAGATGTTTTGATAGTAAAAAATATATGTTTATGATATTATTTTTGGATCATATAAATATTATTTATGTACAGATGTTTCAAAAATTATGCAAAATGAATTTGAAATGATCTTAATGGGAGAACTCAAATATTTTATTGGATTTGAAATTTTTTAAAATAGTGATGGTATTATTCTAAATAAATTAAATACACAAGGAATTTATTAAAATGTTTTTGGTTGGATAGTAATAAAGGAAGTGATACAACTATGAGTACCACTTGTATCTTGGATATTGATAAATCTGGGAAACCAGTAGATCAAACCAATTACAAAGGTATGATTGGAAACTTACTTTACCTAACTACTAGAAGACCTGATATTTTGTTCAATGTATGTATGTGTGAAATATTTCATGAAAATCGGAAATAATCACACTTACATTCTATAAAATGGTTTTCAAATATCCTAAACATACTACCGATGTATGTTTATTTTATCCAAAATAAAAATCTATTGATTTATTAAGTTATTCAGATGCTGACTTTGCTGGTTGCAATATAGATAAAAAAGAACATCAGGAACATTTCATTGATTGGGAAATTCCTTAGTATATTGGTGTAGTAAGAATCATAACTCAGTTTCATTGTCTACTACTGATGTAGAATATATATCCTCTGGTACTTACTGTGCACAGATTATGTGGATCAGACACTCTTTGTTGGAATATGGATATGTTTTTAAACATGATTCTATTAATTGTGATAACACTAGTCCAATCAACATCTCTAAGAATCATGTATCTCACTCTAAAACTAAGCACATTGATGTAAGGAACCACTTTATAAGAGATCACTATCAAAAGGGTGATATAAATCTTGAATTTGTAGGCACTGAAAGTCAACTAGCTGATATATTTACAAAGCATTTAAGTTCAGAGAGATTAAGTTACATAAGACATGAAATAGGAATGATCAACTATGAAAAAACCTCACCATTACACAAACCTCGCCGTTAGACAAACCTCACCACTAGACAAACCTCACCGCTAGACAAACCTCGCAGTTAGGATTTCTCACCGGTTGTTCTTACAATCATAATCTTCACTGGTAGAATAGTTACATATATATCGGACTGTTTTAAATTTGTGTGTTTTATGCCATGAATCTTTATTATTTTAATATATATATATATATATTATGTTTTTTCATTCCTAAACGATATAAGTCGAGTCAAAGTCATATTCAATCCACTGCAAACTCCACCCTTCCATGTCCCCATCTATCCATGCTTGTGAAGTCTGGAAAATCCTAAGTTTGTCGATTTGGAAATGGGCCGAGTTAAGCGACCAACAATTGATGAAGGTAATGAGCTGAGTGTGAAGTGAAAAAAAGTCGGTTATGGAGACACTGGATGTAGTAGTGGTACTAGTAAGGAGAAGAGAATGTTTGAGAACTTGAATTTATCGAAGAGGGAAATAGTGATTGTGAATTAGCTGTGTGCTGAGTGGCTGACGTCAAGAAAGTCTCTGATTTTGAGGGTTTTGGAAGAGCAAGGATGAAAAGATAGTTTTACAAACAACAACGGGCCTTATTACCCAAAACTAGTTAATGAGTTTTATAAATGTTTTAGATTTTAAGTGAATGAATTTGATAATAGAATGATTTATATGGTAAATGAGAAACATATATCTTTTTCATCTACTTAATGGGCTGAGTTCTTCAAAGTTCCAGACGAGGGTGAGTTTGGATACTTTTCTAAATCAGTACCTGCAGCTAGTGACCATTTTTTGTACGAGTCTGCTTTGATTGAGTTAACTAGGAATGGATCACCTGGAAAAGTTATTTCTGCTGAAATGGAAGGAGAAAAAATATTTTTGTTAAAATTCATTCAAAATGTGATTAGTCCTAGGAGAGTTGATTCTGCAACCCTGATGATTCATGATATAAATTTGATGTACTTGGATTGGCATGGAGTGAAGGTCAATCTATACCAATAATAGATGATTTAGATAAAGGATATGACCAGACCTAAATCAAAGACTAATACTTTTTTATTTGCTAAGATGATTTCCATTATGTTAATGATCAAATGTATTTCTGAATCTGGGGACGAAATTGTTGTAGTCAAACACAATTTCTGCATTACTAATACTATCTAAATGAATATGAAAGTTTTCTAGAACCCTTGGAAGAAACAATAGGTGACTTATGAGGGTAAATTGTATGATAAATTTAATCCTATGGATCACCCTTCTAGGACTAAGGATGAGAGGGATCTAGGCCTAGGACCCGATGAAGAAAAACCTCCTTACAGTGATGCTGTTGGTGATGAGGATAAAGAAACATCAGTATAAGGAGCAGGAAATCCATACCTACCTCCTGGCCCTGTACCTCAGATTATTTATTATGAAGATTCTAGTCCTCCAGCTACTTTACCTATGAGAGAATCTTATTCTTACAACTCAGATAAATTTAATTTGTGTTTTAGTCCAATAATAGGGAGTTCTGCTATTCCTGTAGAGGCTGTTTTGGTTGAGATGCCTCAACCTGCATCTAATCTTGATGAGCCTCCTATTGGTGAAATGGTTATATTTGTGTTTCATTCTTATGTGGAAGACATACATGTTGATGCTGCTATTGATGTACATTCCCTGGAGAATGAAAAAATTGAGGGAGAGCATCCCACCAGACATGGTACTATATCAGTAGCTCATGAGATTGATGACTGGGCAGAAGAACCAGGTTTTGTAGTTTTTGGGTTGGAGTATTCTGATTATGAAGATGTGACACCTAACAAAAGACCACATGTCAGTTATGATATCCGTTCTGAGACTTTACCTGAGGATTTAGTAAGAAAAGCTGACCTAGACCAGTTGAAATCTGATCTTAAGACATGTTTTATGGCAGAAATTAGAAGAATGAAAACCTCTTTAATTTCATTCATTCAATATGTTCTAACTGAATCTGTATCTAATATTTTGGATGAAGTTAAGACCTTCCAGAATGATGCATCATGCTTAGAAGAGGATGTTGAATCTCAACAGAAATCAGTTTTCTCTCTGGAACCTTATATGAGTTATAAATATCAAGCAGACAAGGATTTTCCTTTTTTGAAAAGTGTGGTTGGCCAGATGGCATCAGTTTCTGAGGAATTTAATAATTCCATGAAACAACATGTCACCACCCAGGACCCTATTGTAAAAAATATCATTAGTGTAGTAACTAAATATTTTAAGGAAATAATAACCTTTACTGTTGCACCTCTGAGTTCTCCGAGGCCTTCTGTAGATGTTGATCAGATTAGAGCTATGATGAGAGATGAGCTTGGACAGTCTTCCACTAGTGGCTCTATATACCCTGCTGCCTTAACTCATGTGGTGACCACCACTACAGAAAAATGAAAAATTGTTCAGGGTTTTTTGAGGGAGGAAAATTCATCTCTGAATGAAGTAAAGGACAATGTGGATTACTATTTCCAAAGGGTCTATACTAAACATTAGTTAAACAATCACTGCCAAATTTTGTTAGAAAATGTTAAATTACCTCCTGTAACTCAAGCCTTCGGAGACCGAGTGAGTAATATCAGGGAGTTGACTCCAAATTTGGAAAAATTCCTTGAAAACAAGAATGAATTCACTTCTTCTATGGAGAGAGGAGGAGGGATTTTCATAGATTTTAAATATATCTTGCAACCCTTCTTGCATGTTGATGCTCAACCAGTGATTGTACCTCTAACATTACCAGCATCTGGCTCTCCTGCCTCTAATTTTTAGATAACCCTAGCTCAGTATATTAGAAGCTTGACACCTATGATTACTCGAAGGGGTAGCCACTATAGGCCATGAGCAGTTTCAGTTTCTCAACCTCCAGTGCTCATTTCTGGATTTCCCAAGCCATCAACAGCAGTTATGCTGCCATATTCTACCTCAGATCCCAATGTAAAATCGAAAGTGGACATTCAGGAAGTGGATTGAGTGGGTTTAGATAAATTTGGTTGGGATCACTTGTACCTTGTATACAGTTTTTTTAATCCTTATGTACTTTTGACTCTTTAATATATACCTCTTTTCCAATCTTCTTATCTCAGTGTTTACCTATGCAGTTTACATCATTTTTGGTCTGATTTTAATCTAATACATTATTTACATCCATATCTTATATCTCCCTAATTTTTTCTAATCCCAAAGGGGGAGAAATGATAAAGGGGAGACCTGATAGAGGGGGAGAAATGACAGAGATGGAGGATTATTTGATACAAGAGGAACATATGTCAGACATGGATATTACTATTTTGTCATTTTTTCTTCTACATTTGTCTTTTCAAATTCCTATTTATCTCTACCTTATATTTTACCTATGTTGGAACAAACTGAAAAGTAAGAACAATTATATTTTAGTCTAATACATTTGAATTACCTACCATAATTTGTAATTATAAAAAAGGGGGACATTTTTTTACTCACCTATTTTGATAAACTAAATTATGATTAATTCTGTTTTTGATAATCCCTAATAATGTTTATTGATTAAAAATTTCATTACTTTTGTTTTTGTATAAGTGTTTAATGTCAAAATAGAAAAACCGATGAAATATACACAAATGATATATCTTTCATGCAGAAAAATTTAGTTATCCTTTGTAATGTTTTATCCTAACTTAATCTGTGGATAGTTTGCATAAACATACTAATAGCAACCGATATAGAAAGGTCATCGGTGTGCAATCAGTTACCATTACAGTTGAGCTATTGAGAGAGTAATTCTACGATTATGCACTAGTCTACCAATACAGAAAGGTTACTGGTATGAAGATGAGTTACCGATAGTGTAAGTCTACTGGTATGCACAAGTCTACCGATACAGGATGGTGACTGGTATGTAGATGAGAAACCGATAGAGTATGTCTACTGGTATAGAAAAGTTGACTAATACAGAGTAACTGCTACTGTTATGACGTCTATCATTACAAGATCACCGGTATATATCACTAGTACATAAGTCTACCAATACAAAGAGATACTGTTAAAGGAAATTACTGCTACTTATAGTCACTGATACAAGGAGATACCACCACACAAATAGCTACTGATACAAGAAATCTACCATTACATAGTGTAAGAGATACCAATGAAAAGTCTGTCATTACAAGTCCACCGCAACATGTTCAATGATACAAAGAGCTACCGATGGAAACCAGTCACTGTTTCTCTAAACTCTATCTATGTTTGGTTATTAAAAACGTTGATATTTTTTGCTTTTAATGAACCCTCTATTAATTAATGATGTCTGTTGGATGTCAGGAAACTGTACCTATTACAAATCATTCCTATTGCTGGAGCTCAAGGAACATATATAAGGGAACCTCGAGCTATTGGAATAATGGCCCCCTTCAACGCACATACAAAGAAAAGTATGGATATACATGAGTTGATATAGAGAAAAATAAGGAAGAACACATGCTGAATCTATAGAACCTGAACATTAAAAGAGTGAAAAGATTCAAATGACTACACCTACAATCAAGCTAATCAAGATGACCAACCTGGACTTCGAAGTCAATGAACAAAAAAGATACTCTTTTTTTCAAGCAACTTCCAGAGAAGGACTCAAGCTTCATCTGCTTCAAATACAAGGAGTCCAAAGATTCACTAAAAACACATAGAGCATTCTAAACTCATATACACCTTTTTTAGAACTATTGTGTTACAATTATTTAATTTTAGAGTGGTGTGTGTGCTCAGTAGTTTTAAGCATACACTATCTCTTGTGATGAACTAGAGGATTTCTAAATCCTCATTAAATTTATCCCTTACTCTCTTGTATCTCACTGTGGATAGTTGTAGAGTTAATGTGTGACCTAGACAGCCTATGTGTTGTTGTTTAGTTTTCCCACGAAAACTATGGTACAGGTCAGGTGTGACCTGGAGAGTCTGTGCACTATTGTAAAACCCTGATCCAGGTTGTGGATCAAAGTTTATATAAAACTTTATGAGAGGACAAAGTCTCTGCTTGACAATGAACCTCTTGTTTAATTGTGCTATGTATTTTGATTTTAGATAAAACTATTATGAATGTTCTACTTCTTTGTAAATTAAATATAAATCTATTTTATTGTTACTCTAATAGTTAAACAAGCATGTGATTGTATTTATTTTAAACCAGTTGATTAGTTTCAAAATCTAGTCCAATCTTCAGATTAGATTAACTGAGAACTAATCAATCTCTTGAGAACCTAACTGAACCTTTACTGTATTGAAAATTCACTATAGTTTAGCTTGTTATTTTAAATTTGTGGATTTTAATAAAAATATTTTGAATAGAAATTTTTAAGAGGTACTCAATTCACCCCCCCCCCCCCACCCCCTCCCCACTTGAGTATCCACTACGGACAACATTTGGTATCAAAGGATTTTACTAGAAGGTTTTCAAAACACTCTGTTTGTGAAAAGATTTCAACTGTGATTTTAGTTGTATATTAAAGATCTTAAAATTTCTGTTACTTCTAGTTTTTTTATCTTTATATAACTTAAGTCTTATGGATAACATATTAGAAGTTGTAGAAACCAGCATGACACCATACTTTAACGGTGTTAATTATTCCCAATGGAAAATAAAAAATAATTAATTTAGAAAATATGGGATTTGACATCTGGACTTCTATAGAGACTCAGTATAATATTCCTGAAATGGATAGAACTACTTGATATGATCCTACAAAAGATGCATAAAATAATAATTTTAATGAAATTAATTCCATGTATAGTGCTTTAGGAAATGAAGAATTAAATCGAATAACTTCTTGTAAAACTGATTATGAAATATGGCATACTCTGGCTGCTTCTCATGAGGGAACACCAAATGTTAAGAAAATGAGATTGAATACCTACACTATTGAGTATGATAATTTTAAAATGAAAATTGATGAATCTATTTATGATATGTATATCAGGTTTAATGAGATAGTTAATACAATGAGCTCATTGGGAAAGGCTATTCCAGTAAAGGAGAAAATCATGAGGATACTAAGTTGTCTGCTTGAAAGATGGAGAGGCACATCAGTTTCAATAAGGGAATCATGCGACATAAGTTCACTACCTATTAAAGAACGGATTGGTAAGTTGATGATGTATGAATATGAGCTAAAAGTAAACAACGAAGAACATGATGAATCGAGGAATAATTATATATCTTTCAAGACATCCACTTCAAAAATTAATTACAAAGGGAAAATTCAAAGTGAAAGTGATAGCTCAAGCTGTGAAGAGAGTGAATATGATAGTGATGCTGAAATGGCTCAAATAGGTAGATGATTTAAGATTTTTTATAGGAAAAAGATGTTTTTTAGAAAATATAATTACATGTGAAATAATGAAAATAATTGTCATTGGAATAAGGATTTGAAAAAAGACTAATAAAAGTGATGACATCGTCTTCTACAAATTCTAGAGGAAAGGACATGTTAAAGCTGACTGTCCAAAATTTAAGTTCAAGAAGAAATATGACTATAAGACAAAAAATAAAATAAAGCTAGGAAAGTAACATGGAGTTCTTCAGAAGACAGTTCATGTGATTCTGATTCCACATAGGATGAAAACCCTCAAAAATCTAACATGTGTTTCATGAAAAACACATCCGATGTGACATTGGATACTCCTTCTTTAAACCCTTATTATTCTGGAGAAGATTCTGATTCTGATTCTGAATACATGTCTTGTGAAGAATTATTTTAAGACTATAACATGTTAGAAGATACATGCAATGAGATGAAAGACATGTATAAAACCTTAAAGAAGCAGCATGCATTAAATAGAATTATTAAATATGCTATTGAAGTATAAAATAAAAACAATTATCAACTTCTCAAAGAGAATACTAAACTAAAATTGTCTAATGGGAAATTCAGGAAGGATTTAGAAAAATATACTAATAGAAAGAAAACTATTACACAAATTCAAAGAAAACAAGTAGCACCATATTATACTACTGGGTTAGGCTATCATCCTGGACAGAGACAGATTATAAAGAATATGTTTATTCCTAAATCTGGATAGTATGGTGCCAGTTCCATTTCTAGAAATTACTATGTCTCAACTAGCTACTTACATGGTTATAGATCAAACAATGTTTATCTGTCAAAATCTTTTAAATCTATTGATTATATGAAACCCATTAGAAAAATTTCGGTACCAAATGTTTTTTTTCTAACCTGTCTAGACCCAATAAAATATGGGTACCAAACTCATTTTCTATCTAAAATTGTGTTGTAGCAAACCTGCTTAAAAAAGTTCATGTAGGAAGACATGGTACATGGACAACGGATATTAAAGACATATGACAAGAGAGTTTTCTTGTTTTATAATATTAATGAAGGTTGATGGAGGATATTTCACTTTTGGGGATAACTCAAAAAGAAAGACCATATTCATAGGCAAGATTGGTAACACTGATTCAATTTTAATTTCTAAAGTTTCATTTCTTGATGGACTAAAGTATAATCTGTTACGCATTCTCAGTTATGTGATGATGGATTTAATTTTATGTTAGAAAATTATTCATGTAATCTTTTTGATTATAATTTTTTTTGGTGTTTACTACTTTAATATATGAAAATGTATATGCTATAGATTTGAATTCTTTAGCTAAGAAAAATATAACCTATTTAAATGATTTTCAAAAAGAATCTTGGATCTGGAACAGAAGATTAGGACATTTCAATATACATTCACCTAGAAAATAGACTAGAAAAAAGTTAGTAAGAGACCTACCTAAACATGAATTCCCAGGTGACAATGTTTTTAATCCCTGTCAAAAGGGAAAAAACATAAATTTTCTTTTAAATCATAGAAAGATGTTTCAACTTCTCAACCTCTCGAGTTGGTTCAAATGGATTTGTTTGGACTATATAGAGTTTCTATATTAAATGGGAAGTAATATGTATATGTCCTTATAGATGAATTTTCTAGATATACTTGGGTATATTTTATAGCTCACAAAAGTGAATCTTTCACTTACTTTATTAAATACTCCATGTTTGTAGAAACCCTTAGTAGACTTAGGATTACAAAATTGAGAAGTGATTATGGTCATGAGTTTAAAAATCAGAAATTTGAGTCATACTTCTCACACAATGGCTACAATCACAACATCTCAACCCCTAAGAAACGTCAGTAGAATAATATAGTAGAAAGAAGAAATAGGACCCTTCAGAAAATTTATAGAACAATGCTAAATGAATATGATTTACCTGTATATTTTTGGGAGGAAGCTGTCAATACAACTTGTTATATTATAAATAGAGTTTTTATTAGACATGTTATTAAGAAGACCCCTTATTAATTATGGAATAATAGAAAACCTAATGTTAGTTAATTTAAGGTTTTTGGTTGTAATTTTTTTATTCTGAATACTAGTGATAATCTAGATAATGTTTCATCTATGAGGGAAGAAGGAAATTTTTTTAGTTATTCTTTAACTAGAAAAGCCTATAGAGTTTTTAATAAACAAACCAAATGTGTGAATGAATCTGTTCACATCAAATTTGATGAAACTGATCAACATGAACCTAAGCCTTCTATTGAAAATCATGGAGAAGATCTGTCTATTCTAAAACTTAATGATAAATTCAGTGAAACTATTGTAAAGACAACCAGTTTTGGAAATATTTCAGAATCTACTACTATTGAACCCGAACATAGAGAAGAACCTGAAATTTATAGTTCTGACTTTACTAGATCAACTAGGATTCTAAATAATCATCATTTAGATGTGGTTGTAGGTAATCATGATAATGGAATACAAACTAGAGATTCTTTAAGAATCCAGGTCCAACATCAAGCCTTTATTTCTCAGTTATAACCTAAAAATATCAATGATCCTATCAATGATGAATTTCGGGTAATGGCTATGAAAGAAGAGATAAATCAATTTGAAGGAAACAAAGTCTATAAATTAGTAGAAATACCTTAGGACACATTGACTATTTTGAAAAGTGTGGTTGGCCAGATGGTATCTGTTTTTGAGGAATTTAATAATTACATTATACAACATGTAATCACCCAAGACCTTATTGTAAAAAATCTCATTAGTAGGGTAATTAAAACTTTTAAGGAAACAATAACCTTTACTGTAGAACCTTTGAGTGGTCCTAGGCCTTCTTTTGATGTTGATCAGATTAGAGCTGTGATGAGGGATGAGCTTAGACAGTCTTCCACTTGTGGCAATGTAGACTCTGCTGCCTTGACTCAAGTGGTGACCACCACTTCAGAAATAAGAAAAATTGTTCCTGATTTTTTGAGGGAGGCTAATGATTCTCAGAAATAAGTAAAGGACAATGTGGATTACTATTTCAAAAGGGTTTACACTAAACATTAGTTAAAAAATAACTTCAAAATTTTCTTATAAAATGTGAAATTACCTCCTGTATCTCAAGCCTTTGGATACCGAGTGAGTAAGCTCAGGGAGCTGAATCCATCTCTGGAAAAATTCCTTGAAAACAAGGATGAATTCAATTCTTCTATGGAGAGAGGAGGTATTTTCATGGATTTCAGAAATCTCTGGCTACTCTTCTTGCATGTTGATGCTCAGCCAGTGATTGTACCTCCAACTTTACCTCCATCTGGCTCTCCTGCATCAAATTTTCAGATGACCCCAGCTCAGGCTATTAGAATAATGACACCTATGATTACTCAAAGGGGTACCACTATAGGCCATGAACAGTTTCAATTGCTCATCCTCTAGTGGTCATTTCTGGAGTTCCCAAGACTTCAATCACTAAAACCCAACTTGAGTCTACCTCAGATCCCAAAGGAAAATCCAAATTGGTTATTTAAGAAGTGGGTACCCACTAATGGCCCCCTTCAACGCACAAACAAAAACAAGTCTGGATACTCCTTTGAAAAATGGACCCCTTAAATGCACAAACAAAAACAAGCCTGGATATACATGAGGTGATGTAGAGAAAAATAAGTAATAACACATGCTAAATATATAGAACCTAAACATTAATGTAGTGAAGAGCTTCAAATGACTAAACCTACACTCTAGCTAATTAAGATGGTCAATCTGGACCAGGAAGTCAAAGAATAAAAAAGATACTCTGTTTTTCAAGAAACTTCTAGAGAAGGACTCAAGTTTAATCTACTTTAAATCCAAGGATTCCATAGCTTCACTGAAAACACATAGAGCAATCTAAACTCATCTAGAAATTGTTTAGATCTGTTGTGTTTCCATTATTTACATTTTGAGCAGTGTATGTGCTCTGTATTTTTAAGAATACACTATATCATGTGCAGAAAGGGAGGATTCTTAAATCCTCACTCAGTCTATCCATTACTCTCTTATATCACAGTGTGGATAGTGGTAGAGGTCAGGTGGGACCTGGACTGCCTGTCTGATGTTGTTCAGTTTACCCATGAAGAACTATGGTAGAGGTCAAGTTTGACCTGGATAGTAAGTGCACTATTGAAAAACCCTGATCTAGGGTACGGATCAAATTTTATATAAAACTGTTTGAGAGGACTATGTCTTTTCTTGAGACAGGATCTCTTGTTCAATTCTTCTGTGAATTCTTATTTTACATAAAACTATTTTGAATATTCTGCTACTAAGTACTTTAAATATAAATCTATTTTAATGTTACTCAAACAGTTGAACTAGAAAGTGTTTTTATTTATTTTAAACCATTAGGTTAGTTAAAAAATATATACTAATCTTCAGATTAGATTAACTAAGAACTAATCAATCTCTTGGGAACCTAGCTGAACCTTTATTGTATTGAAAATTCACTATAGTTTATCTTTTTATTTTAAATTGGGGGATTTTTATAGATATCTTTTAAACTGAAATTTTAAATAGGTACTCAATTCACCCCCCCACCCCTCTTGAGTAACCAATCCAAACAACAACATTTATCTAGATATTATATCAATGGGAAATATGACATCACATTCTATGGGACGTCTTGGTAAATCCATATGAAATAAATCAATAGATTTCTACACAATAGGTACATCCCTGATTTATGGATTTTCATTTTCCTCATTAGATGTTATTTTCTTTTCATCCCCAATTATTTAATTTTGTATAGCTACTGGGGGTGGAACTAGATAAGAATCTGGTGTGGAATCATATTCCCTAAAGATGAGGGATTCTACATTTTCCTCACTAATCACAATTTCTTTATCATAAAATAAATTTTTGCAACATATTTCGATATAAAATCCATACCAAGGATAATATAATAGTAAAACATAGGTATGATAACATGGTAAACACATAACATGAGTTTATGTGTCACAATTTTGACAAACATACACATCTTTGTTGCAAATATACTTCCCTACAGATTTTTGACTAGCAACTCTCTTATTAAATCAAAAGAGAAATGTCTAATTTTTAACGAAAACTAGGTAGATATAAATGATTTTGATGACCCATAATCGAATAATGCATTAGATAAATTTTTGGATTCGATTAGTGTACCATCCACCACATCATTAAACACGTAAACCTCTACTATAATGATCACATATTCTTTTCCATCTCTTATTGGCCTTCTCCATGGTAAAATTTATTGAAACTTGGGGAATTCATTTGAGAATATCCCCATCTCCCAAAAGGTGAAACTCTAAACATAAGTGTTAATTCTTTTTTTTTCATATTTAATATGATGACCCTTTTTGTACACATAAAAAATCACAATGCCTTCAGTCATTTCTCATAGTGATTTTCCCACAGTTCTCACAAGGTGGGAATTTCTTCATTTCATTATAATTATTTGACATATTCCCTTTATCATGATATACACAAAACCTCTCTATCTCTTAGTTTGATTTGAATATATTTATTAAATTAAATTCCCTATCTCCTTTGATTAAACATAACATTATCTACTCAAATGATGAAAATTTATATGAAACCAATTCCCTTATGATATGTGTCTTAATGCATTAAATGAGTGGTCAATATTGTACACTTTTTGCAAATATATTCTTTATAATACCTAGATCACCTTGTAAATGTAGATTTATAATCCCCAACTCTCTCTTATTCCTTCAAATTTAATACCTTCATCATTTTCTTCATCTCAATTTATAGATCATGAGGGAATTATTTGTCAAATAATGTCTCCTTAAAATTGCTACATTCAATATGTTCAATTTATTTTTCTTATCTTGTACTTAGAATTAGCGACCACCAGTGATCCACATCACCTTATAGACAATAGATTGTAATTGAATCCTTTTCCATTTTACTATATTCCAAGGCCATAAATATATTCTCTAGAGACGTAATATATTTCTCAACAACAATTGGATTAGTAGTCCCACTAAATGATGGGGGATTCTATCACATAAAGAGATCCAACAAGATAGATTATCACCTTGGAAATGTTTACTCCATTTATCAGGGTGTATTTTTCCTAATATTTTTTTGTTTCCCTAATATTTCCAGGATTTTATATGTTCCAATACTAGTTATATTTGTATCATCAGGTGGGTCATCTCAAACATTTTCATAAGTAGTGATACCATTATTTCTTCTATGCTCGATTTCTAAAAAAATAGAATACATTGTATTTTCTCACAATATATAATTCTAAATACAGTATGTCCTATAACATAAATGTATTCATCATAAATCCTATAATCATAAGCTTTGGTTTGTTCGGGAGAACATTTATGTTTAAATCCTTTATAATGGTAGTTAAATAAAATGTAAATAATCTTAAGAATATCCCCCAGGACTCTCAAAACCAGTGGTAATTAAGGCCCATTTTCATGTACTAGGCCTCCCCAAGTCCATCCCAGAACACCTTGTCAATGTTATTACTCATAGGTACAACTATGCCAGAACCATGCCCACATATAGTATCTACACATGGATATATTGCTTGGAATACCCATACAATAAGTGTCGTACCAAAATTCTAGGAAGTTATTGTATACGTATCCTCAATGTCTATCTTTTGTATTTATCCCTGATATATGTTTTATTAATATGTTTTCCATGCCTATTACTAAACTTCCCCTAATATCAATTATAACACTCTGACCCTATAATCACAGAATCGGTACATTACTTTATTACATTGGCATGGTTACAAGGAATCAAATTACAAAAGACTGGTAAATTTAGAAGTCTTGTAATGAGAGATTACATACAAGACACCCATAATAAAATTGGAAATATAAACTAAAAAAATGACACATAAAATGGAAAAGATTGTGTCCTTGAATTCTTATTCAATGATTTCTTCTTCATAACCTAGGGAAATGAAACATAATAATGGTGAGATCAAATTTTTAGTAAGGGTAATTAATACATAATTAGTAATGATTAAATATAGAAAAAATAACATGAAAAGGTAAATAAATGATAAAACATTCCTTAAAAATAACTTGATATGTCAATATAAATATAGAATGGTATGAAAATGAAAACACATGCTATTTAATCAATGAACTAAAAATTAAATTCGTCCATAGATTTAAAGACATATAATATATTGGTTAAATAATAACGGTATTCTCAATAAAAATTCTTTATTATCAGAATCATTTTCCAATTGAACATTATAAATTTACCAACAATATTTAGTTTAAACTTTTCAATTTTGGCTAACTAATTCATTCCATGAGACTAATGATTCATCTAGGGGATTTAATTAACAAGTCCCTAACCCATAAGGTTTAATTTAAATGGTCCCCAACCTATGTATTGTAAGTAATAAATATATCCTCATATTTTGATTAAACAATCTTCCCAATAAAATTTCCATATTGAATAAATAATATAGATTTAGAAATAATTCCTCAAAAAGGATAAGTGATAACAAGGTTTATTCACATTAAAAATTATTGAGGATAAATGATCTCTAAACATTCCAAAGTATCTCATAGCACATTCAAACATTTAAAACATAATTTTTAGAAATAAATGTCATTAAAGGGAACATAAATTATTATAATAATTACTAGAATCAGTATATAACATGAAAAATGTAGTATATACACCAAATAAATGTGAATTGGTTCATATTAACAAATAATTCTAAATGGAAAATAAATTGGGACGAAATTTCCTTACCTTAACCCTCCTTTTTGTTTTTTGGTCATTACCGCCCTGTATAGTGGTATAAAATATATTACTAACTACTAAAATAACCATATTTTTTTTACTATTATATATTATTACCTTATAATATTTTACTATATGTTTTTTAAAACTCTTTTATTAATTTTATTATTTTGTGTGTAAATTTCCTAGTTTACATTAGTATGATTTAACTTGTTATTTGTTGTTATCATAAATTAGAAAAATGTTTAACAATATATTTAATATAAACCATGGATTAATTATCATATATAATTATTATATATTTATTTATTGTAGACCTTTATATTTGGTGATAAAGAATTAAGTGCATCATTCTTGGAGATGGTAGGCTGCACGTACACATGAATAACTATTTTATTTAATTGGTGTATTAAAAGAATAAAAACAAAATGATAAAATTGTTTATTATAATTTAATTATTATATATATATTATATATGTTATATATTTTTATTAAAACCATCCTTTATGTGTTCCATGTATTGTCTGAATGAGTCATATCGCTTTTAGAAAGTGGTAGTCCACACTTTTTCAAATGAAATTAACATATTTACATAAGATGGAAATCATAATGGTGTGTTCTAAATAAAAAATTATTAAAGCATTAATAAATTTTAAATATCATATATAAAATATATAAATATATTTTCTATTGAAATTTCCACCATGATGGGTGTTATGGTAAAAATTAACAATCATTATTTTGTGATGTAGTAGTTCACCATACACAGAAATAATAAGATCTTTACCAATTAGATGGAGGTGTGTGTAAGTATAGGTTTAAAACATAGCATAACAAAAAACATTTATATATATGATATTGTTGTAGTTATACATGAATAAAATAATAATAATATAGGGAGTGGATTATGGAAATGAAACTATAAACACTGAGAGAAGACGTTAACTTTTAATCGGTCAAATACTTCTAGTTTATATTAATGGGATTTTGGGGAATTATTTCTACCAAAATGGAGTCTTCATGGTGTATGGGATATTTTTTGGGAGTCTATTTGGGAATAGTTTTTCTAAACGCAACTATCGTGGTAGGTGGGAAGAATGGGGAGGGGTGGTGGCCTTTTATAGGGAATTATAAAGTCCCACTTAGAGTTTTTAGAACAGAAATTTTTGTATGTATTCTCATACCTAAAATAAGACATATTGAACCCAAAAAACTCAATTATTGATGTTTTATGGGTGCTATATGAGCACCCAATTAGATTTTGACAATGTGATAGGACATTTTTCCCATTAAGATAATTGTTTAGTCCTTAATTTTTCCATAATCACTACAGTTAGTTTTAATGACACTCACTAATGACATTGGTAAAAACATTATTTTACGTCATTATACTCTAAATATATTCATGATTAATTTTTTATTATTATTATAAATTAAATTCACTGAATTGGTAAAATTAAAATTAATGTTAATCCTGCAGATGGGATGAAATAATACGTTTTAATGTAGAAAATTGTACAAAAGTTTGTTATGTTTTTATATTCAATTTAAATTGAAATTGATTATATTGAACTAAATTGTATTAATAGGTTTATAATTGAACTAGTTTGGTATTAAAATAAGTTTAATATAAAATTTTACTTGATTAATTTTTTAAAATAAAAGGTATTATTCTACTAAATTGTATTATTCTTCACTATTAATAAACAATGTTTTCTCAAAAAATTCTAATTATTCACCCTAATATTATTTTGACATTATGAATTACAAAATAATTTTTCTTTTATCACGTGCAATTTATAAATTTTTAAAAATTCACATTTAAAATAGGTGTGCACTTAAAACCCAGTAATACAACGTTTATAATCAGATATAATTTTATGTGTAATATTGGTTTTCTTCCGATATTTTACCCATAAATATATTAGATGACTATCAGAATATCTTTTTGGATGAGTAATATATAAATCATCTATATAAACTCATTAATAGTGGTATAATTTAATTGATTGTGAAAAAAATGATTAAATTGTGTTTTATCTAAATCGGGTGTTGTGTGTGTTGTAATGGTTTCTACAAGATCAAAAGTTAAATAGGTTAAATTCTTCAGGTGGTAAAATTAATGGTAGATATTCCTAATATAATTGAAAATTAATTAGGAGGAAATTTTATACAACCACCTCTATGTAAAAATGTTGGAAGAATCGTTAAGGTAATTGCCTCAAATGGATTGTGAAATGGTTCATGTATATGAGAGAATGACATCCAGGTCATTAATGTTTAAGGGACATGAAATAGACAATCAATGTTATGTAAGAAAATAAGTCACTACCCATGGTTCAATGATTCATATATCTCAAGAAAGGGACCTTTTCAAGGCATTCCACTAAACCAGGGTTCATTTAAGGAATTAAGCATGGGCTACTAACAAAGATGAAGGGGAAAGAGAATGGATATTCCATCCCTGAAACTAAGGAGGAACATGAAAACAAAGCCATAAAATTACCTATTAATTATCAATAAAAAATGAATAATTTTTTTATTTCAATCTTGTTTTACCCATTTAATTATATCTATAAAATTTTCTTGTATTGTTTAATCTTATGACTAATACCATGAGAAATATATATTCCTAAAAACACATAGGTGTTTGATCAATGTAACCATTTTTTGTAATCACATTTTATTAGTGTCTAAGAGAGTATTCTTATAAGAAATATCATTATACTACCCTTGGAATAATATTTTCTATATAGGGAATTGATTGGGCCTTGTTATATAAATCACAGATCAACTATTTGTAAAATTAATTTTATTTTCATATTATAAACATAAATTTGTTCCAGTAGAAATTGAAGGAAGATTATGAATCTCTATAAGTGAATCCCTATATTCCATGGGTGATAAAAACATTTAGAAACACATACATTTCCCAAATGGTTGAGTTGATTGAAGTTATCATACATGAAAAAATTCCCATGATTAAAGAATTTACGAATTTATTTCCCAATTAGATTCCCAAAAATTCAAAAAATCATGTTATATATTTATCAACAATACATATAACTAAATCTAATACTATCAATAAATTCAACTATTGTATGTCATTTATTAAACTACATGAGTTAAAGAATAAATTTCACAATTTTTTTTTAAATCTTCATATTCCAAATGAATCACCATAAGGTGTGCCTATTCACATCGTATAGGACTAAATAAATTCATATTTTTTGTGTATTGATTATTGGGAGCTCAAAATGCCTTCTTAATAAAAAAATTAACCCCTACCAAGGATTAATGAATTTTTTAATCAACTGAGAGTATATGTGTACTTATCAAAATTGAATCTTCATTATAGATATAACTTGGGGATGATAAATGTAATACCTCTGGTTTCTGGTATTTAACCATTAATTATTTTAATGGTTATAATTTTAAGGGTGATGAATGGGAGAGTTAGGAAAACTGGGAATGATGTTTTGAGGCAAAGGGGAAGTCGCACGTGTGGTGCATGATTTGTCTAACCGTGCGGCCAAACCGTGCCTAGTTGAAACTTTTGAGGCAATGGCTCCCACACTGTTAGAGCAAGGTTCAAGAGACTAATTGAGGAGGTCATACGAGGTTATGTCGAGGTAGTGGCTAATTCATGTCTAGGGCATGGTTTGTCTAACCCATGGATCTAACCATGCATGCACTTAAATGAGATCCAAAAAAAGTGGATATAACACATTTTTTCCTCTAAATGGATCATCCTTCCTCCTAATTTTCCATAACTCATCATCAATCTCCCTGGAAGGTAGGAGAACCTCTCCCAAGTGTTTTAGAGGTGATCTAAAGGATTTCCTTGGAGAATCAAAGCCAGATTCTTGAGGTATGTGATTGTTCTTCATCGTTTATGATCATTTTCATATATATACTTCTCTTTTTCTCTTGGTTTCTTATATATATAATCCTTATGGGTCGATCTAAGTGTTTGTATTCCAAATATGATGAAATTTTTTCTTATTCATTCTAGAAAAAGATATCTAAGGTAGGTTCTTGAATAATCAACTCGGTTTTCTTTTGCGTTCTTCATTCGTTGTGGTTTTCATCAAAACCATCGAGGTAGGATGATTATTTCATGACTGCAAATAGTAGATAGGATTTTCATGCTATCAAATTGAATGTATCGTGTTGAATTGATTGTGATTTGGCTGTTAAACTCTTTTTGGAATCCTTCTCGAGTGATGGTTGTGAAATTCGGAAAATTGGAGATTTTGAATGAGTGCTTTGGTTCTTAATTTTAATATATAGATTTTAAAATGGGCTTTTCTAGAATTGTGGAACATATTTTGGATGAGTTGTTTTAAATAAATGGTAATGTTTTATTGAAGTGAAATGACTATTTTCAAATTGGTTTATTCTTAGGTTTTCAAAAAATGTACAGTTTTATTGAAATGGTTTGATTTGTTTGAACATACATGGTTTTTGACATGATGATTGTGTGTGTTCATGGGAATGTGGGACATATAAGGGTTAGGGGTATCACCAATAATTAATAGGATGGATAAGGGTTAGGTATCTCCATAGTCAAAGTGTTCATTTGGGAAAGACAAGTTTTAGGTGTCTCCTAGATAATTAACGGGATGGATAAGGGTTAGGGCTCCCCCTGTCAATTGGTTCACTAAGGGTGACTTTGTAAAAGGATGACTAACCACTCACGAGTATAGGGAGATCCAGGTTACATGCTTGGTTAGTTTTGTGGATGTATGGAATGAATTGGGCATGTCAACCAAATATTGAGGTATGGTTTTAAAGCTTGTTTAGTTATTTTTCTGAAAAAAAAAACTTGTTTTGAAAATTGGATTCAATTGCACTTGACTGCTTTTGGTTATAAATGGTTTTGGAAATAGGATTATATTTGGTTAAAAACCATTTTAATAAATGGTTTTATATAAAATATTTTATAAAAATCTGACAACATTTTCGATCCTAGTGGTGTGATTAGAGAAGTCATTGGGGAAAACCTACTGAGTTTATTGCTTTGGAACATTGGTGCTTTTGAAGATATCATATTCTGGGATACAGGTAAAGGTAAAACATCTCATTGCTAGTGGATTGTGGTGATTCTTGGGATATGTGGTGGTTCCTAGAGCATAGAGCTTGGTTTGGACCTGTGAAGTATGTCTTGGCATATTTTGGGTCATTTGTTTAGTCTTCCTCATAGTACTATGATATTGTGTAGGTTCTATTGGTTTGTGGGTTGTATTGTGTAATAGTGTAGTTCCCTTTTGGTAATGTATGATTTGGTTGTTTTGTGGACATGAATCTTTTAGTTTATTGATAGTGTATCATTTGGTTGGTTGGTTTTTTCTTAAGGGAAAACATTTCCCCAATCGTTTATCAAAGCCCTCGTCATTTATTTCTAGCCTTTGGAACCTTTGGAACACCACCTAAGGCCAAGTAACCCTCACCGCCTCTTAAAGCCAATGAGGTAGGGGTGGGGTGTTACAAATGGTATCAGCTTGTGCAATCCCTGCCTAAAAATTAGTCATCTATGTTCCTTGTTTTGGAGATGAAATCCCTTCTTGTCTATTCCTTGGGTGGGAATCTTAGAAGGGACTGGGATTTTCAAAACAGGAAATATATAACATAAAAGGATGAAACTAGCCCTTTTATGCTTAACTTCATGTTACCAGGGAGTTTAGTAAATAAGTGTTTGGATACACTTCTAGGATTTTGAAATCTCATTATCACGAGTTTAGCCAATGAGATGAGCATGACATGAATTATAGAGAAATTACTTCCCACTAGGAGTGTATACATCATTTCGAGAAATGATTGTGTTTTAAAAGTATATAATTGGTTTTCAAATGAATGATTTTGAAAAGGAGAATGATTATAGTATTTTGAAATTGGATTAATTTTTAAAATCATGTGATGTGTTTTCAAAAATAGTTGAACATGGGAAAATTGATGTTTTGGAAAAGAATGTCGTGATAGTTGATGTGATATAATTTTAAATGCTAAGACATCAGTTTGTAGATGGTGATATTGACAGAGTTCATTGTCAGTTTAGAAAATGTCACCTGATAAGCACTATCGAAACCATCCTGAAGAAGCTACGGAAAATGCGGTTGCACCTGAACCACAGGTGAACCAAGAGCTAGATCAGAGTATTTTCCAGGGATTTCATGTTGTGGATATGGGGAACCAGAGTAATGAAGCAATGAAATTGGATCATATCAACCAATTTATGAAGCAGAATCCACTGAACATTCGGGGTGATGCTAAACCCGAAAAGGTGGAGGTGTGGCTATGTAGGATTAATCATATATTCGATTTCATCAGAACTCCATCGGTGCTCATGGTCATTCTGGTGATGTATATGCTTGAGGATCTTGCACGTCAGTGGTGGGATTTAGTGGTGCAGTCTAAATTAAATAAATGCCTTACATGGGAGTATTTTGATAAATTATTCAACAAACAATTCTATCCTCACATGTTTAAGATCCGGAAAATGACGGACTTCATCATCCTGAAATAAGAGAGTCTCTGTCAAAAAGTATGCATCTATATTCATGAATTTATTTAATTTTCACCAGAGGTTGCGGATTGTGAGTCTTTGAAGGCACGCATCTTCAAATCGGGGCTAAGGTAGTAGATTCGATTGAAGATTGTGGTCCTCGGTATTAGGGATTATACAGAGGTGGTGGACAGAGTGAATGTTGTTGAACATGATATCTTTGGATAGATAAGAGGATGAATAATGATACTTATAGGAAATAGTGGGAAATCATCTGCTGGGAACAAGAGGAAAAGGGACCCCTATTTCTATGGTGCAAGTGAAAATCAGAACCAGACAACTGGATCAGTAATCCTTCCTCCACAACCTGAGTGAAATGTAGGTTGTTTTCAATGTGGTTCTCTTGAGAAAATATTGTGAGATTGTATGGAAAAACACATATTATGTCATAATTGTAACAAGATGGTACATATTCAGTGCTATTGTCGTAGTGATCCAAGGTCATGGGCTTGATACACTTATCAGATGTCTCAAGCATCGTATGCTTCGACTGGACGAGGACAGAAGAATCATTCTCATCAGTAGAGTAGATATAGCCATGGTGATTATAGAAATAACATGAATCCTCAATAAGGGAATCCTCAGTAAAGAAACAAGTAGAACAATATAGTGAAGAATCAATTGTATGGATCTGAGCAGATGATTGTCGATGATTAGGCTGCACCATCTAATGTGAGAGGTATGATTCTTTTGAATTATATCTTCATGCAAGTGTTGTTTGATAATGTTTCATCACAATCCTTCATTGCTTCTCCTTCTATTGAATTTATAGGTTTAAAACTAGAAATGATGCCTTCTGTTTTGATACTGAAAACTCCTCTTGGTGAAAGAGAATGTCAAGCCTTTGTGTGTAGAGCATGTACTATAACTATTGATGGATCTATGTTAAAATTGGAATTCTCAATATAGTATATGGCTGACTATGATGTAATCCTTGGTATGGATTGGCTGACAACGTTAAAGTCTCCAATCAACTATTATTGGAGAACAGTTAGTTTCATGACTGAGGAAGGTATCAAGCATCCCTTTAGTGGAGAGAGGACTGTAATTAAAAGTTCAAAGAGCTTGTTGCCACCAATGGTGGCAATTATATCTTACCAATTGGTCATGTTGACTTCAGAATCAATGGAATTCATCGAGGAAAATAGTTTTCCACCTATTGTGGATCAATTTCCATATGTATTTACCAAGAAATTCTCAGGGTTACCACCTCTAATGGAAGTGGAGGATATGATTGATCTCCTTCCAGGGACCAGTCCGATTTTCATTCCATATTATAGGATTGAACAAACAGAGGTACATGAATTGAAATTGAAGTTAAAGGATCTAGAAAGAAAGTGTATCATTTGACCAAGTACATCTCCATGGGCTACACCAGTTTTTTTCGTGAAAAAGGCTGATGGAACTCTTCAACTATGAGTTGGTTATCATAAGATTAACCAAGTTATGATAAAGAATAGATATCCACTTCCACGCACTGATGATCTATTCAGTTAGTTAAAAGGATTAAATTGGTTCTCTAATATTGACTTGTGATCAGGATATCACCAATTGAATTTTTGAAAAGAGGATATTTCAAATACAACTTTCAAAAGTAGATATGGCCACTACGAATATTTAGTCATGCCTTTCTGTCTAACAAATGCACCAGCAGCCTTCATGGCGTTGATGAATTGGATAAATCAACAATATCTAGATTTTATTTGTGGTGTTTGTGGATGACATTTTGGTCTATTCAAAGACAAGGGATGATCATGAGATGCACCTAGAAATAATGTTAAAAATCTTAAGATATCATCAGTTGTATGAAAAATTATAAAAGTGTGATTGTTAGATACAAGAAGTATGTATCCTTGGCCATTCCATTTCTTAGAAAGGCATTTCTATTTATTATGAAATGATAGAAGTTGTTTTCTCTTAAAAACCACCGAAAAATGTGTCTGATATATAAATTTTTCTTAGTCAAGTTGGTTACTACGGATGATTTCTGTGTGATTTCTCACAACTCGCTTCACCAATGGAGCTCTGATAAATAAGAATGAATCATTCCAATGGACATAAAAATTTCAGATGTCTTTTTGGGAACTAAATGTTCATCTCAAATCGGCACCCATCATGACCATTCTTGAAATAGGAATGGGGTACATGGTGTATTGTGATGCTTCAGGATCAGGGTTGGGTTGTGTTCTTATGAAAAGAGAACATGTGGTTTCTTATGGTTCAAGGCAGTTGAGGGTGAATGAGATTAATTATCCAACACATGGATTGGAGTTATCAGTAGTCATCCATGCATTGAAAACATGGAGACATTATATCTTTGGGGAGATATTTACTGTGTTTACAGATCACAAAAGCTTGAAACTCATTTTCTCACAGTGAGATTTGAAACTAAGGCAAAGGAGGTGGATGGAGTATCTAAAAATGTTTGACTTTGACATGATGTACATATCGGGGAAAGGAAATTCGGTGATAAATTCATTGAGTAGAAAGTCATATTCTTGGTTGGTGAAAGAAGCTTAAGATGAATGGTAGTTGATTTTAGTATTAGCTGACATGCTTGTGGAATGTGAAGATAAAAGTGATGTGGAATTTTTCTTTTCATCTATGCTTATTCTTGATTTAGTAAAAATGATCAAAGAAGCACAATCATCTGATGCATAATGTCTATATGTACATTCAAAACTCAATGGTGGGGAGACCGTTGATGACTAGAAACTTGATGGGTGTTCAGTTTAGTGTTTTAGAGATCAGATGGTTGTACCTATGGTTTTCTAAGAACAAATCCTTCATACTTACCTCCATTCAAGATGGTCTATACATCCAGGTACACAGAATTTGTATAAGGCATTGAATTCATAGTTTGGGTGGAGCGACATGAAAAGGAAGGTGGCCGAGTTCATCCCGCGGTGCTTAACTTGTTAGAAGGTTAAGTTAGGGCATCAATGATCGGATTTTTGTTAAATTATTTTCCCATGCTAGTGTGGAAATGTGATCAAATAGTAATGGATTTTTTTATAGGTCTTCCATGAATGGTACGGAAATACGATCCAATTGGTTTGATAGTGGGTCATCTAACCATGTCGTCCCATTTCATCTCTATTCGTTAAACTCATACAGTGGAGGATCTATCAAAAATATGTATCTGAGAAGTGGTAAAGAGACATGGTGTACCATTGTCTATAGTCTCAGATATAGATACGAGGTGCACAACTCATTTCTGGAAATCAGTACAGTAAGCCCTTGGAACCTAGTTAACTATGAGCACCGTGTATCATCCTCAAACGGATGGGAAATCTGAGCGGACGATACAATCATTGGAAGAAATGTTGTAGGCTTATGTAATTTATTTTGGTGGCTCATGGGAGGATCATATACCATTATTGAAGTTCTCATATAATAAAATCTATCAAGCTTTAATACGCATGGCTCCGTTTGAAGAATTTTATTGGCGTCCCTGTTTTCTCCACTATGCTGGGTGGAAATACGGGAAACATCACTAGTCGGGACAAGCCTAGTCCAGGAAACAATAAATAAGATCTATTTGATTAGAAAATAGAATGGATACATCTTAGAGTCATTATAAATCTTATATAGATCACCTTAGAAGACCGTTGTTGTTCGCTGTGGGTGATCATGTCTTCTTAAGGATCTCTCCAATGCTTGGACATCGTCCATTTGGGAAGCAGGTAAAGTTATATCCTAGATATATTGTCCCATTTGAGATACTAAAACAACTTAGAGAAGTGTAATATCAGTATTAATTAATACCATGGTTTAGTTTGATGCATAATTTCTTCGATGTATCCCAGTTGAAAATGTATCACCCTGATCTTGACCATGTGAATAGATGGGATCATGTTGAGCTAGAACCAGATGCATCCCTGGTACATATTCCAGTGTGTATCATGGATAAAAAAGAAAAAGTCTGGTGTGTGAAATGTATCGGCCTAGTGTGGGTTTTATGGAAACTTGGTTAGATTCAAGAAAAGACTTGGGAACATGTGAAGGAAGGGAAAGCGCAGTGACTGGAACCTTTTTTGGCCAGAAAGGGTTGTCTAGTTTCCGAGGAGGAAAAGTCCAATGGTGGGGAGAATGTAGAACCCCTAGTTTATGATATGTAACCCTTAATTAACGATTTTAATGTTTATAATGTTAAGGTTGATGGATGACAGAGATGAGAGAACATTTAATGAATTTTTGAGGCAAAGGGGATGTCGCACGGGCGGCGCACAGTTTGTCTAACTGTACGGCCAAACCATGCGTAGTTGACACTTTTGAGGTAGTGGATCCTGCACAGTTGGATCACAGTCTGATAGGCTATGCGAGGAGGTCGTGAGAGGGTCTTCCAAGTTAGTGTCTAACAAATAGTTAGTGCACTGTTTGTCAAATCCTACAAACTAATAGTGTGAGCACTTAAATGAGATACTAAAAAAGTGGATCTCACACAATTTTTCCTCTAAATGGATCATTTTTTCTCCTAAGCATCCATAACTCCATATCACTCTCCCTTGAATGTTTTAGAACCACTCCCAAGCATTTTTGAGGCAATCCAAAGGCTTTCCTTGGCAAATGAATGCTGGATTCCTGAGGTATGTGATCGTTCATCATCGTTCTTGATCGGTTTCTTATATCTACTTCTCATTTTCTCTTGGTTTCATAGATCTATGCCTATTATGGGTAGATAAAAGTGTTTAGAAGCCATATATTATGATATTTGGTCTTGGTATTGCAAGGAAAAGGGATCTAAGGAGGTTTCGTGAATAATCATCCCGGTTTTCCTGTGCGTTCTTCGTTCGTTGGGGTTTTTGTCAAAACCTTTGAGGAAGGAGGCTTCTTTCTTAGCACCACTTAGTATAAATGATTTTGATGCTTCCATATTAAATTTGTGGTGTTTAATTGATTGTGATTTTGTTTTTGAACAATATTTGGAAACCGACTTGAGTGATTTTTGTAAAATCTAGAAAATTGGGGATTTTGAATGAGTGCTTTGTTTCTTAATTATAAAATAGAGATTTTAAAATGGGGTTATATGGAATTGTGACACATGGTTTGTATTAGATGTTTTCAATCAAATGGAATGTTTTATTGAAGTGAAATTATTGTTTTGAAATTGGTTTAATCTTTGGTTTTCAAAGAGGTACAGTTTTATTAAAATTGTTTGAATTGGTTGAACACACTTGGTTTTTGACGTGATGGTTTTGTTTGTTCACGGCCATGTGGGACGAATAATGGTTAGGGGTCTCCCCCATCATTAAAAAGATGGATAATGGTTAGGGGTATCCTCCATCAAGGGTACATGTGGGCTGGATAAGGGTTAGGGGTCTCCCCCATCATTAACGAGATGGAAAAGGTTTAGGGCTCTCCCCCGTCAATTGGTTCACTAAGGGAGACTTAGTGAATGGATGACTCACCACTATGAGTATAGAGAGATCTAGGTTACATACAAGGTTGGGTGTGTGGATTTATGGAACGAATTGGTTATGACAACGAAATATTGGGAAATGTTTTTCAATCTTGTTTAGTTATTTTTCTGAAAAATTAAACTATTGGAAAAATTGTTTTCAAATGCACTTTTATGCTTTTGGTTATGAATGGTGTGGGAAACTTGTTTATTTTTGGTTAAAAACAAATTTGGTAATTTATTTAATATAAAATTTTTTATATAAATGTGACTCAATTTTCTATCCTAGTGGCTTGAGTAGGAAAGTCATTGGGGAAAACCTACTGAGTTTTAAACTCACCCCTGATTTGGATCTTTGGTGCCTTTGTAGATGTTGTATTCTAGGATACAGGTAAAGGAAAAACCTCTCATTTCTAGTGGTTCTTGGTGATTCTTGGGATATGTGGTGGTTCTTGGAGCATGGAGCTTGGTGTGGAGCCATGGAGTGTGTCTTAGCTTATTTTACTAGTGAAATTAGGAAAGGATAAATTTTTTATAAATTTTTTAATTATGAGTTTAGAATGTTTTATGTCATATATAAAGGGAATGTGATCTTATGCGTGGGAATTACTGTGGATAATTCAATGAAAATGAAAAATAATAATGGACCTAACCCAATAGATCCATAAAAATCTATATTTGTCTTATATTATTGGTATACTACCATTGTTCTGTTAAACTTTTATGTGGAATTTCAATCATTCATACAATGTTAACACTAAAAGTGTTAAAGTACATCAATATAAATATGAATGTGTGGAAATCATTAATAAGTATCATAAAATGATAATCAATGTTAAGGTGATCACACAACCATCATGGAGAGATGTTTTTTCTGATATACATTGATTATTAAATAAATAGATTGGGTTTTATACTCATGTATAATGATAATGATCTATAATATGCCTCAAAAATAGATTTTCTTTGGTTATAACTAATCAATGAATGATTTGGAGTATGAAAGTAGTAATATTTTCATTCAAAATTTTGCATCACATTTTCTATGGTGAGATATGCGAAATACATACCGATCACAAGTGTATAAAGTTATTATTCATAAAAAATGATCTTAATATGAATTAGTGATATTATTTAGTAATGATCAAGGTCTAAAATTTAACTATTCAATGCCATCCTTGAAAAGAGAATAAGGAATCAGATGCACTTATAAAAAAATGACATACTACAATATCCATTATAAAGATTTAGAAAGTCCTTATCATTTATTATATTCAAAGGATAGATTAATAAATCATAAATTTATTGAAGAAATCTAACCTTTCTAAAGTCATTTCCTATTCATCTATTATAAAGAAGATCAAGGAAGAACAAAGGTACGATTATGTGCTTTAATAAAGTGTGAAATATATAAATAAAGGTAAGATTCAATATTTCCATATTGAGGATGTTGGTCTAAATTGGTTTGGAAATTGTCATTGTGTTCCTTAATCATAATAGTTAAATAAGGAACTGATGGATAATGTTCATATATCATATTTCTTCATCCATATTAGATGTAAAAATATTTACCATGTTCTTTCAAAACAAATCTAGGGGGAAATATAAGAAAATAGAGAATTCATTATTACTAAATTTGTTTGGTATAGAAGCATGATAAACTTAGTTATAGAAGTATAATGGTACGATTCAACAATTTTCCATACCTACATGGTAATGGGAATAAATCATAATTTATATTGTCACTGGTATCCTAAAGAAATAAAAACTATGTAATGTTATATGGGATATGGTGGATTGACTCAGAAATACCTTTCAATTCATTTCCCTTCAAATAATATTTCATGCTTTAACAATGTTTGAAGATATATGTAAAATAAGTGTTAAGGCTTTGTGGGGCACTATATTCCATAATATCTATTCATGATATATGATTTACATATAAATTATTGATAGTTATTAAACATTATTGAAATACTTAATTGAATTTTACTACAATATATAACCCTAAAATTGATGTACGTTCTCAAATGAATATTCAGGCACTAAATGACATTTTTAGAGCCTAAAAATAGAATTTAATGAATGATGTGATCAAAAATACCATTAGATGAGTTATTAAAAAATATATTACTGATGTATTTAAATGGATCCATGTGAAGCTCATTATTTTGAAAGATATTTCACTCAAAAATTTTGGGATGAAGTTCTTGAATGAAATATACATGGTAATAATAAATAAAATGATATTATAGAAAATTTTCATGCCCTAAAAATCATATAAAATATGCCCAGTAAACATAATATCTATGGTGAAATCCAAAAAAAGGGATTGGAGTTTGAATTTAAAGATAATGTTTTCAATTTAATATAATTATCAAAGAGATTCAGGTAGTTTAAAATAAAATATATGACTATACTTAGTCATTTTCCCCTATTAAGATCCATGATCAAATAGGATAAGTGTCCAATTATCATAAACATCCACCAAATATGGGACAGGTTTTTGATTTTCTCTGTATATCTCTTCAGCAAAATTATATACTTGATCTCTCACATATGATGAATCCAGAGCAGGCAAAACTAAACCAATGATTTCTATTATGAGGGGTATCTGGTTAATACATTGGAAGATAGAGGAAAAGTTATTTGGAATATGACAATTCACCTTGTCAATGTGTTGTAGTGGAACAATAAATATAATGATTTTATGTGGGAGTATGAGGAAACAATTAATCTGAAGTACCCTCATTATATCCCAATTGAGAATTTGAGTTCGAATTTCTATGATGAAATTTATTAATTGGGGAAAAATGTAACAAACCATAGTTTATAATTGATACTTGTTTCATGAAATAAATGTGTTTAATATTATTCTATTTAGAAATAAAAACATAATAAATCCAAAAAAATAGTTACATAAGAAATATCGTTACATTAATTAGAATCAAAAGCACTAAATATTCCAAACATTACACTGGGATAAAAATATAATTTAAGAAAAATAGAATGTGAAAAATATCATCCTTGATATCTACTAGAATCATAACCCCCATATCCAAAACAATATAAATAAATAAAAATATTAATAAACTAGTCAAAATATTATAAAATTAAAGCATAAAAAGAATGGGTGGAATTGAAGTTAATGTTGAATGATGGAATGAAGTGGTATTTATAGTAGGTAATATGGTCATTTTAATAGCAATATGTGTATTATAATAGTAACATGACTATTGTAAAAGTAACATGACCATTGGTAATAGTATCATGGCCATTGAAATAGTAATTTGACATCAAAATAATTAAATTAAATATTAAAAAAATTATAATGAGTTATTTATGTCAATAAAAATATTATAATTCCACATCATATATATCATGATTAAAGAACAAATAAAAATAATCATTTTTTGTAAGCCTCATTTAAATATATTATATAAAAAATAACAAATATGTTATTAAAAATTAATTTAAAATATGATATAAAATTATTTCATTAAAATATTTTACATTATTCAAGTAATCAAGTCAATATGGTGAATATGATTTTTATAAATTTTTTGAAGTACTTCAAATTTTATGTGAATTTTAAAACTATAGTTTTTCAAATACCGCATGTATTATTAGATAATTTTGTTGGAATAGTGTCTTACTAAATAATAATTTGGTAATTTTATCCCAAAATCGATTAAAAATATATTTTGGTCATTTAAAGATAATATACATTATTTAAAACCTTAAAAAATTAAATGTCTTAGGTAAAAAGTGTTCCCATAAAATATAAAGTTTTCATTTATACCACGTTCCTTTTCAATAAACTAGTTAATTCTATTATTAAGAGATTTGTTGGACAAAAAATTTAAATTATTTATATATTATGTATAGGTTAAAAATTCATGATTTCAATTTTTTTCATTGATATAGTATTTTATTCAATATTTTATCCAAATAAACATCCTCTCCATTTGAATAAATTACCCCTCTCCCACCCCTGGGTAAAACACTCCACCCTATCTTATAATGGAAAATATATATACACATAACTGAGATTAATACTATTAAAATCCTTTAGTAATTTCTAATGTAACCAACTCCATGAAACAAGGGATTTTTATGTCCAACAAGAGAAGTGCCACTAAGAAGGGGGTATGTTTTCATCAACTCTTCTTTGAATATTCCTCCAACGTTCCACTTTTTCTCTATCACAAAAAAAATAATTTAAAATAAACTTAATTAAGAAATATGTGGATATAATATTAATTATGTTAACTTAATGTAAAAAATTATATTTTTTAAGTATTTGTATATCGTACTTATCTTCTTCCACTACCAGTAGTGCCCGATAAAATGTTATTTAACGACCAATGAGAAAGTTGCCAATTATTTTCGTATGAACAACTATATGGCTAGTTATAATATAATTTTAAGAAAATATAAATGTATAAATATTTGAATTCTATGATTATAAACCTAATTCTTCTAATTAATAAATGATCTTGAATAAAAATGTTGAAGTTGAATTAAAATACATAACATATAAGTGAAACATGATATCAAACACTACCCTTTTAAGAAGAGAATTAATAAATATGGTCAAATTATTATAATTTATAAATATTGAATCATATCATATAATTCACTTATATTTCAATTTTTTGATAAATCTGTGTATATTATTCATGTTGTGTAGAAGTTAATAAATAAAGATGGATTTAAGTTGAGAGGATTCTCAAACCCAACTTTTATTTCTTCTATCACTTATTTAACATTTATTTTAGTATGAATGATCATATAATATCCTATTAATGTACTTTAAACATATATTCTCTATTATTTTTTGGGTTATACATTTTTCTAAACTTTGTAATTTTATTCTAATCCAATAACAATGATTGGTCAATGATGGAACATTGTTTTACAAACAGACCTCATCACACATCTAGAGTAAATTATTCTCAAAAAATATGATATTTCAATCCAAAATATAGAATCCCATGTTAATTTTATAACTCAAATGGTAATTGATAAAATTATAAATTATAATTCCATTATTAAACCCATCTTTTTATGGGATTATTTTATGGATATTTGATTGCATTCGATGTTGAATTCATGATAATGAGTATTCTATGATGTGATGGATATGAATTGAAATTTATATCCCTCCAATTCATTTGGAAATGTGATATATATCACTATATAATTATTATTAAGAATGTAAATTGTTCTATAATCATTCAAATTTGTAACACATTGATATTTTATGAATTTTTTTACCAAAATGAAATTTAATTTCGTCGATAACTTGTGCTACCTACAACACTGAGTTCTAAATAATCATGATATTTTAATTTTATTAATATTTTTTAAACATGATTGTTAAAAACTAGTGGTAAATTTGTATAGTATTAATAGGAATAATTTTTAAAAAAAATATTAAGTACTAATGTTTTACTTAAATAAATTAGACAATTAATTACTTTTTATTAATTTCTCTATAAGCATTATATATATTATTTTATCAAAATAATGATTTTTGCTTTTTTTAGTAAAAAATATAAACATATTTTATAAAAATATCCTAAAATATAATTTTCAAAATATAATTTATTTTTTAAATAAATATGTAAAATTAATATTTAAATGATGTTTTTTGGATTTTTTGATAAATTTATTTGTTCATTTAGTAGTGAAAAATAATGTTTCCACTAAAAACTACCTTTCATTTATAAAATTTAGAAGATTAATTTTAATTTTATATGTTTTGATGAGTAAAAATAGTTAAATTGTATATTTACAGTCTAATTTATGAGATATTACCAAATTTAATATTGAATTACGATTTCAAAAACATTATATAGTTAAGAAAATTATCTCTTTGCAATAAATTTTTTCATCGTGCCTACTGGTTTAATTTTTAAATTACATTTTGATAATTATATGAATTTAAATTTATAAAATGGATTTCATATTTGGAATAATAATAATAAATACAATATAGAATATTAAAAATACATATGGTAAAAATAAATAAAAAAAATATAATAAAAATTAATTACAATAGTTATATTTAAAATGTGTTTACCGAAGGTATAAACTAATTTGATATGTAGTAAAATGGAAAAAAATTCCTAAAAAAATTGGATGGACATATTTCAAATTTATCACCTATAATGTTCTATAATGACCCATTTTGGGGACTATTGTCAGGTCACAAATTTGCGTAGGCTTTATAAAATCAAAATATTCCTTGTCTCTCCATTCCCACACTTATAAAAGGTAACCCCCTCTCTTACAATATATACACATTCAAAAACCATTAATTTAACCAATTTCTAAAAAACAATCATCCTAAATTACATCCCCAAATAATATAAGCATTATCAAGATTATGAATCCCCCTAAGAAGGATTATTTATAAAAATATGGAGGCTTCCTGAAGAAGAGGTAAAATTATACAACATCAATTTTTGTCTTATTTATTTTTCCACCTTCTAATAATACTCATAAAATATTTTAATATAATATCACTATTATCTTATATGTACTAAGATTTTATAATATTAATGGAATATTCAATATCTATATAGTCCAAACCGAAAACATTACATAATCTAGTTAATTTAACTAGAATTAACATTTATTCCATCCCAATGATATTTTATGATTATGGTTTTATTGAATTAGGTAATAAAAATCATATAATAAATCTTATATAAATAATTAAACACTTCTTCCAAATATACATTTTATTAAAATATAAAACATTTAAAATTAAACATGATTTCATTCCATAAAAACATCAAAACTTTAGACATGAATTCTTCAATTCTAATACATATCCATGAACCCTATGAATTGTTTTTTCAAACATGCGATTATCACAAAATAATCATTAAGTGACATAAAAAGGATGAAAAAATTTGTTTGACCATAAATAAAAACTACTTCATTATGTTATAACATTTACAAAAAATCATAATCTCTTTAAAATATTTATAAAAGGATAAGTCTCATGTAAAACCATATTTTTCATACATAAGTCAAAAAGGCATATTGTGGAATAATTTTCATATCACTCTTAAATATTATGTAGCTCCCATATGTATAAAGTTATTTACTATCACGGTTACAATTGGAATAACCATCACTGTATATTCCTCTAATCTCTTAGGAGAAACCTGATCCGTTAACTCCATCCCTCTACCCAATGCATTAAAATGTTATAACTGGCTCTCCCACCCTTTGTTTATCATTGAACCACCTATCATCATAATAATGACCAAGAACATTAATAGTATCATAACCCATAAGTCTTTTATACATAAACCATTCATGAAGAAAATAACTTTTCATTTTTGAAATCACTTTTCATTTTAAGAAGATTCATACTAATAAAAGATTATTTTATTTCAAAATAATCATAAAAATTTAATAATTAAACATAAAATCAATAAGGATTCATGAAATAGTGGAAATAATCTTCTTCCATATAAATAAAAAATAATAATTAATAAAAAGTGTTGTAACTAGAAATGAATATTAAAAAACAATGTTCTTTTAAAATATAATATAATTAAATTGAGAATTAATAAAATAATTTGAATATTTATGTTTTATATAAATACTAATAATAAAATATAATATAATAACATATAATTTAAAAAATAATATTATCATGGAATAATCATTGATGTATATGTTTAACCTAATAAATTAAAATTGGAATAATAATTTGGTTACCTTATGTACGAAAGTGTTATGTACTTGCAAATAGTGTTTGGGATAATCAAATTAGACTCAATAATTATTTAACTCAGAATCATTTACACATATATTTTTTTTAATTTTTTTAGCTAATTTTTCTCCATTTCGATAAGTTATAAATATCATAATCCGCTTTCATGATGTGTCTATTTCATGGCTTTATAGTCAGTTCCCATTACTATAATTATGGTAGTTCTTATCAAATGGATGAAAAAAATATGAAGTAGAAAAAAATTTATTATTATGTTTCCATCATATTAAATTGTCCCATATAATTTTTTTTCTAATATGAGTTTGATTCATTAGATAAAACATTAGTTATGACTTTTTAGTTTGTTTTTTGTGGTTTTTGAAATCATCACAAACAAATTTAATTTCATTTAATTTTTTTTCTACAAATAAATTCCATAATATTTAAAAGATTTAAAATACATATTAAAGTGTGGTTTAAAAATGGTAATTTTTTACTAACATCCTTGAGTTCATAATTGATAATGAAAAATCATAATCCGTGAAGTTGTTGGATCGACATATCACCAAAAATGATTTTATTTTTTAGAATAAAAAGTGAATAAAAGAGAATTAAAGAAGGATATTTCTTTAAAAAAATTATATTCTAGTATATTTAGGATATATTAATTATCATTCAATGTTTTTTATTTTAGGATATTAAAAGTGAGAATGAAATTAAGAAGTAAAGAATTTAGAGGAGAAAGAATCAAGGGTTTTGCCTCTTGGATATCTTCTCATTTAGAACCTCCTTAAGACACATGCATTTGTTCTTTTGGTGTGACCATCAAATCTTAGAGATATGGAAGATTATTTGGTTTAATTTTGGGAATAATTTACAAAAATTTCATGTATTTTATGGTATTAGGACAAGAGGTGGTGAAGGGTGGTATTTATAGGGAACAAAGATGGGTGTTTTGATTATATTATTCATTGGTTTATTATTTTTGCACAAAACTATAAATAATGATGATTGTAGTGATTATGTTTAGTAACTACTGCAAGTTGATTCTAAATAATTAGTCCTTACATCATCTATACATTATCCTAAACTCAACTATTAATTTAATTAATTAAAATTTTTAATAATGTAAGTTATCATATTTCACTATTTACTAAAAATTTATCTATTTTAGGGAAATTAAAAAAATAACCCTAACAATATTTCAATGTGTATATTTTAAAAATGAAATTTATATTATGAAAATAAATTTCTACTTATGAGAAATTTAAATATTAATTAAAATCATTTTTTATATTAAAAATAATTATTTTAATATGATAACTGATCTTATGAAACATTGAATAATTAATTAAGGTGTCAATAAATAATATTATAATTATAAATAAAATATTAATTTAGGAATCTACTTTATGAAAATAAAATTTATTTTAAATCATTATATATATTATAAAATTTTAAATTAATAATTATTACTAACAAAAATACCAACAATTAATTAATCATTTTTAAACCATTTATTTTTCATATTACATTATATAAATATATCATATTTTCAATTATGAGATACCAATTTTTTTTCAATACATTGGTAGGGCTATTATTTTAAAGGGGAGATTACTATTCTTAATTGTAAAATTATTATTCCATTGGTCAGGATACAATTTCATTAGTATTGATTCCTTCATTTTTATAAATAACAAATATTTCATTATACATTTATAATGAATGAAACTATAAGTTCCATAATGAAAAAAAATGTTCTCTAAGTTCATGGGTGGTCACATTATCCACCCCATCATGAAATTGTATCTTTACAATTTTATTCACTTATTATATAATATGGGATAAATTTCTATAATAGATTTTTCATATTCTAATATTACTTCATCAACCATTGGATTCTCCATAAAAACATAACATAGTGAATTACATTATTCTAGAATACTTGTTCTCTATATTTGAATATATAAATAGTATTTTCATTATAAGAATTATTATCATACATATTAACTACTCCAGGGATCAGAACAAGATATAAATCCAATAATTACCTTACTGACATCATACTATGAAAAAAATTAATTACTTTTGATAGACTTGGAGGAAAATCTAATCAGTAGTAAAATGATCCAAAATTCTATATGATTTCATATCTTTTAATGAAGTATGGAATCATTTTCCCCTACATACCAAAACATATCAAAATTTTCCATAGAGAAACATATAGAAATACACGATCACCTTACCTTGAAAAGAAGGTCATTCCTATGGTTATCCATATAAGTTTACTTCCTCTTAGGAGTTGTCCTCAAGAATTCAAGAATCATCTGAATATTATATTCAATTTCCTCCACCAATTCTAGTCCAATCAGCCTTTATTCACCTACATCATCCCAAATTCTTGATTTCAAGTCCACTTTCCCAATAATACTTCAAAAGACACCATATCTACACTATAATGAAAACTATTATTATATGAATACTCAACCAATGAAAATTTTCAATCCCAACTTCATGGGTAATAAATTAAACATTCCCAATTAATACCCTCCAATTTCTTAATTATCCACTCTTATTATCTATTAGATTATGGATGAAAAGAATTTATGATATTTAATTCAGATCCAAATCACTTTGGACAGCCTTTTCAAATATTGAAGTGAACATGGGATCCTGATATGATATTATTGAGAGGGTAAATCCATGTAATATGCTTATCACAATGATGTACATTCCATAAATATTATTTAATGATATAGTGTCTTGAATAGGAAGAAAATGTGTAGATTTTTTTAACCAGTAAAAAATATCTCAAATCACATGACCACTAAGATATTATTTTGGTAATACTGCAATGAAATCCATGGCTAAATTTTCCCATTTCCACTCTGGCACTAGAAAATGCTAAAGCACCCGCTTTAATAATATTCATTTTACATTTACCAATTGACAATTAAAATAACAAATGGTAATGTTTACAGTATCTATTTTCATTCGATCCCACTAGTAAAACTCTAGAAGGTCTATGTACATCTTAGTGATTCTAGGATGAAATAAATACAGAGAACTATGAAATTAACTTATTAACACTTTCAATAACTATGAATCATAAGGAACATATAATAACTTCACAAATCATAAAAAATAATATTTATCAATGTTAAATTTTAGAAATTTCATTTTCAGCCAATTCTACCTTTTTCTATAACTCATGTTCTTCCTTTTGATCATACATAATTCTATCTAATAATGGTGATTACTGTGACACCTAAAAAAATAAGAATTTTTAGTACCAACAACATCCAATAAAAAATTCATCATATCATTAATCAATGTGGACTCCTCTAAACATTACATGGTTAATGTATAATTATTTTTCTAAACCAAAAAATAAACCACATTATTTAATTTTTATGGATGGTAATTTATTGTGAAATAATAATCCTTTATCTATTTTATCCATCTTCTCTATCGTACATCAATTCTTTCTGAGTGAATATATAAATAAAACATTTAGGATCAATATATTTTTAACACTTTTCACCTTATATATTATTTCAATAGATTTTAAATATAAAACTAATGTTTATTATTTCAAATCTTGCATTGGATAATTTAACTATTGTAGTTTTGGTTTCCATAAAGAATAATTAATTACCAAAACATTTTTTATCAAAAGTGAACCAATTCTCTTAAGATAAGTATCACAATAGATGAAAATGACCTATTTTTATAAGGTAGATCCAAAACTAGAGCACTCAAAAAACTTCTTTTTATTTCATAATAACAAACATTACATTCTATTTTCTAAATTAATTTAACCCCTTTCCATGTTAACTTAGTTACCATTCTAGATAATTATGAATTGATTTTAAAATCTCTATAATTTCCCACAAATACATGTAAAATATGAGTTTTAGTAATATATTTTGGACATTACTATTCATCAAAAACTTTTTTTAGAGAGTTAAATTGTATTAATATAAGTATATATAACATGGACATGAAAAGGAATATATTGTAACAAAAAATAATATTATCTTAATTCCCTGTATAATAGATTTTATTTTAGGATTATAAAAATCATCATTATAATTTTTTCATGATAATCATTAATTTGTTTACAAACCTATAATTAATAAATAAAAACAGAAGAAAACTTAAAAAAATACCCACATAATGTTCTGTTCATAATTTCCATAAATATTGTAGAATAATTTTTTAAAAAAAATCCATAAATGAAAATAGAGAACTCTTATATCAAGTATGGAATTATATTTTCATAATTACATTCTCCTTCACAATTAGTTTATGGTACTTGGATTTCATGTCAATCTTTGAAAAATACTGAGGTCACTAGAGATAAGAAGAAATGACACCGATATAAGAAAAAGTTTTCCTTTTGATAATAGTGATGTTACTCAATTTTATATAATAATAAAAATACACATCAAACAATATTTATTTAAAAAAAATAGTGCACCCCAAGGAGAATAACTTTGATGACTGAATCATTTACCTTGAAACTCTTACATATTATTTTTCAATTCTATTAGTTATACTTGATCCATTCGAATAGGGGGTTTTGAAATAAATTTTCCATGAGGGACTTTATAAATCGTATAATCAACCTTCTGATTAGTTATAATACCAGAAAAATCATTAGAACCAATTTAGATACTCATTTTCTGCTAGAAAATCATTACCTTGAACATTTCTATTATTTTCAAAACTATGTGTAATATTGTATTCATTTCTATTATTCACTATTTTCTATGATTCTTGATATATTATCAATGGTATGGGTTCATTCCAATATACAAACCAGGACACCTTCTAATTTTTTTTATCTCTATAATAAAGAATAGCATTATAATCTAAAAGAAAATCCAAACAGATAAAAAAATCAATTTCAACCAGGGGAAAGATAAATAGTCATTCAAGTAAATTCTTTCAAGAGACATCGGCATGAGGATTCTTATAATTTCATTTTTTCTTAATTTTTCCCCCAGGGGTTTTTACCAAATGTTATACCTTAATTTCTTGAGGTATAAATTACTATTTACAATAAAATTTCATATATACGAAATAATTTGTAGATACCAAATCAATGAAGACATTACAAAAATATGGGTAAACAAATAGTGTACCTAATACAACATGATTGGTTGGACCAATATCTTCTAAATTACCTTCAATGGACTTCACCACATGTTAATACTTATAGTCTAGTTGATTCCCATCATTAGTGGTCCTCTTTGAACACTCGTTTTTATGATTTCCCATACAATTAATTTAAATATTTTAACTGTAGTTATATCTGAAATGTTCCTACCACTACAATGATTTTTTAATGAAATTACAAGATATATTCCCATTATTACTACATCATAAATACATAAAAACTTTAAATTCACTCCTAAGTAGGTTTTTTAAAATATTATCCAAAATTATAAACTTTTTTTCTTACCATAAATCCCCTTGAAGCTACTCAATAATTTTTTTCCACCACGATTTCTTTTTTGGGTGGTTTTTAATATACACATGATAATAAAAAAAACTCCATTTCAACCCTCTCTGCAATATTATCATGTTTTTTGTAATATTTTAATTCTTGAGATGTGAATTTACTTTGAAATTTTGGTGACAATCTGGATTAAAAATGATTGATATGCATATCAAGGCACTTGATAAATGCTGGAGAATATGATTCTAATAAACAATATTTTTTTCTTATAAAGCTACTGAATTCTCCTCCTATTGAAATTACATGAAATTTTTTTGATCCAAATATGAGTCTCCTTAGGAAAATATTTCTCAATTAAAATAATTTCAAATTCATCCAATTATAAATAATCAACCTCCTTGATATCTATGAAATTTTGTACAATCATCCACCACTGATTGACATCTATTTCAAAATCGTAAATAGAATGTCTATCCTATTTATAGACTAAACAACCCCACATAAAATATCTTTTCTAAAAAATTATTCCACTCTTAAACTACCACTAGTGTAGAAGATTCAGTTAATGTATAAGGGGGTCACCTCATAAAATGTTCCACCACTAACATATTATAATGTGGTTGATCTAAATGATCTTGTGAATTACACCAATATTAATATCCTTTATAAAAGTATCTCTTATTGTCAAAAATTTTTTGGTTCAAATTCCAAACATTCTTGGTTGTAGATTTAGAAGGATATAGTCTTATCAGTGGATTCCTACATCAACATTGTCATTTCATCATTGAAAAACCATTAAGAATAGACAAATATTAGATAAATCAACTTGGTAATCTTTAAATATTATTTTTTTATTTTAACATAACCATAATGAAAAAAAATTCATTAATGGGTATTCTATTAACATTATTGTAACCCACAATGTTATCTAATCCTTTCTCTGATATAAAATATAAGTACCCATTATCAGATATTATGAAATTTTGTTAAATAAACTAAAATTTTCATTCATAAAATCCCAAATATAATTTAGGATTATATTTTTTGTGAATTAAGTCATAATATCATAAATTTAAACACATATATTACATAGTAAACACTTCTACCAAATATCTATTTTTTACAATTTGATATTTTAATAATAAAACATTATTACATTCCATAAAAAACATCATGACATTGAACATTAATCCTCACTATCCATTACCTATTCAAAAAACCTATTAAATACATTTTCAAAAGGGCATTGATCATAAAAATGTTAGTAAGGGTCACACAAAAAAATTAATTAACTATCGGTCGATGAATGAAAATATTTTCACAGTGTTATAAAATTTACACATATTACATAATCTCATTATCTTACCTTGTGAAATCATAAGCTTCCTGTAATCCCATAGATAGAATAAATTATTCATAAATGTAACTTTTGGACTAATTTTAATATCAATCTTATAGATAAATAAATTCTCATGGATCCATAAGGAGTAACCATCATTTTTACACATGGAATTTTCAACATATTATCGTCCCATAATCTTATAGTAAAATCCTAACCAGTTAACACCCTACCTTTATCTAATACATTGGAGAGATATAGTGAGACCACACACAATTGTTTTTTCAAAGAAAAATACATCATTAAAAAAATTTGTAGGAACCTTTACATGTTCATAAAACATTATTCATACTTAAAAGATTCATTTTCAACGAAAATAATCATTCCATATTGAAATAAAATTTTTAATGAAGTCGATCAATTATAAATAATAACATTTTATTAGAAAATTTTACTTTTATAAATATAAATAAAACATAAATTTATTAAGTCATCATGAAATCTATTAAATATTGTTATTTCATATAAGTAAAGAGAAATGGTTATAAAAAATTATAAATTCAAACAAAGTTACTTAAAAAAATTTCCATTTTAAATACCATATCATATAAGTTAGATTTAAAAAAATTTATGGAATATTTAGAGTCACTATACATATATAATAATACAACATAATATCATCACATGTTATTTTAAAAATAATAATAACATGAAATAATCAATTATGTAAAAAGTTTAACCAATTAATGGATGTTGGGTTAAGAAATCCCTTACCTTAAGTTCCAAAATGTATTACACTAGTACTTGATGTAATGGATAATCAAATTAGATTCATTAATTACTAAATTAGAAAAAAATAAACATATATATTTTTTATTTATATTTTATTATATTCATTTATGGCATTTTTTATGAGTTGTAAAAATTAGAATCAACTTTCCAGGATCATTCGTTTCATGGATTTATGGTCGGTTCCCTTGAGTATAAGTATGGGTACATATAAAATGGGAGAAAAATATAGAAGTATAAATAAATGATATTAATATTTTTCCACAATATAAAATAATTCCAAATATTGTTTCTGATTTATAGATGATTCATTAGATAAAATATTAACCGTAAATTTTTTTATTGTTTTTTGGGGAAGTTCTGACAATCACTAACTATATTAATTTATTTTAATATTATGTCTATAAATCAGTTGTAGAACATTAATATAGTTATCATATATGTAAAACAATTATGATTTTACTATGATAATTGTTTTATTACCATCTATGATGAACTTAATAGAAATATTAAAACTCATCTTCTTTAAAGGTGATGAATCGATACATCAAAGATGATGTATACATTTTTTTGAATAAGACTATAAGATAATTGTATTGATGATGTATATTCCATTAACAAAGTATAATTATAGTATATATATGATACTATAGTTATAATTATATAATATATTGAGAGTTTAGGAATATATATAAACAAATAATATAATCAATAATTTAAAAGAGAAATACTTGATGATTTTTCCTCTTGAAAATCATCTATTATAGAACCTCCATAAAAAACGGATTTTTGTCTTTTCATTAAGATAGAAGGTCATGGATTTGTGGAAGAGGATTGGAAATGAAATTTGGAAAGATCTAGATAATCATACCGGATTATAAGGTGTGATGATAAGAGATGGTGAGGGGTGGTATTTTTAGGGACAGGGGGGTTTTATTATTTAAATCATTTGTTTGTTATTTTGGACAAGACTGTAAATAGTGTTTGTTCTTTTGAATAAGTACAATAAATCTTGTATTTTAGTTCTAAATAATTATTTATAACCTCATACATAAATCATCAATGACTTAATTATTTAGTTATTTAATTATAATGTAAAATACAATCAATTAACTAATTTTACTCTACGAAAAATTACCTATTTTAGAAAAATCCAAAAATTCACAATAATAATTTTTTGACATGTAAATTTCCAAAATAGACTAAATTTTATTGAAATATTTTTCTAAATATGAAAAATTTTGTTAATAATTAAATAAATATTTTTTGATAAATAATGATTTTAATATTACAATGGGACATATGACAGTTTTAGAAATTAATTACACTCTTATAAAATTATATAATAAGTAAAATACATCATTGATTCCCCAAAAAACAATATTAAGATGCTTTAGTTTGATAGAATTTATGACACGTGATATCAAGCATTTAAGGTAATAAAATACCTATATAATTTATATTATATTTCCAAATTAAAATATATTCTATATATTTCAATGCATGAAACACCATGTTATCTTCAAACTAATGCCAAAATGTGTTTGTGTACATCACATTTAACAACTAATTTCCTCTATATCTTGAAATACATGCAAAATTTACCATCATTAATTGATTGTGCTATGAGAAACCATGAGTCTTATTGAGAAACAATATTTAATCAAATCATTTTTATTAAATATAATAATATATGAACGAGTCAATTTTAATATAATTCAATTTCTTACTAAAATATTGTCTAGGAAACTATGTCATTGGTTTCAAACAAATTAGAAATTAATATAAAAATAAATAGAATATTAAAAGATATTTTTTTTAGAAAATGATTTATATTCTCACGAAGTTATTTTGACAAAAAAAATTAAAGTAATCACCATTATTTTATTATCATAACTGAATATATATTTTATATTTTCAATAAATTAATTTTGATATTCATCCAATTGATTAGGTTGGAATAAGATAAGATAAAACCCAATATTTCACCTAGAAACATGTATTCATGCATTTATAACCTCCCTTTAATAGAAAACCTATTTTAAATATTAATTCTGAGACTTATATGAATTTAATTTTATAAAATAAATATCATTTTTTAATTCATAATTATAATATTATCTTTGTATGAATTATTTGGATTTTTCTGAGAAACATCATTATTAGTGAATTGTGAAAATTGTTGTGTTTTAATTAAAAAATGCCTTTTTATTTAAATTTTTATTAATGATAAATTACATATTAATTCTTGTAAAGACATTATGGATAAATTACATATAATTTAATAAATTTTAGTTTACTATAATAAATTTATCTTTTAAATTTAAAATAAAAACATACTAATCGTTTGAACATTTTTTTACTAAAACCAGTTTATTTGTCTATCTATAATATTAGCATTTATCTTAATTTTGTATCTTAAGTGATTTGAATTAAAAAAATATAACACAAAAAATTTTAATACATATAATATTCTTGGTCAAATAATATCATCTTAAATATTGATATAAATTATTATTTAAAGTGATTAAAATTAATTACAGTGACTAAGGTGTAATTAGGACTAAAATGGACTAAAACCCTATGTTTAAGGGACTAAATGACCTAGCCACTTCTCATTCACATCAGTTATGGCCATATTTCGTCCATTAACATTTGATTTATAATTTATGGTGGTTTATATTACTTTTATTAGGTAATAACATCTGTACATATGACTTCTTTTAATGAATACCAAGTGAGTCCTTTTCCATCCCTATAAAAGGCCACCACATCTACCAATTCCTCACACCAATGAAACCTCGTAATTTCAGAAAATACCTACAAAAATAGTCTCTTATAATTCCTCTCTTTATAATAGAATCACTTCTTAGGGATGAAACCCTACCAACAAATCCTTTTAGTTCTATCCAAAAGAATCTACCCAATTAAAAGGTTGTGTCTTTTCTCAATCTCTGTAGTTTCATTTCCATTCTACAACCGCATAATTTTTATGAATTTGTTATTTAAAAAAAAAACAGTATTATAAATTTAATATCATGTTATTCTGTTTATAATGTAATCAACACTTACACACACCACTATATAATGGGAAACGAACACAATGTTTCTATTGATAGTGAACTAATACCTCAAAAAACGATGATTGTTCAATTATCTATTACCTCATATTATGGTGGCCATTATGATTGAAAATATATTTTATATGATATATATGTTATTTATAATATTTAAAAATTCATTAAATTTTCTATAAGATACATTTCTGCATTCCATGTTGTGTAAATACGATAATATCGGTAGAGGATATGTGGAATACCGACCCCTAAAAGTGACGTGATTCCATAATATAATACATGGAATTTATAAATGAATAGATATAATGAACCATATGAGACATAAAACACATATATATGATATTAATGAAAAAATAAACTCTATATATATATATATATTATTTTCATTATTTCTTATTCAAACACATAAAAATTGATAATATTCTTCATGAACATGTGGATTTTCACATCCTAGACAAGATGTGACTCATTTTAAACCACAAAATAATATATATAATTATATATAATTAAATTACATGGCAAATTTTATATTATTATAATATTGGATTGATTTTTTATTTAATTTCTTTCGGAAATAATCATATAAAAATTGGAATGTTACTCATGCCTATGTACGACCTACCGTCTCCATGATTATAACATATTCTCATTTTCATAAAAATATTAAATAACTGATTTTAAAAGTATAATTGATGTAAAATATGATAAGTATGTCTTGTTTATAATTATATATAATTTATATATGACCCCTTTGACCATAGTTGATAAATAATAGTTTTTTTGACACATAAACCGAATTTGTTCAAAAACACCTAACACAATGTTAATTGTTTAGGTAAAAAAGATGGTAATAAGTGGAAGAAAATTAGTAATAAAAATGAAAAAGGTTCTGACGTAAGTATAAAATTAATATTATTATATTATATTGGATGTTAAAGGGAGTTCACCAAAAAGGAAACACAAGGTTAAGGATTCTTGTCTCATTTTCATTACGAGATGCATAATTAATTATTATGCACCTAATTTCTCAAATATGGTGTAATTAATGCCAAATTGACATATAATTTCATGAACTATATTTTATTAATGTAATTTCAAGGTATTATTTAATAAATTTGGGTTTTCTATTTCATTTGATACCATATTGGTAAGGGACTTCCATCTATCTTTTTACATTTGTGAGATAAATGTTGTATTCACAATTGCTGTATTCTTTGGAGTGGATCTATTTTATATTTGGAAATATTAAAACAAAAATTTCCACAAATTTATGGTATATAATACTTTAATTTAATATTATTCTTTCATTAGGTTTCTGATTTAAAAAACATCAATTTGGTATGGGACACTATGGAATATTGAAAGATTTTTTTCCTCAAGAAAAATCATAATGATATTTCAATGGAATTTCCATTCGAGGAAATTATATAACCATTATTAAATAATATATTAAATAATTATCAGGTTATTAATGAATATTTTAATGTTTCATTACCATTTTTTCTCCTCTTTCTAACCTATAATGTTTTAAAAATGTTTTAAAGAAAACTTGGCTTCACTTCCCTCTTTAGCCGGAGAACCTATTTTATACTAATTTTTTTTATTAAAATGTTTTAAAAAATTATTTTTTATGGATTTGGTAAATACAATTTACCCATTTTTTATTTTACCACTCACTTAGAAATAATATTATTTTCACTTTACTAATGGGTCATTTTCTAAACTTTTTCTGTACAAAAAGAATATTTTTTTACCTCGTACAAAATGTACGAATTTATCCACCATCATTTCTATGAAGCCTCCATCTCAATTTAAAATGTTTTTTCAAAATAAAAGGTTATTTTAATCAATAATATTATTAGAATTGAATCTTGTATTTCCTCAACAATAACCCTCTATTATACTCCCCCTATGATTTTTGTATTTATATCATCCTTATTCCTTCTATGGATGGATTATTTTGATTATTACACGGATAATATTCACTTTCACTTCCCTGATTTAATTTTTAGTAACCATAAAGTATTGTATTTCAAATGGTCATTTAACTTTGAATTTCTCCTTATTATCTATTTTATTTTTCATGTATATTACTATTGTGTAAACCATATATCATTTTACATATAGTGTCTACAATGAAAATTATTTGATTAATTGGGGAATTATTGAAAGATTTGTATTTCTCAATCGAAATGGTTATTTCATAAGTAATACTAGTTATTTTGATTATTCAATATGGGTAATTTTCGGGACTAGAAATGATAGGTAGATCCTAGACCGTACATAGCTCCTCGATGCATCAGCAGGTTCTCATGAGATGAATAATTGTGATAATGGGATTCTACGCATAGTTTGAACCCGATCTTGTGAATGGTCTTAACTGTATTTGGTTTCCATGTGCTTAAATAATCAAATCTATAATGAAATAAATTTCGTTAATAATAGATTTAGTAATTATTCATCCATGTGAATTTTTATCAACATATTTTTAGATATATTTCATTTCATTTCATTGATTAATGTTATGGGTTTTAGTTTCACACCTTTTCATATTTATTTATAACAATCTAGATATTTTAATAGTATGTGTTTACTATTATTACCTTTCTATATTTATAATGTACATTCATTTAGATTATTGATTACATGGAATGTGTGTTTCTTTATTTACCTTCCATAATTACTATTCCCATTGATTCATTATTCTTTATAATATGTTTTTCCCTTACTGAACATTTGACCTCACCCTTATTATGTTTCATTCCCCAAGAATCCAAGATGTATACAGTGAAATAAATGTAGGAATATACTAGATGGGTTGGATTTATCCTCATGTTTTTTATTTCCATAGAAGAAAAAAATTAGGTTGTAATTAGTGTATCCATTTTTAATGCAATACCTATTAATGTATTGGTTTAACAAGACAGCTAAATGGATCTGTTCTTCAGGTCTTGATTCCTTATAATCAATCCAATATTTTTACTAGTAGAACTTAGCACTATGATATCTTGGGATGGGTTTCTATAGTTATTATCAATGTAAGTATATTAGAAACCATGGGTACTAGATTTAAGAAAATATATATTAGAGGAAAGAACCCTAAGGTATAATTTGAATAAGTATAGATGAAAACCCTATAATTTTGTTAACGTATTGATTATGTGGGTGTTACTAGAAATACATCCATATATAGATATTACAAGTGGATTTGGTTCTAGCATAGATGTACCTATGAGTGAAAACATAGACAAAGTGTTTGCGGATTTGACATGGGGTGACCTAGTATACGACAATGTTCCTTTTTGTGAAAGTGGTTTGATACTCCCAGAGGATATGCATAGGATAATCCACTTTTTCGTTGAAAACCATTATGATGGATTTTTATACATAATATGTAACCAAGGAAAACCTATGGAGTTTTATATTTATTATAATGTTCCATGATTTAGAAATCGAACTAATGATATTATTGACAAACCCTAGAACAATGAAGGGAATTTGTGTAAATAAAATGGATGATGTATTTATGTATTGAAGTTGGATTTAAATACATATTTCAAATTATATTGAACAATTTACATAATTTAACAATGGATGTCATATTTATATTTGGATGTTATATTAATATATTGTTAGAAAAGGAAACCATATAAATCATGTGACAAACAATCAAATCTGGTATGGATGTTAGACAAATAACCATTACCAATGGACGATAAGTGTTTCCCACACATCATATTTCTATGTTGCATCCTTGTTAATTTTCATGATTTTCAGTTATACAATTTTTTGAATAAATGATATGGACGAACCAATAATATCCCTTTTGATGATTAGGAATTAATGTATTAAGCATATTATTTTTGAAGGATTATTAAGGGAAAATAGTAATTATTTTAACTCTTTTATAAGCCTTATGAACCATATAATGTTTCTTTTAGTGCATCCGGAATAAAAATAATCCTTATTGGAGATTAATTTTTTGCGGAATAAAGGGATAAATTAAAATTTCATTAGTGCATTTCCAAAAGTTGGGATTGTTCACATGAGATTGAGAACTATCAAGTAATAGTAATTTATTATATTCATGGTCACCAAAATTATCACCCACCAACAGTAAAATCACTTCACAATGAAATGATTTTATAATACCTAAACTTATGTTGAACTGATAGCCTACTAAATCATCAATGATTTATTGCATTGAGGCTATCAACATTAAATTTATCATTCTCTTATTTCTTCTTGATGACCTCACTAAATATCTATTAATATTTATTGTTTTACTCCAAGATCATATATCTAATTTTTATTGGGGGTCTCCTACTTAAGGACCTAGTTACAAGGTATTCTATGTAATCATTTTTACATTAAATTCTCTTTTTATAGAATATTACATATAAACCATTATCATGATATAAGAATTCAAACATAGGAAGTATCAAATAATCCATCACCATGATCGATTTAAATTTCCAAGACGAAATTTAAATATGGTGGAGAGATTGTGATGCCCTGAAAAACATAAGTAAGAATCTGGTGTTCAAAATCATTTACGACATGCGATAGAAAGCACGTAAGGTAAAAAAAATTTATACTTTATAATATATTTACAATTTAAAATATATTCTATATATTTCAATGCTTTTAAAAGAAAGTTACCTTGCAATTCATGTGACCCTGGGATAGTTTATATCATACGTGACAAATAATTTCCTCTACCACTTGTGTTTCATGCAAAAGATACATTCTTTGATGGAACATACTTATAATATCCATGTTGATGTCGAGTATGAAAGGAAGCCCATTTTTTATACTGAATTCATTGATGTTGGGAACTCTGTGGAGTTATGATGGAGGAATATCTCTTCTGAGAGATGTGGGATGAAGGTTCATCCATATACTATCTGTAGAGGGAAACATTAGAGAAAGCATGTTGATTAGTTGATGTATCCTAATCATAATAGTAATGTTCTCAAGAAATCTTCCAATAATACAAAGATATCGGATTCTGATAAATCTATCCATCATGTGCACAATTTTAAAGGTAACTTATTAACTGTGGATAAGTCCCTGAGGATTGGTCCCTCTAATGCTTAGGTAAATATTTACAATGATATTACATCTAATGATGATCATTTTATTTCCCCCACTAGATTAGTTGAGGCTAGAAAAAATACAATCCTCTCGGTTGTTGGATCGCCTTCTAGTTTGATCCTCTAAATCAATCATGAATGATATTCCTCATGCATACTTGTATCAAGATGAGTCTATAATGTTTGTTCCCAACCTTGGGTCTCCATAATAGGTTGATTATCATCATGAAAATAAAAATCTTTTGAACTTCTAAAGGATATTTGGTAACTGGGATGACATATCTTAGGAAGACGGGACTGATGTGTGTGGTAGCGATCCTATCACTTTTATGGATTAAATTATTTCCGTAAAAGGGAACACTGGCGATTTCACTCCTTCTCCCTCGAAAAGAAGGCCAAGGGAAGACTATTCTTTCACACCTTGCACTATGTCGAACCAATCATCTAAGCTACTGGGAAATATTAATTCTGATCTTTTTATGATTCAAAATCATGTTACGTATCAATCCATATGGGAAATTGGTGATGTATTTAATTATGGGAATGATAAGAATTCTTACGATTTGTAACATTGTGCTAGATAGATGTAGGCAATTTCCTTTCTTTGACCTCACCCGCATCCAATGTATCATTTTTTTGTTTCATAAATTGTCATATGCTTATCTTATGGTTGAACTTATGGGTATCTTATGAAAATATGTTTTATACATCAATATCATTTGTTAAAAATAAATTATAAATGAATATAAGAACAAAATGAATATTAAAAGGCTATTTTTTATAGAAAACTATTTCTATGCTCATGAAACAATATTAACTAAATAAATTAATGTAATTAATACTAGTTTATTATTTTAATGGAATATATATGTTACAAATTCATTCCACTATTTATGATATTCATCCAATAGATTTTTTTATCATAATATCAGATCAAAACAATTATTTCACATAAAAACATATATTTATGCCTTTTTAATTCCCTTTAATAGACGAACCTATATTAAATATTATTTTTTACTTTTTAATTAACTTAATTTGATAAAATAAGCATCATTTTTGAATTCATATATTCAATATTATATTAGGATGTTGTTTTGGTATTTTTCTAAGAAACATCATTTTTTAGTGAATAGTAAAAAAATGTTGGGTTTTAGTTCAAAAATGCCTTTTTGTTTGAATAATTATTATTTTTAAATTATATTAGAAATTCTTTTGAAGATAAATTGGTTCAATTATATATCTCTTAATATAATTATGATCATTAGAATAAAAATATATTTTAAATTGGATATAAAAACATAACAATCATTAGAGCATTTTTCTCTTAAAACCAGTTAATATGTATGTATATCAGATTACCATTAATCTTAATTATTCTTGATCTGTGATTATAATTTTAAAAATATGAGATAATTTTTTTAATAAATATAATATTTTTATTCTAATAATATCATCGTATTTTTTTACCAAAATGACTAGTAAAAGTTAATAAAATTAATTGGAGTGATTAACATGTAATTAATCATAAAAATGGACTAAAACCCTATGTTTAAGATCCCAAATTACATATCTACTTGTCCAACACCAATTGGTTGGCCTTATATAGTCCATTAACCTTCAATTAATTATTTTTTTGTGTTTTGGTATGAATTTTATTAGGTAAGCTCTTGCCAAAACCTATACTCATTTAAAGAATACCAAGTGAGCCATTTTCCTTCCCTATAAAAGCCACCACCTAAACCCATTCCTCACACCTATCTAACCAGTTACATCAAGACTAGACCTTCTCAAATATTCTTAGATAAATCCTATCATTGACATAGAGGCACCCCTTTGGGTTGAAATACTTCCATCAAAGACTTTTGGTTCAAACCAAAAGAAGTTACCTGATTAAAAGGTAATGTCTTTTCTCAATCTGTCTAGTTTCATTTCCATTATCCATCCAAAGAAATATTTTTATTATTTTTTTTGTATAAAAGAAACAGTATCCCCAATATACTATTCTGTTTTTAATCTAAGTGTTCACATACACTTACAAACACCAACATCTAATGGGTAACAAGCATAATGTTTATGTGGGCAGTGAACTACTGACTACCAAAATAATGATCATTTAATTCTACATTACCACCTCTTATGGTGTCTATTATGATGTAAAATCAATTTATATATGATATTTAAGTTATTTATATTTTTTAAATCTTCTTAAATTTTTATTTATTGCATTCATCGATGCATTCCTAGTTTTGTAAATATGATAATCTTGTTTGAGGAAGTGTGGACTACCTCCCCCACAAAGTGATGTGATTCCTTCATATGATACATTGAATGTATAACTGAGTGAACATAATAAAACACATGAGACATAAAAAAGATATATTTGATATTAAATATATAATTACAATTATATATATATATATATAATTTTCTTATTAGCTTTTCACATTATGTGATTCCATTTACAACATAGAATTATATATATAATTTAATATTATTTAATAATATTGACTTTATTATATAATTATAATTCCTGAAATATTTTTGTTACTAACCTTTTTTCACAATGATCATTTGAAAATGAAATGCTACTCATGTGTTTGTATGGCCTACAGTCTCCATGATTGTAAAATATTCTCATTTTCATAAACATATTAACTGATTTTTTTTAAAAATATAATTGATTTAAAAATATATTAATAATATAAGTTTCATAATGAGGTATATTTTATATAATGAACTCTTTGACCATAGTTGAACTACAATAGTCTTGTGACACATAAACCAAATTTGGTAAAGAAACACATGATAGAAACATAATTGTTTAAGTAGTTGTAAGAAACATGGTAATAATTGTAATAAAACTTATTATATACATGAAAATTTTCTGAATAATTTATAAAATTAAAATAATATTACTATACATGTTTTTAAAGGATGTTCACCTGAATGGAAGCACAAGGTAAGGGATTTTTGTCTCATTTTTATTACATGATGAATAATTAATTTTTTTGAACCTAAATTATTATATATGGTTTAAATAATGAATCATTGACATATAATATCATGAACCATATTATGTTCAAGGTATTTTAATGTTTTATTTAATACATTTGGGTTTTGCAATTCATTTTTACCCCATTAGTAGGGGTATTCCATCTCTCTTTTTACATTCGTGGGATAAATGTAGTATTCACCCCTTACCACTTTCACGTGGTGTACCTACTTCCTATTTTGATATATTATATCATAAATACACATTAAATAAATTTATATAACAATTTAATTTAGTAATATTCATTCATTAGGATTATTATTTAAAAATTCGTCAATGTGGTATGGGACAATTTGGACCATTTAAAGATTATTTTCCACAAGACTAGTCCAAATTATCTTTCAATAGAATTTTCATTATAGGAAATTATATAACCATTTTTCAATGATACCATTAATTATTATCTAGTCATTAATTATCATTAACATTTATTAGTAAAATATTTCAACTCTTTGGATTACAATGCGTTTTAAAAACATTTTAATGAAAACCCGACATCACTTTTCTCTTTAGTCAGATGACCTGTGTTATTCTATAAACATGTTTTATTAAAATTTTTATGAAAATTATTTTAAAATTATTTTGTAATGGAACATTTAAAATTTTCTATTTTACCAATATCTTGGAATGAATATTTTTTTATATTTCCTAATAGGGAATTTTATAACCTTTTTTGTACAAATGGAATATTGTTTTACCTCGTGCGACATGTACAGATATATCCGTTTTCATTTAATTGAAGACTCCATCTAACATTTAAAAAGTTATTCAAAATAAATTGATAATTTCTTCAAGAATGTTTTTAAAAATTAATGTATTATTTTATCAATAATAATAACCCTATATTTTACAACACTTGGGTTATTTGCATTGATACCATCCGTATTCTTCCTCTGGATGGTTCGTTATTTATTTGGCCAAGGATAATATTCACATTCACTTACATGATTTATTTGTTGGTTAACATGAATTATTAAATTTAAATTTATTATTGATCATTGAATTTCCACTTATTATAAATTTTATTTTATTTTTGGATATTATTGTTGCCTAAACTATATGCCTTTTTACATATGTTGCAAACAATGAAATTAATTTTTTTAATTGGGGAATTATTCATAGATCCATATTTATCATTAAATACAGTTACTTAATAATGCATATTATTTATTTTTATTTTTCAATATTAGGAATGATTTGGTCTAGAAATGAATGGTGGATCCCAAACATTATTCAGCTCCTCAATGGATCGATATGTTCTGGTGAAACAAATACTTGAATAAATGTGGTTTTATCCTTAGTTTTAAACCATCTTGTCAAAGGAATTAATGATAAGAATATTTCATTTTCATGAGACATTATGCCCATAAAAAATCAAATTTCATCATAGCAGTTCCAGTTATTGTTCATCCCTATGATTTTTCATCGACATATCTATGGATAAATTTCTTTTATGTTCATTGATTTATAGACTGTGTTTTAGTTTCTTACATTACCATATTTGTTTTTCCTTCTCTAGTTATTTGACTGATATGTGTTTCTAGTTATTAAATATCCATATTTATTATATAATTCTATTTAGTTTATTGATTACATGGAATGTGTGTCATGTTATTTCACTTTCAATAATTACTATTAACACTGATTCATTATTTCATCTACTATATTTTTCTCTTGTTATGCATTTGAGCTCACCCTTATTATGTTTCATTCCCTAGGAATCCAAAAAGTGTACTATGAATGAATTATTGTAATATATTATATGAATTTGAGTTATCCTCAACCTGTTCATTTGTTTTTATGAAAACAAAATATGTTGTAATTAGTGTATCCATTTGTAATGCAATACTCATTTGTGTATCTTGGTTACCAATACTACTAAACGGATTGGTCCTTTGGGTATTTATTAATTGTAATAATGCCACTTTATTTAGTAGAAGACAACACCTCTTGGATATCAAGGGTTGGATCACTAAATAAATATTCATTTCTAAACCTATTTTATGAATATATAATTTCTTTATAACCAATTTATTATTTGTAAAATTCGAAATAAACATTTATGTTTCACAAAAACAGTAACACCTAGTTTATCAATTTAGAAAAAAAATAATTTACTTATTCAATGATATAAATATATCATATTTTCCATTATTAGATACATTAGTTTTATTTATAAATTCATATGTGAGGTTATTATTCTAATGAGAAAATAACTATTCCTAATTGTCGCAATACTATTTCAACAGCTATGTTACTATTCCATTAGAATAGATTCATTAATTTTTATAAATACCACTTCAGTTATTAAACATTTATAATTAATTTATATATTTAATTATTGAATGATAAAAAATTATATAAGGACCTAGGTTGTTAAAGTATCCATCTCCACTTCTATCAAATGGGAAATGAAACTGTTGATCATTTGTATGATAAATGAACACCTCACGAAACGATTTGAATTATTTTATAATTCAACTTATAAAATGATCAGATAATTATTTATTTTATTTTTATAATTTATATTTATGACCTTTTTATACTTATTTATTTATATTTTCAGATATAATATGTTACCTTTGTACCCATTAAAAATCAATAATGTCACACATCTGTACGATAGACTATAGCATCACGAACCGAAGTTTGGTGTTATTCATTACCTTTTTACACTGATGGTAATAAAGATATTTTAGATGAATATATATGATAATTGAAAAATATTTAATCTTATTTAGATGTAATATCACATATAAATTCTAACATTCAATTAGATGGGGATAAGTTAATGCTGCTTGTGTGTTTGGTGTAGTACCACCTCATAAAAAATTGGGTTTGATTTTTCAATCACAATTTACCTAGATGTTAATAAGGATAAATTTAACTATTATTTTTATTAAATATGACACCATAAAAAATATATGATTTTTATACATTATTTAAATTCCCATCATTATATCATTCATGAAAATGGAAATTATGTTCATGCGTACATACTGCCTACCGTATCCAGAGATGATTTATTTTATTTTAAATCTCTAACTTTTTTGGATTACTCAAATAAATATATACTGAATAAATATATAAAACTGATATCATGGTAACCATGATCATGTTAAAAGAACCAACAATAAAAATTCAAAAGATATATGAAAAAGAATTTATTACCTAAAACACAATTTTATCAATGAATTTTATTAGATTGGGTGTAAAAGATCATTAGTAAGTAATATATTCTATGATATATATATATATAATTGTGTGTTTGTTTTTATATGGTTACATAATATATTTATAATAAATCTATATAAACTATAAAAGAGTTTCATATGTGTATGAAGGATTTCAAGAATTAAAGTGAGATATTGTTTTCACAATTTGTCTTCATTGGGAAAAATATTATGTTATACACATATATAATTTTATGAGGTTTATAAAAAGACCATTTGATATGTGAAAATAGAAAATATATTTATTATAATAGTATCTTATAATTAATTTAATGTCATTTTTTGGGGATCACAATTAAAAAGATACAAATATGGTATGGTTTTGATGTTACCATTTCAAAATTTATCAGGAATGATTAATATTTTTTTCACTGATGAAAGATGATGATTCATTTCCCAATAAAATTATCATTTTTTTATAATATTATTTTTTAGAATACATTTTCTCCCTTCATTTCCCTCTCTTTCTGAACTCTAGATACTAAAATAATTATAAAAGAAAATGGACATTATTTCACTCTTCAATAATTTTTTTTCAACCTTATCTATATTTTGTAATTAAACAAGAATGTTTTAATATTACCCTATGATTTTAAATTACTTTTTACCCTTTTTTACTCATTAGAAAAAAAGTTGATTAGAATCACCCAGTTATTTTCCAAATGATGCTCATTTGGATTTTACGAAAAAATGTGATATTAATATGTTTTAACATGTATGACTTGAATTCTATTTATCGCCTCCTTGAATGATCAATTAAATATGGGTTCCCATAAATAAATTCATGTTTATATTCAATTAAAATGTTTTGTTTTTAAAATTTATCATTCTAGTCATTAAATAAATGATTTCAAGTAAAAAAATTTATTCTCTACAATAAATGTTGAACTGATATCTACAAATAATTATCCATGCAGGATGAAATATTGTGATGAATCTTGATGTCTATTAGGGTTATGATCAAATGAAACTATCCTTAATTTTTCTCTAGATGCTTTATGTTTATGATTACTTGATGTTTATGAGACATGTTCCATTCCCCTATACATGCTATGGTAAAATACACTATTAAAATCATTTTTTATAGGTTTATCATATGATGAATTTTTAATAATATTTTGGAATATTAATTTATAGATTATTTTATTGGTGAGAATTATATATTCATCCATTTAATTTTGTAATGATGGAAACACCTAAGTTAATTATGTATTGTGTGAACCTGATTTCATGTTCACATTGATCAGTAGAATGTCTTTCATGTCCATAAGGTTATGTGTTGGCATGATTTCATGTACATAAGGTAATTTATGGGATTAATTTCAACGTAATATGGTTTGTCAAAGTCCTACCTTCATTTCAATAAATTTCATATGGAACAAATTTCATTTCCATATGTTTGTGGAAGGGGATTATTTAATGTCCCTAACATTATGGGTAAACCGTTATCTATTTAAAAATATTCACAATGTTGAAATGCTATGTATAAGACATAAGTATATATCTTATAAAAATTTGAGGCTCAAATGGATTTTGTTGTTTGATTCTACTGTGATTGATATCATATGAACTAAAAATATGTATTCCATGACTCATGTTTAGGATCTATGACATGAAGATTATGTATTCCTAATATTATTATCATGTTCTCATACACTTATTCTTATATTACATTTATATATTCCTTATTTAACATTACACTATATCTATATTCACTATTTTTTACTTTCTCTTTCCCCATGTTTCTAATAAATGTATAATATTTGATATGTCAAAAAAGGGTTCTAGTTATTAATAACCTAGTGGGATAGGATTTATTTAAATAATGACCTTGTTATTTATTTATCGATGATTCCCATGGAAATATACCTATAATATTCATACATGGATCATTAGGACATTTAATATGTATTTCTCTAAAATTATTTAATATTTATATAGAAAATGTATGTGAATCAATAAAATGTATAATAGGGAATCTTTATTTGAAACATGGAAATTATGGGTGAAAACAATGTAAATGGGTGCATTGATCTTGACCAGTTCATCACCTAGTGTGCGATAATGGGCTATGTTGTGTAGATGGAATAACACTACCATGGGAAATAATTTTTTATATTCAGAAAATTATTACAATCCATTAAATTGGAATTTAGTAGAAGAATTCCTAGAATGAACTATGTGAAATATATGTTCTCATAGTTCAAAAAAGTTGTGTTATGATTTAGATATCCCATAAATATTTTTTTCCTGATTATATAGTTTTCCCCTAAAAATATTGTTTCCAGCAAAATATATTTTATTTTTTGATAATGTTAGGAAATAGATGAAAATTTATTAATGATGAATATTATAGAAAATATGATACTAATAATAAAAATTTTATTGGGACTTGAGTAAAATATATTTTGATTATGAGTGATTAGTTATCATGATATATTATTAAAACAATTCCCTTACCTGACACTAAAACTCTATAAAAATGAATATGATAGAGTTCACTATGATATTGGGTGGTGGAGACCATGATGGAAAAAGTATTCAGTTTGATACATGTTGATATTGTGGGAATAATAACTCAAGGGGTTATATCAAAGGAAGAATGAAGTTGTTTTATATGTAGAGATAAATGGAATGGACTCTAAACATTGTGATGAAAAATGATAATTTCATTAGGTGTGATGGATGGGATTAAGGTAATCCCTATGTCATCATCAATGGTTGAAGGTTCTAAACATGTAATGTATGGGAATTATAAAAATAAATTTCTACTGGGAAAAGATCATGAAGATTATAATAAATGTGTTATAAAAAAGGGTGTTATTATTTATGATAAAGAGAATGAAAATTAAAAATGAAAGGAATTTTGTACTCTAGAATATTATGATGAATCATAATTAACTATTTACGATTGAAGTGGGATGATTTTAGTCTTTATTTGTTGGAACTCGAGAAATTAATCTATATAAATCATGAAATATATATATGGATTATTCTATAAAAATTATATGTTAATGTTTTTCAAGAATAAGTTGAATGGTTCTAATGAAGTAGAACAGTGACCTAATGAAATGTTAATATTAAATGTAAATGAAATGATTAAGGGAAAGATAACCGATCATATATTTCAGATATTTAGATAATAATTTTTAGTTTCAACAATGAGAATATAGATATGTATAAATTAAATTATATTATATTGATGAACTTGGACATGATAAAATAGTTTATAAAAACCTTATTTTGTTGTCATAAATATAGGTGGAATCATTTTATGATTTTTGGAATATATTTAATAATATATGGTTTATTTAATGAATGAACAAAAATGCATATATTTGTTAAGTATTTATGTTAATTCTATTTTTTTCCATGTTTTGATAAAATATTTTGTAGGTATTCATATTTTTTAAAGTAACAATTAAGAACAACGTTATGATATTTCATTAATTAATGATAATATGATTTTAGAAATTTAATGACCTTATTTATCTATTTATTTATTTTTAATAGGTTTTAAGGTTAATCATTTATAAAATGGTTTAAGTTCAATATTAGATATGGTTTCAGAGATACATTTTTAATATCATCAGAAGAATATTTATCTATATTGGATAAAATGTTCTAACCATTTAACAATTGATGGAATTAAATCTCATTATATTATGTATCTCATGATCCATTACAAGTAAATGTATTTATTCATGTATGAAAACGTAAACATGAATGTTAATTTCATTTTATATGAGTGATTCGTAGATTTATTTATGTACAATCAAATGATGAATTTATTCTTATGATATTAAGGGAATTTTTCATATATATATTATCCCCTTTGAAATTATTTATCATTCCTAGACTGTTCTTTATCACTTTTTTTCAATAAACAACTCTTATGTTCACAATATGTTCCATGTACATCTGCAGATAAAGTACATAAAAAATCCATCATATATAATTATCTAATATATTATCATCTTGTATCATGATATTTATTATGAGGAATAACATGTAGTGATTCTAGATTATATAGATAAAGTTAAATGAAAAAATACCACTGACCTAATCAGTTTTTTTTGAAATAACTAATTTGAATAAGTTACAAGGGAACTTTAGGATGTGATGAAGATGACATATCTCTTTTTTTAAAACAAATGTCATTATTTCTGGCATAAAAATTATTTTAATGGGTTTATAATGTAACACCTCATGATTTTGTGATATATTTGTTGACAAAATAATTTAATTGCTTCAATATCTTATATTATATGGAATATTAATTTTCTGAAAACCATGTTATAATATTAATATGATTATTCCAAAATGAATCCTTTAACCATGCCATTAAATTTTCTAGTATGAGTTAAAATATGAAAAATTTGAAAATTATGTAAAAATGTTGTTTATAAATAATACTAATATATATTTAATTTTTACTATATTCGTTATATGCATTGAAAATACATTTTTTCTCAAAAAAATTATTTTCTACTAATTTTGAGAATAAATAATAAGAGTAATGTTTTTCACTGTTATATAATTTAATTAAAAAAACTCATTTTTAAAATCTAAATTCCAAAATTATTATTGAGTAAATTTATGAACATTTTCAAAAGATGCTAATTTTTTGGTGAATAAATAAAATATATTATTTAAATGAATTCTTCATTTCATTGATAACATTTTAAAAGTTATATTTTATATTTTTAATAGTAATATTACTTGAATAAGATATTTATTAATACAACTATGGTCATTGGAGTAATAGTTTTTTGGAATTTTGATATTAAAACATTCTATACTTATAAAGTATCCCTCTTTGGAAAACATCTTTTTTCCTCTTTTATATGTTTAATTTTTATGTTAGAATTTTCCAATTATATTATTAGAATTAAAAAAATATTTTCCATTATTTTAATTCATATAATAAATACATAATAATTATTTCATCTTAATTATTCTTAAAAATAATCATAAATAACATACAAATTAATTATTGTTTATAAGGATAAAACGGGTTTTATGGGAGATAAAATAAGGTAATAAAGTGAAAAATAACCAAGAAACATGTCAATTTGACATTTTATATTAAATATTGTACCTTATCACTCTTATAGTTTATTAATAATCTATTTTAGAGCCTCGTAAAATGTTAATAACGTGCATGTCACTTAAAATTTTCAATAATTCAATGTGTGTGTTATCCCCCACTTATTAAAATCCACCCATCCCCTCCCATATTCAAAAAACCAAAATCCTTTCATTATACCTATCCCTAAGAAAATATGTTCCTTAAAACCATCCCCAAAACATGTAAAATGATATTTTCATTATGAATCCATCATATGAATTACCAGTACACAAAAATTCACATTTCTTTTATTTGGGTTTTTAATGTGGGTTTTTTGGGAGATATTATAATAGGCGGTGTTTGAAATCATATTTTTTAATGTCGGTTAATATAACCGATGTTAGAATTACTATTTAGATGTATTTTTACATAATTTATTTTATAATCGATGTTAATAGTTACATATCATGACAATTTTTTATAACTAATGTTGACTGTTAATTTTGAAGTAATTTATTTTATAAGAAACATAAAAAATCACTTTGTACATTTTTTTACATTGGTTATTTTATAAATGAAAAAAATATTCAATTTTTTAAATTTTCAAACAGGATTACCTCATTAGATATAAATTAAAGATTTTTAAAATGAAAAGGTATTATAGAAACATAATAGAATCTATATTGAGAAATTTATATCTTCGAAAGGATTTTAAATCTTCTTTATATTCTTCATTGATATAATTTTATTGAGAAGAAATATCTCAATATGCATGTAACATTGAAGAGGCTTAGATATAATTATAAACTCTAAATAAATAGTTTTCATTTTCACATCATTTGAAGAGATATCATTCACGATAACATAAATGGAATTATAATATTGGGTATCAATAGATAAAACCAACCATAAACACATTTATGTACATGAAAATAATTATAAATACCATGATGAGTTTTCAGTACGCAGAATCAGTGTAATGATGATGGTGATTTGAAGAGTTGAATCGGTGGGATGTTGATGATGGTCAAAATAGATCATCGTGAATGAAATACATCTGGAGTATGAGATCATATAAATTGACATGAAAATATAATTGTTGTATAAGAAATTGTACATAGCTATTGAAAATTTCCAAGGTGTGTTGTCAAAAAATTGAATTCCACTTTATTGAAATCTGAATGTTTATAATTTATGCTAGTAATTTTATAACTGATGTCAAAACTACATTTTTCATATTTAACTAATGTGAAAACATAGATTTTAGGATATCCATAACTTTGGATCCATAAATCTATTATAGGTCCAAAAACTGTAAAATGAAATCTTGGGAAATGAACTAAAATCATTTAAAAAAATATCATATTTATTATTTATAATATATGTTAAAAAATACTTTTAACATTTATTTTTCTATTTTATAACTTGTTATGTAATATTCGACATAAATAATGTGGATATGTATTTATTTCATTTCCCTAGCTTCAGTTTGATAGGTCGTGGAGCTAAAATGGAGTTACATATAAAAATTTATGGTCATTGGATGTTGGAATTCACTAAGAATTGTTTTAGAGATGAAAAACGTCTAACATCAATAACTATTGATATGTATGTCTGTTTTAGCTCCATGACCACTAAAATATAATTTTCCAAAGTGAACTTCCCATTTTTCAAAATTTTCACATCGGTTATTAAATAACCTACATGAAAAAGTCATTATGTTGGATTTTTCACATTAGTTATTTAATGATAGATATGAAATCTCTTTTTTCATGATGGTAATTTAGAAATAATATTAAAATTAATTTATGTTATTTATGTTGGTTATTATATAATCGACCTAAAAAGGTTTTGGAAATGGATATTTCATGTTGGTTTTATAAGAACCGACATGAAAAATCCATTTACATTGATTTTTTAATCGGTTAAAGAAATTTGAAAATTATTCTGTTATGAATAGTTTTTGTACTACTGAATGCTTTATGTGTTAATCTAAAGAGGATACCCAAATAAGAGGTAAAATTATTAAAAAAAATTGTTTTATTTCAACCTCCACCTCCTTAATGTATTCTACAAAAATGATGATAAAATATCACCAATAATTAAGATATAAATAATTTTTATTCTGATGTTCTAATAACATATATCTATATTCCCATCCATAAAATCAAAAATGAAACCCTCAATCATGTCTAAAGTGGACCACCTCTTTATGAACTGATGTTATTTGTTTTCAAAAATCCCCTCCAAATGTTGGAGATAAGGATATATGTATATGATATATATATATATATATGATATTTATGAAATTATTATATTTATGTAATTATATTAACACATATAACTACTTACCTTACTACCCATCATAAATCAATAACATCAATCATTTGTATGATATACTACTACCTCTCAAACTAATGTGATTAGTTATTCATTTTTTTTACTAAGATAGTAATAATGGGACATTTAATGAATACATATATATATAATACTTTTAGAAAAAATTTACTTATTTATCTATCATATCACATATATTATTTTACTTACCATTTTTTGTGGGGATACAATAGCGATTCTCATGTGTACGACCAACTATCACTTCATGAATCAATTTGATTTTTTTCACCTAATATTACATGGAAGTTAATATGGTTATATTTAAAGAATATATTTGATAAAAATAAATAATATTGAATTTATAAATTTGATATATTATTTATGTTCCTTTTGGTCTATTTTTCGACAAAATTGTAATAATGTTCATGTGTCCATAAGGACAACAATCTCTATGAATAGATTATTTAATTTTCTTCTTATAAATTTCATAGAATAATATAAATATTTATATATATAATATATATTATATTCATATGATGTCTAAAATTCTGTATATTATTGAACTGGGATTAATCCAAAATGAATAAATATAAAAAATAAAAACATATTTGAAAAAAAAGCAGTTATTGACCAAAAGGTCATTTCAAAAAAATAACAAATAGATAAAATTGTTTTTTGGTAAATAATATATAGTGTAACATAAATAAATTCTTTTTTTTAATATATTTAAAATAAACATATAATTATTATATAGGATTTTTGAATTAGTATGATGGATGTTAATACTAAAGGAGAGGGATTTTTAACACAAATTTTCATCATTAAGAAATATTTTATCAATCTATGTTTGTTTATGAGGTGTATAAAAGGATCTATTGACATTTAATTTAATAAATTTATTTATTACAAATATTTTAAATGTGTTATTTAAATTTTTTCTTTCATGAGGATTATGATTCAAAAGTTACAAGAGTGGTAAGCCGTTATTGTTAAAATGTCATTTGTATCAAGATTATTTATGATAATACTTTAGATAATGAAATATTATTTTATTCATTAAGATGAAATCATGGATTTTGTTATCCCATATTTAAATCATCATAATACATGTTTTATAAAAACCTTCCTCTCTTTAGGGACTCAATATTCAAAAATAATGATTTTTAAGAAAAAACATTTATTATTATCGTCAGTCGAAATCAAATTTTCATCCATATCCATGTTTTAAAAAAATATTTTAAAAAATTTATTAATTATCTAATTAAATTGTTTAATTTCATTTTTACCTATGTTTTAGTTTTTTTTAAAAGTATTTTAAAATTTTGATATTGTTATTTTCCAAACAAGACCCATTTGGCTATTAACAAAAATGTGAAAGTAATAAGAATTTTATGTGTACTGAATGAAAGGTCTTTGTATCCATCACAACAAATAAATTATTTGAAAATTAGATTAAAAATTTTATATGGATTTTTTCAATTTAGTTTTTTAATATTTAGAATATAATTAATTTTTTTAAAATAGATACATATAAAATGGGTGTTTATTACATGAAATGTTCCATATGATATTTATGAATCAACATTTATATATAATGAAAACATGTTATGTTTTAGACGCATTACATGTTATATTTTCAATAATTCCACCCTCATTATTTCTTTTAATGTTTTATTTTTTGAGATGAAGTAATGTTTATTAAAAACATTCATTTTTCCATGGAAAATGCTATGATGAAATGATTTTTTAAACTCATTTATCATTATTCTTTTCAGTATGATGAATAATTTATAATCTATAAAAATATAATTTATGGATTATTTGATTGGCGGGACCTATATATCAGTCTAATTTATTAGTATATGGTTGATATTCCATGTTTAAGTTATATTATGAGTGAACCTGATTTCATGTTCACAATGTAATGCATGGATCTCCTTTCATTCCAAAAATGATTTCTATGGGGATTGTTTCATTTACATAATGTTATGAATGGGGAAACTTTCATGTTCATAAGGATATGTGTGGACCTTTTTGGTGTCAATAATTACTTATGTGGACCTTGTTTCATATCCATAATTTTATGTGAGTTCCGGATATCATGCCATAATATAATGAGTGAATGTTTCTCAATTTAATTATGTTAACAAGGTTGTAATAATATATATATTCCATAATTCAATATCATATTACACATATATGTTTTAATGGCTTATGATATTTGATTTGTTCTTGATTCCTGGATTTTGAACATCAATGATTTTTTCCATGTCTCATTATTATGATCTATGACAGGTAATATATAGTTTTTTAATGGTATTATCATGTTCTCAAAATAATACTTCTTTCATTTTGATATGCCCATTGTTTACCAACAATGAGCATCAGATCTGACCCTTATATTAAGTTTCATTTTTTATGGTTATAAAGAAACGTATTTAGTATGATATCCCCTTCGTTTACCAATATGATGATGTGGATTATTCTCAATTGTGTACTACTGATTCATGTACCAATTTCATCCAATTTTTTTTTATTTAATCTCACCCATTTTTAGGTGCATCCTTAGGTGAGTACTTTTACCGAGCATATCATTAGAGATATAGAATGATAATGAAGAATAATTTAATAAATTTTTAGGTTTTATTATCGAAAATTGATTTATAAGCCTATTTTTACTGAGGCACTAAACCTTTTAATCATATGTTATCTTATGATTATTTTGTTTATTTTAATATTGGTGTAATATTTATGTAAGAAAAGTCTAGTCGATATTTCACCGTAGTTGAATGTAACTATTAATAACTTTAAAATAAAAAAAATTAATCACTTATCACATGTTATTAATATTGACATACATACCATTTTATAATTATATTATAAACATATATTTCAAATATATTAAACAATAATATTTAATTTTCATTATAATGTGTTATAAATTTCAAATGTTTGTTATGTACAAACATCATGATGATTAGACAATTTATCACTATGTTGTTTTAATTTCATCAGTCATAAGTCATTAAATATATATTAGTAATTATTTTATAATGATTACTTATGTCCCATTATCATTAGGTGAAATACATTATTATGAATTGTGAAAATGGAAAACTTGATGAATGTTTTTTCAATGGGTTTAATGTTGAAAGGTTATATAAAAAAATTATTTTAAATCTTAGAAACAACATTCATGAATAAGTAAAAAAATATTAAATATATCATTATTAAATGACCATGTAACTATATTTAATCCCACAATAATTTATGGATAATAATTAGAACAAAATTTACATATGGGAAAAACAAACCCAAACATCATCATATTATTATTATTTTAGAGTTAGGTAATGAATTATGATAATGATTATATAAAATACCGAAAATATCATATATCTGTAGAAAATGCATTCATAGATCCATCATTAATGAGTAGGGATGTATAACTAGATCTACTATTTATTGAGGCTGTAGTCTGCAATTACGTATGTATAGATATCCCATTTCCCAATTAGTGGATAGAATTATAGATTGTTATAAATTATTATTTAAGAGTTATGAATATGATTCATAAAAAATAATAATACATATATTATATCCTTAGTATCATCCATGAGAGGTGCTGATGAAAAATTAAATACATCACTTTGTGGAGGCCATAGTTCACACGTATGCATGCCTGATTAAATTTAATTTTCATAGTGTATTTAAATTAATTAATATTTTTTTACCAATTAATATAATGAAATTATTGTAAATATATTATAGTGATTGAATTATATTGAAAAATGATAGAGATGACTTCATAAAGAGTATATTAATGGAAAAGAGTACTTGATAGTAATACACATGTTGGAATATTGAGTTTATTATTTGATAAATCATTGGAAAGAAAGGAATATTGAAAAATAACTGTGATGATATGATTTTCAAAATAGGACAAGGATTCAGGAAGTGATAATTGGAATATTTTATATAATAAATTATAAAGGTAGGTGAGACTTGAAGTTTTTTTACCATTATATAAGTGTGAAAACGTCTAGCTTTGGAATAAAAAACTACATTTTCAGTAATATAATATTTCTACTAAATGTTCAATGGCTCCATAATCAGAAATAGTTTAGTACAAGTTTTTATGGGTTGAAATTTCCCTTATAATCTTATTTTAGTGACAAACTAGAGTGTTTTTAAAATTTTTCATTATACTTTTTAAGTAAAACCTTAGTTTAAATTTATATTAGTAAATTTTTTGATCCTTATGAATTTATAATACTGAAAAAATAAATTATAAATGTTAAAACATTTGAATATAAATTTTAAAAAATATATAATATTACGGAATAAAAATTCTAGCTATTTTAATTTTTAAATTTTAAATAAATTCTCATAACACATGAAAAAATATTTTAAAAATAAAATTATGTTATTATGCTTAAAATTTTATGTCATTGTTAATATTATAATAAATACAATTTTATTTGAAAAAATTAAGTTAATAAATATCAAATACAAGAAATTTGTATTTAACAACCATCCAAAACTAATTTTCACCATCGAAATAATTATTCCGAAAAAAATTTAAAATATATTTACTAAAGTGAAATTTGATTAAAAATATTTGACATACAATTTATAAGTCTAGGGAATGTTTTGTAAAGAATATTTTTATTCATTAAATACATTTACTAATATTGGAGGAATTTTATTATACTATTAAATTCTTACAAAATAAAATAATAAAGAGTTATATTTTCTGAAAAAAAATAAATTTACACAAAAAATAACTTATTCATGAACAATTAAAAAAATAAACTATGAAAATAACTATGTAAGGAAATAAAAATTGAAATTTATTTTTTCAAATTTCAAAACTCAAATTTGATAATTTTTTACAATTTATAATTTTGAAAATATCAAGACAAAAATATTTATTAAAAATACCACATTTTCAATACTAACTCAAATTAATTATTCAAATATTACGAATTTTGTAACTATTAATCACTTAACATATTAGTGTTTATTTTAGATTAATTAATAATGATCATCTAAAAAGATGTGGTTCCTTTAAATTAGGTGTAATTTATTCCACAACTTATCAAAAATATATCAGTTATAGAAGGACTATAATTTTGTATTGTTACACTCACACAATGAAACTTGAACCACAGTTCTTCCTAATAAATTGATAGTAGACACCTAATAATTTGAAAATTCATCTAATTAATTTCTATATGATATGAAATCACTTGGGGCCTCGAAATAGACTTGTCCTTATTGGGTCACCCTTATATGTTGATGTGGAAAATGGGCCACCACCATCGATTAAATATAATCCCCATGTTCCTCATCCACTAAGGATAAATGACTCATAAAAAATAAAATTTCTCTTCCATTATTTGTGGATAATATTTTATGCTAATCAAAACGGTTACCTCATTTCACTTTTATAGGGGTTAGAAACTATCAAATTCATAAGTATGTAGTAACTACTATGGAAGCATCAACATTAGGATATTATCTCTCTATGTAAAGATGTACCTGAAATTATTATGGTCTATGAATATATTGAACCACTAACTGAGATAGAATTTTTTTAATTTATTCACATAAAACACTAAATCCACAAACATTAAATAATGGTTCGTATAATTTTACTCAGGTCTCATCTAATATCATATACTATAATAAATCATTTAATACATCTGCATCAGTACTCAAAAATGTCTAGATGTATTGGAATCACAAAAAAATCACCCAACTCCTTCCCCCAACATCATCATAAAATGAGTACTCATCAGCCCCCATTTTAACTCTTTGAAGCCTCTTTAAGACAGCTCTGTCTAAACTAAGGTATTCCCTTCTGGGTAAGGTAAGTCATGGGAATTTCAATAAAAACCAGTTTTATTAAAAATTTTGGTTAGTATCCTACCAACAGAAGGTAACTATACACTGAATATAGGCTCATGGGTGCCTCCCAAGTAACCACCACCTTGATATTGTTTTCTCTATAGGTACTCTCCCATATGAAATTACATTCCATAAAATATAGTCATGTTAGATCAAAAACAATAACATGAGATTCTATCTTTTAGCTGGTTCTTTAAATAAATATTTAAGATATTCATGGGTTTCTCAATCAGATATTGATTTATAGAATAATAGTCAAGGATTGTGTCGATAAAGAACTCTACAATTATATCAAATAAGTACTAAAGAATCCAAATGATCAGGTATATGAACTTAGTTATAGAATTAGTCCAGTTGAATATAATCACAGTAAAATCAATGTTTCCAAAAACATATTAAAAATACATAATTTAGATATCATCCTCATGAAATTGAATATAGATATAAATACAGTTATGATAAATCTCCAAGAACAAAATATCACACATATTTTAGATCACTAGGTAATTGATAATTCATTGAGGGAATATATTACTATATTTCACTTCATTAAAGAATTAATATTAATTATTAAACATCAGACATCCAATTGTATTCTTGAATAACATTTGATCTACCTAGGGGACACTGTTGATCTAATGAAACCATTATCCAACCATTGAATACTCCCATCATCATCAAATGTGGTAAATTATATAGTCACTTCAATCTATATTATCTTGATATATTTTTTGAGTTAAGGGATCTATCAATAGCTATGAATCATGAATAAATGATACAAAATAAAATATAATTTTCTATATCAATATCTATGAGTGAACATACATGAGTAAATAAATAAATCCATACCTCTGATATTAGCAACATATTCATAGCCATAACCCCCTGTCACATACATGTGGCCACATCACAAGCTAGAAGATCTCCAATCCTCACATAGAACATTAGGGGAGGTAGTGGTGGATGTGGAACAAAGAATTTTTTTTCTATAACCCCACTTTAAGGATTACCAATAGAACTTATTCCATATCAACCTCTCTAACGACCACCCTATCCAACTATTTTATTTCCTTGATCACATTCTTTCCTCTAACAAAGCTATCTATCTACAAAACTTTTTATTTATATCACATGTTGGGTTGGGGTTTCGAAATCCATGTAACCTCCTCCTCTATAAAAAAATTTTAGGATAGTCATATTCTCTATATTATAAGTGTATTAATAATCCTTGATTCTAGAACTGTGTCTGGGTATGCCTTTGGTGATGCCACATTGAAACCGGTCGATTAACCGCCACTAATGATAATACTCCACAATTGTAACAATCAAAAATTAAAACATCCTATTACCCATTTCATTAAATATCCTAATCAACATGTTAATATCTCGAACCTCAAAATATGTTGTGATTCATAGGGGAAAAAATACTCATAGATCACTTCCTGATGACCAAGTTCAAACATCAATACCTGAATGGATCTATCCGTAATAATTCCATGGGAGTATCTCATGTTGTTAGTAAAACATTATGATCACACTGAAGTAAACATTATATCATACTATATATCCAGAAAAAACATGAATGTGTGGATACCTCAAGGTAATCATCTAATACTCCTCAAAAAATCGACTTTCAAATATCCCCTTGGAGACACCTCATCGAGTGATTAGATGAACGCATTCCATCAGTGTATTAATATAATATATATAAGTATGGATGCCAACACCACCATCTGTTCATGGGGTATCTAAATGAGTAAAGACAAAAAAATAAACCAATCAAGAAAATACATTATTTAATGGGGGAGAAAAAAATATTAGAGCCTGGGTATTTTCCACTACTAAAACTCATGAATCACACTCTGCCTACATGAATTAACATACTTCCCCATTAAAATAATTCATTTCACAAAATTTTAGAGGTTTTTCTAAATGGTATATAGAGTGGTTTTTCTATATGTGTCACTATATGTAGTGTACCTACTCTTTTTTATCCTAATGTGTTTTTTTGTGCCCCTTTCAATGGACATAATCCTCACCACTCAACTGATTGTCGATAGGATACGTGATCACCAGGTTTGTAATGTCATAAATCTACCTATGGATCAAAGTTGGATATTTTCATTGTTGTATGATACAATTAATTAATATAAAATAGAGTAAATAAACTTTATTTTTTAGGAAATGTTAAAATGAAATATAAATCAAAAACGTTTATCAATATATAACATATACCATTTCCTAAATCCCAAAAACTAATGATTTAAACCTCCAGGTTGATAAACATGTTCTTAAATTCATAGTAAGTGGATACATTAGTCTTCATAACAATAAATGGTTTGATGGTCTATATCCCAAAATCAAAAACATTTGAAAATATTTCCCATATACAAAAAATTTCTTAAAAGGATATCTCATACCAAACATATTCCCTCATAATGACATTTTCTTGAACCATTCTAATGTGACATAAACCATTTGTATCCCATCTAGGATAAAATTGTGGTGAGTGTTCCACCCCAATACCACATCTAATATAATTGGTTCTTTTAAATAATTTTCTGTATCAATATTACATTTCATGGTATACCATAGCCTAATGAGACTATACACAAAAATGTATCCAAATAACATATATTAATTAAGGAAATATAAAACATAAACGGATATATATAATTTATATGAAAAATTATATAATCTAACTATGAGTTACATTGTATAAACGATGAAGAAAAAGGGTAAAATGCACGCCTAAAAACACAATAGAAGAATAACTTAATGAAAATAGAGAGAACAGATCTATTCTATGCACTAACATTAAAATCATATTACATGATCTACTATCTCCTATGAATCGACATAGATATTAGTAAACAAATATCATTATCGCCAAATATTCCACTGATGTATCTATCATCTATATGAAACAATACACATACACGTGAAACTCTCATGTAGTGGTGGGTTTAAACTTACCCATTCGGACTATATAAAACCCAATGTTAAAGGTATAACCATCTTAGAACTATAATATTGATTGATCACCCAATAAAAGAAGAAAAACAAGAAGATTCATAGAAACACATATATTATTTCATGTTATATAACTGTGGACACCTAGTCTCACCCATTAACATTAAAATTTAATAAGAAAATCCATTACCTCGAGAAACCCAAAGGGTTCATGATTTTCATCAAAACTATACCAATGTGTATAATATATAGTGTTTATTATTTTGTGACTTTTATGTACACAATGTATATCCCATTCCTTATGGATTGTTATATCATAAAATCATGATATACAATATCATGTGACATCCAACTGGATGTTATGGGGTTATTATTTAAATAATAATTGTACTATTTTATCGTTATTATGACAATTTCATGAAATGAAACACAAGGAAGAATATAGATTGTCAACAATTTATAGATGAAGAAACCCCAATACATGCCATAAAATTTTTTATTAAAAACATATGAGTAAATTTATATGGAATATGGAGTTTCCTAAAGTGGTTTTTATAAATTATTACTCCTTGACATGGAGATATATTTAATTTAAAAGGATTTATACGAATCAATTTATCCCCCATATATCCCTATCACTCTCACCAAATTATCTATAGAGATAATTATCTGTCATGTATATGAGGAGAATATCCCCTGTGTGATTGGTGATTTAGCACAAACCATGGATACAAAATGTATGAGGGTTTTAAATGTTTTCTACTATGAGTATTTTTCAAGAACATAGTTAAAACCCATTAGTTGATGCTAATTTGGCTAAAGGAACTATATTTACTCTTTATTATGTATATATATATATTTATATATATATGGATTCAGGTTTCATTAACAATGGTCATGGATTAATGTGTTTTTAGTTGATTTCATCTACTTAATATTAGTGTTAAATTATTATAAATATGCATCAGTGGTATCATAGCTTTACAGTGTTAGTTGACTCTCAAAATCATGTTTTGAAATGAATAAAATATATATTTCATGCTTATTTTGTTACCTTTTCTAAAAAAATAATCTTCACTATAAATTGGTTTCTAATATATTATATCATAAAAATTAATATATTTATTTACTTTTATATGTGATATGATAAGAAAATATAAAAAATACATCTAATTTAAAATTAAAATAATGAATAAAATTTTCTACTGTATTTTACGATGCTCCCAAAGTAATGTCAAAAACCTAATATTGTATCTCTTTCCTGGTATATAAACATATTCATAAATATGATCCCTAGTACTAATAAATTCTTACCCAATAACATTTTACAGATTGTGATGGAAATGAGTATGACGTGTTCTTATTTATTCTATTGTGGGAGATAATTATTGCATATTATAGCCAGGTTACATGGATTTCACCATTTTATAGGTAATAATTATAATTTAACCCCTACAAATCCCACTATGTAATGGTTTATTCATTCAGAAGACCATATATAAAAGGGTGAAATTCCCAACTATGTGTCTTTTACAACATAGGCTACATGAGATGAATTTTTATTAATAAATTTGTAATTTATCAGTTGCAAAAGATGTTATATATGAACATAATCCACCCATTTTACTTATTATATAATTCTTAAATATATAGTAATATCACTAAAAATATATGAATAAAAAATATATACAGTGATTTTAATTATGAATTGTTTAAAATAATGTATAAATTTTGATTTATTATTGAAAATAAGATGTTTGTGAATTTTATAAATGTAAAAATGTAGCATCTTGACACTAAACAATTATCATGTTTAGGACCAAAATTCCACCAATTATAATTCAATTCCCCAAACATCAAATTCTTATAATGAATTACTTGTTATTCAACATAATGTGCCAAATTATTTTCCATATCATACGAAACAATTTCCTTAAGAAATTTTCAATACGATATAAATATATTTGATGCACAAATAAAAAAATACCAAAATAATATACATAAAATATAAAAATCATATTCGTTATAACGTATGGAGAATGGGTACAACTGAGTAAGAATACAATACCCATGGATCAAAATAAAGTATGATTGTAAATTTTAAATTATCCCATGAATTACAATATTGATAACTCTAAGATCCTAGATTCATCATGAAATACCATAGAATACACATGATCCACTATAAAAGTTTTATATTTCCCTTTATCAGAAACACATTAATCAATGAATAGTCACAAAACAGCTTTCATATATAGAGGGTGTGTATTCAAACTCAATGGAAAATACATCAAAGACTTCACATAATCACTAGTTTAATTCTAACAAGTCGGATAACTTTTATAACAAGTAGTTAGTCTATTTTGTATATAATATTTTAAGACTACAGGCAATAAAATCCTCTAAGTCCTTCAAGCCATGTAATACATAAACCTATGGGCCTTGTAAGGGTTCTACCTCACCCCTTTGAAGGAGGATTATCAAAAATCAACATAACATGAAGTCCTTCCAGCCATTGGATGGTAAAAACATTGGATAATCTAGTTAGAATAAATAAATTATAGTAATGTATTGAATTAAATCAATAAAATACCCTCATTTCCTATTAAATAAATATATTTCTAATAAAATACCACACTATAACTCATAATCCCATACCATGAACGTTCAAACATTTTGGCAACCCCTTCCAATCCTAAACATTTGAAAAGGACCCATTCCCTGAAAATGAACCCCATTACTCAAATGAAATAATCCTCTTAGTAGAGTAACAACCCAGTGTTATTAAATTAAATAGGGATCTAGATATTATCTAACAAAAATTATACCTTATACACAATGAACACAAAAAGTATCTCATTCTTTCAAAAGCGCATTGAAAAATAATAAATTCCACAATAATATTTTATTACACTTTGTAGAAACTATTTTTTTCATAAAAATTAACTATTTATTTTTTGAAAATATAATCATAAATTAAAATATAAATATAATTTTCAAACAACCCAAGACTCTATGATTTTACATTAGTGGAGTGAGTATGAAGACCCCAACTTCAACTATGCCACTTCATAAAAACCCACAAGAATAACATTTAAAAGGAATATCGTCACTAAAACTCCAAATCAGAGCTCTATAACATAGATCCCTAATTTCAAGGGAATGAATGATGTTTTGGGGGTAATTTTGTAAAAAACTTGTTATGACTTACCCGAATAATTTTCACATGGGTTTTAAATAAAATTAATTTCATAAGTAGCTTCTCAGATTTAAAATGTGTTTAAATTCCACCATTTCATAAACCATGGTGAATTAGACTCTCCATATCTAATTCACCAAATTATTGATCCATTTTTATTTCATTTTCTTGAAAATGGAATTAAATATCATTCACCACCAACATGACTAGAATTACAACAATCTAAAATGAGAATTGAATAACCAAAACTCCACCATGGAAACTTCCCAAGAAATAAGTTAATATACATTGCATTTTCAAACTATGTTTTTGATGACCATTTGATATATGACCCCATATTTCCACTAACCCCCACCCCCATCACATTTTTGGCCTCAACTCAATTCTATACTCCACTATCCTAAACATTTCAAGTGTTTTAAGTGACTCTTTTTTTACACATGGAGTTCTCATCATGTTTCATGCCTAGAAATATTCTTAATATCCTAGGTGCAGTGCTCCTTATACCAAATGGAACTCAAAAATATCTCCCAATACCACCACACCCACCTCGAATGGTATATTTCTCATCCTTGTTTCTCACTAAGGGATCCTCATGGAAAATTTCCAATCAAAATTTCTTCCCTTGTTATTTCAAAACCTATTAAACACTATAATCTACAACAGATAAAAACCCTAGGCAAAGACGAATCATGGCATTAAAATCATCCTACACTATATTCACCATATTTATGTAGTGAATCCTAGTGATCCAAAACATAATTATATAAAAATTTTCTTATATAAATATTCATTGTTCTAAACCAAGTGACCTCATAACACAATATTACATGATAATTACCAATAATCCACCATTTAGTGTTGTTACATTCACCTCACCATTAGGATTCCATTCCTCCGAATGATTGAGGTCGGTGGGGTCAAACAAGTTGTCCATGTTTTTGGTATAGAGGAACGGTGTATCATAATGAATACTCTGGAAAACTCAACTATGATACTACAAAAAAATAATTTCACATGTAAAACTAGAATGGCCTTATAAATACAACGCAAGGATATGATATATAATAATAATCAATATAAAATTAATGTTAAGAGGAACAATTTCTAATCCTATTACCCAATAGAGATATACTCCCATATTGGAATTAACTATCCCCACGTATATTAGAGATTTTACACTCATCGTGATAATACAAAAATAGTATATAATTTATCCCATGTAATGATAAAATAAAATATAATAATATAAACTTAAAAACAAGATATCAACATAGTTAATGGTACAATCCTCCACATAGGATCATATGAATTTTACAGAGATAAATTCAAACATTAAAAATCTATTCTAATGGCACATGATCCTCTCATGAATAAGAAATGTTTGTCACACACCAACTCCCAAACGGATTATCACTTCAATTTCGAAAATGATTTAAGTTTTTTTAACATAATCATAAATAAATACAATTAGAATTGTAAACAAAATTACCAAGAATGAATACAACTGAACAGGGTCTTCATCAATGATGATGACGATCAGTACATGATTCATAGTAAACACATACCAAACATACCCCAAAATTTATTCTTCATAGAAAAAATCAACATTTAATAGTTGAAATGTTATAAATATATTATTTTGTAAACTACATCATTAATGACATTGTTATTTTGAAGGTATACAAATATCAAATCCTATGACAATTTTCTCCATCATCAATAATTTTATGGGTAATTGTTTCAATAAGAAAAATATATGGTAATCAATGGTCTCTACATTGAGCACAATCAAAATATAATAATAAACATATTCTTAAATTTATCTTATCATAGGGAGGAACTAGAATTGGTTCATGATATGAAGGATAGAATTGTTAACTTCTTCCCACCCTTTAATGGATCCATTAGGTTATAGTTTCACTTAATAGTTATAATATCAAAATTCACCTATTAAACATTCGAGTATATTGTCACCCAAATTAGAAATGAGAGGTAAAAAATATAAAAAAATGAAATCATTTTACTATAAATGACCCAAAATCATGTAATTGATTTAACATATGGATCATAAATTATGCAACACATTACACACATGTCACTTAACAACTTGCGAGTTAAGATATCAAGTACACTATTTATCATAAACTATCAGACCTGGTCATAGATTTTATTTGTGATACCTAACATATATGGGAATGGAAACTATTTGAAAATATCACACTAAACAATGAGGGAAATAGTTATTGGGGTTTCTATGAAAATAGAGCTATGATTTCAAAATTCATGTCAAATTCCTTGTATACACCCATGCCCCTAGAAACATTAATGTTTGTTACCTATCCTGAATCTACTACAGGAGAATGTAACCTAACTGTGATATTCATCCTTGGATTATTTTCAATAATATTGAGATCTATGTTTCCATATGTATCTAAAAAACATAGAGATAATATATTTTTGCTGGTGAATAATGAGATATAGTTTCCAACTCTACCCATAATGACCCTTCTCACGTTATATTTTCATCCCATCATAGTTGAAAGGAAAAACATCTCCTTTAGAAAATGAAATATTGATAAAAAAACAAAAATATCTATATGAAATGGAATGAAAAATAATCATTTTCATGGTTTCCACAATGAAACTAAAATGATGGTAAAATCAACCAATGTTTAACAATGTTACTGGTAATTGAGCATGATGAGAAATATGGATACCAGAATATCTCTCTACCTTTGATATTTCATGAGGTTGATCCCATGATAAATCAGGTCACATAAATTCATATTTCACCTATGTTATAACATATTATCATAAAATATGATTTACCTACCAAACTAGAAAATAAGTATCATGAAAAAGAAAATACAAATATCACATCAAAAAAATAATCATAACCAATAAAGAGAAAATTACCAACATAATGAAATCCCCTCAAAAATATCTAACCTCATCTTTTGGAGGCATGTACACATTCTACAACCAATTATATAAATCCATCATCGAGATTCCACCCTCCAAAAACCAATTTCACAACATTACCTCTAACACCACATAAAGGTTTCTCATGTTCCATGATCAATAACATGGTTTTCAATAAAACAATTATTTTTGTTAATACCTATATGAAAACCTTTTATTAAATCCATGAACTACAAGAAACATTTTTAAAAACCATATTTTATTTATAAAATCTATTTAAAATCGGGCATGAAACTATCCCTCAATTATAATGATTTTTTAAATTAAATACAATAATGGGAAAAACGTTCCTCAAAAAAACATAGCCTTATCAACCATATCACATAAATACATTCAAAAAAATAATTTATTATCCCATAAAACAATTTAAAATTTTTTCACACAAAATTTTTTATATATGAAATGTTTAATACATTCATTATTCAATCATGTTCAACAATAAATATTAATACAAAAACTAATTATATAATTTTCCAATAAAATTGGATTAATATAAATTTATTTTAATACATAAAAAATTATAATATATGTTCCATGATTATATTCAATATCATGATGATTAATTATATAATTTCATACTTAATAATATGTGTTTAAAAATATTTTTACTCATTTAATGAATGCATTAATCAACAAAAAGTAATATCTCATATATTCCAACTTCATTTTGTTTGAACATTCATTAACTTCATGCATAGTTTTATTAACATGTTATTAACTAAAACCATAATCATATTAATATTTATAATATCATATATAAACCTTTTATAATATATTATCATTCAACAATTAATAATAATTTATTATTTTTACTAGTTTAGTTATTTATGACCATGTTTTCTTATGCGTGTTTTGTTATCAAAAATCATATTATTTTACATATTTTATATTTTATCATATATAAAATAATAATCATGACATAATTTTCCTATTTTTAAATTAATTATACATTAAAAACAAATACATGAATGTGGTTATGAAGAATGCTTTCTTTTATGATCATGGGTATGATAGATCATTCAAACACATGAGTATCATTTCCATTTTCCAATTATTATTATAAAGAAAGTGTTTGTAATATATTTAATCTATATAATGATTATAATATCATAAATAAAATATTATTTATTTATCTATAAATATATATATATATTTAATCTATGTTGTGTGGTGTGAAGTAAAATTCACATCAATTTGTCAAGGCGGTAATCCACACATACATGAATGATGTTACCATCTTTAACTAAGGAAAATGATAAGAAATAAAATGATATTTCATCCTCAGAATGATAAATATTTAATTAATATCATTATTATTTCATTTTAATCACAAATAATCATTAAATTTATCATTATCATTGTCCATGTAATGAGTTATTAAATAACGAATCATGTCACTACACGAGGTGGATGTCCACCGCCCACATTAGTGATGTTATCATATCCCAAAATGAGTGGAAGTTAAATGTAAATATTTGATATAATGACTATTCATGTATAAAATGATTTAAATATCATATATATATATTATATCCACCATCATACATTACCAGGAATGTTGGTAATGGAATAACAGATGGTGTCAGTTCGAGAGGATTTATACTTCCACACACACGAATGATGATTTTAAAACCCATTTGATTGAAGTGGAGAATTATATGGGTCTTTCATTTTTTATAAATAAATACCAATATAATGAAGGAACTATGTTTATTATATCTCAGTGTTTTAATAAGAATTAAATGAATTTTATAATTAAATTAAATAAAGATTCTCGTTGAAGAACATCCACTCTTCTTCAGGTATCTCTATTAGGGTTTCACTATATACTTAATAAGATTTCATTTTTAAAAAAATAATGGTTTGGGGATTAGGTTAAATTGGTTGGAAAGAAATTTGGTTGTGTCTTGTTCAAGCCCAAGAGGTTTTATTGTGTGAATAAGGGAGAAGAGTGGGTGTAATTTTATAATTCTGGTGAGTGGCACACATATAATTATTTGAAAAGATTCAATCATTAAAATGTTTGTATCATGGAAAAAGAATAAAAAAGTAAAATTTTGAAAAATATAAGATACAATGTCAATACATGGACATAAATTTGTAAGTGGATATGTGTTTTGATCATTTTAACCATTATAATCATAGTTGACACCAGGAGAAATCTATTTTAACCTTAACTGTGGTAATTAATTTGTATTTTTTCATCTTTGAGTTCTGTTCAGAAGAATATTTTATCTTATTATACATTATAATTTATTATTAGTCCTAATATTAAGTACATTTTTTCAAATTCATTTCAAATAAGTGTATAATTTTAATTTAAAATTAATCTTGCAGATTAGATAAGAAAGAAATTTTTTTACTGAGAAAATGATCAAAATATTAATCAATTTTCATATGAAAAATCAGATAAATATGATTCAAAGGAAATAAATTGGATTATTTTACATATTAATATGCTAATTTTAATTTAAAAAATATTAATTTTCAATGTTCTAAATTATATAAAAAAATTCAGTTCCCAATTAAAATTAATTATTTTTCACTACTCATAAAAAAATTATATTTAAAAAAATACAAAAAACCCCTAGTATAATTCAACATTTATGAGTTCAAAAATGAAACTTTTGTATCAAATAATTTTTCTTATTGTGTTAATAATTAATTTTAAATTATGTGAGTAAAGAGTGACTAAACCATCAATTAAAAATTACAGTTTTTCATAAAACATTTATTTATTAATTAAATAATTTTTATTTTATTTATAATAAATTAAAAAATTAATGTGTGTAGTCTCTATATTTCCATAATTTCATTAACCCTATTCATACTCTCACTCTAATTTCTACGTAATAAATAACAAATTAAAAAATAATTTTTTAATAATATATCACATTTAGTTTTAACATGGTGTTGCATGTAACGCTAGAAAAACCTAGTGTTGAGTGGAAAGAAAACTAAACATTGGGTTGAGTGAACACAAGAATAACTTAGTATTTCTTGAAATTTATGCTATATAATATATATAATATTCTAAAAAATTAATATATCATAAATTTATATGGTGATATATTATCTACTACGGTAGGTATTGTATGTTTCATATACTAACGAATACATAGATTTAATTTTAAAATAACAGGTTGTTACTTATAAAATCATATTTCTCCACTAGAAATGTGATGGATTTACCATTATCAATGACATTTAGAATAATTACTGCATACACAATAATATTCATATATAGGAATTATGTATAAAAAATAGTATAAAATCCCCAAAAATTCTTCCCACTAATTCCAATTAACAAACAAAATGTTATATAACACTAATATAAAAATTATGGAAAAATAAAATATAATAATAAAAAGTAAACTATATAGGTTACTAACATATAAATACTTATTTACTTTCCATAACAATTAACTCAAACATAAATTCCTTTAACTCACACCCATGAATTCATACCAATATAATGCAAAATGCCCCGAAAAAACCTAAACCTTAGAGGAGAACCATGTTACTATATAAATGGCCATAACATGGTAGAGTGACATCCCAATGTGCCCAAAATTTAGCAAAAAAATCTGTGACTAAAATAGAAAGGCCCAAACCAAATTTATAAAGATCACATACGCCAACAAATACTTTTTAAAACCACTTTCCCAAATAGGAAATTAATTATTAATGTATGAAGATATATTATATAGAAAACAATTCATAACAAAATAATAAACTAGATTATTTCAAACATGAAAAACTGACTAAAAAATATTTAAATAATTAAACACCAAATCATCCATGTTATTAACATAATTTTTTTGTGTTTGATCCTTCCTACCACATCATTGTATTTTTCGAATAATCCAATAAAGGAATCATCCAATGGAATAGGAATTCCCAAGAGTACCTCCAATGTAAAGAGCATTAACATTAAGGGAAGGAATACGAATTTTTTTCAAATTAATCATCTTAAAAACCATGTTATGATTCCCAAAATAATTATGTACATTATATCCATTCATTGCACATATACCCCCCTAAAAATAGTATATAATTTTCAATTTTAAAATGGGTTTGAACAAATCCACATAATTGACCATAATTGTTTTGGATTCTCTAAAATAAAATTCCCCTTATGTTTTACCCCTCGAGAATTATAATTACATATACCATATTTCCAAACCATCAACAGCCACTAAACCTTTCACATCAGTATAGTTCAATAAATTTTTATAACAAATAAGGAACCACATTAACTCATCATGGAATAAGAAAATATTTATTTTCATTTCAACCTGTCACATAGTAGACAATATCGTTGTGGAAACTAGATCATCATTTAATCCCCATTTTATGCTCAATATAACCATTAATTTCTATTTTACCACTCATAACATCACAATAATTCAATGTATCCCCGTATTATTTATGGGGACCTCACCTAGAACCAATCCCCCAATAAAGTCTATCGACTTGGGTGTAGTTTTGGTTGCACTATGGGAAAACATCATTGGTCTCCCTACATCACCATGCCTTCCACCTATGTCATGTTGCTCTTCCCCATTTCTATCTAGGGAAATCACCCATGAATAAAATGACTAAAATGGATTCCACAACCATTTCACACCCCCATGGAACACCTATTACCAAAATATTTGGATATTATTCCCACAAAAGCCACATTACATAGAAAATAACCTAGGTTTTCACCTCAACCACAACATACTGGATCCCATTCAAAAAATCTCATTTCTTACTACAATCCCTTACAAAGAATCCAAAACAAAAAAAAATTCACCTCATAAGATAAAAAAATAGAAACCAAAATAAAACTATCTTTTGGTAACATTATAATTGTATTTAGAAATTAGTAAATTATAATTTTTAGAAAATTGGTTATAATTTTTTTGTCAAATATATTATAATTAAACATTCTATAATCATAATTATAAAAACTTAAAATGTTGTCAAAATTATATTTTATCAATAATAGTTTATGTAATTTTTTTAATATTAAAATTATATTATTAAATCAAAAATATTTGAGATTATAAAAACCAAGATAAATTATAATTTATCAATATTTAATTTTGAATTTATCATAATTATTAATTTTAATTATTCAACATTAGTGTTTTTTACTAGATTAATTATTTTAAAAAATAAAAATGGTTTTTGATATTTTTTATGATTATTGTTTAAATAATTTAAAATATATATGACATTTCTATTATGTAAAATACTATCCTAATATATTTTTAATGTTATATATTTATATATAATTTAATATTATATATTTATGTGAAATAATTATTATATATGAATAATATGAATGGTTTTATTTTTGCTAATATTTTTTTTTCATTTATATTGAAAATTTATAATGTCAATAATGTTGGATAATATAATAAACAATTACTAATTATCTATAATTAATGAATTTTCATCAATTTTTTTTCAAACATTTAAATATGTTAATCATTCATTTATTTTTAATTTATTCAAGCAATTATTCATATGTATAATTTTTATATTATATATTATGATGTCATCTCCATTTTTAAATTGTATAACCTTTTCCTTGAATTATCATATATGTATCTTAGGATTTATATTCTTTGTAAGACAATAGATTTGTATTTATCCAATATTGAATTTTTTTATTTTGATTTCTTTTCAACTTGAATACAATATTTAATTATACTTTATACATATTTATAGATGGAATTTTGTTCTATTTTATATCTACATTGAGTTGAGTATCCTAAGGTAGAGGTACTTTGTATGGGACTGACCATTGTCCTATAGGCTTATGGATTCTATAAAAAGTGTGGGTTCAGTATATATAGCTCTAAAAAATAATCATGTAAATATTATATATTTCAAATAATTTTATTTTTTTACAATAATGGTAGTCATGAATCTTATGAAGGGGATTTTTTTGAATGTATATAGATACGTTTTCCTTTTAATTAGGGATTCTAACAAAATATTGAACTTGATTAATGAGTTATATAATGAAATGGTTTAAAAATATTTTTTTGTTAAAAGGAATAAAAATATATAACAAATTATATATAGACATTGAAAAAATGGTAAGATAAAATTTTAAGACAATCTGTTTAGGACCCCTTAAAATAATACTTTGTGACAGAATCCTTCCAATGATAAAACATTCCTAATCCACAATCATCTTTCAAGATAAGAAAACCCCAATTAAGTGTTCCTAGTGTTTATATTATGTTGGAAAAAATTTTAATTTAGAAACCCTATGAGTTATCTTCTTATTCTATATATTTTACATTTTTACACTTGGTCGCTGATCCAATGGAAAAAATACAAGAGTAATAATGTAGAGTTTATCCGAAAAAAACAAGTAAAAATATTTCTACTAAAAAATTAAAGGGTAAAATATCATATTATCTCTATAATAGGACACAAATATATGTAGTTAGTGAGTCATATACTAATGTTTTTTCATTAATTATTGAAATATTGATCTAGACCCACTAATTTATATAATTTTATTGAACACAATAATCATTTTAATGGTATGAATATTGATGAATTTCAATATAAAATTAAAGTATTACATGATAATCGTATCTTAAAATAAAATGTAATAGACAATAATTTTATTATAATCATACATAACGTTGAGATCAATCTTTGAAAAGGATGATATTAATGTAAGAAACTTGTAATACCCATATATTGTGTATCGTTTTTTATTTTTTGATGACTAGGATTTCCTCACATTAATTACTAATAAATTAGTTTTTGAAATTATTTTATTAGTGAATATAGAAGCTTTTGAGTTGACTTGATTGAGTCACGTTATGTTTCTGTAAATATAAATTTTTTGGAAACTAATTTTATACTTATTAGTTTAAATTTAACAGTAATGTGGTTGCGTTTTTAAAAATATTACAATTTTTATCAATACCTTGACAATAGATGATTTGGGAATGTAATGTCTATGTTTTAGTACAATTTTGATAGTACATTTCCATAAAATTTCTATCCACAATAATAGATGTACTTTGTGACTCCAATAATTTCTTCTATTAGTATCTAATTAAATACTTTGAGGAAAAAATATGTTATTTGGATGGAGGAGTAATGTTTACCTGATATGGAATCACCTTTTATGTATTTTTCTTGAAATTTCATGGAATGTCTTTGTCAATTACCAGTGTCATAGAAATAAATTCATTAGTTTTTTAAGGTAATGAGATAAAAAAATTCATTCAAATTTTTTATATATATAAATTTTTAAAATCTAGAATGTAATTTTTAGAGATTTTATTTTTTATTCAAATGATAGAGAAAATAGCGTTTATGTAATGAATTTGATTTCAATGTATAATATAATGTGTTGGAAAATAAAAATAAAGGACATGTATGACTATAAAATTAATATTATATGATTGGAGAGGTATTTTACTTGTTGTATTATGTTAACGTATTGAGAAATTAAAGGTAAAGAAGAATTATTATTTTATTCAAAAATAATTTCAATCAAATAACTTAAATGTTTTATGATATTTTCTCAAAACATTAATGTACTTCATAATATTATTTACTATAGTATTTTTTTTAAAACAATTCTGTTATTTTTTTCAATATCATGAGGTTGATGATATAAAATGAATTATTTCTAAGTAGTCAATAGATTATATAAACCTAAAAATATTCAATTTTTTTAATAATATCATATTTAATAAGTTGTTCATGGAGTTTAACAATAGGAATTTTATTCCTAAATAATGTTTTTACAAATTCAATATTTCTTCGTATATATTAATCACTAAAAATATTATTGTAATGGATTTTTGTAATAGTAATTATATAAATAAAATTTTATTGTAATAATACTATAAAAGGGAGTGAATTTAATTTTCAAAATTAACTAAATAATATTTTCCTTTGAAAAAGATATAAAAATGCGAATCAAAATAATCTTATAAAAAATATAAATAAAATATCATGGTATCAATGTTCCAGAGTTTATATTATAATTTACTGGTTATTAAAATTTGAGTAGAGGAAAAAATAAAACAACGAATATTGGATGACTTAAATTTAGACAAAACGATTAACAATGGGATACTAAAAACTGTAGTATATATTGACGAATCAAATACCTCCAATATTTTAATTAAAATTACCAATTTTATAGAAAAGAGAATAGATTATTTTTAATTATTATATGTGGTATTCAAATAATTAAACCTATTATATTGTATCATTTTCTAAAAAAGAGGCTTGACATGGTCTTCATTTCTTAGGAATACATTGATCAACTTGATTATAATTTACCACTCCCTAAAAACTGGTAGGTCTGTATACCCCCCTATAATTCTCGGTATATCAGTGTCTCTAATATGAAAAATGTTCACACATTATCACCTTCATAAATACTATTATCATGGTGCGTGCACTACATAATTGATATCTTGAAAAAAACACTTCCAAAAATAAATGATTGGATCATTTACAATGAAAAAATTGAATTCGTAATCATTATAAAAATATTCAAAAAAATATAAATTGATTTAATCAACATACATATTAATAATTAATGCGACGATCACTCAAAAATATTTCATTTATCCCTTTTCCTACTTTTATGATACCTGTGGAGATAATATATATATATATATATATTCCACAGCTAGTTAGATTTCACATTTATAAGTGTTGGTTTCAAATATTTCGATAGAAACATTGTTGTTCATCATTTTATGGATTCAACCTCTTTGCCTATGTACAGAAGAGTAGGTCCAGAACATGTACAGTTCTCTTTATGACTGGTAAATGTAACCCAAATTTTTTCATTTCAATTAGTGGTCTTTCATGAATTCCATTAAAATTCAGTATAATATAATTCGATAGGTTTAGTGATTTTGTTAAATTAAAATATCTATATTTCATTAATCCTCAAATATTTAGTAATTATTCAATGAGTTATATATATATTTTAACCATTATATTAAAAACAATAGTAATAAAACATATCAAATATCAAAGGATTCGTTTCTATGATTTCAAAAATATTAATTTGTAGTTAGTCATTTACTCCAAAATCTCCCAATTTTTATATATTTTTCTACTTGATGAAAAATTATAATTTACTGATTTCACCCCATGTATATCATTTTATTTTTAATTTAAAAAATCTTATTTTATAACTCTTTCTCTTTTCAAAAAATATATCAGCCATTGTAAAATAAAAAATTCTCTCTCATTTTCTTTTAACAAAAATCACTCGCATTGAACAAAAATATCTTCTTTAAAACAAATGTCCAAATTTATTGAAGATAGAAATTTAATATATATATTTTTAATAATATTCTCCCGTTTCATGTATTTTAAAATAATGGAAAATTAACAATATTTTAAAAAAATATATAAAAATTAGGTTTTCCTTATCATGGAAAACAACCAAAAATATTAGATTCAATTGTAAATTTTAAATCGTTCATAAAATAATATAAATAAAATGATCTATTGTGATGAAGAATAAAATAATGAAAACATCATCATCATAATAAAATTTATCTACAAATTGTTGATAATTATTCAAATTTAAATGAAATTAGAAATTTAAAAACCCAATCATTCATAACTACCTTTTCCATAAACTGTTTTAACATCATATTATATTTTATCATCAATTAATATCATATTTTCATAAATCATTAATTTAGATTTATACTCATTAAATTTTGTTAAAATAATTCAATCTTGAAATTTCAATTATTAATAATTTGTGGTAAAGTTTTTTTTAAATGATTATTGGGGATTTATTATCTTATTTTTCATTCTATGAAACCATGTTTTTGTTAGGTTATAATATATCCTAGTTATAAACTACCCTAATATCATATATATCTTAAACTAAATAATATATTACTTTAATTTCTAATCAATATATTCTAAAACATCTTCGAATATGATTATATTTTCTAAACAAATAATTTTTCTCTAATATAATAATATTGTATACTCCTCAATGGGGTCATCGTCATTTAATTTATTGATAATAAAAATTTAAATATCATTAATTTACATTCATAATTATCTATTTCCTAAATAAATCCCATATAATCATCTTTGATGTTTTCAATAGAATAGTTTAAATTAATTTGAGCTTTAGGGTTCTGAGCATGTATTGTCTAGTTTAGAGAATTCAAATTCATACACTAAGATAATGTATCATGTTGATAATATGATTAATCCTTATCTTCATGATGATAATATCTTCTAACATTTGTTAAAATTATCAATCTATTACTAATGTTTTAGATCTAGTTGTACATTTATTTTTTTATTGACATTTATTGATAATCATATAATGTTTATATTCCTTGGTATTTTCATAAGAGGTTCCATGATATCTATATCATAATCATTAATATTATTTTTACATCAATATTTATCTTATATTATCTTTATGGAGAAGGGATTGACATGTAACTAACATCATTTGAAATTGACAAGGGGTGATTTTTTAGGATAAGTGTAGAAGTTACTACATCAAATATATGTTTTGATGTTTTTTGTTTGAATAATTTTGATCATATAATAAACATTATTTTATCTTAATTTAAATTTTTAAAATAAAAATTGGATTCTCTTATCATCTTTCTTCATTATTTTTCATTATGTCTTCATCCTTTTCTCTCAAAAACCCATTATAGTGGTCAATTAGGCTTTCTATTAGGTCATCCAAAAGGGTAATTTTATTCTTTAAATAATATTTCTATGATTCTAATTTATATTCGTTTTCATTATCCCCCTCTAATGGTTTTGTATAATTTTCAATTTCAATTTATTTAACTATGAAAATTTCATTTCACCAGCCATATATTATGTAGAAGCATCAAATGCTTTCAGTTTTTACATCTAAATTTATTAATTATTGGTTTTGAATATCTTTGTATGAAATTACATACCACTTTTTCCCAATCTAATTATCATTGACAGCATATAATAATATCATTCTTGATATTTTTTTTGAGTTAGTAGGGTTCTCTTTCATCCATTCCAGTTTTTCTTTATTTTCATATTCTTTCTAAATCGTTAATTTAACTAAATTCATGATCAAATTTTTTCCATGTAATAAGATCATCATATTAACTATACCATTTCGTATAGCATGCATATAATTCTGGGAAACATATCTATATTCAAATTGAGGAATTTCTCTTGACAATATAACAATTAAATACTTATATATTGATCATATATTTGTCAATAGTTTTTAGTAAAATGAATTATAATATCCAAATAACAATAATAAAATATTATGAATCATATGTCTAGTTATTTTATTTTATCATTTTTTCCAAATATTTAGTTTCCCACTTACTAATTTAAAATATTTTTATAATATTCCTAAATATTTTTGGAAAGAATTGAGATTACCCTTTAAATAGGACATCTAATAAATAAAAAAATGTTTCTAAATACTTTGTAAACATGATTCTGGTAAATATAAGAAATTCATTTTTAACAACTCCTTTTTCAAAAAAATAGCTAATCTAAAAATAATAAGTAAAAATATAAAATATTTTTTTAGAGTTAGTTAAAACTAATTTTTTCCAAATGTGAAATTTAATTATTCTTTCAAAAAATGAATATATATATATCAAATGGGTTGAATCAATTTTTATCTATCAAATAATTAATATGGTTTTTAAATGATAGGAAAATCATTTTCTAACAAAATAGGGTCACAATCCTCAAATGATTGTCAAAAATAAAAAAATATATATGTGAATCACTGCCATTCATAATGAATGTGTCCAAAATACATTGGATCCACTTCCTTTTAATGAAAAAATGGAATGATGAAAGGTTACAAATGATTTATCTTATCTAACATGCTAGACTAAATCCCTATAAAATACATGATGTTTTAATTCTTTGTAAGGAGTTATTTGGGAATGTTTAATAAAATTGAGGATGCATTTATATTTTTAAATGATAATTTAAATGGTTTTTTAAACAAATTAGAATTTTAAATTTTTATAAAAATAATTTTAGTTAAATTAAATATATATTAAATATATAGCATAAAATAAGATTTGGGTAAATGTATGGAAAATATAAAATAAAATTTTTACATATATTTTTATAAATTCAGTAAACTATATATAATATCTTAAAAATTGGGAATTCATATTTCATTGTCCCATATCTTTATCTTGTTATTCCAAAGAAATTTCCTTAATATATTTTACATAAATAAATAGGTCATTAAAAAATTTATAAATTTATTATAATTTTAATAGAAATAATTAATAGTTACCTGTAGTAAATAATATCAATAAATTAAATATTACAAAAAATTAATGTTAATAATTTAAGATAATATAAATTAGAAATGTCAATGTGCACATAGGATATACATTCTCATGTCATCGCTCAATAATTTGCTCTTAAGGATTATTAATTTCAAAAATATAACTCCTATGATCTAGAATTATATTCTAATATAAAATTGAAACCCCATAAGTGACTATATTTTCTATGTTCATAAGTAGTATGATTTGATTATATAATAGATATATTTTTCACAATAAAATGAACTCAATTGTGGTAAACAATACACTAATTAGCTCCTTCTTTTCTATGAGTTAAAAATAGTTCTTTAGTTAGAACAACTTTTATTTTTAGGTAGATGAATTTCACGTACATTTACATTCTAATATCGATATATCTCTATTACCTCTTATCTAACTATACATATTTTATATATTTTTCCTTTTATTTGAAACCATCCTCTATATATATTTTATTTTAATCTATGAATTATATTTTTCAATATAATTTTTTTATTTTACATGTTCTTAATTAGGTATTAACTTCATTACTTATGTCTTTATTTTTACAAGTTACACTTGCATCACATTTGATTAATTTAAATATAGTTTAAAATTAGTATCTCTCATTTGAATATTATTACATGAATTTTGATCATTGGTTGTTTATTTTACTTCGTACTCATAATCTTTTTAATTTTTTTTATGTATTGTAAAAATATATGGCCCTCATAACATGCCCTAAAGGTTAGTCCTTGAACCCATATTAGGAGATATTGAGGTCAAACCACATTAGAGGTATTGTCCTCATGGAATAAAAAATGGTTGTCCCATACATAGAGAAATATTTTAGCATATAGGACTATGTATAAGGCCCTTAAATCATTCCCAAATGCAAATGGGTGGGATACATAACCCGCTAGGCCTATAGTCCCATGTTTGTGTGTTGTGTTTATATTCTAATTGCACTTCATCTCATCCCCATTTTTATACCAATTAATAATCCTTTATTAAATTTGATATGTGGTAGTGTTACAACATTATTTGTAATCAATCTTTCAATTCACATTTAGAAACAGTTACACACATGGTTGTTATATATCTTTTTTATGTTGTTTGATCTCTATTCTTATATCGCACTCATGTTTTGAACTCACCAGCATCCTTCTATTCAAATTCCATCATCATCTTTGGAAATGTGCATGTTCATGTACACATCATAATTATAATCACCTCAAATTTCATCTATGTGATGATAAGAGATTCAATTATTCTTTAGTTCGAAGATATCCCCTTTTCTTTTTACTCGACGAGTCACTATTTAGACTAAGGGTGTGTCGTGAGCCTCCATCAAAAACCAAAGGTGTTCTAAAAGACATCATAGGAACCAAAATGTGGTTCAGTGACCTACTTCTAGTTTTCAATGGTGAAAAATTTTCTCACAAATGGATATAAATGGTGGTTTATTTTTTACCCACCAGTTTGTTTCATTATTTTTTAATTGGACTCAGTATGAGCTTATTCATGTTCAAACTGTAGCTCTTACTTATTATATTGAGATAATTTCTTCTTCTTAAAAATTTGATGTTGTTTTAATATATTTTATTATTTTTATAAATAAATATTATTTTATTTAATCTGTTTCCAATTTTGTTTATCAATAGATTCTTCGTGGTGTTATATTTTTTCTAGATCAGAGAATATTTATAGGAACGCCATTATTTTATTCATTTTTTTGTTATTTTAATATTCATTGTTATATAATGGATTTTATTTCATCATCTATAACCTATTTATATTATTTGGAGAGAAAAAATAAAGGATTCAATATTTTTAAATTTCCAACAGTATGTTATGAGTCACCAAAATACATATACAATGGTGACTCATGAGTCATCATTGGAAATAAAATAGAAAGAAAATTATTATTTGTTCTATTAAATACATTAACTACAATGTGGATTAGCATAAATTTATTTTTGGTTTGTCGATTTTATATTTTTTTAAAAATTCTATGGTTTCATTTTTTATTTTTTTCATCCGTAAGAATTTACCCCCTCTTTCTTTGTACTCATATATAGGTCATGACCCACCATTAGTTAACAATTGTTTCTAAAATTATTATTTCCTATTTTATTATTATTTTAAAATAATTTACACTCTTACATACTTTATTTATTTATCCTGAAACATTAATAATTCATGTGTAAAAATAATTATATCTTTATTTTAATGAACCCTCATACTTACAGAATAAAATGCATAGAATTAATTTTTTACAAGAATTATATTATCTGTAGAATCAATATGATTAGATTGTTATTTAAATTTTATCTGAATGTTTATTTTTGAAAATGGTTATACATAAATAATTAAATATTTGATTTTAATATTTATGGAAGTGATATAAATCATGATTGCGTCTAGTTTTCAGAATGGATTTAAAAAACTATGGAAATAGTCATATTTTAAAATTTCTATACACATTCATTTGTTAGGTAGATATTTTTTATAGATATAATCTTAAAATTATTTTTCATTAACGATCCAGGAGATCCCATCAAGGAAGAATACCATTAACTAGTGCAGATCATTCTACCTGAATGTGATGAGAAAAATTTTATTTCTATGAATTGATCATGAAACTCTATTGATTATTTTCCTTTAACTAAGATCACTATATTTCTAAATATATTTCATATTCTACAATTTATTTGATTAATGAACTCAGGATTCACTAAATTTCAACATCATCTATTCAACTGTTGTTTTATTTGTCTCTCTTAATTGTCAGTTTAAATTTTTTCTATAACTTTTTTTCCATTATGTATTTTTGGACAATTTCCCATCATAAATGTATCATTTTTTTATTCCTAACAACTAAATTAATTTTTAGGTTACTCATCCCAGATAAATGTATTGTAGTTTGTGACTCCTTCAAAAGAATTGGGTTATACCACTGGGTGTGAAGATGGTATGTTTTAGAAGTATTTAATTAGGTTATCACTCCCAATTAAAATTAGGGATCTATTTAATACATGTTTCCTCAAATATTAGATAATATTTATTAGAGTAATATGATCATGGGGATCCTATCCAATAAGAAAATAAGACGTGTTATAGGTTTTATTTCTTATTCACTTTGAAAGAAGCTCTATATCTAGTATAAATCATATTTTTTAATAATTCAAATATAACAATTTTACCCCCTAGTCACTACTTCCGTAGAAAGGGTCCTAATAATTTTTATAAGAAGGTGGTTCCATTTTAAAGATTTTTTAGTTGTGTTATTATATTTTTTAAAACTATCAATTATATTACAAATAAAATTATAATAAATAGATAAAATACATTTCTATGGAAATCCAAGAATTCAAGATGTTGAATCATATCCAACCACCTCACTTTAGTGGATGTGATTATTTTTGTAACTCCCCAAACATCCATGGTATGTTTCGGTTTGAATAATCTATTAGCTTGAATTGTATGCAATTTGTAGTTTTAACACACGACGACCAATTGAACATGACATTGTGAATATTAATACCCACTTTTTATAATTATTTAAATTTTACATTCCAAAATGAACTTCATTTTTAAATTTAGAATATCGAAATTAGCTTTGGGTGAATTTATGGTATTTTTCTGAAAACATTCAATTTTTGATGAAAGGTGAAAAACAATGTGTTATTGTTTTAAACAAAAAATTTTATTTATGTAATAAGCTGTTTTATTGTAATTTATTTTAGGTGAAAATAGATACATAATACCTATATAGGTTCAATTTGATTCACTGGAGTCATTTTATAATAAGTTTAAATATATAAAATTTTATTGAACTTTTTACCGTCATTTACCCACCTTCTAAGAGCATTTTCAAATTTATATAAAACATAATTATGCCACTTCTATGAGTTTATTTTCCAAAATTCGAGAGATACGGTCGAAATTAGTATGTAAAATTTGGTTTAAGAAGGAAAAAATAATTTTGGGGAATAGTAAATTTTGACTTTTATTTACCACGGTTAAACGTAAGTAGTGTAATTAGGGTAAAAATGATATTATAATTACCATAAAACATGCCCTATTTCTATTGGATAATTTTAATTTAACCAAAAAAACCTTAGGATTAAAATATTATCCACTTTGGTCCACTGGGAATTGATTAGGACTTTTATTATTAATTTATTGAAAAATGAGTTGAAATAGGTGAATTCAATGTTTAATAACTAAGGCATTTTTAATATAGGGTTTTACATAAGATAAATTAGACTATAAATATTCATTATAAACCTAAAAAAATTTACTACATAATGGTTTTTTATTTTAAATTTTTATACATTAAATAATTTAATTTATTTTTGACATAATGTTGATGCATTAATTACTTTATTAATGAAATATTAAATTAATTGATACTATAAATATCCAAATATATGTTAATTGAGACTTATAATGAATTAAAATAATTTTATTGGTTTATATGACATGTTAGTATTGATTAAATAAATTTTATTCTATGGTATAATGTTTATATGGATTTCAAAAAAATCAAATACTAAATATTGTCAAAATTGACATAATTGAGTTTTTAAAACAAATACTATATTATTTATTGTTGTAATATTCCTAAAAATCTAAGGTTCATACAAATGACATATATAATTTTTTATATATAAATAATTAACCACTTGGGGTTCTCTCAACAGTTTATAGTACTGTTATTAACCATATAATGTAAAAATACAAAGAGACGCGGTAAATGTCAAACAATTTAACAAATAGTTAAATCTAAAAGATATTTTTAATATGGTGACATAAACCTTTCTGAAACATAATGGTTGAAAGGTTTTCGACCTATCCCCACCTTATCCACGAAATAAATCATTTTTTAGAAATTAGAAATCGAAAAAAAGTTATTATACAATTATATTTAATGCTTTTCCTAAAGTGACACTCACCTCTCTTATAAAAGGGTACTTTGCCTTCTCTTAATTTCACACCACCAAATTCATTTGGCTCTACCAACCCATGCCCATATATTCTCTCAACTATCCTCCATTCAACCTATAGGCATTAATTTCATCATAATTCCAACCTATGGATCCCTTTTGATCAACTCAAAAGGAAACACTGGAAGAAGATGTAATAATTTCACCACCATCTTTCATGTGATTTTCTTCTTCCACATCCTCTTTATTTGTTGTTAACATAACAAAATAATAACTATACAACCTTATATATGCATTGATTTTATATAAAAATGGTACAACCATATTATTTATTCTATCCATACTATAAATAACAATGTCATCATACATGCATATGTACGGCTTACCGTCTCCACATCATGGTGTAGTTTGTTTTTCAAACACGTCATTATTTGGTTGGGTATAATAATGAGTATAACTCAGGTAAATAATTGATATAACATGTTATTTATTCTGTATTTATGTTATACCATCCAGTTAGATACTATTTCGTCATCAATATAATGATTTTATCGCTCGTGCATACGTACGGAATACCGTCTCCACAAATGCAATGAGATTCATTCCCCATCGTAATCATTCAAGAATAATTTTCATTTTATGATTAAAAATAATTTTTATGAACATAATATAATTATTTATATGAATCAAATACATCCTATCTATAACAAACATGTCTTTTGTAACCAATCATATAAACGAAAATGAATCAGATAACACCCAAAACAATGATACTACTAAAATATTATTTACCAAAAAATATTATTGGATCATATATGAAATCATATTTGTATATATAATTATTAAATAATATAATAACAATGTTTTAACTATTATAGAAGAGTTTAACATACCATAGAAAAAGTGAAAGTACAATTTAAGGGTTAATTCTACAATCTCTTTACTTTTCTGAGGTTGTTAATATGTAAGTATCTATTGGGACCTCTTTATAGTCCACATATGTGTTTTCTTAAAAGTGATATTCAAAACATATTTACTATTTACTAGAATATGGATTAAAGTCTTTTATACCCTTTTTTGACCACATATGTTTTGAAACGAATCATTCCATTATTTTCTAAATAAGGTACTTTATGAAATTCCAAACAAAATTCAGGTATGAATGTTTTTTTACATTTACAATGGTTGTGGCTATTTTCCTCTATTAAGAATCCCATAGAAGCTAATAAAAAGATTTTCAAAATATGACTTTTCTATTATAATTTTATGAATTTTAAATGATTTAAAAATAGAAAGAGATATTTCTATACAAAATGATTTTATTTCATCTATGTCAATATACTTTGATTGATTTTATGCTTGTTTGAAGTTGATTTATTATGATTCAAATCTTTCATATTGTATTGAAGATTTTGTGATATGTTTGACTTTTGATGTATTATTTTTACAACATTCATTGTTCATGGATAATGTACTGACATTCTGTTTGATATTTTTAAAATGAATGTTTATGTTATGTTTAAACCTTTTCATTTGAGAAATGACTTCCACATAGTCAGTTATGGGAGGATCCCACAATAGCTCCTTGATGCATCGGTATGTCTCAAGAGACAACCTACTGTCTTGGAACAAGGGCTAGAAAAAATCATATTTGTAGTCTTTGAACATGGCCTTGACTATGTGGTTATGAAGAATGGAATTATGCATTCCATCATTATAAAATTGGTATTGATATTACATGTGATTATTAGAATAGTATAATATCCATGTGAATAATTAAATGGAATTATTTGATTTATTTTTTCCATATTATGTTGAAGTTTTAGTTTTAAAGGCATTTTATAGACTTATGCATTGCCTTAAATGTTTATGGTTATTTATGAAGGGTTCCGCTATATTGTTATCCTTACTGAGCATCTAAGATCACCCCTTTCTAGGTTTTATATTTCCCAAGATGTAAAGATGTATTTTATGGTTGATCTTTAAGGATAGGTTTAGGTTATAAGTGTGATCAAAGGGGAAAAAATTCTTTTTATGTGTTTATTTAATGATGTAATGTAAAAATTATGAATGTATTTTGTAATTCCAAGGCTACAAAACTGATCATTTTATCTGGATTTGAACCCTTGTGATCATGACAATGTTATGTAACAACGCACCGACTATGGATATCTGCGGTCGGAGCGTTACATTTGGTACCAGAGGAAGTTTAGTACAAATTTTGGAAACTAGATTTAGTTAAACTCTGATTAGAACACATTATACTAAGTTATACTTTGAGGATTGGTATAGAAGAACTTCCTAGAATATTGGTAATGTATAGATTTTTTGTATTATCCAAGCAATACGTTCCTACTTGGATACAAGAATATAGTGTTGGATATGACACATATGTACCTAGGAGTGAAAACATCGACAAAGAGTTTCAGGATTGACGTGAGGTATCCCGATACACGACAATGGGCATTGCAGCACTCTTGGTTACAACACTCCTAGGAGATATGCATAGGATAATCCTAATTTTATTTACAAACCATTATGAAAGATTTATGAGTTTAAACCTCCTCAAAGAATTTTTTTTTTCTGATTTTGGATTATATCCACAAATTGTTCTATTTATGTTAAGTATTTTACAAGTTTGGAATTATGTATTGTGATTCATTGACTAATATAGTTTATACCATTGTTTAGAAATGAAACCTATTTGAAGGAATGATAATATTATCAACGCACGTAATCCATGTTGGGATTTCCCTCCAACTCAAGATAATTACAGTGGAGATGGTGATGCAACTGGTGTTGGTTAGCTTATCACCTTACTGGGAAAACTCACTCATGTTATGAATAATTACCTTACCTGTATGGAGAACACTGATCCACAACGTAGAGGATCAACGTTAGACCGCTACATGAGGCAACAACCACCAACATTAAATGGGAGAAAAATATGTTAGTAGCTGAGAAATAGATAAGTTCCTTAGAGAAAATATTTCATACTTTGGGGAATAGCGAAAGGGAAAAAGTGGTCATGGCTGTTTATCACATGATGGGAGATGTAGATCAACGGTGGTCATTATTCTAAAACACAAAAGAATATGAAGAATTTTTTACCATGGAATGGAAGGTGTTTAAAGATATTTTCTTAGAAAAAAACATTCCTCATGACCATCATGTAGATATCGAAAGACAATTTCTGATTCTAAGGGAAAAGGAGGATGATAATGTCATAATGTTTGAGGCTAATATTACATGGTTCAGAAGGCATGAAGTAAATTATATATGTAAGCCAAGAAGTATGATTGGTCGATTCTTTTATGGGATAAAACCATTTCTCAACTTATAATTAGTCTCACAATCCATCTCATCATACGATGATATTGTCTCATGCGCTATCAAGACCGAAAATGAATTCTCTAAGATTTATGACCTAAAATCAACGAAAAGGAAGAAGAGATCTGTTGATCACTCTAGAAATGGAAATAAGCGGAAGAAGGTAAAAGTTGAATATATATCATGTGGTAACTATGGGAATAAACACCCTAGTACTTTCCTGAAGGGAATGGGAGTCTGGTACTGGTGTGGTGAAAAAGGACACCAAGATCATGATAGTAAGGGAAAGAAAGAGGCCGTGACTTTTGAATGTTACAATTGTAGTTAAAAGGGACATTATGGAAATTAATGTTCAATTATCCAAGAGAACATACCTCAGAAAAGGCCAAGGGATCAAGGCCAAGATTATATAATCACTACTGCCGAGTTGGAGGCTCCGAAAGATGTGGTGGCAGGTAATTTAATGGTTTCCTCAAGTTTAGTCAGTGCTTTATTTGATTCTGGATCATCTCATTATTTCATATATTCCATGTTTTCTAAGAGAATTTGATATTTTTAATTTGACTTAATGAGAGGGTTTTCAGTCAAAACTCTTAAGGAAAGTATCATCACAACATTGTTTTGTGAATCAGTTACAATTAGGGAATATAAATATTCTTTATCTGCTGATATCTTCATCATACCCATGATTTAATTTTATATAATCTTTGGAATGGATTGGCTTTCATACCGTGATGTGAAAATTTATTGAAAGAAAAAAGAGGTTACAATTTTTGATGATGATAAGGAGTACCTTATCTTTAGAGTAGAAATGTAACCACTAGATTATTATCTAGATCCACCCCCAGTAACTCTAGTAAATTAAATTTTTGGGTTGGATGATAATGGAATAATTGTGGGTGAGGAAATAAATGTTTGAATAGAGGACATATATATTGTGCAAGAACATGTTGATGTGTTTCTAGAGGATTTATCTAGACATCCTCCAGAATGAGAAATTTAGTTTTCCATTGATTAAATTCCTTGTTCAAGGCCTATATCAAAGACCCCTTATAGAATGGACACGATGGAATTAGTGGAACTAAATAAACAACTAGAGTAATTGAGTAATAATGGATTTATTCTCCCTAGTGTTTCTCAATGGTGAGTCCCGATCCTTTTTATTATGAAGAATGCTGGATCTATGAGGTTTTGCATTGACTAGAGGGATATCAATGCTATAACAGTAAAGAACAAGTATCACCAACCTCGCATTGATGATTTATTCAAAAAAATCATTGAGCTCAATATTTTTCAAAGATTGACCTTCGGTCTGGATATCATCAGTTGAGTTTGAAAAAGGAATTCATTCTGAAAACAGAATTTCGAACCAAGTACGGGCATTAAGAGTTTATAGTAATGCCTTTTAGATTGACTAATGTACCCTTTATCTTCTTGGATTTAATGAATAACATTTTCAAATAATATCTTGATAAATTTTTAGTGGTATTTTTTGTATTTCTTGGTATACTGAAAAATTTATCAAGATATTATTTGAAAACATTATTCATTAAATCCACGAAGATAGAGGGTACATTAGTCAATCCAAGATATTATCATCAGTTGAGTTTGAAAAAGGAATTCATTCTGAAAACAGAATTTCGAACCAAGTACGGGCATTAAGAGTTTATAGTAATGCCTTTTAGATTGACTAATGTACCTTCTATCTTCGTGGATTTAATGAATAACGTTTTCAAATAATATCTTGATAAATTTTTAGTGGTATTTTTTTTATTTCTTGGTATACTAAAAAAATATAGAGAGATCATAAAAATCAATTGCTCACTATTCTGAAATCACTCATAAGAAATGAATTATATAGGAAGTTTAGCAAGTGTGAATTCTGGATTCATGATATTTCATTACTTCGACATACTGTCTCTATGGATGGAATATTTGTTGATCCTTTAAAGGCCAAGGAAATCCAATAATGGCCAGCACCAATGAGTATAACTGAGGCAGGCAGTTTAATTGGTTTAGCTGGTTATTATCGACGTTTTGTCTAGAATTTTACCTGGTCTGCTAACCCATTAACCAAGATCACATGTAAAAGGATTAAATTTATTTGGGAAAAAGTGTGTGCAGAATTTTTTGTAGAACTAAATAGAATAATTCTCAATGATCCCATATCGACTCTACTATCAGGGAACGATGGGTGTGTTATTTATAGTGATGCTTCAAAGAAAGGACATGGTTGTGTCCTTGTGTAGAATGATAGATTTACTACCTATGCATCACAATAGCAGAAATTTCATGAAAACAAACTGTCCCACTCATGATCTTGAGATAGTACCTATAATCCTTACTCTGAAGATATGGATACACTATCTCTATATTGAAAAATTTGAGATTTACACATGTCATAGGAGTTTGAAGTATATTTGTTCACCAAAAGAAATCCACATGAGGTAAAGGAGATTACTTGAACTACACAAGGATTATTATTTATCAACACAGTACCACCTAGGGATGTCAAAAAAGGTGGAATATTATTAGACCAGAAAAGACCATGGAGTTTTGTACAAGATGGGAGTTGAAAGAGATCCTATTTTCATAAATCTAGTAAAAATGTATATGGGAATAACCATGGATGGTGAATCATCAAGGCATTTTGAAATGGATTCCAGACAATCTTTACTAGAATGGATAAAAAGTTCACAAACTAATGATCAGGATTTTCACAAGAAGATTAAAGCTGTAAATGATGTAATATTGAGTGAAATAAAATATGAAGATGGAATTTTGAATTATGGATAGAGGCTTTGTGTTCTTGATATACCTGATCTAAAAAGGGAATTGTTGGATGATTATCATAGATCAAATTCCTCTATACACCCTGGGAGCAACAAGATGTATATAGATTTGAAGGAACATTTTTGGTTGGATGAAATCAAGAGGGAGATTGCTGATTTTTTGTCAAGATGTATGGTTTGTCAACAAGTGATAGATGGAAGGAAACAATATGGAGGATTCATGAAACCTCTTCCCATACCTGAGTTGAAATGGTAAAATATTACGATTGAAATTTTCATGGGGCTACCAAAGACTCTTAGAAGGAATGATGCAATATGGGTGATTATTGTTCACCTTACCATGTCATCACATTTTTTTGCTATAAGAGAAGACTTACCAATTGAAAGTCTTGAAAGACTATATATTAATGAATTTTTAAGACTCCATGGTGTACCCCTATTGATCATTTCTAATCGTGATTCTCATTTTAAATCATGATTTTGGAAAATTATTTCAAAGGCCTTGGATATTATAATTTGTTTGAGCACTTCCTACCACCCTCAAACCTCTGGACAATTAGAATAGACATTTCAGCCCTTTTAAGACATGTTGATATCTTACTAACATGAATTTCAGGGTATGTGGGATCAATATTTACCTCTAGTATCATTTTACTATAACAATACCTTCCATTCAAGTATTCATATGGTACATATGAAGTGTTATATAGAATGAGATGTCGCAAACCAACATGTTGGGATGATGTTAGAGAAAGAAAACTTATAGGCCCAGAACTTGTTTTGGAAACAATGAAAAATGTAATGATTATCCAGACCCACATCAAAGCAACTCAAAGTAGGAAAAATATATATGAAGTTAATCAGAATATAGAGTTATAATTTCAAGTAAGAGATCATTTTTTCTTGAGGGTATCTCCATGGAAGGGTGTTATACGATTCTGTAAGAATAGAAAATTGAGTCCCACATACATCAGACCTTTTCAATTTCTAGAATGAATTACAGTAGTGGATTATAGATTGGAAATGCCTCCATGTCTCTCCAAAGTTCATGATGTGTTCCACACATCACTGTTGAGAAAATATATGCGTGTCCCAATGCATGTACTCACCTATGAGGAAATTGAACTGGAACCTGATATGTCTTATTGTGAAGATCCTATAATGATTCTTGATATCATAGAACAAGTGCTGAGAAACTGGATTAATCACCTTGTAAATGTTCTTTGGAGAAACCATAAGATGGAAGAGGCACATGGGATCCCGAGGAACATATGATAAAGAACCACCTAAATCATTTTACCAAGTAATATTCTAGAAATTTCAAGGCTGAAATTATTTTAATGAGGGGAGAATGTAACACCCCAATCTTCAATGACACATTTCCATTTGAATAATGCAGTAGCTTGCATTGTACACAACTTGGAGTTTTAACACACCACGACCAATCATACTAGCTATTATGAATTGTAATACCCAATTTTTTAAGTTTTTTAAATATTATTTTTCAAAATGGACTTCATTTTTTAATTTCGAATATCGAAATTATCCTAGGGTGAATTTTTGGTTTTTTTTTTGAAAACATTCAATTATTGATGAATAGTGAAAACACTATGTTATTGTTTTAAAAAAATGTTTTATTTAAGTTATTAGTTATTTTATTTCAATTTATTTTAGTTTAAAATACGTACATAATACCTATATTTGTTCAATATAATTTTAGTAGTCATTTTATAATAAGTTTATATATATATAATTTTGTTAAACTTTTTACAGACATTTACCCACCTTCAAGGAGAATTTGAAAATTTACATAAAACCTTATTTTAAAACTTTTGTGAGTTTAATTTTAAAAATATGTGAGACATAGATAAAATTAGTAAGTAAAATTTGGTTCAATAAGATGAAAATAATTGTTGGTGAATGTTAACTTTTGGCTTTTATTTACCACAGTTAAAATTAAATAGGGTAATTAGGGTAAATTATATATTATAAATCCCTTAACACATGTCATAATTCTATTGGATATGTGTAATTTTACCATAATAAACCTTATGAATAGAATATGATCGTATTTGGTCCACATGGATTGGATTAGGACATTTATTATTATTTCATTTAATGAAGAGTTAAAAGAGTTAAATTTAAAGTTTAATTACTAAATCATTTTTAATACAGGGTTATACATAATATAAATTCATCTATAAATATTTATTAGAAATATAAAAACATTTCCCACATAATGGTATTTTATTTTTAATTTTTAGACATTAGATAAATTAATTTATTTATGACACAATGATGATGAAGTAATTACATCATTAATGAAGTATTAAAATAATTGATCTTATAAATATCCACATAAATGTAAATTTAGACTTCTGATGAATTCCAATTATTTTCATGGTTTATATGACATGTTATTATTGAGTAATTAAATTTTATTCGAGTTGATAATGTTTTTTGTCTTTCAAAAAAATAAAATACTAAATAGTTCGAAAATTTCCATAATTGATTTTTTAAAACATATACTATTTTACTGAATGATATAATATTCATAAAAATCTACGAATTCTACAAATTACTTTGATAAAGTTATATTTATTAATTATTAACCACTTGGGGTTTCCGTGGTAGTTTATAGTAGGTTTTGTACCCATATAATATAAAATTACCAACAGATATTGTAACTGTCAAACTATTTAACTAAAAGTTAAATCTAAAATATAAGGTTAATATGTTGACATAAACCTATCTAAAACTTATCGGTTGAGTTGTTTCAACCCATCCCCACCTTATCCTTGAAATAAATCATTTTGGATCCCTTATAAACCAAAAATTATTTTATTATAAACTAATATTTCAACATTTTTCTAAAGTAACCCTCACCTCTCTTATAAAATTTTACTTACCCTTCTCTTAATTTCACACATCCAAAGACATTTGGTTCGGGCACCCCCAGCCCAAATAATATCTCAAATATACTCCCTTTATCCTAAAGGCATTACTTAGATCATAATGCTAACCAAAAGAGCCCTTTTGATCAACTCAAAAGGTAACACCCGAAGAAGATGTAATAATTTCACCGCCCTCTTTCAAGTTCTTTTATTCTTCCACTTACTCTTTTCTGTTGTTTCCATACCAAAAAAATAGTTCCATTAACTTCTACATAACTTTATTTTATTATAAATATTTTACAACCATATTTGTTATTCTATCCTCTTATAAATGTCAATGTCAACATACATGTGAACGTTCGACAAACCAGCTCTACGTCATTGTGTAGTTTATTATTCAAACACATCATTATTTGTATGGGTATAATAAAGATCATAACTGATTTAATAATAAATATAACATGTTCACTATTCTGTATATATGATTCACCATCCAATTACCTATGATTTCACCATCAATATAATGATATTTTCGCTCGTGTGTACATACGGATTACCATCTCCATGAATGCTATGAGATTAATTCCCCATCGTAATCATTCAAGAATAATTATCATTTTATGAATAAAAATAATGTTTATAAACATAATATCATTATTTATATGAATCAAATACATCTTATCCATAAAAAACATGGCTTACATAACCAAGCATATGAAGAAAAATGAATCAGTTAACACCCAAAATGATGATACTACTGAAATATTATTAACAATGAAATATTATAGGATCCTATAAGATATCATATTTCTGTACATAGTTCTTGTATAATTTAATAACAGTGTTTTAACTATTATATAAGAGGTTAAAATACTATCAACTAAGGAAAATTACAAGTTTAGGGTTAATTCTACAGTCTCTTTACTTATCCTAGGTTTTAAACACGTAATTATATATTAGGACCTCTTTATAACCCACATACATGTTTTCTTAAAAATTTAATTAAATTTTTTTACTATTTACTTTAATATGGATTAATATCATTTATACCCTTATTTGACAACATATGTTTTGAAAGTAACCTTTCTATTGTTTTCAATACAATGTACATCATGACCTTCTTGACAAAATTTAGGTGAGAATTGTTTTTAACATATATGGATAGTGTGTATTTTAATGATATTATAACATCAGCAAAGCTTCCCATACAATATTATAATAATATTTTCAAAAACTATGTCTTATTTTATAATTATATAACTTTTAAATTATTTCAAAATAGAAATAGATATTTCTCTACAAAAAGCATTGAGTTTATCCTTGTCAACATCCTTTGATGGATTTTAATCTTGTTTGACATTGATTTATTAGGATACAAATATTCCATATTGCATTAAAGGTTTTGGGATATGTTTGACTGTGGACGTGTTATTTTTACACCAATCATGGTTTATGGATAAATTATTGACATTTCATACGCATGTTTTAATACAAATGTTTATGTTATGTTTAAACTTTTACATATGATTAATGCATTGGACTTAGTAAGTAACGAGTGGAGCTCCCTATATCTCCCAGATGCATCGGTAGGTCTCATGCAACAAACTAGTGTCTTTCCATAAGGCCTTGAAAAAATCTTATTTTTTGTCTTGGAACAAGGCCTTGACTATGTAGTTGTCAAGTCTAGAATTATGTATTCAACTATTATGATTTTTGATATTGATATTACATGTGATTATTCGACTAGTAGAACATCCATGTGAATAATTAAATGGAATTATTTGATTAATTTTTTCCACATTATTCTGAAGTTTAATTTTAAATGTCTTCTGTTTTAGTCTTATATATTACCTTAAATGTTTCTGATTTTTATAAATGTATTCGCTATATCATTACCCTTACTGATCATCTGATATAAACCCTTTCTATGTTTTATTTTTCATAGTATGTGAAGAAATATTTTATTTTTGACCTTCAGGAAAAGGCCAAGGATATAAGTGTGTTAAAAGGGGAAAAAATGTTGTTAATGTATTTATTTCATGATGTAATGTAAAACTTATTAATGTATCTATTAATTACAAGGCTACTAAACTGATGGGCCTTTCGGTATTTGATTCCCTATGATCGTGCCACTGTTATTTAATAATGCACCGACTCTTGGTAATTGGGGTTGGGGCATTACAACATTTTCATGAATAATATAATTGAATTATTCCATAAAAATATAGGTCTTGATTACTATGATATATTTTTAAAACACTATAAAATGCCTGATGTTATATAAGAAACTCTCTCTTGTGGTTATTCTTACAAAGAATTTTTAAATTACAATGTTATGAATTCCTCAGAAATATATCTATATAGAAATATATATAATTATATGTAAAATTACCCTTGACATCTGGAGGACTTTTAAATCACCCATCATCGAATTGATTTGTAGTAGAGAACCCTGATAGGAATACATAGAGATGATATTCATGATTTAATAATGAAAGATACAGAAACCACAAATAATATTTTTGATAGATTCACAAAAAATATTCAATAGTGTGGTTTCATTGTGTGATACCATGATAAAATAATTTCTCATTAAAATAATACATTGAACTGTACCTATGATATTAGATTCAAATAAATTTTTATTGAATAATGTATGGACTTTACAAAATATTCAGTGAATGAGTTGGTAAGACCACTTCTTCAATATGATTTAGAAATGATGAATGAAAATGATGATGATCCAGATAAAAGTAATGATATAGAATTTAATGTAAATATAATTATTATTGTTAATCCATCTAATTCTGAAATACATAAAACTGTGAAGGATGATATTTCAAATTTCACTAAAGGATCTTACATGTACCTGAAATATAAGAGAGTATTTAAGAAGAAATCAAAATTTCACAAAATAGGGTATTGTTATAAGAATAAAGTTCCTAAGATATATAGAACTATTTTTATTAAAGCAACAAATTGGAATCTTTAAAATGGTTCTTTTTTTAGATGTAACTTCAAAAGGGATTATGAAAAATAATTTTCATCAGTGAAAAAATTATATTTAGGCTTTACAATGAAATTAATTCCTAGATATTAGTGTTTTATATTACTCTATAATAATTGTCTCAACTCTTTATGGGTACCTTAATTTTTTTCTACGAATCCAGTTAGATCCAAAAAAATTCTTGTTACCAAAATAACTATCCTGTTGATATATTTTTTAGGATTCCTTCATGAAGAGTTCCAAAGTCATATTTTATTGTGAAGGTTTGTTCTCAAAAAATTTTATTATGTAAATATATATCTTATGATCATTTAACTCTTGTGATGGAGGTACTTTCAATTTCATAGATATCTCTAAAGGTAAGGATAATGGTTTTAGAGAAATAGGTATATTAACTTATTTTATAATTTCTAAAATACATTTTTTATAATTATTAAAACACGATATAATTATCATATCACATTATGTGATGATGGTTATAGTGAAAATTTTAAGAAAATAAATGTCTTGTTTATTAAGATATTGTTTATTATTTAGGCTAATAGAAAATATAATATATATTATATGGATTTATTCATAACTAATCCAACAAAATGAAAAATTATTAAATCATATAGATTTAGATCACATTCTATGGAACTGATGGCTGTGACATGTTCATCATTAATAGTTATATAATATTGAAAAAGATGAACATTACATAAAACATCCCAAATTTTTTTATATGTAAATATTTTTTATATGATTCTTCCCTTAAATGTATGCATGACAAAGATTTATTTTGATTTGTTATTGTGGTTGACACTGCTGGATTCATAGAACTACTTCATATTTATGTTTTTGGACCCATGAGAACATTTATAGTATGATTAAATAGATAAGGGTTTGTAAATTTTTATTCTTTTAGAGGATTTACATGGCCCATTTTATAATTTCATAATAGTAAAACTACAAATAAATTTTTTATATTTTGTATGAAAAATAAAATTATGAAATGTAATTTAATTTCTTTTATTATAAGTGATAAATTAGTATAGTTTGTTATCCAAAATATTGAAAAACTCTCTGAGACTAATGTATATTTTGAATAATTTTTACACTCCTAGAACACCACAACATAATGGCATTATACAGAGGAAAAATAAGTTATTCAACAAATTTGAATGAATAATGCCTAGTGAAATCAACCTTACTAATTTCTTTTCAGAGAATAAAATAACACTTGTTGTTACATCTGAAATAGATTTTACATAATCCCCTTATTAAATAAAATCCATATGAAATGTTTAATTAAAAAAACCAAAAAAATTTATTTTTACATTTTCGGATGTGTAGTCTATACTTTATATACTGTATATAATCTAGAAAATATTTATTTGAAATGTTATGAAGTTATATTTTTTGGATAATCTACTAAATGTATGAATTATAGTATACTTAAAAAGAGAACTATGATAATGGATGAATAAGTTCATGTTATGTACATTGAAAATAATGAAAAATAGGATGATGATTATTCGGATAAAGAAAAATATTTTAAGGAATTAAACATTGAGTAATATAATACATAAAATTATAATATATCATTTAAGGAGGTTCATATTTCATATCAGTCTAATCCTTTAATTTCGAAAACTTACAATGATCACTTTTTATAAAATGTTATAGGAAATAATGAATCTATAATTAGGACTAGAAAATATTGTTTTAATGTCTATGCTAATTATTTTGTTCTATCTGATTTTCTTCAAATTAATATTATAGAAGGTTTGAAGGATTATAAATAAATAAATTTCATGCATAATGGGTATGAACATTTGATAGAAATAAAGATGGGAATCTTGTTGAATAACCTAAAGATACAATTTCTATAGAAAAGAAATTGATTTTTTGAAATAAAATGGATGAGTCTTGTAATATTGATTGAAATAAAAAAAATATCAGTTTCCCAAGGTTTTCTTCATAAAGAATGAATTGATTTTGAATAAACATTTTAACTAGTTTCTAAATTATATGAAATTTGGATTTTATTATCGTTTGAATGTATAAAAAAATTAAGTATTTTTAAAATGAATATAAAAATTAATTTTTAAGTGGTGTAATTTGGGAAGAGGTTTATGTTAAAAAACCCCCAATTTAAAAAATAATGGGGGTAAAAATAAATTTCAAACTTCCAAACTCTTTATATAATCCTCATAATTCCCCTCAATATTGGTAGGAATGAATAACATTTTTTTAATTCAAAATTCTTTATTATAGGTAAGGTTCTTCTATCCTTATTTTCAAAAAAATTTAAATTATATTTTAATTATACATATTTATATTGAAGATATTATTTTCTGTTAAAATTGATAAATGAATTAATGATATTTTAAATTTAATGACAAATGATTTTGATATGATCCTAATGAGGAAAATAAAATTTTTCTTTACTTTCAAATTTGTCGATGGAGGGAATGTATTTTTTAATCAATATATGTATCTCATAGAACTTGTAAAAGGGAACAGATTTGATTCTTGTAAAATAATGAGAAAACATAGAAGAAAAATTACTATATTCTATAGAAATAAATATTTCATTTTCATTAGTGATAAATTATAGAGACTCATGATAGATTGTCCTCTCTATTTTAATACTTCTAGGACACAAATTATTCTTTCTGATTTTATGTGTTCCAAATATCAATCAAACTCCCAATAAAGTCTCAATAAAAATGTTAAATGAGTAATTTGATATATTAAGGGTAATATTATACATGAATATTAAATTCTAATGATATCTCTTTAGATTTATTTTCTTACTCTGATTCTGAACATGGAGGCTAGATGATTTACAGGAAATGAACATCAAGTTTGGGTAACTATTAAAAACAGAGTACTTTCCTGGAGCTCCAGGAAACAATGTTCACAAAAAATATCGACATTTATGGATATATATATTGAATCCAAAAGTTTTGGTTCAAATATTCTATAGATAAAATGGGTGTTATTTTATGTTCATATCATCTAAGAAAATGTACCTATTTTTGTGATAGCTCCTATTCTATTTCAATATCTAAAACCCCTCTACAAAAATCTAGAACTAAATACTTTGATGCTGGATTTCATTTCCTAGTAGATCATATAAATAATGGTTATATATTTTTAAAATTTGTTCCTACAATTAAATACTTTGTAGAAATATTGACAAATCAATTAGACACTGTTAAATTTGAGAAAATAATGTTTGAATTGGGTATAGAGGAATCCTATGAACTGCATAGTATAATTACTATATTAATAAATCTAAATATATTTTTACCTGGATTCTATATCAATCAATTATTTTCTACTATAAATAAATGTAAATATAAAATTATGTTAAATATTATATGTTAAACAATAATAATCCCTTTGTTAAACCATACAACTATTTTCCCTAATACATTTAAGAGGGTTTTTATTAAAATGGAACACAAGTTTAATCAATGAATACTGTTTAGTTTATTGATAAACATCTAACATAGGGAGAATTTTTTTATGATTAAATATATTTTTATGTTGTTTTAATATTTAACAAATTTTATATTTTGTAATTTACAAAAGGGGGATATTGTTTGTAATTATGTATCAATGATTTTAAAACTCACTTGGTTATGATTAATTACACTTAGATCACATTTAATTAAAGTTAATATAGTTTAGTAGTATTATATATCATTTAAATATTCTTTTAATAATTTTTATTATTGGTTTTTAGATTAATTTATACTCTTTATCTTTTCATTTATTCTTTATGTGTTGTAAAAATATGGCCCATTCAAAAACCCCATAGGCCAGGCCTTCAACAACTCTTTGTAAGACTTGGAGATCAACCCAAATGGGAGGACAAAACCTTGTCACACAGATAGAGGAGGGGTCAAACATAGTTCACTCTTCTAGAGTGACGAAACTTATAAATGGCCCTAAAGGCATGCCTGCATGTCCATTTGTGAGATACATATCCCATTGGTGTCATAGGTCAATGTTTGTGTGTACTGTGTTTTTAATTTTTTTTATATGCTCTATTGCACAATCATTGTTATATAGATAGTTCATATTGTATTGAATTCAATTTGATATAGAGTATTAATATTATTTTTCATATTTTATTCAATTATAAAATATAAGTGTTGACACACATGACTGTTAGATCTATTCTCTTTAAGTCGTCTGAACTCCTTTCTTATCTTGTTCACTTGTTTTAAACTCCCATGCATCATTCTGTTCAAAAACATTTATATTATATAGATGTTAACATGGTCATCATGACACCATATATATTCATAGTATTTCAATAATACCTAAAAATTTTCCTCCAACCATTTCTTTTTGTTGAGCATTCCTTATTCATCTTCTTGCATTTTCACTCAAGCTAATAGGGGCTCAACCTCTTATTTGTCTTCAGCGTTCCATCTTCAACTGTGATTGATTATAGGAACAGATAAGTGTTTATATTCTTCTTATTTTTTCAAAAACATCCCCATTTCATGTTTTTATAGATTCACCATTGGAAACAAATAGTGAATCACGATCCACCATTGGAAACCAATAGTGAGTCACGAGTTACTATTGGATCTCAATGGTTGGTTAGTGAACTATCACTATTTTTTAGCTGTGAATTTTTTTCTCAATTTTGGATATCAACTGTGGGTAATTTTATTAACTATGATGTTTTCCCAAATATACTGAGACTCATTACAATCTTTTTCACACTCTATCTGTTACTCTAACTTAATCTACTGAGTACATAGTTTTCTTTATAAAAGTTTGACTTTATTGAATCTTTTTAATTTTTTTATAAAAAACGTTTTATTTTGTTTATCAGTTGTTTTTAATTAATTTTATATATAGATAATTTTTTCTTTTATATTTATTCTAGATAATAGATTCATTGTAACAAAATCATTTTTTCATTCATTCTACTAGCCTTTATTATTTTATTACTCCTTGGGAAATAATAATTTTTATTTCTACACCTAGGATCCCTTTATGTTATATTGAAATTATATTCGGTGAGCCACCATTAGACATTTCCAACAGTATGAAATGTGTCACCATTATTGATCTAAAATATTGATCCATGATTCACCATTGGACATCAAATGGCTCTACAATTTTTATTTTTCTCATGAGGCCTTTGACTGCATAGTTTCATGAAATAATTTTTTTTTCATTAAATTGGTTTTTACAAGAAATTTTAATGCATGCATTTTCTCTGTTTTCAATGGTATTTAATGATCAACCTCTCTCTATTCTCAATAGTAAGTCATCACCCAACATTTGTTAAAAAATGTTTCCAAAATTTTTATATCAGATTTTTTATTAATTTTGTTAAAATAAACTTATTTCATAAATTTATTATTAGTAAATGTTTTAATATTAATAAATCTTGTGTATAAATAATTATAAAATTATTTTTATTTACACTCATTGATGAAGAATATAATTCACATGACATTCTTTTTTTACAAATATTCTAATGTATATATAATCTTGAATATTATATATTTATTTCAAATGTTTTAGAATTGATATTTTTTTGTAATTTATATGCACAAAATATTAACTGTATTATTTTAATATATCATATAGAGATATAAACCCCGATTTTGTTTTGATTTTATCATATCTTTAACAAACTAGGGTAAAATTCATATTTCTAATTTATTTATACACTTATATTATTCTTGAATATTTTGGTTAGATATATACTATTAAAGGAGTGTGATATAATGATCTGAGATATATCTTCAAGGATATATAAAATATTCCAATGTAAACCATTATACAATAATACTATGAAAGAATATTTTCTCCTCAAAATTTATCAATAATCTTCTTTATCTTCATTTAATTTTTTATGATCACTAAAGATCACCATTTATTTCATCTTCCCCATTACAGTGATCAATGAATTTTGGAATCTTTGAATTTCTATCAAATCATCTCGATGGTTATTTTATTTTTTATGTTATTTCTTTATTGTAATTCTTCCAAACATCTATTTTCCCTCCAAATTATGGTCTATTATTTTCATATCCAAAATATTTCATTTGGATATTCCTCTATTCCAATATTAATTTCTGGTCTCTCCTCGTTGATTAAAATATGGCGTGTTGTGAGTCCTTAAAATGATAAGGGTTATACCTCCAAGTGTGAAAAAGGGTTATTTTCTTCTTCTGTACGTAATTGGTTTATCAATTCCATTAAAATGTGAGGATCTTTTGAATACGATTCACATCATAGAGTAGAAACTATTTATGACAGTACTCTATCCTTGGTGATCCATACCTATATAAAAACTTCATATGATATCTATTTTATTTTTTCTTAAATTTTAACAATAGTTAATCTATTATATCTTAACTATGTTTTAATATTACAAAAAGGACTATTTACCTCCCCTAACCTCTAATTACTACTTCTTTACGAAGGGACCTAACACAAGAGTAGTCATAGATTCATATATTTTATTCTTTATTTATAGATTATTTATTATAGGATCTTAATATACAATACCATTGTATTTTCCATGAAACATTTTCATAAATTATCATATAATGGTTTTATTTTCCATTTCTAATATCATTCTTCATACGAACTATCTAATGCAGAATATATTTTTCTTTTTCTCCAAGGTTCCATAGCTTTTATATATTTAGTAAATTTTATTCATAGAATATTATATTGAATATTCCTTACCTATTCATCAAATCAGAAAAAAAAATCTAATATTCCCATGAATTAGTCATTCATAGAAAATTGGTGGAGATGTATAATACATTTCTTTCCATTCCAAAAAATAATTTCATCTAAAATCATTTTATATGAAAATTATTATATATATGCTTTAATTCTCAGTATTAGTTGGTTCACACTAACATTCCTCATAAAAAATTATGTAACATTTAAAAAATGTTCTTTTATTATAATTTATAATTTTAAATGATCGGTTAATTTTTTATAAACACTATAATTATTCTATTTATCTATATAATACTTATGTGGATTTCATAAACCATTAATGTTATATTTATTTTATTTAAAATTAACTTAGTAATGTTCTTAATATTATCTCTTATTTATTTTAGAATCACATTATTTTGGAATGATATCTATAACATTATCCACAAGATAATATACAAATTGCTCTTTTTTTCTTGGTGATCTCAATTTATTTACTATTTTAATGAACCATTAATGAATTTTACTGACTAATACACTAATAATAAAATAAAAGGACCTATAATCTCATCTCAAGATACCTCAATTATTTTGATGAAATTTTGATGTTATAAAATTATTAAAATCCAAATAAAAATTCATATTTGTAACGTGGTTACATATGAATAATTTTGATTGTGTCTATTTCTTTGAATGGAAATAATAATGTCTTTTTTACTCTAAAATAAACTAAAATTAATTTTAATGTTCTCTCATAGAGTTAGATACTTATTTCTAATGAACTAAATACTCTTGTATTATAATGATAAAATTTTCAACTCCATTATTAGTAATATACTATTTCATTCTTTCTTAATGGTACTTTAAATAATTCCTATAAAAAATATTTGTTTGATATAGATTAATATTAAAAATAGTTCCTATATTCTTTTTTATTATAATGAATATAATTTTTCTTTTCACACTTTTCAGTGCATGAAATCATAAATATATTAATATAATATAGAAATTAGAAATCATCATGTAGAAATATTAGATTCAGTGTATGAGGTAGAAACCCCCTTTGTTAAAAATTTTAGGTTTGTAATTGTTTCAAAAGTATACTACTAGAGGGGGTGAATTTTAGTATGAAATTAACTAAAAATTTATATCCTCTTAAAAGGATACAACATATAGAATTTCAAATATCTAAAAAGACCAATTATATTGATGTAAAATCCAAATATTGATGTTTAATAATCGATATTTCAGATCACTAATCAATATAATATAAAAAATATAAAAATATAAAACTATAATTATTTTAAAAATAAAATTGAAATTAAAATTTTAAGAGTATTTTAATTAAAAAAATCAATATGAAATTTCATATTAAATATAGCTAAAATTATAATTATAATTATTAGTTTTATTCCATTATTAATATCATATCTTTAGTCTTGACCGAGGTAACCAAAAAAATAAAAAACATTATATGGTATCCATTTCATAGAGAATGAATATTGTATCATTCATCATTATCATGGCTGATATTGATCAACATGATTGTAATTTATCCCAATACATTATTATAAAGATTTGAATACCTCACTATAGTGATTGTTATATTGTTTTATCCTCTATAATTTCATGAAACTCTATAACCCAACTAAAGGAACCAGTAAATTGGTGTTCCCACTATATAACCAGTATCTTGGTAAAATAATAAAAGCAAGATCGTCCATAATATATTTAGTTCAAGTAAAACCTCTATCTAGAAATCAAATTGACCCCCCCCCCCCTAGTATAACCCACTTGAATTCCTATTCAAAATATTTATCCTAAAGACCTGGGGATATGATGTGGCATGACCATGACAACAAGTCAAATAGATCGTGAAAAAGGTAAGAATAGAGGACTCTAACATCTTGGATCCAATGATTAGCATAGGGAACTAGGTCAAACGGGAACCTAAAAATATATAGACACCAGAACATATACTTATAATCCCATAGTGAATCGTATACAACAATGAAACAAAACAATTTACATGAAAATGAACAACCACCCATGACAAATACCATATAACATCCTATAATCCTCATTATTGACAGGCCTCATGTCCAATCCATGACATGCCAACCAAGACCACTGCCCTATAAAACTATATCCATCTAATATTTCATATTAAAATCATCCTCACCATTATCATTTTAATCTATTACACTTCAAAATTCAAAAAAATTATAACATAACCATCTGAAAACTTCTTTTCTATTAAATTAGATTCAACTAAAATGGTTCTCATCCCTAAGAATCAAATCCAAACCTAAGGAATAAATAAATCGGTCCCCATAAAATGAATAAAAAAATTAATCATAATTATAAAATACAATCAAAAAATTTCACACAATGAGAATCAAAATATAACACAAAATCAGAATATAATAAACACACCATCCCGGGGAGTATTTATACCCAAAAAATATATACGATAAAATCAAATCCTAATAGATAAATATTGGAAACCTAACATTATAATACACAGTAAAACCATAAAAATTTACTATATTTGGATACTAGATATATAAAAATATAATTTTGGTACATTATAATTCATAATATATACATTTTACCTCACATTGATCCTTTCCTGAAGTACCATACTTTAAAGCATTCATTATAACATACATAAAGGAGACATTAGGAAGGGGAGCTATGTTATCTCCTAAGGACAAACATGGGAGATAGAAGTTAATGATAATAAAAATATAAGATAAACATATGGGTATGAGATCAAAGTCATAATGAAAAATATTTATACAAAATATATCAGAGATAATAATCATGATAATGGGCATAAAAATTTATCATTTTAAAAGATATGCTTTATAAGGGTGAGACATCTACATCAATAAATCATAAACCACAATTTATAATCATATACATAAACAATTTCATAATAGTGTTTAACTATGATATGTATAGAATCAATTTCATATTTCATGTTAACATGATTTATAATCATAATTTATTGAATTTTGAATCAATACATACGTCCCATCTCATAACAGATCAGGTTTCATCATCAGGTTCCCAAATTGGATGAATCACATCGATTTGTTGCCCATAATTGATCAAGAACAATAACTTTTCCCCATATTTGATCAAGAAAACTAACTAGTTTACCTAATGTATAATATACATTGACTTGTTTTTGATAGTGGGCAATGTATATAGAGTTGATTCCCATAATTCTATTTATGTTATTTAAAAAAGTAATCAATTAATTGAAGGGCTATATAATTATTCTCTCTCAAATTATATATTTAATACCATAAATATATATGTCATAAGATCATATATTGTTCATTATTTAATCATAATATAACCAAAAAAATAAAATATATTTTATAGAAATTTAATCATTCCATCATATCATTATCCATTAAAAATAAATGGTATTAAAAAACACACAAATTCCTAATCATAACTGTATTGGATTACAAATCTAGTAAAGAATATTTAATAATAAGGGATATAATCATAAATCAGAATTGATTTAAAACAACTCTAAACTATTTCATGATGAAAATACAATTTTATTGAAATCAAATAATAAAAATATATTGTTTTCGAAAATATATTGGGAATAATTTTATTACAAATGAAACATGGGAACTTGTAAAGGAATATTCAAAGCCTTTATTATTCATGATAGTGTGATATTTTTTTCATTCTATATATGTTAAAATATTAATTCCTTTCCTGTTTTTTTAAGTTAAAAGGTGATAATTTGTGTGATTCCATGAAGATTCCTTTGAATTTTTTATTAAAAATCCAAACATTTGATAAAATTTATTTAAAAACAAATAAAATAATATCTCAAACATTCTTGAATAATATCAAATAAATAATTAAAATTTATGAAAATTATTTCAGACACAATAGTAATACACAATTGGTTTTTTGTAACACACATTTGTTTAGAGTATTGAGTATATAATGTTGAAAAAATGGAAGGAAAACATGTATTATTTATAAAAAACAAAGAGGACAAGAAAAAATAATGTGATTTGTCTGATAATGATAATATAATTTTCTCAATGGAAATTCAAGCATAAACAATCTCAAATAAATTATGATTGTGATGTACGTCCTCTACAAGTTTGGAATCATTAATATTTAAAACTCATGAATGAGGAAAACATATATAGAAATTTATATCCCCTTAGTTTTCTTGAGATTAAACATAAAATAAATTCATATATATTATATAAAATATAAAAATTAAAAAACTGTGGAATGTTGCATCTTTCTCACCGAAATAAAAGTTAAATGAAAATATCTTACCTAATGTATCATCTTACTTTGTTCTCATTTTAACCAAATGTATAATAATTATAAATTTGATATAAATTTTTTACATTATTATACTCTTAGATATCACACTAGATATGATTTACTTAGAATATCATATCATCAATTTATTAATAAGTTTTAATTAAAATAATTATTTATAGAAAAAACTATTTTGTTTCTCAGGCCCGTTTCGATTAGGTAGCCTCAGTATTTCTAATTTGATCATAATTACAAGATATTGATAATTTTAAAAATTATATTAATACAATATATATATATATATATTTAATAATTCAGAAAATATTTAGGTAATAAATCAGTTATACTATTCTTTGAGACCGTAGGTCGTGCGTACTCATGATCTATGTTTTCACATTTCAGTAGACAATAAGAAAAGATGGTAAAAAATAATTCATATTTTGATAATCATTATTTAATCAAATTAATCATATATATTCATAAAATAATTCTATATTGATAAAATGTTATATTATGAATTAAAAATGAATTGCATTTCATCATTGAGGTGGTTGTACACACGAACGTAGAAGTGATATTATAATTTTCTGGAAGATGGAAAGGTAAGAGTCTATATGTTTCATTATAATAAAATATTTATAAAATAATCAAAAATATAATCTATAAACACTAAACACATCCTAATTTCCATCCTTTAACGATGGTGATGGAAAATTAATTGTATTACTTCACAGATGTGGTAGTGCACATGTATGCACAAGTGATACATTCAAATACAATTAAATGTACTAGAGGGTGGATGGTAGTGCTTTAATTTTTATAATAATATTTAACTAAATTAAGTCTAAAAATTTTATTATTTAATTATTAGTTAAATAGATTTAGAATAGGTATGAAAAAACATATATTGAAAGAGTTCATGTATGAAATTTACCTCTTCTTCAATAGGACACCATCAAATACCTTTTGATAGACCCTTGGAATGGTTTTTTTAGATGATAAGAATCTATTATTAATATATATTGATTTTAAAAAGAATATATGGTACTGCTTTGTTGATCTAGATATCTCAAAGGTTGTGAATAAAGGAGAAGTAGTGGTACCCCATTATAAGCGACAAGACATGCACTCTTGGAACAATATAAATATATAAATAAATATAATTTATTTGTCTTTATAAAATGGATCCAAATTGATATATTTATAATATTTTATTATTATGAATAAAAATAATCTAATAAAAAATATTTTGACAAGTTTATGTGATTTTTTCACACTTACTTATTTTATGTTGACCATCATTACCCTTTTGATAATTTTAGTGATATAAATGTTTTATAATTTTTATGGGCCAATAATGTTACAATAAAAATAAATATAATCCACAAATTAAAAAAATTATATTTTAAATAGAATCTCATTCCTTTATCCAAATATATTATTTTTATGAAAGTCGAATAGTTTAATGAAATATTATTTATTATAAAAAATCATTAATGACATTTTTTAAAATACATCTAATATTAGAAAAGTAAGAAAGAGTCATTTTTCACATTATCTATTACATAAATATTATAAAAGGTAAATATCAATGCCAAATGGAAAAAGGTAATATTTTAACATTTAAATTGACTATAAATGAAAAAGAAGAATAAAATGAAATTAATAAATGATGTTTAATTAATTTAATGTCCTAAAACATTTTTCTACCCTAATTATGTAATTTTATATTTACCATGTCAAATACAATTTACTATGACCACTATTTAGGTTAATAAATAAAAACCTATATACCATATTTTTCCCTCCGATTCCAAATATAGATTCTATTTTTCATGATTAAATTCTTATAAATGGTAAAAGTTACTATAAATTTTACACACAATAAACAGTTATACATAGTTTTTCAAAATAAATGACTTTTTAGTATAAATTTGTTTTACACTAATTACAACCATAAACATGACTCTAATGGAAATTATTTTATTATTAATAATATATGAGAACAAATACTATATAAAAATTTATATTTTTATATTCTTGAAACATAAATACATTTTTAGTAAAAATTCATATTTTTCCCATTTTACATGAAAGTGAATCTTTTTTAGAAAAATATTATAAAAACCAAAGTTAATTTGGAAATAGTTATTTTAAAAATATATTACTCTAATAAATTTCAAATTCTATATGTTCCAAACATTAATTATATTTATTTTTTAATAAGACCTATTTTTCTGAGAATGTATTTTGAATAAGAAAATGACTTCGCCAAAAATTGAGTGCTCAATTTCTATGAATTTTTCAATAGTTTTTTCTGACCATAAAATATATTTCAAAAAAATAATTATATTAATACACGAGAATGAAATAGTTATGTTATAAATTTCATTACGGAATAATTTTTCATGGTTCATTTAAGATCGATGTTGTCTATTATATATTCTATAAAACATTATATTATTTTGAAATTACTCAGGGCCACATTCTCCCAACTCAATTAATAAATTACTTCATATAAATTTTACCAATTTATCAATAATGATGTAGTTCAATTAAAAAAATTATTTTGGAAAACCCAGACCATAATATGTGTTAATAAATCTTCTACATGAAAATAGGTTATGATAAATAATAAGGTCATCATGAATAATTAATATCATGGTTTTTAAATTGTTGAATTGTAGTGTGAAGGGGAAATATTGATAAAATGTGAAAATTAATATCCGAGTAATAATTGAAATTGATATAGATCGTTTATCACAAAATGTGTATAATAATGATAAATATAATTACTATAAAACTATAAATCAAAGAGGTGTCAAAATAACATCAATTCGGGAGATATAAATGTAATAGGAAAAAAATATACCAAGAATTTTTTTTCTTAAGTTATGGAATTATACCACCATATAGAATATCAAAATAAAGAAATATACATACATTAAATGTATAATTTCATCCATTAATCCTATTCCAAGACAATCTCATTAGTTCCTCCTAATGATGTGTATTCAAAAATAATTTCTCATATATGAAGCAATAAAATGAAACTACATAATACAACAAATGATACCAATATATTATTAATTTATTTTAATATTGACCAAAAATACATGCATCCCAATAGGTAGGATGATATTAAAAATGTATATACACTAAAATGATGAAATAATACGTTTTTCCTTACATTTTCCACAATAACACCAATTGATTGACTTCCCTTATATCATAATTTACCATACATCACAAATAAAATAAGTAAACGATGAATTAAAGAATTTTTTAACCTCAATAGTGAACTTATAACAATAAAACTATATCAATAGAAAATTAATTTTATTCATTACATATATTCTTTCTTGCTAATCCAAATATTAAACCTATGTCTTACATATAACATAACACAACGGTACACCTCCAAAAATATATTGAATCCATATGATAAAAAATATAATCAAACAATGTAGTGAAATTCAAAATAATATTATGATTTTTATTTAGATACTAACTTAAAAAAATTATCCTTAGTATAGATTAAAATATCCTTGAAAATAATACCCTTTAAATGAATCACTTTTCAACCAATAAAATTATTCATAACCCACTATAAAATATACCACAGTTAACTTTACATGAAATTATTTACTAATTCAAGGGAAATTTAATCTCAAATAGTGCACTCTTCCTCAAAACTATTAAATAGTTCAAATCACCTATAAATCCCATAACATAAAACCTCAAAAGGTGTATCAATGACATCAAAATAACGATCAACCATAATCTTTTAAACTAATAAATGTATACAGAAATATTAAGGTAACCTCGCATGATAACATATTTTCCTCCAAAACATTACACAATTGTTATTCCTAAAATAAAATATATGACTATTATATATATATATATATTAGATCCAATATTCAAAAAACATTATAAAAGATGAGATAAGTAGTATTTTTATAAAATCAAAAACCAATTTGATGCCCACTATTGCTTTTCCCATTTCTATCATTATGGTCAATCATATCATTATCCAACCTATATATTAATACCATACCACTCTATCACTTTTACTACATATCATTATCATTCATAATCTATTTCCAAATAAATTAATAAAAACTACTATAGAACAATACTTAATTTTTTTTATTTTTATATGCATAATATCATTAATAAAACACTTTCAAAACATTATTCTCGAATCCCAACACATATAAACTTCAATCCTTTCTCATAAATTATTTTAATATCTTATGCCCTCCATTTTTATTAGATTTAACAATTGGACTAGGTAATTGGAATGGACAATTCACATGTTCTCCACAAATAATACATATAACTATAACAGTTACATTTGGATGAACATCATATCACTCAACATAATAATTCATTTTACCTAAAAAATTACATTCTCTATGCCTTTCTATTCCCCACATACAACATCTTCCTATTCTATACAGACATTTCTTTAATTTCATTATCCCACATTCTAGATATTTAGGAAGATGAATCATTTTTCCCTTCATTATATTCAGTAAAATCCTAATTTATCATATTAGGTGTGATAAATAACTCACCATTGTCGATATAGTTAATCATGTGATGGGATAGTAAATTAAGCGTAATCACATGGATTTGAATTCCTGCTCTAATTTCATTTGGTTTCCTATAAGAACAATCATTCCATTTTTTACCATATTACGTGTTTCCAAAAATCTATATGGTTAAATTCATTTACTAAAACCAAAAAAAACATTGAGAAAAATAAATCTTATTAAGTAATCTTCTGAAGATAAAAATATTCATTGGATATCTATATGAAGATAACTTTATTTCAAACTATGATAATATTTGATTAAACTATGTCATCTATTTTGATCACCAATTAAAATAATTTATAATGGTAATTATATAAAATGACTGTTAACCAAACCATATCCAATGATATTTTCCAACTAGGTGTATAGAAGGTGAACACTCATCATTCAATAAATCGATGGTTAATATATACTCGACAAACTCTTTTCAAGGATATTACTCTAAGATAAACTTGTGACAAAACAACATGAGCATATACTATTTTTATCGGTTTATTTCTAAGATAAAAACTTATTATATTCCTTTACAAAACATTTGGATAATATTCTTTATTTAGAATTATAAAAAGTTTATTCTATTCTTTTCTCTATTCCCAGTCTCCATATAAGGAAAAAACTATAATACCAACTATAGTGACCCACTGATTTTATATAAAAATATAAAATAAATAAAATATGATTAAAGAATATATATCATTATAAATAATGTTATAATAATAATAGTTTATAGTTTTTAAATTATAGATATATAATCACATTATACAGGTACATTATTCATAATCTCATAAAATGTCCATATCACTTTTTACATTTCCTGATATACCATATTAAAACCCTTTAGTTATAACCTTGGGAAAGGAAACATAAGAATAGTGGATCATATATTATAAGTAAGGGTAATGATTAAAGATATAATACTATGATCATATAAATAAATATGTTATCCATAAGGATATATTATAATGATATTACTATATGATGATAATATTATATCTATCAGGGATAAATATTATCATTAATGGAATAAGAAATTATGTTATAAAAATACATAAATCCTATGGGTGGAATATCTTAAAAATCAATAATGAACCACTATTTCAAATCACAATCATAAAATAATTTCATAAAAATATTTCACAATAGTTGTATCGAAACCATATCATAAGTCAATGTTAACTACTAACACCAATAAATAATATTGGATCACGTATCCACAAACATTTTCCATATTATATTGGATCTAACGTCATCTCATGGTTCCTATAGTGGATCAAGGAATTTTACTTTATCCCCATCGTGGATCAATCATGTCAAATATTTTCCCATACTAGAGCATGCACATTAACATGATTACCATAGTTGACTAAGAACGTTGGCATGTTTCCTTAAGTAGATCAATAACATCAACTCATATATCATTGTTATATCATAAGAAAAAACATACCCCGTTCATGGGAGGGATATTTATCTTCACAACCACTCATCACATAATGAAAACCATACATATTTATTCCACAAAATCATATAGCATTTGTCACATCATCCTAACATAACCCATAAATATAATATATGTTTCAGGAAAATTACAGCATAGAAAAAAAATTGAACAATAAATAGATTTTATAAAAATATATTCCTCATACTAATAACCATATTTAATCATATCCCCAAAAATTCATAATTAGCATCAAATAATGGAATCATTGGTTAAAATTCATTTATAAAATCACGTGAGTATTTCATAGTGAAAACAATCATATAATTTGGAAATACCTTATTTAAAATAAAAAAAAATCAAAAATATTTGGATAAAATTATCATTCAATAGAAAAATGTAAAGTTGTAATGTATGCCCAGATTCATTGATAGTTCATGACTGATAAAACTTATTTTGAAATCGAGTATGTTAAAATAAATATTTCATTCACATTTTTTTTATAAAGTCAAACGTTCGTCATTCAAAAGACCCCTAGTTGATTCTTTTAAAAAATTGAAAAAAAAACTCCATCATGGATAAAAACTACTTAAAACATCCATTGGAGAATATTAAAAAATACTTCAAATATTTTATAGAAAACAATTTCATTTAATAAAAAAATTCCCAGCCAAATTGAAAATTGTAATCGGGTATTCATAAAAAATTTATTATGGCCTCTTGAGTAGTTAATCTATAAAATATGGAAGGAAATTGTTTATTTTCTAAAAAAGTTTAAAAAAACTATAAATGTATTTTTTCCAATAATGTACATATATTTTTCTTAGTGGACATTCAAGAATAATCAATCCTAAATAAAATGGGATTATGACATAAATCCATTACATCTTTGGTAACATTTATAACAAAAACTATTGGAAGCTATATCCTTATATGGATAATTATATCCCCATTAATATTTTAGATTCATTGTAACAAATATTTTTTGATAGTATATATAACTCATTAGACAATAAAGTGGTGAGTATGGTGTGTGCCTTACACAAATAGATGTTAGATGAATATCCCATACGTCAACGATCATATCCCTTCGTACATAGTCGGATCTATTATTTAATAAATATATATTTATTATAAGTCCCTGAGAAAAATATAAACACATATATTAAAACATATATTATTTACATATAACACTTAATTTCCATTCATAAGTAATTTTTTTTGAAAATATTGTTCCATGTGATGGTTGTTTCTTTTCTTTGGCTTGTTTTGGTTCATCAATACACATCTGTCAACATTATTCATGGTTCCATCATATATATAATGTAAATCATGAAATAAATTTCATAGATATTAATTATATTGTTATTTATATTAATCCTAAAATTTTATAGGTATATGTATTAATTATTTTGTTCGTGCAGATGATAGGTCGTACGTTTGAAGGAATAATATTTTTACTATTCGAAAATTGAAAAAAAATAAACATAAATATTAATTAACCTTTCTACAATCATAATTCTATCATATATATAAAATATATTCATTAAATATATATTCATTAAAATCAATGTAAATGTGAATAGAAAAATTAGTAACATCGCTTCTTGGAGCAGGTAGCCAACACATATATTTCAGCAACATTTTCATTTTCCAATGGATGTGAAGGTATGAAGGTAGATATGATATTATCATTAAATATGAATAGTTTTTTCATAAATATAATATCATAAAATTGAAACTATCATAATAAACATCTATTAAATATTTTTATGTAAAAAAATTGTTTCACTGTATAGATGGGGTTTCATCACATATGTATGGGTTATACATTCACAAACCAATTTGATGGAATATAGGGGGAATATTTGCGGTTTCATAAAACTATTGAAATTTCATTATATTGAAGATAATTGTGGTATTATTTCATTATGAATACCAATAATATATAGTATTTATAAGTATAAATAAGTTGAAATTAGTTGAGTAAGATGTTATCCTCTTCTTTAGTAGGGCTCCTATAGTTCCCGTCATATGGACCCTTAGAATGATATTTTAACCATACAAGAACATATATATCATGGATAATTTTACTGGGATGAAAAAATGGGATGGTTTTTTTAATGTCTCAATGTGTGTGAGGAATATTGGAGAAGAAGTTCTCATTTTTATGTGATGAGACATACACTCTTGTAATTAATTAAAGTATTATATTAATATTTATTTATTTTTGTGGAATTTTCATTGAAAATTTATATATTTAGAATATAATGTGGGAATGAGTTGAAATAATATAATACAATAAAATTTTATATATTTACGAGATTTTTCCCCCTTATTGAAATGAACCACCAATTTTCATTTTCTTGATAGTAGAACGATTCATTACTAGGCCTTAAGAAACATCCCCAAGATGCCAAAGGCTAGAAATAAATGAAGAAGCATTTCAAATACATGTTGGGGGATGATTTACCCTTAATGAAAAACCCATAAACCAACCAAGCATAACCAAAAATCACTATATGATGCGTGAAAAAAAGAATGAAAACTAAACAACTTCATTTATGTCAAACCACATCAATGTACACAACCGTGGAATACAAAACAAAACCTAATAGTACATAGTCAAAGAACCACTCAAGTCTCTAAAAAGACACCAAAAGCCATGCTCCATGAGCTCCAAGCTCCACAACATCACCCAAGCATAACAACGGGAAACTAGCAATGAGATGTGTTACCTTTAACTGTGTCCCATAATATGACATTTTCTAAAGCACCAACGTGCAAAAGCAGGGGTGAGTATAAAACTCAGTAGTTTTTCCCCAAATACTTCCCTACTCACGCTACTAGGATAAAAGAGTAAGCCACCTTTCTATAAAAAAATTTTATATAAAACATTTTTTCAAAAGTAGTTTATAACTAAATATAAACATGTTTCCAAAACCATTCATAACGAATGGGTTTCCAAGAGGAATATAAACCAATTTTCAAGCACGTTAATTTTCCAAAAAAATAACCAACCAAGCTTTAGAACCATTTCAAAAACATTCCTTTTTGGCATACCCAACCAATTCACAAACCTATAAAATCTACAATGCATGCTACGTTATGAATGTTCCATACTCATTAGCGGTTTCTCATAGATCTACCAAGAAGTCACAAGGTAATTGTATCCCATGTGTCGTTACACCTTTGGCACCGAGAAAAAGGTCATATTTCATCCAAGCCTCGTACTTAAAAGTCCCATGAACCATTAAACGTTTGGCACTGAGCACAAGGTATTATTCCAAACAAGCCTCATATATGCAATAGGAAAACACACCACACATTCACAACATTCATTCCAAAACCATCCTTTCAATAAAACACCATTTTAATGAAAACGATTTTCATAAAAACCATGTGTGTTCAACCAATTCAAGCCATTTCAATAAAACTGTACTTTTATTGAAAACTAATGAATCATCCAATTTCATCAAGCCATTTCAATACCAAACCATTTAAATACACACTTTTTTTATTTAAAACCCAAAATTCATAAAACCATTTACCATTCCAGAAAATCATAATTTAAAATCAACATTTTAAATTCAAGAAGCCAAATCACTTTTCCCAACAATTCACCAAGATTGCACAATTTCATCAAAACCATAATTCATTACTAAAGAAGATTTATTACATGGTTTTCACAATCAATTTCATTCAAATTACCCAATTTGGAACCAATCCAATCAATTATAACAAAATGAGTTGATAGTGAAGCCTCCGACCCTAAAGGTTTTGACAAAAACCATAACAAATAGAGAACGCACAAGAAGACCAGGTCAATTCTCCCAGAATCCTCCTTAGATCTCTTCTCCTAACACAACAGAGACCAAATCTCATCATGTTCGGAATCCACACACTTAGATCTACCCATAACGGGCGTCGATCTTAGCAAAATAGAGAAGAAGAGATGTAGATCTATGTAGATCTAAAAAACCAAACAAGCATTATCACATACCTCATGAATCCGGCTTCAATTCTCCAAGAGAAGCCTTCGTATCGCCTTCAGAATGATTGGAGAACCTTACATGACCTTAGTAGAACCGAAATCTTGAGTTAGGGCTACTTAGGAGAAAAAATCTGCTACATAGAGGGAAAACGTGTGAGATTAACCTTTATAGGATCTCATTTAAGTGGTCGCACGATTAGTTCGCACAGTTTGAAAAACCATGCACTAACTGTGCATTAGCTACGGCCTCGACCACCCTTGTCACACTGTTTGGATTCATAGTTAGACATATCGTGTGCCGACCATGAAGAAGCTACTACCTCCAAGACCCACTGCACAGGGTTTGGTGGCACAGTTTAGACAAACCGTGCGCTGCCCCATGTGACTTCCCCTTTGCCTCACAACATCATTAAAAGTTCTCCCAACTCTCCCATTATACATTCTTAACATTAAAAACATAAAAATCATCAAGAGAGGGTTATATACATTAAATTGGTGGTACTACATTCTCCCCACCATTGGTCTTTCCGTCCTCGTAAAGTATAAAACCTTCACACAGCTGAAAGAGTTCCATCCATTGCTCTTTCATTTCCTCTTCACGTTCCCATGTCTCTTCCTGAATCTGACTGTGCTGCCATAAAACCCGCACTAGACCGATGATTTTTCCATGAAATACTTTATATTTCATATCCAATATCTGTACTGGGATATGTATCAACAAATCATCCGGCTCTAGGTCAACGTGGTCCCATCTGATCACATGGTTAGGATCAGGATGATACTTTTTCAACTGAGATACATGGAACACATTATGCACCGAACTAAACCATTTTGGTAATGTCAACCGATATTCCACCTCTCCAACCCATTCCATTATCTCAAAAGTGCCAATGTATCTAGGAGATAACTTGCCCCACCTCTCAAAATGACGATGTCCATGCCTTGGTGAGATCTTCAAGAAGACATGATCACCCACAACGAACAACAATGGTCTTCGACGATGATCTACATAAGATTTATGACAACTCTGAGCCATCTCCAACATCTTTCTAATCAACTAGATATTCTCTATTGTCTCTTGGGAAAGTCTTGGCCAGACTAGTGATGTTTCACCCGTTTCCACATAGCATAGTAGATAACGACAAGGACGCCCATACAATGCTTCAAACAGATCCATGCGTATCGAGGCTTGAAAGATGTTATTGTATGTGAACTCCACTAAGGGTATATTCTCCTCCCATGAGACACAAAATCCATTACTCAACCCCGCAACATGTCTTTAAATGTTTGTATCGTCCACTCGGATTGCCCATCCGTCTGAGGGTGATACGCTCTGCTCATAGTCAACTAAGTCCCAAGGGATTGCTGTAATGATTTCCAGAAACGATATGTGAACCTCGGATCTCTATATGAGACTATAGACACTGTTACACAATTAATCTTTACCACTTACTGGGTATAAATTTTTGAAATATCTTCCACCATATGGGTTTCACGAATAGGGATGAAATGTACCGACTTGGTTAGACAATCTACTATCACTCAAATGGAATCGTGTTTCTGAACCATTTTTGGAAGACCTATAACAAAATCCATTTTTATCTGATCCTATTTCCAAACTAGGATACGTAATGATTGTAACATACATGATGCTCTTTGATGATCTGCTTTAACCTACTGAAAAGTTAAGCACCACGAGACGATCTTAGCCACTTTCCTTTTCATGTCGCTCCACCAAAATTGTGCCTTAAACAACTTATACATCATCTGTGTACCTGGGTTTACATCCCATATTGAATGGTGGTAAGAATGAAATATTTTTTCTTGAAAAAGAATATGTACAACCATCTGATCCTTGAAACATAAAACGGAACCCCCATCAAGTTTCCATCCATCAATGGTCTCCACACCATTGAGTTTTGAACTTAAAACCAAACATTCTACATGAGATGTTTGTGCTTATTTGATCATCTTTACAAAATCAGGAACAAGTGTATCTGAAAAGAAAAAAGCAACATCAGCTCATTTTCGTATATTCCACATGCTTGTCGGAAAAGACTAGCATCAACTTCCATTCATCTAAGGCTTCTTTCGCTAACTGAACATATGACTTTCTACTCAATGCATCTGCCACCGAATTCCCTTTTCCTGGTGAGTACATCAAGAAAAATTCAAACATCTGGAGGTACTCCATCCACCTCCTTTGACTCAGATTTAAATCTCGTAGTGAGAAAATGTGTTTCATGCTTTTGTGTTCCATAAACACAGTAAATTTCTTACCAAAGAGATAATTTCTCCATGTTTTCAAGGCATGGACGATTGCTTCTAACTCCATATCATTTGTTGGTTAATTATTCTCATGAACCCTCAATTTCCTTGGGCCATAATCAACTATATGGTCTCCTTGCTTGAGAACAGAACCCAACCCTATTCCTGAATCATCACAATACACCACATACCCCTATCCTGATTCTGGAAAGATCATGATGGGTGCCGATGTAAGACAAACTTTTAGTTCCTAAAAAGACTTCTGAAATTCTTCTTTCCATTGAAATTGATCATTCTTATTTGTCAGAGTTGTCATTGGTGATGATTTTCATGAGAAATCACGCACAAAGCGTCTATAGTAACTAGATAGACCAAGAAAAATATGTATCTCGAACACATTCTTCGATGGTTTCCAAGAGATAACAGATGCTTTTTTTTCAGGATCAACTGAAACACCTTTCTCCGAAATGACATGGCCAAAGAAACGTATTTCCTGTATCCATAAATCACACTTTGATAACTTCGCATACAAATTATGATCCTTCAAGATTTGTAACACTATTTCTGGGCGCTCCTAATGATTAGCCCTTGTTTTTTAATACACCAAGATATCATCCAAAAACACCACAAGAAAATATTCAATATATCACTAAAATATCCGATTCATTAAATAAATGATGACCTCTGGTTAATTAGTTAGACAAATAGGCATGAATACATATTTGTACTGGCCATATCTACTTCTGAAACCTACCATTGGAATATCCTCCTTCCTAATGTGCAATTGGTGATATGCTGATCACAAGTCAATCTTGGAGAACCACTGAGATCCCCTTAATTGATCGAATAGATCATCAATGCATGGATGTGGATATCTATTCATTATCATAACTTGATTAAGATTACGATAATCAACACATAGCTGAAGAGTTCCATCTACCTTCTTTACAAAAAACACTAGTGCTACCCATGTAGAAGTACTTAGTCGAATGAAACCCTTTCTTTCCTGCTCCTCTAACTATGATTTAAATTCTCGTAACTCTATTGGTTCTATCCTATAATATGGAAGAGAAATAAGACTAGTCCACAGAAGGAGATCAATTGTAAACTCCACTTCCCTTAAAGGTGGTAACCCTGAGAAGTTCTTGGGAAAGACATCTGGAAATTGACCAACCACAGCTGGAAAACTATTTTCCTCAATCTCTTCCATTGATTCCAAAGTCAAAGATGACAATTGGTAAGAGATTTTTACCACCATTGGTGCCAAAAAGCTCTTAGAATCTTTCAGTACCATCCTCACTCCTGTGATAAGATGGTTGATGTCATCCTCATTCTTGAAACTAACTGTTCTCCTATAACATTCGATGTGATCCTTAACCATTGTCATCCAATCCATATCCAGGATTACATCATATACATCCATGGTCAACATTGAGAATTCCCATTTTAAATCAGCTCCATCAACAGTAATAGCACATGATCTACACATAAAGGCTTAATGTTCTCTTTCACCAAGAGGAGTTTTTAGTTTCAAAATAGAAGGCATCATTTCTAGTTTTAAACGTAGCAGATCAACAGCATGAGAACCAACGGAGGAATGTGATGCACCAGTATCAAAGATCAATTGTACAAGGGTAGAATTCAAAGGAATTGTGCCTATCACCGTAGATGGTCTAGCCTGATCATCGACCATCATCTGCTCAGCTCCATACAATTGCTCCATCACTGTACTCCTCTCCTTATGCCTTGTTGAGATTTCCCTGGTTAAGGAGTCATGGTATTTTGAGAATCACCATGGCTAGCTTTGTTATGCTGATGAGACTGATTCTCCTATAGACATCATGTCGAAGCATCTGATCCTTGTGATGCCTGAGAAGTTTCCCGACCACCTGACCTAGAATCACTGCTACAATAGTGCTAAAGATGTCCCATCTTATTGCAATTTTGACATTCTATAGGTTATGTCATACACTCTCTCTTTATGTTTTCATTTAAACCACATTAAAAGGAATCTTCTTTCCTTGGGGATTTTGGAGGAAGGTTCACTGATCCCGCCATCTGGTTCTGATTTCCACTTGAACCATGGAAATAGATGTCCCTTTTCTCTACTGTTCCCAACGGTTGAGTTCTCGCCGTTTCCTGTAGGTATCATCATGATTCCTCCGATCAATATCGAGATGTCATGTTCAGCAATAGTCACTCTGTTCACCATCTCTGTATAAATTTTAATACAGAGCACTGTAATCTTCGATCGAATCACTTTCCATAGCCCTGATTCGAAGATGCATTCCTTCAACGACAGACATACCAGGACCTATGGTGAAAAAAAGACTAAATTCATGAATTTATCTGTATAATCTGTGACAGAGAGAGACTCTAGTTTCATGATGAATAAGTCTTTAATTTTCTGGATCATGAATGTGTGAGGATAGAATCGTTATTTGATAAATTCATCAAAATCCTCCCATGTAATTCCTACATCCAGTTTAGCATGCACCGCTAAATCCCTCCATTGACATGCATGATCATCAAGCATATACGTCCCAAACATGACCTTGAGCTCTGATGGGGTGCCGATGAAATCTAAGATACGATTCATCCTACATAGCCACAACTCCTCCATTTCGGGTTTAGCATCATCCTGAAAGTTCAGTGGATTATTCTTAATGAACTAGATGGTATGATCTGCATGCCTAGGTTCATTCCTCCGGTTCCCAATATCCACAGCATGAAATACCATGACAATACTCTGAACCATCTCTTCATTCACACGTGGTTCTGGTGCAACCAAATTCTCCGCATATTCTTTGTGTTGTTTTCGACGATGCCTATCGGGTGAAATTTTCTAAAACAACAACAAACTCTTTCAATCTCAGTCTCTAGAAACTGATGGATTAGCATTAAAATTCTATCAAATGATCCATCATATCATCGATCAGAACATTGTTTTTCCAAAACAACCTTTTTCCATGTAAAACCATTTTTGAAAACATTCAAAATAATTTTTGAAAATCAACCCAATTTCAAAATACACCCAATACCCTTTTTTCAAAGGCTTTCACATGAAAAATATTTCTGAATTTTTAAAAAATTGGCCCATTCACAAAATCCTTACTCCTTCTTCAAAATGAGATACAAAATCCTAGTGGGAAGTCATTCCTCTACAATTCATGTCATGCTCCTCTCATTGGATAAACCCTTGACAATGAGATTTCCATCATTCTAGAAGTGTATCCAAAACACTTATGTACCCAACACCCTGGTAACTTGAAGTTCAGAATAAATGGGTTAGCTATGTCCTTTTATGATATACATTTGAGTTTCTAACAATCCTACGCCTATTTATGATTATGACCCAAGGAATAGACAAGAATGAATTTCAACTCCAAGACCAAGAACATCGATGACCACTAGTTAGTCAATGACTGAACAAGCTGATACCATTTGTAATAACCCACCAATTCTCATTAGCATGAGAGTACAACGAGTCATTACTAGGCCTTAAGCGACATCACCAAGATTCCAATGGAAGGAAATAAATTCTAAAGGGTTTCAAATACAAGTTGTGGGATGATTTACCCATTATGAAAAACCCATAAACCAACCAAGGATAACCAAAATTCACTATATGATGCATGAACAAAAGAATGACAACTAAACAACTTCATTTATGTCAAACCACATCAAAGTACACAATAGAGGAATACCAAACCAAACATCAAAGTACATAGTAGAAGAACCACTCAAGACTCTCCAAAGACACCAAACTCTAAGCTCCACGAGCTCCAAGATCCACAACATATCCCCAGCATAACAACGAGCCACTAGAAATGAGATTCTTTCCCTTTACCTATGTCCAAGAATACGACGTCTGCAAAAGCACCAACATGCCAAAGCAGGGGTGAGTATAAAACTCAGTAGGTTTTCCACAATGACTTCCCTACTCACACCACTTGGATAGAAGAGTTAGCCACATTAATATAAAAACAGTTTATATAAAACATTTTCTCAAAAGAAGTTTATAACTAAAAATAAACATGTTTCCAAAACCATTCATAACAAAAAGAATTCCAAGAGAAAATTAAACTAATTTTCCAGCACGTTATTTTTCTAAAAAAAATAACCAAACAAGCTTTAGAACCATTTCAAAAAAGTTCCTTTTTGGCACACCCAACCATTTCACAAACCCTTGAAATAAACCATGCATGCTACATTATGACAGTTCGATACACATGAGCGGTTTCTCAATGATCTAACATGTCATCACAAGGTAATTATTTCACATGATCCATTACACCTTTGGTACCGAGCACAAGGTCATATTTCAACCAAGACTTGTACTTAAAAGTCTCAGGTTCCATTAAATGTTTGGCACCCAGAACAAGGTCCTATTTCAACCAAACCTCAAACATGAAACATGAACACACACCACAAATTCACTACATTCATCCCAAAACCATCCTTTCAATAAAATACCCTTTTTTTTAGAACCATTTCCATCCAAACCATGTTTGTTCAACCAATTCAAGCCATTTCAAAAAAACGGTACTTTTATTGAAAACCAAAGAATGAACCAATTTCATCAAGAAAGATCAATACCAAACCATTTCAATAAAACACCCCAATTTATTGAAATCCCAAATTTCATAAAACCATTTACCATTATAGAAAATCCTTTATTTAAAATCAAAATTTTAAAATCATGAATCCAAATCACTTTTCACAACAATTCACCATGATTTCACAATTTCATCAAAACCATAAATCATCACTAAAGAATATTTATTCCATGCATTACACAATAAATATCATTCAAATAAACCAATTTTGAAGCAAGCCAATCAATTCTAACAGGATTAGTCGAGATTGAAAACTCCTACCTCAAAGGTTTTGACGAAAACCCTACCAAACGGAGAACACACAAGATGACCGGGTTGATTCTCAACAAATCCTCCTTAGGTATCTTCTACTAACACAACCAAGACCAAATCTCATCGGTTTTTGAATCCACACACATATATCTACCCATAATGGGCTTATATCTATGAAACCAAGAGAAGACGATATGTATATCTAAGTAGATCTAAGAAACCAAACACGACCGATCACATACCTCAAGAATCTGACTTTGATTCGCCAAGAGAAGCCTTCAGATCGCCTTCAGAATGATGGGAGAACCTTCCTTTACCATAGGAGAACCAAAATCCAGAGTTAGGGCCTCTTTGGAAGAAAAACGAGCTACATTGAGGCAAAAAAGTGTTAGATCCACCTTCATAGGATCTCGTTTAAGTGGTCGCACGGTTAGTTCACACGGTTTGACAAATCATGTGCTAACCGTGCGTTAGCTACTGCCTCGGCCACCATTCTCACACAGTTTGGTTGCACGGTTAGAAAAACCATGAACCGAACATGCAGAACCTACTTCCTCCAAGTCCCAGTGTACACGGTTTGGCTTCACGGTTTAGACAAACAGTGTGCCGCCGGTGCGACTTCTCCTTTGCCTCACAACATCATTCCAAGTTCTCCTGACTCTATCATCCGACACTCTTAACTTCAAAATGATTAAAAGCATCAAGGAAGTGTTACATACTAGAAAACGAGGGTACTAAACTTATTCCATTGTTTTATACCCCACATTCCATTTTGACAGTATCTGTGATATTAGTGTTTTTAACAAATTTTCAGTCTTTAATGTAACCATATATAATAAAGTGACCCATAATTTGGAAATTGATGATATTACAACAATAATAAATTAACTTTTATTAATATAGTATAATTATGATTTTAATTCATTAAATAATATATTTTTAATTATAACATATCATTAATTTTAATATTTTAAATACATCAAATTTTAAAATATAATATGTGTCTAGCTATTGTGAAATTGTTCCAAAATTACATGTATTATTTTATAAGGAAGATATGATCATTTATTAATCCTCCAATATAAGTTTACATGGTTTAGATATCATTATAAACCTAATTATTTTGTTTATCTTTTTGGTTAATCACTCTTTCCCTTAATTGTAGTGATTACCTTTTCCATATTAATTGCTTATAATATTAATTATTAGGTGAAAATTGTATAATATCTATCCATGTGATGAAAAAATAAACCATTAATCATCATAATTGTCTTACATTATTTTTTTTATTTTTTTTAAAATATTTACTAAAATAGTATTTTTCATAAAATACAGTTAATTTCATTTTATAAATTATCTATATAATTTGTCTTTCAAATACATTAAACAGAAAAGTAATTATTATAAAAATAAGTTATCACATTTCAAATATTTTATATCTATCCTAAATTTTTTTGGACCCCATCAAACATCGAAAAAATATTTTTTTAGAGTTTTTTAAAATAATATACTCGATTTTGAAAATAACTGCACAACAACCATCTTACCCTTATTTAATAATTCATGGTAATTTTATAATCAAACAATTTTTAAATATAAATTATGATGATAAAAACTAATATATATTTCAAATAAAAAATTTACTAGAGATACTTTTTTGTCTCTCTGTCATAAAATATTATACATATTAAAATCAACAAAGTGAACTTTTTGACATTAACTACTAATTAAATATTATAATACTCAAAATAAAATAAATTTCGAAAAAAATGTCACATTTTAGACATTTCAAGTAATATGTATTAGATATAACAATATAGTGAAATTAAGTGTTGTATTTGAAGGAATTTTATGTATTATTACTTTTCTAAACCTTAATGAACACATTTTACCATTACTGTGGTAATAAAATTTCTATATGTTGAATAATTAAATTGTTAAAAAAAGGGGGAATATATTACAAATATAGATATCTTATTTTAAAATATGGAATCTTGTTTTCATGATTCATTTTCTATATGTGTTTGAAATTTATTTAAGATAAATTTCACGACCCGTCCTCGGGGCCCGTGCCGTGACTACCCCAAGCCGTCCTTCCATAGGCCAGGGGCTGGCGACTAGCACCAAAGGCATAAATCCAGATAAAAAGGGAAGGCATTGCCTTTATAAAAGTAAACAAACACAACATAGTACCCAACTGAAGAAAGCACTAAGTAATTCGGAATATAAAAGTAAGTGATGAAAGGAATGGGGCTAGAAATTCAATCCTAATAGAAATTATAGTACATCTGAAAAATCTAGTATAACTGCAGAAAAGTAAAACATCAACCACTGAGTCATCCTCCGGAAACCCCACCTGAAGGGTGGGTAAAGATGGCCTCCAAAGCACCCCAAGTCTGTCTGTCCACCTTGTGTATGTCTCGCCATGTGGTCCACCTCTAGGTATCGTCCAACTCCACAAGTCTCCTCCTCGGTCAGTGATGTCCTTCGTCTGCATCCAACACAACGTAGTGTGGGCATGGCCCGTGCATGTGTGAGTATACGGTACTCAGTAGGGACCCCGAGACCCCCGAATGTCTCCCAAAATCGATGAAAGATAAACCACAGGAGAAAGATACAATTATAAAGTATCAACCATATCTACTTATGTATATGAACATACATATACCTAAGTCATCAATCCCAGATCTGCTCTAACTCTCGATACCAAGAACAACCCAATCCACACAGGAAAGAAGTCAATTACATAGATGATATTTATTGAAAGTCAAGACTCAGATCACACCGGTATACTTCCTTCGTATAGCGATAGACATAATCAGATGTACTCACTGACTCGTTTAAGCTGTCCGACCCACATAGGATACAAAACGAGCTAAGATATCGGAACCACGTAGGATACTAGACCAGCTACTCTGTCCGACCCACTCAGGATACAAGTACAGAAGTCAAACTGTCGAACCCACAGAGGATTCCAATACCGTTGTCATTGCTGCCGAAACCACGGAGGATTCCAGTACAGTTGTCTTCACTGCCGAACCCACAGAGGATTCGAGTACATTGGTCGTCGCAGTCGCAGACAGCTCTAGGGTTCCCACACACAGCACGCTCGATTCTGGGAGGGTCCACTCCTCGAGTACATGGTTCGATACATCAACGATAACAAAGTCAGAGTTGATGTATCCCGAAGTTTTTTCTCATCAATAGAAACCCAACACGATAGAAGATGCGTCAATCTGACAACCGGTCTAAGATTTATTATCATTTTTGTTTCAGGGGTCCAGTTGGAAATACACTCGTTCCAAACCCGGCTATTTTCCAAAGTCATCCAAAACTCATTTACATAATATCAAAAGGAATTCTTTGTCGTGAGGGTCCCAATGCCACAGACAATGGGTCGAATAGACACATGGTCAGGAATTAATTTACGTTTAAGAGAACCTAGCCCGACCCGTCAAGTCCAGTGGGCTGGCGGGTCGGCCCGTTATGCCCGGTGGGATGGCGGGTTATCCCATCCAGACTCAGTGGGTCTGACCCGACAAAGGGGTCTGCCCGGTTCGATGGGGTGCGGCCCGGCTCAATGGTGCATGGCCCGGCCCAGTGGGACACTACCCGGCCTGCGGTGGGGCACAACCAGCTGTTTCCCGCACCTCGTCTTGCTAGCCGAGTGACGCAGAGTGGGGGGAGACTTCCCGAACTAGCGGCACCGAGCGGTCCACACGGGCGGGCCGTTGTCCTCCCACGCGGCACCCGCAGGTGTCACGGCCTCCACCAACCTGGTCGGTGGACGAGCCAGCTGGTTCGCCCCCTGAAGCAACCCTCGGAACCCGGGTCACAGTCCTCTGCAGCGCAGTGCCCTCGTGGCGTCGCGGTCCCTTCGGCTCAGCCGGCTGGAGTTGGCCTGTTCTTCTTCAGCCGAGTGGCCAGCGGTTGCGGGCCACAGTCTCCCTTTCGTGTGGCACACTGTGTCACGGTTCTATTCAGGTCGGCGTGAGGCCGCCGTTGCAGCCACTTCCTTAGGTTGTCACCGCCACTTCCAACACCACCTCCATCACGAATAAAATCCAGAAACATCGGAGGGTCATCGGGTCGTGTTCGTTCATCCCACACCCCCCGTGTTAGTCGGTATCAGTTGGCCGAGAACATTCCAATGGATTCTACATGAATGAGATAATTTATTCATGTAGAATTATACGAATCCCCAACCTCGTATATGACATTGCACGTCGTCGAGCCATGGAAAAATAATTTGAAGGTGACGTCAGGTGTGTCTGAGGAGGAATTGAAATCGACGTTCCTCGCAGGCGATGTCTTCTCCCTTGACGCGGAAGAAGAAGAAAGGATAAAGTTCTTCTTGGAGAGAATGCCGCTCTTCATGTTCTTCACGTTCCTCTTTTGATGAAAATGCCTCCTCCTCTCCTTAGTTCTCCCAATATTCTCCCCAAAAATATTTTCCGACCAATATAAAAATAAGGCCCTCCCATAATATAACATTTAAATGTATTTCAAATTAACTCAAAATTACAATTGAATTAATTAAGGCATTTGTGTTGGAAATATTAATGGGATGGAGATGGAGAGGCTCCACATTTCAGTGGAAATACATAGGTTAAAAGAGGGTTTAAGGGAATTAATGAAGGAGTTGAAGGGTTAAGGGATCATGTGGGCCCCACCCTTAGTTAGATCCTACAAAGGGAATTTATGTGGGGTGTGGTACCCACCCCCAACATCCCATTGGAAAAAATAACCACCACATAAAATTATTTTTGTAACACAAAATATTAATTAAATTATTAAGAAACCCCAAAATAAAACTTCTCCTACCATCCAAACGCAACTGTGGTAAAGGTCCCCATAGAAGAATATTGATGCTGAAAGTTCATCGGTGTCCTCAGATTTCAATTCTGAGAACCGGTTCAAAAGGTAGAAAAACACACTCGTACGTTTACTGAACATACCCAAACAAAACCCCATCCTCATACTTGATGTTGTGTGTCGTCTGTCGCATTGGGTTTCTATTGATGAGATGGAAATTCGGGATACATCAACTCTGACTTTGTGATAGTTGGTGTATCAAGACCTTTTCTCGAGGAGCGGGCCCTCCGGAAATCGAGCGTGCTTTGTGCGGGAAACCTAGAGTTGGTTGTGACTACGAAGACAACTGTACTGGAATCCTCTGTGGGTTTGACAGGGAAGAAAACTATACTATAATCCTTCATGGGTTTGGCTGTGACAACAACTGTACTGGAATCCTCTGTGGGTTCGATAGTTTGACTTCTATACTTGTATCTTGAGTGGTTCTGACAGAGTAGATGGTCTAGTATCCTACGTGGGTCTGACAGCTTAGCTGGTCTTGTGTCCTATGTGGGTCTGACAGAATAAATGAATCATTGACTACATATAATCATCTCAATCTTTATACAAAGGAAGTATACCTGTGTGAGCTAAGTCTTGACTTTCAATAATTATCATCGATGTGATTGACTTCTTTCCAATGTGGACTGGGATGTTCTTGGGCTCGAGAGTTGGAGATGAACTATGATTGATGACTTAGGTATATGTATGGGCATATACCTAAGTAGATATGGTTGATACATCATGATTGTATCTTTCTTCTGGGGTTTATACTTTGTGCATTCTGGTAGACCTTCGGGGGTCTCAGGGTCCCTACTGATTATTGTATACTCACCCCTGCACTGGCTATGCCCGCACTATGTTGTGTTGGATGCAGAAGACGGAAAACACTGATCGATGAGGAGACCTGTGGAGTTGGATGGTATCTAGAGGTGGACCACTTAGTGAGATGTACACAGAGTGGATGGACGGACCTGGGTTATTGAGGAGGCCATCTGTACCCACCCTTCAGGTGGGGTTTCCAGAGGACGAATCAATGGTTGTTGTTTTACTTTACTCCAGTTGTACTGTAACACTCCGAGATTTTATGAGAAGTATTCTTTGTAATTTATTTGATGTCTTGTGTTTTATGATACACCAAGATTATCTTTCGCTATATGCAAGACCTTATTAACTTGGAGTATACGCAACACTATTCTTGGATCGTGTTACACAAAATTTCATGTTCGTTTGATAGAAGTTATTCTACGCAACATTGAGTGTGTGTGTGTGTGTGTTTATATATATATATATTCAATGTATAAATGAAATATGTTTGGATTATATTATACACAACAACAAATTAGTCTCTAACTATATGCAACCATGACCTGGCTTGCATTACACGCAATCACAACCTTCCTCGATAGCGTGTGTTGTACGCAATACTGGGTTTCACTAAACAATGATATATTGTTGTAATATTATTATGAACTAGATGTTATGAATAGTATTAACTAAAATTTTAATTTTATCACATTATTATACATCTTACACATTTTCTAGAATATGGTATGAGAAAAAAATAATTTTCTTGGGTAAAATAATTATTTTTCAAAAAATGCAGTTTTGCCGCCTTTTGATGGTGCACCCACATTAAATCTAGTTTTTGGCATTTTTATAAGTTAAATTTGAAAAAATAAAATTCTTCTTTGGAATCATGATATAAAAATTTACTTTGGATAAATTTTTCATCTTATTCTGATAACTTTCATATTTTAACGAATAGTAAAAACATGCTATATTTTAATTGAAAACAACTTTTTTCATCGCAATAATTTATATGGTTAAATTATAATATATAATGGTTTTAAATTATAAATAGAATATATTTTTACCATTTAATATATTGTATGTCATTACCATTAATTTTACATTGAATTCATAGGTAAAAACATTTCAATCTTTAGCAATATTTTAACTTTTAAAACCCGTTTTCTTAACAACGGGATAAATTTTAATTTAATCACTGCAACTTCAGTGTTTTAAATTTTGAAAAATGGATTCCATATTTGGATTCAGTGGGTTAAAATTATGTTAATAGGTTACTATTATTTTTTTCGATACTATGAATAGTAACTACGGTAATTTTATTTACATAAGTTAAAGATAAATCCGGTAATTAAGGGTAAACCTGAGATTATAAAATTACCCTAACACATGCCAAAATTTTACTGGATGACTAAAAGTCGACCCATTCAACCTAAGGGTCAGATTATATTAATTTTATGGACTTGTGACCATGAAAATAATTTAATTATAATTAAAACCAAGGAAAGTGACAACATGTCACTCTCTTAAATCTTATAAGTATAATAATTTTAATTTAGTGATACACTTCATAAATCATAGAACATTAATATTCTCCATAAAAATAATAAAATTATCTACATCATGTAAATTTATTTATTATTTTTAGTTATTAAATAATTATCATTAATGTGGACACAATAGTGATGTTGAAATTATTTTATTGATTTAGATATCTAATAAATGGTTTTAAAAAATAAAAAAATATTATATGAACTATTTAATTTTCTCCACTAATTTTCTAGATAAATATGACATGTTATGAATCAAGTAAATATTTTGGCTCGAACATATCTTCTATGTGTATTTTATTTAAATTCAAATAATTAATTGTGTCAAAATTGACACTATTGATATTTTATATTATTAAATTGTTTAAAAAACACAAAAATATTTTAAAAATTTAAATTTAAATTTTATATGATCTAACATGTCTTCAAATATAAAATTATGTATAATTAAGAACACATAAGTATTTATTTATAAGCATATAAAATTTATATCATTATTTCCACAAATAAAATTAAATAGATTAAATAAGGATAAATCAAAATGATATGGTTTAAAATAATATTAAAGCATGTATAAATTAAATTTTTTTTATTAGATTACAACCCTATATTAAATAATATAATAATTTGAGTCACTTTGGAAGTTTTTAATTGGGGTTTAGGTTTATTATAAATTAATATTTTAGAGGTTTCAAAAAGTGCCCCTCTCCTCCCTTATAAAAGGGAACCTCATCCGTCTTCTCCTTACAACACATTGATCCTTGAATCTCGGCCAACCCCTTCCCATTTTCATTATAAACTTCCCTAGAAACATTATAGAGGTTCTGTTATCCTCAAAATTACAACTCTAGTGCCTTCAGAGGAATCTTAAAAGAGGTGCGTCGAAGAATTGGTAATCTCTTCTACTAATTCTTTCAAGTTTTCTTTCTTCTTAAACTTCTTCTTTTTTAGTTGTGTCATTATAAAGTAATAAAATCAGTATAAATATTATACTGATATATAATTATAAAAAGTAAACAACACCATTTCACCTTCTATCCATCCTATGGAAAATGAAATCACCGCGCGTGCGTACGTACGGAATACCATCTCCATGCCGTGGTGTAATTATATTTTCCACCACCACCTTACATGGATGGGTATAATGGTGTAAAGAATAACTATATATGGTTATTATAACATCATAATGATTATAATATATTATATCATCCACTCCAATTCTATTAAACAATTATGGGAACGATATCCTCGCTCGTGCGTACGTACAGACTACCTTCTCCACGAACACGATGAGATGCATTTTCCATGATTAACCATTAAAGTATGATTATTAAGTATATATAATAAATAAGGATGAAAGGTATTACATAATAATGATACTGTATTTATGTACATATATGTTTCATTTACTTAATTCCATTTAATTAAATAAGGAAACTAAAACAGTGTTCATGCGTACGTACGGCCTACCGTCTCCATGAACGGTGTATTTCATTAAATTTATCCATCTATCATATATATTTATATGCTGAATATATATTATATATAAATCCTTTTTTACATTCTACAATTAATTAAATCAGGATATAAGTAATAATATCAAGAACAACAAGTCGAAACACGTACGATAAATTAAACGATTTTACCCAAAATGCTGCTTTAACAATAACTTTACAAAAGAACAAGTAATATAACGTCATAAGTGAACCATATATGATATAATAATAGTGAATATGGTTCTTTAATAAGTTAATTATATTATTTAAATCATTATACAGGAGGTTCATGTACATATGAAGCATATCAGACATAAGGTAAGGGAGAACTTTTCCAATCTCATTTTTATCCGAGATTGTTTATTCGTAAGTATTTATTGGGGTTATTGTTATCATCTATCCCCATGTTTTGTAGAAATATATTCATGTATGTTTAAATAACTTTTTACCTATTTTTTAAATTTACCACATGTTATGAAATGAATCTTACTTTTTTTACCACTCGAGGAACATTTTGACTTTTCCGAAAAAAGTACGAGGAGAATGTTTTTTTAACTTATATGGCATGAATGGATTTTTATGGTTTCATGATCCCTTGTTTTCATGAATCTTCCTCTAAATTATTTCATGACTATTTTCAACAAAATACTTTTCTTTTAAAATTTCATTGCATGTTGTGAAAGGAAAATGATTTTGAAGAAGAAAGCATATTTTCCTGAATAATTCATTTCAAGTGTTTTATCAAAAATATTTTCCATCTAAGATGACATTATTTCATATGTGTATGTTTCAAGTATAGAGTCTCTATGATTTAAATGGTTTAACTTTTCTTATGATGAATTGATATCCATTTCTTTTATATGGATTATGTTATTATGGGATGATGTTTATGAAACCCATTTTATTCTTTGGGTTATGATGAATGATTGATGTTTATATTGTGGCACACGTAAGAATGATTTCATTATGAGATGGGTGGGACATATATATCCCTCAAATTAATTTGGTAAATATTTATAAATCATGAGATAGACAGTGATGGGATGGTAAGTTAATCCGGTTCAGTGATACAGGGATGGAAGAAGGAGTGAACTCAATTTAGAAAGGGATTTGTCCACTTAGATGGCCTTGGCAGCATTGCCTTGGCTACTATGGAAATAATATCATGTGAATAATGGTTTTCAAAGATTAAATGTTTTATTCCCATTCTATTTTATCCTGATTTGTGATTCTTTATGATTTATGCCTTACTTATTTCCATGTTTTATGTCATTGCTCAATATTTTTATGTTTAAACATTATGTTCATGTTTTTACATTCAAATGTATATGATTTGTCTTGTTTTCCCCAGGCTTACCCTTACTAAGTATTTGAGCTCACCCTTTATATTTTTTCTTTTCCCCATGATTTAAAGAAACTTTTTAGGTAAGAAAAGAAAAGGGTAAGATCTTTATTGGAAATGTTGAAGATCTTTCAACACGATTTGAAGATTATGTTCCGTGTTTCCAAAGACAAAAATCTATTATGGTCCTTGAGTGTTGGTATTTGTTATGTAATAAGTATTTTTAAAAAGTAATTTAATGTCCATGTATGTCACGTTTGGGGTCTCTACAGTTGGTATCAGAGGAATGGTTTTGTCAATTGTTGGAAGCTAGGATGCGAGAACATTAGTGAGACCCCTTGAGATATTTCTATGGTATATCTAGGGATGTCCCTAAGGTTAAGTATAAGTATATGTTGTAGTCCGAGAATTACATTAATGATATTAGAATTAAACCTAAGATGTTATATATTGAAGGTACTCCCCCTTTATTATGTTTTTATCTCTATTATGATTTTTTCCTCTCACACAATTTTTTTTGGGTTTTAGACGATGGCTGGAACCCGAAAGATCCGTGTTGATCAATGTAATGGACAATGCAATGATTTTCTTCCTGAGAAACTAAATGTGATGGGAGATGGAGTGAAAAATCTTATTTCCATACTTACACAAGATATGAATCATTCTATATTTACAAATAACCCAAGAAGGGAACAATATTCAATTGAGTCTTTCATGAGGCAATGTCCACCTTCATTCAATGGGTCTTCTGATCCACTTTTTACTAAACAATAGATCAGTACCATTGAAAAGATATTTTCCATAATTCGCTATTCCGAACATGAAAAAGTCATTTTAGCTATTTATCGTTTAGAAGGTAAAGTAGACTAGTGGGGGATTCTAATTAAGAATACAAGGCCCCAAGTTGAAATTGATTACATAAAATTGGACGAGTTCAAGAACTTGTTTTTCAGTAAGTACTTCCCTCGTATTCTTCAATCAAAGATGGAAAAGGAGTTAGTTCAGCTTATGTAGATGGATGATGAATCTGTTGGTAAATATGAAGTGAATTTTACAAGGCTTGCAAGGTATGCATCTGGCTTTATCATCCAACCTGAAATTAATGTTGATCGATTCTTCAGTGACATAAAACCAAGTCTTCGAAGGGCATTAGTTATAAGAGACATCAGTACCTATGAAGAAATTGTGTGTTTTTCTATCAAGGTAGAACTAGAATTTGGTGTTACATATCCATCTCATGGTTTTGACAAGAAATTAAAGATGGAGTTCTAGGAAAAATCTCAGAATAATGGTGAAAAGAAGATGATTGATTCTTTATGATCAAAGTGTGGAAAGAATCGTGGTGGAGATTGTCTAAATGGTACAACAAAATGTTTTAAGTGTGGAAATGAAGTTCATCGAGCAGCTGAGTGCCGAAGTAATGGGAAAATTGATTCTAATGACGTGGATAGAGAAAAGACTACAGAGAATTCTCCACCAACACTTCAATTATACAAGTGCAAGAAAATGGGGCATTATGCTAACCAATTCCCTAATCCAAGGTTTAAGGATGATCAACCTCAACAACATCTTAAGGTAAAGGAAAAAAGGGAATTCACATGTGATCACTATTGGAGAATTTGAGTATGATAACGATATAGTGGAATGATTATGTGTTTATGTAACGGGATTCCAAAATAATGTTGTGGAATCTAATTCATAGCATTGTGGAATATTAGAATATATATGTATTGGTTTATTATAGATTTTAATAATTATATGGTACCGGTAACCATGAAAAGGAATTCAAATATTTTGGAAAGCCGATGATATGTTCATAATTAAGAGATAAGGAGAAAATGAAATGTTTGATAGTATTCATGAGCTCATGACTGATATAAGGACAATGTGATATCATGGTTTGAGTATATAGAAATTTTCGGATTTTGGTATGTGGAAACAGTTAACTTTTTATAGCACTCATTTATTCACATAGGTTCTATAGAAATACATGATAAAGGTATTCACATGTTTGTAATGTGACTAAAAGGATATATCTTATGATATATGGAGGATAAATGATGGTATTCACGTTCTGGTTATGTGACCTTTCAAGTAATCATTTTTATTATTCTATGATATTGGACCGATGTATTCTGGATAAGCCTAAATATTGGAATGGATTATATTGGAAATCAGATAGTATTATTTTAGGATAGAACTTGTTTTTCGATATTAATTCTGGAATGTTATAATAGTATTGTGTTAAAAAAGGACATACCATAGGACGGGAGACAACCCGTAGCGTCGGACAGGGTTGTGGGAATCGAACCCACAACCGAAGTGCGACATACCTTGATCACCTTCAAATGGCCTATTGGAAGTCCCTGGTTATTAGAAACTAGTTTTATTTTATTAAGCAGTATGATAGATGAAGTATAAGTACATATTTAGAACCATATACAATTAATCTCGCCATAGATGGAATTATGTATATAAATTTTACTAACCTTATGTTTAGGATAGATGGAATGACCTATCATTCTATCGCATGATATGATAACACTTTGAAAAAGACAAATTCAACTTCATTTCTTTAAGAGGTGAAGTGGAAGTTGTTAAAGTCACAAGAAACAGTAAGATTGTCCCAAAATCAAGTATTTATTTTAATTCAAAAATTCTTCAACATTTGGGAAATGATCTTGAAAACCAAATATTTTTTCCTATTGTCCTCATATCTGATTAATGAGATGGTACCTTATATCATAACAAATTTATGGCTTTGTGATTGTTGGATTTTTCATAGCCATTTCCACTACCACTCTTCATCAGAAGTTGATGGTTTTATTTCTCTTCCATATCCACATTTTCACCTATGTTCTCCTATGTGGAAACCCTGTGATGAGTTAATTTGGGTAACCATTATGTTTCATTCATTATTTCTTAAAATTAATTTTTAGTATTATTATTTAACATGTTGGTTTCTATGAATGAAACATTCAAGTAGTAAATGATTTATAACCCCAACGAATTTCGAGGGAGAAATTCATTTTATGGGGGTAGAATGTAACACCCCGAGATTTTATGAGGATTATAAATTTTAATTTATTTGATGTCTTGTGTTGTATGACACACCCATATTATCTTGAGTTATTCTAAACACCGTATTAGCTTGCAGTATACACAACACTATTCTTGGACCGTGCTGCACAAAATTTCAAGTTCGTTTGATAGAAGTTATTCTATCCAACATTGACTATATATATATATTCAATGTATAAATGAAATATGGTTGGATTCTATTTTACAAAACAAAAAAGGAGTCTTGCACAACAAGAAACCCTAACTTGGCTTGCATTACACACAATGGCGACCTTCCTCGATTGCGTGTGTTGTACGCAATACCGGGTTTCACTAAACAAAAATATATTATTATAATATTATTATGGACTATACATTTTGAATAGTAACAACTAAAATTTGAATTTTATAACATTATTATTCATCTTACACATTTTCTAGAACATGGTATGAGAACAAAATAAATTATTCCGGTAAAATAAGTATTTTTCAAAAAATGCAGTTTTTCCGCCTTTTGATGGCGCACCCATTTTAAATCTAGTTTTTGAAATTTTTATAAGTAAAATTTTACAAAATAAAATTCTTCTTTGGAATCAGTATATAAAAATTTATATTGGATAAATTTCTTATATTATTATGATAACTTTCTTATTTTAATGAATAGTAAAAACACGCTATATTTTAATTGAAAACAACTTTTTTCATCACAATAATTTATATGGTTAAATTGTAATATTGAATTTTTTTAAAAGTAAAAATAGAATATATTTTTACAATTTAATATAATTTATTTCATTACCATTATTTTTACATTGAATTCATAGGTAAACACATTTCAATCTTTGGAAATATTTTATCTTTTAAAAATCATCTTCTTAACAACGAGATAAATATTAATTTAGTTACTGCAACTTATGTGTTTTGAATTTTGAAAAATGGATTCCATATTTTGATTTAGTGGGTCCACATTATGTTAATAGGTTACTTTTATTTATGATATTATGAATAGTAACTACGGTAATTTTTATTTACTTCAGTATAAGATAAATAGAGTAATTAAGGGTAAACCTGAGATTATAAAATTACCCTAACACATGACAAAATTATATTGGATGACTAAAAGTAGACCCATAACACCTAAGGGTTGGATTAGATTCATTTTATGGACTTTTGACCATGAAAATAATTTAATTATTATGAAAACCAAATAAAGTGACAACATGTTACTCTCTTAAATCCTATAAGTATAATAATTGTAATTTAGTTATAAAATTCATGAAACTTAGAACATGAGTATTCTCCAGAAATCTAATAAAATTATCTACATCATGTGAATTTATTTATAATTTTTTGGGATTAAATAAGTTTCATTAAAGGTGACACAATAGTAATGTTGAAATTATTTTATTGATTTTAATATCAAATAAATGATTTTTAAAAATAAAATTAAATATTATATGATCTATTTAATGTGATCCACGAATTTTCTAGATAAATATGACATGTTATGAATATATTAAATATTTTGGTTCGAACATATATCTTGTGTGGTTTTTATTTAAATCCATGTAAATTAATTGTGTCAAAATTGACACAATTGATATTTTATATTATTAAATTGTTTAAAAATCAGAATAATATATTAAAAATTAAAAATTAAATTTCATATGATCTAAAATGTCATAAAATATAAAATTATGTATAATTGAGAAAACATAAGTATGTATTTATAACCATATAAAATTTATAAGATTATTTCGACAAATAAAATTAAGTAGATTAAATAAGGATAAATCAAAATGATAAGGTTTAAAATAAAATAAAAAAATGTCTAAATTTAATTGGTTGATGAGATTACAACCCTATATTATCTAATATCCTAATTTGAGTCACTTTGGAAGTTTTTATGTGGGGTTTAGGTTTATTATAAATTAATATTTTAGAGCTTCCCAAAAGTGCCCCTCTCCTCCCTTATTAAAAGGCACCTCCTCCCTCTTCTCATTAAAAAACCTTGGGCCTTCAAGCTTGTACAAACCCTGACTAGTTTCCTTATAAACATCCCTAGAAACATTATAGAGTTTCTGGTCTCATCAAAATACCAACTCTAGTGCCTTAAGAGGAAGCATAAAAGAGGTGCGTCGAAGAAGAGGTAATCTCATCCACCGATTCTTTCAAGTTTTTTTCTTTTTAAAATTCCTCATCTTTAGTTGTTTCATTATAAAGTAATAACATCAGGGTCAATAATATACTGATATGTTATTATAAATATTAAACAACCCCATTCCACCTTCTATCCAACCTATGTAAAACGAAATCAACACGCGTGCGTATGTACGGAATACCGTCTACACGCCGTGGTGTAATTAGTTTTTCCACCACCACCTTACTTGGATGTGTATAATGGTGTAAAGAATAACTATATATGGTTATTATAACATCATACTGGTTCTATGATATTATATCATCCACTAAAATTCTATTAAATAATTATGGGAGTGATATCATCGCTCGTGGGTACGTACGGACTACCGTCTCCACGAATGTGATTAGATTCATTTTCCATGATTAACAATTCAAATATGAATATAATGTATATATAATAAATAATAATGAAATATATTACCTAATAATGATACTGGATTTATGTACATATATGTTTCATTTACTTAATTCCATTTCATTCAATAAGGAATCGACAACTGCGTTAATGTGTACGTACGGCCTACCGTCCCCATGAATGGTGTATTTCATTCAATTTATCGATCTATCATATATAATTATATGAAAAATATATATTATATATAAATCATGTTTTCAATTATGGAATCAAGTGAATCAGGATATAAGTAATAATATCAAGAACAACAAGTCGAAACACGTATGATAAATGAAACGATTTTACCCAAAACGCTACTTTAAAATGGAATTTACAAAAGAACGGGTAATATAAAGTCATAAGTGAACCGTATATGATATAATAACAAATAATATGATTATGTAATAATTAAATGAAATTATTTAAATAATTATACAGGAAGTTTGGATACATACGAAGCATATCGTACATAAGTTAAGTGATAACTTTTCTAATCTCATTTTTATCCGAGATTGTTTATTCGTAAGTATTTACTGGGGTAAATGTTATCATCTGTGCCCATGTTTTCAAAAAAAAATTCATGTATGTTTAAAGTAATTTTTACCCATTTTTGAAATTTACCACATGTTATGAAAGGAATCTTACGTTTGTTTACCACACGAGGAACTTTTTCACTTTTCTGACAAAAGTATGAGGAGAATGTTTTTTAACATATATGGAGTGAATTGATTTTTATGGTTTCATAACGGCTAATTTTCATGAAGCTTCTTGTAAATAATTTCATTACTAGTTTCAAAAAAATACTTTTCTTTTAAAATTTCAATTCATTTTGTGAAAATAAAATGATTTTGAGTAAGAAAGGATATTTTCTTCAAGAATTCATTTCAAGTGTTTTAACATAACTATTTTCCATCTAAGATGACATTATTTCATAAGTGTATGTTTAAAGTATAACGTATATATTATTTATATTCTTTCCCTTTTCTTATAATGAAATGATATCCATTTCTTTTATATGGATTATGTTATTTTGGGATGAGGTTTATGAAACCCATTTTATTCTTTGGTTTATGATGAATGATTAATGTTTATGTTATGGAACACGTAAAAATGATTTCATTATGAGATGGGTGGGACCTATATCTCCCTACAATGCATTGGGTAATGATTTAAATCTCATGAGATAGACATGGCTGGAATAATAAGTTAATCCAGTTCAGTGATACAGTCCTGGAATGAGGAGTGAACTCGATTTAGAAAGGGACTTTGTCCACTAAGATGGCCTTGGCAGTAATTCCTGGGATACTATGGAAATCATATCATGTTCTTAATGGTTTTCCACAATTAAATTTTTATTCCCATGCTATTTTATCATTATTAAGGTATCTTTATGATCTATGCCTTACTTATTTCCATGTTTTATGTCATTTATAAATATTTTGATGTTTAAACATTATGTTCATGTTTTTATGTTCAAATATATATGATTTGATTTATTTTCTCCGGGCTTACCCTTACTGAGTATTTGAGATCACCCTTTATATGTTATTTTTCCCTAGGATTTAAAGAAAAAATTTAGGTATGAATACAAAAGGAGAAGATATTAGTGGGAGATGTTGAAGATCTTTCACTATGAATAGAATATTATGTTCCGAGTTTCCAAAGACACTAAACTATTCCGGTCCTTGAGTTTTGGTTTTTATTATGTATTAGGTATTCTGAAAAAATAATGTAATTTACATGTATGTCAATTTTGGGGTCCCTAGATGTAACAGCTTCTTAATTTTACTATACTTACTGTTGGGCTTGTATTTCTGTTCCCTTTCCTTTTAGCACTTATTTTTTATTTAATATTACTTAGTTCGTTCATATGTTGCGTACTCTGTCGGTCTTGTTTATCTTAATAAAGGCAATTCCGTCCCTTGTTATTGAGATTTACGCCTTTGGTGCTAGTCGCTAGCCCTCGGCCTCTAGAAGGTGGGCATAGGGTAGTCATGACACAGGCCTCAAGGACAGGTCATGAAAAATTGGTATCAGAGGCAATACCCAGCTGGAAGTGCTTAGTCACCGCATGGGTTTGAGGCTTGGGATCCACAATGAGGGTGTTGTTCTTTGAAAGGGGTGGATAATGTAACAACCCGAAAAAGTGAGACTAAAATGGATAAATGTTACTACCCTTGTCAACAAGGTGCACCTTTTTTTTCTAGAGCCTGTCTGATTAGAACTCCGAAGTGAAACATGCTTGGCCTGGAATAGTAATTAGGATGGGTGACCTTTTGGGAAGTTTCCCAGGGTGTGTGTGAGTGAGGACAAAACACACAGAAAGAACATGTGTTGGCCTATGGGGGTAGTCATTAGTCTGATAACTGACCCTAGTGTGTAATAGAATATGGTGTATTGGGAAGGCAACCAAGGTATTACAGGAGACCCATGGTGTCAGATGATAAGGTTCATGACCCAGGGAGGTAGGCCGTGACAGTAAAAATTATAAAAATAATGATAAACTATTTTTTATAAAATTTTATTTTAAGTATAAATATTAATTTACATCAACTTTACCTCGAAAATTGATTCCAATGGAATAAATTTGATTATTATTTTTAAAATAAAATAATTTTTTTTAAAATTTTATCTTTGTATTTTTTAATAGAAATTCATTTTAACGAAATCAATTATTTCACTATTCATATGGAAATCAATATATTCAAAAAAAATAAAAAAACACACCTACATTTAATTTTAATCTGATAATTTGATAAATGATTATATTTTTTCAAAATTAGTTTAAAATTATAAAAGCACAGAACTATAATATTTAGTTATTAAAGATAATTTTTGGAATAATACACAATTTGAATGATAAAATGTCATAACATTAAATTTAGTTTATATTTTAAAAAAAATTTCAATACATTTTTATTAATTAAATATTTATTTAATATTTTTAATTTTGGTTATATATTGTCATATCCAAACATTCAATGGGTATCTTGTCATAGTGATAAAATAATAATATTCTAGGGTACTTTAAAGCTTTGTGTTGTGTTATATATACACTATCAAAAACAATCTTCTTTTTAAATCTCATTGAGTTATAGGAGGAAAACATCTACAATGATTTGGTAGAACAAAAAAAACTATACAATAAAATTATTAACATCCCAAAAAGTAACAAATTTCCAACCAAATACAAAAAATTGTTTTAACACTCTTGAAAATTATTATTACAATTCCCCAAATAATAATAATTGAAACAAATCAATTGACTTGATGCTGAATAATTAGAGTTAATCAATATCTGGGATCTAAGCAATTATATACCAATAGAGGATGACATAAATCTCATCATCCAAGGATATTGTAACCTATATCTTAAAATAATGATCTCATTAATTATAAAAACTAGATGGGTCACATTAATTTTCATATTCAATTGCACATGAGAAACAAAATATATCTTTAGTATTTCTTGAAACTCTATAGAATGCATATGAAAGAATATTTTCAACATAATATTTGAAAATATTAAATTTATAATATAAAATAATCCATCTTCTATAGTTACTCCATGATGATTCATATTCCTCATCAATTACAATGTAACCTTGATGTCTTCTAACTATTATATAACCTTTTTGATGTTTTCTCATTTGAGGAACACTATTACTTCATACGTCTGGAAAATTCAACAAATCATAATTTCAAGATTACACAATCAACTTACCTCAAATAATTGTGTCAATAAATTTTTTTTGATATATTTTGGGATAAAAATCAACTAAAAAGGAGAGAACAAAACACATTAATCATACAAATATCAAAGAGTACATCATATCTAGAACGCAAAATCTTCTATAAGAAAATTGAAAAATCACCCAAATACCTTTTATCATCACAAAAAATAAAAAATAAAATCTCAACTTTAACTACATTAAACCAATTACATCAGAATCCATTTATAAAATATATTTAATCCCATCGCTAACACATATCATCATAAAAAATCATTAAAGGGATAAAAATAAAAATATAAAATTAATATATTATGGGTAATGCTTCTAATAGATAATCAACAAATAACAAAATTATAAAAACATATATCTTTAATGAAACATATCAATAATTCCTAAATAATAATAAAACATTATTGATAATCTATCACCCAATATTGAAATAGTAAAATAATAAACTTTTGATTTAGGCATACATGGAATATTAATAATTATATTCTTCCATCTTGAAAGGTTTAAAATTCTTAAATCATACTTATTTGTTAATAACATCAAAAAATAATTATAAAAATTAATATATGTTATCAAATGCATCGATTTCAATTTATATAAAAAATAAAATTATTCCATAATCACTGAATTTTATAGTCCAATCATGATGAGAGTTTGAACACAACATTCTAAATCATGGAATTGACCATAATTAACATGGAATATGACATAGCATGATTCAATTATTTTTATGATTTATCAACCTTTTATATTCTATCAATATTTATAATATCACATGTAAGACATTGTATCTCAATTTTATTTCCTATAATAAATAACATCTATGAATATTATGGAATATAAATGTATCAAAACGACTAATTAATAAATAGTTCTTAATTATATGATGATTTATAATTAAATGAAATCAAGCATTCATCTAAAATTTAATTTAAAAAATCAAAAATTATGAGTTATATATAACACATGAAATTATTTTTAATTTAAAATGAATTATAATCATAAATGAGGGATAGGAAAATTTCATTAAGAAAATTCAACATGGTTATAAGTTAGTTTATATGGGACCGCTTAATCATGAATGTATCTAGATAATGCTTCTCATAACCAAATGAAATTTTAATCATGATTCAATATTCTAGGGATATATATTACCATTCCACTTAAATTAATTTAAAATAACTCTATTAAATTAGACCATGTTTCTATAGAGTTATTATTTAATGATAATCAAAGATTTATTTATGAAGAATTATTACATTCTATGAGATAAATGTACAACAATATATCATTATTTTCTAAAAAGTAATTTTAAATATTTCAGGGAATTATTTTTTAATAAATATTCATTATTATAATGTTATAATCATAATATTATTTCTTGTAATAAATAAAAAGTCAAATAAGAGGCACCGATAAAAAATTATTACATAGAATGTATCTTTTTATAATTATACATGAAAATTTTAAATATTCTCTTCCATAAAATCAACACACTTCTAACTTAACATGGTCAACAGAAAAAGGAGATCACAACAAATTATAGAGTTTGTTAAATACCTATGTAATGTTTAGTATGAACCACATATTTAAATAGTTATATTTAGATGGCATTGTTTCCATAATAGACCCATATAATTTTTACATGTTCCTTACATCGATATCTATTAAATATATTATCCATAATCACCTATTAATTTATGTCACAACCTTAGCCCACGAAAACCCAAGCATGGATCGGAAAATGTGAAAAGACTACCACTTTAATTTCACCTCTAACAATCCCCTAGGTAGTAATTTATATAATGGGTGTTTTCACATGTTTTATAGAAAATACCCATCATAATTATGAAGAAAAGGTAAAAAACACCAATAAACACTATATATATATAAGTGAATTTGAAAATTTTTAATAATCCAAACTATTTCTATATCTTACCATATTTAATAAATCAAAATATATAAAATGATGTGTATCCTAATCTCCACTCCCACTACCCAAAATACAAATCATATTATATTCATTGGATTATCCAATAAAAAATCTCAATTAACTCTTTAGAGTAGTGACCACCAAGGAGTATTTCATAGAGACATATCTGAAAAAATAATATAGTCCATGTGAAATATATTTATTGGGGCATATATATGTTGGAACAACTAAATAAGACATGGATAAAATAATAATATGTTTAGTAAAGAAATCATAATCAATGAATACATATCATGTATCAACACAACCTAACCAAAAAAATGATATACCATGACACCTCAAATGTGGGTTAGCCTCAGCACTACCTACCCTAGCCTTCTGTGGGGAATAATGTTCTATTGTTTTAATCATTCAATAAACCCACCACACCAATTGGACAGTTATGTGGGTTGTGAATCAGTCGTGCCTACCCCATATTTTGAGAGGGGATAACGTTCTCTTATTGAAATTAGTAATGATCTTCCACACACAAAATTGTAAAATGTCATCATTAAGATCTACCAAACATATAATGCAAAACAACAACAAAAATACATAATCTTGTTATGGATTCCAGGATATACAACACATCATATATATGTCCATACATAATGAATTAAATTTAATATAAATAAACCATCATTTTTTAATCTCATATAATTATAAAAAAACAATAAATATTATTGAATAAATATATATCACAAGAATAGAAATAACCCAAATAATTAGTGTTATTCATTACATATACATTCTATTACTCACTAAATGGAATGTTTATTAATAATAAATAATTTTATTATAATTATATTTTTTCATGGTAAATTTTAAATTTTGTAAAATCTAATCCATTTTTTAACATAATAGTTTATCCAATTCAATTATTAACCTCTACATTAGATAATTATTCCTTTTAATTAATCATGTGCCTCTTAATAATTTCATGAAACAACATTAAATTCCAAACACATGTTTTCATTAGTTTAGAAATCATTATTTAGGAATGATATATTAATGTGTAGTGAAATAATTTAATACCCAACTTTTATTTTTGTAAAAAAATTTTATGAATTTTCTAACGCCCAAATATAAATAATTATTTTCCCTACAACCCCATCATAACAATATCAAAAAAATATTAACCTAGACCTATAGAAATAGAACTATATAAACATTCATAACCAATATTATAATATGTGGTTCCACCCACTATGGTAAAACATATAAACTGACTAACTCTTCAAACCTAATATGTCATTATAAACATCTAAACACCCATTATCAAAGTTATCAGAAGAATAAAAATATCTAAACTAGTAGAACCCTTTATGAAGGAATCAAAAAACTTCCTCATCTAAAGAACCCCTATATAATCACTATAAAACCCATAGTAAATATAATCCCTCCAAGGAAAGGAAACAAAATTAGGGTAGTGACCAACCATATGATATGATTGACCCTATTATCTCTTTAAACAAGCCTACAATCCAACCACCACTAAATGTTAATAAGAAAAATGAGAGGATAATAGTATAATTCCATACCAACACTAAAATATAAAAAATTAGGAATAATAATATTAAATAAATTTAATTTCAAACAAATTATTATGTAATGGTTTTATGGGGTCAAATTAAAAATACTAATTTTATGAGGCATTTTTATTGAAAAAATAAATAACTTCTCAAAAGAAAATCTTTTTTCAATAAATATATTTTTTACTTAAATGTTTAATATATAAATTTTGGGAAATTAACTGGGTAAAATAGAAACTTTTTTCTAAATATCATAAAAAATATATATTCAAATTAATATATTTTAATTTTTTGAATGGTTAATTTTTTGGTGAATAGTCAAAAAATGATTAAAAACAATCTTTTTTTCAAATATTTCAAAATATATATACTTATTTGGATTTATTTAAAATAAAATTTCTTCCAAATTGAATAAATATAATCCAATTAGTATCCTAATAATATAAAAATAAAAACATGTATCAATTCCTTTTAAGGAATCAAGAATATATTTCAGAACATAAATTTTTAGTTTCACACTGTGTTATTTATTTACTATTAATTACAAGTAATTATATATACTTAATAATATAAATTTTATTTAACATTTAAAATTTTTATATTAACATTTATTATTGAGGTTACTTGATATTTTACTAATAATTAATAGAAATTTGTTTTAATATTAGTTACAAAGTTAACACTTAAAATAGGTTAATTAAGGATAAAACTAAGTGATATGGTCAATAAACTAATGAAAACACTATTTAGATTAAATTATTTTAACCATTATCAAAAAATATTAAAACTATGAATTATTTAGTTCCACTTTCCCATGAGTGATAAAATTTTAATATTTAAATATTAAAACTAATTACAAGTGTGCAACTAACATCACTCATAAAATGGTACCTTAGATCCAATATTATTCACATAAATTAAGCAATTTATATTGAAAAATAAATAACAAATGAATTCTTATCATCCCTCACCTTATCGTGGAGATCATTTTCATCCTAGAGGACCAATCAATGAAGTGTTAGGTTTTTATCCAAATGTATTTCCTGAATGAATATGTATTACTATTAATAGAGAGTTTACATAATTATTTCTTATAATACCTCCTTTTAAAAAAAATTCATGATAAAAAAAATATCATATTTATCTTCAAAAAAATTAAATTTTATTTCGATCATTCTATTTCTATTTTTAATCCTTTTTAAATATTTTTCTAAATAATAACTTAGCATGTGAAAATGTGTGGGCTAGAAACTCGATAATGTGATTTGTTTTGTTTTCTTGTACCAACTAAGATGGATTTTCAAATATATGGATGAAATGAATATATATGATATAAATGAAATGATTTTGATTATTTAATGGAAAAAATATAAGATATCATCTTAACCATCCATTAGTTGTAAAATGATAATGTCAATCGTGTCTGTGTGTGGACTACTAATTCCACAAAACAATGTGAATTGATTTCAGTTACAACATCAGAGTGATGGTGAAAAGGATTAAACTATTGAAAAAAATGAACTGTATATAATATATGTTTTTCAAGAATAAAAAATTTATAAAATTTAATTTTTTTCATAACTGGTGAAATATTAAAATATCTTCCATGTGTATGTACATATTATCATCATAATGGAACATTTATCTAAAAATTTTTAGACCACCATACCTGAGTGGCTATAAAGGTACATTTAATTTATATTCCTTATAAATATAAAATGTTTATGATTTTATTGTTTTTATAATACCTCTTTTTACATTTTAAATTCTTGGATGTTGTTTTGAGGTTATAAGAAAAAAATCCCCAAATTATTTACATGAACCAAAATATTTTAATAAATAAAAAACATGGTAATAAATGAAATAAAATAAATAATGATTGTTGAATGATATTTAAAAAGGTTCATATAAAAGTAAATAAGTAATAAAATTTTATTATTTTTCTTTCAAATAATTTGTGATTCTATATGAGACATTAGTTTAGGTATTTTTCATTAAAACATATTTATGTATTCTATTCTTATATTTCATTTTCATTACTGTGTTCATAAAAAATATATAAGAATGTTATTACTTATACATAAAATATTGTTAAAGATATTCTTCGAAACCAATTTCAATTCACTAAAAATGACTAAAATGGATTATTTTTATCAATTACTATACTAGTAATTTAAACATTTTTACAAATGTGAAATATAATTTTTTTAAGTATATGAATTGACCACCTTATCCTAACATCATAGTAATTATTTATTATAAATCATACGGTCCATATTTTATTGGATTTTCCATAAAAATTATATTCTTTCTCTTTTTATAGTATTTATCATAAATAATTTTTTATGATTTGTATTTTTCTCTTAATTTTTATGTAAAAAGAGATTATGTTTTTTATTAATGGTTCAAAAGCGTTTTTCAGAGTTTATGTGATGAAAAATTGAACTATTATAATTTTTATCTTTATTACGAATATAAATATTATTGATTATCAAGGATATGATAGATATATCTCATTAATATTATTGACCTATATATTTCTCTCGAATTTGTTTCGTAATAAATAATACACGATTTAAAAAAATGTGTTGGATATCCTCGTTAGTTACTGAAGAAGAATTAAATTATATTTTTTTCTGAGATAGGTTACAAATGTGTAAATTTTATTTATGAATATAATTATCTATGATACATATTTTATGATTTATAAGGGTCTTTATGAAAATATGATGATGTCCTTAGGAATGAACAGTTTTTAAACATTAAAATAGGAATGTTTCATTTTCAGGGAAATTTTTTATACGATCTCATATACCTCGTGTTTCCATTGTGATTTTCAAATGCACTTATTGGTTTCAAATATTTTCTTTGAACAATTTTAATTTTAACATATGTATAAGTTTTACATATGTGCTCAATGATTTATGATGAAAAATTTAAACTTGTTCAAGTGTTTTATGGTTTCTCATTGGACTAAAGAAGATACCATTATTTTTATATCCCAAACTGAGATTTTTTCCAATTATATGTTTTCAAATTTCATCCAATAGACCTAATTATGTTTTTTAATAATAAAAGGATATTCTGTTTTTAAATGGGTGTCATCCAAAAGTTGATAATGTGTCATTAACTAAACACGGATGTAATTTGATGTGCCTATTTTTTGAAACAAAGTGTACAATGTATGGAAATGTACACATGGTTATGTAATAGTTATCATAATTATCTAAATTCTAAACATAAAAGGTCATGGAAATACAATAATGATCCAATCTTATTATAAATTATCTAATTATGTTTTTATTATGTTATTTGGAATTATAGTTTGTATCAAAAATATATATATATTTACATTCTGAATATATGATGATGTCATAATAAAATTAAAGAGACTATAAATTATACTTATATTATATTTTGATAGCTATTGAAAAATTATATTTTTCTTCATCAAATATCATTCGAGTTAGAATACATTTAAACAGAGGAAATTTGGAAGCTGAAGTAGGAAGGTTTCAAGGTGATAATAACATTCCAAATTCGTAATTGTGAATGTTCAGAGAAAATATTTTTGTTATAGTGTTAACTAATCTGAAATGGGATATATACTGTCAAACCCATGAAATTGATAAAAGACATTATCCATAGTTGAACATATATATAGTAATGAATTTCATCAAATAGTACCCTCTGACCATCAATAGTTCATTAATCTCGATGAACGGTGGAAGACGGATATATATATTTGATAAGATATTTGATATTTTGGGATGTATAGAAAGTCAAATTTTAAATTTTATTATTTATCACTTGGATGGAAAAATAAATCGATTGTGGTGTATTATTAGGATTATTCTAGAAAATTATGAGACTAGGTGATGGAATTAGTGGTCAATCACATTTTTTTATCCTAAAAAATATTTTCATAAAGTTTCCAAATATATATTTGAAATGAAATATAGTGAATTGAATAAAAAATAAGAATACATAACGCCTTCTTTTGAATTAAATTTTACAAAATTTGATATGAATGCGTTGAATTTCATTATAGATAATGAGATTAAAATTTAAATATAACAGGGATACCAAAAACAATGTTTATGAAAGGTGTTGGCCTATCATGAATTTAAAATTAATGTGGATGTAGATTATTTTTTTAGAAAGATGAGATGGATTTTTTCCATCAATTTTTTACTTCAGGACTATATGTGTAAGAACAGGTCATGATGGTATGTAATGGTGTAGTATTAAACCATAAAAACTAGACATAAGAAACCTAGATTTTATAAATTTGGTAAAATGACTTTTAAGGAGTATTTATAGGATTAATAAAGTACTAATTATTTCATAAGAAAGTTCACTTTGATCATGTAAACAAGTATACTAGTTTATATTATACTATTCTGTGGAAGAAAAGTTCTTAGAAAATATTTAATTTTTTTCAATGATTTGGAATTATATGATAACACATTCCACTTTTTGGTTACATAATATGGTATTTATTAAGATCTAATGAAAAAAAGTGTAAAAGTATCTTTATACTGGTAAGTCTAATGTTGGAAAATAAAATAAATTCTTATCAAGTATATTATATTCTATTAAATATTATTAAAATATATTTTGGTATTTAGTATCCATGAATTAATTGGTTTATAAAAAATTTTATAGTATAATGGAAATACCATCTCAAAAAATGATGTTATTAATTTTGATAAAAACTCTAATGTTTAGTATTCAATGCTTGAAAATCGCTTTATACAGGTGGTTTTAAATAATTATTATATACCATAATATTATTGGTATTTTCTATACTAGTATATTCATAGACCATGTGATGATTTGGTGTTGGTCTAAGGATATAGCAATCATTTCATAGAAACCATTGGTATAGCCCTACTGAAATTTAGATGTTCTACGGGTTTTTATAAATCGTTTTCATATGAATATAAGGATGGTAAACAAGGATTTGTGTTATAGCATAATCTCACTAGAAAAAACACCAAAAATAGACGGATCATTCATATATAAAAATTAACTACCTATATACAAAACACTAATCACAACACACATTCAATACAAGACATATATGGTATATTTTATATTTCATCAATTGAGAATTCATAAACAATAACAATTCATACATATATTCATTTGTTTTAATCCAAAAAATCCCTAAAATTGTATTATAAATATAACGATAGAGATGGTGGAGGTCATTATACCCCATATATGCACCACTACCATCTTGATTATCACTCTTATCATGATTATTCTCAACAACATCATCATATTAAACATCACCATGAACACCAGAAATGTCATCTCCCAAACCAATGCTAGAAAATTATCAAAATCTATTCTATATAGAGTGAATTATTGAGATAAATGTATCAAAAAAATAGTATCATCTTTTCAATGTGAGGGATGCAAAGATTTCATAGAATTTCATAATTGATTAGTGACTATTTTTCCTCTTTCAAGCACCAAAATGGATATTTATTTTCCCTTACTGCCTATTAGATGAGCCTCATTAATCTTAATGATACAAAATCTATTAGGGGATTTATAAGTCTACCAATTACTAGTTGGGATGATTCTCTATCTAGGTCGACATAGGGCACTCCCCTTGTTCTCATTACATATTCACTGAATCAAAGGATCACATGGTCCAAATTAAGCTTCTTCTTATTTACAAAGGGAATTTAAAATGTTTAGTTAAGAATATAAATAAGATATTTATATAAAAAATAAGAGATAAATTTTCAAATAAATAAAATAAGAAGAAAAATAATTTATTTCATTTGATAATTTAAAACCCTACCTTCATGCCATATTCTACATGAGAAATAAATTCTTGAATAATACTACCTACCATATTAAATACCATCTATTGAAAATTATTTTGAATTTAAGAAAACAATATTTTATCACATTGTGAATATAAAAGAAATGTCTCATTCTAATATATACTAAACTGATAAGAACAGAAACAAATAAAACTAAATTTCGACTAAATGGGTAATATTATCCTCACTAAAGAGAAAATATAATATTTTTGAAAGAAGAATAAAAGTATACTGATTTTGTTATGGTGAATTAAAATTATTCTTTTATATTTATATTCATTCACATTGGATTGGTTTTATAAAATTTAATTTAAATTTGTTCCCTTTTGAATATTTAAACATTGTTTTAGTGATTTATGTTATAGAAATTTTAATTATGATGATTTCACACTTTTTCATCTTTTTAAAATTTTTCTTATTAGTTATAAAGAAACATATCAATTATCTTTTCTCCAATATATTTTAGTTTGTACTATATTTTTTTAGATCAATTAAATTATGATTGTTTTGTTTTTTGGTTTGGCTTAATTTATGGATACCTTATGATTAATATCATAGATAATTATTTTAGAAAAAAATGCTTTGATGACTGCACTGTTATTGACTCATCCAAAAGCCGATCATAGCTATGTGGTCTTCTATGATGCATCGGGTCCAGTTTTTATCTACATTAATATGTGGTTTGATCATTTCATTTCTTATACATCATGATATCTTTGGAAATAAAAAAACGTTAAACAAACCATGACATTCAACACCCTACTATGATGCATGCACTTAGGAGTTGGAAACATTGACTCTTCAAGATATTATTACCATGTTTTTTGACAACAAGAGCATGAGCTATATATTCTAGAAAAAAGATTTGAATATTTTCCACAAGCATTTGGTGAGGTACCTATAATAATTTCAATATGAAATCACCTATACCTAAGGTAAAATGAATGTCACCACAAGTTCTTTTATCAAGAAACATATATTCTTGTCCATTAAAGTATCTTCGGAATTATGTAACATGATGGTAATTTGTTACAATTTCATATATATATATATATATATATGTTTTAAAATCAAGGAATAAGGACTCATTTGTTCATTTTTATATGAACTATCATATTCTAAGAATGATTATTAAGGAAACACCACTTGTTGGTGAGTTCCATGGAAATAGATACTCTATTTTTGGTGGAACTACAAGAAAACAGTGTTTTAATGGTGGGTTTTTTGCGGCTGTTTTCAAAACAACTGTTAAATTTTTTAAATAAAAAATTTAGCAATGGTTTTTAGCACTCTTTTTAAAAACCATGACTAAATAATTTTAAAACTTTTTTTAAAATTATTTTAAAAAAATTATAATAAAAATAAAATTAATTTTAGCAGCAGTTTTGTCAAAACCGATGCAAAATTGACAAATTTCATTTCATAATTATTTATTTATTAATTATTTTTTTTATTTCTTATTTACAATCAAATATAGTTTATTATTTATAATTTTAATTATTTATTATGTTTCAACTAGTAAATATGTATAATTATTTGTTAATAATACTTTTAAATTGAAAACATATCTTCAATAAGTTGAAAAAGAGACTTCGGCATCAAATGACCATAACTATTGACCAGAGACTCTATTATAGATTCATAACCAATCAAATAAAATCTTATGAAATGAGATAAATCAATGTTACCATTAAATTAGTAGAAAAAAAAGGAACAAAAGTTATTAAAGTTTCAAAAATGTCGGAAATTGAACTTGAATTCAAACAGCCATAATTACTGATCCAGGTGTCTATTTGGGCTCTACCACATATCAAATTGAAGCTTATAGTGAGATCTACACTGCTTAGGTCTGGTACCAGATCTTTGATAATTATAAACCTTCTTTCAGAATGTCACATAAGGCCTCTGAAATAGATTTTTTAATCACTGTCCCCGATTTCAAATAATTCCAACAGCTATAACATTCGATCAAGGTCTCTATTCAGCATGCACCACACACCATATCGATTCTCAATTCATGATCTTTGATTTGAATAGTTGTGACACTAAAAATGATTCCTTGATCACATTTTATTGTCATTTTAGTCTTTTTTTTGTTTTTAGGGCATTTTAACATTTTATGATTTATTTATTTATTTAATAATCTTTATTTATTTGTTATTGAATTACTTATTTTCTTAATATTCATTAAGTAATTAATTATTAAAGACATAATAATAAATTAATTAATTATTAAATATTAAATATTATTTTATTAATTATTTATTTAATATTTAATGCTTCTTTATTTATTTTATTTATTTATTTATTATTTAGTTATTATGTACAGATTACTTTTTAATTTATTATTTATTTATATATTATTTATATATTATTATTTTATTATCCAATTATTTTTTATATATTTATTTATTATTTAATTATTCTTTATTCATTAGTTTTATTTTTTATTTATTTTTTATTTTTAAATTATTATAAAATATAAAAAATAAATTATATATTACAAGTTTTTTATTATTTTTTTATAATATTTATTAGTTATTACTTATTAATTATTTATTCATTCATTAATTTATTATTTATTATTTATTATTTATTATTTATAATTTATTAGTTATTAGTTATTTTTTATTAATTTATTTTTAATTTATTAAATATTTATTTATTATTTGATTATTATACATTTAGTATTCATATCATTATTTATTTCATAATTATTTATTCAAAATTCAATATTTACTAATTATTAATAATTAATTTATTAATTACTCATTAACAATTTATTAGCAATTTATTAATTATTTTATAATTTTTCAATATTAATAATTTATTATGAATTATAAATTCTTAATGATCAATTATTATGTACTAGTTATAATTAATTAAATATTTATTTATTTATTTATTGTTTAGTTATTATTTATTCCTTAATTCCTTCATTCATTTATTCCTTCATTCATTTATTTTTTATTCATTTATTAACTTATTTATTATTTTTAATATATTTTTAGTACATTATTTATTTATTTATGATTAGTTTTTTATTTATGTGTTATTTATTTAATTATTCAATTATTATTTTATTTTTATATTATTAATTTATTATTAATTATTTATTAGTTAAAAATTATTTAAAAATTATTTATATTTTCATTATATTTTTGTTATATATTTATTTTTTTCTAATTCATGTTTTATTATTTATTTGTTATTTATTTTCTATTATTAATTAGTTTATTTTTAATTTATCATATATTAGATTAATTTTTAATTAATTTATTAATTATACATTACATATATATTATATGTTATATATTATATATTATATGTTATATGTTATATGTTATATAGTAAATATTAAATACTATATATTTTATATTTTAGATTAATTATTATACATTATATATTATCTATTATCTATTATATATTAAATAATATCTATTATATATTATATATTATATATTATTTTTCTCTTAGTATTTAGTATTTATTATTTAATATCTACTATTTACTATTTACTATTTATTTTTTATTAATTATTATTTAATATTTTTTTAATATTAATTTATTTCGATAATATAGGATTAATTATTTATTATTCATTTATATTATATTTATTAATTAGTAATTTGTAATTTGTAATTGTAACATATTAATAAATAATTTTTAATACTTAACTATTCATTATACATTATTCAATTTTGATTATTGATTGGTGATTATTGAATATTGGTTAATCATTATAGAATATTTATTACAGATTAAAAATTATTTACATTGTATTTATATGTTATGTATTATTTATTTTTCCAATTAATATGTATATATATAAGTATATTAAATTTGATTTATTGACCACATGAGAAGCATTTTTGAGTGGTAAAATCATTGGATAATAAGCAAGAGGTAATAGGTTTAAATCTAACCCAATATAGAATTTCAATATATGGCATGCGCATATGCATGGACATGGTCCTATGCATGAAGACCTGAATGAGCATGGTAATAAAAAATAATAAAATAGTAAATAAATAAATAAACTACCCCTAAATTATTCTTTGAAGGTTTTAAAAACCCGTCACTAATTGATTATTGACGTACGATTTAGCGGTGGCTTTCCAAAACTATCACAGAATGATTTAGCGGTGGTTTAAACCTCCGCTAAATGGAAATTTTGGTGTAGTGTGGGGTGACTGTTGCTGTGTTTTCTTTATCCCTAAATAGTTTTATATGATTTTTTTAATTACATTTACATGTATTTAGAGATGATGAAATATATGATTGGGTATTCCAATAATTCATTGTGGGTTCTGACTGAGAAACCAAAAAGATGTTATACTAAGGTGATAATGATTCAGGAGGCTATGTATGGGATGGGAATTGATGATTTTGTCTCTCGTTGTAATACATGCCAATATGTCAAGGCTAAAAACAAGAGACCTTTGATTTTTCTTCATCCACATCTACTGTCGACATTGAATGTGGGATAAGATGTCTACAGACTTTGTGCTTGGGTTTTTGAGTAGCCAAAAAAGAAGAATGTGATATTTGTTTTGATCGATATGCTCACTAAATCAGATCCCTTTATACACAGTTATGATACGGCCAAAGATGAGGAGTTAAGAAATCCCTATATGAGGGAGATGGTTCATTTTTAGGGAGTTACATATACTATAGTCTCTAATATAGATCTTGGGCTTACTTATCACTATTAGAGAGGCCTTCAAGAGGCACTAGAATCTCTGGTCTAGGTGGTCATGACATACCCTCTGCAATCAGATAGCCAAACAGAGAGAGGTAAACATTTTTACTAAAGATATTTTATATACCTACATTCATGACTTTGGTAAAGTTTATGGTGACCATATAGGGATGGTTCATTTTTGTAATAACAACAATTACCAATCCACATTCATAATGGCTCTTCTTGAATACTTTTATAGACAAATTTTTGAATCTATGTTGTATTAATTAGAGAACGGTGAATGTTATTTAGTTGGAAAAATCATGGTTCAAGAGAAAACATAAACAATTTACTTGCTTCTTCATATAATGTTGACTATAATCGGGATCTATAAATGTTGTGTTGATCGTCATTATGGACCATTGGTTTCTTAGTTGGTGAGTTGTTGTTCTTGAATGTTTCAACTCGGTTTATTCAATGACGGCTCACGATGAAAGGGAATATTTCACCTTGTTTTATGGTACCTTTTGATGTTATTATGAATATGGGAAAAGTGGATAACTATTTATCACATCCTCCATTGTTGAAATTGATACATAATGTGTTCCATGTATCTCCTCTCCAAATGTACCTTTCTAATCCATATCTTGTTCTAAGATGGAGTGATCTTTAGTTAACACCTTATTTATCCATTACTATGAATCCATTTAGGGAGGTTGATTAGGGAAGTATGTTATTTCAGGGGATGAAGAAACCTATTTTTTCAGTGCTACAGAATTATGGTTATTATACAAAAGAAAATTGCAAGAGGGAGGCACTTGTGAGAGAGTTGTGGCCTCATGTTTTTGACATGTATGCTTCTTAATTGGATTTTTTGGGACATAATGTTTCCATGGTGCAGAGCTTATAACATTCTATTATTATTTTTAGTTACACCAAACCATTGTTTTGATCATTCTTGGTTAGATTTCATTTAGGGGTTATTTTTGTGAAATTTTGAATTTTTTTGTGGGATATTAAGAAATGAATTATTATCACATGGTTTCCCAAACCTTGTACCCTACTAGTGAAAACTGTCCAAACACAAGCAGTTGGAGTGTGAACAATTGGAGCATAATTTGATAAACTGTTTTTCCCTACCAAATAATCCATGAATATGAGATTTACTTGTTCCAAATTTTCTAATAAAACTCACCTACCCCTAATTTCTACCTTCTTTAGGTCCTAAATTTAAATATAATGATTTCTTAAGTCTTGGATTATCTTAATGAAAAATTTTGATTCCACTAAACCCCTTCTTATTTAAATCAATGTATGGTGATTGTCTATTGATCATTCCCCAATAAGATCTCTCATAACTTTCTATATCATTTATGCTCTACTTATATCCATTTTATGTTGGATAGATAGCCGTGTTTGGGAGGATTTAATATTCATTTTTCTATAACATTGATCTGGGATTGATTCTCATATATCTATTTCTAAACTTCTTGGTTGGAGTTTCTTGTTGCGAGCTTTATGGTTTGTGATCACCTGATCCCATGATAGGTGGTTCCGATTATGATTGGAAATTTTTTTAACCATAATTTTAATTAAAGAATTTAAATTAATTTAAATTGTATTGTGAGAAAATAATTTAATATAAATTTTTATTTTGATTTTCTTTTGAATGCAGATTTGGAAAATCCCCCAATTACATTGAATTGGGGATTGTTGATGAATTTTATGGAAACAGTGAAGTTAAACTATGTAATTTAATTGTAAATTTTAAATTTTAAATTTTATTTATGAATTTTATTTCAAATATATATTTGGAAAATTGATTATTATTTTTTGATAATAACACATTGGTTTTTCTGAGGAAAATTTATGATTTTCTTAAGAGAAAATTTTAGTTACTAAATGGAATTAGAATATTGAAAGGGGAAATGCGTTAATTGTATTTTAAAAAGTTTTTTAATAAATTTTTCATTATTGATAGTTTTTTAGAGAACATGAAATCTGAAGTAGTTAGTATGTTATTCAAGATCACACTCTATTGAAACATTAAAAATAAAACAAAATATACTACAACATGTCATATCCCTGATGGGATGGTGATGTGTTCTGTTTAACAAGTATATTGGGGTATTTTATACAATATTTATGTTGATCACCGATTCATGTGTTTGAGGATATCATAATATGGTACTATCATACTTTTTATTAGATGTCCATGTTTCTCATTGTTAATTCTTTGAAATATATTTCATTTTTTGTAAAATAATTTACACAAGTCTTGTGAATTTATCTGAACTTCTTTATATAATATTATTATTTGTCCCATTTTTTAATGTATTTCCCTCAATTTAAATTGAATGTATGATTTTTTAAAAATGAATATTTATATTCATGGTTGTTTGTTTAAAATTTAAATCATTATTTGGTTAATTATTGCCAGAATAGTTTTATGGCATTGTTGGTGAGACCCTATGTGGATTTTATCTGAGACCCTACCAATGCCTTTATCAATTTTTATATTTTCGTCTAAACTTTTTTAATAAGTAAAAATATCCTATTAGGGAATGAATTTACTTTTGATATTTTTTATTTGGGTTGTGGTGTCTATTCAGACTTCATTTGTTATTTTATTTTTGGGTACTTATTGATGTAATTTGGGGTTGTTTAATTGTTATACTTCTAGTACAATTCTCCATATAACTTTTTATTTTCATAATAGTAACATGTATGTATTTATTTTTATTTTTCTATGGAAAACCCCCTCCCAGTTTAATCTTATATGATTCTGGGTTCTTTTCACCAACTCGGGGGGATCATAAACACCCTTCCAACCATGTTAATGTAATCTCAGTTATCTTTCTACCAGGGTATCTAGGCGGATTCATGGAAAATTAAGACCAATTGTTTATTTATTAAACCATATTACAATAAAAAATACAATATTAAAAAATCATTAATCATCTCTATAGTGAATGCGTTTATTATTTTCAAAAATAAATTTCCCAATAAAGCACAAAAAACAATAAATTAGAAATAAATACATCCCACTTTTAAAATATAACACATATATAATTAATATAATTCAAAACAATCCCACAAATTTCATAAAAAATAAATATTTAAAATGATATTTAAAATATTTTTATTGAATCATAACCAATCACAAGGTAATTACATTCTATATTACGTTGTTCACAATCAAGGTTGTGAAGATGCCTGAAATGTGGATACAACAAGATTGAAGGTGAACATATTCAACCTACATTTTTTATTTATCCAAATAATCAGTGTAAGAATGGTTAATTAATGATAAATTTATTAGAAATCATTTTAACCAATGGAACTAAATCCCAAAATGAAAACCATTCCTCGTGGGGATCTAACGTGGTAGAGGGACGTGGTCACTCAGCCTATTATATGTACATGGATAAACAAATAGTTTTTGAATAAAATTGAGATATCCAATTTAAATTCATCACATACCAATGGTGAACTAATACGTTTTTTATAGTGGACCTATAATAATGGTTTATCTAATATATTGGTGTTGCTATGTAAGTATTGATAAAACTTTTAGTAGTGATTAAAGAACAATGAATTAATTGGAAAAAACATGTTTTCATTAATGGAATGGCATATAGAGAAAAACGTTTTATGTTGACCAATTTATATTTTGATACTATTCTAGTTTGGATTGGATTACAATTGATCATAAAAATATAATGTAGAGAAAATGAATTCATTTTCAATTCTCAAAATGAGTTTTATTTTTTCTAACACCATGTTACTTTTTTTAGGTATGTTTTAACCTTTTTTTATTTTCCTTTTCTTCAACAAATATGGAGAATGAATTTGGAGCACACATTCAATGGTGATGTCAGAGATATGTTTAAATTTTCAACATAAAAATGTAGTTTTTTATTTTCTTTGGGAAATAACATGATCTGTAATCGGAATACATGATGCGTAATGGATGTCGGATAAAATCTATGAACTAGATATATATTTTTAAAGGATTACACTTTCTACAACATGTTCACATCATGTAAACGAAAAATAATAAATTTTTTAATAAAAATTTCATTGGTTTTTTAGTGTATATGGTAGTAGAGTACTACATGACATGTAATGGGATTACACATCTTGTACTTCTTACAAGTGGTGATTTTAAGTAGATAGCTCAGCTAAATTATTTTTTCACCCAACATGAAGCTATCTCTCATATTTAAAAATTTACGCTATGATATTTTGGGTTATTACCTCAAATCTTGATCACATCTTTTAACGACTGATCACTTTTTTTGTTGGATTTCATCGCATCGAGTATGTAATATTTCATGTTCTTTATTGGTTTTTGTTGTGGATTTGTTTTCATAAAGGATTTGGGATTAGATAGTTTTGTCTACTGATTCATTTTAGTTCTATGGAATTCATTTTCTTTCAAATGCTATTTTCTTAGTTTCTAATAACCTTTTCCAAAATTATTTAGGTTTCAACCTTTTATCAATACATGTTTCTATACAATGGATTATTTTGATAAATTTCAGGACATTAATGATAAGTTCCATTATGTTTTTCAATAAAAAGTTGTATTAAATTATTTTAAAATATTTCGTGTAAAGCTTGATGTTTTCAAAAAGAGATTTTTTTAATTTATTTCATTATTTGTAAATGGGTCTTCAAATTGCAAAGCGTATCAGCTTGGATTTCGGTATGTTTTATGAAATTATTTGTGTGGTTTTGAAAATTAGTTATAAAATTTCACACTATGAACCTTTGGTGCATTGAGATAGAGACACGTGTAGCCCTAGTCTGTGTTTTATCACTATGAGGTAAATTTTTGTGATATCGACTCGTAGGACGTGATAACTTCTATATCCAATGTATGCATATTTAGGATTTTGAGTGACTAGAACACATTTCCCTATAGTCTAGATCCCAATGTGAGCTTGTTCATCATTTTTCATTTATTTTAATTTATAGCATTATTTCTTTCATGGTGGTATTTTCCTCACATGTTTTTATCTATGAGGTTATATAACATTACTTCACATGATATTTCATTTAATGTATATGGGTTTACTTGTATACCTCATGATTCTGGGATATTCATTCCATTATTATCACATCTAATTTTCATAATTTTGGATAGATAATATGTAATACATTTATGTAATCTAATGGGTGAAAACATAAATCTTTTTAAAGATTACTTTTATTTATAAAAATTATTTGAAAAATTATTTTATTTTAAAATATATAATTATCTTATTCTTGATATTAGAAGTTTTATAGATAAAGTGTGTGAATCATAATGGGATTTGGATCATACCATACTTATACCTATCACATTTTTTGAAATTGTTTTAAAGGACTATGGATTAGGGAAAGTCATATTATAGTATATTGGCTTCTCTTTTTTTTTCTTTTTATAGGAATTTGTCTGAAGGTTACTTCAAATCACATGGGATCATAACATACTTTCAAGGTTAGATTATTTTTAATTTTAATTTTAATTTTTTTTGGGATAATGTTTATTTTCACATCATTCATTGGTTTTTTATATTTTTTATTATATTCATGATTGGTTCTGATTTTCCTATTATACATATATTTTGTGATGGTTCGATTCATGTGTCTTGTTTAGTTGAAAAAGGTTGGTTCTTTATAATTTCTTATCATAGGAATAGTTTTCCATAAGTTTATTATATCTTCCTAATATTAGTTATGTATCTTCATTAGATAAGAGTTAAGGCTATTCATAATCAAAGAGTATGTGCTGAAAAAGGTTCTTTCACACTCATTCCTATCAATAAATTCAAGTTACCAGAGGAGGTCAGGTATTTTTACAAGAATTGAGTCGTAGGAATATGGTAATTTTAATTAACAGTGTTGCATAATTATTTAAGTTCACTTATTTTTTTAAGTAATGTTTTTTTGGTTTCATTTAAATCTTTTTGTTTTAATGATTTGTTATCGATCCCTGATTTTTTTCCTATAAATATGGAATCTTGCAGTTAATGATTTTTTTAATTCTTCTATATAATTAAAATAATTGGAGAACTTCTAAATCTATGATAGGAATCTATAATTCAGTTTCCGAAGAAGAATCATCTAGTGGACTTTTTCTGTATAAGAATTTATCCTCATTTTTAATACTCTGGGTAAATTTAGTTTCAAGAACCCAAGACTCATAGTGGATAATGGAACATAATTTATTAATTAGTATACAAACATCTATTTTGGTGACAAAGGACACCAAGAATATGAAGAGTGGTTTCATCATATTGAGAGTATATTATACTTCATGAAGACTCATGAAGATTATAAGGTTACTTTTTTCATTCATATTCTTGAGGGATTGGGAGGGATATTTTAAGGATTTATTGTGTTAGTTATATTTCTCAGGGATCATACTAAGTCTTCCTTGATGAAAATCATTAACCATCAATTTTATCCAAATATATTTGATATAGAAAATATTCAAGAGATTCAAACCACAGAGTAGGGGGACCATACTATTATGTAGTATTCTACCAATATTTTTATATTGTTGCATCTCGAACTGATTATTTCCATGAAGGATTATCTGAAGGATTGGAAGATTGAGTAAGGGTTATAAAAAAATTATAAATTGTTGTTGATCCTTATGATCTTTTTGATCCTTCTTGATGTAGATGGCCATAGAACTTTATGTGAGGTAGGAGTCACTAGGATTACATTTATGGGTTGAGGTTCAAATGGTGCAGTGGTTATCCAAGGTGTACGATATATCAATATAAGGAATCATATGATTGATAATTTTTCCTCATGACTAGACATATGGGAGATGAAAGGGAATTAGTAGGTTTTCTGTTACCAATATGGATGGTGAGATTATAAAATGCTTGATTGTTTGTAAAATTATATGACATGACATATTTTAAGTTGATATGTCCATCTATATCTTTTTTTAATGATATCTAAGTGTAATTGAGAATGATCCACTCTCACCAAGGGTTTACAGGTTCATGTAGATGATTCAAATGGTCATGTGTCTAATATTCAGTGTGAGGGAGATGTTAATGTGCCTATGACCAAATCATTTTATTTAGTGGAGTATAAAATTGAGGAATATGAATCAGACCACTAGATGATAGAATAAGGATATTAATTTCTTCATCTATCATGCTAGCATAATTTGATATGGGTGATACTTGTTCTTTTAAATCGTCAGATTTAGTTTGCGTGTTGGTATTTCATTCAAAACTAAGACTATTTTTATAGGTTTTTTACACACCGTTGGGAAATAGTCTTGATCAGTGTTTTGTACATTCTTCATGTCAAGTGAAAATAGAATAATTTGATGTGGATTGAGGATTCATAGTGCTTCATCAGGAAAAATTTAATTTGATTTCCAACATGGAGTATATGCTAAGTATTTTTTCAAAGACATACTATTTTCATCATGAAATGTATTTCTTTATTTTGATAGGATAACAAATTTCTTTCAGGGTGAGTGGGACTCTTGATCGGGAAGGGTAGGGATTATTGTTCTATATGATTGGGTAATATTTTTTCCATTGTTCAGAGATCATTCTTGATGTGGATCACCTTTCATTGTAGGTTTTCTTCCTACAATTGTATATGAGTACCCTTATGTCTTTCCATATAATTTTATTTTTCTCCTCGATAGATAAATTTCGTAACTAATATTGACCTTATTCACTATAAAATTTCCATTTCTATCCTATCATACTGTATAAAACATGAAGAGTTGGTTGAACATAAGGTCGATCTTGAGGATATACAAGATAAATGGTTTATTCATCCTAGTGTGTCAATGTGGGATTTTCATTTCCCCTTCCTATGAAGGAATACAAGAGATTTAAAATTATTATATAGTAATTAATTTTAAATTATGTTAATATTAAGAAAAAATATCATATTCTAAGGATTGATAATATATTTGATCACCATAGAGGTGCTCATTGGTTTTATAATATTGACATGTGGTAATGGTATCACTAGTTGAGTGTTAAGTAAGAGTATATACCTAAGAATGTATTTAGGAGTCAATATGAGAATTTAGAATTATTTTTTATGACATTTGGTCTCCCTAGTTCTAATATAGTGTTTTTTACTTATTGAATAGGATATTATATCGGTTCCAAGATTCACTTTCTATTTTATTTATAAATCATGTTGTGGTGTACTCCATGTTATAGTAGGATCATACAGAAAACTTTTATATAATTATCCAATCATTGAAAGAACTCAACAATAGTGTAATATTTCCATGTGTGTGATTTGGATCTGGGATGTGGTGTTTCATGGGAATTTTATATCTAAAATGGGAATCTAAATAGATCCAAAAAAGATACATAAATTTAATTCCGTGTAAAAACATAGAAATGTGTTTGAGATCGAGAGCATCTGATATTTGTTTGGTTAGTATAGATTGTTTGTTCCGAAAATCTTCAATATCATTTAATTGATGTCATTATTAATCCATAAGGTATAAATGTTTTAATAGAATTAAATTTTTGAGATATATTCTGAGGATATGAAGGATAGGTTGACTCATCTCTAACTTTTATTCTTCTGAAACAAGAGTATGGATTTTTTTTCTTCAATGGTTATTTATGTATAGTTTTGGGACGTGTCTTAATGTAGGGGAAATTGGTTGTGTCTTTATTATCTATCGAGTTATTCCATCATTAAATGTACTACCCTACACATGATCTTGAGTTGGGAACTATTATGAATGTACTCAAAACATGGTTTCATTGTCTTTTTGTGGATCGGTTTAAGGAATTTTATTGCCATAAAGATCAAAATTATATTTTTACTCATAGGGATTTAAAATCTTGATAATGAAAATGGATGGAGTATCTTCATATTCTTAATTTACATATTTCGTATACCTTTAGGAAATGATATGTGGTTGTGATGTGTTGGGATGATAATTAAAAACTCAATCCATGATGGAATCAGTTAAAAAGTGTGTTCTGATGATTGTTTTGCTAATATAAGCATGCTAGTGGAAGAGGTTGGTGGAAAAGAGTTCTTAGATCTAATGAAATATGAATCATATGTTAATGAGTTAGTTCTGTCTGATCAGGTGGAAGGCATAGAGTTCCAATGGTATAGTGAAAACCTTTTTCTTTGGAAGACCTCAGGTGAGTCGTACATGTATCTTAGCTGATATTTTTTCCTTAGTGGTATGTTGGTTGTTCTATTTTCATTAATCCTAGAGTATTTAAGAAGTGGAAATAGTTATTTTGGATCATTCACCATATCGATTTCAATATTTTTATTGATTTAGAGTGTTCTTATTGGTGGTAGGGGATGAGATGTTTGACTACAGATACTTTTTCACGGTGACTCACTTGTTAGAGAGTTAAGACGGAGTGCCAAAGAGCTATTGGGTTATTGAAGGCCATATCATTTCCAGTATATAAGTGGGATTATATTTATAAGGATTTTTTTTTCATGGACTCATATTGGGAAGGATGTCATTTGGGTGATCAATAATTGACTCATAAACTCTATGAATTTCCTTGCTATTAAAAAGATGATGAAAATTGAACAACATAGGTACTTGTGTATATGATATATTATGGGAGTCCATTGGTTTTCATCTTCAATTGTTTCTAATAGGGATATGAGGTATATATCCATGTTTTTGAATGTTTTTCCAGAGGAGATGGGTTCCCAGATTAAATTAAGCATGGCCTATTATCCATAGATAGATGGATAGATGGATATGGAAATCCAGGTTCTACCGAATATTCTCATGGATTATGTGCTTGATTGAAATGGATATTGGAAATAATATTTGACTTTTTCTAAGATTATGTATTAAAATATTTATTAGGTTTTGATAAATATGGAACCATATAAGTCTTTTTATGAGCATCCATGTATATCTCCCTTCTATAATTCATAGTTGGGAGAGTAGTCCTTAGTTGGGTTGAGTGTTTTTCAAGTGATGATTTTGATGGTGTAGTTGATGTGGATTCATTTAATTATGGACAAAGTAGTCAAAAACATATATGGTCCATAGAGTTCACTTATTAATTATTTAGGTTGGTTATTGGGTATTTCTTATAGTTTACCCTCTTGTGGTTTATCGGTGGTTAGGTAAGAAAGTTAACATGGCACTTTGGTTTGTGGTCCACATATAGATCATTATAAAATAGATGAGGATCCCAAATTTCTTCACATTTCAGTTTTTTATATATATTCAGGACCTCTCTAATGATTCATTTTTAAATAAGTATATACAAAATCCTTCCCATGTGAATGTATGGAGGGATGTTGATTTTCTGCTCGATATCACTTTGATTGAGTATCCTGTTTGGATTATTTACCGACTTGATTATTTCATGAATGTAAAAATGAATCCCATGGTCTAGAAACAATAGATGTGATGTTTAGATATCTATGAGGTGTGAGAGTGGGATTAATTCATGATTTCATAGTTTCCTTATATTTTTTTGATCTAGGTTCTTGAGGAATTTTTACAGGAAGAAAGAATTTAGGCTGTGGATATTATACCTCCCGATTAATTTTAATTTATGTATGTTTTTAACCATACATTGGTTTTTCTTTTTTAATTTATTGACTAATACCAAAAATGAATTTCAAGGATACCTATAATGTTGATGTTTGGTGTATGTTGGAATTTTTTTAGAAAAAACCCTATGTTTTTTTATTTATTGGGAAAATAAATGACATGTAATGGGAATACACAATGTGAAATGGATTCCGGATAAAACCCATGAATTGGATACACATTATGAAAGGTTTTCACACCATGTAACATGTTCAAGTCCTGTAAGGGGGAAATTATGATTTTTAATAAAAAAAATTATGTGATTTTTAGCGTATATGGGAGTTGAGGATTACATGATTTGTAATGGGAATACATATTAGTTAAATCTCATGGGGGTGGTTTTAAGTAGGCAGCTCAACTGAATTCTTATTTTTGTCAACCTGAATCCTTGGTCTCTCTCTCTCTTGATGTGTGACTTACCCTAGGAGATATTGGGTGAATCCCTCTCATCTAGATCAATTCATTCAGTGGTTAAACATAATTGGGGTTATATTTCTTTTCTCTGAGTATGTAATCCTCTTTTTTATTAATATTTTTTCTATTTTCTATTTTTTTCTATCCATTTATTATAAAATATTATTTTCTATCTATCCTTTTCTATTTCATTCCATGGATTGTCTTCATGGTTTTTCAATTCCTTTCGGGTATCTTTTGTCAAAATAAGTATTGTTTCTATCTTATTCATGAATATGATTCTATACAATGGGTTTTTTTGTGAATTTAAGGTATTTAATGTTATGTTACATTGGTTCACTATGGGAAAAATGGTTAATAGCGACGGGGTATTTGTGATGGGAATTATTCCCATCGCAAATACCTTTCGCAAAGGAGTATTTGCGACGGGCAAGTATTCCCGTCGCAAATAATCTGTTATTTGCGACGGGTTTTTTTACCCGTCGCAAATAGTTTGGCATGAAATGCGCACCAAACCGCGCGAAGGTTATTTGCGACGGGGTTTTATCCCCGTCGAAAATAACCGGCGGCGGTTAAAGACTATTTGCGACGGGGCTGCAGGCCCGTCGCAAATACCCTGGCGGCAGGGGTTATTTGCGACGGATCCCGTCACAAATAACCGGTGGCGGTTAAAGACTATTTGCGACGGGCCCCATCACAAATAACCGTTTTTAATGCCGCCAGTAATTAAATGCGGTCAGGGTTATTTGCGATGGGACCCATCGCAAATATCGTTATTTGAAACGGGTTTTCCGTCGCAAAAAAGCCCGTTGCAATTAATCTAACCTATAAATACTGCCAACCATTACAATTTTCCCACTCTCAACTGTCAACCGTTCCAATTTTTCCACTCTGAATCTTTTACGACTTTTAGTTGTAAATTTTTTTTTCTGACTTCGAGGATTCAGTGGGTGGTGTTATAAAATTACAGCGGCTCAACATTGACATCAAGTTTGAGGTTTTTATCTGAATATTAATTTAATATATATTTTATTTATTATATTTATTTAGTTTAAATTTTTAGAATTTTTTTTTTCTGATTTCTAATTAGAAATAATTATGAATAAGTATTAATAATTAACAGTAATTAGAGATAATTAAACACTAATTAATTTAAAATAGTTAGCTGTAATTACAATTATTTAGCAGTAATTTTGAAAAATTAAAATTAATTTGAATTAATTAATAATAATTAGAAATAATTAACATTAACTAGTAATAATTTATAATAATTACCAATAATTTGTAATGATTACTAATAATTAGTAATAATTACTAATAATTCCAAATATTCAATAATTGCCAATATTTTTCAATATTTGTCAATATTTTTTCCAATAATTACCAATATTTACCAAGAATTACAAATAATTGTCAATATTTACTAATAATTAGGAATAATTACCAATAATTACGAATAATTACCAATAATTAGGAATAATTACCAATAATTAGGAATAATGGCCAATAATTAGGAATAATTACCAATAATTAGTAATAATTACCAATAATTAGGAATAATTACAAGTAATTACCAATAATTACCAATAATTACCAATAATTACAAATAATTAGTAATAATTTCCAATAATTAGAAATAATTACCAATAATTAGTAATAATTAGTAATAATTATTAATAATTAGTAATAATTACCAATAATTAGGAATAATTAGTAATAATTACCAATAATTACCAATAATTAGCAATAATTAGTAATAATTAGCAATAATTACCAATAATTATCAATAATTAGTAATAATTACCAATAATTAGTAATAATTACCAATAATTACTAATAATTAGTAATAATTACCAATAATTACCCATAATTAGTAATAATTAGCAATAATTACCAATAATTAGTAATAATTAGTACTAATTATCACTAATTACCAATAATTAGTAATAATTAGTAATAATTACCAATAATTAGTAACAATTAGAAATAATTACCAATAATTACCAATAATTAGTAATAATTAATAATAATTACCAATAATTAGTAATAATTACCAATAATTAGTAATAATTAGTAATAATTACCAACAATTACCAATAATTACCAATAATTACCAATAAGTAGTAATAATTAGTAATAATTATCAATTATTAAAAATAATTACCAATAATTCGTAATAATTACCAATAATTCGTAATAATTACAAATAATTAGTAATAATTAGAAATAATTAGTAATAATTACCAATAATTAGAAATAATTACCAATAATTAGGAATAATTACCAATAATTAGGAATAATTAGCCATAATTAGGAATAATTACCAATAATTAGGAATAATTACCAATAATTAGGAATAATTACCAATAATTAGGAATAATTACCAATAATTAGGAATAATTACCAATAATTAGGAATAATTACAATTAATTAATAATAATTACCAATAATTAGGAATAATTACAAATAATTACCAATATTTACCAATAATTAATAATAATTAGTAATAATTACCAATAATTAGTAATAATTAGTAATAATTATTAATAATTATCAATAATTAGGAATAATTAGTAATAATTATCAATAATTAACAATAATTAGTAATAATTAGTAATAATTAGCAATAATTACCAATAATTAGCAATAATTAGAAATAATTACCAATAATTAGTAATAATTACCAATAATTACCAATAATTAGTAATAATTACCAATAATTACCCATAATTAGTAATAATTACCAATAATTACCAATAATTAGTAATAATTAGTACTAATTATCACTAATTACCAATAATTAGTAATAATTAGTAATAATTACAAATAATTAGTAATAATTAGAAATAATTACCTATAATTACCAATAATTAATAATAATTAATAATAATTACCAATAATTATTAATAATTATTAATAATTACCAATAACTAGTAATAATTAGTAATAATTACCAATAATTAAGAATAATTACCAATAATTAGGAATAATTAGCAATACTTGCTAATAATTACCAATAATTAGTAATAATTACCAATACTTACCGATAATTACCAATATTTACCAATATTTACCAATATTTACCAATATTTACCAATATTTACCAATATTTACCATTAATTACCAATATTTACCAATAATTAGGAATAATAACATTATTACATTATTAATATATATTATTATTAATATTAAAATAATATAATTTTCTATATTATATAAAATTCTCCTTTCATCTCTGTCTTTTATGTCTCCACATGTAATATTTGCATTATTTTTCAAAATTATCAACCCACTCACCAATGGAGAGGTGAAAGTAAATGCAAATATTACATGTGGAGACAGAATGTTAAACACACGGATGAAAGGAGAATTGTATATAATATAAGAAATTAAATTATTTTAATATTAATAATAAAATACACTAATAATGTTATAATGTTATTATAATATAAATTATATTTCTGAAAAAATAATATTAGTATTATTAAAATAATAAAAAAATTATATAATATTAAAATTATCAATATTTGTAAGAGGTTTTGCTTTATTCTCAACATATTCAATTCTTAAAGGGTCAATTTTTAGGTCTATCTCAATAAAAATTTTGTGTCAGTCGTGTTTGATGTAAACTCTATAATTATCCTTTCTTGAGTGTTTTTTCTAACAAATTATTCAAAACCAATAATGCTTTTATATTTTATAAAAAAATATGGAACAATGAGGTCATCAACAGTCATTATTAGATGACCGCATATGGAAAAATCAACGTAGAAATCCAAACGGATCTGGTTTAAATCCAGTATATATAGAGGGTGTGGAGACATTTTTATCATTTACGACATCAATTCCAGAATTTGTTTCAGAAGGAAAAATAAAATTCCCTTGTAGAAAATGTGAATTGAGAATGTTTGACACGTTTGAAAAAGTGGGGGGACATCTCTTTCATTTTGGTTTTCAACCAGATTATGCTTTTTGGTATCAACATGGTGAACACAGTTCTAGAGTAGGTGATACAAACTTGATTCCGGATCCATCCCAGTTTCAATATTTAGTACATGACGTTGCAGGTTCATCTGTTCAATATACAGAAACTTCGGCTGATATAGCTTCAAATCCTGAGTTGGCACCGTCTGAATTTTATGAGTTGTTGAGGTCTGTTGAGGATGCATTATATCCTGGTTGCAAGATGAGAAAATTAGAAGCAGTTGTAAAATTTATGGCTATCAAATCAGATAATGGAATATCAAACACCTTTTTTGACCAAATATTTTCATTTCTTAAAACACTGTTACACGATTCCTGCAAATTACTATGAGAGTAAGAGGCTGGTTTAAAATTTGGGACTTACTTGTCAGAAGATTCACGCATGTTCAAATGAAAGCATTTTATATTCTGGGGAAAATGAGTTGTAGGATAGTTGTCCCACATGTGGGCAACTGAGATTTAAAGAAGGGCAACATGGGAAGTCTGGTTTGATTCCTGTAAAAAATTTGAGATATTTTCCGCTTACATCAAGACATCAGCATTTATTCATGTCTAAGAATACAGCGAAAATGATGTCATGGCATAAAGCGAATATTTAAACGGATAAAAGCTTGAATCATCCAGCCGATGGTGATTCATGGAAACATTTGGATAGAGTGCATCCATCCTTTGCTTTAGAAGCTAGAAATGTTTGACTGGGCCTTTCCACTGATGGTTTCTGTCCGTTCGGATCTTATGGTAGTAAATATCCATGTTGGCCGGTTTTTTAACTCCGTACAATTTTTCTCCATGGATGTTGATGAAGGAGCCATATATCTTTTTGACCTTACTAATTCCAGGACATCCGAAGAAGAACATTGATTTTTATTTGAAACCATTGATTGATGAATTATGTTTATTGTGGAGTACTGCTGTCAGTACATATGATGTTGCTACGAAACATAATTTCATACTGAGAGAAGCATTGATGTGGACAATTAGGGACTTCCCGGCTTATGGGATGTTATCTGGATGGAGTACACATGGTCATAAATCATGTCCTTACTATATGGGAGAGAAAAAAGCATTTATGCTCATTCATGGAAAGAAACCTTGTTATTTTGACTGTCATCGCAGATATCTTCCAGCTGATCATCCTTTTCGCAGAAACAGATCTCATTTCAGAAAAGGAATAGTTGAAAGGGATGGACCTCCAAAAATGCTATCAGGTTCGGAGTTAAAATTAGTTGTATTTTCATTACAACCCATCACTTTTTGTCCCACAATAATCCAAAAGAAAATTTCTGGGTTTGGGAAAGAACACAATTGGATTAAATGTAGCATATTTTGAGATTTTCAATATTGGTCTAATTTGTTGGTCCGCCACATGTTGGATTTCATGCATATTGAGAAGAACCATTTTGATAATTTGTTTCATACAGTTTTGGATACGCCATGAAAGAGAAAAGACAATGCAAATGCACATTTAGATTTTTCCCAAATTTGCAGGCTTCTAGAACTGGAACTGTTTGAGAATGTCAGAACAGAATGGTTACTAAAACCAAAAGTATCTTATACACATTCTCAAGAAAACTGTTTATTATTTTGTCACTGGATTTCAGATTTGAGACTTCTAGATTGTTGTGCTTCCAATTTGGGTAGATGTGTAAAGAATGGTCATATTACTAGATTAAAAAGTCATGATAGACATGTTATAATGGAAATAATTCTACCCATTGGATTAAGAGGTCTGTTGAATTCTGTGATTTGGGATTCCATAATAGACATGTCTCATTTTTTTCGGGAAATTTGTGCGGCTACAACAGATTATGATGCTCTATGCAAACTTGAAAAAGATGTTGTTGTAATTATATGTAAACTGGAAAAAATATTTCCGTCGTCTTTCTTTGACTCAATGGAACATTTGATGTTACATTTTCCATATGAAGCCAAATGTGGAGGTCTAGTACAGTTTCGATGGATGTACCCATTTGAAAGATGCATGCAAAAATTGAAAAGAAAAGTACGTAACAAAGAATCTGTTGAATGATCTATTGCAGATGCTTATTTGCAAGACGAAATATCTTTTTCCTGCTCCCATTATTTTGAATCTAAGTATCCTTCAAAACACAACCGAATTGGATGGAACGAGAGGAATATTGATGAAATCGACAATCAATTATCTGTTTTAAACCTTCTAGATCATGGTTTTGGTGGAGTTTATGAACGTTGTATTTCGGATGATGAACATCACAGAGATCATACATATGTTCTTCTCAACTGTGAAGAGATCACATCAGTTGTATTGTAATTGTTTATATCACTTATTCTATCATTTATGTTATAGTAAATAACTTGGTTTTTTATTTGTTATATGATAATCATATCAGGAAACAAATTCCACAAATTACAGCAGCTACTCTCGAAGAACGCCGACAGAAAAATTTCTCTCAGTGGTTTCAAAAACTGGTAACATAAATTCCTTATCTTTTAGAAACTCATTCAATGTATAGTTTATTATTATCATAATTTTTTCACAAATTTTCAGGTGTCTCGACATGCTGATAAAATTGACAAATTGATGTGTATATTGAGTAACCCACCTTCCAAACATGTTAAAACTTATAATACATATGTGGTGAATGGATTTTGATTTCACACACATGCATATGGAAAACTAAAAAAACAATGAACAGGGGAGTTAGCTTGAAAGGATCTCATCATCGAGAAAATGAAGTTGACTTTTATGGCATACTTGATGAAATCATTGAACTCTTTTATCTTGGACAACATTACATAACCATGTTCAAATGTCGGTGGTTGGATACAGAGAGAGGCGTGCGTGTTCATCCACCTCATGGAATAATCGATATTAAATGTAAAAGTATTCTCGCAGTAAATGAACCATTCTTATTGGCTCAACAGGCACATCATGTTTATTACGCAAAGTACTGTGCTACATCAAGAGACTTGACTGATTGGTGGAGTATAATAAAAATCAAAATTCGAGACAATCAGTTTAGTCAAAGTGAATGTGCTTTCACTAATGTGAAAAGAATTGAATTTTTTCAAGAGAGTACTCAAAATCAATCTTTTTTTACAAAGAGACATGAGTATCGATGACGACACCCAACATTTAAGAGTCGGCAATGACGATGATGTTAATGATGTCACATATGAATTTGAAATGGTAAGAGATGAAGCAACTATAACTCGAATGGATATCGATGATATTGAGGAGTAATATGAAGATGACATTGACATATATGAAGATGATGATGAACATGAACACTGATATAATTACATGGTAGTTATATACAATCATAACTAATATATATGTATATATAATAGTAATTATCAATTATTTTCTAACAACATTAACATTATCTGTTTCATATGGACGACGACACATTTCGTGAGTTGGCGGATGCTGACCTGCCTTTCGATGCAGATGAGTTGATGGTAGATGACCCTCACCCTGCAGGTGCTCCAGGGAGTACGCAGAGGGGGTGATGTCTTGCACGATTGATGATTCCTGACCCCGTCCCCGAGCGACGTCCACGTCTTGGGTTTATCCACGCACACAGAGATGTGATAACCTGTGTGATAACCTATGAATTTGACTAAGATTTCATTAATCTATTTACATAATTTATATTTATTATTTTTACAGTTTTCCGCATATAGCAGTCCGATAGGGCAGCGCTATTTTGCGCAACTATTTCTCTCAACCTTGGACCACATGGGAGCAGATTCCAATTGATGTGCAGCAGGCCATGTTCGGCCGTTGGTTGGTACGTACGTAAATAAATAATTTTCATTTTAAAAATTATTTCATTTTTAACTTGATATTTTGATTTATTTTTAAGGTTTATAGTATCCGATCGAGGATACCATGCGTGACGCCATCCACGAGGAATTGGAGGTGGCCATGCGTGATCGCTTTCGTCAGTTTTTGCACAATTTAAGAAAAGATGCCATGAAGAAAGCATGAGTGTCAGATTTTGACGAGTCATGTAGAGCACACCGACCAGAGTACATTTCATCCCATGTATGGGATGGATTATGTGCGCACTGGTTGAGTGATGCCTTTCAGAGGAGATCATTGGTGGGGAGACAGAATTGGGGGAGACAGGAGGTGACTCATCGAGCTTGGAGTCGTACTTTCAGTACTCATAGACAACATCTGGTACGTATATTATTTATAAATATTTTATATAACTATAAATATTAACAGTTTATTTTTTATTATTATAGGCTGTCGAGCACCCCGATATTATGGAGTACGACGTATATCGGAGGATGTATAGTGATCCTGCTACTGGGGAGCTCAGAGGTGATCGTCAACATCACATCGTGGTTATTATTATTTGTTTTGAAGTTTAATAATTAACTGCATATAATATATTCACAATTTTAATTTTAAATTGCAACTACAGGAGTCATATGAGGCCGCAGCGTCATAGACCCGGTCTGATAGTCTGGCCGAGTCATCAGATCAGACCAGTGGCCATCAGTTTGATGAGACGGAATGGATGCAGGCCACCCAGTATGCCTTCGAGAAGGGCCGGGTAGTTTGTATCAGCTCTCGACTGACTCCCGAAGATTATTATGACAATGCTGCGATGTCGGCGTCCAGCTCGAGAGGAGCTTGTGCCTCTTCTTCTACTACACAGTATAAGGATAAGTTGCGATCTCAGACTGCACTGATAGAGAGTCTCCGACAGGAGTAGGAGAAATGCGTCAGCAGCAGCAGCAGCATGAGGAGGAGCATCGACGCCAGCAGCAGCTGTATGAGGAGCAGATGAGTCGGTGGCAGCAGCAGCACCAGGAGCAGATGGAGTACATGTTCCGACTCACTCATGCTTTAGGGATGGAGTTCTCTCCACCAGCATCTGCAGATCCCCCTCCCCCATCCCCCCTCCTTCATATTAGAGTTTGTTTTTATGTTATAAAGTTTGTTAAATCAAAATATGATTTTTTTTCTATTCGTAGTTTCAGTCTCATTATAAAATATTAATAATATTATATTTTGAAATAACAATATTAATATGAATAATAATTTTATTTATATTTTATAATATTAAATTTTATATATATATTAAAATTTTATAATATTATAATTTAATTATATTTTTTTGTAATAATTGAATTATTTTAATATTTGAATGTAAAATAATTCTATTATTTTTATATTAATTAAAATAACTTATTAATATTTTTTTATTTATGAATTATAATTCTAATATTATTATATTAATTAAAATCATTTATTAATATTCTATTATTTTTTTATTTTAGAATTATAATTCTATAATTATTATATTAATTAAAATAATTTATTAATAATTTATTATTTTTATTTGTGAATTATAATTCTATTATTATATTAATTAAAATAATTTATTAATAATTTATAATTTTTTATTTTTGAATTATAATCTATTATTATTATATTAATTAAAATAATTTATTAATAATTTATTATTTTTATTTTTGAATTATAATTCTATTATTATATTAATTAAAATCATTTATTAATATTTTTTATTTTTGAATTATAATTAGATTATTATTATAATAATTAAAATAATTTATTAATAATTTATTTTTTTATAGTATTTGCGACGGGATACTATGCCCGTCGCAAATAGTATTATTATTATATTTATTAAAATAATTTATTAATATTTTTTATTTTATTTTTAATAATAGTAATTGTGACTGGCCCGTCGCAAATAATATTTTAAAAAGTTTTATACAAATATACGGACTGATATTTGCGACGGGAGGGATCTCTATCGCATATAATACCTTTAGCGATGGGCCCGTCGCAAATAATTGTTGTTGTGGCGTCGTTTTCCGCTACGGGCTATTTACGATGGGGGCCCGTCGCAAAAGCCTATTAGCGACGGGATACCGACACAAATGCCCTGTCGCGATGCCATTATTTCCAGTAGTGGTTTTTTCTTTTTTTGGAAGTGATAAATTTTATAGATTTTGCTCATATAAAGGAAAATGTTTTTAGAACTTTTTTTTCATGGAAAGTGGGTTTTCATGAATTTAAAATGGATTTACAAAATCCAAGTAGATTATCAAGGATTTGAAAACTCTTGAGACAATAAGGGTTTCTTATAAATTTTCCATTCCTTCATGTTTGGGGATATTTTTGTTTCAATAAGGTTCCCTTATGACTTTACCAATCCTCATTTTTTGAAAATCAAAAACACCATATCTCTAGAGAAATTTCATTTTACCCTATGTTTTACTTTCATAAAGAAAATTGTCCTTCCCCATGGAAATTTTTCCTTACAATTTTTTTCATTATTCATTATCTTGTCTAAGTGTAAAATTAAGTTTCATGCCTAAAACCTTAGAATCATATAATACTTAGATAAAGAGCATTCTGTTTTCAGGCTCCAAATTCAGACTCTGAGTCCTCTGAATCCAGACTCCGAACTCTTAGGAGTTCTGACTCCAAGTTCTCTGAATTTAGACTCTGAACTCTTCTTAGTTTGGACTCTAAATTCTCATGAATTATGACTCTTAACATTGTATGTTCTGACTATAAATTCTCATGAACTCTAACTCCTAACTTTGAATGTTTTGACTCCAAATTCTCATGATCTCTGACTTTGATCGTTGTAAGTGCATGTCCTGAATTCTTGTCATTCTATATTACAAATTTCCTTAAAATTTAAACTCTGTAATTCTATAGAGTCCATGTTTTGAATTCCTTAAAAAATATAATCTTAATATCCTTGTATTAATGTCACTGAATATGTTTTTGGTTTTACTATATTATTTAATTTTTTTACATTCAGATTATTTGATTTTGGTTATGTAACCATATTTTTGCTTCCACTTATTTTTTGTTCTAAAAAGAAGGCATGCATTCAGTTACTAACTAACCATTGTTTGAGAGACACGTGTATAGGTCCCTCCAAAATTCAAGGAATAATATGTCTGTTGGAGGCGGGATACGACTGTTGGAGTTGTGCCTATAAATAAGAGCTCATTTGAAATATCTCAAAACAAGTTGATCAATATAGAGATTAGATGTTTCTGAAGTGATTTATAGAGAGAGATGTTATTGATTTGTGTGTACTAAACACCTTGATCAGATTTTCTTCATGCGACTCTAAATGTTACTGAGTACATTCGAGGGTTTTCAGGGATCAAAAGACATAGGGGTTGAGTGCCTTAATGTTTGAGGATTTCCTTATTGAGGAAGCCCGAGGTGCCGACTACCTTGAAGTTGATGGCTTGCGGGGATATCAAGATAGAATCTGATCATCATATCAAGGGATTACCCTGGTGTGGCTAAAAAAAACTTTTTTGAATGTATAAATCATGGGACCTTTATCCAGGGTTGCTCGATACCCTTCTCTTTGGGTAAAAAGGCTCATTACTTGTTACTTGTTTGTTTCAAATTTTCCACTGTATTTTGTTTGTTTTGAAAAGTATAACTAAATTATACTTCCTTATACTTTTATACTCTGATTTAGTATGATTTTATACACTTTATGGTTGAATCATTATCTTTGTAAACTTTCACTAAGTTTCATTTTTCAGAACTACCTTTTCTAGAATCAATTTCTTGGCATCATATTTCTGGAATCAAGAAGGATTTTAGAACTATTGGTTTTGTGAATTACCTTGTTTAACCATGTTAAACATAGTCATCAATAAATAATCCAAAGGAATTTTTAAATTGTAAAATTCACCCCCCTCTTGTATTTTTAACATTATTAGATACTTCATTCATTATCTATATTATTTTGATCCTCTATTTGGTATTGTAGAGTAAATAATACTCCACATACCATCTCAATAATTAGTATCCGAGGTTGGATACCTCATACTATAATCTAATTCAACAATTGTTATCAGAGCATTGGTTCAATCTAAATTAATCACATGATTAGATTCAGGAGAGAATTCATCTTCTTCTTATTTTTAGAATCAGATTTTTGGACTCAAAAAGTGAAGATTCATATTTTGTTAGAGATACTCGTGTTCTATATTTTTTCATACTGAGGAATAATTTCTTTGTTTACAATATTTTATTACTAACAAGTTTTTGTGGAAAGGTTTCTTTAAGATGGAAGGAATCAATGTTGGTTCTATTGACAACCTAAATATAATAAGACAACCTATTTTTGATGGGAATTATTACGAATATTGGAGAGATCACATGAAGACATTTATTACCAATACTCGATTAGACAATTTTGTCATGCTTACAAGAGGTTATAAAATTCTTGAGAAGGAAGCTAGTACCTTCACAAATCAAGAAAATCATGAATATCATCTAAATTATATGGTACGCAATACATTGATTTGTTCCATGAATAGAAAAATATATAGCCAAATTTCATCTTGTGAAGAAGCCAATTTCATTTGGAAGAAATCTAAAGTTACAAACTTTGGAACTTCCAAAGTTATTAAAACTAGAAGATCCATGCTTAGAGCTGAATATCAGGGTTTTTTCTTTCTTTATAGAGAACCCATATGTAAGCTGAAACAAATATTCATGACAATTATTAATAGTTTACAATCTATGGGTGAGAAAGGATTAGATTATGAAGATCTTGTGGACGATATCATATAAATCATACCTAATGAGTGGGAATCTAAGATAATATCTATTGATGAGAATAGAAAAGTCACTCAGATTACTCTTGAGGAACTTTTTGGAACTCTTCTTTATCACAAGACTAGAATGAAGAGAGATGCTGATATTGTAAAGAAGATGAATAGAAATGGAAGAGTTTATTTTACTATAACCTCAAATCATATGAAAGCCATGAAACTTGAGAGAGTTAATAGATGAAAATATAAGAAGGTTGTTATACATTCTGAATCTATTGGAAGTGAATATTTAGAAAATGAATTAACAAATATTTCTCAATGGATAAACAAGATATCTAGACCGAAGAACTTTCAATCAAGATATATGAAGAAATAAAGGAAAGATATGAAAGATTCATAAGATACATGTTTTGAATGCAAGAGAGTTGGATATATAAGACCTGATTGTACTATGCTTAAAATAAAGGACATAAAGGAAAAGTGTTTTGAGAGAAAGAGAAATAAGTACCACATAGCTAATGATAAGAAATTTTTGAAAGATAGTGACACCTAGAGTGCCATTGGTGGTGACTCTTCAGATGAATCATCAGATTACGAATCCTCTAGATAGAAGAATCTTAGTTTAATAGACAGACTACCTATTGAAAATCATTGCTTAATGTATAAGGTACACAATGCTAAATCAGTGACCAATGTTTATTTGAATGAAAAATATAGTAATGATAAATACTATGAATCATTGGATAAAGAATCCTCTTCTGGTGAAGATGAAACCCTTCTTACCTATGAAGAAGTCTCTAGGTTTTCTAGGCTTCTTGAGAATGAAAATTCAAAAGTCAACAAAATGATTGATAAGTCAAATTCTAATATTTCTATACTTACTAATGAAATATCAGATCTTTCTTGAGATGTTGATAATAAACTCCTTGATTTTGAAAATATTTGAAAAAACATGAGAAAGTAAATTCTGAGAAGGAAAAACATTCTAATGATCTAGAAAATGTAATTTCTAAGAAAAATGTTTTCGAGCCTATCTCTAGTTCTAAAAATAATGTTTTCGATGATATGAACTTAGTTATTAGACTAAAGTCTGATATTTTTAAATTGAGGAAGTGTTTTTCATACATTACCTTAGGTAATGAAAATTTTTATAAGATTTATTCTCAAATCTAAACATTAAGGAATAATTTTGGATTTGGTTATACTAGTTCTAAACCAATTTTTAGTAATAATTATTTTGTCCCTCAAAATGCTCAATTTTTCACTAAGTGTCAATGTGGTGGACACTGTGCAGAAATTTGTTCGTGAAAGAAAACCATATCTTTAGGATTTAATAAAGCCTATTTTTCTAAAAAAAAAATTGGTGCCTAAGATTTTGCTTTCTGAAATTTCTGAATCCCAGAAAGTTTGTGATCCGAAAGTCTAACTCTTTTGTTTTCAGAAAAATAAAGAAAATACCAATAGCAGTACATGGTACATGGATAGTGGATGTTCTTGGAATATGACTGGTAAAAATAACTTCTTTTAAATGACAATCAAGACGAAAGGAGATATCATTCTTCAATTTTTCGGACCACAAGATCAACTTGTTTATATTTTCATAAAATATTTATCCTCTGATAGATTTGAATACATTAAACAGAATTTAGGAATGATAAACATAAGGTAATATTATTTGTTAGGTTTCTATTTAAACCAATCTTCTTACATTAATAAACACCTTTTCATACGGGGAGTAAATTTTTTTATTAGTTAAATTTTCTTCGTAATGGAATTTTTTTTCTCTTAGTCAGTTTTTATAAATTTTTGTAATGAAAATTTTCATAGTCAGGTTTTAAAAAAATGTAATGAAAATTTTCGTAGTTATTTTTTAAAAAATTTAATAATGAAAATTGTGATAGTAAGTCTTAAAAAATTTTGTAATGAATATTTTCATAGTCAGTTTTTAAAAAAATTTAAATTGAAAATTTTCATAGTTAGTTTTTCAAAAAAATTCACTATAAAATTTTCATAATGAAAATTTTCATACTAAAAATTTTTCATAATGAAGTTTTCCATTTTCTAATTTTTTCGGAATAAAAAATTTTAAGAATCTAATGTTCTTCAATAAAATTATTCCCTCTATACGAAAAATATTCCTAGTAATCAGAAAGGTATTTTTCCTTTTTTAAGATTTCATAATCATAATTTACTTGCTGGTATTTTCATTTGGTTTTAAAATTTTTTGGATTCTTTTTTCTATCAATCCGAATGTTTTCCTTAAAAATTCCAAAAGATCAGATTCTATCCAGTTTTTCTAGAAGCTATCATATCAATCGACAGATCTGATCAGAAATATTTTCAGCCATTGGATTGAGTTTGGAAGATGAATCATCACTTCCAACACATATTTAAAGGACCCACATAGGGTTGTACCATATCAATCTCAAGCTCTCGTGTGCTGAAGTTCTGACCCTCTACTTACGCTCGTTCTGAATTTCTCAGAGTTTTCTCAATTTTGAATGTCTTTAAGAGAATCCTCTAAGAACAATATGTCCACTGTCATCCAAATTCAGAGCGGCAGGTGTATAGAGAATGGTTGGTGCATCAGAACTTCTACAAAAAGTATGATTCTATGATTTTGAAAAACATTAAGTTGAATGGATGAGGGTGTGTTTGCATATCAATGTCAGGGGATCAAGACTTAGTGTATCCGGATTTGTTTGGTGAGTTTTATGAATAAGTCTGTTTCTCTAAAGAAGATAGCAGAGAAAAGTTTTCCTTCAAAATATTTGGGAAGACCTATGCTATTTCGTATACTAAGGATAATAGCTTTGTTGGTGTTCCATACAAAGGAGAAGCTGAGTTCTGTTCCCAAAAATTGCCGGATGTCAGAGGAAGCTTTGTAAAGGTGAAATCTATGGAGTTCCTCGGTCTTAAAGATGTCAACACTACGAAAATTTCTCACTTCTCTACAAATAATCGGATCCTTGAATTATGGGATCAAGGATTTATCATTCCTTGAAAAGGTGATAAGGACACATTGAAAAATTATGACATGTACATCTAAGATTTTCTAGTGAACCTGAGGAAGGTCAATTTTCATAATCTTTTTCTGATTAAGATCGAGAACATCAAAAATGGAAATCTGAAGGCTCAGATTATTATGTATCCAACTATTCTATCAAAGTTAATCGTTTTGTGTCAAGAATATTATAAAATACATTGTAGCTCGAATCCCAGGAGTTGTAATGTTATTCTAGTTAGTGATGATACACTAAAAACGATGAACATTGGTTTTTCCAATGAATCCGGAGAATTTTACAATCTATCTGTAGGTGAATCTAAAGTCATTCTGAAAAAACAAGAAATGGTTAGGCCATAAAAAATTGTTTGAAAGAAAAGGAAGTTTAAGGATATAGAAGAAGAAGAGAAAACCCCAAAAGCTAAGGAATAGAAACAAAAGAAGAAGTTGATAGAGACTAAAATTGTTCAGTCCATTATGAGGGATACTGAGAAAGCATCCGATAGTATCCTAGTACCAAAATTTTCATAGTAGAAGCTTTACTTGAGAATCCGAGTTAAAATTTTGTCACTTCGAAAAAGTGAAAGGAAAAGAATAAGATGTAGTAGTGGAATAAGTAGAATAAGGAAAAATAATTGGTGATTCCAAAGATCTTATAAATCAATTTGAAGACTTCCATGAGAATGAAATTCCATCTGAGATATTGTCAATCCGATCTTATGAGGAAGAATATTCAATGTTGGCTACCCCTAGGAAAGAGGAAAAAGGAGAAGATGGCAAGGCTAAAGATAAAGTAAATAAGCTCTCTGAGGAAGAAAGTTCTAATCACGACTTCATCAATACTGAGGAAGTTAAGGCAAGAGCTGCGAAAGAAGATATTGATAAAGATAAAGTTGTTCAACTATCTGAAAGTGAACACAAATCTCTGGATGAGGAATTCATTCCAAGAAGTGGTAAGGGAAAACAAGTGATAGTTGAGACACCTACCAAAGTCATTGTATAGAAGAATGAAACTGGTGGATCATCAAAGAGGAAGGAATATGAGTTAGAAAAAGAATCCTCACCATGAAAATTTTCATATTCAGATTCAACATCCCTTGGACTTGATTTTGTTGTGAAATCATTTAAGATGCTTTTTGGGACTATTCTGATTTTTCCAAGCATTGACTCGAGATTTAAGATGCTTCAAAACACCATAAATCAAAAAGCAATTTTAGTATTCATGGAGATCGATAAATGTGTGAAGATAGAGGCTAATTTAAAAACATTTTTCATTAACTATGAAGCCCACAACAAATCCTACAAGAATATGACCACTTGGTCTAAGAAAACTATAGTAGATATGCAGATTCTTGATGAATTTCATGAAACTGTCTTTGATTCTTTTGACACTGAAGATAGTAAGATCAAGTATATCACAAATAGTATTAAGGAATAGATAACCGTTGATAAGAATTCTCATATTCAGGAAGTAATGGATTTGAATGGAAAGTTATATTCTGTTGCCCAATGATGGCAGAGAGAAACTGATATTCGGATTGATATTTAAGAAACTCTTGTTAAGAAGAAAGAAGTCTTGAAGGCTCAAGAAGAGGCTCTCAAGGCTCATGGTGATAGAATCAAAGCCATAGAGAAGAAATATGAGGATCACGAATAGATTTTTAAGAGAGCAGAGGAGGATCATAAAGATCTCAAAAAGCTGAAGACAATAGTGAAGAAGCTGATTACCAAGGAAAAGGATAATAGACCCAATCAGATCTTTTGTTGTATTTTTTCCTTGTACAAATTTTTTTTAATCATAATGGAATTTTTGGGTTATTGTCTTTTTTATGTGTTGTACTAATCGTTCAATAACTATAATTTCTTTTCCCTTCCCACAAATTCTTTTGGAAAATCACAAAGGGGGAGATAGGAAAAATAATACTATATAAGAATAAATATCTCTATGTAAGGGGAAGTTTATCTAAGGGGGAGTTTATCTAAGGGGGAGTTTTCACCATAGAGATTTACGTACTAAAGATAATGAAAAATATCCTTTCATAAATATAGAATACGATCCTTAGTGTATCAAATCATAAGGGGGATTTAGTCGTATTCATATTTTCCCATATGATAAGGGAGATAAGTTTTATTTTCAAAATCATGAAGAATAGTTTCTAAGTCATTCTTTTCATTTTCATAAGGATGCTTGTGATTTCCAAAATGGGGAGGATTGTTGAGTAAATCAGGTTTTCTTATGAATTTTACATTCCTTCATATTTGGGGAGATTATTAACTTAATAAGGTTCCCTTATGAATTTACCAATACTCATGTTCTGAAAATCACAAACACCTTATCTCAAGGAAATTTTCATTTCACCCTCTGTTTTACTTTCATAAGGAAAATTTTCCTTCCCCAAAGAAATTTTTCCTTACCATGTTTTTCATTATTCAGTATCTTGTCTAATTGTACAATTATTTTTCATACCTAAAACCTCAAAATCATATAATTCATAAATAAAGAGTATTATGTTTTTAGGATTTTAATTTAGACTCTGAGTTCTCCGAATTCAGACTCCGAACTCGTATGAGTTCGGACTCCATGTTCTCTGAATTCCGACATAGAATTCGTATGACTTCTGACTCCAAATTATAATGAATTCTGACTCTGAACGTTTTATGTTCTCACTCCGAATTCTCATGAACTCTGACTCTAATCTTTATAAGTTATGTAACCGAATATTCCTGAACTCTAACTCCGAACATTAAATTTTCAGGTTCCGAATTCTTGTGAGTCTAGATTCCAAATTTCCTTGAAATATTTGACTCTATAATTCTATAGAGTACTGGTTCTAAATGCCTTATAAAACAGAATCATAATATCCTTGTATTATAGACATTGAATATTCTTTTTGTTAGACTCCAAACTTTTATTTTCTTACATTTTGAATATTTGATTTTGGTTATGAAACCCTATTTTTTATTAAACTTGTTTTTTGTTTTAAAAAATGTCATTCATTCAGTTAATAACTAACTATTATTTGACAGATAGGTGTATAGGTCCCTCCGAAATTCAAGGAAAAAAATGACTGTTGGAGGAGGGAGCTGACCATTGGAGTTGTGCTTATAAAAAGGAGCTCATTTGAAAGAGCTCAAAACAAGTTTATTAATCACGAGATTACATACTGCTGAAGTGATTTCTAGAGAGAGAATCTTTATTTCATTGTGCGTTCCGAACACCTACTTCATATTTTCTTTGTTAATCTACAAATGTTGTTGAGTACAATCGAGGACTTCCGATTATAGGAAGACAGAGGTGTCGACTACCTTAAAGTTCGAGGACTTCCTTGCTGAGGAAGACAGAGGTGACGACTACCTTGAAGTTGAGATCCTGTGGGGATAGTAAGACAGAATCAGATCTTTATATCAAGGGCTTACCCTAGTATTGGTAAGATATACTTTATGGAAAGTTTAAATTAAGGGACCTTTAACCAAGGATTGTGGATACCCTTCTCTTTGGGCTAAAAGACTCATTAATTGTTAGTTGTTTGTTTTATGTTTTCTGCAGAATTTTTTGTTGTTGGGGGAAGTATAACTATCTTATACTTCCTTATACTGGTGTACTCTGATTTAGTAAGATTATATATGCTTTCAAGTAGAATGATTATCATTGTAAACTTTCATTAAGTTTCATTTTTCGGAACCATATTTTCTGGAATCACTTTCTCAAAATCATATTTTCAGAATCTGGAAAGTGTGTAGAACTAGAGGTTTTGGGAATTATCTTTCTTTACCATGTTAAACATAGTAATATTTAAAAGTTAAAATGGAATTTATAAAGAATACAATTCACCCCCCTCTACTATTTTGAGCATTATAAGACACATCATTCAGTATCTATATTATTCCAATCCTACATTTGGTATTATAGGGTATATCATACTCTATATACCATCTCAACAAAAACATAATATAAAATTTTGTGAATGGTTTGGAAAATGTATTGGAACATTGCACATGGGAACCTTTAGTTCATTGGGATAGAGACATAGGTAATATTAATCTGTGTTTCACCATAAGGAGGTATCATTTTGTGGTATTTATTAATAGGACTGGATATATCTTGTATCTAATATATTCTTATTTTGAATATTGTGTTTATAATATGAATTTTCCTATAGACTATAACCTAATATGAGGTGATTTTTAATTTTTTATTATTATTAATTATCACATAATGCTTTCAATAACGGTTTTCTCTCACACGTTTTTACCTATGAGGTTATATCATATACATTCACATGATACGTTATTTTATGGTTAGTTTTTCCTATAACCCACGTGATGCATGTATATGATTTCTTTTTTTATCACATCTACATTCCATATTTCTTGATCAATAATATAAAACATTTTTATGAAAATTAATTAATGGAAAAGGTGAAATGTTTTATAAATGATTAATTATTATCAAAAATTTTTATCAAATGTTTTTATTTTAAATTACTATATTATTACTATAATGATATTATAACATGTATAGAAACTACAGTGGTATACTAATTGAATTTTTCTCACACCCAACATGTCCCTTTTAGTGATTGTAGATTTCGTTTTTAATGGTCCAGATAACGGAAAGACAATTATGTAATAAGATTTCATCTATTTTTGTTGTTTCTTTTAGTACACATTATTATGTGGGTGACTATTGGTCATAAGAGATTTTTATATACTTCGTGCTTTAGCCTGTTTTTCATGGAATTATATTTCATTGTGGTATTATTTCTGCATCTTCTTCTTACTCTTGTTTTTTATCTTGATTTACTTATATTTATCACTAGTTTCTATTTTATTTTTTACACATACAATGTGATAGTATAGTTCATATGTCTTGTATAGTTGACCTAGGATGGTACATTACACTTTTCTTATAATAATGAATTCATATATTTAATAAAACATCAATATCTTGGGAAACTGTTTAAATATGGGAGTGAATTATCACATTCACTTATAATTAAAAATTGGGTAACATTTAAAATTACTGATTTTCCAATCATAAACCATTATATAAAAGAATTTCATGATGAATTCCTAGGTTTTATTCTTGAAAAAGTGTTTGAGTTTATTTTTTAACAATTCTTAATTTAATTCAAATTTCAAAACAACCATATCATTTGATTGAAAAATAATATTTTTAGTTGAGACAATAATTACAAATTTTTATTGATAAATGACACATCCATCCAAGTTCACAACCTTTGTGTGTTTCCATTAAATATTATTAAAGTAAGGAAGGTTTCACAAGGCTTTTAATTTTTATAGCGCACTCAATGACAATAATATTAAGAAATATTATATGTTTCCTCATATAAATGAATTATTAGATCATATTCAGGTTGAAAAGTATTTTTTGAACATATATATAAGGTCACGTTATCACCAATTAAAAATTATGGGGGAAAATATTATGGGTATATCTTTCGATATTATTTATTTAAATTTTTATTATCTTCTTCTTCCTTTTACATAGATGAATAAAACTACAACATTAATGGATATTATAAATAGTGCTTTCTAGGAGAATATGGACGAAATTGAGAAGGATTTCTTATATGTAATTCTAGATTATTCTAAATATTTATAGGATAATTAGAAAAATCTCAAGATTATTCTATATGAATTATAATGAAAAACATATCAAATTTTAATTTTGGTTAAAAAATTATTGATTGATATATTATTTAAAATGATTGATTACATGTTGGTCATTCTGTATCTAAATGGGATAAAGAGTGTCCATAAAAAAAGTTCCACTAAGATGTGATTTTTTCATAGATTAGTAGGATACTATCAAGGTTTTTATTAAATATTTTCTCAATTCTATATTGTATGAAAAATGGTAACACAAAGATGATTTACATTCACCTAGATAAAGGAATTTGTTGAATTTTTTAAGAGTTTAAAAAAATATTTTTTTATTATCTATTTTTTAATGATTATAATAAATGGTGATTTTTTTATTTATAATTACACTTCTTCATGGTTACTTATTTTTAACCGGATTCATGTTGATCAGGAAATTTCATATGCATCACATCAATTAAAAAACCATTCATAGAATTAATTTATGCATTATCCTAATAATGCATTCATTCCTTTTATATAAAAATTTTGTCATACATATTTTATATTATGTAAAATTTAAAATATGTATTTCATATAACAAACCAATGTATATTTTTTACTCACTAAAAATTTAAAATAATATAGATAATATGATTACAATTGATAACGGATAATTATTTTACAATTCAACATCATCCAGGTGGAGAAAACCATGTAGGTAACGACTTCAGCCAAAAAGATAATGTATGACTTACATTGACATTATTGGAACATGATTTTTTGATCACTAATATAATTTAATTTTTCCTAAAATTATAAAATATAGTAAATCACTATTTTTTCCCATGTCGATGGAAAAATAATTACAATACAGAATTTAGTATGTTAAAAAAGAACAAAAGTTTCTCAGTAAATCGATGATTTGGTTATGAAGGGTAATTAGAAATAATTTTAAATTTTCAAAAAAAAAATTTATATTTCAATGGTTTTTTTATAAATTATTCTTAGTTAAAAGATGAAGTATTATGTGAAGTTCATGTCACTCTACTTTTTTTATTCAAAAAACACAAAAATGTATTTATAACTTCAACTATATTATTTGTGGGTGCAACAAATGGAGATATTACAGATATTAAAATTAAATGTCTTACATTTCAATATGTTAAGGCCAATAAGTATTTATCCATGGGCATACTTCACCCTTTTCCAATTATCCTATAGAAATTTGAGAATATATCCATGTATTTAGTAAATAAAACATGAGTTAATAACATAATTTTTGTTATTATTGATCCATTGTCTAAATCATTAAATTGTCCTTTTATTCCTAATATTATGTTTTTAGGTAAAATACGTAGACTCTATCTTATTGGAATAGTCACATTTCATATAGTACCTCTCTCTTCGAATTCCTATCATGATCACATATTTACATTAATTTGAAAGAAATTACATTAAAATTCATTGTCGATTGAATTAAATTTTAGTAGATATATTCTTCTTATGATTGATAGATAGTATGAGAAAACAATTAATAAATTTGATGATTTTCATTTAACTTGGACATTGAATTATTCTGGAAGTTATTATTAGAAACATTCATTTGTGAAATTTTCTAATGATAAAATTTTTATTTCCTCGATATAAATGTTTCATTTTAATGTAATATATATAATGTACTGTCATACTCTCGTACAGTGAGACAAATTCACATAATTGAATTTATTTGTTTCAATTTTTTTGGATGATTTAGATAAACCAGTAATGATTAATATTCACTATATCAATTCTTCATAGAGCATGAAGGAAAATTGAACAGATAAACAGAGGAATGATGTACCATTTGATTTGGGAGATCAATGTTTTTTTAAACCAAAATCCCCAGAAAAGTGTTATGTGTTTTATAGGAAAAAAATTATATTACATATTGACTAGTCCTCATGAATTATAAAAAATATAGAATAATTCAAATATGTATTGACCTTAAATCTATGTTTATTTTTTCTACATAATTTCTTTCTTGTTTTTTTGTTAATGAAATTTCTTCCTGATAAATCACAAGTCCTAATCCTAGATGTATTTCAGTTAAATGAGAATCATACTTATAAAGAAATCCCTTTTATGATCAAATATCTTAAAGAATATATTTTTTTGATATAAGGGGTTTTATATTTTAAATATTTAATTTAAAATATATATGATGGATGAAGAATTAGGTGAATAAGAAAAGGAAATAATGGAAAAATAGTCTCACATGTTTAATTATTGAATAAAGTTATAAGGACATATTTTAATAAAGGGGTTAAGAATGTGAGAACATATGTAATGTTAATAATAATCCTAATTAATTTCATTGTAAAATAAATTATTAGATTTTATATTGTGATATTCACCCTATCGATTTAGTTAATTTTTTCATGACATAAAGAGAAAAATTCCTTGACCAAATATTTTTAATGAACTATGAAATTTAATTTAAATGATAAATTTCTAAATTTCTGGAATTTAAATTTACAGAATTGAATTAAATTTTATATCATCATGTTATATTTTTTAAAGGGTGAATTTTTATATTTTTCTAAAAATATTAATATTCTTGTTTATAGTGAATGAAGACATATTTTTATAAAAATTATAAATTATTATCTGGTATTTAAAACATAATGTGCTATTTTGGATTGTTTTTAATGTGAAAACATCAACATGAATTATAAATTATCTAATTAATTCCATAAAAATTTGAAATATAATTTATATGGAAAAAAATTTATTCTTAGGCATTCAAATATTTTTAAAAATATATTTTCCATCAATTATTCATTATTTTATGAAAATAAATTTTTTCTACTTTGATATATTTACTCATGTAAATCTGATTATTTATTTTAAGATATAGAATTTTAATATAATAATGATTCTAGTTTCATTATTTTTCATAATTAATATTAACAGTACTAAAAGAATTTACAATGGGAAAAAGTAAAATATAATAATTATGGTTAAAATAAACTCATATGTCAAAAAAATTCATATAATTTGTCATATTCGAAAATATTATTTTTCCCCTTATCACTGTATATTTGAGATCTAATTGATTTAGTTCTAATTTCTCATATGTAATACATTTACAATATTTAAAGGTTTTGGATAATTAAAAAGTTTCTCTCCCAAAACATATAATGGGAACCTTCTACCCTATCTTATATATAAAAATTGAGCCTCGTATCTTGATGAAGACACACACAGATGTCATAAAAAGATCCATCCCTATGTCTTCATGGACATCTTCTCACTAATGGAAAATTACTATAAGTGTAATGATGTTACTCGAAGGTGCACTTCTTATGAAGTGGTATAAATCTTAACTAAGTGTTTTTTTATTTCCTATTCAAAGTTGGTTAAATATTTTTTAACAATGTCATTATAATAAAATTACTAAGGAAGATATAGTAAAATTTTATTATGTTGATCTCATAACCCATTTTCATAACTTTTTCTATCTTATAGGAAATTAAGACTTCACCCATGTATATGTGTGAAAAAATACCTCCATAATGAGGACTGTTTAGTTTTTCATCATCGAATCAGATAAAGAGTTAAAATGATAAATAAAATTAATATATATGATATATATGAAATATATTTTATTCTATTAAGGTAATATATTATATTCCTTCTTTCCATATAATCTGTTTTAAAATTATATAGTATATCTTTTGTGTAAGTGAGTAATAAAACATTTATAATGTGATGTGGTTTATTTTTCTTTAAAACAAATCATGGATCATATTAAAGGCAGTACTAACCTGAATATTTTAAAAATTATTTTCGAAATCACTTTTGAGGCTAGGTGAGAATCCCAAATATATTACATGTCATACTATGATCAGACTGCATAGTAAATTACCAATATATTTTTGAAAAGGATTCAATTAATAGAATTAATAAACCTATTTAAGCTCCATGAGATATATATTACTTTCTTATGTCGGGCTTATTTGAGGAGATCAACAAATTTGTTGGCTAACCTATCATAGGTTGAAATAAATTTTTATATATTTACTTTCCCCCTTTCAATAAACAATCTAAAAAACAGATATTATGTGTTGATCCAATAAACATTAATATTATTAAGATCAATTTGAATTGATCGGTCATACATACTATCTACTTCAACCAATGAAATGTTAATATCTAATTATTCCCTTATCACTGCTTCCTAAAAATTTAGGATTATCATTAGGTCATATTCCTCATTCCTAGCCTCCTTATGGACACCATCATATGACAGCATATCCATAATCCTTTTAGTATCTTTTAACAGGGAATATTTATTCTCCTCAGTATTATCACCACAAACCACAACCTCGTCTCTAGGACGTGATTCTATAAGATGATGTTCCTTAATGGGAGACTTAATAGGATCCCTCTTTTTAATACCCTTACATACAAATTGTGTAGTCACTATTTTTTGAATGAACAGATGATTTTTTTGAGCCTTTTCCACCCTTCCGACATTCATCATATATTCTCCAATATAAATAATCTTCAGCTACCCTTTCATCAGTTCTATTTTATAAAAAAAATTGAGTTTCTCATTCCCCTCATTATCTAAATGTGACTTGGGGGGCTCAAATATATGATCCTAATTTTATGGTTATTTCTCTATATGGGATAGAAATGTCTTCTCAGACTTCCTATGTGTCACCATTTTCCACCCCCTATAAGTTTTTCTCATCCAATGTAATTTAAAAATTCAAAAATGTATTCTGTAGGAGGCCCATTTGGATATCCACAAAAGTTAAAAGAATATTCTATTCCTTAGACCCTTAGGATCAATGTCTATGTCTCATTGAGTGATACTTAGTGTCTTATATGGGGTTTCAGAAACCTAAAGTAGAATATGGAGTTCTCATCACCTATTCTATAAACAAAAAAAGGTCTCACCTCTATTGGATTCTGAAGATCCCAACATGATTATTGAGTGTTGAGAATACACAACCATGTAATACTTCACCATATAACTTCATTCATACTGAATATTGTGAATGAGGGATGGGGGTATCAGATCTGTGGGTGACTAAAAAATGTATGAAGACCTATTTTAGGTTGTCCATTAGACAAATTAGCAATAAAAAACATATCCAATAATCAAAATAAATCCCCAATTTTATATGGTATTAAATTTCGATCTCAATCCGTACATATTCAATTAGTGTTTTGGAAAAATCTATTTCATCGTATATGTGAGGTGAAATCAAATAGAAAAAGGATCAAGATCTATTATCAAAGTACAAAAATATTCATACCACGATTTCATGAATTGATAGAATTTAAGGGTTTTGAAAAAGTAATGTATGGCCTAGAAAAATAGACATTTTTGGTGCTATCTGTAGATCTCATCTCTTGTGGAAGTTGAATGACCAAAAAAGGGGAACAATCGATCTTTGTTAAAGGATCATTGACAACCAGCCCATGTGGAGACAAGGTCATCGTCTATCTAGAAGAGAAAAAAGATTATGGTGAGGATACACGAGCCCAAGTATAACATTAATTTTGATGTCCCATTAATCTAGGATAAAATAATTGTACCACATTAACCATTGTCATCGCACGAATGTAATTTCAATGTTATAAACTAAACGACCCCAAAACAACCTATGTGAGATTAAACTCTTTATTAAATAATTAAAACATTGTAATAAATGAAATAAAAAGAATAATTATAAAGGAATCAACATATAAAAGTGTTAAAATTATGTAAATAAATAATATAATATAATTGTTAAAAATTAAGAGAACATTCAATGATTGGTAGGACTAAAGGTATGGTATCATTCTTTAAAGTCAATTTTTAAGTATTCCTTTCAAATCATTCTACTCTATATCCATGTATATAAAAATTTAAAAAAATTAAACTATTTGTACAAAAAAGTCTGAAAAAGATCATTTTTAAGACTTAAGAACTTCATTAAAATTAATATAAAAGGATTATTTTTTACATTTATAATATGAGTCATTGTAAAAATTTTAGAAAAGTGAAATAGAATGTTTTATATATATATGTGTTCAATTTAATAATAGATATCATTTATTATAAATATAAATCTAGATGATTTAAAAAAAATACAATATCACATTCACATTAATCGTTGAATATTTATCTTACATATTGGTCAAAATAAAAACAATATTTATTTTTTAATGAAATTGAATATGTGTTTCTTTTATGGTCTTAAATTATGTTTTCAAGGGTTTTATGTTGGAAAAAATAATACTAATATATTCGTTCACCATATAGTGGTTGAAAATTATATATTATTATTAGTGAGAACGACAAATCTCATGGATATGGTTTATCCCAACATAGCTCTTCAATTTATTAGAAGAACAACATTCATTTACTATAAAAAATGAGAGATATAACATTCATGGATACTCTAATGAAATTAAATATTCAATAATTTTTTCTAGCATGGGTTAAAAAAAGAGAATAAAGGTTATTAATATGATGATCTAAGATATTTATTTCATGCAATCATAAGGTTTTTAGGAAATATTTTAATTTCATGGGGATAGAAATGTTTTTAAATGTTTAAATAGGAATATATTTTTTCCAAATAATGTTCTTATAATTTCTTATATTACTCAATTTACCTTCTAGAATTTTATTGTTTTAAGGGGATTCAATGGTTTTCTATGAGAAAAGGTTAATTTTATCGAATAGATATGTTTCAATTGTGTGCTTAATGTTTTATTGTGACAAAGGAATACATTTTCATGGGTTTTCTTGTTTTACACTAGACTAATTATATTCCATTACTTTGATATCTCATACTAATAGTTTTCATATCTTCCCACATATTCAAATATGTTTGAAATAAATTTAACATTTTTGGGGATTGTTTATATTTAAATTATTCTGCTTTGTCGACTCATAATAAAAATAGAAGAAGTATCTTGAATGAAATATGGCTTTAAATTTATTAAAATTTTATTAGGGGAAAAAATATAAAATATATTGAAATTTCAACATTATTATGTAATTGTTTTACTAATTCTCTAAAACACTTAACCAAAATGATCCTAGATATGTACGAGTTTTTAAATTCAAAATAAATTATGTAATTATGGGTTGATTATTATACAACTTATTAAACAATATCATCCACAAAAAAAACATATACAAGGATACAATAAGCCCCATCGATTTTAATAACACTCTAACAATACAATGTCAAAAATACCGTATTTAATTATATATTCATATCTTTCAGCATTAATATTGGGATTACCTTCCATTCAAATTCCCATTTTCATGGAAATTATAATTTAATGATATAAATTCCATATTTACATGCTAAAAAACTTTCCATATTCCTTATATAGTGTAGTGTAATCTTATCCCTAAAGATGGAAAAAAATACCCAAAAATAAAAAACCATATTTAAATATAAATAGTTGAATAATGTAGATGTTTTACTAGGTAATGTTTCCATGAGTTCCTCCTATGAATAATCTTCTTTATCATTTTAATATAATAATATTTTAGTGAAATAAAATTATAAATTTTAAAAAATGAACGATATTAATCATGATATTATTTGAATGATGGGTAATTAGAAGTGAAATAGAGAAAACATATAACATCCCCTATCATATACCAATAAAAAAAATTACCCCAATAGAAATTATTATAAAACGAAATAAGTAAAAACATATAATTTCCCATTCAAACTGACATAACAAGTGTAGGAGAGAAGTGTGTGATAGTAAAAACACATGTTTAATACATCACCTCCCACCAAACTAATTCATCTCCACCATGTCCAAGGATAGCGTACAAACATACCATTTATAAATGTATTACTACTCTATTTTTAACATTTTTAGTTAAAGTGGAACAAAAAACAATGGATCATAAGTTTCAAGAAGTTGGTTTATATCAATTGAAATACGAATACACCAAGAACTCATGTGAAGTGGCTAAAAAAAGACTGGTGGAAATTCCTTAAATTTATGTAGGGTATTACAATAAGAGGGTAATATCTTCAGAATGACAAAAAAATGATTCTATATCAAATAATGGAAAAATATTTTCAAAATATACAACAGTGATAGGAATATATTACCCTTTCTAATTCTTCATGATAACTATGTTGGAATAAAGTAGATCCTCACACCACTATGAACTCCCAATATAAACTCTTATTTACCATTATAAATAAAAAACATCAATCCTAAGAACCATGGAAGGAAAAACTAATACCCAACTACTACCACATTCTCAAAGGAAATGAAACATAAGGACAAACTTTGAGATAAGTTGGAAAACTCGGCATTGATGAATGAATTGTAGTTTTATGTATACAATGTTTGATGCTAAGAAAAAAATAAGTTGATATACAAACCAAAGATAAAATTTATTAAAACAATGGTTGAGGGAACCAATGGTGAATTAATGGAATCTAGAGAGGATTTAAAATTTATAGAGGATAAAAATATATAATATCATTGATCCATGGTGTTGAACATAACACAATGTTCTCGTTTTTTATGAAAACCATGGTTTTGAGTGGATAACCATGATATAAAGGTATAAAATTAAATTTCATTTTAGAAATCATCTAAAAATCTCCCTTAATGATATCTACCCATGAAATCATGGCCAAACCCTAGATCTTATATACAGATAGAAAAACTACATACCAACAAATAAAAACATTGTAATGATCCGTAAAACGGTGGAGACATGGGCCTTGATCACCTTGGTTTTATGGGATAGAATAAATATTGAAACAATAGGGACCTCTAAAATAATTGAGGAACCGTAACAACCAACTAAGGCCCAATTACATAAAAGATCATTTCCTGACTGAAAAATTATCCTCAAGAAAATTGACATCCTCCCCATACTAAGACAATTTAAAAATGTAAAAAACCTATCAATATTAAGACCTCAATAAGAAACATCCACAACAAAGACCAAACTGTAAAACTGAATAACTAACCCCCCATATTAAATCTTATCCTAAATTACACCCCTTTTTCCTATGATATCTCCCCACAATTTACAGATCACAAAACACACAATGAAATGGGGAAAAATGTCATAGAATAATAAAAAACACATAAACCAAAAATAGTTACGTAGTGGATTCCAAATAAACTAAGGTTATAGAGTATATGAAAACATAAATCATAATGAATAGTGTATCACATAACCAAACTAAGGCTGAATACCTAATAATAGACATGTACTAGTAATAAAATCACATACAACACTCATCTTCTACTACTAAGATCTAGTAATCTAGATGTCATATATTCACACATTTATCCAGATTCAATATCATTATTCATTTATTAATTTTAATATTATTTTATATATTTTAAAAAATACATTCATAATTTTTCCTTTAATCATTTATTATCAAAAAAATCAAAATATATTTTCATTATTTTTCATTTAATTTCATGAATTCAATTCAATGCACATATTTAATTTATCACAAACAATTCCTCTTTTTTCAATTTAGATATCAATACATCCATTAACACACATTTCCATTAATTCATTTATTATTAATTTATCATTATATAATATCGATATTCTATGAATCAACCTAAAATACAACATGTAAAATACACTGCAATTGTCGAGGAAAACTATAGCATATAGTTTTAAATCCCATAAATTAAATGTATTAAAAACCATCAATTAAGAAATAAACATCCAATAAAAATGAAAATTCTTTTCTAATCACATACTAATAGGCCAATAAATATAGCAACAAAAATATCATGAAAATAGGCATTCCCATATATTAACATGTTCCATCCATCTAGTGTCACCAAAACCTCTCCAAAAGTGCACCACTAAAAATTTAAATAAATTCATTCCCTCACATAATATCCCAAAAATATCTGTCTTATAAAAACATAATAGGGTTTCTATATCAAATGGAATAGACATGGCCATTAATATAAAATTATTAGTATAATTTTATTGGGGAAATATGTACTTAACAACAATGAAAACATACTATGCAATAAAATATGGTCTTATAGCATCCCCAAACACATGAATTACTACAAAAATTATTAAAAATTTCCATATAGTAGTAACTAATTAGTTATGTATAGTATTCATCATCATTGGTTAACATGATATAACCATCACATTCTTGTTTAGCGGTTCTCAAGTAATAATGGAAAATAAATTCTTATGCCTCATTTTTTATTCACCATTGTAAATAATATTTATATTTTCTATCGAATTTCATCATGTGAATTATTTTTAAAGAGAAAAGTAATTAAACTAATCAGAATCCCACTATCTACAAAATAACACAAGGTGTCACTAACAGTATACGAACAACATATTATCACATCACCAATTTCAATATAATAAGTTTTTGATTATAATATTTATCATGAACCTCCAGGATACCCTAGTAACCCTATAACAAATCTAGAACTATCATATACTGCAGGGATTTACCAATCCCCCTGGGTTGGTGAATAGTACATGGAATCATACAATATGTTGGTGAGAATCAATTTTCAACAAAAAAAAGTATAATCATGGAAAGGATGTTAATATGTAAACAATAGAAAATCCATAGGGTATAATGTCCCAAAAATCAACAAGGAATTAAAACCCAAACTACTACATACCAAGCCCAAAAATAGGGAAAAACAACCCAACTCCCTATTTACACCACACAACATGTCCATGGTTTAACAGTTGGATCTTCCTCCAAAAGACCCTTTCCCCCTACTCAAACCTAGAAGAAGATAATCAAAAAACACATGAAGTCACAAGTAGGATGTGAGATAAAAATCATCGTATGGTCTCACCATGGATTCCATATCAGATGAAAAAAATATATTAACCAAATCAATTATTTCAATTTAATAATAAATATGATTTGCTTTTTAAGTCATATTTCAACATAACAATCTATAAAAATCAAATCATGGGAAAATACATTAGGAAACTACTTTATAAGTGGTGGAATATTTCTAAAATAATAGATTAGAAAATTTATATAAAACTATTTTTATAAATCCAAAAGGATCTTAATGATGTTCAACAACATTTTCATATATTTATATCTCAAATATAAAACAATAGAGCAACATGGTCATCTACCAAATAGGTATGAATGATCTAGGCTATAAGACATCACACTCTCTATGTGGTCAAAAAAAATAAGTTTATACACGTGTCCCTCTAACACTATCAAATGATGACTCATCACCATCCCATTGGGGATATGACCTATTTCATTTATGTTTTATAATGTTGTATATGTTTAGAGTGTATCCTAATAAATCAAAAACTACATAAGGATTAATTTTTCTGATAAACAATCAATGATGGAAATTTTATTTTAAGAATTCATAAAATTAAATTAAATAAAATTCTCCCTTTTCAAATGGATATATTCAATTTAAAACCAAAATAATATTTAATCAAAAACATGTCTCTATAACAAGATAAAACTACCAGGTTTTAATCAAAAAAAATAGGCCATTCTCACAAGTCTGAAATCATTTCCAAACTAATTAAATCAATTTCAAAATCCATTTACATAAATAAATTCAATAATATTATTGAAATATATTCTATCATATTTACAATTTAAATCAACCAATTTACATAAACAATCCACATTTCAATATAATTGGGGGTTTTACCAATTTTAATGTGAAAACCATTTCAAATCTCACAATTTTCAGTAATATTTTTTATCTAATCTAAAAAAATTAGTTCTATGTAATGGAATTCAAATAAAAAATTGAACTAAATCAATCAATCCATGGTTTATTAATTTTTCCATATGACAGGGAACCTCCGACCATTTCATGAAAACCAAGACACATAGTGGAACCTATCAATGATAGCAGAGGTGTATAAGACCTAAATAATAATAATATAAATTAGATAAAATAGTATATAATATAGATCCATAAATTTCAAGGTTACTTATTGAAATCCCAAAGGATGATAAAGAGAGAATGATGAAGAAAGAAGAGAATGATTTCTCCACAATCTACACTGGAAGCATAATGATGATTGAACATATACTGATAGAACGTAGAATAATTTCAGGGCTCTAAGATCACTAGGTAAAGGATTTGGGTCACGTGAATTGAAGCTGGATAGGAGGGGAAAATAAGATCACATTTGTTCATCCCATTTAAAAACCATAGTTGTGGTATAACAAGATGTCTACTCCCTCTAAATGTTTTGAAACAATTAGGTTTCGAAACCCCCAAGAAATATCTTTATGTTAAAATAATTCATTATATTACACAATATGTGTAAAGGCTAGTCAACATTGTAAACCCTTCAGAGTGTGATTATTTTCTTGACATGAACCTTCGCACAATTATGCACCTAGCCACCATTGTACCTCATGTAACCTAGTGACACAGCGTGTAACCCTATAGGAGACTCTAGAAAAGGTTGATTAATGATGTGAGTCCAAAAAATATCTAAATTAACCACTATAGGTATCCTAACAATTAATTATCAACTCTATCGTGTCAAAAAAATGATAAAGCATGAAAAAATTAAAGACATACCTATCTGATTAGTAACGGGATGTTAGAACCTGCCCACCATAAAAACGTTATCTCATTAAAAGGCCTATTAAGAAGCTTCCATGTTAAATATTTGAGGCATCTAATCTATAACCAATGCATTACATTCCCACTCCACATGATTTTTAGAACCAATCAACTATATAACATTTACTAAATGTATTATCCTACTATGAAGATCATTGATCTCATAATCAACTATCTTGAATGTCCACTTAGTCTCTGATTAGTCATGGTCAATCTCAATATCACTATAGCTCAAAATATGAGATGAATTAGATGAATAATTTCTTAGCTGTAAAACATGGAATACATGGAATACTTCCTAAATGGTAAACATCTTTCTCCACCGTCTCAAAAACGTCAAAAGGTCCCACAAAATGGGGATCGATATTCCCTTGCTTCCTAAATCTCTGATGAACCAATTGAGGTGGAACATTCAAGAACACATTTTCATCAACATATAATTCAAAATTTCTATAGTATTGATCATTATAATAATTTTATCATATCTATGTGGATAGCATTCTCTGATTAATTCACTGAATATTTTTTGTCAGATCATAGACCAATCATGTCCCAACGAAGTAACTATAACCAGTCTCTAACCAACACAATTGTGATTTACAATGACAAAAATTCAAGGCCTCAAAAGGATCCATTCTAATCATAGACTGGTATCAATTGTTAAAAAAATCCACAAATGATCATCATCAGGGAAAAAGTTATTGAGAACACGTTCACGGTGCATATCCTCCAAAATATGTACATCTCCCTCTATTTAGCCATTGGATTGTGGATGATAGTTTGTGCTAAAATTGACCTAAGATCTCATTTCCTCTTGAAGGCCTCTCCAAAAGTGTGAAGTGAACTGATGATCTTTATCCAAGAGTATCACAATTGTAACTCCATTAAAATGAATGATTTATTTCATATATAGATTTCCCATCTTCTCAACATTGGTCGTATCATAGATGTGTATGATGTAAGACAACAAGATAAGCCTATCGATCACAGACTATGTGTCAATATTCTTCCTATAGGTATAACGTATTCCAACCACAAATTCCATATAGAAATCATCCCACTTCCTTGTGGGGACTGAATGTGTCTGAAGAAAACTTGAAGGATTCAGATTCATGGACTTAACCTTTTGGAATTTATTACAGGCTGAAACAAATTCAATAATGCCCCACTTCATACATGGACACTAGAACATCTACCTCATGTTTTAGAACATCATAGTGGTTCCTATGTTCACATTCCATTAATTAGGAATTATAAAATCCCTACATCATATCCTTCCTTTATTCTAATGGCACAACAATGTGATTCTAATAACATTTAACACCCTCTTTGGAAAACATCCATTGGGAAATTGTATCCTCACCATAAATAAAGTATCAGATTCTATAGAATTCATCATCAACTTATTAATAATGAAGAATAATTTTCAGAAGAGTGGAATTCAAATGATCACTGGATAAAGAAACATCATCCCCTTTCTTTGGGACTCCAATATGCAACTGTATACAGAGAGGTGTCAAATTCCACTCTTCCAAATATTCATTAACTACATCAGCTAGATTCTTTCTATTCAACACAACTACAAAGACAATACATTTCCCTAGTGGGTTGGTGGTGTCATATTTAAATGATTTTATGTAATCCACAAAATTTCTTTGGTGGAGGTTCAAATCATTTTGATAGAAGATATATGTTAGTCTTTTTTGGTCTGAATACGTAGTAATCATTTCTCAGTATAGGTAATTCCACCATCTCTTGAGTATGTGAAATAAATCATCATGTACAAGGTCATGGGTTGGATAATTCCTAAATATTTTTCATAATATGAAGATATACAAAATAAACTACAAGATCTACCAACCTAAGAACGTAGCCCAAGCTTGGACCTGATGAACCACAAAGGACCACATATCCCTACTCAACCTCTGGAAGTGTCAACACTAATGCAGTTATCAAAATAAGCTTCAACTCAATAAAAATATTCTAAATTCAATAATTCCATGAAAACAACACCCCCTTATGGGGAAATTAAGTCATCAATGATGAAAACTTTGATAATTCCTTCCTGAATTAGTTAAAATCTCCAGCGGAGCATAAAAAGATCTGATTATCAAATAAATCACATAGTTTTTTCCAAGTCATAACAACCTTCACCTTTGTAGGATTAACTAATATACCCTGTTGAGACTGTAACACCTCAATCTTCCACGGTACTCTTCTCTTTGAATAATATAGTAGCATGTGTTGTACGCAACTTCGAGTTCTAACACACACTACAACCAATCAAACAAGCCGCTATGAAGAGTAACACCTACTTTTGAAATTATTTAAATTTTATCTCTCAAAATGGACTTCATTTTTGGCTTCGGAATATTTAATTTATCCTACGGTGAAATTTTGTTACTTTTCGGATAACATTTATATTTTGATGAATAGTTAAAATTACAAAATTTTAATTAAAAACAACATTTTAAATCAAAATAATTAATATTGTTAAATTATGAATTTGAGTGGTTTTAAAGTATATTTAGAATATATTATTACCATTTAATACAATTTTGGTCATTGGACATAATTTCACAATTAAACCAGATTTAAACAAGTGTCAATCTTTTGATAGTTATTATATCTTAAAAACACGCTTTTTGTTTTGACAACGAGATTTAATTTTAAATTAATTTCTTCCACTTATGTGTTTTGAATTTGTAAAAATAGGACTCCATATTTGGAATCAGGATGTTCATATTGTGTATATAGGTAACTTTTATTTTTAGACATTTTGAATAATTACTTCGGTAAATATTTTATTTACCACGGTTAAAGGGTAAATCCGGAAAATAAGGGTTAAATAATAATATTATAATAATAATAAATTACCCTAAAACGTGTCCTTACCTTATTGGTGGAGAAATTTTCGACCATGGACATATTTGGGTTGATTTTTGGGACCCCATGGAGCCACTTGTAGGAGATAGGGACACTTTATTTTAATTAAGATAAAGTAAATACAAAAATGACACAAGCTTATATCTTTTTGAAAAAAAAATTACATAGGGTTATATATGTTATATTTTCTATTATAAATATTCATTAGAAATATAAACATATTTCCTACAAAATTATATTATATTTACATTTTTTAGACATTGAAAAGTAAAAATATTTTTGACACAATAATGATGTAGCATTTTCCTTATTAATGAAAGAATCAAATAATTTGTATTATAAATGTTAAAATAAATATAATTTGAAAGTTTTGATGAAATACAAGAATTTTATTGGTTAATATGACAGGTTAGGGTTGATTAAATTAATTTTCATCGAATTAATAATGTTGTTAAGACTTTAACAAAAATTAATTATTGAGTAGTTTCAAAATTGACATAAATGAGTTTTTAAAACAGATATTATATTATTAATTTATATTCTATTTCTAAAAACATAAGTTTCTACCAAAGGACTTATATCATTATTTTTGTATCATTAATGGACCACTTTGGGGTCTCTTGGATGTATATAGTACTTTTATTAACTATATATTATAAAAATACAATGTGACATGGTAAGTGTTAAACTAATTAATTAAGATTTAATACTAAAGGATAAGGTTAAAATAATGACCCAAATCTATCTAAAATCTATTTTTTGAAAATATTTAGACCCATCCCCACCTTATACATTGAATAATCTAGTTTGGAGCCTTTATAAACTGAATAGGAATTTATTATAAATTAATACTTTAAGTTTTTTCCTAAAGAGCCCCTCCACCCCCTTATAAAATGACCCAACTTCTAACCAATTCTTCACACTTTCAAAGCCTTTTTGTTAGGACAAACCCTACCCAAATACCCTCTCAACGTCCCTCACATCATCCTAGATGCCTTAGTTTGTTCAAAAATCCAACCTATGGAGTCCTTTTGATCAAATCAAAAGGAAGAACCCGAATGAGAGGTAATATTTTGACCACCCTCTTTCAAGTTCCTTTCTTCTTAAAATTATTCTTTCTTTGATATTTCTATTCTAAAATAATAACTCCAGTATCTCCTATATAATTTGATGTTATTATAAATATTTTACAACCTTATTCGGTATTCTATCCATCCTATCGTTGACATGTCACCATACGTGCGTACGTACGTCTTACCGTCTCCACGTCGTGCTGTAATTGTTATTCAATACATTATTATTTGGATGGGTTTATTAATTATATGTATTTGATGTAAATAATAAATATAAAATTATAAGGATTCTTTATATATGATATAACATCAAATTATATATTATTTTAATATCAAAAGAATGATATTTTCACTCGTGCGTACGTACGGATTAACGTCTCCACGACGCGATGAGATTCATTTCCAAGTTCACCATTAATAAACGATTATAAAGATATATATTACTAATAAGTATGTAATATATACAATAATAATGCTAGTGGCGATATATATATATTTATATATAATTATTTATCTACTTACATATATGTTATTCACTTACTTTCATTCAATACTATATGAAAACAGAAACAACGTTTATGCATACATACGAACTATAGTCTCCATAAACTGTGTTTTCCATTTCATATATATGTCTATTATACATATTTATATTCTAAATATATATGATATATTTATCATTCTTTATATTTTGGAAGTATATAAATCATGATCTGAGTGATACAATCAAGAGTAACAAGTTAAAACACGTACGATAAAGAAAACAATTATTACCCGAAATGTAAATTTAACATGGAAATTATTATTAAATGGGTAGTATAATGTCATAAATGATTCATGTATGAGATCATAAATATTAATATGGTTCTGGTATAATTTAATAACATACTACGATCTTCGTACAAGAGGTTAAACGTACCCTCAACTAAAGGAAAGTGCTAGGTAATGGGTTTTCATCTCACTCCATATTCCCCTGAGATTCATGCCATATTTACACTATTACCATTTGTGTTGTGTATGTAATGCCCATAATTGTATTATTTATGTAATAAACGTTAATTTATGTGTATTTACATATTCATTGTATGATACCTCTTTCATGGGGTGTATGTTTCGTATGTTTCCAAATTGGTAAGGGTTAATTTCACAATCTCTTTATTATCTGAGGTTATTTTTACGTAAGTATCTACTGGGAAATATTTATTTTCCATATCCATGTTTTATGAAATAGTTTTCAAATGGATTATTTTAAGGGACTTTTTTCTAAAACATCATTTCAAATGTTTTAAATATTTATTCTTCTAAATCTTTCTCATTAATGCCCATGTCTTCAAAATTGTTTTTAAAGATTTATTTATATGGACATGAATGTTTTTAAAATGTTAATTACTTTCAAAATATTCAAATTGATATGGGAAAATTTGATTAAAAAATGTCTTTAAATGACTTCTTTTCCAAATTGTGTGACTTTAAAATTTTTTCATGAAAAAAATATATTTCTGTCAAATAATTTTGATTTCATCTATGTCAACATCCTTTGATAAATTTTACACTTGTTTGAAGTTGATTTATTATGATACAAATCTTCCATATTTTATTTATGATTTTGTGATATGTTTGACTATGCATGAGTCATTTTTATGCCATTAATGGGTTATGATTAAGGTTTTGGAATTTCTTATGCTAGTTTTAATATGAATGTTTATGTTATATTTCATCCTCTTATTAAGATGAATGTGTTGGACTAGTATGTTTCTGGTTGGGGACTGGTAAAAGTAAGCCATTTGGGTTAGTGTACAGTTATTAGAGGCACTCCGGATTGGTGTTCAGTTTTTAGAGGCACTCTGGGTTGGTGTCCAGTTATTAGAGGCATTTCGGGATGGTGTCCTGTTATTTGAGGCACTCTGGGTTGGTGTCCGGTTATTAGAGGCACTCTGGGTTGGAGTCTGGTTACAGAGACACTCTGGGTTGGGTTCCGGTTACAGTTATCCCTTAGGTCATCGCATGAGGTCTTGACACAGAAATTAAAGTTCGGCATTATGCATTCCATCATTATGATAGTTTTTATTGATATTGCATGTGATTATTCAATTAGTGGAATATCCATGTGAATAAGTAAATGACATTATTTCATTTCATTTTTTCCATATTATTCTGAAGTTCAAGTTTAAAAGGAATTTTTTTATTTATACATTGCCTTAAATGTTTATGTTTATTTATGAAAGTTTCTGCTGTATTATTATCCTTAATGAGAATATGAGCTCACCCCTTTCTATATTATATTTTTCCCAGGATTCCATGAAGTGTATTTTGATTGATATAAAGGGTTAAAAAAGGGAATAATGGAATTCATACAGGATTATTTATGTTGTTTTGTATTTTATGATGTGTAATGTAACATTCATGTATGTAATATATTTTCCAAGGCTGCTAAATTGATTGGTCCTTTGGGAATTGATTCCTTGTAATCATGACACTGTATTAAAATAATGCACCGACTCTGGGTAACTGAGGTCGGGGCCTTACTGTTGGTATCAGAGATGTTTATCAATAACCTTGAAAGCTAGATTTATATAAAATCTTATTAGAGCACATAGCCCTAAGAGATAATTTGAGGATTAGTAGAGAAGATCTTCCTAGAATTTTGATATTGTAGAGATTTTGTGAGTTTTCTGATAAATACATCCCTATCTAGATATGACCAGGTAGAGGCAGCTCTGGCACAGATGTACCTAGTGGTAAAACCCAAAAACACCGCTTTGAGCTAGACTCGAACAGAAACTGGTGCACGACAATGGGTCTTGCTGCATTCTTGGATACGACACTCCCGGGGGATATGCTTAGGATAATTCTCATTTTATTTAGAAGCCATTATAAATGGTTTATGAGTATATACTTCCTCAAATAAGACATTTTTATGATTATAGATTATATCCCTAAACTATTTAATTTATGTTAAGTGTTTTACAAGTTTTGGATTAGGTATTTATATCCATAAACTAATCTAGTGTATGCCATTGTTTAGAAATGGTGCCCAGAAGAAGGAATGAGAACTCCAGCAATACGCATGATCCAAAGTGTAAGAAAGGTCATATAATTCATGGTCATAAGCCAGAATTTAGAAGGGAAATAGTCTCCCACATATTATCATCATATGAAGAAATAGTATCATGTAATGATATGATAAATAAATAATTCTCGGAGTCATATGACTTTGAAGGGATTCCAGATAAGTAAAGGATGGTATAGAGAAGGACAGATAAAGATAATAAGTTAAAGAAGTATTTTCCCATATGTGATAACTGTGGAAAGAATCACCTTGGAAAATTCTTGAAGGTAATGGCATTATGTTATAATTTTTGAGGAAAAGGACACCAAGTACATGACTGCAAGGGTAAGAAAAAGGTTTCAAATGTATAATGCTTCATCTAGAAGGAGTTTGGACACTATGCGAACCAATTTCCCAGTTATCAGAATATGCCTCAAATGATGCTATTGGATAATAGTCATGTTATGATACTTCCACCGATGAAGAGGAATGGCTAGTGTTCTTATGTTGTTATTTTGGAATTATTTCATTGAAGTGTTGTATCAATAATGTATTTAAAATAAGTAAGGATTGTACAGAAGTACTATTTCATTGAGGATTTGAGATTTTATGCTACTAAGAAAAGTGTCTCTACAACGAGCTAAACTTTTGGAAATTACATGGTTGAAGGAAATATAAACCTTAATATGGTCCTAATATTGTGGTACTGATTTTGGAATATGATATGGTTGATTTGGGTAAATTATATTGGATATTCTAGACTGCCATTAAACTGATTAAATATTTGTATATTCCATCATTGTTGGAGTTTTCAACATTTTTGGATAGAAGGAGTATATCCACTATTCTATAAGAAATAAGGGATTATGAATTTAATCAATAAGGATTTATGGTAATTCAGGAAGTTGAAGTGTTTTAAAAGAAAACTTGATGAAGGTGTTCACATGTTATTATGCGGAAAAAATGATCTTCATTGTGTTTACTTTCATTATAAATTTTGGACTGTGAGTTTGGATAGATATATTTTGGATAATTCTAGTTTGAGATTAATTTTGGATTGCCATAAATGGACCACCCGGAGGTCGGGCGGCAACCTGTCACAACCAGCAAGGCCGTGAGACTTGAACTCGCAACTGAAGGGCGACAAGGGTGTATCACCTACCATTAGCCCCCGAGATTCCCTGGATTAAATAATGTAGTTTATTTTAATAAGGTCTAGTAGATGAATTATAACTTAATTTTTTAACCCCAAACGAATAGGATAAATAGAATATTTTTTTTAGTACTATTATCTTTTACAGTGAAAGATGAGTTTGTGGTAGAAATTAGTTAAAAGATAGAACTCTACTTGTCAAGTATATATTTTTCTTCACCTATTATTCTATGAAGAAATTAATTCTTATACTTTATTGAAGGAATCTTAAAACCAAAATTTTTTATCCTAATACTTTATGTTTTGTTGAACCGATGGTATTTTATATCATCATAGATTGATGAATTTAAGGACCTCAATTTTAAACTTGTTTGTGATTGATGACCTCAATAACTACCTATAAATATTTACGTTTTTTCTCCAATTATATATCTCTAATTTCCACCATTGTTCTCATAATCAAGATCATAATTTGGTGGTGACCCTTTCATTTCTCTTTTCCTCTTATTAAGACTAAATTTTTTTACCTAAATTTCTGATGTGGGTTTTCCCCCAAAGATATGTTCAATTTTCAACCATTATTTTCAAAGAACAATATCAAATTGTGAGGACTCAGTTTATTGAAGGAGGGAAGAATGTAACACGCCAATCATCCACAGTACGCTTCTCTTTGAATAATACAGTAGCATGTGTTCTACGCAACTTCGAGTTCTAACACACACTACAACCAATCATACTAGCTGTTATGAATAGTATTACTTACTTTTTGAAATATTATATATTTTATCTCTCAAAATGGACTTAATTTTTGGATTTAGAATACCGAATTTATGCGTGGGTGAAATTTTGGTACTTTTCGGATAACTTTTATATTTTGATGAATAGTGAAAATTACTAAATTTTAATTAAAAACAACCTTGTTAATCATAATAATTAATGGTGATAAATTATTAATTTGGGTCTAAAGAATATTTAGAATATATTTTTTACCATTTAATACATTTTTTGTCATTGGACCTAATTTCACAATTAAACCGGATATAAACAAGTGTAAATCTTTTGATAGTTATTATATCTTAAAAACACGCTTTTTATTTTTACAGTGGGAATTATTTTTTATTTAATTTCTGCCACTTCTAGGTTTTGAATTTGGAAAAATGGATTCTATATTTGGAATCAGGATGTCCAAATTGTCTAAATGGTTAAATTTTTATTATAAATTTTGAATAATTACTTTGGTAAATATTTTATATACCACGGTTAATGGGTAAATCCGGTAAATAAGGGGTAAAAAATAATATTATAATAATAATAAATTACCCTAAAACGTGTCATAATATTATTGTGGAGACATTTTCGTCTATGGACATCTTTGGGTCCATTTTTGTGACCCCATGGAGCCACTTGTAGGTGATAGGGACACGATATTTTAATTAAGATAATGTAAATACAAAAATGACATAAGCTCATATCTTTTAGAAAAACAATTTTTACATAAGGTTATATATGTTATATTTTAAATTATAAATATTAATTATAAAGATAAAAATATTTCCTATATAATGATATTTTATTTATAATTTTTATACATTGAAAAAGTAAAAATATATATGACACAATAATGATGCATTATTTTCCTTATTAATGAAAAAATCAAATAATTGGTATTATAAATGTTAAAATAAATATAATTTGAATGTTTTGATGACATAAAAGAATTTTATTGGTTAATATAATATGTTAGGAATGCTTAAATGAATTTGGTTCGAACTAATAAAGTTGTTAAGACTTTAACAAAAATCAATTATTGAGTAGTGTCAAAATTGACATAAATGAGTTTTTAAAAAAAATATTATATTATTAATTTATATTCTATTTCTAAAAACATAAGTTTCGGCCAAAGGACTTATATATTTATTGTTTTATCATTAATGGACCACTTTGGGGTCTCTTGGTTGTATATAGTATGTTAATTAACTATATATTATAAAAATACAATGTGACATGGTAAGTGTTAAACTAATTAACTAAGAGTTAAAACTAAATGATAAGGTTAAAATAATGACACAAACCTGTCTAAAATCTGTTGGGTGAAAATATTTCGACCCATGCCAACATTAAACTTTGAATAATCCACTTTGGAGACATTATAAACTGAATATGAATTTATTATAAATTAATACTTTATGTTTTTTCCTAAAGAGCCTCTCCTCTCCCATATAAAAGGACCCAACTTCTAACCAATTGTTTACACCTTCAAAGCCTTTTGTTTCGGACAAAACCTGACCAAATACTCTCTCAACATCCTTCAATTAAACCTATAGGAATTTTTTTGATCATAAATTAAACCTAATGAGCTCTTTTGATCAAATCAAAAGGAAGAACCCGAAAAAGAGGTAATATTTTCACCACCCTCTTTCAAGTTCCTTTCTTCTTCAACTTCTTCTTTCATTCTTATTTATATTCTAAAATAATAACTCCAATATCTATTATATATTGTGATGTTATTATAAATATGGTACAACCATATTCAGTATTCTATCCATCCATTGAATGACAATTCACCATACGTGCGTACATACAGCTTACCATCTCCACGTCGTAGTGTAATTGTTGTTCAATACATTATTATTTGGATGGGTATAATAATGATATGTATTTGATGTAAATAATAAATATAAAATTATAAATATTCTGTATATATCATATACCATCCAATTATAAATTATTTTAATATCAAAAGAATGATATTTTCGCTCGTGCGTACGTACGGATTACCATCTCTATGACGCAATGAGATTCATTTCCAAGTTTACCATTCATCAACGATTATAAAGATATATATTACTTATAATTATGTAATATATGACATAATAATTCTACAGGAGAGATATATATATATATATATATAATTATTTATGTACTTACATATATCTTATTCACTTACTTCCGTTCAACACTATATGAAAACAGAAACAGCGTTTATGCGTACGTACGGACTATTGTCTCCATAAACAATGTTATCCATTTCATATATATGTATATTATACATATTTATATTCTATATATATAATATATTTATCATGTTTTATATTCTGGAAGTATTTAAATCATGATCTAAGTGATACCATCAAGAGTAACAAGTTAAAACACGTATGATAAAGAAAACGATTATTACCCGAAATGTTAATTTAAAATGGAAATTATTATTAAATGGGTAGTATAAAGTCATAAATGAATCATGAATGATATCATAAATATTAATATGGTTCTATTATAATTTAATAACATACTAAGATCTTTGTATAGGAGGTTAAACGTACCCATGACTAAAAGAAATTGCAAGGCAAGGGGTTTTCTTCTCACTCCTTATTCTCATGAGATTCATGCCATATTGCCACTATTACCTTTTGTGTGGTGTATGTACTGCACATAATTGAATTATTTATGTAATAAACATTAATTTATGTGTATTTACATATTCATTGTATGATACCTCTTTCATGGGGTGTATGTTTCGTAAGTTACCAAATTAGTAAGGGTTAATTTCACAATCTCTTTATTATCCGAGGTTGTTTTTACATAAGTATCTACTGGGACATATTTATTATCCATTTCCATGGTTTATGAAAGAGTTTTCAAAGGTATTATTTTAAGGGACTTTTTACTAAAACATCATTTCAAATGATATAAGTATTTATACTTCTAAATCTTTCTCAATAATGTATATGTCTTCAAAATGGTTTTTAGGGATTTATTTATATGAACATGAATGTTTTTAAAATGTTAATTAATTTATAAATATTCAAAGTGGTATGGGACACTTAGATTCAAAAATGTGTTTAAATGACTTATTTTCCAAATTGTGTTACTTGTAAATGTTTTCATGAAAAAAGAAGATATTTCTCTCAAATAGTTTTGATTTCATCTATGTCAACATCCTTTCATAAATTTTACACTTTTTTGAAGTTGGTTTATTATGATACAAGTCATGCAAATGTTACTTAATGTTTTTTTATATGTTTGACTATGGATGAGTCCTTTTTATGCAATTAATGGCTTATGATTAATGTTTTGGCATTTCGTATGTTAGTTTTAATACAAATGTATATGTTATATTTTATCCTCTTATTAAGATGAATGTGTTAGACTAGTATGTTCTGGGTTGGGGACAGGTAAAATTATGCCCTCCAAGTTAGTGTCCGGTTATTAGAGGCACTCCGAGTAGGTTTTCAGTTATTAGAGGCACTCCGGTTTGGTGTCTGGTTATTAGAGGCACTCCTGGTTGGTGTCTGGTTATTAGAGGCACTCTAGGTTGGTGTCTGGTTATTAGAGGCACTTTGGTTTGGAGTCCGGTTACAGAGGCTCTCAAGGTTGGGTTCCAGTTATAGTTATCCCTTATGTCGTGGCACGAGGCCTTGACATAGAAATTAAAGTTCGGCATTATGGATTCCATCATTATGAAAGTGGTTATTGATATTGCATGTGATTATTCAATTAGTGTAATATCCATGTGAATAAGTAAATGACATTATTTCATTTCATTTTTGCCATATTATTCTGATGTTGAAGTTTAGAAGGCTTTTTTTTGTCATACATTGCCTTAAATATTTATGTTTATTTATGAAAGTTTCCGCTGTATTATTATCCTTACTGAGCATCTGAGCTCACCCCTTTCTATGTTTTATTTTTCCCAGGATTCCAAGAAGTGTATTGTGATTGATATACAGGGTTAAGATAAGGGAATAATGGAATTCATAAAGGATTATTTATGTTGTTTTATTTGTTATGAAGTGTAATGTAACATTCATGTATGTAATCTATTTTCCAACACTGCTAAACTGATCGGTCCTTTAGGAATGGATTCCCTGTAATAATGCCAATGTATTAAAATAATGCACCGACTCTGGGTAACTAACGTTGGGGCATTACACAGACACCATGTGCCCCATAAATTTCACTTTCTAAATCCAGAAACTTTTATTTGAAATCTCATCATAAAATACATGATTTATTTGAATACTCATAACAATTCTCAAATGAAGCATATGACCCTCCTTAGACTTGGAGTAAATGAGTGTGTCATCCCAAAATACTACAATAAAGGTTTTTGGATACTCATATAAAATATTGTACATCATGGAAATGAAAACATTAAGGGAAGATGTTAGATCAAAGGGCATAATATGGTACTCATAATTGATGTATCTACTCCGATGTTTGTTTTTCTTAATGTCAGATTATTTTATCCTGAACTAAAGGTTAATAAATCGATGATAAATCTTTGAAAACCAGTTATCCAATTTCTATTGATCCTAAAAATCTTCAATATGTGGCTATTGATACCTTTTCATTACCATAACTCGATTAATATTTTAGTAATCAACACATAATCGAAGAGAACCATTGGCCTACATAGGGAAGATAACTCGTGTGACCATAGGGGACACACTGTGTCTTATAAATCCTTTCTTATGATGGTCATACAACTAGGAATGCGTCTCTTTCATTTATTCTAGTTCTATACAGTAAGAGGAAATATGTACTTTTTGAGTACCAGGTATTATGTAAATTGAAAATATGGCCTCCCTTACATATCAAAAACAAGAGAAATAAGAAGGGAACACATTGGGAAACTACACAAAAACTTGAGGGAGATCACTACTTAATGGTTCCAATTTCCAGATAAAAATAAAACAATGATATTACCATCCCTAAATCCACATAAGAAAAATACACCATGCATGACTTTGGTACCCATTCTTCATTAAGGGAAATAGAGACATCACTATGTGTATTAATGTAGAGCCATCATAGATATAAAACAACATGAGATTTATTGGGAATGAACCAATCCATTAAAAAAATAATTTCATGATGTTTCATATTGAGTACTAGAAAATTCTATGTTAGATCAACATCTTACAAAGAGAAGGAATCAGCAAGACTATAAAGACCCTTCTCTCTCTTTATCCCAAGAGGTGTAGTAATATACAATGAAAATAATAAAATATCTATAAGAATATTTATCAAATTATCAATAAGGGTTAAAATAAATTAAAGAGATGTGCCGATATCAAATATAGAAGTCACTAATAATGAAGATATAGTAACGCTACCCCTCACTATCATTAGACCTATATCCTCTTCCTGTAAAGACTGTTCCACTACAAGAGGTAGATTCATTCCAGATTCTATTGGCTCGAACCCATTTATATGTAAGGAATCAAATTTTCCCATAGTTTTAGGGGGAGATTATGATCTTGTTAGACTAAGATATGTAAGAAATATATGGAGGACTTTCTATGTGTGTCTTGAAAATCTGCAGCATATACAGTTCGTGGGTGCTTCAGTGAAAACCCTCTTTGAATTTCATGGATTCCCACACTAATAAAAAAAGAAACTGTTTCCTCTTAGTGTTGTAAGAGGTCCAAAATGAACCTACCATCAAAAACTACCATGATAATCATAACACTTCCACATTATATTAAAGGAACTAATGCATCCACTGGTTAAAAAAGGAACACCCATCAACCCTGACATCCTAGCCAGGTCCATATAAACTAGCATCTCTCTATATAGTATATTAGCATAATTGGATATCTTTAACATGAAAACTTGCGAATGTATATCTAATATAAGTCCCAAATCAAACCATGGAGTCTTCATCCACTCATCAGATACAATCTCAGGCACAAACTACAAAAGTCCAACAAAGATATTTGAATATTCAGTCATGGTTCTATAGGCCTTCACAAGATTGAAAACTCCACAGCCTTGGCCAACACCATTGAATCTTGGTACAAATGATTGGTGAAAACACCATTGATCACTTTCCACTCAATTCCATCATGTTTCTTCATTATCACCATTGTGTCACACCATTTGTTTCTCAGTAATTTTAGCATGAAGGTGGAACACTTAACCTTGATATCATTCGGTGTCTCTATGAACTAAAACAACCATTCTATCATTCCCAACTATTACTCACCATGTGGAAGATCAGTAGACCCTTTGAATACTAGTGTCTTCTGGGGAAAGAACTCTTGAAAACAATTTCAAAGACCATCCACCTATGGGTCCATTGGTGGATCCTGAACCGAGACAAGTGGGGGTGTATGTCATAAAGCATGGATAGTCCACACAGTCCCCTCATCCATATTTTGGTCCACATGTGGATTCTCTCACTGCATTTAAGCATCATCTTCCCTCCGGATCCAATTTTCACATCTTCATAAATACATGACGCTACAAAATATATTCAAATAATAAAAAATATATAAAATTAACACTCAATCTACGAAACAAGGTAAATTAATTCCTACATATAGAATAAAAAATATTAGGATTTCATTCAATCCAATTCATAATAGAAAAATTATAAGAACTAATCCATAAGATGCCATTTAGAAACAACCCTTGGAGACCTAAGGTTTATTATGGTGAGGGATATCGAGTCACTCAATAAAAAACACATCTTCTGTCTTAAAAATATTTCACAATACATACTAACTTCAATAAAAGTAGTTCAAAATCATCTTATAATAACATTTTTTCGCAAACCATCCTGTGTACCCTGATAACCCGATAACTGATTCAACCCTGACATAGCCCGGCTTGTATTCCTAATCCCCATGGATTAGAAACTAGCACCTAACATCGAATAAATTCCAAGTGGGAATAAATTCTCCATGGAATAGAGTCTAAGAAATACATGAAAGTCAATATGCGTAAAAAATAACCTCTACTGGGACACATGTTTCAAATGTCAATAGAGAATTAAAACCCATAGTACAACAACCCATATCCCAAAAAAAAGTAAATGAAACCCACATACTTAAGGATACAAACCCCATTGTCCAAGATTCAATATCTTGATCCACTTCCAATTTATCATTTCCCCCTTGCATGAACCAATAACGAGATAATCTAAAAACACACAAAAGAACAAGTAGGGTGTGAGTTAAATATCTTAATAGGTTATCACAAACGATTACATGTTAGAGAAAAAAAATAAATAAACCAAAGGAATTCATTAAATTTTATAACAAAAAGATTTTTCATTTTAAATCATATATAAACAGATCAGGATATAAAATTCAAAAAAATACTTTACGCAATGTATTATCAAGTGATATAATATTTATAAAAAAATTGTTTAAAAAAATAATTCATTATAAAATAGTTTATACAAATCTATAAAGCATGTAAATCAGATTAGAAACATTAGTATATATTTATATATCAAATATAAAACTGGTTAGAAACATGGTCATATCCAAAATAGGTATGTAAGTTCTTGTCTATAGGAGTCCACACTCTCTATGTGATCACGAGAATATGTGTATAAACACGTCCCTCTGACATTGGACAAAGATGACTCATCACCATCACATCAATGATGTGACCTACATCATTTATGTTTTAGAACATCGAATAATAATATAGTCTGTCTAGATAATTTAAAAACTACCTATGTCTTGTTGGTTCTCTTACATAATCAATGATGGGAAATTTATTTTAAGACTACACAAAATAAAATTAATTCAAATTCCCCCATTTAGAATGAAAATTTTACTTTTCAAATAAATATTATTTTTAATAAAAAAACATTCCACATTAATAAGATAAAACCACAGGGTTTATATCAAAACAATTTAATTAATTCTCTCAAATTTGATATCAAATAAAAACCAATTTGTTCCAAATTTCATGTTGTACGATGTTCGTTGCTAGTCGCAATGAATGGGTCTCCAATCACCTCTTTAATTAGGAACCTTATATCCTTAAGGAAATCATCACAGCATCAACCAGCCTTTAATCATTGATAAAAAAACCCCAAAACTAAGGAAATAAGGTTTTTATGGCATGGATACAGGGAAAAAGAGAGAAAAAACAAATATTAAAGAAGGAACCTTAGATCAGGTCACCCATGAATCGATATCTTTAGTCCAGATGAGAATGATAAGCAATGGGACTCAAATGTTTTTGAAATGTATCATATAGTATACTTTATTTTGAAGGAAAAAAATATTAATTAATAGGATATTGAAGTGATGTTTGAATTGATACTGGCTGGATCAAAAATAAAACCATATGGAAGAACCATTAATCCGGCTGTAGTGGTTAGGTTTTCACCAAATCCATGGAACAGAAATGGATTCCATTCAACAATGAGTCCATGTTAGAAACATCGTTCAAAAATCATGGTGTAAATCCTCCATGTCATAACCTTTCTAAAACATTGTCATAACCCATATCCCTTAATTCTATGGTAATGCTAGAACATAACTGAGACACCATTTTTCAATAGTACCCATAATAGTAGTATTAAGGTCCCTAACATTATTTACTCTACATAATATACATATAAAATTCCACAATAACCCTTTTGAAGACAATATAAAAATCCCAACACAAGATCTCCATGGTGCGGCCCCAAAACAACTTTATGGAAACCATCCGGGAAAGGAATACAATGAGTCTAAGCCATTAATCTATAAGGAACTTATCAAAATAGAATTCCAAAATATTCATTAATGAAATAGAATCACCAAATCCTACATCATGATCCCCCATGCCACAATATCCATGAAAACACTGCAAGGTCACCCATATATGACAACACCACCCCATCACCCTTATAATATGCCATTATTATTTTTCTATTTTTAATTTTACATAAAATATAACTCCTGGTCATCTATCCTTTCATGAACATATTTACTCATCCATGTAGACACGGGAATGGGTCATGAAAAATTGACAAATAATATGTGTTGTGGAATAGTTCTTTATATGTGAACTACGCTATAATTTTTGGACATTGATTCTTCAACTTATAGGAAAAAACTAAAATTTATATTTTTTGATCCTTGATGAAAATATTTAATGAATTAAATTATAATTTAAAAAGTTTTCTAAAATTAAACCTTTCCATTATTAATTATTTAAAATATTAACTAGATTGTCATCCAATGTGAATCTCATGCTTTTAATCACAATAAATATTTTATATAAAACTCCAAGATGATTCTATAACAATTTTCATATTATTAAAATTCAATTAATTATTTAGGGAACAAGATTAATTATGAAATTGTATAAAAAATTCTATAATTATTATAAAATATTATTTAAGAAAAGTGATATTTTAATTATTAAGAAAATCCTTTTAAATTAATGATCAATTTCAATACTTTTATAGCCTACCATCGAGTTGAAATCTACTAAATCATTGGAGGATATTACTAGACGTTCTAGGTAAATTATTGAAAACTATATCCAATCCTACCTTTCACATTTGTAAGATATGATGAAAAAATTAAGAGTTATTTTTGGTGAAGGAGAAAATATTTTTGGTCAAATTAGATGAGGTAAATTTAGAAGAAGAACCTTATTATTTGTATTATATGGAATTTGTATGTCAAGATCCAAAACACTTATTGTAATATATAATCCATAAAAGTCATTATAAACATAGTTGTGAAGAAATTAACAGTAATAATGGTGAAAAATATTCCCATTAGGTTGAATCTGAGTTTCTAACTAATGACTTAGGTATGTTATGTCATCAAATGAAAACAAGGAGTGATTAGAGGGATGAAAATTGATATTTTATGGGTGATAAATTTAAATGTATCTTAATCATTATATATATTGAATTTATATAAGAGAAAAACTGGAATAATATAGTATATAATTACTAAAAAATAATTACTAACACATGATTTCCATAATTTACCTTATGAAAATAATTTTTTATTAACAATATAATTTATCATATAAGGGACCTATTGAGAAGTGAAACAATCCTATAGAATATTTCACAAAATTTAAATATGAAAAAGGTATATATAAACAACATTATCTTTGAGTGTAAAAATATCATTTATTGAAATGTAATTTAGAATTATTCATTGTAATAGTGATAATATTGAAAGATATATTTTTACCTAAAAATATGAATAAAAATTTATATGCAAAATTATTCAATTGACTTAAATAAACAACGTAATGCTAGTATTTGTTTGAATATTCAATTATATATCAGTGTAACATTTTACTAAGGATAAGAAAAGGGTATTTGTGGGGGAATGATAAAAATATAAAATAAGAAAACTTTATTTATTTTAATTTCAAATAATTATATCTATAAATTATTTTTTATCATTTGGTGGATAATTGGAATTAATTAAAAGATGGATAAATTATGTATTTCTATTAATTTTATTCAAATTATTATCATTTGGAATAAATCAAGAATTAAATTTACAATATTCCCATCTTCTTAAGGATGAAGGAGATATGATGTAGATTTTTTTAATAGAAACATTGATATTTTAAAAAACAATATATGATTAATTATTACTTTTCCATTACATGAATAATAAAAATACAATTTAGGAATTTATATAATATCAAGTGAAAAAATCCAATTATTATACATGATAAAAGACCCTACGATATTCTACATGTGATTAATGTTTTAAATACATGTAATTAACTCAATTTAGAGTTTCTCCATATGAATAAAAAACCCTAACACCTATGTACAAATAATTAGATAAATTTATATGGATAAAATATTAATGACAAGGACCTGTTTATGATTAAATTATAAATAAAAAAGATATATCTTATTAATTCCCGTTATTTTATGATTAGGTAGTAATTGATGGTTCAAGGAATGATTTGTATTGACATGAATCCCTCATGTTTGAAAAAATTCATCATTCTTTATGAGTAACAAATCTTCATAGCTACTCATAATAGAATATCTAGTGCACCCCAAACACTATGTAAAATAGACATCAATCCATTTTTTCATGATAATTAAACCACTACAACGAATCCCCAAATTCAGTTCTAGATTAAACTATTATATTTTACACCTTTATAGGATGAGATCCATGTTTTCCAAAAATAATTTTTTGGGTTAGAAAAAAAATCAATGCTTCAAATTATTCTTTCTTATCCATATTAAATAGAGGTCTCTTATCACATGATCCATCAAGAGAATATGGGGTGATTTTTTATGAAATTAAAACACCATGAATGATTTATGTGTACATACAATGTAGAAAAGACTAATATTAAACCATACCAAGCAGAATAAATCGGTGGAAAATTAATATTCTGAATCATGGGTACTTAAATACAAGATGTCTGAAAATCATGAGTGAAGAAATATATGTTGGTTTTGTATAAATAGAAGGTGAAAGTAATTATGTATAGTATTCCCCACTAAAAAAATAACATAATAATATTTCAATTTTTCCAATTTATTTGATAGGTATCTCTTTTTTATAGTTTCCTCCATATATAACTAAAACCACATATGTGGTTGGACCAGATGGGGAGATTTAATGCCTTATAAATTCCCTATGTTTGAATAAAATTATTTCCATATTTTTTTATTCTTAGTGTCATAATGAAGATTGTGTAGGATATGTTTTTTTACTATATTCCATATATTTATTATTTCATTAATAAACTATGTATTCTCACTTCTCATCTCATTCCACATATGGTGTATTTTTTGGGTTAATTAGTGAAATTTCATTTGGATGAATGATTATATATATTAAATAAGGATTAAGAAAATAATTTTCATTTTATTAAATTTCTCTAGTGATGGGGTTTCTTATTGAGTGAGACATGAGGTTATAAGTGTTTTTTAATGATTTTGAGGAATATCTCACTATCGAAGCGGAACTATGGGTAAATGAATTATGGAAATTGTTTATGAGTCTTAAATCATTTGATCAATGTGATTTTTAGGTATCTGTGTTTTTTTATTTACCTATTAAAAAATTGTGATATAGATCCTTCACAATTGTGGGATATGATGGGATTAAGTGGAAATATACCCAAGGAAAATCAATTATATATCTTCCACTAATATTTTTCCTTTAAATATTATATTATTTTTATCATCACACAAATATCTACTACTCCTTTATTTTTCAATGTCTATAACATAGAAAACATAGTTGAAATATATGAGACACTCCAATACATGTAGTAACGTAGACCCATTATAGATAAAAATCACACTATTATTTGTTGTAAACGATCAAATAAATTCCAAAAATGAAGTCTATAAGCTTAATGTTGACAAACAGAAAATTCCAAGCATGTAGACATCTTATAGGGAGAAAGAACAGGTGGGACTATGGAGAATTTAAACCTTATTTATTTAATATGGTGTACTAATATGCATTGAACATTATAAAATCCCTAGAGGTAGATTTTGTACATTAACAATAAGTGTTGAAGTAAATGAATGAAATGCACTAATATCAAATAGGTAATTCACTGACGATGATTCTATAGTAATGGTACTTCACATAGTTGTTGGACCCATATCAGCTTCATCTAGAGACGCTTCCACTACATGATTTTGCTGCATTATAATTTCTTGTGGGTGGAACCATTTTATACCTACAACATCTGATTTCCTCTTAGTTTTAATAGAATTGGATTTTCTTGATACACTATGCGTAGTAGAATGATATGACAAAAAAATATTTTATTGTCTTGAACATCCACCTGAGCTACAGTTATTTGGGGCCTGAGTGAAAACCCTCGTAGAATTTCCTGGATTTTCACACTAATAAAAAACTAAAAGGCTCTCTAATTATTGTAGGAGGTCCTTAATGACCCTGCTATTAAGAACTAACATTGGAATCATCACACTTTTTCTTTTATATGATGGAACTAACTATTCCCCTGGGAGAAAAAGGAACTCCATTCAACCCAAAATTTTCAGCCATATCCATATCAATAGTCATTGCCCCTATCCATCACATCATAATATGTCGGTAGCTTTAAGAAGATAAACTAAAAATGGATATTTGATTGAAGTCCAAAATTGGTCAATTGAGCCTTCATAATCTCATTATATGGAATATTAGCTGAAAATTGCGTATGTCCAATAGAGATATTTGAATTACATCTCACAATTCTTTCAAACATCTCATGCTTATAAAACTCCACAGCCTTGGTCAACATTGTAGACTCTTCATAGAACTATTTAGTAAAAATAACCTTGATATCTTTCCACTCTAAGACCTCGTGTTTCACCATTGTCACAATCTATTCCCATCATCTCTTACTCGATATTTCAAGCACGAAGGCGGAATACATCACCTTGATCTCATCTGGTGTCTCCATGAACTCAAATACAAGTTCTTTCATTCTTGACCATTACTCAGCATGTTGAGGATTAGTGGGTCCTTGGAAAAATTTTGTATTATTTCAATGTAATGCTTTTGAATGATATCAAAGAACATCCCCATGAGGATGCACAGTTGATTATGAACCGGTACTGGTGGTGGTGCATGTCCCAAAGCATTGATAGTGTGGAAAACCACCACAACTAGATTTCTCTCTACATGACGATTCGCTCGTTGTGGTTCTACAAAATCTTCCTCCTTGATCTGATTTTCATGTCTACTCGGAGTTATGATGCTACAACTTTTTGAAAGAAAAAAAAAGACATCCAAGTTACACTAAAACTAAGAATCAAAAAAAATTAATCATAATATATGGAAGAAAAAGACTTGGATTTCCCTCTATCCCAACCAAAGTAGGGAAAGTAATATAACTAATACAAAATAATTCATTACCTAACCATCTTTGGAGACATAAGGTTTATTGCGGTGATAACTGTTCCAGAACACAATTGTAACTACATACTATCTCTATTAAATATTTCACAACACATACTAACATCAAGATAAGAATCCTAACAGCGTCCTTTGATACTATTTTCCACCAACTAGGATATAAACCCTGGTAACCCAATAATGAAGTTGGTCTTTCCATATTATGTAGGGCATTCCAAATCCCCCTGAGGTTATGAAATTCACTTGGAATCATAAAACATGCTAGTTGGAATTAATTTTCCAAAAAACAAAATGTTGGAAGCAAAATAATCAAGTAAATATGGATACAAAAAAACTCCATTGGGAGTACATTAATATATGTAAACATGGAATTTAGTCCAATGTACAAAAACCCAAGTCCCAAAACTAGGAAAAAAACCATACCCATAGGGGACACAACTCACCATGTCTACGGTTCAGCAGCTAAATCCACCTCCAACAGATCCTTTCCCCATACTCGAACCTTAAATGAGGTAATCTGAAAAATCTAGCAGAAATAAGTTAGGTGTGAGATAAAACCCTCCAATAGGGTCTCACAAATTATTCTATATCAAATTGAAATAATAGATTATAAAAAATTATTCATTAAATTTTAGATGAAAAATCTTTGAAATTTTATTATATATTTAAACAAATCATGATATAAAATTAAAATGATAGAAAAATACTTTAAGAAATAGCTTTACAAGTGATAGAATTTTTCTAAAATAATAGACTAAATAATAAAATTATATAAAATAGTTTATATAAAAAAATAATTTATTTCAATATTTTCAATAACAATGGAATATATTTTTATATAAAATATACTACTATAGAGAAACATGGTCATCTTCCAAATAGGTACAAATGTTCCTGGATATAGGAATCTAGAATCTATATGTTATCCAAGAAACATGTTTATACACATGTCCCTCGGACACTATCTAAGAGAATCTGACCACCATCCCATCGAGGATGTGACCTACTGCATATATGTTTTAGAATGGTGTATAAACATATAGTGTCTCTAAATAACTCACAAACTACCTAAGGATTTCATGATCCCTTATATAATTAAGTATGGGAAATTTATTTTAAGGCTTCTAAAATTACATTTAAATTAAATCCCCACATTTCAAATTCAAATTTTCCATATAAAAAAATTGGTTTTAAAAAAAACAAGACTCATTAATTTGATAAAACCAATTGGTTTACATAAAAAAAATTTAATCCATTCTCTCAAGATTTATATCAATTCCAAACCAATTCAATCAAATTCACAATCTGTTACCTTAATTAAATTCAAAAAAATTATTAAAATATATTCCATCATATATACAATTTAAATTAAAAACATTGAATCTATAAAATGTAAATTCTAGTAACTATGTGTATCCTTTCATTGTGTGATTTTTTTCACAACATGAACCTTCTCGTGGATATTCACCTACAGACCAGTACACGTCAAGTATCCCAGTTACACGATGTGTCACAAACTAGAATCCTATAGAACAATTTGGTTAAAACTGAGAGTAAAAAATTATCAAACATCACCATTATATGTATCCTTACAATTCATTCTCATCCCAACCCAGTTAGAGAAAAAGTAAAAACCTTGAGAGGGTTAAAGACATACCTGTTAGATTGGTAATAGATGTTAAAATATTTATTTAGGTTAATATCAACCATCAAATCAATGGTGATAAATCATGTAATCCAACACATACCTATAAAAATTTATTCCCAAGAATCCTCTACATCAATACAATTCTTTTGATGTTATCAATCAATGAAAGTGAAATCATCAATCTCTAATCACCTATTTCACAAGGAAACCAATATCCTTAAGGATATCATCAAACCATGAACCATCCATTAATCACTGATATAAAATCACAAAACTAAAATTTTATGGTTTTTATAGCCTATATTGATGGAATAAGAGATAAAATATACAATAGGGAAGAAGTAAACTCACATCAGGTCACCTGTGAATCAAAATTGTCATTACAGTTGATAATGACAAGGATTGGGAATTAAGAGTCTCTAAAATGGTTCCTATAGTCTCCTTGGGTTTAAAAGTGGAAGGTTTATTTAAGAGGATATTTAATTGGTGTTTGAATTAATACAAGATAGAAAATAATAATACCATATAGAAGTTCCACTAATCACACTACAACAGTTTGGTTTTCCCTGAATCCATAGAACAGATGTGGATTCCAGAAAACAAAGAGTCCATGTCAGATAAACACTTTGTAAATCATCCAAATCATGATCATAACCCATATCCCATAAGTATTTGGTAACACTAAAAAACAACAGAGACACCACATTTCCATAGTGACCATACTGGAAGTAAAAAAAGGGTCAAAAAATAATGTACTCTACAACATAGAAATACAAAATGCCATGGTGAACCTTTGGAAGATAGAGATTTGATGCCCAAACTAGATGATCCAGTGTATGGTCCCAAAATCCATGTTATGGAAACCATCAAAGTGATGAATACAATGAGTTTGGACAGTGGACCTATATGGGACATATCAAAACACTATGATTTAGTCTCCATTAAGGAAACATACTCCCCAAATAATTCATCATGAGACTCCATGCATAAAGGTTCATGGTAACAATGGAAGGCCACCCATTTGAGACTACAACACTACATGAAATTTTTAACATTCAATAATGCCTCTTTTAAATGGAATTTCAGATAAAATATTTCACTTTCTTATCTATATTTTCCTGGACACATTTAATCATCCAAATACACAAATGATGGGCTCATGAAAAAAAGTCAAAATAATATGTGTGGGGTAATGGTTATATACTTATGAACTATGTTAAAATTTATGGTTTTTGATTCCTGAAATTATATGAAATCAAAAACAATTCTATATTTCTGATCCAATTTGTTAATATTTAATGAATTAAATTATAATTCAAATTTTTTTCTAAAATTATACAATTCTTTTTTTATAAATTTTAGATATTAACTCGATTGTCATCCAATGTGAATCTCATGGTAGTAATCACTATTAAAATCATTAATAAAAATCCAAGATGATTCTATATGTATTTTAATATTCTTATATTTCAATTCATTATTTAGGGAACATGATTCATGATTAACTGATCTAAAACATTCTATAAATCATGGGCATGATTCTATAAGCCTTGATATATTTAAATGATTATGAAAATATATTTGAATTATTGATCCATTTCAACACATATATACCCTTCCATTAAATTGAACTCTATTAAATCATTAGAGGTTATTATTTTCCTTTCCAGGTGACACATTTCATACTATATCAAATACATCCGTCAATATGAGTAATATGTGAAGAAAATGTTAAGAGAAATGTTTGGGGATGGAGAAAATTTTTATTAGCCTAATTGGATGAGGTAAATTTTGAATATGGCATTTATTGGGTGTATTACTTGGAATTTCAAAGTCTAGACCCAAACTACATGTTGAAATATTTGATCCATAAAAGTCATTATAAATTTAGTTTTTCTTGAAATGAAAAATAAAAAATGATGGAAAATGTGGTCGTGAGGATGAATCTCTCATTCAAACTAATAACTTAGTTGTGGTATGTCGTAAAATGAATTCATGGAGTTAGTGTATGGGCAGAAAATAGTATCTAATAGATTATAAATTTAATGGAATCTCAATAATTTTACATATATATTGAATATAATATGAAAACATAAAAAATATAGTATTTATTTACTAAACAAAGGACTAACAACACATGATTTCCCATATTTACTGGTTGAAAATACCTATTTAAGAAAAATTTATTTTATGAAATAAGGGACTTATTGAGAAGTCTAAGAATCCAATATAACATTTCATATAATTTAAATATAAAAAACTATATCTAATCAACTTCCACTATGAGTGTAAGAATATCATTTCAGGAAATGTATATGAGAATTATTTATTGTATGAGTACGAGGTTTGAAAGATTTATTTTTATGTGAAATTATGAATAAAAATATATATGGGTGAGTAATCAGTTTATTAAAATAAACAACTTATTGAAAGTATGGGTTTGAATATTTAATTATAATTTAGTCTACCTATTTATATGGAGAATAAAAGTGTATTTGTTCTGTAATGATAAAAATATATAAGAATAAAACATTATTTATTTCCATTTGAATAAAATTTCTATATATACGTTATATATACAAATAACTCAAAAAAATTCCCATTGGATGAATCATTGTAATTAATTAAAATTTGATTAAATTTGGTATTTTAATTAATTGTATTCAATTTATAATTATTTGGAATAAATCACAAATTAATTTTTTTATATTCTCATGTTTGTTTGTGTGAAGGAGATATGATGTAGATTTGTATATGAGCAATATGGATTTTTTTTTAAATACTATATTAGATTAATATTTACAATTATTTTATATAGGAGAAAAAAATTCAATTTAGGTAGTGATATAATATCAATAGAAAATTATGATGAATATACTAGATGAGAGCCTTTATAATTTTCAACATGTGATTAACCTTTTAGACACATGTGATTAACTCCATTGGAAGTTTCATTATATGAACAAACCAATCACCTAACACCAATATAGGAATAATCTAATAATTTCATATGAATAAATTCATCATGATACATATCTATTTATTATTAAATGATAAATTAATATCATAGGCCTGATTAATTCCAATTAATTTATGACTATGTAACAAGGATTGTTCTATGAATGATTTATATTGACTTGAATCCCTCACATTTGAAAAAATTCATCACTCAATTAGAGTAATATACCTTCATTGATTCTCATGATAGAATAACTAGTGCACCCCACAAACTACATAAAAAGAATGTGAATTAATTATTTGCATGATAAGTATACCAATATAACTAACACCCTAAATTTTTACTAGGTTAAAATATAGGATTTTACTTCATTACAGGATTAGAACCTTATTTTATAAAGAAAATTATATAGGGTAAAAGAAACAAATTATTCCTGAAATTATCTTTTCAAAGTAAAATAAAATGGATTTATTTTATCACATGATATATAAAGAGATCATAGGATGATTGTGGATGAATTTCAAACACCAAGAATGATTCTATTGATATTTTTATGTAAAATAAACTAATAATCAACTAAACCAATTGGAAATATACTAATAAACATTAATATTTTGGTTCATGGGTATTGAAATACATGTTGTATGTGAAATCATGATTGAAGAAATTGAGGAGGATTGTCTATAAATAAAAGGTGTAACCAATTATGGACAACATTTTCCACTATTAAATGACATGAATTTGTGTAAAACTTTTCTATTTATTTTATAGGTATACCTTTTTTATTATTTCCTCTATATATAAATAACACCACATATTTTGTTGTACCCAATGGGGAGAGTTAATGTATTACATATTACCTACTTTGGAATGAAATATATACCCTATTTCAATTATTTTTTATTTTTACTGTTATACTGATGAAATTTTAGACTATGTTTTGATTAATATTATCCCTATAACTTTTATTTCATTAATAAAATATTTATTCCTTATTTTTATCTGATGCCACACACGGTGTATTTTTGTGGGTTTGGTAGTTAAATTTCATGTTCTTGAATGATTCTGAGTATGAATTAAGGATTATAGAATCATTATCATTTTCTTCAATTTCTTTAGGGATGGGGTTTATTTATCAATGAGACAGGAGGTCCTATGTGTTTCTTAAAGATTTGTAGGATGATACAACTATCAATGGGGAAATACTTGGAAATGAATAATGGAAATAGTTCATTGGTCTTAAATCATTAAATCTATTTGAGTTTGAAGGATCTATGGTTTTTATTTTCGAATTAAAAAAGTTTGATAATGTAACCTTCTCAATTTTGGTTTATGATGGGGTGTAGTGGACATCTACCAAAAGGATATCCATTATATTTCATACACTAAAATTTTCATTTTTCATTTTTATTCATTTATCATCACACAAACATCCCAAAAATCCCCAAATTTTCAGTGTCAAAAACATAGAAAAAAAGTGGAAATAAAAATAAGTAGATTATAATAGGTGACTAGATAGAAAATTGAAGAACAATATTGGTCTTAAATATTACTAATTCTTTGTTTTATTAAATATTATTTGGATGTTTCCTATATAACCACTTTAATATCATATTTGTTAACCATTTTAAATAAAAGGCTCTAAAAGAGTTTCCTAAACCAATAAAAATAACATCAATAGAGGGTTTACTTGGATTAGATGGATATAATTCATGGTTATTTCAAATATTACAAGATTAACTATTTTATAACCATTTTACAATATAATGTTTTTATATTTAATTAGGGATGGAAATGTTTAGATTATATTCAGGAATTGAATTGGAAATTGGGAAATATAACTATATTAACACATCTATCTTATAATCTAGGGTTTCTTAAATATAGTGATTCATCAACAAAATTATAAAGTGGTGTGTTGGTGTAAAATGATATTTTATTGGTTAGTAATTTTAAAAAATCCACCCCCTAATAATTATCGTACTCAAGATTTATACTCAAAAGTGATGTTCTATGAAATATTTACATTGAGACAATATCATTATGTAGAGAGAGGTGATATATATACTAAACCTAAAGGTTTAAAATATATATTTATTTAGAATAATATAAATATATGGAAATTATATTCCAAAAAATAATCCATGATTTTGATTGTGCAATAAATTACCATAAAGGGAAAGAGAACAAGGTAGAAAATGCTTTATAAAAAAAATGATATTTTATTATATCCACAACGAGGGTGTATAATGTTCTAATTCTCAAGTATTCTTTAAGAAAAAACATTTTTATTATAAAGGAAGGGGAACCATCATAAGTATTTTATATAGATACCAAAATTAATGTGTTGATAATATTAATATATCCAAAATAAGATGATGAGGCCCTAATCAATAAGATGGATGATGATAGAAATTAAAAATAACCATAGTTGATTATTCAAAAAGATAGTGGTTTATAATATATATAAAAGGAACATGCATTCCCTCAAAGACATGTCCAAATTAATACCTATTACACAAATCTTATAAATAATGTTTCTTCATGCATCAATGAAATTATGAAATTTATAGGGATATCCATTATCATTTTTTGTGTAAAAACATGAAGCAAGAGATTACTAAATACACTATAAGATACTTTTTATTCCAACAAGTGAAGAATGTAAGGATAATTAAAAAATGAGTTTTGAATGCATTTCCTTTTCCAAAGTTGAAGTTGGTTAATATTACAATTAATCTCAACATTGGGATACCTAAGACATCAAAGGGGAATAATTCTATATGAAAAAATTTATACCATATAAAAAATTCAACCATTTCTATAGAAATTAGAGAATAGATTCAAATATATCATATAGATAAGTATTATAAAAATGATGTTGTGATGCTCCGTATTTTGAAAATATTCTAAGTAACTAATCTAGATAAAATATTCATATTAAAATATTTGAGGATTCCGTGAAAGGATCTAAATAATTTTTTTAATCAATATAGATTCTACCATCATCAAATAGATGGAAAATTTCAAAGGGCTATGCAGACGTTATAATACATGTTAATATAAAAGTAACTTGACTCTTAAAGATGTTAGTATTAATATTTACAATTATTTTTTGTTTTTATATAATAATGGATACCACTATAGGATTAAAATGGAACTATATTAATCCCTTTATGGAGAATAATTTCAGCCTCTATCATTTTTTAAATTAAATTCAACCCTTAAAAAAACAGTGTACAAGGTTTCTAACTCTATCAAAAATACCAAAAATAAAATTTTCAACTGGAAGATCCTTAATAGTGTCGAAGATTATAGTTTCTCCTAACATATTCATGAGAGAATATACTTTATATTATTATACAGATACATGGATAAAATTTACTAATTTATATTACTATGATAGATTAATAATTATTACCACTTCTCTGTGAAGAACTATTAAGAATTTGGTTATTTTTCTTTGACATGGTGAACCAGTGCTAAACGATCATGCTCCCTCTAGAGGTACCTGTATCTATCTATCGTAAAAATTAAATTATCCATAACTAAACCCTAAAACTATATATCATGTTCCATATCATATCCTAATATCGTTTAAAAAATATCAACATAGATTCACTTTCCTTTTGAATGACTTAATATGTTTGGTTGAAGTTAGAGAATTGGCGTAATTATGTATATAACATGTGGAAGTGAAAAAAATGAAGGTAAGATCCATATGAAATATATTAACGTCAAACAAATAATACATAAATATTATGTTAACAAAATGAGGATTTTTTTTAATTCCTGGCAAGGGAACATGAATTTTGTAAGGATATCTACATGGAAACTATTTTTAAAAATTTTAAAGAATGTTATGATATTTCAATGATAATAGGGTCATTCAAAATGATATAGAATATTTGATCTATAGAATATCACAGATACAATATGATAACACATTAAAATATTTATAACATCATCCATATATCTTACTAAGAAATCATATAATACACCTCTCACATTCTTTAAAGATTGATATGATTTCATTGGAGACTTAATTATCATATCATGAATATATAATTCTAATACAGTTACGGTAGATATTGCCCATTAATATAAAAAATTGACTAATGTAGGTTCTTTATAAGAATCATCATCTAGATGAGGACACCTCGGAACATGAGAATGTGTTAAAAAATATATATCCTCATTTATCCAATGGAATAATATATACTATTGAGCATGAAAATTTTATATGGGTGATAAGGTAATGCATAAGTTTTTATTGAAATAAAAAATACTTATCTTTTTATAAAATAATGTAATATAAATAAATGATACATATTTATTAATATCTTATATATTGGAATATATTATTGTCAAAATTATATAATTTGAGTACAATATAGAATTCTTCTCCATCATAAGCTCTTAAAAATAATATATATAAAAATAATAGTATAATAAAGAAAATAATATTTGTTTAATTGATATATTTAATGAATAAAACTGAAGTATTGATTTTTTTTTGATTTGTATGAGTGGATTTATATGAGGTAATAGAGAATATAGAAATTAAATGTTCATTGAGAATAATGACCATTAGTTATATAACCATTTTAAAATAAAAATTACAATTAGGGTATATTGAGGATAAAAACAAGAGTAATTTAGTGAAATTGGTAGAGACCATGTCCCCATACAATACAAAAATCTATTATTAATCACCTTTATAAAAACCAGTGAAGGAGATAACATCACTGTGTTTTCCCCAAGACCTGGACTAAGAAGTACTTCATCATCTGAGGATAGATTTGAGAAATTAATTAGATAATATTATTTTAGTGTTATTCAATACCATATCAATGAATTAAAAACAACATCATTATTGTGATTGCATTTCACACTATTCTCATAAGTCTTATATAGAAGTAAAATGTGTTATGACTATAGTGTTTGGTTGGAATTGAGGAATAAAATGATTAGTAATGAAATGGTTCTTACTACAAAGACGTATTTTTAATAAATTTATCATAATTCTATAAAATATAAAATCTACAAAATTATGAGATGTATTAAATAAAATTAATTATATATTTGGAATCAATATATTGAAATTATCCAAGGAGTTTAATTAGTTAAAAAAGATTCAAAATTTTGAAATTTATAAAATATGGGAAAATATGGTAAATTTGAAATCATATAGGAATATTCATGATTGAACTCATCCAATGTAGTGATTTTTTAATAATTTTTGAACAAAAAAAATTAATAGAGCATTAAGGGGGATAATGATAACTATGTGGATTAGTAGGTCACATAGGATAATTTATTTTAAAATTAATCAATGGTATTATTCATGAAATTCCACTCACTAAACCATTTAATAAAATGAACTCTTATCATTTCTCTCAATCAAAATTCTGATTTCCTACTTTATATCACTCCAACTGATTCCCAATGAAATATCTCTCATTAAGCATGAAAAATATAGTTGTATCCATGGGTAGGCTTTGGTCTACAAAGCTCAATAGAGGTAAGGATCATTTTTCTATCTCTTTATTATTCCTATTTAACATTCCATTACAGTATCCTCTTAAATTTAAAATTCTTCATTATAATATTATTTTTTTATTATGGTAATTTAATTTATATATCATATCATATATATATATATATATGTGAGACCCCATTTTAGTAAATTAAACTCCATTACTAAGCTATTACAGATCTAAAATTTTCTTCAATAGAACCCTATATTGTTATTTGATCAAAAATCACCCCATATGTTCTACATTATTTGTATGATGGTTATATTATTTGTAAAATGGGTCTTTTTATATTTATGGATGATATATTTATATCTTTTTTATCCAATTTTAGGTATATAGTGTGTTAAAAAATATTTTGGAAGTAGTTCACCATTCCTAACAAAGCATATTGACTTTCTTGTTTCTACTTAAAATGAATAATATAAAAAATTCAAATAAAATATGTTTAATTAAAAAAACATATTGTATGGTAATTTTTCATAATTTATTTTTCTATTTATCTTTGAAAATAAATAAATCCAATTTTCTAAACATATTATTAATCATAAACATGATTTGTATAGTATACGTATAATGCGATATTTTTCACATTTTTTGGTTATTATTTGAGCATTGTAAATCCCTAATTATTTAGTATATGATTCGAGATAATTATAGTAGATATCATTATTAATTAATTTACTAGGGTAAATTTACTAACATTCCAAGAGAATCCATTATTATATTTGTAAACATCTTGTCTTATGTGCTTCATTAAGAAATTATTATATATTATTCAATATTTTTATTTATAAAATAGTATTATTTATATTTCCTTTTTAATTTTAGTATATGATTCAATGAATTGATGTTTTATGTGTTGGGTGGTGCCCTGAATTATAAATTACACCAATCCACTTATCGATTTCATGAGACAACAAAGATATGGTAACTAATGAATCCTTACACTTTATAAATAATGTTTTGTAACAAAGCATTAATTGTACGTTTATAATTCCTGAAATTATGAATTTTATTAATATTTAACTTTTTGGGATCATTTATATTTGTTATTTTTCTTAATTATGATTGAGGAATCCCCTAATTGTCAAATGATTATTCATTCATCATTATGTAATCATATTTTCCACTAAATTTGTTATTCCAATATTACATACTGTTATTTTTTATTGTAATGTATCATTTATGAAATGATTGATATCACTCATTACATATATTTCTTTCTTCCCTTTGTAATATGGAGAATTAATTTATATGATGATCTCAGTGTATGGTATTATGGTGAAATTCCATAAACAACAATGATAGCATTTTTTCATATTATAATGTATTGTTTAATTATCATGACTCTTAGGATTGTTGATACTTTATCTAGGCTATCTGATCAATACCAGAAAAGTCTAGCCAAAGGAAAACCATTGAACATTTTTTAATAAATGAAAAGTTCATTAAACTAAAACCAATGACCAAACACAACAACTATAGATCATCAAAACCAAACCCATCACCATCCCCCTAATGAAAATATTCCTCTGAAGTCGATGATTCCCACTCAGAGCTTTTATAATGCTTCAGATCATTGGAATACCTTCTAAGATGGTTCAACCACTCTAATGAATGAAATTCATTTTTAATTTTCCCAGAGACTTTCCTACCTTTGGTTCAGATAAAATATCTAGTAGACATTATCTTCGACATATAGGAGTAATCCTTCATCAATATTCTCCACAGTAAATCAATCATATCCTCCTTATTTATAAACAACATCTTATTCCCACCCGGAACAATGTCACTATGTGAGTGCCTAATTGTGCCACCCTCATTTTCATTATCACTATCAGAAATATCCCACCATTTTTAGGGACATGCATCCATTGATACTTCGCAATCCAGTTTTGCTAAGGCTAACAACTTGTGTCAATCATGGAAAGGAAATTCGAGTATTCCACCACATCCTGACCAATACATAACTCATTTCCCATTAATTCATTCACTTAATTCTCTTTCTGAGTCTCGGTCTACATTCTGGCTTCCACAACCACATTCATCATCTTTTGAACTTAGTTCTTCATGGACACCTTGATCAGCACACCGCTATCCTCATCATCCCATGCACAGAACTCTAGATCCCCCATAGGTAGACTAACTACACAATTCTTCACTACAATAGGTAGTCTGCTATCCTCGCCATCCATAACAGACTCATGCTTCCCTTCACTGACCTCCCCAGTGCTACACCTCTTCCTGTGACTATCCACAACTACATCTCCCTCGAGAAATCCATCGTCCTTTAGGTTGATATCAAGAGGAGCGAGGATATCTCTAGTTACCCCTGGATCCTACTGCCACTCCCCTGCAACCAGAAGTCTGTTTAATGCCATAAAAGTACCAGCATCACTCCTAATAATAGCTCCTTTTACACCATCCCCTTGATTCATGTACTGTTTATGTCCATTTAACACTATAGATACCAATGGATTTGCAAAAACCTCAGCTGGTTTTTCCATAGCCGATTTAACCCAGGGACCCAGGCTAGGTGCATTGCCAAGATGATCATCCATAGCAGGAGTCCCCCTTTTATCAATAGTTTTAGTTATGCTCTTCTCTGGACTTGATGAAATCCTTCTCATGACTCCACCATGACACATAACTTTTACGTTCCCCAATCTGTTGCAGGTTGAGTAGTATTCACTCTGTGATTCATAAACCACATCTCGCATCCATCTAAGTTCCTCACCCACCAAAATCCTAATCCATTCCCTTGGAGGTCTAAATATATCCACCTCACCACACAGCCGAGGATTAACCGGGTGACTCACCATGGTTGTACGAATATCAGAACATAGGAAATGACCGACTAGGTTCCCAAGCATATGTATAATCACTATGTTTTTGGAAAGGTAACGAAATATGAGAAATACTTACCCAAATCAGGAAGGAGGTTGGGTATAGATTCACATAGAGATCAAAAGTCTACTGAAGGAGAAGAAACATGAAAGTGTTGTATCACCTGGAGGCACTGGACCACACATGTATTAGTTCATCCACTAAGGCAGATCGAATTATCAAACGGTGATTATCCAGAAGTCCAATGATCGGGAAATCTTTCAGATCCCATTTTCCAAAAACAAACTGATCAAAATCATCAACTGACGGTCTTTGAAAGTTGAATCGGGCCACCAGAGTCCGGTCTAGATAACTCATCACAAAAGAGAACTCCAACATAGAGATCTAGATATGAGGATTACCAAGATGAATATTAGGAACCTTCATTGTTAAATCTATCAATAGGAACTTAGAGAGTTATTTATGGTTGGAGAACGGTACAATGGGGGGTTCATGGCCTCAAAGGCGGAAAACTCCAGCCATCCTCCCCCTTCCTACGTCCAAGAAGGGGTAGGGAAATCTTTTTCAGGCATTTACTAGGGTTTCATTACCATTATCATAGATGATATGATAGATTTCTCTATGTACTCTTATTTAACCAATTATCATACAATTAATAAAACCCTGAATCTATTTAACTATGGTGGAGGGAGTTATAAAACATGTGTGTGGATTATGATTAAAATGCATGACTGACACATATCCTTTAATACCTAATTCACGCATCCCACTCAGAGATTTAGGATCCCAAACTCAAGGAACATTCATGCCATACCCATGACCACACTCATAGGGATTAGTTTTAAAGGGACTACCTAAAATGAGATTGGAGTTACTATCCCAATATATTCTCAACCAAGTATATTGTAAGAACACACCAAACCATGCCAATATTTGTACCAAATCTCACATAATATGGTTAGTATAATTAATTATAAATATTTTATAATTAATATTAAATTTTAATTAAATTATTCATAATGAAAACCACAACAAGAATTGTCATTATAAAAAAACTATTGGTTATGGACATGTGAAAGACATGTGTCATGCCTCTGATACACCAGCAACTAAAATACATATAAATCTATTAGAAATTGATGTTCAATTTCATGTCAATTCATTGATATATCTTTGAAATAACACCATGTTACCAAAAACTAATAAAACAGTGGAAAATTGATTTCATTATTACTAACATAGGACCCTTAACACATCAACCCCTGAATTCCCAATAGATTGGTGTGGTTATTAAATTTTCTTGTGGGGAATAATTATCAATATTATATATATTATGATCCAAAATATGAGGATGAATCTATATGATAAGTAGATAAGAGATTACCAAGCGTAGATATTAAAAATGATCCAAATTAACCAAAAATTTATAGTGTATTCAATGAGTGTAAACTAATAGGAAGTCTTAGAATTACCTCTATTGAGATTCCTCTCAACCAAAGAGGATGTGTGATATATTTTTAAATGATATATATACCCATACTTTTTAAAATTTAGAAAATGGGAATGTAGTGGTATGCATGTAGGTATCAGGGCCTAATACCCCAAATTGATATCTGGTTTTGGTGTGACTCAATGGATCATAACATAATTCCTCCTCCCCTAGCCACCCCAAAAGTCCATCCCCAACCCTTTGTATATTAAATCAGTGATTCGTGGAACTAACAACCACAAGAGGGAATAATGATACTTCTTCCTTTTAGAAACACTGTATATTATAACAAAAGTTTAGTGGAATAAATCATGCCCATTTGTTAGCCTACACAACTCAATGCCTTAATCTATGACATAATACATCACTTCATGTGATACATTGTAGTATGAACAATAGTTCACACCACAATAACCTCCTTTAATATAGAACAAGAAAATATGAACCACGTATTGTAATGTGACTAGAGGAGTGGTTCCATTCAAATCCCATTGCATGAACATCACAGTGTCTCCCCTAATGTTTTTAACAAGATAGCAAACCAATAATATAATTACCTCCTATAAGATAGGAAGAAATCTTCCATGATCTTCTCAAATCCCCAAGGAGGTACTGTTACACCTAAATACACATAAAATAATTTCATATTGATTTTAAAACTCTTGAAATTATAACGAGAATCTCAATTACATAAAAACACATACTTTAGGCCACAATGTTAAAATTCCCCTTGAATTTCACCAACATGTAATTATTCTTGTGATAAAAAACAACTCATTATTTGTCTCATATTCAAAATTAGAAATTATATAAAACTATTCTACCCTCTATATGAATAATGTTATCTTAATCTACCATTCATTCTTGATTTTAATTCATCATGTGTCGACCACACTGATGTTCGATCCTTCAAAATAAAATTTTTCTCAAAACATTTTAACTAACACTACACATGTATCATATATTTTATAAATAACATACCTGATATGAAATATTATTTAATAAACACAATAATGTGAATCAAGAACTGTTGTCTCCTTCACACACAATTTTACCAAAAATAGTCCCCACCCCCACCATGGTTATAACATACAATCCATATTATTATTCATATATCAGGAAACATCATGAAGCAACCACACTCCACTTGAATCATTCACCAAAATACATCCACATAAATCATAAAATGAATTTATTACAATTTTTATAAATATGAATTTCAACATTTTTCTTTTTCTAATAAAAATACTTTTTTCTGAATACATCATTCCATAGAATTTCAATATTAATAAGATGACCACCCACAACCAGATTACCGTACCCAACATTAATATTCCAAAAAACTATTATGTGGCTCGAAATCCAATAATCAATATTGTTCCCACTGTACTAGGATTTTTCATACCAATATTATATTGATATAGCATTATAAAACACCAACACTATGTAAAAAATGTCCCCAAAAGATATTTTTGGATAAAACACGACAACCTCAAACCATTAGATATATTAGCATGTCTATTAATTTTAATTTCCCCAATTTTTTATCTCAAATAATTTTAATACCATGATCAACATCACTATCTATTGACATTTACCAATTATATACCCAAATCCCACTTATAACACATCAAATTTCTCAAGAACACATGGTGTCACACATCATGTATCACATAGAGGTTCAGATTATCCCTTTTAAGTTCCCAATTCACTCTAATTGGAATATTAATTTATCCATTAAAAACCAAAATATTCCACATAGAGAACTATCACCTTCCATTTCGAATACAATTACTAGACACCATCCCCCCATAATTATGGAAAATCTTACATATAGTGGATTTACCTTGAAACAACAGTTGATATGCTTCTATCCTCTAAGAGCCTACTAGGATTTTGATTCAGAATCAAACAACACACTTCTATTTATTTGTTCATGAACCGAATAGGAATAATTATTAATATTCACTATATGCCTTCTCCCATAATAGTTTAAATAATGAATTACCTACTTGAGGCATCCTCTACCAACATTTGAAATTTCCTGATCAATATATCATCATACATTACACATTATCTCTATGTGAACTACATCATATTTATGTCTAAATTTTCCCATTAACACTTCTTTCACCAAATTTTCATCCCAAATCTATATGTTCTATAGACATATATACAGAATAACATGGAATTATAATATATCACTTTTCAAAGAATAATATAACATCTCAACACTCATCCTTCCATGTCTCACATGGATTTCAAAAATATGATTTGTAACTGGTGGATCTAACCAAATAAAAAACAAAAAATATGGTTCAAAACATGAACAGTAGTCTAACTCTATATACATTAACCATTAAATTAAATAAAAGATATATATCATGAATTACTTCATGTACTTTTATTATAACATAACCATGGAAAAGGCTATCAAAAATGAAACAATGAATCCCCCTGATGGATGTGTACAATAAAAGGAAGACCATATCATTGGGATCTAGACCACGTCATTTTATATCCTTATATAAAACATGACATAATAAGAGACACAATTTAATGGTGGCTATATAGGGGGATTATCATACTATATGTCAATAATAGGATTATCCTCCATATTCCACTCCATATATCATACAATGTTACAATCATCATAATATCCTAATTGGGAGGAGTTTAACAGTTAGAATGTTTGTTTCAAAATTGGATTAATTAACGGACAACTTGATTGAACAATAATAATGGTTTTTAAGTTAATAATCATCTTTAAAACAACTACTAAATGATGGTATAATGTTTTTTAATCCTCGGGGGGGGGGGGCATATATGTTGGTTAAATCATCTTATTGCGTGTAGTGGTCCATAAAACATATCATTGATAAAACTATTAATATCTCATTAATTTTTACATTTACTTAAGCATAATGTAGACAGTAGTATTGATTGAGGTTCTTTCCATGTATGAGGTGATTCCAAAATTCAATGGATAGCTCTAGAGAAATGATTTTTTTTGTTACTTATAAGTTACAGTAAATAATTATCTTATAGTTTTTGATAAGTTGGATCAACAATTGTAAGGTACATAAATATTTTTATTTGTTTATATTATCTAAAAACATATAGATAGATATTTTAATTGATGAATTTATTGTGTGTTCTATTTCTTCCATGTTATGCACTACGTGCTGAACACCCACATTTCATGGGGGCGGGTGTGATTCACAACACTCTTATTAGTGGCTGGTTATGAGATCATTTTATGCTCCCTTTCCTGAGTATCCCAAGATCCTTTGGGTAGGTTGTGATGGCCTGAGGTTCATTGTAGCCCTAGATTCTTCGGGGAGGGTACGTGGTGGTGGTTGGCCCAAGTGTGTGTGGGCAGTTTGTTACCAAGTGTCTTCAGGATGAGTCCTAGGTGTCTTTGGGCGTGGATGTAATTTTTAGACCTATATGTGTGTGGGATGTGTGGTACTGATATCCCATGTGTTCATGGACGGGATGTGTGATTGTGTTATCCCATTTTTGTGCGGGTGGGAGACGGTAGTAGGACTGTAGTAAGGATGGAGGGAGAGGTTCGACGCATAGGATGACCTCAATAACCAGTGGGAAAGTGGTGCGGGGTACCCAAATATCGATGTGTTATTACTTTTACTTTAAATGACATGCGTTATTTAGGGAGTGTTCCTTGGTATGCTTTGGGTGGATAGTTTCCTTTCTAGGTGCTCTGGTTATCCCTTTTTTTCACGGGGCATTAGAATGCCTCCCCAATTGTGCACGAGCACCTTTGGTTTTCCCTACTCAGTATACTTGTATACTCACCCTACGTATATAAACTTAATTAATGTTTCTAGGAGGACATTAGGGATCGTGCGGGACCATACTAGCTCGACGTTTGGATAGTTGATGTTGTTGTTTTTCTTTTTCTGGTACATTCCATTGGGGTTTACTTTTACGTTTGTAGTAATTACTTTTGGAACATCCATATGGGAAAGGTTTTCTTTTGGATATACATTTACCTACAGTTTTGGTGTTGTTGGGATTTACTATCTTATCTCTCTATCCTATTAAAAAAAGTGCACTGCCTTCCATTTTATGTTTGATTCTATACCTTTGGTGCTAGTCACCACTCCGGGACCTATTGGAGGCAGGTCTCAGGGGTCATTATCTCTACTTCTGCTAGACGAAGAAAGGTTCACGCAATCTACTATCCCTTCTCTCATCATGGTGAAGATGGGTCATGACATATTTCTGCCAATTTTATAATTTTAATTCTAAGAAATATATATAATTTTTAAAATTTACTTATCAAAATTAACATGTTGTGAAATTTTTGGATTTTCTAAACATAGTTATTTTTCATTGAATTGTGTTAAATACTTAATTTTGTAAAACTTTTGATTAATTTCACTAAAAATGAAAAATTAATATTTTTATTTTTATAATAAAATAATATAATTATAATTTATTTATAAGTAAACTATTTAATTTCATATGAATCAATATTATATGTGATCTAGGTATAGAAATACTTTTAGACTTAAAGGGGATTTTTTCATAAAACCTTATTCATCACTCTTTATAAGATACTAATAAAATGAATTTTTTCCTCCCCTAGATGTTTCGTTTAGTAAAATATATTCCATATTTGGAATATTCATAATTTGTAATATTTAATAAGTTTTACAAATTTACTTGTTATTCTGAATTATAAATAAACTAAAAAATCATCCCCATGGTAAAAGTGTAAATTGAGTTAACACAGTTTAAATATAACTAAAAAGGACATAATTTATCATCTTTAATATTAATGTATGGGGTTATTTATACAATTTTCTCCTTGTTCTTGATATTTATTTTTCATGAGACATTTTTCCATTAAAGTGACCTATATAATATTTTAAGTCATGAAAAAGGGAAAATGTCACTTACATAATTTTAAATATATCTAATGTGTTCACACTGAGAATGAAGAAACCTTTGAATGAATATAAATTATTATTTTTATTTTAATGAATTATTATAATAGTGATAATTTATTAATAATTTCTATCCATTATATATTTCTCTTAAATTATTATGTAACCCTAACATAGTATTTCTTCAATTAACACAAAAATTAAATAAATGATATTAAAAATATTAAAAGTAATATAATATGATTGTGTTTTATTATAACAAAAAACATTTAGGTAAATATAAAATTTTAGTTATGTGTTAAATTATTGGATTAAAATTCTATTGCTTTAATGTTCAATTCAAATTTAAATTAAAAAACATAGTTCCATAAATGACATTAATGTTATTTAATAATAATAGGTTTTTTAAAAATTGATTTAAAAATCATAAATATCTTATATTTGATCAAAACAATTTAATTTTCTGATCATATCATTAATCACATATTCTTGAAAAATTATTTCATTTAAGATAACATTTTTGAACCTTTGACATCGAAATAGTTGTAATTATGGTAGAAGTTATAATATATTAAATTCAGTGTTAAACAAATATATGATTAAAATAACCAAATACAACTATCTAACATTTATTGGATTATGTTCTTTTGAAAAAATTCCACCTTGTAATAAGATATAATGAATTTTGGTATCAGTTACCATTATAATGACCATTTCATATTTTAATCTTTTGATAAATTTCAAATGTTCAAATCTCCTCACTATTATAATGGAACATCCTTTCTTTTCATTTCACATATAAAATTAATTTTTTATCATCTAATTCCTAAAAAACATTAAATAATTACATTAACATATTATAGTGGCCTTTTATTTATCATAAAACCCTGCAATAAATTATTTTGGAGTAAACCTAAAGAGGATTTATGATTATGAGGTTACTTTTAAACCGTATGTTTTTGTTTTATTTCTTCTTCTACCACCATAAAATATTTTTCTACCGTAATGAAATTATTAAACCTTTATCTCCCATATAAAGATATTTTTTATGTTAACTTCATAACCCGTATCCACATATTCTTCTATAAATTGGTAAATTAAACTACGGTTTGTGTGTATGGAGGTCTATCACCCCACTAACCAATGTAATTGATTTTCTATCACCTAATCCCATGAATGGATATAATTATTGTTTTAATTTGAATATATATTATATAAATTTAATTATTACACATCCAGAATTATATAATAACATATATATTCTTACCTTCCAATCATTTAGAAAATAATATCTTTTCTCTTACATACAAGATGATTATCACCTACATGAAGAAATATAATTTGTTTATCATTTCCTCTTTACATGGATGTTTATGAGAACAAATTAAATTATGAATTATGATATATATGATATAATAATATTTATATTAATTTTAATTAATATATAGCTTTATTTTTTTCCTTACATCAAAAAGTAAAAACAACGATCTTCTGTGCAGATGACTTACCATCTCAAGGAACAATGTAATTCATTTTTATATATATATATATTCTTTAGGGAATAATATATATATAATATATAGTATATTTTTATAATAATTAGCATTACAGATATGTTAGAACCATGAGAAACATAAAATGATAATAACTAGCTTATAAATACTTTAAAAAAGAAATAGTTCACACCAGAACACAATGATTTTAGTAAGTAAATATTAATAACTAGATAATGAAATATTTTAAGTTAATAATTTATTATATAATAATTAAAAAGATGATTCTATTATAAAATAATAATTAATTTTAATACATTATATTAGATTTTATACTACATTCCTTGAATGTGGAACTTGATGGAAGTGATTTTTGTCTCACTTTTATATTTGTGAGACACATGCCATATTCACCACATTTTTGTTTTATGTATTTTATATACTCCCCATGGATGTAAATTATTATTAATATTAATATAATTATGAGTATTTACATATCCATAAAGGTTTATTTCTTTCATTGGGATTATAAATCAATTTTTAAGAAAGTGTTAATGTTTTTAAATTACTATCTCATTGTTTGACATGATTGATTATGATTTAGTTATATTAAAAAAGTCTAATGTTATATCTCTTAAGAAACCAATAAATATTTCCCCCATTTTTATTTATTTATATTACATTTTTCTCATTCATTTTAATTTATCAAGAGAAAAAAAATATGTTTCTAAGTAAAACATAATTTATTTCTCTCTTCTCTTAAAAATGCTTTTTATTATATGTCTATGTTTTCATGAGAAATTGTTATGATTGTTTTTAATATTTTAATATTATTGTTTAATGTTATTTTTAACCAATATTTACTAATTAAAATATGTTTCAAAATGAATACTCTTATCATTATCTAAAACATGTTACTTTTTATGTTTTATAAAATAGGTTAATTGAATTATTGTTTTAATATACTCTACATGAATGAAATTTCTCATTATCATAACCACCCAATTATTTTAATATTAAATTACACATATCCAAAGGTATTTTTTAGATATGGTTTTATTTAATATTAGAGAAATTTTTAGGCTTGAAATATGTAATTTTAAATTGGTAATGGTATTTTACTTATTAATTATTCCAAGTGATCCTTTAAAAAATTTCCATCTAGGATAAAATCCTTCAATTTTTTATTATCTTTATTTCGGATATGATTAAATAATATCTTCATGAATTTTTACCAAGATGTTTTATGATTATAATAAAAATATATTTATTAATACTTTTTAATTTCCATCGATTATTTAATGATGAATTGTTTATGAAAAATCTTCCTTTTTCTATGGTTTGGATATGATGAATGTTTTAAGATATTATGGCACAAATATATATTATTTTCATTCTTTAACTGGTGGTGATGGAATTTTATATTTCTAAAATGAATTAGGTAAATATGGATATCTCTTGATATAAAAAAAACTATAATAGAGTCTGGTCCCAATTTAGTAAGAGACATTATTCATTGGGATAATATTAGGATTGAACATTGACTACTATGATGGATTGGGGAATGAACCCAATACCATATGATAGTATTGGTAGTGAGGATATACTACTAAGGAAAAGTTATCCTATTATTTGGTTTTTTCCAAATACTCAATACTTTTTCCAATGTTATACTCTCATATATTAGTTTTTTTACATTATTATTTATATGTTATAAACTACGAAGACTTATTAACCAAATAAATATTATCATATATGATATCAATGGTATAGTTTTCAAATGTGATTATGATTTAATAAAATACTTATTATCATATCATGTTTATATAATCATTGATATCTCTCTTTTTCTATTACTGAGCATCTGATATCACCCTTTCTTATGTTTCCTTTCCATAGGTTATGATGTAAGGTATTATCTATGATATTTCTATGAAGGGTTATTATAACAAACAATATAGATAGAGATTTTTTATTTCTTTTTTGAAACATTTAATTATGTATCCTTTTTTCCAAACAATCAAGACATTTAGGATTCTGGAATGTATCATTGTTTTATTTAATGAATTTGTATCTAATATGATTTATGATCTCTGAATTAGGATTATAGGTTTCTGTTATTGGTAAAAGTGTAAGGTTATGTTACCTATTTGAAAATGGGATGGAAGGTATTTGGTGTGAAACCATGCAATAATCGTATATATATGAGAAGTTCTATGTTATGGTAAATAGAAAATTTGGTTTTCATAGAAAATTATCATTATCTGGATAATACAAGTGATTTTTTATTTAGAATAGATGAATTTAGTTTTAATAACCCTAAAAAGGTGTTTTCTAGTATATATAATCCATCATTAAAGTTCATGGTGAGTGTTCCCAAACTCCACACCTAGTTAGAAACTGTTAGGGGATATGTATCGACTAATTCATAATTTATTTACAAACAATAATGAAGGATTTATGTTGATAATTATCATGAACGACCTATGTAAAAAAATGTTTCATTGATTAAAAATAATATTTCTTTATTTAGATAAAATAATAATAAATTTTTAATGATTATAAGGGTTTACGCTATGAAAAATGATGTTTACATTTGATATTTTGGTTTTAGATGGTGCATATAATTAATATGATTTATGTTAATTGATAATGTGTTGGAAGAAATTTTATTTTACCCATGTGATACTAAATGAAAAATAAAATTGACGGGAAAACATTGTTTACAATATGGGATGATATTAGATATTTTTGTTTTATATAGAGAATAGAATTAATATGATTCATGTTACGGTTATATTTCTCTTCCATATTCATGTATTGACTTTCCACCTATGTTCTCCTATGAGAAAAACTGTATATGAATCTTTGAGTATCCATTTTGGTTCCATAATTTTTTTTTTAAAGAAATTTTTTTTTCACAATGTGGGATTATATTAAAGGAACTTTCATCTATTAAGCCTTTTAAAGCCCATACAAGTTTTGAGGGAATAATCTTTTTAAAGAGGGTATAGTGTAACAACCAAAGATTTTGTGTAATTTGTTTTTAAATTAATTTAATATTTTTAATATTTTTGAAAATTGAATATATATATATTTTTTGAAAACCTGATTTTTTTTTATTTAGTTATACGTAACAGTTGTTAAATCTCGCACAACACACAATAATAAGTTAGATTTTGTTACACCCAAGACTGGGTTTTACCACCTATTAATAGAAAACTCATTTTAAAAATAAAATTTGACACTTATATAAATTTTATTTTTCCAAAATTACTTCATTTTTTAATTCTAAATTCCAAAATGATCATCGGTTTGATTGTAGGTATTTTTTGGAGAAGTATCAATTTTTGTTAATAGTGAAAAATATTACATTTTAGTTGAAAATTTCTTTTTTGTTTATATAATTATTAATGTTAAATTATATTTTAATTTTTTTTAATATAAAAATATATTATAAATATATTATTCCAATGATGATCATTAGATTCATTTTTATGTTTAATTTATAAATACTTCCATAAGGAACATTAGAGAATTTTCTCTTTAAAAAATCAATTTCTTACCATGTCTTTATTGTTAACATTAATCATTACTTTGACTCTTCTATGAATTTAATTTGGAAAAATTAAAATAAAAAGTTATAATCATTAAAATATTTGTGGAAAAATTAGATAAACATTTTTTGACAAATGTTTTTTGTAAAAGTAATTAAAATTAAATAAAATGATTATTGTAAAATTAATCATAACATGGGACTACACCTTTAACATAACAGAAAAAATGAAATAGGAAATTTTATAGAATCCATTTTATGCCAATATTTTTACCATATCCCTTCTTGTATATAATTTAATGGATTATTGGGACACATGTTCATGAAAGTGTCCCTTATAATACGTTAAGTAAGGAAAAAGACAAAAAAACGTCCTTACCATTAAAATCTATAAGGGTTGAGAGTATTTTATAAGCTACATAATTTCAGGTATAAATTTTTTTTTCAAAGATAAAATTAATTTTTTTATCATGATTTTTTTGCTGTAATTTTACTGTCGAATTGTTTTCATTTAATTTTTTATAAATGCAAATATGTAGATTATTTAGTTTCAAATTTTATAAGATATGTTATACTAAAAACAATAAACGTAAAATAAATTTAATGAATTTTTTTTCATTATTTTTATTGATAAATATATCATGTTTCATATATTTCAACTAAATACATTTTTATTCCGAAAATGTTTGATATTTATAAATCAGAATTAAAAAAATAATGAGAAACATATTGTTACAATTATTTTATGATAAATGAAATTTTATTAAATGATTGAAATTTAGTAAAAATGATATCTTCTACAATGCAAATTTTATGTTTTCATAAATAAAAAAATATTTTCCACTTATAGACAAATTGATATTTTATAATTAACACATTGACCCATAGATCGGATAATTGTTTATATCACGGATGGTGTAAAAGAACTATTTTTGCACATTACAAGAACTTATTTAAAAATTAATTTACAAAATGCATAGGATATATGTTTTTCAAATTTTATATCATATGTATAATTATGTGGGTGTAAATTTTATAAAAAAAATCACATTAAGTTGGTATTATTATTTAAATTACATAGCTTATAAAAATAATTATTTTAATAAAAACCAAAATGATAAAATTGGGGATACATTACAGTTGGGGAACAAAATTATAAAAATGTAGTTTTTTAGGTTTTTCTTGACCATAAACTCAATTTATTTCATTATTTTACCATTTTGGAAGAACATTAGGTATGGATGATATCCCAGTATGGTAAATCGTTTTTTATTTATTATAATGCCACTCCCCTCCATTATAAAAGGTATTTGTACTTCCTATTCCTCACACCTCCCATGCCAATTTTTCTAATCCAAAAACTACCCAAAAAGTATCCAAATATCCCTCTATACATCATATAATAGGGAAATTTGTCACAAATCCAACCAAAGAAACCCTTTGGTGAAAATAAAATAGTTACTCAAAGAAGAGGTCACATCCTTCCACAATATATTTTGTATTATTTTCTTTCCCCACACCCAACAATATTATTTTTCTATTATTATATAATAAATTATGTATCCAAAATATACTTATATTTCTTTATTATAATGGTCTGAACTTAACTTATAGACACATCCATCAAATGTGAAATGAATGTATTGTTCGTGTTTATAGGGAACTTTCGCCTCACCAAATGATGTACTTCATTTTTTGTTTACAACCTATCATGTTTGATAATTAGGATAGATACTATATTTTTATTTGAAATATATGATATTTATAATTTATTTATTATTATTTAATTATTATATAATACATAAATTCATTATTTCAATTTTTTAATTCGATTACTTTTTTGTGGATGTGTGGAATACCGGCTCATTAAACCTTTGTGATTTATTCACACTTTACATGGAATGGTTTAAGGATGGATGTAGTGATATTATATGATATATATGAAAAATAATAATTCCACTTTTATGGTATTATATATATATATATTATTTTCTATTCATTCAATAAAACAAGAAAACATAAACCATAACGATGCGTACGTACGACATACCATCTCCATGAACGGTGTATTTTATTCCATATATCTATCATTTATAGATTATTATATATATTAATATATTGAATACATATTATATATAAATAAATTTTTACTTTATATAAATATGTAAATCATGATATATGTATGTTTCTCAAGAACAACACATCAAAACACATATAATAAACAAAGCAGTTATTACCTGAAACGTTGTTTTAACAAATAATTATTAATAAATAGGTAATATAATGTAATATTTGAATACTATATATTATGATATATAGTAATATGGTTCTAATGTATATTTATCATAAACTTATTTTAAATATATAGTATTTTTTAATGTGTACAAAAAAATCAATACTTGGGGTAAGGGTTTTATCATCTCACTTTTATTTCTGTGATATTTATAACTAATTCACCACACATTCATTTTGTGTGGTGTATATACTATAAATGGATATGTTATATGACTCTTATCATTATTTTTATTGGTATTTACATAAACATTATGTGATTTCTATTTCATGGGGAATATGTTATAAAAGTTGCCAAATCGGTTAAATAATTTTTCCAAATATTCCTTCTTTGAGACACATGTTTTTTATGAAAATATATTATTTTAAAAGGTTTATATATTACCATTTCAAATGTTTTATCATGAATGTTAATATTTTAATGTTATTATTGGAATCATTCAATGTTATTCTGCCATGGTAATGATGATTTAAGGTTACCTATGTGGTGATAGTTTTTTACAACAATCTAATCGTTTAGCATCATTTTTATTATTTTACTACCATTGTTAAAATATTATAGTCAATTTCTCAAGAAATATTATGAAATATCTTCTCCTATGTTTATTTAGGATATCATAATGTATTATTATGATTTTCCACTATTTGGAAATTAACATAATTAATAAATTGTTTTTAGGAATACATGACTTTATCTCTCTCTTTAGTTTGAAATCTGCGTTCTTTCAAAACCATGTTTTTTAAAAAGTATTTCAAAAATTACTTTATTTACAATTTGTTTTAATAGTTTTAATCCTTTTTTATAACTTTTCAAGTAATGTTTTTAAATGTTTTCGAGCTCTTTTTATATGTTTTTTGGGTTATTTTCAAAGAAAATGATTTTAAAAGGTTTCCTGTTTTGAAAAGAATTTTTCAAAGAAGAATTGATATTTTCATCAATAATTTTTTTATGTTTTTAAAATATTTCATTATAATAATATCAATGTTCTTTTCAAATAAACGGATTTTGAAAATGTTTCATGTTTTTGAAAATGATCTACAATGAAACATTATTTTCATCTAGAAATGATCCAAGTGATCATTAAAAATACTTATCTATCTATGATTACTTACAAGTTATATACTATGATTTACTAATGATGTGAACCAAGAATGCCATTCATATTATTTTGTGAATGGTTTATGTTTTGATAAGAAATTATCTCTCTTATGTAGGTTATATTCTTTGGAAACTTCATTCTTTTCTATGGTTATGCATTGATGAAATGATTATGAGACTTATCCCTTTTCCATAGGTTATTCAATTATTAAATGGTTAGGATACAGATTTCATTTCATGGTTTATGATATGATGTTTCGAAAACCAATCCATTTTTTGGGTCGTGATAAGATAAATGTTTTATGGTACACATATGAATGAATTCATTATGAGTTCAGTTGGATCTATATCCCCCTTTAATGAATTGGGAAATATTAATATCTCACGATTTAATGATTGGAAATAGGATTATTAACATGATCCATAATGAGAAACATGTGTGTCTGAACCATAATTGAGAAGTGGTGTGTCCTAATATTCTATGGGAAATAGGTGTGTCTTGATCCTCTATTATTAATAGGCGTGTCCTGGTCTACTATGGGAAATATGTTTTTCTTAATCCACTATATTAATGGTCTTCTTAGTTAACCTTGACACGTAAAACAGTTTTCTACATATATTATTGTGTGACACTTATAGGATAGTTCCTTGTGGGTTTTTATTGATTTATTATGATTCATCACACTTATGATTTATTTCTTATTAACATCGGATTGTTATTCCATGATTCATGTTTATATTATTTGATATGATGGGAATGATATTCTATTTTAATGATCACATTCATAAAACATTATCATCAGTTTAATGAATAACTATATCCTATATTTACCATTATCGGGTATCATATCACACCCCTTTAGTATGTCTCTTTTCCCTAGGTTACAGATAATAGTTTTAGTTATATGTACTAATGGGGAAGATATTTTTTGAAAATATAGTTCTCATTTCACCAAAGAGGAAAAAATTTTCCATGTTTCAAAATACACAAAACTATTGTAGTCCTCTAACATGTTTTTTCATAATGTGATGAATATTCATCTAAAATGATGTAATATCAATTTATTTAATGTATTGTTCTCTATATAAACTCGTATCATTAGATAAGTTTATTAGCATTCCCCAAAAAATTTAGTGCTTCCAACATCTAAAAGAATTCATAACTATGAAAATATATGTATCATGATTAGAGTAATTCTTCTCATGATGTTTAATTTTATGTGATCTGTAAACCAAAACATGACCAGACTAATGTTTAAACATCCCAAACCAGTACCAAAAAACATAACATAAAACTAAATATCCTTTATTTTGCTTAGGTGAGATCAAAATAGGATCTGATATCAGAAGTCTTGTTATATAATTGAAATATGACTGAAACATTAAATTAAATTTGAATTTCACCCCTTTATTAGTAATAGCTTTCAGATGTAACATAAACATTGGAAAATACTTGAGGAATTATCAGTAATATCTAGAAAAAATAAGAAATATTTGAATCTCAAAGACATTCTTTATCTCTTCCCATGAAAGGAAATCATTTACATTCACATAATCAAATCAAAATACATGATCAGAAGAAAATTACCCAAATAATTTCACTTCTTGAATCCATACATTGAATTTTGAAATATTTAATTAAACATAATAACAGCTCTAGATTTACAAAACCAAAATCAGATGGTTACTTTTCTCATTCTTGTATCTTGAATAAAAAAATATCATCCAAAAATACAACCCCAAAATGGTTAACATATTGAGGGAATATCTAATTCATCAAATCGATAAAAACTATTAGAGTGTTAGTCAGAACAAGGGGAATCACATGATCTTCATAATTTCTATCCCATCTTCTTGAAATAATATTTGCAATATCACACTCCCAAACTCTAAGCCGATGATTACCAAACTGAATATTAATCATTGAAAACCAAATTTCACCCATTAAATTCTCAAACAAATCATCCAAATTAGGAAAATTATACTCATTATTAACTATTAATGTGTTCAACTTATGATATCCTATGCATAATCAGAGTGAAGCATCTACCTTGTAGGCAAATAGCATCAAAGCATCCGGAGGTGAAACACTAGGGTGAAAAAAAACCTTTTCCATTAGGCCATTCAACTAAATCATGATCTCATTCATCATTTCTAGTTCCATGTAATATGATGGTATCAATATTTTATTTGTTCCTTGAACTAGTTCAATCATAAAAACCACCCCTCTCTAGATGAATCCTAGAGAAATGTTTTGCTAAATTAAGAAAAATAATCCCAAACAATGAATGTAAGATCAAAACCAGAAGAAAATTCAACCGAATAAACTACTACAGTATACAAAAAACACTTGAACATAGGTCATGAGGGTATGAAATGGCTAGAGCTCAGATCCCACTCCTCTTGAAACACCCATGACATACCATCCACCAAAGGAAATGAGAAATGTTTATGATATAGTTAAAATGATATCGATGTGAAATAATCCAAACCATCCTGATTATGATGTCGAATAGATCCATATTGAGAATAAGAAAATCCTATAGTATCTCTATATGGACTATAGATAGCACACAAAAAGTAATTTGAAACCTCTTCTCTATCATTATCCAAAGATGTGTCTCTAAATCCATAAAAATATATTATTTCTATTGGAAGGATAATAATATCAATAAATAACCAGATATAAATGAGTGGGGAGAACTAGAATCGAATAAATAAATCTTTATTGAGGATGCAACAATGATTGTAACTCTCACTATGGTAGGACCCACATCAACCATTGCTGGAAACTCATCTATGGTGTGAAGGTGCTTCACTCTTATGGTCTAGTATACTACCCTATAGACCTTGAACCATCTAATTGTGTTATTTTATCCTTTGTAGCCAATGATCCATAAGCATATGGAGTTATAAGAATAGAAATACCTTAACATTGTAGATTACCATAACGTCGAAAACTATCACATATTGTCAAAATTTTGAGGGAAATAGTGCAATTTTTTTTATGAAATTTCCACACCAGAAGAAACTGAATGCCAATCCACTAGCTGCAATTAGTAGTATTGATGAATTGTGCTATAAAAAACCACATATGCCGATCTTACGATGATCCTGAAAATTCATCCTTTTCTAGAGAACTCTAATGACGATTCCTCTACGTGGAAGAAATGTTTCATAATATCTATCCTTTTCTTCCATTTTCAACACATTCATCACATCCTTATCAAAATTCTCTTTATAGTTCTAATCCTTCAGAATAAATGCCTACAATCGAATATCAATTATCAAACCCTATAGGTAATTCTGAGCTTTTAGCTTCTCATTCTTTATAGCATCTACTATAAAATAAATCATCTTATAAATTGATTGATGTATTATGACACTGAACACTATGTCCACTATTAAGATATTAAATATATAGTTTTATATATCATTAGTGTCTTTGTAAAAAATTAATCAAATATGGGAGTCCTAAAACCATTTTATTCTAAGAATGCATGCCTATCGTCTTATACCATTGAATCTGAAAAATAATTTCTCGAACACTCAAGTATGACTGCAATACACATAACGATTATATGATTATGTGTTTATTAGAATTTTTTGATATGATTGATATTATAATACTAGACCGCTTCCTCTTGTGGTTCATTCATATGTTTAATGGAAAATAGTCTGTCATGTCATAATTCCCACAATCATTCCCATTCTCCAATAGATCTGGGTAATAACCTAATAATTTCAATATAAACTTTTATCATATACTATTAAATATCATGATCTACTCTCATGATAGACATGATATATTTTTGATCCATTATAGGATTTTCTTTAGGAGAATCAGTTGAACCCTCCTAAGGAACTCACAGATCACATCTCAGTGGAATACTATTGTAAAACAAAAATAAAAGAAATGATTAGATAAAAAAGAAACCTCATTTAAATCTAGAATAACCATAATAAAAAAATTATATTTACATATAAAACTCAAAATAGGAGAAAAAATCCCAATTTCCATTTATAACTTTAGTCTCGTCAAGGAAATATATGGTCACAGACTTACCGCAATTTACAACATTAGTCCCGAAAATGCTCTCTTTAGTATAACATACATCCCAAGAAAAAGACTCATTGGCATATAACTCCTTTGATACCAATTTTTAACAATCCATACTCAATACACTCTCAACCTGGTACCGAACCCGACTCAGTTCATACCTGACCAGTGTTCTATATCCCTACGGGTTGGCAACTAGCAACCAGGCATCGAACGAAAAATGAAGGAAATGATTTCTCCCAACTTAAAGAAACTACATAGAACACACACACACACACACAAGTATATATATATATATTAGAGATAATATTAGTAAATATAACCATAATCAATAACTAGAATGAAATAATAGAAACCAAAAAACTCAAGAGCAAAAGAAGTCTCTATGTACTAGTCCAACCATATGGAACACCAAAACAAGAAAACAAACTACTCTATGAGAAAGTGTGAGAATAATCCAACAATATCATCACCATCTACCCATGAAAACCAACAAAAAACTATTTTTCCTTGTTGTGGTTCATATATCATTGTAATATCTAAATACAAAACTAAGTCTATTCACCACCATAGAGGTTCGTAGAGTGTGAGGTAACATGCTTGATAGGGTATCACCCAAGAGTTTTACATCAACTATATGAAAAAAATGAAAAAATTTAAATATTAAAATTAATAAAGACTAATGATAACTTTATAAATGGTTTTTATAGGAAAAGTATTAAAAACAATTTAATTTCCCCATTTTCATCATTTCCAAATAATGCGTCTAAATCAATTTGAAATAATTTCATTAAATATTTTCTAAATAGAAGTATCATGTAAATAAAAGTAAACATGCCTCATATATCATATGAAATTAATTCTGGTTAAATAATTCCATAAACCAAAACCAAAATCACTTATAACATCATTCTAGGGATCATAATAGTCTATGATATCTAGGAAACTCATACCTAACATAGAAAATCAGGTACGTATCATGACACTGGGCATATGGATCAAGTATATAGATAATAAGAACTTCTAAGAATAGAACTCTCCAAAAGGTATAAAAAGTCATTAGGAAAAATTCTTAGACTGAAATGCTATTCTCCATGAGAAAATCCCCCAAAAGTAGATGAGACCTATTACTATACCTTCAACATCAGTGCCCAAGGCTTACAATATTCTCTATTTTCCAAAGAAGTTCATCAAACCAATTTCATCAAATAATGATTTGAAAAAAATTTCATTCACCATTTCACAATTATTTGAAAATCCATTACATTTACACAAAACAAGGTGAACCAGAAACAATGTGAAAACCATGTTTTATTATAACCAATATTCATGCACACAAAAAATCAGTCATATCTATAATTATATTTAATAAAATTATTTATCAAAACAAAATGAGTTTATGTCACCATCATGGGAAATATATGTAACCTCTAATCTCAAAAATCAAGGTTGCACACGCACACAATTAACCTACCAATAAGAAAAATGCATCAACAGAAAAGAATTCCCTAGAATCAATCTGAACATCTTATAATTGATCAACATCAACAAAATGGTTATCATGGAATAGAAAATGACACATAAATTGTTAATTCATGCCTACCACACCACAATTAACAATAATTTTCCCTTAGATCAATAACACATACAAGATTTATAAAAAAACCAGAGGAATAATCCTCATATGTAAAAGAATCTGATAATGCAACATAATGGTGCTACCATGATCTAGAAAATTACTAAGATGAAAGGATTACTCATCCAATGAGATGAAAACAAACCACCATGGTGATAAATCATCAAAAAAATAAATCTGAATCCAATGGAGACTCCCAAAATCATCGTAGAATCCATCTAGGTTGAGATCTAAAAAAAGACGTTGATGAATGAAATAAAAAATAATTCATATGATGCCTTGAAATCCATTCTTGTGACATTTAAATTAAGTGTAATCCCTTTACACACAATATAATATATGTGGATCACATATTCCAAAAACATATTATATTTTTAATTAATAATTAATTTTCAACATTACAAGTTGTGTAACTCTTACACAACACGTACACCTTTCATGTTTTCTAAATTGTTAATGACTTGTGCCTGGTGACCAACTACATGTCATGTAAACAATTTACATGCCTTGTAATCACCAAATATATAGCATAAAAATCTATATTCATAAAAAAAATCTCCAACCATCTTGTTTGTTCTCTAAACATAGGGATAAAAACATAATTCCATTAAAAATATATACTTATATTCCATTAATTCAAACAAATATCTATCATTTAACATATTGACTTTTTCCTAAGAAAATGTTCTTCATCCATGGGTGTCCCATGTATCACAAAATTATAGAGAAAAAAAATGATGAGAATGGAATTACATGAAATAGGGTTACATGATGTTCAATTTAGCTTTATAATGACCTTTTCATGTTTTAATTTTTTTGAAATTCCAAAAGTATATATCCCTTCAATTTTAAAAGGGTGCCTCCTTTTCTCTTATATTAATATGTTAGAATATTAATTATGGAAAATAAATACCAAAATACCTTTCTTAATTTACCTATCACCTCTTATATTTCTCTTATTTTTTTAAAAGCCTCCTATTAATTATTTGGGTTTAATCCAAACTTGTTTTTCTAAAGATGATATATCATTTTTAATCGATCATTAATTTTTAACATCTTCTTCCACCAAAAAAAAAATTATTTAACCATGATGAAATAATAACCCCTCTATCTAGTATACATGTACATGTTATTATGTTGATTTAATAACATATATCCATATCTTCATCCACAAAATGTGAAATTAAACCATCATTTAGATGTATGGTAGAATACCCCCTCACGAACCACTATAAATAATTTTCCATCACTGCCTCTCATATATGGAAATAATGATACATTTAATATATATATATATATATTAAATAATTATATTAAATATTATAATATCACATATACATTCGTAACTTCTAGTTAGTTAGAAAATATTAATGATTCTCATGCATATGTGTTGACTTCAGCCTCTCCAAATCGATGAGATTTTTTTTTCATTTCCACATTATGTGGATGATAATAAGGATATATTTAGTGAACAAATATAATATATATGATATAATAATATCTCTTAAATATTTATTTTTATTTATTTTTATTTTATTCTATCCGTTGAAAGTTAATGCATCGTTCACACGTAAGTATGGCCTACCATCTCCATGAACAGTGGAATTAATATTCCAATATCTATAAATTATGGGTGAATATATATATTAAGTATATATTCTATTTATATCATTATTGTCATTATTGGGGTTATCTGACCAAGATTAATTTACAAGCACCGTAACTAGATGACCGAAACTCAAATGAAAAATGAATCTGGTAACACCTGGAAATGATGATTTTAATGAGTAATTATTTATAAATAGATTTAAAAATATATTGAATGTATAATTCATGGTATTATATGTTTGTAAATAATTATTTAAAATAAATGAAATATATTATATGGAGGTTATGGAACATTTGAAGTGGTTGGAACATGAGGTAATGAATTTTATCTCCCTTTTATTTTCGTGATACACATTCAATATTACACACTTATTAATTTTATATAGTGTATATACCACTCATGAATATATATTATTATTATTATTATGAAAATTATGAGAATTTATATTTCCATATAAGGTTTATTCTTTTATGAGGCATATGATTCAAATATTTCCAAATAGGTAAGCATTTAGTGTTATAATCACATTGTTTATAATGTTTATTTATATTGATGTGATGTCAATGAAATATTATGGTATATCACTTAGTTAACTCATTAAATTCATTAACTTGATTTTATTTCAATATATTACATGTTTTCACTTGATTTTCATATCTTTTAGATCTTAATAGACCAATGTATGTTTTTACAGAAAACTCAATGTATTTCTCTCTTCTATCGAAAATATTTTTTTATACTATGTTATTTTTTTCATAAAATGTTCTTAATAATATTTTTAATATTACCCTATGATTTTATGGATTAATTTTCTATTGATAATTAAAAATTTGAAATATTAAAAGAAATATTAGTTTTTGAAATGATATACTTTTGTCTTTTAAAAAAATAAGAATGGACTCTTTTTATAAATGTACACAATATGAAAATAATTTACTATCATCATGAACAATAAATTCATTGAATATTCCTTTAAAATAATATGAGGATATTTTTAATTAAATTTTTTTCTTAATATTTGGTATATTTTAGATTTCAAATATGTAATTTCAAAATAGTAAGTGCACATTCTTCCAGAAAATTTTAAATTGATATTTTAAAATTATTTTCAATCTAAGAAAATATATAATAATTAAAACAAATATTTAATAGTTATATGATTTAATAATACCATTTTAATTCTTTCCCTGGATGGACTATGATTATAATGAAAATATTTTTATGAAACTTATTTCTTTTCCATGGATTATTCCATGATAAAATGCTTTTGAAAAATGTTTTTTTCCATGGGTTATTCCATGATGAATTGATTATGAAACCCATTTAATTTTTTAGGGTGTGATATGATAGATGTTTTGTCATCTTGTTACACATTAATGTATGAATTTCATTTTGTGAGGGGTTGGATGATAATTAGACATCCCTCGAAAGAATTGGTATAAATAGATATCTCTTGAGATAAACATGAATAGAAAAGGGAGTAATCATAGTTCTGTAAGGGAATCTATCCACTTTGATATCCTTGTGGGTGAACCTTGAATACAATGATGGTTTTTTAATTAAAACTGATCCAATATGATATTCTTCGATGTGTTCCTTGATTATTAATTAATTATGTTCTATGATAATGTATATACCACAAACCCATTACTTATGCCTATGGTATAATCTCATGGAATAAGTTTTGTGATTCATTTATGATTCATGTCTTTTTAGATATCAATATCTGTTTTAGGAATAAAATTTGTGTACTATTATATGCAGAGTATGGTTTTAAAATTTTATGCTCGTGTTCTCATTTCTTTATTCTCATGTTATGTTTAAGTGAACATTTTTATCTCCCATGTTTACACATTGTATGAATATGAGCGCATCATATCTTATGTTTACATTCAAAATTTTATAATAACTTTTAATAAGTATGATATGTTTAATGAGGATTTTAGTATAGAGAACACAGTAATATTTTTTGTAGTTCTCTTATGAAACAATTGTTAATGAATTAATGTTGCAAAATATACTTGACCTATGCGATTCTAGAATAGATCATTATGTTATGAAATAAATAATAATAAAATAAGATTTAATTTCAATCTATGAAAAAATGGGAAATTATAGGTTGGCTAGTGTGATTATTTTTTGGATCCCCTTCTTCAATCCATCCACCACCTGGCTGGTAGCCCTCACATGAAACTCGGTGGAATACATATATCTATTATATTTAAATAATTATATAAACTCATAAACCAAACACAAGGGAACACTCGTTAACATTTTTCAAATAAAACCAACTACACACATGATCAGATAGGGTGAAAAAAATAAAATTGAAAAAAACATGAAAAGGATCATACCAAAAAACCACATGAACATGTTACATAGATACTACATTTAGTGTGATATGATTTTTATTTGGTATACTGGGGGAGTATGTTTCATATTGAATCATAATACATGAGGTTATAGAGATATATAGCATGTGAATTTTTATACATTAGTAAGTTTCATATGCAATCATTGAGGTTTAGTTAATCTTGGGTGGTTTATGTTGTTGATCATGTCATTAGTTGGGTATTTGGAAAGATGGGATTTGTCTTTATGTATGAAGAGTGTTAAACTTGTTCAATCTATTAACATATATTAAGGATGTCTATAATTGTTCCTATATAGTTCAAATGATTTGATTATCTATTTGGGAGAGGGGAATGTTATGTCCACATCCACTTAAGATGGATAAAATATGATATATTCATATGCCTAGATTGTTTATAAAAGGAGGACAAATATTTTATGAGTAACTAAAGGATATTTAAATAATATGTATCGCATGGTTACTCATTTTCATAGAATAGGAAACCATATAAAAATCCATACATTAATATAATTTAGCCAGTGGAAACATGTCTGGATATACATTGTTTGAGGGATATCAAATTGTGTCCATTTATATCCTGAATATAATTAATGTTTTATATAGTAATATATTTTCTTATATATATTGATTTTGGAATTCATAATTTTTTTCAGCAATATGAATTCATTTGTGATTAAACATTGTGGCCAAGTGAATATGGATAGAATAAATTTCACATTAAGAGATATCCCCAAAGTTATTTGGAGGAGGTATAGAAGGATTTATTGATGAATATTCATATACTGTTACATATAATATAATATATTCTGAAAAGATAATAAATTTCCCAAAAAAATATTTCACAATATCCATTAGTATTTTTGGTTATGGATTTCAAAGATGCTATATAATAAGTTACATAATGTGAAAGAGGGATAAGTCTGTAAATTTCTTTAAGTATGCTATAGATTAATGGGTATCTCCACTAAATTTCCAACCACAATAATGTGATTTAGAATATTCAATAGTATTTTTATGTTCGTAGTGGTATATTGTAACACACTGTTACATGGTGGAATTTCATGGGGAATATCATATTTTGGGAAAATAATTTCATTGATCAGCATCTTCAACTCCATTTATCATACTCTATTAAAATCATCATAAGATGATGATTATGAGTTGTATGAAATTAAAATAACAATTTTTACATGTTATATGGATTAAAGGATGATCAGTGTTCACATTACAAAGAAATTTCATGTTATGATACATTTATGAGACATCTTTTAAGTGAATGACATTAGTTTGAGGCTCTTGTATGCCTCTATAAGTTGTCTCAATCCTTATAAAATGTGCTGTGTTAATTATAAGTTATCATAGAACAATATATCAAACCCTCATTCAAACTAATATATATTTATGTTTGTAGTATAATATGGTATAGATCAAGGACATACATATGTGATTCATGATTCCCATGATTTTTGGATACCTAATGAGGAACAAGAATTTTGGATTCATCTTGATCTTAATTAAATTATTTTGATAATATTTTATATAATTTATCAATCATAGTAAGATAATTCTTTTTTTTCTATTTTCATATTCATTCAAAACATATTGATATATTTAAGGATTCATAGTTTTTCGGACCATTCTACAATTTTATTAAATGTTTTATAGATCTCTCAGAAATAGTTCTACAACCATAATAAAGAATCACTCAATCCTTAGAAAATTTTAACCACTATCCTATCAACATATATTACATCCTCTTGTGCACCATGAAAACCCATAAAAATGAAATCATTCAAACCTCATAAAAATGAGGATCAACCAATCCATGTTAACATTCCAGGGACAACCAACCCCATAGGAAAACACACCAATAAACCATGATTCTAACAAGGATCACCTCTTCAAAAGGATCATCACACCATATATGGGAAATAGAACCAACTATATCGACCCATGTGAAGGACTCTCGTCAACTAAAACCTCTATATATGGATAAATCATACATGGTAATCATCCTAAAAACACCATAACTCATATAATTCACTAGACATAAACATTTTGGGGCTATCATCTACCATATTAAAAAGAGCAATGACTATAATTCCACATCAATTCCACAAAAATAATTCCTCATGTTCTTGGTTGAATATTGATCCACCAATAAGTATGTTTATAAAAAACTGAATAAATTATTATTCATGATTTAATTCATTTGAATAAAAATTAACAAAAAACATATCAAAACATTCTTTCCATTAAATGTTAATTTAACCCATTTCCCCATTTTTAAAAGAATATAGCCTTCATATAATATCACACACGTGAATATATATAACTATTTTCCTAATAAGATTCCTTAATAAAAGCTATCTTTACACCATTTATAATGATTTTAATACATTAAATAAAAATCATACACTAAAAAAAATTATACATTAGTCAACACCCCAATCATAATAATTAAACAATGTGAACAAATGTCTCGTCACTATTTATATAAACATTCCTTTTACATGGATTAGTTACATCAAAGAATAATTTATATCTCCTTCTCTGAAAATATATTATCGCTAACTACCATTGAAAAATAGTAAACAAACTAAAAACACTATGATATAATTTTTTAATTCCTCAGTAAAAATTTCTCAAAAAAATATTGTTTTTTATTACCAAAATAACTCAAAAACACTTCCTTATTTTCTATATTCTCCAACTACAAGAAAGAGTCTATATCCAATTTGAGGATAAATAATCTATGGTATCATCACCAAAAATAGAAAATAAAAAATACTATTTCCATAAAAATTAAAATTATTTTCAATGATTTACATATAATATCCAACTTTCAATATCAAATAAATAAAAAATTCTTATTATTATAAAACATTAGATGTGCATACTATAGGCATACAACATGGCCACCAACTATGTTGATAAATATAAAATAATTATTGAAAAATAATATGGGGAGACAAAACTAATAAAACCTAGTGCCTACCAAATAGTAGTCTACCAATATTCATTATTAAACTCTAACTAGGTCCCCATACCATATATAGCCTCAAACTGAACATCAGGTCTTCACATGGACTAAGGCTCCCATGTGAGGTGTAAGAATATAGGTCAATAGGAAACCCCCAAAACATCTATGACATATTACATCATATTCTATGTATGAATGTATAATAAAATAAATCAATTAGTAATATACTATATGGAATAAAAAATGAAAGGTTATTATGTGCTAACTAGGATAATACGAAACATATATTCGCCTTCTTCATCCAATTTCATCATTAAGTATTTCATATTCAAAATAATAAGACCTTATCATTGGATAGTAAAAATATTACTAGACAAATGAAATTATAAAACCCATTCTGGGATCGTCATACAAATATATATTCTTTAGAAAATATGAATCTCATCAAATAGAAGAAAAGATGAAATTCGAGGAATGAATCATGATAACTAACCACTTGCATAGGACTAACCATCCTTATAGGGTATGATATCATGTCCATGTATACTATCAACTATTCATGATAAGATGTTATATAAGTTGGAATCACAGAAACCAACATCCCTTTCATGTCATATTAGCACACTCCTCGGAGTGCGGTCCCCTTAAAGATCGCATATCTTGAACTCAGATGAAGGAGAATTGGAAAAATATAACTCTACACCAGAACCCTAAATATCCATGTCATAGATTCATCATTTGGTTTAACCAAACATATTTTGTTAATGGTAATAAGAAAAACCTGGAATACATAACCCATAACCTTACTTTAAAATAAAAAAAAATATCCAACAAAGTCCTCATCTATAGTATTGAATATAAAACTCAACATATTCCACAATAAGAAACCTCATCCTTCACATTAGTCATCCCAATATGAAACCACAAATAACTCACAATGATCATGGGACCCGGTCCATACATAAGTCAGAAGTACATCCCATCGGAAACACCAAAAACACCTAAATATAATTATCTCAATTATTATACACCCCCTTCTATACTCTAAGAGGACCCCTTTTAAATATCTACACCACCCATATAACATTGAAATGTACCTGACCATGTATGTTATCTCATCATATTCTCAATGCCTTTTTTAACACATACAATACATTAGGTCCATATGTGGAAAACCCAAAATCGCACTCAGTTCACCCATAATATAATCCTTTCAATTTTAGCCTAACATGACATGTCTTCCTGCTACAAATCCATGTATAGTGTACCCAGAAATCCCTCTCCCATGGGAGTTCCTTAATCGATAAATTTCTTCTCCCACATTACCATCACTAGGATCTAAAATGAATAATGAAGATATAGTGGTTACCCACCCTTTCTATATGTCTCATGAATATCCCATTCATTATGGGTTATTGTATATTTTTTAACATGTTAACATCACATAACTAATCTCTCATGAGTTATTCCAAGGTTCTATTGTTATTTAAATAAACTATTCCATTATATTTCTTAGGCCAATGATAATTGATTTATTTATCTGGGTAGACCACCTTAGAAGACCCACTACTAACACACTGTGGTGCATCTTGTACCAAATACAAATCATCATAGGATCCATGGATCTTCAGGATCCCATGATTCATTTGAGAAAACACACCCCCTTGCTAAAAAAACTATTGGGTATCTCTTAAATCCAAACACGGGAATGAAATAATACATCCACCACTAAAGTGAATAAAATAATCCAATAAAAGAATCTAAATCTCACCTAGCCACATTCATAATTTTATTAACCCAATCCTAAGTCACAATCCATTAACATTCAGGACTACATTAATGTGGATCAATATTAAAGAGACAACCAACCGGATTGTCAATGTTTTCATTAGAATCCTTTCTCAAACTACGCTCATCCAAGACTACACAAATGTACACTATTATTAGTTCTCCTATCTAATATCATAAGGCATGCATAATTATTTATATACATTTCATTAATAAATGAAAACTTTATATCAATAAGTTAATACCATGAAAAATTCAACAAAACAACTATAAAAATGAACCCTTGATCAATGGCCTGTGGATGAATCATTCTAGTACTCTAGAATTCCTAAAAATAAAATAAAATTAAATTGAAATAAAATCAATCATATATTCCGATCTACAACAGGAAAATTAATCCTAATAACCATCATGTGGTATAACTACAATTAACTAGTGAGATAAATGTAACATTATCCCTATCTTGGAATCCTCTAGAAAAAACATCACGAATTATAATGTTATTTGAATGATTCCATCTTAATCTAGTGAAATGTTAATTATTATCATAGATAGAACTATTCAAAATCAATTGAGGGACTAATACAGGAATGATAAAATATTTTACCTAACTATAATAAGGAAAACCAATTCTAGATCAATATTAAATCCATAATGGGTTTAAGGGTGTAATGGTCTAGACCGCCCGGGTCCATTACTTTTCCAAAAAAACAGCTCAACTGTGACGGTGGCACCGAGACAGTGGCACCGTGAGGGTTAAACTGTGAGGGTGGAACCATGACAGTAGCACCGTGATGGTGGCACCGTGACGGTGGAACCGTGATGGTGGCACCGTGTTCTCACCAAGCGGTCTTCGTTCTTTTCACAGTTCTAGACATTTCTGCCGCAACATATCTTTTGATGTAATGATGATTTAATGCGCCCTTTCAAAACCATTTAAACCCATAAATAATATCTAAAATCTCCCAAGATTTGTGCAACCCTTAACTTACCAAAATGTGTGGTTTTCCCTTGGTTTCACGCCCTTCCCCGTACCTTCCAGTTCCACGACAATTACGCGTTTCATTATGGTTAAAGAAAACTGTTTAAAGTATAGTCATTATGACAACACCTATTAGAAGAATTATTAAATGAAAATTAATTCCATCGTGCATAACTTCCCAACCACGTGGGGAACCACGATCCTACTTTAAAGTCATTCAAATTTTCATATCCCATAACAACGGAATCTCATCCTTTTATCGAACGATAATTCATTCTTCTTCTTCCTCTTGGATGGTCTCTTTTTCATCCTAGTGCATTTAGAGTTCCCTTTCCCGAGGCAAGTCGTGGGCCTGTGTCGGAGCCTTTCTACTCACCCATGGATTCCCTGACGTTCCTCCACTGTAAGTTGCGCATCCCCAGTTCTTGGCGCATGGATAAGAACTTCGAACCTTGATCAACCAAGTAGGTATTTTCCTTCATCTATCCTTATTGTGTATCATGCGGGGTGGGTAAGCTACTGTTTCTATGGAATGGATGAAACCAAACTTTAACAAATACAATAAACAGACTGTTGAAGAATGATGGGGTGAGTTTGACAATTCTGTTGTACTCTTTTGTGATTACTATATGTTGTGAACTGTATGGGATTATGCTCGCTGAAAATCATGGTCGTTGGTGGTCTTTCCTTGCACACTAATGAACCCCTATCATCTTTGATTATTAAATAAATGTAACAAAATAATTGGTTAATCACCTAAACTCGGTTGGTTAAATGGATACTCAGTGAACATCAATCCTGGGGTGGTCACCCCGGTTAACCAATAGAAAGAAAATCCTAATTAATGATGTAATTGAACCTGGAAGTTTCCCTACTCTGTCTTTGTATTAGGTGTGTCATTATGTTTGATGCTTATTGGGTGATGTGGATATGTATGGTATCCTCTATTGTGGAACAGTTGTTGGTTGTGAATATAAATCTGTGTGGGGCTGTATCTCGAGGCTTGGTTTGGTTCTAGTACATTAAGGGATCTCACTGATCCCTTTGTTGTTGTGACCTCACAAGAGAACTGGGTTTAATGCTTAAATTGATGTTTGGATATTTCTCTTTCTCTGGCTTGTGGTTATGCTTGTTAGTTGCCCATTATTGAAGAATTCACCAAAATGGGATCACTTGAACATGAAAGAACGAGTGGGTTAAATGGGGAATTGGTTTTTGGAATGATGTGTGACTTGGACATGAGTGATGTGCCTTTCTTTTATGAATGAATAGTAACGAGGGTGTTCGTGCTTATGTTGGGTTTAGAAACCGTAGGTTTTGATGAGTGATTTTTACCTATACATATAATTTTATTTTTTATGTTTCTTATTCACGCCCCACCCAGGTTGATAACTTAGTGCCGAACACCCCCATTTCATGGGGGTGTTTTTTCCAACACTCCTATGAGTGGCTGGTTATTAGCTCTTTTTCTACTCCCTTTCCCAAATTTCCCAAGACTCTTTGCGAAAGTTGTGATGGCCTGAGTTCCATTATAGCCCATGATTCTTTGGGAAGGGAATTTGTGGTGGTTGGACCAGGTTGTGCAGGTAGGTTGTTTCCCAAGAGTCTTCGAGAAGAGGACTAGGTGTCTTCGGGCATGGTAGTAGTTGTTCTGGACCAGGTGTTTGAGGGCGTGGTTACGGGTGGTTATTATGGACCAGGTTTTTTCAGGCGGGATGTGTGGTAGTGATGGACCAGGTGTGTGTGGGTAGAGAGGGGCAATGGGACTGTAGTGAGAATTTCGGGAAAGTTTTGATGCGTAGGATGTCTTCAATAACCAGTTGGAAAGTGTCACGGCGTACCCAAATATTGATTTTCTATTACTATATTCAACATCACTTGTGTTATTTGGGGAGTGTACCATGGTGAATCTTGGTGGATAGTTTTCCTTTCTAGGTTTTTTGGTTATCTATTTTATCATAGGGCATTAGAATGCCTCCCCACTTGTGCACGAGAGTCTTTGGCTTTCCCTATCGAGTATACTTATATGCTCACCCTACGTATATAAAACTATTTTTAGGTTTCCAGGAGGACATCAGGGATCATGCAGGGTCGTACTAGTTCAGATGTTATGATAGTTGATGTTGTTGTTTTTCTTTCTTTTGGTAATTCTCTTTGGGGTTTTCTTTTACTTTTGTAACATTTACTTTTGGAACATGCATATGATAATCGCTTGTTTTGGCTTTACCTATACTTCCACTTTTGTTGTTGTTGGGGTTTACTATCTTTTCTCCATATACTATTAAATAAAAAGGGTAATTCCTTCCATCTTTTGTGTGATTATATATCCTTGGTGCTAGTCGCCACTTCGGAACCTATTGAAGGTGGGTCTCATGGGTCATTATCTCTTCTTCAACTTGAAGAAGGAAGCGTTTGGCAACCTTCTGTCCCTTCTCTCATCTTGGTGAAGGTGGGTCGTGAAAATGGGGGTAAATAAAATGAGAGGTTTTATCCATTTTTATTCCCGAAGGTCCCACTTCAAAAAGTAATAAGATGTGGTTGACTTGTAAAATTAAATTCCTCCCAAATTTTGTTTAAACACAAAAGTGGAACATTAGGACTTGACCATTTGTGTTATTGAAAACTATTTAAACTGGGGTTATATAATGGAGTAACTCAATTATTCAACAAAAAACACCTCTACTTACTACAACATAAAAATACCATGCCCACCCTAATATGAGGTAACCCATCACTACATGACATAACAATCCATATAAGTGAAACTAGATAATCTTACCTCCTATTAGTCATTTATAGAGAAACCCTTTTTTGTGGCATGACCTCTACCTTGGACACTAATCAAAAAAATGCTCATGAATCTATTGTATAACACTCATAATTAGGCCACAAATTATTGTCTGAATATTGATTCACAAAATATTTCCCATATTGGGATTCCTTAATAACTATTATCTAATCATTGCGACAGAACTAGGGAAATATTGACACAACCAAAACCTCTATACAATCAAAACCATTAAACCCCAACTAGTTTTTGTTGATGGATATTAGAAGTATAATTCCTTTCTAAAAATAGATACCAACATATCTAGTATGATCTTTCCACACCTTGAGAATCACTAAAGCACACTAAAACCTATAAAAAAACCTCTATATATTTCCCAACTCCTGGAAATCCTATCTGAATCCTGATTTTCAAATCACCCCTACTCTAAATCTCAAAATTCAAAATATCCATGTGTAACACCCCAGGTAAATAAAGAATATGACATTTTTATATTTATCCCTATTTTTGAATAAAATGTCAATATTAATTTAAAGCGAACTCTATGCTCGATGGCTTACCAAATACACAACAACGAGTTCCTTTGAAATCTTACGTTGCACTCTAATAATAAAATAATGTTATTTTAAATAGTAGTTAACGCCCAGCCGTTGTAATGGCGGGAATGAACATAACTAACTACAAAATTATTATATATGTTTTTCAAATATTTTTACTCTTTACAATAAATTATAGAGGATTAAAAATGCAAATGAATCCAATTTTAAGCGTAGACATTCATATATTCTTTAAAAGGTCGATCAACCGCCTTTTGAAGGGGAACCTCTTTTAAATCCACTTTTTGAGAATTTTATGTGTTATATTTGACAAAATAAAATTCTTATATAGAATCGGGACATCAAAATTTTGTTTTTGTAAATTTTTGGTATCTTTCCGGTAAAGTTCATTTTTTAATTAATAGTTAAAAATGTTGTATTTTAATTCAAAACCTCTTTTTAATCTAATTTATTTATATGATTAGATTATCTTTCGAATTGGTTTTAAAGTTCAATTAGAATATATTTTTACCATTTAATCCAATAGTGGTCGTTGGAATTAATTTCATCATGAAATTGGACTTAAACTAGAGTCAATCTTTTGATACTTATTGTTTCTTAAAAACACGTTATTTGTTTTGACAGCTGGAATTAATTATTAAATTAATTAATGAAACTTATATGTTTTGAATTTTTTAAAATAGACTTCATTTTTGAATTCGTAATATCAAATATATCTTATGGTGATTTTTTGGTATTTTTTTGAAAAACTTAAATTTTGATGAATAGTGAAACCACTAAGTGGTAGTTAAAGAAACTGATTTTTTGTTTAAATGAAACTTTGACACCTCTGTGTTTTGAATTTCAAAAATCAAACATACATGGTTGTCATTAGGAAGTAAAATGTGGTTCAATGGTATTAAAATAATTTTTTGGTGAATATTAACTTTTATGTTCTTAATCGCGATTAGAGGTAATTAGTATAATTTAAGGTAAAATTTTTTTTTTAATAATGTGAAATGACCTAGACACAAGTCCTACCCTCATTGGATATGTCATGGACGACCAAAAAATCCATGGGTCAACTTGGGGACCCCATGGAGCCACATTGGTTGGAAAATGACATAAATAACGTTCTATTTAAAGTTAAAATAAAAATGACACAAACATGAAATGTTTTACTAAAAAAAATTTTACATGGGGTTATAAAAGTCAGATTTTTTACTATAAATAATAATTAGAAATCTAAAAAGATTTAATACATCATTATATTTTTTTTAATACATTTTAGACATGAAATAAATTAAATTATTTATGACATTATGATGATACAACGATGACCTCATTATTTAACGATTTAAATAAAATGGAAAGATAATGTAAAATCTAAGTCCTAAACATGTCCAAAACCACTTGTATGGGTGTATTTCAAACCCTTATCACCTTATACTATAAACACATCAATTAGGGACCATTAAAATCCGAAACGCGTTCTAAAATAAAGTAACATTTCTTTACTTTCCAAGAGTTCCCCTCCTCTCCTCTTATAAAAGGCCCCCACCTATACCTCCTTACCCACACTTCCAAAGCCTTTGGCTCGGCCCACCCCTACCCATTTTGTCTCTACACATCTCTCTATAACTATTAGAAGCCTCACTTTGGTCAGAAGTCTTCCCAAGGAAGCCTTTGAGCTCAAACCAAAGGGAGTTACCTGATTTTAAGGTAATGTCTTCACTTGAGTCCTTTTCTTTTATTTTGCTTCTCCACCCCCCTAAACGCTTTTTATTACTTTATTTTGTAACAACACCAGTATCTTAATATACTAGGATGTTTTTATATTAAGGATTAGAGCTACACTTACGCACACCTACATCAAATGGTTAAAAAACATATTGTTTCTGTGGATGGTGAATTTCTGCCTCACGAAACGATGATTGTTCAACACTCATATAACACCTTAAACGGTGGCCATTAAGATGTCACTATAATTATATATGATATATAATATGTTTATGTTTTACTTAAGCTTCTGTATATTTCTTTTTTTGCATACCTTTATGGTTTCCATTGTGGGTAAACACGATAATTTCATTTTAGGAAGTGCGGACTACCACCCCCTCAAAGTGATTTGATTCGTTAATGCCATATGTGGTATGTATAAAGGTTGTATTTAAAGTTATTATATATGATTTATGTTAAATATAAATGATTAATATAATTCTGTAATTAAAATATACATACTTCTAATTTATTTTTAATTCCACTAATATGACATAGAAATGAAAGTAGTGTTATTGCGTACGTACGGCTTACCATCTCCATGAACAGTGCATTTCATTTCTTACCTATAAATTAGTATGTAATATTATAAATACATGTATATTATGGATATATATGATATATATGATATCCAAATCATGAATATCATTCTGTATCTTATGAACATTTGACCACACAAACAACATGTAATTGTAAGAAGTCCACTTTCGACTTAAGAACCAAATATCTACAAAACAAACATTATTAAATTAAATGATTAAATAATTTATATAACATGGAAATAAGTGATATAAAAGGAATAATTAACTTGAAAAATGTTCTTAATCAAGTATAAATTAACTCAATTTTATTATTCAGGACGTTAAAGAATGATCGAGTCAAGTCGGACTCGAGGTAAGGGATCCTACTCCTCTCTTTATTTTTTAAGTACACTCTTTTATGTCATTACTTTTAAAGATCATATTTATTGTTATTGGGATATTCTTTTCTATTAATCTTACTATAATTTTTAGGTTCATATGATGAGAGACCCTATTCTCTCTCATCAATCCATTTTGGAATATTTGAGTGGCGCCATTAGGCTGCCGAATTTTCGTAAGAGATCTAACCTCTCTCTTTCTTTTTAAGTAATCTCCTTTATGTAACTTCATTTAAGCTCCTCTTTTTAATGTTGGGGGATGTTATTTTATATTCCTATTTCTGTAAACTTTATGTTAATATGATTAGATACCCTATTTGATCTCATCAATCCATTTTTGTAAGTTTTAAGTGGCGTTGTTAGGCTGCCGAGTTTTCGTAAGGGAGTTTTCATCTCATTTTTAGTCCCGTGAGATTTATGCAACATTTGCCACCATTTCCTTTGAGTGGTGTATGTACTTCCCATTATTATACTCTTTGTGTCATATAATTTCATTTATGGGTATTTACATATTTATTGTATGACCCTTCTTCAATGGGGTGTACATTTCGAAAGTTACCCAAGTCGGTAAGGGAACCTTTCACCCTCCTCTTTTTAAAAGACTTCTTTTGTTATGTCTTTTAAGTCACATACTATTATGTTGGGATATGTTCTTCTATATCCTTATTGATTTAAATTTTATTTCCATGTGATGAGATACCATTTTTATCTCTCATCAACTCATTTTATGAATTTTGTAGTGACGCCGTTAGGCTGTCAAATTTTTGTAAGGGAACTTCTTAACCCAAATTTGATTCTTTGGGATAAACTTGTAATGCTTGAATATGTAGATCTATGAATATGTGTGAATATCCTATAATTGTTTTACAATTAATATCCACTTATATTTGGTGTATTCTTTTTTCACACATAATTATGTAATTGATTAATCCTTAAACCAAGGATACCGTCTTTTTAAGGGACTTCGTCTCAATCTCCATTCATTGAGGCATATTTTGTTTTATACACAACCTTCTTTTATATGGGGTATAAACCCCTTTCACTTTTACGTTTATCCAAAAAGGAATCTTTTTTATACGAATTGTTTTACTAAATGACAAAAGGGAATGTTTTTGTCGTACGTATACGGCGACAACGACTTTTCCGCCGCCGTGACCATTATTTGAGTTTCGGCTTCCTCTACAAGCCATAGCTTCTTTTTAAAAGTAAAATAAATACCATTTTTTACTTTTCTTTTATTTTGGTATTGAAAATAGTTTTCATAATGTTTTCATATCAATGTGTTGTATTGATATCTTGTTATTGAAAGGTGGAAATGTTATGTTTCCTTTATGCATGTTTTATGTGATAAGATAATGTTATGGTTCTTGGGAATTTTTATGAAGACGGGTGGTTCTGTGATAAACTAAGGGTGGGTGAGCCCGATATAGCTCTCCAATGCATTGGGTAACGTGAAGGGGTTAAACGTTAAGGTTTATCTGAAGAGATTTAGGGAATATACTATGATGGGTATTCCAAACGTAACCAAGAGGGTTACTCTCTACGTAAGAATGTTATAAATGCCTCAAGTTACCTTTATGTCATATGATTTCTGTGATTTATTCACAATTTTATGAGGAATGTTAAAGTGCTTATGTTTTATGGGTAATGTATGATTTCCTTCTTATGTGTACATGTACTCGTGTTTCCTTTCCATATTTTTATATCCCTTACTGAGCTTTTTATGCTCATCCCTTGTTTTTGAAATGTTTTTCATAGGTCTAGGGAAGGGTACATGATATGATGATAGTGTCAAGGAAGTGTCAAGAAAGAATCCATGTTTTATTTTAAATATGTTTTTGTTGATGGGAAAAATTAATACTATCTTTTATGTAACCACTTTGTTTAAATGTGGAATTAAATGCATGTTTTATGATCTAATTCTCTAAAACTCTAAACCTGAAATGATCCTCAATGTGTAATCTTGTAATAACTCAATATTAAGTAAGGTTTAAGGCTTGGGGCCTTATAGTTTGTATTAGAGGTCGGTTTAGATTACTTTAGAGGTTAGGGTATTCTCTAAGCACAAGTGACATTACCATAATGGTTAATATTATAGAAAGAGTCATAGTTTTAGATAAAGTGAATGAGTAAGTATATCTTAGTGTTTACCTTCCTCATTATTACATGATATTATTGTTGATATAATCACACTGAAATTTTTTTTTAGTGAATGGATGGATCTAGCAGGCACCAAAGAGACAACAGGTTTGAAGGAAACTGTGGTGGTTCTCTGATTAAGATACTAGATAAAATGGGGGATTCAATGCGTAAACTCGTGGTTGTTCTAAACCAACAATCAAGGAGTCTTGATCAACCACTTGAACTTTGGTGAGAACTGTAATGCATCATGTACGAGATGACCAATCGATGTGGAAGTTCAGGTAATATTTATAAAGGTAACCATTGGAGTTTATATGATCCTTACTTTTGAGGTAATTATGGGATATTATATGATATGATGGAAAATTAAAGGCATGAGATAAACTTGAGGTTAAAATATGTTTTGATCATTTTTGAAGATTTTATCTCATTTTGGGGAATGTTTTACGAATTATATAGTTTTGGAAAAAATACAACACGCAGACCGTGTGACAACCCATTGCGTCGGACAATGCTGCGGGAATCGAACCCACAACCAATGTGCGACTGGTATTTATCGCCTACCACTGGACTACGTGAAGTCCCTAGTTAGTTTGACTAATTATTTTTAGTTAGATGATTTTAGGAATGAAGAGTAAGTTTATTTTGGGTTATCTATGGAAATTATTAACCTATCATCGAGGATATGTGATTAGGTTAATTACTTTTCAATATGAGAATTTAAGAGCAACTAATGTTATTTGGAGATAAAAGTTAATTTGTACCTTGGAAGACTATGTGACTAAATCCTTAAAATATTTGGTTTTCAATCTTAGTTTGGATTACTATGAAGAATTTTATGGACAAATTGTTTATCAAATGGTCCTATTTGAACATTGGGTTTTGTTGGACAAATTTTGGAGATTTAGAATAGATTTTCTTTTTATAAAGGGTTATCCTTTTCTGGATTATCTGATCTTGTACTAACCATTTTGGTTTTGGTTTTGGTTAATGTCTAAAGACATGGGAAGTATATATTTTTCTTTTATGGATTAGGTGATTCTCTAGAAGTTGATTATAGTGAACAATTCTTCCAAAATACTCGTCTTTTGGAGAAAATATGATTTTGTTTAAGTAATCTAACAAAAGTTGAAAGTCAACATGATAAGTAATTATGTTTCCTTATGAATAAATTCCTCAATAAAAAAACTAAAATGTTGTCTATTAACTTTTCCTACTTGGGAATCGAATACCGTTTATCCCATCAAAAGTTTGTGATTTTATTGTGGTTAACTTTCTCATAAAAATGTTTTCTATCACTCTCCATCAGAACATGACCCTATGTTTTCTCCTCCATGTCCATGTTTTCCTACATGGAATCCTATTATGGGTTAACTCAGGTGACCTCTGTACTTCTCATTCTTTATTTTAAAGTGATTATTTTACCGACTCTTGTTTCGATGTGGGACATTCAAGGATGTTTCCGATCCCAATTTTAAAATTGCGAGGACGCAATTCCCAAAAGGGGGGAAGGATGTAACAACCCAAGTAAATAAAGAATACGACATTTTTATATTTATCCCAATTATTTAATAAAATGTCAATATTAATTTAAAGGGAACACTATGCTCGATGGCTTACCCAATACACAACAACGAGTTCCTTTGAAATCTTACGTTGCACTCTAATAATAAAATAATATTATTTTAAATAGTAGTTAATGCCTAGTCGTTGTAATGGAAAGAATGAACAGAACTCACTACAAAATGATTATATATATTTGTCAAATATTTTTACTCTTTAAAATAAATTTTAGAGGATTAAAAATGGTAATGAATCCAATTTTAAGCATAAACATTCTAATATTCTTTACAAGGTCGATTAACTGCCTTTTGAAGGCGAACCTCTTTTAAATCCACTTTGTGACAATTTTATGTGTTATATTTGACAAAATAAAATTCTTATTTAGAATTGGTACATCAATGTTTTATTTGTGTAAATTTTTGGTATCTTTCCGATAAAGTTCATTTTTAATGAATAGTGAAAAATGTGGTATTTTATTTCAAAACCTCTTTTTAATATAAATTATTTATATGATTAGATTATCTTTTGAATTGTGTTTAAAGTTCAACAAGAATATATTTTTACCATTTAATCCAATAGTTGTCATTGGAATTAATTTCATCTTTAAATTGGACTTAAACTAGAGTCAATCTTTTGATACTTATTGTTTCTTAAAAACACGCTATTTGTTTTGACAGCGGGAATTAATTATTAAATTAATTAATGCAACTAATATGTTTTTAATTTTGTAAAATAGACTTCATTTTGAATTCTTAATATTAAATATATCTTAGGGTTAATTTTTTGTATTTTTCTGAAAAACATCAATTTTTTATGAATTGTGAAACCACTAAGTGGTAGTTAAAGAAACTGATTTTTCGTTTAAATGATACTTTGACACCTCTGTGTTTTGAATTTCAAAAATCCGACATACATGGTTGTCATTAGGATGTAAAATTTGGTTCAATGGGATTAAAATAATTTTTTGGTGAATATTTTCTTTTATGTTCTTAATCGCGATTAGAGGTAATTAGTGTAATTTAAGGTAAAAACAATGTTTTAATAATGTGAAATGACCTAGAAACATGTCCTACCCTCATTGGATGTGTCATGGCCGACCAAAAAAATCCATGGGTCAACTTGGGGACCTCATGGACCCACTTTTGTTGGAAAATGACATAAATAACATTTTATTTAATGTTAAAATAAAAATGACTCAAACATGAGATGTTTTACTAAAACAATTTTTACATGGGGTTATACAAGTAAGATTTTTTACTATAAATATAATTTAGAAATTTAAAAATATTTCCTACATCATGATATTTTTTTAATAAATTTTAGACATTATATAAATTAAATTATTTATGACATCATGATGATGCATCCTTTTTCTAAATTATATTTATAGTAAAATAATGTAACATTTCTTTACTTTCCAAGAATGCCCCTCCACTCCTCTTATAAAAGGCCCCCACCTCTACCTCCATACCCACACTTCCAAAGCCTTTTTCTCGGCCAACCCCTGCCCATTTTGTCTCTCCACATCTCTATATAACTCTTAGAATCCTCACTTTGGTCATAATTCTTCCCAAGGAAGCCATTGAGATCAAACCAAATGGAGTTACCGTCTTTTAAGGTAATGTCTTCACTTGAGTCCTTTTGTTTTATTTTGCTTCTCCACCCCCCTAAACTCTTGTTAATCATTTCTTTTGTAACAACACCAGTATCTTAAATATACTAGGATGTTTTTATATTAAGGATTCGAGCTACACTTACACACACCGACATCAAATGGTTAAAGAACATACTGTTTCTGTGGATGGCGAATTTCTGCCTCACGAAACGATGATTGTTCAACACTCATATAACACCTTAAAGGGTGGCCATTAAGATGTCACTATATTTATATTTGATATAAAATATGTTTATGTTTTACTTAATCTTCTGGTTTTTAATTTTGTGGCATACCTTTATGGTTTCCATTGTGGGTAAACACGATAATTTCATTTTAGGAAGTGTGGACTACCGCCCCCTCAAAGTGATTTGATTCGTTAATTCCATATGTGGGATGTATAAAGGATGTATTTAAAGTTATTATATATGATGTATGTTACATATAAATGATGAATATAATTCTATAATTAAAATATACATACCTCTAATTTTGTTTTAATTCCATTAATATGACATAGAAATTAAAGTAGCGTTAATGCGTACGTACGGCTTACCGTCTCCATGAACGGTGCATTTCATTTCTTACCTCTAAATGATTATTTAATATTATAAATACATGTATATTCTGGATATATATGATATATATGATATCCAAATAATGAATATCATTCTGGATATAATGAACCTTTGACCACATGAACAACATGTAATTGTAAGAATTCCACTTTTGACTTAAGAACCCAATATCAACAAAACAAACATTATTAACCTAAATGATTACATAATGTTTATAACATGTAAGTAACTGATATAAAAGGAATAATGAACTTGAAAAAGTTTCTTAATCAAGTAGAAATTAACTCGAGTTTATTATTCAGGATGTTAAAGAACGATCGAGTCAAGTCGGACCCGAGGTAAGGGATCCTACTCCTCTCTTTCTTTTTTTAAGTACACTCTTTTATGTCATTCCTTTTAAAGATAATCTTTCTTGTTATTGGGATGTTATTTTATATTACTCTTACTTTAATTTTTATGTTCATCTGATTAGAGACCCTATTCTCTCTCATCAATCCATTTTGGAAAGTTTGAGGGGCGCCGTTAGGCTGCCGAATTTTCGTAAGAGATCTAACCTCTCTCTTTCTTTTTAAGTACTCTCCTTTATATCACTTCTTTTAAGATCCTCATTGTTATGTTGGGGGATGTTCTTTTATATTCCTCTTTCTTTAAACTTTATGTTAATATGATGAGATACCCTATTTGATCTCATCAATCCATTTTTGTAAGTTTTAAGTGGCGTCGTTAGGATGCCGAGTCTTCGTAAGGGATGTTTCATCTCACTTTTAGTCCCATTAGATTTACGCTACATTTTCCACCATTTCCTTTGAGTGGTGAATTTAATTCCCATTATTATACTATTTGTGTAATATAATTTCATTTATGGGTATTTACATATTTATTGTATGACCCTTCTTTAATGGGGTGTACGTTTTGAAATTTACCCAAGTCGGTAAGGGAACCTTTCACCCTCCTCTTTTTAAAAGACTTCTTTTGTTATGTCTTTTAATTCACATACTATTATGTTGGGATATGTTTTTCTATATCCTTATTGATTTAAATTTTATGTCCATGTGATGAGATACCCTTTTTATCTCTCATCAACTCATTTTCTGAATTTTGTAGTGACGCCATTAGGCTATCAAATTTTTGCAAGGGAACTTCTTAACCCAAATTTGATTCTTTGGGATAAACTTGTTCTCCTTGAATATGTCTTTCTATGAATATGTGTGAATAACCTATGATTTTTTTACACTTAATATCCACTTATATTTGGTGTATTCATTTGTCACACATAATTATGTAATTGATTTATCCTTAAACCAAGGATATCATCTTTGTAAGGGACTTCGTCTCAATCTCCATTCATTGAGGCATATTTTGTTTTATACACAACCTTCTTTTATACGGTGTATAAACCCCTTTTACTTTTACGTTTATCAAAAAAGGAATCTTTTTTATACGAAGCGTTTTACTAAACGAAAAAAGGGAATTTTTTTGTCGTACATATGAGGCGACAACGACTTCTCTGCCACCATGACCATTATTTGAGTTTCGGCTTCCTCTACAAGCCATACCTTATTTTTAAAAGAAAAATAAATGCCATGTTTTATTTTTATTTTATTTTGGTATTGAAAATGGTTTTCATAATGTTTTTATATCAATGTGTTGTATTGATATCTTGTTATTGAAAGGTGGGAATGTTATGTTTCCTTTATGCATGTTTTATGTGATAAGATTATGTTATGGTTCTTGGGAATTGTTATGAAGACGGGTGGTTCCATGATAAACTAAGGGCGGGTGAGCCCGATATAGCTCTCCAATGCATTGGGTAACACGAAGGGGTTAAACGTTAAGGTTTCTCCGAAGAGATTTAGGGAATATACTATGATGGGAATTCCAAACGTAACCCAGAGGGTTACTCCCTATGTAAGAATGTTATGAATGACTCAAGTTACCTTTATGTCATATTATTTTTATGATTTATTCATGATTTTATGCGGTATGTTAAAATGCTTATGTTTTATGGGTAAAGTATGATTTCATTCTTATGTATACATGTACTCATGTTTCCTTTCCATATTTTTATATCCATTACTGAGCTTTTTATGCTCATCCCATGTTTTTGAAATGTTTTTCACAGGTCAAGGGAAGGGTACATGATATGATTATAGTGTCAAGGAAGTGTCAAGAAAGAATCAATGTTTTATTTTAAATATGTTTCTGTTGATGGAAAAAATGAATACTATCTTTTATGTAAACACATTGTTTAAATGTGGAATGTAATGCATGTTTTATGATCTAATTTTCTAAAACTCTAATCCTGAAAAGATCCTCAATGTGTAATCTTTTAATAACTCAAGATTAAGTAAGGTTTAAGGCTTGGGTCCTTATACCATGAATTTCACAAAAAAAAATTTGGGACATAATTAAATATGAATTTCTCTAATTCATTTATAAAAGGCACATAAAACAAACATTCACCACTAAAGAAACCCAGTCACACCTTCATTGATAAAACCCATTGGTCAAATTATATAGTGAGCCACTCATTTAATTTGTAAATATCACAACCTATTAAGTGAATTTCTATAATATATCATTAATATCCATGTTATAAACATGAATTTAAAAATTATTCAGAAACATGGATACAAAAAAACATATATATAAAAGATCTATAATATCCATCACATGGTTTTTCATAGGTATAATCCTCATTAAACATAACCTACAAAAATAAAATTTCCATAACCTTGTGAAATTAAAAAACATAATTTTAAGATTAGATCCTGGGAAAGGGTAATACTAATATACATCACTCAATGATTAAATTTTTTTTATGGAAATCATATACGAATGATAATAATATCATAATAAAAAAAAGTCTTTCCAAACCAGTTAAGGGTCTTTCATATATATTATTCCATAAAAAAATTTAATTATAGTCGACATAAATTATATGTGGGTGGAATCATATATAATCAATCAAGTCCCATGATAACATAACATAAGAAAAAGTCACATCTTTTTGTAATATAAGAAAATATATATAATCATTTTCCTAATCAGGGGTAAAATCTAATAATCTCATAATGGATTGGGTTCAATCAACATTCTATCATTCACAAAGCTAGGTTTCACTCCTAGTATTATCTTATTGGATGAATTCCCACAATAAACTATGTTCCCTTCCTATTCTAGTACTTATTTTCACATGAGATATTCTTTATCACACAATACAATAAATGACTATATAATTCATGTCCCACCTATCATATAATAAAAACCATTCATCTGTGTGTCCTAATATCATTAAATATTCTTTATAATATCATATCAAAAAATGTTAAATGGATAGAAAAATTCATAAAAAATTCATCATTTTAATAATATACCGTTTAAATAAATAAGAAAGAGATTAACATTGTATTATATCCCTAATAAATATTTTAAAAATTCACAAGGAAGTTTTTATGTATATAAATTACCTTAACATATTTGTAGAACTATTCTTATAGACAATACCATTTTCATTTTGAAATAACTTATTTAATACATTAAAATTTTCAAAATTTTAAAAAAGGAATATTTTTTAAAATGAACACATGAATCATATTATGGAATCTATAATGTAAATTTTAATCTTGATGGATGAGTATTCCCTTCATATGTTGAATGTTAACAAAATCAAATTTTCATTAAAAATAAAAAGTATTGGTTTTTGAATAAGATTAGAAGATTAATTTTAAAACAGGGTAAATAAAATAAAATATATATCGAAAGTAATTTAAATAATAATTACATAATATTAAATAGATTCATCAAAATATTTTAATGAAAATTCGGATATTGAAGAAAATATTCTTGACTAAACAGAATAAAATGATCAGTTTCTTATTAATCATTATTTATGTATCATGATTACATAAACAGAGTAACATTAATGGAAAAATTTTAATCTATAGATATAGATAGTTTAAAAGAAAAATTAATATTATTTTTGAGAAACAGATTATATAATTTCATCATCATAAATTTAATCATAAATAATCATAGTAAAAATGAGGTTGTAACAAAAACTCATTTCTCTATGTTTGTATTTCTTCATAACAATAGTAACCTAATGTATAATAAATTTTAATTTCATAAAAATATAAAAAATCCCTAGTAGTATCTATAATACCTTAATTTTTTTAACTAATTAAAACTTATCTCTCATTTATTAGTAATCATTTAATATCATCGTCATTTTGAGTGTTTTAAACATCATTTTTCATAAATTGTTTGGTTTGGTGGTTATGATTCATTCTATTTTATCTGAATTAAATTATATCAAAAACATTAATCATGTTATAAATATAATAAATACTCATTTTATACATATTAATGAACATTTATTAAATTTAGAGATGAAAAATAAATTTCAATACAATTCTGATGTGGTAGTCCATACATATGTATGTGTGATATTTCCTTTTATGGATGTATAGAATGAAATATAAGTAAATAATAATTCACATTTAAATAAGAGTTATAATATTATAAATATTATATATATAAATTTAATTTCTTATAATAATGATCAATTAATTATGGTAATTGAAAATGAAACATATAATCACATGGAAGTGATAGTCCACACATAGGCATAAGTGATACTTTCTTCTCCCATATAATATTGGAGATATGATAAATAATTATTCAATCACCATAATATCATCTCAATAAAATTATGATATAGGATTATTCATGTTATATGGTTTGAAAAAACAATTTAAAGATGTATAAAATAAAAAAAATTAAAAGAGATTGTTTAAGATATATACATGTTCTAAGAGAGACCTCCTTTTCCATACAACATAATCATTGATATATTATCCTTTTGAGAAAAAAATTGTATCTATTATTAATTTATGGAATATAGAATGGTTTTATATCTTGTATTTCCATAGATATAATGAACAATTTTTGTGAATAAAAGTGCATAAGAGGTTCCCTTTTATAATTAACGGGAGGGGCCCACAACTAATTTCATAAAACAGTTCAATTTGTGAGGTCATATTTATATGCATGTGACTCTAAATTTATTTATATTTGTATTTAGGATAATATAAGTTTAAAAATAATAAAATAATAATAATTATATAGTGGTAATAGAATACTTATATAATGGATTAACCCACCCCCCCCCCCACACACACACAAACACAAACCTACATTAACCTTAACCGTTGTAACAAAATTTTCCTATTTTACTATATACTATGAAGAAAACCATATATCACCCTTTTATATTATAATTATTGTTCATATTCTAATTATAGAATCCATATTAAATTATTCAATTTCAATATGTGTTAGAATATATTTTTATATAAGTTGATAAACAATAATGAAAATCCGTATTAGAAAAATGCACTTTGAACCATCAAATGAACTAAAAGATATACTATTGGATATATATTCTTTAAATGTCATTAAAAACATCAATAAATATATATTAATTTAATTTTTAACATAAAAAAACATTATCTGTATAACAATAGTCTTTATAAATATATTTTTTTATCCCAAAAATGAACATACACAAAAATAATTTTTGATCAATATTCATTTTTAAATAATTTTTTAATTTATAATTAAAGGAGTATTATTTGAAATATATATCATATTAAAAACATAATGGGACCCATACATGAAAATAAAATATATTTTTTCAAAAAAATATTTTTCTAACTATTCAGTGAAAAAATATATCTTCTTAGTAAAATTGAAAAAACTTCACCCTATGATAATTATAACATATTTATTTCAAGAAAACCATTCATTTCCTATATTACAATTTATAATAATGGTAAAATTTTATTAAACTTTATATGCATGTATAATGTAACAAAACACATTTTTAAAGAAAATATTTTTTATACATTAAATTATGTTATTAAAAATAGGGTATTTTTTAATTATAAATTAATCAATACAGCTATATTATTTAAGACCTATGAAAATATTTTTTCATAATTTTGTTATTAATAAGAAATTTCAATTAAATATCTATTATATAAAGAACTTCTATATAACTATTAATATAAAATTAGGGTTGTGTATAAATCAAGATGTTGAATACATAATGATTATTTCAATGGAATTAAATATAAAATGTTTTAGTGTTACATTCTACCAACTTTAAAATGACATTTTCCCTTTGAATGTTTTTCAATATAATAAAAAAATAAGGGTATATTTTCTTTATCACATCGTCATTTAACCATGTAGCTTCATCAAATTTATTATTCCTCAAAATAACTTTAGAAATATGAGTATTCATGTTCCATAGAAATAAATAACTCTAATAAAGAATTAATTTTATATGTTATACATAAGAATAATCATAGTTTAATAGTAAAACATGCATGTTCATTAGATTTTTGGAATCTAGTATATAATTCCTCAAAAGTGATAAGTGTGGAACAGTTTTTAACTTGAGAGAATTTTCATGGATGCAATAAATGATAGGGTATATTCCCTAGTTAATCAAAAATATCAAGGAGACCAATATACATAGGGAATATCTTTCCCTAAATTATGAATCCCAAAACCATATTATATAGATAAATTCATAGATAATAATTCTCACTACCTTAATATTCTGGATCCTACTTATGATTTTAAACATAAGACATATTTTTATTATGAGGTAGAATCATTTGTTGATGAAAGTCCTTAACCTTACTTATCATTTCATCAACTTTCTTAAGTCTGAATAGCTTTATATCTACAACTTCATCACAATATGACAATGTTCTACACGTATTTATCAATATGGACTCATATGTATTCATTTCAATTCTCATGTGAATTCAAATATTGTAGGAAAACATGATCACTAAAAGATAATGATCCCACCAGAATTTTAAATCAATAAAAAAGGGGTCTCAATATATCATCCATTTTCTGAATTCTTCTATTAGAGTAAACATCTATCTATAGATGAAATGAATCACGAAAATACAATCTTAATCTAGAACTTATAGAAATCATTTCCAAAACATGTAAGTGAACCTAATACTCTATTAGATAAAATTGAATATGGTACTTCATGACACCATAAAACTTATTTAATATTTTTCCTTGAAATTTGATCAAGATAGAAATATTATGTAATAAAAATTAATTTTGTGAACTTCGTAAATAATTCGACATCGACCCAAATAGTAATATTGAAATTAAATATTTTGTGGTGTTTGATAACGAAATACATGGGGATGTTTTCCCATTTCGATTCTTGAAAGGGTATTGATTTTTGCATACCCTATTAAATGTTTACTCACAAAATTAACTTGTTGAAATACCATGAACCATGATAAATACTCTCCAATATATCTCGTCATCTTTACCCACTATAAATTCATTTTAGGATCTATACAAATAGTTGTACTTCTAGGGTGAGTAGATATAGATGATCTATGAGAATATTCCAATAGTTACATCTACATGTCTTGTATTTATGGAAACATACATCATTACATAACCTTATCATTCCATCACAACCAATGATTAATTGAGGATCATTTCTAACCATCTATTGTATTTCCACATCCTCCTTATATACCACTTTGTTATTCAAAAGGTTAAATGGTTGAATACACATTTTATTAAGATGTTATTTCTTCCACTCCATCAATATTTCATCATCCATCAGTTCAAAATACTTAAATATTGGATCTTTTTTATCCTCAATATAGATAAGGTTGAAACATCCTTTTGGCCAATGAACATACCACATTTTTCTATTTCATTAGGTGTTAATGTATTGAGAAGTGATAATCATTAATCACCTCCAACAATAATCTATATTTTATATTAACTCATTATATGTGATTATATATATTAAACATTTATCATAAGTATATATTTCACACCATTTTATATAATGACAGTCCCTTCATATAATTAATGTAAATATTGTAGTCGTTCACTCCTAATCTTGAGTTGGTTGTTTTTTTTCATAAACATTCAATTAGTGTGACACATAATTCACCACCAAAACATTCAACATAAGAACACTCAACAAACCCATTTTTGATGAATAACTATAAACCAAAAACCATTATATGATGTATGGTAGTGTGAACACAAGTGAATTTACCAACATTACCGATATTTATTTGATATATTCTTCATATTAATCTTTATAAATGATATAAACATATCTATGAGTTAACATGGTGAGTAAATTAGATAGTCTTTATAAATCATTCAGAATGTTCCAATAATGTTCACCCAATCAAATAGAACTATAGATCTAAGTCACATTGGTTGGTCCGGGATAATTGTAAATAGCTTCCATCTTTGATAAATCCCCTAATATAACCTCTCATGGAATTATGTGACCGAAAAAATGAAACTTTTCATATCCAAAAATCACCAATTGTAAATGTTTTATAAAAATTATCCTTTATTATGGTCTTTAGTAAAATATTAAAGTTATCTTCATATATTCCTTTCTCATTTAATATAAACTAATATCATCTATAAAGAAATCCAAAAACTAATCAATGTAATCTATAAAGACACTATTAATTAAATACGTGAATATAATATGAGAATTATTATGACCAAATAGAATTGCTTTAAATGCATATTTTCCATACCAGAAATAAAACTTATTTTTTCGGTTTGTATTCACTTTTGATCCTCAAATAATGGTGTCCATAATAAAGATAAATCATTGGATAATATTAATCTCATTATAATTGTTCGATGAAATCATCAATATGGGATATATGATACTTATTATTTATTATGATATTGTTATGTTTATATTTATTATTAAATACTTTCAATGATCCATCCTATATCTTAAATAAAATAGGTGAACCCCATTTTGAATCACTTAGCTGAATTAATGCATTATGATTACTATCCTTGAGATTCTTTTTCAATTCTTTGAACTCAATTGGGTCCATTATATATGGAGTGTTAAAAATAGTTATATCATTGGGTATGAGTTATATTGAAAAATAAACATTGGTATTAGGAAGTATAATATTTAACATCATCAAAAAAGATCAATAAATACTCATAAAATAGGAATATATTCAGTGATTACATTATACCTCAACATTATATAAAAATACCAATATTAAATATGAATCATGACACGTTCAATAGATGTAAGTTATTTTAGATGTTTTTATTTACCCTCACAGTTATATAAAATAATATATTTATTCAAAATATAAAATGTTACTTCCCTTTAATAGAGATAAATATGTGATTTATAAAAGTCAATCTAATCCTTTCACAAAATCACATCAAATTCAAGTACATGGTGAATAACAAAATGTAGAAGGAGAACATTCAAGAAAAAAAATCATATATGAATCATATATTTGAGAAGTGATCATCCCACCATCAATAGATTTAAATTATAAATAATCCTCTATTTTATTAGTTGGTAATGTAATAAAAATAAAAAAATATTTAGATATTCAAGAATGAGTTGAACTGGAATAAAATAAGACATTAGAATTTCTATAGTTAATAATATGTTTACCATTAAATAATTTGTTATTTAACCCACATTATAAATAGTGATCTCTAAAAATTTCCCCATTTTGAGGGCATAATAGGTTGGTGATTCTAATCATCATCATTAACACTAAAATTTGATAACATGTTGGCATAATCTCCATAATCATCATAATTATATTATTCAAGTTTTATTGGACCATTTTGGGATACTTTTCCTTATTTCTTTCATTACCATAGTTATTCACATTATATTGGAATTTGATTATATGATTACCTTAATTTCCAAACTAAAAACATTGAACAAAACCTAGATGAAAATTTCCTCGATGCTTCTTTCCATAGTTTGGTAGTAACTGAAAACTCATATTCTTCCCTCTACAGTTTTTTGTTATTATAATTTTCCAATGAATTACATCTTTTATCGAGTCAAAAAAAATGATATGGATGTTTTACTCGAATATTAATTTTAACTTGAGATCAAATTGAAAATTTTATCATGGAATAATGAATTCTCTAATGGGTAACTAACATTTGAGACATTGTTTTATGCCATCAAAGAATCAATCAATCATATATAATATTTAAATGATAATAACATAAGAGTACCTCTAAAGTATTGTAAATGTTTCCTTTTAGGCACAAATTAATTCATTATCATTAAAATTTACCTCAAGGAATTCATTATCCATTTTTATATAAAGTATACAAGGTGGTTATTTATTGAAAAACAATTTACAAAACTCATACCACATTATAGAGTAAATTTCATCACATTTCCCCATATTATTGAGAAGAATGAACAATTGATCTTATTCTCCTTCCAAATGATAAAAAACTATAATAAACATTTCATGTTCTCATCACTATAGAGTGTAAATTATTTTCTCTTAGTAAATGATACATTTCTCATCATTTATTTTATTTATAGGATCAGTAATGTAATATGAATCCTACCTCATACATGAATCAATAGTACATTGTTTCCAACCTTTTATCATTTTGAATCACATTGTGATTCATAGAATGATAATTTTTTCTATGTATAGAAACAACGTTTTTCAGTTTATCTCCCATAAAATTTGCTTCATTTGGGGTAAAATCATTTCATACTCCATCACATTCAGTTTTAACAAGGTTAATCCTAGATACATCCATTGACTAATATAAAATATCATAGTATGAACAATAATAATCCTAGCCGATAATCATATTTATCATCTCTCTCTCTCTCGGTGTGGCCTCCCATCAGTGGGGGATTATAGGGGAAGGTTTGATTTTAACCAATCCAACATACTCCCTTCGTATCCCTCTCCATGTTCATCTTCTTGATCCCTCTTCTAGCAATACCTTATCTCCTCCATACATTGGGGTTTCATTTTCCTCTAGTGTTCCCATTAGATCATCCCATTTTCATAAAATTATTTTGGGGTTATTCTTACTTGTCTTCACACTAAGAATTATTCATCATCTTTTTCATGGTTTCAATACCATATGTATTCCATTTCATTGGTTTTCATTTTTTTCTTTCACTAACTTCCTCAAACTCCCCATTTCTTAGGATTTTTTATTTTTGTCCCTCGGTTTGGTCTTATATATCCCCGGATGGTCCATAATACATCTTATAGTGTAACTTAAACCTCTAAATGAAGAGATTACCCTATTTAGTTTCTTCTCGAATGTTTATTTTTGATTCATCAATCCCATAGTGATTGTGACCTATTCATGTTTTTATGGTGAATTGTATCGTTGGTTTCTGTTATTGATGTATCTAGGCTGACTATAGGAATTTCATTTTAGGTCCTCATATAATTTACCTCTTTGTTTTTTTTTATGATCTAAATCTTTTTCCTATGGATTTTGAGATAATGTTCAGTGTCATTATTCTTTAGGTATGTTGGTCAAATAGATGGTGATGGTACATGTTATTTTTTTCATTCCAATGGAATTATTATTATTGATGGTGAAATTTCATTATAGTAGTGGAAATGTTTTTTATATTTGTATTGGTAACTATGGATGTTTTTCTACACTTTTAGTGGGGTGAAATCATCTTTCTAATGTGATGTTTTCATAATGGAGAATACCTTATACTTAAGGGTTCTAGATGAATTATATGATCAATGGTGATGAAGTGATATCTGGTGTTCTGAAACATCATCTTTTTAATGTATTCAAGTCTCGATGCATCACAGATAGTTGGTCTTGGGTTGTTTTTATATTAAAAGGGTGGTAGGGGACAAGGTCTACTAGATATTTCTAAATTTAAAAAATCAAATTGGTTTTCTCGTTTTATAATCCAAATGTTGTAATTGGGACTATGTTGGTATTGAATATTTATTCAAGGGTCTCTATTTTTGGATCTTACTAAACCAAAAAAGTTATTTTTTAAAAAATACCAAAAAATGGTTTCAGATGGAAATAATATAATCATTAAAATGATTAATAAGTTGTCTAAATATTAACATCATACTTCCAATATATGACACATATTTTTAACCATTCTTATCAATCGATAACATCTATTATAATTCATTATGATGGTTAATAAATAAAATGCCAATTAAACCAGGAAAATCCCCCAATAGTATCAAACTAATTGTATAGTATGGTCATCCTCACCATACACTATAATAAAGGTCATCATATACTTGATGAACTCTTTTCATGGAAATTTCACTTTGATTTATCTATGCTAAAACCATATCCACTTGTATTATCTTGAAAGGGATGTGTTTTATTGTAAAAATAAAACCCATTTCCTTACAATAACATAGGATGTTCTCTTATAAAAAGGATTTTCCAAAAGGATTTCAATATTTTTTTCTCATCCATGTTTTCAAAAAAATAGTGCTATACTGTAATACCTACTATATAAACCCATACATTTAATATATATAATACATATTGTTAATATAATTTCAATTAGATATCATTAATATACATTGAATAAAATTAATGTTTAATATTCATTAGGAATATAGATACATATAAAACATGTGAAAAAATGTTCTATATCAACTCCGACATGGTTATTCACAACTAGAACCCTTCCAGGACATACCCTTTTTGAAACCATTATTCATATCATGGGGAAACAGAATGTAAGAAATAGTGAAATCAGATGATGAGTGTGGTTTAACATAAGAGATAGAAATTGATGATCGTAAATGATCATAATAGAATAATAAGTCTATGATAGATTTATTTTAATATAAAATTTTCACACAAAATTATCCATGGGCCTCTAATAATATAGCACTTATAAAATCTAATGTACGATCCCAGTATTTGAAAGTATGTATGACACAAGACAAAAAGTAAGTAATGGAATTTAAATTCTGAAGAATTTATAACATATTTATATTTTTAATAAATTCAATATTTTCTATATATTTCAATTAATGTAAAACCATATTAGTGCACATTACACAAAATGAAAATTTTATTCAATGGATCGTGTTATACGCAATTCTGAATTTTATTGAACAATAATATATTATTTAAAATAGTATTATTTAGTATAATATGATATAATAAACTATATATTTTGAATATTATTAACTAAATTACGAAAATATGTGATTTACATAATTTATTAATTGATTATAATTTAATTAGAAATTAATATAAAACCAATTGAATATAAAATGTATATTTTTATAAAAGAACTATTGTTATGATCACAAAGATGTTTTATCATAATAAATTAAATTATTAAAATTATTTTGTGATAATAATTTAATATATATATTATATATTCAAAAAATTATTATTTATATCCATCCAATAGATTCTGTAAGCAGAGGATAATAACTACCCCAATATTATGAATAAAATAATATATTTTTATTAAGGCGTTATTTTTACCTCCTTTAAATGAGGAAACTATTTTAAATGAAATGTTGGACCCTGTTATAAATTTAAAATGCCCAAATAAATTTAATATTTGATATAAAAACAAGAAAATCAGGTTAGGGTGAATCTTTGGTATTTTTCATTGAAGTTTTATTTTTTATGAAAATTAAAAAATAATGAAATTTAATACAAACTTCTTTTTCAATTAATTTATTTCATTGTAATCAATTTCACTTTAAAATTGATTGTAAAAAATTAAAACATTTGGATGTTTTTACATTAAAAACCAACATTTTCATCCCATCTACGATATTAGATTTAAATTAATTTATATCCCTTATATGATTGGAATTTGTAAAACATGTTATTATTTAGAATCGTCATAATTTATTATTTCTAAAAGGGTTAAATAAGTTTTTGGCCAAAAATATTTGTGAATTTAATTTAAATTATTTACAATGATTAAGGTGTAATTAATCATAATAAAGGACAAAACCTCAATACTAGTTAGAAAAATGACTCAACAACCTGTAGAAATGGCATTGACTTGTCATATTTCTACATTATACTTACCTTTATTGAAATTATACCATTTTTGATCCATATTCTAATTGAAAAATGTGTATGGTATTACATTTTCAAAATGTTAAAAGAGTGTCACTCCTCCGCAACTATAACAGTGCCTTGTCTACTCCCACTTCCTCAAACCTCTCAAGACACATTCGATCCATAGATATATGAAAAAATAGCAACTAAAACCCTCCTTTAAATCTTGATTCATTTCCTTGGGAACAAATCAAACCAATGTATCCCATTTTTTTCAAACTAAAAGAAGTTACCTGATTAAGAGGTAACATCTTTCCTTATGCTCTATAATTTTATTTTATTTCTCTAATCCTTTAATATATTCATTACATGTTTATATATATAGACATATATCATCAATATACTAGTGTCTATTTATTCAAGGGTTTTGATCTACACATACTCACAACTCCCTTTAATGGTAAACACACATAATGCTTACGTGTACGACGAACTACTGAATCACGAAATGATAATTGTTCATTTCTCTTTTACCACCTCTCCTAGTGTCTATTATTATAGAAACTGTGTTTATATATGATATATATGATATTTATTTATAAATTTATTCTTTTTAATTCTTTTAAAACATATATATTTTAACCTTCTATTTCTTAAAAAAATGATAATATCATTTGTGGAAGTGTACACTACCACCTCTCAATGTGATGTGATTTGTTCACACTATACTTGGAATGTATAAAAGATGTTTTTAATTAAATATATATAAAATAATAAATATATATGATTTAAATTACATAATTATGTTTCTATAAATATAATATATAACATTTTCTTTATTACCCTTTCACACACTTAGAAATTGAAAACGTTTTTCTCGGATGGGTGGACAACTAGATCCTCGACATCATGTTATTCATTTTATATAAAAGAAATTATATATAAAAGTTTATAATATTAATTGATATTGTATTTATTGTACAGTGATAAAATTTTAAGGGTACAATGTTGATTACCTTCGATTTATAATGATCATTGAAAAATTGGAATGTTACTCAAGAGTATGTACAACCCACCATCTCCCAGATTGAAACATTGATTGATTTTTCATTACCCTATTTGAGTAATGGTTTTAAAATATAATATATTTATAAATATGATAATTATATCATGATTATTATTCTTTAGATATTATATAATCACCCCTTTGACAAATTTTTACCAACTAATGTTTTTTTTGACATATAACCTAAATTTAGTCAAAACAGCCAAAGAAAACATAATTAATTATATAGTTTTACACAAACTAGTAAAAATTTAAGTAAAATTAATTATAAAAATGAAAAAAATCAAGAGATTAAATAATTATCATATTTTTATTTTATATGAAGTTAATGGATGTTCACCCAAAAGAAAACACACTGTAATGGATTCTGTCTCAATTAACATTCCATTGAGACTTATTTGTTATTATGCACCAAATTTATTTTACATAGTGTCTATAATTAATTATTAACTGAAATAACATGAATATCCTTACTCAATTAATATTATAAATTTCAATTAATTTTATCCCGTCGGTGTGCATTTGATTTAATATGTATTAATGTGGTAGGGGACATATTTTGATGTTTAAATATATTTTTCCTAAAAAATAATACTAATAATATTTCAATTGTATTTAAATTTGAGTAAATTAAATGAAAATTTCTCCAAAAATCCTTTAATTCTACTCTAGTTACTCAAAAACACTTTAATGTATTAGTACCAGTTTTTTAATATTTGGTACACAAGTTGTTTTATAAAATGTTTTTATGGAAACAAGACCTTATTTATCTCTTTTCACAGTGAAATTGTTTTCTCATAAAACCCATTTTTTATTACAATGATTAAAAAATTCATTTAAATTAATTTTGTAAGGATATTTTAACCCTTCTTGTCTTTTACAAATCTTTTCAAATGAATATACTTTTCACTTTCACAACAATACATTTTTAAAACCTTTTATCTTGTAAAATGAATGTTCGTTCAACTTACACAGAAAGTACTTATTTATTTATTATTATTTCATTAAATATTATTTTTTATGTTTAAAAGGTTAATTATAAAAAAATATTTTTCAAAATCGATTTTTAATGAAATTTGTTTTTAAAACTAAATTATATTTTCCCCGAGAATATTTTTAAATGATCTTTTTATAATATTTCTACTCTTCAATGTCAACAACCCATTATTTTATTCCACTAGGTATATATTTTATTGATACTATACTTAATATTCCAATGGTTGTTTGATGATTAATTTGGACATGGATAGTATTCACATTGATTTACTTGATTACTTTTATTCCCCTTAAAAAAATTCAATTTCTTATGATTATTGAACATTGAATTTCACCTAATTTACTATATCATTTATCATGGATATGATCATTGCCTAAAATGTATATCATTTTTAAATGGTGTTTAATATGAATTTTATTTTCTTATTTGGGTAAATATTCATAATTATATGACTCTTATTCCATGTACATATTTGGAACAAGTCGTTGTTAAGTCAATTATTCTATATATGATTATTTTTTTGGACTGGTACGGCATAGATGGGACCTGGTTATAGATATCCCCTCGATGCATCAGTAGTCGCATGGGACGAGTCATTTGGATAGATTCCTTATATGGGTTTTTACACAATATATTTTAAATCATCTGTTGAATGGTCTTGATAGTAAATGTATGATGTACCTAGGAAACATTGAATACAATAATCAACCATTTATATCATTTTGTTTCTATTATTATTCATGGAGGATATTTTTCATTGACTTATCTAGGGACACATTTTATTTTATGTTTATTCGTTAAATGTCATGTGTTTTAGTTTCTCACCTTTCTATATTTATTTCTCCATTTCTATTTATTTCAATGTCATGTTTTTTTATTATTGTTTATTAACTTCCTTTTCAGTCAATTGATTACTTGGATTCTCTGTTCACTTATATTCCATTCCATGTAAATTTATTCCAATTGATTCATTATTTATTCAGTTATAATTTATCCTTAATGATTGTTTTATTTCACCCTTCTTATGTTTCCTTTCCCTAGGAATCCATTAAGCGTGGAATGAAAGATAAGAAGATATTTACTAGATGGAATAAAGATATCCTTGTGGTTATATATTTATAAAGAAGATAAAATTATGTTGTAATGAGTGTATTGATTTATAATAAAATATGTATATATGAATATGTTTTACCAAGACTTTCAAACTCTTAGTCCTTTGAATTTTATTCCTTGTAATCATTCCAATGTAATATATAGCAGAAACTAGCTTTGAGCTATCTGGGGTCATTTAATTATAGTATCTATCAAAATAAGTTTAGTAGGAACCATGGAAACTATATATATAAAATAATAGAATTGATAACATTGACCTAAAGTATAATTTTTGGATAAGTGTAGAATAAAATCCTAGAATTTTGGTAAGGTGGAGATTATATCGTTATTCATAAAAATACATCCCAATTTGGATACTTCAAGTGGAAATATTTCTAGCACATATGTACCTAGGGGTAAAAAATATGACAAGGTGTGTAGAGCCTGACTTGACGTAACCTGGTACATGAATACATCCCTTATTGCACACATATTTTGACACTACTATGGGATAAGCTTCAGTTAATTAAAATTTTCATTACAATCCACTATGAATTATGTTAACATTCGATAACCTAGTTTCAACCTAGGTTTTTTATTAAAAATAAGGTTTTAGGATTTAGAAATTCTATAAATGATATTATGGATAAACTCTAGACCATGGAATGAACAATTTGGAAATAAATGGATGAATTATTAATGTATTGGGGTTATATTAAAAACATTTTTTAAAAGGTTATTTAGTGAGTAGCCTAATTTCAAGGATGTACATCATATTTATTTGGTAAATTGTAATAATTTAGTCTTTAAAAAGGAGAACATGTATTCTGGGAGAATCCCAATCAATTCTACAAAAGTTATAGATCATGAACCCTTGTCCGAAGGACTATTTTGATTTCACTCCAACCACTAACCTATGGAAGGACCTGGTTAATATATCATTGTTTTTAGTTAAATAATGTGATGAATAAATATTAATAATGAACCTATAGTGCTTATATTAGGTTTATAGATGCATGTACTACCTATAGTGAATTTGTAGAATAGTTAGAGACAAGTAGTTAGACATTACACTCTTTAATAGGGCATATGAACCGTAAAATGTTTGATTTAGATCTTCATGAATCAAAGTTAATTTTTGATATCCATCTGATAAAGTAACTGATGAATTTTAAATTCATAAAAGTATAACCAAATGATGAAATTGGGATTATATAAATATATCAAGTAATTTTATTTCCTTATATTCATTGTTATTATTATAATTACACTACATTTTAAAAATGACATAGAAATAAAATTTTCTCTTAATATCTTAATTTTTTTTGAACCTATAGTCTTATAAATCATATCTAATTTATGTATTTGTGTCCCTCCATTTTCTATTTATCAATAACATTTTTTTTATTGATGACATCAATCAATCCCAATAAATATATATTCTTTTCACCAATGTATGTATCTATACTTTACATTAATTTTCTTTTACATAGAAAACTAGTTATATGTTGTTTCATGTGATCGTTGTACATCCTATTCTTCCTTTTATATAGGATTTATTATGAACCCTTCACAGTATCTGTGATTTCAACAAAGTAAATACCAAAAAATATATTACCAATATTGATTTTAAATATCAATCATGTAATTTAATTTATGTGGGGAGAATGTAACACCATGAAAATATAAAGTAGAAACATTATATTTTATAGTGTGTATAGCACATGACACCAAGCTCATAAGGGAATATAATATATGAAAACATTATAAAATATTTTATATTTATAATAGATACATTTTATTTTATATATTTAAATTCATTGAACAATGAGTTGGCATGTGTTACATGTAACAATGAGTTTCTTCAATGGATTGTATTACATGCAGGATTGAGTTTTACTGATCAATAAAATATTATTTAAAAATTATTATTCAATATAATACGATGTAAAAAACTATCTTTCATAAATATTATTAAATAACATATGAAAATATATGGTTTAAACAACTAATTCATTGATTACTAATTAATTAGAAATGAATATAACATCTAATTGAATATAGAAGGTATATTTTTTTAGAAAACTATTTTTATACTCACAATGATGTTTTATAGTAATAAATTAATTTAATTATAATTATTGAGAGATAATAATGTAATACATAAATATATATATATTATTTAAAAATTATTTTCAATATTCATCTATGATATTTGATATGCTTAGGATAGGAACTAACTCAATATTAGAAATAAATTACTATGTTTTTATTAAGGCATTATTTTTACCTCTTTTAATGGAGATCAAATTTTATATTAAAATTTTGACCCCTTTATAAATATAATATTTCTTAATAAACTTAATATTTTAAATTGGAACATAAATATTTGTATATGGTTATTTTTTGGTATTTTTTTGTGATTATTCTTTATATAATAAAATAAAAAAATAATGAAATTTAACTCAAAACTAATGTTTCATCTAATTTTATTATAATTAACAATAATAAATTTATTTTATTTTAAAGTTTAATTATATAATTTTTATCAATTAATCTTATTTAGTTCACCGGCATCAATTTTACTTAGAAATATCTTATAAAAACAAATCAAACATTGGGAAGTTTTTATTTAAAAAACATGCATTGTCATCTGGTTTGGGAGATTAAATTTAAATTAATTTTTTAAAATTATATAATTTTAATTTATAAAATTCTATTAAAGCTTTTTAATAATCAAAATTTAAAATTTTTAACATGTTCGATAATGTTTTTAACAAGAATATTAGTGGATGTATGTAAAATGAGATATAATGATTAAGGTAAAATTAAGCTTAATAAGAGACTAACCTCAAAATTAAGGGCCCAAATGACATATACCCTTGTAAAAAAACCATATTATGATCATATTTCAACCCTATAACCACTTTAATTTATGTTTTACTATTATTGGAGCCACCTATAATGTAACGAACTTGTATGGAATTCCATTGTAAAAAACTTAGAAGGGTGTCACTCTTCCTCTACCATAAAAGGCCTCGTATCCTCTGACTTCCTCACACATATCATGAACATTTAGCTCAAAAATAATCATAAAAAATATCTCCTCACACCCTCCTATGATCCTATAATCCTCACCATGGGTAGAAAGCATACCGAGAAATCCCTTTGGTGTAAACCAAGAGGAGATACTCCATTAAGAGGAAGCATCTTTCCTTGAGCTCTCTAGTGTTATCTTCTTTCTCCACTCCTTAAATCTCATCCTTACATGTTTATATGGAATATAAATTATCCCCAATATACTAGGATTTTTTATTCTATGGTTCTCTATACACTTAAACACAACTCCATATAATGGGTAACAAACATACTGTTTATGTGTACAATTAACTACCGCTTCACGAAACGATGATTGTTCATTTCTATTTTACCGCATATTGTCATGGATTTTATGACATAAAAAATGATTATATATATTATTAATGTGATATTTTCTTCATAATTAATATTATTTAATTCTTTTACAACTCATATAATTTTATGATTCATTTTGTGTAAAAACGATCACATCGTTTGGGTATTTGTGGACTATCACCCCCTCAAAGTGATGTGATTCATTTACACTACACAATTAATGTATAAAGGATGGTTTTAATTAAATATATGTAAAATTAAAAAAAATATAATATTAATGACATAATTAAAATCTCTAAATATAATATATATCATTTTTTTATTACCCTTTCAAACACTTAAAAAGTGATAACATCATTTGTGGACTTGTGGACTACCACCTCATCGACACGATGTGATTACTCTTAAATAAAAATAATTTTATATAAAATTTCACATTATTAAATAATATGGTATTTAGTATATAATTATAATTCAATAAATATATGATGTTACATACCTTCCTTCCATATGGTTCATTGAAAATTTTGAATGTTACTCAGGCATACGTACAACGTAACGTTTACCTGATTATAACATTGATTCAATTATCATAACCATTTTTAATAATTGTTCTTAAAATTATAATTTTTCTATAAATATTAGAATTAGTTCATTATTAAAAATATTGATATTGTATAATGACCCTTTGGACCATAATTGACCTACTAATGTTGTTTTTAACACATAATCTGAATTTCATCAAAACCACTGATGTAACCATAATTATTTTAGTAGTTTAATATAGAATAGTAATAATTGAAAAAAATTGATAAAAATGAAAATGGTTCTTAAGAAAATAAATTATTAATAAATAATTATTTTATAAGAAGATAAAGGATTCTCAGCAGAAAACAAACATAATTTAAATAATTTCATCACTATTTACATTTCATTGAGCCTTATTTGTTGTTATGCACCTAGTTTCTTTTATATAGTGTATATACTAACACTTTACATGATATTTCATTAATATACATACTCTCATGATATTATAACTTTTATTTAATTTTATCCCTTCATGAGTATTATGATTTAATAATTTTCAAAGTGGTATGGGACACTTTGGAATTTTTTCTCGATTATTTTCTTGAAAAATAGTACTAATAACCATGCAATGGTATTTATATTAGAGTAAATTAGATGAAAATTATTCAATAAAAAATTTTATTATAATCTATTTATTTACAAAAATTTTTATGTATCATACCATTTTCCACTCTTTGGTACTCAAGGTGTTTTGGATAATGTTTTTTTTAAAACCCAACATTATTTCTCTCTCTAATCGAAGAATATTATTTCATCTAAAAACATGATTTATTAAAATATTAAAAAATAATTTTATTGGGATTTGGTAAATATAATTTTACCTTTTTGGATTTTGAAAATGTTTCATAATGAACCTTCTTGTCGTATTCTTGACCAGTAATTTTCAAATAAAAATTATCATGAAAAAAGAATGTTCATTTACTATATATAAGACTTAAAAATTTACACATAACCATTTCATTGAAGTTTACATTTTGTGTTTAAAATTTAATTTTTTAATGAAAGTTATTTCAAAAGTGAATTTCAATGAAACTGATTTTCCAAAATAAATTAATACAAAATGATATTTTCATTAATTATGTTTTTAAATGAAAATTTTATAATATTTAAATTCATCAACAACAAAAACCCTTTATATTACTCCTCTTTGTATATATTGTGTGGATACTATACTTAATATTTCTATTGGCGGTTTAAGATTTATTTTCCCAAGTATAGTATTCACTTTCACTTTCTTGATTCCTTTTTGTCCCCTTGAATATTATATTTCCTATCATCATTGAACATTGGATTTCCAAAAATTTACAATATCATTTATCATTGATTTATTCATTTACTAAACAATATAATATTTTTAAATGGTGTTTAATTTTAATTTTTTTGATTATTTTAGTAAATATTAATAAATATGTATCTCTTATTCCATACAGATTTTTATTGAGTCACATTATTTTATCGATAATTAGATATAAGTGTAATTTTTTATACTAGAATGTCACAGGTGGGACCTGGTTATAAATATCCCTATGATGCATCCATAGTCTCATAGGATGAGTCATTTGACTAGCTTCAGTAGATGGATTTTTACACAATATGTTTTAAACCGTCTTATGAATGGTCTTGATAGTAATGGTGCTATGTACTTAGGAAACATGACATATAATAATCAAGCATTTCCATTATTTAGTTTCATTTATTTTTCATCCATGATATTTTTCATCAACAAATCTATAGATACATTTCATTTTCAGTTCTCTGGTTAAATAGATTTTTTTAGATTCTTACCATTTCATATTTTTTATCTAGTTATGTTAATATAATTTTTTGAATTTACCTTTCCTTATTATTTATTAACTTCCTTGTTAGCTAATTGATTACATGGAATGTACATTCAGTTATTTATCATCCCTTGTTTATTTATTCATATTGATTCTTTATTTATTCCTCCATACTTAAACCCTACTAAACATTTGAGCTCACTCTTATTGTGTTTCATTTCCCTAGGAATCCATGAAATTTACTATGAAATATATGAAAGGATTTACTAAATGGAATAAATTTATCCCCAAGGTTACTTATTTAGAATGAAAAGAACTATCTTAATTAGTTTATTCATTTGTAATAAAATCTTTTTTATGTATCTATTTTACCAAGACTACTTAATTATCAGTTCATCAAGATTTTATTCCTTATAATAATTCCATGGTAATTGATAATAGACACCGACTCTGAGCTATCTATGGATGGGTTGTTACAAATAATGAATCATGGTACCGAACAATATCATAATAGAAGATATAATTCCTAAGAGTGTGGAGTCATCAATAATCCTTCATTTGTAAAGAGAAAATAAAATAAGAATAAGGAATATGTTTGTCTCATAAAATTTGTAAAATTAAATCATTTCATTATTCAAGGAACACATCCAATGACATTATAGTTGCTTTTTTTCACTCCCCAATCCCCCATTCCCTTATTCAAGGTTCAATCTTAAGACTATGTTATTAGCAAAGGTCCCTAAGTGATCTAGGTTCAAACCCCTAGACTAGTCCTTATCATCACTTGAGATATCCTTATATAAAAAATTTGTTAGTTCTTTATACAATCTGGGACCCACCTAACACATTATGGGTACCATGAATATGTTTTCTACAATATCATTAACTACTCATTGCAATATCATATCATAACCAATGGAAATGATACTAATTTCCAACTATTTCATCAACATCATCATCATAAACCATGCATATAAATAATGGAGGAATAAAATTTGAACTTATCCCAAGTAAATCATATAAATCATCTTGGTATTTTATAATAGATGATAATAACTTTTCAATATCATTAGAAAATTTTTAGGATGAAAATACATTTTTCATTTTGAAATCAATAATTTAAAATTGAAAATTTTAAAACATGTTAGGGAAATTGTTTCATTAAAGATAAACCAAGAAACATATAAAATATAATTCAAATTAAAGAAAATTCATGATTATGAAAAAAAAAATTCATGTGGTATAAATAAAAATTAAAATTCATTTCACATTATCAGTAAAAAATCAAATGTACCACATTTGAAAAATTATGCGTTTAATCGTTAAAAAAAGTGGTAAATAAAATATGTAAATTTTAAAAATTAAATTAAATAATATTTTTAGAATAGAAAAAATAAGCTTGAAAAAAAGTTAATATCAAACATTACCATGTAAAAATATATTTTTGATCGAAGAAAACAATAAGGTTGGATTTCATGAAAAGTAATCTTTCGAACTCTTGAGTACATAATGAGAATAATCATAAATGTAGAAATTTAACCCCTCTATCAAACCATATTACAAGAAACCAAAAAATAATTACGATGTACAACTCATAAAATTTCATTATAAAAATATTAACCAGAAAAAATCTTGGATAAAATATGACTATGACATAAATCCTTTTCATCATGTCTGTATTGCAACATAAGTGCTCTAACTTATTGTATAATTAATTAATATTTATAATGATTAAATAAAATAACCATAATAATGCCTATAAGACCATATATATACTTTAATTTTAATATTATATCACTTATCCATTATGAATGATTCATCAACATCCACCTTTTAGGGGATAAAAAACTAATTATTCAGGTAAATTCTAGTTTGGTAGTTATCATATTTGAGAATTTATCATTAATTATTTATGTGCATAAATTAATTCATGATATAAATAACTTATATATTTATTATATACATATTTATATAAAAATTATAAATCTTTTATGAAAAAAATTACATTACAATAAGGAAAGGTTAGTCTTTACGTACGCCCGAGTGATATTTCAATTTATTGATTGATGGAATGAAATATATGTAAATAAAAATTCGCCTTTCTAGGACCATTAGAATATAAAAACATTAATATATATACCCAAACACGTTAAATATAAAATAATATCTAATAGAGAAAAATTGGGATGTAAAATGAATCATATCGCTACGTGGAGGTGGTAGTCCACACATATGCATGAGAAATAATTCCATCTCTCATTTGATATATTAGAGGTGCTAAAATGTGGTAGAATCATCAAAAAATAATATCATTAACATTATGAAAAATGATTTTTTATGGTATGAATGATAAAATATAGTATATTAAGTAAAAGAATAATTAATGATGATAAATTGTTGTTGTGATTTATATAGCTTATTTGAGAGGCCTCATTTTTCAAACACATTAATCCTTAAAATATTGTTCTTACGAGAATAATAAAAAAATATTGGATATAGGTAAATAATACTTTAAGGTTATTTATTAATAATTGGCTATGATAGAAGGATCTTTTTGTGGGATTAATGGAGGAGAAGTGGTTCTATTTTAAATGTGAAAAGAGGGACTCACAATGAATTTCATAAAATATTTCAATGATATTATTTTAGTTTCATGTTCATTCAGCAGAAAATGTCCATGTATATGAAGTTAGAAGAATTTAATATTGAAATATATTCCAAAATTAATAACTATACATGAGTGGGTGGTAATCCTACCATAATCACTTTCTTTAGCCCCCACACCCACCCTGTAAACCCACTTAAAACGTATCTGTGTTAATAATATTTTACTACTTTTAATGGAAACTATGAATAATAATTACGTCTATAGTATTAAATTAAATTATTTTTTTCCAAAATATAGAATCATTTTCATCATATTATTTTTTTTATTTGGTATAATTTAATTTTAATTATGCGCTTATACCACAAAAAAACCCTTTTTTGAAAAATTATTTTATAAAAGTAATTCTAAATATACCATTCCTTGCCTTTTAAAAACCATAAAGTATATGATAAAGTGTATTATTTCATATAAAATTAATAAATATCATTAAGTTAAATTATAAATAGGGAAAAATTTAATTTATAAATGTAAACACTCATTGCACTAGTAGCTCTTTTAATAATATTGAGTTTTTATGCCCATAAATGAACTTACATAAAAATAAAATATCATGACAATTAATATGTAACAAATTATATTATTTACAATTTAGTAATTAATTTTTTGACATTAATGACAAATAAAAAAATTGTACATTAAATGAAAATAAATGATTTTTTTACCAAAATCATTATATTTGAGTAATACAAAAAAAATATTAAACAAATTATATCAATTCAACCTATGATAATATTGAAATGATGATATATAAAATGGTATTAATTTTTACAAAATACATCCAAAAAATTTAGATATTATTTTTAATATTATGTTAGTTAAATGAAATGAAATCCATTTATGAGGAAAATAAATTTTGGAAGCATTAAAATACATTACAAAAAATTAAATATTTATTCATAACAAATTAATCCGTATACTTTTATTTATTAATACCATGTCACATATTTTTTGTTAATTTTATTATTTCTATTCAATCATTTCACTTTAGTGACTAGGTTATAATAGATTTCTATATCAAGGATCATTTGGACTCTAGGATTCATGTAAATCAATTTATCAAATAATTTTAGAATATTTTGAAAGAAATATGTATTTAATATTGGTTTTTAACAAATAATATACAAATATCACCTAAAATAAGGAGTCAGGAGTGTTATAATGGTATTATTGTTTGCATGATGTATGAAAAAAGGAATATCACATTTGGTCTTTAGTTAAAGATACATTAGTTAAAATTTTATTTCATAAATATTCTTTAAACATTATGAGTGAAATATAGATGAATTTTAATCTAATAGGGATTTATTCATCAATTCATTTTACATAACATATGTGTCATTTAATTTTAAATTGAAAATGATGTGATATACTAATTGATAATACCTTTTCTCTTATAGAAGAAAACTCTGTCTTGTAATTTATTATAATTCATTTAGATAAGGGGAATCACCTTAATAGGTCACACTCAAGGGAATATGTAGTGAAATAAAATATTAAAGTAATAAATAATAAAGGAATTCCATCATCCTAGTTTCCTTATATATAGATAACAATGAACCAACCAATAATTGTATAATAAATACCTTTAAATATTTTTAATAACATTATTTATGATTTTCCTGACATTGGATCATTTTAATTAGTGAATATAATGAAAAATATATATATTATATATTAATTTTTTTTATGATGTTGACCAAAAAATATTTGAAAAATGAACTATCATTGGAAATTTTTACACCATAGTTACGTCCTGACAAAGGTGACTAACCTAGGGGACGTAGATATATTATATTGGATTCACATTAGGTTCACGCCCATATTGGATGTTTTTAAAAATCTCAACCCATAGAAAACCGAAAACCTAATGAACATCACACACACACACACACACACAAACATATATATATATATATATATATTCAAGTTCCAATTGTATTTTACCTCATGATAAACATAAACCATAAATGGATTCTTAGGTCATTATAAGGGAGTCGACATCATTCTTCATGATCTAAAGACACATTCTTCGTAATAATGTTAAGGATGATCGTTGAAAAATTTTAAATCATTAATGCTTCATAATTAACTATTGGAGATAAAAAAAATTAAATTCTATAAATACATATTCTTCATATTGATATAATTATGTTTATTTGGTATGATTTATTTCAAATCAATTTAACTAAATCATAGTCTTTCATTATCAAAAACACTTTGAGGGGAAAATTGAAAACCCCAAAGTTTCACCTAGAGAAAGTACTAAAGTATAATAAATAGTTTTTAAATGGTATTTTGACCCAATTTAAATTTTTATGCCAAAACGTTTTCCAGGAAATAGAGGTTACCGATGTTTCTGGATCATCCTTTATAAGTTTCTCAATGTGAATCCCCATATTATCCCACATTTTCATGTTCTCCTCTTGGTTTAGATTCCCATAATTTAATCTTCTTACTAAAATAAGGTTCTTCTTGTTAATAAAATAACCATTTATATTGATTTTATCCACAATAATATTCCTTCCATTAACCATATCAACATCTTATGTTGAAGAATTTATTAGATTGAATTCCTCTTCTATTTTTTCTTTGGAATTCATGAGTAGATCCATTAGTTGCACACCTTCTGCGATTGGCTCATGCTAGTAACCCCAAAGGGCAACTACCCCACTGTATACAACCTCACCTTTAATAGTGTATCCATTATTATTGAGATCACATTACATCAACATTAATTTTTTCTTTTTGTAATATCGTGTCTCCATTGGTAATGGTAAATAGGAATTTCCTTTTGGACTTTCATACTTCCTCCATGAAACATCCTCCTCCTTAGACTATGGGGGTCACTATCGTGAAATCCTTATGTGTTTTCTACTAAGAACAGACTAGATGACTCATCAACAGACTCATACTTTGGCGTTCCCTACTCCTCATTGATTTTCTATTCCTAGTATGGCTCTTGTATAGGCCATTCATTCCCCATTCCCCCAATGTGGTTACCCAACATAATAGTTTGAAACTATATCCTTAGACTTGAACTATTCACTCTAATTGGATCATTCTACTGAGATACCTCTTTTCTAGTGTTACCATGCCCTATAAGAACATCCTCTTAATAAGAAAAATACTTGAGGTCCATTGAACCTTCCTCAACAAGATTTTTTTGTTTCCACTTTACGGTTTATGCCACTAACAGTATCACCTTTTGAGACCTCAAATGGTATAGAATATAGAACAACTATAGTATCATTATTATCCACATTATATCCCACTTGTACAGAAGAACCGTGTATTGTGGGGTTGTAAATACCCATTTTATCCCTTAGTCAACAATAAATATTAGATACCAAAGAGTTACACTCCTGAGATTCATGGTGTTCATCTTTTTCCATTGGTGGATCAAAACCTACTTCCTGATTTCTCTTACTAGTCGAACCTTTAACATGATCTTGACCCTTACCACTATCATTTAAAGCCACAACCATTTGAGGTTTTTTTAGTTGAATCCAATCCTACACACTATATTTTTCTTTATAATTTTATTACTGGATGAATAGAAATAAAACTACCTCCCAATCTCCACAAATTGTTTCAATCATAACTCTTCCCCAATATAGATCTAAATATACTCATTTTAAAATGTTGAGACATTAAATTCCACACATATTTGTGGATCCAAATGGTGGGAAATAAAAATGTTCTGATGTATAAACACAAATACATTCCAACTATATTCCGTATCATATACATAATTATAGGGTTTTTAAATGGTGAGGTATGTTTACGGAAGATCACACAAATCACCATAGTAGTAGTGTCTCATTTATTATTGAAGTCAAAATTCCACCCAAAGTGGTAGAACAATATGTCATTGTAGCCATGGGGGGAACTAAACCAAGCCCTATTAATGCTTTCCTCTGAATAAAAAAAATTAAAAAATCCTTATTATTGACGAAACCAACCATATAACGATCCCACAAGACCAATGACCCCAATATGCATCGATTGAATGAATCAATTGAAGGGAAACACTACATAACATGAGAAAAAAACCTAAGTTTTATGAGGGTCTAATCCTCAATAAACTCTAAATAAGAGATCAAAAACTGATGAAAACCACTGAATAGATTTAGGAGCTTAGGGAACAAAGATATTTTCTAGAATGAGGAAAGAAAATAAGGGTTAGAAAGGGGCGAGAAAGAAAAACTTGAAGCTCCATAAAAAGATGGTGGATGTCCCCCCCCACCAGTAGGGGAGGGACTGACGCGTCATCCATCGCCATCATAATATTTGAGCCTCCATCTCAGAAACCCCCCTAACATGACTTATTTGTGAAATCTATCTTATTATACTAGTTATAATTAATAAATAATATTGTTTTATATTAAATTCCATGATCTTAAAATATAGTTAACATCCATTAATAAAATACTATCATTTCTTGGGGAATTATTTATTCTAATGATTATTTATTGAGATAATTATTTTTTTATTGGGAAAGATATTTCTTTTTAATGGTTTATGGGTGAATTTTATTTAATTGTTTTATGTTTAATGGAATTTTATGATTCATTTCATATCAACATCCCACATATGATAATCACAAAATAATTATTTTATTTAACAAAAAATTAAATTTATACCACGCCTCATATTTCATGAATATTGTGAACTAGGATGATTATATATATATATATTACTTCATTTCATATTAATAGGTATTACATTATGCAAACAATTTCATGTGGACCATAATAGTTTAGTTCATTTTTGAAACATGGAAACACAAACAACCATTCCATTGGTAAATTATATAATCTCCCACAATAATCATCATAACTAACACCATATATAGACATATGATATATTATTCATATCTTAGGGAAAGGGAAAAAGGATGGGTGAGATCATATGCTCAATAATGGTGAACAAGGAATATAAGTAAGCATACCATGAACAAAAGTTGTCACAACCCATCCCCTAGGGCCGGTACCATGAGTACCCCAAGCCCACCTTTCATAGACTCGAGGCTGGAAACTAGCACCAAGAAGGAATATCCCAAAGCGGTAAGGAATTGAATTTAACTTGTACACACATGCACAACACAAACTAGGGATGGGTAACCACTAAGTAAACCACAACTATCATGGGACAAATACTATTAGTGGAACACAAAATAAAAGTAAATGGGCCATAATACAATCCAAAAAAAAGGAAACTCCCAACAAAATGGAGTACAAGACCATTGATAAGTCATTTTTTTTAAAACACCAACAAATGGGAAAGTGTAGAGTAGCTTCCAAAAGCCTTATAATTATTCCGCACCTACCTGATCTCACTAGACACTGCCTAGTCCTCAAACATCATGTCCTCCGTTAAGGCGTTAGTTCTCTTCCAAGACATGACACATGAGGGAAAATACCATGTAGGGGTGAGTGACACAATACTCAGTAGGGACCCCAATAGAGAAAGGAAAAATCACAAAGAATAACCAAAAATAAATACCACAATGAAAAACCACAAAGCATGATTAAAAATAAAAACATCTCACACCAGGTATAACTAAATGTATAAAAAGTAGAATTATCATTCGTAAATATGATCATTTTTACTATTGAGGGATTCATCATTTAGGCCCACTCATCACCTCTGCTAGCTAGATCACTAAGACCACCTCGTATATTGGGCCAGCTAGATCATGAAGACTCACTCATATTTGGTCCAACGGGATCACTTAGGACCACTCATCTCTGGGCCACTTGGATCACAAGACCCCCTCATCTCTAGGGTAAGATGGATCCCTTAGACCTACGTATCACTAATTCCAACTGGATTACTTGGAAACATTCCTCTCTAAGACAGATGCATCACAAATACCCTCTCATCTCTTGGGAAAATTGGATCATTGTGCCCCTCTCAACTCTAGGCCATCTGGATCACTAAAAGTTTGTCTTCTCTTGGACATCTAGATACCTAAGACTTTCTCATCATATACTTCATGTCACAACCAGTCGTAGAATTAATTATTATAAAATTATTGGTTCTATGAGAATATACACTTCCATCCATCAATTTAATCTCAACATCCATGAAATCTCGCAGAGAGTATTCCCAATGGACCGTATCATCGCAAGGGTCCCAACACCATAGATGAGATGTAATCAGATGCACAGTATGAAAGATATTTAAATTTTAGTAAAGTGTGGCTAGTTGTTTCTAAGACCGGTGAAACCTGGTCAGACCAACCCAACCCACCCAGCCCAAGGGTCCCACAGGACCAAACCTAGTTCATCAGACTGATCCCATCCCTGTGGGATCTAGGCTAGCCCGGTTCGACAAGCTGCTGGGACAGGCACATTTGGACATGTTGGACTAGGCACAGTTCGATTGTGGATTCTGCCCGTCAGGTTGACTGGTGCCCCAATTTCCTCAGTCCCGAACCACAATTGACGGGCCGGTTCTTTCCCAGCCCAGGAGGCCTAGTGGCCTGATTTTCGTTTTCGTCTCGACCCGCATTGGTGGACAGACTCTTCCCCATCTTAGGCCGCCCAGGGGCCCAATTTACAGTACTAGACTGGCCCGCATGGCTGACATATTCTCCCCCTTCTTGAATTCCCACTAGGCATCTAGTTCGCAGAGCATGCTGTAGGTCGAGGTCAGATGCACCTTCTCCACAGATGGTATCACAGAGACCATGTTTCAGCCAACTACTAGGGCATTCCCATATCGTCCGCTCCTCCAATATGGCGCCATCCTCTTTCATCAGTCGGCTCATGCAGACTGACTTCCCCCATGTGGCTCATGAGTCCAGCTTGCCTCATGGTCCATGGATCATGTGGCTCCTTCGACGTGGCATGGTGGATCCATCCACCTACCACTTGTTGTCGTCCTCCATACCGGTGGCCCCTGTCATTACTTCCTTCCTGCCACCCCGGCTGGGGTTCCACGACATTGTACCACCGCCATGGAGGGGTGTCGCAGCCTCCTGCCTCCACTGTGACCTCTCACCTGTTCCGCAGCCCACCAGACCATTCCCCTTCCACATGGCGTCTCCACATCTGATGTTCCATTGTTGTTTAATTACAAATAACGGGAAAGAAAAAAGGAGATGGGAGGGGAATAAGACGCATACATAAACACCCAAATAATGCTCTAGGTATTTGTTCATGTTGACCTGGATTTATTATTATTTTTAGTTTCATGAAGAACCAGGAAATAAGGTTGAATAATCATAGAAAATGATATCACCATTTTATCCAGTAGAATTAACTTTCTTTTATGAACTATTTATCTATGGGTTAACATGTTCATGTGTTAACCCATGTTCATTTTTCAAAATAATGAATGAGGAAAAGAAAAAAAGCACTTAAAATAAAATCCCCAAACTAAGATAGGATTGTTGGTTGAGGAAGAATGGGATCATGCACCTCAGTTCATATTTCGTTATCTATAGCCCACCATCACTATAAATTATTTGAAGGCTACAATAATGTGCATTCGTTTTTCATCATGGCCTTACTTCCTCTCTTTAGATCTTCCGTTCTAGGTATGAAATTACCTTAGATGTTTTCGGAAGCTTTGAGAAGAGACTAGGGCGTCGGGAGCTCAAATCTGAGTTTCTGGAATTTTTCCTCCCTGAAATGGGGGGCCCACAGGGGGTATTTATAGGCTGGAGAAGACCCTGAGAGAAATTCAAACAGCGTGCGCAAGTCACCTTTGTGACCATTGGGTGGCGCGCAAGTACAATTGTGCGACCTTGTTGGAACTTGCGTGACCCAAGTGAATTTGAATCTTTGTTCCTGCCTTTGTCAATTTTTTTTGTTTCTTAAAAGGATGAATCACTTTGGGTTTAAGGTATTTCCCCTTTTTAATTCGTTATACTCTATGACGGAAATGGGTGTCAATAGTATGTTTCAAGTATAATGTCTCTATTATTTACATGGTTTGGTTCTTCTTACGATGAAATTATATCCATTTGTTTTATATGGATTATTTTATGATGGGATGATGTTTATGAAACCCATTTTCTGCTTTGGGTTATGATGACTGATTTGTGTTTATGTTATGGCACATGTAAGAATGACTTCATTATGATATGGGTGGGACCTATATATCCCTCCAATGCATTGGGTAAAGATTTATATCTCATGAGATAGACATGGCTAGAAGGTTATGTTAATCTGGTTCAGTGATACAGGACCAGAACGAGGAGTGAACTCGATTCAGTATGGGACTTTGTCCACTAACATGGTCTTGGCAACAATGCCTTGGATACTATGGAAATCATATCATGTTCTTAATGATTTTAAACAATTACATGTTTTATTCTCATTCTATTTTATCATGATTTATGTTCCATTATGATCTATGACTTACGTACTGCCATGTATTATTTCATTGCTCAAGATTTTGATGTTTAAACATTATGTTCATGTTTTTAAGTTCAAATGTTAATGGTATGTTTTATTTTATCCATGCTTACCCTTACTGAGAATTTGAGATCACCCTTCATATGTTTTCTTTTCCCCATGATATAAATAATGTTTTTAGGTAAGAAAAAAAGGGGGAATATCTTTATGGGAGATGTTGAAGATCTTTCAACATGATTAGATGATTATGTTTCAAGTTTCCAAAGACACTAAACTATTATGGTCCTTGAGTGTTGGTTTTTTGTTATGTATTAAGTATTCCAAAAAAGAAATGTAATGTCCTTGTATTTCAAGCTTTGGTTCTCTACATTCATATTCATATTCATCTGATAAAATATATTATTGAGACTCTTGTGGTCAGAGTAGATGATGAATCCTTCTTCCATAAGGTAGTGTCACCACATATTCAGTGAGAATACTACCACTACCATATCATTTTTTTGATTCAATTTGTTCTAATCATACAATCTCAACTATCATGATCCATAATAATTCAGGGATTTCCCCTATATCGGAACACAACCATGAATGGTTCCTAATGTTTCACAAAACCCCACGTATTCGGTGCCCTCCCCTAGAAACCTCTATATGGGAGCACTCTACAAACTCTCCCTCAGCTGTTGAAATCTCTACTAAAATCATTCTATCCACATGGAGGGTTTTTCTTTCCTCATCAATGCTTCTCTAGGTGATTCCACCCTAGAATGGTTTGGTACAAACCTATGATAGTACTCAGCCTACCCAAGGAAACTCCACAACTCATTAATGATCTTGTGTGGCTCCCAAGAAAGAATCTACTCGATATTCACTGGATCCACCACAACTCCATCCTCTAAGGTGACATGTTCCATGAATTGGACCTTTCGTATCAATAAATCACACATAGATAGCATTCTGTTAAGTTGGTTCTCTTAGAATGTCTCCAGAACCAACCGTAGGTGTATCACGTGCTCCTCCTCTGACGATGACTACAATAAGTTTTAATTAATAATGTCCACAATAAACTGATCAGGGTATGACTATATGATCATTTTAATGAGTCCCATGAACACATATGGGGTGTTGATCATGCCAAATGGAATCACTATGTACTCGTGGTGGCCATAGAAACATCTAAAATCCATCTTCGAAATGTCATCATCTTCCACTCAAAGTTGGTGATAGCCTGATCTAAGTTCTATCATTGAGAACCATCTCTCTCCCTTCAACTGATCAGAGAGGACATCAATCCTTGGTAGAGGATACTTCTTCTTTACGGTCACATGGTTTAGGCATCACAAATCCACACAAATACTCAAGATTCATTCTTCATTCCTGGCGAACAACACTAGGGATACCCATAGGGAAACTTTGGTCATTAGAAAACCCCTTCCTCTTTAATTACTCCAACTGTACCCTCAGCTCCAAGAGCTCTATGAGATCCATCCGATATGAAGGTGTATATATCGGTACTATCCTAGGGTAAAAATACATGAAAATTTACACCTATCTAGAAAGATTTTTTCCTATAATATCCATTGGAAAGACATCCTTGTACTCATCCACCATTGTAGGAAACTATGGACTAATATCATCCACCAAACTGAGGGTCGTTCTTTCCAAATGATGAGTGATCGGTTTCACTCTATTATGTGAGATTCCATCCTATACTACCTCGTTTTCCTTCTCACTAATAAATCAAAACATGTTACTATCTCCACAGGAACACCACACTGTGCGCCTCAAACCGTTAATCTGAGCATCGAATGATGATAACTAGTCCATACCCCAGATGATGTTGTAAGGACTCAATTCCACTACTAGGAGATCCTTGCTGAAGATCTCTCCACCAAGAGAAATTTCACACTACATGAACATGTTTTTAATAATCGAAACCCTTCACATATGGGTCTCTAACCATAATGATAGAGGCTACGAATCCACTGGAATCTACGATCTTAAAACAAGGCCTATGGAAAATAAGGAGTTTCCAGAACCTTTGTTTAATATAAATGCATCTAAGGTGTATAATACACATATCATACCTCTAATCATCTCTATAGTGTTGTGGTCATAGGCCTCCATCACCTAAAGTTGGCATCACCCATATCCACTGGCTCTCAGAGCCTGTGCTAGACCACCTCGAGGTGGTAGTGGTAGCACCTCAAACCTCCATCCATAGCTAGACACTATGCCCACTCCTACCACATCTTCCAATTATGGACCACCCCTATCCAACCTCTACTGCTACCTCAACATCTCTTTTACCGTCTATTGATCATCTGTGTGGAAGGTCAGGAAGTCACTAGCATGTGTCTTCCCACAACATGAGAAGCATTCCCTTCTCCTCTAAAGACTTCCAATACCCCGTTGGCCTCGTAAAACTGACCATGTGTCCTGGGGTCATCCAATGGATGTTTTCATCCTTTGGGACTTTAGAATCATCATTCAAATATCTTTCAATGATGACTCTGCCACCTATTACATGGTGGTTACTCCCACCATCGATGTCTGCTTAGTGAGAAAGATCTCCACTAGTAGAGCTCTCTCTATCACTCCTACCTTTGTAGGGATGCTGAGGGAAATCATCGATTCCTTAATCCACCATTAGAAACCCTACTCAGTGGTATGAGCCCTAAATAAGGGTCATGCACCATATCTGTATTGTAATGGGAGAGGTCTGTAAACCTCACAAAGTACTCAGCCACTGTCAGACTACCCAACAATAATTGAAGCTACTCATGTATGCGAACTAAGCACAAATTCATGGGGAATATGTACTCACTAAAAATCTACTCGAGGTCGAACCATATGAGGTTCGCCTCCTTATGAGTCTAGATATCCAAACACCATCATCTCCCTGGCGAGCCCTACAGAAGGCTTGCTACTAGAATCATTGTCTGCTCAAGTGGAATCCTCATTATGTGGAACACCCAATTCACTAGCTATAGACAATCGTCAGTGACCATAGGATCTATATATCTCATTAACCTAGGAGGTATCTATCATTGGAACTCATGTATGGAACTAATTCTACATGCGTACTCTACCGATAGTGTCGGTAGTAACTGCTGGCCAACAAGTGGTGGAATCAGAGGGACACCGCATGAAATTGTCATCTTAGGAAATAGTCCTTGTACCGATGCTTGATCACTACGTGGACCATCATTGTGGTCATGCACTAGAATTATGGCATGTTGGCTACATAGGGGCATCCTAAAATATATCATCATAAACCACGGTCAATAGGTTATACCTTCTGTGCTGAATCTGGCTAAAAATATCATGAGAAAAGACTCAAAGACGAATGAACCTAGTGTTTTCATGTACCGAATATGAAAATATAATATAGGGTCTTGGGGTATGGATTCATTGGCCACTGCACTAACACAAGACTCCCTAACCTGAAACCAGACCTCAAAACATTTAATACTATTTCCCCTTAAAAATTTACAGACGCATAGTTCTTCTGGTAGAACTAACCTCACAATGATACCATTTATTCACCACCCGTCCCCCTGGATTCATACCGTGACTACCCCAAACCCACCTTCCATAGACTAGGGGCTGGTGACTATAAACAAAAAGGAATATCCCAAAAAGGGAAGGAATTTCCTTTAACCAATACACATAAACATATCACAAACTACGAATAGAAAAACACTAAGTAAACCACAACTGTCAAAACACAACTATTGTGAGTACAATAAAAACTAAATGTAAATTGTCCAGAATTCAAACCCAAAAAAGACAACAGCAAACAAAAAGAAATACAAGATCATTGGTAAGCTATCTATTGAAAACCCCACTTGATGGGTAAGTGTAGAGTAGCTTCCAGAAGCCATTAAAGTATGTCATGCTTGCCTAATCTCACAGGGAACCACCTAGTCCTAGGCCACTGAGTCCTCTATCATGGTATCAGTTTCCCACACAAGACATGATACATCCGGGGAATCCCACGTTGGGATGAGTAACACAAAACTTAGTAGGGACCCCAATCATCAATTCAAAGACCACAAATCATAACCAAAAATCAAAACAACAATGCATGATCATAAAGAAAGGCATCTCACGCCTATTATAACTCAAATTATAGGAATTAGAAATATCAGTCGTGAAGCTGAACATTCGTACTATGGAGGGATTCTCCATTTGGGCCTTCTTTTCAACTTTTCTTGCTGGATCACTAAAAACCACTCGTCTTTGGGGACAGTTGGATAACAAAGACCCCCTTGTCACTGGGACAACGGTATCACTTCGACCCCCTCGTCTCTGGGCCATCTGGATCTCTATGACCAGCTCATGTCTTAGGAAATCTAGATCACATAAACCTGCTTGTCCTTAGGGCCAGATAGATCACTTAGACTCTCTCATATCTGGGTCAACAAGATCACTAAGACCTTCTTTCTCATGGGCATTCTAGATCACTTAGACCCGCTCATCTCTAGGCCAGCTGGATCAGTAAAGCCTACTCTTCTCTTGGCCAGTTGGATCACTAAGACCCATTCATCAAATAATTCTCATCACAACCAGCCATAGGATTCATGGTCGTAACACACTTGATTCTATGATAATCTATTCCTCAATCCATTTGTTGCATCTCGAATGCCATGATATATCACATAGAGTTTTTCTAGAGGACCACCTTATAGCAAGCATCCCAATGTCAAACACGGTGCATCAATCAAATACCTTCTCTAAAATAAAATTTGCTCTAGTAAACATGTTCCAGTACTATCCAGCCCTGGTCTGACCTGGTCGGACCAACCTGACCAACTCAGCCTGGGAGTCCAGTATGAACCACACCAGTTCAGTCGACCTACCCTAACCCGGTGGAGTCTGGGCCAACCTATTTCGGTAAGGGCGTTGGGCTAGGCCCATTGTGCCTTGATGAACTAGGCCTAGTTCAGTTGTGGGTCTAGCCCGATGGGTCGCCCAGGGACCCGATTTTATCCAGCCTGGCCCGCAACAGGCAGGCCGGCTCTTTCGCAGCCTGGGCTGCCCAGCTGCCTAGTTGGTCCCATCGGCCCGGTTTGCACCACCAGCCAGACCCAAATGGCGGGTGGATTTTCCAACTACTCAAACACCCTCTAGGATTCTTGTTCAGGCATTGTGTGACCAACAGAGGATGTACGCCCTTTCTTCACAAGTGGTCCCACAAGGACCGTGTTCCAACAACCTGTTGTTTCCCACCAATGCAAGTGGATCCTCCAAAATGGAGACCTAGTTGTGCTACCCTTAAACACTGGTCCGCTCTCACAGAACATTTCCCCACTCAGGTCTAACTCACTATCATTTTCCGTGTACCTCATGGAACCTCCAATGCGGCTAGGTGGGCGTGTCAGCCTACATCCATTCTGGCAGCACCTGTCATTTACTTAGTGTGCTTCAAGCATGCCGCCTCTTTCCGTAGCCTGGTGTCGTCTCCACAACCACTTGTCGTCACCACGTCCTCCTATCACTGCCTCTGCCTTGCACTGCGTCTTCTTTCTAGTACATCACCCCACCTTGTCACGACCCTTCGGCCTGGAATCTCATCAGCAAATGCACCACTACCGTCGCATCACGAAGAATTGGAAGGATTAAAGGAGAGATGATGGGAAGTTTTCACTCATAGAAATAACCAAAGAATTATCTATTCCCTTTTTTCATATTGACCCAGATGCTTTATTATTATATTGATCATAAAGAAACAATAAATATGGTGGAATAATCACAAAAAATGATATCCCATTTTTATCCCATATCATTAACCATCCCTCATGAACAATCAATCAGTGGGATAACTTTTTTGGGAGTTAACCCATGATTTTCTTTTAAAATGAAGAACAGGGAAAAGAAAAAATTCGCTTAAAATAAAAACCCCCTACCTGGGATAGGATTGTTGGTCGAGGAAGAATAGGATTGTGTGCCTCTATTCTCTATTCATAATCCGCATCCCATTTTTCCTAGTGATTCATGAAAGGGTGTAAGAAGGTGCATTCATTATTCATCATCACCACCCAACAATGTTTCAGACCAATTCTTGGATTGTGCCAACAATCATTCATTTCTTGTTAAGTTATTAATTTATAAATGTGATTCAATGTTTATATTATGTTGCATTGAAGTGTCGTTATGCTGACTCATTAATGAGTTTCATTAATGAGACTCATCATCGATTGATCACTACATCATAGAACTAACATGCCTATACTCAATGAAGAAGAAAACAATTAAAATAATTTTTAAGTTAATTTTTATTCTTCCAAAATATCTCAAAATTATCCTTCACCCTCAACCCTCCATAGTCGATGCTAAGATCTTCCTAAGGGAAACACGCCCTCACGAGCTCAATGGTACTCTCAAATTTCCAATCTAAGTTACCATATTAGAGTTATAATTATTTGAAAATAAAATAATTATTACTTAATCATTTAATTTACATCCAAAAACAACATTCCACTTTTGGCCCGCATCAGCCCGTGTTAGGCACTTTCTAGGCGAGTCTCGATGCTCTAAGTTCAACGGTGCACTCCAATTTTTGATCTGGGTACCCATTTAAAAGTTAGATAAACCCGATAAAAAATTTATTTAATGAAACTTAAAATAGTTCAAAATTGTGTTCCAGCCACTTTGGGCCTCAGAATTACTTGTCTTCTTAGAGCATGGTCTTGACATAATCCCATTTAATTTTCAAAAAAAACATAGAATTTCAGGGTATTACATAAGGGTACATAAAAATTTGAATAATATTTTATGTCCATACCGTACATTTCAAATATTATAATATTAGGTCATTTAATAATGACTGGTAGTTCATAAGACATGATTAATAAGAGAGTTAAATAATTTGATCCATGATTAAATAATAATGTCATAAGACCATGATTTTTATCATACACACGATCATATAAAATAATTTTCATATCAGTTGAGGTTCATTTTTAAGGGTATCATACTAGAATGATATCACTCTCTAAACCATCATAGTAGTCATAGTGCATTCCTATGACCATCATTGAGGATGAAGTCCCTTACTAAAATGGGATCACCCCCCATTTCAGTATTTTCTATGTCATGAGATATAAATCATTACCCAATGCAATATAGGGATATATTGGTCCCACCCAGCTCATAATGAAATCAATATTTATATACGCTATAAGATCAAAAACCTTCAATATATCATAAACTAAGAAATGAAATGAGTTTCCTAAGAATTTCATAATTTGATAAATTATGTAAAATGTACATGATTCATAATAATTTCATTATTTCATCACTACATAACCCATGGAAAAAGTTGTTGTTTTTAAAATAATTATTTCATGGAATAACCCATGTAATAAAAATAGGTTTCATAGTTGTCATTCAAAAAAAACATAGAACATTCATAGAAAAAATAATAATTGTATCCATGGATTATATCCCAAATAAGGTACAGGTAACATCAATGGATGTCCCATAGATGGGGAAGAATTTTGTTCAATAATTTTAAAACATTTCTTGAAGAAAATATAAATTCCAATTTCAAATATATTTTTTATTTTTTTTAAATAATTTTTTCTTAAAACATACTAAATAACATATAAATTATTCTAAAAAAAATTAATGATGATAAAAAGTCTCATTAATTCAATACATGTGAAAATAATGATTTATTTCATATTTTTAGTAAAATAAACATTTCAATTTTTTGGAAACCAATAAAAAGTTTCATTTCAAAAAAAATGTACAAAACTCAAAAATTCATATAAATTTCCTTCAAAATAAAAGGATAAAAATATAAAATTTTAGAAATCATTTTTATAAAACATTTTTTTAGAAGAAAATGGAATTCTAATTTATTAGAAAATTTATGTTAAATTTTTATTAAAATCACTTTATCAAGTATTTTATGAACCGAAGTGTTATAAAATCAAAATATTACAATAAAATATAATGAATAAAAATAGGATAATAATATTCCATATTTTACTAAGATCTGGATAATAATATTGTACCATTAGAAAAATATTCATAAGAAATACCAATAAATGTTTTTATTGTAACAAAACATCATTACAACATTAGTAAAATTAAATAATAAGAAACATGAAGGAATAATAAAAAACTAATATAAAATATATTTATGGAAAATAAATTCATGATATTTCATGCCAAAGGGTTTGTATATACACCTTTTGATATAATATAGGTGAATAACATAATTTTCGTCTCAAAGAATGAAATCCGATAAAAATTTCCCTAATTTGTGTCTGGAATTCTTCCATACAAATAGAAACATCCTATACAATGAATTTAAAATTTTTATAAATATAATATATATAAATATTTATATATTTAATAAAATATATTATTTTCATATTCCCATTTGTTACCAATTTATTAACAATTCCATTTTAAGTTATATTTCAGTTAATAACTGCATTGTTTTTTATATATTTTGATTTGGTATGTTCATCCTTTTACATAGATCATGGTTTCCTAATATTCACAGTTTTAACCATGATAGAAATATAATATATATTTAGTATATAATTATTTATTGTAATCCCAAAAATTTATTGACCGAAAAATAAATAAAAATTTCATATAGATGATAGGCCATAAGTATGCATTATCATTATTCAAATTTTATTGTTGGATTGAATGAAAAAAATTAAAATGAAATATTTTCATTCTATAATCATTTTAAAGTAATATATAAAAAGAATTTTCATTAAATTATTCTTTATTTCCTTCAATATAGAGTTTAAATTAATCGAATCACATCAGGAGGTGGTAGTCCATCGTACACACGAGTGACATTGTCGTACTCCAAAATTATTAATAGTATAGTGTTATTTGTGATATAATATTTATTTAAGTATATTAATACCCTAAATATCTTATATAAATAATAAATTAATCATTATTTTCATCATTGAGAGGGGGTAATGGTAAAACAAGTGGCATTAGTCAGTGATCCTGTACTTTTCTAGACACTTGAATGATGAATTCATAACACTTAATTTTGAATTAATATTTCCAAAGCCATAAAAATTACATTTTCATAAGTTAAGTCAATAATTAACATTGAGGATATTTTTGTTTTTAGTGTTTTAAATAATTATTCCATAACTATTAAATTACATAACAAATATTGTAAAGTAGACACTTCTACTCTATCCCCTTTTTCACAATAATAAAACATGTTAAATTAAACAAGAATTACTTTCTTGATAAATGTATTCTTGAATTATTCATCTCTCTTAGACTTCTTTTTAACCCATGGAAAACATTTCAAAATCATTTTATGAGCTTTAAAATCTTAGTAACGGATATAAAATAAGGAAAGAAAACATTAGTCCATGAATACAATCAAATCAATGAAATCATACTTTTTACTCAAAAAAAAAGAAACTCTTTAACATACCTTATGAATTCCTAAGATTTATAAATAACTAATAGAAATCATAAATCGTAATGGTTACTTGTGGTATCCATAACATTATTTTTATATTTCATAGCTACATAGGGTGTAAACTTCATGGTTATGTTTGGAATACCCATAACAGTATATTCCCTAAATCTTATCGAAGAAACAATTAAGTTTACCTCAATCACATTCATCAATGCATTGGAGAGCTATCACGGTATCACCCACCCTCAGTTTTTTAAGAAATCACCCGTATACATAAGTAATGGCCAAAAACCATAACATAAGCATAACACATAAAACAAGCATAAAGAAAAGATAACATTTCCACATTTCAATCATAAAATATCATTTCAATACGTTAACATAATTAATGCTTTCTCAAAATAATTTTCAATAAAAAAATATCTAAAAATTGTATATGGTATTTATTTTCCTTTTAAAAACATTAAAGCTAGTTAAGGAATATAAATATCAAATAAAGCTTATGGTAGCAGAAAGTCTATTGTCGTTGTGTACGTCATAAGAAACATTCCTTTATTCTTTTAGTAAAATGATTCAATTAATAAAATCCTTTCAAAAATTTTGAATTAAATAAAATTGAAAAGGATATAATTATACACTATATAAAAGAAGGTCATGTATAAACAAAAATATTCCTCAATAAAAGGAGACTAAGATGAAGTCCCTTTCAAAAATCGTATAAATGAAATGGGAATTTTTCAATGGGGGATTATGAGATGGAATAGTATATCCACCCAATTTTAAGCGTAAATGAAAACATATTTAAATAAATATTTATTCCACACATTATTTTGGCATCATATAACCAATTAAGTATGCATAAAACCTAATGAGTGGAAATTGAGTTTTGAAACTCTCTAACAAAAATCATTTTATAAATAAAATAGATCAATTATGTGTATTAACTATAATTTCACATAATGTATGTAGAAATAAAATATAAGGCATAAAAATTTATTTCTCACATAATCATAGAACGACATAATCAGGATGTAGAGTGTTGACCCAATGAATGGAAATTTGGGTAAGAAGTTCCCTTACCTTGAGTCTGACTTGCCTTCTTCGTTCTTTATCTCCTTGAATAATAAACATCAGATAATTTTACTTGATTCATAACCATTTCATGTTCATTATAACTTTTATATCACTTATTTACCTATTATAACATGCTTAAAATTTTTCAATTTCATATTGGTCATTTTGTTGATATTCGGTATTTGAGTCGAAAATGAACGTGTTATAATTGCAAATTGTCGATGTGATTAAAATTAATTTATCTCCAGAATATTATTCATGATTTAAATATCATATATATCTAGTATATATATGTATTTATAATATTCCATAATTTTAGGAGATATGAAAATAAATTCACCATCCATTGAGATGGTAGGCCGTAAATATGCATGAACGCTACTTTCATTTTGTTGTCGTTTTTAAAAGAATGAAAAATAAATGATACATAAGGATTTTATAATTTCAGTATAATATTAATTTTATATATTTAATTTAATTTCATTAATTATATCCTTTATATGTTCCATCTATCGCATGAACGAATCATATCACTTTGAGGGGGAGGAAGTTCGCACTTCCTCAAATGAAATTATCATATTTACAAATTATAGAAAGAATAATGGTATGATGTAAATAAAAAAAATACAGAAGATTAGAGAAAATATAAATATAATATATATCATATATAAATATAGTTCCATCATAATGGCCTCCATGATTAGTGGTAGTGTAAAATTGAGCAATCATCTTTTCGTGAGCCAGTAGTTCGTCGTAAAAAAATACAGTAAGTCCATAACCATTAGATAGAGGTTTGTTTAAGTTTAGTTCAAATAATTATCATAAAAACATACTATTATATTTATCATACTAGTGTTTTTATCTAATTAATAATAATAAGATAATAGGAATTGAACAAGGAAAATAATTGAAAGGAACGTGAGAGAATATGTTACCTCTAAATCGGGTAACTTATTTTGATTTGAGCCACAATGCTTTCTTGAATTTCCTTATTCCCTAGGTAAGGCTTCTAGGAGGAAGGGAGGGATCTTGGGAGATTATTTGGGAATAATTTGGGTGAGTCCAGGGGCTTGAGAGGTGTGAGTTTATTGGGTAGAGGTGGTGACGTTATATAAGAGGGAGGAGGGGTACTTTAGTAAAGTCTTGAAATATTAATTTTTTATAATTTTTTTTCATTAAAAATGGCCCAAAACTAATTTAATTATAGGATAAGATGACGTGGGTTCTAATACCAATAATCCAATAAATTTTAGGAAATTATTGAATATTTTTTTATCCTGATCTTTTTGGTTTACTGATTATTTTACCCTTTTTAATATTATAGAGATATCATGTTATTTACACATTGTCAGTTAATGTAATTATCATATCATGTAAAACTACCCAAAAAAAATTCATTTATGAAATATTTGGAATTTTCTTATATATTTGGCCAAATATTAGTTTTTTAGTAATTTAATATCATTTAATAAACTATTTAATGTTTCATGAAAGGAATTAAGTCAATTTTGAAACTATTTATACTTGACTTGTATACAAATTCCTAACAACCCAATTCCTTAAAATAACATTGAATCAATTAAAACATGTATTATTAATATAAATTTTTTTATCACATAAATTATATCATATAATATTTATTTTATTGTTTATAATATCATTTATTTGAATCATTTATTAATAAAGAAATCACTACATTATCATTGTGTTATAATTAAATTTATTTATTTAATTTTTCAGTATTATTGATAAAATATTATCATGTAGGAAGGAATTTTAGATTTATAATTAATATTTATAGTCACCGATATAATTTATATAACCCCATATAAAAGTTTTTTATAAAAGATACATGTTTATGTTATATTTCACTTTATTTTAAATTAATTCTTATATAATGTCATTTTGACATCCAAGTGGCCCCATGGGGTCCCAAAAATCGACCCAAGGATGACCGAAGTTGGCCATATCTCATCCAATATGAATTTTACATGTGTTAGGGACGCTTAATATTATTTTTTATCCTCATTTACCAGATTTATCCTTTAACCATGGTTAATAAAATAATTACTGAAGTTACTATTCATAATGTACAAAAACAAAAGAAATATATTAATACAATTTGGACCTTATGATTTCAAATATGGAATAAATTTTTTGAAATTCAAAACACATAAGTTTCAGTAATTAATTTATAATTAACTACCATTTCAAAATCCAGAATCGGGTTTTTAAAAACTAATAAATATCAAAGGATTGATGTGTGTTTATGTCGAATTTAAATTAGAAATTACCTCCAATAATGAACATTGGATTAAATGATAAAAAAATCCAATTACACTTTAAAACCAATTAATAGTACAATATATCTATATAAATAACTTAGATCAAAATATTGTTTTGAATTAAAATGATGTATTCTTCACTATTAATTAAACAATAAACTTTAGCAAAAAATTACCCAAATATTATCCAACGTAAATTTTGTTGTCCAAATTCTATATAAGAAGTTATTTTTTTCCAATATTACATATAGACATGAAAAAAACTAAATTGAATAATGGTTATCCTTTTAAAGGCAGAAGAACTGAATTTTTAGACAAATAATTCTTTTATCAGAAAAATTGAATTTGTACTTGTATTGTCACGACCCACCTTCACAAAGATGAGAGAAGAGACAGTAGATTGTCTGACCCTTCCTTTATCTAGATGAAGTAGAGATAATTACCCTCGAGACACGCCTTCAATAAGTACTGGAGTGGCAACTAGCACCAAGGTTATAGAATCACACACAAAATGGAAGCCATTACACTTTTTTATAGGATAGAGAGGTAATATAGTAAATCCCAACAACACCAAAACTAAAGGTAAAAGTAAAGACAAAAGCAAACTATTCCCATATTCATGTTCCAAAAGTATGTGCTATAAAAGTACAAGAAAACTTCATAGAAAAGTGCCAAAAAAAGAAAAACAGCAATAGAAACTTTCCAAATGTATGTGCTAGTACGATCTCGCATAATCTCTATTAACCTTCAGGATAACTGAATGCAGTTTGTATACATATGGTGAGTATACATGTATACTCAGTAGGGAAAACCAAAGTCTCTCATGCACAAGTGGGGATGCATTCTAATGCCTAGTGAAAAAAAAGATAACCAGAGCACCTAACAAGAGAAATATTTACCCAAACCATAACAAGGTACATTTCCCAAATAACACAAGTAAAGTAAAGTAATACTAATAGCACAACAATATTTGGGTACCCTGCGCCAATTTCCCACTGGTTATTGAGGACATCCTACTCATCAAACCTCTCCCTCTTTCCATACCACAATCCCACTTCCATCCCCCACCCGCACACACCTGGGATACCACAATCACATATCATTCCCGCAAACACCCGGCTTATTAATACCACACATTCTGCACACACATAGGTCTAAAAAACTACTACCATGCCCGAAGACACCTAGGCCTCATCCCAAAGGCACTTGGGAACAACCTTCGCTCACACACCCGGGACAACCATAACCATGTACCCTACCCAAAAAATCTTGGGCTATAATGGACCACATGTCGTCACAGCCTGCCTGAAGGATCTTGGGATACTCAAGAAAGGGAGCGGAAAAAGAGCTAATAAGCAGTCACTCATAGGAGTGTTGGGAAAAACTCCCTCCCCCATGAAATTTGGGTGTTCAGCATGATGTGCTTAACATGGGTGGGACGTGAATAGGAAACATAAGAACTAAAATTATATATATAGGTAACAAGAACACATCCCAGCCTAGGGTTTCCAAAACCATCCCATACACAAGATCTCTCGTTACTATTTATTCATAAGAAGCATAATAGCCATAACCCCATCACAAATAATTTCCAGAAAACAATCCCCCATTAAATCCCTTCATGTTTTCAATTTCAAATAATTCCATTTATGTAAATTCTACACTGTTGGGAATCTTTCAGGCATAAACACAAGCCAAGGAATGGAAAACAACCAAACAGAAAATTAAACATTCACACCTGGTTCTCTGGTAAATTCACATCAACAAAAGGGATCTATGAGATCCCTCGAACTAATGGAACTGATCAAAGCCCCACCACATGGCCCCACATGGACCTAGATCCAAAATCCCACAAATATAGCACAATAGAGGATCCATTCCCCATCCACATCACTTCCCAGGCATCAACCATCATCATCACCAGAACAGATCAAAGGAGTTTCCAAATTTGAATATTCCATTACTTCAGTTATGCCTTTCTATTTGGTTAAACGAGGTGATAACACAAGGATTCTTATTCCCTGGGAATCCTTTTAATCTACCATGTTTACGTGATTAACCAGTTTCCATGTTACACTGATTCAATCACATAAATATCTAGAAAAATAAAAGTTCATTACTTCCCAAAAAATACCACCAACGGCCATGATTTTCTGTGGGTATAAGACTATAAAATTCCCAATGTATAATCAAGGATAAAGAGTATAGAATAAACATTAAGCACACCCCCTTAATTCTTTATAATTCTATTTTTTATCTTCATTAAGGTTTGGTTTCATCAATCCCCACAGAAACAATAGCGTACCCACCCCGCATGATACACACTAAGAAGAGATGAAGGAAAAGACCTACATGAATGATCAAATATCGATGTTTTTATCCAGGTTCCAACAACTAGGGTTGTGCGAATTATTGTGGAACAACTCCGAAGAAACTAAGAATGAGTAGGAAGGGCTCCAGCACAGGTGCACCACTCAGCTCAGGAAGGGGTACTCCAAACGCACCAAGGAGAAGAAGGAAAAGAGACCATATGGGAAGAAAAGTATTCTTGTGTGATAAAAAGGTGAGATCCTATAGTTACGGGGTATGAGTATCTTGAGCAGATTTATAGGTGGATCGTGGTTTCACCTCATGGTTAGACGGATACACATGATGGAATTTATTGTTTATTACTAATTCTCATTGGAGGGGTGGCCAAAATAGTTGTGCATTATAGAATTTCATTTAAGAGGGGAAAACGGGTCCATTGAATGTCTCCCCACTCCTAGGGGATTTAAAACATTTTTTATGGAACTAAAAATGGATTTCAACAACATTAAATAGGTTAAGAGAATTAAAAGTAGCGTTCTGGGAAAAACTGGGGAAGGAAAATCACAACCTCCCTCTGTGGCCGATCGGTGAGACTATTAGTTGAAACTGATTGGTGGAGCAGATCGGGTGAAGCTGATCCCATGAAGCTGATCCTGTGAAGTTGATCCTATTAAGTTGATCCTGTGAAGCTGATCAGTGAAACCTATTTGTGAAACTGATTTGGGGAAACTGATCTATGAAACCAATTTGGTGAAACCGATCTGTGAAATCGATTTGGTGAAACCGATCTATGAAACCAATTTGGTGAAACTGATCTTTGAAACAGATTTGGTGAAACAGATCTGTGAAACCGATGAGGTGAAACTAATCTCTGAAACTGATTTAGTGAAACCAGTCTGTGAAACCGATTTGGTGAAACCAATTAGTGAAACCAATTCTATGAAACCAATCTATGAAACTAATTTGGTGAAGTCGATCTATGAAACTGATTTGGTGAAACCGATCTGTGAAACAAATTTGGTGAAACCAATCTATGAAATCGATTTGGTGAAACCGATCTGTGGAACGAATTTGGTGAAATGGATCTATGAAACTGATTGGGTGTAACTGATCTGTGAAACCGAGTTGGTTAAAGTGATCTGTGAAACTGATTTGGTTAAAGTGATCTGTGAAACCGATTTGGTTAAACTGATCTGTGAAACCGATGTGGTGAAACCGATCCATGAAACCAATTTTGTGAAACCGATCTGTGAAAATGATTGGGTGAAACCGATCTGTGAAACCGATTTGTTGAAACAGATCTGTGAAACAGATTGGGTGAAACTGATATGTGAAACGGATCCGGTGAAACCGATTCGGTGAAACAGATTTGTGAAACTGAATTGGTGCAACTGGTTTTTGAAACTGATCTGTGAAGCTAATATTTGAAGTAGATTAGTGATGTTGATTTGTGAAGCTGATATGTGAAGCTGATCAGTGAACCTGATCAGTGGACCTGATCAGTGGAGCTGATGGGTGGGACTGATCGGTGAGTCCAGGACACCCCAACGCATACAATTTTGGCAAAGTAATTGACCAGGAGGGTCTGATCCATTACATCAGATACCTCTCAAAATTATTATCTCCCTTGAAAATACTCGAATAACCCAAACAACCCCTCCAGAAGATACCTCTTAGGGAAAAACCACAACAAACAGCCATACGAATCCCAAGGATCGCATTGTCCCGACACAAGGATTGGGGAGTTCCTTCCTCTATGTCATGATACAATATGATGTGGGTATCACTGAATTTCCTGCAAAGATTTAATCACATCCACCTTAATGTAAATTGATTAGGAATAAGGTCCTCCCATCCTCACATATCAGGACCTTTCATAACCATTCACAAGGTAAGGAAACAAAACATCTCATAAACTAACAAGGGAAGCATTACATCACCGGAAGTCACAAAAACAAGAACAACAAGGATGTCTTGGAACAGAAACTTCAAATAACTTTGGGTACTGGTCGCTCATTTGAGCTTTTCGCTCCCAAGTACTCTCCTTGATGCCACCGTTCCTCCAAAACACACTAACCAAAGGGATAGTTTATCCACGAAGCACATTATCCTTTCGATCCTCAATTATCCCCAGTTAATGTCATGGGAACAATCATGTAGATATCAACGATGCTGGGAGACATGGAAAATAACTTTGATCTTTTCCAACTAAGGTGGAAAAGACAGCTGATATTTCACCTTACTGACTTGCCCCATCACTTTAATGGTCCTGATGAACCAGGGGGAGATCTTTCATCCCTAGTCGGACCATTTCTTCCCACGTCGAGGGGAAACCATTATGAACACATGGTCTCCAACCGTGAACTCCAAGGGCCTTCTCCTATGATCGGCATGGGACTTCTTTGGATCTTGGACTACCTTCGTCCTCTCAGGCACATGCTGAACCTTCTCCATTGTGCTCTGCACCACCTCTGGTCCTAGAACACCTGCCTCCCCAACCTCGGTCTAGCACACGGGTGAACAACACAACCTCCTATACAAGGCTTCAAATTGTGATATGCCAATAGTTAAGTGATATCTTTTATTGTAGTAAAACTCTACAAAGTTAAAATGTCATTCCCATGATCCTCCAAAGTCCAGAACACATGCTCATACCATATACTTTAGTTTCTCAATGGTTCGCTCTGTCATTACATATGTTCAGTGGTGGAAAGCAGTTCTAAGATGTAGTTAGGTGCAAAAATCATGTTTCAATCCCCTCCTGACTCATCAGGTAAACCGTTCATCCCTATCCGAGACTATGGACCTCATAAATCCATGCAAACACACCACCTAATCTATGTATCTTCGTGTTGTGGCATCCACCACACCCGACTCCTTGATCACCAGAAACATCGCTGATTTCGTTAACCATTCTACCACTACCCAGATAGAATCGTGGTCTCCTTCAACCCTGGGTAGTCCTGTGATGAAATATATTGATATGTCATTCCACATCCACTCAGGGACATCTAAAGGTAACAAAAATCCTCATGGGACACGATGTTCACAATTCACTTGCTGACACACCTAGAACCTACCCATGAACTCCTCCACAGCTTTTTTCAAACCGGGCCACTAAAAATGTTCTCTCAGTCCTCGATACATCTTGGAAACTCTAGGGTGTTCAACTACGAGTGAGTTATGGAACTCACTGAGAACTCCCTCGTGCATCATCTTTGTGAAAAAACCAACTTTCCTCCAAAAAGAATCTTATTTTGACCATCATCTGACCACTGTTCTGGAGCATTACCTTGGTTAACTCGATCGCGCATCACGTCACTGTCGATGTATCCCCACTAAGACTCCTCTACCTGCCGCAGTAGAGAGTACTAAACTTTCATCTAAAATAGAAAACATCTACCACCATCCTCCCTTAAATCTAGGTGTAGGGAATCCAACCCCTCCATTTCCTTCCAAGCATCCACATATTTTTGAAGAGCTTCCCTCCTTGACTTCCTACCCAAGTCATCAAAATGTTCCCCTTAATATTAGTGTAAGGGATCTTGAAGTTTTTGTCCTGGAGAAACTCCACCAACCTTCGTTGTCGCAAGTTCAGGTCCCGCTGGGTAATGATATGCCTGAAAATATTGTGATCTATGAATACCACAATATTCTCCCCGATGAGGTATTCCCACCACAAATTCAATGCGAACACTAATACTGCAAACTCTAGGTCCTGGGTGGAATAGTTACGCTCATGAGGATATAACTTCCGAGACCCATAAGATATCACTCCCCTTTACTGCATCAGCACGCACCCTATGCCAAGTCTAGAAGCATCACAAAACACCTCAAACAACAACCCTTCCTCCAGTAACCTCAGTAATGGGGCACTAACCAACGTCCCTTTTAGATAATATAATCCTTCATGGCATATCTCACTCCACATGATTGTATGGTCCTTTCTGGTCAATTCTATCAAGGGGGATACAACTTGACATAAGTCGGGTACAAACCTCTGATAATATCCTTCCACACCCATAAAACTGCGAACATCCATAAAATTCATAGGTGCTTCCCAAGAAACAACAGATTCCACCTTTGACGGATCAATTGCAACCCCTTGTTGAGACACCACGTGTCCAAGGAAATGCACTTCTCGTGTCATGAACATACACATGGACGATTTCCCACAGAGATGGTGATGTTGAAGGATTTCCGAGACCATCCTGAGGTGATTAGTAAGTTCTTCCTCTGATCTTGAGTAGATCAAAATGTCATCGATGAAAACAATGATGAACTGGTCTAGAAACTCATAGAAAATACTGTTCATGAGTCCCATGAACACAGCAGGTGGATTTTTAACACTGAACAACATGACTATGAACTCAAAGTTCCCATACCTGCACCTGAAATAAGTCATTGGAATATCACTATCCTTCACCCTTACCTGGTGATACTCAGACTGTAGATCGATCTTAAAATACCAACCTTCTCTCCTTAGTTGGTCAAAGAGATCTTCTGTCCTCGGAATAGGGTAACATCTCTTGTTTTTTACATGATTCGGTCTCTGATAGTCTATGCATAGCCTGAGACCGCCTCCTTCCTTCTTTGCGAACAAGCCCGATGCACCCCATGGTGACACGGTGGGTCAGAAAAAACCCTTCTACATCATAATATCAATCTGGATCCGCAACTCTGACAGCTCAGAAGGCGCCATCTGATAACAATCCATGGAAATCAGACGGGCACCGTGTTTTAAGTCTATCCTGAACTCAACGTCACGACGAGGGGGAAGAGTCACAACCTCCTCGAGAAAAACGTCTAGGAACTCTCTAACAACTCTTGAAACATCCATCATCTCAGAATCCACTTATTCTTCTGAAATCTTGGACAAAAAAGAAAAAAGAGGCTCCACAGGCCATCTTCCCACCTGACAACTCCACTCGCTAAGAAAAACCACACGCCGACCATCCCCGTCGGAGAACATGACTCTTCTCTAGAAGCAATCAATAACACTGTGTAATGAAAACAGCCAGTTAATGCCTAGGATGACATCATAAGGCTGCATTTGTAGAAAAAGAATGTCCCCACTAGACTGATGCAGCCCCAACATCAATCTACATCCTTGAAAAACATCAAACAGGCTGGTATGACCCCAAACTAGCGTACTCAGAACCAGGGGCATGGAGATTCTCTCTATGTCTCGGCTCAAGGCATGGACTAGACCGGGTTTAACAAAGGAGTGTGATGCTCCTACATAAAATAAGGTTCAAGAATGTGTACTAAACAAGCCAATCGTACCTTGAACGACTTCCGGCCCTACTGGAACCGCTGCCTCTGTGGCGTGCAACTACCCACGCCCAACTCCTCTGCCTCTCGGTTGTTGGTCGCCTCCCCGACCAGGACCTAGTCGAGGTCCTTGAGGACTACCATGTTGTCGACCTCCTCCTGCCATGTCTAATCTCAGAGGAGGAGAGCTATATGTCCCTACTACTGCTGCTGAAAGGGTCTGGTTGGAAACAGCTGCTGCTGACATGGGCGTTGAACCTACCCACAACCAATGTACTACACTCTGTCCAGGCATGGATTCTGAAGGTGCCCATGACTTCCACAGAGGATGCACCTTGTTCCCGGGCACGCAAGGAAAGGGTGAGGACTAGGAGATTGAAACTATAACTCCTGGGGCCTTCTCCCCACAGGTCGAAGACTAGAAGGCCCTAACGTTGGAGGCCAGCTGCTGACGGTCTTCCCCTTTGATGAACTCCACTGGCTCCCCTCTTGCGGCACACCTCCCAGTGTCTGTATCATTTCTAACACTTCATCCTTCTTCAATACCTCCAATTATGTCGGTAGGGTGAAGGGAGTAACAACATACTGAATAGAAGATCAGAGTGACTCCTCTAAACGTCTCACCGGAGACTCCTCATTTGGAAAAAGGCCCGGAGAAAAATGTATTATATCCATGAAAATGATCCCCAACTCCCTTACTGACATTCTCCTTTGATAAAGGGAGAGTATCTCCTTCCACTTATCCACCTTTATCATGGAAGAGAGGAATTCCTCCTGAAATTCCCTTTCAATGTCGGTCCACGAAACTTCAGCCTCCCACTTCTCCCCAAGATATAGAGTCTACCATTGACGGGAATCTCCCCATATCTAGCTTATAGCAAGTGGAACCCAGTACTCCATCAGAGCCCAAATCAACCTGAAAGTTATCACCAGCTTCTCTAGACATCTCTTTGTCTCCATATACTAGGTACTGCCCTTGTATTTACTAAGGGTCTACCGCTGAAAAGAACGAATCATCCTCTTCCTCTAATCATCCTCCTCCTCTCGGTCAGCCCTCTCATGATCAGCCAAGTCAAACTCCTGGTCCATAATCTCCTTCACTACTTTTGGTAATCGTTCTGATGCAATTTCTACATGGTAAACAAGGAATGCCTAAGCCTGAGTAGTGTAGAAGACTACTTTTAAATTTTTCTTAGACTTCTTATTCATTTTAAATCCCCAAAACACCCAAGACACATAAGAACACAAGTCATTATGATGCATGTACCTTTCCTAGGGTCTCTACCCTGCAATCAGTGTATCCTCACAAGGTCATTTGGTAGGCCCATAGTCCTTACATCAGATCACGAGGGTGGGGGCCTAAAATCTCGTGTTGTAGTCGGTATTCCCTGGTCTATTTCACGCACCAAGATTCCATAGCACTCTTTCCCTAACATCCAATGAAATCCTCACTGTGCCTAACCCCAATCTCATTCCTATCTCTGAACTTCCGCCTCTGATACCATTTTATCACAACCCGCCTTCACCAAGATGAGAGAATGGACAACAGATTGCCTAACCCTTCCTTCATCTAGTTGAAGTAGAGACAATGACCCTTGAGACTAGCCTTTAATAGGTCCCGAAGTGGTGACTACCACCAAGGGTATAGAATCACACACAAAATGGATAGAATTACACATTTTTTTATAGGATTTAGAGATGAGATAGTAAATCCCAAAAACACCAAAACTGAAGGTAAAAGTAAATCCAAAATCAAACCATTCCCATATGCATTTTCTAAAAGTAAGTGCTACAAAAGTACAAGAAAATCCCAAAGGAAAGTACCAGAAATAGAAAAACAACAACAACAAATATCCAAATGTCTTAGCTAGTACAGTCCCGCATGATCCTTGATGTCCTCCTAGAAACTTCAATGTAGTTTATATACGTAGGGTGAGTATACAGGTAGACTTAGTAGGGAAAACCAAAGGATCACGTACACAAGTGGGGACACATTGTAATACCCCATGAAAAAAAGTGATAACCAGAGCACCTAGCAAGAAAACAATCCACCCAAACCTTACCAATGCACACTCCCCAAATAATGAAAGTCGTGTAAAGTAATAGTAATATCACATCGATATGTAGTTACCCCGCACCACTTTCCCACTGGTTATTAAAGACATCCTATGAGTCAAACCTCTCCCTCCATCCTCACTGCAGTCCCACTTCCATCCCCCGCCTATACACACCTGGGATACCACAATCACACATCCCTCCTGCAAACACCTGGGCTATCACTAAAACACATCCCACACACACCTAGGTCCTAACAACTATTTCCACACCTAAAGACACCTGGGCCTCATCCTGATGACACTTGGGAACAACCTTCCCGCACACACCTGGGCCAACCACCACCACATACCATGCCCGAAGAATCTAGGGCTATAATGGACCTCAGGCCGTCACAGCCAGCCTAAAGGATCTTGTGCAACTCGGGAAGAAAATCATAAAAAGCTAATAACTAGCCACTCATATGAGTGTTTGAAAAAAAACCATCCCCATGAAATGTGGGTGTTCACCACAAATTACATAACATGGGTGGGGCGTGAATAAGAAACATAAGAACTAAAATTATATATATAGGCAACAAGCACTCATCCCGGCCAAGGGTTTCCAAAACCATAATGACCATCATTATTATTCATTCATAACATGCATAATAGCCAAAACCCTGTCACAAATCATTTCTGGAAAACAATTCCCCATTAAACCCATTAATGTTTTCATATTTACGTAATTACATTTATGTAAATTCTGCACTACAGGGATACTATCAGGCATTACCACAAGCCATGGAAAGGAAAAAAACCAAACTTCAAATTAAGCATTCACACCCAGTTAAAGTCACAAAAAAAGGATCGATGAGATCCCATGATGTATTGGAACTGAACTTAGCCCCACCATATAGCCCCACATGGCCTCATATCCAAAATCCAACAACTGCACCACAATAAAGGATCATATCCCCATCCAAGTTTATTCCAAAGTATCAACTGTCAACATTACTAGAACCGAGAAAGGGGGTTTTCAAATTTTATTGTTCCATTAATTTAGTTCCATCTTTCCATTTGGTGAACTGGGTTGATCACACGAGGATTATTATTCACTGGGAATCCATTTAATCAACTGAGTTTATGTGATTAACTAGTTTACATGTTACACCCATTCAATCACATAAATATCCAGAAAAATAGAGGTTCATTCGTGCACAAAAAATACCACCAACTTCCATGATTTTCATTGGGCATAAGCCCATATAATTCACAACACATAATCAAGGATAAGGAGTACAGCATAAAAATTTATCACACCCCCTTCATTCTTTAAAATTTCATTTATTATCTTCATTAAGGTTTGGTTTTATCCATCCCCACATAAACAATAGCATACCCACACCACATGATACACACTAAGGATAGATGAAGGAAAATCCCTACTTGAATGATCAAAGATCGACATTTTTCTCCTGGCACCAATAATTGGGGATGTGTGACTTGCATTGGAGGAACTCAAAAGACTCTGAGAATGAGTAGGAAAGGCTTTAGCATAGGCACACCACTCGCCTCGGGTAGGGGGACTCCAAACACACTAAGGAGAAGAAGGAAAAGAGACTAGTCAGAAAGAAAAGAATTATCATGTGATAAAAAGGTGAGATCATGGAGTAACGGGATATGAGGATCTTCTGTGGAATTAATGTTTGATCGTTGTTTCACCTCGCGGTTAGACGGTTACACACGATGGAATTTATGGTTTATTTAATAATTCTCATCAGAGGGGTGTCCAAAACAGTTGTGTGTTAAAGGATTTAATTTAAGAGAGGAAAATGTATCCTTTGAGGGTATCCCCACTCCTATGGGATTTAAAAACGTTCTTTATGGTGCTAAAATTGGCTTTCAACCACATTAAAAATGTTAAAAGACATAAAAGTAGCGTTATGGGAAAAACTGGGGAAGGAAAATCCTGACACCCCTCTATGGCCGATTGGTGAGACTGATAGTTGAAACTGATTGGTGGAACAGATCGGGTGAAGATAATACCATGAAGCTGATACTGTGAAGCTAATTAGTGAAACCTATCTATGAATCTAATTTGGGGAAACAGATCTGTTAAACTGATTTGGTGAAACTGATCTGTGAAACCGATTTGGTGAAACCGATATGTGAAACCGATTTGGTGAAACCGATCTGTGAAACTGATCTGTGAAACCGATTTGGTGAAACCAATCTATGAAACAGATTTTGTTAAACCATTCTGTGAAATCGATTTTGTCAAACCGATATTTTAAACTGATTTGGTGAAACCGATCTGTGAAACCGATTTGGTGAAACCGATCTGTGAAACCGATTTGGTGACACCAATTTGGTGAAACCTATCTGTGAAACGGATTTGGTGAAACCGAAATGTGAACCTGATTTATTGAAACCAATATGTGAAACTGATTTGGTGAAACCGATCTCTAAAACCAATTACGTGAAACCGATCTATGAATCCAATTGGGTGAAACTAATCTGTGAAATCGATTTGGTGAAACCGATCCATGAAACTGATTTGGTGAAATAGATCCGTGAAACCTATTTGGTGAAACCAACCAGTGAAATCTATTTGGTGAAACCGATCTGTGAGGCCGATTGGGTGAAACCAATTTTTTAAACAGATATGGTGAAATTGATCTATGAAACTGATTGGGTGAAACCGATCTGTGAAACTGATTCGGTGAAACCAATCTATGAAACTGATTTGCAAAAACTAATCTGTGAAACCGATTTTGGGAAACAGATCTGTGAAACCTTTTGGTGAAACTGATATGTGATGCTGATCTATGAAGCTGATCTATGAAGCTGATCAGTGAAACTGATCAATGGAGCTTATCATTAGAGTTGTTCAATGGATCTGATCAGTGGAGTCGATCATTGGAGCGGATGGGTGGGACTGATCGATGAGTCTAAGACACCACAACACTTAGAATTTTGGCAAAGTAATTGACCAGGAGGGTCTGGGCCATTACATATATCATATCTATAAAACATATAAAATAAAATTAAAACATTTCCTTGAATATATAACATATAATTTTCATTAAATAAAATTCCATAAATAGTGATATGATTTTATAAACACAATTATTCTCTTTTTAAAAAAATCATAAAAACACATCTTTTATATTCAATTGGTTTTTATTTTTATTTATCAGAAATTTAGAAATCAATGAATAATTATTTAAACATGTTTAAATAATATTTTCATAATTTAGTTGATACTATTCATTCTCTCCATCCAATTTGTTCAAAATTAACTACTATTTAAAGTAATAATATTATTACTGTATGATTTTTCAATATAACACAATGTTGTGTGCAACGTAATATTTCGGAAAACCCCAATGTTACATATCAAGTTCTCTATTGAAAAATGAATCCCCATTAACATAAAATTAATTTCATATTAATAAATATTAATATAAAAGGAAATGTATTATTCTATAAATACCTAAGTAATTATATCATTCCTCCCTTTTGGTAATTGGATCCTCACAATTTTAAAATTGGGCTTGGAAACATCACTGAAAATCCAATATCAAAAAAAGATTAAATAAAAATATAACCTTATAAAAAGAATGAAAAGTAAAAAGGTCACCCAAGATAACACATACTAGGATTAAATGTTGGAAAACATAGATATGAAAGAAAAATGAACCATCATGTTCTGATGGAGGGTGATAGAAAACATGATGATGAGAAAGTTAACTACCTTAAAACCATAAACTTTTGATGGGTTAAATAGTCATTTATTCCCAAGAAAAAAAATAGGAATTTTTTTTTTCAAGTTTTTTTTCATAATTCTGAGGAATTTAATTATGATATTGACTAAGAACATAAGGAAATATACTTAATTTTAATGTAGAGTTTCATCCTTTAATAAGTTTCTACTACAAACTCATCTTATCTTTAAATGAGGAGTATTCAAGATGACTTGGTCACACATGAAGTGATAGAATCAACTTCTAGAGAATCAAATAATATACAAAATATAAAATATATATTTCACCTATCTTTAGACATTATCCAAAACCAAAATGGTTATTACAAGATCAGATAATCCCACAAAAGGATTATCATTAATAAAAATAAATATTTCACATAATCACTAAAATTATAAAAACATTACCCATAGTTCAAAAAATACCATTCAGTACACAATTGTACTTAAAATTAATTAAATTAATCCAAACTAATATTGAAACCCAAAATTAAGAAGGATTTGATCACATAGTATTCCATGATAAATCTTAACATTCATCTCCAAATAACATTGACTACTCTTTAAGTATGACAATGAAAAATAATTAACCTAATCACATATTCTCTATGATAGGCTAATAATTTCCATAAATAACCCAAATCACTATATATCTACAATAACTATACATATTATTTGAAAATAATATTTGATCCATTACTCAATAAATGAAATCCCGTAGTATTCTATTTTCCTAAGCCATATAGTTTTCCCAAAAGAGAGAACATTTTCCAAAATAACATTTACCACTTAATCACCAAATCATTTTCATATACTAAGGATATACATTTGATAAAACATAAGTTCCCCAAATAAACTTATTCATGATCTATAAAATCATTTAACTAAATATAATAAGTTATATTGATTAGGTACTTCATGTAGGATAATGGTGGTTGATGCGACCTTGTCACCCTTTGACTGTGTGTTCGATTCCAATGGCCCTTCCAGACGCGGTGGCTTTTCAACCATTCTGTGGGTTTTCCATTATTAAAACCATATGATTCTTATAAAATTTTCCAAAATAAGATAATTTCCTCAAAAAATAACCATAACCATCTTTATCATCAATTTTTATCCGATACCATTCATTTTTTATTCCAAAATGTAATAACAATTAATAATCTCAATAAAAACAGATCTTATGAACCCTAAGGTTATCTATTATGTCCACACAGGAAAAGATAATTCTTTATTGAATAAAATTTTTACCTAACAAACTTAATGGTTACACATACTAGAAATATTATTCAAATGTAATCCCATCCTCAAAAGAGCATTAATACTTTTAAACGTTTCATCATTCTACAAGATACCATAACTCTTAAATACCTTTTATGTAGACTTCTTACTCATTAATCATTATTTATAAACCATTGACAATAAATTTCCACCTTATTTCATAATACATCATTCTTGTTGATTGAATATCATCTTCATTTATAAATATCAGTCAAACAATGATTCATTATTTATGGATATGAAAATAAATCATACCTTGAATCCAGATATCATGACCATCTTGGTGTTCTCATTCCATTTCGGCATGTTGTCCTACTTTAAAAAAGTAAATGTTTGCTCCAATTCTGTAATTTAACTTTTTTTAGAGTTGGGAAAGTTGAGATCTTGAAATCAAAGGAAAAAAGATACCATGACCCATAATATTGTTTTAGAAAAGTGTCGGTGTTGGATAACTCAAAACATTTCTCACATATGATTTGAATACTCAAGAAGCGGTCAAAATCATTCGATTGGGTTTTTTCCATAATAAGGATTATCAAATGATTAGGGAGGGAAAATAAGGTTGTGAAAGATCTATTTTCATCCATCTTGAAAAATGATCCTTAATCTACTAAAACGAATCAACAATTAAACATTAAACAAATTATTATAATAAAAAAAGAATACTCTATAGGGTAAAGATAACATATAAACTTTTATATTTCTCTAATCTATCAACCTCCTAATATCTCAACTTTTCAAGTTTTTATGCAATAAACATATATTACCATAACAGTCCAATATTTCCCATATCATTATAACCCTCTTGGTTATATGGGATCCTTTACCTATACCGCAATAACACCCTAACCCCTAATGTTATCTAAACTGATCTATGATAACAACTATATGGCCCCAGCCATAAACATTAAATAATCTTGAGTTGGGTTAAGATATCATATTTAGTATCTGTTCAGGTTTAAGGTTTTAGAGAATTAGTCCATTACTATTACATCACATCTCAAATATTACAAAGTAGACACTTCTAATCTATCCAATATTTTCACAATAATAAAAATCCTTAAATAAAACAAGAATTATTTTCTTGATAAAATTATTCTTGAATTATTCATTTCTCTTACCCTTCATTATACCCTATGAAAACATTTCAAAAACTTGGGATGAACATAAAAATCTCATTAAAGGATATAAAATAATCAATGATAACATTAGTCCGTGAATATATACAAATCAATGATGTCATACTTTTTACTCAAAAAACATTTGATCTTTAACGTACCACATGAAATCATAAGATTTATGAATTGTTCTTATAAATCATAATTCATAATGGTAACTTATGGAATCCATAACATAGTGACATTATTGATTTCACAACTAAAGAGGGAGTAACCATCAAGGTTTATTTTGGAATACCCATCATAGTATATTTTTTAAATATCATAGGAGAAACCTTAATGTTTACATCCATAATATTACCCAATGAATTGGGGAGCTATCACGTACTCACCGACCCTGGGTTTATCACAGAACAACCCATATATATATAATCAATTCCCAAGAACCATAACATATTCATAACACATAAAACAAGCATAAAGTAAAGATAACATTTCCACATTATAGTAACAATATATGATTTTACAATATTAACATAATCAATGATTTCTAAAAACGATTTTCAAAACCAATATACATGAAAAGGGTATATGGTATTTAATATCCTTTAAAAACATTATGGCTTTTTATGGAATCCAAATATCAAATAATTCTCATAGTGGCAGAACGGTTTTTGTCGCCGCCTATGTTAAAAGAAACATTCCTTTTCTTCTTGAGTTAAATTATTTGTAGAAAAAAATAATTTTGAAAAAAACTTAATTTAATTAAAATAAATAGGATATAATTATATTTCATATAAAATAAGGGTGTGTATAAACCAAAATATGCCTCAATGAAAAGAGATTGAGACGAAGTCCCTTACAAAGATCGTATAAATGATGTAAGAATTTATCAATGGGGATATTATATTTAGAAATAATATATCCAAACAAATATAAGCGGAGATTATAACATAAATAAATAAAATATGATTCCAGAAATAATATTGGCATAATATAACCAATGAAGAATTCATGAAACCCAATGAGAGAAAATTTTATTTAGAAATTCTATTACAAAGATCATTTTGTAAAAAATAGATTGATTATGATTATTCACTATAATTAAACAAAAATAATGTATAAAAAAAGATATAACATCAAAATTTATTTCTATCATAATCATACCCTGACATAATCATGAAGTATATGATTAACCCAATGAATGGAAATTGGGTTAATAAGTTTGTGTACGTTAAGTTTGACTTGAATTGTTCATTCTTTATCTCCATAAATAATAAGAATAAGTTAATTTATAATTGAATAAGAAAATTTTTAAAGTTTATTATTCAATTTTTATCACATATTACATTATTGTAATAGTCATATAGTTATTCAAGTTCATATTGGCAGTTTTGTAGATATTCGGAACTTGGGACAAAAATGAACTTCTTATAATTAAAAATTGTCCACGTAGTCAAAATTCTGTTATATCAATAATAGTATTATGGATTTAAATATCATATTTATATAGTATATATATGTATTTATAATATTCCATAACATTTGGTTATAAGTAATTAAATGTACTTTCCATGGAGATGGTATGTTGTACGTACGCATGAACGCTACTTTCATTTCATTGTCTTTTTTAAAGGAATGAAAAATAAATGATACATAGGAATGTTATAATTTTAGTACAATAGCTATGTTATATATGTTTCAAAATTTCCTCAATTACATTTTAATACATTCTATGAATGGTCTGAACAAGTCATATCACCTTTAAGGGGTGGTATGCTGCACTTCCTCAAAAAACATATCGTATTTACACATTATGGAAAGCATAAAGGTATATTGTAAAAAAATACATAAGAATATAGATAATATAAATATAATATATATAATATATAAATATAGTTCCATAATAATGGACACCATGATGGGTGGTAAAAGAAAATTGAACATTCTTCGTTTCGTGAGGCAGTAGTCTGCCGTACACAGAAATAGTATGTTTGTATCCATTAGATGGAGGTGTGTGTAAGTATAGTTTGAATAAATCCCGTAATAAAATACTTTTATATTTAGGATATTGGTTTTGTTATGTAATCAAATAATAAGAAGACAATAGGGGGTGAAGAAGGAAAATAAAGAAATGGAACATGAGAGAACAAGTTACCTCCAAAATGGGTAACTTTTTTTTATTTGTGTCAAAATGAATTCTTAAATTTCCTTTTTCCAAAGTTAAGGATTATAGGAGGAAGGTAGGGATATTTGGTGCTTATTTGGTTAGAATTTTGATGATCAAAATATCCTCATATGTGTTAGTTTTGTGGGTAGAGTTGGTGGACATTTATAAGAGGGAGGAAGGGCACTTTATGAAAGTATTGAAATATTAATTTATAATAAATTCAATTTTGATTAAAAATTGTCCAAAACTCGTTTATTTAAAATTGAAGATGATTTGGGTTCGAATACCCATCATCCAATCATTTTATACATGTTTTGAATATTTTTTTCCTTATATTTTTTGTTTAACATTTATTTTACCCTTTTCAATCTTACAGTGATATCATGTTCTTTAAATATAGTGGGCTAATGTAATTACCATATTATGTCAGAAAACCCACTAAAAGACATTTATGAAATATTTGGACTTATATTATCAATTTTTTGAGTCATATATTTATATTAATTTAATATCGTTTAATAAACAAGTTTATGTTTTATGTTATTAATTATGTCCATTTTGGGTACTATTCATACATGAATTTTTTACAAATTTATTACAACATTATTCCATATAAAAAACATTAAATTATTTATAAAATTTCATATTCACCTATAAAATTCATGTATTACATAAATTATGTTAAATAATATGTATAAGATCATTAATTTGAATCCTTTATTAGTTAAGGAATATCTACATCATCATTGTGTCATAATTAAATTTATATATTTATTGTCTAAATTTTAAAAAAACCATGATTTAAAAAAAAAATTAATATTTATAATTATTATTTATAGTTAAATAGATCTGTTATATAACCCCATATTAGAATTATTTTAGTAAATTATACATGTTTATGTTATATTTCACTTTACTTTAAATTCATTCTTATAAAATGCCATTTTCACATCCTAGTGGCTTCATGAGGTCCCAAAATCGACCCAAGGATACCCATGGTCATACATATCTCATCCAATTGGATTATGAAATTTTTTAGGGTAGTTTAATATTATTATAATATTATTATTCCCCTTATTTACTAGATTTACCCTTCAACAATCGTAAATAAAATAAATATTGAAGTTATAATTTATAATTTCAAACAATAAAAGGAACCGATTAAAAAAATCTACCTTCTAACTCCAAATAGTGAATCCATTTTTCAAAATTCAAAATACAGATTTTGTAGTATTTAACTTAAAATTAATTCCCTTTGTCAAAACCAAAAAGTGGGGTTTTAAAAAGTAATAACTATAAAATGATTGACAAGTGTTTAGATCCAATTTCAATGGTAAATTACTAAAACGATCAAAATTGGATTAAATGATAAAAACATAATATAATTATACTTAAAAACAAATTAAAAGGCTAATCTAACTATATAAATAAATTAAATGAAAATACTGTTTTCAATTAAAATGTATAAGTTTTTCCCTATTCATTAAAAACGTGAACTTTATGAGAAAATTAACCAAAATATAACCAAAGAAAATTTAGGTGTCCCACTTCTATAGATGAATTTTATTTCTTCAAATAGAACAAATAAAAGTGACAAAAACTAAATTTAAAATGGGTTCTCCCTCAAAAGGCGGTAAAACTGCATTTTTAGAAAAACTCCTCATTTATCTAAAAAATTGAATTTGTTATTATATCAAATATAGAGAACATATAAGATAAATTTAAAACATTTAATTTAATATATAATATATATTTTTCAATAAAATAAAATGAATAATGTCTGATATTATTTTATGAAGACAATTATTTTCTTTTTTAATAGGTTTTCATAAAAACACATCCTTTAGATTCAATTAATTTTTACTTCCATTTATAAAACATATTTTAACTAATGAATCATTATTTAAACCTTTTTAAACCATATTTTCATAATTCAGTTGATATTATTAATTCCCACCATCCTAATGGAGAGGTGATAACTTCTATTTGAAATAAAAATATTAATAATATATTTTTTTCGGTAGAACTCAATGTTGTGTGCAATTTAAGATTTCGGTGAAACACATTGTTTTGTGTCACATACTCTAATGTAAAAAGAGTCCCATTTAACTTTGAATTAATATCTTATTAAAAAAATATTAGGAGAAAAGAAAAGGTTTTATTCTATAAATACTTGGGTCATTATAGAAGTGGTAATCAAAATATAATTATATGAAATAAAATATTTCTTCCACATTAAAATTTTATTACAATAATTTATTAACATTGTGTAAATAATAATTCAAAAATTTTCATTGACGAATTTTACCTCATCTTTGAGTAACCTCCTTACGTTTGCATCAAAATCCATAATGTGGTGTATTTCTATCAAAAATAAGGCTTCAACGATGATCAGATGAAATTTGAATGTTTATTTGTTTAGGAATTGGTATAATAAAATAATATTTATTGTTGGAATGGTAGTGGAGAAGGGGTGGCCTTTTATATGGGATATGAGTGGTACACATTAAAGTTTTTGAATGAATGATTTCCACCCACATTATTTTCATGTTACAATTCTCCCAAAATAAAACATTCTTCACCCTAGATAAGATAATTCCAAAATATTTCTATCGAATTTGTTTTATACATGTTTTGGATCATTTTGAACATTTTCATATTAGTTAACCCCCCCCCCAGTAAACATATTTTTACCTTAATCGCGGAAAAACAATTTAATGTATATAATATTCATTGTGGATGAAAATTATATTAAGAATTTTACATAATATAAATTTTATAATTCTAAATATTTAACCCATTTTTTAAAATTACATTCACATAATAAATAGAATATAATATAAAATTAATCTCATAAATTCAATAAAAAACATGTTTTTATAGAGAAAATGTTTACAAATTAACAAAATTTTAAAAGAGAAAATCAATTTAAAGTAGATTAGAATTAAATATAAATTACTAATTCATGTATAATATATCTAATTATAATTGGGAAAAAAATTAAAAAATAAAATAACATTATAACTAAAATTATTTTTTATTAAAATTAAATATTTTTTACTATTAAAAAAATTGATCTTTTCGAAAAATTCCCAAAATTTTGCCATCATATAATTTTAACATTATGATAAAAAAAACATTTTTCTTTAACAAATTTTATTTTATTTTTTTCACAAAAAATTACTTCCTTTGAAAAAAATTAGTATTTTTGAAACATATAGATTTTATTGAAATGTTATATAATTTTTGAATCAATTTGTTTTAATTTTATCAAATAATAATATAATAATTTAAAACATGGTTATTACTATTCATATAGATCTATTTAATTTAAATGTTATTTGTGAACTTAGTAAATAACTATATTAAAAATATATTTTGGTTTTCATAAAACATTATGATGTGTGTAACGCTTCCGGAGGTAGTGATGTGTATAGTGCTAGAAAAACATGGTGGTGAGTGTAATATAGGCTATAAAATAAATTTATTTTATTAAAATTAAAACCAGAAGACATATGTTTTAACATTATATACACCATAAAATTAATTTCTCTCTAATGATTCAAAACTATAATAAAAACAAATGAGAAAACTTATTCCTCATCATATCATCAGGTCTGATTGTTTCTTCCTCAAATTGGTAGTTTTACAACATATCATTGAGTACATGAGTGTTATTAATTTATAGAATATTAGTTTTATGGTCTAGAATAACCACCAATTATTCCTTACAATAAATATACTACTCTAGTGGTATGACCTCAGAGTTCAGTATATGTGAAGGATTAGGTGTCCACATCTTTAGGATTGATACATAAAACACGTCATGGAATTGAGATTCGTTTTGTGGAAGAGGTAGCTAATAAACAATCATGATACTATGATCTAGAATTTAAATGTTACTAATATAACAAGGTCTTACTTTCCATTTCTTCTCAATTTTCATGACCTTATTTTCTAGGGAAATTATTAGAAACACATTTTAACTTTCATCAATCTATAGATCACACTATAAATTATCAAAAAAATATACTGACTCTAATCATCTATGTTTTGTTTTTTAATGACTTTAACATTATCTTATATTTCATCAAGTATCTCATATCCTAATATATTTCATTATCTAACATCATTCAAACATATTAGATCTCAATATTTTATTACATTGAGATATTCATAAGGATACATCTTAATGCTTTAGTGAAATATATTTTTAAGAGAAAACAAAATTAGAGGAAGGTGTCCATCCCCAAAAACAATTAAATGGAAAGAACAAGATCTTAAGAAATCTTGTAGGGTTTTAATTTCTATATTTAACTAACCATCTATTTGAGGATAATACAGATCTTTTAAATTCAAATCTGTATGAAATTATTGCTAAAGACATCGCCCAATCGTTGGCTTAAACCTCAGATCCAGATCAAACACAATTCAATTTGGTACTCCATGGAACCTTTTAACATCATTAATATATTTTTTGGAAATCTAATAATGAGATAATTATTCTACGATATTGATGATGAATGCTGAATTAGTGATTAAATAGACTATAGACTATATATAATTATTCCGTTTATAAGTTTTGAAGAGTCCACCAAAAAATTCCACAATGATATTTTCCCACTTCTAATTTGGTATGGGTACTGAACTTAACATCCCCTTAGATTTTTTTTCATTTTTCCATAACTTTTTAACATATCAAGTACCAAAATAAAATATCTTCAATATCTCTCTTCAATCCATCCCACCAAAAAAACTCTACCAATTCTCTATACATCTTCATACTTCACGGAATAATAAAGAATGGAGTACTATGATCTTTCACTAAAACTCTTTCATAAAATACATTATGGAAGGAATTCATACATGGTTTCGAACCCTAATCACAACATCATGATCAAATTTATCATCTTGATCATTTTTAACCTTATTTTTCAACTCTACATCATCCTTATGCACCTATTTCATCTTTACGGAGATATATAGTTGAACATTCTATTATGAAATATATGATTTTCCCCTTGTTTTAATATTTCAATATCCATCCATTTTAAATACATAATTTATTTTCCTTTTTAATCCTCATCATGTATAAGTGATCATGATAATTTAGACTTAAATCAGTGGTCACCTTTTTCTCTTTCCTTGGGTGTTAACTTTTTAAGATGTTATAATATTTAATCAATTCAAACAGTATTCTTTTGTGAATATTCATTTCCATTTGTGAGATTATATACATTAAAATTTTATGATCATAATATATATCATACCTTTCTATATAAATATAATGAATTTGATCCTTAGTGGATTGATTATAGTAGCTAACTCTAAATAATGACATGGGTAAGTTTTCGCAACAATCATCAATTTTCCAAGGGAAGAAAGTAAAACCATGTCATATTTCAAAATAAAACATCCCAATCTCTTCATGGATGCATCTCTATATATTAAAAAACAATCTCTGCTTTAGGATAAGTTATGCATAGGTTCACTGACTAGTCTTCTCTTCAGTTCTAGGAAATTGTTTTGACATTAATCTTTCTGAGGAACTTTTCTCCGAAACAAGTTAGATTGGTCATAGGATGAGATTATCATGAGAAATGTTCCCCTAATTATCGATAAATTCAATCTGAACCATGAATAAATGGATCATTGTATCTTTGGATGATATAGTCCAAATTTTAATATACTCTATCTTTAATGGTTTTACTGATATACCACCACATTTTATTGTGTGACTAAAGAATAAAAAATATTATAAAAGGTAACACTTTGTAAATTGTTCATATATATTTATCCTTCCATAGGTTCTTCAGTACAACTCTAAAGTGCTCCTCAGGATCTTCATTTATCATTTATTAGATTATAATATTCTTTATAATAGAATAAAAATACTAATCACAGTTATATATAATTACATTATTCTTTAAATACATGATGATAGATGGGAAATTAGTTAAACAGAATAGAATCAATACATATTCATATTTTCTATATCTTCTATGAAATGTTTTTTTGGTATATCCTCTTTCCTAACCATCAATTGATACCAACCACACTGAATTTCAATCTAAAAAATATTTATCTCTGTGTAGTTGATTAAAAAAATCATCAATACATGCAATATGATACATTTTATTAATTTTGATCTTCTTTATCTTCCAATAATAAAGGTAGTTTTTCATTGATCCATCTAAAATTTCAACCAAAATGATAAGTTCAACCCATGGTTATGCACTTGATTGAATGATTACCTTGTCAAGGTTTTACTGCATTTTCTTCTTCAATACTTGAAATTAAATTTAGAATATTGTATAAATATTATATGAAAATGTTTCTGCACCATATATGTGTTCTATTGAGAGAACAAATTCATGTTTTTTTATGTCTAGGAAACTCTTCCAGAAATACGTTAATTTTTTTTCATAATTGGTATATAATCAATGTTTTGTTTCTCTTCTACTTTTTGATATGTGCACCTCTTTTGAATGGGAATTAAGACCCATTCAATTGATGTGATTTGTATGTGATGTTAGTACTTATCGTTAAATTAATAGAAGAATATAAGTTAGATTGGGATATTTTATGTTACTTCCCTTTCCTAAAAATTAATTTGGGATTTATATAGGTAAATTCAATACATGCCCAATATAATATCAAATCCAACCATATGAAGATTGAAAAGATTGGAGGAAGAAAATTCCCACAAATAACAACTGATATTGAATCATATCCTTGACATGTGGCCATCATATAATTTGGGATTTTTACTTCTAATTATATATATAATCATTTGGGGGTAATCATGATAAAAATATAAAATTTTTTAAATATGAATTAATGGGAATACATAGAGTCAAATTTGATATTTTAAGTTCCAGAGTGGATTTTATGTCTACCTTTCACTACATCATTATCGCACCCCTTAGGAGAAAAGGTTATCACATGATATTTACCATTATCTCCCTTACTAAGAGGTTACACACATCAATTATCATAATTAAACATTATATTTGGGAATTTGTTAGCATAATTACTGTACTCCTTTAATTTGAAACAGTAGATTGTGGGTGTTTCATTCTATCTAGCTTCCTCTCTATTCACATCATTTACTAACTTCATCCCATAACTCTAGAAATTAACTGTCAGATGTCCTTCCCTTCCAAATATAAAACATTTAATAGTACCCTTAATACAATTTCCTTTATTATTTTACCCACGCATTGAAAATAATGTAAATATCATCATCTTCTCTCTATGATTCATATATTTTCTATCGAACCCAGTTTTTCTCTTCTCAAAAATCCATGAGATTGATATATTACTTCAACCTAATTTTCTTCATTTATGAAACCTGATGTAATCTCATCATGTCTTCTGAATTTTCATATGGATAAAAAATTATATACATGGTTTTAATCCACTAAAGTATCGATCAAAATTACATTAATTTGGTATTATAATACCAAATTAGTACCTCAAAATTCTTATAAAATTTTCCAAATATGATCCAATTGATTCATCATCATTTTTCATTAAATCAATGAACTCCATATGAATCACTGAAAAAAGAATAAAAGGAATTAATGTTTTGAAAACAATTTATTCAAACTCATCCAATTCCCTGGAGTAAATTTTATCATATTTCCTCATATTATTAATATGGGTCAACCATTGATATAGATAACCTTCTGAATGGTAGAAATCAAAAATAATATTTTTCATGTTCCAAACAGAGGATAATGGAAAAAGTGTTTTTAGTGGTTTTGATCAATATTTCACTACCTAGTGGATTAGATAACCCCTTAGAATATGGGGGCATCCCCACATGAAGGACTCAATAGAATTATGTTGCCTCTATTTTTTCATTTGGAATTATATCATGATTCATTGCATTAGATAGTTGGGTTAGAATAGAAATGAAATTTTTCATTCCATCTCAAATAATGTTTGGATGCATTGGAGTGCCATCATTTCATTGTCTACCTCACTCATCATTAAAAAGGTTACTTTGGGTCCTAGAAACTGAATGAAACCAAAAAATATTGTGTAGGAAAAGATAATGATTATAGGGAACCAAATAATCATGAAAAATAACTTATAACATGTTTAAATCATGAAACCTTATTTAATATATTATACATTTATTTTATCCAATCTTATTAATGGTCATAATCTATTAAAATCATTAGTGATGGTTCTTATATATTTTATGAATATTGAAAGTGTATCTCATGGGAGTACGACACTATATTTCAAGCAACACCAATTATAATACATCATGTGATGATCAAGTTAATATAAATGTGACCTTTTTAAAGAAAATAAAACCTATATACCATTCTCCAATAGAAACATATACTTTTAGTATCTAGAAAATGATTTTCTTTATTAGAAACTACTCACACTATCATTTTCCAAAAATTCTAAGATATTTTCCTATAATTTGAATAATTTATCCATAAAAATGTACATGGGATATTACTAAGGTTTAATCATCCTATTTTCAAAATGTTTACAAAAATATATCCCTATATACCAACTATAATGACCAAAGATTATCATAAATAGATATTATATCATTTTTATGACAATTCATTACGTTAAACAAACACATATTTTAGGACCATAATTGTTTAGTGTATTTGAAAGCATATAAACACACACACAATGGTCCATAATAAAAATACATCATATACAAATATTGTCATCATAACTACTACCACTCAGATACATATCATATGTAATAAATATCATTATAACCTGATGTATAGATATATTAGAATGGGTGAGATCTTAATCTCAATAATAGTAATAAAGGGAGAAATAAAATTATAACATGAATAGAAGGGTATGAGAACATGAAAATAAAATTTTTAAACCATACCATTCTTACTAATGATCATAATGTTGAGTCATGGAATAAATATTTTCTCTTCATAAGACATGAATCAAATATGAAAAAATGTACATGATCTATTATTGCAAAACATTATCATAATAAATTTATTTGTAGTTTACACATAGTCAAAGAAAATCATTTACATTTTTATAAAGGATCTATGAAAAGGTTTTCATAATGGAATGGTTTCACTCTTCAACCCCTCATAGTTGTCAATATTCACTCCTATGATAATAATATCAAAGAGAGTCCCTTACTGAACTGAGTTCACTACCTATTTTATTCTTTTCTATCTGATTTGATACTAATATCTACCCAATGAATTAAAGTGTTATGCGGTCCAACCTAAATCATAATGAAATTCATATTTATCTGTTCGAATGGATCAGAAAACCATCATCCTATCATAACCCATGAAATTAAATGTGTTTAATAAAAATTTCATAATATCATAACTATTATAAAACAGTTATGTTTCATACTCATTCCATCATTTCATTATAGGATAACTTGTTTAAAAAGAAGAGAATTTCATAAAAAAATTCATGGTACAACCCAAAGAGGATAAAAAGTTTCATATAAATCCCACCATCATAAAAATAATCAATTACTATCCTGAATGATAATTGTATCCTTCGACCATATCACTAATAAGAGATAAGTAACATCAATGGATTTTATCTTTAATAGAGAAATATTTTAATTAATCATTTTAAAACATTTATTGTAGAAAATATTACTTATACTTTAAAAACCACTTCTCCAAAAATAAATTTTTAATAACATATAATTTTTAAAATAAACCTGATAATAAACAATAGAATATTTAATGAAAAAACCCCATTTAAAAGGGTTGTTTTTTTCATTATGTACATGTTAAAATAAAGATTCATTCCATATTTTTAGTAAAATCCATAAGATAATAGTTTGTAAAATGATGTGATGGTTCCATTGAAAAAAAATTACAAAATAGAAAAATATGGGAAAAAATTTATTTTAAAAATAATATTATAATAATAGAAAAATTGAAAACTTATTTAGAATACATGGTTTTGGAAAATAACTAAATTTTGACCAAAGAGATAATTAAATTCACATTTTATTAACAAAATTAAAATTTTATTAACTACCAAACCGTGGAAAATGGGACTATTAATTGAAAATATCATGAATATTCATAGGTGAAAAAAATATTTGAGCTTTATGAGATATGAATCATACAATTTTATCATCATATACAAAATCATATACAATCATGATAAACAATTAGATTGTGACATAAAATCATTACTACTATGGAAATATTGAATTGTAAGAATCGTAATGGAATAACATAAAATATCATGAGGATAGATAAATTAATGATATTAGATGTAAAAAGGGTTATATATTCACTTCATGAAATAATATAGATGCATAAAATGACATAAGTCTTAAGAAGACAAATTGAGAAAAAAATACCTTACCATATCAAAGCATGATTGAACTAAGAGGAAAAAAATAAAAAATCAAAACATATATTGAAAAAATGGTTATTATAACCCAAAAAATAACATTAACAAGGAATTACTAATAAATGGGTAATAAAATATCATATGAAAATAATATATGGTATAATATATAAAAATATTTTTTTAAAATAAAATCATTACTATTTTTGGTAACATTAAATTGTAATACCCATAAACTAATTACATAAAATATCCCGAAGATAGATAAATTCATTATATTACATTTAAAAAGTGTTTTATATACACCTCAAGAAATAATATTGGTGCATAACATAATATAAATTTCAAAAAAGGAAAATTGAGAAAAAAAATACCATACCTTGTGTCTTGACTTTCGTCAGACATGTTAAAATTACATATATAATAAGTATAATCTTAGTAAACATCTATTAAATAAATTATTTATATATATAATAACATATATTATTTTATTATGATCATTTATTAACCATTTATTATCAATTCCATATTAAAGTTATGTTTTGGTTAATAACTGCTTTGCTTTTCATATATATTTAGATTTTTTATTTCTGCACCTCTTGGATTAACAATTATTTTATCATCTAAACAATTATAACAATTATATAAATATTATATATATTTAAAATATATTAATTTAGTTTAATTCATTAAATTTACAGATAGAAAATGAAGTACACCATTCTTGGAGACGGTAGCTCATATATATACATGAACATTGTTTACATTTATTTGGGATTAGAAGAAAGAAAGGTAAATGAAATAATACCAATATATAATCCTTTTAATTAAATATAATTCACATATTTTCATTATAACCATCCATATTAACTTTTATGTAATGTGATAATGAAACATATTTCTTCATGAGTTGGTTGCCCGTTGTCCAACTGAGTGACATTATCATATTCGCAAAAAACATAAAGAGTATGAAGGTTTGTGTGATATACTAATTCTATAAGTATAATAATATCATAAATATTAGAAATAAATAATAAATCCTTCATTATTTCTATTCATTAGATGTGGTAATATTAAAAATAATGACATCACTTTGCATGGCGGTAGTTCATTGTACAAAGGATCGATGATTTCAAACCCATTGTATGGAAGTGAAGATGGTCATAGTTCATGACCATAACATAAGAAGTTATTGATATCTAGAATATTTTTAGTTTATTATATAATCATGGTATAATAATAATTGATGGAGGTATGTGAAAAATAAAAAAATGCTCGTTGATTAATGTTATATATTATTTGGGTATCCTCCTTAGGTTTGCTCAAAAGTCCTTCCTATGATAGATTTATGTCCAAAATAAGTTTCCTATGATGTGTGTGTGGAATTTTTTAGTCATTATTTTATGTATTTTATTAACAAAAATGGTTTTATGGTGTGAATAAGAGAAAATAAAGGGTAAACATTTATAAGTGAGGTGAGTGGCACACTGGTAATATTTATAAAGAGAGAATTCAACCCACGTTTATTCATCTCAAAAGGCCTTAATAGTGAAATTCCTTTTATAAAATAATGTATAAGGTCAAACTATGAACTTTAAATTGGTTTTGGAATTATTTTGGGTCACTTTTTACCCTTATCTTTTTGGATTAATCCTCCCGGTAAACCCATTTTTTCATAAACTGTGGTAAATAATTTTTTCTATTTAAACTGATCATTTTAGAAAAAAAATTATGTTGAAATAATTAGATAATATAAATTATGATGATTAAAAATATGGAAAATATTTTTCAAATTTAATTTTATATAGGTGGAAACTTTTAATTTTAAATTAATCCAGAAGACCGGATGAGGTATCTGTTTGTTAAAGATAAAATGTTCAAAATAATACAGAGTTTTTATATCAAAATTAAATATTAAATTGGTTAAAACTACCTAAATTATATTAATTATATTAATAATTTAACTAATTTAACTTTAAAACCAATTAAAAAATAAATTATTTCCATAAATAAATTAAATGAAAAGGCATTTTTCAATTAAAATTCAGAATTTGTACTATTCATTAGAAAATAAAAATTTTCAAAAAAAAATCAAAATATTACACTAATATAATTTTAAAATGATATTTTAAATAATTAATTGAATTTTATAAATTTAATTTTCTAAATGATTCAATAATTAATTTTTTAATTTTTTTAAAAAAATACATATTTTATTTTTTTAATTTTACTTTCATAATATATAAAGACATTATTGGAATATAAATATCTTATGTTATATATATGATTTATTTTTAGAAAACAATTATATATAATACTAATGAAGTATTTATTACTATTGGTATCTATAATTTTAAGGACTATGTTATAGCGGACAAGTTTAAATAAATATATTAAAAACATATCATGGTTTTTTTAATACTCACTCTTGTGTGCAACACAAGATAACCTAGTGTTGTATGTAACTCAATATTAACATGGTGTTATAAGTTACTCAATATATCATAGAAATTTAATATATTGAAAATAATTTATAAAAACTCATATTTTAATAGTTAATGTGAATGAGAAACCATTTTATAGGTATTATAATTTCCCTCCAACCACCATTCTCTTGTTTCTTCTTCCCCTAAAATCTACTTACCGTTTTACCCATTTGAATGAAATATAGGGTGATAATAATTAATGCTAATGGAATTATTTATAGCTTGAGATAGTGAGATAATTTTTTGTGGCTAGAGGTTTAGCTGCACATGGGGAATGGAAAGCATGAATCTTCTACAGTGGGGAATGCCTGCAATTTCGATTTATGAAAGTGGTAGTTCGTCCTAATTTTTTTTTTGTTTTGAGGGGGGGGGGGGTAAATACTATTATAGGATTCATTAGAAAGAGGTAAAATATAAATAGGATAAAGATCATGTTAGCTGACATATTGGGAGAATAATGGCGCAAAAATATTGAATATTTGGAGTAAATAATAAGGCTTATGGGTTTGAAAGTTCACTAGAATACACGGATTTAGTTTTGATAAACACTTGTCGGGTGTGTATCTTACATCAGTATTATAGTTTTTGTTTTTTGATAAATATGTCAAATGATGTCGCATAGCATTATATTGTGTTTTATCTAGAATCACATAACCTTTTTCTACCGATGTACATGTTGGGTAAATATCATATCCCTGAATGTTATGTGGGGCGGTAGACCCACAATGTATCTCAATGCCTTGGATCATGGATCTCTATCCATTCACATAGTGTTTTCCATGGGTTCAAAATTCCATGTATCATATAAGATGTACTATATATATTTTCTTCTGATTATTTATAGTGTGTTAGTGTATTATATTACTTAGTCAAGGATTACATGTCACGTGAATAGGATAACATGTCTTGCACTATGTATTTTACATTATTTTTCATAACATTTTTCTCGATTATTAGAATAAAACATTAAAGTATAAAATTATATGAATTATCCTCACAGAATTTAGTATTATTAACTATTTATCATATTGAGATATTTCTAGATCGTTTTTTGTCAATTTTAGTTACATAGTTTCATAGAGATTGTAACAGCATTTGTGTGAGATTTTTATAGCATTCATGCGGTTAATATTCGCTTAGAAAGTCCCCGATACTATAGAGTGATTCCTCTATAAAATTATATGAATAGGTAACCCACCTTTTTTATATTGTGGTTAACTCCATCTATTTATGTGCAAACCATATGTTGATGTTTGGATGCTCTATAAAGGATAATACCCCCTCAAATGACAACCACTACTCTGTGGGGAATGAGTCCCACACTATGATTATTAGTATATTAAATGAATTTTCTGGGAGTTGGTAAGTAATTAATTTTAGGAATTATCATTTTCAAAAAAAATAGTAAGCATTTGTGCATGATACCTATGGGGATAAACTGGGAAGAATGATTATCTTCTTAAACTTTATTGATATGTTCACTTCACTAATATCATGTAACCAAATATATTTGTGCTAAAAATATATTTTATTTATACTTTTTTCAATAAATGTTTCCTTATCATTATATTTACACTCACCCCTACAAGGGAATCATTCCCATATGTGTTCTATATTTACATATGTTTTGTATTCCGAAATTCATTTCTATGGATATGGTGCTAGCGGAGTAAGTTATTATTGGATCCTAATTGTGTTTGAATTTCATGGAGATTGATTTAGTGTATTTATTTTGTGGTATTATTTCTATATTGGTCAATAATGGTCATTATTATAATATATTATTCCTTGAATGTTACCATTGTTTAGTATATTTTCCCATGTTATACTGTAATGATATATAGTGTCTCACTCATCCATCTAATAGTAGTATTGGATATTTTTAGTATTTTTATTATTAATTTTATTTAAATAAATGTTGTTATATATCTTATTTATAGGATTATTCCTCACATTTTTATGATATTCCATCTTCTTTATAGTGAAAAACCACTGCAAAATTAGAGGCGATCATATGAGGTCACACTACACCTACCGGTAGCCTCGCTTGGGTTCTATATAATTTTTTCATGTTAGAATTGATTTAATGATGTTAAATTATAATATATTTAGTTGGAAATTGGTTTTTTTATAATTTTTAGTTTAGAATACAAAGAAAAAAGTTTTTTTGCGTCTATTTTTTGGTTGAATGAAAAAATAACATTGTTATTTATGTGGGGGATGATGTATCCTCTCAAAAGATCGTTTATAATATGTTAATAATATTAGATAATTGAGACATCAGTTATAGGGTATAACCCGATGATACCTAAAATTGATAAAGTGTCAGTTTTATTTTCAACCCAATATTTATTAATTCATCTATAATAGAGATGTATTAACAAATTTTAATTTATATTTTCAAATATTATATTCATCCCTATAGATAAAAATGATTGTTATAGTCTATGGTACATGCTGATCAAATCCCAAAACATAATCTTCTAGTCACTAAATAGATTAGCAATTAGGCTTCAACAGAAGTAAATGATAGGGAGGTATTTTTCCATCTATTTTAATAGAGAATAGAAACACCCATAGAAAGGATTATTTTCATTTTAGGGTAGTATAATACTAACCATAATTTTTCTGAACATCTTGAATTCATGTATAATATCCCACATAGATTCTGAAGAATGTAAAATCCTTGGGAACTAGATGATTTTATAGGGTAAGTTACTCAAATTTTTTATTGTTCTATACGTCCACATTATTGATGAATGTTCGTTATAGAAGTATCATATATAGTGAATAAATACATAGTTTAACACTAATTACCTAAACTCTTGAAGAGTTCACTCAACCATGGATAAAGGTTTTTTTTGTTTATAGTGGGATTTTATCCTAACACATTTACTATGGTGAGATTAAGAGATATTATACCAATAGTAGGGTATTATGTGGGATCCTTAGTATACTTTAAGATTCATATATCATATGATTCATTCATAAGAAATGAATAACAATAGATTTATTTCAACTCAAGATTTGAATAACGTCACTCATAGGGATATTTTTTTTGGATTATTCTCTTATAAATTCATAGAAAATATAAGGTCAATGAGTATTCCATAGTGATCATGAGTTTCCAAGAATCATAGTATCCTGGAATTGGAGTAGGTTCATGTTTTCCCTCAGTATATTTTTTGTTTGTATCTAGCTAAGAAAAACTAATTAGATCGTATAATCTCCAGTAGACACATTTTTTATCTCTCTCTAAGACAAAGTCATAATAGTGATCCTATATTAGTTCTACACAAAAATAGGAATTCAATTTTCATACTTATGGAAATCAAGGAAACAATAATCTTGTTTATCCATAAAATAAATAATCATTGTATTTAAATGACATCATTATGAAAATAACACTTTTTCTAGGAAAAGGTAAATGATAAAGGGCCTCTTATTAGGGGTTAGGGTGGCCCACATAGAGGTGGAAAATTAGATGATATTGTGGTGTGGGTGCTACTATGTATGGATAAATATTTCATCAACTCCAACCACCACTACTTCCACATGGTAAATATTAGTAATAAAATACTATATGATATAATATAGGACAAATTCTAATGATATTTAGATCAGATAAGGTGGATACTTACATGGTGTGAGGTAATGTTTGGGTAATCTCTACTTTGGGACTTTTACCCATTGATACCAATGAAATAAATTATTTTCTTATTATGTCATTTGTTAAAAATTTAGAGATTTTCAGTAAACCCGTGCAAAAAAATTTATGTACCCAAACTAGAGTTGATTATCCTCTCATTAGTGCTTATCATCTATGAGAGATTACTCTTTGAATAGATATGTTCTACTTGTTTCTCATCATGGTCTATTTTACTCTCTATAACATTGTCCATAGTAAGTAATAGATATCTATATTAAGGGATTCCGTATATTTTTACCTTGATGAAGTGATATTAAATTAAGATTAAGGGTAAAAATTCTTATTTACTAGTGAGTGGTACCCTAAAAAAGGATATGTACTTCAAACCCTCATGATATTGTAGTCTATAAACCATGAATTATCTTCAGTAGATTTTTCTAATACAGAAGTTTTGGAAGATTAGATCCATAATACAGTGTAATACTATATAGAAACATTAAAAGGTGAATTTATATGATTTCCAGTTAATTGATAGGTAAATTTAATCATTTATTTTGACACTAGGACCAACCCAATTATGATACAAATTTATTTTATGGCCCATCATGAGAAAAGGGGGTTAATGGTAAAATTATAGGATTATTTATATTTTCAATTAATTAGAAATATTATGTTCCCTTATACACCCCTATTCAATTCACTATATTGGTGGATTATATATTGATCAATATTATTGAATATCATAATATAAACCATGATATAGTAAGTAATGAATACCTAATTCCATCGATCAAATATCTCTTAGACCAATTGTAATGGGTGATATAGTTTTCAAATATTGATCACATGTATGTATATCATCGATTTCATATCTTAAAAAATGATATTCCAAATATATCATTCATGTAACACTATAGTATCTTTGATCTATTAGTGATTTCATTCAGAATGATAAAAAACATAAATTAGTTAGTAAGACGCAATAATTGAATCCTTTATCCTTACATTGACCAGTTCATGGGATTTTTATTACTGGTATCCTAATGTATTCCTCAATGATGGAATTTCATTACCAAAATTTAAAGATTTTCTTGGTCTTTATTTATAAAAATAAGTTCTAAGATCTTCTCTTGAAATGAAATTTTTGGATTTTGGGAAGTTCATTTTCTGGGTTATGTCATCTTAGATAGAGGAGTGGAAGATATCCCAATAATGTTTGAGGCTATACTGGCATGGTTACCACAAAATATGGTCCCCAATGTGTGAAATTTCCGTGGTTTAGTAGGTTATTTTCATAACTTTTTATTTAAAATAATATATATTGATTCCAATATGATTCAAATTTCATTAAATGGGTATCCTTCATTATATGATGATCAGTGGTTGAAATATTTTAAGAATCTAATGAATAGGTTTACTAATGATCCAATTCTATAGTTTTAGGAGGAATAAGACAAGTATGAGATATTTTGTGATGCTTCAGGTTCTTGGATTGGTTTTTTATTCAAATTTTATTCATGATTTTGTATAGTTTTATTTACTTTAGGATGCATGAGAAATATTATTTTACCCATCACATGGAGAATGATGTTATCATCTTTTCCTGAATAATACAGTGACAATATCTTAATAGTTAAATATTTTTTTCTTAAAGGATCACATGAGTCTCGTATATTTCTTCTAATATAAATATCACAACCTAAGGTATACACAATTACTATAGTTTGTAAATGATTACAACACATATATTTTTTACACATTGTGGAAACGAAACATGTTATTTTATTCCCTTATTGGTAAATATTATACCTAGGTGACGGAGGAAGAATCTATGTCATAAGACAAAATGAAACAAGTTATGGTGGAAGACGGGTGAGGTTCTTAGTGTTGATCAATGGGAGAGAAATAAATATATATTCTCGTGGTGAAGGATTCCAAATAAGGGTATATATATTGATGAATATTTCTAGAACAGATGTTCTCAAGAGATCCCCCTGATAGATATTCAAAATTTTGAAAGTTTGTTATCAATTTTTAGGGGATAATAGTAGTTCTTGTGGAATTGATGGTGGATATGTTGAGTTAGACCTGACCTAACTCACTAATACCTAACTTTTTCTAGTATTGAGTAGAGTAATCTACTCCAAACCCTCCTATAATGGCCCTGAGGATGGTTATTATTATCCTATTAGAATATCAAATATGATGGAAGGCCTTGTACTAATGCACATTAATGTTACACACATCTTCTAAAATAATATAATATGGAATGGTAGTAAAGAAAACCATCTATAGTATATAAAATTATTTTGATAAACACATAGATCTAAATATTACTAAAAAATCATAAGACCTAGAGTGAGGAGGAAATATAAATACCCAAAAACCCATTTGGGGAACAATATAATGCAATAGAGGAAAATGGATATCCACTATTTACAACCACAATAATCGAATATTTTTTATTATTATCACATCTTGAAACAAATATACTTCCAATATATAAATATTTTTTCTACTTGTTTCATCATATAACAATATATCATTTATTTGAACACTATAGGTGAGGTTGAAATCACTACACATGTGTGAATATATACAAACAAAGAATTAAATCATGGAAATCAAGAAGTGACAATGTAAGGTATTTTCTAATTCAAACCATAATGGTAATATAGAACCCACCTATTGAGGAATAATCCAAATATGATATATATTCCAAGTTATATTATTCATTTAATGAACATGGGGGACATATCCCTACCCATTAACAAACAAACTATACATATAAACATGCCACCTCAAGGAACCCATGAGTCCATGTTACATAGTAAAACCATGACTATGTCAGCAATTCACATACATAATATAAGAACAATACCTCACGGAGAAGTGAATATCCATTTAGGATTTACCGAAACATGAGTTAGGAACACCACCTCATAGGGGAGTTAGTGTTATATAAGGGAGTATCATACTCTATGGATAAAGTTTTAGCACTCTAAGTATGTTGGGGAGTATAAAATCTATCGATTGGTAACCCAATCTCATTTAAGTAAGGTACTAATGATATATTTCATTTTTTATGGGGGGCCCATAGGACATATATATAATGGGAGTATCAATCATATTCCTTGATTTGGAGAACACAAACACCACATTTGTGGTGGATTTTCAAACTCATGGATGAATAATGGGGAACCACCCACAATAAATCACATGCTACCAAGTGATTACTATACCTCATGTCTACTCCAAACATCTCTCCCAAATACAGTCATTTTACTTACATATATTAATCATAAACCCAGCTAAAAATTATATAAATAGCCTCATATGGTCTATAAGTTCACATCATTACACTATACATTCCAAAAAACACTAGATAACCCATCTTCATTCCTATATATGACATATAGATAAAACATAAATATATTCTCATTAATGAGTACTATATTTTTATTCTCTATTAGGATCAAGATATGCATGGTTTTATCCACAATGTCACATTGCAATTACAAACACGGTAGTTTCACACCATAATTGAAACACCACACATCATAACTGGTGACTGTTTTCATCCACTCAATGTTTTAATCCACATAATGACAAAATGAATTAACATTTCACACAACAACCATGGATCATATTTTTCATTACCATCTCAAATAACTAAATTAAATATAGATTAATCCATTCTACACAACTACATAAATCATCAGGTCATTGATCACCTAAAATAGGATTAACTGGGGATATTTGGAATCCAGGTATGATTCACAAAAACTAGTCATACAATGCACTATAATGGGGGTGATCATGGTGAAATGTATTGTCTTGTGGAGTAATAATCCACATTTATGCAAGGAAATACACATTATATCCATGAATCATGATGTGGAGATATATTTTTTACCATTACAAGACACCCCACATCATTTTCCCGCTACTAAAATCATTTCCATCCCATGAAATCATAGTTACACCACACCTCCACTACCAAAAATCAATTCTTAAACCCATCGTCAAAAGGGGCGGTAGCATATACTAAATCAAAAATTTTAGAATTTTTGTATTCATGAGATTAATTTAGTAATAAAATATCTTGTACTAAAAACAGTGTTATGTAGGCCAATCCAAAATGATTATTATCATAATGATCCATGGTGCTTCACATGAGAGGTATCATATGAAAGACAAAATATCATGTATAGTTAGAATCACTGAAAAAATAATTTGATAGTGGATCATGTGAAGAGAAATGTGTCCTACATCAGATATTATTTTTTTATGTTTCATGAATACACACTATATAAGAACTATTGGATCACTGTTAGATATTTATTGGTTAAAGAATCATCCAAATAATCAATGGTTTAAAAAACAGTCATATAGAATTAAGGAGGTCAAGAGAAGAAATTTAATTCTGGAGAGATAGTGGGTTCCATGAGTATATATAAAGAAACCCTATATCAGAACTCAAATTGTGTAACACTAATGGTTATGGTGATATTCCTTTGACATGAACCAAAATTATTCTGCATCATGAACCTTCACATCATAAAAAACCATTTTTAGTAAATATTACAAAAAACGGAATGTTCAACACCCATCTAAAACATTTTAAAATCATAGTAATCTGACAAAAATTTATGTGACATAACCTTAAAAGTTGAATGAGAATGTCTCTAACAGTGTAATTCTATATAAAACCATGAATTTTTTCATATATTAGAACATTATTATTAACCATAAATAACTTTTCATATAACTCATGGATCCTAATGGCATGATGTCTTTAGAAAACTAAAATCATAATATCTAAAAGGAATGTAAAAAAATTCATCCTTATGTTATTCTCTAGAGAGATATCCTAAAATAAATTTGATATTATAAATATACATAAGATAGTCTAGGGAATACATTAAATAATCAGTGAACTAAAAATATTAGTACAGCAATAAACCAGATATTAAATCATAACATATGATTCAAATGGATAGCATGATATCATAAAATATAAGACAAGTTAATAATCAAATAGAAACATAATGTAAATAAAATGGTAAAATAATATTCTTCCATAATGGAAATTTTTTAGAAAAATAAAATATGATAGACACATTATTTAAGGATATCTTCTGAGACAACATCACATGGTGGGCAGAGTCCCGTAATATATTATATTCACCCCTCTACCCATACATGATGTCTCATGAGAGTAAAACATAACCCAATGCATTGGAGGGCTGTATAATTTTTGGACCACCCATGAAATTAATTTCATGTAAATTCATATGTATTTCACATAATCACATCAATCATATGGGTAAAATATATGAACTACCCATGAAAATAAATGGGTTGCATAATTTATTCTTATAACAAAATCAAAATATATTCCATTTAGAAAGAATTTTATATATAGTTGTAATGAATGTATTATCCTGTCAACGAAAGGGGAAATAAGGTAGGTATATTTTTATGATACATACATAAATATATATATATCAAATTTATAAGAACACCATAACATTAAATTCTTTTGTTAACTATGAATAGAAAAAACATTAAATGAATTAAAATAATTCATAATGAAAACAAACATTCCCCCTTGAAAATCTCTTTTGAAAAATTGAAATTAACAATATAGTGTAGAAATACTTTTATTTAAAAATTAAATTAGAAACTTATAAATTAACATTCAAATAAAATAAGGTTTATGGTGGTGGAAAATACCATTCAGACATTACACATTAGGACGTATATTCCTTTCTAAATTTCAGAAAATATTAAAAGTTCATCATTTAGAAATGGAAAGGAATTCTTATTTTAAAATATTTTGTAAATTTTTATACATGGTAAAAATTGTATTTTATAAATTATAGTTGAATATAAAAAACATTTTGTATGGTATTTTTAGAAAAAAATTATATTGAATAATATTTTTTTCCTAAAAAGAGAAATGAATTTGATTTTTTAAAAAGGGTTTTCTCAACAATTTTTTGTTCCAAATACAGATAAATTTTAGTATTAAATTAAAATTAAATGAATGAAAATTTAAAAATAAAATTTAAGGGTTTAATTAGAAAATTATAAAATAATTTTCAAAAATGGAAATTTAGGAATAAACATTACTGATTAAAATGAGATTGAAACATAAACCCTTATCACTTTAGTAACTTTTTATTCATAACTTCTCCAAGATTAAGTTGGTAAAGTTTTACCTAAAATATCATTAATTTGGAATTATTAGTTACATATTATTTAAAGGTTAGGTATATACACCATTTAAATATAATTAGGTACATAAAAATAAATGTAACTCAAGGAAGGATGTTTTGAGATAAAACCCTTAACTCGAACACGAATCATCATGTGTGTTCCTTATATTCTTGTATCTTATAATTATATTAATTATTTATAGTATTTAGAATATTTTTACTTTTTTTTATTTATATTTTTTTCTTTTTTACCATGTCATATTTAATTACTTGACAAATTAATTTCACATTATATGTTTTCACAATAAATGACTCATATATATAAAATATCATTTTTAAGTTCAATAAGGGTATGGAGATTTTTATTCAATAATATCCCATTTGGTAATATTGAAATATTTATAATTTTTATATATATTCAATTATTTTAAAACCAACCACATGATATTGTTTTGTGAATTTATCATTGTTACAATCATGGAGATGGAATTTCTTACATATGCGTGAATAACGTATCCATTTTTTTCAGATCTTGACATAAATAAAGTAAGTATTATGTTATCTTTATATAACTATAAATATATAAATAAAATAATTTTATTTCTTTATATAATGTTAAATGTTCCATCCATGTGATTTATTACGAAAAATAAATCACATCATTGGGCGGGGTGGTAATCTTCCATACCCACGAATGATGTTAGAATTTATTCAAAAGAGGGTAAGGAATGAAGTTATATGATATGTTCATTCACCATAAAAATTATTATTTCATTAATATCATATTTTGAAATCTAATTAGTCCTTATTTAATTCACTTTTAATCATATGTTAGAAACTATTCACATCTCTAGGTGAGGCGATAGTCTGTCACACACGTGAGTGACGTTATCATATTCCCTATAAAATGGAATGTAAGAAGGTATATTTGATATTATTTTAAATATTTATTTATTTATTTTATAAATTTACTATATAATCAATATATACATCATTATATCCATTTATGGGAAGAGGTAAAGGAAAACCAATGACCTCGTTTAGTGAGGTGGTGGTCTGCTGAACACATGATCAAAAATTTTGCTTCACATTCTAGGGAGGAGGACCTTGATGTAGGTCATGAACATAAGATAAAATAATATTATAAAATTTAATATATTTATGATATTATATAATAAATTTTTAATAAAAAATTAAGGGTATGGAAAGATAAATAATAAAATTTCTCGATTAAGGGTGTTACCTTTTCTTTGGAAAACTTCATTAGGTTTTCTGTAAAACACATTATAGGATGGATAATGCAAAACAAAATGTATTATAAGACAAGGGATATAAGTATATAATGTGTCTTAATAGGTATTTTCTAAAATAATGGTTTGTGGAAGTGAGTAATAGAGAGAAGATGGGGGGACTTCAATATGTGGGGGAGAGGACACATGTAGGAATGTTTTAAAAGAAAGTGTTTCACCCTCATTTTTCTCCATCGATAGGCACCCAAAATGGTCCATTATCAAACCATATATTTTTTTCAATATAAAATAGTAACTATAAATGTATTGGATCTTTTTTTCCCTTATATATTTAGTATGAACCCCCAATAAAACATTTTTCCTTTACCAAGGTAAATAATCAATACTATTTCCACTATTCAGTGTGGTAAAAAAATAAGTTGGCCATAATAGATAATATGAATTATCTAGTTTCAAAATATTTAATATATTTTTTAATTAAAATTACATATATGGAGAAATTTAGTTTAAATGTGATCAAGTAAATGTGTTGAAAAATGGTTTTCCAAAACAAAAATTTAAACTATTTAAAATTTTTTATATCAAAATTATGTTTAAAATTGGTTAAAATTAACTAATTTTTTAAAATAAAAATAGAATTGAAAAAAAATATACTTGAAAAATATTAAAATAATATTCCTATCAAATTCTAAATATGAAATGGATGTTTTAAATAATAATCAGTATTGTTAACTATTCATCAAAAAATGAAACATTTTTGAATAGTCATTAAACATCACCTTAATATAGTTTTGATATGATTATTTCAAAAAATAAATTCAACATTAAAAAATTATAAATAATTATTTTCAAAATATTTGGGCAAAGAAAAACGAATCATCTTTTTTAAAAAATATATTTTTTTTGAAATCAATTCTTTTTTATTCTAATGATTCTTATTTTATTTCCAATAAATATATAATAATTTAGTGTATTTTATAAATTTTTCAACTATATACTTTTTATAATTGAATTTTTCTTATCATTTCCCTCAAACCTAATGAATATTTTAAAATTTTATACTACATTATGGTTTATTTAGATTCGGGGTTGCGTATATTGTACTATATCAGATAGATTGTTTTTTATGAACTATATCTTATATTTTCAGGGTCTTAATTTCTATTATATTCATATTGTTTCGTGTCACATAAACTATCATATATGATTTTACTCTTTTAAATTATTGATGTGTTGCATTATATAACCCTTGAAAAAATTGTAACCTTGAAATTTAATCCTGATCTTTTAAGTCTAGGGTTCATACATTAAAGAATTTCATTATGTAAAACCAAACCATAAAACTGGAGAATAAAACATACACATAGAATAAAGAAATAAAAATATAATAATAATCTGTAATAAAACATAACAATAGTTCCAAGTTATAGAACATTTGGGAGAAGGGAAAATATGGACTTCAAAGAAAAGTGTATATAATTATAGAGAGAGATAGATATCACTGATCAAAATAAAGTGAATTATCAAGATAAATTAAACAACCAAAAAACTATAAATATATGATAAATTAAAATAACATTGATTCATCACATATAATGGTAATAGGATAAAAAAATTTGATGTTTATTTTCCTAGAGTTGTGGATTGTTTTTCAATCAAGATATAGAACACAAAAATATATAATTACCTTATATTTTTAATTTCATAGAAATAATATCACCCTTTTGTGTTATAATTAATATTCAAGTCACCTATTACTTTTGGGAAATGAATATCCAATATAAAATATTTTTTATTCATAAGGCACTAAAATTAAATTTTAACAAATCATAATATACATAAAAATAGTAACAAGTTATTTATCTTATTTTTATTAAAACAAAGAAAGGTTATCCGGAGTAAAAAAATATGAAAAAAAATATGAATATATTAATATCTAAAATTCAATAGAAAAACAAAAATTTTGACATAGACGATTATTTAAATATGTTACCTTATATCCCAAATAACCTCAATAACATCAATATAATGAAATATTTATCCTCAATATTTATATCATGCCAATGATGTTATATCTTTAATAACAAAATATCATTCTTATAAAATAATATATTACAATAAATACAATTTTTTTATATCTCATCAAAAAAAATGTTTCACAAAATTCCATTAATATCTTAAAAATCAGAGAAACTAATAAATATTCAATCTTATATTGGTTTTATGAATATATGCTTTATATTTTACAACCAAAAAAATTATGTGATAAAATATCCTACTTACTAGTACATCATATAAGATAGTGGTAGGTCCTTCACCCTTATCATACTTTACTTGTGGGTTCAAGCCACACCACCCTTCTATATACGATGAGTGATTTCTTGGAATATGGGTTGTACTTTTTCTAAAACAATAATTTATTTTACATTACCAAAAAAAATATATGATAGGCATTCTCCAAATAATATTAATTATCAAAACAGTTATCCAAAATCAATGTATAATGTACAACATATTTTTTACAATTATGTAAAATAATATTAACTCACTCTAATTTTATTAACATCAAAGATATAATGAAACAAAAAGGTTACCAAAACCATTATACTAGTGTACATAAAATATAAAGTAATTATTCCTCAAATAACATTTTTTTCTAAATCCCATACTCAACCAAAGGTTTCAATTACACTAGATGTCTCCAAAAAAAATTATTCATCTAATACTTTCAAAACATAATACATAAAAAGAGGTACTTAATCATTTAAACTTATTACCTAAATTATAATTATCAACCCAAAAATCTCTAGTTTTAACCCAGTTCATCCATGATTTTCATCTACTCAAGTCCATCGTTATGGTTCATAACGATCTGGTAGATTTTAAATATATATCACACTAGAGTATCCAACCAACTGCATAGTAAGTCCAATTATAATATACCTTGTAACACTATAGATAATACTAGCATTCCTTTTTTATATTCATAACCCTAAGGTACATTAGTTAGAGAATCATGTCCACTTCTATTTTTCAAACTATGACGAAAATTCTTGACAAACACTCTCTCTATACTTTATAATAATTCCAATGTATTTTCTATTACCTATCCTTATCCTTTGATGTAACACTAGGGTTCTCACTATATATTTCACTTACTCTTTTCTAAATGTCAAATAAAACATTACTTTGATACCAAAAATAGATAACCAAGCCTTTAAATAATAATATTATATTATTTATCAACTTAAAAATCCAATAACACTATAAAATTATCATACATACCTAGTGTCTTTGGATGATTAGTTTAATAATACATAAAGGGAATCTCAAAAATGGAATCATTATTTTATTATCTATAGTGAGCTCCTAAAATCCATTTGATATCTTATATCTTCCTATGATAACGTTGGGAATACCTAAAATAAATGGGTGAGCTAAAAATCCTAGTAAGTATGATAAATAAAGATAACATGTTATTCAAAGGTGTAACATGATATCATAAAATAAAAGTCACATAATTAATCACATGGAAACATAATATAAATATCATGGTATAACAAGATCTTAGAATAATATAAATATGGCCACAACATATAATGTGATTAAAATATATCTCTAGGATAACTACTAAGACAACATCACAAGTTGCACAATGTCCTATAATTGATTACATTCAATCCCTAATCCCATGCATGATGTCTGATGAGACTAAAACATTCCCAATACACAAGCGTAATATATACTTCTAGGCCCACCCATCATATTTATTTCATATACATGAATATGTGTGACACATAAGAATATCAACAATGAGTCATAAACATAATAATTTCCTATATAATTAAATGGGGTGTATAATCTTGCCTCATATCAAAATCAAATGATATTCCTTAAATAATTCATATCATGTATGTTCATAAGGTAGGTATTACCATAAAAAATTAAAATTAAAATAAGGTAGTTATACATGTATGACACATATTTAAATAATTTATAATAATTACATGATTTTAAAGGTCGTTGTCCTCCATGAAGAAAAATACCTTTAAAAATATTACAAAAATTCTTTGGGAGACTATCCTTGATATATTGAATATCAATTTTGAAAATTTAAAACTCAAAATATATTATAGAAATCATTTTCATTGAAAATATCTTCGGAAAAATATAATATATGGTTCAAGGGATATATATTTCATGATGTTGAAAAAATATCATTGAGGGTGTTCACAAAAAAACAAATATTCCTTATATATTTTTTAATAAAGTTAAAAGGTACATATTTCAAAAAATTACAGGAAGATTTATTTTTAATAGATTTAAAAAAATTCAGAAATGGATAAAATTAATTTGAAATATCATTTTTTATTTTTATTAAATAAATGAAAACAACTTTAAAAAACAATGATATATAAGGAAAGGGTTTTTGAATAAAGTGATGATTGATGTAAATTTTTCATTGAAAAATTCTCAATGATATTACATTCCAAATACAAGGAAATGGTAATATTACTTGAATATTTAATGAATAAATAGAGTATAATAAAATTTCATTTTTTAATTATGAAATTATCAAATAATTTCATCAATGTAAATTCATTCATTAATAATCCCCATTAAAATGATATTGAAATATAAACCCTTATGGATTTGGTAACATTTGAATCATTACATAAAATGAATGAGGTAGATAAATTATAACTCAAAATATCTTCTAGTAGGAAGGAATCATGAATTATTATTTAATGGGAACTTATATACATCATTTAAGAAAATAGGTTCATAAAAGAACACATGTCTCAAGGAAAGATGTTTTGAGATGAAACCCTTATCTCAGTCCAAAATCATCATGTGAATTCCATTTCATCCATAATAATAAACATATGTTAATTATTAAATTGATGAAAATAATATTCTAATTTTATTATTCCTTTTATTTTTATTTATTACATAGTAATATTCTTTTACTTATCCAATATATTTCATGTCATGTTTTTAATGATAAATGGATCATATGCCCAAAACAACTTGGGAATGTTGACTAATGAAGATGATATTAATATTTAATCATATTTAGAATGGTAATCATCATGTATTGATAATTTATATACATAAATAATACTTCTAAAACCAACCATAAAATATGGTTATGAAAACTTAACAACGATAAAATCATCGAGAAGGTATGTCATATGTACGCATGAGTAACATATTTATTTTTTAATGATCATGATGTAAAGAACCTGAGGGATATTTAAATTTTATATTATTTGAATTATTTAATAAATATAATATTTTTAAATTAAATAAAATTACACAAACTATCCATGTGATGTGGTCATAAATAAAATCACATCACTTTGTGAGGCATTAGTCTTACATATGCATGAATAACGTTATCATTTATAAAATTGTTGGTATGGTAAGAAATTATATGAAAGATTTCATTTCCATAAAAACTAATATTTCATTAATATCATATATCAATATCAAATTAATCCTTATTACCTTAAATTTAATGGTTATGTTAAAAATGAATCACATTGCTTCACGAGGAAGTACTTTACTGTACACAAGATCGATGTTATTATATTCCTTAATGAATTCAATGTAAGAAGGTATATGTGATTATATATTTATATAAATACAATTATATCATAAATTTATTTATAATATTTATATACATAATTATATCTAGCTATGATAATTGGTTATGGAAAATGAATTTTTTCAGTTCGCGAGACGGTTGTTTGTCGTACACTTGATTAGCAGTTTAATTTACCATTTGGGGGAGGAGTATATGGTCTAGTTCATGAAAAATAACATAAATAATATCATTCGGTGGTATATAATTAGTAAATTATATCCACATTTTTAATAAGTTTATATTATTATGTAAGAAGAAATAAAATAAAATTCTCATTTAATTATGATACCTCTTCTTTAAAAAACTCTTTTAGATTTTCACCAAAATCATTTAAAGGGTGGATATTGGATAAAGAAATGTATTCTATGATGGAGGGAAATTTATGTAAGGGATATTATTGGTATTGTCTTAATCAATGGTTTCTTTATGTTCTTAAATAAGAGGATATGGTGGCCACTTATTTTGGGGGGGAGAGGACACACATGGAATTTTAGAAATGAAATAATTACACCCACTTTTTTCTTATTCCAAACAGACCTCAATTTACCATTTTTTAAAGTAAAATGGATGAGGATAAAATATGACCATTAAGTTGGAATTATACACTTTGGTTTCATTTTTAACTCATATCGTTTCTGTTTAAACTCTATGGTTAACCGTTTTTTACCTTAACTACAATAAATAATTTTATATTTTTTCAATATTCATTATGGCCTAAAAGTATGTTATTATTATTAGGTAAAAAAAATATTCTGGTTCCAAATACAGAATCAATTTCTCTAAATTTAAATAATATAATTGTTATAATTTGAATTAAAAATAGACCAATAGTAGTGTTGAAAAATGGGTTTTCATATTAAGTTGTTTTGAATGTAGAAAATGTTTTATAAAAAAATTCAATATGAAATTGATTCTGATGAACACATTTGGTTAAATAAATATATAATAGACCAAATATTAAATTTAATACCAAATTAAATGAAAATAGTTCATGTAAATTATTCTTGTAAGAAGAAATATTTTTTATAAAATCATTGTTTTCTCAATTCATTGAAACTATATTGATTAGAAAATGAAAAATTCAACCCTAATATAATTTAGATATGAAATTTTATAAAATTATTTTTGTTTTAAATGTTTCATTTTATAAAAGTGGTAATATTTTATTTTCAAAATATGTGTGCTAATCATGATAAAACTCGTTTTAGAAAAATACATTTTTTAGAAGAAATTTATATTTCTTTGAAATGATTATTATTTAATTTCCAATCAATATATACTAAATCAATTTATATTACCCATATTTAAAGAATATATGTTTCATAATTTATACATTATTATTTATACCATCAAATTTAACGTCTAATTTATAATGTTATATTATATTAATGTTAATTTAAATTTGGGGTTGTGTGTTCTAGATGCTAGAAAATATATTGATTTTTTTATCAAATATATATATATTCTAATGTCTCAGGGTGTTTAATTATCTTATAAGCATATTTTTGTGTCATATACACTATCTAACATAATTTTCCTATTTTAAAACGATAAGGTGTTATTAATTACCTTTTAATTAGATAAACAAAATTTCGAAATTAGGTTCATGGGGTAATTCCCATTTTAATGTTTCAATGCCTTTTACCTTACATTGATATTGATATAACCACACATCTCCCTCATCTTACATGTGATTAATCCAAAAAATATAGCACTTTATCTAGTAATCACAATCACTATGATAATGTGTTTACAATCATATGAATATATTGAAAACCACAACACAATGAAATCTACAATTAAAAAAATATAAATTGGGATTCAATTGAAAAATGAAAGGTCATTACATCATCCCCAACTTCAATTTTTTCATTCCTAAAATTAACATGATAACTAAAATTTTATGGTACTAACCCAACTTCATACTCTGGAATAATCAAAATCTCTCATTAGTTTCTGCATGCCTCCATTATACGCGTAATAATGGTATCACTCAGCCTAGAATTTTCATCCATTTCTAACCTTTGATCACTACATGGTAATATGAAAAGGTAAAATATTTCCAGATTCGCAACTCTCCTTGGTCAATGATGTGAAATTTATTTCACACATATCTCTTAAACTATGACATGTAGATGATTTTTTTCACCCATTCCAACTATGGGGGTAACACCAAGTAGTAGGAAACCTCACCCACCCAATAGATAATTTTTACTATCCTAATGAAACATGGATATTTTTTGCTTCCCCATCTGATAATTTTCAAACTATGCCATATAGAAAACATAAATGACCCATGATCACACACCTTGACCTCAAAATTTCAAAATTTTCTATTTATGTATGACATTCACAGCCTTGACATATGAACATCTATTTGGGGATCATATTCACTTTATCTTTTTTATTGACTATGATAACTATTTTACCACTAATGACTACTCTCTAACATCTCTCAATTACAATAGTCACATGGATGTTTTCTCATACAAGGCATATAAATTTTTAATATGAATACATTATTAATATTTATTTATGTAAAAAACACAATTAAGGTTAATTTATTATCCTATATCTTTTAAAAAACTAGAACACACCCTTAAATTTTCCTCATGAAGATAGATGGGTCTCTCAATCAACCAATTCATTTCCTGGTGGATTGTTATAATCAATTTTTACTAATTTGTAAATGCCACCTATAGTCCCCTTTATAATATAGAGGATAGTCCAGAATATTAATTTCAAAAAATACTGAATGTAATCCCATATATCTTGAAGATCTCATTAACTTTCCTGAATCTAAAAAATTCCATCAAAATCTTCTACAAAATAAGAATGAAGTGAGACTACATGGGTAGGAATTCAACAATCACCCAAATAATTATTTACCATATAAATGAACATGGTATTATAGTAAATAAATCTATTAATATGATATCACACTTCCATTACGGATGCTCTAATGGATAATCAAAACCCTCCATAACATGGTGTTTGGACTTCACCTATGGTCAGGTGATGCATCATGATAAAAATAAACAACACTCCTAAAAAAACATAACACCAAAATATACACCTGGGTCTTGGTACAACCTCATTGCACTAGTATGTTCGACGACTGTAGATGTATAAAACTACCATACAAACTCTCTGATGATGCACCCCAAAACTACACTCCTATATCTAGTGCTAAAAACATTTTTAAACTGTGTATTTTATACAATAAGATATTAACATATTTATATTTTATTAAAATAAAATTTGATAATAATTTCAACTCATTAAATATATCACAATTCCTTGAATATAATGTTTTTCATTGTCTTTAAGGAATAGTTACATAGGAAACATACGTTACATAACTTTTAATCTTTTCTCTACAATCAAACCACACATGATCCTTTATATACATCTCATTTTTTATACACATATTTATAAACTAGGGGTGGAAACATAATAGAATGTGTATCTCAAATTATTTGTAAGTGAATGCATAAGTAATAACAGTAAACAATCAAATGTGATCATAATATTAGCATATGGGTTTAATCAAAATTCATAATAAATTAATTGTAAATAAATCATAAATAAAATTTCATAAGTAATGTTTTATGTCCCATTATAACATAATACATGACTAAAAATAGTGTGGAAGCCTTAATCAATAACCAAGAACTCCTTTAACATAAAACATTCTTGACTATAAGCATAAAAATATGTCATCATTCAAATGTTTCAAAAATAAAATAAAAAAAAATCATATGTCAAGGATACCCACTAAGAGAATTATCAAGTATTAGTCTTGGGATAATGATGTTTGTACATTATTGGGTTTGGGGAAATACATCATTATAACATTGTTCTAGTGATAAATCCTTATTTTCACCCCTTTTTCATTGAATAAGTCCCCTCATGTACCATTACGTTGGGGATAAATCATCTAATGTATCTTTTGACATCGTATAAATCAGCATGCCTAAACTTTTTCTTGCGATAAATACTCTCATGTACCATTTTTGGGGGATAAATAATTATGTGTACCCATTATTCCAAATAGAAATAGACAATACCAATGCATTGATGGGAGATATATAACCCATCCTTTCATTCATCCAGACATATTTGTTCAACTTGAAAATACGTATTCATCAAAATTTTAAGATCCCATGGAATGTAAAAGGGGTTATATAACATTTCATGATTGTATCCATAAAATTAATCTTAATAATGTAAATCGTTAATACCCAAAATTAAATCCCCCAAATGTGTATTTCATTAGAAAATTTAAAATGTGTTTCTTAAAAAACAATTTCTAGTTAAATATAGACTTTAAGGATAAATATTAAAAAATTTGTGTGATATTAAAAGATCTTTTATAAAACACTTTTATCTTTAGCACGGTGGAAGAAGTTTTGATAATTTTTTAAATTATTACTTTCTAAATTTTGATCTAATAATAGTTGGAAAAACATAAATTAGAAGGTAAAATTAATTATCGGTGACTTATAAAATAAATAATGTATCAAAAAGAACTATAGTGTGGAAGATAAAACATTTTTAATGAAATAATGATGAACATTTTTAATATTTTGAAATTTTATTATTGAAAAGACATATTCTAAAATGAGAAAATGAAAAAAAATAAAGGTATAAATGAGAATTAAAGGAATATTATAAATAAATAAAATTCTTCCATTAGTGTAAGGTTAACATTAGTGTGATTTAAATCATGGATAAAAAAGAAATTACATCAAAATAAATAGTAATTATTCTTAAGAAAACATTAATTTTAAAAAAAACAATTAAATCATTGTGGAATATGAAATTGGTGTGAAATATAATTCCCCCAAAAAATCATGTGAAAATAAAAAAAAACATCATTAAATTTTAAACTAGATATATTAGGGTATAAAATATTAAAATAGGGGTGATAATGTCCCAAGGAAAATATTTTAGGGATTAAAACCCCATGTAATTTGAGAATCACTTAAATAAAAAACTCTTTGAAGAGATGGGGGATTATATTATTACAAATTTATGAGGATGAAAATTTATTTCAAGATATAATATCTCAAATAGTAAGATAATAAACAATATAAATTAAATTAGGTGCATAATACAAAAAAATGTCTCACAGAGAGGAATTTGAGGCAAAAATCCCCTTACATCTTAAGAAACATTCAAATTCAAGCACTATCAAATCGAAAGAGAGAGAGATAGAGAGAGAGATATAAATAGATCTAATATGAAGTTCAAATTCCATGGGTAAATTTAATTCAATATATTACATATCCTATATTCTATATATAAAACAATTAATTGAAATTTTGTTTAGAAAAGATTATTTTCCTCATAGAATAAAAATTTGAGACGAAACACCAAAAACCTTAGAAATGTGGTAGTCAACACCCCATGAGAGAAACAACATTAAATAGAACATGGAATATCATAAAATAAAATATTACTACAATAAATCATGTTAAATGGGAATTAGATGTTGCATTCCATATAAATCATGGTTTATATTAAGAAATATGCCTCAAGGGGTAAAAATTTGAGGAAATAAACTCATACCTTTATGTCATCTTAGTTTAAAATTCCTATAAACTCAAATGTAATGAACATAAATTTCTCAATAAATTTTATAAAAATTCAAAAATAAAAATAGTACCATTTTTAGATATATTATAAAAATATATTAAAAAATTATTAATCAGTTATAATTTATTATCATCATTGGGTTTTAGAACATTCAGTTGTTGTGTTTTTAAAAACATTATGAAGACATGATTGATTCTCACTAATTTTTTTAAATTTCATCATTAACTAATTATAATAGAATTAATAATAATTTTTCCAATGATTACTTAATTCCTATTTTAATTTGGTGAAGGACATGAATATATATTGTGAAAAATGAATTCTTGACAAATTAGTTTTTGATGTGTTTAACATTTGAAAGGTGACATACTAATTAATAATCTAATTATTTACAATAAAATAAAAAACACTAAAAAATCATAAATATATAATTATTACATGAAATTTTCTATATATTACATCCCAAAATAATTTATTACATGATGGTCATAAATTGTATATATAGGTTGTAAAATTGGTCCAAACATTACTATATTATACCCATTTCATACGTAAAGGGATTTATTTAAATAATGACCATAAGATTTATTCAAAAGTATAAAATTTTCATTATTACTATATATTCCCATTAAATAATTTCATAGAAAAATACAAGATTGGTGGTGATGAAAAATGAAATTTTATGTTCATGGAGGTGATATCCCTCATTTATAAATGATCAATGATACCCTTGCAAAAACATTAATGAAAATATGGTATATAATATCTTCCTAATTGAGAGTTATAAATTTAAATTTTAATTAACTATAATTATTAAAATCCAATCTTTTTACCATCCGTTATATGTAGTGATGAATAATGTACGACATCACTACATAGATGCAGTGGTCCGCATATAAGCATAATCATTGTTATTTGTTTATCATTGGATGGAAATAATTGAATAATTTTTTTATAGTTAATATAATGAAATATAAGTTTAATAATGATATAAATTTAAATATATTAATTTTGAAAGATTATATATAATAATTGGTGAGTTAAAGGGAACAAGTGAGTAAATGAAATACTCATGTTAGAAACTACATTTTTCTCTTCTAAAACTCATGGGTAATTATGTCCTTAATAAAACTAAATGGGAAAACAAGTTTATGGATGAGGTAAATCATGATACTAAAATAAAATTTAATTATTTCCAACAAAAATAAATTATATATATGTTCCTTGAAGTTGTGTAATTATTCCATTTTTTAAGGGAGGAGAAACATGGTTTTGAAAGAAACTAATAAATTTTCTATAACGTAACGTTAAAATTTAAATTAAAATGGAACCAAAAATTAAAAAATTTACAGGAATTGTGATTTGATTAAAATTATCCTCACACACACATTTTTGGTGAAAATAAACTATGTTATTTGGCTTATTAATTTAAGTTTTAAATTTTTACCCTAATATACTTTTATCTTATTTTAAAATATTTAAACATAGTGATTAATATTAATTGAAAAAAAAATAATATTTTAACTATTAAATAATATAAATAATTTTATTTAAAATAGATAAATAATTTAAAAAAAATTATTTTTTATTGTTTTAAAATGAGAATTTTAAAATAAACCCACATGATGCATAAATATAATTTTTTGTAAAAGTGTTTCATTATGTTTAAAAATAATATACAATATAATATTATAATAGATTATTATTTTATGATAAAATACTATTTTATTATAAAAAATAAAAGGTAGTTGTGTTTCAAAGAAACAATAAAGTGAATTTAACTATCAAAATACTTAATTATAAGAAAACCCTAATATGTTTTAAATTAAATTAACGATTTACTTTAGTTCAAAAAACTATTGGACACGGGATTTATTAGTTCATAATTTTTTTTAAATGAAAAATTATAAATATTAAATAAAATAATTATTTTTTAATATTTTTTAATTCTTATAGTATACTCTTACATGATAATAAAGTCATAAAAAAATATTTTTTTCAAAAAATGGTGTTTTTGATTAAAACCAACATTATCAGATTAAACACAATAATTCAACTCATGAAATTCTTTTTGTGTTTAATTATAAAATTAATTTTATTTTGTCAAATTTAAATTCTAAAACTGTTAAATTTATTATTTAAAAGAAAAAAATAAAATAAATAAAATGTAATTTATTAAAACTATTTTTTTTTAATAATTAAATCATATTAATTATATATCATACAAATGTAATAAAATTTAATTTTATACCATCTAAGTATTAATTATAGATTTATTAACAATGTTCTAATAATTTGTGGTGGTTACTTTACATTGTCTCTAGCATGTAATACAGGTTATCGAATATTAAATTAGTATTTCAATGTCTAGATTTTCAAATCATTAAATTCTCCCCCCAATTAATGAAATTGTGTCCCTGAAATTTTAATTTTCACATACTAGTGAAAAAAATTGAGGTTATCTATGAGATAAAATTGATTAATATATAAATTCTAGATCATTGACAACAGATATATAAAATTACACATTTTACCTTATAATAGTTCAATCCTAATATTTAGTTTTTCTCCAACCATTTTAGCTAAAAATCCCTTATGATTGGTTATCATAACTACTATAAGTGGAATATTTTTCCTTCAGATCACATTATCATACTTGAATAAGCAAATAATCATATGTTGGTTTGAAATATGAAATTTGATATCCCTTATTTATCATAGTGGATTATATATGTTGATCTCCAATATATTTCAAAAATCATATTGAATTTATATAGAGGAGGGATAATAAGTATTTTATAAATAATTTTTCATAAAACACAAACTAGTTTACAGTAATAATAGAAGATAATATTGAATCATTAGGGTTTTTATTTGATGTCCTTAAAAACAACATAGGCTGATTATGTTGGCTAGAACCAAATTCAAATTAGATATCCCCATATATAGAGGACTCGGTGAGTGTACCTTTTATGATTATTTTTCATGATCTATTTTCAATTGTAGGGAAAGTATAGGATTTAAATTTCTTCATTGGTTTAACTGGATATTGTGTTTTGTTAACCTCATTTATTATTCAGTTGGACCATTATTCTCAAACTTCTTACACTATAGACATTTGAGTAATTATATAATTTTCACCTATATTTCATTTATCCTTTTATTCATCTCTCCTTTTTAATCTTGAATAGAATGGAAAATCCATTAAAACTTGAAATATTTCCTTGTCCTTATGAGAAATTCCCTTTTTTATTCTTCTAATATTTTTTAAAAGTAAATAGTTGATTCTTAATTACATTACCATCTCAATATCTTATTAATATATAAAAATGTATCCTTCCCTTCCTTAATTTTTTTAGGTGTTTATAAAGACTCATGTTATTAATCATAACTTGATATTGTTGGGTGTGAATAACTGCACGATTTTCAACACAATATTTTATCCCAATTTTTTGGAACAATGTAATAATTACTATACGTTCCATCAAGTTAATTTTTAACATAGAATCTCATTTCAAAGACATGTTTGAATAAATAATACATAATCATGACTGATCAATATTTACTCATAAAGATATTTTTAAAAACAAAACATTGAATGTGTTGCTCATTGAAACCATCACATTACTTTTTAATTCATCTTAAATCACTCTTCGTTCAATCATGGATTATTTTGGTTGGGTTACATCATACTTAATATCCTAATTCCATTACATAATAAATAATTAATAATATCATGTAAATTGAATGTGATTAATGACAGAATATGGCCTCACAATTTCATAGTATGTTTGAAGTTAGACAACTTTTTTTTGCACTAGTTAATGATTTATTTAATACTAAGCACGCCTTCTTTGGGATACTAACCCTAAGTAAATTTTGGTCCAAAACATTTGTCTAATTATATTATCACTATAGGGATGTTATATCTTATAGAACCACCTAATATACAAAAAAAAATTAATTTTGTACTATAATTAGATGTATCACTTAGACTTGACACTAGTATTTTCACTTAAATTATCCTATCATCTTCACCAAAAATTAAAAAAAAACACTAATCCTAAAAAATAATTAAAATCTAATAGAATACCAAATAAGATTCCCTAGACATTCACTTCCAAATATGTTTCAAAAAAACTCTTAAACATTATATTTGATACAATATTACATTAAAATATATGTATTTTACAACCTTTCCATAGGTTAATCATTACAACTCATAATACATCTCACAAACCTTGTAATGAAATTTTTATTGTATTTGAGGACTAGTTATATATGGAATTTTTTTTAAAAAACTTACATCCATTTCTCAATAATCAATACACATTAAGTCTCTCGCATACATATCATAATTTACACACATTTTCATAACCTGGGGGATTTAAAAACAATAAATAGGTGAGTTTAGATGCTCATTATGTGAAAACATAATCTACAAATATCATATATCATATGTGATCATAATTTGAGAATATTAGAAAAATCAAGATATATAATAAAATCATATCGAAAAAATATTAGATCGAAATTCATTATTAATGAAATATATAATGGAGTACCATAAGACATGAAACCAAAGGGTATTGAGATATTATTCAATACAAATGACCCCAAAGAGCATAATGTATGCATGACTATAAGTATTAAAATATTTCATATATAAACTATGAAACCAATATATGGATTGAAATAACATGTTATGGATAAAAAACTCATTCATCACATAATTGTCTAGTCCTAATCACCCAGGTACCTTTTTAGTGTTTGGATAATACACCCATGTACCTTTGGTCTTTGTATAAATCCTTTTGGGTACCCCTTTTCAATTGGATATATCTTATAATATACCCTTTTCAGGGGATAAACCCTCTATGTAAAATTTTTTATAGGTTGAATCCTCTCATTCACCCATTATATTGGGAAAAATCCACATTTTTACCCTTTTTATTGGGAAAAATCCCCTCCCGTACATTTCTATTTGGGATAAATCCACTCATGTACACTTTTAATTGGATAAAACCTCTTATTTACCCCTTGAGATCATTAGATACAAAAATTATAAAGGAATCCATGGTAAATATCAGATCACACTCATTATTTATATATGTACTCTGTCTGAAACTTGAAAAATATAATTTATTAGATAATAAATAACACATGGAAATAAAAATGTGTTTTCAAATATTTACATGTAGTATAACCAAAATTCACTACATTAATGTGAATTATAAATACTCAAGATTAATTCACCCAAAAGAATATTTATTTGAAAAATTAAAATTTCTATTCGTGAAAAATAATTTCCAATCAAATGTAGCCTTTATAGCTAAATTAGAAAATGGTAGAAAACCATTAAATATTTTTTTAAAAAAAATAAATTCATCGTTACTATAAAATAATAATTTAATGTCATTTTGATAGGTCATTTTATTAAAATGGTGAAGTGAAAACTATTGTAAAAAAATACCTTTGAAATGAACATTATATATTTTTTCTATATAAAATACACAGTTGTTTCAAAAATATAATTGGAGAGGAAGTTTATCTATATTTTTTTTACATGTTGGAAAACCTAATTAATTTTTTCAATACATTTGTTGAAAAAAATATGATAATCATTTATAATGAAAGATTTTATTTAAAATATATAAAGTGGAATAAAAGGATAATTTTATAAATAAAAAATTTGAGTTTCCACTAGGTAACGGAATCATTTATGGTAATTTTAAACACTATTGTGGATGCTAATTCCACTAAAACAAAGGGAAATATTCTTAAAAATAAAATTTATTTTAATGAAATAATAGAATCATCAATGAAAAATAAAATATTTTGATACATTATTTCCAATGAAAAAAATTATTAAATCAAACATAATAATATAAAGGTTTATAATTGATTAGTTTTGGAACATAATAGTAAAATATGATTGATTATGACTGATGTAACGGATTTCTGTCATAAAAACACATTAAAATTTTATTATACCATTACGTAAAACCTCTTAGAAGAGATATAGATTTAAATTGATGAAAAATTACAATGAAAAAGTGAAATTTTATGTTATAGAATCTCATATAGTTATAATTTAAACAACTTAGAAAATTATGTGCATAATACACAATGTGTTTTAAAGAGTGGAATTTGATTTTAGAAACCATTTTGGATTAATAAATATTCTAATAAAATCAATTTTTAAGTGATTTATATTCATGATGAATTTAACATATCATTGAAAATAAAATTCATGACATTATAATTTCAATATATATTATACACAATATTAAAATGGAATTAGGTGTAAAGAATAAAATATGTTTCCAATATTTAATATTTGAGATAAAATCCTTACAAAATAAGAAATATTCATGTCAAGGACATGTGAGAGAAAAAATGATTATAAAATTTAATCTAATTAAATATAATATAAAAATTATATAAAATTATAAATTTTTATTTAATAAACCATCCTAAATAAATCATTTTGTATAATTGGTAATATGATTCAATGGGAAAGAATTATGACATGAAACCCTAACATCTATTTCTAATGTTTCAAAAATAACTCTAACCTAATGTAAAATGGATAGAATTATCTTACTAACCTATAATAGAATCTAAATATAAACATATTTTCCATTTTATAGTTAGTTTATAAGCATATATTACAAAAATATTTAACAATTGTAATATATATTAATAATTGGGTGATAGAAATTTAGGTTTTTAATTGTTGAAAAACATCAAAAACAGAGATTGATTCCCACTAGGTAGATTCATGTTTATAATTAAAATATTATTAAAGTTAAAATAGTTATTTTAAATAAGGATTAATTATTACCCATTTTTATTTTGGTTGAAGAAATTTTTTCATCTTTTTCAAATAAAAATCCTGATGAACTAGTTTTTAATGTGTTTACCATTCGAAAAGAGACATATACATAAATATTTAAAATATTACCAAAAAATTATAAGAAAAATTTAAAAATAATAAATATATAATAATGAAATTATATTAAAATTATATTACTTATTATTATCATTTATGACAAAATTATGATGACATCATATAAGAAAGTGCTAAAACAATCACAAACAGTAATTTATTTTAATGTTTTTATGAATAAGGGATTGTATTTAGATAATGAAAATATAAAATATTTGGTAGATTAAATATTAAATAGTTATATTATATCTTTATCAAAACCATTCATATAAATATAAATAATGGGTAATGATGTTAAAGGAAATTTATTGTTTGTGGAGGTAGTAGTCCACACTAACTCACAACTAACAATCCAATTTCCCAGTAAATGGAAGGAATGAAGATATCTGAAAAATTTCCATTTAAGCGTAATAAGAAGGATTTCAAAATATATATATATAATTCATCAAACATATCCTTAATATCATTTATGAGAGTAGGTGTGGAAGAAAAAACAACACTGCATCATAGATGAGGAAGTCTCTAAAAACTCATGATCAATTTTTTTATTTTCATTGTGGATGGAAAGGAATGAGAATATTTTTTAAAAATTTTATATTTAAAATTATGTATTATATTGATTCAAATTTAATTATATTAATAATTTTTTATTTTATTTGTGAAGTAGTATATAAAAAGAAAAGATTAAGTGATTTTAATACTTACATTGGAAGCATGAGTTTTATCTTGGATGACTTGGTATACAGAAGGTCGTATAAAAAATAAAAGTGCACATGGGCTTATCAATGTGGGATAATGATTTAAGATGATAAAATTGGTATATTTTAAATGAGAAATCTTAGGGATATGAGATTTTAGATCTGATGGAACTATTACCTTTCTATAAGTGAATATAATTTTAACCTTGGAAGAAACCAATACATTTTCAATAATGTAATGTATCTATCCTATGGATGATGTATCAAAAATGGAAAAAATAAGAATAAATATGTGTAAAAGTCTAGATTATCCATAGAAACTCGTTTCAAATAAATAATACTTTGTTTTTTTCATTTTCCTTTTGCTTTTTTATTTTTACCCTAATTTACTTTTACCCTGGAAATTAATTTTTAACCTTAATAATTAATATTAACAAAAAAATATTATTACACCTTTTACCTACTTTTAACCATATGAATTAAATTTTATAGTAATTTTACCAATTAAAAGTTTTATGGGGTTGAAATGAAAATTTTAAAATAGAGGCACAAAGCATTGATTTTTTTCAAAAAGTAGAATATTAAGAAAAAGATATATGGTACAAGATAATATTACCATATATAATTTATTTTATTCCATAAATTGGTTAATAGCGAGTTTAATAAATTTTATGAGTTTTTAAAATCAATAAAAAATTTATTTTCCCCTTAGTAACAATTAATTACTATAAAAGAATGGATTTTATTTATTAAAGTAATATTTATTTCAAAAATGTGGGACACATGATTTTTATATCCAAAAAATGTTTTAAAGTGAATATTTTTTTTAAATTAAATATTTTATCATTTAAAACATATTTTTATCTATTATGAATTGTTTATATAATGATAAAAGCATAAATTCTATAATATTCACAAAAACCATATATTTAAACTGCAAATAAACTGGTTTAGAAAAAATTCCAAAATTTATACTAAGAATATTTTAATGTAAAGAATAAAATATTGAATTGAATTTTATCAAATTTAAATTCAAAAGTTTTTAAATTTATATTTTAAATTAATCAATTCTTAATTTCATGAAATTGAATTTCTATTAAAATAACATGTTCTTAGTATTTACTAATATCAATTTTTATCTTCTCGTGGTAATAATTCTTTATGATTGACCTTCTTAGTATTTTTTATTGAAAATTTAATAATTTTATTATAATATTTTGTGGATATATTTCATTGGGTGTTGCATGTGATGAAAAATATCTAACATAACATCTATTTTTCAAGTATTTTAATATTGGTTTGTTAGACACATGAAATGAAACTAAAACCAACATTCATCCTTATAAGATTATAACATTCATCCATTATTTGGAGAATTTAGCATTATTATTTCATATCTTTATATAATCAAGTATGAATTGATAATATATTTCTCCTCACTAGGACTCCCTAACATGAAAAAGACATATAGGGTATGCTGATAATAATATAAGATAAGCCATGTGTCCCTCATCCACTAATGATAATTGAATCACTAAAAACTACATAGATTCATCCTCTTTCAATTTATCTAAAGACATTTCAATAAGTGAAAAAAATTCTACATTTCTTGAATCTTATGTATAGAAAATATGAAGTTCAAATTTAAATATGGAATACAACTAAATCCTTCTTCTAAGTTTAGGATCTCTCTATGGGAAGATGTACCTACATCTCTTATGGTCTGTATAGAAATTGATCCACTAACAAAAATATAATTTATTTTTTTCATACAATAAAACAATACCTATATTAGTTATAAATCATGGGTCTCATACTTATACTCATCAATCCTCAAATATATTGTCACGTAGGAAATAATTTCATGTCTCTAAACCAACATCCAATAAAGCCCATCTCTAGAGTCTAGTAGAACACTACATACTCAAAAACTTCACTAACATCCTATGAACATGAGTACCCATACAACCTCCACTTCCACTCCATATATTCTCTCTACGACTTCTCCAACTAAATTATAGTATTTCCATTTCTTGTAAGGGTATTCATGGGTGTGACAATAAAACTGGAATATTCTATTAATTTTTTGTAGTATACCTCCAACCCAATGTAATTTTTCAACTCAAACATGCCCACTGGTGTCTCCCAATAAATGAATATATCAATATTTGTTTTATAAATATATAATCTTCTATAAAAGATGAAATTACATAAGATTTGAACCCATCAGATACCAAAAATATACTGTAATAGTTAACAATATAGTTGGTTCTCTGAAATAATGTATATGAAAATCTTGAGTTTCTCAGTGTGAAGGTCATATACAACTAAATAACATGAAGTATGTTGATGAAAAAATATACCATGTGATCAAAGAAGAGATTATTTATCCAATTAATTTAGTATATAAATATAATTGTGGAATTATTCATGATGAATAGAATCAAAAGAAAATCATAATGTCCAATGTGAAATCAAAATTCCACCATCAGAATATCCTCATCATAAACCAATAGTTTTTTATATATGGATCTAAGATCAATATTCAAGAATCACTTCTATCCCTTCATATCAATGATTATGTCATTCATCCTCAATATGTTCTTTTTATTAATTAATTTCACCTAATCTAGGAAGAAATAGTTAATACAAATCCTATAACACCCATTTTATTTTTTTTGAAACCAATAATAGAGATTCCCAGGGGATATAAAAGATTTAATGAAACCTTTATCCATATAGTGTAAGATACTATCATTAATTAATATTTGTGATAATGTGATCACTTATAGTAAGAGTCTCTAGACATATAGTTCATGTTATTGGATGTATCAACATCTCCAACACTTGAAAAAAGGATACAATAATAAGGGAATTCCCTATATCTGTATCTAGGAGTTTGGATTCCATTATAGATAAAAAACATATCTCGCCTTATATAACATCATTTGATTCATGGTTCCATAACCATCCATCACCTAAACCAAGTAGCTTCCTTGGAGAGTATCTCCCAAATCCTTGCATAAACCACCTAGGGGTAGTGGTGTGGAAGGTGTATAATATCATTATCCACATATATCCCCTCATAATATATACCATCATATAATATATCATAGTATCTTCTATAAGGACCACTTTATCTACCACATGGATGTCCGTGATCATGTCATTGCCTATGAAAAATAGGTCAATCTGCTTCTAAATTTACCTCATTTGCATGTTAGTTCAGCCAAACACAAGTAATGAAACATCATCCTCTGCATATATAGAAAACTAATATATGGGATATCTAGATAATCATTGTGATTACTAAATTTGTGATCTACATGTCTAGGATAGCATTTGGGTATGCCTGTGATGGCGTAACCTTCCCACCTATCGATTACCATCAATATCTTATTACATCATTCTTCAGAAACTACCAAAAAATAAAACTAAATACTAATCATTTAAAAAAAATATATTGATCAATAAGAACATATATAAAACCGTAGAATATGATAATATATATAGGGGAAGAACATTGATATATCTCTCTCTTGAAATACTATGCTCTATCTTCCAGAATTGAAGGAATTTTTCATGATTAATTTCAAGCAATTACTTCAGGAGCTATGTGAACATTTCTGATTTAATAGAAAAGAGAATGTATACAACAAGTTACCTCTAATAAATACCATATTTATAGAGACATCAATGTGAACATCTAATTTTATATACCAAAAGGCAATCAAAACTATTCTAATAGTGACTCTCTTCATCGATTTTCAAGACTACCAATGTCTATTAGTGAATAATTACACCATGTAAGAGGTTGTAGGCTATTACTGTCATCTGATAAAAGGGTATTCATATGTGGAAAGACACATGATTCACCACCTGTAGACAATCCCATGTATCTTGGGGTAAAACAAATATTAGAAACGTTGTATTTGTTTCCGCTAAAACTCATTATTCACACTCACCCTACATTCATCATCATCTTGGATAAATTAAATACCTTATTTATCAGTATGTAGATGGATATAACCTTGGTATGTAGTGGGGTTATGAATTTCTTACTATTTTTAGAGTATATTCTCTATGTTTCCCAATGGTAATGCTTTTTATACCATCCATGCATATAAGTATTATCCCTCATATAATTTTTTATGAGTAGCATAGTCACCCGCATGGGAAAGGATTGTCCCTTACTTAGGATCATATTTAACTATTTTATTGGCTATATCCTACCATTATATCAAGATAGAATATAATTATTTTAGAATATCTTATGATAAGACTTAATAATGAATAAAATAAAATCAAATACATTTATAATGCATTTACCATTTATATATTCACTAAAACTGGGGATTTGGAGCTCTAACTCGATAAACAAGTTATTACAGACCTATTAAGTGGATAAGATAGGGTTTATACCAATACAAGGTCCCCTAGTTTGAATTCCCTAATCTAAACCCCATAAAACTATTTTATTATTAAACAAAATATTCCTCAAAATTTATCAATATCTAAACATCATTCCTAAGATAGCCATTCATTTACACAATTCTAATAGGACATTACCCATCAAAACCGCACCTTGTCTTTCAGTAGGCCTTCTGTTCCCACCTATACGATCTTAAAATATTATAGGAGTTATTGACTAGTACCATGTAGGTATTTCACCCATCATAGGTGGAAAATTCATAAAAAACATATACACAAAACAAATTTGTAAATAACATATATTAATATATTATAAATAAAAAAACAAAAATATATATATTTCTTATGAAACGGTTTACCATACACAATATAGTAAAAATATATAAACCATATTGTAATGTAATTAAACTAATACCAAGAAGCCTAATATAAATACAACTTAATGAAACAAAGGAGGATGGATGTCTCTAATTCACTGCCACAAGACTCAAATGTCATCTAATCTAGTCACCTATGGAACCACTTTGTTATTTATCCACTAACATCATTTACCCTAAATTATTTTTATTATATAGAAAAAAACACATAAATGAAAAATCTCATATAGTGATGAGTTTATACATACTCGATCATACTCCCCAAAAACATTGAAGGAATAAAGTAAGGTGAACTCATATTAAAAATATAATAATAATAGATAATCCACTAAAGAAAGAAAAAAATTATGTTGAATAAAAAACCAATATTTTCCATTAAGTTAGATATTTGTGGACCCCCAATCCAACCCATTAACAAGTTGGTTTCACAAGGATACTCATCAACTCAAGCAAAATAAGTTTTAGAGATATGTCTTAAATTTATTTCATAGTGTAGGTTATATAGTGTTGTGTATTTTATGACATGAATGTATAAATTCTCTATCATATTCCTTATTTTTTTTAATATCATAAAACCATGTTATATAGTATCTTAGAAAATTCAACATAATTTTCTTAAGTTATCATTCAAATAAAAACCCTTTTATGCAATCGATAATAAGGCTATTTTATGAAATGTAACACTTGTAAGTATAATGATTTTCTAATGTTTACTAATGTTTTACCATTATTCCATGAAATTTTTATGTATGTTACAAACATATGGGTAACTTAATGACGAATGAGAAGTGTAACAACTCTATTTTTATTGGATTTGTACTTTGAATATTTATATATATATATCAATATTTTTCATTGATGTCGGCAGGTTTTGTGGTGTCTCATGAAATTGAAATAAATATATTAAAATATTAATAAATTTTATTTACTTTAAATTAATTATTTTTTAAAATTGGTTTTCACATTCTTTGGGGGTTCATATGTGGAATATGTTACCACAGTAGATTCCAAAACATTGGGTTTACCCTATGTGTGACCTATTTTTGGTTAGCATCATTGGATTAGTTGAGGTATCCATTAGAGGGTACATTATGTTAATTAATTAATTTAAATTAATTATATATTTAACTACACTAAAACCTAGATATAACAAATTAATAAAACTTAATTTCAGATCATAAAGGTTATTCATATGACCCAAGGAGGATTTTGTGGGAAGGGGAAATCATTATTTATTGGTGGATCGAGATTAGATAATGATAGTAATCAAATCAATGTAAATTGAGAGGTAAGAAGTGATTACATAAAATTTTATTCAAATTTTGAAAGTGTGATCTTTTCCAAATATCATTACATTACAAAGAAAGGTCTTGTAATTTTTTTCCTGTTTAATAAATATTAAGGATGGATTTGATAACATCATATATTTTTTGACAATTTTATTTCTTAAAACTAGGTAATTTAATAATTTCATCTCATTTTTCATGCTTATCCATTTTTTTCCCACATTAATATTGTTTTCAATGATCACATTATCCATTAATGGATCCAACTAATAAATTTTTCACCCATCGTTCTTTTTCTCACCATCGTTTGACATTGGGGTCATGGATTGACATTTTCTGTGAAGTTTCAAGAGTGATCAAACCCATGGACTCATGGTGGTTATGTGAACGACATATGTATGGATGGTTTATGGAAATATCATGTTTATATGTTGGGTGTGTATGAATTTATCATGGATTTTAGACTTGAAACAGTATTATTCCTGCGATGGGTTCCCACACAGGCAATTGAATTCCTAATTTTGGAAAATTAGAGGCCAAAAATTCATGGTTGAGGATGGATTTGATGTTTTTAGTATATTCAAGGGGCCAATTAAGAGAAAAGTAGTGGAAAATGTGGATATATGATCTATTTTTTGAAAAATAGATTCTATGTGAAACTAGACTATATGACATGTAGTCTAAATAACAGATATTGTGTAGTCCATGGCTGCGATTACTATGGTTACAGTTGAAATTTATCTTCTATGTGAAACTAGACTATATAGACATTCACACGGTGTGACCCTATTCTAGTGTCTTTATTTCTTACTTTGGGAGTACATGGGACTGAGAAAAAAATAGGAAAATAGGAAATTCCAGGAGTATACTGATTGTTTATGGAATGCTCGTGTTTATATGTGGGTTGTGTGTGAGATTATCATGGATTCCAGATCTGAAACAACATCAAGCGTGTGATGGGTTCATACACTGGCAATTGATTACCTAATTTTGGGAAATTAAGGGCCAAAAAATAATGGTTGAGGATGGATCTGATGTTTTCAGTAGATTCAAGGGGCCAATCAAGGGAAAAGTAGTGAAAATAGTGGATATAGGGTCTATATGTTGAAACTTAGATTTTATGTGAAACTGACTATATGAAATGTAGTCTAATGAATAGATCTTGTGTAGTTACAGTTAAAGATATGGATCAAAAATTATGTGGACAATACACATTGGGAGACCCTATTCTAGTGTCTTGATTTTTTACTTTCAGAATACATGGGAATAAGAAAAATAGGAACATAGGCATGTCCATGAGTACACTGACATGCCCCGATACAATAACATGGACACAGTACATGGGAACCACTAGATGTACCAATGAATTAGATATATGTTCATAAAACAAGCTGGAGTGAATAGGATGGCCCCATGTGGAAAATGTGCATTATTTATTATGTTTATATGATGTGTTGTTCCACATGGAAATCCAAGCTATTTATAAGAAAGGAAAAGATCAGGTTTCATAATGAGGGTACATGTTGTGTATCCCTTGATACATTACATGTTACTCCCTCGTATTCTTCTACATTCCACATGTAAATATTCAAAACTAAATTTTTGGAGCACAATTTTCCTATCCTGATTATATTTCCACATATAACATGATGTGACCCTTTTTATTGGATTTTGAGATATGGCCATAGGTGTTTCAAGTGTTTCACTTCTTTAGTAAATGTTTGAAAATTAACAATGATCAATTAGGATCATCAAAGAGATGTCCAAGTTGGAAACCCACAAGAACACCATGGTACAGGTCCCCATAATCTCTACCCAAGTTGTGTGGTAACCCACTGTCACACAAGGGCATAGTTCCTCTACCTAATGAGTGGAACCCTCTTCCAAACCATGGTATAGGTCCTCTACCTACTAAGTGGAACAACTCTGTCACATTGTTTCATGGGTCCTCTATCTATTTAGTTGGTCCACCTATCCAACTATTGGTTGGATCCACTATTAGAGATTCTTCCACCCCAAATATGTAGCATATTGGTGAGTTTTGGGCCCTCCACAATGTTTCTTGTATAGAAATTTGAGATGCATGGCATCAGAGATAGGGCATTGAAGTTATAAGAAAACTCATTGTACTTGATAGGGTTGAAGAGGTACAAATACCCATTCTCTCACATCTAGTATTCATTATAAGAATATATATATTTGGTTTTATTACACTCTTCATTTAGATTGAGACCGTAATTGTTATATTTTTCAATTTCTTCCTTTATAGGTTTCTCGGGATCCAATTGTGTATTTTTATACATAACCCAACATAGGATTTTTCCACCACAGGTGTGTATTATTCAGATTATAGGAATATCAATGGTGACATAAATTTATCATAATTATACTAGGGTATATTCGATGTGTTCGGTGGTCTGAGTTGGAGATCATGAGTTGGGACCTCTTCACCTTTCCCATTTCAAATTTTAGGCAGTTTGGGACGTCATTTCTTATCAAGCATTTTCCCCTTTTTTATTTTTTACACTATCATACATTGATGTATTTTCTATATTATATTGCATGAATGGTTATACACAAGAGGTTACAATATTTATTTATTATGCTACACTTTTTCATGGAGTTGATTTTGTGTCTTCATATAGGTACAATAAGCGAAGACCTCAAATTTTTTGTTTATTCCTTATCATTCATTATCACCAACCACATTATAATTAGGGGTGGTGACAGGGTTTCGAAATCATGATAACCACTAACAAGGAATTACCATAGTGTCGGATGGTGGAAATGTGGCATCAAAGGTGGTTTATCCTAGGGTCAATTTTTTATGGTAGACCCATGCGGATGATTGTTCTTGAATCATAGAGATATGGTATTGGAGTGTCTTGGGTAATGTTTTAGTCTAAGGAACCTATAGTTGGTTTGGAATATAAAGAGCCGATTCACAAGGAAACTGATAACATTCTTTTCAACTCGACATACTTTGACATATGTTGTATGGAACAATGGTACATTATTTATATATTATTGAGTACTATGAGTGTCCTTATGGAGTCTTCTCCCCGTATATATTATCATATTACTCTTCTATATCCAGATAACCTTCAATATTAATCATTGATGATATCCATCCATGGTACGGGTATAGTATCATGAGGATGGTCCATAGAGTAATTAGGCCTTCATTTTTTGGCCATATAATGTGGTGACCCCTCTAGGTTGGTAGGGAGTAGTGCCACCGCATGATTACAGGTAGATTGTACAAGCAATTTACATTGATAATGTGATCATTATTATCATTTTTTATTTGTTTACCAACCATAGAATATTGATTGTCCATGTTGATTTATATTCTCTGGAAGCAACGGATTGTCTCGTGTCTATTATTGGAGTATTTAGGAATCCTCAATGCCCAATTAATAATATTTTTTTTCATGTATCCATTCTTTTCGATTGAACAAATAGATATTTAAGGAGTCTAATTACATAGTCCTTCATATTGGATGATTTTATTGAAGTATATTTTTTTGAACTTTTTTATTTTTTTAATTTTAGTTATGTTATGCTATAAGTTTGGGTGAAATTATGTTTTCAGTTTGGATTTCTATTTTGTGGTTTATATGTGGAGTATAGTTTATGATATATTTTGTTTTGGTTTCATGATTAATATTTTTAGATTATTCACCCAATATTATCTTGTTAATCTTGAAGTGAACCTGAACTTGGATCCTCCACCATGTGTTTGGGCTGATCAAGTCTCATCTCCAAGGGTTAATCCCTACTCATTTCTATAAACTTTGAAATATAAGGAATAATTAGGAATGGTTGATAATCATATAGGATTTCATTATTTTATTTAATTTTCTTTACCCTCTTAATCTAAAGTTTATAACCATTATGTTATAACTCATAATATATAAGTGGTGGAAATATATTCTCTATTCTAATCCACAATGTTTCTTTTCATGAGAATCCTTCAATGCCTTATTGATCTGAAGGTATTTCTCTAATAGCATAAATGTAATGATGGAAGTGAAATTATACCATATCGATCAGGAAGATTCAATGTTTTTATATTATTCTATGCGTTTTTCCTTAATGGTGTTGTATCTCCAAAAAAATGGATATTTGAAGACTCATTTCTTTGAAAAGTACCTTATACCGTAACTATTCTAGGAAGTTTCATTCCATAAAACCTATTAGGAAGCAGTAAGCCATTATTTTCTATCAGAATATATTTTTTATGGTGTCTAAATGTGGTTGTTTTTTCTTATATCTTCATGATCATTGGTTGTGGTTATGGTAAAGTGAAATGGGAATAATTCTACATCTTTCCTTTTAGGTAGTTGTATGAAGAGTCCACCATGTTTTGTCTCAGAAAAATAATCCAGATAGAGGTTCTAAGTTTTCTATAAATATTTAAAGTGATAAGAGGTATTCATTCCTATACGCAAAAAATTCATTCCTTACCTATGGACACATGGCTCGTCTATAATGGAATTTATGGGGCGTTACAAAAAATTTTCATAAAGAAAGACCCAATCCTTCAAAGGAACCTATGGAACATTTGTAGAATCGTGGTGATTATGTAGGAACATTGTAATGTTTCTCTTGATGTAAATGTTTCATATTTTGGATGTTTAGTTGGATCTTCTTCCCTTCATTGTAATGGGAATGTTGTTGTGTAAATTTTGAAAACCCATAGGTTTTATCAAATTTTATATCATGGCAGATTCTGAATATTGTATTTGTGGAATGGTTATATTTCTTGTTCGATATCACATCTATTGTGAGATTGTTTTTGTTTCGGACATTATTGTTTGATGGGGGACTTAATATGTTGGAAATACCACTGTAAAAACATTTAGGTGAGAATGGTATTCAAAATTTTCAATATGTTCCAATATAATTCCCAACCCAATATGAATCAATCATAGTGTCTTTGAAAGTGGATCATGTGATAGATTCTTGTGGGGATCCTGAACAAAACATTATGAGCTTATTTGATAATTTTTATGCAATGGGATATGGTGTTCCATATTTTTAGGTTTTTTTAGTAATATGAGACTCTTTCTTTGAAAATTTTCAATATATTTTGAGTTATTTTGTCTCGCTCATTCTACCTTACATTGAGGATTAGTTTTCTTCGAGATAAAACATTTAGTTTCTTTTTGGATATGAGTTTTTAAAGATGGTTTAGAGTAAACTTTTATTCATTGGGTTTCAATATCATCATATCTTATAGGAGTTTGTTCTCTTCTTATTTCATGATCAACTAAATATTTAATACTTTCAAGGTGAATAAACTGATAATGGGGGGGAATTGTCACTCCCCGAAATAACATATATCTTTTATTTTATATTATTTTATATTAAATTTTTTCATGGTTTCCTAGATGTTTTTCCCATCTTTTTGGGGTTTTAGGATAGTAAAAGTTGGTACACATTTTTTTAGGGTTTAGGGAAATTGTGAGTCATCCCTCTACAAATTGTAAAACCAATTCAAGGAAATTTTTTAGATGAGTGTTATGTTAAAGGGTGTGAAAATAGTTATATGAAGTTGTATGGCCCAATGAAGCGAAACCATTTCACTATATGTTTAGGTGTATGTTTTGGGAAACTATTTTTCCTCTTATTTGGGGTAGAAGTGCATGAATAGCCCTGAAGACTGTGTGTCCAAACAAGGTGGTCATCCCATTTTCTCAAAATAATTAAATTAATATTTTTCACATGAAGAATAAATCCCACAAAATGTTTAACCCCTAACTTCCTCTCTATAATTCAACCATCTCCATCCTTGGGATCTCCGTGAACATGACCACCTCTTCACTGCCCTTGGGTTTTCACTGATTCTCTTCTGAATATCTCAAGTGAGAATGTAACAACCAAAAATTTTATTAGTGGAATTATTCACCTTTTTATAATTATTTTATATAGAATAAAACACATACATAGCCAATAGTTCCCAATAAAAACATCATTATCACAAACGAACAATGAAATAATTGATATTCATAGAATTTAGGGAATATATACTGATGGATAGGTAACTTGACCCTTGAAATATTACATGAACCTTAGGAATAGTGACAAATTAAAAATAATAGTGATATATCTTAAGAGATAATAAATAATATTTATGGATCCTATAAATGAAAATAAGATAAAATCAAATCATAGTATAAGTAACTAAATGTTTCAAAAATGAATAACTAAATGTTAGTGTTTTTATAAAACACAAATGCTTATATAAAATTATATAATTAATATAATGACTTAAAAGAAAGTTCATTTAATTAAAATTTATTCAAAATGTAATATTTTTGTCTTATTATTATAAGATATTTTTATGATACCTCAAATAATTTTTCAACATTTTGTAAAATTGATTATAAAATTAAAATTAGCATTTTTCCAATAATTGATATTTTAATATTAAAAAATATAATTATCATATTTAAAAAATTATTTCCATAAAATGGAGTTTTTTTTAATTCTACTTGTAAAAAAATGTATAGGGTTTGTTTTTTGTATTTTCTAAAATTGTTTATTTTTTGGTGAATAATGAAATATGATAAATTATGGTATTTAACTAATACATGCATTATTGAGTCATAAAAGATTTTATACCTAATGTAAGTCCATAATATAGAACTCCCCTCCATTATTTAATATATTTAGTGATAAAACTCAAAATATTGATAGTGCTATGCTAAAATAATAAAGAATCAGTAAAATAATAAAAAGGCACCCCTTCGTCTCCTATAAATACCACTTGTCTCCACCTCTTATCCTCATGTATGATAAGATTTAATAATTATAAAAATTGTTTCCAATCCAATTCCAAATACTCTTCTTGACATCTATGAGTTTTTTTATCTCATCAAATGAAAAAATCCAATTTCTTTACGGAGGATGTCAAGGAGAAAAATTCATGAGGAAAAATCCTCTTTATTTTTCTTTTAATTTCATTTCAATTTTATTTTTTCCTAATTATCCCCCCACCTTCCCTTATAATAGTTTCCTGATAACACCAGTATCATATATATAATGTAATTTTATTATGTTAATGGAATAATCCATCATCAAACTATTATGTTAAAGGTTATTTTATGACTTTCCCATTCCTTTTGTTTTGGAAATAAAATCATTTTTAAATACCTTTTTACTAACTTCATATGTCTAAACTATTTTTAGAATATTTTTGTAGAAAACATATACATTTTAACATACCTTGATATAGTTATAATTTATTCATGAATGTATAATAAATTAGTAAATTATAATATTCGTAATGATTATATATCTAATAATTATCAAATACCCATTTTTCATATCTGATTTTAAGACGTTCTATCTGGTCTTCATACTGAAAAAAACAATCATAATCAGACATGAAATCATAACTGATAACATTGGAATCATACTCACAAAGAAAATCATGATAATATTCTATATAGAAATACATCACATTGACTAAAGGTTAAATTCTGAATACAAAAAAAATATTCTATTTTAATGGAATGCCTTGTAAACTATAATACTATAAAGTAAAACAACACCAGAAATTCTATTATGGTATAGACAATAATGTTCTAGCATTACATGTACTTGTGAAATAATCAATGAATATATGACCCATGGATAAAATATGACTATTTTAAGGGATTCGTATACATACTCGATCATTTGATGATTTTATAGAGAAGTTGTTAAATTTAAGGTTGATTTCACCTCACTCTTGATATTTCAAATGTATAAAAACTGTGAACATCATTATCTTAGTCTCATGTATTTATTTAAATTAAGTCCTTTTAAGAAACATTTTCAGGTTGTCTCCTTAAAAAACTGTTTTTTAATTGATATGTGTGTCTTGTTATGTAGATATAATCAAAAGGTATTGAGGCAAGGAAGATAGAGATTTGATCTGCCTGGTCAAGAGCACATGGGGATAAAGAGACAGAATTTGACCCATCAGATTGAGGGATGCTAAGGATAGGCAGATAGGGAATCTAATCTCCATATCAGGGGAATTATTTTATCTGTAAAGGTAAACTTTCTTATACATATAAAAAAAGGAATATTGGAAAAGGTTTGAGGATACATTATTCTTAAGGTTAAAAGATATTCTTTTGTTTGAAATATAAGTCATTCTTATATAGTAATATTTATTTTACTTGTTTATCACAAGTAATTTAAATTATAAATTGCACTGAATGTTTATATATTATTGTACTAATTCTCATTACAATAAATAATATCTTTATTACTTAATTAGATATACTATGAATCCATGATGTACTGAATTAATCGTATCTATCATGAATATGATCTGTTTACCAAGATTATTTTGTGATTACAATTCATTTATTTGGATATAATCATAACCACTATGAATATGATATATTCATTTGATTTAAATTTCTTTACTCTGATATTATGATAACCAATATGATTAAGATACATTGATAAAATTGTACTGAGGCCCAAGATAGAATTTAATCCTATTTTATAAAGGGGTATTGTAAATTTTTTTAGATTAAAATCTTTTAAACAAAAATTTTTAAAACTATAATCCACCCCACCCACATTTTTCATTGATTCATCATGAATAATTTCTTCGATCCTAATATTAATATTAATAAAAAAAATTATCCAAAAAAAACCTATTCAACTCTCTATTTTGTTCTAAAAATGGAAACATTATCCGTGAGTTGTTGATTTATCACCTATAAGGATGACATGTATTTATTTTCCATTAATACATTCAAGTATTGTCATAAAACCATTATAATGGTTTAATAATGTTGTAAAATGTATTTCATAACCTTTTTTATGTTCTAAAAATTACACAAATATATATATATATAATAAATAAATAATTAAACCAAACCATTTTTGTGATGAAAATACCATCTAATTAATGTGAACAATTATCATTAATGTATTATCTAATAAATCATTCACATATATGGAAAAATATATACAAATCTACTTAAACTAATATATTTTAATTAAAAACATATAACATAAATTATGGATAATTATTTTCATCTTACAAAAACTTCTATTATTGTATACAAGTGAACTGATCATGAAAACCATGAAATGGACACTCTTGAATGATGATATTAAACACTATAACTAATTAAAATGGCCATGAACAAACTTAATAAAATAATAATGAATAAAATAAATGAAAAAGAGTTTCTAGATTTATTAATTTTTTATTCTAATCATATTATTCAGGATATTAAAGTAAATAAATAATTTGTACATAAGGTAAGGGATTCTCGGACCAAATTTCCTTTCTTTGGGTAATTTTCCATTCATGAAAAATGTTAGTGCGGATGATCTTTTAATATTCCTCAAATATAGTGCTATTTTTCTTAACATTTCTATTTTTGGATATATAATCTTTTAAATTTGTTTGTGGAAAATTAAAAATATTTTCAAAAATAACAATTCTTTCCAAAACACGTTGTGACTCTTCATGAGTTGTTTCTTATTCTCTCAATAATGAATAATATTATGAAAAATATTAAATTACCTTTCTCATTTTGGAACCCAAAAGTCTATTCATGAACATATTATATATGAAATTAAACCCATTCAGTTTTATGGGTCACATTACATCCATTATTGATATATGTTACAAGTGATATGCATGATTATATAGATGTCATGATGTGTCGGGTGTGCCATGAATTGTATATTTCTCCATTTAATTGGGTAATGTGATGTATCTAATTAGATAATTTTCCTTATACATGAACATAATTATATATTTTTTTCATTAATATGATGTTCGGATTATTCAAATATTTTATTCATGGACATGATGATATCTTTCTTCACAACTATGTGTGGTACTTGACCACTATGACATGATGTTTCATTTTGATTCATTTCCCTAGTCAATTACATTAAATAATGATTCTTTTCATTGTTATTATAATGATCACATACATATGTTATGATGATGATTATTATGCACATCCATGTTATATTAACTCTGGTTCTTATCTATCATGTTACTAGGCTTTTAACACACCCTTTTTTTGATTTATATCCTTAGGTGACTTCATATACTATGGAGTACACAAGGGCCACCAATAATCTAGATAAAAAAGAATTAAATTATATATTTGTTTTATTATGTAATGTTATGTATGTTTCTAATTTTCCATATAAACTAATCCTTTGATCCTAGTTTTATAATTATATTGTGTTTGTTTTATGTAATATGATGTTATAGTCATGAAAGAAAATTAGGATCATTATAGACCATATATTTTGTCTTCTCATATTCTTCTATTCCTTTTTAATTCATGTTTTATTTTTTTCCTTTATCTTACATGTGGTGTGCATTCCATGGTTTAACAATAAACCCCAATGGGGAGTTTTTTCTAAGCAATTCATTGTTCATATGGTTCGTGAGGACCGAGTTAAGGTCTATTCTAGATGTGTGATGTCAAAGGATGCATTTTCTTCACCAAATAGGTTTAGGGTTTCATCTGTTCTCATTTTTATTGAAAATATTTATTAGTGTGTTTGTGTCTTTTTGGTTTGGTATATTTTTCTAGAGCACCATAAACCATTTTAAGGTGGATTTGATCCACCATTATAAAATAAATTGTGTTCTTCTTTGGAATGATGTAGTTTAACCTATCACGGAGCCATTAATTGGAATAAATATGGGTTATTTTAAAGTTTTATTTTATTTTTTTATAAAATTAATATGATATGTGAATTTTTTTTCATGGAAGTGGTTTCTCACACATTTTCTATATTTTCCCTAAGTATAAAACATGATTTTTTCTTATTATAACATGTTTTCATCATTTCATGAAAAGAAAAGCATATTAAATTTTTCATTTATTTTATGAATGATTTAATCCTCATAAAATGGAAAATTGAAAAAGGTTTTTTTGTTTCCTAAAATTAGTCTACGTTATTTACAATCCTTCACTCTTTTGGTTTTGACTTATCGAGATATACATATATATATACATATATGGGTTCCCACTTTGTAGAATATTTCACTTGTCGATAAGAACATATACATTGGAAAAAGTGGTATATATATATAAAGTTTTATATTGTATTAATTTTTAATTTTGGATTTGATGATAGAAATATTTTTGAACAAGTGGTTTTAAAATGTGTGATTTTTCTTTTATCATTGATGAGTCCCAGTAGAAACTATGAGACACATTCTTTAAAATAGAAAAAAAAATATTATTAAAATCCCATCATTTTTAAAATATGGTATTTTATAAATTATTGAAATGGGATTTAAAACCTATAAGGTGCTTCTTCATTGTTTATATATATGGTAAATGGGATGCACTTAAAGTGGATTTTTTATGTGATGAAGTAAATTGCTTTTTTTTAAAAAAATATACTTCTTTTTTGTATATTCTAAATTGATAAAACTCAAATCCACTTAAACTACATGAGATTATTTGTGAAGTTAAATGAGACTTTATGTCCACAAGTTTCACAAGTATATATTACACACTACCTATTGGCCTTGAGTATATTCCCTAACTACCCATTATATGTTCCCCTTAGTGAAACTGGGAAGGGTGTTACCATGTGTCGGAGTGGCATTTTATGATATATGGTACTTTTATAAATTGATGAAATTAAAATAGTGGGAAGTAGGTTAATACCAATGCATCCATTCCCACAGTTTACAAAAACCACTGGGATAAGTTATAAATTGTGGTTTATTCTAATGGTATTTTTAAACTGTCAATATACCTTACTGGATTCTGAATTTTATTGGGTTTCATCATGATTTTTCATCCCCCAACCTATGTGAACACTACCCGACCTCGGCCTCCCAGCCCTCTACTCCCCTCCCCGACATCGACCTCCTGGACCTCCTAGCCTCCGCCTCCGCCTCCTAGCCCGCATCCCCTCTCGGCTCCCTCTCCTCTAGCATCGTTCATCCATCCCCTCTCGGCTCCCTCTCCGACAACGACTTCCCCCTCTGCTCTCAGATCCTGGATTCTTATCCTCTAAAGATGTTCCCCCCTCCCCTTTCGGCTCCCACTAATTTGACAACGTCCCCCATCCCACTCTCTAGTTATGCACGAGACCCCACATGGTCGAGCACCACACAAGATGTCCCCCTCTCTCAGATACCTATCCTCTGCCATTTTGCCAAAATTTTTTGAGGGTTCTGGATTAGTACTTCTAGGTCAAAATTAATGTTCTTTCATTCTCAAATTTCATAGAGTTTTAATCTTTATGGTTTCATGGTTTCATTTGGATGATCCCTAGGGTTTTGAGGTTTAAAAATTCTAACATTGATCCTTATTTCTAGGGGGTATTTTGGTTTTCTGAGGTCTCATATGGTCTATTTTTTTATTTGATGCCAAAGGAAAAGCATTTTGGATAGTCTTGTTTCATCTTCCACCATTTCAGTTCGGTTTATTCTTTTATCTTTGTTTGGTTCATATTAATTTGGTTCTTATATTGATTTATGTGTCTTTGAAAACTCTGTATTGGGTATGAATTGCATGAATAAGACTACTTGACATCATGTATATCTATTTGTGTGTGTTTTTAACTCATATTATGTGTATATGTTCAATATTCATCCTTTTCTATAATCATATGATGTTTTTTATTAATGGGTTAGTGGGGATATGCTGAGAATCATAATATTGTACAGTGGATATATGGGTATAATTGATCTTTTTATTCTTTTTTGGTATGTGCTATTATATTTTTTAACATAGACTGTTGTATGTTTTATTCTACATTCATTGAATATGATTTTTATTATTCATTTTTTAATTTTGAATTTATGTTAATTTTATTAATCTCATTTGGGTTATTTATCTTTTTTACTTTTGTTTATTTGATGTTTCATGGATTTCTAGTGTATGGGTGACCCATTCCAGATTCTCAATAAATGATTCAATGCCACACATTCTTGAGGATGAAAAAAAAACAATTTAAATGATACCAAAAAGAATTCATTCAAATTGAATTGAATGAAAAAGGATATAAAATAAGTATGGAAAATCAAAATAATGTGAATCTTATTAACATATAATGAGTAAAACTGAATATTCCAAAAATAAATCTACAATAAATTAAATTAGGATATACAGAACAAATAAATTAAAACTAAATAGATCTAAAACAAATCATATCACGTTGTTCCAATAGAATCATACATAATCAGTGACATGCCTCAATTAGGATTACATGAAACATAAATTACCAATATGAACCACAGCAAACCAACCCAAATAAGACTAAAAAGAGTAAACTGAAAATGAGTTGAACTAAATAAAGTATCACAATAAAAACCCACTAATGATGTATCAAATTGGACCAAATATAATGAATTAAAACCTATATGACCATAACTGACATGAACTAAATTGAACTAAACCAACTAGATTAGAACTAATTTAATAAAACTGAATCAATTAGAACCCCATATTGAACTGATAACTTTCAATCCCTTTCAAAAATAGGGTCATCTCCATTTTCAATAATTTTCTTAGTCAGTGAAAGATAATGGGTGAAATAGAAGAGTTCAGATCATCTCAACATATCAACAACCTCATAATTTCCTAATAGTGTGTACTCAAATAAATAGATGTATATTAGCCTAGGGTCAGACAAGGAACAAGGGATTACAGTGGTGTAGTGATAACTGTATCAATTGAGGTGATCTCCAATCCATCCAAATAAAAACTATAAAGGTCCAATGAGTCTATAAGGGATATTTCCCAATTAAATTTGGCTCAAGAGATGAAAGAGGCCTATAAGGGTCAGTATGACTAAATTAAGTGGCTGAATCTCTTACACTCAATCTTCCATTACCAAAGTGCCTAATATGATTCTTGAACGTCCATCCCATACATGGAAAACCCACCCATTCCAAATCATTTCATTGAAACCTTTAATCCTAAGGATCATATATATTTACAAACTCACCCAATAATCACATGTGGTGTATTCCCCTACTTCTATGATTTCAGAATATGAAGTGACACTATAATGGACCTTCTGTTAAGGGAACTAGTGAGGGTGTATAGTGGTCATCCAAGTTCTACTGTGATAGAGTAAAATATTGATCAAATATTTATAAGAGATGAGAGATCATTTAGAATTATCATTTCATTACTTTTCTTTCAGGATATTGGGCATATCTCTCACCAAAACTCAAGTCCTTGAGGGTTCATCCCAGATATCTCGGACAAGAAGAAATTTGTCCCACATTTCCCCAAGGTGGGAATCTGGATTATTCAACAGACATCCCATAGGCTACTTCCATCTTTTTTGTGGGGAAAATGGAATGAGTTGGTTCCTAGGAACCAATGGATAATTAGTTCTCTTAGAATATTAGAATGGTGTTATATGATATACAGGGATACCTATACGGGATTATAAATATGGATATTGTGTAGCTTGTCTGAAATAGCTATGTAGATTTACCTAACCAAAAATAGTCATGCTCATTAATATGAAATGATTCTACTATGGTATAAATCACATTTTTTTCTCCATTCATTATCTGTGTTGTTTGATGAAGAGACTAATATGATTGAGAAGATTTGATTGATTTTTTAGTGTGTGAAGTCATAGTCTTCTAGACCTAAAGGGGAGTTCAACAGCATATTGGAAAACCCTTGGGGCCCTAGTACAAATATTTGTCCATCCTTATAAACCATTGTCTAAATACAATCATAGGAAGTTAACACCATTTAAGATGTTGGGTTGTAGTCAGAAGAAGGGATGGAAATGTCATCCAGTAGGAAAAATCTATACAAGGTAAGCCATTATGATGAAGGATATTTCTAGAGTTTATATGGGAGTTCCATTTTTAGAAATTCAGTGTTATAGCGCAAGGGATAATGAGTGTCATCATTAAGGTTCCTTTCAATAATGGACGTATGGTTAGAAATGGAAAAAAGAACTATAATGAGATCTAGAATCCATATATATAAAAGTAAGCAGATTTTATAGGACATGTTAACAGAACATAAAAAGAAATTCATAACTTTCATACTCTCATGTACAAAAAATAAATCATAAGGGGGTTCATAATCACATATATGACGGATGAATCACATATATAATTGAGATCTAAATTAATGCATAACACAAGGACAAATTTCAACCACATGAACCTCTATAAGGATCGCAGTCACATTATTTTATCATGGTCACTTGATCTATATTAAAATTCAAGTGATCATGCGATTGAACAAGTTAATCCTTTGAAACCTGGAAGATATAAGTACATCTAATTTTCAAGAAATTTTCAAAGAAAGATTCAAAGTTAATTTGAGAATGTTCTAAAGTAAGACAGGTCTCATGAACATATAATGTGATCAGTTATAGCGAAGATGTATTGTGGAAAATTCTTGTGTGAGGTCTTATGAATGGATCATGTTATGAAAGAATGTCCGAAGAGATTTTGATAATCTGATTGGAGGTAACCCAAATACTCAGGTATGCATTTACATTCCTTATAATATCACTCTTTATCCCCACAAAAATCATAGTTGAGGGGGGGGGGGATTTTTTATTCCTACAAAATGTGCGTAAAAAAATATATATAATGGAAGAAATACCTGAAACATGTGTAATAGTTTTTCCATAAAAGTAATAGAATGTTTCTATAAATCAAGGATCGCACAAACCCATAAATGATACATGATTGAATAACTTTTGGAAGGTCATATTATTGGTCCATGAACAACTCATGACCTACTTGAGATCATGCAGACATCCTATAACAATATGATGAAGGTTTGGTGATGAAAAAAGTTCAAGTCACCTGGATTTCACTGACCCAATTTCTTTAACATAGTCTTCAGGATAAATTTTGATGTTCTATCCACGTGAATTAGGACTAAAATTTCATCACATGGTATATTAAAATCCAATGATAGATGATGTAGGTCTAACAATACCAAGAGGTATAATTAATATAGATTTATCTTTATATAGTCTTTTGTTGGAAAATATTGCAACTAATAATATTATTTAGGCCTATAGTACATGATAAATCATTTTATTGATTCATTCATTATGTGATTCAAATTCCAATGCCTCTAGGTAAAAGGAGAGCCAAATTTCTCAGATGCCCATCTTATGATATTCTATATATGATATCATTCATTTCTATATATTTTTTTACTTCAGATATGGAACCAATGGATATATTATTAATATGGATTGACTGATTATTATCAATTCCATGATTGACTAAAACCCAGATGAATGAAATTTTCCAATATAATATAAACAAAAACAAGACAAACTTGATCTAATGGAAATGTCCCAAACCAACTTGTATCGAACAAAACCTAAATAAGATGAAACATGAGCCAAACATATTATATACTATTAATAGGAAGATTAATTGTTAATTAATAGGAATGTATTGTTTGATAGTAACATTTTGAAACATTTATCTATTTCCCCCTTGCTTGTAGGAACATGATTTGACCCGTGCGACATTGGGGTTCTTATATGCTAGGTAGTGACGTGTATAGTCAAAATTTTCATGTATGTTTTAGGTTAGTTTTTATTTTATTTTCATTAATTCATTGGCCACATAGGTCATTCACTGCATTCTATGGATAGAGGTAGTTATATTCTATGAAGGGGGGGCCAGAAGGGGTTCAGATTGTTTCAGTCTGCTTGAATTGTTCCGAGGTAAGATTCTATGGTTACTACTTGTCTCGCATCCCATGTATTTGGGGATTTCAGTGCTTTTGACACAATATTAAGTTTTCAGTAGGTTGTTGGATCATTTAATGTTGGTTTGGATGGATTTGGTTCTCCACATTGAATCAAGGAAGGTCTATAATGTCATTGTTTGGTTTATCAATGGTTATGTAGTGTCCTTTATATGTTTTAAGGTTCCTTATATCTTTTTAGTAGTATGTTGATCCCTACTCGCTGGTTTTGAGTTTCCAAGTCAAGGGTGACTCGCATGTGTGGGCATAGGAAAGTAAGTATATGTATGTAGGTTCCCCTGTAACGTGTGTAGTCATCCATGTCAGTGATTATTAATGTATGGGGCTAGGTATGCCCATTTATATATATATATATATATTCATATGCAAGAGAGTGGAGACTGGTATATGCATATACACATACATGCAATGATCCCCTTGCACATTCTCATGGCCATGTGGGTGTGTGCATTTCGGCTAGGTGTCCTTTCATAAGTTTTAGGGTACGTATACCTTATGGGGGAGCAGAATATTTTAGTTATAAAGCTCCATGACCCGAAGTGGATGGCTTTGTTCCACCATGAGGTAGGGTCCATCTCCTAGCCTCTTTAATTCAGGGATGCTTTAAATTGTATTAATATTCTTTATTAATTCTTCTGAACTATATTGAATTGAGTACCTCAAATAATTATTCATTAATATAATTTTCTCATTTGATAAATAAAGTCATGTTTTTTTAATAAAACCTCTCCAACAGAGGTCCACTATCTTTGACTATTCATAGTGGTCATTATGTTGATCGCGTTTCTTAACTTATTGACTTTGATTTGGGCTGAATGAGTTTTAGAATTAATGTTAAATGTAATTAAATGAATTGCGTGATAAATCCATTCCATGATTTTATAATAAAACCCCTCCAACGTAGGTGTGATGTTATCAAAACCAAATAGTGGTGGTATTTATTTGAATAATGTTTAGATTTGGTTTGATTTTTCTATATGCCTCTTATGGGTGTTTGTTTTGTGGCTAGTTAGTTTTTGTTTTCTTTGAATATTATAAATTGTCTTATCATACCCGTTTAGCTCAAATGACAATTCCCGTGTTGGAATTTTCCTTAACCAAGGCACGTTTATTTTCTCCCTTTGATTTTTATATATGAAATTTCTATGTTTAGGTGAAATAAATGAATTTGTAAATGGGTTGGGTAGGGTGTATGATTCTTTTTCATTGTTTTATATCCATTTAGATGAATTTTCACTGTACCTCTCACTATAAACATCTGGTGATCCCTTGTTATAATTTTTTGTGACCTTATGTTATGGAGAATCCAATTTGGGGTGTTTTCTTAGCCTCTTGGCCAACCCTTTGGGTGTTTACCTGATTCCATATATCTAATAACACTGATGGTGTCATTTTTAACACCTGAAAAGATAATGGTTCTCTCCACCATAAGCTTCATCTTACCACAACCAGTTCATATGATTTAGTGCATTCACCTTTGGATATTAATATTCAAACATTTCTCCCATGTTTTAATGAGAAGAATTATAGTGGGGACATTAACTAAAGTCATTCTAATCACTTTGTTGGACCTGTGTATAGAGAAGTATAGAAATATTCTTTAGAGATCCCTAGGTTACATTCCAATGCATTTTTGGAAAGATGGGTGTTTTAGTGTATCAAGATTTTCTAGTAGAAAAAAATGTCCAATTGTTCATGGTGTCCAACGTTTTGAAGGGGATATTTCATAAATAGTTGTTTCTTCAGGACTTGGTGTGAGCATCAAAAACATTTTTTTTGAAACAAAATTCAAAAATGATTTCAGTGTCAGGAGGATCAGGATTTTAAATGGAATGTTTGAATTGTTTTTTTATGCCACATATATTCAATTGGAGGATTAAAAGATGGCCAATGTTTTGGAAAATGTGTAGAATTAAAATGGGGTAATTCTTATAAGATATTCGGATATTTTAAGTGGTGTATTTAAAAAGAAAACATATGTAAACTAGGTGGATGGATAGTTAATATTATTCAATGGATGATGATTCAAAACTTTAATAAGTTAATGGAAAACTATATAAATGTGACCAAATATCATGGAGTCTTATTTTGTGTATTTATTTGAATTCAAAAACATGCTCATTCACAAGAAAACTTCGAGAAGAAAGAGTAGATTATAAAATCCTAGTGTGATCCACACCATTCATAGTTTTTTTTTTGATTAAAACAGATCTCATTAATGAATAAATCAGCAGAAGTACAAGAACAAAGCCAAGTAGGGAAATTTTCCAGCCAGAGCTAGATGGAGTCAAAAGGGATTGAGGCCTCCAGCTGATGGTCCGCATTATTTCATTCCCTTTTTATAAAGGGGAAGGTGAAAGAAGAGAAGCACTGGCCAAGTGAGAGAATCCTTTTAATGATGGTACCAAAAGGATGGAGTCCACCATCATTGTCGTTGATAGAATTAATGACGGTAAGGCAGTCCGACTCCACAAAAATGTCTCTCCATCCAAATTCCAAAGCAAACATCAAACCATCAAGTATGGACATTGCCTCAGCAACCTCCGGTTCCCAAAAATCCAGGTGAGGAACATATTTTTCAGTAAGGATTTTCCCCAGATGATTACGGTCCAAAGGCCAAGGGCAACAAGCCCATACTTTTGGAGAGACGTGTCCATGTTAATCTTAAGAGTACCTTCCGTTGGGGGGTTCCACTGAGAGTGTGGGATGAGGGCATCTCCTGACATAAAATGGTCCTTGTGGTCTTTCCATCCCTCAATCCAAGAAGAAGCCTTGTCAACCTAGAATTCGGGAGGTTTTTGAGCATGAAGAAACATGGCATCGTTGCATTGGATCCAAATAATCCAAGCCAGTGTGAAAAGAGAACATGAGAGAGATGACGGAAGAGAGGAGCACCAACGCGTCAAAAGATCAGGAATGTCATAGGTCAAAGCCAGTAAATCGATAGAGGATGGGTCCCATTTACTCCAGACATGCTTAGCTCCCGGGCAGTGAATGATGGCGTGAAAAGGAGTTTTGATAGTGCTCGGGCAGAAAGGGAAAAAGGAAGCACTTGCCATATGTCGGTAAGCAAGAAGGATCATGGTTGGGAGGGTACCCTTGCAAACCTGCCACAAAAATTGGCGAATTTTAGGGGGAACATTGAGTGTTTAGATCGATTTCCACGGTCCCTCATCCCGGTCGGCAGGGTGGTGGCCAAGGGCTAGTCTGTAGCCGGACCTCACTATGTATTCTCCCGGGATGTCATTGGTCCATAAAAGGTGGTCGAGGCCTACATCAGGGATCTAGGGAATGCTAAGGCTGATTCTTTTTTCCCTTTCGTTAAACCAATCATGGATATTTTCCACACACCACCCCTGTCCCTGATCAGAAAAAACGCAGCTGAATGTAAAGGTTCATGGTTTGTTAGTAACCCATGCTAGTTTAAAGAAGACCTTCATGTCTATAAAATACATCTTTTATCCCTTGAATGTAATAAAAAATTTGGTTTCCAACCAAATGAATCTGATTTCAATAGGTACTCAGAGATAGATTCAAGCCACGATGAATTACAATAATATTGGACAGGGTATCCAATTGCATACACCATATCCAATAATTCGTCTTCATATGCTTCCATAATTATAGTGTAATTATAGAATCACACTTTGACGAAAAGATAATTTTTGTATTCTTCTCAAAGATAAATAGTGCAGGGAGAAACAATTTGGTATCCAAATATTTAGGTTTGAACCATAGTGGGCATGTTTCTATATTCTCCATAATAAGAGAAATTTGGAAGGATGAATAAAGCAGGATTTGAGTTTCATTAGCCATCATGGTGGTCCTCCACCACAATCTAGTTTATAAAACACCTTGACATTGAAGTTCACAATTCGATTTTGTTTCCGTATGAGGTGCATGATGGTGTCAGTTTAGAGGATCTTTGGGAGACTATTATAGATTCATGTTTATAGGTTTACAGTTACAGGTGCTTTGGAAGAATGTTAGTGGTGAAGGTTTAGAGGTGTAATGTGTTCTTTGAAATACTTTTGGGTGTGCAGGATTATATGTATAGAGGTGTAGGTTTACAGGTTTACTGGTTTATGTCTTCAACTTGAAGTGGGATTAATGGTTTGCTGGTATTATGTCTTCTTCATGTTCTCTGTTCGAAGTGGGTTTACAGGTTTCTATGGTTTATGTTTTTTACTATTCCTCTACTCAATGTGGGTTTACAGTTTTTTGGGTTTACTAGTTTGTAGGATTATGTATTCTACCTTGTTTTAATGTTTTCTAGGGAGTAGAGGATATACCAATGGTTCATTGAATTGTTGTTATTCAATATGCTGGAAAAAAATATGCCAACAGTTCACAGAACCACGGGTATTTAGTAAGGACAACATATATCCCAACAGTTTCATTGAAACTACTATGATAGAATGCATGATTAATATATAACAACGGTTCAAAAACCATTGTTATACATATATTACAATGGTTTCTATATGTTGGATGATATGTATACCAATGGTTCTTGAACTGTTGGAACACATATATACCAATGATTTTACTTAAACTGTTAGTATAGATAAATTTCAGACAACCTATACTAATGGTTCTCAAGAAACCATTGGTATAGAGATGTTTCAATGCCCAATATGCCAATAGTTCCTAAAAATATTGGGATAGCCTAACTAAATGGTTTCAGGGGCTATCCCAAAAGTTATAAACCATTGGGATAGGTGAAATTTTCATAAGTTTTAGTATTTATAGATTTGTACTAGGTTGTCTCAAACAACACCTTGGATCCCATGACACATTTTTAATAGATATGATACTTTCCTCTATTTTCTAGTTTTTTAATGAAGTGAAATATCTATTTATCATTTCCCACCAAGACCCTTATTTTTACGCTAGTTATATTTATTGGGAACATACTTAAATTCGTTATATATTATTAAAACTATTAGGAAAGGGTTGTAAGATTTATTTTTTCTTAAAATTATATTTTTTACTATTTTTCAAAATAATGGAAATCCATATTTTTACTTGTTACATTTTTAAACATTCATGATTTGGACTTTCCTTTAAAGGTGAGGTATAGGGAGATTGTTTTCCTCATTCATCCCTGTAGAGAACATCTAGGCTCATTCCTACACTATTATTTTTGTTTTCAGGAATTCGTGGCTTTAAATCACTCATGAACAAAATGTATTATGTTGTTTTAGTGAAAACAAGGTCACATGGAGGAATGTGTAGTAGTTTTTATCAATTTTCCTCTGATATATTTTTTTTATTTTTTATTTTTATATCATTAACAACATAATTTATTCTCAATTTAGTTATATGTTATTATTAGTGCTAGATTCAACCATATATGATCGGAAAAGCCTCTCAGGCCTTATTTTAGGATGGCTCAGGTGACCTGTTTGGTGTTGACCGTAGTTGGTTCCTGAAATTTGTAACACCCTGAGATTTTTTGAAATATTTTTTTCAAATTAATTTAATCTTTTTGATATATTTCATTTCATTAAACAAATAATATAGTCTCAATTATATTTTCATGTAATATATTTCTCTTCCATATACTAGGAACAATATATTTATTATAGTTTTGTACACGCAACACTAACATGCCTTTTTTTACATGCAACTTTGGGTTTCTATGAAACAACATTTTATTATTGTAATTATTTAAACAATGATAGTTATAACATAGTCATTAAACTTATTAATATGAATAGTAGTTACTAATTTATATTTTCAATTTATATTATTTTTATATTGTTAAATTATATTGAATATAACACATATAATTATTTTATGAAAGCCTTTATATGTTTGAAAATTTTATTTTCTAAAAATAAATCCACTTTATGTACTTTTGTGAAAAATAATAAAATTAATTTTTAAAACTTTTAAAAATATAATTTTAAATAATAAACTTTATTTTTTAATTCATAGTTTCAAAATTCTATTAATTTGAAATTTTTGGATTTTTTTCCCCAAACATCATTTTTGGGTAAATAGTGAAGAATACTGAATTTTAATAAAAATTATTTGTCACATTATTTATTTATATATTTAAATTATTTTTTAAGTTGTATTTATAGTCACAATAGATCCATTATACATATATTAATCTAATTTTGGTCATTGAAATCATTTTTAGGTTTAATTTAGATATAAAATCTTAATGAAATTTTGAATATTGTCACTTAAAAAACTCTATCTCTCACCACATTTGTGATATTAGAATTTAAATTAATTTTTTATATTCTGTGAATTGAATTTAGAAAATTTGAAATAAATGGTTTTAATAAGGGTAATATTTATATTCTAACAATATCAACTTAGTTTTTGACAAAACATATTACTGAATGTGATTAAAATTAATTACAATGATTGAGGTAAAATAGTGATTAACAAGGGACTAAACCTTAATCTTAAGGGCCCAAATGACCTATAAAATTTTCCATCATCCATTTTCTAGATTTAAATTTTCTATAAACTACTCATTATTCTTTTTTTTGTTTTTATGACATTTTTATTTAAACACATAAGTACACCTAACTTGTTCTCAAAAATGCCAAATGGGTACCTTAACTCCAATATAAAAGGAAAAAACCTCTCTCCTTTATTAAACCCTCTCAATCCAATTAATTTTAGCCTTTTTATACCCAATACAATTCCAAAAAATCATCCACTTGTGTACAAATCCAACCATGAAATTTTTTTGTGTTAAGAAAAATGAGTTACCCAAAAAAAAGTATCATTCTTATTCAACCTCTTTTATTTAATTTTATTTCTCCATATATTCAATTATTATTATTCAATGTTTATATAATAACTTCAGTATCCTCAATATATATATATATATATATATATATTCTATGGGTTTGACCTTCACTCAGACACACTTTAATCTAATGGGTAATGAACTAACCTTTCAAGTACGGTGATCTATCACCTCACGAAATGATGATTGTTTCATTTTAACGGTTGAGAATTATTATATAAATTATGTTTATATATTATATATTACATATATTTAATTCCCTTAATAATATTTATTTTTTATATAGAACATAACATTATTCTTCCCATTTTATGTAAGTACGATAATTTCGTTTGGGGAAGTGTGGACTACAGCATCCATAAGGCGATGTGATTCATTCACACATAACATTGAATGTATTAGGAGTCAGTAAAAATATATAACATATATGAAATAATAATTCTAATATAATTATTATATATATACATATACATATACTCCTTCTAATTTATATCTTTCAATAAGATAATTAAATGGAAATGACATTCATACATACGTATGACCTACCGTCTCTATGAATGGTGTTTTACATTTAATATATTATTATAAATACAAGTATAAAAAATATAAATTATTTTTATATCATGGATTATATTTTGGAAATCCTGATATAAGTATGATGAATAATAACATTACAAATTAATACACATGAAAAGAACCAAATGGATATTTCCTAAAGGGAAACCTTAACTTTGAATTGTTAATAAGAGTGTAATATAAAGTCATAATAAAACCATATATATGATTAGATAAATGAATATGGTTATTTAAAATATTTACAATAAAAATTATAAATTATAAAAGATTTTTTTTAAGTACAAATAGAGTCAATATATTCGATAAGTGAAATTCATCTCAAATTTTATTTCTAAGAGAAACATGTCATATTCACCACTTGATTCTTTTATCTGGAGTTTATATTTCCCTATTTTATTTTATATCATTTATTTTATTTAATTAATTGTATTTAAATATTTAATGGATGATATAATTTAATTGGGATCATCATTCTAACATTACTCAATTAGTAAGTGTTTTAGTGAGATATAAGCCATGTTCCCCACATATTTCTTATAAGTGGTGTTGTTTTTCCCTATAGATGTATTATATGATTCATTTTATTATATTTATGGGTATTTAAATATCCTTATAGTGATATTTCTTTCTTAGGTTTTATTTTTCAAAATACACAAAATTGGTAATGTAATTTTGTCTTAATTTTCCTTCTTTGAGACCCATGACATGTTATGCCGGAAACATATTTTTTTAATTAAGATAAACACTTTTGTGGGAAAAGTGAGAAACTGAAAGGTTCAGCATACAACAAAAACACCAAACCAGAAAACCAGAAACAGACCCAACCAAGCAAATATAACACTACCAATCCCAATGCAGGACCACTCGGCGATCCCATGCAAGCATGGTCCCTCTTGAAGGCAAAGCCCTCCCTCAAATTCAACCAAGTCCCAAATGGCCTGCAAAGCGGACAGAGGTGTGCTCCAGCCCATCGGAACCAGTCTGGCCCTCATACATTCCCACACACATCAACAGAGATTTCATAATCATTGACAAACAATTTGATTCTGCCAGAGCCCATATCCCTAAAAAGATTCCACGATGAAATGATAAATCATTAAGAAAATTATTTTCATGATATTTTAAGATTAAATTAATTACATTTTCTTACATGGGTATTATAATCCAAATTTACCAAGTTGTAATATTTTATTTTAACAAACTCATCATTTCTTGAGACTATTTATTATTATGCTACCATTAATGAAATCCTATAATACATATCTCGATATAACTCATTCAATTTATTATACTATATATATTAATAATATAATCATGTATTGCTGCCATTTTTCTAAAATATGGTATATAATATTGTTAGTAAATTATTTTTATGAAAGTTTAATGTTACTTCTCACTTTAGTTAGAAATATATACTCTTTCAAGGAAAAGTTTTCTAATTGGGTTTTTAAAATGTTCTCAATAATTATATATATGTTTTAAAAGTATTTCATAATTTTATCTACATTTATTTTAATTTTTTAAATGTATTTTTAATAAAGTGGTTTTCAAATCATATTAAAGCATTCATTATATGTTTTCGAGGTGTTTTTAAAGAAAAATGATTCTAAAATATTTTTAAGATTAATTTATATGTTTTCAATGAATAATCTATTCAAAATTTTTTAAAACATGTTTTATAAGTTTTTAAGGAAAATGTTTAAAAATTTTATTTCAAGCCATATGTCCATGTTTTCAAATTATTTTCAAAGAAAGTGGTTTTTAAAAGGTTTTATTTCTAAAAAAATCTTTTTAAACGAAAAAATGAATGTTTCCTCAAAAGATATTTGGGAAAGATACTTAAAAATTATTTTCCACCAAAGATGACATCCATTGATGTTACTCATTCCTTTATGAGAATGGATTGAAAGGATCCATTCATATTCTCTCTCTGAATGATTAATTTTTTTATTTATTAATGTTTATGAAACAACTTTCATTTCAATGGTTTATACCATGATAAATGCTTGTGAACTAGTTTATCTTCAATGTGTTATATCATGATAAATGTTAATGAAACCCCCTTCCTTTAATTGGTTATTCTATGATGAAATGATTATAAAACCTATATATTTTCCATAGGTTGTGATACAATTACTAGTTTAAGATACCCATTTTATTTCATGGGTTTTGATTTGATGTTTATTAAAATCATCACTTTTTATTGGTCATGATATGATATAGGTTTAAATATCATATAGAACATGTATGTACGATTTCATTATGTGATGGTTGGGATATATATCAACCTGAAATTCATTGGTTAATGATAAATGTTTTATGTGCTCAAGAAGGTACATGGGACGGAATCCCAAGCCCAAAACAAGATGAAATATTAAACTCGAAACAATAGGATATATGGGAGGGTAACACAAGACAAAAACAAGAGGGTACATGGGATGGAATCCCAAACCAAAAATAAGAGGGAATCTTATTCCCAAATCAAGAGTGTACAAGGGAGGGCATCCTAATCCAAAAATAAGAGGATATGTGGTAAGGCATCCAATGATCGAAACCAGAGGGTACTCATGAGGGAATCCCAAGAATAAAATAAGTACATGGTTTATTATACCAATCCTAACATGTTATGAAGTTCTTGGTAGGTATCCTTGAAAAGGATGTTCCATGTTTTTGTGTATTCCACAAGTTTCATGTCTTATTCCTTTATGGATCACACTGTTGACTCCCTTGTGGTTCATGACTTATTAAATGTAAATATTTATTCCATGATTCATTTCTATAATATTTTATATATAAGGTATGATCATCTAATGTTATGATCCTATTATTGTACCCTTTTTTTCTTGTTTATGATAACATGTCTCCCTTCTTTTCTATTATTGATAATTTGATCTCACCTTTTTTATGTTTCATTCCTGATGTTTTGAAGGTATATTTTATTTATGATATATCTAAGAAGGGTAATATTCTTGGAGAACCTAGGTTGATATAATTTGGCTCACTCATGTGCCAATGATTATCTTTACATGATTCCAAAGGTACTAAACTAATATGGTCTTTCGGCACCTTTTTTGAAATTTTTATATATTCTACAAAATTGATGTAATTTCTATGTAGATAAACCAAGGGTCGCTATAGTTGGCATCAGAACGAAGGTTTATTCAACATTTGAAAACTATTATAGGAAATCATAAGTGAGATCCCTTTTTATATTTCTAAAGATATTTCTTGACATTTCAATAAGGAAAACTATAAGGACAAGTTAATGTTTAGGAAAATTTCCTCAAATTTTGGTAAATGATATATTGTGTGATTTCCTAGAATTACATCCTTATCTAAATACTATAATAGGATTTGGATTTAGCACTGATGTTTTTAGGTGTAACAACTCCAATATAATGTGTCAGGCTGAACTCAAGTGTTACATGATACATGAAAATATGCCTTACTATACATCTGGTTTGACACTCCCATGGTATATGATTTCAAAATATAGACAATACATATGAACCATCCTTAAGGTTTTGAATAGAATATGACTATGAATAAAATAATATAAACATAATGTGTCATTAATTAAAAAGTAAGTTATATGATTTATAAATTCATATAAGTTATTTTTCATGATTATGTAGTTTTCTTCTAGGATATATGTTTCTCATACTTTTCTTTCTATTTTTAATGAATTTAAAGAAGTAGAAGGATCATGGTTAAAATTGAATGTTTCATATGTGGAATGTGTAGGCATTATGGAAATTTATTTCCAAAAAATAAATATCATAAATTGAATTGGGAAGGGTGTATAAGTATAGGTTACAGTTTCAAAGATAAGGATACTTAAAACCACATGTGGAACTTATGAAATGTTCTTTTAGTAATGATTTCATTGAACATAATAAGCATTATTATAATGAGTTTGAGAAACCTTAAGACATGATTCATATGTCATATTCTTGGAAAGATGTATTATGTAATGAGTGGATGATGCCTGAGTAATTTTTTAAGAATAAATATCGATGAATAAAGTCATTATATTTTTCTATTCAAATATTATGTTATATGAATCATGAAATGTATAAGTATTTTTAGTATAATTTTTCCTTAAGGAATAAAAAAGATATGTTGAATGATGGTGAAGACGAAGAAAAAAATTTTATTGGAAATGTGATATTTTTTTTAAGGGAAGGTAACCCTTAATGATTCCAATATATAGAGAAAATTGTGGTTTTCTTGGATGAAGATATGAATTTTTTGGATAATGTAAATTTAATAGTATCAATGAACTTTTTATGAATTAATGATTCGATGAAAATGTAGTATATTTCATCATGGATAAAGATCTAACTTCTTGTAATTATGAAATATATATAGTAATTATTATAATATGGAATAATGTATTACATCCAAATTGATTTATAGTTATTCAGGTTGTTTCCACGGTTCTAGAGAATATAAGATAAGGGTATTCACATGATTCGAATGTGACAACCATGAAATACACCCTGATATATGGAGGATCAATGTTAATCATATTTTGTGACATTTTTTTATGAAGATTCTAATTTTCATCCTTTATAATGCTTATAAGGTTACCATTTACAGAAATATTAAGTTACAATTTGGATGTTGTATTTCATATTAAACTAATATCTCACTACATGGGGATTTAAACATATTGTATAACGTGTTCTAGAAACATTTTCTTGATGGTAAATGAAGATATTTAGGATGGAATATCATGGAACTCATGATCTTTTATTTCATTATGAATGAATAATCCACCTTCCTTTTTGGAGAATGGGGTAAAGTGGATGAAGGAAAAATGGTGCGGTTTTACATAAATAATCCATTTATATCTTTTTATAAAAACTCTTACTATATAAAAAAATGATCTACAAATGAAATATTTTCATAATACCATAATTTTCATTGAACCAGTGTCTTTTTAAATCACTACATATTTATGAATTTATGGCCATAAAAATTCCATTAATCATTCACTTTTTTGGGATTTATGACCTCAACCAATCCCTATATATATTTATTATTTTCCACTATATCCTTACATTTACTTTCCACCAATGTTCTTCTATGTGGTAAACTTTTTATGTGTTACATTGTGTAACTATTATTTTTCTAACATAAGCTTTTTTTTAAAAAAATTACTAATCAAATTCAATATGTGGGTTTATATGATTATATCATTCAACTATTAAACCTTTGAAAACCTAGATGATTTTCAAGAGAGAAATTCATATTAATGGGGGTAGAATGTAACACCGAGATATTTTGTGAAATATTTTTCTCAAATTAATTTAATCTTTTTGATATTTTTAATTTTACACAACACTAAATATAGTCTTTTTTATATGTTAAAATTATATTTTTGGACTATTTACACTATACACATGACGTATATAATCTTTCTTTACAAGAAACACTGACTTCACTTGTGTTACACGCAACACAAAGTTTCTAAAAAACATTATTTTATTATTTTAATTTTTTAAAGAGGGATAGTTATAAAATAAATGTTAAACTCAGTAATATTAATATTAATAAATATTTTTTAAAATATTTTTTAAATATTTTTATATAGATAAATAATATTTCTAATAATACATATAATTTTTTTAGTAAAGTATTTATATGATTAAAAATAATATTTTATTAAAAGAACACTTATTTATTACCTTATATGGACAATAAAAAAATTATTTTTTGAAACATTTATAAATTTAATATGATAGAATAAACTTCATTTTTTAATTCACAATTTCAATATTATCATAAGGATAATTTATTGGATTTTTCTAGGAACCTTTGTTTTTTGGTGAACTGTGAAAAATAAAAAAAATTAATTCAAATTTGCTTTATCATCATATTTATTTATATAGTTAAATTATATTTTATTTTGGTTTTAAAGTAAAACTATATCAATTATAAAAAAATTAATCTAATTTATCTCATTTGAATCATTGTTATGATTAAATTAGATATAATAATTTATGAGCATTTTAATATTCTAACATAAAAAACCTACTTTTTCACCACATCTAAGAGATATCATTTACATTCATTTTTCCTCTTCTATGAATTGAATTTTAAAAAAATGAATAAACTATTTTAATTAATATAATATTTTATTTATAATATGGTAAATAAATATTTTGAAAAAAAATTTAGGGCGTTTGATTAAAATTATTTAAAGTGATTTTGGTAAAATTCAGTTAAACAATGGCCTGGAAATTAAATTTAAGAGCCAAAATAACCTATAAACTATTCCAAACCCCATTATATGGACATATTTAGGCTATAAAATATCAATTATTGAGTTTTTTTAGGCCATTGGTTATCTAATAACGAGGGTAAAACTAACTTTTTTTAATGCCAATCATGTCCCCTCCATCCCTTATAAAAGGACACCACCTATCCCCCTATTTAAAACCTCTCAAGACTCTTTGGTTCAGCCCAAATATTCCCAAGTAACTTCCTAAAATCCCTCAATTCTTCCTTGATTATATGTTTTTTTTTAAAAAATCAAACTAGGGAATCCCATTTGTGCAATGTAAAGGGAGTTACCCAAAGAAGAGGTAACATCCTTCCCCAATCCCCTTTCATTTTGGTTTCATTCCCCAAAACCTCAATTATTTAGATTTTACGATTATATAATAATAATATTAACCTAAATTTACTGGTAATTGTTTTTATTCTAATAGTTCTATTAACACTTTCACACACTTCCACCAAATGGATAATGAACATACCTTTCGTCTACAACCAACTACCTCCTCGAGAAATAAAGATTGTTCATTTTTTCCTATTCAATATTTCATGGTAGGTAAATATTAATCATCACATGGTTTATATATGATATTTATGATATTTATTTTATCATTTTGATTCTATAATATTTATATAGAACCTTCCTTTATTTTATCATTTTTGTGTAACTACCATGCTTTCTTTTTGGGAAGAATTGACTACTGCCTCCTCAAAGAGAAGTGATTTGTTCACACTCTATATTTATTTATTAATCATATGTTAAGAATAATTATATGATATATATGTCATAATAATTCAACTAGAATTATTATATACATACAAATATATTTCATCTACTTTCTTTCATTAATAGTGATAATTAAACGGAAACAACACTCATGCATAGGTATGGCCTACCATCTCTATGAACAGTGTATTCCATTTCATAAATTATTATAAATACATATATACAAAATATAAATGATATTTATATCTTGTTTTAAATTCTATACATCATGATAAAATTATGAGGACCAAAAAAAGAAATAATTAAGGAACATGCAAAAACAATAGATATTACCCGAAGCGATGCTTTAACATGGAATTCATAACATGAGGGTCATATAATGTTATAATGAAACTATATATGTAATTTTTTATAATTATATAGTCCTATAAAATACTTAAAATAAACTAAATTTTTTTATATAGGATGTATGTATGATTAATAAGAGACTCAAGACATAAAGTAAGGTAATTTCGCCTCACTTTTTATTTCTATTAGATACATGCCACATTCATCACCCGCTTCTTTTGTGGGATGTATATACTTTCATTTTACATATTATATAAGTAATTTAATTTATTTAATCATATTAAAATCATTAATTTATGTTATTATTTCAGGGGGTCCACAATTCTAATGTTACTCAAGTAGTAAGGGTTTTCTAGTCTCACATTTATTTTCCATGAGACACAATCCATGTTCACCGCCTATTTCTTATATGGGGTTTTTCTACTCCCATTGAATTATTATATTATAAATATAAAAATATTTATGTTTATTTACAAATCCATTTTATGATCTTTATTTCATTTGTGTTATGTTTCAAAAGTAACAAAATTGGTAAATTAATTAGGTCTCAATTTTCTTTTTTTGAGACAAATTCCATCTTAGGAACCTATATTTTTATAGGATGTGTGTGTACTACCATTGACATGTTAAATCATGAACCTAATTATTTTCTTGATATTTTAAGCATAAAATATTTGTTTTTATTGTATGGTTATTGTAATTCAATGTTAATAAGTGGTAATATTTTTCGAGAAAAATATCATCATTTATCAAGAATGATTATGATTTAGATTCCATTTATGAAATATTATGATACATATCTCAATAAAACTCATGAATTTTAATCTCATCTATATATTCAGAATATCATCATGTATTAGTACCATATTTAATATCTTTGGTACATAGTATTTTTAAGAAATATTTTAAGAATATTTTATTTTATAACTCTCTTTGGACGGAAATCTTTGTTCATTCAAGACCATGTTTTCTATAGGGGTTTTTAAAAAAAATTTAAGAATTATTTATAAGTTTTCCCTATTTTTAAAAATGTTTTATGTATTTATTTATACTTCTTCAATGTATAATAAAATAATATATTATCAAAACATTTTCAATCATTCATTATATTTTTCAAAATTGTTTTCAAACATAAGGTTTCTAAAATATTATTGATCTTATTTTTTATGTATTCAAGGAAAAATGTTCTCAAAATGAATTCAAGATTGTTTTATAATTTTTCATGGAAAAATGTTTTCAATAATATTTCAAGCCTTAATTCTATGTTTTAAAATTATTGTTATCGTAAATGTTTTTCAAAACGTTTTATGTTTTAAATATCCTTTTTCATAAAATAAAGGATATTTTTCAGACAAAATGATTTTAAAATATATTTAAAAATTATATTCCATATAAGATAAAATCTTTTTACTCGTGACTTCCTATGAAATGACCAAAATGTTCTATTCATATTATCTCTCTAAATGTTCTTTTTTTGGATGGCCATATGTTTTGGAAACATTTTTTTATTAAGATTGTTATATCATAATAAATGATTCTAAAACCCATTTCTCTTCAATTGGTATTAAAATGGTAAAATATTATGAAACGTGCTTCCATTAATGAGGTATTCAAAGATTAAATTATTCTAAAACCTATGTATTTTCTATATCTTATGAAATGATTAAATGTTTTTTATAACCATTTCATTCCAAGGGTTTGGATATGATGTTTATGAAACCCATCTCTTTTTATGGGCCATGATATGAAGCAAATTTTATTATCTTTGGGAAAATGTATTTTTGATTTTACTATGATTTGTGTGGGATCTATATCTCCAGACAATGCATTAGGTAACGATCAATGTTTTATGAGCTCAATAGGGCACCTAGGAGGGTATCCCAATACTCAAACAAGAATGAATATTAATCCTAAAACAATGGGTTATATAAGAGGGTATCCCAACCTCAGAATAATTGTGTAAAAAGAGAGGGTATCACAATACTGAAACAAGAGGAAATATTATGATTGAATCAAGAGGGTACACGAGAAGGAATCCCATTCCTAAAACAAAAGGGTATATGCATGGGAATCCTATACCCTAAACAAGAGGGTAAAAGACAGGGAATCCAATGAATGAGGCAAGCACACGGGTTATTATCCCATTTCTAAAATTTTATGATGGTCTTGGTAGGTATCCTTGAAAAATTGTTTTATATGTTTATATGTATTTCACAAGTCATGTGTCTTATTCCTTAATGGATCATTCTCTTCACTCCCTTTTGATTAATGACTTATAAACTGATAGTATTTATTTTACAATTCATGTTAAAGATATTTCATATATATGGTATGATTATCTAATGTTATGATCATGTTATCATTCTCTTACACTCATGTTTATACTTACATTTCTCCCTTTTTTACCATTACAGGGCATCTGTTCTCACCCTTCATTATGTTTCCATCCCTAGGTTATGAAGATATATTTTAAGTTTGATATCTCAAATTTGGGTGATAGTTATGGAGAATCTAGTGGGAGATAATGTATCCCACTCACCCACCAATGTTTATATTTCCATGTTTCTAAAGGAACTAATGTAATACAGTCTTTGTGAATCTTTTTCTGTAATTTTTTAAGTATTATAAAAAAATGATCTAATGTATATGTTTGAAAAGAGAGGGTTTCTCTAGTTGGTATCATAGATAAGGTTTAGTAAACCTTTGAAAACTAGGATAATAAATCATTATTGATATCCCTAAGTATATTTGTAAATATATTCTATTGGATGCCTCTAAGAATAAATATAAGGACGAGTTAATGTTTAGTAAAATTTTATGGAATTTTGGTAAAGAAAATAGTGAGTGGTTTCGTAGAATATCATCCCTTTCTAAATACAAAAAGTGGATTCTCTTATGGAATATATGTACCTAGTGGTAACAACTGTAGTGAGGAGCATCAGCCCTGAATTGATTGTGACCTTGTATATGAATATGGGCCTTTCTGTTCACCTAGTTTGAAACTCTTGTGGGATATGTGTTGGAAATTCAGAAACTTAATACGAGCCATGATGAAGTATTTAAATATAATATGTATATAAGTAACCTAGGATAAACCTAATGTTTTACTGATTAAAAATTTGGTTTCAGGATTTAGATTTCATATAAGAAATTTTTCATTATTATGTAGTTTTCATCTATGATATGTTTCTAACACTGTGCTTTATAGTTTTAATAGATGGAACATTCTAGAAAGAACATGGTTAAGAGTGCATGTTTCAAATTTTGAAAGTATGGGAACTATGAAAATATATTTCCCTTGTGGAAATATCATAAAGATAATGATGAAGGTGGTATGAGTATTGGTTACACATTCAATGATAAAGAGATTATAAAAGAAATGTGAAAGGAATGTGATTTTTTTCAAGTATTTTTTACATTAAACTTAAAAGGCATTATTAGATTGAGGTTTAGAAATAATATTACATGATTCATATTTCATATTATAGTAAAGAAGTATTATGGAATATATTTTTGAATCCTAGGTATTATTTTAAGAATAAAGTTGGATGAATAAAGTATTTATGTTTTTAAAATTTAGATAGTTTGGAATATGAATCATTAAAATTATAAGTATTTTTAGTATAATAAATTATTAAGGATTGAAAAGGATGTGTTTAATTGTAATGAAGTCATAAAAATGTGATTTAATGGAAGAGTTATATTTTAATTAAAGGAACGTAACCATTAATGTGTCTAAGATACCAAGAGAATTGAATTTATCTTGGACAAAGAGATGGTTATTTTAGATAGTGTAAATTGGATAATATCAATGTCCTTAGAACCAATTGAGGATTTATAGACAATTTTTTCTATGTCATAATGGATGTAGATTACAACTTCTTGGATTTATGGAATATATCCAGTAATCATTGGAATAAGGAATCATGTATGTATTCCAAAATGATATATGGTAATAAAGGTTATTACCATGTTCTAGATAATATCTGATAAGGGTATTCACATATTTGGAATGTCACAAACAAAAAGACTCTATGATATATGGGGGATAAAGGTAAATAACATTTTATGGAATTTATTTAAATATTTGGAATTTTGACATTTTGTAACATTTATACGATTATTCATTTATGTAAATATTTTGTTACAGTTCAGAGGAAGTCTGTGACAATAAAGTATTATCTAACCACATTAGGATTTATTCATATTGTATAACCTATTCTTTCCACATTTTTTTATGATAACAGATGATAGTTTGGATATAATATCATGGATCTCATGTTTTGTTAGTGCCTTAAGAATGAAGAATTCGCATTTTTTAGATAAAGAGTTTAAGTGGATAAATGAAAAAAAAGGGTGAGGTTTTCCTGAGATCTTTCAAGTATATCATCAAATGAATATTCTTCCACATTAGGAAAATGAACTACAAATAAATTTTTTCCCAAATACCATAATTTTTTTTGAACCAATGGCCATTTCAATCAACATAGATTTATTAATTTCAGTACCTTAAAAATCCATTGATCCTTTGTTTTTTTAAATTATGACCTCAATAAATCCCTATAAATACTTACCCTTTTAATCTAAGTCCATATTTTTACTTTCCACCTATTCTCTCTTATGTGGTAATCTAGGTTTGAATTGCATTGTTTAACTGTTATGTTTCTAACCTTTTCTATTTAAATTATGTTTTACTATTAATTTTAAAAATTTTGTTTTTTATAAAAAATATAATTCAACAATTAATCCATTAATAACCCAGATAAATTTTGAGTGAGAAATTCATTTTAGGAGGGTAGAATATACCATCCTGAGATTTGGTGAATTTGTTTTCAAATTAATTTAATCATTTTGATATTCTCCATTTCATTCAAAACTAAATATAGGGTTTCTCATATATTAAAGTTTCATGTTTTTATTTAATACACTACACTCAAGAATTATATGATATTACTATACACACAACACCGTCAGGGCTTGTGTGACATGCAACATTGAGTTTCCAGGAAACAACATTTTAGTGTTATAATTATTTAAATAGAGATAGTTTTAACATAGTCATTAGAATTAGTACCATCAATAGTAATACCTAATTTATAAATACAATTAATAATGTATTTATATAAATAAATAATATTGATAATAATAAATATAATTGTTTTAGTATAATCTTTATATGTTTGAAAATATTATTTTATTATAAGAAATCCATTTTTTACCCCTCTATAAACAATAATAAAATTATTTTTAAGAACATGTAGAAATTTAATTTCATAAAATAATATTTATTTATAAATTAGGAATTCCAAAATTAGATTAGGGTGAATTTTTGGTATGTTTATGAGAAACTTTGTTTTATGGTGAATAGGAAAAAATACTAAATTTTAATTAAAAAGTACTTTATCATCTAATTTATTTATATAATTAAATTGTATTTTATGTTGGATTTAAAGTCAAAATAGATCCATTATAAATATATTCATCCAATTTTTTTTATTGGAATTTTTTTTATGTTGAATTTATATATTAAAGCTTAATGATCGTTTGAACATTCTCAATTTAGAAAACATGGTTTCTCACCACATCTACCAAATTAGCATTAAATTTAATTTTTCCACATATGCAAAAATAATTTTGAAAAAAATCATATTTATAATCAGTATAATATTAATATTCTAATAATATCACCTTTAATTTTTCCAAAAACGTTTTGTGAATGTGAATAGAATTAATTATAGCGATTAACATAAAAAATTTCATAACAAGGGACAAACACACAATTGTAAGAGATAAAATGAGAAATAAACCTATCCAACACCCATTTTATTGAAACAATTTGGCCATAACCCTTCCCGTATTTAATTTTTTTTGTTTAAGATGATTTTTGTAACATAAAAACGTGGGTACACCTAACATTTTTTCAAAAATGCCAATTATGGCCCCGCACTCCCTTATAAAAGGACACCACCAATACCCCTTCCCTACATCGATAAAGAGATCTAATATCATCAAAGATCTACCCAATTAATTTAACAACATCCCTACATTCACCTTCAATCCTACCATTAGGTAGAATTCTAACCGAGGAATCCCCTTTGTGCAAAGAAAAAAAAGAGTTACCCAAAGAAGAGGTGACATCATTCCTTAATCTCTTTATTTTATTTTCTTCCTGCACAACCTTATTTAATATTATTACATGATTATATAATGAACTTAAAATCATAAATATGCATAAATTATTTTATTCTAGTTGTTATACCTACACTCACATACACTTACATCTAATAGGTAATGAACTTACCATATGTGTACGGCGAACTACCACCTCGCGAAATGATGATTGTTCGTTTTTTCTTTATCCCCATTCATGGTTGGGTGTTTTGATGTTAACACTATTTATATATGATATATGTGATATTTATACTTAAATTATTATTATTTAATTTTTATATAGAAAAATCCATTATTATTTATATTTTTTATAACTATGATAATTTCTCTTGGGGAAATATGAACCACCGCCTCTTCAATGAGACAAGATTCATTCAGACTCTACATGGAATGTATTATTGATGGGTTTAGTAAAAATATATTCTATATATGAAATAATAAACCTATTATAATTATTATTTTTATATCGTCTAACACTACTGGAAAACTAACCTATACCAACGGTTTGGAACCGTTGGTATAGGCCTTCAAACCGTTGGTATAGCCTATACCAACGGTTTGGAGAACCGTGGCGAAGTAAGCCGTTGGGATAGGTCTATACCAACAGTTTTGGGAAAACCGTTGGTATAGACCTATCCCAACAGTTTTGAAAACCGTTGGCATAGGTAATATGAAAATCTATTCCAACGGTTATAAAACCGTTGGTATATGTATTTCAAAAAAAATACATTCGTTGTGATTTGATCCCTGAACCCTTAGTTTATAATAGAACGACTTAACCACTAAACTAATATGACTTTTTTGAACATAATTTCATAAATATATATATGTATTATAATAATTATTTAAAATTTAGATTTATATAATGTTCTCGGGTAGTAGACCTGGAAAAAAAATCGAAGAACATATCCCAACGGTTCGCAAAACCGTTGGGATAGGTGCATATTTTTTTCGGGGTGTATGCTGGATTTTGGGACACCCTTTCCCAACGGTTTTGGAGAACCGTTGGGAAAGGGTTGGGTCTTTCCCAACGGTTCTCCAAAACCGTTGGGAAAGGGGTGTTTTGAGCTCCCTTTCCCAACGGTTTGGGGGAACCGTTGGGAAAGACCCACCCCTTTCCCAACGGTTCTCCAAAACCGTTGGGAAAGGGGTGTTTTGAGCGCCCTTTCCCAACAGTTTGGGAGAACCGTTGGGAAAGGGTGCCTATACCAACGGTTTTTACAAACCGTTGGTATAGAAGTGTTGGGAAAGATCCAATTTCCAGTAGTGTAATTTATTTTTTTAAATATGATAATTAAATGGAAACAGCGTTCATGTGCACGTACGACCTACCATCTTCCTGAACTGCATATTCCATTTCATATATCTTTATAAATACATATATAATGAATATAAAATATATTTCTATAATGGTTTAGATTATATAAATCATTAAATTTGTATGAGTACTAAAATCATAAAAAATTAGGACACATGCTAAAAACAAAGTTGATATTTCCCGAAGAGAAACCATAACATTGATTTGTTAATAAGAGTGTAATATAAATTAAAAAAAACCATATATTTTATTAGATATAAGAATTTGGTTTTATAAAATATGTATAATAAAACTATATTTATCATACAAGATATTTTTATGTGTGCGAATATATTAAAAACATAAGGTAAGGAAATCTCATGTTACATTTTTTTATTTTTGATGCATACTATATTCACCACTCGCTTCATTTTTTATGATGTATACACTAATATATAAACTTTTATATCATTAATTAATTTTATTTCATAAAATATAAATATTTAATTGATCTAATTCTTTCATGGTGATCTCAATTCTACTAATACTCAAGTATTTAGGGTTTTATAGTCTTACTTTTACTTTTCATGAAACACTAGCCATGTTCACCATCAATTTCTTATATGTTGTGTGTTTATTTCCCATAAATGTATTATATGATTCTTATACTTATTTTTATTAATATTTATATATAAATTTTATGATATTTGTAGCATGGAATCAATGTTTCAGAATTTACCAATTTGGTAAATCAAATTGTTTCTCTATTTTCTTATGTGAGACACATACCATGTTATGCACCTATATTTTTCTAAGAGGTTTATATACTACATTTGAAGTATCAAATCATAAACCTCCATATTTAAATGATATCTTAATATTAATTATGTTTATTTTGTTACATGGTTTGTATAATTTTATGTTACCAAGTGATAAGAGTTTATTGAAAACAATATAATCATTTATCGAGATTGTTTATTTATGTGATTCCAATGATGAAATCCAAAGATCTATCTATCAAGAAAAATTTTGAATTTCATTATCCTCAAAATAATCATTATATACTCATTTATTTATAAATAAATTCCACTTTTTGGTATATAAGATGATAAAGAATTTATTTTTAAGAAAATACAAATTTTCTTCTCTCTTTAGTCAGAAATATATGTTCTTTCAAGACTAGGTTTTATAAAAGTGGTTTGAAATTTTTTAAAAAAATTATTTATAAGTCTTAATAGTATATTTAATTTTTTAAAAGTTTCCATATAATTATTCTATATATTTGAAAGAAATGTTTTTCAAAACCATTTTCAATATTTATTTATACATTTTCAATATGTTTTCAATGAAAAATGTTTTTAATTTATTATGAATATTATATTATATTTTTTCATGGAAAAATGATTTAAAAATGTTTTCAAACATGTATTCTATGTTTTTTGGGAAAATGTTTGTCAAAATGATTTCAATATTCTTTTTATGTTTTCAAATTCTGTTCAAATAAAAAGGTTTTCAGAAAATTTTATGTTTTAAATTCCCTTTATCAAAGAAGAAATGGTATTTTTCCCAAGAAATGTTTTTAAACGATACTTCAAAATTATTTTTCATCTAATATGAAATTTTTTGATATTACTCGTTCCTTTATGAAAAATTATCCAATGGTTCTGTTCAAAAAAAATTTGAATGGTCTACGTTTCTATGGATTCATGTTTATGAAACCCATATCCTCAATGAGTTATACTATTATAAATTCTTATGAAACATGTTTCTCTTCAATTGGTTAAACCATGATAAATTATATTAAAACCCACTTCCTTTCAAGGGATATTCTAGGATGAAATGATTATAAAACCTTCATAATATAAATAGTTCATGATATGATTAAATTTGTATGATACTCATATCATTTCATGGTTTATTATATGATCTTTATGAAACTTATCACTTTTTATCAGCCATGTTATGATAAATGTTTTATTATCTTGTGGAACATATATGAATTATTTTACTATGAGATGGGTTAGGCCTATATCTCCCACAAATACATTGGGTACAGATAAATGTTTTATGAGATTAAGATGTTTCATGGTAGGGAATCCCAAGATTAAACTAAGAGGGAATAGTAAGCTTGAAACCATAGGGTACACGAAAGGGTATCCCCATCCCAAAACAAGAGGGTATACAGGAGGTAATCCCATTCCTGAAATAAGAGGGAATATTAAGCCTAAAACAGGAGGGTGAATTAGAGGGAATTATATTCCTGAAACAAGAGGGAATGTTAATCTCGAAATAAGAGGGTACATGGGAGGGAATTCCAAGACTCAAACAAGAGGGTACACAGGAGGGCATCCTAAACCAAAAAAAGGTTACATTGGAGGGCATGTATATCTTAAAGTAGGTACATAGGTTATTATATAAATCCTAACTTGTTATGAAGTTCTTGATTAGTATCCTTGACATAAGATTTTATATGTTTATGTGTGTTCCAAAATATCCATTCCATATTATATCATTTATCATTCTCTTGTATACCTTATGATTCATGACATATGAACAAGTAATGTTTGTTCCATGATTCATGTTCATGATCATTGATATATAGGGTATGAATAGATAATGTTATCATCACATTAATATACCCTTATGCTCATGTTTATTCTTACATATCTTCCTTTTTTACCCTTACTGAGAATCTAAGGTCTCCCCTTTTTTGTTTCAATCCACAATTATTGAAGATGTATTTTTTATGTGATATTCCTAAGAAGGGTTCTAGTCTGGGCGAACCTAGTAGGAGATAATGCATCCCACCCATGTACTAGTGTTTATGTTTCAATATTTATAATGGCACTAATATAATACAATATTTGGGTTTCTATTTGTGTAATTCTATAAGTATTCTACAAAAAAGATTCTATGTATATTTATGAAAAGTGAGGGTTTCTATAAAATTAATATTATTTTTTTATGTTTACAAGTTTTCAGGTTTCATGCACTGTCATTATGGGTTTATGGGTTTCTAAATCATTTATACATCTACGTTTATCTATTAATCTTTTATAATTATCATATCACCAATAATCCAATAATTCCAGCTAACCCATTTCCCCTTCACCTATATATGTAAATAATAGAAGACCTTCACCTTATCGAGTTAAATATATCACTTGAGGTCTTTTTCAACCAAGATGGGGGACTCACATCAAATAGATTTATGTACACTAGATGAGGGAGTACATAAATATCTTGATATATGGCCAACACCTAGAATAAATGGGGTTATTTAACTCAATAGATATAGGATCCCTTCCAAAAAAAATTGGGGTAGCACCGAACTCTTTCAATTGTTCATGTGGGAACTAAACCTATTCAGTGTCAATAGATTATTGGCCCCATTCTAGCTCTAAAATATCTACTCCATATGTAAATGAAAGAGTATTGAAATCGAATATGAATATGGGGATCTCATGGAATACCACTAGCATTATAAATAGGGAGTATCAAACCTTGTATATGCTCATATCATATTTCCTAGACCCATTCGTTAGCTCGGATGAGTAAAATATCAACTAACTTGAATCATGGTGTAAAAATAATCTAGTGGTCAAAAGTATATCACCATTTCACTATACATGTTAAAAATATCTATTTAGGATATCACCCATCATATTTTTATATTTATAATATACTATTCATAAACACCTATAAAATAATTGCATCATTCCATTCAATCTATGTATTGAAACATTCAAAACTTGAACTAAAACTATCATACCATAATTTCTAACCCACTTGATTCACATGGTAATATCTTCTCCCCATGTTTCATATAGTGACTACTATCATCCAATTAGTACTGAATGCACACATTAATGATGAAACTGACACCTTTACATAATATCCCAAACTCATTGTTAACTTCACCATGTCACAACCAATAATTTCACGTTGCAGTTATCTCCTCTATGATGCATCATATATCTCCAAATAACAGCTCTCCTATATTAGGATTATCTCATGATATATTATATCCATGTAATATTGAATCAAAATTATCATTCGCATCATAGTGAAGGGTTTGGTCCTGAAAAACATATATTATTATTTTGTGATACCTTCTATAAGCGCATGGTCAGATACATGAGACCCCTAGATCGAGGGATGGTAACAATTTTCATTTTTCAACGATACACTCCAAATCACTATCACACTTCTATTATCATTTCCATAATATAAAATAATGTCAGTGGTATACCTCCATTGATGAATATAAACATTGAAACCCATCATCAAATGTGTCATCAATATCAACTCAATTACGAAAAGATAAAATTAATTGATTCAACCAAATGATTTGACAACGCAAAATCAGATATGTGAATCCTAACAAAAAAGGGTTCTTTCCAAATGGGGAATTATAATTATGATTAAAATATCCTTCAAAGTGGATATATAATATGAATAAAATGAATAAAAGATGATAGATTTATAATAATAAAAATTTAATAACATGTCATGATATGATAAATTAGTTTAACATCAAATATTTTTTGACACGTATATAAAAATATATACTCTGGGACTACTGATGGATCACCACATTATCATTTCTAATTGAAGGACCATCTATGGATTATATGGAAACACACAACAAACCCTTATATACATATATTTGGATGTGAGAAAAAATGATTATTTGACAAGGAGGGATAGATGGTTCAGCCAATATTTAAAAAATAAACCCTATGATAGTACAATATTAGTTCAATGTTAATAGTTGTGAAACATTTTTTCTGAGAGAAACCAAAATAAAATTACATCATGAACCTTTAAAATAAAAATTCCCATATTTTATTCATGATCTGAGAACCATGTTGTGATCACATCCCATTTCAATCTCATGTAATACATAGTAAACCCTCATAACTACAAGTGATTTTACCTTAGTTATGACATGAAAATTTTAAACATATTGTGTTTACCCCTCCTGATAAAAAATCTTTGAAATGAATTCCATGATATTCCACCCACTTTTCATATTTTCTTGGATCATTTTATACAACTAGGGTATTATAAGAACACTCAAACAATTAGAATCTATCCCAAATAAAAAAATCATGATTGATGTTTATAAGACAAATAATAATATAAAACTCATTGTTTTGTGGTATAGAAACTTTTTCATTTCCCGTTTCATATAGAATTATTTAAGAATATTATGGGGTGAATGAGAGAAATGATCCCTTCCTGATGTGGGGTTACACTGGCCATTAGATCCCAATATCTATCAGTGGACACCCACTACACTGAATGGTGTACTCGAACCTTCTCGTGGTAGATTAATAATTATTGAGAAGAAGAATGTTATTGAAATATTTATACGAAAATGATTATCAATGTATCATTGAAGAAATTTGGTAATCTGTACCCCCATATAAGATAACTATTTCAATATTAGGGGAAATAAAAAATACATTCTTCATGATGGGATAATGTGTATTCTATTATTGGGTCTTGTATAATAATACATGTGATTAATGCCCCATTTATGAGTGTATTGGTCATTAAATTATCATCAAACATAAAATTTAATCTAGATGAAACTACGTGGATATGTCTCATTTCTTACAACAAATGCACTTGAGGTAAGTCATTGTTTTCAAATTTAATTTCTTATATACAATCATGGTATTCCTGAATACATCATATTACTACCCATTTGAGTACATGGATACAATGCATGAACTCTTCATGAATCAAATGAATTGTTATATATATTCATAAAATTGATTTAAAATATTTCAACTTTATACATATGTATGTATATACATTACAATAATGAATGAATAATATACATTTATTCTATGCACTAAATCTTATGAATATATAGTTTACTATAAAACTAACAAACTCCCATATGAAATAAAATATCATAGAGATAATGTGAAAAAAAATCACTATTTTTTAATCCATCAAATGTCTTTTTAGTATAGTTTCATTGAGCACTATTCCTTAAAAATAAATATATTTTAATAAAATTTATCTTATATCAAAGGACTAGTGTCACCCTATGGATCTTATAAATGTGGAAAAAACATATGAAATATAAACTTCATAGTTTTAATAAATGAGTGCCCACTATTAAGGAATGGGTGCTGCATTAAATATTGAGGGGTTGGGTGTGATCTCCATCAAACATACTCATTAATTTATAAGAGCTTATCAATGAAAAAATGAGTCATATATATAATATTTAAACTTATGTAGTCAATTTTTTAGGACATCAAGTGATCACTCAATATGGAGCATGTCAATCTAGTATTCATCATCTCATATGATCTTGATTATCAAATATTGACTGACCATGTCAACGAATACATCACATGCCATTAAGCTAACAAATGAGTACAGCACATGTCTTACGTAAAAGTGTCTAAGTGCATAATTTTTTACCTAAATATTTATATCCATTCATTTTTTGAGATTAAATAAATAAAGTTATATTTTTATTTAATTTCAATTCATGATTTTAAATTCCATCATGGATACACGCAATCTGATGAAATTATCAGCAACATTCCCAACCAACCAATAATTAGATAAGTTCATATTTAGACATATGAAAGCTGCTTATCAGAGTATAAAGGTCCTAATTCTAGGTACCTCACAAAAAATAATTAATAATACTTTTTAATAATTATACACCCCTATGTATATCTATGATCATATGAAATTAAATGAGATATACATTAGTGATTCATTCCATGTAATAAGTCTCTAATTAATCCTAAATGATCCTATTCTTTGTATCCTATATACAACCCCTTGTAATAGTGAAAATAATATATTCAATTACACATTATAATTTTAACAAAACCCATAACAAACTTTGAATATCATCGATTAGTTAAAAGTAAAAATTTTTACTATGAAGGAATTTTATTATTCGATCCGCAATGTAAAATAAATTTAGACACACATGAATTAATGATAAAAAGGAATATTATTTATCATTATAAATTATAAAACTATTACATCATTATCTCAAGTATCATATAATAAGGGATTCTATATGACCCCCATTCTTTTACATTCGTTACAATTTAATTAATTCATTACATTTATATGTAATTCCTGTCACATATCAATGTGACCAAATGAAAAATATCTCACACTAAACAACTTTGTGAGTGAATTTTGGTTTGAATAATAGGGAGACATTGGAATATTATTCCTAATGGTAATATTTTTCAACATATTCAAACACCTTAACAGTTTAAATTTAATATTATACGATGTCATCTTTTTTGTCTATTTAGAACTTATTCTTTGTTTAACATCATCATACATGGGATCCTATTTCGTCAAACATATTCCATGAAGTGCATTCCTAAATAATGTAAATATTTACAAATATTATATTACCATTACATCCTAAACACATTTTAGGATAATTTAATATCCTCATTGTTATGGTAACATAAAAGTTTCAATTTACATTTCTTTTGTATTTATATCCTAAAATCATTTTATGATATAAATTTGTATTCAAAAATACAATTCTACTAGTATAATATTTTATTCGATAACTATTAACCTTAGTAAGATAAAAAATACTCTCATTATCTTATTAAACAAAATATTCCATTTATAATATATTCAATGATTCTATAAAAAATAATTTTTTTAGGAACTAAAACATAATTCATTTTAGTGGAAATATTTAACAAATATATTATAGATTCCATTCATAAATTTTATTTTTACTTTTTTGTTTAATTTCCTTTAAACGGATATTATATTCATTAAAATATATACTAATATGAGGTTGGAATCATCTTCCATAATATTTTAACAAATATTCGGATAAATACTTCATTCTAGTTATGTCCCGACCCGTCCCTCAGGGCTCATGTCGTATCTACCCCAAGCCTGCCTTCCATAGGCCAGGGGATGGCGACTAGCACCAAAATGCATATTCCCTAAAAATAGGAAGGCATTGCCTTGATAACCTGTAAACTCACACAACTAAGAAAAAATATGGATATAATCAGAAAGAAAAACTATATATAGTAAACAGGGTGTGTACTGAAAGTAAAAAAGTGGCCATAATACAAGCCTAACTGTAAAGTACAAGTAAACTGAAAATTACCAGTAAAACTGAAAATAGTAACTATGAACACTAGCCAAGGATCCTACTAGAAGGGTAGGTACAGCTCTCTTATGGTCATCTCAATGTTATTCCTTGTTTAATGTCCACCTCTGAGATACCTCTAGTCCCGGTACCCTCTTTCTCAGTCAATGTAATCCGTCATCTGCACCAAACAAAACAAGGTGTGGCTGTATCCCATGTAAGGGAGAGTATAACAATACTCAGTAGGGACCCTGAGACCCTCTAAGGTCTCAAAAAATCAACAAAGGTTAAACTACAAATCATGAAAACATTTGTAATCCCTACTTATGTTTATCTCCATAAATATACATATGTTGTTGAGTAAACACATCTCAATCACGAGGAGACACAAGGCCCAACTCAAAAGCCCAAATCTCAAATGTTCCACAACGGAAAGAATATCACAAAGATAAATACTTAGCTCACACCAGGTATACAACTCTATGAAATAGAATTATGATGCTGACCTATATAGGATCTCTATAGAAGACAATATCTAGCCACATGATTCTCTAGGGATAGTAACAAGTAATATTATGAACACCTCGGCCACTGGATCACTCCTCCTCTATCGAGTATAGTGGGAATGTCGTGTCACACAGAGGTTCTTCCCACTAACCTTGGACTGCTGAGGTACTCCTCCAATCGAGTACCGTGGGTATGTCACGTCGCACAAAGGCGCTCCTCACCGTGGGTTTTCCGTGTCACACAGAGGTGCTCCCCCTTGTGGCCTACTGAGGTACTCCTCCTATCAAGTACTATGGGTCTGCTACATTACACAATGGCACTCCCCACCATGGTTCTGCCGCATCACCCAAAGGCACACCCCATTAGGTCAGTCGATTCACTCTGAGTCGAAATGGTAAGCAGTCGTCATGTCTCATCCAGTCATAGGGTTATTTATGTATCGCGTTTGGGAGAACCGCTCCCCAAGGAAAAGGTCATACCACATTACCCTGATGTTCCATGAAAAAGTAACCCAAAGTCCATTCATGTCAAAAGGGACACAACGTAACAGATGGCACATCAATTGAATTCTCGGTCAGTAAATTATTAGTGTCTCCACTCCAAGGGCCCAGTTGGATTTGAGGTCAAATCCAACCCTATCATACTCCAACCTTATCCAAAACTCAAGTGGAGTATCAAAATGGCTGTCTCGATCCAATGATTCTAGAACCACATACATTTCGTCAAACGGATGCCCGATTCTCAGTTTATGGCCAAAAGGGTAATACTGGGCCCAGTTCCAATCCGGCCCTACCCGGTTCGGGTCTAGGCCGAATGGCCGAGGCCTCTTCGGGCCCGACTCGTTGGGTCGTGGTCTGGCCTAGCCCGCATAGGGGCAGCCCATCCCAGCCTGCAAAGGGCATGACCCATTAGCACAACCCACTAGGCAGAGCGTCGTGCGGCTCACGGTGCAGCCTGTGGTGTGGCTTGTGGTGCGGCACAAGTTGTGGCCCGTGGTGGGTCCCAAGGTGTGTACTCACGGTGAGGCCCATAGTGCATCCTGTGGTGCAGCCGAGCTGGTTTGTCAGACTGCTCAACAGTCCCACATGGTGCACCTCAGCCGTCCGTTCTTCCTTCCATTGGCAGGACAGCGCCGCTGTCCACCAACAGTCGGTCAGCTGTCGAACGTCGTCTGCCTCCTCCGTAGCTAAGCTGTTGTGGCCTCCTACTCCACAGGTGGCACAGATGCACACCGACGCTCCACCACATAGTCGGTCGGTTTTAGGCCGCCATCCTTCATCACCACGGCTGATGGGCCATGGCCTCCTCTTCAACAGGCGGTGCAGATGCAAGTCGCCCTTCGTTCATCACGGTCAGCCGGTTGTTGGCCATCGCCTTCTTCCACGAGCCACTTCAGCTTCGTTACAAGCCCAAAAAACTATACAATTTCATATTCGCGATCCTTGTGTTGAGGTCTTCACATCTATATATCGTGCTCAGAAAAACTCCATATATCTGGTGCTCATAAAAATAAGGGGGCTGAAGAATGAACGAGGACACGCAAATAAATAAAAGGAATATAAGAATGCTTAATGTGTGGGATGATGTACATGTTCGTTGGGCTATCTTAATCATGAAATTAGGATATGAGGATTCAAATGAATAAATTCAAACATATATAAACCCTTACCTCAATTGTTCTTTAGATGTGGCGTGATGAATAATGACGTAATCGATGAAGAACTTCAGTGTTCGTCACTTCTGCAAGATTCTTTCGATCCGGGCTCAAGTTTGGTTCCTCGTTCTTTGTTGGGGTGGTTCTTCATTGTATAATGTTCTTCCTAGTTCTCCATGGATCTCCCAAATCGCCTTTTCCAACAATTTCCAACCCGGAAATGAGGATCAAACATATATTAAAATAGTTTTATCAAATTAATTAAGGATGGCACCATTAATTTGGTTATGTTGGAATATTAAATTTGGAACATTTAGTTGAATTACATTGGCACAATTTAATTGGAGGATTCCAAATAACCACCCCACATTAAAAAAGGGTCCGGGTGGTCCCCACCAATAAAATTCAAAAAGGAGGTTTCAAACTCGGGCGCTCCCTACATTCATAACTCAAATGGAGGTTTCAACAAGAAAAATAAAATAAAGATGTTTTATTTTATTCTCATTCTTATAAATCACCCTAAAAAATTCCAAAAACTAACATTCATTCTTGACATACTATGGTCAAGGTGAAGGTCTCCTTAAGTGAATACTGACGCTGCGAGTTCAACGGTGTCCTCATAATTCAATTCCGTGTACTAGTTCAAAACTTAAAAAAACCCACTAGCTTGTTTTCTGAACGTACCTGAAAAAAAAGTTTAGAAATTCATTTTGGGAACTTCAGGCCTCGGAAACATGCACCGTCAATTTTTATGGACTCGTAAAATTCCCATGTAATTAAAAATATTACATGGAAGAAATCAGCGTGTTTACATTATACCCACCTCAGGGCTTTGCATCCCCGAAAGCCATAACATAATCTTGGGAAACAAGTGGGGGTACTAAGCACATATCTAATCCACCCAATCTTATGTGGTCTCATAGAGTTTCCAATATTCCCATTGAATACACTCTAGAGGTATCGACTACCAACTAAGGACCTGCTCCTATCGATCCTCAATCTCTACTGGAACCTCCGTAATCATATCCCCATCGTCAATGTCCAGCTCTCCCCATTCAATGATGTGTAAAGGGTCATGAACGTATCTTCTCAACTGGGATAGGTGGAAAATGTCATGCACCAGGTGCAACTTATGTGGGAGGGCTAAGAGGTAAGCCACCTTGCCAACTCTACTGAGAACCTGAAAGGGTATGATGAACCTTGGAGATAACATGCCGCCACATCCAAATCTCCGCAAACCTCATCAAGGTGAGACCCGTAAAACGACAAGGTCACCATCCAAAAACTCTAGAGGTCTATATATCCTATCATCATAGGATTGCTTCCTGCTCTGTGTAGTCTATATCCACTCCTGGATGATCTACACCTTCTCCATGGTTGCCCATACCATCTCTGGTCCCAAGAGTGTTGTCTCCCCTAGGTCAGTCCAGCAGAGTGGTGATCTGAAAAGTCATCCATACAAAGAATAAAATGGTGCCATACTGATAGGGGAGTGATATATGTTGTTGTACACAAACTCCATCAAAGTTATGTGATCTTCCCAACTGGGGAAAAATCAAGGACGCAAGCACATAGCATGTCCTCGAGCGTCTGTATGGTCTGCTCTGTCTTACCATCTGTCTGAGGGTGGAAGGATGTGCTCAACTGATACTGTGTCCCGAATGCCTCTTGCAACCCTTCCATAGCTTTGAAGTAAAACATGCATCACAATCGGAGAAAATTGTAGATGGAACTCCATGAAGTTGTACAATATCCTACATGTAGAGGCATCCTAAACTCTCTATTGATCCCTGATCTCTGATAGGTAAGAAGTGGGATGACTTGGTGAGTTGGTCAACAATCACCCAGACAGAATCATGACTCATGGACGTGCATGGATATCCCATCATCAAGTCCTCTGAAATTGAATCCCACATCCACTCTGGCACCTCTAATGGATGAACTAAGCCTGCTGGAACCTAATGCTCTACCTTCACTTACTGATAAGTGAGGCACCAAGATGCAAACTATACCACTACCTTCTTCATTCACGGCCACCAGTTCTAACACCATAGGTCCTGGTACATCTTTTCCACTACTATATGTACCGCTAGAGGGGTCATATAGAACTACCTCAACACATCCTTCCTAAGTGATACTGGTACCATAGTACACCTTTTGAAGAGGATGAAGTGCTCCCCACCTTCATAAAATCCATTAGGTTCCTGTCCTGTGGATATCTCAGCATGTCAAGCCCTGCTGTCTATATCCTCACGCTGCACCACTCTAACTCGCTAAAGGAGTGTGGGAGTGACTGTCAGATAGTAAATATAAGATGACACATCTTGATCCATAGAGGATATCCTCAAAGCAGCTAGTTGCGTCATCACCTCACTCAGCAACTATATACCAGATCTCTTGCTGAGTGCATCTGGTACTACATTCCCATTCCCAGGAGTATAGACTATATCGAATTCATAGTCCTAGAGAAACTCAATCCATTGTCGTTATCTCAGGTTAAATTCCTTCTAACAGAATATATACCTGAGACTCTTGTGATCAGAGTAGACTGTGAAACTTACCCCCATCAAGTAATGTCGTTGCATCCTCAAGGCGAAGACTACTATTGCCAACACCAGGTCATGGGTAGCGTAGTTATTGCTCATGTTGCCTCACCTATCAAGAAACAGATGTGATCACTACTCGCTCCTGTATCAAGACACATCCAAGCCCTGTACCTCATGCGCCGTAGTAGACTACGTACCCAACACCTTTCTTTGGATGCCTGAAGAAGGGGGCACTCTTCAGTCTCTTCCTCAGCTTCGTGAAACTCCGCTGGAATCTATCTGACCACACAATGTGTTTCCCCTTCTTCTTCAACCATGATAAGGGTACCACAACTATAGAGAAGTCAGGAAAAAACCTCTGATAGTCACTGTCCAAACCCAGAAAACCCTGCATCACCGTCACGCTCCTAGGTGGCTCCCAATCTAGTACAACCTCAATCTTGACTGGATCCACTACAACTCCATCCACTGAGATAATGTGTCCCAGAATGTGGACCTCTCATATCCAAAACTGGTAGTTCGAGAGCTTAACATAAATATGGTTCTCTCAGAGTGTGTCTAAAACTATCTACAAATGATAGGCATGACCCTCCTCGATCACTGAGAATATCAGGATGTCATCGATGAACAATACCACATATCGATCTATGTATGGCTGGAAGATCCTATTCATGAGTCCCCTAAAGACTACTGGGGAATTGTTCATGCCAAAAGGAATATTCATGAAATCATAATGGCCATAATGACATCTAAAGTCTATCTTCTTCACATCTACATCTCGTCCCCTAAGCTTGTGATAGCCTGATCAGAGGTCTATCTTCGAAAACCATCGTGCTACCTTCAGTTGATCAAAGAGATCCTCAATCCTCAGAAGTGTGTACTTGTTCATCGTGGTCACTTGGTTCAGGTGCTGATAGTCCACACAGTGTTTCGAAATCCCATCCGCCTTCTTGGAAAACAAAATCAGGGCGGTCCAAGGGGAAACACTAGGCCTAATGAACCCCTTTCTCTACAAGTCTTCATGTTGTACTTGCATCTCTCGAATATCCGCGGGAGCCGTCATATATGATGGGGAGGATGTCAGTGTCATTCTGGGGTACAAGTCGATGTAAATGTCCACCTATATATGAGGAGGTAGACCCGAAACATCATCAGGGAAACCATCATCATAAATGTCCACCACTAAAAGATAGCTCAAACTCTCAACAACAACTACTATAAGGGTAAGGATAGAAAACTGATGTTTGATTTGCCCAACCCCTTTTTGGGTTAGTCCATCCTATGATATGAAGGTTCCCTTATCACTGGTGAAGGAAAACAAGGTCCCATCGATGCGAACACACCACACTTTGTGCCTAATATAGTCTATCTAAGCATGGACTATGGATAACATGTCCATACCCAAGATGATGTCGTAAGGCCTTGACACCGCTATTAGGAGATCCTAGCCGAAGCTCTCACCTCTTATTCTAATCACACACATCCAGAACAATTGTGTAATCATCAAATCCACTCAAGTTGGAGTCTCTATCTGTAAGGATTGATCCAAGGGCTCTGTAGGAATCTTCATGCTCCGTACCAGGGTCGTGGAAATAATGAGTGAATAGAACCTGTGTTTATAATTACTATAACTAAGGTGGAGTAGACATTGTTTGTACCTCTAATAAACTCTAGAGCACCGTGGTCATAGGCCTCAGCTTCCTGGAGCTAAGCTCGTCTATGTCCTCCTACTCCCTGTGGTAGGGGTGGACCACCTGGTGGTGGTGGAGGTAGAACCTCAAAACATCTCCTACCACCTACTTCACAGCCTACTCCTCTTCCATGTATGCCTCTAGCATGAAGACCCCCATGATTAAACCTATGTCTCTGCCTCGGTGGTCCCTCTACTGTTAGTTGGTCATTGGTATGGCGGGTGAGGCAGTCACGATCCATGTGACCCTACACGCCACACCTGTAACATTGTGTGTCTCTCGCCTGCCCTGCTCTACCTAGAGAGCCTCAAACCACTGACCCTGTATCCCGCAGTCGTCCACCTGTAGTTCTGGTCCTCCTGGACCTCTACATCATTTTTCTACTACTATCTACCGATGACTCTACTTTGTGTCGTCCGATGGTGGGTATCACTTTCGGGGAACGATCATCAAGGAAACTCTCCACTAAAGGTTCTCTCTCTAACACCACCCCCCCCACCCATGTGTCAGGATGCTAAGAGAACCCATCAAAGCTCTAATATACCGTCAGAGCCCCTTCTCGAAGGTTTGGGCCCTGAAGAAAGGGTCCAGCACCATGTTAGTGGAGTATCGTGAGAGGTCGGTGAAACTCACTGAATACTGAGCCACAGTCATGTTACCCTCCTACAAGTGGAGAAGCTCTTGTATACGCACTGAGCGTTGGGTCATTAGGACAAACTCTACCTAAAAAAAGGCTCTCGAATTCTGCCCAGATGAGAGTTTCCTCATCATGAACCAGGAGAATCAAGCTCCACCATCTACCAACTATTACCAGAAGAAGAATGGCGGCAAGGATCGCCATGAGATCAGCTGGTGTCCCAACCTGTCGAAAGACTCTAGCCATAGCCTCCAGCCATTCCTCTGCCACCTGTGGATCTGTCTCCCCCTAGAACCTCGGTGGACTATGGCACTAGAAATCGTGCAATGTTCTCAAGATGTGTACACCACTTGATGTTGGGTCTGGTGGCCTCAACTACCCAACGGGTTGTGGTACTACTAGTACACCACCCGGTGGTAAAACTAATATAAGGGGGGCCTACACCAAAGACCCATCACTTAGGGGGTTTTCATAACATACTATAACTGTAATCTTGGATGGCTGTCTATGTGGAGGCATCCTGAAAAGAAATAGGTGCACCATGGTCGTTAAATTTATACCTAGTGACCTCACACAAAGAGATCACAAATATTTAAAAAACACGCGCAATCAGTGTTTTCGTGCGCTGAGTTGGAAATCATAATTTAGGGTCCTGGTGTATGGATACATCGGCCACCGCACAAACACTGAACTCACTGAACTGAAAACTCCACCCATAACACTTAACACTATTTCCACATAGAAAAGATCATAGTTCTACTTCATCAGTAGAACTGAACTCCTCTGATAACAATTTGTCATGACCCGTCCCTCAGGGCCTGTGTCATGACTACCCCATGTCTACCTTTTATAGTCCAGGGGTTGGTGACTAGCACCAAAAGTCGGATTCCCTAAAAATGGGAAGCATTGCCTTTATAACCTGTAAACTCACACAACTAAACACAAAGAAGGACACAAGCACAAAGTAAAACTATATATTGTAAACAGGGTGTGTACAGAGAGTAAAAAGAGGCCCGAATAAAAGGTCAAATGTAAAGTACAAGTAAACTAAAATGTACAAGTAAAAATGAAAACATCTCCCATGAAAACCCTCTAAAGATCCTACCTGAAGGGTAGGTAAAACTCTCAAATGGTCATCTCGGCGATATAACTCGTCTAAATTCCACCTCTAAGCTACCTCCAGTCCTGGTACCCTCATCCTCATTCAATGGTTATCCATCTTTTGAACCAAAAACAACAATGTGCAGGCATATCCCGTGCAGGGGAGAGTATAACAATACTCAGTAGGGACCCAGAGACCCTCGAAGGTCTCACAAAATCCACAATGGTTATACCAAAAAGCATGGAAACATCTGTCTATCCTACTTATGTATATGCCCATATATATACCTATGTTTTCCAGTAAAACCATATCACTCTTGACGAGACAAGAGGCCCAACACAATATCCCAAATCCCAACTACTCCACGAAATAATGAATATCACAAAGATAAAGACTCAGATCACACCAGGTATACAACTCTGAGAAATAGAATTATGAAGCTGACCCACATAGGATCGATATAGAAGCTAATAGCCAGCTAGAGGATTCTGTAGGGATAGTAACAAGTAACATTCTGAACACCTAGGATACTAGAGAACTCCTCCTCAATCAAGTATAGTGGGAATGCCGCGTCACATAGAGGTGCTTCCCACAAACCTTGGACTGCTAAGGTACTCCTCCTGATGCGTACTGTGGGTCTACCACATCACACAGAGGTGCACCCCACTATGGGTATGCCATGTCACATAGAGGCTCTCCCCCACATGGCCTGCTGAGGTACTTCTTCTGTTGAGTACCATGGGATGGCCACATCACCCAAAGGCGCTCCCCACCATGGGTCTTCCGCATCACACAAAGGTGTTGCCCCTCACGGCCGGCTGAGATACTCCTCCTGTCGAGTATCATGGGTTTGTTGTGTTACACAATGGAACTATCCAATGTGGGTATTCCGCATCACACAAAGGTTCTCCCCACTGGGCTAGTCGAGTCACTCCGAGTCGAAACGGCTAGCAGTCGTCAAGTCTAAACCAGTCGTAGGGTTCTGCACGTACCGCGTTTAGGAGAAATGATCCCCAAGCCATTGGTCCTACCTAAACCACCCCGAATTTCCATGAATAAATTAACCCAAAGGCCTATCACATCAAAAGAGACCCAATGAAATAGATGGCGTGTCAATCAGATGCTCGGTCTGTATGTTATTAGCATTTTTGCTCCGAGGGCCCGATTGGATTTGGGGTCCGATCCAACCCCTTCGTACACCAACCTTATCCCAAAATGATTTGGAGTATATCAAATGTACTATCTTGATCCAAGGATTCTATTGTCGTAGAGGTTTTTTCAAAGGGACGCTCGGTTATCATGTTATGGCCAAAATGGTAATACGGGGCCCAGATGGGCCCGGGTCCGGTCCAACCCATTTGGACCGGCATGGCTTGGGCTGGCCCGATCCGGTTTGGGCCGACCCTCCCGGTCCAGGTCTGGCCCGGATGGCCTGGGCCTCGGTGGGCCTGGCCCGTGTAGGGGGCGCCCCGGCCCGTCCCGCGTAGGGGGTGGCTCATACCTGCCCACGAAGGGCGTGACCCGTTAGCGTGGCTCGATGGACGGATCACGGTGTGGCCTCGAGGGGTGGCATGTGGTGCATCCCACGGTGCATCTTGTGGTGCGGCCTATGTTGCATCCTCATTGGGTGGCCCAGCCCGGCCTGCAAAGGGGGCGGCCCGGCTAGGCTCGTGAAGGGCACAACCCGTTAGCACGGCCCGCTGGGCGGCTCGCGGTGCGGCTCCAATGTGGCCTGTGATGCAGGTCGGGGTGCAGCCCGCGGTGAAAACCACGGTGGTGCCGGTGATGCGGCTCACGGTGTAGCCTGGCTGGCATGCTGGGCCGCTCAACGGTCCCGCATGGTGCGCCTCAGTCGGCCGGTCTCTCTTCTAGTGGTGCAATGGTGTCGTTGTCCACCTGTGGTCGGCCGGGTGTCAGCCACTGTCTTCCTCCACTGTAGCCTAATGGTCACGGAATCCGAATCCACCGGCAGCACAGACACACACCGCTGATCCTCCATGTTGTCAGCTGGTTTTCGGCCGCAATACTGCCCCTCCGAGGCCGACGGGGCACGTCCTCCACTTCAAATGGTGGCGCGGACGCGTGCCGCCCTTCCTTCCTCATGGTCGGCCGAGTGCCAATCGTCGCCTTCTTACACAAGCCACTGCGGCTTCATTCCAATCCCAAAAAATTATACGATCACATATTCATGATCCTTTTGTCGAGGTCTTCACCTCCACATATCGCGCTCAGCAAAACTCTGTATTTCCAATGCTAGTAAAAATGAGGGGCTTGAAGAATGCATGAAGAACGTGTGAAGAAATAAACGGAAGAAAAGAAAGGTTAATCTACTGGACAATGGTCATGTTCTTTGGACCATAATCATCGTGAAATTAGGTTATGAGGATTCAAAAAAATAAATTCAATCATATATAAACCCCTCCCTAAATTTTTCATTGGAGGTGGCACAAGGAAGAAAGATGGAGTTGATGAAGAACATCGGCATTCGTCGCTTCCGCAAGACGCTTCCAATCCGGGCTTAGGTCAGTTCCACATTCTTCATTTGGTGGTGGTTCCTCATTAAAGAAGGTTCTTCCCAGTTCTTGAAAGTTCTCTTAACTCTCGTTTTCTAGTGATTTCCAACTAGGAAATGAGGACCCAACATATATTAAAATAGGTTTATCAAATTAATTAGTATTAGAAAATTTAATTTTTTTATATTAGAACATTAAAGTTGGAAAAATTAAATGGCACATTAAATTAATTACACTGGAACAATTGAATGTGAGGATTCCAAGGAATTTATGCACATTAATGAAGGGTTCGGGTGGTCCCCACCACTGAAATTTAAAAATGAGTTTTCAAACTTGGGTGGTCCCCTCCTCCATTACTCAAATGAAGGCTTCATCACGAAAAATAAAATAAATATGTTTTATTTTATTTTCATTCTTTTAACACTCCCACAAAAATTCTGAAAACTGACTTTCACTCTCGACCTACTACGGTCAAGGGGAAGGTATCCTTAAGAAAATACCGGTGCTACGAGTTTAACAGTGTTCTCATATTTCAATCCCGAGCACCAGTTCAAATGTTACAAAAACTCGCTCGCACATTTACTAAACATACCTGAAAAAAGGTTCAGAAATTCATTCTAGGCACTCTGGTCCTCAGAATCATGCACTATTAATTTTCATAGACTCGTAAAATTTATTCATAATTAAAAAAAATTCATGGAAAATCCAGGTCTTTACAAGTTAAAATTATTTTTTCTATATTCTAATAACATAAATTAGAATCTAGAGGAATGAATTATGTATGAAAAAATATCATTTAACAATAAAATGTATATTTTAAAAATTCCAATAGGTAAAATTCACATAAAAAATTAAACATTTATATTGGCATGAAGTCATTATCTTCATCAATACTACTACCACATTCTCTATCAATTTATACTCAATTATTAATATATTACACTCTTACATATTAACTCTTGTATATTTACAAAATTTTTAAAATATATAGTGGCTATAAAATAACCTTTAGAATATATGAAATGAATTCTATAAAATTGATATATATTGTGTACTTTCCAAAATAATTCTTATGATCTTTTAAGTATTATAGACAATTCCTTCATTGATGGATAATTAGGATACAATGATTGAATTATAATTTCATCCTTTTCCCCTAAAATGGATGTGATAACTCTTCAAGAACTATTTTATTACTAAAACCATTGACGTAATTCTTATATATAATTAATATAGATTTGATCAATAACTGCCTATTCCATTCTCTATTATCCCCAACATATTGAAGAGATGGGGAAGATTTTATATAAATGATTCATGTTTTAGTTAACAATAAAGATTCAAAACCTTTCAAGAAGTGACTAAAGAAAGAAATACATCACAAAATAAAGATTCAATGGGATCCACATATTTTTAAACCATTAACATTGAAAATTATATTAATTACATGAGTATAAATTGATATTCTAGCCTCTATTTTACTGTTAATAAGGAACATGGATACTTCATACATTTCATGTTCTGCTTTTCCATGATTGAGCCTCCTTAGGATGGTAATAATGTGTTAAACACCCATACACAAACATTTTTTTGACATAGATTATAAAGTAATATGAATTATTTTTAGAATCTCTAATGACTTATTTTTATATTTATCATACTAATCTTATTCTCTTTATGGAATATTTTACCCGGTTGGTTTCATTTAAATTTTCTCTTCAAGTACATAGACTTTTTATTATTTCTTAAGGACATTTATCAATTTTCTATACCAAACAATAGAATTACATTCAATAAAATATTTATTTTCTAGGATGTATCTCATTGTTAAGTTGGTTAAAGAGTATATCCTCTATAAAAAATGGTTTAAACATGTGTATCATGTTTTATATCATTTAATTAAGATATTTTATTGGTAGTGATCCTAAGAAAATTATTATCAATATACATATTATAGATTTATTGATCCTAGATACATATTTCATCAGGACTTATACCCACTGGTTCATATCAATAATCCATAATTATTTATTTAGTTAATAAAACCAATCATAAAATTTTTGATTCATAGATAATTAAATAGATAACTATTTACCAAATCCGTCTCATGGATTAAATATACCTTATTCTTCTAGTATCATAGCCATTAGGGTTTTCTAGTTAATGTGACTAAAATTAGAATCTAAGAGTTATAAATTAAAGGGAATTTATCAAATAATCATTCTAATCATGACCATTAATAAAATATAATACAGAGGCACCTTATTATTTCTTATCATACATATGATAAAATGGATCTACTTGTGATAAGATTGAAATTAAAAAATTAGAGGATCAATGAATTGATAAGTCATTCTTTTGAAGGAATTTCACACATTATATTTATGGGTGATTTCAATAAAAATTCTCACCAATTTAATTTAAATTTTATACATATTTAATTAATATATATATATATATTACATCATATGTAATATATTATCTTCTCATGATTTATTCCTTTTTTCATATATGATCATCATAATTATATTTTGGAATCACTACTAATTTAACAATATTAATGAGTTAACACTTTATAGACATTGAGAATTTCCATAGAGATAAAATTAGAGTCCCAAAATGTGATAGGGAATATGCTAAAAATGATCACCCACACCATTAATTTTCTTATTATAGTTAACCTAGATTTGGTTGTATCCTCAAACATAGTTCCATCCCTTGCATCGGTGGAAGGGTTTCTTTCTCTCCTCCTCTCTACCAGGTAGTTGATGCTTTGTTCCCCTCATCAGAAATGGCTCCATAATTTTCTTTTTTTAAGATGATGATTAATCCTTCCCTCAATAATATTCTTCTCCAACCTCCCCCCACCACGTCATAATGTCTTCCATGGGTTTATGAAGATCCATTAGAGACCCTTCATTAATGAAAAAATATGGGATATATAGTTCTTGTTTTCATTACTATTCTTTCATAGAGGCTACAAATTTAAACAGATGTTTATTGGTGGAGACGTTCAATGAAGATAAGTCATATCTCTTGTTCATTAAAAATTTATTTGGATCGTAGGGTTTAGATCCTCTAGATATAGTCTCGATGTAGAACTAGAAATGTTTTTCATATTTCTTGAATGTTGATATGATTTTCTCTGAGATAAATCTAGGAACCATTGTTTGGATGTCCAATGGTGCTTCAATTTGTTTCACTAGTCAATAGAGGATCATAATGGGTGGGACTATCCTCTCATTAAGATGTTGATTAAACAATCAAGCATTCATCTACCCTTACATAATATTTACTTCCTTATAAGAATTTGGGATTCTTTATGTTCTTTTCACTATGTTTATGATCACACACATTAACTTTAAGTTTCTTCTATGGATCGTATATGTGTCGAAATATGCCCCTCTCAACATCATCTGGAATTTTTCTTCTTTTGTTCAAATATTCAATCATCGGGTGGAAATATATCTTTTATAAACTACTAGATTGGTTATGTACATATATGGACATCCAACGTGATTCCATGACATCATATAGCATGACAATTTATGGATTCCCAGGTCCTATAAATTCAGATTTCTAAAAAATTTATTTAACATCAACTATAGTGACAAACATCCCTCCAGTATTGGCTAAACCAATTAAAGTGATTGCAGGCAGGGTTAGTTCTGATATTTCTTATATATTACCTTATTGTGAGTCTACCTCTATACTTATATGGATCTACCCACTTTCTTACCCAACCATTGTCTCCAAGATAAGATCATGTGTTTCATTAGTGAAATATTGGATATGTTTTCATTTTTCCTCCATGAAGGTTGGGTTTCTATTTGACTAGTGTGTCTTAGAAAATAAAAGGATCAGGGAGGGTAATTCTCCATCCCCTATATTATTATCATGTGCCCCTTGAATATGATCCTAGTAAATATGTAAGACCACCCATATTCACCTCAAACATATAAAGTGTATTATCGCTTGTCTGGGATAACCCACCCTTGATTAAAGAAGTTTCCACATATCTTTCCAGTGGTTTCAATATAATTGATGGTTTTAAACATTCATCTACACATCCTCTATTCCAATAAAAATCAATATGACCCTAGGGTCAAAATCCATGTTTCATCTCATTTAATTATATCTCCCATTATCTTGATTTCTTGAAGCCTGGGTGCCATGTGAAAATTCATTTCCTATTATATTATCTCATTAATAATAAGGATTCTCTTGTGGGGGTACAGCATACTAAAAAAATACCTTCCAAGATGACAGTCATCACTTATTATATGAGCGTGTGTGACTTCCTAAATGGAAAAGCCACCAATGGTAATATTTGTAATTTAAAAAAAATAATTTTCACTAGAGATGATAGACATCTATAAGAATCATATAGTTATTAAGGTTAGTTTTGGTAATCTATTTTTATTCATTTTAGTAATTCATTCAATATTTGATTATTTGGAAAGAGATAAAAATTGGTTTCACCTTGGGGAATTCATTCTGATGGAATTTCCTTCTCTATATTAGTATTCCTTTCATTCCATCATGGATGTGTTAGAGAATAAGGGTGGGGGTATATATCCCTAATAAGGCATATATGATTTCTCCTCATTACCTTGTCTGATAGGACTAATAGATATTGTATTCTTAGGTGACAAAATCACTTGGTGTAATAAAAAACTAATTTATCTCACCTTGTGTCAGCTTAACTATTTACTTTATAATAAACAAGTTATTTCTTCTTTCATAAGTGAAATATTTTCTCACATTGTTCATGAACTCTTAAACCATTTTCAATTCCTCGTTAGCCTGAGAACTATAGGGGTAGGTAGTAGAATTTTTTTTCTCTAGATGATACACTTACAACATAAATATTTATACTTTGGTGCACTCATCCTAGAGATAATCCAAAAAGGAATGATCTTGAATCAAATTACACAAAAAATCAATGGTTTTTTATGTATATATTTAGAGTTTTATAAAAAAATAAACATCATCCCTTCCTTGAGCTCGAATCCCTTAAAAGGGGATTGAGTTAAATAGTTCCATAATTGAAGACTCTTGGAATAATGATTTGTTCAATTATAATTTTGGTAAAAATTAATATAATTGTATATGTTTCCTAAACAATAAAGTGTTTCAATAAAAAATAAAGACATATGGTTGGATGTGGGAGATAGGAACATAACATTTTTTTCATGCATGACTAAAATAGATGAAACGTGATTATATTCCAAACATACACATGAAATATGTATCTTAACCAATGTCCTAGATATGGTGAGAGGTGCGGTCAAGGATCACCTCAAAGACCTTTTTTAGGTACTAATCAATTTATTCGTGAGGGATACCCAAGGGTCTATGCTGAAAAGTCTAATTATATTCCTCGAAGCTTGACTGATTCCCCCAACACTTTTATCGAATTAGTTACAGATGAAAGAGGGATTTGGGAAGCTATTTTTTATATCAATCAAGAGATCTTTCCTAGACCAGATGGTTTCCATGTATCGTTTTATGTGTCCTATTAGGATTTTATTAATATATATCTCTTATAAGAAATTAAATTATTTTAGGGGGTGGATTACCCCAACTAGATTTTGCAGCAATGTTGGTTATCATTCCCAAGGTGAAAATCTATCTTCTCTTAAATAATAAATGCCAATCAGTATATGTAAATTTTCATATAAGATAAATTACACTTTTATTAATATTATTTAATCAAGTCATCTTTTTGAAGGGGTATCTAAATATAAAAATATTTTTATTAGATTCATTTTCACCCATGATTTCATTTATTTTTCTAAGGAAATGTTTAGTGACATTACTAGGAATACCTATTTTCTAAATTTCATTTAAATTCAACATGTTCAAATTTTATAATAGATAATAATTGGGTTTCATTATAAATAATATTTTTTTCATAGACTTATGTGGTTGAGTGACTAACTGTTTCTTTAGATGAATCAGCTCCCCGTGCATTTTTGTCATGATTGTGGTAAGAGATGAAGACTCTATAAAACTATTTTTGGTATAATTAATGGTGACCCATTGGAACCCATTGTATTCAGTATGTCCTAGGACTATATTATCATGTCCTTTTCTAGAGAAATTGGAAGTATTTTCGTCCTCTCCATCACTTATAAAAGTCAATTCAATGGAAAATCTCACATTATCTTCATATATGATGTTGTTATTTTTAGTAAGTACCAGTAGGTCCATTCACAATCATAACTAAATCATAATGGAATTTATTAAGTGGAGTGAGTTGTCTATCAACTGTGAGGAAATTAGTGTTTAAATTTCAAATACTTGTGTAGACATGTGAGGAAAAATAATTGATGATCTTTTTAGTATTGAGAGTTTGATATTTCTTATAAGGTGCTTGGGATCCATGATCTAAATTGATAGGTTACATTTTCATCACTTTGAAGGATAGTTAAAAATATGTATATATTAATAAAAAAAGATTAATTGATTCTTATCTTTTAGGAGATATAACACCAATTTAAATTTTTTCCTAATTTCCATTCTAATGCACATTTTCTCCACTCTCAATGATACTAAAACAGAGTTGGAAAATATTGAAAAAAATATGGAATACATTATCTGGGATGCATATGGGGATGAAATGTGCCACTAGACTTCATGGTCTATATTGGAAATGTCAGTGAATTTAGGTGGAATAAACTGTAGATGCGTAATGGGTACAATGCTATAAATTCAAGACATGATGTATTGAGATGTTTATAAGGTTTCTCTATTTGGAAAAAACTTGTTTTCGGTAAATATGGGGATAACATAGAAGAAATCAATGGAAAAATAAAATTCTCATATAAGATGTTGTGGTGACACATTCAAAAGATACAATTCAAAACTCAGTGGATCAATGAATGGGGAGAGATAAATGGTAGGATCCATAATTTTACAGGTTCCCCTTTTGGGTTCCTTGAATGTCGAATTCCTAAAATAATACCTTCTCAGGCATAAATGGATCAAAACTTAATTCCAAAAATCCTAATCTAATAGTAGTGATAGATCATCAATATAATTAACATGTATACTAATTAATATATATTCATCTTCACAAGATCCCCATTAGGGTTCTTTTTGGACAAATCATTCATAAATTCCTTGCAAGATCACCTTGAGTGATATGAATGGTTGGGTATATCTAGTGAAATGGTATAAAATAAAAAATATCACTTCCTTGTGTGGAATATTTGGAATCATACTGTCTTTATGGATGACAAAATCAGATGGAGGGTGGTTATTTTTGTGTCTATGTTTATTTTTTTCCGAATTAATAGAAGGAATATTCTGAACACATTTCATTGAATATGTGTGGATGGCTGCTATGTGGGGTGTATTCGGGGACCTCATAGAACTCATAAAATAGGAAAAATATATTTTTTATTTTTGAGAATATTAGTTCAATAGTGTATAGAGTAATATTCATGATTTGTGGCTGAGGTTGATCCATTTGTCATCATGTCACTGGCGTATCTCGAGTGCTCAAAATAAATAATGCATTTATTGAACACTCAATTCGCATGTAGAAATGATGCTCAAATTCAAATTCTTATTAGTTAACATGGGTTCTATATAGAGTTGGTTAGAGAATGAACCATTTTTAATATGTTCACTCTAGCCAAGAAATATTTTTCCTATGTACAGTTAATGCCTACCCCGGGAAGAATAGTCCATATGAAACATCCTAGAAGTGTTTCAAATTTTATACTTGATTAATATTATAATATTAGACATATTTTATGGGGAGGTATTTAATAAAACTCTAATGTATTTATTGTAATAACTTTTTTTACCTTTTTTACAGAAGAATGTGCTCTTATTATTGAGCTTTTGGTTTTTCACTCTTATTTTAGCACATTGATTGAGACTGAAACAGACTCCAATGTTATTCTTATGTCTTTATAAGTCAAAGTTACCTCAACTTGGTCTATTTTACATCATATCCAACGTTGAAATTGTCACATCAAACATGAAATGATGATGCATGCTTGGAATGAATTTATAACTTCAATGTGTACCCCAAAAAACCCTTATAGACAATTTTCTAGCAAGAGATCTCTTCTTCACAAAGTGTGTTGATCTTTTATGGATATATTCTCTCAGAAATCGTTAGATCATGCCTCCCTGGTGATGTTTCCCCTTGGTTTCACTAATAAAAATTATTACATTGGATGCATATATTATTTCAAATCTCATTAATGTGTAACATTCACACACCCCACTAGTTTTTATTACTCTCCAAAAAATAGAATCTAAACATATTAATACATATTTAAATTCATTATATGCATATGTTACATGAATTATTTTTATAAAGTGTTTTAATTATATAAGATTTGTTATCTTGTCATGAGTAAGCATGGAATGACAAATAACTAACCCCTCACCACAATAGACCTTTTCATAATCCTCTAGGATTGGAGGTAGTTCGACCCCCAGCCCCTCACCTCGAGGAGATATAAATCATGACATGATCATTTTCATGGAAATTGTGAATATCATATAAACGATAACTACGTCCAATCAAATAACATAAATAAAAATATATTTTTCAGATGGATCAAAATAAGATTTAATGGAGTCATACCAAGCCTAAAATGTAGAGCTCTATATCTTAGGAAAACATTTATCAAGTAAACTTATAATACACAATATTAATAATATAAAATAGTTTATATCCATGAATGAAGTAAAGGAAAACCAAAAAAATGAACATTTCAAAAATTTAAACATGATAACAATTATTTATTTATTTTTATAAATTTAAATCATACTATAAACAATTTGTAATTAAGATAAACATTATTTATATTCCATAATCATATACAAAAGTACATTTATAAGAATATTAATATTTACCCATTCATATATCCAATTATAAGGAATTATAATTCTCGAAAATATTTTATTTTACAAATTTGAATCCTTTTATATAATTTAAAATATATTATTTAAATTTTTTACAGGATCTTAATATCATTTACCATGAATTATTTAAAACCTTATTCAAATCAATTATCAAAATAATTTTCATGTGGAATTAATAAAATCATTATTTAAGTCATTATTTAATTTAAATTTTTTTAATAATTAATTATGTAAACATCATTATTTAATAATAAAATCCTTTTTTTAATCCTTATTTTTATAAATTATAAACACTTTATAATTTATAGTTACGATTTAAAAATTAAATCTTTATTTCAATATCAAAAACCATGTTATATAATTTCGTAAAATTTATTTTCAATAATAAATTTAAATATTCATGAATAGAAATTTTTCAGATTCATTTTTAAAATTAATTGTAATAAATTTTTTAAAATTTTAATTTATAAACACTTCAAAAAAATTTAAATATTCATACAATAACATTTTATATCATTTATTTTCAATTTTTTAACAATTTTAATTTGAAAAAAATAAAATATTTACACTTTCATATTTATGGAATTACAATAGTATTAAAACAATTAACCATAAATATTTTTTAGTAAATTTGTAAAACAGTTTTTTATGTTTTATTGATATTCCAAAAAAATCATTTCTTTTATTTGTAGGCAATTTAGTAATATTTTAAGTTAACTCACAATATAATTTCTTTAATATATATTTTTTGAAATTAATATGAACCATTTCATATTTAATATTGGAATGAAAAATATCATTTTATAATTCGTGACATTTTTTATTTAATTAATATTAATAAATAAAAAACCATCTTCTAAAAATGATTATTTTTTTCTTTTTTGTTTTCCTTTACACAGAATCATATTCTACATAATGGTATATTGTAAACCCTTTATAAAGAAATATTCTATATGGGTAGTATCCAATGACCTTTACCAATCACATTATATGTTAGGGTATTCTTCATATACCCTTAATAAAAAATATTAATGTTATTCCACAATTACCGTTATGGAATTCCTTCTATAAAAATGTAAATAATTGTAAAATATTAATAGACCAGACAGTGAGACGGTAAATCAAGATCAAATATATGTAGGCACATCTATAAAAAGGTAATCTACCATAACCTGTATATAGACCCCTATATATAATGTTATTTTTTATTATACTAATATAGGCTCCTCTATGTAAATGTAGTTGATGTAAAACTTTATGTGATCTAGGATGTTTCTACATAAATGTCACATATATATAGTGTTTTATAATTTTTTTGTGAAACCAATTAATAATAAACATTGATCTGATAAGGAAATAGTCTCTAATACCAATTTTAGTATAGGAATCGTAGCCCCTAATTTTCACACGTCCAACACGACATACATATGATCCTATAAAAGTGCTAAATTTTCCCATGTCCTATGAATAGAACATTTTGAGTCACTATATATCCCTTGTGTAGAAATATAAAATTCGTTTTATATTCAGGAATTAGTGTTTCCTAGAATCAGATAACCGTTTATCAATAAATTTGGTCGAACTATCAGTTTTTTAAAATCATTTTATTATTCTAGGGATATCCAATAACACCCAAAAAGGAATAATATATCCTCAAATAGAAGCAACAAGAAAGATATATATAAATAAACATAAAAATGGAATACCCAGTTTAGTAGTATATAATTTGTATTCTACTTTATATATTTGATAAAGAATGAGTAAATTCATGGGAATTGTTTAAAAAATGATCACCTACCACTGAGGGTGGTAAACTGGACAATGGATCTCCATCACTATCAGAGGACTCCAACAGTACTGGAAGGGGTTCTATAAATATCTCGAGAGAGACGAAAGATTAAAGAAAAAATTAAATTATAGAAATATATATATGAATTGATGATCAATATATAATTTAATGAATGTTATTTTTTTCATCCTCATCAAAGTGAACTTTTTCTATTTTATAGGCAATAAATGATTTTTTCTTCATGGATGAAGAATACATCTTCTACTATAATTAGTTTTTTATTAATTCCAATGATTTATACTACACAAATGATTGTATTAAAATTTTCAATTCTCATCAAACGAGGATTCTAATGTAGATGAAATCATGTGCGGAGTGTTTACTTTCATTCAGGGAATTTACAAGAAATAACAAGTCCTTTTTGGGTATTCATATCTTGTATATATGAATCATATGTATGTATACCACATGGTATTGTCCACATGATTATATAAATCCAATGATTGTAATATTTTGGAATTATATAAGTGATTATATATATGCATCATATGAATTTATAATATCACCATCATATACATATATATATATATTAATAATATTCGCACCATATACATTTATTATATTTATATAATTTATATGCATGAATATTTTAGTTTACAAATAACACCATTATCATGGCATAATGCCACAACTATTTGATTAAAACTAAGGGATCCTTAGATCGTATTCCTGTTACATGAGATTAATCATAAATTCTATTACTTTTCACCCTTCATCCCCCATCCCCATGACACTTAGTTAATAATTATTACATAAATTGAAAACCATGTCTTAAAGAGGCTTCCAAATAAAAAAATTACAAATTTGGGTTCAAGATAAAAATAGTATGTCATTAAAGGGGGAGATTTTCCAACCCACAATATAGAAGTGCCTCCCCGAATGTTAAATATATACTATTATCTTATGTTCTTTATTTTGTGCCAAGGAATAAAGTAAACTTTTATTGAGTATATATCATTGTGCCACACCTATAAAAAGTTGAAATCCTAGAACTTTTATCCTATCAGTTTGAACCAGCATCTTGAGCTTCCAATGTTATAATGGGATTTTATATTAATATATTTTATAACTACATTTCTATATTTAACAAAATAATCTTGACACTATTTTGGTTATTATTGATCGATTAACTATGTTAACTCATTTCATTCATATTCAGAAGAAGAGTTCAGTAGATACATTGGGTTTTATGTATATAAATAGTATTTTATGATTTTATAGGGCTCCCTTAATGACATTCTCCAACAATAATGATCATTTCATTTCCTAAAAGTGGTGAAATTTTTAAGAGGCATTTTTTATATAGTATAATTTGAGTACACTATTCTACCTATATGATAATGATAAGATCGAAAAGACTATTCATATTTTTAAGGATATATTATGGGCTTCTGTGAAATATTTTTAAACTAGTAAGGTGGATCACATAAAATTAGTAGATTTTGGAATAAAAAATCTACAACTCCGCAATTTAAATCACATGATCCCATTGAAACACCTCTTGGATTAGTAGTAAAGCTTTTTGTGACCCCTGAAGACTTCCTATAATAGGCTACGATTCAATTGGATGCACCAAGGGTATATAAAGAATGCTACATCAGAAATTTACCTATTTAATATATGAAATAAAACATAGAACAACCAACAAAAAATCTGCATTCACATAATATAATAAATATATCACATTAAATCCCAAAATTACATGTAATTTCATATTGTTCATAATATTCCAATAACTCAAATGTCATAACTGATAAACAAAAAACATCAAAAAGAGGAAAATGAAACAACAATGTTTTCTTGAATATTCAGTATTGCATGATTTACTAAGGTCCATAAAGATACCCTATATTTTCATGTATGACTAAAAATTGTTATACAAAATTAGGGGAAAATATAGGTATACTCATTATGTTCCTCTATAGAAACTCGTCTATTACTGTGGAATAAATATATTAAATATTTAGCGAATAAACATTGAAACTAGTGTTTGATCCCATCCAATTAATTTCCTTAATCCATATCATTATATAAAAACTACCCATATAATATGTATGAAAATAATTAAACACACTGTTAAAAACAAATTACTTAGCCCCTATGAACTAACTCCCAATAACCATATCACTAATAATCCAAACACCTCACATCATAAAGTATATTAACCTTTTCCCCACCACTAAATTACCACTACAACCTATTAAATGCCTTATAATGTACTTAAAAATCTTTCTTCCTCTTTATTATTAACTCAACCAAACATCCTTATCAAAACCTCAACCATATGTAAAGGAATATATTTTTACTAGTAATCCATTACACTATCCCTCTTACCCAATGTGTGTTTGGTATAACATGATATAAATTCCCTTGTGTGGTATTTTTATAGTAGTGGTGAATTTAAATTAACGCATTATTGAAATAATATCAAAATATAATGAAACAATATTTCCGAAAAATTGAATAAAATATGATCAAAACATATTAAGTTCATCCCTAACTATTTGAAATACATTAATATGGCCTATTAACACACCCCATAAAACCACATAACATTTGATATAGAAAAAACCACACAATCATAATTTAAAAAATTACTATGTTCCTTTTATAATCATTATTGTGGACATCGATTGATCAGATAATCCAAATATAATAGTTAGTAACTAATTATTTTATTTTATTCATTCTTTGTCAATTACTAAAAAATCATTAATTCATTATTTTCATATTAATTAAATTTAGTCTAAATTTTATTTATTAAGCATCCCCTAGATAATTTGAATAAAAATATATATTATAATATATTATTTATAAATTAATTATGTAAAAATTACTCTTGAAATTAATATAAAATAACATAGAGGACTCAGGTGATAATAAAATTGATCACATAAATTTTGTTATTTTAACCCAAACTAGTCATTATCTATATATAGAATATTCATAACACATTTAAATATACAATAGTAATTATTAGAAAATTTTAAAAAAATTCAAATATCATCTAAAGTATATTTAATACTATATCTTTATGAAATTCCATAATCAATAAAGATATAAAATATTTTAAAGATAAAACAAATACAATAGAAACATATGTAAATGATCAACATTATGTATAATTAATTTAAGAATCTCAAAACATCTCTCATTAAAAAACTATAAAAAATTAATATATTTCTCTATACCATATATTTTATCAGTTAAATAAATAATAAATTTTTATTATGAAAATATACCTTTTCAAAAACCATTTAATATTTAATAATTACAAAACAAATTTAAAAAAATATACTAAACCAATAGCTATGAAATTTCATGATATAAAAATAGACATATAAATATTTCTAACCAATATTTATATCTAATTTTAGGTTAAATATATTTATATAAATGAATTAAGTTCATTTAATTGTAGAATTTACCATTCTACAATTAACATTAAAATTATCATACACAACACTCTCCTAATTTTAATATATTTATTATATATATCTTAAAATGAGAAATTTGTAAAAATTAAAAAATTATAGACCTGTATTTCAATAAAAATAAATAAATAAATTTTGTAATACCACAACCATTTTCATCATTATTATAATTATTATTAACATAAAATGTTTTTGAACACATAAATACTCATATATTCTAAAAATTAAGTATCTATATATTTTCCCATAAATATACATTAATTTAAAAAACACATTCTCAATAATCCTATAATTTTGTTCCAATTTTTGTTAAAAAATAACAATATGAAGCTACAAAAGTTTTTTCACTACAATCATCAAAATAATGATTAATGATATTTTCAAATTTAACCCCTCACCCAAAACCCAGGTTTTTTTAATACATAACTATTATATGATTTCAACTGTTATATATCCAAAATAACTAATATGAAATAATAACATGAATGATAAGAATTTTGGATAATACCAAAGATAAATTTCCTTATTTATTCATTATTATTTTGTTCCCACCTTTATTTACTCTTCATAATAACATCCACTCACCTCTATGAATGATATAAAAAAGTAACACTAAGTTAGTATTATCTCCAAATATCCTACACAACACAATTATCATTTTTAGATATTTATTTAAAAATTTACAATATATAAATTTTATAACACTTCAATAATTACAAACATATATTCTTAAATAAATTATATTGTAAAAATAGTAATATCACCTTTATGAAAATCATTATTATTATCATACAATTTATAATTAAATAATAATAAATGCATAAGACTTAAAGTATAATCAGACAAACATATCTCTATTATATATATATGTTTATAAATATATTTAAACAAAAAAAATTACTAATCCAGTCAATTTTCTACATATAATTATCTGATATATATATATAAATATTAATATACAATATAAATTCCACTAAATTTATCTAAAAATAATTATCACTTATAAAAAATTAAATATAATAATTCAAAATTATGACCACTAACACATAAACTAGTGTTACTATAAAAAATATCCATCAACTAATTATCATCATTAGAAATAAAAAACAAACCATAAAATAAAAATAGGAGAGAAATAATAATTTTGGGTTCCTCATAACTATCAACATATCATTATTCAAGTACGTGTATTTGAGACGCCATAGGTTGCCCCTACGTTGAATTCATATTGACAGTTTTTCACTTATGGGGTATGAGAAAATGTTGTAGAAGATAGAGTAGATTAGATTGATTCAAATCAATATTAGGATAACCTAGAGCCTTCATAATTCCTATACAAATAGAAAATGGATTCAGTTAGAGTTTAGAGATGGAGGCCTTATTTTGCTAATGTTCAGACCTTAATGTTGACTATGGATGATTATTCATGGGTAGACAATGTCCATAAGATTCATGGGGAATTTCAAAACTCATCAAAGGGTAGGAAAGTTTTATGTTCATATATCATTACCCTTGAATATGGACATGGTGTAAAATCTCTTCCTTGTGTCATAATTGATGCTGTAAGAACATAATTCAGTACACATTAATGATTGGGGGTGTTGAACATCAAGTAAGACATATCATTTTTCGAATACTCAATACCCTTCAAGGATAAAAAGGATAATATCCATTGTGGATGAGTACTTTTATATTTTCATTTCTTGTGGCCATATGAGAATCATAAAAAGTATCATGGATGTGTCTAAATATTATGAAGTATCTATTCCATCACATTTTTTAAACATTTTTCTTTATTAGGGTGAAATGAGTTTAATTATGGGATGATATATAAACTAGTATATATTTAAAAAATCCCTTTAAATATTGTTTTTAAAAAAAATAATGCTGGTCACAATTTTATTTCGATTTTATTATTGATGTGTTGTTTAAAAATATAATATATCATATCTTTTTTATTGTGATGAATTTGAAAAATTAATTTCTCTTAAAGGCATCCATGAATGGAAATTGACACAGTTTTTTCTGCTCCTTGGGTTTTTATCATGGATAGGTATGCTCTTTGATTGTGTTTTGGGATGAATTTATAAATGTTTCACTTGTTCAATAAAAAACTCACCTAGTTAGAACAAAATAACCCAAAAGAATATATAAAATATATCATATGTCTAATTCTATTGGGATAGTAACTTATGGAGAACCCAAAATGTTGGAAATAATATAATGAATTATCATGAAATTAAAGTTTTTTATTATGTTTCAGAGGATAATTATTAATTATGGAATTGATGATAATCTTAGAATGAGTAGGAATCGTTGAATCCGTGGAATTGATTCTTTTATTTATAGACTTTTTACATTCTATAATTCCTCATTAATTTTACCAATAAATTTATTTTTATCTACTTTTATTCATTCAACGTCATTAAAATTAACATTATTTAATTTCATATATAATATTATATTATATTCCTTTATATTTTATTCATATTTAGTTAATTTTTATAAGAATAAATTTTTCATTATTAAATAAATTATTTATGAATCGTCTTATTAGTTTAAAAACACATTAATTTAAGATGTTATGTTCATTTTTTATATATTATTGATGACCATTATTCTAATAATTTCTTACTAATATTATTTAAAAATTCATATCAGGATAAAATTCATATGGGTGGAATCCTTATTGGAGTTGGTGTAATGAATTTGATCGATATTACCTGACACATTGTCCTTTTTAATATTTTTAAAGGCTCTAAAGGCATACCCAATCCCCATAGGCTTGAAGGTGGTGTCAAGGATTAAAGAAAACATGCATGGGAATAATTATATTCTCATTTAATAATTTAAATAAGAATTATAAATTATATAGAATTCAACATGACCAAACCTTATGTTGGGTATCCATACAAATAAAATTAATATATTCAAATAAAAACACCCCAAAAACCATAGGTAATGAAATAACTATCCAACCAAAATAAATAACTGAATACAAAATCGCAAGCTAACACATGAGTATATATTAAAATTGATAATAGGTTAAATGGGATGATAGAAAATTTGTTGAAAAAAATAAAATAACCTGAGCTTCCAACAAAACACCTCCATGATACCAACTTCACTCGCCACCATCACCACCACACATCCATGAATGAACTAGTTAGAACACCCAACTAAAAAAATAACATTGGAAACCGATATGAAACATGGTATATGATTACATACACATAAAATTGTTTGTATTGATGGTGTGACATAAATGTACCCACTAAGATCTCACCATGGATTCTACAAAATTCTTTTCATAAAAAATTAATAATTAATAGTTTTAATATAACATAGAAAATAGATTTTCAATTTCAAAATGTAGGAATAAAGGGGATAATTAAAATAATTTTTTTACTTTCCATTTTAAAAACCTAAAACTACCCTTCCCCAAAATAAGGATTAAATAATTTAAAATCATATATTTTTCATTGAATCGATAAAAAGATTATTTTCTCTTAATTTATTAAAAAACTCTGAAAAGATTGATTTTAAAATACATAAAGTGAATCCCAACCCCTATTCCTTCATTTATTTAAATCCTTCTTTGAAAATGTTTAGAAAAAAACTAATACTTTACATTATAATTAAAGGTTTCAGAATCCTTTTAGAAATAAATTTAAAATAAACCCACTAATATCAAAAGTGAATAACAAAATCATAAGAACCATGATATCAAATAGAATAAATATAGTTTAAATAACCAATAAAAGTTTACATGGGAACAATTCAAGATTGTGGTCTACAAAAATTTTATTAAATTATTTCCCATAAATAATCCCTACCTAGAACAAAAAATCATTATAAAATACCTAGTTTCAATTATGAAGTATATTGTAACTTTCTTCCACAGTTTACCCTCAATACAGGACCCCTATCTAAAATAGAAACTCATATTAAACACCTATTCTAGATACTAAGTATATTATATACCCATAATAGGTCTCAACTCTCTCAGTTAACTCACTAGTAAGAGGAAACCAAACCTTTTTAACATGAATCCAGAACCTACACCTACCTTCCTAGGATCACATGATTCCAATAAATAGTTGTGTGTAATAAACATTGAATTCTGTAAATACAGTAATCAATAATAATTAAAAACAATTAAAAACAGAATTTCACCTCATAAAACCTCAAATAAAACAACCAATTTTATTTCATTCATTCCAAAGAATCAGATAATGAAATAATATTATAAAATTCCCCCCAAAAGCCCGAAAAATATAGATAAAACATTGAAAATAAAAAGGTTATTAATTAGGGTCTCACAATGTTAAATAAAAATCCTTCTATAAAATTACATTTGGGCCTTTCAAAAAATGATTATAAAGCAAGGATACATTTATCATTTTAAATATGATTTCAAAAAAATCACAAGATAACCAATTATCATGAAAACAAAATCAAATAAATTTATAAATAATTATATTTTTAAAATAAAATCTATTAAATCCCCATAGAACAAATTGGTGTTAAAATAATTTCATGTGTCCCTCCATACAAATTTTTTAAAAAAAATATGAAATAATTAATTTGATAACAAAACTCGTACACGAACCTATCATAAATCCAAAATTTAAATCAAATTCTATTTTAAAATGAATATTTCCATTTTAATTATCCTTCTATTATTTTTTACAAACATTTAGAGCACAAAACCAATATATTTAAAATCATCAATTTAAAACCAATAAAACACAATTTATGCCATGTAGGAAAACAGTAGAAAACTTATTTCTACCAATTATGGTTATACCATATTCTTATTATTAAATAAATATGATTTTAAAACATAAAATAAATATATTTAATTAATTACATGGGTATTCTCAAAGACAAACCAACCTCGTTCATATGGAAATCATCTAAATGTGGTGGCTTCAATGGAAAATCCACTACTGATAAAGAAAACACCATTTATAACTCCTAAGAAACAAAACTACTACAATTAGGTTTGACACAACCTTATGTTTCAACTATAGGGACATTATGTTATATAAATGAAAAAAATAAAATAGGATATTAGGAGGTGTGAAGAGATTAATATGAAGGATGAGAAAGGGTGGTGATTACCTCAATAAAATCAATGAATCAATGGTGAACAACTCAAAAATATAAATATAATAAAGTGAAATATTCTCAAATTATTCCCACAGATTAACCATATGAGTGATGAAATAGGGGAGGTAAAATAAAATAAATTAACTGAGGGGAAAATACTGAATATGTGCTTTTAACGAAACGAGGTAGTTCACATGGTTAGGTTACACTATTTACCAAACTGTGTGTAAGTCATATGGATTACATTTTTGTAAGAAAATTGAATTATAATAGTGTAGTCACAAAATTTAATAATTTTTTCACCAACTAAGAAAATAAAAACTATTAAAAATGGAAGCACATTCACACAACAACCCATATGGTTTTTTCTAACTGTACACAATCCCCGAACTGACACTATAAAGACCCTAGGCTTGACGTACATAGACATTACATTACTTTTGCGGAATACATAGTACATAACAAAAACACACACACAAGGACCGTAATAGTTTAGTGTCTTTGGAAACTCGGAATATAATCTTCTAATCATGGTGAAAGATCTTCAACATCTCCCATAAAGATCTTCTTTTTTTAAAACCTAAATTCTTTATTTATGTCCTGGGGAAATGAAAACATAAAAGGGTGATCTCAAATGCTCAGTAAGGGTAAACAAAAGAAATATCAATCATATCATATTCATAAGAACATATCTTTTGAAATTCTTAACCTGCAAAAGAGATCATAATTTCATAACATGGGATAAATCATAGTAGTGAAATGTAATCCAAATAATCATAACTTAAAACATGAAACTTTGTGTAATACACACATAATCATATAGAATCATTTCTTATTAGTCAATACTCATTGCCAAGACTATCTTAGTGGACAAAGTCCCTTTCTGAACCGAGTTCACTCCTCGTTTCAGTCCTATTTCACTAAACCGGTATGACCTACCGTTCCAGCCATGTCTATCTCATGAGATATAAAATATTTACCCAATGCATTGGAGAGAGATATAGGTTCCACCCATCTCATAATTATACCATTCTTATGTGTGCCACAAAATCATAAACCATACATCATAGCATAACCCATGTAATAAAAATGGGATTCTTAAACATTGTGACATCATAAAACAATTCATATAAGATAAAAAAATTCATAAAATTAATACCATCACAAAATAATCAAATCAAGGTAATAATAGGTATAAAAACAGAACCCTTTATTATATTAGATGGATAATAATTTTGATAAAACACTTGAACTCCATTCTTGATGAAAATATCATTTCTACTTCAAAAACACTTTTCATTTCTTAACATGTCATAAAATTATAAATAAAAGAAGTTGATTAAAAATAAACTTGAAAACTTATAAGGGAAGCTTCATGGAAATAATTTTTTAAAAATCCATTCATGTCGTATAAGTTAAAATAAATCATTCTTCTCGTACTTTTGTCGGAAACGTCAAAAAGTACCTCATATGAAAAACGACAAAAGATTCCTTTCATATCTTTTACTAAAAACTCACCGAAGGGTAAATTGGATATAAACTATTGTAGAAGGATATAAATATTACATATTGGGGAAACATGGATGTGGATGATAAAATACACCCCAGTAAATACCAAAGTATAAACAATCTTGGATAAAAATGGCATTGTGATATTTCCCTTACCTTAGGTCTAATTTGCTTCGTAAGTGTCCAAACCTCCTCTTCTTTGAAGTGCTTCTTTAAGACCTCCTTTTAGGGTACTAAAATAGGTCTTTGAAGAAGACCAGAACCTCTAGGTTGTTTCTAGGGAAGTGGAGAGGAGAAATTGGCAGGGGTTGGGCGAGCTTGAAGGCTCAATGTGGTGTGAGGAAGAGGGAGGATGAGGTGCCCTTTTATAAGGGAGGAGAGGGTCACCTTTGGAATAACTAAACATATTATTTTATTATAAAGTCAAATTCGGTTTTTAATAGCTTAAAATTGATATATTTTGAAGATAAGGTGGGTAGGGGTCTAAATCCTCTCATCCAATATAATTTAGACAATTTTAGGTATCAATTTTAACCTTATCATTTAGATTTAACTTTAAGTTAGATAATTTAACTTTTACCGTGTCTTCTTGTTTTCTTACACTATAAGGTTAATAAACATACTATATCAATCCAAACGAACCCCAAGTTGTTTATTATTAATATATATAACCTTATCTAAGTCATTTGGATGAACCTTAGAAATTTAGTAATAAAATAACAATTAATAATATAGTATTTGTTTTAAAAACTATTTTATGTCAATTTTGACACTATTTAGTAATTGATTATTGTGAAACTCATAACAGATTGATTAGTTAGAAGAAATTTAATTACATACAATAATAACATGTCATATTAACATATAAAATTAGTGTAATTCCTAAAAAGTCTTAAATTACATTTATTTGGGTATTTATAACATCAATTATGTCAATATTTCATTAATAAGACAATTACTGCATCATCTTTGTGTCATAATAAATGTTAATTATTTAATCCCTAAAAATTCTAAATAAATTCCTATGATGTATATAATTGTAATATCTTTCTGGAGACTATTCATGTTAGAAGTTTCATGAAGTTTATCACTAAATTAAAATTATTATACTTATAAGATTTAAGAAAGTGAAATGTTGTCACATTCATTGTTTTTAATAATAATTAAATTATTTTCATGGAAAAAGTCCATTAAATGAATCTAATCCGACCCTTAGGTGATATGGGTCTACTTTTAGTCATCCAATAGGATTTTTACATGTGCTAGGGTAATTTTATAATATTATATTTACCCTTAATTTCCTGATTTACCTTTAACTATGGTAAATAAAATTTACCGTAGTTACTATTCATAATTCCCAAAAATAAAAAGTAGCTTATTAACATAATTTAGATCCACTGATTCCAAATATGGAATCCATTTTTCCAAATTCAATACACAAAATTTCTAGAAATTAAATTAAAATCAATCCCGTTGTCGAAAGAAAATGGGTTTTTCTTTAAAACATTGCAAAAGATTGAATTGATTTATCCCACGAATTCAAGGTAGAATCAATGCTAATGACAAAATTTATATTAAATGGTAAAAATATTTTCTATTTATACTTTAAAACCATTCAATATTATAATTTAACCATAATAGTTATTGTGATGAAAATAGTTGTTTTTAATTAAAATATAGCGTGTTTTTACTATTCATCAAAATATAAAAGTTACCAGAATAATATGAAAAATTTATCCAAAGTAAATTATTATTTTATGATTCCAAATAAGTATTTTATTTTGTCAAATTGAACTTATAAAATAGATTTAAAGTGGGTGCACCATCAAAAGGTGGCAAAACTACATTTTTTTAAAAATACTTATTTTACCCGAAAAATTTATTTTGTTCTTATACCATGTTTTAGAAAATGTGTAAGACGAATAATAATGTTATAAGATTCAAAATTTAGTTAATACTATTCATAAAATCTAGTTCATAATAATATTATAATAAAATATCGTTGTTTAGTAAACCCGGTATTGCGTACAACACACGCTATCGAGGAAGGTCGTGATTGCGTGTAATGCAAGCCAAGTCAGGGTTGCGTGCTGTGCATGAATCCTTCGCTGTTTCGTATAAAATAATCCAACCACATTTTATTTATACTTTTTATATATATATATATATAATCAATGTTGCGTAGAATAACTATTATCAAAATTGTGTGTAACACGTTCCAAGAATAGTGTTGCGTATACTGCAAGCTAATACGGTGTTGCATATAACGCAAGGTAATCTTGGTGTAGCATAAAACACAAGACATTAATGAAATTAAAATAATATTTTTCATAAAATCTTGGGGTGTTACATTCTACCCCCCTTAAAATGAATTTCTCCCTCGAAATTCCTCGGGGTTATAAATGGTTTATTATTCGAAAGTTTCTTTAATAGAAACCCACATCGTAAAAAGGAATACAAAAACCAATCTTTAAAAACAAAAGTATGAAACGTAACGGTTACCCAAATAATTTAATCACTGGGTTTCCACATTGGTGAAAATATGGATATGAAAGAGAAATCTAACCATCATGTTCTGATGGAGAGTTGTAGAGAACATGGCTATGAAAAATCCAACAGTCACAAAGCTATTGATTTGTGATGATCTAAGGTACCATCTGATTAATCAGATATAAGAAAACTAGGAAAAAAATTTTGGTTTTCAAGATCATTTCCCTTAAGTTTATGAATTAAAATAAATACTTGCATGATTTTGGTACAATCTCACTGTTGTTCGTGAATTGAACAATTTCCACTTCATCCCTTAATGAAATGAAGTTGAATTTGTTATTCGTGATGTGTTAGCAGATCATGTGATAGAATGATGGGTCATTCCATCTCTTTCAAACAAAAGGTTAGAAAAAGTTATAAGTCTATCTTATGGTCAGATTAATCATATATGGTTCTGAAAATGAACTTATACTTCATATATCATGCCGCTTAATAAAATAAAACTAGTTTCTACTAACCAGGGACTTCCTGTAGTCCAGTGGTAGGCGATAAAGGCCAGTTGCACTTTGGTTGTGGGTTCGATTTCCACAGCCTTGTCTGACGCGGTGGGCCATCGCCCGTCCTGCAGGTTGTCCTTTTTATATTACTATATCATCCCATCAATAATATCAAATAAAGTTTTATCCTTAAAAAATACTAACTTATGTCCAACATAATCCATTCCAATATTTAGGCTTATCCATAATACTGCAGTCCACTCTTATAATATAGTGAAAACGATTACCAAGGATTTAATACCATCGTTGATCCCCATATATCATAAGATATATCTTGTTGGTCACATTCCAAACATTCAAAGGCCTTAATCATGTATTCTCTTGAAAAAATGAATACCCATTAAACCATAGTGAAAACATGAATGAAGTTAAAAGTTAACACTTTCCGCATACCAAAATCCTCAAAATTCTATATACTCAAACCATGATATCACTTAGTCCTTATATCAATCATGAGCACATGAATACTATCAAACATATTAGATTCACATTATCCCTTCATTATGTGCATATCATCTGTTTTCCAAAAATATTTCAATCACTTTTCATGGTTACCGATGCCATGAAATTATTGAAAACCACAATAGACCAAAACATAAATATTCCAATATTCCATGATACTATATACAACATTATTCTTGAATCCCATTACATAAACACTTAATCATTCCACCACATCATTGTCATTTTCAACATCACCAATGGAGATTGCATGTGACATCCCTTTGTCCTTTTCCATAAGTGGTTTCTCATGTCGATCATCACTAACCCTTGGATTAGGGAATTTATTATCATAATGCCCCATTTCCTTGCACTTGAAGCATTGAAGTGTAGTAGGTTCATTCTGTGTATCCCTTCCTTTGTTTGCATCATTAGGCATCTTCTTCCCATCATTGCGGTATTCAAATGCCCGATGACCTTCCTTTCCACATTTGAAACATTTACTTGTCCCTTTAAGACAATCTACACCATCATTATTTCCACACTTTGAGCATAAGGAAACATTCATCTTCTTTTCACCATTATTCAGAGATTTCTCCTTGAACTGCATATTTCATTTCTTGTCAAAACTATGAGATAGATAAGTAACACCCACTTCCATTTCTACCTTGATAGCACAACGCACAATTTCTTCATAGCTACTGAAGTCTCTTATAGCTAATTCCCTTAGAGGATTTGGTTTTTAGCCACTAAAGAATCGATCAACTTTACTTTCATGTTGGATGATAAATCCAGATGCATACCTTGCAAGCCTTGTAAAATTCCCTTTGTATATACCAACAGATTCATCATCCTTTTGCTTTAGTTAAAGAAACTCCTTCTCCATCTTTGTTTGAAGAATACGAGGGAAGTACTTATTGATAAATAAGTTCTTGAACTCTTCCCATTACATGGACTCAATTTCATCTCTTTTCATCATATTCTTGATAAGATTCCACCATTTTCAGAATCACCTTCCAAAGGATATACTACTAAGATGAATTTATCATGTTCAAAACATTGAAGAACTGAAAATATCTTTTCAGTGGTATAGATCCCTTGTTCAGCAACAAGTGGATCAAAAGACCCACTAAAAGAAGGTTGGCTTTGCCTCATGAAGGACTCAATAGAATGTTGTTCCCTTCTCTGCTCATTTGGAAGTCCAGAATGATTCATATCTTGTGTAAGTATAGCAATAAGAGTTTTCACTCCATCTCCCATAACATTTGTTTGTTCATGAGGACAATCATTGCATTGTCCATTAAATTGATCAACACGGTTCCTTTGGGTTCTAGCCATCTTCCAAAACCCAAAAAGAATAGTGTGAGAGGAAAAAATCATGCTAGGAAAAACAACATAATAAAGGGGGAGTATCCTCAATATCTAACATCTTAGGTTAAATTCTATGATCGTTACCATAGTTCTAGGACTGTATCCTATACATATACTTATCCTTAGGGACATCCCTAGACATACCTTAGAAATATCTCGAGGGATCTCACTAATGTTTTCGTATCCTAGTTTCCAAAGGTTGAGTAAACCTTTCCTCTAATACCAACTGTAGAGACCCGAAGATTGACGTACATAGACATTACATTACTTTTGTGGAATACATAGTACATAAAAAAAACACACACACAAGGACCGTAATAGTTTAGTGTCTTTGGAAACTCGGAATATAATCCTCTAATCGTGGTGAAAGATATTCAACATCTCCTATAAAGATCTTATTTTTTAAAAAACTAAATCCTTTCTTTATGTCCTGGGGAAAAGAAAACATAAAAGGGTGAGATAAAATTCACAGTAAGGTTAGACAAAAGAAATATCAATCACGTCATATTCATAAGAACATATCTTTTGTAAATCTTAACCTGCAAAAGAGATCATAATTTCATAACATGGGATAAATCATAGTAGTGAAATGTAATCCCAATAATCATAACATAAAACATGAAACTTTGTGGCATACACACTTAGTCATATAGAATCATTTCTTATTAGTCAAGACTCATTTCCAAGACTATCTTAGTGGACAAAGTCCCTTTTTGAACCGATTTCACTCCTCGTTTCAGTCATGTTTCACTGAACCAGTATAACCTACCGTTCCAGCCATGTATATCTCATGAGATATAAAATCTTTACCCAATGAATTTGAGGGAGATATAGGTCCCACCCATCTCATAATGATACCATTCTTATATGTGCCACAAAATCATAAACCATACATCATAGCATAACCCATGTAATAAAAATGGGATTCTTAAACATTGTGACATCATAAAACAATTCATATAAGATAATGGAATTCATAAAAAAATTCCATCACAACATAATCAAATCAATGTAATAATAGGTATAAAAATATAACCCTTTATTATCTTATATGGAGAATAATTTTGATAAAACACTTGAAATCCATTCTTGAGGAAAATATCCTTTCTACTTCAAAAACACTTTTCATTTCTTAACATGTCATAAAATTATAGCTAAAAGAAGTTGATTAAAAATAAACAAGAAAACTTATAAGGTAAGCTTCTTGTAAATAATTTTTTAAAAATCCATTCATGTCGTATAAGTGAAAAGAAAACATTCTTCTCATACTTTTTTCGGAAAAGTCAAAAAGTACATCGTACGAAAAACTACAAAAGATTCCTTTCATATCTTTTACTAAAAACTCACCGAAAGGTAAAATTGGATATAAACTATTGAAGAAGGATATAAATATTACATATTGGGGAAACATGGATGTGGATGATAAAATAAACCCCAGTAAATACCAAAGTATAAAAAATCTCGGATAAAAATGAGATTGTGATATTTCCCTTACCTTAGGTACGATTTGCTTCGTAAGTGTCCAAACCTCTTCTTCTTTGAAGTGCTTCTTTGAGACCTCCTTTTAGGGTACTAAAATAGGTATTTGAAGAAGACCAGAACCTCTAGGATGTTTTAGGGAAGTGGAGAGGAGAAATTGGCAGGGGTTGGCCGAGCATGAAGGCTCAAAGTGGTGTGAGGAAGAGGTAGGAGGAGGTGCCCTTTTATAAGGGAGGAGAGGGGAACCTTTGGAATAACTAAAAATATTATTTTATTATAAAGTCAAATTAGGTTTTTAATAGCTCCAAATTGATATATTTCGAATATAAGGTGTGTAGGGGTCAAAATCCTCTCATCCAATAGAATTTAGACAAGTTTAGGTATCAATTTTAACCTCATCATTTAGATTTAACTTTAAGTTAGATAATTTACCTTTTACTATGTCTTCTTGTTTTCTTACACTATAAGGTTAATAAACATACTATATCAAGACAAAAGAACCCCAAGTTGTTTATTATTAATATATATAACCTTATCTAAATAATTTGTCTGAACCTTAGATTTTTAGGAATAAAATAACAATTAATAATATAGTATTTGTTTTAAAAACTGTTTTATGTCAATTTTGACTCTATTTAGTAATTGTTTTTTTGTGAAACTTATAACAGATTGATTAGTTAGGAAAAAGTTACTTAAATCAATAATAACATGTCATACTAACATATAAATTTTTTTAATTCATAAAACGTCTTAAATTACATTTATTTGGGTATTTCTAACATCAATTATGTCAATATTTTATTAATAAGACAATTACTTCATCATCTTTGTGTCATAATAAATGATAATTATTTAATCCCTAAAAATTTTAAATAAATTCCTATGATTTAGATAATTGTATTATATTCTTGGAGACTATTCTTGTTCGAAGTTTCATGAATTTTATCACTAAATTAAAATTATTATACTTATAAGATTTAAGAAAGTGACATGTTGTCACATTCATTGGTTTTAATAATAATTAAATTATTTTCATGTAAAAAAGTCCATTAAATGAATCTAATCCAACCCTTAGGTGATATGGGTCGACTTTTAGTCATCCAATAGTATTTTGACATGTTCTAGGGTAATATTATGATATTATATATACCCTTAATTACCCGATTTACCTTTAACTATGGTAAATAAAATTTACCGTAGTTACTATTCATAATTCTGAAAAATAAAAAGTAGCTTATTAACATAATTTGGATCCATTGATTCCAAATATGGAATCCATTTTCCCAAATTCAATACACAAAAGTTTCAGAAATTAAATTAAAATTAATCCCTTATCGAAAGAAAACGGGTTTTTCTTTAAAACATTGCAAAAGATTGAATTGATTTATCCCACGAATTCAATTTAGAATAAATGCTAATGACATACATTATATTAAATGGTAAAAATATTTTTTATTTATACTTTAAAACCATTCATTATTATAATTTAACCATATAAATTATTGTGATGAAAAAAGTTGTTTTTAATTAAAATATAGCGTGTTTTTATTATTCATCAAAATATGAAAGTTACCAGATTAATATGAAAAATTTATCCAAAGTAAATTTTTATTTTATGATTCCAAAGAAAAATTTTATTTTGTCAAATTGAACTTATAAACATGTCAAAAACTATATTTAAAGTTGGTGCGCCATCAAAAGGCGGCAAAACTGCATTTTTTGAAAAATACTTATTTTACCTGAACAATTTATTTTGTTCTTATACCATGTTTTAGAAAATGTGTAAGACGGATAATAATGTTATAAGATTCAAAATTTAGTTAATAATATTCATAAGGGCTAGTTCATAATAATATTATAATAATATATTGTTGTTTAGTAAACCCGGTATTGCGTACAACACACGCTATCGAGGAAGGTCGCGATTGCGTGTAATGCAAGCCAAGTCAGGGTTGCGTTTTGTGAAAGAATCCTTCATTGTTTCGTATAACATAATCCAACCACATTTCATTTATACATTGAATATATATATATATATACTCAATGTTGCGTAGAATAACTATTATCAAAATTTTTTGTAACACGATCCAAGAATAGTGTTGCGTATACTGCAAGCTAATACGGTGTTGTGTATAGCGCAAGGTAATCTTGGTGTAGCATACAACACAAGACATTAATGAAATTAAAAGAATATTTTTCATAAAATCTTGGGGTGTTATAGACACCCAAAACATAAAAAGAAATTTACCATTTTAGAATTATTTTGCATAATATAAAATAAATTATGTACTACCCATGTATACAAACCATACACTAAATATATTTAACCAATTAACTCATTTATAAGAGACCCTATATGGTTTCCCCTCAACTACACATACCAAACATGCAATAGAAAAAAAAAATTGTGACATTTCAAATGTTAACTGAGCACTCCAAAAAAAATACTCCAAAATAATAAAAAAAATCATAACAATGGGATGGTAGTTTCCCAATTCTCCACATGATTATATTATTTAAAATAAAATTTACATTTTAAAAAATTTCATCCAAACCTTAACTTCTCCACACACAATAGAATTCAGTTGAAGGGGTAATGGAAAAACTATAAAAGTTCTGAAAACCAAGAATAAAATTTAAAATACAAATTCCCAAAGATATATATCAAAATCCTTAATGAGAATAAACCAAACTCAAGTACGTTACAATCAATAATGACTCAAGAAGGGAATCTAAATAAACATTGACTGACTATTGGTCTCCCCCCCCCCATTTAGGCATAAAAAAATAGTTGAAACTGTGAGAAACCGATCCATGATAAATAGTGTTACAAAAAAAGGAAAATTAAATATTTCTAAAAATTAATAAACAAATTCCACTAGATACATTAAAATATTAATAAATTGGCACAAATTCAAAAAATTATGAAAAAAATAAAATGGGTGACCCCAAAAACAAGGAACTCATAAGGACCACCAAAACCAGGTCATTAAAACCATTACATCCAAAATTTACCAAATAAAATGTGAAATTGAAACATGATTCAATATGAAACAACATAGTCCTAGAATCAAGATATTAAACTACATATAATGGTAACATATGTTTAAGATCATGGAGAACCACCTCATTGTGATATTGATTGACAATCTCAGTTATGTGTCAATGAAGGTCTAATTGGAAATGGACCAAATATCCTAATTATGCAAGAACATATCCAAGCATTACCCATGACATATCTATCACAACCATCCTCATTAAAAACCATCACTAAAAAGATATAATCACAAACTGAAAACAAAATCACAATCTAATGATGTGGAATGATCATCCTAAGAAAACCACAACTTATAAAAAGCATCCCAAAAATAGAATCAAAGAACACATCAAATGAGATCCATCTCAAGAAAAATACTTCTGTAAATTCACTAGGAATGAATCTGAAAAAAAATAATCAAAAAATACACAATAATATCAATCCTCAATTAGGGCTCATGAGCGTATACTTCACAATCCATCTAACACGACCCAACAAAAATCATTATCAAACACTATCTTGCATATTTCCAAGACTCAGTTCCATAATATTAAGAGTATAAAATAACACCTTACACTCTATTATGTATATGGAAAGATACAACAATATAAAATATATATCTCATAACGATAAACACTATACCATTTACCTAGACAATTTTGTAAAGAATTCCATGACAACAGGAGGCATGATCTTGACCAGATCATTTCTTATAAAGTACACTAAATTGTACCAACATCAATCAAGATGATAATAAAAACATGCAATCTACCAAACTAAAAATACATGAAATTTAATTATTATTTTCAAACCAAACCCCCTTAAAAAGGGTCCTAAAACTCATTTCAAACGCAATATATAATGGAAAATCAAGACAAAAATTGATCAGTATTTATATTTTATAAGATTAAATGGAACCCATTTCAATAATAAAATTAGAAGTAAAAAAATTATAAATTCTCAAAGTTAAAAAAATTCAAAATTACCCAAATATAATCAACCATTAACGGTTAAAAATATATAGTACCAGGCAATTTCATTTTCAAAAATAGAATTATATTTTAAAGGAAACAACTCACAGAAACTTTTAATGTTCCTTATCATTTCAAAAATCATTCCACCCATTAAAATTATTGAAAATGAATTTAAATTTTCTATTTTACGAATTAAAAACCATTTATAAGTCATTGTAAGAAGGTAGAAATAATTTAGAAATAATTTAGTAACTAGTTCAGAACCAAAACTACTTCAATATTCTGTTATGAAATATCCCACATCAAAGAAAACATTTTCTAAAAATAAATCTCATTTTTTAAATGTTTTTAATGCCTTATTTTATACATGAAAAAAATCATAATATCCTCTTTTGAAAAAAATATTATTTTTCAGAAAAATCATATAAAAATGAGCTACAATACAATAATCAAACAAAACATCATCTTATTGTATAAACATATCCTAAGAACCAGCTTGATTCCTTTCACAGCCATGAGAACAACCCTATAACTTTCTATGAATCATGTGGTCTATATATAAATACCAAATGGGATCTTAATATACACTTTACATTACTATATGGATTGATAGAACATTCTTCAATCAAACAAAAAAACCTTAAAATCTTCTGAAATTGATATATTGGACACTACATGGTCTTCCATTCTACGAATGAATACTTCAATCCATTGATTCATTTTCCATTATTATCCCAAATTTTTTTGAGAAACCCCCATGTAATAAAATATAATTACAATGGGGATCACAAATGATAATATAAAATCCAAAATTATCAAAAATAGTCAAAACCAAAACCAAAACCCAACTACCCATTGAAACATAGGTTTCACCAAAAAAAGATAGTAATTTGGCACCAAATCATAATAAACGTCCATTTATTTGATGAAATTATAAATATTAATTATACCATCACAGACACATATAAAAAAGATGTATTTTAAATAACATAGTGTATTATAAGAACATAGTATTAGATACCATTTTTAACAATCTAGACCAGGCTAAACCCATATATAACCTTACCAAATCTCTCATAAGGCCCAAAGAGAGTTCTTGATCCCTGTATTTAGGAAAATAGGTCATGGTCAACAAAAAATCATGATTGTAAATGATTTCACACTAATAATATTATATAAATAATAATAATATACTATCATGAATCTAGAAAATCCCAAACATAAGTTTGACATAGAATGGAATTAAATTAAAAAATGAAACGAAATCACCTGGAAAGAATGACATAAATAAATAAACAAATGATTAAAATATATAACTAAAAAAATAGGAGAACATAAAATTTAAAATAATAATAAATAAAAAATATGTAATTGGATAATATAACCTCAATCTAAAAATTAATATAAAAACCATATCTACCACCTTAAAACATCCATGTTACCTAATGTCACTCACCACTCCCATATATCCATCAAATTACAAAGACAAACACATACCTAAAATCAATACTTTGGAACATAAAGTAAAATAAGAGAGGTGAAAACATAATCATACACTATTTTATATTTAGGGTGTGTGTGAAACATGGTCCATATAATCTCGCTAAGGATTCTATGAAATTACCTTGATAAAATAATTAATTGTTTTAAATTTGAATATAACATAAAAATTAAATTTTTTGTATTCAATATACATGAATAAAAAAAACAATAAACAGTCATTATCACTTTAAATTTTGAAACCATAAGTCATGAATTTGCAGAAAACATATCTAACTATTTTAAAATTATATGTTTTAGACCAAATAAAGTAAGTAGATGACTTTTATTAAAATTCCCTTCAAAATAAGTAATGTGGGATTTTAAAATTCATGGAGATAAAAATAACATCCATTTTTAATTCATTTCATAAATTCATTCTAATATATCATTTAAAAAACAATTTATTCTTCATTTTATAAATCTATTTTTTAAAATCATTTAATTTCCAATTTTAATATTTTTCAAACACTATATAACTTGAATATAACAGTCTTAAACAATAACATATCATCAAGGAAAAATAATTTCTCAATAAATAATAGTGGTTTTATGGGATAAAATTAACACTAGGGGATACAAGAAATCCATGATACTAAATCACATAAAAATACCAAATGGGAACCAATAATAATTGTAAAATCCCTTAATTATAATATGATTGATATTGGAATGGTTTTCCTCAATTCACACACTCTCTTTGTGGTCTAATATTTGAAACTATAATATCCTATTCAACACCACTTAGGATCACCAAAATTAATACATAACCCTTGGTGGTAGAAAATCTCATTCGGAACTAGCTGGTTAGAGCACACCACACCATTGTAATACACATCTATACATTATAAAAATATATATATGATCCCATGATATAATTAACTAACAAGGATAAAATACATTATGTGAATTCAAATTAATAGAACATATTTAAATAATCCTCATCTCACCTCCATCACCCAAACATGAAATGGCCTCATTCATTTAATTCATGTAAAAACATCATATAACCGAAGAAAAATATTAAACATCCCTATACATACCATTAATAATTGTTACATAAAATTTAAAAATAGGGGATAAATTAGGGTCTCAAAATCATAAAAAAATAACTTCTAAAAAATAATAAATAATCCTTTCAATATATTTTCTAAATTCTAGGCCTATTATCATCATTTGAAATATCATTTCAAAACATCACTATAAACCTAACTATAAAAACACAAATTAAAATATATTTATAAATCAAGAAATAATTTAAAAATAACTTTTAAACCACTAAAATACCCCTAATTATTAAAATAACTTAATATGGGCCTCACAGACCCCTCTTTATCAAAAACCATTATTTTTAAAAAATGAAACCATTATTTTGATGAAAAAATCATCCAAAATAATCCTTTAAATCTTTAACTAATATTAAAAACCTTCCTTAAATCAATAAATGGATTTCAAAGTTCAAATCAACCAATTTAAATTTCTATTTGTGCACATAACCATTATACATAAAATCCACATGGGAAAACCATAAAAAATACCTTTTATTCCTAGTGTAAATATTGTAGAAAACAATTACAACCCATTATGGGTTTATATATTCATATAATTATGAAAATATAATTGAAAAAATCCAAGATTTACATGAAATTAATTTTAAGTAATGTACAAAAAAACATTTAACTCTTTGAAATAGAATCTCATTGAAAAGTTTCTCTATTGAAGTACAATACTTAACAATGTAAGGAAACATAATATATAAATCCTAGTCAACTAAAACACAAATTACTAGGTTCACCCCATCCTTAAATATGGGTCATGGGGATATTTGTGTTCTTTTGAGAAAAAAGGTCCAATAGGAATAGATTAATGGAGAAGAGATGAAGAATTATGAGATTAAAGGGAAGAAATTACCTCAATAAACTACTTTAATAGAAAGAGGATAGATAAAAAATCCAAAGATATGGGACAAAGAGCTCACTATGTGTAGCCGATGGAAAGAACTATTGACATAGGGAATTTGGGTATGTTGAATTAATTCAACTCATATGATAGAAATTATATAATTTGATATTTTTAAGAGTATGTGTAGCTCACACGATTTAGATACAAAATTTACCAAACTGTGTGCCAACAGCACAACACACACTAAACAATAACCATCCATACTCATCGTTTTTCTACATGGTTTACTAAATAATGTGATAACTACACAAAAAATTAATTAAATAAACTATAATAATGATTCATTTCAACCCAAATGGTTTTCCAATTAATTTCTGAAGACATGAACCAACACCCTAAACATAAAAAAGAATCACATGGTGTTCACAAGATATTTCATGTTTTGATTCCAAATTTGCACTACCCATGTATAATATTTGTTCACTGGAAAAATAAAACTGAAAAAATACATATATAAGATTCCATTTATATTTTCACCAAAACTACATATGTTTATCATTCAATAGAATAAAAATATCAAAAAATATCAAATTTCAACTGAACATCCACAAAAAGTAAATTAGCCCAAGATAATAAAAAGTTAAACACTATAGTAACATTGGGGGTCAAGGTTGGTGACCTTAAAATAAATATCTGTGTAAATTTTATTAAAATTATGTTAAAATACAATAATAATAATAAATATCTTATCATAAATTAGTTTTCTTCTATTTAACAATAATTTTATAATGTCCTTTGAATATTTTTCACATCAAAAGGTTATATCAGTTATCTATTATAAAAATAACATTAAATTTTTTTGATAATATTCATAAATATATTTTCTATAGTCTGATGATATATATCAAAAAATAAAAAGATAATACTTTTTCATAAACTGTTGGAAGTTCATAATATACAGAGACATCTTATCATTAAGTTTTTACTTAGTTATCTCCAAGAAGAGAGATTATGATAATCGACATGCTAATTGGAATTCATTATGTTATATGTGTTATTAGATATTCCTATATATGTGTGTGTTTATAGATCCTCATATTATAGATTATTATTAATATATATCATTAATCATGTACAAAAATTTATTGATAGAAACCATCACTATATATTATTATAGTGAAATATGATATTATTGGTTCATCATATGTGATATGAAACTAATTAAATTTTTCCTGAAAGGATTTTTATCTTTCTATAATAGAATTCTATGTCTCAAGATATTTTTTTGAAATAGAACTATATGATTAAATTCATCATAATGGTGATTCATGAATGAGTTCATTTCATGAATTCAATAAAGGATATAATAATAAAATATGGCGATGATACAATTATGCAACCTTCTTGATGATATATTGCGACAAAAGAATTATATTATATAGTGATAATTAGAAAGAGGTTGTGTTCATAGTGATAATAACTTAATTTTATACAGGTTACTTTATGTGTTACTAATCATGGACATTAGGCTGACAAACCTAATACCACCAATAAAAGGGATTATATGGTCACACACTCTATGTATCTATAATCCCAGTTAAATTCTATTTAAATTTAGTAGTATAATAAATATTATTCTCAATAATGAGGTATAATAATTATTTATGTTATGTTTACAACATAAATTAAATTTATAGTCATTTTTGTTTTAAATATATATGGCTTGAATATTATAAAAAATATTTACTCACAAGTTCAAAAATAGAATATATTTATTTAATTATTGAATTAATTATATAATTTTATTTATATATTTAAATAAATATTTATTATTTTATGTTCTATAAATGTTTATTTTGATTAAGGGGATGGGTTAAGGGATTGTATAGAAATGATATATTTTATTTAATATAAATTAAATAAATATAGATATATATTTTTAGAACAGATATTTAAATAACCATTAGTAAGTGGACAAGTTATTAAATATTATTATATTAATTATTATTTGACATGTGGTTTATTTAAATAGTTTGTCTGGTACCCCTTGAAATTATCCCCTCTACTAATATTTTGGGGTTTCATTCATCAATTTGGAAGTATTTATCCAAATAAAATGCTAAAAACATTGTTGGTCTTCGGTCCAACCACTTATGCTACTACCTGATACATTAATTAAGTATCAAATTTTCTATATATTAATTTATAATTATTTATTCTTTCTCGATAAATTATGAATTCGATTAATATGTTTTAATTTATTTTTCCTTTCATTAATAAAAAATTAAATATATTATGATTGTTCAATTTCATATAGCTATGAATATTCTAAAAATTAATGTAGAATAAAAGAATATATCATATGGAGGTGCTATGAATAATGGTCAATAGGCATATCTACATAGAGTGTAATGGAAAACTACACACCATATCCCTTGGAAAACTACATGAAGATGTGTCGTAGAAATCAAGGAACCTCATATCGGATTTTTGTACATAGTGTCATAACACAACATGTATTAACCACTACTTGGAAAAAAACATGATAGAGAGTATTCATCCTATATTAGGAATTCATGCGGCGCTACCCCACATGGTTTCTCCAATGTAAATAGTGGAAGCCATGTCCTGAAAGTCGGAGCTATGTAATTAATATACATCGTGTCATGAGTTCCTAATAAGAGGCATCAAATAAATTGATTAACATGATGTGAATTAAGATTTATATACCTTATAACTTGTATCAACACATAATAGATACACATTGGTTATATAGGCATGAATTATGGGTGGAAAATAATGATTCAAGTTTCATATAGCTGGTTGAACACACCTTTTAATTTGTGACAACCCATGAAATGAACACATTGACACAATAGAATCATCTGTGTCAACAAATATTGAGAATTGATTATTTATTTAAATAAAAAATATAATATATAGTATGTGTCTAGTTATACAAGTCACGTGATAGTATTTTATACATGGAATACACTCCAAATAATTTTGGTAGGTTGTGTGGGATATTAAATTATTTATTAACTATTGTTTACATTTTTCTACAAAGGCACAAAGTGTATAGTTTTCATATACATCATATACTTCCAAAACAATAGTAGTACTACACATAGTTTTATTGAATATATGGACTCAGGATTATCAAAAATATATATTAAATATTTTTTTATGATAATTAATTAAATTACCAAAACATACACTTGAGGACCATAATAGTTCAGTTCCATTGGAAACATGGAAACTCAAACAATTGGTCCATAGTTAAAGAATATTTTCTCTTACTATGTTAATCACAACAAGAACCATTAATATACATATCATTGGTAATACATTTCCTTATTACCTGGGTAAATAAAACATAAGTATGGGTGAGCTAAAATGCTCAATATGGGTAAACAATGGAGATATATGAACATAAATTGAGCATGAGGTCACAAGAAAATTAGTATATAAAATTTAAATATATACCCATAATAATAAAGATAATAATATTGAGGCATGTAATAATTATTAGGAGTTCATAATACATGAATCATATGGGAGTCTAAGAACATTATCCATTTGAAAATAACATTGGTGTAAAAAGTAGATTTTTAGTATACACATAAAAAATGAAAATATTTTATATATTAGTATAGGTACATTTATAAAGATATTATAGTGCAATGGATTCACCCCCAAAACATTATAGTTGTCGTTATTCACTCTCAAGACAATCATAGTAGATATTTCCCTTACCGAATCAGGTTCAATTGTTGTTCTGATTATTTCTATCACATGAGATATAACTATTACACCCATGAATTAAAGGGTCATATAGGTCCCACCCATCTCATGAAGAAAACCATATTTATTTTTGTTGAAAGATAATTAAACATTCCCAATATCATAACCCATTAAGTGAAAATTGTTTTAAAAAATTTTCATCATATCATAGCATATAGAAAAGATATGGGTTTCATAATCATTTCATCATTTAAATTTAGCATAACCCCTCGGAAGGAAGTAGGTTCTATAGGAATGTTATCATGGTTTAACTTATAGAAGATAAAAGGTGTTCATAAACATTATTTAATAATAAAAATAAACCATTCTTTGGAAGAATATGAATAGAAAATAAGAACCATATCCCAAAAAATGTATAGGTAACATCAACATATGTCTTTATAGAAGGAGAAGGGTTTTATCAGCCATATAAAACATTTCATAAAACAATATCCTTAACTATTTGAAAAAACAATGTTTATGAAATAAAAAATACTGAAAATATTTATCCATGAAAATAACATTGAAAAAAATAAATTAATATTATTATAAAATAATGGTCATGGGGATGGGATTTTTCGTTCATGTCATTGACATTAAAACACATATTCCTTTCAGATTTGTAGTAAAAATCAATTGATCATTATTTATGAAAAAACATACTGATTCCTTGAAAAAAAATAAAGAATAAAAACTTTTGAATAAATTTATTTTAAAAATATTAGGATAATAATAATAAATTCCATAAAATGTTTTTAGAAAACATGATTTTTACCAAATTTTATTTCTAGACGAAGATAAAAATAAATTAGTCTTTTCTTACAAGAAATGTACTCAATTATTTTAATTACCATGGAGTGGTAAATCATAATATTACTTTAAAATATCAATAATATTTAGAGGCAAATAAAATTATTTAATTTTTTGAGATATGTAAAACTATATTTTCTCATTGGAAACATATTCATAAACAATCTCAATAACTGATGAGACTGTAACATAAAATCCTTAATAGTTTAATCATTATGAATCATAAATTACATGAAGGGATAAGATAAAAATAAACATAAAATATCATTGTGATAAATAAATTCATTATATTACATGTAAAAAGATTTTTTTATACACATCATGAATAAATATAGTTTCATAACATAATGTACGTCTCAAAGAAGGAAAATTAAGAAACAAATTCATACCATAAGTCTTGACATCAATCCTACAAGTTAATAACTCTTATATAATAAATATAAGTTTATTATAGATATATTAAATTAGAATATTTATATATATCCTACCATATATTATTTTCATAATACCATTTATTACCCATTTTTTAGCAATTCCATGTTATAGTTTTGTTTCTGGCATTAACAAACGTTTTTTATATGTTTGTATTTGTTATTTATAGTCCCCATAAATTTATCACTATTACATCAACCCTACAATGATAAAAATTGTAATAATTTAAAATTTATTCATTATATATATATATATATTTATTTATTTATTTTAATCTACAAATGATATAGTTAGAAAATGAAATACAGCATTCACGGAGATGGAAGTTTTTATGTATGAATGAACGTTGATTCCATCTTTTCAATGTTTCAAAATTATGAAATTTAAATGATATATTATCATTAAGAATAATTTTTATGTCATATATATCCCATATTTTAATTAAACAAATAATTATTAGCTTTCATTCAAAGCATGAATGAATCGTATCAGTTTGTGAGGCTGTAGTCCACCGTACACATGAGCGACGTTATTATTTTCCCACAAAATAGAAATAATGAAGTTATCAATGAATAAAAAATTAAATAAGAATAATGATATCAAAAATATAATATATAGACAATAAATCAATCATTATATCCAATTATGATAGGTGGTAATGGAAGAATGAATGACATCGTTTTGTGAGATGATAGTTCATCGTACTGACAAATGATGATTTCATATCCAGATTGATGTAAGTGGAGATGGTTTTAGGTCATTACCTTAACATAAAAAAATCTATGTATATCAAATATACTAAAAATATTATATCAGTATATTATAATATGAATTTAATGAGATTAAGTAATAAATAAAAAAACTACTTATTGATTAACGATACCTTTTCATTAGGTATCCTCCTTATATTTTCACTAAAAGCCTGCACTTGTTCTCTTTTAGTATAAATTATGACTTCTAGGATGAGAGGAGGTAATTTGTGAAGTGATTTTAGTAGGTATTGTCTAAAATAGATGTTTTATATGATGTGAATAAGAAATGATAGTGGGTAGCCTTTTATAAGTGAGGTGAGTGTAATAATTGTAATTTTTTTAAATAATGATTTCCACCAATGTTTCCATAATTTAAAAATTAAAAAATAATATACCATTATATTTATCTTAGATAGAGCATTAAAGGAAACACACATGGGGGTGAATCTATGTACCAGAATTTTTACCAAATTTTACTTTCATTCAATTAACCACTATACTCTTGAACCTTATCCCGGTTAAGAGTAATGGATACATTGTGTTCTTGTAATAATCACATACACATGTATTGAATATTATAAAGGAAAATTTATCTCATAAGTATTTTTACAAGGATTTGTTCAAATACCAACTCCTTACTATGATCAACATGGGGTTAATTAACTGATTATCGTATCACTGTTGGTTTGAAATGATTACAAACACCTATAATTGGTGCATAGTGTTAATACATGAATTGATCAATCATCTTTAGTGTGTGGTGATATTTATATTAATACCACTAGTCTTCAAGGGTTTTATTTATACATTCACCACCAATTATTCAAAGATGGTCAGTAAACACACTAAACAAGATTACACTAATTTAATGGATGGTTTTTTTACTACTGGATAATGTTATTCCTCTATTAAAAGTCATTATATAATATAGAATAAACAATATAATATAATTTTGACATTATTAACATTAATAGGTGAATGTTGTTACTTCCACTGACACTATTTATCCCTCAGAATAATCAAATAATAAATCATACAAGACACAATAAGGTTTCTTCCTCCATTATTTTGGAATTCTCACCACATTTAATGCCTCTTATATGAGTTCCATATGAAATATTTCCCAAATTTTATCTCAAATAATATCCATTCATTAATAAATATTTCACATAACTAGTTATCATTTTTTCCATTATAAAATTAATTATTTTGATCCAAAATACATCAAAAATCCCTTGAATATTATTCTTTTATTTACTATTTAAATCACTTGGTATTTACCAATCAAAATATATGGGGTGTAGATCATGAATGATTTTAATGTATATAATTCACCTCATTCATTCTTTATTTATGGATATACACACAATGCCTATTTTAGTTTAGGTTTTATGAATGTTTGTGTCGTGTATGAACACATGCTCTTTCACCTTTTCTTCATTGCACACACACGGTCATCCGTAATCTTCATTTCACTTGTGTATCATAATTAACTACTCCATTAATTCTTATCATGAAAACCAAATGGTTATATCCTTTTATGCTCACAAATTCCCCCTCTTGATATGTAGTGTAAGTGCACATTATCACAATGTCTCGGCCTTCTTCATGCAAGATAGGACCTTGCGGGTCTCTTTGATGGGGGCAATGTTTAGCAAAGCCTCCTTCACCATGAATCACATTTTATTTTAAATTTACCCTCATAACCTCAAATAAAATCATGTGAATAATGAAGGCTTCACAAATCAAAGATCTTCGTGAATTCTAGGGAGACATTAAACTCTTTATCTTGATTTCTTCATAGAAAAGGTTCTTCTTGAAGCTCTTTAGAGTGTTCATTTCACTTGTGGAAGGCCCATGTGATATTATCTTCCATTTAGCATAAGAAAATAGTGTGGAGGGATTCTACTTCATGAAATATGAGTTGTATATGGTGCTTATTTCCTTTGAAAAAACGAGAGCCTGAAAAAATAATATTCATCTATTAACCTTGGGATATATATTATTATAGGGGGTAAGTATTTATTTTTCTCATATTTTAAGTATATTCAAATACAATATTCAAATATCCAAAAAATATTTTGTATTGATATATCAAATATCTCCCCTGAATAATTTGGGTAGGATTAAAACATTTGTCGTATATCATAGAATTTCCCATCATAACATTATATTTCTCTGTTGTGGTGTTTTCTTCATCATCATGAATATCCTATTTGAAGCCTAAAGGAGTCAATAAATATTAGCGGCCTCACAACTTTTGTTGCATTGGATAAAAATATCTATTCAATATAATCTCAAGCATGAAATATTTAGACAACATGCATGGGTTCGAATCAGTTTGATACTAAACATCTCATCTCATAAGAAATATAAATAAATGAGGCATGATTCAATTGTGTAATTTCTTCTAGATTTTTGGTGAAATGGTTCAATGCTGAGGGATGAGATAATAAATATGATGACCTATTTAAAAAACATGCATCGCGAGATTGAATTATATGACGCAATTTTAAAATGCATGTGCATGGGAGATCGAATGGTATGTATCTACCAAATCGAACAGTGATCATTCAATCTAAATTATAATGGTATAGGATCAAACCCAACCTATAAATGTCCTACATTGAATCATAAAAGCATCAGAGAATGTAATAACATTAAATTTATACTAATAAGTGGCTAGAATTATCCCCTCTGCCTCTTTGAACCTCCTGGCACCGGTTCACTTATGTTGTCTTGTCTCCCTGTAAGGTGTCTCCACCTGTCCTATGGACATTCATACCTTCAAGAGTACTAAGGTATTATTCCCATGTCTAACTATGATTTTGGGTTGATTACATTGTCACCCCCATGTCAATGATGGTGTCCTACAATATGGATGGGGTTACATTGGTTTGAGTGGCCTATGCGGTTTCCCCATCATTTTTGTACAATTACACACTTAAATTTTATCTATAAATCAAATCCATATGTCACCAACTACCAAACCATAAAAACCCAAGAATATTAAACCATAATTTTCTAATCCACATCTTCATATCTACTATAAATATACTTTATGAAAAATTATATATACGTAACATTCATGGAATATATGTTTTTATGGTGACAGTAAACCGCTTCAATTCAAATTTTCATCTTGAAAATCAATATTTTCATGATCCATGTCAATTGTATACTCTTAGTGCAATAACAAATAATTTTCTCATGGATATTTAAATTATCCTTTAACACATTAATTCATTAAAATGTATATTTTATTGATCTTAATATAGTTAGGAAATTCTCATGCAATAATGTACATATTTTATGGCTATAATATCTTTAGTCAATTGTTTTAACAATGTGAACTCTCCTAGTAAATCATGCTCATACATTTGAAATTTAGAACAATTAAAAAAATATTTCACAAGGTTAATATTTCAAGAATGACATGAAATTAAATTATATTAATCCATAACAATTCTCCAGACATCATCACTAATCAAGGAGTATTGTCTTACAAAATCAAAGTCAACGAGTCCTAAATAATTCACCAGACATCTTCACCAATCTTTTTGAGTATATATCAAACTCATTTAAACTATCTCTAATTATGATTAATCAAAAATCATAGAGGACTTAATCATACAATGTTTTTTAGTTCTATCTTATATATTTGATACAATACATGACCATACTCAACAACCATCCACATGGGATTTTCAATATCCCCCTTTGGTTTTGTTTTCAATAACACATTCTTACAGTAAATGTATTTTCTCCCACTTGTTGACTATACAGCCAAGGTATTAATGTAGTTTGTTTTGGTTTTATTCAAGTTAAATGGACAAAACTCTACTTTTTATGAAATAAGGATGGTAAAACATGGTTTGCATGGTAAAGTGCCTTTATTTGGTCTAAAATAAGTCTACATGGGCTAACCGTATGTATAAAATAAGTTATAAACAACCAAAGTTTTCTATGAAATCCATTAAAAACCATGAATTTGATACCATTATAATAACATGTTTATTCCTCAAAATGGGTGTTGTTCAAATAATTATCAAGTAATATATTATCATACCAACTTCAGTTAAAAAATCAGAAATATCAAGTGAAATAATATTTACTCCCCAATCCATGAGATTACACATCAATAAAAATACCCAATGTGGAACATATTTGATATAAAAAATGAAATAGAAAGAAGTATAATTAGGCTACCTCCATTTTCAACTTTTTTTGACATGACCTGATCTTTAAGACATTCATGAAATAAGTCTTGATTTTATCTGTACTCTATTTTATCTCCCTCACAGGGTTCACTACCTATAATTTGACATGGTTGAAAATGTAATTAGATAATATGCAAGATATTAATGTTAATTATCCACAATAATGGAACAATTCATGTTTCTATTAGATCATGAATAGTTATTTCAACTTGTTGTCTTCGAATTTTTTCACTCATTTCACATGTTGAGAATTAAACTCACCATCAATTACCTACAATGAAAAATAATAATACACACGAATATGGGGGAAATATGGAACACTTGTAAGTATATTAATAAATGAAACATGGCCTAGAATTTCCTCTCAGAATAAAGAATCCTATTTTTGTATCTCTAAAGTGTTTGGAACCATTTATGTATGTTTCTCCATTATATATTACATTTTTGGAACTCAGTAACATTGAGGAAACATTTCTTCCATTCACCTTTATCTTGTAGGGAGTGTTTATTCTTACTTCTTCCAATAACACAGTATCTTCACTAGTTCTTGTTTTTCTATCTTCATCATCTCCCTTGTATGTCATAAAACAATTATATAATTATTTTCATTTAGTATAACCTTCTTCTGCCTTCCACAAAATAATTTTGGGAAACTTTATTTCTCATGTCTTTTAAAAGTCTTATGAAATTATATATTTTCATGTGGACCAATCCATTTTTGTTTCTTCATTTGCACTATCTAGTGATTTATCCTCATCTTTCTTCATTTCTCTAGCAACATGCACTTGATTAGGGAAGATGATTATGCACTCCTTTCTAACATATTATTTATTGGGGTTCCCACGTGGATTATTAAAATATTTTTAGTTACCTTTTGTATGTATCTTATGAAATTATTTTTTAATAATTTCTTCAATCAATAATATCTTCTTATTTATATCATTGATTAATTATCTTCTTATTTCCAAGTTGATTCTGCTCATTTCCATGGACAGTTTATAGTGGTCCATGGTATGAACTCCATTTAGATATTAGAAATATATATTATTGATTTATATTATATTATTGTATTCCAACTTATCATTCATCTTGGGTGTATCATTCTTTACAGATTTCATGACTACATTCTTTTAAAATCCCACAAGGAAAATTTTTAATATTTTATATTTTTCTTCTTCATTTGTTGTGTTATTATCTTCTCATCAACATATAAATAGGATATGGTTGGAATATACCAGAACTCATAATAATTGTGACCACTAATATTATAATAATCAAATATGTCTTCATGATTACCAAATCTATTCTTGATAGGAATATTAATCTCTATTAGTGAATTCTTCTTTAGTTTTGCATGTTTATTAATTTCTTCCCATCTACTAACCCTAAATACAAGCCTTCTGTAATTTTTATATACAAAAACTTATTTTAACCATCAATGGTTTGATGTACAAATTACCAACAATACAAATAATAGACAAAAAAATAATCATCTTTGCCATGTAGAATCAATATTACAAGATTTAGTGCCTTTTTGTTTCTAGATATTCATTTACTTCATTAGAGAATAATTTTGGGAGTTATTTTTATTGATCATAATAGTATCCACCCTTGATGTTTTGGTGGAATTATTAAAAATTTAATCAACCAATATGTTCCTTACTTTTGTTTTTTAACCTACACTAGAAAATGATACTGATTTTGTAGAAACTGAATTAAATGGATTATGAGTTACATTATTTTATAAGTTTTTAGAATGTTGATCAATAGATTATCATGATATATTAATCCTATAAATATGATTCAGTTTATATACTTGTGTCACATCAACATTTTTTTTAACAATAGCACTTCTTGGAGCTTGACTCTCATCATGTTGTTGGGTGGCAGAATTCATTTTCTAGCAACTAGGAAAGATCCATCTAGTGTCTCCAGTAAAATTATCAATTCAATACCAATCTGAAGACAAATCATTTAAAAGAAAAAAATCACATTTTCAACTTATTTCAACCTACCATACCATTCACTTTTCAATCTATTGATGTGTTCTTTATTCTTTCAAATTCATTCATTCGAAGAGATGTCGAGGTCATTTATTCTTCAAGATTTAACTTCACATTATGATTCATTGGAATTGATAATATATTTAAGATATTATTTCAAAGAATAGATCATATTATTATACTCATCATGAAGCTAATTGTTTTATTCTACCAATATTTATTTCTCTTTAACCTTACATGATTTTTCTTTAGGTTAATAATCTATGACATTCCATGAAGCATTTAAAAATGTTACATGATCATGGAATACTTCTCCAAAAACATTTTTACACATATTTATTTCATAACTATTCCATTTTATTTTGTCTTTATTTGTTTAAATATTCTTATTTCAAAGAGTAACATATTATTCATTTTCTTCAAAGAGGAGTGTGAGAAAATTTCACCTTTTCAATTTCATTGCAAGTGAATCACCATGTTTATTGATTTAGTCTTCATGTTGTACTCTTTAATAAAAAATAACATTGAATGAAAAAAGTATATATGAAATACCATCACCATGAAAAATTCTCCATATATCATCTATATTGAGAGTAGAATCCTTCAAAAACAATTCATATATTCCACTTCATCATAATCTCCACATCATGAACTAGTTTCACCAATATAATCACTATCAACTAATTTGATAAGATAACATTTATTTTTATCTTATTTATTTGAGATTTTCATTAAAATATTTTCTTTCCACTTATTCATTTGTTGAAATTATTGGTATATACCTTCATGTTTTCTTCAAAATGAGTAGAGATTTAATTTTCTACAAGATGTGCTTCAGAATCATCTTCAAATCTGTACTTCATATATACCTTGTATAAAACAACTAGGAATTTAAAATTTGATGAAATATTTGGTAGAACTATTCTCTAATACCACTTTTACGTCCAATATTAATTGTTCAAGGAAAATGATATCGGGTGAATCAGTATACCCAACTTATTTCTAAAATTTACATTCTTTCAACTAACACTACTACACAAGAACCTCTTCCCCGATTAAAAGGAATAGATATTTTCTTTGCTGGTAACAATCACGTACACATATAATGTAGATAATAAAGGAAATAGTAAAACTCAATTATATTATCAATGTTCAATACAAATTACTACTCTTTTCTGTCACAAACATGTGGTCAATTCATGGATGATCTTATTGTAGTTGATTATTAATGATTACAAACACCTAAAATTAGAGCATAGTGTTAATCCTAGAACAGATCAATCTTCTAGAGTGTGTGATGTTCTTCATACTGGTACTACCAGTCATCAATGGCATTTTTTATACTCACACCATCATTTCATCATATATCATTAATAAACAAATGTAACAATATCTCTCTACTACACTAGATGACTTTGCATCAACAGGATAATCGTAGTACTATATTAAATCTCATCAACTGCTACTAAATTTGTAAGATAATACGCATTTCAACCTTACTCTCTTTATTAAGTGAAATTTTTTACCTCTAGTTACACTATCTCTCTTTCAGAATGATCAATTGATAAATCTTATAAAAACTGAAAGTTGACTTCTTACATTATCCTATAATTCTATGTACATTGAATATATCTAGTATGATTGCATTATAAAATATTACCTTGCATAAATCATAATCTTTATCCAGAAATTAATTAATATTTATCAAAACAATTTATCATTATTTTATGTTCTTTATAAAATAAATTATTTAAAATAAAATATTTAAAACACCCCTTTAATCTTCTTCTTTTCTTTTTCTCTTAAATCACTAGTTATTTATCAATAACTATTCATTGGGAGTAAATCCTACATGAGTTACATGTAACTTTTTAGATTTATTAGTTATTTATTTATGTATGGGTACATCCACTTCCTATTTTAGTTTAGGTTCGATGCATGTATGTTTCTTGAAATTACACATGCGGTATCCCATTTTCTTATTTTCAAACACAAGGTATGCCTATATGTTTTTCATCTGGGCATGAGAATTCACTGATCCACTGCATATTATGCACTAAAACAAATGGTTATATAATTTTATGCATGAAAACTTATCTTCACAAGATGCAGTGTCATTTTACAATGCCTCAGGGTCTCAACTTTCATTGTAAAATATAATCATGTGTGGGTATCTTCTATGTGTTCAAGGTTTTTCTTGTATTTATTTATTTTCACCAATAATATTGTAGGTAAAATTATCTTAGTGGTCCCAAAACCAAATCATTTGAACCATTAAGTCTTCTCAGATAAAATTTCATCACAAAATATTAGGATGTTCTAAACACTTTATCATTATTTCTTTTATAAGAAGGTTCATCATGATGTTACATTGAGAGTTCATTGCACTTTTTCTTGAATGGCCTGAGGTCCTTCATTTTTATTGATTTTTTATAAACCCCCTTTAAATGGATGAGGGGGAACCCTTACAAGTCCCATAGGCTTAGATATTACAAGACCTGAAGGTCTGAGGGAATTCAACCAGACTATCTACAAGGAACTACCCTGCCCCAGCATCTGCATCATGATAGTAGCTCTCCACCTTCACATGGCCATCTGTCTAGGCTTCCCATGCAAGCATAGGTTGTTCCTGATGGAAGAGCCATACCCTCTCATTCTGACAAATCCATTTGGCTCTACTCTGGTGAGTGCACCTTCTCGGAATCCACTTCTAGGGATGCTCCATTTTTTGTAGTGTGTTTGGGGAAACTGCATGTGGCTCGAAGGCATTGAGGTCGCTCAAAGGCCTTATAGGTGGACCAAAATCCCTCTTGAACTGAAGGCCTGGGTGGCCCGAAAGCCTTAAGGACTCCAATCCCAAACTGGTGGCCCAAGGTGAATAGTTCTAACTTCTACAGTACCGAACAGTACCTGCTACAGTGACTACTATGGTGCCTGCGATAGTACCACACAGTGTATAGTTCTGCTACAGTACTCGTACAGTGAACAGTTCTGCTATAGTCCCTCGGAAATATGCCTCCACCTTGTTTTGAACCTGGGTCTTTTGGATGCACTTAAGGATACCTCACCAACTAGGTTGAGGCTCATGTGCGAGATCCATTATTCTATTCAGAAACAGATTTCTTATTGTTTGTTTTCTTCCCCTAGAAAAAATGATATCCATCAAAAAAATAATCTATGGCTCTTGTCCTTGGGATATCTTTATTTGTATATGTTAATAATTGATTATCCACCTCTTTTCATGTCATGATGATACTATATTACATGCTCCAAGAAATATTCCTTATTGAGACATAATATATCTAATATGATTTTTTCATGTATGATTCAATCATATAAAACATTAAATGGAGTTTTCTTACTCGACTTTGTGTTTCCCCTTTGTAGTGGAATCCTCATCTGTATACATAACCTCTTTGAAGCTCAAATGAATCAATCAATATCAGTGTACTTTTCACTTCGCTTTAATCAATTGAATCATGCTATTCGATCTAATGTCATGCATGAGATATGGATATTGCATGCATGGGTTTGAATCATTTCTATATTTAACACCTCATCCCATCAATAATATCAAAAATGTTTCCAAAATTGATCAATGTTGTTCTTCTAGGGTTCTGGTGGATAGGATAACCATTGAGGGACGAGATAATAAAGATTATGGTCTATTTGAAAAAACATGCTACAAGGGATCAATTTGGATGGTGAAGATTTAAATTGGTGGTGCGTCTGATATCAGATTTACTAAATCTACTCGATCAGATGGTGATCATTATTCTTGAATTTTAATTATTGGGGAACATTACCCCACCTTTCCTTGTCCTACATTGAATCATCCAAGCTATTGGGTTTGGTATATCTTTTAATCCCTACTGCGAGGTGGCTCGATTTCCCTTATCCCCACCTAGTACCACCACATACTAGTTCTCATCTATTTCCATGCTACCCCACATGGGGTCACCTCTTCTAATATAGAAATTTTCACCTTCGGTCATACTAAGGGATCATGCCCAGCTCTATAGACCATTTTTGGTTTCTTGGAATAACTCCTCCACATTGTTGTGGGTGAATAAACATAAGTGTGTGATTGAGTTGGAATGAGTGGACTCCATTTTTTACATAGTAGTTTTGTATATATCCATAAATATAATTTTTCTAAGTATCAATGCCATATATCATCAACTATTATACCATAATAACCCAAGCATCTTCAACTATAGTTTTCTAGTCCACCTATTCATATCTATTATAAATATTCTTTATGAAAATTATATATATGTAATTTTTAGGGAAAATATATTTTTGAAGAAAACTATAAACCCCTTTAATACATCATTCCATCACAGAAATCAATATTTTCCTAAACCTCATCAATGATAAACTCCTCATGAAATAAAAAATATATTTTTTAGGTATATTTCAATTATTATTTAACATATTTACTCATTAAAATTTATATTTTCATGTTCTAGTTCCAATTATTTACTTCTCATCCAATAATGATTATTTTACATGCCCTTCACTTATATTTTTTAAAATGATGTTACAATGTACACTCTCATTGAATAGAAGTAAAATGTCTTTGAACTTAATAACATATCAATAATATCATAGTTGTCAAGGATTATTTTTCAAGTGTGACATCCAATTTCATTACCTGAATCCATAATAATTTTTTATTCATCATCACTAATCATGGATAATTTTCATACCATATAAAAATCAATGAGAATATAAGAGTCAACCATGAATCATCACCATTCTCCTTGCTTATATCTCAAACTCTTCTTAGATTTCTCTTTCCGTGATTCATAAAAGTTAATAGAGAACTTCATCATATATTGGATTTTAATTCCTTCATATATATTTCAAAACTAAACCAACCGTACTCCTCAAACATCCACATGATTTTTTCTTATTATCAATAAAAAATATATATAGGTATTACATATGGCTATAAAATGTGTGTTGAAATTTTTTTGGGTCATTTACAACCCTTATAATTTTAGTTTAACCTTCCCTTCAAACATTGTTTTACCTTAGAAATAGTTAAAATATATACTGTTTTTACTATACATTTTTCTAAAAAAATAATTTGACCTTTTTATATAATATAAATTATTCTAAATCAAAATATCGAATCCATTTTTTGAAAATTAAATATGTATATGTGGTAAAAGCGAATATAAAATTATTCTTGTAGGTAAGATGAAAAATCTGATTTTTAAATAGAATATTTTTAAGAAATTCCTAGTTTTTATATTGAAATTCAATATGATATTTATTACAATGACTAAAATTGAATTAATTGATTTTGAATTGATGAAATTTTACATCAAACCTAATTTAATGCATAATTTATCTTCATAAGTAAATTAAATAAATAGACATCATCAATTAAAATTTATTATTTCTCATAATTCTTAAAAATGTATATTTTCAATAAAAAATACCAAAAATCAACCCAATGATAATTTTTACATGATGATTTAGAAAATGAATTTTATTTTATCTAATTTATTGTATAAAAATTTCTTAAATTTATATTATTATTCAAAAAAATAAATAAATAGAATAGTTCTTTAGAAACAAGTATTTTCAAATCATATAATTTCTCTGCTGAAGAAATTATGTACTTATTTTCAATAAGTTCTCTATATATAAAACCATTATAAATAATATTTAATAAGTATTTATTACTGTTTAGATCCCTATATTTAATAGTAATGTTATAATGGTTGTGTTTAAATTATATTATTAATAATATATCATGGTTTTGTAAAAACTATAACTTGTGTGTAACCCAAGGTAACCCGTTATTGTGTGTAAATATAGAATAACTTGGGGTTACATGTAGCAAAATCTATCAATGAATGTTTTTTAAATAAAAATAATAACTCCCAAACACTCAAGTTAATAAATTATACACCCCAATAAATGAATTTATTTCTCAAAAAAATAAACACTCTAAAACAGAAATATGATGATACTTTTACCTCATCATATCCTCTAGTTCCCATATAGGTTCCTTAATAATGTAGTTTTTCTAAAAATCTTTAACCACATGAGTGCCTTTTTCATAGAACTAACTATTTATGATCATGAGTATCCACTAGTTGTTCCTTATTAGAATGATCTAGCTCTAGTGGTACGAACTCTGAAATTGGTGCATGTGATTGATTAGGTATGTATATCCTCAAGACAGATATATTGAACACATCGTGGACTTCATAGAGGTTTGGTGTAAGAACCAATTGATAGGATAACATATTGATATAATTAATAATTTCAACATTATTAATATACCTGAATATTAGTTTATATATCTTCCTAAACATCATAAACATCTTCTATAGAAAAATTATTTGAAACATTAAGCATGTAAAAATTATCTATCAAACTATATATTATTAGCAAAACTTTTATATTGAATCTGAAATACATTTATGTATTTCTATATTCCATTCACCTTCTCAACAATTTATTCAAATATATTATGTATCATTTCTCCAATTTCATTCCATCACAGTGGATCCCTACATTTATTTCCATATAAGGATTCATAATAAGCCTTCTAAATTATTTATTGAAATCTAATGTTTTAATAAAACTCAACTAGTGGAAGGTGTCGATACAAAACACATTTGAAATAAAATAAAAAACAACTAAACATAACTTCTTGGGTTTTGAGTTATTCTTTCATAATGTATTTTTGTCAGAGGATGATAGGAAATAATAATAATCAACTCATTATCAAGTGATTTATGAATACTTCCTCAAAATATTAAGGTAAACCATTGATCTCGATTATACAAAATGGACTGTGGTTCCCCATGAAACCTTATAACAGGTTTCATGTATTTCATGGAAATTTGATCCAAATAGAATTATTATATAATATAAATGATGTTTGTGTACATAGTAAGGTAATTGACTAAATCCCATGTATTATTTTTTTCCTTTAGATGTTTTTTGGAGTCTAGAGAAAAAATCATGGTGTTGTTTTCCCATTTCCACATAGGTATGGGTAATGGATGTAATGTCCCCCTATATTTTTGTCTTATATCCTTTACTTAATAACATAACAAGTACTAAGATAGAATTACTATTAAATATATATTCATTACATCCCATAAAAAAATAATCTCAAATATATATACATGTTTATAATTACTAGATGAATAAAGAATGATGAACTATAACAATCCCCTAACAACTACTTTTTCAAATCTAGTTTGGATGGAATGCATACATGGTTCATGAAACATGTCATCCTATCATGATCATGGATAAAATCAAAAACATTTCTATCCTTATTTTGTAGCTCTATTTCTTCCAATTGTTCCATTTTAGTCATCACATGGATATATAGTTGAACTTTCAATTGAGTAAGAAAATAATTTTCCCTTACCATATAGATTTCTAGATCCATCCTTTTTAAATCCATAAATATTAGATATTTTGTAATTCTCATCATAGATATGTTTCCATGAACCTTTAAACTCAATTCATTAGACACCTTGTTCACTTGCCTATAGCAGTAATGTATTGAGCAGTCATAATCTTTAATCATCATTAATGATCTTAATTATTTTATATTTAACTCCTTCTACATGAATATATACTTTAAAATTTAATTATCAATATATATATCTCACATTTCTATATAAAGATAATTCATCCATATCATTAATACAAAAAATACCATAGCAAACTCCAAATCATGATATGGGTAATTTTACTCATTAATATAAAATCTTTATGAGGAAAAAGCTATAACATTTTCATTCTACATATGAATACATCACAATCCCTCCTCAGAGGAAACACTATATATTACAAACCCATCCCCATAATAGGGAAATGTATGAATAGGTTTGCAGACTAATATTCTCATTAATTACTTGAAATTATCCCCACACTCATCTTTCTTTACGTACTTTAATCCCTTCCGAGTTAACATAGTGAGTGGATTAGATATTCATGGAAAATTCTTCACATGAAATGACTATTATCCCAATAAACCCAAAAATATCATATCTCATTCACTATGGTTGGTCTTGGCCAATATTAAAAAACCTCTATCGTTGACGGATCTACTAATATACACTATATTGAAATAATATGAACCAAAAATAAATCCTTTTGTAGCAAAAAATCACACTTTGTAAATTTTCCATATATTTTCTCCTTACATAGGGTCTTTAGTAGAATTCTCAATTGTTCTTCACGCTCTTCTTTTATCTTTGAATAACTAAGAATATCAGTAAAAATACTACCAAAACTAATAAATAAAATCACTGAATAATATTTTTTAGATATATTAATATAGTAGGGGAATTAATAAGTTATAATGGAATCACAATATATTCATAGATTTCATAACTTGTCACACCCATATTTTTTTATTATTTATTTTATTATTTTCATTGTAAATGGGTTGTTCGGGTTAAGGCCCGAATAAAAATTATTAGAGTTCCTTTCAAAAAAAAATGGATGTTTTTCCCTTAGTTGCGTCCAACGCACCGTGATCGAAGTCGTGCGACCTTTCTTGGGTCACCGAACGACATCGCCCGGCTCACCTCAATGCCTACCCGGTGTTCAAGGTAGATGAAAATTATGTGGCTGATAATAAGATGAAAATACAACGATTTTGAAACTGTGTGGCCTCGCTGGGTCCCCCGGTTGACCTAACGATGTTCCATTAATTAGATTAAATGAATTAATAATGAATAAAACAAATTAAATGAGTCATAAAATAAAAATAAAATAAAATAATATGAGTCGGATAAAAATTTAAGTAATTGTTTTAATGGTAATAATAATGTTATCATTATTTGAGAATATTATTATTGTTATTTATGTTATGAATATAGATTTTATTAAGTTACTGTTATTAATACTGTTATCATTTTACCAAGTCATTATTTTTATAATTATTATTGAAAAGTTACAAATGTCATTATTGGTATTAATATTATCACCATAGATTATGTTTATTGTCACTGTTAATTCTTATTATTATAATCATTAAAATTATAATTAATAATAATATTATTATAATTATCATTGAGTGTATAATTTGTATTAGACTATTATTATTATTCCTATTCTTTTTTTTATCATTATTACTATTATTATTGTTAGAATTTATTATGGTTAATATTAATTTCTACTTATTCTTTTTATTTTTGTTTGTTTTCTTTTCTTTTTCTTTTATATTTTTTTCCCCTAAAGCCTGCGCTGCACTCCTTTCCCCATTTTTTCCCGTTGGATTTCCCTTCCCCCCACTGTTCATGCGCCCTCCCCACCCCCATGAAACCCTACCCATGCCCAGCCGCTAGACCTTCCCCCTCCAACGCGACCCGCGTCACCCTGCTCCCTCCCCTGCTCGTTCCGTCTCCTGCGCCACCAGCCACCATCACTCCTCCCCGGCCAGGCCTCTCTCCTTCTCTCCGCCTCCTAGATCCACCGCGTCAACCCCTACGCGCTAGCCTCCCTCTCCTGACCTGCTCGCCCGACGCTAGCTCCCCGCCGCACCCCGCCGCACGCCGCACACCCGCGTCGGCCTTCTCTCGGCCGCCGCCGGCTTCCCGTCCAGCTTCCTCGTCCCGTCCACCTCCTTGGCTAGCCGACCTCCCCCTTCTTGCGAGACCCAGGCCGGCGTGTTTTTCCCTGCAGGCATGGCCCGATTCCGGCATGACTACCCGACGCACCTCTCATGCTGGCTACGGACTGGTCTGGCGCACCTCCCCCTCACTATGCAACACCACTTCGGATCCCCCACTGCTGTTTCGCTTTCCTTCCATATGCATTTCACCCCTCCAGATAAGTTTTTTTTCAGCGGGTATGATGTTTGTTTTATGGTTTGATTATGATTATTTTTGGTTCTATTTATTGTTTAGGGTTCTTATTTGAGTTTGTTGAGTTGCGGGCGAGAGTCTCATGTAGTTTTAGGTCCAATTTGCACTAAATTTGGTTTGATTTTAATTCATTTGTCGATATTTTGTTCTTTAGGTTCTTTTTGAGTTCGCTGTGGTGCTTTTGGTGTGCATTTGGAGTCATGCACCTAATTTTTTTTCTGAAGTCGCTACACGCTGGTAGGTGGTTCCATGTCATTACTTCATTTAGATAATTTAATTTGTTTGTTTAGTTTAACTTAATATGTGCTATGGTTTAGTTGAAAAATGCGAATTATGTTTATAATGTTTTGGTAGAGCTGTAGAGGTTTTGCGAAAATGCATTTTAAAAATGTTGTAACATGCATGCGTGATGAATGTTGCACTTTTCTTTAGAAATTGTCATTTTTATTCCTTTCGATTCGGTTGTGGTAAATTCTAGAAACGTCTAATAATTGTTTATAGTGTGACAAAGAGGTTTTGAAAGGGGTGACTTGTGAAATTGATATTGTAATGGTTTCGTTTTCATGCAATATGTTTCATAAGTTGAGGAATTGTTTATTTAAGTGGAGTTTTTAGTGCGAAACATGGTTGAATGGTTTTTGAGGGTTGTTTGGCAGGTGCGAAAGGTGTTTTCAAGTCACATTAGGTGTTTGTATATTTAAATAGATATTTTCAAAGTATACGAATCACTTTTGTGTGCAATATCTTGTTTGGTCTGCGAAATTAGAAATAAATATATTATGTGAACGTGAAACTTGTTTGAGCACAAGGTAAACCCCTGGGTATCTAGGTGGGCGGACTAGAACTAGTGCGCTAGTGAACCGGATGGGTGTCGTCCCTGTTTCACTTAGCTGGATTGACGATTGCAACACTAACAAAACATGATATCTGAGGGTCGTGGCCTTCTAAGCCACGTGTTCTGAGGTTCGTGGCCTTCTAAGCCACGTTTTCTGAGGGTCGTGGTCTTCTAAGCCACGTTTCAACGAGACACGAGGTTCTAGGGTCCCACTCGAGCTAGATGAACCTTAGGGGATTTACCCACAGTGCTCTACCATCAATGTCGTGGTGCCTTCCGCCGGTATATGGAGGACCACTTGGGTGTTAGCGTGTGTGTGTGAGAGAGTGTGTGTGTGTGTGTGAGTATGTGTGTGTGCGTGTGTGAGAGTGTGTGTGTGTGTGTGCCCATATTGAAATTTTCTTATCCTCTTTAAAATTGTGTCTATGAAATGAGTTCTTTTTAGTGTTTTTCTTTAGCATTTAGCTTGTAAATGTTTTCTTTAAAAGTTTTTTTTAGTATAATTTTGAATAAGCACTTTAAATTGTCTTTTGATGTTGTGGCATGGAACCATTTCTCGGTGGCATCCTACTGGGATTTTAGCTCACACCCTGCATACACCCTTGGGTGTATGTAGATTCTGTTTCTTCTGTATTCCAGGTTGCGACTTCATGCTCAGTGATGGTGGTTCAGGTTGGAGTTGGTCTTCTCATGCAGAATGGTGTTGATGTGGTCTCACTTCTGACGGGAGGTTGAGTATGAGTTTTAGTTTCCGCTGTCATCTTTTCTTTTTAGTTATTGTTTCGAGTTGTAGACCTTAAACTTGTTCATAGTTTAAAGGCATGTTTCGTTGTCTATTTCTAATTTCAGTTTATCTATCTTGTTAGTTGGTTTTTCTGTCTTGTATTTCGGGTAAAATCGTTCCCACTTGTTAAACTTGATACCCGGGCACTTGTGCCAGCCCGTGGGGATTGGGAATGCCCTTCGGGCCTTGCCGCGGATCGGGTCGGGCACCGGGTCGGATGGCGACCCGTCCTGGTTCATGACAAAATGGTATAAAAGGGGCAGGTTTGCTCTCTTGGGTCGTTTTCTTTTGAGATGGAGTCATATTCGACTAAGTTTAAGGTTGTCGGAACTCAATGTTCTATCTATGAGCAATGTGCCTGGCCAGCACACCTCGTGGCGGGACTCGAGTTACCAAAGTAAGTTGGGTTTTGTCCGAGTTTTTAGTCCGTGTGATTAATCTTGCCTAAGGAAAATGAAAAGGGGTAAGGCCAGTGGTCCCAGTGAGCTCGCAGGGTCTGGCAAGCCATGTGGAGCTGGGGACGCTGTCCTTGAATACCCTCTGTGGCGATGGCGTGACTGGCGTATGGCCGCCAACCATACGTTCCAGTCACCCCCTGACACAAGTTTCCTCTTGCTTCATTTCTCGTCTTGTTGTTTTGGATTTGTGGAAGGTGTTTTCAAATGAAGCTCTTTAAAAATGAAATGATATGGAAGGATTGAAAATTTTGGGTTGGATGTTTTGGTTTTGGAAAATGGAAAGGTTTGGTTTTGATCCTTCGTGTTCTCTTGGGCAACCACATGCATGAGTATATATGGAAAGATAAAGTGTTAATGGAACGAGCGGATGAGTGCCTGGATGAATTTGAGGTCGGTGTCGGTGTGGCATGAGAACACGCATGTGTTTCACCCATGGTACACCATTGCTGTTTGTGCAACTCACTGTGTTTTCTTATTTTCGAAAGGTTTTGTTAAATGAAAAAAAATGGTGCTTTAGTAACTGATGGTTGCGTGGTGTATCCTTGTGTTTTGAAAATGTTGTGTGTTAAGCGTTTCGAGGCAAGGATCCTTTTGAACTGACTTGTGTTTTGATTTTGAATTCTTATTTGTAAGTTGGTCAGTTGGTGTGAAAGCGCGTGGTTAATGGTCTCTTTTGAAAAGTGCTTCAGTAAGCCCTTGCAGTGGTTTCCCCTGCATGTGTAGCGTTCACTTGTGGTACGTCTCGACCATTGGACCAGTTCGGTTGGGTCCATGGTTTTCTTTCTTGGCTAGTGTACGCCCCCAATAAAGAGTTAATGTGCGAATGACGTGCGACCACAGATGGTTCGCCATTGGCCGACCCTCCAGTTGACTAAAGTAAGGACTCTTTCTTTTAGTGACAATGCTATGTCTATTCCTTTTTCTTTCAGTTAAGCGGATCCTCTCGCAGCAGAATGACAGATGCGAGGGGAGTTGAAGGGATTTTCGGCCTTTTTGAGTTGTCTATGTCGTCGGGTATGATGTTTGACGTCGTCGCGTCTGAAGGTTTCCCCCTTGAAATAGTGAAAGGAATTCCAGCGGGGAAGGTTGAAGGCGGTTCAGAATTATCTGTGCTGACCAATGTCTTGAAAGGTTTGTAGTGTTTCCCTCGGCTGCAAGGGTCATGTTTGTGGCATCTTGCAGTATGAGTTTTCTTTAATAGTAAAGGGTGAAGTTTGACCACTTTAACATGAATGTTGTGTTTGGAAATGGTGTAGGAGATTCCAGTGGGAAAAGGTGGAGGCAACCTAGAATGGTCGGTGCGGGCCACTATTCTAAATCACTTTTGGTCCTTTGTTGGTTTCGCTTAAGAAAGTGTCTACGTTGGGACACTAGTGTGGCAGACCTAGTCACGTGGGGATTCTACGGTCGATTGTAGTAATAACACTTTTTTTAAGACTCAGTTTGAAGTCCATCTCTGTATAATGTTCCTCTCAACAGCAATGGTCATGTTCAGGTGATGATTTGTGGTGTCGTGTTCTCATCCAATGTGACAAAGGGTGATGCGGATGCACCATTGTAGCTTTTGTGTTGGTTAATGTTTTGTGTATGATCAGTTGGATGTCATGTTGTGTTGTGTCTGATGGTGTTACCTCAGTTGCAGTATGATTGCACCTTACACCAAAAGGAGATGCTCCGTTCAAGAGTCTTCAATACCTGACTGCGAGGCAGGAGATGCTTCAAACATCAGGGCTCCAGCCATAGGCCTCGTAGTGAAGCTGGCACGTGGTCAGGATTCCCATGATTGTATGAGACCCCGGTGTTATCTCTATTGTCGGTAATGAAGGTAAAGGCAATTTAAAATTGTTTTCTATGGTTCCAATCCGAACGACCTGATTGGTTTTGTGAGGCTTCATGTGGCTATAAGGAGTCGTGGTTGTCTCATTATCTTAAGATCTCGAGGGTTGCGTTCACTCAAAGGTGATCGTTTTTTTAGTTGTCCCTATGGGATGTGTTGGGTAAGTTGGTATCAAATTGGAGTGGAACTCGTCTAGGGATGTGAAGATGTTGGTTTGTCATAGGTTGTGGTTTTGACACCCAGTAGTTGGGCCCGACCCTCCCCACCCCTTAGGGTGGGGTGCTTGGTTCCCATTGAAAAATTTCTAAAGTTTGGTATCTGCTGTTAGTTCCAATGGTGGGGAGACCCATGTTGGGTCTCGCACGACTGTCTCTAGAATGAATCAGTGTTGGACTTTTCTTTAATGGCTGGGAGTCCGTTCGAACCTTTCAGTGCCAGTTTTACAGTCTCGTTTCGAGTGTCAGTGAGTTCTTAATGGTGGGGAGCCCCTCGGGCCTCCCCATGTTGATCTTTCGCTTCTGTTTTTAAATATGGTTTGTTGATAATTGGTAAGAACATTCCGTGGACATGGGTTGACCTTATTTGTTCTTTCTATCCAGATGGTGTGGTTTCGGTCTAATAGTGCTTGAGTTGTTTCGTCTTCTGAGGTTGGTTTTCGCGGGTGCGAGAGTCGTTTTCCCTGATCAGTCAACTGGAGGTGTTTTAGCCATTTAGGGTGGGCGACACATATGAGAAAGTCTTTTTACGCATTTCTTGAGGATGTCATTTGAGTCACTCTCTCTGAGCATGATGCTTTTGCCTCTTTTTGCTTGATGTTGTGGGGATCCCCTTTGAATCAAAAGGGAGTGGTTTTCTTCTCTGAGGTTTGGTTTTAGTTGTGGATTTCCGGGGACGGAAAGCTTTATGGTGGGGAGAATTGTCACACCCATCTTTTTTTTATTATTTATTTTATTATTTTCATTGTAAATGGGTTGTTCGGGTTAAGGCCCGAATTAAAATTATTAGAGTTCCTTTCAAAAAAAAATGGATGTTTTTACCTTAGTTGCGTCCAACGCACCGTGATCGAAGTCGTGCGACCATGCTTGGGTCACCGCACGACGTCTCCCGGCTCACCTCAATTCCTACCTGGTGTTCAAGGTAGATGAAAATTATGTGGCTGATAATAAGATGAAAATACAACGATTTTGAAACCGTGCGGCCTCGCCGGGTCCCCCGGTTGACCTAACGATGTTCCATTAATTAGATTAAATGAATTAATAATGAATAAAACAAATTAAATGAGTCATAAAATAAAAATAAAATAAAATAAAATGAGTCGGATAAAAATTTAAGTAATTGTTTTAATGGTAATAATAATGTTATCATTATTTGAGAATATTATTATTGTTATTTATGTTATGAATATAGATTTTATTAAGTTAATGTTATTAATACTGTTATCATTTTACCAAGTCATTATTTTTATAATTATTATTGAAAAGTTATAAATGTCATTATTGGTATTAATATTATCACCATAGATTATGTTTATTATCACTGTTAATTCTTATTATTAGAATCATTAAAATTCTAATTAATAATATTATTATTATAATTATCATTGAGTGGAAAATTTGTACTAGACTATTATTATTATTCTTATTCTTTTTTTTATCATTATTACTATTATTATTGTTAGAATTTATTATGGTTAATATTAATTTCTACTTATTCTTTTTATTTGTGTTTGTTTTCTTTTCTTTTTATTTTATTTTTTTCCCCTAAAGCCTGCGCTGCACTCCTTTCCCCCTTTTTTCTCGTTGGATTTCCCTTCCCCCCATTGTTCACGCGCCCTCCCCACCCCCATGAAACCCTACCCATGCCCAGCCGCCAGACCTTCCCCCTCCAACGCGACCCGCGTCGCCCTGCTCCCTCCCCTGCTCGCGCCATCTCCTGCGCCACCAGCCACCATCGCTCCTCCTCGGCCAGGCCTCTCTCCTGCTCGTCGCCTCCTGGATCCACCGCGTCAACCCTTGCGCGCTACCCTCCCTCTCCCGACCTGCTCTCCCGACGCTAGCTCCCCACCGCACCCCGCCGCACGCCGCACGCCCGCGTCGGCCTTCTCTCAGTCGCCGCCGGCTTCCCGTCCAGCTTCCTCGTCACGGCCGCCTCCTTGGATAGCCGACCTCCCCCTTCTTGCGAGACCCAGTACGGCGTGTTTTTCCATGCAGGCATGGCCCGATTTCGGCATGACTACCCGACACAACTCTCCTACTGGCTGCGGACTGGTCTGGCGCACCTCCCCCTCACTATGCAACACCACTTCTGATCCCCCACTGCCATTTCACTTTCCTTCCACATGCGTTGCACCCCTCCAGATAAGTTTTTTTCCAGCGGGTATGATGTTTGTTTTATGGTTTGATTATGATTATTTTTGGTTCTATTTATTGTTTAGGGTTCGCATTTGAGTTTGTTGAGTTGCGGGTGAGAATCTCATGTAGTTTTAGCTCCAATTTTCACTAAATTTGGTTTGATTTTAATTCTTTTGTTGATATTTTGTTCTTTAGGTTCTTTTTGAGTTCGCTGTGGTGCTTTTGGTGTGCATTTGGAGTCATGCACCTAATTGTTTTTTGAAGTATCTACACGCTGGTAGGTGGTTCCATGTCATTACTTCATTTAGATAATTTAATTTGTTTGTTTAGTTTAACTTAATATGTTCTATGGTTTAGTTGCAAAATGCGAATTATGTTTATAATGTTTTGGTAGAGCTGTAGAGGTTTTTGCGAAAATGCATTTTAAAAATGGTGTAACATGCGTGCGTGATGAATGTTGCACTTTTCTTTAGAAATTGTCATTTTTATTCCGTTCGATTCGGTTGTGGTAAATTCTAGAAATATCTAATAATTGTTTATAGTGTGCCAAAGAGGTTTTGAAAGGGGTGACTTGTGAAATTGATTTTGTAATGGTTTCTTTTTCATGCAATATGTTTCATAAGTTGAGGAATTGTTTATTTAAGTGGCGTTTTTAGTGCGAAACATGGTTGAATGGTTTTTGAGGGTTGTTTGGCAGGTGCGAAAGGTGTTTTCAAGTCACTTTAGGTGTTTGTATATTTAAATAGATATTTTCAAAGTATACAAATCACTTTTGTGTGCAATATCTTGTTTGGTCTGCGAAATGAGAAATAAATATATTATGTGAACGTGAAACTTATTTGAGCACAAGGGAAAACCCTGGGTATCTAGGTGGGCGGACTAGAACTAGTGCGCTAGTGAACCAGATGGGTGTCGTCCCTGTTTCACTTAGCTGGATTGACGATTGCAACACTAACAAAACATGATATCTAAGGGTTGTGGCCTTCTAAGCCACGTGTTCTGAGGGTCGTGGCCTTCTAAGCCACGTTTTCTGAGGGTCGTGGTCTTCTAAGCCACGTTTCACCGAGACACGAGGTTCTAGGGTCCCACTCGAGCTAGATGAACCTTAGGGGATTTACCCACAGTGCTCTACCATCAATGTCGTGGTGCCTTCCGTCGGTATATGGAGGACCACTTGGGTGTTAGCGTGTGTGTGTGTGTGTAAGTGTGTGTGTGTGTGTGAGTATGTGTGTGTGCGTGTGTGAGTGTGTGTCTGTGTGTGCCCATAATGAACTTTTCTTATCCTCTTTAAAATTGTGTCTGTGAAATGAGTTCTTTTTAGTGTTTTTCTTTAGCATTTAGCTTGTAAATGTTTTCTTTAAAAGTTTTTTTTAGTATAATTTTGAATAAGCACTTTAAATTGTCTTTTGATGTTGTGGCATGGAACCATTTCTCGGTGGCATCCTACTGGGATTTTAGCTCACACCCTGCATACACCCTTGGGTGTATGTAGATTCGATTTCTTCTGTATTCCAGGTTGCGACTTCGTGCTCAGTGATGGTGGTTCAGGTTGGAGTTGGTATTCTCATGCAGAATGGTGTTGATGTGGTCTCACTTCTTCCGGGAGGTTGAGTATGAGTTTTAGTTTCCACTGTCATATTTTCTTTTTAGTTATTGTTTCGAGTTGTAGACCTTAAACTTGTTCATAGTTTAAAGGCACGTTTTGTTGTCTATTTCTAATTTCAGTTTATCTATCTTTTTAGTTGGTTTTTCTGTCTTGTATTTCGGGTAAAACCGTTCCCACTTGTTAAACATGATACTCGGGCACTTGTGCCAGCCCGTAGGGATTGGGAACGCCCTTCGGGCCTTGCTGCGGACCGGGTCGGGCGCCGGGTCGGATGGCGACCCGGCCTGGTTCATGACATAACTAGTATCGAATGTTTTTTGGGAATATCATTTCTTTTGACACTCAATTGATTATATCCATAATAATGTAAAATCTTGTAAAAGTGTTGATCTCCATGAAGTTGATCAAAGAAGTCATTAATATGCGGAAGAGGATACCTATTCTTAATTGTGATATTTTTATTCTCTCCATAATCAATATAGAGTCACATTAATCCGTATATCTTTTAAAAAAGTATTTGGTTCACCCCAATGTGACAGCCACAAATGATTGAATCCCTTATTAAATTTTTCCTTAATTTCCATCCTCAATTCCTGTAAAACAATCGAGACCATCTTATTGGGCATTTTTGAAATTTGTTTCGAACTAGGTATGAGTTTGATTTTGAACTCAAATTCATATTTTATAGGAAACCAATGAAACTCTTCTATAAAGAAGACAAAAAATCCCACAAAATAATAATATAATTTATGTTGAGTTTCTCCCAAACCATATGTGATACACACCCATTCTGAATTGGAATTAAGACCTATAAAATGGTTGTTATCTCCATCAGAAATTATAAATTATTGTAACATTTATAGAAGATCATATTATGGTTTGGAATTTCATATGTGAGTTCCCTTACTCAAAAATTGGTTTGGGGTTTATAAAGATAAATACAATCCATTCCCAATATAACATCAAATTCAACCAAATGAATGATTACAAGATTTATAGGAATCACATTCCTGACAACTTCATTCGAAGAGGAATCATAGAATTGAGATATGATCAACATACCATTTGTTTTTTAGTGTTAATTCTATATCTAATCCTTTGGGTGAAACCTTAATACACTATGAAAATTATTTTTATATGAAAATTTGGTATATATAGAGTGAAATAAGAAATAATTAGTTCTAGTGTCGATGGTATGTTTAAAATACACCTAATTGTTAGTGCACCACTCACTAGAAGTTGTGCCACATGAGGTTTCCATTCATCTCTTGAATTAAGTGGTTCCTTTTATCAACATCATTTACCATTGAATATTAATATTGGTTAGAATAATTAACGTGATCTTTGAATTTGAAAAAATTTAGTGAGCATTGTGTATCCTGTGAAACGTTCTATCTATTTTGATCATTAGATAACTTCTTGAAATCACTTTGTCAATTTTATCCTGATGGCGTAAATATCCACACCTGAAACATTTACTATTACACAAAATAAATTTACCTCCATGCTTCTTCCCAAACAATAATAATAAATAACATATCATCTTCTCTTGTCTATAGATCTTATATTTTCTTTTGAATTGAATTTTTCTCTACTTTTCAGACCCATGATATTGATACCTACATCCAACCACCATTTCCAAATTGATTACACATCAAAAAATCTTTTCCTAGATACTTAAGTCTCTGGTGGATAATTCATTTGAAAAGTTGGTTTTATGACACTAAGGAATCAAACAACATTACTTTCAGGTCAAATTATAATACCAGAAGCATACCACACATGTCTTATAAAATTTCCCCAATGGTACTAACAGGTTTATTATCTTTTTTATTTAGCTCGGAGAACTCCTTATATATATTCACAAAAATAATCATAGGAAATTACTTATTGAAATGTATTTTCTTAAACATGTCTAAATCCATGGATTCAATTTCATCTTATTGTCTCATATTCTTAATAAGTACACCATTAATCCACATCACTAAGATAATATTAGATATCCAAAATGGAATTTTCATGTTCCAAACATTGTAGAATGAAAAATATTATCACAATTGTTTTGATCCGTTGTTCAGCAACTAATAAAACAAAATACCCTAAAAAAGAATGTACAATTTTCTTCATAAGGGGCTCAACATAATGATTTTACCTATTTTCTTATAAGACCGGTATGATTTTTATCAATATAATGCAATGTGGAAATAGAAACAATAATTTTCATTCCAACTCTATTATCATTTGGATGATTAGGAGTAAAATCATTAAATTGTCTATCACACTCATTATTGACATGGCCACATTGATTTTAATCCAATAAATAAATAAAAAAGGCATACTATATTAAAAAATTATTCATTTTTGGAAACCACATAGTCAAGAAATATCACTTACTTGTATCTAAATCTAAACAACTCGTTTATTTAATGAAACCTTGGGTTTAACATAGGTCATTCATGGTCATCATATATTTTAATCTTTCATGATGATTCTTAAATAGTTAGTTAATTTCGAAATCATATCCCAAGGGACTGTCAAACCATGTGTGTAGAAAGGATCTTCTTCATGAACCAGGTGATGATCAAGTTCATATAAATATTACCTTTTCATAGTTATTACCCCAGGTAATATATATCCCAAATGCACATAAATTTATAGTATCCAAAAAAAAGATGTAATTTCTTGGAAACCACTCACTCTATCATTTATCAAAATTCCATTTCATTTTTACATACATTGAATCATCCTAAAAATCATCTTTATATATTAATTTAGGGATATCACAAATTTTTTCTCATCCTAGTATCCAATGGATAACTAAACATATCTTATTATACCACGTATAGTGACTTAGTCTTATCTTACATAGATATTACATCATCTTTATAAATATTAATTGCATTACACAAACACATGCACGGGGACAATAAAATTATGGTGTCTTTGGAATTATGGAAACATAAAAAACTAGCCCATAGGTAAACTACATCATCCCCCACAATGATCTTCATAAATATCATCCTTATAAGATATATCATATGTAACACATTTATTCATGACTGGGGGAAATTAAACATAATAAAATATGTGATTAGATCATAAATAAGGTCAAATAATTGAGATATATAAGTGTAACATGTACATAAGAGTATGAGAACATGATAATAACTTTGGAAAATCATTTCAGGAATATCGTAGATCACAATCTTGAGTCATTGAATATATATTCATAATTCATAATAAATGAATCATATGGGAATCAATGTACATAGTACATGAGATAATAAAATTTTTATATGACATATATTTGTGGGATACACATAATCAAAGATAATCATTTCCTTATTATTAAATTTTAATTTCCAAGGATATCATATTGGAATGTGTTCACTCTCCAACCCATCATATTAGTCATGGTTCACTCCCAATATCATCATAGAAGAAAAACTCCCTCACTAAATAGATTTCACTCTCCCTACAATTCATATTTATCATATGAGATAAATGTATTAACCCAATTAATTAGAGGGATATATAGGTCCCACCCATATCATAATAAGAATCATATTTATGTGTGACAAAATATCATAAAACATTCATCATATCATCACCCATGAAATAAAATGGGTTTTAGAGACATTTCAACTTATCACTTTCAAACATCGCATTTTGTTAATAAATAATGAAAATAGAACTCAAATCATGTTGGGGGTGATATTGGTGAAAACCAAGGGATTCACCACTAAAAAAAGTTTTACTCCCCATGGGTAAAGAATCAAAATACTGATGAGTAATAGTCCTCTTATAAACACTTTCATATTTTAAATAATTACCATCTTTATAGTTACCTTCTCTTAGCACATGATTGATATTGATTACATGGATGAAAAATAGATTCGAATCCTTAATAATAAATCCAAGATCCCAAGGAGTTTTTTTAGAGTGTTTAGAGGTATATAAAAAGTATATGAATTGGTCTCTTCCACAGTTATCTCAATGTTAAAGAGATAACAAAGTAGCAAGACACTATACATGTCCCTAACTTCAGCAACCAATGAGTTCCATAGTCCAAGATAAATGATGAATACAAACAACATGTAACCACCAATGTCAAGCATCATCCCTCCACCTTACATGACACCTTTTATACATGATCTATCCTTATTCATCTTAATTCTTTGTTCCAAAGGCATCAATTTGACCCATAAACCCATAATTATACTACAACTACCCCCTAGGTGAATGAAATATAGTATATGAGGGCCTCTATATAGAGAAATAGGTTTAACATACATGGATATTACATCATTTTAGATGAATATTTAGTACGTTATAAAAATACATGTCTAAGGATTGTAATAGTTTCGTGTAATTGGAAACATGGAATCAAAATCATCTATCTAGGGGAAATACCTTAAACATATCCAATAAAGATCTCGAACATTATTAACACATCTAAAAACTTTTCTTCATAACCTAGGGAAAGGAAACATAGAAAGGCCTTATCTTAGATTCCCAGTAGAGGTAAATAAAATAAATGTGTAATCATATCATGAAAAAAAGTGTATGGAACTTGAGCATAATATTTTAAGATCATACACTCAATATTAGAGACAATTATAGGGATTTAATTTTATAAGACATAATTCATAAGAGATTTAAGATCATAAGTCATGAAATAATAACATATGAATAAGACAGGGAATTTTTGGCAAGCACATAACAATAGAATATCTTAGGTTAATGAAACCAACCAATCCCTTTTTAACAAGTTAGGTTTAGGCTACAACCCATGTACCTACTTTAGGATTGGTCTAAAAACCCATGTATTCTATTACGTTTAGGCTTGGGATACAACCCATGTACCTTATTTTTTAGGTCTTGCAATACAACCCGTGCACCCTCTTACTTTTACGCTTGGTCTATAACCCATATACCTTCTTTCTTGGGGCTTGGACTACAACTTGTGTAACCTCTTACATTCTGTCTTGGTCTAGAACCCATGTACCTTCTTGTTTTCAGACATACTGTACAACCTTTGTACCCTGTGATCTCATATATAACTTATTATTAACTAATTAATTATATGGAGATATAGGTATCACCTATCTCATAAAGAATTCATTCACACATTTTCTATATATAATATAAATTTCAGCATACCATGACCCATAAAAAGAGATTGGTTTTATAAACAGCAAATCATAACCCATGAAATAAAATGGGTGTCATTAAAATTTCATCATATCATAACATATGAAAAGAGATAGGTTTCATAATCACTTCATGAAAGAATAACCTATGAAAAGTGGTAGGTTTCAAAATTATAAAACCATGTTGAAGAGAAATGGGTTTCTTAAGAATAATGGCATCAAGACATAAACCATTCAATAAAAAATATGAATCTAACCTTTGGATTAATTCCTATAATGTAAGGATTAAAATCAATGTATGTTATCATAGTTGTAAAATAACTCGGAAGGAAAGTTTGAAAACATTTCTTAAGTTATATATCTTTTCTTCTTTGAAAAAAGCCTCTTAAAAACATAAAATACTTTGGAATCAATTTTCTATAAAAACTTATAAATGAATATTGAAAGCATTATGAAATCCATTTCCTTGAAAATCTATTTTAAGAAAATTTTATTAAAAATAAACCTTTTAAACATGAAAATAAATATTCAAATAATTTATGGTTGGTAAATTTTTACTTGTCATATATGGTAAAAAGAAAATTCATATTATATGGTAAAAATGATAGAAAAAACCCTCATTCAGAAAGAAATAAGAATATTTCTTTAAAAAAATTTGTAAAAAAAATTGGTAAATTTTTTTAAATATTTTTGGAGAATAATTGAATATTTTTTGAATCCTTTTTAAAAATAATAATTTCTGACTGAACATAGGGTATAGTTGGGCTTTCTTAAAAATTATTTCTTAAATATATTATGTTCAAATAGTTGAAAGCTGGTACCAATAAATTAATATATCCTGAAAAACCATACGAGAATAAATTTCATGAATGTTCTTGAGAGATGGATGAAATTATTACATCAAAGAAATAATTAACATAAACAAACTCAAAAAGCGATGAGATTGTCCCAATACAATCTTATAATTTGGGAACTTGGATTCACACACTCCATGTATGAAAATGAAATTAAATAAATAATAAAATATCATTAAAATAATAAATAACATTATATATCATGTAAAATTTATTTATATACACCTCAAAAAATAATTTAGATGCATAAAAAAACATGAGTCTCAAGGAAGGAAAATTGAGACACAACTATTTTCCCGATTATGTATATTTGGAAACATAAAACCCATGATGAAATATAATAAAATGGATATGTGAATACCCATAAAATTAATTATGATATGCATAGAGTAAAATCATGTTTATTAAGTTCACCACACATAACTAAAGAGTGTCAAACATAGCATATATCTCACAGAAATAAAAAGTGAGGTGCAATCCCTTTACCCTGTGTCTTGAATCTCATCGTACTCATTCAAACAACATTTATAATAACTGTGAATTTATTATAAATCTTTTACATAAAAAATTATTATATCTAATACAATATGTGGTTTGATTACAACATTATTTTACCCACTTTTTAACCATACTATGTTAAGGTTTCACTTCGGATAATATTTGGTTTGTTCTGGGCATGGGTCTTAATTTCTTATATCATTTGTCATTATACTTGTATCACGAATAAAGAATATAAAGCATGATATAAATATAATTTATATACAGTACATTTTTATTATAATAATATATAATATATAAGTGTGAAATGGTATACACCGTTCATGGAGATGGTAAGCTGTACTTACGCATGAACGTTTTTTCCATTTTTATTGTCATATTGGAAGAAAGATATAAAATGACATATATGTATATAATATAATTAAATTTTTATTTTAATGTTATATATATCATAAAATTTCACTAAATCCAACTTTAATACATTCAATGTTGGGTATGAATGAAACGCATCACTTTGAGGGGGAGATAGTCCACACTTCCTCAACAAAATTACTTCATTTACACCAAATGGAAAGTAAAAGAGTTATGTGTTATAAAGTGATTAAAAATAATTAAGAAATAATATATGTAATATATATATAATATATAAACTGATTTTCCACCATACTTTCTACCATGGGAGGTCTTAAGGAAAATTGAACAATCATCGTTTTGTGAGGCAGAAATTCATCATACACATAAATTGTAAGATCATTAGACATTAAATGTAGGTTTGTGTTAGTTTAGGTAAAAACATAATAATAAGAACATATTATTATATTTAGGATATTTTTTTATAAAATCATGGAATAAATATATTGGATAGGGTGGATAAGGAAGATAAAATAAAGGAGATGGAAATAAGGTGTTCCCTCTTAATCAGGTAACTCATATTAGTTTGAGCGAAAAGGATTCATTTAAAGAGATTATTCCTAATTAGAGGATTCTAGGTTGAAGTTATGAATTTTGGGAGCTTATTTTAGTTTATTTTAGATGATACTAGGGGATTTAAAGGTGTGAACTAGAGGGAGAGGTGGTAGGATTTATAGCGAATGAGGAGTGGCACTCTTGTAAATATTTGAGGTGATTCCTACCATATTTTTCTTGTTGAAAGTGGATTGAGTAATGATAAAAAGTATATAAAAGGGAGGATAGATTCCAAATATTTCCATGAAATTTTTTTGGACATGTTTATAGAACTTTCTGGTCTATTAATATAAGGATTAGTCCTTAGTTAGGCTTAATTTTATCGTAATTGATGTAATTAATTTTCATTACATTCACTAATATTTCTGGTAAAAAAATTTAAATTATTTTAAATTAAAAATTATACTTATTAAATATATGGAATCCATTTTTCAAAATTCAAATCCCATTTTTTCTTGAAATTATATTAATATTAATCCTACAGTCAGGTCGATAATGCAGGTTTTTAAAGTAAAAATGATCTAATGTTTACTAGGTTTTTACACCCAATTTCAATGTAAAGATGATTTCAATTACCCACATTGGATTAATTGATAAATATATAGTATATTTAAACTTTTAAAAAAAAATTAAATATAATATATCATTATAAATATATTACAAGAAAAATCAATTTTAAATTAAAATTTAGTATTTTTAACTACTCACTAAAAAATGAAACCTTTCTAAAAAATACCAAAAAATTGTCCAAACATAATTTTTAGGTTTCTCTAAAAAATATAATTTTATTTGGAATATTAAATCTATAAAAGATCCAAAAATATTATTTAAAATTCATCCCCCATTAAAAGAATTTTAAACTACCTTTACAAAAAAAATATGTGTTCTTATGCATAAAATTAGGATTGTTCTTATCTTATGAATGTACAATATTTTTGATGAATAACAAAAATATTTTGTTGAATATACAACATATATATTACATTTATATCAATCAATACTTTTAATTAATTTTATTTATTAGGGTAAAACATCTTTGTAAACATAATTATTTTAATATTTTTCATTATATTCAATTGGATTTCATATTAATTTCTAATTAATTGATAACCTATTAATTCATTTTATATTTGGGTAAACAATATATTTTCATAAATTTATTAAAATAGTTCATAATTTTTAATTTTATTACTAGGATATATTTTATCATATTAAATAATAATATTTGACAATGTATTATTGTTGGGTAAAACCCAGTCATGTGTGTTATGCATACCATCGAGGAAAGTCATTTTTGCGTGTAATTCAAGCTAACCGTGGTTTTTGGTGTAGAGTAAGATAAAATTTAGGTAGTGTGTGGTGCATTATTAACTTGGTGTTGTTTATAATATAGTCCCATCATGGGGATTTAATATAAAATAAACTATTTTAAGTGTTATGTTAAAGGAAAAATATCGCAAAGGTTAAATTAATTCAAAAAAATATTTCAAAAAAATACCAGTGTGATACATTTTACCCCCCACCCCCCCCCCCCTCAAAATTGAATTTCACCCAAAAAATTCATCTCGGTTATCGAATGTTTTATACCTGAAAGTTTCATTAATAAAACCCCACTTTGTAAAAATGGATACTAAAACATCCATTAAAAGGGAAAATTTGGAACCATAATAGTTACACAATGTAATATGTAATTGGGTTTCCACATAAGAGAACATAGGTTGGGAGTAAATATTGGACATGGTGGAAAAGCAAAAATATTTATAAGGAGTGATTGAGGTCATCAATCACAAACATGTGAATGACAAAAGAAAATTTTAGGGCCTCAAAGTCATAAATATTTTATGACTTAAAAGTCCATTAGTCCAAAAAAATCAATGTAATAGGACAACACATTTTATTTTGATCTTTATCCTAAAATTGAGTACTTATTTTATTAACCAAGAATTTCAGGAAATATTATCACTAGATATATTTTTATAAACAAGTTTTCATTTTATTGTTATTCTTTTATCAATTTATATATCATCCATTACTTCAGGTAATGGATGTCCCAAAATTAACATTAATGCCTAAATATCTAAAATATACTTTAAGGATATCTTAAGGACCATAAAAGTTTGGAAAGTATAACTATTTTTCTCTGGCTATTCTTCAAACCCAATATGGTTAATATACCAATATCTAAACCTAAAAAGTAACTCTACTGTTTCATCAATAATAATTATTCAACAAAAATAATTACAGAATAACCTAGACATTTCATAGTCTAGGGGTAGGTGTGAAACCCTTACCATCGTTTGGTCATGGGTTCAAGACCCACAGACTTTCCAAATATTGTTTGTTGTCACCCGACATACATGATGTGATTTTATAAAACCAAACTAATATAATTTCAAAAATAATTAAGTTTTAAATCATTGAAATATGTTCCATCACTAAATAACTTTTTATTTATGGTTTTCAATGCAAACTCAATGCACAAATACTTCCTTTTAATTATAAGTTAATATTCTCGTGAATGGTTAACCTTATGAACCTTCTGAATGATTAATATAAAACACTTAATAAATAAAGTCACAACATCATATTAACATTCATTCTCCCATATATCACAAACTATCTCTTAGTTGTCCCATTCCAAACATGTGAATACCCTGATCAAATATTCTTTTAAAACATGGTAATAACATTAATATCCAAAGATTATTTAGGAATACATGAATTCTTCCCTATTGAAAAGGTCAATAGATATATTCCTTAAATCCAATATGATTTAACAATTATCTATTATGATAGAGATTACAATTTAAACTAATAAATAATCAAATCCATGGTAATTAGTTCTATCTAATTTACTTCATCCAAATCAATCATCTCTTTATCCACTACTCAGGCTTCATCAACTTATTCTTCAAAACCTCTTTCCATGAATTTTAAATAAGAATCATTTCCAGAGGTACCTAAACATCAATCTAATTAGGATTATTATGACTAATGTAAACAATACAGGATGAACATAACAAATCTTTCACATGTCATTTTTAGTATCATTATCTCCATAAAGATAACTAATACTCATACCAAATTCCTTATTTTCATTATGAGATTTCCACAGGGGAAATATATTTTATAAGGCCATGATTTCTAGATATGAAACATTAAATATTATCCATGTTCCTTCTAGTTGTCTCTATTGAATGAAACTAGAAATTAGTGTGTGAGAAACATTTATCAAATTAGGATACCATTAAATCATAAAAAAATTACTTATAGGTTCTTAAATCATGGTTCCTACTTCATTAATTTATGACACCTTAGGTTTATCCTAGTTTAATCCCAGTCATCCTCTATTTATATTATTTCTGACAGTTTATGTAAACTTTTATGAATTCTCGAGGCATATCCCATGACAGCGTCAAACTAGCTAGGTAGCAAGGCTCATTGTCGTGTACCAGATTACCCCAAATCAAGCCTGATACATCTTGATAGAATTTTTACCACAATGTACATCTATTTCATATCCAAATACACCTTTAGTACCCAAACAGGGATATAATTCTAGGAAATCATCCACATTATCCTTTAAAAAAATTCCATGAAATTTTCTTATACATTAACTCATCCTTATACATATCTTTAGATACATCCCTACACATATCCTTAAAAATATACATAGGGATCTCACTAAATCTTTCTCATCATATTTTGAAAATTTTTAATACAACATTCCTTTGATTCCAACAATAGAGTCCCAGAATTAACATAAATAGATATTACATCATTTTAGATGAATATGCAGCACATTACTTAAAAATATTCCTAAGGAATACAATAGTTTTGTGTAATTAAAAATATGGAATCTAAATCTTATATCCTTGTGAATAACCATAAAATATTACCATTAATATATCCACATTTATTACTTATACCTAAAACATTTTTTCATAACCATGGGAATGTAAACATAATAAAGGGGTGAGATCAGATATTCAATAAAGGTTAATAATGAAAATGTGTATGCATAACATGAACAAAATGTTATGCAACATGAGAGTAACATCTGAAGATCATACCATGCATATAAGAGATAATAATAAATATGAACATTTCAAAATACATATATCATAAGATAGTTAACATCATATATCATGAAAGAATAACATAGGAATAAGACATGGAATTTCTGTCATCCATAAGAGTAGAAAATCTTATGTCAGGGTAGCTTACCAAGACCTTTATGAAATATTAGGATTTGGATATGACCCATGTACCTACTTCGGGATTGGGATAAGAACCAGTATACCCTCTTACTTTTAGGCTCGGGCTATAACACATGTACCTTATTCTTTTTGTTACTAAGCTATAACTCATGTGCCCTTTTACTTTTAGGCATTGGATATAAACCATATACCTTCTTGTTCTCAAGATTGGGCTATAAGTAGTGTACCCTCTTACATTATGGATTGGTCTACAACCCATGAACCTTATTGTTTTTGGGATTGGGATATAAACCATATACCCAGCTCATATACAAATTTACATTACCCAATTCATTGGAGGGAGATATAGGTCACACCCATATCATAATAAATTTATACATACATGTGCCATAATATAATGAAACATTCATCATATCATGACCCATAAAAAGAGATAGTTTTATAAATATAAAATCCTAATCCATGATATAAAATGGTTATCATTAATATTTCATCACATTTTATCCTATGAAACTAGATAGGTTTCATAATAAATTCATGAAAGCATAATCCAAGGAAAAAACCTGGTTTCAAAAGCATAAGAGTCGTGGAGGTGAAATGGGTGTATTAAGAATCATTTCATCAAAAAATAAACCATTAAAGAAAGAATATGAATAGAACCATTAGATCATTTCATATAAGAGACTGAGTAATATCATGGGATTTTTATATATATTGATGATAACTTAGATGGATATTTTGAAAAAAAAACATGAGTTAAATATCCTTTCTTCCTTAAAAATGGATCTTTAAAATATAAAGACCATTGAAAACAATTTTCTATAAAAACATATGAAAGAATAATGAAAACTTTTTGAAAACAATTTCCATGAAATTCTCTATTATGACCATTTTCTTAAAAATTATTCTTTTAAACAAGAAAATAAATCTTCAATGAATTGATAGTGGGAAAAATTGTACATGTCATACGAGGTAAAAATAATCATTCTTTTTCACGGTAAAAATTTTAGGAAGATTACTGATTTTTAATGTGATTATAAGAGTCCTTTAAAAAAATACAAAAAAGGGTAAAAATATATTTTAAATAATTTAAGATAATGGTATAATATGCTTATAACCCCTTTTAAAAACATATATTTCGAACCAAAGACAGGGTAAAGTTGAGATTTCATAAAAATACAATATTTCATATATTATATAACAATGTGAAGAAATATGGTAGAAATACTTGAATATATAATGAATCACCATAGTAGAATAAATTTCATGATTTTTCATGAGAGATGGATCATACGATTTCCTCAAAGTCAGAATAAACATAAACAATCTCAAAAGGCGATGAGATTGTCCTAATACACTCTTATAACTTGGTAACATGGGATCATACTATACATGTAAGAAATAGAAAATAATTTAATATTAGATTATAATTAAAATAATAAATTTAATTATATAACATGTAAAATTTAATTATATACACCTCAAAAAAATAATTTCAGAACATAACAAAACATGACTCTTAAAGAAGGAAAATCGAGACACAACTATTTTACTTATTTGGTAATTTCTAAAACAAAAACACCATGAAAGAAATATAATAAAATAGAGATGTGAATTTTATGAACCCGGTTTTTGCTGAGAAAGACTTTGGAATATTTTTGATAATCTTCCAGAGCAGTGCCTTCAGACGGCGTGTGATTCTGAGCCCCAGAGTGGCCGGAATTAAATTTTCAGTGCGTTCACACTGGAAACGCCAAATAAATGTGATAACTCCTAAACGGAGTTCCGGATCAGGTATCCGAGTGTAAAGATAGGTCTGTAATGGGGTGTTTACCCTAGGAACGACATAAAACATGTCGGCACGGGACGTTTGGACCCCTCGCCTGCTTCTGGAATGTTAAACGGATAAATTAATTAATTAATTTATTCGTTTAATGGTGAAATGCTAGTATCTCTTAAACGGTGGCTCATATTGGAAAATCGAGGGAACCGTTGAGTTTAGAGCGTACCGTTTACCCTAGGAGGGGTATAAGTTTCGCGGGCACGGACCTTATGTGAAAAATGGCCCCAGGGGCATGTTTGTAATTTAGCAGCTTCGGACGTTAAATTTTATAACTTTTTAACAGGGTCTCAGATTAAATTTCTGAGACCTATGTTGTGCTCGAAGCGTGGTTTTTAACCTAGGGGAGTCTTAATCCCAACCCTGCCGAAATTTCGGTTTTGGGGCTATCGGGCGGTGTTTAAGTATTTTCTACTTAAACGCATCCCCTCCCCTCTTCTCCTTCTTCTTCCTCAAACCCTACCCTCTCCCCCAGCTCCAGCGAGGCAGCTACATCGAGGAGACCTCTGGCGAGGCACAGCGGTTCCGACGGTCCAGTCACGAAGCGTCGGGCTACCCCCATCGAGGTTGGGGTTTATCGTTTTGTTTTTAATTTCTTGCAATTTTTTAGCCCAATTTGTAACGTCGAACTGTTATCCGATCGTCAATCGATTCCCATGATCGCGTAGTACGTTATCTGAGCTTTCCAGCACTCATTTCGGATTCGAAATCGGACCTCTGAAGCCTCCGTAGCGGTCCGGAAAAGATTCGCGGGTTTTTGGGGTTCTCCGGTCGGCGCGGTGGTCCGACGGTTTCCAATGGCGGCGGACGGTGGTTCCGGGACGGCGGCCAGGGCTTCGGCGGCGGTCGGCTGGCGGTGTGCAACAGCGGGCAGCTACGGACGGCAGGCCGGTGGTGGCGGGGCTCCCTGGGTGAGATGGCGGCCGGCCGGGCTTCCGCGCGGCGGCGCCGGTGTAGCGCGAAGGAGGAGGGACGCGGGGTGCGCGACCCTGCGTGCGGCGCGACCGCGAACCGCATGTTGTGGGTCACTGCGGGAGAGAAAGGGATTGTCTGCCAAGGCCGGTCAGTGGCGACAGGCCGCGGCCAGCTGGCCGTGGCGGACAGAACCGGACCCGCAGCCGGGTCGCGGGCCGGCTGTGGGCGGACCGGCCGGACCGGCCCGGTCCGGCCCAAGGGAGTTTCCCCTTTGGAATTTCCGACGCCCGTAGCTCTCGCTACGAGCGTCCGTTTTGCGCACCGTCAGTGGCAGCACGGACCTTGCGTTGAGAGGAATGTTTTGAGATGGTTTAGGGAATTTTTTATTCCAGAAACGAGGACCCGTGGAGGCACGACGTGTCTTTAAGTGGACGAGCGTGTTTCCCAAGATTCTTGTTTTGGACGGCTCGGATGCGTCCGACGTCTGATTTAAGCACCGTCAGCGACGTTGGGACCCTGGCGTCAAGGCGGAGGATTCCAGGGTAGTCCCGAACATGGAATATGGATATGAGGTGTGGGCCCCACGCCCCGTCTTTCGAGCTGTGTGCAGCGTTTCACGACTTTTTCATCGGACGTCCGTTTGGGGCGTGAGAGCAGTCGTTTCTGGATGTTTTTCCGAGGGGACTGCAACGGTGCAATCTGCCCGATCTAATTCGGCACGATGGTGCGGGTCCCATGAGGGCTGTTTGGGTGTCAACGGTGATTTTCTATCTCTATCACCGGGTGACCGTTTTGGACAAGTGAGTAGTCCATCTTGTGTGCTTTTTCGAGCGGATCGCAACGGTGCGATCCGTTACTTGAGTTTCAGGACTGGGATGCGGGTCCCACGAAGCACCGCTCGTGTGTGGGGCTCCAGAATACACCTTTTTCTCTGGATATCAGTTTCACTCATGTGAGTAGTTCTTTTGACGTGTTTTCCCGAGGGGATAGCAATGGTGCGATGCACCCGACTGTTTTCAGGGCCGAGACTCGGGGTCACAGGACACCGTTCGGGCGTGAGGCGGTGTTGGTGACTTTTTCGTCGGATATCCGTTGTAGGTGAGTAAGTAGTGAATCTCGTGTGTTTTTTCGTGAGGATTACAAGGGTGTTATCCATTTGGTTGTGCAGAGCCTCTTGCGCGATCTTGTGAAAGGTGGAAATGTGAAGGTGCCCCGAGGGCGGTTCTTCCTCTGTGGTTGTAGCGGACCCTTGGCGTGTGATTGAGTGCACTCCTGTGTGAGTGAAGTAATGCTATAATAGATGTGGTTGTCCATTCCCCATTCGTTGAGGTGGAAAGTTAGAAATGTTATGTCATGCCCCCATGTTGACATTTAGTGTCGTGTGCACGATATCCCTTGGGCTGGAGACGTGGTATACCCTGGGAGTATACGAGAGCACTTGGAGGTACGTGTGGTTTGTACCTCAGACATTCATGAGCTTGGTTGGGTTTGACTTGGGGCCACACGTCGTGTGGGCCCCATGTGCGTGTCGTGTTCTGCTTTGCGTACTCTGACCCCTCGCGACATAGAGGGTCCCTCTGTGGGTTTGTTTTCCTAACAGTGTGGTGTTTTTCCCCTGGATCTGTGCTCATTGGTGGACCAGTAGGGTTGAGTGGTTTCCCCTGGTTTCGTTCTCGATAGATTGGCCGGTAGCGGTGCTAGTGACACCCAGTGATGGATTAGACGCTGCACCTCTTTTGGGTGAGTTGTTCTGGAGTTGGTAGGTTGCGCGATACCCACTCCGTGTTCAGTTGGCCAGTGTTGTACTCTCCAGTGGGGATGGCCAGGGAAGTTCTGAGCTTTACCCTCCAGCGGGGCTGGGCAGTGGGTTACTCATCAGCTCCTAGGGTTTACCCTCCAGTAGAGACTAGGAAGTGGGTCACCCGACGCACTTAGTGTCCACCCTCCAGCAGAGACTGGGCAGTGGGTTTCCCGGCGCACTTAGGGTCTACCCTCCAGTAGAGACTGGGTAGTGGGTTGCCCGACGCACTTACGGTCTACCCTCCAGCAGAGACTGGGCAGTGGGTCGCATGACGCACTTATGGTTTACTCTCCAAAAGAGACTGGGCAGTGGGTCACCCGACGACCTCTTAGGGTCTACCCTCCAGCAGGGCTAGACAGTGGGTCGCACGTCGTCTAGTCCTAGGTCTACCCTCCAGCAAGGCTGGGCAGTGGGTCGCCTGTTGAATTATTCCAGGTCTACCCTCCAGCGGGGCTGGGCAGTGGGTCGTCTGATGATGTATTAAGTTCTACCATCCGGTGGGGCTAGGCAGTGGGTCGCCTGAGGATGTATTAGGGTTTACCCTCCAGCAGGGTTGGCAGTGGGTCGCGCGATATCCTATTATGAATTACCCTCTAACAGGGCTGGGCAGTGGGACACCTGTTGGTATTCCAGACTTAGTATTTCCTACCAGGCTAGTCTGTGGCTTCCCTCCGTGGTTACTAGAGTGGGACCCTTGGTTATATGGGTCGGTGATGGAATGGCTTTGACTTTTAGGAGACCTCTCGACTGCAGGGCAGTGACGAGGTGTGGTTTGACTTTCCCTGGATCTCTCAAGTCTGAGGGACACTTTCCCCACCGAGACTCGTTCTTGTGACGCGATCTAAAGCCGTGCGGGCGAGTCAGTGCCGCCCAAATCGGATAGTGTCTAGGGGTGGTGATTGAGCCCCTTGGCTTGCAGTTCAAGGCAGACGTGCGGGATGCTGGGCATCGATGATGGAGTTTACTTCTGGGACTGTTGGATACTCTTTTCTTGGGCTGTTCTACGGGACAAGGATCCCCTTACGAGCTTTTTTGGGATTCTTTCTGAGCATAAGGATATGTATACACCTTGTTCAAGTACCCACTCATTGGGTTTGGCTACTCTATTTCCAGGAGAGGTGAAGATGTGCGGGGTATGACACGTGCTTTCCGTGTTTACATTCTCGTGGTTGGATGAGTCTACTCTCCTGCTATAGGTAGCGAAGACTCGACGAGAAGTTCATCTTCTCACCGTTTCCAGCTCCTTATGCCTGGACGAGTCTACTTATTTCCTCTTGTTGGGTTGAGCTGGACTCTATACTGCACTCTCTGTTGTACTCCCTTTGCTTTTCATGTTCTCTCTACTTCTCACCCTTCGGTACCACCTTTGTTGCTCCCTTGAGCCTTCGGGGTATCCTACTGAGTATTGTTTTTATACTCACCCCTTCTTTGGCTTTGCCCACACTTATTGTGCCCTTGCAGACGACAGACAGGTGGAGCGTGACTTCGGTGGAGCGTAGGAGCTTGGACCACGTGCGGTGGTCGTTGTCGGGTTCTAGGTGGGAGACCCGTCAACTGTTTCTTTTTGTTTACCTATTGCCGGGTTTTGGCACTTTTCTAGTTGGGCGCGTGTTTTTCCCCTTTTTCCATTTTAGCACTTTCCTTGTACTGTTTAGAGGTCGATGCACTTTTGGTGGTTTAAATTTGGAAGTTTCACTTTACTCTGCTTGTCTTTTCTTTTAATCTGCACTTTTGCATTGAGTTTTCTATGTGTGGGTGTTTACAGGTACTTAGGCAAAGGCCTCCCCGAGTTGTTGTGCCTTCAGCGCTGGTCGCAAGCCCCTGGCCTATGGAGGAGGGCTTGGGGTAGTTGCGACTCGAGCCCGGGTAGGGTCGGGTCGTGACAAAGTGGTATCAGAGGTGGATCGTTCCTTGGGACACTGTTCAGACATCCCTAAAGTAAAAGGAATTGGTTTGGATTTAGGGCAACAGTGTTAACATGTCTCGAGAGTGGCTCTCAGGCCAGGGAGTCCAGTGATGGTGCGGCGGCCGATGTATCCATTCACTAGGACTTTGATAACCCGCTTGTCGACTCGTCATGCTGAGACACTTTTTGTAGGGAAATTGGTGTGTGCATCACATAGGATTGAGTATTTTACTTCCCTTCTTGATTCATCTCCCCATCATTGTTGTTATCGGTATATACATATATGCTCATTTGACCGCGGCACTCCTTGATAACATTTAGGATGTCTACGCGAAGATATCCATCCAGGATACTAGATTTGGTTCGTGATGAAGACCCTGTGAGCTACGAGGCCACAGTTTGGGACCCATCATGCGAGCTCCTTTCTCCGGGTGGGTTAGTAGCAGCACCCCCACCTGTTGAGCAGCAGGCTGTTTCAGCAGAGCAGGCTGAGCTTGAGCGCAGGTTGAGCGTGCTCCGTGAGTTCCAGCGGCAGGGACCGCTGAGGTTCATTGGTGAGCCAGACCCTCAGGCAGCTGAGGTTTGGATAGAGACAATGGTTTTCCCTTTCAGGCTTGTGCAGACGCCAACAGATCCGAGAGTGGCTTTGGCAGCCAACCTTTTCTGTGGATCAGCTTGGCGTTGGTGGAGTCTGGTGACACAGCTTCATGACAAGTCGTCGCATTCGTGGGGGCGACTTTTAGTTGTTGTTCCGTGAGGAGTTTTTCCCCTCCTGCTTACTCTCCATTCGGATTCAGGAGATCCTGTAGTTTCAGCAAGGAGGGATGACGGTGGCCAAGTATGCGGCTAGTTTTTCAGACCGTGCACGCTTTTACCCGGACTTGGTCCGTGACGACAACATCCGAGCACGAAAGCTTGAGCAGGGTCTCCGCCAAGAGATTCACACTGTCATAGTACCCTTGGTAGTTTCCATATATTTTGGGGTGCTAGAGTAGGTGCTGGTGAAAGAGGGCTTCCTATCGCGATCTAGTGTTGGTAGTGGCATCAGGCACGTCGGAGCTGAGACGTCTGCCGCAGCTAGTGGGTGTCGGCAAGCAAAACCTCGACGCAGGTGGCTTACGGACAACCGAACTTAGGGGTGTGTTCGTACACCACAGTGGCACTGGAGGGAACCATTGCAGCCCAAAGAGAGTCGGTGCTATGCTTGTGATGGGCGAGGTCACTTGGCATGAGACTCCCCGACCCGATTTGTTGAGAGCTTCGGGCAGGCAGCAGGTGCACCACCACGGCAGAGGCAGCGCCGTGATCGGAGTAGTGGCCAGAGAGGTGGTTCTATCAGAGGAGTGGGAGGATCTGGAGGTGGGGGATGACGTTACGAGGTCTTCCCATTACCACTAGGTGGTCCACATCAGGCTCCGGGAGCTGACAGTTGGGACCATGGACAGTCGCAAGCTTTGGACATCTACGATCCTGCAGAGTATGGGATGGTGAGAGGTACCCTTTGTGACTCTTCTACTTTTTGCAGTAGAATTGTTAGGCTCTTCATGTGAAATGATTTTCTCCCTACTCCTTGTTTGAGGTGTTACCAGGGTGATGCAGGGCGTCGGGTGTAACCCTGTGTTGGTAAGGAAAAAGGCATGAGTCCTTTTCCTTTAGTCGATGGTGTTGACTCCTTTACCTTTTGAGCGTGTAAGAGAGCATCGACTGTGGAACCTAGCATGACCAGATATCCTTGGGTGTTTCACCATATGGATATTCTGAAGGAGGGAATCACCGGGCCTTGTCCCAGATGCGGGCGGTGATTCCAGTCGCGGCGTGCAACGTAGGGGTTCGGTCGGGGAGGTGAGCTACCCCCAAGAGCCTTCGGGCCGTTTGAGACCATGCAAAGGGATGGCGAGGTTCCCTACCGCCTTACCCTAACCCAAAAGTCTGGAGGGGTGCACGACATCGGAAAGGGCTGACCTAGCGTGAACAGATCAATCCTTTGGTCTGTGTGCGGTGACGCAGAGCTGTGTGTGGGTTCTTCTGGGTATGGTAAAGCAAGGTGTGGGCTTAGTACCATGTGTGGCTCCCTAGTTTTTCTTTTTGAGGACGAAAATATTAAAGGAGGTAATGATTTAAGAACCCGGTTTTTTCTGAGAAAGACTTTGGAATATTCTTGATAATATTCCAGAGCAGTTCCTTCAGACGGCGTGCGATTCCGAGCCCCGGAATGGCCGGAATTAAATTTTCAGTGCGTTCACACTGGAAATGCCAAATAAATGCGATAACTCCTAAATGGAGTTCCAGATCAGGTATCCGAGTGTACAGATGGGTCCTGAATGGGGTGTTTACCCTAGGAACGACATAAAACTTGTCAGCGCGGGACATTTGGAACCCTCGCCCGCTTCTGGAATGTTAAACGGATAAATTAATTAATTTATTTATTTGTTTAATGCCGAAATGCTAGTATCTCTTAAATGGAGGCTCTGATTAGAAAATCTAGGGCATCTTTAAGTTTAGAGCGTATCGTTTACCCTAGGAGGGGTATAAGTTTCGCGGGCGCAGACCGTTTGTGAAAAATGGACCCAGGGGTGTTTTCGTAATTTAGCGGATTCGGACGTTAAATTTTATAACTTTTGAACGGGGTCTTGGATTAAATTTCCAATACAGCCATTGCACCCAGAGCGTGGTTTTTAGCCTAGGGAAGTCTTAATCCCGACCCCCCCCCCCCCCGAAATTTCGGGTTCGGGGCTATCGGGCGGTGTTTAAGTATTTTCTACTTAAATGCATCCCCTCCCCTATTCTCCTTCTTCTTCCTCCAACCCTACCCTCTCCTCCAGCTCCGGCAAGGCAGATCTGGTGAGGCGACCTCCGGCGAGGCGCAGCGGTTCCGACGGTCCGCACACGAAGCGTCATGCTACGCCCATCGAGGTAGTGGTTTATCATTTCATTTTTAATTTCCCACAATCTTTGAGCCCAATTTGTAACGTCAAACTGTTGTCTGATCGTTGATCGATTCCCATGATCTCGTAGTACGTTATATGAGATTTTCCAATTCTCATTTTGGATTCAAAATCCGACCTTCGAAGCCTCCATAGTGGTCCGGCGAAGATTCGTGGGTTTTTGGGGTTCTCCGGCCGACGCGGTGGTCCAGCGGTTTCCAATGGCGGCGGACGGTGGTTCCGGGACGGCGGCAGGTGCTTCGGCGGCGGTCGGCTGGCGGCGGCGCTTTTCGACGCTGGCGGAGTGCCGCTGCGGGCAGCTGCGGACGGCAGGCCGGGGGTGGCGGGGCTCCCTAGGTGAGACGGTGGGAGGCCAGGCTTCCACGCGGCGGTGCCGGTGTGGCGCGAAGGAGGAGGGACGCGGGGTGCGCGACCCCGAGTGCGGCGCGACCGCAACCCACATGTTGCGGGTCACAACGGGAGAGAAACGGAATGGCCGTCAAGGCCAGTCGGTGGCGATAGGCCATGGCGGACCGAATCGGACCCGCGGCCGGGCCGCGGGCCGGCTGTGGCTGGACCGGGCAGGTCCGGCCCAAGGGAGTTTCCCCTTTGGAATTTCTGACTCCCGTAGCTCTCGCTACGGGCATCCTTTTTGTGCACTGTTAGTGGAAGTGTGGACCTTGCATCAAAGGGAATGTTTTGAGATGGTTTCAGGAATTTTTAATTCCCGAAACGAGGAGACACGGAGGCGCGACATGTCTTTAAGTGGACGAGCGTTTTTCCTGAGATTCTTGTTTTGGACAGTGCGGACACGTCCGACGTCCGATTTAAGCGTCGTCAGTGGATTTGGGACCCTAGCATCGAGGTAGAGGTTTCCAGGGTGGTTACGGGCGTGGAAGATGGATTTGAGGCATGGACCCCACAACCCGTCTTTCGAGCTACGTGCAGTGTTTCACGAATTTTTCATCGGACGTCCGTTTAGGGCGTGCGAGCAGTCGTTTCTAGATTTTTTTCCGAGGGGATTGCAACGGTGCAATCCGCCCGATCTAATTCGGCACGATGGTCCATGAGGGCCGTTTGGGTGTCAACGGTGATTTTCCATCTCTATCACCGGGCGAACGTTTTGGACAAGTGAGTAGTCCATCTTTTGTGCTTTTTTGAGCGGATCACAATGGTGTGATCCGTTCGTTGAGTTTCGGGACTGGGATGCAGGTCCCATGAAGCACCGCTCATGTGCGGTGCGCCGGAATGCACCTTTTTCTCCGGATATCAGTTGCACTCATGTGAGTAGTGATTTTGACTTGTTTTCCCGAGGGGATCGCAATGGTGCGATGCGCCCGACTGTTTTCGGGGCCGAGACTCTGGGTCACGGGACGTCGTTCGGGCGTGAGGTGGTGTTGGTGACTTTTTCATCGGATATCTGTTGGAGGTGAGTATGTAGTCAATCTCGCATGTTTTTTCGTGAGGATTACAACGGTGTGATCCGTTTGGTTGTGCGGAGCCGCGAGCGCAATCTTGTGAAACGTGGAAATGTGAAGGTGCCCCGAGGGAGGTTCTTCTTCTGTGGTTGTAGTGGACCCTTGGCGTGTGATCTCGCACACTCCCGTGTGAGTGAAGTAATGCTGGAATAGATGTGGTTGTCCATTCCCTAGTCGTTGAGGCGGCAAGTTGTAAATGTTACGTCATGCCCTCGTGTTGACATTGGGTGTCGTGTGCACGATAGCCCTTGGGCTAGATACGTGGTATACCCTGTGAGTATACGAGAGCTCTTGGAGGTACGTGTGGTTTTTACCTGAGACGTTAGTGCGCTTGGTTGGGGTTGACATGGGGCCACACTTCGTGTGGGCCCCATGTGCATGTCGTGTTCTCCTTTGCGTACTTTAACCCCTCATGACGTAGAGGGTCCCTCTGTGTGTTTGTTTGACTAGTAGGGTGGAGTTTTTCCGCTGGCTCTATGCTAGTTGGTTGACCAGCAGGGTTGAGTGGATTCCCCCTGGTTTCGTTCTCGATGGATTGGCCGGCAGCGGTGCTAGTGACACCCAGTGATGGAGCAGATGTTACACCTCTTTTGGGTGAATTGTTCTGGAGTTGGGAGGTTGCGCGATACCCACTCTGTGTTCGGTTGGCCAGTATTTTACCCTCCAATGGGGATGGCCAGGGCAGTTCTAAGCTTTACCCTCCAGCGGGGCTGGGCAGTGGGTTACTCATCGGCTCCTAGGGTTTACCCTCCAGCAGAGACTGGGCAGTGGGTCACCTGACGCACTTAGGGTCTACCCTCCAGCAGAGACTGGGCAGTGGGTTCCCCGACGCACTTAGGGTCTACCCTCCAGCAGAGACTGGGCAGTGGGTTTCCTGACGCACTTAGGCTCTACCCTCCAGCATAGACTGGGCAGTGGGTCGCACGACGCACTTTTGGTTTACCCTCCAATAGAGAATGGGTAGTGGGTCACCCGACGACCTCTTAGGGTCTACCCTCCAGCAGGGTGGGGCAGTGGGTCGCCCATCGTCTAGTCCCAGGTCTACCCTCCAGCAAGGCTGGGCAGTGGGTCACCTGTCGACTTATTCCAGGTCTACCCTCCAGCGGGGCTGGGCAGTGGGTCATCTGATTATGTATTAAGGTCAACCCTCCAGCGGGGATGGGGAGTGGGTCTCCTGAGGATGTATTAGGGTTTACCCTCCAGCAGGGATAGGCAGTGGGTCACCCGATATCCTATTATGAATTACCCTCCAGCAGGGCTGGGTAGTGGGACACCTGTTGGCATTCTAAACTCAGTCCTTCCTACCAGGATAATCTGTGGCTTCCCTGCGTGGTTACTGGAGAGGGACCCTTGGTTATACGGGTCTGTGATGGAATGGCTTTGACTTTGAGGAGACCTCTCGACTGTAGGGCAGTGACGAGGTGTGGTTTGAATTTCCCTGGATCTCTCAAGTATGAGGGACACTTTCCCCACTGAGACGTGTTCTTGTGACGTGATCTAAAACCATGTGGGAAAATCAGTGCCTCCCAAAGCGGATAGTGTCAAGGTGTGGTGATTGAGCCCCTTTTGTTGAGGTTCGGCGAAGACGTGCGGGATGCTGGGCATCGATGATGGAGTTTACTTCTGGGACTGTTGGATACTCTTTTCTTGGGTTGTGCTACAGAACAGAGATCCCCATACGAGCTTTTTCGGGCTTCTTTCTGAGCATAAGGATATGTATATACCTTGTTCGAGTACCCACTCCTTGGTTTTGGCTACTCTACTTCCAGGAGAGGCGAAGACGTGCGGGGTATTCCGCGTGCTTTCCATGTCCAGCTTCTCATGGTTGGATGAGTCTACTCTCCTTCTATAGGTAGCGAAGACTCGACGGGAAGTTCATCTTCTCACCGTTTCCAACTCCTTGTGCCTGGATGAGTCTACTTCTTTCCTCTTTTTGGGTTGAGCTAGACTCTTTACTGCACTCTCTGTTGTACTCCCTTTTTTTCCTGTTCTCTCTACTTCTCACCCTTCGGTACCTCCTTTTTTTCTCCCTCGAGCCTTCGGGGTATCCTACTGAGTATTTGTTTTATACTCACCCTTGCTTGGGCTTTTCCCGCACTTGGTATACCCTTGCGGACGACGGACAGGTGGAGCGAGACTTCGATGGAGCGTAGGATCTTGGGAGCTTAGACCCCGTGCGGTGGTTGTGGTCAGGTTCTAGGTGGGAGACCCATCAGCTGTTTCTTTTTGTTTACCTATTGCCGGGTTGTGGCACTTTTCTGGTTGGGAGCATGTTTTGCCCCTTTCTCCTTTTCAGCACTTTGCTTGTACTGTTTAGAGTTCGATGCACTTTTGGTGGTTTATATATGGCAGTTTCACTTTACACTGCTTGTATTTTCTTTTACTCTGCACTTTTTCATTGAGTGTGCTGCGTGTGGGTGTGTACAGGTATGTAGGCAAAGGCATCCCCGAGTTTTTGTGCCTTCGGCGCTGGTCGCCATCCCCTGGCCTATAGAGGCGGGCTTGGGGTAGTTGCGGCTCGAGCCCGGGTAAGTTCGGGTCGTGACATGAATAAGAATAAATTTATTTATAAGATGCATAAAATATAATATTGGGTAGTAAATACACCTCAAAAAACTAAATATTGGCAAACATATCATGTATCTCACAGAAATAAAAAGTAAAGAAAAATAAACTTACCTTTTGTCATGAATCTCAGCATACTCATTAAAACCACCTGTCTAATAAATTTAAATTTATTATACATATTTTATAGAACAATGTTCTCATATATAATATGATATATGGTTTTATTAAGATCATATATTTCCCACTTTTTATCCATCTTATTTTAAGGATTCACTTCAGATTATATTTTCTTTATTCCCCATATGTGACTTAATTCATTATATCATTGGTCCTTATACTTATATCATAATTATTGAATCTAAAACATTATATAAATATAATTTATATCGATTATAGTTGTAATATTATAATATATTGAATATATAATTATGAAATGGAATACACCGTTCAAGGAGACGATAAGGTGTATGTATACATGATTGTTGTTTCCATTTTTATCACTGTATTGAAAGAAAGAAAATTAAATATTTTCTTATTTGTATATTAAATAATTAATGTTGAATTATAATTCTATATATCATATAATTTCACAAAAAAAATATCCGTAATTCATTCCTATTAGTGTGTGAATGAACCACGTCACTTTGAGGGGTGGTAGACCACCCTTACTTAAATGAAATTATCATATGTACACCAAAAGGAAAGTAAAAAATGAAATTTGTTTTAAAAAGAATATAGAAGATTTAATACATAATAATATAATATAATAAATATATATAAACATATTTTATATCATAATTTCAACCATTAAAGGTGGTAATGAAAATTGAACAATCACTGTTTTATGAGGCGGAAGCTCACCGTACACATAAGGAGTATGTTTGTTTCCCATTAGATGGAGGTTTGTGTAAATGTAGGTATAAACCATAGAATGAAAACATACTAGTATTTTTATAATAATTGTTTTTTATAAAATCATGTAATAAATATAGTTTAAGGGGTTGAGAATGAAAATAAAATATGTGAGCTTCAGAGAAGGTGTTACCTCATAATCGAGTAACTCCTTTTGGTTTGTGCCAAATGGATTCCTTGAAAGACATTCCTCTCATGAATAGTATTATGTGAGGAATTGGGGGATTTTTGTATACAATTTGAGTTTATTTTGGGTGATATAAGGGGCTTTAGTGGTTTGAAAAATTGGGAGTGGTGGGAGCAATTTATAGGGAATATGGAGTGGCACTCTAGTAAATTTTTGAAGAGGGAATTTCACCCATGTTTTTCTTATTGAATATCGATCCAATAATGATCCAAATTAAATAAAAGTATGTATATACGATATATATGTCTATATAATGGATTTTGGACATGTTTATAATTTTTTGGGTCATAAATTTAAGGTTTAATCTTTAGTTGAGATTAATTTTACCTTAATCAAAGTAATTAATTTTAATTACATTCACTAATTTTTTTTTCAAAAACTAATTTTACATTATTAGAAATTATAAAAACTTAATATTTCAAATATTTAATCCTTCTTTTTAATTCCAATCACATAAGTTGTGGAAATTGAAAAAAATTATTCTTAAAGTCGGGTCGACAATGCTGGTTTTTAAAAGTAAAAATGATCAAAAGTGTTCTATGTTTGTATATCAAATTTCAATTTGAAATTGGTTCCAATTACCAAAATTGGATTTATTGATAAAATTATAATATAATTAAAATTTTAAACAAAATAAAAATATAATTAATCTTATAAATAAATTACATGAAAAAGAAGTTTAATTTAAAATAAAATATTTTTAATTATTCATTAACAAATGAATCCTTACAGAAAAATACCAAAAAAATATCCTAAAATAATATTTATGTTTATATTTAAAATATAATGTTAATTTTAACATATTAAATAACTAAAAGTTCATTAAATTAGATTTAAAATGGGTTCTCCATTAAATGGTGTTAAAACTAACATTAAAAACTTTATATGTTTTTATGCATAAAATTCGGTTTGTTATTATCTAATGTCTATCCCATCTATTGGATGAATGCCAAAGATATTTAAATTAATATATAACATATATATTAGATTAATATCTCTTGATAATTATAAATAATATAATTTATTAGGTTAAAATAGCTTTGTGATCAAAAAATTATTAAAAAAGTATCTTTATATTAAATTTGTTTTCATATTAATTTATAATTAATTGGTAACCTATGAATTAATATTATATTTTTTGTAAACCATATATTTTAATAAATTAGTTAATAATTTTTATAACCAATAATCTTATTACTAGTTTATATCCTATTATATTAAATAAGTATATTAAATAATATATTTTTGTTTTGTAAAACTTGGTCATGTGTGTTACACAAGCCATTGAGGAAAGTCATTATTGCATGTATTGCAAGCTAACCATAGTGTTCTATGTAAATAAATATAAAATTTATGTAGTGTATATTATATTATTAACTTGGTGTTTTTATGACACATTCCAAACATAGTGATTTAATATAAAATAAACTATTTTCCCTATTATGTGAAATGAAAAATAACAAAAAGGTTAAATTAATTTGAAAAATAATAATTAACAAAATAATGGGGTGTTAGAATCAATGAGAGACAACGTTTAACCCACCATCCAAAAGAAACCAATGACATTTAAACAAAAATATAACATAATCATTCATGCCATGAATTGAAGCCCTGATTCCATTCCTTAAAGCATTTCTAGACTACAAGATGACCCAACACACTATCACAAATCACCATCGAGTGTCATTTCAAGTCTACACATGTCAAGATGGCACCTTGAAACCAAGATGTAAAGAACTCATCCATAGAATCCCCTTGAAACATGTTTTTTCTGATAAGGATCCATAAAAACACTTCCAAGTCACTTATAAAGTGAATTTTCTGGATAGACACCCCCTTAAAGAATGGCCACCCTAGAACTATGAGCACATTTGTATTCCACTCCATTGGATGTTGTTAGCAGTGGAAATGGAATCGTTCCTCATGTGCTAGAGAATAATGTTATGATTCACTAGAATATACTTACAATGGATCTTGGACTCTAAAACATTAGTTACGGTGTTCCAAGACAACCATTTATGAAATTTATTACTACAAACTAGATATGGGGTCGATTAAATGAAAACACATTTATCATATTTTATCCCCAAGATTATGGAAACATGAATAAGATTCTCATCAACATTGAGTGATGCATCATTGAAACCTATAAAATTTCTCTCTTGTCTAAAATTTATATATGGCACTAGATACCCATAGATGAAGAGCATCTCAACACAATCCCAGTTTTCCTTCTAATAAAGTATATCTCCATTATGAATTTCTAACATCACTTTTTTGTCTTAGAATTTACATCAGATGAGCCATGAACCTTTAAAATCTTGAAAATATTCTGGTACCCGCACCCAAAGATCTCCAATAATCTCCACATTTCCTAGTAATTACTCTTACCTATATAAAATTTCCTTTAATAATGCACCATTCATGATTTGTCTACATCTACTTAATGGATCCATGGATACTATGAAGGTTGTTTCCTCCCATATCAATGGGCTTCACCAACCTGTCCCAAGTATGCCAATGGCATTTCATTTTCTTACTGTAATTTTAAATGAAACCATCCCATATCTTCTTGATACTATTGATAGACCCCTTGGGAGGTTTAATAATCACAATCACATGCATTGGAATAATGGTCAAAAATGTTTCTGTGAAATTAATGCTATCATTGAAAGAGAGGAAGCGGTTATTCCAACTGAGAATTTTACCCATAATATTATAGATAATACCATTGAACATGACATTTTGAACCTTTATTTTCAAGATGATAAATACATAATAGGCCATCCGTTGGGAGCTCTTAGATATCCCAATACAATTCAAGTATGCTCTTCTCCTCCCATTGGAACATTTTCTAGGCATGAACATAACGTTTTTGTTATAATTAATCCTAAATGCACCCTATGAAGAATAATTCTCTACAAAAATGATGAATTTGATCAAGGAACTTCTCATACCATTCAAAAAAATAAATATTCATTAGGAGACATTAAGGGTGATGAAATTGTATTCCATCCCTTAATCATAAATAGAAGAATCAACCCTATCACCACCCTACAAAATAAATTCCTAGAAAAAATCCCCCTGAGCCAAAATGAATGAGCTCAAAGAAATAAGATCACCATATCTAATCCCCATATAGATTTGATGAATCCAAACACTTTATCTGTGATTTAAATTGAGACCCAAAGAGGGGCATAGAATATGAAGAAAATGTTACAGACCTTGGTCGAGAAGCTGGACTATCTCATAAGCCTTCAAATAAAGCACCAATACATCATTTCATAGGGTTTTTACATTTCCACTTGAACCATAATATTATTCCCCATACTTGGAATTAGTCACCCCAGTGTTTTATTAATGATGCAATAGAGTATTTTTTATATGAAGATTCACAAAAGAATAGGTATGTACTAGATTATTGTCATTAGATCCTTCATGTTGAGGGTGATCACTATTATGAAAGTTCATGCTTCTTTAATTAGTGATCCACCATTGAAATAACTCAGATATCCACCATAAACTAAATCCTGATAATAGCCTAGGAAACAGTGAAAAAATCCACAACAAAACCCAGCAGGCCCTGGAGTACTATCTACATCCAATATTCACACAACCACTTCGATATCATGTTTATCCTGGATACCATTCAAATATAAATTCTCCTTCCCTAGACAAGATTCATAATGCTTCACAATAAGAAATAATCTCTTATAACTCAATCTAATCCCCCTATATAAATAAGGCATGTACCAACAAAAATCTTCAAAAAATTAGTAACAACCACATTCCTAGCCACCTTGATATAATTTTTGATGCAACCATCATCCAGCTTCAGATTAATTTTTGTGTTTTATTTTCTCTCTCTAAAACATGCTTGGAAAAATTCCTTTTTTCCTATCCCCTTATTTAATCCAAATAGCTTGAGACCTGATCTTTCAAACCCTTTTATCCTTAATAAGTTTATTGTGAAATAGATTTTTTTCCTCATAAAGGACACAAACAAATCATCATCCTATGTCATTTGAATCCCTTCATTCATCTTATATATATTTTCCTTAATTTCATTATTAATCACTATATACAAATTAGTCTAGGGAAAAAAATTAATATAAATTTTTAGGAGGGAGTGATGATTATAAATACCTACCCCTGATGATCCCTAATCTAATTGATCTCAATAACTCTTAACCTCCTGCAAGAAGTCATCACAGTGACACCAATTTCATTAAAAAACAGATAGAGCTTGTCTATCCCCTATTAATATGGACCAAAAAATGCATGTGGTTATATAGGTCATGAGTGAGCTGATTAATTGAAGATATATGAAATGAATACAATCCTTCATGGTTAGGAATCCACCGATACCAACAACTCCAGGTTCATTGAGTACCCCTCATATTGTTGCACTTGATATATCTTTATCTAGGGAACCCCAAGTCCCTAAGTCCATTGAATTATAATAAATCACAAAATCCCTTCAAATCATGGATAGGAATCCTCAAACCCCCTTTATTCTTATTTTTCATGGTGATAGTGTTAAAATTCATCACTATGAACTAAACAGAAACCATGACCAAGAAGTTGGATAAGCTATCCTAAAATGCCTTCCCCCCTATGACATTACATTTAGAAAAAAACAAAATCAATAAAGGCTTACCCCAAAGGTAACATTATAATTCATTTTATAGAATGAAATGTACCTGAGATAAAGGACATTGACCCCCTCCAAAATATCCATATCTGAGTATTATTTTATAAACAATGAAAATAATGTGTATAACATATCAATATTGAGAATGTGATGAGTTTATGGTATTTCTATTTTGTTTAAAACTAACCACCAACTAAACATGATTCTGATGTGGTTATTTTGGAAAAAAAATCACACTTGATTTGAGGTCCCATGCCTCTTGAATTCTATACATTTAAAGACAACATTAATAAATGATATAAAAGGCCCAGTGGCCATAGTGGTTGGTAAAATTTGTAAGTGCATTGAGGGACATCGCTTACCTGAACATAGTAAGAGTAAGATGAGACCCATCTAAATTTGGAAAATTCAATAACATTATAGGGACTTCATTCATACTAGAAGGACCACCAGATACTAGTGTAGACCAACAGATCTTCACCTCAGCATTCAGGAATGGGGCTAGTGAACCAAAAAAATTGAAGGTTGTCAAGTATTTTCAAGGTGGAAGATGTGGAGATGATGAATCGCGAACCATACCCTCTATATAGGAGACCACCTTCAAATACTGTTGTGATTCACAGGTGTCCTACCCACTTCTGATCCCTCTCTAACATCACCTTACCCATTAGAGGGGATTGAGTCATTGATAATCCAAACACACCAAACTCCACCTTAACAAATTTCACTCATGCCCTAATGATAGCCCCCTAGTTTTGGAATATGGACACTCATTAGTTGGAGATGCCTAAAACAATTCCTTTTTAGGAATGAAATGGAAATCGCCTTTTTTCCTCTTGATAACCCCCCCCTTGGGGTTCAACTAAGTATATATGGGGTTTCCTTAGGCCCTCTGGTAAAGGCATTGGTGACCCAATAAATAGCACTGAGTTCGAGGAGATATACCTAATGGGTACTGACAGGTTGACTTAAGGAACGAACAACACTAGGGAATTCAAATTTGAACCAAATATGGGAAAATGACACAACCTAACAGCTTGTGTGTGAGGAACGTTTATTTATTTTTTAAAAGTCCAAATCAGAGAATGATTTGTCCTCGAGGTCAGAACCCCCACCCCTATTCCAAAAACTTTTTTTTCCTCCACTATTTCACCTATTATTCTACTCTTCATCAACAATACATCCTTTGATTTATCGTGACTCTTATTCTAGATCACTTTCAAGTTACCCTGAAGAAATAAATATTTGCAGAAGCAATGAGGGGATTGAAAAAAAGGCATTTTACACCCCGTAAATTGAGAAATATGTCTTTTACATTCATTATTCAATTAATTAATACATGTTCAATCATCTTATACAATAATTATATGTTTATTAATCATTTATTATATAGTTACCATTCTCTACTTACATTATTATTGTATCATTTTAATGATAAACTACTTAAAAAAATTACACAATGAGGATCCGAATGTTTATTGTCTTTGTAAAACTAATACCATACATAACATTTACTACATGAAACATAAAAATTTATTTAATTCCATCTTCTCTATAGTTTTTATTTCCCCTATTGTTCTCTTTTGTTTGGGTATTCACCGGAGGATATACATCAAAAAGGGGTGAGTTAAAAGACTAGTAAGAGGATAGATAATAGCACAAAACAATATAACATGGGGTGAGAATAATCATTATCATCATAACATAGGTATAGAATCATAGAATGTAGAGGTATCATTAAGAAAATACTTGGAATGTGGAAATGCATAAAAATGAAACATCGTGACTTAGTGGTCAAATACCGTCCATAGTTGTGAGACATTATAGCATCAGGTACATATATATTTCAATTTAATAATGATTTTATTCATATAACTCAATGCATTGGAGGTCTATATAATTATGGGCGCACCTTTCACATCATAACATTTACATTGCGCTATATAATTCTAGGTGCTCCCGTCACATCACAACATTTATATTATCTTGCATGCCATATAGATCATATTTAAATCTTGAACATATAATAACACAAATAATTTAATGGGTTTTAATTCATAAGAATTAGTTCCTAAAACTTTGTGTTCCAAAATAAAATAATAAATTTTATACTTGATATAAGAATCATCATCCTTGATTGAAGGAAACAATCTTGAGAAGTAAAATGTATATTTTTCAAAGAATAGTTATTTTAGAAAACAAGTTTTTTGTCATAATCTCAAGTAGAAAACATATATATCCTAGAAAAGGTAATATAACTATGACTAAATAATTTTTAAGTAATATTTGTACTAAAAATGGCATAAAAAAGGGAAACCCCAAAAAAAGAGAGTTGCGTTCAAGAAATCACTATACCTTGTTTCTTAATGCTTTCCTCACATTAATGTCCTGTATAATAACATTAGATTCATTAACTAACTAATAAAAATGATTTTATTCATGAATAATATTCATTATGGATTTATTATGTTCTTTTATAGTCCTTTTGATGAGTTGTAGAGTCTAAATTGATTGTTTGGGAGTGTTTTTATCTTTGTTTTCATGATCAGTTCACTTGTATACATGAATGGAATTTCGTGTATGATATGGATAAAAATCCAGAATTTTTATTATATGTTGTTAATAATATTAAAGAATTTTAAATGATTTTATGAAATATTTGGTTATATACCATGAGGATGATTCATTAGATAAAAGTGAATGATGATCGTTTTAGGTAAATTTTGGCAGTTTTTTATCACAACAAATTTGTTTTGTTTTATAATGTATTATTATGTGGACAAGTAAGATCTTTAAAATAAAAGGTGTATAAAGATAAACTTTAAAATATTTTTTCAACCATTTAACAATTTTATTAACATCCTTCAAGTCATTTATGGAAAATCAAATATCATCACCAACGATGTCAGTAAATTGACACTTCATGGGCGATGATTTTATTTTTAAGGTAAGAGAAAGGGGGAGGAGTTTAATGTATAATATTCTATTAATGTGTTATAATTCCAGTATATATATTGTAATATAGTAATAATTATATTTTAATTAAGGTGGTTGAAGGTAGAATAATAAAAGAAATTTAAATTAATTGGAAGTTTTAAAAAAAATAGGATTTACCTCTTGAATTCTCCTCTTCAGATCCTCACCATGGCACCTAGGCTTGGTATTTTGATGAGACCAGGAGATCATGGACATGTAGGAGTGATGAGGGATTATTAATGTTTATAAAATAGGAACGGCTAAAATCTGGAATGGTTTGAGGAGAAGATGGTGTGAGGGTCGTATTTTTAGTGGAGGGGTGAAGTGTTTTTTTATTATTTTAATCATTGGTTTATTATTGTTCTCAAGAAAGGAAATAGTAGGGATTATATTTGTTAAAATTGTAATTAGATCAGGTGAGATCAAACAAATGGTTATTAAATCAGCGTGACTCAATTAATAGTTCTTTTATCTTATAAAAGTTTATATACTATAAATTATCATATTTTACTATCCAACAAAAATTCAAGGATATTAGAAAAAATTCAAAAATTTACAGTAACAATTTTTCAATGTGGAGAATTATAAAATGAAACCCATTTTATTAAAATAATTTTCTAAATATGATTAATTTAATTTTTAATTAAAATCATCATTTACTTGTTAAAAACAGATTCTAAAATTATAACTAATTTTATAACATATTGAAAAATTACATAAGTTCTCGTAAAATTATCTTAGAATCACAAGACATAAAAATGTTAATATATAAATTTATTTTATGAAAATAAATTTCATATTAAATAATAATTATAAAATTGTAATTAAATAATTATGACTTACAAAAATACCAATCACTTAATTAGTAAATTTAAAACATTTAATTACATTTTCTATTATACCATTATATTATTTTTAATATTCCAAAATTTTATTTATAAATTTATAGGTGATGTTACTCTTCCTTTCATTGGATTACTATTCATAAGAATCATATTACTATTCCTATGGGTAACATTACTATTCATAAGGGTACATTACTATTCACCAAAAATTATGTTTTCCTTACTTGAATCGAAATATATTACTGATCAGAATAGTGTATGAACGATTTTTTAAATTCATATCACAGAAGTGGAAAAATTATGTTTAACAACTTGTCTATAAATGTCACATAGTATTTAGTATCATTATGTGGTATTGTTTTTATAGTGTGATTTTAGGTGACATAACTATAAGAAGTTAATTTCTATTGATAAAACATTAGGTCATTACATTCTTCCACACTTATGAAATTTCACCCTCAAAATTATGTATTACATTCTAGACCGAAAATAGGTAAGCGTACTTATCCTTCATCGCTTCCTGTGATTCCCATTTTGCCTATTCATACTTATGATTCCTCCACAAAACTTTGGAAAGGTTTTTTATTGTTTCATATAACCTTATTTCTCTGGTCCAAAATCTTTATTTGATGATCCTCATAAGATATATCATCTTCCTGTAGTACCACCTCTGAGTTTAGTACTTATTGGAGATCTCATATGTACTTCTTCAAGAGTGATATATGGAACACATCATGAACTTGATCCAAATTCGGTGGATGTGCAAGCTGATAGGCCACATATCCTACAAGATAAAGGATCTCAAAGTGTCCAATGTACCTTGGGCTTAGCTTATCTCTTTTTTAAATGACATAAATCTTTGGTATAGTGATATTAAATGGGGGAATTTATCTCTAATGTCGAACACCAAGTCCCTCTGACGGTTTTTAGCATAGCTCTTTGGTTGACTCTGATCAGATTTGATATGTTATTGGATGGATTGAAACTTTTATTTCATCTCTTCTACATGATCAGGTCCAAGTAGATTTCTTTCTCCAACTACATACCAACTAGTTGGAGTTCTACAACGCTTTCCATACAGATCTTCATATGGAGCCATCTAAATACTTGAGATGAAGCTATTGTTGTATGAGAACACAACCAATGGGAGATGTTGATCCCATCCACATTAGAATTATAAATAAGGGGCCCTTAACATATCTTTGAGTGTCTGAATATAATTTTAGTTTGGCTATATGTTTGGGGCTGATAGGTACTGTTGAAATTAAATTTTTACTCAAGGTATGTTGAAGACACCTCTAGAATTTAGATGTGAACATGGGATCATGATAAGATACAATTGAGAGTGGAACCCCATGTAGTCTCACCACTTCCTTAAAATATATATATTTTCAAGTTGTTTAAGATAGAGTTCTTCCCAAATAGCTATGAAGTGGGATATCTTGGTTAGTCAATCCACAACATCCCATATTGCATTATTTTCTTTGGTATTCTTTGGGAGACCTATGACCAAGTCCATGGTGACATTCTCTCATTTCAATATGGGTAAGTGCAATGGTTTCATCATCCCTGTATAATTTTTACACTATTCTTTAAATTTCTAACATATCAATCACCTTGAGATATATTTGTAAATTTCCTTCTTCATGTTATCCCCCAAAAATTGTTCTCAAAGATTATGGTGCATCTTGGTGCTACTAGGACGGATAGAGAAACATGAGTTATGAGCATTTTCTAATAGATCCTTCTCTATCTGATGTGATGAACGCATATAGATCCTTGTTCCAAACCGAATTGAACAAACATCACTAATATAGAACTCATGAAGCCTTCCTTCTTTTACAGCATTCAACTTCTTTTGCATCATCATATCATACCTTTCTCCTACTTAATCTTCTATTAGATAAATATTTGGACAATAATTTAGGTAAGGTGGGATTTATTCCCTACCATTACGATTTGAAAATACAACCTTTTCAAATCCATAAAGATATGGTTTTTCTCAATCCGCAATATGGAAAGAGTAACAAATTCTTTTCTTCATAGATAATCAACTGCCTTATTCATCTTTCCAGGAAGAGAGTGAATAGAGAAATCATAGTCTTTAATTGGCTCTAATCATATCCTTTTATGGATGTTGTGATCTTTTTGTGTGAATATCTACTTTAGGATCTTGTTATTGGTATATATATCACATTTATCACCATAGGGGTAATGCCACCAGGATTTCAAGGAAAACAATTATGTGATTATCTCTTTATCATGCGTAGTGTAATTATGCTCAAATATCTTCAATGTTCCTAATGCAAAGGCTATCACATTATAATTTTTCATGACCACAAAACCCTAGCCTTTCTTGAAAGCATCAATGTATATCAAAAACCTTTCTCTACTTTTTGGTAATGTAATTATAGGTGCAATGATAAGCCTTCTCTCTTTCTCCTTGATTTTTTCCACACATTATTTTATTTAAAAATAATTTACCCCTTTCTTTGTTAACTTAGTTAGTAGGCTTAACAATTGTGAGAAATTTCTCAAAATATGTCGGTAATAACCTACTAATGAAAGAAACCAATAGATTTCTATGAAACTAAGGGGTCCCGGACATTCTTCAATTGCCTTGGTTTTTTAAATGTATATAGAAATTCTTTAACTTGTGATCATATATCCAAATAACTTTAATTGCTGCATCAAAAATCACACTTGCTAAACTGGGTGTACAACTTATCATTACTCAGTGTTTCTAAAACAAGTATTAGATATTATTCTTGTCCGTACTTGATCTTGCAGTAGATCAGAATTTCATCAGAAAACACTACCAAAAATTTATCTAGGTATTGTTTAAAACAATTTTCATATTATCAATGAATATTGAAGGGGAATTAATATGTTTTAGGGAATCATTGGAAACTCATAGATCCCTTAACATGTACAGAAGGTGGTCTTATGAATATCATCCTTCTTCACCTTCAGCTGATGATATCCAAAATAGAGATCCATCTTTGAGAAGTAATTAAATCCTCTCAACTTATCATATAAGTCATCAATACTCATAATATGGTAAATTTTTATGTTGACCATTTTGAGTTCCTGATAATCAATAAACAACTTCATTGTTCCATCCTACGTCATGAAAAAGAGCACTGGTGAACCCCACAGTGATTCACTTGGAAGTATGAACCATTTATCAAAATGCCCTTGTAACTATTTATTTATCTCATAAAATTCAATAGGAGACATCCTATAGGGACACATTTAGATAGGAGTAGATATATGTATGAGTGTTATTCAGAACTCTACAACACAATCCGGGGGTATCCTGGTTAACTCTTTAGAAAATGCATCACTATATTCCCTCATGATGGCTAATTCCCCTATATGGATAACTTCCTTTTATTCAACCATTTTATTGATGTATTTCTCTTCATAGGGAATCCACAACCACACCATTGATGTATTTTTAAAATGAAATTCATGATATTCCTTTCATTTGTAGATGAGGATAGGATGGTTAAGAATATGGAAGGTTGTTTTCTTTTCTTAATAGTTTATCTCTTCTCTGTATAAATAGATCCAATTCATCCCTAGTATAGATTAAAATTCAACAAAGGAAAGTATCACAATATTTCTTGTAAGAATATTCTCACATATTCTAATATGAGAAGAGTCCAACACTTGGGTTACAATGATTGCACCCCCTACCGGTTTTTAGAGATATCTCTACTTCATGGTTTCAGGGCTTCGATGTAATAGTTCTAGAAGACATGCGAGATATAATGAAATGCATATAGCCATAATCAAATAAGTATTTTTATGTTATAGAGTGAATATTAAGTGTACCATTTATGACTTCATCATCATGCTCTACTTCCATAGTAGTGATGACATAATCCTTCCCTGGAACCTATTGTTTTGGTGGCTGATGATGCTGATTACCCTCACGGTCTAGAGGTTTAGTGCACTGGATTTCATAATTCCCTTTCTCCCTACTTTTGTATAATTGGACCATGGGTAGTTATATCCTTTACATTACCACATTATCTTGAATTTTCATGTATTTTCAAAATTCTTGATCTTTATGGCCTTATCTCCCACCTCGAAAGGACTTCCCCATCCCTCTGTTGGCATTCCCAAGATAATTCTTCCCAAATTTTTTACATATGGTTGGTTGAGTTTTCTTTCAACATTTTTCATTAGATAATATAGATTTAAACTCCATATTTTTTTTCTTATCACCATAGCCATGTGACAATTCTCTAAAATCCATCTCCACTTTGAGAGCACATCGAAATAATTCTGCATACCTCTCAAAGTCTAAAATTACAAGACCCTTTCGAAATTATAGGTTAAAACAACTAAAAAATATATCAATTTTTCTATCATTTGTTGATAAAAATACCTGAAGAGTACTATGAAATCCTTGTAAAATTTGATTCATAGGCCATGACGTATTTCCCTTCCTTTTGCTTCCACTCTACAAATTCTATCTCCATTTTAGATCAAATAGGTCAAGGGAAATACTTATTAAGAAAAATTATCTTAATGTCTTCCCACTCCATCTCATCAATTTCATCCCTTGGCTTTATGTTCTTAATCAAATCCAAACATTGATCGACCTCTCCATCTAGATGAAAAATAGAAAAATTCCCCTTCTCCATCTTATAATATTAAAAAATAAAAAAGATCATCTTCAAAAATTTGATCCACTTTTCCAAAACTAGTGGATGAGAAGATCTAATAAATGTTGGTGGTCATTTCCTTATAAAACACTAGATATTTTGTTTCTATATCTTTGTTGAAGGAGTAAATTCCAAATTATTTAGGTAAATGTTCATAAACTGAGACATCTAGGTAAGAATCACCATTAAATTTTTAAATCCACCTCCCAAAGCATTAGGGATGTCATTATAAAAATCATTTTACTATCACTCGCATGAGTTGTTGGCCTAGTTTTTTTTTTGAATCCCACTATTTTCTAAAATATAAAAGCTTGGAACAAAACATAAGTTCACAATTCATGAATATATATTTTATTCCTTTGTGAAATTAAGTCTATAGGAATATATTGTGGATACCTATGTTTAGAAATGCATCATGGGTTATTATATATACATAGCATCATACTAAATGTTTTCACTAAGGTTATATAATATTAATTACCAAATTAACTAAACCATCCTCTAATACCAACTATAGAGACCATTCTCTACTTACATTACCATTACATCATTTTAATGACTTACAAGTTTAAAATATTACACAATGAGGTTCCAAAGGTTTATTTTCTTGGGAAAAATAGGACCATAAATAACTTTTACAACATAAAACATAAATATTTTTTTAATTACTTCTTCTCTAACTTCTTATTTCCCCTTGTGATCTCCACAGTACAAGTAGTCACCTGAGGATATAAATCTAAATGGGGTGAGATGAAATCCACGTAAAAGGACATATAAAACATGAAACTATATATCATGGGGTGATCATAATAATTATCATCATTAAATAGGAATAGGTTCATAATCATGAGAGTAGTCATTAAGAAAATACGTGGAATGTGGCAATGCATAAAAGTGAAACACCATGTCTTAGTGGTCAACTACCACACATAGTTATGAACAAAGCTAGCATCATGTTCACACATATTTCAATTTACTCATGATGTTATTAACATTACCCAATGAATTGGAGATCTATATAATTTTAGGTTCACTTATCACATCATAACAATTACATTACGCTATATAATTTTGACTGTGCCTATCACATCACAACATTTACATTATCATGCATGAAACATAGAACATATATCAATCTTAAACATATAAAAATAAATGGGATGTATTGTGTTTCATTTCATAAGAATAAATTAAGAAATTTTTTTTCCCAAATGAAAGGATGAATATCATACATGATATAAGAATCATCAACCTTGAGTGAAGGAAACTAACTTGTAAAGTAAAAGGTGATTTTTTTTTGAAAGAATAGTTCTTTTGGAAAACAATTTGTTTATCATAAATTAATGTATAAATAAATTATATCCCAAAAAAGTTAATATAATGATTAATAAATTATTTTTAATTAATAACCATACTAAAAATTGGGTGAAAAAGGTAAAACCCAAAGAAATAATGTTGAGTTTGAGAAATCCCATAACCTTTGGTCTGAATGATTTCCTCAGTTTAATGACTTGTATAATTGCATTAGATTAATTTATTAAAAAAATATAGAACATTTTAAATATTAATATGATTCATTATGTCATTATTATGTTATTTTATAGGCATTTTTATGAGTTATAGTGTCTAAATTCATTGTTCAAGAGTGTTCGTTTTCTGAGTTTTTATGATTATTTCACGTGTATGCATGAATGAATGTTCGTGTATGATGTGGATAGACATACATAATTTTTATTTTATATTTTTATTGATATTAAATACTTTTAAATGAAATTATTAAGGATTTGGTTATATAATATGGGGTGATCCATTAGATTAAAGTTAATGATGATCGTTTTACATTAATTTTAGAGGTTTTTTATCACAATGAAATTTCATTGTTTTATCCATTATTATTATGTGTATATGTTAGTTCTAGAAAATAAATGGGGTTATAAATTCATTTTAAAATACTATTTCAATTATTTAATTGTTTTATTAACAGGATTGAGGGAATTTAGGGAAAATGAAAGTCAATCCCCCACGATATTGGTAAATTTACACTTCACATGCGACGATTTCATTTTTAAGATAAGACGAAGAGGGAGGGAGGAGTTTAATGTTTGATCCAAAATTAACATGATATTATTCCTTTATATGTGATTTAATTGAGTTATCATGAAATTTTAACGAGGGTATGTGAGGAGATAATAATAAAATAAATTTAAATTGAAAGGAAATTAATAGAAATGATAGAGGATTTACCTATTGAATTCTCCTCTTGAGATCCTACTCAAGGAACCTAGGCTTGGCCTTTTCATGATAAAATGATATCTTGGATTTAGGGGAGAGACTAGGGAAGATTATTGGGGATGATATAGTCAAGGATAAAATCCTGAGAGGTGTGAGGAGAAGAGGGAGTGAGGGTGTGAGGGTTTGTATTTATAGTGGAGGGGAGGGTGTTTTCTTATTATTTTAATCATTAGTTTATTATTTTTCTCAATACATGTAATAGTGAGGATTATTATGAGTAAAAAATAATTAGATCATGTTAGTTCTTACCAATTTTCATTACTTCAGTGATGACTCAGTGAATAGTGATTTTATCTTTTAATGTTATATAATATACATTACCCTATTTTACTATTCACCAAAAATTCAAGGATTTCAGAAAAACTCCAAAATTCACCCTAACCATTTTTTGATGTGTATAATTAAAAAATGAACTAAATGTTATGAAAATAATATTCTAAATATGATTAATTTTTTATTTAAAATCATAATTTACTTGGAAAATACATATCTTAAAATTATAACTAATATAATAACACTTTAGAAAATCACTTAAGGTCTCATAAAATTATCTTAAAATCACAATACATAAAAATTTTAATCTATGATTTTTTTTTGAAAATACATTTTCATTTAGATTATTAATTATAAAATTGTAATTAAATAATTATAAGTTACAACAATAGAAATAAGTTAATTAATGATTTTAAATTATTTATTCACATAGTTTTTTATACCATTATTTTATTTATAAGATTTCTATATTTGATTTATACTTTCATGGAAGAGTTTACTATTTAGTTGGTATGTTTAGAATTCATAAGGTTCATATTACTATTTATAAGATTTCTATATTTGATTTTCTATGACATAACTACAAGAAGGGAATTTACATTAATAAAATAATGGGTTGTGATATATTACATTACAATATATTTATATATCATTCTATATGGGAATTTTATGACATTTTATTACCATTTATTATCAATTCCTTTTTAAGTTATGTTTTGGGTAATAATCGTTTGGTTTTTCATACATGTTTTTTTTTTAGTACCAATAATTTTATCTTGCTTCAATGTTATCTGAATTTTTAACCATGATATAAATATTATATGTGTTGAGTATATATTTATTTATAGTAATATATATAATATATGTATAGAAAGTGAAATACATCGGTTAAGGATATGGTAGGTTATACGTATGCAAGAACATTGTATCTATTTTGTAGATGTAATGAAATAAGAAGTGGTAAATGAAATATTATAATTCATGATTAATTTTTATTTAATATATATATATATATATAATATTTTTATTAAAACCATCCTTATAACCTTCCATGTAATGAATTAATGAATGAAATCGCTTCGCTAGGTGTTAGTCCGTCATAAACATGAGAAACGTTATAAGATTCTCACAAAATAGAAACCATGAAGGTATGAATGACATAAATATGTTATAAGAATAATAAAATCTTCAATATCATATATTAAAAATAAATACATACATATATCTAATCTTGAGAGGTGGTAATGGAAAACTAAATTACATAATTTTGGGAAGTGGTAGTCTTATGTACACTTGAACGATTATTTGGAAACCCATTTGATAAAAGTGGATATGTTTGCTGGTAATTCCCTTAAGATAATAACTCCTCAGTATATGTAATATTCTAAATATGTTTTATCATCATTTTAAAATAATAATTTAAGGATGCATAGGAATAAACAAAATGAAACTACTTGATGAATGTTGCCTCTTCTACAGGTATCCTCATTTGGTTTTCCCCAAAATCAATCCTTGGTAGGAATTATTTCCTAAATAAGGCATATAGGATGATATTTCGAAAGTTTCGAATGAATTTTTTAAGGTATAAGACAAATTAAAATGATATTAATGAGTTTATAAGATAGTATTGAGGGTGGAATTTTATAAGTGAGGTGAGTGGAACACCTGTAAAATTTTTGAAGAAAGAATTTCCCTTATATTTTTTCATATTAAATGGATCCAATAATGAACTCTTATTGATCCTAGAAGTTATAAGGCCCAAATAATCATATAACAAAATTTTGAAAATTTTTGTGTCATTTTTCACCCTTATTGTTTTACTTTATTCTCTCAAGTATGCCCATTTTTACCCTGATCACGGTAAATAATTTTTACGGTTGTTACTATTTAATTTTGTTAAAAAATTATGTTGAATATTTTAGAAAATATTTTTTCTGATTCCAAATATGTAATCCATATTTACAAATTTCATTCACAAATTTAAAATAATTTAAATTAATATTAATCTCGTGGACGTGATGAGAATTCATGTATTTTAAGAGAAAATGATTAAAAGATTACTATGGTTTTATATCAAAATTCGATATGCAATTTATTACAATGGCCGAAATTAGATTAATGTATATATTACTAAACTAAAGTTATATTAAAACCAATTTTAAATATAAATATACATAATAAATGAATTATACGAAAAGGAATTTTCAATTTAAATTTTATATTTTCATCAATTCATCATGACTATAAAACATTTTATAAAAATTCAAAAAATTCACCTTAATATAATTTTTTCATTTAGATTTGAAAAATGAATTTATTTTTATTAAATATATTTTAGAAAAAATAAATAAATTTATTTTTTTTATTTTTCATAGAAATAAATAAAGAGAACATTTTTTCAAAATGTTATTTTCAAAATTTATTGAGCATTTATTGAAAAATTAAGTTATATTTATATATATATTTTTCATTATATAAAACCATTATACATAATATTTAATAACTATTTATTATTATATACATCACCATGTTTAATGTCTGGATTATAACAGTCATATATAAATAACTACATTAATAATAATTTTTGGGTTTTTCAAACCTCAGTGTTGTGTGCAATGAAATATAACCCAATTTTGCATGTAGTGAAAAAATAAAATGGTGATTATTGTAACACATGATATAAAAGAAATTTAATTTATTTCAAAAAACTAACAAAAACATGGAATGATACATTGAAGGCAACCTAGATAGTTACACAATTGATGCAAACAAAACAACATGAATCACAGAACAAGACATCATGTATACGATAACATGTTATGTAGTCATACATGGTTTGTATATAAATATTACTTTAAAAGGACAACAAATAGTGTTAGTCTCATTTCATATTGTTTTATGGTACACATCATGCAAGACAAATACTCTAAAAGTTATTTTAAGAAGAAAAAAATGGTTAATGATGCTTCTCCTCCAGTAAATGAAGTGTACTTAATTAATTTTAAAATATGATATTTTATTTTATTAAATTATAGTGGATGTGAATAATAATGAATATATTGAATTTTAATTAATATAATTAATTATTAAATTTTTAACATTTTTAATTATTATTTTAAAAATTTTATTACATTCAAGAACAGATTGAACTGAATGGTAGGTAGTTTAACTACATAGTAATTTCATGTGTGTAATATCATGTTCTTGGGTGACCTATATTTGTGTGGGGTTCCTATTTAATGTAATAAATTATTACATACTATTTCATGATAAATTCATTATTAAATTAAATACAATGAACAATGTATTATCCATTTAAAAAAATTATTTACGAGCTTAAATTTACATGGATTAGATTATATAACCCTAAACCCTAGGTTTACCTATCCTCAGAGTGTGTAGGCATAAATAATAAAAGGATACCCATAAATAGAGAAAAAATGTATATATTGGGATTTGTTGAAACCAACTAGAGAAGATACCTTGGTTAATAATTGAATGTTATAGATTGATCAAATCCTAAATCATGGGTCAAGGGTTATGGGGTTGATTGTTTTCACATTTTAAACTTAAAAATAGTTAAATATCATAATAAGGTCATATGTTTATTTTATTTTCCTATTCAATGGTTATTTATTTATCTATGATCAATTTTTTATTTCATAATTAAATGTGATCATATAATGTAAATGAAATTACAATCATGGAAGGAAAAAAATAAAATTAATGGATCATTCATCAATTGTTTTGTGATTCCAAATTAATTATTTATAGAAAATACATATAATTTTAACAAGAATATAAAGGGTAAAAATAATAAATATTTTCAAGTAAGGAAAAAATAATCTATCTAGAAAATATTAGGCCATAATTTCTTTCCAACACTATATTTTGAATGAAAACAAATTTCAAAGTACTTATCTAGACCAAGATAGGTTGTTTTAGCTTATTAGTAATTTATAACAAATGTTTTGGTTTGAAATTGCCATATAAGAATCTTGATTTTGTTGAATAATAAATTCATGGTGTAACTTGGATGAAAGATATGATTATTTCAACGTTAGATATTTTTAATTGTGGAGTCAACGTAATTGTCAAAGTAATTTATTGTTAATAAAATTTTCAACACCACATGACTAAATAAAATTGAGTAATTTTTCAGGCCAACATCTTGATTATGAGAAGGGAAACGAGGATTTGTTCAAGTAAAATATCTATATGAAATTATATTACAAAAAAATCATTGGCTATTGGGATTTGATAAAGTAGTAGAGGAAAATAAAATAAAAATTATCACATTAGACTATATAGTCAAGATAATGTACTAAAATATGATTTCAAAAATTATAGAAAGTGGAAATAAAAAACTGCATGAATAATAAGATTTTTTGGTTTATAGACCATTTGCTAATAATAAAAACATTCATAGAGTGGTAAAGTATTTTTTACACAAATATAAAATTGCGAAACTTATTTTATGTGCTAGAGTACCTTATTCTTGGTTACCCACCTCACCAAGAAAGTGAAGGAAAATGGAATTCAATAATAGATACATATGGGATGATTTTAATGTCTATAATATCTTGTTACCAGATAGAACTATAGAGTTGAATGTGTAAATTAATCCCATGGATGTAAACATTGTTATATCTAAACTCTTATATATTATGAAATATAAATATAGAAATGAGATAAATATAATTTACATTTCACTTTATCACTGTAAACTGTGATATAGGTATCAAGTTAGTGATCTTATCTTCATGTTACTAAATTAATTTGACAATTTATTAGTGTTATGATTACATGTTGATAATAAATCATTTGTTAAATAATATTATTATCATTATCACCAAGATACTACATATACATCCAGAATTATTGGATGAACATTGATGAGAATCCACACAAGATTCTTTTGATGATGATTTTTCAATAAGATAAAGAGTGTTGGGTTTATAGTTTCTCGCCTTTTATTTTGAAATAATTCTAAAATATCTTAAAATCCAATGATCAGTTTAATCTCAATGGTTCCATTACAATTTCCTAAATTGAGAAAAACTATTAAAAGGAAATATGGTGAATAGAAAGCTATATAATATATAGAAAATATATGTTTAGTCCTATATTTAATTAATATTAAGGTTAATTTCTTGGTGAATGACTTAAAATAGTAATACATGGTCTAGGAAACAATATCTTAAGGCATGTATCTAGGGGGTTATTGATATTAATACAGAGTATAATTTTTCAAAATTATTTTTAGAAAAATAGAAAAATTCTTGATTGAATTATTGTCTATGTTAAGTAGCCTGAAATATATTTCAATTGATGTTTAATAAAATAGGAGGAGAATCTTATAATTAATAGACTACATATAAAAAATTTTACATTGGAATTTATCTCATATTCTATTATATATAATGATTATTGATATTTATCATGTATAAATTATATATTGGTAATATCAAATTGAATATATATAACTGCACAAATATATAATTAAATATATCAAATGATACATAAGAATGTAAAAAGGATGAGTTTTGTGTTTTTTTATAAATTTTAAAACTTGTTGATAAGGTGATATAGAAATAGTCTTATTTTTGATAAATTTAATGTTATAACATGGTAGTGATAAGTTAATATTCAAAAAAACGTATTATAGCTATTGGATTCTATTTTTATATTGCATTAATAAACTACAACTTTTGATGAAACTTAAGGAATATTTTAGCTTTGTTTTGTTCGAGGATATGGTTTTAGTTAAGATGCCAAATTTTAACATAGTATAAAATATTAATAATCATTGATATCACCTATTAGGGTATTGTTTAAGAGTGGTTAGGTTTTAATAAGTATAATAATCCAAAAATAATGGTAATTCTAACAGTTATAGTCATACACAATATAAGGTTTTTTGAATTGTGAGATTTGATTGGTAAGTCAGTTGGTGGTTCAACTGAAACTAAGAGTCTGTTAGAGTTGGGGCCCTAGAAACAATTTTCATTGTACTTATGATTACATGTATATTTAATTTCTTTAATATTAATAAATATTTTATCATATAAAGAGTTTTATTATGCATAATAGTTGTGTGTTAATATCCTTATATTATTTTTCACATTGAATGTTTATAGAAATTCTCCTCTATAGTGAGAATATTTATGTGATATTAGAATATTAATATACATTTATTTAGGTCTATATGAATTAGATATGACATTACATAGATAATGTTTTAACATTTAGTCTTGGAACTCACAATACATTGTGAATTATTCTCATGAATTTTATATAATCTAACCAATATGAAGGGGGGTTATGAGAACAGATCCACCAGTAGGTATTCCACAGGTTATATGTTTCAATGGATAATAATATTTAGGGAAGTGTTTATTAGTCCTTATACTTAATATTAATATTAATTTAGATCATGAATCATGTACTTTGATGTATTAATGAAATTTGTCATAGAATATACTCATATAGAAGTAGGTAATGTTGGGTGACTCTTAAGTGATCTTCCATTAACTGAATATGTCATTAAAGAATTTTAAACTTCCCATATTATAATTTGGTGTCAAATACCTTTTGATAGTAAAGGAACTAAAAATTAAATCAATATACATGGTGATTGATTGAAAAGTTAAATTTATTTAGTCAATGAATTATATAACAATCATATCAGTTGATGACACAAGTATGCAACCTTCTTGGAGCGGTATTGTGACAAGGGGATTATATGACACAATATATGTTTTATAGGTTTATTCCTATTCTGAAATTAACTCCTTTCTGAATGTATTCCATGATGCGCTACTTGAAAATAATCATGGAATTAGGACAACCTACCTAATTCTATTGAGAAAGTTTCCTAAAGGGACACACACTTCGTATTTCCAAAATCTCATTTATATTCAATTTTAATTTAATAATTGATATATAAATTATTATTATGGAAAATGTATAATTATTATTCATGCTATATTGATAATTTAACTCAATCCATTGTTATATTAGTTTCAAATATAATTGACTTGAATATTAAATATATATTCATCCTTTGGATGGTAAATGCATATTATTTATTTAATTACTTATTTATTAAATAATTTAATGATATTTATTTATTTAAATATATATCTCGAATTTTGATAATTTTCAATGAAGATTTATGGGTCGAGGGAAGGTCTTGAAGAGAAATGATATATTTTAAATAATAATATTTAATAATGAAATATTTATTTATTTAACAAAAGATATTTAAATATCCTTGATTAATCACATGCCATGAAAATAATTAGAATAATAATATTATTATTATACATAGGATTTCTTGGGATAAATAAATTCACTAAGGGACTTTTTTCAATAACTGGTTCTCTAACCCTTAGTAGAAAACCCAACATCTATCATTAATAGGTTAGCTGAATTTTTTTCAACAATATTTACTCACATGGGAATTCTTCCATGATTGATGAAAATTCTGTCCACAATTATCTAAATAATGAGAGACTATTATCCCCTCTTCCCTATAAAGATTAATCGATCAAGGAAGGATTCTTCAATCTCAAATGAATTCTTTTGGTGATTGATGGTGAATGACATAAGATGATCAATAACTCCATGCTACCACCAAGAGTTATGTGGATGATATTTTGAGTTTTGTTTAACATGTGTGGATACAACCAGAATTATTTTAATTTTGATTTACCATTATGATTATGGTATGATTAGTTTTTCCTCAAAATTAATTAGTGGGAAATGAATTATCGATGAAAGGTAATTGTTATTATATAAATTCAATATAAATTATATGAAACAAATGACCGATTTTTCAATATTTTGGGTGTTATATAAAAACTCATCCCTAAAAATTAAAAAATCATGAGATTAATGCGACTAAATTAATATCTTTCAATTGATTATATTTTTAGATTTATATTTTAATACAATTTGGGCATAACTAATACATAACCATACCATATAACACAACATGGACACATCTTATTAGTAGATATTTTTTCTACAATATAAATTTAAAAAAACATAATATCTTTTCATAAAAAATTATTCATGAACATAAACATGACCTCTTAATTTCCCTTAACCATCCTTAAATCCTATGAAAAACATTTTAAAAGTATAAGATGACCGCAAAAAACAAATTAAGGGACATAAAATAATAAATAAAAAATGTTGCTCTAGTTTAAACATGAAAACTCATGTAATGTTTACCTTTGTCATCAATGTTCTTTGAGATTATAAAATAAAACATTTTTACCTGAAAACGAACACACTTTTTTCCTAAAGGAGTCACTTAAAACCGATATAAGGTAATTAAAAACATTTTTCTATAACATATAGAATCACATTAATAACCAATTTTAAATCCATTTTAGGATTCACTAGATACTAGTAGAATCCCAAGGAGGAACAATTTTGTGACTGCCTCATTTATTTTTATTAATATAATGATTCTTACCAAATTTATTATAGACCTATCTGTAAACACCCCATAATTTATGATATAATAGGCCCACACAATGCAATTTGGGTGTACCCATCAAATAAGTTGTAACAGGATCACTCGTCGCTATCTAGGTGCACTTATTTCTCTTTTATAATGATCAATTAAAATATAATTAATAAAATATTTTTAGTCATTCACTTTTACGTAATAAAATATTTGAAAAAATATATTTTAAACTTTTAATAAAATATCTATTGGATATCAAAATTCATATTCCTCTTAAAACCAAATTTTTTAAATAAAAGTTAATAAAAAGGTGTAATTGTTTTTCTCAACATAATACGTGAAATATTAATAAATGAAGATATAAATCAAATAAAATACATGGTATTTTAAATTTCATTGTCTATATAAAATTTATAATAGAAAATTAATTTCATCATTTTGTCAAAACGTTCCGTATAAAACAAAAAAAAGATTACTTTTGAAAAGATTTAATGTAATGTAAAAGAGTAATAATATGTAATTTAAAAATAATTTTTTAAATATAATAAATTTCAAAATATCATTTCAAAAACATGGGCAAGGAAAATAAATAGTTGGAATGAAGAACATTAACAGCTCATTTTTTAAAAATAAAATTCCCTTATCGCATAGGAAACACTTCAATCATAAGCCCTACTAAAGAATATCATTAAACACAAAATTATATAAAATTATGATTGATAAATTCATGATATAACATGTCATAAGGGATAAATTTTCAAATTATAAAATAATAAAGTTCCATAACAACAAAATATGCCTCAATGAAATGAAATTGGGACGAATTCCCTTACCATGAGTCTGACATATCACACGTGTCTTTATCTTCATAAATTATAAATTTTGGACATGCGTTTAATTCATATATAACTTTTTAATTTATATTATTACTTTTATTTCACGTATTACTATGCTATATATATTTTCCTAATAAATTAAATTTATATCATATGTTTTGACCGTATTTGGTTTATTTATCAAAAATGAAATTGCTAGGTAGACTATTGTCAAATAGGTCCTTATTTAAACATCTAAAGAAAAATAATAATTATTTATTTATCATATATATATAAATATATTTATATCAATTACAAATCTAATATTAGTAATTATTATAGGTTTTGATAAATTAAGAATGATTTGATCATTGAGATGGCTGGTCATACATACGCATAAGTAACATTTTGAATTTTCAACATTCACTATATAAAGAAGGGGAGTAATATTTTATCATTACATAATGTTTAAAATATAATATATATCATCTTATTTAATTAGATTTACAAATATATATATATATATATATCATCCATATGTTGTACTAATGAGAAGGGAGTCACATTACTTCATGAAGGTGGTAGTCCACATGTACGTGAACGAAGTTGTCACTTTTTTAGTGATTGATAATGTAAAAAAGAAAATTTAATATTATCTTTAAAGAATGATTAATATTTCAGGAATAAAATAGTTATTTAATTTAAATCTTATATATTAACTGAATTTGAGAATATTACCTTCCATGTAATGAATTACGGAAAACGAATCACATCACTTCCTGAGGTGGTAGTCCACCGTACACACGAGCAATGTTGTCGTATACCCAACAGAATGGCATGTAAAAATATATATTTTATAATTAATCTTGGGGTATAATTATGATATAAATATAATTTATAGAACATTACCAATTCTTTAGGTAACTTATTTTGGTTTTCTAAAAAGGCCTTCATTGGTGTGATATATTCCTAAAATAAGTCTTTTAGGTTGATAGTAGGGAATTATATAAGTTATTTGGGATTCTAGTTTCCAAACCAATGGGGTTTTAAGGTGTGAATACAAGTGTATAGGGGTTGGACTATTATAAGTGAGGGGAGGGGCACACATGTTTTTTTTAAAGAATGAATTCCGTGCACATTTTTCCATTCCATGAGGATCCAACAAAATTACATTATCTTGAAAATACTGTATAAGTTATAAATATGGCCTTAAAATTTTTTAAAAGTTTTTAAGTCATTTTAAACCATTACATTATAGTTTAAACCTTGGTAAATTCATTTATACCATAATCATTGTAATACATTTTTAATTTTTCACTATTAACTTTGGTAAAAAATTAAGTAAAAATTAAGTGAAAATAGAAATTATGTTTACTAAAAATATGGAATATATTTTATAGAATTTAATTAATATATGTGGTATAATTAAATTTAAAACCAAACCCACAGCCAAGATGAAAAGCGGGTATTAAAGTAGAGTATTTTTTGAGAAAAACATCACTCTATATTAACTCTATAACTAACAATAAACAACTTATAAAACTAAATTATTATTTTATGATATAAAATATAAAAATTTAAATTCTTTAATTCCCCTTTATATATTACTTAATTAATCAAAATAGAGAGAAATTATTCATTTTAAAACGGTTTATTGAAAAAATCATCTTTATTCTAAAAAACCAACATATTCTAAAAAAATATAAAGTTCACTCAAAAACATTAGTGGAAGAAATATAAAAAAATATGTATATTTATAATTGAAATCATATTCAAAACATATTAGTACTTTTAAATTATTTCATTATTAAAAATAAAATTCTTGTTAAAAAAATTCATATTTTTCACTATTCACTGAAAAATCAACATTATCAAAAAATACCAAAATTTGACCATATGTAAATTTTGATACTCTAATTTAAAAAATTATATTAATATTTTAACAATAAAATTATATGATTTATAAATTAATCTTTTAAATAAAACCCATATTAGAAAATATTTTTGTTTTAAATATTGTATTTTTTATCTAAAATAACTTTATATTTTTATAAATAATATAACGATATAATTAATATTAATAAATATGAAATTTATTTATTCTATAATTAAATGGAATTTTAAATTATTCCCATTATTAGAAATTACATCCTCATAATTTTATTCACTTATTAAATAAGTTGGGATATCTTTCCCTCAGAGCATCTTCATATTCCCAAGTTGCCTCTTTAACCATATAGTTTTTTATAAAACCATAACATATTGAATAACATTATTCCACAAAATCCTTTATCAATAGTGATAAACATAAACTATACGTTCATCATAAAAAATATATTCTCTACCAACTGAACCACTTAGAGTATCAAAACATGACATGAATTCTACTTATATTCCCTTAACATTTAGACGTGAAATAAATTGTTTACCTGAGATAAAAACATAGGTAAGGACACTCCCATGAAATTGAACCAATATTATCTAGGATTTCATAGCTTATAATGAACAATGGACTTATCTTCCTCTTTTTCAGATAATTTATAACAATTTTCCATAGAGAAACATAGAGAAAGAAAAGATCATTAACCTCAACAAAATGATATTTCCTCTAGTTATTTTTATAACAATTATTCCTGGTCCATGATATCGTCATTATTTTATCAATAAAAATCCCCTTATCCATTATTACATCTAGAACAATTGTTCCCATGAACTTCATTTCTCTTTATCATCTGAAAAAACTGATATACATCATCACATTCTATATAATGCAAAAAATTGTGTCATCATTATACATAGATGAAAACTATTTCTATAAGAAAAAAAACCAAAGAATGATGTTTATCCCAAAATCCATTTTAATATATTAAACATACCACCCCGAAATTTTATTAGAAATATTCTTTTTAATTTTATTGATTTCTTGTGTTTTACGTTACTCCATGATTACCTTGAGCTATACACAACACCGTATTATCTTGTATTATACGCAAACACTATTCCTGGCTTGTGTTGCATGCAAGAGTGACATTCCTCAATAGCGTGTGTTGTATGCAGTACTAAGTTTTATTAAACAATGATATATTGTTATATTATTATTATTAACTTTCCATTATAAATAGTATTAACCATATTTTTAATTTCATAACATTATCATTCACATTAAACATATTCTAGAACATGGTATGAGAACAAAATAAAATTTTTGGGTAGAATAAGTATTTTTCAAAAAAATGTTGTTTTATCGCCTTTTGATGGTTCACCCACTATAAATCTAGTTTTTAATATGTCTATGGGTTAAATTTGAAAAAAATAATCTTATTCATTGTAATAATTATATAAAACATTATTTTGGATAATTTTTTAATATTTTTCTATTGACATTTATATTTTGATGAATAGTAAAAATACGCTAAATTTTAAATAAAAACAACTTTTTTCATCAAGATAATTTATATGGTTAAATTATAATATTTAATGGTTTTAATGTATAAATATAATATATTTTTACCAGTTAATATATATTAATTCATTAAAATAAATTTTAACTGAATTCATAGGTGAAAACATTTCAATATTTTGCAATGTTTTAACTTTTAAAACCTGTTTTTTCCACTGTGGGATTAATTTTAAATTAAATACTGCCACTTATGTGTATTTTTTTGGAAAAATGGATTCCATATTTTGAATTATTAGGTCCAAATTATGTTAATAGGCTACTTTTTATTTTTAAGCATTTTGAATAGTAACTACGGTAAATTTTATTTACCATAGTTAAAGGTAAATCATGAAATTAAGGGTCAATATAATATTATAAAATTACCCTAACACTTTTATTAATATAATTTTATGATTATATTTTATCCTAAAATATAATTGGGTCTAAATGGTATCTTTTAGAACCCACTTTGATGTGATTAAGACCTTTAATTTATTTTATTTAAAGAAAGTGTAATATATCTCACTCAGTCATTAATAAATAAAGTATTTCTAATATAAGTTTATACAGAATATAAATTTGATTATAAATACTCATTTTAAATATAAAATGTTTTTCTTTGTTTCGGTAATTTATTTTAAATTTTTAAGAAATATTTAATTACCTAAATAGCTTATACATTAATGATGCAGAAATTATTTATTTAGTGAAAAATCAATAATATAGTTTTTATTCAAATAATAATACCAATAAAAGGCTCACACACCTGACCAAAACATATTGGTCGTGTATATATAAACCATAATCATCTAACGGTCGAATTGTGGACTATTTGGAGCCTTATTAAAGTGATTATGACACTTATATTATTTTATTTTAAAAGATGTGAAAGTTGTCACCTTCATAATTTAATAAATATAACAATTTAAATGTTGTGATTTTAAGATGATAAATTCGAGTAAAAGTATTCTTACAAAATATATTAGATTTATCTTTATCATAGTATTTGATTTTTTATTTTTATTCAACAAATAAGTATATTATATAATTATACATAAATGTTGTCATAATTATTTTCTTAAGAGAAATATCAAATAAATGGTTTTATTATATGTTAAAATAAATATTATATGGACAAATTAATATAATCCATGAATATTTTATATTAATATGACAAGTTAGTAATATATTGAATATTTTGGTTTGAATATATATTTTGTGTGTATTTTATTTAAATTCAAATAATTGAATAGTTTCAAAATTTACCCTATTGATATTTTATAAAAATAACATAGTATTAATTTGGCTAAAAATCCAAAAAATATTTACAAATTATAATTTGAAATTTATAGGGTTTAAAATTTCATAAACTATCCAATTATGGACTATTCAAAACACATAATTAAGTGTTTATAACAGTTTAAAATTTAGAAAATTATTACCACAAATAAGATTAAATAGATTAAATAAGGATAAATCAAAATGGAAAGGTTTAAAATAAACATAAAACATGTCAAAAATTTATTATTTTAGGATATTAAAACCCTATATCATCTCGTTTTAAAATTGAGTAATTTTTTGAGGTTTTTAAGTGTGGTTTGATTGTATTATTAATTAATATTTTTGAAGTTTCCAAAAGTGCCCCTCTCTTATCTTATAAAAGGGCGCCTCTTCCCTCACCTCTTCACACAATTTTGATCCTTAAAGCTCAGATAACCCCTACCCATTACTCTTATAAACATTCCTAGTCACAATCTAGAGGTTTTTGTCTTCTCAAAAGACCAACACTAGTCCATTAAGAAGAAGTTCAAAGGAGGTACGTCGAAGAAGAGGTAATCTCTTCTACCGATTCTTTCATGTTTCTTTATTCTTCTAATAACTCTTCTTTATTTGTTTCATTATAAAGTAATAACATCTATATAAATCATATACTTATATGTTATTATATATATGAAACAACCCTATTTCACTTTCTACCCATCCTACGAAAAATGTAATCACTGCGTGTGCGTACGTACGGAATACCATCTCCAAGCCGTGGTTTAATATTTTTTCCACCACCACCTTACTTGGATGGGTATAATGGGAGCAATAATTACTATATATGATTATTTTAACATAATAATAATTCTGATATATTATATCATCCACTCCAATTCTATTCAACAATTATGGGAACGATATCATCGCTCGTGCGTACATACAGATTACCGTCTCCACGACGCGATGTGATTCATTCTCCACGTTAACCATTCAAAAATGATTATAAAGTATATATAAATAAATAATCATGAAATATATTACATAATAATGATATTGTATTTATGTATATGTTATTTACTTAATTCCATTCATTTTTATATGGAAACGAAAACAGCTTTCATACGTACGTACAGCCTACCATCTCCATGAACGGTGTATTTCATTCCATTTATCGATCTATTATATATATATTCCGAATATATATTATATATAAATCATTTTTTACATTACAGAAATATGTAATCATGATCTAAGTAATCATATAAATAATTTCAAGTAACAACATGTATGATAAATATAACGATTTTTCCCAAAACGCTGCTTTAACATGAATTGACAAAAGAACAGGTAATATAAAGTCATAAGTGAATCATATATGATATCATAAATACTATTATGGTTCTGTTACAAGTTAATAATACTTTTAAACCCACTATATAGGAGTCTCAAACACATAGAAAAGAAATTAGACTTAATGTAAGGGATAATTATTCCAATCTCGTTCTTATTGGACATTGTTTATTCGTAAGTATTTACTGGGGTTATGTTTAACATACATGTCCATGTTTTCCAAAAATGTTTTCATAAATGTTTACTATTATTCTATGTATGTTTAAATTAATTTTTACACTTTTTTGACTTTTACCACATTGTATGGGAGGAATCTTTCATTTGTTTACCATACAAGGTACTTTTTGACTTTTCATGCAAAAGTACAAGGAGAATGTTTTTTTTTAAATTATACAGCATGAACAGATTTTTACAGTTTCATGATACCTTATTTCTATGAAGCTTCCTCTATAATATTTCATGATTAAATTCAAAAAAAAAATCTTTTCTTCTAAAATTGCATGTCATTTTTGAGAAAAGAAAATGATTTTGAATAATAAAGGATATTTTCCTGAAGAATTCATTTCAAGTGTCTTATCAAAACTATTTTCTATCTAAGAAGAAATTATTTAATATGGATATGTTTCATTTATAATTTCCCTATTATTTACAAGGTTTTATTTTTTTATGATGGAATTATATCCATTATTTTATATGGATTATGTTATGATGGGATGATGTATATGAAACCCATTTTATTTATTGGGTTATAATGAATGATTTATATTTATTTTTTGGAACATGAAATAATGATTTCATTATGATATGGCTAGTACCTATATCACCCTCCAATGCATTGGGTAAAAGTATATATCTTTTGTGATGGACATGGCTAGAACGAAAATTAAATATGTTTTAGTAATACAGGGCTGGAATGGCAAGTAAAGTCGGCTCAGTAATGGACTTTCTCTATTATAATGGTCTTGGAAGCAATGCCTTGTCTACTATGGAAATAATATCATGTGCTTAATGGTTTCCGACAATTAAATGTTTTATTCCCATGAAATTTTATCATGATTGATGTTCCTTTATGATTTATGCCTTATGTACTGCACTGTTTTATGTCATTGCTCATGATTTTGATGTTTAAATTTTATGTTCTTGTTTTTACATTCAAATGATTATGGATTGTTTTAGGTTCTCCATGTTTACACTTACTGATCATTTTATCTCACCATTTATATGTTTTTTCCCCAGGATATAAAGAAAGGTTTTAGGTAAGAAAACAAAAGGGGAAGATCTTTATGGAATATGTTGAAGATCTTTCACCATGATTATAATATTTTGTTATGAGTTTCCAAATACATTAATCTATTATGGTCCTTGGGTGTCTATTTTTTTTATGTATTAATTATTCCGAAAAAGTAATGTAATGGCCATGTATGTCAAGCTTTGGGTCTCTACAGTTTGTATCAGAGGAAAGGTTTAGTCAACCTTTGGAAACTAGGATCTGAAACCTTTTGTGAGATCCCTAGAGGTATTTCTATGGTATGTCTAGGGATGTCCCTAAGGTTAAGTATAAGTATAGGTTATAGTCCTAGAATTTTGATAAATATCATTAATAAAATGGGATTAAACCTAAGATGTTAGAGATTGAAAGTACTCCCCTTGATTATGTTGTTTTCCTAGTATGATTTTTTCCTCTAACACTATTTTTTTGGGTTTTAGAAAATGGCTGGAAACAGGAAGATTCATGTTAATAGAAAATATGATGGAAAATGGAATGATATTATTCATGAGTAAGAAAATCAAATAGGATTCGGATGGAAAAACATTGTTATTATTCCTAATCGGTAATCTCATAATATGATCTATAATCTCAAATTTTTTATGTTTTCTAACTCATCTAATAAGAGAAAGATAGAGTTTCATGATGATCATAGAGGAAAGAAAGTTCAATTTGCCTAATGTAAATCATGTGGGAAGATACATCCAGGATAATCTTTCAAAGGAATTGGAAGATGCTTTGGGTGTGGAAAATAAGGACACAAAGCCAGTAATTGATAGGGAAAGGGTTCAGTTAACACTATAGACAATGACAATGGTATTGCTAAGACATCAACAACTGTTAAATGTTTTAAATGTGGAATTTATGGGAATTATGCAAACCAATTCCCTAATGGAAAATCTCATGAAGGGAATCCTCATGGTCTTATGGGTTGTATTTATGTTGATGATGATGAAGATATTACAATTGATATATGATATAAAAGAAGTTTTGAGGAATAAAATGATGAAACTCAGTTGATGGTTTAAGAAGGTAGTGGAATGATTGTATGTTTATCAAGAGTAATGTTGTAAAGGTAATTTAATAGTACTATGGAATAAATAAACATATATGGATTTTTACACTATTGTTTTTCTTAAAATATTTGAAATTATATGTTGAATGGTACCGGTAACCATGAAAGGTTATTCAGATATTTTTGGAAAGTAGATGATATGCGCATAATGAAGGGATAAGGAGAAACTAATATGTTGGACATTATTAATGAGCTCATGACTGATATAAGGACAAAGTGATATCATGATTTGAGTATATAGAATATATGGGATTTTGGTATGTGGAAAGAATTAACTTTTTACAGCATTCGTGTTTTCACTAAGGTTCTATAGTAATTCATGTTCCAAGAATACATGAATAAGGTCTTCACATGTTTTTAATGTGACCAACAAGATATATTTTATGATATATACAAGATAAATGATGGTATTCACATGCTTATTATATGACCTTTCAAGTAATCATTTTCTTTATACTATGTGTTTGGACAGAAGTATTTTGGATAAGCCTAAATATTGGAATAAATTAAGTGAGACATCAGATAGTATTTCTTAAGGATAAAACTTTTTGATATTATTTCTAAAATGTTATAATAGTATAGTTTTAGAAAAAGGAAAACTCGTAGGAAGAGCGACAACCCGTCGCGTTAGATAATGATGTGGGAATCGAACCCACAATCAAAGTGTGACATGCCTTTATCACCTACCACTGGCCTATAGCAAGTCCTTGGTTAGTATAAATTAGTTTTATTTTATTAAGAGGTATGATAGATGAATATAAGTACATTTTTGGAATCATATGTAGTTAATCTCTTTATAGATGGACTTATGTATATTTGATAACTTTTTCTAACCTTTTGTTTGAGACAGATGGAATGACCCATCATTCTATCACATGATCTGCTAACACTTCAAGAAAGAAAAATTCAACTTCATTTCATTAAATAAGATATTAAGTGTAAATTGTTCAAGGAATGACCAATGATGATCTTACACTGAAATCAAGTTAGTATTTATCCTTATGTAAAAAATTTCATCTTTAGGGAAATGATATTAAAAACCAAAAGCATTGTCCTAGTACCCTCATATCTGATGAATCATATGGTACAATTGATCATCACAAATTTATGGCTTTGGGATTATTGCCTTTTTCATAGCCATTTTTTCTATCACTCTCCATCAGAACATGATGGTCAGATTTCCCTTCCATATCCATATTTTCACCTATGTTATCCTATGTGGAAACCCAATGATGAGTTAATTTGGGTAACCGTTACGCTTCATACTTTAGTTTTTATAATTAAGTTTTAGTATTCCTTTTTACGATGTGGGTTTCTATGAAAGAAACATTCCAGTAGTAAACCATTTATAACCCCGATGAATTTCGAGGGCGAAATTCATTTTAAGTATAGTAGAATGTAACACCCCGAAATTTTATGAGAAATATTCTTTTTAATTTTATTGATATCTTGTGGTGTACACTACTCCAAGATTAGCTTATGCTATACACAACATCGTATTATCTTGTATTATACGCAAACACTATTCTTGGCTTGTGTTACACCCAAGAGCAACCTTCCTCAATAGCGTGTGTTATACACAATACCGAGTTTCACTAAACAACAATATATTGATACAATATTATTATGAACTAGCTGTTATGAATAGTATTAACCACATTTTGAATTTTATAACATTTTCATTCATCTTACAAATATTCTAGAACATTGTATGAGAATAAAATACATTTTTCGGGTAAAATAAGTATTTTTCAAAAAATGTTGTTTTGCCACCTTTTGATGGTGCACCAACTATAAATCTAGTTTTCCATATGTTTATGGGTTCAATTTGACAAAAATAAAATTATTCATTTCAATAAGTATATAAAAAATTACATTGTATAATTTTTTAATATTTTTCTGTTAACTTTCATATTTTGATGAATAGTAAAAATACTTTAAATTTTAATTAAAAACAAGTTTTTTCATCAAGATTTTTTATACGGTTAAATTATAATATTGAATAGTTCTTAGGTATAAATATAATATATTTTTACCATTTAATAAAATTTAAGTCATTAGCATTAATTTTACACTGAATTCATAGGTAAAAACATTTAAATATTTTGCATTTTTTTAACTTTTAAAACCCGTTTTCTCAACAACGGGATTAATTTTAAATTAAATACTGAAATTTTTATGTATTGAATTTGGAAAATGGATTCCGTATTTGGAATCATTAGTTCCAAATTATGTTAATTGGCTACTTTTTTTTGTCGTCCATTATGAATAGTAACTACGGAAAATTTTATTTTCCACAATTAAAAGTAAATCATGAAATTAAGGGTAAATATAATATTATAAAATTACCCTAACACTTTTATAAATACAATTTGATGGTTATATTTCATCCTAAAATTTAATTGGGTTGAAATGGTATCTTCTAGAACCCACATGGATGTGATTAAGACCATTAAATTATTTTGTTTAAAGAAAATGAAATATGTCTCACTCGAACTTTAATAATTAATGTATTTTTAATATAAGGTTATACAGAATATAAATTCGATTATAAATACTTATTTAAAATATAAAATGCTTTTCTTTGTTATCGTAATTTATTTTTTATTTTTACACATTATTTAATTACCTAAATATCTTATACTTTAATGATGCGGAAATTATTTATTTAGTGAAAAATTAATAATATAGTATTTATTAAAATAATAATACACATAAAAGACCCAAAAACCTGACCAAAACTTATAGGTCGTGTATATCTAAACCATAATCATCAAATCGTTGAATTGTGGACCATTTGTAGCCTTAGAAAAGCGATTATGACACTTATATTATTTTATTTTAAAATTTTCAAAGTTGTCACCTTCATAATTTAATAAATATTACAACTTAAATGTTGTGATTTTAAGATGATAAATTTGAGTAAAATTATTCTTATGAAATATATGAGATTTATATTTATCATAGTATTTAATTTTTAATTTTTTTACAACAAATAAGTATATTAAATAATTATACATATATGTTGTAATAATTATTTTATAAAGATAAATATCAAATTAATGGTTTTAAAAACATTAAAATAAATATTATATGAACCCATTAATGTTATCCATGAATTTATAGATTAATATGACTTTTTAATAATATATTAAATATTTTGGTTCAAATATATCTTCTGTGTGTATTTTATTTAAATTCAAATAATTGAATAGTGTCAAAATTGAAACTATTGATATTTCACAAAAATTAAATATTATTAAATTGTTTAAAAATCACAAAAATATTTAAAAATTGAAAATTAAAATTTATAAGTTCAATAATTTCATAAGGTATCCAATTATGGACTATTAAAAACACATAAGTTAGTATTTATAACAATTTTAAATTTAGAAAATTATTAACACAAATAAGATTAAATAGATTAAATAAGGATAAATAAAAATGATAAGGTTTAAAATAAACATAAAACATGTCAAATTCTTATTGTTTTATGATATTACAACCATATATTATCTAATATTCCTATTGAGTAATTTTTTGAGGTTTTTATGTGGGTTTTGATTTTATTATTAATTAATATTTTTGAAGTTTCCAAAAGTGGCCCACACTTCTCTTATAAAAGGGAACCTCATCCCTTTCTTATTCACACAATTTGGAGCCTTCAAGCTCGGAAAACCCCTGAACATTACTCTTATAAATATCTCTGGTCACATTCTGGAGGTTCTGGTCTTCTCAAAAGACCAACTATATTCCCTTAAGAAGAAGTTCAAAGGAGGTGCGTTGAAGAAGAGGTAATCTCATCTACTAATTCTTTCAAGTTTCTTTATTCTTATACATCCTCTTATTTAGTTTTTTAATTATATAGTAATAATATAAGTATCACTAATATACTGATTTGTTATTATAAATTTGAAACAACCCTATTTCACCTTCTACCCATCCTATGAAAAATGAAATCATTGCGTGTGTGTACGTACGAAATACCGTCTCCACGCCGTGGTGTAATATTTTTTCCACCACCACCTTCATGGATAGGTATAATGGTGGAAATAATAACTATATATTATTTTTATAATATAATAATAATTCTGAGATATTATATCATCCACTCTAATTCCATTCAATAGTTATGGGAGCGATATCATCGCTCGTGCGTACGTACGGATTACAGTCTCCACGACACGATGAGATTCATTCTCCATGTTAACCATTTCAATATGATTATAAAATATATGTAATAAATAATCATGAAATATATGAAATAATAATGATATTTTATTTATGTATATGATATTTACTTACTTCCATTCAATTTAATAATGAAATGAAAACTGCGTTCATGCATACGTACGGCCTACCGTCTCCATGAACTTTGTATTTCATTCCATTTATCGATCTATTATATATATATTCTGAATATATATTATATATAAATAATTTTTTACATTATGTAAATAATTAATCATGATCTAAGTAATCATGTGAATAATTACAAGTCAAAACATATATGATAAATGAAACGATTTTACCCAAAATGTTGCTCTAACATGGAATTAACAGAAGAACGGGTAATATAATGTTGTAAGTGAATCATATATGATGTCATAAATATTATTATGTTTCTGTTACAAGTTAATAATATTTTAAACCCACAATAAAGGAGTCTTACACACATATAGAAGCAATTGGACATAAGGTTAGGGATAATTATTCCAATCTCGTTCTTATCCGAGATTATTTATTCATAAGTATTTACTGGGGTTATGTTTAACATCCATGTCTATGTTTTCTCAAAAAAATCATAAATTTATACTATTATTCCATGTATGTTTAGAGTCATCTTTACCCTTTTTTTACTTTTACCACATTGTATAGGAGGAATCATTCTTTTTTTTACCTTACAAGGTACTTTATGACTTTTCTGGAAAAAGTACGAGGAGAATGTTTTTTAACTTATATGATATGAAGAGATTTTTACAGTTTCATAACACCTTATTTCTATGAAGCTTCATCTACAATATTTCATGATTATTTACAACTAAATTATTTTCTTTTAATTTTTCACGTCATTTTGAGAAAATAAAATGATTTTGAAGAAGAAAGGATATTTTCCTCAAGAATTCATTTCAAGTGTTTTATCAAAACTATTTTCCATCTAAGATGGAATTATTTAATATGGATATGTTTCATGTATAATGTCCATATTATTTATATGGTTTTATTTTTTTTATGATAAAATTATATCTATTGTTTTAAATAGATTATGTTATGATGGGATGATGCATGTGAAACCCATTTTATTCATTGGGTTATGATGAATGATTTATGTTTATTTTGTGGCAGACAAAAGAATGATTTCATTATGAGATGGGTGGGACCTATATCTCCCTCCAATGTATTGGGTAAAGATTTATATCTCTTGATATGGACATGGCTTTAATGGAAAGTAAACCAAGTTCAGTAATGGACTTTGTCCACTATGATGGTCTTTGTAGCAATGCATTGGCTACTATGGAAATAATCTCGTGTGATTAATGGTTTTCCACAATTACATGTCTTATTCCCAATAAATTTTATCATTATTTATGCTCCTTTATGATCTATGCCTTACTTACTACAATGTTTTATGTCATTTCTCATGATTTTGATGTTTAAATTTTATGTTCATGTTTTTACGTTCAAATGTTTATGGATTGTTTTATGTTCTCCATGTTTACCCTGACTGAACATTTGAGCACACCCTTTATATGTTTTTCCCCAGGGATATAAAGAAAGGTTTTACATAAGAAAACAAAATGGGAAGATCTTTGTGGGAGATTTTGAAGACCTTTCACCATGATTAGAAGATTTTGTTCCGAGTTTCCAAAGACATTAAACTATTATGGTCCTTCGATGTTTGTTTTTTTAATGTATTAATTATTCCTCAAAACTAATGTAACATCCATCTATGTCAAGATTTGGGTATCTACATAAAACATGAATGACGAATATATTCCATGGTCTAAATATTCTTCTAAAATAGTCAATCATTTTTTGGATGAAAAGTTTTAATGGAATTTAATTTATAACCTAACAACTTTTGAAGTCCTTTCTAAAATGTAGATGGGAACCGGGGATCACAGTCTGATACAATAGAAAGAGGTAATCCATGTAAATATACTATATCATTTATATTTAACTGTAAAATCAGATCTATATACATTATATCATTAATTGGAATTAAATTTATATATTTATTTAATCAATCAACTAAAACCCATATCACATTATTACCTTAAGATGCCTTCTCCAATCCTACCACAAAATCCATTGATATATTTTCCCATTTACAATCTAGGACTGCAAAAGGTTTATAAATTCCATTAAATAACTATTGATCTACTTTAAACATTTTATAGTCCAAATAAATCATGGTGAATTTGAAGATATTACATTTTATTCCATCCTACTAGTAATACTTTGAATGTTCAATGTATATCATAGTGTTTCTCAGATGAATGGAAAAAGGATAATTATGTGCTTCACACACAACTCCTTTCTTGACTAGGAATCACAAGGAAGACATATTCCTTTTTCAAATCATAAAAAATCCTCTTATTAAATATTAAAATAATGAAACATACCATTTTTAATGGATTTTAACTTTTCCTACCCAGATTGATCCTCCTTTTGAGTTTACTTAATTAATTTAGACAAATAAAATTCTAGTGAAAATTGAAAAAAATTTAGGATGTCCCTACATCCACAAATTTTAGGAAATTTCTTATCAAATCATTAAGAGAAGGGGAATGTTAAAAATATAACATAGTTAATGTAGAATTATTTTTTCAACTAAAATCATCGGCCACATTGTATTCTTTTCTATGATTATAATGAAAATGAAATAAAAATCATTGATCTGTTCCAACCATATTCTCTATCTCATGTTCAATTCTATATAAGGGAATGTATTCTTCAAAATTTTGTGATAAGTATATATTTCACACTTCACTCTATACAAATTATGCCTCTATATTTTTTAATAATTAACCGTAGCATCTAATTCTAAATCATATATATGTTATTTTGACTACTGTTGTTTCAAATGAAATAAATCATAAGAAATTACTTGATCATTATTCTTTCAGTGAGAACCAAGAACATTCTATGAAGCACCACTATAGATTAAAATTTATCCATTCTTATAAGGTAGGTCCAAAATTGGTTCATTAAAAAATCTATTTTTAGTTTTTGAAGACAATCATCACTTTTTTTATTAAGATTTATTTAAATCCTTCTCAAGATAACTTATTTACTGGGCCAAAAACCGAGAAAATATTTCAAAAAAATTCTTGTAGAAACCCCGTAATAAAAGAAAAATGTAAGAATCTATGATATTTTGGTGTCTTATCCATTCATCAACTACTTTTGTTGTAGTAGGGTTAATAGTAATACCATCTTTAGATTTAATTTGTCCAAGGAAGTAAATTTATTGAAACCAAAATTCATAGTTACTAAATTTTCCAAATAGATTCTTTTGTTTTTTAATATGTAAAACAATCCTTATGTGTCTATATTTTTCCTCTTGAATTTTAAAACATCCCAAAAATGTTATCAATAAACACAAACACAAACTTTTAAAAAAGTCATGAAAAAATCTATTCATATAATCTATAATGAAGTATTTCTTTTGAGAACCCATACAAAATATCTATAAACTCATACTGGCCATATCTATTAGAAAATATATTCTTTTGAATGTATTCTTCCTTCCCTCTCAACTTATTGTAACCTAGCCTCATATCATCCATTGAAAAATACTAGGTTCCTTGGATCAGAACAAGAAATTCATCGATATAAGGCAAATGATACTTGTTCATAATAGTGATCTTATTTAAGGCTAAATATTCCATGAAAATCATCATTGAACCACCATTACTTTTTTATAAAAATAATATCTCACCATTTTTAATTGATAGTTAAGATAAATATTTTATCTAATAACAATTGTAATTTCTTTTTTAGTTCAAAAAGTTATATTTGAGAAATTCAATAAGGGTGTTTAGAAATAGGCTTTGAATTAAGTACAAAATTAATAGTAAAATCAAACACTTGATTAGTAATTACACAAGGAAAGTATCAAAGAAATAAAAACATGTATTAAATTACTACTACAACATCACTAATTTGAATAGTCTCTTTACATTCAACATTATAAGTAATGTAACATTCACTACCACCTGTAAATAATGTCTAACATTCATGATATGTTATCAAATTTATAAAATCATTGAACATAATTTTCTTAGTTATATGATATATCTGGGCAGGATAAACCAAAATAAATTCCATACCAAAAATGGTATCAAACTATACTATGGCTAGTTCAATTGAATTTATAGGAAATACCATCACACTAATTATAATATAAAGATTCCTATGAATCATTGTTACATTATTATTTTCTACCAGAGTTTTCACCAAATCATATATATTCTTTTCATGTTCTTATATTCTAATTTCACTTGAATTTTTTTATAAATTTAAGAATGTAAATATCCATAGTTTATCAGGGTATAGGAAAAACTAGAATACACAAGTTACATACCTTCCATCACATCATTTTATGTCCCAACATCTACCGTAGTAGTAGAAAATGACTTTTCTACACCTTTAGGATTCTGATCATGATGGTTTTTTTCATACCAATCTATCTTTAGGAACATGTTATCATAATGACCCAACTAATTATAACTAAAAAAACACCAATTAAAAATGGATTTCAATTACAATATTCATTGTTTGTTTAGTAATCTTTTCATAATAGTCAAGAACCTTGTGACCTAACTGACCACACCAAAAGAACTGTAAAAATATTATCAAACATTCGTCAAAATTTATTTTTCCAAACAATGAACATTTTCAAGGCATACCCCTGGACTTCTTAGTAGGTTTGTTCTTCGTTTCTTACCATCTTGACATTTTCTTGATGTTTTTTATCCCGATATCATACGTGTCAGCAAAATCCCTCTCAAATTTCTCATCACAATGAAGAAATCTCTCATAAATTTTATATTCCCATGTGTTCAATTCTCTTCATAAACTCAGTTTTATCCCATAGAATAATCTATTAATTTTTTAATCAGTATCCCGAATAAAATCTGACACATACCTAGACAATATTTTGGAGTTTTCTTCATGTGTAGCAATATAATAATCATATTTTTCACTCAATTATTTATTGTTTTCATCAGTAGTCAAACAAACATTGGGAAATATTTCTAAAGTAAAATATATTTAAATGTTTCCTACACTATGGAATTAAGATCACCTTTCCATCAGGTATTCTTTACCAAATACCTCCATCAATTATCTTCACATTCAAAATGATAAACATAAAGAGTTTCCTTTTGACATTATGAACATCCTATAAAATTAAATATAATCTATAGTGAATTATTCCATCCTTCTACTATCATGGGTTCATATGATTCAATGAATATTGGGGAATGTTGTCTCATAAAATGAACAACTACTAACATGTTCCATCATGGTAGACTAGTTTCATCTCTAGAATGGATACCACAACCATTAACAACTTGTTTCTTTTGATACATCACATAAAAAAACTATTCTTTTTTAAATTCCAACCACCATGGGATGTTGATTGGGAATGGTATTTTCCTCTTCATTGCATCCCACTATAGCTTCTCAATTTCCTTTGTAGAATTACATTTTAAATAAAAGTAGTTTTGATAAAGCAACATGGTAATCTTTAAATCTTATATCATTTCAACTTAACCATAAATTAAAATATTTCAAGGGTATCACATTATTATCATCCTAAACTCATAAGTTATCTATACCAAATTTTTATGAAATCTATAAGGACCCATTCTCTAAAATTGCGTAATATTGATACATAATTCAAAAATTTCTTCACTTATATTTGAGTGTCTTTTTAGTTGTATATTTTTATAGAATCATTAAATAACACATAAAATACCAAACAATAAAAGAATTTTGACACTTCTGATCGGTTTTCATTTATTTCCATCATATAAAACTTTTGAAAACATGATTTCATTTCATAAAAAAATCATTAATTATAACTTGACGTATTCATTTCCCTTACCCATCCAGAAATACTATTAAAAAAATATTAAAAATGTTCGATGACCATATAAATATTAGTAATGGATATAAAAAACCTATTTTCCCATCAAAAACATGAAAGTTATTATATCATTTACCTTTATATTCATAGTTCCTTGAGAATATAAAATAAAACATTTTTATATGAAAAACACACATAAACATTTTTCTCAACGAAATCCTTTTAAAACCCATAATATGTAATTATAAACATTTTCTCGTGACATAGAGCTTAATATTCATAATCCATTTTAAACTACTGTCAGAATTAATTGAAGACAAGTTAGATCTCTAAGAGAAATCCTTTGGTAATTCCCTCCTTCATTCAGTTTAAGAAAAGGAAATTTATCCAATGTGTTTTATTACTATCACGCCTCACCTATTGTTTTATCTATAAAGTGATCACCCAAAGATATCTAGTTTCACCCATTTCACTTTTAAAATTCTCAACTACCATATCATGAATAAAAAATAGTTATAATGATACTTTTCCTCTATAAAACATTTTAAAAAATCTTTTAAAATAATATTAAAATTATTTTTGGAAATCAAAATACATTTTTATTCTAAAACCCCCATTTTCATTATAAAAATACATAAAAAGGTGAACGATTTGTATTTTATGAATACATGAATGCTTTCAAAGGAATCTATAAAAAAAATAATGGTCATGGTATCAGAAATATTTGTTTTCATCGAAAAAATTAAAATAGATCCTTCCTTTTGTCATTTTCTTAAAATGTATCATATAAAACAATTAAAATGATTTATTCTCAAAAATATGAAATAAAATAAAAATGAAATAAAATTAACTTCATAAATATTTTATGTCAATATTAAAACATTCATAATATCATTCTAGAAACATGGACATGGAAGAGAAATAGATGGAATAAAAAACATTAAAAGATGATTGTTTTAATGGAAAAGCCCTTTATCACTTGGGAAACACTTAGATAGTAATCCCTATGAAATAATGTTAGGGCCAATAGGGGCCTATATACCCTAAGAGGGGGGTTGAATCAGGGTATGGATATTCTTTTCAGAATTATTCATGCCCCAATGGATCTTGACCTTTTTATTACAAGGGTCATTTTGTTTGCTCTTATGTGTTAATGTTGATCACTTCATTTCATCTTTATCGGATGGTTATGCTTTAGATGCAATGCAGGGAAGCAACCAGGAAGACATAAGGATTTTTACTTGGTTCACCCTCACTGGGCTACGTCCAAGGAGCATACGCCGACAAGTTTCCGGTCGTACCAAATTCCACTATTCTTCACAAGATGTGGATACAATGTTCGTGTACAGTCACTCTGTCCCAGGCTCACTGCCTTAGCAAGGTTTAGGGTCAGCTCACTGCTTTCCCAAGGGTAACTCCCTATTTCTCTCTCTCTGGCTCACTACCGGTGGAGAGGATCACCTTCTTCCTCTTCCTAAGCTCACTGCTCTGGAAGGGAATCCACTCAAAGTTTATAGACCTGTAGTTATCTTCATTTGCATGAAGGAATGCATCTTCCTTTGTGTGTAGATGCTCTGTTGAAACCCAATTTTCACCCGTAGATGAATCTCTCTTTGCACCGAAGGTATCGGGAAACCTTCCAGCTTCCACGCAGCCCGAAAATCACTACTGGAAACAAAAATTACTTGGCACGCAAGTCAATCTCGGCGCGCAAGTATCGGCGCGCAAGTCACAAATGGTGCACAAGTCCTCCTCAGACACTTGCGCGACTCAAGCTTCCTAAATTCTAAACCTGCACGACTCACTTCCTTATACGCCCAATTCTATATTGGCGTGAAACTCCACATTGGCGCGCAACTTCAAACACTGGCGCGCAACTATCACCCTGGCGCGCAAGTCGCACCTGCGCGACCACACACACAACTTGGGCGACCACCACACCTGCGCGACGGGAGATCTGATTTCTTAAAGTGTTGAACTCCGATAAATAATGAAGAGGGGTGTTCTAGTATTTATAGGCAAATTGACCACCCTACTCAACGGCGCACAAGTCACCTACGTGACCAAGTCTCAGCACGCAAGTCTTCTGTCTTTTTAGACACTTGCGCGACCAACTCCCTAACTTGCGCGAACCTATTTCCTTAGCCATATTTTGATCTTCTAATCTTGAAAAAAATATGTCGCACAAGTTTCCTATACTCCAAGTCCTCAGCACACAAGTCCCTTTTCCAAAAACACTTTTCTTCATTTGTCGATTTTCAGGCCCAAAAATTTGTCAAACACTGGAAAACGGCACCACCTTGTATCTATTCTTTTTGTACTGCCTCCAGATCATCCATTACTTTTTTCGACGTTCTTGAATCAAACATGGATCATTCACCTTATCTCCTGAACTCGACATTCCATCATGATATCCTCTTTTTCAACAAATTTGTATGTCATTGTTTTGCTTTGTCAACAATCACCACTCAGATGTCCACTTTTTCAACAAACACAATCACCTCAAAAATGCTTTAATGATGCCTTGAGGGATTTTTTTCCAACAAATAATGACATAAAAAATATTAAATATAAATATAATATATAAATTCATGATATAACTAATCAACGGTGGTTTTTTAAATATGTTATGAAAGTATAAAGGATCATAACATCAAAATATGCCTTTACGAAAAGAAAATTAATATGAAGACCATTACCATGTGTCCGACAGGTCATGTGTATCTTTATCATACTAAATAATAAAAACATGTTAATAATTTACTTTATTGAGAACCATTTTAAATTTTATTTTAAATTTATTACACTTTTTACTATTCTATATACAATTACTTAACTAATTAAGTTTTCATATTATGTTTATACCATATTCAACTTATGGGTGAAAAATAACATTGGCAGGTTGACTATGGTCAAAGAGGACATTATTTAAAGATCAAAATAATAATAATAATGAAATATTTATAATATTTAGAGATAAATTATTATTTAAATACTAACCACTGATATTGGTTTTGAGAAATGAAGTTTGTTACGATCCAAGAGATGGTATATCGTATATACGGATGAGTAAAGATTCAGTTATTTGGCAATCATTATGGGAAAGAGGTAATTAATAATTTATAATAAAAAATTAATAATATAATATATTTCATATTATTTCATAAAATATACGTATATATATCATCCATTTGGTGTTGTTATGAAAATATAGTCACATCTCTTCATGAAGGTGGTAGTCCACACGTACATGAGTGATGTTATCACTTTAAAGCTCCTTAAAAGGTAAGAAGTAAAATAATTTATTATAATTTAATATTTATAAATATGAAAATAATATCATACTAAAATCAATTATATAACATATATATATATATTATATTTACCCTTATTACCTTTCATGTAAGGTGTTAGTCAAAAATGAATCACATCACTTCGCGAGGTGGTTGTACGATGTACACACGAGCGATGTTATTGTATCCACTATGGAATAAAATGTAAAACTGTATATATGATATAATTACTCAAAATATATAATTAAATTATAATTATATTCTATATAAATTATATCAGTCATAAAACCCAACTTTTAGAGGTGGCCATGGTATAATAATTGGAATTGGTTCGCAAGGTAGTAGTTTGTCATATACACGAACGATGATTTCATGACCCATTTGATAGAAGAAGAGAACATTTTAGACTATTAAATTGAATTAATTAAATCACTTTATATTTATTATACATAAAATTATATATAATCATGGTTTTTTAAAAATGTATGGGGTGGAGGAAGAAACAAAATAAAAACACTCATTGGAGAACATTACCTCTTCTTTGGGTATCTTCTTTTGGTTTTAACCAGAGAACTTACATGGTTTGATTTCAACCAAAAATAAGGATAAAATATTCATGATTGGATTATATAAGGTTTTATTCCAGTTATCTCCAAACCAATTTGTTTTAATGTGTGAAGCGAGAATGATAGGGGTGTATTTTTATAAAAGAGGCGACTGGTGTGCTAGTAATTTTTGAACATAATGAGTTATACCATTGTTTTTTTCCATGTAAAAAACCTAAATACGGGATAATTATTGATAATATAATATTAAAGTTTGAAATATGGACAAACCAAATGTGTTATATAACTTTTTATGTCATTTTAACCATTATAATTTTAGTTTAACCCCCTTATAAATCCATTTTTACCTTAACCGCTGTAATTAATTTTTACTATTTAACCATTGATTTTGGTAAAGAATTATGTTGAAATTATTATAAAACATAAATTATTATGATTATATTTATATAATCCTTTCTCAAAAATTAAATTTACATAATTGGACAAATGAAATTTAAATTAAAACTCAAAGACGTGGAAAAAAGTTGTTTTTCGAGCTGAGTATTTTTTTTGTGAAAAGACAAATCTATTTTAAAACTATGACTAATAATAATCATTTTATGAATAAAAATTAATATTTAATGATATATAATCTATAAATATTATTTTTTTAATTCCACATTTTTGATTTTTTTAAATTAATTAAAATTGAGAAACATTATGCATTTTAAAATAGATTTTGGAAAACCCAATTTTTAAACCCCAAAGAAATATTATACAAAAACTAGTATAAAGTTGATTAAAATATAATTAAGTGAATAGTATATAAAAAATTATTATTTATGTTAATTTAAAAAAATAAAAATATATTAGAAATTTTATATTATATAATTTATTTAAAAGAAAATACATTTTTACAGAAATCAAAATTTTTCTCTATTAACTGAAAAATAAATTGTTTTCAAAAAACTCAAAAACATTCAAGAGTTAAATAATGATTCTTTGATTTAAAAAATTATATTAATATTTCAAATTTAAATTCTAAAATTTAGAAACAAAACATTGAAATTAAATCTTTAGAATAAAATATTTTAGAAAAAAAAATATATTTTGATCTAAAAATTACATTACATTTTTATAATGGATATAACTATCTAATTAAAATTAATAAATAAAAAAATTAGTTATTCTATCATTACATGGGTTTTACCTAGTTTTTTTCTAGTTCATATATTTTAAATGAGGATACTATAAAAATATATTATTGGGCATGACTCTAACCTATTTTTTTCTGTGAAACCATAAATACTCTAATTATATATTTGATTTATTTTAAAAGAAATTTTTGTCATCTAAATTATTTTTTTGACATGAATAAATACTCATTGTTTTAGGTTCTCATATATCTAATTGATCACCATAATCCATTTTATTCTTCCTTTCTATTCATTTTATTATTTTACCATGGGGGTTTATAAAGCTATCTGATAGGGAACAATGCCTAAGGAAGAATCTCAGGTTTGGGATGGAATAATTACGAGAGGTGATGGGTGATTTGGGTGAGTATGGGTTAATGAATGTATTGTTATATTATGTATAGTATTTTTAATTATTTCAATGAAATATATTTATATCTCAATCCAACTTTTCTCATTTAGGGGGAAATGGAATATTAAAATATGAAGAGTGTTTCTATTTAGAGATGTTGGTATAAGGCGTGGGATGCACACCAAGTGATTCATCCAGAAATTATGGGTGGGGGGAAATGAGAAATCTAGAGTAAATTTTAGGAAACATGAATCTAAATGTTTACCTGAAAATAAAGTATTTATTCTAGTTAATACATTCTATGTATTTCTTTAATTGAAGATTTTGGGTTTTCTATTATTAAAAATATCACCTGATGTGTGAATTCATGAAAAATGAAATATTATCTCAATTCACATTCCTTGAAATATAACCAGGTATATTCTATATTAACTCAATATCCTTATAAACAAGGTATTTCAATGATAATTCTAGGAAAACTCTATTATTAAATATTTATTTTTCCATGGGTATCACAGTCCAAATATACCCCTAGGAAATCTAGGTATGTTGACGTAATAAGATTTAGAACATGTTTGTACATTCATGACTTATTAGGTGGTGAATATTCATTTTACAAAGTAGTAAATTTCATGTCCTATGATATTTATATTTTTTTCTATAACATAATTATCAGGTGTCAAAATTAGACTTATTATTAATTAAATCCTTCCATTTTTTATAGATAGAATAATGTTATATAACTCATCATCATAGGGAGATATTCCGAAGGATTTTTTTATAGTTTGAGTATTTAATATTACAATAGATAGTAGTGGGGTATGGATAAGATATTCATAGAAGACACAATATTGGTATCCCACTAACTGACACCATGATTCAAGGTTGTGATTCATACACTTACTGGAGTTGTTTTCCACTTCATCAAAGGGAACAATTATTCTTATTATAGAGCATTAAACCCCATCAACTGATTTTCGTACTACACGATGAGGTTTGGGTTATCCATAATTATTGGGAACCCCATGACTTATATTAACTCTTCAATGAGTAATGTGTCTCCCCCTATGATCCTTGAGATGAAATCTGGAATTCATGGGAGTGGGGTAGTGTGGTATTTTAGATATTATGGTTTTATGAGGATTAAATTTTCTCTTTAGAGAATGATACCAGTGGAGGTGAGTTTTTAAGAATAAATTTATTATTAACCATGGTATATTTTTCCCCTAAATAATATTAGTTTTTTAAAACAATTTGATCTAAAATAAAATTTCATCTCACCTTAGTGTTTTTTAGGCATCATATTATGTTTGATTTTAATCACCCATATACGGGTGTATTGATGAAACTTGTTGTGTCTACATAGAATATGAGAATTTTGGTGTTGATTTCAGATAAATTAATGTCAGTTGAACTTTTTATAAGTATAGATTAGTGTTTCTCATTACTAATGGTGCTTGTGTTGACATTTGTGAAGTGTGGAGTTAACCTGCACTTGTTGATCGAGGTTGTTAATTACTATATGACATTGGGTATTACTCATTTTTCTTGTTTATTGGTGTAAATATTATTATAAAGTTTATTAATGTAATGTATTTCATATTCATGTTACATTAATGCTAGATATCTTCATAATTTTTATTGCGAGATATAGTTTTTGAGACACGTGGTTATATGTATATTTGATAGGTTATGTCATCCCAGTTGTGTGATATGCATTTTTAGTACTAGTCATCGGGCCATGGATTATTAGAGGTGGGATAGGGGTGGACCACTGAGCTTACATCCATGCAATGAAAAATTATAATTTTTTGATTTATGTTAATATATTTATATATACATAATATAATATTTTCTTGGCCCATTTATAATCGACCAGTACTAGTCTCATTTGGAAAACTCGACCTGAATACCCTATCCCGATGGAAACTGACCCATGTTTTCTACATAACAAAAGGGTGTTCCTGATCTCCATGAGTTGGTGACTAGTACTCATGAATCAAACAACAACTAGTTGGAACAATAGCACCTAACCTGAAGCCACACCATTGAAAATATATATACCAAGAGATATTATTGTATTGATAAATATATTTCATGATAGAATACAAATAGAGTAAACAAACAATATGATGGTATAAAGTATCTCCAAGTATATGTCTAACCAAAATAAACTTGCAAAGTTGGAAAATCAACAACTCCATGTGATATCATGGGAAGACCGCCACCACCTCACTACAAGCTACTCTACTCAGTTGAAAAAAAAACCTCACTGACTCCCTAAGGAGACTTGCCTTTCCCTACATTGAAAGAAATAACCAGGTCAGTGCAACACTAAAGGGATAATCATGGTGCAAGCTAACAGGCTTAGTAGGGTCTCACCCAGAAGTTCCATATTAAGCATCTGAACAATAATCCAATAATTCATAGCTTTTAAATAAAACAAGGAAGTATAAAAGATTAATAATTATTATATCAAAAAGATTGTCTAAATAGTTTAATTGCCCATTTTTCATCATTTCCAAACAAAGAGGTTAAATCAAATTTAAAGAATTTAATATCCATATATCTTAGCAGATATATCATGTTAAAAAAATCATGTATCATATCTCACTTAAAGTCTATAGAGATATAACAAAATAGTACAAACCAAAAGTAGATAATTGGGTATCATCACACCCGGGATCACACTAGGTCATGATAGTTAAGACACTCACACCAAATATATAAAATGGAATATGAATCAATACACTAGAAATATGATTTGAGTATAGTTAGTAAAGGAATAACCCAAAAAATAACCTCCCAACAGGTCAAACATGTCCCTAGAACAACAATCCTAGAGAGAAGAGGAACGACCAGTGAGAAAACACCCACATAGTAGAGATGACCTATTACTATAACATACACTAAAGTAACCAATGATTTCTATGTGATCTGTCTTCCTAATCAATTCATCAAACCATTTCCACCATTATCATGCTTTGAAAACAATTTCACAATGCTTTAAAAACCCATTTTCTATTAACAAAAACTAAGGAAAACCCATTTTTTATAAAAACCCAGTTCCTCACAAATAAATCAATCACATCATTTTGTTACATTTAACAAAACAATTAACAAAAATAGCAGCTATGCTGTTTACTAATAAATACTAGAGAAAAAACGACCTACCTCAAAATTCGGGTCACACACACCCATAATGGAACACATCATAATAAAGGATTTGAAAATGAAAAAGGTGGTCATAGAACAAATTTAAAAATATTTGAATTGATTCAATCAATGAAAATGAGTAGTGGAGAAGAAGAATCAACATGTTCCTTAAGAACACACACCCATCGCACCACAACCAATAATGGAATAACCCTTAGAATAAGATTAGATAATGAATCTAGAATGAAATGAGAAGAACATCAACATGTGTAAATTGATCCAATAATGAAACACAATATATCAACCATGAACGAAGCAATGAAGAAGAATAAAGTCTCACACACTCTTATAGACCAAACCTATAGAAATGGTGATAAATTTTCAATCAAATCAATACAGACTTAACAGATACTCCCAGAATCATTGTAGAAGGGCTCTATGTTTAGAGACGAATGAGCTACATATGGATTAAATAAAATTTATTCTCAGTGTCACTCAAAAATCCAACAACATGACATTTACATAGCATGTAATCCTTTTTCACGTTATCAATCCTCAGGACTCAAATATTCTGAAAAATATTATTTTATGAAAAAACTATCATTTTACATTATAATGTGTTGTAATCGTTATGTTGTGTGTACTCCCTTCACATTGTTTGTCAGGTTCATGAAATTCTCCCTACAAAACAGACTCATAGTGTACTACCATTAGACTGGGTTAATTTATCCTACAATATGAAAAAATTAAATCCTGTTACATAAAAATCAAAAATATTATTAGTGGCCCCTAAACAAAGTGAGAACCCCATAAATCTATTAACACATTTATACCCGGACTCCATTAATTTAAAATAACATACATCCCATAACATTAATTAATTTTCACCGTAAAATTAACTTCTTCATATAGAGTCCAAAGACACCCCCAATTTATGAGGAAAATATTTAAATAGTAGATAATTACCTAAAAGTGGGTACTGAGATGTTATAGTCTCCCCACCATAAAACAATTTGTCCCTGGGAAGTCATGTGGAAAAATGATGTCTGGTAAATTGGTGAGACCACTTCTCCCTCGTCATTGATGAGTGATCCCAAGTATCATGAGAATATAATTCATTCAACACAACTCTCTAACCAAATGGAATCAACTTCCCATGAAAGACTTTCACTTGAGAGTCAATGACCTCCACTAGTTAAACAATAAATGAAACATCTTTCTCTAACTCAATCTCTTCCCAACTCATAATGTGAGTGGTGTCAAGATGATTTTTCCTAAGGTGATATACATAGAAAACATCATGAATTCCTATTATCTAATCCAGAAACATCAATTCATGAGAAATATTCCCAATCTGCTCAATGGCCTCAAATGGTCAAAAATATACCAGAACCATATTTCCCTATTTTTTACGCTAATGGTGACCCATCCTAAGAGAAACATTCAAGATAACCTAGTCACCTATAGAAAACTCCAATAAAAGTTTGTTTCAATCTATATAAGATGTATATTGACTCTGTGTTGTAACCAGATGTTGACATATATCTTGAATCTTCATGGATATATCTTAATCGAAACTTGGTCCCACCAAATAGGGTTCTCCCACCTCTTCCCAACAAAGAGGAGATTTTTATAACTGACCATACAATGCATCAGATAGAGCCATTATAATATACTACCGATAACTATTATTATTAAAAACACAATATGTTCTAGATGGATATCCTAGTATCCACCAAAATCAAATATACTGGAATAAAAAATATCCTACATAATCTAAATAACATGTTGTATCTCAGCATAATATTTCTTATGGTTTGTTAAACTCAATCAGACCTATGTCCCAATCACCTCTTGGATATGTCTCCAAAACCACAATGTAAATAATGGATCCCTATATGAAAAACTAGTAGAAGGAACGCCAAGTACATAATAATTTCTTACACATACCACTTACTTAGATATTCTAATTTATTGTTGTATTTGATCAGAATAAAATGAGACGACTTTTCCAAGAGATCAATCCCCACCTAGAGAGCATTTCACCTTTATGGAGTACACAATAATACAATAAAAAAATATAGGTATACCTCATCCCATTTCCAAAATACCACTAGAATTGGTTAATGAAACCCATATGGTTTCCATTACACTACCTTAATCTATTGGCATGTGTAACAGTAAGACAAAAAATCAACAATGTCGTGTTTCACTCCCGAGAACTGGAATCGTCGTCCCATGTGATAATATATCTTCATAGTTCCCAAATGAATAGAATGTTAAGAACTATGAAAATAGAAATAAATAATCTCCTCACAAATACTAGGACCAAAAACATATCCCCGAAATGGAAAACACCATCTAAAGAGATATACAAACCTGAAAATTTCTAGTCACCATATAGGGTTTCTCTAATTCCCCTTAACACATCATACTCTTGATGAAATTATTGAATAGACTTGAGGAAACATAAATATAATTGAACATTGGGAAAAATAATTCCTGAAAATTTATCCTAAGTAACCAGATGAAACTGAGTAAAAATAACATTAATGATCCACTCTTCCTTTGATTCTTGAATATCTTGTGATGCCAATTTCATACAAAGAGAGTTTTCAATAACATTAACCTCTCCCAAGGTGTAGGTGATATTGATGTCAAATGTATAATGGTATTCTACCCACAAAATCTATCTAATTTTAAATTATTTATGAAAAAATGATATAACTCAACCTCTTATAGTCAAAAAATACCATAAAATATTCCCCAAAATGATAATGTCATCATCAGTAAAGTGAATGCATCAACATAAAATGCTCTAAATCATGATTGGGGTAATTATTATCATATTGGTGAATAAAGTGATAGTCATAAGCCACCACATGATAATTCTTCCAGAGTGGACAACCTAAACTAATGCTCTAAGAATAATATAAAACTACATACCCCAAACTGGGATCAAGTAATATCATAACAAGAGTATATGTTATAATTATTTTCAGATAATCCAAACAAGACTAAAGCTTTTTTTCTAGATCAACATCCCCACATTCATAGTTAGATAAGTCAAAGGTTATGAAAACACTGAGAAATACATGAAGAACCATCGATAGTATCCAGGAATACCATGTAAGGTATGATTCTCAAAAACATTTTGTGGATCTTCTATGGGAAAACTGTAACGCCCCGACCCTAGTTGCCTAGAGTCGGTGCATTATTACATAACATTGGCATGATCACAAGAAAGATCAAATCTCGAAAGACCGATTGGTTTAGTAGCCTTGGAAACACTAGATATATTCATAAGTTTTACATTACATCATAAAATGAAAAAATACTACAACAACATAATGTCTCCATAATCCACACTACTATCCCCTCATAATATCCCTGCAGGTCATTCATAATTTACTTCTTCACATCCTGGGGAAAAATAAAACATAGAAAAGGGGTGAGCTCAAATGCCCAGTAAGGGTAACAATATGGCGGAAACTTTTATAAATAAGAATAAACATTTAAGGCAATGTATAACTAAAACAAAAGCCTTTTAAATATTAACTTTCAACATGGTATGGAATAAATAAAATGAAATAATTCCATTTACTTATTCACATGGATATTCTACTAATCGAATAATCACATGCAAAAATCAATAACCACTTTCATAATGTTGGAATGCATAATGCCAGACTATCATAACCACATAGCCAAGGCCTCGTGCCAAGACTACAAATAAGATTTTGTCAAGGCCTTGTGCCAAGACACTAGTTTGTCTCATGAGACCTACCGATGCATCGAGGAGCTATAGCGGGCTCCACCCGTCACTTATTAAGTCCAATGCATTCCCATATGAAAAGGTTTAAACATAACATAAACATTCGTATTAAAACTAGCATACGAAATGTCAATACTTTCACAATAAACTATGAATGGTATAAAAATAGAACATCCACAGTCAAACATATCACAAAACCTTCAATACAATATAGAAGTTTTGTATCATAATAAATCAACTTCAAATAATCTTAAAATCCATCAAAGGATGTTGACATAGATGAAATCAAAATTCTTTTTAAAGAAGTATCTCCTTTTATTTTGAAATCATTTAAGATCCATATAAAATAAAACATTTTCTTTTAAAATATTCTTATAAGCTTGTATGGAAAGCTTCGACGATTTTATAACGGCGGAAAATAACCTCACCCGCCGTATAAGTTAAAAAAAACATTCTTACCTCAATTCTGTCGAAAAGGTTAAAAAGGACCTTGTTTTGAAAACGACGGAAAGATTCCTTTATAAACCTCTTATAAAAAGTCAAACAAGGGTATAAATGACTTTAACCCATATTCTTGTAAATAGTAAAAATGTTTTGAAATACATTTTGAAGAAACATGGATGTGGATGATAACGAGATCCCAGTAGATTATTACGTATAAACAACCTCGGATAAAGAAGAGATTGTGAAATAACCCTTACCTTGTACTTTTCCTTTGTTGGGGTAGGTTAACCTCCTGTATAATGGTGAAATAATTGTTATTAAATTATACAAGAATCATATACATTAATATGATATCATATATGATCTTTTAACATTGCTTTATTAATAATATCTTAGTATTATCGTCGTTTCGGGTGTTAACTTACTTGTTTTCTTTCATATGTTTTGTTACGTAAGACATGTTTGTAAAGGATAGGTTGTATATTATTCATATCCAGAATGATATCAAGTCCTTAAACATCATTTTTAAATCATAAAATGATAATTACGCTTTAATGGTTACGATGGAGAATGAATCTCATCGCGTTCGTGGAGACGGTAGTCCGTACGTACGCACGAGCGACAATATCATTCTTTTGATATTAAAATAATATATAAATGGATGGTATATCATATATACAGAATAATTAACATGTTATATTTATTATTTACACGAGTTACACATCATTATTATACCCATCCAAATAATATTATATTGAATAACAATTACACCACGACGTGGAGACGGTAAGCCGTACGTACGCACGTATGGTGACATGTTATTCAAAGGGTGGATAGAATACTGAATATGATTATACCATATTTATAATAACATCACAGTATATGTGAGATACTGGAGTTATTATTTCAGAATGGTAAGAACAAAGGAAGAAGAAGTGGAAGAAGAAATGAACTTAGAAAAGGGTGGTGAGATCATTACCTCTTCTTCGGGTTCTTCCTTTTGATTTGATCAAAAGGGCTCCTTAGGTTGGCTTTCTGATCAAACTAAGGCCTCTAGGTTGTATTGAGGGATGTTGGGAGAGTATTTGGGCAGAGTTTGGCCGAACCAAAAGGCTTTAGAGGTGTGAAGAAATGAGAAGGAGGAGTGCCCTTTTATAAGAGGGGTGAGGGGCACCTTTGGAAAAGCTAGAAATATTAATTTATAATAAATTCATATTCGGTTTCTAAAGGCTCCAAAGTTGACTATTCAAATGATGAGGTGGGGATAGGTCGAAAACAACTCATCCAATAGAATTTAGACAGGTTTGGGTACTTATATTAACCTTATCTTTAAGTATTAACTCTAAGTTAATTAGTTTCACTTTTACAATGTCTCTTTGTATTTTTATATAATATGGTTAATAAACTTACTATATACATCCAAGCGACCCCCAAGTGGTCCATTAATGAGGAACCTATAATAATATAAGTCTCTTGGCCGATCCTTAGATTTTTAGGAATTTAATATCAATTAATAATATAATATTTGTTTTAAGAACTCTTTTATGTCAATTTTGACACTATTCAATAGTTGATTTTTTTGAAACTCCTAACAGATTGATTACTTCGAACAAAGTCAATTAAATCAATCGTAATATATCATATTATCATAGAAAATTAGTGTAATTTATTAAAAGTTTCATATTATATTTATTTGGGTATTTATAATATTAATTATGTTAATTTATTACTATTTTAGTAATTACTGCATCATCATTGTGTCATAAATAAAATAAATTATTTAATGTCTAAAAATTATAAATAAAATATCATTATGTAGGAAATCTTTTTAGCTTTCTAATGAATATTTATAATCTAAAATCCAACATATATAACCCTATGTAAAAATTGTTGTTCTAAAAGATATATGCTTGTATCATTTTTGTATTCATTTTAACTAAATTAAAATAAAGTGTCATTATCACTTACAAGTGGATCCATGGGGTCCCAAAATAGACCCAAAGATGCCCATGGTCGACCATGTATCAACCAATAGGGTTAAGACACGTTTTAGGGTAATTTAGTATTATTATAATATTATTTTTTAACCCTTATTTACCGGATTTACCCTTAACCATGGTAAATAAAATATTTACCGCAGTAATTATTCAAAATGTCTAAAAATAAAAGTTACCCATTTACACAATTTGAACATCCTGATTCCAAATATGGAATCCATTTTCCTAAATTCAAAACACAGAAGTGGCAGAAATTAATTTAAAATTAATTCCCGCTGTCAAAACAAAAAGCGTGTTTTTAAGAGATAATAACTATCAAAAGATTGACACTTGTTTATGTTCGGTTTAATTGTAAAATTATGTCCAATGACCAACATTATATTAAATGGTAAAAATATATTCTAAATATACTTTAAAACTACTAAAATTCATAATTTATCACTATTAATTATTTTGATTAAAAAAGTTGTTTTTAATTAAAATTTAGTAATTTTCACTATTCATCAAAATATGAAAGTTATCCGAAAAGTACCAAAATTTCACCTTAGGCTAAATTCGATATTCCGAGTCCAAAAATGAAGTCCATTTTCAAATATAAAATATATATAATTTCAAAAATTAGGTATTACTATTCACAACGGCTAGTTTAATTAGTTGTGGTGTGTGTTAGAACTCGAGGTTGCGTACAACACACGCTATCGCATTATTCAAAGGGAAACGTACCGTAGAAGCTTGGGGTGTTACATTCTCCCCTCCTTCAAATAATTGCGTCCTCGCAATTTCTAGGGTATTACTGCATAAAAAGACTCCGGTGGTTCTTCATCATAAGTTCCTCGGGTTCCCACGTTGCCTCTTCCATCTTATGATTCCTCCACAAAACTTTTACCAGACGCGTCGTCCGGTTTCTCAGCACTTGTTCTCTCGTATCAAGAATCTTGATGGGCTCTTCGCAATAAGATAGATCGGGTTCCAGTTCTAAATCTTCATAGGTGAGTACATGCGTTGGGTCAGGCATGTATTTCCTCAACAGAGATATGTGGAACACATCGTGAACTTTGGAGAGACTTGGCGGCATTGCCAATCGGTAAGCCACAGCCCCAATTCGTTCTAGAATTTCGAAAGGTCCGATGTACCTGGGACTCAATTTACCTTTCTTACCAAAACGTATGACTCCCTTCCATGGAGATACCTTCAGGAAAACATGATCACCGACTTGAAATTCCAAATCCTTCCTTCGATTATCGGCATAGCTCTTCTGCCTACTTTGAGCTTCTTTAATGTGATTTTGGATTACTTTCACCTTTTCCACCGTTTCCTCCACCAGCTCGGGGCCTACAAGTTTTCTTTCACCAACATCATCCCAACAGGTTGGTGTACGACATCTCTTTCCGTATAACGCTTCATATGGTGCCATTTGTATACTCGAATGGAAGCTATTGTTATAGGAAAATTCTACCAGTGGTAAATATTGATCCCACATACCCTGAAAGTCAAGTGAGCAAGATCTCAACATGTCTTCTAAGGTCTGAATAGTCCGTTCTGATTGTCCGTCTGTCTGAGGGTGGTAAGCAGTGCTCAAATGAAGTTCAGTATCTAGGGATTTCTGAAGACTTTTCCAAAATCTTGAAGTAAAACGGGGATCACGATCAGAAACAATCGATAGGGGTACTCCATGAAGTCTCACAACTTCATTAATATATAGTCTTGCTAGACGTTCCAGGGGTAGATCTTCTCTTATAGCAAGAAAATGTGCTGACTTGGTAAGACGATCAACAATAACCCATATTGCATCGTTCCTTCTAGGAGTCTTTGGTAGCCCCATGACAAAGTCCATCGTAATATTGTCCCATTTCCACTCCGGTATGGGAAGAGGTTGCATGACTCCTCCAGGCTGTTGCCTTCCAGCTTTCACTTGTTGACAAACCATACATCTTGACACAAAATCAGCAATCTCTCTCTTCATGTTGTCCCACCAAAAATGTTCCTTCAAATCTCTATACATTTTGGTGCTCCCAGGGTGTATAGAGAAATTGGAACTATGAGCATCATCCAGTAATTCCCTTTTCAGATCAGGTAAATTGGGAACACAAAGTCTCTTTCCAAATTTCAAAGTTCCATCTTTATACACAAAGTCTCTCAATCTCCCATCATTCACAGCTTTAATCTTCTTCTGAAATTCTTCATCATCGGTCTGAGAACTCTTAATCCTTTCTAGTAAAGATGGTTTGGCAACCATTTGAAAAAGCATTGATGTTTCACCTTCCCTGGTTATTCCCATGTCCATCTTCACTAGATCCATGAAAATTGGATCCCTTTCAATTCTCATCATGTTCAGAACTCCATGGTCTTTTCTGCTCAAAGCATCTGCTACTTTGTTTGCTTTCCCCGGGTGGTAGTGTATCGTGCAATCATAATCCTTGAGTAATTCAAGCCATCTCCTTTGCCTCATGTTGAGTTCTTTTTGTGAGAAAATATACTTCAAACTCTTGTGATCAGTATAAATCTCACATTTTTCACCATAGAGGTAGTGCCTCCATATCTTCAAAGCAAAGATCACAGCTGCTAACTCGAGATCATGAGTAGGATAGTTTTGTTCATGAATTTTCAACTGTCGTGATGCATAGGCAATAACTCTATCATTTTGCATAAGGACACAACCAAGTCCTTTCTTTGATGCATCACTATAAATAACGAACCCATCATTCCCCGATGGTAGAGTCAATATAGGAGCATTGACTAATCTTCTCTTCAGTTCTTCGAAACATTCTTCACACTCTTTTGTCCAAACAAATTTAACCCCTTTACGTGTGAGCTTCGTTAATGGGTTAGCCAATCGGGCAAAATTCTGGACGAAACGTCGATAATAACCTACCAAACCAATAAAACTACGTACCTCGCTAACCTTGTAAAGTTAGCCTCATACTTTGTGACATTCTCATCCTCCTTTTGTCTCAGACTCAGAAATTGTCTTTCCATATCTGCTCGATGGTCGCGAGGAAAGTATTTTTCTAAAAACAGATCTTTGAACTCCCTCCATTCCATATTTGATACTTCATCATCTTCCTTCGTATTTTGAATCAATGACCACCATTGATCAGCATCTCCAGTGAGGCGGTAAACTGCCATGATAACTTTTTCCCTTTCACTGCTCCCCAAAGCCTGAAATATTTTCTCTAAGGAAAATATCCATTGCTCAGCTACTAAGGGATTTGTATTCCCATTGAACGTTGGTGGTTGTTGCCTCATGAATCGATCTAACATTGATCCTCCACGCTGCGGATCAGGGTGCTCCATACGGGTAAGGTTATTATTCATAACCTGAGTAAGTTGTCCCAGTATGGTGATTAGCTGATCGGCACCAGTTGCATCACCAGCCCCACTATAATTATCTTGAGCAGGAGGGCAATCCCTACATGGAGTGCGCGCATTGATACGGTTTCCATTTCTTCCACTAGGCGCCATTTCTAAACAATGGCATAAACTAGATCAGTTTATGAATCAAAATACATAATCCCATACTTATAAAGCACTTAACATAAATTGATCTATTTATGGATATAATCCATAATAATAATAATGTTTTCTTTGAGGAAGTATATACTCATAAACCCTTCATAATGATTTGTAAAGATAGTGAGAGTTATCCTAAGCATATCCCCCGGGAGTGTCGTAACCAAGAGTGCAGCAAGGCCCGTTGTCGTGCACCAGTTCCCGTTCGAGTCTAGCTCAAAGCGGTGTTTTCGGGTTTTACCCCTAGGTACATCTGTGCCAGAGCCGCCTCTACCTGCTCGTATCCAGACAGGGATGTATTGCTCGGAAAACTCACAAAATCTCTACAATACCAAAATTCTAGGAAGTTCTTCTATACTAATCCTCAAAGTTCATCTTAAGTCTACGTGATCTAATCAGAGTTTATCTAAATCTAGCTTCCAAGGTTTGTACTAAACTTCCTCTGATACCAACTGTAACGCCCCGACCCTAGTTGCCTAGAGTCGGTGCATTATTACATAACATTGGCATGATCACAAGAAAGATCAAATCTCGAAAGACCGATTGGTTTAGTAGCCTTGGAAACACTAGATATATTCATAAGTTTTACATTACATCATAAAATGAAAAACTACTACAACAACATAATGTCTCCATAATCCACACTACTATCCCCTCATAATATCCCTGCAGGTCATTCATAATTTACTTCTTCACATCCTGGGGAAAAATAAAACATAGAAAAGGGGTGAGCTCAAATGCCCAGTAAGGATAACAATATGGCGGAAACTTTTATAAATAAGAATAAACATTTAAGGCAATGTATAACTAAAACAAAAGCCTTTTAAATATTAACTTTCAACATGGTATGGCATAAATAAAATGAAATAATGCCATTTACTTATTCACATGGATATTCTACTAATCGAATAATCACATGCAAAAATCAATAACCACTTTCATAATGTTGGAATGCATAATGCCAGACTATCATAACCACATAGCCAAGGCCTCGTGCCAAGACTACAAATAAGATTTTGTCAAGGCCTTGTGCCAAGACACTAGTTTGTCTCATGAGACCTACCGATGCATCGAGGAGCTATAGCGGGCTCCACCCGTCACTTATTAAGTCCAATGCATTCCCATATGAAAAGGTTTAAACATAACATAAACATTCGTATTAAAACTAGCATACGAAATGTCAATACTTTCACAATAAACTATGAATGGTATAAAAATAGAACATCCACAGTCAAACATATCACAAAACCTTCAATACAATATAGAAGTTTTGTATCATAATAAATCAACTTCAAATAATCTTAAAATCCATCAAAGGATGTTGACATAGATGAAATCAAAATTCTTTTTAAAGAAGTATCTCCTTTTATTTTGAAATCATTTAAGATCCATATAAAATAAAACATTTTCTTTGAAAATATTCTTATAAGCTTGTATGGAAAGCTTCGACGATTTTATAACGGCGGAAAATAACCTCACCCGCCGTATAAGTTAAAAAAAACATTCTTACCTCAATTCTGTCGAAAAGGTTAAAAAGGACCTTGTTTTGAAAACGACGGAAAGATTCCTTTATAAACCTCTTATAAAAAGTCAAACAAGGGTATAAATGACTTTAACCCATATTCTTGTAAATAGTAAAAATGTTTTGAAATACATTTTGAAGAAACATGGATGTGGATGATAACGAGATCCCAGTAGATTATTACGTATAAACAACCTCGGATAAAGAAGAGATTGTGAAATAACCCTTACCTTGTACTTTTCCTTTGTTGGGGTAGGTTAACCTCCTGTATAATGGTGAAATAATTGTTATTAAATTATACAAGAATCATATACATTAATATGATATCATATATGATCTTTTAACATTGCTTTATTAATAATATCTTAGTATTATCGTCGTTTCGGGTGTTAACTTACTTGTTTTCTTTCATATGTTTTGTTACGTAAGACATGTTTGTAAAGGATAGGTTGTATATTATTCATATCCAGAATTATATCAAGTCCTTAAACATCATTTTTAAATCATAAAATGATAATTACGCTTTAATGGTTACGATGGAGAATGAATCTCATCGCGTTCGTGGAGACGGTAGTCCGTACGTACGCACGAGCGACAATATCATTCTTTTGATATTAAAATAATATATAAATGGATGGTATATCATATATACAGAATCATTAACATGTTATATTTATTATTTACACGAGTTACACATCATTATTATACCCATCCAAATAATATTATATTGAATAACAATTACACCACGACGTGGAGACGGTAAGCCGTACGTACGCACGTATGGTGACATGTTATTCAAAGGGTGGATAGAATACTGAATATGATTATACCATATTTATAATAACATCACAGTATATGTGAGATACTGGAGTTATTATTTCAGAATGGTAAGAACAAAGGAAGAAGAAGTGGAAGAAGAAATGAACTTAGAAAAGGGTGGTGAGATCATTACCTCTTCTTCGGGTTCTTCCTTTTGATTTGATCAAAAGGGCTCCTTAGGTTGGCTTTCTGATCAAACTAAGGCCTCTAGGTTGTATTGAGGGATGTTGGGAGAGTATTTGGGCAGAGTTTGGCCGAACCAAAAGGCTTTAGAGGTGTGAAGAAATGAGAAGGAGGAGTGCCCTTTTATAATAGGGGTGAGGGGCACCTTTGGAAAAGCTAGAAATATTAATTTATAATAAATTCATATTCGGTTTCTAAAGGCTCCAAAGTTGACTATTCAAATGATGAGGTGGGGATAGGTCGAAAACAACTCATCCAATAGAATTTAGACAGGTTTGGGTACTTATATTAACCTTATCTTTAAGTATTAACTCTAAGTTAATTAGTTTCACTTTTACAATGTCTCTTTGTATTTTTATATAATATGGTTAATAAACTTACTATATACATCCAAGCGACCCCCAAGTGGTCCATTAATGAGGAACCTATAATAATATAAGTCTCTTGGCCGATCCTTAGATTTTTAGGAATTTAATATCAATTAATAATATAATATTTGTTTTAAGAACTCTTTTATGTCAATTTTGACACTATTCAATAGTTGATTTTTTTGAAACTCCTAACAGATTGATTACTTCGAACAAAGTCAATTAAATCAATCGTAATATATCATATTATCATAGAAAATTAGTGTAATTTATTAAAAGTTTCATATTATATTTATTTGGGTATTTATAATATTAATTATGTTAATTTATTACTATTTTAGTAATTACTGCATCATCATTGTGTCATAAATAAAATAAATTATTTAATGTCTAAAAATTATAAATAAAATATCATTATGTAGGAAATCTTTTTAGCTTTCTAATGAATATTTATAATCTAAAATCCAACATATATAACCCTATGTAAAAATTGTTGTTCTAAAAGATATATGCTTGTATCATTTTTGTATTCATTTTAACTAAATTAAAATAAAGTGTCATTATCACTTACAAGTGGATCCATGGGGTCCCAAAATAGACCCAAAGATGCCCATGGTCGACCATGTATCAACCAATAGGGTTAAGACACGTTTTAGGGTAATTTAGTATTATTATAATATTATTTTTTAACCCTTATTTACCGGATTTACCCTTAACCATGGTAAATAAAATATTTACCGCAGTAATTATTCAAAATGTCTAAAAATAAAAGTTACCCATTTACACAATTTGAACATCCTGATTCCAAATATGGAATCCATTTTCCTAAATTCAAAACACAGAAGTGGCAGAAATTAATTTAAAATTAATTCCCGCTGTCAAAACAAAAAGCGTGTTTTTAAGAGATAATAACTATCAAAAGATTGACACTTGTTTATGTTCGGTTTAATTGTAAAATTATGTCCAATGACCAACATTATATTAAATGGTAAAAATATATTCTAAATATACTTTAAAACTACTAAAATTCATAATTTATCACTATTAATTATTTTGATTAAAAAAGTTGTTTTTAATTAAAATTTAGTAATTTTCACTATTCATCAAAATATGAAAGTTATCCGAAAAGTACCAAAATTTCACCTTAGGCTAAATTCGATATTCCGAGTCCAAAAATGAAGTCCATTTTCAAATATAAAATATATATAATTTCAAAAATTAGGTATTACTATTCACAACGGCTAGTTTAATTAGTTGTGGTGTGTGTTAGAACTCGAGGTTGCGTACAACACACGCTATCGCATTATTCAAAGGGAAACGTACCGTAGAAGCTTGGGGTGTTACAAAAACTACAATTACCCTCTCGAGATCAACTTATAATCCATGCTCAAAAATCTGGTGCCCCATGAAAATAACTTCTTGAATCCAAAAGTTTCATTTCAAATTCATTACATAAAAATTTTGACTCATCAGGATATCAAAAACCAAACTCTTTTGTTTCTCCTGATCATGCTCAAATCATGAATGAATGAAAATTTCATCTATGAGAACTACAAAAAAACGTTTCAAGATACCCAAGGAATATCTGAGTCATCAAACCCTTGAAAATGAAATAATAATTAGTCAAAGAAATGGTATCATAAGATATTTATAATGGCTATACCTACTTTAGAAATATATCTCCGGTATATCACATTAAAAATCATAGAGATCTGGATAACTAGACTAAATATCAATCCTGAAAAACAACTTTTCCCCCATTAACTGATCAAAAAATCATTCATGTGATGTAGAGGATATTTGTTCTCAATAGTTAATCGGTTCAACTTCTAATAGACCACACACAGTCAAATTGAACCATCCACCTACTCATCAAAGATCCCTAGGGTTACCCAAGAAGAATAACTAGGGTGACCAATCCCCTTTTTTACCATGTATTCCCACCGAATATTGAGGTCTTTCTAATTTTTTGGTTCTATAACATAATAAGGTGGCGATGTTAATTGCGTCATTAGAACCAAGTTAATTGTAAATATTACCACCATATATGGAGGTATCATAGAGAAATTGTATTAAAAAATGTCAATAAAATATTGAACAATGATAGGAAGTCCTATAATAAATTAAATGTCCTTAGGCTCAGCAGAATCATTGGGAAAACACTCATAAACTCTATGTGTAAAGGTTTTACCCAGGAAAAACTCATACGCCACTCCCCCTAAAACACCTGTTTGATTATTTTGTCCATAAGAAAGGATACTTTCTAATGTTAAAAATTGACCTTATAATGATGAGAAAAAATCTTATTCATCCCAATAACTATGAAAAACAAATCCAAATTGAGAATAAGAAATACCTAGTCTAAATCTGCATCAGCAATCGATAGTGCAGAAGAAGGAAACTAAATCCCATGCTCTTTCCTATTCCAAAGTTTTTTTTTCTAAATCCATGAAAGAGTAAAGTTGTTCCTTTTTAAGGTTAATCACATTAAAAAAATGGAAAAATATAAATTAGTGGGAAACACCAGTATTAAATAAGTAAATCGCTAATAAGGATGTAGTAATGATTCTACCTCTCAATATCATAAGACCCATGTCTACATCCATTGAAAAATCATCTGCTACATGAATTTTAATCACTCCCTAGGCCTATGGTTGGATCCCTATTATCTTTGAAGAATATGACTACACTACAGAAGCCTTTAGATCAGACAATCCCTAACCATATCGAGGAGTAAATATGGATGGACAGAAATTCTTCAGATGACCATAACATCTACAACTGTTAGATATCTTTTCAGGTGAAGTACAATATTTTTGTGTGTGTCCAATTTCACCACACTAATAGAAATTCCTAGGTACACCACTAGTTACAACTACAGGTTATGAAGAGCCCTGCTACTGAGAACCACTTCCAGTAATCCTATAATGATCCTGAAATTTCCTATGTTTTCCTAAAATGCCACTAAAGCTACCAATAGGTGGAAGAGTAGTGGAGGAATATCAAACCTTGCATGTCGTATTCATTTCAGCCATCATAGACCATTCCACTATCTCCGCACAGGTCAGAATATTTGGAATAAATACCTAAGATATAGTATCTATTCATAAAACATGAAGGTGCTTCTGAAATTATAGTTGTTCATTATTTACAACTTATTCAAAAAAAGCACTTTCTCAGGAAACTAATTTTTGTATGCTGACCCAAAACATTCTCCCCACATCAAAGATAGGAACTCAAAATAGTTCACCACCATAAGTGACTCTAGAAAATACTTTTGGAATAAGAGAGTCTTGAAACCCTTCCAGTATAGGCCCACATTCCTATCTCTCTATTTCATATAATCCCACCAATTTTATTTAGGACCATAAATTTGGAATGTTTCACACTTCACCTTGATACTCTTAGGTGTATCCAAGAATACAATCATCTGATCTATTCTTTCAATAATGTCATCCTCCAATTGATTCTCAATTAAACCATTAAAGGATAGTAGATTCTCATTCATGAACTCCATTGATCGATCTTGTTCTCCTACAGATCCTGGATATACTTCAACATCTTCATACTAAGATTGTTTCAAATTATGTTCAGTAACTAGGACTGAGTGCACGATATCCTCGATAAAGTTATAATCCATCCGAAGATTACCTTGAATAGAAAGTGCTAAACCCACCTAAGGAACTCAATGAACATGTCTATAATGAATAATGATTCACACTAAATCAAAAGAAATAATCAAAAAATAAGAAAATATTGGTTCGAACTAAAAACCCAAAATCAAAAACTGGTATTAACAAATAGAACTCAATATAAGAGATAGAGATCACAACATCCCATGGTAACTTGAGTATCATCCCCAAATGATCTCTTCATGAACTCATATTAATATACATCTCATGTCCTGATAATCCATTATCTGGTCTAACAAATGTCCCAATAAAAGGATTATTGATGAAACCCCACCTCTGATACCAAACTATGACGAACCCAACATGAATACCCTCTAAAAATTGTACCTGAACTGAAATATCCACATACCAAAATGGAATTCCAAATCCCCATAGGCTAGATACTAAAACCTGGGAATCAAAAAACAACCATAGGGAATGATTTTTCTAAACCTGAAGAAACAATATTTAATATATATATACAATGAGTCAACAGCAAAATGATTAATGTATACCGTAACTAAAACCAAAAAGAGGAAAGACACAACATAAGAGAAGAAAAAATCACCAATAATTATTATATACACAAATGACTACTAAAAATTGAAAAACAACTACTCCTTGTGATAGAGTGGGTGGACTCCCAATATCTCACCACCAGCTACTCAACACAACTGACTGAAAACCTCACTACAAAATGGTGGTGCCTTGCATTTCCTTTCATCTAAAGACATAACCAAGTCCATGTACCACTGAAAATGTATACATGGTGTTAGCTAAAAGACTCATAAGTGTCTCACCAAAGTGTTCTATATCATGTCTGTGAAAAATAATCATTGAATTCTCAACTTTTAATGAATAAAACGTGTCATTGTAGTTTAACAGTTTTTAAATCAAAAGTATTGAAAAATACTTTAATTTCCAAAATATTCAAATTTCTAAAAAAATATTTCAAATAAATTTATAATAATTTAATATCCATATATATCAATAAATATATCATTATAAAATAAATAAAATCACATATCATATCTCATATCAATTATATGGAAGCACAACAGAAATAGTACGAACCAAAAGCAGCAGCATGAGTATCATCACACCGGGGATCACACTAGCTTAGGATATCTAAGAAACTCATACGTAACATAGATAACCATAGACTCAATAATCCACTAGACATGGTCATTGAGTCTATATAGCATAAGAACACCCCAACAAGTTACCCTCCCAATAAGTCTAACAATTCCCTAGAACAACAGGCCTAGAGAGTAGATGTAATCCCCATAAGAAAACCCCTAGAAATTGATTAGATATATTAATATACCCTCAAACTAAGTACCATAGGCCTTCAATGTGATATATTTTAAAAATAAAATCATAAAATTAACTCCACCATTTTTCTTCTTTGAAACCAATTTTACAAAACCATTTCACAATGCTTCAGACACCCTTTTCCAATTACCAAAACTGGTAGAAAATTATCATTTATAAAAACCAAGTTCCAAAAACAAACAAATCAGTCATATCATACATTTTAATTTAATAAAACAATTTATCAACATAGGATCAATGCAGTTTATCATTATAGGCTAGAGACGGAACCACTCACTGAAAACCCAGATCACACACGCCCGCAATGGATCCCACTACAAGAAAGGATTCAACAATGATTATATAGGACCCAAAACCAATCTACATATCATATAATTTCTTTAATTTAAAAATATTTTTCAAATATAAGAGGAATCCACACATACCTCAAGAACGAACACTTGATGAACCATAACCAAAAAGGAATGACCCTTGAAACAAGATAGTAAAAAATAACTAGAATGAAACAAGAAGAAGCATCCCCACATGTCAGCAGACATGATGACATAATTAAAAAATTCCACTATGACCACATAAAAAAAGAAATAGAAAGGAAAACTATCCCAGATAGATTGAAACCAACTATAATTGTGATTAATCGTTGAAATAATCAATCATGACTGAACATAGACTCCCAAAACCTATGGATAAGGGTTCGAGTTCAATATTTGGATGAATGTAATACAATTTAGCCAAGACACACCCTAAAAGCTAAAAATGTTACATTTACTATGTGTTTAATCCCTTTACCCAATTTTTAATCTTTATGATTCATTTACGCCAAAAAATGAATCATTGTTTTATTAAAAAAACCTTTAAAATTAAATGGAATTTTATTCATTACATGACATGTTCTCCCTTCATGTTTTATACCAGATTCACATCATTCGCCTTATATAACATACAAATCATATTATATTATAACACAATGTGTATTTCACATGAATTATGAAAAAACTATAGTCTCTTACACAAAAACCCAAAAAACCTCAGGCATCCTCCAAACATGGGGATAAATACGCAAGTCGTTAACACATTTATACCCAAACTCCATTAATTCAGAATGAAAATACACCCATGAACATTAGTTCATTTTCCTAAAAAATTGATCTCTATACATGGGAGTCTATGGACACAGTCAAATGAAGAGGAAAATAAGTAAAGAGAAGGTAATTACCTAAAATTGGTTAATGAGATGGTACATCTCAATATTATATCCTCTTTTTAGGGGAATCCCCAGATATGTTTGACATGATGTTAATTTAAAGGTAGAGTTATGCTAGAAATAGGCACATGATCATTAGGTATATTATAGTGATGAAAATGTTTCAATTATAGTGGGTATTTCCAAGTGAAATTCTATATTTTTCAATGATAAAATTGAATTAAATCACATGCTCATGTGGAATATGAGGATGATAATGCCCAATGGGGACATTTTGTGACACAATGGTGTATGAGAATGGTAATAGAATTGATAAATTTCATATTATTCATTAGTAAGGATCGTTTGGGTGGTAAGTATGAAATATTAATTGAAATTAGTATATGAAGTTGACTATGGAAACCATCTCGACAAATAAAGGGCCTAATGATATTATCAAAAAATTTGTAACCTTCTAATCAGTTATTATGGGATAGTATGATTACTCCATGGCTCTTTATAGGTGTGGGTTCATAATAAAGAATATATTCCCTAGATATTATATATCTTATATATATATACTATATTATAAGGTATGATATATAATTTCATTGAAATTAACTTATATGTAGAAAAACTATTTTGTGTATTCATATAAGGTATATATTTTTATTAGGTATATGGATATTGTATGACATTAATTTAATGAATCATTATGAATTGTATCATATTCTAAGAAAACCATTTCATTCTATTATTTATATGATAGTCGACTGCAATTATATAATTTTCAAATTCTACTATATCTTCTATTAATTTTTATTATATTTTATATAAAAAAATCATCCTGATGTGTTAATTGGAAAATAAAATTTCTATATACTCATGTGTTAAAAAATACATGAGTATTTACATGAATAAATTGAGACTATATCAAAAATTAAACATATATAATCCTACTGCCTTTTGATGTGGGTACATTTGGGAAGACTTTATTTTTGTTGATTCTTGTATACCTTTTAATCTCCCTCTACTCCTCTCATTTGCATCATGGGATTAAAATATGTCATGAGTAGAGGAGACACTCTATCAAGAATTAAGTGATTCAATATGGCTCAAAGAGACCCCATGGAGGAGGGGAGTCATTTGGATTCCTCCTATGATCTTCATCAATTATATAAAATTGAAGAAGACATGGAAACACATTGGGGTGAGGTACAAATGATAGTTTTCTTCATTTTACATATTTGTATAATCTCAATTTTAAATTATGGTTATACTAGATTTTTTCTCTTATTATTGATTATTATTCTTATATTAAGTACTAATCTATGATTAGAAATATAATTGTGGGATAATAGATAAAACGTTACTTTCAATTCTTGAAATCATTTTTTTAAAATTATGAAAAAATGATATCTTATTAAAATCATAATTCATGTCATAAAATATTTTAGATTATTTATTTTGTATAATTTATATCACAACATACAATATTGAATAATATAGGACACAATATATTTCAAGCCTTCAATTTTTAATTTATCCTATTGTATGATATGGCATAGTCATAACATATGATGACACAAAAGTATTTAAGGAAAATATAGGATCGTAACACTTAAATAGAGATTAATGCTTTTCATTAAATAATATTTCAAGGAATGGGATTCCTATACAGAAATATTGTTTTTAATTACTATATATACCACATTAATTTAATCCTATACAGGTGTTCAACTATAAGGGTAATGTTGCAGAATAGTTTTTTTATTGTTATATGGTTCATACCATAGGCCAATGTAAATTAATCATATAAAATTCTTGGTAAATATTGTGCACTCTTTATACTATAAACTGTGGTTCTGAATGCATCATGAGTTAATTATATATTTATATATAATTTTGTAATGTTATTCCTATATATGGGTTCACCTAGTTAGTTAATGTCACACCACACCTGTTTTAATCATATGTGAGTATCGTATCTTGGCCTATGACAACTTTATCATAGTGTTTCTATTATTCAGACTTAAAGAGAGTATATTTATTCTCACATGAGTTGTTATATCATAAGGAATTAATAAAAATGTAATAACACACAAATGCACTCCACTAAGTAAACCAAATGTATTTTTTTCAATGAATCTTACTCAAAATATATCATTACAATGAATAGGTATATAAAACATTAATTTATCTAGTTTTTATTTATAAATTGAATTATATTCTTTACAAATTGTTTATGAATTATAAAAATTGTTATTTTGGGATATTTATTAATTCATAAATGTTTTTATAAATTATCAAATTATAAAATATATATAATTAATTAATTGAATTTTATTAAAAAATTATCAAATAAAAATCCAGTGATATATAATGTTAATAATAAAATAAATATTTAAAATTATATAGTATGAATTATAATTTAGATAGAAAGTGTTTATTTGATAATTGTAAGTGTTATTTATAATTTTTTTATAAATTAGAAATTATTGGAAAATTTTATAAGTATTTATATTTAAAATTAAGAATGGTTCATGATTAACTAATTCATATGGTTTAAATTAATGGCATTCTTTGAAAAATAATTGAAACCATATAAAAAATATAATTGATTTTAAAATCATTAATATTGTAAATCTTCAATCATAATTACCCAAATTCGGTGCATTATTACATATCATTGGCATGATCACAAGATATTAATTCCTTAAAGACCGATGAGTTTAATAGCCTTGTAAGTACAAGATACATACATATGTTTTACATTACATCCTGAAATAAAGAAAAAAAAATTATGTCCCCTTTGAACACACTCATATCCCTTTGCCTATTCCTACAGGTTAATCATGATATATTTCTTCACATCCTGGGAAAAATAAAATATAGAAAGGTATGAGATCAAATGCTCAGTAAGGATAACAATAGAGAAAAAACTTTCATAAATAAGTATAAACATTTATGAAAATGTATAAGACTAAAACACAAGCCTTTTAAACTTAAATTTCAGCAAAATATGGAAAATATAAATATAATAATTCAATTTACATATTAAAATGAATATTCTACTAGTATAATAATCTCATGTAAAATCAATGGCTAATTTCATAATGATAGAATGCATAATGCTAAAAATTATAACCACATAGTCAAGGCCTCATGCCAAGACTACAAATAAGATTTTATCAAGGCCTTGTGCCAAGACAATAGTTTGTCCCATGAGACCTACCAATGCATCGAGGAGCTATAGAGGGATCGACCCATCACATTCTATGTCCAATGAATTCCTCATATAATAATGTTGAAACATAATCTAATCATTCGTATTAAAACTAGCATAAGAAATGTCAATATTTAAACCACAAACCATGAATGGTGTAAGAATAGCACATCCACAGTCAAGAATAACTCATTCAACACAATATGGAATATTTTATTATAATAAATAATCCTCAATCGATAATAATGAAGGGTATTGACATAAATGAAAATAATCATCCAAACTATTTCAGAGAAATATTTCCCTTTTCTTGAAAACATTTAAAAGTCTCACAATTTATCAAGAAGTCGTTTAAATTAGATATTTGAATCAAAGTGTCTCGTACCACTTTGAATCTTTAAAAAGGAATTTTAATTTTAAAACTTTAATTTTCATATAAATAAATCCTTAAAACCATTTTTAAAACATGGACATTAATGAGAAAGATTTAGAATAATTATATTTTAAAACATTTTAAATGATATTTTAGATAGAGTTCCCTACCAAATAAGAGATGCTTGAATAAAAATAATTGAGTTAATCAAAATTTTATAATATCATGAGAATAAAGTTATTCATGATATGCTATGTAAAATTATATTATATACACCATATAAAAGTGAATTGGCTCATAACCACCAAGAAGTCTCGATGGAATGTAAATTGAGAAGAAATCCATTATAAAGATTGTATCCTTATGTTAAGGATAAATCAATGACATAATTATGTGTAAAAAATATAAATACACTCAATATTATTTTATATTCAATGTAAATCAATTATAGTAAATTCACACATATTCTTGGGAAAACGACACCAATGACTCAGATATTTAACTCAATGAATAGAAATTGAGTTAAAGTTACTCTTTTCAAGTTTATATTAATGACTGGAGAATTTATCAATGGAGTGATTATGTTTACCAATATTATATCTACAAAAATGGTAGTTCAAATTACTACATAAGTAAATAAATAGTGATTTCACACATAGTCTTGGAGTAAAATAATCAATGATGATTGCGTAAAACCCAATGAGTGGAAATTGAAATTTGAAATTCCCTTACTAATTTGGTAATTTAAAAAACATACACCCCATTAAAGAAGTATCATACAATGTTGATGTAAATACACATAAATTAAAATATATTATAAAAATAATACAATTATGGGTATTACATACATCGTAAAAAAGGTAATACTAGAAAATATAGCATGAATCTCACAGGAATAAAATTGAGATGAAAACCACATAATTTGTACTTTTCCTTAGTTAAGGGTATGTTAACTTCATTTATAACTGTGAAATAATTGTTATTAAATTATACAAGAACCAAATACATAAATATTATATCATATATGATCTTTTAATATTTCTTTGTTAATAATACTTCAGTAGTATCATTGTTTCGGGTGTTAACTGATTCATTTTTCTTTTTCTGTTTTGTGGAATAAGACTTGTTTATTGTGGATAGGATATATTTTATTAATATCCAAAATGGTATTATGTTCTTAAAAATTATTTTTTAATAATAAAATATTATTTATTCTTGAATGTTTACGATGGGGAATGAATCTCATCGTGTTCGTCGAGATGGTAATCTGTACGTACTCACGACCGACAATACCATTATATTCATGGTGAAATCATATGTAATCTGATGGTATATAATATATACTAAATAATTATCATGTTATATTTATTATATACATCAATTATACACATTATTTTACCCATAATAAATAATTAAGTGTTGAATAAAAAACTTCACCACGACGTGGAGACGGTAAGCCATACGTAAGCACATATAGTGACGTTTTCATTCATAGAGTTGATAGAATAATGAATATGGTTGTACCATATTTATAATAACATTAAAGTATTTATAAGTTACAAGATTTATTATTTTGGTATTGGAATAACAAGGAAATAGGAAGAGGAAGAAGAAATGAACTTTGAAAGAGTTGGTGAAATTATTACCTCTTCTTCGTGTGTTTCCTTTTGATTTGATCAAAATGGATCCTGAGGTTGGCTTTCTGATCAATGTAAGGATTATTGGTTGAATTTAGGGTTTTTGGTAGGGTACTTGATCAGGTTTTGTTTGATAAAAATGGATTTGGAGGTGTGATTTTGAGATAAGGGGAAGTACCCTTTTATAAGAGAGGTGGGGTCACATTAAGAAATCCTTGAATTATTATTCTATTATACAATTATATTCAGTTTATAATGGCTCAAAAATGATTTTTTAAGGCTAAGGTGGGGAAGGCAGAAAATCTCTCAACCAATAGGTTTTAGACAGGTTTAGGTCACCATATTAACCTTGTCGTTTAGATTTTACTCTTGTTTAAATAGTTTAACATTTACCATGTCTCCTTGTATTTTTATATTATATGGTTAATAAACTTACTATAAAATTACAAGTGAACCCCAAGTGGTTAAATAGTGACATATATATTGTAATATAATTATTTTGGAGGAATCTTATACAATTTGGACTATTAAATTATTTAATAATATATTATTTGTTTTAAAAAATCATTTATGCCAATTTTGACATTATTTAGTGTTTTATTTTTTTGAAAGTCATATTAATATGATTTATTCGAAAAACAATAAATTTAATAAACCCTAACATGAAATACTAACCTAGAAAAAAAAATTAATGCATCAAAAGTCTCCATTTACATTTTTTTAGTATTTATAATATCAATTATTTTAATCTTTCATTAATAAGGTAATTATTGCATCATCATTATTTCATAAATTTAATTATTTAATGTCTAAAATTTATAAATAAAGCACCATGCTGTAGGAAATTTTTTTAGCATTATAATGAATATTTATAGTCACAATTATCTTATATATTACCCAATATTAAAAATCTTTTAGTTATTAAAATGTGAATTTTACACTTTTAACTCTTCTTTAAATAAATTAATAATAAATGTCATGATCTAAACCAAGTGGACCAAAAGGATCATATTTTATTCCTAAGGTTAATTTTGGTAGAAATAAACTTATCCAATATAATTATGACATGTGTTAGGTTAATTATAATATAATTTTTACCTTTAATTACCCTATTTACTTTTATCTGTGGTAAATAAAATTAAAAAGTTACTAATCAACAAAAATTATTTTCATCTTATTGAACCAAATTTTACTTACTGATTTCAACCATGTCTCTAAAATTTTTTAAATTAAATTCCCAGAAGTAGTAAAATTACATTTTATGCAAATTTGCTAACGTGCCTAAAAGGTGGGTAAAAGACGTTTAAAAATTCAATACAATTTTATACATATAATTTTATTATAAAATGACTCTAATTAATTAAATTAATCTAATATGGGTATTATGTATCTATTTTTAAATAAAATAAATTCAAATAAAATAAATAATTATTTACATAAAAAGATGATTTTTAATCAATAACGTAGTGATTTTCACTATTCATCAAAAATTGAAAGTTTTCATAACAATACCAAAAATTTACCCTAAGATAATTTTGATATTTTTAATCCAAAAATGTTGTCTATTTTTTCAAATTTAAAACATAAAATTTACATTATTTAATTTAAAATAAGTATTTTTATTCAAAACGAGAAAGTGAGTTTTTTAGATGTGAAACATATCAACAGATTTATTTATGTTTATGTCCAGATTAAAAGTCAAATTACATCCAATGAAAAAAGTTGGATTAAATGAATAAATTATAATATAATTATACTCCAAAACCATTCAAATGTATAATTTTACACGATAAATTATTTTGAATAAAAAATTTGTTTTCAATTAAAATTTTGTATCTTTCACAATTCATCAAAATATGATAGTTATAAGAAAAACACCAAAAAATTATCCAAACTAAATTTTTATGTCCTGATTCTAAAGATTAATTTAATTTAATCAAATTTAATATATTAAAGTTTCAAATATTTGATTTATAAAGGTATATCCCTTAACAGGTGGAAATACTTATTTTATTTGAAAAATTGATTTTGTCCTTATATTATGTCTAAGAAACAAAAAAGATGAATTTTAACATTATATGGGATATATATAAAATTCCAAATGTGGTTATATTCAAAACTGATTTTCAAATATCTAGTTTGATAGGTCATTGTGCAATTAAACTTGTTGTTGCGTACAACGTACACTATTGTATTATTCAAAGAGAAGTGTATGGTGTAATCTTGGGGTGTTACAATTATATTAAATATTTTATATTTAGATAATATAAATATTTTAGGTAATCCAAATTCGTATACAAAATGATTATATATCATTTAATACCTTTTATATATGCAACAAAAAATCATACTATGAAAAATATGAAGGATTTAATATTGGAAAAAAATAAGTATAATGACTTTATATTTATATAATTACATAATTTCCAATACTAATATCTCAATTATGATTTTTTTATAATTAAATTTAGCTATGAAGTTTTCATAAATTTTTTATCTAGTGTTTAAACACTTAAATTGTTCATTTATTTAATTATTCATGATTAATATATAGATATAACTTTTATATTATGAATTGGTGTACATTTTTATTTAAAGAGTTAAAATACTTCTATTAATTAATATACATGTATCTATGTAGTCACATGATATATATTATAATTTATTTAATTTTCTTAAACCTTAACACTGACCTGATAAAGAGTTGTGTAAAGCGTTATGCATCAATTTTATTTAATCATATTGATATGGAGGAAGAAATATGGTTTAAAAAAATTCAATAGAACCATGTGTACATTTAAAGTAATGGAATGTCATAATATGATGAGATTTAATCCAATTTAAGTAATAAATAGTTCTATATTCCTTCCAAATAAAGCACATTCAAGGTCCTCATCCATCAAAATGGTTAGGCTCTGGAGAAGAAACCCCCCCTAGATTATCCTTTATAAGGAATGGTTGAAATGAACGACCCTAAGAGTTATAAAATTAAATACCATTTTCATATTTTGGTTTAATATAAATGGGAAACAAGTTGGAATGATACTAGATGAATGAAATTGTGTATATCCATTTGAAGGATTGTAAAATAGTTTTCTACTAAACCATCCAAGTTCTATATATGACATGGTTACTATAATAGCCTATAGAAATTAATATTTTGTGATAGGAATGAAAAATATGACTCATTCTTGGGTGAAAGATGGATCTTTCCCCATAAAATGGATAATATTTTTTTCTCAATATATAATTATTTTAGTGAGAGAATATTTAATAAAATAATTTTTTTAATATATTTAAAATAAGATACTCATATGATTAATTCTCTAAATATAGATATAATAGAATCATCATAATCAGACCTGACTTTTAATAAAATCCTATAGAATGAAAAACTTTTATGTTTGAAACTTACAAATCATAATAACATAAGAAAATTTCTTAAGTATTTAAAGTGTATGTGAACAAATTCCTCTTATATAATAAACTATTTATTTGTTTAACATATGTATATAGATACATATGTGAGGAAAGAGAAATTCACTTAAGGTATACTTAATAATTATTTTAGTTATCAAATTCAATCATTTGTAATCATTTGAAATAATATAATAATGATTTAGTTTTATAATTGTTTACTTTATTTTATCAAAGTGTTGAGAATAGATAAATTGGGCCTGTGATGTCCATGTTCAAACAATAATACGAAAAATTAGTTTCAAATATATGATAATGTTACATTAAATAAGAAGTCATATTTATTAAATACAATATATTATCTGGATGGAAAATAATGAATCCATATGATGTAATATTCTAGAATATGATAAGGAAAACCCATGTAAAGTCCAAGTTAGGTATCAATAATATAGAAATACTTTTTCAAATTTTAAGGGCTATATGACACAAAATATATAAATTATAAAAAATTTAAATATATAGGAAATTAAAATAAAGGTATGGATTACGAGAAGTTTATGTTTTTATTTGATAGAACAACTGGGTTTCTCAAAAAAGAACTAAATGCAAGTGAATATATCAAGATAATTGACTAAATTCAATTATGGATGTTTTCATATTATTTATTCTATAGAATAATTAATATTTTTTATTAGTAAATATTTTTTATCAACAATACGTTTTAATTAATTAATTCCCATCATTTATGAGTCATCACCTTCCATAAAATAATTTATAAGTATATATGTATAAAAATATTCTCTTAAGGATAAATGTTTTTACATCGATTTTTATTAAAATATTAATGATTTGATCCCACCCCCTTCTGTTAAATATTTTAAAGAATAATATTTTTTTCATAAAATTTCTCTAATCTCAAAGAATACCAAATATGACATAAATACAATAGTATATTATATTAATATTCATACTAAAATGAAATAAGAGTTATTTATCAAATAGAAAGTAGTTTATAAATCTTAACTTGTTGTTGTAAACATAATATAGTTTCTCAAAGGATAGGATTATGTTTTGACTTAGGGAAGTAAAAATTTAAAAAAATGAAGGATTAGTCCTATTGTAACATCCCAAGTAAATAAAGAATAAATAATTTTCATATTTATTAGTATTTTCGAATTAAATATTAATTTTACTTTAAAGGGGTTGCTATGTTCGATAGCGTACCTGATACGCAACAAAGAGTTTCATTGAAATCTTACATTGCACACTAGTAATAAAATAATATTATTTTAAATGGTAGTTAACACATAGTCGTTGTATTGGTGGGAAAGGATAGAAATAACTAAAATATGATCATATATGTTTTTTATATGTTTTTTTAAAGGCTTAAAATACGGAAAGAATTCAATTTTAGGCATATATGCCCTAATTTTCACTAAAGGTTCAATCATGGCCTTTTGATGGCGAACCATCATTAAATATAGTTTTTTTAACTCTTATTCATTCTATTGTAACAAATAAAACTCTTCTTTAGAATAGGGAGATCAAAATTTACTTTGTGTAAATTTTTGAAATCTTTCCGATAAAGTTCATTTTTTAATGAAGTGTACAATGTTGTATTTTAATTCAAAACCTCTTTTTAATCTAATTTATTTATATGATTAGATTATCTTTTGAATTGGTTTTAAAGTGAAATTAGAAAATATTTTTACCATTAAATCCAATAGTGGTCGTTGGAATTAATTTCACTTTGAAATCAGACTTAAACTAGTGTCAATTTTTTGATACTTATTGTTTCATAAAAACACGCTATTTGTCATGACAGCGGGAATTAATTATTAAATTAATTAATGTGACTTATATGTTTTGAATTTTCTAAAATAGAATTCATTTTTGAATTCGGAATATCAAATATATCTTAGGGTGAATTTTTGGTATTTTTCTGAAAAACTTCAATTTTTGATGAATAGTGAAACCACTAAGTGGTACTTATAAAAACTGATTTTTCGTTTAAATGAAATTTTACCACTTCTGTGTTTTGAATTTCAAAAATCCCACATACATGGTTGTCATTAAGAAGTAAAATTTGGTTCAATGAGATTAAAATAATTTTTTTTTGAATAGTAACTTTTAAGTTCTTAATCGCAATTAGAGGTAATTAGTGTAGTCTAAGGTAAAAATAATGTTTTAATAAAATGAGATGAGCTTGACACATGTCCTACCCTCATTGGATGTGTCATGGCAGACCAAGAAAATCCATGGGTCAACTTGGGGACCCCATGGAGCCACATTGTTTGGGAAATGACATAAATAACTTTTTATTAAATGTTAAAGTAAAAATGACACAAAAATGAAATGTTTTACTAAAACAATTTTTACAAGGGGTTACACAATTAATATTTTTGACAATAAATATTAATTAGAAATATAAAAATATTTCCTACATCATGATATTTTTTTATAATTTTTAGAAATTAAATATATTAAATTATTTATGACATCTTGATGATGCAGTGATTGCCTCATTAATAATGGATTTAAATAGAATGAAAAGATAATGTAAAATATATGACCTAAACATGTCCAAATCATATTGTATGGGTATATCTAGAACCCTTATCACCTTATAATTGAATTATATCAATGTGGGATCTCTTAAATCCGAATATAATTTTAAAATAATGTGACTTTTCTTTACTTTCCATGAGTGCCCCTCCTCTCCTCTTATAAAAGGCCCCCACCTCTACCTCATTACCCACACTACCAAAGACTTTGGCTCAGCCAATCCCTGACCATTTTGTCTCTCCAAATCCCTCTCTAACTCATTGAAGCCTCACTTTGGGCAGAATTCTTCCCAAGGAAGCCTTTGATCTCAAACCAAAGAGAGTTACAAGATTTTAAGGTAATGTCTTCTTTTGAGTCCTTTTGTTTTATTTTGCTTCTCCAACCCCCTAAAATCTTTTTATTCTTTTCTTTTGTAAAAAATGAAGTATATTTAATATACTAGGATGTTTTTATAATAAGTATTATAGCTACACTTACACACACCTACATCTAATGGTTAAAGAACATATTGTTTCCGTGGATGGTGAATTTCTGCCTCCCGAAACGATGATTGTTCAACATTATTTTAACACCTTCAAAGGTGGCCATTAAGATGACACTATATTTATATATGATATATAATATGTTTATGTCTTCCTTAAGCTTATGTATTTTTTATTTTGAACATACCTTTATGGCTTCCATTATGGGTAAACACGATAATTTCATTTTAGGAAGTGCGGACTACCGCCCCCTCAAAGTGATTTGATTCGTTAATGCCATATGTGGGACGTATAAAGGATGGATTTAAAGTTATTATATATGATGTTATATGGGAATTATAATATAACTCTATATAATTATTATTTCTTCCCATTAAAGTATGAGATAGAAATGAATGTAGCGTTCATGTGTACGTACTGCTTACCGTCTCCATGAACGGTGCATTTCATTTCTTATCCCCAAATGTAATGTACTATTATAAGTACATATATATAATGGATATATATGATGTATGTTAGATATAAATGATTAATATAATTCTGGAATTAAAATATACATACCTCTCATTTAGTTTTAATTCCATTAATATGACATAGAAATGAAAGTAGCGTTCATGCGTACGTACGACTTACCATCTCCATGAACGGTGCATTTAATTTCTTACCTCTAAATGATTATGTAATATTATAAATACATGTATATTCTAGATATATTTGATATATAAGATATCCAAATCAGGAATGTCATTCTGGATATAAAGAACCTTTTACCACACGAACAACATGTAATTGTGAGAAGTCCACTTTTGACTTAAGAACCAAATATCGACAAAACAAAAATTATTAACATAATGATTACATAATGACTATAACATGTAAATAAGTGATATAAAAGGAATAATAAGCTTGAAAAAGGTTATTAAGCAAGTATAAATTAACTCAAGTTTATTATTCAGGACGTTAAAGAACGATCGACTCAAGTCGGACCCGAGGTATGGGACTTCGTCTCAATCTCCTTTCATTGAGGCATATTTCGTTTTATACAAAACTATCTTTTATATGGTGTATAAACCCCTTTTACTTTTACTTTTATACAAAAGGAATCTTTTTCTACGAAGTGTTTTACTAAATGACAAAACGGAATGTTTCTTTTAACGTACGCGGTGACAACGACCTTTTCCGCCACCGCGAGTATTATTTGGTCTTTGGCTTCCTGAAAAAGCTGTAATGTTTTTTTTAAATGAAATAAAAACCATATACTCTTTTATGTATTTTGGTATTGAAAATGGTTTTGTATAATGGATTTGTTATGTCAATATATTTGAGTGATATATTGTGATCAAAGTGTGGAAATGTTTTCTTTCCATTATATTTGTTTTATGTCTTACGATTTTATAATGGTACTTGGACATTTGACAGGTGGTTACGTGATAAACCATATGAAGGGTGGTTTCATGAATACCAGGACGGGTGGTTACGTTATAACCTCCAATTCATTGGGTATGGAAGTCTGCCGTATTGTTATTCCATTAAGTTTGTATGGAAGTCGGTCGTATGGCTATTCCATTAAGTGATATGAGTGGAAGTCGACCGTATGGTTATTCCATTTAAGTATGTTTATGTCCCAAGTTAACTTTATATGTTATGTGATCTTTATATGGGTTTTATGGTAATCCTTTGGTTACAAAAGGGTAAGTAATGATCTTTAATTTTAGTGAAGATTTTTTACTACTTCATAAAGGTGAAAAGTATTACTTTGATAAAGTATACATAGTTTACTTGTTGTTTTGATAAACTAACTGTTTTCATTCTTTGTGTATCCCTTACTGAGATTTCTATGCTCACCCCATGTTTTTTTGAAATGTTTTTCACAGGACTTAATGTGGAATAGGTTCAAGGATGGGATCAAGGGAACGTCATGCTATCTAAAACATGGAACTAGACATGTTTCTTTTTAAGAGTTTTTATTTTATGGAAACATAGTCTACTTTGTAATCTTTTGAGATGTAACAGTTATGTCCTAATTCTCTAAAAATCTAAACCTGAAAAGATCCTCAATGTGAATTATTCATTTAATTATATATTAAGTAAGGTTTAAGGACGGGGCCTTATAGTTGGTATCAGAGGTCGGTTTAGACAACTTTAGGAGTTAGAAAAGTGTACAATTATAAGTTAATTTATGGTACGATTGAAATGATATAGCATTTAAGGATTACCATGTTTCTTCGCCGAAGATATTTCTATGTTAAGAATGGTTTTTCGTAGAGGAAACATGTCAGCTATGTTAGAAAGGAATACTAAGGGAAATGACTTTGCAAATCAGCATACTGAGACGGTCAGAATCATAATTGAACAGTTTGTTGCAGTGATGGCTTAGTTGACTCAGGTGATAAATCGTGGTTGTTTTATTGACGCTATTTGGGTGTTTTCTAAAAGTGAAGAAGAGAATGAAAGTCATTTTAGGGTTATCTTGCAAACCTTAAAAGAAAAGAAACTATATGGAAAATTCAGGAAGTGTGAGTTTTGGTTACAACAAATTTCTTTCCTGGGTCACATTGTCTCAAAATATGGAATAACTGTTGATCCTGATAAAAAAAGTTGTTGAAGAATGGCTAAGACCCTCAAATGTAACCGAGATCTGTAGTTTTCTTGGTTTGGCAGGTTACTACCGAAGGTTTGTTGAAACTTTTTCACAGTTATCTAGTCCAATGACTAAGCTAACTCGGAAGGGTGTTAAGTTTATCTGGACAAAAAAATGTGATGATTGTTTTCAAGAGTTGAAAAGAAGATTGGTGAATGCTCCAGTTTTGGAACTTCCTTCTACGAATGGTGAGTTTATTATATACAGTGATGCCTCGTTGATGGGACTTGGTTATGTCCTTATGCAGAATGATTAGGTAATTGCTTATTCTTCACGTTAGTTGAAAACTCATGAGGTAAATTACCCTACACATGATTTGGAATTAGCTGCTGTTGTTTATCCTTTCAAAATTTGGAGGCATCATTTGTATGGAGTAAAGTGTGAAATATATACTAATCACAAAAGTTTAAAGTATATATTCACCTAGAAATAATTGAACATGAGATAGAGGAGATGGCTGAAATTAATCAACAATTATGATTGTACAATTCACTACTATCCGGGAAAAGAAAATAAAGTGGCTGATGCTTTGAGTCGAAAAAGTAATGCTTCATTAACCATGCTATGTTTGGAACGAGATCCTTTGGTTTTTGATTTTATTAACTTTGGCATAGAAGTTGTTGGTGCAGGAAGTTCTTCTGTTTTGTTTCAGGTATCAGTGAGATCATCCCTATCAGACAGAATTAAGCAAGCACAGAGGGAAGACAGTGAGTTGCAGAAAAAGGTAGAGCTGGTTCAGAAGGGTAAGTTGCCTGAATTCAACATTGTTAATGATTGTGTTTTGAGGTTTGGGAAGAGATTATGTGTGCCTCGTAATTCACAGTTGAAGAAAGAGCTGTTATATGAGGCTCATAGTTCCCTGTTTTCAGTTCATCCTGGCAGTACTAAGATGTACAGGGATCTTCGGGAGTATTACTGGTGGGATGGAATGAAAAGGGATATTGATGATTTTACTGTGAAGTGTTTGACTTGTCAGCAGGTTATGGTAGAGTGGCAGTTACCGAAAGGGATGGTTCAGCCTTTACCAGTGCCAGAGTGGAAATGGAAAAACATATCCATTGACTTTGTTGTGGGGTTACCGAGAACATATCGAGGTAATAATGCAATCTGGGTTATTGTTGATCGCTTGACTAAATCTGCTCATTTCCTTGATATAAGAGATACTTTTTCACTAGATCAACTTTCCTGTTTGTATCTTAAAGAGATAGTCAGCTTACATGGAGTTCCTCTCTCTATTGTATCTGATCGTGATCCCAGGATTACTTCTAACTTTTGAAAAGGCCTTAAAAAGTCGTTGGGTACTGAATTAAATTTTAGTACAACTTTTCATCCGCAATCCGATGGGCAGTCAGAACGAAAAATTCAGACCTTGGAGGATATGCTACGAGCTTTTTCGATGGATTATCAGGGAAGTTGGGACCAACATCATTCTTTGGTTGAGTTTTCTTAAAATAACAGTTTTCATTCCAGTATACAGATGGCACCATTTGAGTCATTATATGGGATGCGGTGTTGAACTCTAGCTTTTTGGGATGAAGTGGGTGAAAGGAAGCTGATGGGACAAGAATTGGTAGAAGAGATGGCAGAAAAAGTTCAGTTGATTCAGAAACATGTGATAACAGCTCAGAGCAGGCATAAGAGTTATGCGGATAACCGGAGGAAGGATCCATCTTTTGAGGTAGGTGATCATGTTTTTTTCAAGGTTTCTCCATGGAAAAGCGTGATGAGATTTGGTAAGAAAGGAAAGCTGAGTCCAAGGTTCATTGGACCATATGAAATTCTGGAGAGAGTTGGATCAGTTGCATACTGAGTGGCTTTACCTCCGATTTTATCTCCGGTACACAATGTCTTTCATGTTTCGATGTTGAGGAAGTATATGTCAGATTCATCTCATGTTTTGAGCACAGAGGTAGTTGATCTAGAAGATAACCTCTCTTATGAAGAACAACCAGTCCAGATTCTTGACCGAAGAGAGAAAGTGTTGCGAAATAAGGTAATCCACCAAGTAAATGTTTTGTGGAAAAACCATATGGTTTAAGAGGCAACATGTGAATCTGGAAATGTTATAAGGGATAAATACCCCCACTTATTCTGATAACTGAATAAAATTGCGAGGACGCAATTCCCAACAGGGGGGAAGGATGTAACATCCCAGATAAATAAGGAGTAAATAATTTTCGTATTTATTAATATTTATGAATTAAATATTAATTTTACTTTAAATGGGTTGCTATGTTCGATAGCGTACCCGAAACGCGACAAAGATTTTCATTGAAATCTTATGTTGCACACTAGTAATAAAATAATATTATTTTAAATGGTAGTTAACACATAGTCGTTGTATTGGCGGGAAAGGATATAAATAACTAAAATATGATTATATATGTTTTTTAAATGTTTTTTTAAATGCTTAAAATACAGAAAGAATTCAATTTTAGGCATATATGCCCTAATTTTCACTAAAGGTTCACTTATCACCTTTTGATGGAGAAACGGAATTAAATATAGTTTTGTTCACTCTTATAAATTCTATTGGACCAAATAAAACTCTTCTTTAGAATCGGTACAAAAAAATTTACTTTGTGTAAAGTTTTGGTATCTTTCCGACAAAGTTCATTTTTTAATGAATAGTGTAAAATGTTGTATTTTAATTCAAAACCTATTTTTAATCTAATTTTTTTATATGATTAGATTATATTTTGAATTGGTTTTAATGTAAAATTAGAAAATATTTTTACCATTAAATCCATTAGTGGTAGTTGAAATTAATTTCACTTTGAAATCAGACTTAAACTAGTGTCAATCTTTTGATACTTATGGTTTCATAAAAACAGGCTATTTGTCATGACAGCGGGAAGTAATTATTAAATTAATTAATGTGAATTATATGTTTTAAATTTTGTAAAATAGACTTAATTTTTGAATTTGGAATATCAAATATATCTTAGGGTGAATGTTTGGTATTTTTCTGAAAAACTTCAATTTTTTATGAATAGTGAAACCATTAAGTGGTACTTATAAAAACTGATTTTTCGTTTAAATGAAATTTTACCACTTTTGTGTTTTGAATTTCAAAAATATGACATACATGGTTTTCATTAATAAGTAAAATGTGGTTCAATGAGATTAAAATAATTTTTTGGGGAATAGTAACTTTTAAGTTCTTAATCGTGATTAGAGGTAATTAGTGTAGTTTAAGGTAAAAATAATGTTTTAATAAACTGAGATGAGCTTGAAACATGTCCTACCCTCATTGGATGTGTCATGGAAGACCAAGACAATCCATGGGTCAACTTGGGGACCCCATGGAGCCACTTTGTTTGGGAAATGACATAAATAACTTTTTATTAAATGTTAAAGTAAAAATGACACAGACAGGAGATGTTTTACTAAAACAATTTTTACATGGGATTATACAAGTCATATTTTTGACTATAAATATTAATTAGAAATCTAAAAAGATTTCCTACATCATGATACTTTTTTTATAATTTTTAGAAATTAAATATATTAAATTATTTATGACATCATGATGATGCAGCGATTGCCTCATTAATAATGGATTTAAATAAAATGAAAAGATAATGTAAAATATATGAATTAAACATGTCCAAAACCTATTGGATGGGTATTTTTAGAACCCTTATCACCTTATCCTTGAATTATATCAATTTGGGACCTTTTAAATCCGAATATAATTTTAAAATAAAGTGACTTTTCTTTACTTTCCAAGAGTGCCCCTCCTCTCCTCTTATAAAACGCCCCCACATCTACCTCTTTACCCACACATCCAAAGCCTTTGGCTCCGCCAACCCCTACCCATTTTGTCTCTCCACATCCTTCTATTACTCCTTGAAGCCTCACTTTGGGCAGAAGTCTTCCCAAGGATGCATTTGAGCTCAAACCAAAGGGAGTTACCCGATTTTAAGGTAATGTCTTCTTTTGAGTCCTTTTGTTTTATTTTGCTTCTCCAACCCCATAAAATATTTTTATTATTTTATTTTGTAACAACTCAAGTATATTAAATATACTAGGATGTTTTTATAATAATTATTAGAGCTACACTTACACACACCTACATCTAATGTTTAAAGAACATACTATTTCCGTGGATGGCGAATTTCTGCCTCCCGAAATGATGATTGTTCAACATTATTTCAACACCTTCAAAGGTGGACATTAAGATGACACTATATTTATATACGATATATAATATGTTTATGTTTTTCTTTAATATTCTGTATATTGCATTTTGAGCATACCTTTATGGATCCCATTATGGGTAAACACGATAATTTCATTTTAGGAAGTGCGGACTACCACCCCCTCAAAGTGATTTGATTCGTTAATGCCATATGTGGGACGTATAAAGGATGGATTTAATGTTATTATATATGATTTTATACTGGAATTATAATATACCTCTATATCATTATTATTTCTTCCCATTAAAGTATGAGATAGAAATGAAAGTAGCATTCATGCGTACGTACTACTTACCGTCTCCATGAACGGTGTATTTCATTTCTTATCCCCAAATGTAATGTACTATTATAAGTACATATATATAATGAATATATATGATGTATGTTACATATAAATGATTAATATAATTCTGGAATTAAAATATACATACCTCCCATTTATTTTTAATTCCATTAATATGACATAGAAATGAAAGTAGCTTTCATGCGTACGTATGGCTTACCGTCTCCATGAACGGTGCATTTCATTTCTTACCTATAAATGATTATGTAATATTATAAATACATTTATATGCTAGATATATATGATATATATGATATCCAAATCAGTAATTTCATTCTTGATATAAATAACCTTTGACCACACGAACAACATGTAATTGTAAGAAGTCCACTTTCGACTTAAGAACCAAATATCGACAAAACAAACATTATTAACATAATGATTACATAATGTTTATAACATGGAAATAAGTCATATAAAAGGAATAATAATCTTGAAAAATGTTCTTAATCAAGTATAAATTAACTCATGTTTATTATTCAGGACGTTAAAGAACGATCGAGTCAAGTCGGACCCGAGGTATGGGACTTCGTCTCAATCTCCTTTCATTGAGGCATATTTCATTTTATACACTACTATCTTTTATACGGTGTATAAACCCCTTTAACTTTTACTTTTATACAAAATGAATATTTTTCTATGAAGTGTTTTACTAAATGAAAAAAAAGGAATGTTTCTTTTAACATACGTGGTGACAATGACCTTTTCCGCCGCTGTGAGTATTATTTGGTCTTTGGCTTCCTAAAAAAGTCGTAATGTTTTTTTTAAATGAAATAAAAACCATGTAATCTTTTATGTCTTTTGGTATTGAAAATGGTTTTGTATAATGGATTTTTTATGTCAATATATTTGAGTGATATATTGTGATCAAAGTGTGGAAATGTTTTCTTTCTATTATATTTGTTTTATTTCTTATGATTTTATAATGGTACTTGGACATTTGACGGGTGGTTACGTGATAAACCATATGACGGGTGGTGTCGTGAATACCAGGACGGGTGGTTACGTTATAACCTCCATTTCATTGGGTATGGAAGTCGGCCATATGGATATTCCATTAAGTATGTATGGAAGTCGTCCGTATGGCTATTCCATTAAGTGGTATGAGTGGAAGTCGACCGTATGGTTATTCCAATTAAGTATGTTTATGTCCCAAGTTACCTTTATATGTTATCCGATCTTTATATGGATTTTATGGTAATATTTTGGTTACAAAACGGTAAGTAATGATCTTTTATTTTAGTGAAGAGTTTTTACTACTTCATAAAGGTGAAAAGTATTACTTTGATAATGTATACATAGTTTACTTGTTGTTTTGATAAACTAACTGTTTTCATTATTTATGTATCCCTTACTGAGCTTTTTATGCTCACCCCATGTTTTTTTGAAATGTTTTTCACAGGAATTAATGTGGAATAGGGTCAAGGATGGAATTAAGGGAAAGGCATGCTATCTAAAATATGGAACTAGACATGTTTATTTTTAAGAGTTTTTATTTTATGGAAACATAGTCTACTTTGTAATCTTTTGAGATGTAACAGTTATGTCCTAATTCTCTAAAACTCTATACCTGAAAAGATCCTCAATGTGAATTATTCATTTAATTATATATTACGTAAGGTTTAAGGCCGGGGCCTTATACCTATCAAAACATAAAATCAAAAAAAATTCAGATAAAAGGATTGATCAAAAGGGTTTTTGTGATTGATTATTAAGTACTTATAAAGAGTATAATTTAGAAAATAAAATTTATTAAAATAATAAAATTTTATATTATATAGTTAAGGAGTTTGAATATGTTCAAGGAGTTGAACACTATGAATATGATTTCTGTGTCTCACCTAAATTAATAAAATATTTCTTCATATAAATTTTTCTCTAAAGAGTTTTTTACTATAGTTTTTGAGATATATACATAGATATGTTCAAATAATTAAATAGAGATGTAAATAATAATTCCCTAAATGTAAGAAAACTTACAGTTGGTTCTGTAGTATATCATATATTATATTATAATAAAATTTATTGTGAATTTATTTTTAATGATAAAAAATGAAATTAATAATATGAAATTTATCATGTTACACTAAAATAAATCTCTATTATATCATTAATTAATATTGAATACAGATACATATATGAAGGTATATATTGCATAAAGTGATGTGATTCTTGACATATAAAAGTGTGACATTGTGCTATACCTAACCAATGTTCTTCTTGGATTGTTATAGGTTACGATGAAATGTTATGGTTTTAAGGAGTATGATTATTATATTGAGATACCAAATATGATCATGAGGCACAAAACAATGTTTTTGTCATCAGTGACCCAATAAGCATATACCTCATAAGGTTCCATATAGTATGTCATTAATAAGATGGTGTTTCTTAGATTGTATTTGGATACCCCACACATAGATTTTAATAAGATAGCTAGCATGATAAACTTCAGAGTTTGATACCATTCTTACCTAAGTCTTTATGTGTAACTAATTAATGTCTGTTGAGGTCATTTTTTGATCATTCCATCAATAAGATCTTAACCAAAATAGTAATTTTCCTCTCATATTATAATAATGAAATATATCCCCTAAATTTATATAGATTGATGAAGTGTATGATCATTACAAGATAGTATATATGATGTTATTACTTATTCGTGTGGGTGGAATATGATGTGCTCATCTATAAATGTGAATGTCATGTGATTCATTCATGTACCTGATAGGTTTGTACACTAATAATTGAGAATTCATGAGTTGGATATATGATATTGACATACTCCATATCCCATGTTCACTCCTTTTGATGGACTAAGGGATAGTGTGAAAATTAAATCTTGCATATGATGCATCTGGTGGGAATGGGTATATAGATACACATGATTAATGGATATCATAATAGATCTATTTACAGATTTGGTATCATTTTTATTTGTCCTCTCTTATTTTAAATTTATTGATTCAGTGACTATGATAACCCATATATTTTATATACATTATTTCATGATTTATTACATAAAAATACACATAATACATTCCCAAAGGATAAATAAGCCTAGTTTCTTTGTGTAATTAAATATATCTCATAAAAAACTAAATATAGATAAAATGATATTATTAAAAAAACTCCAAAACATGACCTTAATATTTAATTAATATTTTAAAACTGCATTGGATAACCTGGGGATGTGCATAAGAATGTGGTGATGAGTAAATCTTGATAAAGGAATAATCCAATAATAATAATATGAAATTATTAAATGTGAGTCAATATTTATTTCATGGTGAAATAAGATGGTAATACTCATAAAGATAAAAATTTAAACATGCCATAAGATGATTACATTAATGAATTATAGGAAGGTGAAACATCATAAAACATTAAATAATAAGCATAAGTCAAGTACACCCATAGTGACATCATAAATTAGTGTACATTGGCTAGATGCATGTATACTATAAATTTAATATCAGGAGATAAAATCATTACATAATGCATTATATGGATATATAATTTTAGTCTCACCCATCATAGTCATATCATGAAAATGAATTTGTTGGACACATTGATCATTAATTACTATATAACCATCCATAAATTTTAATACAATGATTCTGGAGTGTGGGTTTCATACATGGAAGTCCCCAAGAAATTTAGGATATGTAGATCTAGGTGAATTTTTTTGAGTATAAATGATTATAGTTATTCAGGACACAAATGATGGTCAAGGAAAATTAAGAGATAATTTTAGTAGAAAAACAGGTGTACATACTTGTTAATGGATGGGATTATTGACAGTGAAAGGTACTATATCAATACATGGTCATTACAATGAAATTTAACAAATGTGTGGAAGAAAATTCCAACATGAAAAGGTGAAATAAAATTTCTTAATACAAAAATAACACTTGAATAAATAAGAAGAGGAATTGAATCACTTAACTTGAGGTGGTGCTTCAAAAAACCATTGTAGAAGCTTCATAAGAACTTGAGAACACCTTGTAAAGGATTTAAAGATGTACTGGGATATTAATTTCATTCTAAATCGATTTTTATATAACATGAATGGGAGGATGGGTGTGTGTTTATAGAAAAATATAGGGGAATTCGTTATTAATTTATAATCTTTGGTTTTAGACTTTTAGTGATAAAAAAATCAAAACCACAGACCTTCCCTTGGAAATTGCCCATGTTATCTACAAAAATGGTTTTTTTCTAATGTTTTGTTAGGTTAATAACAAAACTAATTAAAATAATACCATTCATTATGTGTATGTGAGTTGTGTTTATACAGACTTGATTTTAAAACCATAAAATATATTATATGTTTAAGATGATTCATTATATATATTGTAAAATTAATAAAATAACATATTAAACTTAGTATTTTATATGGAAATAAACTTTTTTGTATAAAATCCTTTTATAGTAATTATTACATCACTTTGTGGTAATTTTGAAGTTATAAAAAATACTATTTATTTATACCAAGTTACATTTTTACACAGAAATGGACTATCATGGAAAATTATGAAAAAATAAATATGGAAAAATTTTGACATACTCATTTAAAAAATAATGGGGTTGATTTCCACAAAATTTTTGTAACAAAATTCACAAAGGGAGAACTAACTGAATATGGGTATTTTTTTCTCATGAAAAAGGGAAGTATAAGGTTTCCATGATCACATGGATCGAGTGAGCCTCTAGTAGACACATGATATCATGGCCAGCAGAAGGCCATGCAGATGATTATGCCCAGCACATAGCCAATGTAAAACCCCAGGAGGACCCTTTGACAAATAATCTATGTTCTTCCAAAGTCTTACCATAAACTCACGGATCATGTATTAGTAGCCAGAAAATCTCCCCCAGATCACACAACATATCAATCGGTGTACACCTGACAAACCATAAATATATACTTCGAAAATATGATAAAACAATCCAAAAGTTGGGAGGCACTTACAATTATAAATTTCACATGATGCATCATCGATAGATATATTTATTGTCATTGAAAACACTAACAAACCATGCGAGATCCCAAAAAATTGAAAAATAAATATAGGAAATTAAAAAGCTGAATGAAGGAGGCCTCTTATTATAATAAAACTCCTATGAATCACCACTTGTAGTTTGAAATATATTGAAGAATACCCATGACATGTCCACCTCACCACACAAAAAATTGATGATGCATAATCATCATCATGTAAAAGGCTTTATAAAAATCTTGATAGTCTCATCCTCCCCCTTTAGCTCCCAAAACAAGTAGAAGTGTTCAAACATAATAATGCTCATGCATCACCATAAGACATTTTATTGTTCACATGGTGCATCACTTAGGGGGAGAATTATTGTGCTTAATAACATCCTAGTTTGTTCACAAGACATCATGACATTGTAAAATAAACAAAGAAATAAAAATTGGAAAAGGAATGATCCATTAACGATAGTAAATATCATGTAACACTCCTAATTCAGTTCATAAGTCTTCCAAATACCCTGGTACCCTACTCACCTCGTTGGAAAAGAACCTTCTATAAATATACCCTCATAAGGATAAGGTCCATGGATATTTCCAAGTAGTTATATTCTTCTATATAAGGAAAAGAAAGGGTTTTTCCATTAAATGATCATGTGTCACCATAAGACCCATTTTTTGGTCATGTGACACATGACTAGTGGGGAAGGTGACAATATTCGACGATAGTTTTGAAAACACAAATAATACACAATCCTTTGAAAAATAAAATAAAAAAATAAGATTGAAAAGAAAAGAGCCACTTGTGGTCATAAACATTATGTGACATGCTATTTTTCTACAAAAACCCTTGTAAAATCCCTGTGACATGATTCCATGATCTCATTAAGTCACACTAGGAAGTCATCCTTGTATCGTGGATTACCCAAGACAAGGCATCTTGATCTAAAAATATTTGATACACATGTCAACCTAAAAATATGGATGTCCCTAGGCATTACCAAATGATTAGGAAAACCCCTTTAATTATCCATAATCAAATAAATGGGTGGTTGAAAGGATAGTCTTATGGTCACTGAAAATCAGGCGTCCCCCCCCCATGGAGAAATCACGGCCAGATCATGCAAAAAACTTTTGATACCTAAGCCCTCTACCAACTCCAACCAGGGATTACACAATACGCGCTAAGAAAAATAGCCAATAATTGGGGTGGATATGCCTATAAATTTCCCACACCATCATCAGAAAATGCATTGGTTGGCTTTACTAATATCCTGGTATGCTTTCACCAGTGCACCCATGATTTTGAGTGGATTTATTGGAGCATATGATCTCAATATTTGAAATGTTTTCCATCTATTAAATATATGTAACCACCTAAGGTGATCACGCAACATGCATAGGAACATTTTTTGGACACTCAAAAATCATGTGAAGGACTTTTTATGGGTCGGGTGATGAAAATATAGCATATCTAATCAGTCACATGAGACTTAAACAAGATAAAATTGAATGAATATATGGAATATGAAATAAAATGTTGGATCTAAGGCTTAAAAAAAGATACTTATGTAAAGAACACATGAAATGATCCTCATGTGCTTCACGCGAACTGCTGAGGTCATGAGACAGCACCACAACATGTCATCGTTATCAAGATATGCTCCGTGTTATACTATTTGGATCATGGGAAGTCCCCTGAACATGTCAAAGAAAGTCACATGTCAACCCTCAGGAATTCCACCAAAGCCTTGTGAAACCATTTGTCTCATCATCCAGAACATGTGATGACCTACAGATGTGTCATCCAGATCATGTGGAGGCACCAGTACATGTTGTCTAAGTCTTGAGATTGAAATAGGGCATGTCCATTAGGTCTCATAACGTTCTCTAGTAAATCCAGCCATGTCTCGTGACACCCTTCGGGTATGTTAGTCGGATCTTGTGATGTCATTGTGGACATGTTAGTTGGACATTCATGATGGAACCCATACAAGTCATCCAAGACATGTGTAACCCTCCATAAATGCCACAATGACTCTCACAATACCCCTTAGGCATGTCATACATCTTTCGAGACGACACAGGGGAAAGTCAGATCGATCTTGTGACATCCTCCAAGCATGATAGCCAAGATATTGTGATGTCTTTGAGGATCATCTAACTATTTCTTATAATATTCCTTGGATAATTCATCATGGTTATCAAACAGCCTTCATATATTCAATATATATTATGTGATGTCCCTCGGACAAGTAAACTAGATCAGGAAATTGTATTTGGACATGTCAAGAAGACATCCTCTTACTTGTCAGGTAGACAATCAATCCATATGGGGGGAAAACAAGTTGGTAAAGGTTGGAAACTAGGAATGGTCAATCAGGCATCCTAGGAATTGATAAACTTTTTCAACCTCATTGTATGAGACTCAAATATTTGGGAAGCCTCCACGTGTATTCCCTAACACACATAACTATGAAAAACATTATTCCTTCAACAACCAAGATATGTTGGATTCCTTTTCATGGACCGACCTCCATATTCAAAATCCAAAGGGATATCCCATCACAGTAACCCCATATTTATATCAAATGAGACTAATCAATTACAATCCCTTGATTCTTATAGTGATCATATCTCATATGGGCATAGGGAGTTACTATAATCATATAATTTTCGTCGTGAAACTTCATTGGATAGCTAAACCTCAGCATGTGAGTATCGACCATATTTTACTATGAGATATTTTATTCCTGGGATAACAAGGATATGTTTGATTCCTTTTTAACCCCCAAGATCAAATAAAAAGTAACTTCAGTGCTGTTTTCCCCATGTCATTGATAGTTCAACCATACTGACTGAATCTCTCTAATAGATTAATCATTCTCTCTCATCATCTAGAGGATGGAGCACCATACTAAACTAAAGGAACTCTATTTTCTATCCAAACAGGATACGTAATATTCCTTACCAAGGCCCAAACTCTAATAGGCTTCCAATTCAGTGTAAGTCCCCTCATGTCTCTAACATTTCAATCATCAGGACCCAGTCATTCCCATCAGCTAATCATCCTTCCCCGTCCACCAATGGATTGATAATTCACTGAACTTCAAGATCTCTGATTACTGTAATAACTATGAAACAAATTATTTATTTTTCTAAGGTTTCAGTTTAAATAAATAGTCACTTTGGTAAACTTTTTCCCCATTTATTTGACATCTCAGCCATAAGGACCCAATCTACCCCATAAATTGCTCTTTCAATATTTTCCTCCAAAGTATGGATCAGCATACTGAAATAAAAGAACTCTAAATCATGTCCAAATCGGATACGTTGGATTCCTTCTTAAGGCCTTATCTCTAATGGTAATCCACTTCGGGGTAAGTCTCCTCATGTTTCCAACTTTTCAACCATAATGACCTAATCATTCCCATGATCTGATCATCCTTCCCCAACCACCAAAAGGGTTGAGATGTCATTTAAATTTGAGATATATGATTTTCATGATAACCATGATATGTATTATTCCTTTCTAAAGTCCAAGCTCAAGAAAATAATAACTTTAGTGAATATTTACCCATGTTTGTGCATTTCAACCATTGTGACCCAATCCCTCTAATGGGATGATCTTTCCCTCTCATCCTCTTGTAGATAGATCACCATAATGAACTAATGAAACTATGATTCTTGTACAAAAATGATATGTATGATACCTTTCTATGTCCTATACTTCTAAGGGAATCCACTTCAGGGTAAGTCACCTCATGGCTCCCACATTTCAACCATCAGGACTCAATCATTACCATGAGCTAATCGTCCTTCCTCATCCACCATTGCATTAAGGAGTCACTAAACTACGGTGAATATTATTCCTACCATATCGCTAATATTTAGGATGACTTATAAGGGTCCAATACCAATAGTTTAACCTCGAAAGGGATGTCCTAGTGTGTATGTCCTGCATTCATTACTAGTGAGATTGATTATTTGGTGTCTAGTGTTTCTTAAACTAAAAATATATTATGTGGGATTATAGAGTTTCAAAGATCATTTTATTCATATCCAAACCATATATGAAGTCATAGGAAACCTCAATGTGTAATCCTCAATCTGTGTCCTGATATAACAACATAGAATATAAAATTTATATTCCATGGGGAAATTCTCTAGGGCATTAACAAGCTACAGAAACTCTAATTCATATCATAACCAGGTTATGTAGGACACCTCCATGAGGTTCAAGATCTGATTTATAGTGCCCCATTTCTCATATATTTTTATTTTTCTATATGATGTTAATATATGAGGGTTTAACGAACTAGGTGGGTTTTGATTCTTATTATGAAGTAGGACACATAGAATGACTCATAAGCTGTCAATCCCACCTTTGGAATGTAATCTACCTCCATGCATGGTGGCTATGTTCAAAGTGTATGGTTATATGGATTCAAAATATAATAATTAATCCAACAATGGGAATCTATTGATAACCTCAAATACATAAGTATTAAATAACTAAAATATTTCTCCTCAAAAAGAACAGTGCTCAAAATATGATCATTTTGTTAGGGTAATAGGATTTGTATCATGATAAGGTAGAGATTCATGAAAAAATCATAAGTCTATAAGAGAGTCCTAGAGTAGGCAATAATTTAACCAAAATGGGTACAATTAGCTTTCACGCCCATCCTATTGATCAATGTTAGTTCCTAAGTGTATTTGGGTCTGAAACCCCATATGATTTCATGCCTTTGGATAGTAGGTTTGTACCCAGTTATTGATATAGGAAACCCTGGAGAGTTTCTATGAAAGTCTAATGAAACAAAAGTTGAACATTATTTGAATGATTGTGAAAAAACATTTAACACCCCACAACCAAACCCTTGAGGAAAATCAATTTTCAACATTCTTAATGAATCATAAATAGTGAACACAATGTGATCTTCTCCAATAAAATGATGATTGTGTTATTATACATGGAACCATTTTGTTCACCTTTTATAAATGAAACAAAAATGGTTAAATCAATGTGAATAACTCTAATGAATTAATGATTGGTTAATAATTTTTCGAGATATATTTCTTCGCATATCTTACACAAAAAAAAAATTAGCCTGACATGAGTATCTCTAATAACTGGGTGATCAGTTTACCATATGTCAAGACATGTTGTTTTCATATCCTATGAAAATGGAGATGATGATCCTAACATAATTCATATTGATGATCCTATTTAACTAGGGTTCTGATGAAATAATTACATCATCTCTTTGATAAATCAACACTATAAGAATGTCCAAATCAGGAAAAAAATTACAATTATACTAACCATGTATATCTGATTGAGCATGATTCATGCCAAATATATTGAAATAAATTTTTTCCTTGTTATCTCCATGACTACATATACTTTTCTCATTAGAAACACTCTAATCCTAAATAATGTCTTCATCCATCAACTGTTCTATAAAATCAGTTATGGCTACAACCCATGCGGGTCACAGGTTGACTTCACCTACCCGAAAACATCATCATCTGGTAAAGAATGTGATGGTTTTGTAATACCATCGACATTAATGATCCCAACCATTGATGTTTAATATGATGGTCTCAAAAACCTAAAACCAATGATCCCACACCGTATGGGGAAATATTCTAGAAATTTGGTGGCCGAAGTTAAAACAACCAACTTCTTCAAAAGATTATCCCCAGAACATGAAAATAAACATCATTAGTATTTGATGAAGGTGGATCAAGGAGTCAACTATGGATACCCCCAATTTCTACATCCATCTAGCAGGGTTCCGGTAAACCGATGTAGGTAAATCCATCCCACCAGTACCTATCTATCACCAGTAGAGGGTACCACTCAATTAACTACCACCTCAGATACCCATTAATTGGAAACAAGGAAGACACTTCTAGTGTGAAATTCTCTGGATAACCCAGACAAGGTTATATCCACTCTTTATCTGATAAATCTTGATAGCATATCCTGATAGTATCCACTAAGAAGGATCATCTTCCAACTCACTTGGAATAAGCATGTGGGAATATTCCTATATCAGGTATGGGGGGCCATATCCCTACCCCCATGTACAAAGTCCATCATCTTATTCTGGTAGGGAATGGAGGACATAATTGGACTCATAACCAAATTTCAATTGGAGATATATTCTTTTAGATAGTGGAGATAGAAAAAATATAGCATTGTATTCATTGGAACACTTTTCTAAAAGTATATTACATCTTATAAATAGCTGAATAATTCTACTGGAATATCCCTACACAAGTAAAAATATAGTGGAAGGTTCATATACTTATCCCTATGTCTAGGATTTCTCAACACTATGATCATAATGAATAAGTGGATGTTCGGAAGAAATCTCACATTATTACTCTATACCTGTAGGATTATCGACATATCTCATCAAAGGAAGAGGCATCGGACTAGGCTCATATACCCACTCCAACTAGGGATCACCATGTGAGAGTGGTAAATGACTCTACATATGCTCATATCTCTACCGAAAAAGTCTAGCAGAATATTTAAAATGTCCAAGATCAGTCCCACATTCATATTCAAGATGGGGCCCACCATGTGAGAGGGGCACGTGCCTCAGTACATGCTCGTATTCTTATTGAAAAATACCATAAACATACTCCAAGTCCCATGATCATTCTCATTTACCCATTCTAGTCAGGCTTCACTATGTGATAGCGGAACATTCATTGGGACAATTTCATATTACTATTAGTGAATCTTTCAAAAATATTCAAGCAGATCACAGAAGAAAGATGCATATTCCTTCTTCTACCAATGAAAGACTACACCAGCATACATTCGAGGCTATACAAGAGGAAGATCATATACATTCTTCTATTTTAGATGTTCGTTGACATATTCTAGTGCTAGATTCATATTCTGACTAGACTCATATTTCTATTCCAACCATGGATCACCAAGTGATACTGGTATATTCTTCATTGTAGGCTCATATCCCTTCAACAAAAGACAAGTGGTTTATTCCAAAGGATCAGGATTGGATTCAGACTCTAATTCTAACTGAGGATCATCAACTAATAATGGAACATGTCTTTAGATAAGGTCATATTTCTATAATTAATAAACAATCTCAATGGAATATCCTAGTAGGTTCTTAGTAGCGGTCTCATACTCCTGTAAAAATTGATGATAATAAAAAAATTCACAAAACAATCATATCATAGTATTAAATCCCCACACAATTCCAAAATAAAGATTAGTATATTCCTCCCCTGATGACAAACAAGGCTCATACCCCTAATCTTCTTAATTACATTGTCATTAATGTTGTTTGAGACACATTATCCACACCCTAGGGGTCTATCAACTATTCAACCTAAGTACAAGATTATCATTACCACACTACTACTCATCATTATAGCGTGGAGATAGATCGTAGGGACTTTACTCCTAACATTCATTATGGTCAACCTCCCTATGACAATGTCTCTCACGAGCAATTAAATCTTCTCCTTTCCCACACATCACTATAAATATAAGTTTTCAAAACATATAATCCTTCATATAGAAAAATTCCTGATGCATTGGGGTCAATTATATGTTATTCACAATAAAATTCAAGTTTCACTCCACTCTGGACCATAGGAGACCCTAAGAATCACCTTATGTGGTTTGATCAAATGGAGGAATGTAAGTCTGATGAAAAGGAAGTAGAAATTCATATATAGAGATATTTATTCATAAAAAACCACCCCACAATGTTCTGGCCTCTTTTTTATTATGACTATGAGATCCTAGATGGGCTAGAAAAGGATTTCATGCCTTATCTATGCAAAAAATTTGTAGGTTACTCATCAGGGATTTAGGGATAAAAACTTCTCTTACCTAGAGTATAAGGGTCACCTTCAAACCATTATGATACTCTATTTTCTACTAAACAAGTTGTATATCTCCATGGACCATGATCCAAAACATGAAAAGCATAGTAAAAATATGCAACATGATATCCTTCATTACATAACAGCTCTTCATCAGCTAATCATTGAATATACCTCATGCATCTGTATTCAATGATGGGGAAATTATAGAGCGTTACACTTTAACAAACCCATACAATAGAAGAACACCTTTGTTATGACATCCTTTAATGTCATTGCCTCCAGAAAAATTAGTGTACCAGTTAATGGTCGAGCCTGTTTTTCACTAAAATAGAATAACCTCGCTTCAATGATTACTATAAATCATGAACTGTGGGAGAGGATAGCCAAAAAATATTCGAAATAGGGCCCTGTAAACACTAATAATGAACTTCATTCATGGACGTTGAAGTTGATATCAACCAAAAAACATCTGGTAAATAATGATTCACATCATGGGATACTATTACACATATCTCCCACAAGATCATAGTATAACTGCATCAAATGGACCTGAGTAGTAACATACATAGTACGCATCTAGAAGGTACCCCAACCTCCCATGTTAGATAAATATTCGTTTCCACCTCTACTACTCGGATCATTATTTCCATAAAGCATTTAGTGAATATTAGTAGAAGCTAAAAACAAAAACCATCTCACTGGTATTGGGGAATTGATATCTCAATAACTATTCCCATGTTCATTTTCCCTTGAGAGTGTCTTGGGGAAACCAATTGTAGTTTTGGATCGACCCCATCCCATTGGTCTATGGGAATTTATATCCCAATTCCCATCCTAGGATTCATAAAATCATTCACCCTAAGAATCATATTCTCAACCATAGGACCAATCAATGTCAATTGGGTCCCCCTAGTAGTGCCCAGACCAGATGGCTTGAGGAATTTTAATCATCTCCATCAGCACAAGTGGAATCAGTCTTCTCCGAGTCGGGAGATAAATATTCATGATTGGTGTACCATCCTTTCCTCCTATTGAAAGTCAACCCTCATATATTCGGGGCCCATTCAAAACCACAAAAGGAAACTCCCTCAAGGTCACTAATCATAGACCAAGATGGGGGGAGTTTACAGTGAAGGAAATTAGATCCCACCAGGGTCACAAGACCGGATAGACCAACATGGGAAAGGGTTTTAGAAACAAACCTAATGAATGAAATGCAGAATAATAATGTTTCATTGAAAGTAATGGTAAAAATAACATTTATTGATATTCCTCTACATATTTTTTCACTATCAACACAGTAGATAATGTGCACCAAGACATGAATATAAAGGTAAAAATGTTGAAAATATACCCTGAGAGGAGTTTGATCTGGATGTACCAATTGAGATTTCATGAACCTAAATCCAAAGGGGACTACAAAACCTAGAACCTCTGAATAGGGTGTTTCCACCTTGATATAGGAACATTACTGAATATAAAGGGAAAGTTGTTTCCACATCCTAATAACCACCCTTAAGAGTCATGCTTCCTTCCATGGAGAAATAGTTGTCACAATTTGAAAATGAGATAATTACCCCTAAACAACTCAATGAGGAGAAACTCAGTGGAAATATTCCCTCTAGGTATCATCTTCAGGTTGAGGATAACATTCCTCCTCCCATACATATGGAAAGATATTATCCACTTGTAATAGAATTGTCTGATCATTGGTTTGGCTTCACATATTGGTACTCAGTATACATCAATGACAAATTTGAAAATGACCATGACTTTCCCCATTGCGGTGAAATCCAATCCCTCTATAGGGAACTCATTTATCTTCCAAAATATTATGAATATGTGGGAGATGAAAATGAGGCCACCTCATATAGCCATACCCACTCCATGTTGATGGGTGGTGGATTAAACACCAGTACATATTTAATAGATCAATGTCATCACGTCCCTGGATTCTTGAATAGAAGTCATGGAAAGGAAATGTGTGCCTATGCCGCCAGAAAAGAATCTGTATCCTGAGTGGTTGGATGACACTTTTCCACCACCCAACATCAAAAATCCTACCTTATCCACATTTGATAGTGTGGGAAACCCTGATCAACATCTCAGTCACTTTGTATCATGATGTGGTTTAATGATTCACCATTGAGATCAAAATGAGGGAACTAATTTGATGTTTTTTCTATTGAATCAATCAAGGACATCCATAGTTTGGTGCAATAGTCTTCTGGTAGGCCCCTTTGTAGGATGATAAGACCTTCATCATCAATTTCTTTATCAATTCATATCAATGCTAAAGAAAATTATAGTTATTGACTGAATGAACATCCACAAATGTAAAAAAGAAAGTGTATCTAATTTCATAGCCAAATGGATTTGTTTAATCTATTCACTTAGCATTTATCTATCAAATAAAAAACTTTCATGAACTTTTTGCTAAAAATATCAGGGATGAGCTGCTGACACATCTGATCCCAATGAACTATCTATGTGGGTTATCTGATTTCTTATAAACAATACAATAATTAGAAGATTTCATTCAGTGAACATGATCCAATTCTTATATCATTATCTTAGCAAAGGGGAAAAGGCTCAGTAAGGTAGAATCAGCCAGTGATACCCTAAAACTGGTTGTAGTTTCTATTCAAGCACCTAAGAAGGTGTCGAACCAGCTAACAACTCCTTTCAAGAGGAAAAAAACATTAAATCATCCTTAATTAGAATCATAAAGAAATCATGGCCCCCTAGGATTTGAACAATGGATTAATGAATAATACTCCTTCCAAAATGAACAAGTTCTCTGTTATTTCTTTACATCCATGGACAATAAATTTCTCAATATGCTATATCCAAGGATTACCAATGAGGTAAACCTCACTAATCATTTAGACTACTTCCCTTTCAATAAATGTAAGGGACATAACATCTAGGGTTGTTTCATTTTAAGGACATCCTTCATGGAATAGTCGATTACAGACAAGTGATTTTGTATAATTCTCAAGCATAGGTGTCCTGCATAACCATCACCCAATAAAATTAATATGGTGATAGTAAAAAGGTTCTAGCCATGTGTGGGTGGAATTTGAATGAATTGATGACATGAAATATAGTTGATTGAGCTCATGCCTCCCTAATAGAACAACTCTGTAGACACATAACAGCTCCTCCATTGAGGAACGTACCATTAAATTTTTCTCACGAAGATGGATGTGACCATCATATTTTTTAGACAACTAAAGAGGAGTCATATTCTACTCCAATGCAAGCTCTGACAATTGGATATTTCCTTCCGGTGATATCTGAATCAAGGGAACCACCCCACAAAATGGAATCATTATCATATTAAGAACTCATATTTGGTTATTTCAATGTGATACACTTAGATGACTACTTCCCTGATGATGACGATTCCTCAGAATATGACTTTACCGCACCCAACTGAGGAATAGAGGATTCATATGTAGGATACAGTGGATTGTATGAATATGGTTGGACCCATATATATTTTCCACATCCCTATTTAGATCATATATTCAGTTGAGACTCGTGGTAAAGCACTCTAGCAATCCCATTGAAAATACATAGGTTCCCCAGAATTCTCTAATGATCATCCACACCAATTCATCTTTTATGACCACCTTATAAGGGTAAGATCACATGATATTCCATGAAAATAAGGAAGGTTGGTAGGACCAATTCCACTGGAGGAAGATTCTCCCTCAACCTCTATAGAATTTCTAATCTCATCCACCTCAAACAACTCCATTCTTGAGCCACATTATAACTAGAAACTCACCAATGGGAGGTGACAACCAAAGGAAAAACACTTTCAAAAATAGTTAGAGACATCCCTACCAAGCTCTCAATTTTGATTTCACTCCATATTTAAAAATAAATCACGTATGTTCGCATTGAATCCCTCTATATTCCATGGGAGTTTGAGATAAAGGTCAATGCAGCTGAAGTCTATTAAGTGGAGATGATTCCATCAAAATTCAATATCACCTTCTCATTTACATGTCATGATCACAAATAGGATATTCGGGGACACGTCCGGACTATATAGGTTTTTGGCATACCTAAGAATGTTGATATATGAAGGAATCAAGTTAAAAGTGGTTCTAGAATCAATATCATCCTAATTTAGACCCTCTGACATATAGGATATATTGAATTATATTTTTATCCCACGGAGATGAGCATTAAATTGTATGATAAGCATGAGAAAAGAATTCTTGGGAATATCAATATAAAAACTTAGTTTGGTGATCTCAAATATTTCACTAAGTGTGTGGTTATCTAGAAAGACACTACATACAATGTACTTCTTGGAAGGCCCTTTATCCAAAACCACATGGGGTAACTTTAATATTTCATTCATGTCCAAAATACCCCAGAGAAAGGATGGAATACTACATGATGATAGTTCCCCCTTCAAGACATGTGAAGATATATAAGATGAAGAAGGTTTCTAAAAACAAGAGTGTAAACAACCAATTGTGTGTGATGGTATAAAATTTGTATCCCCTAACAGCTTGGGGACCTCCCCTAAAAGTCCATGGAGTATTCTCTACAATTGTTATGTGATCCTAAAAACTCTAGTGGAAGTAATACACCTGGTCCCATAGGTCTAATCCCCCCTTTTCCCCAATGATAGTGTAAAATATAGTATTCTCTGGTATCTCTCTATAATGACTGTGATAGTAGGGGATGATAATGTCTCTTCTCATAGCCTCTCTCATCCCGATAGTGGAAATTAATCCTCTAAATTTCTAACTTCATATGAAAATTCCTCAATAGGCTTGGATGTGTAAGAAGATGAGGATAACCTAAGGAACCCCCCTTCCACATTCAATGAAGGTGTCTCCACAACCACTGATGAGCTATATCAAGTGAATCAAGGAATATAATAAGTCTTTCAACCTATGATAATTGTTGTAACTATGCCCCATGAATAGAAAGATATGTACATCACTTTCCTAAAGAAACGCTTATATGTGTTTACATAGAACTATGCATAAATGCTTGGACTAAGTACACATGAGTCAAGGAACCATCTTATCCTACCCAATGAGAATAAATTATTCAATTAGAAAGTATTAGGGATTCACCCAGTCAATTCCACCAATGTAGAATCAGAATCTTATAAAATGATCAAATCTAACTTTTTTCTGAGAAGTGTAATACCCAAGATGGCTCAACAACATTGTCTCTGTAATGAAAAATAATGGTTGGATTATGGTATTTATTGATTTCATAGACTATAATCGATATTTCCTAAAGGATTTTTTCCCATTTCCTATAAAAAAAATTGATCGATAAAATTGCTATCTTTGAACAACTTTCCCGCAAGGGCATATATTCAGGGCACAATCAGATAAAAATGGACCATAAAGATAAAGAATCCACTACTTTTATACCATCATAGAGAATCTTCGACTATCATTTCATTCCCTTTTTATTAAATAATATTGTCTCCACGTATCAAAAAGTCATGGACCATATCATTAATACATTATTTGGTAGGACAATCGAGTGTAATATTTGTTAATTTGTTCTCAAATCATGATAGTTATGTGATCACTCTAATTATTGTCAAACATCCATCAATAAGTTATAACTGCAGAGTCTAAAGATGAATCCTTTGCAATGAAACTTTGAGGTAACATCAGGTATGTCCATTAGATTTTTGGTATGCCACGGCAGTATCCATGTTTACCCATAGAACACTAGTTCTATTTTAGTAATGTTTCCCCTCTTAAATAAAAAAATAACTGAGTTATTTCTATAGGAAACTCACTTAAATTCGGCGATTCCAAGCCAACAAGGCTGAAAATGTCTCAATTTTACTCATTTGATGAAAAATGGAATCACCAATCAATTGTGTTATGACTAAAAATAATCATTTGATAATCTCAAAAAATATCTGTTACACCCACCTATGTTGATTCCACTGGTGGAAGGGAGTCCACTATATTTATATGTGGATACCATGGAATGCTCATTGGGAGCCCTCCTTAATGAAATAATGATACAATATGTGAGAACAATATCTAATTCCACCTCTGTACAATGTTAGGTACTGAGACCTAATACTCAGATGTCAAGAAGAACTTCCTTGCACTCGTATTTTTCATGAAAAAGTTGAGGAATTACATGAAGCCCCATGAAGTCCACATTGTCTCTCATATTGATCCACTCAATTACATTATTTTCTAAACCATGTTGACTCGGTTATTAGAATAATGGCTTGTCATTCTATGGTAATATGATATCTAGTTCATATCACAGAAATTGGTGAAAGAGAAAGACCTGGGTGTTTTCCTCATAGTAAGTCCCTCTTCAGAAAGTACATCGGTAGAAATTGAGCATCTAGATGAAGAGGATTTCTGTTCCAACAAAACTCACCATATTATGGTGATGTAATTTTATATTTCCTCTCATTGTACTATTAGAAAAATGATCAATAATATGAATCTCAATCATGTTGTCATGGGGATTACATTTGTCTCTCCAAAAACCCATTTTTCCCTTCACTTTCTCACTATCCAAAGGTTGTACGAATAATGAGGATGAATACCAAGCCCTTATTGTTGTCTTGGAACAATCCATGTAGATCCATATATCTTACATGAATATTGATGGGGATTCTGAACTAGTAATAAAAAAGATCAATGGGGAATATTCTATTATGAAGTAAGAAATGGCCCCTCTCGCTTACTATGTGGTCACACTATGATTCACTGTTTCATTTTCACCCTAACACCACTATGATAAACTAGTTTTGTATTAAAAATTATAAAAATAATAACAAATATCACTTCATTATTGATTCAGTTATTTTTCTTTCATTAATATTAAAAAGGGAAATGATACTTGTTTTGATAATTTAATTGACGGTGGAGGTGATTTGGAGGGCCCATACTGATGTCCAAGAAAAATGGGTCAAACTAACACTACTATAAATTTAAGCTATTACCACAAACCTATATCCAGATTTTTATAGGTATGTGGCAATAGCTTGTTTATAGCCATGATTGAGTGATATGGTGTGGTTAAAATGTACGGTCTCACTTTTCTCTAAAATTCATCGGGATCCACCCCCCCTCCCCGATACACTCTATGTGTGACCCTTGGATATCCTCTCGCACCCTCTCCCTTAATAATATCTGACCTTCACGACAACAACCTCCTTCTTTATACCCTCTGTGTGGAACCATCCGAACCTGATGGTGCCCATAATGACTTCTCATCTCCCCGATCCTCCTCCACCGACGGTGCCCCTCATGACGGCGACCCTCACGATGGTGCCCCTCGTTGGCTCAAAACGAGGAAAATCCACTGGGATCTCTCATATCTGATCCTCCTCCCCTGACGCTACCACCAAATGTGGGACACCTCAACTCTCCCTAATGACGATGCTCCTAGGTGGCCTCCCCACCTCCTCCGATGTGGCCAACCCCCTCCCGGTGATCCTCCTCCTCCTCCTTGTTATGAACAATTCTGGGTTCATTATTTTATTATCATTTATTCATAGTTATGTTGTATTGAATCTATATAATTATTTTTACATTTCTTGAAATTCCACCATCAATATCTCTTGAACAACCAGTTATTCTTGGATTCAGGTAAGTATTTTGTGTATTTACTTTAAATAGCATGTCATTTTGTGCTTGGTGTTTTCTAAAACTATTTTTATCAAATTAAATCAATATTTAATAGATATAGTTGGTTTAAAAAGTATTATAAATGTTTTTCTCTCATGGAAATATTTTTTTATAATGGTTTCCTAAATTTTAATTAATTGGTTTAAATGAAAAGCATTTGTGGGAATGCCTATATGGCTTAACAAAAGGTATTTGAACCCATTAGGGTATTGGTATGATTTTCAAGGATTTTTTGAAATAGAATTGGTTTAATGTATTTTAAATTGATTTTAATGAAAATTTAGTTGGTTTTACAAATGATTTTAAATGTGCTTTCACATCAAATAGTTATAAAGAAGGTGATAAATTCGGTTTTTTAATGGTTAAAATGACTTTTCATTCCTAGTTAGTTTCTGAAAAGACTTATTTTAACTTTTTATAAGATATTTTTGTATGAATATCAAACCATTGATTATTCCCCTTATTTTGATTATGCCTGGTTTGAATTGTGGCTCTTAAAGAGAGATGGTGTATTCTACTATTGATATGGATGAATTGAAGGGATTTATTTCTTGTGAGGGAGTTGGAGATTGAGGTTAGATGAGATTTATTTAAAATATCATTTTATCGATTATTTTGATTATTTTGTTTTTCCACCTCCACTAGATTGATTAATCATGGGAACTTAGGTAAATAATGGAAGGTCTAGTGTCATGTGATACTAGCTTAGTGTATATTAGTTGGATAGTGCCCTATGGGATTAGCACCCTACCAGGGCTCTATTTTATATGTGGAGAGACCTAAAAGGGGAAGCTGTATGGGATCATCTGATTTCATATACGGTCCTAATGAGTAATATGATGATCTAGGTCTAGTATCAACTATTCTATAGCCTAATGAGTTTCCTATAATGTCTATAATTAATTGAATATTGATTAGAGGATCTCATCACATGCCTTATTTGTATCCCCATTATTACATCAATTATTTCTTATTATCAATTTCCCATTGTTATCTTGGTGCATGTTATGTTTATATATTCAATTTTAGATATGGTTTTGGTTTATATTCAAACTGAATTAAAAAATAGTATTGGAAGTATATTATTAAAGAAAATAATTGTGTTTGATTTAAAGGTGTGGTTTTGAGATATGGATTAGGAAAATAAGGAAAAAAGATTACTTCACTTTTAATGGATTTGAAACTCCTTTTTTATTTAGTTTGAAATCATTTCCTTTTAAAATGAAAATGGAAGTTGTTTTATAAAAGTAGTTATGGAATGTTAAACTTTTTATTTACACCCTCTTATGAAAACCCTATTCACTACATATATTTTAAACTATCAATAATAAAATTTCTTTTCAAAGGAGTTATACAAACTCCTTAGTGAAATCCTACTCAGAATATTTTGGTTCACACCATTCATACACCAATGGTTGTATAAAAATTTCATGTTTACTTTCAAGAGCCCATGTTATGTTCTTTTACCTTGGTTAATGTTTGATTTGGTCTGATGATAGATGGTATAGGATGGTATGGGGGATTGTGGGTCAAAAGGAGGTAGTTATTAGTGATCCAAGTTTGGTCATATTTTTGGATGTTTACATATAATCCTTGTTGGCCCAGATATTTTGTTTAGTTTATTATATACTTTGGACTCTTCTTATTACCTTATTATGTGATGATGTGATGATGTAATTTATTTCCTTTTATTATTTATAAAATATTATACTATGTTTGATTGTTTCATTTATATTGAAACTATTTATTTTGTGTAAGAGTTACCGATGTATAGATGAGTGATGTTGGATTTATGGGTGGAGTCCTTGATGTGGTTATTGATATTCAGAGGATGAAACCATTACTAATGGTTATAATTTTATACCCTGACACTTGTCACCAACCAACAACAATCAGAGACATTCTTTGGGCCTTGTAGAGATCCGGGTTTAGTGACATGGTATGTTCATCTGGGCCAATTCATTACAAAATGGTATCATTGGATCCTCTTTTTATTTGGAGTGCATATTAGTATAAAGAATATATGATCATCATCAGGACTCAATATGTAGTTCACGAGTAGTTTATTGATCACCACTTTTCATAACAAAACTTGAGTTTCCATGGGTAGTCGTTATTTCAATCTTTGATTTGGATTCCAGTTTTAATTATTTTGATAATGATGATTAGATCACCATTGAGTTATAACAGATACTTTGGGTGATTTCTTTAAGATTTGGGATGAAATTAAGAAGGAACAAAAGTATCATCATCAGCTCACATGGTCTAAAAAATATATAGAGCATGTGCATATGGTCTCGGAAATTTTTCAGATGATATTATATGATTGGTGTGTGGTCACCTAAACCATGTGGATAAGTCATGCACAACTTTTCAACAATTTTGGATATATTTTTTAATTCTATTTTGATTTCCAATGGATCCTAAGGAAATTTACACCCTGGGAGATGGATCAAAGGAAGTTTTATTGATTTTTTGGTGTTATTGTAATGGGTTTTGTATGTTGTGCCGCATTATGGTTTGCTTATGTTTGGTGCTACATTTTTTTGTACAGAAGTACATTTATTAAAATATTTTGATTCCACTGGTTTTGGGGGATTATTTTTTATGTATTTTGAATATCATATATAATTTTTTCAATATTATTAAGGTTTTGAAAGAAATTGGTAAATGATTTAAAATGAAAATACATTTCATTAAGGGTTTTAATTTAAAACCTTTTCAATGATTAATTTGAAAATGGTACTCATGGATGTTTTGGATTAAAAAAACATTCTTTTGATTTGTTTTTACTTTCACAAAATATATTGAAGGTGTTTTATTACATTATATAATTGGTGAAATAATTTTAATGGAACTTGGATTTTAGGATATTTTTCAGTCTTATAAAGAAATTATGGAGCTTTTTTGAAAATAGAAGAGAACTTTATGAAGTTTGAGTAATATTTTATTTTAAATAAGGTCATGATTAAAAAATATGGTGTTAATATTTTTTAAAACTCCATACATGGGAAGTTGTAATTTTATCCTATGAAATGGATTTTATTTTTTAAGGAAGTGAGATTCTTTTCAATGTTCTTTTCTTTTTGAAATGAGTAGTCATACTTATTTTTAAAATGTAGGTATTTTTAATAATGATATTTTAAGGAATTTGGGGGTGAAAGTGGGGTGGTAAATGGGGTGTTGGTTTAGGGTCAGAGGGGTGTTGGTGTAGGGGGGTGGTGTTGGTGCAGGGAGTGGTGTGAGGGGGCTGGGGCTATGCATGTGGGGTGGTGCTGGGGAAGGAGGTAGGGGTGTGCAGGGGAGGGAGTGTTCTTAGGGAGGGGGGAGTGGGGGTGCAATGGGTAGAGGTAGGGGTGTGTTAGGGGAAGGTGGGGTGAAAGGTGGTGGGGTAGGGGGTGCTGGTGCAGGGGGTGGTGTAGGGGGGAGGGGTTTGGGGGTGTGTTGGGGTGTGTCAGGGGGAGGGGGCCAGGGGAAAGGGGGTGCAAGGGGCGGGGGGAGGGTGCAGGTGTGGTGGAAGGGGTGGGAGGGGTGGGAGGGGTGGGGGTAGGAGGGAAGGGGTGTCCAGGTGGGGGCGAGGATGTTATATTGGGTTGAAACCTTTTGATTAACTCAAACTAGCATAATAGAACACTTTATAATAGTGGTCAGAAATGGAATACACGGATCCATTTGATCAAACTAACATCATTTTATAGATCTAATTATTATAGAGGAACAATAAACATGTGTCTGCGATCCCAGTTCAATTATCAGGATGTTGTTACCATCCATTATAAGCCACACCATTTAAACTATTCATTGAGCTGTTGGTGGGATCTAACTGCCACAATATTTCTACCATGAACTCACCTTACATGCAACAGCATTGCGCGGAACACATAAAAACCACGTGCACACACAATTCATTCCCACAATGGATTCTATAATTTACCAAACCTATAAAAATTAGTGCCTTCATTATGTTATGCATGGTAAACTACTTAGGATAAGCTACTCAAAGGCCTAAATAGGAGTCTCAAACAAATAGATTCATAGATTGTATGTATCATAGAAATTTAAATGATGATTACATAGTTTCACATGATGTGTGGCCATGCCTAGACACCTGGTAATTCCCTCATCTTGAACTGGCATGGTAATCCTTGTGAAATTACATGGTGTTTACATGTGGAACACAGAGTATCTTATCTTCCTTGGGGTATCCTTGTGTACTCCAATCAATGCTTTTGTATTCTCACATATTCTTGTGCACTCTATGTACATAGATTGTATATCCATGTACAAATATATGAAATATCACCTATGGTACAATTAATTTCAATCCACATGGTGTAATTAGTAAACATGCACCATGTCTTAAATTGATTCTTACATTTGGTGATATTTTTACCATGTATTCAAATTTTAATTTTTTGTAACTTTGATGCTTAGCTATGTTAAATAAACTTTTATTGATATATTATATGCCACAAATTTATGTTTTAAATATATTAAGTATAATCAATATTCATGTAGGGTTTTGATCCTTCATACAAGATGGTAGGGTGGACTAACACTCGATTTTGCAGAAATACGCCATCATGAAAGATTAGAGCAATGGTATATTTTCAAGCAGTGGGTCATTTTATTTTGTTTCGGTTAATATTTTCGTTTACTTGTATTAAATATGAGTTGTGATTCATTTTTTAGACTGAATGTACTCTTATTGAGCAGTGGATGATTTATTTAATTTGAGCAGTGTATTGTTTTTTAGACCATTAGAACAAGTATATTTTTGAGCAGTGGTTCATTTATTAGAGTATTGGATTATCACCATGTGAATGCACGTGCGAGGACCACTAAAAGGGGGTCTCTCCATGGGGGGCTTTGCAATGGGGGGAGTAGAGGGGGGGCTTTTCATGGGGGAAGGGGTGCTAGAGGGGGGTCAGGTCTAGGGGGGTCTGTCCAAGGGGGTGTCTGAAGGGGGTGGTCTATCTAGGGTGTGTCAAGGGGGAGTGGAGGGGGGCTTTGAATGGGGGAAGGGGTGCAGTATGGGGGGGTCCTGTCCGGGGGGGCTCTGTCCAGCGGGGGATTTCCAGGGGTGGGGGATTCAAACCACTCTGTGAAAACATCATTGGTCACATCTTCAGCCTTCATCCACAATACGAGATTCACAACAAAAAATCTTTACCTTGTCTCTTATTTTGTTTGTTCTCTATAATCAAACATTTTCTCAATCAATAAACTCTTCCCTTGTGTAGTCCACTCCAAATTATCTTAATCCATGTAAACAATGACATGATTCATGCATAGCTTGGACCTGTTAATCAATAATAGCTTGATCAACATGTCTGTTAGATTAACCTTTGGAATAATTTTCTATATGGGGAACTAGTTCTACTTTAGTAAATTTCAAATAAAATTCAGTCGAATGTTGATTTTCTTTGTGTGAAGTCTATCTGGAGACCACCCTACCATGATTTGATAACAAGTTGACTGTGAGTAACTGGTCGAGAAACAATGAAAGGGTTGTTGTAATGTGCATCTGATGAATAAAATGGTAAATGTGGTTAGAAATAGTCAAAAGAATGGTGAGTCATGGAATTGTTGTCGCATGAGGATAAGGGTTATCTTTACCCACTTGGAATACTCGGTAAAATCTATATTACATTTGAAAAATGTATGATTCAAGTGTATTGTTTTTTACCAATCCAAAAAACATTGGTAGACAAGCAATGCATACCTTGAAATTCTCCGAAACACAAGAAACAGGTAATACTGAAATTTTACTCTTAGCTTCATCTAATCTCATCAAAGTATAAAGAAAATTCAATTTTAAACTTCCCTTGTCAACATAATACTTCAAATAAATATTAATGAGAGTGATTTAGAGTCATATTACTATCTAAAATTTGCAGATAAAACTATGGGTCCTCTAGAAAACAAATTCATAAATTATATCATGCCTTTTCTCCCCTGCTACTGCATCCTACTATGCAATTAAATAGTCAGAAATTAATCTTCCTATGAATTTATAACCAGAATTATTATCATACGTATCTTTTTTGTGTTTTTTTAGAGGAAGTAGCTTCATTTTAGTGCTTCAATGACTAGAGCCGACTCTGTTTATTTTTCATTTTTGTAACCAGAATTATTACCTACAATCATTCTCCATTTTGTGTCCATTACACAATTTTAAGACTAGCAGTAAACTTCTTTCATTGTTCATTTTTAATATATGCATATCATTATCTAGAGCTTATTGAACTTTGCAAAACACATGTAAGTAATGAATGTTTCTAACGACTCACATTTTCATTATTATAATTTATTTATCATACACAATATTTGGACCTTATAGCAAATGATTCAAGCCTTTGATTCCCCTTTGTGTATGGATTTGGAACAAGACAGAATCAGAAACTTACCTGAGCATATTATAGTGAAGATCTTATCACTATTGCCAATCTGGGATGCGGTATGGATGAGCATCTTGTCTAGTATGTGGAGGTACAGATGGGAAACCATTCCAAAAGTAAAATAAATCTATATTTCCTTCATGGATGTTGTTATTAATATTTCTATAATGGTTATCTTGAGATAGGATGAATAAGTTTAGGGATAGGGTATATCATTGCTTAGTCCCCAAACATATTTGATGAATCTGAAGTTCTTCCCCAAGAAATAAATGGACATCCATGGTAAACTAAATCACCTAAAAAGAGTTTCAATAAATCCACTAGAAAAAACCCTTGCATGATAAAACCTTGATGATTGAAGACCATTCTACCTGATCATAGGCTTTGTCTATGTCTTACATAATGAAAATATTTGATCCAGTCTCCCTTTGTTTCAAATCACCAATCATCTCTTGTGCAAACTGAGAACACCCGAGATTGTCCTACCATTCACAAACCCATGTTGTTGATCTAAAATTCATTGAGGTAGAGGCTGGGAAAGATTTGTGTTAACCACAATAGCCAAAACGTTATAGTAAAATTTACAACGGATGATTGTTCTCTATTGACTAAAAGAAGAAGGATCTATAAGTTTAGGGATATGAACCAGGGGTGGATCTGTCCATGCGCGGGATTCTTCCACTCCAGAAGATGTCATGCACCACTGCCACTAGATATTTCTTAACTAGTTCCCATGATTCAACATAGAATAAACCATGATAACCTCCAGGAAAAGGTGTTTTTAGAATGGTAATGATAAAGTAATAATTGATGTATCTCATGCCCCTCTGAAACTAATACCAAGATGAAATTATCACTAAAAGTCACTACTCTGGTAGGGGATTCAAAGATCTATTCCTAAAAACTCATATGGCCACTATATAGGACTGGTCCCTGTAAGAATAGACTAAAATTATCATCGGTCATACCAATGAATTCTTCATGACCAATAGAGAATAAACCATCCTACCATAGAAATATTGTGTGTCGTAATTATCTTCTTCTCATTGAGGAAATCATAAATACAAATGTGTGTTGTTTTTTGTCTCCTTTTTCAAGCAAGGTGACCCAGGATTGCTTCCAAGTTGAGCGTTCACGATCCAGGAGCCTTTCCACCAATATATTCTTATAGTGAACCAGGTCGTTAAAATAACATCATTCCATCCTTTCTTGGCAGGGGGGTTGTAAAGGGGAGGGAAAATTGGAAAGGGGAGGTCTGTAGGGGGTGGTCTACAGGGCAGGGGGAGGGGGGAGGGGGATGGGGGTAGGGGAAGGTGGTAGGGGAGGGGTCTGTAGGGAAAGGGGAGGGTGCATGATGGGGGGTCTGCAGGGTAGTGGGGTGGGAGAAGGTGCGGTGCAAGGGGGTGGGGCAGGGGGTGCAAGGGGGGTGGGGAGGGGGTGAAAGGGGGTCTGCAGGGAAGTGGGGAGGGTATGAGTGTGGGGAAAGGGGGGTGCAAGGGGGTGGGGGTAGGGGGTGCAAGGGGGTGGGTGGGGGTATAGATAATCTATATAGGTTTCTTTAATCTTAGACTTAGTTGAATAGCCATTACAATCCATCTCTAAGTCCCATAATTTCTTCATGATTAGGTTTCTCAAAATATGTTCTCCTATTTACAACAGATTGCTTTCAGTAAATCATTGATTGATATCACTTGCAACAGATTTCTAGGAAGGGGGGGTCTACACAGGGGGTGTCCAGGAGGGATGGAGGGCTGTCCGGGGGGTTTTCAGGTTAATAAGACACTAGATCATTGGCAGAAGTTTAGTTTATTCTAAATGGGTATTAAGATATCATTATAAAAATAAATGACCAAGGGAAAATCTGTAAATCACTACTGTTACTTATTCATATTAGGGTGAAATTTTAGGACATTTGGTAAGGCAGAGGGTAAACCAACAGTTTATAGAAACTATCCTATTGAAAAACAAGTCTCACAATTACTTAGGGTGAAATTTTAGGACATTTGGTAAGTAAGAGGGTGAGCCAACAGTTTATGGAAACTGCCCTATTGAAAATCAAGTCTCACAATTACCTAGTATGGGCTACACGATATTGGAAAACCACACTCAAACTATATGACACATCTAGGAAACTACCAATACAATCACATAGTTTCCTTTTTGAGAAACATGGTTTGAAAAATCATGATAAAACCATGAAAAACAACCTTGGAGACTCATAGTTAAATACTGTACATTTACTATATAGTTATTAGAAATCATCCAAACATTCTATTTTCCTGAACTATTTCTCCCAAAAATTTTAGATTCTGTTCCACATTTATATAAAACATATATAATTTTCCTATGGATCAACCAAGATCAAACTAATATATATAAATTTTTCCTAGAGGGAATCAAAATTCTCCCAACCAAAAAGATTTGTATCCCTAGAACTTTCTTAGTATTGTAGAGTCACAATTAGAGAATACCATTACATCCTCATCAATGATTCACGCTCCGAAATCCCATGGATATCCCATTTTCACTTCAACATTACAAAAACAATTGGAATTTTTTTACCATGTTGTAACATTTCATGGAGATCTCTAATTTAAACTGGTCCAGTAATATTGTTGTTGGGGGTGTCTAGGGGCTCCAATGGGGGTGTCTAGTGGGGGGTGTCCAGGGGGTGGTCCGGGGGTTAGGGGGTCCAGGGGGGTGTCTAGGTGGGGTGTCCAGTGGGGGTGTCTGGGGGTTGTCTAGTGGGGGTGTCTAGGGGTGGAGAGGGTCTAGGGGGTGTCTAGGGGGGTATCCAGGGGGTCCAGGGAGGGTGTACTAGGTATGGTGTTTATGTAAAAATTTGTAATCATTATTATATTCCCCTTCAATTCATTCGTACTTTGTTGTTGAATGCCAAAGAAATGTTTATGGAATCTGTATTCATTTATGTGTTTGCATATTCTATATGCACTTATTCCTTAAACAACTTTGAATTTATATTAAATGGTGATATTGACTCTTTCCATATCAAGATTCAATCTTTCTTCATCTATGTTTTTGATTAAATTTCATGTTTTCAGGTCTTCTAAAGTAGTTGAAGGCTCTTCTCAATCATGATTGGTCTCTATTCATGCAATCTTTAAAACCCACAACCCAACAATATTGTCATTGAATTAAGAAGGCAGACATTCAGATGATGGGGAAATGTTGTTGCATCCTAATTCTATGGAGCAGGCTCAGGCTGCTGTAGCTTTTAAGAAAGTTCTACTCCTTCATTGATGTCACTCCAGTTTCCATTATAAATTTCTTAACATTTGTTTTCAGATGTAAACTCTAAATCTCTTTTTTAACTACCTTCGTGAGGTAATTTTTTATGTTATTGTAATGAAAATAGAATATATATATATATATATATATATATCTGTATGTGTGTGTGTGGAATGAATGAATATATAATATTGGAATATTTATATGATTTCAAATAAAATTTAACAGTCTCGTGCATTTGCATGGGCAGAGTGCTAGTTTGATTTATTTTTTGAAATTTTAAGAAAATTTGACATCTAGGGTCACCCAATACCTTAAAGTTTGTTTTATAGACATTGATCATTTGGATCTTGTTATCCAACCATATAAATAGAGTTTTCTACTCTCCTGTAGAAAATATGAATTTATTGATAGCTCATCTTAGAATTTAATTCTATTAATATAGAAGTGTTCATTTACAGAGGGGGTGTCTGTCTGGGGGGGGGCTGTCCGGGGGGTGCAAGGGTGGTGGGGTGTCCAGTAGAGGGGGATTCTATTTAAGGGGGTGGGGGGATGCTGTCCAGGGGGGTCGAGCAGGGGGAGGGGGTTTCTATCTAGGGGATCTAGCAGGGGGGATTCTGACTAGGGGGGATACTATCCAGTAGGGGGGAGGGGGATGCCACCATCCAGGGGGGCTACTATCCTGGGGGGTCCAACAGGGGGCTGTTGTCCAGTAGGGGGGCTGTCCAATGGGGTCTAGCAGGGGGGCTATCATCCAGGGGGTCCAGTAGGGGGGAAGCTGTACATGGGGGTCAAACAGGGGGGTGTCCACCAGGGGTGGTGCAAGGGGGTCCAGCAGGAGTGGGCAAGGGGTGTGAAAGGGGACATGGGGGTGCAAGGGATGTGGGGGGGGCTACTGTCCAGGGGGTCCAGTAGGGGGGCTGCTGTCCATGGGGTCCAGCATGGGTGGTGAAAGGGGGTCCCACAGGGGGTGGGAAAGGGGTGTGCAATAGGACTTGGGGGTGCAAGGGATGTGGGGGGGGGGGGTTGCTGTTGTCTAGGGGGTCCAGCCAGGGGGGGCTGCTATCCATGGGGGTCTAGTTGGGGGATGCTCTATAGGGGTTTCCAGCAGGGGGTGTCCAGTAGGGCTACTGTACAAGGGGTCCAGAATGGGGGAAAGGGGTGTGCAAGGGGACCTGGGGTGCAAAGGATTTGTGTTGGGCTACTATCCAGGGGGTGCAGGGGGTGTTCCGTAGGGAGCATGGGTGTTTCAGGGGGGTCCAGAATGGGGGCTGCTATCTAGGGGGTGCAGCAGGGGGGCTATCCAGAGGGTCCAGTAGGGGGGGGGGGGGGCAGTTTCGGGGGTCCAGCAGGGTGGAGGGGCTGTCATCCAAGGGGGGTCCAGTAGGGGGGGTGTTGTCCATGGGGGGCCAGTAGGGGGGTTTCCAACTAGGGTGGTGGAAGGGAGGTCCCGCATGTGGTGGGAAAGGGTTGTGCAAGGGGACCTGGAGGTGAAAGGGGTGTTTTTTGTGGGGGCTATTGTCCAGGGGGTCTAGTAGGGGGGTGTCTAGCAAGGGTGGTGCAGGGGGTGGGCAAGGGGTGTTCATGGTGATCTGGGGTGCAAGGGATGTATGTGGGGGGATGCTATCTGGGGGGGGCTATTTTCCAGGGGGGTCCAACAGGGGGTAAGGGGTGTGTAGAGGGACCTGGGGTTCAAGGGATGTGGGGGGGGGTGTCCTGTAGGGAGTAGGGGTGTTGCAAGGGGGGGTTGTTGTCCAGGGGATGCGGGGGAAGGGGTTGTCCAGCAGGGGTGGGGAAAGAGGGGTCTAGCAGGGGGCAAGGGGTTTTCAAGGGATGTGAAAGGGGGTCTATCTAGGGGTGCATAAGGGGTATGTACAGGTGTGCATGGGGTCTGTCTGGGGTGGAGGGGCTGTCTAGGGATGCATGGGGGGTCTTTCCAGGGGTGAAACGGGGGTGCGGGGGGGGGGGGGGGGGGTCTATCCAGGGGTGCAAGGGGGTTCTGCAACAGTGGGGGGGGATTTCTAGGGGTGCACAGGGGGGTTCATGAAATAGGAAAGGATATAGTCATGGTTTCAAACTGTGGCTAAAGCATTATAGCCACAGTTCATGGATCCCTAGCTGGTATAGGCCTGGCTATAGGGCCAAACCTATAGCCATGGTTTGAAGCCATGGCTATAGGGCTATAGCCACAGTTTGAACTGTGGATATAGGTTTGGCCCAATAGCCCCACCAATACTAGCCACAATTCCATGAACCGTGGCTATAACCTATAGCCACGATTCTTGGGCCTATAGCCATGGTTCCAAACTATGGCTATAGCCTAAATTTACAGTAGTGTGTGCAAGATCCATGCACACCAGTGGAATCAACAATATACTACTACTAAACTGTGCATTACAATGGGATGAAATTTTGGAGTCTGGTCCAAAATGCAATGGGATACATTTCATATAAAGACACTCGTAGCTAATTCGTTCATCGGGTGGCCCATCCGGACAAATATTTCTAGCTCACTGAATCTGCACAATGTCAAAAGTGGTGTGTAGTGTTCTGTCGATATGATGAGCTGTGGTTTTTCTAAATGGAACCACACATTCAGTGGAAATATTAAAGAAGTGGAGATACAACTTTTTAGTTTTTCCAAAAGTTAGATAAGACTTTTATCCATCGAAAACTGTAAACCACGTGGTTTCTTGAAATCAGGATGCTCACAACCACCTTCCAATTTTATATAAAATGGAACATTGGGCTCCTCGTTTGTAATATCATCCAAGGAGTGAATTTTTTCCAACATTGTCTTCCATTGGATTTCTCCCCACATCCTAGAAGTTCTGGAGGCCCTTATCCTCATAATGGAATCAAGAATTAAGAAGGAGTTCCACCTGAACTTCATTCTCCTCATGATGTTGAGCTAAACGATAGCCGCTCATTATGAGGGAGCTACACACAAGTCAAGGGAGTTATGATGCATATATTAGATACTATTTTGTTTTAATTTGTGAGTTTAAATGTATCATTCCATTTACCTTAGATTATTTAATATTTGATTTCTTGTTTTGAAACATGTGAATGTTATGCTCTTTACTTCTAACTGATCGGTGTGTGGTTTTGAGGGCATGACCTGTGTTTTTCCAATTATACAGCACAAGAATATTTTTCATACCACATTATTGAGATTTAAATCTACTTTTTAATCTCTTATTCAATCCATAATTCATGGACCTTGATAATACGATTGTTACTTCTAGTTTTGGTTCTTTAAGCATTCAAATAAAATCTTTAGAATTAATCGGGATTCCATATAATTTAAACCAAAGAATTACTCCAAACCTAAATGAGTATCTATGAACAATGAACTTGAAATGTGTGTAGGAAAATCACAATGAACCCTTTTATATCATATTTTTCAAGATCTATTTGGTTTCTCAACTTTTAAGATTTCAATTAATTCATTTCATCCTAAAAGAATTTTTAAAACCACCCCCTATTTATTACTTATTATTAAAAATGCTCACTATAAACCCACCAATGCTCCTTGAGAGATGACCTAGGGTTTTCCCTAGACTATAAATAACCCTTTAAATTATAATCAATTTTCCAGGTCATGAAACTCGGTCACTATGTTGGGGAACTGATGGAAGAGTTCCCTTTTGATCCCACATTGCATCATGTTCCGTGATCATAGAATGATGTTGCTGATGTGTTGTCTAATGTAGCAATGGTCTTGGACAACCATGATCAGGAGGAATAAATCTTTTGTATCTCATATCGAAGGATGGTCTCATCAATCATCATATAATATAGGGAGGAAAATAATTAGTTCCACACCACCCTAGAGAATAATGTGCCAAAATCCACCCATGAATGGGTGTAGCACATAATCAATAATCTCTAAAAGGAAGCTCTTATAATGTATTAAGATGTAAGTGAACATATTTGAAACCAAGTGGGGAACATTACCATATATTACGGACCAAATGAGAAGAATTCACTCTACAATTTTGGAACCTATATAATTCTCCTCAGATGCATAGCAGAAAGAGAGATTCTCACCATCCTAGAAGAAGTCCATGCGGGGTCCTACTGTGCCAATCAATCTGGGACTAGAATCTTCCACAAAATCTGGTTGTTGGGTTATTACTATAAAACCATGATACATGACTATTTTAAATTCTCCAATAAATTTCATGCATTCTGTATCCACAAAAACATCAACCATCAGCCCCACAATTGCTGCATATGGATAAATATTCATGGTCGTCTTCCATTTAGGAAATGGATGTCATGGGGCCATATCACCCACCCATTGCTATGTTGTTCAAGTACATACTTACTATTATGGAATTCATTTCCAAATCGTCTGAGCCAATACCCCTCAAATAATTCAAGACCAAGAATATCATCTACTTCATATTTTCCCATATCATCACCGTGTTCAGTGACCCTCACATTATATTGAGGGACAATGAAACCAACATCTATTCTATGGAGTATAAGAAATTATTCCAAGAGAAAAAATATTGATTCCATTCACTCATATCACTATAATACAACAAAAAATGAACAGATATATTCCTTAAATAATAATTTGTCAAAAATACTCTAATAGATGTTGAATAAAGATAAGAAGTCATGGATGGACAAGCTCCTCCATACATTATAGTCATACTGTACCTCTACACATACTGCTACACAAGAAACGTCATACACATTTGTGTATGATACTAAGGATGTGTTTCTTATAGATTTTCATATACCTCCTATTTGAATTGTAATTTGTGGAAAACTCTCAAATGATTAGTAATTTCAAAAGTTTCAATATATATTGGAGTGGATCGATGAGAATTGGTTGCATACATTCCATAACCTTCATGTCCATCAAAATCCGAGCGCACAAGCCATTAATAAAATAGTTCACCTCTATAAATTCCTCTATGTAGAAATGGTGTTCGATCTCAGAACCTTAATGATACAGTAAATAATACACTATAACTAGAACTCAAATGGGACATGTCTTACAACATATATAAGGTTTATCACAATAGAGCTTACTCACTGCCACAATGGATGGGGAGCATGTCACACCCCCCACCAATTTGATATTTCTCAAGAAGTACATTACATATAATTCATAAAGAACCCTTCATCATAAAATCAATATGTTAAACATCATAACATCTCAAATCCTATTAGAAACACTTTAAAAATCAAATAATTCTATGTCTAGACCACAGGATGCTAAACTATATCGAGTATATCATCACTACATAATGTCAAACTGCAATGTTCCCCCAATGGTTCATCTGCATTCAAATCATTTGACCCAATTCCTCACTATAAGACATTAAAATACATGAATGATGTCCTCTCTACTTGACACTAAACTGCAATGTTCTCTGGAACAATGTGTTTCTTTACTATTTCTATCATGGGATTCATAGTGATGCTTGAACCTCTATTATTGGTACCGGCAATAGATTTACTCTCCTTTCATGTTAGTTGAACCTTTTGCTTACCAAATTACATTAAACTATATGGTGAATGTCCTTAATATATGATTTAAAACTACATGGAACCATGATATCCGTCTTCATTCACATTGGGTGACATACATATTTACCAAATGATGTTAAACTGCATAGATTATGTCCTTGTCACATGGAATTAAACATCATGGGTCTCTTGATCTATCTGTGGATTGATTATCATTTTTAATGAAATGCATAGGGACACCTTGATCCTATATCTTATTCCACCAACCATATCATATGAAATACTAACATTTTTCTTCCTTAATCACCACTCCATTGTAAGAGGAACCCTTTCCATCCCATGTTTCTCACACTAATAATAGCTAATGGAAACATAAGAATTTTGGTAAGGGGTTCCTTGAACAAACAAGGAATACAAATCATGGTAGGGTTATTATGGTCCTAGACCCCAAATCATAAAAGGAACTCCACGATTCCTTGCCCCATGATGTTTAACTACACATATAATTTCATTTTTATGACATAATACTTCTCATTCCAATGGACCTTTCCTGAGAGAGAGCCACCACCCCAATTGTTAGTCTCTAAACAAACATCCAATTAAGGACTACATGTGACTCGATTCCTAACATCGCATGATATATTGTGACAAATGGATCTTCCATCATGGGTATAGTCATAACAAACATAAAATTGCCCTGTCTCTATACATAATCTAAACGTGTATAGGAAGGTCCTTCTTGATGAGATATATATGGAGTGATACATATTACAATTGGATATGTAGTGAAACCTAAATTTTAGTCCTTAGGTCCACCCACGATACCCGTTTTAACATCAAGAAGCCAACATGCTTTCCATAGGATGTTAAACGACACAGTTCTTTAATAACTATGTGTGGCTTGATTTTGGTCATCACATATATGTAGTGATAATAGTATCTAAACTCAAGGGTCCAGATACAACAATCAAAAAAATGATACCCAACTATATAGGGGTCAAGTGATACAAGCCCATTTTTCTAATGTATGAGTCACATATACATGTAGATTTATTATTTCCACAATATATCATGCCCAATTTTTCACATCGATACCCACATCCTTATACCATGACAATAAACGGCAAGAAAACATCCTTACCATATGAAGTTAAACTACATGGACAAAAATATAACCCCATTCCATGGTGATAAACTCTTCAGTCCATCACCCACTATCTTATCTTATCAATGGACCATGAGAGCCTTAACGAGATCAAACTATGTGCGTGGTGATTCAAAAAAAATTTAACCACCTCAATCCATAAATCAGACTTCATGTCTTGAGAACCTCAGGTTTCCACATGTCTTTTATAGACCATGGAAAAAAGAAACCAAAATTTTACAGACCCTATGTTTGAATATGAATTTATGCCTAAGGATCCTTTATATGAACCTATTATTGTCAACCAAATGAATCACTCTGCAAAAAGGGATTTCTAATTCTTGTGAGCCCTGATGTCATTTTGGAAGAACTCAACACCTCAGTGTGTTCTTGGACATTTCAATTATGATTGTCCCATATCATTACACGTGTACTGAGAACCTTGATCCATGATTTACAACATTTTCATCACCCACTAAGAAGTAATTTGGGATAATCAAAACCCCAGGTATCCCAATTGGGATATTGTGTAACGTCACCCATATTAGGTCCATGTGTGTCATGACCATAAATTATTAGAACCTAGGTAAAATCTATATGACCTTAATCTCTAGCCAGTGATGTTTCAAATCATAAGACCCAAAACTGCTAGTGATAGAGACACAAAAAATTTCAGGTCAAAAAACTGTAAAAGAAATCTGGATAAAAATCCAGGTCTTCACATGCTAAACTATTCATTTTTAGTGTTTAGGCAAAAATTAGGATGCAAAAAAAAGGCATAAATCTCAAAGGGCCTACTCTCTAGCCCTTGTAAATTCTAAGCAATTCTATATTGAATCCTAATTTAGGAAAAATTTAGAGTAATTATTTTTCACATCTCCTCGCTATAAGATAATATTATCTAAGCAATGACACAACCTTTAGGGTTCCAGAACCATTCTTGAATATTAAAATCTCCATAAATTACACTTCATGATTGGAGTTCCCTGGATCACCACAATTTTCCACAGCCCTCGAAAAAGTATGCCCTATATCATGGGATCCTTTTTTTGACAATTCATGTATGCCTATGTCTTCTTCAAATATGACTATGGTCGTGAACCAACTACGTCACTCTACAAAAAAGGTATTCCTAATTCTTGTGAGTCCCGGTGTCATAGTGGTTGAACTCAGCACCTCAGTGTGTTATGGGCCATTCCTGGTAAGAATTTTCAAAACCATCCAAATGAGATGATAATATTGAGCCATGATTTACAATCCCCATAACAAGACTATTCAAGATAATTTGAAATCCTAGACATTACATCATTTTGTTTTGTACCCTCTGACAAAGAAATAATGTGACACTTCATTCCCAATCCTTTGATGACCAACACCTCAGTATTAAAACACATAGGATCTGGGGATTGAGCATAAAATTTAAGAGTTGAACTTTCATAGGGTGATAGAAACCTTTCAAGGTAGATTTCTTAATATACTCATCCTCATCATCTGTATGTTTGGGTCTTTATGAACCTTTCATTTCTCCCATAAAGGAGTGGATATCATCTTTGATTGACAATGATATCGGTACATTGGGGATTTGACCTACCAACTAGAGTCATATACTCCTTGAAATAATAGAACATCAATCCTTTTGAACCCTCACAAAACTTTAGAAAAATATGGAATCACATTGTGTTAAGGTTCATCCTCGGCATGTCTACACCATTCCATATTCACTGACTAAAAATTTTGGGTTATGAATTATATTTCCCACATTCCAACTATTTGGGTGGGCCTATATTTATTGGTATATAATGTTAGAACCTAGTTTCTTCTGTGAAAGACTTTGGAATATTCTTGATGTTATTCCAGAGCTGAGCTTTCAGACGGCGTGCGATTTCGAGCCCCGGAGTAGCCGAAATTAAATTTTCAGTGCATTCACACTAGGAACGCCAAATAAATGGGATAACACCAAAACTGTGATCCGGATCAGAGATCCGAGTGTACGGATGGGTCTAAAATCAAGTGTTTATCCTAGGAACGACATAAGGCATGTTGGCACGGGACGTTTGGACCCCTCGCTCACTTCCGGAACGTGAAACAGATAAATTAAATAATTAAGTTATTCGTTTAATGGTTAATCTCAAGTACCTCTTAAACGGTAGCTCAGATTGAAAAACTGAGGGCACAGTTGAGTACAAAACATGACTTTTACCCTATGAGGGGTATAATTTTCGCGGGCGCGCGTCGTCTGTGAAAAATAGCCTCAGGGGCGTTTTCGTAATTTGGCGTCCTCGGGCGTTCAGTTTTATAACTTTTGAACGGGGCCTCGGATTAAAATTATGAGCTTACCGTTGTGATCAGGAGGTGGTGTTTACCCTAGGCATGGCCTAAATTTGACTGCGTCTGAGGTTTTGGATGCGGATTTGAATTTGGATGAGTTATAATTAATTAAGGGCTTAATTAATTTTTATCCTTATTTAGTCCCTTCACCCCTTCTCCTTCCCCATTTCCTCCCCCTAGAAGAACCACCTCCTCTCCCTCAAGACCTTCTCCTCTCCTCCTCCTCTCCTCCCCAAGGCGGTGCGTTGCACCGGCGGCGGATCGTGCGGGAAGCGTCGGGCAAAGCCCTGCCAGGTAGGCATCGTTTTGGTTTCGTTTTTATTTCCCGCACCATGTTCGTCCTAAATTTGCATTATCGAATTGCTATCTAATTTATGCACAAAGTCCATGAACGCGTATTATATTTTCTTCTCTTTTTTATGCATCCTTTGTATTTAAAATTCGAGTCCTGATGTGCTCACAGTCGTCCGCCGAAATCAACGGGTTTTTTATGTTGTCTCGCCGGTTTGGGGTGTTCCGGCCGTCTAGTGCGGCGGTCCGGCGAGTCGGTGCGTTGCGGCGCGGCAGGCCGAGATGAGGCCGATGTAGGTGAGTTCGTCGGCGCCTCGGCTGGGCGAGCGGACATTGGAGAGGTAGTGGTCGGCAGCTCGGTTGGGCGAGCGGACAACGGAGAGGTGGTGGTCGGGTTACGACGCCGAGGCGGCTTGGAAGGGGTGGCGGCCGTCTGGGCGAGCAGTGGAGGATTGGCCGGCCGGGGGCCGGTCGGTGCTGGGGTCGCCGGACCACTAGGTTCGCGCGACCATGGAGGAGAAGAAAGAGACCCACAAACAGCAGGTCTCTGCTAGAATTGACCTGCAAAAGCAGGCTGAAAAAAAGGGAAAGATAATATAAAAAACAGGGGGGGTGGAGCCGAATTTGGGGGCCCCCTCTCTCCAATCAAAGAGAGAGGATAAAAAAATACATATAAAAATATGGTTAATAAATTAATAATAATAATATATTATTATTATTATTATTATGGATACTAATTGGTTTATCTGAGAGAAAACCCCCATACAATGTCTGTTTAACACGTCGTCTGTGGCTGCGTAGTCCCGACCACGAGAAGGTCTCTTTGAGTTCAATATTGGATACTTAATTCGGAGTTGAAGTGTGGACTGCACGGGCCGTCATTCGTGCTGTGTGCAACGTTTTGTAACTTTTCCATTGGGCGTCCGTTCAGGGCATGCGAGCAGTCGTTTTTTGGTTTTTTTCCGAGGGCATTGCATTGGCGCAGTCTGCCCGCTCTAATTCTACATGCAGGTGCGGGCCCCGCGAGGGCCATTTTGGGAGTTGACGGTGATTTCCAGCATTATCACCGGGTATCCGTTTTGGACATGTGATTAGTCGAACTTGTGTACTTTTTCGAGAGGATCACAACGGTGTGATCCGTTCGTTGTGTTTCTGTAGAGACCCGTATCTTGACGTACTTGGACATTACATTACATTTGCGGAATACTTAGTACATAACAAAAACACGCACACAAGGATCGTAATAGTTTAGTGTCTTTGGAAACTCGGAACGTAATCTTCTAATCCTGGTGAAGGATCTTCAATATCTCCCACAAAGGTCATCCCCCTTTTTTTTACCTAAAACCTTTCTTTATATCCTGGGGAAAAGAAAACATAAAAGGGTGAGCTCAAATGCTCAGTAAGGGTAAAAAAAAGAAATATCAATCACATCATATACATAAGAACATAACTTTTGAAAATCTTAACCTGCAAAAGAGATCATAATTTCATAACATGGGATAAATCATAGAAGTGAAATGTAATCCCAATAATCATATCTTAAAACATGAAACTTTGTGGCATACACACATAATCATGGAAAATCATTTCTTGTTAGTCATGACTCATTGCCAAGACTATCTTAGTGGACAAAGTCCCTTTCTGAACCGAGTTCACTCCTCGTTTCAGTCCTGTATCACTGAACCGAAATAACCTTCCGTTCCAGCCATGTCTATCTCATGAGATATAAAATCATTACCCAATGCATTGGAGGGAGATATAGGTCCCACCCATCTTATAATGAATCCTTTCTTATGTGTGCCACATAATCATAAATCTTACATCATCACATAACCCATGTAATAAAAATGGGATTCTTAAACAACATGACATCATAAAACAATTCATATAAGATAAAGGAATTCATAAAAATAATTCCATCACAACATGATCAAATCAATTTAATAATAGGGATAAAAACAGAACCCTTTATTATCTTAGATGGAAAATAATTTTGATAAAACACTTGAACTCCATTCTTGAGGAAAATATCCTTTCTTCTTCAAAAACATTTTTCCTTTCATAACATGTCATACAACTTTAAAATAAAAGAAGTTGATTAAAAATAAACTTGAAAACTTGTAAAGGAAGCTTCTTTGAAGTAATGTTTTAAAAATCCATTCATGCCGTATAAGTTAAAAAAAACATTCTTCGTACTTTTGTCGGAAAAGTCAAAAAGTACCTCGTACGAAAAACGACAAAAGATTCCTTTCATACGTATTACTAAAAACTAACCGAAGGGTAAAAATGGATTTAAACAATTTTAGGTGGATGGAAATAATATTACATATTGATAAAACATGGATGTGGATGATAAAATACACCCCAGTAAATACTTACGAATAAACAATCTCGGATAAAAATGAGATTGTGATATTTCCCTTACCTTAGGTCCGATTTGCTTCGTATGTGTCCGAACCTCCTGTATAATGATTTAAATAATGTCATTGACTTATTACAGAATCATATTCATTTTTATGGTATCATATATGGTTCACTTATGACTTTATATTACCCGTTCTTTTGTAAATTCTATGTTAAAGAAGCGTTTTGGGTAAAATCGTTTCATTTATCGTAGGTGTTTTGACTTGTTGTTCTTGACATTATTATTACTTATATCACGATTTACTTACTTCCAGAATATAAAATATGATTTATATATCATATATATTCAGTATATATATATATATATATAATAGATAGATAAATGAAATGAAAAACACCGCTCATGGAGACGGTAGTCCGTACGTACGCATGAGCGCTGTTTTACTTTCCTTATTGTCTTGAAATGGAAGTAAGTAGATGACATACATATATATATACATAAATCCAGTAGCTTTATAATGTCATATATTTCATTATTATTTCTTATATATACTTTATAATCATTCTTAAATTGGTTAACATGGAGAATGAATCTCATCGCGTCGTGGAGACGGTATTCCGTACGTACGCACGAGCGATGATATCATTTCCATAAATATTGAACTGAATTGGAGTGGATTATACAATATATCAGAATCAATATGATGTTGTAATAACTATGTATAGTTATTCTTTACACCATTATACCCATCCATGTAAGGTGGTGGTGGAAAATAGATTACACCACGGCGTGGAGACGGTATTCCGTACGTACGCACGCGCGGTGATTTCTTTTTTCGTAGGATGGATAGATGGTGAAATAGGGTTGTTTCATACTTATAATAACATATCAGTATATGAGTGATACTTATGTTATTACTTCCTAATGAAACAACCTAAGAAGAAGAAGTGGAAGAAGAAATAAATATGAAAGAATTGGTAACGGTAATTACCTCTTCTTTGAAGCGCCTCTTTGAGACCTCCTCTTAGGGCACTAAAATTGGTCTTTGAGGAAGACCAGAACCTCTAGGATGTTTCTAGGGAAGTGGAGAAGAGATTTTGGCAGGGGTTGGCCGAGCTTGAGTGCTCAAATTGGTGTGAGGAGGAGGGGGAGGAGGTGTCCTTTTATAGGGGAGGAGAGGGGCACCTTAGAAATATCTCAAAATATTATTTTATATTAAAGTCAAAATCGGTTTATAATGGTTCCAAAGGGTCTTATTTCGAAGCTAAAGTGGGGATGGGTCGAAATCCTATCAACCAATAGAATTTAGACAAGTTTAGGATATTATTTTAACCTTATCAATTAGATTTAACTCTAAGTTAAATAATTTAACTTTTACCATGTCTTTTTGTTTTCTTTCACTATATGGTTAATAAACTTACTATAACATGCCAAACGAACCCCAAATTGTTTATTATTAATATATATATCCTTATCTAAGTCATTTGGCCGAACCTTAGATTTTTAGGAATAAAATAACAATTAATAATATAATATTTGATTTAAAAACTATTTTGTGTCAATTTTGACACTATTTGATATATGATTTTTGTGAGAGTCATAACAGAATTAAATGTTCGAACCAAGTTAATTAAATCAACATTAATATATCATAGTAACCTATAGAATTAGTGGAATTCATAAAAAATCTCAAATTACATTTATTTTGGTGTTTATAACATCAATTATGTCAATATTTCATTAATAAGATAATTACTGCATCATCGTTGTGTCATAAATAAATTAACTTATTTTATGTCTAAAAATTACAAATAAAATATCATCATGTAGGAAATAGTTTTAGCTTTCTAATGAATATTTACAATCGAATTTATCTTATGTATAACCCCATATTAAAAATGATTTACTTATTAAACTTTGATTTTAACTATTTTAACCCTTCTTTAAATAAATTAATAATAAATGTCCTAATCTAATCCAAGTGGGCCTAAATGGTCATATTTTATTCCTAAGTTTGTTTTTGGTCGAATTACACTTGTCCAATAGAATTAGGACATGTGTTAGGGTAATATTAATATCATATTTACCCTTAGTTACCCTATTTACTATTAATCGCGGTAAAAAAAGGTAAAAAGTTACTATTCACCAAAAAATTATTTTCATCTCATTGAACCACATTTTAGTCCTTGATATTAACCGTGTCTCTCGGATTTTTGAAATTCCATTCACAGAAGCGGTAAAATTAAGTTTTATGCAAAATTCAGTTTTTAACCTACCACTTAGTGGTTTCACTATTCATCAAAAATTGACGTTTTTCAGAAAAATGCCAAAATTTCACCCTAAGCTATAATTGATATTCCGAATTCAAAAATGATTTCTATTTTACAAAATTCCCAACATATAAGTTGCATTAATTAATTTTATAATTAAATCCCGCTGTTAAAACAAATAGCGTGTTTTTAAGAAACAAAATCTATCAAAAGATTGACACTTGTTTATGTCTAGTTTAAATGTGAAATTACATCCAATGACCAACATTGTATTTAAATTGTAAAAATATATTCTAAATACACTTTAAAACCACTCAAATTAATGATTTATCACTATTAATTATTTCGATTAAAAAAAAGTTTTTTTAATTATAATTTAGTAATTTTCACTATTCATCAGAATATGAAAGTTATCCGAAAAGTACCAAAATTTCACCTTAGGCTAAATTCGATACTCCGAATCCAAAAATGAAGTCCATTTTGAGTGTTAAAATTTCTAAAATTTAAAAAGTGGTTATTACTATTCATAACGGCTAGTTTTAATAATATTTTAATAGCATATCATTGTTTCGTGAAACTCAGGATTACGTACCACACACGCTATCGAGGAAGGTTGCGATTGCGTGTAATGCAAGGCAAGTCAAGGATGCGTGTTGTGCAAGCTCCTTTTGGTGTAGCGTATAACACAAGACATTAGTAAAATAAAAAAGAATATTTTTCATAAAATCTCGGGCTGTTACATTCTACCCCCCTTAAAATGAATTTCGCCCTCGAAATTCGTCGGGGTTATAAATGGTTTACAATTCGAAAGTTTCTTTAATAGAAACCCACATCGTAAAAGGGAATACCAAAACTTGGCTTTAAAAACTAAAGTATGAAATTTAACGATTACCCAAATAAACTAATCACTGGGTTTCCACATAGGTGAAAATATGGATATGGAAGAGAAATCTAACCATCATGTTCTGATGGAGAGTGGTAGAGAACATGGCTATGGAAAAGACAGTAATCACAAATCCATAGATTTGTGATGATATAAGGTACCATCTGATTCATCAGGTATAAGATCACTAGGACAACATTTTTGGTTTTCAAGATCATTTCCCTAAAGTTGAAAATTTTCTTAAAATAAATACTTACTTTATTTTGGTACAATCTCACTTTTGTTCGTGCCTTGAACAATTTCTACTTCATCTCTTAAATAAATGAAGTTGAATTTGTTATTCGTGAAGTGTTAGCAGATCATGTGATAGAATGACGGGTCATTCCATCTGTCTCAAACAAAAGGTTAGCAAAAATTATATGCATAAATCGATCTATAGTGAGATTAATCATATATGGTTCCTAAAATGGAATTATACTTCATATATCATACTGCTTAATATAATAAAACTAGTTTCTACTAAACAGGGACTTCCTGTAGGCCAGTGGTAGGCGATAAAGGCCAGTCGCACTTCGGTTATGGGTTCGATTCCCACAGCCTTGTCCGAAGCGATGGGCTGTCGCCCGTCCTGCAGGTTGTCCTTTTTATAAAACTATATTACTATAAGATCCCATCAATAATATCGAAAAAACTTCTATCCTTAAACAATACTAACTTATGTCCAACATAATCCATTCCAATCTTTAGGCTTATCCATAATACTGCAGTCCATTCTCATAACATAGTGAAAACGATTACCAGAGATTTAATACCATCGTTGATCCCCATATATCATAAGATATATCTTGTTGGTCACATTCCAAACATTCAAAGGCCTTAATCTCGTACTCTCTTGAATACCCATTGAACCTTAGTGAAAACTTGAATGCAGTTAAAAGTTAACACTTTTCACATACCGAAATCCTCAAAATTCTATATACTCAAACCATGATATCACTTAGTCCTTATATCAATCATGAGCTCATGAATACTATCAAACATTTAATTTTCTCCTTATCCCTTCATTATGCGCATATCATCTACATTCCAAAAATATCTGAATAACCTTTCATGGATACTGGTAACATTAATCATACACTTTCAAAACACAAGGAAAGACAACAGTGTAACAATCCATAGATGTCTCTTTATTCCAAAATTACACATGATAAACATGTAATCATTCCACTACATTCTCAAACCATTGACCGAGCTTCAAAAATTCTTTCATCTCACATATCATTTGTAGTCTCTTCATCATCATCCACATAAATACTACCCATATGACCATACTGATTCTCTTCATGAGTCTTTCCCTTAGGGCATTTGTTTGCATAATGCCCATACATTCCACATTTAAAACACTTAACCATTTTTGATGTCGTAGCATTACCATTATCCTCATCCATGGTGTTAACCGACCCTTTTCCTTTGCACTTACTTGCTTTGTGTCCTTCTTTTCCACACCCAAAGCATCTTCCAGTTCCCTTGAAACATTCTCCTTGATGCCTCTTCCCACATGATTTACATTGGGGAAATTGAACTTTCTTTCCTCTATGATCATCATGGAACTCCATCTTTCTCTTATTAGTCGAGTCAGGAAACTTACCAAATTTTACTTTATTGATCAAATTATGAGATTGCTGATTCGGCATAATAATGATGTTTGGACTTCCAAATCCCATTTCATTTGGTTGCTCATGAAGAATATCATTACATTGTCCATCATATCCTCCATTATTGTGAATCATCTTGTTTCCAGCCATTTTCTAAAACCCAAACAGAATAGTGTTAGATGCAAAAATCATAATAAAGGGGGAGTAACTTAAATATCTATCATCTTTGGTTTAATCTAATATCGTTACCATAGTTCTAGAACTATATCCTATACGTATACTTATCCTTAGGGGCATCCCTAGACATACCTTAGAAATATCTCTAGGGATCTCACTAACGTTTTCGCATCCTAGTTTCCAAAGGTTGACTAAACCTTTCCTCTGATACCAACTTTAGAGACCCGTATCTTGACGTACATGGACATTACATTACATTTGCGGAATACTTAGTACATAACAAAAACACGCACACAAGGATCGTAATAGTTTAGTGTCTTTGGAAACTCGGAACGTAATCTTCTAATCCTGGTGAAAGATCTTCAATATCTCCCACAAAGGTCATCCCCTTTTTTTTACCTAAAACCTTTCTTTATATCCTGGGGAAAAGAAAACATAAAAGGGTGAGCTCAAATGCTCAGTAAGGGTAAACAAAAGAAATATCAATCACATCATATACATAAGAACATAACTTTTGAAAATCATAACCTGCAAAAGAGATCATAATTTCATAACATGGGATAAATCATAGAAGTGAAATGTAATCCCAATAATCATATCTTAAAACATGAAACTTTGTGGCATACACACATAATCATGGAAAATCATTTCTTGTTAGTCATGACTCATTGCCAAGACTATCTTAGTGGACAAAGTCCCTTTCTGAACCGAGTTCACTCCTCGTTTCAGTCCTGTATCACTGAACCGAAATAACCTTCCGTTCCAGCCATGTCTATCTCATGAGATATAAAATCATTACCCAATGCATTGGAGGGAGATATAGGTCCCACCCATCTTATAATGAATCCTTTCTTATGTGTGCCACATAATCATAAATCTTACATCATCACATAACCCATGTAATAAAAATGGGATTCTTAAACAACATGACATCATAAAACAATTCATATAAGATAAAGGAATTCATAAAAATAATTCCATCACAACATGATCAAATCAATTTAATAATAGGGATAAAAACAGAACCCTTTATTATCTTAGATGGAAAATAATTTTGATAAAACACTTGAACTCCATTCTTGAGGAAAATATCCTTTCTTCTTCAAAAACATTTTTCCTTTCATAACATGTCATACAACTTTAAAATAAAAGAAGTTGATTAAAAATAAACTTGAAAACTTGTAAAGGAAGCTTCTTTGAAGTAATGTTTTAAAAATCCATTCATGCCGTATAAGTTAAAAAAAACATTCTTCGTAATTTTGTCGGAAAAGTCAAAAAGTACCTCGTACGAAAAACGACAAAAGATTCCTTTCATACGTATTACTAAAAACTAACCGAAGGGTACAAATGGATTTAAACAATTTTCGGTGGATGGAAATAATATTACATATTGATAAAACATGGATGTGGATGATAAAATACACCCCAGTAAATACTTACGAATAAACAATCTCGGATAAAAATGAGATTGTGATATTTCCCTTACCTTAGGTCCGATTTGCTTCGTATGTGTCCGAACCTCCTGTATAATGATTTAAATAATGTCATTGACTTATTACAGAATCATATTCATTTTTATGATATCATATATGGTTCACTTATGAATTTATATTACCCGTTCTTTTGTAAATTCTATGTTAAAGAAGCGTTTTGGGTAAAATCGTTTCATTTATCGTAGGTGTTTTGACTTGTTGTTCTTGACATTATTATTACTTATATCACGATTTACTTACTTCCAGAATATAAAATATGATTTATATATCATATATATTCAGTATATATATATATAATAGATAGATAAATGAAATGAAAAACACCGCTCATGGAGACGGTAGTCCGTACGTACGCATGAGCGCTGTTTTACTTTCCTTATTGTCTTGAAATGGAAGTAAGTAGATGACATACATATATATATACATAAATCCAGTAGCTTTATAATGTCATATATTTCATTATTATTTCTTATATATACTTTATAATCATTCTTAAATTGGTTAACATGGAGAATGAATCTCATCGCGTCGTGGAGACGGTATTCCGTACGTACGCACGAGCGATGATATCATTTCCATAAATATTGAACTGAATTGGAGTGGATTATACAATATATCAGAATCAATATGATGTTGTAATAACTATGTATAGTTATTCTTTACACCATTATATCCATCCATGTAAGGTGGTGGTGGAAAATAGATTACACCACGGCGTGGAGACGGTATTCCGTACGTACGCACGCGCGGTGATTTCTTTTTCCGTAGGATGGATAGATGGTGAAATAGGGTTGTTTCATACTTATAATAACATATCAGTATATGAGTGATACTGATGTTATTACTTCCTAATGAAACAACCTAAGAAGAAGAAGTGTAAGAAGAAATAAATATGAAAGAATTGGTAACGGTAATTACCTCTTCTTTGAAGCGCCTCTTTGATACCTCCTCTTAGGGCACTAAAATTGGTCTTTGAGGAAGACCAGAACCTCTAGGATGTTGCTAGGGAAGTGGAGAAGATATTTTGGCAGGGGTTGGCCGAGCTTGAGTGCTCAAATTGGTGTGAGGAGGAGGGGGAGGAGGTGTCCTTTTATAGGGGAGGAGAGGGGCACCTTAGGAATATCTCAAAATATTATTTTATATTAAAGTCAAAATCGGTTTATAATGGTTCCAAAGGGTCTTATTTCGAAGCTAAAGTGGGGATGGGTCGAAATCCTATCAACCAATAGAATTTAGACAAGTTTAGGATATTATTTTAACCTTATCAATTAGATTTAACTCTATGTTAAATAATTTAACTTTTACCATGTCTTTTTGTTTTCTTTCACTATATGGTTAATAAACTTACTATAACATGCCAAACGAACCCCAAATTGTTTATTATTAATATATATATCCTTATCTAAGTCATTTGGCCGAACCTTAGATTTTTAGGAATAAAATAACAATTAATAATATTTTATTTTATTTAAAAACTATTTTGTGTCAATTTTGACACTATTTGATATATGATTTTTGTGAGAGTCATAACAGAATTAAATGTTCTAACCAAGTTAATTAAATCAACATTAATATATCATAGTAACCTATAAAATTAGTGGAATTCATAAAAAATCTCAAATTACATTTATTTAGGTGTTTATAACATCAATTATGTCAATATTTCATTAATAAGATAATTACTGCATCATCGTTGTGTCATAAATAAATTAACTTATTTTATGTCTAAAAATTACAAATAAAATATCATCATGTAGGAAATATTTTTAGCTTTCTAATGAATATTTACAATCGAATTTATCTTATGTATAACCCCATATTAAAAATGATTTACTTATTAAACTTTGATTTTAACTATTTTAACCCTTCTTTAAATAAATTAATAATAAATGTCCTAATCTAATCCAAGTGGGCCTAAATGGTCATATTTTATTCCTAAGTTTGTTTTTGGTCGAATTACACTTGTCCAATAGAATTAGGACATGTGTTAGGGTAATATTAATATTATATTTACCCTTAGTTACCCTATTTACTATTAACCGCGGTAAAAAAAGGTAAAAAGTTACTATTCACCAAAAAATTATTTTCATCTCATTGAATCACATTTTAGTCCTTGATATTAACCGTGTCTCTCGGATTTTTGAAATTCCATTCACAGAAGCGGTAAAATTAAGTTTTATGCAAAATTCAGTTTTTAACCTACCACTTAGTGGTTTCACTATTCATCAAAAATTGAAGTTTTTCAGAAAAATGCCAAAATTTCACCCTAAGCTATAATTGATATTCCGAATTCAAAAATGATTTCTATTTTACAAAATTCCCAACATATAAGTTGTATTAATTAATTTTATAATTAAATCCCGCTGTTAAAACAAATAGCGTGTTTTTAAGAAACAAAATCTATCAAAAGATTGACACTTGTTTATGTCTAGTTTAAATGTGAAATTACATCCAATGACCAACATTGTATTTAAATTGTAAAAATATATTCTAAATACACTTTAAAACCACTCAAATTAATGATTTATCACTATTAATTATTTCGATTAAAAAAAAGTTTTTTTTTTAATTATAATTTAGTAATTTTCACTATTCATCAGAATATGAAAGTTATCCGAAAAGTACCAAAATTTCACCTTAGGCTAAATTCGATACTCCGAATCCAAAAATGAAGTCCATTTTGAGTGTTAAAATTTCTAAAATTTAAAAAGTGGTTATTACTATTCATAACGGCTAGTTTTAATAATATTTTAATAGCATATCATTGTTTCGTGAAACTCAGGATTACGTACCACACACGCTATCGAGGAAGGTTGTGATTGCGTGTAATGCAAGGCAAGTCAAGGATGCGTGTTGTGCAAGCTCCTTTTGGTGTAGCGTATAACACAAGACATTAGTAAAATAAAAAAGAATATTTTTCATAAAATCTCGGGCTGTTGCAGTTTCGGGACCAGGTTGCGGGTCCCACGAAGCACCGCTCGTGTGCGGTGCGCCGGAATGCATCTTTTTCTCCGGATATCTGTTCCACTCAAGTGAGTAGTGCTTTTGACGTGTTTTTCCAAGAGCTTTGCGATGGCGTAGTTCGCCCAACCATTTTCGGGGATGTAGTGTGGGTCCCACCCGACTTGGCTACGGTGAATAGTACCTTTTTCACTGGGTGTCCATTTTGGGTGATTGAGTAGTCAATCCAGTGTGTTTTTTCAAGGGGGTCGTAGTGGTGTGATCCATTTGTTCAGTTTCAGGATCTTAGGGTGGGCCCCACACGGGTTGGTTATGGTGAATAGTACCTTATTCACCAGTTGACCATTTCGGGCGAGTAAGTAGTCTATCACGCATGTTTTTCCACGAGGATTACAATGGTGTGATCCATTTGGTTGTGGGAAGCCTCTTGCACAATCTTATTAAATGTGGAAAATTGAAAGGCGCTCTGATGGAAGTTCTTCTCGCCGTGTTTGTAGAGAACCCTTGGCGTGTGATCGCGTGCACTCTCATGTGAGTGAAGAGATGTGGTTGGTTGTGCCTCAGCCGATGAGGTGGTAGGTTGGAGTTGTTACGTCACGCCTTCGCATTGCCGTTGGGTGTCGTGTGCATGATTTCCTTTGGGCTGGAATGTGGTATACTCTGAGAGTATACGGGAGCGCTTGCAGGTATGTGTGGTTTGTACCTGAGACTGTTTGTGCACTTGAATGGGGATTGACTTGTGGCCACACATCATGTGGGCCCCATGTGTGTGTCGTGTTCTGCTTTGCGTACCTTTGACCTCTCGCGACGTAGAGGGTCCCTCGGTTCTCGTTTGTTGACCAACGGGGTTGAGTTTTTCCCCTGGCTCTGTGCTCGATGGTTTAGATCAGTAGGGTTGAGTGGTTTCCCCTGGTCTTGTTCTGGAGTCAGATGGTTGCGTGATACCCACTCCGTGTTTGGTTGGCCAGTGTTGTACCATCCAGTAGAGATGGCCAGAGCAGTTCTGGTTTTACCCTCCAGCGGGGCTAGGTAGTGGGTTACTCATCGATTTCTCAGGGTTTACCCTCTAGCAGAGACTAGGCAGTGGGTCACCCGATGACTCTTGAGGGTCTACCCTCCAGCAGGGCTAGGCAGTGAGTCGCATGTCATCTTGTTTCAGGTCTACCCTCCAGCGGGGCTGGGCAGTGGGTCGCATGTCGACTTCTTCAGGGTTTACCCTCTAGAAGAGACTAGGCAGTGGGTCACCCGATGACTCCTGAGGGTCTACCCTCCAGCAGGGCTGGGCAGTGGGTCGCCCGTTGTCTTGTTCCGGGTTTACCCTTCAGCAAGGCTGAGCAGTGGGTCACCCATCGACTTCTTCTAGGTCTACCCTCAAACAAGGCTGGGCAGTGGGTCTCCTGACAACATATTTTAGGTTTACCCTCCAGCAGGGCTGGGTAGTGGGTCACCTGATATCATGTTATAAATTACCCTCCAGCAGGGCTGGGCAGTGGGACACTCATTGACATTCCACACTCAGTCCTTTCTACTAGGATAGTCTTTGGCTTTCCTCAGTGATCACTGCAGTGGGACCCTTGGTTGTACGGGTCTGTGATGGAACGATTGTGACATTGAGGAGACTTCTCGACTACGGGGAAGAGACGAGGTCCAGTTTGACTTAACCCAGAACTCTCAAGTATGAGGGGCACTTTTCCCCACCGAGATGCATCCTTGAGACGCGACCCAAAACCGTGTGGGCGAGTCAGTGCAGCCCAAAGTGGATAGTGTCGAGGTGCGGTGATTTGATCCCTTTGACTAGTAGTTCGGGGCAGACGTGCGGGATGCTGGGAATCAATGGTGTTTACTTCTGGGACTGATGGTGACTCACTTTCTTGGGCTGAGCTACGGGATGGAGATCCCCTTACGACCTTGTTTTGGGCTTCTTGTTCAGCATATGGATATGTATATACCCTGATTCAGTTCCCATTTCTTGGGTTTTGGTGACTCCTCTTCCAGGAGATGCGAAGATGTGCAGGGTATGCCACGTTCTTTTCCTGTCTAGCTTCTCATGGTTGGATCAACCTACTCTTCTGATTTAGGTAGCAAAGACTTGATGGGACGTTCACCTTCTCACCGTCTCTAGCTCCTGGTGTCAGGACGAGTCTGCTTCCTTTCTCTTGTTGGGTTGAGCTGTACTCTTTACTACTCTATCGGTTGTACTCCTTTACTATCCCCTGTTCAATCTACTTCTCACCTCTTCAGTACCTCCTTTGTTGATCCCTCAAGCCTTCAAGGCATCCTACTGAGTATTTTTATACTCACCCCTGCATGGGCTTTGCCCGCACTTGGTGTGCCCTAGCAGACGATAGACAGGTTGGTCGTGACTTCAGATGAGCTTAGGAGTTCGGGATCTTGGACCGCGTATAGTGGTCGTAGTTGAGTTCTAAGTGGGAGAACCGTCAGTTGTTTCTTTTTTTTACCTGTTGTCAGGTTGTGTCACCTTTTCTGGTTGGGCGCGTGTTTTTCCCCTTTTCCCTTTTCAGCACGTTACTTGTACTATTTAGAGGTCGATGCACATTTTTGGTATATATATAGTAGTTTCCCTTTCCTTTACTTGTCTTTTCTTTTACGTTGCACTTTTTCATTGAGTGTGCTGCGTGTGTGTGTGTACAGGTACTTAGGAAAAGGTCTTCCTGAGTTATTGTGCCTTCGACACTGGTCGCCAGCCCCTTGGCCTATGGAGGTGGGCATGGGGTAGTTGCGGCTCGAGCCTGGGTAGGGTCGGGTCATGAAAAAGTGGTATTAGAGGTGGTTCATTCCTTGGGACGTTGTTCGGATGTCCCTAAAATAAAAGGAATTGGTTGTGATTTAGGGAAACAGTGTTAACGTGTCTTGAGAGCGGCTCTCAGGCCAGGGAGTCCAATGATGGTGTGGCGGCCGACGTATCCATTCACCAGGACCTTGATAACCCGCTTGTCGACTTAGTATGCTGAGACATCTGTTTCATGAAAAATTGGTTTGTGCATCACATGTGATTTATTCTTTGACTTTTCTTCTTGATTCAGCTCCCCATCGTTGCTATTGGTATATACATATATGCTCATCTGACCGTGGAACTCCTTGATAATATTCAGGATGTCTCCGCGAAGACATCCAGCCAAGATACCAGCTTGGGTTAATGAAAATGACCCTGTGAGCTACGAGGCCACAGTCTAGGAGCCCTCATGCGAGCGCTTTCTTCAGGTCGGCCGGTAGCAGCACCCCCACCTCTTGAGCAGTAGACAGCTTCAGCAGAGTAGGCTGAGCTTGAGCGCAGGTTGAGCGCGCTCCGTGAGTTCCAGTGGTAGAGACCACTGAGGTTCAGTGGTGAGCCAGATCCTTTGGCAGTAGAGGTTTGGCTAGAGATAGTGGTTCACCTATTTAGGCTTGTGTAGACGCCAACAGATCAGAGGGTGGCTTTGGCTGCCAAACTTTTTCGTGGAGCAGCTCGGCGTTGGTGAAGTCTGGTGATTCAGTTTCATTACGAGTCGTCGCTTTCGGGGGACGACTTTCAGTTTTTGTTTTGTGAGGAGTTTTTCCCCTCCTTCTTGCCCTCCTTTCAAATTCAGGAGTTCCTGCAGTTTCAGCAGGGAGGGATAATGGTGGCCGAGTATTCGGCTAGTTTCCCAGACCATGCACGCTTTTACCCAGACTTGGTCCATGACGACAGCATCTGAGCGCGGAAGTTTGAGCAGGGTCTCCGCCGAGAGATTCATGCTATCATAGTACCCTAGGAAATTTCCACATATGCTGGGGGTGCTAGAGCAGGCGTTGGTGATAAAGAGCTTCCTGTCACGTTTTGCGGTTGGTAGTGGCAGTGGGCATGATGGAGCCAAGATGTCTGTCGTAGCTAGCAGGCACCGGATGACAGAACCACGATGCAGGTGGCCATCCCACTGCCGGTTTCAGAGACATGGTCGTATACCACTGTGGAGAAAAGGCGCAGGGCCTCAGATGAATATTCCCTTCCTTGAGTGGATCACGGACCATGTTCGTACACCACAGTGGCGCCGGAGAGCACCAGGGCATCCAAGAGAGTGACGGTGTTATGCTTGTGATGGGCGAGATCACTTGGCATGAGACTGCCTGACCCAAGTTGTTGAGAGCTTTGGGTAGGCAGCAATCACACCACCTTGGTAGAGGCAGCACCGTGATCGGAGTAGTGCCTAGGGAGGTGGTTCTAGCAGAGGAGAGGGATGAGATAGAGGTGGGTGATGACCTTACGAGGTATTCCCATCACCACTAGGTGGTCCACGTCAGGCCCTGGGAGGTGATAGTTGGGACCGCAGACAGTCGCGAGCTTTAGATACCTACAATCCTGGAGAGTAGGAGGTGGTAAGAGACACTCTCTATATCTCTTCTACTTCTTACAGTATAATTGTTAGACTCTAGGTGTGCAATGCTTTTCTCCCTGATCCTTTCTTGAGGTGTTACCGGGGTAATGCGGGGCTTCGGTATGGCCTTGTGTCGGAAATTTAGAAGACATGGAACCTTTATCTTTCATCGATGGTATCAAATCCTTCGCCTTTCGAGCGTGTAAGAGGGTCTTGGTCGTGGGACATCGACTGTGAAACCTTGTGTGACCAGATATCCTTGGATATTTCACCATATGGATATTCTGAAGGAGGTAATCATCGGGCCTTGTTCTAGGTGCGGGCAGTGATTCCAGTCGCAACGTGCGATGTAGAGCTTTAGTTGGGGAGGTGAGTTACCCCTGAGGTCCTTCAGGTCGTTTGAGAGAGTGCGAAGGGATGGTGAGGTTCCCTACCACCTTTCCCTAACCCCAAAATCTGGTTTGGGTGCAAAGCATCTCTCGCATGACACACCTAGGGAGATGTGTGCGTGCTCCCGTGCACCTCATCGGTGAGGGTAGACATTGCATGAACAGATCAAATCCTTTGGTCTGTCTGCGGTGGCGGAGAGCTGTGCGAGAGTTCTGTTGGAACCAGGGTCTTCAAAGCATGATTTGGTGTATGGTTTGTGTTTGTTGTCAATCCTCAGTGGAAGTTTAGTATGTGTACCAACAAAGAGATCATACCGTTCAAGCAGAAAACAGTAGTGAAGGTGGCGCCGTTTCCCAGTGTTTGCCAAATTTTTGGGCCTGAAAATCGTCCAATAAAGTAAAGTGTTTTTGGGAAAGGTACTTGCGCGCCGAGGTCTTGGAGGATAGAAGACTTGTGCGCCATATGTTTTTGAGGATCAGAACGTCAAAATTTGTCTAAGGAAAGAAGGTCGCTCAAGTATTGGTTGGGTCGCGCAAGTGAGTTCCGCGACAGAGGTTACTGGAGACAAGACTTGTGCGCCGTCGAGGGACTTGCGCGCCGCCGCGCAGGGGGTCCAGTTTGCCTATAAATACTGGACCACCCCTCCTCATTTCTCACAGAGTTTAAGGCCGAGAGATTGTTTGAGCTCTCGTCGCGCAGGTGGTTGAGTCGCGCAGGTGGTAGTTTTGTCGCGCAAGTAGAGCTTGCGCTCCGGTTTTTGGTTGTGCGCCCAAGGCGGTTTGGAAGAGAAAGGAAGTTGACCGCGCAAGTTTGTAGTCAGGGAAGGAAGAGTCGCGCATGTGCGTTTATGACACTTTCACGCCAGTTTGGACTTGCGCGCTGTAGTGGGACTTGCGCTACTGTCTTGGAGAAGCGCTCCTGTTTTTTCTGAAGCCCACTGGCCTGTTTGGAGCTGCACGAAAGCCAGGAGACTACCCGATACATTCAAGGAAAAGTGATATTCTGCTTCTGGATAGAATCGGACTTCAATAGAGCATCTACATAAAACAAAGGATGCATTCTTATGCAAATTATGAAGAGACCTTTGTGTCTATAAACTGGGTGGGACTTCACCAACGGCAGTGAGCCAGGGGGAGTCAACGGGAGTGACCCGAGGGACGCAGTGAGCTATCCCTGAACAATTGTAAAGGCAGTGAGCCTGGGACAGAGTGTCTGTACCCGAACCTTTGTAATCCGAATCTAGTGAAGCATAGTGGATTTTGGTATGACCGACAACATGTCGGCGTATACTCCTTGGACGTAGCCCTTAGTGGTGAACCAAGTAAAAAGGGTTGTGTCTTCTCTGTGCATGTGAATGTTTGATTTCTAATCATAATCTTCATACAGGTTCAACAAGTTTTTACCAACGTGGGAATAAGATCCATCACATTAAAAGAAAAAGTGGTCACCCTGATTCACCCCTCCCCTCTCAGGGTGTCCCGGGGTCCTTCAAGTTCTTCTGGGTACGGGAGAGCTAGGTGTGGGCTTAGTACCTTGAGTTGTTCCTTGGTTTTTCTTTTCAAGGATGAAAAGATTGAAGGAGGGAATGATTTAAGAACCTATTTTTTACTACGAAAGACTTTGGAATATTCTTGATGTTATTCCAGAGCAGTGCCTTCAGACGGCATGCGATTCCGAGCCCCGGAGTGGCTGGAATTAAATATTCAGTGCGTTCACACTGGGAACGCCAAATAAATGGGATAACTCCTAAATGGTGATCCGAATTAGAGATCTAAGTTTACGAATGGGTCCAAAATGGGGTTTTTACCCTAGGAACAACATAAGTCATGTCGGCCCGGGACGTTTGGACCCCTCACTCGTTTCCGTAACGTGAAATAGATAAATTAAATAATTAATTTATCTGTTTAATGGTTAAACTCAAAAATCTCTTAAACGGTGGATCAGATTGAAAAACTGAGGACACCGTTGAGTTTGGAACGTGCCGTTTAACCTAGGAGGGGTATAAGTTTCACGGGCGCACGCCATCTCTGAAAAATGGCCCCTGGGGCATTTTCGTAATTTGGCGGCCTCAGGCATTCAGTTTTATAACTTTTTGAACGGGGCCTCGGATTAAAATTTTGAGACTACTTTTGTGCTCATGAGGTGGTTTTTAACCTATTAATGGCCTAAATTCGACTGTGTTTGGGGTTTCGGACGCGGATTTAAATTAGAATGAGTTTTAATTAATTAAGGGTTTAATTAATTTTTATCCTTATTTAGTCCCTTCACCCCTTCTCCTTCCCCATTTCCTCCCCCTGGAAGAACCACCTCTTCTCCCTCAAGCCCTTCTCCTCTTCTCCTCCTTTCGTCCCCAAGGTGGTGCATTGCGGCGGCGGCGGATCGTGTGGGAAGCGTCGGGCGAAGCCCTGCGAGGTAGGCATCGTTTTGGTTTCGTTTTTATTTCCCACACCATGTTAATCCTAAATTTGAATTATAGAATTTCTGTTTTATTTATAAGAAAAGTCCATGAACGCATAGTAGTTTTTATTCTCTTTCAGACGCATCCTTTGGATTTAAAATTCAAGTCCCTACGCGCTCGCGGTCGTCCGCCGAAATCTGTGGGTTTTTTATGATTTCTGGAAGGCTTTGGGGGTTCCGGCCGTCTAGGGCGGCGGCCCGGCGAGTTGGTGCGGTGCGGCGTGGCAGGCCGAGACGAGGCCGGTGTCAGTGAGGTCAGCGGCGGCTTGGATGGGCAAGCGGACAGTGGAGAGGTGGTGGTCGGCAGCTCGGCTGGGCGAGCGGACATCGGAGAGGCGGTGGTCGGCAGCTCGGCTGGGCGAGCGGACAACGGAGAGGTGGTGGTCGGGTTACGGCAGTGAGGTGGCTTGGAGGGGGTGGCAGTTTTCTGGGCAATCCACGGAGGAGCGGCCGGTCGGGGGTCAGCCGGTGCTGGGGTCGCCGGACCACTAGGGTCGCGCGACCCTAATGGAGAAGAAAGAGACCCGCAAACAGCGGGTCTCTTCCGAAATTGACCTACAAAAGCAGGCTGAAAAGAAAAGGGAAAGATAATGTAAAAAAATGGGGGGGGGGTGTGACCGAATTTGGGGGCTCCCTCTCTCCAATCAAGGAGAGAGGATAAAATAATACATATAAAAAATGGTTAATAAATTAATAATAATAATAATATATTATTATTAATATGATTCATAATTGGTTTATCTGAGAGAAAACCCCTATACAGTGTCTATCTAACATGTCGTTTGCGGCTGTGTAGTCCCGACCACGAGACGATATTTTTGAGTCCAATATTGGATAATTAATTCGGATTTGAAGCGTGGCCCGCACGGGCCGTCGTTCGTGTTGTGTGCAACGTTTTGTATCTTTTCCATTGGACGTCCGTTCAGGGCGTGCGAGCAGTTGTTTTTGGGTGTTTTTTTGGGGGCATTGCATTGGCGCAGTCTGCCCGCTCTAATTCTGCACGCTGGTGCGGGCCCCGCGAGGGCCATTTTGGAAGTTGACAGTGATTTCCAGCATTATCACCGGGTGTCTGTTTTGGACAAGTGATTAGTCGAACTTGTGTACTTTTTCGAGAGGATCACAACGGTGTGATCCGTTCGTTGTGTTTCGGGACCAGGTTTCGGGTCCCATGAAGCACCGCTCGTGTGCGGTGCTCCAGAATGCATATTTTTCTCCGGATATCCATTCCACTCAAGTGAGTAGTTCTTTTGACATGTTTTTCCAAGATCTTTGTGATGGTATAGTTCGCTCGACCTTTTTTGGGGATGTGGTGTGGCACCCACCCAACCTGGCCACGGTAAATAGTACCTTTTTCACCGGGTCTCCATTTTGGGCGATTGAGTAGTCAATCCCATGTGTTTTTTCAAGGGGATCGTAGTGGTGTGATCCTTTTGTTCATTTTCGGGATCTTAGGGTGGGCCCCACATGGGTTGGTTATGGTGAATAGTACCTTATTCACCGATTGACCGTTTCGGGTGAGTAAGTAGTCTATCTCGCGTGTTTTTCCATGAGGTTTACAATGGTGCAATCCATTTGGCTATGCGGAGCCTCTTGTGTAATCTTATTAAATGTGGAAATGTGAAAGGCGCTCGGATGGCAGTTCTTCTCGCCGTGTCTGCATGGAACCCATGGCGTGTGATTGCGTGCACTCCCGTGTGAGTGAAGAGATGTGGTTGGTTGTGCCTCAGCCGATGAGGTGGTAGGTTGGATTTGTTATGCCATTCCTTCATGTTGACGTTGGGTGTCGTGTGGACGATATCCTTTGGGCTGGAACGTGGTATACTCTGGGAGTATACGGGAGAGCTTGGAGGTACGTGTGGTTTGTACCTGAGACTGTTTGTGCACTTGGTTGGGGATTGACTTGTGGACACATGTCGTATGGGCCCCAAATGTGTGTCATGTTCTGCTTTGCATACCTTTGACCTCTCACAACATAGAGGTTCCCTCGGTTCTCGTTTGTTGACCAGCGGGGTTGAGTTTTTCCCCCGGATCTGTGTTCGATGGTTTAAATCGGTATGGTTGAGTGGTTTCCCCTGGTCTTGTTCCGGAGTCAGATGGTTGTGTGATACCCACTCCATGTTCTGTTATACATTGTTGTACCATCAAGTAGAGATGTCCAGAGCAGTTCTGGGTTTACCCTCCAGTGGGGCTGGGCAGTGGGTTACTCATCGAATTCTCAGGGTTTACCCTCTAGCAGAGACTAGGTAGTGGGTCACCTGATGACTCTTGAGGGTCTACCCTCCAGGAGGGCTGGGCAGTGGGTCGCCCGTTGTCTTGTTTCAGGTCTACCCTCCAGTAGGGCTAGGTAGTGGGACGCCTATCGACTTGTTCAGGGTTTACCCTCTAGCAGAGACTTGGCAGTGGGTCACCCAACGACTCCTGAGGGTCTACCCTCCAGTAGGGCTGGGCAGTTGGTCGCCCGTCGTCTTGTTCTGGGTTTACCCTCCAACAGGACTGGGCAGTGGGTCACCTGTCGAATTCTTCCAGGTCTACCCTCCAGCACGGCTGGGCAGTGGGTCGCCTAACGACTTATTCCAGGTTTACCCTCCAGCAGGGTTGGTTAGTGGGTCGCCTGACAATTTATTATGGTTTACCCTCCAGTAGGGATGGGCAGTGGGTCACCTGATATCATGTTATGAATTACCATCTAGTAGGGCTGGGCAGTGGGACACTCGTTGACATTCCAGACTCAGTCCTTTTTACTAGGCTATTCTGTGGCTTTCCTTAGTGATCACTGGAGTGGGACCCTTGGTTGTACGGGTCAGTGATGGAACGACTTTGACTTTGAGGAGACCTCTCGACTGCGGGGTGGTGACGAGGTGCAGTTTGACTTAACCCGGAACTCTCAAGTACGAGGGGCGCTTTTCCCAACCGAGATGCGTCCCTGAGACGCGAACCAAAACCGTGCGGGTGAGTCAGTGCTGCCCAGAGCGGATTGTGTCAAGGTGCGGTGATTTGAGCCCATTGACTTGTAGTTCATGGAAGACGTGCAGGATGCTAGGCATCGATAGTGTTTACGTCTGGGACTGATGGAGACTCACTTTCTTGGGCTGAGCTACAGGGTGAAGATCCCCTACGACCTTGTTTCAGGCTTCTTGTTGAGCATATGGATATGTATATACCCTGTTTTAGTTCCCATTTCTTGGGTTTTGGGGACTCCCATTCTAGGATAGGCTACTACGCACAGGGTATGCCACGTGCTTTCTATGTCTAGCTTCTCATGGTTGGATGATCCTACTCTCCTGCTTTAGGTAGAAAAGACTCGATGGGAAGTTCACCTTCTCACCGTCTCTAGCTCATGGTGTCAGGACGAGTCTGCTTCCTTTCTCTTGTTGGGTTGAGATGTACTCTTTACTAAACTTTCGGTTACACTCCTTTAATGTCCCATGTTCAATCTACTGCTCACCTCTTCAGTACCTCCTTTGTTTCTCCCTCGAGCCTTCGGGGCATCCTATTGATTATTTTTATACTCACCCCTCCTTGGGCTTTTCCCGCACTTGGTGTTCCCTTGCAGACGACGGACCAGTTGGTCATGACTTCAGAGGAGCTTAGGATTTCGGGAGCATAGACCGCGTGCGGTGGTCATAGCCAAGTTCCAGGTGGGTGACCCGTCAGTTATTTCTTTATGTTTACCTGTTTCCAGGTTGTGGCACCTTTTCTGGTTGGGCGCATGTTTTGCCCCTTATTCCTTTTCACCACTTTACTTGTACTGTTTAGCGGTCGATGCACATTTGTGGTATATATATAGCAGTCTCCCTTTCCATTACATGTCTTTTCTTTTACTCTATACTTTTTCATTGAGTGTGTTGCATGTGTGTGTGTACAGGTACATAGGCAAAGTCCTCCCCGAGTTATTGTGCCTTCGGCGCTGGTCGCCAGCCCTTGGCCTATGGAGGCGGGCTTGGGGTAGTTGCAGCTCGAGCCCGGGTAGGGTCGGGTCGTGACATATAACCCTCAACCATTATTACCCCCATAAATCTTGTATGACTCTTAAAAAATAGTGTAGAAACCTCGACTAGGTAATTCTACCAATGCATATGGGCTTTTACATAACAACTAGTGGAATATTCCCCATGCAAGAAAGTATCTTTAATCCTTATGAGCATTGGAAACATCATAGAATAAATAACCATCCTAGAATGTTTTTATTAATTCCTTAAATATATTAATCGTATCCCATAATCATTAATTAATCCCTAGAAGTAATAATTTAAACTGTATAGAATCCTATTGTTCTAGCTAAAAGTCCCTAAACTATATTAAAAGAAAGACCAAGCTAAAACACCCTAAACTACTACAGAAAAAGGTATGAGCTAAATGACCATAAACTATAGCGATTAATGTTCTATATAAAACACCCTAAACTGTAGTGATAGAGGTCTTGAGAAAAAAGACCCTAAACTATAGCATTACCATTATTTAGTCTGAAATAATGTAAAATCTTTTAATTCTAACCATATGTCCTTGGAAAAAAATTATGGTTATGAATATTGTCTTTGAAAAAACCTAGAGCACTCTACCTTTGGGATAGATATTCTAAAAAATATCCTTCTTTGAATTAGAAAAACTCATGATATCTAGAACAAACATATCATTGAATAATCTCATGATTGTGGGAATTTATGAACATTTCCAGAGAATAATATATTAGAATTTCAAAATTAAAATCCTGGAATTCAAGTTTAAATTTTATTATACAATGGATGGGTATCATTGGAAATTAATATAACATTGGATTAGAAAATTTTCATGCACATCATGAATGGAAGAAAATTTAACAACAATATAGAGGTTTTGAAAATTGATTCATTGATATCATGTTATAGGAAGAATATCCAAATTTCAAAGTCTCTCCCAAAATCTCACTAAAAATATAATTTGCGTCAATGATCAATTTACAATAATATTTTATTAGATAAACAAGAAATAATGGTAACAGTCTGGTGAGAAGCATAAATTGAACAGTGAAGTACTGCTCACCCTACCTCTTCTGCTTCTGCCCCAAGTTTAAGTGTCTTGACTAATGTATTCAACTCCTTAACTCATTTTTATGAAGTTTCCAATAAGGGTGATGATGTCAAGATGTCATGCCTCAAGAAGTATATGATTTCCTCACATATCCATATTTTCATGGTCTAGATATCCATCTAATCATGCACTTTAAATATAAACTAGTGACTATTCACCATAGCCTCCATCGACTCCTTCATATGTTCGGTAAGGGGATCCTCATCTTCAAGAAACTTCATGCCCCTATTATTTTTGTCAAAATCCAACTGAGTCAGGATAATTTTTTTCATGATTTTTTATAATATTTGACGATCAATTTTATGCACCCCTAATTCATTAAATACCTAATAATGGTGTTTACCCATGATCACAAAATATTTATAAGGGAAGTCTTAGTAATAAAAGGTTTGAATCTCTTGCAAAATAATCATACACAATGTTTATGATTTTTTGACTAATGGGCTGATCACACCATAAGAAGAAAAAGTTAGGTGATATGGAAATTAAACTGGATAAGAGGCTTTATATATCCTCCTGTAAAGAAGGGAATCACCCTTTTCTTAAGCTATAGGAATGATTTCCTTAATAGATTATGTACCGATATCAGGATAGTCATCATTAGAATGAGGTCACTTCCTCGAAGTCTCACCCAAGTCCTAAATCAGCTCCATAATTGCTGTGGAAAGAGGGTTTGGTGAGGAAAATTGTTTGTCCACATGATGAACTGGTCAACTTAGCACACCACTTAAGTAGGTTTCTACCCATGGTTAGGCATAATTGTGAGAAATAAAGGAAGAAGAATCTATAGGAAGAAGAATTATCTCAGTATCGGTTTCTTCAGGTGACAACATCATCCAAAACTAGATAGTGATCTAGTACTGTCTCTATCCTTCTACCCCAGATGAATAAATAAGGTAGAACATTCCGATTTAGCTGAACTGATGAAAAAATGAGGTGGTTTATATAGTATACAAATGAACAGCTCTTCCATCCTAGATACAAGAACCCCATCCCTAATATAGATCTTGTACGACCTATCAGTAGATGTTTCATCACCATTATCAATGATTCGACCAGTTGGTGAATAATATGGTGTCAAATTATAGTGATCGGGTCATCTAGACACAATGCCAGCCTCTTCAGAGCTTAGTTACAAGGCCTCAACCCTGTATATGTCTAAAAACATGGGATGAGATAATGCATTGGGGATCCTAGTGGAATTATAGTATTCATTGAAATGGTAATGATCCCCTATTCATCCAAATAAATACTATAGGGGACCACTGATCTTATAGGTGATGCATCCTTTCTAAATATGGCCCAAGAGATGTTAAAGTAGTGAAAGGGTTGGTGCCACCAGATTAAGGAGTCATACATCTACTATATTTAAGGCCATCACCATTGTAATGACTTGTATTCCTAAATGTGTATCCACGTCTGGGAAAAGAAACTTGTTCAAGAACATGGTCATGATGACTACTAGCCTAAGGATTCGAGAGATATATTCTTCCCTTGATATCACTATGAATTAGGATCCCAGAATTCTAAAATATCAAAATATGAACCAAAACTATCACAATTCTACCAGAAAAGGCACTGATGGGGGCATATGGAAGTTAGCTTGACCCCTTAGTGATAAAGGAAAATTTTGACCCCATAATTTAATGAAATGAGTGAGTCCATATTCATCTTCATTCTCAAAATTTACTTCATGATGTTGAGCATGTCCCTCGCCATGACTGGGGCTTTCATAGGGTCATCCCATACATATGCAGAAAGAAGAAACTCGTCATAAATCTCTCTAAGATAGGGGATCCCACCCAGTTGATAGATATCTAAAAGGATAATTCCCACCTCACTATTGTTAAAAAGGAATGATTTGGGGCCAAGACACGAGTAGATAAAAACTTTCTAATGAATATATAATTAGTGATCAATGAATAATTGGGAAATCCATACTACTTCATAGGGGTGGAAGAAATATAACTGGTCTATATAATTTAAGAAGTTATGTGTGACCCAAAAGGTCATTTCCCATTCATCAAAAGATCTACCACCAATCCACAGATCTCATTTCAATGTCTAGTCACCACCCAAGCTGCTAAAAAATGAGACAAATATGCTTGAATAACATTGAGTGATGGGTTGGTGGGAAATGTCACAACCACCATAAGGTATTTTACAATATATAAGACAACCCTTGGTATTGTGCTATGACTGGTTAGCCTTCTTCAAATGTCATCATCCAAGTGAAATTGAGGGTAGTTTACACCCAGCCATATGGTAATCTGTTTCCTAGAGTAAGAATGGAAATGTCGTCTAGTAATCCTAAATTGTACAGTGGGGGATTGTTTTTATTAGGATAATTCTAAAGTTGATATAGAAGAACACATTTCAGAACCTTATTGTTTGAATTCATGAGATATTGGGGGTCAGAATATGATTCTCAAAAATCATGGTCCTATGATTTTCTACAGTAGAATAACTATGATGAGAGCCATAAGGCATCTAAAAAAATGTATGTTGTGTATGTCAGATAGATAAAATAATATCTTGTAAAAGTAAATACATAAAAATTATAGATGTTTCATGTGAATCACATGAATCAATAGGGAATTCATGGTCACATAATGATTCATGAATCACCTTGTTCACAAAGATATCATGGATCTCATAAACCCTCAAGGTTTTGTGCAACTGCAAGACCCCGCTAGATACTCATGATCTCGTGACCTTGAAATTGTCACACGAGCTGCATGATAGTCAAAGGATCCTTAGACCAAACCAGTAGATCCCATAAACTCCAAATATGATCATGAATCCCCACATCCAATTTTCAAAAAATTAATAAAGAAAATTATATGGATTGATTATATCATACACCTGGTCAAAGGAAGTCTTGTAAGGAATTTATCATGGTAAGGTCTCATGAACAGATATCATGATCATTTCTTATCATGAGGTTACAAGATGGGATCAGGACACATGATCTCTAGAGAGAATATTATCATTTGAATGAATCACTTTTTTCTCTCATTATTAATTTGTAATCTAGAGGAATATCGAGAACCACTCACAATACCAAGAATTACCTAATACACCAATTGAAATTAACTCCCAAGACTCAGATGGGCATTTACATTGTTTATAACATATCCTTTGTCCCAACGTGTGTCACTCCTAAGGGGGTAATTTGTTGACAGCCACCAAATGAGAATTAAGAAATTAAAAAATGGATAAATACATGAATATGTTCATTAGTTTATCAACAAATCAAATGAATATGAAGGTGTTCAAGATCATGTGTATCGCATGATCCTACGGGAGACACGTGAATGCATGACCTATAGAAGGTTATGAAGATGACCATGGGTGTCACATTTCTTATGGACAACTCATATTTTTTTCTTATGATTTCATCCTAGACACTAATTGAGAACATGGTGGCAGCCATATAATCCCCCCCAGGTCACACGATTTTATCGACCAATGGATTCCTGACAAACAATCCAAATATCCATGGAAAATATAAGGAAAATATTTGAATGGTGGAAGACTCTTGTGGTCATAAATGTCACATGATGAATCACTGAAAGGTAAAGTGATTTTCTTTGAAAACACTCATACATTCTCATGAGATCCGAAACCTTTTTATGGTAAATAGTGAAACTTAAAATGGGAAATATGTGAGCCTCTTGCAGTCATAAAACAAATAAGACACTCCCTGGGAGGTTCACTAGACACCGTAAACTCCCAGTGATATGTGCACCTCACTATAAAAAAACCTATTGGAATTTCAAATTCATACAGTAAAAGGATTTAGACACATCCATGTAGTCTCTCACTCCCCCTTTGGCTCCAAAAACAGGCTGAAGTGTTCATCAATGATATTGTGCATGCATCAAAATAATAAATTTTTTTGGTCCTATGGTGCACCACTGATGGGGAGTATGATTTTCGTCAACAACACTCAAAAAATATTGAGACCCTATACCCTTGTAAAATAAATGAGGAATTGAATTGGATAAAATATAGGAGGCTCTTGTGGTCACCAACATCTTACGATTCACCATATATGGTTTAAAAGATATCGTGAGACCATAGAATCCTATTTACCTCATTTATTAAGAACCTTATAGTATGTGACCCTCATTATGTGAATGTTAATGGAAATTTCGAGTAAGTTAGGCACTTCCCCTTAAACGTTTTAAATAAAACATGAGGTTTTATCTATGAAATGATTGAACAACACCATAAGACCATATGTTGGTCACACAATCAAGGAGGAATGTGGTTTTCTTTGACAAAATTATTGAAAAAATTAAAAAATAACCCAAAATTTGAAAAATAATAGAAGGAAAATAAGTATAAATTTTAAGATCCTCTTGAAGTCAATAACATTATGTGAAACACTAGTTCACTCTGAAATACCTCGTAAAATCTCTTTTTCATGACGAACTGATCTAGTGAAGCCTCCCTAGAATGTAATCCATGTATCATGGAATATCCTGAACAAGGCATCCTAATCTTGCAAAATTCCATGGAAATGTTGTCCTGAAAATATAGAAGTCCCTCTGCATACCCACATGATCATTAAATACCACATTATTTTTTCATAATCAAATAAATGCAGCATTGATGGGATAGTACCATGATCCTTGAAAATCATATGATTCCCCTAGAGAACTCGCGACAAGATCGCCCAAAAATGTATGAAACATAATTCATCCACTAACTCCATCTTGGGATTAAATGATACATGTTGTACAAATTAGTGAATAATCATGGTGGTTAGGCCAATAAATCCCCCACCCCAGCATTAGAAAAATGGTTTGTTGGATTTTAAGAGATCCTGGGATCTTCTCACCAGTGCACCCATGTTTTAGAGAGGATTTCTATAATAGGAAGATCTCATAATCAAAACGGTTTTTCATTTGGTAAATTTGGGGAACCAACCAAATAAGATCATATGATATGAATAGGAACTTCCTGTGATCACTCATAAATCACATGAATGACATTTTATGGGTCATAAAAAGAATAACTTGCATGTCTAATGGGTCACATGAGACTTAAACATGCTAATGTTTAACAATTATATGGAATATACAACAAAAGGATAGAGAAAAAACTAAAGAAACGTGATATATTTGAAAAAAATATACAATAATCCCCATGTGATTAGACTAAACCACCAAGTTCAAGTGATAAAACTGGTACATGTCACCCAGTTCACATGACACTATTTTGGTATACTATTTTTATCATATGAAGTCCCCTTTAGTTGTAAAATAATGTTCCATGGATCCCCTCGGGCATGCCACCTAAGTCTCACAAAATCTTTCGGGCTCACCATCTAGAAATTGTGATGTCATTCAAATGTGTCATCTAGATCATGAAAAAAAACTAGTACATGTCATCTAAGTCTCATGATGGAACCAAGGAAAGTCAATTGGGTCATGTGACATCCTCTGGTCGATCCATACAGGTATCATGATGCCCTCCAGGTATGTCAGCCAACTCTAGTAATGTCCCACTTGGACATGTCAATTGACCTTTCACAATGACACCCAGACAAGTCATCTAGGCATTGAGGAACCCTCCATACATGTCACATGGACTCTCAAGACACCCTAAAAGTGTTTCATACATCAGTAATGATGAAATTGGGGAAATCCAACTAGATAATGTATTGTCATCCAAACATGTTAGTCGAGATCATGTGATTGCAACCATGATCACCCAACCAAGTCATCAAATATCATCTAGAAAATTCAGACAAGGTCATACGATGGCCTTCATAGATTCCATTGAGATTATTTGATCTCCCTCATACATGTCGAATAGATCATATGATTGTATTTGGACATGTCAGGAAGACATCATATGATATGGTAGTAAAATAATGAAGTCATTTCGGGAAAATAATCAAGTGGGTCAAAGTAGACAACCAGACCCGGATAATCGGGAATCCTAGGATGTGATAACCTTGTTCAAACTCGAAGTGTAATCCCTAAATAGTATGAAAACCTCAATTTTCAATAACTAACACAAAAAACTATGATAACTCTAATTATTATGATAACCAGGATACATATGATGTCTATGCAAGGCACAAGATCCATATTAAACATCCAAATGGATATCCCAATACATAATCCCCATCTTCATATGAAATGAGAATGATTACATACTATCCCTTATTTCTCATAGTGATCATAGATTATGTGAGATTAGGGAGTTGAAATAATCATATCATTGGAACCATGAACCTTCACCATCCAGTGAAACCTAAATATGTACATCCTAACCATATTGAACTATATCATCTGTAATTATTACGATATCCATGATTCGTAAGAAACCTTTCTAAGGACTAATATTAAATAAATAGTCACTTTGTTGCATGTTTCCCCATGTCTTAGACATTTAAGCCATCGGGACCTGATCTATCCCATGGGATGATCATTCTCTCTCATCCTCTAATGGATGGAGCACTATACTAAACTATGGGAACTATGCATCATTTCCAAACAAAATATGTTGGATTCCTTCCTAATGCCTGGGCTTCGATGAGCTTCCACTTCAGTATAAGTCCTATTGGGTCTCTCAAATTTCAACCATCGGGACCCAATCATTCCCATGAGATGATCATCCTCCCTCATCTACCAATGGATTGATAAGTTACCAGACTATGAGATCTTTTATTCTTCCAATAACTTGGATATGTATCATACCTTTCTAAGGCCTAAGAATAAATAAATAGTAACTTTGGTGAATGTTTCTTCATTTATTTGACATTTCAACCATTGATACTCAATATGTCCCATGGGTTGATCATTCTATCTCATCATCCAATGAATGGATCACTATACTGAGCTATAAGAACTCTGATTCATATCCAAACAAGATATGTAGGACACCTGCCTAAGTTTATAGCTCCAACAAGAATCCACTTCAGTGTAATTCTCCTTATGTCTCTGACATTTCAACCATTGGGAGCCAATCATTCCCAAGATCTGATCATCATTCCACATCCACAAATGGGTTTATATGTCATTAAACTATGAGATCTATGATTATTATTATAACATGGATATGTAGGATTCCTTTCAAAGGCCCATGATCAAATAAATTGTCACTTTAATGCATGTTTCACTATTTATTCATCACTTCAACCATCAGAACCGAACCACTCCTATGTGTTGATCTTTCTCTCTAATCCTCTAATGGATATAGATTCATACTGAACTACGGGAACTCTAATTCATGTCCAAACAATATACATATGATGCCTTCTTTTGGATGGATTTCCAAAGAGCATCCAGTTTAGTTTAAGTCCCCTTATCTCTCTAATATTTCAACCATTGACGCCCAATAATTCCCATGAGATGATCATACTTCCTTATACACCAATGGATTTAGAAGTCACTAAAATATGATAAATATGATTCCTTCCATACCCAAGATATGTAGGAATCTTTCTAAGGGCCCAATCCCTATATTAAAACCTCAAAATATTTTTCATAGTTCGTATGTCCCACATCCATAAGAATCACTATTGATTATTTTATATCCCACGTTTCTCACACCGAGTATTGTTCATGTGATATTAGGGAGTTGAAATGATCATTTAATTAGAGTCATAAGACAGTATAAGGACAGGGTAAACATTAGTGTTTATTCCTCGAATTGTTCCAGTATATAAAGGGTATCTACCTTGGGGAAACTCCAATTTTTGTGAATGAACTATGGTAACTTTTATTTCTTCTATAAACGTGATGTATATGATGCTTCCTTGAAGTTCAAGATCATATTTATGGTTCCCTAATCCTCACACATATTCCCTTTATGTAAAAATATAAACTACACGAGGTTAATAAAATACAAGGGTTTTAATTCTTATTATGATGTAGTATATATGGGATACCTCATATGGGCTTAGTCCCATCCTCATAATATTAATCACCTCCCTTAAAGGAAGCTACTTTTGAAGTTCATCTTTATATGGCTTCAACAAAAAATTATTTATTCACAAATGGGAATCTGATAGAGGACCCTCCAAATAAATACATATAAAATCATAAAAATACTTCCCCTTAAAAAGAATAGAGTTAAACTATGATCATTTTGTTAGGGTAACTAATTTTGTATCAGGATGAAGAATATTTTCATGAATATATCTTAAATATATAAAAGAATTCTAGAGTATGAATTAATTCTCCCCAAAAGGGTGTGATGATCCCGACTTCATATCCTCTCAACCAATGTGAGTTCCAATATTTCTTTGAGTCTGAAACTCCAACTGAATTACTACCTTTGTAAATAAGTTATATACATAGTTATTTATGTATTTTACCCTTGGGATTTTCTTTGAAAGGATAAATAAATAAAAGGATAACCCAATGTGAATAATTTTGAACAACATTGAACCCCCCACAATCAAACCCTCAGGTAAAATCCATCTATATATTTCATAACTAAAAACAAATAGTGAACCTGATGTGAACCTATCAAATAACAAGATGATTGGGTTATAATCTTTTAGACCAATGTATTTTCCTTTTCAAAACAAAAAATATATTTATTTTACCAAATTAATATTTTGAATATAATAATTTTCAATTTAAAATAGCATCGTTATTTAATGAAATATACTAGTTATCATGATAAAAATAACATTATAACCCCTATAAAAATTACAGAGGACTTCATTAAATTATAATATCATTTTTGTCTAAATAAATATTATTTAATCATAATAAATCATGAAAATAACATTTATCTCAAATATTCATGAATTTTTTTAAAAGAGTGATTTAATAGAAATAATATATTTCCCAATAATACAATTTTTATATTTTTCATATTAAAATATAGTTTTTATCAACATCATTATATAATCATTTTGGTATATAAATTAATAAAGAAAAAGGAATCATTATTTTACTAACATAAAAAATAAAAAATCTTAATAATAAGGAATAGATTCCTAAAATCTTATTACAAAAGTAGACACCCCAAGCGTATGGTGTGAGAATGGTTTACTTTATTAGGGTGGTTAGACAAACAAGGTTTGGGTGGTGATATCTATGGGATTGAACTTATACTATTAATCATTCCACTCATGTTTTATTTTTATAATCTAAACAAGGGATTGGTCAAGGTAAAATACCAGTGATGTCATCTCCCATAGATGATTTAATAAATGGTCTTAAAAGTGTTTGATCCTACTGGTCGAGGACATCACTTCTTCATTATGTGTCAATTAGATCTTACCATAAATCTTGATGTATTATAATATAAAGGATCATTGTATAATAACTATATTATAGAAATTTATGATGCTTAATTGTGTTTTAATTCCTTTAGAAAATTATGTATATATTTTATAACAGTTAAATATATCAAATGAAATATATTTCACGTGTCTTCTGTAACTACATTACTTAATAAAGTATTTAATCATTTGGAAGGGAATTTCAATTATGAATGTTTAGGTCATTACATTATTTCCACCTTCATAAATTTCTCCCCTAAAATTTCATTTCATACAATACAATTGATGAGGGTATTTATTTTTCATTGCTCATTCTTGTTCCCATGTTTCCACCTCACACTTTTGGTGTCACCACCATAATTTTACTATTTGAATTTACTTGTTTCATATAACATTTTCTATATGATCTAAGATCTATATTAGATTCTCCTGATGAGATATATTATTCTTTAAAGGTACCGCCTCTAGATTCATTACATATGTGGGTTCTAGAATGTACTTCCTTTTGAGAGATTCATGGAACACATCATCTTATTAACATAGGTTATGTGTGAGTGATAGTAGATATGTCACAGTTCTAACATGAACATGGTTCTCAAAGGTTTCAATATATTAAGGAATAATCTTTCCTTTATTCCCAATAATCGTGAATTTATTCTATGATTATATACAAAGTGACAACACACATCCAACCTCAAAATCATGGTCACCTAGATGATTGTATGCATAAGTTTTATAATAAATTTTCATGGATTTCATATGATAATGAATGTTTTGAACCTTTTTTATCATCTCATGGATATGATTATGTCCTATAAACTTCTACTTCACAACTATATCCCATCATGCCTGATTCTGAATGTTTTTTCTATATATATCCTCAGAGAGTGTTATTTAATTCCTAAATTAAATTATTTTTATATGAAAACTCCGCTAGAGGAAAGTGATGATCCCAACATCCTTATAAATCCATTAAACATGATATAAACATATCTACTTGTGCATGAATGGTACGCATACACTCAACATTCTTATGACGGTGATATCTATAATGAAACTTCTTTTTTAATGTAACACTTATGGAAGGGTTATCTAGAACCTCGATGTAAACCCCAGATCTCAAACCGATACAATGGACAGTGATACTTCATGTACTATTATCACTTATCTTGTGTATATCATGGCAATTTGTTCAATAGATAAATATTCATTTATAGAATTTAAATGTTCTTCCTTTGAATGATGATCATCAACCACACAAATGGTGTCATGGCCTATAGATGTCTTTTATAATTGTGTGAAGAAATATTTGGTTATATTTACCAATTTTTAAATTGGTGTCATAAATATATAAATCATACCCTTAAAATTATATTTCTCATACTTGAATTTTTTTCATAATAAGAATAAAGAGACATATTATTCAATATTCATCTTCATGATATCCCATCACAAGTTTTTCATTATACCTATGTACATATTAGTGCTTCTAAGATAAATATATTAGGGTCAAAAATTTGCAACATTCGTAAGTTCATTCTTTATTTTATTTTTCTGGGATACATATCAGGGTTTCAAAACATATAATATAATATTTTGAAGAGTTAAAATTTGGAATATTTTATACCTTTCTTTGTATCTCCTCGTGTTCTTTTTAGGCCCCCTTGATCCCATCAGAAATCGATGGTTAAGTAATAATTTAAGAATGGAGTGTGAGGTTCCTTTTAGAATCCACATGTCCTAAAATATTGGATCTCATTAAATAATCATCATTTAGAGGTTTGTGGAATCATTTCTACTCATATCATCTACCACTTTATTCTCCTTCTAGGATGGAAACAGATTGAATAGTCATAATCCTTGATCAGCTCTAACCACATATCATACTCCATATTGATTTTATTTTGTGTGAATATGTAATTGATGATTTTATGATATTTATATATTCCACACATCTCCCAGTATAGATAATGTATCTAAATAATCAATATGAAGATCACTACAACCAATTCTAGATCATGAGTTGAGTAATTTTACTTAGGGGTATATAGTTGGTGGGATATATAAGTAATCACTTTTAATTTTTCATTAGAAAAACCCAAGAATTTTTTGTATGCATCACTATATATACAAAATCATTCCCCTTAGGTGGGTAATGTGAGCATAGGTATAGTGATTAACCTATTATTTAATTATTTTAATTTCTCCTAGTATTCATCAGTCTAGATAAACTTTACTCCCTTCAGAGTTATCTTAAATAGTGGGATTGAATATCATGAGAAGTTTTTAAAAGATTTATGATTATTACCATATATTATAGGGAATCTTTGGATCTCCATCACAGTTATAGGTCTAAATCATCCTTCAATTAAATATCTCTATGAAGGATCTATAGATATACCATTGTTCGTGATAACATTCCCTAAGAATATTACTTGATCAATCCAATCCTTACATTTACTATACCTCACATATAATATTTCATTTTATATGTAATTTAGTGAAACGTTAAAATTAACCTCATGATCCACTATTATTTTGGTGTAGGTATGAAAATAATCATTATATACTACCAAAAAATTGATATAATCTCTAAAAATCAAATCATTAATTACATGAAGATAGATGGAGAATTAGTGACTAAAAATGGAATCACTATGAACTTAGAGTGTCATTTCCTTTTATGAAAAATAGTCTCTGAGATATCCTTCTACATAATCATTAGTTGATAATATCTTATCTAATGATCAATCTAATAGAAATATTGGGGTAAATATAGATAAGATAATAATTTATCGATCCCTAGAAGATGACAAGATATTGTCGAGCTCATGATGATCAATAAAGAGGTTCATTGACCTATCCTTATTCTTGATGAAGATGATCGACAAACCCCCACAGTGAAGAACATGGTAATATATTCCTTTTATAAATATTTTCTTATAGTTTTTACATACTCTTTTCAAGTTCATCATTGGTCCTTTGATATAGAGTATTGAATATTGGAAAATATTCATGAATAAGTTCAATTGAGAACTCAACCGATTTGTTGGGAAGAAGAATAGGTAATTATTTGAAGAACACATCATCAGGTCCCCTTATAATGGTAGTTTCAACAAATGTTATCTTTTAATTAGTCTAAATAATTTTTTATAGATATGATATCTCAAAAGAAAATAATATTCAACCATTAAATTAATGTTTCAAAGTATATACATCCTCCCCCTTTCACTTGTATATAATAGGGGGGTGAATTATGATGTAGAGGGTAATTTAATTCTCCAAAAAAATTATGTTTTCTTTATATAAGGTAATCCAAACCATACCCAGAATAGAATTGAATAATTATAAAGGTACTATCCCAAGTTTTGTTGTAATATTTATCCCACAAATATTAATCGGAGAGATGTTTTATATTTGGATGCAATAATTGACCCATTTTACAATTTTTTCCCATAACCTGTGTAACACTCTAAGATTTTATGAGAAATATTGGTTTTATGTTTTATGTTATACGCAACGTTAAAGGAATCATTCACTACACACAACACTGGCTTGTCTTGCGTTACACGCAAGAGCAACCTTCCTCGATAACTTGTGTTGTACACAATACCGAGTTTCACTAAACAATGATATATTATTATAATATTGTGAACTATACATTATGAATAGTATTAAACTAATTTTGAATTTTATAACATTATAATTCATCTTACACCTTTTCTAGAATGAGATATGAAAACAAAATCAATTTTTCGGTTAAAAAAATTATTTTAAAAAAGATGCAGGTTTACCGCCTTTTTATGGCGCACCCATTTTAAATATAATTTTTTAAAAGTTTATAAGTTTAATATTAAAAAATAAACTTCTTCTTTTGAATCATGATATAAATATTTACATGGGATAAATTTATGATACTTTTCTGAAAACATTCATATTTTTATTAATAGTAAAAATATGTTAAATTTTTCTTAAAAACAACTTTTTTCATCAAGATAATTTATATGGTTAGATGATAAAATTTAATGCTTTTAAAATATAAATAGAATATATTTTTACCATTTCATATAATTTATGTCATTACCATTAATTTTACATATAATTTATAGGTAAAAACATTTCAATCTTTGACAATGTTTAAACTTTTAATACCCATTTTCTTAACAACGAGATTAATTTTAAATTAATTACTGCAACTTATTATTTTTGAATTTTAAAAAATGGATTCAATATTTGGATTCATTGGGTCCAAATTATGTTAATAGTTTACTTTTATTTTTTTATATTATGAATAGTTACTAGGGTAATGTTTATTTACTACAGTTAAAGGTATATCGGGTTATTATGGGTAAAAATAATATTATAAAATTATCCTAAGACTTTCCAAAATTCTATTGGATGAATAAAAGTCGACCCATATCAATTAATGGTCTAAATAGATACATTTAATGGACTTTTGACCAGGAAAAGGATATAATTATTATTAAAACCAAAGAAAGTGACAACATGTCACTCTCTTACATCTTATAAGTGTAATAATTTTAATTTACTGATAAACCTCATAAAACATAGAATATAAATAGTCTCCAAAAATATAATAAAATTATCTACATCATTATAATTTATTTATAATTTTTAGGGATTAAATAAATATCATTAATGATGAAACAATAGTGATGTAGAAATTATTTTATTGATTGAATTATCAAATAAATTGTTCTAAAAATATTAAAATAAATATTATATGAACTAATTAATGTTCTACACAAATTTTCTAGATGGAAATGACATGTTATGAAACTTTTAAATATTTTTTTTCAAATATATCCTCTGTGTGGATATTATTTAAATTCAAATAAATTAATAGTGTCAAAATTTATACTATTGTTATTGTATAAAAATAGAAAATTATAAAATTGTTTAAAATCACAAAAATATTTAAAAATTATAATTTGAAATTTATATGGTCTAAAACATAACAAATTATCCAATTATGGACAATTCACAACACATAAGTAATTATTTATAACAATTTAAAATTTAGAATATTATTACCAGAAATAAAATTAAATAGATTAAATAAGGATAAATCAAGTTGATAAGGTTTAAAATAAATTTCCAACATGCCTAAATTTTATTGGTTGATGATATTAAAACCCTATGTCATCTAATATTAGTATTTGAGTCATTTGTGGAGGTTTTTAAGTGGGTTTTGTGTTTATTATAAATAAATATTTTAGAGGTTTCCAAAAGTACCCCTCTCCTCTCTTATAAAAGGGCACCTCCTCCCTCTCCTCCACACAACATTTTGAGCCTTCAAGCTCGGAAAACCCTATCAATATATCTTCTACACTTCCCTAGAAACATACTAGAGGTATTGGGATTATTTAAAGACCATATTTAGTGCCCTAAGAGGAGGTTTTGAAGATTCGCGTCGAAGAAGATGTAATATCCTTTACAGATTATTTCTAATTTATTTCTTATTATACTTACTATTCTTTATTTGTTTCACTATAATGAAATAACATAATTATCACTCATATAATGATATGTTATTATAAATATGAAACAACCCTATTTCACCTTCTATCCATCCTACAGAAAACAAAATCACCGCACGTGCGTACGTACGGGATACCGTCTCCACGCCGTGGTGTAATCTGTTTCCCACCACCACCTTACTTGTATGAGTATAATGGTGTAAATAATAAATATATACTATTATTATAAAATTTTAATAATTCTGAGATATTCTATCATCCCCTCCAATACCATTCAATAATTATGGGAACGATATCATCGCTCGGGTGTACGTACGACTTACCTTCTCTACGGTTCTATGTGATTCGTTCTACATGATCTTCCTTAAACCATGATTATATAAAAGAATTTAATGAATAAATATGATATATATTATAATAATACCATTCTATAAATTATGTTTCTATAACCTAAAAAGATTAATGAGAATTTATTCGACAAAACACGCATAAGAACATAAAGCAATGAACACCCGAATAACAAGTTGCATTGAAATATTACTAATAAGAAGATAAGAATATGACCACATATGATATGATAAAAATTTATATGATTCTGGAATAAGTATATGAAATTATTTAAATTGTTATAAATAATTTTCGAATATGTACAGAGCATATCAGACCTAAGGTAAGGGAAAATCTCGCAATCTCATTTTTATCCGAGATTGTTTTTACTTCAGAATTTACTGGGGCATATTTATCATCCACAGCCATGTTTCCTCAATATGTAATATTATTTATATCCTCCTACAATTTTATAAATCTAATTTTACCAATTGGTGAATTTTTAATAAAAGATTTGAAAGGAATCTTTATCATTTTCAGTATGAGATACTTTTTTACTTTTCTGGCCAAAGTATGAGAAGAATGTTTTTTTAACATATACAGCATGAATAGTTTTTTATGATTTCATATAAAATTATTTCAAAGAAAATTTCTTTACATGTTTTCAATTTTATTTTCAATTAACTTCCATTATTTTAAAATTTTATGACATGTTGAGAAAGGAAAAATGTTATTGAAGTAGAAAGGATATTTTCCTCAGGAATGGAGTTCAAGTGTTTTATCAAAATTATTTTCCATATAAGATAATATAGGGTTATGTTTCTATCCCTATTATTACATTGATTTGATTATGATATGATGGAATTATTTTTATGAAGTCCCTTTATCTTATATAGATCATGTTATGATGGCATGATGTTTAAGAATCCCATTTTTATTACATGGGTTATACTATGATGTATGACTTATGATTTTATGGCACACATAATAATGGTTTCATTATTATATGGGTGGGACCTATATCTCCCTCCAATTCATTGGGTAAAGATTTATATCTCATGAGATAGACATGGATGAAATAACCAGTTAATCTGATTCAGTGATACAGGACTAAAATGAGGAGTGAACTCAGTTCAGTAATGGACTTTGTTCGCTATGATGGAATTGGCAATGAGTCTTGACTAATATGAAATGATTTTCTATGATTAAGTGTGTATTCCACAAAGTTCATGCCTTATGTTATGAATATTGAGATTACATTTCACAACTATGATTTATCCCATGTCATGATATTATGATATCTTTTGCAGGATAATATTTTAAAAATATTATGTTCTTATGAATATGATATGATTGATATTTATTTTGTTTGACCTTACTGAGCATTTGATCTCACCATTTATATGTTTTCTTTTCCCCAGGTCAGGGAGAAGGGTATTAAGTAGGATATTCCAAAAGTGACTCTAGATATGATGAAATAAACGGGAGACAATGTAGATGGCTTATGAACCAGTTTTTTATGTTTCATAGTTTCTAAAGACACTATACCTATATGGTCCTATCATGGTTTTGTTAGATGTTGTAATAATTATGCTTCAATTTTTTTGTAATAAAAATGTATGTAAAGTATGGGTCGTTATAGTTCGTATCAGAGGAAAGGTATAGTCAACCTTTGGAAAATAGGATGTGAAAGCCTTAGTAAGAACCCAAAGGATATGTCTAAGCATAGAACACAATCTTAGTGTTTTAGAAATGGCTAAGAATAACCTATGATAAGACATAAAGTGTGAAATTTTATTCATGAATATGTGCTTTTCCTGTTGTAATTAGTGTTTCTCACACTATGATTTTTGGTTTTAGTCAATGGTTGGAACCCGAAGGAACCATGTTAATGATGAATACGATGGGAAATGAAATTATTGTCCCCATGAGAAACCAAAAATTATGGGAGATGGAATGAAAAATCTTGTAGCCATGCTCACACAACTTTCACAAGCTATGAATCATGCATGACTTCCAAGTGAGCAAAAGAGGGAGAAACATTCTGCTAAATCCTTCATGAGGCATTGTCCACCTTCATTCAACAGTTCTTTTGATCCATTAGTGGTTAATCAATGGATCAGTACCAGTAAAAAGATATTTTTAGTCCTTCAATGTTCTGAACATTATAAAGTCATCATAGCAGTATATCATTTGGAAGGTGAAGTGGATCAATGGTGGAATCTTGTCAAGAATACAAGGCAAAAGGATGAAATTGGGTCCATGTAATGGGACGAGTTCAAGAACTTATTTTTCAGTAAGTACTTACCTCGTATTCTTTGAACAAAGATGGAGAAGGACTTTCTTGAATTGAAGCTAAATTATGATAAATATATTGGTACCTACGAATCAAATTTTACAAGGCTTGCAATGCACGCTTCATTATAATCCCACCTAAGATTAAGATTGATCAATTCTTTATCGGCTTAAAACCAAGTCTATGAAGGGAATTAGCTATAAGGGACTTCAATAGCTATGAGGAAATTGTTCAATGTGCTCTTAAGGTTGATATGGAGATTGGAGTAACCAATCAGTCATACAGGTTCAAAAATAAGAGGAAAATGGAATTCAAAAGAAAATCTAAAGACCACACTTAAAAGAAGATGAGTTTTCCCTTATGCTCAAAGTGTGGAAAGAAATATGGAGGGAATTGTCTTAAAGGGACAATTAAATGTCTTAACTATGGAAAATAAGGTCATCGGGTAATTGAATGTCGCAGTGATGGGAAAAATATTTCTAGTGATGCGAACAAAGAAAAGGCTACACAGAATGCACCTCCTACACATCAATGTTACAAGTGAAAGGAAATGGGGAATTATACCAATCAATTCCCTAATCCAAGGTTTTTTGATGATGATCTATGTCAACAAACTCTTAAGGCCAAAGTCCACGGAAAGTCATATGCAATTTCTATCGGTGATGTGGAGTGCGATAACTAAGTGGTGAAAGGTACACTTTCCATCCACTCTAAAGTAGTAAATGTTTTATTTGATTTTGGATCCACATGCTCTTTCATTTCTAAAGAATTTTCTAAGGGTATCACCGTAATACCCCAACAATTAGTTTTTGAGTTACCTATGACAAATCTTAATGTCACAACAGTCACATCAAAAGTTCACAATTCTTCTCCGATTGAAGATGGTGGGAAAGTGCTTCCTACAAATCTTGTGATCCTTCCTATAGTGGAATTTGATGTGATTCTTGGAATGGATTGGCTTTCTTTATATGGAGCTCATATCAATTTCAAAATAAGGGAAGTCACATTTCATATTCCTGATCAATCTATGATCATCTATCGATCCAAGGATAAATATAACTTTCCACTGGAAATTTCTTCCATCTTATGGGTCTTGATTCTAATAAATGAAGGTTATTTATCTCAAATGGTTGGAGAGAAACTCATGATTAAGAATATTCCCATTGTACGGGAGTTTGATGATGTCTTTTTAGGGGAATTGTCAGGTCTTCCCCCAAATTGTGAAGTTGGGTTTTCAATAGAACTCATACTGGGTGTTATTCCCATTTCAAAGACACCATATAGAATGGCCCCAATTGAGTTGCAGGTATTGAAGAAGAAACTCCAAGAGAATCCTGATAAGGGATTCATAGGCCCTAGTGTATCACCTTGGGGATCACCTGTTCATTTTTTAAAGAAGAAATATGGATAAACGAGACTCTTCATTAATTATTATGAACATAAAAAGATCACTATCAAGAACAAATATCCTCTCCCATACATTGATGACTTATTTGACCAACTACGCGGAGCTCAATAATTTTCCAAGATTGATCTTCATTCAGGGTATGATAAATTAAGGGTCAAAAAGTAGGAGATACCAAAGATGTATTTCCATACAAGGCATGGACACTATGAAAATATAGTGATTCCATTTGGTCTTACTAATTCCCCAGCTATCTTCATGGATCTAATGAATAGAGTCTTTAGAGACTATCTTGATCAGTTTTTGGTAGTCTTTATAGATGATATTCTTGTCTATTCAAAGAGAAAGTAAGAACATGAAGATCACCTAAGAATTGTATTGAAGACCCTGAGAAAGGAGAATATTTATTCCAAATTTACCAAGTGTGAATTTGGGCTTCAAAAATTTTCGTTTTTGGGTCACATAATCTCAAAATAGGGGATATTTGTGGATCCATCAAAAACAGAGGTTATTGAAAGATGGTCGAGACCAAAAATAGTAACTGAAATCCAATGTTTTCTTGGTTTAGCTGGGTATTATCGACATTTTGTGAAATATTTTTCAATATTATCTAACCCACTCACCAAATTGACTTGGAAAGGAGTTAATTTTGTGTGGATGGAGGAATGTGAAGATAATTTCAAAGATCTAAAAAGAAGGTTAGCCAGTGCACCTGTGCTCACACTACCTTGAAGTGGAGAAAGATTTGTGATCTATAGTGATGCATCCAAGAAGGGGTTGGGGTGTTTTCTCATGAAAAATGATATGTGATAGCTTATTCCACGCGACAATTGAAAATCCATGATCAAAATTACCCAACTCATGATTTGGAGTTAGTTGCGGTAATCTTTGTGTTTACGATTTAGAGGCATTATCCTTATGGTGAAAGGTGTGATATTTACATTTATCATAAAAGTTTAAAGTATATTTTCACAAAAAAGGAACTGAATATGCACCAAATAAGATGGTTGGAGCTGATTAAGGATTATGACTGCTCAATTCATTACCACCCTAGGAAAGCAAACAAGGTGGCAGACGTATTATGTCGACAAGACCATGCTAGCTTATCCATGATGAGGATCACAAAGGATCCAATATTTATGGATTTACAAAGGATGTATCTTGTAATTTTAATGAAAGGGGAGATATCTTATCTTTGTCAAATGAATTTTCAACAATCTATACAATTGAAGATTAAAGAGGTGAAGAAGGAGGATGTTAGGCTCCAAAAGAAGGTGAGAAATGTTCCTGAATTCAACCTTGATTGTGATTGGATAATAAGGTTCAAGAACCGTGTCTGTATTCCTACCATTCAAGAATTAATGAAGGAGATGCTAGATGAGGCTCATATTTCTTCATTCTCTATTCATCCTAGAAGTGCAATTCTTCACGGCTTGGTCGAATGGAGAACGTGCCGCACATGCCTCCTGTTTTTTCAAATGTCCCGATTGTTTCGGTGTCTTTGGTCTGGACGGTTCCCCCCTTACCAGCATTGGCTCCTGTTCTCCCTGGCTTTTCCTGTGGTCCCTCTCCCTCGCCCTCCGTTTCGGGGGCTGCATTGCCTCCTGGTGCTCCCGGTGCTCGGCCCTCTTTCCAGGATGCTCTCTGTGGCTCTTTTGGCGACCTCCCCATTTTCCCGACAGTCTCCTTTGACGATACTCACTCATCACGAGTTGGATCTTGGATCAGTCTTGACATTCCTACTGCAGCGTTTTCTGAGGCCTCAGATCACCTGCGATTTACCCTGATTTCCCGGTTTGGCGTAGCAAAGCCCTCTCTGGTGGTGTTTCAGCGCTTTGTGAACACTTGGGGTCTCCGTCTTCTGGCTCAGGTCTCTGTGCTCCATCGTCTTTCTTTCTGTATCGTCCTAGCTTTGCATGAGGACTTTCCTCAGGCATGGTGTATGGATATTTGCTCATGGGATCGTTGGAGCTTCAATATTTCCATATGTTCTTTGGATTCTCATCGGGGGTGTGAATCTCCCCTCACTGTGGTGTGGGTTAACCTTCTGGGTATCCCTCCGCCTTTCCAAAATGAAGGCCTTCTCAGAGCCATTGGAGATTCTCTCGGTAGTTTCCTGTGCTCCGATCATCGTACCAGATACTGTGCGGAGGTGGTCATGGCCCGCATCTCTGTTTAACTGGATCTCTCCCTCTCTATTCCAGAGCACCTTGATCTTAGAGTGGCGGACTCACCCTGCTGGTCTAAACTTCTTTCCTATCCCACTTTCCTGAGTTTCTGCTCCCAATGTAGCCTCCAGGGACATTCCTTGCATGTATGTCGTCATCTTCGGAAGGGTCATCACAGCGTTCTAGCTTCGCACAGACCCTCGGGTGCAGGGGCCTCTCTCCCCTCCTCGACGCTTCCTAGTAGTTCTGTGGAAGTGTCTTCAGTTACGGAGGCCGGTTTGGAGTGTCTTCAGGATTTTTCGGCTTTCTGTGCCAATTGTGAGGCTAAGATGAATTCAGTCAGTAGACATTACAGATCCATGGTACCTTTTGTTCCGAGAGGTATATCTCAACGGGTTAGTACCATATTATCCTCCTTTACTCTTTCCTTAGGCTTTCCTTCTCCTCTTTCCCTCTTCCCATTGGATCTAAATCCATCCCGGAGTACCTTTGGATGGGATGTCCGGTCCCTGGAAATAGTTCCTTTAGGATTATCCTTCGAGGTTTCTCCACCTGCCTTGGACTTAGACGAATTCCCCAGGTCCTACAAAGGAAGCTGCCTCACGGTCAGAGGATAGTCAGGTGTGGCTGAGTCAATCTCTCCCAGTAAGAATGAACAGATCATACTCATTTCCATATGCGGATGATATCCCTTCCAGTATGCCCAAGACTAGAAAATCTGGCTTTTGTACTCAATCTCAATATAGGAAGCTTCAGGGGAGGGTACCCTACCACGTTTACAAGGCCATGTACTCTGGGGACAGTCCTAGAATCCTCTTTTCTTAGTGACGTCGATACTCATCTAGAATTTTCGAGGAGCCGAAGCTCTTATGAAGTCCGACTTTGTATCCTCGGAGGTCTCCAAACACATAATCTCACTTGTTTCCCTTATTGAGGAAAAACAACCATCAGGTGAAATCTCTGATTTCTCAGGGAAGATTAAGTTGCATGGGTGCATGCATGCTGAGCCGGATAAAAATCACATATGGATCTTCTGGAACCAGAGCACCTCAGTTGTCCTCTCCCGGGCTGGGGATTAGTTCATCATGGTGGTGGCGTCTTAGGGAACACACTCCTTTTTCATTTAATTCATTTATGCAAGCTTTAACCCTCATCAAAGGGAAGTTATGTGGGGGGATCTTAACGCTTTTGATCCCAGGAATCACCCGTGGTTTTTCATGGGGGATTTCAATGTGGTTGTTGATCCAGAGGAGAGGAAGGGGCGAGGGCCATTTAACAGGCAATAAATCTGATCCTTTTCTCAGTTCATGGCGGGTCGGGTGCTTCTGGACCTTGGGTTTGCAGGTGACCGGTTCACGTGGTGCAATAATCAACAAGGAAACCGACGATCGTGGAGTCGTCTGGACCGCGTCTTGTCCAACGTGAATGCATTATCTATCTATCCTAACTCCTAAGTAACTCATCTGGCACGGGGGATCTCTGATCACTCTCCTCTTCTTCTTTCACTCTCCAATGGGCAAGAGAGTCCTGCTCGTTTTCGTTTTTACCCTCACTGGGTGAACCTCCCTTGGTACAATGAGCTGGTGTGAGACTCTTGGAATGAACCAGCTCCTGGACACACTTGGATAGCCTTACACAGATAACTCTGACGTCTCAAAGCAAAGCTCCTGATATGGTCGAGGGACAATCGCCTTTCTAAAAACGATGTGGACCTGCCATGCATGATGTTGATCAACTTGAAAGACAAATCTAATTGGATTGGAACGAACGGATATTTGTGGAGCTTTCCAACATAAAATAGGAGTTGAGGGATATGCTTCTCAGACAAGAATGTCAAGCGAGAGCGGACACACGCATCTAATGGCTTAAGAAGGGTGATAAGAACTCTATGTACTTACATGCATGTATCAAAGAGAAGAAGAGGTGGGTTTGCCCGAGTATCGAACTTGAGCATGGATCCTTTTCTAAAGAAATTAATACGATTGGGGAGATTTCATGCTTCCATTTTTGTAACCTCCTTGCTGGACCTCGTGACCATCCTTCGCCTCGATACCCTGAAGACGTTTTCGGATTCTTTGATATTGTGCAGTCTACCTTTACTGATGGGGAAAATGCGCTCTTGAGTGTCATTCCGCTCCAGGAGGAAATTCGTGAGGCCATGAAGAAGCTTGACCCTGATAGCATGGCTAGGCCGGATGGGGTCTCCAGAGTGTTTTACAGAGCATCGTGGGAGACAGTGAAAAGTGATCTCATTGAGGTGATTTAGGATTTCTTCCGTAGAGGCATGTTGCCTCGAGTGTCTTGCACTACTTCTGTAGTGATCATTCCTAAATCTAAAGTCCCCTCTTCCATTGATCACTTTCACCTGATTAGCATGTGCAATATTCCTTATAAAATCCTTGCAGTATCCTCAACACCTTCCTCGCCATTCATCTTCCTATCTGCATCTCACCCAAGAAACATGGTTTCGTTAGGGGCCATTCTATTCAGGGGCTATAGCCCTTTCCCATGAAATGATCAGAGATATTAATCGGAACAATCGGGGATCCAACATGGTCTTCAAGCTAAACATGAGTAAGGCCTGTGACCGAGTCGAATGGGCCTTCATCAACAAAGTACTGGCTGGTATGGGTCTGTCCACGTGGAACATCGATCTGGTTTTTCGTTTCTTCAGTTCAACATGGATGTCACTTATCTTCATGGGAAAATCCTTCGGCTTCTTCCAAATGTCTCGTGGCTTTCGACAGGGAGACCCCATCTCTCCGAGAATTTTTATCATCACCCAGAACGTTCTTAGGCACCTCATTCAGCAGAACATCAGAAGCGGGGGTATTATACCGTTTTGTAGAAGAATGCATCTTCCTCCGGTCTCACATATCATGTTTGTGGATGACTCTATTGTTTTCCTTAATGCTTCAAAATTGTTGGTAAGGGATTTTAACAAGGTGATGGAGGCGTATAGCAAGTGTAGTGGGCAAGTCATCAACCAGAAAAAGAGTAGCTTCTTCATCTTGAATAGATGCTCGGATGCTCGGGTCCTCACTATAAGCAACTCTCTAGGAATCCAAAAGGCTAAGTTTCCTATGAACTACTTGGGATCCCCTCTGCCTTCAAAATCCCTGTGTATCCACGATTTTGATCCCCTCTTTTGCAGAGTTACTAAGAAAATATTCAACTGGAAAAATAGGTATCTCTCTTTTGGGAGGAGGATCACGCTGATTAATAACGTTCTTCTTTCCACCCTGGTGCACGTCCTTTCCACCATCAAAGCTCCCAAGGGAGTCATCCGGAGTTTGGATAAAATTCTTGTAGGTTTTATATGGGATCCCCAATTCAAAAGCAAATGTCACCGGGTATCTTGGGACAGGATGGAAAGGCCTAGCAGTGATGGGGGGATTAACGTCTGTAGTCTGAAGGATACCATTGCATGCATGCATGCGAAACTCACATGGGAAGTGTTGGATAAGTGCTCTTTGTGGGGAACTTCCATGCATGCATGCTATATTAAGGAAAAAATATCTCCTACAATTAAATCCTCTAGCCTCTAGAAAGCGGTTTCTTCGCAAATCGGCTCCATCCATTCCCAGGTTCGTTGGATTATCGGTACAGGCGACATCTCCTTTTGGCATGACAACTGGAGCAGCGCGATCATCGGCTTCCCAGGATGCCCTGATATAAACATCACTTTCAAGGAGGCTGCCTGCTATCCTTCTTTCATTAACCTTGTTCTAGACAGAAACTAGAAGGAGACGTTTCATCTTATAGAACTTTCATCTGATCCCGATAAATGTTTGTTCACTTCGTCTTCTTCAGGGGATTTCTCATCCAAAGAGTACCGGTGCACAATTTCCTATCATCACGCAGGTGATACCTGGAACGAGACTCTATGGGACAAACTCATCCCTTCAAAGATCAATTTTCTGGTTTGGAGAGTCCAAAACAGATCACTCCCCACTGATGAAAATGTTAGAAGATGTGGTGTGAAAATGGATTCTAGGTGCGTCTGTTGTAGGAGGAAGAAATAGGAGACCTCGATGCACCTGTTCTTCGAATGCGAGTGGGAACAGGCAGTTTGGTTTTTTTTTGGTGATTTCACGGCAGTCTCTATTTCAAATATGAGAGAGGAGACTTTCATGGTTCATTGGTTTCACGGCTCGGACGCGACGAGTTCTGAATGAAAAGCGCGGAACCTTGTATTGCAGGCCAGCTGTTGGTGTTTATGGAAAGCGCCCAACAAAAACATCTTAGAGGGGGTGTTGTCATTCAGCCAAGAGATCATCTCCAGAACCATTTCCCTCCTTCTCAACATGAGCAGGGCTCTCAAGTTTTGCAGGGAGGCTCCTACGCTCCAACGGATTAAGCTTATTTCTCATGGCGCACCTTCCTCTGCTAATCAATCTTTAGGTAACTGGGTAAGATGGTCCCCTCCGGCTCATGGTTTGAAACTTAATATTGATGGATCCTGTAAATCTGGAGTCATGACTAGTGGTTTTATTGTCTGTGACTACTCTAGTTCGGTTTTTTTGGCTTTCTCTACCCAGTCGGGGCATGGTACCTCTCTCGTGGCAGAAGCGCAGTCAATATACATAGGACTCTCTATGTGTAAGCAGTGAAACCTTCATCTCCTGGAAGCCGAAACCAACTCTATAATGGTCCACAATGCTATTCAAGGCCTGGGACCTACTCCTTGGTTGATCAAATGTCTTATTCGTAAGTGTCGTTCTCTTCTCAGCACTCATACAAAAGTGTCTCACACTTGACGAGAAGGTAATATGGTGGATGACTACTTGGAATCTCTTGATTTTCCTAGAACGGAGTGCGTATATTTTCATGACTTCCAGAGCTTGAAACCACCAGGGGTTAACATTATAAGAGGTGATACTCTAGGTATCCATTTTTCTAGACCCCCGTAGAATCATGTTTCTCTGCCCTACTCCCTTGAGGATTGGGTTGTTTTTCTTTTTCTTTCTTTTTGTACTAATTTTATTATATTTAAGATGATTATGATGGATCCTAGAAGTACAAAGATGTACAACAACCTGAAATAGTATTTTTGGTGGGATGGCATGAAAAGAGATAACACTGAATATGTCTCTCGATGGTTGGTTTGTTAGCAAGTTAAAGCTGTGAGATAGAAGTATAAATGGATGTTACAACCATTACCCATACTAGAATGGAAATGTTAAAACATCACTATGGACTTTTTCATCAGACTTCCCAAAACATCAAAATGCAATAATGCTATCTGGGTTATAGTTGATCATCTTATGAATTTGGTGCACTTCATTGCTATTAGAGAGGATTTCACTCTTGATCAGCTTGTCAGGATATATATAAAAGATGTGGTAAGATTGCATGGAGTACCACTTTACATTATATCTGATCAGGATCTGAGGTTTACCTCGATGTTTTGGGGAAGTATTCAGCAATCTCTAGATTCATATTTGAGTTTCAGCACAACTTGTCATCCTCAGACAGACGGTCAATCTGAGAGGAAAATTCAAACATTGGAAGACATGTTGAGAGCTTTGTCTATGGATTTCAATGTTTGTTAGGATCAACACCTACCTTTGGTTGAATTTTCTTATAATAATATCTTTCACTCCAATATTCAGATGTCTCTTTATGATGCTCTATATGGAATAAAATGCAGAACTCCAACTTGCTGGGATGAAGTTGGGGAAAGAAAGCAATTAGGACCTGATCTTGTTGATGATATTTCCAAAAAGGTTAGATCTATTCAACAACACATAAGAGCAGCTCAAAGTCAACAAAAAAGTTATGCTCACAACTGACGAAAATACCTAGAGTTTTAAGTGGGTGATAAAGTGTTCCTACGAATATCTCTTTGGAATAGAGTAATGAGATTTGGAAAGAAGGTCAAGCTGATCCATAGGAATATCGGTTCTTTTAAATGTTGGATCATGTTGGGAGGGTAGCTTACTGATTGAAACTTCCACAAAATCTCTCTCAAGATCATGATGTTTTCCATGTATCTCTCCTGAGAAAGTAAATACATGATCCTTCACATGTAATAAGCTCAGAAGTTATACCGCTAGAGAATGATCTTTCTTATAAAGAACTGCCAATAGATATCTTGGATCATAGCGAAAATGTTCTACGAAAAAAGACCACTCTCTTGGTTAATGTTTTAAGGAGTAGCCACTAATTATAAGAAGCTACATGGGAACTTGAGGATATGATGAGGGAGAGGTATCCTAATCTGTTTGTTACAAAGTGAGAAATTTCGACAGTGGAATTCATTTTAAGGGGGGTAGAATGTATCACCCTGAGATTTTATGAGAAATATATTTTTTTACGTGTTATGTTATACGCAACACCAAATAATCTTTCACTACACACAACATTGTCTTGGCTTGCGTTACACGCAAGAGCAACCTTCCTCGATAGCTTGCGTTATACGCAATACCAAGTTTTACTAAACAATGATATATTATTATAATATTATGAACTATCCATTATGAATATTATTAACCAAATTTTGAATTTTATAACATTATAATTCATCTTACGCATTTTCTAGAATGAGATAGGAAAACACAATCAATTTTTCGGATAAAAGATGTATTTGTCATAAAATGCAGTTTTACCACCTTTTGATGGTGCACCCATTATAAATATAATTTTTGAAAAGTTTATAAGTTCAATATTAAAAAATAAACTTCTTATTTTGAATCGGGATATAAAAATTTACATTGGATAAATTTTTTATACTTTTCTGAAAACATTCATATTTTTATGAATAGTAAAAAACGCTAAATTTTTCTTAAAAACAACATTTTTCATCCAGATACATTATATGGTTAAATGATAAAATTTAATTTTTTTTTTAATTATAAATAGATTATATTTTTACCATTTCATATAATTTATGTCATTACCATTAATTTTACATAGAATTTATAGGTAAAAACATTTCAATCCTTGACAATGTTTTAAATTTTAAAACCCATTTTTTTAACAATGGGATTAATTTTAAATTAATTACTACAACTTCTATTTCTTGAATTTTGAAAAATTGATTTCATATTTGGATTCATTGGGTGAAAATTATCTAAATATTTTACTTTTTTTTGATATTATGAATAGTAACTACGGTAATTTTTATTTACTACAGTTAAAGGTAAACCAGGTAATTAAGGGTAACAATAAGATTATAAAATTATCCTAAGACCTTAAAAAATTCTATTGGATGAATAAATGTCTACCCATATCACTTAAGGGTTTCAATAGATTCATTTCATGGACTTTTGACCATGAAAATGATATAATTATTATTAAAACCAAAGAAAATGACAACATGTCACTCTCTTATATCTTATAAGTGTAATAATATTAATTTAGTGATAAACCTCATAAAACATCGAATTCAAATGGTCTAAATAAATATAATAAAATTATCTACATCATTCAAATATATTTATAATTTTTAGGGATTAAATAATTATCATTAACGATGACACAATAGTGATGTAGAAATTATTTTATTGCTTGAAATATCAAATAAATGGTTTCAAAAATATTAAAATAAATATTATATGAACTAATTAATGTTATAAAAAATATTCTAGATGAATATGACATTTAGGAATCTATTAAATATTTTTTTTAATATATCCTCTGTGTGGATTTTATTTAAATTCAAATAAATGAATAGTGTCAAAATTGACACTATTGTTATTTTATAAAAATAACATATTATAAAATTCTTTAAAAATCAAAAAAATATTTAAAAATATTAAATTGAAATTTATATGGTCTAAAATGTCATAAAGTAACCAATTATGGGCAATTCACAACACATAAGTAATTATTTATAACAATTTAAAATTTATAATATTATTACCACAAATAAAATTTAATAGACTAAATAAGGATAAATCAAGTTGATAAGGTTTAAAATAAATTCCCAACATGTCTAAATTTTATTGGATGATGATATTAAAACCCTATATCATCTGATATTTGGATTTGAGTCATTTTTGGAGGTTTTTAAGTGGTATTTGAGATTATTATAAATTAATATTTTAGAGGTTTCCAAAAGTGCCACTCTCCTCTCTTATAAAAGGGAACCTCCTCCCTCTCCAAATAACAACATTTTGAGCCTTCAAGATCGCCCAAACCCTATCCATTTCACTTCTCCACTTCCATATAAACATACTGGTGGTCCTGTTATTTTTCAAATATCATTTTTATTTCCCTAAGAGGAGGTTTAGAAGAGGCGTGTCGAAGAAGACGTAATATACTTTTCTAATTTTTTAAAATATATTTCTTCTTCTAATTCCTCTTATTTATTTGTATAATTATACAGTAATAACATCAGTATCACTCATATACTGGTATTTTATTATAAATATTAAACAAACCTATTTCACCTTCTACCAATCCTATGGAAAACGAAATCACCGCGCGTGCGTACGTACGGAATACTGTCTCCATGCCGTGGTGTAATCTGTTTTCCACCACTACCTTACTTGGATGGGTATAATGGTGTAAAGAATAACTATATATTATTATTATATATTTATATTAATTCTGAGATATTCTATTATCCACTCCAATACCTATCATTAATTATGGGAATGATATCGTCGCTCGTGCATACGTACGGCTTACCGTCTCTACAATGCGATGTGATTCATTCTACATGATCTTAATTAAACCATGATTATAAAAACAAATTGAATGAATAAATATGATATATATTATACTATTACCATTCTATAAATGATTTATCTATAACCTAAAAATAGTAATAAGAATTTATTTTACAAAACACACATAAGAACATAAAGCAATAAACACTCGAATAACAAGTAGTAATGAAATATTACTAATAAGAAGATAGTAATATGACCATATATGATATCATAACAATTAATATGAATCTCGAATAAGTCAATGACATTATTTAAATCATTATACAGGAGGTTCGAATATGTACAGAGCATATCAGACCTAAGGTAAGAGAAAATCTCGCAATCTCATTTTTAGCCAAGATTGTTTATACATCAGAATTTACTGGGGCATATTTATCATCCTCATCAATGTTTCCTCAATATGTAATATTATTTATATCCTCCTAAAAATTTTTAAATACAATTTTACCTATTGGTGATTTTTTATTAAAAGATATGAAAGTAATATTTTTTCGTTTTCAGTACGAGATACTTTTTTACTTTTCCGGCCAAAGTATGAGAAGAATGTTTTTTTAAGTTATACGACATGAATGGTTTTTTATGATTTCATAGAACATTATTTATATGAATATTACATTACAATTTTACAATTTTATTTTCAATTAACTTCTTTTATTTTAAAATTGTATGACATGCTGAGAAAGGAAAAATGTTTTTGAAGTATAAAGGATATTTTCCTCAGGAACAGAGTTCAAGTGTTTTATCAAAATTATTTTCCATCTAAGATATTATAGGGTTATGTTTATATCCCTATTACTAATTTTATTTGATTATTTTATGATGGAATTATTTTTATGAATTCCTTTTATCTTATAGGGATTATGTTGTGATGGCATGATGTTTAAGAATCCCATTTTTATTACATGGGTTATGATATGATGAATGATTTATGATTTTATGGCACACATAAGAATGGTTTCATTATGAGATGGGTGGGACCTATATCTCCTTAAAATTCATTGGGTAAATATTTATATCTCGTGATATAGACATGGCTGGAATGGAACGTTAATATGGTTCAGTGATATAGGACTGGAACGAGGAGTGAACTCGGTTCAGTAATGGACTTTGTCTGCTATGATGGTCTTGTCAATAAGTATTGACTAATATGAAATGATTTTCTATGATTATGTGTGAATGCCACAAAGTTCATGTATCATGTTATGAATTTTGGGATTAAATTTCAGTACTATGATTTATCCCATGTCATGATATTATGATCCCTTTTACAAGATAATATTTTCAAAATGTTATGTTCTTATGAATATGATATGATTGATATTTCCTTTGTTTTCCCTTATTGGGAATTTGAGCTCACCCATTGTATGTTTTCTTTTCCCCAGGTCAGGAAGAAGGTTATTAAGTAGGATATTCCAAAAGGGACTCTAGATATGATGAAATAAATGGGAGATAATGTAGATGATTTATGAACCAGTTGTTTATGTTTCCCAGTTTCTAAAGACACTATAACTTTATGGTCCTATCATGGTTTTTTTATATGTTGTAATACGTATGCTTCAATTTTGATATAATAACAATGTATGTAAATCATGGGTCATTATAACCTAATTTACATTTTTTCAAGGGTTAGAATAGTTAAAACATTCTCATGATATAAATGAATATTTTAAACTATAATCAAATCATATGTTATCTATTATTGAATAAATAACTGGAATACATGTCACCACTTATTTTTTAGGGTCCCCCTTATTTGTTTTCGTATCTTATATTTTCCAATTCTATATAGGCCTTGGGGGTACTTTTCTAGTTATCCTTAAAACCCCTTCCCATAGTTCATTGGTTCATATATATTCTTTATTCCTCAAAGTTAAATCATTAGATAATCAGTTGAGGGTTGATAGAAAATTTCCTTTAATCTATAGAATTTGTGGGTTAATCCTTATGAAACATTCTAGCATAGGGAACTCCTTCCTATACTGAAATCATTTCATTATCCCCTTCATAAATTTTTGAGTTGTTTCATCCCTCCATTTTGACATGTTGGATGTTTTAAATTCTTAATACAATGAAATTTTTCCACCACTCTACTAGAATTAAACTCCATTTTCCATATTATCATTAGAATCATTCAAACTTTAATATTATCTGATCACCATTTAAACTTTTATGGAACAAAAAAAATTTATTCACAGATGTAAATGTCTCAAATAACCTATTATTTTCATAGATTCATCTTTATCCCCCTAAAAAATTGGTCAATAATACTTCTGCTGTCAATAAAAAATTTTGAGGTGTATCCTTAAACACTTTTTATGTTTTCATCATACTCTATAATATATTTTTAGTAAATTTCATTAATTATAATGAAATTCATATCAATTATTATTTATAGAGTGGTAGAAAAAAATTGAAATAAAATTCCATTATTTTTCTACTTCATCACTTTGATCTCTTCCTTAGGCTTCATATTCTTGGTCAATGTCAACCACTGATTAGGTTTTTCCACCATATGATAAAAATACATTTTGAAATTATTTTGACCTAAGAATTATTGGATATTAAGATAAATTAAATGGATTTGGTCTATTTTATTTAGATTAAGGGATTATTAGATCCATTAAAATTCAAAATCATTTTTGTGTAAATGTCTCAATTGAAACGTTCTCTTTCATAGGGTGTGTTAATTCCTCATGAATCATGTTTACATTGTAACCATGATTTAATTGAGTAAATACTTTCATGAGGATATTAAATTATGATCCCAATGGGTTTGGCATCTCATTTGGTCGATCATCACATTAGTTATTGACTATATTTCACCTAAAACTAGTCACTGTATAAAATAAAGGTAAAATTTTGTATGAGAATTTTCAAACTATTAAAAACATAAATGGGAAGTTATTAATACCAAAGGGATAATTTAAAAAATGGAATTTATACTATAACCTATCATTTTAAAGGTTTCAATATATGTAATCCATAGTCTATTTCTTATCATTAAATTTCATTGTCCTTGTTTCCCTTTACAATGGTTTATAAAGATCTTATAAATTTACCAAATCATATCCCTCAAGAATTTCAAACTATGTGTGTATCAAGACCTATTTATTGAGAATAGGGTATTTGTTGAGTTAAAAAATAAGGATTCCTTTCTATATTATTACCCCTAGCTAAATTTATTCCAAATACACATCCACTTGTAGTATCTATACAGGTACTTTGTTTCACTGAAACCAATTACTCGATAATTTGACAAACTTTACAGATGTTTTTCTATTTTTTTATACCTATGTCTTTCACTAATATTTTATAGTTCTAATCCCTAAAAAGATAAATAACTTTATCTTATACCAACTACAACAACCCATACCTTTCTTATGCATTAATTCGTGATTTATTTCATAAAGATAAACATAATGGGATCAAAAAGAATGGTGAAGCATAGTGTATTTGGTAAATATGGTACTTAGCACAATAAAATGAAACATAGATACCATGAAAATATATAAAAAAACTCAAAACATACACTTAAAATTCCATTTACATTCTAAAACTAAACTGGATAACCTGGGGACATATATAATAAATAGGTGAGATATATGGTCTAGTAAAGGAATAACCAAATAACAACCTGATAAAAGGAATAAATTTTATTCAAGATGCATATCATGGTAAAATTAAATGGTGATAATAATAAACAAAAACATAAAATCATGACATAATATGATAACATCATGGTATTATAAAAAATATAAAAAGTGTATAAAACATGAAATAATAAGGTTAAGTCTTGTATTATGGGTGAGAAAACAGAAAATTGTGTGATTATTCAAATTAACCATGCACCATACGTGGCATCTAATGAGATAAAAAAATTATAAAAATAATTGTAGGAATATATAATTTCATACCCACCAACTATAATCATATAATGTATATTAAATTGTGCACTACATATACCATAGAACAAATGAACAAGTTTTATCACATTTAATCCCACAATTATTGAGTGTGAGTTACATACATAGAAGTTCCCAATCAATATAGGATAGGAAAACCTAATTTAATACCCTTGAGTATAAATGGGTATGGGACTTCACAACATAAAAGTTTTGAAATGAAAATCATGGGATACTTTATAGATCATAATAGTTCTACATAAAAATACCTATAAGTGATTACTAAGAGTGAAAGTTGGCATCTCATTACTTAAAAGTCGTAAGGATAGTAAATGGATGTGTACAAACATATTTCATCATGGAAAATTATAATTTAAAAGGATTAATATAAGTATATCACTTTAATAAATATGAAGATGAATGGAATCCCTTACCTTGAGGTGGTGACTCTAAATAGGTGGGAGGAGTTTCTTAATAGCTTGGGAATTCCTTGGTAGGACTTTAGAGAGAGATATGGAAAGGAACATCATTATAAATGTGATTTTATAGAAGTTTAATGGGAGGATGGGTGGTTTGTTATTGAAAAAGAGTTGGAAATTTTTTATTAATGTCTAAATTTTTGTTTTTTAGTCTGAGTGACAAAAAAACAAAACACAAACCATCCGATTGATTTTAACAATTGTTCTTAAAAAATAGGAGTGGTTTATACTATTTTATTATGATAATGACTAAACTCATTAAAATAATATCATTATTTATTTCTAAGTGAATCGTGTTCAGAAATACTTATTTAAAAAACATAAATTATAATATTCGATTGGTATGATTCATTATATATTTGAAAAATTATTAAAATTGATTTGAAAAAATGATTTTATTCTTAAATGTATATAATATAATTTATCACATTTCTTATGAGTTATTATGTTTTCATAATGTATACCATATATTTATAACATATTTAACTTTTTCCAAATAATTAAACTATCATAAAATATTATGAAAAATTCACCATTACATAATTTTGATATTTTTATTTTAAATATATTTATTTATTTTTAAAAAATTAAATAAATATATGAACAATTTTAAATAAAAAAAATTATTTATTAGAAAATGTTATTTTTTAGGAAAAATCAGCATTCTGGACCCAATGATAATTATAAGTGAATTCATTAAATTGTATTATTAATTATATTTAAATAAATATTATTTAATAAGACTATTTAATGTACCTATAATGTATTTAAAAATTTGTTGAATTTTTGAAATAGAGTTCTTTATCTAAAAATATATATTTAAAAAATTGATTTCTTCATATCAAAATAAAATATTTATCAAACTAATTATATAAAGATGTGTATATTCAAATTAATAATGATAATTAAATAATTATTTTATTAAAATGAAATATATAAAAATTCATACTCCTAGAGTCAATATACATGACCCCATATTATATCAATGTAATCCCTTATGGCAAGTTTTACGATGGTGGTACATTCTAGGGTGGTTTGGTGAAAATAGTTTGGGATATGATCAATATGATCATGAACATATCCCATGAGTTTTATCTCTCTTTGGTGTGTGGGTGGAAAATTTTTCAAGGCCTCTGTGTGGAGGCTCTCTCCCCGACTCGCTTTCTAGGGTATCCCTTCAGCTCTGATTTGGAGGGGGGAGGTTCGTGGGATCAACTTTGTGCTGGAAGTCCTTGTGACGCTTCCCCCTTCCTTCTACCCCTACTTTTCCTTTTTTTTCTCTTGCATGTTTGGTTTCAGTGGTCTTCACGTAGTAGGTGAGGGGCTCTGTTGCTTTGATTTTGGGTGTTCAGTGGGTGTTCGTGCAGTGTTGTAATCATTAGTTCTCCTCTACCCCACCTCGATGGTTTCTTCCTCCCCCCATGGTGGCGCATCTTGGACTTCAGCGTTGATCCTTCTGTGGTTCAGATTTGACCAGATTCATGCCCAGAGTGGCGTTTCTGGGTCAGATCAGCTCGGATCTCTCCATCAACGACGCAATATCAGTTCGTTTTTGGGCCTCCCAGTCTTGGGTGACAGAGTTTTGGCTTTGTTTCGTGGTTTTTCCATCCTCTTAGGGTTTCTTCCATAGTTGTGTGGTTGGAGGAGATCTCACGGATGGCGGCAGGGTTCTTCTGATAGGTCCGTAAAGATTTGATAGTGGAGCTCTCGTGTAGGGTTGAAGTTTCTGGTTGCAGTTGGCTCATTTTCTGAATGTTGATGTTTGAATTTTGTTTGTTTTTACAGATGTTATATGTTTTGATTGAGATATAGTTTTCGGTGGATATGCAATAATTTGATGATGAGATTGATTTTGAAATGAAGCAAACGGTGTAGTTTCATTTTGCGATGGTTTGATTCGGTTCTATTTTGGTGTGTGATTCATTTAGTTTGTGATTTTTATAGCTTTCACTTGGTCTGTGGTTTTGTAGCTTTCAACGTGTATGGCTATTTGGATTCAGAATATTGACAGTAGTCTTATTATGGGGTGATGATTGTCGACCTTTTGACCTCGAGGTTGTGTTATTTTCTCTATGTCTTTGAATTCATGTGAGGTTTCCCCTTTTATCCTTAAAAGGGGGGTTTATCCAAATAAATCTATAAAATTTATTCCTGCTCTATGAACATATCCCATAAAGGGTTTTTCTCGTGTTTCAATTGTTTAATCTGTGCTTTGTCTTAGTTAAGATTAAATCACATTGATTCTATTTCCCTCAAAATCATAGATAAATGATCAATATTGGGTATCATCCTACTGGTTTTGGTCATTGACTATTTCTTATTTATTAATTAGATGTTATCATATCCATTAATATATAATAATCATGATTGTTACTATATAATGGTTTTATTATTAATTTTAACAATTCCTAACTATCTTTTAATACAATCAAACAATTATTGTTATATTTTATGATAGTACAAATAACAGATGAAATATGGGGCATCAGTTTTCTCTAATTACATTACATAATAAGGTATTTATTAATTCAAAATGGATTTTCATTAATAAATGTTTTTGGTTATTATGATGAATACGATTTTTTTCAATGTAATAAAGGATTGTGGGGTTACACTATTTGGCTAACTAAATCAGATTTTTGTTTATACAACATGGATATCTACTCTAAATCTTATATATATTTTATTAAAAATAAGTTTTTCATAGGTATTAAAAATTAATTTCATATGATGTGATACCAGGTAAAATTAATGAAATTTTTCCAATTTTTTTTAAACATATCTTAAAGAGTTTTTTTATAAGATTTCATAAGTTATTGTGTAGATACAATATATGGTTAAATGACACTAAGATTATGAGTCATTGGTGAAAGTGTATATTGATGGAGATATTCCCTAATTTTATTATATTATATATATATATATATATATTTACACTTTGTTATATGATAAGATATATCATGTCATCAAAAAATATCTGCAAGAAAAATAATTTTTATGTGCATACATTTACTGTATATAGTTTTTTATGGTATATAGATATCATATAACACTTCATTACTAAATAATGACACATTTTTAAAAAAAATTACTACATTTTCATTCTATGATTTATTTGGTTTTCAAATGTTATGAGGTAATGTTCATATTTTCCTATAATGGGTATCATTTATTGTAATGTTACATAAAATAAAACATTGGATGAGTTAATTATCTAGGATATTTTTATTTAGAAATATTCTCCTTAACAAATGATTAAATTAAGGAATGAATTTAGACTAACCTAAAAACTATATATATAGGATAATACTACCATAAAATGGAGTTTCTTTCAAGAAGGCATCCTTTTTTTCTGATTGTCCATTACTCGTACCTCTTTTTCATTTCACTTTTACATCCCATTATACTAGAATATCGTGGGTGGGGGAGACTCCTCATAAATATTCAAGTGATTTTATATGTACCCTTAATACATAGTAGATAAGTTAAATATTTTTCCTATATCTTTTGATATTCATGAAGCTAATAAGATTAATGAGGATGTAAAAACTCATCTATTTAAGGGACACATTATAGTGTTCTTCATTTTATCTATATCCACAGTTTTTTAATAATAGTGACCAAGGATTGTGTGGTTTCATATATTTTTCTTATTATTATGTTAAGTATTTATATATCCATATAATCCCAACATATAAATTATATAGTTCCAAATCATGATGATTTTTTTAATATTGTTAATAGTGATTGTCCGAGTAGGGGGTGGAAGATGTTATAGTGTGGTTAGAAATTCCTCATGTTTGTGTTGTGTGAGTGTGTGTATGTTTTTACAATACTCATCCTAAATAAAACTTATTTTCAATCATTTTATGAATTTACATTTAACTTTCCATTATTTTTGATTGATGTTAGATAATCTCTAATAGTTAGGTCCAAGATCAAGAAAGATGCAATATAACAAGAACAAGAAATTCAAGATTGCATGAGGACTACAAAAAGTATAAAAAAAATAATAAATTAAACAAAGTATGAGATCATGAGAATTGATATTTATATATCATTTCTTCTAATTTTTTACCATTGGAATATATATTAAGTTACTCATATTGGAATCTAGTTGTCACTAAAATTTATTGGTCCATTTAATGTGTTGGAATTTGTTAGAGATGAATTATATCGCATTGCACTACCTCGATGGTTAGAAATTCTAATAGAATGTTTCATGATTCATATCATAGGGAGTACCATCATGATCCATCGTATGATATTTATTTTAGAGAAGTATATATCGAAAAGGATAATATATTTATTGAGGTCATAACCAAAATTTAGGATCATGGATAGATCGTTTTATGGGGATGAGTTGTTCCTTCAATGTGAGAAATTTAAAGGAATTTTAATATATAATAAATCACTTGGGAATGGGAATCACAAATGATTGTTACATTACTTTTTTGTAACTGTGAAATTAGAATAAATGTATATGGATTATTTTTTTCCGGTGTTTTTTTTTGTTTTATGCTTTTTGAGGAAGAAATTTTTTAATGTGGTATGTTATATACAGTCCCAAGTTTTGAAAATTTTGGAGTTTGAAATTTTTTATATAATTTTAGATTATAAGTGTAAAATATTATTTTATTTTATTTGGATTTTTTTAATGTCAATTTTAATTAAATAGATATAATTTACCCTTTGTGGGTATTCTTATAATATTAATTTTGTTTGATTTTGGAAAGATATTTAGTATTAATAAATTATTAAAATTATTTATTTGTTATATTACATGGTTATTTTTATATGAGTTATTATTTTTCTTAAATAAATAATGTGTCAAGTTAGGGTGGTGTTTTGTAGTTGTAAGAATAAATGTTTTATGATACATTCACTACAACAAAACTTTTTTTTAGTGGCGATTCTAGGAACCCCCGCTAAACCTTTTGTAAAAAATGTTTCACGGCGGTTTATAATAGACCGCCACGAAATGTTGGTTTTTTTAACACCCAAACATCCTTCCCCCGCGACCCTGCCCCCCCCCCCCCCCCCCACCCCGCTTCCCCTGTGACCCCGTCCCCCTGCTTCCACTAGCGACCCCGCGACCCCGACCCCGGCGACCCCGCGCGACCCCGCGCGACACCGGCAACCCCGTGACCCCGCGACCCCCAGCCCCCCGCGACCCCAGAAGTTGCACTGTATTCCCCTCTAGGTAGGGTTTTGTTTCTCCTTTAGGTTTTTTTGGTTTTCTAGTAGGTATAAGAATCAAATCCCCAAGAAGGGTTTGTGTGTAATTAATACAATAAAATTTTATTAAAATGTGGTTGAATATAATGATATTTGGGGATGTTTTTATTATGTGTTTGGGTTTAATGCCAACATAGAAGATATATTTTGGGTGCGGTTGGCAATAATGAAAACCTGATGAAATGATTTTCATGGATTTAGGTGTAATTCCATCTCAAGTGTGTTTATTAGTGAGGGGTTGCGTGTATTTATAATCATGGATATTCATGAAATATGGGTTTGTTGTAATGACAACCATAGACCATACAGGGAATGGAATGGATGTAATTACAACAATAAACCTATTTGAGTTATGGGTTGCGTTCACTTCCAACATGTGTTGTTTTTTTTATATGAGTCGGTTATTAAATTGGATATACTTCCAACTACTATTCATTTTGGGAATATTTCATGATAACCATAGGTATTTATTTGTAACATGTTTAGAAATAACAGTAAAACTGGATGAAGCAGGTATAGTTGATCCTCGAAGTCATGATGGAACCCAATAACATAAGGGGTATTTTTTATTTAGGTTATATTATTATTATATCAATGTCACGTCTATATAAAATTATATTCTCTATATTTGGGTAAGAAAAATGTTAGTGGTGGCCTCCTAATTTGTACTCAATCCCAAATTAGGCTAAATTGTATTTGAGAAGATTTCATGGTTTTTTTCATGGTCATTGACCATCCGGCTATCTCGATTCACATCATCACATTAATTTTATTTGTCATCAAATATCTAAAATGTTGAGTATTTAAGATGTTTTTATCTCTTTAAACCATAGGTAGTGTCAATAATAATGGGGTAATATCTAAGGTAGTATGTCTCAAGTGAGTATGGAATGTTGGAATAAATTAGTCCATTCACCCAAACCCATGAAATGATCTAGTTGTTCAGCAATAAAGGTGTTGATCATGTTCCCTCAGAACCAAGTCTAATGAATATTTCCATGTCCCATATCAATAATCCCTACCCTCATTGTTGTATGATGGAACTACATCATAGAGGCATAAAATGTACTATCACCCTGTTTCTTTTTAGAATAGAACATAATTTTGTAATGTCCCCTACGTACCAAACCGTTCCAAGAAAATTTTCCCATAGGCTTGAAGAAGATTCCATGAATTCTATTTGTCACTATGAGAAAGACATCTATGAAGACCAAGAAAGTACCAATAAGGGGTGTTCTAATGGTGAATAGAGGTGACAATGTGGTCTGAAAAGAATGATTAGATTCTATCATTAATGTATTCATTTAAAATAAGTAAAGGGGAACCATAGTAGCCATTGAAATGGATATGGAAGAACCCATGAAAGTTATCTAAGATCCCAATACCAATCATGTCCTTGAATTCGAATATGGATTCATACTACAAAACTGTATCATGGTGGCTTGAAGTGAAACTGTGCTAGATAATTTGAACTGATCATGTGTTTCCAAGACCATGATAGTTATAGTATAAGGATTTCATTATGATTGGTGGGGATGGTTAATGATAGCCTCCACAATTATAATTTAATGAATGGTTCCATCCTCTACCTCATTCCACCTTTTAGATGGTCTCTCATTAACCAATGGATACTCCATACATGATTTTGAACCATTTCTTTGTGTTGAGTTTTGTTCACACCCTATATCCCCTCTCGCTCTCCTTTTCCACGTCTTTTATTTTAAATTACACTTAAATGATTATTTTACTGGTTTTTTTCATTATAGGGCGGTATGTAACGGTGTAATGAGTCCTTGGGGGATAGCCCTATATATTGGGTCTGTAGGGGTCTTCTAAAAATTGGTTGTGGATGTTGATTTATTTGGAGCTAACCTATTAGGATTTGATACTGAATATCACACCTTTCCTTAAAGCATATAAATTTATCCCTATGGTATATTTCAGTCATGGATGATAGTTCCACCTAAACCACATAATCAATCAATGGACTGATTGAGAAAATATCCAACCTACTACCATTAGATTCTATTGAATGAGAATAGTATTAGTATTCCACTATTTGTAATGGTCATTCTTCACCAGTTGGTCTCTATTTCTTATTGACTCAAGAATTAATAATGTATGTTTTAAAGCTTCCAAAATCATTCTATTCAATGTGATTGTTGTACCCTGATGTTTAAACATTTGAGAATAATTTTAACAGTTAAATAAATTATGAAATTATATTATTCTGCACCTTCCAATTTGGGTATGAATCTCTTTTGTATACCCCAAATACATAACATTAGATTCTCCTTTTTTAATGTCTTATCAAAACCATGGTCATTTTCATAGGATATAAAACTTTGTGACACAATGGTCTAAACATCATGACCATAAAATTAATGTCCCCCTCCAAGGTATTATATGATCTTAATAATCCTTAATTCACATCAAGTTGTGTTTTGGAATATCTATGAAGACTAACTAATCATTGGTTCTATGTTTTTATATATAAAAATTTTAGCAGCTATAGGTCTGAGAACCATGACCATAAAATATCTAAGTCATTTCCTAAGGAGGTGCACTGTCTTCAAAAACTCGCAGTGGTATACCTTGCTTAACATTATTTCATTGATGTTTTCCTTATACTTGATGTCGTTGTTAGTCATAAAGCACACATCGTACCTGACCCTTTTTATATCCCTATAAAGGGTTTCCATATTTTTATTAAAATGGTTGTTTGAATCAAGACACTCTTTAAGTTCCGTTAGACTTTTAAGATGGGTCCCATGTTGTGTGACCATGTCACATGGCATGTGATATTTAAATCCAACCAAAAGCCCAGTTCCACAGCCCAGGGGTCCCACGGTACCAGTAATGTCAGATTACATGTTATGTAACCTGTGATTTTCCTGATCTCATGGGGTATTAATTCCTCTAGGTATTCCTACACATTTCTAGATCTCCAAACCTCACCGAATTAGGTATATCAGGGGTCATCCAATCCTCTAGTCATCACAGATTAGCCTTCATTTCTTTAAATCTTATGAGAAAACATCCTCTCATGCCATCCATATCATCCTATTTGAAACTAAGTGGAAGATGATGCCCCGCGGATGTCGTTGGACCGGGCCAACACGTTGTGGTAACGCTGTGGTCACGCCGCGGCCACGCCGGGGTCACACCATGGTCACGCCACGGTCATGCCGCGGTCACGCCGCGGGCACGTCATAGTAATTCTGTGATTTAGCCCTGCTCCAGCCACATCCAGCCCACACCATCCCCCTTCCACCTTCATTTCATCCCACTGCCACCAGCATTCCAGCCCGCAGCAGCCCCCTGCCATCTTCGAATCAGCCCGCACCATCCCCCCAGCACCTGTGACCAGCCCCCTTCCACCAGCATTAGAGCCCTCACCGAATTAGGTAAATCAGGGGTCATCCACGCCTCTAGTCATCATAGATTAGCTTTCATTTCTTTAAATATTCTGAGAAAACATCCTCTCATGCCATCCATATCATCCTATTTGAAACTAAGTGGAAGATGCTTCCCCGTCTATGTCACTGGACCGGGCCAACAAGCTGCGGTCATGCCGCGGTCACGCCGCGGTCACGCCGCGGTCACGCCGCGGTCACGCCGCGGTCATCCTTTCCTTTATTTACCATCCCCATGATAAAAAAGTCAATTTTAAGTATGATATATATAAGAAGGGTGAATGTTTTGAAGAATTAAGTTGGAGATGATTTAGATCTTATATGAGAAAGATATTTATTTTGCAGCGTATCCAATGATTCTAATACTATATGATTCAATCATGGATTGTTATGTTATGTAATTAATATTCACATATAATGATTTAATATCTATTTATAAATAGTATGGGTCACTATAGTTTGTATAGGATTAAGGATCAATTACTTTGGAAAATATAATGAGAAATCATTAGTTATATAGTATAGCATAATCTTCTGTATAAGATAACACCCAATATTATGGTAATGAAATGAGTGTGATTTTCATAGAAAAAATATCCATGGGTAGATACTAAAAATTGATGTGGCTTTAGAAAAGATTCATCTATAAGTAATAATCCAAAAAATAGTTGGTTGAGTATATCTTGGATATAATTCTGGTGCAAGGCGAGTGTTAAATTTCTATAAACCTGGGTTGATAATACTTGGGAACATTACTTGGTCAATTCATATTTTCTTTATGAGCCGTTATAAATGATTTGAATAGATTATGACCATGAATTACTTATGTTGAACATAAGTATTCATAGATTAAAAAATAATTTCTCATTATTGACACAACCTATAAATGATTTTCCCTGATTATTTGAATTTACACTATGATTATAATTTATCACACTATTTTTTTGTTTTAGTCATTAGATATAATCCGAATGAACTATGTTCAAACTAAATTTGATAAACAATATAATTATTTTCCTTATGTGAAACCAAGTGAAATGGGAGCTGGAATGGAAAATCTTTTGATTATGTCAAATTCTATATCACATTACATGACTAAAAATCTTAACATGGATATCATTACATACACTTTTAATGAGAGAAAAATGGAGTTTCATGAAGGTCATGAATATAAAAATATTCAGTTTCTTACAAGTTAAATAAACTAGAAGCAGCACTAAGGGAAATGAATCAATTGAATAGGATGATGTTTTGGGTGTGGAAAATAATTAAATAAATCAAGTAATTTTAAAGGAAAAACAAAAAACATGTTAAATTAAATAGATGATAATAATGGTTTTCAAAATTAATCAACAATGGTTGAATATTTATAATATGTAAAATATGATCATTATAAAAATAAATTTCATAATGTGGCTTGAAGGAATGATAAGATGGTATTGTGAGTAAATTTATTAATTTTATTGGAGAGGAGACTATGAATTACATATGAAAGGAGGGAGGAATTAATTAATAATAAGAAAAATCATAGTTAATTGTCTAAGAATGAAGTGTGATGATTAAAGTGTTTATGCATTATGATGATCATTTATGTTGTTTTCTAAAAATATTTTTTATCTTTTTAAAATATTTTGTTTTTATGAATGTTTTTTTAATAGGTGAGAATGTTTCTGGATGTTTTTTATTTAACTTTCTTATGAATTTTTGGTGATAAAATTTTTTTGGAAAATTCAAATGAAGTAATTAAGTAAAGAAGTTTCATTAAAAATTTATTATATATTTCTTACAAAATTAGATTATTCAATGTTGATCTCAAAAGATAATGTTATCATGATGAAATACATGATACAAGATTTGGATAAAAGGGGAAAAATTTTATGTAAAAACATTATAGGATTCACATATTTAGTCTAACGTACAAAATGGAAAAATATTTTTAACTAGTTTGAAGAATATTTACCAAACAGCAATGTTGTAGGAAGTTTGAAAACAAAAGTTACTAATGTGAAGACTTATTTTATTAGACCCAAACATTCTAGAAAAAAATTGAGGACATAAATAGTTTTTAAAGTTTGTAAAATGTTTATTTTGGATGATGTTTTCACTATAAGAGTCAAATGAAAATCCTCAGACAAAACCTAATCAAACAAAAGGTGATGTTTTTTTATTGAGTTTGTGTAGTTTTGTAAAATGAGAAATAGAAAAGGGGAGAAATATAAGAGATCATATTCTTGATTTTTGTTGTTTTTATGGAAATTAAAATGGAGAAATCCAAGTCATAAATATAGGTAGCATAATAAAGGAAGGAAGATCCCCATGAAAAATAGTTTTTAAATATTTTAAAAATGTAGTCAATCTTCTTAAATATGTCACGAGTAATAGACTAAAGTATATGATATTCTAGACAAAACATTTATATGTATTCTAAACAGAATAATTTTTATTACATCTTATGTAAAGATCAATGTTTTCATTTAATAAATAAGATCTTATGAATGCAATATCATTTTATAAAGATTAATTTGATAGATGAGAATTTAATGAACATTTTTTTATCTCCCTGTGTGATATTTTCTAAGAAGAGTAAGATAATAGATGTGAAAAGGTTAAGGTGAGCCAAATTGAACCTATGAAGAAAAGTGGAAGTGTATGGAAAAACAATTAGTGGAAAAACAATTTCCAGAAGTAATTTTTGGTGATTTTCAATTATTCATAAAAGGTTTCTATAAAAATATTTTCTAGAAAAAGATTATTAAGAAGCGTTACATAAAATTATAAATGAATGGGCCAAGATGATAAGGATGATTAATTTATTTAGGTATTGTCTTTTGTTTTTAAGTAAATATAAAATAATGATAAATCACTTCAATTTTTTTAGTAAACATTGGATAGAGAGTTTTATTTCAAAAATCAGACTCACAATTCATATTCAAGAAATCATACTCTTAATTCTTAATAATTTCCATTGGATTAAGAGGAAATTTTTCAAGAATAAAAGACTCATCAGACTCACCTTGGATTCGAAATGATGATGTGATTGTAATTAAAAATGGAACCATATTCAACATACATTCGATAAGAATTTTGACATTTCATTGATTTATTGAATTTAACACAAATCAAGTGTATGTTGTAAAACATGTGATGCTAGCTTTAGAAAATAAGGGGGAAATATGTTGCCTATCATATTCAGTACAATCGTATTGGGGTTTTATTAGAAATAATGGAACAGTTTTTAGAGGAATTTGATGTTTAAATACTTTATTTGATAAAGTCAGATGATGCTAAAGTTGATATTCAATATATTCTATGTCAGGAAGGATGTCATTCTTACAAGCATGAGTTTTTAAAAGAATGAAGTTAGTTATTATGGATATTTTATTTTTATATTAATAAGAATAGAAAATATTGAGAATAAGAGTCTTAGTTAAATAATTTTTTAATGTTCTTTCAAAAGGGGAAAGGAAGCATGCTAGAAGTTCTAATAATTTGTTTGCCTTTTTTTTATTAGTTGGTACAAAGCTTGATAATGAGAAGACATTTCATTTCCTTCATTACATTTGGAGTAGAGAAATTTAATGAATAAAATATTTTAGAACATAGGCTTCCATCATAATTAATAAATTGTAAAGGGTAGATAGTCTTTCAATTGGTGCAGAGCAATGTAATGATCTATATTCAGTTCTGATTTTCATGCAAGTGGGTAAAGAAAATTGGTCAGAAAAAATGACTTCATCTTAATGATGAAATCGTAGTGTTCAATCAGAATAACGAATCTTAATTAGAACGATGTTTGTAAACAATTTTTTGCTTCCTTATTTACATGTGGGTAAAGAAATCAAGATGAACATCATAATGGAGAATCATAATAGGAAAATCAAATTGAAAAATCATAATCTGGTTGAAGATTTTTTAGATTGACTGAAGGGAGCTGAAGTGTAACAACCTAGGTATTTATAAAAAAATGTTTTCTTCATTTTTATTAATATTTATAAATAAGATATTATTTTTACAATAAAGGGGATTCTTTTTCGGATAGGGTACTAAACATGAAACAATAGGTTTCTTTGCAATCTTATGTTGTACACAACGTTGAGTTATACAAATAATATATTACAATATTATTATTATTTTTAAATTGTAGTTAATACGTAGCCAGTTTTGGGAGGGAATAAACATAAATAACCATATTAGGATTAAAAAAAATTAAATTTCTTTACATTTATCCAATAAATTTTAGAGGCTTAACATTAGAAAGAATATGATTTTAATCTTGAAATACTATAATATTCATTAAAAGGTTGTTTTACCACCTTTTGATGGAGAACCTATTTTAAATATAGTTTTTGTCTGTTTTATATTTTCCATTTGACAAAATAAACTTATTCTTTATAAGTAGGACATTAGAATTTACTTTGGGTAAATTTTTATCATTTTTCGGATAAAGTTCATTTTTTAATGAATAATGAAAAATAAGGTATTTTAAGTCAAATCTTTCTTTTAATATAATTAATTATATAGTTAGATTAAACTTTCAATTTGTTTTAAAGTGTAATTAGATAATTATTTTTATCATTTAATCCAATATTGGTCATTTGAAATAATTTCACTTTGAAATTGGAGATAAACACATGTCAATATTTTGGATGTTCTCACTTCTTAAAAACACAGTTTTGGGTTTTGACAATAGGAATTAATTTTAAATTAATTTCGGCAATTTCTGTGTTTTCAATCTAGAAAAATGGATTACATATTTGGAATCAATAGGTCCTAATTGTGTAAATATTTTCCTTTTATTTTTATACATTAAAAATAGTGACTTCAGTAAATATTTTATTTACCATGGTTAAAGGGTAAATCTGGTAAATAAGGGTAAAAAATAATATTATAATAAAATTAAATTACCCTAACACATGTCCTAATACTCTTTTATGAGATATTTATGACCATAGGCATCCATGGGTCTATTTTAGGACCCTATGGATCCACCTGTGTGGGAAAATGATATTGAATTACTTTTTATTTAAAGTTAAGGAAAATGTAACCTAAACATGTATCTTTTAGTAAAACAATTTTTTATATGGGGTTATATAAGTGATATATTTTACTATAAATATTAATTATAAATATATAAATATTTCCTATGTCATGGTATTTTATTTATAATTTTAAGGCACCAAATAAATGAATATATTTATGACAAAATTCTGATGTAGTGATTACCTTATTAGTGAATGTTTTATATAAATTTTATTATAAAAATTAAAATAAACTTATTTTTAAACTTTTTATGTCATAAACTAATTTTAGGTATGATTATGACTTACTATTTTTAAATTAATGAAGTTTTGTTGAAATAATCATGTTGTTATGGTTTTTTTAAAATTCATGATATGAATAGTATATAAATTGACATAAATGAGTTTTTAAAACAAATACTTTTTTATTAAATGTTTTAATAGTACTAAAAATCTAATATTCATTCAAATGACTTAGATAAGGTTTAAAATGTCATTAATGAACCACTTTAGGTTCTATCGGTATTTTATATTAAATATATAGTATGAATATATAAGAAGACATAGTAAGAGTCAAATAATTTAACTAATGATTAAAGTTAAATTATAAGGTTAAATTTGAAACCAAAACTTGTCCAAAACATATTTATTGAGAGTAAATAGAAAAATAAAAAAATTATCTTTGAATTAACTGACTTTTGGACCTTTTGAAACTGAAAATCTTTTTATAATAAAATAATATTTCAAAGCCTTCCTAAAGTACCCATCCTCCCTCTTATAAAAGGGAATAACCTCTAACCCTTACTCACACCTCTCAAGACCGTTGGCTCATCCAAAATCTTCCCAAACAAGCTCTCAACATCCCTTTATTCCTCATAGAAGCATTTACTTGGTCATAAGTCAAATCTACAAGGCCTTTTAGCTTAAATCAAAAGGAGTTACTGGATTTGAGGGAGATAAAGAACCAAAAAGACAAGTAGGAAACAAGGTAAGGGACTTTGTCTCAATATCCTTTCATTAAGGCATATTTTTATTTATACATGAACTTATTTTATATGTTTTATAAACCCATTTGAATTTTAATTTCATTAAAAGGGAATACTTTTCTATGTAACGTTTTACTAAATGACAAATTGAATGTTTATTTTTTAACATACGTAGTAATAAGGATCTTTTCGCCGCTCCGAGCATTATTTTGTATTTGTATTCCTCTACAAGTAGTGTTTATAAAAACAAAAGTAAATACCGTATTCAATTTTTTATGTATTTTGGTATTGAAAATGGTTTTGATAATGGATTGACTATATCAATATCTGGAACTGATATATTGTGATTACAATGTGGAAATGTTATCTTTCCTTTATTCTTGTTTATGTGTTATGTTTATGTCATGGTTATTGGGCATTTTTTACATATACAGGAGGTTATGTGATAAACCTAGGGAGGGTGATCCCATTATTTCTTTCCAATGAATTGGGTAACATGATGGAGGTAAAAATTAATGTTTCTCTTAAGATGTTTAGGGAATATAATGTGATGGGTATTCCAAATGTAACTCTCTATGATCTATGAACGATACGATGTAAGTATGTTATGGATGACAAAAGATACCTTTATTATTTATGATTTCTATTTTTCATTCAAAAATCATTTGATTTCATGAAGTAAGTTAAAGATCTTATGTTTTATTATTGAAAAGTATGATTTCATTGATTTGTATGTATTGATGGGATAATGTTTTCTTATAATATTTTATAAACCGTACAAAGTTTTTTATTCTCATACCATGTTTTTGAAATAATTTTCATAGGGTGTAAGGACTATTAAGAGAAAGGAGGAGTTTAGGAAGATTTATATCAAGAAAATAATTCTTATTCATTTAAGGATTTTTATTTTTGTGGAAAAAAACGATGGAGTAGAAGTGTATAAATTGTGATTTTTAAGATGTTATGTAATAGTTATGGTCTAATTCACTAAAACTCTAAACCTGAAAATATCCTCAATGTGAATTCTTGAATTAACTAAAGATTAATTATTTTTTTAAGGCTAGGGCCTTATATTTGGTATAAGAGTTTGGTTTAGACAACTTTATGAGTTATGATGTTTTTAAATTAATAACCATAAATTATTTTTAACATTGAAATAATAAGGAACTTGAATATTACCATATTTCATTGCCTAAGATATTTCTGTGTTCAGAAAAGTTTTCTGTAGAGTAAATAGGGAAGCTATGATGGGACAACATTAGGAGGAAAACATCCTTCCAAATCAGCAACCTGAGGTGGTCGGAATCATAACTGAAAATTTTGTTGCAGTGATGGCACAATTGACTCAAGATATAAATACTGGAGGTATACATACATGATATCATCCAGATCAACAAGAGAGGAACATTTCAGTAGTAGAGAATTTTATGAGGCAATAACCACCATCATTCAGAGGATCATCTTACCCTATCCTAGATGAATAATGGATTAATGAACTAGAAATAATGTCGATGTCATGGAGTGTTTATAAAATCAAAAGGTTAGTCTTTTTGTTTATCATTTTGAAGGTGAAGATGATCGGTGGTGGTCGATGGTTAAAAATATCAGGGGTAGTGAGGAGATTGATGCACTTTATTGGGATGAATTCAATTGTATGTCTCTTAAGAAATATTTCCCTAATGTGGTTTGACTTAGGATGGAAAAACAATTATTTGAATTGAGGCAGGAGGATGAATTAGTGGCCGTTTGTGAGGAAAAATTCAATTTACTAGAAAGTTATGCTCAAAATTTCTTAATAGATATTAATAGTAAAATCAATCATTTTTACATAGGATGAAAGATCAAGTATCGAATCACTTTAGCTTCATGTGAGTTTAAAATCTATGAATAACTTGTTCAATGTGAAGAGAAGGGGGAGATATATTTTTACAACGATCAGGTGTTCTTTGACAAATATTAGAATAAGAGGTCAAGGTGGCAGATGAAAGGTAAGAAATATTCAAAAAATTATAATAGTAATAAACCTATGTTTACTATTTTTGAAAATTGTGGTAAAGAGAATAACGGGTAATGCATTTTGAACTCTTGTAAGTGCTACTGATGTGTTAAAATGGGACATAAGGCTCATAATTACACTGAAAAATATTAGGGTAATGGTTATACAAAATATGATTTAAACTCTGTAAAATGTTTTTAGTGAAATGAAATGGTTAATTATGAAAATGAGTCTTCAATGAAGAACTAAAATGGTGGAAAGAAGTCAAAATACAATAAAAAATGTGGGGTGAAATCCATTTCAAATACTTCAGAATATGTTGGGCTATCAAATGAAGTAGTATCAGGTACATTGTTTTTTATTCAGATTGTGCAAATGTGTTGTTTCATTCAGTGTCTACACATTCATTCATTTTTGAAAAATTTTATAGCAAATTGAACATTCCATCTTAATATATAAATCCTGAACTTACGGAAAAAACACCTAGAGAAAATGATAAGAAAAAATAAATTATAAGAACATTACTTTCCTTTTATACGGAAAATATCTACCTGCAAACCTTAATACTTTGCCTCTATTAGAGTTAGATGTTATTTTGGGTATGGATAGGCTTTATATTTAACATGATAATATTAACTGTCGAGATAATGAGTTTTATTTCCAAAAAGAATTTCAGTTAGTGTATATACCTGAACCCTTACTTTTTATAACATTTCAAGAAGATGAGAAACTATTAAAAGATGGAAATGAATGTTACCATGCACATATAGTTGAAAATAAAGTAAATATTCATATTAATGATGTGAAATTGGTAAATGAGTATCTTAATGGTTTTTATTATGAGTTTCTTGGTATAATACTAGATTGGAAACATGAATTTACAGTTTACATAGTTCAAAATGATAAGAAATTTTCAAAACCCCCTTATCAAGTGGCTCAAACTGAAAATTTGGAGTTTATTAAGAAATTACAAGAGATATTAGATAAAGGTTTCATTTAACCTGGAACATCATCTTGTGGTTCTCTAGTAATTTTTATTAAAAATAAATATGGTTCAATGATATTATTCATTGATTATAGAACCTAGAATAACATAACTATTATGAACAAGTATCTTTTTACTCGTATCGATGATTTGTTTGATCAGCTCTAGGGAGCTCAGTATTTTTCAAAGATCGACTTGAGGTAGGGGTACCGTCAGTTGAAAGTAAAAAAACTAGACATTCCGAAGACCACATTTCATACTCAATATAGCCATTATGAGTTTGTATTCATACCTTTTGGGTTAACCAATACACCTATTTTATTCATTGATTTTATGAATAGAATATTCTATGAGTTCTTGGATATGTTTGTGGTTGTTTTCATTGATGATATTTTGTTATTTAATGAATGTAAAGAGAAGCACGAAAGTCATTTAAGGGTTGTCTTTCAAAGCTTGAAATAAGAGAATCTGTATGGAAAATTCATCAGGTGTGAGTTTTGGTTACAAAAAATTTTATTCCATGGTCACATTATTTCTAAATATTGAATAATTATTGATCCTTCTAAAACAAAAGCTATTAAATAATGGACAATACCCACAAATATAATTAGGATTTATAGTTTTCTTTGTTTAGTAGGTTATTACCAGAGGTTTGTTGAACATTTTGCATAGTTATCTAGCCCACTCACTAACATAACTCAAAAAACTGTTAAATATATCTCGGAAAAATAATGTGATGATTGTTTTTAGGAATTGAAAAGAATATTGGTGAATGCTCCAGTTTTGGCACTTCCTTCCAAAAATGGTGAATTTTTTATATATAGTGATGATTTGTTGAAAGGAATTGGATGTGTGCTTATGAAAAATGATTAGGTAATTTCTTATGGTTCACGATAGTTAAAACTACGTGGGTTAAATTGCCCTAAACATGATTTGGATTAATCTACTATTGTTTTTGCATTAAGAATTTAGAGGAATCATTTGTACGGAGTAAAGTGTGAAATATGTATTGATAAAAAAAATTTGAATTATATATTAACTCAAAAAGATTTAAACATGAGATAGATGTGATAGCTAGAATTAATCAAGTATTATGATAGCACGATCCATTACCATCCAGGAAAGTAAAATAAAGTGGCTGACACTTTGAGGTGAAAGAGTAATGCAATATTAACCATGATATATTTGGAACAAGATCCTTTGGTTTTGGATTTGATGAATTTTGGATTGGAAGTTGTTGGTGTAGATAATTATTCTATTTTGTTTTAGGTTTTAGTAAAATCATCTATGGAATACAAAATAAAAAAATATCAAAAAGAATATAGTGAGTTTCAGAAAATGGTAGAATTGGTTCAGAAGGGTAAGTTACCTGAATTTAACATTGACAAGGACTATGTTCTGAGGTTTGTAAAGAGGTTATGTGTTCCTTTTGATTCTCATGTGAAGAAAATGTTGTCATGTGAAGCTCATTGTTCTCCATTTTCAATTCATCCTAGAAGTTCTAAAATGTACAGAGATATTCTGGAGTATTACTGGTGGGATGGAATGAAAAGATATATTTCTAAATTTACTGTGAAGTGTTTAACATTTCAACTAGTTAAAGTATAACAGAAGTTATAGAAATGGATTCTTTATCCTTTACCAGTGCCAGAGTGGAAATGGGAAAGTGTGTCCATGGATTTCATAGTCATATTACCAAATAAATCTCAAGGTAACAATGAAATCTGGGATATTGTTGATCAATGGACTAAATCTGCTCATTTTCATCCTATTAGAGATACTCTATCTCTAGATCAACTTTCTCAATTTTATATTAAAGATATAGTCTGGTTACAAGTAGTTCCCCTATCTATTGTATCAGATCGTGATCTGAGGTTCACTTTTAACTTTTGGAAAGGCCTTCATAAGTCATTTGGTACTGAATTAAATTTTATTATAGATTTTCATCTACAATCAGATGGATATCCAGAATGAACTATTTAGAACTTGGAATATATGCTATGTGCATGTTCAATGGATTACCAGGGAAGTTTGGACCAACATCTTCCATTGGATGAGTTTTTATATAATAAAATTTTTCATTCAAGTATATATATTGTTCCATTGAAATCATTATATAGAAATCAGTGTCAAACTCCAGCATTTTGCGATGAAGTAGGTGAAAGAAAGTTTATGGGACTAGAATTGGTAGAAGAGATGGCAGAAAAAGTTTAGTGGATTCTGAAGCACATGAGAATATCTCAGAGAAGGAAGAAAAGTTATATAGATAACAGGAGGAAGGACCTTTCTTTCGAGGTAGGGGATCATGTCTTTCCCAAAGTTTCTCTTTGGAAAATTGTGATGCATTTTGGTAAAAAGGTAAAGTTGAGTCTAAGGTTCATTGGACCCTATGAAATCGAAGATAAAGTTAGATTAGTTTCCTACAGAGTGTCTTTACCTCCAATTCTATCCCAGGTACAAATTTTTTTTCTTGTTACAATGTTGAGAGAGTATATTCCAGATCCATCTCTTGTTTTGAGTCCATATATAGTTCAGTTGGAAGATGATCTTTCTTATGAGGAACAACCAGTACAGATTCATTACCATAGAGACAAAGTTTTGTGGAATAAGATATACCATCAGGTAAAGGTTTTTTGAAAAAACCATATGGTTGAAGTGGCAACATGGAAATCCTAAAATTCTATGAGGGATAAATACCCCCAATTATTTGATAAGTGAATAAAATTGTGAGAACGCAATTCCAAAAATGGGGGAAGGATGTAACAGCCCAGGTATTTATAGAATAATATTTTTTCATTTCTATTAATAATTATGAATATGATATTACTTTTACAATAAATGGGATGATTTATTTGATAGTGTACGCACCACGTAACAATGGGTTTCTTTGAAATATTATGTTGCACACAATGTTGAGTTATATAAAAAAAATATTATAATGTTATTATTTTTAAATGACAGTTAATGATTATATGTTGTATTTGTGGGAATGAATAGAACTAACCATATTAGCATTATACATGTGTGTTAAATGTATTTACATTTATCAAATAAATTATAGAGACTTAAAATAAGAAAAAGATGATTTTAAGCATGAAATACTCTAATATTATTTACAATGTCGTTTTACTACCTTTTGATAGAGAAAAATTTATAAATCTAGTTTTCTTTCACTTTCATACATTTCATTTTACAAAATAAACAAATTATTTAGAATTGGGACATCAAAATTTACTTTGGGAAAATTTTGTTATTTTTTGGATAAAGTTCATTTTTTTAATGAATAGTGAAAATGCAGCATTTTAAGTCAAAATTGTCTTTTCATCTATTTTATTTATATAGTTTTATTGTACTTTTAATTTTTTTTAAGTGTAATTCAATTATTTTTTTATCATTTAATACAGTTTTGGTCATTATAAATAATTTTACTTTGAAATTGTATATAAACACATATTAATCTTTTTGTATTTTATACTTCTTAAAAACATACTTTTTTTTGGACAATGGGAATTAATTTTAAATTAATTTCTGCAATTTTTATGTTTTCAATGTAAAAAAATAGATTCCATACTTGGAATCAGTATGTCCAAATTGTGTAAATAGTCATTTCTTATTTTTAGGCATTATGAATAGTAACTTTTGTAAATATTATATTTAGTATGATTAAAGGGTAAATCTGGTCAATAAGGGTAAAAAATAATAATATAATAATATTAAATTACCCTTACATGTGTTATAACCCTATTTGGTGAGATATTTCTGACCATGGGACTCCTTGAGTCAATTTATGACCCCATGGAGCCACTTGTGTGTGAAAATGAGATTTAATTACTTTTAATTTGATGTTAAGGAAAATATAACCTAAACAGGTATCTTTTAGTAAAACCAATTTTTATATGGGGTTATATAAGTGATCTCTTTGACTATAAATAGTCATTACAACGATAAAAATATTTCCTACATAATGGTACTTTATTTTTAGTTTGTAGACACCAAATAAATGTATATATTTGTTACACAATGATGATGTAGTGATTACTTTATTATTGAATGTTTTAGAAAAATGGTAGTATAAAAATAAAAAAAATTATTTTGAGACATTTTATACCATCCACGAATTTTAGGGATTATTATGACTTTTTATCTTTGAATTAACAATATTTTTAGAAATAATCAATTTGTTATGGATTTTTTAGAATTTATTATATGAATAGTATATTAGTAGATATAAATGTGGTTTTAAAACAAATACTTTATTATTAAATGATTTAATAGTCCTAAAAATTTAAGATTCGGCCAAATGACTTATATAAGTTTTAAAATGACATTAATGAACCACTTGTGGTTCTATTTCCATTTTATAGTAACTATATAGTATGAATATACAAGAAGACATGGTAAGAGTCAAATAAGTTAACTCAGGGTTTACGTAAAACGAAAATGTTAAATTTGAAATCAAAACTTGTCTAAAACATATTGGTTGAGAGGATTTAGAGAAATAATCAACATATCTTTGAATTATATGAGTTTTGGACATTTTTTAATTGAAAATAATTTTAAAAAAAATAATATTTTAAAGCCTTACTAATGTACCACTCCTTCCACTTGTAAAAGGGCATCACCTCTAACCCTTACTCACATTTACCAAGCCCCATGGCTCATCTAAACTCTTCCCAAATTATCTCCCAACATCTGTTCCTTCCCCCTAAAATCCTTATCTTGGTTAGAAGGAAAATTAATATGGCCTTTTAGCTTAAATCAAAAGGAGTTACCCGATTTGAGGGAGATAAAGAACAAACATGACAAGTCGAACACAAGATAAGGTCTTCATCTCAATCTCATTTCATTTTGGAATATTTTGATTTAGAAATGCCTTTCTTTTGTATGGTATATAAAACCCTTTTAATTTTAATTTATTTTAAAGGGAATATTTTTCTACGTATCGTTTACCAAACGAAAATGGGAATATTTCTTTTTAACATACGCAATGATAATCACCTTTCTGTCATCGTGATCATTATTTTATATTTGTATTACTCTACAAGTATTAGTGTTTTTAAAAGGAAAAGTAAATACCATATACCCTTTTAATGTATTTTGGTATTGAAAATGGTTTTTAAAATGGATTTATTATTTTAATATCTTGAACTGATATATTATTATTACAATGTGGAAATGTTATATTTCCTTTATGATTGTTCATGTGTTATGATTATGTTATGGTTCTTGGGAATTTTTTATGTATACAGGTGGTTTTATGATAAAATTAGGGCAGGTGATCCTAATATAGCTCTCTAATACATTGGGTAACATGAAGGAGATAAAGGTTAATGTTTCTCCTAATATATTTATGGAATATACAATGATGGGTATTCCAAATGTAACTCTCTATATAGATATGAAAGCTGCAATGTAAGTATGTTATAGATTCCACAAGTTACCATTATGATTTATGATTTCTATGTGTTATTCATAAATATTATTATTTCATTAAGTAAGTTAAAGAGCGTATGTTTTATTATTGAAAAGTATGATTTCATGGATTTGTATGTATTGATGGGGTAATGTTTTATTTCCTTAATTTATATTTATTACTGAGATTTTTATGCTCATCCCATGTTTTTGAAATGTTTTTCATGGGTATAAGGAAGAGTAAGAGAAAGGAATAATTCAGGAAGATTTATATCAATAAAATAATAATTTTTTATTTAAGGAGTTTTATTTTTGTGAAAAAAATTGATAGATTAGAAGTGTAAAATTTGTAATTTTTAAGATATAATGTTATAGTTATGGCCTAATTCTCTAAAAATATAAACCTGAAATTATCCTTAGTATGAATTCTTGACTTAACTCGAGATTAAGTAATGTTTTAATGTTGGGTCCTTATATGAATTTTGGAGAAGATAAAAATTTCAAGGAAGGTTAAATAAGTAAAATAAATATCTAGGTTTCATGGTGAATTTAATTAGTCAAAGAGAGATCTAAGATTTATGGAAGATTAAAAATTCGAGAAATTGGGTGAAGCAAGAAAACCTTTTTAGAATCTTACTTAAAACATTTTATCATGTCTACTAAAGGAGGAAAATAATTTTATTTTATTTTTTCACCAACATTATTCATGAAAGAGGATAGATAATCTCTGAAATTTAAGTAACAAAAATTTTTTGGTTTGTTTTTTCTTAAATAGGATTTTCAGATTAAAGATAGAAAGGAGAAGAAATAAGATCATATTAAGAGCTTCCATACTGGACTCAGTAATTGGAAAAGTATTTCCAGACTAAATAAGAAGAAATCAGGAATTGTTCAAGTGGTATGATGATAGAGTAATATTTTTTTATTGTGAAATCAGATTTGGGAATCGAATTGGGAATCAGACTAGGATTTTCATACTAAGATTAGAAGTGGTTCATAATTTTTCAACAGTATTCTGACAAAACTATATTTTTGTGTTCAGAAATCGAACATTGAAATAAGGATAAGAAATTGAACAAAGTATTATTACTAATTCTAGGAAGTTCATACCAAATTTTGGGTAAAAAATTGAAGAATTATTCTGAAATATCACATTTGTGAAATTTGATCAATAAGAACCATAACATTATTTATTAAACAAATTGAATTATATCATTTCTCTACATGAAGAACATACACTATTGTATTGAACATAGTTCTTTATGAGTGTAAGGGAATATCCTAATCATTATATTCCACACAAAAGGAATGCTCTCTAGTAGATTGTATGGTATTACATTATTTGTGAACAATAATAAGGACTATCTACTCTTGTTGAGTAGTTAACCTTTTAAATTGTCATGTTTATGTGGTTATGTGTTTTGTTTTTTTAGTACAAGAATATATCATTAATAGGAAGATAAATATGTTTCCTAATAAAGAAAACATAAAAGAAAAAGATATCACTTATTCAACCCCTCCCCCTCTTAGTGGTACATGAATCCTAGTTGGATAATCTCAATTAGTATCAGATCCAAGGTTCCTTTCGTTTAATCCTTGCTAAAGTTTTTGAAATAGAATTTTTGATATAGAATTTGGATTGTTTCAAATTTAAAGGTATTCCAATATTTGATGGTAATAACTATCATATCTAGAAAGATATAATATTACCTTACATATGTCTCTTGGGTATTTTGTTATTGAAGTTTCAATGGATAGATTTTCTCTTATTGATGATAAGGTTCCTCTTACACAAGCTGTTAAGAAGAATCTTTAGAATGATTAAAGATCTAAAAATGATTTACTCTCATCACTTTATGAATTTGATTTTTTAATATTGAAAGGTGTTTCAACTAGAAAAGGTATTTGGGATAAGTTTATAAACACTTATTAAATAAATACAACAATCTATCAGGAAAATCTACAAATATGGAGGCTACATTATGAAGATATTAAAATGGGTGAGCATGAATATATTGAGGACTTCTTTATCGAGTTAAGTGACATAGTCAGCAATATCAGATGTTATGGTGAAAAGCTGAAAGATTCTATAATTTTTGAAAATGTATTAAGAATCATTCATGAAAATATTGACAGTAATGTTTCCTCATTAAAATATAAATATCCCAAAACTCTATCTCGAGATGATATTTATAGTACACTCATTAGTTGTGAAATTAAAATGGAACAAGTTAAGAAGATAAAAAACCTAATAGAGTAAGGAATTTCAAATATTCTAAGAAAGAAAATTCTAATATGGTTCTTAAGGAAGATTATGTTGCTGAATGTGACTCCAAAAACAAAATATGTAAAAATATTAATTAATTTTTATCCTTGTTCTTTAAAAATGTAATAAGAGGTATAGGTAAATTTGAATGGAAACTTTCCTTGAAGTGTTTTGAATGTGGATCCATTAGGCACATTATGGGTATTTTTTTTTTCAAAGAAAGAAATAATAGAATATCAATGAAGAAGAAAGAAGGACAAGAAGGTCATGGGAGAGGCAAGGTGATAAGGATAAATATTTTTTCAAGGGTAAAGATAAAAATATGTTCAAATCTAAAAGAAGAGTATTTTTTATAAATATATTGAATATTAAGATAGTGAAGTTGAATCGAAAAATATTTTCCTGATAAAGAAGAAGAGAATACATTTATTACAATAGTAAATAATGAATATTTCATAAGTAGAAATTATAAAGAGGAAGAAACTCTACTTGAATTTCATTTCAAAGAAGAGTTGAAATAATGTTAGGAAAATATTAGAAGACATGAGAAGGAAAATAGGAAGTTGATAAATTAAATTTCCTCAACAAATAATCAAGATTTTTTTCCTGATGATGAAGATAAGATACAAAAATAGGTTGGTGATTTTAATAAATATATTGAGAAATAAAATAATTATAATGAACATATGGAAGATAACATGAATGAAAAATAAGAAAAATTGGAACTTTTTCAACAAAAATATTACAATGCTAAAAATATTATTAAATGTTTCAATAATTAAACTTTTGATGTTGGTAAAATATCTGTGAAGGATATAACTGAGAAGGATCAACAAAATTTACCTTCAAAAGTTATTAAGAATGTGGAAATTGTTCCTAAAAAGATGAAATCAAGGAAAGGTATATGTGTGGACAAGATTAACAAAGTGAAGAATTCATAATTAAGTTTCTAAAAAAAAAATTTCAAAAATTTCTAAACATTCAGAGTCCAGAAAAGATATTATTACATGTGGTTCCAATAAGGCTGAAAATAAAACTGAGTTTAAAAATAATATTCTGGTTCAAAATAGAAAGTTTGCGGGTCGAAAATGTTCTCTTAATAAGGATTCTAAGAAACATACTCACAACACCAGTAAATCCAAATGTTTTAGAGATAATATTATTTATATGGATAAAGTAGGTATTTTGGTAGATTAGGATATATGGAAAATATTTTTGGTTCAACCAAAAAATTACTACTATTTAACATGTTATGGATAGAAAGGGTTTAGGGGGAGTCAATACTCTCAAAAGAAGAAGTCTGAGAATGATGTTCTGAAGAAAATTGAGAAGGTTGGTGTGAAATTTGAAAATTAGTTCAAACTCCTAGGAACCATTTGTGGATGATGTGAACAACCTAGACATCTTTTTAAGGATTTTATTGTTTTTTTACTAGAACAACTAAAGTTTCTTAGTAATTTTCATAATTCAATGGTGAAAAAGGAAAACACTCTTGTTTTTTAAACTAATTTGAAATTTATAAAAGGTGAATGACCTTGGATTATTCATAATGGGTGTTATTATCATATGATATGAGAGTTAAAGTTGATGAATAATATGAATGCCTTAAAATAAGAAATAGTGACATTTGGCATCGATGAATTTCTAAGAATCTATGGTGTTAGATCAGCCATCGTTATAAAACAAAATATGACATCCAACAAAGCTTTGTATTTTGAAGGGATGAAACAAAATCTATTTAGTATTTCATGGAATTGTTATGAGGTCAAAAAAGTTATCATCATAAAATATGGGTTTCTTTAGAAGAGTGATTGAGATGGAAAGATAGTTACAAAATTCCAATGTACAAAAGGAAACTTATTTGAAGTTTTTGAAATACAAAACTCTTGCTACTTTGGAATGGTGGAAGAGAATCAGTTATGACATAAAAGGTTGGGACACATGTGTCATAGAAACATGATAAGGTTATCAATGTGAGACTATGTACAATATATTCATAATATGTCATTAATAAGATATTAGTGTTTAATTATTTGTCATAAAGTAATGATTACAATTTTTTGTGAAAGATGGTTGACATTTGTTCAAAATGAACCCTGGAACATATTCATTCTGATATATGTGGGAAATAAGTGAACAATCAACTAATGGAGATAATTACTTTACCACTTTTATTGATAAATTTACTCGCATTACTTGTGTTATGTTTATGAAACATAAGTCAGATGCTCTGAAATGGTTTAAAAGTTTCAAGAGGAAATCAGATACGGAATGTGATTATTCCATAAAGAAATTAAGAATGGATAATAGTGGTGAGTATAAGAATAAATAATTTAAAAGTTATCTTGAGAAGCATAGAATTATTTTTGATTTCAGTTCACCACATACTCCTCAACAAAATAGGGTTGCTGAAAGAATGAACAAAATTTTGGTGGAAATGGGGAGAACTATGTTACTTGAACTTGGTCTTTCTCATTAACTTTCGAGGCATTTCATGAGTACTACTATGTATATCCAAAATTTATGTTTCTACAATGAAAGGTAAAATTTGACACTAAATTAATTTTTTAGGAAAAACTCTATTTTTGAAACACTTCAGTGTTTTTGAGAGTCCATGCATCATAAAAAAGAAAAGGTTCAAACCTTTTAATGTTTGATAATATAGGTGAAGATGGAATTTTTCTTGGATATTCTCTGGAAGGTAGAGGATAAAGATTCTTTAACAATGAAACAAGACAAATATTTGATTTTTTTGATTTTAATGTTACTGAAAATACTGAGTAAGTTAAACATACTTATTCTGATAAATATTTTGATCAAGAAAAAGATTTTTTGTTGAAAATTTCGATAAGGATGCCAACACTGGTAATCTTACTCATGAAGAAGAATCAGACTCGGTTATTTAAAGTTCTCATGATTAAACTAAAATAACTCATACTATGCTGAGTAATCTAGTGGCGGCTAATAAATTTATTGGTGATCAACATTTGAATGAAAAAATATGAATAACTTCAAAAAATGTAACAAATAATTATTTGTATTCAAAAGTTATGCTAAAATATGTGAATGATGCTTTCGAGCATCCGAAATAGGTTCAGGATAAGAATGACGGTCCTGGTCAAATAGAAAATAATGATACTAGGGAACTCATTCCCAGGCCAAAAACCCAAAATGTTATTGGTACAATGTTGTTTTTTCTAAATAAGTTTAATGAATATGTTGAAGTGATAAGTAACAAAGTAAGATTAGTGTGAAAAGGTTACTCGCAAATTTAAGGTGTTGCTTTTGATGAGACATTCACTCTAGTGGAATGGTTAGAAACAATCAGAATATTTATTTCTATTTCTACCCAATGAAGTTAAAAACACTTTCAAATGGATGTGAATTCATCATTTTTTAATGGTGATCTTAATATGTAATTTTAAATTGAACAAATTTGTGGCTTTGTTTTTGGAAAATATGAATGTTTTGTGTGTAAGTTGAAGAAATATTTGTATGTATTAAAACAAGATAGGTGGGCATGGTATTCCAAATTTGATACTTTCTTAAGTAAGAATATTTTCAAGAGGGGAAGATTTGATATCAATCTTTACATCAATGAAAATCTGTATTTTTCCATCATCATAATTGTTTATGTTGATGATGTTGTATTTCCTATGAATTATGAAAGCAATTGTGAATGATTTGTTGAATAGATGAAAAATTTGTTTGAAATGTCCATGTTGGATGAAATAAAATAATTTCTTGGGTAAAAAATATTACAAAAGAAAAAACACATTTTTCATTCTCATAAATATTATGCTAAGGAATTTCTTCAAAAGTTCAGTGTGAAAAATTCCAAACTAGATTCCACACCAATTTTAGTGGGAACCAGGTTTTCTAAACATGGATAAGGAAATAAAGTTGATTAAAAAGAGTTTTAAAATATGATTAGATGTTGATTATACTATAATACCTCAATACACAAAATTCTTTATATCATTACCCTATTTTCATGATTTCAGAGTTCTCCCAAAATACATTTACTTGCTAGAAAAAGAACTCTAAATATATCAAAGTCATGAAAAAATTAAAAATCAGGTATGATATCTCAAAAATTATGGACTTTTTTGTGTATTGAGATATTGAACGCATATGAAATGTTGATGAAAGAATATCCAAATCTAGTGGATTTTTCTTTATACGTAAAAGTTTATTTAATTGAGAAAAATAGAAACAAAACTCATTGACTCTTAGTATGGATGGATTTGAGTATATTGTAGACACTCAATTCACTACCCAACTTATGTGGATGAGAACTTAGTCATATTAATTACTTGTTGATGTTAAGTTACCATTGGTATTGGGATGTGATAATCATTGTCTAATAAACCTTACATCGAATTGGCTACAATATTATCATTCAAATCATATTTATATATAGTACCCCTTCATCAAAGAGCTTTTGGAGAAAAATGTATTGAAGTTATAGTATGTTCCTACATCGAAACAAGTTTTTAGAATATTCCCAAAACCATTACCAAAGGAACCTTTTTATAAATTAAGGATTAACATGGGCATCCAACCTATTTCTCATTAAGTTTTCGGTATATTTTTTTGTCCCCTATACTATATTACCTATGGATAGTGTTTTAAAGGGTTATAATTGTTTCATAAATCAATTATTATGAAATCATGAACAAAGGGGAATTTTTCAGTAATCTCTGAATTCAACATGTAAGTGTGTGAACTATTCTAACTCTTTTTTGTAGTAGATATAGGAAACAAATTTTTTTTATTCCTCAAAAGATAAAAATATATAAGGAAGAAATATGAGAAAGAAGGTAACAAAAAAAAGGAATAGGAATAAAGATGATAAAGAATGGATGAGGAAGAAATATTATGAAGTTTTTCAAGTGTATCTTCTTTTGTATAGAATGGTTTTTCTATCAACAATTCTTGTTTTCAAAAAAGAGTTAGCTCACATGGGAGTAGAATTATTGATATGTAATCCATATCTTAAGGTTACAATGTTCTATGATTTATGAATATTGGTTGGAAAAAACAAAAGGGGGAGATTCTTTAGACCAAAATGATAAGAAATATTATTATATTCAATTATTGCCTTTGGTTGAAAAGGAAATATCAAAGAAGGATTAATCACCTCACTTTGTTTTGGGTAAAAATCATAATTTCTATTATATTCAGAAAATATGACTCACTAATTGTATTTGTAAAATCATACTCACAATTCTTAATAAAGTCCATTTTATTGGGAAGAACTTTTTCTATAAGAAAAGGCTCATCAGATTTACCTTGGGTTCAGAATGAGGTTTTGATCATAATAAGGGAATCAGATTCAGTATGGATTCCAATAGGAATCTGATGATGCTTTGGTGTTTTGTATTTCCCAAAAACCATAACTATGTTGTAAAACTTACAAAGTAATATTGGTAAAATAAAGTGGGAGAAAAGGTGTTTCCAATAATTTTCAGTATAATTGTATTCATGTTTTTTTATAAATAATGAAAATGTTTTTGGAGGAATGGTTAGATCCAAAAAATTCCATGATAAATCCAGGGGATGATAAAGCTGGTCTTCGACATATTCAGAGTCATGAAGGATTTTATGATTATAAGAATAATTTTTCGAATTAAAGAAGTATGTGGTTATGGATAGTTCATTGGTATCATAATCAGAAGATAAAATAAGAATAAGGGTATTTTTGAAATACATTTTCAAAGTGTTGTCAATGGGGGAATGGGATCTTTATTAAAGTTCCAAGAATTTGACTGGCTTTGTTTTTATTAGTTGGTACGGATCATTGTAATGAGAAAAAAATTAATTAAATACATTTGTTGTAGAGAAAAAACATAAAGATAATATTTTTGAACATATTATTGCATCATGATGAGCAAATAAAAATGGGTAGATAGTATTTCTTGTGGTGGAGACCTACATAATGAAATGTCTTCAGTTTTGATTTTTTGCAAGTAGGTTAAGAAAATAGGGGTGAATAAATTACTTTATTGTAATAAATAAATATTATTGGAAAATTGGAGTCATGAATCATAATTAGACTGAAGTTTGTTTAAAAAAAATATGTACTCTATTTATAAGTGGGTTAATAAATCAGGATGACCATCGTAATAGAGAATCATAATGGGAAAATTGGAATGAAAAATTGGAATTGGATTGAAGACTTGTAAGAAAGGATGAATGGTGCTAAAGTAAATAGAAGATATGAAATTCAAGGAAGGTTGAATAATTCAAATAAATATCTAGATTTCAAGTGGAAATGAATGAGTCAAGGAGAGATCTAGTATTTAAGGGGGATTCATGATTCATGAAATTTTTTGAAGTGGGGAGACCTTTTAGAATATCGATTAAACCATTTTAGTGTGTCTAAAAAAGTAGGAAATACTTTGTGTATTCAATAACTTTCATTATTCATGAAAGAGAAGAAATAATCTCTAAAATTTAACCAAGAATATCTTTATGGTTTATGTTTTCTTTTATAGGTTTTCCTAATATAAGAAATAAAGGAGGAGAAATAAGATTATATTTTGAGTTCTCATACTAGACTAAGTAATCGGACTGGGATTTTTGGATTGAAGAAGAACCCAAGAATTGTTCAAGTGGTATTCTCATAGGGTAATATTTCTAAATATAGATATCAGTCTTGGGAATCAGATTCTACAATCACACTAGGAATCAGACCAGAACATTATGACCCATATTATAAGTTGTTCAAATTGTTTCAGTGGTGTTTTGACAAAGCTGTATTTACGTGTTGAGAAAGAGGACTTGGGAATTAAATTAGTAAATTGGATTTAGTATCATTAAGAAGTCCAGGAAGTTCTTATTGTCTTATGGGATTGAATGTGAAGAATATTTTTAAAATATCACATTTTTGAAATTTGATCTTGAAGCACTGTAAGATGTTTTGTTAGAAAAAATGTATTATATCATTTGGTCTTACTTGAAGCACATGCACTATAGTATTGAATATAGTGTTACATGAGTGTATGAGAATACCCTACTCATTATATTCCACACAAAAAGATTTCCTACTATTGGATTGTCTGGTATTTGATTATTTTTGAACCTTACTAGGGACTAGATACTCTTGTTGAGTAGTGAACCATGTAAATTATAATGTTCTTGTGGTTATGTTTTATATTTTTATAGTATATAAATAAATATCTAATATTAGGTGAAGGTTTTTGTAAGAAAGGTAACTTAAATAAAAAATGTATCACTAATTCACCCCTCCCCCTCGTAGTGATACTTGAATCCAAGTTGGGTAATCTGAAAAAATCCCTCCTGACCGATGATAATGTTCTATTTTAATATCTTTTTATTTATCTAAAAATAAATGAATTTTGATGAATTACATAACATATGATGGTATAGAAATTCACCTAAAGTATGAGATATAGGATATTTCATGTATGTTCCTGAATATTTTAGAATATTTTAGAGGCATCCAATAGAATTTTTTAAGGGGGGATGATTTATTTTTTAATCGATTTGAGGCAAAAATGAAAATGATTTACCTCCATTTGTACATCAAGATAACCTATATAATTTGGTGAAATTTAAGTTTGACATATCAATATCTATACAAACCAAAGGTTAAATCTATGCATTATTAGTTTCAAAAGTGATTCTCCAGCCGAGATTAGTTTGATGCTGAAGAATAATTTGAGACAGATTTTTTCATTTAGGAGTACAGTATAAAGTTTCTTTTGAGATAAACTAGACAGGGAAATCAAAAAAAATTATTATAGAGTTTCTAGGAGTTGTGGTTTTCATAATCAGATAGAGAATATTATATTTATGAGGTATAATTATTCTTGAGATGCAACATACCTATATTCACCAGATATAGAAAAGGTTTCATATGATAGACTTTTCTATATAGATATATCATATAGACTTGCAATATGAACATTTGTGGGGACCTAAAGATACAATGTTTCATACATTTTTTAGAGGCCCGTGTTTTTTATGATAAAAACACTGTAAATGACTAGATCTAGTATAAGAATACATATATGAAGATAGAAGGACTCTAAAGAGAGTTGGATAAATATTTTATTCACTTCATTCTAATAGTAAACATCCATGGACTTCTAGGAGTGGACATGGAAAGGAAGTAGTTATCACTCTGAGGATGAAGCTTCTAAATATTTTGTGAATTTTTTACTTTTTATAATTTTAGTTTTTAGTTTATTGAATAGTTCATAAGTTAATAACTCAAACATGTAACATGGGTTGTGTGTCATGAATTCAAAAAAATTTATAAGTTCACCACTAATTAAACCCCCCCCCCCCTCCCTACCTCAGGGGTTCAAATATCATTGGGAACTTCATTTGGAATTAGCACATGTTTCCCCTTTTTAATTATTATCCTAGAAAAGCTCAATTTAGTCAATAGTAGTGGTATTACTATAATCGATGAAAAAATTATAATTTTTTTAAAAAATAATTCCCAATTTCTTATCACTTGGCCTGTATGTTTTAGAGACATCAATAATTTAGTTTCATCCCATTGAGAAAATTTATCCTATGAGTTTTAATGATGAGATAAATATTAAGGTTTATATAAAGGATAAAAATTATCTTCTTATGTCTTTGTCAAAATATAATTTTATTAATATTATGTGTCTCAAAATAGCTAATGATGTTTTGGACAAGCTCAAAAGTAACATTGAGAAAAAAACCACATAAAAGGAGGAAAAGTTTAAATTATAGAGAATAAATTTCAATGATATCATAATGAATGATTAATATGCTATTTATGTGTGTTTAAATAGAGTTAATGAATCTATTTGCAGAATTATAGGATTTAGAGATGCCATGGAATATTCTACCATTATAGAAAAACTCAAGATAAGATTATATGATAGTATTGACTCTAAAATTTCAGACTTTGAAGATAAAAATGTTTAATATCTTAATAAACTACATAATATTCTTGTTTTTAATTAAATGAGGAATTTTACAAAATTTTAAAATAATATCAATATAAAAAAACACGCTCTTTATTACACACTTAAACATTATTTATTACATAAACATGTATATAAGACAACACTGAGGATCGATAGGTATAGTGTCTTGGGAATTTTGGGACATTAAATAACAACTTAAAACATGAAATAAAACATCATTACTTTAAACTTTTTTAACATTACCAACTCATTCTTCGTACTTAACACTACATGGGATGACCTAGGAACATATATAAAAAGGAGTGAGTTATAAATCCAAGTAAGGGAGTTAATAAGGCATAACATGAAAAATACTATACATATTAAGAGATAGTAATATCAATGGATCATAAGAGAAACATGAACATAAAGGCATGATATAGAATTATTGTCCTTACATGGAAATTTGTCAATGACATACAACATGATATTAGCATGAGTCAATGCTTATGGCACATGGATTAGTATGAGTAAACCCTTATATCACATGAATTAGAATGAGTAAACCCTAATTTCACAAGGATTCGCATGAGAAAACCCTCGTTTCAAATGTATTATCAAGATTAAACCCAAATTTCACATCGCGTATCATGATACAAAACATTACCTAAGGTATTGGAGTGCTATCAGGGTGCACCCTTTATAAACATTTCATTTCATGAATAAGTGTGCCACATTGATCATATAACATGGAATCATTAAACATAATAAGTTATTCCATGATTAAGGAATGTGTAATTACTACATTTAAGTACCATTAAATATTTATATGTGCATAAAGGTTAATACCCTTAATAGATAAACGGTAATGGTATTCACAACACTATGATTTTGGATTGAAAATTTGCGGTGCAATTTCAGAAGCATAATGTTGTCATGTGGAAATTCATAAGTTGGGTTGATAAGAGAGAAATGGGTCTATAATAATATATACATGAAATATAAAGTTAGGGGATAATGTAATATAATATCTCAACATGTGAAATGGAATTTAGATGTATAATATGGTAGAAATACTTGAATGGAAAAAAGAAGAGAGAAATCTCTTACGGAATTTTGACAAGGTGATGGGTATACACAGAAGTAATTAATGAGATGGAAAGTGATATATCTTCATTAAAAAATATGTAGGGAAGTATGTGGGAGGTTTTAAATTAGACCCCAACATTATTAATTGAAATTAAAATGGTGTTACAACATAATGAAACATAGATAATAATGAGAAAGGAAGGAATCACTTACTTGAGTGTGTGACTTTAAGAAATTGAAGAGGGGATTCTTTAGAGCTCAAGGAACCATGGGAGGATTATATAATTATGTGGGAAGTTTAGGAAAATGATAAAATTATTTTGAGTGAAGATAAGTGGGAGAATGGGAGGGTTTATATAGGAAATGAGAGGGGAATTCTTTAATATTTCAAAAACATAGGTTTTGGAGTCTACATAATTAAATATTCAAAACCACAAACCTTCCCTTGGTTTTTTCCCATGTTTCTTGCTAAAGTGGAGTAGAAAAAATTATTTAATAAGTCTAATGGATGAACATTTTAAAATATTATCCTTTCTTATGTGTAAGTGAGTCACATTATTAAAGAAATGAATTTAAAATCATAAAGTATATTATATATTTTGGAGGATTAACCAAGGCTCTATAAAATAAGTAAAATAAATCTGAAATCACATTATTTTACTGGGAAAATATATATTGGGAATAATATACCCATTATATTACTTATAACATCATTTTGGGGTCATTATGATTTCATAAAACGCATATTTTTTTATACGGTATTTAATTTTTACCCAAAAATTTAAATATTTCATAAAATGATGAAAAATTGACCATTAGATAATTTAGACGTACTAATTAAAAAAATATTCATTTTTTCAAAATAATTTTCTAAATATGTTAATTTTTAGTTTTTAAATGAAAACTGGGTTTTGACAAAAATATTTTTCAAACCTTAATAAAAACTATAATTTGACTTCATAAAAATTATAAACTCAATTTTTATTCATAAAAGTAATTTGATAATTATATATTATTAAAATATTAATTATTTCAAAAATATATTAATTCTTTAAAATAAATTCATTAAAAATATATTATATATTTTTTCATATTAAAATATAACTCTTATCAAACTAATTACCTAATCATTTACAAATATAGAAATGATATAATCGTCAGTAATAAGAATTTTTTTTATAATATTATTAATAAAAACCACAATTTAATATAATGTATATATTTCTCAAAGGTATCATTTTTACACAAAAATAAAATTTATCAAATTCGTCACTTTTTAAGAAAGACTATTTTCATAAAGGAATTGATAGAATACGACTTTTATTTATAAAAATGGATTACATATAAAGTAACTAATATATTATTACATAACCCCTTATAACACCTGTGTAATACCTATGGGTAAGGTTTTTTATGGTGACAGACTCTTGGGCGGCTTGGATAACATCTCCCAGGTGGTAATCTCTATTAACTTGAACTTCTCCCATAGGAGATTCTATTCAAGCTTAACGTGTTTAATCATATCTTGGGGTTGGTCAAGAGTGAATCCCAGTGATGTTACCTTATTTCTAAGCTCTATTAAATGAGCTTCAACCAGCCTAAGTCTACTGGATGAGGTCATCCTCTCCTTTGTCTATGTTGAAAGGATACTTTTTAAATAACATAAATTTATATTAGTCGTGTGATCATTTATCAATGTCTATATTATCAATGGTAATGATACCAAATGCCCATTTAAATCCAATAATAAATAAATAAAAAGAGTGTATGTGTTTTCTATAAGACATTAAATGAAAGAAATTTTTTTCATAAAATATTGGGTCATTAGGAAATTCCTCCCTTATGAAATTTTTCCCTCAAAATTTAATTTTCCAACACTAAAACTGATGAGGGTAACTCTACCTCATCACTTCCTCTAGTTCCCACATTTCTTCTTTAAACTTGTGGTTTCACTACAATAACCTGATGAGGGGGATCATCTAACTTCGTAGAAATTTTACTCTAAAATCTAATATCTTCACTAGATTCTATTCATAAGAGAGGTCATTATTTAATGGATCCACCTTTAGACTGAGTACATGTTATGGGTTAGGTATTTACTTCCTTAAGAGTGATACATGGAATACATAATGTACTTGAGACAAGTTCAGTGGGAGTTCTAGTTGATAGGACACTGCAGCAATGTGATCCAGGATATCAAAAGGGCTGATGAACCTTGGACTATTCTTTCCCTTCATCCCAATTCTCATAACTCTATTTCATGGTGATATGTGGAGGAATACCATGTCTCCAATATCATTCTCTAGGTCTCGTCAATGATTGTTAGCATATATCTTTTGTCAACTCTGAATAGATTTAATGTGACGTTTGATGGTCTTAAAATTCTCCACCATTTATTTGACAATTTATGGACCTATAAGTATGCTCTCTCCTACTTCAAACCAACATTCTGTTTATCTTCACCTCTTCCTATAAAGGAATTCATAAGGATCCATCTGGATACTTGAGTGGGAAATATTATTTTAAGAGAACTCAACTTGAGGAAGATTTTTATCCCATCCTTAATTGAAGTCCACTGAGCATGCTCTCAATATGTCCTCAAGTGTTTGGATAGTCCACTTAGATTGGAAATCAGTTTGATGATGATAAGTTGTACTAAAGATTAGCTCAGTATTTAGAGTATCTTAGAGACTCTTCCAAAACATAAAGGTGATTCTTGGATCTTGATTAGATACAATTGATAGTGGTACTCCATGCATCCTTACCACTTATTGGATGTATATTGGTTCCAATTGATCTAGTAATACATCCCCTAGAATTATAATGAAGTGTATTGTATTTGTAAGATGATCCACAACAAACCATAAATCATTGTTTCCTTTAGATGTATTTAAATGTTCGTTAACAAATTCTGTGGTGATGCTCTCCCATTTATATATTATTATGGGTAATGGTTGCATCATCCCCATATACTTTTTCTTCTCAGCCTTCACTTTCTAATATATTAGGTATGTTTATGTATACTCAACAATCTTATTGTTCATATTATCCCACCAATAACACTTTCAGAAATTTCGATACATCTTTGTGTTTCCTGGGTGAATAGAGATATTCGAACTATGTGAATCTTCCAAAAGTTATTTCTTTAAATTTGGATTTTATGGAACACATAGTCTTGACCCAAATATCACAATTCCTTATTCATTAACATTGATCTCTAAGGATTTACCTTTTCTGATTATTTCTACTTTATTCTGAATTTCCACATCATCCTTTTGAGCATCCTTTAACAATACAAAAAAGAGAAGGTTGGGTAATCAATTATGAATGGATTGATTATGTTCCATTATTTATGATTCCCATGTCTATATTTATCAAATATAAGAAGATTGGATCCTTTTCAACTCACATCAATGATAGAATCATGGGGCCCTTTCTATTTAGATCATCCTCCACCTGGATCACTTTCCCGTGGTGGTAATGGATTGAGAAGTCATAGTCTTTGATCAGCTTTAACCATATTTGTTGGTATATATTCTACTCTTTTTTTTTGAATACATACTTGGGGATTTTTTGTTCCATATATATTTTACGCTTCCCCCCAAATAGGTAATGCCACTAAATTTTCAAATTAAAGATCACTGCAGCCAACTCCAGATCATGTGTTAGAGAGTTCTTCTCATTAACTTTCTATTTCCTTGAAGCATAGGAAATGACATTGTCATTTGAAATCAACACACATATCATGCCCTTCTTCGAAGAATCATTGAATACCATGAAAAGTTATCCACTTTTGGTTAGTGTGAGAATAGGAACAGTGATAAGCCTCCTTTTCAACTCCTAAAATCTCTCTTCACATTTATCATTCCAATAAAACATAACTCTCTTCTGATTTAGCTTGGTAAGGGGGTTTGGCAATTGTGAGAAATTTCTCAAAAATCAATGATAATATCCAGCTAAACCAAGGAAGCTACTGATACCTGTCATAGATTTTGGCCTATTCCATCCCTTAATTTAATTTTTCTTAGAGGTATACATAGAAATCACATTTCTTGTGATGATATGCCATAATAATGGGACTTCCTTCAACCATAACTCAAACTTTTTGTACTTTTCATAGAGATTCTCCTTTCTCAAGGTCTTTAGTATAGTGTTTAGATTCTCCACATGATCCTCCTTGGTTTTAGAGTATATTTGAATATCATCTATAAATACTACCACAAATTTGTCGAGGTAATCTATAAAGACTATATTCATCAATTCCATGAAGATTGTTGGAGCATTAGTGAGTCTGAAAGGCATTACTATGAATTCATAATGCATGTACCATGTACAAAAATAAGTCTGGGGGATATCCTCCTTCTTCCCCCTTACATGGTAATATACCGACCACAAATACACCATGGTTAAGTATTGTTCTCCATGTAGCTGATCAAACATGTCATAAATTCAGGGAAAATGATACTTGTTCTTTATCATGATTTTTTTGAGCTCGCGATAATAAATGAAAATGTGTATTTACCCATCCTTCGTCTTGACTAAGATGACTGGTGCACCCCATGGTGAAGAACTTGGGAATATAAACCATTTATTCAGATTCACTTGTAGTTTTTTCATTAGATCCTCAAGCTCCACAATGTCTATTCTATATGGAGTCTTGGATATTGGAAATTCTCCATGTATGGGATCAATCTATAATTCAACATCTATTCTAAGATTAAGACCTAGAAATTCCTCAGGAAACACATTAGTGAATTTCTTCACAATAGGCATGTCTTAATGGATGGTTCATTCTTTAGACTCAGTCATTTTAGCATGATATGTGTGCTCATAAGGCTTTAATATCCATTCTTGAGATGATGGTGTAAAAGAAGATTCATCCTACTCCTTTCACTTGTATAGAATCAGTGGTTGATTCGCCATATAGAGAGTAATTTTCCTCTCACATAAATTAATATTTGATCTATATAAGGAAATCTAATCCATGCCATGAATTGAATCAAATTCCACCATAGGGAGTATGAAGAGGATTTTTGAGAAGTTTAATCCAAAAATTTTGATAGGTTGGGAGTTATATTCATGGGTTGAAATAATTTCCCCATGGGTCCTTCTCACTGACATCTCCACTTCCATGATTAGTGGTGGTGTTTGGATTATTCTACTAAACTTTCATGATATAAAAGAATGTGTAGAACCAGAATCAAAAAGTACATTTTCTATCATTGAATGAATAACTAGCGTACCTTCCACCACTTTGTTGTTGAGATATTCTTCAGTAGTAATGAAAGAAAAATATCACCCTTGATGCCTTATAGGTTGTTGGTTTCCACCAAAAACCCTCGTCTTAGGGAATTGGTTTGAGAAGTTCCCTAGTTCATTATAGCTGTAGTAATAAACAACGCATTGAGGGTCAAACGGAGCATTCATATCCGCTATTATAGTAGTGGGTTTTTCTTGTTGACGGGTAATGGCTAGGTGAACTTCTCTTTCACACCTAATGCATTTCCTCATCCCCTTTAAGAAATTTCTAGGGTACTTTTTTCCACACCTTTGGAAAGTGGGGTGCTAGAATTTATTAGCACAGTTGGATTTATCCATCAGACAACCAGAATTAAATTAGACTTTATTCTTTTTATCCCCATGATAGCCCTGAGATTCACTGATATCTATTTGGAATTTGAGGGCACATCAGAAAATTTCCTCATAGCTATCGAAGTCACAGATCGCTAGGTATTTTTGTAGGCTAGGTTTTTTTCCACTAAAGAAGCTGTCAAACTTGCATTTGGGGGTAACAACAAATTTGCAAGAATATCATTCAAGCCTTTTGACGTTTTTCTAGTATGATCTATTGGATTTATCATCTTTTTTCCTGAGGGAAAAGAGGTCCCTTTCCATATTAAGTAGAAGGGTGTGAGGAAAATGTTTTTCGAAAAACATTTTCTGGAAATCCTTCCATTCTAATGCCTCGATATCTTCCTTGGGATTTGTATTTTTGATCAATGTCCAACATTGATCAGCTTCAACCCCCATATGATAAGCAACTAGAAGATCCATCTCTTATTCAGATTATTGAAGGATTGTAAAGATATTCTCAATGGATTTGATCCAGTTTTCTGTGATTGAGGGATTGGATATTCCATTGAAAGTAAGAGGCCTTTTCCTTATGCATCTCTTGATTATATCTTGTTCTTTCTCAGTGGGGTTTTACATTTCACTTGACTGATGTTTCTATTTAAAACATGAGTTAAATGATAGAGTATGATGAAAAAGTTTACGATTCATGTTCCCTTCGGATTGGGGATCTCATTAGAACATTCATCATATTGATCTTTTCATCGGTTGTTAACCCGAGTCTTCCTATTACCAGCCATTGGATATAATAAAAGGAAAATTATGGGTAATTATTTTAAACTGTTAAATATTAAAGGAGAATCCAATGAAAAATAGGTATAAATTATAAATTACATTGATTTTCATAAGTTGGGAATTTATTGGCATCAATCTATGTTATCTATGATCTACTTCCCCACATATATTCTTAGGGGGGGTTTTTTATTCCCTTAATAATGGTTCATACCAAGATTATGAATTTACTAAAGCATATCCCCTGGAAGTGTTGAACCCAGAGTGCAGCGAGTCCCATTATCATGCACTAGTTATTTTTGTGTCTGTTTAAAAGCGGTGTTTTAGGTTTTTACCCCTAGATACATCTGTTTCAAAGAAACCTCTACTTGTTCATATCCAGACAGATATGTATCTTCTTGGTAAACCACTTAATCTATAATCACCAAAATTTAGAGATGTTTTTCTTAAACATAGTCTTATCTTTAAATACTTCACTAGGTTTTTCTAATTCTAATCCCAAAAATAACTAAACTTATCCTTTATACCAACTATAAAAATCCTACTCTTTATTAAACACTTAAACATGACTTATTACATAAAATTGTACTAAAGGAAACTCCAAGGATCAAGATTTCTAGTGTATTTGGATACTAGAAACATTACATAACAACTTAAAGCATGAAAAAAACCTCATTATTTCAAACTCCATTGACATGACAGAAATATTCCTTCATACACGACATGGGATAACCTAAGGACATACATGAGAAAGGGGTCGTCTATAAAGTCTAGTAAGTGAGTAAACAAGGCATAACATGAAGAATAAAATACATGATAGCCAATAGACATATAAATGTAGAATAATAAAAACATGAACATAAAGGCATGATATAGCATGATTATTATAAAATGGAAATGTGGAAATGATATAAAACAAGATATTAACACGAGAAGGGATCATTGCGCATGGATTATCATGAGTAAACCCTCATTACACATGAATTATCATGAGTAAAACCTCATTGCACATGGGTTAGCATGATTAAACCCTAATTTCACATGTATTAGCATGATTAAACCCTAATTTCACATGGTGTATCATGATACTAAACATCACCGAATGTATTGGAGTTCTATCAGGGCACACCCTTGATAAACATTTCATTTCATGCATTTGTGTGCCACATAGATCACATAACATGGAATAATTCAACATAATATGCTATTCCATGATTGAGAAATTTAGAATACATACATGTGCGTAAAATTAAATATATATATATATACATAAATGTGAATTCCCTTGATAAGGAAGTGGGAATGATATTTTCTACATGATGATTTTGGCTTGGAAAATTGTGACCCAATTTCAGTAGAAAAACATCATCATATAGAAATTCATATGTTGTGATGATGAGAGATAAAGGGGTATCTCATCATTTATACATGAAATATACAGTAAGGGGATAATATAACATAATATCACAACATATTAAATGGAATTTAGATGCATAATATAGGATAAATACTTAAATGGAAATAAGAAGAGAAAAATCCCTTACGGAATTTCAGCATGGTAACGGGTATACATAGAAAAAATTAATAAGAGGGAAATTGATATCTCATCATTAAAAAATAAGGAGGGAAGTATGGTGCAAGTTTGAAACCATACACTAACATTCTTAGTTTAATGTAAAACGGTATTAAAATATAAAGAAACTTGGATAAAATGAGAAAGGAAGGAATCTCTTACATGAGTGTGTTAATTCAAGAGATTGAAGAGGGGATTATTGAGAGCTTGGGGAACCTTGTGAAGATTATAGATAGATTAAGGAAGATTAGGGATATTATCCAAGGATTCTGATTTAAGAGAAGTGGGATATTGGGTGGGTTTATATAGGTAATGAGAGGGTAATTCTTTAATATTTCACAATCTTATGTTTTGGAATCTATATAATAAAATATTCAGAACCACAAACCCTATCACGGTTTCTGCAAAAAAAAATTACCAAAGTGGAGTGTAAAAAATTATTTTATATGGCCAATTTCTAATCATATTAAAATATTGTCCTTTCTTATGTGGAGGAGAGTCACATTATTAAAGAAATGAATTTAAAATCAAATTGTATATTATACATTTTGGAGGATTCACTAAGGCTTTATAAAATAAGTAAAACAAATGTAACATCTCATTATTTTAATGGGAAAACATATATTGGGCTGAGAATACCCATTATAGTATTTATTACATCTTTTTTGGGTCATTATGATTTCAAAAAACACATATTTTATTTATAGAGTATTTAATTTATAAACAAAAAATCAATTGTCTCTAAAAATTATGAAAAATACACCCTTATTTAATTAGTATGTACCGATTCGAAAAATAATATTAATATTATCTATATAATGTTTTAAATTGATATTTATTAAAAATTCATGGGTTTTGAGAAAAATAGTTTTCAAACCTTAAAAAATTGTATTTGACTTCGTAAAAATTATATTGTCACTTATTATTCATAAAAAATATTTTATAATAATATATTATTAAAATATTAATTATTTAAAAAATTCATTAATTCCTTAAAATAAATTCTTTAAAAATACATTTTCTATTTTATTATATAAAAATTATTAATCTTACCAAACTGATTACCTAATCATTTATCTATAAGTAACTGATAAAATAACAATTTATAAGAATTGTTTTTATAATATTATTTATAAAAACATTTGTTTAATATGAATTATATATTTCTAAAAAGTACCATTTTTACTCAAAAATATACTTTATCAAATTCGTAACTATTTAAGAAAGACTATTTTCATAAATGAATTGATGGAATAAGACTATTATTTATAAAAATGAATTATACAACAATTAACAAATAACATATTACATAACCCCTTATGACACCCGCATAAGACCTCAGGGTAAGGTGTTTGATGTTGATAGACTCTTGTGGTGGCTCGGATAACATCACAGTGGTGGTAATCTCTATTAACTTGAACTTCTACCATAAGTGATTTTGTTCAAGATTAACATGTTGAAGCTCAGCTTGGGCTTGGTCAAGACTGAATCCTAATGAAGTAACCTTCTTTCTGAGATCTTACAAATGAACTTCGTATGGCCAGAGTCTACTAGATAAGGCCATACACTCCTTTTTCTATATCAAAAGTATTTTTCTTAAAACCTTAAATTTATATCAGTCACGTGATCATTATTTAACAGATATATTATCCACATTAATGATACTTAACGGTAATTTAAACCCAATCATAAAAGAATTAAAATAGTGCATGTGTTTTCTATAAGACATTAAAATAATGGTAATTTTATTAATAAAAGATCAGGTTATTACAAACAAGGTTGATATAGATTTTAAATATTTGGGAAAGAAGAAAATGTAAGATATTTTGAATTTTGACATTAGTTATTTGGAAGAAATATAATATGATAAAATCAATGACAAGAACGTGTCTCTCATCTCCAAAAACAATAAGATAGTTAGAAAAATATATAGAGGAATGCATCCCATATATTTTTTTGAGTATAGAGGAAATGGGCATTTTTCTATTTGGTTTCCCATGAAGAATGTTGGGGAATTTGAAGATCATTATGAAGAAAAAAAACGATGAAATAAGAGGGAATGACATCTACGAAAGATATAAGGTATATTTGTGGTTATATAAATTTCACCAGAAACATAATAATATTTTTCAATAAGAATGTAAATTCTAACTATACTAACAAAAACCCATTAGAAGATTAATGATTAAAAAAAATTTAAAATCATATTTGAATATTTTTAGAAAAAGGAACATTAATAAAATATTAAGGAATTTGGTGAAGAATTTTACAAAGAATATCAACTCAGATTTGAACAATTTGTATATCATGAACAGAACACATAACTCAATGAATAAATCATAATAAGGAATAAATAAAGTAAACATGATATTTAGGGAAGGAATAATGTTCCTAAATAAGGTGATGAATATATTTAGGACATTATAAACCTTAAAATAAGAATTGATGAATAAGGAATATTGATGGAAGATCTTAGTATGAAAGATTTAGTTAAGTAATATGAGGTCTGTAAATCCCAATCAAAACATATTTTGGTTTAATATACCATAAAAAAGAAGAAAAAAATCAAAAAAATATCAGAAGTAAAATTAGATTCATCTTAATCTATAAAGAAAGATCATTCCAAGAATCAAATTAAATCCTTACCCTCTAAATATAACAGTTTATCAAGTTTGACTAATAATTTATTTGTAAGATGAAATATAGGGAAATCATGCATTGATAAGGGATGTGAGAAAACAGTCAAATGAAAAAAAATTGGAACATATTCCTTAGGAAAGTTTCCCTCTCTTTGAGTAAATTAAAACCAAATTATGCTATGAACCTTGGAAACAATTATAGGAAAATATCATATTTCTACTGAAGACCAACGTTCAGTGGATATTTTTTGTGTTGTGCTATTTTTTGGAAAAAATATTTCAATTAATGCCACAACATGTCTCTTCCTAGAAGTTAGTATTAATTAAGGTGGTGAAATAGTAGATGAAAATAAAGAACTTTCCTAAGATGAAGGAAGATGAAAAATAAAAAACTCAATATGTTATAAAATTTCCAACACAAAACCAATTTTACTACTTGGAGGTAGTCTATTGAATATGTTACTAGGCTGTCCACATTTCCAAAGAATATATGAAAAATATTATAGGAAATATTTTTAATGTGAGGATAGAAAAATAAGCTGGAAAGAGGAAAGTTGAAAAAAGAGTCATTATTATTGATATATTACATAAAGTAATAAAAATGAAAAAAACCATGGATTCTTAATAGTGGTTATTCCCCTAATATGATATGTGATTTAAATATCTTTAAATATGTTCCCAATAATTATGCATGAGTAATTACTTTTTGAAACAAATTTTCATTTAATATTATATTAATAATAACTACTAAGATTAAAGCCCAAAAACTAAAATCTAAATAAAATTTATATTTTGATGATCTCATTAAAAAATTAATTTACATAACCAAAATTAATAATCATGGAAAGGAAGTAAAATTATAGAAGGATTCATGTTCTATTACAATTTAAAAATACGGTAAAGTTTTTACAATGGGAGAAAGAACCGAGGAAAATATCATTGAGATTAGAGAACTTTATAACTAATGTTATTGGAGAGAAAAAGAAAAGAAACAATTTTTGGCATTATAGTCTAAAAATTATAGATATAAATGTATGAAAAAACATTAAAAATTATATTCTACAGGAAAATTACCAACTTTGAAAAGGAAAAATATGATGTTTTCACAACAAGAAATAAAGATTATATTATCATAAAATCCATAAGAAATTTGAAATTTTATCTACCAAACATCAAGATATTATTCGTAGAGATATTTATGGATCAAAGAGAAAAAAATAAATGAAATAATATTTTTACAAAATCACCTTTATTGATGATTTCACTCAGGTAACTGACATTATGTTTATGAGGCATAAATTAAAGGATTTTTAAAGGTTTATATTTCTTAGTAGATAATTTATTGAGATAGTTTAATGTTTATATACTAAAATTTAGAAAGAATAATGAATATTAGTAAAAATATAATACTTTTGAATCATATCTTATGAAATATATAATGTAATGACCTGGAAATTTATGAATAAAATTATCATTATTTTAACTTATTATGGATATCAAAAACACATAAAATCCTTTGATTTTATTATATCCATTTTATTGATAATTACTATTAAGTATCTTTACCATTGATTATATAGTTGTTGAAAAGTTATTTCACAACTAATTTAAGTATAAGGATATAAAAAATCTATTTTACATGGACAAACGAGATAATGTCCTCATCTAGTAGACTCGGGTCGTACGAAGGTCATTTTTCAAAGCTCGAAAATGAGGTAGCGTCACTAGACTTCTCTCTTGAATAAGTCCAAGATGAGCATCAACTAATTAAGCTTAAACGGAATCACCTATGGGAGAAGTTCATGTTAATAGAGATTATCACTCGGGTGATGTTATCCGAGAAGCCCTAAGAGTTTTTCACCATCACACACCTTATCCTAAGGTCTTATGTTGGTGTTATAAGGGGTTATATAACAAGTTATTAGGTAATTATTGTGTAATCCCATTTAATAAATAGAATTCTTATTCTACAAATTCCATTATGAGAATATTCATTCTTTAAAAATGGAAATTTTAACAAACTTATTTTTTGGGAAAAAATGGTACTTTTAAGAAATATATGAAATAATATTTCTATTAATAATATTAAAAAAATTCTTATAAGTGATGAAAATATAAATTCCTTATTTATAAATGATTAGGAAATTAGTTTGATAATTGTTATATTTTTATACGATAAAAGAGAAAGTGTATTTTTTTAATTAAAGAATTTTTTTAAGGAATGAATGGGATAATTAATATTTTAATAAAATATAATTATCGGATTAATTTTTTTAATAATAAATGTGAATATATTTTTTATAAAGTCAAGTGTGCTTTTTATTAATGTAAAAAAATGTTTTTGTCAAAACCTGTCAATTTTCATTAAATTTCAGTTCACATTTTAAAAGTGAAAATTAACATATTTAGAAGATTATTTAGATAAAATTAATATTATTTTTGGAATAAAGATGTTAAAATTATCCAATAGTTAATTTTTCATAATTTTCTGAGGTAGTCAAATTTTTGGGTAAATATTAATTAATATATAAATATATAGTGTGTTTATGGCATCATAATGACTCAATAGTAATGTAATAAATACCATAAAATAAATCTTAAACTAAATTTATGTTTTAAATTCAAAATAATAAGATTTTATATTTATTTGAATTATTTTATAATGCCTTAGGGAATCCTCCAAAATATATAATATATTTTTTGATTTTAATTTCATTTCCTTGAGGGTGTGACTCACCTACACATAATCAAGGATAATATTTTAATGATTTTGACCCTTGACATATAAAACAATGTTTCCCACTCCCCTTATCCAAAACTCATGGGAAAACCCATGTTTTGGTTTGTGGTTTTGAATATTTTAGTGTGTAGTGTCCAAAACCTAAATAATAATAAATTCCCCCTAATTTCCTATATAAACCCACCCAAGAACCCATTCATATTCACTCAAAATCCTTGAGCCTTGTCCTCACTATTCTCTCCACTCCCTATATTCCTCCCAAGGTTCCCCCAAACCAACAATAATCCTCTCCCAAGATTTTGGGATCACACATCCAAGTAAGGGATCCTCACTTTCCTTCTATTCTCATTTTGTCCAAGTTTCATTATATTGTTATACTATTTTATATTTCAATTAAAAATAATGCAGTATGTTTTTTCTCCTCCCCCATACTTCCCTTATTGTGTTTGAATTATTAGAGACTCCTTTCACTCTCATTAATCCCTCCCATGAACATATATTATTACGTCGAAATTCTATAAGGGATTTCTCTATTCTAATTTCCATTAAAGAATTTATTTTATATTATGCATATAAAATTTCATTTCTCATGTTGGTATATTATGCTACATGATACCCTACTTTACATTTTAGGTATAAATTATGAGATAAATCTTTCTCTATCATCAACCCAATTTCTGAATTTTCATATGACGTCGTTATGCTGCCAAAATTGTACTATGATTTTCCATGCCAAAATCATTGTGTAGTGAATACCATATCCATTCCTATATCAATGGTATTCACCTTTATGCACATATAATTCGTTATTTATTATTTACATGTATATATTCTACATTACTTGATCATTTAATAAATTATGATGTTGAATGAATCAATTTGATATTATCTATGTGGCACACTTAAACATGAGATTAAAATGTTCATAAAGGGTGAGCCCTGATAGTGCTCTAATGCATTTGGTAATTCTTAGTATTATGATATGTCATGTTGGGATAGGGGTTTACCTGATTACTTTTATGAAATATTTTCACCATGTTGGGATAGGTGTTTACCTGATTTCTTTATGTTTATGATGTTGTGTTTTATGTTTTTTCCACATTTACATGTTCTAATAATCATGTTATATCATGCCTTAGTGTTCATGTTTCTCGTGTGATTAATTGAGATGAATATTTCCAAACATGTATTTTATTATTCATGCTATTCATTTTTTACTCCCTTACTAGGATTTATATCTCACCATTTTCTAATGTATGTCCTCAGGTTATCTCATGCAATGCTAAGTACAAATGAATATTGTGGTCATGTAAAAAGGTATTCAATAAAGACGTTGTATTTTATGACTTAAGTTGTCAGGTAATGTTCCTAAGCCCCAAAATACACTAGACATATCGGTCTTTAGGGTTTTTTTAAGGGAAACATTTATGTAATAAATCATGTTTAAATTTGTAATAAATACCAGGGTTGTTAAATATTACTAAACATAAATACATTTCTTAATACACCCCTCAACAAAATTGAATTACATAACAAAAAAACAAGAGTTTTGTGTATATGGAAAGAATTAAACTGGAATGGTATAAACCTATTACATTTTTATAGAGTTAATATTTTAGTACTATTGTGCATGTAAAAAATCAAAGTTCTTTGAAGTCACAATCCAACATGACTTCATATGAAATTTGGTATAATAAAAAAATTTCAATGAAATATTTTATTATTGTTGGAATTACATTACTAAAAAATAAAAAAATGGATCATGGTAATTTTTTTTTGAAAGAAAAAGTAATTAATTTACCTGTGATATTCAAATAATGTAATAAGTTATAAATATCGGAATAAATGTTTAAAAAGGTTGGTGGTTCATATGATGTGGGAGTTGTTGAAAATCCAAATTACATAACAATGTTTGATGAATATATTGTGGAATATAAATTAAATACATCTATTGAGAACAAGAAACTGAGATGATAGTGATACAAGAAATTTTATTGAAGATTTATAAGATTCATGTGTTGAGGAAAATGAATAAGGGATAAATAAACTAAACATTCATACCCTACAAAAACAAGTTAAAACTGAAAATACATTTGAAAATCATAAAGATCGAGTTCAAACTCAAATAATATGTAGGATATAAAACAAAACATCACTAACCTCATAGTTTAAACAAAAAAAATTTTCAAAATTTGATAAACAAAATTAATGGGTTGATGCTATGATAAAAGAATAATAAAAAATCAAAAATAATGGAACTTGGGAACTTCTTCCTTGACCATCAAGGAAGAATATTATTGGGAAAAACTGGGTTCTTAAAAACATGTTAAATATACATGCTAAAGATTCACAAAACACATTAGGACTTGGTTTTAATGTTTATTCATATGTTGAAGGTGATAATTTTAAAGAAACTTTTCCCTCATTGTGATATTGGAAACTATCAATAAGAATTTAGTAGAAGATGCATATCTTTATGATAAACTATATCACATGGGTGTAAATTTAGACTTCGTAAATGGATATAATAAAGAATAAGTTTATATTGATCAACATTTTTGGATTTTACTTAATAAAAATTAAATAGTGGTGTTTTAGTTGAAGAAAGACTTATACTAGTTCAAACCAACTCTACGAGCCTAGTACTCCAAATCTAATTGTTTCATAAAAATTTAATTTTTTATAAAGGGAAATTATGATGAAAATTATATATGAATTACATGATATCACGTACCAATATTGTTATTATTTATATTTTTCTAAAACTTTATTACATGGGATAGAGAAAATTCATATAAAGATTTTTCTAAGGAAATTAAGAAAAAAATTAAATGTCAATGCACAGAGATTTAAATTTCATTCAGGGTTTAAAGTTGTAAGATATGTAAATATATATTTTCTTATATTAATAAAATTAAAATAGGAAATTTCTATAAAAGTTTTTCAAGGAATATTACAATGAATATTAAACTCTTATTTCAGTTTTCATGAAGATGATTAAAGATAAAGATGGGAAAAGTTTGAATCAAAAATATTATTAGAAGATGATAAGATGTTTTATCTATTATATAGCTTCAAGATCCAACAATTCATATAATATTAATTATTTTTAAGATATTAAAGTGATCCAAAACTGTCACATTTGACGGAAGAAAATATAATTATCAGATATTCTATAGGAATATCATGCCATGGGGTTTTTAAAAAAATAAATTATGATATAACATTCCTAGATATACTGGTGCTAACTATCTTTGATATTGTGATGATAGAAAATAATCTTAAGGAGGAAAATTTTTCTTGGGATAATTTTTTCTGATTTGGTATAGTGAGAAATAGAGTCTAGTAACCTTGAGCATATCATAATAAAAATATATTTCAACCACCCTTTCTTGTACTAAAATTATGTGGATGAAAGTTTAGTTGGAATATTTTAGGGATAATATTTCTACCCAATTTAATATTTATTGTGATAATAAAAGTTCCATTTATCTTTAAAAAAATCTAATACAGTATTTTAGATCAAAACTAATTGATATAAATTATCCTTTATGAAAAGTTAAAGTTATTATTGGAGGTTTTTTATTCGAATTTATTTCAATAAAATATCTAATTGTTGATGTTCCCCCCAAAGTAATTTCAAAAGATGTATTTGTCAAATTGAGGCTATAACTCATGTTCATCCCCCGTTAAATACTTCCTAATTTTTTTTAAGGAATTAACCTACTATTATTTGAATTTTATTGATAAAGGGTGAGAGAAATTAAATACTTTTTAATAAAATAATACAACTCATTCTATAATGAATTTGAATATATGTTTATAATAATATGAAGGAGGGAAAAAAAGAGGAGAGTGAAAAATCGAGAGTGGAATTTTTTTTCAAAAGATAGGAAGTTGAATGTGAGGTGGATTTTGTCGTAATATGGGTAAAACATTATTCTTATTGATAGATTTAATTACTTCAAAAACATTACATTATCTAGTAGTTTGGTGTTTGTACCTTCTCTTTGAGAAAGGTTGTGATTTGATAATAGTTCAAAAAACTAACAGAAAAAGTAAAGAATTTTTTTTAAGACATGGTGGGTTATAAAATGTTTTAAATGAATGTTTCAAACAAATACAAAAGGTGTGATCGAAAAAAATTTGAGATCATTTCTAATGAAGTTATTTTTTTTTCAAATTTATTCTACTATGAATGTATTTTTTTAACATTTTATAATGTTTATGGAAGTTTTTTATGGAAATTTTTTAATAATTTTTAGTGATAAATTTTTATTATGAATATTTTGGAGGAATTAAATAAGTAATGAAGTTTCCATAACATTTTAAGAAAAATTTTTTAAAAATTTGACAATTTTATGTTTATCTCAAAAGAATATAACATCATATAGAACCACATGATATAATATTTTTATCAAATGCGGTGTTGAATCATTATGGTTGAATATTATCAAATTAAAAATGAATTTCACCAAGAAAGACATTTGGGACAAATATTTCTAACAAGTTTTAAGAAGATTCACCAAAAATAGATATTGTAGGTTGTTAAAAAAAGTAACACCCCAAGCTTCCGCAGTACGTTTCCCTTTTATAATGCAATGGCTTGCATTGTACGCAACTTTGAGATTCTAACACACCACAACCAATCAAACTAGCTGTTATGAAGAGTAATACCTACTTTTTGAAATTTTATAAATTTTATCTTTCAAAATGGACTTCATTTTTGGATTTTTAATATCAAAATTAGATTAGGGTGAAATTTTGGTACTTTTCAGATAACTTTCATATTTTGATGAATAGTGAAAATTACTAAATTTTAATTAAAAACAACTTTTTTAATAGAAATAATTATTAGTGATAAATTATGAATTTGAGTGGTTTTAAATTATATTTAGAATATATTTTTACAATTTAATACAATTTTGGTCATTGGACGTAATTTCACATTTAAACCAACCATAAACAAGTGTCAATCTTTTGATAGTTATTTCTTCTTAAAAACACGCTATTTGTTTTGACAACGAGAATTAATTTTTAAATTAATTAATGCAGCATATATGTTTTGAATTTGGTAAAATAGACATCATTTTTGAATTCATAATATCAAATATATCTTAGGCCAAATTTTTGGTATTTTTCTAAAAACTTTCAATTTTTGATGAATAGTGAAAAATACTGAGTTATAGTTTAAAACCAAATTTTTATTTAAATAATTATTTATTTTATTTAAATTTAATTAAGGTCAAAATAGATACATAATACCTATATAAGTTAAATTTAATTCATTAAAGTTAGTTTAGAATAATTTTAGATATATAAAACTTTTATTGAACTTTTCACCGTCTTTTACCCACCCCCTAGGAGAATTTGGAAATTTACATAAAACTTAATTTTACCGCTTTTGTGAGTGGAATTTCAAAAATCCGAGAGACACGGTAAATATAAAGGATTAAAATGTGTTACAATAAGATAAAAATAATTTTTGGTGAATAGTAACTTTTTACTTTTATTTACCACGGTTAAAAGTAAATAGGGTAATTAAGGGTAAAAATGATATTAATATTACCCTAACATATGTTTTAATTCTATTGTACAAGTGTATCTCAACAAAAAACAACCTTAGGAATAAAATATTATCATTTAGGTCCACTTGGATTAGATTTGGACATATATTATTATTTAATTCAAAGAAGAGTTAAAAGAGTTAAAATCAAAGTTTATTTACTAAAACATTTTTACTATAGGGTTATAAATAAGATAAATTAGATTTTAATTATTCATTAGAAATATAAAAATATTTCCTACACAATAGTATTTTATTTATAATTTTTAAACATTAAATAATTTAATTTATTTATGACACAATGGTGATGCAGTAATTACCTAATTAATGAAATATTAAAATAATTGATATTATAAATATCAAAATAAATGTAATTTGAGACTTTTTATGAATTACACTAATTTTATAGGTTAATATGACATATTAGGATTGATTATATTTTTTTTTTTGAATTAATAATGTTGTTATGAATTTATCAAAAACAAAATACCCAATAGTGTCAAAACTGACATATGAGAGTTTTTAAAACAAATATTATATTATTAATTTATATTCAATTCCAAAAAATCTAAGGTTTATCCCAGAGACTTATATCATGATAGGTTTATCATTAATGGACCACTTGTGGGTCTCCTTGAGGTATATAGTAAGTTTATTAACTATATAATATAAAAATAAAAAGTGACATGGTAAGTGTCAAACTAGTTAACTAAGAATTAAAACTAAAAGATATGGTTAATATAATGACCCAAACCTGTCTAAATTCTATTGGTTGATTGGTTTTCGACCCATCCCCATTTTAAAATTTAAATAATCTACTTTGGATCCATTAGAAACCGAATATGAATTTATTATAAAATAATATTTCTAGCATTTCCAAAGGTGCCCCTCACCCCTCTTATAAAATGGCACTCCCCCTTCTCACTAATTCACACATTCAAAGCCTTTTGGCTCATAGAACCCCGGAAAAAATACTCTCTAAACTTCCTTAACGTAAACCTAGAGGCCTTATTATGATCATAAAGCCAACCTAAGGATCCCTTTTGATCAAATCAAAAGGACGAACCCGAAGAAGAGGTAATGTTTTCACCACCCTCTTTCAAGTTCCTTTCTTCTTCAACTTATTCTTTCTTTGTTATTCTCATTATATATTAATAACTATATTATCATCTATATACTATGATTTTATTATAAATATGGAACAAAAAAATCATTATTTTATCCATCCCTTGAATGACATGTCACCAAACATGCGTATGCACGGCCTACCGTCTCCACGTTGTGGTGTAATTGTTATTCAATATATTATTATTTAGATGGGTATAATAATGATGTATAATTAATGTAAATAATAAATATAACATGATAATGATTCTGTCTATATGATATAACATACCATTATATATTATTTGAATATCAACAGAATGATATTGTCGCTCGTGCGTATGTACGGACTACCGTCTCCATGAACGCGATGTGATTCATTCCCCATCATATACATTTGAGTATAATTCTCATTTAATGATTAAAAATAATGTTTAAGGAATTGATATAATTCTGTATATGAATAAGATACAACCTATCCATAACAAACACGGCTTACGTAACAAATAATATAAAGGAAAACGAGTAAGTTAACACCCGAAATGATGATAATACTAAGATATTATTAACAAATCAATGTTAAAAGATCATATATGATATCATATTAATGTAAATTATTCTTTTATAATTAAATAACAATTATTTAACCATTATACATGAGGTTAAACTACCGTCGACCAAGGAAAAAGTACAATGTAAGGGGTTTCTTATCTCACTCTTAATTTCATGAGAATTCCATTGTTCACCACTTATTTATTTCATGTGGTGTGTGTGTACTTCCCATGATTGTATTCATTATGTAATATAATTTAATTTATGGGTATTTACATCATCATTGTATGATCCTTCTTTCATGGTTATATTTTTCGTAAGTTACCTAATCGATAAGGGAATTTGAAATTTTAATTTGCACTCATTCGGCTTTAGGCATACTTCATTGATTATTTTACTCCAAGATTATGTGTGGATTCACTATTAATTTGATTATGTCATAATTTCCACTCCCCTTTATGTGGATATAATTTTGATACACATAATCATTCCATTGATAAATTCTCAAGTCATCGGTATGAACTTGATAAGAGTAATTTTAACTCAATCTCCATTTGTTGAGTTAAATATCCAATTCATTGGTGTTGTTTTTACAAGAATATGTGTGAATGTCATCTGATTGATTTACACTAAATATCCAATCATATTGAGTGTATTTATATTTGTCACACATAATTATGTCATTGATTTATCCTTAACCTAAGGATATGGTCTTTATAAGATAATTCATCTCAATTTACATTCCATTGAGACTTCTTTGTTGTTATACACAAAATAACATTTACATGGTGTATATAATGTACTTTGACATAGTATATCATGAATCCCTTTATTCTTATGATATTATAAAGTTTTTATTACCTCAATTATTTGTATTCAAGTGTCTTTATTTTGTTTAGGAACTCTAACTAAAATATCATTTTTAATGTTTTAAAGATTTATTATTCTAAATCTTTCTCATTAATGTCCATGTTTTAAAAATGTTTTTAAGGATTTATATATATGGACATTAATTTTTTAAAATTAAAATTCCTTTTAAAAGTTTCAAAGTGGTATGGGACACTTTGATTCAAAAAATCTATTTTAAATGACTTCTTGACAAATAGTGTGAATTTTAAATGATTTCAAGAAAAGGGGGATATTTCTCTCAAAAGTTTGACGATTATTTTAATATATGTCAATATCCTTCATTATTCTCAATTGAGGTTAATCTGATACAATACAATCTTCCATATTGTATTTAATGGGTTATGTTTGACTGTGGAGGTGCTATTTTTATACCATTCATGGTTTGTGGTTAAAAGTATTGACATTCTGTATGCTAGTTTTAATATGAATGTTTATGTTATGTTTCAAACTTTTCATATGAGGAATGTATTGGACTTAATAAGTGATGGGTGGAGCCCGCTATAGATCCTCGATGCATTAGTAGGTCTCATGAGACAAACTAGTGTCTTGGCACTAGGCCTTGACAAAATATTATTTGTAGTCTTGGTACGAGGCCTTGGCTACGTGGTTATGATAGTCTGGAATTATGAATTTCGTCATTATGAAAGTGGTTATTGATATTTTCATGTGATTATTTGACTAGTATAATATCCATGTGAATAAGTAAATGGCATTATATCATTTTATCCTGGCCATATTATGCTGAAGTTCAAGTTTAAAAGGCTTTTGTTTTAGTTATACATTTCCTTAAATTGTAATGTTTATTTATGAAAGTTTCCGTTATATTGTTATCCTTACTAAGCATCTAAGCTCACTCCTTTAAATGTTTTATTTTTCCTAGGATGTGAAGAAGTATTTTATGAATGACCTGCAGGGATAGAATGAGGGTATATGAAGACCATATGTTGTTGTAGTTTTTCACTTATTGATGTAATGTAAACATTATGAATATATCTAGTTTTTCCAAGGCTACTAAACTAATCGGTAATTCGAGACTTGATCTTTTGTGATCATGCCGAGTTATGTAATAATGCACCAAATCTGGGTAACTAGGGTCGGGGCATTACAAAAAAAGCTACTAAAGTGAATAATTTTTTTCAGATAATAAATTTCCTAACAATCTTTTATGACAAATAATGTTTTTGAAGTTTACCAAAGGAGGAGTTTCTATGAATTTTTTATTGGATTAACCAAATGAAGATCATCATTCATAACCTAATTTGATGGTAGTAGATTGTTTTCTAAGTATGTTTTTAAAGTATCTTAAAATGATAAATAAATACAAAGTGGATAAATACAGGAAATTATAAGTCATATTTATAGTTTTGATTATGAAAATTAAAAGGGAGGAATCAAAGTGATAATTCCATGATGAAAACTAGATGAAGAAAGTTCAACCTTAAAAAAGTCATTAGAAGTGGAAAAAATGTTGTCAACCAACTTCAATGGGTCAAGAGTAACATATAAAGGTAGATTATTTTCTAGATACCTAGTTTATATTATGCTTTTAAGGTAGAAGTTTTATTCTTGGCTGAGTAAAGATTTATATTTTGAGGTTTTAAAGAATCACTATTAAAGGAAACATTATTGAACTAGGATTCATGGGATTAATGAACCATGTATGAAGATATTTGAGATATCCTAACAAAACTATTTGAGATGAGTAAACCAAGTAATGTAAAATTTATAAGCTAATAAAAATTGACTATATGAAGAAAAAAATAAGTAATTGCATAAATAATTTTGGTGGATGAACAAAGTCAAGAGCTAACCTTTTTGGATTGATTGAATTATTCTTAAAAGGTTTTAGGAAAAATATATCATCGATTTATATTCATAATATTATTTAAAAAACATTATAAATCCTTAAATACTAATGATGTTGAGTTGTTTTCATGTGTTTTTTATCTACCCAAAAATTATGGATTCTTGAATAATTATTTAACATATGAATTTAAGGAAATTAAAGGAAAGTTATATTTTGATGAGACTTCAAGAATGTTCCTAAAGATTTTATAAGAGTTGAGAAGTGTCCTGGTGAATTTTATTTAAGTGAGAATGATTTATATTGGAATCGGTTCGAGTAAGAAAATTAAAATGGATTCCCTACATTTCTACTTATGGAACACCAATATAAAGGGTTGAAAAGTATAATATAGTTAATATTGTTTATATGAAAAAAAAATTATTCACTATTGAATTAGATTTTGATTGATTTTCTAACAGAGATTAGATTCATATTGAAGAAGATTTATGGAAAGAGTTTTTTGAATTTGTGTATCGGACAATGTTTCAAACCATAGAAAAAAATAGATAAATCAGAGAGAGATTTTGTTAAGAGTTTGGAGGTGTATTTTTTTGATAATTTGACTGATCATAGGTTATATATCAGGTTCCGGTTTTATTTAGGTGCAAAGGATAAAAATAATTAGACAATGAAAAGGGAACACCATATGGACTATATTAGACAATGATATCAGAGGGACTTATTTGTGGGGAGATGAAGTAATGATGAATCATACATTTTTTGTGGATAATTGTTTATATGAAAACCCTCTTAAAATTATAGGAGTCTTTATAACCATACCATCAAGATATAGATTGATTCCAAAGGTAGTTTGCACAAAGTTGTATCCACTTATTTTAATGTTAAATTTCCATAGACCCCACGGTGTGGCCATGGAATGGATGGAATTTCTCACATTTATTCAAAACATGGAAAATCTTGTAGGCCTTGTTTATATTATTATAAATTCATGTTTATGAGTTTTTTAAAAAATAAATTTCTAACTCTAAAAAATTGGGTGGGTATGTTTCAAAAAGTCTGAAATTCCTAAATGTTCACCACTGATTCCCCCCTATCTGTGGATCAATGATTCTTAAGAACATTATATTAGGATGAAAGAAATTATTTTCGTAGAAGTATTTTTATTAATGGTATTCTTGTTATAATAATCATTAAATATTAAAAGATGATTTTGCAGTAGTTTATTTTTTAAGGGTATGAAATAAAATGTTAAACAATACTAATGTCCTAGAAAAGTTATTTAATTGTATGTAAATATTTTATGAATAAAAAAATATTGAGGGAAATATAATATTTTTTATGGGCTCATTTTTTATGTAATATTATTTAACATATATAAATTGATTATTGGTCAAGTAAATATGGTAGTATTAATGATAATGGAACTGATAATTGATTGAATGAAAAGGTGGTTTACGATATCATTGATGGATTTTAAATCATTTTATGATTTACGGATAAACATGATAATCTATTAATTTATTTAAATAATTAGGATAGTGTTAATTTTTAGAATCATATAGTTTTTCATTGAGGTTTTTGGATAATTCAGGTTATTACCATGTTTCAGAAGAATATATGATCAAGGTATTCATGTATTTTATATGTGACTTATTTAGATATATTTTGTTATTTGAGGATTAAATTTTAGTCAATTTTGGAAATTTAGTGACCTTATTTCTAAATTTTTAAATTTTGAATTTGGTCAGATATATTTTGGAAGGATTTTAATTTTAAATACTTATGGTATTGTTTATGTTGAACATTGGGTATTATTATATTAGGTTAAACTATGATTTATCACATAGGACAACATGTGCTAATAATTTTTATTTTGGTAAATAACTAAAGATATGAGGAATTAAATTTCATTATTTTATGGATATGTGATCCATTAAAATATAATTTTATTTCTTAAATATATAAAAATTCATCTTGAATATTAATTTTATGAAGTAAGATATGAGGAGGATATTTATTGAATCACAACCAAAAGATGAAATTATTATTATTATATGGAATGAAATAAAACAAGTATATTTTATCTTGTTCTTTATCTTAATAGTAAAATAGTACCAAAATGTTATTAAAATGATCTAGAAATAAAATGTTAAAATCATTTTAGAAGAATAAATGGTCTATTCATGCATAAAATAATTATGGTTTTTTGGACATTAATATTCTAATGATCATGTTCTCAATAACTATTTTTTATTCCTTTGGAGTTGTCTTTCTCCTCAATGCCTATATTTTTACTTTCCACTAATTTTATCATTACCTAGGAACCCAATTGTCTATTATTTCATGTAAAATTTATGCTTAATACTTCCCATTTTCATAGTAAGTCTTGTTATCCCTATGTTTTATGTGGGATTTTAATAATGATATTTTCAAATATTGAACCTTTGAAGACTGATATAAACTTTTAAATGTGAAAATTATTTATATTGAATAGAATGTAACACCTAAAAATATAGATAAAAGAATAATAATCTTTATAACTTACTTAACATGAAACATTGTACATTAAAAAAATAAGGATATAATTTAAAAATATTATTATAACTTATCTTTTGAACTGGTGGGTATGAATCTGAGTAAACACATTATGAAATAAATTTATTATTGACTTACTAAATGTAAAATTATTGATTAATTGTTAGTAAATAAGAACACTATTTTTATTGAATTTTTTTATTCCTTAAAAAGAAATTTCTTCATAAATGGTTTTTATTAAATGTTGTGTGGGTAAAATATAATTATTTACCAACACTTTTAGAAAATAAAATTTTTTAAATGAAAATAATTTTTTAAATCACCTCATCAGAAATATCTTTAGGTGAATTTTTTTTATTTTTATGAAATTATTAATTTATTATTAATAATGAAAAATATAAATTTTTTAAAATACTACCATTTCATTTCATTAAATCAATTAAATTTAAATTCCAATTATTATTTTTATTTGGTTATAATTTGGCATCATATTACCTGTTTTAGGTGTTTTGACCCATTTATTTGAGTATCCAATGATTGGATCTGTCATATCTTTAATTTTGTTTGAGGTATTTTATTTTTTATTTTTTTTATTTTCCTTTAACTCTTAGATTTTCCAATAATTATTTGTGAAAATGGTGTTTTTTTACTCAACATTAGGTGGAACATGTTTGGAATATAGTTAGTATAAACTATGTTCCAGCCTAGAGGAGACTATGTTCCCTAGATAATGATACTGTCTAGGATGTATGGATTGTCGCACGACTATATAGATAACTATGTTCCAAGACCATGGTTCAATCTAGGGAACACAGTCTACCACACGGGAGTGTGCCTTTCCATGGAAAACTATGCAGCTAGTTTCCTCTTGGATAGACAAATCGGCATGGTTTCTACATGGTTTGGCAAATCATGCATCCTAACTATGCGACCTATCTAGGTATTCAAAAATGAAAATTTTCCTTAACTTCCCTTCAATGATTTTAACCAAAATACACCCATTCTCTTCCCCACTCAGGATTTCCACCCTTATGTGCATCACTTACTCCCTCTTTTCTCCCTTGGACCTCATTCATTGGGTATATTGGGAGTGTAATCTTCTAGAATTATCACGTAAGACCCTACATTCCTCTTCTTCTCCCTTATTCTTGGTTCCTTATCCTTATTTATTAGGTTCTTCTTCCTCCATCGGGTTTGTTGATATATTGCATCTTTAATATGGGAATATTGGTTTAACTATTTATTAATTTTATGATCATTTTTTATAGGTTCTTCTTGTGGTGTGGTTGTGGTTTTCCACTGGATTCAAAATATTTCCAAGATTTCAGTAGGTGATTCTGTTCTATAGAATTATTGAATGATTTTGATATTATTTTATTTCTTTCTAAATTAGTTTTATTAATTTATTAGGTGGTGTGAAATATATTTTCAACGGATTTTTGTGTGTGTATGGGTTAAATAGTAATTTTAGAAGTAAAAATTGTTCATTTTCATGGATGTTTCTAATGTTGGACATGTGTGATTTTTGAAATGGTTTTTGAAATGGTTTTTCTATTGAAAATGGTTGATTACCTTGGTCTCTTTCAATTATGGACGTTTTTTTATGTAAGTGGTTATTCTTGTGGCATGGGAAGTGGAATTTAAGAACAAATGGAATCCAAGGTTACTAGTTGGGCAGACTAGGAAAAGTACTCCAGTCAGATTGGTAGAGCCGAGGTTGGGTTCCTTCTAGTATGATTGACACAACAACACTAAATATAAATTTTATGAATACTGGAGAACACTAGACCTTATTACGTGTTCACCTCTAGTGTATCATGCATAAGGACGTTATGGGTTATGGTTTCTCTACTATGTTCACTGAGCTACGAGATTCCTCAGGTCCCACTGACACTAGTTCTTAGAAATTACTTATGACACTCATGTGATTTAATGCATGTGGTTGGTCTCATTATGGTGTGTTCTTTCCTCTATTATTTCAAAGAATTTTTTCTTTAAAAATATCTTTTCCCTTTTTATAAAAATAGTTTAATTAATTTAAAAAATTATTCATTTTATTTAATACTAGAATGATGATTTGTCCTATAATGTTTTGTTCTGGTATCCTTCTCTATTGGTGGTAGCCTACTGGGAATTGGCTCATAACCTATATACAACCTCAGGTTTATATAGACCAGGTTATGTTTTACCCAGGAAAATGAAAGATGTTTTGTGGTGGTGATGGTCGATTTGGTTGCTTGTGTTCCTTTTATTGCAGGTGTTGGCTAATGTGTCTTGTGGGTGATGGCCCTCTTTTTTCATGGAAGGTTTTTTTTTTGTAGTCTAGTTGGTTTCCCTCCCTCTTTTAGTGTTTTTTTCTTTAAATATGTAAAATAGTTAATCTTCTATATTGTGTTTTCTCTTCATTTTTTGTTATTGGTTATCTTTTGATGATTTTATCTAGTGTGATGTTTATGGGTATTCTTATGGGTGGAAACATTCCCAAAATTAATGTTCTATTCCTAAGGACTTGTGCTAGCCTATGGGGATCAGGAACTCCATTCAGACCTTTCCATGGGTTTGGTTGGATGTTAGTTTGGATGGAATCCAAGAATAGTTCATGATAAAATGTTATTAGATCATGGTTTCTCCCTTTCCTTTGTTCAAGGGATTTATTAATAACTATATAGATTAGAGTTAGGATTTTTATGGATTGTAGTTTTGGTTTATAGTGGGTAGTTTAGCCAATGTACCTCATGAAAGTCCTTGTGTCACCATGGGTTTTTTGAATTTTTGTTTGGCTTCACCTTGAGGTGATACATACAGGATATAGACTATGTATGGACATCAGGTGGGGTGAATTTGGTTGCCTTATTGTTTTTATTGATTAAGGTTATGTTTTCATTTTTTGGAAGCATTCTGAATTTTTTGTTGTGGATGATAATTTTCAACATGTTGTTTTTATGGTTTTATTGATGGTTTCTTTGTGTTTATCAATTGGCATAGTATCATTCCTCCTAATATACTTCCATCGCAACTATGGGAAGAGGCCAGAGAGAGTTATCCCTAACCAGTTGATCAAAGACTAGTTGAAGCAGTGGTTCCAGCTTTATAGAATTTGGGTCAAGAAGAGGACTCTTGTCCATCTCATGTTAGGGAAGATGAACTAGGTCTAGTAAAGGAAAAATCTCAGGAGTTTCTCAAGAGCAAGACACCTTCCTTGTGGAGTATCACAGATCCCCATGAAGATTAGGATTACACTAAAAATATAGATAGTTTTTTTGGGTTTCTTGACAATCATATAGAACTCATAGTGATGTGTGGTTATTTTTTGTTGGAATGTCCCAGTCGGAGGTGGTGGGATTCAGTGGTTCATGCTGGGAATCATGCGAAAATGGGTTAGAATAATTCCAAGGTCATGTTCAATGAGAATAATTTACAAGAGACCTTGGCCTTCATGAAAACGTAAGAGTTTCTGGATCTCCACCAAGAAAATCATACCATGATGGAGTATTCCAACCATTGTGTAGAGTTTTTTCGGTTCACACTCGAGGTGTTTTACAATGATAAAATTAATTCTCAATAGATTGAACTAGGGTTAAGAATAGAAATTTTATACCAAATAATCATGTTTAAGTTGAAGGATTATAAAAAGGTGATTGATTGAGCATTCATGGAGGATATAGATAGTGCCACAAGTCTTTTTTTCTATGGTAGCTTCAGTGGCAGTTCATGGAAGAGGTATATCATTTAAAAATAAGAGGAAATGAGATGAGAAGAAAAAGAGGGGAGGTTATATCTCATACTATCATTCCTAACATACTTTGTCTGTGGATTTCGGTTCTGGATAAATTATTTAACATTAGTGTGGTAAAAAAGGACATATGTGGTCAACATGTTTAGTTCCACCCAAACATTTCCATCAGTTTGGAACTTTTGTGGAATTTTCACTGGTTTTGAAAAGTGCAACATCCATATTTGGGTGGTTTAGGTTTCACTGCCTTCAGGGGGAATGTCAACCCAATCGAAACCACTCTAGAAAGTAAACTCTTAGTTTGAAAATCATGGTATCAGGGAAAGAACCTCTATTGGGAAGATTCAGCCTAAGGTAGAGCAACGGGTCAGTGGTCTCTCTCAGTATCAGGTGTGATGGGGCATCTTTTTTCTAGGGATCAAGAACCAACAGAATTGGATGTGGGGAATTCAATGGTTCAAGGAATGATTCTTATTGCATATGTATATCTTTTTTTCTGCTAGATAAAAGTGAATATATTTATTTTAAAACTGTATGTTTTTTGGACTTGATGAAATTACTAATCGATTCAATGTCTTATGCATTGGATTTAGTAATTCCACATAGTTAGAAGCAAGAGCTGGGTTTTAAGTGCCCATCTTGTGCACAGACACTATCATGGGTTGATCTGGAATACGATTTCTTATTTCTTTAAATATAAATCTTTGAAAAATCATTGTAATGGATTGGATGGTGTGTTTATAGATGTGCATCGATCCCTAGTGGTGGTGAGTGATTTTTGTGGAACCTAATGGGAGTTCCCAGGTTTTTCAGGGTGAATGGGATCCTCAGTTAGCATGTGATCGACCTCCACTTCTAGAATTGGGTAGCCTCATTTTTCATGTTTTTATGTCATGTTAGAGGATAATAGTAGTGGTCCTAAGGGTGTACTACCTCTAATACTTTATGAGTTTTCATAGTAATTTCTAGATTATTTCTCAAGTTTTCCTTTAGAGCAGGATATAGAGTTCCCCCATTGATTTTTCACTAAAACACAACCAATATCTCTTCCTTAATATTGTATAGCCCCCACCAAGTGATAGGAATTTAATATACTATTGGGATATTAAGAATCAAAAGGTTTTATTTTCTCGAGTTTCTTCCCTTGGGTTTTCTTTTTTCAAAGAAAGCTGATGGATCTCACCATTTATTCATCAATTATGAGAATCTAAATAATGTAATGATAAATAATAAATACCACTTTCCTAGTATTTATGATATTTTTTATCAACTTAAGGGGAAAGGTGGTTCTCTGAGATCAATTTTTGTTCTTAGTATCACCAGGTCAATGTTAGAGAGGTGTATGTTTCTAATACTGCTTTCCAAAGTAGTTATGACTACTTTGAGAATTTTTTCTTGCATTTTGGATTGATAAATGATCCAACCATCTTCATGCACTCATGAACAGGGTGTTCTATCAATACCTTTACTTATTTTTTGTGTTGTATGTGGATGAAATATGGTTATACTCTGGGACTGAAGAAGAGAATAATTAGTATTCAAAGATTGTGTTGGTAAATCTTTGAGATCATCCCCTCTATAGAAAGATTTCCAAGTGTACCATCTGGATTAGAAAGTTTATGTTTCTAGGTCATGTGATCTCAGAATGTGGGGTTTCAATGGGCCCTGAGAAGATCATTACAATGTTGTCATGGTAGATGTCGTAAGATGTTTTCAAGATCATGATATTTTGGACCTATAAAGCAATTACAGGTGGCCAGTTTAAGATTTATCTTGACTTGATTCACCCATGACTGTGCTTACCCATAAAGGGTTAAAGTTTGAGTTGATCCTGGAATGTGAGGCTTCTATTGAGGAACTTGAGAGAAGGATGATCAAATCCCATGTTTTTATCTTGCTCGAATGTAAAAAAAGAAATACACGGTATAATATGATGCCTTGTATATGGTTATTGGTTATGTTTTGATATAGGATGATCATTTGGTGGCATCTGGTTCTCAAAAAATCTAACTAAATGAAAAGAATTACCCAACCCATGACCTGGAATTAGCAGTAGTGATGCATTCCTTGATGATTTGGCTTCATTACCTCTTTATGGAGAATTTTTTAGTCTACTAAAATCATATGAGTTTTTCATACATTTACCCTCTTAAGTATATAAATTTAAGAAAGATTTGTTGGGTTGAGTACCTTCAGGGGTTCAATTTTGATATCATTTATACTCTGGTAAAAGTTAATGTGGTGGAATAGCCTTTTGTAGGAAGATACTAGTGCACGCTCTAAAGGAGTATACTGATGAGTGGACTGTGATTGGTCTTTTCCACCAAATTCATCTAGGGACCATGGATTAAAGTGGGTGCACATTCTTGGCTAGTGTTCATTTGGAACCCTCCCTCATTGAGTTGATTAGGTAAGAGTATAAGAGTGATGAGTTATGTCAGTGGTCTATGATGTTTTTAAATGGTGGGGAGGTTCCCAATGGTTGGTTTTTCAGATGGATCTATTTGTTTCAAGTATCATGTTTTGGTGCTTTTGATACTATGGAAGGTGATGATGTAGTATATCCATCATTCCTATGGGTAAATTTATCCCAGGACCACCAAAAATATCTATGATGAGTGACGTTAGTTATAGTGTTCAGGCATGAGGTGAAATATAGCTGACATTGTGTCTCAGTGTTATACATGTTAGCATGTAAATAAAGAGAACAAAATTACCTCTAGTTTTCTTCATACATTAACCATTCCTACCTAGAAGTGAGATAAGGTCACTAAGGATTTCATTATTTGCATACCACATACAACTCGATGAACAAATTTAAATTGGGTGGTGACTTTCCATCTGAAAAAATATTCTCATTTAATTCTGATCAGGGACTCAATGAAGTTGGATAAGTTTAGATTACAATATGTTTATAAGATAGTTCAGATTCATGGTGTATTGTTAGAAATTATTTCAAATAGGGACCCCAGGTTTACCTCTTGGTTTTTTGAAGACCTCCAAAAGGAAATAAAAACCTGAGTTAAGTTGAGTACAACATAACATCCTCAAATATATGGTTTAACAGAGTGGGTGAATCAGATCTTTGAAGACATGATTTGGGAATGTGTGTTATATTTCAGAGTCTCTTTGGATTTCAAATTTGGGGTTGGTCAAGTTTTTTCTATAATATTCATTATCAATATTTAATAATAATGGATCCATTGAAGGTGATTTATTATTAGTATTTTTAGGATCCATTATGTTGGAAAAATTGTGGGTGAGACATCATTATTGGGATTGAGTCTTGTTCAAGAGACATTTAATAAATTCATATTAATTAGGTGTCATTTTTTTATAGTGCAGAGAAGTTATAATTCTTATGTCATCAATGGTGTCGATCCTTCAAATTCATAACTAGTGATCAAATGTATTTGAATATATCTCCTTCTTTGGGTCACCGTTTTCTTTGTATGTGGAGGAAGATAATGAAAAGGAATGTCAAACCATTTTACATTATCAAGAGATTTGGTAAGGTGTAATACCGGTTAACTTTTCTATCATAGTTTAAGTAAATTCAGGATTTGTTCCATGTATCACAGTTGAAAAAGTAAAATATGGCTCTATCTCATGTGCTTAATTGGGAAGATTAATGGTTGGAAACTAATCTATCTTTGTTTGAACATCTAGTGTGGATTATTGACTCTAAAGAGAAAGTGCATTGAGGGAAGTCCTTGCCTTCAGTTTGGATTCTTTGGAAGCATGGTATTAATAAGCATGATATATGGGAGCATAAATATTGTTTTGAGGAGCAATACCCATTTTTATTCTCTGATCGAACCTTGAGTTGACTTTCCAAGGGCAGAAATTTCTCATAGTGATTATAATTATCAAATTCGTGATTTCATTTGAGGTATTTTATCTTTTATTTTTTATATTTTATTTATCTCCTATCTTTTCTATGTTTTTTTGTGTAATAAATTGAGTTTTTGGACTCTATAGTTGGTGTCGCGTGGTTCACGCACAATTTTTAGAAATCATGGGCCCTTAATAGTGGGACTATTTAGACCACATAGCCTTCCATGTGGCCATGAAGCAAACCACACACCCAAACCATGGTTCTTCCTAGGTCACATGGTCTACTGCATGGGAATGAGCCTTTCCCTACAAAAATTTGTGGCTGGTTTCCCCTTAGACTGAGTAACCACAAGGATACCACGTGGTTTGGAAGACCATTTGTCATAACCCTACAACCTGTCCAGGTCATTAAAATACTCAACATACCAAACTACCATTGCCCAATTTTAACCCAAATCCACCACATTTCCTCCCCAATAAGGATTTACAACCCTATGATCCTCACCCCCCTCCAATTTTCTATCATGTACCTCATTCCATTGGTGTTTTGGTGTGTAATATTCAAGAATCAGCAAGTAAGCCCCTTAGTTATTCTTCTTCCTCCTACTTCTTGATTGATTCTCCTACTTTCTTAGGATCCTCTTCTCCAATAGGTTGTTTGACCTAGTGAGGATTAAATCATGATTTATTTGGTTAAATTATTGTGTTTTTTGTATGATCATTCCATAATAGGGTCTCCTTGTGGTGAGGTTTTGATTTTCCACTGAACTTTGTATGTTTTAATCTTTAGGTAGGCTATTTCATGCTTTATAATTATTATAATATTTTTATATGTTTTCTTTGTTTCCTAAGTTGGTTCTATGAATTGTGTGGGTGGGGTGAAACATGCTTTAAATTGAATTTTTTGTGTTTATGGGCTGAATGTTAATTTTTCAAATGAAAATTGTTATTTTTCAATGGTGTTTCTAGTGATGGATTTGTGTATTTTTGAAATTGGGTTTGAAATGGTTTTCATATTAAATAGGGTTGATTAGATTGATTGTTTTCGATGATGCAAGTGAGTATTATTAATTTTTGGTTCTTGTGGAATGGGAAGTGGAATATGAGAACAAAGGGATTCCTAGGGGACTGGTTGGGTGGACTAAAATGAGTACGCAAGTCAGATCGGAAGGGTTGAGGCCCAGATCCCTCTAGCATGATTGATGCTACAACACAAAATAAAGATTTGATAATGATTATAGACCATTATACCTTGGTATGTGTTCCCATATAGTGGATCATGGTTGATAATTTTGTGGGTTATGGTTTTTATACCATGTTCACCGAGGTATGAGGTTCCTAGGGTCCCATTGACATTAATACTTAGGGATTACCTGTGATTCTCATGTGATGTATGCCTAATGCTAGGTTCATTATGGTTGATCTTTCCATTATGATTTAAATATTTTTTTATTTAAAAATTTGTTTTCCATTTTTATTTAAATTTTCTTATATTATTTTAAATGTTTCTTCCATTTATTTAAAACTATCATGGTAATTTGACTTATAATGTTTTGGTATAAAATCATTCTCTTTAGGTGGTATCCTATTGTCCATTTGATCACACCATACATACAACCTCATGTGTATGTAGACCTTATTATTTTTTACCCAGGTAAAAGAAATTTGTTTCATGGTGGTGATGGTGGATCGAGTTGCTAGTGTTCCTCTTCTTGAAAGTATTTGTGCACATGGGTTGTGGGTGATGGCCTTGTTTTTTCATAAAGGTCTTTGGTTGTGGTCTAGTTGGTTTCCCTCCCCATTTTTCTTTTTTTTTTAAGATGTAAAACTGTTAATCTTGAGATAGTGGAATTTATCTTGGTTAGGATTATTGTTTATCTTGTGTGATGTTTATGGTAATTCTTACAGGTTAAATACTTCCTAGAAGTAATTTTTGATTCCCAATCCCTTTTTCAAACCCATGGGGATCAGGAACACCCTTAAGGCCTTTCCACATGCTAGATCGAGTGTCGGGTTAGATGTAATCGTACATTTATTAATGATAGGATATCCTTTCAGGTTGTTTTAGGTTTTTTCCAAACATTATTTTTATGGTTTATAGGTATGTTCCTAGTTGTAGAATGGTTTGACCAACCATGAATCCAAACCATTAAACACGTTTAGTATCCCATGTAGGGGTTAAATAGTTTTTGCACATTTATTGAAACCATGCAACCTAGATAGGCGGGGTTCCAATGTTTTTTCCACCATTAAACTAACCACATAGCCCAACCGTGCAACTCTTCTAGGGGCACCATTTTGGGCGTAATGTTTGGTGCATGGTTAGTATAAACTATGCGACCTAATCAAAAAAATTGTTAGAACTCTATTTAATTATCTAAAACATCTTATTAAAATACCAAAACCCCCCTAATTGGCCCTAACATCCTCCAACTAGAACCTAAATAGATACTTTGTCATTTGTGATCCATCTAAAGAAATTTTGGCTCCAGAACCTAATCTCCTTGTGGATTAAATTACCAATAAATGTAATGGTCTTATCTTTCAATAAGTTCTTCTTCTCATGGTATTAAAACTCTCATCTTGTCTTAAAACTTTCTTTATATAGGCTATGGAATCCTTCGGATTTATTAGATCATGTTTGATTGATCTGAATTTTTTGATCTATGGCCTTTTCTCTACTCTCAAAATATCTCCCTTCCTATATTTGGTTTTCACCATCAAATGTGACACATATAAGAATCATTATGGTTGGATTCCAAATATTAAAATTAGGTGTTTCTTTTATTTTCCTTCATATTTTAATTATTTTTTTCTTAATAAATTAATATGTGTGTGTTTATTAACTTTTAACACTTATTCTATTGAGGTTATCATTGAAATTCCTTAAAAATGATTATTTTTTGAATTTGCCTTTGAATTGAAATGGAATTAATTTAATGTCTATAATCTTAATCATTCCCACCATTTTTGAATTTTTTTTAATTACTTGTTTGTTTTGATTTATTATCAGATAATATTTAAAGGATGTTTTGGTGGAATTTTGGGTTATATCGTATATTTTGATTTATAAAATAAAATTCCATAATTTCAATTAAATGAGTTAAACTATTGGTTGTTTTCCAAAAGGTTTAAAATGAATGATTTTTTGAAATGACCAAGATCCCCCTTTGGGTGATTTTACCTATTTTTAATGGGTTCTCTTGGGTTATTGTAAATAAAATCTTTATTCACAAGGAAACATATTGCAAACCAAATTTTTGAAATGTATTCAAACCTATTAAAATTTAAATAATTAATTTTAATTACTTAGGGTTTATTTTAAATAAAATATTGTTTTAAAGGTACATTTGAAATTATTATGATTATTTCTGAAAGTATTTTAGTATGATTATCCTTTTGAATGTTGAATTGTATAAAAGGATTTGAATTGAAATTTATTATTCTTGATGGTTCGGTTAGAACATTATTATAATTTTATCAAGTAATAATACCTTATTGTAAATTATTGGATTCTTATAATTCCTATTGTTTGGTGTTGAAAATTTATTATCTACTTTAATGGAGCTCAAGGGTGAGCGTGAGATGTGACTTAAGGGATTGATCCCATGAATGATATTGATAAGGATCGTCATGTGATCCTCGTAACGTGATTATCTCACTTAAATCCTTGACTAGTACTGGGAACATGGATAGTTAGATGGGATTCCCTAGATATATGATTCATTATTGGATTCACACACCCTCTAGTGGATACATAAAGAATATGAAAGTTTCAGTATATGGACATGAATCTGTTAAAGAAGGTACTCATGAAACTAGTTTTCTTGAGACTAATGAGACATGATGTAAGCCTGACTATAAGTCATGTTTTAATTTTATATGACATTATGAGGTGGAATCACTATCAAATCTAGGTTTTACCCAGGAAATCTCTATATGAGATACTTGATAAATGATATTGTTCATTGTCAACACATTAAACTAGAGTTCCCATGATTGGTTATTCTCGTTATGGTTATTATGAACCTTGACTCTATTATATTGACTCTTATTCAGTAGTTAAAATCAAGTACATAGTATTCTATTTTCATGATTATCTATATTCAACTTGTTAAATTCTTTTAAAAAGATTTCTAGAAAATTCATAGTTTTTTAATGATGAAATGGCATGTTTTCAAGATTTTGATTTTACAAATGAATTTTAATTGTTTAAAAGTCATTTTATAACAAAGATCTATAATCTCTTTATTATACTCCTAATTAATTATATTTGAATTAACTTATAAGGAAATTACATAGAATATTTGGTTGGATCCTATTTTAATCTTTATCTCACACCATGCTTGTATTTTTTGGTTTTTACATCATTTAGGATCTTATAGAAGGTTTTTTTCTCTCACCTTTATTTGTGGCTTCCAGTTAGGGTTACCAAGGGTGGGTAACCTATGGCATGTTGGGTGGTCATGAACTCTGAGGATATGGGTTTTTGGAATCATTGTTCTATTTCCATCTTTGTATCATCTCTCTGTACCCAGATACATATGTAATGGTTTATTTATTTGGTGATGTTTTCATAGTGTACTTTGTTTATTATAATCCTTTTTGGGAGAAACATTCCTAAAAGATATTTCATGATGCCTGAGTGGTTGTCACTAGCCCGTAGAGGCCAGGAATGCTCTTTTGGATAGTTTTGAGTCTAATTGGATATCAGTTTAGATGGTATTTCAGGTTGGTTCATCACAAATGGTATCAGGGGAGGTATTTCATTGAAATTAATCACTTCTCCTTGAAACCCCTTATGTTAGATGGGGTGATTCAGGGTATATATGAGATTAATACTGTCTCAGGACGCATGAGGTAGTTCATTATTGGGTGATTTATCACCACATCCTCATGATGAGACTTGAGTTACCAATAATGTATAGACATCAGTATTTATTATGAGTTATTTGTTTCCTGATGAAAAATGAGATTTAGATTCACAATGAGACTATCTTTGATTTAGGGAATCAGATATGTGTTTTGGAACATGAATGGAAGGATTAAAAGAGTCACACCATGTTTCCATGGTCTGGTAAACTAAGAGGAATCAATGTGACTGATCTAAAAATCCATCCATGAATATTGTGTGTTTGTTTTGTCATTTATAATCCTATATGATATAGTCATTAATAGTTAGAACCTGGTTATAGACATGAAATCTTACATGTTTTCTTCTAGGTTACTTCACTTCTGTGAGGTTAGATAGGATGTTTATGGATTTGGTTTTTCATGCTCATGTTTATTCATTTTATCTTTAATCCGTTATTAATGATTTTAAATACCGTTCTAAAAACAAATTTTTTTTAAAAACAAGTTTTGATTGTGTTATTTGTGGAATTTGTTCAAGTACTATAAGGTGTGTTTTTATGAAATGTTTTGTTCAGGAAAATTAATTTTCAATGAATCTTATGTGATGTGATAAATAATATTTTAAGAATAAATTTTAGTTATTAATGGATTTAAAATGAAATTGGTTTTGATATTTGGAAAATGGGATTAATATTTCTTAAACCATGGAAGAACTTCCATGAGATAAGAAATAATTTTTCAAATCTTTTATGGATGTATACTAATATTTATCATTTTTAAATGAAATAGTATTGTTTTATAAATCGTGAAATTTTACTTTTTTCTCAAATCAATGATTCTTTGGTAAAAGAGGGTTGTTACATTGGTTATATTTTTTTGATCTGTTTAAGTGTTATTTGATGTGTGGGTTGATATTTTTGTGTTTTGTGATGTCTAAAATAGTTCCTCGTGAATTGTTCCTTGAAAGTTAGAATATAAATTCATCGATACATTTCGTGGAGTGGTCCTACATGTTTTCCATAAGTATAATTTCATGTTGTTAACTCTACCCAAACTACATATCTAGTGTTGGAGATAGAGACCTTCTCTCCTTTGAACACCGTCCTTGAGTTCTTGGATTTTCATCCCCCTTCTTATAAAGTAAAACATGGTTCTATTGAGGCTGTAAACTAGATTGAAGAATTTGATGGGATATTTGACTCTATGAAGGCTCCAAATTCTCTAATGGTCATGTTTATATAATCCTTATTTGAGGGACCTAGCCAAGAGTGGTGGTAAGTTGTGGTTCTCTCATGTCTAAATTAAAGAATGTCTTGAAAATTATTCAAGTAAGTCATCATTCAAGGCAAGTATCTAGAAGAAGTAAATAAGGAGGAAGTTTATATGTTTGTGGTTTTTTGGGAAAGATAAGCTATTGGTTGAAGATTACGATAATAAATTATCATTTTTGGTATGTTTCATACTTGGGATTGTTGGTGATGACTTCACTATGTATATCTATTTTATTAAATGAGTTATCACATGCCTCTTAACCATCATGAGTATGACCTGGTTGATCTCTTATTTGGTGATAGTGAATAAGGATTTTTTAGATGAAGCAAAGCTAGTGAAACAACATTATGGGAAGAATTCATATTTCATGGTTGATAAAATAATAACTTCTTGAGGTAAGAAGAGTTTTATTATATGATTCTAGTATGGAGAACCTAGTCATTCTATGAGGTTGTGTACAAAATATCTAATAGAATGTAAATTGTATTCTTTTTGGGTTACCTTAAGAGGTTCTATAAGTTTGGTTATTAGAAAAAGAACTTTTGGCTAGGGACATCATCACTTGACTATAGGGAAGCAGATGATTCATGAAAACAGGGCTCCATCCATAGGCCTTGGAGTGACTCTTTAACACAGTGGGAGAGATATTTGCTAGTTTTTATTGAATGTGGTTGATTTTGATCTGACTTATTGTTTCTGACATGGGAGTGGAAAATTAGTGACATTTCTATATTGTGTCTTGTCATTTTTCTGGAAACCTTGTGTCTTAGAATCTTTCTAATGATATATTATGGACCTTGGTTTTGGTAATTTTTGGTTGGATGATATGAAAATGGTTTCCCTTTATTGATATATCTATGGTTATTCCTTGTGTATGTGCATACTTGAATGATTAGCATTATTTTTTAATGACTCTATATCCTTGATGTTCATTGTGATCCTCATGATGGAGTGGAATTTTATTCATAGAATCCTTGAGATGATTATCTTGGGTATTATTCTTTTTGGTCCTTTTTCTTTGGCTTAGTGGTAAGAGCTCAATTTTTATTTGATGAATGATCTACCTTGTAAGAGTATAGTTCCATGTTGTGCATTGACCATTATATTTGATATAATTCTAGTTGGATAGGGATATACCATGGTAATGTAATTAGATGACTAAAACATTGTGTATTTTTGAATGACCAGGAACCCAAAGGTGTTGGAATTTGATTTGATGAGATCATTGAGGGGTGAGACTTGATTTTGAAAATCCAATAATTATTTCAAGTAATTATCCATGGTATAAATACGTGTAAGTTCTTATCCTTTATTTGGATAATTTGATCTTAGATGTTTCTCCATAGTTAGTGGTCAAAGACCCTTCTTTGGGTCGAAGGTATGTGCTTTTCCTGTTACACTATTTTGATAAATATTTAAATATTGGGGAGACTAATTCAATTTATTTATATTTTTGTGGTTTAGAGACGTGTAATGGTATTAGAGTGTTGATCTTGGATTTGTGTGTGTTCTTTAATAACCATTGGGTGATTATCCCTTCTGGGAAGTGGTTCATTCACCTAACAAGATGATTGAGGGAGTTCTTTATATTTTTTCATGTTCTATCTTCCATACTAGATATTTATAGGGATTGTAATTATTATATTATTGAATCTGGGACATATCGTTACCATATTTTAGGTGTTTTGACCCACTTATTTGAGTATTCAATTACTTTATCTCTTTGTGGGTTTCTTCTGGGGTTTTTAAAAACTTTTTCTGAAGTTTTATGGTCATGTGGATGGTTAGTGCACAGTTTTAAAAAACATACATCCAAACCATGAAACATTTTTAGTTTCCCAGGTAGGTGTCACACGATTTTCACATGGTTGGAACACTATTAGTGATACCATAAAACGTAGATAAAAGGTCATCTCATGGTTTTACATAGTTAAAATAACCATACGTCCTAACCATGCGACATTTCTAGTGGCTCTATTTTGGAAACATAGTTAGGTGCACAATTAGGCTCATGGTTGGTAATAAATGTCCTACCTAACATAGGAAACCATGAGAATAGTATTTACGTCTTACAAAATTGTAATTAAAAACCTAGAAACCACTTAATTAACCATAAAATCCTCTCACTCAAACCTGAATCAGTCTTTTACCTTGTGAGAGAAATCTCGAGACATTTTATCTCTCCAAGCCTCATCTCTTAGTTGATTAAAGTGCCAATCAAAGTGAGTATATTCTCTCCCAGTATTTTATTCTTATCTTGGTATTATATCTCTCCTATTATATTTAATATATATTCCTAGAGGATATGGAATCCTTTTGATTGATTAGATCATGGTTAATTCATATGGAATTGTTGATCTCGAGTATTTTTTCTCTTCTCTCGAGATCTCCCTTCCTAGATATGATGAACTCCATTAGAGGAAACACATATCAGATTCATTTCAGTTGGAGTAAAAATATTCAAAGTATTTGTTTCTATGATTTTACTTCATTTTTAATTCATTTATTTTTGATAAATTCATTGATGTTTGTTTCTTAATTTCTATCACTTATTCTATGTATTTGTTCTGTCAAATTCCTTATAAAATATTCCTTTACCAATTTCCCTTTTTAAATAACATGGGATAAATTTAAAGGATATAATCATGAACCATCTCATATTTTTATGAATTGGTTAATGCCTTTTTTGTTTTTATTTATTATCAAAGAACTTTTTAAGTATTTTTTTGTGTAATTGATGGTTTTTGGCATGGGTTTTTATTTATAAAATAAAATTCCATGATTAAATTAAATGAGTTTAACTATTTGATGTTTTATAAATAGCTTAAAATGACTAAATTTATGAAATGACCAAGATCCCCCTTTTAATGATAATAACATTGTTTTCAAATGAGTTGTCTTGGGTTATTTGAGATAAATGATTTATTCAGATGAAAATAGGGTGTAAACCAATGTTTTGAAATGTATTCCATCAATTTTAATATTTAAATTCTTCCTTTGAGTTATTTAGGGTTGATTTGAAATAAATGATTGTTTTAAAGGTATATTTGTGATTATTATGATGAATTCCAAAAGGATGTGGGTATTATTACCATTTTGAATGTTCAATTGTATAAATGGATTTGAAATGAAATTGATGATTCTTGATGGAATTATTAGCACATTATGATTATTCAATCTTGTAATAATCACTTATTGTATCTTTTACTATTCTTATACTTACCATTTTTTGTGTTGAAAAAAAGATTATTTACTTTTATGGAGATCAAGGGTGATATTGAGATGTGACTTGTGGGATAGAGACCATGATTGATATTAATAAGGATTCCCTTGTGGTCCTCATAACTTGATTATATATAACAACTCTGGTCTTTATTACACATTTAAAATTGCTTAATTACATGAAATTTCACTTAATACAAACAAGAAGATCAATATTTCTAGTGTATTTGGGGCTTAGGAACATTACATGAAAACATAAGACATAAAATACAACATATTTATTGAAACCATCTTTTACATGACCCAACATTCCTTCATAATTAGCATTGCATGGGATAACCTAAGGACATACTTAAGAAAAGGGTGAGATATAAAGCCTATTAAGGGAGTAAAAAAGGTATAACATGATAAAAACAATAAATTTTAGGAAATAGGCATATCAATAGAGCACAATACAAACACGAACATAAAGGCATGACAAGGCATGATTATCACAACTTGGAAATGTGGCGTCAACTTAAAACACTTCATCACAAACATAAAGCAATTAGGAAAACCCATGTCCCAATATGGTGGACAAATTTCATAAAAGGAATAAGGTAAAACCCTATCTCAACATTAATTATCATGATACTAAACATTACCCAATGCATTAGAGGGCTATCAGGGAGCACCCTTCGTAAAAAATTCAATCTTATGCTTACATGTTCCACATAGATCATATAACATGGATTCATTCAAAATCATAATTTATTACATGATTGGAGAATATGGAATGTATACTTTTAAGTATATAATAAATAAGTATATGTTCATAAAGCTGAATACCCTTGATAGATAAATGGGCATGTTATTCACTATACGGTGATTTTGGCATGGAAAATCACGATGCAATTTCGGCAGCATAACGACATAATATGGGGATTCATAAAATGGGTTGGTGAGGGAAAAAGGGTTATCCCATAATTTAGACATGAAATTTGAAGTTAAGGGATTATGGAGAATAGTATCCTAATATATGAAATGGAATTTGAGATACATAATTTTTGAGAAATTTTTCAATGCAAATGAGGAGAGAGACACCGCTTAGGGAATTTTGGCATGGTAATGGGTGTACATGGGAGCGATTAATGAGAGTTAAAGGGGTCTCTCATCATTAAAATATAATAAGGGAAGTATGGGGGTTTGAAAACATAACACATAATTTTTAATTGAAAAATAAAATGGTATAACAATATAAGGAAACATGGAAAAAATGAGAAAGGAAGGAAAGTGAAGATCCCTTACTTGGATGTGTGATCCCAAAGGCTTCGAAGGGGCTTCTTGGGAGCTTGGGGGAACCTTGTGAGGACTCTAGGGAGAGGATAGTAGATTTAGTATGATAATAAATGAGTTTTAGTTAATATTAATTGGTTCATGTGTGGGTTTATATAGGAAATGAGGGGGAATTCTTTATTATTTAGGTTTTGGAAATTATACCCAAAAAAATTCAAAACCACAAACCAAGCCATATTTTTTCACATAGATTCTATCCAAGGGGAATGGAAAAAAAATTATAAGTCCAAGGGATAAATAAATTAAAATATTATCCTTTCTTATGTGGAGTTGAGTCACACCCTCAAGAAAATGAATTTAAAATCATAAAATATATTATACATTTTGGGGGATTCACTAAGGCATTGTAAAATAAGACAATAAATATAAAATCCTATTATTTTGAATTTAAAAACTATTTTTGGTCCAATATCCATTTTATGGTATTTATTACATCACCATTAGGTCATTATGATGTTATAAAACACACTATATGTTTATATATTATATAATTTTTACCAAAAAATTTGAATGCCTTAGAAAATTATGAAAAAATTCACCATTGGATAATTTCAAAAAACTGATCCCAAAAATAATATTCATTTTATCTAAATAATTTTCTAAATATTTTATTTTTCATTTTTAAAATGAAACCTAATATTTATTGAAATTTGGTGGGTTTTGATAAAAATAGTTTTTAAACATTAATAAAAATTACACTTGACTTCATAAAAATTGTACTTATTTATTATTAATAAAATTAACATGATATTAATATTTTATTAAAATATTAATTATTTCAAAAAATCATTAATTTTGTAAAATAAATTCTTTAATTAAAAAAATACATTTTCTATTTTATTGTATAAAAATATAACCCATATCAAACTGATTTCCTAATAATTTATAGATAAGTAACTGATATTTTCATCATTTATAAGAATTGTTTTTATAATATTATTAAGAAAAACTATAATGCATATATTTCATAAAAGTACCATTTTTACCAGAAAAATCAATTTATCAATTTCGTTATTTTTTTAGAAAGACTCTTATCATAATGGAATTGGGGAAAGAAGACTATTATTTATAAAAAGGGATTACACAAAAAGTAACTAATACATTGTTACATAATCCCTTATAACACATAAATAAGACCTAAGGATAAGGTGTACGATAGTGACAGACTCTTGTGGTGGATCAGATAACATCCCCCAGGTGGTAATCTCTATTAACTTGAACTTATCCCGTAGGTGACTCCATTCAAGATTAAAGTGTTGAACCATTTATTGGTCCTGGTCAAGAGAAAATCCTAATGATGATACCTCCTTTTCGAGCTCTAATAAATGAGCTTCGTACAGCCCGAGTCTATTGGATGAGGTCGTCAACTCTTTTTCTTGTGTTTAATGGATTTATTAAAACCATATATTTATACTATTCATGTGATCACTATTCAATGACTATATTTTCAATGGTAAATGTACATAAGGGTCATATAAATCCAATTGGATATAAAAATTAATTAAAAAAATAGTGCATGTGTTTTCTATATCCATTATGCATTTGATTAAAATAAAGGAGATTTTATTCATAAATGATCTGGTCAATAAAACCTTCCCCCTTGTGAAATTTCACCTAGGAAATTTAATTTTCCTTCATTAAAAAAATGAGGGTAACTCTGCTTCATCACATCCTATGGCTCCCACATCACTTCTTCAAACTTTTGGTTTATCCACAACACTTTGATGAGAGGCATTATCTTATTACATGGAACTTTTTTCCTCGGATCTAAGATCTTCACTAGATTCTCTTCATAGGAGAGGTCATTCTCCAATGGTACCACCTTTGGATTGAGTACATGTGAGGGGTATGGTGTGTACTTTCATAATATGGATACATGGACTACATTATGTACTTGAGAAATGTCTGGTGGGTGTTCTAGTTGATAGGTTACTGCTCTGATACAATCAAGGATCTCAAAAGGGAAGATGTACCTTAGAATAAGCTTTACCTTATTCCCAAATATCATCACCCACTTCAATAGATATATGCAGAGGAATACCATGTCTCCAACATAAAACACTTGGTCTCATCAATGATTGTTATCATATATTTTATGTCGACTCTGAGTATCTTTGATGTGGGGATAGATGGTCTTAACCTTCTCCAACATTTCATCGACCATTTCTAGACCTAGAAGTTTTCATTCTCTAAATTCATCCCAAAATGTTGGTGTTCTACACCTATTCCCTTAAAGGTGTTCAAAATGATCCATTTGGATGCTTGAGTAGAAACTATTCTTATAAGATAACTCAAATAGAGTAAGATGTTGATCACATCCTCCTTTGAATTCCATTGAGCATACTCTCAACAGGTCCTCAAGGGATTGGATAGTTTGCTCAGATTAGCCATTTGTTTAAGGATGATAAGTCATACTAAAGATCAGATCAGTATTCAAAGCATGTTGGAGACTCTTCCAAAACTTATAGGTAAATATTGGATCTCGATCAGATAAAATAGATAGTGGTACACCATGAAACATGTCACGACCTGTCCCCCAGGGCCCGTTTAGTGACTACCCCAAGCCCACCTTCTATAGGCTACGGGTCGGTTACTAGCACCAAAGACGTATTCCCTAAAACTTGGAAGGAATTGCCTTTATAACATGTAAACACATGCAACCAAACACACGGCAAGATACGAACGCAAGTAAACTGTATAGTAAACAAGTGATTACAGTATGTTAAAAGTGGCCAGAATACATGCCCAACTAGAAAGTACAAGTACAAATGAAATGCAATACAACTGAAGAAAGAGGAAAAAAAGATATTGGATCATCCTCCAAGGTTCCTAACTGAAGGGTTGGTACAGATCGCCTTCTCCCCACTACATATCCACCCGTCTTCTCTATGTACTGACACACCGTATAGTCCACCTCCAGGTATCGTCCAGTCCTGGTACTCTCAGCATTAGTCAGCACTGTCTTTCATCTGCATCCAACACAATAAGCTGCGGGCATATCCTGTGCAGGGGTGAGTATAACAATACTCAGTAGGGACCCCGAGACCCTCTAGGTCTCACAAAAACCATCAAGGATAAATTAAAAAGTATGAAATCAACATATAACCTTACTTAGGTATATGCCCATACATACACCTAAGTTATCAAGTAATCCATCTCAATCATGAGGAAAAACATAGAGGTACTGACTCGGCTCACACAAGGATTTATTCTAGGGCAGTATCAAGTATCATTCCCAGTCACAACGTCGAACACATCGGCTACTAGAGAACTCTTCCTCTATCATGTACAGTGGGTCTGCCACGTCACATAGAGGTGTTTCTCACTAACCTTGGACTGCTAAGGGACTCCTCCTATCGAGTACCGTGGGTCTGCTGCATCACCAAGGCACTCCCACCGTGGGTCTACCATGTCACCAAGGCGCTCCCCACTCGGCCTGTTGAGGTACTTCTTCTGTCAAGTACCATGGGTCTTTCACATCATCAAGGAGCACCCATCGTGGGTCTGCGATGTCACCAAGGCGCTCAACACTGGGCCTGTCGAGTTACTTCGAGTTGAAACGGTCAGAAATTGTCAACTCTCAACCAACCACTGGGTCCCGCACTATGCTTGATCTTCTCCGAGATGATCCACTCCACAAGATACTGGTCGATACTCCAACTACCATGATTTCCCACAAAGAAATATATCAAAGTTCTGCCACATCATAGGGGTCTCAACGTAATTGACAGTGTGTCAATCAGATTTCCGGTCTGTGAGTTATTAGCCTTTTAGTCCCAGGGGCTCGGTTGGATTCGTGCTCGATCCAACTTGACCGTTCCCCATCTTAATAAAAAAACATCAGTGGGTTATACTCAAATGGATGGTCACACTCCAAGATTTCTAGAGCTGCTGATGGTTCGTCAAACGGACGTCCAATGCCAAAGTTGTGGCCAAAAGATGTAAATGGGTTGTAGTTGGCTCGGGTCTGGTCCGACCCGGTCGGACCGACCTGGCCCAACCTATTGGGTCTATTCCGGCCTGCAGTGTATCCTGGCCTGTAGGGTACCTCGAGGGCGCGGACCAGACACTGGTACCGCGAGGGCATGGATTGGTCGCGGGTACCGCGAGGACGCAGACTGGCCGCGATGGAGGTAGACCAGCCACGAGTCGGCGGTCTGGTTGAGGGTTGGCGGACCAGCTGTGGGGTGGCAATCCGGCTGTGGTCCAGAGGCTCGGTAGGCTGCGGGGTGGTGCCACGGCTGTGGGCTGGCAGCTCGGCCGGATACGGGGCGGCGGTCCGGCCGAGGGCCGGCTGCGGTGCGGCGGTCCGACCAAGGGCTGGCGGCTCGACCGGCCGTGGGGTGGTGGTTCGGCCGAGGGATGGCGGCTCGGTCGGCCACGAGGTGGCGGTACGGTCACGGGAAGGCGGCTCGGCCGGCCGCGGGGCGGCACCTCGGCTGCAGGGTGGCGCTGAGCCACAGACGGTGGCGGTGGTGGTCGCGGGGCGGCACTATTGCGTCATCGCCTTTGTTGCGGCCAGTGGCGAGGCCGGCCACCGTTCTCGTGCCCCAACTATAGATGGTTGTCATCCTCCTCATTTTTAAATAACACCACAAGATTTACGGTAAGGGTTGGTCCATGTTGCTTTGGCCCATACCCTTCGCATTAGGGTGATATTATATGTCTCAATAAGAAAGAAGAACGTCAAGTATACAACTTCCCACAACGTTTCATTCCCAAACAGCAAAAGAATCCAAGGTAAGAATATGGGAAAAGTATTATTATGAAAATAAACCCCCTACCTCGTTCGCTTGATGATGTTGGCACAAGAAGGTGGTACAGTCGTCGATTCTTCATAGATTAGGACGTCACACGTTGAAAGAAGTCCTGAGGAAGAAGGTTGAAGGAGGTCGGCGTTCTTCGTTGGCGGAGCGTTCTTTATTGGAGAGATTTTTCCCAAATTCTTCCAATCCTCTTTTTCCAATACATTTCCTACAAATTAATAGCCAACCAAATAAAATATGTTTATCTATTTAATTTTTTGGCAATCAATGTAGGCTTAATTAATTGGAAACAATAAATGGGTTGTGTTGGCATAAAAATTCAAATTGGAGGATACCAAGGGTTGGCACAATTAATTAAGGAGGGTTGTAAAAATTAATGAGGAAGAATCTCAAGAGGCTCCTCCACATTAATGAGGGAGTTGAAGAGGTTTAGACCTCGGGTGGCCCCCACCATTATTACCACTCATGGGAGGTTATGGTATGGTGGTTCCCACTTCTCAACATCCACATGGAGGGTGGTTACAACAAAATAAAATAATACTTGTGTTTATTTTATTTTATTATTTCCACGAAAAATCCAAAATTTACCTTTCACCCTCAACCAATTGTCGTCGAGGTGATAGTCTTATTAAGTCAATATCGGCGTTGTGAGTTCAACAGTGCCCTTGGATTTCAATTCCGAGCACTGGTTCAAAATTTAGAAAACCTGCTCGCACGTTTATTGAATGTACCTAAACAAAAGTTCAGAAATTCATTCCGGGCACTCCGGGCCTCGGAATCATGCACCATCAAATTTCAAGAACATTTAAAATTTCCATTTATTTAAAAAAAATTACAGGGAAATTTTGGGTCATTACATTATCCCCACCTAAGGATTCTACGTCCCCGTAATCCACAACTCAAACTAGGTAAACAAGTGGGGGTACTGAGCACTCATCTGAGCCTCCCGCTCCCATGTGCTCTCCTAGAAGTTCTTGTGCTTCCAGTGAACCCACACCAGAGGTATTGACCATCCATGAAGGAACTTCTCTTGTTGATCCTCAATCTCTACTGGAACCTCCATAAAGGTCACCACATCATCGACGTCCATCTCACCATGGTCGATGATGTGAGAAGGGTCGTGCACATATCTCATCAACTGGGATATGTGGAAGATGTCATTCACCCAGTGCAACTGAGGTAGAAGAGCTAAGTGGTAATCCACCTCACCAACCCTGTTGAGGACCTGAAAGGGTCCAATGAACCTCAGAGATAACTTGTCACCTTGGTCAAATCTCTGCAAACATCATCGAGGTGAGACCCATAGAAAGATGTGGTCGCCATCTTCGAACTCTAGAGGTCTCCGTCTCCTATCGGCAAATGACTTATGCCTACTATGTTCATTCTTCATCTACTCCTGTATGATCTACACCTTCTCCATGGTAGCCCATACTATCTATGGTCCCACTAGTGCTGACTCCCCAGGGTCAGTCCAACACAAAGGTGATCTGCAAGGTCACCCATACAACGTCTCAAAAGGTGTCATCCCAATGGTTGAATGATAGATATTGTTGTATGAAAACTCCTCCAAAGATAAGTGATCCTCCCAGTTGCGGCCGAAGTCGAGGACACAAGCGCAGAGAATCTCCTCGAGGGTACGAATAGTCTGCTTAGTCTAACCATCTATCTATGGAAGGAAGGCGGTGCTGAAAAACAGTTGTGTCTCGAAAGCCTCATGCAATCCCTTCCATAGCCGGGAAGTAAATCGTGTGTCACGATCAGAGACAATCATCGAAGTTACTCCATGTAGTCACACAATATCCTCCACATAGAGGCATCCCAATCTCTCTGTTGAACCCTGCTCTCTAATCGGTAGGAAGTGGGCTAACTTGGTTAGTCGGTCAATGATCACCCAAATAGAGTCATGTTCCCTAGATGTACATGGAAGTCCTATCACGAAGTCCATAGATATACCATCCCACTTCCACTATAGGACCTCTAAATGTTGAACCAAGCCTTCTGGTACCTGATTCTCCACCTTCACTTCCTAAAAAGTGAGGCACTGAGAGACAAACTCTACTACTACTTTCTTCATTTCTAGCCACCACTATTGTTTTCGGAGATCTTGGTACATCTTTGCCACTCCTGGATGTACCACTGGAGGGGAAGTGTGGAACTCCCTCAACACTTCCTTCTGAAGTGACAATGGTACCATGGTACGTCCTATGAAGAGGATGATGTGCTCCCCACCTTTAGAAAATCCATCAGGTGCATGTCCTGTGGATATCTGAGCACGTCATGTCTCGCAGTCAGTGTCCCCATGTTGCTCCTCCCTGACTCATTGATGAAGTGGGGGAGTGACTGTAAGAGACTGTAGAAAGTTTTCTTTGTCTCTATCCACAAAGAATATCTATAATGTGTCCAGCTACTCCATCACCTCACCTAGAAGTTGTATACCATACCTCATGCTGAGTGCATCTTCTACAACATTCTCCTTCCAAGAGTATAGACTATCTCAAAGTCATAGTCCTAGAGTAACTTCATCCAACATCACTGTCTCTGGTTGAGGTACTTCTGAGAGAAGATATGACTAAGACTCTTGTGATAAGAGTACACTGTAAAACTCTCACCCATCAAGTAATGCCACCACATTTTCAAGGCGAAGACCATTGCTGCTAACTACAGGTCATGGGTAGTGTAGTTCTACTCGTGTTGCGTTAGCTGTCGAGAACCATATGTGATCACTGCTCGCTCCTGCACCAGGACACATCTGAGTCCTTTCCCTGATGCATCGTAGTAAAATGTGTACCCTAAGCCCTCCTCTGGAAGCCTCAAGATGAGGGAACTATTCAACCTCTGCCTCGGATTCTGAAAACTCTTCAGTCATCTCTCTGACCACATGAAGGGTTTCTCCTTCTTCATCATGGCTGATAGTGGTGCTATAACTCTGGAGAAGTCTGGCACAAAACTCCAGTAATATCCATCCAAACCTAGAAAAATTTTTACCTCTGTCACACTATTGGATGGCTCCCAAGTAAGTACCACCTCAATCTTAGCTAGATCTACTACAACTCCAACTTCTGATATGTCATTCCCTAGAAAGTTGCCTTCTCATATCCAAAACAGGAACTTCGGGAGCTTACCATAAAGATGGTTCTCTCAGAGTGTGTCCAGTACTACCTGCAAATGATAGGCATGCTCCTCCTTTGTAGTCAAGTAGATCAGAATGTCATCGATGAAGACCACTACAAATCAATCACAGTATGGATGAAATATCCTATTAATGAGTCCCATGAACACTGTTGGAGCATTGGTTACACCGAATGACATAACCCAAAACTCGTAATGGCCATACCCACATCTGAAGTTTGTCTTATATAAATCCTTATCTCGTACTCTGAGCTGGGGGTAACCTGATCTGAGGTCTATCTTCAAGAACCACCATTCCCCCTTCAGCTAATCAAAGAGGACGTCAATCCTCAGAAGTGGGTAATTGTTCTTCACGGTCACCTGGTTCAGGTGCTGATAGTCGACACAATGTCTCATTCTCCCATCTGCCTTCTTGGTGAACAAAATCGAAGCTTCCTAGGGAGAAACAATAGGCCGGATAAATCTATTCCCCTTCAGGTCATCTAGCTATACTCGTAGCTCACGAATCTCCGCGGGAGCCATCCGATACGCTGGTGTAGATATCAGTGCAGTCCTGGGGTACAAGTCAATGTAAAATTCTACCTCTCTATGAGGAGGTAGACCTGGGACCTCATCAGGGAAGACATATATGTACTAGACAACCACTACAATATATCTCGGACTCTCCACATCAACAGCTCTGAGGGTAAGGCTAGCTAACTGATGAGTGATCGGCTGCACTCTCCTCTGGGTAAGTCAATCATGCGCTGCAAAGGCTCCATTCTTTCCGGTGAAGGTAAACCTGGTCCCATCCATGTGTATACACCACACTTTGTGCCTAATACAGTCAATCTTTGCATGGACTATAGATAAACTATCCATACCCAAGATGACATCGTAAGGCCTCAATGCCGCAACTAGGAGATCTCAGTATAAGCTCTAGCCTCCTAGAATAAGCTCGCACTGCCGGCACCAGTGCGTAATCATTGAATCCACTCTCGTAAGAGTCTCTAGATGTAAGGATCAAACCAATGGATCCATTTTAATCATTGGTATCCAAACGAGGGTAGTGGAAATGAAATATTTATTGGAATCTGTGTCTATATATAGTGCAGCTATGGTGGAATAGACACAGATCGTACCTCGAATCATCTTCGGAGTGCCATGATTGTAAGCCTCAACTGCCTAGAGATGAGCTCTCCTCTGTCCACCTACTCCATGCAGTCAGGGTGGACCTCATTGTGGTGGTGGTGGTAGTAATATCTCAAATTGTCTCCCACCTCTAGCTGCACGACCATCTCCTCTGCCACATTCTCATGCTCCCTGAAGACCACCTCGATCGAACCTCTGTCTTTGCCAGGGCAGTCCCTCAACTGTCTACTGATCATCCATACGACGGGTCAGACAGTCACAAGCCATGGGACCCCACCTGCCACATGAGAAACATTGCCCGCTCCTAGCATAACTGGTTCCACCTTGTATTCCCCACACAACTGATCCTGAGTCATGCGGTTGTCCACTTGTAGGCCTGGTCCTCTTGGTCCTCTATGACGACACTCTACTACCAGCTACAGAAGACTCTCCTACGTGATGACTGGTAGTGGGTCTCACTGTTGGTGACTTCTTATCATGGAAACTCTCCACCAAGAGGTCTCTCTCTAATACCCCCTCCTATGTCAGGATGATGAGTGAGATCATAGAAGCCCTGATCTCCCGCCTGAGCCCCTGCTCGATGGTCCGGGCCCTGAAGAATGGGTCTTGCACCATATTGGTGGAGTAACGTGAGAGGTCAGTTAACCTCACTGAGTACTAAGATATAGTCATGATTCCCTACTGCAGATGAAGAAGATATTGTATGCATACTGTGCAAAGAGTATCTGGAATAAACTCTTCCTGAAACAGGCTCTCGAAGTTTGTCCAGAAAAGCATCACCTCATCGTGAACCTGGAGCATCATGATCCACCACATTCTTGTTTTTTCCTGTAGAAGTATGGTGGAAAGGATCACCATGAAATCAACTGGTGTCCCTACCAGTCAGAAGACTCTCACTACAGCCTTCAGCCAATCCTCAGCCGCCTGTGGGTGTGTCTCTCCCCTGAACCTAGGTGGATTCTGGCGCTGGAACTCATGAAATGCGTTCAAGCTACGTGCACCGTCTGTTCTACTGGCTGGTGGCATCTGTGGCTCAATGGGGAGTAGTACCACTACTTCCTCCATTGGTTCCTCTACTGGAAAAGGGTCCTACACTGAGGCCTCGTCGCTCGGTAGGCTATCAGTGCGTACAACACTTGGAACTCTAGATGGTTGTCTTGGTGGAGACATCCTGAAAAGAAACAGGTGTGCTATGGTTAATAAGTTATACTTGGTGAGATAACTCAAGAGATAAAAAAGAAAAGTCTTATAAACACACATGCAATCAGTTTTTTCGTGCACTGAGTCAGAAATCAGAAGTCAGGGTCCTGGTGTATGGATACGTCGGTTGCTGCACCAACATTAGACTCCATAAACTGAAAACCACACTCATTACCCATAACAATATTGCTACATAGAAAATAAAGATCATAGTCTTATATTCTATGGTATAACTGACTCCTCTGATACCAATTTGTCATGACCCATCCCCCGGGGCCCGTGCCCTGACTACCCCAAGATCGCCTTCCATAGGCTAGGGGCCGACGACTTCCACCAAAGGCTTATTCCCTAAAACTGGGAAGGCATTGCCTTTATAACCTATCAACACACGCAACCAAACACATAGAAAGATACAAATATAGGTCAACTATATGGTAAACAAGAGAGTACAGTAAGTAAAAAGGGGCGTGAATACAAGCCCAACTAGAAAGTACAAGTACAACTGAAATTCAATACAACTAAAGAAAGAGGAAAAACAGCTACCGGATTGTCCTCTCATATTCCTACCTGAAGGGTAGGTACATATCGCATTATCAAAACTCCATGTACACCCATCTCCTCTGCGTACCGACACCCCATATGGTCCACCTCTAGGTATTGTTCAGTACTGGAACTCACAGCCTCAGTCAGCAGTGTCTGTCGTTTTCATCCTACCCAATAAGGTGCGGGCATAGCTCGTACAGGGGTGAGTATAACAATACTCATTAGGGACCTCGAGAGCCTTTAGGTCTCACCAAAACCATCAAGGATAAATCACAAATTATTAAATCAATAGATAACCTTACTTAGGAATATGCCCATACATATAACTAAGTTATCAAGTAATTCAACTCAATCATGAGGAAAAACACAGAGGTACTGACTCAGCTCACACCAGGATTTATTCTAGGGATGTATCAAGTAACATTCCCAGTCACAACGTTAAACACCTAGGATGCTGGAAAACTCCTCCTCTATCGAGTACAGTGGTCCTGCCTCATCACATAAGGGCCCTTCCCACTAACCTTGGACTACTGAGGTACTCCTCCTATTGAGTACCGTGGGTCTGCCACGTCAACAAGGCACTCCCCACTATGGGTATACTGCATCACTAAGGCGTTCCCCACTGTTGGTCTACTGTGTCACCAAGGCGCTCCCCACTAGGACTGTTGAGTCACTCCGAGTCGAAACGGTCAGCAATCGTCAAGTCTCATCCAGTCACTGGGTCCCGCACTATGCTCGCTCGTCTCCGGGAGGATCCTCTCCACAAGCTACTGGTCGATAATCCAACTACCATGAAGTACCACGAAGTACCATGAAGATGTATATCAAAGGTCCTCCATGTCATAGGGGTATCAATGCAATAGATTGCGTGTCAATCGGATGCCCAATCTGTGAGTTATTAGCCTTTTAGTCTCGAGTCCCAGTTGGATTTGTGCTCGATGAAACCTGATCATTCCCCATATTAATCCAAAACTTCAGTGGGGCATACTCAAAGGGACCATAAAACTCTATGATTTTCATCATCACTGATGGTTCATCAAACGGACTTCCGATGCCAAAGTTACGGCCAAAAGAAGTAAATGGGTCGTAGTGGGCCCGAGTCTAGATCGACCTGGTTGGACTAACCAGGCCCAACCTATTGGGTCTAGTCTGGCCGGCAGTGCGTTCTGGCCCGTAGGGTACCACAAAGGTATAGATCTCTCATGGGTACCGCGAGGGTGTGGAACGGTTGTGAGGGCATGGACTGTCAGTAAGGGCGTGGACCGACCGCTAGGGCGCGGACCGGCTAGGAGGGCGGTGGACTGACCGCGAGGGTGCGGATAGACCACGAGGGCGGTAGACCGGTCGTGAGGGCACACACCAGCCGCGAGGGCGAAAGACTAGCCCTGACGATGTGGACCGACCATGAGGGTGGCGAAACGGCCGCGGGTCGACAGTTCGGCTGCGGGTCAGTGGACCGGCCACAGGGTGGCAGTTCGGTCGTGGGTGGGTGGCTTGACCAGCCGTGGGGCGGCATATCAGTCATGGGATGGAGGCTCGGCCGTCCACGGGCCGGTAGCTCGACTGGCTGCGGGGCGGCGCCTCACCAATGGGGCAGCGTGGAGCTGCGGACGGCGGCAGTGGTGACTGCGAGGAGGTGTCGTTGCTTCATCACCTTCGTCACAGCCAGCGGCGGTGTAATCAGTTTTTCTTGTGCCCCATCCTTGGATGGTTGTCTTCCTCCTCCATCGCAAAGAACACCACAAGATTTGTGGAAGGTTCAGGCCATGTTGGTTTGGCCCGTACCCTCCGTGTTAGGGTGGTAGCATATGGATCAACAAGAAAAAAGAACTTCAAACTTACAACTTCCCCAACGTTTCATTCCCAAACCACAAAAGAACCCAAGGTAAGAATATGGGAAAATTATTATTACACAAATAAACCCCCTACCTAATTCTCTTGATGATGTTGGCACAGGAAGGTAGTACTGTCATCGATTCTCCATAGATGAGGATGTCCCACGTCAGAAGAAGTCTCGAGGAAGAAAGTTGAAGGAGGTCGGCGTTCTTCATTGGCGGATCATTCTTCATTGGAGAGCTTTTCCCAAGTTCTCCCAATCCTCCTTTGCCAATAAATTTCCAAAAAATGAATATCCAACAAAATAAAATATGTTTATCTATTTAATTTGTTGGAAATCAAAGTTTTCTTAATTAATTGGAAACAATAAATGGGTTGTGTTGGCATAAAAATTCAAATTGGAGGATACCAAGGGTTGGCACAATTAATTAAGGAGGTTTGGCACAATTAATATGGAGGAAGCTCAAGAGGCTCCTCCACATTAATGAGGGAGTGGAAAAGGTTTAGACCTCGGGTGGCCTCCACCACCATAACCTCTCATGGGAGGTTGAGGTCTGGTGGTCCCCACTTCTCAACATCCACATGGAGGGTACTTACAATAATATAAAATAAAATGTCTATTTATTTTATTTTATTATTTCAATAAAAAACCAAAAATTTATCTTTCACCGTCAACCAACTATCATCGAGGTGAAAGTCTTCTTAAGCGAATACAGGCATTGCGAGTTCAACGGTTCCCTCAAATTTCAATTCTGAGCACCGGTTCAAAAGTTATAAAAACCCGCTCACACGTTTACTGAATGTTCCTGAAAAAAAGTTCATAAATTCATTCTGGACACTCCGAGCCTCGAATTCATGCCACATCAAATTTCACATACTCTTAAAATTCCCATTTATTTAAAAAAAATACATGGAAATTCAGGGTCTTTTAAAAAACCTTACCAATTCTCTGATGTATATCCATACTAGTTTATCAAATGAGAAATCATCTCAAATCACAATGAAGTGTGCGGTCTTTATAAGAAGATCCACCAAAAAACCAAAAAATACATTTTTCCTTTGGATGTCATCAGAAGTTAGGTGAAAAATTCCATGGTGATGTTCTCCCATTTCCATGTTGGTATGGGTAATGGTTGAATTATCCCCATAGACTTTTAACTCTCAGCCTTCACTTTCTGACATACCGGGAACTTTGATGTATATTTGGAGATCTCCTTGTTCATTTTATCTCACCAATAATTCTCTTGGAGACCCAATACATTTTTGGATTTTTTGGGTGAATGGAAAAATTCAAACTATGTGCATCATCCAAAAGTTATTTCTTTAACTTCGTATTTGATTGAAGAAATGTCTTGACGGAAATCTCACAATTCCTTTTTCATTAACATCGAACTCCAAGGATTTCCCTTTTTTGATAGATTCCACTTTCTTTTGAATTCCCATATCATCTTTTTAAGGATCCTTTAACCTTTCCAAAAGAGATGGTTGAGTAATTATTTGTTTAAGGAAAAATTATTTTCCTTTATTTATGATTCCCATTTCCATCTTCGTCAAATATTAGAAGATTTGTTCCTTTTACATTCTCATCAATGATAGAATTTTTTGGTCCTTTATACTTATAGCATATTCCACCTTGTTCTCCTTCCCAGGGTGGTAATGGATTGAGTAGCCACAGTCCTTGATGAGCTCTAACCATCTTCATTGACACATATTCATCTCTTTCTATGTGAATATATATTTGAGACTTTTGTGATCCGTATATATTTCACACTTCTCCCCAAAGAGATAATGTCTCCAAATTTTTAATTAAAAGTTCAATACTACCAACTCCATATCATGGATGGGATAGTTTTGCTCATGAATTTTCAACTTCCTTTAGGCATAGGCAATGAATTTGTTATTTTTCATCAACACGCATCCCAGACCCTTCTTCTAAGCATCACTGAAGATTATTAAAAGATCCCCATTTATGGGTAGTGTGAGAATATGGGTAGTGATAAGCCTCTTCTTCAACTTCATGATGCTTTATTCACATTAATAATTCCAAGAAAACTTGACTCCCTTCTGAGTTATCTTGGTAATAGGGTTTGAAAACCGTGAGAAATTTCTCACAAATCGGCAATAATATTCATCCAACCCAAGGAAGTTATGGATATCCATCACAAATGTTGGCCTTGGACACCACTCAATTGATTTTTTCTAGGATTTATCTATAGATATCACATTTATTGTGATGATATGACCTATGAATGAGAATTCCTTCAAATAGAACTTTCACATGTTGTAATTTTCATAGAGTTTCTCCATTCTCATGGTCTCTATCACAGTGCTCAGATACTCCTCATGCTCCACCTTGGTTTTAGATTATATTAGAATATCATAAATAAATACTACCACAAATTTGTTGAGGTAATCACTTAATACTATATTCATTAATTCCATGAATATTTCTAGAGAATTAGTGAGTCCTAAAGGCATTAATACAAATCTATAGTGGTCATAACATATACTAAAAGCAGTCTTGGGAATATGATCCTTCTTCACCCTAACTTGGTAATATCCCGATTATAGATCCACCTTGGAAAATTATTGTACTCCACTTAGCTGGTCGAACAAGTCATCAATCTATGGTAGAGGATACTTGTTCTTTATCATGATCTTGTTGAGCTCATGATAATCGATGCAAAGGTGCATTTACCCATACTTATTCTTGACGAAGAGTATTGGTGCACCCCATGGTGAAGCACTTGGGAAAATAAACCCTTTATCCATATTCACCTGTAATTTCTTATTTATCTTTTCAAGCTCCACAATATCTATTCTATATGTATTATTAGATATTGGAAGCACCACATTTATAAGATCGGTTGAAAATTGACATCTCGTCTAGGAGGAAGACCATGAAATTCCCCAAGAAACACATCAGCATATTCCTTCACGATGGGTATGTCTTTAAGGATGATTCTTTCCATAGACTCAGTCATTTGAGCTAGATATACTTTCTCATAAATAAATAATATCCTTGTGGGAGTATATTGTTCTTAATAAGATTCATCCATCTTATTTCATTTTTACAGAATTAGTGGATGATTCGCAATAGAGAGAGTGATATCATTCTCAAAGCAATTTATGATGGATTTATATAGGGAAAGATGATCCATGCCTAGAATCGCATCAAATTCAACTGAAGGAAGTATTATGTAGTTTTCTAGGAAGTTCAAACCACAAATTGAGATAGGGGATTAGTTATAGACTTTGGATTCTATAATTTCCCCATTTTCCATTTCTACTGACATCTCTACTTCCATGTTATTTGGTGTTTTTTTATTGTTATACTAAACTTTTGGGATATTAAATAATGCGTAGAACTGGAATAAAAAATTATGTTCACTGTTCTTGAATGAATAACTATTGTACCTATCACCACTATGTTTTTAGGATTTTATTTCGTTGTAGTAATGGTAAAAACTCTCTCGTGATTCCTTGGAGGTTGTTGGTTACCTCCAAAAACCCTTTTCTTTGTACATTGATTTGAGAAATTCCTCGGTTACTTGTTGTTGTAGAAATGAAAAATGTTGTAAGGGTTTACCAGAGCATTTCTCTCCTACGTCATAGTATCTAGATTTTCTTTCTAGAAATCACTCGCTAGGTGCCCTTCTATCTCGCACCTAAAGTATTTCCTCATCCCCTTCAAGAAATTTCTACGGTACTTCTTTATACACCTTTGGAAAGTGGGATGTTGTAATTTCTTATCACCGTTGGATTTATCTATTTGACCTCTGGAGTTTAATTCAACTTTCCTCTTTTTTCCCCATGATACCCCTTAGATTATCCAATCTCCCTTTCAACTTTGAGGGAACATAGGATAATTTCCTCATAGCTTTCAAAGTCACAGATCACCAGGGCTTTCCGTAGTCTATGTTTTTGATCTCCAAAAACGGAATCCAACCTTACATTCAGGGGTAACAAAAAAACTAAAGGTGTATTTTTCATGTATATTGAAGTTTTCCCCATACTCCCCAATAGATTCACCATTCTTTTTCTTATCTTCAACAAAATATCATTCCATATTATGACAGAGGGTGTGAGGAAAATATTTATCAAAAAACATTTTCTAAAAATCCTTCCATATCATCACTATGATCTCTTCCTCAGGCTTTATATTTTTTCATTGTCTACAATTTCTCAGCTTCACCTTCATATGATAAGTATCCAAAAGACCCTTTTATTTTTTGGAAGATTTAATTATATATAATATCTTCTCGATGGAGTTGATCCATTTTTCAATGATTGAGGGATTAGATGATCCATTGAAAGTAGGAGGCCTTTGGCTCATTAAGTTCTAGATTGTGACTTTTATTTATTGTGGGGGGTGTACATTCCTCTTGACCCATTTTTCTATTCAAAACATGAGTTAACTGAGAGAGTATCCTGAAAAAGTTTTTGATTCCCACTCCCACCAGATTGGGTGTCTCATTAGGGTAGTCATCACATTCATCTTCGCATCGGTTGTTAGCCTAATTCCTCATATTACCATCCATTATCAAGAATAAAAGAAAAATTATGGATTGTTATTTTAATAAATAAAGAATAATCTAATTAAATTAAATAAATAACTTATAAATTACATTTATCTCCTAGACTTGTAAATTTATAGGCCTCAATCTATGTTATCCATGATCTATCTCCTAATGTCTATTCTTATGGGCATTTTTTTCATTAATTATGGTTTGTACTAAGGTTATAAATTAACCAAAGCATATCCCCCAAGATGTTTAAACCAAGATTGAAGAAAGGCCCATTTTTGTGCAACAATTACTGTTGGAGTCTAGCTCAAAGCAGTGTTTTTAGATTTTACCCATAGATACATCTATTTCAGAGCCACCTATACTTATTTGTATCTATGAAGGGATGTATTTTCTTGATAAACCACTTAATATATACTCTATAAAATTTAGTGATGTTTTTCTTAGGATTTTTCTTATCCCTAAGTCTTTAACTAGAGTTTTCTTATCCTAATCCCAAAATTAACTAAACCTCTATCTGAAACCAACTATAACAACTGTGGTATTTATTACACATTTAAACATGATTTATTATATAAAAATGAACTTAATAAAAACCTAAAGGTTGATAGGTCTAGTGTCTTTGGGGCTTAAGAATATTACATGACAACTTAAGAGATAAAAAACAACTTCTTTATTGAAAACTTATTTTATATAACCACAACATTCTTTTGTACTTAGTATTGCATGGGATAACCTGAGGGCATACATAAGAAAATGGTGAGATATAAAGACCAGTAAGGGAGTAAAAAAAGAATAAAATGAAGTTTAAAATACATTTTAGGCAGTAGGAATATCAATAGAGGGAAAGAGAAACATGAATATATAGGCATGATATAGCATGATTATCATAACACTGAAATATGGAAACAACTTACATCAGTACATCATAAACATAAAGGAATCAGGTAAACCCTTGTCCCAACATGGTGGAAAAATTTCGTAAAAGGAGTTAGGTAAACCCATATCCCAGCATGAAGTATAATGATACTCAACATTACCCAAAGCATTGGAGTGATATCAAGGATCACCCTTTACAAACAATTCAAACTTATGCTTATGTGTTCCACATAGATCATATAACATGAACTCATTTGACACATTAATTTATTCCAATATCAAAGAATATGGAATAAATACATGTACATATATAATAAATATATATATATGGGAAAAAATTTTAATACATTTGGTAGAGAAATGGGCATGGTATTCACTACATAATGATTTTGGCATGAAAAATTGAAGTACAATTTTGGCAGCATAACAACATCACATGGGGATTCATAAAATGGCTTGATGAGAGAAAAAGGGTTATCTCATAATTTAGACATGAAATGATAAGTAAGTGTATAATGGATCATAATATCCCTATATATGAAATTAAATTTGAGATGTATAATATTAGATAAATTCGTGAATGGAAATGAGGAGAGAAAAATCCCTTATGGAATTTCAGCATGGTAACGGGTGTACATGGGAGGGATTAATGATAGTGAAAGGCATATCTCATCATTAAAACATAATAAGGGAAGTGTGGGGATGTTTGAAAATGTAACCCATAATTTATAATTGAAAAACAAAAGGGTATAACAATATGAGGAAATTTTGTACAAAAGTGATAAAGGAAAGTGAGGATCCCTTACTTGGATGTGTGATCCCAATGGAAGAGGCTTCTTGGGATCTTGGGGGAACCTTAGGTAGACAATAGGGAGTGTAGAGAAGAGTGAGGAAGATATTAAAGGTGTTTGAGTGAATAGTAATGAGTTCTTGTGTGGTTTTATATAGGAAAGGAGGGGGAATTTGTTATTATTTAGGTTTTGGACACTACATACTAAAATATTCAAAACTACAAACCAACCCATTGTTTTTTCCAATGGTTTATGGAAACGGGTAGTGGGAAAATTTATTTTATATGGCCAAGTTCTGAATAAATAAAAATATTATCCTTTCTTATGTGGGGGAGAGTAACACCCTCAAGGAAATGAATTTAAAATCATAAAATATATTATAGATTTTGGAGGATTTAATAAGGAATTATGAAATAAATAAAATAAATCTAAAATCATGTTACATTAAATTTAAAACATTTATTTGGTCAAATATCCACTTTATTGTATTTATTACATCACTATTGGGTCATTATGATGTCATTAAACACACTACATATTAATATATTTTTTAATTTTTATCCAAAAATTCAATTGTCGCATAAAATTATGAAAAATTCAACATTGGATGATTTTGATGTCCAAATTCCAAAAATAATATTAATTTCATCTAAATAATTTTATAAATATGTGAATTTTCACTTTTAAAATGAATATCGACATTTATTGAAAATTAACAAGTTTTGAAAAAAAAACAGTTTTCTAAACATAATAAATATTACACTAATTGTCATAAAAATTATATATTCATTTATTATTAAAAATAATAATTTGATAATAATATTTTTAAAAAAATTAATAATTTCAAAATTTTATTAGTTCCTTAAAATAATATCTTTATTTACAACAAGTACACTTTCTATTTTTATGGTACAAAAATATAACTCTTATCATATTGATTTCCTAATCATTTATAAATAAGGAATTGATATAATCATCATTTATAATAATTTTTTATAAAATATTATAAATAATAATCATAATTTATATATTTCTCAAAAGTTCCATTTTACCCAAAAAAAAGAAATTTATCAAATTCTCCATTTTTTTAAGAAAAACTATTCTCATAAAGAAATTGGTGGAATAAGACTTTTATTTATTAAAAGGGATTACACAAAAAGTAACTAATTCCTTGTTACATATCCCCTTATAACACCCGCATAAGACCTAAGTGTAAGGTTTGCGATGGTGATAGACTCTTGGGGTGGCTCTGATAACATCACATGAGTAGTAATATCTATTAACTTGTACTTATCCCATAGTTGATTCTGTTCAAGATTAACTTGTTGAAGATCAGCCTGATCTTGGTCAAGATCAAATCCTAGTAACCCTACCTCCTTCCCAAGCTCTAACAAATGAGCTTCGTATGGCCTGAGTTTAATGGATGAGGCCATCACCTTCTTTGTATGTATCGAAAGGATTTGTTAAAAACCTATATTTATACTAGTCAAGTGATCACTATTAAATGGATATATTATAAATGGTAACGATACTTAATGGTCATTTCAATCCAATTGGATATAAAAATAAATTAAAAAAAGAGTGCATGTGAATTCTATTTCTATGTGACATTTAATTAAAATAAATGGAATTTTATTCAAAAATGATTAGGTTATTACATTATCTCACTTGCCTCTCTGATTTGTCATGGGAACCTGGATAGTTTTATGGGATGAGATATATATATATTCTTCATTAGTATACTCACACCCCATCGATGGGATCCATAGAGAACATAAAAGGTTTAAGCTATGGACATGTTTCTAGGAAGTGGGTGTGTGTGGATCTGTTTTGCTTGAGACTGGTGAGACTAGTTGTAATCCCATCTATTAGTATTTTTGAAATTTGATTATATATTTTAAGATGTACTAACTATTTTACTAAGGTTGTACCCATGACATCCATAGACTTTATACTCGATACATGACAGTGTTCATTTTCACCACTTGGTACTAGTGTTTCCATGCAAGATTCATCTATTTTTTCCTATTATGCACCTTGAATCTATTTTATTGACTCTTATTTATATTTTTAAATGATATGCATATTCTCATATTTTATTGATTATCTAAAATTATCTTATGAAATAATTTTCAAAGGATTTCAAGAAAATGTTTAGTTTTTAAATGGTGAAAAGGAATGATTTGGACATGAGCCTCAGCCCGGTCGGTGAGGACTCTTAAGTGCATCAAGGAAAACTGGGATCAAATCCAAGTGGAGGCATAATTTCATAGGGTACTGTAGATGTATTGTAGCAATACTTTAGTAGGAACTGTGTGGTACTATAGCAGGAACTGTTTGGAACTATAGCAGCTGAGAATTGGCCCCCGTTTAGCCTTCGGGCCACCGATTTGGTCCTTGAGTCCTTTAAGGCCTTTGGGACACCCAAGCCTTCGAGCTAGTAAGGCCTTTGGGCCACCTCAAGGACTTCGGGCCACATTAAATGTAGATGGAAATCAGAAAACCTACAGGGAACAAGCTCTATAAGAATATGAGCAAGGAACTTTCACCATAGTAGAAGCTACATGGATCACAAGAATGAGAGGGTATGGAACCTACCCTCTAGACAATCCATTGCATGCACGGGATAGCCTATCCGAATAGCCATGCGAAGGTAGAGAGCTTATTTCATGATGAAGATGCTAGGAAGGAGAAGTTCCAAGTAGTTAGTCTGGGTTTTATGTAATGTTTGAAGCCTACGGGCAATAAATTCCTCTAAGGCCTGCGGTCTATGTAATACTTAATCCTACGAGCCTTGTAAGGGGTCCACCTCACCCCTAGAAAGGTGTATTATCAAAATCAATAAAAAATGATGGCCTTCGGGCTATTGGATGGAAAAGGAATGATTTCCAGTTTTGGTTTGAAAAAATATTTCTAAATGTTTAAAACACTATTTTATAACCAAGATTTGTAATCTAATTATTGTACTCCTATTTAATCATATTTTACTTACCTTAAGAATTAACTCCACCAAATATTTTCTGTAATCCTACTGGGATCTTTAGATCACACCCTTCTTGTACAGTTTGGTGTTTGTAGTCTTTATGATCGTATATCAGGTGTTTTTTCTCTCACCTTCCTTTTTGGTATCGAGTTAGGGTGACCAAGGCTACTTTACTTGTGACATGGTGGGTGTTCTTGGACCAATATGAGTCATATTTTTAGAATTTTGTTTTATTTTTATCTTTTTATCATCACATTATACCGTGAAATGTATGTATTGCTTTATTTATCTGGTGATTTATTCATATTTGAATATTTTTATTGTAACATTTTGTGCATGAAATCATTACCAATGGTTATTTATAGATTCAAGGGTGGTTTTTCCTACCCATGGAGATCGATAATGCTCTTCAGGTTAGTGGGGAGTCAACTTGGTTATCAATTTTGATGGTATTCCAGTTTAGTTCATCATACAAAAGTGGAATTTGATCTATTTTATTTCAGTAATGTAATTGACTATATTTGAATTAGTAATATTCCTAAATTTTATATAATTTAATTTGTATGCATAAAACCATATTTTTCTAAAAACAAATTTTTTTTATGTTCTACAAATTTATATTAAAATTGATTTTAAAAATATATAAAAATTGTATAAAATGGATCCCATATTTGGAATCAAGTGGAATAACTTTTTTAAATAGATCCCTTTTATTTTATTCAATATTCATAATAACCATTGTATATTATCATCACCCCTGTAAAGGTAAAATAGTTAAAATATAGTTAAAATTTTGCGATAAGGAATTAAAATTTCACTTAAAGTTACCTTTATATTATTATTTTATTATATTTTGACCATTTCAATCCAATTATCTAATATGTGGTCACATCGTGCAATATTTCTTTAATTATAAATTTTATACTAATTTATGAAAAGAATAAATACAAAATATAACTCTCTAGACTTTAATATCTATAAAATTATAACGTAATGATCAAAAGTGGATATATCAGGGTATAAATGTTTATATGAAATAATATTTATTGTTATTATTATTTCATATTAATTAATTTATTATTTTTATTCATTGAATAATTACTATAAATTCTTACACAATGTTGCTATAGTATTTATATAATTAATAGAAAAATAAAATAAAAGTTTCTAAGAATATTAATAATAAAATAATCAGATTATTATGTTCCTTAAAATTTATTAATTAACATAACATATTAATAATTTTTAAAATAATTATATTCGAATTCAATTTCTTCCATGATGTATTTAATGTTAAATTAAATGAATAGTATCAAAAGTGACATCAATGATATTAAATATTAATTTTTTTTTATTAAATTATTTAAAAATTATAAAAAACATTAAATAGTATAATAAGTACTATAAATGGGATAAAATTTCATCCCTTGGACATTTATGTTCCAATTTTTACCTTATATGTAAAATTACAACCCTTTAATCTTGGAAATGTGGTTACTTCGGTTAAGTTTACAATTGGGTAAACAAGGTGTTAATTAAAATAATAATTATTAAAATGATACAACTACCAATATAAATTTTACTGGATTATGATATTTTTACAATAGACAATTTTTATTCAAATATACTCCATTTGGAATCATTTTTCAATGACTCAATTATATTTTAATCTTTTTATCAATCCTAAGAGCTCCCTTACTCTCAGTTATAAAAGAATGCTTATTCTCCTCTCTTCCTCACACTATTTGAGCCATATTTCTCAAAAAATCCCCTATATATTTATTTTAAAAACATAATTACACGTGTTATATAGGTTTTGGTCTTCAAAAAATATAAATCCTAGGGCCATTATCAGGATATCTGAAGGAACTCAACTAAAGAAGAGGTAATCATATTAACTGGCTCTTTAAAATTTATTTATACTACTAATTATTATAAATATATTTTACCCATAATAAAATAATAAATAAAATATAATACTAATACTGAAATTTTATTATGAATATTTTAAAAAATTCTAACTCTTTTACATCTTACAAAAATGAAAACATTGCTCGTGCATAAGTACAACTTACCGTATCCACATAACGGTGTAATTATTTTTCTCTTAACCATCATTCATAGATGTTTATTATGGTTGGATTAAAGTTTTTATATGACATTTTTATAAGATTTATGCTTCTTTAAATAAACTAAAATATATATGATCTTACATTCCAATTTTTTGGAAGGTGATATCATCAAGCGTTAGTACGTGTGGAGTACCACCCCCTTGAAGTGAAGTGGTTTGTTTTTCATTTATTTTTAAACTAAATGGTAATGAGGATATATATAATGAAATTATATTATATATATGATATAATAATTATTCTACAAATTTGAATTATTTTTTACCCTTATTTTCTTCCATCCATCGAAAAATGGAAATAGTTTCATGCATATGTATAACCTACCGTATCCATGAAAGGTATACTTCGTTTTTATATATCTTTATTTTATGGATGACTATAAATATATGTATATATATAAAAATATATTGTGAATATATAGGATATTAATATCGTGTTTAAAATTATGGAGACGATGAAATATTAATCAGTGTATAAATACTGATACTACTAAACCAAAACATGCATGTGACATGAAGCAGTTATCACCACGAACAAATATTTTAAAAAAATTGTTACTAAAGGGGTGATTAGATTATCTAATAAAATAATATATTGTATTATATATATCATTATAGTTCAAAATTACATTTATAATTAATTTATTATTGTTATACAGGAGCTTCTTTTATGTATAAAGAAAATGACACATGTGGTAAGGGTTAATCACCTAAAATAATCTCTTGAGACATATATTATGTTATACACATGACTTCTTATATGAGGTGTATATACGGACCCTTTGGCATGTTATAAAATCAATATATTTATTTTAATTATATTTAAGGTTTCATTTGATGTTATATTTTCATGGGTCTTTCCATTACAAAGGCACCCAAGTGGTAATGGTTTTATGTTAAAAAATTATTATTTATCGATATTGTTTATGACTAAATTTAAATGAATAAATATTATGCTATAAAATTGAAGATACTCATTAATTTTCTTTTTATATTTTTCTTAAATACATTTTCTCTTTTCATTGTCCTCTAAATAATTACTCATGAGGCCAAAATAACTTTTTTAAAGAAAATCAATTTTAGTTCTCTCTTTAGTGGAAAATGTGCTTTCTTTGATATCCATGGTCTCTGAATATTTTTTTCAATAATGATAATAATATTTTAATCATATTTTTTAAATTCATTTTTATCCATGATTGAATTTTTAAAAAATGAACTAAAATAAATATTCTTTCTATTTTCTAAATAATGTCATTTTCCATTTTTACAGAAAGTGTGGAAGGAATATTTTATTTTAAATTATATGGAATGAATGGAATTTCCCAACATCATGAAGGATAAATGATTTTATAATTAATTTACAAGTATACAACGTTATTTTTAAATAAAACATTTATTTTCAATATTTTTGAATTATTTGGATTCTAAATAAATGATTTCGAAGTGAAAACAGTGTTTTCCTCAAGAAATATTCCATTTATATTTTAAAATAATTTTTTCATCTATGATAACATATTTGATGTTACTTATGATTTAATAGGGACATGATCTAATGATACCATCCATATTAGTTAATTGTATGGCTTGTAATGATGATGATTTAAGGATAATTATATGAAACCTGTTTTATTTCCATGGGTTGGGTTATGAGGAATCCTTTATGAAACTTGTTTCTTTTCCAAAGGATATACAATGATGAAATGTTTATGAAACATGTTTCCTTTCCACATGTTATGCTATGATGAATTTTTTATGATCTTGTGGGAAACATATGTATATTTTTTATTATTTCATTAGTTTGTCTATAATTATATATCCCTCCAATGAATTTGATAAATATTGATATCTCATGAGATAATAATGACTACAGTAGGGATTCAACCCTATATAGTACGGTATTTTATCCACTATGACAGTCTTGGAAGTGAACCTTGACTATATAATGGGGAGTAAAACTAATCCACTTTGATAATATTGGGAGTGAACCTTGACAATAGAAGAGGGAGTAAACCCAATCCATTATTATATTCTTGGAAATGATCCTTGACTACTAAAGAAAATATTTTATATGTTTATATTCATAGCACAAATCTATATCATATTTTAATATTATGATCTCATGGATCATGTTATTTTATTACATTATGATTAATGTCGTATTAATTGCAAATCTTTATTCCTTGACTCAATATTAGTATATATGATATATTAGATATGGTTTTCAAATGTTATTTTAGTGTTATCAAACCCTTATACTCATGTTATACCTATATAATCATTGATATCTCCCTTGTTTACACTTAATGAGGAGTTATAAAAAAGAACGTTCGCATATATGATATGCATAAGAAGGGTGAAATTTGTGAATAATTAAGGGGAATATATTATAGATATTATATGAACAAGTTATTTATGTTTCCATGTTCCCAAAAATACTAAACATGTATGATTATGGAATAGATTTTTATGTTATGTAATGAATATTAATCTATTAATATATATTTTCTTTGTATGAAAATAATGGGGTTTTATATATATTAATTCAATTTATCCTTATCAAAATACATTTATAGAAAAACTAAAATAAGAAACACATCATTATATGGTGTTGGTAGTCCACAAATATGCACAAGTAATGTTTTTATTTTCCAATGAATAGAAAAGTAAGAAGGTATATAAGATCATATAATTCCCAAAATATAATTATTTTATTAATATATTATGAAAACAATAAATATATCCTAATAAAACCCCATGAGATGTGGTGATTTATATTCAATTACAGTGCTTCATGGAGATGGTAGTATGTATGTACGGATAAGCGATGCTTTCATTTCCCATTGGATGAGAAAGGGGGTGAAAAATAGTTGTCCCATAATCATAATAACATATGAGCATATTGATAAAACTAGATCCATTATTTTATGATAAATAAAATATATTAATGGGAAGTAAAATAAGAAATAAACATTAAAATGGTTGGGTAGGAAGATTACTTTTTCTTTGACATACCTCATTTAGCTTATAAGGCCATGTCCTTAAACATTACGTAATCTTATGTTAAATCAAGAATTCAAATTGATGATATTTTTAGGTTTATAGTTTTAGAGAATTATTCCATAACTATTACATTACATCTCAAATATTACAAAGTAGACACTTCTACTCTATCCAAATTTTTCACAATAAAAAAACGCCTTAAATAAAACAAGAATTATTTTCTTGATAAAAATATCCTTGAATTATTTATTTCTCTTAACCTATCTTATACCCTATGAAAAACATTTCAAAAACATGGGATGAGAATAAAAATATCATTAAGGGATATAAAATAAGGAAAGAAAATATTAGTACATGGATACCTACAAAACAATGAAATCATAATTTTTAGTCATAAAAAATAAGCTCTTTAACATAACTCAAGAAATCGTAATATTTAAAAATAACTCATATAAATCATAAATAATAATTTTAACTTGTGGCATTTATAACATACATACTTTTTATCTTTCATAGCTACAAAGGGAGTAACCATCATGGTTATGTTTGGAATACCCATCACAGTATATTCCCTAAATCGCTTATGATAAACTATAATGTTTACCTCTGTCACATTACCCAATGAATTGGAGAGCTATAATGGGCTCACCTGCCCCTAGTTTATCATGGAATCACTTGTATACATAATCAATTCCCCAGAACTATAAATAATCACAACACATAAAATAACCATAAAGTAAAGATAACATTTCCAGATTTCAATGAGAATATATAATTTCAAGATATTGGTGTAATGAATGATTTTAAAAAAACTATTTTCAATACCAAAATAAATAAAAATGGTATATGTTATTTTTTTTCCTTTTAAAAACATTACAATATGTTAATGAATCCAAATATCAAATAATTCTCGTGGCGGCAGAAAGGTCATTGTCAATGTGTATGTTAAAAGAAACATTCATTTTGTCATTTGGTAAAATGATTTGTAGAAAAACATTACTATTAAAAACCATTGAATTAAATTAAAATTAAAATGATATAACTATACACCGTATAAAATTCGGTCCTATATAAACCAAAATATGCCTCAATTGAAAGGAGATTGAGATGAAGTCCCTTACAAATATTGCATAAATGACTTAAGAATTTATCAATGAGGATATTATTTGTAATAATAGTATATCCACACAAAAGGTAAGTGGAAATTAAAACTTAAATAAACAAATAGTGATTATATATGTAATCTTGGCATTATATAACCAATAAATTATGCGTAAAACCTAATGATTGGAAATTGTGTTTAGAAATTCCCTTACAAACATAATTTTTAAATAAAATACATATATTATGTGTATTCACAATAATTACACATAAATCAAGTATAGATACAATATATGACATGAAAAGTTATTTCTCACATAATCATAGCACAAAATAATCAAGAAGTATAAGATTAACCCAAAGAATGGAAATTAGGTTAAGAAGTTCACTTACCTTGAGTCTAACCTGTCTTGTTCGTTCTTTATCAACATGAATAATAAAATTAAGTTAAAATCTACATTATTCTGAAACTTTTTCATGTTTATTATTCCTTTCATATCACTTATTACCTTGTTATAACAATCATATAATTATTCGATCTCATATCAGTCGTTTTGTTGACATTCTGTACTTGAATCGAAAATGAACTTGTTATAATTACAAATTGTCCATTTGGCCAAAAATCCATTATCTCAAGAGTATTATTAATAATTTAAATATCAAATATATATATTATATATATATATATTAATTTATAATAGTTCATAATATTTGGAGACAAAAAAATGAAATGCACTGTCCATGGAGACGGTAGGTCGTATATACGCATGAACACTACTCTCATTGCTTTGTCATTTTTTAAGGTATAAAAACTAAATGAAAAATAGGTATGCTATAATTTAAGTATAATATATATGTTATATATTTTACATAATTTCATTAATTCCATAATTTATACATTACATTTATGGCATGAATGATTCATATCACTTTGAGGGGGCGGTAGTCCGCAGTTCCTCAAATTAAATTATCATTTTTACACATTATAGAAAGCATAAAGGTATGTTGTAAATAAAAAAATAAAAAATAATAGAGAAAGAATAAATATAATATATATCTTATATAAATATATTGTCATAATAATGGCCACCAAGAGAGGTGGTATGGAAAAATTTAGCAATCATCATTTCGTTAGGTAGCAGTTCACCGTATACAGAAATAGTATATTTGAATCCATTGGTTGAAGGTGTGTGTAAGCATAGTTCCAATACATCTCATAAAGAATAATATAAAATTTAGGACACTAGTTTTTTATTTAATAAATGAATAATAAGATCATAGTTATTGAATAAGGAAAATAATGGTAAGTAACTTGTGAGAAGAAGTTTCCTCTAAATCGGGTAACTTTTTTTGATTTGAGCCAAAAGGCATTCTTGGTTTGCCTTCTCCCCAAGGTAAGGATTATAGGATAAAGGGATGGATCTTGGGATATTATTTGCATATAATTTGGATTATCCAAGGAGATTTATAGGGGTGAGTTGTGTGGGAAGAGTTGGTGGCCTTTTATAAGAGGGAGGAGGGACACTTTAGGAAAGTCTTGAAATATTAATTTATTATAAATTCAATTTTGATTAAAAATGGTCCATAACACATTTAATTAGAATATAATATTATTTTCTTTAGAATAAACATAATAAAATAATTTTCATAGAAGTTTTGAATATTTTTTTGACCTTATCTTTTTTATTTAACCCTTATTTTACGCTTTATAAGATTACACTGATATCATGTTATTTACACATTGTTCTTTAAAGTAATTACCATATCTCATCAAACGACCCAAAAAAATCATTTATGAAATAATTTTATTTTTATTAACCATTTGGATGAATCTATGATTTTTAGTAATTTAATATCATTTAATAATCTATTTTATGTTTTTAGTTACGAATTATGTCATTTTGGACACTATTCCTACTTGACTTTTTTACAAATTTATAACAAACTGATTTATTTGGGAAAAAAACATTGAATCAATTATAACTTGCCATATAAACCTATAAAATTCATGTATAACATAAATTATGTTAAATAATATTTATTTTAATATAGATAATATCTTTTATTTTAATCCTATATTAATAAAGAAATCGCCGCATCATCATTATGTCATAATTAAATTTATTTATTAAATGTCTAAATATTAAAAATAAAATATCATGATATTGGAAACATTTTTATATTTCTAATGACTATTTTAGTCAAATATATCATATATATAACCCCATGTTGAAATTTTGTTAGTAAAAGATATATGTTTATGTTATATTTTTCTTTACATTAAAATAATTCTTAAAAAAATGTCATTTTTACATCCAAGTGGCTCCATGGGGTCCCAAAATCGACCCAAGGATGACCATGGTCGGACATATCTCATCAAATAGGATTAAGAAATGTTTTAGGGTAGTTTAATATTATTATAATATTATTTGGTAACCTTATTTACCAGATTTTCCCTTTAACTATAGTAAATAAAATAATTACTAATGTTACTATTCATAATGTCCAAAAAAAGGTACATATTCACAAAATTTGGAAATTATGATTCCAAATATGGAATCCATTTTTAAAAATTCAAAACACATATGTTTTATCAATTAATTTAAAATTAATTCTTATTGTCAAAACTAAAAAATAGGTTTTTATGAAGTAATAACTATCAAAAGATTGACATGTGTTTATGTCCAATCTCAATGGGAAATTACTTTTAATGGAAAAAAATTGGAATAAATGATAAAAACATAATACAATTAAACTATATAAAAAATTAAGAGAAAAATATAACAATATAAATGAATTCGATGAAAATTTAGTTTTGAATTAAAATATAGTATTTTTCACTTTTCATTAAAAATAAACTTTATCAAAAAATTGCCCAAAATTTAACCAAAGTAAATTTTTGTGTCCGACTTCTATAGAAGAAGATTATTTTGTCGAATAGAAAAAATAAAAGTGACAAAAAATACATTTAAAAATGGTTCTCCATCAAAAGGTGGTAAGACTACATTTTTAGAAAAATACTTCTTTTATTCGAAAAAATTGAATTTTTTCATATATCATATCTAGAAAACATATAATATGAATTTAAAACATTGAATTGAATATATAAGATATATTTTTCATTAAATAAAAATCCATAATGAGTGATATGATTTTATAAGCACAAATATTCTCTTTTTAAATAGTATTTCTTAAAAACACATCCTTTATATTCAATTGGTTTTTATTTTTGTTTATAACAAATTAGGTAACCAATAAATCATTATTTAAACATGTGTAAACCATGTTTTCATAATTCAGTTCATACTATTCATTCTCGCCATCCCAATCACCAGGCATCAACTACTATTTAAAATAATAATAATAATATTATATTATTTTTCAGTATAACTCAATGTTATGTGCAACGTGAGATTTCAGAGAAACTCATTGTTGTGTGTTGAGTAGGCTATCAGAAAAAGAACCCCCTTTAACGTAAAATAAATATATTATTCATAAATATTAATATAAACCAAAAACTATTATTCTATAAATACCTAGGTTATTACATCATTCCCCCCTTTTAGAAATTGTGTCCCCACAATTTTAGAATTGGGCTCAAAAACATAATTAAAAATCCCACATCGAAAAAGAGTCATTAAATCAATCACATTAAAAGAAAGAAAGATAAGTAAAAAGGTCACCCAAGGTAACACATACTAGGATTCCATATAGGAAATCATGGATATAGAATAAAAACTAAACATCAAGTTTTCATGGAGATTGATAGAAAATATGATAAAGAGAAAATTAACTATGAGAAAACCATAAACTCGTAATGCATTAAACAGTCTTGTATTCCTCTGTAGGAAAATTAAATAGAAAGTTTGTTGTTTTAAGTCTCATTTTATAAATTTTAGGATTTTTTTTATTATATGAACTAAGAACATAAGGAAATATACTGACTTTACAAGTAGATTTTCATCCGTTAATAAATTTCTTCCACAAACTCATCTTTTCTCCAAATGATGAATATTAAAGATTACTTGGTCACACCTGAAGTGTTAGAATAAAATTCTACATAATCATATAATACAAAAAATATGAGCTATATATTTCTCATGTATTTATACATTAACAAAAACTAAAATGGTTAGTAAAATATCAGATAAACCCCAAAAAGGATAGTCCTTTATAAAAATAAATACTACACTTAAACTTTTACATTCAACAAACAATACCCAAAGTTCAAAAAATACCATAAAATACACAATTTTCCTTAAAATTGCATAAAATAATCCAAACTAAGATTGAAAACCAAAATTCAGAAGGATTTGATCACATAGTCTTCCATGATAAATCTTAACATTTATCTCCAAATAACATCTACTACTCTTAATGTCTCATACTGAAAAGTAATTAACCTAATCTCATATCGTCTAGGATAGGATAATCATTTACATAAATAACCCAAATAACTATATGTCCATAATAAAAACATGTATTCTTCAAAAATAATATTTCGATGAATACTCCACACATGAAATCTCAAAGTATTCAATTTTCCATAGGTGTATAGTGTTCCAAAAAGAGATAACATTTTATAAAATAATATTTATCACTTAATTAGGAAATCATTTTCCTATACTACGGATATCTATTTGATAAAACATAATATCCAAAAATCCAATTATTAATGATCCATAAAATCATTTAACTAAAGATAATAAGCCATACTAAACAGGGACTTCATGTAGTATAGTGGTAGGTGGTGGGACCTTATCGGCCTTCGATTCTGGGTTCGATTCCCATAGCCTTGTTAGATGCTACAGGTTATCACCCATCCTACAGTTTGTCCTTTTTCTAAAACCATATAATTCTTAAAATATTCTCAAAATTAAGATAATTTTCTCAAAAATAACCATAACATGCTTTATCCTCAAAGGTTATCTAATACCATTCATTTTGTATCCCAAAATATAATAACTATTAATCACCTCAAAAACAAAAGACCATATGAACCCCTAAAGTTATCCATTATGTTCACACAAGAAAAGATAATTCTTCCTTTAATAACATTTTCACATATCAAACTTTAGGGTTATGAATACTAAAAAAACTCTTCCAAAGTAATCCCATCATCAAAAGAAAATTAATAATTTTAAACATTTCATCATCCTCCAATATACCATAACTTTTGAATCCATTATATGTAGACTTCATACTCATTCATCATACTTCATAAACTATTAACAACTTATTTCTAACTTATTTCTTAATACATCATTTTAACAGATCAAATATCCCCATAATTTATAAATATCAATACATATATGCTCAATCATTATAGATAAGAAAATAAATCATACCTTTAATCTAGATATTATGATCTTCAGGATGTTCCCTTTCTATTTCAACAATTTTTCCTACTTTCAAAAAGTTAACGTTCACTCCACATCTGTAATTTCACTTTTAAATAGAGTTGGAAAATCTGAGATCTTAAAATCATATAAAATATATAACATGACCTATAAAATGTTTTTCAAAAAGAGTGGGTGTTGGATAGCTCAAACAATATCTTGCAGGTGATTTCAATACTCAAGAAGCTGTCAAAATCATTTGAATAGGATTTTTCCATAATACTTCGGATCAAATAATTGGAGAGGTATAAAAAGGTTGTGCAAGATCTCTTTTCTTCCATCTTGGAAAATGATCCATAATCTGGTGAAGAGAATCAACAATTAAACATGAAACGAATTATTATTAACAAAAACATAATCCTATATAGGATAAAGATAACATAAAAACTTTTATATTACTTCAATCCATCAAACTTATTATATCTCCATTGTTCAGGTTTTTATTCAATCAACCTATTTTACCATAACCCACCAAAATTTTCCATATTATAACAACCCTCTTGGTTATATGGGATCCTTTACATACACCCAGATAACACCCTAACCTCTAAGGTTATCTAAACCAACATCTAATACCTACTATAAGGCCTCAACCTTAAACAGTAAATAATCATTATTTAAGTCAAGAATTGACATTGAGGATCTTTTCAGGTTTACAGTTTTAGATAATTAGGCCACAACTATTACATTACATCTCAAATATTACAAAGTATGCACTTATACTCTATCTAATTTTTTCACAATAAAAAAACTCCTTAAATAAAACAATAATTGTTTTCTTGATAAAAATATTATAGAATTATTTCTTTCTCTTAACCTTCCTTATACCATATGAAAAACATTTCAAAAACATAGGATGAGCTTGAAAAACTTGGTAAATAATATAAAATAAAGAAAGAAGACATTAGTCCATTAATACATACAAATAAATGAAATAATAATTTTTACTCATAAACATAAGATCATTAACATACCTCATGAAATCATAATATTTATGAATAACTCATAGAAATCATAAATCATAATGGTAACTTGTGGCATCCATAACATACTTACTTTGTAGCTTTCATAGCTATATAGGGAGTAGCCTTCATGGTTATGTTTGGAATACCCATCATAGTATATTCACTAAATATCTTAGGATAAACATTAACATTTACCTCTTTCATGTTACCCAATTAATTGGAGCTCTATAATATGCTCACCCACTCTTGGTTTATCATATAACCAACCATATACAAAATCAATTCCCAAGAACCATAACATAATCAAGACACAAAAAAAATAAAGCATAAACAAAAGATAACATTTCCACATTTCAATAAAAATATATCATTTCAAGATATTGACATAATCAATGCTTTCTCAAAACCATTTTCAATAAAAAAAATATTTAAAAAGGTTATATGGTATTTATTTATTTTTTTTAATCATTATGGATTATTATGAAATCCAAATATCAAATAATGCTCACAGTGGCGGAAAGGTCGTTGTCACTGCGTACATTAAAAGACACATTCCTTTTGTCATTTAGTAAAACTCTTCATATAAAAAATATTCCTTTTGAAAGAGTTTGAATTAAATTAAAATAAAAATGATATAATTATACACCTTATAAAAGTAGTTTGTGTATAATCAAAAATATCCCTCAATGAAAAGGAGATTGAGACGCAATACATTAAAAAGATCGTATAAATGATGTAAGAATTTATCAGTGGGGATATTATGTGTAGAAACAGTATAACCACAAAAAGGTAAGTGGAAATTACAACATAAATAAATAAATAGTTATTTCACACAAAATTTTGACATACTGTTACCAACGAAGTGTGCATACAACCTAATGAGTGGAAATTGAGTTTAGAAATTCCCTTACAAAGATCATTTTGTAAATAAAATAGATAGATTTGGTGTATTCACTATAATTATAGATAATGAAATTATAAATATAATATATAACAAGAAAAACTGTTTCTCACATTATAATATCATGAAATAAACAATAAGTAGAAGATTAACCCAAAGAATGGAAATTGGGTTAAAAAGTTCTCTTACCTTGAGTCTGACTTGTCTTGTTCGTTCTTTATCTCCCAAAATAATAAACTTAATTTAATTTATACTTGATTAAAAACATTTTTCATGTTTATTATTCCTTTTATATCTCTTATTACCTTATTATAACAATCATATAATTATTCATGTTCATATCAGTCGTTATGTAGATATTCGGTACTTGAGTCAAAAATGAACATGTTATAATTACAAATTGTCCATGTGGTCAAAAGTCCATTATCTCCAGAATAGTATACAGGATTTAAATATCATATATATTTGGTATATATATATTTATTTATAATATTCCATAACATTTGGTGATAATAAATTAAATGCACTGTCCATGGAGATGGTAGGTCGTACGTACGCATGAAGGCTACATTCATTTCTTTGTCATTTTTAAAGGAATGAAAACTAAATGATATATAGGTATGTTATGATTTATGTCTAATATATATGCTCTATATGATACATAAGTTCCTTAATTCCATCCTTTATACGTTCCATGTATGTCACGAATGAGTCATATCACTTTGAGGGGGTGGTAGTATGCACTTCCTTAAATGAAATTATCGTATTTGCAGATTATAGAAAGTATAAAGGTATGATGTAAATAAAAATATATAAAAGAATAGAAAAATAGAAATATCATATATATCATATATAAATATATTTCCATTAAAATTTCCTCCATGAGAGGTGTTAGGGAATAATTTAACCATCGTCGTCTCATGAGGTAGTAGTTCATCGTACATAGAAACAGTATGTTCATATCCATTAGATGTAGGTGTGTGTAAGTGTAGTTAGAATACTTCTCATAAAAATAATAGTATATATAGGATACTGGTGTTTTTACATAATCAATTAACAATAACATCATAGGGAGTGAATACAGAAAATAAAGGAAAGTAACTTGAGAGAAGTCGTTACCTCTAAATCGGGTAACTTCTTTGGATTGGAGCCAAAAGGCTTTCATTAATTGTATTATGCCCAAGTTAAGGTTTATAAGAGTAAGGGAGGGATATTTGGAGCTTATTTCGGCATATTGTTTAAGACCCAATGGTCTTGAGAGGTGTGAGTTATGTGGGTAGAGGTGGTGGCCTTTTATGAGAGGGAGGAGGGGCACTTTAGGAAATTCTTGAAATATTAATTTATTATAAATTTAATTTCGATTAAAAATGTTCCAAAACACATTTAATGTGAATATAATATGATTTGGGCTTTAATACCCATCATAAAATAATTTTGAGATAAGTTTTGAATATTGTTTATCCTTGTCTTTATGGTTTAACCCTTATTTTATCCTTTTTAATCTTATAGTGATATCATGTTGTTTACATTTTGTGGGTTAATATAATTACCATATCATATCAAGCGATCCAAAAAAAGTAATTTATGAAATATTTGGACTTCTATTAACCATTTTTATGAATCTTATATTTTTATAAATTTAATATCATTTAATAAACAGTTTTTAGTTTTATGTTGTGAATTATGTCAATTTTGGACACAATTTATACTTGACTTTTTTAAAAATTCATAACAACTTGATTCATTCAAGCAAACATTAAATAAGTTATTAAATTTCATATTCACCAATAAAATTAGTGGATAACATAAATTATGTCAAATAATATTTATTTTAATATGTATACTATCATTTAATTGAATCATTTATTAATGAAGCAATCATTGCGTCATCATTGTGTCATAATTAAATTTATTTATTTAATTTCTAAAAATTATAAATAAAATATCATGATTTAGGAAATATTATTTTCATTATAATGAATATTTATAGGAACAAATATCAGTTATATAACCCTATATTAAAAAAAATTAGTAAAATATACATATTTATGTTATATTTCTCTTTAATGTAAATTAATTCTTATAAAATTACATTTTCACATACAAGTGGCTCTAAGGGTTCCCAAAATAGACCCAAGGATTCCCATTATCATACATATCTCATAAAATAGTATTAGGGCATCTGTTATGGTAGCTAAAAAATATTATAATATTATTTTTTACCCTTATTTACCAGATTTACCCTTTAACCATGGTAAATAAAATAATTACTGAAGTTACTATTCATAATGTCCAAAAATAAAAGGTACATATTCACACAACTTTGAACCTATTATTCCAAATATTGAATCTTTTTTTCCAAATTCAAAACACATAAGTTTATGTAATTAATTTAAAATTAATTCTCATTGTCAAAACCACAAAGCGGGTTTTTCAGATGTAATAACTATTAAAAGATTAACATGTGTCAATGTACACTTTCAATGGAAAATTAATTAAAATGAACAAAATTGTATTAAATGATAAAAACTTAATCCAATTACATTTTAAACCCAATTAAAAGTACAATCAAACTATATAAATAAATTATATGAAAATACGGTTTTGAATTAAAATGCAGTATTTTTCACTATTCATTAAAAAATAACTTTATCCAAAAATTAACCAAAATATAACCAAAGTTAATTTTTGTGTCCCCATTAAATATAAGAAGTTTATTTTTTCAAATAGAAAATATAAAAGTGACAAAAAAATAAATTTATAAAGGGTTCTCCATCAAAAGGTGGTAAAACTGCATTTTTCGATAAATACTTCTTTTATCTGAAAAAAATTAATTTGTTCTTATATCATATCTAGAAAACATATAGGATGAATTTAAAATATTTCATTGAATATATAACAAATATTTTTTAATAAATAAAAATCAATAAAGAGTGATATGATTTTATAAACAAAATTTTTCTTTTTTAAACAAAATTTTTCTTTTTTAAATAGGTTTTCATAAAAAAACATCCTTTATATTCAATTGGTTTTTATTTTCATTTATAAAAAATTTGGTAACCAATGATTCATTATTTAAACATGTGTAAACCATAGTTTCATAATTCAGCTTATAATATTCATTCCCTCCATACCAATGACTAGGAATTGACTGCTATTTAGAATAATAATATTATTACTATATTATTTTTAGATATAACTCAATGTTGTGTGCAGTGTATGATTTTGGAGAAACCCTTTGTTACGCCTCAAATATGCTCTAAGAAAAAGTGTTCCATTTAACATAAAATTAGTATTTATGCATAAATATTTATAGAAAATAGAATTTATTATTCTATAAATACTTTTGTCATTGCATCATTCCCCTCTTTTGTAAATTGTGTCCTCACAATTTTAATATTAGGCTCAGAAACTACATTGAAAATACCACATTGGAAAAAGATTCAATAAAACTATAACTTTAAAAGAAATAACTAAATGTACAAAGGTCACCCAAGGTAACACATACATGGATTACATGTAGGAAAACATGGATACGAATGAAAAACTAACCATCAAGTTTTGATGGAGAGTGATAGAAAACATGATTAGGATAGATTTAACTACCTGAACCATAAACTTGTGATGGGTTAAACAGTCTTTGATTCCCCAGTAGAAAAAGTAAACGGATAAAATTTTTGTATTAAGTTTATTTTCATAAATTTGAGAATTTTATTTATGATATTTACTAAGAAAATAAGGAAATATACTTACTTTTCAAGTAAAGTTTCATCCTTTATTAAATTTCTACCATGAACTCATCTTTTCTCCAAATTATGAGTATTCAAGATGACTTGGTCACACCTGAAGCGCTAGTATCAACTTCTAGAGAATCAAATAATCCCTAAAATATGAACTATATATTTTCCCTATATTTATACATTAACCAAAACCAAAATTATTAGTACAAGATTAGATAATCCCCAAAAAGGATAATCCTTTATAAAAATAAATACTACACTTAATCCCCAAAATTAAACAAATAATACCCATAGTTAAAAAAATACCATTCAATACACAATTGTCCTTAAAATTAATTAAAATAATCCAAACTAATATTTTAACATAAATTCATAAGATTTGATCACATAATATTCCACGATAAATCTAAACATTTAACTCCAAATAACATTGACTTCTCTTTAAGTCTCATAATGAAAAAAAAATAACTTAAGCATACATTCTCTATGATAGGTTAATCATTTCCATAAATAACCCGAATCAACATATATCCATAATAAAAACATATATTCTTTCAAAATAATATTGTAACCATTACTCCATAAGTGAAATCATATAGTATTATATTTTCTTAATCCATATAGTGTTCTTAAAAGAGAGAACATTTTCCAAAATAACATTTATCACTTAATCACCAAATCATTTTCCTGTATTAAGGATATCCATTTGATAAAACATAAGTGTTGGGTCGAATAGTAGATATAAAAGTCTATTAGATGGAACAATACAAGAGGGGGGTGAATTGTAGGTTTAAAAACCTTTGAGTTTTAGTAACAAAGAGATTAGTTTAAATGAACTTAAACTAATACAAATACAAATACCCTCAATTGTATTGAATGTAAAAGGTATGATGTATTGTAATACTAATGTTATGTAAAACAATTGTATTCAAGATGAACACAATAATCAGAGTAATACAGATATGAATGATTCTACCTTAAAGAGTATAGAACCAATCAATACAATATGTAATAGAATGATTGTAATTGAAACAATTACAATTGAATATGTAAAGAAGAAAGGAAACAATACAAATCCCTTTCTAATACAAATAACAGCGGAAATGTAAAAGTAATACAATTCTTTTAACCCAAAGAGAAGGGTTATCCTTTCACCTAGGATAAAAGGTCTGTCTCACCAACACCTTGGTGAGCCCTCGATACGATGATCGGCACGTCTGTCTGCCTATCCCCGGCAGCCCTCGATACGATGATCGGCACGTCTGTCTGCCTATCCCCGGCAGCCCTCGATACGATGATCGGCACGTCTGTCTGCCTATCCCTGGCAGCCCTCGATTTTGCAGGTAATCGGCACCTCTGTCTTTCAATTACTTGAGAGCCCTCGATACGATGATCGGACGCACAAAGCTGATGAGAGAAGTCACAGTGTCTCTCTCTAGAATCTTCGTAGTTCACAGAGTCTCTTTATTCGTTCTCTTCGTTCATCGTTGTATTCTCAGCTTCAAATGACCTCCTATTTATAGGCCTCGGGTTCCAACGGTCATATTGCCTCCAACGGTCATATTGAAACAGAAAGCACGACATCGTTTTGATTAGTTTGTAACTAACTCAACGACATCGTTTTGTTAGGACAAGAGATATATAGAAATGTAAAACATGAGTACGGTTCATATGTAGAGAGAGTTTTTGACAAAGTACCAAAACAAATAATGATCATCTGAATAGAAGAGTCAGTACGATACGATTGACAGAGTCAGTACGATACGATTGACAGAGTCAATACGATACGATTGACAGAGTCAGTACGATACGTTTGACAGAGTCAGTACGATACGATTTGGTCGGTACGATCAAAATCGTACGATACGATAAACATGATAAAAGACAATTGTAATATACAAACATATGATAGAATACATTTGTGATTTCCAAAACAAGATATAGAAGTCAAAAGAAGACTTTTGACTTAACAATAAGTTCCCAAAATAAAATTATTCTACATCCATAAAATAATTTAACTAAAGATAATAAGTCATTCTAACCAGGGAATTCACGTAGGACAGTGGTGGGTGATGCACCCTTGTCGCCCTCCGGTTGTGAGTTCAATTCCAATGGCTTTGCCGGACGCAGTAGTTTTTCACCCATTCTGTGGGTTTTCCTTTTTTGTAACCATATCATTCATATAAAATTTTCCATGAAAGGATAATTTCCTCAAAAATAACCATAACCAGATTTATCTTCAAATTTATCTAATACCTTTCATTTTGTATCCCAATATGTAATAACTATTAATCACCTCAATAAAAAAAGATCATATGAACCCCTAAGGTTATCCTTTATTTCCACATAGGAAAAGATAATTCTTACTTGAATAACATTTTCACATAACAAACTTCAAGTTTATAAATAATAGGAAATGTAGAGACCCAAAGCTTGACGTACATGGACAATACATTACTTTTTCGAAATACTTAATACAAAACAAAAATAGACACACAAGGACTGTAATAGTTTAGTGTCTTTGGAAACTCGGAATAAAATCTTCTAATCGTGGTGAATGATCTTCAACATCTCCCATAAAGATCTTCCCCTTTTTTTCTTACCTAAAACCTTTCTTTATATCCTGGGGAAAAGAAAACATAAAAAAGGTGAGCTCAAATGCTCAGTAAGGGTAAGCATGGATAAAATAAACATACTATATACAATTGAACTTAAAAACATGAACATAATGTTTAAACATCAAAAGCTTGAGCAATGACATAAAACATGAAAGTACGTAGGGCACAGATCATAAAGAAACATTAAGAATGATAAAATAGCATGGGAATAAAACATGTAATTGTGGTAACCATTAATCAAATGATATGATTTCCATAGTATCCAAGGCATTGCTACCAAGACCATCTTAGTGGAAAAAGTCCCTTTCTGAATCGAGTTCACTCCTCGTTCCAGTGCTGTATTACTGAACCGGTTTAACTTGATGTTCCAGCCATGTTTATCTCATGAGATATAAATCTTTACCCAATGCATTGGAGGGAGATATAGGTCCCACCCATCTCATAATGAAATCATTCTTACTTGTTCCACAAAATAAACTTAAAACATTCATCATAACCCAAAGAATAAAATGGGTTTCATAAACATCATCCCATCATAACATAATCCATATAAAAAAATGGATATCATTTCATCATAAGAAAAGTGAAACCATGTAAATCATAGAGACATGATACTTGAAACATACACATGTGAAATAATGTCATCTTAGATGAAAATGGTTTTGATAAAACACTTGAAATGAATTCTTGAGGAAAATATCCTTTTTTTCTTCAAAATCATTTTCTTTCCACAAAATGTCATGCAATTTTAAAAGAAAAGGATTTTGTTAAAAATAGTCATGAAATATTTTGGAGGAAGCTTCATAAAAATAAGGCTTTATAAAACCGTAAAAATCCTTTCATGCCCTATACGTTAAAAAACATTTTTCTCGTACTTTTGTCAGAAAAGTCAAAAAGTACCTCGTACGAAAAACGACAAAAGATTCATTTAATATCTTTTACTAAAAAATCACCGAAGGGTAAAATTGGATTTAAACAATTATAGGTGGATGGAAATAATATTACATATTGAGGAATCATGGACGTGGATGATAAAATATTCCCCAGTAAATTCTGAAGTATAAACAATCTCGGATAAAAAAATGAGATTGCGAGATTTCCCTTACCTTAGGTCTGATTTGCTTCATATGTGTCTGAACCTCCTATATAATGATTTAAATAATGTCATTGACTTATTCAAGAATCATACTCATTGTTATGATATCATATATGGTTCACTTATGACTTTATATTACCCGTTCTTTTGTAAATTCCATGTTAAAGAGCGTTTTGGGTAAAATCCTTTCATTTTTCGTCCGTGTTTTGACTTGTAATTATTCATATGATTACTTAGATCATGATTAATTAATTTCAGAATATAAAACATGATTTATATATAATATATATTCAGAATATACATATATATATAATAGATCAGTAAATGGAAAGAAATATATCGTTCATGGAGACGGTAGGTCGTACGTACGCATGAACGTTGTTTTCGTTTCCTTATTGAGTTGAATGGAATTAAGTAGATGAAATACACATAAATAAAGTATCATTATTATTTCATATATTTCATGATTACTTATTATATATACTTTATAATCATTCATGAATGGTTAACGTGGAGAATGAATCGCATCGCGTCATGGAGACGGCAGTCCGTATGTACGCACGAGCGATGATATCGTTCTCATGATCGTGGAATTGTATTGGAGTGTATGTATAATATTTCAGAATCAATATCACTTTACAATAATCATATATAGTTATTATGTACACCATTATACCCATCCAAGTAAGGTGGTGGTGTAAAATGGATTACAACACGGCGTGGAGACGGTATTCCGTACGTACGCACGCGCGGTGATTTCGTTTTCCGTAGGATGGATAGATGGTGAAATAGGGTTGTTTAATACTTATAATAACATATAATTATATGATTTATACTGATTTTATTACTTCATAATGATACAACTAAAGAAGAAGAAGTGGAAGAAGAAATAAAGTTGAAAGAATCGGTAATGGACATTACCTCTTCTTTGAAGCGCCTCTTTGAGTCCTCCTCTTAGGGCACTAAAATTGGTCTTTGAAGAAGAAAAGGACTTATAGAATGTTTCTAGGGAAGTGGAGAAGAGAATTTTTCAGGGGTTGGCCGACCTTTAAGGCTCAAAGTGGTGTGAGGAAGAGAGGGAGGAGGTGCCCTTTTATAAGGGAGGAGAGGGGCACCTTTGGAATAACTAAAAATATTATTTTATTATAAAGTCATATTCGGTTTTAAATAGATCCAAATTGATTTATTTCTAAGATATGGTAGGTATGGGTCTAAATCCTCTCATCCAATATAATTTAGACAAGTTTAGGTTCGTATTTTAACATTATAATTTATATTTAACTTTAAGTTAAATAATTTTACTTTTACCGTGTCTTTTTGTGTTCTTACACTATAAGTCTATCATACCATGCTCTAGGAGCTTGTTTAAGACCATATAGAGCCTTGGTAAGTTTAAAGACATGATCAGGATGTTTTGGGTCTTGAAAACCAGGAGGTTGTTCGACAAAAACTTCTTCTTGAACAAAACCATTTAAAAAAGCACATTTGACATCCATTTGAAATAGTTTGAAATTTAAATATGCTGCAAAGGCTAATAGAATGCGAATAGATTCTAGTCTAGCTACAGGGGCATATGTTTCTTCATAGTCTATTCCCTCTTGTTGATTATAGCCTTTAGCAACAAGTCTTGCTTTATTTCTTACAATGATTCCATTTTCATCACACTTGTTTCTGAAAACCCATTTTACACCAATCACAGTTGTTTCTTTAGGTCTTTCAACTAAAGTCCAGACTTGATTCCTTTCAAATTCATTTAGTTCATCCTGCATTGCTTTGATCCAATCATTATCACCTAAGGCCTCACTTGGACTTTTAGGTTCAAATTGGGAAAGAAAAGCAAGATGTTCTATTTCATTTCTTAAGGAATTTCTGGTCCTTACAGGTTGATTTATATCACCAATGATATTATCACTGGGATGATTCCTAAGAAACAATTGATTTGGGTTTTGTAAAACCTGTTCATCAACATATGGTAGAAAATCTTCTGTGGTAAATGTTTCAGGAACACTTTCTTGAACATTTTCCTTATCAGAATGTTCTTCTAATATAGGTTGATAAACATTTTTAGAAAACACATCTGAGGATGTAGGATTGGATTGGTTGAAAACAAAAGGGTTAGTTTCATCAAATTTTACATGTACTGTTTCTTCAACAGTACAAGTGTTTTTATTGAAAACTCTATAAGCCTTAGAGGTTGTGGAATAGCCTAGAAAGATTCCTTCATCAGATTTTGGTGCAAATTTGTGTAAATTATCTTTTGTATTCAGAATGAATACTTTGCATCCAAAAACTTTGAAGTAAGAAACATTAGGTTTTAGGCCAGTCCATAATTCATAAGGGGTTTTATTAAGAAATGGTCTAGTTAAAACACGATTTATAGTATAACAGGAAGTACTTACAGCTTCAGCCCAAAAGTGCTTAGCAATTGAGTATTCACTCAACATGGTTCGAGTCATTTCCTGAAGAATACGATTTCTTCTTTCAACAACCCCATTTTGCTGAGGAGTTCTTGGTGCTGAGAAATTGTGAGTAATACCTTTCTTACTACAAAAAGTTTCAAAATCTGAGTTTTGAAATTCACCACCATGATCACTATGAATAGTTATCAATGGTAGGTTTTTCTCATTTTTAACTTGGGCTCTAAAAGTTTTGAAATAGGAAAAGGCTTCAGATTTCTTTGTGAGAAAGTAGACCCATGTAAATCTAGTAAAGTCATCAACTAAAACAAATACATAGTATTTGCCTCCAATGCTTCCAGATTGTGAAGGACCAAACAGATCTATATGCACAAGCTGTAATGCATTAGAAGTTGAAACTTCATTAATTGGTTTAAAGCTAGTTTTATGTGGCTTGCCAAATTGACAAGGATCACAGACTTTTGAAGAATCATATCTAAGATCCGGTAGCCCTTTTACAAGTCCTTTCTTTGAGAGTTTTCTTAGGTTTCTCAAATTACAGTGTCCTAATCTCCTATTCCATAGCCATGATTGGTCTTCTATTACACTTAAACAAGGTAAGTTTTGGTTCCTAAGGTCTTCTAAGTTAATAGTGTAAACATTCTCTTGCCTATGGGCAGATAGAATGAATTCATCCTTGGAATTGTGAACTAGACACTTATCATTTCTAAAATCCACAAGGTAACCTTCATCACATAATTGACTTATGCTGATGAGATTGTGCCTAAGACCTTTAACAAACAAAACATTTGAAATAAGAACTTTTCCAAGAAAAGCAATATTACCTATACCAACAATCTTTCCTTGAGAATTATCTCCGAAGGTAACTTTTCCACCTTTTGTTTTGATAACCTTTTCAAAGAAATCTTTGTTTCCAGTCATATGTCGAGAACAACCACTATCCATGTACCAAATGTTCTTATTGGTACACTTCTGATTTTCCTGAAAAAGAAACAATTAGATTTTCGGAATCCAAACTTGTTTGGATCCAGAAGGGTTAGATAAAAGAATTTTAGGAATCCACATTTGTTTAGCAAAATGAGCTTTATGAAATCCTAAGGATTGAGTTTTGTTAAGAGAACAATCTCTTCTCCAATGTCCACCACATTGACACTTGGAACAGAAAATGGTTTTTTGAGGAACAAAATAGTTATTACTAAAAACAGGTTTGGAATAAGTATAACCAATACCAGAACGATTTCTCAATGGTCTAATTTGAGAATACATCCTATCAAAGTTTTCTTTTCCACGAGTAAAGTTTGACAAACACTTTTTCAAGGATAAAATCTCTGACTTTAGTTTTAAAACCAAATTCTTGTTTTCTAAAAAATTTGAATTTGAACTAGAGTTAGACTCTAAAATGTTTTTCTTTGAAATTTCAGTTTCAAGATCCTTAGAAAGTTTATCCTTTTCAGATTTGACTTTCTCAGGGGTTTTTAAAATACTTTCAAAATCATAAGTTTTCCCATCAAGATCTTTAGAAAGATCGGATACTTCTTTAGTCAAAATAGAAATTCTAGAATTTTCTTTTTCAAATCTCTTTTTGAGTTTAGAATTTTCATTTTCAAGTAACTTAGCAAATCTAGAAACTTCTTCAAAAGAAGGTAATGCATCATCTTCTGATGATGAGGGTTCATCATTTGAAGATTCATAATATCTATTATCAACATAATTTGCATTTAAAGAGACATTTGTAACAGCTTCAGCATTATGTACCTTAGCCATGAGACAATGATCTTCGATTGGTAGTCTGGCTAGAAGTCCAATATTTCTTTGTCCTGACGTCTCATATTCTGAAGAATCATCTGAGGAAACACTACCACTTGCACTCCACGTATCATTTTCTTTCAAGACTTTCTTTGTCTTATAAAACCTTTTCTTGTTTCTTTCAGAGTGTTTCTCTTTTCTATCTTTCCTCTTTAGTAAAGGACAATCAGGCCTTATATGTCCTGCTTTATTGCATTCATAACAAGTTACCTCTGAATCTTTCCTATCTTTCCTGTCTTTCTTTTTGAATCTATATTGAAAATCATTCTTACCCACAATCTTGTTCATCCTCCGAGAAAGATTGGATAACTCATTGTCTGAAAGATTACAATCACTTGAATCAGATACAACAACTTTCTTGGATTTAGACCTTGTAACCCTTTCAGGTGTTTTAGCTTTAGATGCAAAAGCTACACTTCCATTCCCATTCTTCTTCTTATTGAAATCAGCGTCTCTTTTCATTCTTGTCTCGTGCTGTAGAAGAGTTCCAAAGAGTTCATCAAGAGTAATCTGGGAAACTTTTCTATTTTCATCAATAGCTGTTCTTTTTGACTCCCATTCATTTGGCATAATATCTATAATCTTATCAACAAGAGCTTCATCATCAAGACCTTTTTCTCCCATAGATTGTAAGCTGTTAACAATTGTCATAAACCTTTGTTGAACTTTACATACTGGCTCTCCATAAGGAAAAACAAATCCATGATACTCTGCTCGAAGCATTGCTCTCCTTGTTTCTATAACCTTGGATGTACCAAAATGAGTGACTTCTAATTTCTTCCAAATACAGTTGGCTGCTTCACATGAAGATATCTGACTATATATATTCCTGGTCATAGAGCATAATAAAGTATTGCGTACCTTGTAGTTCAGTTGATATTCTTGCTTCTCTTGGTTGGTGAAAGTGTTGACTTCTTTGTCATGAATTTTGTAACCCCCAGTAAGCATAATAAAATTGTCTACACCGGTATTGATGACGAAAGTCTTCATACGATCTCTCCAATACTCATAATCATTCCCATCAAAGATCGGTGGTCTAGAAGGATTCAGATTATCTATTGATCCGATATTCATTCCTGCCATCTAATATAACAAAAACAACTTTTCCACTCCACACGTTAGTGTAGTAAGTATTCAAGATAGTAAAAAGAAATAAAGCTAATAATACAAATCAGTGGAAAACCTCCTCTGATACCAATTGTTGGATCGAATAGTAGATATAAAAGTCTATTAGATGGAACAATACAAGAGGGGGGGTGAATTGTAGGTTTAAAAACCTTTGAGTTTTAGTAACAAAGAGATTAGTTTAAATGAACTTAAACTAATACAAATACAAATACCCTCAATTGTATTGAATGTAAAAGGTATGATGTATTGTAATACTAATGTTATGTAAAACAATTGTATTCAAGATGAACACAATAATCAGAGTAATACAGATATGAATGATTCTACCTTAAAGAGTATAGAACCAATCAATACAATATGTAATAGAATGATTGTAATTGAAACAATTACAATTGAATATGTAAAGAAGAAAGGAAACAATACAAATCCCTTTCTAATACAAATAACAGCGGAAATGTAAAAGTAATACAATTCTTTTAACCCAAAGAGAAGGGTTATCCTTTCACCTAGGATAAAAGGTCTGTCTCACCAACACCTTGGTGAGCCCTCGATACGATGATCGGCACGTCTGTCTGCCTATCCCCGGCAGCCCTCGATACGATGATCGGCACGTCTGTCTGCCTATCCCCTGCAACCCTCGATACGATGATCGGCACGTCTGTCTGCCTATCCCCGGGAGCCCTCGATTTTGCAGGTAATCGGCACCTCTGTCTTTCAATTACTTGAAAGCCCTCGATACGATGATCGGACGCACAAAGCTGATGAGAGAAGTCACAGTGTCTCTCTCTAGAATCTTCGTAGTTCACAGAGTCTCTTTATTCGTTCTCTTCGTTCATCGTTGTATTCTCAGCTTCAAATGACCTCCTATTTATAGGCCTCGGGTTCCAACGGTCATATTGCCTCCAACGGTCATATTGAAACAGAAAGCACGACATCGTTTTGATTAGTTTGTAACTAACTCAACGACATCGTTTTGTTAGGACAAGAGATATATAGAAATGTAAAACATGAGTACGATTCATATGTAGAGAGAGTTTTTGACAAAGTACCAAAACAAATAATGATCATCTGAATAGTAGAGTCAGTACGATACGATTGACAGAGTCAGTACGATACGATTGACAGAGTCAATACGATACGATTGACAGAGTCAGTACGATACGTTTGACAGAGTCAGTACGATACGATTTGGTCGGTACGATCAACATCGTACGATACGATAAACATGATAAAAGACAATTGTAATATACAAACATATGATAGAATACATTTGTGATTTCCAAAACAAGATATAGAATTCAAAAGAAGACTTTTGACTTAACAATCTCCCCCTTTTTGGAAAGCACAAATACACAAAGTAAATGAAACAAGAAATACTTATCTCCCCCTGAGTTTAAAAACTCTTCTGAATAAGAAAATTGAATACAACTAACTCCCCCTTAGGTATTGACTTTCCTAAGGATTGTATTCGTACATTTTCCTTAAGATCATTGTAATGCATTCTCCCCCTTTGTAAAACAATCTTTGCTTTGTAAATATTCACCCCCTTTGTGATTTACAAAAAGAAAGGAGTAATCTCGAATTGTCTGAAAGAGTTAGTGAAGTAATACAAGACAATGGATAAAAGAGAAAGGATTATAAGAATTATTACAAAACAAACAAGTTCCAAAAGAAACAAATACAACAATCATTTGTTTTCTCTTTCCTTATCTTTCTTTATAAGCTCATGAAGCACAGCTTTCATCTTCTTGATCTCCTTCTTGTCTTCAGAAATTGATTCACCCTGAGTTTTGAGAAGCTCTTGTTGATCCGCAAAAATATGATCTTGATTTCTGATGGTCTCCTCCTGTACTCTGATTACTTCTTCAAGGGTATCAATTCTGTTTTGCAGAGTCTTGTTATCCTTGGACAACACAGAATTTTGATTCTTCAGTAAAACCATTTCATCTTTGAAAGATGAAACTTTCGAGAATTCAGATTGGAAAACATTCATCCTATCTTGCAAGTCTTTTACTGAAGGAACATCGGCTCTTTGAGAAGATAAAAGGTTCATCCTTTCAACTGTTTCTTTATCAAGCTTGTTGAAAGCAATTGCTAGCTCATTTGATAACCTCCTTATATCTTCAATAGCTATTTCATGATCATTGATTGAGCTCTCTGTTTTGTATGACCACTTGGTCATCTTATTGCAAGCCTTCTTATGAGCAACTGAGCTTTCTGAAAGAACTTTCAGATCGGCTTCTACTGACAAAACTTTCTTTCTCAATTCTTTTACAGAGCCAAACTTTTTCCTTTGATTTTCAGTAATAAAATCAATCTTCCCTTCCAGCCTCGGAAAATAAGGAATGGTTTTCTCCATCCTTCTAAAAACATGAACAATGTAATCACTCTTCTTGAGAGAAATTGTATGCTCTGAATCAGTATCTTCATCGTACGATGCTAGTTCATACGATCTGCTTGAATCAACAACTGGCTGTTTCCCTTTTTCTTTTTCTTTCTGCTTTCTTTCTTCTTCTACTTTGTCACTAATGACAACAACTTTATCAGAATGAGAGGATTGAGCACCATGCTTTTCTCGAGATGACATTCTGTCCGGAGATCTTTCCTGATCGACATGAGGAGTTTGTTGAACACCTTCGCTCAGCTTTTGAAGCGATTCCTCTCTACTTTTCTTTGAACTTTGAAGAAATTCTAAAAGAAAATCTCCTTCTTCTACTTCCACTTCTTCTATCACTTGTTTTCCTTTTTCTTTCTCAGGCAGACTCTGTACGATGGGCTCTTGGTGCACTTCCACAGTTAGTTGAGCACTAGCATCTTCAACTGCTTTCAAGACTTAAGAGATATCAAAGTCCTGAGCCTTTCTTTTAAAAAGAGTCTTCTTTTTCTTTTCAGCTTGAAGGGTTTCTTCTACCCTTATTCTTTCTGCAAAGGCCTCAGCAGGGTCAAGACCAAACTTTGGATCACCTTCCTTTCTCTGTTACTTGTCCTTTCTCCATTTGGCTACAACTTCCTTACTGTACCTCGGCTTCTTCTTTGGTTTTGAACTAGTTTGAGGATCAAAATTTCGAGTAACACCGGTGGATTGATTGTCCTTGGCTGGCATAGGTGCCGATTGATTTTGAGCCAATTCAGCTTCTACATCTCTGACAAAAAGTTTTGAATTTGAATCAAAACAAACATTCAGCTTTTTCATCGTACTCTTATTAATCAAAGATGGCCTCAAATCCATAGGTTCTCCTTTCAAAGGAATGTTACAAAACTTCATACTCTCAAGAATGAATTTCGTAAGGATGGCTGGATACATTATTATCTGGGATTTAATCCCTCCTTTCTTGACATTCTTGATGGTTTCAAAAACATATCCCATGAGATTTACTTTCCTCATATTCACAAGATAGTCGAGCATAAAGACATCAGAAACTTTAAGGGTTTCTCTATCCCCTTTCCTTGGGATAATAAAACCTTGCATCCATAAAGTGACAAACCGATTGTCTGGTGAAAGATGAGAAACTTTCCTCTTTTCTTCATTAATAACAAACAAAGTTTTTTCAGCACTTTCTCTATTAAACGTACCAACCTCCTCTGGTAGTTTGTGAGATGGACAGAATGCATCGCCTTCTATAGAAACATTCAGAAAATGTGCCGCTTGTTTCACAGACATAGATAATTTTCTATCGTACACAGCGAAGTTAATAGTCATATCTTTGTCGAAAGAAACGGTTTTGTAAAACTGACAAACTTCATCAAAAAGAACTGGATCTTGAATATCAGGCTTTTCCACACAGAGATGTTCCCATCCTTGAAACAAAATGATCCTCCTGATTGTAGAATCGTACATATCGAAAAAGTCTCGGGATACTAACCTTTCTCTGTGAAACTCTTTCTCTGTAAAAGTCTTTGAAGACATTTCGGCAGGAGTATTAGTAGAAGATTGAGACATAAAGGTTCTGCCGATGAGAAGATCGTACGATGGTTTATAGCTGGTGGAGCAGAGCTTCACCTCAAATCCTGAAACTTCAATGTGGGTTTGGGGAGGGGAGGGGGGTATTTATAGGCAATAAAGAGATGACCGTTGATATTCTACGGTCAAGATTAGATAATACCAGATCAATGGTTAGGATTAAAGCAAAAAAAAATTTTAAAAGAGTGAAAAGAAACCTGTCGGAGAACATAAGGTGATTGCTGGTTTTGGTAAGAATCAAAAGTAAACACAATCGTAAGGAAAAAAAATCATGATGCCGATGGAAAACAAAGTCATTACTATGATCGGATCGTACGATGGAAAATAGTCTTGTTACCATGAACTGACAGTACGATGGAAAACAATCTCAATACCATCATCGGTCGATACAAAACTATCGATTGATACGATGGAAAAGAATTTGAATACTATCATCGGTCGATACAAAATTTTTGAACGATACGATGGAAAAGAATTTCAATACTATCATCGGTCGAAAAAAAAATGAATGGTACGATGGAAAAGAATTTCAATACGATAAACAGAAAAATTGAAATGGTCAATACGATAAATAGGAAAACTTAAAATGAAACGATAAAACTGTCAATACAATAAACAGAAAAAGAAACATATATAAATAGAGTAAATAGTTAAAGATCAGAAACATAAAGACAGAAAGAAATGTCCTCCCCCTTTCTACGAGGAGTTTCTTACTATTAGGAGAGATGTAAAACAGGAAGTAGATATGAATTATTATTTTAATGTAATCATTCCTAGCTTCTGTTTTATAAATTCAAATCTATCGGAAGGTAAAGGTTTTGTAAAAATGTCAGCAAGTTGTTCTTGCGTTCTGATGAATTGTAAAACAATATCTCCTTTTTGTGTGTGATCCCTAAGAAAGTGATGTCTAACATCTATGTGTTTTGCACGAGAGTGATGTGCTGGGTTTTTACTAAGAGCTATGGCACTTGTATTATCACACAGAATTTGAGTTTTGGAGAAACTCAAACCATAGTCAGTGAGTGTGTGCTGCATCCACAATACTTGAGCACAGCAACTTCCAGCTGCTACATATTCAGCTTCAGTAGTGGAGAGTGCTACTGAGTGTTGTTTCTTGCAGGACCAAGAAACCAAAGAGTCTCCTAAGAAATGACATGTTCCAGATGTACTTTTTCTATCCATTCTACAACCACCAAAGTCAGCATCTGAAAAACTTTTTAAAACAAAATCATTTCCAGAAGAGTAGAAAAGTCATAAATCCATAGTGTCTTTTAAATACCGAAAGATTCTCTTTACGGCTTTTAAGTGAGACTCTTTTGGATTAGATTGATATCTTGCACATAAGCATACAGAAAACATCAAGTCGGGTCGACTAGCTGTCAAGTATAGCAAACTCCCTATCATACCTCTAAAAATTGTTTGATCTACTGGTTTCCCAGTTTCATCAAGATCAAGAGTATTTGAGGTACCAATTGGGGTGCTAATACTTTTAGTTTTGTCAAATCCATACTTTTTGAGTAAGTCTTTAATATACCTATGTTGAGATATATAAGTTCCTTCTGGTTTTTGAGATATTTTAAAACCAAGAAAGAATGTTAACTCACCCATCATACTCATTTCAAACTCAGATTTCATTAAATTTGCAAAAGAATCGGTTAAAGATTTCTGAGTTGATCCAAATATGATGTCATCAACATAGATTTGGACAACCAAAACATTTTTGTTTTCCATTTTGATAAAAAGAGTTGGATCAGCTGTACCTTTTCTATAATTGTTTTGTAAAAGAAATCTTGTAAGTCTATCATACCATGCTCTAGGAGCTTGTTTAAGACCATATAGAGCCTTGGTAAGTTTAAAGACATGATCAGGATGTTTTGGGTCTTGAAAACCAGGAGGTTGTTCGACAAAAACTTCTTCTTGAACAAAACCATTTAAAAAAGAACATTTGACATCCATTTGAAATAGTTTGAAATTTAAATATGCTGCAAAGGCTAATAGAATGCGAATAGATTCTAGTCTAGCTACAGGGGCATATGTTTCTTCATAGTCTATTCCCTCTTGTTGATTATAGCCTTTAGCAACAAGTCTTGCTTTATTTCTTACAATGATTCCATTTTCATCACACTTGTTTCTAAAAACCCATTTTACACCAATCACAGTTGTTTCTTTAGGTCTTTCAACAAAAGTCCAGACTTGATTCCTTTCAAATTCATTTAGTTCATCCTGCATTGCTTTGATCCAATCATTATCACCTAAGGCCTCACTTGGACTTTTAGGTTCAAATTGGGAAAGAAAAGCAAGATGTTCTATTTCATTTCTTAAGGAATTTCTGGTCCTTACAGGTTGATTTATATCACCAATGATATTATCACTGGGATGATTCCTAAGAAACAATTGATTTGGGTTTTGTAAAACCTGTTCATCAATATATGGTAGAAAATCTTCTGTGGTAAATGTTTCAGGAACACTTTCTTGAACATTTTCCTTATCAGAATGTTCTTCTAATATAGGTTGCTAAACATTTTTAGAAAACACATCCGAGGATGTAGGATTGTATTGGTTGAAAACAAAAGGGTTAGTTTCATCAAATTTTACATGTACTGTTTCTTCAACAGTACAAGTGTTTTTATTGAAAACTCTATAAGCCTTAGAGGTTGTGGAATAGCCTAGAAAGATTCCTTCATCAGATTTTGGTGCAAATTTGTGTAAATTATCTTTTGTATTCAGAATGAATACTTTGCATCCAAAAACTTTGAAGTAAGAAACTTTAGGTTTTCGGCCAGTCCATAATTCATAAGGGGTTTTATTAAGAAATGGTCTAGTTAAAACACGATTTATAGTATAACAGGCAGTACTTACAGCTTCAGCCCAAAAGTGCTTAGCAATTGAGTATTCACTCAACATGGTTCGAGTCATTTCCTGAAGAATACGATTTCTTCTTTCAACAACCCCATTTTGCTGAGGAGTTCTTGGTGCTGAGAAATTGTGAGTAATACCTTTCTTACTACAAAAAGTTTCAAAATCTGAGTTTTGAAATTCACCACCATGATCACTATGAATAGTTATCAATGGTAGGTTTTTCTCATTTTTAACTTGGGCTCTAAAAGTTTTGAAATAGGAAAAGGCTTCAGATTTCTTTGTGAGAAAGTAGACCCATGTAAATCTAGTAAAGTCATCAACTAAAACAAATACATAGTATTTGCCTCTAATGCTTCCAGATTGTGAAGGACCAAACAGATCTATATGCACAAGCTGTAATGCATTAGAAGTTGAAACTTCATTAATTGGTTTAAAGCTAGTTTTATGTTGCTTGCCAAAATGACAAGGATCACAGACTTTTGAAGAATCATATCTAAGATCCGGTAGCCCTTTTACAAGTCCTTTCTTTGAGAGTTTTCTTAGGTTTCTCAAATTACAGTGTCCTAATCTCCTATGCCATAGCCATGATTGGTCTTCTATTACACTTAAACAAGGTAAGTTTTGGTTCCTAAGGTCTTCTAAGTTAATAGTGTAAACATTCTCTTGCCTATGGGCAGATAGAATGAATTCATCCTTGGAATTGTGAACTAGACACTTATCATTTCTAAAATCCACAAGGTAACCTTCATCACATAATTGACTTATGCTGATGAGATTGTGCCTAAGACCTTTAACAAACAAAACATTTGAAATAAGAACTTTTCCAAGAAAATCAATATTACCTATACCAACAATCTTTCCTTGAGCATTATCTCCGAAGGTAACTTTTCCACCTTTTGTTTTGATAACCTTTTCAAAGAAATCTTTGTTTCCAGTCATATGTCGAGAACAACCACTATCCATGTACCAAATGTTCTTATTGGTACACTTCTGATTTTCCTGAAAAAGAAACAATTAGATTTTCGGAATCCAAACTTGTTTGGATCCAGAAGGGTTAGATAAAAGAATTTTAGGAATCCACATTTGTTTAGCAAAATGAGCTTTATGAAATCCTAAGGATTGAGTTTTGTTAAGAGAACAATCTCTTCTCCAATGTCCACCACATTGACACTTGGAACAGAAAATGGTTTTTTGAGGAACAAAATAGTTATTACTAAAAACAGGTTTGGAATAAGTATAACCAAGACCAGAACGATTTCTCAACGGTCTAATTTGAGAATACATCCTATCAAAGTTTTCTTTTCCATGAGTAAAGTTTGACAAACACTTTTTCAAGGATAAAATCTCTGACTTTAGTTTTAAAACCAAATTCTTGTTTTCTAAAACATTTGAATTTGAACTAGAGTTAGACTCTAAAATGTTTTTCTTTGAAATTTCAGTTTCAAGATCCTTAGAAAGTTTATCCTTTTCAGATTTGACTTTCTCAAGGGTTTTTAAAATACTTTCAAAATCAGAAGTTTTCCCATCAAGATCTTTAGAAAGATCTGATACTTCTTTAGTCAAAATAGAAATTCTAGAATTTTCTTTTTCAAATCTCTTTTTGAGTTTAGAATTTTCATTTTCAAGTAACTTAGAAAATCTAGAAACTTCTTCAAAAGAAGGTAATGCATCATCTTCTGATGATGAGGGTTCATCATTTGAAGATTCATAATATCTATTATCAACATAATTTGCATTTAAAGAGACATTTGTAACAGCTTCAGCATTATGTACCTTAGCCATGAGACAATGATCTTCGATTGGTAGTCTGGCTAGAATTCCAATATTTCTTTGTCCTGACGTCTCATATTCTGAAGAATCATCTGAGGAAACACTACCACTTGCACTCCACGTATCATTTGCTTTCAAGACTTTCTTTGTCTTATAAAACCTTTTCTTGTTTCTTTCAGAGTGTTTCTCTTTTCTATCTTTCCTCTTTAGTAAAGGACAATCAGGCCTTATATGTCCTGCTTTCTTGCATTCATAACAAGTTACCTCTGAATCTTTCCTATCTTTCTTGTCTTTCTTTTTGAATCTATATTGAAAATTATTCTTACCCACAATCTTGTTCATCCTACGAGCAAGATTGGCTAACTCATTGTCTGAAAGATTACAATCACTTGAATCAGATACAACAACTTTCTTGGATTAAGACCTTGTAACCCTTTCAGGTGTTTTAGCTTTAGATGAAAAATCTACACTTCCATTCCCATTCTTCTTCTTATTGAAATCAGCATCTCTTTTCATTCTTGTCTCGTACTGTAGAAGAGTTCCAAAGAGTTCATCAAGAGTAATCTGGGAAACTTTTCTATTTTCATCAATAGCTGTTCTTTTTGACTCCCATTCATTTGGCATAATATCTATAATCTTATCAACAAGAGCTTCATCATCAAGACCTTTTTCTCCCATAGATTGTAAGTTGTTAACAATTGTCATAAACCTTTGTTGAACTTTACATACTGGCTCTCCATAAGGAAAAACAAATCCATGATACTCTGCTCGAAGCATTGCTCTCCTTGTTTCTATAACCTTGGATGTACCAAAATGAGTGACTTCTAATTTCTTCCAAATACAGTTGGCTGCTTCACATGAAGATATCTGACTATATATATTCCTGGTCATAGAGCATAATAAAGTATTGCGTACCTTGTAGTTCAGTTGATATTCTTGCTTCTCTTGGTTGGTGAAAGTGCTAACTTCTTTGTCAGGAATTTTGTAACCCCCAGTAAGCATAATAAAATTGTCTACACCGGTATTGATGACGAAAGTCTTCATACGATCTCTCCAATACTCATAATCATTCCCATCAAAGATCGGTGGTCTAGAAGGATTCAGATTATCTATTGATCCGATATTCATTCCTTCCATCTAATATAACAAAAACAACTTTTCCACTCCGCACGTTAGTGTAGTAAGTATTCAAGATAGTAAAAAGAAATAAAGCTAATAATACAAATCAGTGGAAAACCTCCTCTGATACCAATTGTTGGATCGAATAGTAGATATAAAAGTCTATTAGATGGAACAATACAAGAGGGGGGTGAATTGTAGGTTTAAAAACCTTTGAGTTTTAGTAACAAAGAGATTAGTTTAAATGAACTTAAACTAATACAAATACAAATACCCTCAATTGTATTGAATGTAAAAGGTATGATGTATTGTAATACTAATGTTATGTAAAACAATTGTATTCAAGATGAACACAATAATCAGAGTAATACAGATATGAATGATTCTACCTTAAAGCGTATAGAACCAATCAATACAATATGTAATAGAATGATTGTAATTGAAATAATTACAATTGAATATGTAAAGAAGAAAGGAAACAATACAAATCCCTTTCTAATACAAATAACAGCGGAAATGTAAAAGTAATACAATTCTTTTAACCCAAAGAGAAGGGTTATCCTTTCACCTAGGATAATAGGTCTGTCTCACCAACACCTTTGTGAGCCCTCGATACGATGATCGGCACGTCTGTCTGCCTATCCCCGGCAGCCCTCGATACGATGATCGGCACGTCTGTCTGCCTATCCCCGGCAACCCTTGATACAATGATCGGCACGTCTGTCTGCCTATCCCCGGCAGTCCTCGATTTTGCAGGTAATCGGCACCTCTGTCTTTCAATTACTTGAAAGCCCTCGATACGATGATCGGACGCACAAAGCTGATGAGAGAAGTAACAGTGTCTCTCTCTATAATCTTCGTAGTTCACAGAGTCTCTTTATTCGTTCTCTTCGTTCATCGTTGTATTCTCAGCTTCAAATGACCTCCTATTTATAGGCCTCGGGTTCCAACGGTCATATTGCCTCCAACGGTCATATTGAAACAGAAAGCATGACATCGTTTTGATTAGTTTGTAACTAACTCAACGACATCGTTTTGTTAGGACAAGAGATATATAGAAATGTAAAACATGAGTACGATTCATATGTAGAGAGAGTTTTTGACAAAGTACCAAAACAAATAATGATCATCTGAATAGCAGAGTCAGTACGATACGATTGACAGAGTCAGTACGATACGATTGACAGAGTCAATACGATACGATTGACAGAGTCAGTACGATACGTTTGACAGAGTCAGTACGATATGATTTGGTCGGTACGATCAACATCGTACGATACGATAAACATGATAAAAGACAATTGTAATATACAAACATATGATAGAATACATTTGTGATTTCCAAAACAAGATATAGAAGTCAAAAGAAGACTTTTGACTTAACAATAAGTTCCCAAAATAAAATTATTCTACATCCATAAAATAATTTAACTAAAGATAATAAGTCATTCTAACCAGGGAATTCACGTAGGACAGTGGTGGGTGATGCACCCTTGTCGCCCTCCGGTTGTGAGTTCAATTCCAATGGCTTTGCCGGACGCAGTAGTTTTTCACCCATTCTGTGGGTTTTCCTTTTTTGTAACCATATCATTCATATAAAATTTTCCAAGAAAGGATAATTTCCTCAAAAATAACCATAACCAGATTTATCTTCAAATTTATCTAATACCTTTCATTTTGTATCCCAACATGTAATAACTATTAATCACCTCAATAAAAAAAGATCATATGAACCCCTAAGGTTATCCTTTATTTCCACATAGGAAAAGATAATTCTTACTTGAATAACATTTTCACATAACAAACTTCAAGTTTATAAATAATAGGAAATGTAGAGACCCAAAGCTTGACGTACATGGACAATACATTACTTTTTCGAAATACTTAATACAAAACAAAAATAGACACACAAGGACTGTAATAGTTTAGTGTCTTTGGAAACTCGGAATAAAATCTTCTAATCGTGGTGAAAGATCTTCAACATCTCCCATAAAGATCTTCCCCTTTTTTTCTTACCTAAAACCTTTCTTTATATCCTGGGGAAAAGAAAACATAAAAAAGGTGAGCTCAAATGCTCAGTAAGGGTAAGCATGGATAAAATAAACATACTATATACAATTGAACTTAAAAACATGAACATAATGTTTAAACATCAAAAGCTTGAGCAATGACATAAAACATGAAAGTACGTAGGGCACAGATCATAAAGAAACATTAAGAATGATAAAATAGCATGGGAATAAAACATGTAATTGTGGTAACCATTAATCAAATGATATGATTTCCATAGTATCCAAGGCATTGCTACCAAGACCATCTTAGTGGACAAAGTCCCTTTCTGAATCGAGTTCACTCCTCGTTCCAGTGCTGTATTACTGAACCGGTTTAACTTGATGTTCCAGCCATGTTTATCTCATGAGATATAAATCTTTACCCAATGCATTGGAGGGAGATATAGGTCCCACCCATCTCATAATGAAATCATTCTTACTTGTTCCACAAAATAAACTTAAAACATTCATCATAACCCAAAGAATAAAATGGGTTTCATAAACATCATCCCATCATAACATAATCCATATAAAAAAATGGATATCATTTCATCATAAGAAAAGTGAAACCATGAAAATCATAGAGACATGATACTTGAAACATACACATGTGAAATAATGTCATCTTAGATGAAAATGGTTTTGATAAAACACTTGAAATGAATTCTTGAGGAAAATATCCTTTTTTTCTTCAAAATCATTTTCTTTCCACAAAATGTCATGCAATTTTAAAAGAAAAGGATTTTGTTAAAAATAGTCATGAAATATTTTGGAGGAATCTTCATAAAAATAAGGCTTTATAAAACCGTAAAAATCCTTTCATGCCCTATACGTTAAAAAACATTTTTCTCGTACTTTTGTCAGAAAAGTCAAAAAGTACCTCGTACGAAAAACGACAAAAGATTCATTTAATATCTTTTACTAAAAAATCACCGAAGGGTAAAATTGGATTTAAACAATTATAGGTGTATGGAAATAATATTACATATTGAGGAATCATGGACGTGGATGATAAAATATTCCCCAGTAAATTCTGAAGTATAAACAATCTCGGATAAAAAAATGAGATTGCGAGATTTCCCTTACCTTAGGTCTGATTTGCTTCATATGTGTCTGAACCTCCTATATAATGATTTAAATAATGTCATTGACTTATTCAAGAATCATACTCATTGTTATGATATCATATATGGTTCACTTATGACTTTATATTACCCGTTCTTTTGTAAATTCCATGTTAAAGAGCGTTTTGGGTAAAATCCTTTCATTTTTCGTCCGTGTTTTGACTTGTAATTATTCATATGATTACTTAGATCATGATTAATTAATTTCAGAATATAAAACATGATTTATATATAATATATATTCAGAATATACATATATATATAATAGATCAGTAAATGGAAAGAAATATACCGTTCATGGAGACGGTAGGCCGTACGTACGCATGAACGTTGTTTTCGTTTCCTTATTGAGTTGAATGGAATTAAGTAGATGAAATACACATAAATAAAGTATCATTATTATTTCATATATTTCATGATTACTTATTATATATACTTTATAATCATTCATGAATGGTTAACGTGGAGAATGAATCGCATCGCGTCATGGAGACGGCAGTCCGTATGTACGCACGAGCGATGATATCGTTCTCATGATCGTGGAATTGTATTGGAGTGTATGTATACTATTTAAGAATCAATATCACTTTACAATAATCATATATAGTTATTATGTACACCATTATACCCATCCAAGTAAGGTGGTGGTGTAAAATGGATTACAACACGGCGTGGAGACGGTATTCCGTACGTACGCACGCGCGGTGATTTCGTTTTCCGTAGGATGGATAGATGGTGAAATAGGGTTGTTTAATACTTATAATAACATATAATTATATGATTTATACTGATTTTATTACTTCATAATGATACAACTAAAGAAGAAGAAGTGGAAGAAGAAATAAAGTTGAAAGAATCGGTAATGGACATTACCTCTTCTTTGAGCGCCTCTTTGAGTCCTCCTCTTAGGGCACTAAAATTGGTCTTTGAAGAAGAAAAGGACTTATAGAATGTTTCTAGGGAAGTGGAGAAGTGAATTTTTCAGGGGTTGGCCGACCTTTAATGCTGAAAGTGGTGTGAGGAAGAGAGGGAGGAGGTGCCCTTTTATAAGGGAGGAGAGGGGCACCTTTGGAATAACTAAAAATATTATTTTATTATAAAGTCATATTCGGTTTTAAATAGCTCCAAATTGATTTATTTCTAAGATAAGGTAGGTATGGGTTTAAATCCTCTCATCCAATATAATTTAGACAAGTTTAGGTTCGTATTTTAACATTATAATTTATATTTAACTTTAAGTTAAATAATTTTACTTTTACCGTGTCTTTTTGTGTTCTTACACTATAAGGTTAATAAAATTAATATAACAATCCAAAAGAACCCCAAGTTGTTTATTATTAATATATATAACCTTATCTAAGTCATTTGGCTGAACCTTAGATTTTTAGGAATAAAATAAAAATTAATAATATAATATTGTTTTAAAAAACTATTTTATGTCAATTTTGACACTATTTAGTAACTGATTTTTGTGAAAATCATAACAGAATGATTAGTTCGAAAAAAGTTAATTAAATCAGTACTAACATGTCATATTAACCTATAAAATTAGTTTAATTCATAAAAAGTCTCAAATTACATTTATTTGGGTATTTATAACATCAATTATGTCAATATTTCATTAATAAAATAATTACTGCATCATGATTGTGTCATAAATAAATTACATTATTTAATGTCTAAAAATTAAAAATTAAATATAATTATGTAGGAAATATTTTTATCATTCTAATGAATATTTATAGTTGAATTTATCTTCTGTATAACCCTATATTAAAAATGGTTTACTTTTTAAACTTTGATTTTAACTATTTTAACCCTTCTTTAAATAAATTAATAATAAATGTCCTAATCTAATCCAAGTGGGCCTAAATGGTCATATTTTATTCCTAATGTTGTTTTTTTTCTAATTACACTTATCCAATAGAATTATGACATGTTTTAGGGTAATAATAATATCATTTTTACCCTTAATTACCCTATTTACTTTTAACTGTGGTAAAAAAAAGTAAAATGTTACTATTCACGAAAAATTATTTTCACCTCATTGAACCACATTTTACTTACTGACATCAACCGTGTCTCTCGGAGTTTCGAAATTCCACTCACAGAAGCAGTAAAATTAAGTTTTATGAGAAATTCATTTTTTTTAACTACCACTTAGTGGTTTCATTATTCATCAAAAAAATGAAAGTTTCCAAAAAAATACCAAAAATTAGGCCTAAGCTATATTTGATATTATGAACTCAAAAATGATGTCTATTTTACCAAATTAAAAACATATCAATTTCATTAATTAATTTAAAAAAATAATTCCCGTCTTCAAAACAAATAGCGTGTTCTTAAGAGATAATAACTATCAAAAGATTGACACTTGTTTATGTCTGGTTTAAATGTAAAATTACATCCAATGACCAACATTGTATTAAATTGTAAAAATATATTCTAAATATACTTTAAAACCACTCAAATTAATAATTTATCACTATTAATTATTTCGATTAAAAAGTTTTTTTTAATTAAAATTTAGTAATTTTCACTATTCATCAGAAAATGAAAGTTATCCGAAAAGTACCAAAATTTCACCCTAAGCTAATTTCGATATTACGAATCCAAAAATTAGGTCCATTTTGAAAAATAAAATTTAAAAATTTTCAAAAAGTGGTTATTACTATTTATAATAGCTAGTTTTAATAATATTTTAATAGCATATCGTTGTTTAGTGAAACTCGGTATTGCGTACTACACACGCTATCGAGGAAGGTCGTGATTGTGTGTAATGCAAGGCAAGTCAAGGATGTGTTCTGTGAAATCTCCTTTTTGTGTAGCGTACAACACAAGATATTAATGAAATTAAAAAGAATATTTTTCATAAAATCTCAGGGTGTTACATTCTACCCCCCTTAAAATGAATTTCACCCTCAAAATTCGTCAGGGTTATAAATGGTTTACTACTTCAAAGTTTCTTTAATAGAAACCCACATCGTAAAAAGTAATACCAAAACCAATCTTTAAAAACAAAAGTATGAAACATAATGGTTACCCAAAAAAACTAATCACTGGGTTTCCACATAGGTGAAAATATGGATATGGAAGAGAAATCTAACCATCATGTTCTGATGGAGAGTGGTAGAGAACATGGCTATGGAAAATACAGCAATAAAAAAGCCATAAATTTGTGACGATCTAAGGTACCATCTGATTCATCAAATATAAGAGCACTAGGACAACATTTTTGGTTTTCAAGATCATTTCCCTAAAGTTGATGAAATTGGAATTAGAAGAAATAATTTCGTGATTTTGGTATAGTCTCACCATTGGTCATTCTTTGGATAATTTCCACTTCATCTCTTAAATAAATGAAGTTGAATTTGTCATTCGTGATGTGTTAGCAGATCTTGTGATAGAATGATGGGTCATTCCATCTGTCTCAAACAAAAAGTTAGAAAAGTTATCAAAAAAATACATAAGTCCATCTATAGTGAGATTAATCATATATGGTTCCTAAAATGGACTTATACTTTATATATCATACTACTTAATATAATAAATCTAATTTCTACTAAACAGGGAATTCCTGTAGGACAGTGGTAGGTGATAATGGCCAGTCGCACTTCGGTTGTGGGTTCGATTCCCACAGCCTTGTCCGACGCGATGGGTTATCGCCCGTCCGGCAAGTTGTCCTTTTTCTAAAACTATATTACTATAACATCCCATCAATAATATTGAAAAAAAGTTCTATCCTTAAACAATACTAACTTATGTCCAACATAATCCATTCCAATATTTAGTCTCATCTAAAATACGTCGGTCTAAGCTCATAGTATAAAGAAAATGATTACTTGAAATGTCACATAACAGTCACATGAATGGCATCATTTATCCCCCATATATCATAAGATATATCTTGTTGGTCAAATTACAAACATGTGAATACCTTAATCATGTATTCTCTTGAAAAATGAATACCCATTTAACCTTAGTGAAAACATGAATGCTGTCAAAAGTTAACTCTTTTCCACATACCAAAATCCCAAAAATTCTATATACTCAAACCATGATACCACTTAGTCCTTATATCAATCATGAGCTCATGAATACTATCAAACATATTATATTCTCTTTATCCCTTCATTATGTGCATATCAGCTGCTTTCCAAATATATTTCAATCACTTTTCATGGTTATCGATTCCATATTCTTATAGAAAACCACAATGGACCAATACATAGATATTCCAATATACCATAAAAGTACCTCAATAACATTATTCTTGAATACCAATAAATAAACAATTCAAACCATTATCTTCAATGATTTTCCTGGAATAATTCCTTCCTTAATTTAGAAGTAAATTTTTAGGTCAGGGCATTAAGTTGGGTAATGCCCATGTTCTCCACAAATAAGACATTGAACTCTATAACAGACTGTCACTCTATGTCCCTTTTCTCCGCACAGATAACATATGTCCCCCCATTTGAGGTATTCCTCAAGGTTCTTCTTCCCTTCTTTAGAAATCTCAATGTTCCTTTCTTTATGATCCTCAACATGTGAACATTTATAAAAGTCTATCTTCCTCTTATTTGATGAATTAGGCATACCACTAAATTTCACCTTGTTAATCATATATCGCGATGACTGATTTGGAATAATCACAATATCATTATCTCTAGGTATTACGCAATTTTGTTTCTCATAGTCACCAATTTTTCCATTGGATTCAATGCTAACCGAATTCTTTCCGGTTCCCTCCATTGACTAAAACACAAAAAGAATTTTGTGAGAGGCAAAAATCATACAAGGAAAATAATATAATCAAGGGGGAGTACCTTAAACATCTAACATCCTAGGTTTAATTTTAATATCGTTACTGTAATTCTAGGACTATAAACTATACTTATACTTAACCTTAGGTACATCCCTAGACATACCATAGAAATATCTCTAGGTATCTCACTAAAGTTCTCGCATCCTAGTTTCCAAAGGTTGAATAATCCTTTCCTCTGATACCAACTGTAGAGACCCAAATCTTGACGTACATGGACATTACATTACTTTTGCGGAATACTTAATACATAACAAAAATAGACACATAAGGACCGTAATAGTTTAGTGTCTTTGGAAACTCTGAATAAAATCTTCTAATCATGGTGAAAGATCTTCAATATCTCCCATAAAGATCTTCCCCTTTTTTTCTTACCTAAAACCTTTCTTTACATCCTGGGGAAAAGAAAACATAAAAAGGGTGATCTCAAATGCTCATTAAGGGTATGCATGGATAAAATAAAACATACTATATACATTTGAAATTAAAAACATTAACATAATGTTTAAACATCAAAATCTTGAGAAATGACATAAAACATGGAAGTACGTAAGGCATAGATCATAAAGAAACATTAAGAATGCTAAAATAGCATGGGAATAAAACATGTAATTGTGGAAACCATTAATCACATGATATGATTTCCATAGTAGCCAAGGCATTGCTACCAAGACCATCTTAGTGGACAAAGTCCCTTTCTGAATCGAGTTCACTCCTCGTTCCAGTCCTGTATTACTGAACCGGTTTAACTTGTCATTCCAGCCATGTCTATCTCATGAGATATAAATATTTACCCAATGTATTGGAGGGAGATATAGGTCCCACCCATCTTATAATGAAATCATTCTTACTTGTGCCACAAAATAAACATAAAACATTCATCATAACCCAAAGAATAAAATGGGTTTCATAAACATCATCCCATCATAACATAATCCATATAAAAAAATGGATATCATTTCATCATAAGAAAAGTGAAACCATGTAAATCATAGATACATGATACATGAAAAATACACATGTGAAATAATGTCATCTTAGATGAAAATGGTTTTGCTAAAACACTTGAAATGAATTCTTGAGAAAAAATATCCTTTTTTTTCTTCAAAATCATTTTCTTTCCACAAAATGTCATGAAATTTTAAAAGAAAAGTATTTTGTTGAAAATAGTCATGAAATATTTTAGAGGAAGCTTCATGAAAATAAGGCTTTATAAAACCGTAAAAATCCTTTCATGCCGTATACGTTAAAAAAACATTCTTCTCATACTTTTGTCAGAAAAGTCAAAAAGTACCTCGTACGAAAAATGACAACAGATTCCATTCATATCTTTTACTAAAAACTCACCGAAGGTTAAAATTGGATTTAAAAAATTGTAGGTGGATGGAAATAATATTACATATTGAGGAAGCATGGATGTGGATGATAAAATATTCCCCAGTAAATTCTGAAGTATAAACAATCTCCGATAAAAAAAAATGAGATTGCGAGATTTCCCTTACCTTAGGTCTGATTTGCTTCGTAAGTGTCTGAACCTCCTGTATAATGATTTAAATAATGTCATTCACTTATTCCATAATCATACTCAATGTTATGATATCATATATGGTTCACTTATGACTTTATATTACCCGTTCTTTTGTAAATTCCATGTTAAAGAGCGTTTTGGGTAAAATCGTTTCATTTGTCATCCGTGTTTTGACTTGTAAATATTCATATGATTACTTATATCATGATTACATAATTCCATAATATAAAATATTATTTATATGTAATATATATTAAGAATATACATATATATAATAGATCAGTAAATGGAAATAAATACACCGTTCATGGAGACGGTAGGCCGTACGCACGCATGATCGTTGTTTTCGTTTCCTTATTCAGTTGAATGGAATTAAGTAGATGAAATAAACATAAATTCAGTATCATTATTATGTAATATATTTCATTATTACTTATTATATATACTTTGTAATCATTCATGAATGGTTAACGTGGAGAATGAATCTCATCGCGTCGTGGAGACGGTAGTCCGTACGTACGCACGAGCAATGATATCGTTCTCATGATCGTGGAATTGTATTGGAGTGTATGTATACTATTTCAGAATCAATATCACTTTAAAATAACCATATATAGTTATTATCTACACCATTATACCCATCCAATTAAGGTTGTGGTGAAAAATGGATTACACCACGGCGTGGAGACGGTATTCCGTACGTACGCACATGCGGTGATTTCGTTTTCCGTAGGATGGATAGATGGTGAAATAGGGTTGTTTCATACTTATAATAACATATCAGTATATTATTGATACTGATGTTATTACTTCATAATGAAACAACTAAAGGAGAAGAAGTGGAAGAAGAAATAAAGTTGAAAGAATCGGTAACGGACATTACCTCTTCATTGAAGTGCCTCTTTGTGTCCTCCTCTTAGGGAACTAAAATTGGTCTTTGAAGAATACCAGGACCTCTAGGATGTTTCTAGGGAAGTGTATAAGATAATTTTTCATGGTTTGGTCAAGCTTTAAGTCTCAAAGTGGTGTGAGTAAGAGAGGGAGGAGGTTCCCTTTTATAAGGGAGTGGAGGGGCACCTTTGGAAAAACTAAAACTATTATTTTATTATAAAGTCATATTCGGTTTTAAATAGATCCAAATTGATTTATTTCGAAGAAAAGGTGGGTATGGGTAGAAATACTCTCATCCAATATAATTTAGACAAGTTTAGGTTCCTATTTTAACCTTATCATTTATATTTAACTTTAAGTTAGATAATTTTACTTTTACCGTGTCTTTTTCTGTTCTTACACTATAAGGTTAATAAACTTACTATAACAAGACAAAAGAACCCCAAGTTGTTTATTATTAATATATATAACCTTATATAAGTCATTTGTCCGAACCTTAGATTTTTAGAAATAAAATAACAATTAATAATATAATATTTGTTTTAAAAACTATTTTATGTCAGTTTTGACACTATTTAGTAATTGATTTTTGTGAAAATCAAAAAAGAATGATTAGTTCAAAAAAGTTAATTAAATCAATAATAACATGTCATATTAACCTCGAAAATTAGTTTAATTCATAAAAAGTCTCAAATTACATTTATTTGGGTATTTATAACATCAATTATGTCAATATTTCATTAATAAAATAATTATTGTATCATCATTGTGTCCTAAATAAATTAAATTATTTAATGTATAAAAATTACAAATTTAATATAATTATGTACTAAATCTTTTTATCCTTCTAATGAATATTTATAGTCGAATTTATCGTTTGTATAACCCTGTATTAAAAATTATTTACTTATTAAACTTTGATTTTAACTATTTTAACCCTTCTTTAAATAAATTAATAATAAATGTCCTAATCTAATCCAAGTGGGCCTAAATGGTCATATTTTATTCCTAAGGTTTTTTTTGGACGAATTACACTTATCCAATAGAATTAGGACATGTTTTAGGGTAATAATAATATCATTTTTACCCTTAATTACCCTATTTACTTTTAACCGTGGTAAAAAAAAGTAAAAAGTTACTATTTACCAAAAATTATTTTCATCTCATTGAACCACATTTTACTTACTGAAATCAACTGTGTCTCTTAGATTTTTGAAATTCCACTCACAGAAGCGGTAAAATTAAGTTTTATGAAAAATGCATTCTTTTTAACTACCACTTAGTGGTTTCACTATTCATCAAAAAAAATGAATGTTTCCAGAAAAATACCCAAAATTAGGCCTAAGCTATATTTGATATTATGAACTCAAAAATTATGTCTATTTTACCAAATTCGAAACATATTAGTTGCATAAATTAATTTAAAAAAATAATTCTCGTCGTCAAAACAAATAGCGTGTTCTTAAGAGATAATAACTATCAAAAGATTGACACTTGTTTATGTCTGGTTTAAATGTGAAATTACATCCAATGACCAACATTGTATTAAATTGTGAAAATATGTTCTAAATATACTTTAAAACCACTCAAATTAATAATTTATCACTATTAATTATTTTTATTAAAATGTTTGTTTTTAATTAAAATTTAGTAATTTTGACTATTCATCAGAAAATGAAAGTTATCCGAAAAGTACCAAAATTTCACCCTAAGCTAATTTCGATATTCTGAATCCAAAAATGAAGTCCATTTTGAAAAATAAAATTTACAAAATTTCAAAAAGTGGTTATTACTGCAAAGACCTGAAGCCTGACGTACATGGACATTAAATTACTTTTGCGGAATAATTAGTACATAACAAAAACACACACACAAGGACCGTAATAGTTTAGTGTCTTTGGAAACTCAGAATATAATCTTCTAATTGTGGTTAAAGATCTTCAACATCTCTAATAAAGATCTCCTTTTTTTAAACCTAATTCCTTTCTTTATGTCCTGGAAAAAAACATAAAGGGTGGGCTCAAATGCTCAGTAAGGGTAAACAAAAGAAATATCAATCACGTCATATTCATAAGAACATATCTTTTGGAAATCTTAACCTGAAAAAGAGATCATAATTTCATAACATGGGATAAATCTTAGTAGTGAAATGTAATCCCAATAATCATAACTTAAAACATGAAACTTTGTGGCATACACAAATAATCATAGAGAATCATTTCTTATTAGTCAAGACTCATTGCCAAGACTATCTTAGTGGACAAAGTCCCTTTCTGAACCGAGTTCACTCCTCGTTTCAGTCCTGTTTCACTGACCCAGTATAACCTACCGTTCCAGCCATGTCTATCTCATGAGATATAAAATCTTTACCCAATGCATTGGAGGGAGATATAGGTCCCACCCATCTCATAAAGATACCATTCTTATGTGTGCCACAAAATCATAAACCATACATCTTAGCATAACCCATGTAATAAAATGGGATTCTTAAACAAAATGACATCATAAAACAATTCATATAAGATAAAGGAATTAATAAAAATAATTCCATCACAACATAATCAAATCAATGTAATAATAGTGATATAAACAGAACCCTATATTTTCTTAGATGGAAAAATAATTTTGATAAAACACTTGAACTCTATTCTTGAGGAAAATATCCTTTCTACTTCAAAAACATTTTCCTTTCTTCACATGTCATATAATTTTAAACTAAAAGAAGTTGATTAAAAATAAACTTGAAAACTTGTAAAGGAATCTTCTTGGAAATAATATTTTAAAAATCCATTCATGTCGTATAAGTTAAAAAAACATTCTTCTCGTACTTTTTTCGGAAAGTAAAAAAGTACCTCGTACGAAAAACGACAAAAGATTCCTTTCATATCTTTTACTAAAATCCTACCGAAGGGTAAAATTGGATTTAAAAAATTGTATGTGGATGGAAATAATATTACATATTGAAGAAACATGGATGTGGACGATAAAATACACCCCAGTAAATACCAAAGTATAAACAATCTCGGATAAAAATGAGATTGTGATATTTCCCTTACCTTATGTCTGATATGCTTTGTATGTATCCGAACCTCCTGTATAATGATTTAAATAATGTCATTAACTTATTAAAGAATCATATTCATTGTTATTATATTATATATGGTTCACTTATGACTTTATATTACCCGTTCTTTTGTAAATTCCATGTTAAAGAAGTGTTTTGGGTAAAATCGTTTCATTTATCGTAGGTGTTTGGACTTGTTGTTCTTGACATTATTATAAATTATATCATGATTTACTTACTTCCAAAATATAAAACATGATTTATATATCATATATATTCAGTATATATATATATATAATAGATAGATAAATGAAATGAAACACACCATTCATGGAGATGGTAGTCCGTACGTACGCATGAACGCTGTTTTCCTTTCCTTATTGTCTTGAATTGAAGTAAGTAGATGACATACATATATATATATACATAAATCAAGTAGATTTAAGATGACATATATTTCATTATTATTCATTATATATACTTTATAATCATTCATGAATGGTTAATGTGGAGAATGAATCTCATCGCGTCGTGGAGACGGTAGTCCGTACGTACGCACGAGCGATGATATCGTTCTCATGATCATGAACTTGTGTTGAAGTGTATGTATACTATTTCAGTATCAATATCACTTTATAATAATCATATATAGTTACTCATTACACCATTATACCCATCTAATTAAGGTGGTGGCGGAAAATATATTACACCACGGTGTGGAGACGGTATTCTGTATGTACGCACACGCGGTGATTTCCTTTTTCCGTAGGATGGATATAAGGTTAATTAGAGTTTTTTCATATTTATAATAACATATCAGTATATAAGAAATACTGATGTTATTACTTTATCATGAAACAACTAAAGAAGAATAAGTTGAAGAAGAAAGAAATTGAAAAAGATCGGTAATGGATATTACCTCTTTTTGACGCGCCTTTTCTTAACCTCCACTTAAAGAACTAAGGATGGTCTTTAAATAATACCAGGACCTCTAGGATGATACTAGGGAAGTGGAGAAGAGATTTTGGCAGGGTTTTTCTGAGATTTAAGGCTCAAAGTGGTGTGAGGAAGAGGGGGAGGAGGTGCCCTTTTATAAGGGAGGAGAGGGGCACCTTAGGAAAATCTCAAAATATTATTTTATATTAAGGTCAAATTAGGTTTATAATGTTTCCAAAGGGTCTTATTTCAAATATAAAGTGGGTATGGGTCTAACGCCTCTCATCCAATAGTATTTAGAGAAGTTTAGGTTATTATTTTAACCTTATCAATTAGATTTAACTCTAAGTTAAATAATTTAACTTTTACCGTGTCTTTTTGTTTTCTTACACTATATGGTTAATAAACTTACCATAAAAAGCCAAACGAACCCCAAGTTATTTATTATTAATATATATATCCTTATCTAAGTAATTTGGCCAAACCATAGATTTTTAGGAAATAAATAACAATTAATAATATAATATTTGTTTTAAAAACTAATTTATGTCAATTTTGACACTATTTGGTACATGATTTTAATAAAATTCATAACAGAATGATAAGTTCAAACCAAGTTACTTATATCAACAATAACATGTCATATTAACCTTTAAAATTAATTTAAGTCATAAAAAGTCTCAAATTACATTTATTTGGGCATTTATAACATCAATTATGTCAATATTTCATTAATAAGACAATTACTGCATCATCTTTGTGTCATAATAAATGATAATTATTTAATCCCTAAAAATTCTAAATAAATTCCTATGATGTAGATAAATGTATTAGATTTCTGGATAATATTAATTTTCTAAGTTTCATGAAGTTTATCACTAAATTAAAATTATTATACTTATAAGATTTAAGAAAGTGACATGTTGTCACGTTCTTTGGTTTTAATAATAATTAAATTATTTTCATGGACAAAAGTCCATAAAATGAATCTAATCCGACAATTAGGTTATATGGGTATACTTTTAGACATCTCATAGGATTTTTCCAAGTGTCAAGGTAATTTTATAATCTTATATTTACCCTCAATTACCCAATTTACCTTTAACTATAGTAAATAAAATTTACCGTAGTTACTATTCACAATGCCCAAAAATGAAAAGTAGCTTATTAACATAATTTGGACCCACTGATTCCAAATTTGGAATCCATTTTTCAAAATTCAATGCACAAAAGATTTAGTAATTAAATTAAAATTAATCCCGTTGTCGAAAGAAAATGGGTTTTTCTTTAAAACATTGCAAAAGATTGAATTGATTTAACCTACGAATTCAAGGTAAACTAAATGCTAATGACATAAATTATATTAAATGATAAAAATATATTCTATTTATTTTTTAAAACCATTAAATATTATAATTTAACCACATAAGATATTACGATGAAAAAATTTGTTTTTAATTAAAATATAGCGTGTTTTTACTATTCATTAAAATATGAAAGTTATCGGAAAAATATCAAAACTTTTTCTAATGTAAATTTTTATATCCTGATTCAAAAGAAGAATTTTATTTTGTCAAATTGAACATATAAACATGTCAAAACAATATTTAAGGTGGGTGCGCCATCAAAAGGCGGAAAAACTGCATTTTTTGAAATATACTTATTTCACCTAAAAAATTTATTTTGTTCTTATAACATGTTCTAGAAAATGTGTAAGATGAATAATAATGTTATAAAATTCAAAATTTAGTTAATACTATTCATAACAGCTAGTTCATGACAATCTTATAATAATATATCATTGTTTATTAAAACCTGGTATTGCGTACAACACACGCTATCGAGGAAGGTCGCGATTGCGTGTAATGCAAGCCAAGTTAGGGTTGCGTGTTGTGAAAGAATACCTCGTTGTTTCGTATAACATAATCCAACCATATTTCATTTATACATTGAATATATATATATATATACTCAATGTTGCGTAGAATAACTATTATCAAAATTGTGTGTAACACGATCCAAGAATAGTGTTGCGTATACTGCAAGCTAATACGGTGTTGCGTATAGCGCAAGGTAATCTTGGTGTAGAATACAACACAAGAAATTAATGAAATTAAAAGAATATTTTTCATAAAATCTCGGGGTGTTACAATTACTATTCATAACATCTAGTTTTAATAATATTTTAATAGAATATCGTTGTTTAGTGAAACTCGCTATTGCGTACTACACACACTATCGAGGAAGGTCGTGATTGTGTGTAATGTAAGGAAAGTCAAGGATGTGTGTTGTGCAAGATCCTTTTGGTGTAGCGTACAACACAAGACATTAATGAAATTAAAAAGAATATTTTTCATAAAATCTCGGGGTGTTACAGGAAAATTCTTCCAATGTAATCCCATCATCAAAAGAGCATTAATACTTTTAAATGTTTCATCATCCTACAAGTTACCATAACTCTTGAATACTTTATTTGTATACTTCTTACTCAATCATCATTATTCATAAACCATTGAATATGAATTTCCACCTTATTTTTTAATACATCATTCCTATAGATTGAATATCCTCATCATTTAAAAATATCAATCCAACAATGATTCATTATTTATGGATAAGAAAATAAATCATACTTTGAATCTAGATATCATGATCTTCTGGGTGTTCCCTTCCTCTTTCGTCGTGTTTACCTACTTTAAAAAAAATTAAATATTTTCTCCAATTCTGTAATTTCACTTTTTTATAGAGTTGGGAAAGTTTAGATCTTAAAATAAAATGAAAAATATACCATGAACCATAAAATTGTTTTAGAAAAGTGTAGGTGTTGGATAACTCAAGAAATTTCTCGCAATTTATTTGAATACTCAAGAATCTTACAAAATCATTCGAATGTAATTTTTCCTTAATATTGATTATCAAATCATTGGGGAGGGAAAATAAGGTTGTGCAAGATCTCTTTTCTTCCATCTTGACAAATTATCTTTAATCTGCTGAAAATAATCAACAATTAAACATGAAATGAATTATTATTATCAAAAAAAGAATACTCTATAGGGTAAAGATAACATAAAAACTTTTCTATTTCTCTAATCTATCAACCTCCTTATAACTCCATTTTTTATGTTTTTATCCAATCAACATATTTCACCAGAACCCTCTAAAATTTTCCATATGATTATAACCCTCTTGGTTATATGGGATCCTTTACCTACACCCCAATAACACCCTAACCTCTAAAGTTATCTAAACTGACCTATGATACCAACTATAAGGCCCCAAACTTAAACATTAAATAATCTTGAGTTATGTTAAGAATTAATATTTAGGATCTTTTTAGGTTTAGAGTTTTAGAGAATTAGGCCATAACTATTACATTACATCTCAAATATTACAAAATAGACACTTCTACTCTATCAAATTTTTTCACAATAATAAAACTCCTTAAATAAAACAAGAATTATTTTCATGATAAGAATCTTCTTGAATTCTTAATTTCTCTTACCCTTCATTATACCCTATGAAAAACATTTCAAAAACCTGGGATGAAGATAAAAATCTTATAAAAGGATATAAAATAAGGAAATAAAACATTAATCCATGAATACATATCAATCAATGAAATCATAATTTTTACTCCTAAAACATTATCTCTTTAACTTACCATAAGAAATCAAAAGATTTATGAATAAATATTATAAATCATAAATCATAATGGTAACTTGTGGCATCCATAACATACTGACTTGATAATTTTCACAGCTACAGAGTGTGTAACCGTCATGGTTATGTTTGGAATACCCATCACAATATATTTCTTAAATATCTTAAGAGAAACATTAACATTTTCCTCCATCATATTACCCAATAAATTGGAGAGCTATCACGGACTCACCCAGCCTCATTTTATCACATAACTACCCATATATATAAGAAATTCCCAGGAACCATAACATAATCATAACACATAAAACAAGTATAAACGAAAGATAACATTTTCGCATTTCAATAATAATATATCTTTTCAATATATTAACATAATAAATGATTTATAAAAACCATTTTTAATACCAAAATACATAAAAAGGGTATATGGTATTTATTTTCCTTTTAAAAACATTACGGATTTTTAAGGAATCCAAATATCAAATAATGCTTGCAGCGGCAGAAAGGTCATTGTTGCTGCCTATGTTAAAAGAAACATTATTTTTATTTTTTAGTAAAATGATTTGAAGAAAAAAAATCCTTTTAAAACCATTTAATTTAATTAAAATAAAAATTATCTAATTATATTTCATATAAAATAATGTTGTGTCTAAACCAAAATATGCCTTAATAAAAGAGATTGAGACGAAGTCCCTTACAAAGATCATATAAATGATATAAGAATTTATCAATGGGGATATTATGTATAGAAATATTATATCTAGACATACAGAAGTGGAAATTACAACATAAATAAATAAACAGTGATTCCACACCTAATCATGGCATAATAAAACCAACTAAGTATGTGTGAAACCTAATGATTGGAAATTGAGTTTAGAAATTCCATTACAAAGATCATTTTGTAACAAAAAAATAGATTGATTATGTGTATTCACTATAAGTACACATAAATAATGTATAAATACAAGATATAACATTAAAATTTATTTCTCACATAATCATATCACAATATAATCAATAACTAGAAGATTAACCCAAATAATGGAAATTGGGTTCAGAAGTTCCCTTACATTAAGTCTGACTTGTCTTGTTCATTCTTTATCTCCATGAATAATAAACATAAGTTAATTTATAATTGAATAAGAACATTTTTAATGTTTATTATTCCTTTTATATAACTTATTAACTTGTTATAATAGTCATATAATTATTAAATTTCATATTTTTAGTTTTGTAGATATTCGGTACTTGAGTCGAAAATGAACTTGTTATAATTAAAAATTGTCCATGTGGTAAAAATTACATTATATCTATAATAGTATTATGGATTTAAATATCATATATATCTAGTATATATATGTATTTATAATAGTCCATAACATTTTGGGATAAGAAATGAAATGTATTTTCTATGGAGATGGTAGGTCGTACGTACGCATGAACACTACTTTCATTTCTTTGTCATTTTTAAAAGGAATGAAAACTTAATGATACATAGGTATGTTATAATTTCAGAATAATATCTATGTTATATATGTTAAAAAATTTCCTTAATTCCATTTTTTATACATTCCATATATGTTCTAAATGAGTTATATCACTTTGAGGGGGCGGTAGGCTGCACTTCCTCAAATGAAATTATAGTGTTCACACATTATGGAAAGCATAAGGGTATTCTGTAAATAAAAAAAATACAGAAGAATAGATATAATATAAATATGATATATATCATATATAAAGAAAGTTCCATCATAATGGCCACCATGATAGGTTGTAGGGGGAAATTGAGCAATCGTCATTTCGTGAGGTAGTAGTCTGCCGTACACAGAAATAGTATGTTTGTATCCATTATATGGAGGTGTGTGCAAGTTTAGTTTGAATGATTCCCATAACAAAATCCTAGTATATTTAGGATAATAGTTTTTTATGTAATCAAAAAATAATAAGATAATATGGATTGAATAATGAAAATAAATAAATGGAACTTGAGAGAAGACATTACCTCTAAATCGCGTAACTTCTTTTTCTTTCAGTCAAAAGGATTTCTTCAATTGCCTTCTGCCAAAGTTAAGGATTCTAAGAGGAAGTTAGGGTTATTTGGAGATTATTTGGGAATAATTTGGATGATCCAAGGGACCAAATATGTGTTATTTATGTGGGTAGAGTTGAAGGCATTATATAAGAGGGAGGAGGGGCACATTAGGAAGGTCTTGAAATATTAATTTATTATAAATTCAATTTCAATTAAAAATGGTCCAAAACTAATTTAAATTGAATATAAAATAATTTGGTTTAGAATACCCATAATAAAATAATTTTTAGACAATTTTTGAATATATTGGTATCCATAACTTTTTTGTTTAACCCTTATTTTACCCTTTTTAATCTTATAGTGATATCATGTTAATTACACCTTATGGGTTAATGTAACAATCATATCATATAAAAAGACCAAAAAAAGTAATTTATGACATATTTGGACTTTTATTAAACATTTTGATGAATCTTATATTTTTATGAAATTAATATCATTTAATAACCTATTTAATGTTGTAAGTTATCAATTATGTCAATTTTGGACACTATTCATACATGGATTTTTAAAAAATTCATAACAAACTTATTCCTTATAAAAAACATTTAATAAATTATAAAATATCATATTAATCTATAAAATAAGTGGATGACATATATTTTGGCAAATAATTTTTATTCTAATATTTATAATATCCTTTATTTGAATCCTTTATTAATGAAGCAATCACTTCGTCGTCATTGTGTCATAATTAAATTTATTTATTTATTGTCTAAAAATTATAAATAAAATATCATGATGTATTAAATATTTTTATCTTTCTAATTAATATATATATCCAATGAGATCAGTTATATAACCCTATATTAAAACTGTTTTAGTAAAATATATATCTTTATGTTATATTTCTATTTACTTTAAACTAATTCTTATAAAATGTAATTTTCACATACAAGTGGCTCCATAGGGTCCCAAAATTGACCCAAGGATTCCCAGCCCCGAACATATATCATCAAATAGGATTCTTACATGTTTTAGTGTAGTTTAATATTATTATAATATTATTTTTTACCATTATTTACCATATTTACCCTTTAACAAGGGTAAATAAAATAATTCTTGAAGTTAATATTCATAATGTACAAAAATAAATGGTATTTATTCATAAATTTTCTACCATATGATTCCAAATATTGTATCCATTTTTTCAAATTCAAAACATATAAGTTACAGTAATTAATTTAAAATTCATTCTTGTTGTCAGAACGAAAAAACTGGTTTTTAAGAAGTAATAACTATCAAATGATTGACAAGTGTTTATGTCCAATATCATTGGGAAATTACATCCAATGACCAAAATTGGATTAAATGATAAAATATTAATCCAATTAAACTTTATAAATAATTAAAATTATAATATCACTATATGAATAAATTAGATGAAAAGATAGTTTTGAATTAAAATGCAGTATTTTTCATTATTCATTAAAAATGAACTTTATCGAAAAATTACCCAAAATTTAACCAAAATAAGTTTCGGTGTCCCTATTCTATATAATAAACTCATTTTGTAAAATATAAAATATAAAGGTGACAAAAATTAAATTTAAAAAGGGTTCGCCATCAAAAGGTGACGAACCTGCATTTTTTGAAAAAATACTTCTTTTATCCGAAAAATTGAATTTGTTATTATATCATATCTAGAAAATATATAATATGAATTTAAAACATTAAATTTAATATATAACATATATTTTCATTAAATAAAAATCCATAAAGAGTTATATTATTTAATAAACACAATTATTCTCTTTTTAAATATGTTTTCATAAAAACACATACTTTATATTCAATTTGTTTTTATTTATATTTATAAAAAAAATTGTAACCAATGAATCATTATTTAAACATGTTTAAACTATATTTTCATAATTCATTTGATATTATTCATTCATTCCATCCCAATGGCTAGGCATTAACTACTATTTTAAATAATAATATTATTACTGTATTATTTTTTGATATAACTCAATGTTGTGTGAAATGTAAGATTTCAGATAAACCTGTTGTTGAGTGTAGATTATGCTATAATAAAAAGAATCCCATTTATAATAAATTTAATAACTTATTCATAAATATTAATAGAAAATAGATAGTGGTATTTTATAAATACATGGGTCATTACATAGCTAACACCTTCAGTCTTCATATGATTGTTGTAGTGTAAGAATAGATTCTCAAGAATAAATTGAATTAATAAATGAATATTTTTGGATATTACATGGCTGATATATATTGATAATATTTTAGTAATAAGGGTGGAGAATAGGTACCCTTTTATAAGTGATGGCAGGGATACACTTGGAATTACTTAATATATTTTAATAATATACGGTCAATTTCATGTGAAAGTGGAACAAAATGGAAAATAATTTTACTTAAATATAAAAAATTGTGTAAATATATTCCATGAAAAATATTTACACGACATTAATTGGAGTTTTTTCTCGTATCTCTTAGTTTAGACCCCCCCCCCCCACCATGGAAAAACCAATTTAAACCACAACCGTGGGAAAATACATTATTTTTATTATTCATTATAACTAGTAATGAAATTGAAATACTTATAAAATTAGGAAATTAGGATTAAAAATATGGAAATAATTTAACCAATTTATTTTTCTGTAAGTGTTATAAGTTAATTTCCAAGAAATCACGCAAAACACAACTGAAATGTAGTTTTGAAAAATTAATTTCTAAGCATAAAACTGATTTTATTATCATTTTATACCTAGTAAAAACCATTAGATGAATGTTAAAAACATTTTATTGAATATATAATATCAAAATATCATTAAAATTATTCATAAATAGTGATTAATTTAATTTTTTAAGATAATAAATATAGTATATATAAAATATTTAAAAAAATAAATATTTCTACCTTTAAATAATTTTATTTTCATTTATATAAAATTAATGAGAAATGAAATCATTTTATAAATGTGTAAGAAATATTTTTTATAATTTTAAAAATCTGGATTAATTTTTAAATAATATAAAATTACCTCCAAATAAAACATACATAATAAAAATCATTATTGTAAAGAATGTATTTCAAAATAATTTTTATGATCAAAATTATTTCCGAAGTGAATTAAGAACTATTTAAATTAATTTTACATAATTTACATAAAATATAATCTAATTTATTTTGTAATGTATAAAAAATATTATGATAAGTTCAGTGTTTCATGTAATGAAATCATTCAAACGCTTCAAAATTATTTAGATTAAAACATATCATAAAATATTGAGGTGTTATGGGTGGTCCCTTTAATACCTAACCATTTTTTGTGTATGGATTTTCTTTCATTAACAAGTTGATTTATTCAAACCTAGTTGGTTCTTATTTTTTAAGGTCTAAAGGGAGGTCAGTTTAGTAGTAGAGTGGGTATTATTCCTATGAATTTAAAAAATTGTAGGATTATTTAGACTAAATATCCATGTTAAAAAATTGTAAGTTATACTTAGAGAACCCCTAGAGGATCTTGGATTACATTATTAATATTGAGTAGTTTGGGTATGATGGAATGATTATAGGACTCTTAAAATAATAAGTATTATTATAATGGTTATAGTAATTGTCTAATGAGTGAAGTTTTATGGGAAGGGTGATCATTATGGGCATTGAACCATGTAACCCCTATAAAGAAGTTATATTTATTAGAAATGGTATTCTTTACCTTGACCAAACTATTAGGTTTTATTTCTTTTTTATTCGATTTCATAAATTGGTTAGGGGTTATAACCACTCTTTATTGGTGTGTGTTTTTTCACTCAGTATAGATATCTGAATATGGATTCCCCGGGGTATTACACTCTTCTGATAGAGAATTTTTGATGTGTTCAACATGAGATATTATTATTTGGTCTTGTATTTCTTTAGTGATAGTTTTACATTATATAACTCAAATTAGGTTATATGGTTGGTTATTTTATGGGTTTTTTCTACAATATTAAATCTTAGATAAATAGGAATAGTGTTTATGTGTTAGAATAGGGTAAGGGGTTGTTATATTTGGGTTATCCATTTAAGATAAATCATGGGTCCCTTTGGAATTATATTATGTTCTGAGGTATGGGTCCAATATAACTAATTTAATAAGTAATTTATAAATAGTGAATTTGGTTTGAGAGATTAATCATGGCCTAGTAGTTTTATGATCAGTATATTTAGCTATTATGGATACATGTTTTATACAATAGTTAGGATTGGGGGAGATGAGTCAGTTATTATTTGTTTTCTATTATCCTTTATAAGGGTACTATGTATGGCTAATTTTCTATCTAAGGGTAAGGATATAGGGATATGTTATTCATGAAATATTATTACACACATAAATTATTCTATTTTTATGAGGTTAGACAATATTAGGTTTTTCTTATTATTCAAATGTGTTGTTCTACTTTGAAAAGCTGAGACATGATTACGCTCACCTCACTATTCATATGAATATCCCAACTAAGACTGGGGGTTAATGTAATTTTTGTAAGGAAATTGAAACTATATGGTATATTTTATAAGGGATTGGAAGATACTAGGCCTTACCCATCATTCTGTTGGTCACACTATTTTTATGACAAATAGACTACAAATCTATTATAAGAATCAGCCAAAATATGTGGGGTTATTTTTCATGGTTACATGGTTATAAAATGATAATTTGGCTTGATTTCTTGCATGTTTATTTTTAAAACATTATTTATTTTTATTTATATACATTGATGGAAATTTTGGCTCATATATAAGATCCTATTTTTGGGTCCCAATAGAGTTTTACTCTTACACTTTGTATATTCACTTCAATTGATGAAAAATCCTTTTCTCTATCATACAATACTATTTATAGGTTTAAAGATAGATATGATTGGAGTATCTTGGTAGTTTTTAGAGGTACGGTTGAGGAGTGATAAGGGTTTTTCTATTTATGTCTCCCCCTAATTTTAAAATTTATTTTCTCTGAACATTATTTTCCCAGTATGTAATCATTTTCATGTATGTATATATATTAAATATGGGTTAATTTTATTATTTTATGTTTATGTTTAATTATTTTTTATGGTTATCTCCAAACAAAAATACTCATGTTCATACACTAATGTTATATGATGGTTATTTTATTGATTTTTTTTACTAAATGTGGTTGTAGTTAAGTATATTATCCCCATTATTAGACATCGAATCTCAATTATTGTCAAAATTCTCTGGTATACATTTAGTATTAATGGGGTGGTGTATTGCCACTGAATTGGGTACTGTTTTATTTATTCAAGACATGGTTTTATAATATGGATAGTTATAGGGAATGTAGGATGTGTTGTTGGGATAACATTGGTTAAAGAGGAGGGAGTCTTTTGTGTGGAAACTCATTAATATAGATAGATTCTCTAATGGTAGATAATTTCCCAAAAGATATATTTTATGGTGGGAAAATACCTTGAGGATAGTCCCTTGTAAATGTAGTTAGAGTCCCCATTGGTAGACATTGACCCAACAAATAGATGAGGATATGATAGAGAGTTCCAAACAAATTGACAAATACTTGGTGGTTGAGATTCAATAGTGAGTTCCCAATAGTTAGATATCTAAAATTGTATGGTAATGGTATAGTGATATACCTCTAGGTATATATAAATATTATAATGTTGGAACTATAGTGAGGACCCTACGGTAGGATAACAGCTCAGTTATATGATTTTTATTTTTGGTTTATGTAATTATACTAATGGTTGTGTGTTGATGTGTGATGTGGAAAGTGTTTTTGTATAGATATTTAAATGAAATTGAGAATGCTACAATAATAAATATTCTAGTGGATAGTTTTAATAGGTTGTACTACATAGTACCTCAGGGTGGATGAAATGACCTGTATATTTTCCTATTTTTTTTTTAGAGAAAACATATATTTTTTATCTAGATAATGGTAAATTTTGAAATTTTTTATTCATATTAGGGTTATGAAGATTGGAATGTATTTAGGTGATGTTTTTTCACATGGATCAAGGCTTATAAAGTGGTTTGTGTTATCAGGTGAATGTTAATGTGGGGTCTTCGAAACCCCTTTACTGATTTTTTCACTATATGAAATACGACACTATAACATTCAAAAATTTATCGTAGAGTTTGTTATGGTATTTTTTTGAAGGTGTGAAAATGTTTAATTATAAACCAAGGGATTTATTATTGAGGTAATACAAGATTTTGTGGTCATGTAGTATCACAAGATGTTTTTCATCATGGAGAATGGGATATATCATGAGATTACTCGAGGAAGAAGTTTTATATCATAGAAAGTGTTCTATGTCATGGAAGAACCTCCTGATCCATATCCATTGGGATTATCTTGAAGGTTTATTATGTTTTGGGTTATTATAATTCTATAAAATTAGTTTACAAGGGTGGTTCTTTGTACTAAAATTAGGGGGATTGTGCCATAAGGTGACATAGGTAAACGGCCTTGCCACATTACCTCAATGGATATGTCAGAAATTACCTTCCAAAATGTTTAGAAAATAGGTAATGATCCACATTTTCATCATTAACCCCCCCCCAATTTTTAAGAAAAGATACATGTAGAAGAGGGATGTTTTGACCAAATATCCCCCTGCACCTCCACTCATTTGATCACCCTCAAATAGGGGTGGTTATTACTAGTTTTCTACAATATTTTAGTTACATATCCACTCTATTTTCCACTTTTTTTGTTTCCATTTAATGATCCATCTAATTTATATGATTTTACATTGGGTTTTGGTATTTATTACACTAAATAAATGGGGAATTAAGTGTGGATGATGGGTATTTTTTTATGAGGTCCTAGAGGATGTCCTGTATAGATGAATGCATAATGTTCCGTGGGATTTTGGATTCCTAGAGATATATGATGAGTTTGTCAGCTATTATTCATGATTTTATTAAATATGATAAATTATTATAAATTATTATAATTAATGATATACATATTGTAGAATAATATAGGAGTTTGGGTGGTATTATTATCATGGACGGGGCATGTAAGGTATTGGTTGAGGAAGAATGGAGCTTGAAATGGATGGTAACTCCTTATTTGGGGTCAGTTATACATTTAATATAATGTAATATTCTTGTGTAACCAATGTCATATATGCCTATATGTTTTCATGGGACTCAATAAATTGGTTGGGATAGATAATTCTCTAAATATGTGGAAGTTGGAGGCATTTATCCTCTTTAAGTTAGATAAAGTGATTCCCTACACCATGGAAAAATTAGGATAACCATAAAACTATGGTTCCTTGGAGAGTTGGTGCAGGTTATGTTGATGATAGACCTAGGATAGATATGAGGAAATGATATGATATATATGTTACATAGGTCATCATCCTATGGAAAGTGGGTAGGGATGAGAGGCTTGGATCTAGTTGGGATATGTGATAGGGTTATACATATTAGTAATGATTACATACACCTTCATGGGGGTGGATACTAGGGTTGGTGTATGCTATGAGTGGGATGGGTACTTCGATGCTAGGCATGGTGTGTTGGGGTGGGGTTTCCTATGGGTTATAGATGAATATTCTCTTAGGGAGATGTGAGATATAACCCTTGATTGAGTAAAGGGAATTATTGAGGATATGTGGGAGGTTTTTAGTGTATTAGAGAGATGTATCACAAGATTTACATTGGATAGAAATACCAAGTGGGGTAATTTGAATATGAACTTGATCTGGCCATCCTTTTTCCTATGTGGTTGATTAGATAATATAGGGTATGTAAACTATCTGGGGTGTTTGATATTGCTTAATGTTCATGTAAAAATACTAAGTGGGATCTTAGGGGCCAATATGATTCCCTTATGGGAGGGATGAGATGAATAATGGGTTTGGTGTGATAAGTTGTGCATCCATGATGGTCATGAAAGGATTGTCCCATGATGCTAAATAAATTATGGTATGTGTGTCATGGTGTGGGGATAGGTCATGAGTGCCTAGTTCCCATAAATAAGTTATTAATATTGTGATATGGGATGTGTTCTATGTTTTTTTTCATGGGATATCCTTTAGTGTGGATATGAAATTATGGATAGGATATAAATCCAAATAAGTGAAATGATGTTGGGATCTACAATTTATGTGGGACCTTTCCCAACATGATTAGGATGGATACTTCAATATGACCTTAACTGCAAAGTTAAAGGGTAGGGACCTATGATTTACACCCTCCACTAAGAAATATTGGTTTGGGTAATTTACTATGTTCCCTACTCTCCATTGGTATATATTGGTTGGGTAAACATAGTTCACCCATTAGTGACAAGGTAATGGGTTCGGATCCCTTTAGTTCACCCTTAGTTGAGGGTAAAAGGTTTGGTAATTCATTATAACCTCCCCTGTGGTGATTTTACGGGGTACTTGAAATGGGTTTCCTACCTTGATTCCTCATGTATGGGTCATTTTTTTATATGAGGTCACTAGATTTCTAGCATAGACTACAGTAGGTTTAGTTGAGTATCACGGTGTCCTAGTTTAAACACAGTGACCAAAAATAATGGTCTATTTTATGTTATTTACATCCTTATACATACATGAATTTGATAGAAAATATTTGGGGAACATGGTAATTCCCTATTGAGATTCATTTCTCACATCCTACATAAGAACATTGGTGTACATGCAAACCTTATGCCTATGCTCAAATTGAGCACAAGTTGCATTGTGGATCGGGTTAGAGAATTTTGATGACTATTTAGAGACAAGGATAGTGAGGCTTTATTATGGTAGTGGTGCCTCTTTTTACTATTAATATTTTATATATTTGATTGTCTTAGTAAGAAATGAGGGATGTATGGTTTTATGACTTATACAAGGTACATTTTTTATATAATGTTTTTTTATTAATTATACGTAATCAGATTATGGATGTTTATTTTGATTTCTAATTTTTGATGGTTTCTTACTCTTATTCAAGTTCAAATACAACCTAATTTATAATGAGGTAATTCAACCCTAGATAAATGTGAGTGGAATATGGGGACATGCACTTGAGGCCACATAAACCTCTAACTCACACTAGTGATCGGGATGTGGTGTTACTAGTTATTTTAAAGTTTCTTTTTCTTTTCTCATAATATTTAGGTCATGGTTTATATGTAATAAGAACATGTTGGATATTTTTATAAACCATAGACTTGTGCGTCATAAAAAAATTAGTGGGATTTTCATGTTATGAGGGATTATTGGATTGTTATTCTCTATCTTTTTTTATGGTTGAGGTGTTTACTCAAATATGATACATTCATTGACTGTTTTTATTTTTGGTTTGATATCATGTACTATTGTAAAATGGCCTATGTAGATAAATCATAATTATAATATAGGACTCACATGGAATATGTGTGCATTAGTGCGAATGATTTTTTCTAACTATGGAGTTTAGTTATTTAATGAATCAATAACAACTTCTATGGTATTTTACTATATAAAGTAATTCTTATGGCTATTCATGTGAATAATATGGTGATAATATCTCTAGTGAAAACAGCTATGTATTATCTCCATGAAAGGGATGTATAGAAACCCTTGGTTGGTCGTTGCAAGCAACTAATGCATGGGAAATGTGATTCTTGTATAGGCATGGGTTTCCATGAGAATGTGGATACCCTACCCTCAATATTATGAGTAGTGATTGGTGAGAGCATATGAGTATATCAATGTATGATACTTTTGATATTGTGTATTCTATTCCAAGGGGTATATGAGGAGTAGGTATATATTATTCATTGATTTAAATGATATTTGGGTGGTGGGTGATCGTGCAGTTAGCCTTAGAATGACTGAGACACCATGTATGGTTCTAAGTAAACATGAATAATTATTAAAACTAAGCAAGACTTAGATGAATAAGTATCATGGATAATGATATAGGTATGTGAGACTATGTTCAATGGGATATAACGAATTGGATTGTGATTCAGGTTGTATGATCGATTTGTACAAAAGATTACACTCAATGGGTTAAGATGAAAATAAGGTAGAGAGTAGGAAATGGTTATTTGAGATATTTTTTTGGGATTTTAAATCTTTCAATGGATCGTATAGTATTTTTTATGTCATGGTTTTTTATGAAAAATATTGGGGTATGATGAAAGTTAAGTCCTAGTTACATGGGGTGCTTGGTTGGGTTAAGAATCAGTGAATAGTTGTGTGTGGGATGAGGACCAATGGATGTGAATAAATGCCTTTAAGAATGGTGTATTAGGGTTTAAATAATAATATATGGTGTTGGGAATTGAAAGGAAGGTTTATAATTTCTAAATAAGAGTGATATTATTATGATGTTGGAATTTATCATCCATTGCACTCATGGAGCGGTATAAGGGAAGACATGTGGTGGGGAGTACACCACAGGGTATTGGATAATGTGACAATCTTTTCAGGAGTAATTTTTAAGATTGTACACAATTATATTCTTAGTGATCTTGGAATGGGTGATGGTTGTTGTTTTATATTGGTGATCAAGTATGAGCAAGAATACCATGCTTGATCATTTTGTTCGGTAATGGTGGGAGCATGGCCTCTAAAGATTGTGTGTTCTGGTTTAGTGTGGTGATGATACAGATACTCCAATTATAGAGAGAAACATATAAATATTAATGGTATAAAAATGTTATATAAATTTTGTGGGTATGGTGATATTGGTTTGTGGAAATTCAATGTGGCACATGGATGTTAGTGAGAGGATAGATCCAATTTTATCTGGTTCCTTTTTGAATGCTATATTCTGGATTTAGATGTAGTGTCTAATAAATTCTAGGAGATGGAATCAGAAATAGGATAGGATGGATGTGATCCAATAGTCAGTTGGGTTGGGGGTGTTCTGGTTCACATGGAGAGATTATATTGATTAGTTTGGGTGGTGTTCGATTAAACCATATAATTACACCAAGAGATAAAATCAAAATTTAATATGAAAGTTGTATAATCTCATGATGCCTCCAAGATTTATAGAATTTGGAGGATGAAATGTGATGATGTGTTAGTGGGTGTTGATGATAATTTTTATGGAAGTCGTACAAAGGATAAATGATAAGTGTTTTATGTGAAATTGGGTTTAGTGAGGTGAAAACTAAACTAATAAATTCAATAGACCAATGTAAGTGTGTTATTGGTAGGAGATTTATATGGTAGAAGCATCACAGTTCAGAATTATCCATTGTGAGTATACTCTAGTTATGAATAGAACCATAATCCCAATGATGAATTGGTTGAATACACAATAATCTCTTGGGAAGGATGTGTATGTTTGGTAGTTTTCTTAGTGTTAGTGATGGGTATTAGTAGGTTGATCACTTTTTTCTAAGTAATTATCCTTAGTGATTGGAGTCATCTCATATAAGGTCAATTATCATTGAAGGATGAAACTTGCTAAGTTAGTTGTGAATTCACAAAGGACGTATGTTCAAAACATTGGTTAGAGTACTACTGTGGATTCTCGAGGAAGATAATTATTATCATCTGGAGTTTTTAATGACCCACATATTTATGTATTTCTTGATTTTGGTTAAGTTTGAATTTTTTCATAGAAGGAGATGTATTTAGAATTGGGACTTGGATCAGTTCGATAATAATTTAAAATCTACAAGAGATGTATTTGTACATATTTTGTGGCTCGAAAATTTATTTAGGTGCATGGGTGAATGTTAGAGCATATTTAAGTTTCCATGTTTCTTATTTTGGATGCATCAAATAGATTATAAAAATCCCAAGGTAATTTTGGTGTGCTATGTATTACAGGTCTTTCTTTGAAGGGGTAGATTAGTTTCACCATAGTCCAAGGTATACACTATGGGGGACTCCCAAGTGGCACATTAGTCTAGTGGCTACATTATGAGAGATACATCATGGAGCTTGGGATATATTGTAAGGGTTATTTATGGGGACAAATCACACCATGGAGTGTGGGTTTCTTCATGGAGGGTCCCCAGGAGTAAGTTCCATTGGGATACCTCTAATGGTTAGTTCTCTCATGAGGTCTTGTACTATACTAAAACTAAATCCAAGGGTAGGCCTTTGTTCTATAACCCATGGGTTAAAATTCAAGGAACCCCAAGTAAGATAACTTGTGTGGCCCCTATGGACATGTCGTAAAGGCATTTATTACAGAATTTTGAGAGAGGGGTAGACATGTCTTTTCATGGTAACCCCACCCTTATTTTTAAGCCAAGATGTACACAGGAAGGTGTTATTTATTTATGATTTCCTCCTCATCCTTCGCTCCCTCTATCCCCCTTGGAGAGGGATGATTCTTGGTTGATTTCTATTACATTATATGGACACCTATCCCTAAATTATCTTCTATTTTTTGTTCATATTCATTATTCATATGATTTATTCAATTTGGGATATGTATTGGTATAGATTTAACTAAATCCTTTTAGAATCAGGAAAGGATGATCAAGATTTTATCATCTTCGATAGGGGTTTCCCAAAAGGATAAACACACAAGGTTCTATGTAGTTTTAGTGATGAAATGATTAATACTAGTAGTTTCAAAAAAATACTCATTGGTTTAAATTTGATAATTAATTATTTAGATGTTTTTACTTGATATATAATCTTAGGGGGTTGCATGATATTGGATAATTCATGCAAAATCTTGGTTGGGGTGAGAAAATCTTGGTGTGGATGGTAACTCTATGTTTGAGGTAGGTGGTCCCTTAAATATAATGTCTTATTATTTTTTATAAATGATGGTTCATAATGTCGTGTTTTAATGTGATCTAATAAATGGATGGGGACCAATATTACCATATATAAGTATCAGAGAAATGCACTGAGCCACCATAAAATTTGATAAAATGGGATTTCCTAAAAATATGTCTACATAGAGAAATGGAGTCTATTAACTAGAAGATGGAAATTGAGAAGGTATTGGGAATTAATATGCTATGTAGGTAGCCTAGGATAGTTTCATATGTATAGTGGGTAGTAAGGAGAGTCTTAGTCCTTTTGGGTAAATATGAGTTAGTTTTAAATCATTATGTATGATGAGGGGAACCCTCCTAATGGTGAAGATATGTCTTAGTGGGAACTATAAGTTATATGAGTCCTCAAGGGCTAAATGGAGTGTGTTGTATTGGGGTTACATATTGATTATTATTGAGATATATGTTATAAATATATAATATATGAACATATAGTGGGTTAGGGGAATTATTTAGGAATCATAAGGACAATTCTAAAGGATTTAGAGTGGAGTATCATGGGGAGGTCTTTTTATAGAAAGTCTGAGTGATGAAATTAGAATCAGAATAGTATGGGACATAAAATTTTAGGATATTGTTTGGTAGAGAGTATTAGTTGTTGATAAATCATGAGATTTTGGATATAGATTAATGTAGGTGATAAAACGATTGAGTCGGGTTTTAGGGACCTAGTGGACCCCCTTACAGTCGAGATGAGATGGTCGAAAATTTAGGAATGATTGGTTTTTTGTTCCGGATGGAATTGAGGGTATTATTCCATGATGGAAAATAAAAGAAGTGATGTGTGTCGTGGTGTGGGCCTAGTGCGTGTGTGACTAGCACCATGGGATGATATGGTAATCTGGTGTGAGGGGTTTTTTGTCATGTTTTTTTATGGGTGTGACTAGTGGTGGGGTGTAGAATGTAATATAGTATTTATCAAAAAATGTGAATAATAATGTTTTCCCATGAACTTATATACTCTATTTCCCAAATTGAGTGGTTTTGGTCATTTATTTTACTCTTCTCGATAGAGGGAATGGTTTGGTAATTATGACATGCTCCCTCCCTTGAGAAATTTTGGGTTGGGTGTTATATTGTGTTCCATACCTTGTATCGATGGGTGGAGATTAGGTATTATATTATACACCCTACACTACATCATTGGTCAGTGGTTCGGTACTTTCAGTGTTCCCTTCTAAGAAGAAGGATTATGTTTTTATCTATTTATTATACCCATCCCTAAGGGTAATTTGTTGAATATATTAGTGTAGCCTTCCTTGAATGGGAGTTTCTTAGATACATGATATAGGAAAACTTCCCTAAGTATTTGGGTATGGGTTATTTTTTATTTCATGATGTGACTGGATTTTCAACATATGCTGAATATTGGTTTTAGTCTGGTATCCTAGTGGAATGGTTAGTACAAGTTGGCCTAACATGCATGTTTATTTTGTGTTATTTATTTAATTTTGAATTCATGAATATGGTGGTGTATATTATGAGATATTTTTTATCACTATTGAGAAGTATTTATTACTCACTTCATGGGAAATCTTGTTTTCATGTAGGCCTTAGGTCTACTTTTAGGTTGAGCATTGTTTTTTGAAGTGGATTAGGCGGGAGAAGCTCGATGGGGATTTGGAGACTAGGTTGGTGAGGATCAGGTATAGTAGTAGTGTTTCGTTGAATATTTTTTATTTTTTATATGTGATAATCCTAGTAGTTTATTGGAGGAGTATTATTGTATAATTTCTATCTGCTGCTTTTTTATAGCTTATTTGTTTATTTATTATGCATACTATAAATTTATATATGGATGTTGTTTTGTTATTTTAATTGGTTTCTTAATCTGATTAAAATTTATAGTCTCCCTAATATTTTGTTTAGTCCTTTAATACAAGTTAGAAGAATATATAATATAGGGTGGAATTTTTTATATAATGTATCCCTCTGACGTAGACAATTGGAATGGGATAGGGTTTTATAGAGGTATACAGCAAGAGGTCCAACATTGGAGTCCCTATGGGTGGCTAACTTTTTAGTACATCATAATTTGGATGATGATAGTGGTTTTATGATTTTGCAAGTTATTAGATTATTGGTATCCTAACGGGTATGTGGAATATGTGGTGTGGGATGGAAGCGGAAAGAAGGTTGAATCTTAGAAGATAATTATTCATTGATTATTTTTTATTATTATTTTATAAATAAATTCATTAATATGATTCTTTATCAAAGAATATTCATTGGAGAAACATACTGAGTGTATTTATATACTTAACTCGTATTTATATATTGTATTTTCCAAATTATCTTGATGGATTTTTGGTGCTGAAAGGTGACCTTATCTCTTCACATTGCAGACTCGTTGGAGGACGTAAATTGAATTGCACCTCACTTGAGGTATAATAGTTTTAAAAAACATTATGTTTAGGTTTCTATTAGTAGTTCATATTGGTATAAAATGAAATGAAATTTTATATGTTATTAATTTATTATTGTTGTGGTTGTATATTATTAATCATTTTGATGCAATGTTTTTATTATAATGGATAATTCCTTCCATATATGTCTGCTAAATTTTCATTAGTGGTAGTATCTATCCAATTTCATATATAAAATAGGCTTTAAGAGTCACAATGAAACAATTTATTGTCTTTGGTGAAGTCCCAATAAGGTATGTACATGAAAAATCACTTCATAGAGAATCATTAATTCCATAGGAATGAAGAACACACATGAAATGTCTTAGTGAGAAAACAGATAAACTATGTTCTATATAGTGAAGATTTGAAAATGAGGTGACTCCAATTTTCTTTTATTTTCTCCACTAATTATTTATTTTTATTTATTTAGGACGATCTAAATTCATTGTTAGTTCAGTAGATTATATGAGACCACTGGTGACCCTCTTTGAAGTAGCGAGTCTATAAAAAAGAATATATTTCACTTAAAATTAATTTCATTAATCCCAAATCCTCAAAAATCATCAATATCTAATTTTTTAGTTTTATTTACCCTATTTTGGTGGATATTATTTATTAATCATTCTATTTACCATTATTGATCCTTAACACACACCAACTTATTATTTTCAATTCATACAACCCTCCATTTATTTCTTTGTCCTCAAGGTTTTCTTCCCATCCTCTCATTACTTTTCAATAATATAATTTTTTAAGACAAATTAATTATTTACCCTCAATGTATTTAACCAATCAGCAATATTAAACTTATGTATTCAGGGTAATATTGTTATAAATTTATGTCATTAAATATTCTGGTTTCAATAATGAATAGTGTGATGTCGTCATTATTAGAACTATTTCCCAATTGGGATACATCAATAATTATTTATTTTTATTTTTATTTTTATTTATTTATTTTCATTAATTATTATTTTCATTTATTTTTTCATGATTGATAGCATTTCACTTTCACAATGTTTACTAAGTTCACACTATGAGCTCCAAAAGTCACCTAAAATTACACATATTAAAGATCAAATGTGATTGTATGAAACTAATGTAAATCCAAATATTTTTAATGTATGATATTTAAAAAGTATATAAATATAAAATAATTTTATGAATATAGTAATTTGACAATAAAACCCCAATGGTACTTATACTATGGGACTTCCAATTTACCATTATTTCAACAAAAACATCCCTTATTATCGGATTTGTGTAGGAAAATGTCTATGAATTGAAACTTTTGCATCACTAAAATCTTTAAAATTTTAATGGGATGCTTGAAATTGAACTATTATACTTTAGTAGGAAAATTTTAATAGTTTAAAATAATTTACTCTTCACAACATCACTATAAATGATCTTAAAATGAGTTGTTTTGTCCATTACATAAAAATAGAAAAAAAGGAAATATTGAGGAGAGGAAAAATATATGAATCCTTCATAATGAGCTTTTACAGAAAATAGTTATAAAATAAATTAATAGAAAAACATCACAATATTACTAAAATTTAATAGGTAAACAATTGTTGATTTTAGGTGTGTATTTAATGATATTTTAAAATAGTTCCCCTATGAAAATATTTAGTCATATCTAGTAATAAAATCCTTATATAGATGATTGAACCCAAATAATAATTATATTTTTAAATATCCCTCTAGGGGATTTGTTGGGGATAGAACTAATTAGTATATACAATGAATGTTTAATAAATTTTCACTTAATTCACAACATAAATTTGGGCGGGGTAAAGATCTATCAAAATAGAACCATAAGAAAACCTATAGAATAGTCCAATATTAATTTCTATGAATAGAAAAATACAAACAATGTTTAATAAAAACAATAAAAATAATCTTGTGAGGTATTAACACTCATGAAATTTTTATAATTACTCATTTTTTATAATTTTTTACCATTCTAAAAACTAATCTATTAAGTTTAATTCTCTTATATAGTGTATTGAATTATCAAATTATTGAAGGTATGAAGGTATGAAGGGATGAAAGATTACAACAGATTTTTAAAAAAAAAATAGCATCCCAATTACAATAAACCATCCTAACTTTTAATGTATGGAGAACTATAGTTTCAATAGTGTGACATATGGGTAATAATCATAGTATAGACCTCATACACAACAAGGAGAAGGAACATCAAATTTTTAAAATAATTTTTAATATAAGGTCTCGTAGATGATGGAAGGCATCATCAATAAACTAAAAAATAAATAAATAACAAAAAAATAGATAATGATTTTTTTTGATGAAATTTTCAAGAGTATAAAGAAAACAAATTGTTATAACATACCTTCCAAGGTCATCATATCCCAGTACATGAACTCAAAGTATATATGTCAAAAAGTGAAATATTGATCAATATAATATGTCTCATATATTATAGGTATCCACTAGTATAACCTGAGAGGGATTCAACCCTAAAACAAATTCTAGAAATTAATTTTCTACCATAAATTTGACATAATGTACCCATATATTGTATCACTCATCCTAACGAGAAAATATTTTCAATATTAAAAAAAATAAGGAAAAAACTTTACAAATATCATAATCACCCCTAAAATTTTTATAAAACATATAATAAAATAAATCCTTCCAAATTGGAATTACCATAAACATTTAACCAAATTTTATATTTGATATCCAAAATATAAGAATAAAAAAGTAATTTAAATGGTCTATATGGATTCATATAATATATATTCCAAAAATAATAATTGAAACCCATCTCCATGTAACGAATAGACAAGTATTGTATCGCTCAATACTAATAAATCCATTCAAGTAATTATGAAATTACACAATAATGATGATATATATTCTATTTACCTATATACTATAAAACCATGTCAATATACACATCAAGGTGAGTTTCTAGAAACTGGTCCAAAAGAAAAATCAAATTCCTCTAATGATTCAATATAATTCATCTAAAAAAAACACACACAAATTTAAAATAACTTAAAACAAACAAAATTTTATAAAAAATGATTATTGAAAATATTTATGAGTTTACAATAAACATCAACCATTAAAAAAATGAAATCATTAAAATGGTTAATTATGGGGAGGGTTTAAAAGTTAAACCTACACCTAAGAACATGTTATTAAATGAAAAAATATAATAAATTAGGATTCATGGATATAATGAAAACTCTTTTCCTTGATATCAGTAATTGATTCATCCTCCATGTTGTGATGTCATCTAGAAACTTGACTTTCTTGATTAAAGCTAAATCAGGTCCCCCTTTAGTCTAAGTGAAACTAAAAATTGGGTAGTTTATGTGTAAAATGTAAATCATAATTACTATTGATAGTCTACAAAAAATTATTACCATCTAGAACAATAATAAAAAATTCGTAGAATTACACACTTATAGCCTCATTGAGGTATCAAAAAATAACTAATATAAACTAATCCATCAATAAAAGTTTAATCTTATTTTCTCAAAACACCCTCTCAAAGAAAAAATACATTTATCAATAATAATCTATCATTAAATTCATGATAAATTCATAATCAATATCATTAATAATAATTTATTCATTAAATGGAACATTGAAATTATACGTGATTTCAAATAAAAATTTATCAATATTTAAATCCATTAATAGTAGGGATTCCATGTAATACACATGTTTTTTTATCTAAAACCTATACATTTACATAATAAAATTTAAATACCAAGAAAAAAATTAAAATATTTAAATAGTGTTTAAAATCATGTCAAACTAACTTATAAATACCCAACACAGTAAGACGTTTTAAAATAATATAATAGCATATAATCATTAGCCTTAGATAACAAAAATACGATTTATTTAAATAAGATAATAGAAGGCCAAGAGTGGAATTTTCCCTACCCTAGTCATCCAAAAACCTAATTTTTTATATCCCTTATCCATGTACTTTTCCACCATGGATAGTTAGGGGAAAGGGGATAAATAAGTGATAAATAAGGGAATAGATGGGAGAAAGGGATCCATATTACTAATCTCCCCCGAAATTAAATAATAGGACATCAAGGTATCATTCCATGTGAAGGAGTGAAGAGATAATTTTTTAAAAACAAATTTGGATGAATCATGGAGGCTTTAGAATAAAAAATTAAATATAAAGCTCTAACAAATATTTCAAAATTTTTTAATTTACAAAATTTAAAAACATATGGATCCCAGCTACATAGTTCCTTAAAAGATGACCTAGATTATCTATATCCCATGAAACATTATTTTATACCGTATATTATGGAATATCATAGACCATAAATTCTACATATAAACTATTCATTATTGATAAAATTCCATGAATTATAATTTTCATCCTGAACTCTAAAATTTAATGAAATATATAATAACTAAAATAAATATGTCCTAGAGAAATTAAAGGTTCCACATGGGGAAATTTTCCAGGAAAATGAAAAAACAAATAATGGGAATCTACTCAACACCAAATCAAAAATGGGGATATTTCCATGGATGTTACCATAAACAGTTGTATCTACAGATAGGAAAAAGGAAAAAAAGAAACTATACTATAAGAATATGAGACTGTTATTTTATGTGAGGAAAAATATTCCCACATTTTTAAATAAAGATAAATCTTGATAAAGTTATATAATTTAAGTAATATATAAAATAAGAACAGATCCATAAAAATAAAAAGACGCATGTGGGAAATAATAACAAATAAAAAATGAAACCAACACTTTCTATTATACTATAAAATGAGTTATATATAAATATGAATGATTTTTTATAAGTGAAATAAGATGGAAATTAAATATAATATACTAGAGGTCAAGAGTTTGTGTCCACTAAATCCAAACCAATGGATACATAACCATACCAAGAATGTGATTGATTAAAAAAATTGAGGAACTTACTAAGATATATATCTATATTCTCTTTATGGAATAAATTCTTCATATTCTGTTATAAACTATTCTTATCATGTGGATTTTATCTAAATAAAGAAACTGGGAGAAACTACGATATTATATACAACTACTAAATTTATCAAAATATTATAGAAGAGAATATCCATTAAAAAATTGGATTTATCTATTCTTATGATATCATACCCACTTGGAAGAAAAAATAAATTGAAATATAACTTCAATATTGGGGGAATATTTAACATCATTTCTATAAATTTATTCCATTAACTCAATATTTTTAAAATAAATCTTATGTATATGGAACTCCAGTATGTTGATAAATCCAACACCCATGAAATGGGGGAAATATGTGAATTATTTATAGATTTAAAAATGATATATCACAATATAGAATTTCTAATGTTTCACATGTAATTTCATTAGAAGTTAATTGATGACATCCCCATTGTATAGTATTTTCATAGGTACATTTATAATCTCCGTAAATATATCTGAGTGTATAACCTTAGGGTCTCTCTCAAAGGATAATTTTCACTCATTTTAGTGATTTTTCATAAATATTTTTGAGTTGTAAAATAATTTAAAAGGAAAAAAATTAAAAATTACCTGAGAATATATGGAAACATAGATGAAAATTGGGGGATTTATAATTGGAAAAACATGGGGAACAACAATAAAGAAGGGGATATAATGTAAGTGATAAACAAGGGCCAAATCTAGGTTGATCCAATCTTCAACTAACTATAAGGGATATAATTATATGAATGTCTAATAACACTCAACATCAGCCATTTAATGTTTCATTTTATGATTAATACACCTATCTCACCTAAAAAATGGAATAGACACTCACAAAACCTCTTCTGGTGTGGGATAATTCTAAGAAAAGTGAATGAATCACCCAAAAGAACCTCCTCATTAGATATTCACATCCTATTAAATGTAATCCTTATTATATCATCAATCACGCAAATATTATAATTGATTTCTTATGAACAACTATTTTCACATTGATTGCATGTATATTTAATGACTTGAATATTAATAAAATTCATTATTACATATTTTTCATTATTCTACATCACTTTTATGTAATAATGTAATATACATTTTATAGAATGGATAAGGTTATTGAAGTTCCAAAATATAGTGATAAAATTAAAATGATTTGATAATATTGTTAAATATAGTTCTATGGTCGGATAAAATTTTATGACGGAATACATGGAACCTAAATTTAAGTGGTATGTACTCATAAGCGGATAAGTATTCTACTTATAAATTTCACACTTATTAATCTCCAAGATATGATATTATGAGAACTGACCCTCCAGTAAGAATTCAATATGTATTGGTTTCATCATATATTCATATCTCAGAGTGTATGTAGTGGTCTGCAAACTTTTTGATTATCATTAATTCATGTCATGACTCATGAACTTAGATTTAATGACCAAAAAAATCAAGCCATATGTTTGCAGGAAGTATGGTATGTTGGGTGAATAATGAATGAATTTTTATTAATGGATATTTAATGGAAGGATTTTTCTTTTCTATGTTTATGGAAGCTTATACATTATTCCCTTTATTGGAATAGAACTGTCACATTAAATTTCATGGTCATAGTGTAATGACATGTTTATTTCAGATAGTCAAAGAAATACATATCGACAACATAGGTTAATGAAACATATTTGAATCCTTCCTGATGGGATTTTCAAACAAAGTTATTATATTATAGAGTGAGCATTTGAATTTTGTATCTAAAATTATGATGTTATATTCTTTTTCATGGGATCCATGACCTATTTCTAGACACTAATCTTGGACTTTATGGAATCCCAACTAATTAAAATGATAAAGAATCCTTTAGGGTCATATACTAAGTGTTTCTATTGATCTTAAATAAATTCTATTTCAATTTAATTATTAAAAGTAAAATTATTATCAAGGCCAAAGATTAATTCTATTTATGTTTTATAAATGGAAAATATTTATTGATTAATAACATATTTAATTAAATATTTATTTATGTATTCAATAAATGATGATGAGTCTGAATGGACCATGTTTGTCTCTGGTGATAGGTGTTAATTTACAATCTAGTAAATTAATATATATTTTTTGTAAGTTATCACAAACACCATAAAATTAAAAAAAAATACTATTATTATTATATGTAATGGAGTTTAATTAAGATTATAATATAATTTAAGGGTTATTACATAATTAAAAAATAGTTTAAAATAAACCCAATCTCTACAAATATATAGTTTTGTATATTATATAGGGTTAGTCGATAAATGAAAAAAGTGAATAGTTTCACATAATAGACTTCACTCTCTCTCTCTCAAGATATTCCTCTCTTCATATCTATAACAAGAACTCCTTCAAGACATATAGTTCTTGAAGTGGTCAATATGAACAATGTAAGATACTTGATTCATTATTCTTACACATAGAAATCAATTTGTGTTTCTTAGAGATCAGAGGAGAATGTGTTGATCATCGCTATAGGGATTGTACTATTGAATCCATGTAGCACAATGAAGTTTATCCAAATGGGATTTTTTAAAATCAAAAAATGTCATTTAAGAAATGATACTAAGATGATGTGATCATTTATTTAGATAAAAATAAATTAATTATAAATTTAACATACAAGATCCTCTATATAGGTTTCCAGAAACTATAAATTAAAATAATTTTTAATTTAACACCCACCAAAGGTGATTTTTCGACGCATAGAACCCACAAGTTTCATTAGAGGGGTCACATTCACATTTGTAATTATTTAATTAATTTTTTATTATTGTGAATTTAAATTTTCATATTCCTATCAAGCTTTAGTTTTTTATTGATCTTCCATCTAAATATCTTATTTCTCATCTTCATTTCTTGAAACTATTACCAATATTGATTAATGGTTAATAGTGTTTACATATAAAAATCTCATATATAAGTTCCAAGAATACTAAATAGATAACATTATACTATGTGTCATGTAATTATTTGTTACACATCCTGTATCCTTGTGAATTACACAAGGATTCCCATATGGATTCTAGGTCATCATGTAATTAGTCCATATTTCACGTAATAAATTCACCACTTGAATAATGACTATGGTAGTGCATGGATGTGTCACAATACATTCCATGTAGTTTGACTACACATCATGTATCCCGCACATTTCCAAGATATAAAATAATGGGTTAAACCTCATATTGTAATTAATGAACCATATCTATTTAATATAGAATGCATGCAGACTATAAAACCTTGTAACTAAAATTAAACATTGTGTATCCAATATAAAAATTGTGTACGTCATAAATATTCATGAGAAGTGCATTTTGAGTCCCTAATCATGTATTTTATATATTAAGTGAAGATAAGTACTTTACATGTAGTTGTCTTGTACACACTATGTTCTCAACCTATTTACAAAGAAATATTAAAAATAATTAATTACTCCTTAAACCATATTGGATCTAGTTTTCTGTTTCATTAAGTTGATAGTACACACTGGTTATTAGGTTGTATATAATATAAAATTTATAAATTATTCCACATAATACCTGAGACTATGAATCATGTATGGTTATTCTATAATAAGTACTCAATATATTAAATTTTATATGATACATGATTTTTATATGTTCTTTGGTCCATTAATTTGACAGTATATTTCATGAAATTATGATACTTTTCGTGTATGCATTATATCATATGACAACATTGTTTACTATTAAACTATACTGAGTAGTTTGGAAATGAAATCACAGGGATTATTCCAATTACAAAGTTTCATACTATTTTATTGGGTTTTTAATTAAATTAAATTAATTATTTTATTTAAAATCATACCAAGTATTAATTTTGTATTTTTTGAAGAAATAAGATAAATTTATTAATTTATTAATAAAATAATTAGTCTGATTAATTGGTGTTCGTTTTATATTATTAAATAATGAATTGTAAATAATTATGGCTAATTACTTTAAATTAATAATCATTTCATGTGTATGATTGATTATGAGCTTGACTAAGACTAGTGAATATGTTGGAATTACATAATTTAATTTATTTCTTGGGTTTTCAATTGTTTATTACTAAATTAAATTTTATGTTTGGTGAGTCATCACTCCCTCCATTATTATATAGGACCTATGTGTCTGGGTTATTTAGGAAATTCCCCTTAACCAATACTTTGGCTACCCTCAGCTTCATGTTACTTATAAATACATATAAGTAATGGAGTATCCTAAGTCACATAGAGGTGGTTCAAGAAGGAACCATAATGATGCCAATGCGGGTGATACATGGGTAGACTGGTGGAATGCTACAACTCATGCCAAGACTGGAAGGAGTTATTCCCCTAGGTAATTATTTGATTTATTGACCACTCAATAAATAAACTCTTGGATAAAATCATGATTGGGTCATTTATTTATTAATTTATTTATTTATCTTTATATGTTATTTAATTTATAGATGAAATACAATGATCAAGTAAATAAATGAATTAATGTGAAATGATTGAATTTAGATAAATGGATTATAAGTAAATATTTTATCCAACATTATTAATTAATTATGTAAAATACATTTAATATTAACAAGTAATTTAAAAAATAAAAGAATATAAAATTGATGCATCATTAATTAAAATCCCATAGATAAATATGGTATTTGAGTTAGCCTTCCATTATATGATTTGGATTTAAAGTCACAGATCTAAGTGTTTGACCAACCAATATTGGGAAAATTTTATCATTGAGTTATTAGGAAGATTAGGTGTTGAAATAACAATCTTACATCAAGATAAGTATCCCTATCTAGATGAGATAAAACATGGAAGTGAGTATTGAGGAAATACTAGTCAATATTTTTTTGGATCGAGGAGTCTACTTAAAGGATCATTAGGCTATAAGCCCAGAGTTTTCAAATACCATCCATCCTAAAAATCATAAAATACATTCAATATACCTCGTTGGGGATTATGAGAAGGGGAATATAAATCATCTAAATTATATTGTAATATAAACTAAAACTTTTGAGTTTAATGGTAAAGGTTATTGGGACCTGATAAAATAGTCTGATATTTAAAAATCACAATTTTGTTATTTCTTACATGATTTGTAATCAGCAAAAGTGCTAATAATATGATATATTATAATTTTATAAAATGGAAATATCATCATACACGTTATACCTATGATCTATATTATATAAATACAAACTACTCACTGGAAGTCACTTATATGAGGGGTTATTATGCCTTTGAGTTTTGATGTATAGGAAACTAAAATCTTACATGCTATAAAACACAATGTCTGATCCACCTACCAAGGAGAAGAGTGATGAATAGTTCCTTGTCTATGAAAATAATATGAATTACTTGGTAAACATCCAATTTTTTATGGTATCATATGTTTTTATTTAACTCATGAAGTCTCATGAAAACATGGATGCTTATAGAATTCTTGAGAATCTCCATGGTATATATAAGGAGTGAGAAAGACATGAATAGTTTAATATTTCCAAAGAACTCTTTCAAAGTAATATTTTAGATAGATTTCTAGTCAGGCCTCACTTATTAAAGATCGTTGGATTCAATGAGTACCTAGAATTACTAGGTTTTAATCATGTATCACCCTAAACCAAAATCCATATTAAATGGTGTTTTGGGCCAGTTTGACACTAGGCCTTAGGCACGCCTCCATATACACCAGTGGATGGAAATTAGCAAAGAGGGTCTAATGAGGTAATAGAGGGAATATTATACAATATGGTGATGGTAATAATAATGGTTCTTAAATAAATATATTAGTGAAAAAATAACTAACTTAATATAATAATAATTAAACCAGTAGAATCTTAACAATCAAGAAGTAGAATAAACAAACCCAATGGAATAATACCATTTTTGAAAAAAAAATAACATGTTTTGTTTGGTCATGAGAAATATTAGAAAAAATACACATATGTTTCACCATATTAGTACATATATATAAGAAATTATACAACTTAAAAGGGTCTTCAGTCGATTAAAGAACCACCACGGTTCCTTGCCATCCATCCCATGAAAAATGTCCAACTCAATCAATAACATCCAATTCTTGAGCCTAAATTCTTACCTAATCTCAAAAGCATAATGTTTATAATTTTCTTGAGGGGTCTTTGTAGGGTTTGAGGAAGAAATAAATAGGGAACCACCTATGTGTGCTTATATTATATCCATAATTATGCAGGTGTATTCTGAATATAAATAAAAATCATAACACACACATTTTATAATACACCCACTCCACTTTTTCTCACCATATACATGTGAGAGTTACACCTACTTCATCCATAGCTGATATAATTCTTAACAATTTCCCCCAATTATATAAATGACATACAACACATTTGTGAAAATATATAATTGTAGTGGAGAGAATTTTTGGATTATTACACAAGGCATCCCTTGATGAATGGGATATATGGTAAAACATTAGGTTCCACCTATAATATTTTCATCGGAACCATGTTCCATTATACAAACACATGTCACCCATGCAAAATGCTCAATCAATAAGATCTAGTTCCCACAAACCTCTACTAAAAGATTCCCCATTGTCTCAGAAGACTAAAACCTTTTGAACATTTAAATCTTTCCTCTTGTAATATCAATCACTATGAGATCAATAGCCAATGTCTCGAGGGATGATGATATCTTTCCCCTCAATGAACTGAACTAATTTCCTTAAGTAAAATAGTGTGCCTTATCCCCCAACTGATGGTCTGAACACCATCAACCAATGGTCCAACACCATCCACATCAGTTTCTATGACAGTAACCCTCAACATATCTTTTGGTCAACACCATCCCCTAAGCTGCATAATCTATGGGGGCCTCCACCCAGATTTTTTGGTCAACACCACCATATCTAAGTCATATTTACATGTCCATTACTTCAATGGTGTGTCATCCAACAAATGGTTAGTGGAAATCACCAAAAAAACTAATAGAAATCATTAAGAACCTTGTTCCCTTGTGACCATATTGATCAATCATGGTGGTCAATACCATCCAATGTCCCGAGAGACAAGACCTCTTATGTAAAGAGTATATTGTTCCAATAAATATTTTATTTTTTGTATGAATCAAAAAAATCCCTACACTTATTATAATAGGTTTCTTAAGTGTTTTAGATTATAATTATCATACTTTGTGTGTTCAATATCTTGTCTCACTATGTGAAATTAATTTATCTTAATAAATATGAAAAACAACTTTAGTTGTTCAAAATTAGAATGTATCACATATGCCTTTATCTTAGGAAGTTCATCTTAATCACTCAAGGAAGTCTTGTAATCAGAATGAAAATATTAAAGGAATTTATTCTTCTAATAAAAATATTCATAACAAGAAGAATTCGAAGAAAAGCGAATGCTACATCACAATAACACTTTATCTAACACTGTATAATTACCTTACTCTATTTTGAATATTGATTATCATATGAAGAAAATATTCTTTATCTTAATAAAGATATCCCATGATGAAATGTATGTTCCTCTGATATCCTATGAAGATATGATATTACATAATGACATGATTACATTTGTAATCTCTTGATAAATCAATTTATACCTTTTGAGTATATCAAAAGAATAATATCCATTTAAAGAAATATTAGACTATACAATAGTTACCAAGAATAAGAAAATTTTGAGAATGAGAAAATCTGTGACATTGCGATCACAAAAGAAATTATATATTTGGAAAATGAAAATAAATATTCTTTGTATCCTATATTATCGTAACTGATGCATGGATCATTCAACCGTTAGAGTTATCATGTGCTCATGTTTAAACAGAATATAAAATAAATAGTTTGAAACAATATGAAGGGAAGAAGAGAATATAAAGAATAAAGAAAATATGTTTTCCTTTTTCTATCATCATAGATCTATATATATTGATAATCAATACACCTAGTAATAATCTTATAAATTATATCAATTGAACTAAAGATTATCCTAATATTGACCTTGAATCCAATCATTCACTAAGGATGAATCTTCATCTACTGTCAGTTGTTTCTTGTAACTGTTTTTCATAATCGTTTCATGAATATTATATCTCATCCTATCTTTAATACACATTGTATAATAGTGTGTAACACTATGGATAGGTCTTATAAAGGGGATCCTGGTTGAATTATCTTGGACCTTTTTATTAAGTGACAGTGTCTTGTACTCTGTTGGGAGCCCCCAGAAAAAGGGTTGTTTAATGAAAATTACCAAGCTCGTGGATTATAGTGTTGGAGGAGTCTGATAGGGAACTTATATTCCCCGAAACACTATAAATATCTGTGTTTAATTTCATTTTTCAGGTTTTAATTTTCCACTACGTATACTCTTAAGAAATAAATGTTGAATATACATACATCAAAGAGGGTGGCCTTGTTTTTAAGAAACTATTAAGAACTTAATTCACCTTCCATATTGAGTTATTATGATAGTCGTTATCTGGGATAAAAATTGGTATCAGAGAAACTGACTTTTGTGTTCACAACTTTCATAGGATGAAGTCTAAATATCTATCTTTGAATGGATGTTATGTCTAATAACTGAGTTGTTATGTCAATGGTAAGAGATCCATACTTCAATGGTGAAATATATGGTTATTGGAAAGATTTCAAGATCATTTACCTGAATAATATTGGTTTGAAATTATATCTCAATGTTTTTAAACTCTATGAAATTTATAAGTCATAACCTTAAACATGGGATGTTGCAGTTGAAGTGAATTATGAGTTGAACTCAAATTCTATCAATGTTGTTATATGCATGTTAGGACCAGATGAGATCAATAAAATCTCTCAATGTGAGATAGCACATGAAATGTGGACCACTATTGAATTTTAATATAAAGGCATTGATAATGTTAAATATCATAGATATGATATATCTAATATTAAGTTTACCACATTCAGAATGACTGGAGGAGATATAAATACTCAACTTAATGGAATAATTATTAATATTGTAAATAAAATTTCTTCTCTGTGAACTCCTATCACTGACCCTAAACAAGCTCTGAAATTTATCAAAGTATTAAAAACAAAGTGGAGTGGAATCTCAATAGCTATCAGAAAATATAAGGATGTGAAAGATTTCAAGAAAAAAATATAATTGGGGCCCTCATGATGTATGAAGCTGAAATGGAAGCTAGAAGTGAAGAGTCCCAAATTCTCAAAAAGTAAAATACTACCTTCAAAGTCTCTACTTCAAAATATGATAGAAAATAAAAAATCATACATATTTTTGAAGCATCTAAAGAAGAAGTCCTCTCAAGAAAATCTAAATCAAATGTTGAGGTCACTCAATTCACTCTAAATTTCATAAAATTATATAACAAGATATGGGGATTCTAAAGATACTTTAAAAATAATAGTAAGGCTAGTGAAAATTATAAAGATTTGAGATATTATGAATGAAATATTTGGGACACATTAAGCATGACTATCTAAAACTAAAATATGAAAAGAAGGCCTTAAATAGATATTTCAAGAAGACTGGATATAAGATATAAAAGACATATTTGAATACCACATGGAGTTATTGTGAAGATTTCATTGAATTCATTTCTTCAGAATTAGGATATAAAGATCAAAATAAAATTTCCATCAAATGTTTTATGGAATATTTGGATGAGGTATATTCATATTACTCTTCTGAGCATGAATGTGAATCAAAAAATGAAAGGTTCCCCTACAAAGAATAAAATTGATATTGTTCTATGTTTTAAATAAATTATGAAATCTTGAAAAAATAAATATAAATCCCTTATAAATTCTTATAATAAATTTTTCAGAGAGGAGAAAAATCTGAAAATCAGAATATATACTTAAAAAATAATTTGAAAAAATCTATTGTCATAAATGTTGAACAAGTAAAAATAATTTAAAACCAACAAAAGGGGGTTTAAAAATTCAAAAATGTTTTAGGTGTTTTTACAAATGGGGAAGATTATTTAAAAAATCTAGGGTCAAAACCAACCCAAAAAAGAAAAACATCGAATTGGAATCTATGGTGAAATGCCTAACCTTTATCAAAAACCTATTTTACCTTGATCTAAGAATAGATACCTTACCAATGTTATATTTTTTTAATGTGGTGAAAGAGGAAATTTGTCTATGATTTTTATTTAAAAATATCCTCAAGTTAGTGGAATTAAAAAAATTCATTCCAAATATTTTTTTAAACAAACTGTAAAGTTTTCTGGAAAAAAGAAGCAAGTCTAGATTCATGTATCTATTATAACTAACATATCCAGACCCAAAATAATTTGTGTTCCAAATAATTTTGTTTTTCTATATCTGTCTTTATAGGAAACTGGTTGTATGATTATCATTACAAAATGGTTTATAAATAGTGGATATTTGATAAATATGACTGGAGATTACCACAACATTCATTCTCTATCCAAATTAAGTAGAGTATATGTCACATTAGATGAAATAAAAAAGGAAATATAGTTTGAATTAGATCAGTTGGAAATCCTCAGTCTACCCACATCAACAAAGTACTTTATGTTCAAGGCTTAAAGCATTACCTGATAAGTATCTGTCAAATTTTTTATGATGGTTATTGTCACGACCCATCCTCGGGGCCTGTGCCATGATTACCCCAAGCCCGCATTCCATAGGCCAGGGGCTGGAGACTAGCACCAAGGCGTAACTCCCGGTAAAAAGGGAAGGAATCGCCTTTGTAAAGTAAACAACAACCACCACAGAGAAAGCAAGAAAAAGTAAACACTAAGTAAAAGATGAGTACAACTGTAAGTGTGGAAAGGTAAGTGGGCCAGAATACAAACCCAAACTGAAAAGAAAAGTACAACTGGAAGGGGAAAACAACAACTGAAAGTAAAACTGTTGGATCGAGTCGTCCACTGGAACTCCCACCTGAAGGGTGGGTACAGATAGCCTCCACTGCTCCTCGGGTCCAGCCGACCGCTCCGAGTACGTCCCGCCCAGTGGTCCACCTCCAGGTATCGTCCTGCTCCACAAGCCTCAACCACGATCGGTGCTGTCCGTCGTCTGCAACCAACACAACGTAGTGCGGGCATAGCCCGTGCAGGGGTGAGTATAAGCTACTCAGTAGGGACCCCGAGACCCCCAATGGTCTCCCAGAATCCACAAAGTATAATCCACAAAGGAAAGATACAATCACGAATTAACATCCGACACTGCTTAGGTATATTCCCATACATATGCGTAAGTCATCAATTCTCGCTCGGCTCCAACATCCGAGCCCAATTACAACCCATCCCACACAGGAAAGAAAAACGTAAATCCACACAGGAAAGAAAAACATAAACCCACACAGGATAGCATAACACATTCCACATAGGAAGCAACACAGGATTCCGCTCACACAGGTACACATCATTTGTAAAGTAAGAGAGATGATCATATGTAGTCACTGATTCATCTTACTGGGACCCACGTAGGATACAAGCACTGTAGTCATCACCGTCGAACCCACAGAGGATTTCGGTACAATTGTCTTCATCGTCGAACCCACATAGGATTCCAGTATGATAGTTTTCATCGTCGAACCCACATAGGATTCCAGTACGATATTCTTCATTGTTGAACCCACATAGGATTAAAGTACGAAAGTCTTCATCATCGAACCCACATTGGATTCCAGTACGATAGTCTTCATCGTCCAACCCACATAGGATTCCAGTACGATAGTCTTCATCGTCGAACCCACATAGGATTCCAGTATGATAGTCTTCATCGTCGAACCCACATAGGATTCCAGTACAATAGTCTTCATCGTCGAACCCACATAGGATTCCAGTACGATAGTCTTCATCGTCGAACCCACATAGGATTCTAGTACGATAGTCTTCATCGTCGAACCCACATAGGATTCCAGTACGATAGTCTTCAACGTCGAACCCACATAGGATTCCAGTACGATAGTCTTCATCGTCGAACCCACATAGGATTCACGTACGATAGTCTTCATCATCGAACCCACATAGGATTCCAGTACGATAGTCTTCATCGTCGAACCCACAAAGGATTCCAGTACGATAGTCTTCATCGTCGAACCCACATAGGATTCCAGTACGATAGTCTTCATCGTCGAAGTCGCAGCCAGCTCTAGGGTTCCCGCACACAGCAAGCTCGTTCGGGAGGATCTGCTCCCCGAGCCAAAAGGCCGATACATCAACTGACACATAGTACGGAGTTGATGTATCCAAACGTTCCATATTGCCAACAGGAACTCAACGTCGCAGACGGCACGTCAATCGAACGCCCGGTCTGAGAGTTATTGGCTTTTTCGTCCCAGGGGCCCGGTTGGTTTTTAAGTCAAAACCAAACCAACCGTGCTCCACCTGCATCCAAACCTCGGGTGGAATATGCCAAAAGATCCGTCTCACTTAGAGGAATCCATCAAAGTTGACGGCACGTCAATCGAACGTCCGGAGCTCAAGATATGAGTGTTTCTGCTCAGAGGGCCTGGTTAGTTTCGTGTACGAACCAACCCGGCCAAACCCAAAGTATTCCGAAAACTTTAGTGTAATATATTGAAACGACCATCTTGATCCCAGTATCTCATCGCTGCTGACAACACGTCGATCGGAGGCCCGTAGCTCAAGATACGGGAAAAAGACCGAAAAGGTGCCGAAAACGGGGGGTCTCGGCCCGGGCCGACCTAGCCCAACCCCCCCCCCCCCCCCTAGGTCGGCCCGAACCAGGTCGACCTGACCCGGGTCTGGGTCCAGCCCGCTTGGGCGCGGCTCGGCCCGGCCTGGGCGCGACCCGGCCCAGCCGGCGGGTCGGCTCGGCTGTCACGACCGAGCCATGGGCGGGGGTGCGCTGCCCCCGCGTGAAGGAGAGTCGCGGCCCCGTGTGGGGGCCGCTCCTTGTCACCGGACGTGGCGCAAGGCTGCGTCCCTTCCCCGCAGTCATGTGCGGCCATAGGATCGGCCCTCGCCGTCGCGTCTTCAGCCGTGGAGGGTCTTCCCGGCGGCGCGCCGGGCGCCGCCGCTTCCTGGCGGCCGGCCGCCGCCTCCGGTTGCCGGCGTGGCGCACCGGCGGAAACTTCCGCGGACCACCGGACGCGCTCCGGTGGTCCGTTTTGCCTACGGTTTGCGCCTATGGTTCTCCCGGGATCCAAACTTTGTTGCGAAGGCCTCCAATCGCCATTTCGATCCCATTTCGTAAATGCCGTTAATCCACGCATCAACGAAAAACTGCAGAGGGTTGTCGGGCCGTGTTTGTTTGGCCCGCACCCTCCACATTAAGTGATAACAACTGGGAATAATAATCAACACATGAAAACATAACAAGGAACAATTTTAAATAAATTAAAATTGAACCTAGTTCCCAAAAAAAACTCCCGTAAATAAAAGTTTCCGTCCCACAGATAAAAACAATCGCGGATCAACTTGATGATGAGTTGATCCGGGTTCTTTGTTTTAGAAGGAAACAACCATGGGAATAAATATTATTCTCAAATAAAACCCCTACCTCATAGTAGTCGTCAAATGAGAGTTATTTATGGAATTGACCGACGCGGACGAAGAGTATCGTCACGTCGCGGAAGGGCTTCATGTCGTCGCGGTATACGGTTTTGCGTCGACGATCTCCAAGGGTTTAAGAAAATCCACAGATTTAATTTCACAAATTAAATCCATGTTAAGGATTAAAACCACAAAGGAAATTTAAAAGATCTGTATTCCCCTACCTCAATCGGTGTTGATCGAAGCTTTTCATGGGTAAGGATCGCCGAAGAAGAACGTCGGGGAAGGAGAATTGTCGGCGTCAATGTACATGGCATCGCGTCGTCGATCTCCAAGGGTTCGGCGTTCTTCGTCGCCTTTCGTCGAAGGCCGGCGTTCTTCGCGTTCTTCGCGTTCTTCACGAAGTAGGATGAAGATACAGGTTCTCCAAATCCTCTCAACAAACCGCACCCAAGAAGAAAGTGTGTTGGTCTTATTTTATTATTATTCCAACAGTTTGAAACCATGTTAATAAACGAACCATTAATTTGGTGAATTAATGGTAACGAATTAATTGTTCATTTAATAGGAGCATTTAAGAGTTTTAGAAAATGTACCAGTTGACTTTCATTAAAGAGGAGTTTTCGCGGGTGCGTTACTTAGGGGAAAAGAAACGGTGGGGCTTGTGTGGGCCCCACCTCACAAATATCCTACCTAGAGGGTAGGATATTTTGGGTTCCACCCTATCTGCTTCAACACTGATTAAGAAGCTTTAAGTGGCTTTAAGTGGATTTAAGTGAAATAAAATAAAGTTGTCGCACCACTTTATTTTATTTCCTCTCTTAATGCCAAAAATTAAAAACCACACCCGAGCAAACGCAACTCCGGAAGAGGCGTTTCTAAGCAAGTATCGGCGCTGCGATCCCATCGGTGGCCTTGGAATTAGATTCCGAGCACCGGTTCAAAAGTTAGGAAAACCCGCTCGTTCGTTCACTGAACATACCCGAGCCAAACTTCATAAAATGATTACAGGTACACCGGGTCTCGGAATCAGGTGCCGTCAGAAACTGCGTTCTTGTAAAATTCCAAAGAAAATTATGAAAAAAAATTCCTTGAATTTTACGGGTCTTTACATCACTACCACCTCAGGTCTTTACATCCCCGTAACGATACATCATAAACTAGGGAAACAAATGTGGGTATTGAGCACGCATCTGAGCCTCCCACTCCCAAGTGCTCTCCTGGAGGTTTCTGTGCTACCATCTGATGCGTACAAGAGGAATCGATCGTCCACGTAGGACCCTCTCCTATCGATCCTCGATCTCCACCAGGACCTCCGCAAAAGTCACCCCATGATCAAAGTCTAGCTCCCCATTGTCAAAGATATGCGTCGCGTCGTGCACGTATCTCCTCAGCTGAGATACGTGGAAGACATCGTGCACCTGGTGCAACTGAGGTGGATGTGTCAAGCAGTAAACCACCTCGCCTACCTCGTTGAGGACCTAGAAGGGTCCAATGAAGTGCGGAGACAACTTGCCGCCTCGGCCAAAATTTCATAACTCACTTAGAGGTGAGACCCGCGAGAAGACGTGGTCGCCATCCTCGAACTCTAGTAGCCTCCGCCTCCTATTAGAAAAAGACTTCTGCCGGCTCTGAGTTGTCCTCTTCCGCTCCTGGATGACTTAGACCTTTCTGGTCCTACAAGAGCTGTTGTGATTTCTTCTTTGTCGATAATAGAAATCCGGTCTCATCACCTGGATGAACCACGTTCTTCTCCTAATACAGTCAATCCCGACATGGATGATACTATTCCATACCAAGGATGACGTTGTAAGGCCTCGATGCTACTACCAAGAGATCCAACCGTTACTCTCGCCTCCAAGGGTTGAGTCACACTGTCAGCATCAGTGTGTGGTCACTGGGTCTCCTCCAGTAGGTATCTCAAAGTGAGGGTCAAGTCAATGGTTTTTAAACCGGAACCTCTTAGTAACAACTAAAAGAGAGGATAAGAAGGTAAATGCCATAAGAAAAGTGTCTTTTTATTACTGCAGCTCAAAGTACAAAGACACAAAGCAACATCAAACAAATATCAACAGAGCTAGAAGCAACATGAAAAAAAGTCTCCAGGTCTGGAGCTAGTCCCGCTCCTATCCATCTGCTCCCAGAGCTCCATGATCGTAGGCCTCAGCTACCTGAAGCTGAGCTCTTCCCAGTCCACCTGTTCCCTGCGGTCGGGGTGGTCTCCTAGGTGGTGGTGGTGGTAAGGCCTCAAAGCGTCGCCCACCACCCGCTGCTCGGCCAGCTCCTCTGCCTCGCCCGCCTGCTCCCTGCGGACCTTCATGGTCGAACCTCTGCCTGGGAGGTCCCTCTACCGCCTGTTGGTCATCAGCAGGACGAGTCGGGCAGTCTCGAGCCATGTGACCTTGCCCACCGCATGTGTAGCATTTCCTGCTCCTCGAGTAATTGGTTCTCCTTCGTGTGCCCAGCACAACCAAATCAGCACCCTGAGATTTCCCATCTGAAGGTCTGGCCCTCTTGGACCTCTGCGTCACCTGTCGACTACCAGTTGCAGAAGACTCCGCTATGGGTCGTCCTGCGGAGGGTCCTGCCGCTGGTGCCTGCTCGGCGAAGAAACTCTCCACTAAAAGGGATCTCTCCAACACCTCTGCCTGCATCTAGATGTTGAGGGATATCATCGAGGCCCTTATATCATGCCTCAGTCCCTGCTCAAAGGTCCAGGCCCGGAAGAACGGATCCCGTACCATATCGGTGGAGTAGCGTGAGAGATCAGAAAATCTCGCCGAGTACTGGGCAACCGTAATGCTGCCCTGCCGCAGCTGTAGTAGCTCCTGGATGCGCACCGCACGGAGGGTGGCTGGGATGAAATCCGAGCGGAAGATGCTCTCAAAGTCCGTCCAGAGGAGTGATGCCTCATCATGCACAAGGAGCATCAAGATCCACCATCTACCTGCTGCCGCGTGGAGGAGGCTCGCTGTGAGGATCACCATGAGGTCTGCTGGTGTCCTCACTAACCTGAACACACGTACAACTGCCTCCAGCCAGTCCTCGGAGGCCTGAGGGTCCGTCTCCCCGCGGAACCTGGGTGGTCGCTGGCACTGAAACTCGTGCAGTGCACTAAGGAGACGTGCATCGTCAGCGGCTGGGGCTGGTAGCATCGGTGGCTCGGCGGGTATAGTTGCCGCCGGTGCCTCAGCTGTGAAAGGGCCCTGTACCGAGGCCTCGTCGCTCAGTGGGCTCTCACCACGCACAATGCTTGGAACCCTAGCTGGTCGCCGTCGTGGGGCCATCCTGAAAAGAGACAAGTGCGCCATGGTCAGAACAGTATACCTGGTGAGCTGACACAAAGTAATCACAAAGAAAACTTGAAACACACACGCAATCAATGTTTTCGTGCACTAAGTCAGAAATCAGAAGTCAGGGTCCTAGTGTACGGATACGTCGGCCGCCACACCAACACTGGACCCCCTGGACTGATAACCACACCCAATACGCTAAACACTATTGCTTCACATAGAAAAATATCAGAGTCCCAAGTTCTGTGGTAGAACCGAACTCCTCTGATACCAATTTGTCACGACCCGTCCTCGGGGCCCATTCTGTGACTACCCCAAGACCGCCTTCCATAGGCCAGGGGTGGCGACTAGCACCAAGTCGTGACTCCCAGTAAAAAGGGAAGGCATTTCCTTTGTAAAGTAAACAATAACCACCACAGAGCAAGAAAGCAGAAGTAAACACTAAGTAAAAGCTGAGTACAACTGTAAGTGTGGAAAGGTAAGTGGGCCAGAATACAAACCCAAACTGAAAAGAAAAGTACAACTGGAAGGGGAAAACGACAACTGAAAGTAAAACTGCAGCCTCGAGCTGTCCACTGGAACTCCCACCTGAAGGGTGGGTACAGATAGCCTCCACTGCTCCTCGGGTCCAGCCGACCGCTCTGTGTACATCCCGCCCAGTGGTCCACCTCCAGGTACTGTCCTGCTCTGCAACCCTCAACCACGATCGGCGTTGTCCGTCTTCTGCAACCAACACAACGTAGTGCGGGCATAGCCCATGAAGGGGTGAGTATAAGCTACTCGGTATGGACCCCGAGATCCCCGATGGTCTCCCAGAATCCACAAAGGAAAGATACAATCACGAATTAACATCTGACACTGCTTAGGTATATGCCCATACATATGTCTAAGTCATCAATTCCCACTCAGCTCCAACATCCGAGCCCAAGTACAACCCAGCCCACACAGGAAAGAAAAACGTAAATCCACACAGGAAAGAAAAACGTAAACCCACACAGGATAGCATAACACATTACACATAGGAAGCAACACAGGATTCAGCTCACACAGGTACACATCATTTTTAAAGTGAGAGAGATGATCAGATGTAGTCACTGATTCATCTTACTGGGACCCATGTAGGATACAAGCATTGTAGTCATCACCGTCGAACCCACAGAGGATTTCGGTACAATTGTCTTCATCGTCGAACCCACATAGGATTCCAGTATGATAGTCTTCATCGTCAAACCCACATAGGATTCCAGTATGATAGTCTTCATCGTCGAACCCACATAGGATTACAGTACGATAGTCTTCATCATCGAACCCACAAAGGATTCCAGCATGATAGTCTTCATCGTCGAACCCACATAGGATTCCAGTACGATAGTCTTCATCGTCGAACCCACATAGGATTCCAGTACGATAGTCTTCATCGTCAAATCGATATAGGATTCCATTACGATAGTCTTCATCGTCGAACCCACATAGGATTCCAGTACGATAGTCTTCATCATCGAACCCACATAGGATTCCAGTACGATAGTCTTCATCGTCGAACCCACATAGGATTCCAGTACGATAGTCTTCATCGTCGAACCCACATAGGATTCCAGTACGATAGTCTTCATCGTCGAACCCACATAGGATTCCAGTACCATAGTCTTCATCGTCGAACCCACATAGGATTCCAGTACGATAGTCTTCATCGTCGAAGTCACAGCCAGCTCTAGGGTTCCCGCACACAGCAAGCTCGTTCGGGAGGGTCCGCTCCACGAGCCGAAAGGCTGATACATCAACTGACACATAGTACGGAGTTGATGTATCCAAAAGTTCCGTATCGCCAACAGGAACTCAACGTCGCAGACGGCGCGTCAATCGGACACCCGGTCTGAGAGTTATTGGCTTTTTCGTCCCAGGGGCACGGTTGGTTTTTAAGTCAAAACCAACCCGACCGTGCTCCACCTGCGTCCAAACCTCTGGCGGAGTAAGCCAAAAGATCTGTCTCACTTAGAGGAATCCATCAAAGTCAATGGCACATCAATCAGACGTCCGGATCTCAAGATATGAGCGTTTTCGCTCAGAGGGCCCGGTTGGTTTCGTGTACGAACCAACCCGGCCAAACACAAATTATTCCAAAACCTTGAGTGTAATATACTGAAACGACCACCCGACCCGGGTCCGGGTCCGGCCCGCTTGGGCGTGGCCCGGTCCGGCCTGGGCATGACCCGGCCCGGCCGGCGGGTCGGCTCGGCTGTCACGGTCGAGCCACGGGCGGGGGTGCGCTGCCCCCGCGTGAAGGAGAGTCGCGACCCCACATGGGGGCCGCTCCGTGTCACCGGACGCGGCACAAGGCCGCGTCCCTTCCCCGTGGTCCCGCGCGGCCGTGGGATCGGCCCTTGCCATCACGGAATCAGCCGCGGCGGGTCTTCCTGGCAGCGCGCCGGGCGCCACTGCCTCCGGCCTCCGGCGCCACCGTGCCGGCGTGGCGCACCATCGGAAACTTCTGCGGACCACCGGACGTGCTCTGGTGGTCCGTTATGCCTGTGGTTTGCGCCTACGGTTCTCCCGGGATCCGAACTTTTCTTCAAAGGCCTCCAATCGCCATTCTGATCCCATTTCATAAACGCCGTTAATCCATGTATCAAATAAAAACTGTGGAGGGTTGTCGGGCCGTGTTTGTTGGGCCCGCACCCTCCGCGTTAGGTGATAACAACTGGGAATAATAATCAACACAAGAAAACATAACAATTCACAATTTTAAATAAATTAAAATTGAACCTAGTTCCCAAAAAAACTCTCGTAAATAAAAGTTTTCGTCCCTCAGATGAAAACAATCTCAGATCAACTTGATGATGAGTTGATCCAGGTTCTTTGTTTTAGAAGGAAACAACCATGGGAATAAATATTATTCTCAAATAAAACCCCTACCTCGTAGTAGTCATCGAACGAGAGTTCTTTGCGGAATTGACCGTCGTGGAAGAAGAGGATCGTTGCGTCGCGGAAGGGCGTCGCGTCGTCACAGTATACGGTGTCGCGTCGACGATCTCCGAGGGTTTAAGAAAACACACAAATTTAATTTCACGAATTAAATCCATGTTAAGGATAAAAACCACAAAGGAAATTTAAAAGATTTGTATTCCCCTACCTCAATCGGTGTTGATCGAAGATTGTCGTGGGGAAAGATGGCCGCAGAAGAATGTCAGGGAAGGAGAATTGTCGGCGTCGCAATACACGGTGTCGCATCGTCGATCTCCGAGGGTTCGGCATTCTTCGTCGCCTTTCGTCGAAGGTCGGCGTTCTTCGTGTTCTTCGCGTTCTTCGCGAATGAGGATGAAGATACAGATTCTCCAAATCCTCTCAACAAACCGCACCCAAGAAAAAAGTGTGTTGGTCTTATTTTATTATTATGCCAACAGTTTGAAACCATGTTAAGAAACGAACCATTAATTTGGTGAATTAATGGTAATGAATTAACTGTTCATTTAATAGGAGCGTTTAAGAGTTTTAGAAAACACACCAGTTGAATTTCATTAAAGAGGTGTTTTCGCGGGTGTGTTACTTAGGGGAAAAGAAACGGTGGGGCTCGTGCGGGCCCCACCTCAAAAATATCATACCTAGAGGGTAGGATATTTTGGGTTCCACCCTATCCGCTTCAACTTAGATTAAGAAGATTTAAGTGGATTTAAGTGGCTTTAAGTGAAATAAAATAAAGTTGCCGCACCACTTTATTTTATTTCCTCTCTTAACGCCAAAAATTAAAAACCACACCCGAGAAAACGCAACTCCAAAAGAGGTGTTTCTAAGCAAGTACTGGCGCTGCGATTCCATCGGTGGCCTCGGAATTTGATTCCGAGCACCGGTTCAAAAGTTAGGAAAACCCGCTCGTTCGTTCACTGAACGTACCCGAGGCAAACTTCAGAAAATGATTCCGGGCACACCGGGCCTCGGAATCAGGTGCCGTCAGAAATTGCGTTCTTTTAAAATTCCAAAGAAAATTATGAAAAAAAATTCCTTGAATTTTACGGGTCTTTAAAGTTATTATGTAGATTTTTCAAATAATGAATGCTTTGATTTTAATGATACAAGTTATTAATTTAACGTACATAGAACATACAATGTTTATACATTAGATCATAACATTATGTGTAGACAAAATATAAACTATTTAATTATTTAAATATATAAGTCGTAGATTTGGAATAGAAGGATTCGACATTACAATGTTCATTCATTGAGAAAATTTTCTCAAAATAATTTTATTTATAACTTTCTTGATATTAATTTAGAGAGAAATAAACTATGTGATGCATGCTAAAAGGGAAATAAACATAGCTCATATTTGAAACCAATTATAGAAATCTCTACTTATAGAAATATTGATCATATTGATATGGATTTTTTTATACCAACTATAACTGTAAGGCTTATTGGTAAGTTATTTTGTATGTGTTAGTTGATTATTTTTCAAGATTTACACTGTTTTACTTTTTAAGAATTAAAATTGAATATTTTTTTTTAATTCTTGTAAACAATAGAAAAATGAAAAAATTGGAAAAACTGTGACTTTGAGAAGTGATCATGGAGTTGATTTTGGTAATCATGAATTGAATTATTATTTCTTTAATTATGGAATTAAGGATGAATTCTCTATCCCTAGTACACCTCAAGGTAATGGTGTTGTATAAAGAATAAATAAGAATTTGTAATAAACTTCCAAGACCATTTAAGTGAATATAACATGCCTAGTTATTTCAAGGTTGAGGTTGTTAACACAAAATGTTTTATCATTAACAGAGTACTGATAAAAACTATTTTAAAGAAAACACCCTATGAGTTGTGGAATAATAAAAAACCCAAGGATGGATACTTCAAAGTGTTTTGATGTAAAGTTTACATATTGAACACCAAATACAATCTTGTAATTTTTGATCAAAAGGATGATGAAGGTATCTTCCTAGGATACTCTACTACTTCCAAATATTATAGAGTTTTTAATAAAATGTCATGGACTATTGAAAAATCATATCATGTAAATTTTGATAAAATTGATCCTTTCGATCACAAAATGACTCAAATTAGTGATCAAGAAGATTGAGTCAAAATAATGAGAGCTAAAATTATATTATATGACAATAAGGATTATGATTTGGAACATGGTTATCATAAACCAAATCCAATAACTTTGGACACCAGTGAACTATAAATTTTGTTGCCTAAAACACCTATAAACCATAAAGACCATCCTTTAGAAATAGTTATATGAAACCTATGTGAAGGAGTATTCATTATAAGAAATATAAGAAATTTTTTTTAATTCTAATCTTTTCTATCCCAGTTATAACCTAAATTCCTAAAATAATCCTTGTTAGATGAAATTTTATTCTTATCAATGAAAGAATATCTAAATCAATTAAAAATAAATATAGTGTGGGAACTAGTTAAAATACCATCAAATTTCCATGTTATTATAAAGAAATGGGTTCTTAGAAACAAACAAGATGACCACAGTGTAATAACTATAAATAAGGGTAAACTAGTTTCTAAAGGATATAATTAAGAAAAATCAATATATTATGAAGAGAAATTTTCCCTTGTACCTAGATTAAATGATATTATAATCCTTTTAGCATAAGCATCCTATATGAATTTCAAATTATATAATATGGATGTAAAATATGACTTTTAAAATGGTTTTTAATGGAGGAAGTTTATATAGAAAAACCTCTTGGTTTTGAAGATACTCATTTTCAAAATTATTTTTTCAAACATACCAAGGCTCTATATAGACTTAAACAAGCTCCAAGGGAATGTTATGAAACAATAAGTTCTTTTCTTTTTTGAAAAGGTTTTAAAATAAGAATAACATATTATACATTATTTAATAAAAACAATTTCTCTATTATTTTTCTAGTAAAAATATGTGTAGTTGATGTTATTATTTTATCAACAAATAAAAATTGTGAAATGAATTTCCAAAACATATGAAAAAAGAATTTGAAATGAGTATTTTCAGTGAAGTAGTCTATTTTATCGGATTTCAAGTTTATCAAAAATATTTCAGAAATATTTTAAATCAAATAAAATTCATAATTGACTTACTTAAGATGTGTTGACTTGAAAATTGTAAGACTCACTCAACTCTTAAGAGATCCAATATCAAGATTGACTCATATGAAACTTGAAAACCATATGACAACAAGTTGTATAGAGGAACCATTGTAAGTTTTTGGTACCAACTCTAAGTGGACAAGACAATATTTTTCAGTATGTATCTGTGAAAGATTTAAATGTAATAAAAAATAATAGCAGTTAATTACTACAAAAAAAATTAAAGTATCTAGAAGGAATCATAACACTTTCTCTTCTTTTACAAAAAAACTTTTGATTTTAATTTAACTTCATACTTAGATATTTATTTTTTTGAATGTATATTAGATTGGAAAATCACCTTAGGATCCTTTCATTTTCATTGTAAACTTATCATGTCTTGGTCAAGTGAAAAGAAATATTTTATAGCACTATCAACTGATGAAGCTGAATATATTTTCATAGGTAGTTCTTATGCACATGTGATGTGGATAAAACACACCCTGATAGATTTTGGATTTAATTTTAATTTTTTTCCAATCAGATGCGATGACATTAGTTCTATAAACATCTCAAAGGAAACAATAAACCATTTAATAATAATGAACAATTATTTTAGATATCATTTATTAAGAGATCATGCACTGAAATATGGTATCTATTTAAAATTTATTTGAACAGGAAAATGATTAACAGATATTTTCAATAAACTTATTCCTGCTAATAGATTCGATTTCATTAAATCAAAATTAGGTATGTTTAATTTTATAAAGTAATATTTTATATTATATTTCTCCTATAAATAATGAGAACATTATATTTTTTATTTAAATATCTTTTTGTGTCACTGTTTCGAGTAATGGTCACATTTCATATAACATGTCACATATATTTAGATTAATCTATCATTATTGTGAGACCCCTCAATTATGGAGAAAAAAAGGATTTATTATCAACTTTACATGAAAAAACAACCCACAGACCCTTTTGAACCCTTTCTCTTTTCTTGAATGATTGTTACCATATCCTTATGACCCTTCAATCCCTCAACAAATATGAAAATAAAAAAATGGAAAGATCTGATGGTGCTTCATCTAATTGGATAAAACATCAATGGATATCAATAAAAGTGTTAAGTGGAAGATCCAATGATTTCAAATGTCCTGACATAACAGACATATTGTTGATGAAAGTTGTCAACCATCAAGAATGGGAATATCTTTTTCATGTGTCTTGATCCATTATAGTATTCAAGAAAGTAGTTAGTGAGTTATATGAGTTGTTTATTTTCCACTTAGTTGATGATGAAAACCTAGTCATTGCATATTTCAACTAGAAAGATATGTCGCTAACTTCTGCCAAGATAGCCGAAATGTTGAATGTTCCTGATAAAGGATACTCATTCTTCCATACCTATTTATCCTCCATGGATAGTGTTACTCCTATAGAAATCACAAAATCTATTTTTAGAATTGACATCATTGAGAAAAATAAATTTAAGAACTTAGAGCTATAAATAAAGGTGTTGATCAAATCCATTTAGACAAGGATCTATCAAATAGTTAGTGAGTTTGATAAAATTATTTTTCAATATGTTTCATTACTTTATTTGTTTATTCTAGAAAAGCCTATGAACTTAGCATGATATATCTTACGATATATGTTCCATGTACAAAACAAGTCTCCCATTATTTACCCATATAAAATAATCCTAACTTTAGTATTTCTGAATGCTAAAGTTGTTTTGGAAGACAATGATTCAATTATGTGCCATGGTTTGACAAACTTGAATGAAAATGTTTTAAGAAAAATTTTGTTGCATTGGGATTTTTCCTTGAATAAGTTGATATCCTTTCCGTCTATTCTAGAAACAGACTCTTCTATGACTTAGGGGGATCAACCTAGTATTCTTGAGACACCAATATTGGTGGAATAATCATCTCATCATTTTGATACTATAAAAAAGTTGTGATGAAGAATAATAAACTCTTAATATAATAATAAGAGTTTGGATTGGAATTCCACCAATCCCACAAGAAATTTTTCAGGCCTATCTATTAGTCCAAATTCTAAACAAAAGGATAGACATAGCTATCATTCAGATGTTTACAAATATTCAGGATAAGACAATCTCTATAAAGTCCATATTATCTTCTTTCTTGGTTAAGTATCACTCCCAAGAGATAGTGATAATGACGGAAGAATGAATTTGACAAATAGATTCATAAGAATTGTGTCATGTGGATGCAATACCTAGTGTTTCTGAGAATCAACCAGTTCAAGAAGAGAGTGTTGATGTTAAAAATGAAAGGGTTTCCCATGTTCCTCAAGAATATCAAAATTAAGAAATGCCAAAAATGTAAAGAATTTTTTCTAAAAGACCTCAGTAGAGTCAATGAATAATAGCATCTAAATTTGAGACCCTAAAAGCTTAAATCTATGATTAAAATCAAGAATTAATAACTCTATATGATTATATGGACTCAAAATATGACATTTAGGAAGTAAGACTATTGGTAAACTCTATTTTAGAAAAGTGTTCAGAACGACCCCTTGTTGGAACCATGCTCAGTTCAGATGTTCAGTTAAGGATAATAAAAATATATCAAGTTGTAGACTCAGTAACTGTAGTTATTTATTCTCTTAAATGTGAATTTTTGATAAGTGAAATATGTCAAAACATCTAAATAACTGTGGTTAATGAAGTCATAAGACTACCCAGTTCAATAAAAGAAGTTGTTGAATCTGGTGATAGATCAATACAAGATTTAAGTTCTATGCTCAACCAGAAGCTATCAAAATCTCAAGAAACACCTCTTTAAATAAATAAGGACATAAGTTTCATCATTAAATTTTTAGGATGGTAATATGGAAATTCGAAAAAAAGTGTGGAGAAATAGAAAAGAAAATGGAATATCTTCATGAAGTAGTGGTAAACAATATCAAGAAGAATTTCTCTGATGACGATGAAATAGAAGTTGATAAATTTGCAGAATCCTTAGAGTGAGTTAAGCCTTTCAAGGAAAAAGAAATTTTTTATTCTATAGAGATTTAAAACTATCAGTTTGAAGTTTTAATGAACTTGTTATCCTATTTTTCTAAGAAATTATACATCAATAACATTGTTGGAAACATTTCTCAAAGGTTGTGGAATGACTTTACAAATCTTCTGGACTATTTCAATAATGACATGGTAAAAAGAATTGATGCATGTTCTAACACTCTTTCAAATCTATGGGAGAAGGATACATGGACCTCATATTTCTTATTATTACTCACATGCCTCTCAAAGTCTAAAAGATATATTTACTATATTTTAGGATCATCAAAATAAATAATAATGGTTTTGTAAAGATATGATTTTCATTCTTAACTTAACCATACTTTATACTACCTTTTACTCATGCAGATAAATATGATTTCTCTAGGGCACAACAAGCATCTTTTAACATTCAGTCGATACCAGTTCAGTTATCTTGTGAAGATCACCCTGATCTTAGAGAATCATTACTAATGTTAATTAATGCTTTTGGAACAATAGATGAAGCCCCTCTACCTTCATCCTTATTACCTAATGAACAACCCCTCTCTTTCAAGAAACCATCTTACAAAATACATTTTTAGTAGTGTATTTGATACTCATCTCTTTCAAGTTCATGATATTGGTTTTCTAGTTGTTGGTAATTCTAAAAACATTTTAATTATGAAAACTTTAATGGAATGTAAAAATCCGCATCTGTTTATTTTAATATCACATTTGGATGATATTGATATCTTGCCTTAATCTTTTTAATAAATTATATTATTACCTTAATATTATTAATAATCTTACTTACGTTTATGAGTTGTTAATCATTATTCAGACTTTATTTTTAGCAAGTAAATGTTTTGGATTATATTTTTTTCTTTCAATGTTTAGCTTTATTATACTCATATACTATTATTTAAATGTTTAATTATGAACTTTATTTTCTACCAAAACCCTATTCCATTTACTGATATCTATGTGTAATATAAAAATATTTTCCTTATTACAATTCTTTTTTTATATCATAAAAAGGGGGATAGGAAAAGGAAAATAAAAAAATTTACTTGTATTTTAGAATTGATTCTTTTTTTTAAAATATGGGGACAAGAAAAAAAAATATTTCTAAAAAAAAAGGAAACATCTTCCTTTATGAATGGTTAAAATCTAATATAGGACATTTCTCCATTACATGGGTTTTTTATCATAAAAAAGGGGTATTGTTGTAAATAGTACATTTTTCTAATATATATCTGCTTTACGTGTTTTGATGATTCACAAAATTATTACTCTTATTCTAACAAGTTTTTTAACTATTTTAGATTATAATTATCCTACATTTTCTTCTAAAATTCTTATCTCACTATGTGAAAGTACTTGATCTTACAAAATATGAAAAAAAATCTTTAGTTGTTCGGAATTAGAAAGTATCATGTAAGAATTTAGCTTATGATGTTTGACTGAATCACTCAAGGAAGATATTTTAGTCATAATGAAAATGAGAAAGGAATTTATTATTGGGAGAAGAATATTGGTATCCATATGAATTTGAAGAAATGTTAATGTTACATTATAGTAAAACTTTATCTTATGTTGGAGAATTATATTTCACTATGTAAAAGAGTGATTATCTTAAAAAGACAATTTGACTTATCTTATAAAGGATATCCTATGTTGAATAGTATATTCAGCCCATATCCTATTAATATATTATTTTTCCTAATGGAATGATTACTTTACTAATCTCTTTATAAGTAACTTCATACCTTTTGAGTACATCAAATAAGATTATCTATTTAAGTAAATATTGGAATGCACAAGACTTACGATGAATAAAAAAATAGAGAATAAGAAAATCTCTAACATATAGATCACAAAGAAAAAATCGATATTTGGAATGTGAAGATACATACTCTTTTTAGCCTATCTTTTTCAGGATCTTTTCATTGATCATTGTATTGTTAGACTTATATTGTACTCAATTTTAATCAGTATATAAAATAAATAGTTAGAAACAACACGAATAGAATAATTGAACATAAAGAAGAATGAAAATATGTTTTCCTTTATCTAACATCGAAGATCTGTAAATATTGATGATCAATATTCCTAGTTCAAATATTATCAATTCTATAAACTACAATGAAAATCATCCCAAGATGGACCTTAATGTCTATAATTCTCATAGGATGAATATTCATCAACTGTCAGCTTCTTTTTTCAACTGTGTGCTGCAAACGTTTTATAAATATTGAATCTCCTTCTATCATTCTTACACTTAGTATAAGGGTTTATGATACTATGGATAGTCCATATAAAGGGAGGTCCTAGTCAAAATCTCTTAAACATTTATATTAAGTGAAAACTACTTATAATAAAATGGGAGCCCCCAAAAAAGGGTTGTTTGGAGAAAATCACCAAAGTCGGGGAGTATAGCATTATTAGAGTGGACTAGTGGATTTATGTTCCCCAATCCATTATAAATAAATAAGTTCAATTTCCTTTCTACTTTTTTTATTTTTTTGTAACATATACTCTTATGAAAGAAATATTGAACATATATTCTTTGAAGAGGGTGGTATTATTTTTAGGAAATTATTAAGAACTCTATCACCCCCTCTTAGTTTATTTAATCATCCATTATCATTGATAACACCCTAAACTTGATGAACTCGTCACCTTAAAATGATAGCTATGTCGTCTCAACATACTTATCATTATCACCCCATGTCTCATGGGCCACGCTGAACCTGACAAACCACATCACCTAAATACAGGTGATCAACATCACCTCAATCCTCAGTCTTCACCCATCATATTTGCTGGAACAATTGAAATTAATATAAACAATTCAATTTAACTAAAAATACATAGATACCCTAATCATCCAAGTGGTCTCAATCCCCTTTACCTAGCATAGCATGTATAAATGGACAAGGGAATTCCAAATGACTTCCCTTGGCATAAATTTATTAATTTAAATGAATCAATTAAATTAATAAGGATCTTACTCAGTGAAAAACTACATGAATAGTTAATAACTCAAAAAACACCTACAAATTCATGTATAAATATAAAAACCACCTACCTTATACTCATAGGATATCACTATTATGATATTGGAACTCGAGTGTAATTAAATGAAAATGGTGTTTCAGATAAACTCCATATAAATAGGGTAAATGATCTCAAATGGATTTATCATTCCATATGGAAATATAAATAAAAAAGATAATATAGAAAATTAAAGGCCTTATAGAGACGAATCCATAGCCACCGATAAAGAAAGAATCAGAGTCTATAGGAGGAACTTACCACAAATTCTATAAATAGGGCAAAGGAATGGATTCCTTCTTCTATTCATGTGGGTGAAAAAAGAAAGTATAAGAATAAAATAAATATTTAAGGAAGGTAATATTAGTAATTTCTCCCAAATAAAGGATATTCAAGGTTTTTCTAAATGGTTCGGCTAACTGTGTGCCCACTGTGTGGTGATCATTGTTCAATAACCATATACACATGGGCTAGGAACAAGGTTTATCAAACCTTGAGCAGGACATGCAAATTCCCTCTGATGAATACTAAAAACAATTCACACATTCATGTGTCCCCCGCCCACATGGTTTGAATAAAAATGTCTAGTGTTGTAGGTGGGTTATGTGGTTTCTCCTCAGAGGTTGTACAGTTTGTTTAAATTTTATCCCTCAGTCTGCACTTTCCTGAAACTAAGTCTTCAGGACCTGTTGAATTCATAACTCACCCAATGACCTGAGACACTTGATAATCCTAAACAACCATCTAAAAATACCTTTGGTAAATAAAACTCTTGTACTTTCATTCTAAATCCCAAAAAAAATTGGCCCTCCAACCAAATGTTAAATTCAAATAGGTTTATGATTTTCAAACCACTCAAAACTATGGATGATACAATCTCTCCATCTTCGCATATCTAACCCCAATTTATCGAGCATTACTTAGAGATGGTACAAAATAAAACCATCTCATATATATCAACCATGTCTACCCCAGTCAGTCACAGGTTAACACCCCAAAACGAACTCCCCACCTTAGTAGTTAACTTTTAAGTGGCTTCCTAGAACAAAATTAAACATCCAGATTGTTAAACTAACCATCCCTAAACACAAAAGTCCTACCATTATGCATCATTATTCCTACACCTCGTCAGGTTCTCAATTCATTCCTATTTCATATCTAACACCCATAAAATCTCAAATATCATTAGATTCCCAAAGGTACATGTGTCATACACGACACCCATAATAACCTATATCTGATTAGATTCCCCTTAATCCTACACTTCAATGGATGCAAAAAAAATTGTCCCACATCATATATATAAATATTTATTCCCATAAAAATATTGATTCTTATGAACCTCATATAAAACCCACATCACATGGATATACATATTCCAACACGCCTTATATTTGAATATATAACACATAATAATCAATTCAATCCTACCAACTAGCACCTGGTTAGTCTAAAAACTAAAATTGTACACTATGTACACCAAAACTAGCCAAAGCCTAAAAATAAAAGACACGCGGTCACACCAATTATGTACCTCTAACATTCATTGGGTCATTACCATGATCTACACTTGATATCTTAACTGCGTACACATAGCCTAAATATTGACTATATGAGGCCTAGACTATCTATAGATCTACACCAATTACCACCCAATAACCCCCACTATTGGTCCCCAATGACTCTTTCATAGCATATGCATGAAACTAAATCCCAACTACCATCTCCTTGTACCTATCATGGTCACACCCCAGATCCTTGAATCTGATCTAGTCCTTAGAACCCAGTTGTTCAAAAAAGGATGCCTATATAACCTCTCTAGATAGCCCATCATTAGACTTTCCCAACACACCTTCAGAACCAGATCAAACTAGGTCCGAACATGCCCTAGTTTCCCGTAATTGAAGCACAATAATAAATACCCACTCCTCAGTTGTTTTCCTAAATCTCTATATTTATTTTCCAATTGAGAGTTCTCATAGTGATACTTCATTCTACTTAAAGAATCACTGCTAAAATCACTGGACTAAATCACTTTTCTCACATATTACATCTCCATCAAGTTTCCCTCGACTATCAAAACCTGGTTGACCGCCTATAAAAATTACATCAACCAGAAGATATTTACCATCACTCAGATGGAATACCTTAAACCATTATCAAAATTCCTCACCCATGAAATATCATTTCCAACGATAGTAAGAGATAATTGGGAGAGTCCCTTTAAAGTAGATTCACAATCCATGAATGATTCATCATCTAGTTGGAGATTTATGAATTCATGGGATCAATCTTCCTTTGGAATAACTAATAAGAACTGATTAAATAATATATTCTCAAATTCCTTCCAAGTTAGTCCTTCATGTCTTCCTACTTGTACCTCTACATCCCACAAATTCTTTATTGGTCTATGGAGAATATAAGTTTCTAGATTCACCCTCCACCCTAGGGGTGCCTCAAGAAGGTCAAAAATAATCTTCACTGATTCGACCCAATTATCAAAAACCTTTGGTCCACCCCCACCCTAAAGTGTATGTGGGTAATTATATAATAACTCAAAATTCAAGTATACAATATATGGATCTACCACCTAATCTCCTTAGATCGATACACTATATGACATGAAACTAGCTTGCCTCAATCTGCTCGTGTAGACATAGACCAAATTCTTCCATATGATGTATTTTTATACCCTATTCCTAAGCATGTGCATATATTTCATCATCATCTCGACCCTCTGAGGCCTCATCCAAACCCTTAGGGGCCTAATCTCATGAATTATTATGTGGAACCATATCCCCTCCCTCCTGAAACTCCGCTAGAAGTCATCTAAGTGGAATCCAATTGAATACCAATAACAACGGTCAAACATCCATGATGGTATTTTAACCTAAACCCTAGATCTATAAATAGATGGTTATGTCTATTGTATATGGTTTATCAAAAAATTATAATATATAATTGTTGTTCACAACATACTTCTCTCTCTATATCTCAAACCCCTCCTCTCTTACTCAAAATAATGTGAAGAATTCCTTCAAGCCCAAAGGATGTAGGGGATATCAAGATGAATAATCCAAGAAATTTTATTCATCGTGCTGGCACCCTAAATTAATTAGCATTGTTGGAGATAAAAGGATCATGTGTGGATCACCTCTATAGGGAGTATACACTTAAATCATTATAGCACAATAGTGGTAATACAAAAGGTTTTATGGAAGATCAATAATGAAATTCATGAAATAATCCTATGTTGAGGTAATTATTTCATTAGTTATTAATAAATTAATTAATAATTTAATGTGAAATATCCTCTATTAAGTTTTCAGGAAACTCTAGATTAAAAAGATATTTAAATTTAATGCCCAGAAAAATCACTTCTACTATGGGAAGAACCCACAAAATCCTCTCACAGACTCTTAATAGAGTAAATAAAATAAAAGTTATGAAATATAAAGTATAAATATTAAACAAAATTTATTATGGGTGTTTATGATCTTGCATTGCGATTTACTCCATCACTACCTTCAATGATAAATGAAGATGAGGAAGATAAACCTAAATTTAATATCTCAAACATTTTTTTGAGATTCAATAACTATATCTAGAATGAAAATTTGATGTATATTTATTAAGGTTCAAGATCACATCACTAAGAGAAAGATGAACAATGCAAACCTTATATTTATAATGAAGAAAAAAAATTATACTCAAAGAGAATGGGGAAGGAAAGAAACATATTGGGATCCTTCCAATTAGCTTGAGGAACACAAATTGTATTCCTAATAATTATTCAAAAATAAAACATAAAAATTGGTTTCAATCTAAATAACAGGTAGAAAATATACACATTTCATACTTTCTTGTGAACTTCCTCATCTTTGGGTGGATACACAGTGAGTGATAAAATTTTCTTGTAACTGCATGAAAAATAACAACATGTTCCTTTCTTGTGCAGTAAGTGACCCCCCCCCCCAAATTATTCTCATCGTAACTATAATCGTATAGCACATCTATCTTTGAATTATTAATTTTTAAAAAATTAGGTAACTTATTAATTTATAATAATTTAACATGACACTATAATAGATTTGGGCCACTACTCAAAAATATATTTTATGGGTTTTTATATAGTCTCAAACTCACAAAGGGTATAGTTCCAAGAACAGTGCAGTTACTCGCAAGATTCAAATCCAAATCATTGAGTGGAGCTAAAATCTTTTCATGTTAGCTTTTAAAAATAATTCACATTGGTTTTTAACACTCCATTGTATCTCACAAGATTGAGTTCTATAGTAGAAACAAAATGAGTAGGTTTTTTTCACTCTAGGATGGTTAGGCCCCAAGAGAATTAAAAATCTAGAGGTCCTAAAATGAGTTTAATCTAGTAATCAAACAATAGAAGTAGCTAATATATTAACCAAATCATTCAATGTATGCATCAGCAAAAAAACATCTCAACTAGAGGAAGCATAAATGTCTTTTGAAATCATACTTGAAATTTATTTTTGAATTTTTTTGTTAATATTTTATATTATCTGAGAGTATTTATGTTTGGAACCATTCATACATTGTTGGTAGATAAAGAATCAACATCATTGGGAAAATTTGAAGGTGTCTATATTCTTCTTCAATATGATCCACATATAGATATAAGAACCAATTATCACAAATTCATAAACTTGATCTCATTTTATCGGTTTCAATTCACTGAGCTAATATTCTTTGGTGGTTCATTAAGGTTAATGAGATTATAGGATCGAGATTTCATGACTATAAAGGTTTTTCTTCAAAAAATCTATTATGGACATTAAAGCTTTTTCTCTTTATTTTTTTAACTCCCTAATTCACTAATTATTTATTTGATCCTATACCCTAATTATTTTTGTATGATAAGGTCAATAGTAATTGTAATCTTCCAATTAATATATTATCAAGATTAATTTGGATTCAATCAATTCTTTAAGGTATTAATCGGTTTATCAAAGATTAAATTAGTGGATGTCCTCAGTTATTAGGTCTCTTAAAGGCATGGAAGAATGGTGATGGAAGAAGAATACCTAAAGAAAATATTTACTTTTTTATTCATGGTTTATCAGTAAATCACCCCCCATGTTTGATTGAATTTTTCAAGAATGGTAGGAAGGTGTGGTGCATAGTAGAAGGATGGAACAATAGTAGAAGGAATAGAATAATGGGTATGGAAAGGTTTTAGGTTGGATCCATGGATACTGTGGAGTCATAGAGCACCTACAATAGTAGATGGATCGTCTTATCCACTAGTGGTAATTTTAACAGGAACAGTCGATCCTTCATGGTAGTAGGTCGTAGTCTCGTATTGATGGTTACACATAGGTAGTGAAAACAATTTCCTTATAAAATATCTTCTTAAATTGTAATATTAAATAATTAATTTATGAAATTAAAAAACAACATAATAATTTCAAAAACAAATTTTAAATGAAATTAACTAAATATATTTATTTAAAAATGAAAAAAAAATAAAGAAAAATTATATTTTGTAAAAACTAAAAATAGAAAATATTTTCAATAAATTTATATTAAAACATAGTGTTAAAAAATTCAATAATACTCCATTATTATCATATTTCAACTATTAAAACCTTAATATAAATAAAAAACAAAGGTGAAAATTTTATCAAATAAATTCCAAATCAGATTTCCACACAATTAATTAATTTTCCTCTGGGAAAATTTATTTTATTTTTTATTTATTAGAATTATAAAAATTCATGATTATCCAAACTAGGATTAAAAACCCACCAAAATTAGGATAACCAGAAAAATAATATTTACCAAAAAAATTACTTATCTTCTTTGTTAATATCAATAACTACACTAATTTAAGTAAAAGTCATTAATTTTTTCTAGGTGTGAAATATATTTGATTTAAGGGGAATTAAAACTTTAGCAAGAATCACTTTAAATTTAACTCTATTCCAGGTTTCTCAAACTATAGATCCCATTCCCACTTCATTCATACAAATCCAATGATTTTCTTATATGTTCATTTTCCCCTTCTTCATTTGGTTTCAATATCCCCTTCACCTTAATGAATTAATTTTTTACAATTAGATACATTTATTTGATATTTTTTCCATGTTTTGCACAATGATTATTGAATTTACAAATGGATTTATTTATTTATTTATTTTTCTTCATAATATCTCAAATATTCATCCATGAAAACCATTTTTCAATTTTATTCCTGTTTAAAATGACTTATGTGACTATATTTTGAGTTGGATCCCTGAGGTGTTTTATTTAAAAAAGGTTGAGTTACTAGGTTCATGTTCAATAATCCAGTTTCATCATGTTCTAATTCCAATTCACATAAAAATATTTAATTTCACACTCAATTCCATTGATAAAAATCATAATTTCCATAAAATAAGTGGGTAACATCATTCAGTAATCATTAAAATCTTGAAACATCAAAACCTGTGGAATCTCTCAAAAGGAGTATGAAATATTACACTATGTGGGACACGTTAAATTTCATTTTCATAAAAAAATTAAATTTTATTTATAGAAATATGGAAGATCCAAAATAGATTCTTTAACATGTGGAATATTTGAAAAAAAAATTAGGGGTTTCAAATGTGTACAAAATTAATGGATAGTTCAACAATATTATATACCCCAATCCCCCTCAGTTAAAACTTGAATTGTGTGTACATTTTAAATAACATGGTTTAAAACAATTTTTAATTTTTAATTTTTCATAGAACTTTTAAATAAATTGTTATCTGGTTTAAAAATAAACATTCCTCAAAACACAACCAATCATAAATTTACAAATCATATGAAATCTCGTGAATTAATTTTTTTAATAAGAAATATATTTTAATAATTAAACTTTAAAAAATAGGATGATGATTAATAAAACAACATAATTTTAATGTAATTTAATTTTTATGGTGTAATAAAGGTTCAAAAAGTTTATTTGAAATAGATTTTTAGCACCCTAAATAATAGAAATATGGACACTCAGATAATAAGTAAATATAAAAATAATTCAACTTAAACCCGAGATATTCCACCACACTTAATTCCCAAAAATATGTGGAAAAAATATTTAAATGATAAGAATAGAAGAATAATATTCTGAATGTGGAAGCTTCTAAAAATTTTTGTTCCACTGAATGAAAATACCTTAGTTTTCTTTGTGAAAGATCCATGGTTGATCCATTCAATTCACAAAATATTATAAATGAGTAATATTATTAATATAAAATATAATCTATAAGAATTAGTAGCCAAGGTATTTTTTATGGAGTTTTATCTAGTAATATCAAGCATAAAGAATCTCACTTCTAAGAAAATAACAAAAAATAATAATGGTATAAGTTTTATTTTATAGACGATCCTCATCTATTAGTTGGGTATATTGAATCAATCGTACCCCATATGAATGCGATTCAAGTTTATTTCCTTAGAAAAAATTAAGAACATTTAAAAAATTAAATAAAATTAGGAAAAAAAATTAAAACTAGAAATTATTGGGATAAAAACCAATATGTAGTTTATTTATATTTTTCTTAGTTGAAAAACATGTGGTTCCACCCCAACATGATAGTGGATGTAGCTTATTCATTAATACATTAATGTTTCTCTCTTTTATATCTTCAATGATTTGTAAATTTTTGTTTACCCATTTTAAAACATCCTTGAATTCCCCCTTCTTATAATTATATCTCATAAAGTAATATATATAGAGAAACATGGTGTATATATACTTACCATTATCTTTTTTCAGGAGGAATAGAATATACAGTTTTTGGGAAATAAAATCTTGATGTGACATGTCTTATGCTTTATTCAAAAATATTATTTATTCATTAATTATAATTAATGATTAAACATCATATTTAACACCCATGAACTATTCCAATACTTCCTCTTACACTTCTATAGCTCCCAAAATTGAAACATCTACATCAATAAGGAATTCAAATAATTCCATGTCAAGTACAGGTTTCATTCTATCAAAGATATCTAATAAATCAAAAGTCCCAACTATTTATAATATGTATATATATATATATATATTGGGATAAATAATATGAAAATGAGGTTAAATAACAACAAGATCATTTTAAAACACAACTTTTTCATTAAGTTATTGATCACCTTGAGTAAATTTAGTTAGTCACTCATTAAGAGGTACCTAAGCCCTTGGGAGTATTTCTTAGTCTGTAGTAAGGTAGTTAGACTCCTCTAACCACTTCTCAAAGTAATCAACATTAGTTTTATTTTCATCTAAATGATAATAGAGGGTTTATTTAGCCTATAAAAATCATTAAAGGAATTGATAATTAATAAAACAATCAGAAAATAAAAAATCATTCAAATAAATAGTCAAAATAAATTGATAATCCAACATATATCCATCTTGGTAAATTTACATAGGTCACTTATCTTGGTTCCCATTAAAATAAAATGCAGCATTTTGATTTTTTTTAGTTTTAGATTATAACTAGTGAACACTTCATGTTCAAATATTAGAAACCCCGTATCTTCTTAACTTTTATCCTTAGAGACATTTCAAAGAAAAATGACTATTGAGGATCTGTCACGTTCTCATGGTCCTCTTAGATTGAGTAAGATGATCTAATGAAGTTCATTAGTCACTTAGTAGCCTCCAGGTTCTTCATACCAGGTAACTAAACCATTTTCCTAGAATTAAAGTACACCACATCTTATGATACATGGGTAAGTTTTTTGTACCTGAGACTTCCCTAAATGTGATAATGATTAAATAATATTTAGGTATATCATTGTTGATATTGGTAAAATTAATAATTAAATAAAATAAAAAACACATGAATAAGTATTGTGTCCATAATAATAGTACCAAAATATGATTCCACCCATGACATAAGGGTTTATCAAAGATACATTTATAATCTCCCAATAAATAGAACAGTTCTTAACCTCAGGGTCACTCTCAAAGAAGAATTGTTTTCTCGTTCTAGTGATTATTATAGAATATTTTTTTTAAATATTCATAAACAATAAAAAATAAAACATGTAGAATCAATTATTTAAGCATAGGTGATATTTTTAGGATTGATAATAAGAAAAAATAGGGGGAATTAGCAAGGTAGATGAGATAAATCTAGTAATAAAAAGGTCCAGATCTAGTTTTATTCACTTTTTAACTATTTATCATGGTTATAAAGAAGTAAATGACCAAATAACTCAACCTCACTCATTTCATGTTATATATTTTAATAATCCTCTCTCACCTAGAAAATTGAACAAACATACACAGAACCACTTCAATGCATGAGAGTTCTCTCAAAAGTGAAATAATTTCCCATTTGAACCTCCTCAACAAGGAGTAAATTCCTAGACATAGTGATCCTTATAATACCATCAATCACACAACCTGTCACAAACAATAGATAGAGTAACTAAAATACTAAGTGGGAAAATATTGAGGGGGTGATTACAAACGGTTGTTGTGGGTGGTTCTACTCTTACATCGCTACATACACTATAATAGTCTAGTGAGAGAAATGAATAAGGGAATGATCAACATGAATTTTAGATCTCCATGAAGCATTAGATATTCAATCTATATTTCTATATTGAAAATTATTTCTCTATTTCTAAATTTTTGATATAAAAAATCAATGGGGAGAAGAACAATACAAAATGTTTATTTATAATCAATAATAGAATAACACTCAATTATTATGGGAAAGAAGGATATAAAAGGACTAGGATCATGTCGATTAAGAAGGGGGAACATGAATAAAATCAACCTGGTTATTTTAAAATTAATTATAAAACAAGGTAACATCCTAACTAATAGGGATTAAATATCCACATGGTTCACATTCAAGTGTTCTTCATTCTTCAGGTCATAAGGAAAATTCGTGTCACAATCTCCATGGGTTTTCTCAGTCAAATCAGTCATCACATCCAAATTTTTCTACTCTATATCTCTTTAGAGTTGTTCTATAGGTCTTATAAATGACTTAAAAATCATGGTCAAGAACTTTATATAGACTGTATCTTTCTATTAATATAAATTGATAACTATTGTGTGGAAGGAATTCACTAAACCCATTAATATGTGGGGTCTTAGCATAAAGGACCTTGTGATTTTTAATGAAATCCCTCTTAATAACTTCACTTGGAATCTAATTGTGTATAATGACTCTTAAATTTATTTTCTTTCAAGTAGGTTCAATGTAATTCTTCTTAATGGATACCCTCATTATCTTGCATCGTCTACTTTTCATGATACTAGGCACTCTTATACTGACATCATGGATAATTCTAAGTGGATAGTCAGCATGAAATCATGCCTTAACTGCTAGAGTACTCCCTATATAGATAGAACACTCAAGGACATCATTTAAATCCCTCCAAAAAAAGTCATTAAATGTATGTTGTTGAACTCCTTCTCCATGACAACAACATCAATGAAATTATTCCATATCTAGTTGAGTTGGAAATACAATGTTATCCCTTTATTTAGAGAGACACTTTTATATGGATGATGAATATAAATGGTCATTTTAATTTCAAAGATTCCAATATGATGAAATGTGATGGATCAATCATAACACCATCATGGATACTGATTTTAAAGGAACATTTCAATGATCCATAAAAGTTTATGTTTCCTTGGAGAATCTATAAAATAATATTTCTCACATATGATCAACTCAAAAGATTTTGATAACAACTTGTTTCATATTGTCACATATGTATGATAGATGAGGAAACTTTTCATCACCTCTTAGTGGAATTCATATTTTCACATAATCTTTGGGAGTATTTATAAAACATTTTTGGAATTAGAATCTACACATATAGTTAGCTAAGGGATCTCCTGGAGGCCATCTATAATTATAGAAAAAGTGAGAACATTAATGGCATACCTAAGAAACCCATGATGCTCAAATATATCTTTTGGATCCCATTGATATACTTGTGTAACAAGTTTAATATTGATAGAGTGGTAACTAAAACCTTAGGACCCTCGGGTTACAGATGAATTTTCCACACCCCTCATGCTTTTGTAAAAGGTTACTTTCACCACTACATCAGAATTGTAATTTCATATGAATCCAATTAATAGGCTTTGATATATTCAATTAAACATGATTTTGTCTATGAATAGTACCCTATATAGATTGATTATGACTATAAACTTATTTTTGAAACTATTAATTATTGATTTGTGAATTTGCTTTAAAAATTATTACCATATTGGATTAAAAGCCTTCATGTTTTTAGTCACCTCAAATTAATTGTATCACATGCCTATAAAGAAGCAAACCAAGTGATAGATTCCTTATTAAAGAGAGAAATCATAGAATTGAGAATGATGTGGTCCTTCAAGGCCCCATAATATTGTACACTAGAGGTGGATGTCGATATGAGGGGTGAGATCCACACTGGTATTTATAAATCCCCTTTTAATTATTGATTTTTTTGTTTACATTTTCTTTAATAATTTTTAGGATCATGTTCTTCTAGATCCTAAACCACTTCAATAAGATTTCCTTTTTCATCTTTTGAATAAAATAATAATTTTTGGAAACCATTATTTCCTATACATATATTTAGATAATTGTAACTATTTATGGTTCATTAAATTTTAAAATTCATTTAAATACCTGAAACATTTCAATAAAATTCAAACCCTTCACATTTGTGGTTTTTTATATACATTCAAAATAAAATTTAGGTTTTAAATTTAAAAAAAATTGATTGGTGTTCCAAAATTTGATATATTATTTTATACTATATAGTTACATTATAAATATATAGAATTAGTTTCATATATTTTGTATAATAATAATAACAATAAAAATAAAAATAATAGTGAAAAACATATTTTGTAGAATAAAATTATTGGTTTATATTTTCTATAAATATATTTCATATAATTACATAATGATATAAATATATATATCAACATGAATATTTTACGTAAATAAATATTTAAATATAATTTTTTACTATAGAGTATCTAATGTTTATTATATTTTAAATTTTAATTTATTTTTGGATTCATTTTATAAATGACTATTATAAAATTGACCATGAATAAATATTCACAATATATTCAACATCTATGAGAAATTATAAAAGTGATTTCATATGGCATAAACTAATTGTGAACAAATTTTCATGATAAATTGAAAAATTCAAGATAGACCTATTATCCATGAGTTTTTTACCGTGGGAGTAGAACTCACTATGACTATATTTATAACTAACCATGGAGTGGTAAACACTAACTATGTAGAAAAATAAATTGGAAGTGGGATCAATTTCCAACTTACTAGTTAGTCATGATTATATTAAATTTTCCATGGTATTCCAAATTTATGAGTTAGTAATATACTATGATGCCAACCAACCATGACTAAAATTCAACCATATTTTTAATCCAATTATCAATTGAACATGAGCTCAATTTCATATACCCAAAACTTGTCAAAAATACCATGTTGAATCAATCATGACAGAGTTTTTAAACCTATTATTATGAAAAATAGAAACAAGTTTATATAGTATTTCATGATACTCTACAAAACAAATTCAGAGTAAACCAAATAAAAAAATTTCTAGTAATAAAAGGATGAAAATTCGTAAAAACATTTATAACTGAAGTGGTAAAACCTTGGTTTAGAATGGTGGAATTAATTATATATTTTTTAATGATTTTTTTTAAATTATATTGAGTTTTAGGTAATGGTAATGTTATGGTTATTATAGGAAGTAGAAGATATCCTTGTGAGATGAACAATGAAAACCCTAGGAATAATATTGAAAATATTTTAATCAGGGGATCATGTATAAACCATGGGAATTTAAATCCAATTGATGTATGAGTGGATATACTCATGATGGTGCATGAATTTATGAAACCCGGAATTTGAAGGATTGAAAAAGATATGGATATAGTCAAACTCATCAAAACTTTTTGTTGACATATTTTTAGAATAATTAATGTGATATGATAATAAAACTATGGTTTTTGTCATAAAAACAACCTTCATAGTATCTAACACACCCGAATATAAATTATCAAAAGAAGATTATGTTGTTCAATTCTTAAAAGAATATTGAGTAACTACATTTTTTTAGAATATATGATGAAATCTATAATGTTCATTGGAAAAATAATTAGCTAAAATAAATATTGTATAGTGTATCTATAGGAAATGTAGAAGACAATAGATGTGTTTGAAGATGAAATTCATAATAATGATGATTAAAATGAAGAGTAACAAACACATTCTCAGGATGTTGAGTACATTAGTGATTGAGTGATATAGAAAACAAAGTAAGAAATAGAATTAGTACATTCATACATGCATATAAAGTTCTGTAAAAGAATATCTGGATAGGGTGGGAGAATAAGAAGAATTTTTATAGGGAGGAAGAATAAGAAGAATATGAATAATTGTAGAATGAAATTTGAACTACAATTATTGATCTCATCAGAATAACATTTATCAAAAGATTGTATATTAACATTACATGTTTTAAAGTCAAATAATTATGGTGATTTTATACAAGATAATCAAGATTCAAACATTCACTAAAGAATATTTGTGATTATTTCTATGTTTCGAGGATAATTTGAAAAGTGATTTGACACAGTATTTTACAATATGCATGAGTATAGAAAGTGGATATGTCCTTCAAAACTAGAAGCTAATTGTTTTAAAAATACAAAGAAAAATAAAATTCTAATTGTGGATGGCCAATATTGATCATAAAATTTAAAGGGTTAAAAAATTGATGTTTTCATGGAAGAGTTTTTCCTGAGAAAAAAGTTCAAATTTTAGAAGAATTTAGAGTTTATTGGCCAAACGTATACCACCAGATAAACAAATTTTTAGAAACTTTATTTTGTATAGTGTTCATAGTGAGTAGAATTCAATGTTCCAATATTTTTTGGATCAAAAAAATTATGAAATTATTTTATTGGTGGGATCAATTAATAATTCCTCCCAGGAGACTAAAGGATATTTATGAGTGTTATCTTAGCTTTATTCACTTGAATAATTTAGTGTATAACAATGGATATTTGGGAGTTAACATGGCATGTACTAGGAACCCACATTCGGGATAATCCTTATAAAACATGTGTGCCTTGAATTTATATTCTTTATCATTGAAAGAAAGTTATGTTGAGTTTTATAGTTTATAAGATAAATAATTAAATAAATTATAGAGGTAATTATCAAAAGAAATAAAATTATAAATGATCATAAATAATTTAACCACCACACCTCTTAATTTCCCATATATTCATTTGAACTTTAATAGGTATCAGAGTGACCTAGGTTCTCTCAATAATAACTTTACATTATTTATCATAGATGATATAAACACAGTCAATAGTAGAGGTATTTTTTATCTTTGATGGAAAAATATGTCATGGAAAGAAAAAATAAAATAATATCCTATATTTTGTCTCATGGAAAGGAAGTGATTTATATATCTACTATAAACTTTCCACCGATGGAGAATGATTGTATTTTTCCATTTACCAACAAATGAAATCTCAAGGTTGATGTAAAATATCATAATTCTAATCTAATGACCATAACTAAAAAGTTTATATGAAGATGGATATAGAGACCCAATCCTTTAACATAAAACATTACATGATTTTAAGAATTATTATACATCAGAGTACAAGCCAAGGATCATTAAGTATAGTGTCTTGGAAGTCTAGATACATAAAACATAAAACATGGGGCTAAAAAAATTCCATATTGAATCTCCATAAAGATCTCCTAACTTCCTTTGCACCCTTAAATCTACATAGGGTACTGTAGGGAACATAGGAACAAAGGGTTGAGCTAAAAAACACAGTAAGGGAATGAACATAAGGATACATCTTAAGAACATGAGTTAGGAGGCATGACATAATGATATCCAAATCATGGAACATATAAAATCGTATAATATAAGCATAGAATCATATAAAATCATATCATATAAGAATGGAATCATGTAAAATCATATCATATAAGCATGGAACCATATAAACATGGAATCATATAAATGTGGAAGAATCATAAAACATGTCTTTAGTACTATTCAAGGCTAACCGCCAATTCCGTTTCCCATTATAGTACGGGTCAAGGCTAACTACCAATCTTGTTTCCCATTTTAGTATGGGTCAAGGCTAACCGCCAATCCCGTTTCTCATCACATCTCATGAGACATAACAATACCAAATGCATTGGATAACTATCTTGAAATACCCATCTCAATATTTTCTTGAATATTCTGGCCACATAAATAAACATACATAATCAACAATACATAAACATAAGGATACCAATGGAATGAATCGGGTACCACAATCAGGACATAAAGCATAACCAATGAGCATATCATGAAAGTGCCCATGAAAGAAAATGATTAGAACATAAATGTATTTTCATAAGGTAAAATAGGCATATAACATGGTTGGTGGTGTTAAATAAAAGTGACAACATATACGAAATGTATTTGATAAACATTAGCATTAAAACATTTTTGTGCAGTTTTAAGGGAAATACTATATATCTTTTAAAATAGAAAAGAGGGAAATATTTTATATTAAAATAAAATTGAACCAAGAATGATAGGGCATGGCACCTACCATCGGGACAAGCATGTGCATGAACGGGAAAGCCTAGTCGAACAGCCATGTGAAGGTGGAGAGTTGATGTCATGATAAAGATGCTGGGGAGGAGCAATTCCAAGTAGTTATTCTAGGTTGTATGTAATGTTTAAAGCCTACGGGAAATGAATTCCTCTAAGGCCTATGGGCCATATAATACTTACACCTACATGCCTTGTAAGGGTTCCACCTCACCCCTTGAAAGGTGGATTATCAAAATAAATAAAAAATGAAGGAATTCGGGCCACTGGGGAACCACGAAGGTTTTCATAATAAAAATGATAATTTTATAAATACAATTTTCACTTAAAAATGAGGATAGAGTTCACTTGAAATTGGGTAAAAATTTAGAGAAGTTCCCTTAAAATAGGTTTGTTTATCATAAAGTTCTAAGGAGGGAATCTTTTGCAAACATGTATATCCCCAAAAAGAGTGATGAAAGGGTATTCATAGATTAATTTTGTAAAACTAAAAATAATTTAGAATATTTACATAAATAGATAAGATAACCCCACTTTGATTTAGAGAAAGATAAGGTAACCTGAATGAACAAAAAGGGTTTGGGTAGAATTTTTTACGGTTTATTGGCATGGTTTCCGGTGTACCTAAGAGGGATTGATGAGAGAGAAAAGGGGTTTCCCATCACTTATAAATAATGAGGGATGTATGGGGAAGGTGAAAAAATATACCCCATAATTTGGTTTTACACGTAAAAAGGCATATCATAGAGGACAATCTTGATTAAGAGAGAAATGGAGAGGATCACTTACCATAAATCCATTGGTGTTCTCCACTTGTTATTAAAGACATGAATAAAAAAATTAGGTTTATTAATTAATAATTCCATAACCTCTTATATATTTAATTGTTTTCTTATAATCATTTTAAGTTCATTTATAACTATTTTGATTGGTTATGAGGTTCAATTTCATTGTTCAGGATCGTTTGTTTACTTGGTTTAATGACTGGTTCGCTTATATTCCTATTTGGATAAACATGTAAGATAAAATTGGTTGTCCCGATTTGAAGTTATATATTATTAGTGAATATCTAGGAGATTACATGGTTTTAAATTTAATTTGGTTACTTAGAGTGAATTTTAATTATTATATAAAAAACTATAGTGATCACTGTTTTTTTTAATCGGTGGGTTTGATTATAAAGAATATGTTTTTCGTTATAACTTAATACCATTTGTACAAAAGGATTAACAAACCAAAAATAGGATATATTACATATATAATAATCTAATCCAACCATAAAACAAATGGTTTCATGACCATAAATAAAGATGATAAAAGAAATTTATAAACTATTATCCTTGAATATGCTAAATTAGCACATCTCAAACAGTGCTTTAATTTCGTTCAAATAAAAGGTTGGGAATGGAGAGAAGATAAAGAAATATCCCATTAGCATAAAAACATTCCATTACATGAATGTTACTATATTTATCATACTATTTGGGTGAAGGGAGGTGAGGAATGAAACAAAAAAGAAAATAACTTAAAATAAATAAAGCAATGGGAAAGAGGAATTTACATCTTGAGACTTTCTCCTTTGAGAACCTCTTAAGGGGAGGGGTTTTGGTATTTTTAAGAGGCTAGGGGATTTTGGATGTGGGGGAGGATCTTGGGGAGACATTTTGAAAGAATTTTGGAAAGGAAAAAGGCTTAAGATTATTGAAGAGAAGAGGGGTGAGGGGGGTTTATAGTGGAGGATAGGAGGGTTTTCATAATATTATAATCATTAGTTTATTATTTTCCCTCAGGACCAGAAATAGTGATGATTCCATAACCAAAAACAGAAATAAATTCATGTGAATTCTAACTAATTGTTCTTACATAATCATATCATCATCAATGACTCAATAAATCCATTATTTAGCATTTATCGTAATTTATCATATTTTACTATTCATCAAAAGATTCAAGTATTTCAGAAAAATCTCAAAAATTCACCCTAACCGTTTCTCAACATGTAGAATTAAAAAATGAAATCCATTTTTCAAAAATAATTTTCTAAATACGATCATTTTAATATTTAATTAAAATCATAATTTATTATCCAAACCCAGTTTTAAAACATTAATTTACTTATTATAAAATATAGATATATCATACTTTAAACATGAATATTATTTATATATTATCATAGGTAAGGTTAATATTCATTAGGGTATATAACTATTCATAAGGGTATGATACTATTCCTAAGAGTAGGTTATTATTCACCAAAAAATTAGTTTTTCTTATCGGACTCCTTATAACTTACTGATTGCAACCGTGTATGCCTGATTTTTAAAATTCCAAAAACAGAAGTGACAAACATAAGTTTAAAGGTCACATAGGACTTAGTAGTTTATTATGTTGTGTTTTCATGTGATTTTATGACATATTTATAATAAAGGAATCTCCATTTATAAAAAATTGGGTTCTTACATTCTTCCCCTTTATAAAATTTCTCCCTCAAAATTTCATTTTACATTCTAAGACAAAAATAGGTGTGGGTACTTTTCCTTCATTGCTTCCTCCAGTTCCCATGTTTCCTCTTCGTATTTATGGTTTCACCATAGTACCTTAACCATATGTGTAGTCATGTTGGGTAGAACTTTGTCTCTATGATCCAAGATCTTCATTGGCTTCTCCTAATAGGAAAGATCATCATCCAACTGTACCACCTCTGAAGAGAGTACATGTGAAGGGTCTGGGATGTACTTCCTTAAGAGGGATACATGAAATACATCCTATACTTTCGACATGGTAGGTGGAAATTCTAGTCTATAGGCCACAAATTTGACTTGATCAAGGATCTAGAAGCTGTAGAAGTACCTGGGACATAACTTCCCTTCCTTTCCAAACCTCATGACCTTATTCCATGGAGATATGCGTAGAAATACCATGTATCCAAATTTGAACTCAAGGTCTCTTCGATGATTGTCTTCATGACTTTTCTATTTACTTTGGGATGCCTTGATATGTTGCTGAATGGTTTTCACCTTCTCCACCATTTCTTCTACCATTTCAGGTCCTAACAGCTTACTCTCAACGACTTCATCCCAACACACCAGTGTTCTGCACCTTTTCCCATAAATGGCTTCATATGGTGTCATTCGAATGCTCGAGTGGAAACTGTTATTGTAGAAGAATTCAACTAGTAGAAGATGTTGGTCCCATCCCCCTTTTAATTACATAGTACGCACTCTAAACATGTCTTCTGGTGTCCGAATAGTTCACTTAGTTTGGCCATCAGTTTGAGGATGATAGGTCGTACTAAAGTTCAGTTCAGTTCTTAGATCATATTGGAGGCTTCTCTAACTTCAAGGTGAATCTCAGATCATGATCAAATACAATCGATAGTGGTGCTCTATGCAGCCTTACCACTTCTTTGATGTAAATCCATGAAAGTTTATACAATGATAAGTCCTATTGAATTGTGATAAGGTGAGTTGTCTTTATAAGATGATCCACAATGACCCATATAGCATTTTTTCCTCTGGATGTCCTTAGAAGTCTAGTGATAGAGTCCATGGTAATGTTCTCCCACTTCCATGTCGGTATGGGTAGTGGTTTCATCATCCCCTTATACCTTTTCCTCTCAACCTTCATTTGATGAAATACCTGGCACTTTGATGTATATTCAGCAATATCCTTTTGATATTATCCCACCAAAAGTTTTCTCAGAGATCTCGATACATATTTGTGATACCTGGGTGGATGGAGAAGGTTGAGCAATGTGCATCATTCACAATATCCTTCTTTATCTCTAGATCATATGGTATACATAATCATGACCCAAATCTTACAACTCCTTCCTCATCAATTTTGAAATCAGATGATTTCCCATTTTTAACAGTTTCCACCCTTTTCAGAATTTCCACATCCTTTCTTTGAGCATCATTTATTTTCTCCAAGAGAGATGGTTGAGCAATCATTTGATAAATGATTGAATATGATCCTCCCTTAATGATTCCCATTTCCATCCTTTTCAAATATAAAAATATCATATCCTTTTCAATTCTCATCATTGATAAAGATGTGAGATCCTTTCTACTTAGAGCATCTTCCACCTTTTTTGCCTTACTGGGATGGTAGTGGATTGAGCAGTCATAATCCTTGATGATATTTATTCATATTCATTTTCTCATATTAATCTCTATTTTTCTGAATATATATTTGAGAATATTTTTATCAGTATATATCTCACACTACTCCCCATAGAGATAATGCCACCAGATTTCAATGAAAAGATCACCGCCGCCAACTCCAGACTATGCATGGGATAGTTTTACTCATGGATTTTAAGCTTTCTTAAGGAATAGGCTATCAATTTATCATTTTTGATTATCACACATCCTAAACCATTCTAATAATTATCACTATACACCACAAATATTTATCCACTTGTTGTAAGTGTGAGTATTGGCACAGTGATGAGCCTCTTTTTCAACTCCTTGAAGAAATTTTCACATTCATGTGTCCAGAAAAACTTTACTCCCTTCCATTACAGCTTGGTCATTGGGTTTGAAAATCATGAAAAGTTGTTCAGAAATCATCGATAATCCCCTGCTATACCCCAAAAGTTGCAGATCTCTATTATAGAAGATGGCATGGTCCACTCTTCAATCGCCTTCGTCTTGGAAGGGTCTGAAGATATCCCTTTATTGGATGCCCCAAGAATGATACTTCCTCCATCTAGAACTCACATTTACTATACTTTTTATACAACATCTCCCTTCATAATGTCTTTAACATAGTATTCAAATTCTCCTCATGTTCCTCCTTGCTCTTGGAGTATATCATAATATCATCAATAAAGACTACCATAAATTTGTCGAGGTAATACCAAAAGACTATATTCATTAAATCCATGAAAATTGCTGGAGAATTAGTGAGTCTGAAGGGAATCACTATGAAATCATAGTTTCTATACCTCATTTGAATGTAAGTCTTGGGGATATCTTCCTTCCTTGCCTTTAATTGGTGATATCCGGACTGAAGGTCCACCTTAGAGAAATAACTAGCCCCATGAAGCTGGTTGAACAAATCATCTATCAATGGCAGTGGATAATTGTTCTTTATCATGATTTTATTGATCTCACGATAATCAATGCAGAGGCACGTTTATCTGTCCTTCTTCTTGATGAAGAGGACTGGCGCACCCCACGGTGAAGCACTCAGGTGTATAAAACCCTTCTCCATATTCTCCTATAACTGCTTCTTCAGCTCTTCTTGCTCAACAGTGTCCATTATTTAAGGTGTCTTTGAGATAGGCAAAGATCCAAGGATATGTTAAATTGAGAACTCAACCTCTCAGTTAAGAAGAAGACCGGACAACTCTTTAGGGAATACATCAGTGTAATCCCTCAAGATGGGCATGTATTCAAGCATGATTCTCTCATTTGTCTCAATCATTTGAGATATATATTCCTTCTCACAAGGCAGTAATACCCACACCTGAGACGATGATTCTAAAGAAGATTCATCTCCCTCCTTACATTTGTAAATAATCGTAGGATGATTTTGGATGTGAAGAGTGATATCCCTTTGCAGACAGTTGATGTTTGATTTGTATAAAGATAGAAAATCCATGCCCAAGAAACTGTTGAACTCCACTAAAGGAAGTATGATGATATTTTCTAGTAGGTTCAGTCTACAAACATTAACTAGGGAGGAGTTATAAACCATGAATACAATAATTGCCCCATTTTTTCTCATAGATAACTTTTCCTCCAAATTTTGAGGTGGTGTTTGAATAGTTCTACTAAACTTTCATGATATGAAAGAATGAGTAGAACTAGAATCAAATATTATGTTTGCTATTCCTGAATGACTAACAAGAATACCTATCATGACATCGTTTTCTAGATCCACCTCAGTATTAGTGATAGCATAATCCCTTCCTTATTTCCTTGGAGGTTGTTGTTGATTGCCTCCGACAACCCTAGACTTAGGGAAATTATTCCCATAATGATCAAGCTTCTTACAGTTGTAACACTACACTATAGGCTGAGTATTGATCTGAACCTTCCTTTCTTCTTCAACATTAGCGATATTTTTCATATCCCTTCGGTTGTTCTTAGCCAGAGGACCAAACAATCCGCATGTGAAGCAATTCTTGGTTCCCTTCATATAGTTACCAGGATGCTTCTTCCCAAAATATTAACAAGGGAAAATGTTAGGCTTTATTCCATAATGGGATTTGTTTGATGAACCGCCCATGTTTTTCTCTATTTTCCTCTTCGTGTCACTGGGTCCATGAGACCACTGAGAGTCTTTAATCCTTATTTCAACCTCGAGGGCACAACAGATAATATCCTCATAAATGTCAAAGTCTCGAATTTCCAATGCTTTTTATAGACTCTAAATTAGTTTGTTAAAGAATTGATCCACCTTGATTTTAGTGTTCATGATAAATCCATAAGTATACCTCGAAAGACTTATAATTTTTTCTTCATACGCCCCGATTGACTCATCTTCCTTCTACTTGAGTCCAAGGAACTCTCTTTCCATATTGCTTTGAGGAAAATATTTGTTGAAAACATCCTCTTAAATTACTCCCAATCAATGGAATCAATTTCTTCTTGGGACTTTGTATTCTTGATCAGTGTCCACCACTGATTAGATTTCCCATCAAAAAGATAAACCTCCAGTACAACTTTCTCTTCTTCCGAGCACTGGAGGACAGAGAATATCTTTTCAATGGAGTTAATCCACTATTCCTCAAGGAGGGGATCATAAGATCTTCTAAACATGGGAGGCCATTTACGCATGAAGGATTATACAGAAACTTGACATTTCCTTGGAGGAGTATGGTATTTCTAATTATTCAAGTTATTATTCATAACTCAACCTAGCTAAGCAAGTACTGACATGAAGTTTTGATCACCCACTCCCATCATATCACGCATATCATTAGGGTCATCATCACATTTCCTATCACATTAGTTGTTGGAATGTGTTATTCTATTTCTTTCCATTAAATAAGAAAAAGAACGTATAATTAGAGGTCTTGAATACTTATCTATAGAGTATAAAAAGGAAACATTGATCATAAAAGGATAAACATATAATGAATAATTATATCCTAACTTGTGATTCCTTAGGTTTAAATTTAGGTTATCCTCGATCTATTTCTTAACATATATTCCTATTGGATTTTTGTTTCCCTTAATAATGGTCTATAATAATCTCATGAATCTACCAAAACATATCCCCTAGTAATGTTGTAACCAAGAGTGCAGTAAGGACCATTTTCATGCACCAAGATACCCCGAGTCAATCTTGAAACTCTTTGTCGGAGTTTTCACTCCTAGGTGCATCTGTGCCAGAGCCGCCTCTACCTGCTCATTTCTAGATAGGGATGTATTTTCTTGATAAACCACTTACTAAATACTCACCAAAATATAGGAATTTTTTATTATACTTAGTCTCATCCTTAAGGTTTTCACTAAGGTTCTCTATTCCTAATCTCCAAAAATAATTAGACCATCCTCTGTTACCAACTATAGTGACCCAAGCCTTTTACATAAAACATTTCATGATTTTAAGAATAATTATAAATCAGAGTAAAATACAAGGATAGTTAAGTCTAGTGTCTTGGAAAACTAGGTACATAAAACATAAAACATGGTGCTAAAAAACATTTCTTTATTTAATCTCTATAAAGAGCTCCTGACTTCCTTTGATCCCTTACATCTGCATAGGGTACCCTAGGGAACATAGGAACAAAGGGATGAGCTGAAAATCCCAGTAAGGGAATAAACATAAGGATACATCTTAAGCACATGAGTTAGGAGGCGTGACATAATGATATCCAAAGCATGTAACATATAAAATCGTATTATATAAGCATGGAATCATATAAAATTGTATCATATAAGAATTGAATCATATAAAATCGTATCATATAAGCATGGAATCATATAAAAATGGAATCATATAAATGTGGAAGAATCATAAAACATGTATTTAGTATGGTTCAAGTCTAACCACCAATCTTGTTTCCCATTTTAGTATGGTTCAAGGATAACCACCAATCTCATTTCCCATTTTAGTATGGGTCAATGCTTACCACAAATCTTTTTTTCCATTTTATTATGGGTCAAGGAAAACTGTCAATCCCATTTCACATCGCATATCATGGGAATTAACATTACCCAATTCATTGGAGCACTATCTAGGCTCACCCTCTTAACATTTTCATGAATATTCTTGCCACATAAATAATAATACATAATCAACTATACATAAACATAAGGATACTCATAGAAATAATTGGGTACCACAATCATGACATAAATAAAAACCAATGAGCATATCATAAAATTGTCCATGAAATAAAGGGATTAAAACATACATGGACATTCATAAGGTAAAATAGACATATAACATGGTAGGTGGTGTCAAATCTAATTGAAAACATATAAGAAATGTTTTTGAGAAACATTATAATTAAAAAAAAATTGTGTGGTTTTAAGAAAAATACTATAGATCTTTTAAAATAGAAAAGAGAACAATATTTTATATAAAACCAGAATTGAACCAAGAATGTTTTAAGAATAAAAATAATAATTTTATAAAGACAATTTTTTTATTAAAATAGATGATATAGGTCACTTGAAATTGAGTAAAAAATTCAGTATGTTCCCTTAAAACAGGTTTGCTTATCAAAAAGTTTTAAGGAGGGAATCTTTTAAAAACATGTATATCCTGAAGAGAGAGTGAAGAAAGGGTATTCATAGATGAATTTTTTAAAAATAAACAAAATTTATAATATTTACATAAATAGATAAGATAAATCCACTTTGATATGAATAAAGATAAGGCAACCCGAATGAACAAAAAGGGTTCGGGTAGAATTCGTTACGGTTTATTGGCATGGTGTCGGGTATACTTAAGAGGGATTGATGAGAGAGAAAATGGGTTTCTAATAACTTATAAATAATTATGGTATTATGTGGGAGGTTAAAAAACATACCCCATCATTTGGGTTTACACATTAAAAGACATAGCATAGAAGACAATCTTGATTATGAAAGAAATGGAGAGGATCCCTTACCTTAAATCTGTTGGTGTTCTCCACTTGTTATTAAAGAACTGAATAAACAAATTAGGTTTATTAATTAATAATTAAATAACATATTATATATGTAATTGGTTTAGAATAATAATTTTAAGTTCATTTATAACCGTTTTGATTGGTTATGTGGTTCAATTTCATTGTTTGGGCACGTTTGTTTACTTGGTTTAATGACTAGTTCGCTTATATTCAGGTTTGGATAAAAATGTAAGATGAAAGTGGTTTTCAAGAATAGAAGTTATATTCTACTAGTGAATATCCATTAGATTACATGGTTTTTAATTTAATTTGGTTACTTAGAGTGAAGTAGAATTATTATATATAAAACCTTAGTGATCACTATTTTTGTTAATCGGTGGGTCTGATTGTAAAGAAGATGTTTTTCTTTATAACATAATAACATTGGTACAAAAGGATTAAAGAACCAAAAATAGGATATATTAAATATATAATAATCTAGTTCAACCATAACAAAATTTTTTTCATGGCCATAATTAAAGATGATAAAAGAAATTGATAAATTGTTGTCCTTGAATGTTCTAAATTAACACATCTCAAACGGTGCTTTAATTTCTTTCAAATAAAAGGTGGGGAAAGGATAAAAGATAAATAAATATCCCATTAGAATAAAAACATTATAGTAAATTTATGTTACTATATTTATCATACTATTTGGGTGGAGGGAGGTTAGGAAAGAAACAACAAATAAAATAACTTAAAAAAAATAAAGGAATTGGAATGAGGAATTTACCTCTTGTGACTTCCACCTTTGAGAACCTCTTAAGGGGAGAGGTTTTGGTATTTTAAAGAGGCTAGGAGATTTTAGACGTGGGGTAGGATCTTTAGGAGATATTTGGGAAGAATATTGGCAATCTACAAGGCTTGAGAGTAGTGAAGCGAAGAGGGGGTGAGGGGGGTTTATAGTAGAGGAGAGGAGGGTTTTCATAATATTATAATCATTAGTTTATTATATTCTCTCCAGACCAGAAATAGTGATTATTGCATGACCAAAAATAGTAATAAATTCATGTGACTTCTAACCAATTGGGCTTACATCAACAGTTCATCATCAATAACTCAATAAATCCATTATTTAGCATTTATCGTAAATTATCATATTTTACTATTCATCAAAAAAAATTCAAGTATTTTAGAGAAATATCAAAAATTCACCCTAACCATTTATCGATGTGTAGAATCCAAAAATGAAATCCATTTTCCAAAAATAATTTTCTAAATATTATTATTTTAATATTTAATTAAAATCATAATTTGTTTATCAAAAATCGGTTTTAAAATATTCATTTACTTATTCTAAAATATAGGTATATCATAATTTCAACGTGAATATTATTTAAATATTATCATAGGTAAGTTAAATATTCATTAGTGTATATCACTATTCATAAGGGTATGTTTCTTTTCATAATGGTAGGTTACTATTCACCAAAAAATTAATTTTTTCTTATGAGAATCCAAATAACTTACTGATTGCAACTGTGTATGCCGGATTTTTGAAATTCCAAACACAGAAGAGATAAACATAAGTTTAAATGTCACATAGCATTTTTTAGTTCATTATGGGGTGTTTTCATGTGATTTTATGACATATTTATAATAAAGTAATCTCCATTTATAAAACATTGGGTCGTTATAGTGACGGGTCTCCAAACTATGAAGGAAGAACATGAAAAACATAAATTCATATTTTATGGAAATTTAATGGAAAATTAAGTAAATATTAAAAATTGTATAATAAAGTTTGAAGATATCATGATGAAAAAAAACTTATTATTACTTAACCCGAGTGAATTAAATTATCAACACCATCAAATAAAGTTAGAAAATTCACCCGAATTAATAAAAAGTTCACAAAAGAATAAAAAATTCATTTTTTGAGTAAAGAATAAGAGGAAAACTCTACTAATAATAATTCATTAGAATATAAAGTCATAGAGGCGACCATAACCTTTATTTTTCATTTTAAATTAAAGTAAGATACTTTAAGTAGTAAATAATTAGTATGTGAAGAAACTTATATAGAATATATGTTGAGATCAAAACTTGAGGAATGTCTTTGGAAAAACAGAAAACATAAGAAAGAACCCAGGGTATGGAAAGAGGATATATAAAATAATAGTGTAAGAAAAGAATATTTCTCAAAAAATTATAAATATAGGAAATTAAAATCCTCAAGATGAAAATTATGGATTGGGAAAAAAGTGAAAGGCTTTAATGAAAATGTTAGTTCTAAGGATGAAGTCCTACATAAGGCACAATACTAATGCCTTGATTTAGAAAATACTTTCAAGAAGATGAATAATAATTTCATCAATGCATCATAGGTAATGGATAAAACATCTCAATCTGTTGAGTGAACTAATCCAAGACAATCAGTGAAATCTACATCTACTACATTTTAGTATTTATCTTGTTTTACAAACCATGTCGATTTAAGAACAAGTAATGGGAGATATTGGGTGTTAAAAGAATATGATAAATCATTTACATCAATTAAAGTTAAAAGTATCATTCATAAGTATTATTCCCTACACAATGGTAAACAAATGTTTTAATATATATTAAATCTCATCAAACTAATTTGAGGTAAAATCCATTATATTGTGTAAGATCATAGTCTGATGGATTTTTTTGGTGTTGTGAGATCATTAGAAATAAATAATATAAATTCTTATATAACATACCTCTCTATAAGAAAAATATTGAATTAAGGGGGTGTGATTTTGGGATAAAATGATGTAATTTCTTCAAGATAATGGAATATACTAAATAAAATTCATCATACATTAAAAAATACACAAGTAAAAATATAATTGACTATCTAAAGGAAACTTTAAAAAAATATGACCAACCAGATCACTATGATAAAGACTACATTAAAACTCTTATGTGGTAAGTTACTTGCAACAAAAAGAAAAAGGATTATAAGATAAGGAAGATAGTAGATAAATCTTTTATTGTTTTTATTTCTCTAAAATAAATAAATAATAATAAACCATGGAAACTTGATAGTGTTAATTCCTCACATATAAAAGGTGTTGTGAAAATATTGAAAAATATTGATGAAAAAATATGGAGTAGTCACCATTAGAAATGATAGTTCCTTAAAAATAAGATGAATTAATACAACTAAAATTAAATATCAAAATTTAAAGTTAAATAAAGTCTGGTTTACTCATGGTTTTAAACACAATATAATGAATGTCACCTAAATTTTTGGTGGTGGGAAAGAATTCATCTTCAAATAAGATTCTATATATCATCTTATTCTTCAAGTATAGAAAATATTTTACAAAGGGAGAAATAACCAGTGGTAAATTATTTTAGATTAGTGATCCTAGTAACTCCTTCCATTTGAGAAATGAGGATGAAATCATTTTTTTATAGGATAATTAGTCATCTTTTCTAGAAGAGTATGAGTGTAATTACAAAGGAATATATTATATGATATCAACCAAAAATGAATAGGAAATATTATGTTATTTGTAAAACTTTTCAAAAAGAGAAGATAATTAGTGGTAGTCATAAGAAAGTAGACATTCATTCCACCAGACCACATGAACTCACATATAATGACCTTTGAGGGTCGATCAGACATCAATCGACAATAGGTTTTTTTTTTGGAAGAGGATGGTGCATTGGCCAGAAAACCAAGGCACAAATATTATAAAATAAAGATATTACAAAATTATAAAGGATGAAAACATATTACAATACTTATTATGAAGTGGAAGTGAATTAGCAGGAATATATTCCAGCCAAATGATATTTTCATTAATCGCCTTGTTGGAAAGTCCATCAGCAACCATGTTGGATTCATGATAAATATGAGTGATGATAAAGTTGATGTCGAGAAGAGAGTGAGTGCAGTCCATCTAATGTGTGGTGATCGTCCATGAAAGGTGTATCACACCATTCTATATTTCTTGCACGACGGTTGTTGATCCTCTCTTGATCCAGAGGTTGTTCCAACCATGATGCTTGGAAAAAGAAATGGCATGAATTATACTCATCATCTCTGCCTCCAACAAAGAAGCAAATCCACAGGTACCATAAAAGCAGTCGAGCATCTCACCAAGATGGTTTCTGAAAATGGTATCGCAGCCTGCAGGGCCTGGATTTCCTTTGGATGTTCCATCCACATTGATCTTAATCTAGTCAGGGAAAGAACCGCAGCATAAGACATTAAAGGTATATCAGGGTTAGAAGAATTTTCCATCAACACGAAGACATCGTAGAATGCTAAAATCATTCACCGTGTTATTGAAATGTCCATTTTGGATCGAATAATCTTCACATATGGAAATGAGGATCCACATTCAACCTACGTTATGGCTAAATGAGAAATTTTTATGAATAATAGCATTTCTATCATACCAAATCACATCAATAAGCTCAGAAATAACTGCAATAAAAAGGTTTTTAATCTATTGAGAGCTATCCATATATGCACATCTCTTTAGTTGAGATTTTATAGAGTCATAAGTCAACCATCTACAGTCAAATATGTTAAACACATAGTTCCAAAGAGCAGAAGTAGTGGCACAATAAAGAAAGAGGTGGTTGGTATCTTCTATGTGTTGATTACATATGATACATTTAGATTAGAGTTTAATGCCATGTAATTGGAGGCGATTATGTGTGGGGACATTGTTGTGTTCCAAACACCAAATAAGAGTAAGTCTAGAAGGTTTTATCCATGGTTTATCAAATTTTTTAAGGAAACCAAAATCACTTTCTGAGTTACAAAAAGAGTGGTTGTAAAATTATTTAGAATTGAGCATACTATTATGAGTAGGTTCCCAAATTAAAAAATCATCATTATTAGAGAAAGTGTAGTTGTCAATGGTATTCTAAATGGAATTATCCAACCAGATGTTCATAGAATAATATCTAGAGACCATCCATATAGCATTGTTCATAATGGAGGAAAAGGATTCTTTTATGGATGGCCAAATAGAGGAGGTGAAAAAATTTGAGTTTCCTTTATTAATTTTATCAAGTAATCTATATTTTAGAAAATAAATGGAGTCAGATTTATTGTAGAGAATATTCCAAGTGAGCCTGGCTTGAATATCCTCATTTAAGTACTTAAGATTTTTGTTGTCTATACCACCTTTGTCAATGGGTTTGCAACAGGTCAACCAGGGGGAGATTACAAGATTCCTTTCCACAGTGATGCTATTCTAAATGAAATTTTTGATTGAGATATTAATATTTTTTATTAGACTAGTAGGCCATTTGTATACCAACATAGAGTAAACCAATTTGGAAACAATATTATATTTGACAAGGCATATTCTACCCACCATGGATAGAGATTTTCCTTTTGAAGCGGTTAATAGGGTAAGAAATTTGGAAACAATAGTAGAGAAATGACAGGATTTGGGTCACACCCAAAATATTGGAACCCTAGGTATGTAAAAATGAGAGATCCCTCTTTAATACCTAGTTCATTTATAATATTTCACTTCCTTTTGGGGGGAAATTTTTTTCCAAAGTAGAAAGAAGATTTGTTCCAGCTAATGGCCTACCCAAAAATATCCTCATAGTGCATGAGATCATATTTTAGGTTTTGAATGTTTCTTTTATCACCTTTAAGAAAACTAATAACATCATCAACATACAAAAGTTGGGTGGGGGAATTCATATTTCTAGATACATGAATGGGATTGAGTTTTCTTTGATCAACATGTAAAGTGATCAAGTGGCTGAGATAGTCCTCTATAATAGAGAAAAGGATGGCAGAGATGGGGTAAACTTTTCTAACACCTTTGGTGCATTTGAAGTATCCCCTATGGGATTCTTTGATTATAATGGAAATGGAGGGTGAGTTGAAAAAAGTTCTGATAGTAGTGATTAAGGTTTCATTAAAACCAAAATAATGAAGCACCATGAAAATAAAACTTCAATTCATGGTATCAAAATATTTTTTGATGTCCAATTTAATTGCAATATTACCTCCTCTGGTATCTTTTTTAAAAGTGTTAATACACTTTGGGGTAAGACAAATGCAATTTTTAATGGATCTACCCTTAATAAATCCAAATTGATTCCAGGAAAAAAATTCAGTGATAGGTGAAAGTTTGTTATCAATGATTTTTGTGATAATTTTATAAAGTGTGTTAATGAGAGCAATGGTCCTAAACAAGTGGATTTAAGAATCATTTTCAATTTTATAAATTAAAGAGATGAATTGGGAATTTAGTCTATGAGGGAGAAAACCGTTATAGAAAAAAGATTTAACAAGTTTTCAACCATAAAATTAGATAATGTCCTAGTACTATTTAAGGAATGCATTGTTGAATCTATGAGGACTAGGAGCACACTGAAGATTAAGACTAAAGACAGTGTCCTTAATTTTATGATCAAGAGGAATGTTAAGAAGAAATGTGTCATCGTCGTTATTGACCACCATAGGTATGATCTCAGGTAAGAGTTCCTTGTTATTATCAGGTCCATTAAAGATAGATTCAAAACAAGATACAATATGATTAGCAATATCATCATCATTGTATAAAAGTTTATCTCTGTCTTTTAGAGAGGTTAGAGTTCTGCATTCTTTTCTATCTCATTGAAGAGAGTTACGTGATTTAGTGTTTCTATCACTGTTGGATAACCATTTAACATTGAAGGATTGTTTCTTCATATTCCTCTGAAAATTGAGTAAAGAATTGAGCTTAACTGAGATATTGACTTCATGGTTCAGATCAGTGCTGAAGTCAGATCTAGTAGTAATGTTTTGAATTTAATTAAGTTCATTCTCAAGAAAATGGATTTCAGTGTTAATTTTTTTGGCATGAGAGATAAACCCACTTTTGAGAATATATTTAAGATATTTTAATTTTATAGTATAATAAAAGGAATTATTTAAGTGTGTTATGGAATCCAAAAATTCTTGATGATGTCAGTACATTCAGTGGTAGAGAACCAAGCATTATTAAACCAGAATGGAAGATAGATTTTCATAGTTTTGGTGGAGACGTTAGCCAAAATAGGGTGATGGTCAGAGTAAACCTTGTAGAGGGTGGTGCTAGAAATAGTGTCCCACTTATCTAAAATATTTATGTTAGTGAAGGCTCTATCCAATTTGGAAGCAACCACCCTATTGAGGTGTTTTCTATACCAAGTGTGTTTGTAACCTAAAAGATTTATTTCAATAAGGTTGTAGTATTCAATCGAGGTGTTAAATTCTCTCATGGATATTGTGTCATGTGAGGGTCCAATTTTCTCACATGAATTGATAATAGCCTTAAATTACCTAGCTACAAACCAAGGTGTGTTAATACAAGAAGTTAAGTAGGGAAGGTCATCCCAGAGGGGCCTCCAATCTCAATATCTATTCTTGTAATAAATAAAGGAGTAGAAGAATTAGTGCCATAAAAAATAAAATCACAAGTGGTGGATTATTGTGAAATGTTAAAAATGTTAACATTTTTTATGGATGAGTGTGAAAAGATCCAAATAGAATCAAAATATAAGGTGTTTTTGTGGATCCAATAAAGTAGTAACTATATTGACATAAATGATGGTATTTAGAAGAATAATTAACTTTAGGTTTAGAAATAGAAAAAAAGTTGGATAGTGGGTGTTAATAATTATTTTTAAAATAGAATATGTGTCTGATTTGGTGATACCCTAACAATTATAAAAGAGGATCTTCGTTTAAATCTAAATTTGGAGTTAGAAATCCATTTTTTTGTCTTCTGAGCCTTTGTGTCTAGAAGATCTTCGGATCTTTTAAGTGTTGGTTGGGATCTTTGTATTAACCTGATTTCTCTTAGAAGTATCATGAGGGATGTTTGAATTAATTATTTTGGAATTATCCTTAGATGAATCAATGAAGGGGTTCAGCATAGGTAAATTAATAGGTTCATTACTAATATTAGGAGTATGGCCAGCATCTTAGTTAGTAAACTAGTTTATAGATTGATCATGTATAATAGAATGATCAAAGACCTAGGCAGTACTAACAGAGCCATTGAAAAAAAAAAGGGAGGATCTGTACCTGAAGGAGTTGAAATAGGGTTTTCATGTGAGTTACCTAAGTGATCTATGAGATTCTGGACAAAGCTGTCAAGAGCAGCCTTTACAGTCTATTTCGAGTAGTGAATCTTCTTAATATGAGTGTCACTATTTGAGTTTGAATTCACATAAGGGTTACATTTGTTCTTCTTAGAGTCCTTCATCACAGCCAGATTTTTCTAGTCATCACATGTATCAAGTATTGTGCTAACCTGTTTTAATTCACATACCAATGATGAACAAGGGTATGAAGATTCACAATTTTCGATATTCATACCATTAAAAATTTCACTATAAATGGGATATGTTTTAGTACCTTTAGAAGGGTCCAAAGGGGTATCCACTGTAACCATTTTTATCGAGGAAGTGTGTGTTGCAATCTTCATGTCCTCAAGCTGTGATGGGAATGTATTAGCTCCTACTTTTGTGTGCAAACCCAAGTCTAGGTTTTGTTGGCCTTTCAAGATGGGTGAGATAGTTTTCTTGGGTAATTTTCCTATACTGGTCATAACACCAGCCGGATGCCCAACATTCATGCCAATTTTATTTCTTTTAGGTCTGAAAGTGTCCATATTATAGTTCAAGAGAACATTTCCTATTACAGGTATGTTAGAGAAAACAATACTAATTGAGTGAGAATAGATCATCCCTTCGGTTTCCCCATATTCAATTTTATGTCTCTATTTAATATCATCCATAACCAGGGTCACAAGCTCTTTGAAGAGGTGAATATCATTATTTTCCTCCACCTCTACATGCTTAGCCCAGGAGGCATTTAAGTTATGGTTCAAATCCATTTATTTATGTGTTTTTTTTACCCATACATGATTCCTCCTTTTAGAGGTTTCTGGGATATCAATGGTGGGTGCGTTGCTTTTTTGTTATTTTTTATTTCTTTACATTCATTTTACAAAGTTTGGTCCACTTGTTATTTCTTTATCACCCAAAAATTTTCTGTGGTATGGACAATGAGTTTTCAGAATTCACAAAATGGTGGTTTTCTCTCATACTCTATCCTAATTTGGCTTTTTTGTCTTTGGCTTTGAAACTTGTTGTATTAGGAAACTATGAAACAAGGTTGACCTCAACCATAACCATTGTAAAGAGGCGTAATTCAGCATTCAGATTAATGTATGGGTTGAAAGCATAATCCCAGTCAGAAATCATATGTAAACCCGGTTTATGATGGAGGTTACCTATTTTCCTTACTCTATCAAGGTCACATTATGTGTTAAATAGTATGTGAAAATATCTACATCCTATGGGTATCAATTTCTAGTCTGAAATACCCCAATAGTGTGAAATTCTTGTTTTTTAATATAGTAAGGTTCGGGGGAGATTACCTTTGAGGTATGAGATGCATCCCAAGATAGAGAATTTATATAGTAGCACACATTATTAGAGCACTTCTGGGTTTGCTTCAACCGAGAATCAACCATCTTCGAGCTTCTTGAAAATAAAAGGCTTTGTTGTTGTGTGGTATTTCCTCAGAACCATACCTTTGAGTGCATCCAATAAGGAGATACTTATAGATCTACTGGAAATCGAGTGATTGGGACTTCCATTGATCATTTTCCTTCATTGTGCTCTGCATCGTCACCTCGCCCATCAAGCATCTGAATCCTGAGGAGGTGGGAGTCGAATCTCCCCATCATAAGAAAATCGGCCCTAAGAAAAGAGAATAGATATTTAGAAAACCATAATGGAATAGGTTTATAGAGATATGGTCCAAAATCTCTCTAAATACCATCTTCCTCAATAAAAAATGGGTAATTTATACTTTATTACTTCTATTTATGACTTCAATTTAATGTCCAACATAATGTTCATAAAACATAAATTGGATGTTTTGTAGATGTTAAAAATATTTATAAGGTATGTTTAGAATAAGTTAAGAATATATATTTCAAAAGGTATGTTTAGAATAAGTTAAGAATATATATTTCAAACATGAGAATTGAAAATATTAAGGAGCCTAAAATAAACTCTTCCAATTCCTAGCTAAAGAAACTAATAATTAAACACCATTATAGATCTCCCAACACTCCTCGCCCTAACAGGGTTGTATAATTTAATAACATAGGATAAGTGGACATGGGAGGGATAGTTTTTTCTAAAAAATTACATTCAATGTTATTTTAAATATAATTTATAAGTACAAAATTACATGTTCAAACCAAATGCTTAAAATTAGTAGAATCAAAAATGGCTCTCTATGTGATGTAGTATGACAATAATCAAATAGTGAAATATTTTAAGTTTTTTGGGAGTATTTACTAAATGAAGATAAAAAACTCATTTTAAAAGTTTTATGAAAATGTAGAAGTCATATTTTTTAGGGGATATTCATGAAATGTAAGACGTTTTTAGATGTCGAAATAAATAACTACATATGTAGGTTGATTCCTTTGATTTAAAATTCATTTCATATCAATAAAATTTAATAAAAGTTATTTAATATTGTGTGGATGATAGAATAGGATATAAAATGGTAACTTCTTTATAATTTAATTAAAAATATGATAACTCCAAGCCTAACCATGTTTAGGTAGATTCTGATTAATCTAGTGATGTGGTTTGTATGACTAGAAGAAAAAAATTAAAAATTTGACATTAAAAAAATTTGAACTAAAAATTATCCTTGGAAGCTAGGAAAATACATCTCATATAAAAAAATAGATTTTTAAAAAAATAAATTACAATAATATCAAAGTTTGGTTCAAAATTCATTTAGAAAGTAGTTGAGTGGAAATTTTGAATAAATGTGATGAATAATGAGTTGGAACAAATTGAGAAAAAATGAACCCTATGATCTTTTTCCTACATAGAAAGGAAAGAATTTTAAATGAATGAATTGGATGTTAATAAAAAAGAACAATAAAAATTCAAAAATTTCATGAAATAATGTTACGTTAGTTTGTATGGGATACTCATAGGTAGAAGTGGTTCATTTTAAGTAAAAAAACTTTTGTTTTCAACATATGCAACCATCAAAATATATTTTTTATAGTTTCTAATTAAAATTACAAAGTCTATTAGATGGATTTTATGTAATAATCCTTCAATGGATACATTGAAGAATAAATTTACATTAAGAAATATTATGGGTTAATAAATGATAATTATAGAACCATGTTGTAATATTATAGTTGTATGATCCTTTTATACAAAAATATTACATCTATTTACATGAATATTTTACACATAACAATACAATCCATCTAAGAACCATAATGGTTTAAAGTATTTGTAGAGTATATCTATAATATTATTATTTTATGAAAGATATTTGATATATACCATAAATATATTCACTCATAGTACTCTTTATAGTAATACCCTACAAAAAACAATCTTTATAACCTCAAGAAAAAAAACATAAGAAAAAGGTGATCTCATATTCTCAGTAATGGTAAACATGGGTGATATCAATCAATGATCATATAAAAGCATAACTTAAGAATAAGGGTATGATATCATGACCATAACTTAAAAATTTCATACCAAATTTTGAAAAATCATAAACATGTGTTATGGCATAAAACATTTTAATTTCAAAATACATGGATCATAAGAATGATAACTCATCATAACTCAATCATGAATCACAAGTTCATGTCATAAATGGGTGTGTCATCAACCTAATCATAGAAACTATTTCATAATTCAATTTTAATTACAAATACCATCAGATCAGACATCAATACTTATTTACCATGGTGGATCAAAAACATCGAATTGTTTCTTATAACAGATCAATCACTTTGACTTTATTCCCATAAATAATTAATCACTTCAAATTCATTACCATAATTAGATCATGAGATATAATAATTCAACCAATGTATTATAGGGAGATATAGTTCCCACAAACCACATAATGAAAATCGCACATATGTGTTTCATGATATCATAATACATTCACCATATTAGAATCCATGACTGAAATGGGCTTCATAGACATTTCAACATAGCATAACTAATATAAAAGAAATGGGTTTTATAAAAATTTAATATTTTACTAAACAATACATCATAAAAAATTTAATAAGGATGGTATCCTTAAATAATAAATCCAATAATGAATAATTATAATCAAGGGATATTTTTTATGAATTGATATTCCATTAAAATATTATTAAAATCTTCTAGATGAAAATATCCTTTCAAATTTAAAAATTTCTTTTTGAAACTAAAATTGTACATAAAATAAAGTAAACATTTTCATTGAATTTGAAATTATAAAATTTTAATATAGGATTCAAATAATTTTTTATTAATGGTTGTGGTAAATTTCATTCATGTATTATAATATAAAAAGCATTCTTTTCCCAAAGTTGAAACATACCTTATTTGAAATATAACAAAAATATTCATTTTAAAAAAATTTAGAAAAAGTAAAACATTGGAAAAAATGACATTAAAAAATAATTGGAGAATATTAAAAAAAATTATTGAAGAAAATTCAACAAAACATGGATATAGAATATAAAGATAAAATAATTCTCAAAATGGATACTTAAACGTAAACAGTCTTAAATATTGATGAGATTTTGAAATAAAACCCTTACCTCAAGTTTACCTTTCTTTGAAATCACTCTAGCCTCATTTATAATATATTAAAATTTATTATAATTATATAAAAAAGTTTTCCATTATTTTAAAATCGTATATTATCCTTTTATAACATTTCAATTCACCCTTTATCAAAATTTATTTATGAAAATTTATATTTTCAGGTGTTAAATGTTTTTCTTATGAAGAGTATTTCAGTTCCGTAGTTCTGGTCCTTGTACATTTATCTTATTTACATAACCTAAATAATATAAATAATCATATAAATATAATATATATTCATTAAATATATATTTAGATTCATCTATAAAATATAGTGATAGAAAAATGTATTATATCTTTCATAGAGATGGAAGTCGTACTTACACATGAACGTTATTTCAATTTTTTGCCTTCTAGAATAAAATAAAGATAAATAATAATAAAACATTAAATAATAATTATTATGTATTATAATTCATATATATTCATTAAATTAATCTTCACTACTATCCAGTTAAAATATAAATATAAAATAATCACATCTCTTTATGGAGGTGTCAGTCCACACGTACGCACGAAAGATGTTATCATTTCCCAAAGGATTGGATAGTATGAAGGTATACATGATATTATCATTAAATAAGTACAATAATTTCATGAATATCATATAAAAACATTAAAACCATCATAATATCCATCTATAAAATATGGATAGGAAAAATGAATGTTATCGCTATGTGTAGACGGCAAGCCATACATGCGAACAAGAAATATATTCACTTCTCATTTGATGGAAAAGAGGGTGTATAATGGTGTTTTTCATAATTATAAGAAAATTTAAGAATATTAAATATATTTATTTATTTATTTTATGATAAATTATATATATTTAAAGGAGTTAAGTAATATTATAAAAGAAATTGATTGGTTATGGGGATTACCTCTTCTTGGAAAGAACAACTTTTGATCTCCTCTTGAGGACACTAGAGTTGGTCTTTTGATAAGAATAGTACCTCAAGAATATGGAAAGATAATTTTATATGAGAATAATATATAGTATGGTCGATCTAGAAGGCTTTAAGTGATTTGATAAAGATAATGGACAAGTGCCCTTTTATAAGAGAGGGGAGGGGAACTCTTAGAATTTCAAAAAAGATTAAAATATAATTAAGTCAATATGAAGAAAAATGGATTAAAACGATATTTAAATGGGAAAGAGATGAAATTTTAGACCATATATTATAAAATTTTTCCTATTTAATATTTTTAATATTTTTATGAGATTTATTAAAATATTATTCTCATATAATATCATTATTGTCAATTTAGACACTATTCACATGATTTCGCTTAAAATATGTTAATGAAATGTTTTAATATTAATATAATATTATAAAACAATTATAATATGTTATATTAAACTATAAAATTCATGTCACGCATTAAGGAACTCAAATTATATTTCCTTTAATATTTTTAAAATGATTTAATATTTTTTTTAATTGGAGAAATGCTGCATTGGAGTTATATAAAAAATTAGTGTAATCATATAATTTCAAAAAATTTAAAAATATTTATATATCATGAATATAATTTTTTTTAATATCATAATAGAAATATATATTCATTCATAACATACTTTTTTCCAATTTGGACACATAGTATATATTGAAAACAAATAGAGTAAAATTTTGTAACATTCATTGATTTAAATAATATATGAGTCATTTTTAATGAAAAGTGTCCATTAAACTAATATAATTCGATACAAATGTGATATTGATCAACTTAAATTCATCCAATAATAATTAGGATGAAAAATTATTTCCTTATAACTTATTTTTAATATAGATTAACCAGAATTAACTTTTACCAAGGTGATAAATTTTATCATGGTTACAATTCATATTGACCAAAAATAAAAGGGATATATTAAAAAAATTGAACATCTAAATTATAAATATTTATTTAATTTAATCTAATTAAAAATCTATGAATGAAGGAAATTAATTTTTATGTAAGTGTGGAAAATGCAACAAAAACTGCTTTTAATAAAAAAAATACATTTTTAATCATAAAACATGATTTATTCTAATCATCTACAATAAAAATATTTCTTAAATTTTTTAAAAAATTTGACCATGTATATAAAATATAAATTTATTTAAAATAATTTTCCAAATTTTATTAATTTAATTTACTGATATAAAATAAATTTCATGTAAAAAATGAGAAAAAACGTAACTTTTATTTTCAACTAGTTTTTTTATTTTTAATTATAATCTTTTGATAACTAATGAATTAATTTTATAAATTTTAAGGCCATATATTTTTCATAATTTATTTATTACAATTAATATCTAAAAATCCAATGGCTAGGAAATAATATTTTAATAATGTTACGTGGTTCTTCTAAACTAGTTGTCGCATGTAACACAAACTGTCGAAAAAATAAAATTATTTAAAGAAAAATATTTCATAAAAATATCAGGGTGTTATATTTTACATCCCCCCACCCCTAAAAAGAATTTTTAACTCAAAAATCATCAATTTGATTAAAAAATTGGTTATCTCTATTTCTTTAAATCCATATGTTCACAAGTATCATCTTTAAATTTTTGGTTTCTCCATATAACTTTAACATGGAAAGTAGTCTTATTCCATATTAAATTATCTCTATGATCTATGACTTATACTAGTTTTTTCACATAGGAAATATCATGCTCCCATGGTATGACCTCTGATTTCAATACATGTGAAGGATAAGGTATTTACTTTATTATTATTGATACATGGGACACATCATGAATATGAGAAAGGTTTGGTGGAATTTTCAATTGATAATCTACCATCCCAATATAATCATGAATTTTAAAAAAAAAATGATATACCTAGGGATTAGATTTCCCTTCTTCCAAAATCTCATAACATTCTTCAATTGGTAAATTCATAGAAAAACCTTCTCACTAACATCAAACTCTAGATCTCATAGATGATTTTTGGCATAAATCTTTTGTAAACTCTAGGATACCCTTATGGTCCACTTAATGGGTCTCACATTGTCTACCACTTCCTTAGAAAGATTGGATCATGATAGAATTATTTCACAAACTTTATTCCTGGGTTTTAGAGTTCTATAATTGTTACCATAGAGGGATTCATAAGAATCCATTTGAATTCTTGATTAAAATCTATTATTACAAGAAAAGTACACCCAAGGAAGGTGTTGATCACAGCCACCTTTAAAAATACCTATAGAATTCTCTCAATAAATCTTCTAGATTTTGAATGGTACTCTCAAATTCACCACCTATTTGGGGATTATGAGTAATGATGAATGTTTTCTCCATATCCAAATCATGTTGAATACTTCTCAAAAAACATGGTGTTAAACCTCATATCCTTATAAAATATAATTGATAGTGGTAAACCATGAAATATTAATACTTATATAGCGTGTTACCAAGCAATTTGATCAAGTTATAAATCTTATCTAATGGAAATGAAGTGTACTTAATTCATAAGGTGGTCATCTAAAACCCATATATCATTGTTATCTTTTTATTTTTTTTTGGAAGTATAACAATAAATTACTTGGTAATATATTCCTATTTTAATTCTAGAATGGGTAATGGTTGAAACAACCCCTAAGGAATTTATCTATCATCCTTAACTTTTGACATACCAATCACTAAGAAACATACTCTATAATATCTCCCTTTATTCTATCCCCACCAAAAATACACTTTCAAGTCTATATATCTTTATGCTTCTAGTATGAATTGATAATGATGAACAAGGAGAATCATCAAATAGATCCTTATTCAAATAACATATGTCTAGGAAACAAATATAGTTCCTAAGCTTTATTATTCCCTCACAATCAAGGTTGGACTCAAGAACTTTTATCACCTTCTTTTTCATCTACACATCTTCCTTTTTCACCTTCTTAATATTCACTTGTACATATGGTTGAACAATCATTTCAGAGAGATAAGATTTCCCCCCATAATTAAATATTTCAAGATCAATCCTTTTCATGTCCCAAAAAATTGTTTCTATTGTGATACTCATCATATATAAGTTTTCAAGATCATTTATACATTGAGCATCTAGTACCTTGTTCACATTTCTTGGGTGGTAATGTATTGAGAAATAATAATCTTTAATTAATTCCAACTATATTCTATAAGGAATGTTATGATATTTTTGAGTAAAAGAATACTTTTATATTATTTTATCAGTATATATGCCACACCTATATCCATAGTTAAAATTCCCCCATATATTTAATGTTAAAATTATCAAAGCTGACTCCAAATCATGAGTTGTGTGGTTTTTGTAATGAACCTTCAATTATTTTGAGGAATAATATTTCACTATATCTTTTTACATGAGGATGAATAATAGTCCCATATTTGATGAATCGCTATAGTTTACAAAACCTTATCCACTAATAGGTAGTGTAAGCATAGGTCTTCTAACTATCCTTCTCTTCATTTCCTTAAAACATTCATCAAATTCATCATTTCAAAGTATTATTGGTCCCTTTAAAATTAACTTGATGAGTGTATTTGACATATGAGAAATATTCCCCACGAAACACTGATGATATCCATCCAAAACAAGAAAACTATATATTTCAGTTACCATGATTGGTCTAGAGAATTTCTCAATAACTTTTAACATTGAAGGATCTATTGATATACCCACACTAGATATTTATTGACCCAAGAATGAAACTTTCCAAATAATGATTTCTCACATTGTAAATTTTTTATAATGATTCTCATTCCTTGGGGTATTTAGTGAAATCCTTAGGTTATATAGATACTCATCTTTTCTCTTTGAATATATAAGAATATCATATGTAAAAACTACTAGAAATTAATCAAGGTAGTCTCAAAAGACAATATTCATTAAATATGGGAAGATAGTGTGAGCTTTAGTAATACCAAAAAATCACTATAAATTTCTAGTGTCCATTCCATATAAATAATTTCATCTTAGATATATACTCTTTCATGAACTAAAATTGATGATATCCAAAATGAAGTTCATTCTTTAAAAAGTATAGAGCTACACATAGTAGTCAAATAAGTCATCAATACGAGGTAGAGGATACTTTTTCTTGATAGTGATCTTTTTCTGTTCTCGATAATCAATATAAAGTTCCATTGATCTATATGTATTCTTAATAAAAAGAACAAGTGATCCCCAAGGTGATGAACATGGCCTAATGAATCCAATGTAATAATTCTCTAGGAGTTTCTTCTGTAATTACTATAACTCAATTGTGGAAATTATTTTAGGATTATTTGAATTAGTCATGCTCCAGGTATGATTTTTATTTAAAACTAAACATGATAATTTGGTGGAAGACATGAAAATTCTTCCTAAAATACATTAGCAAACCTTAACACTGATTTTTCACCCAACCATCTAATACAGATAACCTTTCTATATTGGAATTGAGACCTGAAAGATGGATTTGATTTCCATTATATGTTCATATTCATCCTCACATTGATAGATGATCATAGACTCATTTGGAATATGAAATGAGACCCCTCTTACTCAATAATTTATATGTGCTATATTTATATAAATCCAATCTTTTCCTTGAATCACATAAAATTAAAATAAATGGAGAATCACAAAATTTTTAGGAAGAAATTTCCAACAAAAATCAATGGGATAATAAATATAGACAAGATATGTGACTATTATTCCATTAATAGTTTTCATAGAAATCTCAACATCTAATCTCTAATGAGATAGAGTGACACCCTTATCAAATTCATTACAAATAAAATAGTGGGTGAATCCAGAATAAAATAATATATTAGATGTTCTAGAGTGGATGATAAGTGTACCTTTCAGTAAATCATTCTCATAACCCAATTTGTTAGTCATTATCTCCTGATAATTTCATTTGTATTTTGTATGAAGATGTTGTTGATAATGATCATCCAGAAACTTTTGATTTTTTCATGTGTTGGCATAATTACCATACTCAATTCATTTGAAACACTAATTCATGGTTGGTGTATTAGTCTGTGTCTTATTTTCCTCTAGTTAATTAACTAGTATATTCATCACCTTTTGACATTAATTATCTTTATAACCCAATTTTCTATGTTTAAATAACCTCTCAGTTCCAATAAAACACTTCCCATGATTTGTTTCACACATTTTTGGCATGTCAATGGCCTGAATTTATTTCCACCATGTGATTTATTTGAGTTTTAATGAGACTCGGTCTTTCTTTTCTTATTAGAAATATAGGAATCATAAGAATAACTAATTTATATTTCTACTTTGAGTTCATATCAAATTATATATTCATAGATGTTGAAGTCTTGTATAGATAATTCATTTTGGAAACTTGGTTTTAGGCCACCAAAGATTAAATCGATTTTACTTTCCCTACTAATAATTAAACCAGAAGAATACCCTATAATCCTTGTAAAATTTCCATCACAAGTTCCAATGGATTAATCATCCATTTTCATATGCTCAATAAATTATTTCTATATTTTTGTACATATAATACAAGGAATTTAATTATAGAATAATATCACCTTAAACTCATCCCATTCAATGGATTCAATTTAATCCAATTACCTTGCATTCTTGATAGGATTCCACCAATGATCTACATTACCTTCTAGATGATAAAAATTTAGGAAAAAAATTCATGTTTTTATCATTTAAGAAAAGAAAATATTTTCTCAATTGTGTGGATCCATTACTCACCCACTAGTGGGTCATAAGATTCACTATAAAAAGGTGGATTTTTACTCATGAAATATTCAATGGTACTGTGTTCCCCACTTTGGTCATTTAGAAAATTGGAATGATCTATATCCTAAGAAATTTTAATGAGAATAACAAGAAGATTATGTATTCTAGATCCTATAAAATTTAGTTTCTCAGGTAAAAAATCATTACATTATCAATCAAATTCATCATTAATATGATTCTTTCAGTTTCCATCCATTCCCTAAAAAAACATAGTGTGATAAAAAAAATATTCATATTAGAAAACCACATAATTCTGAAAAATCATTTACATAATATCTAAATCATTAAACCTACTTTAATGAAACCTTAGTTGTATCCTAGGTCATTCACGATCATTACCAAAACATTAGGACTCTATCATATACTTAGACTTATCCTTAGGGTTTCTAAAAAATTATACCTCTAATATCAAAAGATTGAATAATACCTATTTTCATTCCACCTATAGTATCCTGACCTTTACATACATAAATATTACATTTATTTAGATTAATATTCAACACATAACAATATGATTCACACTAGAACCATAAAGGTTTAGAGACTTTGGAGGCTATATATAAAATATTATTATTTTATGAAATATATTCAAAATATCACATAAAGATATTCCCCCATAGTACTCTTCATAGGAATACCCTATTAAAATATTTATTCATGGCCTATGGAAAATAAATATAGGAAAAAGGTGAACTCGGATGCTCAGTATAGTTAAACATGGGAGATATCAATCGATGATCATATGAAAGAAGAATATAAAAATAATGGTATGAGATCATGATCATGACATACATGGTTCAATCCCATTATAAAAAATATCATAAACATTATTTATGGAATAAAATATTAACATTTCAAAATACATGAATCATTAGAATGAGAACTCATTATAACACAATCATCAACCATATGTTCATGTCGTAAATGTGTGTGGAATAATAAAAAGTAAATAATCCATTTAATAATTCAAGAATAATTAAAAATTCTATAGAATTTTGAATCAACACATTTTTCCCATATTGGATCAATCATTTTGACATGTTTCCTAAAATAGATCATGAACTTCAACTTGTTTCCCATAACAGATCAAGCACATCAATTTATTTCCCATAAAAATTTCATGAGATATAATAATTTACCCAATGTATTATAGGGAGATATAGGTAACATGCATTACATAATTAAAATAATATATATGTATTTTGTAGGATCATAAATCATTCATCGTATCTAAATCCATGAAAGAAATGGATTTTGAAAATATTTCATCATAACATAATAGATGGAAAAGAAATGGGTTTCAAAATCATAAACTATCTAGGTAAATAATGATGTTGGTATTGTAGGATCATAAACCAAGTAATTAATTATTAGAATCAAAGTATTTTTTTGATGAATTGAGATACCATTAAAAGATCCTTAAAACCTTCTTCCAAAAAATACCATTTCAAATTGAAAAATCACTTTTTAAAATCATAAACTATGAATCAAATAAAGAAAACATTTTCTTTGAAAATAAACTTATTAACATGTAAAGTAAGATTCAAATAATTGAGATTTTATTATAGAATTAAATTATAATAATGTAGTATAATTTAAAAAGAGTAACTCCTTTCACAAATTTAAAACATACATCATTCGAAAATAACCAAATTATTCACATTAAAATCTTTTGAAAAAAGTAAGACATTTATAAAAATGAATTTTAAAAATAATTAGATAATAAAAAAAATGTCCATGAAAACGTTCTAAAAAAATTGTGGACATAGAATAGAAATAAAAAATAATTCTCCTGATTGAGACTTAAATGTAAACAATCCCAAATAATGTTGAGATTGTGAAATAAAACCATTGCCTCATGTTCACCTTGTTTCAAAAGAACTCTAACCTCTTGTATAATAAATTTAAATTTATTATATTTTAGTAACATATTTTTCATATTTATAAAATCACAAAATATCCATTTATAACATTTTATCACCCCTTTTATCAATAATTCCTTATTCAAATCGTTATTTCTATGTATTAACTATTTTGTTTATCATAAGTATTTTTTTCAGTGGTTATGGTCCTTGTACATTTAACTTGTTTTCATCAACACAAAAATATTAATTATCATATTAATATCAAACATATTAATTACATTTATATTTATATTCATCCATAAAATTCATAGACATAAAAATGAATTACACCATTCATAGAGACGGTAGGTCGTACGTACGCATGAACGTTGTTCCCATTTTTCGACTAATGGAATGAAAGAAATGTCATAAATGATGCAACATTAAATTATAATTATTATGTCAGTTATATCAAATATATACTTAAAATTATTCCTCATTTCCATTAAAGTAATATATAAATGAAAAATGAATCATATTGCTTTGTGGAGGTTGTATTCCACACGTACGTATGAACAACATTAATGTTTCCTAAAGTATTGGAAGTTAAAATGTTAGAAAAGATATTACCTTTAAAGAAGTATAATTTGGTTATAAATTTTATATATAAACATTAATATCATCATAATATCCAGATCTTTTCTAGGAGGAACCGTAGCTTCCCCTTCTCCCGGCGGAGATTAATGGTGTTGCGGACCTTTGCAAGCTCACCCTTGTTGCCCAATTTCATCCACGGTACCCATCGATTGACGAGTTCGATCATTGTTTCTCTGATTATTAGGAGCTTCAGGAACATGCATTTTTCGGTCTACTTTATCGAAGGCATATCATGATCCGGTTTGGGTTGTAGGAGGATTTGATTACTTCCTGGTTTAGGGCCCCTCAAAGATGCAAGGGATTTTCCTTCTACCTGTTTCATTGGAGGTTCAATTTTAATTTGTGGTGGGATCTATCTACAATAGAAATGTGGGTAAGTCTCCCTGGATTACCTATGTCCTTCCAAAATCCCTCTATTCTATGTGCAATCAGAAATATGATTGGCCACTATTTATGTTCCGACCGCCGAACCGAGTCTGTATGTCACCCGATTTGTCCACGGATTTGTGTGGTGGTTGATGTCTCAAGGACACCGGTGAATCATTTCTATATCATATACAACAAATAATTCCATTGGAATCAAGAAGTCCTTTTCGAGTCATGGATGCGCTACTGTGTGCACTGCTGTAGATTTGGTCATGCTGATTTGGTTTGTCGCAGTAGATGAAAGAATGGATTCTCCCAGGTGATGGAAGCATGATGTGATATTAGTGGTGATGCTTCTAGATCGACTCCCATTCTAGTTATGGGTAATCCAGAAGACCCTTTAAATGTGCAAGGGGGTGTGGTTGAGGACAGGGATGCGGAGTGCGTTGTGAGTGTCGGCACTGGAATTGCTGATCGGGGTAACCACATGGGGACTCCTTGCCTTGATGATGAACTGAATGCTACAAAAATGGAGCGGGAGGAAATGAAAGATACAATCATCGAGGTGAATATTCATGTTTTTGCAGTGATGGAGGTTCGGGAGCCCCTGTATCCAACAGTGAAGCAGGTTTTTGACCTTCTCAAAGGTGATCTTGGCGCTGGATGTCCGCCTTTGCTGGAGGTTGCTGCTAATTTATGCCAAGTGCATCCGATCTCTGGCAATATGATAGATGAAGGAAGACTAGATAAGGATAATCATGCCCCATCTATTTGGGACTCTTCTGGTAATAGATTTGAAGGGTTAGAGCAGGAGGATTCACTCATTGTGATGGCTGATCCGCAGGATCTTGAGGGTCCAAATAATCAGGAAAGTGTCGCAGTGGATATCCCAATAAAGGGGTCACTTGGTGCCATTGTCAGTGAGTTGGAACCTCATTGACTTGTTGTGATTGATCATAATAGTCTCTCTCAGACTGGAGGAGAGTCTCTAACAACCTCATATGTCATCTTGGGAAAGAAAGATGTTGTATTCAAGAGTTTTGTTTCTGTGAATATCACTGATAAATGTGGGAATATCTTTGATAGTGATAAAGAGAATAGTAGTGGTGCCGCAAGACCTTCATATAGTGATATTGTTCAAGGTGGAAGGAATAAGATGTCTGAAAGTGAAGGTGTTGTGACTGCTCCACCAAAGAGGAGGCCAAGGAAGGAATATTCATACCTACCAAATCCAGTATCGACCAGGTCGTCGTCTAGGAAGGAAAGAGAGGATATCTCTACCGCTAAGAAGGGTCGCATCAACAAACAACCATGTAAGGCACAAATCTTGATGGAGCAACTAGAGCTTAGAAGGAAGTATGCCAAGGTGTTGAAGTAATATGAAACAAACTCAGAGTGGTAATCATCTAATGTGGAGGATGTCTATAGATATGGTGAGGCCTATGGTTACTATGATATGTAGTTGCTCTTTTCTGGTTGGCTCTGGTTTTGGTTATGGATGACTGTATGACTGTATGGATATACTCTTTTTCCTTTTATTTTATATATGGTCAGAGACTCTTACCTCTGACTAACTTGTTGGGTATAATTTTTATGATATTATTTCATGATTAATACTATATATTTATAGAAGTTAGATAAGATTATAAAATAAAGTGATTAGTTATGGTGATTACCTATTCTTTTAAATAACTCCTTTATATCTCCTCTTAAGGACCCTATAGATGGTATTTTGATAATACCATTTCCTCTAGAATATTTTTAGGTAAGTGTAGAAGGGAATTTGGAATAAAATTGTTGATATATAAGGAACAATGTGATATCATGAAGATAAATGAGAGGTTCCCTTTATAAGAGAGAGGAAGGGAACACTTTGAATTTTCTACAAGATTAAAATATAATCTATTCAAAGTCAATAAATATGGTTCCAAATGAATTATAAGTAGAAAATGGATTCCATTTTTTAATATTTATTATCCCCTTTTTTTACTATTTTAATATCCCTATGATATTTATGTGATTTAATAAAATATTATTCTCATAAATATCATTATTGATAATTTATACAATATTCGCATAATTTGACTTTAAAGACATAAAGAATAAGTTTTAATTTGAATATAATCATATAACACACAAAAATAGTTATATTAACATATAAAATTTTTTTCACGTATTAATTCAATTCAATTATATTTCTTTTAATATTTTTAAAATCATTTATTATATTTTTTATCAATTACGAAAATGCTTCATCAGTGTTGCATAAGAAATTAAAGTGATTATATAATTAATAAAAATTAAAATATATATATATATATAATTAATTAAACTAATTTTATTTATATCAAAATAGATACATATATATATTCATAATATTATTTTTTTCAAAATATAGACACATAAAAGGTATTAAAAACAAATGGAGTGACATTTTATAACTTTCTTTAATTGAAATAATATATAAGTCATTTTGTTGGAAAAGTAACCATTAAAATAATAAAACTATAGATTAAGGTGATAAGGGTTGAATTATTTTCATCAAATAATAATTAGGATAAAAAAGTATTTCTTTATCACTTATTTTTAATCTATATTAACCTAATTTACCCTTTATCAAAGTAATAAATTTTACCTTGGTTACTATTATTATTAAACATAAATAAAAGGGTAATATATACCAAATTTGAACCCCCTAATTAAAAATATGTAATTCAATTAATATAATTCAATACCTATAAATGTAATAAATTAATTTTAATATAACCGCACAAAATGCTACAAAAATTGCTAATTATAAAAAATGCATTTTTAGGTATAAAAATCGATTTATTATTATACTATGATTAGATAAAAATTTGTTGGATGTTTAAAAAAATTTATCTGGGAAATAATATATACTATTGATTAAAATCATTCAACAATTTTAATTAATTTAATTTATTGATATAAAATACATTCCATGTATAAAATTAATTATTCCAAAAAAACACCACTTTATTTTTCAAATAATTTTTTTTATTTCAATTAATCTGATAACTAGTGAATTAAATTTATTAATTTCTATATATATAATTTTGATATTTTAGTTATTATTATTAGTACCTTCCAATCCTATGGCTAGAAAATAATATTTTATTAATGTTTTGTGGTTCCACTAAAAAATTTTTTGCATGTAACGCAAGCCATCGAAGAAACCAAATTATTTAAAGAGAAATATTTCATAAAAATATATAGATTTTATAAAAACCCCAATATTTTTTGTTATATTTATCTTTAAATAAATTCAAAACATTTTATATCTTTCTTTACAATAAACAATGAATTTAAATGATCCACAATATATTATTGGAACATTATTATTAAATATAAGAGTTATCACAAAACCATTGGATTGGTAGGTATGAATATGAACAAATATATTATGGAAAAAAAATTTTACAAATTTATAATATTAATTAATTATTTATAATCAATTTAGAAATGAAAAAGAAATAATTTTATGGTAAAAATATATGTTTTTCTAAAAACCTATTTTAATTCTCCTTAAGTGTTTTTATCTTAATAAATTAAATAAATTAATACTGATGAATTATTTTAATGAAATTTTTAGATAATACACTCAATAAAAAAATTAAAAATCCATTCAATGGTTATTTATTGACAAGTAGTGAGAGTAAATCATGTTTTTTGTTTAAAATCTAATTTCTCTTAAAATGGTTGTTATTGCGTTTTATACCCTAATTTTAAAATGAATTTCTATCACTTATAGAAATTAGATCATTTAATATTTATTTCATATTTTTAATAAAAAAAAATTAATAATATGAGATAAGGATAAATTATATTTTATTCATTATAAATATTAATTGAGGTAAATTTTCATTACTACGATAAAACAAAAAGGGGTTCGTCAAGGGTTAAAATAAAGAGATAAGTGTTAAAATAAAATAAAAAAAGTCTAAATCCTATTTATTAAATGAATTAAAAAATAACTAATAATATATTCTAATTTTAGGAAAATTTTATCCACTTTCTCCTTATAGGGACTTTATTATATTTTATTATACTTAATAATTACAAGTGTGCCACTCCCCTCACATAAAAAAGAGAACCTCCTCTACTCTCCTCTACACACTACTAGATCCCTTTATTTTGAAATATATATAATAAAATAATGTCCCAAAATACTTATTCATTTTACTAGGGCATTTCTCTTCCCAAAAAACCCAACCATTAATCTTAATGTGCTTTTAAAAAGAGGATACTCGAAAAATAGGTATATGTACATTCTGATTTTTTTCAATTTCCTTTCTTCTTAAAATTATTCAAAATGTTAGATAACCATCCTAAAATGTTGTAATTGGTATCTTAAATACACCTAAATTTTTTTATGTTAATGTTATAAACATTTTTTATTTCCTTATTATCTTTTAGAAAATGATAATGTTGTTAGTGCATATGTGTGGACTTCCACCTCCACAAAGAAATGTGGTTTTGTTCATTTCCTCATAACATGGATGGTTGTAAGAATGTATTTAATTATTAGATAATAAATTTTTGAAACAATTATAATTTTATAAAATTAAATTATCATATACCATTTTTCTTCATCCATCAAAAGGTGAAGACATCACTCGTGCATGCTTGTGGATAACTACCTCCACAAAGTGATATAATTAATTTTTTGATCAATGATTTATATAAATGCTAATAAAAGTGTTTATAATAGATAAAAATTATACTTATGTCATGATAAATATTTTGGATATGATAAAACTATGACCAGGGATCATGTACCAGAACCATTGAATCAAAACATGCATGGAAAACGGATCACTTTTCACCTAAATGTTCATTTTAATGAAGAATTTATAATAAAATTATAATGGGAAATTATAATGAAATTATAAAAAAATATTTTTTGTATGAATATGGTTAAAGGATATATTTATAATTAATATGCATTTTTTTACAATGGAATCTTGAACAAGTATAAATCAATATGGAACTTTAGGTAAGTTTTTATATTGCAATCTCATTTCTTTTAGAAGTTGTCTATACTAAATTTCTCTTTAGGGAAATTATATATATTAATCCATAAGCCCCATATATATTATTCTAATCTTATTATTCATGTAATTTTAATTTAAATATTATCATTTTAATCTCTTTAGTATTTAATATAATTGAGAAAATGTTTTAATGATAAACCGACCTTATTTCCTCTTTAGTTGAATAAATTTTCCTTCTATGACCATGTTATTTAGAAAAAATTATAGAAAGCTCATATTTATGTTCCAATGATTTTTTAAAAAAATTTACAACCATAGTTTATTTTATTTTCAAATTATTAAAAACTAATTATAAAATTATTTTTCAACCTATCTATTTATCAATTTTTACAAAAAAAATGAAATATTATTTATTTTAATGTTTACGATAATAATTAATTTTTAGGTGGTCATAACTAACCTTTTCATTGAATAATGCTTTTAATTTTTCCTTGTTTATTTTCAAATAAAATAATTTTCTCAATATTTTGGGAAATTTTAGTTAAAATTATATCAAAATAAAAAGATATGTGGCCCATGTATTTAAAGAATTGTTTAAATGGTTTTAAAATGGTATTTTTAATCTATGTTAACATAATTTATGGATTTTTATTCTTCAATGGGTATATGATCTTATGATATAAGTCGCTATATTTCTCTGGATGGCTTTTAATGATGGATATTGAATGATTATTCCCTAAAACTCTCTTCATTAACATAGGTTAATTATTATATGATAAAACCTTTATGAAACCTATTTATTTTCCATCAGATATACAATAAATAAATAATTTAATGTTTATGAAACTTGTTCCCCTTCCATGGATTGTGATATAATGAAATGATGAATATTTTATTATATTTTGGCATATAGAGGTATGGTTTTAATTATATTATGGGTGGTATCAGAATTATATAGACCTATAATCTATTGGTTAAAGATCAACATCTCCTCAGATAATATGAACTAGAATGTTGGGTAAACCTAGTTTAGTAAGGGACTATATCCAATGTTATTGTATTTAGAGTGAACCAGGAATAATCAAAGTATATAATGGAGATTGAACCCAATACTCTATGATAGTCTTAGAAATGATCCATAAATATGGAAATAATTTTCTATGCCATTGTATATGACAAAAACGTATTTCTTATGGTCATGATATTTTCACATGGATCATTACTTATTATTAATGATCCAACAATAATTTGACTTGTGTTTTTAGTTATAACAAATCATTATTCTCATATTTAATATTAAATACTTTTGATTGAATGGGTTTTACTTTCATTGGATTTTATCATGTTCTCATATGATTATATTTATGATCACTTATGATCATTGATTAATATCTCATATTTTTACCCTTAGTAAAAAATTTATCACACCATTTATTATTTTTTTCCTAGGTTATGATAAAGGTTTTAAGTAGGGTATTTTGATGAAGTGTTTTGTGTAATAAGAACATTGTTAGAGATGTTGATGATATTTCATGAAATAAAAGGATTATATATCTATTCTAAAAACACACAAAACCTTTATAGTTCTATGAAATGTATTGTTATGAGATATATTTAATATTTATCTAAAATTATGTAAGATTAATTTTTGAAATGATTATTTCACCTTATTTGGTATCTAATAAAAGGGTAGTTATTTTTGAGGATTATCATTAGTAAACCTTAGTGAAAACCCATGATATAATTATTTGTATAGGGTGAAAACAAAATGTATAGTTAAATTATATATTATGTTGTTTCCTAGAAATAAAATCCCTTTTGGGATAGTGGAATGTGTATGTGGTTGTGTGATAGATGTTCCTAGGGATAAACACCTTGAAAAGGGATGGTTGAGTATCAACTCAATCTTCACTCGGTGTATGATGATTGGGCTTAATAAAACCCATAATAGGTCATATTTATGTGAGTTAAACTTAATTTTTCATGGTTTGGAAGAAAAATTCGTGATTTAGGGAACCATAAGAATGATTTATATAATTATATGATATCTTAAATTGACTATGTATGTTTCATAATCACACTTTGTTTTTTTGTTTCAGTCAATTGATTAAATTAGGATGAATTGGGTGAGCAATTAATATGGTTGGAAATATAATGAATTTCATCATGACCAGAAAAATTAAATTGTAGTTGGGATGAAAAAATATTGTGACTATTCCCAACCAACTCAATCAATATAATAATTGTAACTTGAATCATCCTAAACATAAAAAATGGTCGAAGGAAGGAACAACACACTATTAAGTATTTTATATGGAAACTCCCACCTTCCTTTAGTGATTACTCTAAGACACTTATTACTGAGAAATGGATAAATACTATATAAATTATATTTTATTTTATCTAATTATTATCCAATTATAAGGTTATTTCAATGATGTGTCATTTCAAAGGTTAAGTTGATTTATAGTGGACTCTAATAAATAATATTTGGAAAGATGAGGAAATTAAATTCAAGAAATATGAAGATTATATGAAGGTTTTTAAAAATATATATCTTACAGGAAATCTTCATATAAAAATGGAGAGGGAATTTCTAGAAATAAAGTATAAGGATGATGAAACCATTCGTACTTAGGAGGAAAATTTCATCAAACATAGAAGGTGTACTTCTGGTTTTATCATCGATCCTAAATTCAGTGTTGGCCAATTCATTAATGAATTGAGATTAAGCCTTATAATGGAATTTTATATAATTGATATTGACTTATATGATTAAATCATTAAATTCCATATCAATATAGAAATGGATATTGGATAATCTAATTGCTCTCGTGGTTTGGGGGACAAAAAGGGAAATATCAAATTTCGAGGAAATTTTATTAATAAACTCATAAAATAAAGAAAATTCTTATTTATTAGTGTTTGAAGTATGGAAAGAATCTATTAAGAAATTTCCTTATGGGGTATAATAAATTTTTAATGTTTTTAAAAGAAGTTAATTGAGAAAACTAATGCATGATTGATGATAAGTGGTCAGTAAAATATTTTGATAAAGTTCAACCGAATGATCACCCATACTCTAATGTAATAATTATAAGGAGTATTGATATTACACCATTTTGTGTATGAATCCAAGGGTTAGTTATAATCATAAATGTTATAAAACTCTTAATCTAAGAGGCAATGGGATATCTCATCCAATCACAACTACTAAAGTATGTAATAAGAATTATGTGGTGAAAGGTTAACTTATCATATTCATTAGAATTGAAAATGTATTATTTTATTATGTCTCCACCAACTCTTTTATAGATAAATAATTTTATATGGGTGACACATCACCTTCTAAACTATTATATGTTGTGTTAGTAATAAAAAATATTAGTGGTAAGATGATTTGATCTCAATCCAATAGCTCCTCTCTGATAGAAATTTTAGGTAATGTGCTTCTTAAAAATTCTATAATTATCTCTTTAATTTAATATGATGTTGTTTTGGTCATGGGTTTGTCTTATTTATATAGATCCCTATAAATTTATATGGAATTAAAATCATATTTTACATTCCAAATAAACATATGAACATCATTCAATGTGATGATGAACATGAAATTATAATGGAAATTATCTATATTGTTTGATTTTTACTACCTATTCAGGAGGAATATTAATCTTAAATTATTGGTTAAAAACTCAAAATTTATGATATATCTATTTTTTGTAATATAATAATGTATTCCATTAATATTAGCTTAGAATTCCCCCAAATTGTGAAGTTAATTTTTTTTAATAGGACTCATTGTTGTAGCTACACCTATTTAAATGAATCCATATATACTGGACCTAGTTAAGTAGATATAATTTAATAAATAGCTTAAAATGTTCTTAATAATACATTCATATACCATATTGCATCACCATGGGGTAAACCTATTCTTTTTTTTAAGAAGAAATATGGATTAATTCATCATTACATTGATTATCGACAACTAAGCAATATCATTATTATGAAAACATAGCCTCTAACCCAAATTTATGACTTGTTTGATGAATTTTGTAGAGATAAATATATTTCATAGATTGAAATTAATTCTATATAACTTCAATTGACGATCAAGAATGAGGATATACTCAATATGGCCTACCATACGAGGTATTCTCTGTATAAATTTAAAATTATGACATTTTGACTTACTGATTCCCCTTTTATCTTTGTGGATTTATTGAATATAATTTCAACATAATACCACAATAATTTTTTGGTAGAATTTATTGATTATATTGTTATTTCTTCCAAGATTAATAAAAATTGTGACACATACCTCGTGGATCTTAGAGAGGACTTCTTCTTATCTTTGTAAATCTAGATTTCAATGGCCTCTTTGATCTGGATTGGGAAAGATCCTTTCATATCAATGTACCTATTAAAAAGGTTGACAAATCTCTTCTCGATGATGCCATTTGGGATTTTCAACAACTAGCCAAATGGATTTCCTTTTTAGAAGCTCTCAAGGGCTCAGATCTACAAAATCATTCCTCAACGACGCCCCCAAGAATTAAAAAACTTGATGATGGAGGATTTTTGGTCTAATAGGACCCTGATGAACTACAAAAGAGAGAGAAATGTGTATGTTTCTTATACCTGGTCACATTTCTAACCTTCAAGGTTAAAAATCATGGCTAGTAAATGAGATAAAACCCAGTATTGTCCATTTCTAGGGATCTACCAATTGGAAATTAGTTCCAATCGGTAGAGGTTACTTTCATATTATTCTCCATTCATAGGATGAATTAGACTAGGTATGGAATCATGGTAATATACACCTCAAACTAGGTGTTTTTTACTTATCCACTTAAGACTATTCATTCAACCCTTTTACCCATAGAAACTCTATGGACCATATATGTGTTCACTTACAAAGACTAAGATGGTATTTTTTACACCCAAAAATTTTGAATGACCTTACCTCTTGCATAAGAGTTCCCTTAAATATTGATCAGTGGGCATCGAATGGTGAATTGGGTTAATATGAAAGATTCATGATGGAACTTAACCTTGAGTCAAAGTTTCCTCATGTCATTTCCTTCAAAGATAATGAATATATGATTGAGGTAAGGATATAATATGAGAATAGGCTCCCTTTTGCGATTATTTCAAGATCATTGGCCATACTATTGTCAATTATCAAGTGGTAAAAAAGAAAGTCCACCCCCTACTGAGAAATATTGGACTAAAGTCAAAAATAATAATAGGAATAATAGGAATTCCTTATAAAAGGTTGATACACACATGAGAAAAAATGAAAAATGGATTAGAAAGTTTGGTGACCCATCTACCTCAAAAGACCCTTCCAAGAAAACATGGGAAGACATGGTTGAAATGGAGAAATATGAGAAGGAGGATAACTTCATTGATGGAGAAATGGCCTCCACGGTTTTGGAAACTGTCAACCATAGCATGAAAGCTGATAATATAGAGTCAGCACATAATTTTAAGAAGTCTATTGATTTGAATATGGATTCTACTCAAGAATTGCATATGCCCGTAGAAACTAGTACTCACTCAGTTGAAGGTGAGGTAGTGGGTCCCAAGCTAGATAGTACATCTACTAATTTAGAAGTCCCAAATATGATCAAGACTATGGACTCTTGTACTAATCAAACTCATTCACATAATAAGACTATTTCTAGGAATCTTTTTTTAAGAACAACAATTCCAATGTGACTTTTGAATTGGCTGCAACAGATGACACTCAAGCCTCCAGAAACTCCAAAGTTTAAAAGATAATTACAGAGGAGATTTGTATGACTCAATGCTCGAATAAAGGTATATATGGTAGGTAATTTCACTACTCAACATAGCGGGGAGATGTTATTTATATTGATATTATAGTTATTATAGATGAGCATAATAACTCCAATGAACACAGGCTGGTTCCCCTACCACTGCACAAAACCAAAAAATCCAAGATAAGAAGAAAATTGATGGTTTCCAACATCCTTATGAAGGTTACAAGGAATATGTGTAGCTACACTCCCCCCCCCCTCCATCCTCCTTTGGTTGCAATAAATCTGAATTCAGTGCACAGGACTTGTATAGGGAGGCCCTGCACACAATTGAGATGAACACCCATATCCTTAAGACTGGCTCTATCACTCTTAAACCAGATGGAAATTTTGAGTATTCTGATTCTATTGGAAAATAAATAAAACAGATTGAGATAAAGTAGGACAATGGGAAAAAATACATCAACAAGGGGACTCAAAAATTATGAAAATTAATCATATTTCTCCTAACCCTTCCATGACTTTTCAGGGAAAATGAAATGATAGCTAAGGAGAATTCAATTAAGAAATTATAAAAATCTAAATGGGAAAATAACTCTAAAGGTAAAAAAATAGGGGGCTTATCCCCAAACCTATGTCTAAATGAATACTTTCTTCTATAATTTTCAAGGTATTTCTAACCCGGACACCACCATAACTTAAAAAAAATTTACGCATAAGACGATGATCTTTTCTATCTCTGAGCCTAAAATCAACATTAATTATAGAAAAAAATATAGTTATAATTTTATAGGTGAAACTTCTAACAATATCACTTTTGATTCCTTTTGGATTTTTTCTCATGTATCTATATATAAGTTTCATATTTATAATTTTGATTCTCAATCCTTGACATGTGAAATAAATTTACGTAATGATACTTTCTTATATACTTTTTGGTATGCCTGCATTGGATACAAAGACAAAATAACTCTTTAGAACAATATATATTCCCTTAACAACACTATTCAAACACCTTGGATCATTATCGGTGACTTCAATCCTATTCTTCGACCTACTGAAAATCTTATACCCTTTCAATCAAGTATCTCCACTAAGGAGTTTAAACACTATATTGATAACAAAAACCTTGTTTAGATTAATCTATTTGGTGATAAATATACTTGGTATAGAAGACACGAAAATATAATTCTAGAAAGTAAACTGGATAGAGCCTTTAAAAATGTCCAAGACCTTGATAATTGGAATACCATCTCTAGTATTACATTTCCTAAGATAAATTATGATCATCATACAATATTTTTGAGCCTCAAAACTAGATACATAAAACCTATAATTACTTTTAGGTTCAATAATTCCAAGAAAAATATTTTAGATTGTAACAAAATTTTCAAAGAAATTCAGAATTTGACTAACTCGAATGATGCATTTTCCTGTATTCTGAAATTAAAACTTCTAAAGAAAAAATTTAAAGCTCTGGTGCAGAGACAGGGTCCAATAAACTGATAATGATATTATCTCCCTTGAACATGCCCTCAATCAAATTCAACCTGATTTAACCCACAATGATTTTATTGCAGACCCAACCCAAGAAATAGATCATAGTAATGATCTTAACTCCCTTATTTCCTTAAAATACAATCTTTGGAAACAAACCCTCAAAATCAATCATCTTAAGGATAGAGATAGAAACATTGTATTCTTTAATGTGCTACAAAAAACTAGAAAGGCCAGTATACCTCTTAAAATTTGTAAATAAGGGGATGATATCATTGATAATGAGGAGATATTGTCCAATTATGTCACCTTCTACTTTAGAATCATATTTAATAGTCCATCTCTGAATAGGGATATCAAGACTGGTATCATTCCTTTACTAGTTGTGGAAAGTGATAATAACCTATGGAATATTATTACAATTGACCATGAAATTAAAGAAGTGGTATTTATTTTAAATTTTGATAGTGCCCCTAGCCCTGATGGATTTCCTAATATTTTTTCCATCACCATTAGGACATTATTTACAATGATGTTTATCACCTTGTAAAATCCTTTTCCACTAATGGATACCTTCCTTATGGAATTAATTCTCAATTCATTACCCTCATTCCTAAAGTGGATAATGCATAGTAAATCCACCTTTTTAGGACAATTTCTCTTATCACCACTATGTATAAAATTATTTCCATACTAATGGCTATGAGAATGGCCCATATTACTAAGAAAATTATTTCATGGAATCAGTTTGGCTTCCTTAAAGGGAGTAATATCCAAGACTGTATTTTTCTTACTTCTGAAAGTACTAATTTTTTAAAAAATAATCAGATAGGGGGAAGTGTTTCCATCAATCTTGATATTAGGAAAGTTTTTGATACCACTGATTAGAGTTTCATCTTTAAAATCCTTTATTGTTTTGGTTTTAATAACAACTTAGTAAGAAAAATAAAAAACCCTTTTTAACTCTAATCATATTTTTTTCTAGTCAATGGCTCCCCAAAAGGATATTTTAGTTGTAAAAAAGGTGTTATACAAGGATACCCACTTTATTCTAACATTTTTGTTATTTCTAAACACTAACCTAGAAGACGTATCACTGATTCGATCAATATGGGTATTATTAAGACCATCTTTACCTCTAAGGCTCTGATTGTTCCCTCACATATTTTATATGATGATGATATTATTTTATTCCTACAAGGGGATACGAAAAATATAAAGAAGCTCAAATATGTCCTCTCTCACTAGGATTTTGTCTCTATTCGATGCATAAACTGGATAAAATCTTCCATTTTCATTGGTAAACATTTCCCCATACCTAAAAAACTAATATCATGAATGGACTGGTAATAAAAGAAGGATCTTTCCCATTTATGAATATCAGGATCCCCATATTCTAGGGAAATCCCAAAGACACTTACTTTTCAAAAAAAATTGATCAAATCAATAATAAAATCTCTTACTAGAAAGGAAAAACATTATAGATGGCAGGTCAGATTTGTCATGTCAAATACACCATTGTCTCTAAAATGGTCTACTCTGTAATGGTGTATAAATGGACTGATTATTTTCTCAAAAAGATAAATAGAAGAATAAAAATTTTTGTCTATAGTGGAAGAACACTTGAAAGAAAACTCGTCATAGTTCCCTGGAATACATGTTGTACTCCCATTGATAATGTATGGCTTGGTATTAAGAACCTCAAACATTACAATGACGCCCTTCAATCCAAACTTACTTGGAATATTGTAAAAAAACTTCCATACTTATGATTTCCTTCATGGTAGATTTTACAATAATCTTAGAAAAGGAAATAACTTATATATGGACTCTTCTATATGGCCTTCCATCAAACACACCTTTTTAAAAATATTGTCTCTCTCTATATGGATAGTTAATAGAGATTCCTCTCTAAATTTTTGGTTGGATAATTGGAATGGAATCCCTCTTTGTAGCATGATTGACCCCCTATATTTACCCACGAATATTAATATCTCCATAAAGGATAGTTTGAGCTCTCTCGATGGTGATTTACCTGATGTAATCTCTACTATTACTAACAACTACACCTTTGTCAACATTAATGATTTGTTGGTTTGGGAACCAGATTATAATGGTATTATAACCTCTAAACTCTACTATAATCAATATTTTACTACTAATAGTAATGATTTCTATAGTTTAAATAAATTTAACATAAAATGGATTAGCCCCTCCCAAATCACCCTAATTTGGAGAATTTATCATAATATAATTCTCACTGATTGAAATCTTCATATGTGTGGAATTAAACTTTGTTCTAAATGTCACATGTGTAATCAAAAATAGAGAGGATACTGATCACCAATTTCTAACTTGTTCAACTGATTTTGATTTATGGAAATAAATTTTTTATATTTTGATCTATGGTGGATAGGTTTGGAATCTATTGGACTATAGCTTCATAGATGAACTACTATGGATACCTCTCCCAAAATTAATCATATTTTCATTACTGATGTGGAAGAACTGATGAACCTTATTTAGTATGAAATAAATTCTATTATGTAGAAAAATAACACTTTCAGTTTTTGTACATCTTTAATAAAGACCTACACAGCGATCAAAGAAGCTAGAATCATGCAAATAGGGACCTTACACAACTCTATTAAGGATTTTAGTATCCTGTGATGGATTAATATCAAAATAAGATATATCCCACTGAAGGGTTTTTTAGAAGTATTTTGGAAACCACCTATTCTTGGATGCATAAAAATTAATGTGGACGGTGCCTTAAAAGGAAACTCAGGACCTACAGGCTATGGTATCATATGCAGAAACCATAATGGTGACATTCTAGGATGTTTCATTGGTTTGTGTGGTCATGCCTCCTCCCTTGAAGCTGATATGTACAGTGTCATCAATGTAGTCAATTTGATAAGGAAAAAAGGATGGAACAATGTCTAGTTTGAAAGTGATTCAACTACCGTCGTTTTGGTTTTTAGATAATGAAAGATTCTCCTTGCGTGGACCCTCACTACTAAATGGAATATCTACCACTAGAACCTATCATATCTCAATAATATTATCACACATGCCTATAGATAGGCGAACAATGTGGCAGATAGTCTTACCAATAAGGGTTTTTATATCAATAACACATGCACAAAGAACCTTCCATCTGAATTTATCCATCTACATCAAAATTATTGTAATAAATTCCCCTCCTTCAGACTCTTGTAAGCTTTTTATATTTATATATTTCGATTATTTGGTCCTTTGACCAAGGAATCATCATTTAAAAAAAAGAAAAAAAGAAAAATTGTGAAGTTCATTTCAGGATTGTTTTTTAATAGGTTGGAGAGAATCCGCCCATTTTTTATTAAACCAAGCTCTCATTTTATTTTTCTAGTTAGTGGTACCCCATTATATGGTAAGTAGACCCAGTATTTATAAGGTCCATTATAATAACACCAAATTCCCAACCTCAAAGGTTCTTCTCCTATCTGGATATATCCACTACAACCGAACCTACTCTTGGACAAATTCCATGTGTCGTCACTCGTTAAGCTCAAATAGTCATGTTATCCAATCACTACATTGTAACCACCATTGGTCGTTCACAATATGGTTTGGATAACACCATCCATCACTAAAAGGAGGTCTCTACATCGACAATCTGATAGTTGTCACGAAGATTCCACATGTTGAATTCATCTCTGGATATCTGCATCGTCGCTCAACTGATGCCCTCCATCATTGATCGAGCACCCCTACATCAACGATCCCTCTAGTCACCACAAAGAAACCATATCCACCCTTTTTTAATACTATCATTACCTTATGTTTTCCTCGATGATCACCACACAAGCACCAAAAAGGTGCAAATAAATCCCAAAATTTTGGGCAGCTTGGTATTGGACCCTGGTCCAGGTAGGATTATAGGGTGTCTTTAACAACTATTTTAGGACCCCAAATTCAAATGTTTTCTTGGGTAATTAGGTAAAGGTGGGTTTAATACCAAACATGTCCTAGGACCAACACACAACATTTTCACCACACGCCCCTAGCTAAATTCAACTGTGGAAGGACTCAAACCTATTCAAATTCTATTTCCAGGTATTGGTTGCATTACATGGTACCACTTAACCAACCCTTGTTAGCAGACATAATACTAGCTAACGAGGTATAGTTGGGTGCCACAACACACATGTCCTAGGCCCAACCCACCACCTGCACACCACATGCCCCTAGATAAATTTGAGTGTGGCTGGACGCAAACCTGAAGGTGTTTCATTTCTAGGGAGTGGCTTCATTACATGGTACCACTTAACCAACCCCATTTAAAAAACATGTTAATGGGTAAATAGGTATTAGTGGGATCCACAAAATTAATTTCCTATACCCAACCCAAACCCTATGTGCAGTACTCCCCCAACTAAATTCAAGTGTGGGAGGACTCAAACCTACACCAGTTATTTTTCTAGTGAGTGTTCGCCTTACATGATACCACTTGACCAAACTCGGTCGTAAGTTGTTTTATTGGGTAACGATATATATGTGGTCTCGACACCATGCCTATCCTGGTCTCAACCCACCACCAATGTTCCACACTCCCCCTGCTAAATTTGAGTATTTCAGAACTCAAATATATGGTAATTCTATTAACATGGAGTGGACACATCACAAGGTACCACTTAATCAATCTCAGTTGGTAAAATATGTTATTGGGTAACGTGGTATAGGTGGGATCCACACCACACCTATCCTAGGATCAACCCACCACCTATGCACCACACACTGCCTGCTAAATTCAAGTGTAGTCCCAACCCACCACCTTGAGGATGCATAAGTTGTATTCTAAATTTTTCAAGATTCAATTTTTTCTATTGAAATTTTTATGCATGGGTCATATAATCTCATGTGAGGTAATTTATATGGATCCTTCAACAATTATATGTAACACTAGAATGTTTTTATGAAATATTATCTTTAAATAATTTTTATTCTTCAGTAACTTGCTTTCCACGCCATCGTGAGTTTAAACAAACCATGATATGCCCTTATTATAAAATTAATCTTATATCCAAGATGTTAGGTTATCGTGAATAATTATAACTAACTTATGAAAATGCATTATGAATTCATTGGGTGTAAATTATTTATGAAAAATATAAATCAATTAGATATTTTTAGTTTTTTAGTGAATTACTTTAGGTAATGTAATTAATGATATATATATGTGTTATATAATTAATAAAATATTTTTTTATATTCATACAATAGATATTTTATCAAAAGGGTATGAATAAACCCCTATTTGATGTATAAAATCCTATTTTTTAAAAGTTTAATTTTACACCTTTAAATGGAGAACCCCTTTTAAATTAAGATATTGACATATTACTGATTTTTATATGAAAAAATAAACATTTTATTTCGAAGTGGGATATAAAAATTTACTTGGGATAAATTTCTGATATTTGTTTAATAACTTTCATGTTTTTATAAATAGTAAAAATACTCTAAATTTTAATTAAAAACAACTTTTCTCATCGAGATAACTTATATGGTTAAATTATATTATTTAATGGTTTCAAAGTATAAATAGAATATATTTTTATCATTTAATATAATTTAGGTCATTGAAATTAATTTTACATTAAATTCATATGTAAAAACATTTTAATCTTTTGTAATATTTTAAATTTTAAAACTTGTTTTCTCATTTCAACAACATGATTAATTTTAAATTAATTGCTGCTACTTCTGTGTTTTGAATTTGAAAAAATGGATTCCATATTTGGAATTAGTAGGTAAAAATTATATTAATAGGCTAAGTTTATTTTTGGGCTTTATGAATAGTGAATTTGATAATTATTTTTATTACAATGGTTAAAGTTAAATTGATTAACTAAAGGTAAAAATAATATTATAAAATTATCTTAACACCTGTAAAAATCCTATTGGATGACTAAATTAGACCCTTATCATCTATTTTTTGAAATCTAATTAATTTATGTCAATTTACCTTTGAATATGACATGAATGTAATAAAAACTAATCAATGTGACAAAATGTCACAATCTCATTTTATATAAGTATATTAATTTTAATATATAGATAACTAAGAGATAATATCTACTATATATATTCTCTGAAAATATAAAATAATTACCTATATCATATGAATTTATTTATAATTTTTAGAGATTAATTATTACCATTAATGATGACATGATAGTGATGTAAAAATTATTTTATTAATAGAAATATCAAATAAATGGTTTAAAAATATTAAAATAAATATCATATGAACTAATTAAAGTGTTGAGAAACTTTTATAGGTGACTATTACATGTTAGGAGTGTATTAAAAAAATTGAATTTATCTTTTGAGTGGATTTTATTTAAAGTCAAATAAATGAATAGTGTCAAAATTGACAGTATTGATATTTTATAAAAATAATATTTTATTAAATTATTTAAAAATAAATAATATTTAAAATTACAATTTGATAATTATAGGGTCTTAAATGTAATAAAATATTCATTAATTGTTAATTAACACCATATAAGTAAATATTTATAACCATTAAATATTTAGAATTTTATTACCATAATTAAAATTAAATAGAATAACTAAGTGTAAATTAAAAAGATATGGTTTAAATTAACAAAATAACATGTCCAAATTTTATTGTATGATGATATTACAACCCCATCTCATCTCATCTTCTAAATTGGTCTATTTTTTGAGGTTTTTGGGTAGGTTTGTATTTTATTATAAATTATTATTTATGGAGTTTCCAAAAGTGCCCCTCACCTCAATTATAAAAAGGCACCTCCTCCCTCACCTCTTCACTCCATTTTTAGCCTTCAATATAGACCATAACCTACAATTTTTCCTTCTCAACTTCCCTATTTTAATTTTAGAGGTTTTGGTTATCTTTAAAGTCCAACTCCATTGCTCTAAGAAGAAATTTAGAGGAAGCACGTCGTGGAAGAGGTAATCTCTTCAACTGATTCTTTCAAACTTATTTCTTCTTATACTTCCTCTTCATTAGTTGTTTCATTATTAAGTAATAAAATTAGTATCACTAATATACTTTTATGTTATTATATATATTAAAACCCCATATTTAACCTTTTATCCACAATACAAAAAACAAAATCACTGTGTGTGCGTACGTACAGCTTACCATCTCCGCGCCATGGTGTAATCTGTTTTTCACCACCACATTACTTGTATGGGTATAATGATGAAATTAATAAATATATATATGATTTATATAAAATTATACTGACTCTGAGATACTATACACCATCCATTTCAATACCATTCAACAATTATGGGAATGATATGGTCGCTCGTGCGTACGTATGACTTACCTTCTCCACGGTGCGATGTGATTCGTTATACATAAACATAATTAAATCAAGATTATATAAATGAATTTAATGCATAAATATGATATATATTATACTAATACCATTATTTAAATGATATAATTATAACCTATAACTAGGAAAGAGAACTTATCCGACAAAACATGTATCAGAACATAAATCACTTAATACCCTAATAATGAGTAGAAATGAAATGTTACTAACAAACAGATGAAAGTATGATCAAATGTTTTATCATAAAAATTATTATGATTATAGAATAAATTATTAACATTATTTAAATCATTATATAGGAGCTTTGGATACATACGAATCATATCATACCCAAGGTAAGAGATAACTTTGTAAATCTCATTTTTATCCAAGATTGTTTATTCGTAAGTATTTACTAAGGTATATTTATCATCCACGTCCATGTTTCCTAAATATTTATTTCAAAATATTATTTTTATCACTCTATAATTTTACCCATTATTTAATTTTTACTAAACGGTATGAATAGAATCTTTTTTTCATTTTCGGTACGAAGTACTTTTTTACTTTTCCAGAAAAAGTACAAGAAGAATGTTTTTTAACTTATACGGAATGAATGGATTTTTATGCTTTAATAATTCCTTATTTCCTTAAAGTTTTCCTAAAATATTACAAGGTTATTTTCACATAAAAGGTTTTTTTCTAAAATTTTATGGAATTTAGAGGAGTAAAAAAATTTGATGAAGAGAGGATATTTTCCTCAGGAATTAATTTCAAGTGTTTCTCAAAATTATTTTCCATCTAAGATAACATTATCTAAACAGGGTTATTATTTTGTATTGATACTATTGTTTTATTTTGTTTATGATTGAATGATATTTATGAAATCCATTTGATTTATAAAGATTATGATGTAATTATGTTTATTGAAACCCATTTTATTCCTTAGGTTGGGATATGATAAATGATTTATGTTTTCGTGGAACACATAAAAATGGTTTATTTATGATATGGGTGGGACCTATATCTCCCTCCAATTCATTGGGTAAAGATTTATATCTCATGAGATAGATATGATTAGAATGGAAAGTAAATCTTCTTCATTCATATTGTGTTGGAATGAGGAGTGAACTCGATTCAATAATTGACTTTGTCTGCTATGATGGTCTTGGTAATGAGCCTTGACTAGTATGAAATGATTTTCTATACTTATTTGTGTACGCCACAAAAATTTCATGTCTTATGTTATGACTATTGGGATTACATTTCACTTTTATTAATTATCCCATGACATGAAATTATGATCTTTTATATGAAAGATAATATTTTCAAATGTTATGTTTATGATTGTTATTTCCCTTGTTTTCACTTATTGAGAATATGAGCTCACCCTTTCATAAGTTTCTTTTCCCCATGTCATGAAGAAGGGAATTAATAAGGATATGTCAAAAAGGATTCTAGTTATGAAGAAGTAATTGGGAGATAATGCGGATGTTTATGAACCAGTGATTTATGTTTTCTAGTTTCTAAAGACACTAAACCTATACGATCCTGGTGTAGTTTTGTTGTGTTATGTAATACATATTCTTCAATGTTGAAGTAATATCTATATGTAAATTATGTGTTGTTATATTTGGTATCAGAGAAAAGGTTTAGTTAACCTTTGAATGCTGGGATAATAGAACCTTAGTAAGAACCCTAAGGATATGTCTAAGTATAGGTTACAATCATGTCATAGTGTTTTAGAGATGTTCATGAATAAACTAGGATAAAACCTAAAGTGTCCTAAATTGAAATTTTATTCGTAATTATGTGGTATTCTTGTTATGATTAGTGTTTCTCACACTATGATTCTTGGTTTTAGTCAATGGATCCAACTCAAAAGAAGCACCCAAATGTTAAGGGACTTGGAATGAAAAAGCATGTATCCATGCTCACGCAACTTTATCAAGATATGAATCATGAAGTACTTCGAAATAAAAAAATTGAAGGACCCTAGACCACCCTGAGAGGGGGTGATTCAAGGTGTCAACTTTTACTATTCTTTACTAGATCTTGTTCCCACATTGGTAGGAACTTATTTAACCCTCTATGGTGGATATGTGTAGTAATTAAATCATTCACATATAGAAGGACAACATCACAATTTTACTTAGTTCACCACTAAGGTCTATATCCAAGGATCATAAGCCGAAAGGATGTCAGTCATACCAAATTACACTAATCTTCACTAACAGTAGATTACAAAGGTTCGGTCATAGTCACACTATCCAAATAACACTTCCTTTAAAAATGTTTAGGGATAGCCCACTACTTCCCTAGGATCACTTCCGTTGACTCCCTCTATCTCACTGCCTTGGGAGATATCTAACTCAGTTTATTGACTTAAAGGTCGTTTCAATAGGTTGGCATAAAAATTATTTGTCTCTATTTAGCATGAGACACTTCTTGCATTGAATCCATGAATTAATGCTCTTTTATATTAAATTTTCTCCTTTAGTGCATGTACTAAAAGCACTAGAACTTCTTCCCTTTTTATTCATTAGAAACACAAACTCCCTTTATGATGTATTCGTTTCCATGAACTGTCACTGATTCTGTGGCTATCTCTGATCTGTGTACCATGCATGTTCTACGTACCACACCTAGTCTGCGTACCACACCTATTCCGTGTACTGCCCCTAATCAACGTATTTCGCCTGCTCCGGATACCTCCCCTGCTTGGAATACCTCCCATGATCGGCATACCACGCCTACTCTATGTAACGCATCTTCTCTGCCTACCGCCTCTACTCCACATATCGCACATGCTTTGCGTACCGCACCTGATCTGCATACTATGCTTGCTCTGTTTAGTTCCTTTTCTCCGCACACCATGCCTCTGCGTACCACCTCTGCGTACAGCCTTCGCGTACCACCTTTGTATATTGTCTTTCTGTACAGCCTTCGTGTACTTCCTCTACCTTCCACTAACTTCTTCTTTTAAATTCTATGAATTATATCATCTCTTGCATACCAAATTTTTTTATGCAAAATTTCCTCTGCGTACTACTTCTTTAAATTTCACGAACCATTTTTTCTTTCACATGCCACTTCGTTCTAAGAAAAATATCTTCTGTATACCACTTTCGGACTTAGCTGAGTTCTTCCATAGTGATAATATTGTATTATCGAATTCTCTCTCTCTTAATGAAGGGATTAGCACTCCTTATATTGGAATATAACTCCACAAATTTCACTAATCTTGTTTAACAAAATTTTAAATGTGGGATAATCTTCACCACAGACAATGCTCATTCCACGTACTGTGATCCTCCACCACGTATTGTGACCCTCCGGTGAACTGCAAACCTTGAATGTGTACCATGTGTATTTCGATCCACGTACTGCATATCTTCACCAATGATGAGCCATTCTGTGTACAGAAACTCCTTCCATAGTGAACCATTTTTAATCGCATGACCCGTTCTGCGAACCGTTCAACATACCTTTCTGGCTTACCACATGACTTCACCACTTACTATTGCTGCAAACCATTTTCAATTCTGTGAACTTCTCTACGTACATTATCCGCTACCAGGTACATGGCGGCGAAACATTCCTGAAACATGGTATGTGGTCCATGCTCTGAGGTATGAGGTTTGTTTCCTTTACCGATTTCCTTCTCCATTCTGTATCTCATTCACTCTTATGCATAAATCCTTTCATTTCTAAAAAACCTTTATTTTGACGTCAAATAATTTGGTAAAAATTGGGAAATAACACCACCATAAATATCTGCTTGGAAAAGAACATCCATTCTAATTCCCTATAATCTTTCTTCTTCAACAGTTAATAGATTTTATCATGAACTCCTTCCACCGTGATATATACTCTTTGAACGATCACTTCCAGTATTGTCAGATTCTCCTGGGAAAGTACTGCAACTTTCCAACTTCCCTATCTTCTAACAACATTAGTCTTTCTAGTCAAATCCTCGCATCATCCCTCATGAAATAACACATGTCTCTTCAAGTAGTCTCTTTCATGATCTCTTTGAATAGTGATATGTTTCATGATCACTTTATAACATGAATCCCTTCAAATATTTCTTCATTTTGATCTTCATTGACAACTGGTGACAAAAAATACAACCTTGTACACAAAGTGGTCCCAACAATCTCCCCTTTTTTATGTTGTTTCCAATACCGTAAATTCCTCCTCAAATGAATGTTTCAATATCAAAATTACAATCTTCTCACTCCCCTTTTTATTTTTCTTTATTTCTCACTTTTCAAACTTTCATTTCACTTTATCTCCCCCTTATTGACATGAAAGACAAAGTTCATGGGAAAAAGGGTATTAATCATTTCTTAAGCAATGAGCCATCAATCATTTCACTCTAAGACTATTTGATCAATTCTTGGTGTATAAAACAAGAGGGTTTTATTTAGAAAACAAGTTTATCCATTATTCAATGATCATGATACCTCGTAAGATGAGAACTCGTGTTCTTTGTCTTCCAGGGTTTTTCACTTTCATGCCAGGCTGAAGAAATTGAATGTGATAGGGAATAATCAACCTAAAACTCTTACACTCACTTCAAAAAAAAGATCAAAAACATTCAAGTGAAATTGGCAGGAAAAGTGGCCTTGGGGATCTTCCATTCTTCTTATTACACTGATTAATTTAGTTACTCCTCATTTTTAAAATGATCTTAATTCAGAGTAACCAAGGATGGGAGATAGATAAATGACATACCTTTTCCAATGACATGTTCTTAAATCAATTTCCATAGTAACTGAATTTAATACCAACTAAAGTTGATACTGGTTGAAATAATAATTCTGGAAACTTATTCATTTGTCTCCCCCTAAAGGGAAACACTCCTCATCAACTTCATCAAGGATGATCCTTCATAATTTTAATCTTTTAATGTCAATTGAATAATCTTATAAGGATGGAAAATTCTTCATCTAAGCTATCAAGAGTTTAAATCATTCACTACTTCCCAGGTTCTCCCCTTAAGAGAATACTTCATCTTCAATTCCTTATATTATCATCACAAATAAAATACAAAAATGATTAAGGGAATAAGGTGGTTCCTCCTTGATTCATTAATATGAGATTCATGGTTGAGATTCTTTTCTCAACCAAGTTCTTCTATTTACTCCAGTCTTCATGCTTACACATCTGAACATATTTTTTGATATGTGTTGATGTGGCATGGATCTCTTCATATTCACTTATGTATTTCATGGAGAATTGTTATTCTTCATAATATTCATCATGTATGATACATTCTTACTTATATTAAGGATTGATTCTTTCTCGGGTATTCAGGTTAGGAAAACTTTTTCCATGTGACCAAATTTCAGACATCTCTCACACAGAACATCTTTAGCACATATGTTTCTTTTGGTGTTTATTATCTCATGTAATTTATCTTCATCACATGCATGTTTTTATTTTCCTTTACCACCAACCTTTTCCTTTTCATTTTCATGTTTTCTCATTCTTTTCAAATTTTTTGGCCAGATGACCAACATGTCATTTGGAACCGTTGCAGCAGGTTTGGATCTTTCACATGTGTTCATCTGAGTTTCATACCTCTTATTTGATTTTGTTTTTTTTTTGATGAATTGACCTTCAATTTCAAGGATCTAAAATCTAGGGTCTTCTAAGATTCCCTACTTGAGATCTTCTTAGGGATGTTTGTGTTCCCAATATTCTTCTGATTTCTTCCCAAGGTAGTTTCTTTACACTTAGCCTACATCAGAGGTATTCTTTTCTTATCAACAATGAATGCATGTTGATATGGGCATGTACCTACCTTGTGACCACTATTGTTGCATATATAAAAAATATTATAAAGTATTCCAAATATTTTTGTGATAAACATATGCTTCTAGACCTGCAGATATTTCTTCTTCATCTCTGACTTTCTTCCCTTTGATATAGGCTTTCTCTGTGCTTTTTCATTTAAGAGATTGTACCAACAATTGAGTGCACAATGCCCAAATCTATTACAACACCAAAATTGACCCACAAATATTTTTTTCTAGATATCTTATAAATAATTTTGTTAGGCCTTCTTCTTAACATGGTGTTCTCTATCTGGGGAACCATCTTCCAGTTTCTTCTTCCTATCTACCCTATCCATGGGGGTAGGTTTCTTATCCTAACCTTTCCTCATCCATACTTGTTTAGAATTTTTCTTCCAACCTATACTTTTTTTAGAAACATATTTAGAAACAATAGTATGAGTTAGTATGGATGGTACCTTCACTTTCTCAACTGCTTGTGATGGATCGGTGAGTGAAGTCATGATCTTCTTATCACATGTTAGAGGTCTTTTGAAAGTAGAATCCCCAAGTGAGAATTGAATACAAGTAAAAATTGATTCAATCATTTGAAAAGTCTCAATACGTGTCTTCTCAATATTGGTCAACTGATCATCTAATTCTCGTCATTGCATATTGAGAATGACCTTCTAATATTCAATCATAGTCATCTTTTCTTCACCATCCTTCTTCATTCTAACAAATTATTCCTCATGCAGCATCATTTTATTCTGGATCAAAGAGTCATGTTCCTTGATCTTGTTGGATATCCCTTACAATTATAGACCCTTGACATCAGTGAAAATTTTCAATTTCCCTTTAAGCGCATTGATATTTTATTCAAGATCCTTTCTAACTCTCTCTTCCTATTAAACTTATTTGAACCATTTTGATGTATTTATTTCATGTTTCCTCTTTTTTTCTTCAAAGGATTCAATTTGTTTGGATAGCTTATGAAATTATGAAACTTTATTTACTAAACCTTCCTCTATATTATCATCTTCTCTTCATAGTCGGGTGACCTCAGCCTACATACATTGAAATATTCTACAAACACCAGCAATGTTTTCTTCAGGAATATCTTGTAGATATGTTCTTAATTTCTCCTAATCACTTAAAAATGAGATAAAAGTGTCTACCTTTCCTCAAGTAGAAATCTAATCCAATTTATATTTACATTCCAAGCCCAATATTTCTTCATTATTGGAAGGTAATGGAGAACCAGACATTGAATCTTCTTTGTACATGAGGGTCTTCTTAAAATGTCTCTTCTCTTTCTTTTTCATGTTTTTCATGGTATTTTTGGATGTATACTTCTGCTCAGATATGACTGAATCTTAATAAAGATATTACTTCACTGTTGAATTTAGGAATTAAACTCAAATCCTTTTTTGAATAGAATTACTGAAGAGTATCCAACATACGTAAACCTTTAGATCTGATACCAATTGAAGGACCTTAGACCATCTTGAGATGGGGTGAATCAAGGTGTCAACTATTTCTCTTCTTTACTGGATCTTTTTCTCATATTGGTAGAAAATTATTTAACACTCTATGATGGATATGTGAAATATTTAAATCATTCACATGCAGAAGGAAAACACCTCAATTTTACTTGGTTCACCATTAAGGGATACGTCTAAGGAGCATATGCTGACAGGTTGTCAGTCATACCAAATTCCACTAATCTTCACTAGCTGTGGATTACAAAGGTTAAGGCACAGTCACTCAATACCAAGCACACTACCTTTAAAAAGTTCTAGGAATAGCCCACTGCTTCCCTCGAATCACTTCTGTTGACTCCCCCTAGCTCACTGACTTGGGAGATGTCTCACTCAGTTTATTGACTTGAAGGTCGCTTTAACAGATTGGCATGAAAATTATTTGTCTCTATTTAGCATGAGACACTACTTGCATCGAAGTCCCAAATGGATGCTCTTTTATATTCAATTTTCTTCATTAGTTCAATTACTAAATGCACTAGAAATTATTCCCTTTTTATTCACTATAATCACAATTTCCCTTTATAATGTATTCGTCTCCACGAACTGTCCCTGATTCTACGGACTGTCTCTGATCTACGTACCATGCATGCTTTGTATACCACACATGGTCTGCGTACGACACATGTTTCGCATACCACCCCTGCTCGGCATACCGCACCTACTCTGAATACCTACCCTGCTCAGCGTACCATGCCTGCTTCATGTACTGCCTCTACTCCACCTACCTCCTCTACTCCCCATATTGTGCCTGCTCCACATACCGCACCGGATCTTCATATCATGCCTACTACGTGTACTTACACTACTCAATGTACTGCACCTTCTTCACACACCACGCCTCTATGTACCACCTCGGCATACTACCTTAGCATACCTACTTTGCGTACCACCTTCACGTATAGCCTTCGCGTGCTGCCTCTAACATCTGTAGACTTCTTCTTTTAAATTCAGAAAATTATATCATCTCTTGCATACCACATTTTCTTACAAAAAATTTCTTCCATGGACTACTCCATCCAATTTCACAAATCATTTTTTCATTCTCATACCACTTCGTCCTAAGCATAATCTCTTCTACGTGCCACTTTTTGACTTAGCTAAGTTCTTCCACAGTGATGATATTTTCTTATTGAATTTGCTCTCTTTTAAGGATGGGATTATCACTCCTTATATATTCAAATAACTCTGCAAATTTTTCTAATCTGTTTTACCCAAATTTTCATTATGGTACAATCTTCACCACAGATTATGCTCATTCTGTGTACTGTGAGCCTCCACCGCGTATTGTGACCCTATGGTGAACTGCAAACCTTCACTACATACCGTGTGTCTGCGGATCCACACATTGTATATCTTCTGCCAATGACGAGTCATTCTATGTACCGTAACTCCTTCCATAGTGAACCATTTACAATATCATGACATGTTCTACGAAACATTCCACGAACGTTTACCGCTTAATTCACGCCTTCACCACGTACCATCCCTGCAAACCGTTTTTTGGTTTTGCGGACCTCTCCGCATACCATTTCTACTACTAGGTACATGATTTACAAATCATTCCCAGAACAAGGTACATTTTCCATGTTTTGAGGTACGCAGTTTTCTTACTTTTCTGATTTCCTTCACCATTCCACATCTCATTCACTCCTATGCAGAAATCCTTTCATTACCAAAAATAGTATCCCGATTTTGAGGTCTAACAATTTGGGAAACACTGGGAAATGACACCACCTTAAATATCTACTTTAGAAATAACATCCATACTAATTTGATGTCATCTTTATTCTTCAACATTTAGCTACTTTCAACACAAACTCCTTATACCATGATATATACTCTTTGATCGATTAGTTTGAGCATCTTCAGATTCTCTAGGAAAAGTACTGCAACTTACCAACTTCCCTATATTCTAACAACATCAGTATTTCCAGTCAAATCCCCACATGATCCCTCATGCAGTAATGCATATCTCTTCCAATAGGCTCTTGCATGTTATCTTTGAACAGTGAGATGTTCCATGATCACTTTATAACATGAATCACTTCATATCCTTCTTCATTTTGATCTTTAGTGATAAATGGTGATAACAAATAAAACCTTATACAAAAATTATTCCCAACACAAAGGAGGGAGAAACATTCTGTTGATTCCTTCATGAGATATCATCCACCAATATTCCACTGGTCTTCTGATCCATTATTGGCTGAACAATGGATCAGTACCACTAAAAATATAATCTCAGTTCTATAATGTTTTGAACATGATAAATTCATCTTATCAGTCTATCATTTGGAAGGTTAAGCTAATCAATGGGGTAATATTATCAAGAATATGAGAAAAAGAGATTAAATTGTGTCCATGTAATGGGACGAGTTCAAGAACTTATTTTTCAATAAGTAATTTCCTCATATTCTTCAAACAAATATGGTGAAGGAGTTCCTTGAACTTAAGAAAAAGGATGATGAATCTATTGGTACCTACAAAGAAAATTTTACCAGACTTTCAAGGTACGCTTTTGGAATTATTATCTAACCTGAGAGTAAAATTGATCGATTCTTTAGTGGCTTAAAACCATGTCTCTGAATGGAATTATCCATAAGGGGCTTCAATAGCTAAGTGTAAATTGTTCGATGTGCTCTCAAGGATGATATATAGATTGGAGTAACCCATAAGTCATATGGGTTTGATAGGAAGAGAAAAATGAAATTCAAAGGAAAATATAAATACCACACTGAAAAGAATATGGTTTTTCCCTTATGCTCAATGTGTGGAAAGAAACATGGAGGGAATTGTCTTAAAGGGACTAGTAAATTTTTTAAGTGTGTAAAATAAGTTCATTGGGAACTTTAATGATGAAGTGATGGGAAAAAGATATTTAATGATGCGAACAAATAAAAGTATACATAGAATGCACCTCATACACTTCAATGTTACAAGTGCAAGAAAATGGGGAATTATTCTAATCAATGCCCTAATCCAAGGGTTATTAATGATGATCGATGTTAACAAACTCTTAAGGAAAAATAAAAAAAAAGTCCCATGCAATCCCTATTGGCGACATGGATTACAACAATGAGGTGGTGAAATGTACACTTATCATCCACTCTAAAGTTATAAAATGTTTTATTTGATTTTGGATCCTCCCACTCTTTTATTTATGAAGAATTTTATAATGATATCGATGTATTACTTCACCAATTAGATGTTGAGTTAGATGTGACAACTCTTAATGTCACAACAGTCGCATCAAAAGTTTATAATTCCTCTCTAGTTGAAGTTTATGGGAAAGTGCTTCCTACAAATTGTGTTATCCTTCCTATAGTGTAATTTGATTTGATTCTTGGCAAGGATTAGATTTCTCTATATGGATCTCATATCAATTTCCAAGTAAGAAAAGTCACATTTCATATTCTAGATCAATCTATGATCATCTATCGATGCAAGGATGAACATAACCATCCATTAGAAATTAATTCCATCTTATGGGTCTTTATTCCTATAAATGAAGGTTATTTATCTCAAATGGTTGGGGAGAAACTCACAATTAAGAAAACACCCATTGTATGGGAGTTTTATGATGTCTTTTCAGAGAAATTTCATGGTCTTCCACCAAATCGTGATGTTGATTTTTCAATAGAACTCATGTCAGGTTCTATGCATATTTTAAAGACACTTTATAGAATGGCCCCAATTGAGTTGCAAGATTTGAAGAAGCAACTCTAAGAGAATCTTGATAAGGGATTCATATGCCCTAGTGCATCACCTTATTGATCACTTGTTCTATTTTATAAGAATAAATATGGAACAATGAGACTCTGTATTGATTATCAAGAACTTAACAAGATCACTATCAAGAACAAATATCCTCTTCTCTGTATTGATGACTTATTTGACCAACTATGTGGAGCTTAATACTTTTAAAAGATTGATCTTCATTTTGGATATCATCAATTAAGGGTCAAAAAGAAGGATATACCAAGGATGGAATTTCGTATAAGGTATGGACACTATGAATTTATAGTGATGCTTTTTTTTCTTATTAATTCCCCAGCTATATTTATGGATCTAATGAATAGAGTCTTTAGTGACTATCTTGCTCAGTTTGTGGTATTCTTTGTAGATGATATTCTTGGTTATTTAAAGATCAAGGAAGAACATAAATATCACTTGAGAATTGTATTAAATACCCCGATAAAGAAGAAAATTTATTCCAAATTTACCAAGTGTGAATTTTGGCTTCATAATGTCTCATTTTTGGGTCGCATAATCTCAGGAGAGGGGATATCTGTAGATCCAATAAAAATAGAGGTTATTAAAATATGGTTGAGACCAACAAAAGTAATTGAGATCTGAAGTTTTCTTGGATTCGCTGTATATTATTGACGTTTTGTGAATGTTTTTTTATGATTATCTAGTCTACTCACCAACATGACTTGTAAATGAGTTATTTTTGTTTGGAAAAAATAATATGAATAGAATTTCAAAGAGCTAAAAATAATGTTATCCGGTGCACCTATACTCAAACAACCTAGTAGTGGAGAAAGTTTTGTGATCTACCATGATGCATCTAAGAAAGGTATAGGATGTGTTCTCATGAAAAAATGATATGGTGATATCTTATGCCTCACAGCGGTTGAAAATTCATGATAAAAATTACCCAACTCATGATTTCGAGTTAGCTTCAATAATATTTACATTAAAGATATAGAGTCATTGTCTTTATGGTGAAATGTGTGATATTTATACTGATCATAAAAGTTTAAAGTATATTTTCACACAAAAGGATCTGAATATGTGCCAAAGAATATAGTTCGAGTTGATTAAATATTATGACTGCTCAATACATTATCACCCTAAGAAAGAAACCAAGGTGGCAGATGCTTTGAGTTGAAAAGACCATTCTAGCTTATCCATGATGAGGATCACGAAAGATCCAATATTTATAGATTTTAAAAGGATGAAACTTGAAATTTTAATGGAATGGTATAAATATTATCTTTCTCAAATTAATGATCAACCATCTATACAAGTTAAGATTAATGATGTGTATAAGGAAGATGTAGAGTTACAAAAGAAGGTGAGAAATGTTCCTGAATTCAACCTAGATTATGATGTAATAATAATGTTTAGGAACCTAATTTTTATTCCTCCCATACCATAATTAAATAAGGATCTATTTTATGAGTCCCATAGTTCTTCATTCTCTATTCACCCTGGAAGCACAAATATGTAAAGGGACCTGAAATAGTATTTCTGGTGGGATGGCATGAAAAGAGATGTTTCCAAATACGTATCTCGATGCTAGGTTTTTCAAAAAGTTAAGGTTGAGATAAACAAGTCTAAGGATATGTTACAACCATTAACCATACCAGAATGGAATTGGGAAAACATCACTATGGAATTTATCACTAGACTTCCCAAAACATCCAAAGGCAATAATTTTATCTGGGTTATTGTTGATTGCCTTACGAAGCCCGCCCACTTTATTACTATTATATAGAACTTCTCTCTTGATCATCTAGCCAATATATATGTAAAAGAAGTGGTAAGATTTCATGGAGTACCACTTTCCATTATTTCCAATTGGGGTATGAGGTTTACCTCAAAGTTCTGGAGAAGTCTCCAACATTCTCTGAATATAAAGTTATGTTTCAGCACTTCTTATCATCCTCAGACAGACGGTCAGTCTGAGAGGACAATTAAAAATATAGAAGACATGTTGGTATCTTTCTCTGTGGTTTTTAAAGGTGATTAGGATCAACACCTACCATTGTTGTAATTTTCTTACAATAATAGATTTCACTCCAGTATCCATATGGCTCTTTCTAAATATCTCTATAGAAATAAGTTCAAAACTCTAACTTTATCAGATGAAATTGGGGAAAGAAAGCTATTATTACCTTATCTTGTTGATTAAATGAAAAAAAGGTCAGATCTATTCAACAAAACATAAGATCATCTCAGAGTCAACAAAAAAGTTATGATGGCTATTGAAGAAAAGTCATATAGTTTGAAGTGGGTGATAAGGTGTTTCAATTAATATCTCCCTGGAAGAGAGTAATGATATTTGGAAATAATGGCAAGCTAAGCCCTTGGTATATCGGTCCTTTTGATATTATGGATAGTGTTGGGAAGGTATCGTATGGATTGGAACTTCCACTGAATCTATCACAAGTTCATGATGTGTTAAATGTATCTCTCCTAAGAAATTACATACCATATCCTTCAAATGTATTAATATCAGAAGTCATACCACTGGATCAAGATCTTTCTTATGAATAACAACTGATAGAGATTCTGGATCTTAGCGAAAAATTTCTATGAAACAAGACCACTCACTTAGTTAAAGTTTTATAGAGGAACCATCAGTTTGAAGAAGCTACATTGTAACTTTAGGATATGATGAGGTAGATTTATCCTCATATTTTTGTTTCCAAGTGATGAATTTTTAGGGAGAAATTCATTTTAAGGGGGGTATAATGTAACACCTAGATGTTTTTATGAAATATTTTCTTTAAATAATTTTTATTCTTCAGTAGATTTCTTTTCATGCTATCATGAGTTTAAAAAAACCATGAGATGAACTTATTATAAAATTACTGTTATATCCTAGCCATTATGTTAGCAGGAATAATTATAACTAACTTATGAAAATTCATTGTGAATTCGTTGGGTATTAATTATTTATGAAAAATATAAATCAATTAGATATTTTTATTTTGGACTGAATTGATTTTGGTAATAAAGTTAATGAGATATATGTGTGTTATATTCTTAATAAAATATTTTTTATATTCATCAAATGGATATTTTAGACATAGGGTATGAATAAAACCCTATTTGATGTATAAAAACCTATTTTTTTAATGTTTAATTTTACACCTTTAAATGAAGAACCCATTTTAAATTAATATTTTGACACATTAATAATTTTTATATTCCAACATAAACATTTTATTTCTATGTGGGATATAAAAATTTAATTTGGATAAATTTCTGATATTTTTCTGATAACTTTCATGTGTTGATGAATAGTAAAAATACGCTAAATTTTAATTATAAATAGATTTTTTCATCGATATACTTTATATGGTTAAATTATATTATTGAATGGTTTAAAAGTATAAATAGAATATATTTTTAACATTTAATATATTTAAGTCATTGGAATTAATTTTACATTAAATTCAGATGTAAAAACATTTCAATCTTATACAATATTATAACTTTTAAAACTCATTTTTTCATTTCAACGATATGATTAATTTTAAATTAATTACTACAACAAATGTGTTTTGAATTTTTAAAAATTTATTCCATATTTGGATTCAGTAGTTCCAAATTATGTTAATAGGTTACTTTTATTTTTAGGCTTTATGAATAGTGACTTTGGTTATTATTTTTATTACCATGGTTAAAGGTAAATTGGGTAATTAAAGATAAAAATAATATTATAAAATTACCTTAACACCTGTAAAAATCATATTAGATGACTAAATTATACCCTTATCATCTATTTTTATAAATGGAATCACTTTATGGCCACTTACCTATGAATATGATATGAATGTAATAAAAACTAATGAATGTGACAAAATGTCACAATCTCATTTTATATAAGTTGATTAATTTTAATATATGAATAACTTGGATATAATATTGAATATAGATAGTATCTAAAAATATAAATTTATTACCTACAATATAGGGATTTATGTATAATTTTTAGATATTAAATAATTACCATTAATGAAGACACAATAGTGATGTAAAAATTATTTTATTAATAGAAATGTCAAATAAATGTTTATAAAAATATTAACATAAATATCATATGAACTAAATAATGTGATCCATAAATTTTCTAGGTGACTATGACATGTTAGTAGTGTATTTGTTTTTAATTTATCTTTTTTTTTGGATTTTAGTTAAAGTCAAATAAATGAATAGTGTCAAAATTGACATTATTGATATTTTATAAAAATAAAATTTTATTAAATTATTTTAAAATCATAAAAATATTTTAAAATTACAAAGTGATAATTATAGGGTCTAAAATATCATAAAATATCTATTTATTATAAATTAACACCATATAAGTAAATATTTATAACTGTTAAAAATTTATAATGTTATTACCACAATTAAAATTAAATAAAATAACTAAGTGTCAATTAAATATATATGGTTAAAATTGAAAAAAATAACTTGTCCAAAAATTATTGTTTCATGGTATTACAACACTATCTCATCTCATCTTCTAAATTGCTACATTTTTTAGGTTTTTGAGAAGGTTTTTATTTTATTATAAATTATTATTTATGGAGTTTCCAAAAGATCCCCTCACCTCAATTATAAAAGGGCACCTCCTCCCTCACCTATTCACTCCATTTTGAGCCTTCAAGCTCATTCATCCCATGAAATTTTTCCTTATGAACTTCCCTATTTTAATTTTAAATGTCCTGGTCATCTTCAAAGACCAACTTCAGTGCTCTAAGAAGAGATTTAGAGGAAGAACATCGAGGAAGAGGTAATCTCTTCTACCGATTCTTTCAAACTTATTTCTTCTTCTAAATCCTCATAATTATTTGTTTCATTATAAAGTATTGAAATAAGTATAACTAATATACTAATATGTTATTATAAATATGAAAAACCATATTTAACCTTCTATCCATCATCTAAAAAACAAAATCACCATGTGTGTGTATGTACAGCTTACCTTCTCTATGCCATGGTGTAATCTATTTTTCATCACCACATTACATGGATGGGTATAATAATGGTATTAATAAATATATATATATATATTATTAATATAAAATGAAATTGATTTTTGAGATACTATACTTCTTCCACTTAAATACCATTCAACAATTATGGGAACGATATCGTCGCTTGTGCGTACGTACAACTTACCGTCTCCACGGTGCAATGTGATTCATTCAACATAAACTTCATTAAAGAAAGATTATATAAATGAATTAAATGAATAAATATAATATATATTATAATAATACCATTCTTTAAATGATATAACTATAACCTAAAAATAGGAATGAGAACTTTTCCGAAAAAGCATGCATAAGAACATAAAGTTGTTAATGTAGTTGGGGTTTGGCTTAGTGGTAAGCACCCTATAATTCTACATGGAAAATGGGGGTTCAAAACCCATTGGGCATAGGTACTGTAGCAGCACTGTAGCTCTACTGTAGCAGTCGAGATAAAATTGCTACGGCAGCACTGTAGCGGCGGCAGGGGGCACTGTAGCAGCGGCGGGAACTGTAGCAGTACTATTCACAAAATGGGCTTTGGGCCAAAAAATTGGGCCTACGGGCTATGTAATGGGCTAAATTCCCACTGGGCCTTCGGGCTATGTAATGGGTCTCCCTCTACCCAGTTAAAGAGGTCTTTGCATTGTTTCAATAATAAAAATGAGGCTTCGGTCCCAACCTTTTAAAAAAACATAAAGTTGTTAATAACTGAATAACAAGTATCAATGAAATATTACTAAAAAATGGACGAAATTATGATCATAAATGTTATCATAAAAAATATTATGATTCTAGAATAAATTATTGACATTATTTAAATCATTATACTTGAGTTTCGAATACATACGAAGCAAATCGGACCCAAGGTAAGAGATAACTTTTCAAATCTCATTTTTATCTGAGATTGTCACTAGTGCAGAAAATGTTTTTTACGTCGGTTATTTTTAATTTTTTACGTCGGTTTCTAGCCGACGTTAATACGTGTGACGTTATAAATAAGGTTTTTGACGTTGGTTATTTAAAAACCGACGTCAAAAACATAAAATCGCGATGTTTATCACGTCGGTTATTTTAGAACCGACGTGATAAAGGGCCTGGAGAATGGTTTATCACATCGGTTATCGAAGAACCGACGTGATAAACGGCCTGGACAATGGTTTATCACGTCCGTTCTTAAACAACCGACGTGATAAATAGGGGTGAGGGGGTTTATCATGTCGGTTCATATATAACCGACATGATAAACTGGGGTGAGGGTGGTTTATCACGTCCGTTCTATAAGAACCGACGTGATAAACCGGGCTGAGCGTGGTTTATCACGTCGGTTCATATAAAACCGACGTGAAAAACCGGGGGAGGGGGGTTTATCACGTCGGTTATTGTATAACCGCCGTGATAAACTAGTGGGAGGGGGTTTATCACTTCGGTTAGTCAATAACCGACGTGATAAACCATTGTCCAGCCCGTTTAGCACGTCGGTTATTCAATAACCGACGTGCTAAACCATTCTCCAGGCCCTTTATCACATCGGTTATTAAATAACCGACGTGATAAACCATTCTCCAGGCCTTTTATCACATCGGTTATTAAATAACCGACGTGATAAACCATTTTCTAGGCCTTTTATCACGTCGGTTATTAAATAACCGATGTGATAAACTATTTTCCAGGCCTTTTATCACGTCGGTTATTAAATAACCGACATGATAAACCCAATTTTTTTTAAACAGAATGCAGTGATCTTCTCTCCACCAGAATCAACCAGAAAATAAATCAAGAAATCGTACTTTTTTACTAAATGGTATAAATGGAATCTTTTGTTATTTTCGGTACGATGTACTTTTTTACTTTTCCATTAAAAGTACGAGAAGAATGTATTTAACTTATATGGTGTGAAAGGATTTTTATGATTTATTAATGACTTATTTCCTTGAATATTACCCTAAATATTACAAGTTTATTCTCACATAAAAGGATTTTTTCTAAAATTTTGTGGCATTTGGTGGAGGGAAAACATTTTTGAAGAAGATAGGATATTTTCTTTAGGAATTAATTTCAAATGTTTTCTCAAAATTATTTTCCATCTAAGATGACATTATCTAAATACAGTTATTGTTTATATTGTTATTATAATTTTATGGTGTTTGTGATGGAATGATATTCATGAAATCCATTTGATTTATATGGATTGTGATGGAATGATGTTTAATGAAACCCATTTTATTCCTTGGGTTTTGATATGATAAATGATTTATGTTTTTGTGACACACATAATAATGGTTTCATTATGAAATGGGTGGAACCTATATCTCCCCAAAATGTATTGGGTAAATATTTATATCTCATGACATATACATGACTGGAATGGAAAGTAAATCTAGTTTGGTAATACAGGTTTGGAATGAGGAGTTAACTCAGTTCAGTAATGGACTATGTTCACTATAATGGTCTCACCAGTTATCCTTGACTAATTTGAAATTATTTTATATAATTATGTGTGTATGCCAAAAAAAATTCATGTCTTATGTTATCACTATTGGGATTACATTGCAATATTATGATTTATCCCATGACATGATATTATGATCTTTTATATGGAGGATAAGATTTTCAAATGTTGTGTTTGTGATTGATATTTCCATTGTTTACCCTTACTAAGCATTTGAGATCACCTTTTCATATATTTCTTTTCCCCAGTTCATGAAGAAGCGTATTAAGTAAGATATGTCAAAAAGGAGTCTAGTTATGAAGAAATAAGCAGGAGACATTGTGGATGTTTTATAAACCAGTTATTTATGTTTCCCAATTTCTAAAGACACTAAACCTATATGGTACTGGCGTGGTTTTTTTATGTTATGTAATAAATATTCTTAAATATTGAAGTAATATCTATATGCAATGTATGGCCCTTTATATTATAGTTATTTATAAATGGATGATACTAAGCATGGTGGACTATATTTACAGTTTTATTGGGTTTATTGGATATGGTATAAGGTTTTGGAATTATATTTAAATTTTATCTAATAAAATATATAGGCTAACTTGGACTAGAAACAAGATCCATTATATAGATGATTATACAAGAAAATTAATGGAACTAAAGAGAAGGTTAGTGATTTCACTTATTCTCACACTACCCTATAGTGGAGAAGTGTTTGTGATATTTAGTGAAATGTCAATGAAGGTGCTTAGATTTTTCCTCATTTATAATTATATTGTGATAGCCTATGCCTCATTCCAATTGAAAATTCATTAGAAATAATACATGACTCGTGAATTGGAGTTGGAATCATCAATTTTTTACATTGAAAATATAAAGGTGTTGTATTTATGTTGAAGGATATGATATATATATATATAGATCATAAAATCTTGATGTATATATTCACATATAAAGAGTTTAATATTCACTGAAGGAGATGGTTGGATTCAATTAATGATTAAGAATTATCAATACATTACTATCCTGAAAGGTGAACAAGGTGGATGATGCTTTGAGTCATAAAGAGCATTCTAGTTTTTCATGATGAGTATTAGAAGAGATAAAATAATTATAGATTTATATAATATGTATCTTTAAATCATTAGGATGGTTGGGAACATATCTTTCTCTGATGAATTTCCAGCCATCTATCTTTACTGGGATTAAGAAGCTGTAATAGGATGATGTGTAATAATATAAGCAGGTGAGGAATGTTATTGAGTTCCACTATGATTTTGTTCGAATTATATGGTTTAGAAATTGATTTTGTGTCCCTTTAATACAAAATTTTTAAGAATGAGTTTTTTGATGAAGTTCATAGTTCTTTATTCTTTATTCATCATGGAAGTACAATGTTGTACAGTGATATGAAAGAGTATTTACCCTGAGGCTACATAAAAATTGATATTTCATATTATATATCTTGATACATAGTATTCATGAAAGTTAAGGATGAGAGAAATAAGTCTAAGTGTATATTAGAGCCATTTCTAATACTAGAATGTAAATAGGAAAACATCACAATGTATTTCATTTTAGGACTCCCTGAGACATCTAAAGGGAAAAATGTTATTTGGGTGATAGTCAATAACCCTATAAAATCATATCATTTAATTGTAATAAGATAATATCCCTATATTTATGATCTTTTTGTGATATAAATTATGAAATTGGTATGGTTACATAGAGTTCCTCATTTCATTGTAATTGATTAGGTCCTAATGTTTATCTCGATATTCTAGGTAAGTATTCAACAACTATTGAATACTAAGTGAAAATTTATCACTACATGTCATCCACAAAAATATGTGTAGTCATATAAGACCATTAAAACCCTAGAATATATAATAATAGTTTGTTTTATTAATTTTAATGTTTTTTGGGATCAATACATTTCTATGGTAATGTTTTATTACAATAATTTCTTTCACTCAATCATTCAGATAGCTTCTTAAGAATCCATTCACATATGGAAGTGTAAAAATAAAATTTTATAGGATGAAGTATCACAATGGAAGATATTTTGGATTAATATATATTATTATATTGATGAAAATATTATATTCATTCATTAACACATCATGGTAGCACAAATTTGATAGAAATTTTATACTGATAATCATCGACAAGATCTACAATTTGTAGTTGGTGACATGGTATTCTTATTAATCTTCCCATGGATAAAGGTTATGAGATTTGAAAATAAGGAAAATATTAGCAACAAATATATAAGTTCTATTTAAATTATTAAATATTTATGTATGGTTTCTTATGACATGATGCTTCTGTTGAATCTATCTCAATTTTATGATGCATTCCACGTATCTCTCCTGAGGAAGTACATACATGATCCTTCGCATATACTTAACTATGAGGTTGTACCACTATATTATTATATCTTTTATGAGGAATAAACTGTAGAGATTTTGGATCAAATATATGTTGCATTTTTGAATTAGATCACTCACCTAGTCAATGTTTTTTGGCGAAGCCATAAATTTGAAGAAGCTGTATGGAAACTAGTAGATGTGATAAGGGAAACGTTTCCTCAATTGATTGTATAAGAGTGATAAAATTTTGAGGTATAAATTCTTATAAGGGGGGTATAATAAAACTCCCTAATATTTTAAGGCATATTTCTCATTAAATAAATTCAAAAAAATTATATCTTATTTTACACACAAACCCCGAGTTTAAAAAAACAGCGATATACTATTGAAATATTATAATTAAATGTGATAGTCATCACCATTAAATTTTATTGGAAGGTATTGATATGAATAATTAAATTAATAAAATTTATTTTTTACTCAACTATAAAAATAATTTATTGGATATAAACTAGTTAAAAATGAAAAGCAAACCATTTTAAGGAAAAAAGGAAATGTTTTTATAAAAAAAGTTATGTGCGCAATGTGTTTTATATTAATAAATTAAATTAATCACTATTGATGAATTATTTTAATTAATTTTTTATATAACATTTTAAATAAAATATTTTATCATTCATTCAAATTTTATTACTAGGAAAAAATTAGAATAAATCTAGTTTTAATCTTAAAAATTTATTTTTTCTAAATATAGATTTCATTGTGTTTTGCACTCATATTTTAAAATGAATTTACACAGCCTATAAAAATTGATTCATTTATAATAGAATCCATATTTTTAATTATAGTAATTAATATTACTTAATAATTTCAACATAATTTTTGGACATTATGAATAATAATCGAGGTAAAGATTCATTATTACCATAAAGGTTAACAGGGGTTAATGATTGGTTAAACTAAAGAGATAAGGGTTAAAAAGAGCTAAAAAAATTTCTAATTCCTATTGTATGAAATTATTTTGATCATATACCATCATATATTCTAATTTTAGATAATTTATATCCACTTACCTATGAATGTGAATTTATTATATTTTAATATTCATAACAATTATGAGTGTTCCACTCCCCTTGATTTCAAAAGGGAACCTCCTCTTCAATATTCTACAAACCAATTTATATAATTAGATATACTAATATATAACCAAATACTCTCCCAAAATTATCATACAAGGCCTACAGGTTTTTTTCTTCCCTAAATTCCCATTCATGAATCCTTAAGGTGCTCTTCAAAGGATGATACATGAATAAGAGGAATAATTTCTTATCTATATTTTTTATGTTTCTTTCTTATTAAACATCCCCATAACATTACATAATGATCATAACATGTTTAAATAAGTGTATTCACTATATTGGGATGTTCCTATATTAATTTTATATCCATTTTATATCTCCTTCCCATACAATAGAAAATGATAATGTCACTCATGCCAAAGTGTGGACTACCAACTGCACAAAGCGATGTGATTCATTTTTAATTTCATCTTTAATGGATTTTCATAAGGATAGATTTAAGGATTATATATGATATTTATAATATAATAATTATTAGGAGAAGTTTAATTATTATATACTTTTCTTTTGTTCCATCCATCAAAAAGTGAAAACATTGTCCATGTGTATGTGTTTACTACCACCTCCATGAAGTGATGTAATTCATTTTTCAACACCTATTTATATAAATGGGTATAAAACTATATATAATAAAAAAATAGGATAATTTTTTAATCATTAATACTCATTATATGATGAAACCATGAAAATTTTTATGGATCATATCCATCAAACATAAACCTTCATAGAAGAAAACCAGATTTCACATGAATATTCATTTTAATGAAGAATTAATAATAAAAAAATAATTTAAAATTATATGGGAATGATAAATAGTTATTTTTTATAAATATGGTTCTATAATATCATTATAATGTAAATAAATTTATTAAATGTTATTTTTGAATTCTTATAAAGAAATATGGTACTTGAGGTAACAGTTTATGCCAAAATTGAATTTATTTTTGGGATTGTCTACACAAAATATCCATTGGGGGAAATTGTATAGATATTACCATATAAACCCCATATATTTTATTATACTATGTTTATTTAAATAATTTTCATGTTATATTATCATTTTCTTTTTTTGGTACTTAATTGATCAAGAAAATGTTTTTAAGAAAATCAACCTTATTTTCACTTTTGTCAAAACACTCTTTCTTCCAAGTCTATGTTCTTTAAAAAATTAGGAATTTTATTTTATATGATACATGTATTTTTAAATTCTTTTTTAGGTATATTTTAATATCTTTTAAATGGTTAAAAAATTAATTTTTACAATGTTTTAATAATTGGTTATTTATAAATTTTTATAAAAATTGTGAAAGGAATAATTTATTTAAAATTTATAAACTTATGGATTTTTTCACCTCCATTACTATACTGTTATTTGAATCCAACAAAAAAATATTCAATAGTTATTTCAAAATAAATAAATTTCCCCAATATTTTAGGAATTTTAAATTAAAATTTTATCAAAATAAAAGGATATTTTTCTTATATTTTCAATGCATGATTTGAATTACCTTTTAAAGTTATTTTTCATATATGTAAACATAATTTAAAGATTATTATGATACTGTAGTGATATGATTTATTGATACTATCCAATTTATTTTTTCAAGATTTCTTATTGTGATGATAATTTATTGATGATTCTATGAAACCCTCTTCTTTCATATGGTTTTATTTATGAAATGATGAAATATTTATAAATCTCATTTATTTTCCATGGGTTATGATATGATGAAATGATTGAATTTTTATGAGATATATTTCCTTTCGATGGGTTATGATTTAATGAAATTATGAATTATTTTATGATATTGTGTCTCATATATGTATCGTTTTTATTATTTAATGGATAGTTCTGTAATTATATAGAACTTCAATTAGTTGGGTAATGATCAATATCTCATGAGATAACATATACTGGAATAGGGATTCAATCCACTTTAGTAAGGTAATATGTCCAATATAAAAATCATGGATGTGAACCATGACTCAGAAAAAGATTGAATAGGGATTGAAGCCAATCCATTATGACAGTCTATGTAGTGATCATTGACTAAGGAAATTATTTTCTGCGTTTTTTTATTAAAAAACTAAGTCTTATATTTATTATTTGTTACCATGGATCATGATTGATTATTGATGGTTCTTCACTCTTATGACTTATGTATTTTTTTATAAAAAAAATTATACAGTGCCTCATGAATAAATATCTTTGATTGATGGGGTATAATTTTTATAATTTATGATCATGTTCTTATGCCATTATATTCATGATCATTTATTATCATTGATTGATATCTCATATGTTTACCCTTACTAATAATTTGAGATCACCCATTATTTTTTTCATAGGTTTTGAAGAAAGGGTTTACGTAGGGTATTTCAAAGATGTGAACTATGTGAGAATATATTTGTGGGAGATGTTGAAGATATTTCATGAAATAATATGATTATGTGTATAGTATATAAAGACACCAAACCTTTATGTTCATGGGTCCTGTACTCTTATGAGTTATACTTGATATTAAAATAAAATTATGTAATATTTGTGTGTGGAATTCTTGGTTTTCCACACATAGTTTAAAAAATAAAGGAAATTTTTATGGGTTAAATTAGAAACCTCATTTCGAGTATTCAAAACATGATAGTTCCCTAAAGTAGTAAATATTTTAAATGGAAATATTTATAGAAACATATATGTGAAAAATATGAATACTAATACCCTAATTGTTATTGTTTTCATTGATGGTATAATTTCTAAAAAATATATGGGAAAGGATGTTAAGAATTTTTAAAATATATAATGAGGAACTTTTGAGATGTCATTTCTCATAGAGTTGAATTTCTTTCTAGGACTATAAGTTAAAAAATAAAAGATATTTCCTCCTTTCAAAAGAAATTAATAATGAATTACTAAAAAATTTAGAAAATGAAAATAAATGGTAGAAAGAACATGAATTACAGTTCATGTAAAAATGAGTTAAGATAAAACTCAAAAAAGTGTGAATCAAATGTACTTTTAAAAGTTAATTGGTTGTATACTCTATATTACTACCTCAAGATTAGACATTGTATATATTATAACATATTTTGTTATAGATCATATTGATATAAAGGTGTCACAAATGATTTTTGGAAAAATATTCCTCAAGTATGTTTGAAGAACATGAAATTATGGTATGATTTATATATGGAGTAATAATTTGAAATTACTTGGTTTCCCTAATTCTGATTGGGATAGAGATTTTATCGATTACAAATCAACATCATGAGGAAATTTATTTTTGGGTGAAATTTTTATGTGTTGGCATAATAAAAAACTTGTTCTATTACTTTAAGTATAGAATAAACAAAATATATCACCACCATCCATGTATGTACACAAATGTTGTAGATAAAATCATAACTAGAAATTTTTTGGGTAAATATTACAAATACATTGAATTTTTTTTATAATTAGATTTAAATTGATATCTATAAAAAAATTATAGTATTTCATATCCAAACACATTGATATTAAATATCATTTCATCAAGTATATAGTTGATAATGGAGTAGTAAAGGATTAGTATATTTCAATGAAATATATAATTGTGTACGTATTGGCCAAATCTATGATAAGGGAAATATTTTTGGAATTGAGGATAAAGTTTCATGTTTATCCTCCAATGCTAAAATAATAAAGTTCATGAGGTACTCAAAGTTTTTGTTAGATTTTATTATTAATAAGATAGAATATGTATACCACACCATTTTACTTTTTTATTCTTTTATGGATCTAAATTAGGGGTTATCATCGAAAGGGGGGGGAAATTTACAAAAGATAAACCATAAAAAGTTTCTTTGGGGAATATAAATTGATACAAGAGACAAAAATTAAATTTCATCAAGGGAATGAATTCTATAAAAACATTTTTTAATCTATAAATGTTGTGTCAAGATTATTCTATATGATAGGTTTTTTTTATAGAAATTTGAGATCAACTAAAGTAAGAATTAATAATGATGATGTTTCTGGTAAATATAAAGTTGGAAATTAAATAATACTTTGTTTATAATTACTAAAATAAATTCATTTATTGTCACTATTATTTTTATAAATGTTTTCAAGTTTCAGGTAAGGATGAAGTTCAAGTTATAATATGAAGAATGAGAGCTTTATCTAACATATCTAGATGAGAAATAAAGATAAATACTAAAAATACTAAAATAATGAGATCACACATGAACTTGCTACATTTTTAACCACCTGATGTATGATAGGTTTCACTCATATTGAATAATGATGTTAAAAAATCTAGAAGATGAAGGCTTATATAATTTGTGTATTTAGTCACCCTCATTTGTAAGTACAACAAATGGATTTTCAAAAGAATAAAATTGAGATGATAATACAACAAAGGTTTTTAATCAAAAGAACCTTGGTAGTATCGAGCACATCAGAATATAAAATATCATAATACAATTGCATTGATGTTATCGGAATAAGATTGAATTACTTCATTATTAGAGGAATATTGAGTTACTATTTGTATTTTTAAAAAATAAGATATTATGGAATATATTTTTTTCATCAGTAGGATAATTCACCAAAATAACTTCAAAATAGAGTAACTAGATTATATAGAGTAGAAAAAATGTTTATAAAGATGAAATTTAGAGGATTAATAATCATAAGTAAGTGTAAGAAACAAAATCTCAAGAATTTTTCTACAACTTCAATTTAGTGATGCAGAAAAAAAATGAATAAACTAATGGGGTATATTAACTCATGCATGAAAATATATGTGAAATAATATTTGAGTTGAGAAAATGTAGAGTCTGGACCAAAAGAAGTGTAGAATTAATTTTGAACTACATTTATTGATTGCATCATACAAACATTTACTAAATGATTCCATATGGTGACATGCTTTTTTAAGTCATGATTTTTATCATAATTCCTCAAAAAAATTACATTAATAATTTTAAATAACATTTTAAGGTTTAGTGTTTTGGAAACTATGTACATAATACCAAAATTACATAAAGAAAAATAATAAACAAAAACTTAATTTAATCCTCTTTAATGAAACCTTTATTATTTCATCCTAGTTAACCTCACTAAAAGTAATCACCTAGGTACATACATCATTTGGAAAGGTTGAGCATAAATCTTTGTAAGGTATAAACAAATAAAAAGTAACATGAGTGATTAATAGGAATAAAACATGACATCATAAGTATGAAATACATAAAATAAAAATGAAGCAATAACATAAAAAAATTAAACATTCAAAATAATATCATCAAGGTTAAAAATCATCAAGTAATAAAATATATTACCAAGGTTATTCACAAATTTATCATAAAACATGTCATCTCTAGATATTAATTCATGACCCTATAAATTATAGATCTATCAGGTCACACCTATCATATGTCTTAATTCAAATGTACCACATAGATAATAATAAATCATTTAATCAACAACCTATAGAGATTAAAGAATGTGTTTCATATAAAATCATTGAGTATATAAGTTTTAAAGACATTAAATTTTCACTACTTTAATTCATGATAAGGGAATAGAAGTTTCATACATAAAAAATTAGGATATTTGTTCATTAAAACCTTTATTTCCATTTTAATATTTTGAAAAGATATAAATATGTTTTTAAATTAATTTCAATTTATAAAAATACAATATATTAATAAATTAACTTATTTATAGTCATGGATTCCATTTTATTAATTATCACATCTTTATTACATATTTATGGTCTCATAAAGAATACTAAAAATGCAATACTGTATTTTTACAGTTAAATGAAAAAATATTTTTACTGAATTCCCAAAATTTCACCCTAAGAAAATTTGAATTCCCTGATTTAAAATATAATTTATATTTTATCAACATAATTTTGTAGATATGATAATTTTAACATTTAAATAAAAATATTTATTTTTTTAAGAATAATTTTTTTTGATATAATCAACTTTCCTACACTTATAAAAATTACTTGGGTCATTATAAAATTATATAATCATTTATATTTAAATATATATTACTTTATAAGACTATTTCATGAAAATAAATTTTCTTTATAATTCCTTAATTTATTATAAAATTTTATTATAATTATATGTTTTTTAAAGATATAATTATGTTTTATGTTTATCCAAAAACCAATTTATCATATTCAAATTATATTCATGTGTAATTTATTAAATAAAATAATAATGGACATGGGATTGAAGAAAAAAATATTTCATTTCTAAAAATAAAATTAAACCTTTATAATACTAAGGTCTAGATTCATGACCCATTATTATGAAAACATATTCCATAAGGATAAGAAGTAAAATAGTGGTATATTTATGGGCTGGATTAGCCAATATTTACCTCATGGATATCTCTACTAACATAAAATTCTATTATAGTTGGTTTTTCTTAACCCTAACTTATTGAATCTTTACTTGGGCTTGGTTAAGGGATAACTATTGTGACGCTACCTCCCACCCAAGATCAGATAAATAGGATTCAAAAAGAATAATCTTGTTGATTGAGGTTATTTTTTCTCCCTTCTATATCAATTATCTCCTTTCATCTCCCTTTATATAAGGTAATTCTAATATTAACATAATTTCCATCAATCATATTGACCAATGGTCAGTTAACTATCATATACCAATTATTACTTTTACCTTTTAACCTTATATATACTCCACCATTCTCATGAATCAATATTCACTACTTATCATAAAAGGTTATATACTTACCTTGATAATGTTTACCACATTTTAAACTCTAATATTTCTTTATACTATTTTTATAGTAGAAGAAATATTTATTGGATAATCAAGCCTATTGATTTTATGTTTGTGTGTGATTTATTCTATTTTTATCTCCCAATATTGTTTATATCGATTATTGTTAAAATTCATTCATGATATGTAATAAAATGTAAAATCCCTTCTCTGTGATTCCATTGCAAAACATAATAAAATAGTCATTATGAAACATGAGTTATTTTATTAAAGAAAATTTTTAGGTTGTTACATTCTCTCACATTAAGAAATTTCACCCTTGAAATGTGTTTCATTCCTAAAAATAAATAAGGTTATTTCTCTTTCATTACTTCTTCTAGAACCCAAGTTGTTTTATCAAACTTAAGATTTATCCATAATAATTTCATGAGTTAGGTTGTCTTATTACTCAACAAATGATCCCTTATATCAATAATTTAGATTAGTTATTCTTCATATGATAGTTTAGGTTCCAATTCTATACCATTTTTTCAAGTAAGTTTGTTTTTTATAACATATACTTTCTTAATTGGGACACATATATGACATTGTGGGTGTTTTTAAGATTTGGAGGTTGTGCTACATGATATTTGACTAATTCAATAAATTCCAATAACTCATGTGGTCTAATGTACCTTGGTCATAGTTTCACATTATTTTTAAATCTAATCAACCCTTTTTGTAGTGATGTTTTTGTGAATACATGACCCCCAATTCGAAATTATAAGTCCTTTCTATGATTATTAACATAACTCTTTGGTCAAATATAGGTAGCCTTGATATGTTTTTATATGATTTTCATCTTCTATATAGTTTATTTTATAATTTTATGATGAAATATTTTTCATTCCCTATCTTTTTACCAATATTTTGGAGTTATATACATATTCCCATTGTGTTCTTCATAATAATACGTTTGAATACTCAAGTGGAATCTATAGTTATAGGATTATTAGTAAAGTAGGATATATTTTTCCAATTACACTTAAAACAAAATGAGATAGCCATCAACATGTCTTACAATCTCTGAATAGTATTTTTATACATCCCATTAGTTTGAAGATGATAGGTTTTTCTAAGTTTTAATTCACTATTCGTAGAATTTTGCAGAGTCTTCTAGAACATAAGAGTAAATTATGGATCACAATCTAAAATAATAGATATTTGTGTTCCATAAAGTCTCACCACTTCTTGAATATAAAGGAATAAAATCTGATCAACTGAAAAATCCTCTCATATAGTGATAAAATGGTTAGAATTTGTAAATCTATCAATGATTACACATGTCGTATTATTTCTCTTGGATGCCTTTGGAAGGAAAATAATAAAGTCCATGGTGACTTTTTCCAACATTCATACAGGTATGGTATTGGTTGAAATACTCATTTGGGTATTTTTTTAATTCACCTTCACTTGCTGACACACTAATTATCTTGAATTATATTCATCGATCTTCCTTTTCATGTTATCCCACCAATAGCAATCATTCATGTAACACCCCGATATTTTGTAAAAACAAATCAAATTAATCTAATATTTTTGATATTTTTCATTTCATGCAACACTGAATAGAGTCATTCATATATATTAAACAACTAATTTTGGATTTTATACACTACAGAAATTACATAGATTATATTTCTCTACATGCAACACCAACTTGGCTTGTGTTACACACAACACTTAGTTTCTATAGAACATCATTTTATTTTTATAATTATTTAAAAAAGGGAAAGTTATAACATATCCATTATACATATTAATATTAATAGTAACAAATAATGTTTAAATATTATTTATAATTGTTTTATATACATAGATAATATTTATAATAATACATATAATTGTTTTAGTAAAGTGTTTATATTTTTGAAAATATTATTTTCTTAAAAGAACTTTATTTTATGTACTTCTATGAAAAATAATAAAATTAGTTTTAGACACTTTTAAAAATATAATTTAAAAAAATATAATTCATTTTATTAATTAATAATTCCAAAATTATCTTAGTTTTAATTTTTGGGATTTTTTTGAGAAACTTCATTTTTTGGTGAATACTGAAAATACTGAATTTTAATTCAAAACTGCATTATTGTCTAATTTATTTATATAGTTAAATTATATATTAAGTTTAATTTGAAGTAATAATAGATAAATTATATATATATATATATATATCAATCCAATTATGTTAATTGGAATCATTTTTAATTTTAATTTAGATATAAAATATTAATGAACTTTTGAACATTGTCACTTTAAAAAAAATCTCTTTCTCACCACGTCTACGAGATTAGCATTAAACATAATTTTTTTGATTTTGTGAATTAAATTTATAAAAACATACATTCATGGTTGTAATTGGTATAATATTTATTTTTTAATATGATCAACAAAATTTTTTACCAAAAATATTAGTGAAATTGATTAAAATTAATTACACGTATAAAGGAAAAATTAAGATTAACAATGGACTAAACCTTAAAAATAAAGGCCCAAATGAACTATAAATTTCTATAAAACCCATTTTTAGAAAATATTTCATCCATAAACCTTACATTATTTATTTGGGTTTGTTTCTGATTACTTTTGTTAGGTAAAAACATGGATACACCTAACTTGTTTTCAAAAATGTCATGTGTCTCCCCTCCCTCCCATATAAAAGGCCACCACCTATCCCCATTCTTCAAACCTCTAAATCCACTTAAATTAGGAAAATATCTACCAAATTAACTTCCCAAAATCCCTAATTTCCTAATTTAAGTATCCCTTTGGTCATAAATCCAACCAAGGAAGCCCTTTTCTGCAAAAGAAATATGAGTTATCCAAAGAAGAGATAACATCTTTCCACAAGCTCCTTTCTTTTATTTTCTTTCTCCAAAACCTAAATTATTTTTATTACATTATTATATAATAACATCATTATCCCCAATATACTTATATTTTTTTGTTCTATTATTTCTACCTACACTCACACACACTTCTAATTAATAGGTAATGAACTTACCTTTTGTGTACAGCGGACTACCGCCACATGAAAGGACGATTGTTTGTTTTTCCTTTAACACCTCTCATGGATGGGAATTATGATGTACACACTATTTATAAATTATATATATTAATTTTATAATTTATTTATTATTCTCTAATTTTTATAATTAACATACCTTTATTATTTCCATTTTATGTAACTATGATAATGTTGTTTGGGGAAGTGTGGACTAATACCTCCTCAAAGTGATGTGATTCGTTCACACTCTACATAGAATGTATTAAATATGGGTTAAGTAAATTTATCTGATATGTATTAAATAATAATGATATGTGAATTATTATATATATTTATACATATATTTTCATCTGCTTTCTTTATTTCAATAAGATAATTAAATGGAGACAGCGTACATATGTACGCACGGCCTACCATATCTATGAATGGTGTCTTTCATTTCATAGATTATTATAAATAAATATATAATTAACATACATGATACTTATTTCATGGTTTAAATTCTATAAATCAGGATATATGTATGAGGACCAAAAACATAACAAATTAAGACACGTGTGAAAAAGAAAGCGGATATTACCCGAAGCAAAACCTTAACTTGGAATTTTTAATAAGCGGGTAATATAAGTCACAATAAAACCATATATGGTATTATATATCATAATATGGTTCTATAAAAGATATATAATAAACTTATATTTATTATATAAGAGGTTTTTATGAGTATGGATAGATTCAAGACATAAGGTAAGGGAATTTCATCTCACTTTTTATTTCCATGAGATGCATGCCATATTCACATCTCAATTTTTTTGTGTAGTGTATATACGAACCTATGACATGTTATATAATTAATTTATTTTATTTAATATAATTAAAAACTTTAATTTATGTTACTATTTTATGGGTATCACAATTATAATGTTACTCAAGTGGTAAGGGTTTTCTTGTCTCACTTTTATTTTCTGTGAGACACAACCCATGTTCACCACCTATTTCTTATATGTCGTGTATTTAATTACCATTGATGAATTATATGATCATTATAATCATATTTATGAGTATTTAAAAATACATTTGATTATATTTCTTTCATAGGGTTTATGTTTCAAAAGTTACCAAATTGATAAAGTAATTTTGTCTCAATTTTCATTCACTGAGACACATGTCATGTTATGCACCTATATTTTTCTAGAAGGTGTATATACTACCTTTTACATGTCAATTAATGAAGATTATTATTTTAAGGATATTATATTCTTTATTTAATATCATTTTATTACATTGAGAGTATAATTCAAAGTTACCAAGTGGTAAGAGTTTATTGAAACAATCTCATCATTTCTCGAGATTGTTTATGATTTTGTTTCCATTAATAGAATCCTATAATCCATCCCTCAAGATAACTCATGATGTTTATTATCCTCTATATATTAATGATATATTTAGGTATTGGTACCATATTTCCAATATTTGGTACATAATATGGTTAATAAAGTGTTTTTAATAAAGTCTGACTTTACCTATCTCTTCATTTGGAAACATGTGTTCTTTCAAGACCATGATTTATAAAAGGGTATTAAAAATATTTTCAATAATTTGTTATATAATTTTAAATTAGTTAAAAATATTTTCAATATTTATTTATATGTTTTCAAAGTAATTTTAATGCAATTTTTTTCAAAAATAATTAATGTTTCTTGATAAGTTTTAAAAATTCTTTCAAAGAAATGTTATTAAAATGTTTTTAATATTACTTTATAAGATTTAAAGTAAAATGGTTTTAAAAATTTATTCAATATTGTTTTATAAGTTTTAAATTAAAAATGTTTTCAAAATTATTTCAACCCTCCTTTTTAAGTTTTCAATTTATTTTCAATTAAAATAGTATTCAAAAGTTTTTATGTTTTAAAAATCCTTTTTCAAATAAGAAAGGTAATTTTCATAAGGAAATATTATTGAAATATATTTCAAAATTATTTTCCATCTTAGATGACGTTTGTTGATGTTACACTTTCCTTTTTTTGAAATGATCCAACAGCTCCATTCGTATTCTTTCTCTGAATGGTATATATTTTGATGGTGTGATTTTTATGAAACATGTTTCTATTAAATGGGTTATATCCTGATAAATTCTTATGAAACGTGTTTCTATTAAATAGGTTATACCATGATAAATTCTTATAAAACCCACTTCTTTTCATGGGTTATTATAGGATTAAATGATTATGAAACCTATATTTTTTCTATATATTATAATTTGATAAAATTTTTATGAGACCCATTTCATTTCATGGGTTGTGATATAATGTTTCTGAAACCAATATCTTTTTATGGGTCATGATATGATGAAAATTTTATTATCTTTTTTTACAAGTATGTATGATTTTATTATGAGATGGGTTGGACATATATATCCCTCCAATGCATGTTTTATGATCTTAAGAGGGTATATTGGGGGAGCATCCCAAGCCATAAACAATAGGTAATATTAATCCCAAAACAAGAGGGTGCATGTGAGGGTACACCAAACCCCAAACAAGAGGGTACACGGGAGGGCATGCCAAGCTTTAAATAAGATGGAATCTTAATCCCCAAAAAAGAGAGTACATGGGAGGGAATCCAAAGACCAAAACAAGAGGGTAGATGAGAGGAAATCCTAATACAAAAAACAAGAGTTTACACAAGAGTGAATCCAAATCCCAAATAAGTTACATGTGTTATTAGACTAAGTCTAACATGTTATGAAGGTCTTGGTAGGTATCCTTGAAATGGAATTTTTTATGTTTTTTTTTATTCCACTTGTTCCATGTCTTATTATTGTATGGATCATTCTCTATTTTCCCTTATGATTCATGACTTATGAATTGATAATATTTATTCCTTGATTCATGTTTATGATCTTTGATATGTAGTGTATGATCATATAATGTTAGGATCATGTTATCATACCCTTATGTTCATGTTTATTTTTACATATCTCCCTTGTTTACCTTTAATGGGCATCTGATATCATCCTTTTTTATGTTTCCTTCCCCAAGTTGTGAAGATATATTTTATGTATAATATGTCTAAGAAGGGTTCTATTGTTAGAGAACCTAGTAGGAGATAATGTTTCTCACTCTTATACCAGTGTTTATGTTTCAATTTTTCTGAAGGCCCTAAACTAATACAATATTTGAGAATCAGTTTGTGTAATGTTTTAAGTATTCTATAAAAATATATTGTATTTTCTATGTATAAAAAGTGAGGGTTTTTATAGTTGGTATCATAGTGAAGGTTCGGTCAACATTTGGAAACTATGATATGAAAACATTAGTGAGATCCCTTGGTATATTTCTAAAGATATGTCTATAAATGACTCTATGGATAAGAATAAGGATGAATTAATGATCAGAAAAATGTCTTAGAATTTTGGTAACGGATAGATTTGTCAGTTTCCTAGAATTAAATCAATGTATAGATAATACAAGTGGATGAGGATATGGCACAAATGTACCTAGGGGTAATAACTTTGAAAAGGTGTTTTGGGCCTAACTCGATCGTAACCCAGTACATGACAACGTGCCTTGGTGAAAACCAAGTTTGACACTCCCGAGGGATATGCTTTGGAAATTTAAAAACACTTTATGAACCATCATGAATAAATTTAATAGAATTTGACTATAAATAACCTAGGATAAACCTAAGGTGTCATCAATTAAAAAGTAGGTGTCGTGATTTAGAAACACTATAATTAAATTTTCATTATTATGTAGTTTTCTTCTATGATATGTGTTTCTCACATAGTTCTTTCTGGTTTTAAACAATGGAAATAACTAGAAGTAACATGGTTAATATTTATTATTTCATATGAGAAAATAATGGTCATTTTTAAAATGAATTTACCAAGTGGAAATATCATAAAGAGAATCATGAAGGTGGTATGAGTATTGGTTTTACTTTCAATGATAAATATTCCACAAACAATATGTGAAAGGTATGTGATGTTCTTCCAATATTTTTTACATTAAACATAAGAAGAATGATTAGATTTAGGTTGATGAACCTTAATACATGATTAATATTTAATATTTTAGGAAAGATGTATTATGGAATAGGTTGATGAATCCTGGGTAATGATTTAAGAATAAATTTAGATGAATTAAGTATTTGTGTTTTGGAATTAAAAGATTATGTTATATTAATCATGAAATATATAATTATTTTCATTATAAGTTTTAATTAAGGATTAAAAATGATATTTTTAATGGTGATGAATACATATAAATGTGATTTAATAGAAAGGATATATTTTTATTAAAGGAACGTAACCCATAATGTGTCCAACATTTAAAGAAAAATGTTATTAGCTAGGATAAAGATATGATTTTTTGGATAAAGTAAATTGGATAGTATCAATGACCATGTAACCAATTAAGGATTTTTTGATAATGTAGTCTATTTCATCATGGATAAATATTAAAACTTCTTGTATTAATGGAATATATCAAGTAATCTTTAGAATAAGGAAGAATGAATTTATTACAAAAGGATTTATGGTAATCTAGGTTATTACCTTATTTCTAGATAATATACAATGATGGTCTTCACATGTTTGGAATATGACAACAAAGAAATACTCTGTGATATATGGGGGATCAATGTTAATATTATTTTGTGAAATTATTTCTAAAGTGTTGGATTTTCATCTTTCGGAAGGTTTATAAGGTTACACAATAATTCAAATATTATGTTACACTTCAAATGATGTTTTTGAGATTAAAGTATTATCTCACCACATGAGGATTTATGAATATTTTATAACTTTTTCAAACAAAATTGTATTAATGATAACTAATCACAGTTGGGATGGCATATCATGGATTTCATGATATTTTAGATCTTAGAAAATGAAAAAATCACCTTCCTTTTTGGAGAAATAGGTGAGTTGGATCAAGGAAAAATAAATGGTGAGGTTGTACTTAAATCATGAAAGTGTATCTTTTTATGAAAATTCTTCCACTTTAGGAAAATGACCTAGAAATAAAATGTTTTCCTAATACCATAATTTTTTTTGAATTGATGGCCTTTTAAATCATCATATATTTATGACTTTGAAGCCCTCAAATTTTAATTCATCATTCACTGGTTTTTGATTTATGACCTCAATCACTCCCTAAAAATATTTATGCTTTTCCTCTAAGACCATATTTTCAATTTCCACCTATGTTCCCCTATGTGGTAACCTACTTATGACTTACATTTTGTAACCACTGTGTTTACAAATTTCCCTTTTTAAAAGAATTTTTAGTATTTATATTTATGATATGGATTTATATGAAAAGAAATTTCAATTATTAAACCTTTTATAACCCAAAATAATTTCGAGGGAGAAATTCATTTTATGGGGGGTTGAATATAACACCCCAAAATTTTGTGAATTTTTTTTAAATTAATTTAATATTTTTGATATTTTACATTACATGTAACATTGAACATATTCATTCTTATATTTTAAATTTCTATGTTTTTCTTGTTTAACCAACATGAATGACTTAGATTGGCTTTCTCTACATGCAACACTGACTTGGCTTGCATTACACGCAACACTAAGTTTCTACAAAACATCATTTTATTATTATAATTATTTAAACATAGATAGTTATAACATAACTGTTAATCATAGTAATATGAATAGTAATAAATAATTTTTAAATATTAATTATAAAAGTTTTATATAGAAAAAACTTATTTATAATAGGACATATAATAATTTTAGTAAAGTATTTATATGTTTAAAAATATTATTTTCTTACAAATTACTTTTTATATCTTTATTTGGACAATAATCAAATTAATTTTTCACAATTTTAAAAATTTATTATGATAAAATAAAATTAATTTTTAATTTATAATACCAAAATTAGCGTAGGGTAAATATTTTGTATTTTTCTGAGAAATTCATTTTTGGGTGAAAAGTGAAAAATACATAATTTTAATTCAAAACTGTTGTGTCATCTAATTTATTTATATAGTTAAATTATATTTTAAGTTGGTTTTAAAGTAATAATATATAAATTATACATATATTAATAATATTTAGTTCATTATAGTAGTTTTTATATGGAATTTAGATATAAAATCTTAATGATCTTTTGAACATTCTCACTTTAAAAAACTTGTTTTCTCACCACGTCCACGAGATTAGCATTAAACATAATTTTTATCCTTTTGTGAATTGAATTTAAAAAATAGAAATATATGATTTTAATTATTATAATATTTATAATATAATAATATCACCTTAATTTTTGACCAAAAATATTAGTGAAAGTGATTAAAATTAATTATAATAAGTAAGGTAAAATTATGCATAACAAGGGATTAAAACTTAATATTAAAGGCCCAAATGAACTATAAACTTGTAAAAAACCCATTTTATGGCCATATTTAGGCTATAAACCTTCAATTGTTGTTTTTTTTTTGGTTTTTTATTACTTATGTTAGGTAAAAACGTGGGTACACCTAAATCGTTTTTAAAAATGCCAAGTGGGTCCCCCCCCCCCTCCCTTATAAATAGTAACCACCTCTCCTTCTTATTAGTGTCTCTCAAGCCACATATGTTTGTAAAATATCTGACCAATTAAATTTAAAACATCCCTACCTTACTATTTTATTCCTCCCTTTCTAAATAAATCCAACCAAGGAATCCCTTTTGTGCAAAGCAAAAGGAGTTTCCCAAAAAAGAGGCAGCATCCTTCCTCAAACCCCTTTATTTTATTTTATTTCTCCACCACATCAATTATTATTATTACATTCTTATATAATAACATAATTATCCTCAATATAATTATATTTTTTTTATTTTAATGGTTCTACCTTCACTCACACACACTTCCATCCAATGGGAAATGAACTTACCTTTCATGTATGGTAAACTACCGCCTCACGAAATGACAATTGTTCATTTTTAGTTTACCGCATTTTATGGATGGGAAATATGATGTAAATTTGTATATGATATATTTAATATTTATAATTTTTTATTGTTCTTTAATTTTTATGTATAATGTGCCTTTATGCTTTCCATTTTGTGTAGCTATAATAATTTCGTTCGGGGAAGTTTTGGCAATCACCTCCTCAAAGCGATGTGATTCGTTCACACTCTACATGGAATGTATTAAGGATGGGTTCAGTAAAAATATATGATATATATGAAAAAATAATTCTACTATAATTATTATATATATATATATATCTTCTATATCCTTTCTCTCACTATTATAATTTAACAAAAACAGCATTCATGCATACGTACAGTCTACCGTCTCCATGAACGGTGACTTCCATTTCATAGATAATTATAAATACATATATACTTAATATGAATTATAATTATACCATAGTTTAAATTATATAAATCTTGATATAAGTATAAGGACCAAAAACATAACAAATTAAGATACATTTGAAAAACAAAGCAGATATTACCTGAAGTGAACCTTAACATGGAATTATTAATAAGTGGGTAATATAAATATATAATCAAACCATATATGGTATTATATATAAGAATATTTTTCCATAAAATATGTGTAATAAACATATATTTATTATACAGGAGGATTGTACAAGTACATAGATATTTAATACATAAGGTAAGGGAATTTCATCTCACTTTTTATTTCTGTGAAATACATGTCATATTCACCACTCACTTATTTTGTGTGGTGTATATACTAACCTATGAAATTTTATATCTTTAATTTATATTATTTAATTTTATTAAAAGAATTAATTGATTCCATTCCTTAATGTGGATTTTAATTCTAATGTTACTCAAGTAGTAAGGGTTTTCTTATCTCGCATTTATTTTTCCTGAGACACAGGCCGTGTTCACCACCAATTTCATATATATGGTGTGTTTACTACCTAATGAAGTAGTCAATGATTATTATAATTAAATTTATGGGTATTTAAATATCAATTTTATTATATTTATTTCATGGGTTTTATGTTTCAAAATTTACCAAATTTGTAAAGTAATTTTGTCTCAATTTTCCTTCTTTGAGGCACATGTCATGTTATGCCCCTATATTTATCTACTAGGTGTATATACTACCTTTTACATATTAAATAATGAACCTTCTTATTTTATAAATATTATAATCTTCATTTAATTTCATTTTATTACATGGGGAGTATAATTCAAAGTTACCAAGTGGTAAGAGTTTATTGAAAAAATCTTATCATTTATCAAGATTGTTAATGATTATACTTCAATTGATGAAATCCTATGATCCATATCTCTAGAGAACTCATAAAATTTCTTATAATCTATATATTCATGATATCTTCATTTATTGGTACCATTTATCCACATTTTTGTACATAAGATTATTAATAAAGTTTTTTTAAGAAAGTATGACTTTACCTCTCTCTTTAGTCAAAAATCTTTGTTCTTTCAAGACCATGTTTTCTAAAAGTGTTTTAAAAATGTTTTCAAGAATTATTTATAAGTTTAAAAATTACTTCAAAAAAAATTCAATCTTTATTTATATATTTTCAAATTATTTTCAAAAAAATCGTTTTAAAAACATTTTCAAGGTGTATTTATAATTTTTCAAAGTGTTTTTACAGAAAAATGTTTTTAAATTGTTTAGAAGCTTATTTTATAAGTTTTCAATGAAAACGGTTTAGAAAATTTTTTCAATCCTATTTTATATGTTTTAAATGAAAAATGATTTCAAAATGATTTCAGGCATTCTTAATATGTTTTTAAAGTATTTTAAAATAAAATGGTTTTCAAAAGTTTTATGTTTTAAAAATACTTTTTCAAATAAGAAAATTTATTTTACTCAAAATATGTTTTTAAATGATATTTCAAAATTATTTTTCATCTAAGATGACATCCATTGATATTACTCATGTCTTTTTAGGAAATTATCAAATGTATCCATTCATATTCATTTTTTAATGGCGTATGTTTCGATGGATTGATTTTTATGAAAACTATTTATCTTCAGTAGGATATACCATGATAAATTATTATAAAACCTTTTTCTCTTCAATGGATTATACCATAATAAATTCTTATGAAACCCAATTCCTTTAATGGGTTATTATATGATGAAATGATTATGAAACCTATATATTTTCCATTGGTTATGATATGATTAAATTTTTATGATACCCATTTCAATTCATGTTTTATGATATGATTATTATGAAACTAATCTCTTTTTATGGGTAATTATATAAGGAATTGATAGGTCGTTTTCATGGGCTCCCTCAAATGATTAATGTGATTTTGGGGTTTTTAGTTGCAGCAGAGTGGCTGACCAAGGTCGTCTCTCAAAGGAGGAAGTAAATTTAACAACTTATTAAAGGTATTCTAAAACAAATAAAATATAATATAATAAAAACACTACTTGAAAGTATGGGGGTTGGTTATAGTTTATGAATCTAGAAGAATTATGCTGGAAGAAGATTGTATTTTGTTTTGTTTTTAGTTTTGAAATGAAGTTCGATTAAAATGACACAACAAAAAGATGTTTTTTTAGAAAATATTTAAAAGACGTAATAGATCTAACTTTACCTATTCAATAATTTATTAATCATTATCATTTAAATTAATATTCACTTAATTATGATCCCTTAATTTGTTAAATCCCGAACCCTATGAGAATTAACTTTACCACGAAGATGAAGTGAATTTAACCTTAGGCTAACTTCGGAACATGCAATCGCAACACCTTGCTTTGATTGATGTTCTAAAATTAGATTATGGTCAGTGGTAAATTAAGGCACATAACCACTCTGTAAATGAGGATTAATTGAGTTTAGGTATTATATTTTAACTCTACAAATTGATCCCGTGTGGTTTTGAATTACCGGTTAAGGTTGCACTCTCACAGTTCACACAATTCCTGACCTCGCGTGTTTTGTGTTAACTATTCAATTGCTTGCTTAGTTTAATTTAAATTAAAAACTTAATTAATAGATCATAATATGTGAATTAGATTAGCTCATTTATTCAAAATAAATTATTTAATAAGGATATAGGTTGATCGATTACTAAAAAGAACTACTCTTCCATGGGTGGCGTAATCATCGTAGAAGCGTTTTGCATGTGCAAAGGTTTATAATAGGTATAACCCAATAATGCTTATACTCAAGAATTCCAGCCCAAAGAGGAATATTAAGAGAAGAAATTTAAAAAAAACAGAAGAAAAGAGAAGAAATAAAATAAGAACAATGAAGTTTATTACACAAACAAAATCATTACAACATGAAGGCGAAGAAGAAGGCTTCATCGAAGATATCCTTGCTTCAAGAGCTACCCTTATTGAAATGGTTGGATAATTGGAGTGGTTCCACTTCTCCTCTTCCCTAAACTTCCCAATCCACTTCCCAACCCCACCAAATTAGAAAACCACCAATTTATATAGTGGTGGGGAGGCTAGGTTCAAAGTGGTTTCAAGTGTGAATGGGGAATCTCGACCAAATATTTTATGCCAAATTGAACTGCCCATTTGACCACCAAAACGGGTTAATTGTCCAGCCTTCCAGAAAAATAAAATGTGCGGATATGGGTGCCATATCTCCTATCAAAATGTGGGCTCAATCCAGGCCCATATGAAGGAGTTATGTCCGCAATACAGAATCTTCTCCATTCTGGCGAGTCCAGCCCAACTTTGACTTAATGGCCCATTTTCAACAACCAAATTCACTATTTAGCTCTAGTGTCCTGAATAAAAGTTGTAGATAATTAAGTTAGGAACACTGTTACAAAATTTAAAATTCAAATAATAAATATAAAAATATTTATCTTTGGAATACTACAGTGAACTATAAAGGGTAAAACTGGAATTTTCATCAAATATTCAAATGAATGATCTAATCCCAAATACTTTCTAATTAAACATATTTAACACAATGTGAGGAAATTATATAATTTCTTATCAATAAAATATTCAATAAAATAGTGTTTTATCAACTCCCCCACACTTACCCTTTTTCTCTCTTGGGAAAAAACCTCATATCAAGTAAACATCAATATCAAATCAAAACCAATTTTAAAACACATATCCTTGAGATCAATAAATTTCACACCAACAATCTAAAGATATCATGCATCATAAAAAACCTTATTTACAGTTCTCCATTTATATCATTCAATATATTTCCACTTCATTTATCCACCCATTCACAAAACACTTACCTCTCTTGAATTTTCTCTCATCACTCAAATATCAATTTTTTTGCATGTCTTTCTCATCCAAACTCATACAAGGGTCACCATAGGCTTGATAGATTCTTACATCGCTACCTGATGTGAGTAAAGGAAATATGTTTATCATGAGGACTTTTCAAGGTTGTTTTGTGGCTTTCGGTTGGTAGGATTTAGATGTGAAAAATTCTGAGGCTGAATAAGGAGGGCTTGACTCTTTTTGAAGCAAAATTGCATTAATCTAATTTTCACTTAAATATGGTCTCCTAATTAATCCCCATAGAATCCATTCAGCTCCATCATCATGAAAAGTCATGAAAATTTTACACCATTCTTAATTTCAGCATCAAAAATTGACAATATTCTCAAACAATATTTTCTTGAAAGCTCCAGATAGGCACAACTTTCCACCTCAATTAGAAGCTCCAGAAAAGTCACAGCTTCACTTGTCATGAAAGCTCCAGAAAAGGCATAGATTTCAATATAATGACTTTCTTCAGCACCAAAAACATCTCTTAAGAATTTAATTTTCCACCCAAAGTATCACAGAATGTGGTAGCACAACACAACATAGCTTCCCCCACACTTAAGCTCAACTAGATTATGCAATTTCACTTCAAGAGTTGGTTGGATAGGGAAAATTGGCTTGTAATGTATCTAACCTAACAGGATTTTCATGGATTCTAAGGGATACAAGGATTTAATATTCAAGGTAGGCCATTATAAAAAAAGGATTATTTGAAATAGGGGATTTAATACCAAACAAATGAATCAATCATTTAAACATAAGTACCTCAAACCCTCAAGTTTTGATAGGAATAGATCAAATTCTGGTTAAATCAAGCATGGTTTGGTTCTCTCAAGAAGTGAGGTGAATGTAAATAATATTAAAATAATGGTTTAGAAGCATCACAAAAAAGTGATATCAAATATAAAGACAGTGAGATGTGGCATGGGATTCAAAATTTAGTGTACTTTCTATGAAATTACTAAATATTTGAACTTGAAAAAAAGTCATTTCAGCATTCATTTAAGCTTAGTTTCAAGGGAAAAATCGTTTCACTCATTGATATGAATTTCAAAATAGTGATGAGAATCATTTCAGCTCAAAAATTTCAAAAACACAAAGAAAATTGAAAAATAAACACACAAAATTTGAAAAACACACAAAAAAAAATTGGTTTTTTTTAAATAGGAAATAAATTTAAATTACTAAACTAAAAGGTTCCCTCCCCCACACTTAAAATATTGCATTGTCCTCAATGTGAACCCATGAGATGATATATTCACATGAAATGCATAATTTTAAAATAGGACAAATAATATAAAAGTGAAAGGGTTAGGAACAGCCTGATGTGCTCAAGTGATGATGGGGTCATGCAGTGTGACAAAATCCACTGCATTAGTAGAAAGTCCCTCAATGTATCTCTTCAAACGTTTCCCATTGACTGTAAAGCTACTTCCAGTGTCCTCTTGTGTGATCTCCACTGCACCATAAGTAAAAACATTATATACAATATAAGGACCTAACCATCTGGAACGCAACTTACCAGGCATCATCTTCAGTCGCTAACTGTAGAGAAGGACATTCTCTCCAACATGGAAATCCATTTGTTGGATCATTTTTTCATGATCTTCTTTTGATCTTTCCTTTTAGAGCCTTGAGTTCTCATATGATGACATTGGAATCTCCTCAAGCTCTTGAATTTACAACTTCCTTTGAATTCCAGCTTGGGCCAATTCCATGTTGAATTTCTTTATAGCTCAATATGCCTGATGCTCGACTTCCACTGGGAGATGACATGTTTTCCCAAACACAATCTGAAATGGGGAAATACCAATGGGGGTATTGTATAAGTCCTATAATCCCACAATGCATCATCCAAGCGCTTTCTCCAATCCTTCTTATTTGGCTGCACAGTTTTCTCCAAAATTTGTTTCAACTCACGATTTGAAACCTCAGCCTGGCCATTTGTTTGGGGGTGGTATGGTGTTGATGTTTTGTGTGTCACCCCATACTTTAGAATGAGGGAAGAAAAATTCCTATTGAAAAAGTGTGTCCCTTGGTCACTGATGATGGCCTTTGGTACTCCAAACCTGCAAAAAATATGTGCTTTGAAAAATTCCACAACAACATGAGAATCATTAGTCCTAGTGGCCTTAGCCTCCACCCATTTACTCACATAATCAACAGCAACCAAAATGTACAAAAATCCAAATGAACTAGGAAAAGGACACATAAAATCAATGCCCCATACATCAAAAATCTCACAAAATAGTATGGGTTTTTGGGGCATCTCATGTCTCCTAGAAATATTCCCAGTGTGTTGGAAACGAGAGCATGACTTACAAAACACATGGGCATCATGGAACAAGCTAGGACAATATAATCCAGAGTCCAAAACCTTCCTAGTTGTCCATTGGGGTCCAAAGTGTCCACCATAAGCAATTGTATGACAGAAATGAAAAACAGACTCAAACTCATGATTGGGAACACACCGCCTAATGACTTGGTCACTACACATGTGCCAGAGGTAAGGATCATCCCACACATAAAACCTAGACTCACTTTTTAATTTCTGGACTTGATGTTTCTTTAAATTTGCAGGGATTTCAGAGGCAAAAATGTAGTTAACTAAATCTGCATACCAAGGATGCATACCTGAGATGGAATAAAGATGCTCATCGGGGAAAGTGTCCCTAAGTGGTACCTGGTCCAAGGTGTCATCCTCTAGTGTGTGAGTAAACCTACTCATGTGGTTTGCCACCAAATTCTTTGAACCCTTCTTTTCCTTTATCTCAATATAAAATTCCCAAAGAAGGAGCATCCATCGAATCAGTCTGGCCTTTACATCTGGCTTCTTTAGGAGGTACCTCAAAGCTGCATGATCAGAAAAAAACAACTACTTTAGAGCCCAATAAATATGAACGGAATTTATCTAAAGAAAATATGACTGCAAGAAAATCCTTTTCTGTGGTAGTGTAGTTTGATTGGGTTGAATCCAGTGTCCTCGATGCATAGGCGATCACATGTGAACGTCCCTCCACCCCCTGGGATAAGACAGCTCCAACCGCAAAGTTGGAGGCGTCACACATAAGCTCAAAAGGAAGGTCCCACCGCTGGGGCTGTATGATCGGTGGAGTGGTCAGACACTTCTTTAGCTCATCAAATGATACCCTGCATGAATCATCAAAATTGAAGTCAATATCTTTTTGAAGCAATCGAGATAAGGGTAGAGCGATCTTACTAAAATCTCTGATGAAGCGTTGATAAAATCTAGCATGTCCAAGGAATGATCAAACCTCATGCACACATGTAGGATATGGGAGGGATGAAATAATGAATACCTTAGATTTATCAACTTCAATGCCACGTTGTGAGACTATATGACCTAATACAATTCCCTTTTCGACCATGAAATGAAATTTTTCAAAATTTAAGACCAGATTCTTCTCAATACGACAATGCAACACATCACCCAAACTAGAGAGACATTCATAAAATGAGGACCCATAAACTATAAAATCATCCATAAATACCTCCATGCAGGTATCAATTAAATATGAGAAAATACTCACCATGCATCTCTGGAAGGTACCTGGGGCATTGCAAAGTCCAAATGGAATCCTTAGGTAAGAAAAGGTATCAAATGGGTAGGTGAATTTCGTTTTCTCCTGGTCCTCTGCTTCAATGGGAACCTTAAAATATCCAAAAAAATCCATCCAAGAAACAATAGTGTGTTTTCCCAACTAGTCTCTCAAGCATCTGATCAATAAATGGGAGGGGGAAATGGTCTTTGCGAGTGGAATGATTTAGTTTCCTATAATCAATACACACATGCCAACTGTTTTGTACCCTCATTGGAACTAACTCATCTTTCTCATTTTTAACAACAGTAACACCAATCTTCTTAGGAACAACCTGAATAGGACTTACCCACTGAGAATCTGAAATGGGAAAGATTATACCAGCCTCGAGCAATTTCTCAACTTCTTTTTTAACAACTTCCAGGAGGGTGGGATTGAGTCTCCTTTGTGGCTGTCTCACCGGTTTAGCCCCATCCTTCAATAGAATCCTATGCATGCAAATGGAGGAGCTAATACTTGATATGTTAGCCAAGGTCCACCCAATATCCCTGATGTTATCTCTCAATAGATTCAAAAGTTTTTCTTCATGTTCAAAAGATATATTGTTATCAATGATAATAGGTAATATATCACCACTCAACAAGTATTCCTATTTAAGATTTGGGGGCAATGGCTTGAGTTCCAATGTAGGGGGGTGATGTATGGATGGAGAAATTGATGCAACAGACATATCTGCACAATGAACATCAGTATCAGAATAAAAATCATCACAATCAGAGAATAAAGCACCAAATCCATCATTATACTCAATAGCCATGTCATAATCAGAGTTCACATGATCAAAATCAGAATATGATTCCATTTCAAAATCAAATCTTAGAGAGTCTTGTTCCATAAAAACGGGTGTAGAAGTACTCTTAGACATCAAACTAGAACCAATACTCATAATATCCCTAAGAATAGGACAATCCAATTCTATGGTGTTTTTACTTGGTGGTTCAAAATGGGAGATAACAAAAGCAGAATGGTCCTCTGAGGGGTACTTCATGGAATCCATAACATTAAATATCACAACTTCATCTCCAAATTCCATGGAAAGTGTACCCTCATTGACATTTATGATAGTTTTTGCAGTTTTGAGGAAGGGTCTACCTAAGATAATGGGGGCATGAGAACTTACCTGATCATCCTCCATGTTAAGCACATAGAAGTCTGCTGGAAAGATCATGTCTCTTACCCGGACAAGTACATCCTCAAGGACTCCCGCTGGATATGTCGTAGCTCTATTCGCCAATTGCACCACTACTCTTGTTGGATTCAACTCACCAACCTACAAGGAAGAGAATATAGATTGAGGCATCACATTTATTGAAGCTCCTAAATCAAAAATAGCATCTGAGAAGTGCAAATCCCCTGTGGTACATGGGATGGTGAATGTCCTGGGATCCTTTTACTTTGTTTTCATTGCAAGAGTTGGTGTAATGAGTGCCAAGACATTCCTTCCAAGTTTGATCCTCTCATTTCCCTTGAGCCCTCTTCGATTGGTGCAGATTTCTTTTAAGAATTTGGAATACCTTGGGATTTGCTTGATGGCTTCATGTAGAGGAATGTTGATCTCCACACGCTTGAATGTGTCCAAAACCTCCTTTTGCATTTCTTCTTCAGCCATCTTCTTGGTTCGAAAAACCCTGTTGGGAAAAGGAAGGGGTTTAGGAGGAACATCATCAATATTTTTCTTACCTTTATCTTTCTCCTTGGATTGTTCATCAGTTTGTATGGAATGCGGCTTCTCTGGAGTTGAGGTGAATCCTAGTGGAATGGTAAGTACAGATGTATCGTTCATTTGCTTCCCACTTCTCAATGTGATGTCACTAACATTCCCCTTTGGATTTGGAGTGGGTTGGGAAGGTAGATTTTCGGAATTCTTACTTACAAGTTCATGGAGGGTGGTGGCAATCTGGCTTATTTGAGTCTTTAACTCCCTTAGCTCCGAACCTTGACTCTTTAGCTCATTCTGTTGATTAAGAACAATTTGTTTCAAAAGATCATCAGTGTTAGAGTCTACCTTGTGTTGGAGATTCCATTGTTGCTAACTCGTTGATGTTTGAGCTTCGAATCTCTTTTGGGGTTGTTGGAAACCCTATTGGTAAGGTGGAGGCTGCTGGAAGTTTGGTTGAAAAGGGGGCTTTTTTGTTGTCCAGATCCATACCTCATGTCCGACTGATCTTTCCACCCTTGGTTGTATGCTGGATCAAACTTCTTTTGGGGATATGGTTGTTGTTGTTGCTGCTGATATGGTCTCCCAGGGAACACTACTGCACAATATTCTATTTCTTGGAGTTGTGGGCAACAGTCAGTTGGGTGGCTTGTCTCAGTGAAAATACCACAAGGCCTTGAATGATGGGGTAGATATGTCTTTTGTGCCAAATAAATTTTCCTCACCATAGTGTTCAATTCTTACAACTTAGTATCAATCAAATGACTTTCAAGAGAAGGACTTACTTGATGTACTCCCCTGACATGTGGTGTACCTCTATCACCAAATTGTTGGGAGTTTTGGGCCATCTTGTCGATCAACGCACGTGTAGCTACTGGTGTCTTGTCCACCAATGCTCCTCTAGTCGCATCATCTACCATGCTTCTCTCCATAGGTGTGATTCCTTCATAAAAGTACTGGATGAGTAATTGCTCACTGATTTGGTGATGTGGGCAGCTTGCACACAACTTCTTGAATCGCTCCCAGTACTCATACATTGACTCCCCTTGGGCTTTCTTGATCCCCGATATCTCCTTTCGAATGGATGTTGTCCTTGATTCTAGAAAAAATATTTGTAAGAAAATACGTTTCAAATCATTCCAACATGTTACATCTTCAGGATGCAAATAATACATTCAATGTTTTGCAGCTCCATCAAGTGAGAATGGGAATGCTCTTAATTTAATTTGATCTTCAGAAACATTTCTTGATTTTAAAGTTGAGAAAACCACATTAAATTCCTTAAGGTGTTTGTTGGGATACTCACTAGATAAGCCATGAAACTTTGGAAGAAGGTGAATTAATTCATATTTCAATTCAAAGTCTGATTCGAGATTTGGGTATGCAATACAATTTGGTTAATAGTTAATATCTGGTGTAGACAATTCTTGAATGGTTCTATTAAGTTCATTTCCATTATTTCTAGCCATTGGTTCCTCTTTTATGTTTGAATTTGAATTTCTTCCAATTTCAAAGTTTCCAGAAGAGAGGAATTCACCAACTAGTTGAATATTTAAACTTCTCGTAGATTGAGAATGTCTGATTCGTGCCCTAAGGATGCATTCAATCTCAGGGTCAAGATCTAAGATATCTTCGGGATTATTTCATGTCATAAATCAAATAAAAATGAAAATAAATAAAGTGGACCATAGTAAAATAAAAATGAGAAGTTTGAGTTGATGGTCCAAAAAGAAGTAGAAGAAAATAAAAGAAGAAGAAGAAAAATCAGATTGGGTAAAGAAGGAAGAAAGAAGAGAGGAAGAGAATAAAATGTAAAATAAAATAAATACCTCTAATTGGTTGAAATAATTACTTGCCTCCCCAGAAACGGTGCCAATTTTATAGGTCCCTGTCATGGGTGCCCTCAAATGATTAATGTGATTTTGGGGTTCTTAGGTCCAGCAGAGTGGCTGACCAAAGTCGTCTCTCAAAGGAGGAAGTGAATTTAACAACTTATTAAAGGTATTCTAAAACAAATAAAATAGAATATAATAAAACCACTACATTAAAGGATGGGGGTTGGTTATAGTTTATGAATCTAGAATAAGTTTTCTGGAAAAAGATTGTATTTTGTTTTGTTTTTAGTTTTGAAATGAAGTTTGATTAAAATGACACAACAAAAAGATGTTTTTTAGACAATATTTAAAAGACGTAATCGATCTAAATCTACCTCTTTCAATAATTTATTAATCATTATCATTTAAATTAATATTCACTTAATTAGGATCCCTTAATTTTTTAAATCTAGAACCCTGCAAGAATTAACTTTACCACAAAGATGAAGTGAATTTAACCTTAGGCTAACTTCGGAACATGCAATGGAAACACCCTTCTTTGATTGATGTTCTAAAATTAGCTTATGGTAAATGGTAAATTAAGTCACATAACCACTATGGAAATTATGATTAATTGAGTTTAGGTATTATATTTGAACTCTACAAATTGATCCCGTGGGGTTTTGAATTACCGGTTAAGGTTGCGCTCTCACAGTTCACACAATTCCCGACCTCACGTGTTTTGTGTTAACTATTCAATTTCTTTCTTAGTTTCATTTAAATTAAAAACTCAATTAATATATCATAATATGTGAATTAAAGTATCTCATTTATTCAAAATAAATGAATGAATAAGGATAGATGTCGATCGATTACTAAAAAGAACTACTCTTCCATGGGTGGGGTAATCATTGTAGAAGCGCTTTGCATGTGCAAAGGTTTATAATGGGTATAACCCAATAACGCTTATACTCAAGAATTCAAGCCCAAATAAGAATATTAAGAGAATAAATTTAAAACAAACAGAAGAAAATAGAAGAAATAAAATAATAACAACGAAGTTTATTACACAAACGAAATCATTACAACATGAAGGAGGAGAAGAAGGCTTCGTCGAAGGGGTCCTTGCTTCAAGAGATACCCTTATTGAAATGGTTAGATAATTGGAGTGGATCCAATTCTCCTCTGCCCTCAACTTCCCAATCCACGTCCCAACCCCACCAAATGAGAAAAAAACCAATTTATAGAGTGGTGGGGAGGCTAGGTTCAAAGTGGTTTCAAGTGCGAATGGGGAATCTCGGAAAAATATTTTATTCCATCTTTCACCACCAATTTTACCACTAAAACTGGTGAATTGGCCGGCCTTTTATAATGATAAAATGTGAGAATATGGGTCCTCTATCTCCTCTCCAAATTTGGGCTCAATCCAGGCCCATATGAAGGATTTATGGCCGAAATACAGAAGCTTCTTCATTCTGGCGAGTCCAGCCCAACTTTTACTTCATGGCCCATTTTCAACAACCAAATGTACTCTTTAGATCTAGTGTCATGAATAAAAGTTGTAGATAATTAAGTTAGGAACACTGTTACAAACTTTCAAATTAAAATAATAAATATAAAAATATTTATTTGAGGAATACTACAGTGAACTATAAAGGGTAAAACTAGAATTTTCATCAAATATTCAAATGAATGATCTAATCCCAAATACTTTCTAGTTAAACATATTTAACACAATGTGAGGAAATTATATCATTTATTATCAATAAAATATTCAATAAAATAGTGTTTTATTTGGAATGTTTTATTATATTGTGTCACATGTATATATAATTTTAGTATGAGATGGGTGGGACCTATATCACCCTCCAATTCATTGGGTAATGATAAATGTTATATAATCTCAAGAGGGTATACGGGAGGGAATCCCAAACCTGAAATAATAAGTTATATTAATCCTGAAAGAAGAGGTTACACAGGAGGGTATCCCAAGCCTGAACCAAGAGGGTACACAGGAGGGCATCCCAATCCCGAAACATGAGATAATCTTAAGTCTGAAATAAGAGGGTACACAGGATAGAATCCCAATCCCAAAACAAGAGGGTACATAGGATGGAATCCTAAGGCCGAAGTAGGTATATGGGTTATTATCCCAAGCCTAAAATGTTATGAAGGTCCTGATATGTATCCTTGACATAATATTTTCTATGTTTATGTGTATTCTATAAGTTCCATGTCTTATTCCTTCATGGGTCATGGTCTTGTCTCCATTATGATTCATGACTTATAAACTGCTAATATTTATGCCCTGATTAATGTTTATGATCTTTGATATAAAGTTTATGATCATATAATTTCATGATATCATTCTCATACACTTATAATAATGTTTATTCTTATATATCTCCATTTTTTACCCTTATTGAGAATATAATCTCACCGTTTTTTATGTTTCCTTCCCCAAGTTATGAAGATATATTTTATGTATGATATTTCTAGGAATATACCAATTTTTATGTTTTTGTGTTTTAAAAGGCACTAAACTAATATGGTCTTTAGAAATCTGTTTGTGTAATGTTTTAAGTATTCTGTAAAAAATGATGTAATTTCTATGTATGAAAACCATGGTTCGATATAATGTAGGTCCCTATATATTTTTTCTTCCATGATTCATAGTGAATGTAGTGTTTTGATCTTCATTAATCTTCACTTTCCTTAAATTTATAATAAATGGTATATATATCCTTATTCCAAACCTCATTAATCCCTTATGATTAACATTGAACTCTAAAAACTTTCATTTTTTCATGGATTCTATCGTATTTATTAACTTAGGCTTATCTATCTCTAATTTATTGGTCTTATATAGTAATTATGGTTGGTAAATAATTTAGGATGGGGTTGATGATGTCCCCAACAATATTAAGTACTTTCCCATATTTACTTGGTCCTTGATCAATGAGTTTACTTAAATTTTCACTATTTCAATAACTCTGGGCTCTTTCCTACTCATCGCATTTGTGAATTTTTTTATTTTCTAGGATGACATTTAATATAACAATCATAGATCATAATATGTTCCAACCATATCCTTCTACTCATGTTCAATTACTTTTGTTTTAATGTATAATTAAATTTCTAGTGGTCAGTGTATATATCACACTTCTCCATATAAATATTATTTCATCATATCATTGATGCAAAGTAAATTGTAGCTATCTCTAAATAATAGATAAGATAATTTTGTACAAGAGGGTTTATCTACCATGATGCATAGGAAATAAGATTTGTATTTTTCATTATTACACATCCAATTACCTTTATGTCTGCATCACTACATATAGAAAATCATTCCCAATTAGAGGCTAATGTTAGAATATGTAGACTAACCAAACTTTTCTTCAATTTGGGGAAATTTTATTCACACTCCTTTGACTAGATAGAATCAAATCCCATTAAATTTAACTTAGTTACTAGACTGTAAATCTATTAAATAATTTTCATAATCCTACTATAGTATCTATATAGACTAAGTAAACTAAGAATATTAGGTATTGGTTTAGGTCTAGGACACTCAAATATAGCCTTTTGTTTTACCGGGGTAATCAAGATTCCTTCACGAATCATAATGTTTCCGATGAATGTGATTTATTGTAACCAAAAAATATTATTGTATAAATTTACCAAAAATAATCTCTTTACAAAGATTTTTTAATATATCACTTAGATGATCCTTATGCTACAAATCAATTTTGGAATATATCAGAATATTATTAATAAATTATAATGTAAATTTAATAAGGTGTTCCTTAAATAATATATTCATAAAATCCATAAATATGGCATGAAAATTAGTCAATCCAAAGGGAATAATAACAAACTAAATATTTCTGTATCTTTTTTGGATGGTAGTATTTATTTTCCTTTCTTTCTTCACCCTCAACTGATGATATGTTGACATAGGTCAATCATGGTTAATAATTGAGCCCCACTAAGCAAGTAAAACCAAAATCAATCCTGGAATAAGGAATTATTTCTTAACTATGACCCTATTAAGTTCTATATAATCTATTCAAAGTATCATTAATCCATACTTCTTATTCAAAAATAGAATAGGTTCTCCCCACAAAGATACACTATGATGAATAAATATATTCTCTAAAATATCATGAATTTTAATCTTTAAAACCTTAAGATACATATATTACATTCTATATGGATTCTTTGATATTGTCTTGGATATAGGTATGAGTTAAAATGAGAACTCAAACTCCCTTTATGAGGTAGTTCTAGGAAACTATTTAGGAAATATGTCAATTTATTCCTTAATAAAGGGTATATCTCATATGATTATATATTCTCTTTCTATCCCTTCTTCCCCAAAAAATTCAATATAGAGGGAAATAGTATGTGGCACTTAATAAGACTTGGAATGGGATATCCCTCCTTTTAAAAAAATTATAGGTTTCCCCTTCATGATAATTAAAATTTCCTTAATTTTATAGTTGATCTTGGAATTATACTTGGACAACCAATCCATCACATGTATTATGTCAAACTATACCATTAAAATGAGCACTAGGTTTGAAGAGAGGTTATACTCACCAAATTTAATAGGGGGATACCCATATATTTATTCCTTGAATAGTTCCTTTAGGAGTTTTAACCAATAACTATATCATAATAAATTTAGGTTTTAATTTGATTATCTTTGAAAACATGAATAAAATAAATGAATTTATAGAACCAAAATGAAAAAAAAATTATCTAAAAACATTGAGTGTAAAACAGTTATGCCTACCACAAAATAATTTGGGGCCTCAACTCCATCCATAGTTATTAAAAAATAATGACTTTTCTCCCTTGGCCTTTAGAAGTTTTGATGACGGTTTCTCCCCAATATCCTTGGATTTGGTCATTTATTATAAAATTTCCATTCTCCCCACACTTTAATAATTTCATAGAATGTTTTTATTGAATTATTTTTCCTTTTAAATTAACATTAAAATGTTTTTTATCAACATATCTATGAATTCATTGAGTTATGTGGACATGTATTCCACTCATGTATCACTTTTAACTTTCTTTCAAACAAATACTTGGACAACTCCTCTCCTGTTTATTTCACATGATTTTTTTCTTTCATTTTATTTAATGTTCAAATTTCTATTTCAATTCTGGTTCCATTTTCATCTTCCTAAAATTCATTCCGTAAGATAATTTTGCATCTACAAACACCATTTTCACTTTGATATCAAGTAATACTATCTCTTCATAACTACCAATGTATTTAATTTCTAGATAATTCCACATATGTGGTCTTAATCCACCAAATAACTACTCAATTTTCCCATCAGAATTTATGAAAATGCTTGAATCATATTTCATATTCCTTGTAATGTACATATCAAAACTTCTCACTGATTCACTGTCCTTTTTATTTAGATCATGTAATTCCCTCTCTATCCCATTTTAGAAGGTGTGAGAAAAATAATTGTTATAATTGTCTTATTTTATGTATTCCATCTTAATGGATTAATCTTAATACTTTGGATTCATATTATTGATTAGTTCCCACCAATGATCATATTCTTACTCTAAGTTGTAAACTACAAAATTTATTTTATAATTCTTAGAATAATGGATAATAGTCAATATCTTTTCTATAGTATTAACCAATTGTTCTATAATTATCATATTAGAGGTTTCACTTAAAACTAGTGGTTGTTGATGCATGTAGTATTAAACTACTATTTATTCTGTCCTTGGTGAATTCAAATTCTCCACATAGTTTAGGTTATTATAAATGACCTGATATAGTTGATTCATAATCATCATAAAGGTTTCAAATCTAGCTTCCAACATATTAGGAATACCATTATTTCATTTTCCATTGCATCCATTATTTATATGAGTCCTTATATTTCCTTCATTTTTTCTAAAATAATAAAAGCTAAGTGATAAATTTTTTATAATTGGAAATATTATTATAATAATTCTAACATAAGGCTTAATCCTAGAATTTTCTGTTTACACACTTCTAGGAAGATCTAATTTAATATTATGAAAAAATACATTATCATATATCTATCATAATTTTTTGTAAAAATAATTTTATTAACCAAATCATATCCCTTGAGAGTGTCAAACTAGGTGTGTATAAAGGACACTTATTAATGAACCAAGTATAAGATGAGTTAATTTCAATCAATCCATTTTAGGGTTATTACCTCTAAGATAATATATTCCAAATTCACATCAACTTTTTATATCCATATAGGGATTTCATTTCCTAGAAACAACTCCCTTGGTACATTACAAAAATTTCTGAAGGTTTTAAAATATTTAGACCTAAACATAGGGTTCTTAATATTTTTTCTAGTTAATATTTCCACAAATAACTAAACCTACATTTAATACCAAATATAGTGACTTGTATTTTTAATACATTATCTTAATATAATTCTATAGTAAAATATTATATTACTAACCTTGAAGGACCAATGGATGTTTAACACCTTGGAAACCTAGTACATAAAATATTAATTATATATTAAAAACATAAACATAATTTAATCATATTGAAAGACACTTTTATTTAATCATCTTGAAATACACTTTTATTATTACATCCTAGTTCACAGAACTTCTTGTTATTTCTTAGGGAAATACATCAATAGAAAATGGTTAACATAAATCCCTATAAGGGATAAATGAAGGAAATGGAACATGACCGATTAACATGGATGAAACATAAGTCAATACATGATCACATAAGTATTTTATATATAACATGGAAGTATTTCTGCAATAAAAAATGATAAATTATTCATAATTTCACCAAAGTTCAATACCATGGTTTCATAAAACATATTACCAAGGTTATTAACAAAGGTATCATAAAACATATCATCGATAGAGATTAAATCTTTACCAAGTGTGTTGGATATCTATCAATGTGCACCCTCCATATATCATAGTTCATGTGTTCAAGATATATCATAATTAATAATTTAATCAATAACATATAAATAATAAACAGTGGATTTTATATAAAATTATTGAGTGCACTAGTGTTTAAAGGGATAAAATTTTCATCATTTTTAACCCACTAGAAGGGAATTTGGGTGTGATAAATTAAAATTTTCAATAAATTAATTGTAATTACATCAATATTAATAACCTTGAACAAAAATAAGTTTTCATATTCACAACATAAAGAGGAAGGCAATAAAAATCAAAGATTGGTTTCAGAAGCACAACAAGTATAAAACATTTTTTACAAATCAAGCTTAATATGAGAGAATGGAAGTCTTTAACTTATAGAAAAGAATTTATATACATTAATTGAATGACCATAAGGTCATTAGAACATAATAACATTGAAATTGAATTTTATAACTACAAAATAAATATATGGATAAAAGGGGAGGAAGAGATTCCCTTACATTTTTAAATAGCATCTTAATGCTTGAGGATAGTACCTATGAACAATAGAAACTCCTACAAAATGATATAGATATGGAGAATAAGGTTAAATACATACTTTATGACATTTGAATGAGTTAAATGGGGTTGAGAGGTGGGTTTTTATAGAAAAATGTGGGGAATTGTTTAATAATTTCTAAATATAGGTCGTAAAATTTTAGGTTGGGTGAATTAGAAATAATTTTATTAACCATGGCCTTGTATCATAGTTTTTGAAATTAAGAAGGTATTTTTAACATATTTGAGTCTAAAAACTAAAATTCCATATTTTATGTTACTTTTGGCATGGGAAACTAATTTTTCTAAAAAAATAATGTTTTGAGACATTAATTTCAATTTTAGACTTTGAAACACTATTTATAGGTTTATAAATTCTTTTTAAATAATTAAAATAAAATATATTAATAAAATAATTTATATTTAGTCATGGATTTAGTTTTATTAATTACTACATCATTATTAACTATTTATGAAATCATAAAACGTACTAAAAACTATATTTTAAAATTAAAAAAAATTATGTATTCGAGAAAATTCTTAAAACTTTCACACTAAATTATATATTGATTTAAAATATAATTTTTACTCTATAAAATATAAATTTATATATTTGATAATTTTAAATTTTCAATAAAAATACTTATTTATAGAAAAATAATAGCTTTTACGATATAATCATCTTTCTTCACCTTATAAAAATAATCTGGGACATTATAAAATTATATTTTCATTGATGTTTATAAAAATTGTGTTTTATTAGAATATTTAATGAAAATAAATTTTATTTAGAATACCTAAATTTTTCATAAAAGCATATGTTAATTATATATTTTCAAAAAATAAAATTATATTTTATTTGTATCTAAAAATCTATGAATCATATTCATCTTATATTCTTGTTTATTTAATTAAATAAATTAATAAAGAAAATGGGATTAATGAGACCACTATTTAATTTATAAAAAAAATTGGACCTTTAGGATACTAAGTTATGGATATATAACTTACTATTACACATGCATACACACAAAGAGTAAAGTGTGTGATGGTGGTACTTTCATGCGACGACTTATCTAACATTGACCTAGTGGTGATCTATACTAAATTAAACTTCTCTCAAATTTGATTTCATTCATGCCTTACTTTTTAAACTATGCATGGGATTGGTAAAGTGTAAACACTAGTGATGCTACCACCCTCCCATGTTCTAATAAATAGGTTTCAAAAGGCATAATCCTACTGGTTGAGGACATCATTTATCCCTTATGTATCAATTATCTCTTATCATTTACTTTTATATACACTAATTCAAATGTTAAAATTATTACTAATAGTCATAATACCAATATTAAAATTAAAAAAACTATCATATTGGATAATGGTAATATTAACCAATGGTCATATTGACCAGATGTCATATAGGCTAGTGTCCATATTGAACTATCGTTATACTGACCAATATTCATGTAATGATTAGATCCCAAAAGTTACATTTCCCTTTTTACCCTATATATAATCCATAATTATTTAACCTCAAAATTTACTACTTTTGTTATAAAGGATCTAAACTTCCCTTGATAATATTTATCACATTCTTATCTTTTATATTTCTTTTTATCAATTTTATAGGAGGATAGATCTTTATTAGAGAATTAAATCCCATGAAGTTTAAATTAAGATATGTATTATTCCTTTTATTAACTCACTATATTATATATAAATCATATAGGAGACATTAATTCATGATATATAATAAATTCTAAAATTCCTTCTGTGTTATTCAATTTTAAAACATAATATAAGACACAAGACTTTTAATAATATACATACTTATTTAAATACTTGTCTAACTCAGTCAGAGTTGGTTAATAAAATGTTTCTTGAGTTTATGAGGAGTCACAGGGTTGTATCATGGGTTCAGGACACTGAGAAGAAAAAGAGTCTATCCATTGCTCTGTGCATGGTTTGGTGCATGTTCATTACTAACTGTGCACCCAGGTCCAAGAAATTTTCCAGAAAACTCCCCTTGGAAAGAGCATAATGTATGGGATTCAGACTATCTATTAAACCATGAGGGGTTCCTGGAAAAACTGTGTGTCATGTCTCCCCTCTTGGATAGATGGATCCAAATGGTTATCACATGGTCTGGCCAACCATGTGTCCAAACAATGTGTCCATTAAAAATTGGTAAATTCCCCATTTCCCTCTCAGTATTTAAGTGGTATAACCCTATTTTCTCCCATATTCTTCCTCCAATAGCCTTAGTGATGAACCTAATCCTCTTAAACATCCCAATAATTGATCTAATTCATTTCTAAGTTTTTTTGAGTGTCATTGGGTGTGGATCAGAGCTCTGGGTGAGTCTAACACTCATATTCCTTCTTTTTTTTGAATTAGGGCTTGTGTAATTATTCTTTTTCTTTTAAATCTATAAATCCTTATTTTTTCAATATCTTTTATGTTATTTCCCTGAAGGTGGTTTGATCTTGAATCGAGGTCTAGTTTTAAGCAAGTTTTAATCTATGAACTCAAGATAGGTGTTCTATAAGTTTTAAACCATTGTCTTGACACCATTTTATGAATGTGTATGTGGTTATGCTATGGTTCCTTATTATTATCCATTTGGTTCCATGGTGGGGAATGGTGAATGGGTTAATTGATTCTGATATTGAAACACTCATGATCATATTAGGATCCTTTAAGGTTGGTTTGATAGGGCCTATGAATAGAAATGGGGTGGACCACTCCCTTGAAGATAAAATATTGGGTTATTGAATGATATATAGTGGGGTTTATGATATTAAACCAATGGGAAATGTAATTAAACTGGTGACATGGTAAAATGGGGGGATTGGAATTAATTTAAGGGTTTAGTGATTGATGGTGGATAAAATAATGGTTATGATTATTAGTTAATGGTGCTTATATTTAGGGTTAAATTTATTGTAATTAGAATAGGTGGTTGAAATGTATTAAATGGTAAATTGGGCATGTGTTGGGAATTGAGAATATAATGATGACAATGAACCATAGAAATGTGGTTAAATGGAAATGGTACACCCTTATAGTTTCTATAGTAAAACAGTTAATGATGATGAGCCTATGTAATCATGATATATGTTTTTTTATGTTGGGTTGATACTCCGCTCCCATGGGTGGTCTAGATTAATGTTTGGGCACTCCTGTGCACAGTAGTTAGTCAGGGAATGGACTGATGCTCCTTATGACAACCCATCTCTTTATTATAGATTGATATATTATTTATTACATAAAATTACACATAATACAACCCATAATATTGATAATTATATTTTCATTAATAATTGGGTACATTATATAACAACTTAAAACATGAAATACATCATCTTTATTGAAAACTTCCTTAACATGGTCGTAATTAAAACTACATGGGATAACCTGGAGACATACATAAGAAAGGGGTTAGCTATAAATCCTAGTAATGGAATAAAAATGTAGTAACATAAATAGGATAATAAATGTTATATAGTAGGTATATAAATGGGGCATAAAAGGAGTGATAATAATTGATATGAAAAATGAGGCATGATATGGCATGATAACATAAAGGCAACATGGGAATGTGGAAACAACTTAAAACATTGCATCATAAAGATAGTTTAAGGATAACGGCCAAGACATAAAGATGGAAAGAGCCATGTAATAGATTAGATTCACTCCCTAATACCTTGGATGACATCTCATGAGAATAATACATTACCCAATGCATTGAAACGCTATATAATTATGGGTTCACCCTCACATTCATTTCATTCTCATGCTTAAGTGTGCCACATAGATCATAAAATATGGAATCATTTATCATCACATTTTATTAAACAATAATGGGGTTTGGAATACATAAATTAAAGTCCCAAATAAAATAATTATAAAGCTTAACACCCTTTATAGGAAATGGGTATGGTTCTTCACTACACATTTGTTTGGCATGGAAAATTGTGGTGAAAGTTTGGCAGCATAATGGTGTTACATAAAAATTAATAAAATGGTTTTATGAGAGATAAATGGGTATATAATAAATTTTAAATCCAATGACTAGTAATATGGACATGGAAAAAAGTATCCCAACATTAGGAATTGGAAGTAGAATGAAAAATATAATAAATATTATTGAATAAAGAAGAGAATGAAAGGATCCCTTGTTAAATTTTGGCATGGTAACAGGTGTATATAAATGTTAATGGGAGGTAATAATGAAAGTTAAATGGGTATATAATAATTTATACATAAAATTTAAAGTATGGGGATATGAAATAAAATATACCAACATTAATAATTGGACCTTAAGGGGCATAACATAAAATAGGTTCTTGAATAAAAATGAGTAGAGGGAAATCCCTTACTAAATTTCAGCACAATAACGAATTAGGTAAGGGTAAAAATGAGAGAGTATAAATGACATATCTATAAAATAATATCAAATGGATATTAAGTTAATGTTTATAAATGAATGAAAATATAACCAATTGAAATTAAAAAACTAATTTTAAAGAGGGTTCTTGAATTGAAAGGAGGAGAGGAAGGTCCCTTACCTTTAGAGCATGATTCCAAAATCTTGGGAGGAGATTATTAAGAGATTGGGGCGCCTTGGGATGATTATATAGAGATTAGTTAAGATTAAGGACATTATAAATGGTTATTTAGTGAAGATGAATGGTAGTTTGGGTTGTTTTATATAGGAAATGAGTGGGGAATACTTTATTGTTTCTCAAACATAGGATTTTGACTCTATATAATAAAATGACCTAAACCACAAACCTTAACATAGTTTTTTCCCATGTTTAATACCAAATAGGGGTGGTTTGAATTATTTTACATGTAAAAGGGCCTAAGTTATTAAAATATTACCCTTGTGAATGTGGAGGTGAGTCATAATCTTAAAGAAATTATTTCAAAACATTAAAATATTTTATAGGTTTTGAGGGATTCATAAAGGCTTTATAAAATTAATAAAAGAAACATAAAATCACGTTATATTAAATTAAAACATATATTTGTTCGTTAATACCCTTTATATTATTTACTATGTCACTTTTGGGACATTATGATATCCTATTACACACTATATATTTATACCGTATATAGATTCACTGTATATTTATACTATATATATTTATGAAAAAATCACTTATGAATAATTTATATTTTTTTATTCCAAAGATAATATTTATTTTATTCAAATAAATTTCTAAATATGTGAATTCTAACTTTTCAAATAAGAATCGATATTTATTGAGAAATGTTGGCTTTTTGACCATAATAGTTTTTGAAACCTTATAAAAATGACTTTTGACTTCATAAAAGTTATATAATCTTTTATATTTCATAAAAATAATTTAATAATAATATTTAATTAAAATATTATTTATTTTAAAAAACTATTAATTCATCCCATTAAATTTCTTAATTGAAATTGAATACTAATTAAAAATAAAATTTGTGTTTTAATGTATAAAAATAAAAAACATTTATAAAGTAACAATAATAATTAAATATAAACATTATTTGATAAAATATATATATTATAATTATTATGTTCTTGATACATATCCCTTTATTACAAAATAAAACACCTTAAGGGAAAAGGTGTGTGATGGTGAGACTTTGATGGGGTGGTTCGACATGCATGGTTTGGGCCATGATCTGATAAGCTTGAACTACTCTCTTAAATGGTTCCACTCATGCTTAAGTTGTGGGATCTTAGATTATTCTTGGTCAAGGTAAAATCCTAGTGATTCTATATCTCTTGGAAGCTCCGATAAATGGAATTCATAAGGAACACTTCTATTGGTTGAGGCCATCACTTCCTTTTTCTGTGTCAATTTTATTTGTTAAAACCCTATATTTATACTAGTCATATGATCACTGCTCAGTGAATATATTATCAATGTTATTGATACTAGATATTATTTTAAATTGGATAGGATATAATAAAACCAAATAAGTGCATGTGTTTTCTATAACCATATTACATAATAATATATCTAATTAAATCACAAGGGTAATTTTATTACGAACAATTTGGGTTGTTACTCTCCTAAACCCTATGGGTGTGGACATGGTGTTCCTTATCAAGTTTAGGATGTCAGACATGAAGTTTCAAGTCTCGGTTGGATTAATGGGTTGAGGATCCATGTTTTCTAACTTTTTACCTTGTGACATATGGATTAGATGCTAGCATGGGGTCAAATAAGGATTGAATAAAATGAATGAAACAAGGAATAATGAAATGGAGGTAAATGATTCTATAAATTATAAATGGCATAACCTGTTTTATTTTACCATTTATTTATTTTCCTGTTATTATTCATACACTATTTTAGGATAGATATTTTTTACATGCTATTAGTGGTGGCCTGCTAAGTTTAACTCACACCTTTCTCAGGACACTATTGGGCACTCGAGCAGACTTCGTGGTTGTATTTCAAGATACGAGAAATGGCCCTATGATAGATGGATGAATTGGGAATGGGATGTTCCTGGAGGATGGAACTAGACTTGATATCAGGAACCATTTTTGGTAATTCTTCATCTTTTAATTTTTTGATTTTCTTTTCAATTTCCATTGTAGACATGACATAGAATACTTATCATTCATATTTGGGTATGTACCCAGTTTTAGGAAATGGTTTGTGATGTTTGGTTATTGTTTATAGTGTCTATTTTATTTAATTTTATTCTTTTATGGATTACTCTTATTGAGATGGTATAGTCTCCCCACATTTCTTATTAGAGACTCTCTACTATTTTGTATCATTTGGAATGTGGGGATGTGTGCCTAAGGTCATGTACCACACTGGCTTGGGGTACCAGTTATAGTGTCTCTTGGGATGGGGCATTACAAATTTGTATCAGAACAATTTCTTTTCTGCTATTTATTTTATTTAGGGAAGTTAAAATGTAGACTAGGATTTCACATGCCTTAGAAATAAGATTTTTTGGGGGAGAAGATAACCCGTGTACAAAGTAAATACAAATTACCAAGTATGGTATTGATGTTCTTGATGTTTTCTTTTATATTTGGATGTTATTTTACCATGAGTGATTCTCTTATAGTGTGATATTATTAATTTTTGACATTCCATCTATGACTCGTCATAACATGAGGTCATATATTCATGATTAATTCTTGGAACTTAGGGATACATGTGATATGTATCAGGTTAGGAATACATGGTAAAAGGGTTATTATTGGGTATGGGAATTGAAAGTGAATCTTAATTATTTTTAAATTTTAAGAATAATGTGCCTAATGAAAATTTAGTAATTGGAAAATAATGTAAATATGGTTGTGTGATAGATAATAATATTCTTTAATGTAAATTGAATATTTGGTAGTTATTCACCCCCTTGTTGAAGTGGTAAAGGTTAGGTGTGGTTGGGAAATAAAGTTGTGCTAGTGGTTGTGCATGTTGGGATTGTGTAAGTGGATTTGGTTCTCTATGAATAGTAGTTAACCTTATTTTTTTTAATTTATGGAGACTTTTTGTTATGTGTTTTGAGGCATGTGTTTGGAATTTTTGGAAGATTCTTCCATGATGACATATACCGGTTGGGAGATAAGAGGTTATCGTTGAGAATGATCCTCTGATAGCAGAGCAAGAAACCCCATTGTATATGGGTAACAGAAGAGAGGATTAGTTCCATGATAACCATTACAGTTTGTTGTAATTTAGGAGTGATAATTGAGGTGGGTGGCACCAAGTATATTCTCTTTGACAAGGGAGTTCTAGCTGTATCACCCTCGAATTTTTGTGAGAGAGGGTGGACCTAATGTAGCAGATTTATGGATTGTGTCCATCCAGAAAATTCTGGATCACTTAGAGACCCCCACCTAGAAAGAGAGTTAAGATAGTGACCTATATATTACCTAGACTAGAAAATTGTTAGTGGGATATACGATCTTAGGATGAGAAGAAAAAGGTCAAGGTATAGAAGTATTTCTAGAAAACATTCGTGGAGTACTTTTGTCTTGTGACCTTGAGATAGAGGAAGGCTTAGGATTTTATGTTCTTGACTCAATGGAGTGTGGCAGTAATAGATTATGTTGTTTGATTCATATATCTACTAAATATTGATGATACGCTGGATAATGATGAAGAAATTATGGATAATCACTATCAGGATGGGCTTAGATGTGAGATCATTTCCTAGGTGAATATCATTCACTTAAAGAGGTTTGTTAAGGTGGTGGATTAGGCTCTCATTTATGAGGGGAAAATGAGTGAGGAATGTGGTGGTGGACATACCATTGTAGTTGGAAAATATGGTGGTATATATTATGATATTAGGAAGCAACATTGTGAGATTTTCTACTCATGTGGTGGTGGGTAGAGTTGTTAGGGAAGAGGGATTGTGTTCTGTGGGATTAGCATAGTCATATTCCATCTATGTGGTAGGCTAAGATTCATGTGAGGTTAGTTTCCATGACCACTAATGGAATTTCAAGCATGAAATAGGATGGGTCACATGAAGTGGTTCTATAGAAACCCCTATTAGGAAGGAAGTGGTGGAAGATATAGGCTAATTTAGAGCACTGGAAAGGTGTCAGCTACTCTATATTAGGCAAGAAGTTAGAGTTCCACCAACTATACCGGTCGAGGGGGGGGACTATTACTTCAAGATAGAAGAATATATACCAGTAGGGTAGTGTAACACTGTGAACTTGGATTGGATCCCAAAGTATAGCGGCAACTCAACTTCATGAAGTTTAGCATACACCTAGCAGTGGCGAGGCTAGGACATCGACATTGTGAGGTATGATCCTTTTATCTTCTTTGCTTGATAGTGTTTTTTTATACAGGGACCTCACATTCTTTCATATCTACTCAATATCTAAATTTTTTGGTTATATCTGTGGATCCTGTGTGTGGGATTATTTTGATTGACACACCATTGGGAGTATGGGCTAATAATATTCAGTGATGCAAGGAGTGTGCTCTCAATGTTAGTGGTAACAATTTTATTTGGGATTTTTATATGATCGAGATGTCAGGGTTTGACCTGATTTTGGGAATGGATTTTTTGGTGTTGTATCAAGACCATATAAACTATTAATATCAAATGATAATATTTACATCCCTTTATGGTGATGATAATATTTTCCATGGGGAATGGGATATCCAGGAAGGCCATACAAGACCATTTTTTCAGTGGTTTGGTGATATCATATCTTAAGTTTCATGTCTTGTAATTGATTATGGGGAAGTATAGAGAGAAGTTTTTCCTCCCATATTGGATTAGTTCTGGATTATTTTCCTGACTATTTATCAGGGTTTCCACTAGGGAGAGAGGTTGTGTTCATGATTAAGTTGATTCTGGTAGTTTATCTAGTATCAATTCTTCCATATAGAATAAAACCAGAAGAACTTAAAGAGATAAAGACTCAATTGAAATATTTAGATAACAATGTTTTTATTTGGTTTGGTATGTCACCTTGGGGTTCACTAGTATTTTTTCCAATAAATTTGATGTATTTTTTCACTTGTGTGTGGATTAACATATGTTTAATTGGATGACAGTTAAGAATGGATATCCTCTTCTATGTATCATTGACATTTTTGATCAACTTAGGGGTTATAATTTGTTTCCAGAATTTATTTGAGGTTAGGGTACCATCATCTGAGATAGATACCTACTCATAAATAGTGGACCGCTTTCATTAGTTATTATAGTTTTTATGAGTTCTTTGTAATGTTTTTCATGTTGACAAATTAACTATCCATGTTTATGGCCTTGATGAATCGAATCTTCCACCCGCACCTGGATCAGTTTTTAGTTATGTTATGGATGAAATTTTTTTATACTCCTCGACTCATGAGGATCATTCCAAACATCTTGACAACATCCTGACTACACTGATAGAGCATCAACTATATGAAAATATATCCAAGTGTAGTTTCTAGATTGAAAAGTTACACACCATGGGTCATATAATCTCTGGGGAAGGTGTTTCATTGGACCTATAATAGGTGAAAGAAGTTATATATTGGGAGTATCTTAAGAATTTATTTGAAATCATAAATTTTCTAGGGTTGTAAGTCTATTACTGAAGGTTTGTTAAGTATTTCTCAAGCTTATCCGGACCACTTTCAAGAATGACCAAGAAGGGAAACAGGTTTGAGTGGTATGAATCATGTGAGAGTTCATTAAAATAGCTAAAGAAACATTTTACTACCATGCTGATATTGAATATACCTATTCTAGGTAAGGAGTATACACTATTTTATAATGCAGCTGGTGTTGGCGTTGGGGTATTCTTGATGCAAGTAGATCAGTTTGTATCATATGGGTAACTATAATTTAGGTTGCATGAGTATAACTACCCTACACATGACTTTGAGTTGTCCATGGTGGTTGATGGTTTAAAATGTTGGTGGAATTACCTATTGGGTGAAAGGTTTTTGGTTTATACTTACCATAAAAGTTTTATGAACACCTTATCTTAATGATATTTGAACCTTCGAAAAAAAATATGGGTTGAGTATATAAAATATTTCAATTTTTAGTTGTCCTATACTCTAGGAATAGGAAGAGTGTCATAGATTCTTTATATAGGAAGACATATACTCAAGAAGTTCATGACTCTAGTTCTGAGTGGAAGAGTATAGTCTTCTTCATTGAGATGCATATAGAGTTTTAGGAGGGACAAGGGAAGATAACCCTCACTTCCTTGGTAGTTGAATCCTCACTTTGGATCCGGATCAGAGAGAGGAAATATGAGGATCAATAATTCTTGGCTTTGAGGAAAATATTTGAAGGTCGGGATCCACCTTTCGATAGGACTTTTAGTGGTATCTCTTATGTTCAAGGTTGTGTTGTTATTCCCAAGTGTATGTGGGGAGATTTTATTCATGAGTTTTATTCCTTGGAGTGGGAATTAAATCCTAGTTAAACCAAAATGTATCATGATATTCATAGATAGTATTGGTGGATAGTAATGAAGAAAGAGGTTGTGGGTTCTATGTCATAATTTTATAATTGTTAGTAGGTGAAGGTCAAGCACCAGCAGCCAGGTGGTGTGCTGGAGTCATTTCCCTTTTCAAAATGTAAGTAGTATGATTTCACCATTTATTTTTTGGCGGTTACCCTGAGGATGGCTTAGAAGAATTAATCTATATGGGTAGTTGTGGATCAACTTACCAAGGTGGTGAATTTTTTAAAAATATGTTATACTTTTACTATAGATTAGTTGGGTGACTTGTATGACTGGTAGATAGTATTAAAACATGGGGTAACTCAGATTATTATTACATATCGTGATCTATGTTTTATTTCCTTATTCTAATAAGGGTTTCAAAATGAACTTGGTAACTAGGTGCTTTTGATTACGGATTTCCATCCTCATACATATGGGAATTTTAAGCATACCATTATGGTATTAGGGGATATATTGAGGTCATGAATTCTAGTCTTTGGTGGATCTTAAAATATGCACTTGGAAATTTTTTAATTTTACTATAACAACAATTACCATGAAACAATTTAGATGAATCCCTATGAGGAACTCTATGGTAGATTCTGTCATTGAATGGGGGTTAGTGAATCTATATTTTTGGTGAAAATCTCATCTAGGAGACCTCGAAATAGGTCTAGTTGATTCAGAAATTTATGGGTACATTTTAGAGTACGCAGATGTATATGAAGATTAGCATCATCGACCCCTTCAGTTTACAGTTAGTGATTTTTTGTTTCTTATGGTGTCGTTGAGGTTGGATCGCCATCAAATCCGGAAATAGGGAAAGTTGGTTCCCAAGTATGTGGGTTATTTTGAGATTGTGCGGAGAATTTCATCGATGGTGAACCAATTGGTTCCTCTATAGTAGCATAGTGGTATGCAAGACGTTCTCTATGTGTCACAACATCGATAGTATCACCAATACACTTATCATGTGATCTATTATGGTGATGTTTATCTTGATGTTGATTCGTACTTTGAGGATAATCTGGTTCATATTGTGGATCATAGTGAAAAAATATTATAGGGAAATATTTTTCCCTTAGTTCAAGTTTTATGGAATCATGGAAATGTCCAGAATGAAACATGGGAAAGAGAAATGGATATACAGGCCCAGTGGACTGATCTCTTTTCTTTAGAAGCTCAGTGATTCTTAGGAGTTCATCTTGAAGAAGAGTCCTTGTAAGGTGGGGATGTTGTAAGATCTCATACTTTCATTAATGTACATCCTTATTTAAATTTTTGACTAACTCCCTTTAAGTTGATTAATAAAATGTTTCCTGAGTTTATTAGGAATATTGAGGGTGTCTTGGGGGTTCAAGATATAGAGAAGGAGGAAAAGAGTCTATCCAGTTATTTTTTTATGGTTGGTGCACAGTTAGTACTAACCATGAACCCAGGAATAGGAAACGGTTTGGCCAACTACCCTTAGATAGAGCTTGGTGCACGAGCTTCTCATGGTTTGTTAAACCTTGCGGTGTGCCCAGCCAAACCACACACCCTGGCTCCCCTCCAAGATAGAGGGATCCAAATGGTTGACGCATGGTTTGTCTAACCATGCATCCAAACTGTGAGACCATTAAAAAGTGGTAAATTTCTCATTTATCCCTCTTGGTAATTAAGTGTTCTAACCTTATTTCCTCCCATATTATTACTCCATCAACCTTGGTGATAAACCAAACCCTCATAAACGTCCCAATTATTGATCTCCTTTGTTTCTAAGCCATTTGGATTGTCATTGGGTGTTTATTGAAGCTCTATATGAGTCTAAGACTACCCTTTCCTCCTTTTTATGGATTAGGGATTGTATAATCATTATTATTCTTATAAATCCCAAAAATGTTTTTTTTAACTTTTTAGGTTGTGTCTTTGAAGGTGGTTTGAGCTCGAATCAAGCGTTGGGTTTAAGAAATCGTTTGCCAACAAAATCAAGGTTGGTGGTCTACATGTTGTATCACATTGTTTTGATTCCCATTTGTACTTATGTATGTAGTTATGCTATATTTTACATTTGGTTCCTTGGATAGGAATGGCGAATGGGTTAATATATTAGTAAATTAAACCCCTCATGATCTTCATGGGATTCATTGAGGTTGGTTTGACCAGGCCTATGAACAGTCATGTAGTGGAACACTCCCTTGAACCTGAAATATTATATTATTGATGATAAATTGTGGGTTTTATAACACTAAACCAATGGTAAATTTAATTAAATTGGTTCCATGGTAAGATAGTGGTATGTCTTAACTTGAAGGATTATGTGATTAATGATGGATATATGAATGGTTATGATTATTGGTTAGTAGGGCTTGGATTTACTATTAAATGTATTGGAAATGGAAACAACGAGTTGAAATGTATTAAATAGTAAATTGGGAATGTGTTGGGAATTGAAAATATGATGATGAAAATGAAAAATTGAAATTTTATTTAATGAAAATGTTACACCATTATTGTTTCTATAAAGAAATGGTTAATGATTATGAGACTATTTGATCATGATGTATCTTTTTTTGGGATATTAGACAGATTCTTTACTCTTGTGGGTTGTCCTAACTAACACTTGGGCACCCCTATGCATAGTATATATTTAGGGAATGAATTGATTATGTAGAATCCAAGGGGTATGGACACGGAGTTCCTTATCCAGGTTGGGATGGTCAGACATGACATTCTGATTCCCAGTTACATTCATGGACTAAGGCTCCATGTTTTCCGACCTATGATCTTATGACATATGGCTCAGAGACTAGCATGGGGTTGAAGTAGGTTTGATGAATATGAATGAAACATGGAATAAGGAAATAAAGGTAAATGATTTAAGAAATACTAAATGATGCAACCAATTTTAATTTACCATTTATTTATTTTCTTATGCTTCTTAATACACTATTTTAGGATGGATATTTTGTACACACTATTAGTGATGGTCTGCTGAGTTGTAATCACACCCTAATCAGGACAAAATTGGGAATCCGGGTGGAATTCATGGTTTTAGTTCAAGATATGGGAAATGAAATTATTCTAGATAGTTGATTTGGGAATGGTATGTGCATAGAAGATGGGACTGAACTTGGTATTAGGAACCATTTTGGGAATTCTTCAGTTTTTTTTTGAGTTACTTGTTACTCTTAACTATAGAAAATACATGGCATGCTTATCATTTGGATATGGGAATATATCCACTTTTCAGAAATGGATTGTGATGTTTTTTATTGTTTATATTATTTCCTTTATTTCATATTTCATCTATTTTTGATTAACCTAACATAAAGGGTATAGTTTCCACATGTTCCTCATTAGATCCTCACTACTAGTCAGAAGCCTCTGGTGTGTGGAGAGTTGTGCCAGAGGTCTTGTACCACATTAGCACAGGACACTAGTTATAGTGGCACCCTATCCAAGTTGTTACAAATTGTGAAACATGTCTTCTTTTATTAAATAAATTTTTGGTCACTTATATCTTTGATGATATTTATATTTTTATAAATTCAAATAATTATGATGATGTTGAGTTGTAAGATCAATATTACAGTACTCAAAAAATAAATTTTTTGATTCTATCTAAATTTTGAGGAATATTTAAAAAGCTAGTTAATGCCATATTTTTAGGATATTTGAGTCAAATCTGATAAAGTATGATGGATTTGAATACATTCAACGAGAATTTATCATGTAAAAAAATTACATAGTTCAAATTCCATGTATCTATAATTAGTTTAGGATATATATGAGTATATAAAGTGGAATTATCCTTCAATACTTTCAGGTAACTTTTTTTGAAAATTTCAGTAGAATAAATACTAGATGTGTGGTCAACCAAAGTTTTCGGAAAATTAGAAGGGTCAAAGAGGTGTTTCCATTCCAAATTCCTTTTTTCTGAGAAGAAAAGTTCCAAATTCTAGAATATTTCAGAGTTGAGAAGTTGGAATTATACCTTTCGATAAATTAATTTATATAGAAATTATTCCACGAAGATTTCACATTGAGTAGAACTCATAGTTACAATATTATATTAGCTCAAAAGTATAGATAAATATTGTAATGACTAGGAATTGGTAATATTTAATTTTAGGATACAGAAGGAGCTTTATCGGAGTTAGCTCATTTTTATTAACATGCATTATTTAGTGGATATTTGGGCCTATATGAGACTCAGCATGGAAAGGTCCTGGTATCCACATTGATACCAGACCCTGTAAAAACTTACAGGCCTTTCATTTATATTCATAATAATTTCACACGAGTGTGAATGAGTTATGAAGTTGAAAGGATTAAATATTTAACAACTTTCATATGTTAATTTCATGAGAAAGGAAATTCTAAAAGATCACCATGGATTCACCCCCCCCCCCCATCTCAGTGGTCCACATATTCCCATGAACATTATGAAGAAACCAATCTGCACCATCATTGACACATCCCCATAATCCCATTCTATAAGAAGGGAGTAAGTTATGGTCAATGATGAGAAATATGATGATAATTTAATGTACACTATGATTTTGAAAGATAAATTTTAATATCGATTTGAGTTAAGAATACTCTTGATAATTGTTGGTTTTAGGGGATTAATTCAAGATGGTGGGTGAGATATTGATGAAGGATATTTAGATATTGATACATACATTAAGGGAGTGTTCACCACCAAATTTACTAACTAACAAGTTTAATTTTTTTATTATTAGTACAAAAAGAAACAGACATCATTTAAGGTGGTCAAAAATGATGAAGACCAAGGGCATCACCACTAAAAATATTACTATACTTCTTTGGAAAGGAGAACAAAAAAATATTAATAGAGATCACCTCATTTAGATTACCTCTACTAGCTAAAGCATCAGCAGCAATGTTTCCTTCTCTCCATGAAATGTGATGATCAATTTGTTTTGACTACCCTATGTCATATTGTTGCATTATGTGGTTTTAAATTTTTCATTACCCATCTATATGGTTTATATCTCATTGTTATGTCACATCACTATGAATTTTTGAATATAGGCCAATTTAATGTGATCAATAATGAGGTATTTTCATCATGATAATGGAATTTTATGAGGGGTAATAATATACACCCACTTCATAGTGGATTTCTCTAGCATACTGATAATGGATCAGTGTATGATTCTAGAATTTATCAACTTTCCAAGGGTTACCACTAGGCTGATGGATATGAATTTATATGAGTGATAGGATACTAACCAATATTATATTAATATAAAGTATGATATACCTTAGAATTTGGAACATACTCATGAGTCATCCATGTATGATAATGATGAGGTTTGGGTTTTTAGGTATCAGCAAGGGTAGTGCTATAATTTTAGTGATTAAATTTAATTTATAATAATTTAGAAAGGATTTAGAGGTGTTAGTAGGGATTAAGTATCCATTGAAGGCATGATGTATGGATTCTGTTATTTGACAGAATAAATCATGTGAACATTTTAAAGAAGGTGTGTTTTTAATGAGAGGAAAATACCAGTATGGTGAAATGAAACGTACGTGATAATGTTTAATGAAGTTATTTTTATTTTCAAGGGTAAATTAATAAAAAATATTATAGGAGAAAAAAAACTAGAGTATTTGTGATATGTTATTTTATCATATCCCAGGAGAAATTTTTTAAATAATGGAATAGGGGAAAATCCATCTGCATAATAGTTAGCTGCCTAAGGAGAGAATGAACTAGCATTGAAAAGATTCACTATATTCAAATGTAAAATACAAAGAAAGGATATATTTCTATGTATAAGGATCCAAAGTGATTAGAATAATTTATAGAGGTTAATGTGGAGGGTAATCTAGTCTATTGAAATTTATTATATGCTAAAAATGATGAGTTATAAATAGTAGAGGATCCATATCCATGGGATATCAAAAAGTGAAAGTCGTGAGATATTTTAGGGATTTGATTCCCTTTGAAGGATTATTTTCTATTTTTATATGTACTTTATTAAATGTGTATTCATATCCATGGATGAATTTATATCATGGTTTTTCCTAAATATAATGGTTATCTAATCCATTATAAAAGGGAGAAAGGATTTATATAGTTTGAACTCATTAATTAACCATTTTATCTTTCACATGCTGATCTTTCTATATTTATATTTGTTTTTGTTTTTCCCTAGTATGAATTTGAATTTTCATCATGTTCATTAAAATATATGATAATATCTACTACACATTTATTATTATGGAAAAACAAAATATTAATTTATTCTATTTTAATATATTTTGTGGTATTTTGACTATAAAGGGTAAAATATATATTTCAATATCTCGGAATGAAAATTTGAGTGTGTAATTGGAGTTATAGTGTGATATATTTCTAATGGCTATTATTTTTGAAACATTCATATGTGGTTGGAATTATTCATTAATTTTGGGTAATGGTATAATTAAATTAAATGTTTATTCATTTATATAATTCATTTGAAAATGGATTCGATTTAAAAAATAAATTATTTTAAATTATAATATCATATATTTGGTGGTGGTGGTATGGAATATTTGAGAAATATTGATAGATATTATGATGCATTATGTAATATCCAGTCAATGTGATTATTTTATGGTTTCTAATAGATGATTTTAATGGTAATAGGGATAGATAATGTCTATATATACATAATTTCATGGAATTAATAAGATGAAAAATTAGAGGATTGACTCCTTGTATTAATTTTTCACCACCAAGATTATTTTTTCAGTATTCCCTCTATTCTCTAAAGAGATAAACCCTTAGATATAATTGTATTATAATATATCAAGATACGGGTGATGAAGAATGTAATGGGATAAACAATCAATGGCTATCATTATTGGATTATAGGCTTAGGTTCCTTATAGAATATAGGTCAGTGGCTCAAAATTATCAACTCTTTCATTAACCCTTGTGAATCTTTCCTTTTTATCATTATGGGTAGATAATTATTAATAATATGGGATAATTATTTGATGATAAATTGGAAGTATGATTATAAAGAAATTACATTGATATGACTATTGGAAAAAATATGCTAGTTGATTATGAGAATAATAGGCTATTTACTCTATATGAATAATTAAAAATAAATGATTTATAAATAGTGTATTATTATTGGAAAAAAATTAAATAGTGGATTTTAACTATAAAAGTAAAGAATAATATATAATTATATGATAAATTTATTTTAATTGTATTGAATTTTTGCGGATTAATAATGGATTTCATTTTGAGATAGTGAATTTTGAATATGATTACACATGGAAAATAATATTATAAATTATCATTATAATGAAATGAGTATAGATTATTTCATATAATTAAAATGTAAGAAAATTTAAAGGTGTATTATTATTAATATGTTATTTTTAATGAAAATTAATGTTTATAATGGTTTATTATTATTTATGATTATTTTATTGGATAGATAGTGAATTTTGATAACAAAATAACCATATTTTATGGAAAATATCTTGTGTGATAGGAAAATAATTTCTATAAACATTATCTTAGTACATGTAAAAATAACCTAAGGGTAATGCCACACTTAAGAGATGTTTATTGAAGTATTGGTGGTGGTGTAAGATGAGGTGGTTTTGAGTTACAAATGGTTTATACTAATTTGGCATGGGGGGATCATATATTATATAGTATAGGTACTTCATGAAAATGTATTATATGGTGGTCATGTAGTTTCTACATGGTTTACACAACATTAGAACAAGGTCAATCCATAAAAAACATGGGTTTTGATTCCTAATTAATTCTTCCATCTTATATTTTTTGCCTATTGGAAATTATAGGATGATTTTATAGTATTATAATTCTAAAATATCTTATAAACCCTATGATAAATAATACTTGTGAAAATTGGTAGAGGTCAGGATATGGAAATTCATGGTAGATATTGCGTCTCGGTTGAAATGTTTCTTTTATATTTCCTTAATAAAAATTTCTTTTCCGACATCATTGTTCCTAGGATATGAGAAATATTAGAGATGTGATTATTTATTCCATAGGTTAAGAATTGTGATAGTCCTAGGTGGGAGTGTGGTGTATCTATATGGATTGATTATATTTAATACTCCCTTGTATGAGTGATGGCATAGGAGGTCAGTAAAATTTACTATCAGTTTTTTGAAACAATTTAAAAAGTTAGTTAGGATATATCTTTGAAAATTTATTTGGTTTTGGTTTGAGATATGTGATGGATAATTGGTGATGTGTGGTGTTTATGGTGTAGTTTTATGAGGGTAAATGAAGTTGGAGATGATTTTTGAAGAACATTTGAAGATTTATTCAAGTAACCATTCATGTGATGACAGTTTAAGCAAGTATATAAGTTATAGACATGTGATAATGAAGGAAATATTGTCTAAAATAGTTCAGATAATGATTTGATATGATTTGAAGTGATTGGAAACCCTTGAAGTTAATTAAAGATGTTATGAGGTTACATTATATAAAATGGTTTATGTCTATAAATTGTTATATTTAAGTGAGAAATATGGATATTCCTTATATATATCATAAAGAATATTATTTTTTTAAGACTTTATGGTCATGCCTAAAACTTTGAGTTTCTCAGTGTAAAACATGTATCAATTTTATAATACATTTGATAACCAGATATAACTTTTTCTATATTCACAGGAATCCACAGTTTTCTAAAATTAGAGACTTTATAAGAAATTAGAATGCCTCGTAAGACATTATTCTAAGGCATATGAATTTTTATTAACTTAAATAAAACTTTTTATGACTGTAATATGAATTCCTCAATGTCATGAAAGATTTTCTAAAACATGGTTTATAAGAATTTAAAAAGACTTATGAAATGATATTTTTGAAAATAAAATCCTAAAATCCATGATAAGTATAGTTACTACATAATACATAAGAATTATTTTGATAATATTTATTACCATAAAGAATTTTTTGAATCCTAGAATAAATATATTCTAAATTAAATGATATTTAAATAATATGATTGTAATCAAATGATATTAAAAGAATTTAATATCATGATCATTCAGATAAATAATGATTCAATATAAGAAATATTTTATGGTGGTGAGAATTGATCCTTGCCACAATATGAAATTTTATATATAAGTATCATTCCCATGTAGAAAATTAAATATGATTTAAGAGATGTCTATTTTTTTGGAATAGATAATGTGATATTTTAATATTTCATATATAATGAAATTAGGGTAATATATATATATTAATATAATACTTGACTCAATTAAAATGAGTTTTTTTAATGATAATTATCATTAGAGGATCCTATATAAAGAAAATAAGATTTCCCAAATTTATTATAAAAAATGTATTTTATCAATTTCCATACACAAAAAATATTTTATAAATATAAATATGAAATAAATGAAGAAGAATGTGTTGTGGATTGATATATATTTATATTGAAGAAAAAGAGATAATTGTTCTATATATTTCACTAATGAATGAATCATGATTTCTATATTTTATAAATATCATGTGTAATATTCTGATTTTTACTATGGTAATTTAACACATAAAAATATTGTGAGCTCAAGTTCTGAGTAAGGTTTATGAAAAAAAAGATATTTCAATTGTGTTTTCATAGGTGATCATAATGTATTAATTAAAAAAAACATATATATACGATAAAAAATAATAAAATCATACATAAATGGAAAATACTATTTCAAGTAATATGATTCAAAATATAAATTAATTTTATAACATAAAAATTGAAGTTCACATTGGATAAATTTTATTTTTTTATTTTTTTTTTGAGAAAAAATAATGTGATTAAATTTTATACTTTTTCATATGCATCAATAAATAATAATAAAGATAAATATTCTACTATAGTAATGAATCTAAGAAAAAAATTAGAAATAATAACCTCTTCCTACTAACTAAAATATCCTCATAAAATCAAGATAGGATAGTGATAAAAGAATGTGATCCTTCAGAAGACTAGGATTCATAGGCATAAAGGGGAATAATAACACTGAACATACTACATCAGGAGATAATCATTGTTGAAGTCTTGTTCAAGGAAGGTTGTGAAAAACTTTGAATAATAATTAGAAGGTAGCATAAAGGACCCATCAGGATATACAAAGTTGATTTTTAAGAGATAGATTCCACTATAAGGATATAATATAAAGAATCCATTAGGGTAGATATTATTCTAACTTAGAACCAAGAATTTCAAGAGATTTTTTATATTATTTTTAGTATATTTTCTAAACTTATAATCTTAGTGATTTATAGTGGAGAAAACATGTCTCAAAACTAGACTCAAAACTAGGAAGGTGCATGCATTCAAGGTCAAAATTTATAAATATCTTATATTTTTTCCTTGATTTATTATAGCCCTCAGGTGTGGATAAGATACAAAATAAATAGAGGATAAAACATAAACCAGTAAAATAGGTTGAATTTAAATAGAATAAAGTCATAGAAGAAATAGATCACTAATTTACACTCTCCCACTCACAATGATCTCACCAAACATAGATTCTATAAGTGGTATCAGAGATAACCAAGTTCCCATATGAATAATCCAACTTTATTGAATTAGAGGTATGAAAATATCAATATTGAAAATCATATACTTATACTAATATTTGATGGAAAAACATTCCATGGAAGGAAAAACCAAATTATTCTATATTTTATATCATATGTGATATAAGTGAGTGATGCTCTAAAAATGGGATTTACTCCACTTGAGAGAGATTCTCTAAGGACCTATATTGAAAAGAGGAATCTTAAAATGGATGGTAATACTAGAAATTCCCTCCAATTATCTTTATATTATAAATTCTAAACCAAGATAATGGGACTTAAATCATCCACGGAGTTATGGGAGAATTCAAAAAATATGTATGAAGGAAATTTAATGATTAAAGATGCCAAACTTTATATTTATAGAGATAAGTAGAAAGAAATATGGATGGAATATTATGAGGTGATGGATGACTACATTACAAGGTTAAATGATATTTTTAGCCACAATTGAGTATTTTGATAAAATTTGTAAGATTAAATGATTGAAAAAGATAATATGAGGAATTTTCGGGATTGTTTTTATCCAATAATATTAGCTCTATAGGTTATAGGAGACCTTTCCCGGGATGAGTGTCATAAAACTCTCCTTAAATATAAAATGAGTAAAGCACCATTATCCAAAAATAATGAAAAAGAGGATATTTAATTTAAATCCTTGAAAGAAACAAATCACAAGGAGAAGAAGGTTGAATGTAATTTAGATTCTAAGACTGATGATTGAATATGTTTAGAGCATAATAAATCAAGCACATTAATATCTAATATCATTAAAAATGGGAGAGAAAAATATAAAGGTACTATTTATATTAATTTTTTTAACAATTTAGGCTTTAGAAATTTTTAAATTAATAACACTAAGAATAAATATGATGAAATGTAATATAATGATGAGTATTATAACTTTTCTTATAGAAGTTTTATAAACTTTAAAAGATGTAATTCTAGAAGAAAAATAATTGTTCTTGGAAATTTAGAAGGAATTTGATTAGAAAAGGATAAAGTGAAGACTCATTATCCTAGATTGAGGTTAATTAAGGTTTCTATCATAATTGAAAACTTTCATAGATCATATCATTAAAAATGAATCTTATTTATAAAGTAAAGAGGATAGTGAAAGAGATGGTGTCACCAAATACATGTTAAGTTCAGAACAAGATTCCTTCCTTGAGAAAAAATTCAATGATCACAAAGAAAATAAATCTTCAATAAAAATAGAAAAAAAATTAAAAATGTGAAGTAGATTGATGTCATAAATATGTTAAAAAATAATAAGGTTAAAATTTTAGAACAATATAAGATGTTAGAAGATATAAATTCAAAACTATCATGAAAAGAAGAAGAACTAAATGAGGAAAAATATAAGTGTATCAATGATAAAAACACATTGATGACCATGAGTACAGATTATGAATAATCTATATATATTATTATTAAATAGTCTAAATCTACAATGAATACCAACCTGGAGGAAAAATTATAGCCTGATCTTGTTTTCACTAGTGAAACTGAATCTATTTCATCTAGCTATCAAGATTCTGAAATTATAACGAAAATATTTTAAGATAAAGGATGTCATAAAAAAATTTCTCTTATAAATAGAAGATATAGAGATGAATTAAAAAATGGAATATCCCCCCATAAATATTACAAAAAAAGGCAGTAATTTTTCTGGATAGTAAGTATATTATCATCAGTAGATCATTTGTAATCATAAAATATCATGGTTTAAAGTATATTGTTTGTGTTATGGAAGATTTTGGAACAAATCATATTATTTGTGGAATAATATTTATTTCCCATGGACGTGGAATGAATCAAGGGGAATTTATCCATAAAATAAGAGAAGAAAATATAAAATGAAGAGGAACAATTTTAGGAAAAAGAAGTTTATTCCAAATAAAATAGAAATGATTCCCATAAAATAAAATTTTGAAAATTTAAAACAATCCAATGGAAGATGTGATCAAAAATATCATCATGTTAAAGGGTACATGAAATTACTTTTGGTAAAGACTCTACAAACTATTAGAGATAATAAATATCAAAGAAAAAAAATATAAAGTCATACCATTCTGGTTTGAATAGATCTTGTGCTAATGGAATACAAAAGGTATCACAAGATATAGTGTTATTTAGGATAAATAATAAAGCTTTAAATAATTCATAAAATGGTTCATTATAGATTCTAACTGAATTTGTTGTATCTGAGAATAATGTTCATTTATTTCCAACCACAAGAAGAAGTTTCCACATGATTATTTTTTTAAAATGATAGAAGGAAATCATTTAGTCCATGGAAACTTATGAAAAATCATTAAACAAAGGTGGCATGGATATAACACAAATATATAAAATTATAAATCATATATGATATTAGTTGATAAATAATTATTAACCTTTTTTACCACTAAGGGGCAAGAAAACACTTCATTATTCCCATTTATTTTTTTATGTCCTAACATGCATGGAATTAATGGTTAGAATCATAAAGGGGGGTTTATATGAGCCTGTTGCTATTGGAAAACAAAAAATGAATTCCCTCATGGATTTATTTTGATGAAAATCATCCATGATGAGAAGCAAAATCAAGTGAATCCCTTGACTGGGAACAATTTAATGACCAATAATTTTATCAATGGAATATCCCAAATTATTTTATATTTTTTTCAAATTTAGCAATATATAATTATAAAATACAAATGGACCATATGTTAAAACCAACAATAATTTATTATTTTAATTTTAAAAATAAATTTATACAATAATCAAGGAAATTAATTTAAAATGTTACAATGGGATAAAATAGAAAATATTATAACTAAAATATGAAAGTTTTGATATGATTGATCAACCAGAATAGCCACAATAACTAAAAACACTATAGAAATGAAACAAATGATTATTAATACAGCATGGAAATTAAAATATATATTTATATATACATATATACTTGATAAAAAAATAGGAGTGAAGGCATGATGAATGAATTTTTAGGTATTTATATAATCAAGGGAACTCAAATGATAATTAAAAATTTGGTTATTGGAATAGTAATTTGACCATTATGAAAAGTAACCTGATTATTATAATAGTATGATAACTTATGGATTTGTATAATAATATTTAATCATCTTATAAAATGGTAATATATAATATTTATATATTGATACAAGTAAACAAATGTTTTAACATTGATAAAATTAGTGTTTTTATTTTTGTAATGCGTAAATGTTTTATTTTCATTTTTATAAAAAATATAATGCCTTAAAAAAAATATTCTCATAAAATGGTTTTAAAAACTAATATTATATGTTATTATAATTATAATATACTTTTATGAGGTGTTTAGTAATTTTTAAAAGTTTTATAAAATTGATCATAATATTAAAATTGGAATTTTTCGAATAAATAAGGATATTATTTAAAATTTAAATTTATCCTCTTTAGAAAATTATTTTATTTAAATGGATTTTATTTTTTTAATAAACACTTCAAAAAATAGTTAGGTTTAATTTTTTGTATTTTCCAAAATTAGTTGATTTTTTGTGAATAGTGAAATACACTAAAATATGATAATTTTCATTATAAAAAATGTAACGCCTCGACCCTAGTAACCCAGAGTTGGTTCATTATTAAATATCATTGGCATGATCACAAGAGATCAATTCCCAAAAAATTGATTAGTTTAGTAGCCTTGGAAGTACTAGATACATACTTTAAGTTTTACATTACATTAGGAAATAAAGAAAAGTAACATTGTGTCCCCTTTGAACACACTCATATCCCTTAGCCTATTCATGTAGGTTAATAATGATATACTTCTTCACATCCTGGGAAAAATAAAACCTATAAATGGATGAGATCAGACGCTCCGTAAGGATAACAATATAGCAGAAACTTTCATAAATAAGTATAAACATTTAAGGCAATGTATAAGACTAAAACACAAGCCTTTTAAACTTAAATTTCAACATAATATGGAAAATATAAATCAAATAATTCCATTTACTTATTCACATAGATATTCTACTAGTTGAATAATCACATGTAATATCAAAAACTAATTTCATAATTATGGAATGCATAATGTCGGACATCATAACCACATAGTCAAGTCCTCGTGCCAAGACTACAAATAAGATTTTGTCAAGGCCTTGTTCCAAAAAAACTAGTTTGTCTCATGAGACCTAATGATGCATCGAGGAGCAATAGCAGGATCCACTCGTCACTTAATAAGTCCAATGTATTACTCATATGAAAAGTCTGAAACCTAATCTAAACATCTGTATTAAAACTAGCATACAAAATGTTAATATTTTAACCACAAACCATGAGTGGTATAAAAATATTACATCCATAGTCAAACATAACTCATTCAATACGATATTGAAGATTATATTATAATAAGTTAACCTCAATCAAGAATAATTAAGGATATTGACATAGATGAAAATAATCATCAAAACTATTTGAGATAAATATCTCCCTTTTCTTGAAAACATTTAAAAGTCACACTATTTATCAAGAAGTCGTTTAAAATATATTTTTGAATCAAAGTTTTCCATACCACTTTGAAACTTTTAAAATTAATTTTAATTTTTAAACATTAATTTCCATATAAATAAATCCATAAAACCATTTTTAAAACATGAACATTAATGAGAAATATTTAGAAGAATAAATTTTTAAAACATTTAAAATGATATTTTAGTTAGAGTTCCTAACCAAATGAGAGATGCCTAAATAAAAATAATAGAGGTAATAAAAACTTTATAATATCATGAGAATAAAGGTATTCATGATATACTATGTCAAAGTACAGTATATACACCATATAAAAGTGAATTGGCACATAACAACAAAGAAGTCTCCATGGAATGTAAATTGTGATGAAATACCCTATAAAGACCATATCCTTTGGTTAAGGATAAATAAATGACATAATTATGTGTGAAAAATATAAATACACTCAATATGATTGGATATTCAGTGTAAATCAATCAGAGGACATTCACACATATTCTTGTAAAAACAACACCAATGACTTGGATGTTTAACTCAATGAATAGAAATTGATTTAAAATTACTCTTATCAAGTTCATATCGATGAATTTATAATTTATAAATGGAGTTATTATGTGTATAAAAGGTATATCTACAAAAAGGAGAGTGGAAATTACTACATAAGTAAATAAATAGTGATTTCACACATAATCTTGGAGTAAAATAATCAATGAAGCTTGTGTAAAACCCAATGAGTAGAAATTGAAATTTGAAATTCCCTTACCGATTTGGTAACTTATGAAAACTAAACCCCATGAAAGAAGGATCATAAAATTATGATGTAAATACCCATAAATTAAATTATATTATACAAATAATACAATCACGGGCAATATATACACTGCACAAAAGGTAATAGTGTCAAATATAGCATGAATCTCACGAGAATAAACGTGAGATGAAAACTCATTACCTTATACTTTTACTTAGTTGATGGTACATTAACCTCCTGTATAATGGTGAAATAATTGTTATTGAATTATAAAAGAACCATATACATAAATATGATATCATATATGATCTTTTAATATTACTTTGTTAATAATACTTCAGTAGTATCATTGTTTCAGGTATTAACTGATTTATTTTTCTTTATATGTTTTGTTACATAAGTCATGTTTGTTATGGATATAATGTATTTAATTAATATCCAGAGTGATATTTTGTTCTTTAACATTATTTTTTAATCATAAAATGATATTTATTCTTGAATGGTTACGATGGGAAATGAATCTCATTGCGTTCGTGGAGACGGTAATCTGTACGTACGCACGAGCGACAATACCATTCTATTGATGGTGAAATCATATGTAATTAAATGTTATATCATATATAAATAATCAATAAAATTTTATATTTATTATTTAAATCAATTATACTCATTATTATACCCATCCAAAATAATTAAGTGTTGAATAACAAACTACACGATGACGTGGAGACGGTAAGTCGTACGTACGCGCATATGGTGACTTTTTCATTCATAGGATGGATAGAATAATGAATATGGTTATACCATATTTATAATAACATCATAGTATGTAGAAGGTACTAGATTTATTATTTTGGTATGGAAACAACAAATAAAGAGGAAGTGGAAAAAGAAAAGAACATTGAAAGAGGTGCTGAAATTATTACCTCTTCTTCAGGTGCTTATTTTGATTTGATCAAAAGGGATCCTTAGGTTGGTTTTATGATAAACTTAAGGACTATAGGTTGAATTGAGGGTAGTTTTTAGGATATTTGTGCAGGGGTTGGATAATCCAAATGGATTTGGAGGTGTTATTTTGAGAGAAGGGTAAGTACCCTTTTATAAGAGAGGTGAGGGTCACTTTAGGAAAACCTTGAAATATTATTTTATTATACAATTGTATTCGGTTTATAATGGATCAAAAATGATTTATTTTGAGTCTAAGGTGGGTATGGGTCTAAAACATCTCAAACAATAGGTTTTATATAGGTTTAGGTCACCATATTAACCTTATCATTTATATTTAACTCCTGGTTAAATAGATTAATGTTTACCATGTCTCTGTGTATTTTTATATTATATGGTTAATAAACTTACTATAAAATGTCAAGTGAACCCCAAGTGGTTAATTAATGACATATATATTATTATATAAGTCCTTTTTCCAAACCTTATATTTTTAGGACTATTTTATTATTTAATAAGATAGTATTTTTTTTAAAAACTCATTTATGTCAATTTTGACATTATTTAGTATTTGGTTTTTGTGAAAGTCATAAAAATCTTATTTCTTCAAAAAAAATTGAATAAACCCTACCATGTAATATTAACCTTTAAAATTTGAGTAATTCATCAAAATTCTCAATTTACATTTATTTTAATATTTATAATATCAATTATTTTAATTATTCGTTAATAAGGTAATTACTGCATCATCATTGTGTCATAAATTTAATTATTTAATGTCTAAAAATTATAAATAAAATACCATGATGTATGAAGTATTTTTATCTTTATAATTAATATTTATAGTCTCAATTATTTTATATATAACCCTATATTAAAAAGATTTAGTTATTAAAATTTGAATTTAACAAGTTTAGCTCTTCTTTAAATAAAATAATAATAAATGTCCTAATCTAAACCAAGTGGAGAAAAATGATCATATTTTATTCTTAAGTTTATTTTTGGTCAAAATACACTTATCCAATATAATTATTACATGTGTTAGGGTAATTATAATATCACTTTTACCTTTAATTACCCTATTTACTTTTAACCGTGGTAAATAAAATTCAAAAGTTGTTATCCACCAAAAATTATTTTCATCTTATTAAACCACATTTTACTTACTGATTTAAACTGTGTATCTTAGATTTTTTAAATTCAATTTTTAGAAGCAGTAAAATTATGTTTTATGAAAACTGGTTAATGTGCCTATAAGGTAGGTAAAAGACGTTAAAAAAATTCAATAAAATTTTTATACATCTAATTTTATTATAAAATGACTTTAATTAATTACATTGAAAAAATATATGTATTACTTATATATATTTACATAAAATAAATTTAAATAAAATAAATAATTATTTAAATAAAAAGTCTGTTTTTAAACAATAGCGCAATGTTCTTCACTATTCATCAAAAATTGAAAGTTTTTAGAAAAATACTAAAAATTCATCCTAAGGTAATTTTGATATTTTTAATCCAAAAATGATGTCTATTTTACTAAATTAAAAACATAGAATTTTCATTAATTAATTTAAAATTAATTCTCGTTGTCAAAATTAGAAAGCGGGTTTTTGAGAGGTAAAAACTATCCAAAGATTGATAAGTGTTTATGTCCGGTTTAAAAGTGAAATTACTTCCAATGACCAAAATTGGATTAAATGATAAAAATATAATCTAATTATACTTCAAAACCATTCAAATTTATAATTTAACACTATAAATTATTTTGATTAAAAAAGTTGTTTTCAATTAAAATTTGGTATCTTTCACTATTCATCAAAAATGAAAGTTATCATAAAAACACCAAAAATTTATCAAAACTAAATTTTTATATCCTGATTATAAAGAAGATTTTAATTTCATCAAATTTAATATATAAAATTTTCAAATATTGGATTTAGAAAGGGTTCCCCATAAAAAGGCGTAAATACTTCTTTTATCTAAAAAATTGAATTTGTCTTTATATTATGTCTAAGAAACACAAAAAATGAATGTTAAAATTATATGGGATATATATAAAATTAAAAATGTGGTTATATTCATAACTTCTTTTTAAAATTCCAGTTTGATAGGTTGTTGTGCGCTTGAACTCAGTGTTGCGTACATCACACGGTATTGTATTATTTAAAGAGAAGCGTACCGTAGAAGCTTGGGTTGTTAAAAAAAACATGAAAATATGAGTCATGGATGATCTAAGTGAAAATTAGTTCGAAATAACATAAAAAAATTATTTATATAGTCCTAAGATTCATCACTATTTCTATTCTTGAGGAAAAATAATAAACTAATGATTATAGTTATCAAGAACACCCCCCCCCCCAAACCATATAAATATCTCCCCTCACAACCCCTTATCCTCACACCTTATAAGCCTTAGAGCTTACCCAAAATCTGAAAAACCCTATCCTAATATCTTCCCTAAATTCCTTCAATCATTTTTCTCATAAAATGACCAATATAAGGTGCCTTAAGTGGAATCTCGGGAGAATACTTTTAAAAGAGAAGGTATTGACATCAACCGAGTATTTTATATTTTTATTTATCATCATCCTCAAAAAAAATACAATAAACATGTAATAATAGATCTGATATCATATCTATGTTGTAATTTTATTTTTTAGTAGAATATGTATCATACATACTCTTATCTTGTCCTCATATTCTAAAAAATTAAACATCTCCCATATTTTGTCAGTTTGCCACTTTTATGGACTACGAGATTTCATTTTACATTTCCACCTCCATGGATATTTTAAATTCACTTAAAATATTTAAAATTGACTTTAAAATATATATGATACATTTTCCACATACTAAAATTAATATATAGTTATAATATTTAATAAAATGAAACAACATCGTAATGGTTGGTAAAACTGACTAAATGAACTAATTGAATAGTGTTAACATTATTACTAAATGAATCGTCCCTATGATGGAAACCATATGGGTATTTGGGACCATTTAAATTCCTTTAAGGAAATAAATACAACTTTATATCACTTCTAGATTTTTATTCCTATTTTACAATAACTTCAATTATTATTCACAATTAATCTAACCTTTGAACCCTGAAACTATGCTCGCAGAACAGTGAAATTAAAATATAAATATTACTAAAATGGTTGTAAATGAATATAATATAATTATAAAAAATAAAAAATAAATTTTAAACATTATGAATGATGTAATTAATTGATCAAATTTAATTATTCATGAGTTCAATTGAATGTGAAGAATGATTCTGGAACTTAGGGTAAGGGGTCTCTCTAAACCAACCAATTTTCATTAGGTTTTAATTTATCTCAATTCAACTCACTTTATATCTATATTATTCTTATTTAAGTCTTATATATTATATATATATTTTCCATAAATATATATCTAGTGTAATTAACCTTTCTTTAATGGGTATATACATGTTTTAAAGGTTCCCATCTAAATTTATTTCGTTATGAAAATCCCATTAAAAGGAACTTCTCTGTTTTCCTTTCCAATTTTAAACTACCACTCAATGAAATGTTTTAAAACTTCCACAGTTTCAAATAAAATAATTATATATATATATATAATTAGTTCATTTATTTTTTAACAGAAACTATTATGCTCCTACCCACATTAAATTATCTTTACCCTTTTCCCTAAAACCCCGCCTAAGCTATATATTTCAAATGTGATTTAGCTACACTTTTTTTATATCATAAATTCACTTGGAAATCATTTTCTAGGGACTATACTTAATTTATATCTATTTACTTCTAATAATTCTTTAAAAATTTATTTTATGGAAACCATTATGATATTTCATCTGCTTATGAAATAAGACATGATTATACAACTCATCTTTTTTCATGTGTAATCCTTATGTTTATGCCTTAAGGTTTCTTTCCTTATATTGAAAAAATATGAATTTACATATTTTTATGTTTGTTCTTATATAGATCTCTAATGCATTGGGTAATTTATAATATCATGAGACATTATGTATGGTATTAGTTAGTAAACCTAATACATGATGGGACTCTATCCACCATGTGATGTTGTCTTGGAAGTTAGTCTTGAATTATGCATATGTCATGTTTTGTGTTGTTTTCACCTACCCATTATTCCATGATCTAATGACTGCATGTTCCATATTTTATACTTCTATATTTTTATTCATGAGCCTTTCCTTTTTATTATATCATTTTATTCCACCTTATTCTTATGTTATTCTTATTTAACAATATTATTCCCTTACTAGGTTATGTACTCACCCATTTTCTTTATGTATTCCCTAGTATATCCTTTGTAGTTTTTGGAGCTCAAATGGATTTAGGAACTCATTATAGGTATTAAAATAAATATTTTTTATTTTAGTTTCACTTTGATGTATTATTAACCTAGTATTTGAAAGACATTATGCCTCTTTATCTTTGGGTATTATTTATTGGACATTTATATTAAAAATTATGTAATAATATGAGTAAAATTATTGGGTCTCTATAGTTAGTATAAGATAATGTTTGGGGAATATTATGGGATCTGAATAGAATAGTATAGTGAGAACCCTTTGGATAATTCTAATTATAATTTAATATCCTACAATTCTAGTTAATTATAGAGAGAGTGCTCTCGAGGAAATTAATTCCCTATCAAGATACTACTGTAGGTTTTGGGCACAGTGGAAGCTTGGTTAGGAGGGAATCCACCTTTAATTTTTACCATGATCAATGATTATTTCAGGATCAATACGATGATGAATTCCAGTATCCAAATAATATAATCAAATATTTAGATAAATAAGGAATAGGCTCGAAACCTTTTGAGAGGATCTTGCATATCATGTTTATAATTAATATAATTAATTTCATAATGAGAAGAATACATGGATCTTCGGTATTTTATTCATTGATGACGTTGATTATCTGGAATGACCCTTATAGATTATCTCTTTTCACTTGTGAGGATCAAAACTAAAATCCCTCTAATGGTGATCCACACATGCTCTGATAGCCTCCGATCGACACTACTCATTCTCCGAGTGCTAGCCTGACGAAGTGAGTGTCTTGTGTCGGTCGTTCTTGATCGCTTGTTCTTCAGCCTTGAAGAAAGTATCTCGTTCTTGAGAGGGGCAGGAAGAGGATTAAAGATAGAAATTGTTTATCTCAACAATTCTCATTTCACCAGGCGTGAAGTTAAGTATAAGGCGCAATAGACGTATGTGTCTATTTATCTACATAGGGCTTCAATTATAGTATTTAATTGCATAACAGAAATTAAATACATTTATAACCTTAGAGAAACCCCATTATTTTAATAATAATACCGCGTTATTGGTGCGCCAACTTGTGATAAACAAAATTATAAATAAAATTCCATGTCACAAAATAATATAAGCATTATTATTATTTTAATTTGTGCAAACTACTTAAATAATTATTTACCATCTCACAAATAATTATTTTACTACCGAACCAGCCTTGGTCCTCTCAAACTATGCTTCCTTTTATTGAACACCAAAATAAATAAATTAATTAATTATTCTCTAAAATAAATATTTTATTTACAAACAGGTATTTAAATATTTATTAAATGTTCAATAAAATAAATAATTATATTTTACCCACAATCCGATGAATAAATATTTATTTAATTTATGAAATAATTTTAACTTGAATAAAACTATTCCACTGTCTTGATAATAATATTTATTAATTAAATTCAAATATAATTTAACTAAAACCACCAGAAACACTTAGTGTGTGACCCTCTAGGATTCTTTCTTATTAGCATTAGGCAGGCTTGCCTAAAGTCCAAGAGTACTGTCTAACAATGGGTCAAGGAACCCAAGAGAAATAACTTAAAGTCACAACAACTAAATCCACATATGAACGCGCACTATTTAATATAACTCATTTTTCTCAATATCTCATCAAGATGGTTTCAAGATAGTGTCATTAATCTTTATGCTTGATATGTCATTCTTTCACTACCCAAAATAAACTCATCGTTACACAATGGCCATGAAATTTCGCGTGATGTTTCTATTTCAATCAAAGGGTCGAGATATCAACTTCCATAAATGTAAGTGAAAAATCCTTCCTCGACTTATCCATTAATAACATGCCACTTGTGATACACCTGACATACGCTACTTCCCACCAACTGTATGTGTGACAATTTTTGTCATTAAATCAAAGTGCACGAGTTCTGAAACATATTAATTTTAATATTAAAATATAAGGATAATTACACATGCTCGTAGATAGGAATATCCAATGACACCAAAACATTCAAAATTCCTACTGTTCAGTCTATTCTCATAATCTTTTGTATTGGAGATTACTAAGTGCGAAATTCATGAGAGGAAGTCACATATGCTTACGAGTACTTGCAACTGACAGTCTGTATTCTATGTGTACCATCATAGTATGTCAACCAAATCTAGAACTATATTTAAGAATATTATTATAGCATTTCAAGGTTCTCATTATAGAGGGGAACTTCCAGGACCTTATCAATGCAACAAATACTCTAGGACATTATTACATCAAATTCATGTAAATCAATGAACAATATGTAATAAGCTGTTTAATATTTAAATACATTAAATATCTATGTAATGAAATTACAAATAGTTGGTTCTAAGAAACCAACTCTAACAACTACAAGTAGATATAGCTCTAACACTATTGTACTGAGGGTTAATAACCCCAAAAAAGGTAGATTGGGTATTAACTCCATCATCACATGGTTCTAGACAAAGTGGCCTTATTACACACCTAGTTTGACACTCTAGGGGATATTATTTAGAAAATTGAAAAAATATTTACAAACCATTATGAATAACTTGAATAGATTGTTAGTATTGAAAAAATAATAGGAAAATTATTATGGATAACATAGATTGAGACCTAGAGACGCGTAAGTTTTTATTTATAATTCATTTATATTTTATTCCTTATATATTATTTTTTTCCTCTTTATATGATTTCTAATTTTAGTATAATCATACCTAATTTTGTTTCCTTAATTTCAGTTAAAATTGAGAAATAAGTAAAACCATGCAACTAATCAATATGATAGAAAATTTTATGATTTATCTAATGAGATGCCTAACCTTATAGAAGTGGGTTCTGAGAACTTTATGGATGTACTGGTTAGTTAACTCAATTTATGTAAAAGAACTTGAATCATATGGAATTCCATCCTTTTTTTAAGAAAGAGAAAATTGTGGTTGAGTCCGTTATGTGACATAATCCTCTTACCTTTAGAGGATCCTATAATCCCCTCATCATGGAATAATGGATTAACTTCATTGATAATATATTCTCCATCCTCTAATGCTTAAATCAAGAGAAATACTTGTTGGAAATTTATCACATGGTGGGGGAAGCTTATTAGTGGTGGGAACTAATCAAGAACTCAAAGTCCAAATAGGTAATTGATTCCAAGGAATATGAAGGATTCAAGAAAATATTTTTTAGCGAATATTTTACCCAAAATCTCCATAATAAAATGGAGAGTTAGCTCCTCTAACTGATGAAAAAATAATATTAGTCTATCATGGAATATGAGGAAACATTTACAAGGAATACATGGTACACCCCTATCTTTTTCATTGACATTGAAATTAAAGTGGATCGGTTCTTTCATGTACTGAAGTTGCATCAATGAAAATATTTGGTGATTTGAAACTTTTATAGATCTATAGAGATTTTTTATTTCACCCTTAAGTTTGAGATGGGGATTAGTGACTCTCAATGGTATCATGGGGGTGGAGATAAAAATCATAAAATAGAGGTTAATTTTGGAGGATCAAAATATACATCATATAGAAGAAATAAAACTCAACTTATAATGTGTCAAAAATATAGGAATGAGAATCCTATAAACTATCTAAAGGAAATGAGGTGGTGTTTAAAGTATAGTAAAGATGGGAATTGAGATAATAAATGTCAAAGAGATAAAAATAAACCCACTAATGAGATAAAAGAAAAGTACATTTTGATCAACACTCAGCCTATAGTATGATTATTCAACTAAAAGGAATAAGTATATTATGTACACAAATGCACTAAACTAAGGGTTTTAGAGATAATAAATAATAAAAAACTCCAAGTACTAGATAGAAACGAAGGGATTATACTACCACTATTGTTTAGGTGAATCTAGAAAATTACATAGTGATTGGTATTCTTGTTATTCTTTCAATAATAGTGAATGTACTATTTGATTCTGGTTCTACAAATTCATATCTTTCGTTTATACTATACTTATTAAAACACCACATTAAAACATGGGGGTTGAGATATCTGTGAGAATAGAAAAATGGTAAATCATTACATCCCAATCATTAGTCAATTTTAATGGGATGAACCTCCAAAAAAATCTTTTCTTGCATTATTAAGTAGATGTTGATGCTATATTTGGAATTAATTTGTTGTCCTTATATAATTCCAACATCAACTATTGGGAGAGGGAGATCACTCTTCTAATCCCAAGTCATCAATTTATTTGTTTTAAAAGTGTAAGGAGGAGCATGAATGAACTCTGGAATCTTATTCTCAAGTATGGATATTATTTCCTTATGAGTAATAATATCTATCTCAAATATTTTAGATAATGGAGATAATCATGATTAGATAAATTCCCATTTTGAGTGACTATACTGATATTTTCCCTAAATTGTTTCATGAATTTTCTTCTAACCAAGAGGTTGAGTTCTAAATTGAACATATACCTGGATCTCTACCCATATCCAATAATAATTCTATAATGAACAACATTGATTAGAATTAACTAAATAATCAATTACAAGAGAATCTAGAAAAGAGTATTATATGCCCAAGTTATTTACCATGAGGTTTGCTGGTCCTCTTAGTCAAGAGAGAGGATGTAAATTCACCTCATCATTAATTATCATCAACTCAACAAAATCACGATAAAGAAAACATATCCCCTACCATATTGGTGACTTTTTTGATCAACAATGGGGGCTCAAGACATCTATAATGTGTACCTTTGGTAGGGATGTCACCAATTAAAGGTGAAGAAGGAATACATTCCCAAGACTTCAAGATGGATTTGGTGTGGATACTATGATTTTATCATGATTCACTTTGAACTAAATAATTCTCCAAAAATCATAATGGATATAATGAATAAATTCATTAGATATTACATTGAAAATTCGGTGGTGGTATTTATAAATTATATTCTCATATACTTTGAAATTAAGGAGGATCATGAGAATCATTTGAATAATTTTCAAAAGACCTTAAAAAAGGAGAAGATATATGAAAAGTACAGTAAATGTGATTTTTGGATGTATAAAGTATCATTAATGGGGAATTTTATCATCATAAAAGGGATATTTTAATACCATTATAAGAAAAAATGAAATCGAGGAATGGCCCAGACCAGTATCTGTAACAAAGATATTTTTTTCCTTGGACTAGCTCATTATTACTGAATATTTTTGATAAACTTGTTATGATTTTAAAACCTAATAAATATGATGACTCGGAAGGGAGTAAAGTTTTCCTTGACCAATGAATGTGAAGATAGCTTTATAGAATTGAAAAAGGGTATTATCACTACACTAGTACTTAAACTACACTAAAGTGGGGATATTTTTTATTGTTAATTTATTCTTCAAAAAAGGTCTTGGGATATAAATTGATGAAGTATGATAAATTTATAGCCAATTCTACAAGGAATTTTAATGTTCATGAATTGAACTATCCAACACATAATCTGTAGTTAGTTGTAGTGATCATCACTTTAATTATTTGGAGGTATTATTTCTATGGGGAGAAGTGTAAAATATATATGTATCATAAGATTGTCAAGTATACATTCACATTAAAGTATCATAATGTGCATTAGTGAAGATAGTTATATTTGACCATGGATTAGGAAAACTCAATCCTCTACCATATGGGGAAGGTGGATAAAGTGGTAGATTATTTAAGTAAAAATGATCTTTTGACTTTATAAATTAGGGTAATTTAGAGGGATATCGTCATCTTAGACATGAAAAGGATGTACATGGGAATCATAAATGAATCACCATCCTCATTCCTTTATCAAATGATTTCTCATCCATCCTTTATGGAGAATATAAAGTGTTCTCAAAGAGATTATGTGGAAATAAAAAAGAATATAGAATCCATTAGAAAAGGGAAATACAAAATTTTAAAAATTTATGAAGAGGGAATTATAAGATCTTGTACATGACTATGTATAATAACAAATCCTAAGATAAAGAATTAGTTATTGAGTGATGTGAATAGCTCGACCTTCTAAATCAACCAAGGGATTAGGAATATATATTGAGATATCTAAGATGAATATTGGTTGGATAATATGAAGAAGCATATATTGGAATATACATCAAAGTGCATGGTATGTTATCATGTGAATTATGAAAGGAAAATTTCCAAGGGGATGATGCAATAATTACCCATTGCTACATGGTAATTGGAAAACATCACTATATATTTTTTAACTAGAATTATAAATACATACAGAAGAAATATTTCAATATGAGTTATGGTGTGGATCATCTTAACAAAACTCCTCATTTAATTATTATTCAAGATAACTTCTCACTTGATCAACATGTAAGGATATACATCAAAGAAGTGATGGAGAAGTATGGAATGACACTATCAATTGTAACTGACTAAGATCTGAGATTTACCTCCAAGTTATAGAAGTATATCCAACATGATCTAAATACTTATTTGAACTTCAGTGCATCTATTCACTTCCAAACTAATGGCCAATATGAGTGGACTCTCCAGAAACTAGAAGACATGTTCTAAGGATGCTTAATAGATTTCAAAATAAGATTATATCCACATATTCATCTAGTAAATCCCTCATACAATAATAGGTTTCACTTAAGAAAACTAATGGATCCATATGAAGACCTTTATGGAAAGAGATTTAGAACATTTTTATTTTGGGATGAAGTTGGTGAACATAAGATAATGGGACCAAAAATGGTCAATGAAATGGTAGAGAAATTCAAGACCATTCAGCACCACCTCGGGGTTATCAATATAGATAGAAGAGCTATACTAACAATCATTAATGAGACCTGGAATAAATAAATTTCATTTTTAATAAATAAATTTCTTATGTACATTGTGTAACCACCCAAACTTTAATAAATTAAATTTCATTTTTAATAAATAAATTTCTTATCTAGTAATGTAGTTATAGAAAACACATTCACTAATTTGGTTATTTTGGACCATTATTGAATATAACCTTTCAGATTTAAAATTTAATTAAACATATTAACTGTTGATAATATTTCTATTTTAATGTGACTGTTAGTATTCTTATATTAACGGTTATGATAAAGTATAATTAATATAGATGATAGAATCAATGGTCTTGACCAGTAGGATTGTACCCTATGTAGCCCATTTTTTATATCATCCAAGGAAAATGGAATCACTGATATTTTTTCAGGGATAATACCAAGAATAAATTAAAAAACTAAATCTTAGTGGAAACCATCATTGATATATTTCAACATTATCGAAATCATGGCCAAAACCATGTTCTTTGAACCACCCTAAGAAAGTGACACCAACACACACCTTACCCTTAGGGTGTACACTAGTGTAATAAGGGGATTTGTATCTATATCCTAAGAGTATGAATTTTTATATTTTATTTAAAATAAAAAATTAATATATTTATAAATTTTTATTATTACTTTATAAATAATTATATAATAAATTTCTTAAAAATTATATTTTGATATGAAGAAATGAAAATTTTATTTTTCGAAAATATATAGTTTCAATTTAGACATTCTTTTTGACAAATTCAATAAGTTTGAAAATAAATTATCTTTTAATAAAATTTTATTATTAAATAATATTTATTTAAATATAAATAACAATATAATTTAATGAACACTAATATAATATTTATTATGGTTGGAAAGTTATTAGTGTTGTAAAAATATGTATTCTCTGATAAAACAGGGTTTTTTTATAAATTTAAAATTATCATATTTATAAAATTATTTTATTAATATAAATACTATTTTTAAAATCAATATGTAAAAATTTTCCAATGGTGAATTTTTAATAATTTTCTGAGAAAGTCTAATTTTTGTTCAAAAATGAAATAAAATATAAATATGTGGTATGCATTATGACACCTTAATAGAACAAAAGTGATGTAATAAATTCTATAAAATATATACAAGACCAAATATATATTTTTCCTTTAAAATAATTTTTTTTAAGTTATTTTTTGAAATTTATAAACCCATAATAAATCCTTCAAAACCTATATTATATTTTATGTTTCTAAAAAATTCATTATAAACATGTCTCACATCCACATCACTGATGGTATTGTTTTAATATGTTCAGTAATTGGATTTATAAAATTTTTAAAAGCACTCCTCTTTGGATGAATCAGGGTAAAACCCATTGTATGGTTTTTGGTTTTTTATGTTATTATATAGAGCCTAAAAACTATGTTTAGAAATTAATAAATAATTCCCCTTAATTTTTCTATAAATTCACATGCATACTCTCACTAATATTCACTCAAAACCAAATTTAGAATTAATTTCCTCTCTCACACCCTCTCCAAAATGCTCCCAAGGTGTTCTCAATATCTTAATAAGCTTCTCCTAGTTTTTAGAAGTTCCATATCAAGGTAAGGGGTCCTCTTTATTTTCCTCTTCATTCAAGTAATTTCATTCAATTTATTCTTTAGTATATCAATTTATTATCTTATAATGTATTTATAAATATTAATTACGAAAAATTAATGGTATAATAATAAGATATTATTTATCCACTCTCATTTTAATCTTTACTTAAGTCATTACTATGTCGAGGTAAGGAATTCTCCCCTCTTCTTATTTATTCAAGTAATTTATTTGTATTATGAATTTTTATTTCCAATTATTCATTTATTAATATTATTTTACACATAAAATTACTATCCTTATTATTTACAAGTAATGATATGTCACCTTTATCTCTCATTAAACTCATCCATGAACCTTTATGTACTCTAATTATGCTTCAAAAATTATCCTATTATTTTTTATGCCAAACATTTTTGTTGTGTATACCCATCCCCATTTAAACTCAAATTTATTCACCAATATATAAATATCATTAATTTATTTGGAACTTCCTTGTATATAACCCACACTCCTTAGTCATATTATTAAAAATAATGAAATATGTTATTATTTTGTATGATTTTTGTGGTACACAAATGAATGTATGTAACATGAATGTGACAGGTGGTCCTAGAATTATATATCTCTCCAATGCATTGGTTAATGATTTTATCTCATGATATGCCATTAATAATGCATAGTAGGTTATCCTAATTATACTATTTTTTGAAGTCTTGATGGTTAGACTTGAGTTTTTCTCATGTTGTCATGTTTTATGTTGTTGCCACATTTTTTCCTCCTTGATGTTATCATATTATATCCTGATTTTATATTTTTATTATGATTATCACCCATTTTATTAAACCTTTATATGAATCTTGATAGATATTTATTACTTTCATCATGTTATTCTTTTATGATTCTGTTACTGGTATTTATAGCTCACTCATTTCTTATGTACATCCCCTGGTTGTCTCATGTAGTATTAGAATATTAATGGATTTTAAGGGAATGTTATGTAGTTTTAAATATTATTTTTTGTATCTGTGTTCCAAGGTATTATGATATGTACCTAATTTATAAAATATTTAAGGCCTCTAAATCTTTAGGAGTTGTATTATGTGTGACTTTATAGAAAAAAAATCATGAAATAAAGTGTATAAAATATACATATTGTCATAGTTGGTATAAAAATTTCTAGATATTTTGAGGTATTAGGATTAGAAAACATTAGTGAAAAAATCAGGTATTAAAATAAAAATAAATAAAAAAATCCGTAAATTTTGGTTTAGTACAGAGAGAGTGGTTTTTAAGAAACAAATTCCATGTTAGGATACTATAAGTTAATTTGTCTCTTGCACAAATGTTCTTAGGGGTAATAACCCTAAAAATGTGCATTAGGTATTAAATTGGTCATCACATGAGGTATGATGGAGATGTATTGTTGTACACTTGGTTTTAAAGAACAAAGGGATATTCTTTGGAAAATTAACAATCTCTTTATAAACCACTATGATAGGAACCAAAATTCACATAAAATTTTATGATAAGAAGAAGAACATGGAAAAAATAGATTGAAACCTAGAATTTCATTTATTAATTAATTTATTTCATTTACGAGTTATCCCATTAATGTTATTTGTTTCCCTTTTTTATGTTTAATAGTTTAAAATATACCATCGCCTATGTCTATTCTGGATGGAAAAAAATATTAGAACCATAATCAAATATTGAAAGGTAAGCTTATCATCCATTCATGAACATCAAATGTCTAATGTGAGTATGGTTATATCCATTCCCTCGTATCATACATTTTTATTAGAACTATTCAAACACCACCTCAAAACATAGAAGTATAGTTATTGAAAATGGAAAATGGAGAAATTATTATATCCTAGTAATATGACTCCTCCATTATCAATATTTGTAGGTTAAATTTCCTATTAAACTCTATGATAATCCCTTTACAAAAACTTCATTCTATTATAGATATAAATAGGATTTCCATGAATAAAGAAATTAAAAAAATTGAGAGAAGGAAATCACTATTTGTATAAAAAATCTCCCTCTTGTTCTATATAAGTGAAAGAAGTAGGAGGAATCACATTTGGAATCATCATAACAAGTATGAAAATTATTTATTTAAGGCCAAGAGTATCTAGATCAAATAATTGAGACTAAGGAGAAGATCATCCTTTATAACATGTCCATTATAAGTTAATATTCTTATGTGTTTCATGAAGAATTTCCTAGTATTCCTTCATATTGTGTGGTTGAATTCTCAATAAAACTTATACCCAAATATTTTCCAATATCTAAGAATCCATATATATTGGACACTAATGAACTTGAAGAGATAAAGAGTAAACAATGATAGAATCTGGATAAATGGTTTATACAACCAAGTACTCCAACATGGGATGCACCGATCCTTTTCATCAAGATAAAGGATGGGACAATGAACCATTACATTGATTATAGTGATCCAAACAAGATCATGATAATGAAAAAGTATTCTCTAGTATAGATTGATTAATTATTATATTATATACACTAAGCCTAGTACTTCTTTAAGGTGGATCTTCAGTTAAGATATCATCAAGTAACAGTGAAGGAGGATATCCCCAATACTATTTTTCATACAAGGTACAAGGACTATAATTTCATAGTATTTTTATTTGTACACACTATTTCTTAATATATCTTAATGGATTTAATGAATATAGTATTTAGGGATTACATTGATAAATTTATACTAGTATTTACACATGATATTATTATCTACTCTAAAAGAAATAATGGATGTGAGGAGTTTTGAAATGTTATATTGAAGTCCTTTTGAATGGGTAATTTGTATGAAAAGTGTAGTAAATGACAGTTTTAGATGGATTAAGTAAGATTCATAGGTTACATTATCAATACTAAAGGGATTTGTGTGGATAATTAAAAAAATATAGGCAATTAAAGGATGGACTAGAGCAACATTTCTGATAGAGATCCTTAGTTTCCATGGATTAGATGTTTATTGTCATCAATTTTTGAGAAACTTCTCATGGTTTTTAATTCTAATGAAGATATATAACTCAAAAGGGGGTGAATTTTTTATGGATAGATAAATTTTTGGGGACTATTATTGAGTTAAATAATAGGCTAATTTTTACACTTGTGCTCATATTACCCACAAGTAGGTATGTATTTATGATCTACAGTGACACATTCAAAGAATGGATTGGGTTTCATACTTATTCAAGATGAAAAAATAATGTCCCATTCCTCCCCCCAATTAATGAATCATGAGAATATATACCCAGAACATGATTTCAAATTGGTTATAGTGATATTTACATTAAATATTTTGTAGTATTATCTCTATGGGGAGAATTTTAAAATATATACGGATTATAAAAGCCTCAATTATAAATTGAAATAAAAGGGGGACAATATAAGCTAATGAATTTGGTTAGTAATAATCAAGGATTATGATTTTTCAATCCATTTCCATCATGGTAATATAAATAAATTTTTAAATTCTCATAGTATAAATGATCATGAAACATGATCCATGTTGAGGATTGAAAGGGGTCTAATATTCATGGACATGCAAAGTATAGACATGGGAATCATAAAAGGAACATCTTAATACCTTTATCAAACAACAAGTCATCCATCCATTCTTTAGAGGATCAAGGAGGCCCAAAAAATGAGGAGGAGATACAAAAAATGTAGTGAATATTCAACATTTCAACTTTTCTAAAGATGGAGAAATAATTTTTGGAACTTGAATATGTGTCTCATCAAAACGATAACTAAAAGGGAACATCTAGATGATGTTCATTTCTTGACCTTATCTATTCATCCTAGGAGAACAAGGATCCATATAGATTTGAAGAAAAACTTTTAGTGGGATAACATGAATAGGGATATTATAGAATTTGTATCCCAATGCTTGTTATGCCAACATTTCAAGCCTGAATAATAGTAGTCAAATGGTCTGATGAAACCATTTCCCATACCTATATGTAAATGGGAAAACATAACCATTGATTTTACCATACTATTCCCTATGACATATGAAGGAAATAATTCTATCTCGGAGGTAGTCAAATGCCTTTAAAATTTTGTGTATTTAATTTCTATCAAGGAATATTTATCTCTTGAACCACTCTCTAAGATATAATTAATCATAGTGATAAGAATAAATAGAGTGCCACTCTCCATTGTATCTATTCAATATCTGAGGTTTACCTCAAGGTTTTGGAGAATCCTTCAGTAATTGTTGGAAGTAAAGATGAGTTTTAGTACTACTTAACACTATTAGAAGGATGGTCAGCCTAAGAGATACATTCAAACTCTAGAAGATATTTTGAGATCATGTTTAATGAATTTCCAAGGATGTTGTGATTAGCACATTCCCTATTAGAGTTATCATATAAAAATAGTTCACATTATAGTATTCCAGTGTCATCTTGTTAGGATTTTTATAGGATGATGTGTTGTACTCCAATATATTAGGATGAATTTGGTTGGGAAATATAATGGGACCTAATATTACCTAAAAGGTGGTAGAGAAGGTTCAAACCATTCAATATTATATAAAGTATACGCAAATTTGATAAAAAATATATAAATACCATCATTTATGAAACCTGTAGTTTGATCTCAGAGATAAGATTTTCATTCATTTATCACCTTAAAAATTCATGAGGTTTGGGAGGAAGAGGAATTTTAGTCTAAGATACATTGTCCCCATTGATATTCTTGATCACATCGTAGTTTTGGCATATCAACTATTACTCCCACATACCTTATCCCAAGTACATTATGTGTTCTATGTATCCCTATTGAGGAGTACATACTAGAAACCTCACATGTATTGAATCCAAATTCAATGCCCTTGGATAATGATTTTTCATTTGTGGATCATTCAATGAAGATATTGGATTATAAAGAAAAAATTATACAAATCGGGAAAACTCACATAGTCAAAGTACTATATTAAAACCAAATGTTTGAGGAAACAATTTTGGTATGGGAAGAAATGATAAAATAAAAGTACCATAATCTATTTAATTGTATGAAATAATATTTTGACGGATAAATATATGAAGGGAGAATGTAATGACCTAAAATTTTATAAATGAAATTCCCTTTTGAATGAATAAATTTCTTATTAAGTAATGTAGCTATATAAAACAAATGTAATGCTTTGGTTATTTTGGAACATTATAGAATATAGCATGTCATATTTAAAATTCTATTAAAAATATTATCCACTGATAATATAGCCTTTGTATATTTATTTTTAAGATTAGTATATTAAGGGTTATGATAATTTGCAATTGACGCAAACAAGTGAAGAAAAAACCTCAACCATTAGTGTTTTAGCATATCCGAACCATTTATTAGAGATCTCAAGGGAGATGGAATCATTGGAAATTTTACTTGACCAATCCTAATATTATATTCAATAACTAAATCTTGATTGATATCATTTACATGGAAAATCTTAAGCTTATCGAGATCACAGCCCACCCCATGTTTTCCAAACCACCATAAGAAAGTGCCACAACAACACACCTTACCCATAGGTAATCCCCTGGTGTAATAAGGGGTTATGTATATATACACTTTCAGAATGAATTTTTATATTTAATTTTAAATAAAATAAAAATTATATTAATAAATTTTTATTTGTACTTTAATAATGAATATATAATGAGTTTGATAAAAATTATATTTCGATATGGATAAATAAAAATTGTATTTATAGAAAATATATAATTTCAATTAAGGTAGTCTTTTAATTAATTCAATAATTGTCTAAATAAATTATATTTTATTAAAATTATTTTATTAAAACACCAAACCAGAACATTTTATTAAATAAATAAAGAACATAAAAAGGCAAGGAGGACTGGCTCAGGGGGGAGAAAGTAATAAATCCCTAGGGCATCACTTAAAACAATGCTCTCACACTTTGGTGGAAAAGATACCAGGCTAGAGAAGGAAACAAAATCATCATCCTGGTGGAACTAGGATGCAAGGAAGTCTTCCACTTTGTTACCCTCACGCCTAGTATGAAGTAAGCTAGTTCTACTATCCATGAGAAGCTTGTAGTACAGGATATGGTATAAAATGTTCCATGGAGTGGAGTTGTGATCCATCAGCACATCATAGATGATTTTGGAGTCAGTTTTGATCTCTGAGAGAAGTAGATGATTAGACAGACTAAACTGAATCCCTTTTAGAAGTGCCCATGCCTCTTCCTGTAGGGAGTCTTCACTACCAAAGCATGCATTGTACACTTGAACCACACTTCCCCTTGAGTTATGGATCATACTTCCACCCCTCATAATTCCCATAGCACAAGACCCATCATAATTAAGTTTCATCCCTCTAGATGGGGATCTCTAGTAGATCCATCGACCCACTAAAACCCTACTGTGGACAGCCAGTACATTATACTGAATCATCTACCATAATGAAGGAGCTTCTTACCATTTTTTTAGAATTACCCCCATATCCATGATCATCCAGTTAGATCTAGCGATCAGGCCTTCCTTTGAGCACACAACTCCTTCATAATTCAATTTGTTCCCCACCTCCGAGATACACCAACAGTCGGCTTAAAAAAATAAATCCATTGCCTTCTTCTCCATGTTATTAGAACCAACTCGATGGAACCACCTCTGCACAAAATAATCACTCAAAAAGATTGGAGAAGATAGGATAGTGAACACCCCAACTACTTCACAGACAGTGTTTTCCCATTCGCTGTCAAAAAATAAGTGTAAGGTAGTCTCGAAACAGGGGGGTCTGACAGTAAGAGAATTTAGAAACAATTTAAACCCCCTTCCTACTGATCGCCTAATCTGTAGAAATGGTGTGATTTCAATGCCTCCATGTGAGAAAATTATATTTTAAAGGAACACTTTTTCACCACATGAGTTGGCCCCATGAATTATAAGCATGGGAATCCTGTAGGATCAACCTATAGGACTTAACCAAAAAAGAACCTGAAGAGGTAGCCTTGAAAATGTACCTGTCTGGGTCATTTGAGAGTCTGATGAGATTGAATGCACTGAGATACTGTTTATTCATGACTACTTGGATGAAGGAAGGATGATCACTTTCTTGCTTAAAAGTGATGTCAGTGACCGGGCATCCAGGAAATCCAAGAATATCCACTGACCAGTTTTCATTCCAAAAACTAATGTTGTTGCGGCCGAATATCCAACTTGACTGGCTAAGAAGGTGAGGAATATATCTCTGAATAGTGCTCCAAAGGTAGGAGGGGTTTCTCATTTGTTCCAGGTAATGCCCATACTTCTCCTTTATAACTCATTCCCAAAGAGTACTCCCTACTACTACCTCTCATTCCAGCCTCGCATGAAGTCAATGCATCATCTCAGAGACACTTTACAGACCTATACCACTATCATCCATGGGCAAGGTCATTTTAGACTAAGAGGCCCAATGGAATCGATCATCCGAATGGGAATCCCAGATAAAAGAGGTTATAATCCACTCAATATTCTTAAGAATATCCTTTTAACTTTAAGAACTGAGAGAACGTTCATGGGGATCAATGTAAGCACTCTATTAACTAGAGTGGTCCTCCCCTCAAAGGAAAGGAATCTATTTTTCCAATTTTCAATGCGAGAAGTGATTATTCAAATCACTTTATCCAGATGTTTGATATGGAGCCTCCCTGATGTGATAGAGGCACCAAGGTAGTCCATAGGAAGGCTCCTAATGCTGATTCCCAAGCTGGATTCAATGCCACTACATCGTATTTCCAAAAAAACTTGAGATGTAGATGCTACTTTTATCTCTATTAATTAGTTTCCCACTCCAATTGCAGTAATCTTCAAGAATTGTATTGATACCCCAGATAGATAGAGAGATCCCATTAATGAATAGGACCATATCATCTTCAAACATAAGGTGGGATAAAATCTAGAAATAGAAATGGAAGAGAAAAGTCTGAATGGTTCCCTCTTGCATGGTGGTTTTGATAGATATTCTCAAAGCATCCTGATCCAGAATGAACAAAGTGGGCGACAACAGATCCCCTTGTCTAATACCACAAACAGATTTAAAGAATTTTTTCCTCCTTCCCGTGAATCAAATAGAGATCCATGAAGAACTCCAACATCTAAACAAGAGGTCAATAGCCCAAGGAGAGAAACCCTTTTTTCTAATAACTTTGATAATAAAGGACCACTAGAGTTTTTCATGGGCTTTTTCTATATCCATCATAATGGCCATATTCGAACCTTGATATTTCTTGTGAATATCCTCCATCATCTCCTGGGCAAGACTAATAGCACCTTGGATGGACCTACCTCTCACAAACCCATGTTGTTCCTCTAAAATCCAGGATGGTAAATGGATGCCAATATGCCTGTTGAGCACACCTGCCAGAATTTTGTAAGCAAAGATTCACATACTAATAGGCCTATATTTCTTGAGAAAATAAGGATCCTTGAATTTCATAATGAGAACTAAATTAGTCACACTAGACACCTGAGGAAGACTTCCCCCCGCGAAATTAGTCATGCACTTCCTCTATTATGTCCGCTTTCACAATACTCTAACAAGCCACATTGAAGGATCTGAGAAAGACATATAGCCTAGGAGAGCTCTCAGGATTGAGGCCTGAAACTACCCCCCATATTTCATTCTCCTCAGTAATATCTACAAGGAATTTATTATTTTCCTTAGACACCACTCTATAAATGTTATAAAAAATAGGGGATTGTTTACTTAGGTACCCATCCTGTATAGAAGGGTTAGGACCTACTAGAGAGATTTGAAAGATCTTCGGCCATACCTCCAACAACATCAATATTAGTAACAAAGGACCCATCCTTACTGAGAATATTTGGATTCTTAATACAACTCATTTATTTAATGAAAGCATGGAAATATCCCGAGTTCCTATCACCCACATGAAGCCAAAGGGCTCTAGATTTATCCCTCACAAACCTTTACTACATGAGGACTAGCTCCTCCAAGTGACTCATCTTATGGGGAAGAGAGCTGAAGATAACATCATTCCAGCATACCTCAAGACCTTTCTCAAGATGATCAATATCTTGTTTTAAGGAATATAGCTGCTACTGTAAGGGATTCTGCCTACTGCTCTAGTGAAGAATTAACTCCTTCAAGAGACGTAATTTATTGTGAAGACCAATCTAGAAAGTGCCATGAATAGGGCGAGACCAAGAGGAAATAACTTCCTGTTGGAATTTAATATTGGAAACCCAGCTATTGGAGTACACGAAATGATTTCTCTTTTCATTCCTTAACTCTAGTGAGATGAGAATTGGAGCATGATCAGAGAGAGCACGAATAAGGTGAGTGTTAAATGAATTCTAGAAGGAGGATATCGCAGCCAGATTTGCTAAGCACTGGTCCAAACAACACCAAGTGCATTTAGGGACCTTATGGTTATTTCACCAAGTGAACTTATCCCCTGTGAATCCCATATCCATCAGACCATTACGAGAAATGAAGAAGGAGAAATCCTGATCAGATTTCCTACAGAATGGTATACCCTCTTCTTTTTTGAGGGATCAATAATGGCATTAAAGTCTCCCCCCACTAAACATGTCTAAGTTCCAAGATCAAATGAGCTAAGGTTAAACCATATATCTTCAATGGTTTGAGGATCACATTTATCATAGACAAAGGACACATATATTAAATGGTTACCAAACAAAATATTGGTTGTAATGTGCTGGTCCGAGACATCCACCTACTCAACTAAAAGATTAGGATTCTAGAATAGTCGTATATACTGGTTACTTGGGTGACAATGCATTTCATTCCAAAAACCCATTCTATTTGAAAATTTTGAGATATTGAACACTTTTTTTTGGTTCCAAGATATCCATAAGAAGCATCTTGTTAGAGAAAACCTCACTGAAGATGAAATCAGTTTTCACTCGTGCTCTTAATCCTTGGGAGTTCCAAAACATGAATTTTAACATTTGAGTTGATGAATCCTTGTTTTTGAGCCTGATGTTTAAGGCTTCATTTGAGAGGAAGAAATGCCTTATTCTTTCTTGGACTTCAAGTGAATATTAACACCTGAAATCAAAGGATTGCCCGGCAGCAGAGAGTGAATTGAGGACCTCAGCTCATGCTCTTGCAAGTTTAAATTAGCTGTAGAAAGTGGTTAGTGTTTTAAAAACTAGTACTATCCAATAAACATGGATTTTTATTTAAAATTGAGGGTTAACATATTTTGGAAATTATTTTGTTAAAACAAATATTATTTCTAAAATTATCACATAAAAATTAAATAATATTTAATTTTTCATAATTTTTTGAGATAGTAGAATTCTTGGGTAAAAAATAAATATGGTATAAATATATACTCTGTATTATAAAATCATAATAGCCCAATATTGATTTAATAAATATCATAAAATGAACCCAAGACCTAATATATATCTACCCTTTAAAATAATTTTTTGTTTTGAAGTTGTTTGATTAATTTTATGTCCCTTAATGAATCCTAGAAATATTATATTATATGTTATGGTTTTAAAATCAATTCATTATGAATATGACTCACTTCCACATAACCAATGGTGTTATTTTAATATTATAAATTATTGTACTTATAAAAAAAATTTAAAGAAGTCATATTTGGTAAAAACTATTTTAAAAACCTTTAGAAGATTTGTGGTTTATATTATTTTGTTATATAGAGTCCAAAACCTATGTTTAGAAATTAATAATGAATTACCCTCTATGTTTCTATAAATACCCACCCAACCTCCCCTTAATATTTACTAAAAACACATTAATCATGAATTTCCTCTCCATATTCCTCTTTAAATTCCTCCCAAGGTGTTTATGTCTTTTAAGAAGATCCCCCATGCTTTTATAAGCTCCCTATCAAGGTAAGGGATCCTATTCCTTTTCCTCCTCATTTAAGTACATCCATTATATTTAGCCTTTTTAATCTCAATTTATTATGTTTTAATGTGTTTATAAATTTCCTTTTACTTTCCAATTTATGTTCTAATAATGGTAGATTATTTGTTCCCTATAATTATAACCTTTACCTAAGTCATTAGTATGTTGAAGTAAGGGATTCTCTCCCCCCTCCTCTTTATTCAATTATTTTTTGTGTATTATGCCTTTTTATTTCAAATTGTCCGTGTTGGGATATGTTTTTATACCTCCCATTACTATTAATATAATGAACATATAATTATAGACCCCTTTTACTCTAATTTAACCCTTTCATTAACATTTATATACACCAGTTATGGTGCCAAAATTATTTCATGATTTTCCAAGCCAAACACTTTTGTTTTGTATTCCCAACCCCATTCACACTCAAGGTTATTCAACTAGATATAGATATCCTCTATTAAATGGGTAATTCCATGTATAAGACATGTTCTCCATAATCATGGGATTAAAATTTATGAAATATGTTCTTTTTTTGGATGATTTACATGGCACACAAATGAATATACATAATATGAATGTAACGGGTTGGATTAAAATTTATATCCCTCCAATAAATAGGGTAATGTTTCTACCTCATGAGATTCTATGTATGGTGCATGGAAGGTCAACCTAACCAAACTATATTATGATTTCTTAGTGTTCATCCATGACTTATAATTATGATGTCATATTTTTTCTTGTTACTATATTCTTATATTGTCTTGATATTATCCTCTTATATCATGCTTTGATATTCATGTTTATAATTCTAAAGCATTTTATGTTACCATGATATGCCTATTGACTCAAATGTATTACTTATTTCATGTTATTCTTTGATTATTCCCTTACTGGGATTGATATCTCACCCCTTTCTTATACATGTCCCTAGGTTATCTCATGTACTATTAGAAGATCAATGGATTTTAAGGGCATATTATAGAGTTTTAAATAATGTTGTTGTATGCTTGTTTTTAGTTATTATTCTATATATCTAATTTTCAAAATACATTGGGCCTCTATATCTTCTGTGATTGTATTATTGTTACTTTTATTTAAAAAAAATTAACTCAAGTGTGAAAAGATATAGGATGTCATACATCATTCCCATTTAGATTCTTGAACACATTAGAGTCTTGGATTATTGACTATCACTCCCACCATCCCTATGTCATGTACATGTCATGTTCCATATATCCCTCTTAAGTAAGTACCTACCCAACCCATCACATTTACTAAATTCACAGGTGGTACTTTCGGAAAATGGTCCCTCTTATGGGGAGCTATCGATGAAGATCTTAGACTATAGAGACAAAGTTTTATGAAACAGGATAACTCAGCTAGTCAATTTACTATGGAGAAACCATAAGTATGACAAGGAAACATGGTAACTAGATGAAGAAATTAAGGATAAGTACACTCACCCATTTTCACCTTAGTTTGTAGAAAAAAATTTAATGATGAAATTTCATTAGGGGGAGAATGTAAGGACCCATAATTGTGATAATTGAATATCCCATCTAATTATATATAATTTTTTTATATATATTAAAGTAGTGTTATATGATGCATAATCACCACATGAAAAAAGAAACATAATTTTATAATATTAATTTGAACATTACATGTAGAAAATACACATTTCAATGAGAATTGAAAATATTAAAATGGGATAAAATAGAAAATAAGTTAACTAAAATATGAAAATTTGGATATGTTCGATCCACTAATATAAACACACTCATGAATAGCATTGTAGAAATAAAGAAAAATATTAATAATATAATATTAATATTATAATTTAAAATATATATATACTTCAGAAAAAAAATACAAGTGAATATAGAATGAATGAAATATAAGGTGTTTATAGAATGTAGGTAACCCATATGATCATTACAAATATAATCATTGGAATAGTAATCTGACTATTGGAATAGTAATATGATCATTGGAATGATAATCAGACAAATAGAAACTGTAACATGAACATTAGAATAGTATTATCATAAATATATATTTATAATAATATTTATTTATATTATAAAATAAAAATATAAAATATTTATATCATGATAAAAGTAAAGAAAGGTTTTAAAAATGATAAAATAAGTGTTTGTAGTTTTATAAAATATAAAAGTTTTATTTTAATTTTTATAAAAAATATAACAAATTAAAATAATGTATATTTTCATAAAAAAATTATAAACAATTAATATATTTTATTATAATGTTTATCTAATTTAGTGAGACTGTAGACAATTTTTCAAAGGGTCAGAAAATTGATCATAATTTAAAATTTAAAATTTTTCAAATAAATTAGGATTTTATTTAAAAATAAATTTATCATTTTTAAAAGATTATTTTCATTAAATGGATTTTATTTTTTGAATATACACATTGAAAATTTTTACAGTGAATTTTTTGGTAATTTTCTTAAATAGTTGAATTGTTTATGAATTATTAAATATAGAAATATATGATAATTTACATTATAAGAATAATACATGCATAAATGATACATGGATATATTTAATAGGAAATTAGTTTGAACTCACATGTACAATATACTTTATATATTTAAAATATTCATCACTATTGGTAGTATTCAGTAAAAATAAAAAACTAATTAATATTATATTAAAAAATAACCCACTCATCCCCTTATAAATACTACCCCTAAAAACCCCTTCTCCTCGCACATTATTTTCCTTGGATATTACAAAAACTATACAAAAATATATCCTCATATCTCTTTTGAATCCCAAGAATCATTCATCTCATCAAAAGACCAATCCAAGGTGCCTTAATTGGAAGCATAGGGGGAGACATCCAAAGGAGAATGTAATACCCTCAACCAAGTCTTTTATTTTTTTTATTCCATATACTCCCTAAAAATTCCATTAAACATGGAATAAAAACTAAAGTATCATATATATGGCTTAATATTTTTGTGTTAATATAATATCTATCTTCCATCATCTTCTCTTCTCCTCTTATTCTAAAAATGAAAACCCCCTCCATATTATGACGATTCACCGCTTTTGTGGATGATGTGTTTTCATTTTCCATTACTAACTTTTTGGTAGGTTAATTTAACGTATAATGGTTTAAAGTGACCTAAATATTTATATTATATATTTTTCATATTCTGTATTGAATATATAGTCATAATATCAAATAAAATGAAACTATTTTTTGATGGTTGGTAAAACCACCTAAATTTTCTAACCGTATAAAAATAACAGTTTTACTAAATGAAACATAACCATGATGGAACACATATGGGTATTTAGGACCATTTCAATTTCTATAAGTACATGAATACCATTTCATCTTACTTATTTATTTTTAGTCCCATTTGGAATGAACTTCAATAATTATCCACAAGTAGTCTATCAATTGAACCAGAAAATGATAGCCCTAAAAATAGTGAAATTAAACTCTATATCTCACTATAATGGTTATAAATGAGCATAATATAATTATAATAAATAAAATATATATGTAAAGTTTTCTGATTTAAAAAATTTATGAATCTAACTTTATTATTTAGGATTTTTGATTAAAATCGAATAATGATTCTGGAACCTAAGGTAATGTGTCTCTCTAAACCACCCCATTTTCATTTGGTTAATCTTTCTTTCTCATTACCTCACTATTTATCTCTATTATTCTTATGTACTTCTTATTTATTAGTTTTATGTAACCCAAACATATATACCTAGTGTAATTCACCTTTCCTTATTGGGGTATATAGATGATTTAAAGGTTCCCTTATCAATTTCATTCAATATGAAAGGAAACTTCTATGTTTTCTTTTCCTCTATTAAATTACCACTCAATGAAATGTTTTAAAATTTCCATAGAATATAAAAATGATTATTTTTTAAGGATATTCCTTATAGTTCATTTATGGTTTTATAGAAACTAATATTCTTTTAGTCACTTTAAAGGCATTTTACCTTTTGCCCTAAAACCCCACCTTAGAGGAGAATTCCCAATATGATTTATATATACTTTTTTAAATATCCACTTCACTTTGACTTAAATTTTAATGAACTATTATTATTTTAAACCAATAAATATCCAAAAATTATTTAATACCTACTTTCATTAAACAATTATGATATTCCATATGGTTTTTCAATTAGACATTATTATAGAACCCATCTCCTTTCATGGGTAACCTTTATGTTTATTCCAAATGTTTTATTTTATTATATGGAACACATATCCATTTACATGTTATATTGGGTGTACTATAAAGGGATTCAATTCATTGGGTAATGTTTTTTCTCATAATACATTATATATGGAATTAGTATGTAAACCAAATCAATGTTGGGAATCTTTCTCCCTTATTATGTTTTCATGGAATTTAGCCTTGAACTATACTTATGTCATGTTTTTTTTGTTTACACATGCATATTATTCTATGAACTTATGACTCCATGTTATATATTTTTTCCTTCCCTACGTTTATTCAGGAGCCTTTTCTTTTTATGATATCATGTTTTTCACATGATTCTTATGTTATGATTATTTGAAATGTCTATTCCCTTGATATGATTTATATCCCACCCATTTTATTTATGTATTCCTTAGGATATCTTATGTAGTTTTAGGAGATCAGAGGGATTTAGAAGCTCACTGTGGAAATTTAAATAAAGATGTTTTATTTTAGTTTCAATTTGATATGTTAGGAACCACATCTTCTTAATACACTAGGCCTCTCAATCTTTGGGTTGTATTTATTGGATATTTATGTTAAAAGTTAATAAATGATATTTGTAAAATGATTGGATTGATATAAATAAACATAAATAAGAGTTTTCAAAAATTAGAATACACTAAATCTAGAATTTTGTAAAACACTACAAAAATTGAATATTTAGGTATTCCAATTACAATTTCTACCCTTATTTTGATAATAAAAAATATAATTATAAATGGGGTGTTGGTTGATTAATTTATGATGAGAAATGGGTAATTTGTCTTGTAATTGAAATTTCCCAATATATTTTTTTAGCTTAGTTAAGGATATACAATTCCTGATAAATATTTTTGATCAACCCTTAAATTGATATTTTTTAGAATAGTATCACACGAATGAATATTTATGGATATAATTTATCATATTTATTATTAAATCCTAATTTTAATATTAGTTTATCTAATAAAGGCTTATATTTTTCTAATTAATAGATCTTTTTTAAGAAGATGGTGCAATATCATCCTCCTGTCAACAAATGAATTGGGGTGGAATTTTATGTTTACAATGGAGAGAATAATTTTATTTAATAGGTGAAGAATGAATCATTTTATCATGAATAATAGAGATAAGGTGATGAACTTTCAACCTTATGTAACTTTTTCATTTATTTTTATTAAATAGAAGAAAAATATTTTTAAATTAGAATTAAAAAGAGGTGAAAATGTTGTATTAATGACAAATAAAAATGGTGGATTAAAGAAACCATATAATGAAATGTATTTTATATCATTAAATAATGTTTCTTGGGTGATTGAGATGTTATTAATATGTGTTTAGAGACTAAAAAGAGTTGATTAAGGTGCTCCCACATTGAATGAAAATGTATGTTAGAGTAAATTCTTGAAGAACTTATGAATTCTCATTCAATAATCCCTACATGTGATGATTTTTTAAGTTAATATTCAAGTTTTATACAATTTATAATGAATGAAACACTATCTATATTATTTTAGATTATGATTTGAGATTATTCGAAGTGATTGGGAATCCCTTAAAGTAAATTGAATATTTTTTAGGTTACTAGAGATAAAATAGATGAAGTCTAATATTTTTTGTGCTAAAATGAGATATATATATATATATATAAGTCTTATAAATATTATAAGACATAGTTTTATCAGATATCATGAGTATCTATAATAAATTGATTTACTTGTCTTAAGACCTCTTCTGAAATTTTAATAATAACCATCACCGTCTATAACTTTTTTTATGTGTATTAATTCATGGTTGTCAAAAAATAGATAGTTCATAAGACTGTAGAATACCTCAAAATAATTATTTATAAGTGTATGACTATTCTTTAAGCCTAGAATTACTTATGATGATCCCTATATGAATTCCTTAGATCTATGTAAGACTTTATCAAATGAATTTTTTAATAATTTTAAAATTATTTTGAAATATTAGTGCTAAATAAAAAATTATAAAAGGCATGATATGTATAGTGAAATCGTCATACATATGAATTATTACAAGCATATTTGTTTCAAAACATAATTTTAATAATTCTAGAATAAATATATTCTAAATAAAAATATATTTAAATCATATGGTGATCCTAAATTGATCTTCAAAGAATTTGGTATAATTATAATAAAAATAAAATTTTATTCAAGGTGAGAAATATTTGAGGGTATTGGGAAGTGATCTAAGTTACAAGATGAACTTCCATGTTGAAAGACCATACACACATGAAGGATTGAAGTTTATTTTATAAATTATTATTTTATAGAGATGATACTATAATATTATTATATTGAATGGATAAGAAAATCGAAGTCTTAAGGATATTTGAATAAAATCCTTGATTAAATTTAAATAATATTTTTGAATGAGGATTAAAATTAGAAGATATTTTCATAAGAAATGAGGAGTTTCTATATCTATTAATTAAATAATACTTGAATAATATTCACACAGAAAAATATGTGAATATAAAAAAATAGGAATCAAAGAATAAGGTTAAGAGAATTAAGATAACCCAATAATAAATAAAAAGAGTGAATTAATGTGTATCGATAGATAAGAATCTGATTACAATTAGGATTATTCCTATGTTACAAAGAAGAAAAAGGAAGAAAATTTTTCTATTAGAGCATTGAAATTGAGGAGAAAGTGAGAAGTATGAACCTATTCCAACTAAATTTTAAATCCTCATATAATTAGGATAAGAATGTGATAAAGGTCAGTGATATTTTGGAAGTCTGAGATGAATGGTCTAGAAGAAGAGAAAGACCAACAGACATACTATATCAGTAGATAGTCATTATTGAATACCTATAGAAGTTTGGTTTAAAAGTCCTAGAAGAATTTTCAAGAGGTAGTATAAAGACCACATCATGAGATGGAAAGAGGATTGTTAAGAATTAGATTCAATTAGTGGGAGTTAATTTGATGAACCCATCAGGAGGTGTCATCTATGATAACATAGATTTAGAGACTTAAATAGATCATTTTATAGGATTTTTTAGAGAGAGTGTGTATTTTGACACTCACTAATTTATAGTGGAGAAAACAATAATTGAAATTATACTCAAACCTAAAATGGTGTATGAATTCAAGTCCAAACCTTATAAATTTTTTTTATTCATACCAATATTTACTTCATCACATGATTAATGCTGGGAGTCACAAGAAAGAGAGGATTGGACTTTAACTCTTCATGGATCTTGGATTGAAAAGGAATAAATTCATAAAAAAAAGTGGTCACTAAATCACCATATCCCCCACTTAGTGATCTCAGTACACCTAGGATCTAAAATAAAGTTTCATTTATATATCCATATAAAATAATAACATATGTCAAGGCACTCAGTCAATACCATCAGCACATAGTAGAGAAACAAGTAATATAACTTAGTGGTCTTGGAGAACATCACATCTCTCATAACATAAAAACTAATGAGATATAGTATTTTACTAATTCATAAGATTAATATATAATTTGTGTCCCACCTTTCACATAATGATATTACCATACATATATTAGCCACAGGAATTTGAATACAATCCATCAAAATATAGCATAAATTACCCATAAAAAAGGGGATACATAACAATTTTTATAATAAATAAACATAAATTATTTAAATGAAGAAGTTGGATGATTCCATGAAATTATATCACCAATGAAAATATAATATAAAGAAAATTAATATAGGAAATTATTCATATGGATGAAAATGTAATTAATGGATTATAAGAAATTGTGTCAAAATCAAGCTGTAATATAATTTTCATTTTTTATGTATATTTTTTTAAAAAATAAATCCTAAAAATGATTAAAGAAGTATAGATAAATGATAAAAAGAAGTTTATTTATGAATTATAACATATGGAAACTTCTTTAATGTCTTGGAATTTTCATATAAATTTTTTAAATTGTATAGAATTATTTAGAGACCTTGTGCTTTGATAGCACGTGATTCTGAGGCACAGTGATCCCAGAATGGAATTTTTAACTTTTTTGAAGTTCGTTTAAGTAAACGTGAAAGCAGGTTTTTATAACGTTTAAACTAGTGATCAGATCAAAAATATAAGGGCACTTTTGAACTTGTAACACTGGGATTCACCTTGAAAGGATCTAACTTTGATCGGCAAGGGTTGGGTGGAAAAGTTAGTTTTTAGACTTTTAATAAAATAATAAAATAGCTAAAAATGTTATTTTATTTTCTTTTCTCACTTTTGAGTGGTGGGAGGAAGTGCTACGGTGCGATGATGAGGTTCATTAAAGTAACCTTCTTAATGGATTGTTTTTATAAAGCATAACAGATATATTTTTTTCATAAATGAAATAGTGTAACGACGTGATGTTGTAGCGTAACAGAAGAGTTGTGATGTGTTTTCTTTTAATAAGATAATACATTGGAGAGTTGAGAATTAAACCTTGTAAATTCTCTGATGAACCTACAGTAAGGATTCCCTCCAAAGACGAATGAAAAATATTGGAAGGATCACAAGAAATGTCAATGCTTTATGAATAACGGGACTAGGAAACGACAAACGACAATAGAGACTGAATCCTTGAGGGCAAATCGCTTCACCGAAGAGAGGCGATTGAGGTAGGGGTTTGTTACTTTTTATAATTTCCCCATTCTTATTATAAAAATAATGAATGCAGATTAACCCACGAATAGGTTAATCTACGGATCGTACGTTCCTAAGGGAGAGTGTCTTTCTTGGGTTTTTTATCCGAGATGTAATTATTTATTTGATAAAACATCATCCCCAAACCTCCCCCTATTTTAAAACTATAATGTGGAGGGATTGGGCTGACATGAACAAGGCTTGATCCCCTATTCTTGTGCATTCTTCATGGTCAAGCATTTTAAAGGGGCGGCAAGGCGAATTTGAGGCCTTCGCAGAGAAGGCAACACCCCACGAAGGCCGGAGGCGCATTCGGTGCAAAGAACGGTCCACCGTTGTAGACCCAGTGGCCCATGGAAAGACCCCGTGGAAGTGGACACAGGTGGGTGGTGGCACACCAAGACTGTGCATTGGAGTTGGCTACCGCGGATGGATCGGGCCGCGGCACAGTGGGAGGAGCAGCCTGTTGGGATGGCGGATGGCAGCAGGGACATGGCCCGCAGCCACGGGTAATGGTTCTTGGGGGCCACGTGGTCTCTTGACCACATTTGAGAGTTCGACTGACCACATATCGATGGTCCACAGTCACTTGACTGCAATGTAGAATGTAGCCTCATTGATGAACCGCAGGGCGAGGGGAGTCAGACACAGCTTCCAGCTTTGTCCTGGCCAGGCGGGCCGGGAAGGGCGCGAGCCAAACCTGTGCCCCAACGGGCTAGCCCGAGCCAGACCCAGGCTGGCCCAGGTTCGTATTGGGTTGGCAGACCTGGGTTGGTTCGGTGGACCCTGTGCCGGGTCGGGTCGGGTCAACCTGACCGGTTCAGCCCGGATCCGGACCCAACTGGCCCCTTTTGGAAAAAACACTAATAACTTTTAAATCAAGCATCTGATTGATGATCTGTTTGTGGTATCGGAACCCTCATGACAAGGGGGGTCTTTTGTAATAATTTATAGTGGATTTAATGGAATTTTAATTTTGAATAATGGCTTGGGGATCGGTTCTCCTGATATCAAGAATGCTACATGCGAAAACATTATGGTTGGCTGAGACCTAAAGACTGATGACAAGCGACCCTATGTGGATCGGTTACTATGGACCAATGGGAAGCAGCTTCTGTGTGACCTGGTAGGCCCACGGTGGGGAGTGGCTTCAGTGTGACCTAGCAGACTCACGGTACTCGATAAGAGGATTACCTCAGTATGTCCAAGGTGGGAAGTGGATTCTGTGTGACCCGACATGCCTATGGTCAGGAGTGGCTTTTTTGTGACCCAGCATACCCATGGTAATCATCAGGGATGATTACCATAGCAGTCTCAAGGTTAGTGGGAAGTGGCTTCTGCATGACCCAGCAGGAGCACTATATTCATTTATGAGGAGTTCTCCAGAATCCCATGGTGTTCGATGATGTGACTAATGGTTCTACTTTCCTACTCTAAATTATACCTGGTGTGAGTTATCTTGCTTCGTGATCATGCTTCATGATCATGCATTTAGGTTTTATTGTGGATTTATTTGTGGTATTTCCTTGTTATTTTGGGGTCCCTACAAAGTATTTTGTTACTCACCCCTACACAAGCTTCGTTGGCACGTGTTGTGTCTGGTGCAGATGATCGTCGCCTTGATGGAGGACTTAGTGGCCTAGGACCCGGTGATTCCTAGTGAGACCAGGAAAGAAGGGCATACTTATACGGCTTCTAACAACTACTCTATGCTTACCCATCTTGTGGGGTTTCTATCAGACAGCTTTCAGAGTTTTCATTGTACTTTCCTGTTTTTAGTTTATCTTTTGTTGGGTTTTTATTCTGGCCCATTTGACATGTATTTTGAACTTTTACTTAGTGGTTGTTTTGTGGAATTCATGTTTAATTTTCCATATTTGTGGTGTGGTTGTGTGTTCATGTATATAGGTACACAAGTAAATGCCTCCCACTTGCAGTTTGACACCTTCGGCGCTAGTCGCTAACCCTTGGCCTTTGGGGGGCAGGTTTGGGGTATGTCACAGCATGGGCCCTAGGGCACAAGTCGTGACAACTTTTGATTCAATCTTCATGAAGAAAATAATAGAATTTTTTTAGACGGATTGATCATATGGGAATCAAAACATAATAGATAGAGAGGAAAATTACCTTCTAAATTTTTTAAATAAGTCAAATCCTTTGGAAGGAGGTCTTAATCAATAATAGAGTAGAATTAAAGATATATAATTCATCAATGAACATCATGAAAAACACTAACATGGAAGAGAAAGGTTCCAACACTTAAGATAGAAAGAAAAACTTTCCCTTTCCTTTACTCTTGAATTCTCAAACATGATTTAACTTCATATATAATAAATAAATTCTTCCTAATAAACTATTTTAAAACATTATTTGTATATAATACATATTATTATAAATAATTTTATTCATTTATTACATATATATTTGTTATTTAGAGTTTATATTCATCATTTAATGTTAGTAGTTTTAATTGAATCATACTAGTTTCAATATAGAGATTTATATAGTAATTATTAGTTAATAAGTAAATCATTTACATAATATACATGGTACTGGAATCATTATTTTCCAAAGATTTTTGAAATCCCATATTTATTTCATGGAATGTATTTATATGATTTTCACATATGAAATTCTAAGAATGCTCATTTTGGGTATCTTTATCAATAATAACAAGTTATAATATAATTTCCATTAATTTTGGTGCCACCAATTAAAACCCATAATAATAATAGTATAATTTTCACTTCAAAATCATATATTGCCATTATTTATGTTTTGATACTCATCTGTGATGAAGATAATCAATATAGTATGTCGTCATTCATGTATGCGGATACAAAGTCTAAAACGAGAACATTTTATATGATTTAATGAGCAAGAATATAGTTATATTGTCATAATATAAATTTTAAAGAAGCATAATATTGTTAATAAAATATTTTTAGGGTACTTTATTGGGTTTAAAAATAGTGAAAAGTAGAGGATAATTGAAAAAGATGGGAAAAATAACTATTTTCATACATTGATAGAATCCTTATTTATCATAATAACTTCCTTCATAATGAAATAATTTTTTCTAAATATTATGATCAAGATATCTAAAACATGATAGAGGACTTTACAGGATAAAATCTTGGTATATATTGAAAAGGAAATAAAATTAGGGGTGTGGGGGTTGTGTGGATGGAGGTGGTCCATATATAAATGATTTATTAGTTTCATTATCAATCCTTAATGGTAAAGGAATTTCATAATAACATGAAAAGTGTCCCATAATTGTAAAAACCCATGGTTTTACAAGATTAACTATATTATTAACAAGTTTTTTGGTTTTTTATTTTTTTAGTTTTATACTTCAGTTTTACCTTATACACTATGTTACTATTTTTTATAATTTAACAAATATATTCACTATTCTCCCCTAGTAACTTATTTTTCACCAAAAATGAAATCGAACCACTTAGAATTTTTTTCCCTAATTTTGAATACAAAATTTATTTTATCAAAATCAATGTCAACACATGGGATATAAAAATCCATAATTCTTTAGAAAAAAAATATTTTTTGTCCAATAAAGGAAAAAATTAGAAAAAAAAAGTGAAATAAATTAGTCACTGAATTCATTCCCAAGTAAATTTATCAAAAGAAACAAAAGTTACAAAGAAATCATGCAGTTTAAATAGCTTACACCAGTAAAAAATTATGGGGGATACAAGTTAGGTCTTTATAGAGAAACAGTCCAAAAGATCAAGTTGCATAAAACATGTTTGAGACCTATTATCATCCTATTAAAAACTTCCTCCATAGAGGGCATAAGTTTCTTCCCATTGAGGGAACTTCATACAAATATTATACCAAGTTAAATGATCCCATTCAATGTAGAAAAAGTGATATTTATTAGAGGAAGCTTCAAACCCACCATCCAAGATCATCTTAGAAGACAAGATGATCAGAACTGAAAACCAAATAATTTTCCCAAGAGGAAATGGTTGTCTCTTATAAACAACTAGAATGAGTGAAAAAAAAATCAAATTTCAGGAGTAAAACACACATCAACACCATAAAAATTTGCGGCATTCATCGTCTCCTCATTGAATTTTTCACTATGCAGTTTCATCGTAAATATGACGCAACCACCAATGCACTACACTGAAAAAGTATCCAAATACCTTATCTGAAATGACATGAAACTGTTCAATATAGTAAATAGCTCCCAAAATTCATATAAAAATAACCTCATATACCTCACATAACAAAAAACTTTAACATAGGAAACTAAAATAAAAAAACCATCATAACACATCAAGAAGAATCTGATAAAAATATCTAAGAGTGATCAAAAGATTAAGTGAGTTTATCAAGAAGACATGGTTTAGAAGTCCACATGAATTTGTATATATTACCAAAAAAATCTCCCACTACCTCAAAAGAATCAGTGCACACACAAACCGGACAATCACCAAAATAACCCAAAATCCAAACATCCTTTGCACTTGTATGACCATGAGAATCTGTGTAAGCATAAGACCAAAAATGAAAAAGGGTCTACAAAAACAATTAGTTCCCATCCAAATAAAAATAAATCTAAAGCACTATCCTCAAACATCAAACCAATAATTCCATAAGACATCAAAAACTTGATTAAAATAATCAACAGAGATGTATTGAATCTACAAACCATAGAATAGATATATTTCCATTTTACATTCCTATATATAATTATATGCACTTGTTTTTTATGATTTCATTGGGGTCCCACCATGAATGTTCATGCGTACATTGTGTGCACTGCCATTATTGTTGTCTCGCAATCCCACATTCCAAAGGTGTGCTTCTTTCATCACTTTCATCAGTGATGTCTTCTCCCTGGTCAAAATAGGATGATGGGATGTTAGTTCCTCCTTCCATGGATTCCTCCTTGGAGATAGTTCCCTAGCACAAGTCTCCCTCTTAAATTAAAGTAAAGTTCATGATACGCATTCTTGGTTCCATATCTTTTTAGACACTAGTTAATTAACCTGCTTCTATATGTACATTTTGTTCATCTTGATAGGTAAGAAACCTTCGGTCTAGAGAGTAGTCATGTTGGGCATCATTATACATGAATGGACATTGAGAGTCTTGGTCACCTATACTCTTACTCATTGATGGAATCTCATATGAGGCATCTTAAGGTGTGGAACCCAAGTAATCTCATGTAGATCACAAGGTAGAAATTCCATAGGTATATGTCCTCCAAGACTTTTTACCTCAGGGATCCCATATTTATGCATAGGGTATGTATTATGGGACAAGTCACACGTTTAACCTCTTATAGTGAAAGATATGAACATCTGATTGACACTAACTAGGGAATAAGATTAACGTCTTGTGTAGACTGTCATAGGTTAATGTCTTGTGGGGAGATAATGGTTGACCATAACTCCCCTTGAGGTGGATCAAGAAGGTGTGTCTCTAAAAGGGAATATGTCACACTGTAAAGGTTTACCGATGGATGGATCATGATTCCCCTTGAGGAAAACTCGGGAGGTATGTACCTCAAAGGGAATATGTCCCACCATAAAGGTTTACTAAATTATGTTAACACCTAGTGATGAAAACCCCAAGTTTCATACCCTCAAAGAAAATATGCCACGCTATGAATGTTTATCGATGGATGGGAACACCTTGTGGAGGTGAACCTAGGAGGTGTGTTCCTCAAAGGTAAGATGTCACACCATGAATGTTAGATCATAACACCTCTTTAGGTGGATCCAGGAGGTAAATCCCTATGATGGGGAACCTAATTTTACCTTTGGTTAGGGTTTAACTTTAGTGAAGCTTCTTATGTACCCTATTTATAAGATAAGTATCAAACCCCACATAATTCAATGTCATAATTTAAGTTCATGTAAAATGAATGATCCATGTAGTTTAATTTCATGTGTTAAGGATACTTGTGTCATGAAAGGATAATCAATGATGTGTGGTGTGGGGTTTACACATTGAATTTATCCTATTCAAGAGGATTTCACTTGGTTTTATTGGTGTGGGGATCATGTAGTGATCCACTGGCTAAACTGTCATACCATGGTGGGGGAGAAGGTGTGGGGATTATGCATGGAATCCAACCAGGTGTTGGTGTTTCATCCCTAGGAGTGGAGAATGTGGAATCCCATGATGATCATACATGGAGAATCATGTGTTCATAACATAGGGTAATAATACAGTTCTATGTCATGTTCTAAGGACATTTTCATGAAGTTTAACATCATATGACTAGAATTTGGAACAAGGAAGTTTTACATCCTCCATCTCATACATGGGTGGACTCACTCCATACCCATATGGATTACGTGACCAATGCTCATGTTCCAATGGGAGGGGAAGTCTATGGCACTGCTAGGGTACAACGGTGAGAGAAGTGATCAGTCAGAAGGTCCATGTTATGTCCCCTAGGATGAGAAGAAATAGGGATTATATTACCTATGCTGAGAGGAAAACAGTAATTGGTTGTCTTGAGCCACACTTGGGGTGAAGTGGGAAGATATAAGAGTGGGTGGAACAGGTCAAATGGGGACTCTAGGTGAAGCTAAACCAATCTTGGATGGGTTTCAGGACCCTGGAAACTCAACCTTCACAAAAAAAGGTCAGCAGAAGAGAGGAACCATGGGGAGTCCTAGGATAGAGTTTTTGTGAATCTTTTTTTCTCACGGAGATGTTCTTTGCAAAGATCACATTCTTCACAGAGTTTAGGTGTTTCTGGAAGGAGTAGGATTTGTGAAACATGGTGACCTTTCCTCAATGGGAAGTCTATATTCATGAGGATGGTGCTTTGTGAAGTCTGAATGCTTCATGAAGCCTCAAATGTAAAAAAGTTCCTTCTTCCTTCATGAAGGGAATAAGCCTTCGTAAAAGGAATATTTACCTTTTTTATATGATTCCATAACACATAGTAGGTGGTTTCGTGAAGTTAGGATAAGTGGGATGATCTATTTTATTTTTCTCTATGAAGATTAGGAGGTTTTTTAATTGGGAGAAATTTAGAATCCGAAAGGTTGGGTAATCATCCCTAAAAAATTGTACTAAAGGGGGTATTTATAGTAAAGGGGTTTTGAAAATATTGGTTTCCTTCATGAATAATTAGGGTCTTCGTGAATAGGCATGGCTCTATGAGTTGGAATTCTGTAGTCATGAAGACACTATCAGATGTTCATGCGGTCACGAAGTGCTGTAGGAATCATAGAGGGACACCATCATGTATTCATGCATTCATAAAGCAAAATTCTCATCCATGGAGAATCTTAATATCTAGTCATTCTTAAAGGAGTAGAGCTTCTCAAATTATACCCTTAAGAGGGATTTTTGTGCTACATTGTCCCATATATTCTCTGAACCATCCTTTCCTTTCTCAACCATTCTCATTGTCTGCGTATTAAAGAACCAACAAATCCCCCCTCCCTACAATGGTATATAATGGGGAGAAGGAGGGTTAGATTATAAGGGATAATCTCTAAAAAAATTCAATCAACTCCCTTCATGAAGCTCATTCGCGAAGCATGATCATGATGAATGTTTCATGAAAATTCACAGAGCGGGGACCATTGTGGTTCTCAGGGGGATGTACACCTATAAATAGTAGAGGGGTCCTCTTTAAATCTATCATAATTTCACTTGAAAAAAAATATTACTCTCTTTTCATGAAGCTCTCACCCTCTGCGAGCTCTTTGGATATCGATCCTCATCCTTTTCAAAGATCTTTGTCTCTGTAAATTTACCTTTGTGAATTTTCTCATCAAATCAGACTCTGTAAACCTAAGATTATCCAAAAAAACCTATTCAAGACATATCTCTTTGAATGGACTTCATGAAAACCCCTCACGAACTAGAATTATAAAATAGATAAGTCTTGAATCAAATGTATTTTCAGGGAGTTAGTGCTGATGTAGATCGTATGGGAGACATGGATTGAAACATCATGATCATGGAGAGATTCTTAATATCCTTGGACCAAGAATTACTTTCGGTGTTACTAAAAGAGTCTTAAAAGTATTACTCATTGTGTTAGGGGTTTCCACTTTACGAATTGGGGTTGAGAGATGAAGATCTTATCCCAGAGTTGAGAAAAAATGATCCAGTCTACTGGTTTAGGGGTTTAACGAGGAAATACCAATGGCATGGGGTTGCCACATGTCATATCTGGAAGGATAGTGCACTAATCATAGAAGACGTCTTCTATAACCACATAAAAAAATATCAATGGGGAGAAGCTGGAAGATGAGCCATCCCCTATGAAGTATGAGACTATACTCAAGGTGAGATTAAGGGATATGCCAAAGGGGTGGACTAATTGTTAGGATATATGCTAGGGTGGAAATTTCAAATATGAATGGGATTGGGACTACTGGATTTTTGCATCAGGCCTTGAGTTTGAAGCAGAGCTAAAGTAGGTGGGACTTTACGATGTGGCATGTCCTTCATGATTTCATGTCTACCACCCTCATGAAATCATGCTGGAAATTCTGAACATATGGTCACCATAGACAAAAACCTTCTATCTACATCATGGGGAGATCAGAGTCATCCTATGAAACCTTCATCAAATAGTAGGGATCCCGGTCCTAGGGGTGATGTATGATGAGTTCCTCCTCGTAGAGAAGTTGTGGGGATACCAAGAGCAGTTTTTGGCCATAACGAAGGCACTGTTGGATCTAGTGTAAGGAACCAACAAAGAAAAATTAGAGATGAGGGATATACCCTTCATGTTATGGTTTGTTTTCATGTTGATATGTGGCTACATTCTCCCAATAAGGGATGCACACATGGGGGTGCGACTGAGCACCTTCATAATGGCGTTGATACCGATGACAGGGCAGCATGTTAATTCGGTTGTTCCTATACTGGAAAAGTTTTATAAGGCTCTTCGCCACATCAGGGGGGAATACACCACCATGTTTGTGTGGGAAAATCCATTTCTTGTACATATGTGTGGAAGAAAACATGGGGGATATGAGTACCCAAACCCCATCTCTCTTCCCAGCACAAACTTCTAGCCGGTGATACTGAATATCACAGGGAGTCTCCCATTCAAGTTGATTTTGATGGACATGATGGAGAAGGTTGGACTGGTAAAACAATTCATATTTCATATATTCTCCATACCAATGGGGATGGTAATCGATGACAGTAGTGGGATCGTCGAGAAAATATCATTTCTTCTGGCCTTCTAAGGTGCGGTACTGGTGGGGAGAGTTTATTGTGAGCGAATATGTGAACCATACAATTCTCACTGGTTTGCAAGACGGTGTAGGTGTGTGCAAATGATGAAACCAAATGTATACTCAAAGGTGAATCATGAGTTCCATATTAGGTGATGAGGTAGATCTAGTGCATGTTTACGCATAAGGATGGAAAGATTTGAAATGATATGTTTCCACCTACCACTGCATATGGACTTGTCCATGAATATGAGTAGAGTTGGGCGAGCACATATCCTAGGGATGTACTGAGGTTCTAGCCCACTCATTCCAATTAATGGGGCCTCAACTATGAATATGGGTGTGAGGACAAGTGTTGGATGGAGGGCACTGTGGTAGCAGACATGTCTTAGTAGTCTGGGAAGTGATATCCGATTTGGTGGTTCATGGGCCCGGGTGGGTAGGGGTCGCAGGGAGAGGATAAGTATCATGCTCAACACTCTAGGGAAAGTGGAAACATGATGAAGGTGATACCTCTAGGTAAATCATGAGGGTGCATGTTCAAGGACTAGGGACATGAATTTTTTGACTGAACATTGACAATGATGTTTTGTTTCCCAACACCTAGGAGATATGGGGACTTCACAATAAAATCTCCATCCCCTAGGGTATAGAAATATCTCATCATTGATGGTATATTCCTCACCAGGTCGGTCCATGTAAATGTGGGTTTATACGCTCCCTATTCTGAGGAAATGAAATACATGGAAGAGTTGGAGGACATGATATACTCACTGGGTACTGCGCTTCCCCTGACTGATCAGATGAAGAAGCAGTTGGGCATGTCTTCCCCTCCATTAACTCTTGTAGGTCATGTGGCTGAGGGAAAAGAACTAGAAGACTCTTGGGGGATTGATTCTTATCAGATCTTAGATGAATATATACATCCTATTGTTGATCAGGTAAATCCTCTGACCTTTTTGCATTCCCAGGCATCACTCAATATTTAAACTCATCGCCCAATCCCTTCTTTTACTTGTGCAGGAATCAGACATGAAGGAGGGGGAGGTTCATGATAGGCCTCATATGGGTTGAGGGAACCAAAATCCATGAAGGGTTGAGTGTGGGGTCCCTTATTAACGTTGTAGTCATGGGCATCCAACCATCGCACCTTCTATTGAAACTGCTACTATAGAGAGAACATTGACTGGAGAATTACATGTGAACCTCCAAGAGCTTATCGTTGGGCTTTACAACTCATGTAATTATTTTTCTCATTTATTCCTTTGTTATATTCACTTTTTATTCCTATTATTGGATAACACAATTTGGAATGGCGGCTTGATCAATGTTTGGGACTTGACCACCAATATCAATGCCCATATTAGATGCGCCTGGGGCTGAAGTGGCGATGGTGGATGCTTCCCTCCCGATGAGAATGGTCTAGGAGACTGAGATGGTCAGGACAACTGTGGAGGTTCCACCGGAGGGGAATCTTGAGAATTCACCTATGGAAATGCTGGATAAATGAACTATAGTGGTAGAATATATCATAGAGGCTCCACCATAAGCAGCTATTGGTTCCAAAGTTGAAAGGAAGTATATGGAAATTGTATTGGGGGGCAAAGTGATTAGGGGCTACATTGAATGTGTGGGCCCCAGAATTTCTAGTGGTGGAAGCTATGGGGGATGAAGGTGATGTTGTGCTACCAAAATGGGTGTTTGAGGGAGATGTGATATTCATGTCCACAGTATCAATGCCACAAGGGAAAGCAGAATCTTCTGCTTCTCATGGAGTGTCAAGTGAGGAACTATTCTTAGAGATAGTTCTCAAGCCACTCACATCTTAAGACCTGCACCTAGAGGATCCATCCAATATTATATTGGTGGTTTTTATTCTATATGATCCTTCACCAATTGGATAATTAAATGATTCTAGATCGGAGGCTTCTGAGGAGAATCGGATCATTCATCACAAGTCGTGGAGGTACGTGAAGAATTTCATCACCTGCACTCAGATAGCTGAACTTACACAATGGATAGGATCATTTAGATATTGTTTACTTATTCTGGGGACCGATGGGGTGATTCTTAGTAACCATCATGCACTGTACTGATATTTCCTCATCAAGCGAGCACATGTGTAATGGCAGGATCTTGATTTGGACTAGATGAAGAAAAAAAATTGATGGGTCAAGCACTTTAGAAAGCTAAGGAGTAGATTTATTACCTAGAGAAGCTATAATAGGACCATGAAACAGTTGATACTACCCAAACTGATATTATCAATATCTTGAAGGCCTAGTTGGAATTGGTTTAGTCTAATGTGGCATATGTGACATTCTTGGTGACTTAGTGATATTATGAGTAGGACTGAAAGCGAATCATGGCAAAGGATGTCCCCTCCAAATATGATAAGGAAAAAGGGGACATGGTGGTGTGGGAGCTGATATTGGAGGCCACTCAATGAATGTTTCTCAATTTTTAGTGCTCAATCACCAAGGTCAAACTTTGAAGTAATTTTGAAAAGGAGGGGCTCCAATATGTAGATCACCCTCAAAAACTTTTTCTTGTTCATTAATTCATGCTTTTAACATGTTTTTTCACTTCGATAATATTTATGACACAACCAAAAACTAATACCTAAGACCACGTGATCCATGACTGGAGTGAGAAATAAGGGATGACCATGTGATTTCTAGTTCATATGAGAATTTTGGGGATGATAGAGGTTACGACTGGGGAACAAAGCTCTCAAAACAATGGATTTTCTTTTCCAGTGTGTTTTTATAAATGAGTGGGGTAACTCTAGTGGTCTTGAATTCTAACAGAACAAAGCGGAATGGGGAGTTTTAATCACAACACCCAAAACTTGGGAAACAAGGGGAGAGGAATCATGATACAAGACAACTGATGACCATGTTCGAAACATAGAATCTATATCATTTATCTGGGAATCGGGACAAAATAAATAAGGTTTTTCCGATGACCATATTCAAAACACGTAATTTTCCTCATAGTGTCATCCAAAGTCTTCCTTGGCATTAGCCCAAGATGTTAGGTGAGCCTTGGATAGAGACTATTCTATTAGGGGGGTCCCTTCAGATGTGAAGGAGGATGAGTATCCAAATAAGGGGCACAAAAGGTGTGGAAATGGAGTTGTGGAATGTTTGAATGGATTTCAACACTCCTGGAATCAAACTACTGTGGCTTGGAGCACATTGTTGTGGGTATATCAGCCTAAACAAAGGTCAAACTCATCTTCTAGGGGAAGCATCATCTCGGAAGCCGACCAACAGTCGATATTATGGTAGATGACTAACACCTGTAGAAAAAGAGGTTCTAGGGTGAGGGCCCAAGATTCCCTACAGATTTATGACATGCGATGATAATGTTAAGCATGTAGTTTTTCATCATAAGATAAGGATGGTGCATTGTGTAGTTTATCATCCTGTGATCATGAAGTGGAGTGTATGGGGATTATACACTGAGCGGCCCATCACTCCTTCCTCATGTTAGGTTAAGAGGGAATCCCATGTCCATTACATGGGGTAGAATCATTGTTTAGCATCATGCAAAAGGGACGTAGTGAACCAATGTGAAGGACACCTTCCTAGATGTGAGAGTTAATGGTGGAGGGTATCATAATTGGGAGATTCTACACTGAGTAATAGAATGTGGGGTGGGTCGCAAATAGTTTGGGGCTGTGTTCCATGGACAATGCAACATGGCACGGTAGCAGGCTGATGTCGGTAAGGGGATACCCTCTCAAACTAGAGTATCGAATCTTCTCATACATAGATATGAGTCATCCCAAATTCATATAGGGTAAGGATACAGTTTAATGTCATGTGATAAGGATTTTGGAACACAATTTAATGTCATGAGACCAAGACGATGGTTGTTATGTAGTTTAATGTCACGCGGCTAGGATGTTCCTTCCTCATATCAAGCTATGAGGCCATCTTAGCCCACTGATGGGTAAAAGTAATTGAATGGGGCTTATACCTAAAAATGAGGCCCAAATTATATTTTGGGGTGATTATGTTGTAGATAACGAATGGTTTCATGGTGAATCTATAGTTGTTCCCAGAGATGGAAAGCTTAGGCTTCACTACATATCCCATGAGGATGGAAATCAAGCCATATGTGGTTCTGAATTCTATACACATAGTTTGAGGTCATATAGTATAGAGAATGGGATGAAAGGGGGAGTCAAGGGTGTTCATGAAGTATTATAGTTAAAACCCAATGTGAATAAAGCCAATGAGGCCCTGCACCATGTGGAACGATCCCAAATCTAGTTTTTCATTTTTTAAGTTCATATGATATGGGCCATGTAAGTTAGTTTAAATTCATGATGATTGGACTATAAAACCGGTTACTTTGAAAATATTTGTGTGGTGAAGTAGAGGTAAACCCCGATGTGAATAGAGCCAAAAGAGGATCACGTACCACACAAGTATCAGGATGTAAAACAACACATAGTTTAGAATCATAATGCATAGACTAGAGAAAAGGGAGAGAATAGTTTTACATCATGATTCTTGGACTAGTTTGTTCATCCCATATTCATTATATGGGTCATCCTGAATTTATACGAGGTAAGACTTTTGTTTAACATTGTGTGTTGAGGTTATTAGGATTTGTAGTTTAAATTCATATAGCTCATACTGTAGGGAATGAAAATAGTTTAAGGTCATAACGGTTTGGACTTTTTGAGATTAGTTTAAGGTCATTTTTCATGGACCATAGGGTGGATACTAGTTTAAGGTTTAAATGATTGGACCATGGGCTCTTAGGTTATGGTCATAGAGTTTGGACCACAGAGGAGCAGGGTGATTATTTCAAAAAGGGGTATGCATAGTGAGGCAGAACAACCTGGTGTTAATGAGGGACCTAGGAGAAGTCCCTTATGACACACTACACATTCCAGAGAAAATCTCCATACAGTTTAATGTCATGATGCTTGGACTTAGACTTATAGTTTAAAGTTATAGATTTCAAACCATGGAGTAAGTAATCTACCCAAAAGGGATATGTGTGGAGTGATAATAAAAACCTTATGTGAATGGGGACCAAGGAGTCCCATGTCATATGACACATTCACACAGTTTAAAGTTGTGATTCTTATACTTAGGCACCTAGTTTAAGGTCCTAGATTTTGGACCAATGGGGGATTATAAAATGGATATATATGGCTTGGATAAGTGAAAAAAACTACATGAATGAGGGACATGGTGTCACAATTCCATACCACATATTCTTGGGGAGATGTACATATAGTTTAAAGTTATGTTCTTGGAATTAGGTCTTGTTCCGCTTGACCACATGAGTAAAAAATCTACCAAACCCCCTAAGAAAACGTGAGTCCTGTACAGTGTGGGAAGCAAGGAGTGGTGAGGTAATTTTCTTGACACATAGAAGCACATAAAAAGGGTAAGGAGAAGCCAGGGTGGGATTGTACCAAAGACATTGACCTACCTACTCAATGCACACAGATGCACAGAGGGGTAACACCAAGGGTGTTGGAATTCCACCATGACATAGGGAGATAGAATGGAGATAAGTCAAAACTTTTAAGACCTAGATGAGGGAAGAACAATGGGTAGGGATCAAATTTTGACCAAGTTCAAAACACAGGGACCAAAACCACACCAAAAAAGAATGGGGCGAGCAAATGTAGGATCGACTATTGACCAAATTCGAAACAATAAATTATAAATTTGTGGCCAAATATCCATCAGTGCATTTACTAAGGACAGGAGGTGATCCATTTTGGCCAGGCAACATCACCCTTGGGGAACCCATTTTGATTGAAAAGATGAGGGAAATGCATACCGAAAGAGACTCAAAGTGTGATAATGGAATGAATGAATGTCCATATATTATTCAACACTCTTGGATCCATACCATAGCGCATCTGAGAATCTCAATAGGGAATATCATGGTTCGAACGTAGATGTTGTGAATAGATTAAGGTCATATTCTATAGACCATGGTGAGGATTCTCCAAATGGATATGTGCAGTGTGGAAAGTTGATAAACCTGGTGTGAATGAGGACTAAGGAGGCCTAGTTCCACCCAAAACATTCCTAGAAGTGGTTTCATGTAGTTTAAGTTTATATGGTATATATAATAACAAATATTTTAAAGTCATGTTGCTTAGACTATGAGGGATATTAGCTCTAAGGGTATATGTGTGGAATGAAAGAGGTAAAACCTAATGTGAATAGTGACTAGAAAGATCATGTACCCCAAAATTACCAGAAGGAAAACTACATACAGTTCAAGGTCATAATTCTTGGATTGTAATTGAGGACAAGGGGATAAATGGTTAGTAAATTTGTGGCTGGACCCAGAGATGAGAAGTTGAGGAATTTCTATGTATCTTATAAGGATAAAGATAAAGCAAGATGTATTTCTGAAACAATTCATAGAATGAAACTAAAACCAATGGAGATGATCTTATCTAGTGAGATAATCGGGGTATCCCACAGTTGTTGTGAGGAATCCCATGTTCGGGTCATAGGGTAAGATCGTAGTTTAATTTTGTGTATTGAGTACATTTTTTCATCCTGTATTTATCACACATGGAATCTTGGTTTAATATAGGGTAAAATTATATATGGGAAAGATGCATACAAAAATTATCTAAGGTAAGCCTATAGTTTAATGTCATGCACTAAGGATGTTAGGCCTTTTAGTTTAATGTCATACAACATAGACTGTAGGGTTTCTTCTAGTTTAAGGTCATAGGTCCTGGACTGATTTCAAACTGTTTAGAGTTATGTTGCATAGAACAATCATATAGTTTAATGTCATTTGACCAAAGACTTATACCATGTATTTTAGCATCTTGTGGAAAGGAAATGACAGGCTCCTAGTTTAATGACATAGGGTTCATACCATAAGGTTCCCAAATGGATATATGTAGTGAAGTGGATTGAAAAAACTGATGTGATGAGGGATAAGGAGGCACAAAACCACACCACATATTCCTGATAAGACTTACACATATTTTAAATTCATGTTTCTTGGACTATGAGTGAGTACAAGGGCCTGAAGGGTTGGTGAATTTTCATCTTGGCCTAGAGATAAGATGTTTGGGCATCGCTACATATCCCATAAGGATGGGAATCAAACCACACATAGTTATAAAACATGGCATGGTTGATTACCATTTCTATTGGGTACAACCCTCTCTGGTGAGGGTAATTGAAGCACCCCATCGTTGTCATGGGGCATCCCATGTTCGGGACATGAGGTAATTTCCATCTCTTATTCAAAGGAATCATGGTTTAAAACAAGGTAAAATTGTCACTTACTAATAGGTATCTCGGTCTTGAATAGGGTAGAATCATAGCTTAACTTCATGCATTGAGGATGTTTTTCTTTGTAGTTTAAAGTCATATAGCGTACACTATAAGGGTTGCCTCTAGTTTTAGGTCATAGAACCTGGACCATATGTGAATAGTTTAAGGTTGTGCTACATGGACCATAGGGTGTCTATTAGTTTAAGGTCTTAAATATCATACTATAGGGTGACCCAAATGGATATTTTTATCATAGATAGTTAAAAAACTGATGTGGATGAGGGACAAGGAGGCTTATATCCACACCACACATTACTAGAAGGATTATCAAATAGTTTAGAATTATTATACTTGGACTTGAACTCCAAGTTTAAGGTTATAGAGTTTCGACCAACCACACATTTTAAAATAATGTGATTTGGACATGGTTAGGCAGTTTAATGTTTTATGATAAGTATGATGGTTTTTATGCAGTTTATCATCATGAACTTAGGATGTTGAAAACTCCTCAAATAAAGTACTACTTAAGACAAATGGGGTTGGTTGGAGGTTTGATATACTCTCTATCCATGGTGATTAATGAGTATGCACTATTAGAATAAACCTTCTGAATTATGTATGGTAATTACCATTTTGTCTCTAACTTTGGTGGCTTCTTTCTAGGTATCATTAGCATTCTGAGAGCTATTATTGTGTCACCCTAGAGGAAGGAGAGAAGGTGGGCCTTATTTTTGAACACTTTTGTTATCCTCTTCGGGTGTATCTATAGTTTATGAAAGTCTTAGAGCTTTTTATCTTTGAGGGATTAAATCTTGGCTAGACATACTTATACTATTCTATCTAGTGCTTGCTGGTTATAGACTACTATTCAAAGTGATGTTAACCAAACCTAAATGTGAAGTATAACCTTTGTTCTGTACACTAGGGAATATGGAGTTACCTGGGAGGAATTCCAAATCATTATTTGATATTACCAGAGGGATTTAGGGAGCTTGTCCCACCAAATTTTATTTTTTTGGCCCACCATCTTCTCCATAATGTTATAGAGGGTCTTATTTAATGCCTCAATTTTTCCATTCACATGCACATGGTAGCGAGAAGTATGGTTTATCAGATATTATAATTTCTATACCACATTTTTAGCCTGATAGTATGAAATTTTGATTCGTTGTTGGTGATAATGGAATGAGCGACTCCAAATTGGTGGATGATGTGGGAGCTCAGGAATTTGATTAGAGATAATGTATTGACTTTCTTGATAAGAATCACCTCTATCCACTTGGATAAGTAATCTATCGTAGTAAAAATCAACCTACAATGGAAAGTTGTTACTAGTATATAAGGGATAACAACATTGAGTCCCCATACTATAAAGGGTCAATAATACATGGTGGTGTGGAGGGGCTCTGGTGGTCCATGTACAAAGTTGTAATGGATCTGAAATGCATGATGCATCTTGGAGAACTTGATGTAATCGTAGACCATGGTAGGCCATAAGTAGCCCAACCTTTGAATCTGATGGGAGAGATTCAATAATTTTTAATTTTTTCGATAGGACCCAACATGAACTTATTGCATAACCTAGGGAATAACATCTCCATGTATAAAATGGAGGATAATTCCATCGAACTCACATATGTACAGAGTCTACTTGAGGTTGGTCCCACTATAGAGGTTGAACTACATTGTGCACCGATGAATGTGCTCATGATCATCTTGATATATTGGGATAATACCACATAATAGATACTCAATGAAATAATTTTTTCATTTAGATGTTTCCTTTTATACATGGGAAACTAGGGGGTCCAGATGTGGAGACACTAGGATTCATCTGATTTAACTGTTGGTTGTCATCATTATCTGGAATAATGGGAGCAATGAATCTCTAATGTGTCACATGAATGAATAGGTCATCCAAGTTAGCCTCTACAGTAGAGGTGGATAGACTCTCCATGGTATTAGGTTGACCATTCTGTGATCGAGGGATATGAGTCACTTCTAAATGAGAAGGAAACTAGGCCATAAATTGATAATTACACTCCATAAGGGGAATGGGCTCTGCCTTTTTGAAGATATAGTCAACATTAATCTATTTGATGACTAGTTCAGAGTTTCCCATCACATGAAAATGGGGTACATAAATATCTAGGTCCATATCAAGAGAAGTAATGAAAGCTTGATATTCTTCTTCATTGTTGGTGTATCCTTTTGATGGTAGGATAGCCTATTTCGGGGTGATTAAAATGATCCCCATGCCTACTCTTCTAATCTTGAGATCATTGATCCTTCTACCAGTTGGGCTCTGAGATCCACCATCAAAGTGAATCTCCCAATAGAGCATATCCTGATCCAGTAAGAGGATATCCTCATATAGAAAATTGGTATACAAGGTAAACTCCTTAGGGGCCAGATGAGCATCTAGAAAGTTTACCAATTCCTTATCCTTGATGATCTTCTGTGGGATAAACCTGGTGTCGAACTACTAAAGGATTACTCCCTAGCATGACAAACATCCTATAAACATGGGGTGATTCAAGATATACTTCAGTGGGTCCACATGGGAAACTAGCTATATCTCATGATTCTACAGATAATGTCAAAATTTTCCATTGTTAAAACAAGCATGATGAGGCTCTTCTCAATAGGGGAGTACCTGGTCTCTATGGCAAGGATAATGTGACTGTGATGGTATAAATTATTCTTTATACCTTCATTGTTCTTCTAGGTGAGAAGGTAACTAAGGGACCATTCCAAGTTGGTCACATAGAGGACCAAAGGATTATCAGAGATGGGTGGAAACATAGACATAGGTTGTAGTAGATACTGCTTGATTTCCTCAAAGGAGGTTTTTCACTCTTCATCTCACTGGTAGGAGAGGCCTTTCTTCTTAAGCCTCGATAAGGGCTTAAAATTTTGATAAAGGTGTGCGATGAACCATCCTATATAGGATAAGTGTCCTCAAAGACCTCAAAGGCCCTAGAGGTTTCTCATGGGAGGTATCTGGTTGATGGATTTGATCTTCTATGGGTTGATCTTGATGCTTTGGTATCTGCCAACGAATCCAAAAAACTTACCAGAGGTAACCCCAAATACAAACTTCAATGGTTTCATCTTAAAATTTTGGGATCATAGGAAGTCAAAAACATTCTCAAGATCTCTGAGATAGTTCTGAAAATTATGGGATTTGAACACCAAGTCTTCCACATAACATTCCACCAACGTCCCGATAATCTGTTTGATAATGTGGTGCATGGATCAATGATAAGTATCCCATTAATTCTTCAAAATGAAGGGAATCACCTGATAGATGAAATTTCCTTATGGTGCCCTGAAGTTGGTAGAATCCTCATCCTCAGGGTCCATCTGGATCTTATTGTACCTGGTGCATATATCTATGAAGAAGAGATCTTGGAACCTAGATATAGCTTCAATAAATAGCTATGTTGTTGGAAATAGAAGATCATCCATCGAACAATGGAGGTTGAGGTCTCATTATTCAATACATACTCTAATATACCCATTATACTTACTAAATGGAATGATTTTAGATATCCATTTAGGGTATTGGACTTCCCTGATGAAGTTGCCTTTGATAAGCTTATCAACCTTGGCCTGGACCATGGAATTTTTAGAAGGGTGAATTTTTATGGGAGGCTACATGAATCTGTGGTGACTTTCAGGGAGATCAAGATGGAGGAAGGTGACCTGAGGGTCTAACCCCAACATATTTTTGTAACTCTAAGAGAAAAAATCATAATGTTGCAACTGAAAATCCTTCTATTGTTGTTTTTCTTCTAGAGGCATGGTTGTACAGATCAATGTTGGCCTCAGATCCACCTTAGTGCCAAAGTTCACTAAAACCAGTTCATCAATGGTGCTAGATACACCCTATTAGAATGGAGGAGGAGATTCTTCAAAGTCCTATTCATATTCTGAGGCTAAAGAATCCATAGGAGGAAGTTCATCTAGAAAATATGATTAGGGGGAGAACTGTTACCTACTTGGGTGGACACAAAGTCTCTACTGAGGGGCTCCTACTCTACTGAAACCATGGAGACAAAGGTTTTTGATCCAATTATACCAGTACTTTGACCATGAGTTCCATGATTAATGTCGAATAAATGGTGGTGGTTTAGTTTCTTTCAATTCAACCCTACTCAGTGGAACATGTGGAAATGTCCTAAGACGATAGCCATTGGGAGAACATATTAGTACCTTATAGGTGTGGGGGCTTCAGGTATCACCTTGGCATATATTATGTAAGATTATGAGGTAATTCATGGATGTTCATTCCTTTTTAGTAAGTCATGACCCTTTTTTTAAAAAAAATTCCCAAGTATGATGTTGTGGCCCCCAACTGATGAATTCAGATAATGAAGGCATCATCTGTGTTATCCCATGGACTGGTCAAGATGGATTCATTCTCAACCTCATTGGTTTGAACATGATTCCCCTTATCTTGTAATAGTCTACATCTAGATAGAAGACTTCATAGGAGTTTAAGTGAGACAGGTTACCTAGAATTACTCATACTCTACTATTGAGGGAGTATTTGAGGCATCGGTGATATGAAGAGGAGACTGTTGCGTGTAGATGAATCCAAGGCCTACCCAGCAGTGCATTTTAGGTGGTATACTATTAGAAAACCATGAATTCAGCACTTGATATAAATCCACCAAACTAGTTTTTCAACTGTATTCTTTAACACAGTTTCTGCTCGGTCCTATCATAGCCCTAAATCTTCAGGTCAGAGGCATATATATCTATTTTTATCAGCCTCAAATTTCAGAGCATCTGGAGTGGGATGAGGTTAATCCCAAATCATGTGTCAACCAGGCAGTGGTGGATTTACACACCATTTAACAGGCATGTGATGTATAGTGGTTAGATGGTCTCATATATGAGGTCTCCCTCATATTATCTAGATAAATATATGATTAATTGGAATTACTCTTTTTAAACCTCATAAACATTGTAGGCATCTAAAGTAGCTACCTCAACTTTGAAATGGAGGGGGATTTTCAAGGCTTCTACAAGGTACTCATGCATTTCCTTTGACAAGAGAGGGGCCTTAAGGATCGAGATCCTTGTAGATATACTAGATGGGTTATTCAAAATGTCATACTTCTATGTCAAATGCACATTTCTACCTAGAAGGGGTTTCTATTTGGAAGGTGGCTTGATGGATGATGTCGGTTATACCATTGGGTTCTAGATAGTGCTGGAAATATCCTGCTGATGACCAACTAACTCACCTAGAACCACTGTTAGGTGACTATCAGCCAGATAATGCCTAGATTTATCTATATGTGTCCAATCACGTTATAGTTATGGTTTTTCTTCCCAGTCGGTTAACATGGTCCAATTTTGCGGTATGTCTGACGAAGCAGTCTGAGAGGATGGTGAATTTGGAGCTCTATGTAGGACCTACTTCCTAGTCTCAGTACCATGCATGGATCAGTTCAAAGCACTTTCCTGGCTATTTTGGAGTTTTTTATCTCCTTAGCATCCCCTTTAATGATGTTAGTTGGAGGAATTAAAGGGATTTGCATAGCATTCCTCATCATCAAGAATTGTGAAGTGGTTGACCAACTCGATAAAGTTCACATAGGCATAATCATGCTCATCATCAGAGGAGACTTCCAATGTTTTCCACACCCTACTGGTGATTCCCAAATCTGGTGGCATGAAATCATAGAGTGTGTGGGATGGTGTCGGTGTTGGCAGAAGATATGATTTACCTTATGCCATTGGCACCTTCTCTTCTAGGAAGGTTGCAGTGCATATGCGGAGCCAACAGCCAGAGGAGGAGGGGAAATCATAGGAGTTTCTAGAATACCTAAGCAGGCACATATGACACCATGGGAATGAGAAATTTCCCTTCAATCTAACCATTCATCATATTTTTGGGTCACATAGTTGGAAACCTACTTCAATTCACCTAAACCTTCATTTTCGTTGTTAGGCTCGATAGAGATATTTTCATCTTGTGTTAGGATATCTTCTAACTTTACCAAGTCATTATTCACTAGGTCCAAGATCCAATCCTTAAACACATATAATTTTTTGATGGTGTGTATAAGGATCATGTGGTAAAGGAAATGGTTGGGTCGATCAGTGTGTCTGGCCTCCTGGGGCCTCTTATACTCTGGAATCTTCAAAATACCCTACACCTGGGAACTAAGGAAATAGACCTAGACATGTACATCCTTGAAGTAATAGGTCTAGTTCCTTCTATCTGGGAAGGGTTCACAGGTATAATATCCCTGATAGGGATCTGAATCCTAACAAGGGGATGGAGCTGTGTTATCTTCTCTAAGAGGTTGTTCTTGGTGAGGTGGTGCCAGGTAGTTCTACACTAGGAGAGGTTGTGCCTGGTATTTCATCTTTATCCAGTGAGTCTCTTTAGGTAGAGATCCCTTTAATTATAGTGTATTAGAGGACTATACCTATACAATAAAAGTTGTTTCTACCTTTCCATTCATTCTCGCTAGAGCTTGAAGAGGTAACGATCATGCTTGTTTATCTTACTGCAAATATTTCTCTAGATGTTGGGCCTTATCAAAAAAATCTCAAAACCTTTTTAGGAAATTTTGAGTGATGAATGTAGGGATCGGCTCAGTCTTGACATTCCCCGCACAAATCATTAGTAAATTCTCTTGATTCAGCGACATATCGATTGAATAATTTAAGCCCTTCCACCAGGTGATGAAGTATGTGATTCTATCATCAACCTTTTTTTGCACTTTAAGAGGTTATAAATGCTTATATTATGCATTATGGAGTTGAATTGGTAGAGTAATTTTCTGTGAAGGTCTTCCCAACTAGTGATGGACCTCATGGGAAACTCAATGTACCAGATGAATTCACATCCTTCCAATGTCTAGTTGAAACAATAGAGCATGGAAGCCTCCTACTTATCTAGGATTACCAACATGGGTCTGTACCTTGAGATGAAGTGGGATAGATGCTATAGTGGGTCACTCAGCCCTGTGAACTAGGCAAAGATAGGGCTCCCAAAATCTAGGGGTGCTCGCATGTCATCCACCCATCCTGAGTACAGATTTCCATCAATTGGGATCACCATATATCACATCTCTAATGCCTCAAGGGGAGTGGTGAGAGCAGCTATAAAATAATCCTATCAAGTGTCCTTGTACTGATGAGTATTCCATACCACCAATGCATTGAAAGGGTCATCAACTGGATAATAGGGCTCTACGGCCTATGGAACGACATGACCCAGATCCTGAGGAGGGTGATTATGCTGCTCGGGAGGGTTCAATGACTAATATCTCAGTCTTTTTCCATACACTCTAGCATGTATACTATTAGGATGTGTGGGGTTTCCAATCTATACTGTTGGAAACTATCCAAGGATGACTTTATGCTGCCCTAGTGGTGGATAAATGGGATCCCATCTCACTGCACTATAATCTGGGCACCAACTAGCCATGAAATCAGTGAGGATCTTCTTAGGTTTTTAAATCTCCTATAGTAAAAAAATACTGTAGTGGGATCTGCACCTAATTTCAATGAAACCTTGGATAGATCATATGTATTAACCTTATATTTACCATTGTTGATGTTTCAACGGGCATGCAGTGTCTTAGAGGGATCCTCATGGATGAGTTCTTGCCTTTGCTAACAGGTGAGGACACCTATATGGGGTTCATTATAATTTTACGCTGCCCCTGGGGGTGGTTTTTCCCTATTAGACCCTGTGTCTAAGTCTATTCTCCCATGAAACTCGAGAAAACCCATGTTCACCATGACAATACCTAGATAATAATTGTTTTCATCGATGGGTAAGTCAAGCTATCATGTAATAGGGAAAAAGTTGAGAGCATCATACATTCCCCAACACCTAGTCTCCTCATGCATAGAATCCGCTTACATAATCATGCATATCACTATAAGTCTCTTGATGCATCTCTATCGGAGTTTCGGGTATTATCCAGGTGAAACAGGTCATTGAGTGGTTGGGAGTGTTGCCAACCCAACCATTTATCATTGCTGATCGATTTCATAGAAGTGCTTATGACATCCTTAATATACCAACTAATGATTATTGAGGCGATGTAGAATCACCCATATAGTTTGGTGGAAACCCATGTCCTGGACCTCGGTGAAGGAATCCATAATGTAAAAGTTGGAAGTTTAATTTGTCCAAAACACCACTGAAAACTAATCTGCATCCAAAGTCTCCTATAGGATTTCTTACTCAAAGGTAGGGACCTTCTCTTGGTTGGCCCAAACATTGATCGATGATGTTTGAGAGATGGTTGGAAGCACCGATGTGGATCAGTGCTGCAAAAGGTTGGCCTATTGAGGATTCAATACACAATTCATATATTCACTACACACTGAGGCATCTCTCGGAGGTGGCACCAACCTCATCATCACATCCTTGTAAGACTGGGTGTTCACCACCACCTCATGTGCAAGAGAAATGAAAATCTTCTATGGCTCAATATATTGCTCACTATCTGAAAGAGTTATCCCAGACCAGAACGACTCACTATTATCTTAGATAGAGGTAGAGGGGGGAATGGCGATGATGGGGATGGATTCATCGTGAACCCCTAGAAGGGATCCAGATCTTTATCCACCTGCATGTACCTACAAATAGATTTGGGGATCCAGTGGATTTCACCTTCTAGAATGGAAAACATTACTTTTTGTAATTCTACCACAAAATTTAGAATTTGGGTTGGAAAATCTATTATCGAGTCATCTTCCCCCTAAGAATTAGAATGATAGATGAGGTTTATGAAGACTAGAAATTTCCTAGTATTTCTCCTACGATGGTGGTGGTTGTTTTCCCTTCTAACCTGGGACAGTTCTTCAGGGAATGGTATCTCATCGGCATGGGGAGGACCTCCATGCTAGTTGGTGTTGAAGTTTGGAGGAACTCTACTCTGATTGGTAGTGACATAGGTAATAATTCTATGTTTACTGGTGGTGATAGCATAGGGAGGACCTCTATACTGGTTTTTTAGAGCAAGAGGAGGGGATTTATGCTAATTTAAATGGGCATGGTGAGGACCTCCATATTGAGAAGAATGAATACAGAAGAGTCCTCTTTACTGGTTACTGAAGGAGTAGAGAGGACCTCTTCCTTGATCAGTGGTAACATTTGGAGGACCTCAATGTTGATTTTTGAAGGAGTGGTGAGGACCTCCACTTAGATTGGTAGTGACACGGGGAAGATCTTTATGTTGGCTGGTGATGATAGCATAGGGAGGACATCTATATTGATTGTAAATGTAGTGGGGAGGACCTTCTCTTTGATCATTGATGGAGTAAAGAGGACCTCCACTTTAGATCATAATGGCATGAGGAGTACCTTTTCACTGATTATAAAAGTGGGTAAATCCTCCTCTTAGGTTGGTGCTAGCATGAGGAGGAACTTCACACTTATTATAAGAATCGGGAGGACCTATGTTTGAGTTGTTGATGGTGTGGGGAGGAAATTATCAATAAAACTCATCATCATAGGTCATCCAGTAACGGCCTTCGGTGGATACGATGATTAACAGAGTCAACCTGGCCTTCCTATAAGGTATCTAGGGTCTCGATCCCAATCAGGCAAAGAAGGATTCATGCTCAACTGTCATAGGGATCTTTAGGAAAGTGTCTGTGTTGGAAGGGGCCACTAGAGCCATCATAGATTATTCCCCTTATTAGGAATTCTCCTGAGCATGTGCTCTATTTTAGCGTCTGGTGGTTCAGACTGGGTCCGATGGAGCATGGGTAAAGTCCACCCTCTCTTGGGCATGTGCAACCATTCATTTCTTTCACTAACGATGCCTAGTGGGATCCCTCCTTGGAAGATACCTGGTAGTAATCATGACCAAGGTTACTCAAGTATCCCCCACCTCCTTGGCATAGTGTAACAAGTCAAATGATTCCTCTGGGGATAGGATCCCAAAGTAATTTTTTGTTGGAACAAGGGTGGTTTTCCTGAGTGCGGCCCTTGAGGGGGGTGGTGTCGGCGAGGAATTGAATCCTTGAGGTCCCGAAGGGCCATTTCCCTTGTGAGAATGACCCCTCCTACTTTTACTGATATATGAGGGTGTCCACCACCTCCTCTGGATGCTTCCAGAAGGTGATAAGGGGCATAGGAACTTAGAAGATGAAGTCAAGGCAGAAGTCATGGCAGAAGCATGGTTGTGCAGGATTTCCACTTCAATTTTTCTCTGGCCCCGATGTTTATGGAAATTGGGTGGGTGATTTCTTATATCCAAGGTCATGTAAGGTATACGGATTCGGTCTTTAGTAAAGATAAAAGTAATGTGATCCCAATTCCCTAATGTCATCAAATATTTTGAAGACCGAGAGGGATCAGCACTGACAATGTCATAGACTGAGGATTCCCAACATCTAACTGTTCTAATTTCTAGTGAGTTCCATGATGGTCCCATAGTTTTCTAGGTAAGACCTGGCACTATATTTATGAATCTGGTAACATGAAAATCTATTGATTTCTCAAATTATACAAGTCCCCATGTTATGGAGAAGAGTTTCACTTCAGGTTCACCATTTCTGTTTCCAATGCTTTCATTAGGGCCTTGCCCTGTGCCTTTGTGTGTATGATGTTTGTGTTGGAGTTATTGTTTACATGTATTTCTACTTTATAAATGTGAGAGTATTTCATCACTTTCATTATTTATGTATTCTCCTTTATTGAAATAAGATGATGGGATTTTAGTTCCTCCTTCCATGGATTCCTCCTTTGAGCCAGTTTCCTTGTCTAGTTCTCCCTCATATATTAAATCCATGTTCATGAAACTCATTATCAGTGTCATTTTTTGTATATTATTTTTAATTACACCACTTCTGTCTAGATATTCTATTCTTCCTAACATGGCAGCGACCTTCAGTCAATAGAGTAGTCATGTTGGGAATTGATTTGTATGTCTGTACATTGGGTGTATTGGTCACCTATATTATTTCTCATGGAGGTAATCTCATATGAGGCATATTAAGGTGTGTAACCCAAGGCATATTCTATCGATCGTGAGGTAGAAACACCAGAGGTAGAGGTATTCCAAGGCTTTTTACCTCAGGCATCCTATACTTATGCATAGGGTATATAATATTTGACAAATCACAAGTTTAACATCTTATGGAGACAGATCAGAATATATGATTGAGATGGATCGAGGCATGATTTTAACATCTTATGGAGATGGGAATAAGGTTAATGTCTTGTATGGAAAAGATAGTTTCTCTTAACACCTCTTGAGGTGGATTAATAAGGTGTTCCCTTAAAAGGGAATATTTCATGCTGAAAAGGATTACAGATGGATGGATCACAAAGCCCCTTGAGATGAACTCAGAAGGTTTGTCCCTCAAATGGAATATTTCACACCAAGAAGGTTTAATAATGGTTGGTAACACCCTGTGGAGAAGAACCCAAGAGGTGGGTCCCTCAAAAGGATGATTTCACACCAATAAGGTTTATCGATGGATGAGAAATCCCCATGGTGGTGAACCCTGGAGGTGTGTCCCTCAAAGGGAAGATGTCACACCATGAAGGTTGGATCGGAACACCTCTTGAGGTGGATCTAGGAGGTGTATCCCAAGGATGGGGAACCTAAGTGTACCATTTATAAAGATTGAACCTTAGGGTGTCTTCCTATGTACCTTATTTAGAATATAGGGATCAAAACCCACATAGTTTGATGTCACAGCTTAAGGTTGTCTAACATGACTAATTTATATAGTTTAATGTAATGTGGTAAGGATGCTCATGTCATGAAAGGAGAATCAATGAGGGGTATTCTGGGGATTACACATTGAGGAATCCCTTTGCAAGAGTATTTATCTTGGTTGGAATGGTGTGGGGCTCACGCAGTGAGCCTCCCTATGGCTAAACAGTCTTCCCAAAGTGGGGGAGATGGTGTGGGGTTTATGCATGGAAGCTTCCTAGGTGTTGGGGTTTCATCCCTAGGAGTGGAGAAGGTGGAATCTCATGATGATAGTACATGAGGTGTAACGTCCCGGTTTTGGGTTCCTCCCAAAGGTTCCCCATACCCAGTTGGTCACATAGCCTCAAGTGCATTTCCCCAAATGTCAGAGGATGCCGACTAGCAGCGAGGGTCTTGGGTGTGATAGTGGGGAAACTATTCCCTCATTAGAAGAGTAATTCAATGGAAAGAAATATATAATAATAGTGGAAGCAATAATAATACCATACAATAGTAAACAGCAGAATAATGGAAGTATATAAACAACTTCATCATATATATATATAAATATATATATATATATATATATCAATAATGATTCACGTCACAAGTATCTAGGACAACATCTAAAAAATTCCCAATGCTAGAATACAATATTAAACCAAACTACTAAGAAAAAAAGTAAATAACTCCAGAAACATCACAAGCCTTAGCTTGGTCTCATGCTCTCCAGCTCCATAACAATCAAGTATCTGAAGTGGAAGAGTGCTTTCCCTTATCTATACCTGCAACAATATAATCTATTTGGGCCCAAAATCATGACCAAACAGGGTGTGAGATGAATCCTAGTAGGCAACTACTTAAAGATCTATGCCTAAAATTTAGTGAATATATATGGAAAGCAATAAGAAAAGAAGCAATGAACAAGGCAATACTCAAAAGTAAACAGTCCTACAATTTCAATTACATTCATTTACATTCGTCAATTATTCAACCAAACAAAAACAAGCAACCCTCTAGGAAGTCCTCACAACCTATCCACTCTGGTTCAACCAATCAACCTCAAGTAACCCTCTGGGTAAGTTCTAACAGCCTAACCCCTCTGGTTCAACTAATACAAGGATATAACAACCTCCTGGGTAAGCTCACACAATATAACCCCTTTGGTCTCATGAAAAAAAATACTCTTGGAGCAAGCACTCACCGTCAATTCCCCCTATAATCTTTTAACGATAAATTACAAACACTCTAAGGAAGCACTCAACATCAATTCCACCTATGGTCTCTTAATGGTAAATATAGACACTCTGAGGGAGCACTCAACGTCAATCCCCCTTATGGTCTTGTAGCGTGATAATGAATAATAGAAACTCTAGGGAATCCCTCAACGTCAATTCCCCCTACAATGTCACTACACCAGGTTCCCACAACCCTATATAAAGTAATCATGCACAAATGATGTTCAGCAGCCAAAGTAAACCTAAATGTACTACTTGGATAAACATCTACAAATCATAACACAGCATTAGATAAATCACTCCATCTTAATAACACTAGGCATGGAAAGAAAGCATCATAATAGGAAAAGATAGACCAAATGGTCAATATCAAATCCATCATGGGCAAACACATTCATAACATGGAAAATAAACCCTATTCACAATCTAAGATCCCTACTCAAGCAAACAAATCATAGTAGGCATTAACAGGGTTAAAATCCCTAAACGTACAATACCCCCAAAGTAGGGTATTAGGAAATTTTGCACATATAATTCAAAGAGTAACTATGGAAAGGCAGAAACCACCTACCTTGGCATTGTACGGTCGATATAGTTGAATATTAGCCTTTGAATAAACCTAGAACATAGTAGATATATAAAAACGTCAAGAACGCTCAACAAAGTATATCTCACGAAAGAAGAGAAATCAAGATAATAGGCTCTAGAAAAAGGAAGAACTCGCCGATGCAATTCCAAAACAATCAACGGTGTTCGATTAGGAGCACAAATGATCAATTGGGGGATCAGAGAAGAATCACGCCCTATGGTCGCTCCTGGATGACACGAGTCGAGAAGAAGGCATTACTGCTACTTAGACACGACCTCGGTCCGATTTAACAAATAAAAACAAAAGTACATGGCGTGCCTTTTAAAAGTACACGACATGTATATGCCTTTACCGAACCCCACTTTAGGTAGAATCCAGGTCACCCCACACAGTCATGTACTCGGCCATTACACAACTAGTACATGGTCACCCGCGGCAACTAGGTACACGGTGTGTACTCTTAAGTACATGGAGTGTACTCCTTAAATTACCAGATTCTTCTCTTTTTCTCAAAAACACCAAAAAATAAAAACCCATACCTGAAAAGAAGTTTCAGGCTCTTACAAACTTCTCCCCTCAAACAGCTTCGGCCACTATGATTGTACATCGGCCTCCCTCTCCTAAGTCTCGTTCGGTACTCGCCCGTGCTGTCATAGCACTCATACCAGAGGAACAGACTGACCACGGAGAACCTTTTCATTGCGATCAACAATCCGGATAGGATTCTCCTCAAATGATGTTTCCACCTCTAACTCAACCTTATCAGGTTGAAAAACATGAGACGGGTTTGAGAAATAACGCTGAAGATAAGAAATGTGAAAGATGTCATGCATATCCCAGTACCTCTGAGGTAACTGTAACTGATAGGAAACCGGCTCGACTCTCTCCAAAACCTTAAACTATCCAACATATCTCAGTGAAAGCTTACCCTGTCTCCTAATAATCCTATGTCCCAGCCTCGGTGTGACACGTAAAAAACCTGATCTCCGACCTCGAACTCCAGAGGTCGTCTCCATCGATCAACATAAGACTTCTGTCATGACAGTGAAGTATCCATCCTCTTCTGAATCAACTCTATCTGTTCTGTGGTCTCCTGGACAAGACAAGGTCCTAGCATAGCTACCTCTCCTACTTCCAGCCAACATAAGGGTGATCAGCATGACCTACCATACAAAGTCTCATAAGGTGCCATCTGAATAGTTGATTGAAAACTATTATTGTAGGAAAACTCCACAAAAGGTATGTGTTTCTCCCAAGTACCTCAAAAATCTAGGACACATGATCGAAGCATGTCCTCCAGCACCTGAATCATATGCTTGGATTGACTATCTGTCTGGGGATGGTAAGTTGAACTCAGAAGTACCTGTGTACCCAAAGCCCTTTATAGTCCCTACCAGAACCTAGAAGTAAAATAGGCATCCCTATCTGAAACAATGGAGTGAAAAACTCCATGTAAATGTACAATCTCCTAGATGTACAACCTTCCTAGCTCATCAACACTGAAGGTCTCTTTGATCGGTAAGAAGTGTACAAACTTCATGAGTCTATCAATGACAACCCAAACTATATCATTCCCTCGAGGCGACCTTGGAAAACTTGTCATGAAATCCATCGAGACATCATTCCACTTCTACTCAGGAATGGGTAACTGCTGAAAAAGCCCTGCTGGTCACTGATGCTCCGTCTTCACCTGCTGACAGGTAGAACACCTCATCACAAAACCATCAACATATCTCTTCATACCAGGACACCAATACTAATGGTGTAGATATCGATGCATCTTGGTGACACAAAGATAAACTACCCAAACTGGGGAATAAAAGTTCTTCATTAGCTCCTTGTGTATGTCTGTCGACACCCATATGCACCCATGAAAACGCAAGATCTCATCCTCACCTACAGTCCATCAAGGAATAGGGACCTCTCCTAACACACTCTCCCGTAGAACTAAGCCTTCAGGATCTGATAGCTGGCTCATTCGTACTCGATCAAGTAGAGTAGAGGTAACATCCATAGAAGAAACAAACGTTTGTCCCTGTTTTTTATGCACCTCCAAATGAATCTCAGAGAACAGAGCCATAAGCTTCCACTCACTGCTGGCCTCCTGAACTACCTATATCTGAGTCCTCCTGTTTAATGCATCAGCTACTTTGTTGCCTTTCCCAGGCATATAGGCAAGATCAAAGTCAAAAATACTGAAGGTACTCAATCAACCTTCACTGTCTCAGATTAAGATTATACTGAGTAAAGATATACTTGAGAATTTTGTGGTCAGTGAAAACCACAAAATGCTCTCCCAACAGATAATGTCTCCAACAACATAAAGCATGAAAAACTGTAGCTAACTCGAGATCGTGCATTAGTTAATTCCTCTCATGTGGCCTCAACTACAAATGTAACGCCCCAACCCCAGTTACCCAGAGTCGGTGCATTATTGCATAACATTGGCATGATCACAAAAGATCAAGTCTCGAAAGACCGATTAGTTTATTATCCTTGGAAACACTAGATACATTAATAAATGTTACATTACATCATAAAGTGAAAAATCACAATAACATAGTCTCCATAGTCCACACTTCTATCTCCTTCAGACTATCCCTGTAGGTCAGTCATAAAATATTTCTTCACATCCTGGGAAAAATAAAACATTGAAAGGGGTGAGCTCAGATGCTCAGTAAGGATAACAATATAGAGGAAGCTTTCATAAATAAACATAAACATTTGAGGCAATGTATAACTAAAACAAAAGCCTTTTAAACTTGAACTTAAACATAATATGGCAAAAGTAAAATGAGATAATGCCATTTACTTATTCACATGGATATTCTACTGGTCGAATAATCACATGCAATTTCAATAACCACTTTCATAATGATGGAATGCATAATGCTAGACTATCATAACCACGCAGCCAATGCCTCGTGCCAAGACTACAAATAAGATTTTGTCAAGGCCTCGTGCCAAGACACTAGTTTGTATCATGAGACCAGCTGATGCATCAAGGAGCTATAGCGGGCTCCACCCGTCACTTATTAAGTCCAATGCATTCCTCATATGAACAGGTTTAAACATATCATAAATCATAACATAATTGTATCACATAAAAAATGCATAAAGTAAACATAACATTTCCACATTTCAATCACAAGATATCAATACAACACATTGATATAATAAAAACCTTATCAAAACCATTTTCAATACCAAAATAAAAGAAAAATAAAACTTGGTATTTATTTTTCATTTAAAAAAAGTTATGGCTTGTAGAGGAATCCGAAACTCAAATAATGGTCACGGCGGAGGAGAAGTCGTTTTCGCCGCATATGTAAGAAAAAAACATTCCTTTTGTCATTTAGTAAAAACTATTCGTATAAAAAGATTCCTTTTGAATTAAATTAAAATTCAAAGGGGTTTATACACCGTATAAATGAAAGTTGTGTATAAAACCAAATATGCCTCAATGAAAGGAGATTGAGACGAAGTCCTTACAAAGATCATTTTTAAAATAAAATATATCTATTATGTGTATTTACTATAAGTACACATAAATAAAGTACAAATACAAGATAGGACATAATAATATCATGACATAATTTGAAAGTAGGAGATTAACCCAAAGAATGGAAATTAGGTAAAGAAATTCCCTTACCTCATGTCCGACTTGACTCGACCGTTCTTTAACCTCCTTAATAATAAACTAGAGTTAATTTATAATTTCTTAAGAACCTTTTTCAAGTTTATTATTCCTTTTATATCACTTATTACCATGTTATGAACATTATGTAATTATTTATGTTAATAACGGTCGTTTTGTCGATCTTTGATACTTGAGTCAAAAATAAACTTCTTAAAATTACAAGTTGTTCATGTGGTAAAATATCCATTATATCCATAATTATATTAATTATGTAGATATAATATACATAATATATATCCAATATATAAATTCATTTATAATATTACATAACATTTAGGGGTAAGAAATGAAATGCACCGTTCATGGAGACGGTAAGTCGTACGTACGCATGAACACTACTTTCATTTCTATTTTGTATTTAATGGAATGAAGTTATAATTATATAAAGGTATAATATAATTCCAGTATAATATAATTTATAATACCATTTACTCCATCCTTTATACATCCCACATATGGCATTAACGATTCAAATCACTTTGAGGGGGCGGTAGTCCGCACTTCCTAAAATGAAAATATCGCGTTTACCCATAATGGAAAACATAAAGGTATGCCATAAATGAAAAATACATAAGCTTAAGGAAAACATAAACATATTATATATCATATATAAATATATTGACATCTTAATGGCCACCTTTGAAGGTGTTATATGAGTGTTGAACAATCATCGTTTCGTGAGGCAGTAATTCGCCACCCACAGAAACAGTATGTTCTTTAACCATTAGACGAAGGTGTGTATAAGTTTAAATAAAATAATTCTCATAAAAACATCCAAGTATATTGAGGATACTGGTTTTGTTACAAAAGAAATTAATAAAAAGAGTTTAGGGGTTGGAGAAGCAAAATAAAACAAAACAACATTAGAGAAGACATTACCTTAAAATCGGGTAACTCTTTTTGATTTGAGCCAAAGGCTTCCTTGGGAAGACTTCTGCCCAAAGTGAGGCTTCTAGGAGTAAGAGAGGGAATTTTAGAGAGTATTTGGGTAGAGTTTGGCCGATCCAAAAGGCTTGAATGTGTTAATAAGGTGGTAGAGGTGGGGGCCTTTTATAAGAGGAGAGGAGGGGCACTCTTGGAAAGTAATTAAATGTTACTTTATTATATAATGAGTTTCGGATTTTAAAGGTCCCACACTTATATAGTTCAAGGATAAGGTGATAAGGGTTCGAAATATACTCATCCAATAGGTTTTGGATAAGTGTAAGTATTATATTTTACATTATCTTTTTATTTTATTTAAATCATTAATTAATGAGGTAATCGCTACATCATCATGGTGTCATAAAAAAATTAATTAATTTAATGTCTAAAAATTATAAAAAAAATATCATGATGTATGAAATCTTTTTATATTTCTAATTAATATTTATAGTAAAAAATATGACTTTTATAGCCCCATTTAAAAAATTTTTTAGTAAAACAACTCATGTTTGTGACATTTTTATTTTAACATTAAATAAAAAGTTTTTTATGTCATTTTCCTACAAAATTGGCTCCATGGGGTCCCCAAGTTGACCCATGGATTGTCTTTGTCGGCCATGACTCATCCAATAGGGGTAGTACAAGTGTAAGGGTATTTTTATATTTTTATAATATCATTTTTACCTTAAATTTCCCTAATTACCTTTAATTGCGATTAATTAAACTTAAAAGTTACTATTCACCAAAAAATAATTTTAATCCCATTGAACCAAATTTTACTTCCTAATGACAACCATGTATGTAGGATTTTTGAAAATCAAATCACAGAAGTGGTAATGTTTCATTTAAATGAAAAATCAGTTTTTTAACTACCACTTAGTGGTTTCATTATTCATCAAAAATTGAAGTTTTTCAGAACAATGCCAAAATTTCACTCTAAGTTATATTTGATATTCCAAATTCAAAAATGATGTCTATTTTAAAAAATTCAAAACATATAAGTTGAATTAATTAATTTTATAATTAATTCTCGTTGTCACAACAAATAGCGTGTTTTTAAGAAACAATATAAATCAAAAAATTGACAATTGTTTATGTCCAATTTCAAAGTGAAATTAATTCTAATGAACACCATTGGATAAAATGGTAAAAATATATTCTAATTATACTTTAAAACCACTCAATATTATAATTTATCACTATAAATTATTTTTATTAAAAAAGTTGTTTTTAAGTATTTTTCACTATTCATAAAAAATTGGAAGTTCTCAGAAAAATACCAAAAATTCAACATAGGATAATTTCGATATTCTGAATCCAAAAATGAAGTCCATTTTGAAATATAAAATATATATAATTTCAAAAAGTGGTTATTACTATTCATAATGACTATTTTGATTGGTCGCGGTGTGTTAGAATCTCGAACTTGCGTACAATGCAAGCTATTGCATTTTTGAAAGAGAAGCGTATCGTGGAAGCTCGGGGTGTTCCATTCTCCCCTCCTTAAATAAATTTCATCCTCGTAATTTGAAATTTTTCATTGAAAATAAAAGGTTGAAAATAGAAAATACCTTTGTGGAAAACCCACATCGGAAATAAGTTTAATAAAATTTAGCCTTAATAAGAGGGAATGGGAAATGAAAAAGTCACCACCAAATTATGATCTCGATAAGGAGAACATTGTTGGAAATTAGAGACATATAATTGGAGGAAAAACGTAAATATTTGTAGGGAGTGATTGAGGTCATCAATCACAAATAAGTGTAAAATTGAGGGCCTCAAAGCCTTCAATATTATATGTTCAACAAGACATAAGGTATTAGGATAACACATTTTTTGTTTTAATATCCCTTTAATAAACTTTAAGAATTAATTTATTCATAGAATAAGAGATAGGTATATATATATTTATGCTTGACAAGTAGAGTTTCAACCTTCATATAATTTCGACCACAAACCCATCTTTCACTCAAAAAGATAATATAACTAAAAAATATTATATTTATCCTAATCGTACAAGGTTCAAAATATTAACACATACCATTTAGATTAGGAAATATATTTTTTAATAACCAGGAACTTCCTGTAGGCTAGTGGTAGGTAATAAAGGCCTATCTCACTATAGTTGTGGGTTTGATTCCTACAGCTTTGTCTGACGCAACGGGTTATCCCCCGACCTACAGGTTGTCCTTTTCCTAAAACTATAGTATTATAATATTCCAAAAATAATCTTCAGAAATTTTTTAACCTTAAACAATACTATCCAAAGTTCAACTTAATCCATTCCAACTGTTATAGTTATCCAAAATACCTCTATCCATACTTTCTCTAAAAGGTCTCTAAATTCCAAAATCAATTGTATCATCAGATTCCTCAAACAAAGTAATGTTTCTCTTATTGTCACATAAAAAAATATGATTACCTTAATCATATTAAAAGCATAATGAAAACAACAAGTATTGCAGTACAATCCTTATATATGTATCACATTATCCTTATAACCAGAATATAATCCTTGAGTCCAAAAGCACCAATACATTAATTATTCCACTTCAACTGTAGTAACAGTATAAGATTGTCCTTGATCCCTTGGTCTTTTCTGAGGTAAGTTTCCCTGACGCTTAGGACATTCGTTTGCATAATTCCCCATTTCCCTACAATTGTAGCATTCAACATTGATAGCCTCTTTCTTTCCCTTGCAATCACGAGCCTGGTGACCTTTTTCTCCACATTTATAACAATCTCCCATTCCTTTTAGGCAAGTACTGGGGTGATTATTCCCACAATTATCACATAATGTAAAATCCTTATTTCCCTTTTTCCCTTTATCTATCTCTTGTTCCACCATTATCTTCTTCTCTTGCTTTACTTTGTTGTCATAAGACTTAGAGAATTCCTTTTCTGTCTTGATAGCACACGAGACAATATCTTCGTACGACAAGAAGGTTTGTGAGACTAATGCTCGATGGAGAAATGGTTTTAACCCATCAAAGAAATGACTTATCTTACTTCTTGGGTTACGTATATAATATGCAGCATGTCCTGCTAACCTTGTAAAGTTGGCCTCATACTTTGCGACATTCTCATCCTCCTTTTGTCTCAGACTCAGAAATTGTCTTTCCATATCTGCTCGATGGTCATGAGGAAATTATTTTTCTAAGAAAATATCTTTGAACTCCCTCCATTCCATATTAGATACTTCTTCATCTTCTTTCGTGTTTTGAATCAGCGACCAACATTGACCAGCATCTTCAGTGAGCCGGTACACAGCCATGACAACCTTCTCCCTTTCGCTACTCCCCAAGGCGTGGAATATTTTCTCTAAGGATTTTATCCATTGCTCAGCTACTAATGGATTTGTACCCCCATTAAATGTTTGCGGTTGTTGCCTCATGAAATGATCTAACATTGATCCTCTACGTTGCGGATCACAGAGCTCCATACGAGTAAGGTTATTATTCATAACCTGAGTGAGTTGTCCCAGTATGTTAATAAGTTGATCAGCACCAGTTGTATCTCCAGATCCACAATAATTATCTTGAGCAGGAGGTCAATCCCTACACGGAGTGTGTGCATTGATACAGTTTTCATTCCTTCCACTAGGCTCCATTTCTAAACAATGGAATAAACTATATTAGTTTATGAATCAAAATACATAATTCCATACTTGTAAAATAATTAACATAAATTGAACTATTTATGGATATAATCCATAATCATAAAAAGAAATGTTTTCTTTGAGGAAGTATATACTCATAAACCCTTCATAATGGTTTGTAAAGAAAATGAGAATTATCCTAAGCATATCCCCCGGGAGTGTCGTAACCAAGAGTGCAGCAAGGCCCGTTGCCGTGCACCAGTTCCCATTCGAGTCTAGCTCAAAGTGGTGTTTTCGGGTTTTACCGCTAGGTACATCTGTGCCAGAGCCGCCTCTACCTACTCGTATCCAGACAGGGATGTATTGCTCGGAAAACTCATAAAATCTCTATAATACCAAAATTCTAGGAAGTTCTTCTATACTAATCCTCAAAGTCTATCTTAGGGCTATGTGCTCTAATCAGAGTTTATCTAAATCTAGCTTCCAAGGTTAGTACTAAACTTCCTCTGATACCAACTGTAACGCCCCGACCCCAGTTACCCAGAGTCAGTGCATTATTGCGTAACATTGGCATGATCACAAAAGATCAAGTCTCAAAAGACCGATTAGTTTAGTAGCCTTGGAAACACTAGATACATTCATAAATGTTACATTACATCATAAAGTGAAAAATCACAATAACATAGTCTCCATAGTCCACACTTTTATCCCCTTCATACTATCCCTGTAGGTCAGTCATAAAATATTTCTTCACATCCTGGGAAAAATAAAACATTGAAAGGGGTGATCTTAGATGCCCAGTAAGGATAACAATATAGCGGAAGCTTTCATAAATAAACATAAACATTTAAGGCAATGTATAACTAAAACAAAATCCTTTTAAACTTGAACTTCAACATAATATGGAAAAAGTAAAATGAGATAATTCCATTTACTTATTCACATGGATATTCTACTGGTCGAATAATCACATGTAATTTCAATAACCACTTTCATAATGATGGAATGCATAATGCCAGACTATCATAACCACGTAGCCAAGGCCTCTTGCCAAGACTACAAATAATATTTTGTCAAGTCCTTGTGCCAAGACACTATTTTGTCTCATGAGACCTGCTGATGCATCGAGGAGCTATAGCGGGCTCCACCCGTCACTTATTAAGTACAATGCATTCCTCATATGAACAGGTTTAAACATATCATAAACCATAACATAATCGTATCACATAAAACATGCATAAAGGAAACATAACATTTCCACATTTCAATCACAAGATATCAATACAACACATTGATATAATAAAAACCTTATCAAAACCATTTTCAATACCAAAATAAAAGAAAAATAAAACTTGGTATTTATTTTTCATTTAAAAAAAGTTATGGCTTGTAGAGGAAGCTGAAACTCAAATAATGGTCACGGCGGCAGAGAAGTCGTTGTCGCCGCATATGTAAGAAAAAAACATTCTTTTTTCGTTTATTAAAAACTCTTCGTATAAAAATATTCCTTTTGAATAAAAGTAAAAGTCAAAGGGTTTTATACACTGTATAAATTAAAGTTGTGTATAAAACCAAATATGCCTCAATGAAAGGAGATTGAGACGAAGTCCATACAAAGATCATTTTTAAAATAAAATATATCTATTATGTGTATTTACTATAAGTACACATAAATAAAGTACAAATACAAGATAGGACATAATAATATCATGGCATAATTTGAAATTAGGAGATTAACCCAAAGAATGGAAATTGGGTTAAGAAATTCTCTTACCTCATGTCCGACTTGACTCGACCGTTCTTTAACCTCATGAATAATAAACTAGAGTTAATTTATAATTTCTTAAGAACATTTTTCAATTTTATTATTCCTTTTATATCACTTATTACCATGTTATGAACATTATGTAATTATTTATATTAATAACGGTCGTTTTGTCGATCTTTGGTACTTGAGTCAAAAATAAACTTCTTAAAATTATAAGTTGTTCATGTGGTAAAATATCCATTATATCCATAATTATATTCATGATGTAGATATCATATACATAATATATATCCAGTATATACATTCATTTATAATATTACATAACATTTAGGGGTAAGAAATGAAATGCACCGTTCATGGAGACGGTAAGTCGTACGTACGCATGAACGCTACTTTCATTTATATTTCGTATTTAATGGAATGAAGTTATAATTATATAAAGATATAATATAATTCCAATATAATATAATGTATAATACCATTTACTCCATCCTTTATACATCCCACATATGGCATTAACGATTCAAATCACTTTGAGGGGGCGGTAGTCCGCACTTCCTAAAATGAAAATATCGCGTTTACCCATAATGGAAACCATAAAGGTATGCCATAAATGAAAAATACAGAAGCTTAAGGAAAACATAAACATATTATATATCATATATAAATATAGTTACATCTTAATGGCCACCTTTTAAGGTGTTATATGAGTGTTGAACAATCATCGTTTCGTGAGGCAGTAATTCGCCACCCACAGAAACAATATGTTCTTTAACCATTAGACGAAGGTGTGTGTAAGTGTAAATAAAATCCTTCTCATAAAAACATCCAATTATATTGAGGATACTAGTGTTTTTACAAAACAAATTAATAAAAAGAGTTTAGGGGGTTTGAGAAGAAAAATAAAACAAAACAACATTAGAGAAGACATTACCTTAAAATCAGGTAACTCTTTTTGATTTGAGCCAAAGGCTTCCTTGGGAAGACTTTTGCCCAAAGTGATGCTTCTAGGAGTAAGATAGGGAAGTTGAGAGATTATTTGGGTAGATTTTTGCCGATTCAAAAGTCTTGAAGGTGTGAATAAGGTGGTAGAGGTGGGGGCCTTTTATAAGAGGAGAGGAGGGGCACTCTTGGAAAGTAATGAAATGTTACTTTATTATATAATGAGTTTCAGATTTTAAAGGTCCCACACTTATATTTTTCAAGGATAAGGTGATACGGGTTCTAACTATACTCATCCAATAGGTTTTTGACAATTTTAAGTCTTAGATTTTACATTATCTTTTTATTTTATTTAAATCGTTAATTAATGAGGTAATCGCTGCATCATCATGGTGACATAAAATATTTAATTTATTTAATGTATAAAAATTATAAAAAAAATATCATAATGTAGTAAATCTATTTATCTTTCTAATTAATGTTTATAGTAAAAAATATGACTTGTATAACCCCATTTAAAAATTGTTTTAGTAAAACAACTCATGTTTGTGACATTTTTATTTTAACATTAAATAAAAAGTTTTTAATGTCATTTTCCTACCAAAGTGGCTCCATGGGGTCCCCAAGTTGACCCATGGATTTTGTTGGTTGGCCATGACTCATCAAATAGGGGTAGGACAAGTTTAAGGGTATTTTAATATTTTTATAATATCATTTTTACCTTAAATTTCACTAATTACCTTTAATCGCAATTAATTAAACTTAAAAGTTACTATTCACCAAAAAATTATTTTAATCTCATTGAACCACATTTTACTTCCTAATGAAAACCATGTAAGTTGGATTTTTGAAAATAAAATCACAGAAGTGGTAATGTTTCATTTAAACGAAAAATGAGTTTTTTAACTACCACTTAGTGGTTTCACTATTCATCAAAAATTGAAGTTTTTCAGAATAATGCCAAAATTTCACTCTAAGCTATATTTGATATTCCAAATTAAAAAATGAAGTCTATTTTAAAAAATTAAAAACATATAAGTTGAATTAATTAATTTTATAATTAATTCCCGCTGTCACAACAAATAGCGTGTTTTTAAGAAACAATATATATCAAAAGATTGACAATTGTTTATGTCCAATTTCAAAGTGAAATTAATTATAATGAACACCATTGGATAAAATGGTAAAAATATATTCTAATTATACTTTAAAACCACTCAATAGTATAATTTATCACTATAAATTATTTTGATTAAAAAAGTTGTTTTTAAGTATTTTTCACTATTCATAAAGAATTGGAAGTTCTCAGAAAAATACCAAAAATTCAAAATAGGCTAATTTCGATATTCCAAATCCAAAAATGAAGTCCATTTTAAAATATAATATATATATAATTTCAAAAAGTGGTTATTACTATTCATAATGGCTATTTTGATTGGTCGTGGTGTGTTAGAATCTCGAACTTGCATACAATGAAAGCTATTGCATTATTGAAAGAGAAGTGTATCGTGGAAGCTCTGGGTGTTACAACCGAGACCCGTACACAATGAATCCTTCCCCCTGCATAAGCACTAATCCCATCCCAACACCTGATGAATAGTAGTAAATTGTATAACTCTTTCCCAGCTCTGGAAAAACTGGTATCAATGCTGAATTCAACCTTCCTTTCATCTCCTGAAAGGATGTCTCACAAGAATCTGACCATGAGTACTTCGCACCCTCTTAGTCAGACCCTTCAATGGCACTGCTAAGCGTGAGAAGTCTTGTATGAAACGTCTATATTAACCATCCAGTTCTATAAAACTTTGTGCAATAAAGACATTCTTTGGCTTCTCCCAGTAAACTACTGCTCTCACTTTCTCTGGGTCTACTGATACTTCTATCTCTGAGATAACATGACCCAAGAAGTGAATCTGGTCTATCCAAAAGTGGTATTTTGAGAGATTAGCATATAATTGATGTTATATCAATGTACTCAGAACGATCTCAAGATGTGTGGCATGGTCGTGTCGAGTGTGAGCATACACCAAGATATCATCCATGAAGACTACCATGAAAGAATCCAAGTATGGATGGAACACTCAGTTCATCAGTACCATGAAAACTGCAGGCGCGTTCGTGAGATCGAACAACGTAACCACATACTCGTATAGACCATACTTGCTCCAAAAGGTAATAATAGGTATATATAATGGTCTAATGCACAATTTATGATACCAGATATCAATTCAATCTTTGAGAACACTATGGATCCTCAAAGTTGATCAAAGAGATCATCAATCCTCAGCAAGGGATATCAGTTCTTGACCATCAACTGGTTCATCTTCTGATAATCCACACAAAGTCCGAGGGCACCATCTGCCTTCTTCGCAAACAGGACAGGAGAACCCCAAGGAGAAGTACTGGGTCAGATGAAACCCTTGGCCTGCAACTCCTCTAACTACTTCTTGAACTCCTGTAACTATGGAGTGGACATCATATAAAGAGGAATAGACACTGGTGCTACTCCTGGAACAAGCTCAATAGAAAATTCTACCTCTCGCTTTGAAGAAAAACCTGAAAATTCCTCTGGAAAGACATCCCTGAAATGATCCACCACTGGAGGAAAGTCCATCTGTGAAGTCCCCAGGTCATCCAAATATAGACTAGAAATCTAGACTGTAATGCCGCCCAACCCATAATGATTGGGTCCTACTCTTCTCGCCTAGACATCCCATTCTCCCTTAAGTAGGAAGGATCCACCCTATGGTGACGTGAAACTCACCCTACGACGATGGAAATAAAAAACATCCTGGAAGAGAACTAACCGGTCCATTCTGAGAATGACATCATAGCCTGTCATCTCCAGGACATAGAGATCCCATAAGAAGTGACACCCGCCAACCTCAAGAGGGCACTCCTTGCACTGATGTGCACTATCCGCTCTTGTCCCCAACAGAGTGTCTAGTGTCAAGATATCTACAGAAGTGAAGATACAGAGCCCAAGGCTCTCCACAAAAGCAACAGATATAAAACTATAGGAAGACCTTTTATCAAAAAGTATAGAAGCTAAAATGGAGGTAATTAGGATCATACCTCAAATTGTAGAGGGTCTGGGATCCTGCTCCTGCTAGGTCTGATCCACTGCAAAAATCTGGCATGTAACGCAGCCCTATGACCCTGTCTGACCACCCTAAGTTGATCCACCCTATTTTCATTGAAATCCTACCAATTGGCTACCACGTCTGTGACCTACACCTCATCCTAAATGGCTAGAAGAACTCCAGTTCCCTAACTGATGAGAAACTAGTGGTCCTTCTCCTGAACTAGGAGTCATATAAGAACATCTATCACCTGCTACTAGTGAGAAAACTGATAGAACCGCTAAAGATGGCCCATCTTGCCGCAAGATCGGAACTCCTCTGGGTCACTCAGGAAATGTGGCCTCTTATGCCCATTATTCCCACACTCGTAGAATACCACCTGGATACCTAAAGGTGTATCTCACCTACTTGGATCTCCACGTGTAGACTCCTTACAGTGCTTCCTACTATCAGTTGGAGAAGCACCAACTCTAGATGTTGATCCGCCTTGGACCACAACTCCAGAATATCTCAGATTGCGCTCGGTGATCAGCGCCTGGTTGACTATGGAAGATATTTTTGTCAACCTAAAGATTTTCACCTGATATTGGATATCATGACTAAGACCATCCTCAAACTTCCTTGCTAGGAAGAGCTCATTACCCCCAAGTCTGTGAAGCGAGAAGAATACTCCATGACCGAGAGAGTACCCTGCTCCAAACTCATGAACTCTTTGGCTCGATCAGTCCTCAAAGTCTCTAAGTAGAAGTAGTCATAGAAGGTACACTAGAACTCACCCCAAGACATAACCTGCTAGTGTCCTACCTGCAAGATCACATCCCACCATCTCTTGGAATAATCTTGAATCATATAAGTAGCGAGCTTCACCCTCCTCTCTGGAGGTGTCTTCAAATGTTCGAAGATAGATAGCATGGATTTTAACCATGAATTAGCAACGTGAGTTCCTCCATCCCCAGAGAAAGTGGGAGGATACTGCTTCTGAAAGACTCGCATCAACTCTTCCATAGACGGGGTAGGATGCGGTGCTCCCTGGAAGGTCTACATAAACCTCATGAAGCCTTCTCAGAACTATGCATCGGCACCTGTATCCGGAATGACGACTGGTGCAAAGAAAGGCATGATGGGAGGCTCTACTGGTAATCCCTGATCTACCATGTCCGGTGTCTGGTCACTACCCTAAATCTCACATACAACTGGAGGACATTGCAGTGGCATGACTCTATAAGGTCAATCGCACACCTTAGATCAATATTATCAAGGACTGAAACTTATAAGTGAAAGAAAGGAACAGGAGAAGGAAAGCATTCAAGTTTTCCAAAACAAGGATACACGGTGTGTATGACCCCTACATAGCGTGTTCCTTTAAGCTCTCACATGGGCGTGTACTCCTTCCAATCTTGTTCGTGTAACACCCCATACACACGGTTTGTTCTCCCAAGACACAGCGCGTACTTGAATTATTTTCTGCTTCCCGAGTCCTTCTACTTGACTAACCCACATGGTTCTCCTAGAACAAGACTACACGGTGTGTTCGTTCCAGACACGGCATGTACTAGAATGATCTCACCAACCCGTGTTGTTAGTCACATAGCCGGATACATGGGTTAAACTACACAGCGTGTTCAATCTTGACACAACATGTACTACCTGAGTTTCATCCACCCGTGTTATTGGTCACACGGCTGGACACATGGTCTATACAACACAACATGTATGTTCAGTACACAGCGTGTTCCACCAAGGATTTCCCAACCTCATGTCTCTGCCCACATAGCCAGTGATGCGGTTAGAGACTACACAGTGTGTACATAAAGTACATGGCGTGTACTTAAGAAAAATAGTTTCTTCAAGAACAGAAGGATACATGGCATGTATTCAGCAATACACACCGTGTATTCTGGGTTTTTTTAGACAATAAGCCTCATAAACTAATCTGTAACCTATAAAAACACTAAAAAGAACATTAAAGTGCCAAATTCTGATCTGTGGGGGCCCATACTCCCCACGAATCAAATCTTGGAATCTCATACATGTCATATACAAGCATAACAGTGCAATGATCCACCAAATTTCGATCCATGAGGGATCATAACACATTAATAACCAAAGTATGGAGTTCATTCAAACGAAACCATACACAATCCAATACCCTATTAAATAGCAGGTATTCTATCAAGGCATCTATCACAACATCTATCATAACAATATGAAATCGCTAATGCACCCTAAATGGAATGAAAAAAATGCATTACATGTGATCTATAACAAGTGAATATATGATGCATGATATGGCATACCCTCATCTCATTGGGTTGCAATAAAAATAGAACCTCAATAATATCAACAATAACAGCACAAAACATGTGAACCACCCAACGGTGAAATCAAATCAACCATAATAATTACAACACCAGAAAAAACTGCAATAATCGAGGTAAATTAGATTTTCCCTATATACGGGTTAGCTACTCCCAGGAATAGCTTATTACCAACTACCTATTCCATCTTATCCCTGACTATAGGCTCCAAACAGTAATTCAAAAAGAAAATAATTCCTCTGATACCACTTTGTAACGTCCCAGTTTTGGGTGCCACCCAGAGGTGCCACATACCCGGTTAGTCACATGGCCTCAAGCGCATTCCCCCAAATGCTAGAAGTTGACAATTGGAAGCAAGGGACTTGGGTGTGATAGTGGGGAAACTATTCCCTCATTGGCAGAGTAATGCAGCGGAAAGAAACATATAACAATAGCAGAATCAATAATAATACCATACAATAGTAAACAGCGGAAGAATGGAAGTATATAAACATCTGTAGCATATATATATATATATATATATATATATATATCAATAATGATGCATGTCACAAGTATCTAGGAAGGTAGTCAAACAAGTCACAATGTTGGAATACTATACTAAACCAAAGTTCAAAGAAAACAAGTAAATAACTCTAGCAGCATTGTAAGGCTCATCTTGGTCTCATTCTCTCCAGCTCCACAATAATCAAGTACCTGAAGTAGAAGGGAGCTTTACCTTATCTATACCTGCAACAATATAATCTATTTGGGTCCAAAATCATGACCCAAACAGGGTTTGATATTAATCCCAGTAGGCAACCACCCAAATATTTGTTTCTAACAGTCAAAGAATATATATGGTAGGCAATAAGCAAAGAAAAAATGATGAATGAAGTACTCAAAATTAAATAGTCCTAAAATTTCATTTACATTCATTTACATTAATCAATTATTCAACCAAAATAAAACAAGCAACCCTCTAGGAAGTTCTCACAGTCTATCCCATATGGTTCAACCAATCAATCTCAAGTAACCCTCTGGGTAAGTTCTCACAGCCTAACCACTCCGGTTCAACTTATACAAGGATATAACGACCTCCCGGTTAATATCACATAGTCTAACCCCTTTGGTCTCATGAAAACAAAGACTCTCTAAGGAAGCCTTCACCATCAATTCCCCCTATAGTCTTTTAACAATAAACTATAGACACTCTGAAGAAGCACTCAATGTTAATTCCCATTGTGGTCTCATAACGGTAACTATAGATGCTCTGAGGGAGCACTCAACATCAATCCTCCCTATGGTATCATAGCGTGATAAAGAATAATAGACACTATGGGGAAGCCCTCAACGTCAATTCCCCCTATAGTCTCATTACACCAGGTTCCCATAGCCCTGTGTAAAGAAATCAGGCACAAACAATGTTCAGTAGCCAAATTAAAGCTAAAAGTAATACTTGGATAAAAAGCTACAAAGAATATCACAACATCAGATAAATCACTCCATCCTAACAACACTAGGAATGGAAAGCAAGCATCCTAACAGGAAAATCTAGACCAAATGGTCAATATCAAATCAAACATAGTCAAACACATCCATAACATGGAAAATAAACCCTATTCACAATCTAAGATCCCTATTCAAGAAAACAAAGCATAGTAGGAATTAACAGGGTTAAAATACCTAAATGTGCAATCCCCCTAACTAGGGTATTAGGAAATTTTGCACATATAATTCAAAGACTAACTACGAAAAGTCACAAACCACCTACCTCGGCTTGTACGATCGATATAGTTGAATCTTAGCTTTTGAATCGACCTAGAACACGGTAGATCTACAAAAATGTCAAGAAATCTCAACCAAGGATATCTCACGAAAGAAGAGAAATCAAGAGAAGAGGCTTTAGAAAAAGGAAGAACTCGCCGATGCGATTCCTGTTGGATTGGTGTAGCCCGATCCGGTTGGGACGAATACTTGTGGCCTGCTACTGTAGCAATGTTGACCACTATATCAGAGCTGACCGACCGACATTGATAGGCACTCTAGCAGTGCGTACTTCGGGGTCAACTGGACTGTAGCACTTTTGACTTCCAACCGGCAGCCACTATAGCACTTTTGACAAAGCTGGTCGTCGTTCACTATAGTGACACAGACCCACTTTTCGAATAGTGATCGTCTTCTCCATTATTTTATATCCCATTTTCGGGCTAGGGTTACCACTGAAAAAACCTCTGTAATTTTTTCTCCCAATATAGTGAAATTCTTCCTCTCCCATGGATGTAGGCATTATTCCCAAACCACGTAAATAATTGTGTTCTTATTAATTTATTTATTTTGTTTTCTCGTTTCTTTCATTGTGTCTCCTGACGATTTCACAAAAATTCCAACGCAATCGACGGTGTTCAATTCAGAGCACTAACGGTCGATCGGGGGCTCGGAGAAGAATCGCGCCCTACAGTCGCTCCTAGATGAGATGAGTCATGAAGAAGGCATTTATTCCAATTAGATGCGACCCTGGTCCAATTGAACAAATAAAATAAAGTACACAGTGTTTCTTTTAAAAGTAAACGGTGTGTATATGCCTTTACCGAGCCCGCTTTAGTTGGTCTCCAGGTCACCCCACGCGGCCATGTACTCATCCATTACACGACCAGTACACGGTCACATCATATGACTAGGATGTAGAACTAGGTAGTTTTACACCATGCAGCTTGGACATGGGTGCACTCACTCTATACTCACATGGATTACAGGACCGATGCTCAGGTGCCTCCAGGATGGGCAAGGCTTTGGTACTTATAGGGTACAAATATTGGAGGAATGGTAAGTCACGAGGTCCATGTTATGGTCCCTATGCTGAGAGGCAATAGGAATTATGGTACCATAGCTGGGAAGAAAACGGTAATTGGGAAGTTTGAGACACACATGGGGACTCAAGGTGAAGCTAAACCGGTCCTAGATGTGTATGGGGACCCTAGGTAACCAGCCTTCATGAAGGAGGGTTAGTAAAAAATAGGCCTGATGGGGAGTCCCAGGAGAAAGGTTTCACAAAACTTGGGGCCTCACAAAGAAGCTCTTCACAAAGCTTAGGTGATTCATAGAGGTTTGGGGTTTCATGAAGGAGTATGCATCCTAAACGAGGTGACCCTACCTCAAAGGGAATTCCTTATTCATTAGGAGAATGCTTCATGAAGGTTGAATGCTTCACAAAGCCTCAAGTTCCATAGAGGGAATTTTCCTTTTTGAAGGGTGTAGGGATTTTCAATGGCATCCCCACCTTTTTAGAGGCTTCAAGAACACATGGGATATGGTTTTTCAAATCAAGGATACCTTGGATGATCTATTTTTTCTTTGGTTTTTGAAGCTCATGAGGTTCAAAAATTATGAGAAATTAAGAACCTGAAAGGTTGGGTAATCATCCCTAAAAATTCATACTGAAGGGGATATTTATAGGCAAGAGGTTTTGTGAATATTGGAGGCCTTCATGAAGAATTAGGGGCTTCATGAATAGGCACGACTCCACGAGTTTAAATTTTGTATTCCTGAAGACATCGTCAAATGTTTTCATGGTCAAAAAGAATTGTCGGACTTGTGGAGGAACATTGTTATATCTTCATGCATTCTCAATGAATTGTTTTTGACCAGAGAGCTTTGTGATCTCTGATTGTTTGTTATAGAGCATAGATTCATGAAGAAAACCCTTAAGAGGTATTTTTGGGACTTTTTGTCTCAGATTTGATTCGAACCGACCGTGAATTCCTCAACCATTCCCATGGGTTGTGTATATCGGTGCCAATAGTACTTCCTTAAAATTAATTCATCATATTCCTTAAATTATCTCTCTAAATATCTACCCTAACTCTAATGGTTATCATTCATTCTACAATTATACATATTGGTATGATTTTAATGGGAGATGTTGAGGATGGATACTTCAAGAACAAATCCATTTTATGTAACTATGTTTTTTATTCCTATTTTAATAGTCTATATTATGATTCATTTAGTTTTTATTAATATTTATTTTCATTTATTTTCATGTTATAAAATTATAATTTCATGAAATAAATCATTGTTTATTTTATTTTGTTGTTTTAGGTGAAACAAGTTATTCAAAAAATTCATGGAATAAAAAAGTGGGATGTGGCATTCTATACCCCTTAAAAAATAACGTTTAAAATTTAATTACTCTTCCAAAAATAAAAGAGGGGAATTTTTTATCATTACTTCTTCTGATTCCCATGTTTCTTACTCAACCATATGATTATTCCAAAAAAAATTACTAGGTAATGTTTCTTGTTTTGTAAAACTATGTCTCTATGATCCAAGATCTCCGTTGATTATTCCTTATATGTTTGATCACATTCCATCTATACAACCACTATATTCAATACATGTGATGGATCTGCTTTGTACTTCCTCAAAAGTGGTAAATGGAAAACATCATGAATTTTTGAGTATATTGGTGGAAGCGTAATGAAGAAAGTTATAATACTGATGCAATTAAGAATATTGAAGAGGACGATGTATATAGGGCTCAACATTCCCTTATCCCCATATCATATAAACCACTTCCTTTCTTACATTTTAAAAAATACATTTTCACCAACTTTAAACTCTAAATATTTCTTATGATTATAAATTAGATCTTCTATTGATTATATAATTCTTAAATTAGTTTTTGAATGGATTTAATATTATTTTCAATTTCTTAATAATTTTCAACTTCCATCATCATTTTCTCTCCAGCATCACCCCAAAAATTTAGATTCTATATCTCTTCTAATAAAAAGCCTGTTATGTTCCCATTTGAATTCTTGAATCTGAAATATTTTTATATGAGAGATGCACCATTGAAAGACTTCTATCCAGTTCTCATTTGAAATCAATTGAAAAATATCTCAAAAAATCATCCAGTGTTTGAATGATACTTTCAAATAGATCATTAGTTTGATGATGATGATTTGTGATAAAGTTAAATTCTATATCTAATTCTTATTGAAGACTTCCCCTAAACATGAAGGTATACCTTAAATATTTAACATATATTATAGTAAGTATTACTCTATAAAACTATACCCCATCCTTCATGTGTTTCTTAGAAATTTTATTAAGTGAGAAAAATCTCTAATAAATATAAATTGGATCTTTATAAGTCAATCAAGAATAACCCAAATGGAATTGTTTCATTTTTTAAGTATTAAGAAGAATTGTGACACAATCTATGAAGGTGTTCTTCTATTTTAAAATGATTATGTGTAATGGTTGCATCATCCATTTAAACCTATGATATTCGACCTTAAATTACTAAAATTCTATTAATTATGGTGTATACATTGCAATATCCATCTTCATATTGTCCAACAAGAAATAATCCTTGATATCCCTACACATCATTGTGATTTCTATGTGAATAGATGATGATGGGAAATGTTCACAATCCAATAATCCCTTCATTGGTTTTCTCTATATAGGACATATATTCATTTTCAAAATCTTATAACTCCATATTTATCAAAGTTGTACTCCATGATATTTCCCACCATATTTTTTAGATTTATATTATACTTTTGTTTCCCCTCAATCTTTACTTTGATAAATGCTTGAGAAATAATTTATGAAAGGTATGTGTTCATTCCTTCCCTTATGATTTCCATGTGAATCCTTTGAAAATCCATGACTATTAGGTCTATTTCAATCCTCATCATGGATATAGTATACTGATCCTTTCAAATGAAAAAACTATACACCTTTTTTCCATCACTGAGTGGTAATGTATAGATTAATCATAATCCTTGGTTGCCCTAACCATATCCATTGGTGCATGTTCATCTCTATCAATGTGAATATACACATTAATATTTTATGATCTGTATATAAATCATATTTCTCATCATAGATATAAAGCCACCAAATATTAAATTAAAATATAATTGTTTTTAACTCTAGATCATGCATTGGGTAATTTTTCTCATAGACCTCATTGAAAAACCTTCCATTATGGTCCTTGAAAAATTATTCACATATTTTAACTATAAAAACTAGACTCCCTGTTACGTTAACTTGGTTATTGGATTTGAGAATCATGAAAAATTTATCACAAAGCATTGATAATATCTAAAAAAGTCCAAGAAAACTATGGATTTTTATTATTTTAGTTTGTCAAGTTTATTCATAAATCACCTCTTTCTTTAATGGATCCATAAATATAACCTCACTTGTCATTAAAAAATCCATGAAGGATGACTGTAGCAACCAAAATCCACATGTGATAAATCTTTCATATAGTTTCTCCTTTGATAATTCCATAACACAATACTCATACTCACTTCATGTTCTTCCTTAATCTACGTATATATGAGAATACAATCTATGACAACTACAAAAAATTTATCATCATAATCTGTAAATACTTTATTTATTATACCCAAGAATATATTGTAATAGTTGGTGTCCTGGAACCAACTGGTTTTACTTTGATTACATGGATATTTAATGTATTATTATATATTGTTCATTGTTCTGCATGACTATGATGTAATAATTTCCTATAGTATTTGTTGCATTGATAAGGCCATGGAAGTTCCCCGCTATGATTAGAACCTTGAAATGTTATAACAATATTCTTAAACAGACCCGCTAGTAGGAATTCTGCATGTTTTGGTGTCATCAGATATTTTTATCTGCGAGCGTGTGTAATGATCCTTAGACTTTAAGATTATCATTAATACATGTCACGATTCATGTACTTTGATTTACTGATGAAAATTGTCACGCAGACAGTTGGTGGTAAGTAGGGTACATTGGGTGCGTCATGAGTGACATATTATTAATGGATATGTTGGGGAAGGATTTGTCCCTTCCATTTATAGAAGTTGATATCTCGGCCCTTTGATTGAAATAGAACCGTCGCGTGAAATTCCATGGTCATGGTGTAATGGTGAGTTTATTTAAGGTAGTCAAAGAATGATGTATCAAACATAAAATTTTATGACACTATCATGAAACCTGCTTGATGAGATATTGCGAAAAAATGGATTATATTACATAGTGAGCGTTCGTATGTGGATGTTGTTGTTCTGACTTTACGTTCTTTCTCTTGGGTATCTTGACCCATTGTTAGATAGTACTCTTGGACTTTAGGAAAACCCGCCTAATGTCAATGAGAAAGAATCCTAGAGGGTCACACACTAAGTGTTTTTGGTTGTCTCGGTTAAATTCTATTTGAATTTAATTAATAAAATAAATATTATTCTCAAGACCGTAGAATAATTTTATTCAAGTTAAAATGATCACATAAATTAAATTAAATATATTTATTTATTTTATTGAACATTTAATAAATATTTATTTACTAGTTTGTAAATAAATTATTTATTTAAGAGAATAATTTATTTATTTATTTATTCAGGTGTTCAATAAATGGAAGTGGAGTTCGAGCGGACCAATGTTGGTCTAGTAGTAAAATAATTATTTGCAATACGGTAAATAATTATTTAACTAGTTGGCACAAGTTAAAATAATAATGACGCTGCTATTATTTTGTGATGCAGAATTTTATTTATAATTCTGTTTTGCGCAAGTTGGCGCACCATAAATAATGACGCGGTATTATTACTATGAGCATGGGTTTTCTCTAAGTTCATGAATGTATTTAATTGTTTCTATGCAATTAAATATTGTAACTGAATTTCCATGCATATAAATAGACAAGTACGCCTATTGTGCCAGACACCACATGACACCAAAAGCTTGGTGAATTGAGAATTGTTGAGCCAAATAGTTTCTCTCTCGAATCCTCTTCTTCCCCCTCTCAATAACGAGAGATGTTCTTCAAGGCTGAAGAACAAGCAATCAAGAATGACTGACATAAGACACTTGATTCACCACGCTAGCACCTGGAGAATGATCGATGTCGATCGAAGGCCATCAGAGCACGTGTGGATCACCGCTAGAGGGATTTTAGCTTGGATCCTTACAAGCGCAACAAGATAATCCGGAAGGGTCATTCCGGACGATCAACATAATCAACAAAGAAAATACCGAAGATCCATGTATTATTTTCTTTATGAAGTTAATTAAATTAATTATAAACATGATGTGCAAGATCCTCTCTAAAGGTTTTGGGTCTCTTCCTTCTTTATCTAAATCTTTGATTATATTCCATGGAGACTGGCGTTCATCATCGTATTGATCCCGGAATAATCATTGATCATCGTAAAAATCAAAGTTAGGTCCCGTCCCAACCATGGTTCCGCTGCGCTCGGAACCTTCAGATATATGAGGAAATTATATGTTTAGAAGGCATCGATATTAATTCATAGTGTCCATATCTTGTATGGAGGGTTGTCTTAGTTGTATCTTCCCTTTTTACCCTTAGTTGATGATACAAGGATCAAAGGTGCACCTTTGAGTAGAATTATGCCCCATAAAGTCGATTGAAGAAGCTATAATACGAGGTAGAGGATTTTTTTTTCTTGATTGTGATATTTTGAAGAACATGACAATCAATGGAAAAACATATTGATCCATCATTCTTCCTAACAAAGAGGAGTGGTACACCACTTAGTGTAGAACATTGGAATATAAATCCCTTTTCTAAATTGTCCTATAATTTCTTCTTTAATTTCACCAATTCAATAGGGACCATTATATATGGACTCATCAATATAACCATAGATAATGGTAGGATTTTTATTGAGATATCAACCTCATGATTTGGAGGAAGACTAGAAAACTCTGTTAAAATATATCAACATATTACTCCACAATTAGTGTATCCTAAATGTTGAGTTTTTCTCCAACCATTTGACCAAAATATCCTTCATTATTGGGCATTAAAACCCACATAAGGTAATTAGTTTCCACAAGGAGTTCTTAATCATTCTTGTATCGATATATGGGCATGGTATAATTCAGAATATGAAATGAGATTTCCCTATCCCAACAATTGATATGAGTTATATATTAATAGAGAAAATACATACCAAGTGTCACATCAAATTTGAAAAAAGTGAATCAAATCAATATTTTTAGGAAATTTATTCCTAAAATCATTAATTCAAGAAGCGTTAGAGATTTGGGAAGTAATCAATACACCAATAGGTTTTTTCATTAATAATTCAATAACTAATATTTTTTTCTCATAAATTAATAAACACATATAATTTTAAAGATATTAGCAAAATCATAAAACTATATTCAAATTAGATTTTAATAATCTAGAATAGATAATATGTGTACTAATCACTACATCATTTCCATGATTTTCTTCCAAACATTTACTTAATCTAAAATGATTACTTTGAGTATTAAATAATAATTTATAGAGTGAAAAATTATAGGATAATGAAAATCAATCAAAAGATGTCCTAACCTATGACGCCATAATTAATACCCATGACACTTGATATTCATCTCAGGTTTTTTGAGTTTTATCCTCTTATTCCTCTTTTCCTAATCCCTAAAATTGACAAAACCCTACACTAATTCTATCTGAGATTAGTGGAAATCATGAATTTAGAGTATTAACACATAACATTCCCCCACACTTATGATACTTCTTGTCTTCAAGTAATCAATTTTTCAAAATCAATGGAAGGAAATTAATCTCAAAAAGGAATATTTGAAAATCCAATCAAGGATTGATTTAAAAAAAATGTTTTTCCTCATAGACTCTCTCAAGTAAGTATGGATGATTTCCCTTCTCAAAAAATAGTTTTGCGAAAAGTTGGTTTCCATATTTACAAAATGACTGAAATTGAGAATTTTTTAAAAGACTGAAAATACTTAACTTTTCAATCAAATGTTCATCTAAACATCCCTTTTTTATTTATGCTGAATAGACACACCTTATAATTAGACAAAAATAAATGGATGAGTGAGATTAATAATTACAAAAGGATAAATAACTCATCCAAATGATGTTCCTTCAGATAAAGCTGAATGGCTCCCTCGTATCGGGCTCCTCTTCTCTAACCAAGGCGACGATGGCCGCCACTTCGTTCCCTCCACCTCGCAAGGGGGAGGGACCACCATCCCCATCCATGGGGGTTCGGAATCATTCTTTTTCCTTTTCTATATTTCCAATTTTCTTCCTTCCCTCCCTAATATTGCGCCCAACCCTAAAGTACCGGGCTTATTCGATGATTTCCATCAAGTCTCTCTTTAGGCATTGGAGTTCATAGAAGCTTCGTCCCTTTTGAATCTGACACTGGTGGAATGCTTCAAACAACACATTCCTTCAGGAAACTCATTTGAAATGTTTGTTTTCAGATCTGGGGGCTATTAGGAATGATGAACTGTTAGACTCATCGACAATAGGCACATCATGATTCGCTTTGAACTAGAGAAGGATTTAATCCTGGCCTGGTCCAGAGGATCATGCTTCTACTTATTCGGATGGTCTTATGATATCCACATGAAATGTGATTCTCCGACCACGGAATTGTGGGTAAGTTTTCTAGAATTTCTTCTTTCATGTCAGAATCCTTCGATCGTTCGAATGTTAGGGAATATGGTTGGCTGATTTTTATGTTCTGATAGTAGAACTAGTTCTGTGTGTCATCCTTTATCCCCATGAATTTGTGTCGAAGTAGATATTTCAAGACCGCCAATAGAATATGTTTGGATTGTGGTAGGGGAAGAGTTTCTCTATTTGAAACTGGTCATTATTGAGACGTGTTTTGGTTTCTGTTCTTCTTGCAAGGGACTGGGTCATTTGATTTTAGTGTGCCTGTGCGAGCTCAAGAACCACATCCAGAAGATTGATGAATATGTTTGGATTGTGGTAGGGGAAGAGTTTCTCTATTTGAAACTGGTCATTATTGAGACGTGTTTTGGTTTCTGTTCTTCTTGCAAGGGACTGGGTCATTTGATTTTAGTGTGCCTGTGCGAGCTCAAGAACCACATCCAGAAGATTGATGCTTGTCTGGGTAGCAGAACAGGCCTAGGTGACAAGGGTTTGACTTCTGTTTTTGGTGAAGGTCTGAAGGATGATGTCCAAATTGGTGAAATTTCTTCTGGGTTATGGAGGATTGAGGGGGTGAATGCAACAGGTTCTTTGAGACAAAGAAATGTAATCCCAAGGCCTACATCATATGTAGAGGCAGTGTGAATTGGATATGATTCTATGCATGAGGTGCTGGTAAAGGGGGCAAGTGTGGAAGGGACATCTGATCGCATGCCCCATGGAATCTCAATGTAAGATAACCCATCCACAAAGGAGAACTGAGTAAATTCTACGAATAGGCTGAGTCCCAAAGGGACCATTCAGACTCTAAATTTTTGCAACCGCTTTGAATGTCTAGGAGTTAATGGTCTGGTTTAGGAATAAGGGAATGGCATATAGAGACATCCAAAAGAGAAGGTTTAGCACGAGAAGATATTGCCATCCAAGAAAGGAACCCAGGACTCGGGGATATTGGCATCCCAGAAGGTTTGGCACGATAAGTTATTGGCATCCAAGAAGGTTGTAGATGACTTCACAACCCATGGAGGATGAAGGGGCAGAAAGGAAACCAGGACGCAGGGATCTGTATTGTATACAAGGGGAAAACCTTAAGGGTGTAAGGACTACTCTCACTCGTCTAAACCAATGGATATAAGGTTCAAAGAAAAGGTTGGGGTCAACAAGGCACTGGAATGAAAATAAACTGTGCATGACAAGTTTTTCAATGAGAACTATAATCTTAAGGGTGAAAATCACATGGCTGAGTGTGGTGATTCTAAAGAACAAGAATATATGGGTGACAAGATGGAAGATTCAGATCAGGAACCAGTGCTGGTGGATGATTTTAAGAGAACGGATGGTACGTTGGAATTCTCATTTCCCCAGGGTTTCTCTAGGAAAATGAAATTGTCTTACCTTCTATTCAGCAAGGCTTCGCCTGAGAAATGCGCTGCAGCCCATACCACCACTAGACTGACCAAGGTGGAGTGCAATAGAATGTTAAGAGGATAAATGTTCTTGGGGACTTGATTAACCATGCGGGCAGTTGTTTAATTTGCATCTTTATTACATTTTTAATGATATTGATCGTGACCATTTCCCTATTGATGACTACTTAGCGTTTGTGAACTTTATCTCATCTGAAATAAAATATAGTCTCCACCTTCATCCTAGAAATGAAATACGAGACCTATTCTGGAAATTTAGGAGGGACCCTCCGCCCGAAGAGAAATGACGAACATTAATCCTCGGCATCATCTTCACCTGGAGCATGTTTTCTTTTGTTGTTTTTTCTTCTTGGGTATTAACCTGGTAAGATGAACGATTCTTTCTGAGATTGGGTTTTGTTATTGATTGTGTGATGTTTATGTACTGTTTTTTTTTTTGTGGGTTTCCCAATAATCCACATAAAAGTGGCTTTTCCTGAAAATAACAAAAAAGAAAGTATTTTATAATGAATGATCCAACAGTTTTAACTTAAATAGAATTTTTTTTAACAAGGATTGTGATTTCATTTCATAGACCATTTGAATCCATGTCATAAAAGTTTAAATCCAACCAAAATGTTCAAATTCATTAAAAGCAATAATTTATACTCCCAAATTTTGATCAAAGTCAATTTTTTTAATAGTGAAATGTAAATGCTGTTAATTAATTGAATGTAGGTTTGAATAGAAATGAGTATAGCCTCAATGTACAAAAATAGTCCTCAGATTCAATGAAAATTTTAACCACTCAAATTCTAAATTGATCCTTAAAAATTGAAAATTTTTAAAAAAAGTATTTAGGATGTTTCTGATGTGAACTCAATAAGACATAGTTTAGCACATTTAAATGTCTCTCCTACATTTAAAACTCAATATTTTCCTATCATCATCAAGGTTGGAGAAACAAATTAAAAAAAAAAAATAAGTCGGAAACTCTTCACAATTTTTGTAGTTAAAAAATATGTTTAAAGGGTCATAGGTATATTCAAAAATCATATTTTCAATATTTCCAGCAGGTTAATACCTAGACTTTAAAGTGAAAATAAGGAATTCTCGTATATATTTATGCTCAAAAGTTTAAGGTTCAAAAAAGTTTTCAAATTTGCTAGTAAATAAACAAGAAATAGAACAATTTTAGTAAGCAGGGATAAACAATTAGTAGCAATAACTAGTATAATTTCTAAGTGATTGCAGTATGCATACAGCACTTTTATAAAAACTAAATCAACCTTTTAATTCATAAAAACAATAGTATTGCTTCGGTAAAAATAAATGTGTAGAAAAATTTGTAGAATTAGAAAACTAACTCCCTGTATATAGAAGCTTTATTCATTTAAGTACATCTAATAACACTTCCGTTTCTTACCCTTGAGAGAGCCCTATGATTACCCAGATTCAAAACCTAGAAAACCAATTGAATATGATGAGATACTTTTATTTTAAATCTCAAAAGAGAAATGTTATCAGCGTTCAGTTAATGGGAAAGTGATTTAGAATTTTCTCCAGAACGAAACTCCTATTATCCTTGAAATTTCATTTATTTTATACCTTGAGAAGTTACAAACTTGTACTCTTATAGGTGGAATGTGCAGCATGTTAAACTTATATAAACTCTATGGTAAACCGTAATTGATGTTCCCAATAACTAAAGCACTGAGAGATCTCAGAAATAAATTATGTGAGTGTAACAATGAAAAGAATGGTCAAGCCAAAGGGAAGGTTAGGGAAACAGTAAATGATTTCCCAATAATTAATCATTTTACAAAGTGTGCTTCATCATCATCAAAATTAAGGTCCAATATAAAATTTATTGGGTTTAATCTATCAAAATAGGGAAGATTACCTTTCAAATCATGTTCAAAAAATTTATAATTCCTATTTTCCCATTTAATTTTGACATCCACAAATTTTCTAATAACACTCTTTCTTAAATCAATGTTTTAGAAAAAATACTTTGAACTGCCATTAAACAATGATTTACTATAATCAAATTCTTCTTTAATTTTCCATTTATCCCCAAAAATCACACAATGTTGATTGTGTAATTTCAAAATAAATTCTTGATTCTCATTATTCATTCAATTTTGTGAGGGTTTTCTTGCATGATTATAGGAACATTTTCATGTACTATGCCTACAAAAACCACAACACACACATATAATATGACCTTATTGATTCAAACTCTCAAATGAATCAATTTTTACTAGAAGATGACACATAATTTCAGTTTCAACAACAAAACCATCAAAAAATAGCTTCAAACTTAACTAATTTAAGCTCAAAACTCAATCAAAAAGAAGTTTCAAAAGATTTCCAAATGTACCATAAGAAGTATTCAAGAAGATTCCAATACAAGAACATACTAATTGTAGTCGGTTTTAAATTTCCATCCCTAGAAGTAGAACAGAAGGAACATTTTTTTTGTTTTTTTAACCCTAGGAAGTAAATTCTAATACCTCCCTAGAAAAAGATCCATATTTTGATGACCTATCATTATACTATCAAATTATCATATATAATCACTTTCTATAGTACACAGGTAATAAGGGTTGGCCCCAAGGAAATGAGGGTGAGTGATCTAAGAGCATTATTAATCCTGTGATATTGAAAACAAGCAATGGAAAAGTATAGAAGAATGATAGAATAAAAATTAAGAATAATTGAGTGAATGAGTTAAATGAAAATGGATGAAAAGTCAAGCATGCGAGCTTTGTTTATTGGCATGAGCCATGAAAAAAAATGGTTGAGAGGGAGATCTTATTGAAGCAGATAATTTATTGAATTTTTTTCTTGAAAATGGGTTTCAAACTAGGGAGGTCATTACCAAATTTAACTATCATAAAACTATAAATGTTCATTCTTCTAATTCAATCAGTTAATCAATCAATTAAAAACTATTGAAATATGAACACAAAATTGTGTAGATTTTAATTTTCCACTGGTCGACACAATAATCAAAATAGATAACTAGATTGAATACAATACCCAATAAGAATAAATTGTAGATGATAAAAGATAAAAAAAGAACAAGAACGAGAAAATGATTAACAATAATTGTATGTTCCATTGAAAGAATTAACTAAATTGCATGCTTACAAATGAAAGGGAAGCACAAATGATTGAGAGTAGGAATACAATAAAAAGGGATAATGGAGAAGAGAGATCTTTCTCTATTGGGGTGGACACTCATCTTCCCCATACATTCTTGCATTCTTCTTCATTGAAACATGTATTGAGGCTCTGATATCCTGCTCCTCTGCTTTTGAAGTTAGTCCAAGTCCTTATGTTGGTCTGTAGTGTCCTGTGAATGATGGATAACTGTTCTTGAATAATTCCCTGTACTAATTTTAATGGAATCCCAACACTGCTACTAATAGAAAATATATGTTCCCATGAATCACAAGCCTCCACATGGATTTATTCACTACTCAATTCATCCTTCATAGTGACTCTAGTTGAACATCCCTACATATTTTTCAACCACCACATGAACTTGATTCAATTCCTTCATTGGATTCCTCGGAAAGCATCGATAGTAAACAACTTCGATGGCTGAAGTGCCCATGTTTCCTTGAATATGACATTAGAATTTATGGATCCTCATATTTCTTAATCCTTGATATGAAAAAATCTCCATAGTATGACCATTATATATCTCCTTTGTGTGCCATGGATACCCTAATATAGAACTTCCAACATGAAATCACTTTGATGAAACTCCCTTCAAAGCCCTATAAAATACCCTAACACGGGTTCCAAATCATGCAAGTACCCTCTAATAGGTGTGTTTGACCTCGATGCAGGTGTTGGTGTACCAAATGTACCCATACACATCTCATTTCTAGTTGAGGTTACACTTGTGAAATTTGTTCCTCGCCTTGATGATCCTTACACACCAATGAGGTGTGGGATCACCTTTATCCATGGAATTAGTTACATTTACTCATCCATGTTGAATCACTTGAATACCTTTATACAACCTTAAAAAAGTCTATGCTACCACTATGGATATCCCTTTGATTCTTCATAACCTTTACACAAGTAATAATGACCCGTACGTTGGTACCTTCAATCCAGAAACTGCCCATTGTGAGATTTACCAATTCAAAATTCCAAAATTAAACTATATTAATGGAATAAAATAATGCAATTCCATATTTAAAATGATGGATGTGTTCCAACATTTGTCATTAAAAATATACACATGGGTCAATGAAACAATTAAATACAAAATCACTTTTAAGAAACAACTTTAGAATGATAAAATAATGAATGTCCTTTTAAAATCATAGAAATATTTGATCTTAAAATATATTGAAATGTAAACAAAGTTAAATTAATTTATTGGACAAAAAACCCCCATTTTTATAAAAATATTCAATTAATTTCTATTTCCACTCATATTGATCATGATTGAAAATATTATAAATTAAAGCACATTTCATCATCAAAACATTTAGATTTTCATAAAAAGAATGTGGCAATCATGTATTCAAATTAATTCATATCAGTTAATCAACCATAACAAAAAATAATTATTACATCATTATATTATATTACCCATTTTAAATCACAAATATTTCACACCTTCATAACTCTAAGGTTTAATGTCTTTAGAGATAAGTTATATAAACATATTATTTTAAAACAAAGAGTACATTTCTTCTACAAATGCATCACACATGGATCCATTATAGAAATATCATATGTAATATTTTTCTTCATTTCCTACAGAATATAAAACATAATAAAATTTTGAGTTTAGGTTTTTAGTAATGGGTAAAATGTAATGGATATCAATCAAGTCAACATATGTTGGGCAAAAATTTCTCAAGGTAACATTGCAGTATTTTTGGGTTGATTGTGTTTGTTGACAAAGCAGGTTTCCATGGAGAATTGTCGAGTTCCGGAGAAGTTGTTGACATTCCATGTTGACAAAGAACTATGACAAAGGAAAGGACGATCTGGAGGCGGTACAAAAGAGCAGTACAAGGTGGCGTCGTTTCCCAGTGTTTGCCAAATTTTTGGGGTCCAAAATTTGGAGTTTGGTGAGCATCATGAAAATAGGATTTCCATGAAGATCATAATTTAATAAGGCAAAGACATGAATTTCGCGAAGACAAGATTCATGGTTTGGAAATCGCAAAGACCAGAAGAATGGAGGCAGTGAGTCTTCGCGATTACGTCAAGCTTCCCGAACGGCAGAGACTGAAGTGCATCGCGGCGGTGAAGGGCTTTGCGAGGGAGCTTCGCGACGAAGGCGCGAAGGTATGTTGACGGTGATTCTTCGTGATTACGTCAAGCTTCGCAAACGGCAGAGGCTGAAGTGCATCACGGTGATGAAGGGCTTTGCGAGGGAGCTTCTCGGCGAAGTCGTGAAGGTATGTTGACGGTGATTCTTCACGACTACGTCAAGCTTCGCGAACGGCAAAGTGATGTGGTGCTTCGTGATTTGGACAGAATTCCGGCGGAATCTTTGGAGCTTCGCGATTTGAGATGACGTGGTGTTGACTTCACGTGGAAGGGACGAGGGTCGGTGGAATCGCCTATAAATAGAGTCCGACCCCTTCAAGCGAAGTAGAGAGATTTTTCAGAGAAGATCATTTGCTCTCGTTTTGCGAAGGTAGTTCGCGGAGCCAGTGTGCTTCGCGAAAGAGGAGCTTCGCGGTGGCTATTGTAGCTCCGCGAAAGTTGTGTGCTCCGCGCTGGCTCAGTGAGCTTCGCGAGAGAAGTTTCTTTGCAACGAGTTGAGCTTCGCGGGAGTTCTTCGCGAGAGAGCTTCGCGAAAAGGCAGGAGCTTCGCGAAGGCTTGTTTGAGCTTCGCGAAATTGGGAGCTTCGCGAAGTAGGGTGCTTTGCGAAGGTGTTTCCAAAAGGAATTGCCCAGTGTTCAGAGGCAAAGAGGTATTCATCAGTGGATGAAATTTGGACTTCAACAAAGCATCTATCAACAGTTAAAGATGCGTGCATTCATGCAAATGAAGAGACCTACAGTTCTATAAACTGTGAGTGAATCCCTTCTGGAGCAGTGAGCTTAGGAAGAGGAAGTAGGTGATCCTCTCCACCGGCAGTGAGCCAGAGAGAGAGAAACAGGGAGTGACCCTTGGGAAAGCAGTGAGCTGATCCTAAACTTTGTAAAGGCAGTGAGCCTGGGCATAGAAGTGATCTAGCCCGAACTTTGTAATCCACATCTAGTGAAGATTAGTGGGATTTGGTACGACCGGCAACCTGTCGGCGTATGCTCCTTGGACGTAGCCCAGTGAGGGTGAACCAAGTAAAAATCTCTGCGTCTGCCTGCTAATTTGCCTGCATTGCATTTAAAGCATCATCATCAGATAAAGGAGAAAGTAAGTGATCATAACATACACACAAGTGCAAACAAAGTGACCATTGTAACAAAGAGGTCAAGATCCAGCGGGGCAGGAAGAACTTTGAAAAAGAATATCCATACCCTGATTCACCCCCTCTCAGGGTATATAGGCCCCTATTGGTCCTAACAACATATGATATCATAATGAAGATAATAAGAAGTAATCATAAAACAAATATTTAGCCATGTGAACACAATCATAAAATAATACACAAAAGAATAATAACCATGAAACATAACACGAATCATAAAATCATTCTAAGTCATAACATAGGATTGTGGAAAATAAATAATCATAGAAAATTATAATATATTTTAAGTACAAAGGCCATTATCACATATTGGTCAAACATGTCCCATAAAAAAGTGGACTAAGATAACCACCCTTGTCTAATAACAAAAAATCTCATGAGATATAATCTTTATTCAATATAGTGGAGGGATATATAATTTGAGGCTCATCCATCACTTAACAATATAACCATACATATGTATGAAACATTTGCATTAAAAAAATCCATCAAGATATATCTTAATTAACCCATGAAAATAAAATCAATTACATAACTATTTTCTTAAGATATAATGATAAATCAACTAGAGGAAGAATATAGAATATTACATTAAAGCATATCCCCAATGAAAAAATAATAGAAATCAATGGATTATAAAAGGGTATTCAAATGGATGAAAAATTATTTATAGGAAGATAAGAAATTGTTTAAAAATAAATTAGGAATATAATTTTCATTTTTACTAATTATTTATAAACTATTAAATCATGTAAAAGGACTTTAAGAGGAAGGAGAAAGGAAGATTTTTTTTGAGGATATCAACATAAGAAACCTTCAAAAGAAATATCTATAGGGAAAATAAAAGAAATAATTGGTAGAAAATAATCGAGTAGGAAATTTAAAGGAAGAGATAGAGAAGTATTCCCTTTCCATCATAGTAAATAAATAAAATCCATTAGAAAGTGGCCTTAGGAAATCATAGAAGTATAGGGAAACATATATAATAAATCAAAAAATATCTTTAAGAACATAGACATAAAAGGCAAAGTTTCTAACCATTAAGAGAGATAATAAAAATTCACCTTACCTTTACATTTGACTTCATAGAACACACTCTAATTCCATGTATAATAAAGTTATACATCCAAATCACATTATTAAAAATTATATTAATATCTTTTACCCTTTACAATAATTTATTATATCCTTTTAATAATAATAATAATATTATATATATATATAAGTTAATTATAGCTTATTTTCATAATCATTTACTAGTAGTTCTTATTATCACATACTAGTTTTGTAATTGTAATTCTAATCATCATTCTATGTTACAAAGTACATCATCTCAAAAGCACACATGGTAATAAAATCATAATGTTCTACTGATTTTTTAAACTCCATATTTACCCAATGGAAGGTGTGGGTATGATTCACATAGATGAAATTCAAAATATGCTCGTTCTGGGTAGCTTTACCAAAAATAACGAGTGACTTCATAATGTCCATTCATTTGGGTGGAACTATTTCAAAACCATAATTATTTTATAACTTTCAAATTAATATCATATATTGTTATTATTTATGTTTTTTTCTCATCTATGATATAAATGATGAATATATTGTATCATTGTTCATGAAAGGGATTGTACTAACCCAAACAAGGACTTACTTTATGAATGAATGATTAAGAATAATGTTACATTATCATAGTATTATTTTAATAAAAGGGTAATGATGTCTATAATACATTATTTTTATAGTTGATAAGGTTTTTTAAGATTTAATAAGAGATCGTAATTGAAAAAGATTGAAAAGAACTATTTACATTGATGAAATTCCTCCTCGCAATGACTTCCACTATAATGAAGGATTTAGGACTAGATGCTCTAAAACATATGAGATAACATTAGAGGATTAAATTTTGGTAGATAATAATGTGATAATTAACTAGTGGTGTGGGTTAGAATGGGTATAGGAGGGGTATTTTATAGATGAGTTTGAGTTACCTATTTGTAATTTCTCATTCATTATTGGTTTGGAAGGAACATTATAACATGAAAAGTGGTCCACAAATGAAAACAAACCAAGGTTGGGTAATATTCCATCCATTATTAATAATATTTATCTCATTTTATAAATTTTATACTTCATTTTAACCTTATATTTTATTTTACCATTTTCATAAATTTATTAACATAAATCACTATTAACAACTTGTAAATTTTTATTTTCAACAAAACTGAAATTGAATATATTAACTAATTTTGATATCCTAAATCTAAATATAAAAACCATTTTTCCATATTCAATCTCTAAATATAAGAAGAAAAATATTTAATGCATTTGTAAAAATGATTTTTCGTAAATAAGAACAATTTCTTATGTAATGAATAATTGAATTTTACTTGTTATAATTTCTTAGTTATTTAATGGATATTAAATATTTATTATAAATATTTAATATATTATTTCTAATAAATTATTCATTTCTATAAATTATTATATTTTATTATCATAATTTTTGTTTTCCCATTAACTATATGTAATGTTTATTTGTCCAATGACCATATATCCAACTTTCATATATCCATTGACCACATAAAAGTCATATTTCCTTATTACATTCCTATATATAACCTTAAAAGCTACTCTATAATTCATTATTCCTACTCATTTATTTGTCACTCAAAATTTCAACCATAGTTATAAATATTTTCATTCTTTCAACTATTATACATAGTTGTATGATTTTTTATGGGAGATCATGAGGAATAATTCATTGAAAATTCAATATAATTATTTTGTTATGGATTTATAGTTATTGTAATTTTTTTAATTATGTTTTATTTACCTTTCTTGTTATATTAATGTATATTTAATTTCATGTTATAATAGTATACCCTAATAAAACATAAAATTATTCATTTTAGTTTGTTATTACGAGTGAAACATTTTATTCAACATATTCAAGGAATAAAAATATTTGATATTACAATATTTAATATCTAAGACTCTTAGAATTGAGTAAAATATACAACCATTACTTATACAGTAGGGAAACTCTTATATTCAAGAGTTTGGCATGCAGTTCATTGAGTTAATTTACTATTCTCTTGATCATATGTGTGCAATGAAACTGATAGATCATTATATTTAGAGATATTTGGGGAATGATATTTAGTGGTTGTTGGGGATGTTTTCTCTGAGGTCCATTACTTATATATTGTAAATATAAGAGATCATATAGGCTTTTTTTGGAAGGTATTGGGTTCCTTATTGGTGATTTCCTGGTAGAGTGTAGCTTTGAGAGGTGCATGAAATGGAATTTCTTAATGTTCAAATCAACAAAGGTTTAAGAACGTCTATTGGACATGGATTCCAGAAAGATCTTAATTCTCCATTTTTTTAGTATGTTTCCATTTGATAGGATTTAGGGATTCTAATATTTATTTTATGGTGTTATAGGATTTCATTAGAGTGTATTCCCTTTTTTCATTACAGTAAGGGGGAATGAGAAAAGTGTGAATTTTGATGGAACACCCCCATCAGTTTCATTAGTTTCATCAATAGTGGATTCCATAGTATTAGTAGGATTAACAACCATTGTTACCACCCACATTTGGTGGTTTTGGAAGAGGATAGAATTTAAGAGATCAAAAAAGAGATGAACATAGAATAGGTAAAGTGTAGAGACCCAGGTTTATCCATATAAGGATTTGGAATATTTTTAAGAATATTTCTGAAGCTAGGCACTAAGTCTGTGTGGGAATCCGGGGCCTGGAGATACTTGGTGCATTCATGTGAAAAATATTAAATACATTTTTTCACACACTCACATTTATGAGGTAAATATGAAATAACTATTGAGTGAAGGCTCGTATTGGAAATCTGAGAATGTAGATGAGTTCAGAATGAGGGTTTTACCCTAGGCATAATATAAAGTTTGACAGCGTCTGGTGCCTGACTAGAGATGAGCATTGGAGGGGTGTTGAGAAGAGGTTTATTCATTTAATAAAATTAAACAAATAACCCCCCTTTGTGTTTCATGAATCGAATAAGGGAGAGTAGGGTTTAATTCCATGATAATGGATGAATGAACTATGGAGAGGAGGTGCCAATAGATCTCAATTTTGAAGTCAATCGTCAACGGATTGAGGATCAACACATTCCAAACATCATTATTGACCTAAATCTTTGATATTCCTCCATGAGGTTGTTGGTTTTATGAGATTTATGTCCAAACCCCCTTTTGATGTGTTGTTTTAAGGTTTTAGATCCCTTAGATGATTTCTAGGGACCCTGTGGGGATTGATCTGTGGTTTTGGGTGAGAAATCAGGGGATTCAGGTGGCTTTGAGGAAATTCCCAACTAGAATTTCTGATCACATGGTGTGTAGTTCAGTTGAACACGTAGTGTGTTCTTTCCATTTAAGGAAGATGATATTTTGGGACTATACATAATGTGTGAGGCTTAAATTCCATGTAGTGATCCAAGCCGTGTGGTCGAGGGACATGGACAATCTTTCCATGTTAAAGGACTTGGACGTGTGAAAGTACATGGTCAACCACATGGACACGGGTTGAGTTACACGGTCATCGCCAAGGACACAAGTTGAGGCTTGGTCAAGGAGAACACGTCATGTATTGATGTACATGTATTGTGTGGGTGCACGTCTATAGAGGTTGTGTATGGGAGAGGACATGCCTGGAGCTTCGGATGGGGTCACACACCATGTTGCATGGGGTACATGTCGTGTATTTACTTGTTTACATGTCGGGTACCATTAGGGGACACAGACATGAGATGGAGTCTGGAGACATGCTGTTTATTGTGGGTAGACACCATGTAGTCCCCTTGGGGTATTTTCTCCCTTACGTATCTCCTTCTTCTAAAATCATACGGAGGCTTGCGAGTATCCTATCCTAAGTAGTTTTCCACATAGTAAGTGTTGGTGGCTACGGTTTGGGCCTTTGAGATGCGACATGAGGTGATATTGTGAGGGTCTATTGGGTTAGCGACACATATATTAGTGGGTTTGATTGAGTCCCTTGGTCATTTCTCTAGGAGGGTTTGTGATATCATGTCATCATAAAAATCTTGTGACCGATATATGGATTCCCTGAGCTTGTGTAGAATGGGTGTACTTTCATATTATGGAGTGAGTTTTCTTAGTCCTCTTAAACTATAGATTAAGTACCATACAACACATGTCCCTTAGAGAGGCCCAAAGCGATCCTCACAACCTTTAATGTTTCCCTTGGTAGGGTTTTTGGAATTGGCATGACCAAATTTACCCAGGTGTCGATCATCTTCCCACGAGGATGTGTCCAGTAGGGGATAGATCCCCCATTGGGCCTTGGGTGCAGAACCTCTATCTATGAATCAAGATCTGATCTTAATGATGGGGTAGTAGTCTGATGGAGAGTGTATCTAAGATGAATCCTCTAATTTACCTTTGGCATTACCATGGTGTTTCCTAGGAGTTTTTAGAATCTATGTGACCAACTCTACATGGGCTTGATCCTCTACATAGAAAGTTGTCCTAGATTCAGGTTGTCGTGTGATACCGCTTTTTGTGTTTGGTGTTCCTGATAGGGTTCATAGTGTCCCCTATAGGATCCTGGGAGGGATCCCCTACCATAGTTTTTGGAGATCTACTAGGTCACTAGATGACTTTCTCTATGGTGCTATCTGAAGAGAGTGCCCTCATGGATATGTACCACTGGGGGATGGAAAGGTTGTGCCATTAGTTCAGCATTTCCTGATAGATTATCATCTCTTGGTTGAGTTCTATCTAGGATGGTGGGGATGTGATATCGATATTGAGATTCCTGATGTGTTACATCTCTCAGTTGCATTCCATCTAGGATGGCTATGCTCATGGGGCAAGTACTCTTAGACAAGAGATCCATTGGGACATCAAGTTGGTTGTGGATGACTGTATGGTTTGGAACATGAGACTTGGGAGTCTTTTGTGAGTGTTTATGGTTATATTATGGGATAAGTTTTGGTATGCGTTGTCATACTTGACATACCAGGGGTGATGAGATGAATAGTCTTTCTTATTGTGGAATGGTTGAGATATAGTTTCTCTCTTTCTTGGGTTTCTCCTATGGATTTTGAGTTGAGTTAACTTATTCTAATCAGTTAATCCCTTTATGGTTTAGGTTTTTGGAGTGCCTACTATGTTTGTTTATACTCACCCCTACATGGGATCTTACCAAACATATTGTGTCTTGTGAAGAACAAAGGTATTTTGGAACTTTCTCTGGGGGATCGATAGTTGGTGGAGTATAGATATAATCTAAATACCAAGGAACCTGTTAGTTGTGTTTTTGGAAATAGTCCCCTCATTCGGAGAAAGTTGGAGTCTTCTACAGTTTTCTTTTGGTGGGCCTATATTTTTACCCTTTTACTTCTTTCCAATACTATCATAATCTATTGTGGGATATAGTTGAATGCATTCATTATTATTAGTCAGCTTTTTGTCTCTACACTATTTCATAGAGGTGTTTGTGGGTGTGTTCATACAGGTACCATTGGCTAATGCCTCCCATTTGTGTGATATGCCTACTCGATGCCGGTCGCCAGCCCCTGACCTATAGGAGGTGGGCATGGGGTAGTCTTGGATTGGGTTCTAGAAGGTTGGGTTGTGATAGAGTTGTATCAAAGCAGTTCCTTCCCTAGGACTGGAGAGTTAGTATTTATCTAGCTGTGAGCATCATTTGGGTTTCATAATGATAGTGTTAATGTGTTTCGAGTTTGGATTTCATCCAGGGACCCTAGTTTTGGTGAGTCAGTTGACATATCCATTCACCAAGATTATGATAACCTAATTGTTGAATTGTAACATTTATGCACTATTTGTGGGAGAAATTTTGGTACATGCATCATATAGGACTGGGTTGTGCTTTTTTTATGTCCTTGAGTCAGCTCCCCAGATATACTATTTTACTATGGAACATCTTGTCTTCTTTCAAGATCTTTCCATGATGAAAACCTTTGAGGGTTTTGTAGCTGGGTTGAGGGTATGACCAGATGAGTGATGAGGTCACCTTGCATGGGCCTGATCATGAGGCAGGGTTTCTTATGAGTGGACAACTAGTACAACTTCCACCCATTGAGTAGCACGTAGATCCACCTCTAGGTGTTCAGGTGGATGTGGCTTGTCAGATAGAGCCGTGGATGGATCTACTGGTGTTAGAAAATAATAAGTTGGGATCAAGCCATATCTTGAGTTTTAGAGGCAGGTCTCACCTGAGGTCCAAGTTGAGCATGACTCGTAGACAGTAGGTGTGTGATATAGGAGGCATCGCCGTTCACATGGGCCTCAGGAGAAGATTAGAACTTTAGGGACAAGATGTTGTTATGATTTTTAGGGGGTCTGAAAATCTCATCTGGGATTTTCCTACTCGTAGAGCTACTAGAAGAGAGATGGTCGTTTGACCGCCACATCATAGGAATCTATTTCAGTAAGGTCCATAGGGTGACAAACATGTCATAGGAGCAACCAGAGGTGGTCAGTTTTTTGATCTATTACCACCACCACTACCCCTAGGTGGTCTATTCCAGGATTAGGGAGTTGGTGGATAGGGACCTAGGTAGTTGTAGGTGATTGATATTTTTGACCTTGAGGCTTCAGGAGAGGTTAGAGGTACACTATGTATCATTTCTAGTTTTGTAGTAGTTTTGTTAAATACATATGTGATACTATTTTCTATCCACTTATTGCTTAAGTATTTTCCAGGGTGAAAGAGATATTCTTCCCCTACTGAGACATGTTCTTATGACGTGATTAAAAATGTGTGGATGAGTCAGTGCTTCCCAAATTGGATAGTGTCAAGGTGTAGTGAATGAGTACCTTGAATTGCGTGTTTGAGGCGGGTTGGTGTTGTGGTGTTAGAGTAGGCCTGAGGATAGATGGGCTACAAAAGGATGGTCTTTAGGCAGAAGTGGCTTCTGGCCTAGAGGATTGAGTCTGGTTTGAGTTATGACATGTGACTACTTTTCCTCAATTTTAGTTGTCGCCAATTCGTGAGAAACTTTTTCCTGTTTGTATCCCATTTTCAAGACTTGGTGACACCGGGGGAACGATTTTCATTTGACCATTTATTTGGAGGATTTTTACAGGGTTTTGTGTGTTGTTGGTGATTTTCTGAGAGCTCGTAACACCTAGCGTGTTCACTTGGGCAACCTTGTTTTTTTTCTAGGTGGAAGTGGTGTTTTTTATGGATGGGTGTGGATGATGTTTCCTAGTTAGGATGACTATCAGGGAGGAGTACCCACACCCATGAATTGACATCTTCTTTTCGTAGAGTCTATAAGAAAGTTTTTACAGTTTCACAATTTGTGGGACTATTAGACTAGATCCATAACTCCTTTTGGATCAGTTTTTGGTGGACCTTGGGAAGGGTTGTAGCTTTTGATTTCATGTTCTCTTTCCACATTTGGTGATCAAGGTGATGGAGTGGTCAACTTCTTGCAGTTGACCCTTGTGGATGAGGTCGGTGCGGTGTTTCTCCAGTTGATATTTTTTACCTACACTTTTGTATCAAGTATGTGATTCATAGGTTGTAGTCATTGTTTATAAGGTCACACATGACCGGATATCCATGGGACATAATCTTGAAGGATTTTATATAGGTTGTAAGTACACCATATTTTCAAGGTGTAATGATGACACTAGTGACATGGAGAGACATAATGCTGATGAGGTCACCTTCCCTCAATGGTGTACCCGATAGAGGGGTGGTTTCCCTAGATAAGCGAACCATTTAGGTTCTGAAAATAATTATTCGGGTTATGAATGTTGGCGTGGTGTTGGTGTTGGTTTTTAAAGGTGCATACCATTTAGAGGTGGATGAGGTCTATTGGGGCTCATTCGAGGTAGTTGTAGACTGATGATAGGGGACCTTGGAAGTCTACTATGAGGTCTAATGTATATTTGGTTCTCATTTTGTCTAGGTTTTGAAGCATTGTCTTGGGGGATAGGATATATCCAGGGTTAGCGAACCCTTTTTCCAGTCTCTGTGTTGGGTTAGCTGGGTGGTGTACCACTAGACCCCGAGGTAGTAGACGACTGAGTGCTTGGTGTTTGACCCCCATAAGGATTGAGGAGACATGTGCATGCAATGTTTCATGATGTTGACCTTGTCTGAACCAGATAATGGTGTTGTGTATCCCTTTGTGGTTTCCCTTGGTGCATGTCTGTGATAACATGAGAACCTTATATAGATCTTTCTGGTGTGGGAGATCTAGTTGAGAGCTTAGTTTTCTTCCTGATGCATTGGATTTCAATTTTTGGGGTTGAAAATCCATAAGTTGGGGAGAGTGTAGCTACTCAGGTTTTTCTGTATAATACTTTGGAATATTTATGAATCTATGCGCTGAGTCAGCATAGGAATCAGGGGCCCAGAGAGTCTCAGTGCAGTCATTTAAAAAATATTAAATTTATTTTTCCACATGCATGTAGTTATATGGTAATTGTGCTATAAGTACTAAAATAATGATAAGATCAAAAATTTGATACTGGAGTTGACTTCAGAACATGAGTTTTACCATATGCACAATATAAAGTTTTTCGGCGTCAGATTCCCGGCCATAGGTGAGTGTTGGCAGAGAATTGTGCGTAGCTTTATTCATTTAATAAAATTAAAGGAATAACTCATTCCAGATCCTAATTTTGATGTCGATCTTCACCAGATCGAGGATTAGCACATTCTGAGTGTCATTATGGACCCAAATCTTTGGTGTTTCTCCATGAGGTAGGCAATCTTACAAGATTTTTGTTCCAACCCCCTTTTGGTGCGTTGTTTTAAGGTTTTATAGGCCTTAGATGACTGCTAGGGACCCTGTGGGGTTGATCTTTGGTTTTGGGTGAGAAATCTAGGGTTTGGGTGTCTCAGAGGAAATTCCTGACAAGAATTTCTGATTAAACGATGTGTGGTTCAATGTAACATTCCATGTGTTCTTCTTATTTGGGTAAGATGATGTTTTGGGACTACACACTGTGTATGAGGGTTACACGCTGTCTAGTGAGCTAGGTCGTGTGGTCGAGGGACATGGTCAGCCTTTCCATGTTAAATGTTTTGGTCATGTTAAAGTATATAGTTAGGAACATGGACATGTGTTTAGTTACATGGGCATATCAAAGGACATAGTATGAGGCCTAGTCAAGGAGAACACGCCATGTACTAAGGTACACTCCATGTGTAGTTACATGGATAGCAAGGTCATGTATGGTCAAGGATATGCTTAGAGCTTCAGACGTGGTCACACACCGTGTGGCATTGGGTACACATTATGTATTTCCATGTTTACAAGTCAGGTACCATTAGTGGACATGACCAAGTCCGGTGTCTGGAGACACACTGTGTATCATGGGTACAATCCTTGTAGTCCACTTGGATTCTTTTCTAACTCACACATATCATTATTATTAAATCAAAAGGAGGCCTATGAGTAACCTATCTAGAGTAATTTTCTTCATAATACGTGATGGTGGTCATAGTTTTTTCCTTTGAGATGTGACGTGAGGTGATGTTTTGTGGGTCACTTTGTTTAGTGATGCCTAAAATAGTAGGGTTGAGTGAGTCCCCCTAGTTCTTTATCTTTGATTTTTGGTGGTATCATTTACTCCTCACAGGATTGTAACCTCTCTTTGGATGACTTGAGCATGTGCATCATGGGTGTACTCACATATTCAGGAGTGAGTTGTCTTGGCCCGATTTGACTATAAATTCAACGACATAGAGAAATTTTTACTTCGAGAGGCTCAGAGTGATCCTCACATCCTTTCTTATTTCACTTGTTAGGGTTTTTGGAATTGTTGTACCAATATTATCTAGATGTCAATCCTCTTCCTAGGAGGATGTTTCCAGTAAGGTATGAAGCTCTCAATGAGCCATGGGTGCAGAGCATCTATCTATGTATCGAGATGTGATATTTATGATGGGGTAGTAGTTAGATGGAGTGTGTATCTTAGATGAATCCTATTAGTTTTTTATAGAGTTACCATGGTGTTCCCTAGGCATAGTTTTTATAATCTACGTGACCAACTCTACCCAAGTGTTGAACCTCTTCTTAGAGAGTTGATTTAGATTCAGGTTGCGATGTGATACCCATTTCTGTTTTTGGTGTTCTAGCTACGATTGATAATATCCACATCAGATCCTTGGAGGGATCCCCTACTTGAGTTTTGGGAGATCTACTGGGTCACTGGGTGACTTTCTATGTGGTGTTTTTTGATGAGCGTTCCCTCACAGATATTTACCACCATGGGATGGAAAGGTTATGTCATTAATTCAGTATTTTCCGATAGAGTGACATATCTTCGTTGAGTGTCATCAAGGATGGTGGAAATGTGATATCAGCATTGAGATTCCCTATATATGACATCTCTATGTTGTGTGCCATCTAGGATGGGTAGTCTCATGGAGTGATTACTTCTAAGTGAGTAATCCATTGGAACCTCGAGTTGGTTGATGTGGACAGTTGTATGGTTGGGATCATGAGACTTGGGAGTCTGTTGTGAGTATATCTCATTATATTTTGGGAGACCTTGTGGTATGTATTATCTTTATTGAAATACCAGGGGGCTATGAGCTGACTAGTTTTCCTTTTCGAGGAATGGTCAAGATGGAGTATCTCTCTCTCTCTCTCTTGGGTTTCTCCTCCGCATTTTGGGCCGAGTTAACTAATTCATATAATTTACTCCTTTTATGGTTTAGGTTTTTGGGTAACCTACCAGGTATGTTTATACTCACCCTTTTATAGGCTCTTCTCACACATTTTGTGTCTTGTAAAGACCACATGTATTCTGTAACATTCCCTAGGGGGACCGGGTGCGGGTAGAGCATAAATCTAGGCTACAGACTGAGGAGATTGTTGGTATTTTTTTGGTAGCAGTACCCTCCTTCTGAGCAGGTTAGACTCTTCTACATTTTTCTTTTGGTGGGATTTCATTTTTCACATTTTACAGCTTTCTAGTACTTTCATACTCAATTGTGGGATATAGTTTTATGCATGCATTTTTATTAGTTTCCCTTTTATCTATGCATTGTTTCATAAAGGTGTTTTTGGGTTTTTCATAAATTTATTTTAGGATAATGCCTCCCATTTGTGTGATATTCATACTCAGCATTGGTCCCCAACCCCTAGCTTATTGGAGGTAGGCTTGGGGTTGTTGTGGCTTGGGCCCCAACGAGTCATGTCTTGACATAAAGGGATACACTCTAGATGAAAATGAGGATATTATTGTAGAGGTAAACATAATGATATATAATATATAGATTTAGAGATAAAAGAGGTAGTTTGAAGTATGATTTTCATTTAAACCACTCATTATTTAGTTTATATTGGTGGTGGTTCTTAAAATTTTCTTTTCACCCCTTACCTAGTTTATAGTTTGGAATACATTGAAATGTCACATTAAAGTCCACTAGAGTTGACAGGTCTAATTGGATGCTCAAAGAGGATAGATGAGGTGTGTGAATATGATTTAGATATAGGGAGAAGGTAATTATATTAGAACTAAGCCATTATATGGATTTAACCATAATATTTTATCCTTAAAACAAATTCATTTTAATATAAATAATATTTTATATATTTTTATTAGTGAAGTGTGATTTTATCTAGTATGAATGTGTTCATCCAATATTTTTTACAAATAGAGATTTTTTTTAGGGAAGAGAGAGAATAATCCACAAAGTACAAAATAAAAATTAGATAGTTTGATGTTTCTTAACATTATATAGAGATATAGACAACCTTCTCTATGTTTTTAGGGATTATATCAGTATTTAAAGGCCCTATAATTTTAAATTATTTTTATCTATAATATTATCCAATTTATCTTCTTTATAGTGTTATATTGACTTAATAATGATTTAGGTGGGTTTAGGGGAGGAATGAAATAAGTAGTATAGGAACCCACAGTTTGGTATAACATCAGATACTCAATGATCTTGTATTGGGTACCTAGTGGAAGTAGCAGAGCTTCACCACCTCTGCCAGCACCATAGGGTACTCGATGGACTTGGACCGGGTACCCGAAAAAACTGCTAGGTGTTTTTTAGTTTGGGGGAAGTTTCATCTTTTCACTAAATTTTAGAACCATAAGAGTAATGAATCATGGTATTTTAGTCATATTACACCTAAATTTCACCCCATGGAGAATTTAAATTCCTTTCTTCCATCTTATGTGGATTCTCAGTTATGATTAGTCTAGGAAACCTCCAATGGTCATGGAATAAATTTCATAGAAATGTGAGACCATATCCCTACTCTAGAAATATATTTTCTATTGATTATTATTAGTAGGTATAATCTAATGGATTTATAGTCAATGTATTACAAAAGTCATTAATTCTCTTTCTCGCTATTCCATTATGTGGTTCCTAGAGTTTAGTCTTAGTAAATCAATGGTAAGAATAGGGTTTTTATTTTTGGGTTTATTCTCTTTCAATTAAAAAAACCTAAAACCCTAACCCCATTATTTAATAGATTAACTATTCCTTCAATGTTTTGTTATAATATCTTTACCTAGAATTTAAGGAGTTTTATTTATATATTTTGGGTATTTGAATCCCTCCATTCTCTCATACACTCAAAGGTATTGACAAGAAATGATATTGGTATGAGGGGATATATTCAAAATAAATGTTTTCAAAATAAAATGAACTCTTAAATATTTTTCCCTTCCCTCTCTTTAAAGGCCGTCTTAGGTTTCCTTGAATTATTATTTAATATAAATATTCCCTTAATTATCTTTTTATTTATCTTACCATGATATTTATAATAGTCATTTTATAGTTTCCTACTTGATTTAATAATACAAAATATAATCCAATTATAATTCTTGGATATTTTTAATTATTTAATTAAATTAGAATAATAAAATTTCATATATAATTCTCCTGGAGTAATTTAATGTATGTGTCTAAGTAATGTTTTTTTGAGATGGATATATATCATATATATTACCTAATTATTTGTAAGAATATTTGTGGGGTATTTGGTTTCTATATAAATTATGAAGAAAGTGTATATTTTTTTGATGTATTTTGGATTTGATAAGCCCCCAATTTCCTAAATCTATATATCCCATTCATATTTCCCATGGGATGATATGAAATATTACATTGAATCAAGTATACTCATTTCCCTTTCCATGGAATGGGTTTAATCGCTTATTCTATAGTACAAATCCCTCTAGGTGGGATACATTGTAAGATTCCCCTACCTCCTACCACACCATCAATGTTGAAAAATTCTTAATGCTTGTATGTATAGGTATGGATCCTTTTGATAAAGAAGTTATTTATTATACATAATAATGATTACATATGAAATAAATATAGAGCATGTTGTTTTATTTTCTATGTTGTATCTCTATGTTTTTATTATTTCTTCATGAAATTGAGTTTATAATAGGTAAGTACAGGTGGTTGGTTATGAACTACTAGGCTTCCATACCAACACTATTCATTTACACTTTTGAGATGAGTTTTGATCCTTTTGTTCATGATTCAAGACATTATAAGGCCTTAGATCATAGGAGTTATCTATATTTGGAGTATATACTTTAGTAGGATTCATTTTTTGTGTTTCAATATACCTAAGAAGAAAATATTGTGGGGCTTACTTGGGAGTTTTCTATTGGTACTCCCTCACATTGAATATTCTATTATTCACCTTAGGAAACATTTGGAATGAATTACTTGTGTAAACATTATTTTTGTTTAGTTTCCCTTTTATATAAATCTTGGGGATGTTTTGGAATTTTTTGATGTTTGTTTATGTTCATTTATTTTTTCCTTCATTTACTATCTTGTTCACGTGACTAAAAGGTATTCAGTTAGCAAGTATTTATACTTTTGTTCTTATATTCAACATCACTAATAGTCATGCCAAAATTTCAGCATGACACATGTTAGTTTTAATATTATTTATTAATCAAAAATATATATTCCAAATTATCTCATTCATTCCTCAATGATTACAAGAATGATTGGTGATAAAGAGTTGTGCTTGAGGTGTTTTGATTATGATATTTTGTTCTCACTTAGGGTTTTGAGTCAAAAATTCTAAAATATGTTATCAAATAAAATTTAGGCCTCTTTTTTTATTGGATTGATAGTAGAAATAGATAGGAATTTCATTTCATAAGAAGTCACCCATAAATATTCTTGACCAACATAATTTGGTTACAGACCATGTTAGTAGTGGTATTATAGGAATTATTTTCTACTTTACTTGATTTATTACAAAATCTATGAGTCTCAAGAATCATGTTAGGCATCTATAGGTAATGATTAGTGTGATAGTAGGTCATTCTGTGTGTCTTCCAATAATTATTTATATTATAGTTAGAAAAAAATTGGTATATATTGACTAAAACAATACCAATAAATAAATATTGATCTTATATATATTTATAATTATCTATTAGGTTAAAGTGGATCCATAATTGGTTCTTTGATTGAGAAATCATTATTTCTATACATTCTTATAGGTATATTTCTCATGTTCTTTTCAAAAAATGCTTATACATCATTAAATTAGGTCAAGATCATGGATCACTATTTTATAATTTTATTGAATAGTGTTATAAATATATAAGTTTTTTTGGTAAAAAAATAAATTAATGGAGATATTAATAGTGTTTAAACCTAACTGTATTAGTATTTTGTTTAAATTATTTGTTGTAATTCATAGGGAGGTAATTGATATTTTTCCATAAATAATTATAGAGTATTCTTCCCCGATGACCAAATCCTACAATGTAGAAAGGGGTAGATGTGTTTTATCCACCATATCCATTTAAAGTTAACCCACATGTATTTGAGGGGCTTCCATAGTTGCTCCAAGATTCTATTTAAGGAGTTCTTTATAAGGAACCAATTGAACTGTGATTTTATGAGGGGTATTAAATTCTATTATCCCTTTAATTTTTAGGATGGGGAATCCCCTATGGAGGTTGAGTTATATATTTACCATATCAACTAGATATTAAAGAGAAAATAGATACTGGAGAAATACCATGTTATGTTAGAATCATTCATGTATGAAAGGGCATCTCACCAATGGTGGGACTTCATGTCAAATCTAAGAGAGACCAGGGCCTTACATGGAAGAACTTTTAGAAGTTATTAATCTTATAATTTTACCCCAACAATTTATGTTAGGTAAAGTATAAAGAGTTCATGAATTTTTAACAAGGACTAATTTATTTTATAGATTACACCTCTTATTTCACTGATTTACTATGTTTTTCTCTATAAATTAATGGGTATAAAGATTATTAAGTGAGGTTATTTAAGATGGTTCTAAAGGAACCATTACAAATGAAGTTAATTCTATTCAATATACTAATATATTCATAGATAGTGAGTAAGGTCATATTCATTAAGAGATGATCTAAAATATTTTAAAGAACATGTAGTTCTTTACTAGGTGAAACCATAAGTGAAACTTCATTCATTAGTCAAAAGTAGTAGTAAGAAGAGTTGAGTAGTGGTGGATCCCACTAGGGAATCTAATAACGTTTATTAACTTATTTGATTTATTTGGGGTGACCACATGTTAAATTTTATTAATGATAATTTATAGGAAATATAAAATATAAAATCTAAAATCCACATTTAAGGATAAGTAGTCTTATTTCTATAGTCTATATATAGATATCTAAACATTTTGATGATGAAGTATATCTGAGAGTATTAAAAACCCACCTAATATGAACCAAGAAATGTAGGCTCTATTATCTACTCAGTGTAGTTGACCAACCTTAGGAATATTAGGATGGGGATATCTATATGGTAGTCAGGGTTATATAGTAGTAGTGCATTCTTCTATGAAGGGTTTATTATAATAAGGTCATTCTGAGGATTCATAAGGGGTGTATATCATGATGAAGTATACTATTTATTCTTATTTTGGGAATTCTACTATAAGAGGTAGTATTCTGGTATATTCTACTATAGAATATGATTTTATTGATAAATATTCTTTGGATTTCATTGTTTCTACTGAATTGTTAAAACATATGAGACTTAAAGTTGAATTCATGTCTTCTAATGTGAGTCTTGATAGCCCTCTAGGGAAAAGGATATAGAGTACTAAGAAGATTCCATAATATTCTTTGGTTTTATCTTCCTATGGTCATATCAAAGACCTTATGGTCTTGAGAATGAATTATTTAAATATTATTCTTAGTATGGATTAATTAACCTAGTTTTGATCATGTATTGATTGTTATGATATGAGGGTCACCTTCTCATCACTTATTAGTATTCAATATAACCTTAAGAACCATGGGTGTTTAAAAATAGTCAATAGAGTCTCAATAAAGTTCATTTCAAGGATACTATAGTTTGAATTTCTAGTTTTATAATCATATTAGTTGAATTTAATGAGAAAAATTCCTACCTTCTAGAGTAGATATCTATTTGAATGTGTTCCTATAATTTTTTTTAAGCATGAATCATAATTGGGAAGTAAGGTTTACTATTGATCACCTATCTAGAACTAAACCTATCATGATTCCTATTTATATTATGAGACTAATTGGGTTCATGGAATTTTAGATTGAACTAGAAGATCTCAAGTCCAAGGGATTTACTAGACCGAGTACTTCCACCTGGGTACTCTGGTTTATTTAAAAAAGAAATTCAATGGAACTATAAGCCTCTATGAAGAATATTGAATATTGAACCAAGAAAAAACTAAGTACCATTAACATTGGAAAATATTTTTTTTATATATTTAATCTGTTAAAGGGGGTGGGATGGTTTTCTCAAATTGACCCATGTTCAGGTTATCACCTTCTTTGAATCAGTCTAGAAGATATTCTAAAGACACATTTTTGAAGTTAGTTTGAGAATTTTAAAGAAATTATGAGGTCCTTAATATTTAAAAAATTCCCGAAATTTATTAATAGTATTGATTAATAGGATCATTCATCCATTCTTAGTTTCTTCATTGCAGTCTTTTGAAATAACATCATAGTTTATTGTATGTTATGGGATGAGAATTGCCATAATATTTATACCATCTAAGAGACCCTATGAGTAAATAAGTTTTACACCATGCTATCAATTTTTTCTTTCTAGAATCGAGATGAAAAACTTAATTGGAAGGAAATATTATATTTTGGTATCTTATTATATCATGATAAGGTGGAGTCATTTACATCATGGAAATTCCCTTCAAATATTGTTGAAATTAAGAGGTTCCTTGGGGTTCTAGGTAACTATAATGGTTTTACCCATGGATTATATAGTATAGTTGAATATATAAGAACATTAACATAGAAAGGTATTAAATTTTTATGTCTTATTAATGAGTTACAAGATTTGTAAATTTTCCAACTACCACTCAAGTTCATATAATACCTTAAGAAGGTGAATGGTTTGATGTGTATTGTGATTCATTCTAAATTAATTTAGGGTGTGTTATTATGATGGATCTTTAGGAATTGGTTTATGTTTACGATAAATTGTGTCTCTGTGAATAAAACTATAATACTCATGATATGGATTTGGCTGACATTGTTAACAATTGAATGTTCCATATTTATTATATATGTTGTGAGAAATTTGTTTTTTTCATACAATAAGTGAATTAAATATATATTTTCCTAGTAAAAACTAAATATTATGTTAAATATCTTGGTAAAATACCTATAGTTATTTTATTATGAAAATCATTATTCTCATAGTAAAGGTAATGTGGTTTTTTATTCTCTCAATAGGGAGGTTCACTCTCAGAATGTGTAGAAGGAAAAAAGGTGTTTGACTTCACTATTGATAAAACTCCACCTGGATGTGATTAAGGGTATAGAGGAATGTATTTTTACCATATCAATATTATATCATTAATTAGGGAGTGTTTCAAGGACTCCCATATATCTAATTCTTATTGTATTATCATTTGAGAGAGACAATCTAGTGGGGAGGTCCTTTGTGGATTGTTTAAAGATTCTCAATATTTCTTGATGGAGGAAATAATGAATGAAATCCACTTATTTATATTTTTCATATACCCTGGAGTGCCAAAGATATATTGTGATACTCATCACCAATTTTGGTGGACCTACATGAAAAAATATACTGTAGAGTTCGTTGTTATATGCCACACCTACCAATAAGTTAGGGAAGAGAACCAAATTCACGGGAAAACTTCATCCAAAACCATTACCAATTTAGAAATGTGATTAGATCACACAAAACTCTATAACTACTCTTCTGAATTCATATAGATGTACAAATATTATTTAGGTAATTATGGATCATATTACTATATTGAACCACTTTTTACATGAATTCTCTACTTTATATTATTATAGAATATTATGTCTCAATGAATTGTTTAGCATCATAATATACCATATAGTATTGTCTCTAATAGGGATATGAGGACCACATATCAAATATGAAAAGGATTGTAGAGAGTGTTAGGTTCATATTTCATGTTATATATATATTTTCATCCTCATACTGATGTCTAATTGGGGTTCACCATATATATATTAGAAGATATGCTTCAAGATTATGTTCTTGATTATGTTGGATTATGAGTGGTTCACCTTCATTTGGTTGTAATTATATTATAAAAATACCTTTTAGTCATTAATTCAACTTATGAGATGTTATATGGTAGGACGTATCATTATCATCCATCCTAAATAGAGATATGTGAATCCTTATTGATTAGTACAAATATAATTCAAGAGAGGGAAGAGATTATGAAAATAACTCATAAATAGTTAATGATGGATATAATTGAATAAAATTTATATATGGATCATTTATGTCAACCCTAAAAATACAATAGTGGTGATAATGTCTTTATTTTAGTTTCACTATGTTTAAGTCAATGGTATATGAGTAAAAATAGGAATTTGACTTCAAGGTTCATTGATCATTTAAGAATATTAGGTCGAGTTAGATAAAAAACATACCTCTTTTTTATTTTCTAAAAATTTAGCTTCATAGATAACACCTTTCACATGTCTCAATTGAGAAACTATGTACTTGTCCTATAATATGTATTTTCATATTATGATGTTTAATTAGAGGCCAATGTATCCTTTATAGAGCATCCTATCAATATCACTGGAAGAAGTATAATGGTGTTGTGGATAAAAACAATCCTGTTTGTTTTGGTTAGGTGGAAGAATGAACAAATCCAAGAAAAAAAGATGGGAGAGGGAAGCTAAATTGAAATCTTATTGGTTGAAATCATTCCCTTGAGGTGTTTTTTTGAAGATTATTAGGGTTAAGAAACAAAATATTTTTGTGGTTTTAATTCCCATATCCTTTAATTTTGTTTACTCATTAATTTTGATGCAAATTTTCTACTTTGGGCTATAACTATAACTTTATAAGTAGTTAGGGGGATTCTAGGGAGAAATGTATGAATAAAGAGAGGTACCCAAGCTACTGGATAACAGTGGGTACCTAATTGTCTGGTACCAAGTACCTGGTGAAAGTAGTAGATCTAAAACACATCTATCACCGCCACTGGGAACCTAGTGGACCTTGACTGACTACCCGGTGGCACTAATTCGTGTTTTTTAGTTTGGGAGGATGTTATATCTTTTTTCTAGATTTCATAACTTTTAAATCTAAAGGATCTTAGGATTTTACTCCCATTTCACTAGGATATCACTCCATGGAGAACTCAAATTCCTTTCCACCATCTTAGGTGGAATTCCCATTAAACATTATCTATAAATAATCTAATTGGTTATAAAATCTTGTTCTTGAAAAGGAAACATAGACACCCTTAAACCTTATATTTTCTATTAATTTTTCTTTTCTGTTCTCATAAACCCATTTTATCATAATATAGGTATTTTTGAACTCATGGATTCTCTTGGTCTCTATTATGTTAAGATAATGCATCAAATTATCCTTAGTAAATCGAAGGTAATAATGGGTTTTTTCTTTCCATGTTTGTTATATTTTGATAACAGTGAACAAAAATCCTAATAATCTATATTCATATATTTTCATTTCCATAAATATATTGATATACACTCTTAACCTAGACTTTGAGGAGTGTTATACATCTTTTTTTGGGTATGTTAACCCATGTTTTCTCTCATACACTCAAAGGTATTGTTTCGAAATGATATAGGTAAGAGGGTATTTAACTAAAATAAAAATTTTCATAAGAAAATAAACTCATAAATCTTTTTTATTTCCTTATATTTAAAGGTTTTTTTGGGATTCTTTAAGTTAATTTTGAATATAATCCTGATTTTAGTTATATTTATTTTTTATTTCCCATGTTACTTATAATATCCATGTTTTAGTTTGTTACTAGATTTAATAATGCACATGTTAATTTAATTATTATTATTGGATAATATCCATGACATAATTGAATTAAAATCTTGACATGTCATATGTATTTCTTATATAGTAATTTAATTTATTCTTCTATTTTATGTTTTTTAGATATCTTAAAATCATATATTTTATCTAATGACTGATAACTTTTTTAAGAGGGGTATATGGTTTCTATATTAATTTTTAAGTAGGCATGGGTTGGTTTTAAGTATGGTGGATGGGATGGTCTCACAATTCCCATAACCCATATATTCCCTCCCTCTTTCCCATGAAATGGGATAAAATATTTCCCAACATATAGTATACACATTTCCATTTCCATGGTATGGATTTAAACCCTAAATATAGTGTATGAATCCCTCTAGATGAGATGGGATGAAATATTTCTCTACCTATATCCCCATCATTGATTACGGAAAACTCCCCATGATATTAAGTATATGTGTGGATATTTTAGATATTTCAAGTTATTTAGTCAAGTTACTAGTGTTTATTTTTGAAATAAATATTAGTCACACTTATTTATTTTCCTTGATATTACTCTTCTCTTTTAATGTTTTTATATTCATATGAATTTATGAAAATTAAGTTGGGGATGGTTTGAAACTACCTACAAGGTTTTTATACTCTTACCCTACATGTACCCCTTCAAGACACATACAAATCCTTTTGTTCATGATCCAAGAAAGGGTACGCCCCTAGAGCATGGGTGTTAGTTTAACATAGTATATAGAGTTATTATTTGATAGGATCTAACAAATAAACTTTTTTCTAGGTGATCTAACACAGATTTTATATCCATGGTAATATAGTATGGTGGTACCTTATATTATCTCTAAGGAAGAATACAATTTCATGTTTTCAAAGTATTTCAGGTTAAAATGGAGGTTTTTGTGTTCAAATTATTTTCAATTGAGAAAATAATAAACCAATATACAATATTAGAAAGTATATTATAAAGAATTTATTGATCCAATAGCATTAAGACCAATATAATGATATTATAATTTGAAATGAGGAGCTATTTTTCTACTATTGGTCAATAAAATACTATGATTAGGAATATCCCAACTCTAGTTATAATAAAAGTTAGTGTAAACACTATAATCATCATTATATGAGGATCCTTCTTCATATGTGAATTGAAGAGTAATGGGTAATCACAAAATCCCTTCAATAGAAGACTCAAAACTAATTTATAAGGCATTTACTAATCAAGATATAGTGATCCATAACAGATAAGAGTGATTAAATTTCATCATATTCACATTACCACAATCACCAAACACTTCACTACTCAATCACTCATGTTCAATCATATATAGGGAATATTTTTTAAAGGGATATAATGAATTTATAATCAATCCAATGAAAATATCTAAAAAATTACTAAATGAATATAATCATGATCAACAAGAACAAATATAATGATAATATAATAATATGATTAAAATATTGTGTATTGGAATGATGAATTAAAAAAAGTATAAAAAGTCTCTCCTAACACTTAATAAATCAACAATGAGAGTTTTTTCTCTCCATGTGAATGATCAGATCAATAGACACCGAGCTCTATAAAACTTACATAGATATCAATAATAAAAAGGTTTAATTATCCAAAATATAAAAAACCCTTGAATGAATATGTTATTCCTCAATTTATAAACTCCTCATTCTCACCATATTATGTCATGTTTCCTTAAGGTTTCCATAATCTACTCAATGTGTAGTGTATGGTTATGCATTGATTTCATGAGTGAAGGTTACACTACAATGATCAAAATATAATAATTATATCCCAATGATCCTGTTCCACCTATTTTTTTTGTTTTATTTATTCCCAAATATGGAAAGACAACATTAATGAATTATTCCTTTAGTCCCCACACCCTTTTCATACTTACTATATGTGGGGATTAAAAGTTAAGGTCTCTCCTAGAATATGTGTTTATTCTCAAGGATTTCAAGTTGATATAGTTTTTTATAACATTTACCATGTATAATGTTGAAATTATATTGGATAGTCAACACACTATATTTTGGGGTATGAGATTGAGTTTCAAGTGGAATGGATGTTTTATTGGCCCTCATATGATGTCTTTATGTCTAATGTAGTGTCATTTACTCAATGAAAAATAATTCTTATAAGATGAAATTTTAGGAACCATGAAAAATGGTTTTTTTGCATGACATGGCCTTGTCCAGTCAACACATCATCCATTGGTTATAGATGTAATTTGAAGAGAAAAAGAATTATATTCTATTGTGAAACTAATGAATGGTTAGAGACTGATGAAGGATTCTATTATGTAAATTATATACACTTAAGTCTATGAAATATCAAATTCACAAAATATATAGAATCTCAATGCTCATTACATTCTACATTTCAATGCAACCTCAAGTTTCATCACCATAGTACATATATGTGAGTTGATAGGATATAAGAGGAGTGTGATGTTACATTGGTAGTAGTGAAGATTATATTTGAGTTGTTATAGTTGTAAATTAATGTTGATGTATCCTTATGATCATATGCTACATTGTGTTTTCATGGATGTAGAAAAACCTAGTTTATATAGGATCAGTTGCGGTTATGAAATACTCTCATGCAGTAATAAAATAATCCAATAACATAGGAAGAAGACTCAAGTATAGAAACACAAGACTATATTATAACTGTGACATATTCATACACCATAGAATGATCTTAATTATTCATACAGTGTAATATGTATTGTGTAACATTATTTTAACCTCTTTTAATATATATATCACATATCTATTATACCATTTATTACTTTGAATATATATCACCATGGATATAAACAAAACAAAGGATTATTTATAACTATGAATTTATTTAATTTCAAATTTTTGAGTGATAAAAAATCTTTACAAATTGTATTGATTTAATAATTATTTATAAAATCTGTTAAATTGAAGTGTTATGCATAAAACACTATAGAATTATAATGACCAACATGTGTGAGGGAATAAAATAATTGTTTTATGGATAAATTATTATGATGTTTTCTTGAATCATTTCTCCAAATCATGAATTATTATACTTCCTTAAGTAATCAAATTTAACATGCTCTAAGAATGTTCTTTATTCTCTTAAGTCCAAGCCCTAGAAAAACTAATGTCATGTTAAAAATATATTGCTTGAATCAAATTCCCAACATTTAACCCCTTAAAAAATCCACCTTTGAAATGGGATTACCATAACATACATACATATTACATCATTTTATATGAATAGTAATTACATACCCTATTAAATTAGACCCCAAAACCTGTAGTCTAAGTTTATTTGAATATTTGATACATAACTTACTTATTTTACAAACATTATTCAACATATCTTATAAATATTCTTCAAACATGATTCACATCTAGACTTATCATATAAAATAATATCCTTTAATACACAGGAAAAGGAAAAATAAGAAATGGTGAGCTTAGATTCTTAGAAAGTGGTAAACTTAAGAGGTATAAATCAAAGACCATAAGTGATCATAAGATGATCATGTGGGTAATATTTTAAAGACCTGGAAATCCGGTGGATTTTTTCTTAAATACATGGGAATTTTACGAGTCTGTGGTTTCTGACGGCGCCTAATTCCAAGGCCCGGTGTGCTCGGAATCAATTTCTGAAGTTTTGTTCGGGTACGTTTAGTAAACGTACGTGCATGATTTTATATCTTTTGAACCGGTGATCGGAATTGAAATTCGAGGACACCAATGAACTCGCAACACTGATATTTTCTTAAGGAAACCTTTACCATAGTTTCATCTTGTCGAGAGTGGAAGTTAATTTTGGGGGTTTTCTAAATAATTTAAATAAAAATATGACTAACATATTTTTATGTAGGTGGTGGTTAAATTCTCCAAAGGGTTGTTGGAGGGGGGTACCATCCCCACATAACCTCTCATGGGAGGATATTATGTGGTGGGGCCCACATGATCTCAACCCCCTTAAACCTCCCTTTTGAACCCCTTGAGCTCCCCATCAATATGGGAAACTCTTGGACTTCCCCTTAATGGTGCCAACACAATTAATTAATGACTTAATTAATTAATTGGAGTGTTTGAATTCTTTTGAATTCATTATTCCAACATCAAATAAGTGAACTTTTTCTTTTATTTTGGGCTGTCATAATCATTGAAGAGCTTGGGAGAACTATTGGAAGAACACCATCCTCTCGATGAATAACGCTCCTCGTCTCTGAAGAACGTGAAGAAACATCTTCTACCTTCTTCAAAAAGAGCAAGGAAGGGAAGCACCGCTGCCCATGAAGTAAATCGAGGGAGTCGTCGCGACTTGTATTCACCAAGATCTACCTCCTCCGATGTTGATGGAACGATGTATGTCTTCCGTGATGTCCGTCTTCCATGACTTGTCATCATACAACGACAAATACGATGTAGGGTGGAATTGGATTATTTTTATGTATGAATTACACCCATGTACTTTGACGTTTATTTTTGGATTGATGATGGCCAAATTGTTATCACCTAATGCGGAGGGCGTGGGCCAAACAAACACGGCCTGATGTCCCTCCGTTGAATCTTGTTTGGTTGACGTCGGAGGTGGAGCCGAAAGGGCGTGGTGCCATCACACCACGTCAGAGAAGAACCACAGTGGATGAAAGAGGAACCGCAGCTGGGAGGGCCATGAAGGATGAAGAAGCATGGCACCGTTGCACCACGCGGTGGAGACAAAGGCTACAGCCAGGTCGGGCTGCGGTGGTGGTGGCACCGGCCATCGCGCCGCGCGGAGGGCAGCAGGACCATGGCGCCGCGGTGGAGGTGCGGAGGCGGCCGGCCGAGCCGGCCGCCATGGAGTCAGACCGCAGGCCAACCGGCCGACCGACCGGCTAGCCCGCTAGAGAACCGCGGTGCCCGCAAGCACCTCTTGGAGGACGACACGACCTGTATCCGCGGGCCACTCGGCTGGGCGAACCGGCCGGCCGGGTAGAGGAGGTGGCGGCGCCGCTTGGCGTCGTCGGGCGAACTGGACCAGCCCGCAGTGCGGGACGGGTCCGCAGGTGGGCCCTCCCCACCGGGCCAGGCCGACCCCTAGCTGGGTCAGACACTCCGAGCCGGGTTGGACCCGCTGAGCCGGGTCGGGCCGACTCGCCCACCCACTGGGCTTAACAGGCCGGGCCCGTCTCCGCTTAAATGCGAATAACTTCTAGACCGCGCGTCTGATCGACGTGCCGTCTACGGCACCGGGAACCTTGAAAATATGCGGTCCTTTTGGGATACTCTAAGTGAGTTTTGGAAAATTTTGAAAAACGTCCGGGTTGGATCGAACGTAAAATCCAACCGGCCCCCCTAGAATGGAAATGCAAATAACTCTCAGACCGGGCATCTGATTAATGCACCGTCTGTTGAGTTGGGTTCCTTATGATGAGGAAAAACTATGAGATACATCAACTCAGGACTTTGTGATAGTTGATGTATCAACACTTGGCTCAGGGAGCAGACCCTCCCAGAATCGAGCGTGCTGTGTGCGGGAACCCTAGGGTTGGCTGCGATGACTGGTGTACCGAAATCCTCTGTGGGTTTGACAGTGATGATTACTGAACTAGGATTATCCATGGGTCTGATAGTTCTGACTTCTGTTCTTGTATCCTGTATGGGTCTGACATAATAGCTGGTCTTGTATCCTGTGTGGGTCTGACAGCTTAACTGGTCCTGTATCCTGTGTGAGTCTGACAACTTAGATGAATCAGTGACTACATCTGATCATCTATATCACTCTACGAAAGATGTATACCGGTGTGAGATGATTCTTGACTTTCAATCATTTATCTTCTAGGTGATTTACTTTAATTTCTGTGTGGACTGGGTTGTGCTTGGGATCGAGAGTTGGAGCCGAACTGTGATTGATAACTTAGGTATATGTATGGGCATAAACCTAAATAGGGATGGTTGATACTTCATGATTGTATCTTTCTTCTGTGCTTTATCCTTTTTGGATTTTGGGAGACCTTCGGGGGTCTTGGGGTCCCTACTGAGTATTTTTATACTCACCCCTGCACGGGCTATGCCTGCACTTCGTTGTGTTGGTTGCAGACGACGAACCACACTGATCGAGATAGAGAGTTGTAGAGCTGGACGGTACCCGGAGGTGGACCACTTGGAAAGATGCACACGGAGTGGACAGATGGACCTAGGGTGCTGAGGAGGCCATATGTACCCACCCTTCAGGTGGGATTATCGGAGGATGACTCAATAGCTGCTGTTTCACTTTTCTGCAGTTGTACTAGTTTTACAGTTGTTTGGACTTTACTGTTGGGCTTGTATTTCCGGCTCCTTTCCTCTCAGCACTTTCTTTTGTATACATTTTTACTTAGTGTTTACTTCCAGTTGCGTACTCTGTTGTTTTTGTTTACTTATTAAAGGCAATGAATTCCCTTTTTATCGAGATTTTTTCCTTTGGTGCTAGTCACCAACCCCTGGCCTATGGAAGGCGGGCTTGGGGTAGTCACAACACGGGCCCCGAGGATGGGTCATGACAAATTGGTATCAAAGGAGTCGGTTCTACCACAGAACTTAGACTCTAATTCTTATAATGGAAATAATTTTATATGTTTTGGGTGTGGTTATCAATTTAGGGAAACCGGTGTTGGTGTGGCGGTCGACGTATCCATACACTAGGACTCTGACTTCTGATCTCCGACTCAGTGCACGAAAACACTAATTGCGTGTGTGTTTCCTTTGAAAAAGTTTTCTTCGTGATTACTTTGTGTATGCTCACTAGGTATACTGTTTTAACCGTGGTGCACCTGTTTATTTTCAATATGGACCCACGAAGGCAGCCAGTTAGGGTTCCGAGTCACGTACGAGATGGTAGCCCACTGAGTGACGAGGCCTCGGTGCAGGGCCCCATCACAGCGGAGGTACCAGCGGTACCACTACCCGATGGGCCACCGATACCACTAACTCCAGCAGCAGAGAGTGCATGTCGTCTGAGTGCATTGCACGATTTCTAGTGCTAGAGGCCGCCTAGGTTCCGGGGAGAGATGGACCCACAAGCAGCTGAGGATTGGTTGGAGGCTGTCGTGAGAGTTTTCAGATTGGTAGGGACACTAGCCAACCTCATGAGGATCCTTTCCGTGAGTCTCCTACATCCAGTAGTAGGAAGATGGTGGATCCTGATGCTCCATGTGCATGACGAGGCATCATTACTCTAGACAGACTTTGAGAGTCTCTTCCACTCAGAGTTTGTTCCAGCCACCCTTCGTGTGGTGCAGATTTAGGAGTTACTTCATCTGCAGCAGAGCAGTATGACAATAGCTCAGTACTCAGCGAGGTTCACCGACCTCTCGTGCTACTCCACATATATGGTGTGGGACCCATTATTCAGGGCCTGGACCTTCGAGCAAGGACTCAAGCATGAGATCAGGGCTTCGATGATCCCCCTCAGCATCCCGACGTAGGCGGGGGTGCTGGGTGAGCCCTTCTAGTGGAGAGTTTTCTCGCTGAGCAGTCACCAGTAGCGAGACCCACCCCAGGGAGACATGTAGAAGAGTCTTATGTAGCTGGTAGTAGACAGATTTTGTAGAGGTCCAAGCAGACCGGGCCATCAAGTGGGCGACCCCAGGATATAGGTTCGGTTGTGTGGGGCACATGAGACAGATCCAACTATATGAGGAGTAGGTAGTGCTATACATGTGGCGGGTAGGGGTACATGGCTCGTGACTATCCGACCCACCATGCAGATGAGTAGCAGATAGTAGAGGGACCTCCCAGGAAAAGGCAGAGGTTCGACCGTGGTGGTCCACCGAGAGCAGGCAGATGTGGCAGAGGAGCTGGCCGAACAGCGGGTGGTGGACGACGTTTCGATGCTCTACCACCACTACCACCAGGAGGTCCACACCGACCACATGGAGCTAGCGGAGAAAGGTGAGATCAGCTCTAGGCATTCGAGGCCTACAACCACGGAACACATGAGATGATTCAAGGTACTATCTGTGTCTACTCCACCATTGCTGCAATACTTATAGACATAGGTGCGAGTCATTCTTTTATTGCCACTGACCTTGTTCGGAGCTCGAAGATTCCGACGGAGCCATTGGCTTGATACTTACGACTAGAGACTCCTACGAGAGTAGACTCGATGATTACACACTGGTTCCAGAAGTGTGAGACTACTCTAAGAGGAGAGAGCTTCGTCTGGGATATTCTGGCAGCGGTGTCGAGGCCTTATGATGTCATCTTGGTTATGGACTGGTTATCCACAGTTCATGCCTAGATTGATTGTATTAGGCACAAAGTGTGGTGTATCCACACAGATGGGACCAGGTTCACCTTCACCAGCGAGAAGGGAGCCTTTTCAGTGCATGATGGACTTACACAGAGGAGGGGGAAGCTGATCACACATCAGTTGGCTAGTCTCATCCTCGCAGAAGTTGATGTGTGGAGTCCGAGTTTTCCTGTTGTGGTGGATCAGTATGTAGATGTTTTCCCGGACGACATTCCAGGACTACCTCCTCATAGAGAGGTAGACTTCTACATTGACCTGTACCCTGAGACAACACCGATATATACTCCAACATATCGGATGGCTCCTGCCGAGCTTCGTGAGCTGCGGGTACAGTTGGAGGACTTGCAGGGGAAGGGATTTATCCAACCTAGTGTTTTACCCTGGGAATCTCTGATTTTGTTCACCAAGAAGGCGGATGGGAGCTTGCGACTGTGTGTTGACTACAGTCTCCTGAACCAAGTGACCGTGAAGAACAAGTACCCACTCCCAAAGATTGACGACCTCTTTGATCAGCTTAAGGGAGCACGATGGTTCTCAAAGATAGACCTTAGGTTAGACTATCACTAGCTTAGAGTTCGAGATGAGGATGTGTAGAAGATGTCCTTTATGTGTCGGTATGGACACTACGAGTTCTTGGTTATTCCCTTCGGCGTAACCAACACTCCAATAGTGTTCATGAGTCTCATGAACAGGATCTTCCAGCCTTACCTCAATCACTTTGTTATAGTCTTCATCGACGACATGTTGATCTACTCTAATAATGAGGAGGAGCATGCCCACCATTTGCAGGTAGTACTAGACAGACTCCGAGAGCACTAGATTTATGGTAAGATCTCGAAGTGCCAGTTCTGGATTCGAGAGGTTCATTTCTTGGGACATGTCATCTCGGAGGCTGAAGTTGTAGTGGATCCAGCAAAGATTGAGGTAGTACTTTCTTGGGAGCCACCAAGGAGTGTGACAGAGGTACAGAGTTTTCTGGTACTGGATGGGTACTATCAGAGATTTGTTCCAGATTTCTCCAGTGTTGCAGCACCACTTTCAGCATTAACGAAGATGGGGAAACCCTTCACGTGGTCAGAGAGATGCCAGCAGATCTTTCAGGAGTAGAGGCAGATGTTGACTAGTGCGCCCATATTGAGGCTACCAGAGGAGGGCGTTGGGTACATAGTTTACTACGATGCATCAGGGACCAGACTCGAGTGTTTTCTGATGCAGGAGCGAGCAATGATTGCATATGGTTCACGACAGTTGAGACATCACAAGCAAAACTACACTACCCATGACCTGGAGTTAGCAGCAGTGGTCTTCGCCTTAAATATGTGGTGTCACTATCTGATAGGAGAGAGTTTTACAGTCTACTCTGACCACCAGAGTCTTAGGTACATATTCTCTCAAAAGGACCTGAACCTGAGACAATGGCGATGACTTGAGTTCCTCCAGTACTATGACTTCAAGATAGTCTATACTTCTGGAAGGGGGAATGTTGTGACAGATGCTCTCAACAGGAGGTCATACATTCAACTTCTAGGAGAGGTGATAGAGAATCTGGCCGCGTTGAAAATATCCTTTGTGGATAGAGATGGAGAAACCTTTTTGCAGTCTCTCACAGTCACTCCTCCACTTCTTCAGCGAGTCAGGGAGGCACAACGTGGGGACGTTGATTTTGAGACGCGACGTGCTCAGATATCCTTAGGGCAGGTGCCTGATGGATTTTATGAAGATAGGGAGAACATCATTCTCTTCCGAGGATGGACCATGGTACCAGTTGCAATTCATAAGGAAGTATTGAGGGAGTTCTATACTTCCCCTCTAGCGGTACATCCCAGAGTGGCGAAGATGTTTCAGGACCTCAGACGACAGCACTGGTGGCCAGGTATGAAGAAGGCAGTTGCAGAGTTTGTCTCACTATGCTTCACTTATCAGCAAGTGAAGGCGGAGCGCCAGGTTCCAGCAGGCTTGGTTCAGCCCTTAGAGGTCCCAGAGTGGAAGTGGGACGGGATATCCATGGATTTTGTGACGGGGCTTCCTCATACATCCAGAGGACACGAATCTATCTGGGTAATTGTAGACCAAATCACCAAGTCGTCCCACTTCCTATCGATCAAAGAGAAGGTATCAGTAGAGAACCTAGGATGCCTCTACATACAGGAGATTGTATGGCTTCATGGTGTTCCATCGACGATCGTCTCTGATCGAGATGCCTGTTTCACTTCCTGGCTATGAAAGGGCTTGCAGGAGGCTTTTGGGTCACAACTTCGCTTGAGCACCACCTTCTATCCTCAGAAGGATGGCCAGACTAAGAGGACCACTCAGACTCTTGAGGACATGCATCGTGTATGCATCCTTGACCTTGGTCACAACTGGGAGGATCACTTTCCCTTGGTAGAGTTTGCGTATTACAACAGCTACCACTCTACCATCGAGATGACACCTTATGAGGAACTTTATGGCCGACCTTGCAGATTGCCTCTATGCTGGACTGACCCAGGGGAGTCATCACTTCTAGGACCAGAGATGGTGCAGGCTACGACGGAGAAGGTGTAGATCATCTAGGAGCGGATGAAGACTGCACAGAGAAGACAAAAGTCCTATGCTGATAGGAGATGGAGACCACAAAAGTTCGAGGATAGTGACCACGTCTTCCTATGGGTCTCACCTCGACGAGGTCTACTGATATTTGGCCGAGGTGGAAAGTTATCTCCACAATTCATCTGACCTTTTCAGGTCCTTAGCAGGGTAGGTGAGGTGGCTTACCACTTGGCTCTCCCACCTCAGTTGCACCGGGTGTACGACATCTTCCACGTATCTCAACTGAGGAGATACGTGCATGACCCATCCCACATCATCGACCATGGGGAGCTGGACATCGATGACAGTGAGACATTCACGGAGGTTCCAATGGAGGTTGAGGATCAACAAGAGTGGGTCCTTCCTGGCTGGTCAATTCCTCTAGTGCGTGTTCACTGGCAGCACGGGAACCTCCAGGAGAGCACATGAGAGCGATAGGCTCAGATGCGTGCTCAGTACCCCCATTTGTTTCCCTAGTGTATATTGTAGCTTATGGGGACATAAAGCCCTGAGGTGGGGAGAGTGTAAAGACCCATAAATCCTGTGAATTTTTTTTCTTAAATATATGGGAATTTTACGAGTCTGTGGTTTCTGACGGTGCCTGATTCCGAGGCCCGGTGTGCCCGAAATCAATTTCTGAAGTTTTGTTTGGGTACTTTCAGTAAACGTACGTGCGAGATTTTATATCTTTTGAACTGGTGCTCGGAATTGAAATCCTAGGACACCGATGAACTCGCGGTGCCAGTATTCTCTTAAGGATACCTTTACCGTAGTTGCATTTTGTCGAGAGCGAAAGTTAATTTTGTGGGTTTTCTAAATAATTTAAATAAAAATATGACTAACATATTTTTATGTAGGTGGTGGTTAAATTCTCCAAAGGGAAGTTGGAGGCGGGGCCCACCCCAACATAACCTCCCATGGGAGGATATTATGTGGTGGGGCCCACACAATCTCAACCCCCTTAAACCCCCCTTTTGAACCCCTTGAGCTCCCCATTAATATGGGAAACTCTTGGACTTACCCTTAATAGTGCCAACACAATTAATTAATGATTTAATTAATTAATTGGAGTGTTTGAATTCTTTTGAATTCATTATGCCAAAATTAAAATAAGTGAACTTATTATTTTTTTTGGGTTGGAATAATTGTTGGAGAGCTTGGGAGAACTCTTGGAAGAATACCATCCTCTCGATGAAGAACGCTCCTCGTCTCCGAAGAATGTGAAGCAACATCTTCTACCTTCTTCAACCAGAGCAAGGAAGGGAAGCACCGCCGCCCACGAAGTACATCGATGGTGTCGTCGTGACTCGTCTTCACCGAGCTCTACCTCCTCTGACATTGAAGGAATGACGTCCGTATTCCGCATCATTCGTCTTCCACGACTCATCATTGTACAACAAAAAATACGAGGTAGGGGGGAATTGGATTATTTTTACGTATGAATTACACCCACGTACTTCGAAGTTTATTTTTGGATTGAAGATGGCCAAATTGGTATCACCTAACGCGGAGGGAGCGGGCCGAAAAAACACGACCCGAAGTCCCTCCGTTGAATCTCGTTTGGTTGACGTCGGAGGCGGAGCCAAAAGGGCACGGTGCCGTCGCACCGTGATAGAGAAGAACCGCGGTGGATGAAAGAGGAACCACAGCTGGGAGGGCCGCGAAATATGAAGAAGAGTGGAACCGTCGCGCCGCGCGGTGAACCTGAAGGCCATGGCCAGGTCGGGCCGCGGCGGTGGGGGCGCGGTGCCGTCGCGCCGCACGGAGGGCAGCAGGACCGCGTCACCGTGGTGCCGCGGTGGAGGTGCGGAGGCGGCCAGCCGAGCCGGCCTCTGTGGAGCCGAACCGCGGGACGACCGGCCGACCGACCGGCCGGACCGCTGGAGAACCGCGGATCCCGCAGGCGCCGCGTGGAGGAGGACGTGGCCCGTGTCCGCGGGTCTCTTGGCTGGGCGAACCGGCCGGCCGCGTGCTGGATGGGCTGAAGAACCGCAACACCCATATGTAACACCCGAGACTTTTATGAGAAATATTTTGTTTTTATGTTATATAAATCATAAAAGGAATATTTCACTACACACAAAACTAGCTTGGCTTTCTTTACACGCAACCTCGGCCTTCCTCGATAGCTTGCGTCGTACGCAATACCGAGTTTCACTAAACAACGATATGCTATTAAAATATTATTAAAACTAGCCGTTATGAGTAGTAATAACCACTTTTTGAAATTTTTTAAATTTTATTTTTCAAAATGGACTTTATTTTTGGATTCGGAATATCGAAATTAGCTTAGGGTGAAATTTTGGTACTTTTCGGATAACTTTCATATTCTGATGAATAGTGAAAATTACTAAATTTTAATTAAAAACAACTTTTTTAATCGAAATAATTAATAGTGATAAATTATTAATTTGAGTGGTTTTAAAGTATATTTAGAATATATTTTTACAATTTAATACAATGTTTGTCATTGGATGTAATTTCACATTTAAATCAGACATAAACAAGTGTCAATCTTTTGATAGTTATTATCTCTTAAAAACACGCTATTTGTTTTGACGACGGGAAATAATTTTTAAATTAGTTAATGTAACTGATATGTTTTGAATTTGCTAAAATAAACATCATTTTTGAATTCATAATATCAAATATATCTTAGGCCTAATTTTTGGTATTTTTCTGGAAACTTTCATTTTTTGATGAATAGTGAAACCACAAAGTGGTAGTTAAAAAACTGAATTTTTCATAAAACTACATTTTACCGCTTCTGTGAGTGAAATTTCGAAAATCCAAGAGACATGGTTAATATGAAGGAATAAAATTTGGTTCAATGAGATGAAAATAATTGTTGGTAAATAGTAACTTTTTACTTTTTTTTACCACGGTTAAAAGTAAATAAGGTAATTAAGGGTAAAAATGATATTATTATTACCCTAACACATGTCCTAATTCTATTGGATAAGTGTAATTTGACCAAAAACAACCTTAGGAATAAAATATGACCATTTAGGCCCACTTGGATTAGATTAGGACATTTATTATTAATTTATTTAAAGAAGGGTTAAAATAGTTAAAATCAAAGTTTAATACTAAATCATTTTTAATATAGGGTTATACATAAGCTAAATTCGACTATAAATATTAATTAGAAAGATAAAAAGATTTCCAACATAATGATATTTTATTTGTAATTTTTAGAATTAAAATAATTTAATTTATTTATGATACAATGATGATGCAGTAATTATCTTATTAATGAAATATTAACATAACTGATGTTATAAATACCCAAATAAATGTAATTTGAGACTTTTAATGAATTACAATAATTTTATTTGTTAATATGATATGTTATTATTTATTTAATTAATTTATTTCGAAATAATCATTCTATTATGATTTTCACAAAAATCAATTACCAAATAGTGTCAAAATTGACATAAAATAGTTTTTAAAACAAATATTATATTATTAATTGTTATTATATTCCTAAAAATATAATATTCGGTCAAGATACTCATATCATGATAGGTGTATCATTAATGGACCACTTGGGGGTCTCTTTGATGTATATGGTAAGTTTATTAACTATATAATATAAAAATACAAAGTGACATGGTAAATGTCAATCTAATTAACTAAGAGTTAAAACTAAAAGATAAGGTTAATATAATGAACTAAACTTGTCTAAATTCTATTGGATGAGAGTATTTTGACCCATCCCCACCTTAGCTTAAAAATATATCAATTTAGAGCTATTAAAATCCTAATTTTACTTTATAATAAAATAATATTTTTAGTTATTCCAAAGGTGCCCCTCTCCTCCCTTATTAAAGGGAACCTCCTCCCTCTCCTCCTCACACCAATTTGAGCCTTCAAGCTTGGCCAACCCCTGCCCATTTCACTTCCCACTTCCCTAGAAACATACTAGAGGTCCTGGTATTCTTCAAAGACCAATTTTAGTTCCCTAAAAGGAGGTCTCAAAGAGGCGCTTCAAAGAAGAGGTAATGTCCGTTACCGATTCTTTGAACTCTATTTCTTCTTCTACTTATTCTTATTTAGTTGTTTAATTATGAATTAATAACATCAGTATCAATCATATACTGATATGTTATTATAAGTATGAAACAACTCTATTTCACCATCTATCCATCCTATGGAAAACAAAATCACCGCGTGTGAGAACGTACGGAATACCGTCTCCACGCCATGGTGTAATCTATTTTCCATCACCACCTTACTTGGATGGGTATAATGGTGCAAATAAATAACTATATATTATTATTGTAAAGTGGTATTTATTCTGAAATACTATACATACACTCCAATAAAAGTCAACGATCATGGGAACGATATCATCGCTCGTGCGTACGTACGGAATACCGTCTCCACGATGTGATGCGATTCGTTCTACATGATCTTCATTGCATAATGATTATATAAATGAATTGAATGAATAAATATGATATATAGTACACTAATACCATTCTGTAAATGAGGTATCTATAACCTAAAGAGAAGAATAAGAATTTATTCGACAAAACACGCATAAGAACAAAAAGTAATAAACACCCGAATAACAAGTAGCAATGAAATATTACAAATAAGAAGCTAAGAATATGACCATATATGATATAATAACAATGATTATGATTTTAGAATAAGTCAATGACATTATTTAAATCATTATACAGGATGTTCGGACACTTACGAAACAAATTGGACCTAAGGTAAGGGAAAATATCACAATCTCATTTTATCCGAGATTGTTTATACGTTGGTATTTACTAGGGTGTATTTTATCATCCACATCCATGTTTCCTAAATATGTAATATTGTTTCCATCCAAATACAATTGTTTAAATACAATTTTACCCTTCGGTGAGTTTTTAGTAAAACATATGAAAGGAATCTTTTGTCGTTTTTCATTCGAGGTACTTTTTTACTTTTCCGACAAAAGTACGAGAAGAATGTTTTTTTAACTTATACGACATGAATGTATTTTTAAACATTATTTCCAAGAAGCTTCCTTTACAAGTTTTCAAGTTTATTTTTAATAAAATTCTTTTAGTTTACAATTGTATGACATGTTAAGAAAGGAAAAGTGTTTTTGAACTAGAAAGGATATTTTCCTCAAGAATGGTGTTCAAGTGTTTTATCAAAATTATTTTCCATCTAAGATAATATAGGGTTCTGTTTCTATCCCTATTATTACATTGATTTGATTATGTTGTGATGGAATTATTTTTATGAATTCATTTATCTTATATGAATTGTTTTATGATGTCACGATGTTTAAGAATCCCATTTTATTACATGGGTTATGCAATGATGTATGATTTATGGTTTTTGTGGCACACATAAGAATGGTATCATTATGAGATGGGTGGGACCTATATCTACCTCCAATGAATTGGGTAAAGATTTTATATCTCATGATATAGACATGGCTGGAACGGCAGGTTAAGCCGGTTTAGTGAAACAGGACTGAAATGAGGAGTGAACTCAGTTCAGAAATGGACTTTGTCCACTAAGATAGTCTTGGAAATGAGTCTTGACTAATAAGAAATGATTCTCTATGATTATGTGTGTATGCCACAAAGTTTCATGTTTTAAGTTATGATTATTGGGATTACATTTCACTACCATGATTTATCCCATGTTATGAAATTATGATCTCTTTTGCAGGGTAAGATTTCCAAAATGTTATGTTCTTATGAATTTGATGTGATTGATATTTCTTTTGTTTACCCTTACTGAGCATTTGAGCTCACCCTTTTGTATGTTTTCTTTCCCCAGGTCAGGAAGAAGGGTATTAAGTAAGATATGCCAAAAAGGGACTATAGATATGATGAAATAAATGGGAGACAGTGTAGATGCTTTATGAACCAGTTGTTTATGTTTCTCAGTTTCTAAAGACACTATACCTATACGGTCCTTTCATGGTTTTGTTATATGTTTTAATAATTATGATTTAATTTTGAAGTATTAACCATGTATGTAAAGTATGGGTCGTTATATTTGGTATCAGAGGAAAGGTATAGTCAACCTTTGGAAACTAGGATGTGAAAGCCTTAGTAAGAATCCTAAGGATAAGTCTAAGCATAGAACACAATCTTAGTGTTTTAGAAATGACCATGAATAACCTAGGATAAGACCTTAAGTGTGAAATTTTATTCTTGATTATGCGGTTTTCCTATTATAATTAGTGTTGCTCAAACTATTCTTCTTGGTTTTAGTCAATGGATGGAACCCGAAGGAACCGTGTTAATGCAGAATGCGACGGGCAATGCAATGATTGTCCCCCTGAGCAACCAAACGTTATGGGAGCTGTAATGAAAAATCTTGTAGCCATGCTCACACAACTTTCTCAAGCTACGAATCATGCAGGACTTCCAAATGAGAAAAGGAAGGAGCAACATTCTATTGAATCCTTCATGAGGCAACGTCCACCTTCATTCAGCGGGTCTTCTGATCCATTCGTGGCTGAAAAATGGATCAGTACCACTGAAAAGATATTTTCAGTTCTTCAATGTTCTGAACATGATAAAGTCATCTTAGTAGTGTATCGTTTGGAAGGTGATGCTGATCAATGGTGGAATCTTATTAAGAATACGAGGAAAAGGAATGAAATTGAGTCCATGGAATGGGATGAGTTCAAGAAATTATTTTTCCATAAGTATTTCCCTCGTATTCTTCAAACAAAGATGAAGAAGGAGTTTCTTGAACTGAAGCAAAAGGATGATGAATCTGTTGGTACCTACGAAGCAAATTTTACAAGACTTGCAAGGTACGCTTCCAGAATTGTTATTCAACCTGAGAGTAAGATCGATCGATTCTTTAGTGGCTTAAAACCAAGTCTTCGAAGGGCTTTAGCCATAAGAGACTTCAATAGCTACGAGGAAATTGTTCGATGTGCTCTCAAGGTTGAGATGGAGATTGGTGTAAGCCATCAGTCACATGGGTTTGATAAGAAGAGGAAAATGGAATTCAAAGGAAAATCTAAAGACCACACTGAAAAGAAGATGAGTTTTACCTTATGCTCAAAGTGTGGAAAGAAACATGGAGGAAATTGTCTTAAGGGGACAAGCAAATGTTATAAGTGTGGAAAAGAAGGTCATCGGGAAATTGAATGTCAAAATAATGGGAAGAAGATGCCTAATGATGCAAACAAAGGAAGGGATACACAGAATGAACCTACTACACTTCAATGTTTCAAGTGCAAGGAGATGGGGCATTATGCCAATCAATGCCCAAATCCAAGGGTTGATGATGATGATCGACGTCAACAAACTCTTAAGGCCAAAGACAATGGAAAGTCACATGAAATTACTATCGGCAATGTGGAGTACGACAACGAAGTGGTGAGAGGTACACTTACCATCCACTCTAAAGTATAAAATGTTTTATTTGATTCTGGATCCACCCACTATTTTATTTCTGAAGAATTTTCTAAGGGTATCACCGTATTACCTCAACAATTAGAAGTTGAGTTAGCTGTGACAACCCCTAATGGCACAACAGTCGCATCAAAAGTTTACAATTCTTCTCCGATTGAAGTTTGTGGGAAAGTGCTTCCTGCAAATCTTGTGATCCTTCCTATAGTAGAATTTGATGCGATTATTGGCATGGATTAGATTTCTTTATATGGAGCTCATATCAATTGCCAAAGAAGGGAAGTCACATTTCATTTTCCAGATCAATCTATGATCGTCTATCGATGCAAGGATGAACATAACCTTCCAGTGGAAATTTATTCCATATTATGGGTCTTGATTCCACTAAATGAAGGTTATTTATCTCAAATGGTTGGTGAGAAACTCATGATTAAGAATATGCCCATTGTACGAGAGTTTGATGATGTCTTTCCGGAGGAATTGTCAGGTCTTCCACCAAATCGTGAAGTTGAGTTTTCAATAGAACTCGTACCGAGTGCTTTGCCTATTTCAAAGACACCGTATAGAATGGCCCCAATTGAGTTGCAGGAATTGAAGAAGCAACTCCAAGAGAATCTTGATAAAGGATTCATACGCCCTAGTGCGTCACCTTGGGGAGCACCTGTTCTGTTTGTTAAGAAGAAAGATGGATGAATGAGACTCTATATTGATTATCGAGAACTTAACAAGATCACTATCAAGAACAAATATTATCTCCCATGCATTGATGACTTATTTGACCAACTACGCAGAGCTCAATACTTTTCCAAGATTGATCTTCGTTCAGGGTATCATCAATTAAGGGTCAAAAGGGAGGATATACCAAAAACAGCTTTCTGTACAAGGTATGGACACTATGAATTTATAGTGATGCCATTTGGTCTTACTAATGCCCCTGCTATCTTCATGGATCTGATGAATAGAGTCTTTAGAGAATATCTTGATCAGTTTGTGGTAGTCTTTATAGATGATACACTACAAGAAAATAGCCGTTTAGCGGTGGTTTTTTCACGGCGGTTGTTAAAACCGCCGCGAAATGCCAATTTTTTTTTTTTTTTTTTTTTAAATTTTATTCGAGGATTAGCGGTGGTTTTTTAAAAAACCACCGCGAAATAGCGGCGGTTTCGGTAAAACCGCCGCGAAATGAAATGAAAAAAATAAAAAAACACGAGAAACTCCGAAATCACTAAAACAACCATAAATTTTGATTCGGGCGTCCGTTGAAGCGCCACGACCAATCAAATCGAAGCTCATGAAGAGATCTAGAGGCACATATAATCAAAACCGTGAGACCGTCTAAGGTGTGGAAGATATTAGAGTTATAAGAAAGTTGAAAAAAGTTCTCCAACTTCAAATGGCCATAACTTTCGCTCCGGGTGTCCGTTTGGGCTCTACCACATATCAAATCGAAGCCAGTGAAGAGAGCTACGCACTAGGTTGACATAAGAAAGCTTCTGTCGTGTTTTTCAACCACAAAACCCCTACGAAGGCCTCTAAAACCCCGTTTCCGTCACCGGTGTCTCGTCGAACTTGTCTTCAAACAGACCTAACTTTCGATCCACGTGTCAGTTCAGCCTCCTCCACCTACCAGATCACAGCTCGTTCCATGAGCTTCAGTTTGACTGGTCGCGGTGCCCACATGCACTCCTAGATCATATGTTATGGCCTTTTTAGTGGGTATCGGGTTTGTTATGTTTTTCAATGCCTCGTTTCTAGCACCCGTTCCCTGTCAGCTTTTTTTTAAATGGTCGTAACTTCTGATCCGCCTGTCCATTTGGAATCTTTCACCTTTCAGGTCAAAGATCATTTCAGGATCTTTGATTTGACAGGTCGTGGATCTAAAATGGACTCTCAGATCATAAGTTATCTCCGTTAATGTGAGTCCAATGTTTTTGTCTCTTTATGACCGTTTTGACGGGTTTTAATGGTTGCTCCATTTATTACTGTTTATTTGGGTTTCCATGTTGTTATCTTTATCAATGGTTTTTTGTGGGTTATTATGATGATTATGTTGAATTATTAAGGACTTTTCCAGAGTTTTCACGAGTTTTCATGCGTTCTCATTCTTTCTAATGCCTCATTCTTCATATGTTTCTCCATCCTTTTTCATGCATTTTCATGATTTTTAATCCCTTATCACGTCTTTTCATACTTTTTCATGTGTTTCCTTTATTATTTATTATTTATAATATACTTTAATTTATTTATTATCTATTATTTGTAACTGGTTATTTATTATTTATTATTTATTATTTATATTTATTTATTATTTATATTTATTTATTATTTATTATTTATTATTTATTATTTATATTTACTTTTTATTTATTATTTATTATTTATTATTAATATTTATAATTTATTTATTATTTATTTATTATTTATTATTTATTATTTATATTTATTTATTATTTATATTTATTTATTATTTATTATTTATTATTTATTTATTATTTATATTTAATTATTATTTATTAATTATTAATTATTAATTACTAATTATTAATTATTAATTATTAATTACTAATTATTAATTATTAATTATTAATTATTATTTATTAATTATTATTTATTATTACTAATAATAAAATATTATTAATAATAATAATATTTGTTACTGGTTTTTTATTATTTATTATTTATAATTTATAATTTATAATTTATAATTTATAATTTATAATTTATAATTTATTATTTATTATTTATTATTAATATTTATTATTAATATTTATCATTTATTATTTATTTATTATTCATTATTTATTATTTATTATTTATATTTATTAATTATTTATATTTACTTATTATTTATTATTTATATTTATTCTTTATTATTTATATTTATTTATATTTATTATTTATATTTATTTATTATTTATATTTATTTATTATTTATATTTATTTATTATTTATATTTATTTATTATTTATTATTTATATTTATTTATTATTTATTATTTATTATTTATATTTAGTATTTATATTTACTATTTATATTTATTATTTTGTATTTAGTATTTATTATTTAGTATTTATTATTTATTATTTATTTATTATTTATTATTTATATTTACTTATTATTTATTATTTATATTTATTTATTATTTAATATTTAATTTTATTTATTATTTATTATTTATATTTATTTATTATTTATTATTTATTATTTATTATTTATATTTATTTATTATTTATATTTATTTATTATTTATATTTATTTATTATTTATTATTTACTATTTATATTTATTTATTATTTATAATTTATATTTATTATTTATTATTTATTATTTATTATTTATTATTTATTATTTATTATTTATATTTATTAATTATTTTTGTTTATTTATTATTTATTATTTATTATTTATATTTATTTATTAGTTATTAGTTATTATTTATTATTTATAATTTATAATTTATAATTTCTAATTTATTACTTATATTTAATTATTATTTATATTTAATTATTATTTATATTTATTTATTATTTATTATTTATTATTTATATTTATTTATTATTTATTATTTATATTTATTTATTATTTATTACTTAAATTTATTTATTATTTATTATTTATATTTATTTATTATTTATTATTTATTATTTATTATTTATTATTTAATATTTATTATTCATTATTTATTATTTATTATTTATTATTTATTATTTATTATTTATTATTTATATCTATTATTTATTATTTATTATTTATTATTGATATCTATTATGTATTTATTATTTATTATTTATATTTATTAATTATTTATGTTTATTTATTATTTATTATTTATTATTTATTATTTATTATTTATTATTTATTATTTATTATTTATTATTTATTATTTATTATTTATATCTATTTATTATTTATATTTATTTATTATTTATTATTTATATTTATTTATTATTTATTATTTATATTTTATTTATTATTTATTATTTATTATTTGTTATTTATTGTTTATTGTTTATTATTTATTTATTATTTATATTTAATTATTATTTGCTATTTATATTTATTTATTATTTATTGTTTATTGTTTATTATTCCTTATTCCTTATTTATTATTTATTATTTATTATTATTGAGTTTATATCTATTATTTATGTATTATTTTTTTTTCAATTAATATATATAAGTATATTAAATTCTGTTTATTAAGCACATGGCGAGTTTGCTGGAGTGGTAAAGTCTTTGGAAAATATGCAAGAGGTTAGAGGTTCAAATCTCACCAAACGCAAAATTTCTTCATATTGCATGGGCATGCATGGGCATGTGCATGTGCATGGGATGTGCATGCATGGATAAATAAAGTAAATAAAATAATACGAAATAAATAAATAAATAAAATAAATACGAAATAAAATAAATAAATAAAATAAATACGAAAAAAAATAAAAAAAATAAATAAATACGAAATAAAATAAATAAAAAATAAATACGAAATAAAAAAACCGTCGCAAATAGTTTCCCGACGCACGATTTCGCGGCGGTTTTTCAAAATCGCCGCCAATCGATTTAGCGGCGGTTTAAACTGCCGCGAAACGAAAAAAAACCCGCCGCTAAATGCCTTTTTTGCCGTAGTGATATTCTTGTTTATTCAAAGAGTAAGGAAGAACATGAAGATCGCTTGAGAATTGTATTGAAGACCCTAAGAAAGGAGAAGCTTTATGCCAAATTTACCAAGTGTGAATTTTGGCTTAAAAAAGTTGCATTTTTGGGTCACATAATCTCAAAAGAGGGGATATCTATGGATCCAGCAAAAACAGAGGTTATCGAAAGATGGTCGAGACCAACAACAGTAATTGAGATCCGAAGTTTTCTTGGTTTGGCTAGATATTATCGACGTTTTGTGAAATATTTTTCACGATTATCTAATCCACTCACCAGGTTGACTCGGAAAGAAGTTGAGTTTGTTTGGACGGAGGAATGTGAAGAGAATTTCAAGGAGTTGAAAAGAAGGTTATCCAGTGCACCTGTGCTCACACCGCCTTGTAGTGGAGAAAGGTTTGTGATCTACAGTGATGCATCCAATAAGGGATTGGGGTGTGTTCTTATGCAAAATGATATGGTGATAACTTATGCCTCACGACAGTTGAAAATCCACGAGCAAAATTACCCAACTCATGATTTGGAGTTAGCTGCGGTAATCTTTGCATTAAAGATTTGGAGGCATTATCTTTATGGAGAAAGGTGTGACATTTATACTGATCATAAAAGTTTAAAGTATATTTTCACACAAAAGGAGTTGAATATGCGTCAAAGAAGATGGTTGGAGCTGATTAAGGATTACGACTGCTCAATTCATTACCACCCTGGGAAATCAAACAAGGTAGCATACGCATTAAGTCGACAAGACCATGCTAGCTTATCCATGATGAGGATCACAAAAGATCCAATATTTATGGATTTACAAAGGATGGATCTTGGAATTTTAATGGAAGGGGAGAAATCTTATCTTTCTCAAATGAATGTTCAACCATCTATACATGTGAAGATTCAAGAGGCACAAAAAGAAGATGTCGAGTTACAAAAGAAGGTGAGAAATGTTCCTGAATTCAACCTTGATTGTGATGGGATAATAAAGTTCAGGAATCGGATTTGTGTTCCTCCCATCCTTGAATTAAATAAGGAGCTTCTGGATGAAGCTCATAGTTCTTAATTCTATATTCATCCTGGAATCATAAATATGTATAGGGACCTGAAAGAGTACTTCTGGTGGGATGGCATGAAAAGAGATGTTGCTGAATATGTCTCTCAATGCTTGGTTTGTCAGCAAGTTAAAGCTGAGAGACAGAAGTCTAAGGGGATGTTACAACCATTACCCATACCCGAATGGAAATGGAAAACATCACTATGGACTTTTTCACAGGACTTCCTAAAACATCCAAAGGCAATAATGCTATCTAGGTCATAGTTGATCATCTTACAAAGTCTGCACACTTCATTGCTATTAGAGAGGATTTCTCTCTAGATCATCTTTCCAGGATATATGTAAAAGAAATGGTAAGATTGCATGGAGTACCACTTTCTATTATATATGATCGGGATCTGAGGTTTACCTCAAAGTTCTAGCGAAGTCTTCAGCATACTCTGGATACAAAGTTGAGTTTCAGCATTGCTTATCATCCTCAGACAGACGGTCAGTCTGAGAGAACAATTCAAACTCTAGAAGATATATTGAGAGCGTGCTCTATGGATTTCAAATGTGGTTGGGATCAACACCTACCTTTGGTGGAATTTTCTTATAATAATAGCTTTCACTCCAGTATTCAGATGGCTCCTTATGAAACTCTCTATGGAAATAAATGCAGGACTCCAACTTGCTGGGATGAAGTTGGGGAAAGAAAGCTATTAGGACCTGATCTTGTTGATGATATGGCAAAAAAGGTCTGATCTATTCAACAACACATAAGAGAAGCTCAGAGTCGAAAAAAAAGTTATGCCAACAACCGAAGAAAATACCTAGAGTTTGAAGTGGGTGATAAAGTGTTCTTACGAATATCTCCCTGGAAGAGGGTCATGAGATTTGGAAAGAAGGGGAAGTTGAGCCCTAGATATATCGGTCCTTTCGAAATACTGGACCGTGTTGGAAAGGTAGCTTACCGATTGGCTCTTCCACCAAATCTCTATCAAGTTCACTATGTGTTCCATGTATCTCTCATGAGAAAGTACATACCTGATCCTTCACATGTACTCAACTTAGAAGTTGTACTGCTGGAACAAGATCTTTCTTATGAAGAACAGCTGATAGAGATTCTCAATCATAGTGAAAAATTCCTACAGAACAAGACCACTCGCTTGGTGAAAGTTTTATGGAGGAACCACCAATTAGAAGAAGCTACATGGGAGATTGAGGATATGATGAGGGAGAGGTATCCTCATCTGTTTGTTACAAGTGACGAATTTCGAGGGAGAAATTCATTTTAAGGGGGGTAGAATGTAACACCTGAGAATTTTATGAGAAATATTTTGTTTTTATGTTATATAAATCATCAAAGGAATATTTCAATACACAAAACACTATCTTGGCTTGCTTTACACGCAACCGCAACCTTCCTCAATAGCTTGCATCGTACGCAATACCGAGTTTCACTAAACAACGATATGCTATTAAAATATTATTAAAACTAGCCGTTATGAATAGTAATAACCACTTTTTGAAATTTTGTAAATTTTATTTTTCAAAATGGACTTCATTTTTGGATTCGGAATATCGAAATTAGCTTAGGGTGAAATTTTGGTACTTTTCGGATAACTTTCATATTCTGATGAATAGTGAAAATTACTAAATTTTAATTAAAAACAACTTTTTTAATCGAAATAATTAATAGTGATAAATTATGAATTTGAGTGGTTTTAAAGTATATTTATAATATATTTTTACAATTTAATACAATGTTGGTCATTTGATGTAATTTCACATTTAAATCAGACATAAACAAGTGTCAATCTTTTGATAGTTATTATCTCTTAAAAACACGCTATTTGTTTCGATGACGGGAATTAATTTTTAAATTAGTTAATGTAACTGATATGTTTTTAATTTGGTAAAATAAACATCATTTTTGAATTCATAATATCAAATATATCTTAGGCCTAATTTTTGGTATTTTTCTTGAAACTTTCATTTTTTGATGAATAGTGAAACCACTAAGTGGTAGTTAAAAAACTGAATTTTTCATAAAACTTAATTTTACCGCTTCTGTGAGTGGAATTTCGAAAATCCGAGAGACACAATTAATATCAAGGACTAAAATGTGATTCAATGAGATGAAAATAATTTTTGGTGAATAATAACTTTTTACTTTTTTTTACCACGGTTAAAAGTAAATAGGGTAATTAAGGGTAAAAATGATATTATTATTACCCTAACACATGCCCTAATTCTATTGGATAAGTGTAATTTGACCAAAAACAACCTTAGGAATAAAATATGACCATTTAGGACCACTTGGATTAGATTAGGACATTTATTATCAATTTATTTAAAGAAGGGTGAAAATAGTTAAAATCAAAGTTTAATACTAAATCATTTTTAATATAGGGTTATACATAAGATAAATTCGACTATAAATATTAATTAGAAAGATAAAAAGATTTAAAACATAATGGTATTTTATTTGTAATTTTTAGACTTAAAATAATTTAATTTATTTATGATACAATGATGATGCAGTAATTATCTTATTAATGAAATATTGACATAACTGATGTTATAAATACCCAAATAAATGTATTTTGAGACTTTTTATGAATTACAATAATTTTCTATGTTAATATGACATGTTATTATTTATTTAATTAATTTTTTTCGAACTAATCATTCTGTTATGATTTTCAAAAAAATCAATTACCAAATAGTGTCAAAATTGACATAAAATAGTTTTTAAAACAAATATTATATTATTAATTGTTATTATATTCCTAAAAATATAAGGTTCGGCCAAAATACTCATATCATGATAGGTGTATCATTAATGGACCACTTTGGGGTCTCTTGGATGTATATGGTAAGTTTATTAACTATATAATATAAAAATACAAAGTGACATGGTAAATGTCAATCTAATTAACTAAGAGTTAAAACTAACAATAAGGTTAATATAATGAACTAAAATTGTCTAAATTATATTTTATGAGAGGATTTCGACCCATCCTCACCTTAGCTTAGAAATATATCAATTTCGAGCTATTAAAAACCTAATTTTACTTTATAATAAAATAATATTTTTAGTTATTCTAAAGGTTCCCCTCTCCTCCCTTATAAAAGGGAACCTCCTCCCTCTCCTCCTCACACCAATTTTAGCCTTCAAGGTCGGCCAAACCCTGACCATTTCACTTACCAACTTTCCTAGAAACATCCTAGAGGTCCTGGTTGTTGGAACCACTTTGTGTATAGGATTGTATTTGTTGTCAATAGTTGTCAATGGAATATCAAAATGAAAGAGATCAAGAAGTACTCCAATAAAATGGAGGAATGGAAGCTCACAATGAAGGAGATCATGAAGTACTCCGATGAAGTAGAGGAGTAGTGATTCATACGATTGTTGTGCTGATCGTAAGTTCAAAGAACATGTGTCAAAGGTGATACATTGTTTACAGCAATGTAGAATGTGAGGAGTAATCCATCCAAGGATGATTAACGCAGGATGGTGTTTTTGGATGAAGAGCATGCAATTCCTCATTATTGCATGAGAACAATGGGTTTTGATGAAGACCATGCAATTACTCATGATTGCATGAGAACCATGCTAGAGACTTCTTGACGAATTGAATCACATGGTTTGCATGAAGTTGATCTTGACGGTTGATGAAGGAGGCAATGTGCCAATGAGTTGACTTATGAAATGGCCATGCAAATCACATTGTCATAGAGGATGATGGTACTAAAGTTTTTCCTTCAAAGAATACATATCACAATAGTGGAGTTCGTGATAGAGGCAAAAGAATTGTTGAAGGATACAGATCACCAAGAAGAAGTGTGGTTGAGGTGATCGTGCTTGTCGACAAAGCAAACAAACGACATACAAATTTGTTGACAAAGGAGATTCCATGGTCACATGTCGAGTTCAAGAGTTGTGGTCAACGATCTATGTTTGATTCAAGAACATCGACAGAGTAATGGATGATCTGGAGGCGGTACAAAAAGAGCAGATACAAGGTGGCGCAGTTTTCCAGTGTTTGCCAAATTTCAGGGCCTCAAAATCAACAAATGAAGAAGAGTGATTTTGGCAAAGGGACTTGCGCGCCATACTCTTGGAGGATAGCAAACTTGCGCGCCATATGTTTTTGAAGATCGGAGGATCAAAATATGGAAAAGGCATTAGGGTCGTGCAAGTGTTGGTTAAGTCGCGCAAGTGGACTTGCGCGACAGCACCTACAAGGAGTGGAACTTGCGCGTCTATGGTTTTTCGAGATCAGAAGATCAAAATTTGACAAAGGAAAGAGGGTCGCGCAAGTGTTGGTTAAGTCGCGCAAGAGGACTTACGCGCCAAGGAGAAACTTGCGCGCCGCCGCGCAAGGGGTCCAGTTTGCCTATAAATACTGGACCACCCCTCCTCATTCCTGACGGAGCTCAAGACTTTGAGATTGTTCGAGCTCTCGTCGCGCAGGTGGTTCAGTCGTGCAAGTAGGGGTTGCGCGCCGAGTGGGGGTTGCACGCCCTAGAAGATTTGGGGGAGAAAGGAAGTGTGTCGCGCAAGTATTAAGTTCAAGAAGGCAGTGTCGCGCAGGTGCTTCAGTGACACTTGCGCGCCAGTTTAGACTTGCGCGCCTGAGACTTGCGCGCCGCCGGGAGACTTGCGCGCCGGGCTTGAAAAGGAGACCCAGACACTGTTGAAGCACGCCCGCCTTTCTGGAGCTGCACAAGAGCTAATGATTGCCTGATACTTTCGATGCAAAGCGAGATTGAAGAAGCAATCTAAAATGATACACGCATGATCTCATGTATACATGGAGAACTGATTCTGACAACGTCGAGTAAGCTGAGATTCATTAAGTAAGCAATCACATCAGTGATTGTGATTCAGGCAAACGAAGACAAGGGGATCTAGTGCATTCAGTCATTGCACTAAAGAAGAAAGATTGAACTATAAAGAGCATCAACTCTGAATCCTGATGCAAGCAAAGTCTCATGCGGAACAGGAGACAAAGAACATAAATGCACATTTATTGAAGAGACCTTCACGTCTATAAACTGAGTGGGACTTCACCAATGGCAGTGATCCAGGGGGAGTCAACGGGAGTGACCCGAGGGACGCAGTAAGCTATCCCTGAACAATTGTAAAGGCAGTGAGCCTGGGACAAAGTGACTGTACCCGAACCTTTGTAATCTACAGCTAGTGAAGCATAGTGGATTTAGGTACGACCGACAACCTGTCGGCGTATGCTCCTTGGACGTAGCCCTTAGTGGTGAACCAAGTAAAAATAGCTGTGCCATCTCTCTGCATGTGAATGTTTAATTGCTGATCATATCCATCATACAGGTTTAAGTAGTTCCTACCAACGTGAGAACAAGATCCACATCTAAAAGAAGAAAAAGTTACCACCCTGATTCACCCCTCCCCTCTCAGGGTGTCCCGGGGTCCTACACTGGTATTCTTCAAATACCAATTTTAGTTCCCTAAAAGGAGGTCTCAAAGAGGCGCTTCAAAGAAGCGGCAATGTCCGTTACCGATTCTTTCAACTCTATTTCTTATTCTACTTATTATTCTTTAGTTGTTTCATTATGAAGTAATAACATAAGTATCACTCATATACTGATATGTTATTATAAGTATGAAACAACCCTATTTCACCATCTATCCATCCTGTGGAAAACGAAATCACCGCGCGTGCGAACGTACAGAATACCGTCTCCACGCCGTGGTGTAATCTATTTTCCATAACCACCTTACTTGGATGGGTATAATGGTGAAAATAAATAACTATATATGATTATTGTAAATTGGTATTGATTCTGAAATACTATACATACACTCCAATACAATTCCACGATCATGGGAACGGTATCATCGCTCGTGCGTACGTACGGAATACTATCTCCACGATGTGATGCGATTCGTTCTACATGATCTTCATTGCATAATGATTATATAAATGAATTTAATGAATATATATGATATATAGTACACTAATACCATTCTGGAAATGAGGTATCTATAACCTAAAGAGAAGAATAAGAATTTATTTGACAAAACACGCATAAGAACAAAAAGTAATAAACACCCGAATAACAAGTAGCAATGAAATATTACTAATAAGAAGCTAAGAATATGACCATATATGATATCATAACAATTATTATGATTCTGAAATAAGTCAATGACATTATTTAAATCATTATACAGGAGGTTCAGACACTTACGAAGCAAATCAGACCTAAGGTAAGGGAAAATATCACAATCTCATTTTATCCGAGATTGTTTATACGTTGGTATTTACTGGGGTGTATTTTATCATCCACATACATGTTTCCTCAATATGTAATATTGTTTCCATCAACCTACAATTGTTTAAATCCAATTTTACCCTTCAGTGAGTTTTTAGTAAAAAATATGAAAGGAATCTTTTGTCGTTTTTCGTACGAGGTATTTTTTGACTTTTCTGACAAAAGTACGAGAAGAATGTTTTTTTAACTTATACGGCATGAATGGATTTTTAATCATTATTTACAAGAAGATTCCTTTACAAGTTTTCAAGTTTATTTTTAATCAACTTCTTTTAGTTTAGAATTGTATGACATGTTAAGAAAGGAAAAGTGTTTTTGAAGTAGAAAGGATATTTTCCTCAAGAATGGTGTTCAAGTGTTTTATCAAAATTATTTTCCATATAAGATAATATAGGGTTATGTTTCTATCCCTATTATTAAATTGATTTGATTATGTTGTGATGGAATTATTTTTATGAATTCATTTATCTTATATGAATTGTTTTATGATGTCACGATGTTTAAGAATCCCATTTTTATTACATGGGTTATGCAATGATGTATGATTTATGGTTTTTGTGGAACACATAAGAATGTTATCATTATGATATGGGTGGGACCTATATCTCCCTCCAATTCATTGGGTAAAGATTTTATATCTCATGAGATAGACATGGCTGGAACGGCAGGTTAAACCGGTTCAGTGAAACAGGACTGAAACGAGGAGTGAAATCAGTTCAGAAATGAACTTTGTCCACTAAGATAGTCTTGGAAATGATTCTTGACTAATAAGAAATGATTATCTATGATTATGTGTGTATGACACAAAGTTTCATGTTTTAACTTATGATTATTGGGATTACATTTCACTACCATGATTTATCCCATGTTATGAAATTATGATCTCTTTTGCAGGGTAAGATTTCCAAAATGTTATGTTCTTATGAATTTGATGTGATTGATATTTCTTTGGTTTACCCTTACTGATTATTTGAGATCACCCTTTTGTATGTTTTCTTTCCCCAGGTCAGAAAGAAGGGTATTAAGTAAGATATGCCAAAAAGGGACTATAGATATGATGAAATAAATGGGAGACAATGTAGATGCTTTATGAACCAGTTGTTTATGTTTCCCAGTTTCTAAAGACACTATACCTATACGGTCCTTCATGGTTTTGTTATATGTTGTAATAAGTATGCTTCAATTTTGAAGTATTAACCATGTCTGTAAAGTATGGGTCATTATATTTGGTATTAGAGGAAAGGTATAGTCAACCTTTGGAAACTAGGATGTGAAAGCCTTAGTAAGAATCCTAAGGATAAGTCTAAGCATAGAACACAATCTTAGTGTTTTAGAAATGACCATGAATAACCTAGGATAAGACCTTAAGTGTGAAATTTTATTCTTGATTATGTGGTTTTCCTATTATAATTATTATTGCTCACACTATTATTCTTGGTTTTATTCAATGGATGGAACCCGAAGGAACCGTGTTAATGCAGAATGCGATGGGCAATGTAATGATTGTCCCCCTGAGCAACCAAACGTTATGGGAGCTGGAATGCAAAATCTTGTAGCCATGCTCACACAAATTTCTCAAGCTACGAATCATGCAGGACTTCCAAATGAGCAAAGGAAGTAGAAACATTCTATTGAATCCTTCATGAGGCAGCATCCACCTTCATTCAGCGGGTCTTCTGATCCATTAGTGGCTGAACAATGGATCAGTACCACTGAAAAGATATTTTCAGTTATTCAATGTTCTGAACATGATAAAGTCATCTTAGCAGTGTATCGTTTGGAAGGTGATGCTGATCAATGGTGGAATCTTATTAAGAATAGGAGGCAAAGGAATGAAATTGAGTCCATGGAATGGGACGAGTTCAAGAACTTATTTTTCAATAAGTATTTCCCTTGTATTCTTCGAACAAAGATGGAGAAGGAGTTTCTTGAACTGAAGCAAAAGGATGATGAATCCGTTGGTACCTACGAAACAAATTTTACAAGACTTGCAAGGTACGCTTCCGGAATTATTATCCAACCTGAGAGTAAGAACGATCGATTCTTTAGTGTCTTAAAACCAAGTCTTCGAAGGGCGTTATCCATAGGGGACTTCAATAGCTACGAGGAAATTGTTCGATGTGCTCTCAAGGTTGAGATGGAGATTGGTGTAAGCCATCACTCACATGGGTTTGATAAGAAGAGGAAAATGGAATTCAAAGGAAAATCTAAAGACCAAACTGAAAAGAATATGAGTTTTCCCTTATGCTCAAAGTGTGGAAAGAAACATGGAGTAAATTGTCTTAAGGGGACAAGCAAATGTTATAAGTGTGGAAAAGAAGGTCATCGGGAAATTGAATGTCGAAATAATGGGAAGAAGATTTCTAATGATGCAAACAAAGGAAGGGATACACAGAATGAACCTACTACACTTCAATGTTTCAATTATAAGGAGATGGGGCATTATGCTAATCAATGCCCAAATCCAAGGGTTGATGATGATGATCGACATCAACAAACTCTTAAGGCCAAAGACAAAGGAAAGTCACATGCAATTACTATCGGCGATGTGGAGTACGACAACGAAGTGGTGAGAGGTACACTTACCATCCACTCTAAAGTAGAAAATGTTTTATTTGATTCTGGATCCACCCACTATTTTATTTCTGAAGAATTTTCTAAGGGTATCACCGTATTACCTCAACAATTAGATGTTGAGTTAGCTGTGACAACCCCTAATGGCACAACAGTCTTATCAAAAGTTTACAATTCTTCTCCGATTGAAGTTTGTCGGAAAGTGCTTCCTGCAAATCTTGTGATCCTTCCTATAGTGGAATTTGATGCGATTCTTGGCATGGATTGACTTTCTTTATATGGAGCTCATATCAATTTCCAATGAAGGGAAGTCACATTTCATATTCCAGATCAATCTATGACCGTCTATCGATGCAAGGATGAACATAACCTTCCAGTGGAAATTTCTTCCATCTTATGGGTCTTGATTCCACTAAATGAAGGTTATTTATCTTAAATGGTTGGTGAGAAACTCATGATTAAGAATATGCCCATTGTACGGAAGTTTGATGATGTCTTTCCGGAGGAATTTCCAGGTCTTCCACCAAATCGTGAAGTTGAGTTTTCAATAGAACTCGTACCGGGTGCTTTGCCTATTTCAAAGACACCATATAGAATGGCCCCAATTGAGTTGCAGGAATTGAAGAAGCAACTCCAAGAGAATCTTGATAAAGGATTCATACGCCCTAGTGCGTCACCTTGGGGAGCACCTGTTCTGTTTGTTAAGAAGAAAGATGGATCAATGAGACTCTGCATTAATTATCGAGAACTTAACAAGATCAATATCAAGAAAAAATATCATCTCCCACGCATTGATGACTTATTTGACCAACTATGCGGAGGTCAATACTTTTCCAAGATTGATCTTCGTTCAGGGTATCATCAATTAAGGGTTAAAAGGGAGGATATACCAAAAACGGCTTTCTGTACAAGGTATGGACACTATGAATTTATAGTGATTCCATTTGGTCTTACTAATGCCCCTGCTATCTTCATGGATCTGATGAATAGAGTATTTATAGAATATCTTGATCAGTTTGTGGTAGTCTTTATAGATGATACACTACAAGAAAACGACCGTTTAGCGGCGGTTTTTTCGCGGTGGTTTTTAAAACCGCTGCGAAATGCCAAAAAAAAATTTATTTATTTTTATTTTTTTTAATTTTATTCGAGGATTAGCGGCTGTTTTTTAAAAAACCACCCCAAAATAGCGGCGGTTTCGGTAAAACCGCCGCGAATTGAAATGAAAAAATAAAAAAACACGAGAAACCCCGAAATCACTAAAACAACCATAACTTTTGATCCGGGCGTCCGTTGAAGCGCCACGACCAGTCAAATCGAAGCTCATGAAGAGATCTAGAGGCACATATAATCAAAACCGTGAGACGGTCAAGGTGAAGAGGATACTAGAGTTATAAGAAAGTTTAAAAAAGTTCTCCAACTTTAAATGACCATAACTTTTGCTCCGGGTGTCCGTTTGGGCTCTTCCACATATCAAATCAAAGCCAGCGAAGAGAGCTACGCACCAAATTGACACAAGAAACCTTCTCTCATGTTTTTCAACCCCAAAAACCCCTCCGAAGGCCTCTAAAACTTCGTTTCCGTCACCGGTGTCCCGTCGAACTTGTCTTCAAATGGACCTAACTTTCGATCCGCGTGTCAGTTCAGCCTCCTCCACCTGCCAGATCATAGCTCGTTCCATGAGCTTCAGTTTGACAGGTCGCGACGCCCACATGCACTCTTAGATCATATGTTATGGCCTTTTTAGTGGGTATCAGGTTTGTTATGTTTTTCAATGCCTCGTTTCTAGCACCCGTTCCCTGTCAGCTTTTTTTTTAAATGGTCGTAACTTCCGATCCGCCTGTCCATTCAGACTCTTTCACCTTTCAGGTCGAAGATCATTTTAGGATCTTTGATTTGACAGGTCGCGGATCTAAAACAGACTCTCAGATCATAAGCTATCTCCGTTAATGTGAGTCCAATGTTTTTGTCTCTTTATGACCGTTTTGACGGGTTTTAAGAGTTTCTCCTTTTATTACTGTTTATTTGGGTTTCCATGACTTGTTATCTTTATCAATGGTTTTTTGTGGGTTATTATGATGATTATGTTGAATTATTAAGGAGTTTTCCAGAATTGTCACGAGTTTTCATGCGTTCTCATTCTTTCTAATGCCTCATTCTTCATATGCTTCTCCATCCTTTTTCATGCATTTTCATGATTTTTAATCCCTTATCACGTCTTTTCATACTTTTTCATGTGTTTCATTTATTATTTATTATTTATTATTTATTATTTATTATTTATAATATACTTTAATTTATTTATTATCTATTATTTGTAACTGGTTATTTATTATTTATTATTTATTATTTATATTTATTATTTATTATTTATATTTATATTTATTTATTATTTATTATTTATTATTTATTATTTATATTTACTTATTATTTATTATTTATTATTTATTATTAATATTTATTATTTATATTTATTATTTATTTATTATTTATTATTTATTATTTATATTTATTTATTATTTATATTTATTTATTATTTATTATTTATTATTTATTTATTATTTATATTTAATTATTAATTATTAATTATTAATTATTAATTATTATTTATTATTACTAAGAATAAAATATTAATAATAATAATAATATTTGTTACTGGTTATTTATTATTTATAATTTATAATTTATAATTTATAATTTATAATTTATAATTTATAATTTATAATTTATAATTTATTATTAATATTTATTATTAATATTTATTATTTATTATTTATTTATTATTTATTATTTATTATTTATTATTTATATTTATTAATTATTTATATTTACTTATTATTTATTATTTATATTTATTATTTATTATTTATATTTATTTATTATTTATTATTTATATTTATTTATTATTTATATTTATTTATTATTTGTATTTATTTATTATTTATATTTATTTATTATTTATTATTTATTATTTATATTTATTATTTATATTTATTATTTATTATTTATTATTTATTATTTATTATTTATTATTTATTTAGTATTTATTATTTATATTTACTTATTATTTATTATTTATATTTATTTATTGATTAATATTTAAATTTATTTATTATTTATTATTTATATTTATTTATTATTTATTATTTATTATTTATTATTTATTATTTATTATTTATATTTATTTATTATTTATTATTTATTATTTATTATTTATTATTTATTATTTATATTTATTTATTTATTATGTATTATTTATTATTTATTATTTAATATTTAATATTTAATATTTAATATTTATTATTTATTATTTATTTATTATTGTTTATTATTTATTATGTATTATTTATATCTATTATTTATTTATTATTTATTATTTATTATTTATTATTTATTATTTATATCTATTATTTATTTATTATTTATTATTTATTATTTATTATTTATTATTTATTATTTATTATTTATTATTTATATTTATTAATTATTTATGTTTATTTATTATTTATTATTTATTATTTATATTTATTTATTAGTTATTATTTATTATTTATTATTTATTATTTATATTTATTTATTAGTTATTATTTATTATTTATTATTTATTATTTATTATTTATTATTTATTATTTATTATTTATATTTATTTATTATTTATATTTATTTATTATTTATATTTATTTATTATTTATTATTTATTATATAATATTTATTATATAATATTTATTATTTATTATTTATTATTTATTATTTATTATTTATTATTTATTATTTATATCTATTATTTATTATTTATTATTTATTATTTATATCTATTATGTATTTATTATTTATTATTTATTATTTATATTTATTATTTTTTATTTATATTTTTTTAAAGGTAGGTTCTGGTCAAAAGACCAGAACTAAGAAATTTATTCAAAAGAGCAAGTCACAAACGAGTTACAACAGACGGAAAGAGGGCAATTTTCTAGAATCCTTAATAAAAGTAGGAATAAACTCTAGCGGGAGTTCATTCATCCAAGTGATCTCATGAGAGACTCCCATGTTGGCAAGTCCATCCGCGACCATATTAGCCTCCCGATAGGTATGTGTGGCAATAAAATTGAGGTCATTGAGCGTAGCGAGGCAATCCATCCATATGGGGGTGAGAGGCCATTCCAGATGAACATCACCCTTCCAGATGGCTTGCACAATGGTAGTGGAATCGCTCTCGATCCAGATATTCTTCCAGTTGAAGCACTTTGCATAGGATACGACATGAATGGTAGCAAGCATCTCGGCCTCCAGCGCAGAAGCAGTTCCACAGCTTCCAAAGAAACATCCAAGGATCCGGTCTTGATGATCTCTAAAGATTCCCCCGCATCCAGCAAGACCAGGATTTCCCTTTGAAGCTCTGTCCACGTTTACTTTAATCCAACCCGGAGCAGGTGCCTGCCAGAAAACTTCAATAGTGTATCGAGGTTTCGGGAAAATACCTTTGACGCCAATTCGGCGAAGGGTTTCAAAATCTATGACAGAATTTTCACAACAATCCTTTTGTATCGTAGCCGCTTCCCTCATAGCCAGTAGAATCCGCATTTTACCTGCATTAATATTAAATGAATTATTGTTGAAAACAGAATCATTTCTACCGTACCAAAGAATATTCATAAGCTCCGCAACAGCCGTTAGAAAGAGATTCTTGATTTGAGGAGATCTTGGGAATTCCAACGTTCTTTTCAATTGAGAGAGAATAAATATATCTAAAAGCCATCTGCAATCAAAAAGGTCAAAAATGTAATGCCAAAGGGCCATAGCAGTATCACAAGATAAAAAAAGATGATTGATGTCCTCACGATGTTGGTTGCATAATCTACATTTAGAGCAAAGCCTAAAGCCGTAGGATTGCAGGCAGATATCAGTTGGAATTTTTTGATGAGCAATACACCACATAAGGGTAAGGCGAGAAGGCTTAATCCAAGATTTATTGAGGTTAGAAACCCAATTAAAATTTTCATCCTTATTAGGGAATTGATAGCGATAAAACTTTTTAGAGTCTAAGAGGCCATTATGAGCAGGTTCCCAAACAAGGAGATCCTCATTGGAGGTGAAATAATAATTATCCATAATCCCCTTGATAGGATCCGGAAGTTGAGAATCAGGGGAATTGATCATCTCTCTAATAGAGCAATTTGAAGTATTATGAGAAAATGTATTAGGCATATCAGTAATGAGAGGGTAGCCAGTCCAGTTATCAAACCAGAAATTTAAAGAAGAGTTTTTACTAACAAGCCATCTAGAATTTTCCATGATAGAGTGAAAAAAGCTTTGATCGAAGGCCAGATAGAAGAAGTCATATAATTAGAAGAGCCAGACTTAAGCTTATTAAGGAAGCGGCTTTTGAGGAATCTCATGGAGAGAGAGTTATTATGAATGAGGGACCATGTGAGTTTGGCTTGAAGAACCTCATTAAAAATTTTAAGATTCTTAATACCGATTCCTCCATTTTCAATAGGTTTACAGCAAGTGGCCCAAGAAACTGTAACTAATTTCTTTTCCAGAGTACTTCCACTCCAGATGAAATTCTTGATAGCTATATTAAGTCTTTTTATCAGCCCCAAAGGCCATTTGTAGACCATCATGGAATAGACAAGCTTAGAGACAATAGTGGATTTCACAAGGCAAATTCTTCCAGCCATAGAAAGGGATTTACCTTTCCAGGAAGAAAATTGATTTAGAGTTTGATCAACAAGGCTAAGAAAATAACAAGCTTTGGGCCGACCCCAGAACAGGGGAACACCAAGATAAGTAAAAGGAAGGGATCCTTCTTTTATCCCTAAAACATTGGTGATATGAGATTTCCTATTAGAGGGGAAGTTTTTACCAAAGTAGATGAAAGATTTTTGCCAGTTAATGCATTGACCAGAAATCTCCTCGTAGTGAGAAATGATGGATTTAAGGTTATTGACATTCCTTTTATCTCCCTAAAGGAAAAGGATAATATCATCGACATATAGAAGGTGAGAGGGAGCATGAAGATTCCTGGAAGCAATGATAGGTTTGAGTCTTCCTTCCTCAACATTGAGGGAGAGCAGTCTACTAAGATAATCTTCGGCGATAGAAAAAATGATCGCAGAAAGAGGATCACCTTGCCTAACACCTTTAGAGCATTTGAAATAACCCCTAGGTGAGCCATTAATAAGCACAGGGATGTTTGCAGAGTTGAAGATGATTTTAATTTTATTAATAAAGGAGTCATTGAAGCCAAAACTGGAAAGAACCTTAAAAATGAAGGTCCAGTCAATCGTGTCGAAAGCCTTAGCGATGTCAAGCTTAAGAGCAATGTTCCCACCTCTAGTATTTCTGTTCAATAAATTGGTGGATTCACAGGCGAGGAAAATACAATCTTGTATAGATCTACCCTTGATGAAACCAAACTGGTTCCAGGAGACAATTTTGTTACTAATATTAGAAAGCCTATTAGCAAGAATCTTGGTGATAATTTTAAAAAGAGCATTTAAGAGGGCAATGGGACGGAAGAGGTGAATTTGATTCGCATTATCAACTTTAGGAATTAACGTGAGGAACTGTGAGTTGAGAGCGTGTGGAAGAACACCTTTTCAAAGAAAGATTTAACTAAGTTGCAGACATCATTTTGAAGGACATCCTAATGTTTTTGATAGAAACCATTGTTGAAACCATCGGGGCCCGGGACACTTTATTTATATTTATTAATTATTTATATTTATTTATTATTTATTATTTATTATTTATTATTTATTATTTATTTATTATTTATTATTTATTATTTATATTTATTTATTATTTATATTTATTTATTATTTATATTTATTTATTATTTATATTTATTTATTATTTATTATTTATATTTATTTATTATTTATTATTTATATTTTATTTATTATTTATTATTTATTATTTGTTATTTATTATTTATTATTTATTATTTATTTATTATTTATATTTAATTATTATTTGTTATTTATATTTATTTATTATTTATTATTTATTGTTTATTATTCCTTATTTATTATTTATTAATTATTAATTATTATTTATTATTATTGAGTTTATATCTATTATTTATGTAGTATTTGTTTTTTCAATTAATATATATAAGTATATTAAATTCTATTTATTAACCACATGGTGAGTTTGCTGGAGTGGTAAATTCTTTGGAAAATATGCAAGAGGTTAGGGGTTCAAATCTCACCAAACGCATAATTTCTTTATATTGCATGGGCATGCATGTGCATGTGCATGAGATGTGCATGCATGGATAAATAAAGTAAATAAAATAATATGAAATAAATAAATAAATAAAATAAATAAAATAAATACAAAATAAAATAAATAAATAAAATAAATATGAAAAAAAATAAATAAAAAAATAAATACGAAATAAAATAAATAAAAAATAAATACGAAATAAAAAAACTGTCGCGAATAGTTTCTTGACACACGATTTCGCGGTGGTTTTTCAAAACCGCCGCCAATCAATTTAGCGGCGGTTTAAACCGCCGCGAAACGAAAAAAAACCGTCGCTAAATGCCTTTTTTGCCGTAGTGATATTCTTGTTTATTCAAAGAGCAAGGAAGAACATGAAGACCGCTTGAGAATTATATTAAAAACCCTAAGAAAGGAGAAGCTTTATGCCAAATTTACCAAGTGCGAATTTTGGCTTAAAAAAGTTGCATTTTTGGGTCACATAATCTCAAAAGAGGGGATATCTGTGGATCCAGCAAAAACAGAGGTTATCGAAAGATGGTCGAGACCAACAATAGTAACTGAGATCCGAAGTTTTCTTGGTTTGGATGGATATTATCGATGTTTTGTGAAATATTTTTCATGATTATCTAATCCACTCACCAGGTTGACTCGGAAAGAAGTTGAGTTTGTTTGGACGGAGGAATGTGAAGAGAATTTCAAGGAGTTGAAAAGAAGGTTATCCAGTGCACCTGTGCTCACACCGCCTTGTAGTGGAGAAAGGTTTGTGATCTACAGTGATGCATACAATAAGGGATTGGGGTGTGTTATTATGAAAAATGATATGGTGATAACTTATGCCTCACGACAGTTGAAAATCCACGAGAAAAATTACCCAACTCATGATTTGGAGTTAGCTGCGGTAATCTTTGCATTAAAGATTTGGAGGAATTATCTTTATGGAGAAAGGTGTGGCATTTATACTGATCATAAAAGTTTAAAGTATATTTTCACACAAAAGGAGCTGAATATGCGTCAAAGAAGATGGTTGGAGCTGATTAAGGATTATGACTACTCAATTCATTACCACCCTGGGAAAGCAAACAAGGTAGCAGACGCATTAAGTCGACAAGACCATGCTAGCTTATCCATGATGAGGATCACAAAAGATCCAATATTTATGGATTTACAAAGGATGGATCTTGGAATTTTAATGGAAGGGGAGAAATCTTATCTTTCTCAAATGAATGTTCAACCATCTATACATGTGAAGATTCAAGTGGCACAAAAAGAAGATGTCGATTTACAAAAGAAGGTGAGAAATGTTCCTGAATTCAACCTTGATTTTGATGGGATAATAAAGTTCAGGAATCGGGTTTGTGTTCCTCCCATCCCTGAATTAAAGAAGGAGCTTCTGGATGAGGCTCATAGTTCTTCATTCTATATTCATCCTGAAAGCACAAATATGTATAGGGACCTGAAAGAGTACTTCTGGTGGGACGACATGAAAAGAGATGTTGCGGAATATGTCTCTCGATGCTTGGTTTGTCAGCAAGTTAAAGCAGAGAGACAGAAGTCTAAGGGGATGTTACAACCATTACCCATACCCGAATGGAAATGTAAAAACATCACTATGGACTTTGTCACAGGACTTCCTAAAACATCCAAAGGCAATAATGCTATCTGGGTCATAGTTGATCGTCTTACAAATTCTGCACACTTCATTGTTATTAGAGAGGATTTCTCTCTAGATCATCTTGACAGGATATATGTTAAGGAAGTGGTAAGATTGCATGGAGTACCACTTTCTATTATATCTGATCAGGATCCGAGGTTTACATCAAATTTCTGGTGAAGTCTTCAGCATACTCTGGATACAGAGTTGAGTTTCAGCACTTCTTATCATCCTCAGACAGACGGTCAGTCTGAGAGAACAATTCAAACTCTAGAAGATATATTGAGAGCTTGCTCTATGGATTTCAAAGGTGGTTGGGATCAACACATACCTTTGGTGGAATTTTCTTATAATAATAGCTTTCACTCCAGTATTCATATGGCTCCTTATGAAGCTCTCTATGGAAATAAATGCAGGACTCTAACTTGCGGGGATGAAGTTGGGGAAAGAAAGCTATTAGGACCTGATCTTGTTGATGAGATGACAGAAAAGGTCCGATCTATTCAACAACAAATAAGAGAAGCTAAAAGTTGAAAAAAAGTTATTCCAACAACCGAAGAAAATACCTAGAGTTTGAAGTGGGTGATAAAGTGTTCTTACGAATATCTCCCTGGAAGAGGGTCATGAGATTTGGAAAGAAGGGGAAGTTGAGCCCTAGATATATCGGTCCTTTCAAAATACTGGATTGTGTTGGAAAGGTAGCTTACGGATTGGTGCTTCCACCGAATCTCTCTCAAGTTCACGATATGTTCCATGTAACTCTCCTGAGAAAGTACATACCTGATCCTTCACATGTACTCATCTCAGAAGTTGTACCGCTGGAACAAGATCTTTCTTATGAAGAACAACCGATAGAGATTCTCAATCATAGTGAAAAAGTCCTACGGAACAAGACCACTCGCTTGGTGAAAGTTTTATGGAGGAACCACCAATTAGAAGAAGCTACATGGGATATTGAGGATATGATGAGGGAGAGGTATCCTCATCTGTTTGTTACAAGTGACGAATTTCGAGGGAGAAATTCATTTTAAGGGGGGTAGAATGTAACACCCGAGACTTTTATGAGAAATATTTTGTATTTATGTTATATAAATCATCAAAAGAATATTTCAATACACACAACACTAGCTTGGCTTTCTTTAAATGCAACCGCGACCTTCCTCGATAGCTTGCGTCGTACGCAATACCGAGTTTCACTAAACAACGATATGCTATTAAAATATTATTAAAACTAGCCGTTATGAATAGTAATAACCACTTTTTGAAATTTTGTAAATTTTATTTTTCAAAATGGACTTCATTTTTGTATTCAGAATATCGAAATTAGCTTAGGGTGAAATTTTGGTACTTTTCGGATAACTTTCATATTCTGATGAATAGTGAAAATTACTAAATTTTAATTAAAAACAACTTTTTTTAATCAAAATAATTAATAGTGATAAATTATTAATTTGAGTGGGTTTAAAGTATATTTATAATATATTTTTACAATTTAATACAATGTCAGTCATTGGATGTAATTTCACATTTAAATCAGACATAAACAAGTGTTAATCTTTTGATATCTATTATCTCTTAAAAACACGCTATTTGTTTTGACGACGGGAATTAATTTTTAAATTAGTTAATGTAACTGATATGTTTTGAATTTGGTAAAATAAACATCATTTTTGAATTCATAATATCAAATATAGATTAGGCCTAATTTTTGGTATTTTTCTGGAAACTTTCATTTTTTGATGAATAGTGAAACCACTAAGTGGTAGTTAAAAAACTGAATTTTTCATAAAACATAATTTTACCGCTTCTGTGAGTGGAATTTTGAAAATCCGAGAGACATGGTTAATATCAAGGACTAAAATGTGGTTCAATGAGATGAAAATAATTTTTGTTGAATAGTAACTTTTTACTTTTTTTTACCACGGTTAAAAGTAAATAGGGTAATTAAGGGTAAAAATGATATTATTATTACCCTAACACATGTCCTAATTCTATTGGATAAGTGTAATTTGAACAAAAAAAACCTTAGGAATAAAATATGACCATTTAGGCCCACTTGGATTAGATTAGGACATTTATTATCAATTTATTTAAAGAAGGGTTAAAATAGTTAAAATCAATGTTTAATAACTAAATCATTTTTAATATATGGTTATACATAAGATAAATTCTACTATAAATATTCATTATAAAGATAAAAATATTTCCAACATAATGGTATTTTATTTGTAATTTTTAGACTTAAAATAATTTAATTTATTTATGATACAATGATGATGCAGTAATTATCTTATTAATTAAATATTGACATAACTGATGTTATAAATATCCAAATAAATGTAATTTTAGACTTTTTATGAATTAAAATAATTTTCTATGTTAATATGACATGTTAGTATTGATTTAATTAATATTTTTAGAACTAATAATTCTGTTATGATTTTCACAAAAATCAATTACCAAATAGTGTCAAAATTGAAGTAAAATAGTTTTTAAAAAAAATATTATATTATTAATTGTTATTATATTCCTAAAAATATAAGGTTCGGCCAAGATACTTATATCATGATATTTTTATCATTAATGGACCACTTGGGGGTTGCTTGGATGTATATGGTAAGTTTATTAACTATATAATATAAAAATACAAAGTGACATGGTAAATGTCAATCTAATTAACTAAGAGTTAAAACTAAAAGATAAGGTTAATATAATGAACTAAACTTGTCTAAATTATATTGGATGAGAGGATTTAGACCCACTCCCACCTTAGCTTCTAAATATATCAATTTGGAGATATTAAAAACCGAATTTGACTTTATAATAAAATAATTTTTTTAGTTATTCCAAAGGTGCCCCTATCCTCCCTTATAAAAGGGCACCTCCTCCCTCTCCTCCTCACACCAATTTGAGCCTTCAAGATCGGCCAAACCCTTCCCATTTCACTTACCCACTTCCCTAGAAACATCCTAGAGGTCCTGGTCTTCTTCAAAGACCAATTTTAGTGCGCTAAAAGGAGGTCTCAAAGAGGCGCTTCAAAGAAGAGGTAATGTCCATTACCGATTCTTTCAACTCTATTTATTCTTCTACTTCTTATTCTTTAGTTGTTTCATTATGAATTAATAACATAAGTATAACGCATATAATGATATGTTATTATAAGTATGAAACATCCCTATTTCACTATCTATCTATCCTATGGAAAACGAAATCACCGCGTGTGCGTACGTACGGAATACCGTCTCCACGTCGTGGTGTAATCTATTTTCCATCACCACCTTACTTGGATGGGTATAATGGTGCAAATAAATAACTATATATGATTATTTTAAATTGGTATTGATTCTGAAATAGTATACATACACTCCAATACAATTCCACGATCATGGGAATGATATCATCGCTCGTGCGTACGTACAGAATACCGTCTCCACGATGTGATGCGATTAGTTCTACATGATCTTCATTTCATAATGATTATATAAATGAATTGAATGAATAAATATGATATATAGTACACTAATACCATTCTGGAAATGAGGTATCTATAACCTATAGAAAAGAATAAGAATTTATTTGACAAAACACGCATAAGAACAAAAAGTAATAAACACCCGAATAAGAAGTAGCAATGAAATATTACTAATAAGAAGCTAAGAATATGACCATATATGATATCATAACAATGAGTATGATTCTGGAATAAGTCAATGACATTATTTAAATCATTATACAGGAGGTTCGGACACTTACGAAGCAAATCGGTTCTAAGGTAAGGGAAAATATCGCAATCTCATTTTATTCGAGATTGTTTATACGTTGGTATTTACTGGGGTGTATTTTATCATCCACATCCATGTTTTCTCAATATGTAATATTGTTTCTATCCAACTAAAATTTTTTAAATCCAATTTTACCCTTTGATGAGTTTTTAGTAAAAGATATGAAAGGAATCTTTTGTCATTTTTCGTACGAGGTACTTTTTGACTTTTCTGACAAAAGTACGTGAAGAATGCTTTTTAACTTATACGGAATGAATGGATTTTTAAAAATTATTTCCAAGAAGCTTCCTTTAAAAGTTTTCAAGTTTATTTTTAATCAACTTCTTTTAGTTTAGAATTGTATGACATGTTAAGAAAGGAAAAGTGTTTTTGAAGTAGAAAGGATATTTTCCTCAAGAATGGTGTTCAAGTGTTTTATCAAAATTATTTTCCATCTAAGATAATATAGGGTTCTGTTTTTATCCCTATTATTACATTTATTTGATTATGTTGTGATGTAATTATTTTTATGAATTCATTTATCTTATATGAATTGTTTTGTGATGTCACGATGTTTAAGAATCCCATTTTTATTACATGGGTTATGCAATGATGTATGATTTATGGTTTTTATGGAACACATAAGAATGGTATCATTATGAGATGGGTGGGACCTATATCTCCCTCCAATGCATTGGGTAAAGATTTTATATCTCATGAGATAGACATGGCTGGAACGACAGGTTAAACCGGTTCAGTGAAACAAGACTGAAACGAGGAGTGAACTCGGTTCAGAAATGGACTTTGTCCACTAAGATAGTCTTGGCAATGAGTCTTGAATAATAAGAAATGATTCTCTATGATTATGTGTGTATGCCACAAAGTTTCATGTTTTAAGTTATGATTATTGGGATTAAATTTCACTACCATGATTTATCCCATGTTATGAAATTATGATCTCTTTTGCAGGGTAAGATTTCCAAAATGTTATGTTCTTATGAATTTGATGTGATTGATATTTCTTTTTGTTTACCCTTACTGAGAATTTTAGATCACCCTTTTGTATGTTTTGTTTTCCCAGGTCAGGAAGAAGGGTATTAAGTAAGATATGCCAAAAAGGGACTATAGATATGATGAAATAAATGGGAGACACTGTAGATGCTTTATGAACCAGTTGTTTATGTTTCCCAGTTTCTAAAGACACTATACCTATACGGTCTTTTCATGGTTTTGTTATATGTTGTAATAAGTATGCTTCAATTTTGAAGTATTAACCATTTATGTAAAGTATGGGTCGTTATACCATAGGCGATGCATGGGAAGAACCGCGGCCCGAAGCGCGGGCCGCATGCACCGGGCCGAACCGGCCGACTACGACCGGCCGGGCAGAGGAAGAGGCGGTGTCGCTTGGAGAACCGGACCAGCCCGCAGCGCAGGCCAGGTCAGTAGGTGGGCCACGCCCCACCAATCCCAGCCAACCCCCAGCCAGGTCGGACCCGCCGAGCTGGGTCGGGCCGACCCGCCAGCCCACTGGGCTTGACGGGCCGGGCCTGTCTTCGCTTAAATGTGAATAACTTCTAGACCGCGCGTCTGATCGACACGCCCTCTACGGCACTAGGACCCTCACAATGAGGTGTTACTTTTGGGATAATCTTAGTGAGTTTTGAAAAAATTTGGAAAATGGCCGGGTTGGATTGAACGTAAAATCCAACCGGGCCCCTGGAACGAAAATGCCAATAACTCTCAGACCGAGCGTCCGATTGACGCACCGTCTATCACGTTGGGTTCCTTATGATGAGACAGAAATATGGGATATATCAACTCCGTACTTTGTGATAGTTTATGTATCGACACTTGGCTCGAGGAGCGGACCCTCCCGGAATCAAGCGTGCTTTGTGCGGGAACCCTAGGGCTGGTTGCGATGACTACTGTACCAGAATCCTCCGTGGGTTCGAGAGTGATGAATACTGAACCGGGATCCTCCATGGGTCTGACAGTTCTGACTTCTATTCTTGTATTCTATGTGGGTCTGACAGAATAGCTGGTCCTATATGCTGTGTCGGTCCGACAACTTAGTTGGTCCTGTATCCTATGTGGGTCTGACAGGTTAGATGAATCAGTGACCACATCTGATCATCTCTATCACTCTACGAAAGATGTATACCTGTGTGAGCTGAGTCTTTAATTTCAATCATTTATCTTTGAGGTGATTGAATTTACTTCCTGTGTGGACTGGGTTGTGCTTGGACTCGAGAGTTGGAGCTGATCTGTGATAGATAACTTAGGTATATGTATGGGTATATACCTAAGTAGTGGTGGTTGATACTTCATGATTGTATCTTTCTTATGTGGTTTATCCTTCATGGATTCTGGGAGACCTTTGGGGGTCTCGGGTTCCTACTATGTATCGTTATACTCACTCCTACACGGGCTATGCCTGCACTTCGTTGTATTGGTTATAGGCGACATACAACATTGATCGAGGTAAAGAGTTGTAGAGCTGGACGATACCCGGAGTTAGACCACTTGGCGAGACGTACACGGAGTGGACGAACGGACCTGGGGTATTGAGGAGGCTATCTGTACCCATGATTTATGTGGGATTCCCAGAGGATGACTCAATAGTTGCTGTTTTACCTTTCTACAGTTGTACTAGTTTTATAGTTGTTTGTACTTTACTGTTGGGCTTGTATTTCCAGCACCTTTCCTTTCAACACTTTCTTTTGTATGCAGTTTTACTTAGTGTTTACTTAAAGTTGCATACTCTGTTGTTTTTGTTTACTTATTAAAGGAAATGCCTTCCCTTTTTATCAGGGTTTTTTCCTTTGGTTCTAGTCGCCAACCCCTGGCCTATGGAAGGTGGGCTTGGGGTAGTCACGACACGGGCCACTATGACGGGTCCTGACAAATATAACATAATAAAGGTATATGAACAAAACAAAATGAAATAAAACCTAATTAAAATGGATTAAAAATACTGAATCATGACATAAGGCTTTCATTATAATATGAAAAAGAAGTCTAGGAATGTGGAATCATGGTACAATTATCATAATCCATGGAAATATAGTATATGAATGTTTCATAGTATAGAAATTTTTTAAAAATAATGTGGACCATCCATAATAATAGAAAATCATTTCTTATGGAAAGTTTAACTTCCAAGATAATCATCACATAGTGAAAAGGGTCCCATAACATAGTGGATTGGCTTCACTACCCATTCCCATAAACATATTGGATTGGGTTCACTGCCCAGTTCCATGAATTCTATATCATCATATATAAATCATTACACAATGCATTGTGGGATATATAATTTTATGTCCAACCATCACATAATGATATACCAAACATATGTGTATCGTAAAAAAATGATTACATTCATAAATTATCCATAAAATACATAACCTGTGAGAAAGAAATAGGATTCATAAGAATCACCATAAGACATAAAAATTAATAATCAAGAGAGGAATGTGTATAATTCCATTAAATCATATCCCAATTGAAATATAAGAAACATTAAAGGATATTCACATAGAATAAAAAAACATTATAATAGTATTATAATACTTATTAGAAAATAATAATAAATATCCTTTACATTTCCATAATTTTTTTAAAATAATTTTTTTTTAAAAAAAATCATAAAATATTAGGAAAATAAATAAAAGATGTTGGATCTGAATCTATGGATTACACACAAGAGGGGGGGGGGGGGGGTGAATTGTGTCTTTTCAAAATTATTATAATCTCTTCAATTTAGACAAATTCTGTCCACTATGCTTTTGCTCGATTAAATATGCAGCGGAAAAAGTAAAAGCATGAACACACGGATGTATAGTGGTTCGGGGAACAGAAGGCCCCTAGTCCACTCCACCAACGCTCAAATCCACGAGCTTGGCGATTTTCACTATCTGGTCCTCGTTTCCACAGACCTGTTCACAACTGAGTACAGGCAGTTGACACCTTTACAAGTTTCAGGCAAACACAGCCTTCCTGGTTCAAACACGAACCCACACAGCTTAGAACGAGAAGCTGATCACTCAAAAATAAAAAGGGTTTCGATAAAGAAAACACTTCTCCAGTTGTTCTTCACAATTGCAACAGAAAGCAATTGACAGTAGATAGATCGTTGTCTTTAGAAAATAAAAATCTGTAATCAAAACAGTTCTGAGTCGATCCAGTTTCAATAGATATTACCAGAAACTTCACAACTTCAGCAGCAGTAGATTCACAACAGATAGTCGATGTAGAACACGTGAATCTGCTATCAAGATCTTCCTTCGGTAATAAAGGTTTTACACTTCTTCTCGATCACCAGAAAAGAACGCCTTTTCACAGTCTCTGTTTCTTGCTCGTTAAAAGATCAATCTATATCTTTCACACACTTTTCTGTGTATATATATAAAAAATCCGAAGTTTCCAAGATAGAACATATATATTCAAATCTGAGAAATTCTTCCGCATAAATAGATCCATAAAAATCTCCTTTAGATTCGCGATATTAAATGAAATAACAGAGCCGTTGTAACTCCCCTGAAGAATCGGCACAAAAAGCTCCGTTTAAATCAATCATTAATCCGTTGTAAATCGTCTTTGATTCAGTCAAAGTCGTACTTAAGAATCAGCTTGAAATTCGCTTAATAAACCGCTTGTTTGACCAATGCAAAAGGAAACATCGTCTGTCAAAAATATCCCGACGCCAAACGTAGGGTTGATGACGTGGCTCCAAACGTAGGGTTCACAAACGTAAGGTTGAACATACATACTTTCTCTTCAGCATTCAAACGTAGGGTTGATCATCCATACTTTGTCTTGCTTCAACTCTCCAAAGAACGTACGGTTGATTATAAAAGTAAGGTTGATGATCCATACTTTTGAGAAACAAACTCAACACTGAAAACTAACGTACGGTTTCTCTTCCATACTTGTCCAACAACGAAAACGTAAGGTTCCGTCCAAACGTAATGTTCTTCTTCAATACTTTTCAACAACGTAAGGTTCATTAACCATACGTTTCAAAATAACATAAAAGGTAAACTTTTCATCCATACGTTACGTTCATCAACGTAGGGTATGAACAGTGATTCCAGTACGCGCTAAAATTGTTCTTGCGCTACAGTGATTCCAGAACACGCTAAAATTGATATCGGAATAAATGAAGTATGAAATCTCGTTGTATGAAATAAATAAATAAAATAAATTCCTGCAAAATACTCAACGAAATAATTAGTAAATAATTAAGGGTATTTGTGAGCATCAAAATCATCATAAAGAGACAGAGTATTATTTAAAATAATCTCCCCCTTTAAAAAACATTATTTTGAATTGTTTGAAAACAATACATTGCTCAACAAAAGATAACTTTGATAATCATTAATACATGGAAAGGAAGCTTCATAAATATAAGTGAAGAAACTTGTGGTAGAAAGTGAACATGAAAAAGGCATTAAAAAAGACTCATTTTACACATTTGTAAAAGAAATTAAAATTTAATAGAAATGAAAATAATAAATAATAGAAATATGGATAAGGAAATTCATAAAATCAAATTAAAAATTCATACATGGATGAAAAATATTCCTGACCAAAATGAAGTGATAAGGTCATCTCCATTAACAATAAACCTTTTAGATGGATTTTAAACCAAAGGGATGTGAAACAGAAAGGAGACATGTAAACCAAGGAAATAAAAAGAGGATAAGAAAATATGGGGTTTTTAGAGTGATATAATAGATAATTTCCACTGATGGGAACTTATATAAATATAATAACGATTATAAAGTTATATTGGAAAAGAAACACTTAACTTTACTTCCAACTTACATGAAGGTTATTTAACCTCATGTATAATAAATATATCCATCTTAATCACTTAATTCATAACAATATTCATATATGTTACCATTTATACTCTTAAATTAATATTATTTATTACACATATCTTTGTTAGTTGTTTTATATTTTCATCTTTAGATGTCGATAATTATGATTATTCCGTACATGATTCACAATAGAGATGTGGATCCTTTTTCTTTGAAAAAAAGTTCATAATTATTGAATTATTAATAGTGGTATAATAATTATTTTTTAATTATGTATGCACTCCCATACTCAATTTATGTAAGGTATATGTATGGTTTATGAGAGGAGAATTTATGACAAGGATATTTCATGTAATTTATCGATAACAATGAGTTACTTTATAATGACCATTATTTATTTACTATTTGTGTACCATATTAATAATATAATTTACTAATTAATATCATATATTACCCATAATAATTTATTTATACTTATTCATTTTGGAAATGGTGAAGATAATATAGCATCGTTCAGGTAGGTGGTTAAATAGACCCAAAAAAGAACATGCTATACTAAGGAATTGGTAAGAGTATAGAGTTATATAATGATAATATAATTTTAAGAGAATCATAATGATGTTAATATAAGATGATTATAATTTATAACAATATTTAATAAGTCCTTATACTATAAGTTAATTGAAAAATATAATGAAGAACTAGACACTTTGATGAATTCTCTCCTTCTCTAAATGGGTTCCTTGAGAATGAATGATTTAGGACTATTTCATAGAATTGTAGAATACCAAATGTTCACTATGTCTTTAAAATATTTAATTTGGGAAGGCATTAAAGATATTTCTTAATGATAAGATTATTTTGGTAGGGTATAGTATGGGTCCTTTAATAGGCCGGTTTTGAGTGGAAATTCCCTAAATAATCATTCTCTAAGAGGTAATATTGTCATTTTACATGGAAATTGAATCAAAAGTGGAAATATAATGACTAATGGTATTTTATACCATCATAAAAAAAATTATTGATATGGATAAAGGTATTTTTTTCCTTTAAACATTAATATAATCTTTTTACCTCATTTTACTTTTATTGTGATAACTTAATTTTTACCTATGCAAGTTGTTTTTTCCCAAAAATGAAATTGATCTTCTTACCACCTTTAAAGGTTTTGTTTAAAAATATTTATTCCATTAAATCTAATTAAATTTATAAATATTAGAAATTTATCTTCTAATTTAAGAAATAAAATATATTAAGAACTATATTTATAGAAAAAAAACTTTTAAAACATTTTGTGTTTTTATGTTATTTTATATAAATTACTAATTAAATGACTATAAATATATTTTTTATACCTTTAAAAAATAAATTTTATTATATTAATCCCATAATAGTGATAAGTTTTATTTATTAAGATAAAATATAAAACAATTAGAAAAAATAATTCTTTGAAATTCCTTTATAACAATAAAATATTTTAATCACATCCCACTAAAATTATTTATTTATCTTCAAACCATTAAATTTTATCAATACATTGGTATTAAAATATTAAATTGAATTTTATGAACACATTAAATCATTCCTTAAAATTAATAATAATAATAATATGTAACATAAAAAAAAATACTTTTAATAAAGTATTTTAAGTAATTATTATTATTTTATTTCATTGCATAATTATTTATTATATGTGAATTATATTGATTTTATTTTCTTACTAACAATTTCAATACATTAATTTACCTATTGGATATAATTATATGCAATAAACCAATTTCTAATCATCATATATTCAATGACCATATATCCAATGACCATGAAACCAACGAATATATATATATATATATATACACACACACACACACAATAGTCATATTGAAGTCATGTATATTACCTTACATACATCACTAAAAATAATTCATCATATTATATAATTTAATTTTCAATATTTTTATAATAATTATAACATTTTGTATTCTTTATATATTTATCAATTGTGGATTTCTATTCATAGAAAATCATGATATTGATAATTATAATAATATTGTATTTGTATTTAATTATGGTTCCATTCCTTCAGTAATTTTACTAATTATTTATAAGGACCTAGCCTTAAACATTACACAATCTTGAGTTTTAAGTTAAGAATTCATTCTCTTACATTTTAGGATATTTTCAGGTTTATATTTTTAGAGAATTAGGTCATAAATCATACATAAAAAAACCATAAAATACAAAGTGGACACTTATGATTAGTATCCATTTTCCCATAATTAAAACTTTTAAAATAAACCTTGAAATATTTTCATGATAAATCATCACAAATTTCATCTTTAAACATTAATTTCCATTATACATCCTTAAATTCCTGTGATTTTTTCTAAAAACATGGTATAATCACAATAAGGTCATTAAGGGAAATAAAAATAAGAAAATCATTAGTCCAGTGAAAAAGATTAAAATCCATAATAAATCATTTCTTGAAAAAATAAAATTTTACCTATAAATGGAAATATTACTCATTTAAAAGATCATTTATTTTAACTTTTTATAATAAATTATTTCCATGAAAACTCATTATAAATCATAGAAAATTCATGTTGGTACCTTGGAGCATCATCTCATATAACCCTTACAGAAACCTTACAAATTGTAAGAACCATATGACCAACTTAAAATATAATTATAGATAAAATAACCATTAAACAATGAATTAGAGTTATATCTGGGATAACCCATCATTTAAGATATAACAGGATCACCTGACACTATCTAAGCACACCCATCATATATAATGTCTAAGAACCACAACAAGAAATAAACATTTATCATTTGAAAAAATATTTTAATCACATATTAAAATCACTTTCAAATATCAAAATACCACATTATTTTAAAAATAATTTTCAATACCAAAATATCCAAAAAAAGGAAATAGGTTTTTTCAGTTAAGAAAAAATGTAATCATGCAAAGGAATCTTGAAATAAAATAATAGTCATGGCGGTGAGAAATGTCTTTGTCACTATTCTCTTTAAAATATGTAAATAAATTCCTTTTTAAAACCTTTTAAATAAAGTAAAAGAGAATTAAAATGAACTTTATAAATCTTTTTATGTCCATATAAAACCTTTAAAATATCATTTTAAAAAATGGAAATAGAAGATAAAGAGAATTTGAAGGAAAGCATTAAAAGATGATTTATTCATAAGAAAATTCCCTTATCACTTTGGAAATAATTAAATCACATGTACCATGAAATAATAATAATAAACAAACATTAATCAACATTATAAAATATAAATTAATGATATTAAATGTTAAATAGGGATTAATATATGTCTACTAAAATAATAAGGGTTTATAACATCAAGATATGCCTAAACGAAAGGAGATTGAGATGAAGTTCCTTACCTTAAGACCAACTTGTCATGTGTGTATTTATCTTCCTGAATACTAAAATTATATAAATTATTTACTTTATTGATTACCTTTTTCAATTTAATTATTTCTTTTTTTTCACTTATAAACATGTTATATATAAATACTTAATCAATTAAGCTTAAGTCGGAGGTTTTGACCATATTCATCTTATGTGTTAAAAATGACTTTGGTATGTCGACTATGGTCAATGAATTCATTATTTAAAAATCTCCAGAATAATAATCATGAAATAATTATAATATTTATAAATTTATTATAATTTTAAAACCAATCATGAAATATTTTTATGAAAAATGAACTAATATTGCGATCATGGAGACAGTTGGACATACATACACATGACTAACATTTTCATTTTTCAATGATTGTTATAGAAATAAGGTAGGTAACATTTATCATTATAAAATTATAACAATATAATAAATACCATATTATTTAATTATATTTACTTTAATATATTATTCTTGTGATTTGTTGGTTGAAAATGAAATCACATTGCTTTGAGGAGGTGGTAGTCCATGCATCCACGAACGACATTATCATTTTTTCAGTGAGTGAAAATATAATAAATGATATATTATAGTTTTAAAATTATATATATTTCATTAATATCATTAATATAACATTTATATAACATATATTAATTATAATTACCCTTATTACCTTCCAAGTAATGCGTTAGTGAAAAATTAATCACATCACTGTGTGAGGCGGTAGTCCGCCGTACACACGAGAGATGTTATCATATCCCTTAAGGAACCAAATATAAAAGGGTATATATGATATAATGACTCTATAGGTATAATTTTGTTATATATTTGATATATAAAATTTATATCCATCATCATACCCAACAATGTCAGGTTGTAAAGTAAAAACGAACAACATTCTTTCGTGAGGCGGTAGTCCACCGTACACACGAACAATGATTTCATAACCCATTTAAAGGAAGTGTGTGTGTATTTAAGTCACAACCTTAAAATAAAAATATATCAGTATATGTAATATAATGGGGTTATTATATAATCATGGTATAATAATAATTTAAGGTTTTTATGAGGGAATAGTATAAAACGCTCGTTCATGACCATTATCATTTCATTGGTTATCTCCTTTTAGTTTTCACCAAAGGAATTCCATGGTAAAATAATTTTAAAAGAATATTCTATGATGAGATGAGGTAATTGGATAATTTATTGGGGAATTTATTTTCTGAAAAAATTGGTTTTTAAGGTGTGAAGTGAGGGGGAGTGTGGGTGGCCTTTTTAAGTGTGGTGAGTGGAACACTTGTAATTGTTTTGAATGAGTGAATTACACCCATGTTTTTTTCATGTCCCTGAGCCTAAATAATGATTAAAACTAGATAATATAAGGTATAAGGTTTAAATATGTCCATAAAACTGGGTTTGTACAAGTTTTTGGATATTTTTACAACTAATATTCCAAGTTTAACCACTAAGTAAACTTTTTTTTACCTTAATCACTATAATTAATTTTAATTGTTTTAACTAGTCACTTTGGTAAAAATTTACATTAAATATATTATAAATTATAAATTATTATTATTCAAAATATGGAATACATTTTTCAAAATCCAATTCACAAAAGTGGAAAATTTTGATTTAATATTAATCCTGCAGTTGCGATGAGACAACGAGGTTTTAAGAAGAGTATTTTTTAGAAAAAGATTATTCTATATTAACTCTATGACTAGTAAAAATCATTTTAATATTTAATCATGTAAAATATTTAAATTTCAATTAAAACATTCCCCATTATGAATTATTTTAATTAATTTATAAGTAAAAAAACTATGCATTTTAAAACAACTGTTAGATAAACCTCTCTTTAAACCCAAAAACAAACTTATATTAAAAACTAACATATAGTTGATTAAACAGTAAATAATTAGATTAAATATAACATAATTAAAAATTATTTTACTTTAAATCATAATAAAATCATATTGGGACTCTTAAATTACTTAATTTATTAAAAATCTAATACTTTTATAAAAAACGGTATCATTCACTATTCACTAAAAATAAATATTTTTTGAAAAATCCCAAATTTTCAAACAAATAATATTTTGATATTATGATTTAAAAAATGATATTCATTTTATAAAATTTAAATTATAAAATTTATAAATTAATCATTTTAAATAAAACCTCAAGGGAAAAGAGTTTAGTTAAACTATTTCCTTTTTAGTTTTAAAAAAACTTAATATTTTTATAACTAATATAACTGTATAATTCATTTTAATAAATATGAAGATGATTTATTCTACCATTAACTGGGTTGTTTCATACTTTAAACTTTTATAAATTATATCTTCATAAATTTATTCACTTACTAAACAAGTGGGGATATCATTTTATATTTTCATTTTCAGATTCCCTTGTTGCCTCTTCAACCATATAGTTTTTAAATAAAACCATAACATAGTTAACAACCTTATTCTATAATAGTTTCTCTATAAAATCAATAATCTAAACTAGTTTTTCCTCATAAGAAATATTCTCTTCCAACTGAACCACTTTGGGGCTTAAAACATGAGTTGAACCCAACACATATTTCCTTAACATTAAAACATGAAAAAAATTGTGTACCTGTGATAACCTCAGAGGTAAGTCCAATTGGTAGGCAACCGGTCCAACTTTATTTAGGATTTAATAGGGTTTAATTAAATTTGGAATCATATTAACCTTATTTCCAAAACTCAACACACTTTTCCATGGATAAATTTTGATAAATAAATGATCACCTTTCTCAAAAGAATGATCTTTCCTTAGATTATCCATACAACTTTTTTTCCTTCTCTAAGATATCCTCATATGCTATTGAATAAAATGAAATTTCTCTACCATTTCCTCAACAAACTCTATTCCCATTAACATTATTTTTATTACATCATCGAAAAATGCTGATGTCTAACATTGATATATATATAATGCCTCGAATAGTGGCATCTGTATACTAGAATGAAAACTATTATTATAAGAAAAATCAACCAAAGAAATATGTTGATCCTAACTTCCTTATTAATCCAATGATAAAGAACAAAATGTATCTTACATGGTCTGAATTTACCGCTTATACTATTCATCAGATTGGGGATGAAAAGTTGTAATAAAATTTAATTTAGCACCCAATGAGTTCTGAAGTCCTTTCCAAACATTAGATTCTAACCTAGGATCATGGTATGATAACTTGACTATCTCTTTTAGATACATTAGATAAAGTTTATCTAAATACATTGTATCTCTAATGGGAAAGAAATGTGCAGATTTAGTTGATTGATCAATAATAACCCAAATCACATTATTTTCTTGGGATGTATTTAGAAATAATTATTTGAAATCCATTGATATATTTTCCTATTCCCACTCCAAAACTATAAAATATTAAAGAATCCACATAGATATTTTTTTTGTTCTTTAACCAAATGAAATGTCAAACACTTCATAGTAAAGTATGAAATATCTCTTTTCAGTCTATCCCACCAGTAATACTCCAGAAGGTCTCTCTATATCTTAGTGGTACTCAGATGAATAGAAAATGGAGAACTATTAGCTTAAGTCAACAAATCTTTCCTTAAATGGGAATCAAAAGTCACACATAATCTTCTTCCAAATCAAAAAACACATTCTTCATGAATATTAAAATCAGGAAACTTACCCTTATTAATGGATTTTGTAACATCCTCGAATTTCCAATCTTAGTTATGTTATATATTAATATTTTATAAAATATTTTTTCTTAATGAATATTGGATATGACTTAAATGAAAATAAACTATTTATGAATAAATTATAATACTTTATTAAAATTATAAAATGTTTATGCATAGTAAAAATTAATAAAATTAATTAGAATCTTTAAAAATTTATTTATAATTATAATTACTTAAAATATATTTGATTTATATCAACCGATGTTAGTGAGTAATTTTACCCAATAATTTTATACAAAATATGTTTTTATAAGAAAAATGATGATAAGAAAAATTAAATAAATTATGATATGAATATGGAAATTATAATAATAATGAAATTATAAAAATATATAACTAAGTGTTTATGGAATTATTATTATTATTATTGATTTTATTATTAACTTAAAAATTAATATTATAGATATATTTTTATTATATATATATATGAGTATTATTAATTAATATATATATATATATATATATATATATGGAATTATCTATTGTTAAAATTTAAATTATAAGATATAAACAAATTATGATATTTATTATCAATAAAAGAATAAATGAATTGTATAAAAATAGATTAATAAAACAAAAAAAACTAATATTAAAATAAAAAAGTGTTTTAAAAAAATGAAATGATAAAAGAAAATGAAGAATCCAGAAAATAAATTAATGGGGGGGGGGGATTTTCTCAAAAGAAAATTGAATAGAAGATTTCTAGGTTTGTTCTCAAGAGAATACGATCACAGACAATAGACACTTCAAGAGGATACGATCCAAGGGATTTGGTGAAGTCAATCCAAAACGAAGGTGAACTCAGCCGAGCATGGTTGAATCAAGTCTGGTTGGGGGATTCAACTTTCAAACGATGTCCAAGCATAGATCTATGGTTAAATTAACACCAGGAGTAGATCATTTTAAATCCCCAGGGAGGTTCAAATTCTAGATCTGAACCATGAAGCAGATGAAAAGTCATTTTTCATGGTCAATGTCTTCTTCCTGGTTTGAGTTTTTCATATATGTGAGTTTGTATTTTTTTAATGACAAAATCCTTTTGAAATTGTCTTAATAGTGCATGATTTTTTTATTTCTTCCACTTTCATTCATCGATTCCTGTAGTCCCTATTGGTGTTTTTTATTTTTTCAACTCGATGTTAGTTGATGTCATGGTTTTGAATTTTTGAAATGAATGAATTATTTTAACATTTTTTTCAATATTTTTGGTCTCATTTGAATTGTTTTTATGTATGGTTGTGAAGCGATGCTTCCCAGAGAAGCATTTATATTAAATTTTAGTATATCTAAATCTTTTCCATCAATTTTCTATTCAAATATTTCTACTATAGAAAAGTAATATATATATATATATATGTGTGTGTTATGTCCTTATAAGTATTATTTTTATGATTATCTAAACACCAAACTTTTATTGTTTGTACATCTATCATTGTTTTGTGATTTCTTTAAATATTCTCTGGTCAACTGATAAGAAATTCAGATAATTTTATATCTTTATTGAACATTTATGTCTATATAAATGAATTTTTAATATTATATAATCAAATTTTGTCTATAAATAGAAAGATCTATCAGGATCTTAGTAGAGTTCTATAAACGTGGGAGTGAGGCAGATTTGGAGAAATATAAGAAAAAAGAGAGGAGATATGAAGATAATATAAAGGGTAAGAAAATAATGTAGGCTCTCAGTTCATGCAAATCCAAGTAATGGAAGCATTTATTTTGATATATATTTATGATATTAATATCAAATTATTTTATATTGAAATTATGTTTTCATATTTAGTTATGATGGTAAGTGTGAGTTTTATTTGGACCCTTATTACTTCTATAAAAAATTATCCATTAATTTTATAAGAGCTGTTATATTATTTTAAGTATTTATATTTATTTTTTTAACTACGATATAAAACAATAACAAATCCTAAATTTTTATTGTTTAATTTTTAATTTTATTAGGGATTTGATATTACCAAAATCTATATCTTTATATTTCTAATAATAAAAGTTTTATAACATTCAAATAAATAATATTTATTATCATTTTATTATTTATAATAAGTTTTAAATAATTAAAACCATTTTTCATGTGTGAAAAGTTCATGTAAAATCAAGGATGTAATTTAAAATATAATATACAACCATCATCTTAATTCATGACATATCATGCATGGTTGATTTAGTTTTATTAGTCATGTACATATATATGTTTTGAAATAATTATTCCATTTTAGGAATTAATTCCAAATAATGTTTTTTAGCATTTATAAATGGAATATATGGATGAAAATTAATCATTCATTAAAATATCATAAAAATTCATTTTTTCATGAGATTTGATAGTTTCAAATCTAATAGGAGTGATGTTGTGAAAGTATATATATATATACATATGTTTTCAAATTTTAAATTAAAGCTCTAGTGAAAAATTTATATATATATAAAAGAATATTATTTTTTTTTATTAAAAATTAGACACTAAATATTTTAAATATGGTAGGGAATTGGGGAGTGAACCCATCTCTCGACAAGTGGTTAGACCCAAGAAAGTCTTCAATGATTCAAGTGGCCTTAGTGATTTGTTTTCAAAAGCTTGCTTACTTTTTTTAAAAAAACCACTATATTATTTTTAAAGAAATTTTGTGGATAAGTATTCTTCAAAATGTTTTAGTATTTTCAAAGAATAAGTTATTTCATTAATATTTTTTATAAGTATTTTTATATTTATTTTAAAATGTATTTTCAAATGAAGTGTAGAAGTATTTTACAAAAGGATATTTCCAAAATAAGATTTTGTAAAATTTATTTCAATGATTTTTAAAACCCCTTACTAGCTAATTAAATTCTCATCCCACATTTTAAATGTTTTTCACATGTATCTTAATAGTTTTAGAATGTGTGTCTTCACTTTTGGAGTTAGCACACACATAACAAAGCAGTTTGGTATTTTTTTGTAAATATCTAAAGTTTTGGAAGTAATTATATATTCTCCAAAATCATGATCGGAAAAGTTCCTTATATTTAATAAACATTGTGTATTTGTTTAATTTATTTTAGATAAAAAATATACACAACATTTATAAGTGTTGAATCCGAGTGTGGGAGTTTGGGACGTTATAATTAGTATTATAGAAATGGTCTAGAAATATTTGGAGATTAGATATTATCAGTAGAGTATAAAAGTTTATCTGTTATAGTTTTATTAATTTTGAAGATTGAAATTCAGAATTCTCTAAATTCCAATAAACAAATTGCGAGGGCACAATTCATTTAAGTAGGAGAGAACCTAACATCCCATAATTTTCAATCTTAGTTATGTTATATATATTAATATTTTATGAAATATTTTTTCTTAATAAATGTTGGATATGACTTAAATGAAAATAAACTAATTATGAATAAATTAAAATATTTTTTTAAAATTATAAAATGTTTACGCGTAGTAAGCATTAATAAAAATAGTTATACTCTTTAAAAAATTATTTATAATTATAAGTAATTAAATTAAATTTGATTGATATCAACCTATGTTAGTGTGAAATTTTACCAAATAACTTTATAAAAATTATGTTTTTATAAAAAAAATGATGATAAGAATAATTAAAAGAATTATGATATTAATATGGGAATTATAATAATAATTAAATTATGAAAATATATAACTAAGTGTTTAGGGGAATAGAATTATTATTATTATTTTTTCATTATTAACTTAAACATGAATATTATAGATGTATTATGATTATATATATATATGAGTATTATTAATTAATAAATACATATAAAATTATGTATTGTTAAAATTCAAATTATAATATATAAAAAAACTATGATATTTATTATCAATAATGGAAAAAATGAATTAAATAATACTAGATAAAAAAACAAACAAACAAAAACCAATATTAAAATAAAAATCATGTTTAAAAAAAATAAAATGATAAAAGAAAGTGAATAATCTAGAATATCAATTATGGGGGGTCTTGTCTTGAAAGAAAATATAATAGAGCGTTTTTAGGTTTGTTTTTGAGAGAATATGAGCACAACTAATGGTCGCTTTAAGAGGCTATGATCTAAGGACTTCAGTGAAGTTGAGCCAAGCCGAAGGTGAACTTAGACGAGTGTGGTTGAATCGAGTCTAGTTGGGGGATTCAACTTTCAAACAAAGTCTGAGCATAGATGTAGGGTTAAAAGAACACCGGGAGAGGATCAGTTTGAATCCCTAAGGAGGTTATAATGCTATATTTGAATCGGGAAGAAGATAGAGAGATGTTCTTCATGGTCTATATATTCTTCCTAGTTTGAGTTTTGAAGGTCCATTAGTTGGTATTTTTTAATGACCAAATCCTTTTTAAATTGGCTTAATAGTGTCTAATTTGTTGATTTCATCCTCTTTCTTTCATCGATGTATGTGGTCCCTGTTGGTGTTTTGGATTTCTTCAACTTGATGTTAGTGTTTTTCATGGTTTTTAATTTTTAAAACGAACAAATTATTTTGATAAACTCGTCGACATTTTTGGTCTGATTTGGGTTTTTTATGTATGGTTGTGAAGTGATGCTTCTCATAGAAGCATTCATATTAAATTGTAGTGCATCTACATCCTATACCTCATTTTTGTCTTTGAATATTTCTTCTAAAACAAAGTAATATATATATATGTCATTTATTTATCAGTATCATTTTTTTGATCATCCGAACACCAAACTTTTATTGTTTGTGCATCTGTCACTGTTTTACGATTTCTTCAAATATTCTCTGATCTGTTGATAAAAAATTCAAATAATTGTATATCTATATTGAACATTAATGTCTGTATAAAATAACATCTTTTAATATTATATAATCAAATTTTGGCTATAAATAGGAAGCTCTATCAAGAGTTTGGTAGATTTTTGTAAATTTGGGAGTGAGGTAGATTAGGAGAAGTAGAGGAAAAGTGAGAGGAGAGATGAAGAATGTCCGAAGGATAAGAAAATAATTCAGACACTCAGTTCCCACAATTCTAATAAAGGGAAATATATATATATATATATGTATGATATTAACATCAAATTATTTTATTTTAAAATTATGTATCCATATTTAGTTATGATGATAAGTATGGGTTTTATTTAGACTCTTATTACTTTTCTGGAAAATTATACATTAATTTTATAAGAGATGTTATATTCTTTTAAGAATTTATATTTATTTTTTTAACTATGATATAAAATAATAACAAATAATTTATTTTTATCGTTTAATTTTTAACTTGATAAGATATTTGATGTTACCAAAATCTATATCATTATATTTATAATAAGAAAAGTTTTATTAATTTAGAATAAATAAAAGTTATTATCACTTTATTATTTATAGTAAGTTTTAAATACTTAAAACTATTATGTCATGTGTGAAAAGTGAATGTAAAATCATGTATTTCATTTAAAATATAATATATGTCCATCATCTTCACTCACGAAATATCATGCATTTATGATTTAGTTTTATTAATTATGTACATATATGTGTTTTGAAATAATTATTCCAAATAATGTTTTGTAACATTTATAAATATAATATATGGATAAAAATTAATCATTTATTAACATATCATGAAGATTAAATTTCTCATGAGATTAGATAGTTTCTAATATAAGAAGAGTGATCTTGTGAAAGTATATATATACATATATTTTTACATATATCTTCAAGAATTTAAATTAAATATCTAGTCAAAAATGTATATATATTTAAATAAATATTAATTTATTTTTATAAAAATTAGGCACTTGAACATTGTAAATATGGTAGGGAATTGGGGAGTGAACCCATTCCTCATCAAGTGGGTAGGCCTAAGAAAACCTTAAATGTTTCAAGTGGATTTAGTGATTTGTTTTCAAAAAATTTCTTATTATTTTGAAAAAAATCAATGGATTAATTTGAAAGAAATTTCTATGTGTAAGTGTTTTTGAAAGTGTTTTAGTATTTTCAAGGCATAAGTTATTTATTTAAAATTTTTCAAAAGTATTTTTAAATGTATTTTGTAGGTATTTTCAAATTAATTAAAAAAGTATTTTAAAAAAGGATATTTCTAAAAGGAGATTTTGTAAAAGTCATTTAAATGTTTTTTTGATACATATTATTGGGAAATTAAATGCTCAACCCATGTTTTAAATGTTTTTCATAGGTAACTTAACTATTTTAAAATAGACGTCTTCGCTTTTGGAGTTAGAGCATGCATAGCGAAGCAGTTTAGTCTTTTTTTGTACAACTCTAAGTTTTGTAAGTAATTATCTATTCTCCAAAACCTAGACCAAAAAAATTTCTGGAATGTAATAAATGTTCTATATTTATTCAGTTTATTTTATATAAAAAAATATACACAACAATTATAACCAATGAACCTGAAAGTGTTGGTTTGGGGTGTTATAGAATCTACCTTTTCCTATAAATATTGATCCTACTTTTGAGCTCTATTATTTATTTTGAAAAATTTTACTATAATAAAACCTAAAAAAATAGAGGATTCCCCAAAATCCAAAACTTATATGATAAAATTCATCAAATCATTAACCAATGGGTCATATTCAAAATGTAATAGGGTTAATAGTGCATTACATTTTCAACTAAAATCATAAACCATTTTGTTTTCTCTTCCATGATGGAAATGAATCATGAAATCATAGTACTTGATTAGTTCTAACCATATTCTCTATCTCATTTTCAATTCTTTCTTAGTGAATGTATATATAAAACTTTTATTATCAGTATATATTTCCCACTTTACCCAGCACAATTGCTGCCTCCAAATTCTTAAAGAAAAAACCACACCACCTAATTCCAAATCTGGCGTAGGGTAATTTAACTCATGTGGTTTCAAATAAAGTGAATTATAATCACCTATCCAATCATTATTATTTAGGACCAATCCAAATCCTTTCAATTAAGAATCATTGTAGATGATGAATTATCCATTTCAGGATGGAAGGTTACAAACTAGATAATTAACCAATATTCTTTTTAGTTCTTGAAAATAATCATCACATTATTTTTTCTAGATAAACTTAACTCCTTTTAAAGTTAACTTAATCAATAGGAGAGGCAAATGAGAAAAGTTTTCAAAAAAACTGTTAGTAGTAACACACTAATCTATGAAAACTATGAATCTCTATTATATTTGTTGGTCTTATCTATTCTTCAACAACAATTGTTTTAGTATGGTCAATAGTTATGTCATATTTATAAACAATATGACCAAAGAATAAATTTTTTTACAACCAAAATTCACACTTTCTAAATTTCTCATATAGTTTTTTATTTTAAGTTTTTCAAAACAATCCATAGGTGTCTTTCATGTTCCTATTGACTTTTAGAATATAAAAAAATTTCATCAATGAACACAACAAAAAACTTATCCAAGAAATCATGAATAATTCAATTAATAAGGTTAATAGATATAGTAGGTGAATTAGATAACCCAAAGGTAATAAATACAAACTCATAGCACCTATATATAGTCCAAAATATAGTCTTTGTAATGCCCGCTTCCTTAAATTTCAACTGATTCCATCCTGACCGTAGGTCAACCTTTGAAAAATACTATGATCTCTAGAGCTAGTCAAATAAATCATTGATATGGGGTAAATGATACTTTTTATTGATATTGATTTTATTAAAGTCTATATAATCAATGAAAAATCTCATTAACCCATCATTTTTTAATAAAAAAAATAAAAGAACCCCTTGGTGACGTGCTAGGTCGAATGAAATCTTTATCTAATAACTCTTGAATTATTTTTTTCAATTCTAAATTTTCAACTTGAACCATTCAATAAGGGGTTTTATAAATAGGATTAGCATTATATACAAAGTCAATATAAAACTCAACCACTCAATCTATAATAAAACAAATCTAATAAAAAACATCAATGTATTCATTTAATACCTGTAAATCTCTAATTTGAACAATTTATTTATTTTTAACAGTATAATCTAGGTAACTTTAAATGAAATCTCTAATCAATAACTCAATGTCTTGTTAAATTATCAAAGGTATGAAATCATTAGACACAAATTTAATAACACTATAATATATCTTAGCATGATAAACTAAAATCCAATCCATACCAATAATGATATCAAACTATACTATTTTCATTATAAAAATATTTGCAGGGAAGACCATCCCACTAAAAACAAAAATAATATTATTAAAAATATTTCTTTCTTTAATACTTCTTCATGAAGTTTTCAACAAAAATTATGTCTTAATTTCATTAGGTGATATTCCCAATTTTCTTGAAAATTTCTCAAAAATGAAAGAATACAACGATCCAAAGTCAAACAGGGTATAAAAATAATTTGAATACACAAGTAACATACATTCCACCATTTCATTTAATATACCAATATCAATTTTAGTAGTAGAAAATAACCCCTCTACACCTTTCTGTTTCCGATCATGAATATTTTCATTATAAAGACCCCAACCCTAGTAGCCTAGAGTCCGTGCCTTAACTTATTATATTGGTAATATGAATAAGTTTTCTCGAACTAAGGGACTAAGTAGTTTAGTAAATTTGGAAAACCAACTACAAACATAAGTTTTACATTACAACATGAAAGGAAAAAAACATAACAAATCTATTGGAAACACCCATAAACTTCTATATTATCCCTAAAAGTCATTTATAATATACATCTTCACATACTGGGAAAATAAAACATAAGAAAGAGGTGATATAAAATGCTCAGTAAGGGTAAGAAATACAATATAAAGTATCATAAATATAACAAATAATGAAATGTTATTAACTAAAAACACATTCCATTAAAACATAATCTTGAGAATAATATAGCAAAAATAAAAAACGATTAAATAATACTATATAAACAATCAAATGAGAATGAAACTTAACCGTGGATATTATACTAGGTGAATAATCACATGGATTATTAATTACTATTATCATAATGAGGGAATTCAAAATTATGGACATCATATACATAATGTCAAGGCTTTAGCCAAGACACCATACATAAATGCACAAAACCCTGGTATAGTTTTTCTCATGATACCTACCGATCCATCGAGGGGATATAGTGGGCCCTGAAAATCACTAAATAAGTCCAATACATTCCTCATATAAAAATGGTGAATCATACACAGTATAAACATTCATATTGAAAAACTATCATATGAAATGTAAATACTTTAACCATCAACCATTAATGATATTAAAATAGCGCATCCATAGTCAAAATAATCATAAAACCTTCAAAAACATATTGTAGATGGCATAAAAAGAGATAAATCATAATGAAGTACATGATTAAACAAAGTATGTTGACATTGATGAAGATAATTTTAAATGATACCATTAAAAATTTTATGAGGAAAATAATCTTTAAACCTTTCAAAGTGTCCCATACCAATTTGAAACATTAAAATTATAATCCTTATGAATGAATACCATTAAATAAAACTTATATTATCATGTGAATAAGGAGATTCATGATATGATATATTAAAGGGGTTTACATACACCACACACAATGAATAAGCGGTGAACAAGTCACGTATCTCACAGAAGTAAAAGTGAGATGAGAAAACCCCTTTTTTACTTTGTAAAAAAGATTTATTTTGGAAAATAATTTTTATTTGACATAAAATCATATTTTAAACATGTATATACCATAAAATAAAAGGTAAGGACAATGGAATTATATTTGATACATAAATTAAGTCTAACATGTAGAAATAGTTTTTATGAAGCTTTAGAATTGGGCTACTTTAGTGTGGTTTAAGAGAAAATATAAGAGTCTTTAAAATGGAAAAGTCATAATTGTTTATATAAAAATAAAAATGAATAACGATAGTTATTCAGGAAAAAAGTTGTGATTTTGAAAAATTAATTAGGTCTTAAAATAGATTATGGATGGTACTTGAAAATGGGTAATAAATTGAAAAGTTCCCTTTAATCGAGCTTGCTTAATGGGAAGAATTGAAAAGGGAACCTTATAAAATATATATTTCCCCATAAAAGAAATATAAACTGATATATATACATTATTTTTTGACATATAAATATAATTTATAAGAATTTTATAAAAATAAAGGAGAATTACATTTGGTTATGGAGAGATAAAGTGAAACCCGAATGAAAAATGGAGGTTCGGGAAGAGACCCTTACCACTTTGTAATCAATCAAATAATATGAACTATAAAATTAATAATCATAAAATGAAACATTTAATAACATTAAGATAAATTAAATCACGATATGATACATCAAAGGGAATTATACATAAACCACACACTATATATAAGTGGAAAATAAGGCATATATCACCGAAATAAAAGTGAGATGAGAAAACCTTTACCTTAGGTTCGAAAGTGTTCTTCAATTGTGCTAAATGTCCTAGATAATGAAATTATATTCATTGATAATTTAATTAATAAATTATTAAGAATTTATTTATTTTAATATAATTTTATTAAGTTCATTTATAGCCTTTTTTATGAGTCATGAGATTCAATTTCGTCGTTCATAAGTGTTCATTTCCTTGGTTTTCATGATTGGTTCACTTGTATACATGTATGAAAGATCACGTGAAATGAAAATATTTATCCATAATTGAAATTATATGTTATTAATGAACATACATAATATTAATTTTTTATATTTTTCATTCTGTTATATGGTATGCGGATGAATCTTTAGATAAAACATTAGTGATAATCATTTAGATTTTTGGCGTTTTTTCGATCATCACGAATTAGTTTTGTTTTATTAATTAATATTATGTATATGTGCTAATTAAATAACATTAAATAAGTTTTAATAAATATATTATAATCTGTTTTAACCATAAAAATGGTATTATATCTGTCCCTTAGGTCATAATTTAAAAATGAAAACACACCATCCACGAAAATAGTAAATCGGCACATCATAGACGATGTTTTCATTTTTAGAATAAATGGAAGTGGAAAAGAGAATTGATGGTGGATTTTTCATTGAAATAATAAAATTAAAATATATATAATATACTATATTTATCATGTATGTTTTCACAAATGGGATTAGGAGAGTATAAGAAAATAAAATAAAGTGAAAAAAATAAATAAAGTGAAAGAAAATTTTACCTCTTGAATTATTCTCCTTGAGAACACCCTTAGGGAAATTGGTTTTGGTATTTTTTGAGACCATAGCATCTTGGATGTGGGGAAGAGGCTTGAGAAGATTATTTGGTAGAAAATGGATAATATTCAAGGCTTAATATGTGCGAGGAGAAGAGGTGGTGATGGGTGGTATTTATAGTGGATGAGAGAGATGTTTTTTGATTATTTTATTCATTAGTTAATTATTTTGGTTGAAGATAAAAAATAGCGATGATTCCATGACTAAATATAGTAAATATAGAATTATATTTCTATATTATGGTTCTTTCATCAGTGATGACTCAAGGAATAGTGTATTTAACTCATAATGTATATATACAGTAAATTATCGTATTTTACTATTCACAAAAAATAATCTATTTTAGAAAAATCTAAAAAATTCACCCTAAACATTTTCAACATTTATAATTCAAAAATGCACTCAATTTTATGAAAATAATTTTCTAAATATGATAAATATAATTTTTAATTATAATAATCATTTATTAAAAAAAATATTGATTTTAAAATTATAACTGATTTTATGACACTTTGAAAAATTAATTAAGGTCTCATAAAATTATATTATAATAATAAGAAAAAAATATATTTATTTATGAGTCTATTTTAGTAAAAATAAATTTTCTTTCAAATCATTAATTTAATTATAATACTTTAATTAAATATTTATGACTTAAAAAAATACAAACACTTAATTTATCATTTTTAAAACATTTATTTATTTATACCAAGACATAAATATATAATATTTTCATTTATAAGATACCAAAATTTTATTTATAATTTCATAGGTTAGGTTACTATTTTAATCATAAATAAAATATTAATTTAACTAAAATGACAATTTTATAATAATCAGGATTTTTTACTATTCACTAGAATGTAAATATTTTCAAAAAAACACCAAAATTTAACCCTAAGATAATTTTGAAATTATGATTTTAAAAATGAAGTTTAATTTGTTCAATATAGTATATAAAAGTGTCAACATTTAGTTTTAAAAATAGTGCTCCATTAAATGGTTATAAAATTACCTTTAGAAAAATATAGCCTTTTACTGCGTAAAATTAGATTCATTCTTATCTTATGACAATAAAATAATTTGGATGAATGTAAATATATTTTATTAATTATATAATATATAAATTTCATAATTTGGTTAATACCATTCATTCCCTCTAATTTAATGTCTAGGTTATAACGGTCATTTATAAATAATGATTTTTAATTGTATATTATTGTTCATTTAGGTTTGGGTATGTGTGAAACCTATGTTATCAAAAAAATTAAATAAAAAAAATAAATACCATAAAATCAAGGGGTGTTAAATTATCCCCTTAAATAATAATAATTTTCCTCATCATTTGAAATTATTCTTCAAAAATCAAAGGTTGATACTTCAAAATTCCTTTGTGGAAAAACCACTTTGGAAATAGGGTTAAAAAAATATCCTCACAATAAGAGGGAAAGGGAAAAGTGAAGGTCACCAAAAAACTAGGATTTTAGGTAGGAAATAATTATTGGAAAGTGATAATATGTACATGGAATGGAAATATAAATATCAAGTTATGATGGAGAGTGATAGAGAACATTGTCATTAGAAAGTTAACCATAAAAAAATTGCAAATCATATGACTGGTTAAAAGACCATTGATTTCTTAGAAAATAAAGTAAATAGATAATGTTTTTGTTCCAAAATATTTTTCCTAGATTTGGGGGATTATTTTAATATTCAGACAAGTACATGAGAAGAAAAACTTACTTGATTACATTCCATAACCATAATATCATCCTTTGGGTTTTCTTAGATCTATCTTCACTTCATTTCTTAAACTAAAAGATGGATATTCAAGATGAATTTTTATGCCTGAAGAATTTTGATCAAATGATCCATAAGTAATTCCTTTTTTCCTTTAAATGTTTATTGAAACCAAATTTTTTTAATAGGTTATCCAATATGATAAATCATACATTAATCTTAACCAATGATATCCTTAATCCATTCCATAAGTAGTTAACCTTAAGAACTATAAAAAATGTGTCTATCCAAATTCAAAGATCAATGATTTAGAAGGAAGGTTACTTATCATCAAATTTTCCCCAAAATAACATAATGCATCTTTTATTATCAAATAACAAATATTTGAATGCCTTGATCATGATTAAAACTTAATTAAATCATGCATGCTTCCGAATACATAAAGAATAAGTACTATAGTACAATCCATATATATCTCATGAATCTTATAAACATAGAATTATTGATAAAATACTCAAATAACATATTTATTAAAACCAAACATAGGCATATTAATCTTTCCTATTCATTTGAGGTAGTATCATAAGATCTACCATGATCTAATTACTTATTATGAGATATATTACCTTGACTCTTGGGACATTCATTTTCATAGTGACCCATATCATTATAGTTAAAGCATTGAATATTGGAAAATATTTTCCTTCTCTTATAATTATGATCATGGTGGAATTTTACTTCACACTTAAAGCAAACTCCTTTACTACTTAAGTATATACTAAGGTGTTTCCTTCCACGATTATCAAATGTGGGAAAATACTTATTTCCCTTATTCCCTTTATCTATATTTTTCCTAACATTCCTCTTCTTCCCTTTATTCTATTTGAATCTATATGACTTGGATAATTATTTTTCTATCTTGTTAGAACATGATATTATTTCCTCATATGATGATAATATTTGGTATACTACTTACCGTTGATAGATTTTATTAATCTCATAAAAGATTTTATCACTATTAATCTTCAAATCATGTGCATTGGTGAAGCTCTCATTATTTATACTAGGCACCCCTTCTAACCAATTTCATACACTAAATTAGGTTATGAATCATAATGAATAATTTTGAGATAGTAGAACACTTAACATAAATTTTAAATTTATGCATAACTAATCTCATAATAATAAACATGGTTTCTTTGGGGAAATGTTTAATTTTAAATCCTTCATAATGGTTTGTAAATAAAATGTGAATTAACCTAATAATATACCTCAGTACTATCAAAAAAAGTGAGTAGTAAGGCCCATTGTCATGTACCAGGTTAAACTAAGTCAGGCTCGACACACCTTATCAGAGTAGCTACCCATAGGTACATTTATGCTAGAACCATGCCCACTTTTAGTTTCCAAACATGGATGTATTTATTATAATACCCACATAAACACTACCTTAACAAAATTCTAGGATGTTCTTCTATGATTATCATCAAAGTATATCATAGGGTTATGCTCCTTAACAAATTTTTTCTAAACCTAGTTTCTACTAAACATTCTCTGATACTAACTGTAAATACCCCAAACCTAGTATCCTAGAGTCAGTTCCTTAATTTATTACATTGGTATCCTGAACAAGTGTTCGCATCACAAAGGAATGAATAGTTTAGTATCTTTTGAAAACCAGATTTAAACATAAGTTTTACATTATAACTTTAAAGGTAAAACAATATAGAAACTCCATTGGAAACAACTATAAACTCCTAGATTATACATACAAGTCATTAATAATATACCACTTCACATCCTGGGAAAATAAAACATTAGAATGGGGTGAGTTCAAATTCCTAGTAAGGGTAAGAAATATAGTAGAAGTTAGTATTAGCATAAACAATAAGGTAAGGTGATTAACTAGAAACACATGCCATTAAAACAAAATCTTGAGAATAATATGGAAAAAATAAAAGATGATGGAACAATACCACATAAATATTTATATTAGAATGAAATGTAACCATGACTATTATACTAGTTGAATAATCATAAGGATTATAAATTACTATTATTATAATGAGGGAATTCATAATTTTGGACATCACCAATATACCGTCAAGGATTTGGCCAAGACACTATAAATAAATGGGTAAAAACTCAGTCTAGTTTGTATCATGAGACCTATTGATGCATATAGGATCTATAGCAGGTGTAATGTATCGGAAATTCTATGTATTTTTTTTTCAAATTATATGGAATTATTCTAAGACCACACGCATTGATGACATGTGATTATGAGGCCCGGTAATCCCAGAACGGAATTTTAAACTTTTTTAAGTTCAATAAAGTAAACATACAAGTAGGTTATTCTAAATTTTGAATTAGTACTCGAATAAAAAATTCAAGGGTACCGTTGAACTCAGAACACCGAGATTCTCCTATAAAGGACTTAACTTTGGCTGTAATGGGCCAAACAAAAACGTTAATTTTTGGACTCTTCGGAAAATAATAAAAATAACATTAAAAATTGATTTGATTTTATTTTCTCATGCGTTGAGCTATGGATAGTGACACTGAAGTGCAATGATGAGGCACATTGATGAGGCCTATTAATGGCTTGTTAACACACAATGTAATGACGCTTTAATGATGCGTAACAGCAACACTGTTTCATAAATGAAACAATGTAACGACGTGAATTAGTAGCTTAACAGAAATTTTGTGACATATTTTCCTTTTATTTTGGTTGACGTGTTGGTGGAATGAGGAATTAAACTGCGAAGATTATCTGACAAAACTTTGATGAACTTCCTCTCCAACGAAGAGTGAAAAATGCTGAAGAACGTCAAACATCTTCAATGCACCTTGAAGAAAGGAGCTGGATGTGAAGAATGACGTCAACGTCTTAAAACATCGAGGATGAAACACTATGGCATCGAACATAAAAGAGGTAGGGGTTAGTTTATTTTAAAGTTATTCCCTATTATTTTCTAGAAAAGATGAACGTGGATCAACCCACGAATAGGTTGATCTGTGAATCGTGTGTTTATGTGGGAGGGTAACTTTTTTTTGGGATTTTTTTTATCCAGGATTGAAATTATCATTTTCTGATTAAACTAAAACCCCATAGACCTTTCGCTACATTAAACCTCTAAAGTGGAGGGAGCGGGCCAACACGAACAAAGACCAGGAACCTTTTTCATGTGCATTCTTTATGACCTCACCCTCAAAGTGGAGAAAAGATGATTCTAGGACATTTATGATGAAGAGGACTTTCCCTGAGGTGAACAGGCGTAGGAGGCATGAAGAATGGACCACTGGAGGGAAATCAATGGTCCACCGAACAATCTTTCGGTTCACCGTGACGGTAGGCGGCTGCGGCTGGCTGGCCATGGTGGCAGCGGGTAGACGCATCCAGGCTGTCCGAGCAGTTGGCGAGCTGCTGTCCCGCGACCATGGTAGGAGGGCCCCATGAGTCCGTGGGGGCAGTTGAGGCCGAACGCAGAAGCCATCCGTGTCCTGATTGGATGATGCACCACCAGCTACCCATGGGGCTGGGCTTTGAGATGGAAGGTCGGACCAGCACCGACGGGCTAGACCTGAACCAGTGGGCTGGACCTATGGCCTAGTGGGTCGGACCCATGTTAGCGGGCTGGACCTCCACCCAGCGGGACATACCCACACCCAGCGGGCCGAACCCATATCCAGTGGGTTGGATCCACATCGGCAGGTCAGACCCACGTCATTATGCCAAACCTGTTCCCTTCGGGTTGGGCCTAACTAGACTTGGTCGTCGGGTGACCCGAAAGGTTGGGCCCTCGGCCAAACTAGGCCGAGTCCAGCGAGGCCCATTAGGCCGGCCTAGCCCACTGCCCAGGATGGAACAGATCGACCCGGACCTGAATCAGGTCAGTTCGAGTTGGTCAAATTTAAACCAGGGTATGTGGGACCCCCAGTATGGGTTTGTCGGGTCGGTCAGACAGGGTCGGACCGGGCCCAGACGTAACCGATCCCTGTTTACTAAAACACCCGTATCTAGCAAATAGTGCCTCTGATTGATGAGCTATTTGCAGAATTGGGACTCTCTTGATGAGGCTAATCTTTTTGGAATGCCTTGAGGAGGACTTCATGGAAGTTTGATGTGATGAATGTCTTGAGGAGCAGTTCTCCCAAGCACGCTACGTATAGAACCATACGATTGGCTGAGACCTGAAGACTACTGACTATCGATTCTATGTAACTTGACGACGACCCAGTGGGAAGTGGATTTGTGTGACCAGGAATGCCCATTGTGGGGAGGGGATCTGTGTGACCCGAAAGACCCACGATACTCTACACGAGGAGTATCTTAGTATGACAAAGGTGGGAAGCGGCTCTGTGTGACCCAACATACCCACAGTGGGGAGAAACTCTGTGTGACCCAACATACCCACGGTACTCATCAAGGATGAGTACCATAACAGTCCAAGATTAATGGGAAGTGGCTTTTGTGTGACCTGACATGCCCACTGTACTCTATAGAGGATGAGTTTTCTAGTAGCCAAGGTATTCGATAATGTGACTGATTATTCTTCTATCACTACCCTAAATGTATACCTAGTGTTAGCTGTCTTGTGCTTTGTGATTTACTTTGAGGATTTTTGTGTGGTATTTATTTTTTGTTTTGAGGTCCTTACTGAGTATTGCGTTACTCACCACTGCACGGGCTCCACCCATTCGTATCGTGTCCCGTGCAGGAGATCAACGTTTCAACAAAGACTTTGGTTGACTAGGACCCAGAGGTGCTCAGGGAGATGATACTGATGGACTCTACGACAGTGGACTTGGTGGCCTAGGAACAGACAGGGCCCAATAGGATCATGTGGATAATACGTTCTAATTCGGCTTCTAATAGCTACAATACTCTCACAACCAGTTGGGGTTTTCCGTATATGGATATCAGAGTTTCCTTTTTGTACTTTTCTATTTTTAGTTCATTTGTTGGGTTTGTATTCTGGCCCACTTGTACTAGTTGTACTTGTACTCAGATTTTTTTAGTGATACTTGTTTCCTTTTTAGTGTGTGGGACATGGTTGGGTGCATGTGTGCGTACATTTACTCAGGAAAATGCCTCCCACTTGCAGGTTGATGCCTTAGGTGCCAGTTTCCAGCCCCTGGCCTTCAGGAGGTGGGCTTGGGGTAGTCACATCACGGGCCTCGGGGGATGGGTCATGACAGCGGGCTCCTCACATCACATACTAAGTCCAATCATTCCTCATTTGAAAATGGTGAATCATAAACAACATAAACATTCATATTGAAAAACTATCATTAAAAAGTGTATAATTTAAGCATAAACAATAAATGATATCAAAATAGCACATCCACAATAAAAATGATCATAAAAATTTCAAAAAAATATTTTTGATGGTATCATAAGAGATAAATCTTAATGAATTATAGGATTAAAAAAATTATTTTAACATAGATGAAGTTACTTTTAAATGAGACCATTGAAAAATTCTCGAGGAAAATAATCTTTAAACATTCCAAAGTGTTCTATACCACTTTGAAACATTTAAATCACAATCCCTATGAAGGAATACCATTAAATGAAACTTATAAAATCATAAGAATAAGGATATTAATTATATGATATATCAAACCATAGTATATACACCACACATAAGTAATAAGTGGTGAACAATGAATATATCTCAAGCAAGATGGTAAAAACACTGTTTTCTAAAAAAAGATTTATCTTGGAAAATCATTTGTATTTGTCATAAAATCAGATTATAAACATGTATATCCCAGAAAAGGAAAAGGTAAGGACAATTAAATTATGTTTTATCCATAAATTATGTCCAATATGTAAAATGATTTTTTAAGAAACTTTATAATTGGACCACTTTAGTGTGTTTTAAGAGAAAATATAAGAGTCTTTAAAATGAAAAAGTCATAATTTTTCATATAAAACTAGGAAAAAATATTTTTTCATGAAAAAAATAGATATTTTGGAAAAATGATGACGTCTTAAAAAATATTAAGGATGGTACCTGAAAATGGGTAAGAAATTAGAAAGTTCCATTTAATTGGGTTTGCTTAATGGGAATAATTGAAAAGGGGACCTTAAAAAATATGTATTTACCCATAAAATAAAGATAAAATGATCTGGATACATGATTTTGGAACATATAAAAATAATTTATATGAATTATATAAAAGGAATGGAGAATTATATTGGGGTAAATAGAGATAAATCGCAAACTGAATGAAAAATGAAGGTTCGGGAAGAAACCCTTTACAATTTGTAATCAATCGAGTCATATGCCCCATAAAATGAATAATCATAAAATGAAAAATTTAACACAGTGAAGATAAATTAAATCATGTTATGATACAAAAAAGTGATGTATAAATAACCCACACACAAGATATAAGTGGCAAATAAGGCATATATCACCGAAATAAAAGTGAGATGAGAAAACCCTTACCTTATATCCATAAGTTTTCTACACTTGTGCTTAATGTCCCAGATAATGAAATTAGATTCATTAATAATTTAATTAATAACCTATTCAAAATTTAGTTTTTTATTATAAATTTTTAAGTTATTTTATGTCCATTTTTATGAGTTATGAGATTCAATTTTTTTGTTCAGGAGTGTTCATTTCCTTGGCATTCATGATTGGTTCACTTGTATACATGTATGAAAGATCATATGAAATGGAAATACTTATCTAGAATTAAAATTATACGTTATCAATTAACATAAATAATATTAAATGGTTATATATTTCATTTAGTTATATGTAATGATGATGAATCATTTGATAAAACGTTAGTGATAATCATTTAGATTATTTTGGCGTTTTTTTCGATAATCACGAACTAGTTTTCTTTTATTAATTAATATTATATAAATATATACTCTTTATAAAAAATTTAAAAAGATTTAATAAATATATTATGATATAGTTTAACAATAAATAGGTTTTATGTAAATCCTTGAAGGAATAATTGAAGAACAAAAACACGTCATCCATGAAGGTGGTAAATCGGTGCCTCAAGGACGATGTTTTCAATATTATAATAAAAGGAATAAGAGAAGAGAAATGATGGTGTAGTTTCCATTGATATAAAAAAATTATAGTATATATAAGATACTAGAGTTATCATGCATTTTTTGTAAAGACCCGTAAAATTCAAGGAAATTTTTTTCTTAATTTTCTTTGGGATTTTACAAGAACGCAGTTTCTGATGACACTTGATTCCAAGACCCGGTGTGCCTGAAATTTCTATCCAAAGTTTAGCTTGGGTACATTCAGTGAATGAACGAGCAGGAATTTATAACTCTTGAACCGGTGCTCGGAATCGAATTCCGAGGGCACCGATGGAATCGCAGCGCCGATATTTGCTTAGGAACACCTTTTCCGGAGTTGCATTTACATGAGAGAGGTTGTTAGATTTTTGTGGAAGGTAAAATAAAATTAAGCATCAATTTTATTTTACTCTAAGTGGTTTCAATCATTGGGTGGAAGTTGGGGGAAACCACCCAACTTCCATTTGGAGGTTATGAGGGTGGTGGGGCCTACACAAACCCTACCCCTTCACCTTCCCTAACCTTCCCTAACCCCTCTTTTAATTTGACAACTTGAGTTAATTAATTATGAGGATTAAATTCGTCTTTTGAATTTCAAACTTAAGTTGTGTTAATAAAATAAGTGTGGTACTTATTTTATTTTGGGTTGGAGGCTTGTTTCTTGAGAGCTTTGGGAGAATAGCTAAGGGAGGCTTGAATATCTTCATCTTCTTCGTCAAAGAACATGAAAAATGAGAAGAACGCGAAGAACGCCGGATTCCTCGGAGGTTAACGTCTCCTTCCACGACGTCTCCCTCTGTGACAGTTATCTCCGCGACGAATCCTCACCCAACTTGTTCAACGAGGTAGGGGTTTATGCGTTTTTATTTCGTGATTACTTCCGTTGTTTTCTACATCATCTATCCTCGTTCTTTGGAACCACTTGATACCATTTAACGGGAGGGGGCCAGACCTCACAAACACGGCCGAACCTCCTCCCTTATTATTATTTGTGGTTGCGGTTCGAAGGGAAGTGACGCGGTGCCGTCGCACCGCGTGGGGACAAGCCACAAAGATGTGTGACGCCGTCGCGCCGCGCATTTGAAAGATGAACCAAGCTGCGGCGCCGTTGCACCGCGCCAGAAAAACCCGAATGCACTGCGGCCATAGAGGGGCCGCGGTGGAGGGGCACGGCGCCGTCGCGCTACGACGGACGAACCAAGTCCGCGGCCGGTTCCGGGACGTGGAGGAGCTGAGAGACCGGTGGCCGGTTCCAGGCTGCCGGTGTCAGAACAAGGGGGACCGGCCTTGCCGATCCCGTGGCGGCAACAGCCGGCCGGCCAGGGCGGGCCGGCCGGACGGGGGAGAAGCCGGGGGTTACAAACCCCCAGCGGCTAGGTCAAGAGGCCCCCATAATGGGGGCCGCTGTTACAAAAGATAGGGGGGCAGGCGCCCCCCCCCCCCCCCCCCTCAAACGGCTCGGCCGTTTGGCCGAGCTCCTGGCCAGCGTGCCCAGCGCGCCGCGCCCAGGCCGGGCCGGCTGCCTGGCCGGTCTGCCAGGCCGAGCCGTTCCCAGGCTGGGTTGGGCCGCGCCGGACCCGGTTCGGGCCGATATTGGGGGTATCGGGCCGGGTCGGACCGGGCCCGAAACCCCTCAATACCGAACCTCTTTCGGTCGGTTGCCCATAACTTGAGCTACGGATCTTCAATCGATGAACCGTCAGTTGTGATGAGATCCTTGGATCGAGACGGTCATTTTGGTATATCGCACTCAAGGTTTTTCAAAACTTTGGGTTCGTCCGAGTTGGTTTGTACACGAAACCAACCGGGCCCTCGGAGCGGAAACGCTCATAACTTGAGCTCCAGACGTCCGATTGACGTGCCGTCGACTTTGTTGGATTCCTCTAAGTGAGACAGATCTTTTGGATTACTCCGCCCAAGGTTTGGACGTAGGTGGAGTTTGGTCGGGTTGGTTTTGACTTAAAAACAAACCGGGCCCCAAGGACGAAAAAACCAATAACTCTCAGACTGGGCGTCCGATTGACGCGCCGTCTGCGACGTTGAGTTCCTGTTGACGATACAGAACTTTTAGATACATCAACTCTGGACTTTGTGTCAGTTGATGTATCAGCCTCTCGGCTCGTGGAGCGGGCCCTCCCGAACGAGCTTGCTGTGTGCGGGAACCCTAGAGCTGGCTGCGACTGCTACTTCGACGACGACTGTACAGAAATACTCAGTGGATTCGACGGCAATGACTACAGCACTCAGCAATCCTACATGGATCAGTGTGACAGATCCTGTGTGGGTCCGATCCTGTGTGGGTCAGCGCTCAGTGGTCCTGTGTGGGCCAGTGCCTACAGATCCTGTGTGGGTTCGATCCTGTGTGGGTCTTTGCAGGGGTTAGTTACCTATCGATCCTTTGTGGTTCAGATCCTTTGTGGGTCATTGCGGGGGTTAGTTACCTATCGATCCTTTATGGGTCAGATCCTTTGTGGGTCATTGCAGGGGTTAGTACCTATCGATCCTTTGTGGGTCCGACGGCTTAGATGAATCAGTGGCTATATATGATCATCTCTATTGTCATACGAAGAAGTATACCTGTGTGATCTGAATCCTGTTTTGCTTTCCTTTGTGGATGGTGTTGTGCTATCCTGTGTGGATTTACGTTTTTATTTCCTGTGTGGACTGGGTTGTACATGGGCTCGAATGTTGGAGCGTACTGGAATTGATGACTTAGGTATATGTTTGGGAATATACATAAGCAGTGTCGGATGTTACTTCGTGATTGTATCTTTCCTTTTTGGATTATCCTTTGTGGATTCTGGGAGACCTTCGGGGGTCTCAGGGTCCCTACTGAGTAGCTTATACTCACCCCTGCACGGGCTATGCCCGCACTACGTTGTGTTGGTTGTAGACGACGGAAAACGCTGATCGTGGTTGAGGCATGCGGAGCAGGACGATATCTGGAGGTAGACCACTGGGCGGGACGTTCTCGGAGCAGACGGCTGGACCCGAGGAGCTGTGGAGGCTATCTATACTCACCCATCAGGTGGGACTTCCAGTGGACGGCTCGACGCTGCGGATTTACTTTTCAGTTGCTGTTTTCCCTTCTAGTTGTACTTTACTTTCAGTTTGGGTTTGTATTCTGGCCCACTTACTTTTCCACACTTACTGTTGTACCCAGTTTTTACTTAGTGTTTACTTCTACTGCTTTCTTGCTCTGTGGTGTTTGTTTACTTTACAAAGGCAATACCTTCCCTTTTTACCGGGAAATTACGCCTTGGTGCTAGTCGCCAGCCCCTGGCCTATGGAAGGCGGGCTTGGGGTAGTCACGGAACAGGCCCCGAGGACGGGTCATGACATTTTTAGACATAGGAGGTGAGGATAGTATAAGAAAAAATAAAGTAAAAAATGAAACAAGGAAAGAAAAAGAGGATTTTACCTCTTGAATTTTCCCCCTTGAGAACCTCCTTAGAGAAATTGGTTTTGATATTTTGTTGTGAACATAACCTCCTCGGTGTGGGTAAGAGGAATGTAAAGAATATTGGATATAAATTGGACAATATTCAAGGTGTAATATGTGTGGGGATAAGAGGTGGAAAGGGGTTGTATTTATAGTGGTGGAGATGAGTGTTTTTTGATTATATTATACATTAGTTTATTAGTTTGGCTCAAATTGAACTCTTCCTTTCCATTAACCTTCCTTAAAATCATATAAAAACACTTTAAAATTGTGGAATGATCCCAAAAAATCTCAGTAAGGGGCATGAAAAGAAGATAACCATTAGTCCAGTGAAAAACATTAAAAACCATAAGAAAACCTTTATTGAAAATATAATATTTTACCCATAAATGTATATATAATTACATTAAAATATCAATTATTTAACCTTTCTAAAAATAATTATTTCTATAAAAAAATCATTATCAAGTATATAAAATTCATGTAGGTACCTTGGAACATTATCTCATAGAACCCCTATAGAACCCTTAAAAATTAGAATAACCATGCGGATAACTTCCAATATAATTCTCTAAATAAAATAATCATTACCCAATTAATTGGAGTAATATATGGGAACACCCATATATTAAGATATAATGGGATTAACCAACACTATCTGGATGCATCCATAATATATAATGTCCAAGAACCATAATATGAAATAAACATTTCATCATTTGAAAAACTATTTTAAACTTGTATGTAAATTAATTATGGATATAAAAATACCATTTTAATTTAAAAATCATTTCCAATACCAAAATAAACAAAAATAGTAAAGATGATTATTTTATTTAAGAAAACATGTAAGCTTATATAGGAATCTTGAAATTAAATAACAACAACAATGGTAGGAAAATTCATTCCCACCCTTCTATTTAAAACACATAAAATATTCCTTTTGATTTTTTTTAAATAAAGTAAAATTGAAATAAAATTAATGTTGTAAATATTTTTATTTCCATATAAAAAAAATAAATATTTTTTTAATAAATTTACATAGAAGAGAAATATAATTTGAAGGAAAACATTAAAATATGATTTATTTAGAAGAAAATTCCCTTATCTCTTTGGAAATATTTATATCAAAATCCCCATGAAATAATACCATTAATAAAACATTAAAAACTATGAGAATAAATAAATTCATCATGTTAGATGTCAAATGTTCTATATACACAACTTCAAAAAGAATAAATGTTAATAACATCAATATATGCCTTTTGCCTCAATGAAAGAAATTTGAGACAAAGTCCCTTACCTTGATCCTGACTTGGAACATGTGTCTTTATCATCCTAAATAATAAACATATGTTAATTTTTTTACTTCCTTGATAACCACTTTCTAGTTTTTTATTACTTTTATTTCACTTATTAACATTTTTTACATGATTACTTAATCAATTAGTTTTAATTTATATTTTTTGATTATATTCATCTTATATGTCAAAAATGTATTTAGTAGGTCAATTATGGTCAAAGAGTTCATTATTTGAACATCTAAATCATAATAATAATGAAATAATTATCATATTTATACATAAATTATACTTTTAAAACCAATAATGAAACATGGTTATGAAAAATGAACTAATGTTGTGATCATGGAGACAGTTTTCCATAAGTATGGATAAGTAACATTCTATTTTTTCAATGATCATTATGGAAAGAAGGTAAGTAATATTTATCCTTAAATAATGACCATAATATCATAGATAACATATTATTTAATTATATATACTTATATATATCATTCTTTTTATGTGGTGGTGAAAAAATAAATCACATCTCTTCAAGGTGGTGGTAGTCCACATGTCCACGAACGAAGTTATCATTATTTTCAATGACTGAAATAGTAAGAAATAAAATGATATATTATATTTTAATAATTATAAATATGTCATTAATATCATATATATTTCATTTATATAACATATATTTAATTTAATTACCCTTATTTCCTTCTAAGTAACACATTACTGAAAAATAAATCACATCACTTCGTAAGGGAGTTTTCTACAGTACACACTAGTGACGTTATCATATCCCTTACAGAATGGAATATAAAAGGTTATATATTATATAATTACTAAATATGTATAATTTTGTTTTAAATTTCATATATAAACTTTACATCCATCATCCTACCCAATCATGAGAGGTGGTAATGGAAAAAATGAACGACATTGTTTCACGAGGCGATAATCCACCATACACACAAATGATAATTTTATAGCCCATTTGATAGTAGTTTTTATATTTTCAGGTTTTAACCTTAACATAATAAAATATAAATATATGTATGATACTAAGTATATTATATTATTGTGGTATAAAAATAATTGAAGGGGGGTGGGGGAGAAAATAAAATAAAATGCTCGTTGATGAATGTTACCTCTTATTCGAGTATCTCTTTTTGATTTTCACTGATAGCTTTATTTTAATTTATTTATGACAAAATTAAGGCTTATAGGATTATTTGATGGAATTTTATAAGTTATATGAGATGTTATTTTCCAAACCAATTGGTTTTTAAAATGTAAAGAGAGGAGAAGAGTGGATGACCTTTTAAAAATGAGGTGAGTGCCACGCATGTTATTTTTTTGAAAGAGTAAATTAAATTCAAGTTTTTTTCATATTAAAAAGACCCAATAATAGAAAAAACTGATTCCTATATGGGATAATGTCTAAATATCTCCATAAAATTCTTTTTGGACTAGTTTTGGTTCATTATTACACTATGTTTAACCACTAAGTAAACTTGTTTTTACCTTAATCATTGTAATTAATTTTAATTGTTTTCACAAATAACTATGTTAAAAAACTAATTTTACCATATTATAAATTATAAATTATTTTTATACAAATATATAATCCATTTTATCAAATTTAATTTCATGGATGTTGATACTCTGATTTGGGTCCATGCCAAAACTAGGCAGTTTAACTATAGGGATTTTTATAGGACAGCTTGTGGGGGTCTAACTCCTACACCGGCATGGCTGGTGCATTTCAAAGCTAGCTTCATTCAGCCTACTAGGATCTTATTGATATGGAGAATGTGGAAAAATCTAATGCCCACAACTAACCTTATCAAATGGGTTGGCCTGCAAATGGCCTCTATGTGTTCTATTTGTAGGGATGAGGAGGACTCGATACAGCATGTCTTCATGGACTGTAGGTGTTCCAAGTAGCTGTGGGATTACATTGGCTATCTGTTTGGGATCGTGGTTGACACATGAAGGCCGATCCTAGACCTACTCTCCAGAATGATATATGCTCAATGCAGTGAGAAAATTCAGAACCTGCTTTTGGTGGCTGTTGCTGCTGTTATTGCAGATATCTGGGAACCCCGGAACCGAATGCTGATTGGTGATACAAACTCGATGGTACAACAAGCTTGGTGTTTCGGGTCGGCCGTGCAAGCCTCAAATACTGAAACATATTCGGTGGATTCCACCCATTGTGCCTTGTCTCAAGGTGAATGTTTATGGGGCTGCATCGGGTGCACCAGGTACGTCGGGGTGCAGGGGAGTCTTTCGGACCTACTGTGGGTTTGTAAAGGGATGATTCCACCATTCCATTGGAATTGGAAATGCATTCGAAGCTGAAATCTGGGCCATGATATATGCTTTCAGGTATGATTTCCTGTTTAAGTGAAAATGTATATGGATTGAATCTGACTCCCAGTCTGTTGTTCATGCACTGAGGACCAAGACACACAATTTTCCTTGGTTCATGCTACCTCAATGGGTTGATTTTCTCAACAAGGTCATGTAAATTCTTCTGGTGGTTTCACATGTCTATCGGGAGTCCAACCAGAAGGCAGATTCTCTGGAAAAGTGTGCACTCATTGATCTTGGTGGAATGTGGTCTTTCACGGTGCCTTATTATTGTGCCCCACTTGTGGAGGATGATAGATGTGGGGTGTTTTACACTCGACTATGTAATAACCCCTTGTATGCCTAACTCTCATACTATTTTATTTAATTTTCTTCTAATAGGATTCTACCGGTTCCTGGTCTTTTTTCTAGTTCATTATTATGTGTATAAAAAGGTATAGGACACACAAGATTTATTAAAGGTAAAATAAATAATAAATTTATATTTTTTTTATAATTATACCCCTCATAAAAAAAATTTTACACCTAAAATTTCATTTCATTGGTGAAAAAATGAGGGTGATTTTATCTCACAATATTATATGTTTCCCATGTTACTTCCTCAAACTTTTTATTTCTCTAGATTAATTTACCAAAGTGAGTTGTCTTGTTTCATTATAATTTATCTCTATGTTATAATATTTATAGTTGTTATTACTTGTATGAGACATCATGATCAATTCATACCACCTCTGAGTTTACTACATGTGAATTTTTAAGTACATACTTCCTAAAAATTTATATGTGAAACAAATAATGCACTAAGGAGGGGTTTAATGAAAGTGTAAGGTGATAAGATAATATCCCATATTAGTGAGAATTTTTAATGGTCCAATGCATCAGGATCTCAACAACACCTTCTTCCTAAACCTCATAACCCTCTTCTATGGTGATACTTGAAAGAATACCTTATCTCTAACTTCAAATATAAAATATCACCATTTATTATCAAAATATATTTTATATAAAATTTATAAAGGTGTAACGTGTCAATAAATTGTTTGAATCCTCTATAAAATTTCTTGAGAGTAATTTAATTCTTGAATCTTATACTCATTGACTACATCCCAACATGTTGGAATTATACAACTCTTCTCATATAGAACCCCATATGGTTTTATTTGAATTATATAATGTAAATTTTTATTATAAATAAACTATCTCTAGATGGAATATTGATATAATCCTCATTTAAGATCTTTAGAGTAGGATTTCAGCATATCTTATAGGTTTTGTTTTTTGAATTTTAGAGTTAACATTAGAATAAGGATGATAAGAATCACTAAAGTATAGTTATGTATCCAAATCATGTTGATGAATTATAAATTACATTGAGGTAAACATAAAGTCATAAATATATACAATTATGGGTGGTACTTCCTGCAACCTTACCAGTTTATTTATTTATATATATATTAAAAACTTGATCGGATGAGAAATCGCAGAGAATGGAAATGAAATGTGATGAATTTTTAAGGTAATCAACTATAATCCAAAATAAATTATCTCATTTAAAGGTCATAAAAATACCTAAAAAAAACATATGGTGATGTTTTATCATTTAAATAAAGGTATATGTAATTTTTTTAATCCTCTCAAACTTATTTTATTCTTCTATAACTTTCTATCATATCAAGTATCATGATATAAACTCCCCAATTCCAACTTCATTTTGTTCCACCAAAAATTTCCCTTGAAAAATATATACATCCTTTTGATTCTGTGATGGATATATAATGATTAGATCTATGAATCATCCAAAAACTCCTTCTATTTGGGTATTAAAGGGTCACATATTTATTTCCAAAATATTATATTTGAAATATTATATTTATATCATTATTTTATTTCTCTATGATCTTTACACGGATAGATTGTTGAATAGTCATTAGGGTAAGATAAGATTTTTACCCTTCCCACATGATTTCAAAGTTCATTATTTGTAAATACATTATTATTAGGTCTCTTTCAATCCTCATCATGGATAAGGTATAAATATCCTTCTAAATCAGATCATTGACCACCCTATTTTTCTTTAAAGGGTGGTAATGTATTGAGAAATAATAATACTTTATCAACTCTATCTATCTTAGGGTATATGTTTAACCCCTTCTATGTGAATATATACATTATTATCTTGGGATTATTATATATTTAACACCTTCCACCAAAGAGAAAATAAAACCATATATTTAATAAAAATATTATCATTACTAATTCTAAATCATGTGTCAATTTTTTTCCAAATATTCTTTAATTTATGTGTGGATAAAAGCTACCATAAATATATTTTCACGAGGAAATATCCCAATACCTTATTTGAAAAATCCCTATATATTTTAAGGACCCATGTTTTGATCGATTTTTTTTCAAAATCAATTTGAAATTTTCATTTGGTGGATAGTACAAATGTTAAACTAATATATGAAATGTAATTATGAGAGTTGAAATGCTTAAATTATTTGTTTATAGATTTAGTCCCAAAAGATTTCTCGAGATTCCGAATGAGTTGTGGAAGCAATGGGATTAAAAAGATAATTTCTAGGGGACACATATAGGGGTGCATGGTTGGGACACAGTTAGTGACAACCATGAAAAATGTTATTCTATGGGAAAAATTTATTGAAACCATGTGAAAATATAGGGAAAACTATTCAAGGTATTTTAGAGGGTTTAGAGAGGATCACATGGGCTATGCATAATATTACAAAATCATGCTTCTAACTAACATGAAGAGTGATATATAGCCATTGGATATGCATGGTTGGTTCGCCTTTCATAAAAAATGTGGAACCAAACCATATACCTCATTAAAAGGGGTGAAATTACCCTTTTCCCATGTTTTCTTTTAACCTTCCTCCTCCCTCTCTTCTCTTCTCTCTCCTATATCTGATCCCCACACATGGAGATTTACTCCTATTATCCTAGATATGGTGATATATCCTCTGTCCGAGCTTAGAATCAAGTGTTTTCAGGCTCATTGGAAGTGTAATGGTTAGTCTACAATTCCTCGCTCCTCTTTTCTAAATTTCTCTTTCCATATTGAATGCTATTTTAATTGAAGCTCATATGAAATATTTTCATGTCATTTATCCTTTTCATTGATTTCTATCAATTTGGATCAAATAAAATACATATATTGGATGAGTTAAGATTCCATGGTAGAATATAGGTGGTTTATATGATTTTCCATAAAATCATGTTGTTTATAAATTATTGTCATTAAACTGCACACTGTACTTTCCACACATTACACTTAAATTATAAAATGCCTCAAATTTATCACTTAGACTTTGTTTAGTCATAATAAGACACCCTTATACATTTTTGGAGGTGGTTGGACTCATCCCAAGACACCTTATGGGTATGTTCAATAACATTCCTTGGTGACTTGTCACCCTTTTTACAAAATAATCACAAAGGAGTGTTTGACTTGCCTTGATAATTGGAATGAAACAATTTAGTTGATTAATATTTAGAGAAGATATGGATTATAGGATTAATTCTTGGTCCTTATATGTATATCACTTGAGAGAGAGTTTTCCCTTTTTATTTTAGTGGATGGATATATTATATGTGTAAATTATTAGACTACTCATGTGTTTTTGAATGATAATAGCTCATGTATTTATTTCCCTATGTTAATTTAAATTTAAATAATAACATTTGAATTAGATTTTATGAATGTAATTTACAAAGGGTATTGGAAATGAATTGAATTATAAATGGGCATGTGTACTCACATAACCCATTTGTTTTCTTATAAATAAAATGTGAATGGTGTGTTATAAAATTTTAAGTTTGCATGGATAATCCCATGACTATAAAACCCCTTACAAATTGTGATACTTGAGCATGGAGTCCCTTATAATTTGTGATACTTGGGAATAATTTACCTTATAAATTGGGATAATCAGGCATGAAATCTCTTATTACTTATGATTCTTGGGCATGGTGACTCTGGAATAGCTTCCATTATTATTTTTGATACACAATTATGATTTCCATTACTATTCTTGATATAGGGGAATAGAATCCTTAATTATTAATGATACCCGGGCATGGTATCCCTTATTATTCATGATACTTGATAAATTAATCCCTCACTATACCATGATAAATATAGGCATGGAGACCCTTATTTAAAATAATATACTCTTATAATTATGAACATACTCCTGGGTTATGCCTCACGTCCTAGATTGTACTATGTATGCATATATATTTATATATATGTTATCATGAATATACCACATATACATACATATATATCTATTTATATGTATAAATATATACATGGTGAAACAACATTATAGATATTTTATATTAGGCTGAAGTAGATATTGTTGGCTGGGTATCATTTAAAGAACCTGGGTCTAACTTGATTATATTAATTTATTTTTTTCATTATCTATTATACCTACACACTATTATATTTTATAATCACATATTTTATATCATTATACACCATTTGTGGTGGAATTAAGAGATTATCTCACACCCGATTTGGGCCATCATCTGGTACCCGAACATATCTCATGGTTGCAGGTTCAACATCATGAATTATGTATGTGTTGTTACTCTATGCATGAGATTTCAAGAGCATGTGACTGATCTTTCCTTAGGATGCTCATAGAGATATCACTTGGAGTTTTTTTTCATTTAGTTTTTTATTTTTTATTAAATCCCTTCTATATGTGTTATTCTTATACATTTTAGAATCACATGGACCTACTTGGTTGTTATTTGGTGTTGGCTAGATTATCAGTGTTTCATTTCGATCAATTATAATTATCGTCGACTGATCGATTTTTTTGATATTCTATTGGATTTTTATATGTTATGTACCACTGTGAAACTATGATCATGAGGGTATTGTATCCCCACAATACCATCTTTGGACCTTCACAGCTAGTCAGTAGCCTCTGGCGTATGGGGAGGCACACTTGAGGCAATGTGACTGACCAGATCAGGGAGTCATTTTAGTGCCTCCTAGGCTAGGAAATTACAAAGTGGTATCATAAATATCATTTGACTTTTTCTTAATATTTTGGATTGGTATACATGAGAGTATGAATTATTAATTACTTTGTAAATAGATCGTTCCTAAGAGTGATCAACCCACGCATGGGGGAAAGACTAAGTTTCAAGGAATGGGACTGTTGTTTGTGTTTTTTGTTATTACAGTTGATTATTATTTCACCTTTAGTGATTGATGTACTTTATGTTGCTTACTAATTTATGAGATTTATTATATTCTACACTTGGTATTGTATGCTATGGATGAATTATTACATGAATCATTATAGGAACATAGATATTCACATGCCTTCCATATACCATGCCATATAGGTTTCATTTCTTAACTTTCTAATACGTGTTGGATATTACTTATGTGATTTAGTATAATTATTATCCATATACCATGTTTAAGTGATTATTTATTATGCTTAACTATATAATTCCTTGGGTGTTTTTTTTAAAATTTTAATTGTATTCTATGCCTATGTAATAGCTCTTCATGCCTTCACTTAATTATTTATTTATCATAGAAATCCATGTTATGTTTCTGATACATGCCTTATTATAAAATTTTCTATATCAACCTAAATGGTTTTCCCATATATCATTATGGGGGAACCTTAATTTACCAATATAAAATTTTTTGAACGATGGAACATTGGTTGTATGGGCTTAAAAAATACTTGTTGTGATTAAATGTCTTTATATAACAATTTATAAAGTGTATGGAACTTTTTAAATTGGGAAAGGTGACCCATATAATCAAACCACCATAAACAGGCTTGTTATATTCTTTAAATGAAGGTAAAAATTTGGTTGGAGTTACATGAATTCCAATTTTATCTTATAAAGGAAAGTACCTTTAGAACTTGGTAATGGTGATTCATCTAACTAGACCATTGTATAAATATTAAATTTATTAAAAACGGAATCATAAAATAATTTGGTTTCTTATGGATATTAAACTTAATAAACCCCAGTAGGTTAGTCATGGTGTTTCGTTCTTGTGAGATAAATGAGAAATGACCCAAGTAGGTTGGATTTTACATGATATTCTTATGTGATAAACCCACTAAGGGTGTGATAATATTTAATGAGTCAAATTTTTTTGGGTAGCATTTTGATGGACCTAGGATGGAATAAATGGACCCTAGTAGGTCTCCTTTTCTTTTATGTTTTAGTGCTTAACCCCATTGGGTCATACTCATCCTACTTTGGGATAGTTATTTAAATTTTTAGTAGAAACTTATTTGATTTTATTTATAAATTTATTATGGAATATAACTGAACTAGTTCCATTATATGGATAAAAGAACTTTTATTTACTTTTGAGATATATTATTATGTGGCCTCAGTTAATTAAAATTCTAGTCACAACCTAAAGGGTGTTTTCCTCTATATCTTTGAATTGAAATTTTCTTTAACTAATCCATATATGATAATATTTATGGATAAATAAAACATATGAAAGGAATTTAAAATATAAATTTCCTAAATCGTGATAATATGTTAGCTAAATAACTAATTATTGAAAGGAATTTTGAGGTAACATTCTATGTTGCCTTGTGGTTTCAGCTAAATAAAGTACCAAGTATAGTTTTTTTTTCATAATTGGTACTTTATGTTTTGAACTGTGTCTTTGAAATGATTAAAAAGATATTATATGAGTTAGTGTAATGGATTAAATGAAAACTTAATGTGGTATTCATAGTTTTGACTGCTGTATAAGGGTAGTTTAAATATTTCACTATGTTATTCCTTAGACGGGAATAGGTATATTGACCATAGGTATCTGTTGACTTTTTTTATTTTATAGTGAGCTTACATGTTATGTCAGTAAGCCTAGTGACCTTTTTGGTGTGACCCATTTTTCTGATTGACGCTTTATATTTCAATATGGGGCTAGAACGACATAGGTAGTTCCCTTAAGAATTAACTTTTTTTCTTAATTCTTATGAAGAATTTCATAAGTGTGATTTTTTGGTTTTTCTTGTTCCGAGTAGGGATCTTAGTGATGAAAAGACACCCCAAATCCCTAGATAGATGGGGGCGGTTTGGTAAGTTGAGACTCTTAAATGGTGTGGGAATCATGTAATGCATGTATTCTATGGGTTATACATTCATTGGGAATTGTCACACTACAAAAAAATTTGGTTTATCTAGCACTAGGGATTTAAAATCACTGTTAAAGACCCCCTTTATTTGTGCTAGAAAATGTGATATTAAAGGGAGTCTTTAAAAATGTTAAAAAGTTTTGTTAAATGGGACCCTTTATCTGTGCTTGTAAAAAAGTGCTGATAAAGGCCCCCCTTTATTATCACTATCAAAAAAGTGTTCTTAAAGGGAATATCTTTATCAATGTTTTTAAAAAAGTTCTAATAAAGGTGGGCCTTTATTAGTGCTTGTAAAAAAGCACTGATAAGGGGGGAGGGAGGATTTATCAATGATTTTTAAGAGAACTGATAAGGAACCTCTCCATCAGAATTTTTTTACTATCACTGATAAATGGAAACTTTTAAAATAAAATCATTAAAAATAATATGTTAAAATATAAATATATTTATATTGATATAAATATAATATATATATTTTAAATATGTTTTAAATAAGGATAAATAGGCATTCACACTTAATATATAATATATTTAGTGAAAATGTCTTATAAAATAATTAAAAATATATTTTTAATTAATAATTTTCTAATTATTATAAATTAATAGTAATTTAATAACAATTTAATTATTAAAAAAATCAAAAAATAATAAAATATCTAAACTAAGTTGAAAATGTAACTTGAACTTCAAACGATAATTATTTTTTATTCGGGTGTCCATTTAGGATCTACCACATATAAAATCAAATATTGTGACTAGCTCTATAATCTAGAGACCAAGGGAAACCCATGTATGATTTTTTAGACCAAAAAAGTCCCATAAGGCCTCCAAAATTGAGTTTTTTTTGTCACGGTACCCTAATTTTTTAACATTCGATGAATATTTAGCCACATTTAAGGGGGTATTTTTTTTTCTATTTTTAGAAAGAACTAAATTTATTATCAAGGCTTACATTCATGTTGATATTATGGTTTTTAATTTTTATCATTTTTATATTGTATTGTTATTTATAATCAAATATATAAAAATATATACATATTTTTTATATATTCACACATTAAATATTTAATTTAATTAATAAATATTTAAACATATTTAAAAATAAAATATATTTATCAATATATAAACCTTATCTAAATAAAAAATAATATCTATTTTATTTAAAATAAAAAATTATGAATATTTATATACCAATAAAATTATTGTTTATATATATATATATTTGTGTGTGTATTAAAAAACATGTATATATTCTAATATATGTATACAAATATTAATATATAATATATGTAAATATATATAAATAGGTATAATTATATTTGTAGATGAATATATATATATATATATGTATGTATGTATGTATGTATGTATTTATTTATAAACATATACACACACAAACATATTATATATATATATATCACTACCACAAAATTGTGTTACCGCAGCGCCACCCTCTATCAGCGCTTAAAAATTTACTGATAAAGGGGGGGGGGCTTTATCATCATTTTTTAGTAGCGCTGATATAGGGGTCTTTATTAGTGCTTTTTCCTAGTGCTGATAAAGTGTATAACATGAAAAAAATTCATGAAAAATAATTTATTGTGATATAAGTATATTTATATTGATATAAATATAATATATATTTTTTAAAATATGTTTTAGATAAGTATAAATAGAAAATTACATTTAATATATATGAAATTTAGTGAAAACAGATTTAAAATATTTTTAAAAAAATTATTAATTAATAATTTTCTAATTATCATCGATTAATAATCATTTAATAATGATTTGAAGACCCAAAAAATCAAAAAAATTAATAAAAGATCTAAATCAAGTTGAAAATGAAACTCAAACTTCAAACGACCATAACTTTTGACCTAGGTGTATGTTTGATCTCTATAGCATATCAAATCGAATCTTGTAACGATATCTACATGATAGTGACCCAAAATAACCTTCTATCACATTTTTGAGGCCCAAAAAGTCCCAAAAGGCCTCAAAAACTGAGTTTTTAGTCGGGATATCCTGATTTTTTAACATTCAAATAGGTATAACTTATGATCCAGATTTACGCTAGGCCTGTACCACATATCATATCTAATATTGTTTTATTTTCTTTGATTTGACTGGTTTTGGAGTTGAAACAGACTTTTGGATTAGAAGTTATGGCCATTTTAACATTCTATGGCTTTTCAGATACACATATATATGTATTTATCCGTATATATGTGTGTGTGTGTGTGTTGTATATATATATGTATGTATGTATTTATTTATTTATAAACACACATAAAAATATGTATTTTATAAATGTAATTAAAACTAATCTTATAAATATATATTAATATACAAATAAATAGTAGGGTAAAAAATTACAACTAAAAAAATATATATAAATAAATATAAATATATATTAATATAAAAATAAATAAATATATATACTAGTATATGAATAAATATATATGTATTAATATAACTAAATATATTTATATTAATATGAATAAATATTAATATACGAATAAATATAACTATATATATATAAATATAAATATATGTTAATATACGAATTGATATATATATATTAATATATGAATAAATATATATGTATTAATATACCTAAATATATTTATATTAATATGAATATATATTAATATACAAATAAATATAACTCTCTATATATATAAATATAAATATATATTAATATACGAATAAATAAATAAATAAATAAATATATGAATATATATATATATATATATATGTATTAATATAACTAAATATATTTATATTAATATGAATCTATATTAATATACAAATAAATATAACTATATATATATAAATAAATATATATATCATTAAATAGATAAAAAAACCAAATAACTTATCGGTAAAGGTGCAGGCATGCGAGGGGGGAGGTCTTGGGTTTGAGTTTGGGTGGAAGCAGGGGCACATGGGTAAGTGGGGTATGTGCGGGCAAGTTCAGTGTGCAGAGAGTGGGAGGGGGTCCGCCTAGTGCTGAAGGGGGGGGGGGGGGGGGGTCAAGCACTGTTAAAAGCACCCCCGAGCATTGTATTTTCTTTTTAAGTTGTTTTTTTTAATTTTTTAACTTTTATCAGTGCTTTTTTTAGCGCTGATAAAAGGGTCCTTTATCAACTTTTTTCCGAGCTCTGATAAAAGGGACCCCCTTTATCTTTACCTTGATTGACACCACTTTTCTAGTACTATTAATGCCCTTTTCTAGTGCTGATAATGGCCATATTTGCAATAGTGTATATATATAAACACATATATAAATATATGGATAAAAATGAAATGATATATATATATATATATATATAAATAAATATATATATAAATATAGATATATCATAAAATAGAAAAGCAATATAGGGGAGTAAAAAAGGTGTGGTCCTATGAGCTAGAAGTCTCAGGTTTGAGAATTGCTAGAGGCAGGGGGTACACACAGCAGGGTAGAATTATCTAAAGCACTGATAAATTTGGGGAGTACATGGGTGTATGGGTAGAAGTTAATATAGATGAGTGGGGAGTGATGATAAAAGGTGGGGAAAGTTCAAAAAAATAACCCCTTTATTAGTAGGGCCTCTATCAATGCTTTTTTTAGCATTGATAAAGGGGGAATTTAAAAGGGCTAAAAAAGAGCTGATAATGGTGGCCTTTAACAGTGATAAAAAAGTACTGATAAAGGCCCCCTTTATCAGTGCTAAAAAAAGAGATGATTAAGGGGTTCCATTATCAATTCTATTTATAGGTGTGGTTAAATCCAACCCTTTAACATCACTCACATTATCAGTGATTCTATATCACTAATAAATCTCTTTTACTAGTGCTGTTAAAGGACCGATTTGTAGTAGTGTCGGTTTCCAAGTAGTTTATGAGACCCTTATTCTTCTTCTTCAGTTATTGATTAATTAGGAGGCCATCAGTTGGATTAATAGTCTTATGGAAAATTACGACTCTTAGATTAATATTTTTTATGATCCATCAGATAATGTAATTTAAAGGTATGATAGTCCTATTGACAATATTAAATTATGTGCCATTGTGTTGGTGAAATATCTAGGTATCACCCATTGATACATGAAGCACCCATCAATTTATTAAAATGTTCCATTTAATTGTATGCTTTTTGTGGAAATTATTAACACCGTGATCTATTATACTGCATTCATGGGTTAACCCCAAAGTATAATGACTAGTTAGTTATATAAAATTAAGGTATCTCGGTACTGAGGATGACATTGAAAAATGATTGGGTGTTTTAATTCCATTGACCACTTTAGTTCGGGATTCTATTCCTATTACCAATGACATGCGTGATCACAGATTTGGACAGTGTCACTTGTACTTATAGAGTAAATCTGATCTAGAATACTTTTATGTGCCCGGTTTTCCTCTCTTTTTGATTTGGTACTTAGTAAAATCTTGTTTCCAACCTCCATAAATCATGTTTAGTGGTGGGTGGACTATTTTCCATTGGGTGAGTTCCCATTATCAATAAACGATGACTAGAAAATTCCTAAGGTGGGGGGAATCACATTGAATGTGTTTTAGCCTTTCTTTCCTAATAGAGGGAGTGAAATTGAATACGAACATTTGTACATGGTCAAAACTACTTTTGGAAGCTTGTGGGGCTTGTAAGTTTGAGTTTATTTCCCTTGAAATGATACTCGAGATAAAACCTACATATGGTTTGGCATTGATTCTAGAAGTTGGAGTCAAACTTATTGTGCATAAGAGACCTAATAATGTAACATATATGATGCATGTTGGTTCTTGAAAGGAAATACGATGATAAAATATTTGGTTGTGTATGAAACCTTTGAGTACACCATGAGTCGAGGTTAGACTATGGTGAGGGTTTTAGAAATAGTCACTAAATTCCTTGGTAGTGAGGGAACCATAGTTGTTTAGTAATTACATGTAGGAATGTGCTACCAATCTCTTCAAAAGAAATTAGCCAAAAGTGGTTAGACTATTCTTCTAACAGTAGCTGGATATGATTAGTTGGAAACCATGTCTAGAACTTTATCTTGGATATGATGGGAGTGTCTCTGGTATTTTTGGTAATAATTGATATCATCCTAGTATACTATTAGCTTAGTGAAAATAATGAAATTATCTTATCATCATTCTAGGTACATTGAGAGAGCATCGATTATACATCGTGCTAAAGAAGGAAAAAATTAAATGCCTTGATTACTTGGTAAATAGTCTATTTTGGAGATGCACTCAGGAATCAATAATAATATTAGGGGTATTGGATTGAGTGAGTGATACTGGGATTCCTATATAGAAATTATTTATATGGCATCATTGACACCAAATGATTCTTTGACTTGACATCCAATCAAGGTACCACTATTGTGATCAAATAGTGTTCTTGATGCATGGACTACTTTGGCTGAGATCCATGGACCCTAGTAGTTGATTTAGAGGTTAAATGAGACTTTCATTCTGGTTTGGATGATATTTTGTGAGTGTGATTATCTAAGGGTTTTGGATCAAGTATAAACCAATGTTTCTATTGAGGTAAATAAATAGGAAATATCTATTTGGTAAGAGACATCACCTGAAGCCAATTACGGGCTTTAATGAGTATGATTAGAATAAAACCTATACACCAAGTAGTAAAGGCATCATAATAAGGTTTTATAATAATCATCTATTAAATCCATTTTTTATAAAAGTTATTCTTGAAGTGGATCAACTTATTTTCTCTTTTCTGGTTGAATGTGGTCACTGAGGAACCACTCCTAGCACATATTTGGGATGAGGTGGGTTCGGTGCAAGGTCAGCTGATATTTTCTTGAAGAATCATGGTTTACTAGTCTAAATGAGGTTGATTCGGAATCCACCATTCTTTCAATTTTAGAAACATTCTGAAGTTCATCATTAGAATGATAAGGTTGTGCTTGAGTGGGAAATTCTAATGGTGGGAGCACCATAACATGAAATTTTCCATTCGAACTAGAACATTTTATGGAAAAAACCATGGGCTAGTTGATGAAAGTGGCATTAAATTGATCATGTATTATGGTATATAGAATCAGTTAATCATTGTCTCGATGTTTCAATTATGGTTATAAGCACTATATCATGTTTTAAATACTTATGTATGATAAAACTATAATAGATTCTTGAAGACACCTTGGGTATTTAAAACTCAACGAGACCATTTCAGTAGAAATTTACATGACGCATACAATTTGGGTGATTTTTTTTATTCCATGAGAATTTTTAACGATTTACGTTCTAAGGTGGGGAGATTATAAGGTCTCGCATTTTGAACAATTAATTTTCTTAAAAGAATTTGAATATTTTAGTTGGTGGATGGTCCAAATGTTAAAGTGAGGTTTTTAATAGAATTAAGAGAGTTGAAACACTTAAAATAATTGTTTTTAGATGGGGTTTAGGGCCTGGAAGATGTCTTCAGAGACCAGATGAATTTTAGAAGCAACAAGCTTTGTAAACTCATTTCTGGGGGAAACAGATAGGGGTGCATGGTTGGTGCATCATTAGGGATAACTGTGTAACATCATGGAAATTATAAGCTTATTTTATTTTTATATAAATATTTTATTAAATGAATTAATTTATAATTGAAACAAACTAATATGAGGTTTAATATTATATGAGATGATTTTCTTTAATCAAAATAAATTTTAGATATAGATTAAGTTAAAATAATCCAATTATAAATAAATTTTATAACTAACCTAATAACAATGATAAAATTAATAAAAAATGGATATTAATAATAATTTAATATTAAGTAAATTTATTAAACTCTTTAAAAATTAATAATTAAATTTATATATATTAATTTTAAGTAATTTTAAAGAATAATTTTATAAAAAAATTATATTTAACATTATAAAATATATTGATTATTTGACATATGATATTAAATAAAAAAAATAACGAAGACTATAAACTGAGATTAAAAAAGAAAATAGAATATGTATATTGTATGAATAAGAAATTATTTAATATATATATTATAGAATTTTATTTTTAAGGCCAAATATTTTTAATAAATATGAATGTTCATATTTTGGAATATTATATTTAGTAATATTTTTGAATTTAATTAATATGAAAATTATGATTACTATAAAAATTATAAAATGATTATAAATATGAATTATGAATACTTAAATTCATATAAATGAATTAATATTTTAAATTATGAATTAAAGGTGATGCTATAAGTATATTAATATATGAAATTATTATTAAACATGGGTTATAAATATTAAAAGAAATATATTAGAATTATTAAATTAAAACAACAAATGAAGATAAAGGAAATTGAGGGTTCCAATTTTTGAAGGAGAGGTCAAACCCAAAAGAGGTATCGACTGTTGGTGAGATCCCGAGCACCGAAATAGAGTTCGATTTCAGAATGGCTTCGATTTTTATGGTAAGGTTGAGTGCAGATGGATTGAAACTGATTGACGAAATCATCTAGGGATATAGTACTCAAGTGAGGATCAGAGAAGGATCAAACACTAAAGGATTTTCACACTATGATGGTGGAAATCAAGAGAGAGCTGTCTAGGAAGATGATTTCATCATCTTCAACCTTCAACAAAGTGTTTTCTAGATAGGTAGGTGTATGATTTTTTTTGGTGTCCAAATCTTCTCGTTTTTGGGTTATTAATTCCCTTTTAAACATTTTGGCTTCTTTATTCAATATCAGAAACACCATGTTTGTTATTACTATGGATTTTTCTTCATTGATAATTATCAATAATTCAATATTTTTCATTGGTCATTTTCATATATGCATATTTTCTCTATGGTTCAATCAATGTATAAACCGAATTTCTAGTTGGATGTGGATTGAATCTTGGCTAAAAAAACATCATTTATTGTCATGCAATTATTTTTTCTTTTATAATCACTGGATTATTTTTATGTATTAAAATCAAGGAGTTGAGTATTAATTAAAAATTATAGTCTAGTATGATCGTTAAGCAATAAATTTGAACCATTTTTTTAGAAATCGAGACCACTCTGATTTCTTCCCTTATTGATTTAAATAGAGTTCCTCCTTTGAGATTTTAGCACAGTTCTATGTACACAAGCTCCAAAATAATTATTCTTGGTTCAAATGGATTCTTTGGTTCATTTTTGTATTTTTAAGTAAAGGATTATTCTGTTTTCCAAAAGAATATATAAATTTCATTTTAAAATTCTTATAAAACAATAAGTATTTTATTGAAAATTTATTTATATTTGAACTTATTATTTTACTAGAATTCCATATTGTAAATTTTACTTCAAAATTATTATTATTATTTTAATTATGTTCTATAAAAGGCAATTCAAGGATTTTTAAGTGTGTTTTTGAAAAATTAGAGTTATAATTTTTATGTGATTTTTTAATTCATGAATGTCATAAATGATAGAAGATATGGACATAATTTAATAATAGTATTGAAATTTCATGAATTTTATTATAAATTTTTTACTTTCAAAAATAATTTATATTTATTTCCTCTAAAATTTATGTGATTATTCTGGAAATGGATTTATCCCATTAATTTTTCTAAAAATGAGATTTTTCCAAGACTAGAAGTTATTTATTTTCTTCTATGAAAATAAATTGTGTAAAATTTCTAAAGGGTTTTTAATGAGTTTTGGATGAGAATGACACATCTTCCATAGAAACTATTTCCATAAAATTATATTTGAAGCTTTAATATCAAATGAGATAATGAGTAATAGGGAGTGAACCCATGACCTCAATGAGATGTTTTTCTACTAATGATACTATTGAGTGGCCACAAGGGTATCATAAGATATGTAAATTATCATTTTAATCAATAAAAGTATTATTATTTTTAAATGATTTTCAAGGAGAAATCTAAGATATTTTCACTGAGTGTTTTTAAATGGTTTTAAAATTTATAAGTAATTTTAATAGGTTTTGAATATATATATATATATGATTTTTATAGAAACCCTATCTTATTATTTTGGAAAGGAAAATATATTATCAAATAATTTGTATTTGATAGAAAATATTTTTAGAGGAATTTCAAAGTATTTTTACCTAGTTTTAAAACTCCTTACTTGGAAATTTTAGGCTCATCCTATGTATTCAAAATATTTTCATAGGTCTTTTAGAAGTTCCAAGATGGATGGATTTGTTTAAGGTGTTAGCACACATGATTCCAAGTAGTTATTTTATTTTATTTTTGGAACCTCTAATATTATGTAAGGTAATTTTCTAATTCTCTGGAACCTATACCAGAAAATATCTATGGTTGTGTAAACATTTTTGTATTTTTCAATTAATTTTTATTAAAAAAATACACCACATGTTTTTAATAACTAATCTAGAAGTTCAGGTTTGGGCTATTATAATGGTATCAAAGGAAGGGTGTAGATATATTTAGATATTATTTGTTGTCATTTTATGAAAATATCTAAGTGATAGAATTTTTATTTTGAACTTGTAGGTAATTAAGTTCCCTTAAAATATAAAATTCCAACCATTTTAGTTTTTCTTAATTATAAAGATAGAAATTCATAATTTTCTTAGGTATGATGAATGAATTGCGAGGGAGCAACTCATTTAAGGGGGGAGAATGTAGCATCTTGAAAATTATAAGTATAGTTTATTTTTATATAAATATTTTATTAAATTGATTAATTTATAATTGAAACAAACTAAGATGAGTTTTAAAATTAAATGAGATGATTTTCATTAATCAAAATAAATATTGGATATAAATAAATGTTATAATTAACCCAATTGTAATGATAAAATTAATAAAAAATGGATATTCACACTAATTAATCATTAAAAAAATTTAATTAAACTCTTTAAAAATTAATAGTTACAAATAAATAAATTTATATAAATTATTTTAGAGTAATTTTAAAAAATAATTTTATATTTTAGTTATATTTAACATTATAAAATATATTGTTCATTTGACATATGATATTAAATAAAAATAATAATGAAGATTATAAATTAAGTTTAAAAAAAATTGAATATGTATATTGTATAAATAAGAAAGAAGTTAGTATATATATGTATATATATATTAAGTATACAATTTTAATTTATTGTCAAATACTATTAATAAATATGAATGTTCATATTTTGGGATATTAAATTTAATAAATTTTTTTGAATATATTTAATATATGAATTAGGATAATTATGAAAATTATCAAGTTTTATAAAATTGAATTATGAATACTTAAATTCATATAAATAAATTAATATTTTAAATTGGGAATTAAAGGTAATATTTTAACTATATCAGCATATTAAATTATAAAAATATTATTAAATGTTGGTTATAAATACTAAATGAAATATATTAAAATTATTAAATTAAAAAAACAAACAAATGAAGATAAATAAAATCAAGGGTTTTGATTTCCATTTGAAAGTCTGAACCAAGAAGAGTTCTCAACCACCATTGAGAGTTTGAACATTGAAATGGAGATAGATTTAGGAAGGGCTTCAATTTTTAAGGTAAGACTGAGTGAGGATGGATTGAAACCAAAGGTGGAAATCATCTGACGATAATGGGATCAAGCATAGATCAAAGAAAGATAGAATACTGAAGGAGTCTCACACTCGTATAGGGGAAATCAGGTGCGACCTATTGCGGGATACAATCCCATTGTCTTCTACCTTCGACAAAGAATTTTCTATATAGGTAGGTGTATGGGGATTTATTTTTGGTGTTATTAATTACCTATTACTCAATTTATCTTCATGGGTCAATGCCTAAAATACCCTATTTGTTGTCATTCCAGATTTTTCTTCTTCGATCTTTATCAATAACTTACTATTTATTCATAGGCCATTTTTATATATGTGCATTTTATTCATGGTCAATCAATGTATAATATAAATTTTTAGTTGATGTGGACTGAAGCTCAGATAAAACAAACATCATTTATTATCTTGAAATTGTTTTTTCTTTCTTAATCACTAGATTAGTTTTATGTATTAAATTATACCAGTTGAGAAGCAATTTAAATTTATAGATCATATTTCTTAGCAAGTAATATATCTAAACCATGTGTTATGAAATTGATACCACTCTAATTTCTTCTGTTATAGATATAACTTGAATGCCACCTTTGAGTGTTTAGCACTATTTTGTCTTCTCAAGATCCAAAAAAATGTTTCTTGGGTCAATGGAATTCATTGGTTTATTTTTTTTATTTTTGAGGTAAGGTAGGATTTTTTTCAAAATCATATATAATTTTTTTGTTTTTTTATTCTCAAAAAAGAAATTATAATTTTTTTGAAATTTATTTCTATTTAAAATTATTATTTTACTTAAATTTTATTTTTGAATTTTTACATCAAAATGATTATAATTATTTTATTTAGGTTTTTTAAAATAGAATTAAATGATTTTTAAGGGTGTTTTTAAAAAATTAGTTTTATCATTTTTATGTGAAAATGTTTTTATATCCATGAATGTCATACATGATAGAATAATGGCTCCCGAGTCTCCGGGTTTCCGTCCCTCACACTAGGGTTTCCCATCGCCGTTGATCCCTCCCTCTCATTGTACTTTTGCAGTGCGAGGCCCTTCTCCGTTGCGGCTCCCTCTCCTATTGACCCCTTACTTAGAGGCTTCTGGCGAGAGCCTTTATCTCCTGGCTCTCTCCTTCTTGTCCCGTCGAGCGCTGGTCTCCTTTTCTTATGATTTCCTCTTCTACCACCTTCTCTAGTGATATGAAGCTTTTTCCTTCTTCTCCTTGCCTCAAACTCTATTGTGTTTCCCTCACCCTTTTTTTAGTTCTTCTCTTACAGAGATTTCCTTCTCGTCGCTCAGCCTTTCCCTTATACAACCCGAGTTTCTTTCTTCCTCCTCCTCTTCCCTTTCTTCCTTTCCCATTGTACTAAGACCCCATCTTGGTCTAATATGTTGATTCCCTATATGGATTGGGATGGTAATATTAGAGTTTTCGTATGGATATTCAACTTCTTGGGCGTTAGTTTGGCGTTTTCCTTTTTCTCAGGTTTTGCCTCCTCCTCTTTTTTTTCCCACTCTACCCGCTTGGCTTCGATGGAGCTTCGGTTTAAATTGGCGAAGATTACTATTTTTAAGTTGTTTTACTAGGCCCAATGATAGTTATGTGCTGAAGAGATCCTTGGATGCTCAACCTAATCTGACCCCAAGTGCCTATGCACCTCTCCTAGTTGGATCTGGTGTAGAAGTAACTACATGGTTTTGGGATTTTGGGTTCAACAATAGAAGAGATTCTAGATGCTGGAGTTGGAGTGATTTTTATTTGTTGGGTTCAGTTTTATTTTTCTATTTCTATAGTGTCCTGTTTTGGTTTTTATTGGATGTGACGATTTTTTCGGGCGATCGGGTGTCTCCGGCCCTAGTTTAATCGACGAAGATGATGATTTTGATGGACATCGATGATGGTTTGGTGTTTTTTATTACTGCTTGTGGTGGAATATTCCAATGAATATGGTGAGGTGATGGTATAATGGTGATGAAATGTATATGGGACGAGACTTTCCTCAATGCATCCGATGCAGTTCCTCGGTCGGCTTACAAGATTTGAGTGATTTTCAGTGATGATGGTTTGAATTATGAAACAAATGCATGTTGATTGTCTTAGCACGATGTTTTGATTCTGTTTTATTATTTTGATATTTGAATTATGTAATGTCTCTTTTATGATGTTGTGATTGGATGTTGAAGGATTCTGTTTATTCCCACTTACACTCAAAGTGAATTTGTAATAAAATAAAAAAAATGGATTGTCGTGGTCATACATGATAGAATATATGGTGACATTTTAAAATTAATATTGATATTTCATGAATTTTATTACAAAAATTTATTTTAGTTTCAAAAATTATTTTTATTTATTTCTTTTAAAATTTATGTTATTCTTTTGGAAATGGATTTATCCTAACACTTTTTAAAAAATGAGTATTTTTTTCAAGAGTAAAGGTTGTTTATTTTAATTTATGAATATAAATTAAGTAATATTTTGAAATGGGTTTTAATGGGTTGTGAACAAGAATGAATGATATTTAGTAATTGTTTTCTTAAAATTAAATTTAGTGCTTTTATATAAAATGAGATAATGAGGAATAGGGAATAAACCCATGAACTCAACTTGACATTTTTCTACCAAGGATACTGCTAAGTGGACACAAGGGTTTTATATGATATTTTAATTATTATTTTTATCCATAAAAGTATTATTATTTTCAAATTATTTTTAAGGAGAAATCCAAGATTTTTTCAAAGAGTATTTTTGAATGGTTTTCAAAATCATAAGTATTTTTAAAAGTTTTTGAAAGGTTTATTTATGTATATATTTTTCAAAGAAACCCTACCATATTATTTTGTAAAGTTTTATATAATATCAAATAATATTTATTTTATATTAAATGTTTTAAAGGAAATTTTAAAGTTTTTTTTCCCAGTTTTAAAACCCCTTACTGTGAAATTTTATGCTTATCCAATATTTTGAAAAATATTTTCATATGTATTATAGAATTTATAATATCGATGGATTCATTTAAAGAGTTTGTACATGTGAAGTCAATAACTTATTTTATTTTATTTTTTGAAAACTCTAATATTATGTAAGGTAATTTTCCAATTCTCTAGAACCTATATTAGAAAAAAATTCAATTGTGTATTTTTTAATTAATTTTTTTTCAAAATACATTGCATGTTTTTTGTACCTATTCTGGAACTGCAAGTTTGGGCTATCACAATGTTATATAAGAATGTTGTAGACAACTTTGATGATTTGGCATTATTATTTAAAAAAAATCTATGTGATAGAACTTTTATTGGGATCTTCTTGGTAATTAAGTTCCCCTAGATTATAGAAGTCCAGCTGTTCTAGTTTTCCTTAAATCTGAAGATGGAAATTCAAATTTTTTAGGTATGTTGAACAAAATGAGAGGAAAAAATTCATTTAAGGGAGGGGATAATGTAACATCATAGAAATTATAAGATTAATTTATTTTTATATAAAATTTTATTAAATGGATTAATTTATAATTGAACCAAACTAAGATGAGTTTTAATATTGCATGAGATGATTTTATTTAATCAAAATAAATGTTGTATATAAATTAAGTTAAAATAATTCAATTATAAATGAATGTTATAATTAACCTAAGAGAAATGAGAAAATTAATAAACAAAATAGACATATAAAATAATTTAATATTAATTAAATTAATTAAACTCTTTAAAAATTTAATAATTAAATTTATATAAATTATTTTTAAGTAATTTATGAAAATATTGTTATACTTTATTTATAATTAATATTATAAAATATATTGATTATTTGATTTTTAAAATTAAATAAAAACAATAATGAATATTATTGACTAAGTTTAAAAAAATAAAATAGAATATGTATATTGTATAAATAATCAAAGAGTTATTATATATATATATTCTGTATACAATTTTATTTTTAAGGTCAAATATCATTAAAAAAATGTGAATTTTCATATTTTTGAATATTAAATTTAATACAATTTATCAGAAACAGTGAGAACCATGAGTTGAAATCTCATGGAATTGAAAATTTTATTAGAAAAGATAAAGGTATCGAAAAATAAAATACAAGATTAAAACAATCTACCCACGCAAAGCCAAACAACTAAAAACAACAGTCACCTTCTATGTCTTCCACCCCTTCCTCATGAGCCACACTAGTTTCTCAGATGCCTACCCCTTTCCTAATGATTAGGAGCCTATCAAGTATCATCATGTTCTTCCATTCCTGTTAAATCTTACTCACTATCATGCATGTAGTGATTTGATGCATTGTCCTTTAGATCAGTCATGCTTCCTCCCTAAACATCCTTGCAACCAGAGGATTTTCCTCCAAAGTGTCCTTTAGAATTCCCAAATTTCTATTGAAAGACATCCTTGCTGTAAGATTTATTTATAATTTCAAGCAGAGTGAAATTACCGCAACCGACATGCGATGTAACATTCACACCCTCCACCAAGTTTGCCTCCATCACAACTTTATCAGGCACCAACCCACATGAGTGAACCTATAAAGGAGAAACACTACCAATATACCCAGCAATTGAGTCTATATTGGACAAATAAAGATTAGCCCATCCCACCTTGAAAGAGTCAAATTGGTTATATTTTTTATATGAGGCCATTTAAAACCCATCCCCATACAAAAAATTGGCACATGTATTCTTAGAATTTTCAATAAGTGCATCTTTAAACGAGAACCAACCATCCTAAACTTCATTAATGCAGCTTACATCTGCATCATTAGTTGATTGAAACCTCTTCCCCTTTGGGTCCGCATCCTCCCTCGAGTAAATATCAGTAACGGTGTGACCATTCACTACCTCCTTCCCCACATGTGATGTGGTGGGAGGTTTCTTACCAGCAGGAAAAGAGGGTATTCCAGCATGCTTAGTTTGAATATTTCGTACATTCTTGTAAATGGAGACATCATGTCCCACAATCCTGTAAAATTTTAAAATGGAAGGGATGAATTCATTTTCAAAGAGAACATTAATATTAACACCATTTTCAACCAGAGTGGCATATTCTGGTAATGGATTGAGCATGTCAGCATCTATAAGGACTCGAGAAAGGTGTAAAAATTTTCCTTCAATAATTTTATCACTCATATTAATGGGTTTACCAATTTATGAGAAAATATAATTACAAATTATTGGATGCCACAACACCCATCTCAAACTATTAATCCTGATATAGATTTGTGCATATATGAGTTTATGTTCATACAAATTTAAATTTAAGTCCCAAGAAGAAAGCTTATAAACAGCTAGATTTAGAGCATAGAAATTGGAACCCCAAACAAGAGCATGATCGTTCGCATTAGAAAAAATCATATGAAAATACCCCTTACAATGGGAATAATGCTCCAGTCGGTCATACCCCAAATATGAGATAGTCATGACTTAACCTCTTTAGTATTAATTTGCTTATCACCCTTGGAAAGAATCAAATGACCAATCAAAGAATACTTACATTCTTCCAGATGATCCATAAGATTAGTAGGGTTCATATGAATAATGATCCCATTTTCAGATATGGAAACATGAGGCATGTGATATTCATTTAAGTGATAATTAAAAACCTAGATATTTCCTTGATTTATGGCATCAAAAAGGGTTAAAACCTTCCTCAGGGTCGAATCACAACACAAAGGGCATGTCTTCTTCAGATTGGGCCTTTCCAAACATTGTTGCAGCAGATCTTACACTCCTAGAGCTTCATGAGCAGCTCTATCGGACTCAAGTAGCCTAGATGTTGGTGCTCTTTTAGCTTCGTCATGTCGCCAGGCTGTAGTTGGGGAGCTTACCTCCTTCCTTGGATGTGTGAGGAAAGATAGGATATTTCTGCCACCAGCCTCTACACCACCGCATCGTCCATGAACTGAATCAGGGTTTCCAGTCGCCACCACTATTCCCCTATAGTTCCACATTCCATCTCATTTTCTTTGTAATATTTTCATATTAAATACAATTTATGAATATAATTCATATATAAATTTTGATAACTTTGAAAATTATCAAATTTTATAAATCTGAATTATGAACACTTAAATTCATATAAATTAATTAATATTTGAAATTATAAATTAAAGGTAATATTATAAGTATATTAAAATATTAAATTATGAAAATATTATTAAACATGAGATATAAATATTAAAACAAATATATTAAAATTATTAAATTAAAAAAACAAAAAAACATAACATAAACCAATAGTTTCGATTTTGAAAGGAGATGTCGAACCTAGATGAGTTCTCGACCAATAGTGAGAGCTCAAAAACAAAAATAGAGATCCATTTTAGAAGGTATTTTATTTTTAGGGGAATTCCGAGAGAGGATGGATCAAAACCAAAGGTGGAAATCATCTGTGGATAATGGGATCGAGTGTAGATCAAAGAAAGATCAAACATTAAAAGAGTTTCACACTTGGATGGAGGAAATAAAGTGTGATCTATCCAAGGGGATGATTACATTATCTTCTACCTTCGGTGAAACATTTTCTAGATAGGTAGGTGTATGCGTATTTATTTTTGGTGTCCGGATATTCTCATTTTTTGGTTTTTAATTACCTTTTATTTATTTTGACTTCCTTAGTTAACATCTACACTACCCTATTTGTTTTGATTCTAGATATTTATTCTTTAATCGTTATCAATAATGCACTATTTTTTAATTGGTCATTTTTATATATTTCCATTTTCTCAGTGGTTCAATCGATGTATATACTAAATTTCCAGTTGCATGTCGACAGAATCTTAGCTGAAACAAACATAATTTATTGTATTACAATTATTTTTTCTTTCATAATCATTGGATTAGTTTTAGGTATTAAAATAGATTAGTTGAGTGACAATTAAAATTTATTGATCAGCTTTCCCGATAAGAAATTAATCTAAAACACATGTTTTGAAATCATGTGCACTCTAATTTCACCCATTAAGACTTTAATTAGATTTCCTTCTTCAAGAGTTTAGAAAATTTATATGTGATAAAGCTTTGACAGAATACAACTTGGTTTAAAGGGCTATTTTAGTTCATTTTTTGTCTTTTTAGGTAAGGGAATATTTTTTTTTCAAAATTATATATAAAAATTTTGTTTTCTAAAATTCTAAGAAAAGAAATTATTCTTTATTTCAAAATTTATTTGTGTTTAAACTTATTATTTTACATTAATTATATTTTTTAAATTTTACTTCAAACGGATAATTATTATTTTATCTAGATTCTTTAAAAGATAATTCAACTACATTTAAGTGAGTTTCTAAAAAATTAGAGTTATCATTTTTATGTGAATTTTTATTTATATTCAATAATTGAAAACATGATAGAAGGTATAGAAATATTTTGAAATTATTATTGAAATTTCATGAATTTTATTATGAACACATTGTTTTCATAAATAATTTATATTTATTTCCTTTAAAATTTATGTAATTATTATGGAAAAGGATTTCTCCTAATAACTTTTCAAAAATGAGATTTTTCCAAGTGTAGAAGTTATTTATTTTCTTCTATGATAATAAATTATTTATTATTTTGAAAGGGTTTTTAGAGGATTTTGAATGAGACTTGAAGATCTTCTATAAAAAAAATTATTAAAATTATTATTTTTTGATTTCATATAAAATGAGATAATGAGGAATTGGAACTAAATGTAATGACCCAAACTTTTTAAATGATATTTATTTACTAAAAATGTGTGTTATATTATTACACAAAAATATATATCCATTTAATAATTAAGTGAGTATAATTGAAATGTGACCTTTGGGTTTCGACCATTATATGACTGTTGGTCAATATGATCGTTAGTCAATATGATCGTTGGTCAATATGACCATTCAAAATAATACTCTTAATAATAAATTTGATGTTAGAATTGGTATTATAAATAAATATGATAATGGTTAATTAATGCAAAAAGAAGGTCGATGGCCTCATTTAGTAGAATAGTGTTGTACGAAGCCCATTTTTAGAAGGTTGGGAAAGAGTTATCATCATTAGGATTCACTCTTGACTGAGCCCAAGTTAAGATTCAACATGTTAATCTTGAACTAAATAGCCTATGGGAGAAGTTCAAGTTAGTGGAGATTACCACTCGGGCGATGTTATCCAAGTTGCTCCAAGAGCTTATCACCATCACACACCTTCCCCTTAGGTCTTATACGGGTGTTATAAGGGGTTATGTTTCATGGACTTAGTCACTTAAATTTTAATTCATTTTTTTCAATAAAATTTTTATTTCATCATATCCATTTTAAGAATATTTTTTCTTAAAAATTGAAATGGAATTTGATAAATTGATTTTTTTGATAAAAATTGTACTTTTTTGAGAGTTATAAAATAATATATTAAACTAAGGTTTTATTAATAGTGTTTATTATATTTAAATATTATTATAAAAACACTTTAATTTAATTACAAATTATAAAATAAATTTTTTATGTCTCAAAAATTTTACTATACATTTAACTAAGTATTTTCTGTGCGCTATTATTTTTAATAAATAAGTATTTTTACAGATAAATGTTAAATTTATCATATTTAGAGATTTATTATTATAAAATAAATACCATTTTTAATTCATAATATTTATATTAGTTTGGGGTGAATTTATAATAATTTTATAAAATACTTTAGATTTTCTTGAATAGTAAAAATACAGTTTGAGTTTTTTGTGAATTGTAAAAATATAGTTTGAGTTTTTCATTAAGTTTAACGACATAATAGCTATGTCATAATGATATAATGATTCATTTAAAATGATTTAATACTATTCTATGTTAAATTAACTTAATATGAGTCCCAATTGGATAATACTATGGAAAAATACCATGAGAAAGCCCATGGTTTTGCAAATACCACTACTGAGGTGTCCTCGAAAATTAGTAAAAAACTACCTCACTTTTGCTATAAATACACACCTATTTCTTTGTTTCCATTCATTATAAATTAATCCTCTATGAATCTATGATATTTTTACCTTTCAAGGATTCCTCTCAAGGTGTTCTCAAGCCCCCAAGGTCCCGATGTTCGAGTTTTAGGAGTCACTATTCAAGGTAAGGGAACGCTCAACTTCTCTTTTCCTTTCATGTTTCTTTTTTATGTGGCATGTATTTGAAATTTCTATACCCTAACCTTCTATCCATTTTATCCAATACATTTAATTTTTTAATATTCATTTATTAATGGAATGGTATTTTCCCATATATTTTTAATGTTTTCTAAAACCATGTTTCATACCTGTTATGCTGTTGTATTTTTGTCTCAAAATTTCTCTCTTTTTATCAAAAAATACTTTATTTTATTTTTTTAATACCTTAAACTCTTTCTTCATTAGAGGTATTCACATATATTTAAAAATTATCTATTTAATAATGGTATTAATATATATGAAACCCACATTCCTTTTTTATGGGTTTAAAATGACAAAAGGATCTTTCTTTTAAGAACTTTATAAAACACCATGATTTTGAAATGAAACATGTTTATTTTATTCTACACAGGTTATTTATGAGGTTTTTTATCAAGATAAATGGGTATCACATTAATTAATACATATTACGGGTGTTCCCTGATAGAACTTTAGTTCATTGGGTATATAGTTTAATCTCTAGATATGACATGTTTTTTCGATACCTTGGTGAATAACCTTGGTAATTTTTATGACACCTCAGTGAAAAACCTTGGTTATATGCTTACAAATGACTCAATTAAATTTTATATAAACATTTAAAAGTTATTATTCATGTTATTATTTTTATTATATAGTTCTTGATCATACCTTTATGTATTTCATCAAGTTCTTACTGATATTCCTCTATATCACAAGTAAACTGTTTCCCTTGTTTACCCTTAGTGGGCCTTCTGCTCACCCTTTCCCTTGTTGTATTTACATAGGTTACGAGATGTAATAAATTTAATTAGGATGAACCATGAATAATAATTTCATGTGGAATATAAGAATGTTTTAATTTATCATGTATTATGTACCTTATTTCTAAGACACTAAACTTTTATAGACCTTCTGTTTGTAAAATGTAATGAAAAGTTATGTAATAAAAGGAGAGATTGCATAGTTAGTATCAAAGGATAGCTTATTTATTTGTATAAATCAGGATATGAAAACATTAGTAATAATAATAAGTACAAGATAAAATATTGGAAAACATCCTATTATTTTGGTAATGTATTAAGTAAGTGGTTTATGAGTAAAGAAATCCCTATCTGCATACAAATAAGTGGATGTGGATTGAGCACATATGTATCTAGGGGTAAAAACTAAAAAAATGCTTTGATCTAGACTCAAATGGGAACTAGTGAATTATAATGGGCCTTACTTCACTCCTATTTTGAAACTCTTGAGGGATATTCTTAGTTAATCACAAGCTTTTTAGGGACTATTATGAAGGATTTATACAAAATGTAATTATTTTTAACGAATAAAAAATTTAAGCATGATGTTTTAATAAATATAATTATTTTAGAGTTATAAGATTATTAAAAGAAGTCTATATTTTTTTAGAAAATATTGAGAAATAGGAGGAACCGTGTAAATGGTGAGCGCAATGGACCATGCACTGATAGCCCTCTGATAGAAGCTAGAATGGAAACCTTCATGAGAATGATGAATCAAAAACTCTTGTTATGGGAAATAACTAGAATAAAGCTATGAGACCAGTTTCACCATGAAGGGAACAACATTATTTTGAGTCATTTATGTGTTAATGACCACCAATGTTCAGTTGATCTACCGACCCATTGATTATAGAATAGTGGATAAGCTCTATAGAAGATATCTTTTCTATATATAATTGTTCAAAACTAGATAATTTCAATCTGGCTATGTACTGTTTAGAGGGAGAAGCTAATTTGTGGTGGGAATTGATTAAAAAAATGGGTCCAATAGGAGTGATTGAATCTTTGGAGTGGGAAGAGTTTAGTGGAATCTTTTTTAATAAGTATTTACCTTATTCATTGAGAATGAAAATAGATAAGGAATTCCTTGAATTGAAGTAGAAATAGAACGAATATTTTGATAGTTATGAGATGAACTTCACAGGACCTTCCTGTTATACCAATATATTTGTCATGGATCCTAATGGGAAGGTTGATAGATTCTTCAGTGTACTGAGACCTCATCTACTAAATAATTTAGCCAACCAAGACTGTGACAACTATGTAGAAATTGTATGAAGTTCTATGAAGGTTGAACTAGTGTTCGGTGATATGCAGTGGTCTAAAAAATTGAATGATAAGAAGAGATATCTAGAGTTAAACCTGGTGAGGAGCTTTGATCAAGGAAGTAGTGGAAATAAAGTGAAAATTTCCACATACAATAAATTTGATAAGAAGCATTTGGGGAAATGACTACTCAGAAGTGGGAAGTGTTACAAGTTTGGAAGAGATGTCCATATCACTCGAAACTATCATAGTGAAGTGAAGCCTCAACTTCTAAACACAAGAAACAAAGGGAAGATGGTGCCGACCCTACCTGAAGTCCAATGCTTCAAGTGTGGACAACTTAGGAAATTTTTCAATCACTATAAAAAACCCAAGGGTAGTAAAGGGGAATCACCTTAAACCTCAGTATAGGACAAGGGAGAAAATTCATGATTTTTCTCTCATGATATATTTAGTTTAAACTTCAAATGATGTGGTGGAAGGTAATATTCTTTTTCTCTCAAATATATTACTTACTTTGTTTTATTCAGGTTCTATGAATTACTTTATTTCCTCCAAGTTTTCAAATAATATATAATCAATCCCTGAACTTCTATAAGTAAAGTTATCAATCAAGACTCCTGGAGGGATTATCCAAGAATAAGTAGTGTTTAGAAACTCTAGTATTCAATTTGGAAAGAATAATATAATCACAAATCTAGTATTCATTACTATGTTGGAATTCGACATTATTCTAGGGATGGACCGGATCTCAAATTATAATTATAAGATCAAATGAAAAATAAAGGAAATCTAAGTAGTCTTGAATGGAAAACCTACAGTTTTTTTTCAAAGGAGAGATATATTGACGTGAGTTTTGTCTAGAAGAACCACCCATAGCCTTATTTATAGAGATGATCGGTGAATACGAAGAAGGAAATTAAAGTGTATGAATAGAGAATATCCCTATCATTTAGGAATAAATTGAAGTATTTACCGAGGATTTACCTGGACCTACCCCTGAAAGAGAGGTAGAGTTCTCTATTGAACTCATGCCTGGTTCTAAGATGATATCAAAAACCCCTTATAGAATGGAAAATGTTATACTAGAGGAATTAAAGAATATTCTCCAAGATATTTTGGAGAAGGGGTTTATCCAGTCTAGTGTGTCTCCTTAGGGGGCACTGGTTCTATTTGTAAAGAAGAAGGATGGATAAATTTTATTATGAATTGATTATAGACAACTTAATAGGATCACAATAAAGAAAAAGCACCCTCTTCCAAGAATTGGTGATTTATTTGACCACCTTCATGGGGATCAATTATTCTCCATGATTGATCTTCAATCTAGTTATCATCAACTGAGTGTGAATAAAGAAGATATTAAAAATACCACCGTTTGATCAAGATATGGGAAATAATATTTTGTTATTATTACCTTCGGATTTGTTAATTCACCTGTTATTTTAATGGATTTGATGAATATAGTCTTTAAGGAATACCTTGATAGCTTTGTGGTAAATCTTATTGGTGTTATTCTGATATATTCCAAAATTTGCAAGGATAATGAGGATCATATAAGGGTGATACTAAAAACTATGAGGAAGGATAGTTTATTTAGAATGTTTAGAAAGTGTGAGTTTTGGATACAATAAGTTTCTTTCTTGGGGAACATTATAACCAGTGAAGGAATCTTAGTTGACCCTACAAAGATAAAGGTTGCAGAGGAGTGGCCTCATCCTATAATAGTAATTGATATTTGTAGTTTCCTTAGTTTAGTAGGATATTATAGGAGGTTTTTGAATTTTTTTTACAAATTTTTAATCCACTAACCAAGTTAACTCGAAAATGGGTTAAGTTCATCTACACAAAGGAGTGTGAGGAATGTTTCCAAGAGCTAAATAAGAGATTGGTTACTGCACCCATGTTAACTTTATCCTCTATCAAATATGGATTCACTATTTTTAGCGATGCATCTATGAAAGGGTTGGGTGTGTCCTCATGAAAAATGGAAAGATTATTTCTTATGCAATTCAACAGTTAAAGGATCATGAGCATAATTATGTTACACATGATCTAAATATAGTTGTGGTTGTTTTTTATCTAAAGATATGTAGACACTATATTTATGTGTAGAAATGTGATATATACACAAACCACCAAAGTTTCAAGTAAATTTTCACACAAAAATAACTGAACATGAGATAGAGGATATGGTTGGAACTTTTTAAATACTATGATTGTTCAATTCATTATCACCCTAGAAGAGAAAAAAAGTTTTCGATGCATTAAGTAGGGAGGAACCTGTTGTTTTTTCAATTATGAGAATTTAAGGATATCTTTTGATCAAATACCTAGTAAAACTGGACAAGGGAAGTTTAAGGGAACAGACATTATCAACCCTATCCCAAATGATTTCTCAAATATCATTATTAGAGAAGATCAATAAATCTCTAATATATGATCCTTTATTGAAAAATAAGTTCAAGGTTGCGATGGATGAGAAGTTTCTTGAGTTTAATATTGATCAAGAAGGTGTACTGAAATTTTTTACAAGGATATGTGTTCTATGTATTTGATATATAAAGAAGGATCTGATGGTTGAAGCTCATATCTCTACATTCTCTATACATCCTTGAAGCAATAAAATGTATAGGGACCTTATTTATAATTATTGGTTGGACAATATGAAAATGTAGATTTATGACTACATTATAAGGTTCATGATGTGTCAATAAGTGAAGTCAGAGTAGAGACTTCCTAAATGGGTAATACAACCACTACCCATACCAATATAGAAGTTGGATAATAACACTAGGTAATTTTTCACTAGCATCGCAAAAACATCCAAAGGAAACAATGCAATGTAATTTATAGTGGAACGTCTCACCAAGAGTTCCCATTTTATCTCTATTAGATAATATTTATCTCTTGACCAAATCACCATGATATATGTGAAGGAATTGGTAAGGATTTATGGATTTCCACTTTCTATCACATCTGATCGTGATATAAGGTTCACATAAAAATTATGGAGAAGCCTTTAACATTTTCTAGATGCCGAATTAAATTTTAGTATGGCATATCACCCTCAAACTGATGGAAAGTATGAAAGGACTATTCAAGCACTCAAAGAAATGATGAGAAAACACTAAATAGAATTTAAAGGTAGATGGGATCAACATATCCCATTAGTCGAGTTCTTATACAAAAAAAGCTTCCATTTGAGTATTTAAATAGATCCCTATAAGGATTTTATATGGGAAGTGATTTAGAACGTCTACTTTCTGGGATAAATCCAGTGAGAGAAATATTCTTTGGCCTAATATTATGCAATAGATGGTAGAAATGGTTCATTCTATCCAACAAAACATTAAGGATGACCAGAGTGAGAAAAAAGAGATTTGATAACAACCGTAGAAGGGACTTTGAGTTTGATGTTGGTGAAAAAGTCTTCCTTCGAATTTCACCATGGAAGAGAGTCATACAATTTGGGTAGAAAGGGAAGCTTAGATCCAGGTACATTGGCCCCTATGAAATCCTTGATCACATAGGAGTAATGGCTTATCAGCTATCACTTTCGGAAAATATATCTCATGTTCATGATGATTTCCACACATATCTCTTGAGGAAGTACATACCTAAAACTTCACATGTACTGAATCCATAGGTGGTAAAACTGGAACACAAACTATCTTTTGAGGAGCATTCAGTGGAGATCTTGGATTTTAGGGACAAGGTTCTATGTAACAAGACTACCCACCTCATCAAAGTGTTATGAAAGAACCACATGTATAAAGATGTGACAAGGAAACCAAAGAAAACAATGAGGCATAATTACCCTCACCATTTATCAACTGAGAGAATGTCTTGAAATTTTGGGGAATAAATTTCTTAATGAGGAAGAATTCAATGACCCGAACATTTAAAATGATATTTATTTTCTAAAAATGTGAATCAGGTTATTACACAAAAAACTATATCCATTTAATAATGAAGTGAGTATAATTTAAGTGTGACATTTGGGTTTTGACTATTATATCAATTTAACTTACTATGTGTCCCAAGTGTCAAATACCATGAGAAATCCCATGGTTTTTCAAATATCACTACTGATGTGTCCTCAGAAATTAACAAAAAACTCACTCACATTTTATATAAATACCCACCCATTTATTCATTTAATTTAATTAAAAAATAATCATCCAAAAATCTATGATAGTTTTACTTCCCAAGTATTCCTCCCAAGGTGTCCTCATTCCCTTAAGGTCCCGATCATTTAGTTTTAGGAATCACTATTCATGGTAAGAGAATTCTCAACTTCTCTTTTCCTTTCATGTTTCCTTTTTTTATGTGGTATGTATTTAAAATTTCCATACCCTATTATTATTTCCATTTTATACTATAACTTTACTGTGTTATAATTCATTTATGAATGGAGACCCTTGTTTTTTATCTTTTTAATGTTTTCCAAAACCATGTTTTATATCCGTTATGCTGCTAGATTTTCGCCCCAAAATTTCTATCTTTTTTATCAAGAAATTATTTAATTTTATTTTGTGAATACCCAAAACACTTACTTCTCAAATTTTATTCACATATATGTAAAAATAATATATTTTATTTTGGGATTAACATATATGAAACCTACATTCCATTTCCATGGGTTTAAAATGATAAAAGTATCTTTTTAAGAATTTTCTAAAACACCATTATTTTGAAATGAAACCCATTTATTTTATTCTCCATGGGTTATTTATGAGATGTTTTATTCATATCTATGTGGATAAAATTAATTAATACATATAAATGGTTCACCTTTAAATATCTACAATACATTGGGAAGATAATTTAATATCTAGGGATGACAAGTTTTATGATACCTTTGTGAATAACCTTGGTAATTTTTATGACACATCGGTGAAAAACCTTGTTGATATGATTATCAATGACTCAATTAAATGTTTTAGAAAAATTTTCAAGTTATTATTTATGTTCTTATTATTATGATATGCCTTTTTCTCATGAGTTTTTATATTTCATCATGTTATTACTAATATTACTCATGATTATACGTAAATTGTTTCCCTTGTTTACCTTTACTAGGTCTTCTGATCACCCTTTCTCTTGACGTGTGTCCCTAGGTTATTATATAAAATAAATTTACTTAGGATGAAACATGAAGAAAAATTTCAAGTTAAATAGAATAATGTTTTAATTTTTCATTTATTATGTACCTTATTTCTAAGACACTAAACTTATAAATACCATCTGTTTTTAAAATTTAATGAAACATTACATAATAAAAAGGCGGGATTCCATACTGAAACCACGACCTCAATGTGAAATTTTCCTAATAGTGATATTGCTAAGTGGATATAAGGGTTTAATAAGATCTATCATGTATCATTTTAATCCATAAAAGTATTATTATATTCAAATTATTTTTAATGGTAAATCTATGATTTTTTTAAGAGTATTTTTTAATGGTTTTGAAAATGATAAGTATTTTTAAAAATTTATTAAATGTATATATATGTATGTATTTTTCATAGAAACCCTAGATTATTATTTTGGAATGTTATATAAAAAATAAAAAATAAAAAATTTTATATTTGATATAAAACTTTTTCATAAGAATTTCAATGTATTTTTCATTGGTCCTAAAACCCATTATTGGGAAATTTTATGCTCATCCCATGTTTTCAAAATATTTTCACAAGTATTTTTGATGTTATAAAATATATAGAGTAATTTAAGGAGTTATATCAAGTGAGTACAATTAGATAATTCATTTTATTGTAAACTCTGATATTATGTAAGGTAATTTTATAATTCTCTAGAACCTATACTAGAAAAGATCCTCAATTATTTAAATAGTTTTTATTTCTTAATTAATTTTTAATAATAATAAAAATACACCTAATGATTTTCATAACAAATATGGAAGTGTGGGTTTATACTATCACAAACCACATGGATCAAATAATGTATCCTATTTTTATAGGGGCATGGTTTGTTGAAACTATACACCACTCTAGAAAAAATTGTGTGGTGTACTGTAGATGGTATATAGAGGGGAACATGGGTTTTTCATGGTTTTCTAGAACTATTTGGATAACCATCATGCTTAGAACCCCTTATCTAGTGGATTCACAAAATTGGCTCATGGTTTTTCCAAATCATACATCCAAACCATGTGCCTCATTAAAAAGAGTGGAAATTACCATTTTTTAAATATTTTCTTTTAACCATTATCCCACCTTTTTTCTCCTCTCACACTCAAGGCAACTCCCCATGTATGAATATTTACTCCTCTCCCCCTATTAATTTTGAGATATCCTCTATACAAGAACAAAATTGAGCATCGTTGTGTGTGTTGGAAGAATGAAAATTAGTCTATGATTCCTTATTCCATTAGAAGTTTATATTTATACATTTAATTTTATTTCAATGTGAGCTCATATGCACTATTTTTTGGGTGTTTTTTAGTTTCTTCAATTTTTATCATTTCATCTCATATCAAATACTGAGATTGGATGAGTGAATACTTCTTGGTATAAGGTAGGTAGTCTATATGATTTTCTCTAAACTCACAACATTTATAAATTATTATTAATGTTCTACACACTATACTTTCCATGCATTGCTCCTCAATTATAAATTGTCTCAAATTGATCACATAAACCTGGTTTAGTCATTCTAAGATACCCTTATATATGGTTATAGGTTAACAACTTCAACTAATCCACCCCATGGGTAGGTTCATTAATATAAATTGATGACTTTTATCCCTTTTACTAAAACACCACTAAGGTGTGTTTACATTTACCTAAAAATGTAAATGTCCCAATTTAGTTGATTAAAATTTATAAAATAGATAGGTTCCATGTTTAATACATGAACCTTATATGTATATCACTTGAGAGTGAGATTAACCTTCTTAGTTAAGTGGATGGTTATGTGGTATGGGTAAATTCTTGGACCAATGGTGTTTTTTAAATGATAGTAACTTTTGGATTGGGTGCCTAGTTTTACTTAATATTGAAATAATAATTTTAAACTTGGATTTGAAGAATTAAATTACCAAATGGGAATAGAAATGAATTTAATTATAAATGGGAAAGTATACTCACATGGCCCATTTGTTTTCTTATAAATGAAATGTTAAATGGTGTAATATGAAATTGTAAGTTGACATGGATAATATCATGAACTATAAAATAACTTATAAATTGTTATAATTTGGTAGGGTTTCCCTTATAAATTATAATAATTATGCATGATGTCTCTTATAAATTGTAAAACATTGGCATGATGTCACTTATTACTTTTGATAGTTGGGCATGGAATCCCTTACTATTCATGATACCCAGGAATGTTGTCCCTTATTATTTGTGATACTAGAGAATTGTGTCCATTATTATTCATGATACTCAAGAATAACACCCCTTATTATTTTTTATACATGGGAATAACATACATTATTATTAATGATACTGAAGAATGTAGTACCTTACTATTCTATGAGACAAATGGGCATAGAAACCCTTATTTAAAATATTTGCCTCTTATGATTATCCATAGAGGCATGGGTTATACCTTGGATACTAGCTAGTAATACATATATATTTTTACATATATATATTATCACATATATATCACATATACATACATATCTATTTACATATATACCTATATACACAGTGGCACACCATTAGAGATATTATTGGTTAAGCCAAAGCATGTATTGTCGGTCGGGTGTTTTTTGAGGTACTTAGGACCGACTTGATAATATTCATTTATTTACTAAATTATCTATTATACATGTACAATGATGTATTTTATAATCACAAAATGAATAAAATTATACACCTTTAGAGGTGGTATACTAAGTTTATCTCACACCCTGTTTAGGAAACTGTTTGTTACCCGAATAGAACTCGTGGTTATAGGTTTTTAATCATGGATTATGATTGCAATTTTACTCTTGTACAAGGGATATTAGGAGGACAGGACTGATCTAGGGCTCTGGAAAATCATAGAGAAAAAATTTAGGGATTTTTTTATTTAATTATGTATTATTTTTATAATACCTATTTTATGTCATCTTCTTGTACATTGTAGCATCATATGCACATGAATGGTTGTTATTTGGCATTTACCATTTCATCAGTGTTCTATTTTCATCAGTTATTATTATCATCATCTATTTCTATAATTTTCATCTACTTTCACTATTGAATTATTTATTTTATGTACCACTGTGATAATATGATCATGAGGGTATAGCCTCCCCACCGTACCATTATCAAACCCTCACTGCTAGTCTCCATCCTCTATGGTACAAGGAAATGTTCTTGAAGCCATGTGACCAATTAGCTCAAAACCCCATTTTAGTTTCTCCTAGGTCAATATGTTATATATATCACAAGAAATTATCCATTATATGGTAGTGTCAGTATAGGATAAATGACTAACCTTATCTTAATCTCCTTAAAATTCTATTCACATTCAACTGTCATGAGAAACTTGACTCCCTCTGAGTTCACTATATTCAAAGATTTTACAAACCTGAGAAAATTATCAAAAAATGTTTCTAGTATCCATGAAATCCAAAAAAATATGGATATAAGTTCAATAGGTTTGTTTGGTTCATTCTTCAATCACCTCCATCTTTGAAGGATCTAAATATAAACCCTCACTTTTGATTATATGACCCAAGATTGATAATTTTTATAGTTATAATTACCACATGATAAAATTTTCATAGAGTTTCACCATTATCAATGTCTTTAGAATAATCTTATAAAGATATTTACAATCTTACATGGACTTAGAATACACATAACTAAGACAAATAAAAACTACATAAAATTGATTAAGGTAATCTCTAAATACTATTTTCATTAAATCCATGAATATAGAGCGAGAATATTTCTATCTGAAAGGAATAACTATAAATTTATAGTGTCCATATCTTATATAACATATTTTATTAGGTATATTATCCATTTTTCCCTTCATTTATGGCATATAATTTGACGTTAAATATTTGAGAAGTATGTTTCCCATTGTAGTTAATCAAAAAATTAATCAATACAACATAGAGGATATTTTTTCTTGATCAGTATCGATGTAGAGATGCATAGATCTATCTTTATTCTTAAAAAAGATAAATGGTTCACCCTATAATGAACCATTTGGGTATATAAAACTATTATCTAAATTAACTTTGAGTTTGTTTCTTATTTTTTACAATATAATCTAGGTTATTCTGTAAGTATTTATTGATATAATCATAGAACTAGGTATGAGTTCTATTGAAAACTCAACCTCAAAATCTAGTCTATGATAATGACACTATTTATAAGTACGTTTAAATATTTTCTAAAAATATAAATTTTTATATTGATTTTTTCTTTTACCATTTGATTTAAATATCCCTCATTATTAGGTAGAAAGACTCATATTGGAGAAGTAACTTCCATAGAGAAGTCATAGTCAACCTTGTATAGATAGATGCTAATGGGTCAATTTAGGATATGAAATATGAATTTCCTATACCAAAAATTTATATAATCTCTAGATAGAGAGAGACAAACCATGTTTAAAATCACAAAGAATTTTACTAAAGGGAGAATAATAATATTTTCATGAACCATGTTCTCACAAATGTTTGTTGGATAGGAGTTATGGACATCAGAGGAAATCATAATATCCTCCGAGTTTTCAATAATAATTTTATATCTAATCACTGGGATAATGAATTGATACTGTTAGATATGAATGATTAGGTGGAACCATGATTAAAAAAGATATTTTCAATTCTTTAGTGGATGATGAGTGTACATTTCACCACTTTGTTTTCATAACCCAATTTATAAGTTGTGTTTGTTTATTATTTTCCTCAAACAATTGTATTTAGAGGTTATTCAGGTTGATTTTCATCCTTAACCCTTGAATTGGTACAATTTTTGGTGTAATGTTTATAATCTTTATAATTGAACCATTAAAGTGTAGGTGGTGCATTACGTTAATCATTCCTTTCATCTATTTAATTGGTCATCCTATCTATATCTATTTGACATTAATGAGCTTGATAGACTACTATTATACATTTTATGCATTTAATTATTCATTAGAAACAACTACCTATATACTTATTCCCATATTTTATGAATGTACGAAGTATAATACTATTTTATCTATGTGTTCTACCATTTATGTTTCTATAAAACTCTTTATTCCTATTATTTTCTCCCAAAACCTAATAATAATTGAAGTCTCCATATTCTATTTCCACCTTGATAAAACATAAAAAAGTATATTTATAGCTACCAAATCCCCTTATATCCAACACCTTTCAAAGTATTGGTTCTAATCCATGAATGAAATGATTAATTTTTCTTCTAAAGTAAATGATAAAACCACAATAATTTCTTGTAAGACTCATGAAGTTTTCTTTATAAGTACCAATATATTTATCTCTATTTCCATTCAACCCAAGGAATTATTTTTCTAATTTTGTGAAAAGAGATCAAAATAGTTTTTAAAAAAAAATATATTCTTAAACGTCTCTCATTCCATGTAGTCTATTTATTACTCCCATATTGTTTTCTTAATGAGGTTCAAACATTAATCTTCTTATCCTTAAAAATGATAAATAGCTAAAAATACTTTCATTATTTGAGCACAAAAAATTGAAAATATTTTTTATTTTATTTTTATCCATTACTCAGTAATTAGTGGTTTGGAATACCCACTAAAGAAGAGTAGTCATTTCTATATAAATTACTCAATGGTGATTTATTCCATTCGTATCACATTTGAGGGTTTTGGAATGGTTCATGTTATTTCTTTTATCTTGAGTGAGTTTGGTGAGAATATCCATGATATTTTATACCCCATATATCATTTCGTTTGTTTTCTCATTAGAACAATCATTTGATTATCCATCGCACTTTTTATTCACTTTGATATTCTTGGTTCTAGATATTAACTCCAACTAAAAAGGTTAGTGTGAATATTTAACAATAATATCCATAGAAAAAAATAATATGATAATGATAATAAATCTATAATTTTCTCTAATTTTGACATAGTCATTCCAAACTATAACATATTAGTTTTAACTTATGCCCCTTATGGTTCATCTTATTACATTACTTGTTTAGAATAGGTTAATTTAAGATTTATCCCCTTATTCTTCATAACCTAATCTCAAAAATATACTAATCTATTATTTTATACCAACTTGGATAACCTAAATATAGTATAAAAACATATTACATCATTTTACATGAGTATTTATTAATTATAATTGTAAATTACACCCTATAACCTATAGGTTTAGTGTCTTTTGATATTAGTTACATATCTAACTTATTTTACAAATATTCATTAACATATCCCATAAATAATCTTCACACTAGATACCATTTTGGATGTATCATGCATAATATTATTCTTCATTACCAAAGGTTGATCTTAAATAGTCATTAAGGGGGGAATAAGAGATATCTATTAAAGATGATAAGTGAGAATAAAATGAACATGTGGGTATTATAAAATAATTAAGGTATGTGAACATGATAAAATTAAATCAAACCGAACAATTTATGGATTATTGATCGTGAATCACGACCTAAGGATTTTAGTATATCATGAGAAATAAGGCATATGAATGCGGAATCAGGATACAATTATCATAATCCATGGAAATATAACATAATAATTTGTCATAACATAAAAATATTTTATAAGAATGTGTCATAGACATAAGCATAGAAAATCATTTATTTTGTCAATGATTACTTCCAAGACAATCATCACACATCGAATAGAGTTGAATAAAGTAGTGTATTGGGTTCAATACCTAGTCAAATAACTGTCATATAATAATATATAAATCTTTACCTAATGCATTCGAGGGATATATAATTATGATCCCACCTAAACCATAATTAAAAACCATAAATATGTTTTCTACGTGATCATGTTAAGATTGATAAATTAAACATCACATATATAACCTATGAGATAGAAATGAGTTTCAATATATAAAATAAAAGTAATGAAAATGATAAATCCAAAGAAAGAAAGTGTATGATTCAATTTATTTATATCCCCAATGAAATATAATAAATATTACAAGATAATTATATAGATTAAAAACACTTCATAAGAGTAATATAATATTTCTTATAAAATAAGATGAAATATACATTACATTTAGATATTTTTTTTCAAAATAAATAATTTATAAACCATTTTTATTAAAAATATTATGAATTCATATAAAAAAAATTCTTATAGAATCATGAAAACATGGAATGAAAGCTTCATAAATACAATATAAGACAATAGTATGAGAAAGTGACCATGTGAAAAATGTTAAAAAATTCTCATTTCAAAATTTTGTAAAATAAAGTAAATTTCAATTTAAAATGGATTTAAGATTTCATATAAGTATGGATAAGGACATAAATAATATAATAATCAAAGCATGGACATGGAGGAGAAATATTCCTAGCTAAAAATAAGAAATAAGGTTAGTTCCACTTATAAGAAAACATTTGGTTGAATTGGAATCTAAAATATGGTAAAATGATATAGATACATGTAAACCCAAAAAAAAACTCAAGGATAATAAAATGGATGTGGTTTTATAGTGAAGGAATATAAAATTTTTCCTAATGTTAATTTAAATAAAAATATATTGATTGTAATGTAAGATTGGAAAAGTAATACTTACCTTTACTCTTGAATACTATGAAGGTACTTTAACCACTTGTATAATAAAAATAGCCATATTAAAAACTTAATTGAAAATATAGATAATATATAATAACTTTTATAACAATATATTATTATCATTTATTACATATATATTAGTTAGTTATTCTTTACTTTCTTTATCAAATGTTTGTGATTTTGATTGTTCCACACAAGTTTCATAGTGGTGATGTTGACCCTCAATCATTGAGAACAAGTTCATATTTCATGAAATTTTTATGGTAGTTTAATATTTTTTTAGTATTTTTTATTTCCATTTTTTATTTTATAAAATTTATTGTTTTGGTTCATGATAAATAATTTATAATGAGCTTGTTTTAGGTAATATACTGATAACAGAGAGTAATACTATGATGACCATAAATTTTTTCATACTTAGAGAAATATATTCAAAAAATAAATTACCCTTTAATATAATATATTTTTAGTATTAATGTACCGATTATTCTTTATGTTGGAAATGGTGGTGATTTTATAGAATCGTTCACTTAGATGGTTGATCTGACCCATACAAAAAACATGTTATTCTAAGGAATGATAATGAGTATAGAGTTATATAATGGTAATATAATTTTTTTTAAAATAAAAATAATATAAATATAAAATTATTATTGTGGATAATTGTATTAATAAGTAGTTAACATGTGAATGTAATTGAAAAATATGGTGAAAAATTAGACACTTTCATTGATGGATTCGCTGATTCTCAAAATGAGTTCATCCAGAATGAAAAATTTCGGTCTCTTTTATTGATCCAAAGGCTACCAAACATATAATAAATATTTAATAGATTAAATAAATGGATATATTAAATATATAATCAAATTAAAATATTAATTTAGGAGGGGTAGGGGTGGGGTACATTTACAGGTAAGTTTTCAGTGTAATTTCCATAAATAAACATTCATTAATGTGTAAGGTTATCATTTTACAAGTAAAGTGAATCTAAATTGAAAAAATAATGGATACAGGTCATGAATAACATCATCCAAAAAAATTATGGAAATTTATATAGATATTTTCATCCTTTATAATTTAATTAACCATTATATATCATTTCACCATTATCATGGTAACTTAATATTTACCTTTATAACTCGTTCCTTGAAAAAACAATGAAATTGACCATCTTACATAATTTAGAATGGATGATTCCAAGTTTTGAAACCATTTAATCTATTTAAATTTATAAATATTAAAATTATAACTTATAAATAAAAAAATATAATATATAGAAAATATTATTTTAATAGAAAATCACTATGTCAAGAATTTGGGGATATTAATATTATTTCAAATCAATTTCTAATTAAATGATTGTTAATATATTTTTATATAAATTAAATCTTTTAATTTTTTAGAATAATTATTTAAATTTTATCAATTTAATTTATTAAGATAAAAATACACAACACTTATAAAAAATAATTATTTGAAAAATATACCTTTTAAGATTAAATAATTTAAATCAAATTATAATAATTTTTTTTATTTATATTATAAAAAATATATTTTATCAATAAATTGGTTTTATAATATTTGTTTTAATTTTATAAACACATCAAATAATTATTTAATAATAATAATAATGATATTAAATGAATAAAAATAAATATTTATATAAATTATTTTAATTAATTATTACTTTTTATTTCATTATGTAATTATTTATTATACATGAATTATATTATTTTATAACTTATTACTATCAATTTTAAAACACTGACACATATATAAGATAAAATTATATCCAATGACCATATATCCAATGACTATATTTCTAATGAACATATGTCCAAGGACCATATAAATAATGGTCATATATATATTGAGAATATTTTATTTCAATATATCATTACAGACATGTATAAAATCATTCATAATATTCTATAATTACATTATCAAGTTGATTATCATATTTAAAATATGTTATATTCTTTTTATAGTCATCATTGGGGGTATGATCTTCATGTATAATGGAGATGTTGATAATTTTGAACCTTTAGTACTTTTATTTACATATGGTTTCATTCTATTAGTACTTTTACTATTTATTTTTACTTTTATTATCTTGAAATTTATTCCATTTTTTATGTTAATATTTAATCATATTGAAATAAGGCATTGTTCATTTTAGCTCGGTGTTGCATGTATCACAAACTATCAAACACATATTTTTTATTTAAATACAAATATATACTAGAATATTTAGGAGTTATGTGCTCTACTAAAATTCGCATCCATATCCTACTTTCATAAATAATTGATATATCATAAAAAATAATATAATACATCATACACCCCTCTTCATTTGAGTTCAAAATCCCCCAAACCTGTCCATCCCCTTTCAAAACTAGGAACTTATTGGATTTTATAAATCCATATTTGTGTAAAAAACTTATTTGATGATTATATACCAACTAGAACTAATTCCTTCCAAATATTAGGAAACCTTATAAGTTATTTTTGATAATCAAGGCATGTTGTATGGTTTGGGAAACCATCTCTCAGATTTCTCTAACTATTATTAATGGCATTAACTCATAAAAATTATGCCATGTTTTCATAGGATTATTATTAAATATTTTTTAATATACTCATTTTACATTATTTAATTTAATGTATCAATAATTCATTTATGGAGGCTCCCATAGGTGTTACTTTTTTTATTCAGAAAAGTTACCCATGCATGAGCTCATTTTTTCAATAAGTTCATGTCCTTATTTTGATTAACCATAAAAAATTATTCTAAACAATGTTGTCTCTAAAATGACCAAAAAATTATATTTCCCTATAGTAACACTCTCGCAAGCACTTAACAAGGTTCTCAGTTGAGTGTAAAAGGATTTAAAACACACCAAAAACAAAAAAAAGTCACACAAAACACACAATAGGAAATAAAATAAATATTCATAAACTATATAAATTTCCCCTCCCTAAACTTATTTCATAAAATTTATTTTAGTGCATTATAAATGTTATAAATACACTCAACAAAAAATGATTTAGGACATAAATCAACAATAATTTTTTACTCTAAATCACTTTAAAATAAAAGGATTTTTTATTATCCTCCGGTAAATTCAACTAAAACAAATGACATAGTATTATTAACTATAAAAGTCTTCCCTATCTTGAATAATTCTTTTGTAAAATAAATTTTAGTCTAGATTTGTAAATAAGAACATTATTTGTTTTATTAAAATTCATTTTTTCATTATATTATAATTTTATACCTTTTATTTATCCTTGAATATTCTATCATTATCAAATGAATGTTTTAAAATTTCATCCATCTCCTGTATCTATAGATTCTTTCAATAATTTTTTTAATGTCTAGGTTTTTCTTCATGATCACCAAATAGGTTTTTTATTATAAATGTATTGAAATGTGATATATCTTCCTATAAAATACCTTATAAATAAAAATTTCAATGGGACCTATATAAAATATTATTTAACCCTATTAGGTGTCATCATATCTATGTATCCAATCATTCCTATTGGGGTTGGTTTTTTTACAAAAAATATTTTTTAATTCTATATTGGTTATCTCAACAAGATTATTAGTCTTGGTGTCATATGTTTTTTAATTTCATTTGTTCACTCAATATATATTCATCAATTTGTACATGTTACTATTACAAAATTGAGTTCCGTGATAACTGATTAAGGTTCATGGTATTTGGAATCAATGGAATATGTTAATATTAAAAGGAATAAAATAAAATAATAGTCATTAGTTTTATTGTATTTGGATACAACTTAATTTTAAAGACAATCAATAGAACTAAATATTTTTAAATACTCAAAAGTAATCATAAAAGGCCCCACAAATTCAATTAACTATATATCCTAAAATTCAAAAAATTTCATGTTTTTTAGGAATTTATTATCATTTTTACATATTTGTATTAAATTGACATTATTGTATCATATTATAAAATTCATGGGAATAATTAAATATTTTTTTCCAATATAGTATATATTCTAAAGTATTCATATAAGTTTCTTTGGGTCCAAAATGACCTCCATAAGAAAATATGTGTTTAGAGGTGAGTATTGTGGGTGATTAACTTTTTCATAAGAACCTTAAAATTATTTTATCACTATATATTCTATAATGTTAAGGCTCATCAAATTCATAGAGATTTGATTAAACTTTAGGTCTATAAATTTGGTGTGAAGGGACCTATGTGTTAACAATGAATATTACCATGGAAGCATACCATGGTACTTCTCCTTAAATCAAAAAATGTTTCCCAACTAACATGAAGTAATTGATAAATTCCTAGTTATAAAATCATATGAAATAAATATTAAGTAGTCTACTCACATGGTTTGAAACATGGTTTTTTGTTCCCCATTTTTCTTTGATCTCTATATCAGTTTAATATAATAGAAACATCAATATCACTAGACATATATTAGCATTTAACTTCTTTATTAGGAACATAAATGTTGAATGAATAGAAATAACTACTACCTTGCTTCTTATAAATCATGATATTAATTTATCTAAATCATAAATAATTTCATTAAACTCTATTTTAGAAGTGGTGTAATTTTTCTGGTATATTCTAGTGTCATTGAGGCATATGGCATGACATGTATTTTTTTCATTCAATTATTTGTAAATGTATTTCTACCATTGTAAATTATAATTGATTATGAAATAGTTCAAAACAATTTTCACTAAAATTATGTTTTTATAACTTTTATTGAAGATATAATGACTTTTTTCTCATCAAAATATTTCATGAGGGAATCATTAAAATTAAACATATTGTGTTTTTGAGGAAAATTCTACAATGGAAAATATATATTATTGAAATATTTTATGAACATCAAGAGAAACCCTACACGTCCTAAGGACATTATAATATGTTTTACACATATATGATAATAAAATGTAGTTTTTATTTAAATATTTGATTTGTTAACAACAATTCCATTCCTTGAAATAACATGTCGAAGGATAAATCCCTTTTTCAACATTGAAATAATATTTTAAAAAAACTAAGATATAAATCCTTTTAAATGCATGTTTTCAAAAAATAATCCATATTTTAATATAAAAAATAAAATTAATATCTAAAAATATTGAATTAATCAAGAAACAATTTAATAATATCTCCAATAATGTATTATGAAATAATTATTTTACACCTTTGGAAAATAATGAGTGAATTACATAATATCAATAGAATAATTACATAAGAAATAGTTCCACAAAAAAAGTGAAGGTTGTTTTCTCTTGGTCATCTGGGTAAATGAGAAATTTTAGTTCCTTAAATTTCCATCTAGAAAGAATTAATTTTTCTTTACAGATAATACCTTGATGATTTGGTTTATTAAGGCTATTAATAAATTGTTATTTTTAGCTACTTGGTTTAATTTCATATATTCAATACATACTATCTTATTGTATTTCAATAATATAGGTAACAATAATTTTTTTTATTCTCATTAAGGTAATGTCATGTCTTTTTGGGAACAATATAAATGATTCTTAAACACTGTGAGTTAAAAATAAGATAAATTATGCCTTCCAATAAGAATTTCTCAGTTCACTTTATTAATTTTTTCCATTCGGGTGGGGTGTACTCTTCTTTAACATTATATATATAGTTTTTTTATTCATTTTCAATGAAGATTCTATGTATAGAGATTCATTAACTAAATCTTGGTATGTCTCCTAGACTACAACCAGTGGCATCCATATTTTCTCTCAAATTATCTATGATTTTAAATTATTTTTCTATTGATAATTTTTATAAATTATTTCTATCAACATATCTCCACCCATTAACTAAGAATATTTAAATTCAATTTGTAGTGGTTTCAATTCATATTTGGGTGAATGAATAAGTAATTGAAATACCTTGGATTCATATACCTCATTAATTATTTTTTCATGCAAAAAAACCATATTATTATTCAAATTAGTATAGAGTAAGTAATAAAATCTATAAATGAATGTACAAGTTACCTCATCATATATCCATAAAAATTTATGGTAGTTTTTTATAATCATTTTTAACTAAATTATCAAATTGAAACTTATTACCAAGACTCAAAATATATATTAAAATAATATTTTTCTCTTGTGGAATGGATCTTTATAGTGTGTAAGTGTAAAAATTCTATATTCCTCATTAGGAAATTTACTTAAATTAAAAATATAGAATTTAATTATGTTTTCATGAAATTAAATTATTAATTCACCATTATGTACATTGACGATAGTTCTGGATATCTTAAATAATTTTATATGTCAGATGATTAGTGGTTTTTACTGTAAAATTTATTCCACTATATTGGGGAAATATAAGTATACAAGAAAATCATGTTTAATACTCTCAATTTCACATCCTCAAGCACTTCAGTTGGAAAATACAAGGATTATATGGCCAGTTGGACTACCACTATAATTGGAAATGTGACTCCCTAGACCCAAATTCTAAGATTTGGTGATCATAGACTCATACCTCATATACTTGAAATGATACCAACCGTAAACGCCTAGAAATGACCAACCTTAATTAAAAAATAAAATTATTATTTCATATCTTGCAACAAATTGATCTTTTCAATTTTAGATATTTATAGAATTAAAAAAAAACATAAACTAACAATTCCCATTTTATTTGTATAAAATGAACAATTTTACTATTATATATGAAAATAATTAATTCATGATAATACTTTAACATCACACAAAAATTATTTCATGTTATCCCTCTAACTATGTCACTGTACTAATTTTCTCCATAACCTAGGGAAATGGAAACATGAGAAGGGGTGAGACCAAATGTTTAGTAAATTAAACATATAACTAAAGAAATCATGGAATAAAAATGGAATAAACATTATGGAAGGAATATATAAAAAACATGAAGTCACAATCAACATGAATTTGAAATCATTATACATCCATTAAAATAAATGAAAACATGTTTATCAATAATAAAAATATCATATTGATGGAATTCATAATGTTGTATATACAAACCCCTACTTTCAAGGTCTTGTTACAAGACACTTTACTTATCATTTAGACCAAAATCAAGAAATATTGCTATCATGGCCTTATTCTAAGACACTATTATGTTATAGGAAGAGGCACACACCAAACCACAACTAGTTTTGTATCATGAGACTTATTAATGCATTGAGGGGAAATATAATGTTGGGCCTGAACCATCACTTTTTAAAGTCCAATACATTCACTATAAAAGAAATTTAATAAAAAATACATTATCAACGTTGCCAATAATCATCCATAATGAAATAAAAATATATAAAATAATAATAATTTTCCCCATGTTAATTTAATATCAAATTTTATATGTTAATATCATCCAATCTGATTTATGTAAAATTTAATATTCATACCATATAGAAAAACAAGCATACAACTTAGTCATTACTAGAATAACATGATCATAACCTATTAAGAGAAAGAAAGTTCATGGTTTCAAAAGAACACATATCAATAAGTAAGAATTATTTTTCAAAGGAATTATGTGGTGGGAGTACATATCCACATAAATAATTGATAGAATACCACATAACACAATCTAAAGTTAGAATTAATCTATACTTTATGAAATACTTAAAGGGAATGATCATAACTCAATGAATGAATATTGAGTTACTAGAAAATCTTTCTACTAAGGAAAAAATTGATTTAATAACCACCTGATTAAGGGAAAATGATTTGGATAGTAAATCCCATGAAATATAAGTAAAAGAAAACTCACAAGATAGAAAATCAGTATATGACCATACAAAGGGATCATGGTGAATAACATGTAACATGTATCGAAAAATAAGAACTAGGACCAAGAAAACCATTGTGGGTTGAGTAACAATTATATAAAAACCCATTGAAATAGAGGGATTAAAATTAAAATTAAAATACAATGATTATCATATAATTAATTATATGATATCTCAAATGGGAACTATATACACAATATAAAAGAAAATAGGTTCATAATAGAAAGTGTGTCTCAAAGAATGAAAATTTGAGATGAAACCCTTAAGCCTAAGTAACACATTTGGATAAAAAACACCCGAGATTAAAGAAATGAAATATATATTTATATACCATGAAATAAAAATTATTCATGATTTAATATCTCAAATTTTTAGTATACACACCTCAAAAATGAAAATAGGTGTATAAATATGATACTTTTCTCAATAAAGGGATAGAAACCCATACCTCATGTTACTAACATCCATGATCATAATTTAACTACCTTTATCATAAATATTTTCATTAATAATATTTATAAATAGTAATTCATTTCTTGAATTCTTTCATTTTTCCACATCAGGGTTTATATTTTTAAACATTTGTACTAGTTTCATAATAAAGGTGTATGTGTTCATTATTAATTTAATGTTAATCACTTCAATATACTTAACCATACTATTATTAATTATTTTTAACTATTTATATTATTTTAAATTCCATACATTTTTTAGTTTTAGTCATTATCCTTGAAGAAGAAATGGATAATAGGCATGTTTCAGCGATCATTGATAATAGAATTGGGTTTGCTTAATCAGCGATTTAAATATTGATATAAAATCGCTTGATTTTTTTTAATTATTTGTACATTTATATGATATGATACCAGTAATTTTTTCACATAGTCATTCATGATATAAATTCATAATATTGTTCAATTAGGTGGATAAACCGACCAAAACATGAACATCCCCTAATTTAATAAATGATCATGTGGTGATTTTCTATAATATCATTATAATAGGATCATGATGATATTTTTTAGTGTGATATATAAAAATTGAAAATAATTAGAAAAATAATTAATGAATATTAAAACATTACCCAATTTGAGTAAAAGACTATCCTCTTAGACTACTAATTTTAAATAATTAAATTAACAACGATCATTTGTTGATCATATAATTGACAGGTTTTTAATTTTTTTATTCTAGAACCTTAATGATTTCATTAAAATAATATTTATTCTATAATCTAAACATTATATGAAACCTTGTAATGAAATTAAGGAAAATGAAATACATTGCATCGCTGAGGGGGTAGTCTGCACAACACACGAAAAATGGTTTTGTTTTACTTAATGAGTGGGATATATAAATAAATAATTATAATTAAATTAATATAGTAACATTAATGTATATAATTGATAATAATATCTTAATAATAGTGTGTCCAGAATAAATTTGAAAGATGATAATTAAGAATAAAATTAATTAGTTGATAATACTCATGCCGAGAACTAGAAATTTCCTTGGATGTCTCCTTGAATTTGAAAGGATTAGGAAAAAATGAGTGATAATAGGGTTATGTTATAAGGGTAGGGTTATATAGAGAGAAAAATGGTAGTGATTAAAGGATAAATTCTAATGAAAGGTGTGTCTTGAGGTGGTGAACCTGTTACCATTTTATAAGAGAAGGAAAGGGTGGTTTTGGAGCAACTATAACATTATTAATAATGGGATGTTTCTATTCAAGTTTACAAGGGAAAACATTATAAAAAAGGGGATAAAAAACAATTTTGTTTTTAAAAAAAATCAACCAGTCCTTTTGTGAAAATTTTTAGTGATTTTTTTATTTTTATTTTAACTTTTAAAATTTTACCCTAATATACATTCACTTTGGTTATTAATTTAAGACCCTGGTAATTAATTTTAATTGAAAATATTAATATTTATCTTTTCACATAGTTTTATACCTCTAATTTTAAATTTTAAATTAATTTTGTTAAATAAAATTTCTAAATATGTCAAAAGATAATTTTAAAATAAATTCACATAACCGTGTAAAAATAATTTTTAGAGAAATAACATTTCAAATATTTAAATTTATATATAAGATAAAATTACATGTAATAGTCATTTTAATGATGTAACTTGATTAATTATAAAAAAAATAAAATATATGCGGCTTCCATGTAAATCAAAATTTAATCTTCTTTGGAATGAACTTGATTCCAAGAAAAGACAAAAATAGCTTTTATATTAAAGTAACATTTTAATTAGTTGTAAAAAAATTTTCCATAGGTTTTCTAAGTTCAAATAATATATCAAAATGAATAATATGATTAATAAAATTTATTATTTTTTAATTAAATGGTTTTATATAGTTATAGTCCATTCTTATATAATGATAAATTTAAACAAATTACTATTTTTGCTAAAACTGTATTTTTCGACTAAAACCCATCATTTTTTAGAAAAAGTTCAAAAAATCATAAAAAATAAATTTTGATATCAGGAATTCAAATATTAACTTCATTTTTAATTAATTTAAAATTAAAAAAATTTGAAATATAGTTTTTTAAATAACACCATAAAATATAATTGAGAAATTGTTTCAATTAGAAAATGACATTTTAAAATATTAATTGTTATTATTATCATTTCATATCATTTACCAAATTATTTGGTGTTAAAAATTATTAATATCATGCATAATTTATCATCATTATTATTTCTTTAAAAATTTAATTTTTTATTGCATAAAAGATCATTTTTTTGAAAAATAGTTTTCAAAACAATAAAAGATCTTATTAGTAATCTTAGGTAATTTAATTGGTATTCATTCAAATTAATGTAGTATTTATTATTGAGTCAATAAGGTTTCCTTATGAATTTTTCATTCCTTTATGTTTTGAAAATCACAAACACTCTATCTCAAGGAAAAATTTATTTTCCCTCTGATTTATTGTAATAAGGAAGATTTTCCTTTCTCAAGGAAATTCTATTTTTACTTAGATTTTCCTTAATAAAGAAAATTATTATTCTCTAAGGAAAATTTATCCTTACATATTTTTCATTGTTCATATTTTGGTTTCTCTTAATCGAACTCTTTTAATTCTTAAGTGAAAAATTCAGTTCCATATCTAAAACCTCGAAATTATATAAATACTTAGATATGAAGTATTCTATTTTTAGGTTCTGAATTTTGACTTTGAATTATCTTAAATTCAGACTAAAAATTCTCTAAAATTCAGACTCTGAATACTCTAAAATTCAGATTCTAAATTATTTTAAATTCAGACTCTGAATTCACTGAAATTCAGATTCCAAATTCCTTAGAATTCAGACTATGAATTCCTCAGAATTCAGGTTTTGAATTCTTTATAATTAAAACTCCGAACTCATTAGGATTAAGACTCCAAATTCATTAGAATTAATACGCCTAATTCTTTAGAATTCAGGTTCCGAATTCCTTATAATTCAGACTCCAAATTCCTTATAATCTAGACTCCGAATTTCCCAAAATTCAGGTTCCGAATTCCTCAGAATTCAGACTACAAAGTCTACAGAATTCCGATTTCAAATTCCCTGAAAAAAAATCCAAATATCCATGTAATATAGACTCTTAATGTTTTCTTCTTAGAGGCCGAACTTTATTCTTCCTTAGAATCTAAAAAATAGATTTGATAGAGCAACCATATTTTACTTACCCTAATTATAGTTATGAAATGATGTCGTGCAATCTGTTTTTAACAAGCCATTGTTTGAGTGACATGTGTAAAAGACCCTCTGAGATTCAAGAAAAAATATAACCATTAGAGGAGGGAGATGACCTTTGGGAAAATTCCTATAAATAGAAGCTCATTTGAACGATCTCAACACTGTTCTATAACTATAGAGATTACTTGCTGCTGAAGTGATTTCTAGAGATAGAGACTCTCATGATTTGTGTATACTGAACATCTTGTTCATCTTGCTTCATGCGACTCTACTTGATTCTGTGTACAATCAAGGGCTTTTGGGGATATGAAAACAAATATTCCAACTACCTTAAAGTTTGAGTACTTCCTTGATAAGGAAGACAGAGGTGCTGACTACCTTGAAGTTCGAGGGCTTGCGGGGATAGCAATATAGACTCCAATATTCTTATTGAGGGCTTACCCTTGTGTGGGTAATATAGAATTTCTCAAAATTATAAATCAATGGACCTTTATCTAAGGTTTTTGGATACCCTACTCTCTGGGTTAAAAGATTCTAATTGATACTTTTATTGTTTCAAGTTTATTTTATTCTACATTTTGATTAATAAGAAAAGTATAACTATCTTATACTTTCTTGTACTTGTACTCTGATTAGTAAGATTCTGTATGCTTTAAGGTAGAATCTTTTTCCTTGTAAACTTCGTTTAAGTTTCATTTCTGGAACCATATTTTCAGAATCTAGCAAGTTTGTAGAAGTAAGAGGTCTTGTGAATTTACCTTATTTAACATTTTTAAACAATAAAAAGTTTTATACCATCTTTGAAAGTTCCAAAGGAATTTTTAAAGTATATAATTCACCCCCTCTTGTATATTGAGCATCTACATTATTTTTTTATCCTAAAATTGGTATCAGAGGAGGAATCTAAAATACTTATATTCACATATAAGTTTTCTTACTCAAGTTTCCTTTGCTCTATATTTTCCTTACTTAGGAATTTTTTGTCCTTGTTTACAAACTTCTATTATTAACAATGTTTGTGTGGAAAGATATTTTCTTTTATATGGAAGGAATGAATATTGGTTCAATTGACAACATTAATCCTACTATACCAACAATATTCGATGAAAATGATTATAAATATTGGAGAGATCTTATGAAGACTTTCGTCATTGACACTGGAGTGGACAACTTTGTTATGTTTACTAGAGATTAAAAGATTCCTAATAAGGAAGTCATAACTTTTACTAATCAAGAAAATTTAGAATATCAACTAAATTACAAGGTACACAATACTTTTCTTTATTCTATGACTAAAAATATATATAGCCCTATTTCATCTTGTGAAGTAGAAAATTGTATTTAGAAGAAGCTTGAAGTAACTCACTTTTGAACTTCAAAAGTTATTGAAACTAGAAGAGCTATTATTAGAGTTGAATATCATAGTTTATGATTTCCTTATGGAGAACCAATGTGAAAGGTATAATAGAGGTTTATGACTATTGTTAATAGCTTAAAATCCATGGGTGAAAAAGGATTAGATGATGTAGATCTTGTAGAAAAAATCATATATATCATGCCTAATGAATGGGAATCTAAGAGGACAGCTATAGATGAAAACATAAAAGTTACCTAGATTTCTATTGACGAGATTTTTGGAACTCTTATTCAACATGAGACTAGATTGAAGAGATATGATGATATGAATAAGAAAAAGAATGGATATGGCAGTGTTTCTTTTACAAAAACTTCAAATCATATGAAATCCTGGACTCCTGAGAGAGTTATAAGATCCAAATCTAAGAGGACTGTTATTCAATCTGAATCTAGTGGAAGTGAATCTTCAGAAAACGAGTTATCCAATCTTGCTCGAAGGATGAACAAGATTGTTGGACAGAAGAACTTTCAATCTAGATACAAGAATGAAGAAAGAAAAGACAATAAAGATTCAGAAGTCACTTGCTATGAATGAAAAATAACCAGACATATAAGGCCAGATTGTCCTATGCTAAAGAGAAAAGATAGAAAGGAAAATCATTCTAAGTGGAATAGAAAGAAGTAATAAAAGGATAAATCTATGAAAGTTTTTAAATCCAATGACACCTGGAGTACCATTGGTGGTGACTCTTCTGAAGAATCCTCAAAGTACGAATCTTCTGGATAGAAGAATCTTGGTCTGTTAGCCAAGTTACCTATTGGAAATAATTGTCTAATGGCTAAGGTACATAGTGCTGAATCCATAACCAATGTATCCTTGAATGATAATTATAGTGATAGTAAATATTATGAATCCTCGAATGAATAATCTTCTTCTGATAAATATAATACTTTACCTACTTATGAAGAAGTGTCTAGGTTTTCTAAGCTACTTGAGAATTAAAATTATAAAGTCAAGAAAAATCTTGATAAGGAAAACTGTAGAATTACTATTCTTACTAAGGAAATTCAGATCTTTCTAAAGATCTTGATAAGAAAACCCTTGATTTTGAAAGTATTTAAAAAAATCGTGGGGAAGTTAATTCTGAGACGGATAAACTTTCTATGGATCTAGAAAAAGTAATTTCTAAGAAAAATGTTTAAGAGAATAACTCTAGTGCTAAAACTAATGTCTTTAAGGATAAAAACTTAGTTATTAAATTGATGTCAGAAATATTTTCCTTGAGGAAGTGTTTTTCAAACCTTACCTTAGGTAAGGAAAATTTTGATAAGATGTATTCCAAAATTTGACCTCTAAGGAATAATTATGGTTTTTGCTATACTCATTCAAAACCAATTTTTAGTAACAATTATTTTATACCTCAAAGTGCTCCATTTTGCACTAAGTGTCAGTGTGGTGGGAATTGGGAAAAAAATTATTCCTTAAAAAAAACTCAGTCTTTAGGTTTTCATAAAGATTATTTTTCAAAGAAAATGTAGATTCCTAAAATTTTTATTTTTGAAGTTTCCAGATCCAAGAAAGTTTGGGTTCAGAAAGTCTAACATTTTTGATTTTCAAGGAAGTAAATATAGTACTAACAACAATACACGGTACATGGATAATGGATGTTCCTGGCACATTACTGGTAACAAAAACTTCTTTGAAAATATTATCAAGACGAAATGAGGAAAACTAACTTTCAGCGATAATGATCAGGGAGAAATTATTGGTATAGGTAACATTGTTCTTATTATAAAAAATTTGATTTCAAATGTTTTATTTGTTAAAGGTCTCAAGCACAACATCATTATCATAAGTCAATTATGTGATAAAGTTTACCTTGTGAATTTTAGGAATGAAAAGTGCTCAGTACACAATTCAAAGGAAGAGTTTATTCTTTCTTCCAATAGGCAAGAGAATGTATACACACTAAAATTAGAAGACCTTAGGAGTCAAGATCTACCTTGTCTCAGTGCAATGGAAGACCAATATTGGTTATGACATTGAATTTTAGGACACTGTAACCTTAGCAACCTATGTAAACTCTCTAAGAAAAGACTAGTTAAGGATCTAATGAAGCTTAGATTTGATTCTTCAAAAGTTTGTGATCCTTTTCAATATGGAAAGCAACATAAATCATGCTTTAAATCAATTGGTGAAGTCTCAACTACGGATGCATTATAGTTAGTGTATATAGATCTTTTTCGTCCAATACAAACTAGAAGCCTTGGAGACAAATATTATGTATTTGTTTTAGTTGATTATTACACTAGATTTACATGGGTCTATTTTATAGAAAATAAATCTAAAGATTTTTATTATTTCAAATGTTTTGATCCCATGTTAAAAATGACAAAAAACTTCCATTGATAACTATTCATAGTGATCATGGAGGATAATTTTAAAATTCTAATTTTGAAACTTTTCGTAGTAAAAAAGGCATTACTCATAACTTTACAGCATCGAGAAATCCTCAACAAAATGGTGTTGTTGAAAGAAGAAATATAATTCTTCAAGAGATAACTAGAACCATATTGAGTGAATATTCGATAGCCAAACATTTTTGGACTGAATCTATAAGTATTGATTGTTATACTATAAATCAAGTTTTTATTAGACCTTTTCTTAACAAAACCCATTATGAGTTATGGAATGGTAGAAAACCTAGATTTTCCTACTTCAAATTATTTGGATACAAAGTATTCATCTTGAATACTAAAGAGAATTTACTTAAATTTTCACCCAAAACTGATGAAGGAATTTTCTTAGGCTACTCCACAACCTCTAAGGCCTATAGAGTTTTAAATAAAAACACTTGTACTATTGAATAAATAGTATATTTCAAATTTTACGAAACTGATCCTTTTGTTTTTAAACAACCTCAACCTACATCCTCAAATGTGTTTTAAAAAACTGATTATCAACCCTTGATAGAAGATCCTTCTGATAATGAAAATTTCCAAGAAAATATTTCTGATTCATTTACCCCAGAAGATTTCCTACAATATTTTTATGAATAGGATTTACAAAACCCAAATTAGTTGTTTCTTAAGAATCATCCCAGTGATAGTATCATTGGTGATGTAAATCAAACTATAAGGATTAGAAGTTCCTTACGAAATGAAATAGAACATCTCGCTTTACTTTCCAAATTAGAACTAAAAAGAATTGATGAAGATTTAGGTGATGACGGTTGGATAAAATCTATGCAAGTTGAGATAAATGAATTCAAAAGGAATAAAATCTGGTCATTTGTTGAAAGACCTAAGGAAACTTCTATTATTGGAGTAAAATGGGTTTTCATAAATAAGTGGGATGAATATGGAATCATAGTATGAAATAAATCTAGATTGGTTGATAAAGGCTATAATGAACACAAAGGGATAGACTATGAAGAAACCTATGCTCCAGTAGCTATACTTGAATCCATTCGTATTATACTTTCCTTTGCAGCATTCTTCAACTTCAAACTTTTTCAAATGGATGTTAAATGTTCTTTTCTTAATGGTTATGTTCATGAGGAAGTTTTTGTTAAACAACCACCTGGTTTTGAAGATAACAAACATCCTAAACATGTTTTCAAACTTACCAAATCTTTTTATGGACTTAAACAAGCTCCTAGATCCTAGTATGATAGACTTACATGATTTTTTCTTCAAAAACATTATGTTAAAGAAAATGATGATCCAACCATTTTTATAAATAAAGATAAGAAAAATGTTTTGATTGTTCAAATTTATGTTGATGACATTATATTTGGTTTCACTCAGCAATATTTAACTAATTATTTTGCAAATCTAATGAAATATGAGTTTGAAATGAGTATGATGGTTGAGTTAACATTTTTCCCAGGTTTTCAAATTTCTAAAAAACCAGAAAGAACTTATATATCTCAACATAATTATATTAAATATCTTCTTAAAAATTATGGATATGATAACACTAAGAGTATTAGTACTCCCATTAGTACCTCAAATTCACTTGACCCTAATGAATCTGGGAAACCAATAGATCAAACAACATTCAGAGGTATGATAAGAAGTTTACTATACTTGACAGCTAGTCGAACAGACTTAATGTTATCAATATTCTTATGTTCAAGATATCAATCCAATCCCAAGGAATATCATTTAAAGGTAGAGATTTTTTTTTCACTAATTAAAGGGAACCATGGCTTTAAGACTCTTTTATACCTCTGGAAATGATTTTGTTTTAAAAAGCTTTTCGGATGCTGAATTTGGTGGATGTTGAATGGATAGAAAAAGTACATCCAGAACTTGTCATTTCTTAGGATATTAATTAGTTTCTTGGTCATGAAAAAAACAACACTCAATAGCACTTTACACTACTAAAGCTGAATATGTAGCAGTTGGAAGTTATTGCACTCAAGTATTGTGGATGAAACAAACACTCACAAACTATGGTATGAGTTTTACCAAAACACAAATTTTGTGTGAAAATTCTAGTGCTATTTCCTTAAGAAAAAACCATGCACATCACTCTCATGCAAAAAAAATAGATATTAGGCATCAATTTATTAGGGATCACACACAAAAAGAAGATATCGTTCTTCAATTTATCAGAACACAAAATCAACTTGCTTATATTTTTACAAAATCTTTAACATCTGATAGATTTGAATACATTAAACAGAAGTTAGGAATGATAACCATAAGGTAATCTTCCTTATTAACTTCTTGTGTAAACCTATCTCTTTATAGTAACAAAATTCTTTTCATAGGGGGAGTACATTTTCTTGTTAGTTAAAAATTTTTGTAGTCAAAATTTCAGTAGTTAAAATTTTCATAGTTAAATTTTTCGCAATCTAAATTTTTTATAATCTGAATTTTTCATAATCTAATTTTTTTGCAATCTAATTTTTTTTTGTAATCAAAAATTTTCGCAATCAAAATTTTCAGAATCTAAAGTTCTTTGAGAAGAATTTTTCTTATTACAAATCTTCCTAGAAATCCGAAAGGTATGTTTTTTTCCTAAATTCTCATAATCATCTTTTACTTGTTAGAATTTTCATTTGGTTTTTAAAATTTTTGGATTCACTTTTCCTTAAATTAGAATGTTTTTTCTTAAAACCCTCAAAAGATCGGAATCTATAAAATACTTCTTTGGCTATCATCTCTACCGTCAGATCTTCTCAAGAAGTTTTCAACCGTTGGATCAATCAGGGAAGTTGAATCGTCACTTCAATTTCCTATATTAAGGACCCCATGATGGTTGTCCCACATTGAATCCCAAGATCTTGCATGTTGAATCTCTGCACTTCCTACTTAAGAACATTCTGAATTTCTCTGGTCTTTCTTAGTTTTGAAGATCTAAAGAAGCCTCTCCTCCAAAAGAAATGACAACCGTAAAGGAAATATCTTAATGGAAGATTTATTGTGAAAGGTTGGTAGAACCATACTTATTTAATAAGTATGATTCAATTATCTCAAAGAACATGAAGTTAAATAGATGGGAGAGTGTAGTTATATCTAAACCCAAGGAAGAGGATCTAGTGATTCTGGAGTTTCTAGTAGAGTTCTATGAATTCATATCTTTTTCAATAAAGTAGGCAAAGGGATTTGTTTTTCAAGAGTTATGGTAAGACTTACTCTCTTTCTTATTCTAAGGAAGCTAGTCAGATTGTAATACCTTATGAAGGAGAAGCTGAATTTTGTTTGCATAAGTTACATGATGTTTAGGGAAGCTTTGATAAGGAAAAGGCCATAGAGTGCCTTGGTTTAGTTGGAGTCAAGACTCTGAAGATTCTTCATCTTTCATCAAATTTCCAGATTCTTGAACTTTGGGCCCAAGGAATTATCATTACAAGGAAAAGAGATAAATATTCTCTAAAGAAAAGTGATATATATGTTTTGTATTTCTTATTAAACCTATAGAAGATAAATCTAGTTAAGTATATTTTGGTTACAATTGGGAATATCAATTATAAAAATCTCAAGTCTCAGATTATCATGTATCCAGAAATTATATCAAAGATCATTGTTTCTTGTTTAGAATCAATGAAAATTTCCTACAAATCAAAGTCAAGAAATTTCAGGGTAATGTTTCTAAGCGATGAGACTCTAAGGAGAATGAAAATTGGATTTTCTGGTGAATCTGGAGAGTTTTATGATTTATCAAATAAAGAAGTTGAAGTTTTATCAAAGAAACCTATTGTAGCTAAAACCTCCAAGAAAGGTGGAAAAAAGAGGAAAGTAAATGAAATTAAAGAGATAAAAAATGTTTCTATTTCCAAGGAAACTTAATATGCACCACCAAAGTCAAAGAAGCAAAAATATTATCCTAATGAGGTAGTTGAAAAATGGAGAGAGGATAAGAAAAACAAAAAATAAGGGGAGCCTAAGTTTGTCTTAGACCCTGCTGAGGAAAAACCCTTAAAAGAAAAGGCTAATGAAGAACTCGGGAAGAAAAAAAAGAGAAGAAGCAAAAGAATAAGATGTTTGAGGCTGAGACAGTACAATATATTCTTAAGGATATAGAGAAGGCTTCTGAGAAAATTATGGTACCAGAATCCTTTTTAATAGAATCAATCTCAGAGACTCTGGGAAAGAATTTGGTGATTTCGGAATGAGATCAAGAAGAAGAAATAGTGCAAAAAGAAGAAGTGGAAGAAGAAAAAGGAAGTGGTGATACCAAGGATTTGATAATGTAAGTAGAAGATTATCATAAGAAGGAGAGTCCTTCTGAGAAGTTATCAATCCGAACTTCTGAAGCCAAGTCTTCAAAACTTTCCACCCCAAGAAAAGATGAGAAGGGTGAGGAAGAAGTAAATAATTTTTTTGAAGAATAATGTAGCAATCATGATTTAATACAGCCAGAGGGTATTGAGGTAGGAGCTCAGAAGGAAGACGTTGATGACGATAAGATTTTTCAGCTATCAGATAGTGAACATGAATCACCTAAACAAGAAGAAATAATTTCAAGAATAGAGATGAGAAAGTAGGTTATATTTGATACTCTTACCAAGTCTTTGGTCAGTTAGAAAGATGTTGGTGCTTTATAGAAGAGGAAAGATGATGTTCTTGAAAAGGAATCCTCATCAAAAAATCATTCAAATTCAGAATCATCTTCTCTTGGCATTGACTTTGTTGTTCAATCTTTTAAGATGTTAGTAGGTACTATTATATTATTTCCAACCATAGATTCAAGATTCCAAATTCTTCAGAATTCATTAAATAAAAAACAAATTCAGTATCCATGGTGATGGATAAGTGTGTCAAACATTAGGCTGATTTCAAAAATAAAATTCATTAATTATGTATCCCATAAAAGATCTTGCAAGAAGATGACTAGATGGTCAAGGAAAACTATTGAAGAGATGAGAATTCTCAATGAGTTTCAAGATAATGTCAAGGATACTTTTGAAATTGAAGATGCTAAGTTCAATGATCTCACCAAGTCTATTGAAGAAAATATATCTCTTTAAGAAACTATTTGGAAGCAAGAAGTGAAAGATCTGAATGGGAAATTGTATTCAGTTTCTCAGAGTTGGAATAGGGAAAGGTATCTTAGAATCAAACTTTAGGAAAAACTTGCTAAACAAGAAGAAGCCTTGAAGGATTAGGCTAATATGCTTAAGGATCAGGAAGAAAAAATTAAATCCATGGAAAAGAAAAGTGAGATCAAGATCATCTACTCAAGCGTATGGAATATGATCACAAGGAACTCAAGAAGCTGAAAAATATTGTGAAGAAGTTTTTGATGAAAGAGAAAGAGGGATAATTTCATTCAAATCCAATCTTTTGTTGTATTTTCCTGTTGTACAAATTCTTACAAATCTTAATGAAATTTTTGTTGTACTTAATATTTTTTTTGGTTGTTTAGAACTAATATTTTAGGTACCATATTTTCTTTTCCATTCCCTTTATTCATTTTTAAAAATAACAAAGGGGGAGAAAAGAATGTTACAAAAAGAATAATAAGTAAAGAATAAATTTCCCTAAGTAAGGGGGAGTTTATCTAAGGGAATGTTTTTATCCTGAAGATTTTCGTATGCAAGAAAATGTAAAATATCATTCAATAAATAAAGAATAAAATCCTTAGATATTTCAAAACCTAAGGGGGAGTTAGTTTTATTCATTATGATCCATAAGTAAAGGTATATAAGTTTTTATTTTCATGTTCATAATAATTTGAATATCCTTATATTTTTTTAGTAAGGATGTTTGTGCTTTCCAAAAAGGGGGAGATTGTTGATTCAATAAGGTTTCCTTATAACTTTTCTATTCCTTTATATTTTGAAAACCAAAAACACTCTATCTCAAGGAAAATTTTATTTTCCCTAATATTTATTGTAATAAGGAAGTTTTTACTTCCTCAAGGAAATTATCTTTTTACTCATATTTTCCTTTATAAGGAAAATTCTTCTTCCCCAAAGAAAATTTATCCTTACATGTTTTTCATTGTTCAAATTTTAGTTTCTCTAAATATAACTCTTTTTATTCCTAATTGAAAAATTTTGTTTCATATCTAAAACCTCAGAATTGTATAAATACGTAGATATTAAGTATTCTATTTTTAGGTTCTGAATTCGGACATCGAATTCCTTAAAATTAAAACTCCAAATTCTATGAAATTCAGACTTTGAATTCTATGAAATTCAGAATATGAATTCTCTAAAATTCAGACTCCGAATTCTCTGAATTTTTGACTCCGAATTCTCTGAAATTCAGATTCTGAATTCTCTAAAATTCAGAGTCCTAATTCTTAGAAATTAATATTCTAAATTCCTTATAATTTAGACTCTGAATTACTCAGAATTCAGGCTCCGAATTCATTATAATTCAGACTCCAAATTCATTAGAATTCAGACTTCAAATTCCTTAGAATTAAAACTTCGAATTCCTCAGAATTTCGGTTATGAATTCCTTAGAATCCAGACTCAGAATTCCTTATAATTCAGACTCTGAACTACTCAGAATTTAGGTTCCAAATTTCTCAGAATTCAGACTTTGAAGTCTATAGAATTCCAATTCTAAATTCCTTGAAAAATAGAATCCAAATATCCATATAATATAGACTATGAATGTTTTCATCTTAGACACCGAACATTATTTTTCCTTAGACTCCAAAAAATATATTTGATAGGGAAAACATATTTTAATTAACCTTGTTATAGTTATGAAACGATGTCATGCATTCTGTTTCTAACCAACCAGTGTTTGAGTGACACATCTACATGTCCCTCCGATATTCAAGAAAAAATATGACCATTAGAGGAGGGAGCCGACCATTGGGAAAATTCCTATAAATAGGATCTCATTTGGAAGAGATCAACATTGTTCTACAACTCTAGAGATTACATGATGCTGAAGTGATTTCTAAAGATAGAGACCCTCATTCTTTGTGCGTACTAAACGTCTTGTTTAGCTTGTTTCGTGTGACTCTAATTGTAACTGTGTACAATTGAGGGCTTCTGGAGATAGGAAGATAGAGGTGCCAACTACCTTAATGTTTGAGGAATTCCTTGATAAGGAAGACATAGGTGCCGACTACCTTGAAGTTCAAGGGCTTTTGGGGATAGCAAGGTAGACTCCGATATTCCTATCGAGGGCTTACCCTGGTGTGGGTAAGATATACTTTCTTGAAAGTATAAATCAAGGGACCTTTATCCAAGGTTGTTGGATACCCTACTCTTTGGGTTAAAATATAATACTTGATACCTATATTGTTTCTAGTTTATTTTCCACTACATTTTGATTAATAAGGAATGTATAAATATCTTATACTTTCTTGTAATTGTACTCTAATTTGTAATATTCTATACACTTTAAGGTAGAATCTTTTTCCTTGTAAACTTTTTTTAAGTTTCATTTCCAGAACCATATTTCCAGAATCTAGCAAGTTTTTAGAACTAAGAGGTCTTGTGAATTTACCTTGTTTAACATTGTTAAAAAATAGAAAGTTTTATACCATCTTTGAAAGTTCAAAAGGAATTTTTAGAGCATACAATTCACCCCTCTTGTATATTGAGCATCTACATTATTTTTTCGATCCTACATTTATATTCATTATATATGTATATTTAATGAAGAGGTTACTCTTATTCATTCTCACTAATTCAATGGATATTTTTTTAACAGTCATACATAAGAATTTATATATATAAAAATATACAATAGTCTTATTTAAGTTTGGTGTCATTTGTGGAGACAACTTTACAACACATTGAATTATCTAAAGGTGATCATATATTAGAATTTAGAGGTGTTATAGGCATGAAATATTTTATCTACAAGGAATAAAATATATAATAAGGCATTACATTAACTAAATCTCTATGATAAAAAATATAATTAGTCAATGGCATGACCCCAATAGTGATGGGAATTAATAATGTCTCTGAATCATTGAATTAAGCATGAATTTTTCGTGTAATAAATGGTGACACATTTCTTCATAGATCGAAACATTAATTTCCTCAATGAATTCATTCACTAGTTCATAGTTTTTTAATGATCTTGGAATATTTTAGAATCTGTCCAAGGGAATTCAAAAGACAAATTTTGATTTTAACCTATTTAAATGTGCCCAAAATTTTCTTTAAAATTTATTATTCATGAATATTATTAGATTTAGTCTTTCATAAAAATTGAAATTGGTTGTTTTTATTATAATTTTATTTTTTCAGATTGAGTTCTTCATTCTGTTCATTATTTTTTAGATTTTTTCCACAAACATCCTCAAGTTATCATGTTTTATCTATTACACTATATTCTTTGTACCATGGTTAATTTCCCAGACACTCCTAGAAGTTTCCAATATTATTTGTATTTTTATATTTGGTAATGTTTGAGATGATATATTTACATGATTGTTAGTTATAATTTTTATTATACTGACATACTGTTTTTTATTTATTTTATATTATTTTTCTTTTCCTCTTTCTTTGGGCCTTGTTGATTATGAACGTGTGGTTTAGTACTAGAGGAATATTATTCATGTTTTTTTCTTTGTTGAAATGTTTTTGGTTGGTAATTATATTGGTATTCATGCTTGAAAATATTTTAGAATAGTGTAGGTTGATGAAATTGTTGTTGAAGTGTTATGGACTAATTAATTTTATTTCAAAAACTATTCTAGACTTGGGAGTTGTCACTCAATAAATGATTTAATTTTTGGAATGATTTTTTATTAAAAGGAAGTATTAAAATACCCAATATACTTTACTATAACACACTGACCATTAAAGTTATTTGTTTATGAACTAGTTCCACATACCATAAGATGTGTAGGTTTTTTATTTGATTAATTAAGGTCCATTTACCTTACTAAAGTGTTAAGTTTTTCATTCTTATATTCAAAAAAATTTGATTCAAAATATTTCATCTCAAGGAATCCTCTAGTGGTATTACCTATTGTTAATAATTCTAGTGAGTTATTTGAAACCTTAACCTAAAATATCTCAATTTAACTAGTGAATTTTAAATTAATTCTCCCCCATGAGATTCATCATGTAGTTTTTTTTGTCATTTTCTAATATGTACTTGTAAAAAACACTAGTAAGATACATTACTCATTGTCTTGTTGTGAGAATATTGTATAAATCATTATAAATATCTCTCACTACACATATGTTGTGACTATTATGTATTTTATGATTTCATAAATTTCCTTTCTCATGGATTTAATCTTTGGTATTGGAAAGAATAATTGAAGAAAATTCCTTTGACTCTCATCCTAACTTGTAAATTCTTATTATAAAACTATGTAAAACCAATATTTTTCTATGCCTAGAAGAGAAAAGTGTAATTTTCTCCATTTTAATTGTTCCTATACTACACCTCATGGATTCAATGTAGCACAAAAGATAGTTAACTCCTTGATTTGATTAGTGTGATAGTCACTTGAAGGACTATAAAATTTATAAATAGTTTGATTAACCTTGTTTTCAATTTAAACTCATTTTTTAATATACGATGCACAATTTGAATTTTTGTATTAAAAAAATGGGGTTTAAACAAGTCTCTCAAAGACTAATATATATTATCTTTTGTGCTTTTAGATTCTCACTGAACACTTTTATATTCCATTGTGTGTATCAATAAAATATTCTAAATTTAAATATATATATTCTAAATGTTTCAAAACACCATATCATTAGAAATCAGTTTTCTATCAATATATAGATAAAGAGTGAACAAGTTGTTAGTATGGGGAATTTTAATGAAAATTATGTGTGTCATTAGGTGTTATAATGTTTTCAATATCTCCCAAGAAATGGTGAAATATGATTCAATAGGGTTTTAATTATTACCTTATAACTAGGTGTTCAAAAAATGATTATAAATCCATGGTAAAGGAGTATAGTGGGACCTCAATTTGTCTATAATAAAGTTTACAATTTGAATTAGTGAAAATATCAGGTGTTAAAATAGTGGGGTTTATGTATTATTTATGTGAATTAAAATGAAAAATAGGGATATGTAATAGAGTAATAAGTAGAATATTGATAACTGATTTATCAAAGGGGAAGAGTGCCGATAAAATGATGAACTCTCCTCTTACTACTTATTAATGGAACACCAAGATCAAGAATATCCCATCTCTTAATATTAATAAATTAAGTTTCAACACTAAAATAATCTCTATAGGCCAATAATTTTTCTTCTATAAATAGAGGAGTGATGATCAATCTCACAATACCTCTAACAGATGACTCAATTCAAGTTTATAAGTAAAATCAAAATCGTTAGATATTGATTTGTAGTAGTTTAGAGTGAGTTCCTATCTTTTCACTCATGTGATAGAAATCACCAAAAAATAACCACATAATCACTCAATTTCCATCATATATAGAGATGAATGATTGGAGGGAGGGAACAAATGTATAACAAATGAAATGAACAAATTTATCCAATTTATAAATGAATCTGATCACACAAAACATGAATAACGTTCAATATAAATTGAGAGCAATAGAATAATAATATGAATAATAATGATGTATAAAAACTCAAGAATTACAAGGAACCCTTGTTGGATTAATCACTGATGAGGATTTTATCCCTCTATGTGAATAATCATAGATTTAGATGTTTATCTCTATAGAACTTAATAAAAAATAAACTATAGAGAATTATAACTAGAACAAATCCCAAAAACCCCTAGATAGAGATGTTAATCCATAATTTATATGTTTCTATATCTAACTAGATGATTCCATGTGTCCTTAATATTCCACTAATAGATTATATATAAAGTTTGAAGTTATCCTTTGATTAAAAAAGTGATGGTTAAACTCCAATTATCTCCAAAAAAATCATATCTCTTAAGGATCACATGACACATGTTTAGTTTTTTTATCTTTTATTCCCTGTTTTGGTTTAACAAATTTATTGGAATATTTCATTAGTACCCTCAACCTTTTCTTAGATTCCATGTTTTATGTATAAAAAATAATGGATCTATTATCTTAGGTGTTTCTTTTAATATTTTGTCCATTTTAGATGGAATTGGTTGATAACTATTCCTACTATGAATGTTTACACTATGTTGGATAGCCAACGTACTCTATGTTTGGGATTAGGATTTCATGGAAAGTAGAATGTATGTTTGGTTTGTTCTATTATGTTTTATTTACATTACTTTTATTGTGGGTTAATATAAATATCATTTATTTTCATGGATAAAACATGGGGAATAAATACACGAGGATTCATTAGTCATGACATAGCCTTGGCTAGTCAATGCATGATTAATTGACCAGGGATTTAATTTAAAGAGTAGATGTGAGAGTGTGTTAAATATTTGTGGATACTTAGGTTACAATATTGGATAACATTTCATAACTGAGGAAATATTTGGTCCATGATGTTTTCACTCCCAAATTATTGAGTATCATGATGTTATTTACATTCTCCTTCAATGTATCCTCATGTTGGAAATACACGAAAATAGGTATATTGTATTATATGGAATCTATTGAGTGATATCCTGCAATATTTATTACATATGATGTTATCATTTAATTTGATATATATTTATTATATCATACAATAAATAATAGATATGTGATGTTGACCAAAAGTCCACTAATAAAACTTCAGCATGGATTACTGTCAGTTATAAATCAATGAGTTGATTCATTTATGGCTATACATTCATGACATAATCACTGAAACATTAAATGATTATTAAAACCCAAAAAGTATACATTAACCTAATGTTATTTAGTTATCTTTAAATGGATACAACCACTAAAATCCATTCATTTAATAAAAGGAGCATATATAAAGGGTGGATACCCTCATATCGAGTGTGTTTTTTGATATGATCAAGCCATACCTCATACTCTCTTTAGCCCAGTTCACCATTCATATTTCTAGAAAAGGTTCTATAACACAATTTTAATTAAGGGGTCCTATTATTATGATTAGGTATTCTGGTGGTTAATATACTACCTATATAAATGATTGTCTATTATTTTTCACTGAGTTATTTCAATCAAGTGAACTCCATCAATGAGAAAAAGATGGAGTTCATTGTCATTCTAGTACACATGTTTTTACTATCATGTTCTTCCCTACATGTTCATTTTTTATGATATATCATGAAATTTTATAGGTTTATTTCACTTCTTTGATCATGATACTTTCCTAAAAACCCCATCAATGGTATCTACGATACTTTCATCAATGAATAAACATGTTCTTTTACTAATTTTATAAATAACATGTGTATTACTAATCTTTTTTAGTGATATCATATCATATTATATGGTGTTTCATAATGTAATTCTGTGAATTTTTGGATCCCCATTCGGAAAAATATGTTATAGGATAATGTAATGTGTGTAGTCTATGAAATGTTTTTGTCAAAGGATATGATACATCAAAATAACATGGTTTTGATCTGTTCTATAATCTATAATATATGTAATATTGTAACACCCTGATATTTTAGGAAATAATTTTTTTTCAAATTAATTTAATTTTATAAATATGTTTCTTGAAATGGGGAAATAATTTTATCTTAAGTTACACACAACATTGGGATTGTATTATGTTACACACAACACTATGATTAAATGAAATGTGGCATATTATTAAAATATTATTATTTAATATAATAGTTTTCAACTAGATGTTGGAACATAGGTTATGAATAATAATAAATAAATCATGGAAATATATTTTACAAATTAATATATAATTAATTCTTTAGTGACCAATTAATTAGAAAAGAAAATAAAACCATTTTGAAAATAAAAGGAAATATTTCTCAAAAAAAAATTTTATGCTCACAACTGTGTTTTATATGAATAAATTAACAAATTTTTTTGGTTAATTATTTAAATTAAATTTATACATTATATATTAAATAAAAAATTTAACATTCATCTTATATGTTTTCTAGGCATTAAATAATAACAAATCAAATTTTATGCTTAAAAACTACATTTTTCTAAAAGGCAGTTTTGTCACCATTTTGTGCAATTATTATAAAATTAATTTTTGAAACCTGTAAAAAATTAATATGATAAAATAAAATTATTTTTTGAAATCATAATTTCAAGATTTTATAAGGGTGAATTTTATAGATTTTTATGAAATGTTTTCTTTTATGAGGAATAATGAAAATACTGAATTTTATTTGAAAACTTTCTTTTCATTTAAATTATTTATAAAGTTAAATTATTTTTTTATTAGTTTTAAATAGAAATTAGTTAAAATTTAAATCAATTAATTCAATTTAGGTCATTGTAATAAATTTAATATTGAATTTGGATATAAAAAAATTTCATACTTTTGAACTTTTTCTCTTTAAAACCCTGATTTTAAGTCGTGTCTGTGGAATTAATTTTAAATTTACATTTTACATTTCTATGAATGGAATTTAGAAAAATGAATTCCATAATTTTAATAATAATAATATATAATTTATAATAATTTCAACTTAATGTTTGAACCAAATTATTAGTGAATTTAGAAAAAATTAAGTATCACGGTTAAGGTAAAAATGGGTTTATCGGTGGTTAAACTAAAAAGATAAGGGTAAAACTAACCTCTAAACTTGTCTAAAAACTATTTTATGTTCATATTTATACCATGAAACCTATAAGTTTATATAATGGACTTCTTAAAACCTTTTATACATATGAAAAATGTGGAATCACTTATTTCTTTTAAAAAATACCAAGTGTGTTTTCTCCTCCACTAATAAAAGGCCATCCCCCTCTCATCTCTTTATAAAATATTATTTTTTTAGCCACTAACTTATAAAATAACTTCCAAAATTTTCTCCCCTAATCCTATAATCCTTATTTTGGTCATAAATACATCATAGGAAGTCTTTTATTGAAAACCTAAGGATGAAACTTGAAGAAAATGTAATATTCATCAATGAGTGTTTTTTATTTTATTTATTCCTAAAACCCTTAAATTATTAATATAACATGATTATATAATAAAATAAGTATATTAAAAATATATATATTTTACTTATGTTAAGGTAATTACCAAAAACCATATCTAATTTTATCAAATGGGTTATGAAATCATCATTCTTGTGTATGACAGACAACCGCCTCACAAACTGATTCCATTCATTTATTCATTACCACCTCATAGTTATTAATGATGTATTTGTTGTTTATATATGATATTTATGATTTTATAATGAATATTTAAATTTTATATCACACATACCTTCCTGATTTTCATTTTTTGGGAATACGATAACATCACTTGTGCGTACAGTGGACTACTGCCTCACGAAGTGATGTGGTTCATTAATGATTTATAGGGAATTCATTAAGGATGGGTTTAACAAAAATATGTGATATATTTGAAATAAAAATTAATATTTAATGATAATATATTATTTTCTTTCCATTATTTCAATCCAATAAGAAAATGGAAATAGTGTTCATACATACATATGACCTATTGTCTCCATGAAGAGTATATTTCATTTCTTATCACTAAATTTTATGGATTACTATAAATAAATATATAATGAATATATATTATATGTCTATATTTTTTTACAAAAATGGGGATGATTATATCATGATAATTTTAAGAGGACCAGAAAAAATAGTCAAAACATTCTCAAAAAACAAAGCAGTTATTGCCCAAAATGTGACTTTAACTGGAAATTGTTAATAAATGAGTAATAAAAGGTTACAAGAAAATAATATATGGAATGATATATATAAATATATTTCTTAAATATATGTATAATAGAATTATATTTATTTTAAATTATTTTTGAATGAGTACAACATAATTTAAGACTTAAGGTAAGGGATTCTCATCTCACTTTTTACATCTGTGAGACACATGCCTTGTTCACCACCTTTTTATTTTATGTGGTGTGTATGATAACCAAGAATTTTTATTATTATTATAATAATTATTAAGATATAAATATACATTTTAGGATCTCCATTTCATGGGTTTTATGGTTACAAATTTAACAAACTGGTAAGGGATTTTTGTCTCAAGTTGCTTTCTTTGAGACGTATGTTATGTTATGAACCTATATTCTCTCATGTGGAATATATACAGACTCTTAGACATGTAATATAATGAATATATTTATCCTCATTATATTTTATGTTTTATATAATGTTATTCCTTCATATTTAATATGATTCAATTTTATTAAAGTGGTAATGGTTTTGTGTTAGAGTCTCATCATTTATTAAGATTATTTATGATTAAATATCCAATGTTGAAACCACATGATCTAAATCTCAAAAATTATTACGAGTTTTCTTATCCTATAGTTATTCATCATATATTAAATTATTTTTTACCATTTTTCATTCTTTGGTAATTAAAATAATTAGGAAAATGTTTATAAGAAAATACGACTTTATTGATATCTTCGATCGAAAATCCGTTTTCTTCCAAAACAATATTTTTGAAAAAAATTCAAATTTTTTTAATTTATATATTATTATTTTTAAAATAAATTTTTACCAATGTCTTATTTTTATTTTTTAAATGAATCTTCAGGTCTTTTTCCAAAACAATGATCATTTGAATTTTACCAAAAATGTAAAAAGAGTATTTGTTTTCAACATGCACAACACGAATAATATTTCCCAATATCATGAACACTCAATAATTTCAATATTCCTTTATAATTTTTTCAAATTTATTTTCAAGGAAAATTATTTCCTTAATATTTGAAAAAATTTAGATTTTAAAATAAATTATTTCAATGTAAAAAGGGGTTTTAAAGTGTTTTATGTTTTAAAAAGTCTTTTTCATTAGAAAGGATATTTTACTAAAGAAATTGTTTTAAATGATTTTTGAAAGGTTAATTTATAAATTTTAAATGTTATTTTTTATATAAAATTGTTTTATAATGTTTTATGTTTTAGAAATTTATATTCAATGAAAAAGAATTTTCCACAAGAAATTTCCCAAGAAATCTTTCAAAATTAGTTTAAATTTAAGATGGATTTTTTTGAGGTTACTTTTGATTCATTAAGGATATGATTCAAGGAAAAAATTATTATTATTTATCTTAATTATTTAATTTCATGATGATAATCTGTTTATGAAACCCATTTCTCATCCATGAGTTATACCATGATAAAATTCTTATGAAACCCACTTCTTTTTTACCATGTGATGCATTGATAAAATGATGAAATGATTATGAAACTTGTTTATTTTCCATAGTTTATGTTATATTGAAATTTTTATGAAACCCATTTCTTTTTATGGGTTTTGATATGGTAATTTTTTTAGGATCTTGTTTCATACATATTTATGATTTTTATTATGATATGGTGGTTAAATTATTACCAAGGACAGTGGTTACTTTATAAACAAAGATAGGTGGGACCTATATCTCCCTCCAATGAATTGGATAAATAATTATATCTGATGAGATAGAAAAGAATGGAATTAATAGTGAACATGATTTAGGAAGAGAATTTGTATTCTATGATGATCTTGAGAGGTAACCTTGAATACTATTATGTTATGCATGGACCTTTATTTTTTCTTTCATAATTTTATACGTGAACCTAATTACATGTTCACAGTGTTATGCATGAACCTGATTACATGTTCAAAAATTCATTCTTGGACCTGTCTTTCATGTCCACAATGCTTTTCATGGACCTAGTTTCATATCCATAAGTTCATGTAATGGATTGATTTCATTTACTTAACTTAATGAGTAAACCTATTTCTGTTTATACATGTTCATAATGTTATAATATGACATTTATACCACCAATATATGTTTTATGATAATGTTATTCTCTCATGGATAATTTTATTTGATTCCCTTATGATTCATCACTTATGAACTCCCAAACATTTTACCATGCCTCATGTTTATGATCTATGATAGGTTCAGTATGAAATTCATAAGTTACGATCATTATCACATAGTTATTAATATATTATTATTTAATATGATCATAGATTTATATCTCTTATATTTAACCTTAATAAGTATTTTAGATCACCCTTTATTATGTTTCCATTCCCTATGTTATGAATAAAGGTTTTATGTATTTTATTTATATAAAGAGTAATAAATGAGAAGATATTTGTGTTAAACATTTAAGATGTTTCATTAAATTATAAGATTGTGTTAAATGTTTTCAATGGAACTAAAATATTATGGTTCTCGTACATGTGTTTATGAAATATAATAAATATTTATCTAAAAAATGTAATATACATGTATGAGAATCCTAAGTCTCTATAGGTGGTATCATAGGAAAGGTTTAGTTAACCCTTAGAAAAATGTATAGGAAAAATTTAGTGATATTCCTAGATCTATTTCTAAGGATATTTCTAGTGATGTCTCTAAGGACAAATCTAAGGATGAGTTAATGTATAAAAAATGTAAATGAATCTTGGTAATGAATAAAGTGAGTTGTTTCCATGAAATTACATACATATCTGGATTCTATAAGTAGATGTGTCTCTATCACATATGTAACTAGGGGTTACAACCCCAAAAAAATTGTATTGTGCTAGAATCGATTGGGAACTGGTGCATGACAATAGTACTTGGTGCAGACGTGGTTTGTCACTCCAGGGGGATGTTATTTGAAAATTAAAAAAACTCTTTAAAATCCACCAAGAAGGATTTAAATAGATGATTACTATGAATGTTTTAATATAATAATAATGTGTTATATATTAAAAATAAGGTGCCTTTATTTATAATTCTTAAAGTATTTTTCTGAATATGTAATTTTTCATTTGATTAGAATTTATCACAATATGCTTCTTGGTCCTAGTCAATGGCTTCAACTTTAAGGAACCATGTTAATGTGAAATGTAATGTAAAATTAAATGATTAACCCCCTAATAAACGAAATTTTATGGGGGATGGAATGAAAAACCTCTTTATTATGACCAAAAAACCTTTTCAATCTATGAAACATGGTGAACATAAAAAAAAAATGTGGTAACAACTCTCTGTTGAGTCCTTCATGAGTCAACAACCATATTCATTCATTATTTCTGCTAATTATTTACTTTTTAAACAATATATCAATACCAATAAAAAGGTATTTTTGTTATATAATGTGCAAAGTAGGGAAAATTCACTATGGTTTTCGACCATCTAGAAGGTGGGGTGGATCAATTGTGGAATATTATTTAGAATATGAGTCAATGAGAATAAATTGACTCCATAATGTGGGACGAGTTTAAAAGATTATTTTTCAATAAGTACATTCCTTATATTCTTTATAAAAAATGGATAAGTAATTCCAAGTGATTAATTATAAAGATACTAAATATATTGGTTCATATGAAGTAATTTTTTAAGATTTGTAAGGTATTATTTAGGTATTATAATTCATCATGAAAGTAAAGTTGATCAATTCATAAGTGGCTTGTAACAAAATATCTGAATGGAATTATCCATAAGGGAAATTTGTTACTATAAATAAATTATTAGATGTGCACTAAAAGTGGAGATAGAATCTGTAAACCCACTTTGTCCTGGTAAAAAGTAACATAAAATAGTGTTTCACGGAAAATCCAATGATATGTCACATGTAGGGATAAAAACGTTTCAAATTCTTAATTTCCAAAATTGTGGGAAGGAGCACTTAGGTGAGATAATGAAGGTAACAAGAAGGTGTTTCAAGTATGGGAAGACTGGCCATTGATAAAAATAATGTAGAAGTGATGTGAAGAGGACATTCAAAAAAATTAACAGTGAGAGATCTCAACAGAATGAAGTGCCCAAATTTCATTGTTTTAATTACAAAAAGTTTGGGTAATATATGAGTAAATTTCCTAATACAATGGATAATATCAATGATAATTCACAACAATATCTCAAGAAAAAGTATAAAGGGAAATAATATGTAACAAAAATGGATTAAGTGAATCCTGATAATTAGGACGCACTTATATCCCCTCCTTAGTTGAGAATTTCATGTTTGACTTTTTTGAATGATACCTATGGAAATATTATTGTTCACCCTTTCGTGAAATTCTATGTGATTATATACCTCTACATGGACTTTGGAATAATAAAATAACATTTTATATTCTATCGATACAAGGAAGAACCCATGCTTCCATTGAGAATGTTTTTTATAGTATAAGAGATTATTTAAGGAATAAAAGGTGAATTATATTTATAAATCATATATGTATCTGTGTATTATTCACTTAAAATTTATGGATACCATCATGGTATTATGAGTTTAAGATTAATCATAAGTTTTTAGTTATTAACACACCCATTTTAGGTTTTATGTAATGAGAGTTTTTCAAGATTAAGTATATTTTAAGATACATTAATATAATTTAAACCCTTTGGATTTATATATACCTAAAAATTTATTTTAGAGGGAATTCGTTTACAACTTCTGGACAAATGATTAAAGGAAACTATAAGATATTATCCTATGGATTTAAAAGTTGTTTGGGATCAAAACCCTCCTTATGTTTGGTTTTATTATAATAATAACTTTCACATGAGTTTTCATATGGATCTTTATGAAGCCCTTCATGGAAGGTTATATAGAACTCCAACGTACTGAAATGAAGTTATAGAAATAAAGCTATTGGAACCTGATCAATCTGATGAGATGAAATAAAAGGTTAAATAAATTTAGCAACATATAAGTACTACAAAATTTTGATAGATATGTTCTGATGATAATCATCAAAGAGATATATAATTTGAAGTTGTTGATATGTTCCTTCTATGAATTTATCCATGGAAGAAAGGAGGGAATACTAATCCTTAGGTATATTGATCCCATTAAAATAATTGTTTGTAATGGGAAAATATATTATTATTTGGTTCTTTCACTAAGCCTTTATAGAGTTCAATATTTGTTCCATGTACCACTCTAGAGAAATTATATACCTGATCCATCACATATACTAAACATAGAGGTCGTACCACAAGATCATCATATTTCATATGAGGAATGACCATCAAAGATTCTGGATTGAATAGATAAGGTTCTATGAAAAAATACTACTCACCTGGTCAATGTTTTGTGGAAACACCCACATCTTGAAGAATCTACAAGGTATCTTGAGGATGTAATGAGGTAGAAGTAACCTCAGTTATTGAGAGGATGGAGAGGATTTCAGAACTGCACTCCAATGGTGGATCTGGTGAATAGATAGATTTGCGTGATTTATCCATGGAAATACCTCACTTCCTTGGTTTGGTTCTTCTGGCTAGCAGTGAGGGTTCATATGGTGGAAACCATTCTATGGTGGGAAATCAAGGAGTTCAACCAATAGATCCCAAGACCAGGATGGACAGATCTGAGTTGATGGCTAGCATGGCATTGACCAGATCAACACTAGTGACAGTTATCAGTGCGGGGGATGTGCGACTTCAATCTTTACCTATAGTGGATGAAACTGCTATGACCAGAACAAGTGAGATTACTAGATCCATGGTGGTTGATTTTGTTTCTACATCGATAGTGACCAATGTGTGTAGCAATGACTTGGATACAGTCAGATCTGAGAGGAAGCTCCCTAAAGCACATGGCACTAGAGAAAGTTGTGCACACCAATCTATGGTGGTTGATGGTGCGTGGATGACTAGAGTAGATACAACAGGGATGGACGGTGTGGGTGGCACACATATGGTTGATTCCTTTATGACCGAAATATGAGTAGTGACTGACTTCCCTATTGTTGTGGTGAAAAAATGCAGATGATGCGCATAAAGGAAAGACAGATGGTGTAGTTGTAGTGGGATCCTAGGCAATGCAACATGGTGCTGTTGTAGTAGAATATGAGTAATATATATTAGTGGATGAAGTGGGAAATTTTCCATCTGGTCTTCCTCCTGTGGCTAAAAAATCTAGGAATTTGAAATCTCAAATTGGCACTACGGATGATGAACAGATTCACAAGGGCAAATGCTTTGCACATGTTAAAGATATTGATCCAAATTGAACGGTCAAGAAAGGTGACACTACTCATGTGACTTCTAATAGGGAGGCGATTCTTGATAGGTACAAAATTTTAAAATTATCTATCATTGAGAGGCTTATTCTCCTATCTAGATGAAAGTCTTGGAAAAATGAGGAATTAGTTTAGAATCTGACTTCTATATGGGGTTTCTCTTATTGGAGATGTATTCCCCTGGGTTAGGGTTTCTTCCATATCATATTTACTTTAGAGGATCTGAAGCACAAAGCATGGGGTATTGGCTCAATCTCTTTAATTCCAGATATGATATGATTTCAAGAGTGGGAATTTCTCTTTAATACATTTTACATAAAAAATACTCGAACTCAAGTTTAGATTAAAATTATTGGGATTAATTAGATCTTGTTTCATCTCAAGATCTTATTTGATATATCCTATACTATGGGAATTCAGATAAAAATGGATAGGAATATCGAGAATTCCAAATTTGGTCACTATTTTAGGGTCCTAGTGGAAATTGATTTAAGTTGTTGCTTGATCCATAATGTTGTTCTCTCATTATTGGATGATGATATCTCTTTAAAGTTGGTATATGAACTAATTTCTAAATTATTCTCAAAGTGGCAGACTATTGGTCATGTCAATGACAATTGTCGCATGGATGTGGTTTTATTATTTTATCCTTTAAAGGGGCATAATGATGATTCTTGTAAGAATAAATTGAGGAAGAAGACTACACACAACATTTTGGACCCTCTTGGAGATATAAAATCTACTCCTGACAAGTTACCGAAGGTGCCATAGGTAACTCCCGGGTTAGATTTAGGAATGGAACTAAAATTAGTCCCTGAGCACAAAGCGCATCCTCAAGTGGATGAGGGACGCCTCATACCAGGAGTGATTCAAGAGGCCCCTTCTCCTAAAATTGAGGGGAAACAAAATCTAAATGAGGATGATAATATATCAAATATTTGAGAGAAAATTAATAAATTAAAGTATACCCAGGGCATTTATGGAAAGTGGGATGATGTTGAGGATGACTCTCCAAAAAAACCATAATATTGTCAGGCTTTGACCAAAGGGAAAAGTATTATTGTGGATGAAGATGTATTTCAATCTGTTCCTCCTAGGAAAGTGAGATTTAGGAAGGACTATACCTATTTGAATCCAACTATGGTCACTAGGTCTCATGGTCCCTTATATGATTATGAATGGTATGATGACTATGATGATTCTTATGATTTTGAAATTTGATCTTATTTGGTTTATCTTGGCTTAAGGGAATGAATTCTGTATGACCCCATCTATTTCCTTTCAGTTGTTTTCCTATTCCTTTTTTAATAAAAGGGCTATGTTCTAACGTTTTTGGCATTCTTAGTTGTTGATAATAATGTGACAAATTTCAAGGTCAAAATTTATTTTAATTGAGGTAGAATTTAACACCTCAAGGTTTTATGAAATAGTTTTGTTTTTAAAATAATTTATTCAGTTAAATATTTTTTTTAAATAGTGCACTATTTTTATCATAAGTTAGAAACAACACTGATTTTGTCTTATGTTACATGCAATAATTATTTTAAAAGAAACTTAATATTTTATTAAAAAATTATTATTTAATATGTTAGTTGTCACCTAGACCTTGGAATGGAGGTTGTGAATAAGATTAAATAAATTATTAAAATATGTTTTACACATTATATAAAATTAATTCTTTGGTGAATAATTAATTATAAATTAAAATGAAATCCATTTAAAAATAAAAGGAAATCTTTGTCCAAAAACAATTTTTATACGCATAAGTGTGTTTTGTATCAATTAAATAACCATATAATTTTTTTAATGATTTTAATTAAATTTATATATCATATATTCAATAAATTATTTAATATTTATCTTATATGTTTTCTATACATGAAATAAGAATAAATACAATTTTATGCTTACAAACTGTATTTTTCTGAAAATAAATTTTGTCCCCTTTTTCACACTTATAATAAAATTAATTTATGAGACTTTTAAAAAATTAATTCTATAAAATAAAATTCATTTTTAAAATTATAATTTCCAAATTATCTTTGTGTGAATTTTTGGGATTTTTTTGAAAAGTGTCATTTTCAATGAATAGTGAAAAAATTGAATTTTAATTGAAAACTATATTTTCATTTAAATTATTTAAACTGTTAAATTATTTTTAAAGTAAAAATAGTTCAATTTTAAATAAATTAATACATTTTAGGTGATTTTAATCAATTTTATATGGAATTTTGAAATAAAAATATTTCATATTTTTGAAAGTTTTCTCTTTAAAACCCCACTTTCCCATTTCTTTTACGGGATTGATATTAAATTAAAATTTTCAATTATATGAATGGAATTTGGAAAAATTGATCACATATTTTTAATAAGTTTAATTTATAATGTCTAATAATTTTGATATAATTTTTGACCAAAATTGAATTGGGAATGCAGAAAAAATTAATTATCACGATTAAGGTAAAAATGTGTTTACTAAGGGGTTAAACAAAATGATAATGGTAAATATTAACTATAAAATTTTATAAAAATTATCTTATTGTAATATTTTATCCATTAAACCTATAAGATTCATTAATTTCATAATTCTGACTCTTTTTACATATGATAAACTTGGGAGCAGTTATTTCTTTTCAAAAATACAAAGTGTGTCATATTCCCAACTTATAAAAGGCCACCCTATCCTCTCTTCTCCATAAAGTAAAACCTATTTGTATCATCCATTACTAGACTAAATAACTTTCAAACTTCCCTAAACTCATACTAGAAGCCTTACTTTGAGAATAAATCCTTCATAGGAAGAGTTTTAGTGAAAATCTAAGGAGGATACCCAATGAAGAGGTAACGTTCATCAACAAGAATTTTTATTTTATTTCCTATTACCCAAATTAAATTATTTTTATAACCTAATTATATAATAAACTAATTTTATTTCATATACTTAGTTTTTTTGTTTTAACTACAAGACCTATAACAATATCCTCTTCCATCAAATTGGTTGAGAAATAATTGTTCGTCTGTATGAAAAACTATCGTCTCGCGAACCGATGTCGTTTATTTTACCATTACCACCTCACACAGTTTGACTTAATGATGGATTTATTATATATATATATATATGATATTTATTATTTTATTATTATTATTTAATTTTTATATCACATATACCTTTATGCTTTCCATTTTATGGAAATATGATAACGTCATTCGTGTGTACAACGGACTACCGCCTCGCGAAGCGATGTGATTCGATCACGCTTTACATGAAATGTGTTGAGGATTTGTTTAATAAAAATATGTGATATATTTTAAATAAAAATTAACCCTAAATGATAATATATTATATTATTTTATTTCTTTGAATCCAAAAATAAAATGGAAATGGTGTTCTTGCGTACGTACGACCTACCTTCCCCACTGAACGGTGTATTTCATTTCTTATCACTAATGTTTATGGATTAATATAAATAAATATATAATGAATATATATTATATTTTAATAAAATTTTAAATTATATATATTATAAAATCATTATTAAATTAAGAGTAAATAAATAACAAGTCAAAACATAATTGAAAAACAAAGCACTTATTGCCTGAAACATGACTTTAACATAAAATTGTTAATAAATGAGTGATAAAAGGACTTAAAAAAATATTATATGGTATTATATATAAAAATATGGCTATGAAATAGATTTATTATAAAATTTTATTTACTATAATATAAATTTTAATGAGTATAACGGAAGTCAAGACTTATGGTAAGCGATTTCTCTTTAACTTTTTTACTTTCATGAGACACATGTCATGTTCCAAAACAATTTATTTTATGTGGTGTGTATACATATGATGAATTTATTTTATGAATATTATACTGATTATTATTGATATATAAATATCCAATTTAGGATCTCTCTTTCTTGGGGTTTATGGTTCCAAATATAACAAACCGGTAATGAATTTTTGTCTCAATTTTCCTTCTTTGAGACGTATGTTATGTTATGCACCCATATTATTTAATGAGGTGTATATACACCCCATTTGATAAGTAATATCCTGAATTTATTCATAATAATAATATTTTAAGTTTCATTTTTTGTTATTTCTTCATGGGGATTATTATTCAATATTAACTTAGTGATAAAGGTTTTATGTTACAATCTCATCGTTTATCGGGGTCGTTTATGATTAAGTCTACAACATTGAAACCACATGATATAACACTTAATAATTCCAATGAATTTTCTTATCATATTATTATTTATTATATATTTAATTAATGGTACCATTTTACACTCATTGTTACTTAAAATAATTAATATTTTTTTAATATAATCCAACTTTATTTCCCTCTTCAGTCTGAAATTGTTTTTCTTCCAAAACCATGTTTTCTAAAAATGATTTATTTATTTATATTAATATATTAAGATTTTAAAAGACATTTTTACCCTTGTTGGAATTTTTTAAAAATGTTTTTAATGTAATGTTCATGTCATTCTCTAAACAAATCCCGTTTGGCTTTTACTAAAAATGTGAAAACAATATTTGTTTTTAAAATGTACAACATGAACAATATTTACTTTTGTTATTAAAACTAAATGATTTAAAGATTACTTTAAATGTTTTAAAATTTGTTTTCAAAGAAAATAATTTCCTTAATATTTTGAAAAATTTATATTTTAAGTAAAAGATTTTAAAGTAAAAAGGATTTTAAAATTGTTTTATGTTTCAAAAAATATTTTTTCAAAATGAAAATGATATTTCCATCAAGAAATGTTTTAATTTTTTTTAAATATTACTTTATAAATTTTCAAGGTTATTTTAAAAGAAAAGGAGTTTAATAATTTTTTTAAGTTCAAATAATTTATTTTTAAATAAAATCTATTTTCCTTAAGAAATGACCCAATTAGTCTTTCAAAATTATTTTCCATTAAGATGAAATTATTTGAGGTTACTTATTCTTTACTGGTGATATAATCCTAGGATACCATTTTTTATTATTTTTCTGAATGGTTTACGATTATGATGAAAATATTATTTTCAAACCTATTTCTCTTCCATGGGTTATACAATAATACAATTCTTAAGATGCCTACTACTTTTTCCATGAGTTATGATTTGATGAAATAATGAAATGATTAAAAAACTTATTATTTTACACTGGTTATGTTATGATAAAATGTGTATGAAAACCATTTCATTTCATGGGTTCTGACATGATGAAAGTTTTATGATCTTGGGGAACACATATGTATAATTTTTATTATGTGATAGTGGTTACATTATAAAGAAGGTCAGTGGATTCATTAAACCTAGAGACACGTGGGACCTAAATTTCTTACTAATTCATTAGGTAAATAATTGTATCTCATGAGGTATATAGGACTATAATGAAGAGTGAACCCAGTTCATTATGTCAATTTCTCCACCATAATGGTCTTAGGAGTGATCCTTAACTACTATGATGTTATGTGTGGACCTTTATTCCATGTCAATAATGTTATTAATGATCTTAATTACATATTCACAATGTTATGCAAAAACCTGATTACATGTTCATAACTTAATGTATGGGCCAATGTTTCATGTCCATAATGTTATGTGTGGACCTAATTGCACGTCTATAAGTTTATAAAAGGCCCTAATTTCTTGTACTTTACTTCATGAGTGAAACTTTTTCTATTTACACATGTTCACAATGTTATAATATGATGTGTATGCCAAAATCTATGTTTTATTCCAGTTTTATGCACTCATGGATCATGTTCATTTATTTCATTATGATTCCTGTCTTTTGAATTGCCAATATTTATCATGTTTATGATGTATGAAAGGTTGGGTATGAACTTAGTAAGTTATTATAATTATCACTTTCCCTTATTCTAATCTTATTATTTTATATGATCATAGATTAATAACTATTATGTTTACCATTACTGAGAATATGAGGTCACCCTTTCTCATGTTTCCTTTCCCTAAGTTATGAAGAATGTTTTTATGTTGGGTTTTTCTATAAAGAGTACATAATGGGAAGATAATTTTGGGAAAAACTGAAAATCTTTCACTGTATTAGAATATTATGTTCTAAGTTTCTAATATAAGTAAAATATTACAGTCCTTAGGCATGCATTTTTTCAATATGATAAATATTCATCTAAAAATATGTAATATCAATGTATGAGAATCCTAGGTCTCTATAAATATCATATTACACAACTGAAACCTAGGTTGTGTGAACATATTGCATCAATTCAAGGTTACTATATAACATATTTTGTTAATGATGATTTTCCCATACCAAAGATATTTTCTCATAAATAATATATTTTCCTTTACATGATTATTATTATTATATATAGGTTACCTGATATGTTATGCTTTTTCCTTTATTTAAAAATATATTATCCTATTTTAATATGTTATATAGTGTAAATACCAATTACAATAGTCTAAAACATAGTAAATTTCCCATATATATGATTTTTCAATTGCTTAATATAATCTATTACATATGGGTTATTTGAAACAAAAGGATTTATATGAATATCATATTTATCGGTTTCCTAATAAAAAATGATTTTTTCCATATAAATGATTTGTAAGTGTTCTCTAAAACTCCTATCAGATCTTACGATTGATAGTACCCCTACCAATCATAAAAAATGAAAAAAAAAATAAAATGATGAAATTTAATATTTTATCTAAATATGCTTATAGTTTATAAATTGTTTATAAATGATAAGTGTTGATAATTAATACTAATATATTTTTTTCCGTAAATTAAATATGAAATTTTCATATTAATGTCATAAATTTTGAAAATAAATAAAATAATTATTTGTTTTATTCCTTTAAATATTCATCTGAAAAAAATTATATAATATAAATATTAAGTATGGAATAATAAAATATATAACTTAATAATTATATACTATTACACACGAATAGAAGAATAAAACATGAGATAATAAATATTTTAGGAGATTCAATAGTTATGGATTTAATATTCATGTAATGTATATTCAATAGGTAAAACTTATACAGAATGGTATATAGTTTAAATATAAAGTGATTGTATTCAAATTATATGTGTGATTTATGAAAATTTTATAAATTAAAAACCAATGAAAATTCTAAAATATTTTATTTTAAAATAATTAATTTTTTCATAATTAATAATTTAAATTTTTAAAATTAGAGGTCTTAATTGAGAGGATTATTTAAACTATATCAAAATGAGTTTTTAAGATTTATTTGATTATGGTTTAAATAATTGATAATATACGACATTTTTATTATTTTAGAAGTTTACATAAAAGAAATTGAAATATAAAATGTATCTATTTCATGTAATATATTATATTTAAAGTAAATTTCATATAAATAATAATATGAAAGATTTAATATTTCAGAATGAATATAAAGTGTTTATATTAAAAATTATGGAATGTACGTAAGGGTAGCTAAATTATATTTTTTTCTTTTAATTAGAAATTATTCATAAATGTTAATATCATGTTTAAATAGGTAAATAGTTGATCAATTTTAAAATTATTCCCTATTTTTTCACAGATATAATTCTTATATTTGTAATTTTTATAAGTATGTGTTAGTTTAGAGTTATTAAATAGATTTTATAAATTATCATACATGCATCAAAAGAGTTATATTCTATGTATGATAATATATGTAGTTTTCATCTATATTGTCCCCGATCGTAAATAAAGTTATTAGCTTGAACTATGTCATTGGATATAGTTTAAACATATTAGGTAAATGTCTTATGATGAATTATAATCTCTGTTGTGTAATGTATCTCTAGGTAGATGGACTTTGCGTTGGACTTACCACATGCCTAGAGGCTTATAAATTATTCTAGAAAGGTGGGGGTTGGTTATATATGGATCCATGAATACTGATGTAGGGATTTCCAATATAATATAATTCTAAACCATTACTTGAAATTTTCAAATACCTTAAACATAGGATAAATTTTTATATGTGTAAATATATGTGGATTAATTTTTTGGGCGAGTAACACAAACAATGGGTTTTGTAAAGAGTCACAAATCAATATGTTTTGAATATATTGGTTTGGTGGAATGAATTTTTTTCTAAACTAAATCACTTGAATCATGCATACTAGTAAAGGAAACAACATGATATAATATGGTGATATTAAATCCCATTCAAAATAATATATCTTAAATTCCTTAAAAAGTGGAACTGGTTAAGTACATGATCATTTAAATTGGTAAGTTCATGCCAAATATTGGTTCCCCTTAATAATATTGTGTAAGGAAAGCTTTCATTAAGGAGACCCTAAGAATTTGGTGCCTCATTATTGGCATTTTCTTTAGGCCCCACTTAATAGATAAACCCAAATACTTTTGATATAAAAGAAATAGTGTTGTATTTATCCATATGATGGAATTTTAAAATTGATTTCTACTCAACTATAAAAAATATATATATTGTATGATTATGATGATTCTCTAACTAAATTTTGATATAGTGAGATTTATGCCAAAATGATATCATATCATTAGTGAAATTTAGATCTTGACCCACTAAAGGGTATGATGAGTTCTAAAGGGGTCATAATTTTACTCGGAAAAAATTTAATAAAATAACTTATTAAATGTTTGTAAAACATTATACACATATGATAAAATCTTTTATTTTTCATGTATAGCATCATCATCAACAAACATAACATTAATATTAACCCTTGATAAGGATAATAAAAATGTAAGAAAATGTAACAACCCAAATATTTATAGAATTATAAATTTTTATTTATATTAATACTCATGAATAATATATTAATGTTAAGTTAAATGGGACTATTTTTCAGATAGTGTACTCGACATGCAATAATGGGCTTCTCTTAAATCTTATATTGTACACAACATTGAGTTATACTAAAAAATAATTCAATAATATTATTGTTATTTTAAATGGTAGTTGACTCATATCCATTGGAATGGTAGGAATAAATAGTATCAAATGAATTTTTAAATATAGTTTACACATTTTTAAATTATGATTCATTGATAACCAAATTTATTAAAAATAGAAATAAAAACCAATTGAATATAATGGATGTGTTTTTATGAAAACCTATTTAAAAGAGAATAATTATGTTTTCATATCACTATGTATGGAATTTTATTTAATGAAAAATATATGATATATATTCAATTTAATGTTTTAAATCCATCTTATATGTTTTCTAGATATGATTTAAAAATAAATTCATTTTTTTCAGATAAAAGAATTATTTTTCTAAAAATGAAGTTTTACCACCTTTTGATGGAGAACCCTTTTAATCTAATTTTTATCACTTTTATATGTTACATTTGACAAAATAAACTTATTTTTTATAATTGGGACTTCAAAATTTACTTTGGGTAAATTTTTTGTATTTTTCTAATAATGTTCATTTTTTAATGAATAGTGAAAAATACTGCATTTTAAGTTAAAATTGCATTTTAATCTAATTTATTTATATAGTTAGATTGTAATTTTAATTTATCTTAAAGTATAATTGGGTTATATTTTTATCATTTAATCCAATTTTGGTTATTATAAGTAATTTCACTTTGAAACTGGACCTAAATGCATGTTAATCTTTTGGTACTTTTTACTTCTTAGAAACATGCTTTTTGGTTTTGACAATGGAAATTAATTTTAAATTAATTTATGAAACTTATATATTTTGAATTTGGAGAAATGGATTATCTATTTGAAATCAGGAGGTCAAAATTTTATAAATAGGTATCTTTTTATTTTTAGACATTATGAATAGTAACTTCAATAAATATTTTATTTATCATGGTTAAAGGGTAAATACAGTAAATAAGGGTAAAACAATAATATTATAATAATATTAAATTATCCTAACACATTTTGTAACCCTATTTGATGAGATATTTACTACCATGGTAATCCTTGGCTCAATTTTAGGACCACATGGAGCCACTTGTGTGTGAAAATGACATTTAATTACTTTTAATTTAAAGTTAAGGAAAATATAACACAAACATGTATCTTTTAGTATAATTTTTTTTATATTGAGTTATATAAGTTATATTTTCAATTATAAATTGTAAATAGAAAGATATAAATATTTCCAATATCATGGTATTTTATTTATAATTTTTATACATCAAATAAATAAATATATTTATGACATAATGATGACGTAGTGATTACCTTATAAATGAATGTTTTAAATAAATTTGATTTTAAATATTAAAATAAATTTATTTCGAAACTTTTTATGAAATCCATGAATTTTATAGATGATTATGACTTTTTATATTTTAATTAATGAAGTGTTTTTTAATTAATCATGTTGTTATGGATTTTTAAAAATTCATGATATAAATAGTATAAAAATTGACATAAATGAGTTTTTAAATGAATTAATATTTTATTAAATGAAATAATATTCCTAAAAATATATTATTTTTCCAAAAGACATATATGACGTTAAAAATGTCATTAATAATCCATTTTGGGTCAATTTTTATTTTATAGTAACAATAATAACCATATATTATGAAAATAAAAGAAGACTTCTTAAGAGTTAATTTATTTTATTAATGGTTAAAGATAAAAGATAAAGTTGATTTTATGACCTAAAATTTTCTAAAAAATTTTATGAGAGGATTTAGAACCATAATCATCTTAGATTCTAAATATATCACTTTGGTGTTATTAGAATTCGAAAATCAATTAATAATAAAATAATATTTTAAAACATTCCTAAAGTGCCCCTCCTCCTTCTTATAAAAGGACACCAACTCTAACCCATTACTCACACCTCTCAAGCCCCCTGCCTCATTAAAAATCTTCTCTAATAATATAAAAAAATTCCTCTCTTCCTCCTATAATCCTTCCCCTAGGCATAAGGCAATTCACAAAATCCCTTTGGCTCAAATCAAAAGAAGTTACCCGATTTGAGGTAATGCCTTCTCTCAAGTTCCATTTCATTATTCTTCCTTCTCCACACCCTATGCTCTTATTATTATTTTTTTACATAAAAAACCAGTATCATAAATAAATTAGGATTTTTTATGATATTTATTATAACTACTCTTACACACACCTCCGTCTAATGGGTATAAAACATACTTTTTCTGTGAACGTTGAACTACTGCCTCACGAAACGATGATTGTTCAATCTTCTAATACCACATATAATGGTGCCCATTATTATGGCACTATAATTATATATGATATATATTATATTTATTTTATCTCTATGATTATGTAATTTTCATTTAAAACATACCTTTATGTAACATCCCAAGTAAGTAATGAGTAATAGATATTTTTATCTATGTCTATTAATTAATTAGATAGTGTTTTAGAGGCTTAAAATTAAAATAAATCCAATCTTAAGCATGAAATACACTAATATTTTTAAAAGATTGTTTTACTGCCGTTTGATGGAAAACCATTTTTAAATCTATCTTTTGACAATTTTATAAGATATGTTTGTCAAAATAAACTTATTCCTTATGATTGGGACATCAAAATTTACTTTGTGTGAATTTTTGGTATTTTTCAGACAATGTTCATTTTTTAATGAATAGTGAAAAATACTGCATTTTACATCAAAACTGCTTTTTAATCTAATTTATTTATATGATTAGATTATCTTTTGAATTTTTTTTAAAGTGAAATTAGAATATATTTTTACCATTTAATACAATGGTGTTCATTGGAATCAATTTCACTTTGAAATTGGACTTAAACTGGTGTCAATCTTTTGATACTTATTGTTTCATAAAAACACGCTATTTGTCATGACAGTAGGAATTAATTATTAAATTAATTAATGTGACTTATATGTTTTGAATTTTGTAAAATAGACTTAATTTTTGAATTTGTAATATCAAATATATCTTAGGGTGAATTTTTGGTATTTTTCTGAAAAACTTCAATTTTTGATGAATAGTGAAACCACTAAGTGGTACTTATAAAAACTGATTTTTTGTTTAAATGAAATTTTACCACTTCTGTGTTTTGAATTTCAAAAATCCTACATACATGGTTGTCATTAAGAAGTAAAATGTGGTTCAATGAGATTAAAATAATTTTTTAGTGAATAGTAACTCTTAAGTTCTTAATCACGATTAGAGGTAATTAGTGTAGTTTAAGGTAAAAATAATGCTTTAATAAAATGAGATGAGCTTGAAACATGTACCACCCTAATTGGATGTGTCATGGAAGACCAAGACAATCCATGGGTCAACTTGGGGACCCCATGGAGCCACTTTGGTTGGGAAATGACATAGATAACTTTTTATTTAATGTAAAAGTAAAAATGGCACAAACATGAGATGTTTTACTAAAACAATTTTTACATGGGGTTATACAAGTCAGATTTTTGACTATAAATATTAATTATAAATATAAAAATATTTCCTACATCATAGTATTTTTTTTATAATTTTTAGACATTAAATAAATTAAATTATTTATGACATAATGATGATGCAGCGATGACCTCATTATTTAACGATTAAAATAAAATGGAAATATAATGTAAAATCTAAGACCTACACATAGAAAAATCCTATTGGATGGGTGGATTTTGAACCCTTATCACCTTATCCTCGAAAAAAATCAATTTGGGACCACTTAAATCAGAATACCATTTTAAAATAAAGTGACTTTTCTTTACCTTCCAATAGTGCCCCTCCTCTCCTCTTATAAAAGGCCCCCACCTCTACCTCCTTACCCACACTCCCAAAGCCTTTGGCTCAGAAAAACCCTGACCATTTTGTCTCTCCAAATCCCTCTCTTACTCCTTAAATCCTCACTTTGGGCATAAGTCTTCCCAAGGAAGCCTTTGAGCTCAAATCTAAGAGAGTTACCCGATTTTAAGGTAATGTCTTCTTTTGAGTCATTTTGTTTGATTTTGCTTCTCCAACCCCCTAAACTCTTTTTATTCTTTTCTTTTGTAACAAATACATTATCCCCAATATACTAGGATGTTGTTATAATAATTATTCTAGATACACTTACACACACCTACATCTGATGGTTAAAGGACATACTGTTTCCGTGGATGGTGAATTTCTGCCTCCCGAAAAGATGATTGTTCAACATTATTTTAACACCTTCAAAGGTTTCCATTAAGATGTAACTATACTTATATATGATATATAATATGTTTATGTTTTCCTTTATCTTATGTATTTTTCATTTAGGGCATACCTTTATGGTTTCCATTATGGGTAAACGCGATATCTTCATTTAAGGAAGTACGGACTACCGCCCCCTCAAAGTGATTTGATTAGTTAAATACCATATGTGGGACGTATAAAGGATGGAACTATGATATTATATATGATATTATACTGGAATTATAATATATTTATATATCATTATGATTCCATTCTATAAAATACAAAATAGAAATGAAAGTAGCGTTCATGCGTACGTACGGCTTACCGTCTCCATGAACGGTGCATTTCATTTTTTATCCCCAAATGTAATGTATTATTAAAAGTACATGTATATAATGGATATATATAATTAATGATACATCTAAATGATGAATATAATTCTGGAATTAATATATACATACCTCTCATTTAGTTTTAATTCCATTAATATGACAAAGAAATGAAAGTAGCGTTCATGCGTACGTACGACTTACCGTCTCCATGAACGGTGCATTTCATTTCTTACCTCTAAATGATTATGTAATATTATAAATACATGTATATTCTGGATATATATGATATATATTCTATCCAAATCAGGAATTTCATTCTGGATATAAAGAACCTTTGACCACACGAACAACATGTAATTGTAAGAAGTCCACTTTCGACTTAAGAACCAAATATCGACAAAACAAACATTATTAACTTAAATGGTAACATAATGTTTATAACATGGCAATAAGTGATATAAAAGGAATAATAAACTTTAAAAAGGTTCTTAATCAAGTGGAAATTTACTCAAGTTTATTATTCAGGACGTTAAAGAATGATCGAGTCAAGTCGGACCCGAGGTATGGGACTTCGTCTCAATCTCCTTTCATTGAGGCATATTTTGTTTTATACACAACATTCTTTTATACAGTTTATAAACCCCTTTGACTTTTACGTTTATTAAAAAGAGAATCTTTTGTATACGAAGCGTTTACTAAATGACAAAAGGGAATGTTTTTGTCGTACGTATGCGGTGACAACGACTTCTCCGCCGCCGTGACCATTATTTGAGTTTCGGCTTCCTCTACAAGCCATACCTTCTTTTTAAAAGAAAAATAAATACCATGTTTTACTTTTCTTTTATTTTGGTATTGAAAATGGTTTTCATAATGTTTTTATATCAATGTGTTGTATTGATATCTTGTGATTGAAAGGTGGAAATGTTATGTTTCCTTTATGCATGTTTTATGTGATACGATTATGTTAAGTTTCTTGGGCATTATTATGAAGACGGGTGGTTCTGTGATAAACTAAGGGCGGGTGATCCCGATATAGATCTCTAATGCATTGGTTAACGTGAAGGAGTGAAACGTTAAGGTTTCTCCGAAGAGATTTAGGGAATATACTATCATGGGTATTCCAAACGTAACCAAGAGGGTTACTCCCTACGTAAGAATGTTATAAATGCCTCAAGTTACCTTTATGTCTTATGATTTCTATGATTTATTCATGATTTGATGAGGTATGTTAAAGTGCTTATGTTTTTTGGGTAAATTATGATTTCATTCTTATGTATATATGTACCCATGTTTCCTTTCCATATTTTTATATCCTTTACTGAGCTTTTTATGCTCATCCCAAGTTTTTTTGAAATGTTTTTCATAGGTCAAGGGAAAGTTACATGATATGATGATAGTGTCAAGGAAGTGTCAAGAAAGAATCCATGTTTTATTTTAAATATGTTTCCATTGATGGGAAAGAAGAATACTATCATTATGTAACCACTTTGTTTATATGTGGAATGTAATGAAAGTTTTATGTTCTAATTCTCTAAAACTCTAAACCTGAAAAGATCCTCAATGTGTAATCTTGTAATAACTCAAGATTAAGTAAGGTTTAAGGCTGGGGCCTTATAGTTGGTATCAGAGGTCGGTTTAGATAACTTTAGAAGTTAGAATTCTATTAAATGATTATCCAAAAATATTTTTTTATGGTAAAATTGAAGTGATATAGTATTTGAAGATTACCATGTTGCTTCATCTAAGACATGTTTGTTCAGAATGGTTTTCCGCAGAGGAAACAGGGAAGCAGTGCTAGGAAGGAATACAGAAGGAAATAACCTTCCAAATCAGCATCCTGAGATGGTTGGAGTTGGAACTGAACAGTTTGTTGCAGTAATGGCGCAGTTGACTCAAGCGATAAATGGAGGTGGTATCCATACACGAGATCAGCCAGATCAACCGCAGAGGAACATGTCAGTGGTGGAACATTTCATGAGGAAACATCCCCCATCATTCAGAGGATCATCTGACCCTGTGCTAGCTGAAGGGTGGATTAAAGCACTGGAGAAGATTTTCGATGTCATGGGGTGTTCAGACAATCAAAAGGTTAGTCTTGATATTTATCGTTTGGAGGGTGAAGAAGATCAGTGGTGGTCGATGGTTAAAAATATCAGGGACACTGATGAGATTGATGATCTCGACTGGGATGAATTCAAAGGTATGTTTCTTGAGAAGTATTTTCCTAAGGCTATTCGACTTAGGATGGAAAAGAAATTCTTGGAATTGAGCCAAGAGGAAGACTCAGTGGCTGCCTATGAAGAAAGGTTCACTCGATTGGCAAGGTATGCTCCAAATTTTATCCGAGACATTGATAGTAAAATCAATCATTTTTACTCAGGGTTAAAGCCAAAATATCGAAGGGCATTAGCTTCTCGTGAGTTTAAAAGTTATGAAAATCTTGTTCGATGTGCTGAGAAGGTGGAAATGGAGTTTGCCGATGATCAAGTGTTCTATAACAACCAACAGAAAAAGAGACCGAGGTGGAAGGAGAAATGTAAGAATTCTTCAAAAAAGTCTGACGGTAAGAAAACTAAGATTCTAGTTTGTGATAAATGTGGAAAAAGGAATGCTGGGGAATGTCTTCTGAATTCTGGAATGTGCTACCGATGTGGTAATATGGGACATAAGGCTCGTGATTGCACTGGAAAAGATCAGGGTGATGGTAAGACCAAATTTGATTTACAGTTAGTGAAATGTTATAAGTGCAATGAGATGGGTCACTATGCAAACGAGTGTCCGACAAAGAGCTTGGGTGATGGGAAGCAGTTAGACTACAAGCAGAAAGGGGTGGTGAAATCCTTTGCAACTACTTCAGCAGATGTCAGGCCATCAAATGAAGTTGTATCAGGTACTTTGTTTGTTTTTTCAGATTATGCCAGTGTGTTGTTTGATTCGGGGTGTACACATTATTTCATCTCTGAAACCTTTTCTAGTAAAATGGGAATACCATCTCAAGAAATGACTCCTGAACTTTTGGTAAAAACACCTAGGGGAAATGTTGAGGCAAAAAGAATTTATAAGAATCTTCCTGTCCTTATTTGTGGAAAGAACCTACTTGCAAACCTTATTGTTCTACCTCTAGTAGAGTTTGATTTTATCCTGGGTATGGATTGGCTCTCTATTTACCATTCTAAGATTGACTGCAGAGAAAAAAAAGTTTCATTTCAAAAAGACTTTCAGTTTGTTTACAAGAATGAACCCTTACTGTTGATAACTTATCAAGAGGCCAAGAAACTTGTAAAAGATGGAAATGAATGTTACCTTGCACACATCATTGAAAATAAAGGAACTGTTCAGATTAATGATGTGCCAGTGGTAAATGAGTATCCGGATGTTTTTCTTGATGAGTTGCCTGGAATAATACCAGATCGGGAAGTTGAGTTTACTATTGACTTAGTTCCTGATGCTAAGCCAATTTCCAAACCCCCTTATCGAATGGCTCAAATTGAACTTTTAGAGTTGAAGGACCAATTGCAAGATTTATTAGAGAAAGGTTTCATTCAACCTAGCACATCACCACGGGGTGCTCCTGTTTTATTTGTTAAAAAGAAAGATGGTTCAATGAGACTTTGAATTGATTATAGAGCCTTAAATAACATCACTGTTAAGAATAAATATCCTTTTCCTCATATCGATGATTTGTTTGATCAGCTCCAGGGAGCTCAGTATTTTTCAAAGATTGACTTGAGATCAGGGTAACATCAGCTAAAGGTAAAGGAAGAATATGTTCCGAAGACCGCGTTCCATAAAAGATATGTCCATTATGAATTTGTAGTAATGCCTTTTGGGCTAACCAATGCACCTGATGTATTCATGGACTTAATGAATAGAATTTTCCATGAGTTCTTGGATAAGTTTGTGGTGGTTTTCATTGATGATATTTTGGTGTTTTATAAAATTAAAGAGGAGCATGAAAGACATTTAAGGGTTATCTTGAAAACATTAAAAGAAAAGAAACTGTATGGAAAATTCAGAAAGTGTGAGTTTTGGTTGCAACAAATTTCTTTCCTTGGTCATATTGTTTCTAAAGATGGGATAACTGTTGATCCTGTAAAAACAAAGGTTGTTGAAGAATGTCCAAGACCCACAAATGTAACTGAGATTTGTAGCTTCGTTGGTTTGGTAGGCTATTACCGAAGGTTTGTTAGAAATTTTTCACGGTTATCTAGTCCAATGACTAAGCTAACTCGGAAGGGTGTTAAGTTTATCTGGACAAAAGAATGTGATGATTTTTTTCAGGAATTGAAATGAAGATTGGTGAATGCTCCAGTTTTGACACTACCTTCCAAGAATGGTGAGTTTGTTATATACAGTGATGCTTCATTGAAAGGACTTGGTTTCATCCTAATGGAGAATGATTAGGTAATTGATTATGCTTCACGACAGTTGAAAACTCATGAGGTAAATTACCCTACACATGATTTGGAATTAGCTGCTGTTGTTTTCTCTTTAAAAATTTGGAGGCATCATTTGTATGGAGTAAAGTGTGAAATATATACTGATCACAAAAGTTTAAAGTATATATTCACTCAGAAAGAGTTAAACATGAGACAGAGGAGATGGCTGGAATTAATCAAGGATTATTATTGTACAATTCATTACCATCCGGGAAAAGCAAATAAAGTGGCTGATGCTTTGAGTCAAAAAAGTAATGCTTCATTAGCAATGTTGCGTTTGGAACGTGATCCTTTGGTTAAGGATTTGATGAACTTTGGAAGAGAAGTTGTTGGTGCAGGAAGTTATTATGTTTTGTTTTAGGTCTCAGTGATATCATCTTTATCAGATAGAATCAAGCAAGCATAGAAGCAAGACAGTGAGTTGCAGAAAAAGGTAGAGCTGGATTAGAAAGGTAAGTTGCCTGAATTCAACATTGATAATGATTGTGTTTTGATATTTGGGAAGAGATTGTGTGTGCCTTGTGATTCACAGTTGAAGAGAGATTTGTTATGTGAAGCTCTTAGTTCTCCGTTTTCAGTTCATCCTGGCAGTACTAAGATGTACAGAGATCTGCGGGAGTATTACTGGTGGGATGGAATGAAAAGAGATATTGCTGATTTTACTATGAAGTGTTTGACATGTCAACATGTTAAAGCAGAGCGGCAGTTACCGAAAGGGATGCTTCCGCCTTTACCAGTGCCAGAGTGGAAATGGGAGAATATATCCATGGACTTTGTTGTGGGATTATCGAAGACATCTCGAGGTAATAATGCAATCTGGGTTATTGTTGATCGTTTGACTAAATCTGCTCATTTCCTTGCTATACGAGATACGTTTTCCCGAGATCAACTTTCCCATTTGTATCTTAAAGATATAGTCAGGTTACATGGAGTTCCTCTCTCCATTGTATCTGATCGTGATCCCAGGTTCACTTCTAACTTTTGGAAAGGCCTTCAGAAGTCGTTGGGTACTGAATTAAATTTTAGTACAACATTTCATCCTCAATCAGATGTGCAGTCAGAACGAAAAATTCAGACCTTGGAGGATATGCTATGAGCTTGTTTGATGGATTATCAGGGAAGTTGGGACCAACATCTTTCTTTGGTTGAATTTTCATATAATAACAGCTTTCATTCCAGTATACAGATGGCACCATTTGAGGCATTATATGGGAAGCAGTGTCGAACTCCAGCTTTCTGGGATGAAGTGGGTGAAAGGAAGTCGATGGGACCAGAATTGGTAGAAGAGATGGCAGAAAAAGTTCAGCTGATTCAGAAGCACATGAGAACAGCTCAGAGCAGGCAGAAGAGTTATGCGGATAACCGGAGAAAGGATCTATCTTTCGAGTTAGGTGATCATGTTTTTCTCAAGGTTTCTCCTTGGAAAAGTGTGATGAGATTTGGTAAGAAAGGAAAGTTGAGTCCAAGGTTTATTGGACCATATGAAATTATGGAGAGAGTTGGATCAGTTGCATACCGGGTGGCTTTACCACTGAGTTTATCTCAGGTACACAATGTTTCTCACGTTTCGATGTTGAGAAAGTATATGCCAGATCCATCTCATGTTTTGAGTCCAGAGGTAGTTCAGCTGGAAGAGAACCTATCTTATGAGGAACAACTGGTCCACATTCTTGACCACATGGAGCAAGTGTTACGGAATAAGGTGATTAATCAGGTAAAGATTTTGTGGAAAAACCACATGATGGAAGAGGCAACATGGGAATCTGAAAATGCAATGAGGGATAAGTACCCCCATTTATTCGATAAGTAAATAAATTGCAGGGACAAAATTTTCAAAAGGGGGGAAGGATGTAACATCCCAAGTAAGTAATGAGTAATAGATATTTTTATCTATGTCTATTAATGAATTAGATAGTGTTTTAGAGGCTTAAAATGAAAATAAATCCAATCTTAAGCATGAAATACACTAATATTTTTAAAAGATTGTTTTACTGCCTTTTGATGGAAAACCATTTTTAAATCTATCATTTGACAATTTTATAAGATATATTTTTCAAAATAAACTTATTATTTATGATTGGGACATCAAAATTTACTTTGTGTGAATTTTTGGTATTTTTCAGACAATGTTCATTTTTTAATGAATAGTGAAAAATACTACATTTTACATCAAAACTAATTTTTAATCTAATTTATTTATATGATTAGATTATCTTTTGAATTGGTTTTGAAGTGAAATTAGAATGTATTTTTACCATTTAATCCAGTGGTGGTCATTGGAATCAATTTCACTTTGAAATTGGACTTAAACTGGTGTCAATCTTTTGATACTTATTGTTTCAAAAAAACACGCTATTTGTCATGACAGCGGGAATTAATTATTAAATTAATTAATGTGACTTATATGTTTTGAATTTTGTAAAATATACTTCATTTTTTAATTCGGAATATCAAATATATCTTAGGGTGAATTTTTGGTATTTTTCTGAAAAACTTCAATTTTTGATGAATAGTGAAACCACTAAGTGGTACTTATAAAAACCGATTTTTCGTTTAAATGAAAATCTACCACTTCTGTGTTTTGAATTTCAAAAATCCGAAATACATGGTTGTCATTAAGAAGTAAAATGTGGTTAAATGAGATTAAAATAATTTTTTGGTGAATAGTAACTCTTAAGTTTTTAATCGCGATTAGAGGTAATTAGTGTAGTTTAAGGTAAAAATAATGTTTAATAAAATGAGATGAGCTTGACACATGTCCTACCCTCATTGTATGTGTCATGGCCGACCAAGAAAATCCATGGGTCAACTTGGGGACCCCATGGAACCACTTTGGTTGGGAAATGACATAGATAACCTTTTATTTAATGTAAAAGTAAAAATGACACAAACATGAGATGTTTTAGTAAAACAATTTTTACATGGGTTTATACAAGTCATATTTTTGACTATAAATATTCATTAGAAATATAAAAATATTTCCTACATCATAGTATTTGTTTTATAATTTTTATACATTAAATAAATTAAATTATTTATGACATAATAATGATGCAGCAATGACCTCATTATTTAACGATTAAAATAAAATGGAAAGATAATGTACAATCTAAGACCTAAACATGGACAAAACCTATTGGATGGGTGGATTTCTAACCCTTATCACATTTTCCTCGAAACACATCAATTTGGGACCTCTTAAATCCGAATACCATTTTAAAATAAAGTGACTTTTCTTTACCTTCCAAGAGTGCTCCTCCTCTCCTCTTATAAAAGGCCCCCACCTCTACCTCCTTACCCACACTAAAAAAGCCTTTGGCTCAGCCAAACCCTGACCATTTTGGCTCTCCATATCCCTATCTTACTCATTAAAGCCTCACATTTGGTATAAGTCTTCCCAAGGAAGCCTTTGAGCTCAAATCTAAGAGAGTTACCAGATTTTAAGGTAATGTCTTCTTTTGAGTCCTTTTGTTTGATTTTGCTTCTCCAACCCCCTAAAATCTTTTTATTATTTTCTTTTGTAATAAATACAGTATCCTCAATATACTAGGATGTTTTTTAAGAAGGATTAGAGCTACAATTACACACACCTACATCTAATGGTTAAAGGACATACGGTTTTCGTGGATGGTGAATTTATGCCTCCCGAAATGATGATTATTCAACATTATTTTAACACCTTCAAAGGTGGCCATTAAGATGTCACTATATTTATATATGATATATAATATGTTTATGTTTTCCTTAAGCTTATGTATTTTTCATTTTGGGCATACCTTTATAGTTTCCATTATGGGTAAACGTGATATCTTCATTTAAGGAAGTGCGGACTACCGCCCCCTCAAAGTGATTTGATTCGTTAAATACCATATGTGGGACGTATAAAGGATGGAACAATGATATTATATATGACATTATACTGTAATTATAATATACCTTTATATAATTATGATTCCATTCTATAAAATACAAAATAGAAATGAAAGTAGTGTTCATGCGTACGTACGTCTTACCGTCTCCATGAACGGTGCATTTCATTTCTTATCCCCAAATGTAATGTAATATTAAAAGTACATGTATATAATGGATATATATAATGAATGATATATCTAAATTATGAATATAATTCTGGAATTAAAATATACATACCTCTAATTTAGTTTTAATTCCATTAATATGACAAAGAAATGAAAGTAGCGTTCATGCGTACGTACGACTTACCGTCTCCATGAACGGTGCATTTCATTTATTACCTCTAAATGATTATGTAATATTATAAATACATGTATATTCTGGATATATATGATATATATGCTATCCAAATCAGGAATTTCATTCTGTATATAAAGAACATTTGACCACACGAACAACATGTAATTATAAGAAGTCCACTTTCGACTTAAGAACCAAATATCAACAAAACAAACATTATTAACTTAAATGGTTACATAATGTTTATAACATGGAAATAAGTGATATAAAAGGAATAATTAACTTTAAAAAGGTTCTTAATCAAGTATAAATTAACTCAAGTTTATTATTCAGGATGTTAAAGAATGATCGAGTCAAGTCGGACCCGAGGTATGGGACTTCGTCTCAATCTCCTTTCATTGAGGCATATTTTGTTTTATACACAACCTGGGTTTATACAGTGTATAAACCCCTTTGACTTTTACGTTTATTAAAAAGAGAATCTTTTTTATAAGAAGCGTTTACTAAACAACAAAAGGGAATGTTTTTGTCGTATGTATGCGGTGACAACGACTTCTCCGCCACCGTGACCATTATTTGAGTTTCGACTTCCTCTACAAGCCATAACTTCTTTTTAAAATAAAAATAAATACCATGTTTTACTTTTATTTTATTTTGGTATTGAAAATGGTTTTCATAATGTTTTTATATCAATGTGTTGTATTGATATGTTGTGATTGAAAGGTGGAAATTTTATGTTTCCTTTATGTATGTTTTATGTGATACGATTATGTTGAGGTTCTTGGGAATTATTATGAAGACGGGTGGTTCCGTGATAAACTAAGGGCGGGTGAGCCCGATATAGCTCTCCAATGCATTGGGTAACACAAAGGAGTGAAACGTTAAGGTTTCTCCGAAGAGATTTAGGGAATATACTGTGATGGGTATTCCAAACGTAACCAAGAGGGTTACTCCCTACGTAAGAATGTTATGAATTCCTCAAGTTACCTTTATGTCTTATGATTTCTATTATTTATTCATGATTTGATGAGGTATGTTAAAGTGCTTATGTTTTATGGGTAAAGTATGATTTCATTCTTTTGTATATATGTACCCATGTTTCCTTTCCATATTTTTATATCCTTTACTGAGATTTTTATGCTCATCCCAAGTTTTTTTGAAATGTTTTCACAGGTCAAGGGAAAGGTACATGATATGATGATAGTGTCAAGGAAGTGTCAAGAAATAATCCATGTTTTATTTTAAATATGTTTCCATTGATGGGAAAGAAGAATACTATCTTTATGTAACCACTTTGTTTATATGTGGAATGTAATGAAAGTTTTATGTTCTAATTCTCTAAAACTCTAAACCTGAAAAGATCCTCAATGTGTAATCTTGTAATAACTCAAGATTAAGTAAGGTTTAAGGCTGGGGCCTTATACTTTATGCCTTTCTTGTTGTATAAATATGATAATTTCATTTGAGGAAGTGCAGACTACCACCCCCTCAAAGTGATATGACTCATTCATGATATACATGAAACATATAAAGGATGTAATTAATGAAAATATTTAACATATATAATGAATATATTATATTGGAGTTATAATATACCTATGTATCATTCAGTTTTCATTCCTTTAAATATAAAAAAGAAATGAAAGTAGCGTTCATGCATACGTATGAATTACCGTCTCCATGAACGGTGCATTTCATTTCTTATATCCAAATGATATGGACTATTCTACATTGATATATACTAGATATATATGATATATATGATATATAAATCATGAATATAATTTTGGAGATAATTTATTTTTACCACATGGACAATTTGTAATTATAATTAGTTTATTTTTTACTCAAGTTCCGAGCATCGACAAAATGACCGATATGAACTTGAATAATTATATTATTGTTATATAAAGGTAATAAATGATATAAATGGAATAATAAATTTGAAAAAGGTTTTGAATCAAGTATAAATTAACTTAATTTTATTAATCAAGAAAAACAAGGAACATACGTGATGATTCAGACTCAAGGTAAGGGAACCTTTCACCCTCTTCTTTTAATCAAAGGCTTCTTTTTTTGTTATGTCTTTTAATTTCCATTTTATTATTTTGGGATATGTTCTTATATATCCTTATTTCTATTCATTTTAAGTCCAATTTATGAGATACCCTTTTCCCTCTCATCAAGCCATTTTTTAATTTTTAACTGACATCATTAGGCTGCCCGATTTTTGTAAGGAAACTTCTTATCCCAATTTCCATTTTTTGGGTTAAAGTTCTACTTCTTGATTATGTCATGATATAATTATGTGAGATATAAATTTTTATATCCTATCTTGTATTTATACTTTATTTATGTGTACCTAGAGTGAATACACATAATCGATCTATTTCATTTACAGAATGATCTTTGTAAGAGACTTAATCTCAACCTCCTTTCATTGGGGCATGTTTTGATAATATACACATCCTTTTTTTACATGTTTTATAACAAAAACATTTGAATTTTACTTTAATTCAAAGGGAATATTTTTATATGTAGAGTTTTACTAAATGAAAAAAGGAATGTTTTAATGTATACGGTGACAATGACCTTTCCGCCGCTGCAAGCATTATTTGTAATTTGGATTCCTTAACAAGCCTTGATGTTTTTAAATGGAAAATAAATACCATATACCCTTTTTAAATATTTTGGTATCAAAAATGGTTTTGAAAGTGGATTTAATATTTCAATATCTTGAAATTATTTCTTGTGATTGAAAATGTAATTTTATGATTGAAATGTTAATATTAGCAATTTTTTATATGCGATGATTATATAATGGTACATAGACATTTGATGGGTGGTTACATGATAAACCAAATGATGGGTGGTTACATGATAAACCAAGGGAGAGTGGTTACGTTATAACCTCCAACGCATTGGGTATAGAATCCGGCCTTATGGCTATTACATTTAGTGATATGTGTGGAAGTTGACCGTATGGTTATTACATTTAAGTATGTTTATGTCCCAAGTTACCTTTATATGTTATATGTTGCTTTATAAGGGTTTTATAGTAATATTTTGGTTAAAAAATATTTGTAATCAATGAGATTATATTTATTGAAGTTTTTTTGCTACTTTTTTAAGGTGAAAAGTATTAATTTATGATAAATTATTCATGTTTTACATGTTGTTTTTAAAAATAACAGTTTTCGTTGTTTATGTATCCCTTACTGAGATTTTTATGGCCATACCAAGTTTTTTTGAAATGTTTTTCACAGGAATAAAATTGGAATAGGGTCAAGGATGGGATCAAGGAAAATTCATGCTATTTAAAACATGAAACTAAACATGATTCTTTTTTTAAGAGTTTTTATTTTAGGAAAAAATAGTTACTGAGTAGAAGTTTATACATTTAATATTCAAGTTGTTATATATATGTTATCACCTAATTTGCTAAATATCTAAACCTGAAAATATCCTCAATGTGAATTATTAACTTAATTTAAGATTAAGTAATTTTTAAGGCTGGGGCCTTACATTTGATATTAGAGGTTGGTTTAGATAAGTTAATAGGTTTGGGTGTTATTTAAGAATAAGTGACATAACCATAATGGTTAATATATTAGAAAGTCACAGTTATTTTAGATATATTGAATGAGTTTAATATTACATGAATAAGTATATCTTAGTATTACCCTCCTTATAAGATATTATATGATGATTTTACTGATATACTCACACTGACCTTTTTGTTTTTAGTAAATGGATGGATCTAGCAGGCACCATAGTAAAAATGGGTGTAAAGGAAACTGTGGTGGTTTTATGAATGAGAAACCAAATGAAATGGGGGCTACAAAGATAATTCTTGGGGTAATTCTTAACCAAATATCTGGAATCATGATTTACCACTTGAACATTGGTGATTTTTATAAGGCATTGTATATGCGAGAAACAAATCCCTAAATAAGTTCATGTAATAATCATAAAGGTAAGTATATTAAAAAACCTATGTTTCAATGATGTGGAAAGAAACACATAGGAAAATGATTCCAAGGGACGATAAGAGTCTATAGATGTGGTAATGAAGGTCATATAGCAAGAACCTTCCTTGGAAAAAAGAAGCGTCCAGTTAACTCTAGGAATGGGAAATAAGTTCTTTCCGAGGGATCAATTGAATGTTTTAAATGTGGTGTTCATGGGAATTATAAAAATAGATTTCATATGAATAATGTTTAGGAATGTGATAATTAGAATCAAACAAATATATGTTTATTAATAACTAATTCTATTTAAATTGAGAATAAGGAAATTGACAATGACTAATGAAAGGTATGGATTATTTCTTAGCTGATGTTTTGAAATTATTTAATCTTAGGATATGAATCAGGATTTTGTTTATAAGAAAGAAGTATTACAGAATAAGTTAGGAAAGAATGGTTAATAGATCATGAAGAACATTTATGGATTAAGAAGTCTATATATAAGGTATTCAAGAGTTATGGTAGATTTTAGGATGGTGAAATGCTTAAAAGTATTAAGGTTTTTTTGATGATGGGATTACATTGGAAGAATTTTTCTAGTATGTATAACCCAGAAGTTTTATATGTGAAAATGTTATTCAAGAAATAATTATCTTTTCTTATGTAAAAATAACGGATAACCTTAGGGGTTCATATGATCTTTTGTTTTTGAGGTGATAAATGGTTATTACATTTTGGGATGAAAAATAAAAGGTATTAGATAACCTTTGAGGATAAAATAGGTTATAATTATTTTTGAGGAAATTATATTATTTTGAGAATATTATAAGAATGATATGGTCTAATAAAAAGTATAACCCATATGATGGATGACAACTCGTCATGTTTGGAATGGACATGGGAATCTAAACCACAACTGAAGGGTGACAAGGGAACATCGCCTACCACTGACCTACGTGAAGTACCTGGTTATTATAACTTATTATTTTTAGTTAAATGATTTTATTGATCAAGAATAATTTGATTTGGGATCTTATGTTTTATCAAATGGATATCCTTATTATCAGAAAATTACTTAGTGATTAAGTGATAAAAGTTATTTTGGAAGACATTTTCTCTTTTGGGAACACTATATGCCTAAAGAAAATAGAATACTTTGGGATTTAAATTGAGGAGTAATGGTGGAATTTTATTTTGGAAGAATATATGTTTTTATTTTGGATATATATCAATTTGAGTTATTTATGGAAATGATTAACCTATCATAGATAATATTTTATTAGGTTAATAACTTTTTTGTGTGAAACGTTAAGAGTAGTTGATGTTATTTAGAGATAAATGTTATGATTTTTGTGGAATAATATGTGATAAAATCCTTCTAAATTTTGTTTTTCAAACTTAGTTTGGATTATTTTGAATAATTTTAAGGAAAATTGTTTATTTAATGGTCTTTTTTGAGCTTTGGGTATTGTTTGTTCAATTTTGGAGTTTAAGAGTAGTATTTATTTTTATATAAGATTATCCTTTTTCGGGATTATCTGATCTTGTACTAACCATTTTGGTTTTAGTTAATGTATAAAGATAGGGGAAATATATGTTTCATATTTTTTGGATCATGTTATTCTCTAGAAGTTGATTCTAGAACTTTCAGAGTGATCGAGTCATCTTAAATACTCATCGTTTGGAGAAAAGATGAGTTTTTTGTAGAAACATATTAAAGGATGAAAATATACTTGAAAATTAAGTATATTTCCTTATATTATTAATTAATATCATAAATAAATTATCCAAATTTATGAAAGGGAACTTAAATAAAAAAATTTTGTTCGTTTAATTTTCCTACCAGGGAATCAAAGACCGTTTAACCTATCACAAGTTTGTAGTTTTCTTGTGGTTAACTTTCTCCTGATAATGTTTTCTATCACTCTCCATCAGAACTTGATGGTTAGTTTTCTCTTCCATATCCATGTTTTCATGGAATCCTAGTTTGTGTTATCTCGGGTGACCTTTATACTTCTCTTTATTTCTTTTAAAGTGATAGTTTTAGTTACTCTTTTTCTGATGTGGGACCTTCAATGATGTTTCTGAGCCCAATTTTAAAATTGTGAAGACATAATTTCCAAAAGGGGGGAAGGATGTAACAACCCAGGTATTTATAGAATAATAATTTTTTATTTATATTAATACTTATGATTAATATGTTAATTTTATGTTAAAGGGGATGATTTTTCGAATAGCGTACTGGACACACAATAATAGGCTTCTCCAAAATCTTACACTGCACACAACATTGAGTTATACTAAAAAATAATACAATATTATTATTATTATTATTATTTTAAATGGTAGCTAAAGCATAGCCATTGGAATGGTGGGAATAAATAGTATCAAATAAATTTTTAAATATGGTTTACACATGTTTAAATGATGATTTTTTGATTACCAAATTTATTAGAAATGTAAATAAAAACCAATTGAATATAATGGATGTGTTTTTAAGAAAAAATATTTAAGAGAGAATAACTGTGTTTTAAAATCACTCTATATAGAATTTTATTTAATAAAAAAATATATTATATATATTCAATTTAATATTTTAAATTTATCTTATATGTTTTCTAGAAATGATATAAGAATAAATTCATTTTTTCAGATAAAAGAAGTATTTTTCTAAAAATGCAAATTTACCACCATTTGATGGTGAACCTTTTTTAATATATATTTTTTGTAACTTTTATATGATACATTTGAAAGAAAAATTCTTATTTAGAATAGGGACATCAAAATTTACTTTGGATAATTTTTTTTGTATTTTTCTGATAAATTTCATTTTTAATAAATAGTGAAAAATACTGTATTTTAAGTCAAAACTGCCTTTTAATATAATATATTTATATAGTAATATTGTACTAATAATTTTTTTTAAAGTGTAATTAGATTATATTTTTATTATTTAATCCAATTTTGGTCATTTGAAGTAATTTCACTTTGAAATTGGACATAAACGCATGTCAATCTTTTGGTAGTTTTCACTTCTTAAAAACATGTTTTTTGGTTTTGACAATGAGAATTAATTTTAAATTAATTTCTGAAAATTATATGTTTTGAATTTGGAGAAATTGATTCCATATTAGTAACCATGAGGTAAAAATTGTGTAAATAGGTAAATTTTATTTTTAGACATTATGAATAGCAACTTTAGTAAATATTTTATTTACCATGGTTATAGGGTAAATATGGTAAATAAGGGTAAAATAATAATATTATAATAATATTTAATTACCATAAAAAATATTATAAACCAATGTTATGAGACATTTCTGGCCATGTGAATCTTTAAGTCGATTTTAGGACCCCATGGAGCTACTTGTGTGTGAAAATGACATTTAATTTCTTTTAATGTAAAGTTAAGGAAAATATAACCTAAACATGTATCTTTTAGTATAAATTTTTTTATATGGGGTCATATAAGTTATATTTTCGAGTATAAATATTCATTATAAATCTAAAAATATTTCCTACATCATGGTATTTTATTTATAATTTTTATACCTCAAATAAATAAATTTATTTATGACACAACAATGATGTAGCGATTACCTTATTATTGAATGTTTTAAATATTAAAATAAAATTATTTTGAATATTTTTATGTCATAATTTTTTTTAAGGATGATTATGACTTTTTATATTTTAATTAATGAAGTTTTTTTGAATTAATCATGTTGTTATGGATTTTTAAAAAGTCATGATATGAATAGTATAAAAATTGACATAAATGAGTTTTTAAATCAATTAATATTTTATTAAATGATATAACAGTCTTAAAAATATAATATTTGTCCAAATGAAATATATGATGTTAAAAATGTCATTAATGATCCATTTTGGGTCGGTTGGTATTTTATAGTAACTATAGTAACCATATATTATGAAAATATAAGAAGACATGATAAGAGTTAATTTATTTAACTAATGGTTAAAGCTAAAAGATAAGGCTAATTTTATGACCTAAACATGTATCAAACCCATTGGATGAGATTATTTCGACCCATACTCATCTGAACTTCAAAATATACCACTTTTGTGTTATTAGAATTTGAAAATCAGTTAATAATAAAATAATATTTCAAAACATTCCTAAATTGCCCCTCCTTCCTCTTATAAAAGGAAGCCGACTCTAAACCATTACTAAAAACTATAAAGCCCCTTGGATTATCCAAAATATGCTACAAAAATCTTCCAATATTCCTCTCTTCCTCCTATAATCCTTCCCTTAGTCATAAGGCAATTCATGAAATCCCTTTGGTTCAAATCAAAAGAAGTTACCCGATTTGAGGTAATGTCTTCTCTCAAGTTCCCTTCCAATATTTTTTCTTATCCACACCCTATGTTATTATTATTATTTTTTATATAAAAAAACCAATGTCATAAATATAATATATTTTTTTTATGAGATTTATTCTAACTATACTTACACACACCTCTGTCTAATGGGTATAGAACATACTGTGTCTGTGGACAAAAAACTACTGCCTCTTGAAACGATGATTGTTCAATCTTCTAATACCACCTCTCATGGTGGCCATTATGATGGAAGAATAATTATATATGATATATACGATATTTATTTTATCTATATTCTTCTGTAATTCTCATTTAGAACATACCTTTATGATTTTCATGTTGTATAAATATGATAATTTCATTTGAGTAAGTGTGGAATGCCTCCCCCTCAAAGTGAAATGGCTCATTCAAGCTATAAATGGAACATATAAAGGATGTAATTAATGAACATATGTAACATATATAACATAAATATTATACTATAGTTATAATATACCTATTTATCATTTAGTTTTCATTCCTTTAAATATGAAAAAATAAATTAAAGTAGTGTTCATACGTACATATGGCTTACCATCTCCATGAACAATACATCTGATTTTTTATATCCAAATGATATGGAATATTCTAAATAAATATCTACTAGATATAGATATGATATCTTTATCATGAATATCATTCTGTATATAATATAATTTTGATCACATGGACAATTTATAATTATAACAAGTTCATTTTTTACTCAAGTACCGAGCATCGACAAAACGATCGATATGAACGTGAATAATTATATGATTTTTATAAAAAGGTAATAAGTGATATAAAAGGAATAATAAACTTGAAAAAGTTTCTGAATCAATTAGATATTAACTTAAGTTTATTATTCAGGAATAACAATAAACATACATGACGATTCAGACTCAATGTAAGGGAACCTTCCCCCCTCATATTTTAATCAAAGACTTTTTTTGTTATGTATTTTAATTTCTATTTTCTTATGTCAAGATATGTTATTATTTATCCTTATTTCTGTAAATTTTAAGTCCAAGTGATGAGAGACCCTTTTCTCTCTCATCAAGTCATTTTTATGAATTTTTAACTGACGCCGTTAGGCTGCTCGATTTTCATAAGGGAACTTCTTAACCCAATTTCCATTCTTTGGGTTAAACTTTTACTTCTTGATTATGTTTTGATATGATTATGTGAGATATAAATTTTGATATACTATATTTTATTTATACTTTATTTATGGGTACTTATAGTGAATACACATAATCAGTCTATTTTATTTAGAAAATGATCATTATAAGGGACTTTATATCAATCTTCTTTAATTAGGGCATGTTTTGATAATATACTCCTTTTTTTACACGGTGTATAACAAATCCCGTTGACTTTTAATTTCATTAAAAGTGAATTTTTTTTCTATGTATCATTTTACTAAATGACTAAAGTAATGTTTTTAATGTATGATATGACAACGACCTTCCCACTGCCACAAACATTATTTGATATTTTGTTTCCTTAACATGCCATGATGTTTTTAAATGGAAAATAAATACTATATACCCTTTTTTACATATTTTGGCATGAAAAATTGTTTTGAAAGTTGATTTAATATTTCAATATACTGAAATTATTTCTTGTGATTGTAGATGAGATTTTATGATTTAAATTTTGATATTTGAAATAGTTTATGTGTGATGATTATATAATGGTACTTAGAATTTTGATGAGTGGTTACATGATAAACCCAATGGTGGGTGGTTCCATGATAAACAAAGGAAGGGTGGTTACTTTATAACCTCCAATGAATTGGGTATGGAAGTCACCCGTATGTCTATTACATTTAGTGATATGAGTGGAAGTGGACCGTATGGTTATTCCATTTAAGTATGTTTATGTCCCAAGTTACCTTTATATGCTATATGTTGCTTTCTATGGGTTTTATGGTAACATTTTTGTTACAAAAGAAGGTTAAGGAATGAGATAATATTCAGTGAAGATTTTTTGCTACTTATTTAAGGTGAAAATAATTACCTTATGATAAATTATTCATGGTTTACACATTGTTTTGAAAAATAACAGTTTTCCTTCTTTATATATCCCTAACCGAGATTTTTATGATCATCCCAAGTTTTTTTGAAATGTTTTTCACATGACTTAAATTGGAATAGGGTCAAGGATGAGGTCAAGGAAAAGTCATTCTATTTAAAACATGGAACTAAACATGCTTATTTTTTTAAGAGTTTTTATTTTATGGAAAAAATTGTTATTGAGTAGAAGTGTCTACATGTAATATTCAAGTTGTTATGTATATGTTATGAACTAATTATATAAATATCAAAACCTAAAAAATATCCTCAATGTGAATTATTAACTTAATTTAAATTATTTAATTTTTAAGTTTGGGGCCTTAATGTTGGTATCATAGGTCGATTGATATAAGTTTATAGGATAGGGTGTTATTTAAGCACAAGTGACATAACCATAATGGTTATAATATTAAAAAGAGTCATAGTTATTTTAGATAAATTGAACGAGTTTAAGATAAAAATGATAAGTATATCTTAGTATTTACCATCTTCATAAGATATTATATGATGATTTTACTAATATACTCACACTAACCTTTTTGGTTTTAGTAAACGGATGGATCTAGTAGGCACCAAAGTAACAATGGGTGTAAAAAAAACTGTGGTGGTTTTTTGAATGAGAAATTGAATGAAATATGAGCTGAAATGAGAATTCTTGTGGTTATTCTTAACTAACTATCTGGATTCATGATTGACCACTAAAACCTTGGTGATTTTTATAAGGCATTATATATAAAAGAAAAAAATCCCTACAGAAGTTCAGGTAATAATCATAAAGGTATGTATATTATAAAACCTAGGTGTCAAGGATGTGGAATGAAACTCCTAGGAAAATGCCTCAAATGGACATGAAGAAGCTATATATGTGGTAATGAAGGTCCTAAAGCAAGAACCTACCATGGAAAAAGGAATAATCTAGTTGACTCTAGAAAAGGGAAAGACATTCTTCATGATGGATCAATTAAATGTTTTAAATGTGGTGTGCATGGTCATTATACAAATAGATGTTCTATAAAGAAGGTTTGGTAATAGGATCAGAAGGATCATACAAATATATGTTTACCAATAAATAATGCCATTCCAATTGAGGATAAGGAAACTGACAATGACCAATGAAAGGTATGAATTATTTCTTAGCTGATGTTTTGAAATTAGTGAATCTTAGGATATGAATCATGATTTTGTTTATAGGAAATAAGAATTATGGAATAAGTTGTGAAATAATGGTTAATGGATCATGAAGAACATTGAATGAGTAAAAAGTATATATATAATGGATTCAAGAGTTACAATATATTTTAGGATGATGAAATGTTTAAGAGTATTAAGGATTTTTTGATGATGGGATTACTTTGGAAGAATTTTTCTAGTATGTATAACCCTGATGTTTGATATGTGAAAATTTTTTTCAAGAAAGAATTATCTTTTCTTCTATGTAAATAATGGATAACCTTAGGGGTTCATATGATCTTTTGTTTTTGAGGTGATAATTGGTTATTACATTTTGGGATACAAAATTTAAGGTATTAGATAACCTTTGAGGATAAAATAGGATATAGTTATTTTTGAAGAAATTATCTTATTTTTGAGAATGTTATAAGAATTATTTGGTTTCAGAAAAAGGAAAACCCACAAGATGGATGAAAACTCATCACGTTCAGCATTGCCATGTGAATCAAACCCACAACCAAATGTTGAGTCAATAAGGTTTTCCTTATGAATTTTCCATTCCTTCATACATTAGGGAGATTGTTAAGTCATTAGGCTTTCCTTATGAATTTACCATTTCTTCTTGTTTTGAAAATCACAAACACCTTATCTCAAGGCAAATCCATTTTTACCCCTTGTTTTACTTCTATAAGAAAATTTCCTTTCCCAAGGAAATTTATCTTTACCATGATTTACATTGTTCATATCATAATGTTTCTAAGTGTAAGATTCAATTTCAAAACCAAATCCTCAGAATCCTATAAATACCTAAATATGAAGCATTCTGTTCTAGGATCTGAAATCTCAGAATTCTGGATACGAACTCTTATAAGTTATGACTCTGAATTTTGAATCATAATTCTTTCTATGAATTATCTGAGTTCTAACTCCGAATTCTGACTATGAATTCTGGATACGAACTCTTCTGAGTTTTGACTCTGAATTCTAAATCAGAATTATGGTTACAAACTTTCTGAGTTCTGACTCTCAATTTTGAATACGAATTCTGGTTACAAACTTTCTAAGTTCTGGCTCTGAATTCAAAATCAGAATCCTGGTTATGAACTTTTGGAGTTCTGAATCAGAATTCTGAATACGAATTCTAGATATGAACTTCTATGAGTTCTGAATCTATGTTCTCTGAATATAGACTCCAAACTCTCATGAGTTCTGACTCCCAATTCTCATGAACTCTGAATCCGAACTTTGTGGGTTCTAGTTCTGAATTCTTATAAATCAATATTTCAAATTTCCTTGAAATTTAGACTTCGGAATTCTATATAATTCAGGTTCCAAATTCCTAAAAAATAGAATATGAATATCCTTGTATTTTAGACTCATAATTCAATTTTGGTTAGACTTCTGAACTTTCATTTCCTTACATTTCGAAAATCATATTTTAGTTATGTTTACAATTTTTTTGTTACAAAATGATGTCATACTTTTAGTTACTCACTAACTTTTTTTTGAGTGACACGTGTACAGGTCCCTCTGAAATTCTAGGAAAAATATGACCGTTAGAGGAGGGAGCCGACTATTGAAGCCATGCCTATAAATATGATCTCATTTGAAAGAGTTCTAGATTGTTCTATGACTCTAGAGATTATATGCTGTTGAATTGATTTATAGAGAGAGACTCTCACTGATTTTTGCATACAGAACTTCTTTTTCAGACTTACTTTATGCGACTCCGATTGTTGCTGTGTACAATCTTGGGATTATGGGTATAGGAATACAGAGGTGACAACTATCTTGATGTTGAGGGCTTCCTTACTGAGGAAGACAGAGGTGCCAACTACCTTGAAGTTGAGGGCTTGTGGGGATAACAATACAGACTTCGATCTTCGTATCGAGGGCTTACCCTAGTGTGGGTAAGACAGACATTCTTGAAAGTATAAATCAAGGTACTTTTATCCAAGTTTGTTGGATACCCTTCTCTTTGAGTTAAAAGGTTTACTACTTGTTACTTGTTTGTTTCAAGTTTTCTGCTGCATTTGTATTGTTGAGGAAATTATAATATTCTTATACTTCCTTAGAATTGTACTCTGATTATATAGGATTCTATACGCTTTAAGGTGGAATCTTAGTTGTTGTAAACTTTTGTTAAGTTTCATTTCCAGAATCACTTTTCTGGAATCAAGAAAGTTATTAGAGCTTAGAGGAGTTGTGAATTTTGGTCATACAAAATTTCCTTAGAGATTTTTTTGTATATAATTCACCCCCTCTTGTATTTGAGTATCTCATCTTTACATATTCGATCCTAAAATTTGTATCAGATCAGGTCTCTGAAATAATTATACTCACATATAAGTATTTCTTGCTCAAGTTTTCATTGTTCTATATTTTTCTTACTTAGGAATATTTTCCTTGTTTAAAAAATGTTTCTATTAAAAAGTTTTGTGTGGAAAGAATTTTCTTGAATATGGAAGGAATCAATGTTGGTTATATATACAACCTCAATCCAACCAGACCACCTATCTTTGATGGAAATGACTATGAGTATTGGAGAGATTGCATGAAGAATTTCATTATCAATACTAGTTTTGATAATTTTGTAATGATTACTCTAGGATATAAAATCCTAGAAAAAGAATTTAGTACCTTTACCAATCAAGAAAAGAATGAATATAAACTGAATTATAGGGTACACAATACTTTTCTTTTCTCCATGAATAGAAATATATATAGCCAAATTTCATCTTGTGAAGTAGAAAATTATATTTGGAAGAAACTTGAAGTTACTCACTTTGGTACTTCGAAAGTAATTGAAACTAGAAGAGCTATGCTTAGAGCTGAATACCATGGCATTAACTTTCTTTATGGATAACCCATATGTAAGGTGAAACAAATATTCATGACTATTGTGAACAGTTTACAATCAATGGGTGAAAAAGTATTAGATGATGAAGCTCTTGTTGATAAGATCATAGACATTATGCCCAATGAGTGGGAATCCAGGAGGACTGCTATTGAGGATAAAAGAAAGGTTACTCAGATTACTCTTGATGAACTCTTTGGAAATATTCTTCATCATGAAACTAGAATGAAGAGAGATGGTGATAATGTAAAGAAGAGGAATGGAAATGGAAGTGTTGCTTTTACTACAACTTCTAATCATATGAAAGCCAAGACTCCTGATAGAATTACCAGATCCAAATCTAAGAAAGTTTTTATCCAATCCAGATCTAGTGAAAGTGAATCCCCAGAGAATGAATTAGAAAATCTTGCTCGAAGGATGAACAAGATAGCTGGACATAGGAGCTTTCAATCCAAATATAAGAAAAAGGAAAGGAAGTACAAGAAAGATTTAGAAGTCACATGTTATGAATGCAAGAGAGTTGGAAACATAAGTCCTAATTGTCCCATTCTTAAGAGAAAAGAAAGAAAGTAAAAGAATTTTTAGAGAAATAGAAATAAGTATTACAAGGATAAATCTAATAATGTATTGAAAGATAATGACACCTGGAGTGCTAGTGGTGGTGATTCTTCAGATGAATCTTCGGATTATGAATCTTTTGGATAGAAGAATCTTGGTCTAATATCCAGACTACCTATTGAAAATCATTACTTTATGGCTAAGGTACACAATTCAGAATCAATGACCAATGTTTATTTTAATTCTAATGATAGTAAATTTTATGAATCTTTAGATGAAGAATATTCTTCTGATGAAGATAATACTTTACCTTCCTATGAAGAAGTTTCTAGGTTTTCCAAACTTCTTGAGATTGAGAATTCAAAACTCATGAAAAAACTTGATAAGTAAAAATATAATAATACTATTCTTACTAAGGAATTATCATATCTTTCTAAAACTATTGATAATAAAAATGATGATTTTGAAAGTATTTCAAAAAATCTTGAGGAAGTAAATTCTGAGAAGAATAAACTTTATAAAGATCTAGAAAACAAAATTTCTAAGTAAAATGTTTTCGAGCCTAACTCTTGTTCAAAATAAAATGTTTTAGAAGATAAGAACCTTATTATAAAAATCAAATCCAAAATATTTTCCTTGAGGAAGTGTTTTTCAAACTTTACCTTATGTAAGGAAACTTTTGATAAGATGTATTCACAAATCCGACCTCTAAGGAATAGTTTTGGTTTTGGTTATACTAGTTCTAAACCAATTTTTAGTAATAATTACTTTGTTCCTAAAAGTGCTCCATTCTATACCAAGTGTCAGTGTGGTGGACATTGGGCCAAGAATTATTCACTAAAAAAAACCCAATCTTTAGGTTTTCATAAAGACTATTTTTCTAAGAAGATGTGGGTGCCTAAAATTTTTTCTTTCTAGGAATTATGGATCCAAGAAAGTTTGGATTCCGAAAACCTAATTGTTTATTGTTCTCAGGAAAATAGAGAAGGTACCAACAGTAATATGTGGTACATGGATAGTCGATGTTCCTAACATATGATTGGTAACAAAAACTATTCTGGAAATATTATCAAGACGAAAGGAGGGAAAGTAAATTTCAGAGATAATGTGAAGGGATAAATTATTAGTATAGGTAACATTGTTCTTCTTGAAAAAACTTTGATTTCAAATGTTTTATTTGTTAAGGGTCTTAAGAATAATCTCATTAGCACAAGTCAGTTATGTGATGAAGGATACCTTGTGAATTTTAGGAATGATAAGTGCTTAGTACACAATTCCAAAGAAGAATTTATTCTTTCTGCCCATAGGCAATAGAATGTATACATACTAAACTTATAAGACCTTAGGAGCCAAGATCTACCTTTCCTTATTGAAATGGAAGATCATTCTTGGTTGTGGAATAGAAGGTTAGGACACTGTATCCTTAGGAACTTATGCAAACTTTCAAAAACAAATATTATTTAAGGATCTACCGGAGCTTAGATTTGATTATTCAAAAGTTTGCAACCCTTTTCAATATGGAAAGAAACATAAATCATGTTTTAAATCAGTCGATGAAGTCAAAACTACTGATGCATTACAATTAGTGCATATGGATATTTTTGGTCCTACACAAACTGGAAGCATTGGAGGCAAGTACTATGTATTTTTTCTGGTTGATGATTACACTAGATTTACGTGGGTTTATTTTCTAGAAAAGAAGTCTGAAGATTTTTCTTATTTCAGAAGTTTTAGAGCCCAAGTTAAAAATGAGAAAAAACTTCCATTGAAAACTATTCATAGTGATCATGGAGGAGAATTTCAAAATTCTTATTTTGAAACTTTTTTTCATAGAAAATGAATTACTCATAACTTATCAACACCCAAAACACCTCAACAGAATGGTGTTGTTGAAAGAAGAAATAGATTTATTCAAGAGATAACTAGAACCATGTTGAGTGAGTATTCTATATCCAAACATTTTTGGGATGAAGCTGTAAATACTTCTTGTTATATTATAAATCAAGTTTTGATTAGACATTTTCTTAATAAAACTTCTTATGAGTTATAGAATGGTAGAAAACCTAGACTTTCTTACATTAAGGTTTTTGGTTACAAGGTATTCATTCTGAATACTAAAGATAATCTATATAAATTCTCACCAAAATATGATGAAGGAATTTTCTTAGGCTACTCCACAACTTCTAAGGCTTATAGAGTTTTCAATAAAAACACTTGTACTATTGAAGAGATGGTAAATGTAAAATCTAATGAAACTAATCCTTTTATTTTTAAACAACCCCAGCCTACATCTCCAGATGTTTTTTCAAAAACTGATTGTTAACCTATGTTAGAAGATACTTCTGCTAAGGAAAATGTACAAGAAGATACTTCTGAAACATTTACCCTAGAATATTTCCTAGCATATATTGATGGACATGTCTTATGAAACCCAAAGCAGTTGTTTCTTAATAATAATCCTAGTGATAACATCATTGGTGATTTAAATCAACCTGTAAGGACTAGAAATTTCTTAAGAAATGATGTAGTACATCTAGCAATCCTTTTTCAATTAGAACCAAAAAGCACTGATGAAGCTTTAGGTGATGATTATTGGATAAAATCCATGCAAGATGAACTAAATTAATTCGAAAAGAATAAAGTCTAGACCTTAGTTGAAAGACCTAAGGAAACATCTGTTATTGGTGTAAAATGGGTCTTTATAAATAAGTGTGATGAAAATGGAATCATTGTAATAAATAAAGCTATATTAGTTGCTAAAGGCTATAATCAACAAGAAGGAATAGACTATGAAGAAACCTATGCTCCTATAGCTAGACTTTAATCTATTCGTATTTTACTTGCCTTTGTAGGATTCTTCAATTTCAAACTTTTTCAAATGGATTTGAAATGTGATTTCCTTAATGGTTATGTTCAAGAAGGATTTTTTTTGAACAACCTCCTAGTTTTGAAGATACAAAACATCCTGATCATGTTTTTAGACTTACCAAAGCTTTGTATGGTCTTAAACAAGCCCCTCGATCTTGGTATGATAGACTTACATGATTTTTTCTTCAAAATAACCATGTTAAGGGAAATGAAGATCCAACCCTTTTTTATAAATAAAGATAAGAATTTTTTTTATTGTTCAAATTTATGTTGATGATATTATATTTGGTTCAACTCAGTAATCTTTAACTAATACTTTGTGGATATAATGAAATATGAGTTTGAAATGAGTATGATGGGTGAGTTAAATATTTTCCTTGGTTTTCAAATTTCTCAAAAACCAGAAAGAATCTATATACCTCAACATTAGTATATTAAAGATCTTCTAAAAAAGTATGGATATGACAACAATAAATGTATAAGTACTCCCATTAGTACCTCAAACACACTTGATCTTGATGAAGTTGAGAAACCAGTAGATCAAACAACTTTTAGAGGTATGATAGGAAGTTTACTTTACTTGAAAGCTAGTCGTCCATACTTAATGTTTTCAGTATTATTATGTGCAAGATATCAATCTAATCCTAAGGAATCTCATTTAAAGGCAGTGAAAAGAATATTTAACTACTTAAAGGGAACCATGGATTTAAGACTTTTCTATACTTCTGGAAATGATTTTGTTTTGAAAAGTTTTTCAGATGATGACTTTGGTGGACGTAGAATGGATAGAAAGAGTACATATAGAACATGTAATTTCCTAGGAGATTCATTAGTTTCTTGGTCATGAAAGAAGTAACACTCGATAGCACTTTCCACTTCTGAAGCTGAATATGTAGCAGCTAGAAGTTTTTGTGCTCAAGTGTTGTGGATGAAACACACACTCACAGACTATGGTATGATTTTTACGAAAACAAAAATTTTGTGTGATAATACTAGTGCCATTTACCTTAGTAAAAACCATGCACATCACTCTTGTGTAAAGCACATAGATATTAGACATCATCATATTAGGGATCACACTCAAAAAGAAGATATCAATTTTCAATTTATCATAACACAAGATCTACTTGCTGATATTTTCATAAAATATTTACCCTCCGATAGATTTGAATACATTAAATAGAAGTTATGAATGATAACCATAAGGTAATATTCATTTTTATCTTTTTGTTGATTCAATATCCTTATAGTAATAAACTCTTTTTCATAGGGGTAGTATATTTGTTCATATGTTTTTCAAAAATATTTCATAATGTTGTTTTTCATATTTTTCATAATGAGGTTTTTCATATTATTTGTAACGAAGTTTTTCATAATTTTCATAATGATGTTTTTCATATTTTTCGTAATGAAGTTTTTCATATTTTTTTTGTAATGAAGTTTTTCATATTTTTCGTAATGGAAATTTTTGTACTTGAAATTTTTGTAATATAAATTTTCTTACATGAAATTTTCATAATGTAATTTTCATACTTGAAATTTTTATAATGGAAATTTTCGTACTTGAAATTTTTGTAATGGAAATTTTTGTACTTAAAATTTTCGTAGTGAAGCTTCTCGTACTGAAAATTTTCATAATGAAGGTTTTCATAATGAAAATTTTTGTAATAAAGATCTGTGTACTCAATTTCTTTTTTGTAATCATGTTTTTTTGGAATCTAAAGTCCTTCAAGAAGAATTTTCCTCAATACGAATAATTCTCCTGACAATCCGAAAGGTATGTTTATTTCTTGTGTTTTCGTAATAACCTTTTACTTGCTGTTAGTTTCTTTTGTTTTCTAAAATTTCTCGGATTCTAGTTTCCTTAAATCCAAATGTTTTTTCTTTAAAAACCTCAAAAGATAGGATTCTACTAAATTTTCCTTGTGGATATCATTTCAACCATCAGATCATATCTAAAGAATTCTCAGCCATTGGATTGAAATGAGAAGATGAACTGTCACTTCAACACCTATAAAAAGGGGACCCCAATGGTTGTACCACATCTATTTTCAATATTGTTCGTTTCAAAGCTCTGTCCCTTTACAAAAGCCTGTTTCGAACTTTTCAGAAGTGCTCAATTCTGAATGTCTGCCGAAGTTCCTTCTCAAGAAATGTATTCTGTCAAGCCGATTTCGGAGTGGAAAATTTACAGGGAGAGGTTAATGAATCCAAAATTATTCAACAAGTATGACTCTATTATCTACAAGAACATCAAGATTAATGGATAGGAGATTGTATCCATTTCAAAGATAGAAGCTGAGGATGTTGTGTATCCGGATTTGCTGATAGAGTTTTATGAATCAGTTTGTTTTTTCAAGGAAGATGGTAGGGAAAAATTTTCCTTCAAGAGTTATGGAAAAACATATGACTTATCATACACTAAGGCAGCTAGATTAGTTAGAGTTCCATATGAATGGGAAGCCTAGTTTTGTTCCAAAAAATTACTGGATGTGAAAGGAAGTTTCATCAAAGTGAAAGCTATGCAAAGTCTTGGACTTACAGATGTAAAGACCGCACAAGTTGCTCATTTATCTACCAACAATCAGATCCTAGAGTTATGGGTTTAGGGTCTTGTCATACCAAGAAAGGGTGACAAGTACACTTTTAAGAAAAGTGATATGTATATCATAGATTTTTTTGGTAAATATAATTATAATCAATCTGATGAAGCACATTCTCATTATGATTGAGAATATCAAGAATGGGAATCTGAGAGCATAGATAATCATGTATCTTTCCCTACTCTCCAGGTTGATAGTTTGGTGTCTTGAATCTTTCATGATACTGTGCAGTTCTAAGCCGAGGAATTGAAAAGTAATTCTGATCAGTGATGATACCCTCAAAAGGATGAAGGTTGGTTTCTCCAAGGAGTCAGGTGAATTTTATGACCTACCAGAGGATGAGGTAGAAGCCATTCCAAAGAATATTGAAGAGGATGAACCATCAAAGAAAGCTATAAATAAGAAGAAATTAAAGGAAGTGGAAGAAACAGAGAAAACTCTTAAGGCCAAAGAAACCGAATCCTCACCTCCAAATCCCAAGAAATATAAATCGTATCCGGATGAGGTAGTTTCCAAATGGATGGAGGATAAGAAGAAGCACAAGGAAGGGGATCCATAGTTTAGCCTAGAACCTGAAGAGTCCAATGCATTGAAATAGAAAGCTACTGATGATCTTGAGAAGAAATACAAGGAAAAAAAATCTTAAGAAGAAGATGTATGAGGTAGAGATTGTCCAATCTCTTTTGAAGGCTACTGAAGTTGCGTCCAAAAACATTCCCGTACCGAAAAACTTCCTAGTAGAACCATTGCCTGAGACTCTGGGAAAGAAGTTCATGTCTGAAGAAAAATCCAAAGAGAAGGATATTGAAGAGGAAGCCAAAGAAGAAGTACAAGAAGCTGAAAGCACTGAAGATACAACTGATCTGATAAAACAAGTAGAAGAATTTCATGAAAAATATAGTGCTTCTGAAAAATTATCAATCTGGACTTCTCTAGTCGGATCCTCAAGACTTACTAATCTTGGGGTTGATGAGAAGAATAAAGAGGAGGTGAACAAGTTGTCTGAAGAAGAGAGTCATAATCATTAATTTACTCATCCTGAAGATATTGAGGCTAGAGCTAAGAAATACAAATTTGATGAAGATAATATTGTCCAATTATCTGAAAGTGAGCTTGAGTCTCCAGATGAGGAAGCTGTTCCAAAAACCATCAAGGGGAAACAAGTGGTTTTTGATACTCCAACTAAATAAATTCTATGAAAAAATGAAGCTGGTTAATCTTCTAAGAGAAAGATGGTTGAGCTAGAGGAAGAACCATCACCAAGTAAAATGTCAGATTCAGAGTCATCAGCTTTAGGACATGATTTTTTCATTCAGTCCCTAAAGAACCTAGTAGATACCATTATGATCTTTCCATAAATTGAATCCAGATGCTAGATGCTCCAGCATATCATGAATTAAAAAACAGACTCTGTATCCATGGTGATGGATAGGTGTGTTAAGTTTGAGGCTAAACACAAGAATTTTCTTATCAACTGTGAAGCCCACAGAAAATCATGCAAGAAAATGACCAGTTGGTCGAAGAATATTGTTGAAGATTTTAGAGAGCTTGATCAATTTCAAGAAGATGTCAAGGAAGACTTTGATACTGAAGACACCAAAATCAAGGATCTCACAAATAGATTTAAGGAAAATCTAAATCTTGAACAGAATACCCGGATTCGGGATGTCAAAGATCTGAATGGGAAGCTGAATTTTGTTGTCCAAAGATGGAAAATAGAAAGGGATCTCCAGATCAAGATTCAAGAAAAGCTAGTAAAGAAAGATGAATTGATAAAGTTTCGGTAAGAGGACATGAAATATCAGGAAGACTAGATCACTACATTAGAAAAGCATGCATTGGAGGATCATAAAGAGTTAAAGAAGCTAAAAACCACTGTGAAGAAGCTGATACCCATGGAAAAAGAAGCAAAATAGATCTAAATCCGTTCTTTTTTTGTAACCATTTTTCCTTGTAAAAATTCTTTCAATCATAATGAAATTGTGGTTGCTTGTTTTTCTTAGATTTTTCTACTAATATTTCAGGTACCATATTTCTTTTCCATTCCATAAATTTATTTTTGAAAATCACAAAGGGGGAGAAAGGAAAAATAATTTCAAGTAAAGAAGAAATATACCTAAGTAAGGGGGAGTATATCTAAGGGGGAGTTCTCATTACAAAGATTTCCATACTCAAGATAATGAAATTTCTCATTCCGGAAATCTAGAATATGATCCTTAGAGTTCCAAAGCCTATGAGGGAGTCAGTAATATTCATCATTGTTTATAAGAAAAGGTATATTAGCTTTATTTCAAAGTCTAGAATTTTTTTTTTGAGTTCTTTTATTCTTTTTCGTAAGGATGTTTGTGCTTTCCAAAAAAGGGGATATTATTGAGTTAACGAGGTTTTCCTTATGAATTTTACATTCCTTCATACATGGGGGTGATTGTTAAGTCCTTAAGGCTTTCCTTATGACTTTACCATTTCTTCTTGTTTTGAAAATCACAAACACCTTATCTCAAGGAAAATGACTTTTTACCCCTCGTTTTACTTCTATAAAGAAAATTTCTATCCCCATGGAAATTTATCTTTACCATGTTTTACATTGTTCATATCATATATTTACTAAGTGTAAAATTCAGTTTAAAAACCAAAACCTCAGAATACTATAAATACCTAGATATGAAGCATTATGTTCTAGGATCCAAATTCTCATAATTCTGGATACAAACTCTTCTAAGTTCTGACTCCAAATTCTGAATCAGAATTCTGGTTACGAACTTTCTAAGTTCTAACTCCGAATTCTAACTATGAATTCTAGATACCAACTCTTCTGAGTTATAACTCCGAATTCTGAATCTAAAATCTGGTTATAAACTTTCTGAGTTCTGAATCCGAATTCTGAATACGAATTCTGGTTACGAACTTTCTAAGTTCTGACTCCGAATTCTAAATCAGAATTCTGGTTACGAACTTTCTGAGTTCTGACTCCGAATTCTGGATATGAACTTCTCTAAGTTCTGACTTTTAGTTCTCTGAATACAGACTCCTAACTCTCATGAGTTCTGACTTCGAATTCTCATGAACTCTGAATCCTAACTTTCTGAGTTTTGGTTCTGAATTCTTATGAATCCAGATTCCAAATTTCCTTGAAATTTAGAATCCAGAATTCTATAGATTTCAGGTTATGAATTCATAGAAAACAGAATCTGAATATCCTTGTATTGTAGACTCCTAATTCAATTTTGGTTAGACTCTGAAATTTCATTTCCTTACATTCCAAATATCATATTTTAGTTATGTTTACACTTGTTTTGTTATAAAATGATGTTGTTCTTTTAGTTACTCACTAACCATTGTTTGGGTGACACGTGTACAGGTCCCTCCTAAATTCATGGAAAAATATGACCGTTGGAGGAGGGAGCCAACCGTTGAAGCCATGCCTATAAATAATATCTCATTTGAAAGAGTTCCAGATTGTTCTATGACTCTAGAGATTACATGTTGTTGAAGTGATTTCTAGAGAGAGACTCTAACTGCTTTATATGTACTAAAATTCTTGTTTAGACTTGATTTGTGTGACTCCTATTGTTGCTGTGTACAATTGAGGGCTTCCAGGGATAGGAAGACAGAGGTGCCGACTACCTTGAAGTTGAGGTCTTCCTTACTGAGGAAGACAGAGGTGCCAAATACCTTGAAGTTGAGGTCTTGCGGGGATATCAAGATAGTATCCCATCTTCTTATCGAGGTCTTACCCTGGTGTGGGTAAGATGGACCTTCTTGAACATATAAATCAAAGGATCATTATCCAAGGTTGTTGGATACCCTTCTATTTGGGTTAAAATATTTACTACTTGTTACTTATTTGTTTCATGTTTTCTGCTACATTTGTATTGTTGAGGAAAGTATAATCTTCTTATACATCCTTATACTTGTACTATGATTATATAGGATTCTATATGCTTTAAGGTAGAATCTTAGTTGTTGTAAACTTTTGTTAACTTCCATTTCCAGAATCACTTTTCCAGAATCAAGAAAGTTATTAGAGATTAGAGGAGTTGTGAATTTTGGTCATGAAAAATTTCTTTAGATATTGTTTTTGTATACAATTCACCCCCCTCTTGTATTTGAGTATCTCATATTTACATATTCGATTCTATACCCAAGGGAGACAAGGGAGCATCACCTACAACTGGCCTACGTGAAGTCCCTGGTAAGCATGACTTATTCTTTTTAATTAAATGATTTTATTGATCAGGAATAAGTTGATTTTAGATCTTATGTTTTATCAAATAGATATCCTTATTATAGGAAAATTATTTGGTGATTAAGTTATAAAAGTTATTTTAGACGATGTTTTCTCTTTTTGGAACACTATATACCTAAAGAAAATAGAATACTTTGGGATTTAAATTGAGGAATAATGGTGGAATTTTATTTTGGAAGAATCTATGTTTTTATTGTGGAAATTTAACAATTTGGGTTATTTATGTAAATTATTAACCTATCATAGAGAATATGTGACTAAGTTAATTACTTTCCAGTGTGAAACTTTAAGAGTAGCCGATGTTATTTGGAGAGAAATGTTAATATTTTTGTGGAATGCTATACGATCAAATCCTTCTAAATTTTGGGTTTCAAACATAGTTTGTATTATTTTGAATAATTTTAAGGACAATTTGGTATTGAATTGTCTTTTTTGAGATTTGGGTATTTTTTGTTCAATTTTTGAGATTAATAGTAGTATTTATTTTTATAAAATATTATCATTTTTTTGGATTATATGATCTTGTACTAACCGTTTTGGTTTTGGGTAACGTATAAAGATAGGGGAAATATATGGTTCATCTTTTGTGGATCATGTAATTCTTTAGAAGTTTATTATAGCACTTCAAGTGTGACAAATTCATCTTGAATATTCATCGTTTGGAGAAAAGATGAGTTTTTGGTAGAAACTACTTAATGGATGAAACTCTACTTGAAAATTAAGTATATTTCCTTTTGTTCTTAGTCAATCTTATAAATAAATTACCCAAATTTATGAAAGGGAACTTAAAAAAAATAATTTTTTCCATTTAAATTTTTTACTGGGGAATCAAATACAATTTAACCTATCATATGTTTGTGGTTTTTTGGTGGTTAAATTTCTTCTGATCATGTTTTCTATCACTCTCCATCAGAATTTATTAGTTATTTTTCTCTTCCATATCTATGTTTTCATGGAATCCTAGTTTGTTTTATCTCGGGTGACCTTTATAATTCTCTTTATTTCTTTTAATGTGATAGTTTTGTTGACTCTTTTTCCAATGTAGGGCATTCAATGAAGTTTCCGAGCCCAATTTTAAAATTGTGAGGATGCAATTTCTAAAAGGGGGAAGGATGTAACAACACGAGTATTTATAGAATAATACTTTATGATTTCTATTAATACTTATGAATAAGATATTAATTTTAATTTAAAGTGAATGATTTTTATAATAGTGTAATCGACATGAAACAATGGGCTTCTCTGAAATCTTACATTACACATAACATTGAGTTATACTGAAAAATAATACAATAATAATATTATTATTTTAAATGGTAGTTAATGCATAGCCGTTGGAATGGAGAGAATGAATAGTATCAAATATATTTTGAAATATGGTTTACATATGTTTAAATGACGATTCGTTGATTACCAAATTTATTAGAAATGGAAATAAAAGCCAATTGAATATAATGGATGTGTTTTTATGAGAACCTATTTAAAAGAGAATAATTGTGTTTTTATCACTCTTTATGGACTTTTATTTAATAAAAAATAAATTATATATATTCAATGTAATGTTTTAAATTTATCTTATATGTTTTTGAGATATGATATAAAAATGAATTCATTTTTTCGGATAAAATAAGTATTTTTCTAAAAATGCAGTTTTATCACCATTTGATGGAGAACCCTTTTTAATCTAGTTTTTTCACTTTTATATGTTCCATTTGAAAAAAATAAACTTCTTATTTATAAATGTGACATCAAAATTTACTTTGGGTATTTCTTTTGTATTTTTATGATAAAGTTCATTTTTTAATTAATAGTGAAAAATACTGCATTTTAAGTCCAAACTGCCTTTTAATCTAATTTATTAATATAATAATATTGTACTTTTAATTGGTTTTAAAGTGTAATTGGATTATATTTTTATCATTTAATCCAATTTTGGTCATTTTATGTAATTTTACCATAAAATTGGACATAAAATCATATCAATAGTTTTGTAGTTTTTACTTCTTAAAAGCACATTTTTTGGTTTTGACAATGGTAATTAATTTTAAATTAATTTCTAAAACTTATATGTTTTGAATTTGAAGAAATTGATTCCATATTTTTAATAATGAGGTCCAAATTTTGTAAATATGTAACTTTTATTTTTATACATTTTGAAGAGCAACTTCAATAAATATTTTATTTTCTATAGTTAAAGGGTAAATATGGTAAATAAGGGTAAAAAAATAATATTATAATAATATTAAATTACCCTAAAAGATGTCTTAATCCTATTTGATGAGATATTTCAAAATATGTGAATCCTTGGGTCTATTTTAGGACCCCATGAATCCACTTGTGTGTGAAAATGACATTTAATTATTTTTAATTTAAAGTTAGGGAAAATATAACCTAAACATGTATCTTTTAGTATAAATTTTTTTATATAGGATCATATAAGCTATATTTTTTAGTATAAATATTCATTATAAATCTAAAAAAATTTCCTACATCATGTTATTTTATTTATAATTTTCATACATGAAATAAATAAATTTATTAATGACATAGTGATGATGTTTAGATTACCTTATTAATGAATGTTTTAAATAAATGATGTTTTAAATATTAAAATAAATTTATTTTGAATATTTTTTATGTCATACACTAATTTTATGGATGTTTAGGAATTTTTATATTTTAATTAATGATGTTTTTTATAATTAATCATGTTTTTATGGATTTTTAAAAAGTCATGATATGAATAGTATAAAAATTGACATAAATGAGTTTTTAAATTAATTAATATTTTTTTAAATGATATAATAGTCCTAAAAATATAATATTAGGCCAACTGAAATATATGATGTTAGAAATTTCATTATTGATCAATTTTGGGTCTCTTGAAATTTTATAGTAACTAAAGTAACCATATATTATGAAAATACAAGAAGACATGGTAAGAGTTAATTTATTTAACTAAGGGTTAATGCTAAAAGATAAGGTTAATTTTATGACCTAAACTTGTCTAAAACCCATTATAATGAAATAATTTAGACCCATACTCATATTAACTTATAAATATATCACTTTTTGTGTTATTAGAATTTGAAAATCTATTAATAATAAAATAATATTTCAAAAAATTCCTAAAGTGCCCCTCCTCCCTCTTATAAAAGGAAACAAACTCTAATCAATTAATTACACCTCTCAAGACCCTTGGATCATCAAAAATCTGATCCAAAAATCTCCCAACATTCCTATCTTCCTACTAGAAGCCTTAATTTAGGCATAAGGCAATTTATGAAATCCCTTTGGCTCAAATCAAAAGAAGTTACTCGATTTGAGGTAATGTCTTCTCTCAAGTTCCTTTCCATTATTTTTCTTTATCCATGCCCTATGCTTTTTTTTATATAACAAAACTAGTGTAATAAATATAATAGGCTTTTTATGATATGTATTATAACTAAAATTACACACACTTCTGTCTAATGGGTATAGGATATATTATTTCTATGGACGACAAACTACTGCATCTTGAAAAGATGACTGTTCAATATTCTCCTACCACCTATAATGGTGGAATTTATGATGGAACTATAATTATATATGATATATATGATATTTATTTTATATCTATACTTATTTAGTTATCATTTATAACATAACTTTATGCTTTTCATGTTGTATAAATATGATAATTTCATTTGAGGATGTGCGGACTACAACCCCCTCAAAGTGAAATGGCTCGTTCATGCTATACATGGAACATATAAAAGATGCAATTAATGAAAACATGCAACATATATAACATAGATATTATAATTTAGTTATAATATACCTATGTATCATTTATTTTTAATTCCTTTAAATATGAAAAATAAATGAAAGTAGCGTTCATACATACATATGGCTTACCGTCTCCATAAACGATGAATTTCATTTGTTATATCCAAATGATATGAACTATTATAAATAAATATATAATGGATATATATATGATATATATGATATCTAAACCATGAATATAATTCTGGGTACAATGTACTTTTGACCACATGGACAATTTATAATTATAACAAGTTCATTTTTTTCTCAAGTACCGAGCATCGACAAAATGACCGATATGAACTTGAATAATTATATGATTGTTATAAAAAATGTAATAAGTGATATAAAAGGAATAATAAACTTGAAAAATGTTCTGAATCAAGTATATATTAACTTAAGTTTATTATTCATGAATAATAAGGACCATACGTGACGATTCAGACTCAAGGTAAGGGAACCTTTCACCCTCATCTTTTAATCGAAGACTTCTTTTTTGTTATTTCTTTTAATTTACATTTTTAATGTTGTGATATGTTATTATATATCTTTATTATTGTAAATTTTAATTCCAAGTGATGAGATACCCTTTTATCTCTTATCAAGTCATTTTTTGAATTTTTAACAGATGCCGTTAGGCTGCCCGATTTTCATAAGGGAACTTTTTAACCCAATTTCCATTCTTTGGGTTAAACTTATACTTCTTGATTATATCGTGATGTGATTATGTGAGATATAAATTTTGATATCCTATCTTTTATTTATACGTTTTTATGTGTACTTATAGTGAACACACATAATCAATCTATTTTATTTAGAAAATGTTCTTTGTAAGGGACTTCATCTCAATCTCCTTTCATAGGGGAATGTTTTGATAATATACACCTATTTTTTTTACACGCTGTACAAAAAACCCCTTTGACTTTCAATTTTATTCAAAGGGATTTTTTTTCTACGTATTGTTTTTCTAAATGACAAAAGGAATGTTTTTAATGTATTCAATGATAAAGACCTTTCTACCGCCATGAGCATTATTTGATATTTGGTTTCCTTAACATGACATGATGTTTTTAAATGGAAAATAAATAACATATACCATTTTTACATATTTTGGTATTGAAAATTGGTTTGAAATTGGATTTAATATTTCAACATCTTGAAATTATTTCTTGTGATTGCAAATTAAATTTTATGATTGAAATATTGATATTTCCAATCTTTTATGTGTGATGATTATATAATGGTACTTAGAATTTTGACGGGTGGTTACGTGATACACAAAATGACAGGTGGTTCCATGATAAACCAAGGACGAGTGGTTATTTTATAACCTCCAATTCAATGGGTATGGAAGTTGGCAGTATGGATATTATATTTAGTGATATGTGTGGAAGTTGACCATATGGTTATTCCATTTAAGTATGTTTATATCCCAAGTCACCGTTATATGTTATGCGTTTCTTTAAATGGGTTTTATAGTAATCTTTTGGTTACAAAATAAGGGTAAGAAATGATATTATATTCAGTGATGTGTTTTTGATACTTCATTAAGGTGAAAAGTATTACTTTATGATAAAGTATTCAGGGTTTACATGTTGTTTTAAAAACTAACAGTTTTTCTTCTTTATGTATCCCTTATTGATATTTTTATTCTTATCCCAAGTTTTTTTGAAATATTTTTCATAGGAATTAAAGTGGAATATGGTCAATTATGGGATCAAGGAAAATTCATGCTATTTAAAACATGGAACTAAACTTGTTTCTTTTTTAAGAGTTTTTATTTTATTAAAAAAATGGTTATGGATTAGAAGTGTCTACATGTAATATTCAAGTTTTTATATATAATTTATAACCTAATTCTATAAATATCTCAACCTAAAAATATCCTCAATGTGAATTATTAACTTAATTCAAGATTGTGTAATTTTTATGGTTGGAGCCTTAAAAAAACTATGAATAATGGTAACTTAAGAAATGGGTTTGATTAAGAAAAATTATATGTGCTTGAGAAATACCTTCCTAAGTAAAAGAATGATCAATGTTGTTCAAGATGTGGATCTAGATGATTTTTTGAAGTATATAATGATTCAATTTTGTTTTCAAATGTATTAGAATAAAATTTAACTAAATAAATTTAGTCTACACTCATAAACTCAATATTATTGAAAATAAAAATGAGTTAATAACATTGAATGTATCCTCTACGGTTTTTTTCTTTGTAATATTCATTTTAGATTGATTTTTTTTTTCAATTTGAATTTATTTAGGAAATTTTTACCCTATTTTATTTATGTTTTTAGGAGTGATGAGATAGGAAATATGTTTTTTGGGGGTTGGTTCTATATAGATAATAAAATTAGTAAAAAGTTTGAATTGAAATAAGAAAATTCTGTGGTAATATTGAAGCATTTTTCTTCCAAAATCTAGTATAGGTCTTTGAAACCTAAACACGTTATCAAGAAAGAGTAGTAATGATTATATATGATTGAATTTTTTAAATAACTAAAGGTATTTTGAAACTAAATAAATTTTTTATTTCAAGTATTGGTGTTATAAAAGTAGTTCTTTAGTTATGAAGGGTATATGAAACCAATTGTATACTTTGGGAATATTGTAAATATATAGTATTTAAAAAAAGGAATAATTAATTGAGAAAATAGTTTTTATTCAAATGATGAAGAAAATGGTATCTAAATAAATAAATTGAATTAAAAGTAATATATCAATATTATATTTAATTTTTTAATCCATGTGTATAGTCATCTCATTTATATTATATGGTAGTTTTTATTGTTTACTAACAAAGATTTTTTTAGGAAAAATATTACATAATTAATTCAATACACATGGTTTATAATTCATTTAATTTAATAACATTTATGAAATTAGACAACGATGAAGTCTTTTATCCAAGAAAAATTTATTTCACCATATATTTGTCAAAATATGCGGGAAGGTGTTCCAACCACCCATTAAAATAATATTTTAAATAACAAAGTCTTATTCTTAGAATAAAATACTCCAATAACTTAGAATACCATATATGATATATGAAAAAATATTTATTTATTTAAAATTCACATTAAAAGAAAATACAAGTTATTTCATAAAAACAAAAGAGATTGTGTATCTTAGCATGATATTATAAATATAATTTTTATTATAAGAGGTTTGTGAAAATATGTTTAGACTAAGAAAAGTTCAAATTTAATAAATAAAAGATTATACCTACAAAAGTTTAAAGTGTTATTCAATTTATATCATAAAATGTATTAGAAATATTGGTAATGAAAGATATAAAGAGTTGTATTTAGTTATTATACCTCATTGAATATCATTTTGATCCTAAATAAGTTTAAGATGTGTTGATAAATAAATAATATAAAGAGTTATATTAGTTACCAAAATATTTCAAGGGTACCGTTTTATGGAAATGGTTCAAAAAATGCTGATGATGAACGTAAAAATGAGTTATAAGTAGAAAATTAAAGTTATTAAAATTTTTACAGTTAATGTTATGGTGTTAAAGAGTTTTCATATTTTCAAGGATTTGACCATTATGAATATAATTATGAAATATCATCATTATTCATTCAATCTGACTACATTAAAGATACACACTAAAGATTTTAGTGGAAGGGTCTTACCATATGTTCACATAAAGATGTTTCATGAATTAATATAGATGTTATGAGTTTAGAAAACCCCATAAAATTTTAGCAAACAAAAAGATTATCTTGTAGTCTATCATACAAAAATATTTTAGACAGTCACTTATGTAATGGCTTATACCTCTCTGGTCCATTCCTTTGCGAAAATCAGGTGTATGAGGTGATTCAGGAGGTCAAGGTGACTTATCCCCAACACTTTTCCAATTTTAAAATTCGGTGAACAGTTTCTATGGTAGATAATTGTGAAAAGTGTCACCGGTTACCTCATGTGAATAGTGTCATCAGTGACCCTTAGTGAACAGTGTCATCGGTGACCTTCTATAAACAGTTCCATCAGTGAACAGTTCTATCAGTGAGGTCTAATAGTAACATCTATTTCCTTTTCCAAATTTCCAATTCTACGAATAGTTCCATCGATGAACAGTTCCATCGGTAACCTCTAATGGTAACCTCTCTTTTCTTTTCCAAATTTCCTATTCTATGAATAGTTCCATCAGTGAACAGTTTATCGGTAACCTCTAACAGTAACCACTCTTTCCTTTTCCAAATTTCCAATTCTATGAACAGTTCCATCAGTGAATAGTTCTATCTGTAACCTCTAATGGTAACCTCTCTTTCCCTTTCCAAATTTCCAATTCTATAAACAGTTCCATCGGTGAACAATTCTTTCGGTAACCTCTATCAGTAACCTCTATTTTCCTTTTCCAAATTTTGAGTTTGTGAACAGTGTTTCCAGAACGGTGAGGTCTATCAGTAACCTCTATCGGTAACCTCTATTTCCTTTTCAAATTTTGAGTTCGTGAAAGTGTTTCCCGAATGGTGAGGTCTATCGGTAACCTCTATCAGAAACCTCTATCGGTAACCTCTATTTCATTTTTCAATTTTTGAGTTCGTGAACCGTGTTTCCAGAATGATGAGGTCTATCGGTAACCTCTATCAACAAACCCTATTTCCATTGTCAAATTTTGAGTTTGTGAATTGTGTTTCTAGAACGGTGAGGTCTATTAGTATCCACTATTTCCTTTTCCAAATTTTGTGTTCATGAACACTGTTACCAGTTTTCTATAGTTTGGCCCCCTTTAAAGTTTCCTTTGATATAAAATGAATTTAAAGCCTCTTTTTAAGGACTCTAAGGCTGATTCAAAGGCCATAAATCTTATATTAATTATTCCTAAGGCTCGAGATTTTTTTTATTGGTCAAACCACGTGGCTTAATGAAACCTGATTTTAATGGGAAATCAAGAATATCTTAAACCGTCGCTCCGTTAAATCTTTAAGAGGGACAAGATATCTTCCTCCCTAGTTCTTCCTCCTTTTTCTCAGCTATGAGACGCTAGATACTTTCATTCAATTCCATAGGGGTTTTGAAATAAAACTTTCCTCCTAGGACTGGTTCTACTCTGTTTTTATGCAACCAAGAAGTATCGATCAATCTTCAGTATAAGGTATGATCTATCAATATTATTTTAAGTTTGTCTCCTTCTATTTATCCTTGACCAGTTAAGGTATGTGGTCTCTATAATTCTAATGGAGTTTTCTTGGATTTTCAGTGGAGCAGTTGTACAACAGAATCCTCAGGTGGATACAGTTGTCACGGGTGGAGGCAATCATGATTCTTTATGTGGATCGTTATTGTATAAAGAATAACAAGAACTGTTGGAGGTAGGGGAATCATTGATTCTCTTTTATTTTATGTGAAACTGTATAGTTATCATGTTTTATCCCACTGGATCACAATGAAATTGACATAATAAACATTTTAACTAGATAAATAAATTTATATCAATCATAGATTATTGCCTCTTCTTTTTCTAGATAGTGTGATATCTATGCTTGCTTCGTATATCTATTCATTATTGAAGAAAATTGGTAAAGAACATAAACCAGAATTAATTGATAATGGTTTGGCTAAAGATAAAGAGGCATGTAAATTAATCTAGTTCTTATAGTTGTAATTTTTTGTTAATCAAAATGGTGCGGTAAGCATGTTTAATTATTTGCGATAGCTTACTGTTTAGGTTTCCCAATGTTGGAACCTATGATTAATAAATTGGTTAATCCAATATGGATTAAAGAACTAGTGGTTTCATAAAAGATAATCCCTTGTAGGGTTTTGTGTTACCCTCTTGGTTATTTATGGTCCAAGAGTCCATTTTATATGATGTTTGTTTTTCCTACTGCTTGTGTTGTGGTGTGAGCCTGGATGGCTATTGTGATATGTGGGATCATGGAGGCCTATTGATTATGTCAACAGTTGACGCCTAGAGTGGTGATATTCATCATTTTATGCCTGTGGGTGTCAGGGAGGACACAAGGGATGATGGAACGGGTTGGATGTGAATGTTTAGATGCTTGATAATTATTATTGGTTGTTTATGTGCTTTACTTCTCCCCACTGCTCAAGGAAACTGGTCTTACTTAACCTTCTTCCGAAAGGGTCCAAGAATTGAGGGGTATTCCACATGCCTTCCATGTTTATCTTCTCAATGGAGAATGGGTCTACGCTCTTGCTATAGGTGGAAAATACTCGATGGGTAGTTAACATACTCACCGTGTTGATCCCTCTTGTGTTCAGTAGCATAGAATGTTTTTTTAGAATGCCTGAGAATACATGAAAGTAATTAGATAAATAAATAATTGAATAAATGATGTTAACCCATGGGGTTTGGAGCTTGCTGGGGTGCAATGCTGAGGTTGTGATTTGAAGGAACAATGTACTTTGGGTGTGATGCTAATGAAATTTAATGTGGAATTGTAAGTGGTTAATTAATGTTTAAAGAATTAATTAATGTACAATGGAACTGATAAAAAGGTAAAGAAGTAAGGTAATAAAGTTTTTTAAATGGTTGTGTGCTTATTGGGTACCTAGTCTAAGAAGTGGAAGATGAGGGTCCGAGAGATGTTAGCTGCAGTTGAGTCTAATAATAGGTTATGCCCATAGTATGGTTGTGAGCTATAATATATTCTATACTTTTTGTGTTTTGATATGATACTCCACCCCGTTAGTAAGGGAAATTGACACCCCGGGGATTCTAATCCCTCGGGGGGGGGGGGGTGTTTTCCCCAACATTCCGGTGGGAGAATAGATGGATGAATACCCCCTTTGGCCCTGCTCTCTTCTATTGGTAGTTACTTGTGTTGGTAGGCATAATGGTTAGTTTTTCTCATATAAGTGTGTAAAGGGATGCAATGGCTTCTGGTTATTCACACACACATATTCTGGATATAGTATCCTATGGAATACTATAGGTGTAACATGTATAGGCTGTGATGGCTTGAGGATCCTTACTCAGTGTTTGGGATGTAATGGATTGAGGTATAATACCCTACGTATGATACATGTTATGAAAGCAATGGTGGCTCTCGGAAACTACCTGGTTACTTTATTGCGTGGACATGGTGGTTTTGTTGCACGAGGTGCATATTGTGGTGCTTCATCTAGGTGTCTACAGGAAATCCTTTTTGGAGATAGATTCTTAGAATGTACGATGTTAGGTAAAAGCATCAAACCAATGGGGAAGTAGTAGAGGGGTACCCTTGATATTATTTATTATATTATATACTCTTGTATGTGTTACTTGGTGAGAGTATCCATGGTGAGGCTGGGAACTTATTATACCTATTTAGATGATGAGTTAGTTTCACTTGTTTTTCACTGTGCTTTATCATGCTTTCATTAATTTTTCACGAGAGTCTTTGGGGAGGATCCTACAGAGTATACTGTTATACTCACCCTATGTATGTATAAACTGCTTTTCAGGTCACTTGGAGCTAGTTGGAGATCAGGCTAGTTAATACTAGATTACGGTTGTAGGAGCTGTTTGGGCTTGTGGTTGCTGTTGTTTTTACTTTATTTTGGGTACTTTATATTTTCCCCTTCTAGGTGTAGTAGTTTTTTATGACATTACATATGTGCACTTGGGTTTTATTTTATATTTTAGTTCTAAGTTGGAGTTGGTTGGTGTCTATATTATCTATCTCTTTCTCATGTGTTCTCTTAGAGGGTAATGCCTCCTATTTGTGTGTTTACTATACCCTCGGTGCTAGTCGCCAACCTGGGGCCTACTGAAGGTGGGACTCAGGGGTCATTATCTCCCTTATCACATTGCCGGCCCAGTAGGGGTACACTTTGTGGGGAGGGGGTCGTGACAGAGTGGTATCAGAGGTCTGGTTGAGGGATAAGATGGATTTTGGAGTTAGGTACATGTGAGGTTGCATGGGTTGGTAGGGAAAAGGTGTCATTCATGTTTTGAAAGTGATGTAAACACTAGAGACCGGTTGAGACATAGGTGTTTAGGGCCCCTTATGATTTTATGTACAAACCTTTATGTTTATAATGGATACTAAATGAGGTAATACTAGTTGTAGGGTAGAGACCTAGGAAAGGATCATGCATCATTATTCTTTGTCCCTATGTTTCAATGAGTAGACCTTGGGATAGGTTAATTTAAAATGAATAAAAGAAAACAATTAAATAATTAATGTTTAGTCTTCCATATTCCAAATTTAGGAGCCCTAACTGTTTTTATTTTATAGGTATGCCTCCAGGTCAACGTCCTCATCAGGATCGCATAGAAGATGTCCAGCAGGCTGTTCCAGCAGATCGTCGCTGGGTAGAGGTTGACGATGATGACACTTGGAGGAAGACACTCTGCGATTTTCAGTGCCAGAGTCTGCAAAATTACGAGGGATCTATTTCAGATACAGTCACAGAATAATGGTTAGAGGAGTTTTAGATCAGCTTTAGTTCGATCCGTTCTTGGAAGGAGCATTAGGTGTCCTTGGTTGGGATGATGATGCATGGAGCAGTGAAGCAGTGGTGGTTCTTATTCCTCGTGGATTGCGAGGAGTCAGCGATCTCATGGGAGGAGTTCCGAGACAAGTTTAGATTTGATTTTCTTTCTTCGACCATGAAGGCTTCCAGTCTCCAGGAGCTTCTTACCCTTCGATAGGTGTGCTCTAGTGTGCGAGAGTTTATAATCTATTTTAGGAACCTTTTACGATATGCTTTGGACCTGTTGCAAGATGAGGAGGCCAAGGTGAGACATTTCGAGGAGGCTTTACATCCAGATATCCAGCGCCAGGTCACCCCATTTATGCTGAAGATATATCTTGAGGTGCTGGTGAGGGAAGAGGTTTTCGAGAGGAATTTTTCCAGAACCATATCATCATGAGAGGGGAGTCATTGTGATTTCTCGTGAAGCAGAGCTGTGGTCTGGGGTTTTTAGTTTTCAGGGTAGACGAGTTTCCATTTAGCCGGGGTAGGTCCCAACCCTCAACATCTCGTTTCTCTGGGGGTAGAAGCTCTCAGGCCTTTTCCAAGGGATCAGACACTTTTTTTTCTTGTGGTGGTCAAGGTCATCAGTAGGGAGAGTGAACGACCTTTCAGAGCAGCCATCGTGCACCAGGTTTTTCTCTCCAGGTTCCTCTGTTGAAGCAGTTCCAGCTGAGGCAACAACTGCAGGTTGCACCAGCTATAGATCAGTAGAGGGTAGATGGGACATGCAGAGGATATCCCCATGATTCTCCCTGTCCTTAAAGAGAAGAGTGTGACCATGGTGGTTGTCATCATCAGGGTCAGAGAGGTCGTGGTTAGATTCATTCTTTAGCATTGCCGGCGCCAGGCAAGCTAGACGTCGTTCGAGGTACCCTTTACTTGTTTTCTACCTTGGTGTATGCCTTGTTTGATTCAGTAGCGACACACTCCTACATATCACCTACCCTTGTTAACTCTTTGGGACTTGAGGTAGAGAGGCTTCTAGTGCCTTTGGCGTTGACTACGCCGGTTGGAGGTCGAGCTAACTTGTTTGAAGTATGTAGAGACTGTGAGCTAGTTTTGGGGAATCACCAATCTTAGGAAGATTTATTATATTTATGAATACAACCATATTATGTCATCCTTAGCATGGATTGGTTGTATTCAGTGTAGGATATCATGGATTTCTTCAAGAAGCAGGTCATTTTCTTCGATGCAGATGGGGAGTTGGTGGTGTTTTTTGGCGAGCGAGACCCTCAGATGGGTCAGAGGCATGTTACGTCCTTATCATACATGATGTATGAGATGATGCTAAGTTCTTCAGAGGTTCAATAGTTGGCATTTCCTAGGGTTATAGAAGAGTACCCTGATATTTTTCCAGAAGAGGTTGTAGCATTACCCCCTCGACGAGAGATCAAGTTTGGGATTGATCTACAATGAGGAGCATCTCCTATCTCTATCTCTACATATAGGATGGCCCCTTATGAGTTATGAGATCTAAGTATACAGATTGATGGTATGTTACAGTGCATTTTTGTTTGGAAAAGTGTGTCACCGTGGGGTGCACCAGTTTTGTTCATAAAGAAGGCCGATGACAGTTTGCAGTTGTGTGTCGATTATCATCGCTTAAACAAAGTGACAATAAATAATCACTATCATATTACATAGATTTATGATTTATTAGATAAAATTAAGGGTGAAAGTTGGTTCCCAAATATTGACTTGAGGTCAGGATATCATCTGATGCATGTGAAGGATGAGGATATCCCGAAGATTGCTTTCCGTTGTCGTCAGGGGCATTATGAGTTCGTTGTAATGCCATTTGGCATAACGAATTCTCCAGCTATGTTCATGGGATTGACGAATGATGTGTTACAGGAGTTCTTGGGAAATTTCATGGTAGTTTTCATCGACAAAATCCTTGTGCACTCCACGTCTGAGGAGGAGCATGCAGAGCATCTACGCGCCATTTTGGGAGTTCTTCGTCTACATCAGCTGTTTGGGAAGTTTTCTAAGTGTGAGTTTTGGGATCAAGAAGTACGTTTCATGGAAAATGTTGTGTCCCAGTAGGGATTAGATATGGATCCATCAAATATATAAGCAGTTTTGTCTTGGGAATCCCCCAATACAGTGTCAGAGGTGCGAAGTTTCCTTGGTCTTGCAGGCTACTACTGGAGGTTCATAGCCAATTTCTGTCGAGTTGCGACTCCTCTAACAACATTGACCAAGAAGTATCAGGTGTTAATATGGGATGATCAGTTTCAAGTAGCTTTAGAGTATCTAAAGGAGAAGTTAATAAGTGTTTCAGTTCTTTGTCTTCCAGTAGAGGCAGTTCAGTTTGATGTTTTCTCCGATGCATCACATCTGGGGTTAGGATTTTTTCTCATGCAGCAAAGATCAGTTGTTTCTTATGGGTCTTGAAAGTTATGTCTACATGAACATAACTATGCCACCCATGATCTTTAGTTGGTATCTGTGGTGTTTTCTCTGAAGTTGTGAAGACATTACCTCATTGGCGAGTGCTTTGTGATTTTCACCGATCATAAGAGTTTGAGGTATGTTTTCTTCCAGCACGACTTGAACTTACGACAACGTCGATGGATGGAGTTATTACAGGAATACGACTTTGAAATATTGTATACACCTAGAAAGGGGAATGTTTTAGCTGATGCGCTGATTCAGAAGTCACGTAGTGATGCAGTGCGTGAATCTGGTGACTCCCGGAGAGTAATGGAAGAACTGTCAGCTATATATCTTGATATTGGAGAATTTGGGGGTAGAGGTTGTCTTTTTAAGATGATGGTGTGGTCATATCTCATGAAGAAAGTGGAAAATTCCCAGTTGGGTGATCTTGAGGTGGAGGTGTGGAGAGACCGAGTTTCTTGTGGTGAGGCCCCTGATGGTTGGTCGGAGGATGAACAACACTGAGTGTTGTATCACAGAAGGATTTTTGTTCCTTTGATGATGCGCAAGATGGTTCTCAGAGAGTTTCATAGTGATCCTTTAGTGGTATATCCTGGCATGAAAAATATGTACTGAGCCTTGAGGATCCAATTTTGGTGGCCTGGGTTGAAGCATGTGGTTGCGGAGCTTGTGTCTCGATGTTTGGTCTTCTAGAAGGTGAAGTTTGAACACTGTGTTCCCGGTGGTCTGCTCTCTCCATTAGAGATTACTCAGTGGAAGTGGGAGTACATCTCAATGGACTTTTTTACTGGTTTTCCTCGAGCTCTGGGTGTACAAGATTCTATTTGGGTTGTAGTGTGTCACTTAAAAAAATCGTCCCACTTTATAGAAATCAAGGAGTCAAGCTCAATGAATGTTTTGTCAAGGATATATCTAGAGGAGGTGCTGAGACTTCATGGAGTCCCAAGGATGATCATTTCTGATTGAGATCCTCTCTTTACTTATAGGGTGTGGAGAGGTCTCTAGCATGATCTCTATTCATAGCTATGCCTTAACACTGATTTTCATCCTCAAACGGATGGTCAGGCAGAACGAACCATCCAGAGTCTTGAAGACATGTTATGCTCTTGTGTTCCTGATTTTGGAGGTTCGTGGATGAAGCACTTACCCTTTGTGGAGTCCACTTACAATAATAGTTTTCAATCCACCATCCGTAATACTCCATTTGAATCCTTGTATGGATGACCTTTTCATTCTCCTTTGTGCAAGACTGGGGTTAGAGAATCAACAATTCTCGGACCGAACCTAGCGCAAAATACAACAGAGATGGTTCAGGTGATTCGTGAGAGGATGAAGACAGTGAAAGATCATCATAAATAATATGTTGATCAAAGAAGGATACCCTAAGAGTTTAATGTTGGGGATCATGTGTTTCCGAATGTGACTTCCCATCATGGGCAACAAAGGTTTGGTCATAGAAGTAAGCTTTCTCCCCGGTTTGTTGGGCCTTTTGAGGTGTTAGCTCGTGTTGGAGCTGTGGAGTATCGAGTAACACTTCTTCATAGATGAGTCAGATACTTGATGTTTTCCATGTATCACAGCTCTATTATTATCTTCATGATGACTCTCACGTCATCGATTGGGGAGAGATCGATGTTGATAATGATGCGACCTTCGAGGAGCGACCTCTGGAGATCCAAGACCCAAAAGAGAAGGTGTTACGTGGGCATTCTATCCCCTTGGTTCATGTCATGTGGCGACACGGTGGCATGGAGGAGAGTACTTGGGAATGTTAGTCATAAATACGTGCTCAGTACCCAGAGTTGTTTGATGTTTAAGTCTTTTCATGTAATAATGTCCCCTTTTTGGTTATAGACCTTTCGTGTTTATAGTATGGATTTATTTTGTTAGTTCTTGTGGCTTCCTATCTTTTGATAGGTATCTTGATGGGTGGTTGTTCAGGCCCCATTTCATTTTCCCTTTAAGGAAGGTTTGAATTCTCGAGGATGAGAATGTTTTGACAGGTATCTGATGTAATGGCCCAAACCTCTCTGGTCCATTCCTTTGCAAAAATCAGGTGTATGAGGTGATTTGAGAGGTCAAGGTGACTTATCCCCAACACTTTTCCAATTTTCCAGTTTGGTGAATAGTTCCAATGGTAGAAAGTTGTGAACAGTGTCATCGGTGACCATTAGTGAATAGTGTCATCAGTATACTTCTATGAATAGTTCCATCAGTGAATAGTTCTATCAGTGAGGTGTAATGGTAACCTCTCTTTACTTTTCCAAATTTCCAATTCTATGAACAGTTCCATCAGTGAACAGTTCTATCCTTAACCTCTAACGGTAACCTCTCTTTCCTTTTCCAAATTTCCAATTCAATGAACAGTTCTATCAGTGAACAGTTCTATCGGTAACCACTAATGGTCACCTCTCTTTCCTTTTCTAAATTTCCAATTCTATGAATAGTTCCATTAGTGAACAGTCTATCAGTAACCTCTAATGGTAACATCTCTTTCCATTTCAAAATTTCCAATTCTAAGAATAGTCCCATCGGTGAACATTTCTATCGGTAACCTCTATCGGTAACCTCTATAAGTAACATCTATTTTCCTTTTCCAAATTTTCAGTTCATGAATAGTGTTCTAGAATGAAGAGGTCTATCGGTATCCTCTATTGGTAACCTCTATTGGTATCCTCTATTTCATTTTCCTGATTTTTGAGTTCATGAATAGTGTTTCTAGAATGCTGAGGTCTATCGGTAACCACTATTGATAACCTCTATTTCCTTTGCCAAATTTTGAGTTCATGAATAGTGTTTCCAGAATGGTGAGGTCCATCGGTAACCTCTATATGTAACCTCTATTTCCTTTTCCAAATTTTGAGTTCCTGAGCAGTGTTTCCTGAATGGTGAGGTCTATCGGTAACCTCCATTGGTAACCTTTATTTCCTTTGCCAAATTTTGAGTTCGTGAACAGTGTTTCTAGCTTCCTACAGTTCATCCCTTTAAAGTTTCCTTTGACGTAAAATGCATTTAAAGCCTCAGTTTGAGGACTCTAAGCTCGATTCAAAGGCCATAACTATTATATTAATTATTCCTAAGGATCAAGAAGTTTTTACTTGGTCAAACTATGTGGTTTAATGCAATCCTCTTTTAATGGGAAATCAAGCGTATCTTAAACCAACACTCTGTTAAATCTTCAAGAGGGACAAGATATCTTCCTCCCTAGTTCTTCCTCATTGTTCTCAACTATGAGATGCTAGAACCTTTCATTCTATTCTGTAGGGGTTATGAAATCAAACTTTCCTCTTAAGATTGGTTCTGCTCTGTTTTGATGCAACCAAGCAGTATCGATCAATCTTTGGTATAAGGTATGATCTATTGCCATTATTTTGGGTTCGTCTCCTTATATTTCTCCTTGACCTATTATGGTACGTGATCTCTATAATTATAATGGAGTTTTCTTGGGTTTCCGTTGGTACGGTCGTACCGCAACAGCCTCAGGTGGATACAGTTGTCATGGGAGGAGGCGATCATGATTCTTTGTGTGGATCATTCTTGTATAAAAAGCGACAAGAACCGTTTGAAGTAAGGGATTCATTGCTTCTATTTTATTTTATGTTCAACTGTATAGTTAGAATGTTTTATCCCACTGGATCAAAATGGAATTGACATAATAAATATTTGAACCGGATAAATAAATTGATATCAATCATATGTTATTGCCTCTTGTTTTTCTAGATAGCGTGATATCTATGGTTTCTATGTATAACTGTTCATTCTTGATGGAAATTGGTAAAGAATGTAAACCAGAATTAATTGATAATGGTTTCTCTAAAGATAAAGAGACATGTAAATGAATCTGGTTATTCTTGTTGTAATTTGATATTAATCAAAATGGTGGACTAAGCATGTTAAATTATTTATGATAGCTTACTGTTTAGGTTTCCCAATTTTGGAACCTACGATTAATAAATTGGTTAATCCAATATGGATTAAAGAATTGGTAGTTTGATAAAAGATAATCCCTTGTTGGGTTCTGAGTTACCCTCTTGGTTGTTTAAGGGCCAAGAGCCCATTTGATATGATGTTTGTTTTTCCTGCAGCTTGTGTTGTGGTGTGAGCCTGGATGGTTGTTGTGATATGTGGGGGCATGGAGGCATATTAATTAAGGAAGAATTTGACACCTAGAGTGGTGAGATGCATCGGTTTATGCATATGGGTGTTAGGGAGGACATAAGGGATGATGGAAGGGTTTGGATGTGAATGTTTGGATGCTAGCTGATTCTTATTGGTTGTTTATGTGCTTTACTTCTCCCCACTGCTCAAGGCAGCTAGTATTACTTACCCTTCTTCAAAAATGGGCAAAGACGCATGAGGTATGCCACACGATTTCCGTGTTTAGCTTCTCAAGGGAGAATGGGTCTACGCTCTTACTGTAGGCGGCAAAAACTCGATGGGTAGTTCATCTACTCACCGTGTTGAGCCCCCTTATTTTTAGTAGCATAGAATGTTTTTCTAGAATTCCTGGGAATATGGGAAAGTAATTATGTAAATAAATAATTGAATAAATTATGTTAACCCATGGGGTTTGGATCTTGATACAGCGCAATGTTGAGGTTGTGATTTGAAGGAACAATGTACTTTGGGTGTGATGCTAATGAAATTTAATTTGGAATTGTAAATGGTTAATTAATTTTTAATGAATTAATTAACGTAAAGTGGAAATTATAAAAAGGGAATGAAGTAAGGTAATAAATCTTTTTAAATGGTTGTGTGCTTATAGGATACCTAGTCTTAAAAGTGACAGCCGAGAGTCCGAGAGACGTTAGCTGTAGTTGAGTATAAGAATAGGTTATTCCTATAATGTGGTTTTAAGCTATAGTATATTCTATAATTTTTGTGTTTCTATATGCTACTCCACCCCATTATTAAGGGAAACTGACACCCCAGGTATTCTGAGCCTTGGGGGGTGTTTTCCTCAACATTCCGGTGGGAGGATGGATGGATGACTACCCCCTTTGGCCCCACTCTCTTCTCTTGGTAGTTACTTGTGATGGTAGGCACAATAGTTAGATTTCCCCATATATGTGTATAGAGGGATGTAATGGCTTGTGGTTATTCACACACAAATATTCTGGATATAGTATCCTATGGAATACTATAGGTGTAACGTGTATAGGCTATGATGGCTTGGGGATCCTTACTTAGTTTATGGGATGTAAAGGCTTGAGGTATAATACCAGACGTATGATAAATGTTATGTGAGATGTGGTGGCTTCTAAAAACTACCTGGTTACTTTCTTGCTTCGACTTGGTGATTTTTTTACACAATGTGCATATTGTGGTGTTTCACCCAGGTGTCTACGGGCAAGCCTTTTTGGAGAGAGATCCTTAGGACGTGTGAAGTTGGAGTAAAGTGGAAAACCAGTGGGGATGTAGTATCAGAGTACCGTTGATATTATTTATTATATTATATACTCTTTTATGTGTTACTTGGTGAGAGTAGCCATGGTCAGACTGGGAAATTAGTATACTTGTTTAGAGGATGAGTTAGTTTCACTTGTTGTTCACTGTGCTTTAGCATGCTTTCTTTACTTTTGAATGAGAGGCTTTAGGGAGGATCCTACTAAGTATACTGTTATACTCACCCTATGTATATATAAACCAATTTTCAGGTCACTTGGAACTGGTTGGAGATCAGGCTGGTTACTACTAGCTTGCAGTTACATGAGCTATTTGGGCTTGTGGTTGCTTCTGTTTTTAATTTTTTTGGGTAATTTCGGTTTTCCCCTTCCAGTTGTAGTAGTTTTTCGTGACATTACATATGCGCACTTGGGTTTTATTTTATATTTCAGTTCTGATTTTGAGTTGGTTGGGTTCTATCTTATATATATCTTTTCAAGTGTTCTCTTAGATGGTAATGCCTCTCATTTGTGTGTTTACTATACCCTCGGTGCTAGTCGCCAACCTAGGGCCTACTAGAGGCGAGACTCGGGGGTCATTATCTTTCTTCTCAGATTTCCATCCCAGGAGGGGTACACTTTGTGGGGAGGGGGTCGTGAAAACATATATATAGTTTTTTAAGTATTATTAATAAATTTTATGGATATAAAATATATCATATTAAATAAAAAGAAATATCCATGTTATCATTATTTAATGTTAGATATATATTTTTCATGAAGTTAAATGATAATTATCCCCTCAAATTATGAATTTTATTTTTCCCAAATCAATGATCGTCACTGAGTATTATGGGTTGTGATGACATGTTAATATTAGAATGACTATAATATAGAAATCAATACAAATATTTGTAAACAATATAAAAAGAATATACCCATGAGGTAATACGATGATAATTATTATTTGGAATAATATTCCAAATTATATAACATAGAATGTTATATGATCATTGATACATGTAGTGGTGTATGAAAAAAATTAGTCCTCATTTACTAAGGTAGTGTTATACTTAGTTGAGAAACTTCATATATTAATACCTTTTCTATACAAGGCTTGAGGCTTAGGAAATTAGGGGTGGTTAGTTATGTTGTTGATCATATCATTGGTCAGAACTCAACCAAGATGAAATTTTTTCACTCATATGAAAATTAAATACATATAGTACCTTAATTGAATAATATTGACGAAATAGAAGGCCTTAATTAGTTCAATGTCATGTGATGTGCTTATTTTCATGGTTTAGGGACATGTGATGTTCTCATCTACTAGATGAATGAAATGTTATATATTACTTAACCTGTTCAATCGTTTTATAAGAATTAGGAATGTATGATATTTCATATACCAGATTGAAATGTTCCATGTCTAGTGGTAACTTGATGTCATATAAAAAGGGATTATATATGTAAATATATAATTTATATGATACATATTTTTGTGTACATGTTCATATATAGATGAGTATGTTTGATCGAGATCACACCAAACCCATTTATATCTTAAATAGCCCTATTTGTTTAGAGGATATTCTTTTATTATATCTATGAAATAAGAATTTTGTATTTTTTTTTCAATGCAACACTGACCCGTAGGGTCATATATTTAAGAAATATAATAATGATTAAATTTTGGATAGAGTGTTTGTCCCTAAATGAAAAGAGTTTTATAAATTGTATCCACATGAGTTTGAATGGGTTCATAATGATTTGTGGAGTTTTTTATTAAGTACATGTATAATTTTAGATCAAGTGGAAGATTATTTGAAATGAACTAGAATAGGTATATCTTATGGTATGATATATCCCAAGTCATAGTTGTGATATGGAATGTAGATGCCTTTATTATTGTAAATGATCAATATTTATCATAGTGTATGATTGATCAACGATATAAGATAGTGATTGCATGTTCACTACCACATCTTCAACATGGTTTACATTCAGTTATAAATCATTTAGTTGATTAATTTATGGCTATACACACATGATATAATCGTTAAAATATTCAATGATTATTAAACCCCAATAAATATATATTATCATAATGTATATCAGCTATCATGTGATGGAAGTTGATGCTTGACTCCCTTTATTGCATCAATGGAGGTAATTTGAAGGGTGGATACCATTTTTGTGTGTATGTGATGTGATATAATAAATATATATATGATTATCACTATATCCCAATTCACCATTCATCTACTTTAAGAAGTTTATATCACACCTTTTGTGTTCAGGGGTCATCTCATTACGAATAAGGATTCTAGTGTTTGAGATACTAAATATAGAGGATATATTCCGTTCTTTTATCACCAAGTGATCACAATCAAGCATAGTCCATAAAATATTATAAAAGGGAGTTTATTTAAATTAAATTACACTAGTTTATATTATCATATTCTTTACTATATGGTTCTTTAATGATGAGAAATAAAGAAAATTTATGGGTTCCTTCCACTATTTTGATCATGATATAACTGTCCCAAACACATCACCTCAGGTTTCATCACCAATATAAATTGGTAAATTTTTATATCATAGTGCATGTGTTTTTAATTATGTTGGGATTATTATATTTTTTAATAGAGGTGGCGAAGGAGGTATTGGTGGCTGATGTATCCTTGGGTTTTGGATCTACATTTCATTAGTGAAAATATAATGTTGTATAGTTGGTAAAAGATCTATTATGGATATTGAATACTCAGATGTAGAAATTTGATAGTTATTTAGTTTTTAATATTGTTTAAAGTGTGGATTATTTATACTATATAAGCCCTCTGATTTATCCTTAGGACCTAATGTGGCTATTGTTGTCTTGGTAATGTAATATTAATTTATTAGCATTATTTCACACCCCTTTAATATATTTTTTTCATCCTTTTTATCCCATTGTTTCTATTGATCAAATAACTCAGTGAATAACAAAAAATAGAAAGATTATGTATATCTGTCCATTAATTTTATTACTAAAACATGATTGATCAATAATGTTCACTAAATGGACAAATTTAATCAATATTAATTAAATCCAATGAAATGAAGTGTTATAATGAAAACATAAAAGAATGATCTTGAAAAACATGGGAGAAAAAATAAAATTAATGTGTTATGTATACAATATGATGAATTATTTGGAAGATCCATGTACTTTTTATTTTTTTATGGAGGTGAGGAGCTAATGTCATGAGGTAATCTTGGGTTTGTTATATGGAATTTTTCCCACATGGATTCCCCTATTTTTACCTTAGTCTATGTTTGGAATGAATTACTTTTGTTCACTTTGTTTTTGTTTAGTTTCACTTTTCTTAGACAAAGAATATATTTTGGAAAAAAAAATTAATGTATAATTATGTGAATTTTGTTTTTCCTTACTTTATTTTCTAGGTTGCAAGACTAATAGGTATTCCACTAGTAGATATTAATACATAAGTTCTTATATTCAACATACCTAGGGGTCACAAAATAATTTTTTCTTGAGACCCATGTGTTATATAAATTTTTATAAATGGGAAAACTATCTCCCACACTATATTAATTTTTTACCTAGTATTTATACAACCTCTAATTATTATAAGGTTCCCATGAGTTGTTTTGACAACATTATCACAGTGTAATTTTTTGGATTTGGGTAATATATTCTATAGAGGTTTTCTTGAAAGTGGTTATGATCTTACCTACAATATGAGATCTTCAGTTGGGAATTTAATTTGATCTACTTTCCCCCCTATTTCTATGGAAGCATATCATATAGAAAAAACAAATCTTCTATAGTTGGGGATTCATATTGATCATTTTTCATAGTAACCATTTATTCAATATTGTTTGTACTCATTGGACACTTTGATGTTGTATACAATGAAAGTGAACAAGTGATTAAGACTATGAGTAGACTAAAAGTTTTTGAAAATATTGATGGTGATGAATAAAAAATATAAGTCGCCACCTAAATTAAATCGAATGTATCCCATCCATAGTATCAAATTACCTATGTCATGCCTCCTTATATTCCATAGGCCTCCAACTAGTGGTGAGGGATTGACTTGTGAATTAGGGATACTATTACCATGATATTATAACCATCAATGATAATTGAAAAACTAATCAAAATCTATAAAAGATAATCAGAGAATGGAAAATAAACAATATTACAATGTTATAAAAAAATATAAATATATCCATATGGTCATATATTCTAAATGGTTTCCCAATAATCTGATCACATATAGAAAATAAGAAAAATAATAAAATATAAGAGGCTCTACTACAACCCATGAGTCTACCCTCAACCCAATTACCGTCCTAGTAGAGCTACACCACCTGATCCACTACACAACCTTTTCTTAGACCTATATAATGGAAATATGTTCTTTAGTTGCATAAGGATTCCCATATAAGGTGTGAGAAAGAAATATCAATAGGGTGTCTCCAATTTCTCCTATCATGCGACATCATATACATGTTAATTCAAAAAGAAAAAAAGTTGTAGAAAATAACTACAGACAATCATGAGATTTGGGTCATCATGTGTTGACATATCCATATTGAAACTGAAGACTACCTACTTAGTCAGTGCTGGGGAAAAAGTATCCTCATGAAAAATTATTGAACCACGCAAAGTGACTTAGGGTAAGGGGTCATACTATGCCCAACCACTATGTTGTTGCTCATGGTAGGGTTTATATCAAACCTTAGACACATGATACCAGGTTTAGTACTCTACCCTCTCACTCAATGTAAGTTTATATATCACAAACTGAACACTTACTTCTCACTCTATGTTGGGTCCTAAAATTATATATTGGAACAACTACCCTCACTTAGGGTAGTTCATTATTAAAATATCTCACTTAATTTAATTCCATGAATTTAGATATGTATCCTAAAAAAATGGCCAATAACCTCCCACTTAGGGTTGTTCATAAAAACACCTTAACACTCAAGGTGTGGAAAATCATTCACAAACTAGGCCATAATTTCTCACTCAGGGTGGCCCCTACCACCACCTTTTAACTCATGGTGAGACCAAGAATATATATCTTGGACCATACCATATGAATATTGGAGGTCCCTATCATTACTTTATCAGTAAAGGTATGGAAAAGAATATATATCCTAGACCATACCCAATCACTGTAGAAAGTCCCTACCAGAATCTCCTCACTTAAGGTGTGTCTATGTATCCAGTCATGTCATAAATCTTACAAGTAATCATGAATATGTAAAAAATGACAACTTGGTATCACAACGCTTCATATAAACTCCCAAAATCATAACTTAGACACCAGTAACTCAATAAATAACACTGTTTCTTGAAGAACATATCATCACCCTTATATCCTCAACAACTAATCATCCAATAAAAGATCTTAACATATTGGATATGATATAAAAAAATCATTAGTATTCTCATTAAACTTGTGTCTACATCCACTAGGTTCCTCATAAAATATTCTGTCTCTAATCATCATAACCATCCCATAGTAGTCACAATTTGTTGACCTTATATCCAAGAGTCCCTACCTTACCATAACCTTAAAAGGTTGGTAATAACCCTCTTCTAATTCCTATATTACAATATAGTCCCACTATCAAAGGGATGTCCTAATCTAACTCACTCCAAGACCCTCAGTAACCAAATTTCAAGACATCAAGACAATTCACATGATCCTCATATGGGTTATAGTTTACATATATAGTAATAGAGATCTTAAACCCATCACATAGTGGAAACCCTCCTATCACATGACATCTAGCCCAAAGGACTTACTTAGCTCATAAGGCCTACCCAAAATCTCTTTCATCCTTATGAGGGTATTCTCTACCATGAATGAGATATAAAAAACATATCACATGTAACACCCAAGACTTTTATGATATATAAATCATCAAAGGAATCTTTTTCTACACAACACTTGCTTGGCTTGCTTTACACGAAATCACGACCTTCCTCGATAGCTTGCGTCGTACGCAATACCGAGTTTCACTAAACAACGATATGCTATTAAAATATTATTAAAACTAGCCGTTATGAATAGTAATAAACACTTTTTGAAATTTTATAAATTTTATTTTTCAAAATGGACTTCATTTTTGGATTCGAAATATCGAAATTAGCCTAGGGAGAAATTTTGGTATTTTTCTGAAAACTTTCAATTTTTGATGAATAGTGAAACCACTAAGTGGTAGTTAAAAAACTGATTTTTTCATAAAACTTAATTTTACCGCTTCTGTGAGTGGAATTTCAAAAATCCGAGAGACACGGTTAATATCAAGGACTAAAATGTGGTTCAATGAGATGAAAATAATTTTTGGTGAATAGTAACTTTTTACTTTTTTTACCACGGTTAAAAGTAAATAGGGTAATTAAGGGTAAAAATGATATTATTATTACCCTAACACATGTCATAATTCTATTGGATAAGTGTAATTCGACCAAAAACAAACTTCAGAATAAAATATGACCATTTAGGCCCACTTGGATTAGATTAGGACATTTATTATTAGTTTATTTAAAGAAGGGTTAAAATAGTTAAAATCAAAGTTGAATAAGTAAATAATTTTTAATATGGGGTTATACATAAGATAAATTCGACTATAAATATTAATTAGAAAGATAAAACGATTTCCTACATAATGGTATTTTATTTTTAATTTTTAGACATTAAATAATTTAATTTATTTATGACACAAAGATGATGCAGTAATTATCTTATTAATGAAATATTGACATAATTAATGTTATAAACACTAAAATAAATGTAATTTGAGACTTTTTATGAATTAAACTAATTTTCTAGGTTAATATGACATGTTATAATTGATTTAAGTAACTTGGTTCGAACTAATAATTCTGTTATAATTTTTACAAAAATCAATTACTAAATAGTGTCAAAATTGACATAAAAATAGTTTTTAAAACAAATATTATATTAGTAATTGTTATTTTATTCTTAAAAATCTAAAGTTCGGCCCAATGGCTTAGATAAGGTTATATATATTAATAATAAACAACTTGGGGTTCGTTTGGCTTGATATAGTAAGTTTAGATACCTTATAGTGTAAGAAAACAAGAAGACACGGTAAAAGTTAAATTATCCAACTTAAAGTTAAATATAAATGATAAGGTTAAAATTGATACCTAAACTTGTCTAAATTCTATTGGATGAGAGGATTTCGACCCATCCCCACCTTAGCTTCGAAATATATCAATTTTGAGCTATTTAAAACTGAACTTGACTTTATAATAAAATAATATTTTTAGTTATTCCAAAGGTGCCCCTCTCCTCCCTTATAAAAGGGCACCTCGTCCCTCTCTTCCTCACACCACTTTGAGCCTTCAAGCTCGGCCAACCCCTGAAAATTACTCCTCTCCACTTTCCTAGACACATCCTAGAGGTCCTGGTATTCTTCAAAGACCAATTTTAGTGCCCTAAAAGAAGGTCTCAAAGAATCACTTCAAAGAAGAGGTAATTTCCATTACCGATTCTTTCATCTTTATTTCTTCTTCCACTTCTTCTTCTTTAGTTGTTTCATTATTAAGTAATAAAATCAGTATCACTCATATACTGATATGTTATTATAAGTATGAAACAACCATATTTCACCATCTATCCATCCTACGGAAAAAGAAATCACCGCGCGTGCGTATGTACGGAATACCGTCTCCACGCCGTGGTGTAATCTATTTTCCACCACCACCTTACTTGGATGGGTATAATGGTAAACATAATGACTTTATATGAATATTATAAAGTGATACTGATTCTGAAAAAGTATACATACACTCCAATACAATTCCACGATCATAGGAACGATATCATCACTCGTGCGTACGTACGGAATACCGTCTCCACGATGTGATGCGACTCGTTCTACATGATCTTAATTTCATAATGATTATATAAATGAATTGAATAAATGAATATGATATATATTACACTAATACCATTATATAAATGAGGTATCTATAACCTAAATATAAGAATAAGAATTTATTCGACAAAACACGCATAAGAACAAAAAGTTATAAACACCCGAATAACAAGTAGCAATGAAATATTACTACTAAGAAGCTAAGAAAATGACCATATATGATATCATAAAAATAATTATGATTCTGGAATAAGTCAATAACATTATTTAAATCATTATACAGGAGGTTCAGACACTTACAAAGCAAAACAGACCTAAGGTAAAATAAATATCACAATCTCATTTTTATCCGAGATTGTTTATACTTTAGAATTTACTTGGGTGTATTTTATCATCCACATCCATGTTTTCTCAATATGTAATATTATTTCAATTCACCTACAATTGTTTAAATCATATTTTACCCTTCGTTGAGTTTTTAGTAAAAGATATTAAAGGAATCTTTTGTCGTTTTTTGTACGAGGTACTTTTTTGACTTTTCCAACAAAAGTATGAGAAGAATGTTTTTTTAACTTATACGGCATGAATGGATTTTTAAAACATTATTTCCAAGAATCTTCCTTTACAAGTTTTTAAGTTTTTTTTAATCAACTTATTTTAGTTTAAAATTGTATGACATGTTATGAAAGGATAAATGTTTTTGAAGTAGAAAGGATATTTTTTTCTCAAGAATGGAGTTCAAGAGTTTTATCAAAATTATTTTCCATCTAAGACAATATAGGGTTATGTTTCTATCCCTATTATTACATGGATTTGATTATGTTGTGATGTAAATATTTTTATGAATTCCTTTATCTTATATGAATTGTTTTATGATGTCACGATGTTTAAGATTCCCATTTTTATTACATGGGTTATGTAATGATGTATGATTTATGATTTTGTGGCACACATAAGAATGATATCATTATGAGATGGGTGGGACCTATATCTCCCTCCAATGCATTGGGTAAAGATTTTATATCTCATGAGATAGACATGGCTGGAATGGTAGGTTATACCGGTTCAATGAAACAGGACTGAAACGAGGGTGACTCGGTTCAGAAATGGACTTTGTCCACTAAGATAGTCTTGGAAATGAGTCTTGACTAATAATATATGATTCTATATGATTATGTGTGTATGCCACAAAGTTTCATGTTTTAAGTTATGATTATTGTGATTACATTTCACTGCCATGATTTGTCCCATGTTGTGAAATTATGATCTCTTTTGCAGGTTAAGATTTCCAAAAGTTATGTGCTTATGTATATGATGTGATTGATATTTCTTTTGTTTACCCTTACTGAGCATTTGAGCTCACCCTTTTGTATGTTTTCTTTCCCCAGGTCAGGAAGAAGGTTATTAAGTAAGATATGCCAAAAGAGACTATAGATATGATGAAATAAATAGGAGACAATGTAGACGCTTTATGAACCAGTTGTTTATGTTTCCCAGTTTCTAAAGACACTGTACCTATACGGTCCTTTCGTGGTTTTGTTATATGTTGTAATAAGTATGCTTCAATTTTGAAGTATTAACAATTTATGTAAAGTATGGGTCGTTATAGTTGGTATCAGAGGAAAGGTATAGTCAACCTTTGGAAACTAGGATGTGAAAGCCTTAGTAAGAACCCTAAGGATAAGTCTAAGCATAGAACACAATTTTAGTGTTTTAGAAATGGCCATGAATAACCTAGGATAAGACCTTAAGTGTGAAATCTTATTCTTGATTATGTGGTTTTTCTATTATAATTAGTGTTGCTCACACTATTCTTCTTGGTTTTAGTCAATGGATGGAACCCGAAGGAATCGTGTTAATGCGGAATGCGACGGGCAATGCAATGATTGTCCCCCTGAGTAACCAAACATTATGGGAGCTAGAATGAAAAATCTTGTAGCCATGCTCACACAACTTTATCAAGCTATGAATCATGCAGGACTTCCAAACAAGCAAAGGAAGGATCAACATTCTGTTGAATCCTTCATGAGGCAGCGTCCACCTTCTTTCAGTGGGTCTACTGATCAATTAGTTGCTGAACAATGGATTAGTACTACTGAAAAGATATTTTCAGTTCTTCAATGTTCTGAACATGATAAAGTCATCCTATCAGAGTATCGTTTGGAAGGAGATACTGATCAATGGTGGAATCTTATTAAGAATACGAGGAAAAGGGATGAAATTGAGTCCATGGAATGGGACGAGTTTAAGAACTTATTTTTCAATAAGTACTTCCCTCGTATTCTCCGAACAAAGATGGAGAAAGAGTTTCTGGAACTGAAGCAAAAGGATGATGAATCTGTTGGTACTTATGAAGCAAATTTTACAAGACTTTCAAGGTACGCTTCTGGTATTATTATCCAACCTGAGAGTAAGATCGATCGATTCTTTAGTGGCTTAAAACCAAGTCTTTGAAAGGAATTATCCATAAGGGACTTCAATAGCTACAAGGAAATCGTTCGATGTGCTCTCAAAGTCAATATGGGGATTGGAGTAACCCATCAGTCATATGGGTTTGATAAGAAGAGGAAAATGGAATTCAAAGGAAAATCTAAAGAGCACGCTGAAAAGAAGATGATCTTTCCCTTATGCTCAAAGTGTGGAAAGAAACATGGAGGGAGTTGTCTTAAAGGGAAAAGTAAATGTTTCAAATGTGGAAAGGAAGGTCATCGGGCATTTGAATGCCGCGATGATGGGAAGAAGATGTCTAATGATGCAAACAAAGGAAGGGATACATAGAATGAACCTACTACACTTCAATGTTTCAAGTGCAAGGAGATGTGAAATTATGCCAATAAATGCCCTAATCCAAGGGTTGATGATGATGGTCGACATCAACAAACTCTTAAGGCTAAAGACAAAGGAAATTCACATGCAATTTCTATCAGCGATGTGGAGTACGATAACGATGTGGTGAAAGGTACACTTACCATCCACTCTAAAGTAGAAAATGTTTTATTTGATTCTGGATCCACCCACTCTTTTATTTCTGAAGAATTTTCTAAGGGTATCACCATATTACCTCAACAATTAGATGTTGAGTTAGCTGTGACATCACCTAATGGCACAACAGTCGCATCAAAAGTTTATAATTCTTCTCCGATCGAATTTTGTGGGAAAGTGCTTCCTGTAAATCTTGTGATCCTTCCTATAGTGGAATTTGATGTGATTCTTGGCATGGATTGGCTTTCTTTATATGGAGCTCATATCAATTTCCAAAGAAGGGAAGTCACATTTCATATTCCAGATCAATCTATGATCGTCTATCAATGCAAGGATGAACATAACCTTCCAGTGGAATTTTCTTCCATCTTATGGGTCTTGATTCCACTAAATGACGGTTATTTATCTCAAATGGTTGGTGAGAAACTCACGATTAAGAATATTCCCATTTTACGGGAGTTTGATGATGTCTTTCCGGAGGAATTACCGGGACTTCCACCAAATCGTGATGTTGAGTTCTCAATAGAACTCGTACCGGGTGCTTTGCCTATTTCAAAGACACCTCATAGAATGGCCCCGATTGAGTTGCCGGAATTGAAGAAGAAAATCCAAGAGAATCTTGATAAGGGATTCATACGCCTTAGTGCGTCACCTTGGGGAGCACCTGTTCTATTTGTTAAGAAGAAAGATGGATCAATGAGACTCTGCATTGATTATCGATAACTTAACAAGATCACTATCAAGAACAAATATCCTCTCCCACGCATTGATGACTTATTTGACCAATTACGAGGAGATCAATACTTTTCCAAGATTGATCTTCATTCAGGGTATCATCAATTAAGGGTCAAAAGGGAGGATATACCAAAGATGGCTTTCTGTACAAGGTATGGACACTATGAATTTATAGTGATGCCATTTGGTCTTACTAATGCCCCTGCTATCTTCATGGTTCTGATGAATAGAGTCTTTAGAGACTATCTTGATCAATTTGTGGTAGTCTTTATAGACGATATTCTTGTCTATTCAAAGAGAAAGGAAGAACATGAAGATCACTTGAGAATTATATTGAAGACCCTGAGAAAGGAGAAGCTTTATGCCAAATTTACCAAGTGTGAATTTTGGATTCAAAAAGTTGCATTTTTGGGTCACATAATCTCAAAACAGGGGATATCTGTGTATCCAGCAAAAACAGAGGTTATCAAAAGATGGTCGAGACCAACAACAGTAACTGAGATCCGATGTTTTCTTGGTTTGGCTGGATATTATTGACGTTTTGTGAAAGATTTTTCACGATTATCTAATCCACTCACTAAGTTGACTCAGAAAGGAGTTAAGTTTGTCTGGACAGAAGAATGTGAAGAGAATTTCAAGGAGTTGAAAAGAAGGTTATCCAATGCACCTGTGCTCACACTACCTTGTAGTGGAGAAAGGTTTGTGATCTATAGTGATGCATCCAAGAAGGGATTGGGGTGTGTTCTTATGCAAAATGATATGGTGATATCTTATGCCTCATGACAGTTGAAAATACATGAGCAAAATTACCCAACACATGATTTGGAGTTAGCTGCGGTAATCTTTGCATTAAAGATTTGGAGGCATTAACTTTATGGTGAAAGGTGTGATATTTATACTGATCATAAAAGTTTAAAGTATATTTTCACACAAAAGGATCTGAGTATGCATCAAATAAGATGGTTGGAGCTGATTAAGGATTACGACTGCTCAATCCATTACCACCCTGGGAAAGAAAACAAGGTGGAAAATGCATTAAGTCGACAAGACCATGCTAGTTTATCCATGATGAGGATCAAAAAAGATCCAATATTTATGGATTTACAAAGGATGGATCTTGGAATTATAATGGAAGTGGAAAAATATTATCTTTCTCAAATGAATGTTCAACCATCTATACATGTGAAGATTAAAGAGGCACAAAAAGAAGATGTCGAGTTACAAAAGAAGGTGAGAAACGTTCCTGAATTCAACCTTGATTGTGATGGGATAATAAAGTTCAGGAATCAGGTTTGTGTTCCTCCCATCCCCGAATTAAAGAAGGAGCTGCTGGATGAGGCTCATAGTTCTTCATTCTCTATTCATCCTGGAAGCACGAAGATGTATAGGGACCTGAAAGAGTACTTCTGGTGGGATGGCATGAAAAGAGATGTTGCTGAATTTGTCTCTCGATGCTTGGTTTGTCAACAAGTTAAAGCCGAGAGACAGAAGTCCAAGGGGATGTTACAACCATTACCCATACCCGAATGGAAATGGGAAAACATCACTATGGAATTTTTCACAGGACTTCCTAAAACATCCAAAGGCAATAATGCTATCTGGGTCATAGTTGATCGTCTTACAAAGTCTGCACACTTCATTGCTATTAGAGAGGATTTCTCTCTCGATCAGCTTGCCCGAATATATGTAAAGGAAGTGGTAAGATTTCATTGAGTACCACTTTCTATTATATCTGATCGGGATCCGAGATTTACCTCGAAGTTCTAGTGAAGTCTTCAGCATACTCTAGATACAGAGTTGAGTTTCAGCACTGCTTATCATCCTCAGACAGACGGTCAGTCTGAGAGAACAATTCAAACTCTAGAAGATATGTTGAGAGCTTACTCTATGGATTTAAAAGGTGGTTGGGATCAACACCTAACTTTGGTGGAATTTTCCTATAATAATAGCTTTCACTCCAGTATTCAGATGGCTCCTTATGAATCTCTCTATGGAAAGAAATGCAGGACTCCAACTTGCTAGGATGAAGTTGGGGAAATAAAGCTATTATGACCTGATCTCGTTGATGAAATGGAAGAAAAGGTCAGATCTATTCAACAACACAAAAGAGCAGCTCAGAGTCGACAGAAAAGTTATTCCGACAACCGAAGAAAAGACCTAGAGTTTGAAGTGGGTGATAAAGTGTTCTTACGAATATCTCCCTGGAAGAGGGTTATGAGATTCGGAAAGAAGGGGAAGTTGGGCCCTAGATATATCGGTCCTTTCAAAATACTGGATCGTGTTGGGAAGGTAGCTTACCGATTGGCGCTTCTACCGAATCTCTCTCAAGTTCACGATGTGTTCCATGTATCTCTCCTGAGAAAGTACATACCTGATCCTTCACATGTACTCAGCTCAGAAGTTGTACCGCTGGAGCAAGATCTTTCTTATGAAGAACAACCGATAGAGATTCTAGATTGTAGCGAAATAGTCCTACAAAACAAGACCACTCGATTGGTGAAAGTTTTATGGAGGAACCACCAATTAGAAGAAGCTACATGGGATCTTGACTATATGATGAGGGAGAGTTATCCTCATCTGTTTGTTACAAAGTGACGAATTTCGAGGGCGAAATTCATTTTAAGGGGGGTAGAATGTAACACCCGAGACTTTTATGTTATATAAATCATCAAAGGAATCTTTTTCTACCCAACACTTTCTTGGCTTGCTTTACACGAAATCGCGACCTTCCTCGATAGCTTGCGTCGTACGCAATACCGAGTTTCACTAAACAACGATATGCTATTAAAATATTATTAAAACTAGCCGTTATGAATAGTAATAACCACTTTTTGAAATTTTATAAATTTTATTTTTCCAAATGGACTTCATTTTTGGATTCGGAATATCGAAATTATCCTAGGGTGAAATTTTGGTATTTTTCTGAAAACTTTCAATTTCTGATGAATAGTGAAACCACTAAGTGGTAGTTAAAAAACTGAATTTTTCATAAAACTTAATTTTACCGCTTCTGTGAATGGAATTTCGAAAATCCAAGAGACATAGTTAATATCAAGGACTAAAATGTGGTTCAATGAGATGAAAATAATTTTTGGTGAATAGTAACTTTTTACTTTTTTTTACCACGGTTAAAAGTAAATAGGGTAATTAAGGGTAAAAATGATATTATTATTACCCTAACACATGTACTAATTCTATTGTATAAGTGTAATTCGACTAAAAACAAACTTCTGAATAAAATATGACCATTTAGGCCCACTTGGATTAGATTAGGACATTTATTATTAGTTTATTTAAAGAAGGGTTAAAATAGTTAAAATCAAAGTTGAATAAGTAAATAATTTTTAATATGGGGTTATACATAAGATAAATTCGACTATAAATATTCATTAGAAATCTAAAAAGATTTCCTACATAATGGTATTTTATTTGTAATTTTTAGACATTAAATAATTTAATTTATTTATGACACAAAGATGATGCAATAATTATCTTATTAATGAAATATTGACATAATTAATGTTATAAACACCAAAATAAATGTAATTTGAGACTTTTTATGAATTCCACTAATTTTATAGGTTAATATGACATGTTAGTATTGATTTAGTTGACCTGGTTTGAACTAATAATTCTGTTATGATTTTCACAAAAATCAATTACTAAATAGTGTCAAAATTGACAAAAAATAGTTTTTAAAACAAATATTATATTAGTAATTGTTATTTTATTCCTAAAAATCTAAGGTTTGGCCAAATGACTTAGATAAGGTTATATATATTAATAATAAACAACTTGAGGTTCTTTTGGCTTGATATAGTAAGTTTATTAACCTTATAGTGTAAGAAAACAAGAAGACACGGTAAAAGTTAAATTATCTAACTTAAAGTTAAATCTAAATGATAAGGTTAAAATTGATACCTAAACTTGTCTAAATTCTATTGTATGAGATTCTTTCGACCCATCCCCACCTTATCTTTGAAATATATCAATTTGGAGCTATTTAAAACCGAACATGACTTTATAATAAAATAATATTTTTAGTTATTCCAAAGGTGCCCCTCTCCTCCCTTATAAAAGGGAATCTCCTCCCTCTCTTCCTCACACCACTTTGAGCCTTAAAGCTCGGCCAAACCCTGAAAATTCCTCCTCTACACTTCTCTAGAGACATCCTAGAGGTCCTGGTCTTCTTCAAAGACCAATTTTAGTGCCCTAAAAGAAGGTCTCAAAGAAGCACTTCAAAGAAGAGGTAATGTCCGTTACCGATTCTTTCATCTTTATTTCTTCTTCCACTTATTCTTCTTTAGTTGTTTCATTATGAAGTAATAACATCAGTATCAATAATATATGGATATGTTATTATAATTATGAAACAACCCTATTTCACCATCTATCCATCCTACGGAAAAAGAAATCACCACGAGTGCGTACGTACGGAATACCGTCTCCACGCCGTGGTGTAATCTATTTTCCACCACCACCTTACTTGGATTGGTATAATGGTGTAAATAATGACTTTATATGACTATTATAAAGTGATAATGATTCTGAAATAGTATACATACACTCCAATACAATTCCACGATCATAGGAACGATATCATCACTCGTGCGTACGTACGGAATACCGTCTCCACGATGTGATGCGACTCGTTCTACATGATCTTCATTTCATAATGATTATATAAATGAATTGAATAAATGAATATGATATATATTACACTAATACCATTCTGGAAATGAGGTATCTATAACCTAAATATAATAATAAGAATTTATTTGACAAAACACGCATAAGAACAAAAAGTTATAAACACCTGAATAACAAGTAGCAATGAAATATTACTACTAAGAATCTAAGAAAATGACCATTTATGATATCATAAAAATAATTATGATTCTGGAATAAGTCAATAACATTATTTAAATCATTATACAGGAGGTTCTGACACTTACAAAGCAAAACGGACCTAATGTAAGGGAAATATCACAATCTCATTTTTATCCGAGATTGTTTATACTTTAGAATTTATTGGGGTGTATTTTATCATCCACATCCATGCTTCCTCAATATGTAATATTATTTCCATTCACCTACAATTGTTTAAATCATATTTTACCCTTCGGTGAGTTTTTAGTAAAAGATATGAAAGGAATCTTTTGTCATTTTTCGTACGAGGTACTTTTTTGACTTTTCCGACAAAAGTACGAGAAGAATTTTTTTTTAACTTATAGGGAATTAATGGATTTTTAAAACATTATTTCCAAGAAGATTCCTTTACAAGTTTTCAAGTTTATTTTTAATCAACTTCTTTTAGTTTAAAATTGTATGACATGTTATGAAAGGATAAATGTTTTTGAAGTAGAAAGGATATTTTCCTCAAGAATGGAGTTCAAGAGTTTTATCAAAATTATTTTCCATCTAATACAATATAGGGTTCTGTTTCTATACCTATTATTACATGGATTTGATTATGTTGTGAGGGAAATATTTTTATGAATTCCTTTATCTTATATGAATTGTTTTATGATGTCACGATGTTTAAGATTCCCATTTTTATTACATGGGTTATGTAATGATGTATGATTTATGATTTTGTGGCACACATAAGAATGGTATAATTATGAGATGGGTGGGACCTATATCTCCCTCCAATGAATTGGGTAAAGATTTTATATCTCATGAGATAGACATGGCTGGAACGGTAGGTTATACCGGTTCAGTGAAACATGACTGAAATGAGGGTGAATCAGTTCAGAAATGGACTTTGTCCACTAAGATAGTCTTGGAAACGAGTCTTGACTAATAAGATATGATTCTATATGATTATGTGTGTATACCACAAAGTTTCATGTTTTAAGTTATGATTATTGTGATTACATTTAACTGCCATGATTTATCCCATGTTATGAAATTATGATCTCTTTTGCAGGTTAAGATTTCCAAAAGTTATGTGCTTATGTATATGATGTGATTGATATTTCTTTTGTTTACCCTTACTGAGCATTTGATCTCACCCTTTTGTATGTTTTCTTTCCCCAGGTCAGGAAGAAGGTTATTAAGTAAGATATTCCATAAGGGACTATAGATATGATGAAATAAATGGGAGACAATGTATACTCTTTATGAACCAGTTGTTTATATTTCCCAGTTTCTAAAGACACTATACCTATACGGTACTTTCGTGGTTTTGTTATATGTTGTAATAAGTATGCTTCAATTTTTAAGTATTAACAATGTATGTAAAGTATGGGTCGTTATATCACAAGTTATCCCTAGGATTAATACATTTATTTATACCCAAAAATTATTTGAAAAATGACCCAGTATGTTAATATCTCATTCCAATCCCCAAGAATTATCTTGAGAACATCATACTCCCAACTAGTTTATTATACCCCTTGGCAATATTGTATCCAGGTTATCCCAAAATACTCAATATGAAAAGGATCACAAAATCTAACTCTATAAGTTTCAATTATACGCTATCTCTTTAATGAGATAACCCTTGATTCATATCCTTTTTATCTAAACCCATATTTCATGCAGTAATATATAATCATGAATAAATAGATATATTTTTAGTGTTATAGGGACCACCTACCCCTAAAAAGTAATTACTGAAATCAATTTAACCTCTTCTATTCCTCAGTTAAGCCTTCACTAAGTTATGTTAACACCAGATCTCATCACTCAAGGATACATAACCAAATAATTAACTATAAATTTATAATTAATTATAAAATTTATCTAAAGAATAATAATCACATCAAAATAACTAAGAGTCCTATAATGACTAAAACTTCGAGAAATGGAATATCAAACACCCATGGAATTCTCTTAGTACCCTTATGAATAAAATCTCTATCATAAAATGTCAAATTGGGATCCAAATCCAAGTTAAAATGGTGTAGAAACTAGAAACTTATCATATAGAAATACCTCCAATGAAACTATGAGAAACATGTGGAATCTCCCCTCATTTAATGTCCACACGATACCATAACATGAAGACAATTCTTATAAAGGTGATTCAAAATTACTCTAGTGGAATCATCACCAAAACCCCATTTAAAACCACTCAAAATTGGAGATGATTCAAAATAAGAAGAATGATAATATATGGAAGAGTTTACTTATCTATAACATGGAAAAAATATGCTTGATCCACCATGATTGAAGGAGGGAAACATGAGGGATCCAAGAGGATGAAATGAAGGGGAGAGGATTGACAAATGGACTCTCCTGAGTTCCTATTTGGTGGAAAAAGATAATGGTCTGAATTGTATTTGAAATATGTATCCATTATTTAAAAATTATTAAAAAATGGAACATCATGACATGACTATACATTTCATTTATTGATTCCCCAACCTAGGGCTAGGTCATAGTGTTACTCAAGGGGTCATGATGTGATACCACAACCATGGTTTCCCCTTTATTTCACAACCTTGTTCCTAAAAGTAAAACCTTCCACTTAAAGGGACTCATCATAGTGTGACCTATCTGGTCATAGTGTACCACACCTCCCCTAAGAAGAACAAAATTTCACATTCTGGACTTCATATAATAGCCTCATCCCTTCATGATGTGTCATCCCCTCTTAGGTAATGACCTTCATGTTCTATACCATTACTATTTCCATTTGGAAATCCATAATGATGTTTCTTAGGGGGTATAATATAACCAAAATTCCTTGCATAAAATTTTATAAAGGAATATGTGAGGTTTCTAGATAAAATGGAAGGATTACCACCTTCATGGTGTAATACACTCTTCAAAACATGACCTTTATATATAATATATTTTCCATTATGAAATGACTAATATCTAAGTGTTATCATACCATCATGATGAACTACATCACATTGTGATCCTACTATATAAGTATTTATCACAAAGGCACCCATCATTATGAAAAAAGTTTATATTTTTGGGTAACATTCCCCACTAGGCCCTTTTCATTATGTGGCCCTCACCCACCACAGAGTTATGACCCACTTAAAAAAAGTATTTAACCCACACCATGGATAAATCCTAAAAAAATACTTTATTCCCCTAAAACCAAAAAAACACCCAATAACATGAAAACAAATCTCCCAAGAATGTTCCAAATCATTGGATTATTATTTATAACCAAATTCTCAAACATTTCCCTTCTTTAGAACCAAAAAATAAAAAATAATCTAAAAAACGACTTTCAAATTTATGGGTAATTAAAAAATTTCCATTATAAGGATTCACATACCCCATGAAGTACTCAAGAATATTAAACAACTTCTATTACATAAATCAAAATTTGATACCACTCCTCATTCCTGATTAAAAACTAAACTTGACACAAATCAGCTACCCACACACCGAATCTAGATAAACCATCCTATCACCAAAATACCAATTTACTCCATCCAAACTCATTAATAATACCTAATATGATTCAATTAATGTGGTTTCCACCCCACAATATCCAATTATATACAACAACATTAGTTGGTCCTCCTCCCATTGACTTTTCTAAAAAACATCAACCTCACCAGTTGATATTCCATCACATCACTTGATTATGATGCTTCAATTTTTGGAGAAAATTTATAATAATTAAAATGCCAACACTAAATTACAAACCAACACTTAGTTAAAATATATTTTTATGTCCTCAACCAACTAATAATCCATTGTACATTCATCACAAGAACCGATGTTCCCCTGATCTGAATCACTTTCGGATCACACAAAATTTCATCACCACCATGAAGTTAACACATAGACACCCTTTAAAAATAAATTTGAATCCAAAATATATTTTTGACCAAAAAAATATATATAATTAGATCTACCTTCTAACTTATGTTAATGTTTCATTCTGAACATCCACCAACTAGTCTCACTGTATCCACGACTCTTCTGACTTGTTGGTTAGACATCTGTGACATATTCGATACTCCCCACTATAGGAGTTTCCTCATTTATACTCTATTAAACCGAAAAACCTAATAACCAATACCCATGTATTTTCCATTGATGAATGAAATGACTATACATGAAAACCCTATTCATACTTGGGTTCTAATATAAAACCCCAATCACCAAAAATTTCTAAATTATGGGAAATTTTATCACTAATATTATCCAAAATTCATTAGCAATAATGGACATAGACTCTAACATCACATGGTGCACCCACCACTATTTTTATTTACTTAAATTGCTCCTCAATAACATTTCTTGATAGCTTCTATCCTCACACAGGTGTCTATCCTCCCAATCCATGATCACCTTTCCACTAAAAACTATAATTAACAAAAAACGTAGAGTAATCATACCACAATACTCTGGTCCATCTTTTTTTCCTCTTCATGCTATAGAGGGACATCACCAACTACCATCAATACCCTGGGATGTCATGCCCATAAGTGTCTCATTATATCGATTAGTTTCCCCACTCCATTGGAGACCCCTTAAACAAGGATAATAAAGTTCAATATCTCACCTCTCGAAAATCAATATTAATTAGGTAAGAACCATTAAAATATAACCACTACACTTGGGGTCTCCTAGTTTCCGAAAAAATCTAAAAATATAATGATCAATCCATTCCAAAATTATTTAACCAAATTGGAACCACATGTAACCAATTCAAGTTAGCCTTCACACATCAGGACTTTCCATGAAAATCCATTCTAAACCTCACACTTCTATACCAAGGTATATTTATCTCCTATAGAAGCATCTCATTAGTTAATTTCTAGAACTCATCTTGATCTATTATAAACCAAATGGGTATACTCTTTGGTATCACCTAATCACACAACCAACATCATGCTCTAATGATTCAGATACCATCAAACTTATTCCCATGAACTTAAATAACTTACCAAGCTTCCTTTTACTATAAATCTCATCTAGCCAAAAAAACCCTTATTATTTAATTATTTACATGATTGTGGAATATCACTCACAACAAATCCCACCGTACGACCACCCACTAATATAAAATTTTTACATCACTATAAATAATACAGCCTTCCTTTATCCATCCAAGATCCAACCATCTTGGACCACTATTTTCTAACCAATAAAAATCCAACCCCAAAACCAACAAGGATTGGTATTATATAAAACTATCCTTCCAAACCTAACCTCAATACATAAAATCACATTAATTTCTATACGTATAAAAATATAAAGGCATTCAAGAAGGCTTTCCTCTAACCACTCAATGATATCCAAATACTTGAAGAAAATGTTTTCTATCTTAAAACACTTCATAGGAACTCCACACATGTCCCCAACCATCATCAAGGAATCTAATTACTAATAAAACCCACCAATGTTCAATATTCATCCCTTTCATAGTGTTACTATATAGTCACCAACAGAGAATATTCCACATTAATATCTATATGACATATCATTAAAAAATCATTTGTGAAAACCATGGTCCAACTAAGTATAATTGAACCAATAAGTTATATAGGAAAATACTATTTTTTTGAAACTTTAAACAACTAAACCCTTGACATTACAAAAATCAACCACACACAAAAATACAAATTTCATATTAATCCTTCATGAAAAATTTGATGCATGTATGGAAACCTTTTTCCATGATGAGATAAGATTCAAAACCATAAATCATAACCTCACATCAAAAAATCACATATAAATAAAAATCATAAATAAAATATTGAAAATAAATAATAATATTATATCCATAGTAACCTATAATTTGTACCATAATAGTGATCATGAATCACCAATCCAAGATCCATTAAAAGATTTAAGAAATTCCTATATCTATTTAAAATTATCTAAATAAAAATACAATATAAAATAATATTTAATAGTAAATTATAATGTCTCAGATAAAATAACTTGATACTATCATATCCAGAGTAGAAAAAGTCCTTAAGAATTCCTCCCTATATTAAGGATCCTTCCAACTATTAGTGATGGTATGATTCATAAGTTAGAGAGACTATTACCTAAACATCATAAAAATCAATAACAAATAAGTAAAAAATATCATTAATATTAGATAAATAAATTACACAAATTAAATAATAAGATGATGCTGTAAAAAATAAAAATTAAGCTATATTGTTTTAAAAAGAAACTAGTCTCACATCATTCTGACCACATATATAAAATATAGAAAAAATACACATTAAGGGTTCCCCCTCATCCTTGAGCCTATAGGACATGTAATCTCTGAGCATATGGGCCTTATAAGGGTTCCCATCATCCCTTGAAAGGTTGATTGTCAAAAAATCAATAAAAATGAAGGTCTTCAGGCCATTCAAGAAGATCTATCACTACCCCTTGATAATTCCCATCCAAGATCAATGTATCCCTAAGAGGGGGGATGAAACAATAATATATCTTTATCCTATGTTTTCTTTATTTTGAAACCACCTTCACCTCCTATAAAAGATTTTGCACTCTGCATAAAAAAAATCACACATCCACAATAACACAAGTATTTAAAAGGTTCATAACTCAATAAGAGTATCTACATCCTTGGAATGGTTTGGAAACAATATGATACCACACAATCCACTAGAAAACAATCCTTTTGTGTGGATATAATATGTTGGATATAACCTTACACTTGTGTGGAACTATGATCAATAAAATAGTTCATGTGCTTAATTTTTCACAAATGATGTGAAAAAAGTTTGTGTAAAAAGTAATGAAACCTTCAACAATTGGTTGAAAACAAGTTATTGGGTTTCATTATCAACTTCCATTAGAAAACATTAAAAATAAAAATATTCATTGTCCTACCCAATAGTAGGAAGAAAAAAAATTCCTAGACATTTTTAAGAAAACTTAGTTTAATGGTTCAGTCTGATTCCCTAGTCTCATTCATCAACCCATAAAATAGATAAAAAATAATACTTTAAAAATAATTCTAACCCCCTTCAAACTTTCTCCAAAAGGCTAGTCTGATGACTTAGCCCAATACATTAACTTTTATTACTATCATCCCTTAAACTTATTCTATCTGAAGATGTTTCTCAGGAAAACTTCTTTTGGAAACCTTCTTCTACCTTCATTTGAATATTATTTCTAGAAACATAACTCTATAAAACCTATTTATAAATGCTTCTTATAAAATGTTAGTCTAGAAAACTTGCTAAACCAATTCTAGAATTATAGTTCTCTCCCTCTCATCTATGAAAAAACCTACATAATATTATTTCTTAGACCTATTTTTATAGGTTCACCAGAATTGTTTAAGGGGGGATTATGAATTTTTTCCCTTCTTACTGAAATTTACAAACTTTGAAATTAAAAATCTTCTACTTAATTTTTTTTTCCTATTAAACTCTCCTTCTGCAAACTTCACAATGTATCTTGACTTCATCAAAAACTTATGATAATGTTGTGAAGTATCTTTGACACTTTCAGTGTTTCTATTCACTTTTTGATTCTTCTCAAAATATCTCACGAATTCAGCCTACTTCAAGCATTTTAACCGTTATTTAGTTCGATATGTCATTATGATTTTATTCATTATGATGAAAACATACAGGAATAGAAAACATCTCATTACTATGATCCGTACCAACTGAAGACCAAATATTGACATCTCATTATGATTATTTGTATCATCTAAGAATCATGAGACTGTTGTACCATAAAAATCATTACAAATTCTAAAGATACCAACACCCCCTCAAAAACAATTCAGAAACAACATCAATAATTCTCTGACAAACAATTTAGAAGATATAATTGAAATAATTAACACATTATTCAATTGTCTAAAACTTCCTCAAACTTCATTTGATGATGTAAAATTACTAATGAAATATCAGTGTTATCTTTCATCTAATAGATCCGTCTCATTATTATTATAATAAAATAGTCTGAAAAAATTTCACATACTAATCTATCTCCAATAATAGGTGGCACTATACATCTGATGGATTAGTGTCAGTAGTGAATTTATCCTTACCATCCTTTCTTATTCCAACATCCATTGCTTTTATCATGAATTCTTCACAACATGAAGAATATTATGATCGAAATAACATCTTATGACTTAAGAAACCTAAAATTTGTTTCCCACTTTATTTCATAAAGATTTTATTTCAAGTTTCTTAGAAAACATATGATATTTGAGAACTAACTGAATAGTAAATCATTATCATATTTAGTATAGATACATTCAGACTGATACAATTTGTCATACCTATCAAAATTTTATTCTTGTCTATAAGGAGAGTCTAAAAAACATATTCCCTCACAAAAATTCTTCAGAACAGAAAAATAATAACAAAGTACTTTCTTATAAAAAAGTGTCTAATTTTCAGATTACTTTGAAACATTTTATTCTTTTTTATTACATTGAAACCTTCCATTATTTTTATCTGATCAACAATACTTACAGTGTAATTTTATTTCTTATTCTATATTTATTACTTTAAAACATTTCGTTATTTTATGATTATTTTTCATCATTTCATTATTTTATTCCGAGCACCAAAACTTATAAATTAGTGCGATTTAATTTTCAGGAAAACAACAGACAAAAAAATAAACACAAACTTCTTTCATCCAAAAAACATTTTCATAAAACATTTTCCTTAAAATATCCCCCTTCGGATTTTATTTTCAACCAAGGTTCATAAATCACTGAACATTGTAACAAAAACATATGGATCACAAATCAACAATTCTAATCCTACATGAGCTAACTCATTTAATAAAATAAGAATCATTGACAGAAAAACCATGATGTCCAAAATTAGTGACTTATAAAACTTCTTTAACTTTCCCACTTTACTTCACACATATATTCAGTCATTCTACTTACCTGAAAAAACAAGTTTCCAAAAACTACTCTAATAAACTATTAGAGAAATTCACACACTTATATGCTATTTTAACAGCATACCAACAACCCTCCTAAAAACATTTTTTATGAATAGTTTTATCACATATTAATGGATAGATTTATGAATAAATGCTCCCCCATGACAACAATACCCAAATAAAACATGAGAGAGGGGACAAGAAAACATAACTCAACCTTTGAGATAAAGTGGTTGGACACCCATGCTCAACCTCATCTTGAAGAATTTTTCCTTTGGTATAGGATTTTTAAAGATGTCAGTAATGTGTTATGATATAAGAACATATGCCAACTTAAATTAATTATTCTCTACAACCTCTTTAATTAATTTGTATTTGATGTGATTTTTTTAACAAGAATGTTGTACTGGATTTATTATAAGGTTTATGACACTTTGATTATCACAACACAAGAGAAAGGGTAACTTCACTTTAATATTTACATCTTCTAACAAAGTCTTCATCCATATGAGTTATGTGGATGTTTGAGTGGTAGTAAAATAATTTTATTCAGTCGTTATATGATTTACTGAATTTCATTATTTATAATGAATACTTACACAACTTTTTCCTAGAAAGAAAAATACACCAAATGTGGATCTTTTATCATCAATAAATCCTTTCCAATCATCATGTGAATACCCAAACAAGTAAATTCTTTCCGCATTATCATATCTAATTCCAAAATATTATGTGCCTTTGATGTATCTAAGAATTATTTTTCAAGCCATTAGATGTCATACTTTTGGAGAAATTCAGAATCCTTCACCTAAGGTAATAGTATAAAAAATTTATAGTCTAGAGGAATTCAAATACAAATAACATCCAATCAGCTTCCAAAACTCTTTATAGTCAATGTATTTACCTTTTCCATATTTTTTTTACTTGTTTTCCACTAAAATTGATGTGGAAACAAGTTTCTAATTTTCCACGACAATCTTATAAAGAAGATCCTTATCATAATTTTCTTGAGTAAGAAATATGTGTTTCTTCTTTTGTAAGATTTGTAACCCAATAAAGTATTTCATTTCACCCAGCATGTATATATAAAAAAAATTCATCTCTTCAGAATAACCTTCATAAGTTTTTATATAATCCCCATCAAGGATAATTTCATCAACACAAACAATTATAACGAGGAAAAAATACAGACTTTATTTGATGTGAAAATTATTATCAACCCTTACTTTATTAAAACTCATCTTTCTTAACTAGGTATCCAATTTGTAATACTATTACCTACGAGCTTTATTTATCCCATACAATTATTTATTCAACATAAAAACAAAACATCCATCCTTCCAAAAAAAAAGTTTTATTCTTGTTTAATATAAACTTATTCATAAAGTTCTCCATTCAGAAATGTCGACTTGACATCCATAGGAAATTTTTTTTAACTTCATTGTGCAGTAATAGAAAGTAAGATTTTAATTTTTTATTACCTTTACACTAGAGAAAAATTCTCATCAAAATAAATTCCTTCAATTTGTGAGTAACCATTACAAACTAACCTTTATTTGTTTCTTATCACTTTACCATCTTTATTAAACTTATTCTAGACCACATAATTTGAACAAATAACATTTTTTTTCATTTTTATTAGGTATGAGTTCCCATGTATCATTCTTATCAATATGTTCTAACTCATCCTTCATAGCCTGAATCCATTCCAGATGCTCAAAATATCCTATAACATCTTTTGTATTAACATTTGAATATGAAGGATTAAGTTTAATAGATGTTTATGTTCTTATTGTTTGAACCATTTGATGTTGATCACCAATTATATTTTTTACTTTCAGTTTATTCCTTAGCCTAGGATGAGATGTATGAGATTCTTTCTTATCAATATAAATAGATGAGTTTTATTATTATTAATTTGTGTAATTAAAATTGTTTCCATACATATTATATTGTATAATAATAGTTCTTTCATAATTGTCCTCATACGTTTTTTTGAATATTACTGTTACACATCTTCCTTAGAATTCTCAAGAACTTTTACATCAAATGAATCAACTATATTCATGTGACTTTTTTGAACCATCTATATCATATTTCTTCTATGGAATAACTAAGAAATATTCTATATTCAACTCTCTAAGCAACTCCCCCTAAACTTGAAAATTTTATTTATAAAATCACTTTTTAGGGAAAGTGATAAACCCAAAAATATTACATGACATACCCAATTCATACCTCATAAGAAATTACCAAACAATTCAAAACAAAATTAAATTTTTAGAATTTATCACCCTATGTAAGCTCTAAAAGATACATGTTACCATTATGTATTGATCTCCTTTGTTGTTATCCTTAAAGTGGTAGGACGACCTATCCCAGGTCTGAATGTATTATTCCTGAATTATTTTCCCCTCGTTGATTCCATGATCCAAAATTCAATCTTTCATGTTGATCCAATAAACTTTATCTTTGTTATAATCAAAATAAATTTATATTTTGTACATTATATCATCTTACTCTATTGAAAAATTAATATAAAAATATCCATACAACATCTCTTACTCTGAATATAGGAAAAACTTCAGGTTAACATTATCCTTTCTTACCTCCTTATAGACACCACCAGATGCCATTGGATAAACCAACATGTAAGGATTCTGAAGCATATTAACTTTAGAACCCACATCCATGTCACTAAAAACCTCCATCTCATATCAAACATGATCTTTAAATAAATACAAAATATGATCCCTAAATTTAATAACCTTGCAAACTGATTGGGTAGTCATCAATTTTGGAAGGTATGAATAATCTTTTCTAGTCTTGGTATTTCTCCTAGAAATCACTGGACAGTATCCAACATCGAAGAGCTTTAGCTTCCATTTTGAGATTCTATTATGTGAGTAACACTTCTCATCCTCCTAATTCTCAAAAGGATACTAGGTGTTCTAAGATAACGCTACATCATTTTATGAAGATTGTTCTGCAGGGGATAGACCCATCTTTTTGTCCTTCTTGTGACTCACTGTTGTCTATCTCCCCTAATCCACTGCCTCACCCAATCCATTTTTCATACCGGAAAACTTGTTTTGAAGGAGGATCAGTTGGATATCTATAGGTGTTGGAATCAAATCCAGTGTCTTAGACCTTAAAGTTCCATGTCCCTATCTCAGAAGGACTGACCTTGGGATCTAGCAACCTTAAGTAGTCACTAAATTAGAACACTTATTCTGAAGGTGGATAGCTGAGCTATCCATTGGAGGAATCAGTGCCATGGACCCTGAAGATCCGAGCCCCTAGATGGATAAGACAAGAACACCTAAATCATTCCCCAAGGACCCCTTCACACATTATAGAGATGGAATGTTTATAATTTCATAAACATCATCCAAACGTGATCTGTTACATGAGGTTAGAGACATCACATATGCATATGATTTCACACTTTTAATGAAAACTTCCTCAACATCACAAACTAGGGCTATAGGAACAAATCCTTATCCGAATGCAACATACTGGAACACATATTAGAGATGAAACATATGAACACATTATATGGAAAAATTAGTCCAAAATTCACAATAAACCCTCTAATTGGTCTGGTATTCATTCAAAATTTCAATCCTTGTGAAGTCAACCTGTGGTTTTGAAACATCGATTTCCACACATATGCATGGATAAAGAGGGTAGAAAAGGGATCATGATCGATTGTCAAAACATAGGAACCTGCCAACCAGGTTTCCAAGCATCGAGATAATTGAAGGGTTTTGAAACATAAGTGCAGTTTGGGGAAACTTACACAGATTGGTGTTGTCGAAGGACCACGCCTAAAATGGATGTTAAAAGACCATCAAAATAGGAAGAACTGAGAACCGACACATGATCATTTTTTGGTCTAGGTATTGATAAGGATTTGCTCAGTCTAAAATGGATGAGAAGATATTGGGGGTCCATTAGCCCAAAAATATCACGACGATTCAAACCCCATGAATCAAAGGTGAAGCGGTCGAAGGAATCGATAGATGGTTGATTCTGACCAAAAAGATCCATCAGAGATATATTATGAATTTCCAATGATTCAATGAAATCCCAACCAGATATCGATAGATTAGGGAAACCCTTGACAAAAAAGTGGACTTTGGGGGTGATCTTGATGACAGGTAAGGGTGGAAGATTTTCCAAATCTATAATCGGAGAGAATGAAAGCAGGGACCTGAGCTCGAGTGACCCCTCCCCATCTCAGGAGGGGGAGGGAAGGAGCCACATGCAATGTTGTTAGGCCATGGAATACCTAGAAGAGGCATAGATATAAAAACTTCTATGATCAAACTTTCCAAGGTTTTCACATTTTTTTATGATGTATGGACTCTCAAAAAAACTTAAGTGTTTCAATCATAGAGTTTTTTCATAAAAAATTTCATATGGAGTCATATTAGAACATGGATTATAGAAACACCTGTTTTGGATAAAAACATTTATGCTCATAGATTCCCTCCAAATGTAATGATAAATACCATGTTTAAGTAACATAGTATGTCCCATTTCAACTAAACTTATATTCTTCCTTTCATAAACACCATTTTTTGTGGTGTATATGGTGTACTGAACTCTTACTAAATTCCATGTTTTTTAAGGTAACACTTGAAATATATATTTTTGTACTTCCCACCATTATGAGTTATCATATTCCTCATAGAAAACCCACATTCCTTCTTTTTACTTATCCTAAAACTTTTAAACATCTTCATAGCATCTAACTTATGTTTCAAATACATAACACAAGTAATGCGAGTAAAATAATAAATCAAATTAATGAAGTAGTTTTCTCCATGAGTTGATTATTTGATCATTGTCCCACAAATATCAGAATAAATAAGTTCTAGAGATTTTGTTGAACTAATATAAACTTTATTATGCAAGAAGTTTGTAATATTCCCTTTCTAAAAAATCGTGGAATACCAATCTATTCTTCTTGACATATCAAGAACACCATAGAAACTATCTTGATTTAATAACTTGTTAATGTTTTTCTAACACATATGTCCCAACATTTTATTCCACAACTTATTTTCTTCTATATTTATTAAGTAACATGAGTTTTCCACTTCACCAACATGAAACAAGTTTCCATTTGTGCATTGGCCTCTTATAAACACATTTTCATCTTTCTCAATTTTAAAAAACCCATATTTTTTAAATATTACTTTGTTACCTCCATCAAAAAGTTTTGAAACACTTAATAGATAATGTTTCAACCAATCAAAGAATAATACTTTATTGGATTTCAACTTCTCTATGAAAATAATAATGGATCCAACTCTTATGATTCTAAGGGATTTATCATTGTAAAATGTTATAGTTTCTTCTTTGTAGTCCTTCACACTTATCAAAAATTTCAAGTGTCCCATAATATGAGAATATAAACTACTATAAAATATCCAAGGTCATTCTAATTTTGTATTTTTAATAGTGGTTTCTAAAATAATATGTTTTTCATTCCCTTTTTCATTATTCACCTCCAGCTTATGAGAAATGTTACAAGATTTTTTTATTCTAATAAAAAGACAAGACAAATTTTTTTAAAGATGTCCTAGTTTTTCACATCTATCAAAAATAGTTCCCAAATATTGGAAACTATTTTCAAATTTCAACACATGTTTCTCATACTTATAATTTTTAGAGGATTGAATCCCACTTGATATTTCCCTTATATAATCCATGGAATATAAGTAATGTTGCTGATTAAAAAAGTACATATTTCCCATATGCCCAAACCCACTATAATACCTAAAATACCCATAGAAAAAATACTTTCATACGTAACTTTTAGACTATTTTGAATTGTGAGCATGTTTCACTATAACTTTCTTAAATTTCACATCAGAACTTGGTTTAGTCCAAAGATTTCTATTATCAGCTGGAATCTTCTTCTTTAATTCATATTTATTCTCAACCATATCATAAATAGTAAAAAATATTATTTTGGACACATAATTTTTAGAAACTTTTTAATTATTATATTTGTTGGTTCTGTCCACATATATGACTTTTTGAACATTCTTCTTATTAAAAAAAACTTCAAAGTTCTTTTCAAACTTTCAATATAACTTTTCATCCTTCTTAAGTTTTCCATTTCTATAAATTTCACCAACATCAAGGGTAGAGTTCTTGAAAATTATAATTCCTAATTCAAATTTAGATTTTTTTGAATATGTTCCAACTCTTCTTCATTTTATTTTAACATTACTTAAAAATGTTTATTATGATTCTCTTATTTCTCAAGATACTTATTTAGGAAATCAAATTATTCCAATAACATAGGTTTTTGTGTAGGAATACATTATAGATTTTTTTATTTTAGGGTTTTCTTTCTTAAACTTATTTATTTCTCTTTTAAGTCTTACAATATTCCTTGGAAATTATTTCAACCCTCTATTTAGATGAAATTCAATATCATTATCTTTTTCTTTAGAACTACTACTTCCAAATTCTTCACTATTCACTATTTAAATATAAGTACTTTCTCCAGAAACATTAGAAAACATTTCAACCTCAGCCTCACTTTCTTCCTCTTCATTATATTTATAAAAATAACTTCTCTTTTTTTATTTGGATAACTTTTTATCTTTACAATTGGAATTAGATTTTGACTCATCACTCTATTTCTTCTAAGAACTTCTTTTCCTTCTATCATATTCATCAGAATCTTCCTCATTATTTATTCCAAGAAAAATAATAGAAAAGTTCCCAAAAACTCTACATTCAAAACATTTCAAGGTAATTTTACCTTTATAATTTCCTATACCTCTTTTCACATTTTAAAAAAACAAGGATAAAAACCCATCAAGATTATTATATACCTCATTTTTGGATTCAGATTCAGTAACTTCTTATTCCTCAAGAATATTCTTATACCATCCTTTCTTGGAAGCCTTGAATTAAATTTATTGATCAACTTTTGTTTTTTCCTTTCATAAAATTCTCCCTTATTATTTTTGAAGTAATGAGAGTACTATGAAGGTCATCCGAAGATAGATTTTCAGAATCTATATCCTCCAAAGAATAAACCTTTTCCTCAAAATTATCAGGAAGAATTATCAAGATCTTTTCAGAAATATTTATGTCTCCCAAAATTTCTCTGAGACATCTAATGGTACTTAAAATATCATTCACCATTATAAATAAATCATGAACAGATTCATACTCACCCATTTTCAGAACTTCATACTTTAACCTGTAGATTTGTAAATTTTTGTTATTCACATTTATATTTCCTTTATAAATGTTCTTCAATTTCTCCTAGACACATTTAGTAGGAGAAACACCCTTTAATATTAGAAATTCGCATTCTATAAGTGATGGGAGTAATTAATTATTATCATTTCCATAACTCACAATATTCTTATATTCCATAAATTTGAGAGGAAATTTTTCATCTATAGGAGGAACCCCATCTGTAGTTACTTCTAGAACATCTTAATCAAGAGACATAAGCTAAGGAAACATTCTTTTTTTTATATATATGATAGTTATTTATATTATAGTTATTCTTAGTTATTTACAAAATTAAAATTCACCATAACAACTTCTCTTAATAAACATCAGCAAAGAGTAAACAAAGGTAATATTAGCTCTAATACCAATTGATAATTCCCATTAAGGATCAATGTATCACTAAGAGGGTAGGGGTGAATTAGTGATATCTTTTTTATTTTATGTTTCCTTTATTTTTATACAATCATAAGCTCCTTTAAAATATTTATCACTTTTCTAAAACAAAACAATCACAAATCCATATAAACACTAGTATTTACAAGATTCACTACTTAACAAGAGTATATACATCCTTATCATTGTTTGTAAACAATATAATGTGACAAAATAAACAAGGAAAAAATATTTTTGAGTGGATAAAACAAGTAGGATATTCTATTACACTTGTGGGACACTATGATCAATAAAAAAGTTCATGTGATTCATTTATCACAAATGATGTAATAAAATTTTGTATAACAAGTAATGAAACCATTAAATGTTGTTTGAAAACAATTTAATATACTACCTTATCAACTTCCATTAGAAAAACATCAAAAAAAAATCTTCACTTTCCAACCCAGTAATAGGTTGAAAAAACAACCTGATTTTTTTTAACAAAACTCAGTTGAATGGTTCAATCCAATTACCCAGTCAAATTATTAAATTCGGAAAATAGATAAGAAATAATTCTTTAGAAACAATTCTAAACCTCTTTAAACATTCCTTATAAAGGTTAGTCATATGACTTGGTCCAATTTGGTAAATCTTATTACTATCCTCCCTTATAATTCTTCTTTTTGGAGATGTTTCTCAGGAAAAATTTGTATAGAAACCTTCTTTACTCTTCCTTTGAATGTTATATTCTATAAAATTAACTCTCATAACCCTATACAGAAATTTTATTTATGAAAAGTTAGTTCGGAAAGCTTCCTCTACCAATTCCAAAATTCTAGTGCTCTCACACTTGACTGTGAATAGTCATGTATAATGTTCATACTTTTACATATTTTTATAAGTGGGTGCAAAGAGGTAAAAGAGGGATTTTGAAATTTTCTTCCCTATTATCAAAATTTTATAAAATTTAAATTCATAACCTACCACTTAAAACATTTCACCTATTCAACTCTTCTTCTGAAAACATTGCAATGTATCTTGACTTCTTCAAAAACTTTTGATAATGTCTCAATGTATCTTTGAATATTTCATCACTTATCTACACTTATTGATTCTTCTCAATCATGTTCATGAATTCATCCTTCTTCAAACATTCTAACCATTCTACAGTCTAATATTTCACTCTAATTTTCTTCATTATGATTAAAACATACAAGAACTGAAATCTTCTCATTACTATGATCCAAACCAATTGAATACAAATTAATGTATTATCATTATGATATCTATATCATTTTAGAATCATGAGGATATTATTCCATAAACTTCTTTGAAAATTCTAAAGATACCAACACCCCCTTAGAAACACATCATCAAAAACCTCATGAATTCCTTGAAAAAACTTCTATAGATATCTTTGAAACAATTCACACTTTATTCTAATTTCCAAAACTTCCTCAAAATGCATCTGATGAAGTACAGTGTTTGATGATATATCATTTTTCATCCTATGTATGATGGATCAATCTCTTCCTCACTCCGATGGGTCGATCCCAATAAACATCACATACTGATCTACCTCAAATGATAAGTGGAACTCCACGCATGATGAATCAGTTTCGGCAGTGACTTCCACCTTATGATAAGTTCTTCTTCTAAAAACTATTGATTTTATCTTAAATTTGATAAAATTAGGTTCGAGATAGAATATTAATACATAATGAACCAAACATTTGTTCTCCCCCGGTATTTCATAAGTCTTGCATCAAACTTTTCTCATATAACTTATAAAATTTGAGAGCTAAGAGAACCACAAATAATCGTCCTATTTAGTATAGAGACTTTCAAACTCTAATAAACATTCTTATACCAATAAGAACTTTCCTTCTGGACAAAAGGTGAGTCTAATGGACAAATTATTTCAAAAAACATATTCAGAACTGAAAACTAAAACCAGGTAAATTTCTTATAAAAAATGTCTAATTTTCTGATTACATTGTAACTTTTTATTCTTTTCTAGTTACTTTTTATCCTTTAATTATTTTCATATGATCACCAAAACATACAAGGTAGTGTGATTTAATTTTCCTTTTTTTATTAATTTTTAGCCTTTCATTATTTTCGAATTAATTTTAAACCTTTCATTCTTTTTTTTTTCTGATCACTAAAATTTACAATGTAATGCGATTTCATTTCACTTTTTAAGTACTTTGAAACCATTCATTATTTTCTAATTACGTTTCAGCCTTTAATTATTATCGTCAGATCACCAAAATTTAAAATGTATTTTTATTTCATTTTCTTTAAAAAAATACAAAACAATCAACACAAACTTATTTCATCCAAAAAAATTCTTTAGAAATATTTGTCACAACACCCTTGATCTTTACCTAAACACAATCTCTAACCTAGTAGATCTTATCTAGCCTAATCCAATACACAAAATATGCTCCATTCTACATAATGACATAAGGTCTATATGTATAATATGATTTTTGAGAATGGTGGGAGAAGTATATCTTAGTAGGATCTCACCAAGTTCCTCTAATAAAAAACATGATATACATGTTTATGCATGAGGAAAATAAATGATAGGAAGAAACACCACACAAGAAAACTCATAGGGTCATCAAACGCTAACAAGGCCATCAAGAAACCCATCCCTAGCTTCTAGACCAACATAGAAGAATAGGTCACATCATTACCCAAATCTAAACATGAATCTGGTGACTTAGGATAAGGATTCATATCATGCAAGACCCCTACCCTTTTACTAAGGGCATAGTCTATACCAAAAATTAACCACATAATTCCATGTATTTAACTCTTCCATATCACTCATGGTATGGTTCTATATCACAACCTTACCACAACCTTATCACTCAAGTTAGAGTCCTATAACTATATCCTAGACTATTTACCTCTCAATTAGTGTGGTTTATTCCAACACCTTATCACTCATTGAGTGGATATAAATCCATATTTATATCACATCATAACCTATTCCAACATCATATCACTCAGGGTGGTACCTATAAAATCATTATCAATCAAGGAAAGTCCAAGAATCTACATATGGGATCATACCCTCTCACATAGGTTTTTCTCTTCCAACACCTTCTCACTCAAGGTGAGGTCAAGAATCTATATAATGGATCCTTTCCTCAAACACAAGGCGGTATCTACCAGCACATTCTCACTCTATGTGAGGCTAAGAATCCACATCTTGGACCATACCCTACTAGTTAGAGTGGTTCCTATCAAAACCTTTCCACTCAGGTTATGGAAAAGCATCCATTAACATCAATAAGAATACATATAATCATAAAAATTCATAAACTATCAGTAGGTAATCATAAACCATCATACATTCTCACCAACTCAGAACCTAGGAACTAAAAACTGAAGACCTAACCTTATATCATGAATAATTTCTCATCAACCATCTAGCCACATTAGTTAATATTCACATATCAGAACCTTTCATACTGGGTATAAAACAATAAACTAACCAGTATTCCCATTTCACCCATAAAGGCATCTTCTAAGTTCCTTAGACCTCATATGGTCTTTACTCATAGGTACCAACCCAAATAGGTCACCCTATAGTGACCCCATAACCCATAAAACCTACTTGTACTAGAAGATAAGATTTTGGGCATAACCCTATTAAATTTTTTATAATAGTACATGATCCTACTAACCATGGATTTTCTAGAGATAACTCACACCAATACACTTGGAAACCAAAATCCAAGTAATTGAAATAATTCTAATAACCTCAATCAAGTAACAATCTTTCTTATTAGATCTTTTAATCTCATCACCAAGTGTAAACACTTCCCATCACATGAAATCTATCCTCAAAGGACTTATCCTTAATATATCATTAACAAAGACAATATTCTACCAATAAAAATGTGTTTTCAATCAAACATACGTCTAATATTTTCTCTATAATTAAGCCCTCAATTCCATCCCTAACATCCTAAGGAAAGTAGAATAGGACATTAATATTTCATCTTAAGCATAAATACTTGTCATGGGCCCTTAATTAACCCAACTATATTTCTACCCACCTTAGTGATATAGTCTCCAATCATTCCCAAAATACCCTATATAAAAAATAGAACCTACTCTAAATATATGAGGCATAATGCCACCGTTTCTCTTTACCTTGGGAACTCCAAGTCCAAATCCCCTTTATATAAATCCATATTTCTTTTAAGTCAACCAAATCCTATATAAACAAGTATATTTCTAGTATTATAGGGACCAACTACCTTTAAAATGAAGTTCTTAACCTCATTCCATGCTGTGCTCATCCTCCTCTAAACCTTCACCAATCCATGTCAAAACATGACCCCTTACTCAATGAAAACAACAAAATAATTAATTATAAAAATTCATAATTAATTATATAATTTAATATAACATGTCATAATCACCTAAAACTCAAAGATCATGCACACATGTCCAAAACCTCAAGCAACATCATATTGACCACCCACAGAATTCACCCAATACCCCTAAAAATAGAATACTCATTATATGAAATCTAACTATTTTCCATATCCCTACTAAAATAGTGGAATCCCTATAAAATTTACCATGCATCAAACCGTTAATAAAATAGTGATAAAAAAGTGGAATCCCACTACCTTTGATGTTTATAGGCCACTCCAACATGAATATATGTTATATCAAGACAATTACACCATAATCTGGTGTAAATTTTATAAAAAAAATATATAGATATAGAAAAAATATAAGAAGTTCCAAATGTAGAATATGAAGAAAAGTGGGAGGATATTACCTAGCTCCAACATGCCAAAATGATACTGATATAACATGAATAAAGGGGGTAAAACATGGTGGGTACAAGGGTAAGAAACAATGAGGGATATTTTGTCTAAATGGAATCTCTTGATCACCCATTTAACTAAAGGAGATAAGGGGTAGACCTAGAAATGACATGTCTAACCTTGAATTAAAAATAGGAAAAGGGGATGTCACCACATCACCCTAGGTATCAAAACCTAATGCACCAACCTCGGGTCAGGTCACGACATGAGCCAAGGGGTCACGACAAGATTCCACACCCATGGATTCCACTATATGGGAAAATGTTTCACTATATAGCACAAAATTCCCATTCATAAGACTTATCATGGTGTGACCCCTATAATATTGGTGTATCACACCTCTCCTTGGTAGTATATGAAAATACAATGCCCAACTGTCAAGGTGTGTCCTCCTACCTCCATGGTGTGTCCTACCACCTCACATAAGGACCTTCAAGATCCCCATCATGATGCCTTAACTTGGTAAAGCCTTTATAGTGTGGCTTACGGAACACAAATTGGATTATGGGGCACAACATGGGAAACCTTCATTGTATAAAATTTCTTAAAGGCATACATGAGGTTTTTATATAATACATTAGTATTCCCACCATCACGTCCTAAAATCATCTTATGTGGAATGACCTTTATATATTGGATACTTGCCTTTGAAAAATACCCATTTTTAAGGGTCATCATAATGGTTTGACACCCTCCACTAAAATTTTATCTTCATATTTAAGGATTTATCATGCACAAACCCATCACATTGAAAACATCCCATTTTTTAATGGTGATAGTCCCCATTCAACCCTTTTCATGATATGGCCCTTATCTATCATGCTATGACGAGTCACCGGCATCAAAATCCCTTATTCATACTGGGATAACTCCTCTAGCTTCTCCATGACTCCCTTGAATACTACCAAAACACCATATCATATTTAAAACCATATCCTGTGGATTTTTAAAATATTGATATTAAATTTAAAATCAAAATTATTAAAATATCCCCTTCTTTGAATTAAAAAATTTAAATTTCTTAGTAAAATAATGTCTTGTAAATATTCAGGTAATTATTGAAATCATATTCATAGGTTAGATTTTTTTCATAACCTATTGAAAATTTTGAGTTGATTTTTATGTTTAATTTATGGTATACATATTTCTAAATGAGGGTTAAGGATGAAGAAATCCCAAATACATTATATCTTTGTTGGTATATAGATTTTATTTTTTTCATCTACTTTAGACTAATGAATGCATCAAATATGTTTATGGAAGGATGAACCAACCATAACATACATATATACTACATCATTTTACAAGAATATCCATTAAATATCACAATTAACCACTTAGTAAATCCTACAGGTTTAATGTGTTTATAGATTAGATACATTTTATAACTCTCTAAACATTTCACCATAATTGCAATGTGATTAAACTCATTCTAAACATATCATATGTTATACTCTTCTTCATATACTGGTGAATTGAAACAAAGTAAATTTTGATCTTATATGCTTAGTAAGGGATAAAACATATGTGATGTCAATTAAGGATCATAAGTGAACATGTGATAAGCATCTGGGTATAAGAACATGGTAAAGGTATATGAATACAACATAAAGAAATCATACCCAATGAAACATGAATAAAAAAAAGTATATAGCCTATGTGTCACGACCCGCTCCCCATAAAGTGTACCCCTCCTGGGCCGGCAATGTGAAAAGGGAGATAATGACCCCCCGAGTCCCGCCTCCAGTAGGCCCCGGGTTGGCGACTCGCACCGAGGGTATAATAACGTACAAATGGGAGGCATTACCCTCTAAGAGAACACAAGCAGAAGAGAGAGATAGAATAGACTCGAATCAACTCAAACTCAGAACTGAAATATAAAAAGGAAACCAAGTACATATATGAAATGTCATGGAAAAGTACTTCAACTGAAAGGGAAAACTAAATGTACCCAAAAGAAAGAAAAACGGCAGCGACCACAAGCCCGAACAACTCCTCCTCCAACCGCAAGCTAGTAGTAACCAGCTTGATCTCCAACCTGCTCCAAGTGACCTGAAAAACAGTTTATATGTACATAGGGTGAGTATAACAGTATACTCAGTAGGATCCTCCCCAAGACTCTCGTGCAAAAGTAAAGAAAGCATGCTAAAGCCTAGTGAACAACAAGTGAAACTAACTCGTTATCTAAACAGGTATACTATGTTCCCAACCTCACCATGGCTACTCTCACCAAGTAACGCATACAAGAATATAAAATATAGTAAATAATATCAATGGTACCCCGCTACTACTTCCCCACTGGTTTGCCGCTTTGCCCCAACGACATACGTCCTGTGCATCTCTCTCCAAAGGCTTGCCCGCAGACACCTGGGCTAAGCTCCACAATCTGCACCTCGTGCACCACAAAGGATTTCCCGCAGACACCTGGGCGAAGCACCACACTGTCCTCACAACCAAAGTAACCAGGTAGTTTCCGGGAGCCACCATAGCTCGTATAACGTGTATCATACGTCGAGTATTATTCCTCAAGCCATCACAGCCCATACGCCGAGTAAGGATCCTCAAGCCATCACATCCTATACACGTTACACCTATAGTATTCCATAGGATACTATATCCAGAGTATATGTGTGTGAAATAACCACAAGCCATTACAGCCCTCTACACACATATATGGGTAAAACTAACCACTGTGCCTACCAGCACAAGGATCTACCAAGAGAAGAGAGCGGGGCCAAAGGGGGTAGTCAGCCATTCAACCTCCCATCAGAATGTTGGGGAAAACACCCCCCAGGGCTCAGAATCCCCGGGGTGTCCGTTGCCCTTACCGACAGGGTGGAGTAGCGTATAGAAACACAAAAAGTACAAAATATATAAGTAACTCACATCCACACTATGGGCATTACCTAGTCTTAGATACAACTACAACTAACGTCTCTCAGACTCCAGGCTTCTACTTCTAAGACTAGGTATCCTATAAGCACACAAACAATGAAGAGCTTTATTAGATTACTCCATTCTCATTTATCAGTTCCACTGTACATTAATTAATTCTTTAAACATTAATTAAGAATGAAGAATTCCACATTAAACTGAAATGGCATCACTTTCAAAAACAAATGATCCTTTTTAAGATTCACATCACCTTTAAATTCCAGCATCTCCATCCCCGTGGATTTTCACCATTTAATCAAACATTCATTACAGAATTACTTTTCCACATTCCCAGGCATTCTAGAAAAACATTCCATGCTTCTAAACACAAAGGAGGCTCAACACGGTGAGTAGATATACTACCCGTCGAGTCTTTTCCGCCTATAGAAAGAGCATAGACCCATCCTCCATCGAGAGGCTAAACACGGAAATCACGTGGCATACCCCGCGTGTCATCGCATCCTTCGGAAAGAGGGTAAGCAAGACCAGCTGCCTTGAGCAGTGGGGAAAAGTAAAGCAGATAAGCAACCAAACCAAACCACCAACATCAAACCATCACATTCATCTCATACCATCACCCTTGGTGTCCTCCCCGACACCCATATGCATAAACCGATGCATCTCGCCACACTAGGCGTCATCCGCTGCCACAACCACAAGTCTCCATGCCTCCACATATCACAACAGCCATCCAGGCTCACATCACAGCACAAGCAGCAGGAAAACAAACATCACAAAGTGGGCTCTCGGCCCTTTAACAAACAAGAGGGTAACTCAGAACCCTTTTAGAAATTCCCACATAATCTGTTCTCTAATCCATATTGAATTAACAGACTTGTTATTCATAGGTTCCAATCATGGATACCTAATCAGTAAGCTATCACAATTTAAATAACCATGCTTACTTCTCTAATTTGATTATCCTCAAATTAGAACAACTACAACAACGACAATAACCAGATTAATTTACATGCCTCTTTATCTTTAGCCAATTAATTAACAATTAATTCCGGCTTTACGTTCATTAACAATTTCTATCATGAACGAACAACAAATCAAAGAAAAAATAGACATCACTATATCTAGGAAAACATGAGGCAAACCGTTATCACGGTATAAAGCAACAGCATGCGATCAACCAATTCTTTTAATCCGGTTCAAGTATTTAATTAGGTCAATTTCATTGTGATCCAAAGAGATAAATCATGCTAATTCTACGATTGCACATATACAATTAGAGAAGCCATGAATCCCCTACCTCGAAGAGTTCTTGACGTCCTTTATCCACACAACGGGTCACAGTCCTCTTCTCCTCACGACAGCTGCATCCACCGGAGGATGCCACGGTACGACAGTACCAACCAACCCCAAGAAAACCCATTAGAACCATGGAGATTACATGCTAATATGGAAGGAAGAACAAGAGAAGGTGATCCCTGAAGGAACGATGATAAAACATACCTTATATCGAAGAACGATCGACACAACTTGGTTGCATCAACAGAGCAGAACTGATCTGAGTAACGTTTGATTTTGAAACTCCTACGAGAATGATTGCAAGGTTCTAGCATCTCGTAGATGAGAACCAGGAGGAATAACAACGAAGAATGATATCTCGTTCCTTTTAAAAAAAATTAGAGAGGTGACAGTTTAAGATCTGGTTTATTCTCCATTAAAAACGGATCGCATTAACCCACACGGTTTGACCAAGTAAAAACATCCCGGCCTTAGGAATAATTAATATAGGATTTATGGCCTTTGAATCGGCCTTAAAGTCCTTAAAATAAGGTTTTAAAAGTATTTTACGTCAACGAAAACGTCAAATTTGTGAAGCTGGAAACACTGTTCACATACTCAAAATTTGGCAAAGTATGGAATCGGTAGCTCTTATGGAGTCTGGAAACACTGTTCATTCGTGAAATTTGGCAAAGTATGGAATCGGTAGCTCTTATGGAGTCTGGAAACACTGTTCATTCGTGAAATTTGGCAAAGTATGGAATCAGTAGCTCTTATGGAGTCTGGAAACACTGTTCACAGAACTAAAAAAATTGGCAAAGGAAAGAAAAGCTCACCGATAGAACCTTACCGATAGAAACACAAGTCTACTGATAGATCCTCACTGATAGAAGTCCACCGATAGGACCTCACCGATAGAAACACTGTTCACAGAACTAGAAATTTGGCAAAGTATTAGCCAAGCTACTGCTGGACTGCAGCTACAAGTATACCGAGCTATCAGTATGCCGTGCCTACCGGTAAACCCAGCTACCGGTAGGATGCGGCTACCGGTAGACCGAGCTACCGGTAATCAGCAGCTACCGGTAGACCGAGCTACCGGTAATCAGCAGCTACCGGTAGACCGAGCTACCGGTAGGCAGCAGCTAGGGGATAAGTCACCTTGTCCTCCCGGAACACCTCCAACACCACATTTTCACAAAGTAATGGACCAGGGAGGTCTGGGACATACATTAGATACCTCTCAAAACATTCTCGTCCTCGAGAATTAAAAAACAACCCAGAATAAAAGAGGGGTCTGAACAACCACCCCATAAGATACCTCTCAGGGGAAAACCACCATGAGTTGTTCGAAAGCTGGAACAAAACTCTGACATCCGGGAACAAACAATCCATACCCAAACAATTCATTCACAACATCACATCAAAGGTACATAAATAAAACATGAAAGGTCTAACCAGAGAGGAAACATCATTACAAGGAAAGAGTTAAACATTAAACAACTCTGGGTACTGAGCACGTATCTGTGACTCACGCTCCCAGGTACTCTCCTCCATGCCACCGTGTTGCCACAGGACACGAACTAAGGGGATAGAACGCCCACGCAACACCTTCTCCTTGTGGTCTTGGATCTCCACAGGTCACTCCTCGAAGGTTGCATCATCGTCAATATCGATCTCTCCCCAATCGATAACATGAGATTCATCACGAAGATAACAACGGAGTTGCGATACATGGAAAACATCATGTATCCGAATCATCTGAGGGGGAAGTTCTACTCGATATGCCACAGATCCAACACGAGCTAACACCTCGAAAGGCCCAACAAACCGGGGAGAAAGCTTACTTCCACGACCAAACCTTCGCTGCCCACGACGGGGAGTCACCTTTAGAAACACATGATCCCCAACATTAAACTCTAGCGGTCTCCTTCTTTGATCAGCATATGATTTCTGACGATCCTGTGCTGTCTTCATCCTCTCACGAATCACCTGAACCATCTCTGTTGTATTCTGCACTAGTTCTGGTCCGAGAATTGCCGACTCTCTGACCCCAGTCCAGCACAACGGAGAACGGCATGGTCGGCCATACAAGGCCTAAAACGACTCCATACCGATGGTAGAGTGAAAACTATTATTGTAAGAGAACTCTACCAAGGGTAAGTGCTTCACCCATGAACCTCCAAAATCAAGAACACAAGAGCGCAACATGTCTTCAAGAGTCTGGATGGTTCGCTCTGTTTGACCATCTGTTTGAGGATGAAAAGCAGTGCTAAGGCATATTGAGATCCAAAAGCATGTTGGAGACCTCTCCACACCCTAGAGGTAAAACGAGGATCTCGATCAGAAATGATCGTCCTAGGTACTCCGTGAAGCCTCACCACCTCCTCCAGATACTGCCTCGACAAAACATCCACTGAGCTCGACTCCTTGATTGCTATGAAGTGGGCCGATTTAGTTAAATGATCCACTACCACCCATATAGCATCATGTCCTCCCGGAGCTCGAGGTAAACCTGTAACAAAGTCCATTGAGATGTCCTCCCACTTCCACTGAGGAATCTCTAAGTGCTGGAGAAGACCACCAGGAACACGGTGTTCGGCCTTCACCTTCTGGCAGACTAAACATCGAGACACACACTCTGCAACCATACGTTTCAGCCCAGGCCACCAGAACTGACTCCTTAAGGATCAGTACATCTTCGTCACACCAGGATGTACTGCCAAGGGTGAACTATGGAACTCTTGGAGAACCGTCTCGCGCATCGCCAAGGGAACAAAAATCCTGCCATGATACAACACTCGGTGTTGTTCATCCTCCGACCAACCATCAGGGGCCTCCCAACAAACAACTCTGTCTCTCCAAACTTCCACCTCTAAATCACCCAACTGAGACTCTTCCACCTTCTGCATCAGGGATGACTGCACTGTAATCTGGAAAAGACAACCTCTTCCCCCAACTTCTCCCATATCAAGATGCAAAGATGATAGCTCTTCCATCACTCTCCAGGAATCACCAGATTCACGCACAACATCATTACGCGACTTTCGGCTCAGTGCATCAGCAACAACATTTCCCTTCCCAGGTGTATACGATATTTCAAAGTCGTATTCCTGCAAGAACTCCATCCACCGACGCTGCCTCAAGTTCAAGTCGCGTTGGGAGAAAACATACCTCAAACTCTTATGATCGGTGAAAACCACAAAGTGCTCACCAATGAGGTAATGTCTCCACAACTTCAGAGCAAACACCACGGATGCCAACTCAAGATCATGGGTGGCATAGTTGCGTTCATGGGGACGCAACTGCCGAGACCCATAAAAAACAACGGACCTCTGCTGCATAAGAACACAGCCTAGCCCCAGATGTGAAGCATCACAGAAAACATCAAACTGGACTCCCTCCGTTGGAAGACAAAGGACTGGAGCACTTACCAACTTCTCCTTTAGATACTCGAAAGTTGTCTGACACTGATCAGTCCATATGAACGCTTGATCCTTCCTGGTCAAAGTTGTCAGAGGAGTCGCAACTCGGGAGAAATTAGCCACAAACCTCCTATAATAGCCTGCGAGACCAAGGAAACTTCGCACCTCTGACACGGTCTTGGGGGCTGGCCAAGACACCACTGCTTCTATCTTCGAAGGATCCACAGCTACTCCCTATTGGGACACAACATGTCCCAAGAAACGAACTTCTTGAGCCCAGAACTCACACTTGGGCAACTTCCCAAACAACCGATGCTGGCGAAGAACTCCCAAAACGGCTCGTAGATGCTCTGCATGCTCCTCTTCAGATGTGGAGTACACAAGGATGTCGTAGATGAAAACCACAACAAACTTGTCCAGAAATTCACGGAACACAGCATTCATCAACCCCATGAAAACAGCTGGAGCATTCGTCACGCCGAATGGCATTACAACAAACTCATAATGCCCATGACGACAACGGAAAGCAGTCTTCGGGATATACTCATCCTTTACACGCATCCGGTGATATCCTGACCGCAAGTCTATCTTTGAAAACCAACATGCACCCTTCAGTTGATCGAATAGGTCATCAATCCGCGGGAGAGGATAACGGTTCTTTATTGTCACTTTGTTTAAGCGACGATAATCGACGCACAACCGCAAACTGCCATCAGCCTTTTTCACAAAAAAAACTGGTGCACCCCACGGTGACACAATTGGCCGAACAAAACCACACTGCAACAGACCGTCGAGCTGAATACGTAGCTCTCGTAACTCAGAAGGGGCCATCCTATACGGAGACATAGAGATAGGAGACGCTCCTGGCTGTAGCTCGATCCCAAACTCGATCTCTCGTCGAGGGGGTAAGGATACAACCTCTTCTGGAAAGACATCAGGGTACTCCTCTACGACCCTAGGAAATGCCAGTTGTTGAACCTCTGAATAACTCAGCATCATCCCGGCCATCATGGATGATAAGGATGAAACTCGTCTATGACTCATCCGAGGATCTCTCCCACCAACAAACACTACTTCCTCTCCATCTTCATCAAAGAAAACAACCTTCTTCCTGTAGCAATCCACAATAGCCTGCAACGAATACAACCAATCCATGCCGAGGATGACATCATATGGTTGTATTCGTAAACATAGGAAATCTCCCCAAGAGCGGTGCTGCCCCAACACTAGCTCACAGTCTCTACATACTTCAAACAAGCTAGCTCGACCTCCAACTGGCGTAGTCAACGCCTAGGGAACTGGAAGCCTCTCTACCTCAAGTCCCAAAGCGTGGACAAGGGTAGGGGATATAAAGGAGTGTGTCACTCCTGAATCAAACAAGGCATACACCAAGGTAGAAAACAAGCAAAGGGTACCTCAGACGACATCTGGCTCGCCTGGAGCTGGCAACGCTAGAGCATGAAGCTGACCACGACCACCTCCACGGCCTCTCTAACCCTGATAACGACCACCACCATGGCCGCGCTCTGCTCTCTGAGGACGGGGAGCGTCATGGGGCTGTCCTCTTCCTGCTCCATCTACCCTCGGGTGATCTAAAGCTGGTGCAACCTGCTGCTGCTGCCTCGGCTGGAACTGCCTCAACGGAGGAACCTGGAGTGAAGCGCCTGGTGCACGATGACTGCTCTGAAAAGTCGGGCACTCCCGCTGCTGATGACCACGACCACCACAAGAAAAACAAGCACCTGATCCCTTGGCATAGGCCTGAGAGTTGCTGCCTCCGGAGAAACGAGATGGGAAGGGCTGGGACCTACCCCCAGGTGAACGGAAACTCTTCTGCCCTGAAAACCGGGAACCCCGGACCACAGCTCTGCTTCGTGAGGAATCATGACGATTCCCCTCTCGTGACGATCCGGTCCTGGTCAAAGTCCTCTCAACAACCTCTGCCCTCGCCAGCACCTCAAGATATGTCTTCAGCATAAATGGGGTGACCTGGCGCTGGATCTCTGGACGCAAAGCCTCCTCGAAATGCCTCGCCCTGGCCTTCTCATCTGGTAATAGGTCTGAAGCATATCATAGAAGGTTCCTGAAACGGATTCCAAACTCTTGAACACTGGAGCTCCCCTGTCGAAGGGTAAGAAGCTCCTGGCGACTGGACGCCTTCGCAGTCGATGAAAGAAACTCGACTCTAAACCTGTCTCAAAACTCCTCCCACGAGATCGCTGACTCCTCACGATCCCCGAGGAACAAGAAACACCACTGTCTCGATGCTCCACGCAACATCGTCACAACCAAGGACACCCAGTGTTCCTTCCGAGCACGAATCGAACTGAAGCCTATCTCGACCTCCTCCAACCAGTCTTCTGTGACTGCATCTGAAACGGAGCCCTCGTACTTCTGTAGACTCTGGCGCTGAAACTCTCGGAGTGTCTTCCTCCAAGTTTCATCATCGTCAACCTCTACCCGGCGGCGATCTGCTGGAATAGCCTGCTGGGCACCTTCGGCGCAAACCTGACGAGGACGTCGACCTGGAGCCATTCCTGTAAAATAACAACTGTTAGAGCTCCTAAGCCTGGAATATGGAAGACTCAACATTAATTAATTAATTATTTTGTTTTATTAATTTTTTTTGGTTACCTATCCCAAGGTCTACCCATTCAAACACAGGCGCAAAGAATAATGATGCATGATCCTTTCCTAGGTCTCTACCCTGCAACTAGTATCACTTTGTTTAGTGGCCATCGTAAACTTAAAGGTCCGTGAAACAGATCATAGGGGGCCCTGAACACTTATGTCTCTGCCGGTCTCCAGTTTTTACCCCACTTGCTAAACATGAATGACACCGTTGCCCTACCATCCCATGCATCCTCACCTGTGCCTAACTCCAAACTCCATCCTTTCCCTCAACCAGACCTCTGATACCACTCTGTCATGACCCCCTCCCCACAAAGTGTACCCCTCCTGGGCCGACAATGTGAAAAGGGAGATAATGACCCCCGAGTCCCTCCTCCAGTAGGCCCCGGGTTGGCGACTAGCACCGAGGGTATAATAACGTACAAATGGGAGGCATTACCCTCTAAGAGAACACAAGAAGAAGAGAGAGATAGAATAGACTCCAATCAACTCCAACTCAGAACTGAAATATAAAAAGGAAACCAAGTACATATATGAAATGTCATGCAAAATTACTTCAACTGAAAGGGAAAACTAAAATTACCCAAAAGAAAGAAGAACGGCAGCGACCACAAGCCCGAACAGCTCCTCCTCTAACCGCAAGCTATTAGTAACCAGCTTGATCTCCAACCTTCTCCAAGTGACCTGAAAAACAGTTTATATGTACATAGGGTGAGTATAACAGTATACTTAGTAGGATCCTCCCCAAGACTCTCGTGCAAAAGTAAATAAAGCATGCTAAAGCCCAGTGAACAACAAGTGAAACTAACTCGTTATCTAAACAGGTATACTATGTTCCCAACTTCACCATGGCTACTCTCACCAAGTAACGCATACAAGAATATAGCATATAGTAAATAATATCAAGGGTACCCCACTACTACTTCCCCACTGGTTTGCCGCTTTGCCCCAACGACATACGTCCTGTGCATCTCTCTCCAAAGGCTTGCCCGCAGACACCTGGGCTAAGCTCCACAATCTGCACCTCGTGCACCACAAAGGATTGCCCGCAGACACCTGGGCGAAGCACCACACCGTCCTCACAACCAAAGTAACCAGGTAGTTTCCAGGAGCCACCATAGCTCGTATAACGTGTATCATACGTCGAGTATTATTCCTCAAGCCATCACAGCCCATATGCCGAGTAAGGATCCTCAAGCCATCAAAGCCTATACCCGTTACACCTATAGTATTCCATAGGATACTATATCCAGAGTATATGTGTGTGAAATAACCACAAGACATTAAAGCCCTCTACACACATATATGGGTAAAACTAACCACTGTGCCTACCAGCACAAGGATCTACCAAGAGAAGAGAGCAGGGCCAAAGGGGGTAGTCAGCCATTCAACCTCCCATCAGAATGTTGGGGAAAACACCCCCCAGGGCTCAGAATCCCCGGGGTGTCCGTTGCCCTTACCGACAGGGTGGAGTAGCGTATAGAAACACAAAAAGTACAGAATATATAAGTAACTCACATCCACACTATGGGAATTACCTAGTCTTAGATACAACTGCAGCTAACGTCTCTCAGACTCCAGGCTGCTACTTCTAAGACTAGGTATCCTATAAGCACACAAACAATGAAGAGCATTATTAGATTACTCCATTCTCATTTATCAGTTCCACTGTACATTAATTAATTCTTTAAACATTAATTAAGAATGAAGAATTCCACATTAAACTGAAATGGCATCACTTTCAAAAACAACTACTCCTTTTTAAGATTCACATCACCTTTAAATTCTAGCATCTCCATCCCCATGGATTTTCACCATTTAATCAAACATTCATTACAGAATTATTTTTCCACATTCCCAGGCATTCTAGAAAAACATCACATGCTTCTAAACACAAAGGAGGCTCAACACGGTGAGTAGATATACTACCCATCGAGTCTTTGCTGCCTATAGAAAGAGCATAGACCCATCCTCCATCGAGAGGCTAAACACGGAAAGCACGTGGCATACCCCGCGTGTCTTCGCCTCCTTTGGAAAGAGGGTAAGCAAGACCAGCTGCCTTGAGAAGTGGGGAAAAGTAAAGCACATAAGAAACCAAACCAAACCACCAACATCAAACCATCACATTCATCTCATACCATCACCCTTGGTGTCCTCCCCGACACCCATATGCATAAACCAATGCATCTCGCCACACTAGGCGTCATCCGCTGCCACAACCACAAGTCTCCATGCCTCCACATATCACAACAGCCATCCAAGCTCACATCACAGCACAAGCAGCAGGAAAACAAACATCACAAAGTGGGCTCTTGACCCTTTAACAAACAAGAGGGTAACTCAGAACCCTTTTAGAAATTCCCACATAATCTGTTCTCTAATCCATATTGAATTAACAGAATTGTTATTCATAGGTTCCGATCATGGATACCTAATCAGTAAGCTATCACAATTTAAATAACCATTCTTACTTCCCTAATTTGATTATCCTCAAATTAGAACAACTACAACAACGACAATAACCAGATTAATTTACATGCCTCTTTATCTTTAGCCAATTAATTAACAATTAATTCCGGCTTTACGTTCATTATCAATTTCTATCATGAACGAACAACAAATCAAAGAAAACATAGATATCACTATATCTAGGAAAACATGAGGCAAACCGTTATCACGGTATAAAGCAACAGCATGCGATCAACCAATTCTTTTAATCCGGTTCAAGTATTTAATTAGGTCAATTTCATTGTGATCCAAAGAGATAAATCATGCTAATTCTACGATTGCACATATACAATTAGAGAAGCCATGAATCCCCTACCTCGAAGAGTTCTTGACGTCCTTTATCCACACAACGGGTCACAGTCCTCTTCTCCTCACGACAGCTGCATCCACCGGAGGATGCCACGGTACGACAGTACCAACCAACCCCAAGAAAACCCATTAGAACCATGGAGATTACATGCTAATATGGAAGGAAGAACAAGAGAAGGTGATCCCCGAAGGAACGATGATAAAACATACCTTATATTGAAGAACGATCGACACAACTTGGTTGTATCAACAGAGCAGAACTGATCTGAGTAACGTTTGATTGTGAAAGTCCTACGAGAATGATTTCAAGGTTCTAGCATCTCGTAGATGAGAACTAGGAGGAAGAACAATGAAGAATGATATCTCATTCCTTTTAAAAAAAATTAGAGAGGCGACAGTTTAAGATCCGGTTTATTCTCCATTAAAAACGGATCGCATTAACCCACGCGGTTTGACCAAGTAAAAACATCCCGGCCTTAGGAATAATTAATATAGGATTTATGGCCTTTGAATCGGCCTTAAAGTCCTTAAAATAAGGTTTTAAAATTATTTTACGTCAAAGAAAACGTCAAATTTACGAAGCTGGAAACACTGTTCACATACTCAAAATTTGGCAAAGTATGGAATCAGTAGCTCTTATGGAGTCTGGAAACACTGTTCATTCGTGAAATTTGGCAAAGTATGGAATCAGTAGCTCTTATGGAGTCTGGAAACACTATTCACAGAACTAAAAAAATTGGCAAAAGAAAGAAAAGCTCACCGATAGAACCTTACCGATAGAAACACAAGTCTACTGATAGATCCTCACTGATAGAAGTCCACCGATAGGACCTCATCGATAGAAACACTATTCACAGAACTAGAAATTTGGCAAAGTGTTAGCCAAGCTACTGCTGGACTGCGGCTACAAGTATACCGAGCTATCAGTATGCCGTGGCTACCGGTAAACCCAACTACCGGTAAGATGCGGCTACCGGTAGACCGAGCTACCGGTAATCAGCAGCTACCGGTAGACCGAGCTACCTGTAATCAGTAGCTACCGGTAGACCGAGCTACCGGTAGGCAGCAGCTGGGGGATAAGTCACCTTGTCCTCCCGGAACACCTCCAACACCACATTTTCACAAAGTAATGGACCAGGGAGGTCCGGGCCATTACACTATGGTTTTTCCATAACTTTTAAATATAGTACATGAATATGAAAAAATGGGACAATAATCATGGGACATGACACATAACATATGAATGTGGCACAAAAATAAGAAAAACAATCATATCCTATATCAAGGCTTGCTACTAAGACCTTCATCACATAGTTGATTGGGTCCACTCTCTATTCCCATAAACAATATGGATGTAGTTCACTCAGTTTTCCCATAAACAGAATTTATTGATTTCACTCCCTAATCCCATACATATCATAAATAATTTCCTAATACATTGGTTGGATATATCATTCTTGGATTTCCCATAAAATAATGATATACCGTACATATATATTCCATATAAATCATATCACATTCAAAATAAAATATAGCATACATAACATGTGACAATGAAATTAATTTCATGAAGATTTTTACATGGAATAAATAAATAATAGAGATAAATAATTTAGATGACTTTATTAAATAAAATCACTAGTGAGACATGGGAACAATTATAGAATATTGAACTTGATAAAAACACTTTATAAAAATTTTAGAAAATAATTTAGAAAATAATATGAAATATCCATTACACTTTGATACATTTTTTGAAAAGAAATAATTTATAAATATATAGTATATAAAATTATTTGAAGATAAACAGATTACTTTTTGAAATTTTGAAAAAATAGAAAGGAATAACCATAAAAAATTTATACAAATAGTAGGAGAAGATGATAGATTTGGAAAAATAAAAAGATACCACTAACACTATAACTTCATGGCCTTTCTCACTTTATAGTAACCAGACTAGATCATTATATGATCTTAAGAATAACTCCCTGTATGTCAGATAATTTCGAGTTTCATTGAGGGTATATGTTGATACCATGGGAAGAATATACCATCCTATTAGAGTAGTGAAAATTATAATAAATAATATAAAATCAACAATCATATTATCTAACAAAATAAAAGAACATTATAGCCAAATCCTAACAATATTGATAACATACTCCTTCTATAAAAAGATAAAATAACCAAATTGGAACATGAGTCTAGAAAATATCAGCAAGATCCCACATAGCCATATTATATACATCATAAACCATTATTAAATAAACTAAAACCCACACATGTCCCAAAGTATCAACCAGGTACCATATTCTAACTCTGTATAAGATATATGGTGTAACCATCGAATATTGATATTATTATCTACTTATACTTGTGATCATGAGATCTTCTTGGGTTATAATGTTTCAAGGAAACCTGAGAATGGTCTGAGCAATACTTAATGGGTTACAACCAATGTGATATTCCTATAATAATCAATCAAATTAAAAAAATGTAATAAATAAATCATCACTGATCCTCCAATTCTAAGGTGACACTCAGGGTAAAACATACATTCCTTATCTAATTTCAAATGTCTCTATGCAAGTCAAATAACTATAATCAAGTATGGTACAATTCCCATAAATAATAACCTTAATATATAATACTATGTGGAATAACACACAGACCATTATATCATAAAATATGATATTGGTGAGAATAACCCCCAACCCATAGTACCGTCATATCATATTGAAGAAAATATCGTTTATCTTGTATATATCTTTAAATCATATCAAGGGAAATAGTGCATACCCAATTTATTTTGTTATATCATATCAGGGGAATATTACATGACCTATAATAAAAGATATACATTTTATCAAGGGGAATAACACCCACCCTATATATATATATATCCAAATTTTATATCAACAAGAATAGTTTAATCCCTGTAATAACCATCATATATCATGTCAGGGGAAATAGTTCCCACCCTATATATCTTTATATTTCATATCAAGTGGAATAGTTCTCTCCCCATAATACCCATCATATATCATGTTGAGGGGAATAGTGATTACTCTATAAATATCTATATATCATATCATGGGGAATAACTCTTTCCCTATAATACCCATTAGATATCATATTGCGTGGAGTATTAAATGCACTATATATCTCTCTATATCATATTAGGGGGAGCAGTGCTCACCATATGATACCCATCATATATCATATTGAGGGGAATATCTACCTCCAATTATATTTATATATATCTTATCAAGGGGAATAACATATGACCTGTAATAACCATCATAAAATTCCATAACATGGGTTAGATACTCATTCAAACCTGATAGATGTTTCCCTATTTGGACCAACTAACATGCAATATGTTTCTTAACTCCACCATCATAATATGTTATCATCATACTAGAATTACTCTAATAATCCTCTATAGGATCAATATGAAATTGGGGCACTCACTATAGTCCAAAAAGTCACCATCACTATTTTGACACCCCACACAGGTTCCTTTATTAAATTCCTCACCGTCGAGTCAATATCATCTCTTTTTGGGAATAACATATCACAACATGACCATTACCATGTCAGAGTATAATCAGTCACACTAGAGATATACCATAGGCATCACACGTGAGAGATCTCAAAAATCTCATCTCCCTTTTAATTCAAGTTGGGTCATTCCTTTCACACCCAACCTATACAAAAACCCCTTCTATATTATTCTCACTAGGATAAACATGTACTAGTGGAGGATGAAAAATCACCCAACATTCCCATCCACTAGAAAAGAGGCTCTAAGTTATCCTAAAAATTTTAATGGCCTACCACTAGGCCAAAAATTTCCAATCCATCGCTCTCACTTAAATAGATAGGACTAACAGAACCTACCTCTAAGTCCATTACGTTTCATCAATTTCATTTATACCCATAAAGTTCTAACATGATTTAGAATATTAATGTACACAATTACACCCTAATACATTAGTGAATAAGGTATTATGCTATTATTCAATGTTTTATTATGTCTTAAGAAACTTGTATTCTATATATGGGAATTTAAATCAGACAACTCAAGTTTTTATTCAACGTTTATTGAACACGGATGGTGAGACCACATATCACATGAAACATTACATAACTGATAAAACTATGGGAGATTCTTGATGAACACCTTCCTCATTTGGTGTAACTTTATTTAATCCAAACTTATCCACCCACACCAAATACCATCTTAGCCCAAATGGACATCTACCATCAATACAAGTCATGGGAAATTACCCATGTCAAAACCCTTAAACAATGGTGTGAAACACCCATGAAATCCACCCAAACATTTAATATACAAAATCCCTAATTTATCATTTTATATCACCCAACAATTTCACTAAAAATTATGGAAACTGCAAAATGATTTATGGTAGATATAAATATTAATGAATCATCGTAAAACCTAGTGTGTTCATCCTCCTATAATCTCATTTGTCTAATACAAAAAAATCCCAATTACATGGGCTCCATTCTACAGTGGTTAAGTGGAATTAGAATCAAATTATCTAGATATAAACCATATAAAATGGATCAATGATCTAATAAGAATAAGAAAATATCTCCCATAGAGTCAAATAGGGAAACGAGATAAAGAATTGGGCATGTTTACTACATTTGAAAAGACTTAAAATATATTTTATTTCATTTATACATTTCATTAATATTTTAGAAAAAATTGATTTTTTTATAAAAATAGAAATTTAGAGTAATTAATGTAGAAACATATCCTAATTTTATTTTGGAGAGTGTCCAAAATCACAAGAGTTATTTAGGAATTCAATTTTCGAATGGTTTCCCAAAAGTGGGTATTTATCCAATTGACCAGGATCTTACAGTGGATTGATATAATTTTACCATATATATAGATGTGGCCCTAAAAATCGATCAATAGATTATTTTGATAAGAAAATGAACTCATAATGGGGTTTAAATAATAGGGAAGTGGTGATGCTTCATATTCCTATGATTACTCTCTGATTTATAGATGAAGAATCAAGCTCTGGATTTAGAAAACCCTGGAATCCCTAAAAACCATGTGTACCACCTTAAAAACCATATAAATTCCATATGGTGTAGCGACCCTGACCATAGTAACCTAGATCCATTGTATACTTTATTACATTGACATAATATACAAGGAATATCATTGACACACATGAATTTTATGAATATTTTAAATAAGTTTTCAAGCATTTTTAATGGAAATTTTTATCTAAATTCTCACAATTTTCAATGTTTTATTATGTTTTGGTAATTATTTTACAAATAATAAAAGTTAATTTAAATTATGGGTTCTAATTAATTTTTTTTATTAAATTCAAGATTTTTATTTTCAAGTTTGGAACCTCTACTTATAATGTTATCATATCATCTTAGCTGTTTTCTCCAAAATAAGGTACCAAGTCAAGAAGGCCCTCAATCTGGACAACAGGCCTCATAGCCAGGCCAAGATAGGCTTGGCCAACCAAGTATGGTGTTGGGTGAGCCCACATAGAATGATGCTGGTATATGAGCATGCAGACTACCATGATCATAGTAGACTCGAAGGACTGTGAGAGAAGTGGTGCAACTCATCCTAGTTAGGTGTGTGCATGTGCTTCTAGGAGCCCACCCCAATGTGGGATTTTAGCCACCGGCTGTCACACTTTTCTTTATAAACCATCACCCCATATCTTATTTCAATGTGAAAGAGAGGTTCTTACATGCATTTTTTATCATTTAAGAAGTCATGTTAGCCTCGCTCATTTGTAACACTCTTCCACTCACCACCGTTCGCTATCACAGATCCTTATCTTCTACTAATGCTCTACTTGAGAACCACCAAGGATTATTCACCAAAGATCTTGACTCAAGATCATATATTACTAATGAGGAGCCTAATCACCGTGAAACAACTCATACACCTTGACTGAACATCACATGAATATTTTGATGCTTCATCCAGCCATGTGATGTTAAGACGACATTGAGGAGATCACCACCGAAGTCTGCTTCCATGTTAGGTGACCTTAACCCCATGTAACCCATGAAATCCAATTCATCACTTGAATTACCATAGACACAACCATTTTTTCACTTTTCCATTCACACCATGCACTAGAGGAGGAGGCCACATTGAAACTTGGATATGAGCTAGGTAATCTGTGGGAGTTTACATTTTTCAACCCAAATCTCAGATCAAATATTTGAAAAGTGAAGAAGAGATCCCCAAGGATCTAGAAGGATTTTCACCACCAAATAAAATCTTTCTCTATAAATAGAATAGGTCTCTACACTGTTAGAGGATTCCTCACACCCGATGGGAGGGAGAATCCCTACTGTTCGACTACTACCCAATTTTCCATTATTTTCTTTTACTATATTTTATTCTTATTTTAGTTCTTATTTCATGTAATTTTAATATACACTTATTAAATAAACAATTCATTCATTTTCCCAGGAATTTTTTTTCTTCCATCATCATATTTGTCATCATAATATTCTTCTAACAATCACTAGGTAATTTTATTTTATTTCTCTCCCTCTCACTCTCTTCTACTTTATTTTATTTTCTTTTATTCTTATCTTCACATATTACCACTGTGAACTATTAACCTAAAAAATTAGAGGATAACTTGAGTCTTGGCCCAAGGGAGTTAAGTGGTGTTTCTATTTAATTATGCATGTAAATTAAAATGTTTTATTTATATTTCTGTTAATCAAGTGTGAAGTGCATGAGTGCAGAGATTTTACACTATGAAATTGAACTCAAACTCATTTATATACTTTAATTAAATATTTTACCACCCTTTTACTAGATACAATATCTTCATATTATGGATTTGATCCATTAAGTAGATGAAATAGCATAGATGGAAACATGTCTTGGAAGATGTCATACTTTTGATTTAGTTGTTCCATCAAACTTGATTACAAGAGGATTTGGAGTTGATATTGTTAAGAGAATTCAATATTTCATACTACCAATAAAATTATATTAATTCATGCATGAGATATTATAATTGAATTATCAAACTAAATTCAGAAAAAAATAAGGATAATGATGGAACATATTAACTAAACCAAAATGGCCATGTTATTTCTTCTTTAATTTCATTTTGTTAGCATTTCATGTTTGTTTTAGTTTAAAATATAGAATTTCATTTCAATGTTTTAGAAATTAATCAAAACCCACATTTATCATGGTTTTTATATAATAATAATAAAAAATAATTAGTTCATATGAATTATATTAAGTGAGTGAAAAAATGATAAAGATCCTTAAGTGAGATGACCCCGGTCAAACATAGTGTTTCCCTAGGAAATTGTTTTAAAATTTTCTTTTTCCACACCCTATGATAGGAATTCTATAAAAACTGGCACAATTTCTAGGGATCCAATTAGTAGTTTATTTTCTTTTTATTTTTTTCACAACATATAGTTTTCTATTTATTTAAAAAACAAAAAAAAAATCTTTTTACATGATATTTAAGATGACTATTTTTTCAATACATGGAAATATTACTCCTAGGTTCAAGAATCAGTTTTTCAAAATGATTTAGAAGATATTTTACATAGAAGGGTTATATAACTAATTGATCTATCAAAACATGTTGGGAATGGTCGTGACATGGGTATCTCACTTCAAGAACTAGTGATTATAATCAATTAAGAAAATTGTGATTTTCAAAGACTGAAGGGAAAGGAAGAAGTGCCACTAGAGCTACCCATTGTATTGAAGATATCAAAGAGGTCGAGGCCCAACTCAAGGAACATTAACATCCCAACCATCTAAAAGATAAATTCAAGGAGTACCATGAAGTTCTAGAGAGTGAATATGAAGACTCACGTGCTGATAGAAATATGGGAAAAGATTTGGATCAATTTTGGAGAAACTAGTCCAAAGATGAAATAAAAAAAGATCTTCCAATCTACATGATTGAATAATCAGAACTTTATAACCTATTTCTGGACATATAAGTGTAATAAGCCTCCCATGTGGAGGAATTTGAATAAATTATGGAGGATCTTGACTACTTACCTCTACTTGATACTGTAAAACTTCTAGAGTCACTCACCATTGAAAATAGATTGAACCTGAACAAACCAAGGGAGATTTTATTATCTCAAATATATTTAATTTCATTTTATTCAATCTGAATTGAGTATTAATTCCTAATTCATTGAATTTTCATATTTAAATAATCTTTTCTATTTATTTTGAGGAGGATGAAGAAACTAGATATGCACCTATCGAGGAATACATGGATCTACCTGATTTTTATGAACGTATATTTAAATAATCCCATGAAGAATTCCAAGCGGTTGAGCTTAATGAAATAAAGATTTATACTGCTCATTATGAAAGGTAGAATATTACTAATTATTAAAATTTAATTTTTTATGTGATAACACCTGTTTACATTCCATTTGATCATTCAATTCATGCAGCCCATGTTGACCTAGCACCAAAAAAGATAGATATAGTTTCACAAGTATCATCCAATAAGGAGGATGATTCATAATTCATTATATACCCACCATAAAATACATACTTAATTATGAAAGGTATGGATATGGTGTACTCTATCCATGGATCACTTCACACCAAGAAAGAATATGTTAAAGCTAGGAAAATCCACATGTGGTGGTTAAAATATAAGAATATCTACCCACCATCATACTTTGGATAATAGTGGATACTTTGATATAGAAGAAATACAAATCTAGGGGCAACATTGGGGATTATACCATGACTTATCCATTTGTTTTATTTCTAGGAATCTAGATTTCAATTTTAGTTTTATGATTAATCCGACATACCACCCACTCTCTATGATATTTTCTTTGCTTAAATGACATGATACTTATGACTAATTGAGTTATTTTATTTTATAGGTTCATTATGGAATAATTCACCCCCAAAAAATGGAGGAAGAAAAATAAAATTCACAGGAAAGGGAGTTAACTTTTATTATTTATCTTTTAAACTCTATACATTTTCTCCCAATATTTTTTTAATATTTCAACTAGAAATTTATTTAAAATGATTTAATTTATGCTTTACTTGAATTTTTTAGGAGACATGAGTTTCTTAAGAATCATGTGATGCCATGTTTTAGATTTGAATTATAATAGGATTGAATGGGTAAAATTGATAATTGGATTATTAAATTGAGTATAGATATTAAAATGAGTACTCAGGATTTCAGGGAACTAGTTGATTCATGTAAATTAAATTTCTATATTAATTTTCACACTTTGAATTTCAAAAATTTATGTGAATTTATTTTTTATTATTAGTCATTCCTTGAGTGATTTTCCAATATCAAATATCCCATTCCTAAGAGTATTTATAGACTAAGTACTTCTTATTTAATCTTATGATATTTCTTGAGTGATCTTGTACAAATTCCACCAACTATAACTTTCATTGAAACTTGACAAATATATGATTATACAAAAACAAAATTAAAATTATCGAGGCATCATATTAAAATCCTTTATCCTTAAAAACAAAATTTACATCAATCCTTGTTTAGATAATAGAAACTACGAGTAACCTTTTTAGGAATGAGCCAAATTTTAATCCGTTTTTATCCAATACTACATTCCTCTTAGTATTTTCATGATATTTTAATGTTGAAGTGCATCGTGAAAGGAATCATATAGAAGTAATGAAATTTATTGTAAGGAAGAAGTTTGATGGTGATATATATAGGGATTGATAAAGGATTATATTCATTGTAATCTTTATTGTTTTAACTTCTTGATAAAAAAAGATAAAATTCCAAATAGAACTAAAAAATGAAATGAATTGGTTGTGATTTAGGAACACCAAAAGTCACCATAATAAGACCAAATATTTTTATAATTTATGGTTATGTGGTGGATGTGAGTTTCATTCTAAGCATAAATTTTAGAAAATAAAAAAAATGAAGATTTACTCTGAAAAGGAAAAAAGTATAAAATTAGAAAAAACTTCAAGAGGGTGAACAAATATTTCATTATTATTTATTTGATAATGAAATTTACTTTGAGTTTTGGGGGTAGTTAGAGTTGTTACAAATTGAAGGGGATAATTTCATTACACTTTCATTTTATAATATCATGATTTAAACTATATAGAAAAACTTCCTCTTTGATCCTTTATTTTTCAAACAAAAAATCCTACCAACCTTAAGACTCAAAGTCATTTGAACCTTTATTAAAATCCCTCATGATTTAATGTATCTTTTTTATATACATAGTATATAAATGTTTTACTTTACAAGCCTATAATATAGATCGTGATCTTATGACATGAGCATAACTCTACTTGAAATATACCATGAGTGGTGAGTGAAAAGATTCAAAATTGAGGGAAATCATGATTTATAATTTTTAATAATATTAAATTTATGAACTTTTATGGATGAAAGAAAAAGTTACACCATTTTCAAAAGGGAAAAATTAAAATACTAGAGTTGATTACTTCTTTAGAAATTGAGAAATTTAGTGGATGTTTTATATGTAATTTGAAATTTTGATTTAACATTGATAATAATTTTATTTTATTTTATTTAAATTTTAATATTGATAACATTTATGCCCTCTGATTTTTAATGTTGATATTGATGAAAAGAAAGGTTTAATTGTGGGTGTATTTGGCACAAAAAAATATTTATGCATATTTTTAATCAATTTTCAGTGTTTTTAAATGGATTTTTGATCTAAATGACCATAGTATTCAATGTTTTATGAAGTTTTAGGAATTTAGTGGTAAATAATAAAAGTGAATTTAAATTATTATATTCTATTAAATATTATTTTATGAAATTATAGGTTGTTATTTTCAAGTTTAGAACCTTTACTTATAATGTCATCATATCTTTTCATGTGTCTGTTAAAAAATAAGTTTCCAAACCAAGAGGGCCCTAATCCTAGATAGAAAGATTTATAGACAAGCCTGATAAGCCTGAACGGCCAAGAATGACATAGATATAGCACTCATAGGATGGTGGGGGCATATGAATCCCTGGACTATCGTGAGCATATTAGGCCCAAAGGTAGGTGAAGGATGAGTGTTGCAACTTGTCTCAGTTATGTGTTTGTGTGTGTCTGGGAGCCCGCCTAGGTGTGGGTGTCTTGCCATAGGATCCCACAATTTACATTATAAAACATCACCTCCCCCAGTATTCATTTTGATGTGGGACAGTTATTCCTGTGGATACTATTCATCCATTCAGAAATCTTGCTCACCCCGCTCATTTGTAACACTCCGTCGCTCACCATCACTTGACACATTTCATCCTCAACATCCACTGCTACTCTATTGGAGAACCACCATGACCGATCCACCAAGGAGCTCAGCTCGAGCTCATCCACCACTACTGAGGCTGATGATCACTATAAACCACCTCATGTACATTGGTCAACCATTACAAGCCCATTTCAAGGATTTATCAGCCTATACGAAGGCCAGATGAAATTAATGAGCCCAACACCAATATATGCTACCATGTCAGGCACCCCACACCCCATTAATTCCATGCATGCTTCTTATTTTCTTGAATCAACAATTCCATCTACCTATTCCCATGTTTCCATGCACACTGTGCACTAGAGGAGGTGGCCAGACCATAGCCCAGATTTGAGCCATTTAATATGTGGGAGTTTTCATTTTTAACCTTGAATGATAAATAATATTTTAAAAAGAATATAAGATATGCCCAAGTATCAATAATTATTTCCACCACTGATGAAAATCCTCTACTATAAATAGAGGAAGTCTCTCCACATTCAATGTAGTCTACAAACATGAGGGGAGGGAGAAGCCCCATAGCCTGATTGCTACCCATTTTTTATTTATTTTATTTTATTTTATTTTTTTAGTTTTTATTTCATGTAATTTTAATTTTTCTTTATTTAATAAAAAAATAATTCATTTTTCATCAATTTTGTTTCTTACACCTCTATATTTTTGGTCTTCTTCTTCTAAAATTCATTATGTTATATTATATTATCTCTCTCTCTCTCTCTTATATTTTTCCCTTACATTCTCTTCTTATTCTCTTCTAATCATAAAATTTTGAAATATTACCCTAAAAATGATGGGATAAATCAATACTTGGGTTGAGGTAGGTAAGTCATTATTCTATTTCATTTTTCATGTAAATTCATATGTTTTATTTATGATTGTGGTGGGAAGGAATAATGTGCACAAGTGTGGTGGTTGTCCACTATGACACTGAACTCAAGATAAATTCTATAATTTTATTAAATATTTTCCCTCCATTATATTGCATACAATATTTTCATATGATGGAGTCAATTGATTCTATGGATGGAATGAAATAAGATGTATCCAGGTCCGAGATGATATCCCACTCTTGATTGAGGTGTGTCTTCAACCTTGATTACACAATGAGGAAAAATTGAGATTTCAAAAGGCATTCAAGATATCACAACACTAAATAAAAGAATATTAATTCAAGAATTATATCTCACAATTGAATTATCATACTAAATTAAAACACCAAAAAATAAAATGATGGAAACCATTAACCGGACCACAATGTCCAAGTTCATTGTTTTCTAATTTCATTATATTAGCCTTTCATGTTAGTTTTATTTTAAAATATTGCATATCATTTCATTGATTTAGAAATCAATCAAAACCCACATTTATAATTTTTTTTATAAAATAATAAAAACAAACAAAAAGATATATATTAGGTGAATTAAATTGAGTGAACAACTAAGACACCTCCTCAAGTGAGATGACCCGGTTAGCCACTGTGCTCTACTAGGAAAAAAATATAAATTTTCTTTTTCCACACCATATAAAAGGAATTATGTCAATCATCCCCATGGTACAAATAGTTTATAATCCTTGATAAACTAGATAATTACATGATTTGATTTTAATACACAAATTACGGCATTTTTTTGAGAATATCATTATCACCTCTAATATATTATTGCATATCATTTTTAGTACACTTCATAGATTCCTAGGAATGGAAACAAAATAAGGGTGAGATAAAATTACCATTAAGGGTTATCTACATCAGAAGCTATCATGAATCAATGAGCATAATAAATATGGAAACATATATAACTAAACACACATCACCTTTAAATAATTTTCCTTTCATAATAAATATAGAAAGATAAATAATTGTACAAACATTCCATTTAATCAATAACATGACTATCAAAATTTGATATGGTGAAATCAATTTCTAAATTTAAATAATGAAAAAAAATTCCATTTAATAAATAAAATTATAATAAAATAAATCTAGGTATAATATCATTGAGTAGATATTATCGATAGTAATAACTAAATGATAAATAAAGGAAATTATTTATTAATGGATTTCATGTTATCTAGGAACTGACTGATTGAAAATTAATTTTTTTATAAAGATATACCCACTTCTAAGGGAAAATAGGGGAAACCATCATGACATAAAAGACATAAACAAGTCAAAAGGCCCCCATCAGTACTTAAGTTCAAGAACAAACAACCCACAATAGATAAGAAAAGAACCTCCAACATCAAAAACTTGAAATCCAGCTTCCACCTTCCACTGCTGACCGACAAGCTGTCCCGTGAAAAATTGCACACGCCTGGTTCCGATGGCCATAGCCATACACTCTCAAACATCTGATTCCATAAAGGAGTGGTACAATGGAAACTCTTAGCCCTAAACCTCTTCTGGAGTAGCCTCATGTAGATATGATTGAAAAATCTTTTGAACCACAGGCCACCGAGACCAATGAAAAACAAGAAACAAAAAAACCCAACCAAATAGAAAAATCACCGAATAGAAAATTCACTGCATCCACGGTCTTCAAATGCAAATCCAAATCACACCCAAATTCAAGGAATAGTCAAAAACACTTCTCCATCACCGAATTCAATCCACCAAAATGAATTGCATAAAAGGCACAACTCAAAGCAGACCGCCGCCCAAACCAACATGTGAATCATAAAGACCAGAAATGAAAAACATCACCTTTGATGTTCACCATACACCGGAAGAAGGAATCCGACACAGGTATCCCATTGCCGCCTTCAGACCGCACAAACCCACATAAAATCACTAAACGCACCCACATTAGCAAAAAATCCATTGCTACAACCCGTGGAGGAAGGGAATCAAGCACCAAATCATCACCGTGCCACTGATGATGCAGGACAGTAACAGAATCGTCGAGATGGATGATCCTTTGAAGCCACGAGCCGCACAACACGGTCCGATGAACAGGAACGCCAAGGAGAGGAGATGCCGATCTGCAGAGAGGAGAAAGTGGGGATAGGGTGAAAACCCTAGCATCGAAGCGCCCTTTATAGGCTCATCTCCTCCCTATGTGTCCCAGAAACATGATACATCTACCATAAATATCTATTCTCAATATAATAAAAATCTATAGGTTGAAACCCATTTAAATAAGGTTAATCAACTATTTCATCCTATGAGACTACTGATTCATCGAGGTACTAGCTATAATCAGGTCCCACCGATATCTTTTATATCTTAATAATTCCTCATATATCGAATAATTAATTTAATTCATAAACATTATTTCTTATCATAAAATATTTATATTGAGTAATGAATAAAGAATTATCAATATTTCCCAAATAAAAAAATGTATTTCAATGTAGAACATTGTATATAGAAATGATACAAGGTTTATGAAAAAATTTATCCATGATCAATGATATGGATATTTAGGTTAAATTTAATGTCAATGATCACAAGAAAGTGAAAATTTTAGGATAATGTTATTTTCTAAATAAATAAATCAAGGAATTGAATTCCAAAATTAACCTTGGTCAAAATAATCATAAACCATCTAGAGGAAAAATAAATATGGTGTCAAGATAGCACATAACCAGTTTAGTATAAGTAAAATGAATGGTTGTTTTTGTTTATTAATAGAAATTACATAAAATATCTTTAAAAACATTATTGTAAAAAATATCCCATTTAATTTGGAAAATGAATTTTTTAAAGCACAAAACATTTTGGAAATAATTTTCTGTGAAAATAAAATTTAAAAAATATGAATTTCTATAATATTAGGTAAAAATATTTCTTTAAAATTATCTTTATAAACATTCAAATTAATCTTTATAGAAAATATTTTCAGAATGGTGAATTATTTTGTACATGTAATACAAGTTAAAAATAACTTTCCTTTTACACTATAAAAAGGTTAGAAAAGTTCCATGTTTGGAAAATAACAATAATATTCCCTTAAAAAAAAATTAGAAATTAAATATAGGTAAAAATTTCTTTAATAAATCATTTGATAAAGGTTAAAAAAATTAGAAAACATTTTTTTGGAAACATGGTTTTGGAAGAAAATATATTTTCAACTAAAGAGGGAAATGTAGTCAAATTTTCTTAAAAATATTGTTAGAATTATTTTAGGCACTAATGATTGAGAAAAGGGTACTGTTATATGAAAATAACATGACTAAAAACATAAGAATAAAATTAAATAGATCTACTAGATGATGATCAAATTATTTCCTTCAACTGAAATTTAAGAATAAAAAATCTCTATTAGAATGAGATTGTGAAATAAACCCTTACAATTATAATAACATTGAAGTGGGAATTACTTAATGGATCAATTATGTTTATAAACTATTAATCCAAATAAAAAAATTTCAGTAAAACATAAGATAATCAAAATACATTATACACGTAATCATAAAATACCAACAACAATAAAGAAGTAATATAACACAAAAAAGGAAATTGAGTTATGAAATTATTTACCACTTGGTAATTTTCATGTCAAATCCTATTTCAAGAAATAATTCATACTGAAACTCAAAATATTATAAATTATTAATGAATCATTATATAACATGTCAAAGGGGTAGTATGTAACGTCCCAACCTGGGTGCCACATGTCGGTGCCCCGATCCGGACTGCTACATGACCTCAAGTGTGCCTCCCCATATTCCATAGGCTAATGACTATCAGCGAGGGTATAATGTCAATCATGGGGAGACTATACCCTCTTTATGAGAGAAATAAACCATAAGAAATAAATGAACAATAATAAAATGATATAACCATAACCAGTCCAATATCACAAGGCCAAATAGTGAAATAAAATGTCAACATTGCACAGTAGATATTTCATGATAAAGTATATACTAAGTGTCAAAATGAGAACCCAAAAGTAAAGAAACCTAAAACTCCAAAGCATGTTCTAATCCATGTTTGGTTCCCTCATCCCGTCTCTATCTCAAATAATCCATCTAACACAGGGCCTTTTCCCTTATCTTGTCATGCAAACATGAAGTTTATTCGGGAACCAATCTGGTATCCTGAGTAAGGTGTGGGTACAACTCAGTAGGAAACCACCAATGACATATAAAGAAATAACTAGTCTATAACAGTGTATGCAGTTGTATAAGGAAATAATTACAATTCATATGTAAACTGTTATCACATTATCAATTATTCTTTATTTAACCACATAAACCCCTGGGTTCCCATCAACACCCAAACCTCAATACCTACTTTGTCCCATATTGGAGTATGAACTATCCCTAAGGGATATCATATCTCAGAACACCATTGTTACCATTCCTAAACTCAATTCACACATGAATTTCATTGTTACCATTCATTGTCTCAATTAAAATATGAATTTCACTATTACCATTCATTATTTCAATTCACACATGAATTCCATTGTTACCATTCATCATTTCAATTCACACATGAATTCCATTGTTACAATTCATCATTCCAATTCACACATTAATTCCATTGTTAACATTTATCATTTCAATTCACACATGAATTCCACTTTTACCATTCATCATTTGAATTCACACAATAATACCATTATTACAATTCATCATTTCATGTCACATATGAATTTAATTATTACCATTTGTCATTTCAATTCACATATATCACAATATCACAATATAATATTAATTAATTCACAAATTAATTAATAAAATTCAACAATTTCATATTCACATAATTTCATTAATTAATTAAACAATTAATTGATTACATCTATCTCATTATTAATTGAACAATTATTTTACTACATTAACCCACTTAATTAATTCATCAATTAATGAAGCACATCAATATCATTAGTTAATTCACCAATTAATTAATCACATCAATTTCATCATAGATTCATAAATTAGTTTATTCACCTCAACCCCATTAATTAATTAAATAATTTATTAATTATCTAAATCAATTTAATGATCGAAAAAATCCCTATTAATTAATTAAAAAATTAATTAAATACAATAAAAAAATATCAATATGTCGACAATTAATTCAACAATTAATTATCCAAATTTCATAATCACAATGTATCAATAATTAATTCATCAATTAATTATATAAATTTAAAAATATCAATATCACCTAATTAGTCAATAATTAATTAATCATCAATTTAAATATTTAAATAATTATTTGAACAATTAATTATTCCCTATTCAAAATCCCTTAATTAATTAATTAATTCCCAAAATTAATTAATTCAATTATGAAACCAAATTACTAAAGGAACCCTATGAATTATATAATCACATAAATGAAATTGAAATCGTGACTATGAGATTTGAGTAATAGACCACCTACCTCAAGATTGACGAATAACACTCCCCAGTGGAGATCCCCAATTTTAGAAAAAAAACGACGTAGAATGAGATATTGATTCAATTCCTATATCCATGATTTAAACGAATCAAGATCTAACAACCTATATCTAGATCTAGTTATAAAAGAAAATAAACATCCATATTCTATCTGGATAAAGTAGTGGGAGATAAAGGGGGATATAAATGGGAAGAACCCACTTACACAGGGAAATCTATATCATCAATCATCTTTTAAAATCACCAAGAATGGAGAGGAGGAGGTCTTGGAATCTTTCTAGGAGGCTCTGAAAATGAGATAAAATTACTTGGTTAGATTTAGGGTCGATTTTGGTGAGTTTTGGTGGTTTGTAAAATTTAATTCTAATTTTCAGAGGATTAAAATCCCATATGCACAATTTTCTTCTCAGGGCGCATGGTTTCCCATAACTGTTCACCTATTCTAGGGGGTGTAAAATTTCTACTAAGAGGCCACATGGTTTGAAAAAATGTGTTTTAATCATGCAAATCCTCTCTATGTGGGTTGAAATAATTTCTTGGGTTGGGGTTAATGGTTTGGGAAAACTGTGTGCCAACCGTGAACTTCCCATCCTTCATAAACAAGTAAAAAATTTCCACCCAAATACACCCAGTTAAAACACAAACAAATGTAATCAAAAAAATGTAAAAGAGTATCTATAAAATATTCTGAGGTGTCTCTTGAAAATGTCATGATCTAACCATCTCCCCACCTTATAATAACTCATCCTTGAGATATACTCCCAAGCATCCCAAATATTCCATGTTAAAAAGATCAAGAAAATGACCTCACACATATGCTTCTCTCACCCATGTTTCCTCCTAAAAATGGACATGTTTCCAAAATACATGAACTATCAACATAGTCTTTCCCCACAACAATTTCTCACTAAGATCCAACATAGGTATCTATTTCCCCTCAAAGGAAACATCTATCTCAATCTCAACATCATCCACATCAATCACATGATAAGGTTCAGGGTGATAATGCTAATGTTATGAAACATGTAAAACATCGTGCATTTCACTATATATATATGGAAGAGGGAATCACTATGCCACTAGTCCGATTCTCTCCATAACCTCCAACGAACCAAAAAACCTAGGTTATATCTTTCCCTACCTTTGTATCCTATGGTGAGAGAATCTAGGTGAAACATGAAATAATACCCAACCACCCTCTACAAACTCTAGTGGTCATCAAAATCTATCAACTGATGACTTATGACTACTCTGAGTCCTAACCATTCTATTCCAAACCAACAGAAACCACTCCAACATCTCCTCTACTAGAATCATTCCAAATAACTCTTACCCACCTACCTCCATCCAACATAGAGGAGATCCTCATGGCCTACCATAAAGATCCTCATATGGTGTCACATTTATAGTTTCCTAATAACTATTTTTGTATGAAAACTTCACAAGTTCTATGTGATACTCCCAAGACCCACCGATGTATAGAACAAAATATCATAGCATTTCCTCAAGCACTTGTATCGTACACTCCGTATTCCTATCTGTTTATGGGTGGAAATCCATAATAAATAAAAAATTTGTACCAAGGTTCTTTCAAAATCCCTGATAGAAGACAAAATTAAAGAACAATTCATGGTTTGAAACTGTAGTCTATGGGACCCCTTGTAGATGGACTATTCCCTGAATGTACAACTCCTCCAACTGATCCCCTAAAAAAGTATCCCATATAGTCAATAAATGATATACCTTTATCATACAATCTATAACCAACCAGATAGTTTCATTCTCCTGAGTTTTATTCGGGAGTCCCACCAAAAAATCCATGGTAACATCATCCCAATTACATTCTGGAATGGGAAACTATTTTAATAAACCTTCAGGTCATTGATGATCATCCTTCACCTACTGACAGGTGTAGTATCATGTCATGAACCCTTATATATCTTTTTTTTCAATCCTGGACACCAAAACTGTCAACATAGGTCATGGTACATTTTTTTCGCACTTGAATGTACAACCCACTTTGAGGCATAAAATTTAGGCATTACCTTCTCTCACATTCTCGTAGGTACAACAACTCAATTCTGAACATAGATGATCTCATACTCATCTATCTTCCAGTATGAAGGTGTCTCCCCACATTAAAGTCTTCCTTCATGGTTAAAAATTCTAGATCATCATTATTCCTATCCCTGATCTTTCTCAAAAGTGTAGACTCTATTGAAAATAATATGAGATTCATCTATGCCTCACTCTCTGGAAACAGAACATACATCTCAACTAGTAAGGTCATCATCTTTTACTCAGCACTAGAATCTTGAACTTCTTGAGTTTTCATTTTCCTTATCAGAGAATAAACAACAATGTTTTCCTTTATGAGCATATACGTGAGGTCAAAATCAAATGACTACATATAATCAACCCATATATGGCACCATAGATTACAATCTTCAAAAAAAAATATATACTTCAAGCTCTTGTGATCAGAATACACATTATACTTTTCTCCCAATAGATAATGTATCTATCAATTCAAATCATAAACCACTACTAAAAAATCTAGGTCATGTGTAGGGTAATTCATTTCATATGGCCTCAATTTCTATGACTCATATGCTACAACCTGATATCCCTTCATTAACACATCTATAAGACTTATCCTAGAAGTGTCATAATACATTGTATACTCCTCACATAACTCGAGTAGAATCAATATTGGTGTCGATTTCAAGTGATTCTTTAAATATATCAAGTCATTCTCTTATTCTTCTAACCATTAAAACTTTATCTACTTTTTGGTCAAGAATAAAAGTGGCACTGCCAGTCGAGAAATGTCCTCGATGAATCTCTGATAATATCCACAAAACCTAAAAAATCTAGGAATATAAAATAAATTCTTGGGTTTCTCCCATTAAACAACATATTGACCATTCTTTGGGTCCATGGACACACCTTCCTCTGAGATGATATGACCCAATAAGTTTACTTGATCATTCCAAAATGGAAACTTAGATAGCTTAGTGTATAGACGATGATCTCTAAGTGTACTCTGTATGATGTTAAGATGTTGGTCATGATCATCATGAATTTTGGATTACAACAATATTTCATCCATAAATGCTACCAAAAACTGATCTAGGTAAGGATGTAAGATCTTGTTTATCAAGGCTGTGAACTTTTTTGGTGCATTCATCAACCCAAAGGGTATTACAATGAACTCCTAAAAGTCATACCTACTTCGGAAAGTAGTCCATAATATATTATAAGGCTAAAATATCAAATGATGATACCCTGGACTCATTTTGATCTTAAAAAACATAAGATCCGCTCAACTAGTCAAATAGATTGTTAATACATGGAATATGATATTTGTTCTTCAAACTCATTAGTCCTAAATTATATTAGTCAACAAAAAAGCATAGAGTTCTGTCTGCCTTCTTTGAAAACAATACTAGAGAACCCCAAGAAGACATAATCAGAAAGATAAATCCCTTATCTTCCAACTCCTCCAGCTAAGTATTGAGATCTTGAAGATCTGTCAGTTCCATTCTATATGGTGGAATAAAAATTGGCTCAGCCCCCAAAAATATCTTAATAGTAAATTCAACATCCCTCTCAGGTGGAAACCCTAAGAAGTATTCAGAAAATAAATACTAAAACCCTTACAGTATATGTGGAAATAAATCCTATTTCACACCCCCATCATCCAAAAATAAATTGTAAACCTGGGCAGTATGCTCCCCCAGTTGCCGGTGAACTGGACCAACACATACCGCATTGATATCCTATTCTCTACGGTGAATATATTTTTCACCCTTAGGTGATATAAAAGTCACTATTATGTGGTAAAAATCAACATGTTCATGATATAATACTAACCATTATATACTCAGAATTAGTTCAAGGCACAAAATTTCAAGAATATAGAGATCCCATAGAAAATGACACTTCCCAACCTCAAGAGAACACCCTTTGCAAAAGCCGATGCCTCTCAAACATACTCCCAATAGTGTATCTATCTTCAATAACCTACTTAAAAACTCCACTAATAGGCTCAAACCATTCACAATTTTGGAAGAAATAAAATAATGAGAGAAACTAGTATCAAATAATACACTATCTATTATAGAATATACACGAAATAATACCTCTTATTATCGACATTCCAACCTCACTATCCATAAGTGTAGGTCGAAATTCCTATAACCATCCTACCTTTATTCCTTATGATGTAGTATAAATACCCAAAGCTAAACCACTATAATGATACGAGTTCTCTTTCCCAAAAGTACCATGTCCACTTCCTATACCTCCATGGACAGTAGGACACTAGCTATCAGACTGATGTGGTGCAGAAGATCCCCTTCCGACACATTGGTTCTATCCAACTCCTCCATCACAACCCATCCATTATAAGTTCCTGTAGAGATTCTGTATATATCCCATCCTTTGAAAATAATGTAACTCTACTAGTGGTTTAGAATAGTGTCTATGATAGTGTCCCTACCTACCGCACTAGTGAAAGACAATCCATGTCAGGTTTTGAGTAACTGAGCATTCCATCTGGTCACACTTCCTTATTTTCCCTAAATAAAACCTCTTAGTGAATCTTTATACTCCTAGAAGTCATACATCATAATCATATAGCAGGGACCACATGTCCTACACTAGATTCCTCATTCATGTTTCCCTCGCCTATGAGAGCCGTATCCACCACCTAAATAAAGTTCTTTAATCAAAATATGTTAAATTGGGACTTAAGATCACAATTATGTATTTCCTGAAAATTTATCACAATAGTTATCTCCTCCATTTCCAATCCTAGAGAAAATTGATGCAAATATATAAAGAATAAATCATATTCCATTATAGATATACTCCCCTAATCCAACCTTATGAACTCGTATTCTCTATCCTTCCTCAACATCTCTCGATAAAAGGGATCCAAGAATTTCTCCAATAAGTCTATCCATAACATACCATCAGGATTTTCAGTACAGGCCTAAAAAGTACCACTAGATATTTATAAGTCCTCATATCATTTAAGAATCCAAAATGACCCTCTTTTTTATAGGAGTCTTCGAATGGTCAAGTATAGTCTTGATGGACTCAATACAGAATTCTACCACCTTCGGTCCACCATTTTTGATGAAACTCAAAGGGTGTTGTAACATAAAATCCCATGTATGGTCAGACATAATCATCAAAATAGACCCTAGTTCTCTCTCCATAAGCTGTATGAATCAATAAAATTTATCATAGAATTTCTCTCTTATTTCCTCACATGGGACAATCAGTGCCTTAGGTTCCATTTCTAGAGGATCATTTCTATCCTTGTCCTCACATTGTTCTATCAGAAATCATCATCATGGAGACAATAATCAACAATTACAAACACACATATTAGGAAAAATAACACCACTTTGAAACATTTATATAAGATTAAAATCACAATAATCCACAACAAGTCTTTTTCCCAAACCCCACCACATAGTCTAAATCGAGGCACTATCACTAACCTTAACCATCATACATCAAGATCATGGTTAAAAATGTTAAAATCATTCTCATAACTCACGTTTCTCACTAGAAACCCATTTATTCTCATCATTCATAATTATTTAATCATATTAAATTTCACATTAGACACCATTTTCAGTTTAGTTTTATAAGCAAGGTAAAACACTTCATGTGCAAAAAATTACCCAAAAAGTTTCTTTTCCATGCATTCCTATAAAATGATGCATGTCAAAATAATCCTGACTGAATATAATGATGAATGAATAATTAAATCTTATTCAATACCGGGAAACATGTCAAATATCAATAAATATCTAAGATAATAATCACATGACACAATGAGTGAGTACCCCAAGGTGAAATAAGATTCAACTGTAACAGTAAACAACAACAACCCCACTCTGAGTACTTTGGTTCTCCCCTATATATGGGTTAGCTACTCCCATGTACGGGCTCCTAACCAAGGAATGAAGATTCCTAGTATCTTGTATAACTTTTAAAAAAAGTAAGTCAAAAGAAAATAAAACAAAACTAGGCTTTGATACCAGTTTGTAACATCCTGACCGAGGTTCCACATGCTGGTGCCCCAAGACAGGCTGCTACATGATCTCAAGAATTCCTCCCCATACACAAGAGGCTGCCAATTAGTAGTAAGGATTTAATGTCAGTCATGGGGTTACTATAAACTCTTTATTAGAGGAATACACCATCATAAGTAAATGAACAATAATCAAATGATATAACCATAACCAATCCAATATCAAAAGTCTAAATAGGGAAATACAATATCAAAAATGAACATTAGATATTCCATGAAAAAATACATGCTACGTGTAAAAATGTAAACCCAAAAGTAAAAACACTGACAACAACCAAGTGGGTTCTGAGCAACATATGGTTCTCTCATCCCTGATCTATCCCAAACCATCCATCTAACATAGGGAATTTTCCCTTATACTGTCCTGCAAACATGATGTCCATACAGATACAGATCAACCAGGCCAAGTAGGGTGTGAGTACAACTTAGTTTCCAAATGGTTTAAAAAACCATGAATCATCCATGTTAATCACTTCTTTTTTGGGTTCTTATGGTTTTTGATATGGGGCGCATCGTTTGGGAAAACCGTGGGCCAAACCTACACTACATATCCTTCATAAAAAATTATCAAATTTCAACCAAAACGAACCCATTTAGAACCAAAAAAGTAATAAAAGAACTAAAAATAGTAAATGAAAATAATCACAATAAATATCCATAAAAGTTTAGGATCTTACACAGTATATATACCATAAAAAATAAATTCAGTGCGTAACATTACAATATTCCCCAATGAAATGAAATTGAGATAAAATCCCTTAGAGAGATCATATAATTGAATTTTAGATTAATCAATTAATTGATTATGTGTATCAAATGTAAATCTGAATTAAATAATTGGAAGCACCACATAAAATAATCAAGGGTTAATACACACATAATCTTAGTATGACATAATCAATTAAGTGTATTTCTAACAAATGAATTGAAATTGAGTTAAGAATTCCCTTACCTCATGCTTTCTTTTGTTTGAACATGATTTAACCTCATGTATAATGGTTTTAAACATGTTATAAACTTATCAAAGAAAAATAATAATATATATAAAATCATATATGATATTTTTAAAATATCTTATCAAATGATCATTAATAATCATTCATTATTTTCATTGGTTTGGGTGTTAATTTTCTTATTTTCTCATGAGTGTCTCATCAAGAAAGACCTAGTTCCTATGCATCTTATATAGTTATAGAATATAAAGAATAATTATAATGAAAAAATTATCATATTTTTACATTAATTATACCTTTGAAACCAATCATGAAATATGGTTATGAAAAATGGGATATGATACAATCGTAGAGATGGTATGTCTTACATTTTCATGAGTAACGTTTCTCTTTTTCAATGATTATCATGGAAAATAGGTAAGTATTATTTTGTCTATAAAAATGATAATATCTAAAATACCACACTATTTCTTTAAATACACACACACACACACAAACACACACACACACACACACACACATATATATATATATCATCTGTGTGGTGTGATTATGAAATGAGAGTCACATCACTTCGTGAAGGTAGTAGTCAACACATCATGAGAATCATTATCATATTTTGGTTTCAAAAAATGATATATTGTATTTTGAGAATGATAAATATGTCATTATTATCATAATAATGTCATTTCTATCATATATATTAATTAAAATTATTCTTATCACCTTCCATTTAAATTTTTATTGAAAATATAATCACATCGCTTCATGGGGTGGTAGTGTGTCATACACACAAATGACGTTATTGTATCCTCTACATAATGGAAAGTAAAAAGGGTATATATGATAAAATGAATACAGATTTATAATAATTTTATAAATATCATAAATATACAATATATACATCATCATACTAAACCATGTGAGGAGATAATGGTATAACTAATGACATCAGTCTATGAGGAGGTAGTCCGACGTACACACGAACTATGATTTCGTAACATATTAGATGGAAGTGGATATGGTTGTATATTTTAAACTTATTATAAAAACATAAAAGTATATGAAATATACTGACATTTTTACATCATCATGTTTTAATAATAATTTAAGGAGGTGTAGAAAGAAATAAAATAAAAACTATAATTGAAGAACGTTACATCTTCTTCGAGTTTCCTCCTGAAGTTAGCACCATAAGCCTTCATGTGTGGAATTATTACCAACATAATTCTTATAGTATGATGGAAGGTAATATTTTTAGTGTTTTTAGGGATATTCTGAACCAAATAGGTTTGAATGTGTGAAGTGAATAGGTGAGGGGGTGGACTTTTATAACAGAGGTGAGTGTCACACTTGTAATGTTTTTTAAAAGATTCAATCATACCCATGTTTTTTTCATTCCCAAAGCCAAAAAATGGGTTATTATATAAAATAAATGATATAAGGTCAAAATATGGATATAAAATGGGTGTTGGAAAAGTTGTTAGGTCATTTTAAACCTTTATCTTCTTAGATTAAACTTCAAATAAATCAATTTTTACCTTAACATGATAAATATTTGTTATTATTTTCACTATTAATTTTGGTCAAATATTAAGTTTACATTACTATGAATTATAAATTATTACAATTCATATTATGGAATCTATTTTTTAAAATTCAATTAATAAAATTGGAAAAATTTATTTTAAAATTAATTCCATAGACGTGATAAGAAAATAGGTTTTTAAAGGGAAAATATTCAAATGTTTACAAACTTTTTATATCAAAATTCAATATAAAATTTTTTAAAATGACCTAAATTACATAAATTTATATATAATTTAACTAATTATACTTTAAATACAATTCAAAATATAATTTATCATTATATATTATTTAAACAAAAAGGTAGTTCTCTATTAAAATTTAGTACTTTCCATTAATCATCAAAAATTGAAATATTTTAGAGGAATCAAAAAAATTAAGCCTATAATAAATTTTAAATGATTATTTAATAAATTATGTTTATTTTTTCAATTTTTTTTAAACATATTGGTAAAAATTAATTATAATTTATGTGCACAAAGCGCGATTAAACCGTTTTTAGAAAATAAAATAGTTTTTCAGAAAATACTTTTTTTAGTTTCAAATGATTGTTATTATTATTTATAATAAATATATAAACTTTGAAGGTGATTAAAATATATATTTTTCTTAATTTCATTATTACGATTCATTTACACCAATTATATATATAACATATAATTTTATATTAAATTATGGTTGATTTATACTCAGGGTTGTGTGTTCTGCATGCTATTGAAATGATTAAATTTAAAGAAATACAGTTAAGGTTAATTTTTTCATGTCACATATGACATCAAATAAAAAGTTTTTATTTCATAATTTCAATGTGTTACATATATATCATTTTCTTTTAGTATATAATATATTTACTTCTGTGTACAACTTTTCTATAATCCAAAATGTAATGAGTAATTTATTTTCCTAAGTATGTAATATTATTTCTTTATACATAATTTTTGCTCAATACGTATACTTTTCCCTAAATGGAAAAACCAATACTTGAGACATTAATCTATATATAAGTTTTTCCCTTTGAAATATTCTATACATAATATTTTACTTCATATATAATATATTACTCTATATGTATTATTTTTACCAAGGAAAAAACCTAAACCTAATATATCCCCCTTATGAATAATATAATTTTACTTTGTATGTTTTGTTTGTCCCTTTGGAAAAGACTATACATAATATATACACAATCATATTAGGTTTTATCATCAAAGGAAAACCCATGAATAATATAGTCATCTATATGTAAGGTTTTACATTGGGAAGAAAAACCTACTCCATACGAATAATGATTTATACTAATACAATTTTTTTGAAATATAATGCAACTAAAAATTAAAAAAAAAATCACACCAAACTCTCATAATTGATTTAAACACATTATGACCACCTCTAAACCTATAGTAGATGAAAAATAACTATAAAATAAATACCCAAGCCCATCTAATTATGGAGACATGATTCCTAATCAAAACCAATAACTGTAAAACCTATATGTAATCATGATACACATGGTTGAAACTAGATCCAACCCAAAACACTATTTTAGAAAATCAGTATTTCAATAACTTTTTATTTAACTCTTAAATAAAAATATTTCATCAAAGATAAAGTAAGTTAATGTTTTTTGAAAAAATTAAAAAAATATCATAGCAAGATTAGTCTAGGATGTGACAACTTCCCCCAACATAAGGTTTATCATCCTTATAAAGATTTTCATGCATACTCTATGAACCATCCTGGTCTCAAAGAATCAATTCATGATCCAAATCCCATGTCTTCCATCGATTATTTCTACGCTAAAACTAAACCCAAACCAACTCCACTATTGAAAAACCATTCCAACTCACACATTATGGATATGGTTATTCCCTTAAAATCTATTATTATTCCCAATTGTTAGTGGTATTAAAGAATTACCAATTTACATATATCACACCCAATTTTTTTTTGATTTAATTGGTCTAAATTAGACTATAAGTCACTTGGTTCCACATCAGAGCATCACTCAACCATTTCCCTAAAAATACATTATCTTTTTTTAAGATTATATCTATTACATAAGGCCCCTCCTCATTGTTCATGTCACCATGCTACCCATAAAAACTAACATTAGATGAAGTTGGTCACCCCAGTAGCCTATTTCCTTAAATCACCCTATATTTTTGTACCTAACTGAAATCCTTCATCTTGCGGTTATTATTTACCAGATGTACTAAATCAACCTAATTTCCAATGACCGATACACACAACATGGTATTTTATTTTCACCATAAAAATGGATTATTTTATCACTTTAACATAAAAAAACTAAAACTAAATCATGTTTTTTATATTAATATGTCACTCCTAAGGAATACCAAAAACTTATCAAAAACAGAATCCATATGCTTATATAAATGATGGTGTTCTACCCACTATAGAATATCCCTTATCACTAAACCAAGATCATGATTCTATCTAATATCCACTTCCATACAAACACTAACACTCATGAACCTTGCAAAAATCCCTCAAATATGTCCACATCCCATGAATTTACCCAAATTCCAATGGTACCACATTTCCTCATGCAACTGTTATCCACTCTAATGATAGTCAATCATGATACACCTTATACCAAAGGATCTAAATCATGGTCTACTAACTTGTTAATCACCACGTGACTCTCATATTCCATACCTCAACTGGACCAACCTAGTCATATAAGAAACTAAAAATCACATTGGTTCCCAACTCATAACAGTTAAAGAACATTATTATTTATTATCTATCTTAATGAGCCACTCATCCCCTTACTGTTTCTCAAGACCCAATAGACAGTTAAGAAATATTAATCTTATTTCAGGTTCTGATTAAATCTATGATTAAGAGAGTTCACTGAAAGATACAAAGGCCTTGACGTCTAGATATAAATAGAAAGGATGATCAAACTTTTGGTTTAATGAAGGTGTTTATTGAGGTAGTGGAAACAACATATAATTAGAGGTTTCCAATTCTAAAAGGTAGTTTACCATAAGCTTCAACAGATGGTGTGAACTATTTAAAAGGTTTTATATTTCTATAAAATATGTGTGGAACCACATGCATTGGTTATGGAGTATAATTTACTTGAATTATAGAGAAACTATTTAGATATCAAGATTTTATAGTTGAAAATGATAATACTTGAAAAATTCAATGAAATAAACATTTTTATTGTTCTCCCATGGAGATGGGACTAACATAAAAAACCAAATAATCTTTTTGTGTTCACATAACATTCCTATCATTCATATTTCATGACTTATATTGTGTTTTTTTCATGGAATACTTAATGAAAAGTTCAACTTAGCACAGAAATTGGATTTCATTTCCTTCCCATATTCCTATAATCTAAAATCGATAGATGTTTTATAGGTTCAAACCCACTGTGTAAATCATTCAGAGAGTGTGATCATCTAGTGAACCAATGTTTCTGGTTCCTATAATTACATAGGTAGTCCTTCCCAACTTATGGAATTAAATATTGTGGTTCTTAATCATAGCACACTTGGTAGTATATCATGAAATATTCTTAAGCTTTCCTCAATGTTATATATGTTTTAGTTGGTATTAATACCATTAAATTATATATAGTTAAAAGAAATAAATATTTATGTTGATAATTTAAGAAAAATAGACATTATCTTTGAGAGGATACATATGAAATATTATCTCATACAAAAGGATTTGGAAGCTATGTTTGGTGGAGTAAAGACTAACAAGTTGGATAAATGTGAATAGGAATGGTTAGATAGAAGATAAATTTGTTTGGTGAGGATTTGACTAACCCAAATCATTCAATTTAATATTTGTGAGAAGAAGACTATAGATGAGGTGATGGTATCACTAGTTGATATATATGTGAAACCTTTTAAAAGTAACAAGGTGTTTATTATGAGCTAACTATTCTATATGAGGTATAATATGGTAGGTCATCAAAAGATCGTGTGAAAGAATTAAACAAGACTTGGGGACATATCAACTATTTTAAGGTAGATTTTATTGATTATTTTTGTGAAATTATTTAATGGTCATCACTATTAGAATCATGGGATGGAATGTTCACATTAGGGATTATCTCTAATGGTAAAACTGAATTGATGTGTGTGGATGTTCAAAACATGATCCTACATGAATAACTCAATAGAAAGGAAGTAAAACACCTTTTTTTAATGTATTGAATTCTAAAAGATGCTAGAGTTTACCTAAAAGTATATGTTTAATTTGACTATAATATAAATTAATAGAGAAAATTTTAAGAAAATTGACTCATTTAGGTCTCACCTACCAGCATTTGGTGAAACATGGATATTTTTTGAGTAATTATGAATGTTGCAAGAAATTTAAATGAATTAAATATTATATAATTAAAAAAAACTATGTTCAATGGAGGGATATAAGAACATGTTTCCTATTTTCAACATACTGATTGAGTCATGGTTGGTTAATTTCAGAGCATCTTTCTTTTTAATGGTATAATGTGGGTGCCTTATCAATTATGTATCTGAAAGATATTTGAAAGTGTTTATCTAGTGGATGATTGTTAGAGGAAATATTTTCAAACATTTTACTTTTAATTTAAATTTTTTAATCACATCAATTTGGTATTTTATGGGAAATTATTACATTTTTATGTTTCAAGAGTAATTTGATATTAATTGTGAAATTAGCTTAATTTTGGAATTTAAAATAATTTAAATCAATTTTGTAATTCAAATATAAATTTTTCTATACTAATATAAATGGTCAAATTATTTTTTTGGATGATATAATTGATGGGTTAAATTGAATAATAACAGAATCCAAACATTTTAGGCCCTAATGAATATCATAATGTTGACCTTGGAATTTGTGATCAGTTTTCTAGAATTTAAAATATGGTCCCAAATCTAACACATTGATGGGACAATAGAGATGAAATTTTATATATAGATATAGAATATATGAATATACATTTTTAATTTTTGTTTAAATGTGTGATTTTTAATTTTTCATTGTTATTAATGCATTAGAAATATGAGATGGGGAATACAAAGAGTCTTCAATTTTGAAATAATTTCTTTAGTAATTCAGCTGTATAATTCTGAACACATGCCAAAATAATGCAAAAATATTTAATGATAATTGAAAAAATTAATAAAAAAACATTTAAGAAGACAAATTTCCTAAATTTATCCATTTACTATCCCAAATGTGTGTGAACATTATACATACATATTTAGAGCCAATTTTGTTACTTCTCATGGTTCTAAATTTGTACTTCACCTCCTTTTAAAGGAGTTGGAAACTTTAGATATAATTTCATATTAGAAGTGATTTTTTACTATAATATATTTATACATTTCTGATACATATTGTATTTTCTATCTTCTTTCTCAATATACTATTTTTCTTTTCTTTTTTGTGTTTTTCCATTATACCTTTCATTATGATCTATTTTACTCATGATCTTAAGTTACTAACATGAATAATTACATGAGGGAGAAATATAGTAAATAACCCAAGGGTTTTGATTAATTATTAATGTTTAGTATTTTTTAAGAGTTAGGCTAAGGGTGATCTTAGTGGGAATGGTGCTTTTATGTATCCACTTTCCATGAGAGGCTTATATTTTTCTTTTTCATTATTCTCCCTCGATTAAGGAGGTAGATAAGTGGTGTACTTAGAGATATTAAAGAGAAACATATTAAAAAATTGGTAAGAAGTTTTTTTTACACATATGATTAAGAATGATCACTAAGTGAATATAAATCTAATAATAAAGTGATAATGGTTCAATCTAGGTAACTCTATCAGGAGGACTTTCATTCCTCAGTGAATTTATTTTGTCTGTATTAATTTTGTATTTAATCTATATTCAAATTTAATTTCTAGTTTTGAATTCATAAAAAATCACAAATTTTTTATTAGTAGATAATTAATTGAATTAGAAATGTTATGTTATTGGCCAAAAATTTTCCTCAAGAGAGATGGAATTCGTTATCCAAAATACTACATTAGAAAAAATAAACTTTTTTTACCACAACCAGGAATTGGAATGCATCAAAAAATGGAATAATTTTCAAGGATTTCAAGATCAAATTACTATTAAAACCTATAAATGTAACAATAACCCTTAAAATAGAAAATTAGTGGGATTAAAACCTTGAAATTAAAATAAAATTATTGAAAATATTAGCATTGAAAATTATCTTACACTTAAACAATGCATTCCTAGGAATTCAATTAATTCAACCTAATGAAAATGTGTCCTTCCAAGGTATAATTACACATGTTAGAAAAGATAAAATTAGAAAATTCATCCATTTATAATAATTCCTTGAATTTTGTGTGAACTTTACACACTATCTCACATTAATCTAAGTTCAAATTCCAGTTCTAAGAGTGAAACAAATAAATCAAAGTGGAATTAAAATTTTACTAAGGATCATTTTTCAATTTTCACTTCTCCCTAAGTTCTTTATTCCCAATTTCCATTATCTTCTTCCTTGATAAAACCCAAATTAAATAATTATAATTCAATTCCCCCTTCTTCATATTAGGTTAAATATTCCACTTACCTAAATTAATTAATTTATTATAATTATTCCTTATAAGTTTTTATGTTTATAATATTTTGTTTTTATTTTTGTTTTTTTATTATTAGTTCTTAATATCTCATAACTTCATATGGGATCCCAATTTCCCATTTTACTCTATCTGAGAAGGAATTATATGAATAAAGAAACATTTTTAGTTAGCTCCCAAATGTATTCTTTTTCGGAATGAAAAAGTTGAACAAGAAAGAGTTAAAAAATATAGTTCCCCCATGTTATTAAAAAATTCACTCAACAATCATTCAATTTAAGTAATTTAAAAAATATTGAAATCACATAAAACTAGAATATAATTCTAGAATAGTAACTATAGATTTGATATATAATTTTTCTATCCTAAAAACACACTAAAAAACATGATAACATAAAAACGATTAGAACCAATCTCACACACATAGACTATTATCACTACATTTTTTATTAAAAATTAATATATCACCTTTCCATATGGGATTAAATTACATAGTAACAAATAAAAAATAAAATATTAAGATAACCTTAATTTTATAGCAACCACAATGAGTTAATATCCTAGATAATACCATTATAAGACAAAAAGAAGTAAGAAAATAACAGAAGAAATATATTAAAATAAAAAATAATAATACAGAAATAAAAAAAAAGATAAAATTAAAGGGATAAATATTGGTTTAAACCCCCAAAAAGGAGCTAGGGTTTTACTACCCCTATTTAGATAGTTCTAGTGGGTTACCCTAATTTGAAGGTTATTGTGTTTTCTTTCTCGTGAACAAAAACAAATTATTTTCTCATGTGGTCATTTATTTAGAAATATTGTAAAGGAACCCATGGATAGAGTATATTATATCCACCCCCATTGCAATACAGTACAAATCATATGGTGGGGGAAGAAATAAAAATTGGTCCTCCTCCTTTTCTTTAGCCAAACAATCTTTATTATGTTTTTCATTAACTTCTTTCAGGGACTTATCAATTGAATATTTTTGACCCATAATTTTGGTAATGGGAAATTTAGTGATAATTTAATTTTTTTAAGTGAATTATACCAAGATGAATCAATATATAAATCCTCAAGTTCAAGTAAAATAGTATAAAATTTAGTTTCTTCAAACAATTTCATTGGGATATCCTCGTGTACTCCTTATAATAATTGTTTAATAGATTCACAGAGCTTTAGGTGTTCCTCATCAAGAACATAATATTATTATTAATCATCCTCCTAGCTAATATAAGTATTTTTAAAATCTAAACAATTAAAATATAAGGATTTAATAGTCAATTAATATTTAATAAAATCATAATAAAAAGGGTCCTGAAAAATATTCTCTCCCTTAATTTTCTCAGATTAAATTTATTTGTATTTACCTATTTATATTAGAGTTTTATTGTAGGATATGGAAGTAGCTAGTTGGGATCCTCCATATTTTCATGAAATTTAACCATTTTAGTTATATATTCTTCCAAAGTAATAGATTTTTCGAGTGGTACTAATTTCTCTTTCATATGGACAAGAGAATCAATTATATTTTCAAGTTTTAAAAATAATTATCCAAATCATCTTGATCAACCACATCTACATAAATTAGAATTAATTATTAATAAACTTCTTCTATATATTGATGAGATATGTTGAATAGATTTTAAAGTAATTTATTCTTTTCCTCCTTGGGTTCTTCAAGCTAAATAATTAATGGGGATACTTCTTAAAACACTAGTTCTGGTTCATTCTCTAGTTTTTTATCATTGAATACAAAGACATATTGAACTATCCAATTCATTTTTCTATCATTGTTTTTTATTTTCTCTTTATGTCCTTGAAAATGGGATTATTCATCAATATGAACTTATTCTTGCATGAAAGAGTGATTTTTCCATGAAGAATAATTTTAATTCCAAAACATTATGGGTAAAAGAATATTTTAGTTTTTTTAAATGAATTAAAAAAAATTATTTAAAAAATTACAATAAAAATAATGAGTGAAAACCACATGGATCCCCTAAAAAGATTCCTATTTTTTTCTTATCTTAGGGTGGTGAAAATATATAGTTTAGTTTTCTAGTGTATCATAGTAGCTAATCAAGGTCACCTATCTTAAAGATATTTTGTGGTGAAAACACTCTCCACTTTTAATTAATTTTTTATTTTTTATTTTTTATTTATATTTATGAAATAAAATTAATATAAATTATAGTTCGATAATATTAAATGAAATAATTAAATTAAATATGTAAATGCAATGTAAATAGAATAAATGAAAATATAATAAAGTTAGAATGAAATGAGATACTCTAGGTAGAATCACCCAAAGTGAAATTTCATTTTCTTATTATTAGTTTCATATTTAATTAATGAACACAATCCATAATATATTTGAATATCCTTGTTTTTATTATTTTTTAATATATATTTAACTCAATCTACTACACTACATATCCACTTGCTACCTGAATGTTATCTTCTTCTTCTTATAATATTCTCCCTTGATCAAGGAGTTAGATGTTAAATGTTGTAGATATAGATCAATTTATATTCAAAACCAATTAATAATAGGATATTCACACATATGATTGAGTTTTTTCATTAAGTAAATATGAAACTAATAATAATACAATGAAAGTTTCGTCTGGGTGATTCAATTAGGAGTATCTCTTTTCTTTCTAAATTCATTTTATTTTCATTAATTATGTTTTTACTTGCATCTATGTATTTACTCTTAGTTTTTAAATCTATATTCTCAAATCCCCATTTCTTTACTTTTATTTAATAAATATAATGTAACAAATAAAATAAAAATTGAATTATAAGTATTCAGTGTTTGTACCTTGAAATATTCTTAAGAGAGACAACCCTGGTCAGCCATTATGTTACACTAGGAAAACAAATTATAAAATTTTCACTTACCTATGATAGAACCATTAATGTTGAATACTAATAAGTCATAATAAAATGATATTTGAGTATCTGAATAAAAAATAGTGGATTATTGTGGCTCAAAGGATTTAGACACATCCCAGGGATACAGATGAATCTAATTTCTATATGATTAATTGATGAGAAAGGATATAGTAAAAACATCACTAATGGAGTCTGTAAGGTGACTTGTGGATCCCTTTCAGTGGAAATAAGAGTAAATTATTGAATACTATATTTTATAGAAAGATCAATCAGAAGTGAAATGTTTGAAAAAATATCCTCTAAATATCTAGAAGCATTGAATAACATACTTGGTCATTATAATGAAAATAATATGAAGGTTATAGTAGGAAGAGTCAAATTATTTGGAACACAACTCAATATCAATATAAAAATGTTCAAGTGTATTTAATACAAATCACCCTATTTCTTATATTTTATTCTATAATAACACCCACCTTTTTAATATGTTTGATATAAAAAACAAGGGTTGTAAGTGTGATTGGGAAACCTTTTTCTCAAATTCAATATAGCTATCCAAATTTTTTAGATACAATTCTTGTTATATTCATCTCAATTTTTCTTCCCAAAAAGGGATGAAATCAAATCCTCTTATTTATTGTAGTTAGGGTACTTCATTAATAAAAACATATCTTTTTTCCAATGTATAAAACACACAATATTCTAATTTTATTCCTTATATGTTACTAAAAAATAAAAAATGGAATAAGGAAGGGTTTATTTGTGTCTAATTTGAAACAATGAGCCTAAGAGTTTCCTAGAAATATAAGCTTATCATTCTCTCTATTATTAGCATGGGAATTGATCTTTCTCTTGTTATAACCCTATAAATTTTGTATTCTTATATTATTATACTGATAATATTTCTTTTTCTTGAGTTATATTATCCACTTTAGTAATAAAGGAAAATATTTACCTGATTATTGAATCTTCTTCTTTGGAAATTCATTTGGGGATGGTAAAAATTTTCATATAGTCTTTTCTCCATGCCATGTTTTCCCAAAACATTCACATATATTTGTTTTCACTTTAAAATTATTACTTTTCCACATACTATTATGAATTATATCCTATTTATTTGTAACCACTTTCTTTCCTTTATTACTAGAATAAATTTTTACATTTTCAATTTTCTTGGATACTACCAAGGGATCTGGTCATAATATCAATAATTTCTTCCTGACACTCTTAACTTCTTTGTATTTTTCATATGACTTATTTTTAGCCCTTTTAGAACAAGACTTAATAATTTTTTTTCTAAACCTCCTAAAAATTTCTCAACATACTAAAATTTACTAATAAGTTAATTTATACATACCTCTACTTTGTGACCCTCTTTTACAAATCTTTCCCATACTTATTCTAAAGAAGAAAAAAAATCTATTTTGGGTTGATATATTTGATAATGTTTTGATCACAACTTGTTTCTTCTGAGAATCCGTCCTCATATTCTCACCATATCTCCCACTTGGTTCATTCCTTTTGATGTTCGAAGGGATCAAATAAAAACTAATAGGGGGGGGGGGAGGTTGAATCAATTATTCACTTTTTCTATGTTCTAATAATTTAAATACATAACCCATGTATCCTATTAAATTTCACATACTTAACATATTTTTTTAAATACTCATGAATGAAAAATTAGGAAAGAAAGTAAAGAACATGATATTTAAAAGGTTCGACCTCAGTGTGAGAACCTACATTCTTTCCATATCGACTCCCGTGGGTCAATGAAAATTTACTATTATGAAGAAGTGAATATAACTTGTGAAAAATCTCATTAGACACCATCTATGTCCCAATATAAATGATTATACTAAGTCCTGTTAGTTTACAATGTTTTCTTATGAAGAATTGAGAAAAATAATAATAATTAATTTGTTCAAACTGCTCCACAAATTATCAGTCTATATCCTTAGTCTGATTTGGATGGGTCTGATGCACTTAGTTTTATGAGGTTGGGTCTGATGGAATCAGTCCAATCTTCTCATTCCAGTAAAAAAAAATTATTAGTCTGACCTTATTCTAATATCTCAATCTAGAAAGAAGACTTTTACAATAATTTATCTAACACTCTACCTTTTCCACATGTTTAATTGTATTATAAGTATGAATGTCCTCTAATCCTATCTATAGCAAACTCAAAATAAAAAAAGAAGGAAACTAAAATAATTCTCCTGCTTACTCAAATTAAAAAACTCTAAGATTTACATAGTCTTTAATTTCAACTTTTATTGTTCCAAATATTCTCAGGATTTCACCAAAACCAATATTCTCTTTAGTCTGATATAACATCCTCATCATCAATCTAATGTAACTTCATTACAATATAACCCCCCACCTCATTATGATAAACTTCTTCAACTCATTATGATGAACTTTTATACCTCACTATGATATGTCTCTCTTCCTCCTCTCATTAAGATCTAAATTTCTTACTCTACTCATTATAATCTAATTATCTTCCTCTTTAAATTACGATCTGACACAGTTATCTCATTACGATGAGCTTCCTCAGCAGATTAATTATCAGTGTCACGTCTCATCCGATTGAAAACATGATGTATCTCTTTATTTATTTATAAGTAAACACAACTCTTTTATAATATTCACTTATTTTAATAACTGATCCCACTTTGATGGATCAGCATCAGAAACTATGATCACTCCGATGCAATATCGGTGTGAGTAATTAATTTTGATGAATTAGTGGATGTTCTTGATATGATGGATAGACATCTTATTCTAGTCTGATGGATCTTCCTCAGATCTATCTAACTAAAATTATACATTAAAATATATTTCCAATTTTATTGGAAAACTCAATATAATGTTCTAAATCCAATGATAGCTCAACTCAAAAACATTGAAATTATTCATACTTCATCAGTTTCACAAATTCAGGCTTCTGAAAACTTTATTGACTGGTAATTTTGGATCTAATATTCTCTTCCATTGTTTCTATAACCAATAAAAACTATTATGAGACATTTAATAGACTCTATTTTTAAAAGTCCTTTATCATAATACTTTATCATTATTTCTGATAAATCCATGACTAGAAAAGAATCATCTAATTTAAGGTTAAAATTTTTAAGAACATTCTAACTCTTGGCATCATGGTCTTGTTTAATTCTCTTCAGTATCATTATAATTTCCTCAATCCATAAATTTTTAATTTTTAAATAACATCGGGTTCAATGAATATTGTATTTCATGCTGATGGATCTGATTTAGATAGTGAGTAAAATAAAAAACATTATAGAAATTCCATCTTCCATATTCCTTACACCTTCTATTTCATTTACTAATCGGTCCAAAAACATATATTTTGAAACCTATATCTAGAAAAAAACTTTTTGAAATATAAAAAACTTTCCCCCCCTTTTTATTTATATTAGAACATTTAGAAACTTTTACATATTTTTTTCGAAAAAAATATTTTAAAAAAGATTATTTGTCAACAAATACAAATACATTATCAAAATAAAACATCATAAAGGTTCTTCAATCTACACCTTTAGATTTGTGACAACACAGATTAATATATTTTTCATTTATAAGAAATAATTCAAAAATCATATTTTGAAAAAACTCAATGTTTTTAACTTTTATTAAAACATATCATGTCTTAAAAGAGAGTGTCCTGACACCACATTACGTGATAAAGTATATTTTTTAAGTAATTACATCCCCTAGTGATAAGAAACTTTTGTGGGTAGGTAAGGATGAAATTTCACCAACTTTATTTTTATCTTAATACTTTTTTCTCGCCCCCATTTTTTTATAACAACATATACATATTCATAAAATAGAGATAAGAAAAAACTCTTGAAAAAGTAGAAAGTTATTAATTTATATCCTCCTTTGTTAACAAAATACGAAGCATGGGAGGTATTACTTATGAGATTTAGAAAGTCATTAGGGGAGGATGAACATGAAGTTACAACCTTAACTCAATAAACCTTTATTTGGGAATTTCCTTTGTGAAGATATCAGAAATTTGATACTAAGTTGAGATATATTTCAGAAAAACATCTCGAGTGGAAAATTTATATTTTATAATGTGAAACTTTATATAAATGTGTTTCGATCTTGAATGTTGGACAAGATTTTTGGAAAGCTTAATTGCACACTAATTATCACAATGTATCTTCACTGATTTTGAAAATGTTACTTTTAAATTTTCTAGATGAACTTGAATCCAAAACATTTAAGTACAAGCATGAGTAGCTGTAAAATATTTTAGTTCTTCTGTGCTTAATATAACTGAACTTTTTTTTTTCTATTCTAAATTTCATAACATTAACCCAAAAAATTGTTCCTTATAAGGTTTATTTTCTATTATTACAATCTCCATAGCGATCGATATTAGTATAACCATGAAACATCATCTCAAAATTTCTTTTTCATAACAACACTTGTGAATTTCTTATTTTGAAATATCTCATAATTATATTTAATTATAACATATTTTATTCTTTCGGATTACTTTGATACATGGTAGTTAAATTCATAAAAAAAATAACACAATGCCTTGAGGATATAAGGTAAAGTAGACTTCCAATATGCTTCTAAAATTCTTTTTGATTCATACTTCTTCCAGACTCATATTTACTCAACTTTATCCCCGCTAAGATAAGAGTTTAAACTTATTTGGATTCTATCATACCCAAATTTTGTAACAATTCCTCTTCATAATTTTCTTGAGATTAAAAAAATATATTTTTCATTTTTTTTGAAATTTTAAACCAAGGAAGAATGTTAATTCTCAAAACATTGACATATCAAAGTTCTTTTTCATTTATTTAGAAAATGTTTTATATAAATATTCTCTATCCCCAAACATAAATATATCATGCACATAAACAATTATAATTAATGTTATAGAGTCAAAAAATTTCATATATAGGTTTCTACCAACTTTTCCTTGAGAAAAATTGAACATTATAAAAAAATTTAAAGCATAGAATACCAGACATATAGAGCTTATTTCATCCATATATAGATTTTTAAATATAATATTTTTAATCCTTATCAAGTAGAAAACCATGAGGTTGTTTAATGAAAACCTATACTTTAATTTCTACATTGAGAAGTGATGAATTAACCTCAATCTGATATAATTATTAATTCTGATTAGCAACCACTGCTAGAAACATTCTGATAGTTTCTAACCTTGTGATGGGGGAACTGTTTCATCAAAATTCACACCTTCCACCTATGTATTTTCTTTACAATCAAGATTGGCATTGTTTCTTGAAACTTCTCTAGGTTCATTAAACTTATTTCAATAAACCCACTTTGTTCTGATAACATTTTTACCTTTCATACATCAAACGAGTTCCCATGGTTCATTTTTTTCAATTATATCCAACTCTTTATTCATATAATTCACCCATTATTTTCATAGAATAGCTTTTAAAACTGATTATGGTTCAAATTTTAATATGATTGAAGTTTGATTTTATAATCTCATCTTTCTTCTGGTCTGAATTGGAGCCTTCTAATTCCTAATAATATTTTTAGTCTCAACATGTTTTTGTATAATAGTAAATTTTAGAGTTCCTATTCATGTGTCACTTTCATTGTCACATGATTCATTTGAATCTTCTTTCACATTACTTTTATCACTTCCATTTTTTTGAAAACATCCAGTTTTTCTACCTTAGCTTTCATAGAAACGTTTTTTAGGAAGTCATCTTTTCAATAACATATATATAAAAGAGTCCACAAACTTTTGAAATCATTTTTTCTAACACTTTTAACTTATTATATTTGGTGAATAAATCATAAAATTTCATTACCTATCTTTATAATCAAACTTCCCTAGATCAGTTTTTTTTCATTTTAAGTAAACATGGAATTCCAATGAAATTTAAGCACTTCAAGGAATTTTTCTTATTATACCAAATTTTATAAGAATTCATGTTATATTATGGCCTCAAAATACATATGTTTTTAACATGTACATTAGTACTTACAACTTATATCCAATTTAACATTGCAATTTTTTATTCTGCTAACATACTTCTTCCCATTTCCACCAAACTTATATTCTTTATTTCTGATACTCTATTTTTTTTGTGGAGTGTATGGATAACTATACTGATTTTGGTACCATGTTTTTTAGATAATTTTCTAAAGTATTGCTTATAAATTCGATACAATTATTTGTTCTTAACTTCTTTACATAATACCCTGTTCCTTACTTAACTTATTTTATAAAAAACTTGAACATTTCCATACCCTCTGAATTTTCTTTCCTAAACAGGATATTCTTTATATGATGAAATAATTAATAAAAGTGATAAATTATAAATTTATTTTTGTTAATTGATGTCTCATCAACCCGTATAAATTGGCATGAATAAGTTTAAGAGGCCTAATAGACTGAACCTCAACTCTCTTATGGCTTGTTTTAGTCAACTTCCCTTCTGTACATGTGATACAAACATCTTTATCTCCGATTTTTAATTATGTAAAATAACATACACCATAAAATTTAGGATGTTTATTCATTTTTTAGCCAAGGTGGGAATATCAATAGTGACACAACTTATTCTAATATTCAGCACTTAGATAACATGAATTGTTAAGTTCTCCAACTTGAAAAATATTCCCACTGGTACTTTATCCTTTTGTGATAATTTTTCCATATTTCACACTTTTTATAATACCTAAATATTTTATAAAAATAACATATTTTCATCATGTCAAAGTTGACTTATACAAAGTAGGTAATGTTTTATCCCATAAACAAATAAATATTCTTTATATTTTAACTTTTGTTCTTCAATATCATCCATTATGATTCCTATCATTTTTTAGGAACTATCACCCCCAAAAGTAATAGAATCTCCATTATGATTGTAAACCTGTTTCAATATTTTTCAATGACATTTCATGTGTAAAGAACAAACACTACCAAGTATCCATGTTTTTTTCTTTTTTACTTTCTTTCAAGGCAGTATCAACAACAAAATATATTTCTTTAACATTCTTAGTTACATCATCCTTTTATTTTCTCTAATATGAATCTTGTTCTAGAAAGAGTGGAATACATATTTTGGAATGATGACCAGACTAGTCACATCTTCCACAAACTTCATCTAAAAATTCAAATTGGGGTTTTTTTGAAATTTTTATAACATCCTTATATTTTTATTTTCTAACTTCTTGTGAGTTAGGAAAGTTACTCAATCTAATTTCACTATTTCTTACACTATTTTTAAACCTTCTTCCTTGAAGTGATAATCTATTCCAAAAATTATAATTCATATACCCATAGATTCCTCAAAACCAAATGAAACAATCAAATATTGATTTTCTATTAAAGTATGATCTTTCTTTATATAATCTTTTTGAGGTTAAAACTTATTCCTACTCTAACATACTCTAGGCATGGACCATATTTCCTTCTGAGTGAGTTTTGAAATTTTTTAGATGTGATAAGTTTCTAAAATCATATCTCTACCCAAAAATTCATAGTACCATTTTTCTCAACTATAATATTATAAAAAGTAGACGAAACATTAATTTTGGAGGGTGATGAATTTAAATGATTCTAGATCTTAGCTTTGTCAACAAATTTAGAAGTATCAAATTTTAATTTTAAAGATTTGATGAAATTTTCATTCAACTCTTTCAAGGTACATTGAGAATCATGAAGTTTTTTTGAGACTTTTTTACTTCTTCTTCCTTAGTTTCTAGCTTCTTACTGAGATCTTTAATCATATTTCCTTGTTATGTAATTATTTGTTTGTATATTAAGATCTCTTTAATGTATTCTTCCTCCTTCATGATGAAATATTTTCTTCCATTAGAAACTTCTTCACAATATTTCTTAATTAATCTAATTTTTTTCTCGAGGGTTTTGTTTTTCTCAAAATTCGAGAAGTTCTGTTATGATCTAATACTCTCTATACGATTATTCACCTCCTTCTTCTTAACTATTTGAGGAGTCTTAAATTTTCTCATCTTTTTTAGTGAATGTTCTAACATTTTATAAACTATTATCTTTTGAACATTTTTATAGTTTAATCAGATTTATATTTTTTACTCAGTATACTTATCTTATTCCATTTAAATTTATTCTTGGATTTGTTGGATGAATTTTCTCATTTAGAATTTTTTCCATGACTTCCATTAATTTTTTTCATCAGAATATTCTAGATATTATCCAACATTATTCTTGGGGAAATTCATAGAAAATTATCCGATTAAACGACACTTAAAACATTTTATAGGAAGTTAACCTCCATACTTTCTACTTACTCTTCAATGGTTCTTAGATATAACAGACATGATTTTTTCATTCATATCATTATCCTCATTATCTTCAGTTTCATAAGGATCAACATCTTTAAAATTTTGAAATTTAATTTTTCTCATTGATTCAAAATACATTTCATCATTTATATTATTTTTGAAAAATGAATCATTTATCATTTCATAACAAATAAGAAAGATATGCAATTCATCAAGAGATAAATCACCCTTATATTTTAAATAAGAAATTTTAGAATCAAAACTATCAAGAAAGTTTATCATTAGTTTCTTAAAAATTATAGAATCTGCCAGGATAAAACTGAATCCTATGCTGTAGAAAAGAATTCCTTTACTCTTGTGAAGTATTCATGAATAGTTTCTCCATATATCATTCTTAGGTCTTCATACTTACTTCTCCAAATTTTTATCTTTGATTCCTTCACTTAACTATTTCGTTAGAAAATAATTTCTTGATTGTCTCACACACTATTTATGGTTTTGAGACCTATCACCTTCATATAAATGATTTATGATAAGTTCATAAGGGTATAATTTCTAGACTTTACATTAAGTTACATATTTCTCTCATTATAAAACTTCATAGGATAATCATTCTCAATAGGTGGAAAACCAATTATAGTAGCATAAATAACTTCTTGGACAAGAGATAGAAGATAAGGAATAATTCAATTTTTTCATCCATAATTTGTTTTCCATAAAATGTTAGTATTACTCTACAGTTCATCGAATTGATATTATCCATGATAAGGATTAAAAATGGTAACCCTATATCTAATAGCAATTTAATTTCCAATGGAAAAATAATAACTGAAGGGGGGGGGGGGGGTTGAATCAGTTTTTCAGTTTTTCTATGTTCCAATACTTTTAAAACTTAACCCCTAAAACATATTAGATTTCATATCGCTATTATCATTTATTAAATAATAATTAGTTGGAGTATAGTAATAAAATTAAATAACATGAGATTGATAAGGTTTGGCATTAGTGTGAGAACTGATATCCTTTCTATAGACACTCATTTGGGTCTATAGAAATTCAATATTATGGATAAGTTAATAAAACTTGTTCAATATTCTATTAGACAAATCCTATATCCCGATAGGAATGATTATACTGACTCCCATCAATTTAAAAAAATTTATTATATAAAATTGAACCAAAACAAAAGAATAAATACTTTCATCAAACTTCTTTGAAAATACTCAATCTGAATCCTCTATCCAATTTGGTTGTGTCTGATTCTCTTAGTACAATGAGGTTGGGTTCCATGGGCTCAACTTGATGAATTTAGTCCAATGTATTCAGTAAAATGAACTCATTCACAATATTTATTACTCAAACTCTTCTCAAATACTCAGTCTATTCTTATTAGTCTGATGAAAAATTTTTATTGGTCTAACCTTATCATTTGATATCAGTTCCAAAAATAAGACTTTGACAATAATTTATATAGTTCTCCACTTTTTCAGCATGACAAAAAGGATTATAAGTTTGAATATACTCTGATTATATTTATAGGTGACCCAGAATAGAAAATGTACGAAACTAATTTTTTTACCATTTACTCAAATTCAAAAACATTGAGATTTAAACATACTTGAATTTCAACACTGACTATTTCAAACCTTCTCAATATTTCACCAAAATCATTCTTCTCTTTAGTCCGATATAAATTACTCAAATTTAATTTGATGTATCTTTATTATTATGGAACTTCCTCAGCTCATTAGGATGAAATTAATCATCTCATTACGATGAAATTTCTTATCTCACTATTTGCTGGATTTCTTCCTCTACACATTACGATCTGACTTTCTTCCTCTTCTCATTACGATCTAACTTTTGCAGCCCATTACGAGGATCTTCCTCAAAAGATTACTTATCGATGTCATAGCTCATCTGATTTAAAACTTGAACTCTCCCATTTTTTCTTTTTAAATAAACACAACTATTTTATAATCATAACGTATTTTCAAAATAGTGTATTAAAATAAATCAAAATCCTCTAATAAAATCAATGATATATAATTTAGATAAACACTTGTAATTTGGAAAGAAGAGTTCGTTTGGAAAATAATTTTTATTTTTCATAAAAATAATATTATAAACATGCAAATACCATAAAATAAGAGGTACTAAAATTATATACTAGGAATATGAAAATAAAATTCCTACTAAAATTTTGAAACTAAAGTGAAAACATGTGAAAATAGTGTTTAAGAAACTTTTTAAATGATCCACTTCATTGCGGTTTAAGGGAAAATAAAAATGATTCAATAAAAAAAGGAATAATTGTTTTCATAAAACCAGAAATTAATTAATAGGTTTTTAATGATAAAAGGATTGAATTTATAAAAAATGGTTCATTATAACATATTATGGAGTGTACTTGAAAATGGGGGATAAATTAAGAAGTTCCCTTTAATTGAGATTTCATATCAGGAGAAATTAAAATAGAAATCTTATAAATCATGTATTTATCATCAAAGAATGAATAATTGAGAAAGGTAAATATGTTTGGAGTATAAAAATATTATTTATTAGAATTAAATAATAGCAATTTATCATTAAATTGGGGTAAAGAGAGAGAAAGTGTAAGCCAAAGGAGAAAATAACGGTTTAAAAAGAAACCCTTACCTTATGTCCAAAAGTGTTTTGAACATGAAAATAATGTCCTAGATAATGAAGTTAGATTCATTAATAATTTAATCCAAAATTTTTTAAAATTATATTTTATTTATTATAATTTTATTGTGTTTATTTATGACTTTTTCTATGACTTATAAGATTCACTATTGTCATTCAATAGTATTCGTTTCTTTGGTTTTCATGATTGGTTCACCTGTATACAAGTACAAATGATCATGTAAAAAGGGAATAGTTATATAGAATTAAAATTATATGTTATTAATGTAATTATAGAATATTAAATGGTATTATATACAATTTTTTTCCATATATGAGATGATTAATTTTAAAAAATGATAATTATAACCGTTTAGATTAATTAGGTGTTTTTTAAATCATCGCACACTACTTTTGTTTTATTAATAAATATTGTGTATGTATACTTGTTTCATAAAATTAAATAAGTTTTAATAAATATATTATATATGTATTAATCCTAAAAATAGTTTTATGACCATCCTTGAATGTGGTATTTAAAAATTAAAAATCGTCTTCCACAAAGGTGGTAAATCGGCACCTCATAGACGATGTTTTCATTTTTATAATAAAAGGGGAAGAGAAGAGAATTTATGGTTAATATACGATTAAAATAATAACAATATAGAATATATAGGATACTTAATTTATCCTGAACCTTTGGTATAGGGAGGTGAGGTGAGTATAAGAAAATAAAATAAATTGAAAATAAATTTAAAAAAACGAAAGAGGATATTACCTCTTGAACTTCTTCTCCTTGAGAACCTCCTTTAGGATTATTAAAATGATCTTTTGGGTGATACCAGAAAGATAAGCGCATGGGGAAGAGTTTTGGGATAGGTATTTGGTAGAAATTGGAAAATCTTCAAGGCTTTGGAGGTGTGAGGAGAAGAGGTTCTGAAGGGTAGTATTTATAATGGACGGGAGGGGTGGTTTTTGATCAATTTATTTATTAGTTTATTATTTTGGATAAGGAATATGAATAGTCTTGATTACCATTAATAAATATAGTAAATAGATAATGTAATTTCTTTATTATGGTTATTATATCAATAATTAATAAATAAATATTGTTTTTAACATATAATGTTATATACCGTAAAATACTGTATTTCACTATTCACTAAAAATTCGCCTATTTTAGAAAAATCCCAAAAATACACACTAACCATTTTTTGACTCATAGAATTAAAAATGGAATAAATTTTATGAAAATAATTTTCTAAATATTTGAAATTTATCTTTTAAACAAAATCATCATTTACTCAGAAAAATATCAATTTTAATATTATAACTAACTTTATGACACTTTAAAAAATTAATGAAGGTATCAAAAAATTAAATTATAATCTTAAGAAAAAAATTATTAATTTATAAATCTATTTCATGAAAATAAATTTTATTTTAAATAAATATTTTAATTATAATATTATGAATATACATTTATGTTTTACCAAAATACTAATACTTAATTTTTCATTTTTAAAACATTTATTTAATCATTCCATGAAACAAATAAATTATATATTCTTTCATGAGATACCAAATTTTTTTGTATACTTTTATAGGGGATTTTACTATTATATTCCTATAATTACTATTCTAATGTTCACATTTCAATTCCTACAATCATGTTAATATGTTATAGTATATAATGGGTTGAATTTGGTTTTGTGTGAAACATAAGCTACCAAAGATGTTAAATTTAAAAGAGACCTACCATAAATTCTTAGGGTGTTACATTCTCCCCTCATACAAATATTTCATCCTTCAAATTTCTAGAATGTCAAATCAGAAAAATATTTGGGCAGTTCTTCATCATAATTTACTCTAGCTCCCACGTCACTTCTTCAATTTTATCATTTTTCCACAGTACCTTTATCAGTCGAATCATTCAATTACTCAATAACTCTTCTATAGTGTCTAGAATCTGGATAGTCTCTTCACACTAAGATAAATCATGTTTCAATTATATTCCTTTAGTAGTGATAAATTGTGTTGGGTCTGGCATGTATTTATTCAGCAAAGAGATGTGGAACACGTCATGTACTTTAGAATTTCTAGGTGGAATTTCCAAATGATACACCACATCTCCAATTATCTCCAAAATTTCAATGATTCTGAAGTACTTGGGGAATAGTTTCCCTTTCTTACTAAACCATATGATACCCTTCCATGGAGATACTTTTAGAAAGATAAGATATCCCTCTTAAAACTCTAAATACTTTCCTTGGTTTCCATCATAACTATTTTTCAGATTTTTTACATCTTTTATATGAGTCTGAATAGTATTTACCTTTTCTATTGTTTCATCCACAAGATCCGATCATACAAGATTCCTTTCACCAACTTCATCCCAAAAAGTTGGTGTATGAAATCTATTTCTATAAAATGATTCATACGATTCCATTTAAATAATTGAATGGAAACTATTATTGTATGAAAACTCTAACAAAATTAAATAATAACCCCATATACCTGTAAATTAAAGTTAACAAGATCTCAACTTGTTTTTGATGGTTTCAATCATCATTTCAGACTCCCCATCAGTTTGAGGGTGATAAGTATGGCATAAATGAATCTCGGTATCAAGGGTCTTCTGAATAATTTTAAATAATTTTTATGTAAAACAAGGATCTTTATTAGACACAATCGATAGAGGTTCGTCGTGAAGTCTTACAACTTCATGCATATACAGTCGTGTAAGATTCTTCAGGGTAAAATCATTCCTTATAGCGAGAAAATGTGATAATTTAGTAAATTAATCAAAAATTATACATATATCGTCATTATTTCTTGGATTCTTTGTTAATATAGTGACAAAATCTGTATTAATGTCACCCCATTTCCATATAGGAATAGTTATAGGTTACATGACTTATTGAGGATGTTCTATTTCAGCCTTCACCTTTTGTCAAACTAAACATCTAGAAACATAATTAGAAATTTATTGCTTTATATTATTCCACCAAAAATGTTCCATAAAATATCTATACATATTAGTTTTACCTGGGTGTATAGATAAATTCGTTCTATGAGTATCATCAAATAAATATTTTTTTATCTTCAGTATAGAGGGAACACAAATCCTTTTTCCAAATTTTAAAATTTCATAACCATACATGAATTCTACCAACATCCCATTATTAAAACCTTTAATTTTCTTTTGAAAATTTTCATCATTAGACTGAGAAAATTTTATCTTTTTCAATAAAGATGGTGTGGAAACCGTTTGAAAAATAGTGATGTTTCACCTTCCTTGCTAATTCCTATTTCAATATTTACTAGATTCAAGTACACATTACCTATTTCAATCCGCATTTTGTTCCGAACTCCATGATCCTTCCAAATCAATGCATCTACTACCTTATTTTCTTTCCCTAGGTGGTAGTGTATTGTAAAAACATAATCCTTGAGTATATCGACCAATCATCTTTTTCCGGATTTTGAGTTCTTTCTATGAGAATTTATATTTCAAACTTCAGTGATCCATGTATATCTCACATATTTAACCATATAGATAGTGTCTCCATATCTTCAGAGAAAATATTACAACTTCTAAATCATGATCATGAGTTCGATAGTTCTTTTCATGTCTCTTTAACTACCTTGATGAAAAGGAAATAACTATATCATTTTTCATAAGGACACAACCAATTCATTTCTTCGATGCATCACTATAAATCACAAATCCACCATTTTTTGATCGTAGAGTCAAGATCTGATAATTCACTAATCTCATTGTCAATTATTTAAAAAAACATTCACATTATATTTTCTATATGAACATAACCCCATTATGAGTAATATTGGTTTATGAGTTAGCTAATTAGAAAAAATTTGGAATGAAACACTAATACTAACCTACTAATGAAATGAAACTACATACCTTGGTTATGTTCACTGGTGTATACCATTCTTGGATTTCCTTTTTCTTTAAAGGATAAATTGGCATTTCATCCTTGAAGATAATATGTCCAAGAAAATAAACTATTTGAATCTAGAATTCACACTTTCTAAACTTCCTATGTAACCCTTTTATTCTAAAAGATTCCAGAACAATATATAAGTGGTTCTCATGGGCCTCGTAACTTTTTGATTACTCCAAAATAATTTTAATAAATAGCACAAAAAATTATCAAGATATTCTTTGAATACTTAGTTCATTATATCTATAAAAATAGAGGTTGAATTAGTTATTCCATATAAAATTACTATAAACACATAATGTCCATACCTGGTTCGAATTTTTTTATTTTGAATATCATCCTTCTTCAAATGAAATTGATGATATCCAAAACAAAGGTCAATCTTTGAAAAATATTGATCCCCATTAAGTTTATCAAATAAATCATCAATGTGAGGCAGATTATACTTGTTCTTTATTGTAATAGAATTGATTTCTGTGTAGTCAATGCATAGCCTCATGGATCCATATTTCTTATTAATAAAGAGATCAAGTGATCCCCATGGAGAAACACTAGGGTGATTAAATCCCATATTACTAAAATCCTCTAGTTTTTTATTTATCTCCACTAATTACAAAGTGGTCATTCTATAACAAGTCTTTGATATTGGCCATTAATTAGGGATTAAATAAATAGTAAACTCAACTTTATCCTCTAGGGGTGTCCATGTAATTCATTAAGAAATAAATCATGATATTATTATATAATAGGTATATTCTCAATCTGAAGATTACCTTTTTCATTTTTAGGTTTTATCTATTCTTCCACTCCAAGAATATTATTTAGAAGACATATTATTGGTGGATCTAGATGTGACTCAGATGATAAAGTCACCCCTCTAAATATGATAAATTCCATACCTTTCTCATGAATCATTATTTCCTTCTCTTTGTAATAAATATTTGTATTATACTTTGTAAGTTAATCCATACCAAGTATTATTTCAAAATAAACCATATGTATGATAATAAAATCAGAAATTAGATCACATTTATGTGTCATAATAGGAAATTCTCGACACATCTTTGTTGTAATAAGCGTTCCAGTAGGATTTTTTATTGTAAACTCCCTAGTTATGATGAATTAGAAATATCTAATTTTTATAGAAAACTAGGATGATATAAAATAATTAGATGATCTAGAATCAAATAAATATTTAGATAGTTTTGAAGAGATGATTAATATACCTTCTACCGCATCATTAAGATCCTTAGTCTCAGTTGTTGTGACTGCATATGCATGGACTTGTACCCATGAACAATTCTAATGAATGTTTCATAAACGTCTAGGAATTCATTTTCATAGTGTCCCTACTCCCTATAAATAAAGCATTGTATATTTTCAGCTTCTTTCTTGCCTCTAAAATCACAGGCATGGTGTCCTTTTTCTCCACACTTGTAAAAACTCTCATTCCCAATTATCATGTTCCATTATGTTTCTTTCCAAATTTATTTCAAGTTGTAAATTGCATTATTCTATTCTTACAATTTTCTTTATTTAATTTTCTAGAGTACTTAGCACCCTTCTTCTTGTCTTTCATACATTAAAATCTATATTCCTTGGAAAATTATTTCTCCATCTTGATGGAACATGATACTATATACTCATATGATGAGAATTTTTGGGAGACTAGTGTACTTCTTTTAATAGGCTAAATAAAATCAAATAAAAGGTTAATATTTCACCTAGTATTACATATGTAGTCTAAAACATGCCTTTCTAACCATGTAAATTTGTCTTCATACTTGAAAAATGTTTTCCTCCTCTTTCTATCTCAAACTTAATAATTGCCTCTCCATATCTGCTCACTATTCATGAGGGAAATAATTTTCCATGAAAATTTCAATAAAATCTTTCCATTCCATATATTCAATTTCTTCCTCCTAATTTTTGATTTTAATCAATGACCACCATTGATTATCATCTCTCAAGAGATGATATACTACTTTGATAACCTTCTCTCTTTTATTACATCCTAAAGTGAGAAATGTCTTTTCTAAGAAACTTATCCATTTCTTAGATACAAATTAGTTTTATTCCCATTAAATTATTGTGTTTTTGTCTCATTAAGAGGTATAACATTGTTATACTGTGTTGTGGTTCTGGATTCTTCATGAGAGTAATGTTATTACTCATAACCTGAGTCAGTTATCCTAGTATAGTTAAATGTTATTCAGATCCAGTTGCAGCTTTATATCCAACATCATTATCTTGCATGGAAGGGAAATAATTACATTGGATACATGCATTGATACAGTTTACATTACTTCCACTAGGCTCCTTTTCTAAATAATGCAATACACTAGATCAAATCAAAACATTATGAAACAAAACGTATTATCAAAAACTAGTGAAACACATAATATAAATTGATAACATAGGTATTAAAAATCTCTAAATAATAATATTTGTTTATATGGGAATGTTTCAAAATTATTTCATAGGGTTTTATTCTATATCCTATGTTTTCTTAAATCTAGTTAACGATGTTTCTAATAAACTTTATTTGATACCAACTATAAAGACCTCAATCTTAGTAGCCTAGATTCAGTACCTTACTTTATTAAATTGGTACTATGAACAAGTGTTCACATCCCTAATGACCTAATATTTTAGTAGATATGGAAAACTATATACAATCATAAGTTTTAAATTACAACTTGACCAGAATAACATCATAAAAAATCCTTTAGAAACACCAAAAAACCTCTAGGTTATCCCTGCAAGTCATTCATAATATTCATATTTCAATTTTGGGGAAAAATAAAACATAAGAAGGGGTGAGCTCAGATTCTAAGTAAGGATGATCAATATAGTTTAAGCTATCATAAACATAAAAAATAATATAAGGTGAATAATTAAAAAAAACACATTCCATTAAAACATAATCTTGAACATAATATGGCAGGAATAAAAGTTGAATAAATAAACCCATATCAATAATCACCTGAGAATTATACTTAAACATATATATTATACTAGTTGAATAATAAAATGGATTATAAATTACCAATATCATAATGATGGAATGGATAATGCAAGGCATCATAAACATGCCATCAAGTCTTGAACCAAGACACTATACATAAATGGGAAAAACTAGGTCTAGTTTGTCTCACGAGACCTATCGATGAATCAAGGGAAATAGATGGCTATGCCCGTCCCTTAATAAGTCTAATTAATTCGTCATATGAAATGGGTGAAACATAATCAACATATAAACACATATTGAAACATTTATATGAAATTTAAATAATATCCCCCATTAGTAAACATAATCATAAACTATCTAGAGTAATATGGAGAATGGTATCAAGACTGTACACCCCCAATCAAAATAATCATAAGTAATTCAATAAAATATAGTGTATGGTAAAAGAATAGAAAAATATCAATTAATCATAAGTTTAAACATATAGTATTTCAATAATATAAATACTCTAAAAAATCATTGCGAAATTCTTGAGATAAATAACCATTTTCTTTGAAAAGAAGAGTTCTTTTCAGAAAGTCATTTGTAATTATCATAAAAACAAATTTTAAATATGTATATCTAAGAAAAAAAGGAAATGAACTTATTTTTGAGTAATATTAAAATAATATTCATATTTAAATTTGTAAACTAAATTGTAAAAATGTGAAAATTGTGTTTAATAAATGTTATAAATGAGCCACTTCTATGCGGTTTAAGGGAAAATATAAATGAGTCAATAAAATGAACAAAGAAATAATTATTTTAATTAAAAAATAAATGAACTAAGATGTTGTTGTATAATATAAAGACATATTTTATATAAATAATGGTTTATTAAAAAATATTATATAGTGTACTTGAAAATGGGTAAGAAATTGGGAAGTTCCCTTTAATCAGGTTTGTTTATTGAGAGTAATTAAAAAATGAACCTTTTAAAGCATGTATTTCCCAAAAAAGAAATAATAATTTATAAAGGTCTGTATTTTTGGAATATAGACATAGAATTTTAGAGTAATAGATAATAATAATTAATAATTACATTAGTTTAAAGAGAGATAAAGTGTAACCTAAAGGAACACTGGAGGTTTAGGAAGAAACTCTTCCCTTATTCCTGAAAGTGTTCTCCACTTGCACTTAATGTCATGGATATTGAAATTATATTCATTAATAAATTAATTCATAACCTATTAAACATTTATATTATTTATTATAATTTTATAATTTTTATTTATTTACTTTTTGATGAGTTATATGATTCAATTTTGTCATTCAGGACTATTTGTTTCCATGGTTTTCATGATTGGTTCACTTGTATACAAGTACAAAAGATCATGTAGAATGGGAATAATTATCCAGAATTGAAATGATATGTTATTAACAAAATTAAAAAATATTAAATGGTATTATATATCATTTTTTATATGATTATTATTCACTATATAAAACGTTAATGAAAATAGTTTAGATTATTTTCATGTTTTTTTGATCATCACAAAACAGTTGTTTTTATTAATTAATATTATGTATATATACTACTTTTAGATAAATAAATAAGTTTAAAAAATAATATTATAGTCTATTTTAACTATAAAAATGTTTTTATGACTATCCTTGAAGGTGGTATTGAAAAATCAAAACTAATCGTCCATGAAAGCGGTAAATCGGCACCTCAGAGACGATGTTATCATTTTTATAATAAAAGGGGAAGAGAAAATGATTGAAGGCTGATAAAAAAGTAACATAATAAAATTATAGTATATAAAATATTCTAGATTTATCATTACACTTTGGTATAGGGAGGTGATGAGAGGATAACAAAATAAAATAAATTTGAAATAAATTAAAAGAAAATGAAAGATGATTTTACCTCTTGAACTTCTTCTTCATGAGAACCTCCTTAAGGAACTTTGAAATGGTCTTTTGGGTGAGAAATGAAATACCAAAAATTGGGAGAGAGGTTTTTAAGAGTATTTGGTAAGAAAGTGGACAATCTTAAATACTTTGGAGGTGTCAGGATAAGAGGTTGTGATGGGTGGTATTTATAGCGGAGAAGAGGGTTTTTTTGATTATTTTATAAAATAGTTTATTATTATGGATAATGATTATGAATAGGTTTGATTACCATGAATAAATATTGGTAATATATAAGGGGATTTCAAAATTATGGTTCTTATATCATAAATGACTTCATAAATAGTATATTATAATTATAATGTTATATACTGTAAATTGTTGTATTTCACTATTCACAAAAATTCCACTATTTAAAAAAAATCAAAAAACATAACCCAACCTATTTTTCAACATGTATAATTAAAAAATAGACTCTATTTTATTAAAATAAATTTCTAAATATGTGAAATTTAATTTTTAAATGAAATCATAATTTACTCAAGAAATACTGATTTTAATATTATAACTGATTTTATGAAACTATAAATTAATTAAGGTATCATAAAATTATCTTATAATCATAAGAAAATTAAATATTTATTTATGAATATATTTCATGATAATAAATTTTCTTTTAAATAATTATTTTAATTATAAAATATTGAATAAACATTTAAGTTTCATAAAAATACAAATATTTAATTTATCATTTTTAAAACATTTATTCACTCATTCTATGATATAAATATATTATATTTTAATTAATAAGATTACTAAATTTTATATATACATTCACAGGGGGTTTTACTATTCTATGGGTTAGATTACTATTCTATGGGTTATATTACTATTCTTAATGGTCACCTTACTATTCCTACGGTCATGTTAATATTTTATAGTTTATTACGGTTAAAACTTGATGTTATGTGAAATATAAGATATAGAATATGTTAAATTTATAAGAGACATACCATAAAATCTTGGGGTGTAACATATATAAATTGAATTTTATAAAATTGAAACCAAAATTTCAATAATCATGTCCAAATTTGGTAATGATACAATTTTTTTAGTCATTATGAATATTAACCAAGTTAAATATTAAATATTACTGTAATGATTAAAATGGGTTAATATGGGGAGGGGATTAAACTCAGATATATGAGAAATAATTCCACATTATTTTTTATATTTATAATTAGTTTAAGACATCTAGACCCTATATTATATTATCTTTGAATAATTTTCCATGTAGTGTCACTTTCACTTGAAAGTGACCTTATATTATTTATATATTTTATGTAACTCCTTTTATGTACTCTCCCTCAATTATAAAAGGACCCATACTCTACTACATATTGATAAATTTTTACCCTTATATCCCATTTGAGACTATCCCCAAAACAATCATGGATTCCTTACCTTCATCCTTGGGACTTTGGTCTTCTCTTAAGACTAATTTTTCAAGTCTTTTGATGTAATCCAAATAGGTATCTAAAAGAATATATATAAATCATAAATGATATCTTTGATTTTTTATTTTACCTTCTCTAAACCTATTTTATCTTTTATTACATGATGAATCAAGTATTACAAATATTTTAAGATATTATTATGATAATTACACAACATTTTTCCAACTCTTCTCCATCATCTGGGAAATGAAAGTATTGCTCGTGCGTATGTGTAGGCTACGATCTCTACATAGTGATATGATTCATTTTCCATCACTAGATCATATTTATAGATTTAAGTATGTATTTAATAAATATATATGATATTTATGATATGAAAATAATTATATAATGATAAAATAATATTTATCATTCTTTCTTTATTTTTCTTAGAAAATAAAAACAACATTCGTGTTTATAGATGGACTACCATGTCCATAATTGGTGTAATTCATTTTTGTATATCTGAATTTTATTAATGGGTTTAAAAATTTATATAATGAATAAATATAGTATTTATATCAAGATTAAAATTAACTAAATTATAGAACTATGATCAAAGTACAAGGATCAAAATTTCCAAAGTAAAACATTCACGAAAAATGAACAGTTATCACCTGAAAACAATGATTTTAATAAATAATTATTAATAAAGTGGTTTTTAAATGATATAAGTGAATAATATACACTATTATAAGTATTTATTTGTTTCTTAAATATAATAATAATCTATTTAAACTTATTATACCATATATTATAGGGATTACAACATCATTCAGACTTGAGGTAAGGGTTTTACATTGCAATCTCATTTTTACCAAGATTGTTTAAGATTAAATTTATTATAATAAAATTATATGATACATCTCTTTTAAATATCATTTATTTTCTTATATTATAGTCATTTTGTTAAATTATAATTTTTTTCTTTTCATTTTAATCTCTCTATGTACTCAATAGTGGGAAATAATGTTTTTAAGGAAAACCAACTTTGTTTTTCTATTCAGTCAAGAATATTTTTCTTCCATGTCAATATTTTCTTTAAAAAAATTCAACAATTTTTCTTATTATTTTAAAATGATTTAATAAATTAATTTTTACCCATGATTTAGTTTCTAGTTAAATTTTTAAAATGAATCTTTCTTTTGTTTTCTTAATGATGTATTTTTTCACCAAACTATGAATATAATATTTATTTTAATGGTTACCACTTGAATAATTTTTCCCATCATCATGAATATACTTTTATTTTAATATTATTTTAAAATTTTCCATGGATAATTTAAAATAAAAATTTTCTTTAATATTTTTTTTTATTTTTATATTTAAGAAAAATTATTTCAAAATGAAAAGTCTATTTTCCTCAAGAAATATTTCAGTGATATTTTAAAAGTATTTTTCGTCAATGATAACATTCATTGATGTTAATTGTGGTTCATTGGGGATATAATCCTATGATACTATAATTATTATTTCTCTAGATGTTTTATGATTATGATGATTAAATATTAATGAAACCTATTTTCTTTTCCATGGGTTAATCTATGATGAAATGATAAGTGATCTCATGATATTGTGGAATAAATATGAATGGATTATAATTATGTGATGGGTGGGTATATTATATCCCTCTAAGTCAATGGGTAAAGATTATTTTTTTGTAAAATGAAAGGGTACATGGGGGGTTATTCCAATTCCAAAACAGGGTATACAAGAGGTTATCCCAAGATTAAAGTTGGTACATTGGTTGTTAGCCCAATCCTATAATATAACAAATGACCTAGTGGGTATCCATGACATAATATTCGTATGATTATATTTATTCCACTATTTTATGACCTTATATTATGATAATGTTATTATCTCATTGACCATTTTCTTTGATTCCTTTATGATTCATATATTATGAACATTCAAACTTTATGTCACGAATCATAATTATGATCTGTGAATTGATTGGTATGATTTTAAAATGTGAAGTTCGTTTCATCATACACTTATATCCATGTTATGATTAAAAATTAATATTGATTAATATATCCCTTGATTACCCTTATGAGAAATTGATCTCACCCTTTATTATGTTTCTTTTTCTATTGGATAAAATTAATTTTTTTAAGTAAGATAGGTTTAAGATGGGTGAATATTGTGAAGAACAAAGGGAGATATGATTTAGATATTTTACGTACAAGTTGTTTATGTATTCATTTTTTCAAAAAATTAATCATTTATGATTATGGAATTGATCATAATGATATGTAATAAATATTTTTCTAATAAGATGTACTATTTCTGTACACAATTATTTGTTTCCTCAATTGGTATCATAAAAAGATTTAGTTAAATTTGGAAGATAATATGATATATATTTATTGATAACTCTTAGGATAAGCCTTTATATGAGATAATAACCAATGTTATAGTGAATAAAGAAGTATGGTCTTCCTAAAAAATAAATTCACGTATCGATATTAGATAGTGGATATGAATAAATCATAAATACACAAGGGGAAACAAATATAAATGGGTTGGATTAGGTATTAACTTGATCATCACTGATGCACGATGTTTAGAACTAAGACTATACACACTCTTATAGTATATACTTGCGATAATTCAGATTTTATTTACAAACAATTCTGAAGTATTTGAATAAATGATAATTATATATTACTTAGGTTAAAACTAAGGTTTAATAGATTGAAACAAAATTCATTATTTAGATAACCTATAAATGATTTTCATAATTATATAGTTTCTCACTATGAATATTGTTTTTAAAACTGTACTTTTTGGTTATAGTTAATGTAAATAACCAAAAGGAATCATGTTAACACTAAATGTCATGTAAAATGAAATAATTATTCTCTAGAAAAACTGAATTTTATGGGATCTATAATTAAAAATATTTTTATTATTATTATAAAACTTTATCAACCCATGAATCGTTCTAAACATAAAAATGATCAAAGGAAGGAACAATGTTCTTTTAAGTCATATTTGAGGAAACATCTACATTATTTTAGTGGGTCCTCAGATAAACTAATTTCATTGTAATAAATGAGTATCATTGAAAATATATTTTTCAATATTTGGTGCTCGGACATGAGATATTTATTTATTTATTTTATTATTTATAAGTAAAAGCATATAAATGGTGTATGTTTATCAATAACATCAGCTAATATGAATAAATTTACTCTATGGTGTAGAATGAGTTTAGAATGTTATTTTTTTAAATTACTTTCCAATTATTTTTTTATAAAAAATAGAGAAATAATTACTTGAGATAAACAGGAAGGATGATTAATCCATTAGTACCTTTGATGAAAACATTACAAGACCTGTAAGGAGTAATTTTGGTATTATCATCCAACTTTAAATCATTATTTATTGATTCTTAAGTGGCCTAAAATAAACTATTTGAAGATATTTGTCTATAAGAAACATAAATATATTTAAAAAAATCATTTTATGTGATCTAAAAGTAGAAATAGTGACCAGAGTCACCCATTAGTATAATTATTTTGATAAAAAATAAAGATTTAAATTAATGGAAACTATAATAATAAAAACCATGGAGTGAAGAAGACGAGTCTTCCTCTACGATAGAAGTATGGAAAGAAACATGGAGTAAATTTTCATAAGGGGACTATTAAATGATTTAAGTATAGAATGGAAGGTAATCAATAAATCTAATGACGTAATAATGGGATGAAGTTAGTTAGTTTTGTGAATGGATAGAAATATCCACTTAATACACCACACACACTCTAATGATTCAAATTAAAGTAATACAGAGATTATGTTTACTAGTGATTAGAATTATGGGTTGATAATGATGATCAATTTTGGAAACCACTTAATCCTAGAGATAAAATAAATATCATGAGAGAACTATTGTTGGTGTGGGGTAAGATAACAAAGTGGTGAAAGGTACAATTTCCACCCACTATAGAATAGTTAGTGTATTATTTTATTCTAGATATACCCACTCTTTTATATCTGATAAATTTTGTAAGGGTGTCAGATTATCATATCAACGATTGTATGTAGAATTATTAGTGAAAAATCCTAATGGTATGATTAATGCATCTCATGTATATGGTTTTTATCTAATTGAATTTTGTGGAAATGTTCTTCCTAAAAATCTTTTTATTATTCCTCTAGTTAAATTTGATGTTATTTTGGGAATGGATTGTATTTATTTATATAGATATTATATCAATTGTTGAGTAAGGGAAGTCACATTTGATATTATAATCCATCATATTATCATTTATTTGTGTGAGGATAAATTTTAACCTTTAATGAACAATACATCCATTGTATGGGTCTTGATTCCTTTTCATGGGGGGTATATATTTCAGATGGTTGGGGAGAAACTCAACATTGAAGATATGCCAATTTTATGGGGTTTTGTTTATATATTTTTAAAATATTTTCATTGTCTTCCTTCAAATCCTGAAGTTGATTTTTCAATATAATGCATACCTTATGATCCACCAATTTCAATGACATCGTATAGAATGAACATGATTGGGTTGTAGTAATTGAAGAAGAAACACCAAGAGAATCATTTCAAGGGATTCATTTGGTCAAGTGTGTCACCATGGGGTGCACCTATCCATTTTGTTAAGATGAAATATACATCAATGATACAGTTCATTTATTATTATAAATTTAGTAGGACTATGATTAATAATAAGTATCATCTTCCCCATATTAATGATTTATTTGATCAAATTCAAGAAACTCAATACTTCATAAAGATTTCCCTTCATTCTAGATACTATAAATTGAGGGTCAAAAGTGAATACATACCAAACAAAACATTTTGTATTAGGTATATAAACTATGAATTAATAGTGATACCATTTTATATTACTAATTACACTACTCCCTTCATGGAAATAATGAATAGAGTTTTTAGGAATTACATCAATCAATTTGTGGTAGTCATTATTGATGATATTATTATATATTTGAGGAAAAGTAAAATCAGGAATATCAATTACGGATTTTACTAAATACCTTAAATAAGGATAATTTGTAATAAAAATTTACCAATTATAAATTTTGGCTATATAAATTTTCACTTGTGGGTCATATAATCACTAATGAGGGTATATTGGTGGATCCTTCAAAGATGGAAGTTATTGAACATTTTCCTTTACCATCCACTATTACTAAGATCCATAGTTTTTATAGTAACCCTGGTTTAACGTAAATGGATATTACATCATTTTAAATTAATATTCATCACATTACCATAATAAATGCCTAAGGACCATAATAGTTTACTATCTTTGAAAACATGGAAACAATATCTTATATCTTGGTGAAAGATCTTCAAAATTTCTCATAAAGATAATATTCTTTTAGTACTCCTACTTGAAACAATTTTTCATATCATTGGGAAAGGAATCATAAAAAAGGGTGTGATCAGATGCTCAATAATGGTAATAAAGGAATATAAGTAAGAATAACATGATCAAAAGAATATTAGAACATAATCGTAACAATAGAAGGTCATACCCTGAATATCAAAGATCACAATAAAAAGTAATGCAATAAATATTGGAAGTTTATAAGACATGAATAATAAGATAACTGAGATCATAATTCACGAAATAATAACATAGGAATAATAACTATAATTTGCGGAATACACATAATCATGTAAAATCATTCCATATAAGTCAAGGATAATTTCTGATACTTATCAGGGCACTTCATCAGGGCTACCACTACTAAGTGGGACACACCACCATCCTCAGTCACATATGTTTCCTTATAAAATATTGGGTTCACTCCCTAAACTATCTTAATAGTTAAGGATCAATCCCAAGACTATATTTTTAGTAAAGGTTTAGTCCCAATACCATCTTAGCAGAGAAGGTTCACTGCCAAGACCATCATAGCGGAAAAATTTCTTTACTGAACCAATTTCACTCCCTATTCTAGAAATTTTTATCACATGATATATAAATCTTTACCCAATTCATTGTATAAAGATATAGATATCACCCATCTCATAATGAAATCATACATAAATGTTTCAAAATATCATAAAAAATCATATCATGACCCATGAAATGAAATGGGTATCATAAACATGTCATATTATCATAACCCATGGAAAAGATACAGTTTTTACAATCATTTTATAAAATCATAACCTGTTAATTTAAGCAGGTTTCCAAAGAATATAACCTATGAAATAGAAATAGGTTTCATAGACAACTTTCCATCATAAACATAAACCATTAAAAGGAAGAATAATAATGGTTACCTTGGATCATATCCCCAGTAAAGAATAATATAAATCAAAGGATAGAATCTTATATATAGAAGGATTTTTAAAGATCACATGGAACATTTCTCAAGGAAAATAATATTTATTTTGAAATCACTTTTTAAAACATGAAAAAGTTTCAAAATCATTTTCCATGAAAAACAGTTTGAAAAACATACAAAGAAATATTTTAAAAATCATCTAAAACTTTTATTGTTGAAAATATTCATTCTTATTTGAAAAAATCTTATTAAAATACAAAATATTTTTGAAAACATTTTTATTTTAAAATTAACATGAAAACATATTAAGAAATCTTTGAAAAACACTTTTTAAGCATAAAGTTTTTTGAAAAACTTTTTATTTTATAATAATTAATGAAAACTATGAAGGAATATTTTAGAAATTTTTTTTGAATATAAAAAATTTTTGAAAACTATTTTCATTGAATATAAATTTGAAAAATTATGAAGAAAGCTTTGAAAAAAACTTTTTAAATAAATAACATTTTGAAAACCTTTTTCTTTCAAAACTAATTTTAAAAAATAAATATTTAGAATATTAGGGAAAAAAATTCTTCTAAAATAATATTTCATACTTGAAAATAAAGGATCAATTAAATGTTGTTCAAGAAGATGGAGAAATCCACACATGCTGAACATTCCTTTTTCACTGTAAAAAGCTTAGAAAAGTTCCTTAATAAAAAATTGAAAAGAAAATTCCTTTTAAAACCATTTTTTAAAATATAAAACATGGGAAAAAACTTATTTTAAAAATCATGTATAAAATTAAATCATTTTTGAAAACATTTTTAGAAAACATGGTTTTCAAATAAAATAGATTTCCTACCAAAGAGGGGAATAATGTTGAATTTTCATAGAAACATTTTCTTAGTTATATTAAGTACCAAATAGTGTAAAAAATTACCATTACATGAATATGTCATGAATAAATATTTTATAAGAAATATAATTAGATTTACTAAGATATGTGTCATAATATTTGATCAATGGATGTATAATCACAAACAGTCCAAAAAAACAATGAGATTATATCCATAAAATATTACCACTTTTGTAACATTGAATCAAAATCCACATGAAAAAATAATGTTACATGAAGCTTAAAATATCATTAAAAGAAGTATAATCATGATATAATTTGTAAAAAGGTTCAGTATATACACCTCTTAAAAAAATATAGGTGTATAACATAACATGTATCTCAACAAACGAAAATTAAGGAAAAAATCACTTTACCAATTTAGTAACTTTTGAACCATGAACCCAATGAAAGATAAATCATAAAATTGATATCTAAATACCCATATATATAAGGATAATAATAATATAATACATTCATTGGTATTACATACTGTACAAAAAAGAAACGAGTGGTGAACATGGCACTAGTATTATAGAAATAGAAATGAGACTAGAAATACCCTTACTACGTAAGTAATATTTGAATCATGATCCTCATGAAAATAAAACATCAATTTAAAATTTTAATATAATGTAATAAATAAAATTAATTATATAACATTTCATGGGGTATTAAATACACCACACAATAAGAATAAGTGGTGAATATAGTATATATCTCATCGAAATAAAAGTGAGATGAGAAAAACCTCACCTTAAGTCATGACATTATTATTGAATATTCACACCACATGTATAATAAATATAAGTTCATTATACATAAACCACTGAACCATATTCTTATATATCTTATTATGTATTATTTTATTACGAATTTATATTACCCATTTATTAATAATTCCATGAAAATGTTATGTTTCAGGTAATAACCACTCTGTTTTCTGTATATGTTTTGACTTTTTATTCTTTATCCTCTTACATAGATCACAATTTAATTATTTTTGGAATATAAAAAATTATTAAGACTCATATTTTCCGAGTTTTATTTTTACAAAATTTCTGGAAAAATTATGAGACCAGGTGCTGACACAGCGTGCAATTCTGAGGCCCGATGTGCCCAGAATGGTCCATCGAAAAATGTTATGTATTAAATAGCACACATTAGTGATTTTACTAAAAAAATGTAATAACTCTTAAATGGATTCCTGGATCAGAATTATGAGGGAACTATTTTGTTCAAGATGTTTTTTTACCCTAACGAAGACTTAACTTTAGTCGGCACAGGCCTAGAGTGAGAAAACCCGAAAATGGAATAATGGTAAATAAAATAATTAAATAAAATTATTTTACTTTTAAAATCCTTATAACTCATGAAGAGTGAGTCAGATTGAAAATATGAGACCACCATTCAACTCTTGAGGGTGTGATTTCCTTAGGTGAGGCCTAACATCGATCGATGTGGGTTGAGGGTAAAAGTAATATTTTTGGAATTTTAAGGAAAAATAAAACAAGCTTAAAATGTTTATTTTATTCGAAAATGTTTTGCTGCATCACAGAAAAGAGGAAACTATTTCATTTCATAAGTGAAACAACGTAACGACATGGCTACTCAATGTAAAAAAATACTGAAACATGTTTCCTCCAATAAGTTTATTAACCAAGATATGAGATCAGGGATGGATCCTAGAGTTTACTCTGGAGGCTTGGAGGAAATTCATTGGAATACAACAAGCAGTGATGAATGAAAATGGATAAACAAATAGATTCAGCTCAAATGTCAGCACATTGAAGAATGAGGAACTCAAGATTTACCCTTCATCATTGATCAATCCAAACCCCGGTATGGGTTTATTTCTAAGTGATTACATTTTCCCAATCTTACATTAAAAATGATAAATGGGAATCAACTCAATAACAAGTTGATCCGTGGGTCGATCATTCTTATGGGTTTGGGAACTCTATACATGAATGGGAATCGACATACGGTTATTATAGAGGGTATTATTATTGTAGTGATATTTTAAACATCTCCCCTTTTATTCTAACTCAACGAGAGAAGTAAAAACAAACAAGGATGACATATGTTTCCTTGGGAGTTCATTGTGATCACCTCTCCCACTTGTGTTCTTCATCGAAGGACCCCCTATGGTCGTGTCAGACTCTTTCCAGGAGGTTCTCAACATGGCCGAACCCCCCCGACCCCCATTATATTGATGAAGAGATATATTAGAGAACAAGAAAGTGGATATGGTGACCTGAGAATTGCAGTAGAGCTTACAAATTAGAAGACGGGTCACCAGAGTGAGTCTGGTGGCCCACAGAAGAAACAACCAACACGCCGCAGCGGCGGAGGCCACGATCAAACGTTCCGTGACAGTGTGGAATAGGGACACCGTAAGGGCACCAGAGATCTCTGATGGCACAGGGTTCATGAGAACACATATGGGGGTGTATTTCTAACATATTTTGGCTGCTTGACATAGAGAGGATGCGATCCCTACCACTTTCGAGCTGGATAGAACTGGCCAGCTAGTGCGGGCTGGGCTAGAGGGGGGACTGAGCCATTGGGTGGCCCAGCTGGGTAGAAACCGGCCTGCCAGTGTGGGTAAGGTTTGAGGAAGGGAGATCGAGCTGGGGGGTGGCCTGGACCCTCATCCCAATGGGGCTGGCCAAACTGGGTCGGGTCAGGTCGGGTCGGTCCGACCAGGTCAGACTGAGCCAAGACCCCACCGACCCCTTTTCACAAAAGAGTCATAAATGTAATACTGTATGTCTGATTGATGAGCCGTTTGCAGGGTTGGTACCTTTTCGAAGATAAGTTATTTTTTATTTATACTAATTAGACTTTATTGGATGTTGTGATATGAATGATGGCATTAGGAATAAACTCTACCGGAATCAAGTGCGCCATGAGTGGGTCAAGGTGACCCAGTAGGCAAAAGAGATGAGAAGGTTTAGGTGTCCCAGCTGGACTAAGTGTTTATAAATATTAGGTTATCTAGTAAGCATAATAAATTATTAGGGATGAGTGCTCCAATAGTACAATTTGTTAAGTGTTATGACTTTTAGTCTTTCTTTCCTTTCTTTAGATTATACCTGTGTGAGCTGACTCAAGTGACTCTCTTAACTTAACTACTTAGAGGCTATACGTCATGTACCTATTTTATATTCTACTTTGTGTATTTATTTTTTGTATATATTTGTGTTTTTGGCTCTCTACCGAGTATTTTTTTACTAACCCTTGCACGGGTTTCTCCCCCACATGTCGTGTCTTGTGCAGACGATCGATGCTTCAATGGAGTCCTTGGTGGACAAGGACCGGATAGTGATTAGAGTGACCTGAAAGTTGATATGTGCTTATGCATCTTCAAATAAATTTTTCTATACCTACCATTTAGGTAGGATTTTCTGTGGATGAGTTCCAAAGGTTTTTACTTTTACTTTTCTATTTTAGTTGGGCTTGTATTCTAGACCTGTTTACCTTCTGTTTTCTACTGTCATACCTTGTGTTTGTTTACTTAGTGTATTCCCCTTCTAGAATCTATGTCTTGGAGTTGTGTGCATGTGTATAAATACTTAGGGAAATTCCTCCCCTTTGGTTGGGATATGCCTACTCGATGCTAGAAGCCAACCCCTATCCTATGGGAGGAAAAATTGGGGTAGCCATGATATAGGCCCCAGGGGATGGGTCATGGTAGAGTGGTATCAAAGAGGTTGGTTCTACCTTAAGAACCCATTGTTTATGAGTTTGGTTTGGGGAAACAATGTTAAGTGTTTCGAGTTCATCTTTCAGGCTAGGGAATCCAATGATGGTGCAGCAACAGAAATATCCATACACCAGGACCTTAAATTCTGCTTTTCAACTCAGTACACGAAAACACTAGATTCAGGGAAAACAATGGTATGTGAATCATATAGGAATGGATTGAGTTTTCTATGTCCTTATCAATTTATCTCACTAGATATACTCTATTTATCATGGTAAATCGTTTTTTGTTTCATGATGCTTCCACGTAGACAGACAACCAGGATTCCACTGCGTGATCATGAGGATGATATGTGGGGTGATGAGATAAGTAAAAGGGTTAGTACCAGAGACAAAAACACCGAGTGGTGTACCAACTATACCTCCACCTATGGAGTAACATATGGTAATCATAGTACTAGTGGATGAGATGCACGGGTTGAGCGCACTTCATGGGTTTCAGCAACAGAGACCCCTCAGGTTTTCAGGAGAGCCCGACTCCCATGTGACTAAGGATTGGATTGAGGTGGTGAATGACTTTTCTATCCATCAAAGACACTATTAGATCAGATGGCAGTCCTAGTGGTGACCCTTCTACATGGATCAATAGGGAAATCATGGGTTTTAGATTACCCGATCTTACAAAGAGGTGACTCTTCCATAGATGGAGCTTGAGAACCTTTCTCAGAGAAGGGGATCTCTCCATAAAATATAAGGGAAATATGTGCCCTAGACATTCTAAAACTTTGAAAGGAAGACATGTCAGTAGCTTAGTATTCATTAAGGAATACCAACCTTTCTAGGTACTTGATGAATATGATTAGACCAGTGCTTCAGGGCTCGAACCTCCAAGAGAGGTGTGTTTAGGGACATCTGAGCCAATACTATTACTCTGTGCCCTCCTATTTATTATAGGGTTCTAGAGATAACCTTTTTCGTTGAACGTACCTTGGATGAGTGGATCCATCCAGTATATTTCAGTAGTAGGAAAGAATCACCAGACACCTCAGAGTGGGAAGTCGACATCTGTCTCAGGGATATGGACATGTGAGATGTTCTAAGAAGAGGTCATGGGATAGTGGATCTACAACTAAAGGCTCGTAGGGTGAGTCCAGTCGACCTATAAAGAGGTAATGATTTTCAAAATACAACATCGAATAACTCACTAGAGATTTTCCAGCTCATCATGTAGAAAATGAAACGGTGGATTGGCCATCGAGGTAGAGATTGTGACTAGAACAGATGAATCTGCAGGGTGGATAATTTGGAAAAGGAGATAAGAGAGTGGTAAGAGGTTGTATAAATTTCTACATGTTAAAACCATGACTCCATTGTGGTCCACACTAGGATCAGGGATCCAAAGAATAGGGGAAGGGGTAGCTGCATGTGGTTAAGACATATTACCCAAGGGATCCTGGAATGATTCGAGGTATGGTCTGTGTCTACTATTAGCTGCCATATTTATAGACATTGATGATAATCATTTCTTCTTATCAAAAGTCTTGTTCAAGACCTAGAGTTCTAGTTAAACTATTTACTTGACCATTATGTCTGGAGATATCTATGGGAGAATACCTGATAATCACATTTATGACCAAAATGTGATCTGGACCTTGAAGTGATAGTTTTGATTGGAACCTCTTGTTGGCAGTGTCGAGGCATTATGCCTTTAGTTTGGGTATGGACTAGTCATCCATAGTTCATGCTCAGATTGGTTTTTTAGGAAAACGTATGTGGTATGTCTGGGGTGATGAAATTGGTTTTTCCTTGGTTAGAGAAAAAGGAAACTCAGGAAGCACAAGATAGACTCATGCATAGGTGGGTACGACTAGTCACCCTTCAGTTGGATAACATGATCCCTGATGTAGAGGGAAAATAATGGTTTTCCAAAGTAACTGATAAATAGGTTTCCATATAAGAGAACATAAATGGAAAGTGAAAACATGGACATGTTAGAAAAATCAAACTATAAATCTATGATGAATAGTGATAGAAAACATAATTAAGAGACAGTTAATGATCATAAATCCCTAAACAAAGTGGCTTGAAAATGGTCATTGATATCATAAAAAATAGTAACATTGGGATAAAATTTTATTTCAAGACCATTTTATTAAAGTTAAATAATCTTCATGAGAATATATTTTTACTTGATTTCATTAAAAACTAACCCTTTTTTATTTATTCATCAATTTTCAATTCATCTCTTATTCTAGGAAAAGAAGGTAAAATATTCAATCTAGAAGCATTAAAAATCATGTGATCCATAAATATAATGATGGGTCTTTCCATCTTCCTATAACATTAGAAAATGGTTATCACATGTTATCTAATATGCATAAATTCTTATATGAATATATAATAATTTAACCACTAAACCCACATTTGAAGTTTAACACAAACCATTCCATAAATGGTTAACCTAATAAGCCTTCAAAAATATGATAATACAAAACCACAGAAATAAGGTCACTAAATTTCTCATAATCAACATAACATTAATCACCCATATATCATAAATTATATCTTGGTTGTCACATACCAAACATGTGAATACCTTTATTTTGAATTCTATTGAAACATGGTCATTTCCATAAATACTTTGTGAAAACATGAATTCTTTATTTTTACAAAGAATAATGTATATATTACTTAAAACAAAAAAACCTATAAACTCTATCCACAATAGAATAAACCACTTTTTCAAAAAATCTTTAATCAGTTCCAAGGTATTCAATATTTTACATTATAGTTATAAATATATGATAAATCATTATTCAAATATCATTATCTAAACATTAGGAACATATTAAGTGTTATCTTTACCTTGATCATGTGTTTCCCATGAATATCATCTTCTCATTAAATCAATTTTCTATTCCATCAGAACCATTCATTATATTCCTATAAATCCTTAGTGAAAAAACATAAACTGAACAATCCTTAAATACTTTATAATTAATATAACATTATTATTTAATCAAATTATATAAACCCTTAAATTATTCCACTTTATACTTAATACATTAACAAGGATACCTCATCCTATTACTTAATACCACTTTCTATTCACATTTCACCTTCAGTATCATCATCAACAGTAACATAAACATTACTCATACCACGTTGCAGATTCTCTTACTGATATTTCCACTTAGGACATCGATTTGCAAAATTCCAATTCATTCCACATTTAAATCAATCAAACATATATGATCTATTAGGTAGGATATTATTCTCATTAATTGAATTAATTAAAATTTTCATTTTTCCTTTGCAGTTAATTGCTTTGTGTCATTCTTTTCCATAGTCAAAATAACTTATCGTTCCTCTATGAAATTCACCTGGGTGATTCTTCCCACATTCTTGAAATATAGGGAATTGAATATTCTTTCCTATATGGTATCCATTACTTGAATTATAAATAAAATATTCCTTTTTTTATTTGGTGAGTATGATATTTAATTAAAGTAAAAGTTTTTAATTATGTTACAAGAAAAATGTATAGGAATGATCACAACATCCTTCACTCCAGTGATCTTCCTATTTGTTTTCTTATCAGAAAATTATTTGTCATATTCAATGTTAACCCAGTTTCTTTTTCTTACTATCATTGAATAAAATTTAATAGAATAGTGTGAAAAAAATATCATAGTGGTAATCAATGTAATTATGACAAATCACTTATAAAAAGTTTAAATTTTGAAACCTTATTTAATATAATAAAACATAGGATTATCCTTTGGGACATGCATAGAAATATTCTTAGAAATATCCCTAAGGATATTACAAATTTTTTCACATCCTAGTTTCCAATGTTTGAGTAAACCTTTCCTTTGATACAAACTATAGTGACCTAGGCTTAACATACATGGATATTAAATCATTTTAGATGAATATTCAGAACATTAAAAAAGTACATGTTCGAGGAATGTAATAGTGTCTTTAGAAACATAGAAACACTATCTTCTCTTGGTGAAAGATATTAAACAACTAAGATAATGATCTTACCTTGTTATTACACCTACATAAAATAATTTCTTATAACCTGGGGAAAGTAAATATAAGATAAGAGTGAGCTCAGATTCTCGGTGTGGTAAACATGGGATATTTGTAAGAATAAGTTGAGAAAAATGATACGAGAATAGGATTGTAACAATAAAAGATCATTCCATGCATATAAAAGATTATAATCAAGAGTCATGGAATAAATATTGGTATTTCATAATACATGGATCATAAGATAATCTAGAGAATAAACCCTGAAATCCTAACACAGGAATAAGACATGGAATATGTGGCATACCCATAAGCATATAAAATCATTCCCTATAAGTCAAGGATCATTTCCAAAATGTACCAGGGAACTTAATGGGGGATAACCCTACTGGGAGGAACAAAACCACCATCCCCAGTTAGGGCCCATTACTTATAATGGAATGGGTTCACTCCCAAAATCATATTAGCAGTCAAAGTTCTCTCCCAATACTATCTTAGTAGTCAAGGTTCACTCCCAATACAATCATAGTAGTCATTGTTCACTCCCAAGACCATCTTATCGAAAAAATTCCATTACTGAACCATTCTTACTCCCCATTCCAGCCACATTTATATAATGAGATAGAAATATTTATCTAATGCATTGGAAGAAGATATAGGTACCACCTGTCTCATAATTAAATCATACATAAAAGTTCGACAAGTTCGTAAACAATCATATAATGAAACATGAATTAAAATGCATATAATAAATATGTAATATTATCATAACCTATAGAACATTTATAGGTTTCATTATCATTTCATCAAAGAATAACCTGTGAAAAAACCAAGTTTCATAATCATATAACTTGTTAAATAGAAATAGGTTTCATGAAGGAATTTTCATAAAACACATAAACCATTAAAAGGAATAATAAGAATGGTTAACTTGGATCATATCCACAATAAAGGAAAATATTTATTAATTGATTACATCTTATATGGATAAGGATTTTGAAATATCACATTCAACATTTCTAAAGGAAAATAATTTTACTTATAAAATCACATTTTAAAAAATGAAATAGTTTCAAAATAATTTTTTTGAGAACCACATTGGAAAACTTATAAAGGAATCTACTAAAAATAACTTAAAACATTTATTGAGGAAAATATCCTTTCCACTTTGGAAAACAATTTTTAAAACATAAAATAATGTGAAAAACGTTTTATTTGAAGATAAACTTGAAAACTTATAAGGGATGCTTTGAAAAACACTTTTTAAACATAAAAAGTTTTTAAAAACCTTTTATTTTTAAATAAACTTTATAAAATATCAATGAAGATTTAAAAAAAAATTGAACATAAAACATTTTGATAACCTTTTCCTTTGGAAATAAACATGAAAACTTATAAAAGAATATTTGGAAAGCACTTTTTAATCCAAAAACACATTGAAAAACTTTTTTATTAATTTTTTTTAAAAAAATGAATTTAACATATATTAGGGAAACAATTTTCTTTAAAAATAATCTTGTATTCTTGAAAATAAAGCTTCAAGGAAATTTTAATCATGACTATGGATAAATCCATACACGATGAACATTTTTTAGCACTGTAAGGCGTTTAGAAAAGTTCCTTTATTGAAAAATGACAAGAAAATACCTTCTAAAATTATTTTTTAAAAAGAAAATAAATGGTTGGAATTTTTTATTAAAAATAATTGTTTAATGTTAAAACATTTTTTAAAACATTTTTAGAAAACATGGTTTTTAAATAAAACAAATTTCGAACCAAAGAGAGAAATAAAGTCTTATTTTAATAAAAACATTTTCTTAGTTATATTAACTAAAAAGTGTTTAAAAATGGTAACATTACTTGAATATATCATTAATAACTATTGTATAAGAAAATTAATTATATTTATTGAGATATGGATCATAATATTTCCTCAACATAAGCATAATCAATAACGGTCCTGATGAATGATAAGATTTATCAGTAAACTTTTACCACTTTAGTAACATTGATTAAAAATACCCATGAAAGAATAATTTAACATGAAGATTAAAATATCATGAATATAAGAATATTCATGATATAACATGTAAAAGGGGTATTATATGCACCTCTTAATAGAATATATTTAAATAAAATAATATGTGTCTCAATGAAGGAAAATTGAGAGAAAATTACATTACCGATTTAGTAAATTTTGAACCATGAACCCCATGAAAGAGAAATAATAAAATCTATATGTAAATAAAGATAACTATAATTATAATAATTATATAATACATTCATAGGAAGTATATACACTATATATAATAAAGGAGTGATGAATACGACATAAGTCTCGTAGAAATAGATGTGAGACTAGACATCCCTTTACTACTTAAGAAATTTTATAATCCTAATCCCCATGAAAGAGTAACATGAATTTAAAATTTTAACATCATTATATAACATTTCATAGGTAAATATATACACCACAAAATAATAATAAGTGGTGAATATAACATATATCTTACGACAATAAAATTGAGACAAGAAAACTCTTACCTTAAGTTTTAAATTTCTTCGTACACATTCAAACCTCATATATATTAAATATAAGTTTATTATAAATCTACCCAAGAAACATATTATTATATATCATACCATATATTATTTTATTATTAATTTATATTACCTGTTTATTAACAATTTCATGTTAATGTTATGTTTCATGTAATGATCGCTTTGTTTTCCGTTTATGTTTTGTCTTGTTATTCTTGATCCTCTTAGATAGATCATAATTTAATTATTTAAATAGTTTTAATAATTAAATAAATTTCCTATATATTAATTATATACATATTTATAATAATATATAAATGATAGAAATATTAAATGGAATACAATGTTCATAGAGATGGTAGACCATATGTACACATGAACGTTGTTTCTGTTTTCTTGTGGAATTGAAAGAAAGTAAATGAAATATATATATATATATATATATATTACCATTAAAGTATAATTATTATTTAATATATATCATATATTTTTACTAAACCCATCCTCAATACATTCCACGTAGAGTGTGCACGAATCACATCGCTTTGAGGAGGCGGTAATCCACACTTCTACAAACGAAGTTATTGTGTTCCCAAAAAGTGGAAAGTATGAAGGTATGTGTTATATAATAATTCCATAAGAATAAATAAATTATAAATATCATATATATATCATATAAAAATAGTAATTCCATTATAATTCGCAACCCTAAAGGTGGTAATGGAAGAACCAACACCATCAGCTTGCATGGTGGTACTCCGTCGTATACACGAATGATGATTGCGTATCCCATTTGATAGAAGTGTATGTAGGTTTAGGTAAAAACCTTAACATAACAATATATAAGTATAATTTTTATTCTGAGTTTATAAAATAATCATGGATTAATAAAAATTTTGGGTGTGGATAATGAAATAAAACAAAAGTGCTTATTGAAGGATGTTGCCTCTTCTTTGGGTAATTCCTTTTATTGTTCACCAAACAACTAAATTTTATTGATTTATGAACAAAGTAAGTATTATAGAATTATAGAAGGAAATTTGGGAGATTATTTCTGTTGGTATTGGCTAATAAAAAACACTTGATAGGTGTGAAGAAGTGATAGGGTGTGTGCCTCTTTATAATGGGTGGGGACTGGAATTCATGTAAATATAAAAAGGTAAAAACTATTGAGAGGTATAACATACCTAATTTTACACCAATAATTTTATGTTTTATAGAAAAGGGATGACATGTTATAAATATTTATATTCAATTTATTTTTGAAATGTTTCTCGGTTATTTTTTCTTTAAGTTAAAGTTTAAACACTAAGTAAGATTGTTTTTACCTTAATCATTATAATTAATTTTAATTACATTAACTAATAATTTTTGTCAAAAACTAAGTTAAACTTAATATATATTATATATTTTTATGATTAAAAATATGGAATCAATTTTTATAAATTATAAACAAAGAAGTAGCAGAAGTTAATTTAAAATTAATCGTGCAGGTGGGATGAGACAACGAGTTTTTGAAGTAAAAAAGTTCAAAAGGTTAAAATGATTTTATATAAAATTTCAATGTGAAATTAATTCCAATGAACTAAAATTTCACTATCCATCCCTATTATATCCTAAAATGGTCACCCATGTTGATCCATGATATAGTTGGAAGGTAATTCCCAATTCCCATAGTCTATAAAGTAGTTTCGGGCATCAACATGGTAACCATTGGAACAATTTCACCCAATAATAAATAAATAAACTGAATAGAGAAAAGATAAAAAAATCCCAATATGTATTAATGAAACTAAAATAAAAATATTTTATACAAGTATCTAAAAAATATAATAAACTTAATAACAAAATCTAACTAAACTGCATGAATATAACATCTCCATATGATCCTGAGGGTAACTCTCCAATACCAAAGCTGACCATCACTCATGTTGATTGATACAAAAAAATCCTACAAAAAATCTAAAAACAAGAAAGAATAATTAGTGTGAGTATTAAAACTCAGTATGAGTGCCATACACATCTATTCTCATTGAACTTTAAAATAAAATAAACATCAACTTCATGTTTGAAATATAATATAAAAAGTTATATTTTATACATACTTTACAATTTAAAATAAAAATGGTCCATTTTCATTTTTCATTTCCAAAACCAAGTTCCTTTTTCTAAGAAGAAAACATTTTCATTTTCTAAGAGGAATGTTATGCTTTCATTTCATAACCCGAACAAGAGATTATAATACATTTCGAAGAGAAAACCTTTTCCATAAATCTTTGAAATCCAACCAATCATTTTCTAAAGATATAAAACAAAAAAGGCAACATCACAAGAATCAAATAGTAAGGTAAATGGAAATTGAAGCACAAGAGTACCCAACCAGTAATTTACCACATTTATTCATTGCTAAAATCTATGTACCAATAGAGATGGGTGAACCTAAGAGCTCGTGAATAATATAAAACATACTAATACATATTGAATCACCCTGAAAAGCATGCCTCACCCAATGAAATCAAATACTCCCAACATGATTGGTCAAAACGCACATGGTATAGGCTGAGGGGCACAATCCCATAGAAATAAAACTCAATATATCCTCATGATATGGGCCACTAGCTAGTGCATAATCTAACTAATGCAATAATAATTTTCATAAAATTTAATAGTTATGCTAGGTTCTCCATGTCAATATGTAAATAGGTTGATCCAACTGAGCATCTAATAACATACACATATATATTAATTACACAACAGGAATCACCCGAGTCACCCAAGGATAAACCTATTTCTATACACACATAGATTACAAAGGAGTCCACATTGAGTATCTCCCATTTCTGCACAAATCAATGAGTTATGAGGATTCAACCGCGAGGACATCACACCCATTTAAAAAAATGGAAAAATAATTATCCAAGATGATTTTTCAGGTTAAAAACATTAAACATTTTCAAAAAAAATCCAAATGGGCTTCATTATCTTTTTCAATTAAACTATCATTTATTAAATAACCAAAACCAACTTCCCAAAAAAGGTACAAATACACCATTTTTTGTTTCATAATCATTTTAAAAAAATTTCATGAATTTACACAACATGTTTTCAAGATAAATCCATTTTATAATAATTGAAAATGGTCTATTAGTCACCATTACATAACATTTTATCTGTAAAATAACTGAAAAGACACCATTTAAAGTCCAATCCATCTAAAAAATATAGGAACACACTTCATTTAATTTAAAAACCACTTTTAAAACCCATTAAAATGACCCAATTAATCTATCCACATGTCATAAATATATTCACAATGCCAAATCCATGTCTTATATGTCAAAAATCATTCAAAAAATATACCATGTATTTCATTAAACACTTAGTGCACAATATTTAATAAAAAATCCATTTATCACAAAGTACAGGAGAAATCACCAATTTTAATGATAATTTACTTTGCAATGATCAGAAATAAATATTTAATAAATGAGGGATGTGTAAAAATCATGAAACCAGTGATTCTTAGATTAAAAAGGAAAGTGAAAAGGGAAACCTACCTCAAACTAGAAACTCTTCAACAACACACACCCAAAATCACACCATAATGGTTCCAAGAGCCAATATCTACCAAGAAGTACCTTAAACACAAAACCCCCCAACATAAATCAAGGGAAACACAAACCCTAGATCCATATGACCATGAGAGAAAGATATCTTAATAGAAAATGGAATAAAGAGGAAGAGGGAGGAGGGGAGGGGGAGACCTTAAATATCTATACCCAAATATTTAAGAACCACCTTAGATATACACTAAGCGAGGGAGTAGAGGATTAAATAAATAATGACGAGCACCCTAGGGCCATATGAACCTTGTAGGTGGATAAATTGGTAGACTTGCGGTTAAATCCCATAAGGGTTGTTTAGGAATTTATTAATTTTTAATATTTGGATTCTTCTTGTGGTTTGGACACATGATTTATCAAACCATCTCCCAATCAAGTTCTCCTTACTATACATACTTGGGAACCTACATGGTTTGGTCACACGGTTTACAAACCGTGCACCATTCATGCGAAATGGTTTTGTCCCAAGATTGTGGCTCCTCACATACCTTAAGCATGTTTTGACTAATTGTGCTTTGGATGTTCACCATGCCTCTTCCACTAATACTTAGGCTACATAGTTTCCGGGATAAGGCATCATTGTTTACCCAAATCATGAACTAATCGTGCACCAATAGAAAAACACACTGAAACTCAAAACCTAAAACCATCACACTAAAGCTCAAGGGATAACCCCAAGGACCAAAAAAAATTGGAATATTAGTCCAAATTTAAAATATGGGTTTGAAAAATCTCCCCACCATTAATTTTTTTCACCCTCAAAAGCCACAACATTTTTAGTTGATTGACCAAAGACTAAGGATTTTGACAACTGCATAATCAAAGAACTTAAAATAAGAACATATCGACCATAGAAAAACAAAACATATACCTCTCACCTAAAACAAAACAACCATAACCGCTATGCTTTATAAGAGATCCCAATGAGACCCACAGTAGGTATCTCCAATATGTCGAACCAACTAGCTCAATCCATCCCAGAAATCCCCACACAGACCAAACCCCCACCACAAGGGGCCCCCAAAAAAAGAACCTCCAAACCAAAACTAATTCAACAAGATAAATTCTCTATAATACATAAAACTTAAACATGTTCTTTTAAAACACCCAACCCCCAAAAGAAGTGATAAGAACAAAGACAGGGCCTTACACACCCTAGAATAGTATCCTGGATGCATGAAAAGATTCACTCCAAGACCAATGGCTGGAGCCTTGATATTCAAATAATATGTTTCACCACAAATAGAAACTATTGATCCTCAATTGAAACATAGAACATCATGCATAACTAATATATCATAAAACAACATTTCCTCTCTTTTCCCAAACAAGGAACATGCGGAATACACCACTACTTATAATAGAAGAATGTAGGAGTTCAAAAATAAAAACATACTTTCATTAAAACATAATTTATCAAGAAATAAACCACATACCCTCTCATTTGAAGAAAAATAGAACACCATCAGGTACAACCATCAATACAGAATAAAACAGTAAAACATAAAGAGACTTAAAACTAAACCCAAACAACACTCTACTGCTTTGAACTAGATCCACATAACTTACTGGAAACACCTTAATAGAATTATTTTATGTGGACTAGGAACCCAAAAACATGATGGGTATTTGGTGTACCTGAACATGATAATTTCTTATGATCTAACTCACTTCACTGGTGAAATATCATGATCCCAAACCCAGAAGAAGAAGATGTAATATCTAGAGGCCTTTTTATTCCATGACTAGAACCAACAACATTAGGATGATTCCCCATTTATTTACTATAATTCCCCTAACCACTTCCAGAAACTGAAGGAATGAAGACTACCTTAAGCACTCCCGCCATCAGAACTTCCACATGAACAACATTCCTCACCAGATCAAAAAAATATGTTACATTTAAACCTGGAAACTTTGACTGAAGATACATAAGAATCCTACACTTGAAATCCTGATCCTTCAAGGAATCATAAAAAATAATCCCTAGATCATATAGAACTAGATCTAAAAAAAAGATAGTATAACTCCAACATCAACCCATCACCTTTCTATAAGTAGCACATCTCAATTCCCATCCTCACTTTAGTCATCACAGAGAAGTACTGTCAGATTAATGAAACCTTGAGGAAATCACAAGTATGATCTTCCTAAGGCATATTTCAAGACACTGAATTCCACCACTTCTAAGTCGTCCCTTCAAGAATAACGGTGGAAAAGTTCACCTTTAGTGTCTCAGGAAACTCAATGAGGCTGATTTTTCATTTTATTCTCCACATCCACTATTTCACTTCATGAGGATCTGCTTGACCATAAAAGAGAGGTGGATCTATCTTTAAAAACTCAAGAAAAAATCCTTAAGATGATCAACTAGAAAACCCTCTAACGATGAACCACTTGTAGCTAAACTTTGAATATCCATCCAATCACTATCGGGGAAAACACTAAGAAACAATAAATCCAAGAGGTCAATAAAAACCAACTCATCAATAAGAGTTCTTAAACTCAAAACACATCACAAGAAACACTTCCCAAAACATAGGGAAAACAAGACACACAACCAATGGCTTTTAAAACATCAAAATTTTCCTTTAAATTTTTTTTAAGGAAAAAAACCCGATGGGTTTCACACACACCAATGGTAATTCATAGATTCTTACTCACATGCACATTCTCGTGCAACCCCAGGATATCACCAACCATGCCAATCTAGGCACCCAAATACCCATATAATCATCCAACCACTTCCCACACATATCTACACATGTGATCACTCATGTAAATACCAATGCTTAAGACAATGTATTCCATTTTCCAAAAAAAAAACATTCCACCCATGTTTTTATAATCTTGGTCTACTTCCCATTTCAAATTTCACAAAACTTTTCAAAATCCCGCTAACTAAAAAGTCAAAAACCATTTTTAAATTCCACATTTTAAACCATTTCAAAATATAAATCCCATGAGTCCCATTAAAATATTTTTAAGCAACTTAATAAATTACATTCCATCAATACCGTTTGATTAAAAACCCATTCTATATAATTTAGAACAACCCCCAAAACAAACCTATGTTTTTAAATGAAAAATATTGATAAAACCTATTCATTGATTATATAAATCCAATATCATTAATCCATTCTCATTTTACCCCAAAGGGTTATTTTACAAATGTTTTTTTTTTCTAAATCCTTCCAAAATGTTAATTCTGAAAATCCATTTTACACATTCCAAAAAACCATCCACTACCACTAAAATTCATTTTTCAAAATTCCAAAATGAGATCATCCAAAACAATTTTCATAATATAGTAAGACCCCAAGCAACTCAAAAAGGGGAACTAGTGTTAATGGGTGAATTGGAGATATGGTTTGCAGCCATATTCCAACTGAACAAAGGGTATTCTAAGACCATGTCCCTAACCCCAAATGGATTTATAATCCTTCAGAGATCACTGAGACCACTATAAAAACTCCCATTTCATACCCCAAATACCAAAAAATCATATGAACCAAATGAACCAACAAAACCAAACATCCCATAGATATCCAAGGCTTGGTATAGAAAGTGTTGGCCAGAAAATCCCTCATACTTACACATCAAGGTTATAATAGTTCTAATCCTTTTACATTAACATCCCCAAATAATAAAGGGCACTCTAAATCCTAGTTCGTTTAAGGGAAGATTTATATGATTCCATTTTGTCATGAAACAGCCTAGGTTGAACCCAAACTGGTCACCCAAGCTGATCTACTAGATGGAACGAAGGGTATTCCCGATCCCTACAGGTTGGAAACTAGTGTTGGGCATCAATAGAGTAACAAAGGAAATGATTTCACCGAACAATAATTAAATAAAGTGAACAGTGAAAAGATAAAAAAATCAACCCAATATGTATAAATAAAAAAATAAACATATTTTATAAAAGAATATGAAAAATATAACAAACTGAACAAAAAATCCAACTAAACCTGAAGAACGTAACTTCTCCATGTGACTCTGAGGGTCACCATTTGATACCACATCTAACTATCTCCCACAACAATCGATACCAAATGGAAACCTACAAAAAAATAGAAAAAATGAAATAAATATAGGTTTGAGTATTAAAACTCTGTAGGCATGCCAAAACATATCTATTCCCAATGAACTTCTTCTAAAAAATAAAACATCAACTTCAGTTTTGAAATAAAATATACAAAGTATTCTTTTCCACATAATTTCTAATTTAAAACCAAATAGGTACTATTTCTCTTTTTCATTTCCAAAACAAATTTCCTTTTTCCAAGAATAAAAAAGTTATATTTTCATAAAGGAAGGTGATTCTTTCATATCAAAACCAGGTCAAGAGAGTTTAAAACATTTCTAAGAGAATTTTTTTTCCATAAAACATTGAAATTAAACCCATCACTATCCAAAAAGATACCACACACAAGGAAAAATCACAGTTATCATATAGTAAGGGTAGTGTAAATAAGCAAACAAGAGTAACCAACTAACAATGTGTCATATTCATTCACCACCCACAATTAAGTGCTAATAGACATGGGTGAACCTAAGAGATCATAAATAATTGAGATCATAATAATAATTGTTGACTCATCCCAAAAATAATTCCTCACTCAATGAAATCAATTACACCCAATAGGCTCGGCTGCAACCCACATAGTACAGGCTGAGGGGTAAAACCCCATAATAATAAAACTCAATATCTCCTCATGTTATGGGTCACTATCCAGTGCATAATCTAACTAGGGCAACAATCGTTCCTATAAAATTTAATAACTATATTAGGTTATCCATTTCAATATGTAAAAGCATGAGCCAACTGATACCAACTGAACATCCAGTCACATGCATATATATATTAATTAAACAATAGGCATCATCCAAGTCACCCCAAGAACCAATCTCTTTCATTTCCGACATAGATCACAAATGATTCCACATTGAGGATCTTCCATTTATGAACTAAGCAATGAGTCATGAGGATTCCACAATGATGAAATCCCAACTATTTAAAAATAAGCTCGAAAAGAGAATTATCCGAGGAGAGTTCTCATGCTAAACACTTTCACCATTTTCAAAAAATTTCCAAATGGGCTGCGTGCTCTTTTTCCCATAAACCATAATTAATTAAAGAACTAAAAACACATTTCAAAAAAGGAAAAAATACACCATTTTTCATTTCACAATCATTTTACAAATTTCTCCTAAATATTCACATTACATTTTCAAGAAAAAAATAATTTTATAAAAATTCCAAAATGGGTAATTAATCACCCTTACAAACAATTTCACCCTCAAATAACTGAATGAACACCATTTAGAAGTCCAAACCATTTAAAAATAGAAGAACACACTTCCTTTAAATCAAAAACCACTTTGAAACCCAATTCAAACGACCCAATTAATCACTTCACATGTCATAAATATATTCACAACACCAAATACATGCCTTAGATATCAAAAATTATTCACAAATTTCAATAGTGTGTTTCATCAAACACTTGATGTGAAATTTTTAATAAGACAATTCCATTAATCAAAAAGAAGGGGAGAAATCACCACTTTTAACACCAAAATAATTATCCAAATATCACACATAAGTATTTAATATATGAGGGAGGTGAGAAAATCATGAAAACAACAATTCTTCAATTAAAAAAGGCAAGCACATAGGGAAACCTACGTCAAACCACAAATGCTTGAACAATGTACACACGAAATCACACTAAGAAGGTTCCAAGATCCAAGATATGACAAGAGGAACCTTAAAAAACACCAAAACATAAATCAGGGTAAACACAAAACCTATATCCACATGACCATGGGAGAAAGAGATTTCAAAAGAAAATGGAAGAAAGAGGAAGAGAGAGGAGAGGAGGGGGAATACCTTGAATATCTATCCCTAGACATTGAAGAAACACCTTAGATCAACAAAAATAGAGGTAGGAGAGGATTTAATAACCAAGGAAGAGCATCCATAGGGCCGTATAACCCCAGTGGGAGGAGAAATGGATGGATTTGGGGTTAAATTCTTATAAGGGAAGTTTAATAATTTCATAATTTTTAAGATCTCTATAGCTCGCATGCTTTAGATGCATGGTTTATAAAACCATGCACCAACTATGAGACCCTTACTGGACATACCAGGGCACCTGCACAGTTTGGTCATATGGTTTAAAAACTGTGCACCAGACATACTAAATGGTTCTGTCCTAAGACAATGGCTTCTTGTACGCTTTTAAGCACAGTTTGAATAATTATGTGTGGGACGTGCACCCTGCCTATGCCTCCAACAATTGGAAAGAATGGTTTCTTGTATAAGGCCATATTATTTACCCAAAATATGTTCTGATTGTGCACCAAGATAAAAACACCCCAAAACTCAAAACTTAAAGTTTTCATGCATGAGGCTCGAGTCATAACCCTAAGGATAAAAGATAAACCAGAATAGAGGTCCAAAATAAAAATCCGAGTGTGACATAAATTATATTAATAAATGTAAAATTTATTTAAATATACTTTAAGTACAATTTAAAATATAATTTTACTATATAAAAAATTAAATGAAATTGCTGTTTCCAATTAAAATTTGTTTTTTTTTCACTATTCATAAAAAATGAAACTTCTCATAAAAATCCCAAAAATTTACCCAAAGTAAATTTTTATATTAAAATTTCAAAAATGAAGTTTATTTTTCAAATAAAATTTAAAAAATTTCAAAAAATATATTTAAAATAGATTCTCCATCAAAATGCAGTAAAATTAATTTTTAGAAAGAATATATATCTTTATGCATAAAATTTGATTTATTATTATATCTTGACCATAAAACACATAAGATGAATGTTAAATAGTTCAATTATTATATATATAAATATTTCACTAAAATCATTTATAATAATTGTTTTAATTAATTTATTGAGGTAAAAATTGTTTAATGGAATAAATATAGTTTTCTAGTGAAATATTTTCTATTTTATCAAAAGGATTTCATTTTCATTTCTATTAAATTGATTAAAAAATTATTATTATTATTATATTCATGTGTGAACTATATTTTCTTAATTTAATTAATCTTATTCATAACTACCATTCTAATGGAATGGTAAAAACTATAATAACATTTTAGAAATAATATTAACAGTACATTGTGGTTAAAACTTGGTCTTGCATGTGACACAAGTTATTAAAAGAATTCAATATTATGAGTAACACAATCCAAACATAGTGTTTCATTTACTGAAATCTAATTTAAGTGTTTCATGTAGCATGAGATTAACTTGGTGTTGTCTTCATAACAAACCAAACTTAGTGCTTTCATATAACATAATTTATATTCAATGTTGTATGTAATAAAAAATATCAAAAATATGAAATTAATTTGAATAAAAATATTTCAAAAAATCACAGGGTGTTACATTCTACCCCATTAAAATGAATTTATCCCTCAAAATTCATATGGGTTATCAAATATTTAATACTTGAAACTTAATTTCATAGAAACCCATATCATAAAGATGAATGTTAAAACTTCATTTTAAAAGAAAATCTTAAAAAAATATCGGTTACCCAAGGTAACTCATAACTAAGTTTCCACATATGGTAACATTGGTGGAAATTGAAAAAATGTACATGGGAGATAAATCAAACTATGATGTTCTGAGGGAGAGTGATACAGAAAATGGTTAATAGAAATTTAACGATCAAAAATACATAACAAAAGAGGATTAAAAAAGGTCATTGATATCATACAAAATGATGATAATGGGAAAACATTTTATTTCAAGACCCTTTCTATAAATTTGTGGAATTTTCATGAGATGATACAATTACTTGATTTCAACATAAACTCACCCTTTGTTTTTCCTTGATAATTTTTTAATTCATTATCATTCTAAGAAATAAAGGCGAATTTTTCATTTCTAAGTAATTAGAAGATCATAAGATCCATAAATGAAATAATGGTTCATTCCATCTATCTTTATCACAAAAAATGGTTAACACATGTCATCCAATATGAATAAATAATCATATGGTTACATTAATCTCTAAAACATCATCCAAACATCAACATAACCCATTCCATAAATGGTTAACCTTGTAACCTTTAAAAAATGCAGAAACTCAAATCATTAGAAATAAGGTCACTAATTTTCTCAAAATTAGTTTGAAATTAATCCCCTATATATCATAATGTAGATCTTAGTTGTTACATACCAAACATGTGAATACCTTCATCATGTATTATCTTGAAAAATGGTAATTAATATATATCCTTAGTGAAAAGATGTATTCTTTCTTATTCTAAATATTATTGTACATATTTATTAAATCCAAAAAACCTGTAAACTCCTTCCATTATAGAATAATTTTTTTTTTGTAAAAAATCATTAATCAGTTCCAAGGTAATCATTACCATCAATTTTAATTATTCATGTCTAATATATCTTTATCCAAACATCATTATCTCAACATTGGGAACATATTAATGGTTATATTTCTCTTAATCATGTGTTTTCCATGAATATCACTTTTCCATTAAATCTATTTTCTAAACTACTAGAACTATTGAACATGTTTTTGTAAATACTTAGATAAAAACATAAAGTTAACAATCCTTATATACTTAAAAACTCATATAAAATAATTCTTGAATACAAATACATAAACACTTCAATTATTTGACTTTATCCTTAAGTCGTTAATAATGCTACCTCATATGATTACTTAATACCACTTTCTTTTCACATTTCAACTGTAGTGTCGTCATCATCAGCAATATAACCATTACTCATACTACCTTTCTTATTCCCTTTGCGATCTTTCCACTTAGAACATCAATTTTCAAAATTCCAATTCATTCCACATTTAAAGAATTCAACCATTAAGGATGTATTAGAGAGTGAGTTATTCTCATTCATTATGTTAACCAGTCTTTAAATTTTCTATTGTATTTACTTGCTTTATGTACTTCTTTTCCATAGTCAAAACATCTTCTTATTCCTCTAATACAATCACTTTGGTTGTTCTTCCCACATTCTCGATAAGTAGGAAACTTGATCTTTTTTCCACTATGGTATCCATTACCCGAATTATCAGTGAACTATTTCTTTCTCTTCATTTTTGATTCCAAATGTTTATTAAGTTTTAAGTTTTTAATAATGTTTTGTGAAAAATGATTAGGCATGATCAAAACGTCTATCACTCCATTGATAATCCCATTTGACTTCTCATTAGTAAATTTTTCCTCACATTCAACATTAACCCATTATCTTTTGATTCATACCATTGAATAAAACTAGAAAGAAAATAATTATAAAGACATATAATATATTAAAACCACATAATCATGAAAAACCACTTATAGGATGTCTAAATTATTACACCTTATTTAATTTATTTCAATATAGGTTTATCCTTAGAGACATCCTTCGATATATTCTTATAAATATCCCTTTTTATATTACTAATGTTTTCTTATCCTAGTTATAATGTTTGACTAAACATTTCCTTTGATACCAACTATAACAACATCAGATTGACATAGATATATATTATATCATTTTAGATGAATATTAATCACATTAAAAATGTACACTCCTGAGGACTATAATAGTTTAGTGTCTTTGGAAACTCAAAAATAAAATATTCAACATATCCCATAAATATATTCTCTTTTTATTAATCCTATTTAAAACATTTCATCATAACCTGGGGAATGGAATATAAGAATGGGGTGATCTCATATACTCATTAAAGGTATAAAAAGGTGATAAGTAATAACAACATGTGAAAAATAGTATGATAACATGAAAGTAACATTAGAAGATCATAACCTATATATAAAATATCATAATAAAGAGTCATGGAATAAATATTGGAAGATCATAAGACATGAATAATAAGATAATTGAGATAATAAGACATGAAATCATAACTTTGGAATAAGACCTATAATTTGTGGCATACAAATAAGAACTTAAAATCCTTCCCTATAAGACAAGGATCATTTCCAAAAAATATCAGGGCACTTCATGGGGGATACCCCTATAGGGTGGGACACAACACCATCTCTAGTCACATATCATTTCTTATAGTGTAATGATTTCACTCCCTAAATCATCCTAATAGTCAAGGTTCACTCCCAATACCATCTTAGTAGCCATAGTTCACTTCCAAGTCCATCTTAGTGGTTAAGGTTCACTCCAAATACCATATTAGTAGAAAAATTCCTTTACTAAACTATGTCTACTCCCCATTACATAGATGTCTATCCAATGAGATATAAATCTTTAACCAATGAATTGGAGGGATATATAGGTCTCACCTATCTCATAATGAAATCATACATACATGTTCCACAAGATCATAAAAAATCATATCATAACCCATGAAATGAAACTAGTATCATAAACATGTTATATTATCACAACCTATGTGAAGGAGTCAAGTTTCCAAATCATTTCATCAAATCATAACCCATGAAAATTAGTGGGTTTAAAAATAATATAAACCATGAAAGAAAAAATAGGTTCATGAATCACTTATCATAAGAAACATACACCATTCAAAGGAAAAATAATAATGGTGACCATGGATCATATCCCCAGAAATGAGTAATCTATATCAAAGGATGAAATATTATATGGAGAAGGATTTTGAAATATCACATTGAATATTTCATAAAGAAAATAATATTTATTTTATAATCAATTTTTAAAACATAAAATAGTTTCAAAAAAAATTTCTTTGAAAACCACTTTGAAAAAAATATGAAGGAATATTTTAAGAATACTTTAAAACATTTCTTGAGTAAAGTATTCTTTCTAATTTTTAAATTTTTTTTAAAACATAAAACATTTTTGAAAACATTTTTATTTTAAAATAAACTTTATACCTAATGAATGAAGATTTAAAAAAAAACTTTTTACATGTAAAAAACATTTGAAAAACATTTTTATTTTAAAATAAACTCTGAATATTAGAAAGGAATATTTTAAAAACCATTTTTAAATATGAAACCTTTTCAAAACCAATTTTTTTAAATAAACTTGAAAACATATGAAGGAAGCTTTGAAAAAAACTATTTAAACATAAAACATTTATAATTTTTTTATTGAAACCCAATTTAAAAAAAATACTGAATATTAGGAAAAATAATTTCATTAAAAATAATTTTGTAAAATTCTAAAGTAATATTAAAATAAATTTTGTTCTTGATGATACATAAATCCATATATACAAAACATTCCTTTTTCATTGTAAAAAGTTTATAAAAGTTCTTTCATTGAAAAAACGTGACATTAATTTTAAAACCATTTTTTTAAAAGATAAAACATGGGTAAAAAGGTATTTTAAATGAAACTAGATAATAGTAAAAAAAATTATTTTTTTAAAAAACATGGTTTTGAAATAAAACACATTTCTAAATAAAGAGAGGAATAAAGATGTATTATCATAAAAACATTTTCTTATTTATATTAAGTATCAAATAGTGGAATATGGTAAAATTACTTTAATATTTTATTAATAACCAGAGTAAAAGAAAATTAGTTTGAGTTTTTGAGAGATGGATCATAATATTTCATCAATAGAATCGTAATCATAAATAATCTCGATAAACTCTGGGATTGTGTCAATAATCTCTTACATCTTTGGTAACTTTGAATCAAGATACCCATGACATAATAACATTATATAAAGATTAAGATATTATTAAAATAAGAATAATAATGATATAATAGGTAAAATGGGAATAATATACACCTCTTAAAATAAATATAGGTTCATAACATAACATGTGTCTCAGTGAAGGCATGTTGGGAAAAAATTAATTTACTGATTTGGTATCTTTTGAACTTTGAACCCCATAAAAGAAAGATCATAAAATGTGTCTGTAAATACCCATATATATAAGGATAAAAATGCTATAATTTATTCATGGTTAGTATATATACCACACAAAAATAAACGAGTAGTGAATATATCATAAGTATTGTAGACATTGAAGTGAGACTAAAAATCCATTTTCTAACTGAGTAATTTTGGAATCATGATCCTCATCATTTAATAACATCAATTTAAGCTTTTAATAGCACTAAATAAAGTAAATTAATGATATAAAAATCCATAGGATAGTATATACACCTCCAAATAATAATAATTGGTGAATGTAGAATATATCTCACAAAAATAAGACTGAGATGAGAAAACCCTTACCTTAACTCTTGTCTTTATTCATATATATTCAAACCTCTTGTATAATAAAAATACTACTGAACTATATTATTGTAAATTATACAATATATAATTTTATTATGACTTTATATTTCCTTTTTATTAACAATTATATGTTAATGTTATGTTTTGTCTAATAACCATTTTGTTTTCATATATGTTTTGACTTGTTATTCTTGATCCTCTTACAAAGGTCATGATTTACTTATTTAAATATTTTAAAAAATTATATAAATATCATAAATATTTAGTATATAATTATTTATAATAATATATAAAATATATAAATATGAAATAGAATACACTATTCATGGAGACTGTAGGTCGTACGTACGCATGAACGTTATTTATGTTTTCTTATCATATTAAAAGAAAAAAAAGTAAATGGGATATATGTGTATAAATATTATCATTATAGTATAATTATAATTTATTACATATAAAATAATTTTACTAAACTTATTCTTAATACATTTCATATAGAGTGTGAAAACATAACATATCTTTGAGGAGGTGGTAGTCCACATGTCCATAAACGAAGTAATCGTGTTCCCAAAAAATGGAAATAATAAATGTATGTGTTATATAATAATTAAATAAGAATAAATATTTCATATATATATATATGTATTTCAAATAAAAATAGTAATTTTATCATTATTCCCAACCTTTAATGGTGGTTATAGAAGAATGAACGACATTGGTTCATGAGGTGGTAGTCCACCGTACACACGAATGATGATTGTGTATCCCATTTGATGGAATTGTGTGTAGGTATAGGTAGAAACCTTAAAATAAAAACTTATCATTATATTCAGGATACATAAGTAATTATATAATCATTTAATAAGAATAATTAATGTGATGGAGAAGGAAATAAAACAAAAGTCCTTATTGAAGGATGCTACCTATTCTTTGGGTAATTTCTTTTGGTTTGCACCAAAGAACTAACTTGGTTTTATTTATGAGCAAATTGAGGATTATTGGATGATAGCAGGGAATCTTGAAGATTAATTGTGTTGTTTTTTATGATCCAAAGTTCTTAATATGTGTGAAAAGTGGGTAGGGGGGGTGAGTTCCCTTTTATAGTGGATGAGTGGAATTCTTATAAATATAAAAAGGTAAACAATATTGAGAGGCATTCCTTACATAATGTGCTTCCAATGATGGTTAATTTTAGATAAAAGGTATTATATGGTCGATATATGTCCCTAAAATGGGTTTTTACATGTTTCTAGGTTATTTGGACCCTTAAGAAAATGTTTAACCACTAAGTAAACTCATTTTTACCATAATCGATTAATTAATGTTTATTAATTTCACTAATATTTTATGCCCAAAAATAAGTTGAACATATTAGAAATTATAAATTATTTTGGTTAAAAATATTTAAAACCATTTTTATAAATTCTAAACACATAAGTGTAATAAATTAATTTTAAATTAATCCTACATATAGGATGAGACAACGAGTTTTTAAAGTGAAAGTGTTCATAAGTTTGAAGTGTTTTTATATAAAATTTAAAAATGAAGTTAATTCCAATGGAAAAAATTATATTAATAGATGTATAATATATCTAAATATACTTTAAAATAAAATTTAAATATAAAATTACTATAGAAGTAAATTATATGAAAATGTAGTTTTCAATTTGAATTTAGTGTTTTTTCACTATTTAGCAAAAAAGGAAACTTCTCGAAAAAATATGAAAATTTTGCACAAATTATATTTTGATATTCCACTTTCAAAGTTAAATTTTATTTTTTAAAATAAAAAATTTATGTCTCAAAAATTATATTTAAAATATTTGAACCATTAAAAGTTTGTAAAATTACCTCTTAAAAAGAATATATATCTTTATGAATAAAATTGGATTTAATATTATATTATGTATAGAAAATATATAGTACGAGCGTTAAATAGTTTACTATATATATATATATATATGTTTAATTAAAACAATTTATTAAAAGTGTTGTAATTAATATATTGAGGTGAAACATATTTAATTAGATAAATATAGTTTTCAAGGAAAAGATTTACTATATTTTAAAAAGAGTTTTATTTTAATTTATAGTAAATTGGTCACAAAATAATTATTCTTATATACATGTTCTAACAATATATTCATAATTTAGTTTATCTTATTCATAAATACTATTCAAATTTCTATGTGACATCTATAATTATATTTTAGGAATATTAATAACAGTACCTTGTAGTTTGGTAAAACTAGGTCCTGTGTGTAACACATGCTACTGAAGTAACTATACATTGTATTTAACACAAGACAAACATAGTTTTAAGTGTACTAAAATATAATATAAGTTTTTCATGTAACACATGATTTAATTTGCGTTTTATTCAACAAAAAACAAACATATTGATTTCAAATAACGTAAGTTATATTTAGTGTTATGTGAAATGAAAAAATAGAAAAGTTCAAATTAATTATGAAAAAAATTTGAAAAATATCAAGGTGTTATAATATGCTTGAATTGAATGGATATTATGAACAATTTATGGATAATTTTTTCATGGATATATAATCCAGTCACCATGTTAACTAGGAAGGTATTTAAGTACCATTAGACTGATGAATATGAATAAATTTTCAAGAAACTAAAGAGAAGGTTTGTTAGTGCTCATGTGCTCACACTACTCTATAGTGTAGAAGGGGTTTTGATTTATAGTAATGTAATAAATAAGGTTCTAGGTTATGTTCTTATGTATAATGAAATTGTGATAGCTTTTTTCCTTTCATTAATTGATCTTTCATGAGTAGAATTACTCAACCCATGCATGAGAATTATTAGTGGTAATATTTTCATTAAAGATATGGGAACATTATATTTACTGAGAAAAGTGTGACATATTTACTGATCATAAATTTTTATGGTATACATTCACTAAAAAATAGTTGAATATAGTCCTAAGAAGATGGTTGGAGTTAATTAAATATTATAACTTCTCAATACATTACCACCGTGAGAAAGTAAACACGGTGGCTAATGCTCTCATTCTACAAGAGAACTCATTATTATATTTGACGAGGTTAAAATAAGATCTAATATTTATGGATTTTTAAATAATCAGCCATGATATTTTAAAGTAATGGGAGAAGCGTTATCTTTACCAAATTAGTGTTCAACCTTCTATCCAAGTTAATATTATATAGGCATATAAGGAAGATGTAAAGATGTAAAAAATAAGAAATATTTATGTGGTAAAAATTGATTATGGTGGAATGATATGGTTCAATAACTAAGTATGAATCTAATTAATACATGAATTTGAGAATGATCTATTGGAAGAAATTCATAGTTCATAACTATCTATTTATCTTGGAAGTATGAAAATGTATATAGATTTAAATTTGTATTTATGGTGGGACAACATATAGAGAGATATTGAAAAGTATCCCAGTGCTTGGCATGTTAGAAATTTAAGGATGAGAGACTAAATTATGAGGGGATGTTAAAATGATTACTCATACTAGAATGGAAATGGGAAAACATAACCATAGATTTCATCATTAGAATCTCTAAAATGTCTAAAATTGATAATGTTTTTTAGGTTTTAGACATTCAACTTATGAATTAAAAACCTTTAATTAATATCAGAAAATAACATCTCTTGAATAGCGTTACTTAATATAAATTAATCAATTGGTACAATTTCATGGTTTACCACATTCTATTATATTTTATCAAGATCTAAGGATTACCTCAAAGATATAGTGATGTATTCAATAATATCATGATACAGAGTTGTGTTCAAGTGATATTATCATAAATATATGTATGATCTATCTGATATAACCATTAAATCCCTATAGGATACACTAAGATCTTGTTTTATGGATTTTATAGGTGGTTGGGATCAACAACTTCCACTAGTTTAATTATCTTATAACAATAGCTTTCACTCAAAAATTTAGATGGATCCTTATAAATCCCTCATTGGAAAGATGTAAAGAAATATGACTTGTTGGGATGAAGTTTGAGGATAAAATCTCTTAGGACTTGATCTAGATGAGGAAATGTAATAGAATTCTAGATCCATTTAGTAGCACATCAAGGTAAATTAGAGTCGACAGAAGGTTTATACTGACAATCACCAGTGACATATATATTTTTATGCTGGTGGGAAGGTATTTCTATAAATTTCCCCATAAAATAATGTTATGAGATTTATAATTAAGGTAAAGTTATTCCCAATATATATCACCCCTTTTAAGACTCTTAATCTAATCAGGATGGTTGTATATTACTTCATGCTTCCAACGAACCTATATCTAGTTAATGATGTCTTCCACATGCATATTTTCAAGAAGATTATACCTGGTAGTTCACATATAATGAACTCGGAATCTATAAATCTAGAAAATGATATTTATTATAAATAATAATCAGTTTAAATGTCGGATCATAGAGAAAAATTGATACGAAGCAAGATTACTCACTGGGAAAAATTTCTTTGGATGAATAATAAATTTATGGAAGTTTCGTGGGAAATTAAGGATGTGATTAAGTAGATACATCCTACTTTATTTGTATTCAAGTTATGTATTTTATGGTGGGGTTAATTTTAAGTGGGATAGAATGTAACACCCAGAGTGTTTATATAAATATTTTAGTTTTAAATAAACATGAATTATTTAATAGCTTGTTTTACATAAAACTCTCAGTCTAAATGAAACGTGATATAATATATTAATATAACCTAGTAATTATAATGGTTTTTATAAATATTATTAGAAAGAATATAAAAAATATGCATAAGGGTTAATATATAATATATATAAGTAATCAATATTTAGTAAAATCATTTTATGCTCCAAAAATATGTTTTATTCAAAAATGGTTTTTATTGAATTTTATGAATGGGAATTAAAATTAAATTAAAAAAATTTTAAGAGATTTTATTTGATTAAATTAATATCAATTTTTAAATTAACATTTAAATATTTTCTTATGGTGATTTTTCTTGAAAAGATTTATTTTTTATTGAATACTATGAAATATTGATTTTTGTAAAACTGTTATTTTTTTAATTAAGTAAGGTAATTTCAAAGTATCATTATTTTTAAAATTTTATCAAAAAATAACATAAATCTACTTTAATTATAAATAATATAATTAATTACATAGAAATCAACATTATACTTGATTTTGGTATAAGTTAAAATTTGGGTTTAAAATGAATTTTTCAAAAACCTTTTTCCATTACATTTTTATGGTTTGTTTTAAATTAAAATCTTTTAATTTTAGAAATATAATTAGACAAAATTTACACTATAATTGGAATTATCATGCCCAAATTTTTTAAAGAGACCAATTATATTTTTTTCTTTATGAATAGTATCCAAGATAAAAATTCAATACAACGGTAAAGGTTAAAATTAATTAATAAGGGGGTTAAAAGAAGAGATAAATATCATATAAACTTTTTTTAATTATAATTTTTAATTATATTTCAATACTATATTATCTTAAATTGTAATCCTTGATAATTTGGGTCTACTTTCAAATTAAACTAACCTAATATTATTTAAATATTTTAAGTAATTACATGTTTATCTTCTCCCTCATTTATAAATAGAAACCTTCCCTCCTCCCTTTTTTTCTATCTATGCTACAACTTTTATTATTTGAAAAAATACCATAATAACATAGGACCATGGGAAAGTCCAAAAAATACAAGCCTAAGGAGGCCGAAAATAATGAAAACCGAGTTGATATCCTCTAATCAGTTAAATCAATTCTAGTTTCAGTTGAAGAATGCTGGAAAAATATGTAACATTTCTCCCTTGGTCTGACACCACCATGGAAGCAAGATGATCTTCCACTTTATTGCCCTCATTCCATGTACGAACAACCTGAGTGTTGTTGTTGATGATACCATTTCATTTTTGGATTATATAGGCAATCAACCAAGGAGTGGGTATAATACCATGCAAAGAGTCATGAATAATCCTAGAATCAGTTTTAACTTTCTCAAGATTAATGCTTTTCTGGCAAAAAAATTTAAGACCTATGAACATTGCATTTTCCTATACCTAAATAGAGTTCCCCTTACCATAATCAGCGGTGAAAGAAATAAGAACACTCCCTTTATAATCTCGAAACATCCCTCTGCCACACATAATCCCTAAAATAAAAGAACCATCAAAATTTAATTTGTAACCCATGTATGGAGGTGACCAACAAACCCAGTTTCCTCTTAAAGCAGTACTAAGATAATGTATTAAAGTCATACTCACCAGTATGTTTCTTAGAGATAGTTCATAAATCCAATCATTAGAACCACTAACCTAATTAATTAAGATAATCTTGTTTCTTGTGATAACAAATCTTCTTGTAAAAACAAGGACTTAAAATCTAGATTTATTTCTGGCTTTCCATATACACCAATAACCTGCATTCCGAATCAGCACCCTAGCCATTTTTTCTAGAATTTCACTTTTCAAACGAGGGAACCATCTTTCCAGTAAAGGTTAACCCAAGAATTATATAGAAATAATTTCAGTAGACTCTCTAAAACAGGTCCAGACATTCATAACCCATTCTCCTTTAAAAAAAGTGATGATTGGAATCCTCCTCTTTCAGAATTGTGCAGCAATAAAATTTATAGATAATATTAATACCCATCCTTCTCACATTATAATTTGTAGGTACGAAATGTTTTCTAATCCTCTATATTAGGAAGTTGGATTTATAGAGAAATTTGTTACACCAAAAAACATTATTATAGGTGTCTAGTTACTTCTGTGAATGATTTATTCTATGAAAGTTTTTTGCAGGAAACAATCCTGAATTTGAAGTAGTGAAAAAACATCTTTCAAGATGAAAATTTAATTCAATACTATCAAATACCTCCCTTTTATCTTTTTTTTTAAAACAAAATTATTGAAATTAGGATACATACTTTCCTCTATAAAGGAAATAGAAGGCCCTGGATAGTTTAGAAAACCAAAACTAGAACCTTCCCAATCCAAAAATAAATATCCCCTTTCCCAATAATCCACATTTAGTATTGCTGAATGGTAGGAATAATATTATGGATCAAATACCAGAATAGAGAATAAGCACTACTATCTTCCAATGAACCCCTTCCTTAAAAAGACATAATTTTACCCTAGAGAGTCTGTTCCTCAACTAACTCCCATTCAAGTTTCTCATGTATGAAGTGTACAACATCCTTTATATTCTTGAAATTAATTCCACCCTCATGAATAGGTCTTTACAATCTATCCCATGATGTCTAATGGAATTTCCCCTCAGAAAGAGCATCCCATATGAAATCACCCAAGATTCTGTCAATATTATTCAGAACCCCCTTATGAAATTTGATGTCGGAAAGAACATATATAATCATAGACAATAAAATAATATTGATTAAATAAATCTTTCTACCAAAGGATGGAAAAAAATTTTTCCAATTAATTACACAGTTCATAATTTTTTTTCATACTTACATCAAAATCTATGATTCTAGTAAGCCCATGGGATATAGGAGACACAAGATAATTCAAGGGAAAAGAACCACTCTGAATATTCAGCATTATAGATAAAGAAGGAACTTTCCTGTCACCACATTTGTTAGAAATATAGAGATTACTTTTGTCTCTATGGAGAGTTTGTCAACTCTAGTAACTATATTCATCAAAATTTTTAATAAGACCCCCAACTCATCTAGAAATGGAATTGATAAAGACTAGGGTATATTAAAAAAACATAAAGTGGGAGATTTTAAATTGATTCATTTTCCATCAATATGGAAGAAGGATACCTATAGATATTTTCTTATTAATAAGGAAACTATGAGGATCTTGTATGAGAATAAAAAGAGTCGTGGAAATGGGGTCTCCTTGTCTGAGCCAATGAGTTCCATATTTATGAATTTCTTTGCCTTCTATAAAACCCAATAATCAACCTAAAATATTCATAGAATCTATACCAAAAACCTAAAACCCTTTATATTCTATTAATACTAATATTTCAAGGCATAACGTGTAATATAAAGAGGTCTCCAGAGAAGATGTATAAATCCTAATCGAGCTCTTTCAATTTTAATTTTTCTTACATGTTATCTAAACCTATTATATCCCCAATAAAATTACTAATATAGTATCATAAATATATTAGGATGTTATTATTTTTATGGAACAACATTTTTCTACCACTTTTCTACAAAAAGGAAATGAAAGTATTGCTCATGTGTACATGTTGACTACCACCTCCACATATCAATATAAATAAATTTTCATCATCACATCACATTGATTATTATTATGATGTATTTAATAAATATTTATAATGTTTATTATGCAATTTTGTTTTTTTAAATGATAAAATATTTTTTATCTTTATTTCCTTATTTTCATTAGAAAGTTAAAACTAATATTATGTGTACAAACGGGCTACCATATCCTAGAACGATGTAATTCATTTTTTCTATAAATTCCTTTAATAGATTGTCGTAAATATGCATATCATCAATATATAATATATTTATATCATTATTAACATTATATAGATAATATAACCACGAATGAAGTATAAGGAACCGAACTTCCAAATCAAAATTTACATGAAAAACGAAACAATTAAAACTCAAAAATCATAATTCTAATAAAGAAATACCAATAAATGGGTGTTGAAATGCTATAAGTGGATAAAATATTACACTATAAGTATTTATATTATTCTCGAATAGAATTATAATAAATTTAAATTTAATATATAGGTGTTAATATTTCTTAAAAATAAATCCAGACTTGAGATAATGGTTTTACATTATATTCTTACATCTATTGAGATTATTTATACTTAAATTTATGATGAATTTTTTTTATGATATATATCTCATAAATCTATATTATTTTACTTTATTATTTTCATATCTATAAATTAATGGTTTTCATTTCATTTTCCCTTTTATAAGTACTCATGTTTCCAAAATAATGTTTTAAAGAAAACCTAATTTGTTTTTTTATTCGATCGAGAATATTTTTCTTCCTCATCCATATTTTTGGTAAAATATTTTTGAGAATGTTATTATTATTATAAAATGATTCATTAATATCATTTTTCCAATTTTTGAATTTATATAAAGTGGTTTTAAATTAATATTCTTTTTTTATTCTAAATAAGGTACCTTTTACTAAAAGGTGTTAATAAAATCATTATTTTAACATATATCACAAGAACAAATTTTCTGTCCATCATGACTACTATTTTAATTAAAGATTATTTTAAAAGTTTCCACTATTTTTTTTTAAATAAACTTTTCCCTTATTATTTTTTAAATTTTAAAAATTTAAATAATTTCTCTCAAAATGAAAAGGTTATTTTTCTTCATGAAACATTCCAATGATCTTGTAAAATAATTTTTTAATATATGATAACATCCTTTGATGTTACTTATATTTCACATGGATTATAATCCTATAATACTACCCTTAATTTATAAATGTATTTTTTATTATGATGATGATGAAATATTTATGGAAGGTGTTTTCTTTTCAATGGGTCAAGTTACACAGAATTGATAATTGTTTTTTTATATTTTGGCATATATATAAATAGATTAAGATTATATGATGAGTGGGTATGTTATTACCCTCCAATGAATTGTGTAATGATTAATATTTTATGAGATCAAATGAAAAATTGGTGGTTATCCTATGCCTAAATAAATTACACTGGTGTTTATCCCAAGACTAACATGTGATGAATGTCATGGTGGGTATCCTAGAAATATCATTTATGTGATTTTGATTATGCCACATTTTATAACATGATCTTTTACTGATATTATGATCTCATGGTTCATGTTCTTTTATTTTGTTATGATTCTTTTCATTTGAACTAAAAATATTTATTCCATGAGATGAGATTGTAATCTATGAATTGTTTGTTATGATTTTCAAATGTAAATCTCAATTCACAAACCCTTATTCTCAGGTTAAACTTAAAAATGATCATTGGTTGATATATCCCTTACCACTACTATGAATTTTTTATCACCCTATATTATATTTCCTTTTCCCTAAGATTTGAAGAAATTTTTAGGTATGATTTCTATAATGAGGGTTCCCGTTATGAAGAACATATTGGGAGATAATGAGGATATTTTATGTACCAGTTTTTTAGGTTTCAAAGTTTATAAAGAAACTAAGCATTTGTGGTTCTAGAATGGATCTTAATGATATATAATGAATATTCAACTGATAATATGTAATATTTATGTATTTAATGTTTGGATCACTTCAATATACATTACATACCAAATTTAAATAAAATCAAAACCAACCTAGTCTTGAGTCTTGACCTCATCTAATATTATGAGTTTATCAAAGCTAGCTACCTCAACCATTCAATATAGGGCCTCTATACTACCTTCACCTATGATTATGAGTTATTCTTGGATACCAATGTGGTAAGCCCACCAAAGAGGGGTGAGATTAAACCTCATTAATCCCCCACCAATAGTTTCCATAATATATCAAGTATATACTATGTATAAATACTTTGATATGACTAGAATAATCAATAAATAGCTAAAATATAATAAATAAATCATTATCGATACTTGGGTTCTATGGTGACTCTTAGGGTTGACTATACCAACCTTGACCAGTGAAAAATATCTATGATCAATTCACATAACCATACTAAGGGTGTAAATAGTGCTTGTCTATAATATCATCAATATATCAAATTGGGTGTAATAGAATCCATAGAGTAATACCATGAATTAAGGACAAATATTAATTCAAACATGAATAATATAGACAAGAAAGGATCCCAAATTACTAAATTTATAGAGGCCTTATGAATTTTGAAAGAAATTACAAAACATATGACAAAGTGACTAATGAAGAAAAAAAGAGAGGGGATAACTCATTTCCCATGATAGCCAAAGATTCAGTATATTTATTACTTTTATGCCAAGTATGATTAATATTTATACTAGGGGATAGATGTATTCTATATTCCATTATTATATAATTAATTGGACACTAATAATACTGGATTTTCATTCATTTAATTTTCAATCAAATATGAGCAAACTTTAACTCTAATATGGGGATACACTTATCCTTGTAAATAGAATGCCTATTAAGTGAGTATTGAACATATACTATAAGTAAATTTTATATGTCATCGAAGGAATTATAGGCCTTTATCATTGATATGACATGGTCATGAATGATTCCACCTCATTTAATTATTCCACTGACATGTGAACCATTCAAATTCATTTTCATCCTCACGGTGGGAAGAACCCAGGAGATCCAGTGATTATGTAGTTCAACCATATATCATATCCAGGGGAATAATATATTACATCTAGTACTATCATGTCATATAAATGAGAATAAATAATTTCTTATATATATCCATATAGCATATCAGGGGAATACCACCCGCCCTATAAATCTACATATATTTTATCAAGGGAAATAACACCCTCCCTATAATTCCCATCATGTATCATATTGGGTGGAATAACACATACCTCATAAATCTCTATATATCAGATTGGGGGAATAGATCATTCCACATAGTACCCATCATATATCATATCTAGGTAATATGTTACTCAATGTATATCTCTAAATATTATATCAAGTGGATTATTTCTCATCCACTAGTACCCATCATATATTATATTAGGGGGGATAACACATGACTCATATATCTCTGTATATCATATCAAGGAAAATAGTACATGCCATGTAATACCCATCATATATCATATCAATAGGAATAGTTTACACCCCATATATCTCTATGTATCATAATTGGGGGAATATCACTTGCCTCATAATACTGATCAAAAGTTATATCTGTGGGGGGGGGGGGGAATTTCTACCCCATTTGTCTACATATATCTTATGAGGGGAATATTTACCACCCTATAATACCCATCATATAACATAATCACATGGGTTATCCACTTTCCCAAACCCAATGATCATTTCCAAGGTTATCCTCTCAATTTCCTAACCTTTTATAGACACCACCCACCTACTAGGATATCACCATATTAAACTTATGGTACCAATACTCTCTAGGATCCATGGGATATTAGGGCACCCACTATACTCCCATAGGAAACCATCATGGTCCAAAAACACAATATGGGTTCCACTATCACATTACCATCCCTTGGGTAAATACCTTCTCTTAATAGAAATAATATCTCTCAACATGATCATGCATGTGTAATGGACTAATTAGCGACACTGGTGATATAACATCAGAATCACACTAGAGAGATTTCAAAATGAAAATCTCCCTTATAAGAAACAATAGTACAATAATTTAAGACCCAACCTATGTGAAAATCCCTTCTATGGTATCCCAAGTAGGAAACACTCATACTAGTGAAATATGAACACTAACCTCACACATTCATCATATCTCTAAGAGTAACTGATTTATCCCAATACTTCCAAATGGAATACACCAAGGCTGACTTTTTCTAATCCATCACCCCCAACATAGATATTATTGAGTTTACTTATAATTAATTCTATTATGTTTCATTCATTTGACTTTTATCACTAAAGTGTTCATACATTATCTAATATTGTTAAACCCTAATTATCCAACACACCTAAACACGAGTCTTGAGAAATATCTCATGATATAATACTTGAGAAATGGGGTGTGCACCACCCTTGAAATCCACCTATATATTTGGTATACAAAATCCTAAATTTCACATTTTGAAACAACCATTAATTTCACCCAAAATCATGGTAAAATCCTAAATGATTTACTTACATGACATATATTAATGAATCTATATGAAAACTAGTGCCTTCATCCTCTAAAAATATCATGTGTATAAGCTAAAAGGACCTCGTCATATTATCATGATTCCACCATGATTCAATTGAATAAGTATCAAAACCTCCAGAAATAACCTCAATCAAATAGATCAAAGATCATTTAATAATTAACAAATATCTCTATTATATGTGAATATGTCAATGAGAGTAAGGTTTGGGTGTGTCCATTGTCACGATCCATCCTCGGGGCCCGTGCCGTGACTACCCCAAGCCCGCCTTCCATAGGCCAGGGGCTGGCGACTAGCACCAAAGGCGTAAATCCTGATAACTGGGAAGGAATTGCCTATATAAAAGTAAACAAAACACCACAGAGTACAAGAAAAAGTAAAACACTATGTAAAAAAGGAGGTGCTGAAAAGTAAATGGGCCAGAATACAAACCCAATCAAAAGTACAGCTACAACTGAACAAAAGTACAATGGAAAAGACAAATAGCTGGAAGAAAGGAAGAAGCTCCTAGTTCGTCCTCCTCAGATCCTACCTGAAGGGTAGGTACAGATAGCGCAACACCTGGATCTTCCTCCACGGATCCTACCTGAAGGGTAGGTACAGATAGTGCAGCTCCTGGATCGTCCACCACGGATCCTACCTGAAGGGTAGGTACAGATAGCCTCTACAACGCTCTCACCCGTCAACCTCCTCTGAGTGTCGCCTCGTCCTGAAGTCCACCACCGGATACTGTCTCATCATGAGGTCCACCTCTGGGTACCGTCCAGTCCTCGAACACTCGGCCTCTATCTGCGTTTCCCGTCATCTGCAACCAACACAACGAGGTGCGGGCATAGCCCGCGCAGGGGTGAGTATAACGATACTCAGTAGGGACCCCGAGAACCTCAAGGTCTCACTAAATCCAACAAGGTTAACCACAAATAAGATCTCAACAGATAACCTCTACTTAGGTAAATTTCCATACATATACCCAAGTTATCAAGTAACCCATCTCAATCATGAGGTAAACACAAAGATCATAGACTCAGCTCAAACCAGGATTTTCAATATCGAAACCATAACTGCTGAAGAGCCCCGTCTCTAGAGTGTATAGTGGTCCTGTCACGACTCCGAGGTACTGATCACTAACCTAAGACTGCTGAGGTACTCCTCCTGTCGAGTACCGCAGGTCAGCCACCCAAACACAGTAGTGCTTCCCGCTGAGGTATTCCACCCAAACACAGTAGTGCACACCCCCTAATAGCCTGCAGAGGTACTCTCCGGACGAGTACTGCGGGTCTGCACTGTCACACAGTATTGCTCCGTCCACCATGGGTCTGCACCCAAACAAACTAGTGCTCCGTCCACTAGTCTAGTCGACTCACTCCAAGTCGAGTCGGTCAAGCAGTCGTCAGGTCTCAGCTGGCTACACGGTCTCTGTACTCTGTATGCTCGTCTCTGGGAGGGTCCGCTCCACGAGCTACAGGTCGATACTCCAAGTATCTCAAAGTCCCATGAGAAAGTATCTCAAAGTACCGCCTCGTCATAGGGGTCTCAACGCAATAGACGGCGCGTCAATCGGACGCTCGGTCTGTGAGTTATTAGTCTTTTCGTCCGAGGGGCTCGGTTGGTTTCGTGTGCGAACCAACCCGGCCGTATCTCGACTATACCTCGAACTCTCATAGGGTATGCACATAGGTACTGTTTCTCAACGTGATCACCAATGTCACCGACGGTTCGTCAAATGGACGTCCAGTCTGAAAGTTATCAGCTTTTCCGTTCCAGGGGCCTGGTTGGATTTCGGGTACAATCCAACCCGGCCACTATCCAACTACAACCAAAACTCAGGCGAAGTATTCCAAAAGTTCTGTCTAATCAAGAGGAATCCAACAAAGTCGATGACACATCAATTGGACGTCCGATCCTTAAGTTATAAGTGTTTCCGCTCCGAGGGCCCGATTTGTTTCGGGTTCGAACCAACCCGGCCGTACTTCAAATGACACTGTTTAACCAAACCGGTCACACCATTGCGGTCCATACGGAAAAACACACGAGATGGACTACCCATTGATCCAAAATGTATAGCCGGTGATAATGTTTCATTTCACCGCAACACGCGCGAACCGGGCCTCGTGGGGCCCACGCCTTGATCTCAAATTAAATATCAAAAATTGGTCTTGAAATATTCATCTTAATTTTAGGGTTGCAATGTCGCAGACGGTTCATCATTCCGACACCGTATGAGAGAGATATGTCCAATACAAAATCTCGTAATAATATTGATAATATTATTATTCGGTGTTTCGTGGCCCTGAGACATGAACCAGAATTTAGTATCCAACATTAGAGTTGAATCGACTGTATTAATGACGGGATTACATCGCCACTGACGGCAAGCCAGTTGGACGTCGCACACATGAGTTGTGGCGGGTCGAAGATTTAATAATAATAATATATTATTATTATTTGAGCGTTTCGGGTACCCGATCCAAAAAACCCAAAAAAGACATTCAATATTGGACTCAGAATGTCCATCTCGGAATTTGGGTTGCACTGCCGCTGACGGTTCGTGAAACCGAGGTCGCACAAGGAAGAAACCGTCAAAAAGGTTTTTTATCATCAAAATTAATAATAAAAATATTTTATTATTATTATTAATTAATTATTTGATTATTTTTATTCTCCAAATTCAATCCACGCCCCAAATGCTCCTTGTTGGGCACCGAACACAATTTTCATCATTTAATTCCTTTCTTTTAATTATTATTTCACCAACATAAACTTTCTCTCTCCAATCTATCAATCCCTTCACATCTTAGTGCCTCCAAACCCTACCTGCCAGGCCTTCACGCTGGCTGGATCCTCCGCTGAATATGCCGCATCCGGCTACCGCCGTCCCAGACTCCTGCTCGCGTCGTCGCACCGCCGCACCGCCTTACACGTGCCACGAGATCCTTTCGCACTCCATTCCGACTTCGATTTAACTCGGAAAAAAGATACGAATGCATATCCATGATCATTGGGTCGAGATCTTCGCGTTCGTATGCCGCGCTCAATGAAACATCGATGTTTTGACGCGCTTAATTATTTGGCGTGAATGAACGCACAGAGAATGTGCGAAGAATGAAATATAAAAGGGTCATGGACTATGTCCAGATTGATGGCCGTGTTTGTCTAGCCATATCTTTGAGAATCAAGAACACAAGTAATTGGAAAATAAATATTTATCACACTTCATGATTTTCAATCTCAGGAAAAACGAGAAGGAAAAAATAATTCAATCAATTGTTTATCGATCCGCGAATTAATTTATTTAATTCACGTTCATCATGAAAAATTAAATCGGGGTAAGGAATCCTCAAAGATAAATCCTATAAATAAACGCTCAATATCGAGGGTATAAACCACATAAATGATAAATATACAATATTCCCCTACCTCTCAAAGACGTCGCACGTCGTCGATCCGCAGAAGACAAACGTTGCGGTAGATGGCGTTGCGAAGAACGGCGTCGCAGATAAGAGAAAGGAAGGCACATCGTTCTTCGTCGGAGGCGTTCTTTGTCGAAGAAGAACACTTCCTTCTCTATTTCTCAAGAGCTCCCCAATGTTCCAACACAACAAGGCCAAAATAAAATAATATCTAAGCTATTATTTTATTCACCCAAGACACTCAAAATTCAAACAACTTAAATTAATTATAAGTGTTGGAAATTTTAACTGGGTAGAAGGTGGAGAGGCTCCACTCCAATAAATGAGGGGAGTTGTCATGCATTAAACAAGGGGTGAGTAAGTGGGGAGTTTATGATAGGTAAAAGTGAGTTAAGAGAATGTGAAAGGTTAGGGATCGTGTGGGCCCCACATCACATTTATCCTCATATGGGCAGTTAAGAACTAGTGGGTCTCACCCCAACTCCCTCACTTAGGATATAACCAGTTAGATATAAATAAAAATTGTTCCCAAATTTTTATTCACTTCTAATTTAATCCACAAAATTTAACTTCTCATCTCGCACAAACTCAATTGCAGTAAAGGCCCCCTTAATCAATTACCGGCATTGTGAGTTCATCGGTGCCCTCAGATTTCAATTCCGAGCACCGATTCAAAAGATAGAAAAACCCGCATTTACGTTTACTGAACATACCCGAAAAAAAGTTTGGAAAATTATTATCAGTCACCCTCAACCCACGCCGGTCAAGGTTAGGCTCTTCCTAAGTGAAACACGTCCCAAAGAACCCAACGGTACTCTCGGATTTTCAATCCGAGTTATCGTTTAGAAGTTATGTATTTTACAATAAAATAATTGTCACATAATTATTTTATTTGAGGCCAAAAAAATAACTTTTTCTGGTGGCCCGTGCCGGCCAAAGTTAGTATCTACTTAAATAATGAATAACCTCACAAGTCCATCGGTGGTCTCGGATTTTTAATCCAAGCTACCGTTTGTGAGTTATAAGCATTCGAAAAATAAAATAATTTATTTAATTATTTTATTTACGGTTATGCCATTTTTTGGAATTTCTCACAGGAGTCCCGCGCCAACTAAACATAAGTCGCGCCTAGGGTAAACCCATCATTCTGAGTGCAACAGTGCCCTCAGATTTCAGATCCGAGTAACCGTTTAAGAGTTATTCCACTTTTTCAGTAAAACTAGTTACACGCGTTAATTTAAGCTTAACAATACTTCGGAAAATTATTCCGGGCACACCGGGACTCAGAATCAGGTGTCGTCTGAAACCGCGCACTCAAAAAATTCCAAAGAAATTAAGAAAAAAATTTCCTTGAAATTTCTAGGTCTTTACATTACTCCCACCTCAGGGCTTGACGTCCCCGTAATGCTTCAACACACACTAAGAGAAACAAAAAGTGGTACAGAGCACGCATCTGAGCCTTTCGTTCCCATGTGCTCTCCTATAGGTTCCTGTGCTTCCTGGGGTTTCCTTTCCGCCAACCAAAGAAAACCCATCCCATCATTGTAAGTAAACCACAACCTTTTTTTCTAATACCGTCAATCCATGTATGAACTGTGATTGCCCGGTCCATACCCAAACTAACGTCGTAAGGCCTCGACGCTGTCACCAAGAGGTTCCAACCGAAACTCTCGCCTCAAGGGTCAGATCATGCCTATCGGTGTAAGTGTGTTTATCGAGTCTCCTCTCAATGGTATCTCCAGACGTGAGGGTCAAGTCAACGGTTTTAACCGGAAACTCTAGGTCTGGGACAAGATTCGTGGATGGAAGGAATGATTGGTACCTATGTCTATTGATATGTCAGCTCATAGTAGACACAGACCGTACCTCAAATCATTCTTAGAGCCCTTGGGTCACACTCCGTGACCGCATGCATCTATTCTCTTCCCCTACCCTCCAGCTCTCTGAGCCTGGCGGGGACTACAAAGACGGGTGGTTGTAACATGTTGAAATGTACACCACCTCATGCTGCACTCTTAGCTCTTCTTCCATGTCTGATACTCTACAGATTTATCTGTCCTTAACACTTCCACTTCTTGAAACATTTAACACGCCCAAGTCTCTGAGACTGGCGCCAGTTTCCAATTTTCCACTACTAACCTTCACTGACTGCATCCATTCAGCAAAGAATTCTAAACCACAAAGGTTCTTTCTAGCACCCTAGGCTAAGTAGGAATGCATAGAGGAAAGGTGTTGGCTCAGATATCCTTAAACACACCACACTCATAGGTCCGAGCTCTAGAGCACTGATCGAATCGTATTCATCGAGTACCCGGAATGCTCGGTACGCCTCGATGAATACTCAGCTACCGAAATGTCATCCTGCCGAAGCTGTATAAGCTCTTGAAAACTCTCAGCCACCTCCTCAAGCCAGTCCTCAGCCACCTGTGAGTCAGGTTCACCTCAGAACTTGAGGGTATCTGATGTTGGAACATGTGTAAGGCAGTCAGGCTACATATGTCATCTACCGATACCGCCAGTTGTAATTGCTGACCAACAGGTAGTGATATATAGTTGAAACACTACCCGAAGGCACTATCTCAGGCATCGGTCCACGCACCGAAGCCTCATCACTATGCGGACCATCCTCATGGTCATTCACTGGAAAACACTAGTATCGAAGACCACCATCCACTCTAATGATGTCTCAGCTAGGCAGAAAACTCTAGAAATTGCCTCCAGCTAGTGCTCTACTGTCTGGGAATCTGCCTCGCCTCGTAACCTCGGAGGCCGCTGCTGCTGGAACTTGTGCAACACGCTCTGCCAGCGTGCACAGTTCGCTAGTAAGGCTGGTGGCATCTGCTGCCCAACAGTTGGTGGTGCTGCTGGTACACCACCCGAGGGTGCCAACATAGTGTAAAGGACCCCACACCGGAGCCTCGCCACTCGATGGTCCATCATAGAGTACTCTCTCGGAACTCCAACTGACTGTCTGCGTGGAGACATCCTGAACAGATGCGACACGATCAACGATTTATACCAGGTGAGATGACCTGGTTTGAGCTGACTTTAAAACTTTTGGAAACATAGACGCAATCAGTGTTTTTGTGCACTAAGTCGGGAATCAGTAGTCAGGGTCCGGGTGTACGGATATGTCGGCCACTGCACCAACACGGGACTTCCTGAACTGAAGACCACACTCGGTTCCCTTAACACTGTTTCTTCACAAAAATGAATGATTAGGGTTCTGAGTTCTGTGGTAGAACCGACTCCTCTGATACCAATTTGTCACGACCCGTCCTCGGGGACCGTGCCATGACTACCCCAAGCCCTCCTTCCATAGGCCAGGGGCTAGCGACAAGCACCAAAGGTGTAAATCCTGATAAATGGGATGGAATTTCCTATATAAAAGTAAACAAAACACCACAGAGTACAAGAGGAAGTAAAATACTAAGTACAAAAGGAAGTGCTGAAAAGTAAATGGGCCAGAATACAAACCCAATCGAAAGTACAACTACAACTGAACAAAAGTACAACAGAAAAGACAAACATCTGGAAGTAAGGAAGAAGATCCTGGGTCTTCCTCCTCGGATCCTACTTGAAGGGTATGTACAGATAGTGAAACACCTGGATCGTCCACCACGGATCCTACCTGAAGGGTAGGTACAGATAGCGCAGCTCCTGGATCGTCCACCACAGATCCTACCTGAAGGGTAGGTACAGATAGCCTCTACAACGCTCTCCCCCGTCAACCTCCTCTGAGAGTCACCTCATCATGAAGTCCACCCCCGAATACTGTCTCGTCGTGAGGTCCACCTCCGGGTACCATCCAGTCCTCGATGACTCGGCCTCTATCTGCGCTGCCCGTCTTCTGCAACCAACACAACGAAGTGCAGGCATAGCCCGTGCAGGGGTGAGTATAACGATACTCAGTAGGGACCCTGAGACCCTCAAGGTCTCACTAAATACAACAAGGTTAACCACAAAGAAGATCTCAACAGATAACCTCTACTTAGGGAAATGCCCATACATATACCCAAGTTACCAAGTAACCCATCTCAATCATGAGGTAAACACAAAGATCATAGACTCAACTCAAACCAGGATTTTCAATATCGAAACCATAACTGCTGAAGAGCCCCATCTCTGGAGTGTACAGTGGTCCTGTCACGACTCCGAGGTACTGCTCATTAACCTAAGACTGCTGAGGTACTCCTCCTGTCGAGTACCGCGGGTCAGCCACCCAAACACAGTAGTGCTTCCCGCCGGGGTATGCCACCCAAACACAGTAGTGCACACCCACTAATAGCCTACAAAGGTACTCTCCGGAGGAGTACCGCGGGTCTACACTATCACACAGTAGTGCTCTATCCGCCATGGGTCTGCACCCAAACAAATTAGTGCTCCGTCCACTGGGCTAGTTGACTCACTCCAAGTCGAGTCGTTTAATCAGTCATCAGGTCTCAACCGGCTACACGGTCTCCGTACTCCGTACTCTCGTCTCCGGGAGGTTCCACTCCATGAGCTATAGGTCGATACTCCAAGTATCTAAAAGTCCCATGAAAAAGTTTCTCAAAGTACCAACTCGTCATAGGGGTCTCAACACAACAGACGACACATCAATCTAACGCCTGGTCTGTGAGTTATTAGCCTTTTCGTCCCACGTGCCCGGTTTGTTTCATGTGCGAACCAACTCAGCCGTATCTCGACTGTACCCCAAACTCTCATAGTTTATTCTCATAGGGACCATTTCTCAACGTGATCACCAATGCTACTGACAGTTCATCAAACAGACGTCCATTCTGAAAGTTATTAGCTTTTCCGTTCCAGGGGCCCGGTTGGATTTCGGGTACAATCCAACTCGGCCACTATCCAACTACAACCAAAACTCAGGCGAAGTATTCCAAATGTTCCGTCTCATCAAGAGGAATCCAATAAAGTCGACGGCACGTCAATCGGACGTCCGGTCCTTAAGTTATAAGCGTTTCCGCTCCGAGGGCCCGATTGGTTTCGGGTTCGAACCAACCCAGCCGTACTTCAAATGACACCGGTTAACCAAACCGGTCACACCATTGTGATCCATACGGAAAAAAACACGATATGGACTACCCATTGGTCCAAAACGGATAGCCGGTGATAAAGTTTCATTTCACCGCAACACGCGCGAACCGGGCCTCGTGGGGCCCACGCCTCGACCTCGACTTAAATATCAAAAATTGGTCTTGAAACATCCTTCTTAATTCCAGGGTCGCAACGTCGCAGACGGTTCATCATTCCAACACCGTAGGAGAAATATATGTCCGATACAAGATCCCGTAATAATATTAATAATATTATTATTCGGTGTTTCGTGGCCCCGAGACATGAACCAGAATTTAGTATCCAACATTAGACTTGAATCGACCGTATTAATGATAGGATTACATCGCCACTGATGGAAATCCAGTCGGACATCGTACACAGGAGTTGTGGCGGGTCGAAGATTTAATAATAATAATATATTATTATTATTTGAGTGTTTCGGGTGACCGATCCAAAAACCCAAAAGGACATTCAATATTGGACTCGGAATGTCCGTCTCGGAATTTGGGTTGCACTGCCACTGACGGTTCGTGAAACTGAGGTCGCACGAGGAAGATACCGTCAAAAAGGTGTTTTATCATCAAAATTAATAATAACAATATTTTATTATTATTATTAATTAATTATTTGATTATTTTTATTCTCCAAATTAAATCCATGCCCCAAATGCTCCTTGTTTGGCACCGAACTCAATTTGCATCATTTAATTCCTTTCTTTTTATTATTATTTCACCAACATAAACTTTCTCTCTCCAATCTATCAATCCCTTCACATTTTAGTGCCTCCAAACCCTACCCTCCAGGCCTTCACGCTGGCTGGATCCTCTGCTGAATATGCCGCATACGGCTACCGCCATCCCGGCCTCCTCCTTGCGTCGTCGCAGTGCTGAACCGCCTTACACGCGCCACGAGATCCTTCTGCACTCCATTCCGACTTCGATTTAACTCAGAAAAAAGATACGAACGCATATCCATGATCACTGGGTCGAGATCTTCATGTCCGTATGCCGCGCTCAAAGAAACATCGATGTTTTGACGCGCTTAATTATTTGGCATGAATGAATGCGCGGAGAATATGCGAAGAATGAAATATAAAAGGGTCATGGACTATGTCAGGATTGATGGCCGTGTTTGTCTGGCCATATTTTTGAGAATCAAGAACACAAGTAATTGGAAAATAAATATTTATCACACTTCAATATTTTCAATCTCAAGAAAAACGAGAAGGAAAATAATTCAATCAGTTGTTTATCAGTCTGCGAATTAATTTATTTAATTCGCGTTCATCATGAGAAATTAAATCAGGGTAAGGAATCCGCAAAGATAAATACTATAAATAAACGCTCAAGATTGAGGGCATAAACCACATAAATGGGAAATATACAATATTCCCCTACCTCTCAAAGACGTCGCACATCTTCGATATGCGGAAGACGAACGTCGCGGTAGATGGCGTTGCGAAGAACGGTATCGCAGATAAGAGAAAGGAAGGCACGTCGTTCTTCATCGGAGGCGTTCTTCGTCGAAGAAGAACACTTCCTTCTCTATTTCTCAAGAGCTCCCCAATGTTCCAACACAAGAAATCCAAAATAAAATAATAGATAAGATATTATTTTATTCACCCAAGCCACTCAAAATTCAAACAACTTAAATTAATTATAAGTTTTGGAAATTTTAATTGGGTAGAAGGTGGAGAGGCTCCACTCCAATAAATGAGGGGAGTTGTCATGCATTAAACAAGGGGTGAGTAAGGGGGGAGTTTATGAGAGTTAAAAGTGAGTTAAGGGAATGTGAAAGGTTGGGAATCGTGTGGGCCCCACCTCACATTTATCCTCACATGGGTAGTTAGGAATTAGTGGGTCCCACCCAAACTCCCTCAATTAGGATATAACCAGTTGGATATAAATAAAAATTATTCCCAAATTTTTATTCACTTCTAATTTGATCCACAAAATTTAACTTCTCATATCGCACAAACGCAATTGTGGTAAAGGTCCCCTTAAGCAATTACTGACATTTCGAGTTCATATGTGCCCTCAGATTTCAATTCTGAGCACCGGTTCAAAAGATAGAAAAACCCGCATGTACGTTTACTGAACATACCCGAAAAAAGTTTGGAAAATTATTATCAGTCACCCTCAACCCGTGCCAGTCGAGGTTAGGCTCTGCCTATGTGAAACACGTTTCAATAAACCCAACGTTTCTCTCAGATTTTTAGTCCGAGTTACCATTTATAAGTTATGAATTTTACAATAAAATAATTGTCACATAATTATTTTATTTGAGGCCAAAAAACTAACTTTTTCTGGTGGCCCGCGCCGACCAAAGTTAGTATCTTCTTAAATAATGCATAACCTCCCAAGTCTTTAGATGGTCTTAGATTTTTAACCCGAGCTACCGTTTGTGAGTTATAAGCATTCGAAAAATAAAATAATTTATTTAATTATTTTATTTACAGTTATGCCATTTTTTGGAATTTCTCACAGGAGGCCCACGCCAACTAAACATAAGTCGTTCCTAGGGTAAACCCGCCATCCTGAGTGCAACGGTGCCCTCATATTTCTGATCTGAGTAACCGTTTAAGAGTTATTCCACTTTTTTAGTAAAACTTCTTACGCGTATTAATTTAAGCTTAACAAAACTTCGGAAAATTATTCTGGGCACACCGGGTCTCAGAATCAGGTGTCGTCTGAAACCGCGCACTCACAAAATTCCAAATAAATTAAGAAAAAAATTTCCTTGAAATTTCAAGGTCTTTACATTCATTTTATTTAAGAAGGCCAAAAACCTCTTTTATTTTATTTAAACCTTCCTTTAATTTTTAGACACATATGGAAAATTTCCTCAAACTGTAAATTTAGAAATCCTAGAGCTCCCAATAACCATGTTTATTTCCCTTAAAATTGTAACATTCCATGATTTTGTGAATTATTTTTTAATTAATTTATCCTTTTTGATATTGTGCATTTCATACACCCCTGAAGATAGTTTATTTTATATTTAATAATTAAGTTTGTATTAAATTATATTAAACACCATGTTAATTGTGCACAAAACACAACATTAAATTTTTCTTTCTCTATATATAACTATAAGGACCAGGCCTTAAACATTACATAATATTGAATTAAATGAATAATACACATTGAGGATCTTTTCAGGTTTAGAGTTTCAGAGAATTAGGCTATAACTATTAAATTACAACTTGAATATTACAAGTAGACTACTCAGTATCCATTTTTTTTATAAAATAAAAACTATTGAAAAAAAAACATGTCTAGTTCCATGTTTTAGATAGCATGACTATTCCTTGATCCCATCCTTGACCCTATTCATCTTTAAGTCATGTGGAAAACATTTCAAAAACATGAGATGCACATAAAAATCTCAGTAAGGGTTATAAAATAAGGAAGGAAAACATTATCCCATCAATAACTAAAAATCAATGAAACCATACATTTAAATCATAACATACCTTATGAAATCATGATATTTATGAATAACACACACAAATCATAAATCATAAAGGTTACATATGGAATCCATATCAAATTTACATTGTAGCTATCACAACTACATAGGTAGTTACACTTGGAATACCCATCATGGTATATTCCCAAAATCTCTTAGGAGAAACATCACGTTTACCTCCGTCACATTACCCAATGCATTAGAGAGCTATCTCGAGCTCACCCGCCCTAGGTTTATCAAAGAACAAACCGTATACGTAAACAATGCCCAATAACCATAAAATAATCATAACACATAACACAAGTATAAAGGAAAGATAAAATTTCCACATTGCACTATATCAAATCACGATATTTAAGTAAACAATGCTTTATCAAACCATTTTCAAAAACCATTTAAAAAGAGATTTTTGAATCAAAGTGCCCCATACCACTTTGAATAATTTAAAGGAATTATCATTTGAAAACATTAATGTCCATATAAATAAATCCTAAAACCCATTTTCGAAACATGGACATTAATGAGAAATATTTATAAGAATAAATCTTTAAAACATTTAAAACGATATTTTAGTTAAATAGTTTTTAACAAAAAGAGAGACTCTTGAATACAAATAATTGAGAAATAACTTTTAATCATAAATTTATAATATCATGAGAATAAAGGTATTCTAGATATAATATGTCAAAGGACAATATATACACCATGTAATAGTGAATTGGTGCATAACGACAATGAAGTCTCAAAGGAAATGTAAATTGAGATGAAATCCCTTATAAAGATGGTATCCTTAAATTAAAGATAAATCAATCTCCTAATTATGTGTGAAAAATATAAATACACCCAATACAAGTGGATATTAAGTGTAAAACAATCAGAGTTCATTCACACATATTCATAGGATGACATAAATAAAAAAGAGAAGATCAACCCAAAGAATGAGAATTGGGTTGAGGAGTTCCTTACCGATTTGGTAACATACAAATCATATGCCACATGAAAGAAAGATTATCCAATGAAGATGTAAATACTAATAAATGAAATTATATTACACAAATATTACAATCATGGTCAGAACATACACTACACAAAAGGAGATAGTGGCAAATATAGCATGAATCTCACAGGAATAAAAACAAGTGAGATGAAGACCCCTTACCACGTACTAATTCAATCGAGTCGTATGAAAAAAAGTTATTAACCACCAAAATAATCACAGAATACCATGAATATAAATATAATCATGATAGTATATAGAAAATTTCAGTACACAATACACCACATTCAATAAATAGGTGGTGAATAATAAAAATCTCACAGAATTAAAAGTGAGATGAGAAATCCCTTACAAAAATTCGGCAACCTAACGACGTCACTTAAAAATTCTTAAAATGAATTGATGAGAGTAAGAGGTGGTATATAATAATATGAAAATAAAAATTACTATATGGTGAATATAAAATAACATCCTCCAACAAAAGAACATGGAGCTTAAAACAAATGATATAAAAGAGAGTACTTGAAAAGAAATAGAGAGGTCGGATCCCTTACCTCGTGTCCGACTTGACTCGATCATTCTTTAATCTCTTGAATAATAAACTAAAGTTAATTTATAATTTATTAAGAAAATTTTTCAAGTTTATTATTCCTTTTGTATCACTTATTACCATGTTATAAACATTATGTAATCATTTATGTTAATAACGTCCATTTTGTCGATATTTGGAACTGGAGTAAAAAATGGACTTCTTATAATCACATTTTATTCATGTGGTCAATGGTTCATTATATCCAGAATGATATTCATGATTTTTATATCATATATATCATATATATCTAGTATATTAATGTATTTATAATAGTACATAACATTTAGAGGTAAGAAATGAAATGCACTATTCATGGAGACGGTAAGCCGTACGTACGCATGAACGCTACTTTCATTTCTATTCTGTTATTTTAATGGAAATAAAACATAATAATAAAAAGGTATATTATAATACCATTATAATATCATATATAATATCAATAAATCCATCCTTTATACATGTCACATAAGGCATTAACGAATCAAATCACTTTAAGGGGGCGGTAGTCCGCACTTACTCAAATGAGATTATCGTAGTTACCCACTATGGAAATCATAAAGGCGTGCTATAAATGGAAAATACAGAAGAATAAAAAAAACATAAACATAATATATATCATATATAAATACAGTTCCATCATAATGTCCACCATGAGAGGCGGTTGGAGATATTTGAACAATCATCATTTCATGAGACGTTAGTTTTCCATCCACAGAAACATTATGTTCTTCATCCATTAGATTGAGGTGTGTCTAAGTGTAGATCGAATAATTCTCATAAAAATATCCTAGTATATTCAGGATACTGACATTGTTACAAAACAAAGGAATAAAAAGAGTTTAGGGTTTGGATAAGTAAAATAAAAGAAAACAATTTAAGAGAAACTGTTACCTTTAATCTGGGTAACGTTCTTTGGTTTGAACCAAAAGGACATCTTAAAGTGCCTTATGACTAATGTAAGGCTTATAGGGGTAGGAGAGGGATGTAGGGAGATTAATTGGGAAGAGTTTGGAAGATCCAAATGGCTTGAGAGGTGTGAGTAATTGGTTAGAAGTGGTCTTCTTTTATAAGGGGGAGGATGGGCTCTTTAGGAAAGTGTGAAACTATTATTTTATTATATAATTATATTCAGTTTCTAATGGTCCAAAAATCATTACAGATGAAGATAAGATGACTCATGGTCGAAATAAAATCATCCAATTAGAATTTGACATGTTTTGGATATTATTTTAATCATTATAATCTTATTTATTTAAATGATTTATTAATGAGGTAAATACTGCATCATTTTTATGTCATAAATAATTTAATTTATTTGTTGTCTAAAAGTTATAAAAAAAATACCATGATGTATGAAATCGTTTTATCTTTCCAATGAGTATTTATAGTAGAAAATATGACATATATAACACCATATAAAAATTAACTACTAAAATATTTTTGTTAATGTCAATTTTGTCTTTACATTAAATTAATTAATCTAAATTGTCATTATCACACCCAAGTGGCTCAATGGGGTCCCAAAATCAACCCAATGATGCCAATGGTCTTCAATGACTCAACACATAAGGTTTGTATAAGTGTTAAGGTAATTTTGAATTATTATAATATTCTTTTTACCTTGATTTATCCTATTTACCTTTAACAGCGGTAAATAAAAGTCAAAAGTTACTATTCACCAAAAATTATTTTCATCTTAATGAACCAAATTTTACTTCTTGATAACAACCATGTATTTTGGATTTTTTAAATTCAATTCACAGAAGTGGTAAAATTTCATTTAAATGAAAAAGTCGGTTTTTTTAACTACCACTAAGTGGTTTCACTATTTATCAAAAACTGATGTTTTTAAGAAAAATACCAAAAATTAAGCCTAAGCTATATTTGATATTCCTAATTAAAAAATGATGTCTATTTTCCCAAATTCAAAACATAGAAGTGGCATTAATTAATTTTAAAATTAATTCCCTTTATCAAAAAAAATAGCGTGTTTTTAAGAAACAATAACTATCAAAAGACTGATACTTGTTTATGTCAAATTTCAAAGTGAAATTAATTCCAATAACCAACATTGGATTAAATGGTAAAAATATATTCTAATTAAACTTTAAAACCAATTAAAAATATAATATAACCATTTAAATAAATTATATTAAAACACAGTTTTGTATTAAAATATAATATTTTTCACTATTCATTAGAAAATGAACTTTATCAGAAAAATTCCAAAAATTTACACAAAGTAAATTTTGATGTCACCATTCTAAAGAAATATTTTATTTGGTAAAATAAAATGTATTAAAGTGACAAAAATTATATTTAATGAGGGTCCTCCATTAAAAGGCAGTAAATCGACCTTTTAATGTACATTATGCTTAAAATTAGATTCATTCACATTTTAAGCCGCTAACATTTATTGGATAAATGTAATTACATTTAAAAACATGTATAATCATATTTTATTTAGTTTTTTTCATTCATGCCAATACAACGGCTAGGATTTAACTACCATTTAAAATGATAATATTATATTATTAGTGTGCAACGTAAGATTTCAAAGAAACTCGTTGCTGCGTATCGAGTACGCTATTGAACATAGAAACCCATTTAATGTAAAATTAATATTTAATTCAAAAATATTAATAAATATGAAAAGTGTCTTATTCCTTATTTATCTGGGATGTTACATCCTTCCCCATTTTGGGAATTGCGTCCTCGCAATTTTAAAACTGGGCTGGGAAACTTCATTAAAAGCCACACATCGGAAAAAGAGTCAATAAAACTATCACTTTAAAATAAAGGAAGAGAAGTAAAAAGGTTACCCTAGACAGCAGATACTATGATTCCATGAAAACATGGATATGGAGAAGAAAACAAACCTTCATGTTCTGATGGAGAGTGATATAAAACATGTTTAGGAGAAAGCTAACCACCAGAAATTCACAAACTTGTCATGGGTTAAACAGTCATTGATTCCCCAGTAGGAAATGTTAATAGATAAGGTTTTTGTTTTAATTTATTTTCATTGAGTAATTTATTTATGAGAATAACTATAAACATAAGGAAATATACTTACTTTTCATGTAGACATTCATCTTTTACTAGATTTATAACAGAAACTCATATTTTCTCCAAATGATGAGTATTCAGGATGACTTTTTTTTACATTAAAAGTGCTATAATCAACTTCAAGAGAATTAAATAATCCAAAAATATGAGCTATATATTTCCCTTGTCTTTAGATATTAACTAAAACCAAAACTTTTAGTACAAGATCATATAATCCCCCAAAAGGATAAACTTTTACATAATGAAAAACTACTCTTAATCTTCGAAATTTGTCTAACAAAACCCAAAGTTCAACAAACACCATTCAATAAAAAGTTATCCTTAAAATTCATCAAAGTAATCCAAACTAATATTGAAACCCAAATCTCTGAAGGATTTAATCGTATAATCTTCCAAGATAAATCTTAACATTTATCTCCAAATAACATCAGTTACTCATAAAATCTCATATTGAAAAGAAATTAACCTAATCAAATATTCTCCATGATAGGTTAATCATTTCCATAGATAACCCAAAATGAACTTATTATGGATTCATAAAATCATCTAACTTAAAATAATTAGTCAAACTAACCAGGGAATTCACGTAGTCCAGTGGTAGGTGATAAATACTAGTTTCACTTTGGTTGTGGGTTCGATTCCGATAGCTTCGTCCGACGCGACGGGTTGTCACATGGTCTGCGTGTTGTCCCTTTTCAAAAACTATATAATTTTATAACATTCCAAAAAATAGATAAATTTATCAAAAATAACCATAGAAAATTTTAACCATGAAGGTTTTCTAATAACTTTTATTTTTCATCCCAAAAAATGTATTAACCTATAATTTCCTCAAATTCAAGGATCATATAAACTAAAATGGTTCTTTATAACTATATCCACAAAATAAAAGATAATTATTCCTTGAATAAAATTTTTCATATATCAAACTTTAGGGTTACACATACTATAAAAAGTCTTCTAATATAATTCCCATCATCAAAAGATCCTTAATACTTATAATAAGCATTTCACCATCCTAAAATATACCATAACTCTTGAATCCATTATATGTTGACTTCTTACAAATTCAACATTCTTCATGATCCATTAACCATTCATTTTCAACTTATTCTGAAATACTTATTTCCTACAAACAGAATCATGAATCATATCCTAAGATTCTATAATATCAAAACATATGTTAAGAAATTATCCATACCTTTCATTGGTCGTTTTCAGTTTCTTCATCATCAATCGGAATGGCATTAGGTATTGGTAAGAAAATATTTGTACGATCCAGGTGATCCCACTCCTAAAACATCTTATTAGGACACCTGTTTTTATAATGACCATGAACACCATAATTAAAACATTCAATTGATCCCTCAGAAAAAACTTCTTTCCCTTTCCTAGAGTCAACTAGATGCTTCCTTTTTCCATGGCAGGTTCTTGCTTTATGACCTTCATTTCCACATCTATAGCATCTTTCTGTCCCTTTGAAACATTTTCCTATGTGTTTCTTTCCACATATTTGACACATAGGTTTTTAAACATACTTACCTTTATGATTATTACCTGAACATCCATAAGGATTTGTTTCTCGCATATATGATGTCTATAAAAATTGCTAAGGTTCAGGTGGTCAATCATGACTCAAGATAGTTGGTTGAGAATGGCCACAAGAGTTCTCATTCAGCTCTCATATCATTCAGCTGCTTGTTCAGAATACTTTCATAATTTTCTTCACATCCACTATTACATTGGTGCCTGCTAGATCCATCCATTTACTAAAACCAAAAAGGCCAGGTGAGTATATCAGTAAAATCATCATATAATATCTTATGAGAATGGTAAACACTAAGTTATACTTATTCATGTTATCTTAAACTCATTCAATTAATAAAAATAAATATGACTTTCTAAAATCCTAACCATTATTGTAATGTCACTTATGCTTAAATTGTACCCTAACCTCTAAAGTTATCTAAACTGACCTCTGATACAAACTATAAGGACTAGGCCTTAAAAATTACATAATATTGAATTAAATGAATAATTCAAATTGAGGATATTTTCAGGTTTAGAGTTTTTAGAGAATTAGGCCACAACTATTACATTACAACTTGAATATTACAAGTAGATACTACTACTCTGTATGAATATTTTTTCATAAAATAAAAACTCTTGAAGAAAAACATGTCTAGTTCCATGTTTTAGATAGCATGATTTTTCCTTGATCCCATTCTTGACCCTATTCATCTTTAAGTCCTCTGGAAAACATTTAAAAAACATGGGATGATAATAAAAAGCTCAGTAAGGGTTATAAAATAAGGAAGGAAAATATTAGCCCATCAATAAATACAAATCAATGAAACCATACATTTAAATCATAACATACCTTATAAAATCATGAGATTTATAAATAACACACACAAATCATAAATCATAATGGTTACATATGGCATCCATATCAAACTTACATTGTATCTATCATAGCCACATAGGTAGTTACACTTTGAATACTCATCACGGTATATTCCCTAAATCTCTTAGGAGAAACATCATGTTTACCTCCGTCACGTTACCCAATGCATTGGAGAGCTATCTCGGGCTCACCCACCCTAGGTTTATCACAGAACCACCTGTATACATAAACAATGCCCAATAACCACAACATAATCATAACACATAACACAATTATAAAGGAAAGATAAAATTTCCACATTCCACAATATCAAATCAAGATATTTAAGTAAACAATGCTTTATCAAACCATTTTCAAAAACCATTAAAAAAGTTATTTTTGAGTCAAAGTGACCCATAAAACTTTTAATCATTTAAAGGAATTATCATTTGAAAACATTAATGTCCATATAAATAAATACTAAAACCCATTTTGAAAACATGGACATTAATTAGACGTATTTAGAAGAATAAATCTTTAAAACATTTAAAATGATATTTTAGTTAAATAGTTTTTAACAAAAAGAGAGATGCTTGCATACAAATAATTGGGAAATAAATTTTAATCAGAACTTTATAATATCATGAGAATAAAGGGATTCATGATATAATATGTCAGAGGACATTATATACACCATATAAGAGTGAATTGGTGCATAGCAACAATGAAGTCTGAAAGGAAATGTAAATTGAGATGAAATCCCTTATAAAGATGGTATCCTTAAATTAACGATAAATAAATCTCATAATAATGCGTGACAAATATAAATACACCCAATAAAAGTGGATATTAAGTGTAAAAAAATCAGAGGTCATTCACACATTTTCATAGGATGACATAAATAAAAAAGAGAAGATCAAACAAAAGAATGGGAATTGGGTTAAGGAGTTCCCTTACCGATTTGGTAACTTACAAAACATATGCCACATGAAAGAAGGATCACAAAATGAAGATGTAAATACTCATAAATGAAATTATATTACACAAAGAGTACAATCATGGAAAGTACATACACTACACAAAAGGAGATAGTGTCAAATATAGCATGAATCTCACGGGAATAAAAACAAGTGAGATGAAGACCCCTTACCACGTAGTAATTCAATCGAGTCGTATGAAAAAAAGTTATTAACCACAAAAATAATCATAGAATACCATGAATATAAAGATAATAATTATAGTATATAGAAAATTTCAGTACACAATACACCACATGAAATAAATAGATGGTGAATAATAAAAATCTCATGGAATTAAAAGTGAGATGAGAAATCCCTTACAAAAATTCGGCAGCCTTACGGCGCCACTTAAAAATTCTTAAAATGAATTGATGAGAGTAATAGGTTTTATCTCATCATATTAAAATAAAAATTAAAATATGGTGAATATAAAATAACATCATCCAACATAAGAACATGTATCATAAAAGAAATGACATAAAAGAGAGTACTTGAAAAGAAATAGAGAGGTCAGATCCCTTACCTCGTGTCCAACTTGACTCGATCTTTATTTAATCTCCTGAATAATAAACTAAATCTAATTTATACTTTCTTAATAACCTTATTCAAGTTTATTATTCCATTTATATCACTTATTACCATGTTATAAACATTATTTAATCATTAAATTTAATAACGTCCATTTTGTCGATGTTTGGTACTCGAGTCAAAAATGGACTTCTTATAATCACATGTTGTTCATGTGGTCAATGGTTAATTATATACAGAATGATATTAATTATTTTGATAGCATATATATCATATATATCTAGTATATACATGTATTTATAATAGTACATAACATTTAGAGGTAATAAATGAAATGCACCATTTATGGAGACGGTAAGCCGTACGTACGCATGAACGCTACCTTCATTTCTATTTCTTATTTAAATGGAAATAAAACATAATTATACATAGGTATATTATAATTACAGTAAAATATCATTTATAATATCATTAAATCCATTCTTTATACATCCCACATAAGGCATTAATGAATCAAATCACTTTAAGGGGGCGGTAGTCTGCACTTCCTCAAATGAGATTATCATATTTACCATCTATGGAAACCATAAAGGTGTTTGATAAATAGAAAATAAAGAAGAATAAAGAAAACATAAACATAATATATATCATATATAAATATAGTTTCATCATAATGGCCACCATGAGAGGTGGTTTGAGATATTTGAACAATCATCGTTTCATGAGGCGTTAGTTTTCCATCCACAGAAACATTATGTTCTTCATCCATTAGATGGAGGTGTGTGTAAGTGTAGCAAGAATACTTATCATAATAACATCCTAGTATATTTAGGATACTGATGTTGTTACAAAAGAAAGGAATAAAAAGAGTTTAGGGGTTGGAGAAGTAAAATAAAAGAAAATAATTTAAGAGAAACTATTACCTTTAATTTGGGTAACTTCATTTGGTTTGAACCAAAAGGACTTTTTGAAGTTCCTTCTGCCTAAGGTAAGGCTTCTAGGGGGAGTATAGGGATGTAGGAAGCTTAATTGGGCAGAGGTTGGACGAGCAAAATGGCTTGAGAGGTGTGAGGAATTGGTTAGAAGTGGTCTCCTTTTATAAGGGGGAGGAGGAGCTCTTTAGGAAAGTGTGAAACTATTATTTTATTATATAATTATGTTCGGTTTCTAATGGTCCATAAATCATTAAAGATGGATATAGGATGAATCATGGTAGAAATAAAATCATCCAATCAGAATTTGACATGTTTTGGATATTATTTTAATCATTATAATCTTATTTATTTAAATGATTTATTAATGAGGTAAATACTGCCTCATTTTTATGTCATAAATAATTTAATTTATTTTTTGTCTAAAAATTATAAAAAAACTACCATGATGTATGAAATAATTTTATCTTTCCAATTAATATTTATAGTTGAAAATATTACTTATATAACACCATATAAAAATTAATTACTGAAATATTTTTGTTAATGTCAATTTTGTCCTTACATTAAACTAATTAATCTAAATTGTCATTATCACACCCATGTGGCTCAATGGGGTCCCAAAATCAACCCAAAGATGCCCATGGTCATTAATGAATAAACCAATAAGGTTTGGAAAAGTGTTAAGGTAATTTTGAATTATTATAATATTCTTTTTACCTTGAAATTTCCTATTTACCTTTAACCGCGGTAAATAAAAGTCAAAAGTTACTATTCACGATAAATTATTTTCATCTTAATGAACCAAATTTTACTTATTGATAACAACCATATATGTCATATTTTTTAAATTCAATTCAAAGAAGTGGTAAAATTTCATTTAAATGAAAAAGTCAGTTTTTTTAACTACCACTAAGTGGTTTCACTATTCATCAAAAATTGAAGTTTTTTAGAAAAATACCAAAAATTCCTCCTAAGATATATTTGATATTAGAAATTCAAAAATTATGTCTATTTTTCCAAATTCAAAAAATACAAGTGGAATTAATTAATTTTAAAATTTATTCCCGTTATCAAAACAAATAGCGCGTTTTTAAGAAACAATAACTATCCAAAGATTGATACTTGTTTATGTCCAATTTCAAATTGAAATTAATTCCAATGACCAACATTGGATTAAATGGTAAAAATATATTCTAATTACACTTTAAAACCAATTAAAAATATAATATAACCATATAAATAAATTATATTAAAACACAGTTTTGAATTAAAATATATTATTTTTCACTATTCATTAGAAAATGAACTTTATTAGAAAAATTCAAACAAATTACACAAAGTAAATATTGATGTCCCCATTCTAAAGAAATATTTTATTTGGTCAAATAGAATGTATTAAAGTCACAGAAATTATATTTAATTAGGTTTCTCCTTGAAAAGGCGGTAAATTGACCTTTTATTGTAAATTATGGTTAAAATTAGATTCATTCACATTTTAAGCCTCTAGCATTTATTGGATAAATGTAATTACATTTAACAAACATTTATAATCATATTTTATTTAGTTTTTTTTCATTCCCACCAATACAACGGCTAGGATTTTACTACCTTTAAAATGAGAATATTATATTATTAGTGTGCAACGTAAGATTTCAAAGAAACTCGTTGTTGCGTATCGGGTACGCTATCGAACATAGAAATCCCTTTAAATTACAATTAATATTTAATTAAAAAATACTAATAAATATTAAAAGTTTCATATTCATTATCTATCCAGGATTTTACAAGAACACTGATTTTATCTTGCGTTACATGTACCAATGACTTTCCTCGATGTCTTTTGTAACACTGAAGACCAATTTTACCGAACAATAGTATATCATTAAAATGTTATTACATAATATAATAATATAGAACCTAGATGTTAAATTATAGGTTATGAATAGTATTAAATAATTTATAAAAAATATATGGTTTACAAAATATAATATGAATTCATAGGATGTCAATTAATTATAATTGAATATAAAGACTGATTGCATGTTAAAAGAAGTATTATTATTTTTATGGTCACAGTGTTATTTTACCCAAATAAATAAAACTAAATAAAATTAGAGAGTGATTATAATGTAATATATATTTTATTTATTTAATAAAATATTTTTAATATCCATTCAATAGATTTGATAGATGTAAGATAGAAACTAACCTAATTTTATGCAAAAAACCCCTATTTTTTATAAAGGTGTTTTACCTCCTTTAAATAGTGATCCCAATTTAAATCCAATTTTTATCAATTTTCTTGATTTAATATGTAAAAATAAAATTCATATTTGAAATATAAACATAAAAATTAGGTTAGGATAATTTTCCAATATTTGTCTGCGGGGTTTCATTTTTTAATGAATAATTAAAAACACTTGATTTTAGTTCAAAAATTCTATTTCATATAATTTATTTATAATGTTAAATTATATTTTAAATTATTTAAAAAGTTTAATTATATAAATTTTTATCAATTAATACAATATTGGTCATTGAGATCAATTTCAGATTGAAATTGGATATAAAAACTTAGAAAACTTTTGAATGTTTTTCTATTAAAAACCAACAATGTCATCCCGTCAGTGGGATTAATATTAAATTAATTTATTCCACTAAAGTGGTTAAAATTTGGAAAAATTTATTATATATTTTTATTCAGTATAATTTATAATTTATAATATGGTAAAATTAGTTTTTTATAAAAATTATTATTGAAAATAATTAATATTAATTACATCAATTAAGGTAAAATTAAGCTTATCTAAGAACTAAACCTTAAATTTAAGACCCAAATATACCTAGACACTTGTCCAAAACCCATTTTATGGAAATTATTCAGCCATTAAATATCCATTTTTTTTTATTAAATTTTTTTTAAAAATTTAGGTTCACCTAACTTGTTTAAAAAAATGCTAATTGTGCATTTTCCCTTCCCTATAAAAGGTCATCACCTATACCTCTTAGTTACACCTATAAAACCAATAATTTTCGTCCAATATCTTAGAAATACACTTATAAACATTACAATTGTACTACTATAAGCCTTATCTTTTGAAAAAAAGGAAATCCAAGGAAGCCTTTCGGCACAAATCAAAAGGAGTTACCCGATTAAGAGGTTACATCTTTTCTCAAACACCTTTTTTTATTTTATTTATACACCCCCATACACTCTATTTATTAAATTATTGTATAAAAAACAAGTATAATAAATATAATGTGATGTTTTTATCATAATAATTATACATACACTTACACACACCTCCATCTAGTGGGTAACGAACATACTATTTTTGTTTATGATGAACGCCCACCTCACAAAACGATAATTGTTCAATTTTCCTTACCGTCTCTCATGGTGGAAATTATTATGGACACTCTATCTATATATATATTATTTATATTTATTTATTTAATATTATTTATTCCTTTTACAACACATATCCTTCACTTTAAATTTTTTTAATAGGATAATTTCGTTTGAGGAAGTGCGGACTACCACCCCTTGAATACGATATGATTCGTTCATAAACTACATGGAAGGTATTAAAAATGGGTTCAGTGGACTTATATGATATATATTACATTATAATTATACTTTAATGATATTATATATATATATACAGATATATGTATTCTACATTCTTTTTTCAACACGACAATTAAATAGAAACTTCGTTTATGCATAGGTATGACTTACCATATCCATGAACGGTGTATTCCATTTCACACCTCTATATTATATAGATTATTATAATACTAATATACTAGATATAAATTATATTTATATCATTTTTTTCATTCTTTAATCATGATTTATGTATAAGGACCAATGATATAATAAATTTAGATACATGCGAATAATAAAGAAAATATTATCCAAAGTGAAACCTTAACATAAGATGGTTAACAAGAAGGTAATATAAGGTCATAATAAAAAATATATGGTATTTTATATAATAATATGGTTCTATAAAATATTTATAATAAATTTATATTTATTATATTGGTTTTTTGAATGAGTATGATGAGAGTCAAGACATAAGGAAATGAGATTTCATCTCAATTTTTATTTCCGTTAGATACATGATATATCCACCACCCATTCCTTTTTATGGAGTGTATAAAACCCATGGATGTATTCAATTATTATAATAATAATATATATGGGTATTTAAATATCCATTCTTTGATTTTTATTTCATATGGGTTTAAGTTTCAAATATTACAAAATCGGTAAAATAGTTTTGTCTCAATTTTCCTTCTTTGAGACTCATGTTTTGTTATACACCTAAATTATTTATCAAGTTGTGTAATCTAAAAATTTTCATGTTATGTCATTAATATAATTATTTTAGTGATATTTTAAGCATAATTTAATTTCAATTCCTTATACGTGGATTATATTTCAACGTTACTATGTTATAAGAGTCTATTAAAACAATCTCATCACTTTTTGAGATTGTTTATGTTTATGATTCCATTGATGAAATATTATGATACATATCTCAAGAAAACTCATTAGTTTCATTATAATCTATTTATTCAATATATATTCATGTATTGGTACCACTTTCTACTCTTTTTTATATAAGATAGTTAAGAAAGAGTTTTTAAGAAATCCCGACTTTACCCCCTCTTTAGTTGGATATCTATATAACTTCAAAACCATGTTTTCGAAAAAGGGTTTCCAATAATATTAAACCATTATCCCATAATATTTAGAAGATATTTTTACCCTTTTTTTACCAATCTCTTTAAAGGAATCATTTTTCCACTTTCCAAACAAGTCATTTTTCTAACCTTTTTACCATGAAAAAGGAATGGTCTTTTTACCTCATATGGCATACATGAATTTACCCATCGTCTTTTCTTTGAATCATCCATTAAAATTTTAAAAGGATAATTTTAAAGAAAATGATTTTAAAATTTTTTTTCAATGATTTTTTTTTCAAAATGTTATCAATATTCATTTATAATATTTCAAGGAAAATGCTTTTCAAAACATTTTAAGGGTTCTTTCATATGTTTTACAGTAAAAATATTTTCATAACATTTTAAATTTTTATTTATAATTTTTCAAAGTGATTTAAAAGAAAAACGTTTTTTAAATATTTTGAATCTAATTTTATAAGTACCAAGGGAAATGGTTTTCAAAATGATTTTAAGTATTCTTTATATGTTATAATGGTAATTTCTAGGAAAAGGATTTTCAAATGAGTTTATGTATTAAAATGTATTTTTCAAATAATAAAGGATATTTTCCTCAAGATAAATTTTTTAAAGATATTTCAAAATGATTTTCTATCTTAGATTCCCACTGTTGATGTTACTCCTTCCCTTCTTAGAAGTGATATAAAGGTTCCATTAATATTATTTCTAAAAATGGGTTATGATCAATGTTATGGTCTTTATGAAATTAATTTATATTTCATGGGTTATGATTTTGATGGAATGATTATGAAACCTATATATTTTTCCATAAGATAAGATATGTTTACATGTTTATGATACCCATTTCATTTCATCGGTTATGATATGATTATTTATGATCTTATGGAACATGTATGTATGATTTAATTATGAGATGGTAAGGACCTATATCTCCCTCCAATGCATTGGGTAAATATTTATATGTAATGAGATAGACATGGATGGAACATGAAATGAAATCAGTTCAGTATTACAAGGATGGAATGAGAAATGAACTCAGTTCAATATTATATGGATGGAACAGGATCTGAACTCGGTTCAGTATTACATGGCTGGAATGAGGTTTGAACTTGGTTCATTAATAAAGGGTGGGAATAGGGTGTGATCTAGATTCAGTGAAGGACTTTGTCCACTAAGATGGTCTCAACAACAATACCAAGAATACTATGTAAATTATTATATATGCGTATGTGTCTACCACAATTCCATGTTTTATTAATATGTTATAGTTTTATGGGTTGTGTTCTTTATTTCCTAATGATTCGTGTATTATGAACTACCAAGATTTATTCCATGATTCATGTTTATGATATTTGATATGCAGGGTATAATCTTTTATTTTCATGATCATGTTCTTATAACCTTATACACATGACTATGCTTGCATGTCTCCCTTTTTTACCATTACTGAGCATCAGATCTCACACCTTTTTATGTTTCATTCCCCAGGTTATGAAGATATATTTCTTTTTTGATATTTCTAATTGGGCTACTAGTCAAGAAGAACCTAGTTGGAGATAATATAGCTCGCTCATGTACCATTGTTTATGTTTTCATGTTTTCAAAGGAACTAGATTAATATGGTCTTGACCATCTATTTGTATAATGTTTTAAGTATTCCACAAAATATATGTAATGCCTATATAAGAAAATAGAAGTTCGCTATAAAAACCATACACATCCCTTAAATATAATTTCCCTCTCTACATAATATATTTCATTATGTGTATGGTTTTTCCCATATCCATTATTCAATACATAATATATTTACCTAAAAAAGTAAGATTCACTAAATATATGTAATATTTTACTCAATGCATTAACCGTTTTCTGTAATATGGAAACTAATACATAATATATTCATCAATAGATAGGGTTTTCCATTAGTAAAAATCAATACATAATATTTTAATTTATACAAAATATATTAATCTACACTTATTGTTTTTATATTAGGAGAAACCTATATGTAAAAAATTATCCTTTGGAATGATATAATTTTACTCTGTTCATAATGTATTTTCAATTGAAAAAATATATTTGTAGTATATATAAATTCATAAATAAGGCTATTTTTTTACCTGAAAAATCATTGTCCAATATATTTATCCATATGTAAGTTTTTTACTTTTGTAAAAAAACATACTCCATTTGTGTATGGTTTAATAGTTATCCTTATTTTGAGAAATCTACTACAACACAAAAATACCCAAATTCACTCCAAACTCTCCAAATATTATTGAATGTTTAGATATAAAAATTTATCAGTTTAAAATAGTAATCCTTGTATACTTAATAGTAATAAACATTGGTATTTTTATCCCATATACATAAGACTAAAAGTATGTACCACATAATATTTATGTGTCCACTTTAACTTTTTATTGGTTCATTTTCTTGAGTATTGTTATGTGAGCTTCTTAGAAGAGTGTGTGAAAAGTTCGATCTCATGTCATGAGTATGTTTTATTGTCTTCCCATATTCTATCACACTAATATATTGGGAATTTATAGAGGTTTTATTCTACTATATCGAGATTTTAAAGAGTGTGATATTTCAGTGAACTATAGTTTCTAGTTCAAAAAATTACATAGGTTCCTTTGCTTGAAATATTTATGACACTATTTTCCAATTACCACAAAATGATGTCTCAACCCTAACATGAGATTTTAATATTTATATATAATAAATCTCAATATCCATAGGTATTTTTTTTCTATAGGAATATTGGACCACTGATAGGGGGTGAATTAGTGGTCTTATATTACAAAATATCCATTTTAATTAAACCTCTTAAACCTAATAAATTTCTAATCCACTCAATATATTCTCTTAAACTCACATCATATGTAACAGAATATAAATAAGACATAGGAAAAAAGGATTTATATGGTTTGGTGTAAAATCTTATTCAATTTAATGTTTGGTTGGATTCCTTAATCATGGATTCTCAACTATATGTGCAAATGGTTACACCATAAACTGTCTAAGTCTAATTAGCATTCATTGACACTATGCTCCAACACCTAATCACATTAGGAGACATTGTAGCTTCACATTTTCTAATTTAATTATAAAATAAAATATGGAATTATCTTATTCATCTTAGAGATTCTCAGGAATTACTTGAATTAGATCTCCCTCCATGAATAAACTTGATCAGTAGGTCTTCCTATAGACACTTCTTTAAGTATATATAAGCACATATTATTCCTAAGATTTTATTTTAATATCTTATCTTTTTATATATTTTTATGATATGGTTCTCCTCAACATGTTGAATAATTACAAACACAAGTCTCTTTCTCCTAGAATGAATCTTGGATTTTAACTCCTCGTATCTAATAAATACTGTGAAGTATAGGCTCTTAGTTCATCCAAATTTTCACACTCAATTTTTGTGATTGAAATCAATATTCATGATCTTATTCTTTATAATTTTTTCACAAATATATTCTTAGAATAATATCTTGAATATATATTTCTAAAACGGAAATTTGGAAACTCCCTTGATATTTGGCAGTAGAAAAGATACACTTTTTAAATAGTTAAATGAATTCTCAGTTTACATATTTATTAAAGCTCAATTGAATCTTTGTAAATATCTATATTTAAAAACCATAATATTCTTGATTTATTTCTAAATGAGATCTTTGAAATATCATATCCTTCTTTCATAGATTTTTTTTTGAATTCGATTTGATTAATAATCCACGTGTGCATGGTCTCACACACTATGAAGTGACAATATTTCTTGTAGTGTAGTGTTCATATTGATATAACATAATTATATTTATCTAATATTCCATTAATATCATCTAGAATCATGATCATGTGATTGATTATAGTGTTTATGTCTATAAAGAATACTTTATCCATCAACTAATTTAATATTCTTCATATATTTTGGATTTTTCTAGGACTATATAAGCATTAAAAAATGACCATGTAATAGGAACTATCCAAAAAATCTTACACGTACTATGTAAAAGTCATATTACCATGTTTTAAGTCTTACGTAGCTCGAAACAAAGTCTTACACCACTTATCAGAGTCTTATGTGTATAGTCTTAAGAGGCTAATGTCATACGGGTTTCCTAAAGTCATATGTGAGTTCCTTCATAGTCAGATGTGTAACTCACAAAGTCTAAGAATTTGGAAATGTGATACAATAGATAATTAAATTCTTTTATGATTTTTTCATATAGTCATCATCCCTCTTCATAAGGGTTAAGAAAACTAGACATAACCATGTTTCTCACAACCACTTTAACTTATTCCAATCCCTTCTAAATCACTCATAAACACAAAAAATAATCTAAAAACTTCATTGGATAGACTTCATAATTTCTTTAATAGATACCATATCAAGTATTACATCCAATTCCAACTCCACTCTAACTAGATTATTTCAACATCTATAAAATGTTTTTGACATCACTTCATCATCTGTTCTTTTCATAACCATGAAGATGAGTACATCAATCAACACATATGTAAATAAAATATTGTCTTGAATTTTTTCAAGTAATATCCTAAATACGTATCCTAAAAATACTCTATTTAATCATGGAAATACCTCCGAAAACTCCCCAACACCTCTCAATACATACTTAAAACAACTTTATCTATCAAGGAATCTTTCTGTAATGACAAAAAATTATTTAATCCAATTGGATCAGTAATCTACCCCAATGGATTTATTATTGATACAACCATATATAACTCAAGAAAATATGTATGATCTTATTCCCCCACATTTAAAAAATAAATAAAAATAAAATATTGGGGATTAGTATCTCACCTAGATTATTTTGAAAAAGCATTATTCTACCTTTTTTAAAACGGAATTATAGTTTATTACTCTTGTAAGATTGATGATACAACATGATTTTCTTAGTAAAGAGTATTTAGTTAGACAAATATAAGTATGCGTGGGATAACCCATTATAAAAAATAAGATATTATAACTAAGGTGGTCAACGTATTCCATAAATAGACATGTATGTGACACCAAACTAATATTCTCAAATTATGTTATCTCAAAAATAAAATTATCATGAAAACATTATATTTGGAACACATCTCAATATCCATATAAAAATGTTCAAGTGTAATGAATAAAAATCAACCTTTTTCTTATATTTTATTAATTATAAACTTTCACATTGTTAATATGTTTGATATAAAAAAACAAGGTTTTTAAGTGTGATTGGGAAACCTTTTTCTCAAATTCAATACAGCTATCCAAAATTTTCAGATACACTGCATGATATATTCATCTCAATTTTCTTCCACAAAAGGGATGAAATCAAATCCTCATATTTATTATATTTAGGGTACTTCATGAATAAAAACATATATTTTATTCAATGTATATTACACTCAATATTCTCATTTGATTCGTTTTGTGTTACCATAAAAAATGGAATAAGGAGGGGTCTCTTTGTATCTAATTTGAAGCAGTGATCCTGAGAGTTTCCTCTAAATATTTTCTTATCATTCTCTCTATTATTATCATGGGAATTGACCTTTTTGTTGTTATAACCCTGTAAATTTTATATTCTTAAATTATTCTAAGGATAATATTTCTTTTTTTGAGTTATCTTCTCCACTTTAGTAATAAAAGAAAATATTTACCTGATTATTGAATCTTCTTCTTTGGAAATTTATTTGGGGCTGATAAAATTTTCATATATTATTTTCTCCGTGACATGTTTTCCCACAACATTGACATATATTTGTTTTCACTTTCAAATTATTACTTTTCCACTTACTATTTTAAATTCTAGACTATTTATGTGTAACCACTTTCTTTTATTTATTACTAGAATAATTTTTTACATTATCAATTTTCTTAGATACTAAATTGGGATTTGGTTTTACTGTCAATAATTTCTTCTTGACACTCTCAGCTTCTTTGTATTTTTTATATGACTTATTTTTAACCATTTTAGAACAATATATACTAATTTTTTTTTCTAAACCTCATTCAATTTATCAACATACTAAAATTTCCTAAGAAGCTAATTCATGCATACCTCTACTTTGTGACCCTATTTTCCACATCTTTCCCATATTTCTTCCAAAGAAAAAAAATCTTTTTTTGGTTGATATATTTTATAAAGTTTTCATCACAACTTTTTTCTTCTGAGAATAAGTCCTCATATTCTCACCATATCTCCCACTTGGTTCATTCCTTTTTATGTTCTAATGGATCAGATAATAACTAATAAGGGGGGGGGGAATTAGTAGTTCACTTTCTCTTTGTTCTAATAATTTAAAGACATAACCCATGTATCCTATTAAATTTCACATCCTTAAAAAATCTTTGTAAATAATCATGAATGAAAAAGTAGGAAAGAAAGTAAAGAAGATGATATTTAAAAGGTTCGACCTCTGTATGAGAACCTACATCCTTTCCATATCCACTCTTGTGGGTCTATGAAAATTTTCTATTATAAAGAAGTGAATATAACATGTGCCAAATTTCATTATACACCATCTATATCCCAATATAAATGACTATACTAACTCCTGTAAGATTACAATGTTTTCTTACAAATAATTGAGCCAAAACAAAAGAATAATGTCTTTGTTTAAACTTCTCCAAAACATTTCAGTATAAATCCTCAGTTTGATTTGGATGGGTCTGATTCTCTTAGTTTTACGAGGCTGGGTCTGATGGACTAAGTCCAATCTTCTCATTCCAGTAAAAAAACATTCATTAGTCCAACCTTCTTCTATGATCTCAATCTGGAAAAAAGACTTTGACAATAATTTATCTAACACTCTACCTTTTCCACATGTTGAAATGTATTATAAGTATTAATGAACTCTAATCCTATTTATAGGAAACTATAAATAATAAAGGAAGGAAACTATAAATAATTTCCCGCTTACTCAAATTAAAGAACTCTAAGATTTACATAGACATGATTTTATATTTTACTGTTCCAAATATTCTCATGATTTCAGCAAAATCAGTCTTCTATTCAGTCTGATATAACATCCTCAGCATAAATTTAATGTAACTCCATTAAAATGTAACTTCCTCACCTCATTATGATGAACTTATTCATCTCATTATGATGAACTTACTTACCTCACTGTTGGTCTGAGTGGAATCTCAAGAGGGGGGTGAATTGAGTTCCAATTAAAATTTATGTTAAAAACTTTATGATTAAAATTCCACAATTCAAAACAGCCCAGTCAATTAAGGAAGTAGAGATATAAGTGTTTAATTTCTCAAAAAGTTCCTCTAAGGTTTATTAGTCCTCAATTGAATTAATTTAAACACTAATTAAATTTTTGAAATAGGTTTACTAAATTAAGAACATATACACACTAACCAAAACTAACTATCAGAGAGAACGTAAAAACAATTTTTTGACTTTGAAAAATATAAGCAGTGGATAAAATAGAATAGAGTACTTGCATATTATCACAAAAATGTAAACTATTGGTTCAGTCCCAAGCTGAGACATAATCCTCTCTACTTGGTGATCACCTTCCACCAAGTAGTTTATATAATTAAACTTGATACACAACATGTATCGGGCTTTACAAGAGTTTTTACAATCTGTCTAGGTTCTAAAACCTCTACCACAGTTATGCGTGGGAAAACAAGAAACCAAGCCACATAAGGCTTATTTCATAGTTATTCATGGGAAACAAAGGTGATAGAGTTTTGAGTGGGGATTTTCAGTATCCCTCAGTAAAAGCACAGGAGACAGTGTGTGTGTAACAAACACACACTACTCAAAAATGTGAAATAAGGAACACATTAGAGCCAGAGAAATTAGGATAGAGTTTAGAATGCTCTTTGTATTTGAAGATCAGCTTTAGACCACTTGGAGTTGAGGAAATGAAGGTTTTGTTCCTCTCTACAGGTTTTCTCCAAAAACAGAGTGTCGCAACTTCTAGGTACCAGCTTCCAAGAACTGAGATGTTCAACTTATTGGTACAAGGGAGTTGATGAAGAACAGGAGGATAACCTTGAGTATGTTCTTAAAAAATCATCATGATGTTTTTGGATTTTCGATATATGCACTGGAGTGTTCTTCTTCGTGTTCTTTAGTAATGAAAATAACTTCAAGACTCTACTTTGTTTTTGTCTGTGCCTCTATATATATTTGTTCCTCAGTCTTTTTCTTTCATATTTGAGGTCTGAAAATAGGATTAGGTATGCCATGTTCAATCTTTCTCACACCTCGTACTTTCAATATATGGTCTACTGATATGTCTAAAATAAGAATTAATTAAGTCAGAAGCATTAAAGTTAGAACAATATAACGGTAAAAATAATCATAATAATTTGAAAAAGTATGGGGTATAAGAGTATGGTAGACTAATAATGATAGCCTTCACATTGGTAGGATTTAATCAGCATGTGCACATTAGAAACCTCCAACAATAACCTTTCATTGGTAACCTTCAGTGGTAACCTATAATAGTAGTCTTGTATCAGTGACCTTGTAACGATGAGCTTGTAATGGTGACCTTGTATCAGTGACCTTATAATGGTGACCTTGTATCGGTGACCTTGTAACGGTGACCATGTATCGGTGAACTTGTAACGGTGACCTTGTATCGGTGACCTTTAAATGGTGACATTGTAATGGTGACCTTGTAATGGTGACCTTGTAGTTAGATAAATTATGTACTGTAAGCTTAACCAATCAAGCAGTGAGATTGAGAGTATATGAATATTACTCTTATAGAAACAAGAAATATTAATGAAACATAATTATTATAGAATGAAAACATGATTAAAACAATATTTTGGATTATCAAAATAGATGAGTCTAACAATCTCCCCCTTTTTGATAATAACTAATTATGTCATTGAATCTTTAGGTTTAAGAGTTTTGAATCAAGGTTAAACATATATGCTAATTTCATCAGTGATGTGAGAATACAAAAATTTTATGGTGAACACTACATTTAGGCCATAACATATATAACATATATAAACTCATACAAACACTTCTCCACCTTGGGGTAACTAAGAGAGTTCAAGTTGAAACATTTTCTCCCCCTTTGTGATTAACAAAAAGAGAAGATAACAAAAATAGAGAAAAGGGAGTGGTGTATTGATAAAATAGTAGTACAATATACAAAAAGAAATACACCAATCCCTATCAGCTAAGATAGTCCGCACTCAATCCACATTAGATATTTCCATTAAAGCTTTGCCCTTGGAAGCTGAGGATACAAGTTCTGAAGGTGGAGGGATAGGCTTAAGGATGGCAGTTAGCAGGGTAGGAGGAGCTGCAATAGAAGCATCAGTGGACCTGTAGTGATTAGATCTCAGAGGAATGGTAGGGTTCAAGCTTCTGATGGCTTGAGCAGGAGACATCATAGGAGCAGCATTGGCAAATCCATAGGCACATGAGGTAGAGGGAAAGGCTTTAAGAATAATGATGGGAGTGCAATCCACATGGAGAAAGGGTAATAGAAGATTCCTAAAATCTAGAATGATACTACCTCCTCCTTTTATAGCCAAAATGAAATCATCCTTATTCTCAATAAATTTCTCCAAAGAAGGAGTCATCTCGCGAAGCTTGCTCGATTGATCCTTAAATTCCTAAGTGACATGTGGAATCCTCATGTTCTCCAACATCAACTTGAAGTGGCCATCCATCTTATGCTCAGTGCATACCCTTTTGTAATAAAAGTGAACTTGATCCTGGATGTACTTCTCATCTTGAGCAGCTTCTCTTAAATAATCTCCCACAAGCTTATGAATTTCTCTAGCAATGGAAATGACCTGAGAGTATAAGGTACTAGTAATAGAGATCTTGGTCACTTCTTCTCTAACAAAAGTCCTGAAAGCTTCAATATCAACTGGAGGATAGGTGGAAGAAGATGCAGATGCACCAAGAGGTTCCATAGTGAATTCGACGATCTCTTTAAATGATTTGGTTAGCCCACTGATCAGCCTTTTTTACATCATCATCTTGGCCTTTCACATGTGTTTCCATGGATTTCTTAAAATCCTCAAACACTATGACCATTTGCTGGACCACACTTTTAACATATGCAAGGTCTCTATCCACCTGAGACCTTGAAGCCATATAAGCATCTAAGCTGGCAATAGAATGTTTCACTAATTCCATAGAAACTACAAAAGTTCTTACCTGATTCTGACATTACATGACCTCATGTAACACAGTTGAGTGAGAGGTGGAAACTATCATTTCCACTGCATATGACATGAGTCCTTGATTATGAGCTATTGTGCTTGCTATATCTGTGGATTTTTCATCAATATGCCTCTTCAGGTCAGATTTCAAAGAATCTAATTCATCTATTTTTACATAGTCTCAAGGTAACAGAACCACTGGTTGCACAATGGTAGTTTCTAAGATAGTAGGAATTGGAAGACTTCTGATAGGATGGTCATCTTCAGAATCTCTATAATCTAATCCTAATACCACAAGTCCAAGAGCTTCTATCCAGTCCTCTATCTCATGAGCAACAATAACTGATCCTGTAGCAACAGGTTCCTCCCCCTCAGTTTGAGCATTCCCCTGAACATCCACATCCATCTCCACCAAAAATCCGTGATCAACTTCATTAATAGGAGGGTCCAATTCCACTTCCTCTGTAGAATCTTCAACGACTTCCAAAATAAGTCCTGATTCAACTGAATCAACATCTTCTTCTTCTCAACTTTCTACCCATTATGTATGTCCTATTAGAGGACAGAGACTTAAACATTCATCTTCACTTTTAGAAGAAGCTATCTTAAAGTCATATTTACATGAATCTGTGTCCTCATCCTTATCTGAGGTATTTCTAATGTCTCTGAAGACATTTTAATCCCCCTCTTCTTCATTGGTTTCCTCATCCCTGTCCCTTAGGATAGTCTCCCTTCTAGAAAATCTCTTTGGTGGGATAGGCTCACCAAAGGATATATGATTAGCACGATAACTTGAGGGAAGGTCAGGATCACTCCTATCATCTATAGAAGAATCCTCTCTTTCTTGCACAAAAACAACCTCTTCTTCTTCATCTAAATATGCAGGCTCAACTACATCAGGCTTAAGAACTGGGTCTCTCTTAATCGTATGCCTAGGTAAATGAGTCACATGGTAAAAATCTTCATATATTTTAGCCTCATCATCCACCCATCTCCTCAGCCATAGATTCCAGTTGAACTTCATCAACTTGCAGATCAATTTGGTGATGCAATGGTTATCTTGCACAAAAACAGTTTCTTCTTCAGCTCTAGGAACTCCTTTCACTTTCAACATAAGGGATATAAACATAGAATGAAATATGAAATTTCATTTATGACTAGGCTTGTTCATATATTTTAGTTGAATCATCAATATCCTACATAAGTTGATCTTATGTTCTTGCTTTAACAGATACAAGAGAAAAAAATCCTGATACTTTAAAGATGCAAAGTCCCCTCTCATGGGACTTAAAACATGCTAGATAAACTTGAAAAGAATTTGATCTTCTCTTTAAATTTCAGCATAAATTACTTTCCTAGGAATTTCATTCCCTGTCAATTCAGCTAATGCTTCTTCATAGCAGAAGAACTCACTAGTGGGAGGCACAAATTTTGAGTAATAACCATAAATTCCTTCATGTGGAACCCTCATATTGTCATCCCACTCAATAGAGGAGAAACTCGCATTTACTCCATTCACTCTGGAAGTCATCTGGTACTCATTCTCAGACTGCTCAAATTTGAGATACACATAACATTCCTTCACTTACTTTGGGTAATAAGGTCCATTATTGTTTGAAAAACACTCAACCTAGCCCTGAGCTTCAAGTGCCTTCAGTATTAAATATTAGCTTGATAGTATCCATTCTGAACATGAATCCTTCTCAACCACTATTACCCTCTTTGATAAATGCGGGTTAAGCACCTTTGTCACTGTCTGGCTTCCACTACTTGACTTGTCTCTAGGTCTCTTAGGATCAGGCACATCTCATTCATTCGCAACCGAAATCCTTTTAACTCTTTCCATCGATCTGGAGTGGTTCAAGGTTTTAGTAGAGGTTTAGGTTCTGAGATTGGGGAGAAAAAGGTTCAGGTGAGGGTTTGATGTGGATTGAAATGTGACATGCGGTTAATTTTTATCATTTAGGGATCAAAAAAGAAACAGATAAGATAAATATGTAATATACAGAAAATGTTTCAGATTCCAGCTGAGAACAAAAATGAAAAGTCCCAGACTAAAGCCATCTATCGGTAAGGAGATATTGGTAAGGTCTAATAGTGAGGTTTCTAACGGTAAGGTCTCTAACAGTAAGGTCTCTAATGGTAAGGTCTCTAACGGTAAGGTCTCTAACAGTAAGGTATAACGGTGAGGTCCAATCAGTAAGGTCTAACAGTGAAGTCCTATTGGTAAGGTCTCTAATGGTAAGGTCTCTAATGGTAAGGTTTAAAGGTGAGGTCCTATTAGTGAGGTCTAACGATGAGGTCCTATCAGTAAGGTCTATGGGCGAGGTCCTATCGGTAAGGTCTAATGGTGAGGTCCTATCGGTGAGGTCTAAGAGTGAGGTGCAATAGTGAGGTTCAATCAGTAAGGTCTAACGGTGTGGTCCTAACAGTGAGGTGTAACGGTGAAGTTCTCTATAAAGAAATTAATCATCCCTAACTCTTGTTTTATGTAGTTTAACCTTTCTGAATTCAAAGGATTTGTGAATATATCAGCCAATTTATGTTCAGTGCCAATGAATTCAATAGTGATATCACCTTTTTGATAATGATCTATCATGAAGTGATGTCTTACATAAATTTTCTTTGTCCTAGCATGAGATACTGGATTTTTAGAAATGTTAATAGCACTTGTGTTGTCACAGTTTATAGAGACATGTTTGAATTGATATCCATAGTCTAGTAAAGTGTGTTTCATCTATAGAATTTGAGGACAACAACTACCAACAGCTATATATTCACATTCGACAGTAGATAATGCAACAAAATTATGTTTCTTACTACACCATGATACTAGTGACTTGCTTAACATGTGACATGTTCCAAGGTTCATTTTCTATCTAACTTACAACAAGAAAAGTCAGCATCTAAATAACTTATCAGATCAAATGATTGTATTCTTGGATAAAGTAGTCCTATTTTTGGATTATATTTGAGATATTTGAAAACCATTTTAATAGAATTTAAATGAGATTCTTTGGGATTAGCTTGAAAGCGAGCACACATACATACACTGCACACAATGTCAGGTCTGATAGCTTTAAGGTAGAGCAGACTCCCTATAATACCTCTGTAGGTGGTTTGATCAACTGGTTCACTGGTTTCATCAGTATCCAACTTACAAGTGGTGATCATAGGTATATCACTACCTTTACTACCATCCAAACCAAAACATTTTAAAAGATACTTAATATATTTAATTTGATTTAAAACAATACCATCTTTATTTTGAAAAATTTTAAATCCAATGAAAAATTAATGTTCTCCCATTAAACTCATTTCAAAATCATTTTGCATCATTGTTGAAAAATTAGTACATAAATAATGTTTAGAAGATCCAAAAATTATATCATTTACATAAAATTTTACTTTTAAAACATCTTTCTAAATCCTTTTAATAAACAAAGTAGGACCTGCTATCCATTTTGTAAAACCTTTTGAAATTAGAAAAGAACTAAGTCTATCTGACCAGGCTCTTGGAGCTTTCTTTAAACCATATAAATCATTAGATATTTTAAAAACATGGTTTGAAAAAATGGGGATTTGAAAAATTAGGGGGTTTTCAACAAATACATCTTCAACTATGTACCCATTTAAAAATGAACTTTTTACATCCATTTGATAAATTTTAAAATTCAGATGAGCTGCATAAGAAAGTAGTATCCTAATAGACACTAACCTAGATACACGTGCAAAGGTCTCATCATAGACTATTCCTTCCTTTTTACTATATCCTTGTGCAGTAAACCTAGCTCTGTTTCTAACTATATTTCCAGGCTCATCAATTTTGCTTATAAATACACATTTTTTTCCTATTATCAAACTGTCCTTAGCTCTTTCAACTAGTTCCCAGACACTGTTTATTTCAAATTGATTTAAAAATTATTTCATATACATCACCCAAAATTTATCATTGATAGCATCATTAATATTTTTCGGTTCAAGATGTGAAAGAAAAGCTTGATGTTCAACCTGGTTACTTAGAGAAGCTCTAGTTTGTGTCCCTATATTTAAATCACCTACTATAACATCTAAATGATGATTTTTGAGAGTTCTAATACCTTTAGAAAGAGTTTAACCAGAATCCTCAACCTTGTTTATAGGTTCAGACTCAACAGGTGCAGATTCAAAATGATTCCTAGAACTGGTTACCTTTACAGGGGGTTCACTATCACTATCATTTAGGTCCAAAATTAACATATCTTCCTCAAGATATTAAAGAGAGGTATTGGATTCATGTGGAATAGTCTCATCAAATTTGACATGAACAGATTCTTGCACACATTTGGTTCTATTATTGAATACCCTATAGGATTTAATCGATATTGGGTAACCTAGGAAAATTCCTTCATCAAATTTGGAGGAAACGTTGTCAAGATTGTCCTTAGTGTTAAGAATAAAGACTTTACAGCCAAAAAATCTATGGTAATTTACCTTAGGATTTTTATTTTTTCAAATATCATAAGGGGTCTTCTTTAGAACATGTCTAATTAAGACTCTGTTGATAATATAACAAGCTATATTTACAACTTCAGCCCAAAAAAAAATCGACAAATCACATTCATTGAGAATTGTTCTATAAATATCTTGAAGGGTCTTATTTTTTCTTTCCATGACTCCATTCTATTGAGGTGTTCTAGGAGTAGAGAAATTGTGACTATAGCCATTGTGCGAGCAATAAGATTCAAACTCATGATTTTCAAACTCACGACAATGATCACTTCTCAAGGTCTTAATTCTAAGTCCACTAAGTTTTTCTATAGACTTGGAATACATAATAAAGTAAGAACAATATTTAATTTTGTGAGATAGAAAGTATACCCAAGTATATCTAGAAAAATCATCTACAAGAACAAAAAAATAGTGCTTCCCATTTAATCATGAAACTCTTGATGTTCTAAACAAATCCATGTGAACTAACTCAAGAGGTTAAGAAGTATAAACTTCATTCTTTGGTTTGAAAGAAACATTGTTCATTTCCCCTTTTGGCAGGGATTAAAAAATTTGTTAAGTGGGAATTCCAGTTTAGGTATGTATCTAACTAAACATTTCCTAGTCAGTTTCCTAAGTGAGTGCACATTGCAGTGTCCTAATCTTCTATTCCATAACTAGGATTCCTTTTGAAAATAATTTAATCAAGGAACATTTTTCTTAGCCAACAAATCTAAATTAACAACATATACATTCTCATTTCTAAGAGAAGTAAATATTAAATCATTTTTAGAATTAAAAACATTACATGAATCATTTTCAAATTTAACATTGAATCCATCATCACACAACTAAAAGATACTTAGCTGATTGTATTTTAACCCATCAGAAAAAGTACTTTGGAAATTGATATTGGATTAGGGTTACCAATCTAGCCTAAGCCGGAGATTTTTCCCTTTTCATTGTCACTGAATGTGAAATATCCACCATCATCCTTAATTAGGGTTTTGAAGAATTATTAGTCTCCTATCATGTGTCTTGAACATCCACTATCCAAGTACCACAAAGTTTTACAAGTTATATTTAGGCAGCTTCCCTCCAAAATAGATTAGGCATGTGGTAACTTTGGTACCTAGATTTTCTTGGGTCCAGAGAGGTTGGAAAGTAAAACACTGGGAACCCATATTTTCTTTATAGGTTTCTTAATAGAAAAATACATATTAGGATTCATAAATACTTTATTAGGTCCTTTTGAAAATTGTGTCTCAAAAGATTGTCCATAAATAGAACTAGTAGTGAACTGTCCAGATTTGGGAACAAATTTGGTTTTGCTAATTTTTCTATATCCTGTTTGATATCCTAGACCAGTTGTATATTTTAGGGTAATCTGTTTTCCTAGAAACTGAGTCAAGGTATCCCTAGAAGTAGTTAAATTCTCAAGATATTTCTTTAGTTGTTCATTTGATAATTTAAGTTCAGTATTTTCTTTTAACAGCTGTGATAATTTCTCTTTTTAAATATCCAGATTTCACTTATAATGTGCCTTTAAATAATGATGTCTCTTTAATTATTTATATTTGTCCTTGATCTCATTAAAGGTATCCTCAATAATTTCACAGTATTTAAATAGTTTATCCTTAGTCATATATTTATCATTATGTGACTCACTCTTACTCCCAGAATAATAGGCATTATGTATAGAAGAATTAAGTGTTACCTCATATGTTTCTGTCCTAAAACATAAGTTAGCATGACTGTTCTGTTCACTATCAGAAGCATTAGATCCACTAGAGATATCTTCTGAAGCACTCCATGTGGATTTCATAGACTTTTTATATCATTTTCCCTTGTCTACATATTTCTTCTTAAATTTCAACTTGGGGCAGTCTGCCTTCACATGACCTTTTTGTTTTCACTCATAGCAGATTATTTCATTTGAGTTGTCATTCCATTTTATTTCGTTCTTCCATTTTCCTTTAATATCATAAATTACCTTGTAGCTTGACTTCCTAAATAATTTATTCTTTTGGTAGAACTTTTTGATCCTTTTAGCAAGATGATCCATCTCCTCATCACTGTCTGAATCTTACTCTTCACTAGTGAAACTGTCTATAGGATCTTGAAATTTTTATTTATCTTTATTCTTTGAGGTAGTAGTCTTGAATGATACAGATTTCTTCCTTGATTTTTCATCTACTTCTTGATTCACCTTAATCTCTTCTTCGTATATAATAAGTTTTCTAATTATCTCTTTCACTAGAAGTTTTCCTATGTCACAAGATTCTCATATAGAAACAGAAGTTCCTCTCCATCCGTCAGGTAGGCATCAAAGAAATCTCATAATCTAGTCCTTGTTGTCCACTGGTTTCCCAAGTAGACTCATGGTGTTCACTATTTAATTGAACCAGAGATAAATTTCAGAGATAAGTTCATCAGGCTTCATTTTAAAATTATCATATTTAATAGTATATGTATTTAATATTATTTCTTTAGCATTAGTTGTTCCCTTATAAGAAATATCTAAAGTATCCCAAATTTTATATGCAGTTTTACAAGAAGATATTCTATTGAATTCTTTATCACCTAGAGAACAGTACAAGGAATTCATTTCTTTACAGTTATTATAATATGTAGATTTAGTCAAATGAGACCACATGTCCCTTGCAGTAGTAGGCAACACATATTGTTCATCAATTGTATCCCAGATTTTAGGTCCTGTAACACCCCAGGATTTCAGAGTGTGTTATTTCTTAAAAATAATTCAATAACTTGCACTACACGCAACACCGAGTTCAATCACACCATTAAAAGAGGTCATGAATAGTATTAACTACATTTTGAACTTTATATAATCCTTATAATTTTAGAATCCCTATTATGAGTTTCTTAGTCATAATGCAAGAACAGATTCATTTTCAGTATTTCACTTTTATCAACTTCTAATAGTGAAACCTTTTTAAATACAATATTTTAAACTTCTTGACTAAATGGGGACATCAAAAATTTAAAATGAAACACCCCAAGCTTCCACGGTACGTTTCCCTTTGAATAATGTGATAGCGTGTGTTGTACGCAACACCGAGTTCTAACACACCATAACCAATCAAACTAGCCGTTATAAATAGTAATACCTACTTTTTGAAAATATATATATTTTATATTTCAAAATGGACTTCATTTTTGGATTTGGAATATCGAATTCAGCCTAAGGTGAAATTTTGGTACTTTTCGGATAACTTTCATATTTTGATGAATAGTGAAGATTACTAAATTTTAATTAAAAACAACTTTTTTAATCAAAATAATTAATAGTGATAAATTATGAATTTGAGTGGTTTTAAAGTATATTTAGAATATATTTTTACAATTTAATATAATGTTGGTCATTAGACATAATTTTACAATTAAACCGAACATAAACAAGTGTCAATCTTTTGATAGTTATTATCTCTTAAAAACACGCTTTTTGTTTTGACAGCGGGAATTAATTTTAAATTAATTTCTGCCACTTCTGTGTTTTGAATTTAGGAAAATGGATTCCATATTTGGAATCAGGATGTTCAAATTGTGTAAATAGGTAACTTTTATTTTTAGACATTTTGAATAATTACTGCGGTAAATATTTTATTTACCATGGTTAAGGGTAAATCCGGTAAATAAGGGTTAAAAAAATAATATTATAATAATACTAAATTACCCTAAAAACGTGTCTTAACCCTATGGGTTGATACATAGTCGACCATGGGAATCTTTGGGTCTATTTTGGGACCCCATGGATCCACTTGTAAGTGATAATGACACTTTATTTTAATTTAGTTAAAATGAATACAAAAATGACACAAGCATATATCTTTTTGAACAACAATTTTTACATAGGGTTATATATGTTGGATTTTAGATTATAAATATTCATTAGAAAGCTAAAACGATTTCCTACATAATGATATTTTATTTATAATTTTTAGACATTAAATAATTTATTTTATTTATGACACAATGATGATGCAGTAATTACTATAATAGTGAAAAATTAAAATAATTGATATTATAAATACCCAAAAAAATATAATATGAAACTTTTAATGAATTAAACTAATTTTATAGGATAATATGATATATTAGGATTGATTTAATTGACTTTTTTCGAAGTAATCAATCTGTTATGAGTTTCACAAAAATCAACCATTGAATAGTGTCAAAATTGACATAAAAGAGTTCTTAAAACAAATATTATATTATTAATTGATATTAAATTCCTAAAAATCTAAGGTTCGGCCAAGAGACTTATATTATGATAGGTTAATCATTAATGGACCACTTGGGGGTCGCTTGGATGTATATAGTAAGTTTATTAACCATAATATATAAAAATACAAAGAGACATTGTAAAAGTGAAACTAATTAACTTAGAGTTAATACTTAAAGATAAGGTTAATATAAGTACCCAAACCTGTCTAAATTCTATTGGATGAGTTGTTTTCGACCTATCCCCACCTCATCCTTTGAATAGTCAACTTTGGAGCCTTTAGAAACCGAATATGAATTTATTATAAATTAATATTTCTAGCTTTTCCAAAGGTGCCCCTCACCCCTCTTATAAAAGGGCACTCCTCCTTCTCATTTATTCACACCTTCAAAGCCTTTTGGTTCGGCCAAACTCTTCCCAAATAATCTCCCAACATCCCTCACTACAACCTAGAGGCCTTAGTTTGATCAGAAAGCCAACCTAAGGAGCCCTTTTGATCAAATCAAAAGGAAGAACCCGAAGAAGAGGTAATGATTTCACCACCCTTTTCTAAGTTCATTTCTTCTTCCACTTCTTCTTCCTTTGTTCTTACCATTCTAAAATAATAACTCCAGTATCTCACATATACTGTGATGTTATTATAAGTATGGTACAACCATATTCAGTATTCTATCCACCCTTTGAATAACATGTCACCATACGTGCGTACGTACGGCTTACCGTCTCCACGTCGTGGTGTAATTGTTATTCAATATAATATTATTTGGATGGGTATAATAATGATGTGTAACTCATGTAAATAATAAATATAACATGTTAATGATTCTGTATATATGATATACCATTCATTTATATATTATTTTAATATCAAAAGAATGATATTGTCGCTCGTGCGTACGTACGGACTACCGTCTCCACGAACGCGATGAGATTCATTCTCCATCGTATCCATTCAAGTATAATTATCATTTTATGATTTAAAAATGATGTTTAAGGACTTGATATCATTCTGGATATGAATAAGATACAACAAACATGGCTTATGTAACAAAACATATAAAAGAAAATGAGTAAGTTAACACCCGAAACGATGATAATTCTAAGATATTATTAATAAATCAATGTTAAAAGATCATATATGATATCATATTAATATATATGATTCTTGTATAATTTAATAACAATTATTTCACCATTATACAGGAGGTTAACCTACCCCAACCAAGGAAAAGTACAAGGTAAGGGTTATTTCACAATCTCTTCATTATCCGAGGTTGTTTATACGTAATAATCTACTGGGATCTCTTTATCATCCACATCCATGTTTCTTCGAAATGTATTTCAAAACATTTTTACTATTTACAAGAATATGGGTTAAAGTCATTTATACCCTTGTTTGACTTTTTATAAGAGGTTTATAAAGGAATCTTTCCGTCGTTTTCAAAACAAGGTCCTTTTTAACCTTTTCGACAGAATTAAGGTAAGAATGTTTTTTTAAACTTATACGGCGGGTGCGGTTATTTTTCTGCCGTTATAAAATCGTCGAAGCTTTCCTTACAAGCTTATAAGATTATTTTCAAAGTAAATGTTTTCTTTTATAATTATTTGACTTTTAAATGATTTCAAAAAAAGATATATTTCTCTCAAAAATATGAAAATCCAGTGCAAATGTATACATATTTAACCCAAGCTTAAAAATGTTTTCAGAAAACCTGACTCTCGAGTGTGGTAGATAGGAAGGGATTGGGAGTGGACCCATCATGGCCTATAACTAGTCGAGCAGTCTCAGAATTAGTTATTTTGTTTTCAGAAGCTTGCATAATGATTTCAGAAAAACACTGGAGTATATTTTAGCAATTTTAAACGTAAGTATCTTCTAAAAAAATTGCATCGGTAGGTCTCATGAGACAAACTAGTGTCTTGGCACAAGGCCTTGACAAAATCTTATTTGTAGTCTTGGCACGAGGCCTTGACTATGTGGTTATGATAGTCTGGCATTATGCATTCCAACATTATGAAAGTGGTTATTGATTTTTGCGTGTGATTATTCGATTAGTAGAATATCCATGTGAATAAGTAAATGGCATTATTTCATTTTACTTTTGCCATACTATGTTGAAGTTAAAGTTTAAAAGGATTTTGTTTTTGTAATGCATTGCCTTAAATGTTTATTCTTATTTATGAAAGTTTCCGCTATATTGTTATCCTTACTGGGCATTTGAGCTCACCCCTTTTCTATGTTTTATTTTTCCCAGGATGTGAAGAAGTAAGTTATGAATGACCTGCAGGGATTTTATGAGGGGTTAATAGTGTGGATTGTGGAAACATTATGTTGTTGTATTAGTTTTTCATTTTATGACGTAATGTAAAACTTATGAATATATCTAGTGTTTCCAAGGCTACTAAACCAATCGGTCTTTCTAGATTTGATCTTTCTTGTGATCATGCCAATGTTACGAAGTAATGCACCGACTCTGGGTAGCTGGGGTCGGGGCGTTACAGTTGGTATCAGAGGAAGTTTAGTACAAACCTTGGAAGCTAGATTTAGATAAACTCTGATTAGAGCACGTAGACCTAAGATGAACTTTGAGGATTAGTATAGAAGAACTTCCTAGAATTTTGGTATTGTAGAGATTTTGTGAGTTTTCCAAGCAATACATCCCTGTCTGTATACGAGCAGGTAGAGGCGGCTCTGGAACAGATGTACCTAGGGGTAAAACCCGAAAACACCGCTTTGAGCTAGACTCGAACGGGAACTGGTGCACGACAACGGGCCTTGCTGCACTCTTGGTTACGACACTATCGGGGGATATGCTTAGGATAACTCTCATTTTCTTTACAAATCATTTTGAAGGGATTATGAGTATATACTTTCTCAAAGAAAACATTCTTATGATTATGGATTATATCCATAAATAGTTCAATTTATGTTAGGTGTTTTATAAGTATGGGATTATGTATTTTGATTCATAAACTGATCTAGTTTGTGCCATTTTTTAGAAATGGCGCCCAGTAGAAGGAATGAGAACTCCAGAAATGCACATGATCCAAAGAGAAGGAAGGATCATATCTTTCATGGTCTTAAGCTAGAATTGATAAGAGAAATAGTCTCCCATGTATTATCATCATATGAAGAAATAATATCATGTGTTGATAAGATATGTAAAGAGTTTACTGAGTCCTATGGCTTTGAAGGGAAGCAAGAGAAGAAAAGGATGGAAGAGAGAAAGATGGATAAAGGGAAGAGGGAAAAGAAGAATTTTCCCATATGTGGTAACTGTGGAAAGAAACACCCTGGAACTTGCCTGAAAGGAATGGGAGTTTGTTATAAGTGTGGAGGAAAAGGGCACAATGTACGTGACTGCAAGGGTAAGAAAATGGTTTTAAATGTACAATGCTTCATTTGCAAGGAGTTTGGACACTACGCGAACCTATGTCCCAGTCATCAGACTATGCCGCAAATGATGTTATTGGATAATAATCAAGTTATGATACTACCACAGATGAAGAGGAATGATTAGAGTTCTTATGTTGATTATGTCAATTGAGCTTTGTATCAACAATGTACTTGTTATAATAATTATGGAGTATATAAGGATTGTACTGCAGTACTATTTCATTAAGGACTTGAGATTGTGTGGAACAAAGAAAAGTGACTCATTAGCAGGATAGATTTTTGGAAAATATATGGTTGAGAGAATGATAAACCATAATATAGTTCTGATACTGAGGTAGTGATTTTGGAATAATATGTGATTGTTTTGGATAAATTATATTGGATATTCTTGACTACCTTGGAACTGATTAATGATTTGTATATTCCATTATTGTTGGGGTTTAAAACATTTTTGGATTAATGAAGTATATCCAACATTCTATATGGAATAAGGGAGCATGAATGTAATCAATAAGGAATATGGTAATACATGATGAAGGTATTCATATTCTATTACGGGGTAAAAAGGATCTATATTATGTTTACCTTCCTTATAAATGTTGGACTGTGAGTTTAGACAGAAGTATTTTGGATAGTTCTAGTTTGGATTATTTTGGATTGCCATAAAAGGACAACCCGGAGGTCGGGCGACAACCCGTCGCGTCCGGAAAGGCTGTGAGACTTGAACCCGCAACCAAAGGGAGACAAGGGTGTATCACCTACCACTGTCCCACGAGATGTACTGGATTAAATAATGTAGTTTTTATTAAAAGATCTTTTAGATGAATTATAAATTCGTTTATTTTGGAACCCTATACGAATAGTGTAAATAGAATTTTTTTACATTCTATTATCTTTTAGAGTGAAAGATGAGTATGTGGTAGAAATTTATTAATGGATAAAACTCTAATTATAAAGTAAGTATATCTCTATATGATCTTAGCCAATCTCATAAAAAATTCCTCAATATTAAGAAAAGAAAATTAGAACAAAAATGTTTTCATAGATGGTACCTTAAATCATCACTAATTTATGGCTTTGGGATTGTTGGCCTTTTCATAGCCATGTTCTCTACCACTCTCCATTAGGTAATTGATGGTTAGATTTTTCTCCCATATCCATATTTTACTACATGGAACCCTAGTATGTGTTATTTTCGGTAATCTTCATACTTTCAACTCTTTATTTTAAATAGAGGCCTCATTAATTCATTTTTCGATGTGGGATTTCAACTAAGATATTTTGAAATGTCAAAAATGTGTTATCCTAATACCCTATGTTTTGTTGAACCGATGGTATTTCAAATCATCATAGATTAATGAATTTAAGGACCTCAATTTTATACTTGTTTGTGATTGATGACCTCAATCACTACCTATAAATATTTACATTTTTACTCCAATTATATGTCTCAAATTGCCACCAATGTTCTCCTAATCGAGATCATAATTTGGTGGTGACCCTTTCATTTCTCTTTTCCTCATATTAAGACTAAATTTTAGTAACCCAATTTCCAATGTGGGTTTTACCACAAATATATTTTCTACTTTCAACCTTTTATTTTCGAAGAACAATTTCAAATTGCGAGGACGCAATTTATTGAAGGAGGGGAGAATGTAACACCCCAGGATTTCAGAGTGTGTTATTTCTTAAAAATAATTCAATAACTTGCAATACACGCAACACCGAGTTCAATCACACCATTAAAAGAGGTCATGAATAGTATTAACTACATTTTGAACTTTATATAATCCTTATAATTTTAGAATCCCTATTATGAGTTTCTTAGTCATAATGCAAGAACAGATTCATTTTCAGTATTTCACTTTTATCAACTTCTAATAGTGAAACCTTTTTAAATACAATATTTTAAACTTTTTGACTAAATGGGGACATCAAAAATTTAAAATGAAACACCCCAAGCTTCCACGGTACGTTTCCCTTTGAATAATGTGATAGCGTGTGTTGTACACAACACCGAGTTCTAACACACCATAACCAATCAAACTAGCCGTTATAAATAGTAATACCTACTTTTTGAAAATATATATATTTTATATTTCAAAATGGACTTCATTTTTGGATTTGGAATATCGAATTTAGCCTAAGGTGAAATTTTGGTACTTTTCGGATAACTTTCATATTTTGATGAATAGTGAAAATTACTAAATTTTAATTAAAAACAACTTTTTTAATCAAAATAATTAATAGTGATAAATTATGAATTTGAGTGGTTTTAAAGTATATTTAGAATATATTTTTACAATTTAATATAATGTTGGTCATTAGACATAATTTTACAATTAAACCGAACATAAACAAGTGTCAATCTTTTGATAGTTATTATCTCTTAAAAACACGCTTTTTGTTTTGACAGCGGGAATTAATTTTAAATTAATTTCTGCCACTTCTGTGTTTTGAATTTAGGAAAATGGATTCCATATTTTGAATCAGGATGTTCAAATTGTGTAAATAGGTAACTTTTATTTTTAGACATTTTGAATAATTACTGCGGTAAATATTTTATTTACCATGGTTAAGGGTAAATCCGGTAAATAAGGGTTAAAAAAAATAATATTATAATAATACTAAATTACCCTAAAAACGTGTCTTAACCCTATTGGTTGATACATAGTCGACCATGGGAATCTTTGGGTCTATTTTGGGACCCCATGGATCCACTTGTAAGTGATAATGACACTTTATTTTAATTTAGTTAAAATGAATACAAAAATGACACAAGCATATATCTTTTTGAACAACAATTTTTACATAGGGTTATATATGTTGGATTTTAGATTATAAATATTCATTAGAAAGCTAAAAATATTTCCTACATAATGATATTTTATTTATAATTTTTAGACATTAAATAATTTATTTTATTTATGACACAATGATGATGCAGTAATTACTATAATAGTGAAAAATTAAAATAATTGATATTATAAATACCCAAAAAAATATAATATGAAACTTTTAATGAATTAAACTAATTTTATAGGATAATATGATATATTAGGATTGATTTGATTGACTTTTTTCGAAGTAATCAATCTGTTATGAGTTTCACAAAAATCAACCATTGAATAGTGTCAAAATTGACATAAAAGAGTTCTTAAAACAAATATTATATTATTAATTGATATTAAATTCCTAAAAATCTAAGGTTCGGCCAAGAGACTTATATTATGATAGTTTAATCATTAATGGACCACTTGGGGGTCGCTTGGATGTATATAGTAAGTTTATTAACCATAATATATAAAAATACAAAGAGACATTGTAAAAGTGAAACTAATTAACTTAGAGTTAATACTTAAAGATAAGGTTAATATAAGTACCAAAACCTGTCTAAATTCTATTGGATGAGTTGTTTTCGACCTATCCCCACCTCATCCTTTGAATAGTCAACTTTGGAGCCTTTAGAAACCGAATATGAATTTATTATAAATTAATATTTCTAGCTTTTCCAAAGGTGCCCCTCACCCCTCTTATAAAAGGGCACTCCTCCTTCTCATTTCTTCACACCTTCAAAGCCTTTTGGTTCGGCCAAACTCTGCCCAAATAATCTCCCAACATCCCTCACTACAACCTAGAGGCCTTAGTTTGATCAGAAAGCCAACCTAAGGAGCCCTTTTGATCAAATCAAAAGGAAGAACCCGAAGAAGAGGTAATGATTTCACCACCCTTTTCTAAGTTCATTTCTTCTTCCACTTCTTCTTCCTTTGTTCTTACCATTCTAAAATAATAACTCCAGTATCTCACATATACTGTGATGTTATTATAAGTATGGTACAACCATATTCAGTATTCTATCCACCCTTTGAATAACATGTCACCATACGTGCGTACGTACGGCTTACCGTCTCCACGTCGTGGTGTAATTGTTATTCAATATAATATTATTTGGATGGGTATAATAATGATGTGTAACTCATGTAAATAATAAATATAACATGTTAATGATTCTGTATATATGATATACCATTCATTTATATATTATTTTAATATCAAAAGAATGATATTGTCACTCGTGCGTACGTACGGACTACCGTCTCCACGAACGCGATGAGATTCATTCTCCATCGTATCCATTCAAGTATAATTATCATTTTATGATTTAAAAATGATGTTTAAGGACTTGATATCATTCTGGATATGAATAAGATACAACAAACATGGCTTATGTAACAAAACATATAAAAGAAAATGAGTAAGTTAACACCCGAAACGATGATAATTCTAAGATATTATTAATAAATCAATGTTAAAAGATCATATATGATATCATATTAATATATATGATTCTTGTATAATTTAATAACAATTATTTCACCATTATACAGGAGGTTAACCTACCCCAACCAAGGAAAAGTACAAGGTAAGGGTTATTTCACAATCTCTTCATTATCCGAGGTTGTTTATACGTAATAATCTACTGGGATCTCTTTATCATCCACATCCATGTTTCTTCGAAATGTATTTCAAAACATTTTTACTATTTACAAGAATATGGGTTAAAGTCATTTATACCCTTGTTTGACTTTTTATAAGAGGTTTATAAAGGAATCTTTCCGTCGTTTTCAAAACAAGGTCCTTTTTAACCTTTTCGACAGAATTAAGGTAAGAATGTTTTTTTTAAACTTATACGGCGGGTGCGGTTATTTTTCTGCCATTATAAAATCGTCGAAGCTTTCCTTACAAGCTTATAAGATTATTTTCAAAGTAAATGTTTTCTTTTATAATTATTTGACTTTTAAATGATTTCAAAAAAAGATATATTTCTCTCAAAAATATGAAAATCCAGTGCAAATGTATACATATTTAACCCAAGCTTAAAAATGTTTTCAGAAAACCTGACTCTCGAGTGTGGTAGATAGGAAGGGATTGGGAGTGGACCCATCATGGCCTATAACTAGTCGAGCAGTCTCAGAATTAGTTATTTTGTTTTCAGAAGCTTGCATAATGATTTCAGAAAAACACTGGAGTATATTTTAGCAATTTTAAACGTAAGTATCTTCTAAAAAAATTGCATCGGTAGGTCTCATGAGACAAACTAGTGTCTTGGCACAAGGCCTTGACAAAATCTTATTTGTAGTCTTGGCACGAGGCCTTGACTATGTGGTTATGATAGTCTGGCATTATGCATTCCAACATTATGAAAGTGGTTATTGATTTTTGCGTGTGATTATTCGATTAGTAGAATATCCATGTGAATAAGTAAATGGCATTATTTCATTTTACTTTTGCCATACTATGTTGAAGTTAAAGTTTAAAAGGATTTTGTTTTTGTAATGCATTGCCTTAAATGTTTATTCTTATTTATGAAAGTTTCCGCTATATTGTTATCCTTACTGGGCATTTGAGCTCACCCCTTTTCTATGTTTTATTTTTCCCAGGATGTGAAGAAGTAAGTTATGAATGACCTGCAGGGATTTTATGAGGGGTTAATAGTGTGGATTGTGGAAACATTATGTTGTTGTATTAGTTTTTCATTTTATGATGTAATGTAAAACTTATGAATATATCTAGTGTTTCCAAGGCTACTAAACCAATCGGTCTTTCGAGATTTGATCTTTCTTGTGATCATGCCAATGTTACGAAGTAATGCACCGACTCTGGGTAGCTGGGGTCGGGGCGTTACAGGTCCCATGCTCTTTAGATACATTTTCATTATTAATTTCCACTGATTATAGTTCTTACCATTAAATAAAGGTGTCATGTTAGTAGAAGCACCCTCAAAACTAGTTTCCATAGTTACATAGAATTTAAAGAACTGAAAATTTAGATATGAGAGAAATTTTAAGATCTTTACGATACAACTAAAATCACAGTTGAAGTGGAATCGCAAGAGGGGGGTGAATTGAGTTCCAATTAAAATTTCTGTTAAAAACATTATGATTAAAATCCCCCAATTCAAAACAGCCCAGTCAATTAAGAAAGTAGATATATAAGTGTTTAATTTCTCAAAAAGTTTCTATAAGGTTGATTAGTCCTCAATTGAATCAATGTAAACACTAATTCAATTTTTGAAATATGTTTACTAAATTAATCACATATACACACTAACAAAAACTAACTATCAGAGTGAATGTAAAAATAGTTTTATGTCTTTGAAAAATATAAGAAGAGGATAAAATGAAATAGAGTACTTAAAGATTATCAAAACAATGTAAACAAGAGGTTCAATATCAAGTTGAGACCTAATCCTCTCCACTTGTTGATCACCTACCACCAAGCAGTTTATATAAATAAACTTGATACCCAACCTGTATTTTCCTTTACAATAGTTTTTAAAAACTATCCAGGTTCTACAACCTCTACCATAGTTATGCATAAGAAAACAAGAAACAAAACCACACAAGTATTCTTCCACAGTTATGCATGGGAAATAATGGTGAGAGAGTTTTGAGTGGGGATTTTCAATATCCCTCAGTTAAATAATAGGTGAAAGTGTGTGTGTAACAAACACACACTACTCAGAAATGTAAAATAAGGAACACAATAGAGCCAGAGAAATTAGGATGGAGTTTAGAATACTCTTTGTGTTTTAAGATCAGCTCTGGACTTCTTAGAGTTGAGTAAATGAAGGTTTTGTTCTTCTCTACAAGTTGTCTAAAAAAACAGAGTGTCACAACTTCCAGGTACTAGCTTCCAGGCACTAATATGTTCAACTTCTTGGTAGAAGGGAGTTGATGAAGCACAAAAGGACAACATTGAGTATGTTCTTCAAAAAGATCATTGTAAAGATTTTGGATTTTCAGTATATGCACTGAAGTGTTCTTATTCTTGTTCTTCAGTAATGCATTTAACTTCAATAATCTACTTTGTTTTTATCTGTGCCTCTATATATCTTTCTTCCTTGATCACTTTATTTCATATTTGAGGTCTGACAATAGGAGTAGGTACATCATGTGAAATCTTCCTCGTACCTCATACTGTCAAGATATGGTCTCCTGATATGTCTACAATAAGCATTAATTAAGTCAGAATCATTAAAGTAAGCACAATATGATTGTTAAAATAATCCTAAGAATTTGAAAAAGTATGGAGTATAATAGTATGGTAGACTGGTAATGGTAGCCTTCACATTGGTAGGCTTTAATCAGTAGGTGCGCACCAGCATCCTCTAACTATAACCTTTCATCGATATCCTTCAGCGGTAACCTATAACAGTAGGCTAGTATTGGTGACCTTGTAACTGTGACCTTGTAACGGTGACCTTGTATTGGTAACCTTGTAACAATGACCTTTTATCGGTGACCTTGTAACGAGGACATTGTATCGGTGACCTTGTTATGGTGACCTTGTATCAGTGACCTTATAATGGCGACCTTGTAATGGTGACCTTGTAATGGTGACCCTGTAGTTAGATAAATTCTTCACTTTAAGCTTAACAAATCAAGCAGTGAGATTGAGAGTATATGAATATTACTCTTATATAAACAAGAAACATAAATGAAACATAATTATCATAGAATGAAAAAATGATTAAAACATGATTTGGGATTATCAAAATAGGTGATTCCATCCCTCACTATGATCTAGATCTCTTCATCATCTCATTAAGATCTAAATTTATTACTCGACTCATTATAATCTAATTATCTTCCTCTTTTAATTATGATCTAACTTTCTCAGCTCATTATGATGAGCTTCCTCAGCAGATTACATATCCATCTCACATATCATCCGATTGAAAACATGAAGTATTTATTTACTACTTTATAATAAAACAAAAATATTTTATAATATTCAATTCTTTTCAAAACTAATCCCACTTTGATGGATCGACATCAGAAACTATGATCACTCTGATGTGTTATCTGTTTGAGGAATTCATTTTGATGAATCAGTGCATGTTCTTGATCTGATAGATAGTCATCTTCTCCTAGTTTGACGGATCTTCCAAAGATATGTCTAAATGACTTTATTCATTATAATATATTTCCCATTACATTGGAAAACCCAATTAAATGTTCTAAATCTAATGATAGCTCAACTCAAAAATATTGAAATTATTCATACTTCATCAGTTTTACAAATTCAGACTTCTGAAAACTTCTTTGACTTGTACTTTTGGATCCAATATTCTGTGTCCAGGTTTTTATAACCAATAAAAACTATTATGAGAACATCAACAACCTCCATTTTTAAAAATCATTTATCATAATACTTTACCATGATTTATGAAAACTCCATGACCAGTAAAGAATCATCAAATTTATGGTTATAAATTTTAAGAACTTTCTATCTCCTAGCATCATGGCCTTCCTTCATTCTCTTCAGTATCCTTTTAACTTCCTCAATCGCCAACTTCTGAATTTTAAAACAACATCAGGTTCAATGAATATTGGATTTCATGCTGATGGATCTGATCCAGATGGTGAGTAAAATCAAAAACATTATAGAACTTCCATCTTCCATATTCCTTACACTTTCTGTGTTATGTACTAATCAGTCCAAAAAAATATATTTGGAAACCTATATCTAAATTTTCCCCCACTTTGTATTTGTATTAGAAAATTCAAAAACATTTACCTATTTTTTTAAAAAAATTATTTCAAAAAATATTATTTGTCAACAAATACAAAAACATTATCGAAATAAAACATCATAAAGGTTCTTCAATATACCGATTTAGATTTGTTGAAAACACTCATTAATATATTTTTCAATTTTCAAAAATCATTCAAAACTCATATTTTGAAGAAATTCAACATTTTTAACTTTTATCAAAACATATCATTTCTCAAAATAGAGTGTCCTGACACCACATTACATGATAAAGTAATTTTTTAAGTAATTACATCACCTAGTGATAAGAAACCTTTGTGTCTGGGTAAGGATAAAATTTCCCAACTTTTATTTTTCTCTCAATATTTTTGTATCTCCCCCATTTTTTTATAACAACATATTCATATTCAAAAAATAAATATAAGAAAAAACTCTGGAAAAAGTAGAAAGTTATTAATTTATCTCCCCTTTTATCAACCAAATACAAAGCATGGTGGGGGTACTACTTATGAGATTTAGGAATTCATTTGAGGAGGATGAATAGGAAGTTACAAACTTAACTAAACAAAACTTTATTTGGGAATTTCCTTTATGAAGATATCAGTAATTTGATACTAAGTTCAGATATCTTCTAGAAAAACATCTCGAGTGGAAACTTTCTGTTTCATAATGTGAAATTTTATATCAATGTGTATTGATCTTGAATGTTAAACAAGATTTTTAGAAAGATTAATTGCACACTAATTATCACAAAGTATCTTCATTGGTTTTGAAAATGTTACTTTTAAATTATTTAGATGAACTTGAATCCAAAACATTTGAGTACAAGCATGAGTAGCTGCAACATATTCTAATTCTTCTATGCTCAATGTAACTAAACTTTGTTTATTACTTTTACAACATTCACAACATTAACCCAAGAAAATTATTCCACCTAAGTTTTATTTTCTATCATTACAATATTTATCTCGGTCGGTATTAGTATAACCATGAAACATCATCTCAAAATTTCTTTTTCATAACAACACATGTGAATTTGTTCATTTGACATATCTCATAATTATCTTTGATTCTAACATATTTTATTCTTTCGGACTACTTTGATACATGGAAGTCAAAGTAATAGAAAAAATAATACAATTCCTTGAGGATGTAAGGTAAAGTAGACTTCCTATCTACTTCTGAAATTCATTCTAATTCATACATCTTCCAAACTTATATTTACACAACTTTATCCACACTCAGATAGAAGTTGAAACTTATTTGGATTATAGCATTCCAAAATTTTGTAACCATTCCCCTTCATACTTATCTTGAGATAGAAAAATTTATTTTTGAATTTATTGAGATTTTAAACCAAGGAAGAATGTTAATTATCAAAACATTGACATCTCAAAGTTCTTTTTCATTTCTTTTCAAAATGTTTTATATAATTATTCTCTATCCCCAAACATAAATATATCATGCACATAAACAATTATAATTAACGTTTTGGAGTCAAAATATTTCATATATAGTTTGTTATAAACATTTCATTGAGAAAAATTCAACATTTTAAAAATAATTAAAGCATAGAATACCATACATATGGAGCTTATTTGAGCCACACATAGCTTTTTTCAATATACAAAATTTGTTTTAGTCCTTATCAAGTACAATACCATAATGTTGTTTAATGTAAACTTATCCTTCAATTTCGGCAGTGACAAATGATGAATTTACCTTAATATAATATACTTTGTAATTCTGATGAGTAGCCACTTCTAGAAACATTCTAATAGTTTCTAACCTTGTGACAGGGGAAAATGTTTCATCAAAATCCCCACCTTCCACCTAGGCATAACCTTTACAATAATGACTCTCATTGTTTCTTGAAGCTTCTCCAGGTTCATTAAACTTATTTCAATAAAACCACTTTTTTCTAAAAACATTTTTACCTTTAATACATCAAACAAGTTCCCATGGTTCATTTTTATAAATTATATCCAACTCTTCATTCATATAATTCACCTATTCATTTAATAGAATAGCTTATAAAACTGATTATGGACCAACTTTTAATATGATTGAAGTTTGATTTTCTAATCTCATATTCCTTCTGGTCTGAATTTGAGCCTTCTAATTCCTAATAATATTTTTTAGTCTCAACATGTTTTTGTATAGTAGTATATTTTAGAGTTCCTATTCTTGTATCACTTTCATTATCACATGATTCATTTGAATCTTCATGCACATTTCTTTTTCACTTCCATTATTTTGGAAACATTCAGTTTTTCTTCCTTAGCATTCATAGAACATTTTTTAAAGAATTCTGATTTTGAAAAACATTTATATCAAAGATTCTACCAACTTCTGAAAACATTTTTCCCAACACTTTTCAATTCTTCTATTGAGTGAATAAACCATAATTTTTTTTACCTATCTTTATCATCAAACTTTCCAAGATATGTATTTTGAAGTAAACATGGACGTCCAATAACATTGAAGTACTTCAAAAAAATTTCTTATTATACCACATTTTGTAAGTATTCATGTTGGATTATAGCCTCAACATACATATGTTTTGAACATGCACTGTAGTAATAATGGCTTATATCCAATTGAACTTTGAATGTTTGAATTATGTTAACATACTTCTTACCATTTCCACAAAACGTATATTCTTTATTTTTGATACTCCATATTTTTATAGAATGTATGGATAACTATACTAATTTTGATACCATTCTTTCTTAGATTAGATTCTAAAGTATTGCTGGTCAATTTGATACAATTATTTGTTCTCAATGTCTTTACATAATCACCTATTTCTTACTTAACTTATTTTATAAAAAACCTGAACATTTCCATACCCTCCAACTTTTGTTTCTTAAACATTATATTTTTTCATATGATGAAATAATCAATAAAAGTGATAAAGTATATATTTTTTTGTTAATTTATGTCCCATTATCCCGCATAAATTGGAATGAATGAGTTTAAGAGGACTAGTAGACTTAACCTCGACTCTATTAGGATTTTTTTGTCATTTTCCCTTTTTTACAAGTGATACAAACATCTTCATCTCCTCTTTTTAATGATGGAAAATAACATACACCATAGAATTTAGAATGTATGTTCATGTTTTTTTACCCAAGATGGAAAAGTCAACAGTGCCACAACTTATTCTCATCTTCATCACTTAGATAACATGAATTGTTAAGTTCTCTAACTTGAAAAATATTTTCACTAGTTCTTTATCCTATTGTGATAACTTTATCATCTTTCACAGTTTTTATAATAACTGAATATTTTATAAAAATAACATCTTTTTCATCATGTCAATGTTGACTTACACAAAGTAGGTAATGTTTTATCCCATGAACAAATAAACCATCATTATATTTCAACTTCTATTCATCAATATCATCCATTATGATTCCTATAATTTTTAAAGAACTATCATTCCCAAAATTAAGATCATCTCCATCATGATTTTCAACATGTTTGAAGATTTTTAAATGAACTTTAATGTGTAAAGAACAAACACTATCAAGTATCCATGGTTTTTTCTTTTTTACTTGCTTTCAAGGAAGTCTCACCAACAAATGATCTTTCTTTAAATTTCTTAGTTTCATATTCCTTTTCTTTTCTCTAATTAGAATCTTGTTCTAGAAGGAGTGTCATGCATATTTTGGAATGATGACCAACATGATCACATCTTCTACAAACTTCTTCCAAACATTGAAATTGGATTTTTTTTTGAAATTTTTATAACATCCTAATATTTTTATTTTCTATATTCTTGTGAGTTGGGAAATTTAATCAATCTACTTTCAATATTTCTTATACTATGTTTAAACCCTCCTCCATGAAGTGATAATTTCTTCCAAAAATTATAATACCTATGCCCACAGATTCAACAAAACCAACTGAGACTATCAAATATTGATTTTATATTGAAGTATGATATTTCTTTGTAGAAACTTTTTGAGGTTCAAAACTTCTTCATACTCTAACATACTCTGGGCATGGACCATATTTATTTCTGAGTGAGTTTTCAAATTTTGTAGATGTGATAGGTTTCTAAAATCATTTCTCCACCCGAAAATTCCTAGTACTTTTATTCTCAACTATAATATTATAAAAAGTGGATGAAATATTAATTTTGGAGGGTGAATAATTCAACTAATTATACATATTATCTTTTTCAACAACTTTAGAAGTATTAAATTTTACTTCTGAAGATTTGATGAAATTTTTATTCAACTTCCTCAAGGTACTTTCATAATCATGATGTTTTTTTGAGAATTTTTTACTTCTTATTCCTTAGTTTCTAGATTCTTAATATGATCTTCAACTATATTTCCGTGTTAGGTAATTTTATGTTCATATCTTAAGATCACTTGAATGTATTATTCCTCCTGCATGATGAAATATTTTCTTCCTTTAGCAACTTCTTCACAATATTTCTTCATTAATCTTATTTTTCTCTTGAGATTTTTTTTCTCAAAATGCAAGATGTTATGTTATGAGATAATACTCTCTATAAGATTCTTCACCTCTTTCTTCTTCATTATTTGAGGAGTCTTCAATTTTCTCATCATTTTTATTGAATGTTCTAACTTTTTCTAAACATTTATCTTTTGAAGATTTTTTAGTTGAATCTGATTTAGATTAATTATTCAACATACTTATCCTATTCCCATTAAACTTATTCGTGGATTAGTTGGATGAATTTTCTTATTTATAATATTTTCCATGACTTCTATCAAGGTTTTTCATCAGAATCATCTAGATATTCTCAAACATTATTCTTGGGGAAATTCATAAAAAGTGTCTGATTAAACAACACATAAAACATTTTATAGTAAGTTAACCTCCATAATTTCCACTTCCTCTTTGATGGTTCTTGGATGTATCAGACACAGTTTTTTCATTCAACTCATTATCCTCATTATCTTCAGATTCATAAGGATCAACATCTTTAACATCTTTAATTTTAATTTTACTCATTGACTCAAAATACATTTCATCCTTTATATTATTTTTGAATAATTAATTATTTATCATTTCATAATAAATAAGAAAGATATATAATTCATCAAGAGTTAAACCACCCTTATCTTTTAAAGAAGACATTTTAGAATCAAAACTTAAAAAATAATTCTCATTAGTTTCTTCAAAATTATAGAATCTACCAGGATAACACTAAATCCTCTAATGTTGAAAAAAATCATTTACTCTTTTGAAGTATTCATCAATAGTTTTTTCATATCTCATTCTTAGGTCTTCATACTTACTACTCCAGATTTGTATCGTTGATTCCTTTACTTAATTATCCCCTTAGAAAATAATTTCTAACGTGTCCCAAACACTCTTTATGGGTTTGAGACCCATCACCTTCATATAAATGATTTATTATAAGTTCATAAGCATAGAATTTATTGACTTTACATCAAGTTACATATTTCTCTTATCATCAAACTTCATAGGATAATCTTTCTCAATAGGTGGAAAACCAATTATAGCAGCATAAATAACTTCTTGTCCAAGAGATAGAAGAAAAGGAATAATTAAATTTTTTATCCATAAATTTTTGCATAAAATGTCAGAATTCCTATAAAGGTTATTGAATTGAGATTATCCATGATAATGATTCAAAAAGGAAACCTTATCTCTAGTTCCAATTGAATTTCTTATGGAAAAAATAATAACTGAAGGGGGGGGGGGGGGTTGAATCAATTTTTCACATTTTCTATGTTACAATACTATTATAATTTAACCCCTAAAACCTATTAGAGTTCATATCCTTATCATCATTTATTAAATAATAATTCATTGAAATGTATGAATAAAATTAAATAAAATGAGATTGAGAAGGTTTAGTGTCAGTGTGAGAACCTACATCTTTTCTATAGACACTCTTGTAGGTCTATGGAAATTCACTATTATGAATAAGTGAATAAAACTTATTCCATCTTTTGTTAGACAAATTCAATCTCCCGATAGGAATGATTATACTGACTCCCATCAGTTTACAAATTTTCATTATATAAAATTGAACAAAAACAAAAGAATAAATACATTCTTCAAACTTATTTGAAAATTCTCAATCTGAATCCTCAATCCAATTTGGTTATGTCCGATTCTCTCAGTCCAATGAGGTTGGGTTCGATGGGCTCAACCTGATGAATTTAGTTCAATGTAATCAGTACAATGAACTCATTCAAAATCTTTATTACTCAAAATCTTCTCAAATACTCAAGCTAATCTTCTTTATTCCCATAAAAAAACTTTTATTAGACCAACCTTATTATTTTATATTAGTTTTAAAAATAATAATTTGATAATAATTTTATAGTTCTCATATTTTTCTGCATGAAAAAAAGGATTAGAAGTATGAATGTACTCTAATTCTATTTATAGGTGACTCGGAATAGAAAAGGCAGGAAAATGATTTTTTTACCATTTACTCAAATTCAAAAACTCTAAGATTTAAACATACATGAATTTCAAATTTAACTATTTTAAACATTCTCAAGATTTTACCAAAATAGTTCTTCTCTTTAGTCCAATATAACTTCCTCTGCTTTAGTTTGATGTATGTTCATTATTATGGAACTTCCTTAGCTCATTATGATGGACTTACTCATCTCATTACAATGAAATTACTCATCACACTATTTTATATATTTCTTCCTCTACACATTATGATCTGAATTTGTTCCTCTTCTCATTATGATCTAACGTTTTCTTCCCATTATGATGATCTACCTCAACAAATTACATATCGATGTCACAACTCATCTGATTTAAAACCTCAAATCTCCCTTTGTTTCTTATTGAGAAAACACTACCCTTTTATAATCATAACATATTTTAAAAATATTGTATTTAAATAGATCAAAATTCTATAATAAATTCATTGAGATATTATTGATATAAATACAATTGTAATTTGGAAAGAAGAGTTCTTTTAGAAAATAATTTGTATTTTTCATAAAAATCAAATTATAAACAAGTAAATCCCATAAAATAAAAGGTACTAAAAATATATACCAGAAATATGAAAAGAGTATTCCTACTAAAATTTGGAAACTAAAGTTAAAACATGTAAAAATAGTGTTTAATAAACTTTTGAAATGATCCACTTTAGTGCGGTTTGAGGGAAAATAAAAATGATTCATTAAAAAAAGTAATAATTGTTTTCATAAAACATGTATTTATCTTCCAAGAAAGAATAATTGAGAAAGGTACATATGTTTGGAGCATAAAAATATAATTTATTAGTATTAAATAATCATAATTAATCATCATATTGTGGTAATGAGTGATAAAGTGTAACCCAAAGGAGAAAATAATGGTTTAGGAAGAAACCCTTACCTTATGTCTAAAAGTGTTTTGAACTTGAACTTAATTTCCTAGATAATGAAGTTTGATTAATTAATAATTTAATCCATAACCTCTTAAAATTTTATGTGATTTATTATAATTTTACTGTGTTCAATTATGAACTTTTCTATGACTTATATGATTCACTTTTTTCATTTGGGAGTGTTCGTTTCTTTGGTTTTCCTGATTGATTCGCCTGTATACAAGTACAAATGATAATGTAAAAAGAAAATAGTTATAAAGAATTAAAATTATATTTTATTAATGAAATTATAGAATATTAAATGGTATTATGTACAATTTTTTCAATATATTATACAGTTCATTTAAAATATTTTAATGATAACTATTTAGATTAATTAGGTGTTTTTTCAATCATCGCACACTAGTTTTGTTTTATTAATTAATATTATATATGTATACTAGTTTCGTAAAATTAAATAAGTTTTAATGCATATATTATATATGTTTTAATCATAAACATAGTTTTATGACCATCCTTGAAGGTGGTATTTAAAAACGAAAACTCATCATCCATGAAGGCGGTAAATCGGTACCTCACAGATGATGTTTTCATTTTTATAATAAAAGAGAAAGATAAGAGAATTGATGGTTAATATACCGTTAAGATAATAAAATTATAGAATATATAGGATACATAAGTTATCCTGACCCTTTATTATATGTATTTAATGAGAGTATATGAAAATAAAATAAATTAAAAATAAATTTAAAAAAACGAAAGAGGATTTTACCTCTTGAACTTCTTCTCCTTGAGAAACTCCTTAATGATAACTGAAATGGTATTTTGGGTGATAAAAGAAAGAGAAGAAAATGGGGAAGATTTTTGGGAGAGTTATTTGGTAGAAATAAGAAAATATTCAAGGCTTTGGGGGCGTGAGGTAAAGAGGTTGTCAAGGGTTGTATTTATAATGGACAGGAGGGGTGTTTTTTTATTACTTCATTTATTAGTTTATTATTTTGGATCAAGAATATGAATAGTATTGATTCCCATTACTAAATATAGTAAATAGATAATGGTATTTCTCTATTATGGTTATTATATCAATAATGAATAAATAAATAGTGTATTTAACATATAATGTTATATACTTTAAATTACAGTATTTCACTATTCACAAAAAATTCACCTATTTTAGAAAAATCCCAAAAATTCACCCTTAGTATTTTCTGATATGAAGAATTAAAAAATGGAATAAATTTTATGAAAATAATTTTCTAAATATTTTAAATTGATTTCTTAAATAAAATAATCATTTACTCAAAAAATACCAATTTTAATATTATAACTGGCTTTATGACACTTTTAAAAATTAATTAAGGTATAAAAAAATTAAATTATAATCATAAAAAAAATATTAATTTATAAATCTATTTCTTGAAAATAAATTTTACTTTAAATAATTATTTTAATTATAATATTATAAATATACATTTAGGTTTTAAAAAAAATACAAATACTTAATTTTTGATTTCTAATACATTTATTTACTTATTACATGATATAAAAAAATTATATATTCATTCATAAGATACCAAAATTGTATGTATACATTCATAGGGAATTTTACTATTCTATTTGTAGGATTAATATTCTAATTTTCACATTTCTATTCCTACAGCCATGTTAATATTTTATAGTATATAATGGGTTTAATTTGGTTTTGTGTGGAACATAAGCTACTGAAGATGTTAAATTTTAAAGAGACATTCCATAAAATCTTTGTGTGTTACATTCTCCCCTGATACAAAAATGTCACCCTTGAAATTTCTAGAATGTAAACTCAGAAAAAGATTTGTGTAGTACTTCATCATAATTTACTATAGCTCCCATGTCACCTCTTCAATTTTATCATTTTTCCACAGTACCTTTACTAGCCAAGTCATTAAATTTCTCGACAAACTCTTCTCCAGTGTCTAAGATCTGGATAGTCTCTTCACACTAAGATAAATCAGGTTTCAATTCTATTACATTAGTAGTGATAAATTGTGTTGGGTCTGGCATGTATTTATTTAGCAAAGAGATGTGGAACACATCATGTACTTTAGAATTTCTAGGTGGAATTTCCAAACAATACACCACATCTCCAATTATCTCTAAAATTTCAATGATTCTGAAGTAATTAGGGCATAGTTTCCCTTTCTTACCAAACCATAAGACACCCTTCCATGGAGATACTTTTAGAAAGATATGATCTCATTCTTGAGACTCTAAATACTTTCCTTGGTTTCCATCATAACACATTTTCATATGTTTTACATCTTTGATATGGGTTTTAATAACAATTACCTTTTCTATTGTTTCCTCCACAAGTTCTGAGCCTACAAGCTTCCTTTCACCAACTTCATCCCAACCAATTGGTGTACAAAATATCTTTCCATAAAATGCTTCATACGGTGCCATTTCAATATTTGAATGGAAACTGTTATTGTATTAAAACTATAATAAAATTAAATAATAACCCCATATACCTTGAAATTCAAGTGAAAAAGATCTCAACTTGTTTTCTAAGGTTTGGATCATCATTTCAGACTCCCCATCAGTTTGAGGGTGATAAGTATGACATAAATGAACCTTAGTATCAAGGGTCTTCTGAATAATTTCAATAATTTTTGTGTAAAACAAGAATATTTATTAGAGATAATCGATAGAGGTTCATCATGAAGTCTTATAGCTTCATGCATATAGAGTTGTGTAAGCTTCTTCTTTGGAAAATACTTCCTTAAAATGAGAAAATGTGATAACTTAGTAAATCAATCAAAAATTATACATATTTCATCATTATTTCTTGGTGTCTTTGGAAATCTAGTGAAAAAATCTTTAGTAATGTCATTCCATTTCCATATAATAATAGTTATAGGTTACATGAATTCTTGAGGATGTTCTCTTTCATCCTTCACCATTTGACAAACTAAACATCTTGATACATAATCATAAATTTCTTGCTTTATATTATTCCACAAAAAAATTTCTTTCAAATATCTATACATATTAGTTCTAACTGGGTGTATAGATAAATTCAAGCTATGATCATCATCAAATAATTATTTTTTATCTCAGGTATAGAGGGAACACAAATCCTTTTCCCAAATTTTAAATTTTCATAATCATACATGAATTATACCAACTTCCCATTATTAAAACCATTAATTTTATTTTGAAACTTTTCATCATTAGAGAGAGAAAATTATATCTTTTTCAATAAATATGGTCTGGAAACCATTTGAAAACGTAGTGATGTTTCACCTTCCTCGCTAATTCTCATGTCAATATTTACGAGATTCAAGTACACATGACCTATTTCAATCCTCATTTTGTTCTGAACTCCATGATCTTTCTAACTCAACGAATCCACTACCTTATTTTCCATCCCTAGGTGGTAGTGCATTGAAAAAACATAATCCTTGAGTATATCGAGCCATCATCTTTTCCTCATGTTGAGTTATTTCTACAAGAATTTATATTTAAAACTTTAGTGATCCATATATATCTTACATATTTCACTATATAGATAGTGTCTATGTATCTTTATAGAAAATATTACAACTTCTAAATTAAGATCATGAGTTAGATAGTTATTTTCATGACGCTTTAACTGCCTTGATGAAAAGAGAATAACTCTGTCATTCGACATAAAGATACAACCAAGTAATTTCTTTGATGCATCACTATAAATCATAAATCCACCATTTTTTCGTAGAGTCAAGATCTGATCATTCCATAATATCATTTTCCATTCTTCAAAAAAAATATTCACATTATTTTTTCCACATGAAAAAACCCCTTTATGAGTAATCTTGGTTTATAGGTTAGCTAATTAGGAAAAATTTGGAACAAAAGACGAACAATAACCTACTAAACCAATGAAACTACATACCTTGGTTATGTTCATTTGTGTAGACCATTTTTGGACTGAATTTTTATTAAAAGGATAAACTGGAATTCCATCCTTGAATATTATATGTCCAAGAAAAGAAACTATTTGAATCTAAAACCCACACTTGCTTAACTTTCTATGTAACCATTTTATTTTAAGAGTCTCCAGAACAATCTATAAGTGGTTCTCAGAGTCCTCATAAATTTTAGATTACTACAAAAATATCTTTAATAAATACAAAAAAAAAATTATCAAGATATTCTTTGAATACTTAGTTCATTAAATCCATAAAAATAGAGGGTGAATTAGTTATTCCAAATTGAATTACTATAAACTTATAATGTCTATACCTGGTTCTAAATTTTGTCTTTGGAATATCTTCCTTCTTCAAATGAAATTTATGATATCCAGAACAAAGGCCATTCTTCAAAAAATATTGAGCCCTATGAAGTTTACTAAATAAATCATCAATGTGAGGTAGATGATACATCTTATTTTTTGTAATAACATTGATTTCTATGTAGTTAATGCATAACCTCATGGATACATATTTCTTATTAATAAAGAGATCAAGGGATCCCCATGGACAAACACTAGGGTGAATAAATCCCATATTACTCAAATACTCCAGTTTTTTATTTATCTCCACTAATTCCAAAGTGTTCATTCTATAACAAGTCTTTGATATTGGCCTTGCATTGGGGATTTAATAAATAGTAAACTCAACTTTACGCTCTAGGGGTGTCCAGGTTATTCTTTAGGAAATACATAATGATATTATTATATAATAGGTACATTCTCAATATGAATATAACATTTTTCATTTGTAGGTTTATCTATTTTTACACTCTAATAATCTCATTTAGAAGACATATTATTGGTGGATCCATATATGACTCAGATGATGAAGTCACCCCTATAAATATGAAAAATTCCATACCTTTCTCATGAATCATAATTTCCTTCTATTTACAATAAATGTTTTCACTATACTTTGAAATTTAATACCTAACAAATATTATTTCAAAATCAACCACATGTATGGTAATAAAATCAGAAATTAGAGCACATTTATGTGTCATAATAGGAACTTGTCAACACATATTTGTTGCAATAAGGGCTCCACTATGATTTTTTTATTTAAAACACCCTAGGTACGGTGAATTGGAAATATCTAATTTTTATATTAAACTATGATGATATAAAATAATGATATAATCTAGAATCAAATAAATCTTTAGCTAAATTTGAGGAAATGATTAATATACCTTCCACCACATCATTTGGATCTTCAGTCTTAGTTGTTGTGAATGCATATTCATGGCCTTATACCCTTGTCATTTTCTAAGGATAGTTTCATTAACCTATAAGAAATCATTTTCATAGTGTCCCAACTCATTAAAAATGAAGCATTATATATTGTCAGCTTCTTTCTTGCCTCTACAATCACGAGCCTAGTTCCCTTTTCTCCACAATTTTAAAAAACTCTCATTCCCAATTGGAATCTTCCATTATGTTTCTTTATAAATTTATTTCATGTTGTAAATTATATTCTTCTATTCTTACCTTTTTTCTTATTTAATTTTCTAGAGTACTTATCACCCCTCGTTATGTCTTTCATACCTTAAAATCCATATGTCTAGGAAAATTATTTCTCCATCTTGATGAAATACGATACTATATACTCGTATGATGAGAATTTTTGGGAGACTAGTGTAGTTCATATAATAGGATAAATACCATCAAATAAATGGTTAATATTTCTCCTTGTATTACATATGTAGTCTAAAATATGCTTTGCTAACCTTTTAAATTGGTCTTCATACTTGAAAATGTTTTCTTTCTCTTTTTATCACCAATTTAATAATTGTCTCTCCATATCTTCTCACTATTCATGAGGGAAATATTTTTTACATGAAAATTTCCTTAAAATACTTCCATTCCATATATTAAATTTCTTCCACCTCATTTTTTAATTTAATTAATGACCACCATTGATTCCCATATTATGAGAGATTATATACTACTATGATAACCCTCTTCCTTTTATTACTTCCCAAAGTGAGAAATGTATTCCCTAAAAACATATCCATTTCATAGCTACTAATTGGTTTGTATTCCCATTAAATTATGATGTTTTATTCTCATGAATAGGTATAACATTGTTATATCATGTTGTGGTTTCGACTGCTTAATGCGAGTAAGGTTATTACTCATAACCAAAGTCAGTTGTCCTGGTATAGTTAAATGTTATTCAGTTCCATTTGCAGCATTATATCCAACATAATTATCTTGAATGGAAGGGAAATAATTACATGGGATATATAGATTGATAGAGTTTCCATTCTTTCTACAAGGATCCTTTTCTAAATAATGGAATACAATATATCAAATCATAACATTGTATGAAATAAAATGTATTATCTAAAACTAGTAAAATACTTAAGTAAATTGAAAACATAGGTATTACTAATATCTAAATAATAATCTTGGTTTATATGGGAATGTTTCAAAATTATTTCATAGGGTATCATTATATATCTTATGTTTTCCTAAATCTAGTTTCCAATGTTTCTAATAAACTTTATTTGATACCAACTATAAAGACCCCAATCCTAGTTTCCTGGATTCGGTGCCTTACATTATTAAATTGGTACTATGAACAAGTTTTCACATCCCAAATGAATGAATATTTTAGTAGATTTGGAAAACCATAAACAATCATATGTTTTACATTGCAACTTGACCAGAATAACAACATAAAAAATCTATTAGAAACACACACAAAAACTTCTTGGTTATCCCTACAAGTCATTCATAATATTCATCTTCACATCCTGGGGAAAAATAAAACATAATAAGGGGGTGATCTCAGATGCTTAATAAGGGTTATCAATATAGTGAAAGCTATCATAAACCTAAAAAATAATATAAGATGAATAATTGAAAAAACACATTCCATTAAAACATAATCTTGAACATAATGTGGTAGGAATAAAAGATGAATAAATAAGGACATATAAATAATCACATGAGAATTATACTTAAACATATATATTATACTAGTTGAATAATTAAATGGATTATCAATTATCTATATCATAATGAGGGAATGGATAATGTAGGGAATCATAAATATACCATTAAGGCTTATACCAAGACACTATATATAAATTGGAAAAAACCTAGTCTAGTTTGTCTCCTAAGACTTACCAATGAATCAAGGGAAATAGTAGGCTATGCCCATCCCTTAATAAGTATAGTTAATTCTTCATATGAAAGGGGTGAAACGTAATCAACATGTAAACTAAAATTGAATCATGTATATGAAATGTAAATAATATCCCCCCTCAGCAAACATAATCATAAACTATCTAGAGTAATATGGAGAATGATATCAAGACAGTACACCCCAATCAAAATAATCATAAGTAATTCAATAAAATATAGTGTATGGTAACAAAAGAGATAAATATCAATTAATCATAAGATTAAACTTAGAGTATTTAAATAGTTAAAAATACTCTAATAAAATCATTGATAAATTCTAGAGATAAATAACCTTTTTCTTTGGAAAGTAGAGTTCTTTTGGGAGGTCATTTGTATTTATCATAAAAAACAAATTGTAAATATGTATATCTCAGAAAAAAAGGAAATGAAATTATATTTGAGTAATATTAAAATAATATTCATATTGAAAATTTTAAACTAAATTGAAAACATGTTAAAAGTGTTTTTAATAAACATTATAAATGAGCCACACTTTTGTGTGGTTTAATGGAAAATATAAATGAGTCATTAAAACAGACAAAGGAATAATTATTTAAAAAAACAATAAATAAACTAAGATATTGTTTTATGATAAAGAGATATATTTTATATAAATAATTGTTTATTAAAAAATATTATATAGTGTACTTGAAAATGGGTAAGAAATTGGTAAATTTCCTTTAATCAGGTTTTCATATCAGGATGAATTAAAAAAAGAACCTTTTAAAGCATGCATTTCCCATAAAAGAAAGAATAACCAATAAAGGTTTACATGTTTAGAACATAAAAATAGAATTTATGAGGACTAAAAAAGAATAATTAATAATTAAATTAGTTTAGAAAGTGTAACCCAAAGGAAAAATGGAGGTTTGGGAAGAAACTCCTCCCTTATTCCGGAAAGTGTTCTTCACTTGCACTTAATGTCATGGATTTTGAAATTATATTCGTTAATAAATTAATTAAGAACCTATTAAACATGAATTTTATTTATAATAATTTTATTATGTTTAATTATTTACTTTTTGAAGAGTTATATGATTCAATTTCGTCATTCAGGACTATTTTTTTCCTTGGTTTTCAGGATTGGTTCACCTGTATACAAGTACAAAAGATCATGTTGAATGAGAATAGTTATCCAGAATTAAAATTATATGTTATTAATGAAATTAAAGAAGATTAAATGGTATTATATACCCTTTTTTTGATATGATTATGATTCATTAGATAGAACGTTAATGAAAACAATTTAGATTATTTTCATGTTTTTTCAATCATCATGCACTAGTTTTGTTTTATTAATTATTATTATGTATATATACTAGTTTTAGAAAAATAAATAATTTTTTTAAAAAACATTAGAGTATAGTTTATCTATTAAAATGGTTTTAGGACCATCCATGAAGCTGGTATTGAAAAATAAAAACTCGCCGTCCGTGAAAGCAGTAAATCAGCACCTCACAGACGATGTTATCATTTTTATAATAAAATGGGAAGAGAAAAGAATTGATTGTTGATAAAAATTTAACAAAACAAATTTATAATATATAAAATATTCTAGATTTATCATTACACTTTGGTATATGGAGGCGATGATAAGATAACTAAATAAAATAAATTGAAAATAAATTAAACGAAAACGAAATAGGATTTTACCTCTTGAACTACGTCTCCATAAGAACCTCCTTAAGGAACGTTGAAATGGTATTTTGGGTGAGAAAAAAAATATCAAAAAGTGGGGGAGTGTTTTTTAAGAGTAATTGGTCAGAAATTGGACAATCTTAAAAGCTTTGGATGTGTGGGGAGAAGAGATTGTGAGGGGTGGTATTTATAGCGGAGAAAAGGGGGGTTTTTTATTTTTTTTAAATAGTTTATTATTACGGATAAAGATTATGAATATATATTATTACCATGAATAAATATTTTAAATCGAGAAGGGTAGTTCAGAATTATGGTTCTTACATCATAAATGACTCAATAAATAGTGTATTAAATTTATAATGTTATATACAGTAAATTGTTGTATTTCATTATTCACAAAAAATTCCACTATTTAAAAAAAAATCCAAATACATAACCCCAACTATTTTTCAACATGTATAATTAAAAAATAGACTCCATTTTATTAACATAATTTTCTAAATATGTGAAATTTAATTTTTAAATAAAATTATAATTTCTTCAAGAAATACAGATTTTAATATTATAACTGATTTATGATACTTTATATTAATTAAGGTATCATAAAATTATCTTATAATCATAAGACAATTAAATATGTATTTATGAATATATTTCATGAAAATAAATTTTATTTGAAATAATTATTTTAATTATTAAATAATGAATAAACATTTATGTTTCATAAAAATACAAATAGTTAATTTATCATTTTAGAACATTTATTTACTTATTCTATAATATAAATATATTATATTTTAATTCATAAAATAACAAAATTTTATATATACATTCATAGGGGGTTTTACTATTTTATTGGTTAGATTACTATTCTTAATGGTCACGTTACTATTCCTACAATTATGTTAATATTTTATAGTATATTATGGTTAAAAATTGTTGTTGTGTGAAATATAAGCTATCAAATATGTTAAATTTATAAGATACATACCATTAAATCTTGTGGAGTAACATATAAAAATCTAATTTTATAAAATTGAAACCAAAATTTCAATAATCATTTCCAAATTTGGTAATGACACAATTTTATTAGCCATTCTGAATATTAACCAAGGTAAATATTAAATATTACTGTAAAGATTAAAATGGGTTAACAAGTGGAGGGGGTTAAACTAAGAGATATGAGAAATAATTCCAAATGAGTTTTTATATTTATAAATAATTTAAGATATCTAGACGCTATATTATCTTATCTTTGAATCATTTTCCATTTGATTCCACTTTCGCTTGAAATTGAACTTATATAATTTATATATTTTAAGTAATTCCTTGTATGTACTCTCCCTAAATTATAAAAGGACCCATCCTCAACTACATATTGATGAATATTTAGCATTTTATCCCATTTGAGACAAGCCCCAAAACCATCATGGATTCCTTACCTTCATCCTAGGGACTTTGGTCTACTCTTAAGACCAATTTTTCAAGTCTTATTATGTAATCCAAAGAGTTATCTAAAACAATATGTATATATATCATAAATTAAATCTTTGGTTTTTTTTATTTTACCTTCTCTAAACCTATTTTATCTTTCATAACATGATTAATCATGTATTATAAATATTCTAGGATATTACTATGATAATTCCAAAAAAAATTCTAACTCTTCTCTATCAACTGGGAAATGAAAGTATTTCTCGTGACTATGTGTAGGCTACTATCTCTACATAGTGATATGATTCATTTTCCATCACTAGATCATATTTATTGATATAAGTACATATTAAATAATTATATGTGATATTTATGATATGAAAATAAATATATAATGATAAAATAATATTTATCTTTATTTATTTATTTTTGTTAAATAATGAAAACAACATTCATGTTTACAAACGGATTACCATGTCCATGAATGATGTTATTCATTTTTCTAAATCAAAATTTTATTGATGGTTTTAAAAATTTATATAATGAATAAATATAGTATTTATATCAGGATTAAAATTAACTATATTATGTAACTATGATCAAAGTACAAGGATTAGAATTTCCAAAGTAAAACAGACACGAAAAAGGAATAGTTATCACCAAAAAACAATAATTTTTATAAATAATTATTAATAAAGTGGTGTTTAAATGTTATAAGTGAATAATATACACTATTATAAGTATTTATATGGCCTTTAAATATAATCATAATAAATTTAAACTTTTTATACCATATATTAGATGGATTACATCATAATCCAGACTTGAGGTAAGGGTTTTACATTTTAATCTCATTTTTACCAAGATTGTTTAATATTAAAATTATTATGATGAAATTATATGATATATATCTCTTAAATATCATTTATTTTCTTATACTATAGTTATTTAGTTAAATTATTATTATTTTGATTCATTTTATTCTCTTTATGTACTCAATAGTGGGAAATAATGTTTTTAAGGAAAACCTACTTCGTTTTTCTGTTTAGTTAAGAATATTTTTCTTCCAGGTCAATATTCTATTTAAAAAAATTCAATAATTTTTTTTATTATTTGAAAATTATTTAATAAATTCATTGTTACCCCTGATTGTGTTTCTATTTAAATTTTTAAAAGGAATCTTCCTTTTGTTTTCCTAATGATGTATTTTCTTACCAAATATGTGAATAGAATCTTTATTTTAATGTATACCACCCGAATAGGTTTTCCCATCATCATGATTATACTTTTTTTAATATTATTTTAAAATTTTCCATGGTTAATTTAAAATAAAAAATTTCTTTAATATTTTTTATGTTTTTATATTTTAAAAAAAATTATTTCAAAATGAAAAGTCTATTTTCCTAAAGATATATTCCAGGGATATTTTAAAAGAATTTTTCATCAATGATAACATTCATTGATGTTACTTATGGTTCATTGGGGATATAATCTTATGATACTGTCATTATTATTTCTCTATATTTTTTATGATTATGATTATTAAATATTAATGAAACCTTTTTTCTTTTCCATGGGTTAATATATGATGAAATGTTATGTGATCTAATGATATTATGGAATAAATATGAATGGATTATAATTATGTGATGGGTGGGTCCATTTTACCACTCTAAGGTATTAGGTAAAGAGTATTTTTTTTGTAAACTGAAAGGTTACATGGGGGGTTATTTCAATCCCAAAAGAGGGTATATGAGAGGTTATTCCAAACTTAATGTAGGTACATTGGTGGTTCTCCCAAGCCTATAACATGACAAATGACCTGGTGGGTATCATTGACATAATATTCTTATGATTATATTCATTCCACTATTTTATGACCTTATATTATGATAATGTTATTATCTCATTGTCAATTTTCTTTAATTCCTTTATGATTCATATATTATGAACTTTCATGATTTTTGTCATGACTCATGATTATGATCTATGAATTGATGGGTATGATTTTCAAATGTGAAGTTCATTTTATTACACTATTATATCAATGTTATGCTAAAGAATGATTATTGATTAATATATCCCTTGATTACCCTTCTGGGAAATTGATCACACCCTTTATTATGTTTCCTTTTCTATTGGATAAAAATAAAAGTTTTAAGTAAGATAGGTTTAAGATGGGTGTATATTGTGAAGAACAAAGTGAAAGATGATGTAGATATCTTATGTACAAGTTCTTTATGTATCCATTTTCTCATGAAATTAATAATTTATGATTATGTAATTTATAATAAAGATATGTAATAAATATTCATATAATAATATGTACTATTTATGTGTGTAATTTTTTGTAACCTTAATTGGTATCATAGAAAGATTTAGTTATTTTTGGAAGATAATATGATATAAGTTTAGTGATAACTCTTAGGATAAGTCTCTATATGAGATAATAACCAATGTTATAGTGAATAAATAAGTATGTTCTTCCTAAAAAATACATTCACATATTTATAGTAGATAGTGGATATAAACATATCATAAATACACCGAGTGGAAACAAATATAAATGGTTTGGATTAGGTATTAACATGATCATCACTAATGAATGATGTGTAGAACTAAGACTATACACACTCTTAAAGAATATACTTGGGATAATTCACCTTTTATTTACAAACAATTATAAATTATTTGAATAGATGCTGATTATGAATTACCTAGGTTAAAACTAAGGTTTCATATATTGAAATAAAATTCATTATTTAGAAATCATATAAATTATTTTCATAATTATATAGTTTCTCACTATGAATATTGTTTTTAAAACTATACTTTTTGGTTGTAGTTAATGTAAAGAACTAAAAGGAATCTTGTTAACACTAAATTTGATGGAAATTAAAATAATTATTCTCTAGAGAAACTGAATTTCATTGAAGCTAGAATTAAAAATAATTTTTTATTCTTATAAAACATTCTCAACCAATGAATCATTATAAACATACAAATGATCAAACGAGGGAATAATGTTCTTTTCATTCCTTTTTGAGAAAACATCCACATTATTTTAGTGGGTCCTCATACAAACTAATTTCTATGTAATAGATCAAAATCATTGAAAAGATATTTTTCAATATCTGGTGCTCAGAGCATGAAAAAGTTTTTTTTATTTTTTTATTATTTATAAGGAAAATTATATAAATGTTAGATGCTTATCAATAACATGAGATAATAGGAATGAATTTACTATATGGTGTAGGATGTGTTTAGAATGTTTCTTTTTTTAAATTACATTCCTTTTATTTTTTATAAAAAATTGATACATAATTACTTGAGAAAAAGAAGAAGGATTATTAATCCATTATAACCTTTGATGAAAACATTACTAGACTTGTAAGGAGTGATTTTTGTATTATCATCCAACTTTAAATCATTATTGATTTATTCATAAGTGGCTTAAAATCAAGTATTTGAAAAAATTTGTCCATAAGAAACATAAATAGCTTTGAAGAAATCATTTTATGTGATATAAAAGTATAAATAGAGATTAGAGTCACTCATTAGTTTCATTATTTTTATAAGAAAATAAAGATGTAAGTTAAATGAAATTCTAATCATAAAAACCATGGAGTGAGGAAGATGAGTATTCCTCTATGATAGATGTATGGAAATAAACATGAAGTAAATTTTATTAAGGGGACTATTAAATGATTTATGTATATAAATGAAGGTAATCAATAAATCTAATGATATAGTAATGGGATGAAGTTAGTTAATTATGTGAATAGATAGAAATATCCACATAATGCACCACACACACTCTAATGATTCATAGTAAAGGAGTATGGGGATTATATTAACTAGTGATTAAAATTGTGGGTTGATAATGATGATCAATTTTGGTAACCACTTAATCCTAGAATAAAAGAAATATAATGAGATCATTATTATTGGTGTGGGGTAAGATAACAAATTTGTGAAGGGTACACTTTCTACCCACTCTATAATAGTTAATGTATTATTTGATTCTAGATCTACCCACTCTTGTATATCTGATAAATTCTGTAAGGGTGCCACATTATCATATTAATGATTGTACTTTTAATTATTAGTGAAAACTCCAAATATTAGGATGATTTCATCTCATGTATATGATTTTAATCTAATTGAATTTTGTGGGAATGCTCTTCCTAAAAAATCTTATTATTCTTCCTCTAGTTAAATTTGATGTTATTTTGGGAATGGATTGGATTTATTTATGTAAATATTATATCAATGGTTGAGGAAGGGAAGTCACATTTGATATTATAATTTATCATATAAACATTGATTTTTGTGAGGATAAATTTTAACCTTCAATGAAAATTACATCCATTGTATGGGTCTTGATTCCTTTTCATAGGGAGTATATATTTCAGATGGTTGGGGAGAAACTCAACATTGATGAAATGCCAATTTTATGGGGTTTTGTTTATGTATTTTCCTAATATTTTCATTGTCTTCCTACGAATCATGAAGTTGATCTATCAAGATAATGAATACTTTATTCTCAACCTATTTCAATGAAATCATATAGAATGGACCTGATTGAATTGTAGTAATTGAAGAAAAAACTCCAAGAGAATCGTTATATGGGATTCATTTGGTCAAGTGTGTCACCATGGGGTGCACCTATCCTTTTTGTTAAGATGAAATATGAATCAATGATACTTTCATTTATTATTAGAATTTTAATATTATTATGATTAATAATAAGTATCATATTCCCTATATTAATGATTTATTTACTCAAATTCAAGGAACTCAATACCTCATAAATATTTCCTTTCATTATATATACTACAAATTAAAGGTCAAAATTGAATACATACCCAAGAAAACCTTCTGTAATAGGTATATAAACTATGAATTAATAGTTATACCATTTTATATTACTAATTACACTTCTATCTTCATGGAAATAATGAATAGAGTCTTTAGGAATTACTTTAATCAGTTTGTAGTAGTCATTATTGATGATATTATTATATATTCAATGAAAAGTAATAACATGAATATCAATTGAGGGTTTTACTAAATATCATAAATAAGGATATGTTGGAATAAAAATTTACCAATTATGAATTCTGGCGATAGAAAGTTTCATTTGTGGGTTATATAATCTCCAATGAGGGTATATTGGTGGTTGGATCAAAGATGGAAGTTATTGAACATTTTCATTGACCATCCACTATGACTAAGATCCATAGTTTTTATAGTAACCCTAGCATAATGTAAATGGATATTATATAATTTTAGATGAATATTCATCACATTACCGTAATAAATTCCTGAGGACCATAATATTTTACTATCTTTGGAAACATGGAAACAATATATAATATCTTGGTGAAAGATCTTCAACATTTCTCCTAAAGATAATGTCCCTTTAGTACTCCTACTTGAAACAATTATTCATATCATTGGGAAAGGAAACATAAAAAAGGGTGTGCTCAGATTCTCAATAATGGTAATAAAGGGATATAAATAAGCATAACATGATCAAAAGGGTATTATAACATAATTGTAACAATAGAAGGTCATACCCTGCATATCAAAGATCATAATCGAGAGTAATCACATAAGTATTGGATGTTTATAAGACAATAATAATAAGATAATTGAGAGCATAATCCATAAAATAATAACATAGGAATAATACCAACATTTTTTGGCATACACATAATCGTGTGAAATCATTCCTTATAAGTCAAGGATCATTTATGATACTTATTAGGGATCTTCATGGGGGATAACACTATTTAATGGGACACACCACCATCCCCAGTCACATATATTTCCTTTTAAAATAATGGGTTCACTCCCCAAACGATCTTAATAGGTAAGGTTCAATACCAAGATCATATTATTAGTAAAGGTTTACTCACAATACTATCTTAGTAGTGAAGGTTCACTACCAATACCATCTTTGTGGAAAAATTCCATTACTGAACTGATTTCACTCCCTATTATAGCCATTTTTATCTCGCAAGATATAAATGTTTACCTAGTTCATTGTATAAAGATATATATACAACCCATCTCTTAATTAAATCTTACATACATGTTCTAAAATATCATAAAAAATCATATCAAGACCCATGAATTGAAATGGGTATCATAAACATGTCATATTATCAAAACTCATGGAAAATATACAGGTTTCACAATAATTTTATCAAATCAAAACCTGTTAAAATAAGCATGTTTCATAAGAATATAACCTATGAAATAGAAATAGGTTTTATGGACAGCTTGGCATCATAAACATAAATCATTAAAATGAATAATAAGAATGGTTTCCTTGGATCATATCCCTAATAAAGTCTAATATATATCAAAGGTTGAAATTTTAGATTTAGAATGATTTTGAAAGATCCCAAGGAGCATTTCTCAAGGAAAATAATATTTATTTTAAAATCACTTTTTAAAACATGAAACATTTTGAAAATCATTTTCCTTGAAAAAACATTTAAAAACGTATAAACAAAGATTTTAAAAATCATCTTAAACATTTATTGTAGAAAATATTAATTCTTATTTAAAAAACTCTTATTAAAATATAAAATATTTTTGAAAACTTTTTTATTTTAAAATAAATGTGAAAAATTATTAAGGAAGCATTGAAAAACACTTTTTAAACATATAATTTTTTGAAATTTTTTTTCTTTTATAATAATTAATGAAAACTATGAAGGAATATCTTAGAAAAAACGTTTGAACATAAAATACTTTGAAAACTATTTTCATTGAATATAAAGTTGAAAACTTATAAAAGAAGCTTTGAAAAACACTTTTTAAATAAATAACATTTTAAAAAAAAAATTCTTTTAAAACCAATTTTAAAAAATAAATATTTATAATATCAAGAAAAAACATTCTTCTAAAATAATATTTCAAACATGAAAATAAAGTATCAATGAAATGTCGGTCATGATGATGAATAAATCCATACATGTTGAACATTCCTTTTGAATAGTAAAAAGTTTAGAAAAGTGCCTTCATAAAAATTGACAAGAAAATTCCGTTTAAAACCATTTTTAAAATATAAAACATGGGAAAATTTTATTTTAAAAATCATGTGGAATATTAAATAATTTTTGAAAACATTTTTAGAAAACATGGTTTTTAAAGAAAATATATTTCTTACCAAAGAGAGGAATAAAGTTGGATTTTCATAGAAACATTTTCTTAGTTATCTTAAGTAACAAATAGCGTAAAACAGTACCATTACATGAATATGTCATGAAAAACTATTTTATAAGAAACTTAATTATATTTACTAAGATATGGGTTATAATATTTGATCAATGGAAGTATAATCACAAACAATCCAGACAAATGATGAGATTGTATCAACAAAATCTTACCACATTGGTAACTTTGAATCAAAATCCACATGAAATAATAATTTTACATGAAGATTAAAATATCATTAAAATAAGAATAATAATGATATAATATGTAAAAATGGTAAGTATATACCTCTCTAAGAAAATATAAGTGTTTAACATAACATGTGTCTCAACAAAGGAAAATTAATGCAAAAATTACATTACCAATTTATTAACTTTTGAACCATGAACCCCATGAAAGATAAATCATAAAATTGATATCTAAATACACATAAATATAAATATAATAATAATATAATATCTTAATTGGTATTATATACTTCACACAAAATAAATGAGTGGTTAATATGGAACAAGTCATATAGAAATAGAAATGGGACTACAAATACCCTTACTACTTAAGTAATTTTTGAATCATTATATTTATGAAAATAAAATATCAATTTAAAATTTAAATATATTTAAATAAATAAAATTCATTATATAACATTTAATAGGGTATTATATACATCAAACAATAAGAATAAGTGGTGAATATATTATATATCTCATCAAAATAAAAGTGATATGAGAAAACCCTCACCTTACGTTATTAAATTCTTCTTTCATTTTCACACCATGTGTATAATAAATATAATTTCATTATAAATATACTATAAAACCATATTCTTATATATCAGATGATGTATTATTTTATTATGAATTTGTGTTACCCATTTATAAATAATTCCATGTTAATGTTATGTTTCAGGTAATAACCACTTTGTTTTCTGTATATGTTTTGAATTTTTATTCTTGATCCTCTTACATAGATCAAGATTTAATTATTTTAGGAATGTAAAAAATTATAATGACTTATATTTTTTAGTTTTTTTTAGAAAATTTCTGGGAAAATTCTGAGACCATACACTGAGATAGCGTGTGATTCTGAGGCACGATGTGCCCATAATGGTCCGTCGAGAAATGTTATGTTTTAAATAGTGCATATGAGCGGTTTTTTAGAAAAAATAAAATAAATATTAAATGGTTTTCCAGATATGAAATATGAGGGAACCATTGTATTTATGATATTGTGTTTACCCTAGGGGTGACATTACTTTAGTTGGCACAGGTGTCTAGTAAGGAAACCGAAAAATAGAATAACGGTAAACAAAATAATTAAATAAAATTATTTTATTTTTCAAATTCTTATAACTCATACACGATGAGTCAGATTAAAAATCTGAGACTACCGTTCATCTCATGAGGGTGTGATTTCCTTAGGTGAGGCCTAACATAGATCGATGTCGGTTGAGGATAAAAGTCATTTTTTTGGGGATTTTAATAAAAAATAAAATAAACTTAAAAAGTTTTATTTATTCAAAAAAAAAATTTCTGCAACATAGTAAAGAGGCAACTGTTTCATTTCATAAGTGAAACAGCGCAACTTCATAGTGAATCAATGAAACAAAAATGTTGAAAGATGTTTCCTCCAATAAGTTGATTAACAGATATATGAGATCAGGGAAGGATCCTGAAGTTTACTCTGGATCCTTGGAGTAAATTCATTGGAAAACTACAAGCGATGACAAATGATGATGGATCAACGAACAGATCCATCTCAAATGTCAGCACATTGAAAATTGAAGAAATCAGGATTTATCCTTCATTATTGATCAATCCAAACCCAGGTAGGGGTTTATTTCTATGTTTTTACCTATTTCCATTCTTACCTTATAAATGATAAATGCAAATCTACTAACTAACAAGTTAATCCTTGAGGCGATCATTCTTACAGGTTTAGTAACTCTATACGGGAATGGGAATCGACATGTAGTGATTAGAGATTGGATTATTATTGTAGTTATATTTAAAATTTCTCCCCTTTTTATTCTAACTCAACGAACGAAGGCCAAATGAACAAGGCTAATTTATGTTTCCTTGGGAGTTTATTGTGATCACCTCTCCCTCTTGTGTTCTTCACTGACGGACCCCTGTGGTCGCGTCAGACTCTTTCCACGATGCTCCCAACATTCCCCCTATATCGATGAATAGATATATTGGAGGAAAATAAAGTGGATACGGTGAGTTGAGGATCATAGTGGAGCTTCCAGATTAGAAAACGAACCACTGGAGTGAGTGTGGTAGCCCATAAAAGAACCCACTGACACGCCGTGACATTGGAGGCCATGAACAAACATGTCACAGCGGTGCGAAACAATGACACCGGCAAGGCACCATAGGTGCATGATGGCACAGGTTCCACGAGAACGCATGTGGGGGAGGAATTAGAATAGCTTTTGGCTGCGTGACGTAGAGCGGACGTGATCCGTACCGCGTCTGGGTTGGATAGAACATGCCAGCTAGTGCCAGCCAGGCCAGAGGGGGGACCGAGCCATTGGGCGGCCCCGCTGGGCAGAAACCAGCCTTCCAGTGTGGGTCAGGCAGGAGGAATGGGGACTAGGCTAGTGGGTGTCTGGGCGGGCTTGACCCTCGGCCCAATGGGACTTTCCAGACTGGGTCTGGTCGGGTCGGTTCAGTCTGACTAGGTCGGACGGAGCCCATACCCCACTGATCCCTTTTCACAAAAATGCTCATAACTGTAAAACCATACGTCCGATTGATGGAACGTTTGTGGGGTTGGTAACCTTGAGACAAGAAGGAATATTTTTTATATACTAAGTAGGATTTATTAGAAGTTGAGATATGACCGATGGATTGAGGAGTAAACTCTACCGGAATCAATTGTGCTACGAGTGGTTCTAGGTGACCCAGCAGGCCAAGGCGACGAGTAGGTTTAGGTGACCTAGCTGAACTAAGTGTTTAGAAAGATTTGGTGACCTAGTAGACCGAAGAGATTATCAGGGATGAGTTATTAAATAGTAAAATGTGTTAAGTGTTATGAATTTTAGTCTTTCTTTCCTTTCTTTAGATTATTCATGTGTGAGATGACTCTTGTGACTCTCTTAACTATACTAATTAGAGGCTAAACTTCAGGTACCTATTTTGTAGTATAATTTGTGTATTTCTATGTTGTATACATTTTTTTTTGGGGTCCCTACTGAGTATTGTTTTACTAACCCCTACATAGACTTCTCCCCCACATGTCGTGTCTTATGCAGATGATCGATGCTTCGATGGAGTCCTTGGTGGACCAGGGCTAGATAGTGATTAGAGTGACCTAGAAGATGAGATGTGCTTATGCAGCTTTAGATAGATATTTATATACCTACCATTCAAGTAGGATTTTCTATGGTGGAGTCCTAATGGTTTTTACTTTTACTTTTCTGTTGCAGTTGGGCTTGTATTTTGGCCCCGTTTACCATCAGTTTTCTACTGTCATACCTTGTGTTTGTTTGCTTATTGTATTCACCTTATACCATCTCTGGATTGGAGTTGTGTGCATGTGTATAGTTACTTAGTAAAATGCCTCCCATTTGTTTGCGATATGCCTAATTGACGCTAGATGCCAACCCTTAGCCTATGGGAAGCAGGATTGGGGTAGTCATGAAATAGGCCCTAGGGGACAGGTCATGGTAGAGTGGTATCATAGGAGGTTGGTTCTACCTTAAAAACTGAATGTTTATGAGTTTGGATTGGGGAAACAATGTTATGTGTTTCAATTTCGTCTTTCAGGCTAGGGAATCCAAGGTTGGTGTAGCAACAGATGTATCCATACACCAGGACGTTGAATTCTTCTTTTTTTACTCGGTACATGAAAACACTAGTTTTAGGAAAAAAACAATGGTATGTGAATCATATAAGAATGGGTTGAGTTTTCCATGTCCTTCTCAATTTATCTCTCCATGTATACTCTATTGATCATGGTACATGTTGTTTTGCTTCAAAATGCTTCCACATAGATAGACAACCACGATTGCACTGCATGATCATGAGGATGATCTGTGGGGTGATGATATAGGAAAATGTGTTTATACCATAGATGCATGGGTTGAGGTCACTTCTTGAGTTTCAGCAACAGAGACCCCTCAGGATCCGAGGAGAGCCGAACTCCCATGTGACTAAGGACTGTATTGAGGTGGTGACTAAGTTTTCTATCCATCCTGAACACGATTTTATCAGATGGTGGTCCAAGTGGGGACCCTTTTACCTGGATCAGTAGGGAAATTACCGTGTTTAGATTACCCGATATTATAATGAGGTGACTCTTTCATGGATAGAGCTTGAGAACCTTTCTTAGAGAAGGATATATCTCCATAAAAGCTATGTTGTATATGGTCCCTATAAATTTTAAGACTTTAGAAGGATGACATGTCAGTAGTTGAGTATTCATTAAGTTATACCAACCTTTCTAGGTACTAGATGAATACGATTGGACTAGTTCTTCAGGGCTCGGACCTCCAAGAGAGGTGTGTTTAGGGACATTTGAGCCAATACTATTACTCTGTGCCCTCCTATTTATTATAGGGTTCTAGATATAACCATTTTGGTTGAAAGTACCTTGGCTGAGTAGATCCATCCAGTAGATGTCAGTAGTATGAACAAATCATCAGACACCTCAGTAGTAAGAAGTCGGCATCTGTCTCATGGATATAGACATGTGAGAAGTTCCAATAGGAGGTCCTAGGATAGAGGATATAAAACTAAAGGCTTGTAGGGTGATTCCAGTCAACCTACAAATAGGTAATGATTTTCAAAATACAGAATTGGACATATTGCGAGAGATTTTCCAGCTCATCATGCATACAATGAAATAGTTTATGGGACACCAAGGTAGAGACTGTGAAAATAACATATGAATATTTAGGGTGTAAGATGTGGAAAACGAGATAGAAGAGTAGTAGGAGGTGGAATAAATGTCTACATGTTAAAACCATGACCCCAATGTGATCCACACCAGGATTTGGGAGCCAAATGATAGGGGAAGGAGTAGCTGCATGTAGTTAAGGCATATGAACCAAGGGCTCTAGGAATGATTAAAGTTATGTTATGTGTCTACTATTAGATTCCATATTTATATACATACATGCTAATCATTTCTTCTTATCAAAAATCTTGTTCAAGACATAGAGTTTCCAGTTAAGCCATTGACTTGACCCTTACATTTGGAGACAACTATGGGAGAATACTCAATAATCACAATTAAGTCCAGAATGTAATGTGACCCTTGAGGTGAAAGTTTTGATTGGAACCTCTTGTTGGAAGCGTCGAGGCCCTACGAATTTATTTTGGGTATAAAATGGTCATCCATTGCTCATGCTCAGATTGATTGTTTTAGGAAAAAGTATGTGGAATGTCTGTGATGATGGAATTGGGTTTTCCTTGGTCAGTGAAAAAGGAAACTCAAGAAGTAAAAGATAGACTCATGCATGGGAGGGTACAACCAATCACTCTTCAGTTGGATGGCATAACCCCTGGTGTAGTGGATGAGTTGAGTCCTCAGTTTCCTGTAGGGGTGGGAGAGTGTGGGGATTTATTTCGAGAAGATATTCTAGGACTACCTCTTCATAGGGAGGTAGACTTGTGCATTGATCTGTACCTAGGATGAAACTGATATTTACATCGGCATATCAGATGGCTCCTGTAGAGCTTTGTAAATTTAGGGTACAGTTGGAGGACTTACATGGGAAGGGATTCATGAAACCCAATGTTTCACCATGGGAATCCCCAAAATTGTTTTCAAATAAGGAATATGAGATCTTGAGGTTATGTGTGTACTTTTGGCACTTGAATCTAGTGACCATGAAGAATAAGTATCCACTACTGAGTATCGATGATCACTTCAATCAACTTAAGGGAGTGAGATAGATCTCAATATTTGAGAACATATGAGAAAAACTATACATACCACGACCATGAGTAATTAGTGGTAGTCTTCGCATTGAAGATTTCGTGACACTACCTTATGGGAAAATATTTTATCGTCTACTCTAACCACAATAGTCTCAAGTATATATTCTCTCAAAATTATTTTAACTTTTGATACAGATGATTCATAGAGTTTCTATAGAACTATGACATTGAACTAGTCTATACTACTTGTAAGGGAAACATCATAGCACCTACTCTTAGTGGGAGATCTAGTTTGTTGTTATTGAATGATGAAATAGAGCAGTTGGACTCATTACAGTTATCTTTTGTGTATAGAGATGATGCAGTTTACCTCAAATCGGTGGTTGTTATCCCTCCAATCTTAAAGTGTGTCAGGGAGGCATAACTCAATGATACCTACTATGAGTATTTAAATGCTCAGTTTTCAATAGAAAATTCACCTGATTGATATTTGAATGATGGGGAACATGTCATTACATTCAAAGGACGCACAATAGTAGCATTGGAAACATAGAGAGACAAGATGCATCGAAACATTCCTGTGGGTTTCAAGGATAACACTGGGGATGACAGAATAGTTTGATACTTATCTCACCTATTGATATAAAATCTTAGCACTTGTTTAATCAGTTTTTTAGTTTTTCAACACACTGTGTCGAGCCCCTATGCTTAAGAGGGGTTGATCTTTTCTTCCTTGGGGTGCCAAGAAGGTAGTGATAAAGGATACTGATGGACTTCGTGATGGGTTTATCACGTACGTCCAGTGGACAGAGTACCATCAGGGTGATCATTAACCAACTCACCATGTCATTCACTACATAGCCATTTGGGAATAGAGATCTATAGAGAGTTGGGGATTCCTCTACATGTAGGAGATAGTTTGACTCCACAGAGTCCCATAAATGATAGTCTCGGATGGAGGTGGATGCTTTATATCCTAGTTGTGGAAGGTATTTCAGGAGGTGATTGAGACTTATCTTGAGAACAAATTTCCACTCGAAGATAGATTTCCATATGGAGTAGACCATTCAAGTCTTAGTGAACATGATACATGCTTACATCCTCGATTTTGGATGCATTTGGGAGGATCACCTACCTCTGTTGGAGTTTTCAGACAACAACATCTACAACTCCATCTTTGGTATGGCACCATTTGAGGCCTTGTAAGGGAGACCCTTTAGGTCTCCAATTTGAAGAAATAACCCCGGATAGTCAGTGCTATTGGGCTTGGAGTTGGTGCAGGCTACTTCAGAGAAGGTGCATTTCATCTAGGAGTGGATGAAGACTACACAAAGATGTGAGAAGTCCTATGCTGATAGGTAACATAGATCCTTGGAGTACAAGGAGGGAGATCGTTTTTTTAAAGTCTCTCATTGGCATGGGATATGGAGATTTGGACAGGGCGATAAGTTATCTCTAAGGATCATTAGTCCTTTTCTAATACTATATAGAGTGGGTGAGGTGGAGTACCTCCTGTCTCTACCTCCACTATTATAGTAGGTGCATGATTCCTTCCACATATACCAACTGAGGATATAGATACACAACCCATCACACATCATTGATTTGGGTGAGATGGATGTTGACGATGGGTATACATTTTGTGGAGTTTCTAGTGGAAATTAAGGATCAATAAGAGAGGACCTTTGTAGGTGATTTATTCTTATAGTTCATATTTGGTATCATCATAATAAATCTCTAGGAGAGCACATAGGAATGGGAGGGTCAGGTTCATGATCATACCCTCATCTATTTGGTAACCCATTGGTTTGGATTTCGAGGATGTAAAGCCTTATATAGGGGATAATTTAATGACTCAAATTTTCTAGGTTTTATTTTTTCAAAATTTCTGGGTAAATTTAGAGACCAGGCATTAAGAAATCATGTGATTCCAAGGCCAGCTATGTCCAGAACGGTATGTCAAAAAATTTAATGTTTTAAATTGCATGTGTGAGTAGTTTTCTTGAAAAAATGGAATAACACATAAACAGGTAACCTGATCAGAAATTCAAAGGAACCATTACGTTCAGGATGGTGGGTTTACCCTAGCGTGACTTAACTTTAGTCGGTACCGGTCTCCAATGTGATACCCCAAAAATGGAATAACTGTAAATAAAATAATAAAATTATTTTATTTTATTTTTCAAATCTATATATCTTATGAATGGTGACTCAGATTGAAAATATGAGACCACCATTGAGCTTGTGAGGGTGTTCATTCCTTATGTGAGGCTTAACATCGATCGGTGAGGCTCGAAGGTAAAATTTAATTTTATAAAATTTTAAGGAAAAATAAAATAATCATAAAAAGCTTATTTTTTTCCAAAATGTTATACTACAACACAGCGATGAAGCAACAGTTGCATTTCATAAATGAAGCATCATAATGACACAGTGAATCAGTGTAATAGAAACACTGAAACAAGTTTCCTCCCTTAAGTTGATTAACAGAGATACAAGATTAAGGGAGGATCTTGGATATGCTATATAGATTTTGAGGAAATTCATAGGTGCACGACAAGCAGTAATGAATGATGATGGATAAATGAACAGATCCAGACCAGACATTAGTGGATCGATGAAAGACAAGCACATTATTAACCCTTTATTAGTGATCTATCTAAACCTAGGTAAGGTTTTATTTCTATGTTTTTACCTTTCCCTGTTCTTCCCTTAAAAATGACTAACATGGATCAACTCACTTACAAGTTGTTCCAAGGGCCGATCGTTCTTGCAGGTTTGGGAAATCTTTGTGGGAATGGGAATCAGCATGCGGGGATAAAATATGGCATTATTATTGTAGTGATATTTTAAATACCTCTCATTTTTAATGTAACACAATGAACAAAGGCCAAAGAAACAAGGCTAACATTTGTTTCCTTGGGTGTTCATTGTGATCACTTCCCCCTCATTCTTTATTCGTCGACAAACCCCCTTGGTCGTGTTGGACTCTTTCCAAGAGGTTTTGAACATGTATAGACCCCCCAGATTGATGGTGAGACAACTTGGAGCCAACAGGAGTGGAGGTAGTGACCTGAGGAATGTAGTGGAGATTCCAGATCAGAAGATGGATCAACATAGTGAGTCTTGTGGCCCACGTAATAACCTACTGGCGCCAGCGATGGCCAGTGGTGACCATGTTTGGGAGGTAGTGCACACCATAGGAGGTCGTGTCTAGGCAGGTTGTGGCAGTGCAGAATAGCGGTGTCGGAGGGGAGTCGCGTCAGGCCGGGAGACCCACAGTTGGACCACAGGTGTACGATGCCACACGGTCCGCGGGACCACGTGCAAGAGAGTCAGTCGTCCAACTGCCATCTACGTGAGGTAGATTTGGCGTTGTGGCTACTGTGTCCAGGCTGGATAGAACTGGCCCTCTAGTGTGGGTTGGTTCAAAGGGGGTACTGGGCCGCTAGGCACCACGGCTGGGCAAAAACCAGTCGGCCAGGGTGGGTCGGGCTAGAGGAAGGGTGAACATGATAATGGGCGAGACCCTTGTCCCAATGGGATGGTTCTAGTAGGCCCAAATAGGCCTGGCCAGACCGGGTCGGTTTAGTTCGGTCCAACCAGGGCGGGCTGACCCAAAACCCAACCAACATTTTTTACAAAAAAATCATAACTTTCAAACTGTATGTCCAATTGATGATCCATTTGTGGGGTTGGACCCCTGCGATGAGAAAATACTTTTAATATACGCTATTTGAACTTTCCTTTAATTTGAGATATGATTGGTGGAATGAGGATTAGACTCTCCCAAAATCAAGGGAGCTACAAGTGGGTGTTGGCGAACCAGTAGGACAAAGAGATGAGCGAGTCTTGGTAACCCAACGGGCCAAGGGGATGAGTGGGTCTAGATGACCCAACAGGATAAGGAGACGATTGGGTATAGGTTACCCAGTAGACCTAAGCACTCATCAAGGATGAGTGCTTTAGAAGTACAAGGTGTTAAGTGTTATTAATATTAGTCTTGATTTACATTCTTTAGATTATACCTATGTGAGTTGACTCTAGTGATTCTCTTGACTGTACCACTTAGAGGATAAACATCATGTACCACTTTATAAGTCTTCTTTGTGTATTGTTTTGTGGTATACCATTGTGGTTTGAGGTCCCTATTGATTATTTTTTTACTCACCCCTGCACGGGTTATGTCCACACGTGTCATTTCTTGTGCATATGATCGACACTTTGACAGAGACCTTGGTGGATCAGGGCTAGAGGGTGATTAGAGTGACATGAAAAGTGATATGTGCTTCTTCTAATTCAGATATCTATTTCTGTACCTACCCTTCAGGTAGGGTTTTCTATGGAGGTGTTCCTAAGATTTGTACTTTTACTTTTCTATTTTAGTTGGGATTGTATTATGGTCTCGTTTACCTTCAATTTTATACTTTCGTTTGTTTATTTAGTTTATTCAACTTCCAAAATCTTTGGCTTGGAGTTGTGTGTGTGTGTGCAGGTACATAGTAAAATGCCTCCAATTTTTTGAGGATATGATTTCTCGGTGCTAGTCGCCAGCCCTTGGACAATGGGAGGTAGGCTTGGGGTAGTCATAGAATAGGCCCTGAGGGACGGGTCATGAAAAAAATGATCTAAATATAATATATTTTTAGTATATGTTTATTGATTATAATATATAAAATATAGAAACTTGAAATAGAATACAAAATTCCAGGATACAGTTGGTCGTATGTACGCATGAATATTGTTTCTGTTTTCTTGTTTTATTGAAATAAATAAAATAAATTACATAAATTTATTTATAAATATATATATGATCATTAAATTAGAATAATTATTTCATAAATATCATATAAATTTACTAAAACTATCATTAATACATTCCATGTAGAGTGTGAATAAATCACATCACCTCGAGGAGGCGGTAGTCCTCACATCCACAAATGAAGTTATAATGATCGCACAAAATAAAAATAATTAAGGTATGTGTTACATAATAATTATATAAGAATAAATGAATCATAAATATAATACATATATATATATATCATATAAAAATAGTAATTAGATCATTATTTACAACCTAGAATAATGGAAGAACGAATGACATCGGTTCGCAAGGTGGTAGCCCTCCGTACATACGAACGATGATTATGTATACCATTTGATGGATGTGTGTGTAGGTGTCGGTAGAAACATTTACATAAAAAATATAAGTGTATTGAGGATAATTTAGTTATTATATTACAATAATATTATTATAATTTAGTGTTATCAAAATAAATAAATAAAAAGTGCTTCTTGAAAGATGTAAACCTTTTCTTGGGGTAATTACTTTTGGTTTACACCAAAGGACTGATTGGTTTGATTTCATCCAAACTTTAGGATTATAGGATGATAGGATGGATGTTTTGAGATTATTTGAGAAGTTTTTGTCTTATAAAAATGTCTTTAGAGGTTTGAATAATTTATGGGGTGAGTTCCCATTTATACTGGAGGAGGAGTGCCATTCTTGTAAAAATAAAATGTTAAACACTATTGAGGTATCTTACTTACATAATGTTCCTAAAATAGTGATATATTTTAAATATAAGGGACTATAAGGTTTAAATATGTCTAGAAAATTTCATATTACATGTTTCTAGGTTATATTTCCCCTTAAGATATAGTTTAAAATCTAAGTAAACTTTTATTACCTAAATCATTGTAAAAGATTTTAATTATTGTCACTAATATTTTTGGTAAAAAAACAAGTTGAAAATAATAAAAATTATAAATTATTATGATTTAAAATATGGAATCTATTTTTCCATATTATAAACACATAATTTCAATAAATTAATTTAAGATTAATCTTGTATATTAGATGAGACAAACTTTTAATGTGAAAAATTTCAAAAGTCAAAAATGTTTCTATATCAAATTTCAATTTTCAATTGAATATAATGGACAAAATTGTATTAATATAAGTATAATTGATCTAAATATACCTTAAACACATTTTAAAATATAATTTCTATGTACATATACATATATAAATATATAAGTTAGGAAAAAATGCTGTTTAAATTAAAATTTAGTGTTTTTTCACCAATCATCAAAAAATGAAACTTCTATGAAAAGTACAAAAAATTATAGAAGGTAAATTTTGATATTCCTATTTCTAAAGTGAAGTTAATTCTTTAAAATAAAATTTATAAAATTTTAGAAATTCATATTTAATATATGTGTGCCTTTAAAATGGGATAAAATTACCTTTTAAAAAGAATATATATATATATATCTTTATTCACGAAATTAGATTTATTTTTATCTCTTATCTAGAAAAATATAAGAAAAAAGTTATATAGTTGACTAAAAATTATATATATATTATTATTTAAATCATTAATCAAAATTGGTTTAATTAATTTATTGAGGTAAAACAACTTTAATTGCATAAATATAGTTTTCCACCAAAATATTTCCTATATTTTCAAAAGGGGTTTAATTTCATTTCTAGTTCATTTATCACCAAATAATTATTCTTATATACATGTATAAAACATATTTTCCTAATTTAATTAATATTATTCATAACCTCTATTCTAATGGATAGGTGACAACTATAATAATAGTTTAATAATATTAGTATTAGTACATTATGGTTTGGTAAAACTTGGTATTGTGTGTAACACAATATAGCGAAAGAACTTGGAATTGTGTGTAACATATGCCAAAAGTAGTGTTTCATGTACTAAAAGATAATCTAATTGTTTCATGTAGTGTAATATTAACTTGGTGTTGTGTGTAGTGAAAACAAAAATTAGTTCTTTTATATAACACATTCTATATTCAGTATTACATGAAATGAAAAAAATTTAAAAGTTTAAAATAATTTAAAAAATATATTTCCAAAAATATTAGGGTGTTACATTTTAACCCCTATTAAAATGAATTCATCTCTAAAAATAAGATTGGGTTATCATTGGTTTAATACTTAAAATTCCATTTCATAGAAACTCACATCATAACGAAGAATACTAAAACTTCCTCTAAAAGGGTAATGTTGGAAACCTAATGGTTTTCCAAAGTAACTGAGAAATAGGTTTCCATATAAGAGAAAATAGGTGGAAAGTGAAAACATTGACATGGTAGAGAAATTAAACTATCAATCTATGATGAAGAGTGATAGAGAACATACTAAGGAGACAGTTAATGATTAGAAATCCATAACCAAAGTGGCTTGAAAAATGTCATTGATATCATAAAAAATAATAATAATGGGATAAGATTTTATTTCAAGAGCTATTTCCAAAATTTTATTAATCATCATGAGAATAAATATTTACTTGATTTCAGTAAAAACTAAACTTTTTTATTAATTCATCCATTTCCACTTCATCTCTTATTCCAACAAACTAAGGTTAAATTTTCATTCTTGAAGAAATAAAAAATCATATGATACCTAAATAGAATTATGTGTCTTTACATCTTCCTATAACATTACAAAATGGTTATCACATGTTATCTAATATGCATAAATCCTTATATGGAGATATAATACTCTAATCTCTAAAACCACATTTTATGTTCAACACAAACTATGCCATAAATGGTCTACTTTATAACCCTTCAAAAAGATGATAATAAAAAACCACATAAATAAGGGAAATAAATTTCTCATAATCAACATAACATTAATCACCCATATATCATAAATTATATCCTGGTTTTCATATAAAAAACATGTGAATAACTTTATTTGTCATTATCTTGGAACATGGTCATTTCCATAAATACATTGTGAAAAAATGAATTCTTTTTTATTCCAAAGACTAATGTATATATTCCTTAAAACCAAAAAACCTATAAACTCTACCCACAATATAATAAACCACTTTTCAAAAAAATATTTAATCAGTTCCAAGGTATTCGGTATTTGATATTACAGTTATAAATATATGATAAATAATTATCCAAATATTATTATCTCAACATTACAAACATATTAAGTGTTATATTTCCCTTGATCATGTGTTTCCCATGAATATAATCTTATCATTAAATTAATTTTCTAGTCCATCGGTACCATTCATTATATTCCTTTAATTCCTTAGAGAAAAACATAAACTGAACAATCCTTAAACAATTCCTAATTAATTTAACATAATTATTCAAAAAATATATATAAACCCTTAAATTATTCCACTTTATCATTAATCCATTAACAAGGATGACTCATCCTATTACTTAATACCACTTTCCATTCACATTTTACCTTTAGTGTCATCATCAGTAGTAACATAACCATTACTCATACCACGTTGCAGATTCTCTTCTTGATCATTCCACTTAGGACATCAATTTTCATAATTCCCATTCACTCCATATTTAAAGTAATCAACCATCGATGATGTCTTAGGTGGGAAATTATTATCATTAATTGACTTAATTAAACTTTTCATTTTTTCCTTTGAAGTTAATTGATATATATCATTATTTTCCATAGTCAAAATAACTTCTCGTTCCTCTAAGAAATTCACATGGGTGATTCCTCCCACATTATTGACATATAGGGAATTGAATATTATTTCTTATATGGTATCCATTACCTTAATTATCAGAAAGTTGTTTCCCTCTATTCTTTGGGGAGTATGAGATTTGATTAAGGTACAAGTTTTTAATTATGTTACAATAAAAATGTTTTGGCACGATCACAACATCTTTCACTCCAGTGATCTTCCCATTTAACTTCTTAATAGAAAATTATTAGACATATTCATTGTAAACCCAGTTCCTTATGGTTCCTTCCATTGAAAAAATTTGATAGAATAGTGTGAGAAACAAATATCATAGTGGTAAGAAATGTAATTATGACAAATCACTTATAGGAAGTCTAAATTATGAAACCTTATTTAATCTAATAAAAAATAGGATTATCACATGATACATGACTAGAAATATACTTAGAAATATCACTACGTATATTACTATTGATTTCTCATCCTATTTTGAAAAGTTTGATTAAACCTTTCCTTTGATACAAACTATAGTGACCCAGACTTAATGTACATAGAAATTAAATCATTTTAGATGAATATTCATAACATTAAAAAAGTACATGTTTGAGGAACGTAATATTGTATTTGGAAACTTAGAAATGTAATATTATATTGGTGAACGATCTTAAACATCTACCATAATGATCTTCCCCTATTATTACCCCTACACAAAACAATTCTTTATAACATGTGGAAAGTAAATTTAAGATAGGGGTGAGATCAGATTGTCAGTATGGTAAACATGGGATATTTTTTAGAATAAGTTGAGAAAAATGCTATGAGAACATGATCATGACATTAAAAAAACATTCCATGCAGATCAAAGCTCATAATCAAGAGTCATGGAATAAAGATTGTTATTTCATAATACATATACCATAAGATAATCTAGAGAATAATCCATGAAATCGTAACATAGGAATATGACATGAAATATGTGTCATACATGTAAGCATATAAAATAATTTCCTATAATTCGAGGCTCATTTCCAAAACTTATCAGGGAACTTCATGGGGGATAACCCTATTTGGAGGAAAAAAACCACCCTTTCCAATCATGGAACTTTTATTATAGTGGAATGGGTTCACTCCCAAAATCATATTAGTTGTCAAAGTTCTCTCCCAATACTATCTTAGTAGGAAAGGATCACTCCCAATAAAATTTTAATATTTATTTTTCACTCCCAAGACCATGTTAATAGAAAAATTCCATTACTGAACCAAGATTACTCCCCATTCCTGCCACATCTATATAATGAGATATAAATATTTATCTAATGCATTGGAGGGAGATATATGTACCACCTGTCTCATAATGAAATCTTATATAAAAGTTCCACAATTTCATAAACAATCATATAATGACACATGAATTGAAATGGGTATAATAAACATGTAATATTATCATAACCTATAGAAACGTTATATGTTTCATAATCATTTCATCAAATAATAACCCGTGAAAAAATCGGGTTTCATAATCATATAACCCATGAGATATAAATAGGTTTCATGAAAAAATTGTCATAAAAAATAAACCATTAAAAGGAATAATAAGAATAGTGAACTTGGATCATATCCCCAATAAAGGATAATATTTATCAAATTATTACACCTTATATGGGTAAGGATTTTGAAATATCACATTAAACATTCCTTAAGGAAAATAATTTTACTTTTAAAATAACCTTTTAAAAATGAAAGAGGTTAAAAAGAATTTTCTTTGAAAACCACATTGGAAAAATTATAAATGAATATATTAAAAATAATTTAAAACATTTATTGAGGAAAATATCCTTTCCACTTTTAAAAACACTTTTTATAACATAACACATTGTGAAAAATGTTTTATTTGAAAATAAACTTTAAAACTTATAAGGGATACTTTGAAAAACACTTTTTAAAGACACAGAAAAATTTAAAACCTTTTTATTTTTAAATAAACTACAAAAAATATGAATTAATATTTGAAAAAAAATGAACATAAAACATTTTTAAAACGTTTTCCTTTGAAAATAAACATGAAAACTTATAAAGGGATATTTTAAAATCACTTTTTAATAAAAACCCATTTTGAAAACATTTTTCATTAAAAACCAATTTAAAAACAATGAATTTAAAAAAAAATTGGAAAAAAAATTCATTAAAAGTAATCTTGTATTCTTGAAAATAAAGTTTCAATGAAATTTCTATCAAGACAACAGATAAATCCATACATGATGGACATTCACTTTTACACAGTAAAAAGTTTAGAAAAGTGACTTCATTAAAAAAAGAAATGAAAATTACTTTTAAAATTATTTTGTAAAAAGAAAATAAATGGTTGAAATTTTTTATTAAAAATAATTTTATAATGTTAAAACATGTTTTAAAACATTATTATAAAACCTGGTTTTGAAATAATACAAATTTCTATCCAAAGAGATAAATAAAGTCAGATTTTAATAAAAACATTTTCTTAGTTATATTAATTAAAAAAGGGTTTAAAAATGGAATCATTACATTAATATTTCACTAATAACTATTGTATAAGAAAGGTAATTTGATTTATTGAGATATGAATCATAATATTTCATCAACAGAAGCATAATCAATAGTAGTCTTAATGAATGATGAGATTGTATCGGTAAACTATTACCACTTTATTAACATTGAATAAAAATAACCATGAAAGAATAATTTAACATGAAGATTAAAATATCACAAATATAAGTAGATTCATGATATAACATGTAAAAAGGTGTATTACATACACCTCTTAATAGAATATAGGTGCATAATATAATATGTGTCTCAATGAAGGCAAATTGAAACAAAATTACATTACCAATTTTGTAACTTTTGAAACATGAACCCCATGAAAGAGAGATAATAAAATGGATATATAAATAAGAACAACTATAATTATAATAAACATATAATAAATTCATAGTAAGTATATACACTATATATAATAAAGGAGTGGTGAATATGGCATAAGTCTCACTAAAATAGATGTGAGACTAGAAATCCCCTTACTACTTGGGAAATTTCTGAATCATGATCCCCATGAAAGAATAAAATGAATTTAAAATTTTAACATCATTATATAAAAAGTCATAGGTAATTATATACACCACACAATAATAATAAGTGGTGAATATAACATATATATCAATGAAATACAAGTGATATGAGAATGCTCTTACCTATAGTCTTAAATTTCATCATACACATTCAAACATCATATATAATAAATATAAGTTTAATATAAATATAAAAAAGAACCATATTATTATATATTATACCATATATTATTTTATTATTAATTTATATTACATATTTATTAATAATTTCATGTTAATGCTATGTTTTGGGTAATGATCGCTTTGTTTTCTGTTTATGTTTTTACTTGTTATTCTTGATCCTCTTACATAGATCATAATTTACTTATTTAAATATTTTCAATAATGATATAAATATCCTATATATTAATTATATACATATTTATAATAATCTATAAATGATAAAAATATGAAATAGAATACAATGTTCATAGAGACGGTAGGCCATATGTACAGATGAACGTTGTTTCTGTTTTCTTGTGGAATTGAAAGAAATTAAATTACACATATATATATATATATATATATTATCATTAATTTATAATTATTACTTAATATATATTATATATGTTTACTAAATCTATCCTTAAACCATTCCATGTAGAGTGTACATGAATCACATCGCTTTTAGAAGGTTGTAATCCACACGTCCAAAAACGAAGTTATCGTGTTTCCACAAAGTGGAAAGTATGAAGGTATGGGTTATATAATAATTCCATAAGAATAAATAAATTATAAATATCATATACATATAATATAAAAATAGTGATTCCATCATTATTCTCAACCTTAAATGTGGTAATGGAAGAACCAACACCATCAGTATGCATGGTGGTACTACGTGGTACTCAAGAATGATGATTGTGTATACCATTTGATTGAAGTGTATATAGGTGTAGGTAAAACCCTTAACATAATAATATATAAGTATAATTTTTAAATTGAGTTTATTATATAATCATGGATTAATAAAAATTTAGTGTGTAGAGAATGAAATAAAACAAAAGTGCTTATTGAAGGATGTTACATCTTCTTTGGGTAATTCCTTTTCGTTTTCACCAAGCAACTAACTTTGACTGATTTATGAACAAATTGAGTCTTATATGATGAGAGAAGGAAATTTGGGAGCTTATTTGTGTAGTTATTAGCTAAGATAAATCTCTTGAGAGGTGTGAAGAAGTGATGGGGTGAGTGCCTATTTATAGTGGAGGAGGAGTGGAATTCATGTAAATATAAAAAGGTAAAAACTATTAACCCATCACGACCCGTCCCCCGGGGCCCGTGCCGTGACTACCCCAGGCCCGCCTTCCATAGGCTAGGGGAAGGTGACTAGCATCGAAAGGTGTATTCCCTAAAACTGGGAAGGCATTGCCTTTATAACCTGTAAACACACACAACTACGCACACAGCAAGATACAACCACAAGTCAACTGTATAGAAAAAAGTGTGCTCAATATAAAAAGGGTATGGAATAAAATCCCAATAGTAAAGGTACATGTAAAACTGAAAAACAATACAACTTAGAAAAATTAAAGAAGCTACTGGGTCATCCTACGAGGTTCCTACCAGAAGGGTATATATGGATCACTTCTTCATCACTCCACGTCGATTTGTCTCTTCGGTGTACCGACTCGTCATAAGGTCCTCCTCTAGGCACCATCTAGTCCTAGTACCCTCATGCACAATCAACGTTGTATGTCATATTCACCAAACACAACAAGGTGCAGGCATATCCCGTGCAGGTGTGAGTATAACGATACTCAGTAGGGACCCTAAGACCCTCAAGGTCTCACAAAATCCACGAAGGATAAACCTAAAAGAATGAAGTCAACTGCCAACCCTACTTAGGTATATGACCATACATGTACCTAAGTTATCAAGTATACCCATCTCAATCATGAGGAAATCTAGGATCCAACCCAAAAGCCCAAAGGTCAACTGTTCCACAAAGGAAGTAAAACCACAAAGGGAAGTACCACACAGGTACACCACACAGAATAATACCACCAAGGTATTACCACAAAAGAAGGTACCACACAGGTATGAACATAGCTAACACCAGGTATAACTTAAGTATAGTAGTAGAGATGATTAGATGTAACTACTGAATAATCATACTCTGTAAAGAAGCAGATACACACAGGATCGCTAGGAGTTGACCCACAAATGATCACTAAGAGATGACCCACACAGGATCACTAGGTGCTGACCCACATAGGATTTCTAGGAGATGAACCACACAAGATCCCTAGGAGCTGACCCACACAGTATCGCTAAGAGCTGACCCACACAGGATCGCTAGGAGCTGACCCACATAGGATAGCTAGGAGCTGACCCACATAGGATCGCTAGGAGATGACCCACACAGGATCGCTAGGAGCTGACCCACACAGGATCCCTAGGAGCTGACCCACACCAGATCTCTAGGTTTTGACCCACACAGGATCGTTAGGTGCTGACCCACATAGGATCTCTCTTCATTCTTCTCGTCACAGCTAGCTACTGGGTTCCCACACTAAGCCTGATCATCTCCGAGAGGATCTTCTCCACCAGTCATTGGTCGATACTCCAACTTCTAAAAAGTCCCATGGGGAAGTATCCCAAAGGACTGCCATGTGATAGGGGTCTCAATGCAATAGACGACACGTCATTCAGACGTCTGGTTTGTGAGTTATTAGCCTTTTTGTCCCGAGGGCCCGGTTGGATTCACGCTCAATCCAACCTGGCCATTCCCCAACTTTATTCAAAACTCTAGTGGGGTATACCAAAGGTACCGTCTCACCCAAATGTTTTTGTTGCTGCTGATGGTTCGTCAAATGGACATCCGGTTCCAAGGTTATGGCCCATGTAAAGTATAGGGTCGTATCTGGTCCGGGTCCGGTCCGAATCGATCAGACTGACCCAGCCCGACCCAACCCATTAGGCTGTGGGGGTGACTCAAGGGCATGGGGCGACTCAGCTGCGGGGTTTCCTTGAGGGAACGGGGTCGCGGGGTAGTGCGGCTAGAGCGGCTCGGCCGCGGGGGTGACACGAGGGCGTGGGGCGGCTCGGTCGCGGGGGTGCCATGAGGGTGCGGGGCCACAGGGTGGCTCAGCTGGAGTGGCTTGTTTGGGAGGGTGGAGGCCGCGGGGCGCGAGGCGGCTTGGCCAGAGTTTCTCAGCCAGGAGGGCGAAGGCCGTGTGGTGCGAGGTGGCTCGGCCGAGGGGGCTGCCGCGAGGGGAGAGGTTGCGGGGTGTCTCGGCCTGGAGGGGGGAGGCCAGGTTGCGGGTTGGCCGGGAAGGTGGAGGCGGCGGGGGGGCGATGGTCGGAGACGGAGGAGCACCGCAGGGCTGCGGATCGTCATGCCTTCATCGGCGGTTCTCGAGTTCCACCGGTGCCAACCGCCAGCACCGGTCGCCGTCACCAAAGTTGCCTTCTTTCATCACGAAGGATACACAATTCAAGAAGAATGGCGGAGGGGTTGGGTTATGTTTTTTTGGCCTGCAACCTACGCATTAGAGTGGTAGAAAGTTTCTTAACAAGAACAAGAATATCAAGAATGGGTAAATGAAATAATTCCAACACCCTCTCTACAACCCTCATCAATCACTATTCCCAATCCCGAAAAAGAATTAGAAGGGGAGAACATGGGAAGTGATAATCATATAGAAGTAAACCCCAACCTCGTTCGTTTGATTCTTTGAAGATTTCCCATGGGGACAAAGATGGTGTCATTGGGAATACATGGATGTTGGTGACGTCGGTGTTTCGTCGAATGTCATTTATTTGACATTGAAAATGTTCCTCGTCAACAAACGTCCCATGGAAGAAGTTGGAGTCAATGTCGGCGTCCTTTGTTGGCATTCTTCGTTGGAGAACTTTCTCCCAAGGATCCATCCTCCCAATTCCCCCAAAAATTCCATGTAGAAAACATAATAGATTATGTTGTCTATTTAGTTTATTGGCATAAATTCAAAAAGGAATAATTAATTAACTAGGTTGGAATAATAAATTTTGGAGGAGTTAAAGAGGCTCCCCCACATTTAATAAGAAGTTTGAGGGTTAATCCCATTAAAAGAGAGTTCAACGGGGTTTATACTCAGTTGGTCTCCACCATCATAACCTCTCAAAGGAGGTTTAGTTCAGGTAGTCCCCACCTATGAAACATCTACATTGGAGTTTTAAAATAAAATAAAATAAAATGTTACACAAATTTTATTTTAGTTTATTATTTCATGAAAAAACCCAAAAATTTACATTTACCCTCGACCAACTATCGTCGATGTGAAAGTATCCTTAAGAGAATATTGGTGTTGTAAGTTACATGGTGTCCTCAGATTTCAATTTTGATCACTAGTTCAAATGTTATAAAAACCCGCTCTCACATTTACTGAATGTACTCTAAAATAAGTTCAGAAATTCATTCTGGGCACATCGGGCCTCGGAATCATGCGTCGTCAATTTTCCTGGACTCGTAAAATTCCCATTTAACAGAAAAAAAATTATATGGAAATTTTGGGTCTTTACATTCTCCCCACCTCATGGATTTATGTCTTGTATGACACAACTCAAACTAAGGGAACAAGTGGGGGTACTGAGCACGCATCTGAGCCTCCCGCTCCCATGAGCTCTCCTGGAGGTTCCTGTGCTGCCCCTGAATGCACACCAGAGGTATCAACCGTCAACAAAGGACCCACTCTTGTTGATCCTCAATCTCAATTGGAACCTATGCAAAAGTCACCCCATCATTGATGTATAGCTCTCCATAGTCGATGACGTGGGAAGGGTTGTGCACGTATCTCCTTAGCTGGGATACATGGAAGACATTGTGCACCCGGTGCAACTGAGGTGGAAGAGCTAAGTTGTATGCCACCTCGCCAACTCTGCTGAGAACCTGAAAAGGTTCGATGAATCTCAGAGATAACCTTCCGCCTCGGCCAAATATCAATAAACCTTGATGGGGTGAGACCCATAGAAATACATGGTCGCTATCCTCGAACTCTAGAGGTCTCCCTCTCATGTCATCATAAGACTTTTTCCTTCTTTGTGTAGTCTTAATCTGCTCTTCGATGATCTACACTTTCTCTATGGTAGCTCATACCATCTATGGTCCCACGAGTACTGACTCTCCTGGGTCAGTCCAGCACAAAGGTCATATGTAAGGTTTCCCATAAAAGGCCTCAAAAGGTGCCATCCCAATGGTGGAGTTATAACTATTTTTTTATGAAAAATCCACCAACGGCAAGTGATCCTCCTAGCTGTGACCGAAATCGAGGACACAAGCATGTAGCATGTCCCCGAGGCTATAAATGGTCCGCTCAGTCTGACCATCCGTATGAGGATGGAAGGTGGTGTTCAAATAAATTTGTGTCCTGAAAGCCTCCTGCAACCCCTTCCATAGCCAGGATGTAATACGTTCATCACGATCAGATACAATTGTCGAGGTTACTCCATGTAGTCACGCAGTCTTCTGCACATAGAGAAGTCCCAAGATATCTACTAACCCCTTTTCTCATATCGGTAGGAAGTGGGCTGACGTGGTGAGTCGATCGACGATCTCCCAGATACAATCATGTCCCCTGGATGTACGTGGAAGTCCTGTCATGAAGTCCATGGATATACCATCCCACTTCCACTGTGGGACCTTGAAAGGCTGAACCAAGCCTGCTAGTACCTAATGCTCTACCTTTAATTTCTCACAAGTGAGGCATTGAGATACATCTATTACTGATTTCTTCATTCTCAGCCACCCGTGCTATCCTCGAAGATCATGGTACATCTTCAACACTCCTGGATTTACCGCTAGAGGGGATGTGTGGAACTCCCTCAACACTTCCTACCGAAGCGACACTGGTAGCATGGTATGTCCTATGAAGAGGATTACGTTCTCCCCACCTTCATAAAATCCATCAGGTGCCTATCCTATAGATATCTAAGCACGTCATGTCTCGCAGTCAGCTTCCCCATGATGCGCCTCCCTGACTCGCTGAAGAAGTGGGGGAGTGACTGTAAGAGACTAGAGAAAAGTTGTTCCATCTCTATCCATAAAGGATATCTGCAAAGCGGCCAGTTGCTCTGTCGCCTCGCCTAGCAGCTGTATACTAGACCTCCTGCTGATCGCATATGATACATTGTTCCCCTTCCCAGGAGTATAGACTATATTGAATTCATAGTCCTGGAGGAACTCAAGCCAACATCATTGTCTCAGGTTCAGGTCCTTCTGAAATAAGATATACCCTGAGACTCTTGTGATCCGAGTAGACTGTAAAACGTTCACTTATCAGATAGTGCCACCACATATTCAAGGCGGAGACCACTGATGATAACTCTAGGTCATGGGTAGCGTAGTTCTGCTCATGATGTCTTAGCTAGCGAGAAACATATGCGATCAATGATCCCTCCTGCATTAGGACACATCCAAGCCCGATCCCTAATGCATCACAATACACTACATACCCTACGCCCTCCTCTAGAAGCCTCAAGATGGGGGTAACTAGTCAAAATTTGCCTCATCTCCGGAAAAATCTGCTGGCATCCCTCCTACCACACAAAGGGTTTCCCCTTCTTCGTCAACACTAATAGAGGTACTGCTAATCTGGAGAAATATGGCACAAACCTCTTGTAGTATCCAGCCAAACCCAAGAAACTTCGTACCTCCGTCACCCTCCTGGGTGGATCCCAAGCAAGTACTGCCTCAATCTTCACTGTATCCCCTACAACTCCAGCCTCTGAAATGACATGTCCTAGAAAATGAACCTCTTGGATCCATAACTAGCAATTCTAGAGCTTACCATAAAGCTAGTGCTCTCATAGTGAGTCCAGTACTACCTGCAAATAATATGCATGCTCCTCCTCAGTAGTTGTGTAGATCATAATGTTGTCGATGAAGACTGCCACAAAGCGATCAAGGTATGGCTAAAAGATCCGGTTTGTGAGTCCCCTAAACACTTTTGGAGCATTGGTTACACATAATGGCATAACCGAGAACTCATAATTGTTGTACCAACATCTAAATTCTGTCTTCTGCAAGTCCTTATCTCATACTCTGAGCTGGTCACAGCCTGATCTGAGGTCTATCTTTGAGAACCAATGTTCTCCCTTCAGCTGATCAAAGATATTTTCATCCTCATAAGTGGTTACTTGTTCTTTACGGTCACCTTATTCAGGCGTCGATAGTCAATACAAAGCCTCAAGCTCTCATCCACCTTCTTGGAGATCAAAATCAGGGCTTCCCAAGTTGAAACACTGGTCCGAATGAATCCCTTCCCCTAAAAGTCCTATAGCTATAACTGTAGCTCAAAAAGCCCCGTGGGAGCCATCAGATATGCTAGTCTGGATATCAGTTTTGTCCCAGGGTACAAGTCAATGTAAAAGTCCACCTATCAGTGAGGGGGTAGACCCAAAACATCATCAGGGAATACATCTGCAGACTGGTCCACCACTACTGGATAACTTGGACTCTCCACATCAACTAATCCAAGGGTAAGGCTAGCCAACTGAGGAGTGATCGGCTGAACTCTCTTCCGGGTAAGTCCATCCTGTGCTGCAAAGGCTCCCTTCTCGCCGGTGAAGGTAAACCTAGTCCCATTCATGCAGACACACCACACTTTGCTCCTAAAACATTCAATCTGAGCATGGACTGTAGATAACCAGTCCATACCCAATATGACTTCATAAGGCCTCGACACCGCAACTAGAAGATATAAGTCGAAGCTCTTGCCTCCTAGAGTAAGCTCGCACTGCCAGAACCCATGCGTAATCGTCGAATCCGCTCCCGTATGAGTCTCTAGCCATAAGTATCGAGCCAACGACTCTGTTGAAATCTCCAAGCTCCGAACGCGGAAAATGGAAATAAAATAATGACTGGAACCTGTGTCTATAAGTACTGCAGCTAAGGTGGAATAGACATAGATAATACTTCATATTATCTCCAGAGCGCCGTGATCATAGGACTCAGCAGCATGGAGCTGAGATCGCCCAAGTCCTCCTACTCCCTATGGTCGGGGTGGACCTCATGGTTGTGGTGGTGGTAAAATATCGAATCGTTTCCCACCGTCAGCTAAACGGCCTGCTCCTCTTCCACGTTTTCCTGCTCCATGCAGACCTCCTTGGTCAAACCTCTGTCTCTGCCTGGGATGTCGTTCGACCATCAACTGATAATCCATACGGCGGGTTGGACAGTCACGAGCCATGTGACCCTACCTACTGTATGCGTAACACCACCCACTCTTGGTATGACTGGCTCCACCTCGGGTGCCCCGCACAACTGACCTTGAGTCATTTAGTCATCCTCCTGTAGGTCTGGCCTTTTTAGACATCTGCATCATCTGTTTTCTGCCAGCTACAGAAGACTTCTCTACGTGATGACTAGTGGTGGGTCACACTGCTGGTGACTGCTCAGAAAATAAAGTCTCAAATAATACGGATCACTCTAACACCCCCCTCCTATGTCAGGATGCTGAGTGAGATCATCAAAGCCCTGATCTCTTTCTTAAGCCCCTGCTTGAAGGTTCAGGCCCTGAAGAATGGGTCTCGTACCATATCTGTGGAGTAGCATGAGAGGTCAGTGAACCTCACTGAGTACTGAGCTACAATCATGATGTCCTGTTGCAGATAAAGAATCTCATGTATGCGCACTACGTGAAGAGTCTCTGGAACAAACTCTGCCCGAAACAGGCTCTCAAAGTCTGCTCAGAGAAGCATCACCTCGTCGTAAACCCAGAGCATCAAGTTACACCACCTGCATGATGCTGCATGTAGAAGGCTGGTGGAAAGGATCACCATGAGACCGGCTGGTGTCCCTACCAGTCGGAATACTCTCACTAAAGCCTCCAACCAATCCTCCGCTGCATGTTGGTCTGTCTCTCCCCTGAACCTAGGTGGCCTCTGGCACTGGAACTCTTGCAACACGCTCAGGAAGCATGCATCGTCTACTGCTAGGTTCAGTGGCATCTGAGTTCCAATGGGTAATGGAACCACTGGTGCCTCTACTAGAAGAGGGCCCTGCACTGAGGCCTCGTCACTCGGTGGGCTATCAGTGTGTACTATATCTGGAACCCTAGATAGATATCTGTGTGGAGGCATCCTGAAAAGAAACGGGTGCACCACAGTCAATAGGTTATACATGGTGAGCTAACTCAAAGTGATCACAATGAAGACTATTTCAAACACACATGAAATCAGTGTTTTCATGCACTAAGTTAGAAATCAGAAGTCAGTGTCCTGGTGTATGGATACGTCGGCCACCGCACCAATGATGGCTTCCATAAACTGATAACCACACTCACTACACTTAAATATATTGTCATTCAAAACAAATATCATATTCATATGATCTACGGTAGAACCGAACCCTTTGATAGCAATTTTTCAGGACCCGTCCCCCGGGGCCCGTGCCTTGACTACCCCTAGCCTGCCTTCCATAGGCCAGGGGCTGGTGACTAGCACCAAAAGGCATATTCACTAAAATTGGGAAGGCATTGCCTTTATAACTCGTAAACACACTCAACCACACACACAACAAGATACGAACACAAGTCAACTCTATAGAAACAAGATTGATGAAATTAAAAAGGGGTCGGAATACAAGCCCAACAGTAAAGGTAAAAGTACAACTGAAAAACAATACAACTGATAAAAAGGAAAGAAGCTAATTGGTTATCCCCCGAGGTTCTTACCAGAAGGGTAGGTACAGATCACCTCCTCAGAACTCCACGTCTATCAGTCTCCTACGTGTACCAACTCATTGTAAGGTCCTCCTCTGGGCACTTTCTAGTCCTGGTACCCTCAGTCTTGATCAACGATGTCTGTCGTCTGCACCCAACACAACAAGGTACAGGAAAACCCCGTGCAGGGGTGAGTATAATGATACTCCTTAGGGAACCTGAGACCCTCAAGGTCTGACAAAATCCACAAAGGATAAACCTCAAATAATGAATTCAACTATCAAACCTACTTAGGTATATTCCCATACATATACCTAAGTTATCAAGTATACCCATCTCAATCATGAGGAACACAGGGTCCAACCCAAAAGTCCAAAGGTCAATTGTTCCACAAAGGAAGGAAAACCACAAAGGCAAGCACCACACAGGTACACCACATAGAAGAATACCACCAAGGTATTACCACAAAGGAAAGTACCACATAGGTACGAACTCAGCTCAAACCATCTATAACTTAAGTATAGTAGTAGAGATGATTATATGTAGCTACTGAATCATCTTACTCTACAAAGAAGCTGACCCCCACAGGATTGCTAGGAGTTGACCCACATGGGATTGCTAGCAGCTAACCCACATAGGATCACTAGGTGTTGAACCACACATGATCGCTAGGATATGACCCACACAGGATCTCTAGGAGTAGACCCACACAGGATCTCCAGGAGCTGACCCACATAGGATCGCTAGGAGCTGACCCACACACGTTCTCTAGGAGCCGACCCACACAGGATCGCTAGGAGCTGACCCACATAGGATGGCTAGGATATAACCCACACAGGATCTCTAGGAGATAACCCACACATGATCTCTAAGTGATGACCCACACAGGATCTTCAAGTGCTGACCCACACATGATCTCTCTTCATTATTCTCATCACATCCATCTATTGTGCTCCTGCACTAAGCCTGATCATCTCCGAGAGTATCGGCTCCACAAGTCATTGGTTGATACTAAAACTACTAAAAAGTACCACGAGTTCTTATCCCAAAGGACTGCCATGTCATTTGGGTCTCAATGCAATAGATGGTGCATCATTCAGACACCCGGTCAGTGAGTTATTAGCCTTTTTGTCCCGAGACCCTGGTTGGCTTCGTGCTCGATCCAACCTGACAATTTCCCATCTTTATCCAAATCCCATTGGGGTACACCAAAGGGACTATCTTGCCCCAAGGTTTCTGGCACTAATGATGGGTTTTCAAATAGATTTCTGGTGCCATAGTTATGGCCCAAGTAAGTATAGGATCATATCTGGTCTTACACGGTTGGACCGACCCGACCCGTCCTGGGTCGACCCAGTTTGGGTCGGCCAGGACCGACAGGCCACAGGGGTGTCGTGAGGGCGCAAGGAAGCTCAGTTGCGGGGGTTCCGTGAGGGTGCAGGGTGGCTAGGCCATGGGGGTGCCGCGAGTAAGTGGGGTGACTCAGTCGCGGGGGTTCCGGGAGGGCGTGGGGTGGCTCAGCCGGGAAGGAGGAGGCGACGAGGTGTGAAGAGTCTTGGCTGTGAGGGGTGTAGCGATGGGTGAGGACGTGGGGTGGCTCAGCAAGGAGGGAAAAGGCCACGGGGTGGGTCGGTCGGGGTGGCTAGGTTGGGAGGGCGGAGGCCACGTTGTATCTCGGCCGAGGAGGTTCGGTAGGGAGGGTGGAGGCTATGGGGCAGCGCGACGAGGACGCAGGGTGGTGAGGGTCACAGATGACGGAGCGCTGCGAGGCACGAACTTCGTGGGGCAATGGGGCACCATACTTTTGCCGACGGTTCTTGAGTTCGACCGGTTCCAACCACCGGCACTGGTCGCCATCACTAAAGTCACATTCTTTAATCGCGATGGATACACCATTAAAGAAGAATGACGAAGGGTTCAGATCATGTTTTTTTGTACCACACCCTCCATGTTAGAGTGGAAGCAAGTGGATCAACAAGAAAAATAATATCAATAACGGTTAAAGGAAATAATTCAAACACCCTCCCTATAACCCTCCTCAATCACTATTCCCAATCCCACAAAATAATTAGAAGGGGAGAGAATGGGAAGTTGATAATAATATAGAAGTAAACCCCTACCTTGTTCGTTTTATTCATTGAAGATAGATCGCGGGGAAGGAGATGATGTCGCTGAGAATAGACGAATGTTGGTGACATCAGCGTTTCCTCGAACATCGGTTTTTTGACGCTGAAGACATTCCTCGTCAACGAATGTATCATAGAATAATTCAGAGTTGAAGTTGGAATTCTTCGTTGGCGTTCTTCATTGGAGAGATTTCTACCGAGGCTCCTTCCTCCCAATTCCCCCAAAAAATGCCAAGTAGCGAACATAATAGATTTTTTTGTCTATTTTGTTCGTTGGCATAAATTCAAAAAGGCTTAATTAATTAACTTGGATGGAATAATAAATGTTGGAGGAGTTTAAGTGGATCCCCCACATTTAATAGGAATTTTGAGGGTTTCTCCCATTAAAGTGGAGTGCAAGGGGGTTTATACTCTGGTGGTCCCCACAACCATAACCTCTCAAGGGAGGTTTAGTTCAGGTGGTCCCCACCTGTAAAACATCCACATGGGAGTTTCAAAATAAAATAAAATAAATTGTTACACAAATTTTATTTTATTTTATTCATTCAAAAAAAACTCAAAAATTAACTTTCACACTTGACCAACTGCTGTCGAGGTGAAAGTATCCTTAAGCGAATACTGGCACTATGATTTCAATGGTGTCCTCAGATTTTAATTCCGATCACTGGTTCACAATTTAGAAAAACCCGCTTGCATGTTTACTAAACATACCCAAACAAATGTTTATAAATTCATTCCGGGCACTCCGGGCCTTGGAATCACGCGCCGTTAATTTTTGCAGACTCATAAAATCTCTATTTCATTAAAAACAATTGCTTGGAAATTCCGAGTCTTTACCCGAGAAGTCTTACTTAAATAATTTTCCACCAATAATTTTATATTTTGTAGAAAATGGATGAATGTTATAAATATTTCCATTCAATTGATTTTTTAAATGTTTCTCAGTTATTTTTCCCCTTAAGTTAATGTTTAACAACTAAGTAAGCTTTTTTTACCTTAATCATTGTAATTAATTTTAATTACATTAACTAATAATTTTGGTCAAAAACTATGTTAACCATAATATATATTATATATTTTTATGATTCAAATTATGGAGTCAATTTTTAGAAATTATAAACAAAGAAGTAGCAGAATTTAATTTAAAATTAATCCTGCAGGCAGGATGAGACAACGAGTTTTTAAAGTAAAAATGTTCAAAAGGTTAAAATGATTTTATATGAATTTTTAATGTGAAATTAATTCCAATGAATTAATTTTTTACTAAACATCCCTATAATATCTTGAAATGGTCACCCAAGTCGATCCATGATATAGTTGGAAAGGCATTCCCAATTCCCATAGTCTAGAATCTACTGTTGGGCATCAACAAGGTAACCAAGGGAACTATTTCTCCCAATAACAAATAAATAAACTGAACAAAGAAAAGATAAGAAAAGCCCAATATATATTAATGAAACCAAAATAAAAATATTTTATACAAGTATCTGAAAAATATAAGAAACAAAAAAACAAACTCTAACTAAACCTGATGAATATGACATCTTCATATAACCTTGAGGGTCACTCTCCAATAACAAATCCGACCATCACTCCTGCTGATTAATACCAAAAACCCTACAAAAAAATATAAAAACAAGAAAGATTAATTAGCATGAGTATCAAAACTCGGTATGAGTGCCTAAACATATATATTCCCATTGAACTTTTAAATAAAAGAAACAACAACTTCATATTTGAAATACAATATAAAAAGTAATATTTTACACATACTTAACAATTTAAAATAAAAATGGTCCATTTAACTTTTTCATTTTCAAAACCAAGTTCCTTTTTCCAAGATGAAAACATTTTCATTTTCAAGGTAGAAATTTATTCTTTCATTTCAAACCTAGAACAAGATATTATAAAACATTTCTAAGAGAAAACATTTTCTATAAAACTTTGAAATCCAACACATTATTTTCTAAAGAAATACAAAACAAATGGTAGCATTACAAGGAACACATAGTAAGGTAAATGGAAATAATAACACAAGAGTACCCAACTAGAAATGTTTCACATTCATTCGTCACAAAATACTAAGTACCAATAGATATGGGTGAACCTAGGAGATCATGAATAATATAAAACATACTAATACATATTGAATAGCCCCGAAGAGAATGCCTCACTCAATGAAATCAAATACTCCCAATACGATTGTCCAAACCACACATTGTATAGGCCGAGAAGCACAATACCATAGAAATAAAACTCAATATATCCTCATGATATGGGCCACGAGCTAGTGTATAATCTAACAAGTGAAACAATAATTTTTAGAAAATTTAATAGTTATTCTAGGTTCTCCATGTCAAGATATAAATAGTTTGATCTAACTGAGCATCTAATAACATACACATAAATATTAATTACACAACAGGAATCACCTGAGTCACCACAAGGATCAATCTCTTTTTGTACACATAAAGATCACAAAGGAGTCCACATCGAGGATCTCCCATTTCTGCACAAATCAATGAGTCATGAGGATTCAACTATAAGGACATCCAACCCATTTAAAAAAATGGAAAGAGAATTATACAAGGATATTTTTCATGTTAAAAACTTTCACCATTTTCCAAAAAAAATCCAAATGGGCCTCATTTTTTTTTCACATAAACTATCATTTATTAAAGACCCAAAACCAGCTTCCCAAAATAGTATAAATACACCATTTTTTGTTTCACAATCATTTAAAAAAAATCTTGAATTTACACAACACATTTTCAAGACAAATATGTTTTATAAAAATTAAAAATGGTCTATTAGTCACCATTACATAACATTTTATCTGTAAAAGAACTGAGCTCACACCATTTAAAAGTCCAATCCATTTAAAAAATCAAGAAACACACTTCATTTAATTCCAAAACCACTTTTAAAACCCATTCAAATGACCCAATTAATCTCTTCACATGTCAAAAATATATTTACAATGTGAAATCCATGTCTTATATGTCAAAGATAGTTCAAAAAACCAACCATGTATTTCATTAAACTCTTGGTGCACAATATTTATCAAAAAAATCCATTTATCACAATGTATGGGAGAAATCACCAATTTTCACGCTAATTTTGTTTGGAATGATCACACATAAATATTTATTAAATGAGGGATGTCTAAAAATCATGAAACCGGTGATTCTTAAATTAAAAAGGAAGGTGAAAAGGGAAAACTACCTTGAGCTACAAACTCTTCAACAACACTCACCAAAAATTACACCATGAAGGTTCCAAGAGCCAATATCTACCAAGAATCACCTTAAACACACAAAACCCCCAACATAATTCAAGGGAAACACAAACCCTAGATCCACATGACAATAGGATAAAGATATCTTAAGAGAAAATGGAAGAAAGAGGAAGAGGGATAAGGGGAGGGGGAGACCATAAAGATCTATACCCAAATATTTATGAGCCACCTTAGATCTATGCTAAGGGAGGGATTAGAGGATTAAATAAATAATAAAGTGCTTCCCTAGGGCCGTATGAACCAAGTAGGCGGAGAAATTGGTGGATTTGGGGTTAAATTCCGTAAGGGTAGTCTAGGAATTTATTAATTTGTAATATTTGGATAGCTCTTGTGGTTTGGCCACGTGGTTTATCAAACCATCTCCCAATCATGTGCCTCTTACTGAACACACTTGGGAACCTATACAGTTTGGTCATAAGGTTTAAAAACTGTGAACCAATCTTGTGAAATGGTTTTGTCCCAAGATTGTGGGTCCTCACACACATTAAAAATGGTTTGACTAATCGTGCATGGGATGTTCACCACACCTCTTCCACCAATACTTAAGCTACACAGTTTCCTAGATAAGGCTTCATGGTTTATCGAAATCATGCGCTAACCATGCAATAAGATAAAAACACACTGAAACTCAAAACCTAAAACCATCACAGTGAAGCTCAAGCTATAACTCCAAGGACCAAAGAAAAACTAGAATATTAGTTCAAATTAAAAATATGGGTTTGAAAAATCTCCCCACCATTAATTCTTTTCACCCCTAGAATGCCACAACATTTTTAGTCGATCGATCAAATAATAAGGATTTGGACAACTGCATAATCCAACCACTTAAACTAAGAACTTCTCGATCATAGCAAAACAAAACTTATACCTATCACCTGAAACAAAACAACTAGAACTACTCATCTTTATAAGAGAACAAAATGAGACTTGTGGTGGGTATCCCCACTATGTAGAACCAACTATCTCAAACCATCCTAGAAATCCCCACACAGACTAAACCCCCACCACAAGGGGGACCCAAAAAAAGAACCTCCAAACCAAAACGAAAGAAACAAGATAAATTTCCCACAATACATAAAACTTCAACATGTTCTTTTAAACCACCCAGTCTCCCCAACAGAGGTGATATGAACAAATATAGGGCCTTCCACACCCCTAATAATATATTGGATGCATGAAAATCATCACTCCAAGGCCTATGGCTATAGCCTTGATGGTCAGTTAATATATTTCACCACAACTAGAAACTATGGTTCCTCAATTAGAATTTAGAACCTCATGCATAACTAACATATCATAAAGCACCATGAACTCTCTTTTCCCAAATAAAGAGCATGAATAATACACCAATACTTATAACAGAAGAATGTTGGATTTCCAAAATAAAAACCCACTTTTATTGAAACATAATTTATCAAGAAATAAACAACATACCCTCTAATTTGAAGAAAAATAGAACACCATCACATAAAAGCATCAATACAAAAGAAAACAATAAAATATAAATAAACTTCAAACTGAACCCAAAAATCACTCTAATCCTATGAAATGGATCCACATCACTTATTGGAAATACCTTAACAGAATTGTTGTAAGTGGACTAGGCACCCAAAAACATGATTGGTATTTGGTGTGCCTGAAAATGATAATGTATTACGATCTGACTCACTTCACTGATGAAATAGCATGATCCTTATAACGACCCACACTTTACATACATTGTTAATACTTCAAAATTGAATCACTCTTATTACAACATATGACAAAACCACAAAGGACTGTATAGGTATAGTGTCTTTAGAAACTGGGGAAACATAAACAACTGGTTCATAAATCTTCTACAGTGTCTCCCATTTATTTCATCATATCTAGGGTCCCTTTTAGCATATTCTACTTAATATCCATCTTCCTGACCTGGGGAAAAGAAAACATAAAAGGGTGAGCTCAAATGCTCAGCAAGGGCAAATAAAGGAAATAAAAATCATATCATATCTTTATGAAAATCAAAACCTGCAAAAGAGATCATAATATCTTAACATGGAATAAATCATAGAAGTGAAAATGAGATCCCCATAACATAAAACTTGAAACTTTGTGGCATGCACACATAATCATGGAAAATCATTTCTTGTTAGTCATGACTCATTGCCAAGACTATCTTAGTGGACAAAGTCCCTTTCTGAACCGAGTTCACTCCTCGTTTCAGTCCTGTATCACTGAACCGAAATAACCTTCCGTTCCAGCCATGCCTATCTCATGAGATATAAAATCTTTACCCAATGCATTGGAGGGAGATATAGGTCCCACCCATCTCTTAATGAATCCTTTCTTATGTGTGCCACAAAATCATAAATCATACATCATTGCATAACCCATGTAATAAAAATGGGATTCTTAAACAACATGACATCATAAAACCATTCATATAAGATAAAGGAATTCATAAACATAATTCCATCACAACATAGTCAAATAAATGTAAAAATATGGATAGAAACAGAACCCTTTATTATCTTATATGGAAAATAATTTTGATAAAACTCTTGAATTGAATTCTTGAGGAAAATATCCTTTCTTCTTCAAAATCAATTTATTTTCACAAAACATCATGCAATTTTAAAAGAAAGATATTTTATTGAAAATTGTCATGAAATCTTTTAGAGGAAGCTTCATGAAAATAAGGCTTTATAAAACAGTATAAATCCGTTCATGCCGTATAAGTTAAAAAAAACATTCTTCGTACTTTTGTCGGAAAAGTCAAAAAGTACCTCGTACGAAAAAACTACAAAAGATTCCTTTCATATTCTTTACTAAAAACTCACCGAAGAGTAAAATTGGATTTAAACTATTGTAAGTGGATGGAAACAATATTACATATTGAAGGAACATGGATGTGGATGATAAAATACACCCCAGTAAATACTTACGAATAAACAATCTCGGATAAAAATGAGATTGTGATATTTCCCTTACCTTAGGTCCAATTTGCTTTGTACGTGTCCGAAGCTCCTGTATAATGGTTTAAATAATGTTATTGACTTATTCCAGAATCATACATATTTATATGATATCATATATGGTCATATTATTAGCTTCTTGTTAGTAATATTTCATTGTTACTTGTTACTCGGGTCTTTATAACTTTTTGTTCTTATGCGTGTTTTGTCGAATAAATTCTTATTCTTATATTTAGGTTATAGATAATTCATTTCCAGAATGGTATTAGTGTAGTATATACCATATTCATTCATTCAATTCATTTATATAATCAATATTAAATGAAGATCATGTAGAACGAGTCGCATCACATCGTGGAGACGGTATTCCGTACGTACGCACGAGTGATGATATCGTTCCTATGATCGTGGAATTGTATTGGAGTATATATATATATATTATTTCAGTATCAATATTACTTAATAATAATCATATATAGTTACTCATTACACCATTATACCCATCCTTGTAAGGTGATGGTGGAAAATAGATTACACCACGGCGTGGAGACGGTATTCCGTACGTACGCACGCGCGGTGATTTCATTTTTTCCGTAGGATGGATAGAAGGTGAATTAGGGTTGTTTCATATTTATAATAACATATCAGTATGTAAGTAATACTGATGTTATTACTTTATCATGAAACAACTAAAGAAGAAGAAGTTGAAGAAGAATGAAATTGAAAAGATCGGTAATGGATATTACCTCTTCTTTGGAACGCCTCTTTGAATCCTCCACTTAAGGAACTAAGATTGGTCTTTGGAGAAGACCAGGACCTCTAGGATTATTCTAGGGAAGTGGAGAGGAGAAAATGGCAGGGGTTGGCCGAGCTTGAGTGCTCAAATTGGTGTGAGGAGGAGGGGGAGGAGGTGCCCTTTTATAAGGGAGGAGAGGGGCACCTTAGGAATATCTCAAAATATTATTTTATATTAAAGTCAAAATCGGTTTATAATGGTTCCAAAGGGTCTTATTTCGAAGCTAAAGTGGGGATGGGTCGAAATCCTATCAACCAATAGAATTTAGACAAGTTTAGGATATTATTTTAACCTTATCAATTAAATTTATCTCTAAGTTAAATAATTTAACTTTTACCATGTCTTTTTGTTTTCTTTCACTATATGGTTAATACACTTACTATAACATGCCAAACGAACCCCAAATTGTTTATTATTAATATATATATCCTTATCTAAGTCATTTGGCCGAACCATAGATTTTTAGGAATAAAATAACAATTAATAATATAATATTTGATTTAAAAACTATTTTGTGTCAATTTTGACACTATTTGATATATGATTTTTGTGAAAGTCATAACAGAATTATATGTTCGAACCAAGTTGATTAAATCAACACTAATATATCATAGTAACCTAGAAAATTAGTGGAATTCATAAAAAGTCTCAAATTACATTTATTTTGGTATTTATATTATCAATTTTTTCAATATTTCATTAATAAGATAATTACTGCATCATCTTTGTGTCATAAATAAATTAAATTATTTGATGTCTAAAAATTACAAATAAAATACCATAATGTAGGAAATCTTTTTAGCTTTCTAATGAATATTTACAATCGAATTTATCTTATGTATAACCCTATATTAAAAATGATTTACTTATTAAACTTTGATTTTAACTATTTTAACCCTTCTTTAAATAAATTAATAATAAATGTCCTAATCTAATCCAAGTGGGCCTAAATGGTCATATTTTATTCCTAAGTTTGTTTTTGGTCGAATTACACTTGTCCAATAGAATTAGGACATGTGTTAGGGTAATATTAATATCATATTTACCCTTATTTACCCTATTTACTATTAACCGCGGTAAAAATAGTAAAAAGTTACTATTCACCAAAAAATTATTTTCATCTCATTGAACCACATTTTAGTCCTTGATATTAACCGTGTCTCTCGGATTTTTGAAATTCCATTCACAGAAGCGGTAAAATTAAGTTTTATGCAAAATTCAGTTTTTAACCTACCACTTAGTGGTTTCACTATTCATCAAAAATTGAAAGTTTTCAGAAAAATACCAAAATTTCACCCTAGGCTAATTTCGATATTCTGAGTCCGAAAATGAAGTCCATTTTGAAAAATAAAATTTATAAAATTTCAAAAAGTGGTTATTACTATTCATAACGACTAGTTTTAATAGCATATTGTTGTTTAGTGAAACTCGGTATTGCGTACGACGCAAGCTATCGAGGAAGGTTGCGATTGCGTGTAAAGCAAGCCAAGCAAGTGTTGTGTAGAAAAATATTCCTTTGATGATAACATAAAAGTCTCGGGTGTTACAATCCTACACCTAGAAGAAGAAGACATAAGATCCAGAGGCCTTTTTATTCCACAACTAGCACCAAAAAATTTAGGATGATTCCCCATTATCGTACTATAATTCCCCTCACAGCTTCCAGAAACTAAAGGAAGGAAGACTACCATAGGCACTCCCACTATTAGAACCTCCACATGAACTACTTGCCTCACCAGATCAAAAAAATGTTAGATTTAACACTAAAAGCATTGACTGAAGATACAGAAGAAGCCTACACTCGAAATCATAATCCTTCAAGGAATCATCAGAAATAATCCCTAGATCATATAGAACAAGATCTAAAAATAGATAGTATAACTCCAAAATCAACCCATCACCTTTCTATATGTAGCACATCTAAATTCCCTTCCTTGCCTTAATCATCTCAGATAAGTACTGTCAGATGAATGAAACCTTGAAGAAATCCCATGTAAGATATTCTTGAGGCATATACCAAGATATTGAATTTCACCACTTCTAGGTTGTCCCTTCAAGCATAGAGGTGGAAAAGTTCACCTTTAATGACTTTGGAAACTCAATGAGTTAGATTTTTCTTTTTAATTTTCCACATCCACTATTTCACTTTGTAAGAATCTGATTGACCATAAAAGAGAGGTGGATCTAACTTTTGAAACTCAAGAAAAAAATCCTTTGGATGATCAACTAGAAAACCTTCTAACGAGGAACCACCTGTAGCTAAAATTTAAATATCCATCGAATATCTATTTGAGAAAACACTAAGTAATAAGAATTACAATAGATCATTCAAAACCAACTCATTAATCAGTGTTCTCAGACTCAAAACACTTCACAAAAAAACTTCCCAAAACATAGGGAAAACAATCCGCACAAACACTAGCTTTCAAAACATCAAAATTTTCCTCTTAAAACATTTTTGAAGGAAAACAATCCTGGTGGGTTTCACATACACCAATGGTAATTCTTAGATTCTCACTCACATGCACATTCTTGTTCCACCCTAAGAAATCACCAACCATGCCAATATAGGCACCCATATACCCATATCATCATCTAACCACTCCCCACATATATTTATACATGTGAGAACTCATGGAAACACCAAATTTTAAGACAATGTATTCCATTTTCTAAAAAAAACATTCCACCTATGTTTTCATAATCTTGGTCCACTTCCCATTTCAGTGCTCACAAAACTTTTCAAAATCCTACTAACTAAAAAGTCAAAAACCATTTTAAAATTATACATTTTAAACCATTTCAAAATATAAATCCCATGAGTCCCATTAAAATATTTTTCAACAGCTCAATAAATTCCATTCCATTAATACCATTTGATTAAAAACCCATTCTTTATAATTTAAAACAAATCCCAAAACAAACCTATGTTTTAAAATGAAAAATCTTGATAAACCCTATTCCTTGATTATATAAATCCAATCTCATTAAACCAATCTCATTTTACCCCAAAGGGTTATTTTACAAAAAATTGTTTGTTTAAATACTTCCACAATGTTAATTATGAAAATCCATTTTCCACTTTCCAAAAATCCATCCACTACCACTAAAATAAATTTTTCACAATTCCAAAAAGAGATCCTCCAAAATAATTTTTAGAATATAGTAAGACCCCAAGAAACTCACAAAGGGGAACTAGTGTTAGTGGGTGAATTATCCATATGGTTTGCAGCCATATTTCAATTGAAAATAGGGTATTATAAGGCCATGTCACTGACTCCCAATAGATTTCTAGGCCTTGAGAGCTCACTGAGACAACTAGAACAACTCCCATTTCACACACCAAATACGAGAAAAAAACATAAGAACCAAAGGAACCAACAAAATCAGACATCCCATAGATATCCAATGCCTGGTATAGAAAGTGTTGGCCAGGAACTCCCTCATACTTACTCCCTGAGGTTCTGATAGTCCTAATACTTTTACCTTAACATCCCCAAATAATAAAGGGCACTCCAAAAACTAGTTTGTTTAAGGAAAGATTTATCTGATTCCATTTTGTCATGAACCAGAATAGGTTTACCCCAAACTGGTCGCCCGAGCTGATCTACTAGATGGACCGAAGGGTATTCCCGATCCCTATAGGTTGGAAACAAGTGTTGGGAATGAATAGAGTAACAAAGGGAATGCTTTCACCAAACAATAAATAAATAAAGTGAATAGTGGAAAGATTAAAAAATCAACCCAATATGTATAAATATAAAAACTAAACATATTTTATAAAATAATATTAAAAATATAACAAAACTGGAAAAAAACTCCAACTGAACCTAAAGAACGTAACTTCTCTACGTGACCCTGAGGGTAAACCTATGATACCACATCCAACTATCTCCTACAACAATAGATACCAAATGGAAACCTACAACAAAATAGAAAAAATAAATAAATATAGTTTTGAGTATTAAAACTCTGTGGGAATGCCGAATCATATCTATTCACAATGAACTTCCCCTAAAAAAATAAAACATCAACTTTAGGTTTGAAATAAAATATAAAAAGTATTATTTTACACATAATTTCAAATTTAAAACCAAACAGGGACTATTTACCTTTTTTATTTCCAAAACCAAGTTCCTTTTCCAAGAAGAAAATAGTTATATTTTCACAAAGGAAAGTGATTCTTTCATTTCATAACCAGATCAAGAGAGTTTAAAACATTTCTAAGAGAAAACTTTTTCTATATAACATTAAAATTCAACCCATCACTATCCAAAGAGATACCACACACAAGGGAACATCACAATGATCACATAGTAAGGTTAATATAAATAAGAAAACAAGAGTAACTAACCAACAATGTGTCACATTCATTCGCCACCCACAATTAAGTGCTGATAGACATGGGTGAGATTAAGAGCTCATTAATAATTAGGATCATAATAAATCATGTTGACTCATCTCAGAAAGAATGACTCACTCGATGAAATCAAATACACCCAACATGCTCAGCCACAACCCACATAGTACAGGCTGAGGGGTAAAATATCATAGCAATAAAACACAATATATCCTCATGTTATGGGTCCCTAGTTAGTTCATAATATAACTAGAGCAACAATAGTTCTTTAAAATTTAATAGTTATAGTAGTTTATCCATGTCAAGAGGTAAAAGGATGAGCCAACTAATACCTACAAAAAATCCTGTCACATGAAAATATATATTAATTACACAATAGGCATAATCCAAGTCACCCTAAGGATCAATCTCTTTCATTTCCCACATAGATCACAATGGAGTCCACATTGAGGATCTCCAATTTCCAAACTAATCAACGAGTCGTGAGGATTATTCAATGAGGACATCCCAATTATTTAAAAATAAGCTCGATAAGAGAATTATCCAAGGAGAGTTTTCATGCTAAACTCTTCCACCATTTTCCAAATATTCCCAAATTGGCCTCCTGAACTTTTTCAAATAAACCATAATTTATTAAAGAACCAAAAACACCTTTCCCAAAAGGTAAAAATACACCATTTTTCATTTCAAAATCAATCTTCATATTTCTCCTAAATATTCACATTACATTTTCCGGAAAAAATCAGTTTTATAAAAATTCCAAATGGGTCATTAATCACCCTTACAAACAATTTCACCCTCAAATAATTGAATGAACACCATTTAGAAGTCCAACCCATTTAAAAAATACAAGAACACAATTCCTTTAAATACAAAACCACTTTGAAAACCCATAAAAATGACCCAATTAATCACTTCACATTCCATAAATATATTCACAACACCAAATACATGCCTTAGATATCACAAATTATTCACAAAATCCAATAGTGTGTTTCATCGAACACTTGATGTGAAATTTCAAATAAGACAATTCCATTAATCACAACGAATGGGAGAAATCACCCCTTAAACACCAAATAACTTATCCAAATATCACAAATAAATATTTAATATATGGGAGAGGTGAAAAAAAATGAAAACAATGATTCTTAAATTTAAAAAGGAAAGTACCGAGGGAAGTCTATGTGAGACCACAAACGCTTGAACAATGTACACCCGAAATCACACTAAGAAGATTCCAAGAGCCAAGATATAGCAAGAGGAACATTAAAAACAAAAACACCCCAACATAAATCAAGGTAAAAAAACCTTAGATCCAGATGACCTTGGGAGAAAGATATATCAATTGAAAATGGTATAAAGAGGAAGAGAGAAGAGATGAGGGGGAATACCTTGAATATCAAGCCCCAAACATTGAGGAAACACCTTATATCTACACAAAGGGAGGTAGGAGAGGCTTGAATAACAAAGAACGATCCTCCATAGTGTTGTACGACCCTATTAGGATGATAAATAGATGGATTTGGGGTTAAATTATTATAAGGGTAGTTTAAGAATTTCATAATTTTTAAGATCTGTACTACTCGCATGGTTTAGATGCATCGTTTATAAAACCATGCACCAACCGAGAGACCCTTTCTGAACATACCTGGTCACCTAAACGGTTTGGTCGTATGGTTTACAAACCATGCACCAACAATACGAAATGGTTTTTTCCCAAGACAATGGCTTATTGTACACTTTAAGCACGGTTTGAATAATTATGCATGGGTCGTGCTCCCTGCCTATGCCTCCAACACTTGGAAAAAATGGTTTCTTGTATAAGGTCTTATGATTTACCCAAAATATTTTCTAATCGTGCACTAAGATAAAAACACCTATAAACTCAAAACTTAAAGTTGTCATGCCCAAAGCTCGAGTCATAACCCTAAGGCTAAAAGATAAACTACAACAGCGGTCCAAAAAAATCTGGGTGTGATATAATTTATATTAATAAATGTAAAATTAATTTAAATATATTTTAAGACCAATTTAAAATATAATTTTACTATATAAAAAATTAGATGAAATTTTTGTTTTAAATTACAACTTGGTGTTTTTCAATATTCATCAAAAAATGAAACTTCTCATAAAAACACCAAAAATTTACCCAAAGTAAATTTTTATATTAAAATTTCATAAATAAATTTTATTTATCCAAATAAAATTTTGAAAATTTCAAAAAATATATTTAAAATAGATGTTCCATAAAAAAGTTGTAAAATTACTTTTCAGAAAGAATATATATCTTTATGCATAAAATTTGATTTGTTATTATCTATTGTCTATAAAACACATAAAATGAATTTTAAATAGTTCAATTATTATATATATACATATTTCATTAAAATCATTTAGAAAGATTTTTTTAATTAATTTATTGAGGTAAGACGTGTTTAATTTCATAAATATAGTTTTCCAGTAAAATATTTTCTATTTTATAAAAAGGGTTTCATTTTAATTTCTAATAAATTGTTTAGAAAATAATTATTTTTATATTCATGTGTGAACAATATTTTCTTAATTTATTTAATCTTATTCATAACTGCCATTCTAATGGAAAGGTAACAACTATAATAACATTTTAAAAATAATATTAATAGTACATTGTGGTTTGGTAAAACTTGGTCTTTTGTGTAACACATGCTTTTAAAGGAACTCGATATTATGTGTTACACAATCCAAACATAGTGTTTCATTTACCAAAATCTAATTTAAGTGTTGCATGTAGACTGAGAGTAACTTGGTGTTTTCTACAACACAAACCAAACATAGGGATTTCATATAACACAAGCTATATTCAATGTTTCATGAACTGAAAAATATCAAAAAGATCAAATTAATTTGAATAAAAATATTTCAAAAAATCTCAGGGTGTTACATTCTACCCCATTAAAATGAATTTTTCTCTCAAAATTCATCTGGGTTATCGAATATTTAATACTATAAACTTAATTTCATAGAAACCCACATCATAAAGAGGAATGATAAAACTTCATTTAAAAGGGAATGTTAAAAACATATCAGTTACCCAAGGTAACTCAAATCTAAGTTTCCATATATGATATAATTGGTGGAATGTGAAAACATGTACACGAAATATAAATCTAACTTTGAAGTTCTGAGGGAGAGTGATAGAGAACATAGTTAATAAAAAGTTAACTATCACAAATCCATAACAAAAGTGGATTAAAAAGGTCATTGATATCATCAAAAATAATGATAATAGGAAAACATTTTATTTCAAGACCCTTTATCTAAATTTAATTAATTTTCATGAGGCGATACACTTACTTGATTTCAACAAAAAATAACCCTTTTTTTCATTGATCAACTTTTAATTCATCATTAGTCTATGAAATAATGGTGAATTTTTCATTTCTTAAATAATTATAAGTTCATGAGATCCATAAATAAAATGATGGGTCATTCCATCTATATTTATCACAACAAAATGGTTAACACATGTTATCAAATATGAATAAATAATCATATGGTTATATTAATCTCTAAAACATCATCCAAACATTAACCTAAATCATTCCATAAAGGGTTAAACTTATAACCTTTAAAAAATATGAAAATCCAAAACATTAAAATAAGGTCACTAAATTTCTCAAAATTAGTTTGACATTAATACCCTATATATCATAAAGTAGCTCTTGGTTGTCACATACAAAACATGTGAATACCTTAATCATTTATTATCTTGAAAAAAGGTAATTAATATAAATCCTTAGAGAAAACATGTATTCCTTATTATTCTAAAAATTATTGTACATATTTATTAAATCCCAAAAACCTGTAAACTCCATCCATTATAGAATGAAAATATTTTTTTAAAATCCTTAATCAGTTATAAGGTAATAATGACCATCCATTTTAATTATTCATATGTAATATATCTTTATCCAAACATTATTATCTCAACATTAGGAACATATTAACGATTATATTTCTCTTAATCATGTGTTTCCTATGAGTATCACCTTTCCATTAAATCAATTTTCTAGTCCATTAGAACCATTGCACATATTTTTGTAAATACATAGATAAAAACATAAATTTAACAATCCTTATATACTTAAAAATTAATATAACATAACTATTGATTCCAACTACATAAACAATTCAATTATTTTACTTTATCCTTAAGTCGTTAACAATGATACCTCATCTGATTACTTAATACCACTTTCCTTTCACATTTCAATTGTAGTGTCGTCATCATAAACAATATGACCATTACTCATACCACCTTTCTGATTACCTTTGTGATCTTTCCACTTAGAAAATCGATTTTCACAATTCCAATTCATTCTATATTTAAAGAATTCAACCATTAAAGATGTATTATGGAGGGAGTTACTCTCATTCATTATGTTAACTAATCCTTAAATTTTTAATTGTATTTACTTGCTTTATGTCCTTCTTTTATATAGTCAAAACATATTCTTATTCCTCTAAGACAATCACCTTGGTTATTTTTCCCACATTCTTAATAAGTAGGAAACCTGATCTTTTTTCCTCTATGGTATCTATTACCCGAAATCTGAGTGAACCATTTCCTTATCTTCTTTATTGATTCCAAGAGTTTATTAAGGTTTATGTTGTTAATCTTGTTCAATGAAAAATTATTTGTCATGATCAAAACGTCCATCACCCCATTGATCATCCTATTTGACTGCTCATTAGTAAATTTTTATCACAATCAATATTAACCCATTTCTTTCTAGTTCCTACCTTTGAATGAAACTATAAATCATAGTGTGTGAAAAACATATCATATATGAAAACCAAATAATCCTGAAAAATCACTTATAGGATGTCTAAATTATTACACATTATTTAATTTATTTCAACATAGGTTTATCCTTAGAGGAATCCCTAGACATATCCTTAGAAATATCCCTTTGGATTTTACTAATGTTTTCTCATATTAGTTATAATGTTTGACTAAACATTTCCTTTAATACCAACTATAGCAACCTTGGATTGACATAGATAGATATTATATTATTTTAGATGAACATTCATCACATTAAAAATGTACACTCTAGAGGACTGTAATAGTTTAGTGTATTTAGAAACTCGAAAACAAAATATTCTATCTTGGTGAAAGGTCTTCAATATATCCCAAAAATATCTTCCCATTTTATTACTTCTACTTAAAACATTTCATCATAACTTGGGGAATGGAAATATAAGAATGGGGTGAGCACATATACTCATTAAGGGTATAAAATTGTGATAAGTAATAAAAACATGAGAAAAATGGTATGATAACATGAAAGTAACATTAGAAGATCACACCATATATATAAAATATCATAATCAAGAGTCATGGAATAAATATTAGTAGATCATAAGACATGAATCATAAGATAATAGAGAGAATAATCCATGAAATGATAACTTAGGAATAAGACATATAATTTGGGGCACACAAAAAATAACATAAAATCCTTACCTATAAGCAAAGGATCATTTCCAAAACATATCAGGGAACTTCATGGGGATACCCCTATAGGGTGGGACACAACACCATCTTTAATCACATCTCATTTCTTATATTGTAATTATTTCACTCCCTAAACCATCTTAATACTCAAGGTTCACTCCCAAGACCATCTTATTAGCCACATTTCACTTCCAAGGACATATTCGTGGTTAAGGATCACTCCCAATACCATCTTAGAAGATAAAGTATTTTACTAAACTGAGTCCAGTCCCTATTAAAAACATTTCTATCCAATGAGATATAAATATTTACCCAATTAATTGGAGGGAGATATAGGTCTCACCCTTCTCATAATGAAATCATATATACATATTTTACAAGATCATAAAAAATCATATCATAACCCCTGAAATGAAATGTGTATCATAAACATGTTATATTATCACAACCTATATAAAGGAGTCAAGTTTCATAATAATTTCATCAAAGCATAATCCATGGAAATAAGTGGGGTTCAAAATCATATAAACCATGAAATAGAAAAGAGTTTCATAAATAACATATCATAACAAACATACACCATTCAATGGAAGAATAATAATGGTGACTATGGATCATATCCCCAGCAATGAATAATCTATATCAAATGATGAAATCTTATATGGATAAGTATTTTGAAATATCGCATTGAATATTTCATAAGGAAAATAATATTTATTTTAAAATCAATTTTTAAAACATGAAATAGTTTCAAAATCCTTTTTATTGAAAACCAATTTAAAAAAATATGATGGAATATTTTAAAAATAATTTAAAACATTTATTAAGTAAAGTATACTTTATAATTTTTAAATTCAGTTTTAAAACATAAAACATTTTTTAAAACCTTTTTATTTGAAAATAATATTTAAAACTTATGGATGAAGATTTGAAAAGAACTTTTTGAATGTAAACAAAATTGAAAAACATTTCTATTTTAAAATAAACTTTGAAAATTATAAAGGAAGATTTTATAAACTCTTTTTTAACATGAAACATTTTCAAAACCATTTTCTTTAAAATACACTTGAAATTTTATGAAGGAGGCTTTGAAACACACTCTTTAAACATAAAACATTTATAAATATTTTTTCACTGAAACCGAATTTTAAAAAAAATTATAGAATATTAGGAAAAACAATTTCATTAAAAATAATTTTGTAAAATTCCAATGTAATATTCAAATAAATTTTGTTCTTGATGATACATAAATCCATATATGAAAAACATTCATTTTTTACCGTAAAAAGTTCAGAAAAGTTCTTTCTTCAAAAAAACATGAAATTAATTTTAAAACCATTTTCTAAAAAGATAAAACAAGGGTAAAAAGGTATTTTTAATGAAATTAGATAATAGTAAAACATTTTTTAATTGTTTTTTTAGAAAATATGGTTTTTAAAGAAAACACATTTCTACACGAAGAGAGAATTAAAGTCATATTATCATAAAAACATTTTCTTATTTATATTAAGTATCAAATAGTGGAAAATGGTAAGATTACTTTAATATTTTATTATTAACCAGAGTAAAATAAAATTGGTTAGAGTTTTTGAGAGATTTATTATAATATTTCATCAATAGAATCATAATCATAAATAATCCCGATAAACTATGGGATTGTGTTAATAATCTCTTACAACTTTGGTAAATTTGAATCAAAATACCAAGGAAATAATAACATTAAATGAAGATTAAAAAATTATTAAAATAATTATAATCATGTTATAAAATGTAAAAATGGGAATAATTTACACTTCTTAAAAGATTATAGGTTCATAAAATAACATGTGTCTCAGTGAAGGCAAGTTAGGAAAAAATTAATTTACCGATTTGGTAACTTTCGAACTGTGAACCCCATAAAAGAGAGATCATAAAATGTGTGTGTAGATAACAATAAATATAAGGATAAAAATCAAATAATATATTCATGGTTTGTATATATACCACAAAAAATAAAAGAGTAGTGGATATATCATAAGTCTTGTAGACATTGAAGTGAGACTAAAAATCCATTTTCTACTTGAGTTGTTTTGGAATCATGATCCTCATCTAATAATAACATCAATTTAAGCTTTTAATATCTCTAAATAAAGTAAATTCATGATATAAAAAGTCATAGGTTGTTATATAAACCTCATAATAATAATAAGTGGTGAATTTAGCATATATCTCACCGAAATAAGAGTGATATGAGAAAACCCTTACCTTAAGTCTTGACTTTCTTCGTATATATTCAAACCTCATGTATAATAAAAATACTATATAACTATATTATTATAAATCATACAATATATTTTTTTATTATGAATTTATATTTCCTTTTTATTAATAATTCTCTGTTAATGTTATGTTTTGTCTAATAACCGCTTTTTTTCATATATGTTTTGACTTTTATTCTAAAACCTCTTACATAGATCATTATTTACTTATTTAAATATTTTAAAAAATGATATAAATATCATATATATTAAGTATATAATTATTTATAACAATATAAAAAATATATAAATATTAAATGGAATACACTATTCATCAAGACTGTTGGTCGTACATATGCATGAGCATTATTTATGTTTTCTTATCATACTAAAAGAAAGAAAGTAAATGGAATATATATATATATATATATTATAATTATAGTATAATTGTAATTTATTACATATAAATTTTTTTACTAAACTTATCCTTAATACATTTTATATAGAGTGTGAAAAAATCTCATCGCTTTGAGGAGGCGGTAGTCCACATGTCCAGAAACAAAGTAATCATGTTCCCACAAAATGGAAATAATAAATATATGTGTTATATAATAATTAAATAAGAATAAATATATCATAAATATCATATCATATATATATATATGTGTGTGTGTGTGTCATATAAAAATAATAATTCTATCATTATTCCCAACCTTGAATGGTGGTAATAGAAGAACTAATGACATTGGTTCATGAGCCGGTAGTCCACCATACACATGAATGATGATTGTCTATCCCATTTGATTGAAGTATGTGTATGTGTAGGTATAAACCTTAAAATAAAAACATATAATTATATTCAGGATACTGAATTTATTATATAATCATGTAATAAGAATAATTAATGGGTGGAGTAGGAAATAAAACAAAAATCCTTGTCGAAGGATGTTACCTTTTCTTTGGGTAATTTATTTTGGTTTGCAGCTAAGAACTAACATGGTTTTATTTATGACCAAATTGAGGATTATAGGATGATATTAGGGAATTTTGGAGCTTATTTGGGAAATATTTTATGATCCAAAGTTCTTAAGAGGTGTGAAGAAGTGGGAGTGAGTTCCCTTTTATAGTAGAGGAGTAGAATTCTTGTAAATATAAAAAGGTAAACAATATTGAGAGGTCTTACTTACATCATGTTCCTCAAATAATTGTTAATTTTAGATAAAAGGTATTATATGGTCTAAATATGTCCCTAAAATTGATTTCTTACATGTTTCTAGGTTATTTCACCCCTTAAGAAAATGTTTAACCACTAAGTAAACTCAATTTTACCATAATCGAGTAATTAATTTTGATTACTTTCAATAATATTTTAGGCCAAAATCTACGTTTAACAAATTAGAAATTAGAAATTATTTTGATTAAAAATATTTTAACCATTTTTATAAATTCTAAACACATAAGTATAATAAATTAATTTTAAATTAATCCTGCAGATAGGATGAGACAACAAGTTTTTAAAGTGAAAGTGTTCATGAGTTTGAAATATTTTTATATAAAATTTCAAAATGAAATTGATTCCAATGACATAAATTTTATTAATATATGTATAATAGATCTAAATATACTTTAAAATAAATTTTAAATATAACTTTACTATATAAGTAAATTAGATGAAAATGTAGTTTTCAATTAAAATTCAGTATTTTTCACTATTTAGTGAAAATGGAAACTTCTCAAAAAAATATGAAAATTTTACCCAAAGTATATTTTGATATTCCTCTTTAAAAATTAAATTAATTTTTTTTTAAATTAAATTTTATATCTCAAAAATTATATTTAAAATAGGTGAAACATTAGAAGGTGGTAAAATTACCTTTTAAAAAGAATATATATATTTATGCATAAATTGGATTTAATATTATATCCTGTATAGAAAACATATAATATGAACATTAAATAGTTTACTGGATGTTATATATATATATATATATTTTAATTAAAATAATTTATTAAAATTGGTCAAATTAATGTATTGATAAGAAAAATGTTTAATTACATAAATATAGTTTTCAATGAAAAGATTTACTATATTTTAAAAAGGGTTTTATTTTCTTTTATATTTAATTGGTCACAAAATAATTATTCTTATATACATGTTCTAACAATATTTTCGTAATTTATTTTATCTTATTCGAAAATTATATTTAAGTTTCTATGTGACAACTATAATTATATTTTAAGAATAATAATTATAGTACATTGTAGTTTTGTAAAACTAGGTCATGTGTGTAACACATGGTACTGATGGAACTCTACATTGTATTTAACACAAGACAAACATAGTTTTATGTGTACTAAAATATAATATAAGTTTTCATGTAACAAATGATTAAATTGGTGTTTTTTTAACACAAACCAAACATATTGATTTCAAATAACATAATCTATATTTAGTGTTTTTTTGAAATGAAAAAAAAATAGAAAAGTTCAAATTAATTTTGAAAAAAAATTCAAAAAATCTCAAGGTGTTACAGTTTTCATGAATTGTATGGATATTATGAACACTTTATGAATAATTTTTTAGGGATATATAATCCACTCACCAAGCTAACTAGGAAGGTATTCATGTACCTTTGTATTGATGAATGTGAAGAAAATTTCAAGAAACTAAAGAGAAGGTTGGTTAGTGCTCATGTGCTCAAAACACTCTATAGTGTAGAAGGGTTTTTGATTTAAAGTAATGTAATGAAGAAGGTTCTAGGTTATGTTCTTATGAATAATGACATGGTGATAGATTTTTCCTCTCCTTAATTAAAGTTTCATGAGTAGAATTACTCAACCCATACACTAGAATTAGTAGTGGTAATATTTCCATTAAAGATATGGGAACATCATCTTTATCGAGAAAAGTGTGACATATTTACTGATTATAAATTTTTCAGGTATAAATTCACCCGAAAATAGTTTAATATGCGCCTGAGAAGATGGTTGGAGTTAATTATATATTATGACTGCTCAATACATTAACATAGTGGGAAAGTGAACATGGTGGATAATTCTTTGAGTTTAAAAGAGAACTCTTTATTATATATGATGAGGTTAAAAAGAAGATCCAATATATATATATATTTTGAAATAATCGACCATGATATTTTAAAGTAATGGGATAATTCTTATCCTTCCCAAATTAGTGTTCAACCTTCTATCCAAGTGAATATTTCAGAGGCACGGAAGGAATATTTAATTCTGTAAAAAGTTGAGAAATATTCATGTGGACAAAATTGATTGTGGTGGAATGATATGGTTCACTAACTAAGTATGTGTCTCATTAATAGATGAATTTAAGAATGATCTATTGGGGGAAACGCATATTTCATGGCTATCTATTTATCTTAGAAGTATGAAAATGTGTATAGATTTAAATCTGTATTTATAGTGGGACAACATATAGAGAGATATTGAGGAGTATAATTCCAAGTGCTTGGCATATTAGAAATTTATCGCTAAGAGACTAAATTATAAGGGGTTGTTATTACTATTACTCATACCAGAATAGAAATGGGAAAACATAACCAACGATTTAGTCATTAGAATCCCTAAAATGTCTAAAATTGATAATGTTTTCTAGGTTTTAGACAACCAACTTATGAAGTCAAAACTTTTAATTAATATCATAAAATAATATTTCTTTATTATCATTAATGAATATAAATTAATTAATTGGTAAAATTTCATGGATTACCACATTCTATTATATTTTATCGAGATCTAAGGATTACCTAAAATATCTAGCGAGGTATTCAATAATATCATGATATAGAGTTGTGTTCCAGTGATATTATCATAAATATATGTTTGATCAATCTAATATAACCATTAAATCCCTATAGGATACACTAGGATCTTGTTCTATGGATTTTATAGTTGGTTGGGATCAGCAAATTCCACTTGTTTAATTATCTTATAACAATAGATTTCACTCAAGAATTCAGATGGATACTTATAAATCCCTCATAGGAAAGAAGTACATAAATATGACATTTTGGGATGAAGTTAGAGGATAAAATATACTAGTACTTCATCTAGATGAGGAAATTTAATAGAATTCTAGATTTATTTAGTAGCACATCATGGTATATTAGAGTTGAAAGAAGGTTTATACTAAAAATCACCGATGACATCTATATTTTGATGTTGGTGGGAAGGAATTATTATAACTTTCTCCAGAAAAGAAATTTATAAGATTTATAAGTAAGGCAAAGTTATTCCCAATATATATCTCCCATTTTGGGACTCTTAATATAATAAGGATGGTTGTTTATTGCTTCATGCTTCCAACAAACCTATATCTACTTAATGATGTCTTCCACATGTATCTTTTCAATAATTTCATACCTAGTACTTCACATATACTAAACTCGGAATCTATAAATCTAGAAAATGATCTTTATTTAGAATAATAATCAGTTTAAATGTTGGATCATAGAGAAAAGGTGATATGAAATAAGATTACTCAATGATAAAAAATTATTTGTATGAAAAATAAATTTATAGAATTTTATTGGGAAATTGAGGATGTGATTAAGTAGAGACATCATCATTTATTTGTATTGAAGTTATGTATTTTATGGTTAAATTAATTTTAAATGGGATATAATGTAATACCCAGAGTGTTTATATAAATATTTTAGTTTTAAATAAACATGAATTATTTAATAGCTTGTTTTACAAGCAACTTTGAGTCGAAATAAAATGTGTTATAATATATTATATCCTAGTAATTATAATGATTTTTATAAATATTATAAGGAAAAATTATAAAAAATATGTATAAGGGTTAATATATAATATATATATATATAATAAATATTTAGTAAATTAATTTTATGCTCCAAAAATATATTTTATTCAAAAATGGTTTTTATTGAATTTTATGAATGGGAATTATAATTAAATTGCATGTTTTTAAGAAATTTTATTTGATTAAATTAATATCACTTTTTAAATTATAATTTAAATATTTTATTAGGGGTTTTTTTATTTTTTGAAAAGATTTATTTTTTAGTGAATACTGAGAAATATTGATTTTTGTAAAACTGTTATTTTTTTAATTAAGGTAATTTTAAAGTATCATTATTTTCAAAATTTTATCAAAACATAACATAAGCCTACTTTAATTATAAATAATCTAATTAGTTACATATGTATCAACATTATACATGATTTTGGTATAAGTTCAATTTTGGGTTTGAAATGAATTTTTTAAAAACCTTTTTCCATTACATTTTTCTAGTTTGTTTAATATTAAAATCTTCCAATTTTAGAAATTTAATTTAAAAAAATTACTCTATAATTGGAATTACCATGTCCAATTTTTTTAAGAGACCAATTATATTTTTTTCATTATGAATGGTTACCAAGATAAAAATTCAATACAATAGTAAAGGTTAAAAGTGATTAATAAGGGTGATTATAATAAGAGATAAATATCATCTAAATTTGTTTAATTATAATTTTTAATCAGATTTCAACACTATATTATCTCAAATGTGAATCCTTGGTAATTTGGTTCTACCTTCACATTAAACTAACATTTTATTATTTACATATTTTCGGTAATTACATGTTTGTATTCTCACTCATTTATAAATAGACACCTTCTCTCCTCCATTTTTTTTCTATCCACATTGCAATTTTTATTATCTGAAAAGATCCCATAACAAAACAGGACCATGGTAAAGTCCAAAAAATACATGCCTAAGGAGGCTGAAAATAATGAATACTGAGTTGATCTCCTCTAATCCATTAAATCACCTCTGGTTTCAATTCAAGAATCCTGGAAAAATAGGTAACGTTGCTCTCTTGTTCTTCCGCCACTATGGAAGCAAGATGATCTGCCACTTTATTGCCCTTATTCCATGTATGAAAAACCAGAGTGTTGTTGTTGATTCTACAATTAAATTTCTTGATTATATAGGAAATTGAACAAGGAGTGGGTATAATACCATGCATAGATTCATGAATAATCTTGTAATCAGTTTCAACTTACTCAAGATTAAAGATTTTCTGGACACACAATTTAAGACCTATGAACATCGCATTTTCCTATGACATAATGGAGTTCCCCTCACCATAATACATGTTGAAAGGAATAAGAACACCCCCTTTATAATCTCGGACCATCCCTTCACCACACATAATCCCCAAAATACAAGAACCGTCAAAATTTAATTTGTAACCCTTTTTTGGAGGAGACCAACATATCCAATTTCCACTTAAAGTAGTACTAAGATAATGTATTAAAGGCATACTCACCAGAATGTTTCTCAGAGATGGGGCATGAATCCAGTCATTGGAACCACTAACCAAATTAATTAGGATGTACTTGTTTCTTGTGACAAAAAATCTTCCTATCGAAACAAGGACATCAAATCTAGATTTATTTCTGGCTTTACATATACACTAGCAAACCGCATTCAGAATCAGCACCCTAGACATTTTTTCTAGACATTCACCATTCAAACTAGAAAACCATCTTTCTAGGAAATGTTCACCCAGGAGTTCTTTGGAAAAAATTCCAGTAAACTCTCCAAAACAGGCCTAGACATTCATATCCCATTTTCCTTTAAAAAAAGATAATTGGAATTCTCCTCCTTGTGAATTGTGCAACAATGAAATTTAGAGACCATATTAATACCCATCATTCTCACATTATCATCTATAGGTATGGACTGGATTCTAATCATCCATATTCGGAAGTTGAATTTAGAAGGAATTTTGTTTCACCATGTCACATTATTATAGGTGTCTAGTTGCTCCAGTGAATGAATGATTCTACAAAAGTATTTTGTAAAAAACAATCCTGAATTTGATGTAGTGAAAACTCATCTTTCCATATCAAAATTTAATTCAATACTATCAAACACCTCATTTTTATCTTTGTTAAAAACATCACTAGTGAAATTATGATACATACTTGCCTCTCTAAAATAAATAGAAGTCCCTAGATAGTTAGGAAAATCATCACTTGAACCTGCCCAATCCAAAAAGAAATTTCCCTTTTCTCTATAATCCACCATGAGGGTTGCTGAATGGTAGGAATAATATTATGGATCAAATACCATAATGGATAATAAGCACTACTATCTTCCAAAAAACCCCTTCCTTGAAAAGGAATAATTTTACCCAAGAGAGTATGTTCCTCCACTACCTCCCATGAAATTTTTCATGCATGTAGTGTACAATATCCTTTATATTCCTGACATTAATGCCACCCTCAGGAATAGGTCTTTCCAATCTATCCCACGAATTCCAATTGTGTTTCCCATCAGAAAGAGAATCCCATATAAAATCAGCCAAGATTTTGTCAATATTATTCAGAACCCCCTTAAGCATTTTGATGGCTCAAAGAACATGTATAAGAATATCTATTAAAACAATATTGATTAAACCAATCCTAACACCAAAGGATAGAAAACAGTTTTTACAATTAAGTACACGGTTCATAATTTTGTTCATAATGCCATCAAAATCTTTGATTCATGTAAGCCCAGAGGATATAAAATACCCAAGATAAATAAAGGGAAAATAACATATCTGAATATTCAGAATTATAGATAAATAAGAAACATGCATATTACCACATTTGTCAGAAATATACAGATTACTTTTGTCTCTATTTAGAGTTTGTCTACTCTAGTAACTATATTCATCCAGAATTTTAATAAGGCCCCCAACTGATCTAGAACTGGAATTGATAAAGACCAGGGTATCATCGACTAACATAAAGTGAAAGATTGTTAGTTGATTCATTTTCCTTCATTATGGAAGAAGGATACCTGTAGATATTTTCTTATTACTAAGGCAACTAAGACTATCTTGCATGAAAATAAAAAGAGTCAGGGAAATGGGGTCTCTTTGTCTAAGCCCATGAGTGCCTTATTCATGAATTTTATGCCTTCTATAACACCCAATACCCACCCAAAAATATTCATATAATCTATCCCTAAAACCTAAAACCCTTTATATTCTCTTAATATTAATATTTCATGGCATAACGTGTCATACAAATAGGTCTCCAAAAAAGATGTAAAAATCCTAATCGAGCTCGTTCAATTTTATTTCTTCTTACACATTTTCTAAACCTATTATATCCCCAATAAAATTATTAATTCAGTATAATAAATATATTATTATGTTATTATTTTTATGGAAAAAAATATTTCCACCACTTTTCTATAAAAAGGAAATGAAAGAATTGCTCATGTGTGCATGTGGACTACCGCCTCCACATATCGATATAACTAATTTTTCATCATCAAATTACATTGAATTTTATAATTATGTATATAATAAATAATTATAATTTTTACGATGTAATTTTGTTTTTTAAATGATAAAATATTATTTATCTTTATTTCCTTATTTTCATTAAAAAATTAAAACAAATATTATGCGTAAAAACGGGCCACCATATCCTAGAACGGTGTAATTCATTTTATCCATATATTCTTTTAATTAATTTTCATAAATATGTATATCATGAATATATATGATATTTCTATCATTATTAACATTAAATAGATAATATAACCATGATCAAAGTATAAGGACCAGAACTTCTAAATCAAAATTTACATGAAAAACAAAACAATTAAAACTAAAAAACAATAATATTAATAAAGAAATACTAATAAATGGGTGTTGAAATTTTATAAGTGGATAAAATATTACACTATAAGTGTTTACATTATTCTCGAATATAATTATAATAAATTTAACTTTATTATATAGGTTGTAATATTTATTAAAAATAAAGACAGACTTAAGATAATGGTTTTACATTATATTCTCATATCTACTGAGATTATTTATGCTTAAATTTATGATGATAAAATTATATGATCTATCTCTCATAAATCGAATTTATTTTATTTTATTATGGTCATATATAGAAATTATTGTGTTTCATTTCATTTTACCTTATATAATTACTCATGTTTCCAAAATAATTTTTTTAATTAAAAACTAATTTGTTTTTCTATTCGATCGAGAATATTTCTCTTCCTCATCAAGATTTTTGATAAAATATTTTCAGGAATGTTATTATTATTATAAAATTATTTATTAATATAATTTTTTGCCATTTTTGAATTTATATAAAATGGTTTAAAATTAATCTCCTTTTTTTATTCTGAATAAAGTACTTTTTACTAAAAGGTGTTAATAGAATTATTGTTTTATCATATATTTCATGGACAAATTTTTTGACCATCATGAATAATATTTTAATTAAATATTGTTTTAAAATATTATACTATTTTTTTCAAATAAACTTTTTCCCATATTATTTTTTAAATTTGAAAAATTTAAATAATTTTTCTCAAAATGAAAAAGTTATTTTCCTCATGAAATATTCCAGGGATCTTGTAAAATAATTTTTTCATCTAAAATAACATCCTTTGATGTTACTTATATTTCATGATGGATATAATCCTATGATATAAAAATTATTCTATAATTTTATGTCTTATTATTATGATGATGAAATATTTATGTAACATTTTATCTTTTCAATGGGTCATTTTATACTGATTTGATAATTTTTTTATCTTATGGCGTACATATAAATAGATTATGATTATATGACGAGTGGATCTGTTATATCCCTCCAATGAATTGGGTAATGACAAATATTTTATGAGCTCAAATGAAACAAGGGAGGTTATACTAAGCCTAAATAAAGTACACTGGTGTTTATCCCAAGACAAAAATGTGATGAATTTCATGGTGGGTATCCTTGAAATATCATTTACGTGATTTTGATTATGCCACTTTTTATGACATGATCTTATGTTAATATTATGCTCTCATGTTTCATGTTATTTTATTTTGTTATGATTCTTGTATTTTGAACTAAAAATATTTATTCAATGAATTGTGATTGTTATCTATGAATATTTGGTTATGATTTTCAAATTTAAATCTCAATTCACATACCCTTATACTCATGTTAAACTTAAAAATGATTATTTGTTGTCATCTCCCTTGTTTACCACTACTATGAATTTTTTATCACCCTATATTATATTTCATTTTCCCTAAGATATGAAGAAATGTTTTAGGTATGATTTTTATAATGAGGGTTCCCGTTATGAACAACATAGTGGGAGATAATGCGGATCTTTTATATACCATTTGTTTATGTTTTAATGTTTATAAAGAAACAAAACATTTGTAGTTCTGGAATTAATCTCAATGATATGTAATGAATATTCAACTGATAATATTTAATATTTTTGTATTTTATGTTTTGTTCACCTCAATATAAATCACATACCAAATTTAAATAAAATCAAACCCAACCTAGTCCTGAGTCTTGACCTCATCTCATATTATTACTTTATCCCATCTATCTACCTCAACCATTCAATATAGGGCCTCTATACTACCTTAACCTATGATTATGAGTTATTATTAGATACCAATGTGCTAAGGCCACCCAAGAGGGGGTGAGTAAACCGCGGTAATCCCCCACCAATAGTTTCTATAATATATCAAGTATATACTATATATAAATGGTGTGATATGACTATAATAATCAATAAATATATGAAATATAATAAATAAATCATTATGTATCCTTGGGTTCTATGGTTAATCTTAGGGTTGACTATACCTACCTTGACCAATGAAAATATCTTTGATCAATTCACATAACCATACTAAGGGTCTAAATAGTGCTCGTCTATAATAACATCAATATATCATATTTGGTGTAATATAATATGTCATGTAATACCATGAATGAAGGATAAATTTTAATTCAAACATGCATAATATAGACAAGAAAGGATCAAAAATTACTAAAGTTATAGAGGCCTTATGAATTCTGAAAAAAATTACAAAACCTATGACAAAGATACTAAGAAAGAAAAAAACAAGTGGGGAGGACTCATTTCCCATGCTATCTAGAGATTCAGTAGATTTATTACTTTTATGACAAGTATGATGATTATTTATACTCGGGGATATATAATTTGTATATTAAAATATTACATAATTAATTGGACACTAAGAATATTGGATTTAGTTCATATAATTTTCAAACAAATATGAGCAAACTTAAACTCTGATATGGGGATAATCTTATCCATGTAAATAGAAAGCCTTGTAAGTGAGTCTTTAACTTCTACTATAAGTGAATTTTATATTTAATAGAAGGAATTATAGGCATTTATCACTGATATGACATGTTCATGAATGATTCCACCTCATTTCATTATTCTACTTACACATGAACCATTCAAATTCATTTTCATCCTCAAAGAGGGAAGAACCTTGGATTTCAAGTGATTATGTATTTCAAAATATCATATTCAGTGGAATAATATATTCCATCTAGTACTATCATGTAAAATAAATGAGAAGAAATAATTTCCTATATATATCTATATATCATATCTGCAGGAATAACACCATCCCTGTAAATCTTCATATATTTTATCAAGGGAAATAACACCCTCCCTATAATTCCCATCATATATCATATTGGGGGGAATAAAACATACCCCATAAATATTTATATGTCAGATTAGGGGGAATAGATCATTCCACATAGTATCCATCATATATCATATCTAGGAAATAGGATACTCTATGTATATTGTAACACCCTGAGATTTTATAGTATGTTATCTCTTTAGAGAAATTCAATAACTTTCACAACACGCAACACCGAGTTTGATCACACCACAACTTACCAATCTAGCTGTTCAAAAAGCTGTAATGAATAGTGTTAACTGAATTTTAAATTTTATATACTATATAAAATTTTATAATCCATATTATGTGTTTCTTATACATAATATAAGAACAAAATCATTTTTTTTCAAATAAAAGAAGTATTTTTCAAAAAATGAATTTTTACCACCTTTTAATGGCGAACTCTTTTTTAAATCCAATTTTTGAAACTTTTATATATTCAATTTGACAAAATAAACTTCTTCTTTAGAATCGGGACATAAAAATTTAGTTTTGATAATTTTTTGGTGTTTTTCTGACAACTTTCATATTTGGGTGAATAGTGAAAATTACTAAATTTTAACTGAAAAAAAACTTTTTTAATAAAAATAATTCATAGTGCTCAATTATACATTTTAATGGTTTGGAAGTGTAATTAGATTATATTTTTATCATTTAATACAATTTTGTTCATTATATGTAATTTTATTTTTAAATTTGGCATAAACACATGTTAATCTTTTGATAGTTTTTACATTTTTAAAAACCAGCTTTTTGGTTTTGACAACGGGAATTAATTTTAAATTAATAAAGGAAACTTATATGTTTTGAATTTGGTAAAATAGACCTTATTTATTAATTCATAATATCAATATTATCATATGGTGAATGTTTGGTATTTTTCTGAAAATATTCAATTTTTTATTAATAGTGAAAAAGACTATGTTATTGTTTAGAAACAACTTTTTATTTAAGTAATTAGTTATTTTATTTTAATTTATTTTATTTCAAAATAGATACATAATTCTTATATATGTTTTATGTGATTCATTGGAGTCATTTTATAATACATTTAGATATATAAAATTTTATTGAACTTTTTTCCATCTTTTACCCACCTTCTAGGGGCATTTGAAAATTTGCATAAAACATAATTTCACAACTTCGGTGAGTTGAATTTAAAAAATCTGAGAGACACGATTAACTTTGTTAAGTAAAATTTTGTCCAATAAGATGAAAATAATTTTTATTTAATAGTAACTTTTGACTTTTATTTACCACGGTTAAAAGTAAATAGGGTAATTAAGGGTAAAAATGATATTATAATTACCCAAACATAAGTCTTAATTATATTGGATAACTATAATTCGACCAAAAACAACCTTAGGAATAAAATATGATCCTTTAGGTCCACTTGGATTAGATTAGGACATTTATTATTATTTAATTTACAGAATAGTTAAAAGTGTTAAATTCACGTTTTTATAACAAAAACATTTTTAATATAGAGTTATAAAAAATATAAATTCGACTATAAATATTCATTAGAAAGATAAAAATATTTCCTACATAATGGTATTTTATTTATAATTTTTAAAAATTAAATAATTAAATTTATTTATGACATAATGATGATGCAGAAATTACATTATTAATAAAATATTAAACTAATTGATATTATAAATACCCAAATAAATGTAATTTGATAATTTCGATGAATTCCACTAATTTTAAAGGTTAATATGACATGTTAGAGTTTATTAAGTCAATTTTTTTGAATTAATAATGTTGTTATGATTTTAGAAAAAATAATACCAAATAGTGTCAAAATTGACATAAAATAGTTTTTAAAACAAAAACTATATTATTTGTTGATATAATATTCCTAAAAATCTAGTGTTCGGAAAAAGGGATTGAATAATAATTTATATTTAATTAATAAACCACTTTAGGTTCTATTGAATGTTTGGATTAAGTTTATTAACCATATAGTGTAAGACTTTAAGAAGACACGGTAAAAGTTAGACTATTTAACAAAGAGTTAAATCTAAAAGATAAGATTAAAATGGTAACCTACACTTGTCTAAAACCTATGTATTGAGAGGATTTCGAGCGATAACCACCAAAGGCTCGAAATAAATTCATTTGAAGCCATTATAAACTGAATATGATTGTATAATAAATTAATACTTTAATCTTTTCCTAAAGTCACCCTCACCCCTCTTATAAAAGGGAAATTCCTGTCTTCTCAATATCACACTTCCAAATCCATTTTTCTCAGCCAAACCCTGCCCAAATATCCTCCCAACTTACCTAAATTAAACCTAGAGTCCTTAATGTGATCAGAAACCCCACATAAGGAGAAATTTTGATCAAATCAAAAGGAAACACCTGAAGAAGAGGTAATAATTTCACCACCCTCTTTCAAGTTCTTTTCTTATTCCACTTACTATTTATTTGTTATTACCATACCAAAATAATAAATCCAGTTTGTTATAAATAATATGATGTTATTATAAAAATGTCACAACCATATTCATTATTATATCCATCATATGAATGATAATGTCACCATGCATGCGTACGTACGACTTACCATATCCACGCCGTGGTGTAATTTTTTATTCAACACTATGTTCTTTATATGGATATAATGATGAGTAATATGTAAGTAAATAATGAAAATAACATGATAATGTTTCTATAAAATTAGTACACAATCCAATTCTAAAACTTTTAATCATTAAGTAAATGATATCCTCGCTCGTGTGTACGTTTGGATTACCGTCTCCACGACGCGATGAGATTCATTTCCAGGTTCACCATTCAACAATGATTATAAAAATGTATATTATTAATAAGTATGTAATATATGAAATAATAATGGTAATTGATATATATATATATGTATTTATGTATTTACATATATCTTATTCACTTACTTCCATTCAATACGATATGAAAACAAAAACAACGTTCATGCATACGTACGGCCTACCTTCTCCATAAATGGTGTTTTAAATTTCATATATATATATCTATTATAAATATTTATATTCTAAATATATATGATATATAATTCAAGTTTATATTATGGAAGTATTTAAATCATGATCAAAATTATACGATCAAGAATAACCAGTTAAAACACATACGACAAAGTAATTATTACCTGAAATGTTAATTTAACATGGAAATTGTTATTAAATGGGTAGTATAAAGTCAAAAATGAATCATGTATAATATAATAAAATCTGATTTCAATGGTTATAGATCAGGGAAGGCTTATTTGGATATCGTTTCAATGGTTTCATCTAGTAATGTGGCATTGCAAGGACCTATAAAACAATCTGTCAATTTCATTTTAACGTTAGAGTCTATTAATACTCTTGAGTATGATTTGCTTAATCTTGAAGGAATCAATAATTAAAGATGAAGTAACCGAATGTGCTCCTCCTCAACATCTTCTATTTTTTATGGTTTGGAGACCCCAATGGAGATGGACCATCCAGTTTAGAATGTTCCACATTTTTGTGTGGATGTGCATGACCCCACAGATGTACAGGAGGCTCCTCAAGACATTGATGAGGAGTCTCTTCAAGGTAATGCTCTCTAGGTTGATATCTCTTATATTGAAGTTGTTCATTCATTGTTTCAAGAGAGAGAATCTCATGAAGAAACTGAATTGCACACTATATAAGTTATGGTGATGGATAACGAACCGGTGATGCAAAAGGGAAGAGGGTGACATCCAGCTAATCAGGGAGGATCTAGAGGTAGTGGTCGACCTAGAAAAATGTAATTGTTGGGTACCTAATGTGTTTGTTTAGTTTGATATCTAGGTGTGATGTTTCACATGTAATCATTTCCTCATGTCTGTTGCTTCTCTACACTTTGTTTAATAAATTTTTGGGGTCATGGGTTTGGGTTTCTAAACCCATGGCTGAGCCACTTTTAGTATAATAAATATGAACATGGTTCTTGTATAATTTAATAACATACTAAGGTAATTATATAGGAGGTTAAGCGTACCCTCGACCAAAGAAAATTTCAAGGTAAGGGTTATTTCCTAAATCTCATTATTATTCGAGATTGTTCATGGTTGCACCCAAATTTACCCAAGTTTTAAGGGTCAAGTGGTCTCTTGTAGTGTAGCTTGAGTTATCGAATCCTCAGAGACCTAAGAAGAACCTTTAGACATTCAATAAAAAGAGATGGATTTTTGGCTATGATGTGGCCAACTTGGGTTGATTTTAGATGTTTTTTAAAGATCACTAAAAGATATATGTGAATTGAAATTATGAGAAAATGAGTTTATCTTAGGTTATTTCTCGGGGTGGATTGAATGAATTCCTTTTTTTACGATTTTAATTTCATTAACTCGAGAAGGATTCATGAAATGAATTCAAACTAAACTCATCACTTAATTATTAAACACCTTCAAAACACATGATAATCACCTATACACTTGTAGGATCATTTCCATGAGCACTCCAAGGTAAAGGATGTAATTAGCACATGAAAGTGGGGTGAATAAATTCAATAAGGAAGAGGAAGAATAAAAATCATTGAATGAAAGAAACTCATTTAAAAGAAATTAATCACATTTAGGGCATGAGAAATAACATTAAATCCAGCCCCTTTCTACTCCCTTGTATCAACCCATAAAAGAGCTACCCCTCCATTAATGACAAGTTCTCAACGGAAGCGGAAAGTAGAATTACGAGGGTGGAATTGAAGAAGTAAAAACAACAAAAATAATGATCACTCCACCATTGTGTGAACAAAATAACAAGGTTTGGTGTGAATAAATTCACACCTTGAGGAAACGATATCAAGGTGATAAAGATAAGAACATAACAAGAGAAGAAGAAGAAGGTTTATTGAAGACTAAGGTGATTCGAACAACTTACTTGATAAGGAAGAACATTACAACGACAAATTGGCATAATAACATTACAATGAAAAGAAAGCACCAAGATCCTGAATTCCTCCATCCCTACTGCCTTAAATAGGCATTTTCGAAGCCTTTGGCCGAGCTCCCATCATCCCATGTGAATTTAATTAAATTTTTTGGAGAAAGGTGGGTGGACATTTATTGCATAAGAGACTTTTCAACTCTTTCCTCGAAGTGGGATCCAGCTTTCTACACCGAATAGAAGGGAAGAAACAACCATCTAGAAGGCCTAATTGGAGTGGGACATAGAATAATTAAATGAACTTCCATATGTCCCCTAATATCCTGTAAAATTTCAGCCCAAAATAATTTTTGGTTCCGGAGATATGATTGACATAGTGGGCTGTTTTTCTAGGCCGCAGAATCTGGCCCAGAATTGAATCTTCAACTTGGGCCACCTTAAACACCACCATTGAGGACGAATTATCACTGTATACAGAATAATTAGTTGTTCCTATATATTTTTTATAGCCTCCCATGAATTTTGGCCTTCATTGGGCCTGTATTGTGGGCCCCACAGTCTGATCAGTGGGATGATATCCAATCTACCTTCTCAAGAATTGTTTCCTTTCTTCACCAAAAATCCCCATCATCCTTTATGAATCCTCCATTGATCCATGAATGAAAAATGTTCATATTTAAGTTTATATCCATTTCAAAAAATATCAAATTAAAATATGGATAATTATATTCTTTGAAATCAGATGAAACATTGGGCCTAAATTGGTGCATATTAGGCATGAAGTGCACAAATGCTGAGAATGGATGTTCAAAATTAAAATCCATTAAATCAGGCCCATAAGATCAAAAATAAACATTTAATACCATTAAAATGTAATAAAAATATGTGTTTTTATTGGCTAATCACACCCCCCAACTTGAGTTTTTCTAGTCCCGAGCAAAATATATCTCACAAAAATGAAATTCAAATGACCTTTTCCAAAAACATTTTAATACACATTTCTCACCGAAAGATCACATACCAAACAATTATGAAACCAATAAAAATCATTTAAAACAAGCTATTTCCATAAGCATATCTCAATCCCAAGACCATTCCTTTGTTCAAATTAATTTCCATATTTCATCCAAATTCAATTAAGCATGATGAAGTGTTGTGCGTCACAATAGACATGGGGGTTCATTTCCATTCGAGGGAGAAAAAATGGAAGCGCTAGGAGCAATAAAATTTTAATAATAAGATGAGTACTCATTTTTATTTTCTTTTTTTTGGGTTTTTTTTTTTGAAATTTTTCCATGGTAATTGAAATTGAACTCAATCGAGTCAACCCATGTAGCAAGACTTTGTCGATGACTCCCAGGCTCAAAGACCTTAGGGCACCAAGTGAAGCTCACATACTCGGGCATCATCTCAAGTTAACTCAATCAAAAAAAAATTCAAATTACCACAAATACAGATAAAATGCCCAACTCTGGGCCAGAAAACTATGGATTCACGATCCCCAAGTGCCGAAAGCCACACATTAGGTCAATTCATTGCTCTACGTCCAATTGATTTTTTTTTGAATACTCATGTTAAAATTAAAATGATCGCCAATACTATGCTATTTATTATGGGTCCCCAAGATCTCAAACTAAGACCCCACAATCTAGAGGACGTGCATTGAGTTTTTTTATTAAATGGATGAAAATATAACAGTGAAAAATCACATCGGACAACCGCACTTTCCAATATCTATGCACATGAACATAAACTTGCATTAAAATCAGAATCAAGGCATGCAAAATTATTTGATATCCAATTTCAGAGTTTGGAATGTGTGTTATCATGTTCAAGGTTAATGAAATATTTCCCTCCACACATTTTCATCTCCCCCCCAACTTGGAATACACTGTCCTCAGTGTTTATATAATTAAAACATAGAAGTGGAAGGATAGAAGTTCAACAAAGACATTGAAAATGAAAATTATGGAATGAAGTCACCTTGTGGTTGATGTTGAAAATGCATTCCCATGTCTCCCTTCAGTTCTGGTCTATCTCCCAATGGCTTGGATGGTTGTGACCAGCTTTTCCCAATGACCTATGACATGCCTTTAATTTTTTTTAATATATATATATTTTTGTATATTTTTTTTAACCTAAAAAAATGTATAAATAACATAAAATGATGATACATAGTCTTCTCTTAAATTTCTGGGTAAGGTATTACTCAGGGATCACACCACATGACACAGATGAATACGGTGCTCCCCTTTCATACCCATCCTTACTCATAAAAGAAGAACAGGTCAACAATCTATTTTTTTTAAATACTAACAAAAATATAAAATAAAATAAAATAAACTGATGATACATTGTCTTCTTTATATTTTCTGGGTAAGGTATTACTCAAGGATCACACTGTGTGACACGGATGAATACGGTGCTCCCCTTTCATACCCATCCTTACTCATAAAAGAAGAACATGTCAACAGTCTATATATTTTTTTTAAATAAAAAAATGAAGAAGAAAAAAAATGATTCACAAAGATTAGAAACATGAAGACCATGGGTTGCCTCCCATGCAATGCTTTTGTTTAACGTCGTTAACCTGACATGGATCCTAAATCTATCAATTTTTTCCTGGTTCATAGGTTGGATCTGTTAACTCTAACTATATTTCCTGTTTATTGAATGATTCAATGAATGGTTTTAACCTATGACCATTGACTTTAAAAATGTTACCACTTGTGGGATCCTGAATCTCTACTGCCCCATGGGGGTACACATGATGCACTATGAATGGACCTGAACATCTAGACCTTAACGTTCCTGGGTGTAAATGAAGTTTTGAACTATACAAGAGCACATGTTTTCCCAGTTCAAATTGTTTGACTTTGATATTCCTAGATTGGTAGGCTTGAACTCTAGCTTTATTTATCCTTGAATTTTCATAAGCCTTCATCCTAAGTTCCTCAAGTTCATTAAGATCTAATTACCTCTTTTCTTCGGCTAAAGAAATGTCAAAATTCATTATTTTTGATTGCCCAAAATGCCTTATGCTCAATTTCAATAGGTAAATGTCATGCTTTTCCATAAACCAACCTATACGGTGACATTCCTAGGATGGTTTTGAATGATGTACGATATGCCCAAAGAGCATCCAAGAGTTTCTCAGACCAATATTTCCTAGAGGGGTTGACAGTTTTTTCAAGAATTTTCTTAATCTCCCTATTTGTAACTCAGCTTGACCATTGGTTTGAGGATGGTACGCAGTGGAAACTTTATGAGAAATTCAATACTTAGACATGAGTGAAGAGAATGGGCGATTATAGAAATGGGTTTCACGATCACTTATTATAGCCCTCGGAACTCCAAATCTAGAAGAGATATGCTCTTTTAGGAACCAGATCATAACTTTATGATCATTAGTCTTGGTGGGAATGGCTTCAACCCATTTTGAGACATAATCAACAGCTAAGAGGATGTAGAGGTATCCCATAGAGTTTGGAAAGGTTCCCATGAAATTAATTCCCCAACAATCAAAGATTTCAATGACCAGAATGGGAGTGAGGGTCATTTGATTCCTTTTGGAAATGGATCCTAATTGCTGACACTGAGGACAACTTTTACAGAATTCGAAGGAATCCTTAGTGAGGTTCGGCCAATAGAAACCACTTTGGAGGACCTTTGCAGTGGTTTTCTTTGTATAAAATTGGCCTCCACATGCCTCTCCATGACAAAATTTTAGAATGGACTCTTGTTCAGACTCGGGAACACATCTCCTGATGATTTGATCAGGAAAGAACTTGAATAGGTAAGGATCATCAAACACATAGTGTTTGACATCAGAAAGGAATTTCCTCTTAGCTTGGGTCCCCAGGAATTTTGGAATGTCACCCATCACCAAATGGTTTTCTATATCAATATACCAAGGGAAATCACTCACTGAATAGAGGTGCTCATCGGGAAATGAATCAGACACAGAGAGGTGGTGTGAGTTGTCTTTGAATTCCATCCTAGAGAGGTGATCAGCTACAAAATTTTCAGCACCCTTTTTATCCTTAATGGTTAAATAGAACTCTTGAAGAAGAAGGACCCACCTAATCAATCTAGCCTTGGAATCTTGTTTTTGGAAAAGGTATTTTAGGGATGAATGGTCAGTGAAGACAATGATGCGTGATCCTAAGAGATAAGTCCTTAATTTCTCTAAGGCAAAGACAACAGCAAGCAACTCTTTCTCAGTGGTGGTATAGTTTATTTGTGCATCATTTAAATATTTGCTTGCATAAGCAATGACACATGGAGTTTTCTCACACCGTTGTCCAAAGACTGGCCCTACAGCGAAATCACTTGCATCGCACATGAGCTCGAAATGAAGTTTCCAATTTGGAGATTTCATGATAGGTGGAGATATAAGAGTTGAATTGAGTGTAGAGAATGATTCCTAATAGCTTTCTGTCCATAAAAATGGAGCATCTTTTACCAATAGAGCAGAAAGTGGTCGAGAAATAGAGCTGAAATTCCTAATAAACCTTCTATAAAATCAAGAATTTCCTAAGAAGGACCTCACTTCCTTAACAGTTTTAGGAGAGGGAAGGTGAAAAATAATTTCAATCGTAGCTTTATCAACTTTAATCCCTCTACCAGATACCAGATGACCTAGAACATGTCCTTCCCTTACCATGAAATGGAATTTTTCCCAATTTAGTATGAGATTCTTATCCTCACACCTTGACAAAACCTTTTCAACATTTAGAAGGCATCCCTAAAAAGTATCCCCAAATATGGATAAATCATCCATGATGACCTCTAAACAATCCCCCACCATGTCTGAGAAGATTCCCATCATGCACCGCTGGAAGGTACCAGGGGAATTGCATAACCCAAAGGGCATTCGCTTCAAGGAAAAAGTGCTGAATGGACAGGTGAAGGTTGTTTTTCCTTGATCCTCTAAGGAGACTTCAATTTGATTATACCCATAGAATCCATCTTGGAAGCAGTAGAATTGATGACCCGCCACTCGCTCGAGGACTTGATCAATAAAGGGCAAGGAGAAATGGTCTTTCTTGGTACAAGAGTTGAGTTTCCTATAGTAAATACATACTCTCCATCCACTATTGACCCTTGTTGGAAGCGTCTCTCCATCATTATTGGTTATTACTGTGATTCCAGCCTTCTTTGGAACCACATGGATTGGGCTAACCCACTCACTCTCAGCTATATGATAGATGATACCATCTTTTAACAATTTCAAAAGTTCTTTTCTCACTACTTCCATGAGATTAGGATTGAGTCGCCACTGAGGTTGACGACATGGATTTGAATAAAATTCTAGAACAATTATATGAGTCCCGATAAGTGGGCTAATCCCAAGAATATCAGATAGGGTCCATCCAATGGCTTTCTTGTGTCTCCTAAGGACATCTAGAAGCATCCTCTCATGATTGGCTTCAAGAGAGGAAGAAATTTCAACAGGAAAGGATTGATTGTCCCCTAAGAACACATACTTGAGTGATGAAGTTAAAACCTTAAATTCAATATCAGAGTGGTTATCACTTTCCAAGAAAGGATGAAACTTTGTATTGAACTCATTTTCTTTGTTCATATTTCTTGACAAAATTGGTTCCTTGTGAAAAGAATTTTCATCCACTAAATTAGCTAGAGTAGTTTCATGAATGGGTATGGACTCGATGTTATTGATTTCACCCATGGTATCATTGATTGGTGATTCTAGAAAATCATCAATAGAGCAATTTGAAAGAGATTCAAGCCAAGGAGACAAATTTCCCTCCAGTGAACAAATAAAATCAATCTCTTCTTGACTTAAATATCCATCGTTAATTCCTTGATGTTCCTTGAGTTCACTATCAACACTACCTATCCAATTAACCTCATGGATCTCTTCATCATCCCCAATTTTAGAGTTTTCATTATAGATGTTAAAGTCTAGACTCATGTTTCCAAAGGTGATGGTCATGTTCCCATTTTGGACTCGGATAACAGAGTTGATTGTTACAAGGAAGGGACGGATAGGGATGATTGAGGTTTTCTCCCTAGGAGATAAGCTTGGGTGATTGTCTAGAACAATAAAGTCAGATGGGTAAATTAAATTTTCAACTTTCACCAAAACATCCTTTAAGATCCCCTTTGGAACTCGAATACTATGATTAGGAAGTTGAAGAGTGACAAATGTGGGTTGGAGTTCTTCGAGCCCTAACTGCCAATACATAGCATAAGTAATGAGGTTCACACTGGCTCCTAGATCACACAAGGCTTTGATAACTTTGTTCTCTCCTAGTTTAACATTTATTTAAGGGCACCCTGGGTCTTTCATCTTTGGAGGAAGGGTTCCTTGGATTGTTGTGCTAACATTTGCTGCCAGAAGGACTTGGTTCTTATGTGAGAAATTCCATTTAAATGTGCATAGGTCCTTAAGTTATTTTGAGTATGCAGGAATGGTTTTAATTGAATTGAGGAGTGGAATGTTCAACTTGAATTGTGAGAAAATTTCCCTCAATGTTTCACTCAATTCAGGCTTGGTTTTCCCCCTTATGTGTTGAGGAAATGGGGTAGGTTGGGGGGTTGTTTTTTGAAGAGTTGTTTATTTCACATTTTTATTAGTATCTTGAGTTTTTTCATGTGTTTCATTTGAATTTTCATTAGATTTTGAATCTTCATGTGGGTTTTGAACTATTTGTTCAGGTTTCTCAATTGATTTCCCACTTCTCAAAACTGTCACAACCTTTAGTTGTTCATGAGTTGTTTGAGTGCAACTTGTCTCCCCCCTTGATGTTTGTTGTGTAATGGCCTGTGTGGGCATGGGTGCCTTTCCATTTTTGATGGTTTGAAGTTCTTGTTTCCGGGAAGAGACTTCTGAGTTCATCCTTTCCATTTGTTTTCACAGTTGTTCAAGGATTGGGAGAGGGACATATTGGGAAGGGGCTTGTGTTGGTTGAGTTATCCCAGGGGGATACTTTGGTTGTTGTATGGGTTGTTGGTATTGGACTAGAGGATGTTGGTATTGGACTGGTTGTCATTGTAATTGGTTATATTTGGGAAAATTTTGTGTAGGTTAGGGGTTTGTTCCTTGTGTTTGGGTAGGTTGTTGGTTATCTTTCCATCGGAAGCCTGGGTGGTCATTATACCTTGGGTTTAATGTATTTGTGTATTGAGGCTTTTTAAAGTTTAGGGCATTGACTTCAGCAGGTGGTCCTCCTAAAAGAACATCCTTGATGGATGGAATGGTTGGGAAGTTGTCTGTTTTGTGGTCATGTTTGTCACAGATTGTGAAAACAAGGTCTACAGTTTGGATTTCATTGATTTTCCTATGGTCTATCTCTTCATCCTTCCTAGAGAGTGCTGCAAGTTTCGCCCTAAGGCTTTCCTCTTCCCTAAGTGTATGCATTCCAGTAGTTCTTTGAAGCTTTTCAAAATAAGGTGATGTTCCCCATGTTTGGTTTTGTTCAGCATGGATTTCTAGATACTCGTAAGCATCATTTGGGGATTTGTTTTTAAAGGTCTCATTACACATCATGTCAATGAATTGTTTGTTCCTCGGGCCCAAACCTTCATAAAAAATTCTTAATTGTTCAGTAATAGAAAAACCATGGTGTGTAACCATGTTTAGGGTGTCTTTGAACCTCTCCCATGTTTCATAAAATGAATCTCCCTCTTTTTCAAAAAATCTTTGGATACTCTTTTTAAGTGCAATTTTTTTGTGGTGGGGAAAGTATTTCTTGTAGAATTCTCTTTGCAGTTTGTTCCAAGTGTGGATTGATGAAGGTCTCATGTTATTTAACCATTTATTTTCACGATCCTTAAGTGAGAAAGGAAAGATCCTCATCTTAGCTGACTCAAGTTGATGTGGTGAGCACATGGTTTCAACAATGTCATTGAACTCCTTGACATGAAGGTAAGGAATTTCTGACTCCATCCCATGGAAGGTTGGAAGGTGGTTTAGGACATGAGGTTTAAAGAAATAGTGGGCATCTCCTAGGGCAGCATGCCTAATGCAAGAGGGTGCATTGGTCCAGGTAGGTGTAAGGTAGCCATTCATGGTTTGATCGACTACATTCTCCAAATTTGGGGCTGCCTTATTTGGATTTCCATTTTGGTTCCCACCCGGGTTTATGAGTTGGTTTATTTGAAGACCCTCCATTAAAATTGACTCAATATTTAAATCTAGGGTATTAGGAAGATTAGGATCCAATGGTGTACTTGACTCCCCTATCCTATGACTTTCCACCCTAACTAGTCTGTTTGAGTTATCGCGGGTGAAGGCGGACACGTGCCAAAAGAAAAAAAAAGCGAGAAAGGGAAACAATAATAGATCTTGGGTGAGAATAGAAGAATAGGGGTGAGTAAAGAATTTTTTTGACTAAGGAACTTACTTGGTCCCCGGCAACGGTGCCAAAATTTGGTTGCGCCCAAATTTACCCAAGTTTTTAGGGTCAAGCGGTCGCTTGTAGTGTAGCTTGGGTTGTCGAATCCTCAGAGACCTAAGAAGAACCTTTAGACACTCAATAAAAAGAGATGGATTTTTGGCTATGAAGTGGCCAACATGGGTTGATTTTAGATGTTTTTGAAAGAGCACTAAAAGATATATGTGAATTCAAATTATGAGAAAATGAGTTGATCCTAGGTTATTGCTCGGGGTGGATTGAATGAATTCTTTTTTTTATGATTTTAATTTCATTAACTCGAGAAGGATTCAGGAAATGAATTCAAACTAACCTCATCAATTAATGATTAAACACCTTCAAACACATGATAATCACCTATACACTTGTAGGATCATTTTCATGAGCACTCCAAGGTAAAGGATGTAATTATCACATGAAAGTGGGGTGAATAAATTCAATAAGGAAGAGGAAGAATAAAAATTATTGAATGAAAGAAACTAAATTAAAAGAAATTAATAACATTTAGGGTGTGAGAAATAACATTCAATCCAGCCCCTTGATACTCCCTTGGATCAACCCGTAAAAGAGCTACCCTCCATTGATGACAAGTTCTCAATGGAAGCGGAAAGTAGACTTACGAGGGTGGAATTGAAGAAGTAAAAACAACAAAAATAACGATCACTCCACCGTTGTGTGAACAAAATCACAAGGTTTGGTGTGAATAAATTCACACCTTGAGGAAACAGTATCAAGGTGATAAGGAGAAGAACAGAACAAGAGAAGAAGAAGAACTTTTATTGAAGATTAAGGTGATTCGAACAACTTACATGAGAAGGAAGAACATTACAAAGGCAAATTGGCATAATAACGTTACAATAAAACGAATGCGCCAAAATACTGAAATCCTCCATCCCTACTGCCTTAAATAGGAATTTTTGAAGCCTTTGGCCTAGCTCCCATCATCCCATGTGCATTTAATTAATTTTTTGGAGAAAGGTGGGTGGACATTTAATGCATAAGAGACTTTTCAACTCTTGCCTCGAAGTGGGAGCCAGCTTTCTACACCGAACAGAAGCACAGAAAGCACCATCTATAATGCCGAATTGGAGTAGTCCATAGAAGACGTAAATGCACCCCGAGATGTACCCTTATATCCTGTAAAATTGAAGCCCAAAATATGTTGTGGTTCGGGAGATATGATTGAAATAGTGGGCTATTTTTCTGGTCCACAGAATCTGTCCCAGAATTGAATCTTCAACTTGGGACGCCTTACACACCACCATTGAGGACGAATTAGCACTAGATAAAGAAGAAATATTTGTTACTATATATGTATTCTAGCCTCCCATGAAATATGGGCTTCATTGCGCCTATATTGTGGGCCCCACAGTCCGATAAGTGGGATGATATCCAATCTGCCTTCTCCGGAATTGTTTTCTTTCTTCACCAAAAATCCTCATCATCCTTTATGAATCCTCCATTGATCCCTGAATGAAAAATGTTCATATTTATGTTTATATCCATTTAAAAAAATATCAAATTAAAATATGGATAATTACATTATTTGAAATCAGATGAAACATTGTGCCTAAATTGGTGCATATTAGGCATGAAGTGCACAAATGCTGAGAATGGATGTTCAAAATTAAAATCCACTAACTCAGGCCCATAAGATCAAAAATAAACATTTAATACCATTAAAATGTAATGAAAATATGTGTTTTTATTGACTAATCATTTCATGTGTAAGTTTTTTCTAGGACATACTTATCATCGATACCCAAATTTAATAAAAAAAATCAAAAGGAATATTTTAAGGTTATATAGGAGGGTCTATTTAACTAGATCATCATTTTAAATGTTTTAGAGATTTATCTTTCTAAAACATTTTAATTAATGTGCATGTTTTCAAAATGACTTTAAGGATTTATTTATATGGACATGAATGTTTTGAAATGATAATTATATTAAATAATTTCAAAGTGGTATGGGACACATTGATTCAAAAATCCCTTTTAAATGACATCATTTATAAATGGCGGGACATTTAAACTATTTCATAAAAAATGGTATTTCTCTCAAAGAATTTTACTGATCATTTTCATCTATGTCAACATTCTTTTATGTATTTTAAACTTTTTTGAAGTTGATTTATTATTGATACAATCTTCTATATTATATTGAAGGTTTTGTGATATGTTTGACTGTGGATGTGCTATTTTTAAACCATTCATGGTTCATGGTTAAAGTATTGACAGTTTGTATACTAGTTTTAATACAAATGTTTATGTTATTTTTCAAAATTTTCATATGGGGAATGAATTGGACTTATTAAGTGATGGTTGGAGCTCACTATAGCTCATTGATGCATTAGTAGGTCTCATGAGACAAACTAGTGTCTTGGCACAAGGCCTTGGAAAAAAAATTGTAGTCTTGGCACGAGGCCATGACTATGTGGTTATGATGTCCAACATTATGAATTCCATTATTATGAAATTATTTATTACATATGATTATTTGACTAGTAAAATATCCATGTGCATGTTAATATGGTAATGTTTGATTTATTTTTTCCATATTATGTTCATGTTTATGTTTAAAAGGCTGTTATTTTTATTAAACATCTTGCCTTAAAGGTTTATAGCTTCTAATAAATTATTTACCCTTACTGAGCATCTAAGATCATCCCTTTCTTAGGTTTTATTTTCCCAGGATCCCAAGAAGTGTTTTATGATTGAGATGCATGGTGAAGCTAAGGGAACAATGGAATTATCAAAGGATTATGTATGATTTGTTTTATGATAGAATGTTTAAGGTAACCTTCATGTATGTAATCTATTTTCCAGGAATTCTAAATAGATCGGTCATCTAGTACTTGATTCCTTGTAATCAAGCCAATTTTTTAAAGTAATGCACCAACTATGGGTAACTGGGTTTGGGGTGTTACAGTTGGTATTAGAGGAAGTATTGTACAAAAATTGGAAACTAGATTTAGAAAAACACTGATTAGAGAACACTACCCTAAGATTGAATTTGAGGATTAGTATAAAAGAACGTCATACAATTTTGGTACTGTAGAGATTTTGTGAGTTTTTCGAGCAATAGATCCCTGTCAGGATACAAGCAGGTAAAGGCGGCTCTGGCACAGATGTACATAGGGGTAAAACCCAAAACACCATTTTGAGCTAGACTCGAATGGGAACAGGTGCACAAAAACAGGCCTTGCTGCACTCTTGGTTATGACACTTCTGAGGGATATTCTTTGGATAATTCACATTTTCATTACAAACCATTATGAAGGATTTAGGAATAAATACTTCCTCAAAGAAAACATTTTTATAATTATGGATTTTATCCAAAAACTGTTCAATTTATGTTAGGTATTTTACAATTTTGGAATTATTAATTGTGATTCATAAACTGACTTATTGTATTCCATTTTTTAGAAATGGAAACCAGTAGAAGGAATTAGAACTCCAGCAATATGTATGATCGAAAAAGTAAGAAGGATCGTATCTTTCATGGTATTAAGACAACATTTATAATGGAAATAGTCTCTCACATATTCTCAACATATGAAGAAATAGTATCATGTTTAAATAAGATAAGTAAATAATTCTCTGAGTTCTATGGATTTGAAGGGATGAAAGACAAGAAAAGGATGGTAGAGAGAAATATGGATAAAGGGAAGAGGGGAAAGAAAGATTTTCCCACATGTGGTAACTGTGGAATGAATCAACTTTGTAAATTCTTGAAGGGAATGTGAGTTTGTAATAAGTGTGGAGAAAAAGGACACCAAGTATGTTATTTCATAGTTAAGAAAAAGGTTTCAAATATAAAATGCTTCATCTGCAAGGAGTTGCAACACTATGTGAATCAATGTCCTAGTCATCAGAGTATACTGTAAATGATCACTACTAGAAATATTCCCCATACCAATGGTTTGAAACCATTGGTATAGGCCTCCAAACCATTGGTATATCCTATACCAATAGTTTGGAGAACCATTGTCATGTAATCCACAGGGATAGGTCTATACCAACAGTTTTGAAAAAATCATTGGTATAAGTAATGTGAAAAATCTATTCCAACGGTTCCATAAAACCGTTAGTATATGTATTTCAAAAAAGAATCATTCTATTGGTTTTGATCCTAGTACCTCCTATTTATTATTAAAAGACCTAACTACCGACCTAACTCGACTTTGGTGAACATAATTTCATAAATATATATATGTATTGTCATAAATATTTTAAATTTTGATTTTTTAATGTTCTTTGTAAGCAGACTCCTTAAAAAATACATGTAACTATAACAAAAGTTCTCAAAATCATTGGTATAGATTCTTTGATTGTTGGGACCTATACCAATGGTTTTAGGCAAACCGTTGGTATAGGGGAGACCTATGACAACAGTTTTGTCCAAACCTGTTGGTATAGGGTCTCTTTTTATGGACCTATGCCAACGGTTTGGCCAAAACAATTGGTATAGGTCCATAATAGGGACCCTATACCAATAGTTTTGGACAAAACCGTTGGTATAGGTCCATATAAGTGACCTATAACCGTTGGATGGTTTTGGCCAAACCTTCGGTATAGGTCCATATAAGTGAACTATACCAAAGGTTTGCTAAAAAATGTTGGTATATATCTTATTTCCAGTACTGGATTCTATTGGATAATAATAAAATTATGATACCACCACATATGAAGAGGAATGACTAGTGTTCTTATATTGTTATTAAAGAATTGTGTCATTTTAATGTTGAATCGATGATATACCAGTTATATGAATTATGGAAATAAATAAGGATTGTACTGTAGTACTATTTCATTAAAGATTTTAGATTATATGGTTCTATAAAAAGTGACTCAACAACAAGTTAAACTTTTTTAGAAAATACATGGTTGGAGGAAAGATAAACCTTAATATAGTCTTGATACTGAGGTAGTAATTTTGGAATAAGAGATGGTTGATTTGGATAAATTATATTGTATATTCTTGACTACCTTGGAACTTATTAATTGTTTGTTTATTTCATCATTGTTGGAGTATTAAAAAATTTTGGATATAAAGAATATATCTAATATTCTATAAGGAATAAGGGAGAATGAATGTAATAAATAAGGTATTATGGTAATTCATGGTGTTACCCAGTTTTAAAAGAATACATGATGAAGGTATTCACATGATATTATGTGGAAAAAATGATCTTAATTGTGTTTATCGTCCTTATAAATTTTGGACTGTATGTTTAGACAGAAGTATTTTGGATAAGTATAAAGGTTGGAATGGATTAATTTTGAAATTTTATACTATTGTTAAGTGTAAATCATTTATGAATATTGTTTTTTGATTATTATAAAAAGGACAACCCGGATGTCGGGCGATAACCCTTCGTGTCCGGCAAGGCCACGAGACTTGAACCCACAACCGAAGGGCGACAAGGGTGAATCACCTACCACTAGCCTATGTGATATCCTGGTTTGTGTAATTTTGTTTTTTTAAATATTCTAACAAATGAATTATAAATTCATTATTTTTTAGAACCCTATATGATTATGATAAACTGAATATTTTTGAATTCTGTTATCTTTTAGAGTGAAAGATTAGTTTGTAGTAGGAATTAATCGAAGGATGATACTCTACTTGTCAAGTATATTTTTTTCCTCTTATTCTATGAATAAATTAATTCTTAAAATTTAGGGAAGGGATCTTAAAACCAAAAATGTGTTATCCTAATACCTTATATTTTGTTGAACCGATGGTATTTAAATCATCATAGATTTATGGATTTGAGGACCTCAATATTTCATTTGTTGTTCACTTGTTTATGAATGATGACCTCAATCGCTCCCTATAAATATTTAATTTTTTCTTCCAATTATGTGTCTATAATTTTCACCAATGTTCTCTTATTCGAAACCCTAATTTGGTGGTGACTTTTTCATTACCCTTTCCCTCTTATTAAGACTAAATTTTATTAACCCAATTTCTGATGTGGGATTTCTACAAAGGTATTTTCTATTTTTAACCTTTTATTTTCGAAGAAAAATTTCAAATTGTTTGGTAAAAATTTATTGAAGGAGGGGAAAATGTAGCACCCCAAGATTTCATAGTAAGTTATCTCTTCAAAGTAATTTAATAACTTGGGAAACATGCAACATTGAGTTTGAGTGCACCACAACTTAACAGTATAGCCGTTCAAAAAGAATTTATGAATAGTGTTAATTGAATTTTTAATTTTATATACTATATAAAATTTTAGAATATATATTATGTGTTTCTCAGACATAATATAAGAACAAATTAATTTTTTTCAGATAAAAGAAGTATTTTTCAAAAAATGAAATTCTACAGCCTTTTAAAGGGGAACCCTTTTTAAATCCAATATTTGACACTTTTATACATTAAATTTGACAAAATAAACTTCATCTTTATAATCAGGACATAAAAATTTACTTTCGATCAATTTTTGGTGTTTTTCTGATAACTTTCTTATTTGGGTAAATAGTAAAAATTACTAAATTTTAACTGAAAACAACTTTTTTATTGAAAATAATTTATAGTGTTCAATTATACATTTTAATGGTTTGGAAGTATAATTATATTATATTTTATCATTTAATACAATTTAGGCCATTAAAAGTAATTTTACATTTAAATTTTACATAAACACATGTCAATCTTTAGAGAGTTTTTACTTTTTTAAAAACCCACTTTTTGGTTTTGACAATGAGAATTAATTTTAAATTAATAAATGAAACTTATATGTTTTGAATTTCATAAAATAGACATAATTTTTTAATTCATACTATCAAAATTATCTTAGGTTTAATTTTTGGTATTTTTCTGAAAACATTCAATTTTTTATGAATAGTGAAAAACACTACGTTATTGTTTAAAACCGACTTTTTATTTCAATAATTTTTTATTTTATTTTGATTTATTTTAGGTCAAAATAGATACATAATACCTATATATGTTCAATGTGATTCATTGGAGTCATTTTATAATACGTTTAGATATATAAAAGTTTATTGAACTTTTTACCGTCTTTTACCCACCTTCTAGAAGCATTTGAAAATTTGCATAAAACTTAATTTTACCGCTTCTGTGAGTTGAATTTCAAAAATATGATAGACATGGTAAAAATTAGTAAATAAAATTTTCTTAAATAAAATTAAATTAATTTTTGGTGAATAATAACTTTTGACTTTTATTTACCATAGTTAAAAGTAAATAGGGTAATTAAGGGTAAAAATGATATTATAATTACCCTAACACATGTCCTAATTCTATTGGATAACTATAATTCGACAAATAACAACCTTAGTAATAAAATATGATCCTTTAGGTCAACTTGTATTAGATTATGACATTTATTATTATTTAATTCAAAGAAGAGTTAAAAGTGTTAAATTCATGTTTTCATAACAAAAACATTGTTAATATAGGGTTATACATAAGATAAATTTGACTATAAATATTAATTAGAAAGATAAAAATATTTCCTATATAATTTTATTTTTTTTATAATTTTAAGACATTAAATTATTAAATTTATTTATGACACAATGATGATGCAGTAATTACATTATTAATAAAAAATTAAAATAATTGATAATATAAATAACCAAATAAATGTAATTTGATTTTTTTGATGAATTAAACTAATTTTATAGGTTAATATGACATTTTATAGTTGACTAAATCAATTTTATTTGAAGTAATCATGCTGTTATGATTTAAAAAAACAAATACCAAATAGTGTCAAAATTGACTTAAAATAGTTTTTAGAACAAAAACTACATTATTGGTTGATATAATATTACTAGAAATATAAGGTTCATCCAAAGGGCTTAAATAATATTATATATGTCATTAATGAACCACTTGGGGTTCTATGGATAGTTTATAGTATGTTTATTAACCATATAGTGTAAGAATACAAGAAGACATGGTAAAAGCTAAACTATTTAACTAAGAGCTAAATTTTAAAGATAAGGTTAAAACGGTAACCTAAACTTGTATAAAACCTGTTGGTTGAGATTATTTCGAACCATAACCACATAATTCTTGAAATAAATTCATTTGGATCCATTATAAACCTAATATTATTGTATAATAAATTAAAAGTTAAATCTTTTCCTAAAGTGACCCTCACCCCTCTTATAATAGGGCACTTCCCCTTCTCTCAAAATCGCACCTCCAAAGCCATTTCGCTCGGCCAAACCCAGAACAAATATCCTCCCAAACTCCCTCACTTCAACCTAGAATCCTTTGATCTGAAATCCTATCTAAGGAACCCTTTTGATCAACTCAAAAGGAAACACCCGAAGAAGAGGTAATAATTTCACCACCCTCTTTCAAGTTCCTTTCTTCTTCCACTTCCTATTTCTTTTTGTTATTACCATACCAAAATAATAAATCCATTACCTTATAAATATTTCTGCGTTATTATAAATATGTCACAACCATATTCATTTTTCTATACATCCTATGAATGATAATTCCACCATGCGTGCGTACATGCGACTTACCATCTCCACGACGTGGTGTAATTTGTTATTCAACACTATGTTCTTTGGATGGATATAATGATGACTAATATGTAAGTAAATAAGAAAAATAACATGATAATGTTTCTGTACAATTATTTTACCATCCAATTCCACACCTTTTAATCACTATTGAAATGATAGCCTCGCTCGTGTGTACGTACGGATTACCGTCTCCCCGACGCGATAAGATTCATTTCCAGGTTCACCATTCAACGATGTTTATAAAAATATATATTATTAATAATGACATAATATATGACATAATAATGGTAATAGATATATATATATATATTTATGTATGTATTTATGAACATACATATATCTTATTCACTTACTTCGATTCAATATGATATGAAAACAGAAACAACGTTTATGCGTACGTACGGCCTACCATCTCCATAAACGATGTTTTCCATTTCAAATATCTATATATTATAAATATTTATATTCTAAATATATATGATATATAAATCAAGTTTATATTCTGAAAGTATTTAAATCATGATATAAATGATACGATCCAGAATAACAAGTTAAAACATGTACGATAAAGAAAGTGATTATTACCCAAAATGTTAATTTAACTTGGAAATCAGTATTAAATGGGTAGTATAATGTCCTAAATGAATCATGTATAATATAATAAATATTAATATGGTTATTTTATGTTATAATTTAGTAATATAATATGGTCATTATACAGGTGGTTAAGCGTACCCTCGACCAAAAAAATTATAAGGTAAGGGTTATTTCCTCAATCTTATTATTGTCTCATATTGTTCAAGTGTAAGTATTTTCTGGGACATACTAATCATCGACACCCATATTTCATAAAAAAAATTCAAAAGGAATCTTTTAGGGTTTTATGGTAGGGTATATTAAACTACATCACCATTTTAAATGTTTTAAATATTTGTCTTTCTAAACCATTTTAATTAATGTCCATGTATTCAAAATGATTTTAAGGATTTATTTATATGGACATGAATGTTTTGAAATGATAATTTTTTAACAAAGTTTCAAAGTGGTATGGGACAAATTTATTTAAAAATATTTTTTAAATGACTTCTTTTATAAATTGTGAGACTTTTAAACGATTTCATAAAAAAGGGGTATTTTTCTCAAAGAATTTCGCTGATCATTTTCATCTATGTCAACATCCATTGATAGATTTTAAACTTGTTTGAAGTTGATTTATTATAGATACAATATTCTATATTGTATTGAAGGTTTTGTGATATGTTTGACCATGGATGTGATATTTTTATACCATTCAGGGTTCATATTTAAAGCATTGACATTTCATATACTAGTTTTAATACGAATGTTTATGTTATGTTTCAACCTTTTCATATGAGAAACGCATTGGACTTATTAAGTGATGGGTGGAGCCTGGTATATCTCCTCGATGCATCAGTAGGTCTCATGAAAAAAACTAGTGTGCTTTCACATGGCCTTGGCCAAAAAAAATATTTTTAGTCTGGGTACGAGGCCTTGAATATGTGGTTATGATGTCCTGCATTATGCAGTCCCTCATTATGAAATTAGTTATTACATGTGATTATTCAACTAGTAGAATATCCATGTTCAGGTTAATATGGAAATATTTGATTTATTTTTTCCATATTATGTTCAAGTTTATATTTAAATGGTTTTTTTATTATACATCTTTCCTTAAAAGTTTATTTCTCCCACAAATTATTTACCCTTACTGAGCATCTGTGCTCACCCCTTTCTTATGTTTTATTTTCCCAGGATCCCAAGAAGTGTTTTATGATTGAGATTCAGGGCTAAGATAAGGGAATAATGGCATTATCAATGGATTATTTATGCTCTGTTTTATGTTAGAAAGTGTAATGTAATGTTCATGTATGTAATCTATTTTCCAAGACTTTTAAACTGATCGGTCCTTCGGGACTTGATTCCTTGTAATCATGCCATGTATTAAAGTAATGCACCAACTCTTGGTAACTGGGTTCAGGGAGTTACATATATCTCTAAATATTATATCAAGGGTATTAGTGCTCATCTAGTACTACCCATCATGTATTATATTATGGGAGATAACACATGCCTCATATATCTCTATATATCATATCAAGGTAAATAGTATATGCCCTATAATACCCATTATATATCATATCAAGATGAATATTTTACACCCCATATATCTCTATGTATCATAATGGGGGGAATATCACTTGCCTCATAATATCCATAAAAAATTATATCGGGGGAGGGGGGGATTCCTGCTCCCTTTGTCTATATATATCATATCAGGGGAATAGTTACTACCCTATAATACCAATCATATAACATAATCGCATGGTTTATCCACTTTACCACATGCGATGAACATTTCCAAGGTTATCCTATCATGTTCCTAACCTTTCATAGACACCACCCACCAACTAGGATATCACCATATTAAACTTCTGGTACTAATAATCTCTAGGATCAACATGATATTATGGCACCCACAATACTCCCATGGGAAACCATCATGGTCCAAAAACACAATATGGGTTCCACTATCAAATTACTATCCCTTGGGTAAAGACCATATCTTAATGGAAATAATATATCTCAACATGATCATGCATGTGTAATGGTCTAATTAGCGACACTGGTGATATAACATCGTCATCACACTATAGAGATTTAAAAATAAAAAACTCTCTTCTAAGAAACACTAGTTCAATCATTTAACACCCAACCTATGTGAAAATCCTTTATATGGTATCCCCAATAAGAAACACACATACTAGTTAAATATGAACACTAAACTCACACATTAATCTTATCTCTAAGAGGAACTAATGTATCCCAATACTTCCAAATGGAATACACCAAGGCTAATTTTCTCTAATCCATCACCCCAAAATAGAGATAATTGAGTTTACTTATCATTAAGTATACTATGTTTTATTCATTTGACTTTTATCCCTATAGGGTTCATACATCATCTAATATTGTTCAACCCTAACTAACCAACAACCCTAAACATGAGTCTTGAGAAATATCTCATGATATAATACTTGAAAAATGGGGTGTGCACCACCCTTGACATCCACCTATACATTTGGAATAAAAAATCCCAAATTTCACATTTTACCCAACCATTAATTTCACCCAAAATTATGGTAAAACCCTAAATTGTTTACATACATGACATGTATTAATGAATCTATATTAAAACTAGTGCCTTCATTATCTTACAATTTCATGTGTATAAGCTACAAAAACCTCATCATATTGTCTTGATTCCACTGTGATTCAATTGAATCAGCATCAAACCCTACATAATTAACCTTAATCAAATAGATAAAAGATAATATAATAATTAAAAAATATCACTATTGTATGTGAATATGTGAATGAGAGTTAGGTTTGGGTGTGTTCGTTTTATTTAAGAAGGCCAAAAACCTCTTTTATTTCATTTAAACGTTTCATTAATTTTTATACAAAAATGGAAAATTTCCTCAAACTATAAATTTGGAAAATATAGAGCTCCCAATAACCTTGTTTATTTCCTTTAAAATTGTAACATCCCAAGATTTTGTGAATTATTATTTTTTGAACTAATTTATCCTTTTTGATATTGTGAATTTTATACACCACTGAAGATAACTTATTTTATATTTAATAACTATGTATGGATTGCATTATATGGAACACCAAGTTAATTGTGCAAAAAATTCAAAATAAAATTTAACTTTCTCTATATATAACATAAATTTTATCTTTCATTACATGTAACAATGACTTTCTACTATGTCTTGTGTAACACTCAAGACCAAGTTTTACAAAACAATAATATATCATTAAAATGTTATTACATAATATAGTAAGATATTACCTAGATTTTAAATTATAGGTTATTAATAGTATTAAATAATTTATAAAAAATATATGGTTCACAAAATATAATATGTATTTATTGGATACAAATTAATTATAATTGAATATGAAAACTGTTTGATTGTAAAAGGAAGTATTATTATTTTTATGGTCACAAATCTATTTTACCCAAATAAATTAAATTAAATTAAAATAGTGAGTGATTCAATTGTAATATATATTTTATTTATTTAATAAAATTTATTTAATATTCATTCAATAGATTTGATTTATGTAAGATAGGAACAAACCCAATTTTATGCAAAAAACCCAATTTTTTTATAAAGGTGTTTTTACCTCATTTAAATGGTGATCCCAATTTAAATCCAATTTTTATAAATTTTATTGATTTTATATGTAAAAATAAACTTCATATTTGAAATATAAACATAAAAATTAGGTTAGGATAATTTTCCAATATTTATTTGTGAGGTTTCGTTTTTTAATGAATAATTAAAAATACTTGATTTTAGTTCAAAAAAAATTCATCTAATTTATTTATAATGTTAAATTATATTTTAAATTAGGTTAAAATTATAATTATATAATATTTTTATCAATTAATACAATATAGTTCATTGATATCAATTTCAGATTGAAATTGTATATAAAAACTTAGCAAACGTTTCAATGTTTTTCCTTTAAAAACCAGCAGTGTCGTCCCGTTAGTGGGATTAATATTAAATTAATTTTTTCCACTTATGTGATTAAAATTTGGAAAAATAGACTCTATATTAGTAATAAGAATAATTTATAATTTATAATAAGGTAAAATAATTTTTTTTACCAAAAGATATTAGTGAAAATAATTAAAATTAATTACATTGATTAATATAAAATTAAGCTTAACTAAGGACCAAACCATAAATTTAAGACCCACAAAGACCAAGACACTTGTCCAAAACCCATTTTATGGCCATTATTCATCCATTAAATATCTATTATTATTTTTATGAATTTGTAGGTAAATTTTTGGTACACCTAACTTGTTATCAAGAATGCCAATTGTGTCTTTTCCCTTCCCTATAAAAGGTCATCACCTATACCTCTTCTTCACACCTATAAAACCAATAATTTTAGTCCAATATCTTAAAAATAAACTTATAAACTTGTTTACCTTACTAATAAAATCCTTATTATTGGATTAGAAGGAAATCCAAAGAATCATTTTGGCACAAACCAAAAGGAGTTACCCAATTAAGTGGTAACATCTTTTCTCAAACTCTTTTTTTTATACACCCCCAACACTCTCTTTTTTAAATGATTGTATATGAAAACTAGTATCATAAATATAATATGATGTTTTTATGAAAATAATTATACCTACACTTACACACACCTCCATCTAATGGGTAACGAACATACTAATTTTGATTATGATGAACTTTCACCTGACAAAACGATGACTGTTCAATTTTCCTTACCATCTATCATGGGGGAAATTATCAAGGACACTCTATATATATATATATATATTATTTATATTTATTTATTTAATATTATTTATTCCTTTTACAACACTTATCCTTTTACTTTCCATTTTTTTACTATGATAATTTCGTTTGAGGAAGTGTGCACTACCACCCCCTGGATACAATATGAATCATTCATAAACTGCATCGAATGTTTTAAAAATGGGTTTACTAAACTTATATGATATATATTAAATTATAATTATAATTTAATGATATTATATATATATATACATATATTTATTCAACTTTTTTTTTCAACACGACAATTAAATAGAAATAGCGTCCATACGTACGTATGACTTACCGTCTCCATGAACAGTGTATTCCATTCCATACCTCTATATTTTATATATTATTATAATACAAATATAATGTATATAAATTATATTTATATCATTTTTACATTCTTTAATCATGATATATGTATAAGTACCAACGATATAACAAATTTATACACATGCAAAGAATAAAGAAAATATTATCCAAAGTGAAACCTTAATATAGGCTGGTTAACAAGCAGGTAATATATAGTCATAATAATAAAATATATGGAATTTTATATAATAATATGGTTCTATAAAATATTTATAACAAATTTATATTTATTATATAGGTGGTTTGAATGAGTATGACGAGATTCAAGACATAAGGTATGGGGATTTCATCTCAATTTTTATTTCCATGAGATACAGGATTTCTTCACCACTCATTCCTTTTTTTGTGTGTATAATACCCATGGATGTATTAAATGTCTATCATAATTATATTTATGGGTATTTAAATATCAATTCAATGATATTTATTTCATATGGGTTTATGTTTCAAATGTCACCAAATCAGTAAAATAGTTTGTCTCAATTTTCCTTCATTGAGACTTATGTTTTGATATACAGCAAAATTATTTTCCAAGGTGTATAGTCATAAATTTTAAATATTATATCATTAATCTAATTATTTTAATGATACTTTAAGCCTAACTTAATTTCAATTCCTTATACGGGGATTACATTTCAATTTTACCAAGTTATAAGAGTTTATTGAAACAATCTCATCGCTTTTTGAGATTGTTTATATTTATGCTTCCATTGATGAAATATTACGATACATCTCTCAAGAACACTCATGAGTTTCATTATAATATATTTATTAAATATATATTCATGTATTGGTACCACTTTCTACTCTTTTTAGATAACATAACTAATTAATAGTTTTTAAGAAATTCTGACTTTACCCCCTCTTTAGTTGGATTTTTATATACCTTCAAAACCGTGTTTTCTAAAAAGGGTTTTTAATAATATTGTACCATTATCCCATAATATTTAAAAGATATGTTTACCCTTTTTTACCAATATCTTTAAAGGAATCATCTTGTCACTTTCCGAACAAGTCATTTTTCTAACCATTTTACCATGCAAAAGGAATGCTCTTTTTACCTCATACGACATGTATGAATTTACCTAATGTCATTTATTTGAATCTTACATTACACTTTTAAAAGATAAATGTTTAAGAAAGCGTTTTTAAATTTTATTTTCAATGAAATTTTTTTTCAGAATGTTTTCAATATTCATTTACAATATTTCAAGAAAACTTGTTTTCAAAACATTATCAAGCTTCTTTCATATGTTTTCATGTAAAAGGGTTTTTAAAAAAATTTCAATATTTATTTATAATTTTTCAAATTGGTTTAAAAGAAAAAGTTTTTTAAAATATTTTGAAACTTATTTTATAAGTTTTCAAGGAAAAATGTTTTCAAAATGATTACAAGTATTATTTATAATTTTTAAAAGGTATTTTCTAAAAAAATGATTTTAAAATGGATTTATTTATTAAAAAGTCTTTTTAAAATAATAAAGGATGTTTTCCTGAAGAATTTTTTTTAAAGATATTTCTAAATGATTTTCCATCTAAGATGACCTCTGTTGATATTACTCATTCCCTTCTTTGAAGTAATCTAAAGGTTCCATTAATATTATTTCTCAAAATGGTTTATGCTCAATGTAATGGTCTTTATGAAATTCATTTATATTTTACGGGTTATATGTTTATGAAATCCGTTTTTCATTCATGGGTTATGATTTTTATGAAATGATTATGAATCCTATATCTTTTTTCATAAGATAAGATATGTTTACATGTTTATGATACCCATTTCATTTCATGGGTTATGATGTGATTATTTTATGATCTTATGGAGCATGTATGTATAATTTTATTATGAGATGTTTAAGACCTATATCTCCCTTTAATAAATTGGGTAATGATTTATATGTCATGATATAGACATGGATGGAACATGAAATGAACTCAGTTTAGTATTATAAGGATGGAACAAGAAATGAACATGGTTCAATATTATAGGGATGGAACAAGATATGCACTCGGTTCGGTATTACAGGGCTAAAATGAGGTGTGAACTTGGTACAGTAATAAAGGGTTGGAATAGGGTGTGATCCCAATTCAGTGAAGTGATTTTTCCACTAATATAGTCTTGGTAGTAGTACCATGACTACTATGTAAATTATTATATATGCTTATGTGTCTGCCACAATTCCATGTTTTATTAATATGTTATATTTTCATGGATGGAGTTCATTATTTATTTATGATTTGTGTACTATGAACTACCATGATTTATGCCATGATTCATGTTTATTATAATTGATATGTAGGGTAAAATATACTATTTTCTTGATCAAGTTCTCATAACCTTATGCACATGATTATTCTTGCATGTCTCCCTTGTTTACCCTTACTGATAATCTGATATCACCATTTTCTAGGTTTCCTTCCCCAGGTTATGTAGATATATTTCTTTTTTGATATGTCTAATAGGGGTACTGGTCTAGAAGAACCTATTTAGAGAAAATACATCTCGCTCATATACCAATGTTTATGTTTCCATGTTTTCAAAGGAACTAGACTAATATGGTCTTTGGATATCTATTTGTATAATGTTTTAAGTATTCCGCAAAATGTATGTAATGTATATATAATAAAAGAGTGGTTCTCTATAAAAACCATACATATCCCTTAAATATAATTTCCCTCTCCACATAATATATTTCATTCTGTGTAAGGTTTTTCCCATATCCACTATTCAATACATAATATATTTACCTTACACATAATATTCAATGAATATATCTAATGTTTTACTCAATGCGTTGAAAATTTACCGTCATATGGAAACTAATACATAATATATTCATAAATACATAGGGTTTTCCATTAGTAAAAATCAATAGATACTATTTTAATTTATACAAAATATATTAATATTCACTTGTGGTTTTTCCATTATGACAAACCTATATGTAATAAATTGTCCTTTTTCATAATATAATTTTACTCTGTACATAATGTATTTCCAATTGAAAAAACCTATTTTTAGTATATATAAATTTATACATAAGTATATTTTTTTACATGAAAAATCAATGTGTAATATATTTATCCATATGTAAGTTTATTCCTTTTGTAAAAAAAACCTACTCCATTTGTGTCTAGTTTAATAGTTATCCGTATTTTGAGAAATCTAATACAACACAAAAATAACCAAATTAACTCCACACTCTCAAAAAAATTATTATATAACTTGAAGACCTCTACTAAACCTTCATAATTTGTAAAATATAAAAACAATAGAAAACAAATTTTATCTAATTCCCAAGACTTGATTCCCAACCAAAACCAACACCCCAAAACCTCTATGGAATCTTAATTCACATGTTTAATAAAATATCTAATCCAAAAAAATTCCCACATACTTTATTTTTTAAAATATATAATTACAAATATATCAATAAAAAATCAAATAGGTTGGGAACTTTTACAAAAAAATCATTGACACTCGTATCTACACCAGTCCAAAATGTTACAGAAACATTTAAAAATAATTCGAAAACTATTGAATGGAACACTAATAAATTATAAAATTAGATTTAAGAATATCCAAGTAACTATATAAATAATATGTTCATTTGGAAAAATATTCCCATGTGGAAAGAAGAGTTAAATAAAAATCCACTTACAAGAATAATTTCAGGACAATTATGACTCAATGATAGGGGAAATGGTACAAAGTCATATAAACCAAAAAAATAACCAATGTATAGAAACATATATTGTGTTTTAAAGATAAATAATTTACAATTTACACTAATATAAATTTATATATACATAATCATGATTTTAAATTGATATTAGAAAAGGAACACTTATTTTTACTCATGGGTTCTTAAAATGTGGTATAACCCCATTTATAATAAAAATATCTACCTTACTCACTTATCAAATATAATTATTCACATATATTACCTTGTATAACTTTTATTTATAGTCATTTATTGTATATATATTATTTGTTTAATGTTAATTTTCATCTTCAAATGTTATTAATTTGGATTATTTTGAAGAAGTCATGTAATGGTCATATAGATTCTCATTAATTGATAACAAGTTTATAATTAAAAAATTAATGAAGGTATTGTAATATTTGTGTTTAAATTATTTATTAATTCTTATTTTTAAAGTATGGAAATTATGGGTATGGTTTATGAGGATGTAATTCACGATGAGTATGTTTTGGGTAATTTACAGACAATAATGAGTTATTTTATATTGACTGTTAATTTTTTTTTACACTTACATAATCATATTTATAACATAAATTACTTTCTAATAATATATTTTACAATTTTTTGTTTCTATAAACTCCTTAATATTGGAAACTATGAATATAGTATAGAATTGTTCATGTTGGTGGTTGAACATACCCAAATAAGAACATATTATACTAATTAATGAGAGTATAGAGTTATATTATAGTAATTTTATTTTTAGAGAATCATAATGATGTAAATAAAACATTTATATTAGATAATTATATTTATAAAGAGTATATATGAGAAGGAAATATAAAAATATAGATAGGAACTAGTAACTTACATTGAAATATTGGCTCCTTCTTAAAACAGGTTCCGTCAGAATGAAGGACTTAGGATTTATTTTTGAAATTGTACACTACCCAACATAAAAATTGAATTTAGTATAGGTAATTTTATAATGTATTAAATATAAAACCAAAGGATATAAGTGGTTTGTATTATGTTTAATAGTGTACCTTTTAATGGTGAAAATGTGAACATTTCTATGGAATATTTAGTTAGTTGAAGGGTAAAGAAGGAATCATGTGGGAGTTATATGGGTTAGGTAAGGATATTATATTTATAATTATATGGTTTATGTTTCAATTAATTATTTAAAATTATTTTCTTTTAAATTTACCAATTTTAACCTGTTTTTAATTTATTAAATTATTTACCATAGTAATTATTTTTTACCGTAAAAAAATATAGACCCACATAGCTAATTTCAACAAGAAGACTCCAAATTTGAACTCCATTTAATCTAATTAAAATTCTATATATAAGGAATATAAATTTTAAGTGAAGAAATAATATAATTATAAAAATCATTATTTTTTAAAAAAATATCATTTTAAAAATTGAATGATTTTCTTTATTTATAACCAATTACTAATAAATCCATGAATTTTAATTAATTTGTTTATATAAAAATAAAATTCCTTAAATTTTGTAATCCTAAAATCATAAATTTATCATTCATATAAATGCATGTAATATTCTATGAGAAGTTTTTTTTAAATAAAACATATTCCATTGACTTTGAGTCATTACATTTTTATTCCTTATAATTCCATTACTATTTCATAGTTAATATTATTTTATTTTGATAATATTTAATTCATATCTATCAATCAATTCTATTCAAATAACTTTTCAAAAAAAATGAATAATTTAAGAAAAAAATTGGAATAATATATTTTTACAAATGAATTAATATCTTTCTATTCTATTCTAAAAAATATTTATTTTATTCTAATTAAATGTCAACTTTATTATTTGAAATATATTATTCAGTTCCAATTGTAAAATATTTAATTTACTCTATGAATAAAGGTGTACATAATGAATATAAATCTTATGAACATTTATCAAATATCCATATAATGGTCATCTTTACCTGTTTCACCTCTATATATAACTTTATATACTTCTCTAAAATTTGTTCATACCTTTTCTTATTTCCATCAAAAAAATTATTTTATAAATCTATTGATTTTCCCCCTTTCTATAGTTTTAATTGGCAGCATGATCATCCCGGAAGACAATGGGAATAAATATTTCATGTTCATGGAATTATTATTTTCATGTGGTTTTATTCCACTTGTAATTTGCATAATGATATTTCATATTCCTTTCTAATAATGTATTTGTAATTTTTTTAAAAAATTATCTAACAAAATTATATTATTTTTTTATTTTTTAAATTTTTGGTGTTAAAAGGTTAACCAATTCATTCAAGGAATAAAAGTGTTTCGAATTACATTTTATCCCCGTTAAAAAGATTATCCTTTAAAATTTCATTACTCAAATGAAACCAATTTTGGGTACTGTTGTCTCATTACATCTTTGACTTTCTATGCCACTTCCTAAAAAAATTATTTCACAATAGATATATTACTAGGTGAGTGGTATTATTTCTTATCACTTATCTCTCTGATCCAAGATCCCTAACACTTGTTCCTCATAAGATAGATCATGTTGTATTTTTAAAACCTTTGAATTAATTACATGTGATGGTTCATGAATGTACTTCCTAAAAATTGAAATAAGGAACTCATCATGCACATGTATGTGGTCTAGATGAATTGTGAGTTAGTAAGATATAATCTCCACATGATCAAAGATTTATTAGGGGATAATGTATCTAGGGATCAACTTTCCCTTCTTATCTAATCTTCTATCCCTCATCCATGGTGATATTTCAAAGAATTCTATATCACCAACTTCTAACGCAAAATATCACTATTGATTGTTAGCATAGCTCATCTGTAAAATTTTCATAACTTTTATATGTTGTTGAATGGTTTGACCATTTCTGTAATTTCTTGAGAAAGATCGCGTATTAATAAATTTATTATTTCAAATTTATCCTAACATGTCCAATTACTACATCCCATCCGAGGTAGAGGATCATATAGAGTCATTTTAAGGCTTGATTAGAAACTGTTATTATATGAGAACTCTACCATATTATGTTTTTAATCCATAACACTATTGAAATTCATAAATCATGATATTATATTATCTTTGAGAGTTTTAATGGTCATTTCTAATTGACAGCTGTTTAGAGGATTATAAGCATTGATAAAGATCTAATCTATATTGAATTATTATTGAAGACTCCTCTAGAACATTATGGTAAACCAATTATATCATTCTAATATAATTGATAATGGTACTCCATAAAACCTTACCACTAAAGTTTTATATATCTTGGAATTCTTTTTGAGTGACAAATCTTTTAGAATGGAAATTAAATTTTACAAGTTAGTAAGGATATCAATCATAACCCAATATTTATTATAACATTTGGAAATCTTGGGAAGTCATGTGATGAAAACAGTGTTGATGATCTTAAATTTATATAATGTTATGGGTAAAGGTTACATCATCCCTACTCACTTATATTGATCTTACTTAACTTTCTAGTAGACTAATAATGTTGATTTGTACTCTGTAATTTACCACTTTAGGTTATCCCATCATAAGTTCTCCTTGAGATCTCAATAAATCATTGTTCTTCTAGATAAATAAATACAAATGAGATATATGCATCAACCAACAACTCCTTTAGTTTTGGTATTGAAGGGACACATATTTGTTCATCAAATATTATATTTCCACCATAGTCATGGTTAAACATTGGATTATTATTTACCTTCTTCTATAGCTCCATATATTCCCTTTATGGATACTTGATCTTCATATAGATGAGTGGTTGGACTTTCACTTGGGAAATAAAAGATTTCTACACATCCCTTATTATTTTCAGGTTCATCCTCTAGAAATATAAGAGTATTGGGCCTCTTTAAAGACTCATCATGGATAAGTTACCATGGTCCTAATTTCTTAGAGAATCGTCAACCATGATTACTTTCTTTTGACTGTGAAGTATTGATTATTCATAGTACTTAATCAACTCCAACCATATCATTATCATATTTTAAACACTTTCTTGGTGAATATATAATTTACAATCTAGTGAATAATATATATATATATTAATTTTTAATAGAGAGATAATGACTCTATATATTTTATGTCGATATTACCATTTTTTATTCTTATCAGGTGTCGAGAAATGTTTCTCATAAACCTTTAATTTACATGAGTAATAAGATAATACATTTTAATGTTTCACAAAGACACATCCCAAGCCCTTTATTTAAGCATTATTTTAGATCACAAACCCATATTCATTGTATGGTAGTGTGAGTATATGTGTAGTGACTAACATTCTATTAATCCCCATGAAACTATCTTCAAATTCATCCAACTCAATAAAAAATACTCCCCTTCATAGAAAACTGGTTTCTAGATTTAAAATTCACGATAAATGTCTCATGAAAAGTTTGTGGTATTTGGGCAATCCAAGAAAACTATAGAAAAGTTTTAAGTTATTAGTCTATGGAATTTTTTAATCACTTATTTCTTGGAAGGGTCCACATATATACCCTCTCTTAATATTATATATCCCAAGAATTATAATTTTTATTGACAAAATTCTCACATTATAATTTTCATATAATTTTTCAACTTTATTAAAGTCTTAATCACAATACTCAAATTCTCTTGATGTTCTTCCTTGAACATGGAATATAAAATAATATCATCAATATATACTACCACAGATTTATTAGGATGATCTGTAAATATTGCATTCTTTAAACACATGATGATATAAGGGTTATTTTTGTGTCTTAAATGAATAACTATGAATTAATAGTGTCTATATCTTATGTAAAAGGTCATCATTCATATATCCACACTTTTCACCCGTAATTAATAATATCCAAAAAAAATTCTTATTTCAGAAGTATTAATCACATGAATTTTATTGAAAAATAGTCAATATAGGGTAGCTAATACTTTTCATAGATCATTATCTTATTAAGTTCATGATAATAAATGTAGAGTAATATTTATTTACCTATATTCTTAACAAATAGGACTTCTATTACCCATGTTTAAGATCATGGGAATATAAAATATGTGCTTAAATTATATTAATGTTGCTTATATAATTCTTCTATCTCACTAGGTTTCATTCTATAAGGGAAATTTATTATATTAATTGATATAAGTATGAGTTAAATAAAAAACAAAACAAAAAAATCTATGGGAATGTTAGGTTTCTCTTTGTAAAATACATCAACTTATTTTCACACAATTGGAATGTCTTCAATATTGAGTTTTTCTCAAATAATTTTAGATAAATATATATTATTATTAGTTATTAAGACCCAAATCATGGAATTAGTTTCTAATAAATGTTATCATCATCCTTACATTGTTATTTGATCATTGGTTAATTTGGGATATGAAAATAAATTTCTATATCCTAATAATTAATATGATCTCTACTTAGAGAAAGAAAATATAATCCCAAAATCATGTAAAATTATACCAATGGAAGAATAAATAGATTTGTAGGATGGATTTTCCAAAAAACGATAATTTTTAAATAGTGATATACTTTTGATTCAATCAATAAACCACTTGGACATTTCCAAGATAATTCAATAATCAATTCTTGTGGTGATTGACCAATATTATTATAAAAGTTTTAGAATTTAAATGAATGCGAATAATAATAATGAAATAATATTTTTATAGTTATTGAATGGATAATAACTAAACTTTTAACCACATCATTATCTTAATCCGATTTTGTGCTATTGATTTCATAAGACCTTACTTGATCCCTTAGTTTTGGACTTATCTAATGTCGATTATCCTCATTATCCAGGGGATTAGTGCACTGATATGTATACTTACCAAGTTTATTACTTTTAAAATATTTAATTATCATAGTTTCATTAAGTGGGATATTATTTTAAACCTTTTTTGTAATGAAATTCAAATATATTTTACAATCAATTGTATTTTGGTTGGTTCCTGCACAATTGAAGCATTTCCCCATTCCTTTCAGGTAATTTTTTTAAGTTCTTATAACCACACTTTTAGTATAATTATAGTTTTATTGCCTTCACTCCATATTGATTATCACTTGAACTTCAATAAAACCCAATTTTCCTTTTCTCATCACAAAATTCACAAGAACAAAGAGAGTATCCAGTTTTTATTTCCACTATAAGTGCACATCAAAAAAATATCTTCATCCTCATTTTTATTTAGATTAAGGAATTCTTATCAATCTTAATTTGAATATTTCAAGGAAAATGTGTAGAAAATAATATTTTTATAAACTCCAACCATTATATGAACAATATTTTTTCCTTTTAACTGGTATTTTTAATTACTGTCCACCTTTTATATGTTTTACCTTCTAGATGATACATGGATATAACAACCTATTCATGCACAGAGTATAGGAGAAAATAAAATAAAATTTTAATATGTTGATCCATTTTTAAACAATTAGTAGATAGAAATCCCCACTAAAGAATGGTGGTCATAACTCCATGAAGTACTCGGTGGAGTATTTTTCCTTCCATGGCATGTTTGGGAACTCGACATGGTTCTCATTGTTTCTCATACCTTGAGAATTATGGATAAGAATTTTTATGATATTTTTCAATCTATCTCCCATCACAATTGGTTTCCCATTATAATAATCATTCCACTTTCCATCACACTTGTTATTCAATTAGTTCAGCCTAGTTATATCCATTTAATAAAACTAAAAAGGCTATTATGAGTATTAAACCATAATAAAAATATTTATAAATCATATGATAAAGAAATTAAATATTAATATTTAAGAACCTATAAAAAATTAATTTTAACTTATGAAACTTCATGTTCAATCTTTATCATTTTCTGTAGAACCTATGACACTCACTGCTGGTTTATACTTTGTTTATTTGGTTTCAATTATTTCTTCTTCATGACCTAATACAAAAAAATATACACACACTTCTCTAACAAAAACTAAGATGGACTATCCATATAATAGGCATATATTTCATTATTTTATATGAATATCCGTAAAAACTAATAATAAATATCCTCATAGAACATCTAGGTTTAGTGTATTTCTAGATTAGAGACATAAACCTCATGTTTTGAAATATTGTGAACAATTTTCCTTAATTTCTCCACACATTTCCTACTTATAGACATATTATTTATTCTGCTGTTATTTATAACTAGGAGAATGAGAGTAAAATAAATGGTTGTCTTAGACACTCAGTAAGGGGTAAACATATGTGATATCAATCAAGTATTACAAGTTATCATAAGACGAACATGTGGGTATGAGATCATAATCAAGGTATATGAATATAACATAAGAAAATCACACCTAATGAAACATCAGTCGTGAACATGAATATACCATGTAGATTTGGTATAACATGTGATTGTATCATAAAAATATGGAAGCATGAGTCAATAATCTGGATCCATGAAACATTACTAAGTAATATGGAGTAAATATAAGCATGGATGATCATTTATAATGTTAAGGATCACTAATAAGGCTATCATCCTAGTGTGGACTAGGTTTTCTCCCCATTCCTATAAAATTTATGGATTAGGTTCAATCCATAGTACCCTTAACATAATAGATTGGGTTAACTCCCTAGGCCCATAGGTATCATCTCATAAGATATAAATCGTTTCCCAATGAATTGAAGGGCTATATAATTTTAGGAATAACCATCACATAATGAAAAAACTTACATATTTTTACTATATGAACATGATCTCATTCATAAATCAATCGTAGATAAAAAACACCATTTGAAAGAAACATATTTCATGAAAATTTCCATAAGGAATAAATAAATGATCCCCAGAAAAAAGGTGGATGATTTCATTAAAACACATCCCTAGTGAAACATGAAAATTATTAAAGGATATTTAAATTGATGAACACATTTTATAATAATATTATAAAATAATTTAGAAAATAATAAGAAATATCCTTTAAAATTAGATAATTTTTTTTAAATAAAAAATTTATAAATAAGTCACATTAAAAATAATGGTAATTTAAAAAAATTAAAAACTAATTACAACTTGAGAATGAATATTTATAATGAAAACTGAAGAAAAAAATGGATGAAAATAACCAAATGGGAAATATAAAACTAATTCCTATCACCCAATTTTATATATGTCAAAGAATATTGAAATTAATCATAAAATTTCATATAATTTTATATAATTATATCTATAAAATAATACAACGGCCATGATAATATAGGAAAAAAATTCTAACAAAAATTAAGAGATAAATGAAAATCCTCTTAATAGAGTCGTTTAATGGTGACTTTTAATCAATGAGAGTGAAAATGATAATAGGATATATAAAACATGAAAATAAAAATATAGGAATAAAATATGTATAGTTAAGTGAGAAAGAACATATTATTTCCCCCAATATAAACATATATATAAACTATCTCATTTTCAAAGTGATATTTGAAAAGAAACCCATAACTTTACACCCAGATTCTACGAATGTTCTTTAACCCTTTGAATAATAAACATACATATATTAATCACTTTCAAAAACATATTTACATAAATTAACATTTACAAAAATAAATTATTATAATTTATTTCATATATATTATTTATGGATTTTTTATTTTTATCACATGATGTTAGTAACGTATATCATTTTGTAAAAGTTTCATCATAGAAATTTCAATACCTCTTATTTGATAACAAGTTCATAATGACCATATTATTAATTATATTTGAATAATTATTCTGAAATTATTTATTAATTACAATTTTTCATTTATAGAAGGTATGTGTATGGTTCATGAGAAAGAAATTCAAGGCAAACATGTTTCACATAATGTACTAATATCAATGAGTTGCTTTATAGTGACCATTTATTTTTTACACCCTTCCAAAACCATATTTATAAAATAGATTATTCTTTAATATTAGATATTAACAATATTAATTTCTTTATACTCATTAATTTTCTAAAGGGTGAAGATATCATAGCATCATTCATATAGGTAGTTGAACTAACCCAAAACCAGAACTTTTTATACAAATAAATAAGTAAGAGTATATATTTATATTATAGTAATATTATTTCTATATAATCCTAATAATGTTAATTAAACATCAATATATTGGTGAATGATAATGATAAATATTTTATAATAGAATTTAATTGAAAAATATAAAGAATAACTAGAAATATACAATGATAAATCCACCCCTTCTCGAAATGGGTTCCTATGAAATGAAGGATTTAAGAATCTATTTTATAAAAGGAGGATACTAAACCTGAGAGTGGTATTTATGAGGATTACTTTTTTCATGTATTCAAAATAAAGAAAATATAAAAGTGGTTTGGAGTGGTTGGGGGAGAGTTTCTTTAATTAGGGAAAATGTTGAACATTTCCTTGGAAAAAATATTTAAGTGATGTATAAGGATGGAATCACATGGGACATGGGTGATTTAGGTAAATAAATTATGTTTATAATTGTATGGTTGAATTTAATACCAACAAAAATACTTTTAGAATATATAAATATTCAATTAATTATCCAAAACTCTTACCCCATCAATTTACCCATTTTAACCTCTTTTAACTTATATAATTATTTTCCATGATAATTATTTTTTCTAAAAAATAGAATATAATTATTTTGGCTAATTTTAAAGAGGATAATCCAAATTTATAGTCCACTTAGTCTAATTTAAATTAAAAATATTAGTAATTTAACATTTAAATGAAAACATACAATATATAGAAAAACTATTTTTATCATAAAAGTACCATTTTACACATAAAATGATTTAATTCTCATTTATATACAATTATTAATCATTCCATGAATGTTAATTTATTTTTATATATTTAAAACCCATATATTTAATGAAATTTCATTATCAAAATATGTCAAATATAACTTCCAAATAAAAAAATATAATATATAATAAAAAAATATTTTTTAAATAAGACATATTTCATTGAATATGAATCATTAAATTTGTATACCCAACCGCCATATATCCAATGACTATATATCCAATGACTTTACATCCAATGAATATAATTAAAATGGTCATGTAATAACCATATTTACCTTTTCACCCAAACATATATCCTAACATACTTCTTTAAAATTAAATCATGTCATTTTTATACATCTCTATCAAAATTTCTCATATATTTCTAATTTGTTTCCCTATTTATATAGTTATATTTTGTGGTATGACATTCAAGGAAACCCATGAGCATGGACATTTCACATTTATGGTCTTTTTATTTACTTATTGTTTTCTTACTCTTGAAATTTTCATAATGATATTTCATATTGATATCTCATTATGTTTTAATGATTGTTATGATATTTTTTCTTAATAAAATATACCATTTGTTCATTTTAGTTTATTATTGTGTGTTAAAGGATTTATTAAACACATTCAAGTAATAATTTAATGGGTCATTACATATGGGTATTATGAATTAGTAATTAGAGTCATATCTTGATGATTTTGTGGTAGTCTTCATTAAGAAAATATTTCTTTATTTTGAGATAGAGTATATTCATTAATGGAATCTCATAATGGTATTGTAGATTCTCATTGAACATTAGTAATATTGGATAATGTCAAAGTATCAGTTGTGGACCTAAAATGTGTATTTTTTAGGAAACTTTATATCAAAGCTTAGCATATTAGTAAACCCAATGAAGAATGAAACAGTTGTTTCATGGAATCCCTAAAATAATGTTTTTAATGTGTAGATTTTTTTAAGCATGTCTAATTATTAAAGATGGTTTATACCTAAATTTACTTCAACTATGACTAAATTATAATCTCTAAATGAGAAAGGGAATGGGTTTTCATATATGTAATAGATTTATTCTACTTTTTAAATTTATGTGGAGAAATTGATTAGTGTCTTAATTCATCAATTAGTTATGAAAGATATTATTTATAAGGTATATTGTAAAGAAAATTATTATGGTTTTATATGTGTCTTGCTGTAAGAGATAGTAATAATTTATTATGGGTCTAGAAATATATATCCCCAAGAATATAACTATACAAAAAATGATATTTATCTTCCAATAGTTTTATTTGTGCTTAATCATTGGAAAAATTCTTCAGGTGGAGAATAATTAATGGTTTATAAATATCACAAGGGATTAAGATATAATTTTATCATATGTATTTAAAGATATAGTATAAAATATGGGTGAATATTAATTAAACATTTTACTATATGATCACATAAACCCTTGGAAATTGTAATCTGGTTGTATATTCTTGGAGTCAAAAGTTTTTTAGTGATGTTGTTTAGTAGAAATGTGAGAAATTCAAAGAAATGTAGTTTTATTCATTTAATTACCTTGTATATAACAACCCTAATCTTTATTACACACTTAGACATGATTTATTACATAAAATTGAACTTAATACAACTCTGAGGATCGATGGGTCTAGTGTCTAGGTAAATTAGGAACATTACATAACTACTTAGAAAACAAAACACAACATCTTAATTTGAAAACCTCTTTTGCATGACCACAACATTCCTTCATACTTAAAATTTCATGGGATAACCTGAGTACATGCATAAGAAAAGGGAGATCTATAAATCCCCATAAGGGAGTTAACAATGAATAACATGAAGAACATAGTTCATGTTAGGAAATAGGCATATCAATGGAGCACAAGAGAAACATGAACATAAAGTCATGATATAGCATGATTATCATAACATGGAAATGTGGCATAAACATTTAACATGATCATAGCAAGAGATAAGGATAATTGAACACAGATCATAATTAAACCCTCATTGAACTTGAATTATCATTATTAAACCTTCATTTCACTTGAACTATCATGATACTAATCTTTACCCATTTTATTAGAGCGCTATTAGGGTGAACCCTTCTTAACCATTTCATTTCATGCATAAGTGTGCCACATGGATTATATAACATGGATTCATTAAACATCATCTTTTATTCCATGATAAAGTAATTAGTAATTCATACATAAAAATATATAATCAATAAGTAAATGTGTATAAAGTTGAATATCCTTGATATAGAAATGGGCATGGTATTCATTACACAATGACTTTGGCTTGGAAAATCACGATGCAATTTCGGCAGCATGACGGTGTGACATAAGAATTCATAAAAATGGTTGATGGGAGATAAAGGTGTTTCTCATTGTATGTTGATTATATGGACAGTAATGGGTCATATAGTTACATGTACCAACTCATTTAATGTAATTTTTATTCATAATACAAAATATTTGATTGAATGTAATTGAGAAGAGAGAAATTCCTTACAGAGTTTTGGAATGGTAAAAAGTGTAAACTGGAGGCATTAATGATATATAAACGTTTCTCTAATCATTAAACAATAAGTTTGGTTGTATTTGGGAGGTTATAGATCATACCCCAGCATTTGTAATTGAAACAAATGGTATAACAACATAATTAAATTTTGAAAAAAATAAGAAAGGAAGAAATACCTTACTTGGAAGTGTGATCCCAAAGGATTGGGAGGGGCTTTAGAGAGGCTTATTTGGATATTGGGGTGCCTTGGGAGGATTATATAGAGATTAGGGCATAGTTTTGTCTCTCTCCAAAGGTTTTTAGTGAAGATGAGTTGGATCTTGGGTGGGTTTATATAGGAAAAGTCAGGGAATTCTTTATTATTTAGGTTTTGGACACCACACATTAAACTAATCAAAACCACAAACCAAACCATGGTTTTTTCCCATGGGTTTTTCCAAAGGGGAGTGGAAAATATTATTTTGTAAGGACAATCGCAGAAATTTTTAAAATATTAGGCTTTCTTGTGTGGAGGTGAGTTGTACTCTTAAGGAAATCATTTTAAAATGATAATATGTTTTATAAGTCTTGGGGGGTCCACTAAGGCTTTGTAAAATAAATAAAATAAACCTAAAATCAGATTATTTTAATGTTAAAACATATATTGTTTGTAAATACTATTTATAGTATTTTATTACATCATTATTGGATCATTATGATGTCATAAAACACATTATATATTTAAACGGTATTTAATTTTCATCCAAAAATTCGACAGTCTCAGAATATAATGTAAAAATAACCATTTGATAATTTTGACATCCTGATTCCAAAAATAATATTCATTTTATCTTAATATGTTTCTAAATATGTTAATTTTTACTTTTAAAATAAAAACCGACATTTATCAAAAATCATTGGCTTTGATAAAAATGGTTTTCAACCCTTAATACAAATTACAATTGTATTCATAAAAAAATATACAATAATTTATATTTAATAAAAATTAATTTAGAAATACTATTTTATTAAAAAATTATTTAATTAAAAAATACACTAATTCATCAAAATATATTTCTTAATTGAATATTAACTAAAAAATACTATTTGTGATTTATAAACTATTTACAATGTAACAATAATAAAATGAATGTTTATTCTTTATTATATAAAAAAAATAATATATATAATCATAGTGAAAGTGTCTTGGTATATAACCCCTTATAGCACCTAGATAATACCTAAGGGTAAGGTGTGTGATGGTGACAGACTCTTGGGGTGGCTTATATAACATCGCTCGGGTGGTAATCTCTATTAACATCCACTTCTCCCGTAGGAAATTCCATTCAAGCTGAACATGTTGAAGCTCGTCTTGGCATTGGGAAAGAGAAAATCCCAGTGAATCTACCTCTTTTCCAAGCTCTGAAAAATGGGCTTCATATATAGAAATTCTTCTGGAAGAGGCCATCGCATCCATTTTCTGAGTAAATTAGATTTGTCAAAGCCCTATATTTATACTAATCATGTGATAATTATTCAGTGGCTATATTATCTATGGTAACAATTCTTAATAGTATTTTTGAAATCCAAAAATATAAAACCAAGGAATTTTATATGTTATATAACCATTTTAAAAAATAAGATATTTGATTAGATCAAGATGAATTTTCAATAATAAAGGTTTGGGTCATTTCAATCTTCCCCCCTTAAGAAATTTTACCCTAAAAATTTACTTTTCCCACACTAAAAAGATGAGGATAACTCTGCTTCATCACTTCCTCTGATTCCCATGTGGCCTATTCAAACTTTTGGTTTCACCAAAACACCTTGACGAGGGGCATTGTCTTATTTTGTATAAATTTTCCCCTACGACCTAAGATCTTCATCAGTTTCTCTTCATATGAGAGGTCATTCTTCAATGGTACCACCATTGGATTGAGTACATGTGATGGGTCAGGTATGTACTTCATCAAGAGTGATACATGAAATACATCATGTACTTGAAATAGGTTCGGTGGGAGTGTTATTCAATAGGGCGCCGCTCCAATACGATCAAGGATCTGAAAAGGGCTGATGTACCTTGGACTAAGCTTTACCTTCTTCCCAAATCTCATAACTCTATTACATGGTGATATGCGAAGGAATACCATTTCTCTAACATCAAACTCTCGATCTCATAGATGATTATCAGCATAGCTCTTTTGTCGACTCTGAGTATCTATAATGTGATGTTGGATGGTCTTAACCTTCTACACCACTTCTTCTACCATTTCTAGACCTAGGAGTTTTCACTCCCCAACTTCATCCCAATATGCAGGTGTTCTTTACCTCTTCCTATAAATGTCTTCATAAGGATCCATTTGGATGCTTGAGAGGAAACTATTATTTTAAGAGAAGTCAACTAGACAAAGATTTGTATCCCATCCTCCTTTCAAGTCCATTGAGCATGCTCTCAACATTTCCTCAAGTGTTTGGATAGTCTTCTCAGATTGACCATCATTTTGATGATGATAAGATATACTAAAGTTCATCTCATTATTTATAGTGTGTTTAAGACTCTTCCATAACATAGAGGTAAATCTTGGATCTCAATCGTATACAATAGATAGTTGTACTCCATGAAGCCTTACAACTTCTCTGGTATATATCTATGCCAATTGATCCAATGATAAATCCTCTCAAATTTAAATGAAGTGTGTAGTCTCTGTAAGATGATCCACAACAACTAAGATAGCATTGCTTCCTTTGGATGTCTTCAGAATTCCGGGGACAAAGTCCATGGTGATGTTCTCCCATTTCCATGCTGGTATGGATAATGGTTGCATCACCCCCTTAGACTTGTGCTTCTTATCCTTCACTTTCTGAAATACTAGGCACTTTGATGTATACTCAGTTATCTCCTTCTTCACGTTATCCTTCCAATAAAGTCTTGGACATCTCGATACATCTTTGTGTTTCCTGAGAGAATGATGAAATTGGAACTATGTGCATCATCAAAAAGTTCATTCTTCAACTCCAGATTTGATGGAACACATAATCTTGACCCAAATCTCACAGTTTCTTCTTCATTAATATTAAAATCCAAGGATTTCCCTTTTCTGATAGTTTCCACTTTCTTCTGAATCCCCACATCATCATTTTTACCATCCTTTATTCTTTCCAAAATAGATGGTTGAGTAATCATTTGTGAAAGGATTGACGATTTTCCATTGTTTATGATTCCCATGTACATCTTCATGAAATCTAAGAAGATTGTATCCATTTAAATACACATCAATGATAGAATCATTAGGTCTATTCTACTTAGAGAATATGCCACCTTGTTCTCTTTCCAAGGGTGGTAACGGATTGAGAAGACATAGTCTTTGATCAGATCTAACAATATTAATTAGTTCATGTTCAACTCTTTCTGGGTGAATATATACTTAAGTCTTTTATAATCCGTATATATTTCACACTTCTCCCTAAAGAGGTAATTTCGCCCAATTTTTAAAGAGAATATAACTGCAGCCAACTCCAGGTCACATGTTGGATATTTTTTCTCATGAACATTCAATTTCCTTGAAGCATAGGTAATGACATTTTCATTTTGCATCAACACCCAACCCAGGACCTTCTTCCATGAATTACTAAATACCACAAAAAGTTCTCCACTTGTGGGTAGTGTGAGTACAAGCATAGTGATATGCCTCTTTTTCAACTCAAGGAAGCTCTATTTGAATTCATAGCTCCAAGAAAACTTCACTCCCTTATAAGTTATCTTGGTAAAAGGGTTTAACAATCGTGGGAAATTTCTCACAAATCGGTGATAATATCCAGCTAACCCTAGGAAGCTATGAATATCCATTACCAATGTTGGAATCTTCCATCCCTCAATTGAATCTGTCTTGGAGGGATCCACAAATATCTCATTGCTTCTGATGATATGACCAAATAATGACACCTCCTTCAACAAGAACTCACATTTTCTATAATTTGTATAGAGCTTGTCCTTTCGCAAGGTCTCTAGTATAGTGATTAGATGCTCCTCATGATCCTCCTTGGTTTTTAATTATATTATAATATCGTCTATAAAGACTACCATTATTTTTTTGAGTTAATATATAAATTATCTATTCATCAAGTCCATAAAGATTTTTCGAGCATTAGTGAGTCTTAAAGGAATTACTATGAATTCATAGTGCCCGTATCTTGTACAGAAAGTAGTCTTTGGGATATCATCCTTCTTTACCCTTACATGGTAATATGCCGAATATAGATAAACCTTGGAGAAGTATTGTGCTCCATATAGCTGAACAAAAAAACCATCAATTTAGGGAAGAGGATACTTTTTCTTTATCGTGATTTGGTTTGACTCACGATAATCAATGCAAAGGAGCATTGACCCATCCTTCTTCTTGAAGAAGAGGATTGGTCCACCCCATGGTGAAGCACTTGGGTATATAAACCCTTTATATAGATTCTCTTATAGTTGTTTCTTCAGATCCTCAAGCTCCACAAAATCCATTCTATAAAGATTCTTTGATATTGGAAATGACCTAGGTATAAGATCAATTTAGAATTCAACATATTTTATATAAGGAAGACCATGCAATTCCTCAGGAAAAAAAATAGGCATGTCTTCAAGTATTTTTTCTTCCTTGGACTCAATCATTTGAGGAAGATACGTGTGTCCATATGTCAGTATTATCCATTCTTGAGATGATGGTGCTAATGAACATCCATCCTCCTTACATTGGGACATAATCAGGGGTTGATTCACCATATGAAGATTGATTTCCCTCTCACAGAAATTTATGTTGACTCTATATAAAAAAAGTAAATCCATTCCAATAATTGCATCAAATTCCAATAGAGGAAGGATGAAGTGGTTTTTCGGGAAGTTCAATCCACAAATTGTGATAGGGGAGGAGTTATATTCATGGGCTACATTGATTGCCCCATTTTATGTTATCTCCAATATATTTACTTAAATGATTTGTGGTGGTGTTGGGATTGTTCTACAAAAAATTTGGGATATAAAAGAATGTGTAGAACCATAATAAAAAATTTTGTTCTCTATTCTTGAATTAATAACTAACATACATATCACCACTTCATTGTTGGGGTTTTCTTCAATGGTAGTGATGGAAAAAGCTCACCCTCGCTTCCTTGGAGGTTGTTGGTTACCTTCAAAAACCATTGGCATAGGGCACCTGTTTAAAAAGTTCCCTATTTATTTGTATTTAATATAATTAACAATGCGTTGAGGGTCAAATAGAGTATTCTTATCCTCTATCATAGTTGTAGGTTTTTCTTTCCAATAGTTAATGGTCAGGTGCCCTTCTCTTTTACACCTAAATCATTTACTTTTCCCCTTCAGGAAATTTCTAGGGTGCTTCTTTCCACACCTTTTCTGGGTGGGGTGCTAGATTTTCATAGCACCATTGGATTTATCCCTCGGACGGGCAGAATTAAATTCCACCTTATGATTCTTATCCCCATGATTAACCTAAGATTCACCGATCTCCATTTATAATTTTAGGGCACATTGTACAATTTCCCCATAGCTCTCAAAGTCACAGATTGCTAGGGCTTTCTGTAGGCTAGGTTTTATCCCACCAAAGAAGTGGTCAACCTTGTATTCTGGGGTAACGAAAAAGCTGTAGGTGTATCATGCAAGCCTTTTGACATTTTCCTCATATGATCTGATGGATTCATTGTCTTTTTTTCTTGAGTATAAGGAAGTACCTTTTCATCTTAATTCGAAGTGTGCGAGAAAAATATTTATCGAAAATAATTTTTCGTAAATCCTTTCATTCCAACACCTTGATCTCTTCCTCAAGATTAGTATTTTTTTCAATGTCCACCATTGATTAACTTCACCCTCCATACAATAATCATATAGATGAACCTTATGTTGTTCGAAACATTGAAGGATGGAGAAGATCTTATCAGTGGAGTTGTTCCATTGTTCGACAATTGATGGATCGGATGATCCATTAAATGTATGAGGCATTTGTCTCATGAAGTGATAGATTTGGAATTGTTCTTTCTTGGGGGATGGTGGGGTTGAAAATTCATCTTTTCCTATGTTTATATTCAAAACCGAAGTTAACTGAGACAGTATCATGAAAAAGTCTATGATTCCCACTCCCATCAGATAGGGAATCTCATTAGAACAGTTGTCACATTGTTCTTCACATCGGTTGTAAGCCTACATACTCTTATTACTAGCTATTGGCTAGAATAAAAGGAATGATAGTGGTAACATATAGAGGGGAATCCAATGAGAAAAATGGATAACTTATAAATTACATTTGTTTATTTAACTTATGAATTTATAGGATTCAATCATTGTTATCCATGATCTACTTCCCAACATATATTCTTAGGGGGAATTTTTTTATTCCCTTAATAATGGTTCATACTAAGATTATGAATTTACCAAAGCATATACCCTGGGAGTGTTGTAAACAAGAGTGTATCAAGGGCCAATTTCATGCACCAGTTCATGTTTGAGTCTAGCTCAAAGTGGTGTTTTCGGGTTTTACCCCTATATATATCTGTTCCAGAGCCACCTCTACCTGCTCGTATCCAAACAGGGATGTATTTTATTGATAAACTACTTACTCAATAATCACCAAAATTTAGGTATGTTTTTATTATACTTATTCCTATCCCTAAGGATTTCTCTAGGGTTTTATAATCCTAATCCCAAAGATATCTAAACATAACCTCATATACCAACTATAATAACCCTTCTATTTATTAAAAATTTAAACATGATTTATTACATAAACATGAACTTAATAAAACACTGAGGATCGATAGGTCTAGTGTCTTGGGAAATTTTGAACACTACATAATATCTTAGAACATAAAACACAACATATTTATTTGAAAACTTCTTTTACATGACCGCAACATTCTTTCATACTTAGTATTGCATGGGATAACCTAAGGACATGCATAAGAAAATGTCAAGATTTAAAACATCATAATAGAGTAAACAAGGAATAACATTAATAACATAGTACATGTTAAGAAATAGTAATATAAATAGAGCACAAGAGAAACATGAACATAAAGGCATGATATATCATGATTATCATGACATGGAAATGTGGCATCAACATTTAACATGATATTAGCATGATCCAAGGCTCATTGCACATGGATCATGAGTAAATGCTCATTGTACTTGACCTAAAGGTATGTTGTGAGATGGTGATAGAATCTTGGGGTGGATCAGATAACATTTCTTGGGTGGTAATCACTCTTAACTTCCACTTCTCCCATAAGAGAATCTGTTCAATCTTAACATGTTGAAGCTCGGCTTGGGCTTGGTTAAGAGAGAAGCCCAGTGATGCCACATTCCTTTTGAGCTTCAACAAATGGGCTTCATATAGAGGAATTCTATTGGATGAGGTCATCACTTCCTTTATCTTAGTAAATTGGATTTGTTAAAGCCCTATATTGTTACTAATTTTGTGATCTTTGTTCAAAAGATATATTATCAATGATAACAATTCTTAAGAGGATTTTTGAAATCCAAAAACATAAAACCAAGGAATTTCATATGTTATATACCCATTTTAGAATATAATAATAAATTTGATTAGATAAAGATTAATTTTCATTAATAAAGGTTTGGTTCAATACATTGGATATGAGTATCTTTATGAGCGTGTATGCCTTTATTTAATACTGGAAATATATTAATTGGTGCAATAGGTAGAGGATACATGGTTAGGTAGACCAGAGATGTAAGTGTGGTGGGATAAAATAGTGAATTGGGATTCTTTTTATAATTAAACTGAGGTTAATAAACAATAAGTGTTTTTATGTGAAGTAATTTTATTCTCAACGTATATGTGAATTATGTTTTTGTGAGTTTCATGGTTTATATAAAGTGATACAGTATAGAATCAAAATTATTTATTATTATTTGAATAAGTTGTTTTTTTGGAATAGGATCAAGAAGGGAGTGGCATAGTTTGTTTCTATATTTTTCATATTCTTGTAGGTGAAAGTAAAACAACAATTTTGGGAGGTTTTGTTTCATCACATAAAGATTACACTATGTAAGTGGGAAGATACTTAAATGGATTTCATTTTTTGTTATCAAAATTCCTTAAAATAATTTGGTAATATATGGGTTATCATAGACCTATTGATGAATCCAACTATTTTATTACTCATTAATGAATCAATCATAGTGGATATATTCATATGGATTTTTATAATGGAAATGGAAAAAAATAATGGAATACCATGGATGATATTATTTGATTTATATAATCAATTGTCATTATGAATTTATAAGGTAATACCATATTTCCTTAGTACCATTTTGTGCATAAGAACTGTATTCCACCCAAATACTAATAGACATACAAATTTAATGATCCAAACTTTTGATCATATATTATGGTCAAGTATCATCACTTTTTTGAAATAATGTACAATTATTTTCCCTTAGATAATTATTCATATAATAAAAATCATCATTCCTCCATTCATAGGATCATATGATACATTTCTTGGGTGATCATGTCTTTTTTCACTCTATTGGGTTAATGTTGAAAAGGTGATTGAAGTTGGGAAACTGATGGAATAAAATATGATGAGAAACTTTTAGGTTATTTTGGATCACATAAAGATATATTAGAGTAGATATAAATTCTATTTGGATTATAGTAGAATATAGATGGTGTTTTCTTGTTAGAGATCATATATTTTAAGAAGATTTTTTCTTAGTGTGGATAATGAAACTGTAGAATGGGAGGAATGTTTTCACCATTATTTATTAGACTTTTTGAATCATTATATAAGTATTGAGAGGTAGGTAATCAAGTGGGGGATCCTACATAGTCATAAATTATTGATGATTTTTTCTATACATCCAAACATTAGAAGTATTACCATCATCCTTCACATGTGGTGGATTTCAGTAGTGTGGATATCTTGGAGGATATTTATATTGTGTAGTATCTAGTAGTAATTTAGGATCATAGAAAAATAATTCAAAATGGATAAGTTATTAATTTATTGGATTTTACATGTATTATATTTAAATATTATATGGATTAAATTTGAGTGCAAGGACTAAGACAACATGCGATTCTGAGACCCGGTGTGTTCAGAATAAATGTTTGAATAATATAAAACTATTAAATAGCACACATTCACATTTTCCTAAAAAAGTGGAATAACTTTAAAATAGGTTCCTAGATCAAAATTATGAGGACACTATTGTGTTCAAAGTAGCAGATTTTCCCAAGGTGTGGCCTAACATCAGTAGGTGTGGGTTGAATGTGAAAATTAGTTTCAGGCATTTTTAATGAATAAAATAAATTGAATATTTATTTTATTTTACCATTTCGTCAATTAAGCAATGAACTGAAGCTTATTTTTTTAATTAATCCATTAATAAGGGATCCAAGGTTATGATCATAACCCTATAAATTACCTAGAGGCTCTGTAGAGAAACCTTAGAGATTTCTCTCAGTGGGCGACGATGAAATTGTGGATCGAAGATCAACGATCACCATTCTTAATGGATCTCTCCAGAAGAAATCAAACCTCAAAATCAAGTGATCCAATTCCTAGGTAGAATTTGTTATTTTATATTTTATTTCCACATTCATAAATTCAACAAGGAATTAATACCAACCAACAAATAGGTTGGTCCATGGTTTGATTTTCTGATCATTCTTATGGAAATAGCTCAAGGACAGAACAGATAATAGTTGAGGCTTATTCTTTGTATTTATTCCTTATGACCCCAAATTTTATATATGTATTATTCATTATTCATAATGTTTAGGAATGAATGATCATTTCACCTTCTTTCCTTAGAAAAAAATCCAAAATTTAATATCCTACATTGGGATAACTTAACAGAGGTGTGATGGTGAGGGATGAATCAAAGCAATTAGGTAGAAACTGTTCTTCGGGTAGATTGTGTCAAGATGAGTCTAAATGGATTCATGAGCTGAATGAAGCCCAAAACCCCGTTAATTATATGTTGCGGTGGTGAGACAACATTGGATATGAATTTTCGAGATGAACGAACTACTATAAATAATTTTGGATCATCGGTTAGAGCATGTGGAGGAAGAACCAAACTTCGTGGAAAATCTCGATGAACACAACATGTAACCCAGGGATACACAACATTTGTCCCCCACTGAGTGGTGACTAGGGTTTTAGGAGATCGAAAAATTTCACATGATGTGTGACCCTATCACATGACATGTAACACCTTCCTAGAGACTCAACATGTATCTCATGAGATACACAGACACGGGGTGGAGTACACAAGTTTCCCACATGGAATGTACCCCACCACATGACTTGGCCTAGACTACGTACATAGACTTCCATGTGTATTGGTACACATGAAAAGACACATGGGTTGACACTATGTACTTGAACATGGACAGATTACATGAGTGGAACCCAGATGGAAAGAAATAGCATGTCACTTCTTCAACATATTTTGTACCCATCTTATACATGACACAGTTTGGATTGACATGGGATGTTGTACACGGGGAGTACCTGGGGTCAATGAACATGGTGTGGGATCCTACTACAGATTTTGTACCCCCTTCTACCTGGCTTGATTATATTTTCTTCTGTATCTCAGATAATTTTAGTCAGGGTTTATTCCCCTATCGCTTCCCTGAAGTTAGGTACGAATCATTTCCTACTCATAAGACTATGATCCAATCAGTAGGTATTCCTAGATAGTGTTTTTGGAATCCACTGAGAGGCCTATAGTAGGATACTCTATTCAGTCCTCATTCCCAAGGTAGAGTCTTCTGTATTGAAATGACAAAATTTACAAGGCATAGATCCTTTTCTTAGTAGGTTAATCCTGATGGAGTTTTTGGTATCCCCATATGTCCCTGGATGTGATCCTCATCTATGGTATCATATTATCTTCATATATATCAGTGTATCTCTCCCTTATGATGGTTCTTGACGAACAGTACTTCTCGGATAGACGCTATCATTTCTATCATACTCAAGAGTGTGTTCTCCTAGATGAGTGTTCGTGGAATCTTTGAGCTGAATCCCTAGTGTTGTAATGTGGTATTTTTCACTTACCTATAGACTGCATGCCTTTTATTGAGTATATTTAGATATTCTTATTTGTGTTCTATACATTTAATTGTGTAGAGTTTACTATATCTTTTCTTTGTGTATTCCATTATGGTTTGGGGTGTCCTGTTGAGTATTTTTATACTCACCCATGCATGGGATTTTTCTTCACATGTCATGTCTTGTGAAAATAATAAAACTTTTGATAGAGACCAAGGTGGACCAGGAATGGAAAGAGCTTTATAAGATCAGGAAGGTTGAGGAGTGTTCCTATAGATGTAGACAGTAGTCCCATTACCTTTTCTTATAGGTTGAACTTATGGTTACATACTTCTTTTTGTGGCCTTGTATTTGGCCCAATTTCACTTTACTTTACTTTCCTATCGTACTATGTGGGTTGGGATATAGTGTTATGAATGAATTTTTTTCATAGTGTTTTTTACATTTCAACATTTTGTGGGATTGAATATGTGTGTGTGTTTGTGTGTGTGTGTCTAGGTACATAGGAAATGCATCCCATGTTAGTGATATACCTACTCAGTTCTAGTCATCATCCCCTTGCCTATTGGAGGCGGGCTTGGGGAGTCGCGACATGTGCCCTACTAGGATGGTTCATGAAAAATTTATTCACTTGGTGTTAGTTGTATGGATAAGCATTTTTGTAGAGTAAAATATTTCAGAGGGGGAATCACATACGTCTGTGAAATATATTTAATAGTTTTGTGTTTTTATTGTAATTGATATGAAATTTTAAAATAATGAAGACTGTTTAAGGAAAGTGTTTATGTGGTTTTTATTTTATAGTTATAATTTAATCCTTTCATAGAAAAAAGTTTAAAATCGGTTTTTTAATATAGAACCCTATAATTTTGACGTTCGTGTGTTTGATAAATTTTAAGGGTTTTTCGTTTTGATTGGTAACTTGGTAATTTTCACTGTCAAGAAATAAAATTTTGATTATATCATTAGATTTGGGACATGATGTTTATGCATGAGTGGTATTTTAGTAATTTTTTAAGGTGGTTTGATATTTCGTTTTGTGTGAGGTGATGGTGACATAATATTAATTAATATTTTAGTTAAGTAATTCATCTTTAATTATATTATTTCTATAAAATAAATAATATGGTAGTGTCAAGTAAAATATGTAACATTTGACCTAATTTACCATTCTCATGATGGAGTGTAACATAACCTCAAGTGAATCTCCTCCTATGATTAAGGTTTCTGAGTGATAAAAAGGGTCCAGTTTATATAGTGGAGAGATTAGGCACTTGATATCATTCCCAAAAGATAAATCAAGTTAGAATAATCATAAAACACAAGAAAACATAATATAAAATCATCAATACCTTCTATATATAAATATAAATTCTCCATGAAATAAAAAATTGCAATATACATCAAAAATTCAGATATAGTCAATAATAATGATAACCATATACAGTTTATCATGAACATGATAATAACAAAAGATTGAAAATAAAACTATAGGATCTATAAAAAAAGGTTGAAGAACATTTAAAAATTTCATATCTATATCCAAAACATTATAAATATGTGTATCTACCTGACATAGGGTCTTTCCCCCCTCCTATATCCTTGATAGTGAAATCTATACATCTACCATGGTTCATGTGCAAGGTATGAGTGAAAAACTAAATATAACACCACCAAAGGGCCCTATATACAAATAAAATAATATATTTGAGTGAATTTCATAAATAATAAATAATAAATAGTATAGATTCATATATTTCATGTCATCATTCATTAATTAGGAAACCACAATCCATAATCTTACTAGCTTTTGACAAAGTTGGCTGAAGTAGTGGCCAATACAATAGGACTCTCACCCATATTCCATGATGAAAACATATCATATAATATTATAACCAATAATATAGTGACCATAAAAATACTAAATATTTCATAAAAAAATCCAATCTCTTAGAAAAGAACCGAATACTGAGAAGGGTGTAATATATCCAACATTTTAGAAAGTAATTGAATACAAAGGAGGGTGTGACATAATAAAACTATCATACTGGAATTAAACCCAAAAATGTAGTATAATATAATATATCCTATAAATTTACACACAATATTACAAGATTTATAATCCACATCACCATTATCATGGGAAAACTCCCATGGTTTAACTCTATTCCTAACATGAAATCAGAACACATCCATAGTACCAAGGGATTTCTCTACCCACTAAACTAATTCATGGTCCATCCATTAATAGAAAATCCTGATATATCAAAAAAAAATCTCAATTGATATTAGATCCCATTTGATAACATTAATTCATATCCCATTTCAAAGAAATATAAACTAGTTAATATTAAGATCCTCCACTTTTTCACATGAATACTATTATCACCCCTTCGGATGTCCTAAACCGGGAACCACATCCAACCATTCACTAACATAGAAACTTCACGTAGTTTTTAATTTTATATATTCTATTTGCCATGTAATATCCCTCTTTTCAACTACTGATATATTTAGTAATGTTTGAAAACTTTAATCCCACCTTATATGGTTTATTTCCATTTTTTAAAGTTTACCCAAGTTTCAAAAATCATTTGGTTGAATAATAACACACACTCTCATAACCATATACACACTGAAGTTCATTTAAATCCATATAAAAAGATGAATTTTTTGGATCACCTACCTTAATCCTTGAGAAGTAATATCACTAAATTATATATCAAGATTTGAGTTCAATACACCAAAATTTTAATATCCATGAAAAACCCTATAGATTACTAATTTGAGATAGTAGAATAACAAATAGTAATTAAAACCCTAATATTGATGTATTGAAAGTTATGGAATTACTATAACATTAGTAACTACCATAAAAACACTAGATTACAACCCCTAATAGAGATGTAATATCCAGAATAATGGAATTTCTCCAAGGAGGAGGCTTCTGTGTGTGCATAGATTTAGGAGAATAATGAGGAAAACTTAAGGGAGGGGAAGCTGGTAAAATGACTCAAAACATTCCAATTAAAGTCGGGGGTTGGTCATCCCATCAAAAACCAAGTGGGAGCCCCTCAAACATTTGATGGGCCACTAGGCTCCCTGAGTTCCCTTACAATGAGTCCAATAGAGGGTCTGGGCTTATATAACCTGGACACTCTCTCTAGATTCTTAGAGGGATCCCATGAATTTTTTTATTAGATTATACTTCTACAAATAGTTTTCAATGTTCCTTCACTTCACACTTTATTAAATCATGATACCCATTAAAGATTTGTTTTGATAAAACATATATAATTACACATAAAATGAACAAAATATAGCTAAAAACATAGGGGAATTACAAAATCCCCACCATAGTCTTCTCATCCTCAAGAAGCATCCCTAAGCCTCCTCTCCAAGTAATCTTTACCACTATAATCCTAAAATAAACTCATATTACCATGTATCCTCTTGAATGGATCTATGTTTTCCCTATAAATTCATTAAACAAAACTTCTTCCCCCTAATAACCTTCTCAATATGATCTACAATCCACATTGGATGCTCCTCCAATGATGGATATGCCTCTAATTTTAAATCCCCACTATCAATAACATGTGAGAGTTTTGGAATGTACCTCTAGAATATGGACATTTAAAATAAATCATGTATAGATTTATTTCTTTTTTTATATGTCTATAAATAATACTTACTTCCAATTATATCTAATTTAATAAATGGATCCATAAAATATTACATGATCTTACCCTGCTTCCTCAATTAGTGATGTAATAACAAAGGTAATACATGTAAGAATACCCAATCACCCATGACATACTTAAAATTCAATCGCCTTTAGTTGGAATAAAAGAGTTTTTTTACTCTAATTATTGATCAACCACATCCAAATCAATTGATCCGTTTTTGATAATTCTTATACCAAACTTGAACCAATGATCTTTGGATTTCCTATCTATTTCTAGTATAGAAATAAGGGGTATGGTTAACCATATAAATTCCATTAGGGATCCATTGGCATAAAATTAAAGATATATTGTTGTATTTAAACTTTTTTAAACATATATAGTCCATCAAATATCTACTAAAATTAAAAACGAAAGACCAGATAATATATTTTAGTATCCTGATTGTCCTTTATAATTGGTCTTCTAGGTTTGGGTGGTGAGTTTTACTCAACATTATCTATATTCCCAACTTTTTATGTAATTCCTATGTAAATTGAGATGTGTAACATGTATATTGATTAGATATGATTCTTATATAAATACCAATAAAATGAATAATCAATCTCACATGTTTCAAGGTCAACTCATCCCCTGACTAAGTCTTCCAAATTTTTATGAAGTGTGGGAACTTTTACAACCACTCTACTAAAACCCATACTACATCATATCCCTTGATTTTTTTTTCATTCATATTATGAATTACAATGTAAAATCATCCCATATAAAAGTTTTCATTGGAAGCACCTAGAGTATTACCATCATTCATTGATGTTTCACATTCACTCTATGAGAGGTGAGGTATAGAGATACCTAGCATGAAATGTTCCTCCACATTAATGAACACAATAAATTATAGCTTATATCATAGTATGTATTCTATTTTTCTACATATAACACTAATTTATAGGTTTTATAATACCTCATCAGCTCCTCCCATATAGAATTCGATACTACTACACTTTCATGTAAATATATAACTTCATCCTTATCTTGAGGCCATAATTGAATAGGTTCAGTATCGAAGAGAATATCCTACATAATTAATAAATATAGGCGATACCTATAGTATAATTTCACATATTACAATAAATATTAAATGATAGAAAGAGTAGAAAATTTCATAGTTCCTTGATATTCAATAATATCTAAGATCTTTCATTTAAATAGGTTCATTAAGTGTCATTCTTTATTAGAATATTGTACTATCTTCTCCTAGGTCATCATGATAAGGTAATTATCCATTAAATAACCCTTAACCAAGTTAAATACCATCTCAAAATATAATTTTCAGATTTATTCAACGAAGAAAAAAATATTTCATATTGAGATCCCATGATGAAAAATATATACCTCAATCTCTTTTAGTCCTTCAATACCATAAATTTATCTCTTAAGGGTCATCGAAAATAATATTTCATAACATGAACCACCATGTCTTGTTTCAAACCATGGGTGTGATAAATCCACTCATATAGTCTTAATTAATGATAGTATTAAGAAACTAACTAACCCACCTTCATTTTAAAACTCGTGAATGATAATAGTAAATATTGGTTCCCTTTCATATTCCATGTAGAATTTGAATGCATGCTGATGTGGCCTTCCCTTAAACTATTGAAATGTGGCCTCACATGAAATCATTCTACTTGAGTTTCACCAAATTATTGATTATATCGGTTATAAGAACATCCAACAAGGATAAAACATAAACAACCCATCGATAATAACAAACCAAGATAATAAAAAGCCTAGTCTCTAAACCGTTCTTGGGTTGACCCCAAGATGTCACTACCTTAACCTTTTATAAATTAATAGAAATATTCACTAAGAAAATGACATGACTAAGGAAATACACCACTCAAATTCAAAAATATAACTTTGAAATCTTGGTAAATAGTTGATGTGCTAAAAAATGTTCAATACACTCCCAAATTATTCCCATGTAATTACTAAGTATTTGAATATACTAAAATGTCATCAAAAGGCCATGATAAAGATCCCATATTTGGGATTAATAGCTTACTCATGATGTCCGTGAATACTAATGGTATATTAATTAATCAGAATATAATAAAATAATCATATAACATATAACCACTTTATAATATTATCGGTGTTATGTCCTTCATCCTCACTCACAGCTGGTCATAACCCAATCATAGATTAGTCAATCATAATTGGATCCCATTAAATGATCAAATAAATAATTTATACATGTATGTGGATATATATTATTTATGGAGACTGGATATAGCTTCATATAATCCATGAATATCCTCATGATTCAATCAAATTTCTTGGAGAACAATACATGAGAACCCTATAGAGGTTTACTCAGCCAAATAAATTACTTTACCTCAAGGTCCTAGTATTGAACATTCAAATCCATAAAATCTATTAATTTTAAAGGATATGACGGTATTGATATGGTATTATCACCATCTATAATATCAATAGTAAACTAAATATCACTCTTAGGTGGTTAAGCTAAGAATTCATCAAGAAACATATCCTTGAAATGGTTCATTGTTAAAGTAAAATTAGGTGGATCCATAAGTTGATCAACCCCAAACACTGTAATGTATATATGTAAAATGATAGTGTACTACATCCTATAGTCAGTCCCTACTCTACCTTCCCATAATCCCCAATATTCGTTGAATATATGCTCGTTAATTTTGATAGAAGTAAAAGGCGCCAAACATTAATAAAATTCAATGTAGGCAAGAAAGTATGTAATTAAATCCATATATAATATGTTTTCAAATTAGGGTATATAAATTATAATTAAATCCCATAGTTTTCCATAAGCACTAAAAATAATGGAAAATCTTAGGAATCTCATTACATGATCTAACGTTCACTTTAGAGGTGTTTCCAATGTAAATAACCTAGAATATTACCTAAACACTAACCCTTAACTAGCCACTAAACAATCCATGATAAATTAATTTTCCACCCTCATGAAAAAAAACCTCTAATATTATAGATTTAATCATGGCTATACCCATAACTATCATGGGTACCTTATGTGTAATATCCAGAAACTGGTCTATTGTAGAAAACATATCTTATATCTGATCTACATCTAAAACCTAATTTTTTTAGATCTCCCAATGATATTTCCTCCTATATTATATACATTTTATAAACCCAGGATCCAATTACACCTCCTCATAGTAACCAACTTGATGATTCCAAAATTCCATACTCTGATGATCCCATTAGATAAGCTTCATAAGCATAAGTCAATTCTATGTCTTTCTAATGAAAATGATTAAAATGCCTCATCCTTCAGTATGCATAGAATTACCTCAGAGGATTCAAGAATATTAGTCCAAAATTTTCAACTCTCCTACATTAAAATCATATAATATGGAATCCCATATAATAAGGAAGTGAACAACCTCATTCATAACCTATCTATCTCTCATCTCCCTAGTGAAGCTACCCAACAATCATTTTCCTTCTACCTAAAAAACTATAACCCCCTAAGTTTCAAAAAGTATGAAATATTTTTGATATTACACCATTAATAAGGGCATTCTATATAATATAGGTTTAAAAAACTATGATTATATCATCAATCCAAATATCCTCACGTGATTACTGATTTCTAGTAACAACCCTATCTCAAACATGAAATCCTACTAAACATTATTTTATACTATTAGTGTGAAAATCTCAAGAGACTATGAAAATCATGTAATGTATTTAGTTGCTAAGAGTCCTACATAATTAAGATCTATAAACCTAAAATACTTATGGATATTTAGAATCCTAAAAAATATTTTATCTATAGAAGTATCCAAAAAATGTCTTATTTTCAAGACCTCATCCCTCCAAGCTTGAATCATAGCACCCCACAATTTCCACATTGGAACCTAAAGCAAAAAAGTGGACAACTTCTCTCATTTGTATTCAAGAATCTCAAGCATCGCCATAATTCAATAGATCCTATTAATCTATTCTATAATATCCAAGTTTTATCCATGACCTAGACAGTAAAAGGATTCAATATCAGTAAATACCTAGTGAATTCCACTATAATGGACTCTCCTTACTGAACTCATCCACCTCCCACTTCTTTTTGTTAAAATCTCCTAGAATAGAAAAACTCACATCACAAAACCATAGATAAAAAAATATAATCATTATTAGTTACTCACTATTGAATGGATGGGGATACATTAGTATAATTCATAACTTTTTCCCAATACTACTTCACATGGCATAGTTGGGGGAAAAATTAAATTTTATATCATTAATTTAGAACTATTTCAATATAAGCTCTAAATTTACATAATTTTCTATAAGTAATGTCCATAAAGATAAAATGATGCACCATTTTATCCAATTCAAACTTACAGCATGATAAATCACCAATGATCTATGCTTATAGAGATAATGGAACCATAACTATAAAATTTACCTAAGGTTTAATTTGGCATCACATATTCTTGTCCACATCAAAGTAAAATCAATAAAATAATAATAATAATTACCATGTAGTAAAATTATTTGAATTATTCTAATATATTATTTCTAAAAACATAAAAAACAAATTATTTCAATATAGTTAGATTAGACACATTTTAAAAAACTATATTCCACCCACATACAAGCATGCAAATTTCATCTGAACCGACATGCTAAATATATTTCATGTACTCATTACCTCCTACCATTCCAATAAAAGATTAAATTAATAATCAATAACCTCGAATATCATTTTAAAGGCTTTTTTAAAAAAATGTGATTACCATAACATAAAAAAGTAACCCCCTAACCATGATAAATTGGGTTCCTGCAATACAGGACTTGGACATACCCAAGCAATATTTCCACCCCAAGTTCAAACCTACATATCTCTAATATATAAATCCCTAATATAATGTGCTGCAAAAAGTGGATATAAAATAATTTATTAATTAACCTAAATGAGTTACCATGTCCAAATCAGAGCACCATATATCCCCAATAATGTCTTCATGTATGCTTCTATTTATCTATTGGAAACCAAGGGCATTCCCATATAAACGGGACATTATGACCTTCATATCATGACCAATTAATAAAAAAATAGAAATTAAACATAAAAATTTACCAAAGAATAAAAAAACAATGGGATTATTTTCAATAAATAACTAAATATCATGTTCATGTGTTACCTCCATCTCTAATATAATCTCACTATAATCAGCCAATATACATAGGGGAATTAATGTTCTCTAAATGCCAAATAATAAAATCTATAGATCTAATAAGGTTCACATACAGGGTTTGGGTATGAAAGTTAGTAGGAAACCACAAAAGATACTATAACATAATTCCACTAATATATAGAGTGAATGTACTAAACGTTAAATAAAAAATATTAATAATATACCCAAATAGGGTCATCATACACTAATTAAACCATAGAAAACCCCAACCTTACCTACTTCATTGAAGGACATTTGATGTGTTTAACATGTACCCATGGAGTATAATCAATATGCCTTGATGAGTACATATTAAGAAATTAAACCCATAAGATCAGGGAAATCCATGAGATCTTGGTTAATCAGTTATTTATAATTATTTTAATTTTTTTCATTTTTGTATATTTATAACCATAGGTTGTTGTGATATTAAATTTTTGTTAAACACACACAATCACACACATAAAAATTCACTATATATTTACAATGTTCACCTCTAAAACAAGAATTCTAGTCCTTGGTGTGGTTCAGAATCATCCATAATCTTACTACCCACTAGTATCAACTTATATATTATATAATGATGGTTTTATCCAAGAACTTTCATTAAACTATAGTCTCATAATAATTTATGCTCATCACACACAATAAAATTAATATAGTAAATGTTTTTCCAAAGTAAGTAAGTCTTCCCCCAGTTTTAACTTCAACCATATTTTAAATATGTTTATTATTATTCTATAACTCACCCATTGTAACATCCTAGACTAAGATTCCACTCAAAAGTGCCTGAGATTGGTTGACCACATAGACTTAAGCTCATATACCCAAATTCTAGAGGTTGCCAACTATCATCGAGGGTCTAGGTGAATCAGTGGTTAGACTATACCCTCATCACTAGAGTGTATCATAGTATAAATACAATATCAGGTAACTAGAGGAAGCAATAAATCAATAAAATATATAATAAATAAATAATGAAAGAATTTATAAATCATACCATAAGGAATATCATATGTAGATGATGATGATGATGATATAATTAATGTTTCTAATAAATTATACCAAACAAGTATACATGGAAGGTGTAAAACAGATGTAACAAAAGTAAAAAAAGAAAATAATAATTTATCTAGCATAATAAGCCTCATCTCGGCCCCATTCTCCCATACTCATAAGAAGAAATCAAGAACCTATAGCAGGGATATTTCCCTTCTCCATACCAGCAACCATATAGTCTTTTTGGGTACCAAAGGTGGCCCAAAGAGTGTGTGAGATATAATCCCAATAGGAAACCTCCCAAGGTCTAGTTCCATATAGTTGGTGTGTATATAAAAATCACAGTGTGTTGATAGTAGAAGAGAATGTAAAGTAAGTACCTAAACTATACATCTTATAAATTCTGGATTCTCATTTAATAAACATTTCATTTCATCAAATTTATTTAAGAAATAACTCTTCAAATTAATAGTCAGGAATGCGTCATTTATAATTAAGTTAAATTAATTATTGTTCTCATTTAATTTTTATGTATTGGGACCAGGAATGCGACACATCATCCCCCATAGTGATATTCTCAAAGGATACCTAAACATGCCATCCATAAAGTGTAATAAAAATACCACATACAAGATTTTTATTTGGCTTCACAGACGCATCATATAAAACATTTCATTCATGATTTAATTCATAACATAATCCTATCCTTGTAATTCCTCATTCAGAATATAAGAATCTCCTTATATATAATATAAATTGACAACCTATAATCCTATCCATGGTGATCCTCACCAGAACCCCTGTATCTCTCTAGGTATGGTATAACATCAAATCCACTTGATTCCATCCTTGGAGGTCCACTATGGGATCCCAAGTACCACTCAAGGAATATATGATCAAATCCCCCCTTGATTCCATCCTTGGAAGTTCACAAGGAGTCTAAGTATCACTCGAGCATATATTTTATCAGCCCTATGAGTCCATCCTTGGAAAATCATAAGGATTCCAAGTGTTACTCAGGCATATAAGATTCAAGCCTCTAATTTCATCCTTGGTATTCCACTAGAAATTCCAAGTATCAATCATGCATAAGAATGGTAAAAAGGCAATTGAGTCCATCCATGGTGCTCTTATATAAACCCATGTATCATACAATTCATATAAGCATTAATTTAGTAAAAGTAATTTAATTATATCAAGGTCATCACCTTATTCATTTAAATCCAAAATCAACCCAAAATGTGGCTCAAACCATAGGCTAAGCATAGAATGATTAACTCTCAATTACTCACATGGACATTTCATTATAATGGAAACAAAAGATTCAATAATATATAACATGGAAAAGTCTAAGGGACATGGAATCCATTACCTTTTCTTTATCAATTTAATTAAAAATTAATAATTTACAATTAGAATCAATTATAATTATCAATTAAGTATTTAACATCCTATAGAAATCGAAAAAAGGAACACCTCAAAGGTATCCAAACCATATGCCACCCATGGCGAACAATTTAATTAATCAACACCCCAATGGGTGGTTTTAACTCAAGGATCATAACCCATTAATCAACTCTAAATGATATCATTAATTACATAGGCTATACTTATCAATTTAAATCAATGATTGAAATTAATTTCATGGGAGATTCTTTGAATATTGGGTGCACATAACAATAGAATATATAAATACTTCAACTATAAAGGAAAATAATGATACCGCCTACTGGAGGCATATAATGGATAGATCATCTAGTATTAGCTATTGATTTTTCTCATATTAGGAGGCAATTGAAGTAAAGATAAATAAACTATAAATAAAGAATATTAGCATGCACCTAAATAGCACAACTGATGACAAATCAAATGAGGAATGGCATAAAGAGAATTAATATCTTACCATGAAGGACTCGATGAGGTAGATAGTTCTTGATTTCGAGCTTGAACGGAGAGTCAGTGGAAAAATCCTAGAATAGTTTTCAGAGGAACCCTCTCAAATAAAAGGATTCCAAAGGATGGAGAAATGAGATAATTAGGGTTAAAATAGAATTATTTAATGTCCTGGTTTCGAGTACCGCCCGAAGGTGCCCCATACCCTGTTGGTCACATGGCCTCAAGCACATTTCCCCGAATGCCAGAGGTTGCTGACTAGTAGCAAGGACCTTGAGTGTGATAGTGGGGAAACTATTCCCTCATTGGCAGAGTAACATAGTGGAAGTAGAATAAATAACAATAAAAGAAGTAGTAAAACAGACAATAAGTAAACAAAAAAAGTAGAAAACAACTGAATCACACACGCACACAGATATATATATATATATGATGCTTGATACATATGTCTAGGAAAGAAGTCAAACAAATCACAATGATTAAATATATTACTAATCCAAAGTACAAAATAAATTCACTTAAACAGCTCCATGGAATCACAAGCCTCAGCTTGGTTCCATACTCCCTAGCTCAACATCAATCAAGTACCTAAAGTAAAAGGGTGCTTATACTTGTCTATACCTGTAGCAATATAATATATTTGGGACCAAAAGCGTGACCAAAATAGGGTGTGAGAATAATCCCAGTAGGAAACCACCCATATATTTGTTCCTAATAGTAACTGAATATATATGGCAGGCAATAAGAAAAAAGAAGCAGTAAACAAGGAAGTACTCAAAAGTAAATATTCCTACAGTTTCATTTACAATCATTTACTTTTAAGTGTTTAATCAACCAAAAACAAATACAAGATACCCTCTGTGTATTTCTCACAGTCTAACCACTCTAGAACACATTACAAGAGAAGATATAACAAAGACTCTCTGAAGAAGAACTCACCATCAATTCCCCCAATAGTTATGTTTGATCAAAGACTCTCTAAGGAAGTAATCACCATTAATCCCCCCTATAGTAATTTAATGGAAAACTACAAACACTCTGAGGAAGCACTCAATGTCAATTCTTCTTGTGGCCTCATAACGTAACTATAGACACTCGAAGGAAGCACTCAATATCAATCCCTCCTATGGTCTCACAGTGTGATAATTATAACAAACACTCTAGGAAATCCATAAATGTCAATTTCCCATATGGTCTCACAGCACCAAGTACCCTCAGCACCGTGTATGCAATTGTGCATAAACAATAATCAGTAGCCAAGGTAAAACTCAAGAACTACTTGTCTAAATAAACTACAACATATCATAGCATGTTAGATAATAATCACTCCCCCCTAACAATAATGTTCATGGAAAGTAAGCAGCAGCCTAACTGGAAAGGCTAGACCAAATGGTCAATAAAAAGAAAACATGGGAAAACATCCATATCATGGAAAGGTTAAACCTATTCACAAAAATTATCCACTATCCAAACAAACAAGGAATAAAAGACAATAACTGGGCTAGAAACCATAAACACGCAATACCCCAAACAAGGGTATTGGGCACTTTTGTACATATAACTCAAATACTATCTACAGAAAGGCACAAACCACCTACCTTTACATCGTGAGATTGATATACATGATCCTCATGACTTGAATCTCCCTAGAATTATGTATATCTACAAAAATGCTTAAAAAGTTCAAACGATGAAAACTCGTGAGAGAGGAGAAATTAAGAGATGAAGTTCTAGAAGAAGGAAGAACTCACTGTGGAGATTCCAATACAATCGATGTTGGTTGATTCAAAGAACAAGCGACATGTTGGGGGCTTGGAGAATATCTGCAATCGTATGGATGCTCCTTGACAAGACTGATGAAGAAGAAGTGTGTTCTGTCCATCAAACGTGGCTCCAGTCCGTTTAATGAAAAAAATAAAGTACATGGCGTGTTATTTAAAAGTACATGGCATGTACTTGCCTTTTCTAGCCTCTAATTTAGGCAGTCTCCTGGTCACCACTCACATCCATGTACTCAGATGATACACAGCTAGTACACAGTCACCCATGACAACCAGGTATAAGGAATTTACATAAAGTACATGGTGTGTACTCTGGAAATTTATAGAAACTCTTATTTTTCTCAAAAACAACTATAAAAGAATACCGTACCTGAAAAGAAGATCCTAGTTCTTAAAAAAATCCCCCCTTAAATAAATTTATCCCCAAAATTCCCTATCAAGGAAAAGTAGAAGAAGAAACCTCAAACAGCTCCAGCCACTATGATCGTACATCGACATCCCTCTTCTAAGTCTCGTCATGTACTCGCTCGTGCTGCTATAGCACTCATACCAGAGGAACAGACTGGCCATAGAGGACCTTCAAAATTTGGTCAACAATCTAGATAGAATGCTCCTCGAAGGATGCATCTACCTCTAACTCAACCTCCTCAGGTTATAAAACACGATATGGGTCTGAGAAGTAATGTCAAAGATGAGAAATGTAGAAGACATCATGCATATCCCGGTACCTATAAGGTAACTAAAACTGATAGGAAACCGGACCAACTCTATACAACACCTCAAACGGTTGGACATACCTCGGTGAAATCTTACCCTACCTCTTAATCCTCTTATGTCCCAACCTTGGTGTGACATGTGAAAAAACATGTTCTTTGACCTCTAACTCTAGAGATAGTCTTTGTCAATCATCATAAAACTTATGCCATGACCGTGATGTATTCATCCACTTTTGAATCAACTCTATCTGCGCTGAGGTCTCCTGGACAAGATGAGGTCCCAACATAGCTTCCTCTCCTGCCTCCAGCAAGTATAAGGGTGATTGTCATGGACTACCATACAAAGCCTCAAAAGGTTCCATTTGAATAGTTGCTTGAAAACTATTATTGTAGGAAAACTCCAAAAGAGGTAAGTGATTCTCCCAAGAACCTCCAAAATTCAGAATGCATGCCTGAAGCATGTCCTCAATCACCTGAATCATATACTCGGACTAGACATCTATTAGGGGATGGGAAGATATACTCAGAAGTACCTGTGTACCCAAAACCTTTTGTAATACCTTACAGACCTGAGAAGTAAAACATGTGTCTTTTTTTGACACAATGGAGTGTGGAACTCCATGTAAACGTGCCATATATCAGATGTACAGCCTACCCAACTCATAAAAACTGAAGGACTCTTTAATCGGAAAGAAGTGGGAAACCTTCATGAGTCTGTCAATGACAACCCATACTGCATCATTCCTTCGAGGAGACCTTGGTAAAACTATACTAAATCCATCAATACATCATTCCACATCCACTCAAGAATGGGTAACTATTGTAACATCCCTACTGGTTGTTGATATTCTGCCTTTACCTGCTGACAGGTGGAACACCTCATGACAAAACCATCAGCATCTCCCTTTAAAAACTGAAGGTCTCCTTAGTCAGAAAGAAGTGGGAAACCTTCGTGATTCTGTCACTGACAAACCATACCACATAATTCCTTAAAGGTGACCTCGGTAAACTTATACTAAATCCATCAATACATCATTCCACTTCCACTCAGAAATGGGTAATTGTTGTAACATCCCTACTGGTTTATGATCCTCCGCCTTCACTTACTGACAGGTGGAACACCACATGACAAAACCAGCAGCATCTCCCTTTATAGCTGGCCACCAATATAGACGGTGCAGATCTGGATACATCATGGTGACATAAGGATGAACTAACCAAACTAAGGAATGAAAGACTCACATCATCTCCTTGTGTATGTCTACTGGTACCCACACACATCTATGAAAATGAAATATATCTTCCTCGCCTGCTGTCTATCCAAGAATAGGGTACTCTCTTCACACACTCTCCCATAGGACTAGGCCTTATGAATTTGATAGATGCCTTGTTCGCACTCAATCAAGTAGATTAGAGGTAACAGCCACAGAATAAAGAAACGTCTACCCCTGACTTTCATGCACCTCCAAATGCATCTCAAAGAATATAGCCATAAGCTGCCACTCACTACTAGCCTCCTAAACTGCTAGTATCTGAGTCCTCCTTCTCAACGCATCATCCACAATGTTTTCATTCCCAAGAATGTAGTAAATCTCGTAGTCAAAGAAATGAAGGTACTCAACCCACCTTCGTTGTCTCAAATTAATGTCACACTGAGAGAAGATATACTTGAGACTTTTTTGGATGGTGAAAACCACAAAATTCTCTCCCAATAGGTAGTGTCTCCAAGAACGTAAAGCATAAACAACTTCATTAAACTCAAGATCGTGTGTCAGGTAGTTCCTCTCATGTGGCCTCAACTACCAAGACCTGTATGCAATGACTCCTTCTCCCTATATAAGCACTTCTCCCAGATCAATACATGATGAATCATAGTATATAGTATAGATCTTTCTTGGATCCAAAAATACAAGTATCGGTGCTGAAGTCAACCTCCCCTTCAGCTCTTGAAAGGATGACTCGCAATAATCTGACAACAATTAATTCACACCCTTCTTAGTCAGGACCTTCAGTAGAACTGCTAAGCATGAAAATTAATTGATAAAATGTTTGTAGTAACCATCCAGCCCTAGAAAACATCTTACCTCAAAGACATTCTTTGGATTCTCCTAGGAAACTACTTCTCCCACTTTCTCTATATCTAATGATACTTCTGTCTCTATGATAACATGACCCAATATGTGAATCTGGTCTCTCCAAAATTGGCATTTTGATAGCATAGCATATAACCGATGCTCTGTCAGTGTACTCAAAATGATGTCAAGATGTGTGGCATGGTTGTGTCGAGTGTGAGAGTACCCCAAGATATCGTCCATGAATACAACCACAAAGTAATCCAAGTATGCATGGAACACTCGGTTCATCATTTCCATGAAGACTGAAAGCGTGTTCGTGGGACCGAACAGTATAACCACATACTCGTATAGACCATACCTGCTCCAAAATTCTATAAGGGGTATATCAGATGGTCTAACGCACAACTGATGATAATCGGATCTCAAGTCAATCTTTGAGAACACCCAAGATCCTCAAATCTAATCAAAGAGATAATCAATCCTTGGTAATGGATATCAGTTTTTGACCATCAACTGGTTCAACTTCTGATAATCCACACAAATTTTGTGGGTATTGTCTGCCTTTTTCGCAAACAGGATAGGTAAACCCCAAGGAAAAGTACTGGGTTAGATGAAATCATTTTATTGCAACTCCTCCAACTGCTTCTTGATCTTCTGTAACTCTATTGTAGCCATCCTATAAGGAGGAATGGAAACTGGTGCCGCTCCTGGCGCATGCTCAATAGAAAAGTCTACCTCTCACTTCAGAGGAAAACCAAAAAATTCTTATGGAAGGACGACCCAGAAATGATCCACCATTGAGGAATGTTAATATGGGAAGTCCCCTAGTCATCCAGATATAGACTAGCGATTTGGGTTGTAACTCTTCCCAACCCAAGATGCTTGGGTCCCACTCTGCTCGCCTGAACATCCCATTCACCCATATGGAGAAACGATCCACCCTCTGGTGATGTGAAACTCACTCTATGATGATAATAGTCAACAACAGCCTAGAAGTTAACTAACCAGTCCATTACAATAATGACATCATAACCGATCAACTCCAGGACATTAAGGTCCCAAAAGAAGTGACACCCACCAACCTCTAGAGGGAACTCCTTGAACTGTGAGGCACTAGTCGTTCTTGTCCTCAAAGGAGTGTCTAATGTCAAGATATCAGCTAAAGAAAATATACAGAGCCTAAGGTTCTCCACAACTGCAACAGATATAAATCTATGGGAAACCCTTGTTTCTAAAAGAGAAGAAGTTAAAACTAAGGAAACTTGGATCGTACCTTGAACTATAGAGGGTCCAGGATCCTGCTCCTACTGGGTCTTCTCCACTGTAAAATTCTGACTTTCATTGCGGCCCTATGACCCTACCTGACCAATCTGAGCTGATCCACCCTATTTTCGCTGAAAGATAGGCGACTGGCTTCCAGTTCCAAGACCTCCACCCTGTCCTGAATGGATGAAAGAACTATATTTCTCAGACTAGTGAGAAAATGGTGGTGATGTTCTCGAATGAGGAGTCATAGAAGAAACCCAGTCATCAGATGGTAGTGAGAAGATCTAACAGAAGCACTAAAGAAGGCGCATTTTTCCGCAATATCATCACTCCACTGGGTGTATCTAGTAATGTGGCCTTGTATGCCTGACCCTTCCACATTGGTATCATACCACCTGGCTACCTGGAGATTCATCCCACATATACGGATCTCCACATATAGACTCCTTTCAGTGCTTCCTTCTATCATCCGGAGAAGCACTAACTCTGGATGTGGAACTTCCCTGGCTCACAGTTCCAGAATCCCTTAGGTTCCGCTTTGTGATTAGCACCTGGTTGATTGTAGAAGTCATGGAAGTCAACCTGAATATGTTCACATGAGCCCTAATTTCATGCATAAGACCATCCTCAAACTTCCTTGTCAGGAATAACTCGTCACCTCCTAGAAATGGTGTTACGTGCTGCAGCTTTGTGAATCAAAAAGAATAATCCATAACCTAAAGAGTACCCTTCTCCAAACTCGTAAAATATTGAGCTCGATTATCCCTCAAAGTCACGAAGTAGAAAAATTTATAGAAGGTACACTAAAAATCCTCCCAGGCCATAACCTACTAGCATCCCTCCTGTGAGATCACATCCCATCATCTCTTAGTGGAATCCCAAAGCATATCTGTAGCGATCTTGACCTTCCTCTCTGGAGGCATCTCTAGATTCTTGAAGATTTTCAACATGGATTCTATCCATGACTCTCTAGCCTAGGGTCCTCTATCCCTTGAGAAATTGGAAGGATGATGTTGCTGAAAGACCCGCATTAATTCTTCCATCGATGGGGTAGGATGCGATACTCCCTGGAAGGTCTACATAAACATCAAAAATCCCACTCGAAACTGTGCCTCAGAACCTGTATCTAGGATATTGGCTGGTTCCAAGACTGGAACAACTATAGGTTCTGTTGGTAGTCTATGATCATCCACATTCAGTGTTTGATCACTGCCCTGTAACTGATGAACAACTGAAGGATGTCTCAGTGGCATGACTCTAAAAGTTCTGGTCCACACCTTAGATCATGATTAATAGGGACTGAAACTTATAAGTGTAACAAGGGATCAAGAGAAAGAAATAATTAAAGTTTTTCAAAACATAGATACATGGCGTATATAATACCTACACGGCATGTTCCCTTAAGACATCACATGGTCATGCACTTCTTCTAACCCAGGTTGTGTGACGCCCCATACACATGGCATGTTTTCCTAACACACAACGTGTAATTGAATCCTCTTCCCCTTCCCGAGTTATTCTACATGGATAAACCACATGGTTCTCCTAGAACTAGACTAAGTGGTGTGTTAGTTCCAGACATGACATTTAGTAAATGAACTTCACCAACCTGTGTTATTAGTTACATAGCCGGTTACACAGCTCATTCAACACGGCATGTTCTAGAAGGACACGGCATGTACTAGAAAGAATTCACCACCCCGTGTTGTTCGTTGCATGGATGGATACAAGGGTCACACTACACGGCGCGTTCAATCATGACATGATGTGTATAACATAAATTTTATCCATCCCTGTCATTAGTCACACGGGTGTACACATGGCCTCCACAACACAACATGTAAAACCAGTACACGACGTGTTCCCCCAAAGATTTCCCAACCCCGTGTCTTTTCCCACACATCCAGTGACATGGTTAGATACTAAACAGCATGTACGTACATTACATGGAGTGTACTTATGAAAAATAGTTCCTTCCCGAATAGAAGGACACATGGTGTGTATTCATTATTACATGTCGTGAATTCTGGGTTATTCCACAAAGTAAGCCTCAGAGACTACTCCAGAACCCAGAAAACACTTGAACAAACATTATGGTGCCAAATTCTGATTTTTGAGGGCCCATACTCCCCACAAATCAAATCTTGGTATCTTCTACATATCATTTCCAAGCATAATAGTGTAATGATCCACCAAATTCAGATCCATGAGGTCCCATAACACCTCAAGAACCAAAGTTTGGCGTTCATTCAAATGAAACATTACACAATTCAATACCCTATCAAAAGAAGGTATTCTATCAAGGAATATATCACAACAACATTCATATCTAACAGAACATCTATCACAACAATATGAAATCACTAATTCACCCTAAATGGCATGGCCAGAATGCATGACATGTGTTTTTTAACAAGTTCCTATATGATGCATGAGATGGAATACCCTCATCCAATCAGGTTCAAATAGAAATAGAGACTTAATAATATCAGCAATAATAGAAAAAAACATGTGAATCACCTAATGGTGATATCAAGTCAACTGTAAAATTGCAAAACCAAAAAAATTTCAATAACGAGGTAGAATGGATTTTCCCTATACAAGGGACAGCTACTCCCAGTCACAACTTATTACCAAGCACTGATTCCTTTCTATCCCTGGATATAGGCTTCAAATATTAATTCAAGAATAAAAAGTCACCTTTGATACCACTTTGTAACATCCCGATTCTAGGAGCCACCCAGAGGTTCCTCGTACCCAGTTGGTCACATGTCCTAAAGCGCATTTTCCTGAATGTCAGAGGATACCAACTAGAAGCGAGGGCCTTGGGTGTGATAGTGGGGAAACTAATCCCACATTGGTAGAGTTACACAATGAAAGTAAAATAGATAACAATAGAGGAAGCAGTAAAACATCAAATAAGTAAACTGCGGAAGTAGAAAACAACTGGAGCATATATATAAATATATGATGCATGATACATATGTTTAGGAAAGTAGAAAAACAAATAAAAATGGTAGAATATAGTACTAAACCAAAGTATAAAAGAAAATCACATAAATAGATCCACAGAATAGCAAGCCTCAGCTCGGTTCCATGCTCCCCAGCTCCATAACAATCGAGTACCTGAAGTAGAAGGGCTCTTTCCCTTGTCTATACCTGAAGAAATATAATTTTTTTAGGCCCAAAAGCATGACCCAAACAGGGTGTGAGACTAATCCCAGTAGGAAACCACCCAAATATCTATGCTTAACATTTAGTGAATAAATATGGTAGGAAAAAGGAAAAAAGAAGAAGTAAACAATGAAGTACTCAAAAGTAAACAGTACTACAGTTTCATTTAAAATCAATTAATTTTAAGTGTTTAATCAACCAAAAACAAATACAAGCAACCCTCTGGGTAGTTCTCATATCCTAACCCCTTTATCTCACATTACAAGAGATGATATAACAAGGACTCTCTGAGGAATCACTCACCTTAAATTCCCCCTATAGTCATGTCTGATCAAAGACTCTCTAAGGAAGAACTCACCATCAATTCCCCCTACAGTCTTTTAACGGTAAAATATAGACACTCTGAGGAAGAACTCAATGTTAATTCCTCCAGTGGACCCATAATGTAACTATATACACTCTGAGGGAGCACTAAATTTTAATCCCCCCAATTGCCTCGCAACACGATAATTATAACAGACACTATAGGAAAGACCTCAATGTCAATTTCCCTTATGGTCTCACTACACCAGGTTCCCGCAGCCCCATGTAAGAAATTGTGAAAAAATGATAATCAGAAGCCAAAGTAAACCTCAAGAACTAGTTGGATAAAAAAATACAACATATCATAGCATGTCAGATAATAATCACTCCATCCGAACAATACTAATCATGGAAAGCAAGCAGCATCCTAACAGGAAAGGTGAGAAAAAGCGGTCAATAACAAGAAAACATGGGAAAAACATCCATATCGTGAAAAGGCTAACCCTATTCACAACAATTAACCTCTATCCAAACAAACAAGGCATATAAAACAGTAACAGGGCTAAAAACAATAAACATGAAATACCCCGAACATGGGTATTGGAAAATTTTGCACATATAACTCAAAGAATATCTATGGAAAGTCACAATCCACCTACCTCGGCATTGTGAGATCGACATAAGTGAACCTTAGGCCTTTAATCACCATATAATTCCATAGATCTAAAAAATTCTTAAAATATTCAATTGAGAATAACTCATGAGAGAAGAGAAATCAGGAGATGAAGTTCTTGAATAAGGAAGAACTCACTGTGGTGATTCCAATTCAATTGACAGCAATCGATTAAGAGAACAGATGGCGTGTCAGAGGCTCGGAGAAGATCTGTGGCTATAAGGACACTCCTAGATGAGACGAACAAAGAAGAAGTGTGTTCTATCCATCAGAAGCAACCCTAGTCCGTTTAATGAAAAAAAAAAGTACACAATGTGTTCTTTAAAAGTACACGATGTGTACTTTCCTTTTTTGGGATCTACTTTAGGCAGTCTCTAGTTCACCACACACATCCATGTATTCAATCATTACATGGAATGTACACAGACACCAGTTTCAAATGGGTACACGGTGTGTACTTAAAGTACACGGAGTGTACTCCTGAAATTTCCATAAACTCCTCTTTTTTCTCAAAAACAACCAGAAAAGAAAAACATGCCTAAAAATATTCGGGTTCTTACAAATTAAGTGGGGGGATTTTGGTAAATTCACAAGATTTCCTTGGTTTCATATTTTGGCCACATATTTTTTCAAATCATTCACCAATCGTGTGCCCTTTAATATATAAAGGGGCACCCCGTACTATTTTACTAACCATACGTAGACCATGTCTCATCCCATTTTCAAAATTGATGACATTTTCACATGACCATGCACCCCAAGTCGCATGGTTAAACTAACCAAGTTTTCTGTAAGTCTCCACTGTCTAGCCTCAAACAGTTTGATGTAACCATGCGGCATGTCGTGCATAGTTTCTACTAATTGTGTTCCAAGTCATTTTCACCCAAGGGTTAGTTTACAGGCTTTGAAACATCCCTGAACACCTCTTTTGGCTCCAAGACCTCAATGGGAATTCACATTAGGCTATATTTAAAAATTTAAACTAAAAAATAATAGAAAGAAGAGTATTTGAACTTCAATAAGGAACCTAGTTCATATAAACCTCCCCATTAAATCAATTCATCCCTAAAGTTCATTCTCAAGGGTTATCAAGAGTGTATAAGAATTACTATGGCCATTATAATCATATATCAGCCTCCTACTCCTAGTTATCGTAATGTACCCAGTTGTGCAACCATAGAACCCATAATAGAGTAACTAACTGGCCTTAGAGAACCTTCATGTTGTGATCCATAATACCTATTGGATGCTCCTCAAAGGACACATCTACCTATAACTAAAACTCTTAAAGAAGAAAAGAATTAAATGTGTCTAAATGATAATAGCAAAGATAAGATACATTGAATACATCATGCATGACCCGGTACCTCTGAGGTAACTATAACTGATAGGATACTGGCCTGACTCTATATATGTTTTAGAATATTCTGGAATACTGTGGTGAAAGTTTAACCTTCTTCTAAACCTCATGTATACCAGCCTTAGTGAAACATGTAAAAAGAAAAAATCCCCAACCTCAAACTCTATTGGTCATCTACAACAATATGTGTAATATTTATTTTGATAATTTTCAGTACCCATCCACTTATAAATCAACTACAGCTGCTCTATGGTCTATTTATCAAGATGAGGTCCAATCATAGCTGCATCCCCTACCTCTAACCAATACTAGGGTGATCAAAATTTCCTACCATATAAGTCCTCATATAGAGAAATTTTTATAGTATTCTGGAATTTTTTTTTATATCCAAATTCAACCATGGGAGTATTCCTCTCCCAAGAGCCCCCAAAATCCAATATGCATGCCTGGAACATGTTCTCAATAACCTTAATAGTACTCCCTCACTAGTCATCATTTTGAGGGTGTCATTTTGTACTCAAAAAAACCTATGTACCTATTCCCCTCTAAAAACTCTTCTATAAATGAGATGTAAATCGGGAATCCCTATCTGAATTGAGAGTGCATGGGACCCCATGAAGTCATACTATCTCACATATATACAACCTCCCAAGATCATCCACACCAAAGTTTTCCTTGATTGGTAGGAAATGTGAAACCTTCATGATCCTTTCAACCACAACCCATACAACATCATTACCTCAAGGAAACCATGGTAAACCAGTCAAAAAATCCATCGTGATATCATCCCATTTACACCTGAGAATGGGAGGCTACTGTAAAATTATTGTTGGTCTCTAGTGTTCCACCTTCATCTACATATAGGTGGAACATCTCATGAAAAACCCAACTACACCTCTTTGCATACCCGACCACCATTATTGGTGATGTAAATATTGATACATCTTGTTGACTCTAGGATTCACTACCCATGATGAAGCATGAATTTATCACATTAGCTCCTAGTGTATGTCTGCTGAAATCCATATGCGACCATGTATATATAGAATCTCATCCTTACCTATAGTCTAACTAGTATTAGGTTCCTCACCTGCCACACTCTTCTATAGGACTAGGCCCTCAGAATCAAATAACTACCTCATCCTCACTTTAACCAAAAGGATAGTGGTAATAGAAAAGGATGAAATACAAGACTATACCTGACTATCGTCTACCTCCAGGTGCATCTTAGGAAAAAAATCCATGAGCTTCCTATAACTATTTGACTATTGAACTACCTGTATCTCAGTCCTCTTTCTTAGTGAATCATCTACTACATTTCTTTTACTAGTCATGTAGGCAAGAATATGATCGAAATACTATAGGTATTGAAACCATATTTGATGTCTTGGATTCAGATCATGTTGTTTAAATATATACTTGAGTCTTTTTGGATCCATGTACACCAGAAATCACCCTCCAAGTAATTTATCCAATATCACAAAGTGTGAAAAACTACTACTAACTTGACATTTTGCTTCAGGTAATTCCTATCATGTGGACTCAACTACCAAGACCCATATTCAAAAACTCTATGTACACCCATTAGAACTACTCATATCATGATACTAGATGTGTCACAGTAAATATTGTAACTCATACCTGACTATAGAAAAATCAGTATCAACACTGAATTCAATATTCCTTTTATCTCATAAAAGGTCATATCATAAGAATCTAACTATAAAAACTTTTCACCCGTCTTATTCAGTCATGTAAGAAGTGATTCTAAGAATGATATGTCTTGTATGAAATACCTATAGTGACCAGATTTCCCCTAAATACACCATACCTTAAATAAATTATTAGGATGATCCTCGGAAACCATATCTCTCACCTTCTTTTGGTCAACTGATACTCCTATCTCTGAGATAATGTATCCCATGAAGTGAATCTGATACATCCATAAGTGGAACTTTGTGAGCTTAGCATATAACTAATTCTCTCTCAGTGTATCTAATACAATATCAAGATGTTGGACATGGTTGTGTTGATCGTAAGAATACACCAAGATATCATCCATGAAAAACACAAAAAAACAAATCCAGATAAGGAGGGAAGAATCAGTACATAAATTCCATGAATACTTATAGCACATTCATGATACCAAATTTCATAACCAAATACTCATATAGACCATAATATCTATGAAAATATATGTAGGGTATGTCTGATCGTCTAAAAAGAACATGATAATAACTGGATCTCAAATCAATCTTTGAATTTAACCAATCTCCCTAGATCTAATCAAAGAGATCATCTATCCATAGAAGAGGATACTAGTTTTTAACCATCTGATGGTTAAGTTTGTTTAATCCACTCATAGCCTAATATTTCCTCCCACCTTTTCTAAAAAAAAGGATTGGCAACCTCCATAGAGAAGTATTAGGTCGAATAAACCCATTTTCCTCTAAATACTTTATATACCTCTTGAGAACTTTCATCTCAGTAGTAGTCATCCAGTAAGTAGGTACGTATATTGTTGATGATCCTGGAACTAACTCAATAGAGAACTCTACCTCTCTCCCTGGAGGTAATCCTAAAAATTCATCTGGGAAAACATCCCTAAAATTATCAACCACTGGAGGAAAATATTCCTGATGTGTTCCTTAATCATCCAGATATAAACTATCATCTATGCTATCATCCCACACATCCCACAATGCTTGGGTCTATCTTGGCTCTCCCGGATATCACATTCACCCTTGTGAATTAACTCTCTACCCCTGGTGATGTGAATGTGACCCTATGAAAATAGAAATCAGTGAATGCATGAAAGGGAACCAACCACTAAATCCTGAAAATGATGTCAAAACCTGTCATCATGAGGAAAAAAGGTCCCATATGAAGTGACCCAACAATATCAATGGGGAACTCCCTGTATTGACATACATCATCCATTCTAATCCCCAAAAGTGTGTCAATCATCATAACACCTTCGTAACACTAAACACTGAGCCCAAGGATCTCCATAATTGGAACATATATAAAGCTATGGGAATCCCCTTGTATCCAAAAGTGAAGAAGCTAATGTAAAGGCTAATAGAATAGTACCTCTCAAGATATATGTTCATAGATTCTTCTCCTTAAGGGTTGACTACACTGTATATATTTGGCATGATCCACGGCTCTGTGATACTATCTGGATAGCCTGATCAGATCCAATCTATTATCTCATTAAAATGGGGATTAACTACCACAATTATGACCACAAACACGGATTCATTATCTAGATGTACTCGAGCTCCATGACAGATGATAAGATGATGATATCGCTCTTGCATGTGGAGTTGGTGAACACTTACTTCCAGAGGAAAATACCTAAAACATTTCTATAGATGGCCCATCTTTCCACAAGCTCAAAACTTGACTAAGTCTCTCATGACTTGAGGTCTCATATGTCCTAGTCTACCACACTAGTATCACCTCAACTAGATACCAAAGTGTGTGGTTTTAAAACTAATATCACTGCATGGAAGCTCCAGAAAATGCTTCCTTCTACTGATCAATGTAGTACCATATCTAGATGCCAAACTACCCAACCTCACACCCTTGGCCTCCTTTATCTTATGTTGTGTAATAAGAACTTGATTTACTATTATATAAATAGTAGTTAGCTGGTATAAATTCATCTGTTATTGGATGTCGTACCTATGACCATCCTCAAATATCCTAGATTTAGATAACTCATCACCCATCAGAATCGGTGTGATGCACTGTATCATGGTAAAATGGGTTGAATAATCCAAAAACAATAATGCGCCCTACTCCAGAAACATGAAATCTTAGTCTCTATTAACCCACAACATATCGGGATAGAAGTATTCAAATAAGACTATCTAAAAAACCCTCAATTTCATCTCTTGATAAATAACCTTCTGAGTAATAACATCACACCATCTCTTGGTATAATCCTACAACATATATGTATCAGGATTTAGCCTACTATTAGAAGGTATATGTAGATGCGGTAAGATAGATTGCATGGCCTCAATCCATGAATCTACATCCTGTAGTCCCCCATCCCCCAAACACATGGGTGGATGCTGCTTCTAGAACTCATGTGTAAACTCTTCCAAATATGGGGCAGGTTACAGTGCCCCCTAAACAGTCCTCATGAATCACATAAATTATAGCGACCCAGCCTTTTCTTACTTTACTATTACATCATTTAAAATATAAACAATAAAATAGTATTACACATAGAGTATCCAAAGGTTTAGTGTCTTGCGAAAACAAGGACCACACATAACAAATACAACATCATTCATAAACATTTATTTAATTTCTTCTTCACTAGCTTTTTAGGGGAACTTGTCCTCTCCTTTGAACATGTATCCAGCTGAGGATATACATAAAAAGGGGTGAGCTAGAAGACCAGTAAGAGTATAGATAAGAACAATATAGCATGGGTTGAGCATAATCATAACATAGGCAAAATATCATGAACATGATAGGAGCATAAATAAAAGACTTGAAATGTGGCAATGCATAAAAATGAAACATCATGTCTTAGTGGTTAAATAACACTCATACTTGTGAACCAAGCTAAAATATTGTTCACACATCATATCACATTTAATCATGAGATTAATCACTTTACCCAATGCATTGGAGAGGTATATAATTTCAGGCGCACCCGTCACATTTAAACATTCATATTGCGCTATATAATTCCGGGCGCACCTGTCACATCATAACATTATCATTTATCATGCATGCCACAATGAACATATAACATAAATGAACATAAATAACCCATGAAAATGAATGGGTTTCATCTCATAATAACACGTTCATAACTTTGGGTTCCCAAAAGAAAGAGGGAACAACATACTTGATACAAGAACCATCAACCATGAATGAGAGGTAAAGGTTGAGTTCTTAAAAGAAGAGTTCTTTTGGAAAACTTTTGGATTGACATAAAAATAATTTAAAAACATTTATATCCCAGAAAAGGAAATAAAATGATGAAAAAATGATCTTTAAGGAGTTACCATATCAAAAATGTATTGAAAGAGGAAGAACCCGAAGGATGAAAGTTGGGTTCGAGAATTTCCCCTTACCTTGTACTCGAGTACATCCTTCTCTTTAATGTACTGTATAATGACATTATATTCATTAATTAGAAATTCAAGAACCTATTATACATTAATATGGTTCATTATGGTTTCATTATGTCATATTTTGTTCTTTTATATGACTTATAGAGTTTAAAAACATTGTCTGGGGATGTTCGTTTTCATGGTTTTCTTGAGTGATTCACTTGTATTCTTAAATTGACGTTTGGGTAGAAAATGGGTAAACATACAGAACTGATATTAAATTTTAGTAACCATATTACAGGATCTTGAATTATTTTATAATTAATTACATTAGATCCATGTGGATGAATCATTAGATAAGAATTAAATGATGATTATTTTGGTTAATTTGAGCGGTTTTTGGATCACAACGAACTTGTTTTAACTTTTCACTTAGTAATATGGCCATAGATTATTTAAAGAACTAAAAATAGAACATAATACATATAAAATATTATGGTTCAACCATAAAAATGGTTTCATTACCAGATTTAAAGGTATAAATGGAAGAAGAGAGCATGTCGTTTTTGAAGGTGATAAATTAACACCTCATGAACAACGTTCTCTTTAATAAAATAAAATGAAGAGGGAAAGGGTGTGGGGTGATATAGTATCACATTAGAAACATAAAATTACATTATATGTATAATAATGGAGTTACACAACAATTTGGATGAATATAGGTGGGGAGAGATCAAGAAAGGAACTTGAACTTGAAAGGAAATTAAAGGAGAAGAGGGAGGAAAATTACCTCTTAAATCTTCCTCTTGAGATCCTCCTTAAGGAAGCAAGTCTTGGTCTTTTGATGAGACCAGCAGATTTTGGACATGGTGGAGGGGATAGGGAAGATTTTTGGGCAGATTTTAGAGAAGTATTTGAGCCTTAGAGGTGTGAGGAAATGAGGGAGTGAAGGGTGACTTTTATAGTGGAGGGGAGACGGGTTTCCTTAATATAAAATTCATTAGTTTATTAATTTCCCCTAAGACAAGGAATAGTGAGTCTTGGATGACCATTAATAGTAATTTTATAATGTAATCCCGAACTAAGTGGTCTTACATTAGCATAACATCATCGATGACTCAATTAATACATTATTTAGCATTTATTGTGAATTGTCGGATTCTACTATTCGTTAAAAATTCAAGTATCTCAGAAAAATACCAACAATTTACCCCAACCATTTTTTGATGTGTAGAATCCAAAAATGAAGTCCATTTTTCAAAAATAATTTTTAAAATATTATTAATTTAATATTTAATTAAAACCATAATTTACATAAAAACAATTTTTAAGATTAAAACTGATTTTATAGTGCTTTTAGAAACTACATAGGGTCTTATAAAATTACTTAAGAAATATAAGACATTGATTAAATAATTTATGAATAAATTTTAGGGAAAATAATTTTCTTTTAAATTAATTAATTAATTATAATTAATTATTTATGACTTATAAAATATCAAAACGTTTACTAAAGTCAAATTGTCACTTTCTAAGATGTCTAAATTTTATTTTATTATTCATAGGTAATGTTACTCTTATTTTGGATGATTTACTATTCATAATGGTCATATTACTATTCATAAGGGTAGGTTACTATTCCTAAGGGTACGTTACTATTCACCAAAAAATATTTTTGTTTCATTAGACTCCAAAAATCATCTTGAACACAACTGTGTATGTCAGATTTTCAAAATTCCAAACATAGGAGTGAAAAACTTATGTTTAAAGGTCACGTATCACTTAGTAGTTTATTATTTTGTGTTTTCAAGTTATTTTATGACATAAATATAAGAAGGGAATTTTCCATTGAAAAACTTTTGGTGGTTACATTCTCCCCCCCTTAAGAAATTTTTCCCCTGAAATTTCACTTTACACAAAAAGGTGAGGGTACTTCTCCTTCATTGCCTCTTATGGTTCCCAAGTTGCTTCCTCAAACATATGGTTCCTCCACAACACTTTGACAAGATGGGTTGTCTTGTTTCGTAGAACCTTATCACTTTGGTCCAAAATCTTTAATGGATGCTCTTCATAGGAGAGATCATCTTCCAACTGCACCACCTCTGAGTTCAGTACATGTGAGGGGTCTGGTATGTACTTCCTCAGTAGTGATACATGAAACACATCATGGACTTGAGACATATTTGGTGGAAGTTCAAGAAAACAGGCCACAACTCTTATGTGGTCAAGGATCTCAAAGGGGCCAATATACCTTGGGCTTGGATTCCCTTTCTTCTCGAATCGAATGACTCTCTTCCATGGAGATATTCGAAGGAAGACTTTATCTCCAACATCGAACTCTAATTCCCTTCGACGGTTGTCAGCTTCCCATAAAGAGCTTCATATGGAGCCATCTGAATACTCTAGTGGAAGCTATTGTTGTATGAGAACTCAAGCAATGGGAGATGCAGATCCCAAAAACCTTTGAATTCAAGAGAGCATGCTCTTAGCATATCTTCAAGTGTCTGAATAGTCCTTTCAGACTGGCCATCGGTTGGGGGGTGATAGGCCGTGCTGAAATTTAATTCAGTACTCAAAGCATGTTGAAGGCTCCTCTAGAATTTAGATGTGAACCTTGGGTCCTATTCAGAGAAAATTGTGAGTGTAACATCGTGCAGTCTCACCACTTCCTTCACATATATCTTTGCAAGTTGTTCAAGGGAGAGGTCTTCCCGAATAGCGATAAAATGGGTAGTCTTGGTGAGTCGATCTACCACAACCCATATCACATTATTTCCCTTTGACGTATTCGATAGACCCGTGACAAAGTCCATAGTAACATTTTTCTATTTCCACATGGGTATAGGTAATGTCAGCATCATAACTTTGGACTTTTGTCTCTCAGCTTTAACTTGCTGACATACCAAGCACCTTGATATATATTACGCAATATCCTTCTTCATGTTTTCCCAGCAGAAGTGTTCTCGGAGATCACGATACATCTTGGTACTCCCAGGATGGATATATAAAGTTGAGCTATGGGAATTATCCAATATATCCTTCTTTATCCCGGGTGATGAAGGCGCACAAAGTCGTGTTCCAAACCGAGTCACACCATCATCGTCGATATAGAACTCTTGCAGCTTCCATTCCTTTACTGAATTCACCCTCTTTTGGATCTCCACATCATCCCTTTGTGCTTCCTTAATATTCTCTTGGATGGATGGTTGCGCAATAATTTGGGAAAGGTATTATGTATCCCCTGCCATTATGATTTCCAAATCCATTCTTTGAATATCCAAGAAGATAGGGTCTTTCTCATTCCACAACATGGATAGAGTAGCAGGTTCTTTTCTGCTTAGAGCATCAACTAACTTGTTCGCCTTTCCAGGATGATAGTGAATAGAGAAATCGTAATCCTTGATTAACTCTAACCATCTCCTTTGATGCATGTTGAGCTCCTTTTGTGTGAATATATACTTTAGACTCTTGTGGTCGGTGTATATGTCACACTTCGCACCATAAAGGTAGTGCCGCAAAATTTTCAAGGAAAAAACCACGGCTGCTAGCTCTAGATCATGTTTCGGGTAGTTCTGCTCATGGATCTTCAACTATCGTGAGGCGTAGGCGATCACAATATCATTTTTCATGAGTACACAACCCAAGCCTTTCTTTGAATAATAACTGTATATCACAAAACTTTCTCCACTTTTCGGTAGTGTGAGTACATCTGCAGTTATCAGCCTTCTCTTTTGCTCCTTGAAGCTTCCCTCACATTCTTCCGTCTAGACATACTTTACCCCTTTCCTTGTTAACTTAGTTATTGGGCTTGAAAATCATGAGAAGTTTCTCACAAAACACCGGTAGTACCCAGCTAATCCAAGAAAACTACGGATTTCTGTGACACTAAAGGGCCTAGGACATTCCTCAATTGCCTTTTTCTTTGAAGGATCCATAGAAATTCCCTCACTTGTGATCACATGTCCCAAGAATGTGACTTGATTCATCCAAAAGTCACACTTGCTGAACTTGGCGTACCACTTATCCTTTCTCAATGTCGCTAACACAAGTCTTAGATGTTCTTCATGTTCCTCCTTTCTCTTCGAGTAGATGAGAATATTATTCATAAACACTACCATAAATTTTTTGAGGTAATGTCTAAAGACTAAATTAATCAAATCCATGAAGATTTCAGGGGCATTAGTAAGTCTAAAGGGCATCACCAAAAACACATAGTGCCCATACCTTGTACGGAAGGCAGTCTTCTGAATATCCTTCTTCTTCACCTTTACCTGATGATATACAGAACGAAGATCCACCTTTGAGAAGTATTGATCTCCTCTTAACTGGTCGAACAAGTCATCAATCCTTGGGAGAGTATGCTTGTTCTTTATGGTGATCTTGTTGAGTTCTCGATAGTCGATACACAGCCGCATGGTTCCATCCTTCTTCTTCACAAAGAGCACTGGTACACCCCAAGGTGATGCACTAGGGCGTATGAAACCTTTGTCTAGATGCTCTTGCAGCTACTTCTTTAACTCCTCTAGTTCGATAGGATCCATCCTATAGGGACACTTCAATATAGGAGTAGCTCCGGGTATGAGTTCAATAGAGAACTCTACCTCACGATCCGGGGGAATTCCGGGTACTCTTTGGGAAATACATCGTCGTATTCCCTCACGATGGGCATTTCCTCATGGTTGGAACTTTCCTTTGACTCAACTATTTGGGTGAGGTATGATTCTTCATATGGTATCAACACCCACACCATTGGAGGGTTTTTCAAAGGAGATACATGATATTCCTTGCATTTGTATAGGAGCATGGGATGGTTCGGAATATGAAAAGATATTTCCTTTTCCCGATAGTTGATATGTGCTCTATATAATGAGAGGCAGTCCATTCCCATTATAGCGTCGAATTCCACCAAGGGAAGTATTATGAGATTTTCCGGAAGAATCTTCCCATATACGCCAACAGGAGAAGAGTCAAACACTTGGGTTTCAATGGTTGCACCACTTGGTGTTTTTACAGATACCTCTAATTCAAGGTTTTGGGGCTTCGATTCTATAGTTCTATTAAATTTTCAAGATATAAAGGAATGCGTAGAACCAGAATCAAATAAGACTTTTTCCATTCTTAAGTGAATAGGAAGTGTACCTTGTACGACCTAATTATCATGCTCCACCTCCGCAGTAGTGATGGAATAATCCTTCCCTTATTCCTTTGGCTTTGGTGGCTGTTGACGCTGATTACCCTCGAGAGCTCGAGGTTTAGTGCACTGGTCTGCATAGTGCCCTAGCTCCTTACAGTTTTAGAATTGAACCATGGGTGGTTCTATCCTTTCATTGGCTACATTATCCTTCCTTTCCAGGTCTTTTCGACACTCTTTAGCATGGTGTCCTTCTTTCCCACACTTAAAGCATTTCCCCGTCCCTTTGAGGTAGTTCCCATTGTGCAACTTCCCACATTTTTGGCATGTGGGTCGTAGATTTTTCTTCCCACCTTTATCATTAGATCCACCAGCTTGAAACTCCATATTTCTTTTCTTATCACCATATCCATGAGACCATTCTCCAAACTCCATATCCACTTTGAGATCACACTGAACAACTTCTTCGTAACTCCCAAAGTCCCGAATTGCAAGAGCCTTTCGAAGGTGTGGTTTTAATCCACTAAAGAATCTATCAATTTTGTTATCATTGTTGACAAAAATACCCGAAGAGTACTTTGAAAGCCTTGTGAAATTAGCTTCATAAGTTGTGACAGACTCTCCTTCTTTTTTCTTGAGCTCTATGAATTATCTCTCCATCTTCGTGCGAACAGTTCGTGGGAAATACTTATTAAGAAACATTATCTTAAAGTATTCCCATTCCATCTCTTCAATTTCCTCCCTTGTCTTGGTGTTCTTAATCAAATCCCACCATTGATCAGATTCTCCATCTAGATGATAGACGGCTAGAGTCACCTTCTCTGTCTCAGAATAGTGAAGCACATAAAAGATCTTCTCCATGGAGTTGACCCACTGTTCCGCAACTAGTGGATCAGAAGATCGACAAAACTTTGGTGGTCGTTTCCGCATAAAACATTCGATTTCCAGTTGCTCCCTCTTTAGTAAAAGAGGACGTTCTCCATTGTTATGGTTATTGTTCATAACCTGAGATAATTGGTATGAATTGCCCTGAATTTTTGAACCCCACCTCCCAAATCATTGGGGATGTCGTTCGGGCAATCGTTGCATTGTCCCTCGCATGAGTTGTTGGCCTGATTTCTCCTGGTTCCCACCATTTTCTAAAATAGAAAAGGTTAGAACAAAACATAAGTAAACAAGTCATGAATAACTTATTCATTTATACAATTATACCAAAAAAATAACATATGGGATCCCTAGGTAAATATTCTTGTGTGCATATTTTAACTTGGTCTCATACTAGAGGTTTTCTCTAGGGTTTACTAATCCTAAATCCCAAATTAACTAAACCTTGCCTCTGATACCAACTATAGCGACCCAGCCTTTTATTACTTTACTATTACATCATTTCAAATATAAACAATATAATAGTATTACACAAAGAGTATCCAAAGGTTTATTGTCTTGGGAAAACTAGGACCACACATAACAAATTCAACATCATCCATAAACATTTATTTAATTTCTTCTTCACTAGCTTCTTAGGGGTACTTGTCCTCTCCTTTGTACATGTAGCCACCTGAGGATATACATAAAAAGGGGTGAGATAGAAGCCCAGTAATAGGATAGATAAGCAAAATATAGCATGGGGTGAGCATAATCATAACATAGGCAAAATATCATGAACATGATAGGAGCATAAATAAAATACTTGAAATGTGGCAATGCATAAAAATGAAACATCATGTCTTAGTGTTTAACTACCACTCATACCTGTGAACCAAGCTAGAATCTTGTTCACACATCATTTCACATTTACTCATGAGATCATCACTTTACCCAATGCATTGGAGCGCTATATAATTATGGGCACACCCGTCACATTTAAACATTCATATTGCGCTATATAATTCTAGGCGCACCCGTCACGTCATAACATTATCATTTATCATGCATGAAAATATAACATAAATGAACATAACTAACCCATTAATAGGAATGTGTTTCATCTCATAAGAACACATTCATAAATTTGGGTTCCCAAAATAAATAGGGAACAACATACTTGATACAAGAACCATCAACCATGAATGAGAGGTAAAAGTTGAGTTCTTAAAAGAAGAGTTCTTTTGGAAAACATTTGTATTGACATAAAAATCATTTGAAAACATTTATATCCAAGAAAAGGAAATAAAATTATGAAAAAATTATCTTTAAGGAGTGACCATATCAAAAATGGATTGAAAGAGGAAGAACCCGAAGGATGAAAGTTGGGTTCGAGAATTTCCCCTTACCTTGTACTCGAATGCCTCCTTCTCTTTAATGTCATGTATAATGACATTATATTCATTAATTATAAATTCCAGAACCTTTTATACATTAATAGGGATCATTATAGTTTCATTATGTAATATTATGTTCCTTTAGATGACTTATAGAGTTCATAAACATTGTCCGGGGATGTTCGTTTTCATGGTTTTCTTGAGTGGTTCACTTGTATTCTTAAATTGAAGTTTGGGTAGAACATGGGTAAACATACAGAACTGATATTACATGTTAGTAATAATATTACAGGAGCTTGAATTATTTTATAAATAATTACATTAGATCCATGTGGATGAATCATTAGATAAGAATTAAATGATGATTATTTGGGTTAATTTGAGCGGTTTTTGGATCACAACGAACTTGTTTTAACTTTTCACTTAGTAATATGGCCATAGGTTATTTCCAGAACTTAAAATAGAACATAATACATATAAAATATTCTGGTTCAACCATAAAAATGGTTTCATGACCAGATCTGAAGGTATAAATGGAAGAAGAGAGCATGTCGTTTTTTAAGGTGATAAATTAACACCTCATAAACAACGTTCTCTTTAATAAAAAAAAGGAAGAGGGAAAGGGTGTGGGGTGATATAATATCCCATTAGAAGAATAAAATTATAGTATATGTATAATATGGGAGTTACAAAACAGTTTGGATGAATATAGGTGGGGAGAGATCAAGAAAGGAACTTGAATGTGAAAGAAAATTAAAGGAGAAGAGGGAGGGAAATTACCTCTTAAATCTTCCTCTTGAGATCCTCCTTAAGGAAGCTAGTCTTGGTATTTTTATGAGACCAGCAGCTTTTGGACCTGGGGGGGGGGGGTAGGGAAGATGTTTCGGCAGATTTTAGAGAATTCTTGGAGCTTGAGAGGTGTGAGGAAATGAGGGAGTGAAGAGTGGCTTTTATAGTGGAGGGGAGAGGGGTTTCCTTAATATAAAATTCATTAGTTTATTAATTTCCCCTAAGACAAGGAATAGTGAGTCATGGATGAAAAATAATAATAATTTTATAATTTAATCCCGAAAAAAGTGGGATTATATCAGAAGAACATTATATATGACTCAATTAATACATTATTTAGCATTTATTGTGAATTATCGGATTCTACTATTCATCAAAAATTCAAGTATCTCATAAAAATCCCAAAAATTTACCCCAACCATTTTTCGAAGTGTAGAATCCAAAAATGAATTCCATTTTTCAAAAATAATTTTCTAAATATTATTAATTTAATATTTATTTAAAATCATAATTTACTTTAAAAAACAGTTTTTAATATTAAAACTGATTTTATAGTGCTTTCAAAAATTACGTAGGGTCTTATAAAAGTATAAAAAAACTATAAGACATTGATTCAATAATTTATTAATACATTTTAGGGAAATAAATATTCTTTTAAATTAATTAATTAATTATAATTATTTATTTATGACTTATAAAATATCAAAACGTTCACTAAGGTCAAATTGTCACTTTCTAAGATGTCTAAATTTTATTTTATTATTCATAGGTAATGTTACTCTTATGTTGGATGATTTACTATTCATAAGGGTCATATTAATATTCATTAGGGTAGGTTACTATTCCTAAGGGTACGTTACTATTCCCCAAAAATTATTTGTGTTTCATTAGACTCCAAAAATCATCTTGAACACAACTATGTATGTCGGATTTTCAAAATTCCAAACATAGGAGTGACAAACTTATGTTTAAAGGTCACTTATCTCTTATTAGTTTATTATTTTGTGTTTTCAAGTTATTTTATGACATATATATAAGAATGTAACTTTCCATTGAAAAACATTGGGTCGTTACATAAATCCTTCACAGAACTGTGCCTCGACACCTATGTCTAGTACTACTATTGGTGCCCCAGCATGAAATATTAGAGGATCTATCGTATCCCATGGCCCACCGCCTCTAGAGTATGGTCTTCCCCACTCTCCTAGAATATTACTAGAGGTATTAATAGTGTAATGACTCTACAATTCTAAACCCACGCCTCAAATAATAATGTTATCAAAGTTTACAGCTCAAAAGAGTATATATAGAGATAGGATAGGTACAATTATTCCTATATAAGAACAAACCCATCTTTATGATCCATGAGTAAGGTATTGGAAACATATATATCATACAAAATAAATAGATATTGATTACTACACTCTACTAAAGTTGGTTCTAGGTCATTTTATCTTCTATAATCAATTACAGTTCTATTTCATGCATTTTACATTTATATCACCATTCATTTTAGAAGGTTAGATCAATGGTTCAACAATTTAAAATCCATAAGTGCCCATACACCTCATGAATCAAAATTTTGATCCCACCTAATCCAAAATGTAACACATTCCAAAATATCAATTACAATAGTAGGTATATATATCATGGAACCTATCCCAGAAAATGAAAAAAGTAATGAATCCTAAATGGAATGGCATAATTCATAGAATGTGATTCTTGTAAGGTGCATAAATGATGAATGATATGGAATACCCTTATATCATCAGGTTCAAAAAAATATAACCCATAATCATATCAATAATAAAATAATAATCTATTTCTATCACCCAACGGTGGAATCAAATCAACTACAATTATCAAAATTCAGAAATTAGTAATATAATTTTAGAAAAGTTAGCTTTTTCCTATATACTGGACAAATGCACCAAGAAATAACTAATTTCCAAATTCCCATTCCTTTCTATCCCATTATATTATATAAAAATAGTAAAGAAACCTAGAAAATAATTTCAATGATTCAACTTTTGAAAATATCGAATATGGATGTCACTCAACAGTGCCCGAGATCGGTTGGCCACATAGACTAAAGTGTGTCTCCTAAAATTTAAGAGGCTACGGACTAGCAGTGAGGTACTAGGTGTGTTAGTGGGGAGACTATTCCCTTATCACCAGAGTGTAGAAAAAAAATAGAATATCATGTAAGTAAGGGAGGTATTAAATCAATCACATAGATGATAAATGAACAACACATGAATATATAAATCATACCAAAAGGAATCTCATATGCTGCTGTTGATGATGATGATACAAGTCATGTGTCTAATAAATCAACCAAAATAGGTATACATGGATGATGTACAATAAACATAACAAAATAAAAAAATATCTAAAACCAATCCTTTTAAAATCATGAGCCTCTGGTAGGTACCATGCTCCCCTACACCTAAGCAGTATTCAAGAACTTGTAGCAGGGTTTTTTCCCTTGTATATACCTATAATCATATAGTCACTTCAGGTTCAAAATGCGACCCAAATAGGGTGTGATATGTAATACCAGTAGGAAACTACCCAAGTTCTAGTGACATTCATTCATTGAGTATGTAACAATCAAATTCTGTGAGTAGTAATAGAGTTTGTAAAGTAAGTACTGAAAATAAACATCCTATAAATTTTGGATTCTCATTTAATAACCAAATAATTTTGTCAGTTACTTGTAAAATGATTCTCTAAATTAATATTCAAGATTATTTAATTTATAAAAAAGATTAATGAATGATTCTTTCTCATTTAATTTATATGTCTTTGGACCTATCACGTAACCGTGCATCCCCCATAGTGATATTCTTAAAGGATCCCTAAACAAGTCATCCATAAAGGTTAAGAAAAACACTAAATCCAAGCTTCTACTTTGTTTTGGCAGCTGCATCATAAAAAACATTTCATTCATGATTTAATTAATAACCAAATCTCATTATTATCATTTATCATTTAGAATATAGGTATCAATCCATGTATAATATAAATCGACACCCAATAATCCCATCCATGGAGATCCTCACAAGAACACAAGTATCATTATAGGTGTGGTATAATATCATGTCCACTCGATTACATCCTTGGTGGCCCAATAATGGATATCAACTATCACTCGTGACATTTATGATCAACTTCCTTATTGACTCAATCCATGGAATTCCATAAAAATTCTATGTATCACTCAAGCATAAATAATACCAACCCTTTGAGTCTATCCTTATAAAATCATAAGGAGTACATCTATCACTTAGGCATATAACAGTCGATCCTCTGAGTTTTTAATTGGTAGAATTATAGGGATTCCAAGTATCCCTTAGTCATAAGAAAGGTAAAAACATAATTTAGTTTTTTCATTGTGTTCGTATATGAACCCATGTGTCTCCCAAGTAATCTAATCATTCATTCAATCAAAGTAATGTAATTATATCATGGTCATCAACTTATTCATTTTAATCCAAACACACCTCAGAAGTTGGCTCAAATCATGGGATAAGCATATAAGTATAACCTATCAATTAATCATGTGGGCAATTAATTCTTAAGTAATGTCAAGATTAAATAAGATATTACATGTCCAAGCCTAAGGGTCATGACATCCATTCCCTTTTCTTTATCAATATTTGACCAAGATATTCTCTTATTGATTCTTCCAAAAATATCATTATCTTATTCTCTTAAGTGAATCATAAAGTGAATCTATTATAGTTTCTTTCATTCATTCAGTATCCATGTTTACATGATAATATAAAATACTTGTGACAAGGGTTTCCTTCATACAACGTAGAATTATTGAACACCAACATCAATCAAAATCTATATTTGTGATTTTTGTTTCAATGAAGAAGAAATCAAAAATCATCTCTTAATATAGTTTCCCAAAAAAATACTTCAAAAAATAAAAGATCTCATCTTTTCCATAGTGTATGATATCTTACAATGTAAGAATATCTTACAAATTCTTGGTATCGGAGGAATTATTAGTACTATATAATGTCTCAGAATCTTATAAGGACTCGGTATCTTCTAAAGTATTCATATCATACAATGATACCACATATCGTATGAATTGGTATCCTATCTTATGAATCTATCATACATTACAAAGATCATATATCTTATATGATCTCAATATCATAGGTAGCTTCTTGAACAATTTGATATCATGCTATCTTATGAGAAATCTTTTATTATGAAGAGTATACATATTATATAGTTTTTTATCTTATGAAATTTTTTTGTATCATATGAACATCCACATATTATGGAAAAAAATATTATTATACAGAAGACACATTATGTGATTCACATCTTGCACATTTCTCATATATTACATGAAAATCATATTACACATTCAATTTATCTTACTCGTTTCACATATTAAACAAAAAAGGTTTCCTTATGAGGAATTATTCTTATGGGAAATATAATATCAAATAAAATTTTATTTCTTGCATGTATAATATATGTATTTTCCATTTTCCAAACTTGAGATCTAGAAATCAAAATCCTTTAAAAGTATTTCATAATTATTTTTAACATCTCCTCACATAGTAGGATCCATTTTATGTGGCCTAATATGATTTATGAATTGAAATAAAACAAAAATAATAATCATATAATCTTAAAATTAAACATATCTTCGTATTAAGTGATATTTTGGGTCGAATAATCTCCCTCAATCAATAATATTCTCTAATATATCAACAACATCCAAAAAATATCTCTTTGGAACAACAATATCCTTCATAATATTTTCTTTAAACCAAGGAAAATAAATCACTTTCAAATTGAAATATATTATCAATTAATCAAAATTAAATAATTTTAAACCTACTTGAGTGAATTTAGTGTAGTTAAAAATAACATTGAATAATAATACCATATTTTCCATAAAATAGTGAAATGTATTCATACATTTTAAAACATTGATCCTCTTGAAACTACTTTTAGAACCTCTCTATCCACCTCAAAAAAAATCATTGAACCTATGAGAAATATATTCCTATATACATTATCACAAAAACTATTAAAATTACTCATAAAAAACTCACAAAATATAAAAAAACACACCTCGTTTTCTTATTTCATATCTTAATACTATTAATAACTCCCAATAAATATTTTATCCCCACAAAATAAGAGAAACACATGCCTTTTGGAACTCTCCCAATATAGTTTTCCTACACCTTATAAATTAATTAAAGGATTAAACATAAATGGATTGATATTATATTGTTCTTAAAAATTTAAAATAATATAAACAAAAAATTATTTGAGAGGGTACTTAGGCATTATACCTTTAAATTGAGAGAAATGAGGTTGAACTCTCATTTCCAAACTCCATAGTTTAAAATCCTCTTGTTGGTCGGAGTAGTTTACTCAAGAGGGGAGGGCAGAATTGAGTAACGATAAAAATTTCTTTTACAAAAATATTGTTTTAAGAGAAATGGTTTTCCCCAAAAATAGATATAGATCTGTTAATCCAGATTATAATGTTATAAGAGTTTGACTGTTTAAACAACTTCTTAGAAGATTTATTAGTTCTCATTAATCTTAATATGTATTATTAATATTACTTTTGAAGTTATCCTACTAAGACAAATTAGATATAACATATTTCCAAGACTAACTATCAAAGTGAAATTAGAGTTTTCTGGATTATGCAATAAAGCAGTAAAATAGAGAAGACTAAATTTAAATATCACAACGGATATGAAACAAGTGGTTCAGTCTCAAGCTGAGACCTAATCCACTCCACTTGGTGATCACCTACCACCAAGCAGTTTATATAAATAAACATTGATCCACACCCTGGATCGTGGTTAACAACAGTGCACAGATTGTCCGGGTCACACAGGGACCTCTTCCACAGTTTTCTTGGGTAAACAAAAATAATAACCAGGCCACACAGGGACCTCTTACACAGTTTTTGTGGGTAGAAAAAAGTATAAAGAGTTTAGCATGAGTATTTATAAATTCTTCAGTTTAGCATAGGATTCAGTGTGTGTATGAAATATACATAGTACACAAACTACTCAAAAGTAAGTAAAAGAATAACTAAGAGAGTGTAGATATGAGTTTAGAATGATCTAGTGATTTTAAGTGCAGCTTTGGACTCCTTCGATTAAACAGAAATGCTTCTGATTCCTTATCTGGTTTTTGTATTAAAAAACAGAGTGTCGTGATTCAATTTGTGTTCTCCACGAGCTTTGATATTGTAAAGATGTTCTCTAGATTCCAGTTTACTTCGTATGTTCTTCAGCAGAGTTGGATTGCATGTATGAGACAATGCTTTCTTTCAAAATCTTGCAATGTGTACTTTTTGGTCGTGCTCACATGCTTGTTTTTTATTCAGTATCGTGCGTTGTGGTTGTTGGGCACTCACCACTCTTTATCTTCGAATGCATGTGTTTTATCCAAAAGGTTCCATGTGTTTCGTACCTCGTACCCCATACTATGTCTACAAAGAAACATTAATTATGCCAGTGCATTAAAGGCATCAAATATGACCGTTAAACATTAAATTGAAAGACGACAAAATAGTTTAAGAAATAATGTCACAGTGTGTTATGAAAACGGTGTCTCCTTCACACAGTGTCTGAGTGTCATGGTCTGATGTCACATTGTCTTGTTTATGGTGTCTTTCTCACGGTGTCTTGATCTCGGTGTCTTGCTCACGGTGTCTTGTTTATAGTTTCTTGCTCACAGTTTCTTGCTCACGGTGTCTTTCTCACGGTGTCTTACTCACGGTGTCTTGCTCATGATGTCTTGTAATTTGGAAAATAACAGTATTCAGACTTAAATAGTAATATGCATGAAATGTATTGAGCTTAACCATTATAAATCATGAGTGATCTTGAAATATAAATACACATTATTGGATATAATTTATGAGTTAACTAAGTTGAATGAGATTTGTGATCATTGATGAGATTTTTGATCATTAAAACATGATTAATACATGAGGAGTCCAAAAATCTTCCCCTTTTTGAGGATCACAAATCATGCACAGTTAAAGTGTAAATTTGATGCAACTATAGAGAAAATAACATATAGAAACTTTATGCGGAAACTTATCCCCCTTTTGGGATTATCAAAAAGTGGAAATAGGAGAGGGTAAACAGTGTGCATTCCATTAAGAGTAAACAGTTTAGTAAAAAATAAAAAGAGAAACAAAAATAATGACATCCCAATCAAAAAAGGAGTATGCACTGGTCTTCTTCAGGGATTTGCCTTCTATTTTCCTTTATCAGCAGCAGAAGAGGAATCCATAGGGGCAGTGGTTGAAGTAGAAGAAGGTAGAGACGTGGTAGATAGAGAGGGTAAAGGGAGACATTCAAAGACTGATGGATCCAAGGTAGGAGCAGTAGAAGATCAAGGAAGTTGCTGATCATGAATTATAGGCCTAATCTAACTGAGATCTTGGCCAACATACATGGTAGTTGAGGCTAAGGAAGAGGTGAATGTAGGCAGTCTAGGAATGAGAGGTGCAGCTACTGGAGCAACAATTTCTGTACTCTGGACATGAAGATAAGGTCTTTGAAGATTGATAAAGTCTGTAATAAATTCTCCACCATACTGCATGGATTTTTCAAAGTCATCTTTGTTTTCCATGAACTTTTCCATCAATCTGGTAAACTCGGTTAGCTTCTAGACTTGGTTTTTGAAGGCTTGAGTTAGAGGAGGAATTCCCGGATTCTTTACAAGGTATTTGAAGTGGTTGGTCATATCAGTCTTGGAAAAAATTTGGTTGAAGTAGAAATCCACTTTCTTATAAATTTCCTACTGGGAATCATTTTCAATATTGGAATTAATTTGCACAAGGTCAAGAACTCTTTCACTGTTCTTGAAAAATTCAAATAAAGAAGACACATTAATGCCACTGAAAGCATTCTGAAGCTCTTGTTTGACTATATATTTGAGCAAAGAACTGTCCAAGGAAGGTGTAGAGGATTCACTAAAGGTATTAGAAGATTTTATGGATGTGGTCAGAGATTTGAGCTGATTCAATAATTTTTTAAGACAACCAGTGTACTCATCAGTGAGTTTATTCAGCTTCACCACAAGCTCTCTCATTTCCTTTAACAACTGTTTGCTCCTTTCCGTAATATTTTCATCAAAGGATAACAGGTAAGGGTGAATCTGAGACACAACATCTCGAGAGATTTGAGAAACAGTGGGTTATAAAGGAGCAGTAGTAGGATTTGATCTTGAATGTAGCTCTTTACGCATGTCTTCCACCATGCTTCTCAGGGTTGTTACTTCATTACTAAGAAACTTATTTTCAACTCAAACATCTTGAATTTCATGGAGAATATTTTGTTAGATTTTCCCGATAATTTTATCCAAAAGTAGTGAGGCATCTCTCTCACTCAAATTTTTTATAGCACGAGGTTAGAAGTTAATAAGATTCTCAACTACAGATAAGATAGTGTCTCTAAAGTCCTTCAGATCGTCTATACTGACAAAAGACAGCTGTTCAGTTAAAGGTTCAGGTGCTGGAATTGGTACAGAGGTAAGTTCTGGTTCTGGTTCCTTCTCAGGTGAAAAGTTATAAACTGAATTCAACTGAAACAGAGAAGAGAGATCAAGACCGGTTGTAGTAACCTGCTGAGACTCACTAAAATCATAAAAACTAGGAAATTTTTACTAAGTGTCCACATGACATGACTCAGTTGGATGTGAGGCTTCATCAGACTCAAGATTTTGGGTTTCCTCCCCCTCATCAGGTGCTTCCCTTTCAGGATTGAGATGCTCAGGAACTTGGTATAAATTCACAGTTTCATCTCTAAGTTCCTCATTAATCTCTTGTCTTGCCAGCTAAAAGGCTATCTCCATCCTCTCTTCAGCAGAGGGTATTATTTTAGGAACAGTTTGTTCCTCAGGGATTTCTTCCATATTTGCTTCTTCTATAATAGGGAGTTCTTCTAGATTTTCTTCTTGTACACCAGGGAGTTCTTCTACTATAGACTCTTCCATGGCTTGCTGCCCAGATTCTGTCACACCTAATTCTTATCCAGCCTCAGGTTGGATTTCCATATTAACATCTTCACTAGGGGTAGGAACTTCTTTTTCAAGAAAAATAGGGGGAATAATAGTCCTTTCTTATTCAATAATAACTTCTTCCCTATGAGGTATTTCAGCTTCTTCTTCCTCTTCTTCTAAATACTCACCAAGTTCATCTGGTTCCAAACCAGGATCAGAAATGTCTTTCATCCTTGATGGATAATCCACAAGATTAAACTTCTCATAAACCATATCGTTTTCTTCCACCCATTCCTTTTTTCAAGGATTCCAATTTATCTTCATTCTCCTGATTATGGCTTTAAAGAGATAGTACTCATACTCCATAATCACTTCTTCATTAGGTCCAACTACGCCTTTTGCAACAAGCATGGTTGATATCAGCCGAGAGTAGAAAAGAGATGTGGACTTGGATATAACCATGATCAACTAACACATATAGTGAATGATGTACTTGCACAGGTTAATCTTGTATACATTCTTCATAAGATGAATTAAAAACACATCTTGATATTTTAATACAGCAAAGTCACCTTCTCTTGGACTAACCATATTTTGAACAAACTTACACAACAGCCTTGTTTCCACATCAAGTTCATCATCTATGGCCCTTCTCTTGGTGCCATTTCCAGTTAGGGTTTTCAGAGCATCCTCAAGGTCAAAGAAATCAGTTGTAGGTGGAGTTTCTCACTGATAATCATCACAAATTCCATCGTGATGTATCCTAAGGCATGAATCCCATAACCTCGATGAGAAGGAGAATCTTTTGCCATTAATCCATCTCCTCACAATATAACTTTCACCAGAGTCAAAATAGAACTATGCGTACTGGTAGAAATGAGCTACTAACTTAGGATAGATAGGTTTGTTCTCCCTTGAGAACCATTATAACTAGCCTTGATCTTTTAACACTTTCAAAACTAGGGATTTAGTAGACAAAAACCATTCGGGGTAGATTTCCTTATCAGGAACAATACTTTGATTTACCAGGTTCGGATTAAAAGTTCCTCTGAGCGTCATCTTAGGTTCTATCTTTTTCTTCTTCAAGATGCGCTTCTCAGGTGTGGATGAAGACGGTCATTTCATTATTGGCATCCACTGAAGGTTCGAGAGAGAGAGAAAGAGAGAAGGTGTTGCAAGGTTTAAAGGGTTCGAAACGAGAGAGAGTCTGAGTGAGTAACTGAGTGAAACTTTTTGTTTTATCATTTTAGAATGTCAAACATCACAAAAATAAAAATGTGGGAATGTAAAAGAGGTGAAATAAAATTTACCACGATACGGGTTTAAAGAAAATCATAAATAATTTTCATGGTGAGACCGTGAATGGTTGTTATGGTGATACAGTGATCGGTCGTCACGGTGAGATAGTGATTGAACATCACGGTGAGATAGTGAGTGAACGTCATGGTGAGACAGTGAGTGTCAGACCATAAGTACAAAGTGCTAATGGTGAGACTGTAATCACGAGAGACAGAAACTGAGAAACTGTAATCATGAAACAATAAAGTATAACATAGTAAAATTTTTGAATAGTAAGACAAGTAAGAAATCTATTTGATATTTGTTATACCAAGATCATGTATGATGTAGTCTATTCTCTCATAATTTAATGGTTTAGTGAATATATCAGAAAATTGATATTTAGTACCAATGAATTCCAAGGTGATATCACCTTTTTGAAAATTATCTCTCAAAAATTGGTGTCTTACATCAATATATTTTGTCCTAGAATGTGAGACAATATTTTTTGAGATGTTAATAGCACTTGTGTTGTCACAATTTATTGGTACATGTCTGAATTGATATCTATAATCTAGTAATGTGTGTTTCATCCACAAAATTTGTGCACAAAAACTACCAGCAGCTATGTATTCAGCTTCTAAAGTAGATAATAGGCTCTTGGAGATTATTTTAAACTATATAAATCCTTATTTAACTTTGAAACATAATTATTTTTTTCATCAATCAATAATCTAGAATATTTTTAAATAAAAAAGTTTATTCAAATTCCCCATTGAGGAATGTAGACCTGAAATCCATTTGAATTATCTTATATTTCCTTTATTATATAATAAAATGAAATATAATAATGGTTTCTGGTCTTTCCTCCATAAAAATTTTCTCATCAAAGTAAATTCCATCTACATCAAAATACCATTCACACACAATTATTTCTTTTTTCTCACTTCTCTTTTTTCATTCAACAGGTTCTTAAATACACATTTAGTTCCAATAATAACCTTTTTTCTAGATTGGGTGTTAATTCCAAAATTTATTTCTTCTCTATATAGTCTAATTCATTATTCATATAATCAACCCACTATTGATATTTCAAGGCTTCAACAATATTTATTTGTTTAACTTGAAGAAGGAATGAGGTATGACTCACTATCCTCAAATTCCTCATAGTTGTAATCTATTTCGTTGGTATCCAATAATCTTCAAGACATTTTCTTATCTACTATACCTTATATGAGATTATTTAACATTATCCTCATCACTAGAGTTGGTTAAATCATCATATTAAACCAATAATACTTCTAAAATGTTACATTCACCTAAATCTTCATCGATTTGTTTAACCAAAATAGATTTATCTTCAGTACTATTGTAACTTGCTTCTTACGATGTAACTTCTTTTGTAGAATTTCTCATAACCTTTAAATAATATTAATCAATAATATTACTTGTTAATTTATTACAACCATGGTATTTTATTCTACTTATAGGATCACCTAGGTATATACCATAAACACATATTTTTTTAAACTTTCCTATATTTTCACTTTTTAACATTAACAATATAGGGGATTCCAAAAACACTTAAGTATTTAAAAATCGGAGTCTTATTATAATAAATCTCATATGATGGCATGTTAGAATTTTGTTTATATAATAATCGATTATAAATGTGAACTAAATTTGTAATGGATTTTCTATAAAAGTGCTAATAAGTTTCATTCCCTGTATACATAGTTTGATCCATCCCAACCAATTTTCTATTATTTCATTTAACCACACCATTTCACTATGGTGTTTATATTTAACTGAATTCATGGTGAATACCATGATGATGAAGGTATGATTCAAATATTCTACTACTGTACTTAGCAATATTAACTATCTATAAATTTTTCAATGAGTAACCAACCTACCTTTTAGTACTTATCCTAATCATATTGAAGATATTTAGAGCCTCTAATTTATGTTTCATAAACATAATACAAATAATTAGAGTGAAATAATTAATTAAGGAATAAAAATAATCATCTCCATTTATTGATTTTTTTTCTCAAGGGTATTCATATATTAGGAAAAATAATCTCCAATAGATGGAAAGTATGAATCTCAACACTTTTGTATATACAATTATTAATCATCCCTTTTGAAATGTAGTGCATATATATATCTCCTCTATCATCATATTAGAAATATCACATACACTTTATCTTACATAAGATTACTAATAATTCTTTATCTATGATGACAATGTATTTTATGTGAAATTTGTTTTTCTTCTTTCACACTTTACAAGCATGAATTCTTAGCATCTCTGATTTGAAATAAATTACTCATAGTTCATTATTCTATTATCGCATTTCTAATATCTTATATCGTCTTCACTAAGAAACGATATTTTTATAAAAAACACTATGTTTAATCCGTTATAGAGTTGATAAATACTTAACAGGTTGTGTTTCATCCCATAAACATATAATTTATTATTGGAATTCGTATTTTCCTTTCCAAACATAGCAGAACCAACTCCTTTTATCTTTATTGAATCATTATTCCCAAAGGTCACTAATTCATATTTGAAATCTTTAATATTTTTAACAACTTTAAGTCCTATAATATATTTGAAGAGTATCAACTGTCTTGTATCCCTAGCCATTTATTCTTTGAATATTTAAGGGAAACTTCTACAACAAGATCCTTCTTAACCTTTCTCATTCTTCTCTTGATACTTCTAAGTAACATTATTTTTACTTAGTCAAAAAATTTCCACAGTGATGTATTATTTATAAATATTTCATAGATGTTTATATTTTTCATATATAGTTTCTAACTATTTAATTCCATTCTCAATATTAATTATAAATATTTCATTTTTTCTCTAAACTTATCCTTTTTGTGTGGGTTTAATCTCCCTCAAATTCTAAATCTCAAATATTTAATATTAATAGGAATTTTAAATATTTCACCCAAAAATTATAATTATATTTCCAAAGCCTTTAAAGTTCCAATAGTATCTATAAAATTCATACTTTCCTCTATAAACAATTTTCTACCCAAAAGTTTACACATATAATTCTACCCTATTTTAACCAACAAATTTGGATCCTTTTATAAAAAAAAATTATTATCAACTCCAACCACCATACTCTTTTTTCTTGACCTATTTTAAACCTTTAATAAATTAAAATTTGTAGCATTTTTTCCATTAAATTTGGTGTTCTATGAATTTATAAACTTCTATTTATCACTTGATTTAGCAAAAAACATTTCCTTCTTCCCAAATTTCTTTCTCTCAAAATTTTTTGAAATATTTTCTACCTTTAATGATGATTTTTTTCTGAACTTCATAGGTCTATTTATTTTTTGAACATTCCTCAACTTCTAGAATATAATCATTGAAATTTTATCTAGATTTATTCATTTTTTCTTCTTCTTAGAGAAATTTATATCATATTAGTTCAATTTAATTCTCTTCATATTTTATTTTCTCTACAATATTGATTTTAAAATTATTATATTCATCAAGAAAATCATTAGATCATCAAACTCTTTCAATAACATGAATTTTTATTTTTTATGATTGAATTTCTTATTTTTAGTGGAAGAATAAAATTTATTTAACTTTCTAATACATTTATATGTTATGATATATTTATATTTAAATAAATTTAATTTTATTGTTGTTTGTGATTGAATAATATATATAATTTTTGACACATTTAAAAATATATTTAACAAAATTAAATTTATTTTTAAAATCATCATGTTAAAATTATCATAGAGTTATTTTTAAAAAAAAAATTTAAGATATTACTTTTTTAATGAATTATGAAAAATAGTAATTTTAATTGAAAATATTTTTTTTCATTTCAAGTATTTACAAAGTTTCATTTAGTTTTCAATAGGTTTTAAATATAAAATTAATTAAATTTTATTATTAATAATTAAATTAATAAAATTAGAATTATTTTTATATTGATTTTGTTATAAAAACTTTTTATACTTAAGAAAACATTTTTCCTTTGAAAACCCACTTTTTATCACATTTTGTGCGATTCATATTAAATTAAATTCTTCCACTTAAAATAAACTTTATATAATAAATTTAATATTTTAATCACAATAATTAATATTACATAATTATTGAAACTTAATTTTTGGTTATTTTTAATAGAAACTGAGGTAAAAATTCATTACCTTGGTGAGGATTAAAAGGGGTTAAAAAGGGATTAAACTAAGGTGATAAGGGTTAAAATGACTGAATTTTTTATCAAAATAAAATTTTATGAATATATTTTAGTTATATGTCATCCTATCTATAAACATGATCCAAATTGAAATAAATTTTATTAAGTGTAACATTATTATATTTTAATATTTTAGGAATTTCCAAGTGTTTCATCTCCCCCACTTATAAAATAACACCCTTCTTTTCTATTACTGACACTACATTTAGCTATATAACTCAAAAAAACCATAAACAATTCTCTTATAAACTTAATAAACATGAATAATGGGTTATTTTATTCTTAAATGATAATTCCAAGGGTCCTAACTAAGGGATCTAAAGGATGCCTACAGAAGAAGAGGTCATCATCCTAGATGACATGTTTCAATTTATTTCTTATTCTTCATCCTCTAAATATATGGTATTAATCATAAAATAATAAATTTTGTATAATAAATATAATAAAATATTATCATGAATATGTTACTACCATTATCCACCCTATATTCCATCTAATTAGAATTGAAATTATCCCTTGTGCTTATGTGTGGACTATAGCCTCCATGTAGCGATACAATTCATTTTCCATCACCATATTTCAATGATGGTTATTAAGATGGGTTTAAAATTTATATATTATATTTATGATATAATTATCATTATTTAATTATAATTTTATATATATATTCTTTCCATCCCATCCATTTGAAATTGATAATGTCTCTTGTGCATACATGTGGACAACCACCTCCCTGAAGTAGTGTGATTGATTTTTCATTTTCAATTTACATTAATTGTAATAAGGATAGATTTAATATATATGTGTGTGTGTGTGTGTTTGTGAGTATGTGTGTGTTTGTGTGTGTGTGTTATTTATGATATAATTATTCTTTTTTAATGAACAATTAATATTTATCTTTCTTTCAATCGTTTCGTTAGAATATGAAAATAGTGTTCATACATATGTACATCTTACTATCTCCATGAGTGGTGTAAATAATTTTTATACTTATACCTTTTATAGATGATTATAAATATATATATAATTAATATATATTATATTTATATCAATATTTAAATACTTTATATTATTTAACCATGACCAAAGTTCAAGGACAATAACTTTTAAACCAAAACTCAAATGGAAAATGAAGCATTTAATACCCAGAAACAAGGATTTTAATAAGGTATTATTAATAAATAGGTGTTAAATTTTTATAAGTGTATAACATATGATACTATAAATATTTAAATTACTCTTTTATATAATTATAAGAAATTAAAATTTATTATATAACATGTTAGAGTGCTTTCTATGAAATTTAAACTTGAGGTAAGGGTTTATCGTCTCAAATTGCCTTATTTGGGACATATGTTATGTTATAAACCTATTTACGTATATGAGTTTAATATATTAAATTTTTTTAATTTTATATCATTAATATAATTATTTTTATGTTATTTATAGTTTTATATTATGATATTTTTTCATGGGGTTTAAGATTCAAAAGTCACAAAAGTTGTAAGGGATTTATATTTCTACCACATTTTATTTTGGATTATTTATTCTTAAATTTATTTTGAAGGAAATTATATGATAATTTCTTGAAAAAATATTATAATTTTATTTTCCTCAGGTTAGTCTTGTAATTCTCATGAAATATTACCATTTTTTATTCCGGGTACTTGAAATGATCTGGAATCTTTTTTAAGAAAAACAAACATTATTCCCTCTTTGGTTGGGAATTTTTTTCTCCCATGCCTATATTATATTTAAATTTTTTGAAATAATGATTTTATTATTCTCATATTATTGTTTGAAGTAATTTTTAACCATGTATTTCTTTTAAAAAAAATGGTTTAAAAGGAAACTTCTTGTCTTTTTATAAACAATGTACTTTTTACTGAATGTGTGAGTATAATATTTCGTTTAATATACATGAAATGAACAAAACTTCTCACTGTTATTACCACTATAATATTTGAAGCTTAATTTAGAAGTTTCCATTGTTATTTCAATGATATTATCAAAATTTTCTATTTTTTAAATAAGTGATTCCAAAATTAAATGCTCATTTTACTCAAGAAATATTTATAATGGTCTTTTAAAGGTATTTTCATCTAATATGAAATAATTTTATGTTCATTATTTTTTACTAGAGATATAATCCAATTATACCATCTTTATTCCATCTATGGATTTTTTATTATTATGATGATAATATTTTTATGAAACACATTTATTTTCTATTGGTTATTCTATGATAAAATGTTAAAATATTTTTGAAACTTGTTTATTTTACATGGGTTATGATATATGGTGAATGTTTTATGATATTTTGTCACACATATGAATGTATTATGACTATAATATGGGTGGGATCAGAATTATATATCCCTATAATACATTGGGTAAACATAGATATCTCATGAGATAATAAGAACTAAAATGGGGAGTGAAAACAATTCATTAAGTGACTATGTCCACTATGATAAACATAGAAGTGAACCATGACTAAGGATATGATGGAATGGGAGAAAACCCAATCCACTATGATAGTATTGGAAGTGGAAATTTAAAAAGGAAATGTTTTTCTATGCTTATGTGTATGCAAACACTTAAGTCTTATTCCAATGTTATACTCTCATGGCTCATTTTATTTGATTACATTATGATTCATGTATTATTACCTAACAAGATTTATTACATGACTCTTTATTATGATATATTATATTATTTTTGTGGTTTTAATATGTTAAAAATACATTCTCATATCATTATTATCATGTTATGCTTAAGTGATTACTTATATCTAACTTGTTTACCCTTACTGAGCATCTAACCTCACCCTTTCTTTTGTTCCTTTTCCACAAGTTATAAGGAAAGGTCTTGAGTATGACATGTTTAAGAAGAGTACTATATGGGAAAATATTTTTCAGATATGTTGAAGATCTTTCGTGAAATTTTAATATTGTGTATCTAGCCTCAAAATAAACTAAACAATTATATTTATATCATAGATTGTAATGTTATGTTATGGATATTAATCTAATAAAATGTAATATTTATCTGTAAAAAGTATGGGTTTCTATTACTAGTATTAGAGAAGATTTTAATTAATATTTAGTAATTATTATTAGAGAACTATATTGATAATCCTTAAGGTAATTCAAAGCTCCTTCAGTGGTGGTGCGGTGGTGAAGAACAGTGGTACCACCCAGCCGTTCCTTGGGAGGTTTAGGGTTAGAATCCTGGGAGTCTTCTTTCAGGGTGAACCTCTCCCCCGAGATCCACCCGCCTTGCTGGGTCACCCGAACTCCAATGTGCGGTCAAATTGAGGTGTGGACCAATTTCTGACAGATCACTATGACGGACCATCGCTGTCGGGACATAACCCTTTGGGATGATCTTCCATCTTGGCTGGCAACGGCTCCTTCCCTGGCTGGGGAGCTGCCTTCGGGTGCTACCCCTTCGTGGGGGAGGGGGGTTCCTCTATGTGGAGGGTTAGAATAGTCCACACTAGGGAATTCCATTTTAAATAAACTCAAGGTAATTCAAAGTATAGGATAACATACTGAAGTCTTGGTAAGTATGATATTATATGGTATTTCTTGAAATATATCCCTTTTAATATACTAAAAGTGGATATGGAATTTTCATAGATGAATATAGGGGTAGTAACCCCTAAAATATTTGTTTGAGTATATCTCATCTCTCACTCTAGTGAACAGTAAGTGTTCCCTTACTGCACACCAAGTTTGACACTTTTGGGGATATACTTAGGTTAAATCATATTTTCCTTATGAACAATTATAAATTATTTTAATAGATGATTATGATGAATTATGTAGTGTCTCAAGTCTAGTTTATTATTCAATAACCAAACCTGATAGCCAACTATCCTTTAGAATGCCTCCCCATACACCATAGAATACCAACTAGTAATAAGGGTCTATGATAGTATGGTGGGGAGCCTATACCCTCATGATTAGAGTGAAGCATAGTGGTATCATAATATAAATAAACACCATAAAGATAATAATTAACTTTTAGTGGAACATTAAATCATCCAGACATCAAAAATGAAATATAGGCATAAACAATGGCATAACCATATCCAATATTGTATAAAAATAATGATCATTTCATGGTAATTTACAAATTTTAAAGTACATAGGAAATTGAAAAGTATTCATATATAACATGAAATAAAAAAGTATTAAAAACACAAGTTATGTTAAATAGTATCATGATTATATGCTCGTTCCTCTACTCTCATACTCCAACCTAGAAAAAAATTCAATCATCCATTTCATGCCACTTCCCCTTATCCATAGTTGCAATCATGAAGTCTTTCTAGGTACCAATCACTGCCCCGAATAGGGTGTGATATATAAATAGTTATCTACCACAAACGATGTCTTTAAAAAATCAATTCTATGAATATAAGTTAATGTTTTGTGTATGTATAACAGGAATAAGGGATGGAAATGATAAATCAATTAAACCCATATACCAGTATATATTGTAATAAAATTAGTCTATAATGATTAATAATAGTATAACAAGAGTAAAATATTAGATACAAACTGTTATGGAATATTATGTGTTAGGTAGCTATGGAATATGTTGGATAATCATGTATCAAACCTATAAATACCAAGTCTCGGGTCCATTAACAAAGGCATCCTCATTGAGTCCACGTAGCTCATTCATAGAAAATTAAATTTAATGTAGAACTATATAGTCCAGGATCCATGGGCCCATTGCTATGGAATATTATTTGATTCTCTATATCTCACCCATAGAAATCATGGTAGAGAATTGGGTAGAGCCCAATGAGCATGTTTAAGGAGGTCCAAGAAAGCATGATCCAAGTTAACAGTCTAAGGAAATATATATAAAATATATATGCAGGTCATCAATTCCATACTGTAAAAGCTCGCATCGGTATAATACTATATCATCCATTATCAATGAAATTTATATGGTGATCAAGGGACCATGTTAGTGTTCATTCCCTTTATGAAGTCAATTCATATTAATCATTTCATAAATCATCTCACTTTCAAGTTATAAGGAATGATTCCATGTTACTGATCATTTATTTAATGAATTTCATTAAAAAAATTATAAATAAGGTTTAGGGGCCATGTTAGCATCCATTCCCTTTATCAATTTAATTTATCATATTAAATTCATTAATCAATTCATATACGAGTAATAAAATGAAGGGCTATGTTAATTCTTATTCCACATCACTATTCGGTTACCTAAAAATGCATAAGCTAAGGGATTTTCTGTTTCATTCCACTACTCCCATTTATTCCATTTCAATAATCCTATCATTAATTAATTAAAATTTGTGACAATAGTTATTTAATAACTTACAATTGATTTATTTTATAAATGTATCTCATTAATAATTGGAAAGATTAACACACTTCAATGGCCGGATAATCAAAATCAATAGAGAGAACCCACCTCAAGGATGGTTCTGGTTGAATTTCAAAACCTAAAACCTTAAACTAGGGTATCATACCATGTTTAAATAATGGTTTAAACAAAATATTAAATATTTATTAATTTTAGAGGAAACTTCTAGAAAAATGGGTGTGAGAAAAATGTATATAAAGTATAAACACTCAATATTTTTTGAAAAAAGTATAAACAACCTACCTTTTTTAGGTATTATTTTCTTCATATATTATCGGACTTTAACTCATTCTATAATGGGAGAAATAAAATAATTATATGAATACCCTGAAAATAGGTCTTTTTATCACACACGAGTTTAGAATTCGATATGGCTATATAAATGAATAAAGGAAGAGAACTGAAGATCATGTTGTTATGGATCCAATGTTATAAACATAACTTGATTCTAAGCTCAAATTAAATATCTATCAAAATTTCTATAAGGATATTCTAAGGGTTCTCTAACATGTGGCATGTTTTTTTCTTATAAGGGGATAATATATTTTAAATTTTTAAAGATATGAGGTTCAAAATAACATTTTACTAAGTATTTAATAAGGTCCATATTTTGGCCACACATTTGGTCCAAATTGTGCACCAACCATGTGGTTCCAATACCTAAGTGTCACTAACCATGTGGGATAGAAGCATGTTTTTAGAAAACTATTTTCATCTCATGCTCCCATCTATGGACCCTCTAAATCACCCTCAAACAACTTTAACAAACCAAGCAATCTTAGGTGTATGGTTTAAGAAAACATTGGGAATGGTCTATTTATTCCAAAACATAGAGTTTGGGGATATGAAAAGCCTCAGATTCCCCCAAACACGTCCTTAAACCCTTAATAACCTCCATTTTAAGAAAAAAATATTTATACTAAAATTTAAAGGATCCTTACTTCATAAGAAAATTTAGGATATTACACTATTCCCTTCTTAAAACAACTCAACCATGAGTTTTCACTTAGAGGGTGGTATGATATAATAAAATAATAACTTCGACCACTGATCTTGTGCATTGTCTTCTCTCTCTGAGGTTGCATCATGTAAACGGTCATGTTATAGAAATCAAACTAGAAGAAATGACCTTTACTAGATATACTTCATTCTCTAATAAATGATATATAAATAATGCTTCTAAAAGGATGTATCTACCTCTAACTCAACCTCATCAGGATGAAAAATATGATACATGTCTGAATAATAACAGTGAATTTGAGATATATGGGATAAATCATGCATGGTTTTGTACCTATGAGGTAGCTATAATTGATAGGCTACTAGACCAGCTCTATCCAAAATCTAAAAGGGCCTAGTATGATGATTTGATAGAATCCCTTGTTTTCAAATCTATATATGACTCGATCTGGGTCAAACATGTAAGAAAACACAATCACTGACCTAGAACTCTAGAGGTCACTGATTGTGATCATCATATGACTTCTACCCCGACTGAGTTATATCCATATACTTATTGATAAGTTGTACCTACTCAAAAATCTCCTAAATGAGAAGAGTTCCCAGTAGTGTTGTTGCTTCTTCCCCTAACTATCACAAGGGTGAAAAACACATCTTATCATATAAGGCCTCATAAGGATACATCTGTATATTCTCATGGAAGTGGTTATTGTAAGTGAACTCAATGACAGGTAATTGTTTCTCCCAAGAACCTCTGAAATCATGGATGAATTCCTAAAGCATGTACTCTAACACCTATATAGTGTTCTCAAACTAACCATTAGTCTACGAGTGATGGGCTATCCTAGCAGAACTTTTGAACCCAGTTACCCTACAAATCCTTCCATAACTACAACATAAAACAAGTATCTTTTTGTGATGTGATATTACATCGAACTTCATGATGGAATAAGATCTCTCTAACATACAACCTTCTAATATTTTCTACAGAAAATGTCTCTCTAATCAGTTGGAAGTGAGAGACCTTTGTCAATCTATCTATGATCACCCATACTATGTCACACCCTTGAGGTGACCAAGGTAATCCCATCACAAAATTTATAGTGACATCATCCCATTTCCACTCGAGAATGGGTAATGGAAACAAAATCATTACTGATCGTTGGTGTTCCACCTTCACCTATGGACAGATAAAACATGGATAAATGAAACTATCTATCTTCCTTTTCAAACCTAGAAACCAATACTAACATCATAAATCATATTACATCTTCGTAATTTGAGAGTTTACCACCTAATAAGATGAATTATACTCTCACATAAATTCATCTCAAGTGTCTGTAAGAACCTAGAAAAATTTATGAATGCATAATCCCTCATCCTAATCAACGATCAAACTAAGTCACGTGTCCTCACTCGAAATGCTCTCCCGTAGGACCAAACCCTCGAGATTATAAAGATTCACCATCTCTAATCTATCTATAATTTTAGATTAAAATAATAAATATGTGATTAAAGGATTTCCATTATGGTCCATGACCTATAAAATAATCTTAGAAAAGAGTTCCAACTTATTCCACACTACTGGCCTCCTGAACAGCCTATTTTTAAGTCTTCTAGCTCAATGAATTGGCAACAACATTTCCTTTTTCATACAAATTAGAAAGCTCAATATCGAATGACTATAGGTATTCAAACATTTTTATTTCATAATATTTATGTCACTCTATGTGAATATGAACTTGAGGATTTCTTAGTCTTCGTGCACCACAAAATGATCTCCTGGAAAATAGTTCCTCCAACAATGCAAGGAATAAACAACAGGTGCTAATCTCACTCATGTTCTCTCAACCTAAGAGACAGATATTCCATGACCCAATCTACCTTTATCAGTAAATCTCTCATCCTGATACTTAATTCATCACTATAAACTATATAACATCTTCTAGGATCAGGTAAAATCAAGATTTTTGTTTAAGTAATCCATTCTTACAACTCCTAAAACGCTCTCACACACACTTCAGACCACCCAAAATCCACACCATTTTCATTCAAGCCCATAAGAGTTTCTACTTGGAATGATAAATCCTAAATTATTAACTTGTAATATCCATATAGTCCCAAGAAACATAATATATCAACTATGTTCTTTGGATTATACCAAAAAATAATATATCTCACCTTCTTAGGGTCAACTTATACTCTTTTCTCTAAGATAATGTAACCCACTAAGTGGTCCTTATCGACCTTAAAGTGGCATTTAGTGACTTTATCATACATATGATTCTCTCTCAAAGTGATAAAATGATATCAAGATATTGGGAATAATCATTTCAAGTATGTGAGTACACCAAGATTTCATCCATGAATACTACCACAAATGAATCCAAATATGGGTGGAAATCCAAATTTATCAAATCCATGAATACTATTTGTATGTTTGTAATACCGAACAGCATGACCAAATACGTGTACAAGACATACCTACTATGGAATATTTTAGATGGTATATATGATAGTATAAAACACTCCTAATGGTATCCTGACCTCAAATAAATCTTGGATAAAACCCTCACTCCATGGATCTGGTCGAAGTGGTCTTATATACATGGAAGTGGATACAAATTCTTAACTATAAGCAGGTTTGACCTATGGTAATCTATGAAAAACATAAAGGTATAAACCATATTATTGGTGAGAAGGGCTCGTAAACCCCTTAGGGAAGTATTGGGACATATAAAACCCTTATCTTCTATGTCCTACAGAAACCTCTTGAGCTCCTACAACTTGATAGTAGTCATCTTGTTAAGAGGAATTGATATCAGTGATTCTCCTAAAACTAGTTCAATAGTAAACTCTACCCTTATATCTGGAGGTACCCCAGAAAATTATTTAGGGAATTCATACCTAAAAAGATCTATTATAGGATATAAATTAGCCTGACATGTTTCATTATCATCTATATAAAGGATAGAAATATGGGTTATCACTCTACTCATCCCATTATGCTCAAGTTCAACACGGCTTCATATACATCCCATTCGCCCTTGTGAATATAATTATCACCCTATAGTGATAATAAGGACACACTCCATTGATAGAATTACACATATTAATGATTAGGAACTAACCATTCCCTTGTGAAAATGATGTCAAAACCTATCATCTTGAGAATGAATTGGTTCCATATAAAATAACAGTTTTGTACCTTGAGGGGGAATTCCATGCACTGGAGTACACTATATAAACATACTCCCGATGGATTATCAATCTCCGTCACCCCACAAAAATACTAAATCTCAAGACTAAGGTCATCTATAGTTTCTACATAATAAAGGAGTGGGAGTCTCATGTATAAAATAGAACAAATATGTAATTAGAGGCTACTAATATCATACCTATTCTCATAGATGGATCGAGACTCTGCTCCTCAGGGGTTGGCTACAACGAATATATCTAGACATGTTCATGGCCTTAATATACATAATTATAGTCATGGGTAAGACTACTCTTCTGGAATTGTAGATCATATGTCTATCTCCCTAATCCTAGACCACATCCTCAGCCGATATGTTTATTAGTGCTCCATCTCCCTTCCTGATTTGAAGTTTTTGATCCCACTTCAAAAGGTAGATATGGTTTAAATCCTTATCCAATAGACATAGGTGGAAAGGTCTTACAAAAACTCTATAGATGGCACATCCAACCACAAGATCTACACTCAACTTGAGATTTATCAAATTGGTGCTTCAAGTGTCTCTTCTTTCTTCACTGATGACAGATCTCATGGCTTCCCGAGTTTATTCTCTAACACTACTACCTCCAAAATAAATTTCAAAACTATGATTCCTACAACTAGATTAGATACTTCCCTATTCAGATATTTATTTATTGTGCCCTGTACCTCGAGATTTTATGATTTTACACTCATTAATTAGGTCCCAGTTTAATATATCAGTTATTATGTTCAAATGAAACATGCTCACATGAGATCATATGGAGTATACGAGCCTATACTCAAGACATATAACTTTGGAAAGATCATCCCCAAATAAAAGTAAAAAATGTTGAAACTCTATAAAATGAGTTAAATAATCCATAAAATATATATTTCTCTATTACATGTGAATAAAATCTTTATCTTTATCATCCCTTAATGTCTCAAGAAAGAAATAATCATAAAAGGATATCTTGAAATCCTTTCTTAACATATCCTGATGTTGATCATCCTTTCCTAACACATATCACTATTTATTGGATAAATCACATAGTATGTAAGTTTCAATATTGACCTTCCTCTCAAGACACATCTATAGATACTCAAAAATAGATAAAATTGGCCTATATCCATGACTCTGTATCCTAAGGACCTCTATCCCCCAAAAACATGGGTGGATAATGCTTCTAAAATTCTCATGTAAAATATGACATGTTAGGAGAAGGTCGTGGGGCTCTCTACAAGGTCTTCATTTTCTATATGAATCCCTCCTGAAACTAGGTGTTAGTTCCCTTATAGGGTATAATATAAGGTGTTGCAAGTGTAACTATATGAGGTAATAATTGTGGCTCAAACCCCACCACCTATAGAGTATGGTCACCACCATACTCTTGGTGCATGGAATGAGTCCATTATAGTGGAATGTATCTATAGTTTCCAAGAAAACACCTCATAAAATATTAGATAATAATCTTCATCACAAAAAATAGAATATGATAGGTACATGCCTTTCTATATAACTCTTCTCTTATTTATTTTATATCTAGGCCTAGGAAACATAGTATATCATGAATAATCACAAGATACACTTCCAACTTCCCACTACTAAGGTTTAGTCAGGGTCAAGTTCTCCACTTTATGTTAGGGGTGCTGACATATGGAGTTTCAACTGAAACTTATAGAGGAAAACACTCATTAAGTTGAAATTATAAACACAGTTTTATAGAAACTATATCAGTTAATAATCTCAACTCAGTAGTTCGAATCTATAAATATATATATATATAACAAATTATATCTATATGAGTTTCCATTCCCAAGTTAAAAGCCATATGCTTTATAAATTGGAATTGGAATATCATGTAACTACAATCATTCTTTGCAATGGTTCAAGTATATGGATTTTCATACCCAATTTATAGAGGAAAATACTCTCTTTAAATTGTAATATGAATCTATTTAATTAAAACCACTAACATTTCATCCCATGTTAATTATATGTCCATTACTCAAATAGTAAATAATTTGTTAATTAATATTACACTATAAATCTATATAGGGAAAACCGTGTAGGTTGATTTAGACACTTTAATTAACCAGTAATTTATCTCATTAATCTTGTAGAAATATTAGTTAAATAATATATATAATAGTCATGGAATTACAACATTTTTCAGGAAATGAATGTAGTAAAATAGACATGGAATGGTATATAGATGACATGTTAATATTCAAGTGCATATAATGATGCATGGGATGATACCTCTTTACTTCCTCATAATAAGGGTAAAATAAACTAAGATTAATAATAATAAATCAAAAAATCTTGGGTTATTCCCAATGGTGAAATCAATGCATCTATAAAAAGCACAATCCTCAATAGTAATTCCCATCCTATGTAATTTTTCTTTTTACTATATGTGGGTTAGCAACTCCTAGGTAGAGGCTCGTTTAAAAATTCCAAAACATTACTAGTTTCTTTTCTACCAACACAAACATTAAGATAAAAGGAAAAGAATATTCCATACCACTTGTAGAACCCTAGGAATAGTTCACTAATTAGTATCCAAACCTAAGATCCACCTGGACTCTAGTGTGGCAAACCTTATACCAAAGGCTAACAACTAGAATCAAGGCTATATGATAGTATTGTGGGGAGATTATAAAATCATGATCATATTGAATCAAAGTGATATCATAATAGCAATAAATAATGGAATCATAATAAGTATCCAGTAGCATAATAGTAAATCGTCCAGACATCATAAATGAAAAACTAGAATAAACAGTGGAATAACCATATCTAATATCATATAAAAAATATGATCATTTTGAGGTTATATATAAAAGGAAAATTACATGGGAAATAAAGAATTATGCATATACAACATTCTATACAAAAATAAACAAAAATACCCATGCTATCTCCAATAGCATCATGAGCGTAAGATCGATCCTCTATTCTTATATTCTGTCCTAGAACCAAATTCATGCACCCATAGTAGGATGGTTACGATTTTACCTAACTGAAATAATGAAATCTTTTGAGGTACCAATCAGCAACCTAAATAGGGTGTGAGATATACTCAATATGGAACCACTAACGATGTATACAACAAATCTAGTCAATGCATATAAGATGAAGCACTGTGAATTTATAATGGGAATAAGGGCTAGAAATGATAAATTAATACAACCCAACATACCAATTAATTATATAATCAAAGAATTATATAATTATAAAAAACTTTAGAATAATATGAGGTGTTAGTTAAATCCTACACCAGCGTATCAAATGTCAAGAAGCAATGGAGTATTCTAGATAATAATTTATCATACATATGAGGTCTAGGACCAAGGTCCATTGACCATGGAGTCCTCTTCGAGTCCATAGATTTAATCTATTTCATACATGATGTAATGTACACCTATATGGGCTAGAATACCCAGGGCCCATGGCCACAACATCCTCTTTGTTTCTACAAAGATCATCTAAAGAAAACACAATAAAGACTTCAGTAGATTCTATAAAGTATGTTCAATGTGGTACAATAAAGTTAGATCTAAGGTAACAATCTATGGCATCCAATATAAAATATTTTAGTCGGTCATCAATGCCATAGTGTGATACCACACATCGATTCCTCACCATTACATAAATTATAAATTTAATTTATATAGTGATTCAAAGTACCATGTTAGTGTTTATGCTTTTTATCAATTAAATTCATCATAATCATTACATAAATCATCTCGCATACCAATGATAATGATAGAGTCCATGTTAGTGTCCATGACTTTAATAAATTTCATTAAATGAATTATAAAAATGATCAATGGGAAATTTTATTACTATGACCTTTATCAATTGAATTTATCATATTCAATTCATTAATCAATCCACATATAAGAGATAAAAAGGAGGTTCTTGTTAATTCCCATTCCACTACACTATTCATAATCCAATGGATTTTCCATTTCATTCCATAACTACCATTTATTCCATTTCAATACTCCTTTCAATCATAAATGAAAATGTGATATAAGAGGTATTTAACCTTTAAAAATCTAGTTATTTTATATATGTCTCCCATTAATAATTAGAAATCCCAACTCACCTCCGGGGTCACATAACCGTAATAAATATAATGAACCCACCTCAAGGGTAGTTTGGGTTGAGGTTGAAAACCTACAACATTACATAAGGTTTCATAAAATGTTTAAATAATGGTTTAAACAACAAATTTAAAGATTTATAAATTTAATGAGAAATAATTGGAAAGTACTACATGTTGAACAATAGCAAAAAAATTATAAACACCCAAAATATGAGGGAAAAGATATAGATCACCCACCTTTGATGGATAGTACTATCCATTTTTGTTATTTTCCTTTAACTTAGGATATAATAGATGAAATAAAATAAATAGATGAATATCATGAAAATATTTAACATTATATCATATTAATTTAGTATTATAAATGAAGAGATAAGTTATTAAAGTAGATAATAGGATTGAATATCTTACTACTACGGATCCAAAACATAAAAAGACACTTGATTTTGAGATCAAAGGAAGCAGCTATCAAAATTACTAGAATAATATGATAAAGGGGATCTAAAATGTGGGATGTTGTGTTCTTATAAGTGGAGAAGAGTTTTTTATGTTTTAAAGAGATGAGGGGAAAATTGTCATTTTATAGGGTCTTTAATTAGGCGCATGGTTTAAGAAAGTTCTGTACTACTTATATGCCACTCTAAAACACCCCCACATAGTTTTACCAAACTATGTGGCATTAGGGGAAAGGTTTAAACAAACTGTGAGCTTCATCTATTTTTAGACACTCTCAAAGCATTTATTAAGCCTTTAATCACTTTTATTAGAAGAAAATAAGACATTTATATTGAAATTTAAAGGATCCATGACACATAAGAAAATAAGGCATGTTACAAACAACCTAGGTTAAACTTAATGAATCATATATTGAAAAAAGGTTTCAATATTTATGCATCCTATAAATCTTTTCATGATTATGTGGTTTAAAACTTTGATTTTTATTTCTCAAACTATAATTTTTGGATTTATTCAATGGTTGGAACCTGAAAGAACCATATTAATGTTGAATGTGATCTAAAATTAAATGATTTTCCTCCTAGGAAACATAATTCTATGGGACATGGACTGAAAAATATTGTTGTCATTATTATGAAATTTTTTCAATATATGTATCATGTTGATCTACCAAATGAGAAAAATAGGGAACAAAAATATGTTGAGTCATTCATAAAGAAACATCCACCTTGTTTTAGTGGGTCTTTTTTTACACTAGTTACTCAGAAATGGATCAGTACTACTAAAAATGTATTTTTAATTCTCCAATTTTCCATACATGGAAATTTTATTTTGGTTGGTTATCATTTTTACGGTAAACCAGGTCAATGTGTTAATGTTATTAAGAACACAAAATTGCGAGAAGATATTGAATCCATCGTGTGGGATGAGTTTAAGTTCTTATTTTTAAAAAATTACTTTACTTATATTTGTTGAATAAAAATAGATAAGGAATTTATTTTTCTTAAGAATAAGTATGATTAATCCATTAGTTCTTATGATGAAAATTTTACAAGGCTTTTGAGGTAGACTTATGTTGTTATAATCCAACCTGGATGTAATATTGATAAATTCTTCACTATCTTAAAAACACATCTTTGAAATGAGTTATCCATAAAGGGCATTAGTTTCTATTCATATGTAGTTTTATTTGCCATAAATGTGAAAATAGTGATTATTTTTACCCATAAATATCATGGTTTTCATAAGAAATGAAAGATAGAATACAAAGGAAATTATGAAAAAAAACATGGAGAGAAGAAGATGAGACTTTATTTTTTCTTAGAGTATGAAAGGACACATGGAGATAATTTACTTAAGGAGAGTGGTAAATATTTTAAGTGTGGAGAAGAATGCCTTAAAGAAACTTAATATTAAAGTGATGGGAAGAATAAGATAGGTAATTTTGTATATAAATCACCAAAAAATACACCACCCACACTTCAATGTTTCAAATTCAAGGAGTATGCGAATTATATGAACTAGTTATCAAATATGATGGTAAATGATGACAATCTCTTAATCCTAAAGACAAAGGGAAATATCATGAAATCACTTTCTCTAATATGGGGTATGATAATGAAGTGGTTAAAGGTATACTTACCATAAACTCTATAACTACTTATGAATTATTTGATTATTGGTCTTCCCACTTTTTTATATCTGAATACTTTTTTAAGGGTATTACAATATCACCCCAACTATTAGATGTTGATTTGGTAATGAAAATTGTAAAAGGTGTGATATTCACATATCAAGTATTTGATTCTTATCTAATTTAATTTTATGGAAATATACTTCCTTGAAATATTTTTATTATCCCTCTAATAAAATTTGAGGTTTTTTGGGAATATAGTGGCTTTATTTATATAAATCCCCTCTCACTTTTCAAGGAAGATACGTCACATTTGATATTATGAACAAACCTATGATTTTATATATATGGGGTGATAAATATGAACTTCTAATGTAAATTTCATCCATTTTAAGGGTCTTGATTCCTATTTAAAATGGTTTCTTATTTCAGAGGGTTGTAGAGAAACTCAACATCAATGATATGGATATAGTATGAGAGTTTTTTATTCAGAAAGAGTATTTGAGTATTCCTATGAGTTGTGATGTTTAGTTTTCAATAGAACTCATACTTTGTTCTACATTTATTTCAAATACTCCATATAGAATTTTCCCTATTGAGTTATAGGAATTAAAGAAGAAACTCTTGGAGAATGTTTATAAGGAATTAATTCATCCAAGAGAATCACCATTGGGTTCACCTATTCTATTTATTAAGAATAAATATAGATCAATTGGACACTATATTTATTATTGAGAACATAACATGATTAAAATAAAGAATAATTATTTTATCACTTGTATTTATTATTTTTTTAATCAATTATGATGAACTAAATATTTTTCCAAGAATGATCATCAAACTAGATACTATCAACTAAGTGTAAAATGTGAAGAAATTCCTAATATAGTATTATATACAAGGTATGTAAATTATTAATTTAGAATTATTCCATTTCATATTACTAATACCACTATGTCTTTTATGGATTTATGGACTATTTTGAGATTACCTCGATAAATATTTGGTAGTATTTATAGATTAAATTAATATATATTCAAAGAGAAACTAAGAGAATAAATATCACTTTGGGATTTTTTTTTCAATACCCTAATAAAAGATAATTTTGATAAAAATTTACCAGGAGTGAATTTTCCCATCGTAAAGTTTACTTTTTTTGTCATATAATCTGAAAATAGGGTGTGTTGACGAATCCATCAATGATAAAAGTTATTAAAAATTGGATCATACTAACCATAGTGTCTAAGATCTATAGTGTTCTTGGTTTTGGATCGATATTATCGAATTATAGTGGATAATTTAACTAGATTATCTAAGACACTCACCATGTTAACTCAAAAGGGACTTGTGTTCCTTTAGATAGATTAATGTGAGAAAAAATTCAAAGAACTGAATAGAAGTATATTTAGTGAACTTGTGCTTACACTACCCTTCAATGGAGAAGGGTTTGTGATCTATAATGATTCATTGAAAAAGGGAATGGGATTTTTCCTCATTAATAATGATATATTTATATCTTATACCTCATGAAAATTAATGGTTCATGAGAAGAATTACCTACCTCTTGATTTGGAGTTAACTATGGTGATATTTTCATTAAATATATGGAAGCAATATCTTTATGGAAAATGTCTGATATATATAATACTTATAAAATTATAAAGTATATACTCCCTCTGAAAGCATTGAATATGTGACTAAGGATATGGTTAGTGTTGGTTAAATATTATGACTACTCAATATATTACTACCCTGGTAAAGTTAATATGGTTGTAGATACCTTGAGTTGAAAGTATGATGCTGGTTTATCTATAATAATGATCACAAAGGACCCAATATTTATAAATTTTCAAATAATAGACCTTAAAATATTGATGTAAGGGTATAAATATTCTCGTTTTCAAATGTTTTTTCACTCATATAACTAAGTTGGTATTAAATATGCCTAGAAGGAAGATTTGGAGTTTCAAAAAAAGGTGGGAAATGTTCCTGAGTTAAACCAATATTGTGATATAATTATAAGGTATAAAAATATAGTATTTTTTCCAATTATACCACACATGAAGAACTAGATATTGGATAAATCTCATAGTTCATCATTCTCTATTCATCATGAAAGTACGAAGATGTATAGAGTTTTTAAAGAGTATTTATGGTGAGAAAAATGAAGAGAGATGTTGTAGAGTATGTATCAATGTGATTGGTATGTCTATAAGTTAAGGGTGAGAGATAGAATTCTAATGTTATGTTATAACCATTACCTATACCATAATGGAAATTGAAAAACATTATCATGTATTTTTTATTGGACTCCCCAAAATATATAAAGGTCGTAATTCTATTTGGGATATATTCAATCTCCTTATAATGTCAATACACTTCATTAATATAAGATAATAATTATCTATTGATTATATTTTTGGGATATATATTAAATAAGTGGTAAGTTTTCATGGAATACCATACATTATTGTATCTGGTAGAGATATGAGGTTTACCATGAAGTTCTAGTGAATTTTTCAATACTATATGGATTAAATATTGTTTTTAAGTACTACATATCATCCACTAGTATATAGTCATTATAAAAGGAAAATTAAAAATATACTAGATATATTGAGATCTTGTTCTAGGGATTTGGAAGTTGGTTCATATCAACACCTTCCTCTAGTTGAGTTTTCCTACAATAACAACTTTCACTCGATCATTTAGATGGATCCTTATAAATCACTCTATATAAGGTGGTGTATAACTCTAAAGTGTTGGGATAAAGCTGGGTAGTGAAAGCTATTGAGACCTGATCTGGCTGAGGAAATGGTATACGAAGTTAGATCTATTCAACATCACATCATGGAATATTAGAGTGAATAGAAAACTTATAAAGACAATCATCAGAAAAATCTAGAATTTAAAGTTGGTGAGAAGGTATTACTAATAAATTTCATATTTAAGAAGTTTGTGAGATTTGATAAGAATGGAAAGTTTATCCACATGTATATTATCCCCTTCAAGATTCATGAATGAGTAGGGATTGTACTGAACCTATCTAAAGTTCATGATGTGCTGCATATATCTCTCTTAAGGAAGTATATACCTGGTCCTTCTTATGAACTATACTTAGAGGTTATACAACTGGATCATGATAATTCCAATGAATAAAAAATGATATAATTATTATATCATAGATATAATGTGCAACAAAATAAGACTACTCACTTGGTTAAATTTCTCTAGAGGAACTAGAAATTCAAAGAAGCTACTTGGGAACATAATGAGATGATGAAACAGAGATGTTCTCATTTTCTTATATCGATGTGAAGTAATTTTGTGGTTAAAAATTAATTTTAATAGGGGTATAATATAGCAATAAAATATTTTATGACATATTTCTCTTCAAATAAATATTATTTCTTTAATATATTATAATATATATAAACCCATGTCTAAATGAACCCTAATATAGTATATCATTATAACCTAGATGTCAAATTGGTGATATGAATAGGAATAAACACATTTATAATAATATGTATAAATTTTTTATAATAATAAAATATATTTATAAATAAATATTAAATTTTTGTAAAGTTATTATATTCATTAAAAAACACTTTCCTCCCAAATGGTGTTTATTGATTTTTCTGAGAAAATAATATAATTAATTGCTACAAAAATTAGTATTTTTTTAAAAAAATTACATTTATATTTGAAATCATTATCTAAAAAAATTTATATAGTTATTTTTTTGATAATTTTATGAAAATATTAATTTTTCCATAAATAGTGAAAATTACATTTTTTTATTTGAAACTGCCTTTTCATTTAAAGCATTTAAAAAGTTATATTTTTTTAAAAATGGTTTTAAAATAAAAATTAGTTCATTTATATAATTAATAATCCAATTAATTTCATTGGAATGAATTTTATCTGTATTTTTTAGTAAACCTTTTATACTTAAGAAAACATCTTTTTTCTAGAAAATCACTCTTTATTTCATTTTGCAGGATAAATTTTAAAATAAATTATTTAAATTATATGAATTAACATATTAAATTTGGATTCCATATTTGGAATCATTATAATTAATATTATATAATAATTTCATCTTAATTTTTTTATATTTTGAATAATTAATAGCATAAAAATTCATTACTACGGTAAAGGATAAAAGGGATTAACAGGGGTTAACCTAAATAGATAAGGGTTAAAATTACCTAAAAACATGTTTAAATCCTATTCGATGAATATATTTTGTTCTTATATCATCCTATATCTAAAAAAACTAATTTGTATGTATTTTTCTTGAGTATGAATTTATTATATTTAAAACTTTTATGATATTCAATGTGTATCCGCTCCCACACTTCTAAAATGACACCCTTAATGCTTTATTTTATTTCAGTAAATAGAAATAATATATAAGTGTAGTAAAAAATCATGTGGCATATGGGGGTATAAAATAATGTAGCCAGAGGGAATCCCCTCAGACTATGTCAACACCTTCTTAAGGTAACGAGCCCAAACTAGAAAAACAAGTGACAATCGCACCTTGGGGGCCTAGAAGCAAGAAAATACATGACTTTATTACCTACGTGCCAAGTGTGAAGGATGTACATGCCATTACTGATAAGATTATTGTATTTACATAAATAATAAGAGATATTCCAAGGTATGCTACCTATCCCAATAAAAGAGTTATGAAGGATTTTGGATTCAGTTTCCACCATTGTAATATCTATATTTTTGTTGATACATAACTCAAGGCCAAATATAATTGCCCTGGACTCTACCTAAATAAAATCTACATAGCCAAAGGATATATTAAAAACAATAACTATGGATCCCATAGCATCGTAAATAATACCAACTCCCGGCATCATTCCCAAACTACAAGATCCATCCTTGTTTTAGAGGTTATTTTCCTCTTAAAAACTATTCCAAGGGTCTTTAAGGAGGGATTTAAATATGGCCTACAGAATAAGTGGTAATCATCCTACCCAACATCTTTTAATTTATATCTTATTACTCCAATAATAGATTTTTTGTATTAATCATAAAATAATAAATTAATTGTCCAAAATATACTGAAAATTTATTATTATTATTAGGTAAATACCATTATCCACCATGTATTCCATAAAATGGTAAGTGAATGTATCGCTTATATGTACAAGTGAACTACCACCTCCACATAGAAAGAAAAATAATTTTTCATCACCACATTCTGGGATAGTTATTATTATAGTTTTAATGTTTATATAATATATTTATAAAAAAATATTCTGGAATTAAAATATTATATCAACCTTCTTAACATCACATCTGTTGGAAAATGATAATATCGCTTGTGCGTACGTGTGGACTACCACCTCTACAAAGTGATGTGATTTGTTTTTCATTTACACTTTACATGGATGGTAATAAGGATAGATTTAATGTATATACACATAAACAAACATATATATATATATATATTATTTATGATAAAATTAAGGTTATGTAATAATAAAATAATATCTATTTTCTTTCCTTTTTCCATTAGAAAGTGTAAACAATGTTCATGAGTACATACAGACTACCATCTCCATAAATGGTGTAAATGATTTTTCTATCTCCAAATTTTATGTATGATTATAAATATGTTTATAATGAATATATATGATATTAATATAATGATTTATGTTCTTCGTATGATGTAATAATGATCAAATTTTAAAGAATAGGGCTACCGAACTAAAACAACCATGAAAGATGAAACTGTTAACACTAAGAAATAGAAATTTTAATAAGGAATTATTAATAACTGGGTGTTAAATTGTTATAATTGGATCATATATGATACTATAAATATTTACATGATTATATTATATAATTATAATAAATTTAAATCTATTATACATAACGTTAGAAAACATTCCAATCAATTCAAACATGAGGCAATGGTTTGTCATTTAAATTTTGTTTCTTTAGGAAATATGTTATTTTAAGCACCTATTTATATTAATGAGGTGTATATAACTTCACTTTATCATTTTATTTCACCAATATACTTATTTTAATTATATAAAAATTTTTGTTTGATTTTTTTCTTTCATGTCACTTGATATTAATAAGTTACCAAAGTGGAAAGGGGTTTATGTTTCAATATAATTTTATTCAAGATTGTTTATGCTTGAATTTAAATTGAATGAGATTATATGATTCTTACCTAACATTCACCATTTTTTATTGTCCTCTAGTTATTCATATAATTTTCATGTAATATTACCATTTTCCTTTCTTTTTCACTTAAAATGGTCAAGAAAATGTTTCTAAGAAAAATTGAATTTATTTTATCTTTAGTTGGGAATCTTTTTCTTCTATATCTATATTTTATTTAAAATGTTTTAAATAATTTTTTTAATATTATATAATGATTTTTTAAAGTCATTTTGATCCATTTTTGAATATTTACAAATAAAATTAAAAAAATATTCTTTTCATTTTCTGAATAATGTACATTTTACTAAAGGTGTAAACATAATATTTATTTTGAAATACAAGTTATTAATAAAACTTCATGCCATCATGATTTCTCAAATCATTGAATATTAATTTAAAACATTCCATAGTTATTTTTAAATAAAAATATTTCTTTAATCTTATGGAAATCTTTTATATTTTAAATAATTAATTAAAAATTGAAAAGTGTATTTTCCTTAAGAAATATTCCATGTGATATTTTAAAGGAATTTTCATCTAAGATGATATCATTTGATGTTACTTATGATTTTCTAAGGATATGATCAAGTGATACAATCCTCATTCTTTCTCTACATGTTTTGAATTTATAATGATGATATATTTATGATACCCATTTATTTTTTATTATTTATACTATGATGAAATGTTGAAATGTATTTGAAACTCATTTACTTTCCATGGGTTATGATATATGATGAATGCTTTATGATCTTGTGGAAAACATATTAATTGACTATGAATATTTTATGGGGTCTTAGAATTATTTATCTCTATAATTGATTGGGTAGATATGGATATCTTGAGATAATAAGAACTAAAATTGGGTGTGATCCTTTTTCAGTAAGGAACTATGTCCACAATGATATTCTTGGGCGTGAACCATGGATAAGGATATGATGGAATGGAGATTAAAACCGATCTATTATGACAGTATTATAAGTGACCCTATACTAATTAAATGATTATATACACTATGTGAGTACCATATACTTATGTATTATTCCAATGTTATGATCTCATGGATTATGTTTTCTTATTACATTATTATTAGTGTCTTATGAACTACTAATATTCATTACATGACTCGTGAGTATGATATATGATATACTGGGTATGATTTTCAAATGTTAATGGAATTTTCTCAAATAATTTTTTACATTTTATTCTTAAGTGATCATTGTTATCTCCTTTATTTGTCATCAATAAGAATCTAAGCTCACCCATTATTATGTTTCCTTTCCCCATGTTATGAATAAAGGTTTTAAGTATGGTATGCCTAATAATATTACTATGTTGGAAGATCAATGTGGGATATATTGAATATTTTTTTATGAAATATGAATATTTTGTACTAGTCTCTAAAGATACTAAAACATTATTGTTCTGGAATGGTTCATAACATTATTTAGTGAATATTTATCTAATAATATGTAATATCTTTGTGTGAAAGTAAGGTTTTATATAAACTTCATGTTCACCTTTTCAAACATTGAATTTTTTTAGAGAATTTATTTCAACACTTTATTCAATTGAAAATCCATATATGTTTATTCATCTTCACTTTCTAAATCACTACATTCATCACTACTGATTATTTCATAATTCACCCAATATATGAATATATTTTTATCACTTTATCCATGGGAATATTCAATGACCTCATCAACTTCACTATCATCACGTCCTTATTACTTAGATAATATGTTTTTTCATTTTTTATTTAGAGAACTTCCTCCCCTTACCATTAAAAATATTATTTTACTTTTTATCCTTCTAATTCAATAATCCTCTAGGTGTTTCATCCTCCTAATCATTGTCTTCATAATCTTTCTACATTAGATAGTCTTTTGTAAAGGATCCAATGGATTCACAATTAATGAACTTCTGTGAGAGGTTTCATTTAAATGTTCCCTTACATTTTTTCACTCTCCATGAGATAAGAGACAAAATTTAGAAAACTATGGATTTATTAATTATTACTAGATAGAATAGATGGTATTATCATATAATTTTTTTTCATTTCCCTTTAATTAAGACTTTAAAAGATATTGTTTTATCATTCTTACCATTATTTTTTGTTGTATTTTACTTCCTTATCTCATATACTATGATAATACTATGTTAGTCATCTATTGATTGTGTGACTTCATCTCTTTCTTTAAGGTTTTATACTTTAGCATCAAATTTTTCTATCAAGATTCATAATATATTCTCAACAATAGTTTAATCCTCAAAGTTCACAAAAAAACTTTTGACTATGATCATAATGTCATTAAACCTTGTGATGATTTATTCTATAGATTCATTATATATTATCATCATATATTCATATATTAATCTCAAAATCTACTATTTTTCTCACTTCACATTGGGATTTACTTCATAAATATTTTCAAGTTTCTCCCATATTCAATTGGATGTATTTATTTTCATTATATTTTGAAACTCCTCCTATGATAGGGATGAAATAATAGAATTATGATAATATCCATAATCTTAGTGATTCTTTTTTTTCATTTTTTGACATGATAGAATCATTAGATCAATAAATAAATCTATCATCAAAAGCTTCAAATAAATCACAGATTATTGAAAAAATATGAGTAAGAATATTATCAATCTAGATGTGTTAATTATTCCCATAGAACATTTTAATTTCCTTTTTTCATAGATTATGATTATCCGTAATGTATTATAGGAAAATAAATTATTTAAATATCAAAAAAAGAGAAATGCCCTTTATTTAACCACCAAATAATAGTGAGTCAATGAATGAAACATGTTCTATAATACCAATTAAAAATGTAACATCTTGAGTTTTTTTAAATAAATACTATGTTTGATAGTATACTAAATACCCCACATCAAGTTTGAAAAAACAACTAAATATTATTATTTAAATGCTATCATTATAACATAGCCATTAGAATGAAGGGTATGAACATGATTAACTTAATTATGAAAATATGTCTTACACATGTATATATAATTAATTCTTTGACCAATTAATTATAAACTAATGTAAAAAACTTTTAAAATAAAATAAAATGTTTTTCTAAAAAAAATTAAATGTACACAAGTGTATTTTATACCAATATATAGTAAAATCACTCTTATTGGATTATATTCATGAAATATATATATATATATTCAATTTAATGTTTAAAATTCAAATTATGTGTTTTCTATACATTATATAAGAACAAATACTATTTTACACATCAAAAAAGTATTTTCCAAAAAAGGCGATTTTGTCGCCTTTTGATGGCGCACTTGTTTTAAATCTAGTTTTTAAAACTTTTATAATTTTTATTTTAAATAAATAAACTTATTATTTTAAATAGAGTTATAAAAATTTAATTTGGTTGAGTTTTTGGTATTTTCTGATAAGTTTAATGTTTTAATGAATACTGAAACAAAATACTACATTTTAATTGAAAATAGCTTTTTCATATAAATAATTTATAGTGTTAAATTATATTTATGAATGGTTTTAAATTATAATTATATTAATTTTTATCATCTAATCCAATTTATATCATTATAATATATTTCACATTAAATTTGGATATAAAAAATTTCAATCTTTTAGACGTTTTTACATTAAAAACTCGTTTTCTCGATCCATCAACAGGATTAATTTTTAATTAATTTATTCAAATTTAGTGCTTTGAATTTTTAAAAATGGATTATATATTTTAAATAATAATTTAAAATTTTATTAAATATTTCACTTTTATTTTTTTCAAAATATGAATAGTAACTTGGTAATTTTTATTTCCACGGTTAAGGGTAAATCGTGTAATTAAGGGTAAAAATAATATTATACATATTATAAAATTACAAAAAAACTTTTACTAATTTTATTGGATGAATATATTACATATCTACGAATTAAAGGATCTCGTATGTGAACATTTATATCCTTTTGAAAGAGAATATGACCTTTATAATTTTATATTCAAAGAAATGTCAATTTTGCCATACTTTAGTTTTTAAGAAGACAAATATGTTTACTATGGGGTTATATAATAGATATGTTCAACTATAAAATTATATTTAGAAAGATAAATTGTTTATATACATCATATTAATATATTTATAATTTTTAGTGGTAAAAAAGGCCTTAAATGGTTACACAATGATGATGGAGTAATTTTTTAATTAATGGAATTATCAAATAAATGATATTAAAAATATTAAAATAAATATAATTTGATATAATTAATGGTATTCACTAATTTTATAGATTTATTGTATATGTTAGTGATGATTTAAAAGATTTATTCTGAATATATCATGTTGTTCTGATATTTGTAAAAAGTAAAGTGATAAATAGTGTTAAAATTGACATTAATGATATTTTAAAATAAATAATATTTAATTAAATGATTTAAAATCATAAAAATCTAAAAAACAGTGCAATTATTGGGATAAGTCTAAAAATTTCATAACTTACTCATTTATTGGTCATTTAGAACTTTATAGTAATTATATTGACCTTCAAAGTGTAAATTACATGATATAATGGTAAAAATTAAAAAGGTTAAATAACGGTTTATGCTAAAAGATAAGGATTAAAAAATAGTCAAAGCTAATATAGTTTTTATTGGATTAATTTATTTCAACCAAAAATCATCCTATGTTATAAATTAATAATTTTTTCATCAATTGTTTTGTAAAATTAATTTATATTAATTTAATATTTTGAAGATTTCTAGGAGCGCTCCTCTCATCTCCTATAATATGGAACCTCTTATCCTCTATTCCTCTCACATAAAAACATATTTGGTTCTAAAAAAATCTATAAAAAAAATCTATAATCCATCAACACATTATAGATCAATTATTTTATTTATAAAATCATCCTTATAGGTCATAAGGTGTTCAGAAAAGGAGGTTGTCTGAGAAAGATATATCGTTTTTAATCAACTATTTCAGTTTTATGTCTTCTTCCACTTCCTTCAAATATTATTCAACCAGGATAAAATAATAACTACAATATCATATATATATATATATATATTTACTTAGATTTTATTATGTCAATATAGTCTCCAAAATCCATTTCCACTTCCATCAAATGGGGAAACAATTATTGTTCACGTGTACGACGAACTACCACCTTACAGATCGATATAATTTGTTTTTTATCACCGTCTCTCAAGACTGAATATAATTATGGAGTTAATGTTTATATATTATATTAATCACATATTTATAATTATTCAAGAATAATATATCATTTATTTTCTTACTTTTCTATTCACATAAAAATGATAAAATTGTTCATTCGTACGTGTAAACTATAACCTCCACGAAATGATGTGATACATTTTTGAGCAACACATCAGATGGATGATATATATAAATATATTTAAATTATTATTATAATATTAATGATATTATTATAATTATTTTAATATAAAATAATATTTACCTTATTTTCATAATGATCATTTAAAAATGGAAATGTTACTTATGTGTACACACGACCTATTGCCTCCATGATTATAAAGTAGTTCATTTTTCATAAACATACTAAACAGTTAAATTTAAATATATAATTTATGTATAAAAAATATAATCATTTAATTAATGTTATTATGGAGATTATATACTCATGACGACTTTGACTATTGACATCATACCGATGTCATTTTGGACTCAAGCACTGAATATTGTCAAAACATCCAACATGAACTTAAATAATTAAGTAATTGTTATAACATAATAACATGATAATTAATTATATAAAAGGAATAATAAACATGAAAAATTTCTCAAGAATGTAAATTATTAACATAATTTTATTATTTAGGAAGAAAAAGTATATACGTTATAAATTACACTCAAGGTAAGTGACTCTTTAAATAAAACGTCATTTTAAATGTTTTAAGGATTTATTCTTCTAAATATTTATCTTTTTGGTCTATTTTTTCAAAATGGTTTTTATGAATGTATTTATATGGAAATAAATGTTTTAAATGGTAATTATTGAGTCTCATTAAAACATTTAAAATTGGTATGAAACACATTTATTTAAAAATGTCTTTTTGAATGTTTAAAATGATTTTTGAAAATGGATTGATTATTTTTATAACATGAAATGTTTTCTTATAAGTTAAAATGCAATTTTAAGAGTGAAATGTTGAAAATTTAATTATTTTAGGTTTTGTGATTATATAATGGTACTTGTACATTTTATGTGTGGTTATGTGATAAACCAGGAAGGGTGGTTTCGTGATAAACTAAGGATGGGTGGTTACTTTATAACCTCAAATGCATTGGGAATGGAATTCAGTCATATGGTTATTAAATTTGTAAGAGTGACATGTATAGAAGTCTACCACATGGTTATTACAATTTAGTTTAATTATTTCCAAAGTTACCTACTTATATTTTATATTCTTTCCAATGAATTTTCATGCAAATCATTTAATTTTTAAAAGGTAAGATAATTATCTTTTTAAAATAATGATCCCATTTTCAGGGTAAAAAGGTATATTTTTTATTAAATGTTTTATATGTTTTCACTAGAATAATGGTTTATTTTCCTTTATGTCCCTTACTACAATTTTTTTATCATCCTGTGTTTTAAAATTTCACTCATATAATCTACGTAATAGTTGATTTAAGGATAAAATCAAGGGAAAATTATGAAGATATATCAGCATAAGAAATCATGTTTATTTTAAATATTTTTTAAAAAAAATGGATAGTTAGTATAAGTTTCCACATGAAATGAATGGATTTACTATGTAACTATTTTTTATTATTCTATAAAACACTAAACCTATAATTTATTTGGAAAAATAATATGATTTATAAATTTAAAATAATTATAATATGTAATGTTTAAGGTCGGGTCCTTATAGTTGATATCAGATCAGGTTTTAGAAAAATTTGGAGATTATGATGATATCTTAAGAGTTATGGATATCATCATGGTTTTATAATTTTTGAGATGATCATAATTTTAGTGTCTTAAAACCCCACTTAAGGCTTTACGTTTTGAAATTTTAAGCTGACTTATAGTAGTTTTAGATACATTCATATTTTTGAGGTAATTATGGGTTACAACTTATGGAGGTGAAAAATGAAAGGTATGAGATAACCATTGAGGCCAAAACATGTTATTATGTTTTAGGAATTTATCATATTTTTGGAATGTTATAAGAATTATATAGTTTTAGAAGAAGGACAACCTGCATGATGGGTGACAACCCGTCGCGTTTGGCAAGGCAGTAGGAATCTAACCCCCAACCGAAGGGAGACAAGGGTGCATCACCTACCACTGGCCTATGTGAATTCCAAGTTAATATTAATTTTTCATTTTTAGTTAAATTATTGGTATATGAAGAATAGGTTAATTTTTAGAACAAATCTTTTATCGAATAGATAACCATGGTCTTGGAAAAATGATTTGGTGATTAAGTGATTAATGTTATTTTAGAAGATTTTCACTATTTTGGGAACCCTATATGTTCAAAATAAATATAATAATATGGAATTTTATTTTAGAATTGAATTTTGAATTATATTTTGGAAGAATTTGTGATTTTACTATGGACTTATGGTGGAAATAATTATCAAATCTTGGATATTATATAATTCAGAAAATTAAATATTTTTTGTATGAGATCCTAAGAGTGATGGATGTTATTATGAGATAAATGTAAAAAAAATAATCCTAGAAGAATATGGTATCAAATCCTTCCAACTTTTGGGTTTCAATCATATTTTTGACTATTTTGATGAATTTTAAGGATAGTAATTAGTCGAATGGTCTATATTGAACATTGAGTATTACTATCTAATTTTATAGATTAATGTAGTTTTTCATCAAATAATGGTTTATTATTTTAAAATAATTATCTTATCCTAACCATTATGATTTTGGTTGATGATTCAAGATATTATAAATATATATTTAATCTTTGTTGGACTATGTGATTCTCTAAAAGTTAATTTTAGTTCTTTAACTATGAAATATTCATCTTGAATAGTCATCATTTGGAGAAAAATATTAGTTCGTGGTGGGAATTTATTAAAGGATGAAACTCTTCTTGTTAAGTAAGTATATTTTACTATTTTATTAATCCGGGTAGGAAAACAATTCCTCAACCCTATGAAAATTTTATTGAAATAAAAAATTTATTCGTTTATTTTTATCAATGGTCTTTTGACCCATCACATATTTATAGTTTTGGGATGGTTAAATTCTCCATGATCATGTTATCTATCACTCTCTATTAGTATTTGGAAGTTATCTTTCTCTTCCATGTCTGTGTTTTCCTACATAGAAACTTAGTATGTGTTATCTCATGTGACCTTCATACATATCTTAATTTCTTTTAAAGTGGAAGTTTCATTAATCTTTTTTTCCAATGTGGGATTTCAATAAAGGTATTTTGAAAAGTTAAACCATTGTTACTGTGAACAAATTCAAAATTATGAGGACATAGTTTCAAGTGGTATAATGTAACATATTGAGTTTTTTGAAATAATTACTATGTTCAATAGCGTACATGATACACCACATCGATTCTAATCAAAACACTAAATATTATTTTTTTTAAATGTTACCATTATAATCTATCTATTAGAATGATAGGTATGAATAGGATTAAATGAATTATCCAAATATTGTTTACCCACATAGAAACACATATATATATATAATTAATTATTTTAAAAATTAATTATAAATGAATGTAAAACCCTTTTTAAAATAAAAGGAATGTTTCACTAAAAAACTATTTAAATGTGTACAAGTGTATTTTATTCCAATAAATGAACAAATCACCCTTGTGGGATTATATTCATGAAATTTATAAATAATATATTAAATTAATATTTAAAATTCACTTCATGTTTTTTTAGACATGATATAATAACAAATCCTATTTTACACATAATAAATGTATTTTTCAAAAAAGGAAGTTTTGTCGCCTTTCGATGGCTCACATATTTTAAATATAGTTTTTCAAAATTTTATAAATTTTATTTGACAAAATAAACTTTTTATTTGAAATCATAATATCAAAATTTTCTTTTTTTGAATTTTTTTTGTTTTTCTGATAAGATTCATGTTTTAATAAATAGTGAAAAATGCTACATTTTAATTGACAAAAATGTTTTCATCCAAATAATTTATTATTTTAAATTATATTTATAAATTGTTTTAATGTATAATTTGATTAAATATTTATTATTTAATATAAATTAGGTTATTAGAATAAATTTCTCATTGAATTTGGATATAAAGATATTTCAATCTTTTGGACATTTTTTCTTTAAAATTGTGTTTTCTCTGTCCATCAATGGTATTAATTTTTAATTAATTTTTGAAAATTATTTTTTTGAATATTTAAAAATTGATTATATATTTGGAATAAAAATTTACCAATTTAGTAAATAGGTCCCTTTTATTTTTGAAAAAAAATATGAATACTAACTTTGGTAAATTTTATTGTCACAGTTAATGGTAAATCTGGTAATTAAGGGTAAAAATAATATTATAAATATTATAAAATTACCATGAAACTTTTTCTAATTTTATTTTATGTGTATTTTTATTCAATCAGAATTAATGGATTGGTTATGAGACCATTTATGTACTTTTGGAAGATAATATAACCTTCATAATATTATATTCAAAGGAAAGTGGATTTTTTCATACTTTTATTTTTAACATGAGAAATATTTTTAATATGGGATTATATGTGCGATATTTTTGAATTTAAAGAGTATATACATGTATAAAATATTTATATACATCGTGATAATTTATTTATAATTTTTAGAGATAATATAATTACCCTAATTAGTGACACAATGATGATGCGGTAATTGTTTAATTAATGGAAATATCAAATAGATTATATTAAAAATATTAAAATAAATATAATATGACATTATTAATGTCATAAAGAAATTTATTGATTAATATGAATTGTTTGGGATAATTTAAAAGAGTTTTTTTTAAGATGTAATGTTGTTATGATATTTTTAAAAAGGCACGCGATGAATAGTGTGAAAATTCACATTGATGATATTTTAAAATAAAAATATATTATTAAATTAAATAAAATTTATAAACTTATAAAATAAGGAAATATTATTGGTATAAGTATTAAAATTTCATAAATTACTTGTTTATTGGTATTTTTTTATTTTATAGTACTGATATTAACCCTCAAAAGTTAAATTACATGATATCATGGAAAGAATTCAAAAGGTTAAATAAGGGTTAATGTTAAAACATAAGGACTAAAAAATAGTCAAAACATATCTATTTTTTATTGGATGAAGTGATTTACATCCAAAAGTATCCAATATTCTGAATTAATAAGTTTTTATACATTTGGATTATAAAATTAATTTATATTAATTTAATATTTTGAATATTTCAAAGAGGGTCCCTCCCCTCTCTTATAAAAGGACGCCTCTTATCCTCTATTACTCACACTTCATAACCTATTTATTTTGGATAATATCCCACAAAATATTTTCCTATAATCTCTCCCCACATTCTATAGCTCTTATTTTAGGCATAATACAATTCTTCTATGACTTAAGATGTTAAACAAAGGAGGTGGTCTGAGGAAGAGGTATAGTTTTTAATCAAGTATTTATATTTTATTTCTTCTTCCACTTCCTTCAAATATTATTAAACCACTATGAAATAATAAATATAGTATAATAAATATACCTAGATTTTATTATATTAATATCATCACCTAAATGTATCTCCACTTCCATCAAATGGTAAAAAATTATCATTCGTGTGTACGACGAACTATCGTCTTGCAGACTAACGTAATTCTTTTTCCATCATCATCTCTCAAGATAGGTTATAATGATGGAATTTATGTTTATATATAATATTAATGAAATATTTATCATTATTAATTAATAATATATCATATATTTCATACTTTTATATTCACATAAAAATGATAATGTTGTTCGGGCGTACGTGTGAACTATCACCTCCACAAAGTGATGTGATTAATTTTTCAGTGCGACATCAAATAGATTATATATATAAGTATATTTAAATTATTAATATAATATTTATGATATTATGATCATTCTATAAATATAAAATATTTTTTACATTATTTCCATAATGATTATTGAAAAATGGAAACATTACTCAAGTGTACGTACGACCTTCCATCATCATGATTATAATGTAGTTAACTTTTCATTACCATGATAAATTGTCTTATTTAAAAGTATAATTTATGAATAAAAATAAAAATAATTAAATGAATATTACTCTATAGATGGTGGACTAATGACGAGTTTGACTATTGATGTCAAACCAAAGTCATTTTGGACTAATGCACCAAATATTTTCAAAACACCTGACATGAACTTAAATAATTAAGTAATTATTATAATATAATAATATGGTAATAAGTGACATAAAAGTGAAAATATACTTGTAAATTTTCTAAATAAATTAAATTATTAATATAATTTTATCATTCTGGAATAAAAAGTAAATATATGATGAATCAGACTCAAGTTCAGGGACTCTTTAACTAAATTTTTTTTTAAATGTTTTATAGATTTATTCTTTTAAATATTTATCTTTTATGTCCAAGTTTTAAAAATGGTTTTTATGAATGGATTTATATGGACATTAATGTTTTAAAATGGTAATTTTGGAATTTATTTCAATTGTTTCAAAGTTTTATGGGACACTTTTATTTAAAAAACACTTTTCAAATGTTTAAAATGTTTTTTGAAAATGTATTGATTATTTATATAACATGAAATGTTTTATTATAAGTGAAAATGAAAATTTAAGAGTGAAATATTGAAAATTACAAGACTTTATTTGTTATTATTATATAAGGGTACTTGGATATTTTATGGGTAGTTATGTTATAAACCATGGATGGGTGGTTCCATGATAAACCAAGGATGGGTGGTTACATTATAACCTCTAATTAATTGGGCATGGAAGTCAACTATATGGTTATTCAAGTTATTAGAGTGAAATGTATAGAAGTCGATTGCTAAGTTATTAAATTTTAGTTTAATTATTTCCCATGTTACCTACTTAACTTTTATATGCTTTCTTATGATTTTTCATGTAAATAATTTTATTTTCAAAATCTAAGATAATGAAATTTTTAAAATTATGATCCCTTTTCATGGTAAAAGATGTATGTTTTTTAGGAAATGTTTTATGTGTTTTCACTAGAATAATGGTTTCCTTTCCTTTAAGTCCCTTAGTGATCTTTTTTCACATCCCATGTTATAAAAAAATCACAGGGTTTAAGGAATAATTGGTTAAATTATGAGATAAATTGAAATTTGTGAATATATATTATCATAAGAAATCATGTTTCATTTTAAGATTTTTTCTTTATTGAAAAAAAAGTGATACTGAATATAACTTTCCATATGTAATTTATGGTTTTACTTTGTATAATTTTTCCCTAATTCTCTAAAACTCTAAAACAAAAATATTTTTAGGAAAATAATGATATTTATAGTTTTAATATAACTGGAATTTGTAATGTTTAATGATGGGTCCTTATAAAAATTCCACCCATAGAATCTATGAAATAACTAAGAGTGGATTAAATCACTGACTAATAATTCATTTTTTTCTTTTTAAATTTCAAAAAACATTCTCCACTTGTTAGTGTTTTATGAATTCATTTTCAAATTGACACATTCACAAACATAATAAGGTTCAATATATTTAAAATTTTAACCTTTAAAAATCATAAGGAAAATCAATTATGATATTCATAATCACTTGTGATCACACTACCCACTTCTATAAACCTATACAATAAATTAATTAGGGATTATTAATGAACTTTAGATATAATATAGTGTCTTAAAAGTGTTTATAAATCCCACATAGTTATGTTAAAGTAGTAAAGTTTCACAACAATTGGTGAGACTTCTAAAAGTTTTGGCAACAACTGTATTGTCACTATACTGGTTCTTTCTCTCTAACATGCACAATCACAAGTCTATTATAAGGTTCCAACCTTAAAAATCACATAATATTGAAGTTAATAATTAAAATTGAGGATATTTTCATTTTTAGAGCTTTAGATAATTAGGTCATAACATATACATAACAATTTGAATATTACATGTAGACATTTCTACTCGGTATAGATTTTTTTCATAAAATAAAAACTCTTGAAAAAAAGAGTCTTGTATAGTTCCATAATTTGGACATCATTAATTTTCTTTGATCCCATCCATGAACTTATTCATCTTTAAGTCTTATGAAAAACGTTTCAAAAAAAATAGGGATGAGCATAAAAAGCTCAGAAAGGGATACACAAAGAAGTAAAACTGTTAGTTTTTCAAAACAACAAGTAAACCATGAATACTTTATCATAAGTAATAATTTTCACCTTTATAAAGTAGTAAATAATCTTCACTGAATAAAATATCATTTATTACCCTTTTTTAACCAAAATATTTCCATAAAACCCATATAAATAACACATTACATATAAAGGTTTCTTAGGACATAAGCATACTTAAAGGGAATAACCATACGGTCGACTTCCACACATATCTCTAAATGGAATAGCCATATTTCTGACTTCCATACACAATTCATTAAAGGTTATAACATAACCAACCATCCTGGTTTATAAAAAAACTACCCATAATTTGGGTTATCAAGATATTTAAATAATCAATCACTTTCAAAAAACCATTTTCAATACAAAAACACCCAAAAATAGAAAAAGGTATTTCTTTTACTTTTAAAAATATTAAGTCTTATAGAGGAAGCCAACTAACGATTACGGCAGCAGAGAGGTCATTCTCACTGAAAACATTAAAAAATTACTTTTTTCATTTAGTAAAATGCTTTGTAGAAAAAATATTCCATTTGAATGAAATTAAAATTCAATGGTTTTTATTATATATTGTATAAAATAAGGAGGTGTATATTATCCAAACATGCCTCAATGAAAGGAGATTGAGATGAAGTCCCTTCCCTCGTGTCCGACTTGACCCATTTATTCTTTAATTTCACGAATAATAAACATAAGTTAATTTATAATTGTTTAAGAACCTTTTAAAATTTTATTATTCCTTTTGTATCACTTTTTACCTTTCTATAACAATTATTTAATTATTTGAGTTCATATCCGACATTTTTTTGATGTTCAGAAATTGAGTAAAAAATGAACTTGTTATAATTATAAATTATCCATGTGGTCAAAATTCTATTATCTATAGAATTATATTCATGAATTATATATCATATATATCATATATATCCTTTATATATGTATTTAGAATATTCCATAACATTTGGATATATTAAAATGAAATGCACCGTTCATGGAGAGGGTAAGCCGTACGTACGCGTGAACGCTACTTCAATTTCATTTTTTTCATTTTAAAAGTAATGAAAAACAAATTATAAAAAGGAATATTATTATTTAATTATAATATCATATTTTATATACGTTATTTATGTTCATTAACACCATCCTTTATACGTTCCATGTATGGTATGAACCAGTCAGATCACTTTGAGGGGGTGGCAGTCCGCACTTCCTCAAATGAAATTATCAAATATATATATAGCATGAAAATCATAATGGTATGTTATAAAAAATAATTAAAGAATAATATAGATAAAATAAATATCATAAATATAATATATAATTACAGTGCCATTATAATGGCCACCATAAGAGGTGGTAGGAGAAGATTGAAAACTCATTGTTTCATGAGGTAGTAGTTCACCGTCCACAGAAACATTATGTTCTATACCCAATAGATAGAGGGGTGTATAAGTTTAGTTCAAATACTTCTCATAAAAACAACCTAGTATATTTAGGTTACTGGTTTTATTATGTAAACAAAGAATAAAAAGATCATATGGAGCGAAGAAGTAAAATAAAAGAAGATAACTTGATGAAGATGTTACCTTTAAATCGGGTAAATCTCTTTGGTTTGAACCAAAATGCTTTATTGAAGTGCCTCATGCCTAATTTAAGGCTTATAGGTTAAATATAGGGATATTGGGAACTTATTTGGGCAGATTTTGGATGATCCAATGGGCTTTAGAGGTGTGAGTAATGGGTTAGATGTGAAAGTCTTTTATAAGGGGGAGGAGGGGCTCTTTAGGAATGTTTGAAAATATTATATGATTATAAACTGATTTTTTGTTTCAAATGGTCCAAAACTTATTTAATTCAAATATTAGGTTCATATAAGTCTAAATAGAATCATTCAATATTAATTGGATAGGTTTTGGATTATTTTTAATCCTTGTCATTTTTATTTAACCCTTTGTTAACTTATTTAACAATTACCATGTTCTCTTGTATATTCATACTATATGGTTAATATAGTTACCATAAAATGACAATAGAACCAAAAGTGGTTTATTAATGACATTATCAACCTTATTTAAGTAATTTGGCCAAATCTTAGCTTTTTATAATTATTATATCAATTAATAAAATATTGATTGATTTAAAAACTCATTTATGACAATATAAATACTATTCATATCAAGACATTTAAAAAATAAATAACAACTTTATTCTTTCAAAAAACAAAAAATAATTAAAATATCACAAGTCATAATCATCCCTAAAATTCTTGGATGGCATAAACTTTTTCAAAATAAATTTATTTTAACATTTATGATCTTATTTATTTAAAACATTCATTAATGAGATAATCATTACATCATTGTTGTGTCATAAATAAATTTATTAATTTAATGCCTAAAAATTATAAATAAAATATGATGATGTAGGAAATATTTTTATCTTTAAAAAAATATTTATAGTGGAAGAGACCTGTTGGACCCTCTATGATATTATAGTTTTCATAATCACAAATAATGTCAATATACAGATTCTACTCTTTCATTTCATTTTAATATCTATAAGTAAATAAATTATTTCATTTACAAAAATATACATAAATAAGTCAATAACCTATATTCATGAATAAATATGTTTAAAAGTGTATTTATACTTCTTTTTTTGGATAACACTTAGTCTTGTAATGATTTTTGTAATACAGAAGCTTCATAATCTTTTTAGATTCCCCCGCACCGATAGTATGGTTCGACACACCAATGTTCGACGCACCAATGTTCGACACACCGATGTTCAACAAACCAATGTTTGACAGACGTATGTTCGACACACCGATGTTCGACACACCTATGTTTGACACACCGATGTTTGACACGCCGATGTTAAACACACCGAAGATTGACATACCGAAGTTGACAGACCGATGTTTGACACACCAAAGATTGACATACCGAAGTTGAAATACCGATGTTCGATACATCGAAGATTGACTGACCGAAGTTGATAAACCGATGCTAACACACCAAAGATTAACAGACTGAAGATTGAAAAGCCGAATATGATAGACCAAAGATGACACACCAAAGATGACACATTAAAGATGACACACTGAAGTCGACAGACATATACTGACACACCGAAGATGACTCGCCGATAGTCAAAAATAACTATTTTGATTTTATTAATTAAAATGTATTTCTAACCGTCATATTTAGAAAAATTAATGTTTCTGACATTATTTAATATTGTCTGTAGGAATATTTGTAGATAGTACGAGGTACATGAACATGCAGATATCTTCATGTGTAGTGGACCCTAAAGTATAAAAGGCATCCAACTTCCACTTAAAAGACACGGCGAAGAACATACTGAAATATAGACTGTGTGAATAAGAAAATAGAGGAACCCAAATCTTGAGATCATAAGAAGTTTCTAACAAGCAACATTCTGGTGAAGATCACTATACATCAAAACATTAAAGAGCAGAACCTTTTCACACCTAGAAGCTGGATTACAAAAACTATGATACTCTATTCTAAATCCAACTTCCAGAAGAGGACTCGAATTTCATTTTCTCTATATCCAATGAGTCCAGATCTTTACTTCACATCACACATAGATTGTTAAACTCCATTCTTCTTTATTAAACTATTTTGTGATATTGTAGTTACTATTTGAGTAGTGTATATATATGTTTGTATCACACACTCTGTCTCCTAAGAATAACTTTAAGATACCAAAATATCCTCACTCTCAATCCCTTCTTACACTTATATCCCACGAAGAACTATGGAAGAGATCATGTGTGATCTGTTTGTCAGTTATTCCCATGAATAGGTATGGTAGAGGTGAAGTGTGACCTGGACAACCTGTGTGTTGTTGTGAACCCCTATCCAGGGTGTGGATCAAACGTTTATCAATATAAATAGCTTGGTAGCAGGTGATCACCAAGTGGAGAGGACTAAGTCTCTACTTGAGACTGAAACTCTTGTTTTATCTGTTGTGTTGTTTATCTTATATTTTTATCTATTATGTATTTCTGGCATTAAGATAAACTAAACTTTGATAGTTAGTTTAGAAAGTGTTTACATGTATTTTGAATTAGTAGTTTTGTTTCGAATGTTTTACTAATCTTTATATTGTTAAATCTGAGAACTAATCAATCTTCTGGGAACTAAATTGAACCTTAAATAGTTTTATAAATTCACTACAAACTGAAATTGTGTTTATTTTCGTAGGGGGATATTATTTTGTAAAGAAAATTTTTAATAGAAATTTTTATAAAAACTCAATTTACCCCCCTCTTGAGTCATCTAATCTGACCAAAATTTGGAATCATAGGAATTTGAAAGATATTAGTTTTTCAAATTATGCCAATTGTGATTATAGTTGTGTTTCAAAGATCATAAAATACATGTTATTTCTAAATTTTTATCTCTTTGAAATTAATTTACTGTCTTAGTCATGGAAAATAGAATGGAATGGGATGCTACCAATATACCACCTTTCTTTAATGGAACTAACTATGATCAGTGGAATCTTAAAATGAAAATACATCTAGAAAGTATAGGATTTGAAATCTGGACTGCTATTGAATGTAAATATGCAATACCTGAAACTTCTAGAAACACTTGGGATAAACCTACCAAGACTGCCTATAACAATAATTGTAAATCAATGAATGCTTTTTACTGTGCAATTGGATATAAAGAGTTTAACTATATCTCTTCTTGTAAAACTGCTCATGAAATTTGGGATACTCTATTTGTTTCTCATAAAGGGACATATAATGTTAAATAAATTTGATTGAATACTTGTAATATCAAAAACGAAAAATTTATAATGAATTATGATGATTCAGTTTATGATATGTATCTTAGGTTCAATGAAATTTTGAATACCATTATTTCTTTAGGAAGAGAAGTAAATTCTAAAGAGCAGATCATGTGGATTCAGCGATGCTTAACAGAAAGATGGAGTGGAATGTCTATGTCTATTAGAGAATCATTTGATATTGATAATATTCCATTGAAGTAATTGACTAAAAATTAATGATATATGAAGAATATTTGAAGGTAAATCAAGAGGAGGATGAACCAAAATGAAAGTATGTAGCTTTCAAGACAACTGCATCCAAAAGTAAAGACAAAGAGACAGTTCAAGATGCTGTTGAAAGCTCAAGCAGTGATGAAGTTGCTTCAGATAGTGATGAAGAAATGGCCCAGTTAGCTAGACGGTTCAAAAAATTATATAGGAAAAAGAAGTTTTTCAAAAAAACTTAGTTACAAAAGAAAGTATGATAAAAAGAAAAATTGGGAAAAAAATTAGAAGAGAAATGATAAATTATAAGAGATAATTTGTTACGAATGTAAAAGGAAAGTACATATGAAGGCTGACTATCCAAAGATGAAATACAAGAAAAAGTATGAAAATAAGGATATAAGTTATAAGAAATAAATAAAGGCCACCTGGAGTTCCTCCGAGGACAACTCAAGTGAATCTGGATCTTATCAAAATGATAAAGATGATATGTATAATATGTGTTTCTTGAAAAACACAACTGAGGTAACCTTGACTCTCCTGCACATAAATCTTATTATTCTGAAAGTGAATCTGAAAATATGAAAAATGGTGAATTATTTGAATATTGCAACATGTTGGAAGAAACATGTAATGAGTTGAAAGATAAGTATAAATCTTTGAATAAAGAACATGGTCTTACTCTGACTACTAAATCTGAAATTACAACTGAAAAAGAGAAAAATGCCCAACTTCTCAAAGAGAACAATGAGTTAAAAATATATAATGAACAATTGAAGAAAGACGTAGAAAAGTTTACTAATGGTAAAAATACACTTACTCAAATTATTGGTAAAAAAATAGCTCCTAAGTATACTTATGGGATAGGATATCAACAAGGTCAAAGGAATTTATATAAATAAAATTTTGAAGACAAATCTGGAAAATCTGCTACCTTTTTCAAAAACCAGAAGTGTAATGCAAGTTCCAGTTCCACAAATTCTTTTACTGTATCTAATTCTTCACGACAAAATAGTTTGTATCTTTTAAATAATCTATATTATACATATTGTAAACCCATAAGACAGTTGTGGGTTCCTACGGCTTATATTACTAATGTATGTGGACCCAGAAAAATGTGGGTACCAAATTCGTTTCTTGGTTAAACTGTTTTATAGGTAAACTGCCTAAAGAGTTCCTGTAAAAAGTTGTGGTACTTGGACAGTGGGTTTTCAAGACATATGACAGGGGATTTTTCAAGCTTTAAAATTATTAATATGATCGATGGAGTACATATCACATTTGGTGACAATGGTAAAGGAAAAATCATCGGCCTAGGCCAGATTGGTAACCCTAACTTAATTTCAATTTCTAAAGTACTGTATATTGATGGACTAAAGTATAACCTACTCAATATATCTCAACTATGTGATGATAAATTCAATGTTAAATTCAAGAATGATTCATGTCATGTTTTTTATTCCAAGAATGATTTAGTATTTACTACTTGTAGAAATGATAATGTATATGATATAAATCTAGACTCACTAGCCTCACAGAATGTCTCTTATCTAAATTCCTTTCACAAAGAGTCTTGTATATGCAATAGAAGACTAGGAAATTTTAATATAAATTCTCTTAGGAAGTTAACAAGAAAATGATTAGTTATAGACTTACCCAAATTAGAGTTTCCATAAAATAAATTATGTAATCCTTGTCAAAAATAAAATCAACATAAAATCTTTTTCAAACCAAAGAAGAAGTAACTACTTCTCAACCTCCAGAGTTGGTTCACATGGACTTTTTTAGACCATATAGAGTTTCAAGTATCAATGGAAGACACTATGTTTATGTTCTCATTGATGATTTCTCAAGGTACACCTGGACCTTTTCCCTGGCTCATAAAAGTGAAGCGTGTTCACACTTTACAAAGTATTCTAGGACTGTAGAAAATCTTAGTGGATTTTAGATTAAATCCTTAATAATTGATCATGTTCATGAGTTTGAGAATAAAGATTTTGAAGCCTTTTTCTCACAAAATGTCTATAATAATAACTTCTCTTCACCTAGAACACCTCAAAATAATGGTGTGGAAGAAAGAAGAAATAGAACCTTACAGGAAATTGTTCAGACTATGCTCATTGAATATGATTTACCCATTTATTTCTGGGATGACGCTATAAATATAGTTTGATACATAATAAAAAGATTCTTAATTAGACCGATTCTTAAGAAAACACCTTATGAGTTATAGAATAATAATAAATCCAAAGTAGATTATTTTAAAGTGTTTAGATGTAAAGTTTATATTCTAAACACTAAAGATAATTTAGATAAATTTACTTCCAAAAGTGATAAAGGAATATTTCTTGGATATTCTACATCAAGAAAAGCCATAGAGTCTTTAATAAGAAAACCAAATGTGTGGAGGAATCTGTACACGTCAATTTTGATGAAGCATATCCACATGAGCCCAAGACCTCACTAGAAAATATTGAAGAGGATATGTCCAATCTGAAAATTAATGATAAAACCTCAAATCATCATGTGAAGGAATCTGGGAAAACTTCTAGTTCTGGAAATTCTCCACATCCTAACCATAGTGTACCAGATCAACCTGACCAACTTGAAATATCAAGTCCTAATTTCTCTAGACCAACTAGGACCCTTAAAAATCATCCATTAGATGTTGTTGTTGGAGATTTAGATAGAGGAACACAAACCATAGATTCCTTGAGAAACCAGGTTGAACATCAAGCCTTCTTGTCACAAATTAAACCTAAAAAATATCAATGATTCAATCAATGATGTATTTTGGGTAATGTGCATGCAAAGAGAACATAATTAGTTTGAAAGAAATAATGTTTGGAAACATGTAAATAGACCTAAATATAACATGACCATATGAACCAAATGGGTGTTTAGAAATACGGTAGATAAAGTTGGAAATATAGTTAGAAACAAATATAGACAAGTTTCACAAGGATATAATCAAGAAGAGGGAATTGATTATAAAGAGACTTTTGCACCAGTATCTAGACTTGAGGCAATTAGGATCTTGCTTGCCTATGCAGCACACTTGGATTTTAAACTTTATCAAATTGATGTTAAAATTTTATTCCTAATTGTGTATATAATTGAGGATGTTTTTGTTGAAAAACCACTAAGTTTTACAAATTCACATTTTACAAATCATGTGTTCAAATTATCGAAATCTTTATATGGTTTTAAACAAGATCCAAGAGCTTGGTATGAAAGTTGAAGTAATTTTCTTATTTCTAAAGATTTTACAAAAGGTCTCATAGATCCTAATTTATTTATAAAAATTGTTTCAAAAGAAGTTTTAATATCCCAAATATATGTAGATGGTATTATCTTTGGATTTTCTAACAATTCTTTATGTAATTATTTTTCAAACATAATGCAAAGAGAGTTTGAACTGAGTTTAATGGGTGAAATTAAATATTTTATCGGATTACAAATATTTCAAAATAAAGAAGGTATTATCTAAAATCAAATTATGTACAAAAAAGATATGGATTTGATAGAATTAAGAGTAGTTAAAATCCTATGATTTCTACATATAAGTTAGATCTTGATGAAAATGGAAAATCAATTTATCAAACTACTTACAGAGGAATGATATGAAGTTTTCTATACTTAATAGCTAGTAGGCCAGATATTATGTTCAGTGTGTGTATTGTGCGAGATTTCAAGAAAACCCAAAGGTGTCACATCTAAATAGTGTTAAAAGAATTTTCAAATACCTCAAGTATACGACTAACTTAGGACTGTTCTATCCAAAAGGACAACCTTTTGTTTTAGTTAGTTATTCAGATGCTGATTTTGGTGGATGTAAGTTTGACAGAAAGAGTACCTCGGGAACATGTCACTTTTTGGGGACGTTACTAATATCATGGTGTAGTAAAAAGAAAAATTTATTTATATTATCAACTACTGAAGAAGTGTACATTGCTACCAGTAGTTGTTGTTCACAAATTTTGTGGTGAAACACACCTTATTAGACTATGGATTTCAATTCATACATATCCCCATAAACTGTGACAACACATGTTCTATTAAAATTTCTTAAAATACAATTACTCATTCTAGAACAAAGCATATTGATGTAAGACATCAATTTTTGAGAGATCATTATCAAAAAGGTGATATAACTCTTGAGTTTATTGGTACTGAACATCAGCTTGTAGATATATTCACTAAAACCATAAATTCTGAGAAAATTAATTACATCATGCATGAACTAGGAATGATAAATCAGTAGAAACTGATCATTAAAACTGACCTTCTTGAAACCAGTCTCTTGAAACTGATCCTTGAAACCGATCACATGAAAATGATCCTTGAAGTTAGTCTCATAAAACTGATCCTTGAAACTGATCTCATAAAACTGATCCTTGAAACCGATCACATTAAATCGATCCTTGAAACTGATCTCAAGAAATGGATCCTTGAAACTGATCTCATGAAACCAATCCTTGAAACTGATCTCATGAAACAGATCCTTGAAACCGATCTCATGAAACTGATCCTTGAAATCGATCACATGTAATTGATCCTTGAAACTGGTCTCATGAAACGGATCCTTGAAACTGATCTCATAAAACTGATCCTTGAAACCGATCTCATGAAACCAATCCTTTAAACCAATATCATGAAACCGATCTTTGAAACTAATCTCATGAAACCGATCCTTGAAACGATCTCATGAAACAAATCCTTCAAACCGATCTCATGAACCCGATCCTTGAAACCGATCTCATGAAACCGATCTTCTTGAAACTGATCTCTTGAAACTGATTCTTGAATATGATCCCTGAACCTGATTTATCGTCACCGATGTAGTTAAGGTTTTTTTCATAAATTCTGTATGTTCTAAATAAAACAAAGTTGTTTTACTTCCTTCTTGCTGCATTTAAATTCTTTTGTTTTACAATTTACAATCACTAAATGATATATTTAGGTCAATATATCCCGACCTTTCACCTTCCCCTCTACCATAAATCCTTATACCCTTTTTCACTCTCCCTCTCGACCCTCGACCTCTCAACACTGTTGGAATATGAAGCCTTGACATGGCAAGGACCAAGTGTGCTATGGAAGAGCCAAGAAAATATCTTTCTACTAATCATTAGAAAGGTGAGTCCAATGGGACTGTGAAATCGATCTTGGAAAGCCAAGTGGTTACGGCTGAAAAATTTGTGTCTACTGAGTGGCTTATGTCAGGAAATTCTTTTTTATTTAAAGTGTTGGAATCTCAAGGGTGGCTCAGTTGGTTCACCAACAATGAAAGACCTTATTTTCCCAAGCTAGTGCATGAGTTCTATCAACACTTGAAGATACCCCTAGATGAAGTTGAGGCAACAAAGATAAAGTCTATGGTAAAGGGAAATGAGATAGATTTTTCATCTAAGGAATGGGTTTAATGCTGAGAGATGCCTCAAGAAGGTGTCTATGCTGACTATTCGGGTAATATTCCACCTTCCTCTAGTTTGTTCTCTTATGAAGATGCTATGAAATTGCTGAATGGAAATGGAGAATCTAAAAGGACTCTTAAAAATGAATTTTAAGGAGATGTAAGACTGATTTTTAAGTTCATTCAATATCAAATCTACCTAAGCAAGGTAGATTTCTCTGCTGTGAAATATCAAGAAGTTTTCCGGATCTATTTTTTGAAACATGGGATAAAAGAAAACCTATGTAAGTATCTAAAGGTGAATATGTATGATTTTATTAATCCATCCAATAAGGAAACCTTATTATATTATCTGAGGATGATTTCTACTATGTTGAAGAGGGTAGGTTATATGTAAGATAGAGACGAATTGGTAAGTGCATGTAGTGGTTTTTGTCTTCAAAAAAGAATTTGTAAAAGGATGAAAATCTTCTAGAACACATGGAAGAGATGTTAGTTAGGAGATGAGGAAAGGTTGTATGGGTATTTCAATCCAGTTGACCACTCTACTAGACCAAAGGATCAAGTTGATTCAGGTCTCAAACTAGGAGAGGTTCCAGTTTATTCTGATGAGGAAGATGAGCCTGAAGCACTAAGGGAAGAAGGATCTCCTTTTAATGATAGGATTGATCTTGATATTGCTTAAAGTCCCAAAGATATGTCTTATAGGCCTTATATTCCACTATTAGACTTTTCCTCAAGATAGCCTTTATTAGGTGGTGAGGAAGAGGAAGAAACTAAAGTTACTAGAGTTGGAGGTTGTGTTAGTAAATCAAATGAGGAATAAGATGGTGGTGGTGGTGGTGGTGATGATGGAGAAAATTATGAGCATGCGAGTGAATCTATAAAAATGGGGCAACAAGTAGTTGACAGATCCAGTGAAGAATCTGTACATGGGGCTGGTGATGGTGTTGAGAATATTGAACAATAGGTTTTTGGTCATAGAGATTCTAAACATGAGGACAGATCACCCCATCCTAATGTTGAAAATCAAGAGATCATTCAGGAATTGAATGATCTTATGGCTTTGGGCCAAGAGGAAGAAGATGAGGCTTAGTGCCTCAAATTGAGGAAGTTCTTGGTGGAGTTGAAGTGGCTAGAGCTCATTCAAAACCTGAAGTTCTATTGGTTCTTGTTCCTAGACAATTTATTATGGCCAGAGACAAGTATGAATAAGTTGATGATGATGATGTTGTTCTTGAGCCTTAGGGAAGAAGGGTCAGAATTGATACTATTGAGCCAAGAGACTGGACTAGGACTAGAGAGTGGAATAATGATCCATGATACATTCTGTTTGGTTTAGAATATTTCTTGGATGAGGAGAGGGTGCCTTCTCCTCCTTCCTCACAATTCCAAGTTGAATCAGAACTTGTTGCACCTCTTCCACAAGTTGCACCTCCAGCAGTAGATCCAGTAGCTCACACAGTGCCCAGTGACTATGTTACTAAGGATGAATTGGAACAATTCAAAAATGATTTATGTGAGTCTGTGATATCCTCATTTGGATCCATAAGTGAATTATCCACCTCCATAGGTATCTCAGATGCTGATGCAGCAAAGATTTCAAGAATAGTGATCTAGGAGATTCAACCACATCTCATTAGGATAGTAGAAATCATTATTAAACAAAATACCTTACTAAGAGAAGAAGTAATAAAGATGATAAATGAGTTAAATTCTTAAACCTCTGACTTCAAGGCCTACTTTAGTGGTGTTAAGGAACTTCTAAAGAACTTGGTAACTCATCTACTCATTGTGTACCTGAAGAAGTTGATAGAAGAGCTTGGGAAAATGTTGACTGGCCCATCCAGTTCTAGGAGTGGGAAAAGTGTTGTTGCTGATTTGGAGTCTCTCAAGGGTGTGAGGAGAGCGGAACTCCAAAAACATAAAAGTGTTTCAGACAAAGAGAATCTTGAAAAGGTATATAGAAATATAGATCTTGTGTACAATATAGTCAAGAATTGCACAAATCAAGCCTCTATAGCTCAGAGAGAAATTCGAGAAAAGGTGGATAAGTATTTCACTAAGATATACACCAAGAATGATATCATCAATAGCTTCAAGTATCTTGCATAAAATCTCATAATTCCTCTAGTCACATAATATTTCAAGAAGCAGGTCACTCAATTATAGTAGTTTACCCATTTTCTGACTAAATTTATTGAAAATAAGGATGACTTTGAGAAAGCCATGCAATATGGTGGTGAAATCGTTAATGACCTCATCAACCTGTTCAAACCTTAACTACATGTTTAGGCCGAGGATGTTGTGGTCCCTCCTATTGATGCAATTGGTACTGCCTCTCGGCCTCCTACTCAAATGGTTGTCTCTCATGCTCTTTCCATACATGTTGTTATCTTCATACCACCTCTTCCCTCTGTCACTCCCAAACCTTCTCCTCCTCCCTCTGATCCTTCAGACAAAGGAAAATCTCCTCAGCCTCCAAACCCTTAGTGATGAATTGTATTTTTTATAGGGATTTGATCTTTTTGTTTGACCTATAATTTTATGCCTCTTAATTAAAATCCTTATGGTGTCTTTTTTTTCTGTTATTTCTCTTTACTACTTATTTTTTATTTTTCTAATCCCAAAAGGGGGAGAAAATAATGCATACATTATTTATCTAAGGGTGGGATTTTCTAGTTTAGGACACATGGAATGTACTCACCTTAATCAATTTATTGAGGGGGAGATTTGTTTTAAAAATTCAAACAAGAAAAAAAACATTAGTTATATTGGATAATTACATTTAGTGTAGTATGCTATGTCAAGCTATCTATAATCTATATATTTTCATGTATTCTATAATTTTTTATTATCAAAAGGGGGGAGATTGTTGGACCCTCTATGATATTGTAGTTTTTGTATTCACAAATAATGTCAATATATAGATTCTATTCTTTCATGCCATTTTAATATCTCTAAGTAAATCAATTATGTCCTATACAAGAATATACTTAAATAAGTCAATAACCTATATTCATGAATAAATATTTTCACAAGTGTATTTATACATGTATTTTTTTATAACACTTAGTATTGTAATGATTTGTGTAAGACTGACACTTTATAATATTTTTAGATTCCCTGGCACCGATAGTATGGTTCAACACACTGATGTTCGACACACCAATGTTCGACACACTAATGTTCGACACACCGCTGTTCGACACACTAATGTTTGACACAAAGATGTTCGACACACTGATGTTAGGCACACCTATGTTCGACACATCGATGTCGACACAACGATGTTCAACACACCGATGTTCGACACACAGAATATTGACATTCCGAAGTTGACAGTCCGATGTTTGACACACTGAAGATTGACAGACTAAAGTTGACAGACCGATGATAACAAACCGAAGATTAACAGACTAAAGATTTACAAACCTAAAATGACAGACCGAATATGAAACACCAAAGATGACACACTGAAGATGACACACTTAAGTTGACAAACTGATGCTAACACACCGAAGATGACTCACCGAAGATGACTCACCGATAGTCATAAATTACTGTTTCAATTTTATTAATTCAAATGTATTTCCAACGTTCATATTTAGACAAATTAATGTCTCTGAAATTATTTAATTTTGTTTATAGGACTATCTGTAGACAATACGAGGTACATGCATGTGTGGAGATCTTCATGTGTAGTGGACCCTGAAGTATAAAAGGACTCCAACTTCCACTTAAAATACATGGAGAAGAACACGCTAAAATACAGATTGTGAAAATACGCAAATAAATGAACCCAAATCTTGAGATCACAAGAAATTTCAAATAAGAAACACTCTATTGAAGCTCAATATACATCGAGACATTAAAGAGAAGAACCTTTTCACACCTGGAACCTAGATTACAAAAACTGTGATACTTTGTTCTGAAGCCAACTTTCAGAAGAGGACTTGAATTTCATTTTCTCTATATCCAATGAGTCCAGAGCTTTACTGCACATCACACATAGATTTCTAAACTCAACTCTTCTTTATTAAACCCTATTGTGATCTTGTAGTTACTATTTGAGCATTGTGTATATTTGTTTGTATCACACACACTGTCCCCTGAGCCTAACTGAAAGATACCAAAATATCTTCACGCTCAATCCCTTCTTACACTTATATCCCATGAAGAACTGTGGAAGAGATCATGTGTGATATGTTTGTTAGTTTTTTCCACAAATAATTGTGGTAGAGGTCAAGTATGACTTGGATAGCCTGTGTGCTATTGTGAACCCCGATCCAGGGTGTGGATCAAAAGTTTATCAATATAAACTGCTTGGTAGCAGGTGATCACCAAGTGGAGAGGACTAAGTCTCTACTTGAGACTGAACCTCTTGTGTTTTTCGGTGTTCTGTTTATCTTATATTTTTATCTATTATGTATTTCTGGCATTAAGATAAACTAAACTTTGATACTTAGTTTAGCAAGTGTTTACATCTATTTTGAATCAGTAGGTTTGTTTTGAAAGTTTTACTAATCTTTAGATTGTTAAAGTTAAAAACTAATCAATCTTCTGAGAACCAAATTGAACCTCCATGACTCTTATAAATTCACTACAAACTGACTATGTTTTTATTTTCATAGGGGGATATTATTTTGTAAAGAACATTTTTAACAGAAATTTTTATAGATACTCAATTCACCCCCCTCTTGAGTCATCTAATCCGACCAACAAGACCACTTATATAACCCCATATAAAATTATTTTACTAAAAGATTATGTTTATGTTATTTTTGTCCTTACATTAAATTAATTAATATAAAGTGTCATTATCACTCCCAAGTGGCACCAAGCAGTCCCAAAATCAACACAAGGATTCCCATAGTCTGACATGTATCATAAAATAGTAATAGGACACTTGTTAGGGTTATTTAATATTATTATAACAATATTTTTTTACCCTTATTTACCAGATTTGTCCCTTAACCATGGTAAATAAAATAATTACTGAAGTAAATATTCATAATGTCTAAAATTAAAAGTTACCTATTTACACAATTAGGACCTCATATTTCCAAATATGGAATAAATTTTTACAAATTAAAAACATAGAAGTGGCATAAATTAATTTAAAATTTATTCTCAATGTCAAAATAAAAAGTGTGTTTTTAATAAATAATAAATATCAAAATATTGACACTTTTTTATGTCCAATTTCAAATTTAAATTACTTCAAATTACCAAAATTGGATTTAATGGTAAAAATATAATCTACTTCCTCTTTAAAAACAATTAAAAAGATAATCTAAACAAATAAATAAATTATATTAAAAGGTATTTTTTAATTAAAATATAACATTTTTCTTTATTCATTAAAAATGAACTTTATCAGAAAAATACCAAAATTTTACCCAAAGTAAATTTTGATGTCCCTTTTCTAAATAAGAAGTTTATTTTGTCAAATATAACATATAAATGTGAAAAAACTATATTTAAAGGGGTTTTTCCATCAAAAGGTGATAAAATGACCATTTAAAAATATTAGAGTATTTATGCTTAAAATTGGATTCATTCTCATTTAAAGCCTCTAAATTTTATTGGATAAATGTAAAAATATTAAAAAAAACATGTGTACTCAAATTGTAGTCAGTTCTGTTCATTACCTTAAATACAACAGCTCGGCATTAACTAGCATTTAAAATAATGTTATATTATTATTTTTCAGAATGACTCAGCCTTTTGTGCAATACGAGACTTCGAAGAAACCCATTGTTGCGTGTTAGGTATGCCATCGAATATGGAATCCCTTTCAAATTAAATTAATATTTAATTAACAAATATTAATAAATATAATAATATCATATTTTTTATTTACCTAGGATGTTGCATCTAGTCTTCTACCTCTTCCATTTCTTACATTATAGTGGGAAATAACATCTTATTCATCATCATTCTTTTTTCTTTTAATCTCTTTAATATATGAAATTTTTATCACACAATAATATCATTACTCTATTATATATTCTACAAATTTTTATTATTATTATTTTTCACTTTTTATATTCACTTTATTTTTTGAATATTATTTCCCTAAATTTTTTTCAAAATTCCCATAATGCCTGGAATCCTTCATTATTTTGGTCAATTATTCCCAAATTTCATCTCAATTTATCACACTATTTTAATTTCAAAATTTTGCAATAAAATTACATCCAATAATTGACCAATATATTTTCTTCTTGATTATTCTAATTATATCACCATATTATTCTTCTCAGTGAAAATTACAAAAAATATGTTATAATTACTTTCTTCTATTCTCCATCCTCATGTGCATGACAAAAGACAGCACTTGCGACATAGATTTCCTTTTTATATAGTGGGATCCTCAAACAACACACTGAATAAAAACCACTGGTTTTGATGTTTATTTAAATTTATAATATAAAAAAACCAACCCTGATTTAATTCTCCCAAAAACATCCTTTTAAAAAACCATGTTCTTTAATTTTTTTGAAGTGTAGAATATCTTATGAAGTAATCATATCTTCTAAACACTTGGTATCATATGATGTCTCAATATTATATGAAGTCTTGGAATCTTATGAGGACCATGTATCTGATGAATTCATAATTTATAATATAAATATTGAATATAATATAAAGTGGGTTTATATCTTATAAATTCTTCATATCTTACGAAGATCAAATATCTTACACATTCCTATCATCTTATGCATCTCTATGAATCATTTGAGATTAAGATACCTTTTGAGAATTCACTTCATACATGGATCATACATCTTATGTAACACCTTAATTTTTTATGGTATGTTTGTTTTTAAATAAATGTACTCACTTTGATAGCTTATGTTGCACCCAACACCAATATTTTAAAATAACATTATGTTTGATAGCTTACATTTTATAAAAAACTAAGCCTAAATAAAATCAATAATGTTATTATTTTAACACAACCATATTCAAATATCCACCAAATTGGTAGGTTGGAATAATATTTACTTTATTATGAAATATATATGAAGTTTATATTCAATAAAAATTTAATATTCTTACGAAATGAACACATATTTTTATTAAAGTTGTTTTATTCTTCAAAAAGAAATTCTTATTTCCTTCTATGTGAAAATAAATATATTAATTTTTGAAACTTTTATAAAAAAAAATTCAAATTTAAACGTCATTTTTGGACTCATCACATCAAAATTATCTTAGGGTAATTTTTTGGGAATACTCTAAAAAATTTTATTTTTGGGTTAAAAAGTAAAAATATTATTTTTAAGAAATACCATAATTTTTATGAAATAATTTTTATATTATCATAATTTCAAATTTATTAAACATTATTGTTTATCAAAATTTATTTAATTAATCACATAATACATAATTTGTTACATATAGAAACACATGCTTAGCAATTTTGAAAACCATGATCTTAACCTCAAAAAAAATTATGAACTATAGGCATAATACAATTATAATTAATTTTTATCACATTTATAAATTAAAAACATTAAAATGGATCCCATAATTTGATTCATGAGATTAAAATTATTTTATAAGTTAATTTTCATTTTTATGCATAAAAAATCTATCGTGGTAAAAAAAATATTTTTTCTAGTATATATAAAATAATGTATATAGTTAAAGATAAAAGGTAAAATCTTAAAATACCTAAAAAATAAAACATTAAATGAGTGGTTTATGTATTTATATAAATTAACCAGCCTTTAAAACATTAATCATCAATCAAATTCTTTTGAATTACTACCATCCAAGTGTGGTTGGCCTTAAATATAAAATATTCATTATTTAATTACTTAAACCCCCTCCTCATGTATAAATACCACACCTCCCCACCCAATTTCTCCCCACAATACTTAAATATTTTAAAATATACAAGAAACCCTCTCCTCATAAATATAACTAGGTCCATGTTCTTATGGTCTCGCAAAAATACCAATTCCAAGTTCCTTAAGGTGTCTTTTGTAGAGGTGATCTTCATGAGTTAATTTTCCCAAATCACCTATCTTAATTTCCTTAATTATTATACCTTATATTCACCTCATTAATATATAATAGAATAAAAAATATAGTATAATTTATGTAATCTAAATATCTTATATCTGTCCCTTTTTGTATCTCTTATTATTCAAAGAAACAAAACCATTATCCAAATTATCGTGGTTAACCGTCTCTGTGGATAATGATTTTTAATTTTCCATTACCTACTTCAACACTGGTAATGAAATTTTATTTTTATTAAATAATATTTTAATAACTATATTATAACTTATTTCATGTTCTAGAACAAATATATAGACATAATATTAAATAAAACAAAACTAGTTCATGACGGTTGGAAAACTGTAAAAATAAACGAAACATTTATCATTAACTTTTTATCAAATTAATCATCCTCAATCTAGAAATAAAAAAGAAATATGTGGAAATTTAAAATTACTTATTTGAATTAATAATATTTTATTACACTTTATGGTTTTTTTCAATCTTATAAGAACATCCATAATTATACACAAGTGAACTGACCATTAAACCATGACATGAATGGACCTGAAACAATGAAGATATTGAAATAAGATTAATGAAAAGGTGGTGAGGTATTATAAAAGGATCATATAAGGTATTATAAATATTAATATATTTTATTAATAAATTAATAATATTCTTTAAACCATTATTCATGAGGTTGAAGTATTTAAAACTAAAGAGAAGTGTGAGGTAAAGGATTTCCTAACTCGATCTCAATTCATTGGGTTGAAATTATACTCCATTGTGAGGTTACCACTTCTCCACAAAGTGGTTTATTCAAAAAATGAAAAAAAAGGTGATTTGGAGGAACCTTTGTAAGGTACTTCATCTCAATTTTCTTTTATTGGGACATATTTTTATGTTATGCACCTATAATATTTTCAAATGTTTGTATAATTTCCCTTTGACATTTTATATAATGAATTTATTTATTCTCAGGATATTTATTGATTTTTAAATGTTATTATTTCACAGATCATATGATTTGACTAATTACAAATTGATAAGGGTTTATTTCAGCACCTCATTCTAAATTATTTATTTTTAAGTCTCTATAGGGGAATATTTTCCTTCCATGTCCATGTGTTCTAAAAAAATCAAAAAAAAATTACTACTCTCCTAAAATTATTGAAAATAATTTTTACCCATGCTTTACCTTTTCAAAAAATATTTTGAAAGGAGTCTTTTTTTCTATTCTAAATGAGGTACTTTATGATTTTGATGACAAAAATACAGAAGTAATGTTTTTTTAACTTTTATGTGATGAACATAATTTATCACTATCATATAGAATTAAATAATTGAATATTACTTTTAAATTTTAAAATGTTATTTTCAAATAAAATTATTTATTTTATAATTGTGCAGTGTTTTAAAAATAAGTGATTTTCAAAGTAAAAAAGGGTATGTTCCCCAAGAAACATTCAAATAATCTCTTTAAATTATTTTCATCCATTTTAACATTATTTATTGAATCTTATATTAATTATGTAATCTAGTGATATGATTCATCATATTTATTTGGATGGTTTATGATTAGTTTTACTGGGGGAAGTATTGATATTCTATATAACTAGATTTTCCAATACTGACCATTATTAATTTGTTAAGGCATAATAATTTAGTTGTATTATTTATTCATGTGATGAATTAATTGGACCTAGTATGTGATATGTGAGGCCCTCTATATCGCCTCAAAGAATTAATAGGTCTCATGAGGCAAACTAGATTAGATTTTTGGTAAGGCCTTAACCGTTTATTTGTAGATAACTTGGTCGAGGCCTCAACGGTAAGTTTCAGATGTTTGGTATTATCAAATCCATCATTAAGAAACTATTTATTGATGTCCATGTGACTATTTCAATTTTTTAGAATATCCATGGATATGATTCAATATCATGTGATTATTTTATATGGAATTATTTGATCATAATTTATTTATTCCATGTTATTTATTTTCATGCTCAAGTAATTGTCTAAATGAATATGTTTTTAGTTATTTACCTTGAAATAATTATTTATGATTATTTGTGATATCTTCAACTATTTTCATACCCTTAATAAGAATCTAATATCAACCCTTTCTTATGTTTTATTTTTATCAGGATTATAAGAGCATTATTATGATTGAGATTCAAGGTTAATATAGGAGAATAATGGTGTTCTCAAAGGATTCACTATGTTATATTTTATATTTTCAACTATAATGTAAGATTAAAATTTTTATCTATTTTTCCAAAACTACTAGACTATTTGGTACTTTCGGATATGATTCATCGACTCTAGGAAACTAGGGTTGGGGTCTTTATAGTTGGTATCAGAGGAATTTTAGTAGAAACTTTAAAAACTATATTTATAAAAACATATATTTGAGAAACATAAACCTATAATAGACTTTGATAATATTCCCAAAGTAACCAATATTGTGATTTTTATTTTATTTATACATAAATTTTCAATTTACATAAAGTGATTTATTTATTAAAATTAACAAATTATGATTCATAAACCAATCTAGTGTATGCCATTTTTTTAAAAACGTTTCCTAGTGGATAGAATGGAAACTATATCAGTAAACTTAATCTATGTTGGGATTTACCTCCTAGAAAATATAATGATGTTGGAGATGGATCTATAATTTGATCTAGACAACTTATAACTATGCTGGGATAGCTTACTCAGGTTATTAGTAATAACCATACCCGTATGTAGAAGCTCTATCCAAAACATAGTGTAACAATTTTAGATAGATTCATGGGACAACAACCACTATCATTCAATGGGACTATGAATCCATTTATATCTGACAAAAGGATAATTTCATTTGATAAGATATGTATCTCTTTAGGAAATAATGAAAGGGTGATGTTTGTAATGGAAGTTTATAGTCTCTCTTAATATGTGGATCAATGGGGTTAATTGATTCAAAATACTAAGGAGGAAGTGGAAATAGAAAACATTCAATGGAATAATTTAAGGTAATTTTCTTGGATAAATATTTCCATCATGAATTGTGAGTGGATATGGAGAGACAAATCTGGATTATAAGAAAAAAGTAGGAAGATAATGTTTCTAATTATGAGGTAAAATTTATAAGATTGGTAAGGAATGTTATGGACTACATACATAATCCAAAGTGTAATATTGATCATTTCTTTTTATGGGTTAAATCAATTTTTCTAAAGGGAACTAGAATCCCAAACTTTGTCATCATATGAATAAATGGTCTCATGAGCTATCAAAATAGAGAAATAATTCTTTATGTATTATGACTTCAAGAGGAAATAAGATAAGAAGATGGTGGAAGATAAAATAATAGATAAAGGGAGTAAAAAATTGGGGAATTTTCAAACATGTGATACTTGTGGAAGGAAACTCTCGTGAAACTCATTAAAATGAAAATGAGTTTGCTTAAAATTTTAAGATAAAGGCCATCATGATCGTGATTAAAAGGAAAATAAAGAAGATACTGATATTAAATGATTCAGTTGTAAGGATATGAGACATTATGAAAATGACTATCTCAAGCACCCAGGAAACCTACCATAGAAGAGACTAAGGTTGGAAGTTCAAGTTTATGCAATCACAAAATTTGAGTTTGTAGTATGTAATTATATTTTGGAAGGTACTTTAATCATATCCTAAAATTTAGCTAATTCATTATTAGATTCTAGATCATCTCATTCTTTTTTATCTTCCTAGTTTTCCAAAAAAAATAGACATTTCCTATTTAACTTACGATGGGAGTTTATAGTCAAAACCCCTAGTGGAAATCTCATTATAAAAAAGAAATTTTAAGCAGTTTCTATTGTGACACATAAATGTACACTATTTTCTGATTTTATTATCATATTGATGGTTTATTTCAATATAATCCTTTTTATAGACTAGATTTAAAAATATAATGAAAAAAATATTGAAAAGAGAAGGAAATTTTGATTCATTATAAAGATATGGAATTTATTATCTTTATGTGGGATAATTTATCTTATGAGGCGTATCTAGATCCACCTATAGTAGATATTTTAAATGATATTCTTGGAGAAGAAGAGTAAAAAACCAATTAATGAATAAAGAAATCTTAAAATTTAGGATGTACCTATTGAATAAGAACACATTAATGTATTTCTAGATAAATTGACTAGATATCCACCAGATCAAGAAGTCGAGTTTTCTATTAATTTAATCTATGATGAAAGACCAATATCAAGGAATCATTGTATAATAGAAACTATTGAGTTAATGGAATTGAAGAAATAACTATATTATTTGAGTGGTAATGGAATTTTATGCCCTATTTTTTCACCATGGGGAGCCCATTTTCTTTTCATTTATAATAAATATAGATCTTTGAGGTTGTGCATTGATTATAGGGAAATCAAGGTTTCCATGATAAATAACAAGTATCCTTTACCTCGTATTGATGAATTGTTTGACCAATATCATGGTGATCAATATTTTTCAATGACTAATATTTATTTTGGATATCATCAATTTCAAGTAAAGAATCAATATTTTCAAAAAAAAACATTATTTTGAATGAGGTTTGGACATTACAAGTTTACAGTAATGTAATTTGGATAGACTAATGAACCCGCTTTTTTTATTGATCCAATGAATAGAGTATTCAAGGAAAATATTTATAATTTTTTTGTCATTTTTATTAATGATATCTTGGTGAAACACCCCAAGCTTCCACGGTACGCTTATCTTTTAATAATACAGTAGTGTGTGTTGTACACAACTTCGAGTTCTAACACACACCACAACCAATCAAACTAGCTGGTATGAATAGTAATACTCATTTTTTGAAATTTTACAAATTTTATCTTTCAAAATATACTTAATTTTTGGATTTGAAATATTGAAATTATTCTAGGGAGAAATTTTTTTACTTTTCAGATAACTTTTATATTTTTATGAATAGTGAAAATTACTAAATTTTAATTAAAAACAACTCTTTTAATCAAAATAATTAATAGTGATAAATTATAAATTTGGGTGGTTTTAAAGTATATTTAGAATATATTTTTACCATTTAATACAATTTTGGTTATTGGACATAATTTTACAATAAAACCAGACATAAACACGTGTCAATTTTTTGATAGTTATTATTTCTTAAAAACACGCTTTTTGTTTTGACAGCGGGAATTAATTTTAAATTAATTTTTTTCCACTTCTGTGTTTTGAATTTGGAAAAATGGATTCCATATTTGGAATCAGGATGTTCAAATTTTGTAAATAGGTAACTTTTATTTTTATACATTTTGAATAATTACTTCGGTAAATATTTTGTTTACCAGGGTTAAAGGGTAAATCCAATAAATATGGGTAAACAAATAATATTATAATAACAATAAATGACCCTAAAATGTGTATTAACCTTATTGGTTGATACATGTCTGACCATGGGCATCTTTCCGTCGATTTTGGGACCCCATGGAGCCACTTGTAGGTGATAAGGACACTTTATATTAATTAAGTTAAAGTAAATAAAAAAATAACATAAGCATATATCTTTTAGAAAAAAAAATTTACATAGGGTTATATGTGTTATATTTTTTACTATAAATATTCATTATAAAGCTAAACGTATTTCCTACATAATGGTATTTTATCTATAATTTTTATATATTAAATAATTTAATTTATTTATGACACAATGGTGACGGAGTAATTACCTAATTAATGAAATATTAAAATAATTGAAATTATAAATATCTAAATAAATGTAATTTGATACTTTTTATGAATTAAAATAATTTTATAGGTTAATATGACATATTATTATTGGTTAAATAAATTGTTTTCGAAGTAATAATGCTGTTATGAAATTATCAAAATTAAAATACCCAATAGTGCCAAAATTGACATAAAAGAGTTTTTTAAAACAAATATTATATTATTAATTAATATTCTATTCCTAAAAATATAAGGCTAGGAAAAAGGACTTATATCATGATAGTCGTATCATTAATGTACCACTTGTGGGTCTCTTGGATTTATATTGTAAGTTTATTAACTATATAATATAAAATACAAAGTGACATGGTAAATGTTAATCTAATTAACTAAGAGTTAAAACTAAAAGATAAGGTTAATATAATGACCGAAACCTATCTAACATCTATTGGTTGAAATGATTTAGACCCATACCCACCTTAGACTTATAATAATCTACTTTGAAGCCATTAGAAACCGAATATTAATTTATTATAAAATAATACTTTATGTTTTCCTAAAGAGCGCATCCTCCCCCTTATAAAAGGAAACCACTTCTGACCAATTATTCAAACCTTAAAAGACTTTTGGTTCGGCTAAACCCTACCCAAATATTCTCTAAACTTACCTCACTTCAACCTAGAGGGATTATTTTGATCATAAAGCCAACCTAAAGATCCCTTTTGATCAAATCAAAAGGAAGAACCCGAAGAAGAGGTAATGTTTTCACCACCATCTTTCAAGTTCCCTTCTTCCTCAACTTCTTATTTCTTTGTTATTTCCATTCTAAAATAATAAATCCAGTATCTTATATATACTTTGATGTTATTATAAATATGTTACAATCATATTCATCATTTTATCCATCCTTTGAATGACATTTCACCATACGTGCGTACGTACGGCCTACCGTCTCCAGGTCGTGGTGTAATTGTTATTCAATACACTATTATTTGGATGGGTATAATAATGATGTGTAATTTATGTAAATAATAAATATAACATGATAATTATTCTTTATATATGATATACCATCCAATTATATATTATTTAAATATCAAAAGAATGATATCGTCGCTCGTACGTACGTACGGACTATCGTCTCCACGAACGCGATGAGATTCATTCCCCATCGTGTCCATTCAAGTATAATTATCATTTTATGATTAAAAATAATGTTTAAATAATTGATATCATTATGAATATGAATAATATACAACCTATCCATAACAAACACGGCTTATGTAACAAAACATATAAAATAAAACCAGTAAGTTAACACCCGAAACGACGATAATACTAAGATATTATTAACAAAGCAATGTTAAAAGATCTTATATGATATCATATTAATGTATATGATTCTTGTATAATTTAATATCAATTATTTTACCATTATACAGGAGGTTAACCTACCCTCAACCAATGAAAAGTACAATTTAAGGGTTTATTTCACAATCTCTTCATTATTCGAGGTTGTTTATACGTAATTATCTACTGGGACCTCTTTATCATCCACATCCATGTTTCTTAAAATTTATTTCAAAAGATTCTTAATATTTTAAAGAATATGGTTTAAAGTCATTTATACCCTTGTTTGACTTTTTATAATAATTTTATAAAAGAATCTTTCCGTCGTTTTCCAAACAAGGTCATTTTTAACCTTTTCGACAGAATTAAAGTAAGAATGTATTTTTTTTAACTTATACAGTGGGTGCGGCTATTTTCTATCGTTATAAACTCGTCGAATATTCCCTTAAAAGATTATAAGAATATTTTAAAAGTAAATGTTTTAGTTTATAATTATGTGACTCTTAAATGATTTCAAAATAGAAAGAGATATTTCTCTAAAAAGGGTTTTGATTTCATCTATGTCAACATCCTTTGATGAATTTTAAGTTTATTTGGAGTTTATTTATTATGATACAAAACTTCCATATTATATTGAAGGTTTTGTGATATTTTTGAATGTGGATGTGTTATTTTTACACCATTCATGATTTATGGTTAATGTATTGACATTTAGTATGCTAGTTTTAATACGAATGTTTATGATATATATAAACTTTTTCATATAAGGAATGTATTGGACTTAGTATGTGACGGGTGGAGCCCGCTATAGTTCCTCAATGCATAGGTATGTCTCATGAGACAACTAGATGTGGAATTGGATGAGTACCTTTCCCAATTTTATTTATGGTTTTTTCCAAGGCCTTAATCATTTTTAGACGTCTTGGTCAAGGCCTTGACAAAACGTTTTAGAATGTCCAGCATTATAGATTCCCTCATTATGGAAATAATATTGATGGTTCATGTGGTCATTAGACTAGTAAAATACCCATGATTATGTTTTATTATGGCATTATTTACTCAGCTCATATTCTTTCCGTAAATTATTCATGTTTATTATTGGTAAAGGCATGTGGTTTCAATTATTTACCATGCTTAATATTTATGTCATTTTCTGCTGTATTACTTACCCTTACTGAGCATTTGAGGTCACCCCTTTCTTATGTTTCATTTTCCCAGGATATGAAGAAGTTAGTTATGAGTGACCTGTAGGAATAATCTAGGAGTCTTGGATGTTTTTAATAAAATATATTTGTGTTGTATTTCTCTTCAAGCTGTAAAGATTAACATATGTATGAATCTTGTTTCCAATAATACTAAATTGATCGGTCTTTCGAGACATGATTTCCTTATGATCATGCCAATGTTATGTAATAATGTAATGACTCTGGGTAACTAGGGTCGGGGCATTACAGTTGGTATCAGAGGAAGTTTAGTACAAACCTTGGAAACTAGATTTAGATAAACTCTGATTAGATCACATAGCCCTAAGAAAGACTTCGAGGATTAGTATAGAATAACTTCCTAGAGTTTTGGTATTATAGAGATTTTGTGAGTTTTCCGAGAAATACATCCATGTCTAGATACGAGCAGGTAGAGGCGGCTCTGGCACAGATGTACCTAGGGGTAAAACCCAAAAACACCGCTTTGAGCTAGACTGGAATGGGAACTAGTGCCTGACAACGGGTCTTGCTGCACTCTTGGTTTTGACACTCCCGGGGGATATGCTTAGGATAATTCTCATTTTCTTTACCAACCATTGTGAAGGGTTTATGAGTATATACATCCTCAAAGAAAACATTTTTTTTATGATTATGGGTTATATCCATAAACTGTTGAATTTATGTTAAGTGTTTTAGAAGTTTGGAATTATATATTTCGATTCATAAACTAATCTAGTTTATTCCATTGTTTAGAAATGGCCCCTAGTGGAAGGAATAGAAACTGTATCAATGAACGCACTACATGTAGGGATTTTCCTCCTACTCAAGATAATTATACTGGAGCTAGTGATGCAACTGGTTCTAAACAGCTAATCACCATACTGGGATAACTCACTCAGGTTATGAATAATAACCTTATCCGTATGGAGAAACCTAATACACAGTGTGGGGATCAATGTTAGATCACTTCATGAGGCAAAAACCACCAACATTCAATGGGAGTACAAATCCCTTAGTAGCTGGGCAATGGATAAATTCTTTAGAGAAAATATTTCATGCCTTGGGGAGTAGTGAATGGAAAAAAGCTATCATGGCAGTTTACCGCCTCACTGGAGATGTTGATCAATGGTGGTCATTGATTCAAAACACTAAGGAAGATGATGAAGTATCAAATATGGAATGGATGGAGTTCAATGATCTATTTTGAGAAAAATACTTTCCTCATGACCATCGAGCAGATATGGAAATGCAATTTCTGAGTCTGAGACAAAAGGAGGAAGAGAATGTCGCAAAGTATGAGGATAGCTTTACAAGGTTAGCAAGGTATGATTGTCACGACCCATCCTTGGGGACCATGCTGTGACTACCCCAAACCCACCTTCCATAGGCCAGGGGCTGGCGACTAGCACCAAAGGCAAAAATCCTGATAACTGGGAAGGAATTGCCTTTATAAATGTAAACAAAACACCACAGAGTACAAGAGGAAGTAAAACACTAAGTACAAAGAAAGTGATGAAAACTAAATGGTCCAGAATACAAACACAAATGAAGTAAAACTACAACTGAACAAAGTAAAATATAAAAAGACAACGGCTGGAAGAACGGAAGCGGCTCTTGGGTCGTCCTCCTCGTATCCTACCTAAAGGGTAGGTACATATGGTGCAGCTCATGGATCGTCCACCACGAATCCTACCTGAAGGATAGGTACAGATAGCCTCCACAACGTTCTCTCCTGTCAACCTCCTCCGTGTGTCGTCTCGTCACGAAGTCCACCTCTGGATACTGACTCGTCGTGTAGTCCACCTCCGGGTACCGTCCAGTCCTTGAACACTCGGCCTCCGTCAGCACTGCTGTCGTCTGCAACCAACACAACGAGGTGCGGGCATAGCCCGTGCAGGGGTGAGTATAACGATACTCAGTAGGGACCCCGAGACCCTCAAGGTCTCACTAAAAACCAGCAAGGATAACCACAAAGAAGATCTCAACAGATAACCTCTACTTAGGTATATGCCCATGAATATACCTAAGTTATCAAGTAACCCATCTCAATCATGAGGAAAACACCAAGATCATGAAATCAACGGATAACCACTACTCAGGTATATGCCCATACATATACCTAAGTTATCAAGTGACCCATCTCAATCATGAGGTAAACACAAAGGTCAAAAGTCTCAACTCAAACCAGGATTTTCATTATCGAAACTGTAACTGCTGAAGAGCCCCGTCTCTGGAGTGTACAGTGGTCCTGTCATGACTCTGAGGTACTGCTCACTAACCTAAGACTTCTGAGGTACTCCTCCTGTCGAGTACCGCGGTTCATCCACCCAAACACAGTAGTGCTTCCCGCCGGGGTCTATCACCCAAACACAGTAGTGCACACCCCCTAGTAGCCTGATGAGGTACTCTCCGGACGAGTACCGTGGGTCTGCGTTGTCACACAGGTAGTGCTCCATCCCCCATGGGTCTGCACCTCACAAATTAGTGCTCTGTCCACTGGGCTAGTCGACTCACTCCAAGTCGAGTCGGTCAAGCAGTTGTCACGTCTCAGTCGGCTACATGGTCTCTATACTCCGCATTCTCGTCTCAAATAGGGTCCGCTCCACGAGCTACAGGTCGATACTCCAAGTATCTCAAAGTCCCACGAAGAAATATCTCAAAGGACCACCTCGTCATAGGGGTCTCAACGCAACAGACGGCGCGTCAATCGGACGCCCGGTCTGTGAGTTATTAGCCTTTTCGTCCCAGGGGTCCGGTTGGTTTCGTGTGAAAACCAACCCGGCCGTATCTCAACTGTACCCCGAACTCTCATAGGGTAAACTCATAGGGACCGTTTCTCAACGTGATCACCAACACCGCTGATGGTTCGTCAAACGGACATCTGGTCTGAAAGATATCAACTTTTCCGTTCCAGGGGCCCGGTTGGATTTCGGGTACAATCCAACCCGGCCACTATCCAACAGCAACCAAAACTCGGGCGAAGTATGCCAAAAGTTCTGTCTCATCAAGATGAATTCAACGAGACAGACGGCGCGTCAATCGGACGCCCGGTCTGTGAGTTACTGGCTTTTTCTTTCCAGGGGCCCGGTTGGTTTCATGAGCGAACCAACCCGACCGCACTCCGACGACATCCAAACCTCGAGCGGAGTAAGCCAAAATATCCGTCTCACTTAGAGAAATCCATCAAAGTTGACGGCACATCAATCGGACTCCCGGAGCTCCAGATATAAGTGTTTCCGCTCTGAGGGCCCAGTTGGTTTTGTATCCGAACCAAACAGGCCAAACCCAAAGTATTCTGAAACCTTGATTGCGATATACTGAAACGACCGTCTCATTCCAAGGATCTCTACGCAACTAATGGTGCGTCGATCGGAGGTTTGTAGCCCAAGATATGGGAAAAATACCAAAGAGGGTCTGAAATGGGGGGTCTGGGCCCGGACCGACCCGGCCCGACCGCCCCGGATCGGCCCGCACCGGGTCGACCCGACCCGGGTCCGACCCGGCTCGTCCCGGCTCGGCCCCGCCGGCGCGGCCCGGCCCGTCTGGCTCGGTCCGGCCCGACCAGCCTGCCGCGGCTCGGCCAATGCGGCCGAGCGGAAGCCGTGGGCGGGGTGCGCGGCTCCCCCCCCCTCGCCGCTAATTGAAGCCGGCGGCGAACCGCCACCACCAACCTTCCGGCGGCGCGCCGCCACCGCCTTCCGCGGACCACCGGACGCGCTCCGGTGGTCCGTTTCTCCTGCCGTCTTCGCCAACTGTCCTCCCGGGACCAGACCTTCACTGCGAAGGGATTCAAATGCCATAGCGGCCTGCTTCGTCGTTGTCTGTCGATCCGCACATCGATAAACAAGCTGCGGAGGGTTGTCGGGCCATGTTTGTTCGGCCCGCGCCCTCCGCGTTAGGTGTTGTCAATTGGAAAATAATAAAAACACGATGTTAATCATTGACGAGGGTATAATTTATCCAAAATAAATTATACGAACACCTTGCAATCAAATACCCACGAACGAGAGTTTAAAATTTGAATGTGTAGTGTGACGATGTCGCGAATTCTTGTCGCTCGATCCCGCGTGGCGTGACGATGTCGCACATCCTTTCCGCTCGATCCCGCGCGGTGCGATGGAACCGCGTCAATTTCATTCGATCTGCAACAACAAGAAAAACAATAAGGGAGGGGGACGCCCGTGTTTGTGCGGTTCGGCCTCCTCCCCTTAACTGATTTCATGCGGTCCAAATATCGCAGATAAAAGATGGAAGAGAATCACGTAAGGAAAATCGCGTAAACCCCCTACCTCGAGCGCGGCTTGAATGAGGTTTTCGTCATGGAGAAATTCGTCGTAGAGAAACCGTCACGGAAAGAGGATTTGAAGATGACGTCGGGGTGCGTCTGAGGAGGAAGCGGCGTCTCCTCACGTGTTGCGGTGAAGAGGAAGGAAGGCATGTCGTCGTTCTTCGTGGAAGGATGGTGTTCTTCGTCGAAGATGAATAAGATGATCTCTAGGCTCCTTGCCTTCTTTTTCCCCCAAGTCCTCTCTAGCAACAAAGGAACTAAATCAAAATAAATTAAGCCACACTTAATTTATTAACTCAACATGGCTTTTCAAATTCAAGTGTTTGAATTTCAAAAACTCACATTAAACTCACTACATTAATGTCATAAGTTATTAACTTAAGTTAACAATATTAATGGTGAGTTGAGGGGGGTTAGAGGATATGAAGGGGTGGGATTCGTGTGGGCCCCACCACCCTCAAAACCTCCCAAGGGAGGTTGGGTAGTTACCCAACTTCCATCCAAAGAATTTAATCACTTAGAATAAAATAAAAATTATTGTTAAATTTTTATTTTTAACTTCCACAATTTTTATCAACTTCTCTCGAGTAAACGCAACTCTGGAATAGGCGTTCATAAGCAAATAACGGCGCTGCGGTTCCATCGGTGCCCTCGGAATTTGATTCCGAGCAGCGGTTCAAAAGTTAGAAATTCCTGCTCATTCGTTCACTGAACGTACCCGATATAAACTTCGGAAATTTATTTTGGGAACACCGGGCCTCGGAATCAGGTGTCGTCAGAAACTGAGTTCTTGTAAAATCCCAAAGAAAATTAAGAAAAAAAATTCCTTGAATTTTATGGGACTTTACATTACTCCCACCTTAGGGCTTTACGTCCTCTTAAAGCTTTAACACAAACTAGGGTCACAAAAGTGGTACTGAGAACGCATCTGAGCCTTCCGCTCTCATGTGCTCACCTGGAGGTTTCCGAGCTTCCTACAAAAACGGACAAGTGGAATCAACCATCCTCATAGGACTCGCTCCCATCGAACCTCAATCTCCACTGTAACCTCCGTGAAAGACACCCCATCGCCATCGTCCAGCTCCTCATGGTCGATGATATGCGAAGGGTCGAGCACGTATCTCCTCAGTTGAGATACGTGGAAGTCTTCGTGCACCTGGTGCAACTGAGGTGGATGGGTCAAGTGGTAAACCACCCCTCCTACCCAGCTAAGGACCTAGAAAAGTCCATTGAACCTCAAAGATAACTTTCCTCCTTGGACACATCTTCGTAAACCTCGTCGAGGTGAGCCCCGTATAAGGACGTGCTCGTCATTCTCAAACTCAGAGGTCTCCAACTCCTGTTTAGAACAGAAACTTAAAACGACTGCTGCCACGAGGGTATGGTTGACCGACTCAAGAATGATCGGCCACACCCTCCTATGCAAGAGTTACCCTGTGCTGCCTAGGGTTTCCTTTTCGTCGACCAAGGAAAACCCATCCCGACGTCGTAGTAAAATCACAAACTTTTTAGCCTAATACAGTCAATCCGTGTATGAACTGTGGATCCAATCCATACTCAAACCAACGCCGTAAGGCCTCGACCCTGCCACCAAGAGATTCCAACCGAAAATCTCGCCTCGAGGGTCTGACCACACTGTCGGCTTAAGTGTGATTATCGAGTCTCCTCCCAAGGTATCTCCAGACGTGAGGGTCAAGTCCACAGATTACCGGAAACTCTAGGTTTGGGACAAGATTTGTGAAAGCGAGGAATGATTCATATCGACGTCTGTTACTACAGCAGCTATTAGTGGACACAGACTATCCCTTGAATCATTTTTAGAGCCATTGGGTCACACTCCTTGATCGCATGAAGTCGCACTCTTCCTCCGCCCTCCAACTCCCTGAGCCTGGCGGGGATAACTAAGGCAGGTGGTTGTAGCATGTTAAGATGTACACCACCTCATGCTGATCTCCTAGCTCTGCCTCCACGTCTTCTGCTTCGCAGACTCATCTCTCCTTTAATCTTCCTCTTATGGAAAAATTTAACATGCCCGAGTCTCCAAGACTGGTGCCAGTTTCCTGTTTCTTACTGCACTGTGCAGTCTTCATCTTCCCTGGATGATCTGCACCTTCTTTGCCTACGATCTGAAAGAGCTACTAAAATTTCTCTTTTGCCGAAATGAAAAACTCAGTCTCATCCCTTGGATGAACCACGCCCATTGCCTAATACAGTCAATCCTGACATGAATGATGTATTCATTCCATGGATGACGTCGTAAGGCCTCGGCGTAACTACCAAGAGATCCAACTATCACTCTCGCCTCCAAGGGTCGAGTCACACTTTCGGCATCAGTGTGAGGTCACTGGGTCTCCTACAGTAGAAATATCAAAAGTGAGGGTCAAGTCAACAGTTTCAACCGGGACCACTCAGTATAAACCAAACAAAGGACAGGAAAGCAAATATCTCAAAGATAAGTGTCTTTTTATTATTGCAGCTTATAGTAAAAAGACACGAATACAACAGCAACATGGAACTAGAAGTACAAGGGACGTATCCACTAGTTCCTCCCCTATCCACCTGCTCCCGGAGCTCTACTGCCTTGTCCACTGCTCGGCTGTTGCTCAAGCACCAGTCACTGCTTCTGTCTCGGTGGCTCCTCTAAAGCATGTGGATCAACTGTATGAGGATTCGGACAGTCATGTGCCAGGTGACCCTTCCCGCCGCAAGAGTAACATTGTCCGTTTCTAGCACGCCTAGCTCTGACCCCACCCCGGGTGCCCCGCACCACCGATCCTAAAACCCGAGATCGCCCAACTGCTGGTCTGGTCCTCCTGGACCTCTACATCATCTGTCTACTACCCACAGATGACTCAGCTACTGACCGAAAAACATGCGGCAAAGGCAGCAGCTCCTGAACACGCTCTGGGTGTAGAGCTACTGGCACAAACTCCACCATGAAGAAGGTCTCGAAGTCTTCCCATGCGAAGGTCATCCCGTCGCAAAACTGAAACAAGTGGCTCCACCACCTTCCTGCTGCTGCCTGAAGAAGGCTGGCAGCAATGATCACCATGAAGTCTGCAGGCGTCCCTACTAACCTGAAGACTCTCACCACAGCCTCCAGCCAAACCTCAGCCGCCTGCGGGTCCATCTCTCCCCAGAACCTGGGTGGCCTCTGGAGCTGGAACTCGTGCAGCGCTCTCAAGTGGCGTGCATCGCCTACTGCTGGGGCTGGTGGCATCGGTGGCTCAATGTATGGTAGTACCACTGGTGCCTCCGTTGGTGCCTCAACTGCAAGAGGGCCCTGTACCGAAGCCTCGTCGATCGACAGGCTGTCAGTACGCACATCCCTCTGGGATCTAACTGGTCGTCTGAGAAAAGGCATCCTAAAAGAAACAACGGGACACAGTCAAATGATTATACCTGGTGAGATGACCTGGTTTGAGCTATTTTAAGGGAAAACCTTTGAAAACACACACGCAATCAGTGTTTTCATGCACAAAGTCGGAAATCAGATGTCAGGGTCCTGGTGTATGGATACGTCGGCCACCTGTACCAACATTAGACTCCCTGAACTGAAAACCACACTCGGTACTCTTAACACTATTGCTTCATAGAAAGAAAACATCAGAGTTATAATTTCTGCAGTAGAACCGACTCCTCTGATACCCATTTGTCACGACCCGTCCTCGGGGCCCGTGTCGTGACTACCCCAAGCCCGCCTTCCATAGGCCAGGGGCTGGCGACTAACACCAAAGGCAAAATTCCCGATAACTGGGAAGGAATTGCCTTTATAAATGTAAACAAAACACCACAGAGTACAAGCAGAAGTAAAACACTAAGTACAAAGAAAGTGCGGAAAAGTAAATGGGCCAGAATACAGACCCAAATGAAGTACAACTACAACTGAACAAAGTACAACAAAAAAAGACAACAGTTGGAAGAACGGAAGCGGCTCCTGGGTCGTCCTCCTCAGATCCTACCTGAAGGGTAGGTACAGATGGCGCAGCTCCTGGATCGTCCACCACGTATCCTACCTGAAGGATAGGTACAGATAGCCTCCACAACTCTCTCGCCCATCAACCTCCTCCGTGTGTCGTCTCGAGTAAACGTAACTCCAGAATAGGCATTCATAAGAAAATATCGGCGATGCGGTTCCATCGGTGCCCTCAGAATTTGATCCCGAGCACCGGTTCAAAAGTTAGAAATTCCTGCTCGTTCGTTCACTGAACGTACCCGAGCTAAACTTCAGAAATTTATTCCAGGCACACCGGGCCTCGGAATCAGGTGCCTTCAGAAACTTCGTTCTTGTAAAATCCCAAATAAAATTAAGAAAAAAAATTTCTTGAATTTTACAGGTCTTTACAATGATTCTTATTATATACGTAACCCAAGAAGTAAGATTGATCATTTATTTGATGGGTTAAAACCATTTATCCATCGAGCATTAGTATCACAATCCTTCTCATCATACGAAGATATTGTCTTGTGTGCTATCAAGACAGAAAAGGAATTCTCTATGTCTTATGAATTCAAATCAAAGCAAGAGAAGAATAGAGCTATTGAACACTCTAGGAAAGGAAATAAGGAAACAGGGAAGAAGTCTAGAATTGAATTTCTACCCTGTGATAATTGTGTAAGGAAGAATCCCGGTGCCTGTCAAAAAGGAAAAGGAGTATGCTACAAATGTGGACAGAAAGGCCATCTAGCTGGTGATTGTACAGGAAAGAAAGATGCTACCAATGTTTAATTCTACAATTACAGGGAGATAGGACATTATGCAAATGAAAGTCCTAAGCGTCAGGGAAACTTACCTCAGAAAAGTCCTAGGGACCAAGGCCAAGCTTATGGAATCACTACTGCTGAGGTTGAAGCCCCGAAAGACATAGTGGCAGGTAATTTAATGGTTTCCTCAAGTTTAGAAAATGCTTTATTTGATTATGGATCATCGCATTGTTTCATATCTTCCCAGTTTTCTAATAAAATTAGATATTTCCAATTTGATTTAACAGGAGAGTTGTCATTTAAAACTCCTAAGGGAAGTATCATTGCAACATAGTTTTGTGAATCAGTCCCCATTAGAGCACATAAATGTTCTTTATCCGCTGATCTCATCGTCATACCTACGATTGAGTTTGATATAATCCTTGGTATGGATTGTATTTTGGACCATGATTCTAAGATTTTTTGTAAGAAGAAGGAGGTTATGATTTTTTATGATGATGATAAGAAACACCTTATCTTTAGATCATAATTTTCACCACCTAATTCTTATTTAGATCCACCCACAGTAGCTCAACTAAATTCAATTATCGGAGAGGAATAGAATGAAATGATTGTGGGTGAGGAATGGAATGTTCAAATAGAGGATGTACCAATTGTGAAAGAATATGTAGATGTGTTTACAGAAGATTTTCCTGGTCATCCTCCAGAATGATAAATTAAGTTTTCCATTGATTTAATTCCTGGTTCAAGGCCCATATCGAAGACCGCTTATAGAATGTCCACTGTGGAATTAGTTGAACTAAAGAAACAACTAGAGGAATTTAGTAATAAGGGATTTATTCGCCCTAGTGTTTCTCCATGGGGATACCCTTTCCTTTTTGTTAAGAAGAAAGATGGATCTTTGAGGTTATGTATTGACTACAGGGAAATCAATGCAATAACAATACATAACAGGTATCCCCTACCTCGCATTGAAGATTTATTTTACCAACTGCTTGGAGCAAAATACTTTTCAAAGATTGACCTTTGATTTGGACACCATCAGTTGTGTGTGAAGAAGGAGGACATTCCGAAGACAGCATTTCAAACCAGGTACGGGCATTACGAGTTTATATTAATGCCTTTTGGGCTGACTAATGCACCCTCTGTTTTCATAGATCTAATTAAAATATTTTTTAAGGAATACCTTGATGACTTTGTAGTTGTATTTATTGATTATATCTTGGTATACTCCAAAAGCTACGAAGATCATGAAAATAACTTGTGCATTATCCTGAAGACTCTGAGAAGACATGAATTATATGGGAAGTTTAGCAAGTGTGAATTCTGGCTTTAGAAGATTTCTTTTCTTGGCCATATTGTCTCTAAGGATGGAATTTCCATTGATCCTTCTAAGACAAGAGAAATCCAAGAATGGCCAACACCAACGAGTATAACTGAGGTACATAGTTATATTGGTTTAGTAGGTTATTATAGACGGTTCTTCCAGAATTTTTCTCGTTTGGATAACCCATTAATGAAGCTCACACGTAAAGGGGTTAAATTTTTTTTGACAAAAGAGTGTGAAGAATGTTTTGAATAACTGAAGAGAAGATTATTCAATGCTCCTATTTTGACTCTACCATCAGGAAATGATGGGTTTTTTATTTATAGTGATGCATCGAAGAAATGACTTGGTCGTGTCCTTATGCAGAATGATAGAGTTATTTCCCATGCATCACGACAGTTGAATATTCATGAGAAAAACTATCCTACTCATGATCATGAGTTAGCTGCTGTAATCTTTGCTTTGATGATTTGGAGACACTATCTCTATGGAGAAAAATGTGAGATTTATACTGATCACAAGAGTTTGAAGTATATTTTCTCACAGAAAGAACTCAACATGAGGCAAAGGAGATGGCTTGAAATACTCAAGGATTATGATTGTACGATACACTACCACCCGAGGAAGGAAAATAATGTGTCAGATGCTTTGAGCAGAAAGGATCATGGAGTTTTGAACAAGATGAGAGTTGAAAACGATCCTATATACATGGATCCAGTAAATATGGATATGGGAATAACCATGGAAGGTGAAACCTCAATACTTTTTCAAATGGGTGTCAAACCATCTTTACTAGAAAGGATAAATAGTTCTCAGACCGGTGATGAAGAGTTTCAAAACAAGATTAAAGCTGTGAATGATGGGATATTGAGTGACTTGGTGTATGAAGATAGAATTTTCACATTTGGGAAGAGACTTCGTGTTCCCAATATACCAAATCTAAAAAGAGAGTTGTTGGATGATGCTCATAGTTCTAATTTCTATATACACCCTGGGAGCACCAAAATGTATAGAAATTTGAAGGAACATTTTTTGGTGGGACAACATGAAGAGGGATATTGCTGATTTTGTGTCAAGATGTATGGTTTGTCAACAAGTGAAAGCAGGAAGGCAACAGCCTGGAGGATTCATGCAAACTCTTCCCATACCTGAGTAAAAATGGGATAATATTACGATGGAATTTATCATGATACTACCAAATACTCCTAGAAGGAACGATGCAATATGGGTTATTATTGATCGTCTTACCAAGTCAGCACATTTTCTTGCTATAAGGGAGGATTTACCACTCGAATGCCTAGGAAGACTGTATATTAATGAAGTTGTGAGACTTCATGGAGTACCCCTATAAATTTTTTCTGATCTTGATCCTTGTTTTACTGCAAGATTCTGGAAGAGTCTTTAGAAGGCCTTGGATACTGAACTTCGTTTGATCACTGCTTACCACCCTCAAACAGATGGACAATCATAATGTACTATTCAAACCTTAGAAGGCATGTTGAGATCCCAATCACTTGACTCTAAAGGTATGTGTGATCAATATTTACCTGTGGTATAATTTTCCTATAACAATAGCTTCCATTCAAGTATTCGGATGGCACCATATGAAGCGTTATACGGCAAGAGATGTCGCACACCAACCTGTTGGGATGACGTTGGTGAATGAAAACTCGTAGGCCCAAAACTAATAGAGGAAATGATGGAAAAGGTGAAGGTAATACAAAACCACATCAAAGCATCTCAAAGTAGGCAGAAGAGCTATGCCGATAACCAAAGGAAGGATTTGGAATTTCAGGTAGAAGATCATGTTTTATTGAAGGTATCTCCATGGAAGGGAGTTATACATTTCGGTAAGAAGGGTAAATTGATTCCCAGGTACATCGGACCTTTTTAAATTTTAGAAAGAATTGGGGTTGTAGCTTACCATTTTACAATGCTTCCAATTCTCTCCAAAGTTCACGATGTGTTCCAAGTATCACGGTTGAGAAAATACATGCGTGACCCAACACATGTACTCGCTAACGAGGAATTAGAATTGGAACCCAATATGTCTTATTGCTAAGATCCTGTCATGATTCTTGATACAAGATAACGAGTTCTGAGAAACTGGGCGACTCGTCTGGTAAAAGTTCTATGGAGAAATCATAAAATGGAAGAGGTAATGTGGGAACGTGAGGAACTTATGATGAAGAATCACCCGAGTCTTTTCAAGAGGTAGTATTCTAGAAATTTCGAGAATGAAATTTTTTTAAGTAAGGTAGAATGTAACAACCCAAGCTCCCACGGTGTGCTTCTCTTTTAATAATACAGTAGCGTGTTTTGTACGCAACATCGAGTTCTAACACACACCACAACCAATCAAACTAGCCGTTATGAATATTAATACCCACTTTTTAAAATTTTATAAATTTTATCTTACAAAATGGAATTCATTTTTGGATTTGGAATATCGAAATTAGCCTAGGGTGAAATTTTGGTACTTTTCAGATAACTTTTATATTTTGATGAATAGTGAAAATTACTAAATTTTAATTAAAAACAACTTTTTTAATCAAAATAATTAATAGTGATAAATTATGAATTAGAGTGGTTTTAAAGTATATTTAGAATATATTTTTACCATTTAATACAATTTTTGTTATTTGACATAATTTCACAATTAAACCGGGCATAAACAAGTGTCAATCTTTTGATAGTTATTATTTCTTAAAACGCGCATTTTGTTTTGACAGCGGGAATTAATTTTAAATTAATTTCTGCCACTTCTGTGTTTTGAATTTGAAAAACTGGATTCCATATTATGAATCACGATGTCCAAATTGTGTAAATAGGTAACTTTTATTTTTAGACATTTTGAATAATTACTTCGGTAATTATTTTATTTTCCATGGTTAAAGGGTAAATCCGGTAAATAAGGGTAAACAAATAATATTATAATAATAATAAATTATCCTAAAACATGTCTTAACCTTATTGTATGATACATTTCCGACCATGGGCATCTTTGGGTCGATTTGGGGACCCTATGGAGCCACTTTTAGGTGATAAGGACACTTTATATTAATTAAGTTAAAGTAAATACAAAAATGACATAAGCATATATCTTTTAGAAAAATAATTTTTACATAGGGTTATATATGTTATATTTTCGACTATAAATATTCATTATAAAGATAAAATAATTTCCTACATTACGGTATTTTATTTCTAATTTTTAGATATTTAATAATTTAATGTATTTATGACACAATGGTGATGCAGTAATTACCTAATTAATGAAATATTAAAATAATTGATATTATAAATATAAAAATAAATGTCATTTGAGACTTTTTATGAATTAAAATAATTTTATATGTTAATATTACATATTAGTATTTTTTATATAAATTTTTTTCTAATTAATAATGTTGTTATGAAATTATCAAAAACAAAATACCCAATAGTGCCAAAATTGACATAAAAGAGTTTTTTAAAACAAATATTATATTATTAATTGATATTCTATTCCTAAAAATCTAAGGTTCATCCAAAGGACTTATATCATGATATTTGTATCATTAATTTACCACTTGGGGGGTCTCTTGGATGTATATAGTATGTTTATTAACTATATAATATAAAATACAAAGTGACATGGTAAATGTCAATCTAATTAACTAAGAGTTAAAACTAAAAGATAAGGATAATATAATGACCAAAACCTGTCTAAAATCTATTGTTTGAAATTATTTCAAACTATAATCACCTTATACTTTGAATAATAAAATTGGATACATTATAAACCAAATATGAATTTATTATAAAATAATACTTTAAGTTTTCCTAAAGAGCCCCTCCTCCCCCTTATAAAAGGACACCACTTATAACCAATTCTTCACACCTTCAAAGCCTTTTGGTTCGGCCAACCCTTGCCCAAATATTCTCTCAACTTCCCTCACTTCAACCTAGAGGCCTTATTTTGATCATAAATCCAACCTAAGGATCCTTTTAGATCAAATCAAAAGGAAGAAGCCGAAGAAGATGTAATGTTTTCACCACCCTCTTTCAAGTTCCTTTCTTCTTAAACTTATTATTTATTTGTTATTTCCATTATAAAATAATAAATCCAGTATCTTATATATACTATTATGTTATTATAAATATGGTACAACCATATTCATCATTCTATCCATCCTTTGAATGACATGTCACCATATGTGCGTACGTACGGCCTACCGTCTCCACGTCGTGGTGTAATTATTATTCAATACAATATTATTGGGATGGGAATAATAATGATGTGTAATTCATTTAAATAATAAATATAACATGATAATTATTCTGTATATATGATATACCATCCAATTATATATTATTTTAATATCAAAAGAATGATATTGTCGCTCGTGCGTACGTACAGACTACCGTCTCCACGAACGCGATGAGATTCATTCCCCATCGTATCCATTCAAGTATAATTCTCATTTGATGATTAAAAATAATTTTTAATGACTTGATATCATTCTGGATATGAATAAGATACAACCTATCCATAACAAACATGGCTTATGTAATAAAATATATAAAATAAAATGAGTAAGTTAACACCTGAAACGACGATAATACTAAGATATTATTAACAAAGCAATGTTAAATGATCATATATGATATCATATTAATGTATATGATTCTTTTATAATTTAATAACAATTATTTCACCATTATACAGGAGTTTAACCTATCCACTTCCAAAGAAAAATACAAGGTAAAGGTTTATTTCACAATCTCTTCATTATCTGAGGTTGTTTAAACGTAATTATCTACTGGGACCTCTTTATCATCCACATCCATGTTTCTTATAAATGTATTTAAAAACATTCTTAATATTTTACAGAATATGGGTTAAAGTCATTTAAACCCTTGTTTTACTTTTTATAAGAGGTTTATAAAATAATCATTCCATTGTATTCCGAACAAGTTCCTTTTTATCCTTTTCGACAGAATTAAGGTAAGAATGTCTTTTTTTAACTTATACGGTGGGTGCGGCTATTTTCTACCATTATAAACTCGTCAAAGCGTCCCTTGTAAGCTTATAAGAATATTTTAAAACTAAAAGTTTTACTTTATAATTATGTGACTCTTAAATGATTTCAAAATAGAAAGAGATATTTCTCTAAAAAGGGTTTTCATTTCATCTATGTCAACATCCTTTGATGGATTTTAAGTTTATTTGGAGTTGATTTATTTTAATACAAAACTTCCATATTATATTGAATTTTTTTTTTTGATATGTTTTACTGTGGATGTGCTATTTTTACACCATTCATGATTTATGGTTAAAGTATTGAGATTTCGTATGCTAGTTTTAATACGAATGTTTATGATATTTTAAACCTTTTCATATGAGGAATGTATTGGACTTAGTAAGTGATGGGTGGAGCCCACTATAGCTCCTTGATGCATCGGTAGGTCTCATGAGACAACCAGACGTGGAATTGGTTAAGTCCCTTTCCCAATTTTATTTATGGTTTTGGCTGAGGCCTTAATCAGTTTTAGACGTCTTGGTCAAGGCCTTGAGAAAATTTTTCAGAATGTCTGGCATTATACATTCCCTCATTATGGAAATAATATTGATGGTTCGTGTGGTCATTCTACGAGTAGAATACCCATGATTATGTTTTATTATGGAATTATTTACTCAGCTCATATTCTTGCCATAAAATTATTCATGTTTATTTTTGGTAAAGGCATGTGGTTTCAATTATTTACCATGCTTAATATTTATGTCATTTTCCACTGTATTACTTACCCTTACTGAGCGTTTGAGCTCACCCCTTTCTTATGTTTCATTTTACCAGGATATGAAGAAGTTAGTTATGAGTGACCTGCAGGTATAATCTAGGAGGCTTGGATGTTTTTAATGAAATATATTTGTGTTGTATTTCTCTTCAATCTGTAAATTTGAACTTATGTATGAATATTGTTTCCAATAATACTAAACTGATTGGTCTTTCGAGACATTATTTCCTTGTGATCGTACCAATGTTATGTAATAATTCACTGACTCTCGGTAACTAGGGTCGAGGCGTTACACTTGGTGTACTCCAAAAACTATGAGAACCATTATAACCACTTATGGATTGTTCTTGAGACTCTTAGAAGAATAAAGGTTATATGGGAAATTAAGAAAGTGTGAATTATGGCATTAGAAAGTTTTTTCCTTGTCCATATTGCCTCCAAGGATGTAATTTCAGTTGATTCTATGAATACAAGGGCAGTAAAATAATATCTTATACCAACAAACATAACTAATGTACATAGTTTCATTGGTTTTCTATCTTACTATCAGTGATTCGTTCAAAAAAATCTCAATTAGATAACTCGTTAACCAAGCATACTCATAAATGGGGATAAGTTTATTTGGAAAAAGTAATGTGAATAATGTTTTTAATAATTTAATAGGAGATTGGTGAATTCTCTGATCTAGACTCTCCCATTATAAAATAGTGGGGTTGGGATTTATATTAATGATTAAAGTAAAGGACTTGGTTGTTTCCTTATACAAAATGATATAGTTATTGCCTATGCATTAAGGTAGTTTAAAACTCATTAATAGAACTATCAAACTCATGATCATGAGTTAGCAGACATAATTTTTTCTCTAAATATACATATACGCACTATATCTATGGTTAAGGATGTGAGATATATTAAAATTACAAGAGTTTGAAATATATATTCAAACATCAAAACTCAACATGATGAAAAGTTGATGGCTCAAACTACTCAAGGATTATGATTTTCCAAAACACTACAACCCAGGGAAAGAAAATAACATAGTAGATGCATTGAGCAAGAAGGATCATGGAATTTTAAAGTAAATGAGGATTGGCATGGATATTGTGTTATTGGATCTTTTAATGATGGATATAGTAATTATTAAGGAAGGTAAAACATCACTTCTTTTTCAAATGGGTGCAAAAAATGTTTTTTGTAAAAGATAAAAATTCCTTGGTTAAATGATGGGAATTTTCAAAATAAAATTAAATCATAGAATGAAGGTAAATTGGAATATTTAAATTATGAAGATGGAATTATTATGTTTTGGATAGAGGCTTTCTGTTCCCTATATACTTTATATAAAAATTGAATTATTAGATAATTCTCATAGCTTTAATTTCTATATACACCCTAGTAAAACCATGATGTATAGAGATTTGAAAGAACATTTTTTGTGGGATAAAATGAAGCAAGAAATTATTGATTATGTGTCAAGATTTTTAGTTTTCAATAAGTGAAAGATGATAGACAATATCCTAGAGGCATCCTGGAACCTCTAAATATTCCTACATGGAAATGGGATTACATTACTATGGAATTTTTTGATATATTACCAATGTCTCCATGAAATAATCATATAATATGGGTAATTGTTGATTTACTTACCAAATCTGCACATTCCCCACTATAATGATAAATTTTTCACTCAAGATCCTTGCGTGACTCGATATTAATGAAGTATTAAGACTTCATAGTGCACTTATTTCAATTTTATCTGGTTGTGATATTAGATTTACATTGAAATTATGGAAAATACTTCAGAAGTCTCCTTATATCAAGATTTATTTAAGCATCACTTATCACACTCAAACTGATGGACAGTAAGAAAGGGTTTTTCAAACTCTAGAAGACATGTAGAGATCCTGAAAACTTGAATTTTAAGGCATGTGGGATCAGTATTAACCTTTGGTTTAATTTTTGAATAAAAATATCTTCCACTCAAGTATTAAAATGGAACCATATGAAACCTTATATGGCCAAATATGTTATGAAAAACCTTGTAGGGATGAAGCTGGTGAAGGAAGATTGTATGCCCAAAACTTGTTGTAGAAATAATGGAAAAGTTAAAGAATATTCAAGATCGTATAAAAGAAGCTCAAAGTAGTAAAAAATTCTATGTCATTAATAAAAGGAAATATTAGGAATTTCAAGTGGGAGGATATGTTTTCTTGAAGGTATCTCCATAGAAGGGTGTTATATGATTCGGTAAGAAAATAAAACTATGTCCCAGGTACAAGAGACCTTATAAAATCATAAAAATAATTTTATTTGTATATTATTGTCTGGAAATGTTACCTATCCTTTCTAAATTACACAATGTGTTCTGTATCTCTTGGATAAAGAAGTACATGATAGACCATACACATGTTATCACTCCTAAAGAGATAAAATTGGAACCTAAACTGTCTTACTATGAAGATCAAATCCAGATTCTAGACACTAGGGAACACTTTTTTAGGAATCAGATGACTCAGCTAGTAAAGTGACATTGTAAAAATCATAATATAGAAGAGGCAACATGGTATCCTGAAACAAATTATGATAAATAACTACATGTGAGGAATCGGCCTTAAAACATTAAATAATCTTGAATTAAATGAATAATTCACATTGAGGATCTTTTCAGGTTTAGAGTTTTAGAGAATTAGGCCATAACATTAAGATAACAACATGAATATTACATGTAGACAATTCTACTCAGTATCTATTTTTTCATAAAATAAAAACCCTTGAAAAAAAGAATCATTTATAGTTCCATGTTTTAGACAGCAATACTTTTCCTTGATCCCATCCTTGACCCTATTTCTCTTTAAGTTCTGTGAAAAACATTTCAAAACTTGGGATGAGCATAAAAAGCTCAGTAAGGGTTATAAAATAAGAAATAAATCATTAGTCCATCAATACATACAAAACATAAACTCTTTTAATTACCTCATGAAAACATAAGATTTATTAATAACACATAGTAATCAGAAATTATAAAGTTACTTAGGTCATTCATATCATACATACATTGTAGCTATCACAACTACATAGGGAGTTACGTTGGAATACCCATCATAGTATATTTCCTAAATCTCTTTGGAGAAACATTCACATTTACCTCCGTCATTTTACCCAATGCATTGGAGATCTATCTCAGGCTTACCTGCCCTAGGATTATCAGGGAACCACCAGTATACGTAACAATGTCCAAGAACCATAACATATTCGTAACACATAAAACAAACATAAAGGAAAGATAACATTTCCACATTTCAATCATAATATATCATTTAAATATATTGAGATAAAAAATCCATAATCAAAACAATTTTCAATACCAAAATACATAAAAAGAGTATATGGTATTTATTTTCCTTTTAAAAACATTACGGATTATTAAGGAAGCCAAAAGATCAAATAATACTCGTAGTGGTGGAAAGGTCATTGTCACCGTGTACACTAAAAAGAAACATTCTTTTTTTTTGTCATTTAGTAAAATGCTTCGTAGAAAAAAAATTACTTTTGAATAAAAGTAAAAGTCAATGTTGTTTATACAGTGTATAAATAAAAATACTTTATTAAAACAAAATATGCCTCAATGAAAGGAGATTGAGACGATGTCCTTACCTTGTGTCTGACTTGACCCATTCATTCTTTAATCTCCAGAATAATAAACTAAAGATAATTTATACTTTCTTAAGAACCTTTTTCCGGTTTATTATTCCTTTTATATCACTTATTACTATTTTATAAACATTATGTAATCATTTAAGTTAATAATGGTTGTTTTTTCGATATTTGGTACTTGAGTCAAAAATGAACACCTTATAATAACAATTTTTCCATGTGGTCAATAGTACATTATATCCAAAATGATATTCATGATTTAGATATCATATGCATCATATATATCCAGTATATATATGTATTTATAATAGTACATAACATTTTGGAGATAAGAAATGAAATGCACCGTTCATGGAGATGATAAGTCGTACGTACGCATGAATGCTACTTTAATTTCCATTTCATACTTTAATGGAATTAAAACATAATGATACATAGTTATATTATAATTCAAGTATAATATAATATATAATATCATTACATCTATTCTTTATACCTCCAACATATGGCATTAACGAGTCATATCACTTTGAGGGGGCGGTAGTCTGCACTTCCTCAAATGAAATTATCACGTTTACCCATTATGGAAACCATAAAGGTAAGATATAAATGTAAAATAAAGAACCCAAAATAAAACATAAATATAATATATATCATATATAAATACAGTTTCATATTAATTACCACCATGAGAGGTGGTCAGAGATAATCGAACAATCATCATTTCGTGAGGCGTTAGTTTGCCATCTATAGAAACAGTATGTTCTTCACCCATTAGATGGAGGTGTGTGTAAGTGTAGTTCGAATAATTATCATAAAAACATCCTAGTTTATTGATTATACTGGGTTTTTTATAAAATAAATGAATAAAAAGATTTTAGGGGTTGGAGAAGTAAAATAAAATAAAATAATTTAAGAGAAACTATTACTTTTAATTTGGGTAATTCCCTTTGGTTTGAACCAAAAGGACTTCTTGAAGTGTCTTATGCTTAAGGTAAGGATTATATGAGGATTAAAGGGATCTTGAGAGCTTATTTTGTTAGTTTTTGGACAATCCATGGATCTTGAGAGGTGTAAGGAATGAGTTAGAAGTGAGGGCTTTTATAAGGGGGAGGAGGGACTCTTTAGGAAAGTGTGAAAATATTATTTTATTATATAATGATATTCAGTTTATAAAGGTCCAAAACTAATTTACGTTGAAGATAATATGACTCATGGTCGAAATAAATTCATCCAATAAGAATTTTACAGTTTTTGGATATTGTTTTATGTCACACCCCGCTCCATCTTTTATTTTATTTTATAATTTTCTTTGACTTTTAAATTTTTTTTGGGATTCGGGTTGAGTCCTGGACGAAAAACTTTTGAATTATGTTAAAAAGTGCGCATTTTTCAGCTGACGTAATTGGGTGCTCGGGCAGAGTGCATTTTGGATACCCCGCGTGGCTTCGCCCCGAAATCATCATGATTTGCCTGTCTGTGGAAAATTAAAATGAGATACTTTTCTAATTTATTGTGTTATTCAAAATTTTATTATTGTAAATGATTTTATTATTATTATTAAATTGAATTGGGTATTATTATTATTTATATCTCTATCAGTATAATTTTCAATGTTCATATTAGTATTATTATTTATAAGGCTTAAGTATTATTGTTATTATAATTATTATTATTATTATTATGGATAATATTATTATTATTTTTCTTAGTTTGTTTTGTTTTTTTCTCTCTTCTCCTATATTATTTTTTCCCCTTCTCTTATTTCTAACCCTAGAGGGTCTCTTTTTTTCTCCCCCCCTTCTGCGCGTTGCCACCCTACTCTACCTCCTACATCGACTGAGACACCGGTTTCCCAACCGGCCGGCTCTGCCTCTCACCGGCTACTTCCAGCACCACGTCGCAACCACTCACCGTTTCCTCCCACACCCCTCCACCTCCTGCCATGCGCATTCCAGCACCCTTTCTCCTCTGTGGGCCACCCCATGGTTCACTTCCCGGTCTCTACACCCCTACAGACCACCAGCCTCCACCTCCCCAAACCCTTCAGCCGTTGCACGCCCCCCAACCACCTTGCTCAAGTCCCGTCGGTTCCCCTTGCTACCGCATCCAGCCGCCAGCTTCCCTTAAACACCCCTCCTACTTTGCTATTTGTGCCCCAGTCCCCCCCCCCCCATGTAGCGCCCTGTCTCCCTCCTCTTTGCCCCGGATGGGCCCAGGTCTTCCCCGCTCGAAGTCGCAGTGCTCCGCTCCCCTTCAGATGCTGCGCACCAGCCGCCATTTACCCTCCTTCACACAGTGTGCAAATCTTCTACACCCTCGGGACTGCCGACCAGCGCACAACCACTTTCCCCTCCAGCACCTGCTGTCCGGTATTCTCCTTCTCCATCAACCCCACGATGTACCCCCCCCCCCCTTGTGGTGCCCTATTTTTGTTTCCCCTACTCCTGGCAGACCTTTTTTTCGCATGCAACCACCTTCCAGGGTTTCCCTTTGCCGAGTTGTCAGCCCCATTTCCTGTCACAGCCCTCCTACTTGAAACCCCAACGACCTCCCTTTTTCGGGTAGCAACTCCCCTACCAGACACTTCTCTATCTAGCGAACCCTTGCCCTCCAGTTGTCTCCGACACACACCCCTTTTTGTCTAGCGCAAATCTATTCGACCGCACGCCCTAATTTTCTGTCGTAGCACGCACCTCCGACCAAGCGCGCCTCTGATTATGTAGTGCACCGCCGTGTGAACCTTTTGTTTGGCCGCACATTCCCTGCGCCGACCATTTTTCCTTTTTGTGCGACCCTACTATTTGAGCGCTCCTGTGCATGGGGGTGAGGTTAGTGTTGTTTCTTCATTTGGATAATTAATTTGGCACGTTTGTGATTAATGAGTTTTCTGTGAAGTTTGGTTTTTTTTAAAATGAACTTAGTTTGGGTTTTATATCTTATAACATGTTCATGTGAATTAAGATGCGTTTTTATGGAAACTAGTCATGAGTTGTTTAATTGTTTTTTATATAAATTGTTCAATTGGTTTATCTAACCATTCAAGTGGTACATTTTTGTTTTAGTAGGACTTAGGTGTGTGTTTGATCAAAAGCGTGTTTTTGAATGAGTTTAGTTTGTGTAAAGCTGCGAGTTACTTTTTGAATTTTTTTTCATAAATTTTATAGTGGTTTAGTAAATATTATAGGTGGTGCGAGTCGTTTTTTAAATATATGTAGAGGTAGTTATTTTGCATTGGTTGTTCGTTTGGATTGTTTTAAGACTGTGTTTAGGTATTTTATTTATCATTGTGGTTGCAGCGCATTGACAAGGTTTTTCCACGGTCCTGTGATCATCAACTTGTGTGTTCTTGCGTGCCCATGTGAGGCGTGTCGTGTCATCGTGACTGGTCTGCGAGCCAAGGTAGGTCCCCCACTACACTTACCTTTAGATTTAGAATTTATTAATTGATTGTTGTTTTATTAATTTTTAATGAATGAGAAATAATATAAGATAATTAATATATAAATGATTATATGGTGTAAAGGAGCCATTTATTTTATACACGACACTTGAAACATTTTCCTAATGAGTGGACACCTATTATTTAAAGAATAATCGTTTGGCCTTTAAACATAATTCATGGAATTTCAAATGTAGTTCTAGTTTTAAAGATAAATGATTTCATTTGAATAGGTGTCTTGGGTTTTCTCGAGAAATGTGGTCTTTTTTAAAATTGGTGAAGGCCCGTTTGGAACTTTAATAAAATAGATTATTTTGGAAAACCCACTCGGGGGTGATCTTTGGTGTGCATTGATTGTGTGAGCTGTATGTGATTTTTGTGCATCGTGACTAATTTATTTACATTATGGACACACCCGTTTTTATTTCATGTGTTGACATGGGAACCTGTCATAGTGAGTGAATCTTCTGAGAACGATTATTGCACTAGTTTAGAATACGCAATGGCTAGTGGCCCCATAGTAGGGTAATACTGAGTTATTGCTACTATGGGGATTGGGCCCCTCGGTTAGGTCATGCAGGGCTATACCGGGTAGTATTATGGGCATTATGACGTCATCGAGTTAGGGCATGCCTTCAGGATGAGTCAGATGTATAGTATGTTCTGGATTCTTCCTGATCTCCTAGGTTCGACCCATGTTTCCTTTAGTGTTTATTTGTATTTGGCGGAATATTGAGAGGTCTAGTTCGGTTGATGGCCCTGTGTGCCACATTTTCCATTTCCCTTAGTGTGTGTTGTGTGTTATGTGTGGTTTTCCACTTGACCAACAACTAAAATTTGGATTTCTAAATTGTTCTCAAAAGTGATTTAAAATGTGATTCATCGGTTTCTTCCAAACACTAAACTTGTTCTTAAATTAAAAATGGAAATGGATTGTTACTTGTTTTAGAAATTAAAGTGTGTGTGAAAACCAATATTTTATATAATTTAGTTCAAACCTGGAATTGATAAATTCTTTATTTAATGATATGTGCATTGGGAATAGAATTAGTCGGGCCTACCTACTGAGTTTTAATACTCATGCCTATAGTGTTTTACTATTTTTAGTTTCTGTTGCAGGTTGAATTGAGCACTCTCGTTGTGGGCGATATTTGGTTGTGGACTGGTGAGCCACTCTCAGAGTCGTGAGGAATTTTGGTCATGGTCAGGTTAGTTGTTGTTGTTGGTCATTCTTTCTTTTTGTGTTGTTTATTTACTTTGTGTTGTTCTATTTTCTTTCCGCTTCTTTATTTATTTTCTTTGGGTGAAATTGTTCCCTCTTTCTCTCTTTGATACCCTGGTGCTTGTCGCCAGACCGGGAGGATAGGGAACACCTCTCGGGCCATGCCGCGGGCCAGCTCGGGTGACCGGTTTAGGGTCGACCCGGGTTGGTTCGTGACAAAATGGTATCAGAGCAGGTCGGCTCCTGAGCGGAACTTATTTTTTAGAGTGCCCATTGTTATTTGGGGTTGTCATCGTAGGAGTAAAATTTTTGGGACTCGGGGCATATGGGTGAGAAGGACGTCATGAACCGTTTCTCGTTCCAAACCTCGGGTCCCCATGAGATGTCTGGGTTGTTGGTGTTTTTTTTTTGTTCCTTTGACTTGTTTTATATTGAGAAATGAAATGGGAGTTGGGAAAGTGACCTCCGTGAGCTTGCATGGTCTGGCAAGTCATGTGGATCTAGGGACTTTGGCCTAGAATGCCCTCAGTGATGATGGTGTGACTGGCATATGGCCGCCAACCATATGTTCGAGTTGCCCATCATCACTAGTTCCCATATAGTGAATCGTTTGAGTTTTCCTTCATTATGAAAATTGTTTTGTAAAGTTTTATTTTGGAAATTGTGAAAAGGTTGAAATGAAAATGGAAATGACCATGTTTTGATTATGTTATTTGTTTCTTTGTTCCTTAGTGATCACCTCCACGACAGTTTAATGGATGCTCAAGGTGCAACTTTGGGTGGTGCGCCCCTAGAGAATCCTCCAGTTGATCAGCCCATAGAATATGTTCTGGAGTTCCGAAAGATGAACCCACCTCTCTTTTATGGACAAGAAGAGCCTCTTGAGGCAGAGGAGTGGTTGTAGAAGATTGAGAGGAAGTTCAGTTTCATTGGGTTTCCTGAGTCATTAAAGGTGAAGTTATCTACCTTTATGCTTGAAGTCCCAACTTGGAAATGGTGGAAGTACATGTCTCGAAGCAAGCCTCGAGAAGATCTCACATGGGAGTTTTTCAAGACATCGTTTATCCAACAACACTTATCTGAGTTGACGAAGCTGAGGAAGAGGATGGAGTTGTGTTGTCTTCAGCAGGGCGTTGAATCGAAACTAGAATTCTATCGACGTTTCATAGACCTGGTTCCGTATGATCAGTGGTTTTTTGCGAATGATCCGGGGAAGGATCGACAATTTGAGTTCGGACTCCGACCAGAGCTGCGATCGAAGGTGGAAGAGATCAACCTAACGACCTTCTCAGAAGTTGTGGGGAAATCCTTTTTGGATGAAGCTGGGTTAGCAGGAGGACTTGAGGTGGCGAATCCTCCAGCTTTGGGAAGCAGTGCAGAGGATGACGATAAGAAGAATGAGAAGCGACCTAGCACTGGTAGTGCTATTCGAGGGATCAAGAGGCCTTCAGACCTTTAGTCATCTTCTTCACAGTGCAATGTTGTGATCTGTCACCAGTGTGGTAGGTAGGGTCACAAGAGGCCGACATGTCTGAGTGCTCCAAGACCCTGCCACACCTGTGGACGTCTAGGTCACTTGCAGCGATTCTACCATGGTGTTTCCAAGAAGCGCGCTGAAGCTAGACTTGGCTCGTCGAAGGTCACCTCAGACTATCAGAAGGAGTAGGGCGATGTTTGGTAATCAGTTTGAGGTTTTCTCTTTGTAGTGTTTCTTGGATGTAGTAATCGTCTCTTGTAGCGTTTTGCGGTGTTCCTTTTCTTTCAGTTGTAAGAATGGTTGTTGTTGAACCTCTTTGGAAATTTTATTTTATTGGAAGTATGTTTGGTGAAATTCTGGTTTGTGGGTTATGTTTGGGAATTTCTGAAGCCTGACTACGAGGCAGGAGATGCTTCAATCATCGGTGCTCTAGCCATAGGCCCCGGAGTGAAGCTCACGCGTATTCAGGAGAACCCCAGCGGTGAAGAAGGGCCTTGGTTTAATCTCAGTCCATAGTGTGGCATTGTATGTGTGTTTCTGAGGGTGCGACATTATTGATGGGGAGACGACAATAGTTTTGATGCTCTATCAGTCGGGCCCTTCCCTTCTTCCCCCCCTCATGGTGGGGGTTTCTAGTCCGTGTGGAATGTTTTTTAGTTCGTTTAATATCATCAGTTCTTATGGTGGGGAGACCCACAATGGGTCTCACAGAGTTACACCGAAATTAATTTAGAGTTAGCCCGATCCTTATGGTGGGGAGTCTGTTCCGGCCTCCCCGTGTCAGTATATTTGAGTTTCTTTTCGTGTATCATTTGGTGGTAGGTGGTCTCATGTGGAACCACCTAATCATGAGTTCATCTTCTCGAGTAAACATTGAGATTGGAGTACACCCAACAGTTTCGTGGGACTAAGATTATAGGGATGAGTCTGGGAGGTGATTTAATTTCGTTCGTTCCATGGTTGAAACAGATGGTTTGGGTTTAGCTTGGTGACGATTAAGGTGATCTTGTTTTATGGATGAGTTGAGTGTCATTGGTTTTCAGCGTTTTTTTGGATCGACCAACTGGAGGTGCTTAAACTTTTGGGGGTGAGTGACACTTAAGGATTTTCATCTTTGGGTCTTGATCTTGTTTTGGCTTTCCGAGGGAGGAAAGCGTTATGGTGGGGAGAATTGTCACACCACGCTCCATATTTTATTTTATTTTATAATTTTCTTTGACTTTTAAAATTTTTTTGGGGATTCGGGTTGAGTCCTGAACGAAAAAATTTTGAATTATGTTAAAAAGTATGAGTTTTTTAGCTGACGTCATTGGGTGCCCGGGCAGAGCTCATTTTGGATACCCCGCGCGGCTTCGCACCGACATCATCATGATCCGCCTGTCTATGGAAAATTAAAATGAGAGACTTTTCTAATTTATTGTGTTATTCAAAATTTTATTATTGTAAATGATTTTATTATTATTATTAAAGTGAATTGGATATTCTTATTATTTATATTTCTATCGGTATAATTTTCAATGTTAATATTAGTATTATTATTTATAAGGCTTAAGTATTATTATTATTATTATTATTATTATTATTATTATTATTATGGATAATATTATTATTTTCTTGCTTAGTTTGTTTTGTTTTTGTTTTTTTTCTCTTTTCCTTTATTATTTTTTGTCCCTTCTCTCCTTTCTAACCCTAGCGGGTCTCTTTTTTTCTCCCCCCCCCCCTTCCGTGCGCCGCCACCCTGCTCTGCCTCCTACATCGACCGAGACACCGCTTGCCCAACCAGTCGGCTCTGCCTCTCACCGGCTACCTCCTGCACCGCGTTGCAGCCACCCGTCGTTTCCTCCCACACCCCTCTGCCTCCTGTCATGCACATTCTAGCACCCTCCCTCATCTGTGGGCCACCCCCTGGTTCGCTTCCCGGTCTCTACACCCCTGCAAACCACCGGCCACCACCTCCCCAAACCCTTCAGTCGTCGTGCTCCCTCCAGCCACCTTGCTCAGGTCCCATCAGTTCCCCTTGCTACCACATCCAGCCGCTAGCTTCCCTTAAACACCCCTCCTGCTTTGCTACTGGTGCCCCAGTTCCCCCCCCCCCCCCCTTGTAGTGCCCTGTCTCCCTCCTCCTTTCCCCGGATGGGCCCAGGTCTTCCCCTCTCGAAGTATCAGCACTCCGCTCCCCTTCAGACGATGCGCACCAGCCGCCATTTACCCTCCTTCTCGCGGCGTGAAAATCTTCTGCACCCCTGGGCCTGCCGACCAGCGCACAACAACTTTCCCCTCCGGAACCTGATGTCCAGTATCCTCCTCTATCAACCCCATGACGTACCCCCCTTGCGGTTCCCTCTTTCTGTTTCCCCTACTCCTGGAAGACCTTTTTGTCACATGCAACCATCTGCCAGTGTTTCCCTTTTCCAAGTCGCCAGCCCCATTTCCCATCACGACCCTCCCACATGAAACCCCAGCGACCTCCCTTTTTCGGCCAGAAACTCCCCTACCGAACACTTCTCTATCCAGAAAACCCCCACCCTCTGGTTGTCTCCAACACACCCCCTTTTTAGCCGGCACGAATCTATTCAACCACATGCCATCCTTTTCTGTCGTCGCACGTACCTCCAACCAAGCGCGCCTCTGATTCTGTAGTGCACCTCCATGTGAACCTTTTGTTTGGCCGCGCATTCCCCCAGCTGACCATTTTTCTTTTTTGCGTGACCCTGCTGTTTGAGCGCACCTGCGCAGAGGGGTGATTTTAGTGTTATTTCTTCATTTGGATAATTAATTTGGCACATTTTTGATTAATGAGTTTGCTGGGAAGATTAGTTTTTTTTAAATGAAATTAGTTTGGGTTTTATATCTTATAACATGTTCATGTTAATTAAGATACGTTTTTATGGAAACTAGTCATGAGTTGTTTAATTGTTTTTTTATATAAATTGTGCAATTGGTGTATCCAACCGTTCATGTGGTGCATTTTTTTTAGTAGGAATTAGCTTAATTTTTTATCAAAAGCATGTTTTTGAATGATTTTAGTTTGTGTAAATTTGCGAGTTACTTTTTGAATTTTATTTCTTAAATTTTATTGTGGTTTAGTAAATATTGTAGGTGGTGCGAGTCGTGTTTTAAAAACATGTCGAGGCATTTCTTTTGCACTGGTTGTTCTTTTGGATTATTTTATGTCCGTGTTTAGGTATTTTATTTATCACTATGGTTGCAGTGCGTTGACAAGGTTTTTCCATGGTCCTGCAATCGTCATCTTGCGTGTTTTTGCACGCCCGTGCGAGGCGTGTCGCGTTGTCGTGACTGTTCTGTGAGCCGAGGTAGTTCCCCTACTGCACTTACCTTTAGATTTAGAATTTATTAATTTCTTTTTGTTTTATTAATTTATAATGAATGAGAAATAATATAAGATAATTAATTTATAAATGATTATATGGTGTAAAGGAGCTATTTATTTTATACACGACACTTGAAACATTTTCCTGACAAGCGGACACCCAGTATTGAAAGAATTCATGTTTGGCCTTTAAACATAATTCACATAATTTCAAATGTAGTTATAGTTTTAAAGATAAATGATTTCTTTTGAATAGGTGTTTTGGGTTTTCTCGAGAAATGTGTTCTTCCTTTAAAATTGGTGAAGGCCCGTTTGACACTTTAATAAAATAGATTATTTTGGAAAACCCACTCAGGGGTGATCTTTGGTGTGTGTTGATTGCATGAGCTGTATGTGATGTTTGTGCATCGTTACTGATTGATTTACATTGTGGATGCACCCCTTTTTATTTAATGTGTTGACATGGGAACCTGACATAGTGAGTGAATCTTCTGAGAATGATTGTTGCACTAGTTTAGAATACGCACTGGCTAGTGGCCCCAGAGCAAGGGAATACTGAGTTATTACTGCTATGGGTATTGGGCCCCTCGGTTAGGCCATGACGGGCTATACCGGGTAGTATTATGTGCGTTATGACGTCATCGAGTTAGGGCATGCCTTCAGGATGAGTCAGATGTATAGTATGTTCTGGATTGTTCACAATATTCTAGGTTCGACCCATGTTTCTTTTAGTGATTATTTATATGTGGTGGATGATTGAGAGGTCTAGTTCGGTTTCTGGCCCCGTGTGCCACTTTTTCCATTGCCCTTAGTGTGTGTTGTGTGTTGTGTGTGGTTTTCCACTTGACCGACAACTAAAATTTGGATTTATAAATTGTTCTCAAAAGTGTTTCAAAATGCAATGCATCTATTTCTTCCAAACACTAAACTTGTTCTTAAATTAGAAAGGGAAATGGACTGTAACTTGTTTTATAAATTAAAGTGTGTGTGAAAACCAATATTTTATATAATTTAGTTCAAACCTGTAATTGATAAATTCATTATTTAATGGTATGTGCATTGGGAATAGAATTAGTCGGGCCTACCTACTGAGTTTTAATACTCACACCTATAGTGTTTTCCTATTTTTAGTTTTTGTTGCGGGTTGACTTGAGCTCTCTCGTTGTGGGCGAGATTTGGTTGTGGACTGGTGAGCGACTCTCGGAGTCACGAGGAATTTTGGTCGTGGTCAGGTTAGTTTTTGTTGTCGGTCGTTATTTCTTTTCATGTTGTTTATTTACTTTGTGTTGTTCTATTTTCTTTCCACTTCTTTATTTATTTTCTTTGGGAGAAATCATTCCCTCTTGCTCTCTTTGATGCCCTGGTGCTTGTCTCCAGCCCGGGAGGATCGGGAATGCCTCTCAAGCCATGCCGCGGGCTGGCTCGGGTGACCGGTTCAGGGTTGACCCGGGTTGGTTCGTGACATTTTAATATTTATAATCTTATTTATTTAAATCATTTATTAATGAGGTAAATACCGCATCATTATTGTGTCATAAATAATTTAATTAATTTGATGTCTAAAAATTATAAAAAAAATACCATGATGTAGGAAATATTTTTATCTTTCCAATTAATATTTATAGTCTAAAATATAACTTATATAACCCCGTGTAACAATTAATTTACTAAAAGATATTTGTTTATGTCATTTTTGTCACTACTTTAAATTAACTAAAATAAAGTGTCCTTATCACTCTTAAGTGGCTCCATGGGGTCCCAAAATCGACCCAAGTATGCACATGGTCGGCCATGACTCATCCAATAAGTTTAGGACATGTGTTAAGGTAATTTTTTGTTATTATAATATTATTTTTACATTTAATTACCCTATTTACCTTTAACCGTAGTAAATAAAAGTCAAAAGTTACTATTCACCAAAAATTATTTTCATATTATTGAACCACATTTTTCTTACTATTGAAAATATGTTGGATTTTCAAAATTCAATCCATATAAGCGGTAAAATTTCATTTAAAATAAAAGTCATTTTTTAACTACTACTAAGTGGTTTCACTATTCATCAAAAATTGAAGTTTTTGCAGAAAAATATCAAAAAATAAGCCTAATATATATTTGATATTCCAAATTCAAAAATGATGCCTGTTTTACCAAATTCAAAACATAGAAGTTTTATTAATTAATTTAAAATTAATTCCTGCTCTCAAAACAAATAGCGTGTTTTTAAGAAACAATAACTGTCAAAAGATCGACACTTGTTTATGTCCAATTTAAAAGTGAAATTAATTATAATGACCAACATTGGATTAATTGGTAAAAATATAATCTAATTACACTTTAAAACCAATTAAAAAGAAAATATAACCATATAAATAAATTAGATTAAAAATCACTTTTGAATAAAAATATAGTATTTTTCACTATTCACTAAAAAATGAACTTTATGAGAAAAATACCAAAAATTTACCCAAAGTAAATTTTTATGTCTCAAATCTGAAGAAGAATTTTATTTTGTCAAATAGAACATATAAAAATGACCAAAACTATATTTAAAGAGGGTTCACCATAAAAAGACGGTAAATCGGCCTTTTAGTGAATATTAGAGTATTTATGCTTAAAATTATATTCATTCATATTTTAAGCCCCTAATTTTTATTGGATAAATATAAAAACATTTAAAAAACATGTATAATCATATTGTAGTTATTTATATTCATTCTCGCTAATACAATGGTTAGGAGTTAACTACTATTTAAAATAATAATATTATATTATTAGTGTGCAACGTAAGATTTCAAAGAAACCCATTGTTGCGTATCGGGTACGCCATCGAAAATAGCATCCCATTTAAAGTAAAATAAATATTTAATTCAAAAATATTAATAAAAATGAAAATATATTATTCTTTATTTACTTGGTATTTTACATCCTTCCCCCCTTTTGGGAATTGTGTCCTCGCAATTTTTTCACTTATAAAATAAATGGGGGTATTTATCCCTCATAGCATTTTTAGATTCCCATGTTACCCCTTCAACCATATGGTTTTTTCACAAAACCTTTACCTAGTGAATTACCTTATTCTGAAACACTTGATCTCTATGGTCAAGAATCTGGACTGGTTGTTCCTCATAAGAGAGATTCTCTTTCAACTGAACTACCTCTGGGCTAAAAACATGAGATGGATCTGGAATATACTTTCTCAACATTGAAAAATGAAAAACATTGTGTACCTGGGATAAAAATGGTGGTAAATCCACTTTGTATGCAACTGATCTAACTTTATCCAGGATTTCATAAGGTCTAATGAACCTCAGACTCAACTTTCCCTTCTTAAAAAAATGCATCACACTTTTCCATGGAGAAACTTTGAGAAAGTCATGATCACCTACCTCAAAAGATAGATCCTTACTCCAGTTATCTTCATAACTTTTCTACCTTCTCTAAGCAGTTCGCATGTGCTTCTGAATCAACTGAACTTTCTCTGCCATCTCTTCTACCAATTATGGTCCCATCAGCTTCCTTTCACCTACTTCATCCCAAAATGTTGGAGTTTGACAACACTTTTCATATAATGCCTCAAATGGGTCCATCTGTATACTGGAATGAAAACTATTATTATAAGAAAAATAAACCAAAGAAAAATGTTGGTCCCAACTTCCCTGTTAATCCAGTAAACAAGCACATAGCATATCCTCCAATGTCTAAATTGTTCATTCTGACTGCCCATATGATTGCGGATGAAAAGCTTTACTAAAATTTAATTTAGTACCTAATGACTTTTTAAGGCCTTTCCAAAAGTTATAAGTAAACCTAGGATCACGATCATATACAATGGAGAGGGGAACTTCATGCAACCTGACTATATCTTTAACATATAACCAAGAAAGTTGATCTAGAGACAAAGTATCTCAAATAGTATGAAAATGAGTAGATTTAGTCAACCGATCAACAATAACCCAGATCACATTATTACCTCAAGATGTCTTTGGTAATCCCACAACGAAGTCCATGGATATATTTTACAATTTCCACTCTGGCACCAGTAAAGACTGAAGTATCCCTTATAGTAACTATCGCTTTTCTTTAACCTGCTGACAAGTCAAAAACTTCACAGTAAAATCAGAAATATCTCTTTTCATTCCATACCACCAGTAATACTCCTAAAGATCTTTATACATCTTAGTACTATGAGGATGAACTGAAAACGGGGAACTATGAGCTTCACATAAAAACTAATTCTTCAACTGTGAATCACAAGGAACACATAATCTTTTCCCAAACCTCAAAACAAAATCATTATCAACATTAAAATCAAGAAACTTACCCTTCTGACCCAAATCTACCTTTTCCTATAACTCACTATCTTCTTTCTGCACTTGATTTATTCTGTCTGATAGAGATGATTTCACTAACACCTGAAACAAAATAGAAGAATTTCCTACACCAACAACTTCTATACCAAATTTTATCAAATCAAAAACCAAAGGATCTCATTCCAAACGTATCATGGTTAATGAAACATTAATTTTTCAACTCAAATCATCAGCCACTTTGTTTTCCTTTCCTAGATGGTAATTAATCGTGAAATCATAATACTTGATTAATTCCAACCATCTCCTTTGTCTTATGTTCAATTATTTTTGGGTGAATATATACTTAAAACTTTTTTGGTCAGTATATATTTCACATTTTACTCCATACAAATGATGCCTCCATATTTTTAAAGAAAAAACAACAGGAACTAATTCCAAATCATGTGTAGGGTGATTTAACACATGAGGCTTCAACTGACGTGAAGCGTAAGAAATTAACAGATCATTCTATATAAGGAAACCACCAAGTCATTTAAACAAATCATCACTGTAAATAACAAACTCACCATTTCTGGAAGGCAGTTCCAAAACTGGATAATTCACCAATATTCTTTTCAATTCCTGAAAACAATCATCACATTCTTTTGTCCAAAGGAACTTAACACATTTGGGAGTTAACTTAGTCATTGAACTAGATAACAGTGCAAAATTCTCAACAAACCTCCAGTAATAAATTTCTAAACAAATAAAACTACAGATCTCAATTATATTTGTGGGTCTTGGCCATTCTTAAACAACTTTGGTTTTAAAAGGATCAACCATTATACCATTTTTTGAAACAATGTGAGCAAGGAAAGAAATTTTTCGTAACCGAAAATCAAACTTGCTAAATTTTCCAAACAGTTTCTTTTCTTTTAAGATTTTCAAGACAACCCGTAAATGACTTTCATGTTCTTATTTACTTTTGGAATAAACAAAAATTTCATCAATGGACACAACCACAAACATATCCAAGAACTCGAGGAAAATAATATTCATGAGATCCATGAATATAGTAGGTACACTGGTTAAACCAAAAGGCATAACTAAAAATTCATAATGGCCATATCTAGTATGAAATGCGGCCTTCGGAATGTATGCTTCCTTCACTTTCAACTGATGGTACCCCAACCACAAATCAATCTTCGAAAAATATTGCGCTCCTTGGAGACGACCAAACAAATCATTGATATGTGGTAAAGGAAACTTGTTCTTAACAGTGACGTTATTCAATGATATATAATCAATTCAAAGTCTCATTGAACCATCTTTCTTTTTAAAAAATAAGATAGGAGCACCCCATGGTTTTGTTCTACATCGAATGAAACCTTTATCTAATAACTCTTGTAATTGATTCTTTAACTCTAAAAGTTCAATTTGAGCCATTTGATAAGGGGGTTTTTGAAATTGGCTTAGCATCAGGAACTAATTCAATAGTAAATTCAACTTCCTGGTCAGGTACAATACCAAGAAACTCATCATGAAAAACATCAATATACTCATTTACCATTGGCGCATCATTAATATCAAAACTTCCTTTATTTTTAACAATATGTGCATGGTAACATTCATTTCCATATTTTACTAGTTTCTCGGATTCTTGATATGTTATCAAAATCAAGGGTTCATTCTTGTACAAAAACTGAAAATATTTCTAAAAAGAAACCTATTTAAATCTGCAGTCAATCTTAACAAGAAAAATAAAAATCTAATCCATACCCAAAATAACATCAAACACTACTATAGGAAAAACAATAAGGTTTATAGGTAGATTCATTCAGCACACAAGGATAGGAAGGTTCTTATAATTTCTTATTGTCTCAAAATTTCCCCCCAGTGTTTTTACCATAAGTTCAGGATTCATATCTTGAGATGGAATTCCCAATTTACTAGAAAACTTCTCAAAAATGAATGAATGTGTAGACCCTGAATCAAAGAACACATTGGAATAATCTGAAAAACAAACAGTGTACCTAACACTACTTCATTTGATGGCCTAACATCTTCTAAAGTAGTTGCAAAGGATTTTACCAACCCTTTCTGCTTATAGTCTAGATTCTTTCCCTCATTTGACTTCTTCATTGGAGACTCATTTGCATAATGACCCATTTCATTGCACTTAAAACATTTTACTGACTGTAAATGAGATTTTTTTCTTACCATTAACCAGATCTTTTTCAGTGAAATTTCGAGCCTTATGTCCCATTTTACCATATCGGTAGCACTTACCAGAATTCAAAATACATTCCCCAGTATGCTTTTTACCACAATTTTCACAAACTGTAAACTTATGTTTGTTACCATCAGACTTTTTTGAACAGTTCTTCCCTTTATCCTGCCACCTCAACCTCTTATTCTGATGTTTGTCAAATAACACTTGATCATTGAAAAACTCTATTTACACCTTCTCCGCACAACGAACAAGTTTTTCATAACTTTTGAACTCACTAGAAGAAAAAGCATTTTGATATTTTGGCTTTAATCTGGAGTAAAAATGGTTGATTTTTCTATCAAGTTCTCGTATGAAATTTGGAGCATACCTTGTGAGTTGAGTGACTTTTGCTTCATAAGGATCCACTGAGTCATCCTCATACCTCAATTTCAAGAATTGTTTTTCCATTATAAGACAAACCACCTTAGGAAAATATTTCTCAAGAAACATACCTTTGAATTCATCCCAATAAAGAGCATAAATCTCCCCACTATCACTAATATTTTTCACCATCAACCACCACTGATCAGCTTCACCTTCAAAACGGTAAACAACAAGACTAACCTTTTGATGTTCGGAACAACCCATGACATCAAAAATCTTTTCCAGTGCTTTAATCCACCCTTCTGCTACCACCAGGTCAGATGGCCCTCTGAATGATGGGGGATGTTGCCTCATTAAATACACCACTACTAACATGTTCCTTTGAGGTTGATTTGGTTGATCTCGTACATGGATACCACCACCATTTATAGATTGAGTCAATTGTTCCATAACTGCAACAAAATTTTCATTTCTGATTCCGACCATCTCAGGTTACTGATTTGGAAGGTTTTCTTCCTCCTAATGTCGTCCCAAGATATTTGTCCTATTTTCTCTACTAAAAACCATTCTGAACACAGAAATATCTTAGGCGAAGAAACATGGTAATATTTAAATGCTATATCATTTCAATCATAACTTAAGCTAAAAATAATTTATGGATATTAATTTAACTATATTCTAACTATTAAATTTTTTTAAACTGACATCTGATACCAGCTATAAGGACTCGGCCTTAAAACATTACATAATCTTGAATTAATGAATAATTCACATTGATTATCTTTTTAGGTTTAGAGTTTTAGAGAATTAGGTCGTAAAATTTACATAACAACATGAATATTACATGTAGAAAATTCTACCCAGTATCCATTTTTTCATAAAATAAAAACTCTTTAAAAAAGGGTCATGTCTAGTTCCATGTTTTAGACAACAAGACGTGTCCCTAATCACATCCTAGACCCTATTCATCATTAAGTCCTATTAAAAACATTTCAAAACTTGGTATGAGCATAAAAAGCTCAGTAACGGTTATAAAATAAGAAAGAAATCATTAGTCCATCAATACATACAAAACATAAACTCTTTTATTTACAACATGAAAACATTAGATTTATGAATAACACATAGTAATCACAAATCATAAAAGTACTTATAGAATTCATATCATACTTACATTGTAGCTATCACAGCTACATAGGGAATTACATTAGAATACCCATCATAGTATATTACCTAAATCTCTTAGGATAATCATTCACGTTTACCTCAGTCACGTTACCCAATCCATTGGAGAGATATCTCGGGCTCACCCACCCTAGGTTTATCATGGAACCACCCATATACGTAACAATTCCAAAGAACCATAACATATTGGTAACACATAAAACAAACATAAAGGAAAGATAACATTTCCACATTTCTATCACAATATAACATTTAAATATATTGACATAAAGAATCCATTATCAAAACCATTTTCAAAACCAAAATACGTAAAAAGAGTACATGGTATTTATTTTCCTTTTAAAAACATTAGGGCTTGTTAAGGAAGCCAAAAGATCAAATAATACTTGCAGCAGCAGAAAGGTTGTTGTCACCGCATACGCTAAAAAGAAACTTTCTTTTTTTTTTGTTTAGTAAAATGCTTCTTAAAGAAAATATTCCTTTTGAATAAAATTAAAATTCAAAGGTGTTTAAAAGTTTAATAAAAGAAAATCGTGTATTAAAACAAAATATGCCCCAATGATAGGAGATTGAGATGAAGTCCCTTACCTTGTGTCTGACTTGACTCGTTTGTTCTTTAATCTCCAGAATAATAAACTAAAGTTAATTTTTACTTGCATAAGAACCTTTTTCAAGTTTATTATTCCTTTTATATCACTTATTACCATTTTATAAACATTATTTAATCATTTATGTTAATAATGGTTGTTTTGTCGATATTTGGTACTTGAGTAAAAAATGAACACTTTATAATTACAAGTTCTCCATGTGGTAAATATTCCATTATCTCCACAATGATATTCATGATTTATATATCATATAAATCATATATATCCAGTATATAAATTTATTTATAATAGTATATAACATTTTTGAGGTAAGAAATGAAATGCACCGTTCATGGAGACGGTAAGTTGTACGTACTCATGAACGCTACTTTCACTTCTATTTCATAATTTAATGGAATTAAAAAATAATGATACACAGTTATATTATAATTATAGTATAATATCATATATAATATCATTAACTCTATCCTTTATACATCCCTCATATGTAATTAACGAGTCATATCACTTTGAGGGGGAGGTAGTCCACACTTCCTCAAATGAAATTTTCGTGTTTACCCATTATGGAAACCATAAAGGTAGGATATAAATGTAAAATATAGAAGCATAAAGAAAACATAAAAATAATATATATCATATATAAATACAGTGTCATCTTAGTGTCTACCATCAGAGGTAGTAGGAGATAATCGAACAATCATAATTTCGTGAGGTGTTAGTTTTCCATCCACAGAAACAGTATGTTCATCACCTATTTGACGGAGGTGTGTGTAAGTGTAGTTAGAATCCATCTCATAACAAAATTATAGTATATTTAGGATTCTGTTGTTGTTATAAAATAAAATAATAAAAATATTTTAGGGGTTGGAGAAGTGAAATAAAAGAAAAGAATTTCAGAGAAATTGTTTCCTTTAATTTGGGTAATTCTCTTTGGTTTGGACCAAAAGGACTTTTTAAAGTTCCTTCTGCCTAAGGTAAGGAATATAGGAGGAGTAGATGTATCTTTAGAGCTTAATTTGGTAGGGGATAGATGATCCAATGGGATCTAGAGGTGTGAGGAGTGATTTAGAAGTGAGGGATTTTTATAAGGGGGCGTTCTTTAGGAAAGTGTGAAAATATTATTTTATTATATAATGATATTAGGTTTCTAAAGGTCCAAAACTAATTAAAGTTGAATATAATATGACTAATGGTCGAAATAAAATCATCCAGTAATAATTGGATAGGTTTTGGATATTTTTTTAAAATTTTTAATCTTATTTATTTAAATGATTTATTAATGAGGTAAATACTGCATCATTATTGTGTCATAAATAATTTAATTTATTTGATGTCTAAAAATTATAAAACAAATACCTTGATGTAGGAAATAGTTTTATCTTTACAATGAATATTTATAGTCTAAAATATAACTTATATAACCCCATGTGAAAATTAATTTACAAAAAGATATTTGTATATGTCATTTTTGTCATTACTTTAAATTAACGAAAATAAAGTGTCATTATCACTCTTAAGTGGATCCATGGGGTCCCAAAATTGACCCAAGGATGCCCATGGTCTTCCATGACTCATTAAATAATGTTACTACAAGTTTTAAGGTAATTTTTTATTATTATAATATTCTTTTTACTTTAAATTACCCTATTTACCTTTAACTGCAGAAAATGAAAGTCATAAGTTACTATTCACCAAAAAATATTTTCATCTTATTGAACCACATTTTACTTACTAATAACAACCATGTATGTCAGATTTTCTAAATTCAATCCACATGAGCGGTAAAATTTTATTTAAAAGAAAAGTTAGTTTTTAACTACTACTAAGTGGTTTCACTATTCATCAAAAATTGATGTTTTTCAGAAAAATACCAAAAAATCAACCTAAGCTATATTTAATATTCTGAATTAAAAAATGATGTCTATTTTACCAAATTCAAAACATATAATTTGGAATAATTAATTTAAAATTAATTCCTGTTGTCAAAACAAATAGTGTTTTTAAGAAACAATAAGTGTCAAAAGATCGACACTTGTTTATGTCCAATTTCAAAGTGAAATTAATTTAAATGGACAAAATTGGATTAATTTGTAAAAATATAATATAATTAAACTTTAAAACCAATTAAAAATATAATCTAACCATATAAATAAATTATATTAAAAGTCACTTTTGAATAAAAATACAGTATTTTTCACTATTCATTAAAAATGAACTTTATCAGAAAAATACCAAAAAATTAACCAATGTAAATTTTGATGTCTCGAATCAAAAAAAGAATTTTATTTTTTAAAATAGAACATATAAAAATTACCAAAAATGTATTTAAAGATGGTTCTTCATCAAAAGGAGGTAAATCGACCTTTTAGTGAATATTAGAGAATTTATGCTTAAAATTAGATTCATTCATATTTTAAGCCACTAATTTTTATTGGATAAATGTAAAAACAATTAACAAACATGTATAATCATATTGTATTTAGTTCTATTAATTCCCTCCAATACAATAGCTAGGCATTAACTACCATTTAAAATAATAATATTAAATTATTAGTGTGCAACGTAAGATTTCAAAGAAACTCGTTGTAGTGTATCGGGTACGCCATCGAACATAGTGTACCCTTCAAAGTAAAATTAATATTTGATTCACAAATATTAATAAATATGAAAATATATTATTCTTTTTTTACTTGGGATGTTACACTAACCAGCAAGCCTATCCATAAGTGATGCTTCTGACTATTTATTAATAAAGGAAAAGAGTACAGAGGAGACAGGCGGGGTCAAACAAAGGGACTTGCCCTCATCCGTCAAAGCACAAAATTAAAGATAATAATAAGACATATCATTCCCATAATCAGAGTCATCAGCAGTTTCCCATTAATATTGTGACTTACCCTGATTAAGGATCTTAAGAATATCATAATTAAACTTTCCTGATAGCTTGGAAGATCGAGTACACACAGTGTGAGGTGTATTAGAGTAATCCTTATTTGGACTTCGCCTCGAGGGAGTAGGAGTGTGATCTACCTCCCCTTTACCATACATGAGTGCATCTTTGAACGAAGTAGGCCCACCTCTACCTGCTGCAACCCCTTCCATCTCTAAGACGTCACCCCACTTCTCAGATATCCTAGAGGAATTCAAGAGATTCTGAATCTCCTGATGAAAATCAACCTATTGACCAGAGTTAAAAGTCATCCCAGCAGTCTCATCACATAGCAAGCCTGCACCAGGGCTATCATTCACGCATTATTTAAGGGGTCAGTGCAAGCAGGAGACCCTTTAATAGAGAGAATAATATTTTTTCCCATCCCAACTAATCCAGAGGGAGTAACTGCACAACCATTCGTGGGTGTAATCCCATTGGAAACACCAACCCATGCAATAGAAGGACCACTCATTGGGGATGTAGAGTTTTTCTGAATATTAGAAGTACCATTGTTGGATCTCAATGGTGACAAGTCCACCATTAGTCCCTTCCCTTTCGAAGGCAACTGATGTTCTTCTGCAGAATCCAACACATCATCCTTATTGGAAGAGGGATTGATGTTATGATCAAGGGGATGTGACACATCCACATCATTCCACTTTGATTTCCTTCTACAGAGGTTGGATGGATGAACCTTCATCCCATAGTTCTCATAAGAAATACGTCACCAACATAGTTCTATTGAATGCCCAACCACCAAACATTCATTAAAAAAAGTGGCTTTCTTTCATACTCAACATCAATTTGAATATCATATGTCGGAGTGGAAAGAGTTACCTTGTCTATTAGGGTGGAGCTAAGATCAATCTCAACTAACATCATGGAAAAGTGTCCAAACCGAACATTCTCAGTCTCTTTTTCAAGTTGTATAGGAGTGCCAATTTCTGTTCCAATATCACGTAGAATATTTGGGTGCCAAAGAACCCAATTAAGACTATGAAGACAAACCCATACCTGGGAAAAAGCATTCCTTGCACGCAAAACATTGAAGTCTAGAGACTATTCATGAAGGTGGAGCCAACCCGGCTTCCAGGAAAGAGATCCAGTGCTCCACGTATTCATTTTAGAAGAATCTGAAGGAAAAATGAAGTGAAAAAAAACCACGTCTAAGAGAAACACACCTCCAGTCAGATAAACCCCGCAAAAATGAGATCCATCAAAAAAATTCATCGAACTTCCAATATTTATGACCCTTGGGAAAAACAAGGCGTGCAATCAGAGACATTTTCCCAAAGGCAATACTTTCATCAAAGATGTTAGGACTGGCTTCAACATGTGCTAATGACCCTTTTCGAAGAATTCTTCCAGAACACGATTTAGTGAAAGACCCAGATGCAAACTTCAGCACATCATATTGATTTATCCTCCGCGAAGTAGGAAAATATGAATCGGAAGGCAATATTACAGTAGCCAATTTTTTGGAGCCTTCACAAACATCCGAAGAAAAAGATTTTTCGGTGGCATCTTTGGATCGGACTTGGAATCCCGACCCCACATTCCTCCATCACTGAAAAAAAAAACGAACCAAATTCCGGGATATGAGGTCAACGCTGGTAACATGATCCCTCAATCCACCTTCAAGATGACTGCGGATAACACACTCTTGTACAACGCCATCCACCGGGTCAGTGCAGTCACTGGGATTTGTTGCACTGTCCTTTCGGGAAACAGACCAGACATCAATGTCTCGAACATCTCCAAGTCGTGACGTCGGAAGATTCACCGTAGATATGCAACCACCAAGCCGCTGTGAACCTTCCTTCCCGACGGATCTGACTTCACCAGCTAAAATCACGGAGCTGACGAAATGGGGAACTAACATTGCAAACCCTAGGAAACTGAAACGTCATCGCCGCGGAGCTCCCACACCCCCCCGACACGCCATCTACTTGGGATGTTACACTACCCAAAGATTTTTATGAGGTGATATTACAAACATTTTAAGGAAATATTTTTTGGAAGAAAAAATAATATAATGCCCCAAGATTTTATTCTATGTTTCTTTTTAAATAAATTTAATCTCTTAGAAATGTTATATTGTAAGAAACTATGATATTTTAAAATAACATTATGTTCAATAACTTATGTTTCACATAAAATCAAGCTTAAACAAACTCCAGAATATTATTATTTTCACACGACCATTATAAACTAGCCATTAAATTGGTTGGTGTGAAAAATATTAAATATATTATTAAATAAATATTAATTTTATATTGAATTAAAATTTTATTATACTTATGAAATCCAAACATAATTTTTAGTAAATTCACTTTATTCTAAAATTATATGTTTTACTAAAAATGAAATTTCTATTGATTTATATGAGAAAATAAGTATAATTAATTTTTGAAACCTTTAGAAAATTTATTTTAAAAAATTAAAATTGTTTGTGTACTCATAATGTCAAAATTATCTTAGGTTAATGTTTTTTGGAATTTTCTAAAAAGTAGATTTTTTTGGTTAAAAGTGAAAATATTATTTTTACGAAATACCATAACTCTTATTAAATAATTATTATATGATCATGATTTAAAATTTATTAACCATTATTCTTTATAAAAATGTATTTAATTATGGACATAATACATAACTTTTTCATTTAGCAACATATGCTTAGAAATTTTGAAAACCATTATTTTATCGTTAAAAACTTGTTTTTATGTGCTATATGCATAACATATTTAGAATTTATATTTATCACTTTTATAAATTTAATGAATTAAAATTTATTCCATATTTTTAATAAAGAGTCAAAAATTAATTTATATGGTAAATATAATTTTTAGGCATAAAATATTTACCGTGGTAAAAAACCGATTTAACATAATATAGGTAAAATAATGTATTGGGTTAAAGTTAAAAGGTAAATGATTAAAGTACCTAAAATCTATAATGTTAAATTTGTGTTTGATGTTTTTGTAGACCTTAAATATCCTTTAAAACATTAATCATCAATCGAATTATTTATAATTAAGTACACCTAAATTTGGTTGGATTTGAATATAAAATAATCATTATTTAATCACTTCAAACAACTCCTCCTCAAGTATAAATACCACCCCATTTCTCCTCAAAAACCTTAAAGCTTTGAAAATATCTTTAAAAATCATGAAGATTTAAAAATATATTTATAAAAATATTCTAAACACTCTTCTAAAATCCAATTTTTCCTATTTTCACCCAAAGACCAATTCTAAGTTCCCTAATGTCTTCTTTAAGGAGGTGATACTCAAGAGGTAACTTTATCAAACCACCTCTTTTAATTTTCGTTCTTCTTTTAACTTATCCTTAACTCATTTATACATAAAATCATATTAAATCCAGTATCATTTATATTATAATGTTATATATTTTTTATGGAATATATTATAGTTATCCCTTTTCTTATCTCCTCTTATTCAAAGAAATGAAATATTTTTCCAAATTATGGTGGTTAACCATCTCCGGGGATAATAATTTTTAATTTTCAATTATTTCCTTCAAGGATGGTCATAAAAGTATTATTTTTGTTAAATAAAATTTTAATTAGTATATTATAACCTATTTAATGTTATAAAACAAATATATAGACTTGATATTAAATAAAACAAAACTAATTTGTGATGGTCAGAAAAATCTCAAAAATAAACTAAATATTTATCATTAACTTTTCATCAATTTAATTGTCCTCGTGTCGGAAATAAAAATGATATATGGGACTATTTAGACTTGTTTATTTGAATTAATACCATTTAATTTAACTTTTATAGTTTTATTTTCATTTTACAAGAACATCCATAATTATACACAAGTGAAAAGACCATGAAACCATGAAATGAATGCTCCTGAAACAATAAAAATAATGAAATGTTATTAATTAATGGGTGGTAATATATAATAAAATTTTCATATAAGGTATTATAAATAAGAATATATTTATTTAATAAATTAATAATTTTATTTAAACCATTATACATGATGTTTAAGTATGTAAAACTAAAGTGAATTGTGAGGTAAAAAAATTCTTAACTCAATTTCCATTAATTGGGTTAGACTTATACTCTATTGATTATGGCATGATAAGATTATGTGTGAAATGACTATTTATTATCTTATGATTTATTTTCATTTTATTTATTTGTATTTACATTGGATACACATAACCTATTCATTTTATTAATTTTCACATCAATGATATGAAATTTGTAAGGGACTTCGTCTCAATTTTCTTTTATAGAGGTGTATTTTAATTGTATGCACCTATAATGTTTTCTATGGTATATATAATTACACTTAAGCATGTTATATCATGAATTTATTTTTTCATGATATTTAATGTTTTTTAAATTTTATTCTTTCATTGTCTATATTATTATATTGATTACAAAGTGATATAGGTTTATTTCACAACATCATTCAGGATAGTTTATGTTTAAGTCTTAGCTAGGGAAGATTTCCCATCCATGTACATGTATTCTGAAAAATAAAATTCAATAATGTGTTTTAATATTCTCCCAAAATTATTTAAAATCATTTTTACCCATGAATTACCTTTTTACAAAAAAAATTCAAAGGAATATGTTTTTTATTCTAAATGAGGTACTTTATGAGTTTTCTAACAAAAATATGGAAGAAATGTTTTTTTAAATTATATAGTATGAACATAATTTTACACTCTCATGTCACATTAATTTTTTTGAGATTATTTTTCATGTTTACAATGTTATTTTAAAATAAAAAATTTTTCTTCTATAATTGTATAGTGTTTTAAAAATAAGTTCTTTTCAATGTAAAAAGGGAATTTTCCTCAAGAAATATTCCAATAATATCATTAAAGTATTTTCATCCATGTTAATATTATTTTTTGAATATTATGTTAAGGATGTTTTTTATTGATACCATTGATCATATTTATTTGTATGGTTTATAATCAGTTTGACTGGGAAATTATTTTCATTTCATATGACTAGTTCTTGAAATACAGATAGTTTTTGATTTTTTAAGGCATATTGATTTAGTTGAATTATTTATTCATGTGAGGAATTTATTGGACTTAAATAAGTGATTGGTTTCTCACTCTATATCCCCTTGATGCATCAATAGGTCTAATAATACAAACCATATTGGTTTTTTGATGTCGCCTTACCCATTTATTTTCAAAAGTCATGGATGAGGCCTCGATGGTAAGTTTCATATTCTTGGCATTATAAATTCAAACTTTATGAAACTAGTTATTAATTTCCATGTGATTATTTTGAGTTGTTAAAATATCCATGAATATTATTCAAGCTCTTGTGATTATTTATATGGAATTATTTGATCATAATTTTTTTATTCCATATTATTTCATTTCATGCTCAAGTTATTGACTAAATGGAATTGGTTTTCATTTATTTACCTTTACATAGTTTTTTATACTTATTTTGGATATCTTCTATTATATTCATACCCTTATTGAGCATCTGAGCTAACTCCTTTATTATGTTTCATTTTTTTCAAGGATGCCAATAATTTTATTATGATTGAGATGTATGGTTAATATTGGAAAATAATGGTGTTATTAAAGGATTAACTATGTTGTATTTTATATTTTCAACTGTAATGTAGGATTAAAATTTGTATCTAGTTTTCCATAACTACTCAATTTTATGGTCCTTTGAGATGTGATTCCTTGTATATTATACCAATGTAACAAAGTAACCACCAACTCTGGGCTACTAGGTTCAAGGTATTTACATCTTATACAGCCTACTATATTATTAAAATTATATATATCCAATTAACTTCCACATATTATGAAAAAACTATTCTCAGATGGAAATTATATTACGTTATTAACATATTATGAGTTTCTCATGCCTTAGGGGAAACTCTTATTATGTATAATTTGTATATTACATGTTTGAAATCCTATACAAGATATATAATATTTTATAAAATTAATATTATGAGAACAAAACAATCATATATAATTTTATGTCTTACGCATATGATATATTCTCTTTCCATTTTTCAAACTCCATATCCAAATAACAGAATCCTTTCTAGCTCTTTCAGACTTATTACCAACTACAACTCACAAATTAGGCTCCATTTTATATGAGTTTTTATTTATTTTATTCACATATAATAAAAATTATCACAATAATAATTTCCACATCATCTTAAACCTATCATAAGAACAATACATTTTTGGGGTTTAACAGTCTCCCAGAATCTATAAGATTATTTAATTTCTCAAAAACTCATAAAATCATCTCTCAGAGTTAACATATTTTACAAAACTAAATACATTCATAAGTTTTGAATTTGATCATTGAGGAGAGTGTAACACAACCAAACTATAAAAAAATAATTTAATACTAAATAAGGAGTAACATAGACAACCATTGGGAAAGGAACTAAATACTAAGGGTGGCATAACTCCGAGAACCTAACATAAAAGAACCTAATACTATCAAGGGTGTAACATAACCAACCACTTTGAAAGGAATACACAATACTAAAATCATATCTTCCCATACCACCACTCTTAAGTCAAGGAACTCATAGATTATGTGACACCCAAAAATTCTAAAATCAAAATCTTATATTTGATAGCGTGCATGACACATGACACCAAATGTGTAATGGGGTATAAAACCATGATAATTTAAAATATATTTACTATTTTAAATAGATTTTATATATTCTATATTTGTTAATGAACTCAACACCTAGTTAAGTTGTGTTACATGCAAGAGAGACTTTCTTGTAAAGCTTACATTACAAGAAATATCGGGTTTTAACCATACATTATTAAAATATTATTATTTAATATAATAAGACTTAACCTAGATGTTAAATTAGAAATTATGAATAATATTAACTAAATTATAAAATATATGTTTTATAATAATATAATATTAATTTATAGTTTAAAAATAAATTAGAAATTAATATAGAAACCAATTGAATAAAAATGGAATGTTTTTATATAAAATCATTTCTATGCTCACAATGATGTTTTATAAAAATAAAATAAAGTAATAAAATTATTGAATTAATTTAATAAAATATATATGTTATATATTCAATAAAATATTTTTTATGTTAATCCCATGTATTTGATAAGCATAAGATCACATCAAACCCAATGTTATACATAAAATACTATATTCTAATTAAGGCAGTTTTAGTGCCTTTTAATGGAGAATCCATTTTAAATTTGAATTTTGAAACATTAATTGATTTAAATTGTCAAAATTAAAATCATGTTTAAAATATATACATAATAATTAATTTAAGGTGAATTTTTTATATTTTTCAGAAACATATCGTTTTTAATGAATAGTTAAAAATACTAAATTTTAGTTCAAAACTGTTTTTTCATCTAAATTATTTATAAGGTTAAATTATATTTTTAATTGGTTATAAAGTTTTATTAGATAATATTTTTATCAATTAATACAATTTAGGTTATTTTTATCAATTTCACTTTGAAATTGAATGGAAAAAACTTATCAAACATTTGGATGTTTTTACTTAAAAAGCTACATTGTTATCCCACCAACGTGGTAAACTTTAAATTAATTAATTCTAATTATATGATTTGAATTTGGAAAAATAGATTACATATTTTGAATAAGAATAATTTTTAATGTCTAATAAGGTCAACTTAGTATTTTAACAAAAATATTATTGAAAATAATTAAAATTAATTACAATTATTATGGAATAAATAAGCTTAATAAAGGACTAAACCTTTAACATAAGGGCCCAAATGACCTATAAACATGAAAAACACCTATTTTACATCCATATATCTTCCATATACCTTCCATTATTTATTTTTGTTGGTTATGAAATTTTTCGATAAGAACATGTGTTCACCAAACTTCTTTTCAAAAATACCAAGTGTGTCCATTTCCTTCCCTATAAAAGGCCACCACCTCTCCCCATTACTCACACCTCTAAAACCACTTAGGTTTTTCCAAGATCCACCTATATAGATTAATAAAATATCTAAACTCTTCCTTGAAACTTCACTTTGGTTATAAAGTCTTCCAAGGAAGCCTTTTGGTATAAACCAAAAGAAGTTACCTGATTAAGATGTAATGTATTCTCTAAATCTTGCTAGTTTTATTTACATTATATAATACATATACTCTTTTTATTCTATGAATAAATAAAAATAAAAGTATCCAAAATATAATAGGATGTTATTGTTTTAATATTTTGACCCACACTTACACACACCTCCATTTAATGGGTAATGAACATATTGTTTCTGTGTCCGGTGAACTACTGCCTCACAAAATGATGATTGTTCATTTTTCCTTTACCACCTATCATAGTGGAAATTATGATGGAAACTATATTTTTATATGATATATATGATATTTAAATTTTATTTATTCTTATTTAATTTTTATTTATAACATACCGTTATGATTTACATCTTGTAAATATGAAAATTTTGTTTGAGGAAGTGTGCACTACCACCCCCTCAAAGTGATATGACTAACTCCTAACATACATGGAACCTATAAATGAAGGTTTTAATTAAACTATATAACATATAAAACATAGATATTATTTTTTAATTATAATAAAAATATGTATCATTTTTTCATTCTTTTAATGCAAAAATGAAGTGAAAGTGGCGTCCATGCTTCTGTGCGGCCTACCATCTCCATGAACGGTGTGATTAATTTATACTATTCAAATATAATGGAATAATATAAATACATATATAATTATTATATGTTATAATTAATCCATGGTTTATATTATGGAGATGATGAAACCATGATCTAATTAATGATAATAGCAAAAAACAAGTTAAAACTTACTCGAGCAAACAAGGCAATTAACTCCCTAAATAGTGAAATTAATGAAAGAGTATTCACAAATGGGTAATAAAATATTATAATTAATTAATAAATGATATTATAAACATGATTATATTTCTTCTATAAGTTATTAACAAATTTTAAACCTCTATATAGGAGGATAAATACCAAACAACAAAAGTGAGGTTAAGGTAAGGGATTCTGGTATCACTTTTCTTTCTGTGAGGAATACTTTGTGGTTGTGCACATAATTTCTAATATATGGTGAACATACATCCAAGTTGACATATAATATCATTACATATATTATATTCGGTGTAATTATATGTTTTAATTAATGATTATTACATTTGGGGTTTCTAATTCATTTGTTACCACATTGGTAAGTGAATTTCTTCGCAATTTACATTTCATTGAGACTTATGTGTTATTATGCACAAATTCAATTTTATTTGGTATATATACTGATTTTTTATGGATCTTTCATGGATCCCCTTATTATTATGATATTATAAGTTTCATTTAATTTCATAAATTTCTGGGTATTATGATTCAAATGTTTCAAAATGGTATGGGAGACTTTGAAATGTTTAAAGATTATTCTCCTCAACATTGTTCTAAATGATTATATTTAAAATCTCACTTCCTATTGTGATTATTAAACTTCACTTAAAACAAGAAATTTATATTAATCATTTTTTATTTGAATATCCATATTCTCATACCATGGATATTATTGTTTCTAAATCCTTGTACCATTTTACATATAGTGTCTACTTTAACAGTTATTTAATATTGATAATTATGTATTCTTTATTCAGTACAGATATTTGATAAGTAATATTGTATATTCATAAAATTATTTATTCAATATGAGGAACTATTTGTATATGCAATGATGGGATGATCCCAGACTTTATATATCTCCTTGATGCATTGGCAGGTTCTCATGATACTATTATGTTGGCCAAATTAAACAGGTTTCTACATGATGTTTAAAACTATTCAGAGGATGAATCTTGACAGTATAGGTCCTCATGTGCCTAACACATGAATTCCAATAATTAATCATTTCCTTATTATATATTTCAGTTATTATTCATCTATGCAATTTTTCTTTGACATATCTATGGATACATTTCATTTTAGTTCATTGATTAAATGAATTGTGTACCAGTTTCTTACCTTGACATATTGAATTTTTCATATCTATCTATTTTAATAGCATGTGTTATTAGTTATTTACCTTCAAATTTTAATTTATTCTCTTTGATATATTAATTATTTATCTTTACTTACCATTACTGATCATTTGATCTCATCCTTATTAGTTTTCATTTATCTAGGTTATGAAGAAGAAATTTTTGAATAAGCTTTCAAGGATACTGTTTATTTAATTTTATTATGTATCGTGTTTTTAATTTTCATTTCCCAATGTATTATTGGTATCGTGTATGTAGTATATCTTTTTAATACTGCTAAACTGATCGATCCTTCAGGATTTGATTCCTTGTAATCATGCCAATTTAATAAAGTAATGCACCAACTCTAGGATTTTAGGATCTGTTCATTACAGCTTAACTCCATTCCTAACCTAGACCACTAATGCATCATGATCATTAATTATGTTCCCTATCAACCAAGCTTATATATAGTAATTCTATCCATAAAAGACCCAACAGATCAACCAACCAATCAAATAAGAGTAGATCCAATTAGTTAACTCTTACATAATATCACATCTCAACCCAAGATAAATTATCAATCATTAGCACTTCATGAAACCAATTCTGTGATTAAAAAATTTAGTTAATTCTTAATATACCAATTTGGATATCTCATGTAACATCACTCGTGTTCACATTATATTAGTTCCAATAAGATTGAAAATAATAATCTCACCTTGTATGGTTAGATACCACTTCATAGACTCAACCCAATCTTAATAAAACATTAGATAAAACCATAACAAGAACCCATATAACTCTTTACATATACCAGTTCATGTGTGTACATATATTCGATGTATAATATTAAATACCACTACCTTATGTGATAAAGAGTAATATTTCCATGTGATAATTTTAAATTCAATTCAATCCACCAAAATTTTAATATATATCAATGACTCTATAGATTATATATTTGAGATATGGAAATAATAAAAAGTTGAATAAACCTAATATTAAATTTTTTTCAGTCCTGGCCTTACCATGAGATGGTTTACACCCTTGGTGGAACTTGATTCTAACTTTGGAAGGGGGAGAAAGATCAAAAGGTTTGAGAGAGAGATCCAATAATGGATCTACAGAAGGGTGTCCTTAGGGGAATAATCAGAACAACTAAAAAGAGGGGATATGAGTGAAATGACCAAAACATCCTCTAAAAAGTTGTCAAGAAGGATTCACATTGGAATCTTGGTGGGACATCATGGGACTTCCATTGGGCCACTAGGTTCCTATTTGTCCCTTACCAAGAGTCTAATGGTGTTTTAGAGATTACTACCCCAAGCCACTCCCACTGAATTACCAATAATATTATTTCTATTTCTCCCATTTTAGTTAGTAAGTATCTTCCCTCATTTTTAAATCCATATACCTGCTAAATACCATTCTTGGTTAAACGCATATTATTACACCTGAAATGGCTTTGTTAAAGTTAAAAGTATTCATTAAAATTAATGGGTTTTACATTGCATGTGGTAGATATGATATATAATATTAGAGGAAAAGGTTTGTATATTTTGATAAGTTGGGGAATTTCAATATAATATGACTAATTTTTGGTTTTTAATGGGTGGTGTCAATGAGAGTAGTGGGTGATATTTTTTAATAAAATTATAGCATGGAACTAATTTGAGGATAAATTAAAGTATTAAATCCATAAAAAAATTAAAATTTGGGATAATTTCTTAAAAAATGAATCTATTAAGTCAATTATTTAATAATATATGCCTTTATATTTTTTTTATTGAGAAATAGAGTTAAAGGTGATAAAAAGTTGAATTGTATGACTGGTCGGTTTAGAAAATTTAAGGATTCAATATTTTTTATCTTTAAATAAATATAGGTGATGTTAGATTCTAAACTCCTTCAATAATCCTTGTTAATATACCATGGTTTTACTTTTCATGATATTTATATAATTCAAAATAATATACTATAATTATTTCATGATAAATTAAAATGTTATTTTGAAATAATTAAACTGATATAGGGATAAGAAATAAATATGATTGATGATTATGAGATTAGTGGAATAATTATTATATATGAATAATTGAAATGAAATTTTTTATTAAACAGAGGACTATTTTTGAATAAATTTTAAATTGTATAATTTTAATTATAGAATTTTTTGAAAAACTATAATTCTATGATAACAGAATTTAGATTAATGTTAATGTAAATGGATTAATAGACAATTGGATTTTGGGATAATGAATTTTAAATATGATTAAAAAAGGTAAATAATATTATATATTAGGACTATATTGAAATTAATCTTGATTTCTACATATGATTAATTTATAAAAAAAAATTAAATTTAGATTATTATTGATGATCTATTTATAATGGAAATTTATCATGAAATTTTTTTATGAATAACAATTAATAAATTTATAAGTATCTATAGGGAATTTTATTCCCAAAATGAAAATTTGTTATGAAAAATATCCTAGGTGGTTTTAATATGGTTTGTAAAGAAAATTCACGTGTCATTCCCAATTATCTTAGCATTCATGGAATTTTCTTGAAAATTTTATTGAAGTGTAGGTGATTTTTTTAGATGAAGTTTATGTGAGTTACATGGGGGCATGTCACTCGAGAATGGGGTCATTACACATTCTAAATTAAAGGTATTTCATTGAAGTGTATTTAATAGGTGTGGTTCCCCATAAATTTAGGTTATTCCACGTTGTAATGGGTTCGTTCCATATCCATCATAGGATATGTTTTTTTATTCTTTCTTGCACATTTATTTTGGTTTCTAGTGGAGATTATGAGATGATTTGATAGTGGTGATAATGATAAAGTATCTTATAAACTTCTATATTAACCCCTCTTGTGTGAATATATGAATTTTTGAATGTGTAAAGTCATATCAAATATTAAGGCCATATTGAAAGTGAGTTTATGATATATATTACTAAGAAATGTGGTTATAGACTTGGTTGTGTCTAGGATATGAGGAATTTTAGAGATGTGGTTTTTTTCTTTATCGATTCTGAATTGTGGTACCTGGGTGTGGTGTTGTATATCTATGTGGAGTGATTATGTTCCTTTAGATATTTTATAAGTGGTGGAATATAAGGGAGATAAAATTTAGGGTGGGTTTCTAAAACTATTTGTGATCATAATGATTTGTGACTTTTGAAATATTTTGTGGTGGTGGTTTGAGATAAGTGCTAGCAGATATGTGATGTGTGATGGAGATAACGTATGTTTAAAAGGGGAGTTTCATATTGGGTGGACACCCAGTAACACCAGAATAATCCCAAAGGGTGTATAGATTCCTAAGTGATCTAGGTTAAATTTAAGGAGAGTCACTGAGTGTAGATATCCAAGAATTAGTGAGAGTCCCAATGGGTGGACATTAACCCAACCAATGAATTTACATTTTCAAAGTCTATGTGGTGGATAGCTACTTGTGGATGTATATTATCATGGTCCTTGGAAGTGGAAAGCTATATTTTGATGTTATAGTGATTTCCTCATGGGTGGACAGATGTGAGGTGATATTACAGTAAGGTCTGTCAAGGTGATAAACTACTTGGTTTTAGGGATATGAATTGGTAATTGATGTTTTTCTTGATGAATGTTATATGAGATTTTGGGTTATATGAAATTTATGGACTAATAGGTATGGAATGGAAGTGATTTGAAGGATTATATTTAGGTAATTAGATGGTTGATCAATTTTTTATTTTTATTTATTCCATATATTGATGCATTATTATGCTTCATTCACATGGACACATGAGAGTTCCACGGAGTAACCTACTGATTATATTTATATGATCACCTGAGATTTATATATACTTTTTCATATTTTATTCATAATGATGGAAGAGGTTTCAAGTGAAATTGTATATATCATGGGAGATATGTTGGTGCAGGTAGATTTTGTTATACCCCAAATGATGTATATTAGGATTAATTGGTATATGATCAACACTAAGAGGGGGTGAATCAGTGTTGATAATTTTTAATTTCAAATCACTTATTTCTTAATGATTATTTTTTAATGGCTTCTTAAACTCTCACCGATGTAGTAAATAATATATCACATGATAGACCAGTTAATTTTGTTCACATACAATTTGGATTAATATGTCCCCAGTATATGGTTGTTATTATCTCACACACATAAAACACCCATTTTATTGTCAATATGATATTGTAAATAAGGTTATTTATATAAAATCTCTACAATGTTGGCACCAACTAGCTTAAACAATATCCTACATGTTATACAATATCATAAGAAATTATTCTTGAAAATAGAGCACTAAGAAAGTTGAGGTCATAGGTGGACTTTAAGGATGTGATCATTATCCTCTTATATACAACAATATTCTTTGGTTTTCTCTATCACTTTCTTCCTAGAATAGTTACATCATTATCTCTCTATTTTTTATTGGTTACCTCACCTCATACTTTTTATTCTAAAAACTCTAAATAATCAAAAGGATAATTTTCTACAGTTTAAAAAATGTAAATTTTCCTTCAAATCCAAAATCACAATAATTATATTAAAACTCTCTATAAATATAATCTTTAATTCTCTTGATAAATCATATTGCTATTATTTTCAAATAAAGGAAACAAATTTTATTATTTAATGCACCTCTAATATAATTCCAACATTTCCTCATTAAATTCTTCCAAGAATCTCAAATTATTATTATTTTCAATATTTGATGAAATAAAAAACATATTTTCTATGTATTCATGTTCACATGAAATAATAACATTATGTTACAATGATTCATATCATAAAAAAAATTCTTATAATATTTTCACTAATACCTAAATGAATCACAACTTCATCCATTAAGAATATTGATGTGTAGTCCCAAATATATATCACAAAATCTCCTTCGTTTGATCTTATAATTCACTAAAGAACATATTTTAATCTTGTGTGACACTTATAAGTATCTTACATTTCCTTTGGAAATTTTTTTTTACTCTTACACGGTATTAGATTTATTTTTATGTGATAAAATTTACCCTTATGTACTCTTAGGAACCTTTGATGACCCTTATATAGGATTTAATTTACTCTTGTATATAATTTGAAATATTACAGAAAATATTTTATAGTATAAGTCTAAAATTTCATAGTTTTGAGCTATTTTTATGCAAGAGAATATTTTTCTTATATATCAGCAATACTACATTCGATCCTTATCCAATGACATCTCAAGTTTCAATTCATTGTACAAAAATCCACATGATATATCCTCCAAATTAATTGTAGTTTATAAACTCCACAAACATAGCCTTCACTCACCCACATAACACACTATGAGATTGGAAAAAATGAAACATTGACTTGTTATCATGTATCATAGTCTCAAGATCTTTACATGATTCATTTTGAGTTATTATTACATACCTCAGTGATATTTTAGATTATTATTATATATCTTTGTGATACTCCCAGACATAGTTTTGTCTCACTGAGAGGGGGTGAATTAGTGAACAATAATTCATTATCACTTTTATGATTTACTATGTAATAAACCTCTATCACTTATTTGGGTGATAAATACCTCTTCTTAACTCACACATGTAAAGGAAATTAGAAAACCAAATACACTATAAAAATAAGGTTCACTACTCAAAATGAGTAGTAAATCCTTAGCATGATCTGGAATCACATGATACTATATAATCTATTAGTATCATAATTGTAGATATAATTATCAGGTTATATCCTTTAATAGTAATATATGAATATCGATATTGATGTCTCTCAAAAATATCCTGACATGTAGCCTCATATTATTGATCTTCAGTAAGGTAGGGATTATTCATTTCTTTGGATTATATTACCTCCAAAAAAATTTATAATTCTCCTACATTTATTCACAATTTATAATAGGTGTAAAATATTTCTTTTTCCTAAGCAAAAAACATAGGTGTGATGATCATACATAATCCAAATGTTTATTATTTGTATTCAACTACTTCTTTCACTACCATAAATACTCTTTTTTTCTTCTTCTTATTCTCACCTGTGATGTACACTTATCTAAACACCATCCTCATTATATATACCCTCTTATATCTCCCTTATTATCTACATAAAAAAATTCACTATGTTGGTAAATATTTTCTACAATAGTAGAAATGATATTCATTTTTCAATTTAAAATTTCAAATTTGAAATTCAGACAATCAATTGACTTCAACTGATTCTCAACATTTACTTATTTAAATTTGATCCCTCTATCATACCAACATTTTAGTCACCTTTTATTTATTTAATTGAATTTTTATATGAGATTTGTTCTCTTATAATTCATTCATATCACAAAGAGGGTATTTCCAAGAACATAGTTTAAAACTTCATATCATGTCTACTGAATTCAAATTTTATTAAGGTTAGAAACCCTTATATATCACTCTGTATTTTATATTGAACCTTATGTATCCAACAAAACATCATATGACCCGTACATATAATATTAATGACCCTTAAATATCTTTATTTCCTCATATTAACCATTATGTAACAACAGATTACTTTTATGTATCATTAAATTAACTCTTATATATTAAGTAATTAGATAATTTTCTATATTTCTTCTAATCATCACTAAATGACCTTTATATATTGGGAAAATTTACATTTACATTTTAACTTTTCTCAATGTTTTATCCATCCTGCTCAGTACTAGAGTGACCCTTATGTATGAGAAAAGTTACTCTAACGTATTTTAGTTAAAAAATTAAAAAATTAGTCTACTCAACACGTGATTGGCCCTTATATTTGAAAAAAGTTTCTGTTATGTGTTTCCATTACCAATTTTCAAGCTCATATCTAATAAAGTCTAAAAACCACTATACTTCCTCTAAAAATCCAAATATTTATCAAAATTTATCTAAAATTATTAACAATTTGCAACTCACATTATAAATATTAATACATATGACTTGGAACATGATTTATATATCACCAATAAAAGAAAACACAAGAACTATATCAACTTTTTTCTTCTTCCAATTATAATTCCCTAGATAGATAACACTATTTTTGGGGATTCATCCTTAACATATGATCCTATAAAACACCCCATGGATCTCAAAAACCATCTATGCTTATATCCACTCTTGATCTCACCATATTCTTTAATTATGAACTCAACAGTCTCCCTCTTTGGATTATTTTATAAATGATTACTCGTAAATCACATTTCAAACTCTTCGCACTTATCAATGAATTATCATTCAATAATTCTAAGACTATGTGATTAAACTCGATGTGGGAAATAAGAAAATTGAAAAAATATATCATGTTTTTTATTAAATTAATTTTTTTCCACTTCCTTAACTCTTCTTCCACTTCACAAAACTATTTTTTAACAAAAATGGTTATTTAAACCTATGTATAACAAATTCTTGTGAACATTAACTACAAACATAATAAAATAGTTCATAAAAAATAAAACCATGCTAAATTTAAATCTTACCCCTTTTATAAAATCTCCCTAAATATATGATCCTCAAAAAAAATATTTCTCCCCCATTAGGTTAAACACATTTATTTGGATTCTCACTCTACATTATTTTTCTCTACCTTTATAAATAAATTAAGGTATAAATATAATAATAATTTTACTCTATTTCTTACTATTATGAAATAAATATCCAATGAACTTGTGAGAGAAGTGATGGTTTTGTTATACCTCATCCTTTAATGAGTAAAGGATGATATTTCTTTATCAACCATTATCGCTAGGTATTTAATTCCTCCATCAACTAAAAACCACCTTGATCATCCAAATTCTTATTCAAATCTGGTTTCATATTGGTGGAACTAATCTTGTTATTTAGTTCAGTAATATGAAATTCTAAAGAATCTTTCTTATTGTTTCTCTTCACTTCAATGACTTTTTAAAAATATTGAAAATGGTTCCCTGAAATTTTAGAAACATCATCTTATTTATTTCTATAATATATTTTCCTTAAGAAGAATCGTTTAGCCTTATTCATGAGTGAACATGTTTTTTCATCTTTTTTGGTGTTAATAATCTCCAATGGTTACTCAAAATCTTCCTTGTTCTTCTCATGATGCATATTTTTATTCACTTCTTACTTTTACTTACCTTTATCATAAAATCCTAAAAATACACATTATGAAAACTACTGATATGATAATATCATAAGACACTCTACATCAATATGACCTTATTGGTCACATCTCTCACACACTTCATTTAAGTCATAAAAATGGTCCTTTAACTCCACCCATTATTATTAAATTTCATTCTATTATAATTTGTTTGTTTGTAAGGGTTTTAGTCCTCAATATGTGTGTATACCATCACTATTTATAGAAAAAAAGTGTGCTTCATATAAACTAGAAACATTATATCATATTCTAGTAGCTACTTCATAACCAAAAACAACTATAAAAGTTTAATCTTATTTTTAAATTGTAGTATATACGTAATCAGTACTTTTATGAAATCCATCATTTTAAAAATCCTTATTTAACTATATTTAATGAACATAGACTCCAAGATACTATAAACATATTCATATTCAATGAATAAATTTTCATGATTTTTTATCTTTGCACAAAATAGAATATTTTCATTCAAATTTAGGCTTCTCAAAAGAAAATAAATTCCAAATTGTCTTATGATGGGTTCTTTTCTTTACTTTTCTCACATTCTATTGAGGTTAAAAAATTTCTACATTAATTACATGATATTTATGAATAATTTATTGAGATAATTATTTTTTATAATAATATTCAAGTATCACTTTATCCATGACAATCTTATCAATATTTTAAAAATATACCACTCCATACATAAAATTTGGAAAATCATGACCAAATTTTTTATATAATTGTATTTCTCCAATAATCCCAATTTTAAATATTCATGTTCTTTCACTTTTTCAAGATAATTATATTTTAAAAATTCAAATTGTTTCTTCTCCTTGGTGAGTATGTATCTTTATTCCTTAACATTTATGAGTAACTTAGCTTCCTTATTTCTGAAATAAGATCAATCAAATTCAACCATATTAAATGATTTATTAATTACCATATTTTATTTATATAACATTAAAATATTATAAATAGTCTTCTTAAATTATTTTTTAACACAAAATCTATTTTAGATTCATGTAACTCTTTATAAATGCTTTATAAAACCTATTATTATTTCTTTGAGTCATCTCCACTCCTTAACCCCTTAGGATACAATATTAAAAAGAATATATCCTAACCACTACCACCTAAGAAACTAAAAATATTATTTCTATAATTTTTTCATCATTCTTGGATAAATAACTCTATATTTTGGTAAAATAAGGGTTATTTATTGAAAACCTTGATAAAAACATGCATGTTTTGAAGTTCTTGGAATTCATCCCTAAAAATCAGTATAATACTCTTCTTCATCTTTACTATAATTTTCTTAAATCTTTGGAATAATTTCAAATAAATTTCCAATACCCCCATAGTTTAAACTCTTAAAATGTAACTTTTCATGAAATTTACCTCTATCTCTCTTGGGAAACCATTGAGATGAATAACATGATATTATAAAACTTCACATCAACAAATTCAAATTATTATAAACTTCCAAATTCTTCTTAATATTATTGGTCAATTTTCCATTAAATCCTTGGATTCTTTAGGTCTACACATTATACTTCTTTCTTATTCAAGCCCTTTTAATTTAGAGTGTATACATTTCACATTCTGTATGAAAAAAATATGATCTTAAATTCATCTAATGAGAGTGTTTCAAGATCAAGATCTTATAGAACTAAAACAATAGAATTAAACATTTCTGGTAAGATCTAAATTATCTTCTTGACCACCATTGGATATTTAAGAGTCTTTTTTAATCCTATAATGGTGCTCACAATGTCATTAACCGTTGTAATTAATTCATATATAGTTTCACCTTCATGAATATGCCTATATTCATAATTCTATCACAAAATATAAAACTTATATTTTAAAAACCTTTTTATTTCATTCATAAATATTTTTTATCTTATCCAAAATAACTATTCATGGTCTTGACACCCATAACCTTTAAAAACTCCTCCTTTAAAAGTATGTATAAGATGGTATTTCTCAAACACCCATAGATCTCTAAATTTTTTATAGCATACTACGTCAAAGAATAATCTTATGAAATTGGTGTAAAATGACCATTAAAAATGTATAGAACATCCGCACCCAATGTAATTAATTTGGTTAGAATTATTTCCTTCCAAAAATTATAAGTTTTATAATTAAATATCGGAACTCCTTTTTTGTTCACGAAATTAATACTATCCAAGATATATGTAAAAGTTAAGATCACAACATCAAATTCATTAAACAAAAAAAAACAATGAAAGTTACATACATATTTTCTTTTATAAGAGATAGAAAAACATAAATATCAATAAAGTTCAACAACATTAATAGAAACAAACTTCAAACTTCTCAGTCTTAGTAGGAAACTAGGACTTCATTGATACCACTTATATTATTCATAAGCATGGTGTTTATTCATTGAGAGGAGGTAAATTCGTGAATACTAGTCCATTATATCTTTTATTATTTCTTATTAAATCAACATCAATAACTTTTTAGAGTGATATATATCACTTATTAACTCACACATCGATAAATGTAGACAAAAAACACTTGATGTACATGGTTTACTACTCAAAATGAGTGGATAATCTTTAGAATAATCCAGAATCACCTAAGACTATATGATCCACTAGTATCATCCTTGTGGATAAAATTATAAGGGTATATCTAAAGCATAGTTGATTTTCACCTATCAACCTTTCAAAGGTTTTTTTCTCTGCTAATGTGTATAGCGGCACTCAGGACGAATCCTCAACGACGGTACTTTTTACTAATCGATTGTTTTTTATTGTCTTTTTAATGGGGGGTTTGTTTGCATAGCTTAATTAAATTGATTTATGGAAGATGTTTGATTTAAAAATTTGATAAATATTGGGGTGATTTCATTATTGGATATTTAATCTTATGATATCCATGAGATTTTTTTTTATTGGATTTAATTAACACCCACTTCACAAGATGATTTTGATCGGAATTCCTAAGTGTTGAGGCTTTAATCAAAGATTTAACTTAACTAGGGTTCTAATATCAATCAATACTTATTTATGTTATTTTATTTATGGTTCCAATAATCCATGTAATCCATGCACTAAATAAAACATGTCATTAATCCATGACATTTTATGTTTAACATACACAATGTTAACCTAAAGAATATTTAATGACCAAAAGATCTCAATCACTTAATATCCCAAAATTACGTCTCACCTCAATGAGATATTTACTCATCCATTTTGGTGGTTAATAATTTGGTTATAATTTTCGTGGTTATGAGTTAAAAATATAATAAAAATAGTGGGACAACAAAAGAGTAGTTCACCGAACACACATGTGAAATGTGAAGAGGGGTAAAAATGTGCTTTTGATTGGATGAGAAAGTGAGAAAAGGGAAGGGTTTTAAACTTTATTTAAAATATTTTAATAACCTTAATATTAAAATATATATTTTATATGATTATAATAAAAGATTATAATGAAATATTTAATAAAATTCAAATGAAATTGAAATCAACTTATGTGATTACAATTGGAAATAAGTGAAAACAAACATGAAATGAAAAGTGGAGGAGAGGTATCTCTTATTGAAAAAATATTAATTAAAGTATTACTAGGACCTTGGTAAGTATATATTCATGCGAAAAATTCTCAAAAATTTATGAAATCTCATCCCCTTTCAAGGAGAATAACTGAGTGAATTTATAACCCAAGATGGAAAACTATTTTCATTCCAAAACTACCCCTCCACTTGTCTTGAAAATTTATCAATTCAAAATAAAAATATAGAGAAATAATATTCTTAAAAGTTTTATACATATATTATTTTAGTACACCCTTTAAATTAGAAGTCCATTGGACTTTTTTATCCAAAGTTATGGATGTTTTACTAAACAATGTGTCGTTGTCCATTTTTATCCATACTTTTTTGAATACCACAATATGAATGGGTTTTTGGGCGTGAATATGACCTAAAATACAAACCATTTATTCTATAATGTTTTTCAAATTTATCTTTTCTTTCACAAAAAAAATTGAGATCAATTTGATGATTTTATTGGATGAAAATTCAAGAATAGTGGGTTATTTTTAATTCTCCGGTAGAATTGTGGACAGGAATTAATGTAATAATTTCATGCACTCTTCGGTTTATTTAAGCATTAAACTTTTAATAAAAGATATATCTTAATATTTGAAAACATATTATACAAATTCGTAAAATTTTGGCTTCTATATTGAGCCCAAAAATTCTTTCTTTATGGTGGGTACAGTTTCTTTGAAGGATTATTTGGGCCTTTTGTGTGGTCCATATGACCCTTAAAAAGTCCAAATTGGACCAAGCTCTAGTTGAATGATTTTTAGGAAACTTAATGAAGAACTGTAAAAAAATAATAATCACACAATTTGTAAATTTATGGTAATATTTATAATTAAAATATTAAACTGACTCGAATTTGGATTAATAAAAATTATGCTCAGAAATTATATTTTATATTAAAACATGATTATTTCAAACCAATTATGAAATTTTAATTGAAAATAAGTAAAGGGAGTAAATAAAAATTTATTAACGAATGAATAATATCAAATCCCCTAAACAAATTATTTTTCATGTCCTCATGTACAATAAATATGAAAACATAACTAAATCATTTTCACTCACCAACAAATATTAAAATTTTGTTTTCACAAATCAGGGGTGTCTATACTAGTTCACTCATCCATAAATAATTCCACAAAAAACTTTTATAGTAATATTATTCCAAAAAAATCATTTTTCATTATCATTATTAGAATTGAAAAATATAGGCACTTTGAACTTACTACTCTCAAGATTATAAAAACTTTGTATAGAGGTTCCCTCATTCTCCAACTAAAAGTGAAAATCTTAGAATTTGTAATAGATATAATATTTATTTCCCTATCCTAAAGTGAACAAGAATCAAGATTTATTTTTTATGGGGTTTTCAGTGGCTATGGGATGGTAGAAATATAATGTCTAGAAGATAGAAAAAGACAGATAAAACACCAAAATGGGAAAAGAAATTCACAATTTTTATGAAATGAGACAAGAAAGGAAATGAGAATGAATATTTATACTAGAATGAATTTTTGAAGGAAGATAAGATATGAAAATAAAATTAGAAAGGGCTGAAATTATGAAATATGTACAAAACACAAAATTTCTCCCAACGATATAAAAAAGATTATTCAAGTGTTCCTTTTTTATTTTTTTTTATTTTTTCAAAAGTTGAACTTGAAACAAATATCACACTCATATCCCACCATTGTATCATCTCCTCATGACACTAATTATAATTATTATAACAAGATAAAAGTTTTCTGAAGAATTATTTCTTACCTTCCCAAGACACAACAAATTTTTTCTTTTATTTTTTTTGTTGATTTTTTTATTATTTTTTTTCATAAATTTATTTTCAAAACTATTAAATATCATTTATAAAAGATGTCAAAAATATATTTACAGTTCCAAACCTCACTGAATTACAATCTCTCCCCCACATTTAAATGTATTCTATCCTTCAAACATATTTTAACACATTTAAAATCAGGAAAATGGTACACAAAAGGAAATCCATTCCCCACACACTTAAATATAAATAAATTATGAAATGTAAATCCATGTAGATATAGGGTGGTACAAGTTTCTTTATTTAAATATGGCTATAAAAAAAGTGTTTTCATAGGATTGAAGGGGATTTCAAGAGGAGGATCAATGTAAGGGTAATTTGAGTATACTTGTCAATTGTTATTCTCATGTTGTTCAGAAAATGTCTCTATCATATTAATATACACTAAAGTAGGAAATTAAGCTCAAATATCCACAAACTAAAGACATGCAATTGGTGGTGAAATACACATAATATGAAAAGATGGTCATAGGTGACCTTAGTATGAAAGATAATATTGTTCCTTAGAGTTGGGGGAAATCATTTTCCAAATCAAAAATTGAGCATTAAAAATTTATAATTCTTTAAAAATATTATATATCCAAGTAGATGATGAAAATATAAAATGTTTGAGATGAAAAATATTCATTAGAATCCCCAAAATAGTTGAATTTTTTTTGAAAATTTAAGGGTGAGTAATTATAATTTATTTATTTTTTTGTATTTTTGTATTTTTCTTAGTTTTTTTAGTTTTTTATTAAAATACACAACTACACAAAAGAGAAATAGTAAAAAAGGGGTTTAATGAATAAATAAATTGAAAAAAATGAGAGTGAGAGAGTAATAAGAAGAATAATAATAGAGATATATATAGAGAGAGGGGGGGAGAGACTTAATGGGAAAGAGGTGCCCTCAGTTTAGATTTGGTGGTTCATTATCCGCATCTAGTTGTGGGTCTACTGTAGTAGTTGGGGATATAGTGGACATTAATGTGGTTGCTGGTTTTTGTGTACTCGCATGGTGATGCTTTAACTGATTTCCATTAACAGTGAACTTTTTTTTTGAGAGGGGTCTTAAACTTTCAGTTCACAAAATGGGTAAGCATTATTAATAATAAAAGGACCTTCCCAATGATAATTTATCTAACCTAGGTGAATCCAAAATTGGGATTTGAAGATCATTATCTTTTCACCTTCGTGGAATACCTTTCACATGATGTGTTTTTTTATGGATTAACTTAGCCTTTTCTTTGTATATATTGGAATTCTCATAAGAATAGAGATAAAGTTCCAAAAGTTAATTAATCTAAAATAATCTCTCTTTGTAAAATTATCTATAATCAAAATTATATGTTTTTATAGCCCAAAATGAATTATGTTTGATTTCAACTGGTAAATTACATTCTTTACCAAAAACTGGCCTAAATGGAGACATCCCAATGGGTGTTTTGTTGTAAGTTTGATAAGTCCAAATCACTTCACCAAGTCTTTCAGACTAGTTTTTTTTGTGGGATTTAAAATTCTCTCCATCACTATTTTCAATTATTTATTAGGAATTTTATCCATTCTATTTTTTTGGGGGTGATATGCAGCTGAAGTTTTATATATAAACCCATTATTTTTCAAAAGATATTTCAAATTTTGATTATATAAATGAATTCCTATGTAACTTATCAAGGCACACGGTGTTCAAAATAAATGTAAAATTATGGTTTTTAGGAACTCAATAACTGTATGGGAATCATTTTTTATAGTGGGTTTGTCCTCAACCCACTTAGAAACATAATCAACTATAAGAATAATGTATGAGAATCTATTGGAAGGGGTAATGGTACCATGAAATCAATTCCCCAAACATCTAAGATCATGATATTAAAGGATTTTGGGAATTTCATTTCTTTTGGAAATTGTGCCAATCTTTTAGCAAGAGGGACATGATTGAAAGAACTCATGTGAATCCTTGAAGAGTTATGGATAGAAGAATCCTAAGTCAAGGACCTTTTTGGAGGTCCTGTGTGGTCTAATGTGGCCACGACCAGGAATTGAGTGGCAGAATTATAAGATGGAGGAATTTTCATCCTCATAAATACATCTCTTAATTACCATGTAAACCATAGTTTTCCAGAGTTTATTATCTTCCCAAAAATATAATTTTCAATCACTTTTCAGCTTCACTTTTTTTTATTTAGAAACCTTTTCAGGAAAAACACCAACAACCAAGTAATTTACAATTGGTTCATACCACGGTGACATTGGAGTGAGATATGAGAGGTGTTAAATTAGAAATTCCAGATCAATTATTCCATAATGATAAGAAATAGAAATTTCAATCAAGTGATCGGACACAATGTTTTCTTTTACAAGTCCATATTTAATCACAATTTCAAACTATTGGGGAATTATAATCCATCTTATTAGCCACATTTTGGAATAATTTTTTATTAGTAATAACTTTATAGCTGAATGGTCTATAAAAAATATTATTTTGGCACATAAGAGATAGTCCAGTAATTCATCCAAGGTAAGAAACATAACTAACTATTCCTTTTCAGTCACATTATAGTGATTTTGAGTTTTATCCAATGTTTTTTAGGAATAATAGATGATAGGGGGAATCTTTTCTATTCTTTTTCCCAGAAATACTCCAATGGCCCTATTAGAAGCATCACACGTCAATTAAAAGGGTAAAGACAAATATGGGGGTTGTATTATTAGGGTAGACTCAATAACATATTTAAGTTCAATAAAGACTCTCTTATAGGCCTCATCGAAATGTAATGTAACATAATTTTGGAGTATCCGAGTGACTGGTAGGGAAATCCTACTAAATTTATGGATGAATCACCATAAATTTTAAACCCTTACATGAAGACCACCATGAAATGATCAACTAATTTTGAAAATATACTCATAATATACATCTACAATGTTGAAGGGTCATTGAAAACACAAAAATTCATTCTCCTATATGCGTATGTTCTAAAGGGGAAAGTGAATGTAGTCTTTTCTTAGTCCTGAGGTGAAATTGGGATTTGGAAGTAGTTGTTGTATAAATATATAAATAAATAATATGACTTTATGGCTAATAATTATGTCATTTGATCAAGGAAATTAAGAGGGTAGTGGTATTTTCATGTTTAAGCATTTAATTTCCGATAATCAGTGCACACAGGTTATTTTTTCTCTCAATTTGTTACCACCTCCCCATTTTCATTTGTGACAACAGTTACCCCGCCCTTCTTAGTTACCACTTGAATTGGACTAAACCATTCACTATCAAAAATTGGGTATATAATACCAACTTCTATATTCTTAACAATATATTCCCTAACTACCTCAAGTATGAGTGTATTGAGTCTTCTTTGTGGTTGTCAGATTGGTTTGGGTAATTCTTTAAGATGAATGTGATGCATTAAAAGGGAAGGGTTGATTATTGGTATGTTATATAGGGTCCATCCTAAGTCCTATATATTTTCCTCTAACAGGTGAACAAGTTTTTTCACCTTGGTTTTAGTAAGTGTGGCAGATATAATGATGGGATAAGAGTGATTATGGAAAATGAATGCTTATTTCAAGTGTGCAAGAAGGGGTTTCAAATCAATTTCATTATTTATTTATTTTATAGACAACTTAGGAATATAGGAAGGAATTTTAGTTGATTTTGATTCATTTTCCTCAATATTTTCCAAGGTAGAACAGTAGATATAATAGTTTATATGGGATTCAAGAGAGTTTTCAAGATCCTCTATATTGATGGAGTCTATGAATGAAAGTTCAACATCAACTTCCCTATTTATGAATTGTTTAATCATGGTGAAAATTTCAAAAGATCTTATCTCATGATAACATGATGAAATGGGGTTCAATTTACTCTTATAAGTTTCCTTAGAATCATTGATTGAGAAGGTAGAGTGATCCTCTGAAAGGTATCTCATGGATTGAACAATGTTGAACTTGACCAGTTTATCACCAAATTACATCAATACGATGATCACAAGGAAATCAATATTAGTTCAAGATTTCATGAGGAATGGACCTCCTATAATTAGGGGAGATAGAGAAGTGTTTGCCTCACCTTCTATATCAAGGATATAGAAATCAGATGGGAAGATAATATCATTAACTCACACAAGGGCATCCTTAATTATTCCCTTAGTTCTAGCTATGCTTTGATTGGATAACTTAATGAAAAAACTCATTGGGTGCAAGGGACCTAGAATAAGGTTAGAAAATATGTATTTGAGTATGAAATTTATTGAGGAACCTTTTTCAAAGAGTGGATCATTAAATTTCTAACTCCCTATTTGGAATGGAATAGTAAATGTCCTTGGGTCTTTTCACTTTATGGGAATGTAATGTTGGGTTGAAACATTTTACATGGTCCTAATTTGTCACTTATTAGTGCAAAATTCCTTACAAAACTTTGCATACATATGGATTTTTTTATGGAATATAAGAGGGGAATGTTTACCTCAAAACATATAAACATGTCGAGCATTTCAAGATCATGTTTAAAGGACTTAATTGGCTTAAAGACAACTTGAGGAAAATGAATTGGGTTCCTTGGTGGAGTTTTTGGAGGTTAGGGAGTGGTTTTATGGTGTTTTTATGTTTTTTTATTCTTTTAATTTTATATCTCAACATTTAAATGGGGTTTTTTGGATTCATAATGAGGCATACCAATTTATATTTGAGATTGAAGTGTAATTTCAATTACATTTCCCTTGGGGTTTGGAAATGGTTGAGCTAAAACATTACGATGAATTGGTTTTTTGTTGTTGAATTAGGTGGGATTCACGTTAACCAAGTTTTTTTTCAATGTTATTAATGATATAATGGGTGAAGAAGAAAATATATTCTAAATCATGTTACCATGGATTCTTAGAAGAAGAGGTATATCCCATATTTGGATTACCATTATTTTGGTTCTTGGGAAATTGATTATATTATTTTGGGAATTGGGGAGGATTATTAGGTTAGAGTAATCTAGGAGTGGAAAGAGTAGGATTAATCTTTTGGGGTTGAGTAACAAAAGGATAAGGTTGATGGAATATACCACCACCTTGACCATATTGGAATTGGTTTGGATTTTGAGTAGGGAAATGATGGGATGAGAGATGGGATTATCATACCTCGATCGAGGGTTATAGGTATAATATAAGGGATCATAGTGGGTTTGGTGTAGTTTCTAATGAACAAACATAATTTTTGAGGGTTTTTGTTCCTCTGTGCATAAACTACATTGATCACCATTGATCTAGATAAATCATAAGGATATTCTTCATGCTATAGAAAAGTGTACATTAGATGAGCTGGTGAGCTGTAAATTACACAATTTTTTATAGGTAATGGGAATATAGATTTTGGAGAATATGAGATTGGGTCTTTGGTAGCCACTACTAATTTTCATACAATACATATAAGCTCACTAATCAACTCTTTCATCTTGTTGGTCTCTATAGATTAATTCTATTAGAATTTTTTTAATATAGCATGTTCTCAAGTATAGAATTTCTGTATGTTTTCAACCATGTTTATTATGAGGTTTATTATATATATAAGAGTTTTTTCAATAAGATTATCGCCACCTGTGTTATTAATGAGTGTTCTCTCCATAGAAAATAACCCCTCACAGAAGTATTGGATCAATAGTTGGTCGGGGATTTGGTGGTGTGAGAATATATTAATAAGATTATTTAATCTCTACCAATAATCATGGAGTTATTAATTATGTAATTGATGAATACCACTTATTTTTTTCGTATATAATTAGTTTGAGAAGTATGAAATAATTTCTCTAAGAAGAGTCACTTTAGGTTATTCCATGTGGTTATAGAACCCAGAGGGATGTAATAGATCCATGAATTGGAAGATTCAGCTTGGGATAAAGGTAATTATTGAAGTTTTATTTGTTATTATAAAAACCATTAATTCTTTATGGTAGAGAACTCCACTTGGAACTATTTTAGGTGAATAATTTTATCCTCATCAGCTAGCCTTTGGAAATGAGATAGAAGATCAATCAAACCTGATTTGAGTTTGAAATCAATCTCAATGTTGGATATTGAATACTAAGTGATTGGTAATTCATATCAGGGGTTGCGAGATATTTAAGGTTATATTACCTAAGACTTTTCATATCTTGAACAATTTTATGGTCAATGAATGGGTCTTGATTGATTTGATTATCCATAATGTTCCTTTTAAGTTATAAAATTGTTCACTCAATTTCTCGGTCAAAAAAATCAAATAGATTTTGTGGGAGGATATAAAGAATTCATATATGTTTGTAAAGGATGAGTAAGGTGGGTTTTTCTTTGTTTTTTCATTTAATATTTTTATTGGAAGGAAGGGTTTTCTTTTTATTTTTTTCAGATTTTATTTTTTCTTTATTTTTTTGAATTTTTTTAAATAAAAACTAGTCGACTACAAATTACACCATCCCCAGAAATGATTCCCATTTAAGAATGGATGATTATTTTATATCTACTATTTAAATGTCTAGTCCTATACTAATTTTTATAGTGGAATTTGGGTTGAAACCTCAGTGATGGTGCATTTTAATAATCGATTTATTTATTGTCTTCTTAATGGGGGTTTGTTTGTAGAGCTTAATTAAATTTACTGATGTATATGTTTGATTTAACAATTTGAAAAATATTGGGGTGATTTCATTATTGGGTATTTAATATTATGATATCCTTTATATTTTATTTATATTATATTAAATTAACACCCACTTCACAATATGGTTTTGATTAGAATTCCTAAGTGTTGAGGCTTTAATCTCTACATTAACTTAACTAGGGTTATAAAATCAATCAATAATTGTTTATGGTAGTGTATTTATGGTTCCAATAATCCATGGAATACACATGTTAAAAAAACATGTCATTAATCAATGAAATTTTATGTTAAACATACACAATGTTAACCAAAATAATATTCAACAAGAAAAAACTATCAATCACTTAACATCCCCAAATTATGACTCGACCCAATGAGATATTTAATCATACATTTGGTTGTTTAAAAATATGTTTTGAATTTTTATGTTCATTAGTTAAAAATATAATAAAAATGGTATATGAAAAGAGAAGTGCACCAAACACTCACACAAAATGTGAAGATACGTAAAAACCTTCTTTGGAATGAATGGGAAAGTGAGAAAATGGGAAGAGTTTTCCAATTTAATTAAAATATTTTAAAAACATTCATATTCTAAAGCATATAGTGTATGATAATAAGTGAATATTAAGATTAAACATGCCATAAAATTCAACTGAAATTTTAAAAAACTTACACAATTACAATTGGAAATAAGAGAAAACAAACATAAAATAAAAAGTTGAGGAGATATCTATATTGTTGAAACAAGATTAAGAAAAGTAATACTAGGCCCTTGGAAAGGATATATTCATTCAAAATATCTTCTTAAAGTTATGAAATTACAACCCCTTATAAGGAAAAGAGGGGAATGGATTTTTAGGCCAAGGTGGTAAATTCTTTTCATTCCAAAACTACCCCTCCACTTGGATCGACAATTTGACAATACATACAACCAAATCGGGAGAAACCTTATTATTCAAATTTTTATATATTGATTTTCACAATGCACCCTCTAAATTCGGAGTCTATTGGACTTATTTACCCAAATTTGTATATTTTTTACTAAACAATGTGTTATTTTCCATTATTATCCATACTTTTTCAAAGGCCACAATTTGAATGGGTTTTTGGACAGGAAAATGGCGTAAAATCCAAAACAAAATCATATAAAGAGTTGGTAGCATGTATATAATATTTCACACCATCAAATATCAGATTAATTAGAAGATTATATTAGGAGAAAAGTCAATAATTGTGGGTTGTTATTAATTCACGGACGGAATTGTAGACTGGACTTCAATGCAGTAGTTGGGCCCCTTTTAGTGGATTTGGGCCTTCATATTTTTATCCAATACGTTATATAACATGCATGAACATATTATGTATTTTGATAAATTTTTACTTCTTCATTGAGCCCATAAATTATAATATTCATGGTTGGTCTAGTTTCTTTTACATATTTTTTAGGTCTTCTTGTGTGGTTAATATGACCCTTCAAATGGCTGAATTGGACCAAGATACAGTTTATTTATTTGTATGAAATTTAATTAAGAACCCTAAAAAATAAAAAATAAACTATTCGGATAATTATGGGGAGAGTTAAAAATTAAAATAGTAAACTAAATCAAATCTGGATTAATAAAAATAATTCTCAAAAATTATATTTAATATAAAAACATTAGTATTTCACACAAATTATGCACTTGTCATTGAAAATAAGTAAAGGTATTAAATAAAAGGTAATGAAGAAATTAATAACATCGATATAAATGACTCATAATAAAATAATATTAACAATTTTTTATCTTAAAAAGTATCCTGATAAGTAACACTACTATCTTGATCTTCAAAGAATTAAGTTTTACCCTTTTCCTCTGATTACATTGTCACGTAAAATTATATAGTGATACAAATATTCATCATAATTTAGAACATGTGGGACTTATACCTTCTTCCTTGGCATGTTATTCATGTGTTATTATCACACAAAAAAATTGTGTACTCTTCTTCTTCATCATCATCTTTTACTTGCACTATTGTAAGTAATCATCCTCCTCCTCTTCTTATTCTATTTTACTATGTACACTTATCTAAACATTATCCTTATTTTATATACTATAATTCTCTATATCTATCTTTATCTCAATATAAAATATTTTCATAACATCATAAATTATTCTATACCGTAAGATTAATGATTTTACATCTTAAAATTCAAATATAAAATTTAAAATTTAGATAAAATGTTATTATTTACTAATTATAAACTTATTATTATTTATATCTGATCTATCATATCATCCAAACCATTTTATTCACCATTTATTTATTTAAGATAATTTTTGAATGGTTTTAGATCACATATGATTCATCTTGATCACAACGATATAGTTTCAAAGTAGTAAATTCTCAACTACTTCTCAGGTCCAATGAACTCAAATTTTAGAAAAATTATTAACCCTTATGTGTCACTCTATATTACAGATTGAACCTTATGAATATTAATAAAACATTATATTACCATTAAATATTATTGGAACATCCCTTACAAATTTCATTTACATAAAATCAACCTTCAGATAACATAAAATTTATTTTCAACATCATCAAAGTTAGTCTTACATGTTGAGGACTTAGAAAATTTTCCAAACTTTTTCTTCTCAACACCATATTGAACTTTACATATTGAGAAAAATTTTCTCTATATTTTTTATTTTCCAATTTTATAATTCATTATTAATAGAACTAGATTGACCCTTGTATTTGAGAATGGGTACTGTCAATATTTCTTTTTATGATTTTATTGATGTAATTTTCTCAAAACTAAGGTGACCCTTACATAAGAGAAAATATTCCTTTTTTGTAATATTGGGTTACCTTGATCCAACTTCAAAGGTACATTTAGATTACCATATCATGTATATAGTGAGTTATGCCTGGTTTATCCCGAACCTAATAGTATTTATATTTATGAATCCACGAATTATATGGTATTTTCAATAGATTACATGTTTTTTTAATGGTTATAGAAGTTCTCAGGATATAATGAGATCCTATAGATACTGTGAATCCCCAGGACGGATTGATCACTAAGAGGGGAGAGGTGAATTAGTGGTTTCTTTTTAAAAAATTATTTTATTTTCAATTTAAACTCTTTAACTTTCTAAGGTTCTTGATCCGCTCAATATTATCTCTCGAACTCACCTCATGTGAAGTAATAACAACAGAAATGGAAGCACATAGTATTTATAAGGTTTTTCATAAAGACATACTCCTTTCCATGTTGTCTATTCCCCCAATATGGATTCTGCATTATAATTCCACTATCTCCACAAGTGATTACAATGAATCAGGCTAAAACCAAGAGTCTTCATTTACTTTTGGCTCCAACCAAAATAATTATTTCTCCAGCTCCAACCAAGATACTCTTTGTGATCTTAGACCTAACTAGAAGACTTCAAATCCTCCTAATACCAATCATAAGAATTCACCTCGGATGAAAGTATTGATCCACTATAAGATGATTCTCTTATATTAATCCATAATATTGTATGATCTGACTTGATCATGTACTTATTAAATTATCTTCAATATCCTTTGGTAGGGTCTGTTGTCCTTGCCCAATGATCTATGATCACCACTTCTTGATCAGTTGACTTAGTGTAACTATGTTCGGTCAATGATTCCTTCAAAATGAAGGCATGGCCTCACTTAATGTGTGAAAGGGTGCACACGAATCTTCTTTGATATTTTATTAAAGGAACAACACTTTCACAATCTCAATCAATTCTTCAACTCAATTTAAATATACATCATGCATGGGTTTCATGGAATCTGAACAACTTATATTAGGTATCTCAAGTAGCACATATATTGAATGTTGTTATTTTATTTTATGCAATTTCATTAATAACTTTTTTAGTTAATCTCAAATTATTTTATGTGTGAATGTGAGAATCTATGCACCACATTCAATTTATCCCTTCAAGCTTCACACACCTCACTTCTCATGCATGCATGTTATCACATGCATGTGAATATGTGGTTTCTTCACACAATAACTATGTAGGTGTCACAACCTACTTCTTGTTCATTCACTAGCACCTTGTATGGACACACCTTATTTTTTTATTTTAGTTTCACCTTAATTACATAATGAAATTCATTTTCACAACATGAACACACTATTTAGTGTTCATGTCCTTCAAATTCACTGCCACTTCGTGCAAGTGTTTCTCATTAAGGTGTGGGATTCTTCAGCATCTTGCATTAAAACCTGAATAGGTATAATCATTTTGTGCACATAAGTTATCCTTCTTCACAATTTATAGTGTAAGTATACTCTACATTGTGGATGTATCAAGAGAAACGTGTGGACCAAAATGGTTTCACGGATCATAGACCTCCGTGAAATCTAGGGAAATTCATTTAATGTGTTTTTCTTTATTACTTCACAGATGAAATTACTTAATAAATCAATTCAATAGTGAGTTTCATAATTTCAACTCTCAAAGCCTTACTTCTTCTCCTTAATTAAATTTTATCAAGTGGACAAATTCCCTTCATGAACTTAGGGATCGTGGTGGATCTTTTTTCAGCGAAAAACAATAGTGCCCTCAAAATATCCAACTACTTCTCTTGAATGAAGGCCTCTCCTTTTATAAGAAATAAGGGCAGTGTCTTGAAATAACTTAGATCTGTAATTCAAGATAAATTTAATACTACTTAAATGTTTCAAGTTTAATATTTTTTCTAGGCATAATAAATCTCACCCGAGTCATTTGGGAGTGATTTAAATATACGCCACATTTATGGTGTCTTCCATCATTAGTTTCCATATCTCCTTTGTTGTGTCATCTAAATATACATTTCTTTTTAATATGATTATCATGTAAAACTCGTTCATAATGGATAGTTTTTCAAGAATCCTCCTACAACTACATTTTCAGTTCGTCTGATCCAAGTTCATTAAATTCTTTTCATGTATAAAAATGATAGTTGCATGTATGATGATTCTGTTCCATAGACATATCCTCGTGTCATTAGTAAGATATTAAAATATGTCTAGATGAGATAACGGTGGTTAGATTTATGCTCTGTTGAATATCATATCATCGGATAAGGGATGAGGTTGAAGATGATATCTTGGTTGATCAGACGGTACAGATGAAATGATCGAGCAACTGTGGTATTTTTCATATTTTAAATGATGTCGGAACAGCTACGCGGCTTCCATAATTCCACATTGAAATGCACATAGAACAGGGCATGGTATATAAATTAGATTATGATAGTAGCCTCCCATAAATCTAATCCCCCTCTCCTAGTAAATCCTCATATTAGTTCTCCTACAGTCATGTCGCACCACATGGTGGCATCGCCTCTCTACCCCTTATACAGGGGAGCTCTTCTTCCCCCACTCATGCCTCCCTCGGTCTAGCTTGGTATTTCTACCTTTGGAATGGTCAACCTCCTGGTCCGATATGAGATAAATGTTGAGAATTGGCCTTAGATGGCTCATGGTCTAGCACATTTTTTAATTTAAGGCCCAAATATTGACTTATCCAAATGGCTAAGTGAAGAGAGTAAAAATCCATATCAAATAAACTATTAATACACATTCTTCTAATATTCTTATCTCAATAATCATGCAATATATATTTATATTTTTTCAGGTTCATGTCTTCACATCCTCATTAATTAAAAACACGATGCATTGGTATTATTCTCCATGAAATTACTTCTTACATGGTCATCACGTGAAGTAAAAAATATGCACACTCATTTGAACATATTGTCTTCACATTAAAGATCAATTCAACAATAATTATATTTTCTGGGAGAATTGTACAAGAATGAAATTAAATTCCATAAAATGAATCCATAACAATTTTTTTGGAATCACCACTTATCATCATCAACTTACCAAACACATATTGATATATCATTGAAACAAATACAATACTAGGACCAAAAATATACTCCTTTGTATTTTGTTGTCTGCATTTCTTTTTCACATATTACAAGAGTCAATAGGGTTCAATATGTGTGCTCAAACTTTCAACCCCATAATTGTAAATTAAATGCAAAAGAAATTTTTGGTTTTTCTCAAAACATGTCCTCCTCCCTTTGAAGATTATTTCTTGAATACCTTTGAGATAGGGGTGATATCTCAAGATTCTCTTAGAAAATCACCTTCAGTAAATCAACTCTAAGTATACTTGGTATAACCTGGTGTAGAAAAAGGGATATATGAATATGTTTTTTAATTTAGTCCATAACTAACCATGCATGTGAAATCATTCTCAAAATTTCTCAATTTTCATTTAAAGAGTTTTAAATAATCATATTTATCAATGACATGTTAAATCCTGCACATGATTCAACACACGCATCAGTAAGTTCAAGTGCTAAGATAAATATCCCCTATTATATCTTTTTTTTTCATCAACCAAGAACTCCCCCTTAATTGATAATTTTAATAAAATTAATAATGATGGATGAAATTATTATTTTCATACCTCATTTTAAAATTTTATAAAGATATTTTAAAGTTCCTCATTCACTATATAGTGTAGATTTAGCAACAGTATCAAAACAATGCTCCCCCTCAAGGGATACAATCATATCCTTCAATTCTTAACAATAGTACAAAATAATTCATATAAAAGATAATAATGGGGGACCTTACTTGTTCTTAAATGACAAAAATAAGGTTGAGATGATTATCTCAACCAAGTTGGTCCAATATCTACTATCTTCATGCTTCAACATCTAATTTTAAAATCTGATTTATCCTTTGGTAACATGGATCTCATAACTTTAACCACTTCATTGTGTGAGACGGTTCTTCACTATTTATGCATCAAATCATATGCATCTTCTAATGCAAGTTTCATTCTCTTAAAGGATTCTTCTTGTGCTATAAATGTAGTCAAACATCCTCTTTAACTATGTCTAACTTTATTGCATCACTCACACAAAACATCTTTAACACGTGAGTGGTTATTTGTTGAAAAAAAATCATGAAATTCATCTTCTTCATGTGGAATCTTTACTTTTCCTCAATCACTATATTTTATTATGCTTATTTTAACTTTATGAATTTCTCAAAATCAACTAGATAAATCACAAGAATGTATTTGGGAATATTGAAATATTTTTTATAGTTTCCAAAGGGATTTCTATTTATTTATCCCTTTGAAATAGAATAATATATATCATTGTTAATTTTGGTGACTATTGGTTTAACAATCTTCTTGTTTTTTTCATAGCCCAATGATGAATTGTCACCATTTCAATTCTCTGAATTTCTCTTCTTTGGTGCAGGTATTATCTTTTCTTCTTCCCTTCTCCCCCTAAATACAAAACTTCTATGATTATTATTATTTGACATGTTGTGAAAAAAATCCAATACCTTGTGTTAAAATTACAACAACACCAAAAATAGCCTATGATATTCTTATTTTATTTTGATGTGTAATGTGTTTAGATCTCACAAATTGTGAACCATGTTGTTTCTAAGTGAAACCATCACTCTTTGGTACAATTATTGGAGAATAGTTCTTCAAGCATCATTTATCTTCCACCCTTAATGAGGTGGGTTTATCATCATTTTTCACCATCCAAAGTTTCCCAAAGTTTGACTTAGACCCTATATCTACAATTGAAACAAAATCAGTAAAAAAGATATTTTCGAGGATATAGGATACCTTCTTCTTAGAGGATGTTGCATTTTGATAAGAGATTGATCTCATGCTCTACTTGGAGTCATGATCCTATAATGAAACTTGTGTATCAATATCTCTTTTCATAGTAATATGGGAAGTTCTAACTTATGGTGATTTCTAATTCTTTAATCTCATCTCCAGCTCTAAGAACTTCATGTTGAGAGTGTTATTATCATACTCAATTTATCTCAACTTAACTTCCCATTTATCTTTAATATTGTACATTCGTATTCATGCATATTTTTTTATTCTTGAAAATAAATATCAATCTCTTTCACCCTATCAGCTTTTTTCACTAATTGTGTAGTTTTTAAATCCATAGAAATTTTATGAAATTTTTTTAATGCATGGAAATATTCTATAAACACAATCTCAAGGAATTATTTCTCACAAAAACATCCTTGTAATTCTTCAAAAAATTCATCATATATCTCATTATAAAGTGATATTGTATCTTTCTTTTCTTTCACATTTCTTTTGAGAGTGTTGGAAATACCAACCCTTTTAAGTAATGACTCTTCCAGGGAATCTGCTTTCTCTTCCAACTGTAATATTTCATTTTAAAGACCCTTGATGCCTGTAACAATAGGTTTTACTACTTCTCTAGGGATATTATTAAGATGTTATTTTATAACAAAATGAATATCACTAAGTGGTACATTATCATCACATATTGACTAGGACTCATTAAAATAATCCTAATTTAAAAAATTATTTCATGTTGTACCTTTCGAATTACCTTCAGTTTATGTTGTCTCCCCATTAATAGTAATATTGTTCTTCAACTTCTTTTCAAAAAATTTCTTTCTATTCTTCTGAGTCTTGGAATAAATATCCATCTAAGTTAGTTTACTTATTACATATGGTCTTCAATTCATAATTACTTTATTAGATATTTATAGGTGACCTATGCTCTGATATCACTTGTGGATCCCCAGGACGAATTGACCATTGAGAAGGGAGAAGTGAATTAGTGGTTTCTTTTTACAAATTCATTTTCTTTTCAGTTAAAAATATTTAACATGTTAAGGTTCTTGATCCACTAAATATTATATCTCAAAATCACCTCATGTGTAGTAATAATAATATAAAATAAAGCACACAATATTTATATTTTTCAATATAAATACCAAATCCTTTCAATGTTTGTTATTCCCCCCAACATCGATTCTTCATTATAATTTCACTATCTCCACAAGTGATTACAATGGCCCCATATATAACTGGGAGACTATATTTTCTTTTAGATCTAACCAGAAGTCTTCTTGATCTAGCTTCAACCGAGAGACTCCTTCTACTTTTGGCTCCAACCATAATACATCATCTACTCTAAGCACCAATTGGAAGACTTCACCTCTGATGAAAGGCTTGATCCACTACATGATGATTCTATGATCTTCGTCTATGATCTTGTAGGATCTGAATTCCTCATGTACCTATTCAAGTATCTTCAATATCCTTTGGTAGGGTCTTTTTTCCTTGCTCAACAATCTCTGATCACCTTTTCTTGATCAGTTACCTAGTGGAACTATTCTTAGGCAATACTTCCTTCTAAATGAAAACCCAGCCTCACTTAATGTGTGCAAGGGTGTACAAAAGTCTAATTCAATGTTTTATGCAATTAAAGTCACTTGTACAATCTCATTTTATTCTTTAACTCAATTAAAATATACATCATGAATGGATTTCATGTCATCTCAACATCTTATTTCGGTTATCTCAAGTAGCACTTATATTGAATGTTGTTCTTTATATTTTATATTCTTTCTTTAATCACTTTTTTTGTTAATATAAATTTATTTCAAATGTTCATGTGATTATCCATGAACCACATTCAATTTCTTCATTAAATATTCACACTCAACACTTCTTATGCATTCTTGTTATCACATGCATGTGAAAATTTTGTCTCCTAACATAAGGAGTCTATAGGAAAAACTGCCCACTTATTTTTCCTTAACTCATACATTGTATACACACATATTATGTTTTTAGTTTAGGTTCACTGTAAAATCATCACGAAATTCATTTGCACAACATGAACACTCTATTATGTCTATTAGTCCTCCTTCAAATGAACATCAACATCATGAAAGTGATTCTCAAGTAGGTGTGAGATTCTTCAGCATCATGAGTGAAAACCCAAATGGGTATAAGCCTTCTATGCACACATGTTCTACTTCTTCATGAGTTATAGTGTAATTATACACTGCCTTGTGGATGTATCAAGAAAATCATGAGAACAAGAATGGTTTTTCATATCATGGAACTTCACTAAATTCGGGGAGACACATTTAGTGTTCTTTCCTTTATTTCTCCACAAATGACATTCCTTCATGAAGAAGTTAAAGAGTATGTCACACAATTTGAACTCTCATAGCCTTTCTAATACTCTTTCACAAAGTTTTATCATGATGATGGATTCCCTTTTCAAACTTGTGGATCATGGTGGCTCTGTTTTCTTCAAAAAACAAGATCTCTCTTAAAATATCAAACTAATTCTCTTTAATGAAGGCTTCTCTTTTAAAGGAAATGAGTAAAGTTCCTTGAATTTACATAGATCCATATTTTAATCTATGTTGAAAAATCCTTTTATTCTCAAAGTTTTATTCCACTTCTAGGCATAATAAATCTCACCCGAGTTGTTCAGGAATGATTCAAACATACACCGCATTCCATGAAATCTTCCATTGTGAGTTTGCATCTCTCCTATGTAGTTTCATCCTCATATACATGCCATTTTCATATCATTCTCATGTAAAACACCTTCATGAAGGATGGTTGTTCGATCATCCTCCTGGAACTACATTTTTAGTTTAGACAATTCAATTTCTTAGAAATATTTTCATGGATCCAAAAAAAAGATAGTTTCATGCATGATGTTTCAATTTGATAGACCTATCCCCATACCATCACTGAGATATACAAATATGGTCAGATAAGGTCATTGTGGTTCAATTGAAACTCCAGATAACTTGATCTCCTCAGATAAAGGACAAGGTTGAAGATTATTTCTTTATTGATCAGATGGCGTAGATGAAATGATCAAGTAGTTGTGGTTATGTTCATCTTTTAAATGAAGGAGGAACAGTGTTGTGGGTCCTAGAATTACACATTGAAATGTAAATAGCACAGTTTGTGTTATATCAAAAATTTTAGGCTAAAAGTCACTTAAAAATATCATCCCCATCACCTGGTACCACCCCGTACCAATTCTCATTTCGTCGTTCTTCCCTACATGGTGGTGCTGCCTCTACACCCCTTATACTTGGGCTCTTATGTGGGCACACTCCTGCTCCCAATCATGATGCCCTTAGGCTAGCTAGGGATGGATTTTAACACCTCAAACTTCCACGGTACGCTTCTCTTTGAATAATATAGTTGCATGTGTTGAACGCAACTTCGAGTTCTAACACACCACAACCAATCAAACTAGCCGTTATGAATAATAATACCAAATTTTTGAAATTTAATAAATTTTATCTTTCAAAATGGACTTCATTTTTTCATTAGGAATATCAAAATTATATTAGGGTGAATATTTGGTATTTTTCTGAAAACTTTCAATTTTTGATGAATAGTGAAAAACACTGAGTTATAGTTTAAAACCAAATTTATATTTAAATAATTATTTATTTTATTTAAATTTATTTTAGGTCAAAATAGATACACAATACATATATAAGTTCGATTTAATTCATTGGAGTGAGTTTATAAAAATTTTAGATATATAAAAATTTTATTGAACTTTTCACCGTCTTTTACCCACCTCCTAGGAGAATTTGCAAATTCAAATAGAACTTAATTTTACTGCTTCTGTGAGTGGAATTTAAAAAATCTGAGAGACAATATTGATATCATCAAGAAAAATTTTGTTCAATAAAATGAAAAAAAAAATTGGTGAATAGTAACTTTTTACTTTTATTTACCACAGTTAAAAGTAAATAGGGTAATTAAGGGTAAAAATGATATTATTATTAGCATAAAACATGTCCTAATTCTATTGGATAAGTATAATTCGACCAAAAAAACCTTACAAATAAAATATGAACCTATTTGGTTTACTTGGATTAGATTAGGACACTTATTATTATTTTATTTAAAGAAGAGTTAAAAGAGTTAAAATAAAAATTTAATAACTAAAACATTTTTAATATAGGGTTATAAATAAGATAAATTATATTATAAATATTAATTAGAAATAAAAAAATATTTCCTACATAAAGGTGTTTTATTTATATTTTTTAGACACTAAATAGTTTAATTTATTTATGACATAATGATGATGCAATAATTACCTAATTAATGAAATATTAAAATAATTGAAATTATAAATAACCAAATAAATGTAATTTGAGACTTTTTATGAATTTCACTAATTTTATAGGTTAATATGATATGTTAGGTTTGGTTAGATTAATTTTATTTTAAGTAATAATGTTTTTATAAATTTATAAAAAACAAAATACAAAATAGTGTCAAAATTGACATAAAAGAGTTTTTAAAACAAATATTATATTATTAATTGATATTATATTACTAAAAATATACAGTTCAGAAAAAAGACTTATATAATGATATTTTTATCATTAATGAACCACTTTGTGTTCTTGTTTAAGTTTATAGTATGTTTATTAACCATATAATATAAAAATACAAAGAGACATGGTAAATGTTAAACTATTTAACTACGAGTTAAATCTAAACGATAAAGTTAATATAGTGACCCAAACCTATATAAAACCTATTGGTTGAGTGTTTTTCGACCCATTCCCATCTTATCCTCTAAATAATTCATTTTTGAGCCATTAGAAACCGAAAATTATTTTATTATAAAATAATATTTCTAGCTTTTCCTAAGGTGCCCCCCACCCCTCTTATAAAAGGGCACTCCCCCTTTTATCTAATTCACACCTTCAAAGCCATTTGGATTGGCCATCCTCAACCCAAATACCCTCTTAAATATCCTCCTTTCATCCTATAGGCCTTAATTTAGTTATAAATCCAACCTATGGAGCCCTTTTGATCAAATCAAAAGGAAGAACCCGAAGAAGAGGTAAATATTTCATCACCTCTTTCAAGTTCTTTTCTTCTTCCACTTCCTTTTTATTTGTTGTTTACATTATAAAATAATAACTCCAGAATATTATATATACTGTGATTTTATTATAAATATTTTATAACCAAATTCATTATTTTATCCATCCTTTTAATTACATGTCACCATACGTGCGTGCGTACGGCTTACTGTCTCCACGTCGTGGTGTAATTGTTATTCAATACATTATTAATTGGATGGGTATAATAATGATGTGTAATTGATGTAAATAATAAATATAACATGATAATTATTCTTTATATGTGATATTACATCCAATGATATATTAATTTAATATCAAAAGAATTATATTTTTTCTCGTGCATACGTACGGATTACCGTCTCCACGAACGCGATGAGATTCATTCCCCATCGTATCAATTCAAGACTAATTTTCATTAGATGATTAAAAATAATGTTTAACGACATGATATAATTCTTTATATGAATAAGATACATCCCATCCATAACAAATATGACTCGCATAACAATGAATATAAAGTAAATTGAATCCGTTAACACCCGAAACAATGATAATATTAAGATATTATTAACAAAGCAATGTTAAAAGATCATATATGATATCATATTAATGTATATGATTATTTTATAATTTAATAGCAATTATTTCACCATTATACAGGAGGTTAACCTACCCTCGACCAAGGAAAATTACAAGGTAAGGGTTAATTCTACAATCTCTTCATTATCTGAGGTTGTTTATATGTAATTATCTACTGGGACCTCTTTATCATCTACATCCATGTTTCTTAAAAATGTATTTCAAACCATTCTTAATATTTACAAGACTATGGGTTAAAGTCATTTATACCCTTGTTTTAATTTTATAAGATGTTTATAAAGGAATCTTTCCGTCGTTTTCCTAACAAGGTCCTTTATAACCCTTTCGACAAAATTAAGGTAAGAATGTCTTTTTTTTACTTATATGGTGGGTGTGGCTATTTTCCACCCTTATAACATCGTCGAAGCTTCCCTTACAAGATTATAAGAATATTTTCAAAATAAATGTTTTATTTATAAATTATGTGACTCTTAAATGATTTCAAAATAAAAATATATATTTCTCTAAAAAGGTTTTGATTTCATCTAGGTCAACATCCTTTGATGGATTTTAATCTTATTTGAAGTTAATTTATTATGATACAAAACTTCCATATTGTATTGAAGGTTTTGTGATATGTTTGAATGTGGATGTGTTATTTAATACCATTAGTGGTTTATGGATAAAGTATTGACATTTTGTATGCTAGTTTTAATATGAATGTTTATGTTATGCTTAAACCTTTTCATAGGAGGAATGCATTGGATTTAGTAAGTGATGAGTGGAGCCTGCTATAGCTCCTCGATGCATTAGTAGGTCTCATGCGACAAACTAGTGTCTTGGAACAAGGCCTTGACAAAATATAATTTTTAGTATTGGAACAAGTCCTTGACTATGTGGTTTTGAAATTCTGGTGATAGAGCGTTGTCGTGGGCTCCCTCAAATGATTAGTGTGATTTTGGGGTACTTAGGTGCAGGAGAGTGGCTGACCAAAGTCATCTCTCAAAGGAGGAAGTGAATTTAACAACTTATTAAAGGTATTATAAAAATAAAATAGAATTGAATTAAAACACTAGTTTAAAGGATGGGGTTTTTTATAGTTTACAAATCTATAAGAAGTTTTCTGGAAGAAGATGGTAATTTTTTTTAGTTTTAAAATGAAGTTCGATTAAAAAGACACAACAAGAAGATGTTTTTTTTAGAAAATATTTTAAAAGATTTAATCGATCTAACTCTACCTCTTCATTCACTTATTAATCATTATCATTGAAATAAATATCCACCTAATTATTATCCCTTAATTTGTTAACCCTCTAACCCTACAAGAGTTAACTTAACCACAAAGATGGAATTACTTAATCCCTAGGCTAGCTTTGGAACACGCAATCGCAGCACCCTACTTTGATTGTTGTTATAAGGTTAGCTTATGTTCAGTGGTTAATTAGAGCACATATCCATTCTTTAAATTAGTATGAATTGTGTTTATGGATTATATTTTAACTCTACAAATTTATCCCGTGTGGTCTTGTATTGCTGATTAATATTACGCTCTCACAATTTACACAAAATCCCGACCTCGCGTGTTTTTGTGTTAATTGTTCAATTGCTTCCTTAGTTTCTTAAAATTTAAAAACCCAATTCATGGATCATATTAATTGAATTATAGTATCTCAATTATTCAAAATAATTAAATGAATAGGGTATAAGATAGATCGATTACTAAAAGACTACTCTTCCATGGGTGGCGTAATCATCGTAGAAGCGTTTTGCATGTGCAAAGGTTTATAATGGGTATAACCCAATAACGCTTATACTCAAGAATTCCAGCCCAAAGAGTAAGATTAATATAAGAAGAAATTTAAATAAAACATAAGAAAAGATAAAAATAAAAGAATAACAAATAAGTTTATTACACAAATGAAAACATTACAAAATGAAGAAGAGAATGAGGCTTTGATGAGGGGATCCTTGATTCAAGAGCTACCCCTCTTACAATGGTTGGAGAATTTGGGTGAAAAAAATTCGCCTCTGCCTCCAATCTCCTAATACACGTCCCAACCCCTAAAAATGATAAAAACTACAATTTATAGAGAGGAGGGGAGGAGAGGTTACAAGTGGTTTCATGTGTGAATGTGGAAATTCGGCCAAATATTTTATTCCAACTTTCACCGCCCATTTGACCACAAAAACGCGTGAATTGGCCGGCCTTTCAGCAGGGTAATATGTGATTATATGGGTCCTATATCTCCTATAAAAATATTGGCTTAATACAAGCCCATATGAAGGATTTATGTCTGAAAGACAGAAGCTTCTCCATTCTGATATGTCCATACCACCTTTGCCTTTATGGACTAATTACTCCATCAAAATGCATTATTTTGATCATGTGTCCTGCATAAAAGTTGTATAAAATTAAGTAAGGAACACTTTTACAAAATTTAAAATTCAAATAATAAATATAAAAATATTTATCTTCGAAATACTACAGTGCACTGTAAAGGGTAAAACTGGAATTTTCACCAAATTTTCAAATGAATGGTCAAATCCCAAATATTTCATAAATGAATATATTTAGCACAATGTGAGGAAATTATATCATTTATTATCAATAAAATATTCAACAAAATAGTGTTTTATCAACTCCACCACACTTATCCTTTTTCACTCATGGGAAAAACCTCATGTCAAGTAAACATCAATATCAAATCAAAACGAATTTTAAAACACATATACTTGAGATTAAACAATTACAAACCAAGAAAAAAAAGATATCATACCTCATAAAAAACCTTATTTCAAGTTCTCCATTTATATCATTCAATATATTTTCACTTCATTTTCCTCCCATTAACAAAACACTTGCCTCGCTTGAATTTTCTCTTATCACACAAATATCAATTTTTTTGCAATGTCTTCCTCATCCAAACTCATACAAGGGTCACCATAGGCTTGATAAATTCCTAAATCGCCACCTGATGTGAGTCAAGGATGTCTGTATATCATGAGTACTTTTCAGGTTTATTCTATGGCTTTCGGTTGGTAGGATTTAGATGTGAAAAATTATGAGGCTGAATGAGGAGGGCTTGACTCTTTTTGAAGAAAAATTGCATTATTATAATTTTCACTTAAATATGGTCTTCTCCTCAATCCCCATAGTATCAATTCAGCTCCGTCATCATTAAAAGTCATGAAAATTTTACACCATTCATCATTTCATCATAAAAATTTCAATCTTCTCAAACATGATTTTCTTGAAAGCTCCAGATAGGCACAGCTTTCCACCTCAATTAGAAGCTCCAAAAAAGGCACAACTTCACTTGTCATGAAAGCTCTAGAAAAGGCACAGATTTCAATATAATGACTTTCTTCAGCAGCAAACATATCTCTTCAGAATTTAATTTTCCACCCAAAGTATCACATAATGTGGTAGCACAACACAAGATAGCTTCCCCCACACTTAAGCTCAACTAGATTATACAATTTCACTTTAAGAGTTGGTTGGATAGGGAAAATTGGCTTGTAATGTGGCTAACCAAACAGGTTGTGCATGGCTTCTAAGGGCTACAAGGATTAAATGTTCAAGGTAGGCCATTATAAAAAAGGATAATTTGAAATAGGGGCTTTAATAACAAACAAATGCCTCAATCATTTAAACATAAGTACCTCAAACCCTCAAGTTTTGACAGAAATAAATCAAATTATGGTTATATCAAGCATGGTTTGGTTCTCTCAAGAAGTGAGGTGAATGTAAAGAATATGAAAATAATGGTTCAGAAGCCTCATATGAAAGTGATTTCAAATATAAAGACAGTGAGATGTGGCTTGGGATTCAAAATTCAATGTACTTTTCATGAAATTACTAAATATTTGAACTTGAAAAAAAGTCATTTCAGCATTCATTTAAGCTCAGTTTCAAGGGATAAATTGTTTCACTCATTTATATGCATTTCAAAATTGTGATGAGAATCATTTCGTCTCAAAAATTTCAAAAACACAAAGAAAATTGAAAAATAAACACACAAAATTTGAAAAACACACAATTTTTTTTTAAATCAGGAAAACAATTGAAATTACTAAAATAAAGGTTCCCTCCGCCACACTTAAAATATTTCATTGTCCTCAATGTGAACCCATTAGATGATATATGCACATGAAATGCAAAAAAATTTAAATAGGACAAATAATATAAAAGTGAAAGGGTTAGGAACAGCCTTATGTGCTCAAGTAATGATGGGGTCATGTAGTGTGATAAAATCCATTGCATCAGTAGGAAGTCCCTCAATGTGCCTCTTCAAACGTTGCACATTGACTATAAAGATCCTTCCAGTTTCCACTTGTGTGATATCCACTGCACCATAAGGAAAAACATTAGACACAACATAAGGACCTAACCATCTAGAACACAACTTACCAGGCATAAACTTCAGTCGTGAACTGTAGAGTGGGACTTTCTCTCCAACATGAAACTCTCTTTTCTGGATCATTTTATAATGAAATGCTTTTGATCTTTCCTTTTAGAGCCTTGAGTTATCATATGATCACAGTAAAATCTCCTCAAGATATTGAATTTTCAACTTCCTTTGAATTCCATCTTGGGCCAATTCCAGGTTTCATTTCTTTATAACCCAATAATCCAGATGCTCAACTTCCACGGGGAGATGAAACTCTTTCCCAAAAAAAAATCCTAAATGGGGAAATACCAATGGGTGTCTTGTATGTTTTCCTATAAGACCACAATGCATCATCTAGGCGCTTTCTCCAATCCTTCCTATTTGGCTACACGGTTTTCTCCAATATTTGTTTCAACTCACGATTTGAAACCTCGGCCAGGCCGTTTGTTTCGGGGTGGTATGGTGTTGATGTTTTGTGTGTCACCCCATACTTTTGAAGAATGGAAGAAAGATTCCGATTACAAAAGTGTGTCCCTTGGTCACTGATGATGGCCTTTGGTACTCCAAACTTGCAGAAAATTTGAACCTTGACAAAATCCACTAAAACATGAGAATCGTCAGTCCTGGTGGCCTTGGCCTCCACCCATTTTCTCACATAATCAGCAGAAACCAAAATATATAAAAATCCAAAAGAAATTGGAAAAGGACCCATAAAATCGATTCCCCATACATAAAAAATATCACATAATAGTATGGGTTGTTGGGGCATCTCATGTCTCCTAAAAATGTTCCCAGTGTGTTGGCAACGAGAGCATGACTTACAAAACACATGGGCATCATGGAATAAGGTAGGCCAATATAATCCAGAGTCCAAAACTTTCCTAGTTGTCCGTTGGGGTCCAAAGTGTCCACCACAAGCAAGTGTATGACAAGAATGCAAAACAGACTCAAACTCATGACCGGGAACACACCTCCTAATGACTTGGTCACTACACATGCGCCAGAGGTAAGGATCATCCCACACATAAAACCTAGACCCCCTTTTTAATTTTTGGACTTGATGATTCTTCAAATTTTCTAGGATTTCATAGGAAACAATGTAATTAACTAAATCAGCATACCAAGGATGTGTACCTGAGATGGTATAGAGATGGTCATCGGGGAAAGTGTCTTGAAGTGGTACCTGGTCCAAGGTGTCACCCTCTAGTGTGTGAGTAATCCTACTCATGTGGTATTCCACCAAATTCTCTAACCCCTTCTTGTCCTTTATCTCGATGTCAAACTCTTGAAGAAGGAGCATCCAATGGATAAGTCGTGGCTTTGCATCTGTCTTCTTTAGTAGGTACCTCAAAGATGCATGGTCAGAAAAAACAACTACTTTAGAACCCAATAAATATGAATGGAATTTATCTAAAGAAAATATGATAGAAAGAAACTCATTTTCTGTGGTAGTGTAGTTTGATTGGGCTGAATCCAATGTCCTTGATGCATAGGTAATCACATGTGAACGTCTTTCCACCCTCTGAGATAAGACAGCTCCAGCCGCGAAGTTGGAGGCATCACACAAAAGCTCAAAAGGAATCTCCCACCGTGGGGGATGTATGATAGGTGGAGTGGTCAGACATTGTTTTAGCTCATCAAATGAATTCCTTCAAGAAACATCAAACACAAAATCCGAATCCTTTTGAAGTAATCTTGACATAAGAAGAGCAATCTTACTAAAATATTTGATGAAGCGTCGATAAAATACTTCATGCCCTAGGAAATATCTAACATCACGCACACATGAAGGATATGGTAAGGATGAAATAATATCTACCTTTGACCTATCAACCTCTATCCCATGTTTTGACACTACATGCCCTAAGACAATTCCATGCTCTACCATGAAATGACACTTTTCAAAGTTCAGGACCAGATTCTTCTCAATACAACGATTCAACACCTTTCACAAACTAATTATACATTCATCAAATGAAGATCCATACACTGTAAAATCATCCATAAATACCTCCATTATGGTCCTAATAAAATCAGAAAAAATACTCACCATGCATATCTGGAAGGTACCTGGGGCGTTGCAAAGTCCAAATGGCATCCTCCGGTAAGAAAATGTTCCAAAGGGATAGGTGAATTTTGTCTTCTCCTGATCCTCCGGAGATATAGGAACCTGAAAATATCCTGAAAATCCATCCAAGAAACAATAGTGTGTCTTCCCAGCTAGTCTCTAAAGCATCTGATCAATAAATGGGAGGGGGAAATGGTCCTTGCAAGTGGACTGATTTAGTTTCCTATAATTAATACACGCACGCCAACTGTTTTTCACCCTCATTGGAACTAACTCATCTTTCTCATTTTTAACAATAGTAACACCACTCTTCTTAGGCATAACCTAAATAGGACTTACCCACTGAGAATCTGAAATGGGAAATATTATACCAGCCTCGAGCAATTTCTCAACTTCTTTTTTAACAACCTCCAGAAGGGTTGGATTGAGTCACCTTTGTGGTTGCCTTACCGGTTTAGCCTCATCCTCCAAAATAATACTATGCATGAAAATGGAGGGGCAAATACCTGATATGTCTGCCAATGTCCAACCAATTTCCCTAATGTTATCTCTCAATAGATTCAAAATTTTTTCTTCATGTTCAAAAGAGATATTGTTAGCAATGATAACATGTAATCTATCGCCACTCAGCAAGTATGCATATTTAAGATTTGGGGGTAATGGCTTGAGTTCCAATGTAGGGGGTGATGTATGGATGGAGAAATCGATGCAACAGACATATCTACACAATGAACAGTAGTATCAGAATAAAAATCATCAAAATTAGAAAATAATGCATCAAATCCATCAGCATACTCAACAGCCATGTCATAATCAGAGTTTATATGATCATAATTTGAATCCACATCAAAATCAAATCCAAGAGTGGTTTGTCCATCAAAAACAGGTTTGTAAGTATCTTAGACATCAAAATAGAACCAATACTCATAATCTCTCTAAACATAGGACAATCAAAATCCATGGAGTTTTTACTTAGTGGTTCAAAATGGGAGATAACAAAAGTAGAATGGTCTTCGGAGGGGTACTTCATGGAGTCCATAACATTAAATATCAAAACTTCATCCCCAAATTACATGGAAAGTGTACCCTCATTAACATTTATGATATTTTTTGTAGTTTTGAGGAAGGGTCTACCTAAGATAATGGGGGTATGAGAACTTACCTGATCATCCTCCATGTTAAGTAGGTAGAAATCTGCTGGAAATATCATGTCTCTTACCCGGACAAGTACATCCTCAAGGACTCCTGCTGGATATGTCATAGCTTTATTCGCTAATTGCACTACTACTCTCATCGGCTTCAACTCACCAACCTGTAAAGAAGATAATACAGAGTGAGGCATCACATTTATTGAATCTCCTAAATCACAAAGAGCATCAGATAAGTGAAACTCCCCTATGGTACATGGGATGGTGAATGTCTCTGGATCCTTACACTTTGTCGGCATTGTTATAGTTGGTGTAATGAGTGCTGAAACATTCCTTCCAAGATTGATCCTCTCATTTCCCTTGAGCCCTATTAAATTGGTGCAGAGTTCTTTTAAGAATTTGGAATAACTTGGGATTTTTATGATGGATTCAAGTAGAGGAATATTGATCTCCACACGCTTGAATGTGTCCAAAACATCCTTTTTCATTGCTTCTTCAGCCATCTTCTTGGTTTGAACAACCCTGTTTGGAAAAGTAAGGGGTTTAGGAGGAACATCATCAATCTTTTTCTTACCTTTATCTTTCTCCTTGGATTTCTCATTAGTTGGTATGGAATTCGGCTTCTCTGGAGTTGAGGTGAATCCCGGTGGAATGGTAGGTATAGAGGTATCATTCATTTGCTTCCCACTTCTCAAGGTGATGGCACTGACATTCCCCTTTGGATTTGGAGTGGGTTGGGAAGGTATATTTCCATAATTCTTACTCACAAGTTCATGGAGGGTGGTGGCAATATGGCTCATTTGAGTCTTCAACTCCCTCAGCTCCGAACCTTGACTTTTCATCTCATTCTGTTGATTAAGAACAATTTGCTTCAAAAGGTCATCAGTGTTAGAATCTACCTTAGGTGGGGGATTCCCTTGTTGTTGGCTTGTTGATGCTTGGGCTTCAAATATCCTTTGGGGATGTTGGAAACCCTAATAGTAAGGCGGAGGCTGCTGGAAGCTTTGTTGAAAGGGTGACCTTTGTTTTTGTCTAGAGCCATACCTCATGTCTGGTTGATCTTTCCAACCTTGGTTGTATGTTGGAGAAAATGAATCATACTTCTTTTGAGGATATGGTTGTTTTTGCTGCTAAAATTCTCTCCCTGGGAATACTGCTGCGCAATCCTCTGTCTCTTGTAGTTGTGGGAAATAGTCAGTTGGGTGGCTTGTCTCAGTGAAAATTCCATAAGGCCTTGAAGGAGTGGGTTGGGATGTCTTTTGATCCAAAGAAATCTGCCTCAACATAGTGGTCAATTCTTCCGACTTGGTATCAATCAAATGACTTTCAAGAGAAGAAGGAATTACCTGATGTACTCCCCTGACATGTGGTGTACCTCGATCGCCAAATTGTTGGGAGTTTTGTGCAATCTTGTCGATCAATGAATGTGCAGATACTGGTGTCTTTTCCACCAATGCCCCTCCTTCTGCGGCATCCACCATGCTCCTCTCCATAGGTGTGAGTCCTTCATAGAAGTACTAAATGAGTAATTGCTCACTGATTTGGTGATGTGGGAAGCTTGCACACAACTTCTTGAATCGCTCCCAATACTCATACATTGACTCCCCTTGTGCTTTCTTGATCCCAGATATCTCCTTACAAATAGAATTGGTCCTCGATGCTGGAAAAAATCTCTGCAAGAAAATACGTTTTAAATCATTCCAACAAGTTACATCCTCGGTTTGTAAATAATACATCCAATCTTTCACAGCTCCATCAAGTGAGAATTGGAATGCTATTAATTTGATTTTATCTTCAGAAACATTTCTTAGATTAAGGGTTAAGAAAACCACATTAAATTCTTTAAGGTTTTTTTTTGGATCCTCGCCAGATAAGCCATGAAATTTTGGAAGAAGGTGAATTAACCCAGATTTTAACTCAAAGTCTGATTCGAGATTCAGGTATGCAATACAATTTGGTTGATAGTTAATATCAAGTGCAGCCAATTCTCGAATGGTTATATTAATTTCATTTCCATTATTTCTAGCCATTGGTTCCACTTTTATGTTTTAATTTGAATTGATTCCAATTTCAATGTTTCTAGAAGAGAGGAATTCACCAACTAGTTGAATATTGAAACTTCCCGTAGAATGAGAATGTCTGATTTGAACCCTAAGGCTACATTCAATCTCAGGGTCAAGATCTAAGAGATCTTCGGGATTAGTTCGTGTAATAAATCAAATAAAAATGAAAATAAATAAAGTGGACCATAGAAAAATAAAAATGAGAAGTTTGAGTTGATGGTCCAAAAAGAAAAGAAGAGGATGAAAAAAAATGAAAACTTGAGAAAGGGGAAAGATGAAAGAGAGAGGTGAAGAAAATAATAAAATGAAAAATAAAATAAATACCTCTAAATGGTTGAAATAATTACTTGACTCCCCGACAATGACTCCAATTTTATAGAGAGCTATCGTGGGCACCCTCAAATGATTAGTGTGATTTTGGGGTACTTAGGTGTAGCAGAGTGGCTGACCAAGGTCGTCTCTCAAAGAAGGAAGTGAATTTAACAACTTATTAAAGGTATTATGAAAATAAAATAGGATAGAATTAAAACACTAGTTTAAAAGATGGGGGTTGTTTATAGTTTATAAATCTAGAATAATATTTCTGGAATAAGATTGTATTTTTTTTTGTTTTGAGTTTTAAAATGAAGTTCGATTAAAAAGACACAACAAGAAGATGTTTTTTTTAGAAAATATTTTAAAAGGAATAATTGATCTAACTATACCTATTCATTCACTTATTAATCATTATCAATGAAATAAATATCCACTTAATTATGATCCCCTAATTTTTTAACCCTCTAACCCTACAAGATTTAACTTAACCACAAAGATGGAATTACTTAAACCCTAGGCTAGCTTCAGAACATGCAATTGCAGCACACTGCTTTGATTGTTGTTCTAAGGTTAGCTTATGGTCAGTGGTTAATTAGAGAACATATCCATTCTGGAAATGAGTATGAATTTTGTTTAGGGATTATATTTGAACTCTACAAATTTATCCTGTGTGGTCTTGTATTTCCGATTAAGATTACGCTCTCGCAATTTACACAAAATCCCGGCCTCGCGTATTTTTGTGTTAATTGTTCAATTGCTTGATTAGTTTCTTAAAATTTAAAAACAAAATTCATGGATCATATTAATTGAATTACATTATATCAATTATTCAAAATAATTAAATGAAGAGGTTAGAAGATAGATCTATTACTAAAAGACTACTCTTCCATGGGTGGCGCAATCATCGTAGAAGCGTTTTTCATGTGCAAAGGTTTATAATTGGTATAACCCAATAACGCTTATACTCAAGAATTCCAGCCCAAAGAGTAAGATTAATAGAAGAATAAATTTAAACAAAACATAAGAAAAGAGAAGAAATAAAATAATAAAAAAGAAGTTTATTACACAAATGAAAACATTACAAAATGAAGAAGAGAAGGAGGCTTCGATGAGGGGATCCTTGCTTCAAGAGCTACCCCTCTTACAATGGTTGGAGAATTTGGGTGAAACAAATTCTCCTCTTCCTTCAATATCCTAATTCACATCCCAACCCCTCCAAATGAGAAAAACTCCAATTTATAGAGAGGAGGTGAGGAGAGGTTACAAGTTGTTTCAAGTGTGAATGTGGAAATTTGGCCAAATATTTTATTCCAATTTTCACCGCCCATTTAACCACAAAAACGCGTGAATTGGACATCCTTTAAGAAGGATAATATGTTTGGTTATAGTTACTATATCTCCTCTAAATATTTTGGCTTAATCCAAGCCTATATGAAGGAGTTATGGCCGAAATACAGAAGCTTCTCCATTCTGACGTGTCCATCTCGCCTTTGACTTTATGGCCTACTTAATCCATCAAAATGCATTATTTGGATCATGTGTCCTGAATAAAAGTTGTAGAAAATTACGTTAGGAACACTTTTAAAAAAGTTCAAATTCAAATAATAAATATAAAAATATTTATCTTTGAAATACTACAGTGCACTATAAAGGGTAAAACTGGAATTTTCACCAAATTTTCAAATGAATGATCAAATCCCAAATATTTCATAAATGAATATATTTAGCACAATTTGAGGAAATTATATCATTTATTATCAATAAAATATTCATCAAAATAGTGTTTTATCATCTATAATTATGAATTCCATCATTATGAAAGTGGATATTGATATTTCATGTGATTATTCGACTATTAGAATATCCATGTGAGTAAGTAAATGGAATTATTTTATTTTATCTTTGCCATATCATGATGAAGTTCATGTTTAAAAGGATTTTGTTTTATTCTTATCCATTTCATTAAATGTTTATTCTTATTTATAAAAGTTTCTGCTATATTTTTATCCTTACTGAGCATCTGAGCTCACCCCTTTCTATGTTTTATTTTTCCCAGGATGCGAAGAAGTATTTTATGACTGAACTATAGGGATATTATGAGAGGATATGAGTGTGGTCTATGGAAATAATTTTGTGGTAGTTTTTCATTTAATGATGCAATGTAAACCTTATGAATGTATATAGTACTTCCAAGGCTACTAAACTAATCTGTCTTTCGAGACTTGATCTTTTGTGATCATGCCAATGTTATATAATAATGCACCGACTCTGGGTAACTAGGGTCAGGTAATTACATGGATCCCTTTGGTGTGGTCGACCTCCTGGTATCTCATAAGCTAAAGGCTGATCCATGGCCTTGTCTAGCTCATGGGTTGGCCCATTTTTTAATGTAAGGCCCAAATATTGACTTATCGAAAGGCTAATTAAAGAGAGTAAAATCGATATCAAATAAAATTCCAAGCCACCTTCTTCTCATATACTTCTCTTATTCATCATGAAATATAAATTCATATTTTTCATGTTCATGTCTTCACATACTCATGCATTAATAACATAATTCATGGTCATTATTCTTCATGAAATTACTTCTTTCATAGTCACCACATGAAGTAAAGAACGTGAAAACTCCATTTCACATGTTGTATTCACTTTAAATATCACTTCAAAAATTGTCATATTTTCATGGATAATTGTCCAATAATGAAATCCAATTCCATAAAATGAATCCATAACAATTATATAGGCTTCACCACTTCTCATCATTATCTTACCAAACATATATTAACATATCATTGAATCCAAATGCAACACTGGGACCAATAGATACCATGACAATAATATTAAACATATGTATTATGGTCTAGATACATCATACTATCTAGGAACAAATGGTGTTTGACAATCAAGTGTTGGGGGATCATATGCATTGAGAATTATTCTCATAAAGTACTCACTTGGTGATCTAGAGTAGATGAGATCATGATAACTGACCAGGTAATAAGAACACAACATTTTTTATGTGTCATTGGTAGTTATTATATATGAACACATGAAATGGTCTCTCAACTTGAGATTATTATAATTATATACTATTTGATCATGTTATTTTATTCAAGTAAAAACCATGGCATTAAATTCATATAGATTTATCTTTCATTAGGCAAATAATTGGTGGTATGGTAATGATTGAATAATCAAGAGAGAATTTGTCTCTTTTGGAAGGAAGTGATATCTTGGGCCTAGCTAACCAGGATGGCAATACCTTTATTAAATTAATGGTCATGGTAGAAGAATGAAATTTTTTCCTATTATATCAATTAATAATTAGTCCTATAAGGGTGATGACACAAAGTGTGCATCTTGCAATATGATATGTCATGAGAGAAAGATATTATATTACCTAGAGTGTGTTTGTAGGGAAGTTTTTTGTTTATAAGACTTTTACTTATCTCCTTATGGGTCTTGATGAGTTTCCTGACTCTACACCTAATATGTGAATAGTATTCATTGTTATCTAGATAAGGGCCTAGAGGGTCACACACAATGGAATATTCAAAATTCTACCATATTCCAGTGAATGGAGTATGGGACGTAGGGGAAGACGGATGTAAAAATATTAACAATCACCAAAGAATATATAAATTCATTATTATTGGAATATAGAATAATTTTAGTTGAATTTATCTATTAAAATTATTTGTATTGTATTAAGTGAATACATGGAAAAAATTTATATGAACAACTATTATCTTAATATTCAAGTTTTGTTAAATATTTGCAGGAATTATGAGTCGAGTTAAAGACTCGTGTTTATCAAATAAAATATTTATTATATATTATAAGTAGTTTATTAAATATTAATGATGTTTATGACTCGTTTATATCATTATATCTTGTCATTTATAGATTATGTAGTGTGTGTTATATATACGGGGGTCCTGGAACCCTTTCTAAGAGTTTAATTACCACTATATAAGCAATGAGGAGCTTAATTTTAAGGAACTATTCATTCCCATGAATTTTAGATATCCTCTCTCCTCCTTCTTATATCCTAGAGAGATAAATCCCTATTCCATCTAATAAATCTTCAATCATCATTGTGGATCAAAGGTATGGGATCATAGTGATCATCAAAAAGTTGTCTCTTTCATCAGACCTTCGCGCTAGCACCTAGATTCTAAAAAACTTTATACCCAAAAACTATTGAAGAATATGTGAACAATATATAGGGTATTGAATTTGAAACCTTCAATTAATGATCACTATTGATGAGCTTCTATCAAACTCAACATCAATCCAAGTAATATATTCATTAATATTTATTTTTATGCTTAAATAAATTCATGTGAGATCCCCAAAACATTATTTGGGCTTGGATCACTAAAGGTGATGAAGTTACATCACTCCAAGAATTAAAATTTTTAAAATCCTTATACCACCAACTTATGTTACATTCCATGATACCAATAATTGTTATTAGAGAGATCGTGAGAATTTTCTAATCCAATGAAAATTAAATTTTATTGGAATTGAGTGGAGGACATAATTTTGCTCCCAATAGATTCTAACACAAATAAATATGATCACTAACAGCCATATTAAAAAATTAATATGAATAATTTTTGGTTTTTATGGGTATAAAATGGAAGAACATATATTTATATCTATGTTATTTCTACTTGGTTCTGGTTTCTAGTGGCGTTTCTAGTGAAACCCAAATTTTCTTGGACAGATTCTGATGGAATTCTTGTGGAGGAAACTGTACTGAATGGAGGTTCCTTTAATTTTTTTTTCCTTAAAAAATATTAACCATATTATTATTTATTAAAAAAATTATAAATAAAAAAAGAGAGAGAGATTGGGGAAAGGGGGCGGCTGGATAATTGGGTAAGCCTAGAAACACAAAAAAATAGGGGGAAAGGGGATTTTTGATTAAAGGTGAAGGTTTCCTAGTTTTTATAATAAAAAAATTAATTAAAAGGGGTAAGCTTACCATGGAAGCTCCCCCACCACCACCCCCACCCCTTGTCATTCCAACTCATGGCCAACCATAGTCGTGGCCACCCACTATCTTTTCCAAGCCACCACCCACACAAGTACCTCTTACTCTACCAACCTTTGCAGCAACACCACAGGCCACCTTTCCTCCTCATGATATCTTTTCGGTTGACCTCCTCCCTTCCATAACTAACTCAAAGCCAAGTGTTATTTTCTCTGGATGGTGTCCCTAGACGTGACATTCTTCTTCTCCAATAGCCACCATAAAAAGACAAGTCACCTCATCTGTCCCTCGCGATCTGCTCCTCTTGACCCAAAAAACCGACCATCATTATGGCACAATCCCTATAAACCTCCATTGTATTAAAATCAACCCATGCATGACCCCTTTGTACGGTTTGGTCATCCTGCCGTAATCGGGCTTTTGGCTGGCCTTTGCTGGGTCTGCCCGACCCAAAACATCCCTACATAGGTTCTACCTAATCAATAATTGGCTTGAGAGGGGTCAATGTGACCTGGAACAGGCCTGGGTAGGTTTAGTGGCCCGTAGAATTTTTATATGTCCAAAAAAGTAATTTATTTATTTTTGGATTTATAAAAAAATGATTTTTTAATATTCAAAAAATTTGTTTTTTTGTATAAAATAAAATTAATTATCAGGGAGAAAAAATAAATTATTTTAATTAACTTAATTCATTTAATTTATTTAATTTCCCTAAAATTTAAATTTTTTGACATTTAATTATTTTTATTGCGCATTTAATTTACTTTTCAACTAGTATTGAGTGTTGACCGACCTTTTTAAATTATGTTTAATACTATATATTTAATTATTACAACTATGTGTGATGATTATAATAATTATATATTTATTAATGAGATTCATATCTCCTTTATTAGTTTATATATGTAAGGGTATGCACATCAATCAGTTCATCTGTATGTATTTTGTGCTTCCCAAGATCCCCTCACTTGTGTGTGAGTATGTTTGTATTATGATGATTATGATGTAAGGAATGGACCATGCCTAGATGAGTAGATATCCCAAATGATATGTCAGCATATTGGGTAAGGGTGTGAGTTGTGATATGAGTCAATACACAACTCAAGTACTACACCCCTATGTGATGGTTGATTCATTGAGTTTAAATGGATCAAGAATCCTATATTCTCAAGATCAAATGGGTGGTTTACCTATTTTAGGAATTATTTTTTAGTAATGAATGTGTGTGTTGGTGGGAACACATAAAATAATCAATAGAAAATTCCTAATGTCCTTATAACTGTTTTCAATTAACCTAATGTTCATTTTTGAGCGTGACAATATAATATGAACATATTTAATAGAAAATGGTTTTCATTCATCGATAAATAATAAAAACATCAAAGAAATATTAAGTCACAAACACCTTCTGTTATTCAAATTTGAACAAAATAGGGTGTACGGGGTACTCATCAACCCTTGTTAAGGGTTCCTCCTACTACTAGGGAGTATATATGAGAGATATGGTTTTGATTAAACAAATATGGTATCAAATAAGTATCCATAGCTAGATTGTTTCATCTTTATAGGCAAATCATTGAGTAAATCAAGTATTTGATTTATAGGAGTTGGGACTTTACTCAATAGTACAAGGATCCATGATTCAGTATGGTTGGACTTTCTAAATCCTTCCTTGAAACTCTCCAAGTAGTGGCATGGCCATATCTTGGACTATGATGAGAGGTTTTAGGGATCATTGCAACTAGAATACTTTAGTGACTGGGTATTCTGAATGTAGTAGTGAGGGATACTAGGGGTCGATAAAATAGTGGGATACATTTAATTATTTAATCAATAATATATAATTGTTAATAAAGATAAAATTACCAATCTACTAAAATTTATTTTCGTGTAAAAATGGAAATAAATGCCACAAGTTCACTATGATTATTATTGGAAAAAGAACACTTCCAAATCAGAATGATTTTTTAAAGAGTAGTACAGGTGTGTGCACAAAGTAATATGATATTGGAAATGAAAGGTATTAGATTCCCCAATACCTATTGAGGTACCTCAATAAGTGAGGGTGTAAAATCTTCTTACAGTAGAATCATGTATGATATATTTGTTATTTAAATCATAATGATATCATCAATGTATAATGAGTTGAGGATACATTGTCAATATATGGATGGTTCTATATGTGGTCTCATATCAAATAATTCTAAATGGATATAGTAAAGAAATATATTAATGGGATAATGATTACACTAGATATGTGTAAATTTAAATTTGGATCATGGTATTTCGATACATCTGTTTCTTATATCATTATCACTCACATTATCCAGTTTTTTTTAAGATCAAAAAAGGAATTGTATGGTTAAAATACTTTATTACCTTTTTTAAAATATTATCCAATATAATAAGAACTTAAATAAGGATTATTATTTAGTTTTTATGGTGAATAATTTGAAGGATAAAGTGAAAAGGCCAAAGGTAAGTGTGACGCCAAAGGTACCTTTGAAACATCCATTAAAATAAAATAGGTAAAGTATTATACAAGAGGTTATTTTTTTCATGCCATGAGATAATTCTATATATTTTTAAATTCAATGAACTAAATTGAAGAAGAAAGTATTCACTTATGATTTAGGTAGATTAATTATTTGTTTGTAACATTTCTGATATACTTGGGTGTCAAATACAATATTCTTATCACATATGTGTATTTAAATATGGTAACTGTAAAATAAAAAACGAATTGAAATAAGTAAGATGTATTGTAACATCTTTTGTTTTTAAAAAAGAAATACTATGTTTAATAGGGTACATGATATGCCACATCGAGCTTAAACGAAAAACTAAATATTATTATTTAAATGTTAACATTATAACCTATCTGTTAGAATTACGGGTAGGAACATGAGTAACTAAATTATTAAAATATGTTTTACACATTTATATATAATTCCTTCACCAATTACTTATAAGTTAATGTAAAACCCTTTTTAAAATAAAAGTAAATGTTCTTATGAAAAACAAGTTAAATGTGTATAAGTGTGTTTTATAGTAATAAATAAAAAGATCACTCTTATTTGATTGTATTAATGAAATATATATATATATATATATAATATTCAATATAATTTTTAACATTAATCTCATGTGTTTTCTATACATTACACAAGAACAAATCCAATTTTATGTAAAATGGAAGTATTTTTTTAAAAAGGCAGCTTTTGAAACCTTTTATAGAGCACTTATTTTAAATATATTTTTTGACAATTTTAGAGATTATATTTGAAAAAATAAACTTTTTAATTAAAATAAGAATATAAAAATTTTCTTTGGTTTGATTTTTTAATTTTTTTGATAATTTTTATGTTTAAATGAATAATAAAAAATACAAATTTTAATTGAAAACAAATTTTTATTCTAAATAATTTATTTTTTTAAATTTTATTTTTGATTGATTTTAAAGTATAATTATATCAATTATATATAATATAATTCAATTTAGTTCATTGGAATCAATTTTTCCTTGAATATTTATATAAAAACATTTAAATATTTTGAACATTTTCACTTTAAAAACTAGTTTTCTCATTCCGTCAACGGGATTAATTTTAAATTATTTTTATCCAATTATTTGTCTTGAATTATGAAACATTTATTCAATATTTTGAATTATATGGTCCAAATTTAATAAATAGGTACCTTTTAATTTCTTACAATATGAAAATTAACTTTAGTATTTTTTTTATTACTACGGTAAAGTGTAAATCGGGTAATTAAGGGTAAAAATAATATTATAAATAATAGAAAATTACCATAAAACTTGTGAGAATTTTTTTGATGAGTTAATATAAAAAACAATTATCGTTTGGATGATTTTTCAGAGGTATATAATCCACCTGGATTACTTTAATCCATTTATTTTATTTTATTCAAAGAAAAGTCAATTTTGTTATACTTTTGTTTTTAATAAGTGAAATATTTTTAATATGGGATTATATAGGAGATATTTTAGACTATAAATAGTATTTTGAGATATAAAATGTATATATTCATCATTTTAATTTAGTTTAAATTTTTAGGGTAGAAATAATTAACCTAAACGCTTACACAATGACGATATAGTAATTGTTTAACTAAAGGAAATATCAAATAAATGATATCAAAAATATTGAAATAAATATAATTTGAGATAATTAATGTCAAAAAAATTATAGATTACTTTTATATGTTATTTATGAGTTCTAGTACTTTTTTTTAATATAACATTTTCTTGTTATATTTTTAAAAAGTCAAGTAATGAATAGTGTCAAAATTGACATAAAAGATACTTTAAAATAAATAATATTTTATTAACTGATATAAAATTTATAAAAATATAAAATTAGTCGAAATGATTGGGAAATAGTTTAAATGTCATAAATGGTCCATTTTTTCATTTGGCATTATATAATAACAATGTTAACCCATGAGGAGTAAGAATACATGTTGTCACGATAAGAATTAAAAAGGTTAAATAAGGGTTAAAGACAAAATATGAGGATTAAAAAATTGTAAAAACTTCTCAAATTTTCATTGGATGAAGTTTTTTTTACAAATAATCATTGTAAATTTGAAATAAATTAGTATGGATGTCACGAATCATCTCCTGGGGATCGTGTCGTGACTACCCCAAGTCTGCCTTCCATAGGCCAGGGGCTGGCAACTAGCACTAAAGGCATAATTCCCTAAAACTAGGAAGGCATTGCCTTTATAACGTATAAACACACACAACAAGATACGAACACGAGTAAATTGTATAACCAAAAGAGTGTTGAAAGTAAAAGGGGCTCAAATACAATACCAACAGTAATGGTACAAGTACAACTGAAAACAATACAACTAAAGAAAAATAAAGAAAAGAAGTTATTGGGTTGTCCTCTGAGATTCCTATCTGAAGGGTAGGTACAGATAGCCTCCTCAACACTCTGCGTCCGTCTGTCTCCACCACGTACTGACACGTCTTATGGTCCACCTCCGGGCACCGTCCTGTCCTGGTACTCTCGGCCTCAGTCAGCGTTGTCCATTGTTTGCAACCCACACAACAAGGTGCGATCATAGCCCATGCAGGGGTGAGTATAATGATACTCAGTAGGGACCCCAAGACCCTCAAGGTCTCAAAAAATCCAACAAGGATAAACCACAAATTTTGAAATCAAAAGATAAACTTACTTAGGTATATGCTCATACATATACCTAAGTTATCAAGTGATCCATCTCAATCATGAGGAAAACACATAAAAACTGACTCAACTCAACCAGGATTTTATTTTAGGGGTAGTATCAAGTAACATCCCCAATCACATTGTCAAAACCTCAGCTACTAGATAACTCCTCCTCTATCAAGTACAGTGGGCCTTCCGCAACACCAAGCACACTTCCCACTAACCTTAGACTGTTGAGGTCCTCTTCTTGTCTAGTATCATGGATCTATCGCGTCACCAAGAGCGCTCCCCACCGTGGGTCTGCCACGTCACCAACCATGCTCCCCCTCGTATCCTGCTGAGGTACTCCTCCTGTTAAGTACCGTGGATTTTCTGTGACACCAAGGCGCTGCCCACTGTGGGTCTTCCACGACACCAAGGATCTCCCCAACGGGCTAGTAGAGTCACTCTGAGTCAAATGGTCAGCATTCGTCAGGTCTCAACCATCTACTAGGTCTCTACACTATGCTTGCTCGTCTCTGGGAGGATCCACTCCACAAGTTACTGGTCGATACTTCATCTGTCACGAAGTCCCACGAAGAAGTATCACAAAGGTCTGTCACGTCATAGGGGTCTCAACGTAACAGATGGTGCATCAATCGGATGTCAGGTCTCTTAGTTATTAGCCTTTTAGTCCCTGGGGCCCAGTTGGATTCATGCTCAATCCAACCTAACTATTTCATATCTCAAACCAAAACTCTAGTGGATTATACTCAAAGGAACCGTCTCGCTCTATGATTTCTAGCGCCGCTGACGGTTCTTCAAACTGACATCTAGTGCCAAATATATGGCCAAAAGAAGGTAAAGGGGTGTAGTGGGCCCAGGTCCAGTCAGACCCGGTCGGACTGACCCGGCCCGACATGGCATGGGTCGACCCAGTTCGGGTCGACTCGACCTGACCCGTAGGGTCAGGCCCGGCCTGTAATGCGGCCCGGACTGCTGGGAGGTCCAGCAGGCCGCGAGGGGCTGCAGAACCCGCGGGGGCGCGAGGCCGGTTCAGCAGGGACGCCTTGAGGGGTGCAGGTCGGTTCTACTGGGGCGCCGCGAGGGGTGCGGGCCGGTTCGGTCGGGGTGCCGTGAGGGTCGCAGACCGGTTCGGTCGGGGAATTTCGAGGGTCGGAGGCCGGTTTGGCCGGTGGACGGCGCGGCCAGGGTGGCGTGCCCGACGGGTGGCGCGGCCGGCGGGTGGAGCGGCTGGCGGGTGGCGTGGCCGGCGGGGGCGCATCCGGCAGGCGGCGTGGCCTGGGTGGCTTGGCTGGTGGATGGTGCGGCTTGGGTGGCGCGGCCGGCAGACGGTGCGGCCGGGGTGGCACGGCCGGTGGGTGGCGCGACCGGGGTGACTCGGTCGGCAGGCGACGTAGCTGGGGTGACCGAGAGGTCGAAGCGCTGTGGGGGCGGTGCGGGTCGCGGTGGATGTGGTGTGGAAGCATCGTTGCCTTCGTCGTCTTCCTTCATTCTGAATAACACCACAAATAATAATGGCAGAGGGGGGTTGGGCCATGTTAATTTGGCCCACACTCTCCGCATTTAGAGTGGTAGCATACAGTTCACAAGAACTAATCAAAGAACATCAACCATGATCTTTCATAATTTAATCATTCCCAATCCCGCACAAGAGAATAAGAGAGTACCTAGAATGTGATAAACAGATAGCATTATACCCCTACCTTGGGTTGATACGTCAACGGAGTCGCGGGGAAGAAGACAAATCATTGGGAAAAATACGGATGTTGGTATCGGCTGCGTTTTCCTCGATCATCGGTTAGTGCATCGATCCGTCGTAGTCGAAGACATCCTACATCCGAGGAAGTCTCGAGGAAGAAGGTCAAAGTTGGGGTCAGCGTTCTTCATCGGCGTTCTTCATTGGAAGAACGCATTCTTCATTCGGAGAAATAGTTCTTCGTTGGAGATCTTTTCTCCCAAGGCTCCACCAAAAATAAAATGCCCAACTGATGTGTTTCCTCCAACTTTAATCGTTGGCACAAATTCAAAATAGCCTAATTAAACACCTAGGTTGTCACATTTAATTATGGTGGGTTGGCATAATTAATGTGGAGGAAGCTCAAGAGGATCCTCTACATTAAAGAGTGGGTGATTAGTTTCTTGTCCCCCCATTAATAGGGGTCGGGTGGTCCCCGCACCCAAATTCAAATTTGGAGGTCTTGAGATCTTGGGTGGTCCCCACCACAATAAATATAGAAGAGGGGGTTTAGTTTTGGTGGACCCCACCCCTGAACATTCACATGGAAGGTGGTTACAAAAAAAAATTGTGTGCTTATTCTATTTATTATTTCCACGAAAAACACAAAAACTAACTTTCACCCTCGACCATCTGTCGTCGAGGTGAAAGTCTCCTTTAGCGAAAACCAGCGCTTCGAGTTCAACGGTGCCCTCAGATTTCAGTTTGGAGCACTGGTTCAAATGTTATAAAAACCCACTCACATTTTTACTAAATGTACCCTGAATGAAGTTCACAAATTCATTTCAGGCACTCTGGGCCTCGGAATCACACGTCGTTAATTTTCTTAGACTCGTAAAATTCCCATTTAATTAAAAAAATTACATGGAAATTCTGGGTCTTTACATTCTCCCCACCTCAAGGCTCTATGTCCCCATAAGCCACAACTTAAACTAGGTAAACAAGTGGGGGTACTGAGCATGCATCTGAGCCTCCCACTTCCATGTGCTCTCCTGGATGTTCATGTTCTTCCAGCGAACGCGTAGTAGAGGTATCGACCGTCCATGAAGGACCCGCTCCTATCGATCCTAAATCTCTACTGGAACATTCGTAAAAGTATCCATTTCATCGACATCCACCTCTCCATGGTCGATGATGTGAGAAGGGACATTCACGTATCTCCACAGTTGGGATACATGGAAGACGTCGTGCACTCGGTGCAACTGAGGTGGAAGAGCTAAATGGTAAGCCACCTCGCCTACTCTACTTAGGACCTAGAAAAGTTTGATGAACCTCGGGGATAACTTGCTACCTTTACCAGATCTACATAGACCTCATCGGGGTGAGACCCGTAGAAATACGTGGTCACTGTCCCCGAACTCCAAAGGTCTCTGTATCCTATCAACATTCGACTTCTACCTGCTCTGTGCAGTCTTCATCCAATCTTGGATGATCTGCACCTTCTCTGTGGTATCTTGTACCATCTCTAGTCCCACTAGTGCTGACTCCCCTGGGTCAGTCCAACACAATGTTGATTTGCAAGGTCTCCCATATAACGCCTCAAAAGGTGCCATCCCATTGGTGGAGTGATAGATGTTGTTGTACGCAAACTCTACCAAAGGCAAGTGATCCTCCCAGCTGCGACCGAAGTCGAGGACACAAGCACGCAGCATGTCCTCGAGGGTCTAAATGGTCTGCTCAGTCTGACTATTCATCTGAGGATGGAAGGCGGTGCTCAAACGAAGCTACGTCTCGAAATCCCCATGCAACCCCTTCCATATCCTGGAAGTGAAACATTCATCTTGATTAGAGACAATTGTCATAGGTACTTCATGTAGCCGCACAATCTCCTGCACATAGAGGCGTCCCAAGCTCTCTACTGAACCATGCTCTCTGATCGGTAGTAAGTCGGCCAACATAGTGAGTCGGTCGATGATCACCCAAATCAAATCAGGTCCCCTGGATGTACGTGGAATTCCTGTCATGAATTCCATGGATATCCCATCCCACTTCCACTCTAGGACCTATAACGGATGAACCAAGCTTGCTAGTACCTGATGCTCTGCCTTCACTTGCTGACAAGTAAGGCATCGAGAGACAAACTTTGCAACTGCTTTATTCATTCCTGGCCACCAGTGCAGTCGTCGGAGATCCTGGTACATTTTCTCCACCCTTGGATGTTCCCCTAGAGGGGATGTGTAGAACTCCCTCAACACTTCCTCCTGATGTGACACTGGTACCATGATACATCCTCTGAAGAGGATGATGTTCTCACCACCTTCAGAAAATCAATTGGGTGCATGCCCTGTGGATATTTGATCCCAACATGTCTCGCAGTCAGTGTCCCTATATTACGCCTCCCTGACTCACTGAAGAAGTGGGGGAGTGATTGTAAGAGACTGTAGAAAAGCTGCTCTGTCTCTATCCATAATGGAAATCTACAAAGCGTCCAACTGCTCTGTCTCCTCACCTAGAAGTTGTATACAAGATAACCTATTGAGTGAATTTACAACAACCTTCCCCTTCCCAGGAGAATAGACTATATAGAAGTCATAGTCCTAGAGGAACTCAATCCAACATCGTTGTCTCAGGTTCAGGTCCTTTTGGGAGAAGATATACCTAAGACTCTTGTTATCAGATTACATGGTAAAACACTAGCCCATCAGATAGTGTCGCCGCATCTTCAAGGAGAATACCACTGTTGCTAACTCCAGGTCATGGGTAGTGTATTTCTGCTCATGTTGTCTCAGATATCGAGAACTATATGTGATCACTACTCACTCCTACATCAGGACACATCCAAGTCTGGTCCCTGATGTGTCGCAGTAGACTCTGTACCCTACGCCTTCCTCTAGAAGCCTCAAGATGGGAGCACTAGTCAGCCTCTCCCTCAACTCTTTAAAGCTCTACTGCCATATCTCTAACAACACAAAGGGTTTCCCCTTCTTTATCAAGTATGATAGTGGTGTTGCAACTTTGGATAAATTTGGCACAAATCTTTGGTAGTATCCAGCCAAACCCAAGAAACTATGTACTTTCGTCACACTCCTGGGTGGATCCCAAGAAAGTTCTACCTCAATCTTTGTTGGATCTACTGAAACTCCAGCCTCTAAGATGAATTGTCCCAGAAAGTGAACCTCTTGGATCCAGAACTGTCACTTAGAGAGCTTACCATAAAGCTGGTGCTCTTGGAGTGTGTCCAGTACTACCCACAAATGGTAGGCATGCTCCTCTTCAATAGTTGAGTAGATCAGAATGTTGTTGATAAAGACTGCAAAAAAAGTGATCAAGGTATGGCTGAAAGATCATGTTCATGAGTCCCATGAACACTGCTGGAGCGTTGCTTATGTCGAATGGCATAACCAATAACTCGTAGTGGTCGTACCAACATCTGAAAGTCGTCTTCTGCACATCCTCATCTTGAACTCTGAGATAGTGATATCCTGATCTAAGGTTTATCTTCAAGAACCATCATGCTCCCTTAATCTCATCAAAGAGGTCTTCAATCCTTGGGAGTGGGTACTTGTTCTTCACAGTCACCTGGTTCAAGCACCAATAGACAACAAAAAGCCTCAAGCTCCCATTCGTCTTCTTGGCGAACAGAATCAAGGCTACCCAGAGAGAAACCCCAGGCCGAATGAATCCCTTACCCTGCAAGTCCTCCAGATGTATATATAGTTCATGAAGCTTCGCATGAGCCATCCAATATGTTGGTGTATATATCAGTGTCATCCTAGGGTACAATTCAATGTAAAAGTCCACCTCTCTATGAGGAGGTAGACCTGGGACATCATCCGGGAAAACATCCATGTGCTAGTCCACCACTAAAGGATAGCTCGGACTCTCCACATCAACAGCTCCAAGGGTAAGGCCAGTGGACTGATGAGTGATCGACCGCACTCTCCTTCGAGCAAGTCCATCATGTGCTTCAAAGGCTCCCTTATCGCCAGTGAAGCTAAACCTGGTCGCATCTGTGCGGACACACCTCACTTTGCACCTAATACAATCAATCTAAGCATGGAATGTAGATAATCAGTCCATACCCAAGATGACGTCATAAGGCCTCGATGCCACTACTAGGAGATCCCAGCCGAAGCTCTCACCTCCTAGAGTAAGCTCACACTACCAGCACCAATGCATAATCATCGAATCTACTCCCATAAGAGTCTCAAGCCATAAGGATTGATCCAACAGCTCCATCGGAATCTCCGAGCTACGAACAAGGGAAGTGAAAATAAAATAATGACTGGAAACTATGTCTATAAGAACTACATCTAAGGTGGAGTAGACACAGATCGTACCTCGTATCATCTCTAGAGCGCCATGATCGTAAGCCTCAGCTTCCTATAGCTAAGATCTCCTATGTCCACATACTCCCTGTGGTCAGGGTGAACCTCCTGGTGGTGGTGGCAGTAATAACTCGAATCATCACCCACCACCAGCTGCATGACCAGCTCTTCTACCACGTCTGCCAACTCCTCGCATACCACCTCGATTGAATCTATGTCTCTACATGGGTGGTCCTTCAACTGTCTGCTGATCATCTGAACGGAGGGTCGGACAGTCACAAGCCATGTGACCCTTCCCACCCCATGTGAAACACTGTCCGCTCCTGGCATGTCTGTCTCCACTTTTGGTGCACCGCACAACCAACTCTAAATCATGTGGTTGTCCACCTGTAGGTCTAGTACTCTTGGACCTCTATGATATTTTTCTATTGCCAACTATAGAAGACTCTACTACATGTCGACTGGTGGTGGATCTCCCTGCTGGAGACTACTCAGCAAGGAAACTCTCCACTAAGAGGGGTCTCTCTAACACCCCCTCCTGTGTCGGGATGCTAAGTGAGATCACCAAAGCCCTGATATATCACCTGAGCCCCTGCTCAAAGGTCTGGGCCCTGAAGAATGGGTTTCGCACCATATCTTTGGAGTAGTGTGAGAGTTCAGTGAACCTCGCTAAGTAATGAGCTACAGTCATGCTTCCCTATAGAAGATGAAGTAGCTCATGTATGTGCACTGTGTGAAGAGTCTCTGGGACAAACTCTGCCCGAAACAGGCTCTCGAAGTCTGCCCAGAGAAGCGTTACCTCGCCGTGAACCTAGAGCATCATGCTCTACCATCTTCCCACTGCTTCCTGTAGAAGGCTAGCAACAAGAATCACTATGAGATCAGCTGGTGTCCCTACCAGTCAGAAAACTCTCACCACAGCCTCCATCCAATCCTCAACCGCCTGCGGGTCCATCTCTCCCCAGAACCTAGGTGGCCTCTGGCACTGGAACTCATGCAACGTGCTCAAGCGGTGTTCATCGTCTGCTACTGGGGCTGGTGGCATCGGTGGACCTATGATGAGTGGTACTGTTGGTGCCTCTACAGGTGCCTCTACTGGAAAATGGCCCTACATCGAAGCCTCATCGCTCGGTGGGCTATCTGTGCATATAACCCTCAGAACTCTAGCCAATTGTCTGTGTGGAGGCATCCTGAAAATAAATAGGTGTGATACGGATAAAAGGTTATACCTGGTGAGCTGACTTGGTGGGATGACTTAATGAAAATTTTTGAAAACATCCACATAATTAGTGTTTTCGTGCACTGAGTCAGAAATCAGAAGTCAGAGTCCTGGTGTATGGATACGTCGGCCACTGCACCAACACTGGACTCCTTGAACTGAAAACCAAACTCACTACACTTAACACTATTGCTTCATAGAAAAGATCATAGTCCTAAGTTCTGTGGTAAAACCGACTCCTCTAATACCAATTTTTCATGACCCGTCCCCAGGGCTCGTGCTATGACTACCCCAAGTCTGCCTTTCATATGTCAGGGCTGGCAACTAGAACCAATGGCGTAATTCCCTAAAAGTGGAAGGCATTGCCTTTATAACCTGTAAAAACACACGGAAAGATACGAACATGAGTAAATTGTATAACCAAAAGAGTGTTGAAAGTAAAAGGGGCCAGAATACAATCCCAATAGTAAATGTACAAGTAAAACTAAAAACAATACAACTAAAGAAAAAAGAATGAAAAGCATCTATTGGGTTGTCCTTCGGGATTTCTACCTGAAGGGTAGGTACATATAGTCTCCTCATCACTATGCTTTCATCCATCTCCACCACGTACTGACACGTTGTATGGTCCACCTCCGGGCACCGTCTATTCCTAGTACTCTCAGCCTCAGTCAGCACTGTCCATCGTCTATAACCAACACAACAAGGTGTGGGCATAGCCCGTGCAGGGTTGAGTATAACGATACTCAGATGGGATCCTGAGACCCTCAAGGTCTCACAAAATCCAATAAGTATAAACGACAAAGTATGAAATAAATAGATAACCTTACTTAGGTATATGCCCATACATATACCAAAGTTATCAAGTGATCCATCTCAATCATGAGGAAAACATAGAAAAATTAACTTAGCTCAACCAGTATTTTATTCTAGGGGTATTATCAAGTAACATCCCCATTCACATTGTCGAAACCTCGGTTGCTAGAGAACTCCTCCTCTATCGAGTACATTGGGCCTACCATGACACCAACCATGCTTCCCACTAACCATGGAATGCTGAGGTACTCCTCATGTCGAGTACCGTGGATCTGTGGTGTCACCAAGAGTGCTCCCCACTGTGGGTTTGTCGCATCACCAAGCATGCTCCCCCTCATAGCCTGTGGAGGTACTCCTCCTGTTGAGTATTGTGGGTCTTTCGTGACACCAAGGCGCTCCCAACTATTGGTTTTCCGCAACACCAAGGCTCTCCCCATTGGGCTATTAGAGTCACTCTGAGTCAAATGGTCAGCAATCGTCAGGCCTTATCCATATACTAGGTCTTCACACTATGCTCGCTTGTCTTCGAGAGGATCCGCTCCACAATCTATTGGTTGATACTCCATCTATCATGAAGTCCCATGAAGAAGTATTACAAAGGTCTGCCACATCATAGGGGTCTCAACGTAATAGACGGCGCGTCAATCGGACACCCGGCCTGTTAGTTATTGGCCTTTTAGTCCTGGGGGCCCGGTTGGATTCGTTCTCGATCTAACCTGACCATTTCCCATCTCAAACCAAAAATCTAGTGGAGTATAATCAAAGGGACCGTCTCACACCAATATTTCTAGTGTCGCTGATGGTTTGCCAAATGGACGTCTGGTGCCAAAGATATGGCCAAAAGAAAGTAAAGGGGCGTAGTGGGCCCGAGTCCGGTCTGACCCGGTCGGACCAACCCGGCCCAACCCGTAATGCAGCCCAGACCGCTGGGAGGTCCAGAAAGTCGTGAGGACCGCAAGGGGCCATGGATCCCAAAGGAGAGAGGGGCCGGTTCATTCGGTATGTCGCGAGGGGTGCGGGCCTGTTCGGCTGGGGCGTAGGCCGATTCGGCTGGGGCGCCGCGATGGGCGCGGGCCAGTTCAGCCGAGGCGCCGCGAGGGGCACATGCTGGTTTAGCTGGGGTTCCATGAGGGGTGTGGGTTAGTTCGGTCGGGGCACCGCGAGAGGCGCGGGCCGGTTCGGCCAGCAGATGGCGCGGCCGGAGGGTGGCGTGGCCGGTGAATGGTGCGACCGATGGGTGGCATGGCCGGAAGGCGGCACGGCCGGGGTGGCTCAGCCAGCAGACGGTACGGACGGGTTGGCGCGGCTAGCGGGTGGCGCGGTCGGGGTGACGCGGCCAGCGGGAGGCACGGCCGGGGTGGCCGGGAGGCCGGAGCGTCGTGGGTCACGGTGGCTGCGGGGGGTGGCGATGTTGCCTTCATCGTCTTCCTTCATTCTGAAGAACATCACAAAGAAGAACGGAGTAGGGGTTCAGGAAATGTTATTTTGTCCCGCACCCTCCGCATTTAGAGTAGTAGCCTACGGTTCACAAGAACGAAGCAAAGAAAATCAACCATGATCTACCATAAATTAATCATTCCCAATCCCGCACCAGAGAAGAATGGGGTACCTAGAAAGTGATAAAAAATAGCATTAAACCCCTACCTCAGGTTGATACGTCGACGGAGTCACAGGGAAGAAGACGAATCGTTGGTAAAAAGGCAGATGTTGGTGTCGTCGGCGTTTTCCTCAATCGTCGGTTTGTGCGTTCGTACGTCGTAGTCGAAGACATCCTATGTCGGAGGAAGTCTCGAGGAAGAAGTTAGAAGTTAGGGTCGGCATTCTTCGTCGGCGTTCTTCGTTGGAATAACGCGTTCTTCGTTTGGAGAAATAGTTCTTCGTTGTAGAGCTTTTCTCCCAAGGCTCCACCAAAAAGGAAATGGACAACTAATGTGTTTCCCCCAACTTTAATAGTTGGAAAAAAATTCAAAATAGCCTAATTAAACACCTAGTTTGGAACATTTAATTAAGGTGGGTTGGCGTAATTAATGTGGAGGAATCTCAAGAGGCTCCTCCACATTAAAGAGAGGGGGTGAGTGGTTTCTTCTCCCCCCATTAATAGGGGTCGGGTGGTCCCCACCCCCAAATTCAAATTGGGAGGTTTTGAGATCTCGTGTGGTCCCCACCACAATAAATCTAGAAGAGTAAGTTTAGTTCCGGTGGACCCCACCCTAGAACATACACATGGAGGGTGGTTACAACAAAAATAAAATAAATCGTGTGTTTATTTAATTTATTATTTCCATGAAAAACCCAAAAATTAACTTTCACCCTCGACCATCTGTCGTCGAGGTGAAAGTCTCCTTAGGCAAAAACCGACACTACAAGTTCAACGGTGCCCTCATATTTCAGTTCCGAGCACCGATTAAAATGTTATAAAAACTCACTCGCACGTTTACTGAACGTACCTAAAATAAAGTTCAGAAATTCATTCCAGGCACTCCGGGCCTCGGAATCACACGCCATTAATTTTTGTGGACTCGTAAAATTCCCATTTAATTAAAAAAATTACATGTAAATTTAGAGTCTTTACAATGGATCCATTTTGAATATAAAAGTAATTTAAATTAACTTAATATTTTTAAGAATTCCAAGAGCTCCCCTCCCCTTTCTTATAAAAGGAAAGCCATTTTCTTTTCTTCACACTTCAAAACATTTTTTGTAAACTATCATATACCCAAATCTCTTTCTATAATACCTCCCCACATTCTAGAGCTCTTATTTTAGGCAGAACATAACCCTTAGTGGTCATAAGGTGTTAAGAAAAGGAAATCATCCAAAGAAGTGGTAATTTTTTCTTCTCTCAAATCTTATGCAATCATGATGAAAATATAAATCCAGTATACTTAATATAAAGATATTTTATTATGTTAATATCATCACCTTAATCCATATCTACTACCATCTAATGGGAAATGAATTATCATTCGTGTGTATGGTGAACTACCACCTCACGAACCTATATAATGTGCTTTCCATCAGTATCTCTGAAGACAAGTTATAATGATGTAAGTACAATTTATATACAATATTCATGAAATAATTATAATTATTAATAGATAATATATCATTTACATTATTACCTTTCAATTCACATAAAAATGATAACTTTGTTTGGGCGTATGTATGAACTATCACATCTACGAAGCGATGGGATTCGTTTTTCATCACCACATCACAGGGATGATATATAAGTGTATTAAAATGATTAATATGATATTAATTATATTTTTATAATTATTTAAAGGTAAAATAATACTTATATTATTTCAATAATGATCATTAAAAAATGGAAACATTACTTATGTGTATTAACAGATTATCATCTCTGTGATTGTAGCGTAGCTCATTTTTCATATACACATTTAATAAATGGATTTAAAAGTATGATTTATAAATAAAATTGATTATTATTTCATGAATATTATTCTATATATGATGGATTTATGACCACTTTGACTATTTACATCATACCAAATTCATTTTGGACTCAAGTACTGAATATCATCAAAACGTCCTACATGAACTTAAATAATTAAGTAATTGTATAACATGATAATAAGTGATACAAAATTAATAATAAAATTAAATATGGTTCTAAAGAAATTAAATAATTGACCTAAATTTATAATTCTTGAATATATAGATTGTACTTGATGAGTTGGACTCAAAGTAAGGGACTTTGTCTCAATCTCCTTTCGTTAATACATATTTTTACATTATACTCCCACATTTTTTTATGATATGTATAAACAGACTCTTTGAAATATCATGTCATAAATTTATTTATTATAATTTTAATTATTGTTTTGTTAAATATTATTCCTTCATGGGTCTTATGATTAAATGTTTCAAAGTCATATGGGACACTTTGATTTAAAAATATTCTTTTTAAATGTTTAAAGATTTAATTTTAAAATATTTTCCTCCATGTCATTACTATTGATATTATTTTATATGTGTATTTAATAAAGGAATTATAAATTAAATTTTTTTTAATTTTTTTATTTCATTCAAAGGCTTTCAAAAATAAATTTTTTATGTTTTCTGTATGGAATGTTTGTGTTTATTTAAAAATAAAAAAAAGGAATGTTATTTTTAATGTATGTAGTGACAACAAATTATCCACCACTGTGATGATTGTTTTCTATTTTTCTTCCCCTATAATTCTTAATGTTTTTAAAATAAAAGAAACCCATTTTCCCTTTATTTGAGTATTTTAATTTTTAAAATGGGTTTTGGAAATGGATTGATTATTTAAATAACATAAAATGTTTCCTTATGAGTGGAAATGAAATTTAATAGTAAAATGTTAGAAATTGAAAGCTTTTATATGTTGTGATTATATAGTCGTACTTGGAAATATGATGGGTGGTTATGTGAAAAACCAATTATGGGTAGTTCCATGATAAACTAACAATGAATGGGTCTCTGATAGCCCTTCAATGCATTGGGTATGGAAGTCGACCATATGGTTATTCCATTTATAAGAGTGACATCTATGTAATTTGACCACATGATTATTAAATTTTAGTATAATTTTGTCCCAGGTTAAATACTTATATATTATATTATTTCTTATGAGTCTTCATGAAAATCATTTGATTTTCAAAAGGTAAAATAATAGTCTTTTTGAGATGATGATTCTATTTTTAGGGTAAAAAGGTATGTTTTTAATGAAATTTTTTTATGGGTTTTCACTGGACTAATGGTTTCATTTATTTTATGTCCCTTATAATTATTTTGTTCTCATGATATGTTTTTATATGTTTTTTACAAGTTTTAAGTAAGATTTGAGACAAGGATGATATCAAGTAGAAAATTATGAGTATTTTTTAAAAAGATAAACCATTTTTTAAACTTTCCTTTGTTTTGTGAAAAAATGGATACTAAGTATAAGTTTTCACTTGTAATGTATGGTTTTACTATGAAATGTTTTATCATAATTATATAAAACACTAAAAATAAAATATATTTGGGAAAATAAATTGATTTTTAGTTTTAAAAATAACTAGAATATGTAATGTTTAAGGTTAGGTCCCTAAAGATATTATCAGAACAGGGTTTAAACAACTTCATAGATTAGTATGTTTTATTAAGAGTTATAAATATCATCATGGGTTTATATTATTCAGTTTGACCATAATTTCAATGTCCTAGAAACCCTTTTGAATCTTTCAATTATGTTTAAGGTGACTAATGGTATGTTTAGAGGCATTCATTTTTGAGGTAATTATGGGTGATTGAATTTTAGGGTGAAACATGAATAGTATGAGATAAACATTAAGGTTAACACATATTAAGGTTATTTTGAGTATATTTCTCATATTTATATAATTTTATAAAGATTATATTAATATAGTTTTAGAAAAAGGACAACATGTAGGATGGGTAACAACCTGTCGTATCTGGAAAGTTCATAGGAATTAAACCCACAATCGAAGGATGATAAGGGTGAATAAACTACAACTAGCCTACATGAATTTCTGGTAAGTATTAAAAAAATTAATTATTTAAACCATCAGACAGATAAATGTTAAGTAAATTTTAGGAAAATATTTTTTATAGATAACCACGAGATTGGAAATGATTTGGTGATTAATTGATTAATGTTATTTTGGAAGACGTTCAATATTATGGGAATCCTATAACATTAATGTATACATAATATTATGGTATTTTTGAGTAATTTTAAGGATAATTATTAGTTGAATGGTCTATGTTGAACTTTGGGTATTACTATTGAACTTTGTATAGTAATGTAGTTTTTCATCAAATAAATTTTTTTTCTTTTTAGGGGATTATATTATCTTATACTTACCATTTTTGTTTTGGTAAACATTTAATGGTAAGATAAATATATTTTTAATATTTTGGGCATTATGTGATTCTATAGAAGTTTATTCTAATGCTTCAGGAATGATAAATTCATCTTAAATACTCATTGTTTGGATAAAAAGATGAGTCTGTGATGGAATATTATTAAAGGATGAAACTCTACTTTTCAGGAAAGTATATTTCCTTATTTTCTTACTCCGTATAGTAAAATAATTCTTGAAATCTATGAAAATAATATTGAAACAAAAATTTTATCTATTTAATTTTCTTACTGACAAATCAATGAACTTTTTAAATCAATACATATTTATGGATTTGTGATTGTTAAAGTTCTCAGAACCATGTTCTCTATCACTCTCTATCAGAACTTAATAGTCTGTTTTCTCCTCCATTTCCATGTTTTCCTATATGTAACCCTATTATGTGATATCTTAGGAAACTTCATGCTTTCCTTTCTTTATTTTAAAGTGGCAGTCTCATTAATCTTCTTCCTGGTGTGGGATTTCAATAATTATATTTTGAAAAGTCAAACCTTAGTTACTGAGCATGAATTAAAAATTTTGAGGATGAAATTTACAAAAGGGAGAGAATTTAACATCTTTAGTTTTTAAAAAATAAATATTATGTTTGATAGCATACATGATATGACACATATAATATAAAAGAACAACTAAATATTATTATTTAAATGTTACCATTATAACCTATCCATTAGAATGATGGGTATGAAAATTATTGACTGAATTATGAAAATTTGGTTTAAAATTATATATAATTCTTTGATGGATTAATTATAAATGAAAGTAAGACCCTTTTAAAAATAAAAGGAAATGTATTTCTGAAAAAACTAGTTAAATGTGCAAAAGTGTGTTTTATACTTATAATTAAAAAAATTACACTTGTTAGAATATATTAATTAAATATATGTATATTATATTCAATATAATTTTTAACATTCATGTTATGTTTTTTCTATACATGATATAAGAACAAATCCAATTTTATCCATAAAATATGTATTATTCTAAAAAGAAAACTTTTCCCCCTTTTGATGGCACGCTCATTTTAAATATAGTTTTTGAAAATTTTGTAAATTTTATTTGTAAAAATAAATTTCTTATTTGAAATGGAGAAAAAAATCACTTTGGTTTAATTTTTGGTATTTTTCTAACAAATTTTAGGGTTTGATGAATAGTGAAAAATTCTAAATTTTAATTGAAAACCACTTTTTCATCTAAATAATTTATTGTTTTAAATAAAAATTTTGATTGTTTTAAAGTATAAATAGATTGATTTTATATAATTTAATCTAATTTAGTTCAATGGAATCAATTTCCCATTGAATTTCGATATAAAAACATTTCAATCTTTTCAACATTTTCACTTTAAAAACCGAATTTCTCATTTCATCAACGGGATTAATTTTAAATTAATTTTAGATAATTATGTGTTTTGAATTTTGAAATATGGATTCAATAAATGTAATTTTAAGGTCCAAATTTATTAAATAGTTCCATTTTATTTTTTCCCAATATTAATAGTATCTTTAATATTTTTTTATCCCCATAGTTAAGGGTAAATTTGGTAATTAAGGATAAAAATAATATTATAAATAGTATTAAATTACCCTAACACTTGTTATAATTTTATTTTATGAGTTTCTATCAATATAAATCATCCTTGGGGTGATATTTTGGAGCTACTGGATCAAATTTTCTGACTTTAATTCATTTATAGTATTTTATTCAAAGAAAAGTCAATTTTGTCAAAATTTTGTTTTTAACAAGTGAAATATTGTTAATATGGATTTATATAGAATATATGTTAGAATATAAAAAATATTTTGAAATAAAAATTTTTTATATTCATCAGGGTAATTTATTTTTAATTTTTAGGAGAGAAATAATTACCTGAAAGGCTTATACAATGATGATTCAGTAATTTTTTAATTAAAATAAATATCAAATAAATGATATCAAAAATTCTAAAATAAAAATAATTTGTGATAATTAATGTCATAAAAAATTGAATATAATTTTTACATGTTATTGATGATTTAAAATATATTTTTTAAAATATTTCATATTATTATGATATTTCTAAAAATGCAAGTAATGAATAGTGTCAAAATTGACAAATATGATATTTTAAAATAAATAATATTTTATTAAATGATTTAAGATTTATAAAAATATAAAATTAATCCAAATGATTGTGATAAGGGTTAAAATTTCATAAATTATCCATTTTTTTTCTTTTTTCTTTTTATAGTAACAATGGTAACCAATAAGGGGTAAAACACATGTTGTCACGGTAAGAATTAAAAAGGTTAAATAAGGGTCAAATACAAAATATAAGGATTTAAAAATTGTAAAAACTTATATAATTATCATCGGATAAATTTATGTGGATTTATAATCATCTTATCTTCGAAATAAATTATTTTTTATCTTTTTTTTAAAAAAAATTATTTATATTAAATTAATATTTTGGAGAATTTCAAGAGATCCCCTCCCCTCTCTTACAAAAGGAATCCTCTTATTATCTTTTATTCACACTTAAAACGTATTTGTTTCCGACTATATATTATAAAATACCTTCCTAGAATCCATCCTCACATTATAGATTTATTCTTTTTGGAATAACACAACCCTTAGTGGTCATAAGGTGTTACAAAATAGAGATTTTCTGAAGAATATATATTGTTTTAATCAAGTAAAATATTTTATTTATTCCTTCACTTCATTAAAATATTATTCAAAAATGATGAAATAATATATCAAGTATCCCAAATATACTTAGATGTTATTATGTTAATATAATCACCTAAATCTATCCTCACTTCAATCAAATGGGAAAATAATTATCGTTCGTGTGTACGATGAACTACCACTTCGTGAACCAATATAATTCGTTTTCCATCAGCATATATCAAGACTAGTGATAATGTGGAAGAAATGTTTATATATTATACTCATGAAATATTTATAATTATTTAAATATAATATATCATTTACATTCTTACCTTCCCATGCATGGAAAAATGATAATTTCATTCATGTGTACGTGTAAATTATCACCACCATGAAGTGATGTGATTCGTTTTTCATCACCACATCACATGGATGATATATATAATTTTATTAAAATTATTAATATGATATTATTATAATTATTTAAATAAAAAATAATACTTACCTTATTTCTATAATGATCACTAAAAAATGGAAACATTACTCAGGTGTGCGTATGGCTTACCGTCGCCATGATTGTAACATAGTTAATTTTTCATATTAAAATTTAATGAATGGATTTAAAAGTATAATTTATATATTAAAGTTATTATTATGACATTAATTTTATTCTGGATATGATGGACTTATGACCACTTTTATTTTTTACATCATAACAAGTTCATTTTGGACTCAAGTACCAAATATTGTGAAAACATCTGACATGAACTTGAATAATTTTTTAATTATTATAACATGATAATAAGTGATATAAAAATGAATAATTAAATTTAATAATTTTATCATTAAATAAAATAAATAACCTAAGTTTATTATTTAGTAATATAAATATTTTACCAGATGAGTTGAACTCAAGGTAAGGGATTTCGTCTCAATCTCCTTCCGTTGAGGGGCATTTTGATTTTATACACCCAAATTTTTTTCTAAAGTGTATAAATAGTCCCTTTGATATATAATATCATGAATTTATTTATTTTAATGTTAATTAATGTTTTTTTAAATTTTATTCTTTTATGGGTCTTATGATTCAAATATTTCAAAGTCATATGGGACACTTTGATTTAAAAATATTCTTTTAAATGTTTAAATATTTAATGTCAAAATATCTTCCTCCATGTTAGTATTATTGATATTTTTTAATTTTTATTTATAAATTAATTATAGAGTACATTCAATGTCAATTTTTTAATTTCATTCAAAGTATTTCAAAAAGAAGTTTTTTTATATTTTCTGTACGAAACATTTGTCATTCCTTACAAATGAAAAAAGGAATGTTATTTTTCACATATAAGATGACAAAAAATTCTATGTCATAGTGAAAATTATTTGATATTTGGATTCATATATAAGCCTTAATGATTTTAAAATAAAAATAAACCTTTTTCCCTTTTTGGGGTTTTTTTAAATGGGTTTTGGAAATGGATTGATTGTTTCAAAAACATAAAATATTTTCTTATGAGTGGAAATGCAATTTAATAGTGATATGTTGGAAATTAAAAGATTTTATGTGTTGTGATTATATAATGGGACTTGGGCATGTGAAGGGTGATTATTTGGAAATCCAATTATGGGTATATCTGTGATAAACTAACAATGGGTGTGTCTATGATAGCCCTCCAAAGTACTAGGTATAGAAGTAGACAATATATTTATTCCATTTGTAATAGTGATATATATATAATTTGATAAAATGGTTATTTAATTTTAGTATAATTATGTTCCAAGTTTCCTACTTATATATTTTATGCTTTCTTATTATTTCGCATGAATATTGTTTGATTTTCAAAAGGTAAAATAGTATCTTTTTGATATAATGATTCCTTTTTAAGGGTAAAAACGCATGTTTTTAAGTAAATGTTGTTATGGGTTTCACTAGACTAATGGTTTCCTTTATTCTAAGTCTCTTACTGATATTTTGTGCTCATCCCATGTTTTAAAATGTTTTTTAGAGGTTTTAACAAAGAGTTGGGACAAGGATGGGATCAAGAAGAAAATTGTGAAATATTTTCATAAAGAGAAACTATGATTTAATTTTTTTTTAAAGTTTCTTTTATTTTGTGGAAAAATGTATTTTGATAATTATTGTCCATTTGTAATGAATGAGTTTACTATGTAAGTGTTTTCCCTAATTCTCTAAACTCTATACCTATAATATATTTAGTAAAAAATGTGATTTCTATTTTTAAAGATAACTAGAATATTTACTTTATAATGTCAGGTCCTTACATATATTCTCTAAGTGGTTGATAATGGATGATTCTAAAGTCAACGGTGAGAAGTGTTGGATCGTAATGTATATGCAGATGGCACAATAGAATAGGGGGTGAATTGTAGGTTTAAAAACTTTTATTTTTATTTTTTAAATGGATTTAGTTTAAATGGATTTAAACTAATTAAATTCACAAAACATCTTAATAAATTTAAAAACAATTTAATGGATTGAGCCCTGGTTCTGATGAAAAAGAATGTTGTAATATGGTTGGTTATGATAATTATTCCATGGACCATAATTTAAATTAATTGTATTCGCAGTTAAAAAATTTTAAACAGATTAAATGTATAAAATATCATAATCACTATGGTTACGATGTTTAGAGTAAAACAATGAAACAATTCAATCATAAATAATATTGAATAATATTGAGTAATTAAAAAAATTGTAACCAAAAAATATATTAATCAAATTATTACCAAAGTATTATAATCAGATTGGTTACAATGATAAAAAAGTTATAATAGAGAGATAAATAACCCATACAATTCTCTTTCTATTATAATACAACAGAAATATAAAAGAATACAATTCTTTTAACCTAAAGAGAAGGGTATCCTTTAACCTACAATTGAGGTCCATTGATTTGTATTTTCAAGAAAGTCTGTCTTACCCACACAAGGATAAGTCCTTGATATGATGATTGTCTTTTGTCTTGTTACCCCACAAGCCCTCGATTTAGAAACAAATCAGCACCTCTATATTCTTATACCCAGAAGCCCTCGATCCACAAATTATTGGCAAGCCTATCTTTCTATCCCCATAATCCCTCGATCGTAATCACCAATTATAGGTGTTTCATAAATCAAAACAAAAAATCTTGAAATTCACAAGTATGTATAACAAGCAGTTCACAACTTGACTTCAGGGTTTTTTCACAAATCTTAAATTTGAAAAACATCTCACAAGATGTATCGAATTTTTAAAAAGTATAGAGCATGTCCAAATGGCCTCGTATTTATAGGTCTCCTCTTAATGGTCATGTTTTGGCTCCAACGGTCATATTTCTTCTTAAAATCTTAGATGGACTTGGACACTTGTCACTCCAACGATCATCTCGTAACTGAAACAATGAAATAATTTTATCATGAATATCAAAAGAGAATACACGACATCGTTTTGATTAAAAGGTTTTATTTTTGATATAACACTATTTTCTGGTTATGATAAAGTGAGTATGAAAAGAAGATGTGTATTCTAATAAAATAAAAAATTAAACAGTTAATGAGTGTGATGATTTATGTTAAGATAGTGAATATGATTTATCTAGTCAGTACAATACTGATTAGTGTGTACAATGAAAATCATAAACGTTATGAATAATATAAATTGTGTCTGATGAGTAAAATATAATTTTTATTCATCCTCGTTATTATAATCATGGAAATAGTCAAAACAATATTTCTCAGTTTGTATAGTATTTATCAAACCCAGTATGAAAAAACGTAATGATAGACTTGTAAAACAAAATACTTAGAGTAAGTACAATAAAAAAACATATGAATTCCTTTGAAAAGAAAGTTTGTGATTTACAAAACAAAAAGGAATAGAAAATTCAAAAGAGAAATTTTGACTCAAAAATCTCTATAACACCCTGATATTTTTATGAGGTAGATTGTTTTTCTTTCATGTATTATTTTGAACGCTACACCAAGATAAGCTTTCTCTATACGCAACACTGTATTAACTTATAGTATACGCAACACTATGTTTGGATTTTGTTACAGACAATTTAAAATTATTTTGATAAAATCCATTTCATGCAAGACTGATTTTAATTGAACACCTAAATATTATAATTTTACCTTATAACCTAGTCATTATAATGTCAAGTATGAACAATATTGACTTTCTTCTGAAAAATTATTTAAAACCAAATAAGTGAGGTTATAAAATAATAAAATCACTCTTGATGGATTTTATTAATTTAATATATATTTAATATATTCATTATAATGTTTAAAATTCATATTATATTTTTTCTAGACATTATATTAGAACAAATGAAATTTTTTTGGATAAAGGAAGTATTTTTTCAAAAAATGCAGTATTGTCACCTTTTGATGGCGTACCCATTTTAAATATAGTTTTTGAAAATTTTATATATTCTATTTAGAAAAATTAACTTCTTATTTGGAAGTGGGGTATAAAAATTTGCTTTGGATGAATTTTTTATATTTTTCTGATATGTTTTAATTTTTATGAATAGTAAAATTATACTAAATTTTAATTGAAAACAAAATTTTTCATCAAAATAATTTATGTAGTTGAATAATATTATTGAATGTTTTAAAATTATAAATATGATATATTATTATCATTCAATATAGTTTATGTCATTATCATTAATTTTACATTAAATTCAGATGTAAAACCATTTCAATCTTTTGTAATGTTTTAACTTTAAAAAAGACTTGTTCTCTCATTCTGAAAACGGGATTTATTTTAAATTAATTAATTTGAATTATTTGTTTAAAATTTTGAAATATTAACTCCATATTTGAAGTCATTAGGTGAAAATTATGTAAATATATTTATTTTATTTTTTGGCATTATGAATAGTAACTTTGATAATTTTTATTAATACGGTAAAAGAGTGAAATAGGTAATTATGGGTAAGAATAATATAATAAAACTACCCTAACACTCTTCATAATCTTATTGGATAAGATATGGTCGACCAAGACAACCCTTGGGATGAAAATTTGCCCTTTGGAAGCCACTTGGGAGTGATTATGACACTGATAACTTTTAATTTAAAGTAAACGAAAATATGTTATAAACATATATATTCTAACTAAAAAATTTTAATATGGGTTTATTTAAGTGATCTCTAAAATTATAAATATTAATTATAAATCCAAAAAAATTCCTACATCATGGTATTTTATTTATAATTTTTAGACATTAAATAATTAAATATAATTATGTCACAATGATGATGTCGTGATTTCTTTATTAATGAAGGAATCAAATAAATGGTATTATAAATATTAAAATAAATATTATTTGAAACAATTTATGTTATCCATAGTTTTTATAGGTGAATATGGAATTTTATAAGACTATTTAATGCATTTTTTTTAATTATCTCTTTTTTTAGATTTTTTTTAAATTCAATAAAATGAATAGTGTAAACATAGATGTAATTGATGTTTTAAAAAAATAGAAAATTATTAAATTATTGAAAAATCTTAAAAATATTTTAAAATCACAAAGAGACTATGATAAGGTTTAAAAATTTATTAAGTTTCTAATTATGTTAAATTTACCCCATATAAGTAAAATTTATAACCTCTTAATACCAAATATGTAGTTACCACAATTAAAATTAAAAGAGAATATTTAAGGGTAAACTGAAAAGATAAGGATTTAAATAAAATCAATACATGTATAAAAGTTATAGTATGATAGGATATATGACTATATTCATATTATCTTATACATATTTCAATTTAAAATCATTTTTATTAAAAAAAATTATATTTATTTAATATTTTAATAATTTTCAAGGGTGCCCATCACCTCAATTATAAAAGGGAACCTCCCCCATCACCACTTCACTTCAATTTGAGCCTTCAATTTCGTCCATGACCTGAAATTGTCACTTATCATCTTCCCTAGTTACATTCTAGTGATTTTATACTTCTTCCAAGACCAACTCTAGTCCTCTAAGGGAATATTTAGAGGAATCACGTCGAAGAAGAGGTAATCTCCTCTACTGATTCTTTCAAAATTATTTCTTCTTATACTTCCTCTTCATGAGTTGTTTCATTATAAAGTAATAACACGAGTATCACTAATATAATTAGATTTTATTATAATTATTAAACAACCATATTCCACTTTCTATCCATCCTACGAATAATGATTTCCCCATGTGTGTGTACATAAGACTTATTTTCTCCACATCGTGGTGTAATTTGTTAATCAACACTAATTTATTTCAATGGGTATAAATAAGAATATAAATGATGTAAATAATTAATATTACATGATAATTTTTATTTATAATTAATATATCATCCAATTACATATCATTTAACCATTAAGTGAATGATATTGTCGCTCGCCTGTACGTACAGCTTACCGTCTCCATGACGCGATGAGATTCATTCTCCACTTTAACCATTAAAAAATGATTATAAAGTACATGTAATAAATAATAATAAAATATATTCAATGATAATTATACTAGAATTATGTATAAATATATATATATTTTTGTGTGTGTGTCATTTAATTGCTTTTATTCAATTCAATAAGGAAACGAAAACAACGTTCATGCGTATATACGTCCTACTGTCTCCATGAATGGTGTATTCAATTTCATTTATCTATATTATATATATATATATATAATTAAAATATATGATATATAAATCATGTTTAACATTTTGGATGTAATTAAATCATGATTTTAAGTAATAATATCAAGAATAATATATCAAAACATGTACGATAAAAAAATGATTATTACCCAAGACATTGCTTTAGCATTGAATTGATAAATGAACAGGTAATATAATTTCATAAGTGAATCATATATGATATCATAAATATTACTATGTTTATTTTTCAAGTTAATAATATGTTTAAAACCACTATATAAAATTTTCGGACAAATACAGAAGAAATAAAATCTAAAGTAAGGGATAATTTCGCAATCTCATTAATATCCAAGATTGTTTATATATATATATATATATTTATTGGGGTATATTTATCATCCACATCCATTTTTTCTAAATGTGAAATATTATTTCTATTATTCTATAATTTATTAAATTCAATTTTACACATTGGTGAATTTTTATTAAATGGTATGAAAGGAATCTTTTATCATTATTTGATACAAGGTACTTTTTGACTTTTCCAAAAAAAGTACTAGGATAATGTTTTTTAACTTATATGGCAGGAATTTATTTTTACATATTCATAATGCATTATTTACATGAAGATTCCTCTACATGATTTCAAGTTTGTTTTCAAATAAATTAACTTCTTTTAAAATTTTATGGCATTTTGATAAAAGAAAATGTTTTTGAAGAAGAAATTATATTTTCCTTAAGAATTAATTTCTAGTGTTATATCAACATTATTGTACATATAAGATGGAATTATTTAATATTGTTATTTTTCAATCATAATATCCTTATTATTACTATGATTTTATTGTATTTAATATGAATTCTATTTATGAAATCCATTTGATTTACATGGATTATAGTATAATGGAATGATGTTAAAGAAACCTATTTTCTTATTTGGGTTATTCTATGATGAATGCTTTATATTATTGTGGTACAAGTAATAGTAGTTACATTATGAGATGGGTGGTACCTATATATCCCTCTAATTCATTGGGTAAGGATTTATATCTCATGAGATAGACAATACTGGAAGAGAAACTAAATCAGGTTCAGTAATATAGGGTTGGAATGGAAAGTAAACCTGATTCAGTAATGGACTTTGTCTACTATGATGGTCATATCAATGAGCCTTGTCTAATATGGAAATGATTTTCTATGATTATGTGTTTTCCACAATTCCATGTTTTATGTTAATGCTTTTTACTCATGGATCTTGTTCTTTTATGATTTATGCCTAGTGAACTACCAAGATTTATTTCATGAGTCGTGATTTTGATATTTGTTATACATGGTATGATTTTAAAAATTTATGTTCATGTTTTTACATTATTATGTTTTGTTTGATATTTTCCATGTTTACCCTTAATGAGAATTTGAGATCACCCTTTTTTATGTTTCTTTTCCTCAAGATATAAAGAAGGTTAGTAAGTAAGATTTGTTAAAAATAAGTTCTAATTATGAAGGAAAATGCAGGAGATGATGTAGATATTTTATGAATCGGTTTTTTATATTTCCTAGTTTCCAAATACGTTAAAATAATATAGTATTTGGGAGTATATCTGTGTCATGTATTAAGTGTTCTGAAATAAAATTAATGCCCATGTATGTAAAACTTGGGTCGTTGGAGTTGGTATCAGATCCAAGGTTTAGTCAGCCTTTAGAAAATAGGATGCGAAAACTTTAGTGAGATCCTTAGATATATTTCTAAGGATATATATTGAGATTTCATAAGGATAATTATAATTATATTTTAGATTCCTAGAATTTTGGTAATGATCATGGATAACCTAGTATTAAACCTAAGGCGTTATAGATTGAAATTACTTCCCCATGATTATTTTTTTTCTTAGTAAAAGTTTTTCCTCTCATACTATTCTTTGTGGGTTTTAGATAATGGATGGAACCTGAAGGAACCATGTTAATGATAAATACAATGGGAAATGAAATGATTTTTCTCCTAAACAACCAAATTTTATTGGAGATGGAATGAAAAATCTTATCGTTATACTTACACAAGCTATGAATCACTCTGTAATTCCAAATGAGAAGAGAAGGGAGAAGCATTCTGTTGAGTCCTTTATGAGGTAACATCTTCTTTCTTTCAGTGGGTCTTCTGATCCACTTATTAATAAAAAATGGATCGGTACCATTGAAAAGATATTTTCTATCCTTCATTATTCAGAACATGAAAAAATAATCTTGGTTGTTTATCATTTAGAAGATGAAGCGGACCAGTGGTGGACTCTAATCAAGAATATAAGGCAGTAAGATGAAATTGAATCCCTGGAATGGGAAGAGTTCAAGAAATTATTTTTCAATAAGTATTGTCCTTGTATTATTCAAATGAAGATGGAAAAAAAGTTCCTTAATCTTAGTCAAAATGATGATGAATCTGTTGGTACATATGAAGAAAAATTCTACAATACTTTAAAGGTATGCTTCTGGAATTATCATTCAACCTGAAAGTAAAGTTGATCGATTCTTTAGTGGCCTAAAACTAAGTCTTCTAATGGAATTATCTATAAGATACTTTAGTAGTTATAAATATTTCATGTGTTGTGCTATCAAGGTAGAAATCTAAGTTGGTGTTACATATCAATCTCATGGTTTTGATAAGAAATGAAAGATGGAGTTCAAGGTAAAAGCTTAAAACAATGGTGAAAAGAAGATGATTGTTTCGTTATGCTCAAAGTGTGGAAAGAATAATGGTGGAGATTGTTTTAAATGGACTGGAAAATGTTTTTAAGTTTGGAAAATAAGGTTATCCGGAAGTTGAGTGATGAAGTAATAGGAAAAATTTATCTAATGATGTTAATAGAGAAAAGGCTACAGAGAACGCACCGCCCACACTTCAATGTTACAAGTCTAAGTAAACGGGGTATAATGACAATCAATTACCTAATCTAGGGTTATTTATGATGATTGACATCAACAACCTATTAAGGAAAAAGATAAAGTAAAATCACATGTGATCGCTATTGGAGATTTTGATTATAAAAATGAAGTGGTGGAATGATTGAGTGTTTATGTAATGGGATTCTAGAATAATGTTGTAGAATATATTTTATAGTATTATGGAATATTGAAATATCAATGTATTAGTCCATTGTGTTTTTCTTTAAGTATATGGTACCGTTAACCATGAAAAGTGATTAAAATAATTTTGGAAAACGCATGATATGTGCATAATGATGGGATAAGGATATAGTGAGTTTTTTTATAGTATTAATGACATATATATTTATATAAGGATAAATTGATATCATGGTTTGAGTATATAGATTTTTTGGTATTTTTTTGTATATTTAAAGTTTTAATTTTTGACCTGATTCATGTTTTCACTAAAGTTCTATTGTAATTCATGTTATTACCATGTCTCAAGAGAATATATGATTAAGGTATTCACATGTTTGGATTTTTACAACCAATAATTTCCTTATAAGATATGTGAAATAAATGTTATACCAATTTAGTTCACCTCTATATAAAGTTTTTGATTTTTATCTTTTAGAAGGATTGTAAGGTTATCAATTTATGGAAAGTTTAAGATAAACATTGGATGAATATTGTTAGAATAGATTATTATCTAACCATTGGTGGACTTATGCATATTTGATTACTTATTATAACCTTTTTTGTGATAAAGAAAGCTGGAATGACATATAATTATATTTATGGACCGCATGATCTTTTAACGCTTTAGGAAGGACAAATTCAACTTCATTTCTTTGAATAAGAGATGAAGTGGAAATTGTTCAAGGAACGACCAACAGTGAGATTTTACAGAAATCAAGTAAGTATCTCTTATCATGTAAAATTATTCAACTTTTATAAAAGGATATTCAAACCAAAAATGTTATCACAATACCTTCTTATCTGATGAATCAAATGGTTCCTTAAATCATCATAGATTTATGGCTTTCTAATTATTAACTTTCTCATAACTTTGTTCTCTATCACTCTCCATCAGAATTTTATGGTTTGATTTTTATTCCATATCCATGTTTTCACTTCCCACCTATGTTTTCCTATTTGGAAATCCAGTGATGAGTTACTTTTGGTAACCTTTATGTTTCTAACTTTCCTTTTTAAAACAAAGTTTTAGTATTCCATATTACGATGTGGTTTTCTATAAAAGATACTTTAAAGTATTAATCCTTTATAACTATAAATAATTTCAATGGAGAAATTAATTTTAAAGGGGTTATAATGTAACACCCCAATATTTTTATGAGATATATTTTTTTTTCATTGATGTCTTGTTTTGTACGCTACACCAAGATAATCTTGCACTATATGCAACACTGGTTTAGCTTGCGGTATACGCAACACTACTCTTGGCATGTGTTACACAAAATTTCAAGTTCTTTTGATAAAATATATTTCATGCAAGACTTATTTTAATTGAACAACTAAATATTATTATGTTACCTTATAACCTAGTCATTATAATGGTGATTATGAACAGTATTGACTTTCTTCTAAAAATTGTTTAAAAGAAAATAAGTGAGGTTATAAATTAAAAAAAATCACTATTGATGGATTTTATTAATATAATATATATATATATATATAATATATTAAATATAATTTTTAAAATTCACTTTATATGTTTTATAGACATGATATAAGAAAAAATTCCATTTTTTGGATAAAAGAAGCATTTTTTCAAAAAAATGTAGTATTGTTGCCTTTTGATGGTGTACACATTTTAAACCAAGTTTTTGAAAATTTTATATATTCTATTTTAAAAAATAAACTTCTTCTTTGTAATATGTATATAAAAATTTACTTTGGATTAATATTTGATATTTTTCTGATAAGTTTTAAATTTTAATTAATAGCAAAATTATACTAAATTTTAATTAAAAACAACTTTCTTCATAAAATAATTTATGTAGTTAAATTATATTATTTAATGGTTTTAAAATATAAATATAATATATTTTTACCATTAAATATAATTTATTACATTATCGTTAATTTTACATTGAATTCAGATGTAAAACCATTTCAATCTTTTGTAATGTTTTAACTTTTAAAAAAACCTTGTTCTCTCATTCTGACAACGAGATTGATTTTAAACTAATTACTAAAACTTCTTTGTTTTAAATTTTGATAAATTTATTCCATATTTTTAACTAGTAGGTCCAAATTATTTAAATAGATTTATATTATTTTTGGGCATTATGAATAGTAACTTCACTAATTTTTATTAATATGGTAAAAGGGTAAAACGGGTAATTAAGGGTAAGAATAATATTATAAAACTACCCTAATACTTGTAATAATCTTAATGGATGAGATATGGATGACCAATGAAACCCTTGGGATGAAAATTTGGTCTTTTAAATCCACTTGGGTGTGATTATGACACTTATAACTTTTAATTCAATGTAAAGGAAAATATGTTATAAACATATATCTTCATATTAATAGAATTTTGATATGGGTTTATATAAGTGATATCTTTAATTATAAATATTCATTAGAAATCAAAAAAATATTTCCTACATCATGGTATTTTATTTATGATTTTTATACATTAAATAATTAAATTTAATTATGGCGCAATGATGATGCGGTGATAGCTTTATTAATAAAATAATCAAATAAATGATATTATAAATATTAAAATAATTATTATTTGAAATAATTTATGTTAGCCACGATTTTTATAGGTGAATATAGAGTGTTATAATAATATTAAATGGTTTGTTTCAAATATATATATCTATTTAGATATTATTTAAATTCAATAAAATTAATAGTGTAAAAACAGACATATTTAATATTTTATATAAATAGTAAATTATTAAATAATTAAAAAAAAATTAAAATCAAAAAGTAACTATTATAGGGTCTAAAATTTCATTAAGTGTCTAATTATATGAAATTAACCTCATATAAGTAAAATTTATAGCCTCTTGATGCTTAAAATGTTGTTACCACAATTAAAATTAAAAGAGAATAATTAAGGGTAATTTTAAAAGATAAGGTTTAAAATAAAATCAATACATATTTAAAAATTATTTTTTGAGAGGATTTAGTAAAAAACTCACATTATATTCGAAATATTTTAATTTTTAAGCATTTTTATTAAAAATAATTTATATTAATTTAATATTTTAAGAATTTCCTAGGGTGCCACTCATCTCAATTATAAAAGGGCACCAGCTCCCTCACCTATTAACTTAAATTTGAGACTTAAAGCTCATCTATACCCTACCCTTATCCATTATCAACTTCTCTAGTAACATTATATGGGTTCTGGACATTTTCCAAGACCAACTCTAGTGCTCTAAGGGGAGATTTAGAGGAATCACGTCCAAGAAGAGGTAATCCCCTCTACCGATTATTTCAAACTTCTTTCTTCTTATACTTTTTATTCATGAGTTGTTTCATTATAAAGTAATAAATACAATATCAATTATATACATATATGTTATTATAATTATGAAACAATATTATTCCATCTTCTATACATCCTACGAATAACGATATCCCCATGTGTGAGTGCGTACGGCTTACCATCTCCACATCGTGGTGTAATTTGTTATTCAACACTAATTAAATTATATGGGTATAATGATGAATATAAAGAATTTAAATAATAAATATGATATGATAATGATTATGTATAATTAATATACAATCCAATTCCATACCATTTTACCATTAAAGTAATGATATTGTCGCTCGTGCGTACGTATAGCTTACCGTCTCCATGATGTGATGTGATTCATCCTCCATGTTAACCATTCAATAATGATTATAAAGCATATATAATAAATAATAATTAAATATATTACATAATAATTCTACTAGAATTATATATATATATATACATATATATATATGTCATTTAATTTCTTCCATTCAATTAAATAAGGAAACAGAAACAGCGTTCATGAGTACGTACGGCCTACCGTCTCTATGAATGGTGTATTCTATTTTATTTATATATCTATTAGATATATTTATATACTGAATATATATAATATATAAAACATTTTTTACATTTTTGAAGTAATTAAATCATTATATAAGTAATAATATCAAGAATAAAAAGTCAAAACATGTACGATAAACAAAACGTTTATTACCCAAAACGTTGCTTTATCATTGAATTGATAAATAAATAGTTAATATAAATTCCTAAGTGAATAATATATGATATCAAAAATATTATTATGGTTCTATTACAATTTAAAAATATGTTTAAAACCACTATAGATAAGTTTCATACACAAATGAAATAAATCAGACCAAAAGTAAAGGATAATTTCACAATCTCATTATTATCTGGGATTGTTCATATATATGTATTTAATAGGGTATATTTGACATATATATCCATGTTTCCTAAATATAAAATATTATTTCCATTCTAATATAATTTTTTGAAGTAAATTTCACCCATTGGTGAATTTTTATTAAATGGCATGAAATGAATCTTTTGTCATTATTCGATACGAGGTACTTTTTTACTTTCCAACATAAAGTACGAGGATCATGTTTTTTTAAATTATATGGAATGAACATATTTTTACATCTTTATAATGCCTTATTTACATGAATATTCCTCTTAACTACTTCAATTTTATTTTCAAATAAATACTCTTATTTTAAAATTTCATGGTGTTTTGAGAAAAGAAATTTTTTTTGAAGAATAAATGATATTTTACTCAAGAATTAATTTCAAGTGTTATATAAACATTATTTTCTATATAAGATGGAATTATTTAATTGGGTTATGTTTAAAGCATAATATCCTTATTTTTTCTATTACTTTATCATGTTTAAGTTTAATTTTATTTATGAAATCAATTTGTTTTACAAGGATTATGTTATGATGGAATGGTATTAAAGAAACCCATTTTATTCCTTGGGTTATTCTATGATGGATGATTTATGTTTTGTGGAATATGTAAGACTGATTTCATTATGATATGGGTGGGACATATATCTCCCTACAATGCATTGGGTAAAGATTTATATCTTATGAGATAGAAAATACTAGAATGGCAAGTAAATTTGGTTCAGTAATATAGGGATGGAATGGTAAGTAAACATGGTTCAGTAATGGACTTTTTCTGCTATAATGGTCTTAGCAATGATCCTTGGTGAATATGGAAATAATTTTCTAGGATTATGTGTTTTCAAAAATTTTATGTTTTATGTGAATTATATTTACTCATGGTTGTTGTTATTTTATTATTTATGCCTTATGAACTACCAATATTTATTTCTTGAGTCAAGATTTTGATATTTTTTATACATGGTATGATTTTCAAAAGTTATGTTCATGTTTTTACATTATTATGTTTTGTTTGATATTTTCCATGTTTACTCATACTGATAGTTTAATTTCATCCCTTTTTATGTTTCTTTTCCCCAGGATATGAAGAATGGTAGTAAGTAAGATGTTTCAAAAGGGAGTTATAGTTATGAAGGAAAATGTAGGAGACGATGTAGATGTTTTATAAACCAGCTGTTTTTGTTTCCCATTTTTCAAAAGAACTAAACTAATATAGTATCTGGGTGTATATTTGTGTCATGTTTTAAGTATTCTGAAAAATAAATGTAATTTCAATGTACGTCAAGATTGGTTCATTAGAATCTTCACCTTTTTTGAATGAAAAAATCTAAAGTAAAAAATAAGTATATTATTACAAAAGTAGATAGATTTAATATTCATATTTGAAACACTTATACTTATGTTCCTTTGAGTTTTAAAACTCTTATGAAAAAATTTTGAATATTACTAACCTCTCCCTTGGGATATCAAAATCCCTAAAGATCGTATTTAAAAAATTCTCCCCCTTACTAAAAGTATTCTCCTTTTCAGAATATATCTCATTATTAAATACATTCTCTCCCTTAAATAATTATTCTCTCCTTATTATCCCATTTTATAAAATATTCTACCCCTTTTAAATTTTCAAAAAAAAATAGGAGAGTTCTTCTAAGTCCGGTAAAAATTTAGAGAAATAAAAAATGAAAAAAGATAAAGTATTTAATTATCTAAAACAAGTAAAAGAACATTCATCCTAAGAATAAAAATAATTCAATAGAAAGAAATATAGATGTCAAACACTATCATTAAAGTTTCAAAAAAAACAAGAGATAAAATAACTCATTTATTTTCCTTTTCTTTGTCCTTCTACATAAGATACAAAATGATTGTTTTCATCTTCTTGAACTCTTCTTTTTCCTCTATGAGCTTGTCGATAGATTCTTTATGAGACCACAACAGTTTCTCTTAATAATAAAAAAACTTGTCCTAATTATATTCTTGATATTATATCTTCTCTTAAAGAGACAAAATTCTTTCTTCCTGATCCTTAAACTCTTCTTCTTGAGATTGATACTTTTATACCTAAACTCTGGTTACATTTTCTAGGATTTAAACTCTATTTCACAATAAAGTATTTCAATTATTTAGATTAATGATCTCATCCTGATAAAGAAATATCATTGATTGAACAATATCCAGCCTCTTTTCGATTACTTTTAAATTACTAGACTGACTTTCATTTTTCCCTCTAACCATTTTTAATTTCTAAGAAGTATTACTTTGTAAATTTTTGAAAGAATCAGATATTTAATTCATAATATTTATAAGATCTTCTAATTTTTATTCATGAAGCTTGATAGTCTCATCAGACTTGTGTGAACACTTTATGACTTTGTTACATGCATTATTATTCTCCTTATAGATTTCATCAAACACCCTAAATTTGGCCTTGAGTTTCCTAGTTCTTTTTCTTTATATATTTATTGAGTTTGATCTCTTGTTTTGACTCTTAGACACAAAATAAATTTTCCTTCTATTCTCAGTAAAAAAGGAATATATTTTTTAATTATTCTAATATATTGAACAATATATTGATCTCTTTTTTAGGATATAATCTGATCTAAATCTGTGACTTCTTTATAACTGGGAAGTCCAGCACTATGGCTGCCAACATCTTTATCATCTGAATTCTGATTCCAATTAATATCAGATCTATTTTGTTCATCCTTATCAGAAATTTGAATAACTTTATGAGCTTTAGATCCCTAATAATATTTCTTTTAAGGTTGAATTCTTGGGAATGGATATTTTCTATATGTTTCTTGAGAGGATATGATAGGAATTATATAGAAATCAAACTTTTGATGTTGACTATTTTGTTTTTCACCTTTATTCTTTTATATATTTTCTTCCTATTCACTCTTCAATTAACTTTTCTATTATTCATTGATATATTAATCTATCTGATGTAACATAGTATCATCTCTTAAGACTTCAGGTGGTGATGATTATTCTACAACTTTCTGTTTCTTCTTTCCCCTATCATGGACGGAGGGAGTGATAGTGATTCTAGCACTTGATTTTCAACTACTTTCATCAGCTTATCAATATCAAAGGTATTTGTATTTATCTTAATCCATTGATTTTTATTCTTTCTTACTTTAAGGATTTCATTAGCCAGAATCATTTTAGTAAGGGATTCAGTAGGATTGATAATGAATTTTGGGTCTTCTTCTTTCATTTATTCTTGTTCCTTTCTCCGCTTGGTTGTCTTTTCTACACTATAATCACTTTTCATAATCAACTTTATAGTAGAATCATATTTGGATTTATTTTCTTTTTCAAAAACAATCATTATGAATTGTTTTGTTATTATTTGGCTTCCTCTAACATTCACTTTTGAAGTTTCAGCTCCTACATATTTAACAAGATTTTTTGATTAAAAATCAAAATGAATTTTCATTATTCTTGCATTATCATAACTAATCCAAATTACTCTTAAATTTCTTGGAACTCACTAAATAGGAATTCTAAAAAACTTAAAGATTTCATAGATAAATTTAATATGAATGGATGGAAACATAATCATCTGGGATTTGATAGCTCTGTACTTGAGATTATAAATGGAATTAAAAATATAACCCATCAAGTTAATCTTTCCCATGTTGACAAGATAATCAAGAGTAAAACATCTGAATCTTTTAGATTTTCTCTATAACCACTACTAGGAATTAAAAAAACTAGCATTCAAAGTGTAATGATTTTTTTATTGCCTGAAAAATGTGTATTCTCCATTTTTCCCTCATGAATCTCAAATAGAGATTGTTCAGACCTTTATTTAACAAATGATAACTTTTCCTTTGGAAACTTATGAGATGGAAAAATTCATATCCCCCCAATAGAAGATATCAAAAATGTGTTTTTTTCTTGGATGACATATTTATCTCACTATCAAAGTTATGAAAAGATACCTTCTAATTCACTTTAGCAACCTTCACAGTTTTGTATATCTGGATGACTTATTCTATAATGATTGAATATTGAGAATTGGGTTTTTCATCACAAATGGATTCCCATCCTTGAAACTGAATGATTCCCTTTAGAGATGAATCATACTTGTCATAGAATTCTCTCTTAATTAATCTTTCATGGAATAATTTCAGCTGTGAAAAATATTTCAGTGCCATTTCTTTTGGAGACGTTGCAAACAATTCAAACATGAGTACGATTGAAAGACTTTAATGCTAGAAAATGTCAAACTTGGATATTTTAAGAGGATCAGATCTTCATTATAGATTTGAAGATAATAAATATGGGATGAGGAGAGAGGGTCCCTTTATATAGGCAATGATAAGTGACCATTGGGATTCTATAGTCCAGATTAGATCAAGGAGATCTAATGGTTGAAAAATGTTGAACTCTTGAGGTTTTTTTATTTTAAAAAATAATAATATTCAGAATTAATTCAATAAAGGTTTTTTTAAAATGATAAAAATTATAAATGTAATATAAATTTTATGGTTATGAAAATGTACCTATCGGAGTCTTGGGATTGATATATTGGTTTCAGTATATTTTTCTATGAAAATTTTTAGTATGAGAAAATAAGATTATAAAATGATAAAATTATAAAGTATGATAAAATATAATTCATAGGTATGAAAAGTTAAAAAATATTAGACTGATAAATTTAAAAACATGATACCTATAGCATTAAAAACAAGATAGTGTAAAATTTAAAAGCATGATACCAAAATCGATAAAAATGACACTGATAAATTTAAAAACCTTTAAAAACATGATATCAATAAATTTAAAAACGTTAAAAAATTAAAACTTTTAAATGGTACTGATAAATTTAAAAAAAAATTATAATGATAATGATCATATGCACTCCCCCTTTGAAGAGGATTAAATTAATGTAAAGAGATGGTTAAACAAGAAGTAGATATAAATGATTACTTTACAGTGATCATTACTAGATTATGTTTAATTAATTTAAATATATCAGAAGATAATGGTTTTTTAAATATAGCATTTAGTTTTTCTTGCATTCCGATGAATTGTAAAATGATATCTCCTTTAAGTGTGTAATACCTAAGAAATTTATGCCTAATATCTATATGTTTATCATGTGAGTGGTGTGCAGTGTTTTTACTTAAAGCTATGGCACTAATTTTATCACCTAGTATTTGAGTTTTAGTAAAACTCATGCTATAATTAGTGAGTGTGTGTTGCATTCACAACACTTGAGCACAAAAACTTCCAGCTTCCACATATTCATCTTCAACAATGTAAATTGTTACTGATTATTTTTTCTTACAAGACCAAGAAACTAATGAATCTCCTAAGAAATGAAAAGTTCTGGATGTACTTTTTATATCCATTCTACAACCATCAAAATCATCATCCAAAAAACTTTTCAATTCAAAATCATTTCGAGAGGAATAAAAAAGTCACAAATCCATAGTTCCTTTATATAGATAAAAAATATTTTCAGATCTTTTAAATGTGATTATTTTTGAATTTATTGATATCTTACACATGATCATACTGGAAACATCAAGTCTGGATGACTAATAATTAAGTATAGTAAGCTTCATATCATCCCTCTAAAATTTTCTTTATTTACTAGTTGTCTAGACTCATTAATTTCAAGATTATTTGAGGTATCAATTAGGGTACTAATAATTTTATTATTTTTATATCCGTACTTTTTTAAGAATATATTCAATATACTTATGTTGGGATATATAATTCCCTTCTGATTTTTGAAAATTTTGAAAACCAAGAAAGAATGTTAACTCACCCATCATACTCATTTCGAACTTAGATTTAATAAGATTCACAAATGAATCAGTTAAGTATTTTTGAGTTTAATCGAATATAATTTCATCAACATAAGTTTTAATAATCAAAATATTGTTTTCTTTCTTTATAAAAAGTTTCGGATCAGCAGTTCCCTTAACAAAATTGTTTTGAAGTAAAAATCTTGTTAATATGTCATACCAGGATCTAGGGGTTTGTTTAAGGTCATATTATGCTTTGGTAAGTTTAAAATCATATTCAGAATGTTTTGTATCTTCAAAACTAGGAGGTTTTACAACAAAAACTTCCTCTTGAACATATACATTAAGAAAAAAACACATCACATCCATTTTAAATAGTTTAAAATTGAAGAATGCGGAAAAGAATAATAGAATATTAATAGATTCAAGTCTAGATATTGGAGCATAGGTTTCTTCATAATATATTCCCTCTTGTTGATTATAACCTTTAACAAATAGTCTTTATTTATTTATAATTATTAGACTATTTTCATTTCATTTGTTTCTGAAAACCCATTTTACTAAAATTATAGAAGTTTCATTAGGTATTTCAACCAATGTACAGACTTTATTCCTTTCAAATTTATGTAGTTCATCCTATATTGCTTTTATCTGATCTTCATCACCTAGAGCCACATCAGGACTTTTAGGTTCAAATGGTGAAAGGAATGATAAATGTTCTACTTCATTTCTAAAATAACTTCTAGTTATTATAGGTTTATTTACATCATTAGTGATACTATCGTGGAGATGATTCTTAAGAAACAACAAATTTGGGTTTTGTAAACCCTATTCATAAATATAAGATAGAATGTCTTATGAAGTGAATACTTCTTAAAAAAAATTGAGTATTTTCCTTATTATATGAGTCTTCTAACAAAGTATAATAATCAATTTTAGAAAACACATCAGAATATATAGTTTGGGGTTGTTTAATAACAAAGGGATTGTTTTTATCAAATTTAACATGTACTGTTTCCTCAACAGTACAAGAATTTCTATTGAAAACTCTATAAGACTTAGAAGTAGTGGAATGGCCTAATAAAATACCTTTATCAGATTTTGGTGTGAATTTATGTAAATTATCTTTTTATTAAAAATTTATAATTTGCATCCAAATAATTTAAGGTATGAAACTTTTGATTTTTATACAGTCCATAATTCATAAGGTGTTTAATTAATAAATGGTCTAATTAAAACTCAATTTATAGTATAAAAATTAGTACTCATACCTTTATACAAAAAATGTTTTTCAGTATAGTATTCACTCAATATGTTTCTAGTTATTTCTTGAAGAATACGATTTATTCTTTCAACAACACCATTTTGATGAGGAGTTCTAGGTGATAAAAAGTTATGTATAATTCTTTTCTTACCACAAAAAGTTTCAAAATCAAAATTTTAAAATTATCTACCATGATCACTATAAATAGTTATCAAATGTAGGTTTTTCTCATTTTTAACTCTGGCGGAAAAAGTTTTAAAATATGAAAAGGCTTCAAATTTCTTTGCTAAAAAATACACACATGTATATTTAGTGTAGTAAACATCTAAAACAAATACATAATACTTGCCTCTAATATTTCCTATTTTTGTAGGAAAAAAATGATCCATGTGTACCAACTATAAATCGTTATTTTTTGAGACTTAACTAATATATTTAAATCTTGACTTATGTTTCTTTCCATATTGACAAGGATCGTAGACTTTTGAAGAATCAAATATTATTTTTGATAGATCTTTAACAAGTCTTTTCTTAGAAAATTTATATAAGTTCCTAAGATTATAGTGTTCTAATCTTCTATGTCATAACCATGATTGATCTTACATTTCAATAAGTCAAGGTAAGTCTTGTCTCTTAAGGTCTTCTGAGTTTAGGCTGTAAACATTTTCATGAATATTGGCATAAAGAATGAATTCATCCTTGTAATTATGTTATATGCATTTATCATTCCTAAAATTCACATGGAAAACTTCATAACATAATTTTATTATTCTTATAAGGTTGTGCTTAAGATAGATAATAAATAAAACATTTGAAATCAAAGATTTTCTGAGAAGAAAAATATTACCTATACCAACAATCTTTCCTTGAGCATTGTCTCTGAAGGTAACTCTTCATCCTTTCATTTATATAATCTCTTCAAAGAAGTATTTATTACCATTCATATATTGGGAACATCCACTATCCATGTTTCATATAATTTTTTTGTTGGTTCTTTCATTTTTTCCCCTAAAAATAAAACAATTATATTTTCAAAATTCAAACTTTATTTGATCCATAAATGTTAGAAAGTAATGTTTTGGGAACCCAAATTTGTTTTGAAAATTAGTATTTGTGGAATACCATGGGTTAAATTTTATTTAGGGATAAAAATTTATTCAAATGTCCTCCTCATTAACACTTAGTGTAAAAGGGGGTATTCTCAGGAACAAAATAATTATTGTTAAAAAATGGTTTTGAATGAGTATATCCAATTCCTGAACTATTACCTTATGGATGAATTTATTTATACATTTTATCAAAACCTTCTTTACCAATGGTAAATTTTTTTCAAATGTTTATTTAAATAAAATATTTTATACTTTATTCTTACAAATAAATTATTATCTATATTATTACTAGATTAAAAAGTGAGTTTTGAATCTAAAACATTTTTCTCTGAAATAGATTTTTTAAAATCTTTTGAAATTTTTTCCTCTATAGAATTATATTGTTCAAGGTTTTTTGAAATATTATTAATTTAAAAACTTTTATTATAAATATATTTATAAATATTTGTACATGTTTTGTTAAAACATTTATTCTATCATTTTTTTATCAATTTTCTTACTAACTTTTCAATTTTTATTTTCAAGAAATTGGGAAAATCTGGAGACTTCTTCATATGAAAGTAACGAATTATCTTCTACTGAGTAATTCTCTTCATTAGAATAAATATAACCATTTTCATATGTATAATTAGAATTTAGATACATATTAGTCAAGGATTCAGTATTGTGTACCTTTTCCCTGAAAAAATGTTTTTCAATAGGTATTCTAGCAAGAAGACAAATATTATTTTGTCTATAGTTTTCATTGTGTGAGGAATATTCTGAATAATATCCACCACTAGCACTCTAGGAATAATTATCCTTTAATAATTTATTACTTTATAACATATAGTACTTTTTTTATTCCTTTCAAAATGTATTTATTTCCCATATTTTCTTTTCAATTTTGGTAAATCAGGTATGATATGTCCATATTTCTTTCGTTCATAATAAGTAACTTTAGTATCTTAATTATCATTATTATTTTTCTTATATCTGTATTGAAAGTCTTCTTTCTAACAATATTTTTCATCCTTCAAGAAAGATTGGATAACTCATTCTATGAATGTTCTGATTCACTTGAAGCTGATTGAATCACAACTTTCTCTTACTTTGTAGACTTAACAATATTCTCAAGAGTCTTGACTTTATTCAAATTTGTATTAGTAGTAAAATCAACAACAACATTATTTTTCATGGATTTTTATGCATCTCTCTTAAATCAATTTTCATGTTTCAAAAGATTTAAAAATAATTCATCAAGATTAAAACTTGTAACCTTTCATGATTCATCAAAATCAGTTCTTTTTTATTCCCACTCTTTACGCTTGGTGACTATGATCTTTTCAACAAGGTTTTGATCATCTTGTCCTTTCTATCCCATCAATTAAAAATTATTCACAATTATCATAAATCCTCATTTTACTTTACAAACAGAATATCCATAAGAAATTTAAAAATCTTGTTAGTCTTCTATTAGCATAGATCTTACACTCTCAACCACTTTAAATGTACCAAAATGAATAATCTCTAGTTTCTTCCAAATACTATTGGCTTTTTCACAAGAATATGTATGGATATATATTTTTCTTGTCCTTGAACAAAGTAAAGTATTTCACATATTCTAATTCAATTAATACTCTTGATTCTCTTGATTGGTAAAGATTATAACTTCCTTATCAAGAATGTTATAATCTCCAATAAGAATAAAAAATTATCAACACTAGTATTGATAAAAAAAGTTTTAATTATTTCTCTCTCGTATTCTTAGTCATTACCATCAAATAAACATGGTCTTGAAGGATTGATATTATCAATAGGGCTGATATTTAAACCTTATATATTTTAAACAATACAAAATTTCTTTTCCATCTGTACACGTTAGTGTAAACTATATTTATAAACAAAAAAATTATAAGAGTAATATAACTAACATAGAAAATTAAATTTGAAAATATATAAACAGTTGAAACCTAATCTGATACCAATTCTTGGATCTTAATGTATATGTAGATAACACAATACAAGAGGGGGTGAATTATAGGTTTAAAGATTTTCATTTTTATTCCTTAAAAAAAATTAGTTTAAAATAATTTAAACTAATTTAATTCACAAAACCTATTAATGTATTTAAAACAATTAATCGGATTGATACCTGGTTCTATTGAAAAATAATATCATAATCAGGTTGGTTATGAAAAGTATTCCACAGGTCGTAATTGAAATTAATCTTATTAATAGTTGAAATTATTTAAATAGAGTAAGATTATAAAATATCATAATCATTATGGTTATGATGTTTAGAGTAAAACAATAAAATGATTCAATCATAAATCGTACTAAATCGTATTTAGTAATTAAAATGATCGTAATCACAAAAGATAGTAATCAGAGTATTACTAAAGTATCTATTCAAATTGGTTGTAATGATTAAAATATATAATAGAAAGATGAATAACTAATACAATTACCATTCTATTATAATGCAGTAGAAATGTCAAAGAATACAATTCTTTTAACCCAAAGAGAAGGGTATCATTTAACCTAGGATAAAGGTCCCTTGATTTATACTTTCAAGAAAGTATGTCTTACCCACACCAGGGTAAGTTCTCAATACAATGATCAGCTTTCGTCTTTTTATCCCTGAAACCCCTCGATTAAGAAGGTAATTGGTACCTTTATCTTCCTATCTCCATAATCCCTCGATCCACAAATTATCATCATGTCATTCTTCCTATCCCTAAAATCCCTTGATCATAATCACCAAAAATCGGTGTCACACTAAGAGAAACAAAAATTATTAAACTCACAGGTATGTAGAATGAGTAGTTCACAACTTAACTTCAGGGTTTTTAGCATAAAGAGGATATTTTATAGAGCTCTCATATGATGTCTCAAATTCTAAAAAATTATTGAGCTCATTGAAATGACCTTGTATTTATAGGCCTTGTCGTAATAGTCATATTTTGGCTCTAATGGTCATATTTCTTCCTGAAATATCATAGGGAATTGGACACTTAGAAATCCAATAGTCATCTTGTAACTAAATAATGACATCATTTAATCATGTATATAAAAAAATACATGACATCATTTTCATTAAAAGTTTTTCTTTTTGATATAACACTATTTTCTGGTTACGATAAAGTGACTATGAAAAGAATATGTATCTTCTTATAAAATACAAAAATCAAAAGTAAATGAGTACAATGATTTATATTAAGATAATGAATGTTATTTATCTATTCAGTATGATACTAATCAATGTGTACAATGAAAATTTTAAATGGAATTACTAATATAAATTGTGTTTGATGAGTACGATATAAATAGTATTCAACCTCATTATGATAATCATGGAAATAGTCAAAATTGTACTTCTTGGTGTGTATTATATTTATCATACTCAGTATGAAATATGTAATGACAGTCTTTTAAAAAATACTTAGAGTAAATGCAATAAAACAACCTATGAATTCATTTGAAAAGAAAGTTTGTGATTTACAAAACAAAAAGGAATAGAAAAGTCAAAAGAGGACTTTTGAGTCAACAAGAAGTATCAAACTTCTATGTACCATGTTTATTTATTCTTTTTAACCTTTTATTAAGTATAACCAAAACATTTATCTCACATATCCATTGAACACAAGGATACATTATTCTATTTTTGGAATGAATGTTGTTTATGGTGTGTAATACTTGACTAGTAGTATATTAATGAATGAATCATTGGCAATAACTGATGAATATAAATGTAAGACTTTAATACCCATTTATAGAAATATAATTATTTTTTAATGAAACTAATATTATTTTTCAATGGTATAACCATTATTTTATTTTTGAATATTTGAAGTTAAATACCTTAGGTATTATCATCACTATTAATCATTTAGTTTTGGATAAAGAAACATTTAGAAATAAAGGTATCCCAGAAAGCCTTCAGAATTTTTTCAGCTATAGAGAACAATAATTAAAATTAGAAGCTAGAGGAAACCTTATATACTTCATTATATTCCAATAATAATTATAATTACTATAAAAATGAATTATAAAATATGCATTCTTAGAATATATGAGTAGCTTTGGACCTGTGTGTCGAAGAATATCTTGACCAAGAAAACGTCGATCATTAAGATTTAGTGTTGAATAACTCCTAAACACACATTTCTTTATACACGTCAAATATATGATGTTGATAAGAAGGATTGATGATGAGTCTTACATGAAAATTTTTATCATTAATGTGCAGTGCGTAGTAATTCCTAAATGTATATTTTCTTATAAACATAATATTCATTGTGTAAGTAGAAGCATAAATGTTGGGACATATAATCATTATAGGAACTTCATTAATTTTCAAGAAATGCTTCATAAATAGTGACATTATCCCATAAACACAATAAAACTATTATGATAAATAAATATCATAAGAGTTATATTGTGTTATAAATATATCATGTCATAATGAAATGTGTTTAGTTTCTACGATTTGTTTAATGATATAAAAAGCTTGTATCAATAAAAACATAGTGTGAGTATAATGTAATTATCCTAAAAGTTTAAAAGATATTACAAAAACCCTATTATAGAAAATTTATAGTCAAGTGATAGACTATAATTCAACAAATGGGTGAATATCTTTATTTGAAATAAAGGGAGTAATATTGACTTGGGTTTAGTTAATTATGGAGATGTACAAATAACTGGCATAGGATGAAGTTCCAAAAGAGATTGTGGAAAAGGAATGTTCCAAAGGCGCATTATGCATTAGAAAAATGAAATCATAGTAATGGTTTTTCATTATCTATGGCCGATAATACTTTATTCATATATAATAATGAATCCTATAGGTGAAAAGTATATGGAAACTAACTATGATCAAAAAGATCAATTAAACTTAAATAGTGGATTCCATGTATCAAAGTACATGGTATTATTATTTTGAGTAATGTGGTGGGTATTCAAGTGAGACTATAAATGAGTGGTACAAGCTTGGTACAAATAAGGATCTATTTTTTGTACCAAGTCGTTATGCCTAAATCTTGGAAGGCATATACATGACGCAACCATAGAGGGTTTATGACTCCATAGAATGCCAATTAGGGGTGAAAGTTACTAAACTATGGGTTTGGGTTGAATTAAGTGACAAGATCATAGAATATTCATTGGGAATGAATTTTTACATATGTATACAAGAGTTTAATGGGAGGCCAACTATTTTAAAAGTTAAATATGTTTGATAGAATGTAGAAAACAACTATTGGTATTATAATTAGTTAAGAGAAGAATTAAATTAAATCTATAGAGATTGACATAAATTATCAACCAATGTTTTAGTGAATGAGATCTACTAAGGTAGATCTAATGGTTTCTTAGACCAATTTAAAAGTACATATACTGAGAATTTATTGGAAATACAAGTTAGAACATTTTGAGAGAGAATTTTTACCAATGTCACATGGAATAAATCTCTCCAAGAATACATGTATTGGATATAGGAGGAGATTAATCTGGTGAGTTGAATTTCATACAATAATGTGATGGATCAATCACGTATGAAATGTTATGTGATAAATGGGATATTTATGATATGTATTTTATGGTAGGAAACTATTAGTAGTGTCCAGGAGAACAACACATGAAGAATTCAGAAATATAAAATTGTACATAAGGAAGTATAAAGGATATGTACCTGGTACTTAGAGAGTAATAGACACTAGTTGTAAGGGGACACAAACTAGTATTTCTTTTGATAAATATATCTAATATTTTAGCTAGACTGAGGTAATGAGCTAGAAAATATAATTTAATCCAATGGTTTCCATATCTAAAAAATAATGAGTGTGTTATGGCTTTGGATGTAGCTAAATAAGAAGTGTAAAATGTGCAATGATTTGTTCTAATTATTGGAATCACACATAGTAAGTAAAATTTTATGATAATTTAAATTACCATAATCCTACTATTGTTACTATCTAACAATCCATGTTTTTAATGTGTAAAAAAATTATTATACTCAGGGATATCATCTCTTGAGGACTATGACTCAATAAGGTAGAGTTGTAAATAGCATAGTAGCCACAGAGTAGAGATATGAAAGGCCTAGTGACTAAAGCCAAAACATAGAAGAAACATGAACTTATCATGAAGAAACAAACAAGTATAATTATAAAGTTGTATCTAGTGTAAGGGGAAGTGTTGTGATTTTGGGTTCTCTAGACCCATATTGAACTGAACATTTAGATTACCATATTTTTATATGGTGATTTATTCATGATGTATCCTTACCATAATAGTGTTGATATATTTGTGTCCACTATTTATATAGTAATTTCTATAGATTTAATATCATATCAAAAGTTTATAGTAGTTCTCAAGCTATAATGAAAACTTATAGATTCCACGATAGTAATATTAAACATATGTAAAATGGTCTAGAAACATTATAGTGACTTAACATAGATGATTTTTTACTTTTAGATGTTCGGGGATCATAAGAATCGATACTTTTACTCATGAAGTTAAAACATGGTTATCTAGAGTATATAAGATAATGATGACTAACCCACCAATAGAAACACCAAATTTTTTAGGTTTCATTGGTAGTTCCTATATTGGAACACATGTAATGGTTTTTCGAATTGAGATTATTATTGGTGTATACTATTTTATTTCATACTTTGATGTTTGGGAAAAAATATGATATTGAATTCATATTGAGGTAGCTTGTTTTGGGAGCTTTATTGGTGGTATGACATTGATTGAATAATAAAGACATAATTTATTGCTTCCAAAACTAAGGGATATCTTGGACCTAGTTGTCCAGGATAGTAGTACTTTCATTAAATCCATGGCCATGGTAGATGAAGGTAAGTCTATCCAGTTTGGTCAATGAATAATAAATCAAGGATAATGACACAAAGTGTGCATCCTGTATATGAGATATTGTGAGAAAAAGAGATTATATTAAACGGAGTGTGTTCATAGGGAAGGTTATCATTACTATGACATTTCCTTATCTCTTTAGGCGCCTTGATGGGTAACTATACTTTTATCACGATCAATAAATAGTATTCACTTCTATCAAAATAACACACTAGAGTGTCACACAAAATAACATATTCAAAAGTATACCATATTTTGGTGAATAAGAGTATAGGACATGGTGGACCACACCATGGGTTCTGAGGGATTTTCAAGTATTAAAAATAACCAACTAATAAATTAATTAATTATTATTTGAGTATAGAATAATTAGATCTTAATTTATTTATTAATAGTATCCTTAAGTTATAAAGTGAATGCATGAAAAAAAATTATATGAACAAATATTATTTTAATATTCAAGGTTCTTTTAATATTTCTGGGAATTAAGAGTCGAGTTAAAAATCATGTTTATCACATAATAAATTTATTATATATTATACATAGAAGATAAAATATAAATTACATTTATGATTCAATTAGATCATCATTTATAGATTATGTAGTGGGAGTTATATATATGGGGGTCATGGAACCCTTTCTAGGTGTTTAGTTCCCATAATATAACAAAGAGGAGCTTAGATTTGAAGAACTATTCATTCCCACGAATTTGATAGATCATCTCTTCTTCTTACCATATCCTAGAGTGATAAATTCACATTAAAAGAAATTAATAATTGATCTCCATCACTGATCGAAGGTATGGGATCATGGTGATCGTTGGGATGTTGTAGCCTTCATCGAACCTCTATGCTAGCACCCATATTCTGATGATCAGTATACCCATGGACTCTTAAAGTATGTGTGGATGATATTAAGGGATATAGATTTGGATCCTTTGAGAAATGATAATCGATGATGAGCTGATGTCAAATGTGCAATCAATCTGAATGCGGTAATCATTCATTTTTATTTTAGTTCCATTAATAAATTCACATGGGATCTTTGGACCTTTACTGGGGATCGAATCATCAAATAAAATGAACTTACATTTCTCCGATAATGAAAATTTTTAAAATCCTTAGCCCACTAGGTTCTGTTGCACACCTTGGTACCAACAACCTTTATTTATTTCCTTTTCTAATCATTTAACCCATATCTTATTACCTCTAAATTCCTTGATACTTCCTACAAAAAAATCCAAACTTCTTGAAAACATATCCAAAATTATTAACATCCTTCAAATAACATTATAAAATTTATGATTTTTTAGTTTGAATGTAATTTATCTACTAAAAAACAACACAATAACCATATGCAATTAATCTCTTCTTCAAATTATTATTCCCTAAACAAATACCACAATTATTGAGGATTCTTCTTCAACTTATGATCTTGAAAAACTATCCTTAAATCTCAATAACCTTCCATGATTACAAACACTCTTGATATAAAAATCTTCTCTATCCATGGTTTCAACTAGATTCAGGTTACTCTTACATGAGAGTAGGTTATACTTATACAGCAAGTAAATTGTTAAATTATAAAAAACCTATAACTTGGAACCTTTAAAACACAGCTCTAGCCTTTTCAACTCAACTAAAAACACCAAAAAAACTCATTTTCAAGCATCTCAATCACCTAAAATAAATTTAAATCCATTTTAATTTTATTCAAAAAAATACAAAATCATACTCAATGAGTTTAAAAATATCCCACGTTGATTTTTTTTAAATAATATACATTTCAACCACTCATATGAATTTCAATACTTCTTCATAAATATTCTATTCCAACCCTAAATCAATTAATTTGGAATATGAATACCTATTTTCTCCCCAATATTAAAATAAATAAAAACATTCTATTTAAAGGATTGGTATTATTATCTTTAAATAAATGATCCATGAATTAATCACCTCTAAGTCTATGTGATCTATACTTGTGTAGAAGAAAATAGAGATTAACCCGGCCATAAATTATATCCATAAATCAATTAAAATAGTGATCCCAAATAAAAAACTCACTCTCAATAGTTATTCAAGAAAAATATTCAAGAATTATCTTTCACTCAACTCAATAAAAAATATTAAAAACATTCAAACACAATTAGGTTTTCCCCCAATATATTATATCTTGCCCTTTTTTCTATAGAAAGGATGTTGAAAATATGGGGGAAAACTTGGAAATATAACTCATTGTTTTGGGTGAATGGTTTGTATATCCATTTAAAATGTAAAATTCTCAAAATCCTCAATCATAAGAGGTTTTGTAAGATTATCATAAATTATTACCTTTGATGGAATACATTCCAGTTTCAATAATATTTCATCCACCTTATCATTAAATAAATGATAGTTAGTATCAATTTCCTTTTATCTTGAGTGTTTCACTATATTATTGGATATATTTATATCAAATTTCTATATCCAATGTCCAATGGATACTTAACAATAACATGTATATCCTCAAGTTGAGTCTTTATCCAAATCATTAGTGTATTTTTCCTATAATATAGAAACATACCCTGATTTATTAGAATTCAAAGTAAATAATGATTATTTTATATAAATTATTTATATAAATATTACACTAATGAAGAATTCTACTTTATATGTAGATTTTATAACACTAATATGAATAACATAATCAAAATCTGTGAATCCTTTTATGTTTAGTTCAACATTATTCGTATATAAATAAAATAATTTAAAGTATTTTATATATATATCATAATTATATTTGATTAAAATAGATGGGACTCATTTATATTATATTGATACATTACATAAATAATGATAGAAAAAATAATTTATGGCCTTGTGGTGGTAAATTAAAAAAGTCTACCAATAAAAATTATAAATTCATTCTCAATGAAAACCTTCCCTTTATCATATTTAAGAAACTTTATACCCTTTTGAATTGGTGTATGCACTCCTCTAGATTATTCTATTCCAAACCTTTTTAATAACACCTTTTCATGTTTTTATTTAGTGAAAAAATAAATACCAACATTTTGGGTAATTTGTATGCTCAAAAAGAATTTCATCTCACTAAGTTAATACATCTCAAATATTTTCTTCATTTTTTTGAAAAATTAATCACACAAGGTCTCTTCATTACTTTAAAAGATATTATCATCAACATTTGTGATAATAGTAAGTGATTTAATATTGTTTTTCTTCATATAAAAATTGATGTCAACTATTTTTTTTCTAAATTTCATACTTCTTAAGTACTCATTCAGCATGAAATAGAAAGCATGGGAATTTTTTCATCCCATAAACATATTTATTCAATTTATATACCTTTATAGAATATTAAATACCAACTACATTATTTTTATTTTATAATAAGAACCACTTTTATGTTAGATTTTGAGCCTAAAAAATATGAACAACCAACATTAAGATACAAAAAACCAAAAAAAACACAAAACTATAGTATCAAAATAAAATCCAAACCAATTTAAAATTTCAAACATGGAAGTCGGGGCTAAGTTGGCAGGAGATAGACCACAAAGTTAGTGGCCTGAGGATGCATGTCACCCTCAATCCATGTGCATCTATGATAACCAAGTTATTTTCATCATTGCTCATTTTCATCATCACTCTTCATTATATTGTTGCAGGAATCAACACACCAACTATGTAATATAGCACTAGTACATTGAAATATTCACTACAGATGAACACTAAATCCACCATCACTGATCCATATAAACACCTGGTATAAGCATCAAAAAATACATAACTACCACAAAATCAAAAAAAACATCACCAAATAATACATTACATATCAAGAACTCTGACGTCGTTGTCAAGAATCGCTAAAGAAATCTACAAGCCAAACAGTCAGCAGATCTCATCCCTCATTATCAACACTCAAATCATGATATAAATAAGATTATACTATGATGGAATGAAAACCACCACCATAGATAAATCATCAAAGGACCCAATGATAAATCCACTTAAAGAAGTATTAAAAACCCTAGGAGACACTATTTAACCAATGGAGAAGAGAAAAAAACACAAGATTCACCACCAAGGGTGACCACCCTCTTAAACCCAAACCACTATAACTATAAATGAACCTATAAAAATATGGAATATTTAATGTTGGGTCAGTAATTAATAGTAAATTAAGGGTGCATTGGAGAAAATAAACCACTAAATCGATGACACAGAAGAAACCATGATCCCTGGTATCACTTACTAATTCCTTTTTCACACACATCAATTATCAAATCCCGATATTCCATATATACAACCAATTATATCTAGTTATGGGTTCAATCATGGTGATTATATACAAAAGGGAGGGGTATATACAAAAAAAACTCAACGGTGAACCCAAATGCACAAAATGGAACCAACCGCATGAATCTATGAGGGAAGAAAGCACCATTGAAATGAGAAGAGAACCATGGATGTAATTTGGGGAGGGAATATGTAAGATCCTAATATTTTGTAGATATGTATCAGGCTCTTTTATAGGTTCTATTTTTCTTTGTGTTGAGTAATTTTTATTTGGGTTTTACCTTGGGGCGTGTTTAAGTGAAAATTTGAGAAATATGGAACAAATATGAAAGTGTATTATTGGTGCACTATTTTCCCAAAACATATGCCCTGGCCAATAAAACTATTCAAAACTATACAGAGAGGGTTTTAACAGTTGGTATATGGTTTTTCAAACCATGCACCCCCCTAAAATATGTGCACATCTAAGGTTCACGATTAGGGGAAACCATGTGCCTCTGCCCAATAAACCATGCATGGATTTTTAATTAATCTGAAAATCAGATTTAAAATTACTAAAACCCCCCATTTTAACCCAAACTCATACCTAACTTGGAAATAATAAAATCCTATCATTTTTTTAGGCTCTTGGATGAATTCTAATCCCTTTCAACCTTCATTCCTAGAGATTTGAATCTCGGATTGAAGATCTATATCTCTTCTGATAAGAGATCATGATCCTGGTTAGTTTTCTTTCTCTTCAACATTCTTATCCCATATATTAAAGGCTTTTTAATTAGTATTTTTTGTTATATCTAGATCTAGGATTTTGGATCAAGATCTAGAAAAAAGGGATCTTTATTTTTTCGATCTTGGATTTAGGTTTCAATTCTATATCTCATTCTTTGCATTATTCAGCTCAAATTGAGGATTTACATTTGGTGATCACTCATCAAAGAATTTAGTTAGGTGGTATATTATTCAAATTTCATAGTCATAATTTCCATTATGTGTATGTAATTTTAAAATTTCTACAGTTCTCTTAGTGATTTGTTTTTCTAAGTGAATTGATTAATTTAGTAAATTAATTAATTAAGGGATTGTGAATCAGGAATAATTAATTTTTAAATTAATTATTAAGATATTGAATTTGTGAAATTGAATTGATCAATTAATTTTTGAATTAATTAATGTGATTTTGAGATTATGGAATTTATTAGAATAATTAAATGTTGAATTAATTAGTGGTTTGTTGAGACTATTGAATGAATTAATTAATTATTTAATTAATTAATGAGAATTTTTGTGTTTATACAATTGATTGAGATGGATTAATTAATTTTTGAATAAATTAATAAACCTTTTGAATGTGGATCATGATAGATGATTAATGTTTATTAATCTTGAATAATGTGATATATGTAATATATGTGCTTTATTGAGAAATGGGGTGTGGGACATGGGCTGACACTCCAAATACCCACAGGGGTACTAGAAATGGTGTTCTATACCCAAATTCATGCATGTGAATATTTATAAGGAAAATGGAAAGATACTCTAAATACCCATGGGGTGTGGGACATGGAATGATGCTCTAATTACCCCTAGGGTTCTAGACATGATGTTCTACACCAAAGATTTTGGCATTGGACAATGGTTCTAAGTGTCCATGTTGTGAATTGAAATGAATGGATAATGAAAGCTCATTGCATTATACTGAATTTTATTTTGAATATTTTATATGGTATAGACTCTGACACATACCAAATTAGGTATTAAGGTTAGAGTGTCCTTGGGAACCTGGGGGTTATGTGGCTAAATAAAGAGTAATTGAATAAATGTAAATTTTTTACTTTATTGCTTTTATTTATTCTTATTACAATTGCATACACTATTATTAACTAGATATTATTTTAGAAACCATTGGTGGTGGCCTAATGATTCTTATTCACACCCTACTTGGGCTTCCTAATTTTTACCTGAATTGACTTCATGTTTCCAAGATAGGATAAGGGAAAAGGACTTATGTTAGATGGATGAATTTGTATGGATCATGGATGAGGGAACCAAATATGATTTGGGAACCTCTTAGGGGTTTTCAATATCTTTACTTTTGCGGGTTTTCATTTTGACACCTAGAACGTACTTTAGCATGGCATATCTAGAGTTCAGTTTTGATATTATATGTCTGGTTTTTGTCATTTTGTGATATTGGAACTATTCTGGTTATGTTATATGATTTGGTTGTTATTTATTATTTATTTATCACTGGTGTATTACTCTAATAAAGATGGTATAGTATCCCCATGATCAATATTATACCCTCTCTATTTACCGGTAGCCTCTAGCATACGATGAGGATTGCCTGAGGTCATGTCGCAATCTGGCTCGGGACACCGGTGCCTAGCACCCAGGTCGGGATGTTACAAAGTGGTATCAGAGGCTAGTTTTCTTTCATTTTTCTTCAGTATTAATATTTTTTAAAGTTAGATATTATAGTAGGAATATATAGGCCTTGGTTATGATCTCATTTATGTGAGTATCTACTTTATGTACAGGGGAATACCCAAGTACGCAGAGTGGGAAGATTATTATTGGTATTTATAACTACAATTGAATGTTATTTCACCTTAGGTGATGCACTTATTGTGTGATTTGATTATTGTTTCTATGTTTCTATAATATTTGAATCGTATCCTGTTAGGGTATGATATTTGATTATTCATGATTTATTATAGTCACTCGGGATTATTTCATGTCATGCATCATTTTAAGGATGCATAGGAAAATGGGCTTTAGGTAAGTTGTTGAAATTAAACTATTTTTCCTTTCTTGTGAAATTGAATTGAAAAAGTTGCCTAATGTATAATTGAGAAATACTATTAAATGATTCAAGATGAGAATAAGTGGGTTTCTAATGAGAAACTTGAATAACGAGAATGAGTTTACCCTTTTTTAATAATGGCCTAGATGTAGGATGGTTGAGGGTAGTGATAGCACCTTGTTTTTGACCATGTGGTGGGGTTTTGGGAAAGGAATTGTTGTGACTTATTGTCTTTTTACTCTTACATAAATGTGTTAAAGTGGTGTTATGTGTTCTGAGCTTTGTTTTTGGAATTGTAGAGATATTCCTCCTTGATAACGCTTGTTGAGAGAATGAAAGGAGGACACTGCTGGAGATGATCCTCTATTAGTGGAACCTGAGGCATAGGTAGTGACAAGTGATGAAGTGAGAGATTATTTCTAAGAGATATTTTCTCAGTTTATAAAATTCATGGAAAGTTACCGAGGGGGTTTTGAAGAGTATGTCTATCCTTACTCAGGAGTTCTAGTTATAGCACCCTCTGAATTTCACCAGAGAGAGTGGATCTGAGGCATCTGAGTTTTAGATTATTTCTATATAGACTATACTTGGCCACTTGGAGACTCCCACTAAGAAGATAGTCAAATGAGTAATATATGTGTTATGTGGTCAAGCGATTCGATGGTGGGACATCCAGACTCGGGATGGAAAGCATGAGACTATTGATAGGAAGGACCTCTAAGATAAGTTCCTTGAGAATTTTTATCCTAAGATTCTCTAGAATGAAAGAGAAGTTGAGTTCATGAGGTTGACTCAGGTTATTATGTATGCGATGGATTATGCTAAATATTTTATAGATTTTCTGTGGTTTTTTCCAATGTTTGAAGGACACAATGCTACTATGACAAATAGGTTTTAGGATGGTCTTAAATGTGAAATTAATTCTTAGGTGAATATCTTTAGGCTAAAGATGTTTTCATAGATGGTGAATTAAGATCTCATATCTGAGGGGGGCCTAAAAGAATCTTATAGTAGAGGGAAAGAGGTTCTAGTTAGATGTTCAGAAGGTATGACTTCCAAGATAAGGAAGTCACGCTATGATAAAATCATCCAAAGTAGTGTAAAGCATAGTGTCTAGATAGAGGGGTTAGTTACTCAGGATCTTACCTAAGTGATTTTCAACTAATGTGGTAGGCTGGTCCACTATCTTACCCATTTTACCTAACCACTAAAAGAGTTTCGATCTAGTGGTATGATGGTACATCAAAGGAATATTTTCAAGAACCCAAGAAAGATGGATAGTGATGGAGGAGCTAGACTGAACCGAAGTGCAGGAAGGGAATATTCTACACCATATCGTTCTAGCATCTAGATTTCTACTGGTCATGGTAGAAGAGGAATTAGACATGGGGCCTCTATGAAAGAGCATTGTTAACAGTAGAGTGGTGTAGTATAGGGGGATCAAATTGTATCATAGGGAAGAGGGGTAGGACTGTTACATTTTATTCAACCTACTCTTATGGATAGAAAGGTTAGAACATCTATAGTGAGAGGTGTTATTATTGTAAATTCTATGATAGATAGTACTTTATTTGATATTTGTGCCTATAATTCCTTTTTTTAAAGTTTGGGTCCAAAGCATCATTTATAATTTCAATCAAAGTAAAGACCTCTTTTAACTAGGTAGAGGGAGACCCATTACATAGCCTGAAGGCCCAGTGGTCATTTATCCCATTACATGTCCCATAGGCCCAAATTTTTGGCCAAAGGCCCATTCTGTGAATATTACTACTATAGTACTCTGTCTACTACAGTACTGCACAGTTCTGCCACTGCTATAGTACCCTGCCACCACTAAAGTGACCTGTCGTTGCTACAGTGCTCGTCGTTGTTATAGTACCGCCACTACTATAGTACGCTACAGTACTGCTACAGTGCTTTCACCCAATGGGTTTTGAACCCCCATTTTTCATGTATGATTATGGGGTTTTGATGATAGATACACCGTTGGGAGTTTGTTTTAGAGACATATGCTTGTGAAAATTATATTCTCTCGAGGTTAGGGAGTATCATTTTCTATGGGATATATATATTCTTGACATTATAGGATTCAACCTAATTATGGGTGTGTATTGGTTATTAGCTTACTGATCCTACATTGGTTGTTACCAAAGGATAGAGACTTTTATATCTCTTGAGGGTGACAATTATATGTTCACCTTGGAGAGTGGGATATTGAGGAGATCTGTGCAGGGACAGTTTACTAGAAATTAGGGTAGGTTACCACCCAGGTTCCAAGTTTTTTGCGGGATTAAGGAGGTGTAAAGCATGCTTTCTTTCCACCTGTAGTGGACCATTTTGTGGATATGTTTTCTAAAGTCTTCTCAAGGATAACACATGATATAGATGTCTAATTTACTATCAAGATCATGCTAGGGGAAGAGTGAGTTTCTTTTTCACTAAACATAATGGAACCAATATAGATTCTAGAGCTCAAGAATCATCTATAGGAGTTGGATGATAAGGGGTTTATCCATCTGATACGTCACCTTGGGGTTCACTAGTGTGGTTTAAAAATAAGGCTCATAAAACTATACACTTGTGTGTTCATTAACAATAGTTGAACCAGATGACTATTTAGAACTGTTATCCTCTTTCGAGTATTGACAATCTTTTTGACCAGTTGAGGGGAGCTTGTGTTTTCTCAAATATTGACTTATCAGCTGAGGTTTTGACCTTCTGATTTACCAAGAACTACTTTCAAAATTAGGTATGTCCTTTATGATTTTTTCATAAAATCATTTGGGTTGAAAATTGTTCTAGAAGTTTTAATTACCTTGATAGACATAATATTCCATCAGTACTTTGATCATTTTGTGGTAGTGTTTGCATATGACATCTTGGTGTACTCCAAGACTCATTATGATCATTCCAAATATCTTGACATCATCCTGACTACACTAATAGAACATCAAATATATGCCAAGCTATATAAGTGTCAGTTTTGGATTGATCATGCACACTTATTGGGTCACATCATCTCAAAGAAAGGTGTGTCAGTGGACCTAGAGTAGGTTCAGGCAGTTGTTTATTTGGATAATCCCAAGAAATGTTTTGATATCTGTAGATTTTTTGAGTTAGTTGGATATTATTGTAAGTTTATCTAGGACTTTTCCCATTTGTAATTACCACTTTCATGTCTGACCAAGAAATGGATAAAGTTTTAATGGACGGAATAATATGAGAATTCCATCTAGGAGTTAAACAAGCGCTTGACATCGGAACTGATCTTGATCCTAATTGAGTCATGTGAGGAGTATACTATGTATTTTAATGATTTTGGGATCAGAATCAGAGCTATATTGATGAAGGGAGATCAATTTGTGGTGTATGGGTCTTGGAAGTTGAGGCTTAATGAAGGTAACTACCCTATGTATGACCTTGAGTTAGCTGCAGTAGTGTATGATTTGAAGAATTGGCGAAATTATCTATTAGGGGAAAATATTACCATATTTATGGATCATAAGAGCTTGAAGTATATTTTTCGAAGTGACATTTGAATATTCGGTAGAAAGGGTGGGTTGATTATATTCATTCATTTGATTTTAAGCTAGAATATATTCCCAGAAATGGAAATAGTGTGGATAATGCTTTGAGTAGGAAAACTCAGACCCAGACGGTTTATGAGTCTAGTGTTGAGTGAGAAATGATGACTTTTCTAGAAGAGATTCATGTGGTGGTTTAGGAGAGTCAGGATCAGATGGATCTCATATCAGTTTTAGTGTAATCTATGCTTTTGATCCAGATTAGATACATTCATTATGATGATATGGAATTTTTGGCCTTTAGAGAAGTCCTTAAAGGTGGGGATACACCTTCAGACTGGAAGATATATGACAATGAGATCATCTATGTTAAGAATAAAGTTTTTGTACCTATAAGTATGTGGGAAGTGATGATGCATGAATTTAATGCCTTGAAGTGTGTGGTACATCTAGGTGTGAACAAAATTTATTGTGACCTACAATTATATTTTTGGTGTCTAATCATGAAAAATGAGATAGTAGGGTTCGTGACATGATGCTACACTAGTCAACAGGTGAAGTCTAAGTATCAATGACCTGGTGGTTTTCTATAATCATTGTCTATTCCTAAATGGATGTGGAATGATGTTACCATAGAATTTTTGGTAGGTATCCTAAGGAAACCATATAAGAATGATTATATTTGGGTTATTATGGGTTGTTTGACAAAGCTAGCGAATTTCTTGCCTATACAACAGACTTTATAGGTGGTGCAAGTGAGAGATTTTTATGTTTGGAAAATAGTTCATCTACACAGGGTGCCACAGACTATTGTTTTAGAAAATGACTCATATTTTACTTCAAACTTTTATAAGGTCTTACAGAAGGTGCTTGGTACGTAGGTTTTATTGAGTACAACATTCCACCCATAGATAGATGGGCAGTCAGAGTATACTATACAGGTGCTTGAGGATATGATTTGAGTTTATTTCCTTGAATTCAGTGGTTCTTTGGAGAATCACATAGATTTGGTGAGTTTTCATATAATAATAGTTATTAGGAAAAAATATAAATAGAACCATATGGGGCTCTTTATGGTAGGTCATGAAGATCACTTATATGCTGGATAGAGGTAAGTGAGTTGGAGTTATTAGTACTAAGTCTCATACATGAGATATCAGAGCAAGTTCAGTTGATTTTAAAATGTGTGGCTATAGCTTAGAGTATATAGAATTCGTATGTTGATATGTGTAAAAGACCATTATAGTTTATAGAGGGTGATTGTGTTTTCATCTGGGTGTCACCTAGGTTGGGAAAATGTAGGATATGGAGACAAAGGAAGTTGGCACCCAGGTTTGGTGGACTGTTTGAGGTTTTGTAGAGAATCGGGTTGATGGCATACTGGTTGGATCTTCCAAAGAGATACAATTCTATAAATGATGTTTTACATGTGTCACGACTTTAGTTTTATCACCCCAACCCTTCTCATGTGATCGATGTGGATAATGTTGAGCTTGAGATATATACATTATTTGGGGATAATATGATACATGTATTGGATATCATTGGGAATGTGTTTTGGGGGAATACTATGCTGATAGTTCATGTATTGTGGTAAAATGGTAGTGTTCGGAAAGAAATGTGGGAGAGAGAAAGATATATACAGGCTCAGTGGCTTAATCTTTTTGACTTGGAATCTTAGAGATTATTGGGAGTATAGCTCGAGGATGAGCAGTTATAAGGTGGGGAGATTGTAGGATCCTGATATTTTTTGGATATCTCTTGAGCTCGTTTATAGAAAATGTTTTTCTTTTTTTGAGTAATTTTTTTGGGTTTCACCTTGGGGTGTGTTTGGGTGAAAATTTGAGAAAATGGGATAAATGGGAAAGTGCACGGTTGGCGCACTGTTTTTCCAAACCCTGCGCCCTAGCCCAATAAACCATTAAACCCTGGACAGAGAGGGTTTTCATGGTTGGTGCATTATTTTTCAAACCATGCACCCTAAAATGAGAAATCATGCAACCCTCCCCCCAAAAAAGGTTTCACAGTTAAGGTGAAAGGTTAGTGGAAACTGTGTTCCTCTTTCCAGCAAACCACGAACGGGTTTTTAATTAATATAAAAATTATATTTAAAATTCATAAAACCATCATTTTAACCCAAAATCAGCCCTAACTTGATCATAATAAAATCCTATCATTTTTTTTTGCTCTGGGATGGATTAAAATCCCTCTTGACATCCTTTATTGGAGATTCAAATCCAAGATCAAAGATGTCACGACCCCCACCCCACAAAGTGTACCCCTCCTGGGCCGGAAATGTGGAAAGGGAGATAATGACCCCCGAGTCCCACCTCCAGTAGGCCATGGGTTGGCGACTAGAACCGAGGGTATAATAAACACACATATGGGAGGCATTACCCTCTAAGAGAACACATGCGGAAGAGAGAGATAAGATAGACACCAACCAACTCCAACAGAAGTATAAAAGAACCTAAGAACATATATGAAATTCCATGAAAAAGTACTACAACTAAAAGGTGAAAAACTACAAGTACCCAAAAGAAAGTAAAAACAGCAGCGACCACAAGCCCGAACAGATCCTGCAACTCCAAGATAGTAAAAACTAGCTTGATCTCCAACCTGATCCAAGCGACCTAAAAACAGTTTATATATACTTAGGGTGAGTATGACAGTATACTCAGTAGGATCCTCCCCGAAGCCTCTCGTGCAAAATTAAAGAAAGCATGCTAAAGCACGGTGAACAACAAGTGAAACTTACTCATCACCTAAATAGGTATACTAAGTTCCCAACCTCACCATGGATACTCTCACCAAGTAATGCATACAAGAATATAGCATATAGTAAATAATATCAAGGGTACCCCGCTACTACTTCCCCACTGGTTTTCCGCTTTTCCCCAACGACATATGTCATGTGCATCTCTCTCCAAAGGATTACCCGTATAAACTTGGGCTAATCTCCACAATCTTCACCTCGTGCACCACAAAGGCTTGCCTGCAGACACCTTGGATAAGCTCCACACCATCCTCACAACCAAAAGTAACCAGGTAGGTTTCGGGATCCACCACAGCCCACATAACATGTATCATATGTCGGGTATTGTACCTCAAGCCATTACACCCCATACACCATGTAAGGATCCTCAAGTCATCACAACTTATAAACGTTACACCCATAGTAGTCCATAAGATACTATATCTAGAATATATGTGTGGAAATAACCACAAGCCATGAAAGCCCTCTACACACATATATGGTGAAAACTAACCATTGTGCCAATGGCACTAGTATCTACCAAGAGAAGAGAGCAGGGTCAAAGGGGGTAGTCATCCATTCACCCTCCCACTAGAATGTTGGGGAAAACACCCCCCAGGGCTCAGAATCCCCAGGGTGTCAGTTTCCCTTACCGAAAGGGTGGAGTAGAATATAGAAATACAAAAAGTACAGGATATATATAACTCACAACCAAACTATGGGAATAACCTAGTCTTAGCCTCAACTGCATCTAATGTCTCTCGGACTCTGGGATGCTATTTATAAGACTAGGTATCCTATAAGCACACAAACAATTAAATAACTTCATTAGGTTACTTCATTCCCTTTTTCATCAATTCACTTTACGTTAATTAATTCTTTTCACGTTAATTAACCATGAACAAAAACCAAATTTAAACATTTCGGGCATCACATTCATGATTTACTGTTCTTTTAAAGTTACAACATCACCATTAAATTTCAGCATCTCCATCCCCATGGATTATCACCATTTAATCAAACTTTTATTTCAGAATTACTTTCTCACATTCCCAGGAATTCTATAAAATCATCCTAAGATTGTAAACACAAGGGGTCTCAACATGGTGAGTAGATATACTACCCGTTGAGTCTTTGTCGCCTATAGAAAGTGCGTAGGCCCATTATCCCTTGAGAGGATAAACACGGAAAGCACGTGGCATACCCCGCGCGTCTTCACCCCTTTTGGAAGAAGGGTAAGCAAGACCAGTTGCCTTGAGAAGTGGGGAAAATTAAAGCAGATAAACAACCAAGAATCAACAAACATCCAACAATAACTACCATCCCATTTCATCATCCCCGGTGTCCTCCCTGACACCCACATGCATAAACTGATGCATCTCGCCACTCTAGGCGTCATCCGCTGCCACAACCACAAGGCCTCCCTGCCTCCACATATCACAACACCCCTCCAGGGTCACATCACAACACAAGATATCACAGAACCCCTTCCAGGGTCACAGCACAGCACAAGCAGTAGGAAAACAATCATTACAACAAATGGGCACTTGTCCCTTTAACAAGGCATCTGGCCTTCAAACAACAAACACCAACAATCACATAAAATGGGCTTTTATCCCTAATTCACAACAATAGGGTAACTTCGAACCCTTCATGGAACTCAATCAAGTTATTTAACCCATATTGAATTAACAGATTCAATTCGTTGGTTCCAACATCATGAACCAATTCAATAAGCTATCACCAAAGATTAAACATGCTTACTATGCCAAATTTGATCAACATCAAATTAGAAAAACTACAACAACGGCAACCGGATTCATTTACATTCCTGTTTATCTTTATCCAATTAATTATCAATTAATTCCGGCTTTACATTCTTTATCAATTTCCATCAAGAACAACATGATAACAAGCAAGGCATATATATCACACTATCTATCAAATCAAGAGGCAAACCATTATCACAGTACAAAGAAAGAACATGTGATCACGCCAATTCTTTTAATTTGGTTCATGTATTTAATTAGGTCAATTCCATTGTGATACAAAGGGATAAATCATGCTAACTCTATGATTTCACATAACAATTAGAGAAGCCACAAATCCCCTACCTCAAGGGTTTTTGAGGAAAACCACAATGGTCGATGAACACCCAAGAAACCGGGTCGATTCTCCACGAATACTCCTTAGATCTCCTCTCCTATCACAACCAAGACCAAATCTCATCACAAACAACATCCACATACCTAGATATACCCATAACGGGCATAGATCTAAGAAGATGAGAGAAGAGGAGGAGTAGATCTAAGCAGATCTAAGAAACCAAACAAGAACGAGGAAGAACAACCATATACCTCAAGAAACCGGCTTCAATTATCGAAGAGAAGCCTCTGGATCGCCTCCAAAACGCTTGGGAAAGGTTCTTCCACCTTCAAGGAACGGTAATCCCGAGTTATGTCCGATTAGGGGCTTAAATGAGGTGATTAAAGGAAAAACGAGTTATATCCACAATTTTAAGATCTAACTTTAAGTGCCTGCATGGTTAGTCCTCACCGTTTAACAAATTGTGCGCTAACCGTGCGTTAGCTTCTGCCTCGACAACCCCTCCTCGCACAGTTAGTCCGCACGGTTAGACAAACTGTGCGCTAACTGTGTGTTAGCCACTGCCTCCAAGACCATCCTTGTATGGTTTGGCCGCACAGTTTAGGAAACCCGTGCACCTCCTGTGCGAAGGCCATAACCCATTAGATTTCCTTAAAAGTCCACCCAAATGCACCCCAAGCCACCTTGACCTTCCATATCACCTCCAACACCACATTTTCACAAGGGAATGGACCAGAGAGGTCCGGGACATTATATCAGATACATCGAAAAACATTCTCGTTCTTGAGAATCCAAAACCCACCTAAAGAGAACACGAAATAGGGTCTGAACAACCACCCCTCGAGATACCTCTCAAAAGAGATAAAGCCACCAAAACAACAAATGTAGCCATCTTATACAGAGACATAGAGATATGAGACATTCCTTGATGTAGCTTGATCCCAAACTCGGTCTCTCGTCGAGGGGGAAATGCTACAGCCTCTTCGAAAAAGACATCAGGGTACTCCTCTATGACCATAGGAAACGCCAACTGCCGAACCTATGAAGAACTCAGCATCATCTCAGCCGCCATGGATGATAAGGATGGAACTCGCCTGTGACCCATCCGAGGATCTCATTCACCAACGAACACCACTTTCTCTCCATCCGCACCAAGGAAAATGACCTTCTTCCTGAAGCAATCCACGATAGCCTGCACCGAATACAACCAATCCATGCCGAGGATTACATCATATGGTTGTATCCGTAAACATAGGAAATCTCCCCAAGAGCGGTGTTGCCCCAACACTAGCTCATAGTCTGTACATACTTCAAACAATCTATCTCGACCTCCAACTCACGTAGTCAATGCCAAGGGCACTAGAAGCCTCCCTACCTCAAGTCCCAAGGCATGGAAAAGGGTAGGTGATATGAAGGAGTGTGTCGCTCCTGAATTAAACAGGGAATACACCAAGGTAGAAAACAAGAAAAGGGTACCTCGAATGACGTCTGGCTCATCTGGAGCTGGCAACGCTAGGGAATGAATCTAACCACGTCCTCTTCCATAGCCTCTCTGACCCTGATGACGACCACCACCACGGCCGCGCTCTACTCTCTGATGATGAGGAGCGTCATGGGGCTATCCTCTGCCTGCCCCATCTACCCTCTGCTGATTGAAATCTAGTGAAACTGGTTGTTGCTGCCTTAGCTGGAACTTCCTCAATGGAGGAACCTAGAGTGGAGTTCCTGGCGCACGATGACCACTCTGAAAAGTTGGGCACTCCCGCTGCTGATGGCCATGACCACCACAAGAAAAACAAGTACCTAATCCTTTGGCATAGGCCTGAGAGTTGCTGCCTCCAGAGAAATGAGATGCGAAGGGCTGGGACCTACCCCCAGCTGAACGGAAACTCTTTTTCCCTGAAAACCAAGAACCCTATACCACAGCCTTTCTTTGTGAGTAATCATGATGATTCCCCTCTCGTGATGATCCGGTCCTGGCCAAAGTCCTGTCGATAACCTCCGCCCTCTCCAGCACCTCGAGATATGTCTTCAGCATAAATGGGTTGACTTGGAGCTGGATCTATGGACGCAAAGCCTCCTCAAAATGCCACGCTCTGGACTCCTCATCTAGTAACAGGTCCGAAGCATATCGTAGAAGGTTCCTGAAATGGATTCCAAACTCTCAAACACTGGAGATCCCCTGTCGAAGGGTAAGAAGCTCCTGACGATTGGACGCCTTCGTAGTCGAAGAGAGGAACTCAACTCTGAACTTGTCCCAAAACTCATCCCATGAGATCGTGGACTCCTCACAATCCCCAAGGAACAAGAGCCACCACTGCCTTGCTTCTCCACGCAGCATCGTCACCACCAAGGACACCCAGTGCTCCTTCCGAGAACGAATAAAACTGAAACTGATCTCGATCTCCTCCAACCAGTCTTCTGTGACTGCATCTAAAACAGAGCCCTCATACTTCTGCAGACTCTAGCGCTGAAACTCTCGGAGTGTCTTCCTCCAAGTGTCGTCGTCGTCAAATTCTACCCTACGACGACCTGCTGGAATAGCCTACTAAACGTCTTCTACACAAACCTGACGAGGACATCGACCTGGATCCATACCTGCAAAATAAAAAACAACTAGATCTCCTAAGCTTGGAATATGGAAGATTCAAAATTAATTAATTAATTTTTTTTTTCATTCGTTTTAGGTTAACCTATCCCAAGGTCTACCCATTAAAACACAGGAACAAAGAAGAATGATGCATGATCCTTTCCTAGGTCTCTAACCTGCAACCAGTATCACCTTGTTTAGTAGCCATCGTAAACTTAAAGGTCTGTGCAACAGATAATAGGGGGCCCTAAATGCCTATGTCTCTGCCAGTCTCCAGTTTTTACCCCACTTTCTAAACATGAATGACACCATTTCCCTACAAACCCTTGCAACCTCAATTGTTCCTAACTCCAAACTCCATCATATACCTCAACCAGAGCCTCAAATACCACTCTGTCACAACCCCCTCCCCACAAAGTGTACCCCTCCTGGGCCGGCAATGTGGAAAGGGAGATAATGACCCTGAGTCCCACCTCCAGTAGGCCCCGGGTTGGCGACTAGCACCGAGGGTGTAATAAACACACATATGGGTGGCATTACCCTCTAAGAGAACACATGCGGAAGAGAGAGATAAGATAGACACCAACCAACTCCAACTGAAGTATAAAAACCCAAGTACATATATGAAATGCCATGAAAAAGTACTACAACTGAAAGGGGAAAAACTACAAGTACCCAAAAGAAAGTAAAAACAGCAGCGACCACAAGCCCGAACAGCTCCTACAAGCCCAAGCTAGTAAAAACTAGCTTGATCTCCAACTTGATCCAAGAGACCTGAAAAACAGTTTATATATACATAGGGTGAGTATGACAGTATACTCAGTAGGATCCTCCCCGAAGCCTCTCGTGAAAAATTAAAGAAAGCATGCTAAAGCACAGTGAACAACAAGTGAAACTAACTCGTCACCTATATAGATATACTAAGTTCCCAACCTCACCATGGATACTCTCACCAAGTAATGCATACAAGAATATGTCATATAGTAAAGAATATCAAGGTTAACCCACTATTACTTCCCCACTGGTTTTCCACTTTTCCCCAACAACATACATCTTGTGCATCTCTCTCCAAAGGCTTACCCGTATAAACTTAGGCTAAGCTCCACAATCTGCACCTTGTGCACCACAAAGGCTTGCCCACAGACACCTGGGCTAAGATCCACACCATCCTCACAAACAAAAGTAACCAGGTAGGTTCCGGGAGCCACTACAGCCCACATAACATGTATCATACATCGGATATTGTACCATAAGCCATTATAGCCCATACATCGCGTAAGGATCCTCAAGCCATCACAGCCTATACACGTTGCACCTATAGTATTCCATAGGATAATATATCCAGAATATATGTGTGGAAATAACCACAAGCCATTACAGCCCTCTACACACATATATGGGGAAAACTAACCGATGTGCTAATGGCACTAGCATCTACCAAGAGAAGAGAGTGGGGCCAAAGGGGGTAGCCAGCCATTCATCCTCCCATTGGAATGTTGTGGAAAACACCCCCCATGGATCAGAATCCTCAGGGTGTCAGTTTCCCTTACCGATAGGGTGGAGTAGCGTATAGAAACACAAAAATTACAGGATATATATAACTCACAACCACACTATGGGCATAACCTAGTCTTAGCCTCAACTGCAGCTAACGTCTCTCGGACTCCGGGCTGCTATTTCTAAGACTAGGTATCCTATAAGCACATAACCAATTAAAGAAATTCATTAGGTTACTTCATTCCCTTTTTCATCAATTCACTTTACATTAATTAATTCTTTTTACGTTAATTAACCATGAACAAAAACCACATTTAAACATTCTTGGAATCACATTAAAGATTTATTGTTCCTTTAAAGTTACAACATCACCATTAAATTCCAGAATCTCCATCCCCATGGATTATCACATTTTAATCAAACTTTCATTTCATAATTACTTTCCCACATTCCCAGGCATTCTAGAAAAGCATCATAAGCTACAAAACACAAGGGGGCTCAACACGGTGAGTAGATATACTACCTGTCGAGTCTCTGCCGCCTATATCAAGTGCGTAGACCCATTCTCCCTCGAGAGGCTAAACACGGAAAGCATGTGGCATACCCCATGCGTCTTCGCCCCTTTCGAAAGAAGGGTAAGCAAGACCAGCTGCCTTGAGAAGTGGGGAAAAGTAAAGAAGATAAACAACCAAGAATCAACAAACATCCAATAATCACTACCATCCCATTCCATCATCCCCGGTGTCCTCCCTGACACCCACATTCATAAATCGATGCATCTCGCCACTCTAGGCATCATCTACTGCCACAACCACAAGGCCTCCCTACCTCCACATATCACAACACCCCTCCAGGTTCACATCACAACACAAGATATCATAGCACCCCTTCCAGGGTCACAGCACAGCACAAGCAGCAGGAAAACAATCATTACAACAAATGGGCTCTTGGCCTTTTAACAAGGCATCCGACCTTCAAACAACAAACACCAACAATCACATCAAATGGGATTTTAACCCTAATTCACAACAAGAGGGTAACTCTGAACCCTTCATGGAACTCAATAAAGTTATTTAACCCATATTGAATTAACAGATTCAATTCGTTGGTTCCAACATCATGAACCAATTCAGTAAGCTATCACCAAAGATTAAACATGCCTACTATTCTAAATTTGATCAACATCAAATTAGAACAACTACGACAATGGAAACAACCGAATTCATTTACATGACTCTTTATCTTTATCCAATTAATTATAAATTAATTCTGGCTTTACATTCTTTATCAATTTCCATCAAGAACAACATGCTAACAAGCAAGGCATATATATCACACTATCTAGAAAATCAAGAGGCAAACAGTTATCACAGTACAAAGCAACAACATGCGATCAAGCTAATTCATTTAATCCGGTTCATGTATTTAATTAGGTCAATTTCATTGTGATCCAAGGGGCTAAATCATGCTAAATCTATGATTGCACATAACAATTAGAGAAGCCACAAATCCCTTACCTCAAGTGTTTTTGAGGAAAACCACAACGGTCGATGAACGCCCAAGAAATCAGGTCGATTCACCACGAATCCTCCTTATATCTCCTCTCCTACCACAACCAAGACCAAATCTCATCACAAATGGCATACACATGCCTATATCTACCCATAACGGGCAGAGATCTAACAAGGAAAGAGAAGAGGAGGAGTAGATCTAAGCATATCTAAGAAACCAAACAAGAACGAGGAATAACGACCACATACCTCAAGAAACCGGCTTAAATTCGTGAAGAGAAGCCTCTGGATCACCTCCAAAATGCTTGGCAGAGGTTCTTCCACCTCCAAGGAAGGGTAATCCCGAGTTATGGCCGATTATGGGCTTAAATGAGGTGATTAAAGGAAAAATGAGTTAGATCCACAATTTTAGGATCTAACTTTAAGTTCCCGTAGGGTTAGTCTGTATGGTTTAACAATCCATGCGCTAACCGTGCATTAGCTTCTACCTCGACAACCCCTCCTTGCACGGTTAGTCTGCATGGTTATACAAACCATGCACTAACCATGCGTTAGCCACTACCTCCAAGACTATCCTTACACGGTTTGGCCGCACAGTTTAGGCAACCCGTGCGCCTCCTGTGCGAAGGACATAACCCTTTATATTTCCTTAAAATTCCACCCAAACGCACCCCAAGCCACCTTGACCTTCTATATCACCTCCAAAACTACACTTTCACAAGGGAATGGACCGGAGAGGTCTGGGCCATTACAAAAGATCTTTACCTCCCCCAATATAAGATCCTAATTCCAATTAGTTTCTTTTTTATTTATTATTCTTCTATCATCCATTGAAGGATTTTTCTTCCCTATTTTTTGTTGGATATAGATCTAATATTTTAGATCTAGATATAGAAAAATAGATCTTGATTTTTTGATCTTGAATTTAGGTTTCTATTCTAGATCTCATTATTTTCTATTATTCTGCTTAGATTGGGGATTTCCATGGGGCGATCGCTCATCAAAAAATTAAGGTAGGTGGTCTATTATTCAAATCCTATTTTCATAATTTCCATTATAGGTAAGTAATTTTAAACTTTATAAGGTTTTTTAATCAATTGGGTTTCCTAATTGAATTAATAAATTTGGTATATTTATTAATTAAGTGGTTATGAATCGGGAATAATTAATTATTGAGATATTGAGATTATGAAATTGAATTGATTAATTAATTATTGAAATAATTAATGTGATGTTGAGACTATGGAATTTATTGGAATAATTAATTATTGAATTAATTATTGGGTTATTGAGATTGTTGAATTAATTAATTTATTTTTTGAAATATATAATGAGAATTTTTTGTTTATGAAATTGATTGTGATGGATTAATTAATTGTTGAAATAATTAATTAATGTTTTTAATGAGGATTGTGATAGAATATTAAATTTGATTAATCTTGAATAATGATATATATGTTATATATGTTATTGATTGAGAAATGGGGTGTGGGACATAGAGTGATGATCTAAATAACCATGGGGGTGTTAGACATGGTGTTCTAGACCCAAACACATGCCTGTGAATATTTTTATGTGATAGGGATTAATGCTTCAAATACCCATGGGTTGTAGGACACGAACTAACGCTCCAAATACCCATGAGGTGCTAGACATGACGTTATAAACCTAAGATGTTGGCATTGGACTATAGTTCCAAGTGGTCGTGTTGTGAATTGAAATGAATGGATAATTAAATCCCACTATATTATAATGAATTGTTATTTGAATGTGTGATGTGGATTAGACTTATACATGGGCCAAAGTATGTATTGAGGTCTGGGTGTCCTTGGGAACCCTGGGGTTATGTGGTTAAATAAAGATTAATTGATTAGATGTAAATTGTTTACTTTATTTCTTTTATTTATTGTTATTACAACTGTATACACTGTTATTGACTGGATATTATTTTAAACACCATTGGTGGTGGCATACTAAGTTTTACACACACCATACTTGGCCTTCCAGATCGGTACCCAAATATACTTCATGTTTGAAGGAAAGGATAATGGAAAAGGCCCTATATTAGATGGATGATTTGGGATGGAGCATGGATGAGGGAACCAAACATGGTTTAAGACCCGCTTTAGAGTTGTCAGTTTCTTTACTTTTGGGGTTTCCATTTTGAAACTTTTCACATACTTTAGTGTGGTATATCTACTATTTAGTTTTGATATTGTATGCCCAGTTTCGGTCATTTTATCATATTGGTACTATTATGGTTATGTTATATCATTTGGTTATTATTTATTATTTATTTTACACTAGTTTATTACTTATATAAAGAGGGTATATTCTCCCTGTGATTGATATAAGACACTTGTTTCTAGTCGAAAACCTCTGGCATATGGGGAGGTGCGCCTGAGGTCATGTCATGGTCCGGTTGGGGGTACCAGTGCGTAAAACCTGGGTCAGGATATTACAGAAGTAAATTCCCTATACTAGGGATAAACCCCACCACCATCATGATTTTTTTTTAAATAATACCTAGCTTTATATAATATTCATCAAGTATAAATCCTTTCGTTTCTCTATTATTCTTCTTCTTCCAACTCACTATTTAAAGAAATTGATTTTACATCCATTTAGAAGATTTTATAATTCCTTCATACACTAATAGAAAGAAATATTTTGATGATCTCAAGTCTAGATAAATTTTAAAATATTTCATGAAAATTAACTCCTTAAATTTTTCAATACACCTTTCAAACTAATGTATCTTTATTCCTTATAACGGCACCTTTTTCATTTAACTTGTTTCTGAAAACTCATTTTTTTCCAATAATATCATTTTCATTTGATATGGTTATAATCTTTAATGTCTTGTTATTTTAAATACTTTTTATAAATTCATCAATTAAATTAACGCATTCTTTGTTCTTTAAGGATTCATCAATAGTTTGGGGATTAACAATTGAAAACAGATTATTATTGCTATAAGTTATGATTTTTCTTCTGGTTTATACCTCTTGATTATGATTTCCATTAACATTTTGTTAATTAAAAATATTTATATGTAAAATCCCATGTAATCTTAATAATAAACCAATTTTATTAATATTCAATGTTATATTTTTTTTATTCACATTATTTACAATAATTTTATATTATTTTTCAAATAATAAAAAATATTTTTTTCTAACTAGAGTTTTTTACATGTATTATATGGTTTTATTTTAATATTAATTTTGTAAATTCAAAAAAAAATTATAAAATGAAATTAATTTTTTATATAATTATATCAAATATAGATTAGGGTTATGTTTCATGATTTTTTATTAAAAGATAGATTTTTGGTTGAATAATGGAAAATACTGATTTTTGTGGAGACATTCATTTCTCTTAAAGTATTTAAAATTTACTATTGTTTTTTGGATTTATTTTTATGTAAAATTAGTCCCATTTTACTTAATATTATCCAATTAATTCTATAGGAATCAATATTATACTTGATACTGGTATAAATTAATTTATAGGCTTAAAAGGCATTTTTCAAAAAAAACTGTTTTGGTTGCATTTTTCATGATTATATTAAAATTAGTGTATATCACTTATTAAAATTGAATCATGAAAAATGGATTTTATATTTTTAATTAGGTGGTTAAAATTTATTAATTATTCCAATTTCATTTCTCATTATAATGAATAATAACCATGGTAAAAATGTATAATCACGATAAAGAGTAAAACAGGTTAATAAAGGTTAAAAATAAGTGATAAGGTTAAATAATCACATCATAAATATTATTAGATGAAATGATTTTGACCCTAATGAAATTATATTTAAATTGGGATATATTTAGTGCAATTTTACCTTGAATAATACAATATATTAACTTTGAAAGATTACAAGAGTTTCACTCCCCTCACTTATAAAAGGGAACCCCCTCTCCTATTTTATTCACATACTTTGAGACATTTAGCTTGGCCAAGACCAACCTAAATACCTTAAAAAATACATCCTTGTTTCTTAGAGGTCTTATTTTTTCTAAAATACCAACCTATAAGACTTAATGTGTAATAAAAATTAGGTTTTATAAATAAGATCAATAACTACTAACTAAGTGCTTTCATATTGATTTATTCTTCCACCACCTTCAAAAATTCTATATACATGATGAGATGATAACATTAGTATTTTATAAATAATTAAATTTTATTATATTTATGAAAAAAATCCTTTTTCATCTCATTTTAAATCCTATGTGAAATGAAATAATCACTTGTGCATATGTGTGGACAACCACCTCCACAAAGTGATGTGTTTTTTTTCATCCCCAACTCACAAGGATGGTTATTATGATAGATTTAATTAATATATACAATAATCATGAAATAATTATGATTCTATAAATATGTTATGTTACTTACCTTAATACCCTTCCTCCCATTGAAAAATGATAATGTCACTCATGTGTGTGTGTGTGATACCACCTCTATGAAATGATGTGGTTAGTTTTTCATAAATTCATTTCATGATTGGTTCTAAAATTGTAAAAACATGATAATTATTTAATTATTAATATTTTTTTATATAATGGAACAATGAACCATTTAACAATCAACTAAAGTTGTTTTGGGGTTATGAACCAAATGTCTTCAAAACATCCTATATGAACTTAACTAAATTGGTAACTATATAATACTTGGTAATAAATGAAATAAAAAGGATAATAATATGGGAATAAAACTAAAAAAGTTTATTTAGAAAATAAATTATTAATATAAGTTTATTATGTAGTATTTAATGGACATATGTGTTGAGTCAAACTAGAGGTAAGGGTTTTTCTTTAAAACCTTATTTTAAAAAGTTTTATTGTCCTCTACACTTTTTCCTCCATATTTATGTTCATTAAAATGTAATAATTATGTTATTAATATATGAAAATTTATGTTCAAAGTCATTTTAAACAATTTTTTACTTTCTTTATGATTTTTTTTAAGAATAATTTTTAATATTTTTCAAATGGGTTTTTTTTATGTTGTTACATAGTAATTATAATTTTTTTATGTATACAGCATGAGAAGAATTTCCCACTATCATAATAATTATTTATTGAAAATATTCATATACAATTTTACATGTTTTATTTAAAATAATATCTTATTTTATTTTCTTCTATGAATTTTTTTAGTAGTTTTCAAAGAAAATGAATTTTTATCCATTTTTTACGAAAATCCTGAAAGTGTTCTATATATGTGTGAAACATAATATTTTATGATATTTTATGACATAAATGATAGATTATTTTTTGTTTTATATATTTTATGGTCCTTTTAAATTTTTTATGATGATGTTTGAGCCTAATATAGCTCTTCAACTCATTAAGTAATGATTTTATTCTCTGAGTAATATTTTCTAGATTTAATCGAGTAAGTTATTCCATTTATAAGAGTGATTGAAAGATTCATATAAATATTATTTACCATGAAACCTAAATGACTATTCTATTCATGAAAATTATTTTAATGGAATTATTTTGATTTCATATGATATGATAATGAGCTTATGGTTAAAATAAATTTTATACCGCTTTTAAGGGTGTAAAAAAAATTTAAATAAAATGTTTTCATGAGTACCAATGTTTTATAGGAAACCCTGATGATTATGATTTTTCTTTTAAGACTTATTATGATTTAATTAATGGAAATATTTTTTCAATAAATATTATTTATTTATTAATAAAATTAATTTTCAAGATAAAAAATTGTTATGTAAAACGGGCACAATTTGTTATAGGATTATAGGATTTTTAGAATATACTAATATGTTTATTTATTTTTGTATCCCTTGCTAATATTTTTTTTATCATCCTACATTTTCAGAAGTTTAGATAACTTTATAGGTCAGTATGTTATTTTGAAAATAAATTTAAGTTATGTTTATATTTTCATTACATTTTCATGAGAAAACTTTGAGGGTTTTTATATTGCTTCATCCAATATATGCCTTTTTTATAATGGTTTTCTATAGAGGAAATTGGAAGAATGAAGTGGAAATACATCTGAAAGATAATATCCTTTCTAATTAGAAATAAAAAATGGTTTTAATAGTAATAGAATAGTTTTTATTTGTATTAATCTAGTTGAAGAGGGATATAAAATATGGTACCCTTTCTAAAGAGTGAATAAACTCCCCAAAGAGGAACATATCTATAGTATATAATTTAATGAAGCAAAACCCTTAAGAATTTTTTGGAACCTTAGATCTAGTGGTAGCCAAAGTATAGATCAATTCTTCATAAAAAAATATTCAAGGTTTTAGGTTGTTATGAACATAAAAAGGTATTTCTTTCCATTTATAATTTTTAAGGTGAATCCAATCAGTCGTGGTATCTTATTAACAATACTAAGAAAAAATGATGAGATTAATTCCATGGAGTAGAAATTATTAAAATACCTTTTCAATATGAATTATTATTCTAAGTTTCTCAACTTAGGATGGAAATAAATTTTATTTAACTAAAGAAAAATGAGGAGGATTCAATTGTCGGCCATGAATCCAATTTTACTACATTAGCTAGATATGTACCAAATTTCATTCTAGACCATGACAGAAAAATTGAAAGGTTTTATTCATGATTAAAACCATGTTTATAGATATATTTTGCACATTTTAATTTAAATGATATGAAAAAAATTTAAAGAGTGTTGAGAAGTTCAAGATGAATTTTATTTGATTTTATAATAACAAAGATATGAAGAAATTTAGGTTGAAACTAATGTTAAATCATCCTTTGAAAAAATTCAAAGGTAATATTTCTAAATTTTAATCTTGTGATAAGTGTGTAAAGAATCATCATAGGGTGTATCTTATAAAATATTGAATGTTTTATCTATGTGGTATATTGGAACATTTTTATCATGATTATAATGAAAAGAATCGTGGTAATGGTCTGACCAAATATGATAAGTTGCTAGTGAGATGTTTTAAATTTAATGATATGGTCCATTATGTTGATATCTGTATGAATGAAATCATTAATTATAGGAGTCATCAAGATTATAAGTAGAAGGGTGTGGAAAAGTCATCCATGACTACCTTGGTAAATTCATGACCATTAAATGAATTAGTGATAGGTACATTAATAGTTTACTCTGATTATTCCAATGCATTGTTTGATTCAAGACATACAAATTTTTTTATTTCTTCATAATTTTCTATCAAAATGAAAATATTCCATCAATAAATAGAGAAAGAACATTATTAAAATATATTAGTATAAGTATTTTGTGAAAAAATTATAGTAATATTATAACATTAATAAATTATAAAGGAATAAAATTTTATTTTATAATTTATATTCCACATAACATTGATTTTATATAGCATTACAAGAAACAGTGAGTTTTTTTTATAGATTTTGTTACATGCAAGACCGAGTTTTATCGAACAACAATATAATATTAATATTATTATTTAATATGATGGTTATCACCTAATTTTTGGAATAATGTGTATGAATATAATTTAATAACTTATGAAAATATATAGTTTACAAAAAATTATTATATATATATTCATAATAAAAAAAATAAGATTCATTTAAAAGAAAATGAAACATTTTCTGAAAAAATTGTATTTTTTCTAAAAGATGGTTTAGTTTCTCTTTTCATAGATAATTTAAAATTAAATTTTACCAATTATAGAAAATTTATTTGACAAAATAAACTTTATTTTTGAAATCAAAATATGAAAATTATTTTTGGTTGATTTTTTTGTATTTTTATGAAAAGTTTCAATTTTTGATGAATAAGGAAAAATAATGAATTTTGATTGAAAACTGCATTTTTGTTTAAATAATTTATAATGATAAATTATATTTTGAATTTTTTAAAGTAAAATTAGTAAAATTATATATCTATTAATACAATTTAGTTCATTGTAATCATTTTAAAATTGAATTTTTATATAAAAAACTTTGTAAACCTTTGACCATTTTCTCTTAAAAACCCTCTTTCTCATCGTGTCTACGAGATTAATTTTAAATTAAATTTTTCCAATTATGAGAATTAAATATATAAAAATATATTCCATAATTTTAATAACAATAATTTATAATTTATAATAAGTTCAACTTAGTTTTTTACCAAAATTAATAGTGAAAATAATAGAAATTAATTACCGTAGTTAAAGTAACAAATGATTTAATGGGGGATTAAACTAAGAATATAATGGCTAAAATGAACTAAAAACTAGTAAAACACCCATTTTATGGTCATATTTAAACCTTATATATTTTATTTCCTATAATTACCCATTTTCTAGGCTTTTGGAAAGATAAAAATATGTGTATGATTGAATATTTTTAAACAATTACAAGTGGGTCACGCATACGACCTATAAAAGGCTACCCCTCTCATACCTTCTTCAAACCTTCAAAAAATATTGGTTTAGAAAATTCCTACCCAAATAAATTCCCAAATTACCTCCACTAATTCTAGAATACCTATTTTAGGTATAAAATCAAACCTAGGAAATATTTCAGTGCAAACCTAAGGAAGACACCCTATGAAGAGGTAACATTCCTTAATGAGCATTTTATTTTATTTTTTCCTAAACCTCCATAAATTCATATTAAAAAATTATAATATAATAAATTTAGTATCTTACATATACTAGTATGTTTTTATAATAATTACATGACCTAAAACCATCTCCACTTCTATTAAATGGGTTACAAACTCATCATTTATTTCTACGGTGGACTATCACCTCACAAACCAATGTCATTCATTTTTCCATTACTATCTCTCACGGTTGGATATGATGATGGATATAAAGTATATATATGATATTTATAGAATAATTATACCTATGGATTCATTTTTTAAATTATAAATTTTTTCTTTAAATATTGTAGGATATTCAATAACGTCACTCATGTGTTTGGCAGACTACTGCCTCACATTGTGATGTGATTCATCTTTCAATAATGATTTACACGGAAGGTGATAGAGATAAAGTGTTGGGAATTCATTGTCTCAAAAATGATCTATAATATATTATTCTTTTTATTATAACAAATAAACTTTTTATTTTCTAATAAAGTTATGTTAAGTATGTTTTAGAAGTATATGTCATGATCTTTTATGGAATGTAAAGTTATGGGATGTGTTTTGGAAAAATTGTTCAAACCCTATGTTCAGTAAATGAATGTATGGATAACCATCCCTATTCTACACTAAACAGTTTGTGTATGGATCATCATCCCTATGCAAGATATTAAATGTATTGATCGACAACCCGACGTTTGGAGGAACGAAAAAACGTATGGGATATCAACCCTACATTGGAATCTAGAAACATTGTTCATAACATACATTCAAAAGATTGAACATATTTTTAATAAATGATAAATTTGGAATCAACCTTGTGCTATAATGATGAGTGTATGGATTCTCATCCCTACGTTACTTTTGATCCCAATGTTACGCACAGATGAAAATATGGTTAAAGAACCATACATTGGTAGGAATCCTATGCTACGCAAAGGAACCCTACACTATGCAAAGGAACCCTGCACTACGTAGTTGAACCCTACATTTGAAAATTCAATATTATAGTTTTAATTTCTAAATATAATCAAGTTTCATGAGATGGTCTTTCTATATTTATAGGCTAATTGAAATCTTCTCTACAATCGATTCAAAAATCTCAATGTTCAATTTAAAGAAATGTATTAATCAAAGAAAATCACTCTTATTTATTAATAGAATTTATGAATCCCCTGATTATTTTGTATTTGAATATATGATATCTATCATGATATTTTATTTTATCTTCTTAAGCCAATGAGTTTTATTTATATGAATGAATTTTTATCAAAATATAGAGTTACGATATTTGATAAAAATAATTATTCATACTTGTGTACATCTTTGATATATAGATATGTTTTAAAGACCAAGGCTATACTTTGGTGATATACTTTTTAAAATCTCGTACTATTGCTTATTGATACTCAATTATAAGATCATTTGAAACTAGGTTCACTTTAGAGTTATTATTTCTTGGATACATTCGTTTATGAAGAAAATGATCCATCAACTGTTAGTTGTCACTGCTATTGAAATTGAAAAGATCAACCTGAACCATCATCAAATCAATATATTTGGATTTTTTAGAGTTCTGACTGCTTTGACTCAGTCATAGTGGAGTATCATATTCTCTATCTAATCTTTTTATAATCAGTTCCCAATAAAATAACCATAAGGTTCTATTTTATCCTTGTTGTAAAGGGGTCAACTGCCTACACTCAGTCGTGGATTTAAAGGTCTAGTGATAAGAGGACATTTTTAGTGAAATTCACTAAGATCATAGAGAGAGAATTGGTGGAGTGGAATAGGGTATCTTTGTGCCTCACACCACTATAAAAAAAATTGTTCATTATTTCTATTTATTTGGTGCTCATATTTCATACAGAAGAAAACACTGCATATCTGCATAGATCACAAAGGGAGTCAAAAGACAAAATTGGTGGAGATTATCAAAAAGACAAAATTCACCCCCTCTAATGTTATATTTTTATTATTATGGCCCAATATAAAGTTAATGAATATATTTTATATAAATGATATAATTATGATAAGGATAAAGCTAATTATTTTACATGATATACATCACATAATTATGATATTTATAATTCATGTATGTTTAGATTACCCCCTTCATGAAGCGATCTGACTCTCTTTTCATCACTACACCACGTGGATGATATATATAAGTTTATAGTAAGTTATTTATAAATATTATGACTATTATGTATAGATAAAATATTACTTACCTCCTTTATATAATGATCATTGAAAAATGAAAACGTTACTCATGCGTATATACTACCTGCCCTCTCCATGATCATAACGTACTTCATTTTTCATAACCATATTTCATTATTAGTTTTAAAAGTTTAATTGATGTATAAAATGTGAATAAATATATCTTTAATCAAAAAAAAGAATGAGAAAACAAGGAAATTAACACCTAAATCAATAAAAATAATGAAATATTATTAATGAACAGGTGATAAGATGTTATAAAAAATCATATATGATATTATAAATATTAATATATTTATGGTGTGAGTTAATAACAATATTAAAACCATTATACATTACTTTAAAGCATTTTAAACCAAAAGGAAGCATTAGTTAAGGGAATTCATCTCAATTTATCTTTATTGATACACATTTGTATGTTATGCACCAATTTATTTTGTATGGTGTATATACTATCCATTTTGAAAAATTATTTCATGATTGATTAATAATTCATGATATTTTAAGTTTAAATTTTAATTATTTCATCCAATGGTATTTTACTTAAAATTTAATAAGTTGTAAATAATTTCATAACTCAATTTTTTTTCATTGGGTTATATTACTTATTCATTATCATTCATATTATAAAATCATGTGTGTAATGAATTTTGATAATCTTATATTGTATTTACACTTTTTTATATGGATTTATATTTTATATATATAACCATTTCATTTATTAATTCTCACTTCAAATTTATGATAATTTTGAGGGTTTATTTCATAATCTCATTCTAATCAAGATTTTTTATACTTGTATTTTCATTGAAAGAAATTATTTTATCATTATCTAATAAACCCATTTTATTTTCTCCTACTATTGTTATTCACTATATTTTCAAGTAATAGTTCCATTTTCAACTATTTTTTAATAAAAATTTTTGAGAAATTATTTTTAGTAAAATCTTACTTTATTTCTCTCTTCGATTGAAAATACATTTTCTTCCAAAACCATTTTTTCTAAAAATGTTTTCAAAAATTTTTTTAACCCTTTTACAAAATATTTATTAAATAAATTTTTACACATTTTTTTCTTTTCATTTTTTTATTTTTTTGAAAGGAATATTCATTTCATTTTCCAAAAAAGGAACTTTTGTAACCTTTTTACACTACAAAAGGAATGTTATTTTTAACCTTTATGGCATGTACATAATTACCCTCCATCATGAACAATATTTAATTGAATCTTACTTTTCATGTTTGAAATATTATTTTAAATAAAAAAATTTCCATAATATTCTAGAAATTCTTGGTTTTAAAAAAATCAAAGAAAAGGATTTTAAAAATGTTTTATATTTTAAAAATTGATTTTCAAACTGAAAAGGATATTTTCTTTGTGAAGGTTTTCAAAGATATTTTTATGGTATTAATATTCATTAATGACAATAACCCTTTATTCTTACTCTAATGGGTATATTTTTTATACCATCCTTATTCTTACTCTATATTTTTTATGATTGTTTTGACTAAGGAATGTATTAAAATTAACTTCCTTGTTTCATTTTATATTAATTAACTTCCCCTTGAAATATTTAATTTACTGTGATCATTAGAAATTTAATTTACCCTAAATATCCATTTTATTTATCATGGATATTCTTATTTCTTAAATAATATCTCATTTCTACATATGATGTTTTACTCTGAAATTTATTTGACAGACTAGGGAAATATTGATAAATTTATATCCCTTACTCAATGTATATATTTGATATTAAGGTATATTGATTCATGAATTAAATTGATTATTTGATATTTGAGGAATAATTTAGAACTATACTGATAGGTGGGGTCTTGTATTATAGAGACCCTTTATGCATCGGTAGGTATCATGAGACAAATTAGTAAGATAACATTAAATAGGTTTTTACCTGTAGTTTAAACTCTCTTGTAAAAGGTTTTGATGGTAGAGGTATCATGTGCCTAAAACATGACATCCAATAATTAATCATCGCCTTCATTAAGAATTCAGTTATCATTATCCATGAGATTTTTACAATTATATTATCTTTAAATGCAATTCATTGATAGTTTATTGATTAAATGGAATGAGTTTTCAGTTATTTAGCTTTCCATATTAATTATTCCTTATAAAGTTATGTAAATGTCATGTGTGTTTAGTTATTTACCTTTCCATATTTATTATTTATTATCTTTTCATGACATTAAAGTTATTTAAATGACATGTGTTTTTAGTTATTTACCTTTCCATATTAATTATGCTTATTGATTCATGATTTATTCTATTGCACATAACCCTTACTGAGCATTTGATCTCGCCCTTATTTTTTCTTTTTTCCAAAAATCCAAGAAGTGTACTATGAACGATATCCAAGAATATGCTAAATGGAATAATAATAATTATTGAAAAAGAAAATTACTTTTTGTATTCAAATTTAATATGGGATTCATGTATGTATATAGTTTACTAAGACTAATAAAATATTCAGTCCTTCAGAACATGATTCTTTATATCTTATGCCAATGTAATAAATAAGACACTAAATCTAGGATATTAGGGTCGGGGTCACTATAAATCCTCTTATTATTATTTTTGGAATGATTTTTCTTGAAAATATTATTGTCTTAACCATAATTTAACATGAATTTATTATGGGTATAGACTATATTTCAGTTTATCATGTTAAGATATATTGTAGGGTTAAGGATGTAAAATATAATTTTCAAATCGAAATTGAATTTTTATGTAAGATTGTGTTCATATCTATGATAACATATCAAGAAGATGATAAAGTGGTTAAAGAGGGAAGTTAAAGTTATCTTGATAATATAGTCAAAAACAATGAAGTTGTTCATATTAGTGATGTACTAGTAGTGACTAAATATATGGATTTATTTAATGATGACTTTCCTAATGGTATTCCTAATCAAGAGGTTGAATTCACTGTTGAATTATTTATATAATAAAATTTAATTTCAAAACCTTCTTATTAAATGGATCCATTAGATTTATTAAAATATAAATGGAAGTTACAAGAGTTGCTTGATAAGGGATTAATTGGTCCTAGTACTAAACCTTAGGGTACTCATATTTTGTTTGTTAAAAATAATGATGGATATATGAGGATTTTCCTTGATTATAGAGAACTATATAACATTAATTTTAAGAAAAACTATTTTCATCCTCATATAGATAACTTGTTTTATCATCTTTAGGGAGTGTGATATTTTTAAAATATTGGTCTCAGGTATGGATATCATTTGATGAAAGTAAAATAGGAATACATTCTAAATATGGGATTTTATACTAGATATTGGCATTATAAGTTTCTGGTTATATTTTTTGGGTTAACTAATGCACCAACTGTAACACCCCGAGATTTTATGAAAAATATTCTTTTTAATTTCATTAATGTATTGTGTTATACATTACACCAAGAGGATCTTGTACAACACGCATCCTTTACTTGCCTTACATTTCACGCAATCGCGACCTTCCTCGATAGTGTGTGTAGTACGCAATACCGAGTTTCACTAAACAATGATATGCTATTAAAACTAGCCGTTATGAATAGTAATAACCACCTTTTAAATTTTAGAAATTTTATTTTTCAAAATGGACTTCATTTTTGGATTCGGAATATTGAAATTAGCTTAGGGTGAAATTTTGGTACTTTTCGGATAACTTTCATATTCTGATGAATAGTGAAAATTACTAAATTTTAATTAAAAACAACTTTTTTAATAGAAATAATTAATAGTGATAAATTATTAATTTGAGTGGTTTTAAAGTATATTTAGAATATATTTTTACAATTTAATACAATTTTGGTCATTGGATGTAATTTCACATTTAAACCAGACATAAACAAGTGTCAATCTTTTGATAGTTATTATCTCTTAAAAACACGCTATTTGTTTTGATGATGGGAATTAATTTTTAAATTAATTAATGTAACTGATATGTTTTAAATTTGGTAAAATGGACGTCATTTTTTAATTCATAATATCAAATATAACTTAGGCCTAATTTTTTGTATTTTTCTGGAAACGTTCATTTTTTTATGAATAGTGAAACCACTAAGTGGTAGTTAAAAAACTGAATTTTTCATAAAACTTAATTTTACCGCTTCTGTGAGTGGAATTTCGAAAATCCAAGAGACACGGTTAATATAAAGGACTAAAATGTGGTTCAATGAGATGAAAATAATTTTGGGGGAATACTAACTTTTGACTTTTTTTTACCACGGTTAAAAGTAAATATGGTAATTAAGGGTAAAAATGATATTATTATTACCCTAACACATGTCCTAATTCTATTGGAAAAGTGTAATTAGACCAAAAACAACCTTAGGAACAAAATATGACCATTTAAGCCCACTTGGATTAGATTAGGACATTTATTATTAATTTATTTAAAGAAGGGTTAAAATAGTTAAAATCAAAGTTTAATAAGTAAATCATTTTTAATATAGGGTTATACATAAGATAAATTCGACTATAAATATTCATTAGAAAGATAAAAAGATTTCATACATAATTATATTTTATTTGTGATTTTTATACATTAAATAAATTAATTTATTTGTGACACAACGATGATGCAGTAATTATCTTATTAATGAACTATTGACATAATTGATGTTATAAATACCCAAATAAATATAATTTGAGACTTTTTATGAATTACAATAATTTTCTAGGTTAATATGACATGTTAGTATTTATTTTATTAACTTTTTTATAACTAATAATTCTGTTATTATTTTTACAAAAATCAATTACCAAATAGTGTCAAAATTGACATAAAATAGTTTTTTAAACAAATATTATATTATTAATTGTTATTTTATTCCTAAAAATCTAAGGTTCGGCCAAATGACTTAGATAAGGTTATATATATTAATAATAAATGACTTGTGGTTCTTTTGGCTTGATATAGTAAGTTTATTAACCTTATAGTGTAAGAACACAAGAAGACACGGTAAAAGTAAAATTATTTAACTTAATGTTAAAACTAAATGATAAGGTTAAAATAGGAACCTAAACTTGTCTAAATTCTATTGGATGAGAGTATTTTGACCCATCCCCACCTTAGATTCGAAATAAATCAATTTGGATCTATTTAAAACCAAATATGACTATATAATAAAATAATAGTTTTAGTTATTCCAAAGGTGCCCCTCTCCTCCCTTATAAAAGGGCACTTCCTCCCTCTCTTCCTCACACCACTTTGAGCCTTAAAGCTCGGCCAACCCCTGCCAAATTATCTTCTCCACTTCCCTAGAAACATCCTAGAGGTTCTGGTCTTCCTCAAAGACCAATTTTAGTTCCCTAAAAGGAGATCTCAAAGAGGCGCTTCAAAGAAGAGGAGGTTCGGACACTTACGAAGCAAATTGGACCTAAGGTAAGGGAAATATCACAATCTCATTTTTATCCGAGATTTTTTATACTTTAAAATTTACTGGGGTGTATTTTATCATCCACATCCGTGTTTCCTCAATATGTAATATTATTTCCATCCACCTACAATTTTTTAAATCCAATTTTACCTTTCGGTGAGTTTTTAGTAAAAGATATGAAAGGAATCCTTTGTCATTTTTCGTACGAGGTAATTTTTGAATTTTCCTAAAAAAGTACGAAGAATGTTTTTTTTTAACTTATAAGGAATGAATGGATTTTTAAAACATTATTTCCAAGAATCTTCCTTTACAAGTTTTCAAGTTTATTTTTAATCAACTTCTTTTAGTATTAAAATTGTATGACATGTTAAGAAAGGAAAATGTTTTTGAATTTGAAAGGATATTTTCCTCAAGAATGGAGTTCAAGTGTTTTATAAAAATTATTTTCCATCTAAGATAATATAGGGTTCTATTTATATCCCTATTATTACAATGATTTTATTATGTTGTGATAGAATTATTTTTATGAATTCCTTTATCTTATATGAATTGTTTGATGATGTCACGATGTTTAAGATTCCCATTTTTATTACATGGGTTATGCAATGATGTATGATTTATGATTTTGTGGCACACATAAGAATGATATCATTATGAGATGGGTGGGACCTATATCTCCCTCCAATGCATTGGGTAAAGATTTTATATCTCATGAGATAGACATGGCTGGAACGGTAGGTTATACCGGTTCAGTGAAACAGGACTGAAACGAGGAATGAACTCGATTCAGAAAGGGACTTTGTCTAATAAGATAGTCTTGACAATGAGTCTTGACTAATAAGAAATGATTCTCTATGATTATGTGTGTATGCCACAAAGTTTCATGTTTTAAGTTATTATTATTGGGATTACATTTCACTACTATGATTTATACCATGTTATGAAATTATGATCTCTTTTGCAGGTTAAGATTTCCAAAAGATATGTTCTTATGAATATGATGTGATTGATATTTCTTTTGTTTACCCTTACTGAGCATTTGAGATCACCCTTTTATGTTTTCTTTTCCCCAGGATATAAAGAAAGGTTTTAGGTAAGAAAAAAAAAGGAAGATCTTTATGGGAGATGTTGAAGATCTTTCACCATGATTAGAAGATTACGTTCCGAGTTTCCAAAGACACTAAACTATTATGGTCCTCGTGTGTGTGTTTTTATTATTTACTAAGTATTCCAAAAAAGTAATGTAATTTCCATGTACGTCAAGCTTCGGGTCTCTATAGTTGGTATTAGAGGAAAGGTTTAGTAAACCTTTGGAAACTAGGATGCGAGAAATTTAGTGAGATCCCTAGAGATATTTCTAAGGTATGTCTAGGGATGTCCCTAAGGTTAAGTATAAGTATAGGTTATAGTCCTAGAATTGCGCTAACGATCTTAGAATTAAACCTAAGATGATAGATATTGAAGGTACTCCCCCTTTATTATGTTGTTTTCCCTAGCATGATTTTTGCCTCTCACACTATTCTTTTTGGGTTTTAGACGATGGTTGTAACCCGAAGGAACCGTGTTGATCAATGTAATGGACAATGAAATGATTGTCCTATTGAACAAACAAATGTTATGGGAGATGGAGTGCAAAATATTATCGCTATAATTACACAAGCTATGAATCATTCTGGACTTCCAAATGAGCAGAGAAGGGAACAATATTCTATTGAGTCCTTCATGAGGCAACGTCCACCTTCTTTCAGTGGGCCTTCTGATCCACTTGTTGCTGAACAATGGATCAGTACCACTGAAAAGATATTTTCAGTTCTTCAATGTTCAGAACATGATAAAGTCATCTTACCAGTATATCGTTTGGATGGTGAAGCTGATCAATGGTGGAATCTTATCAAGAATACGAAGCCAAGAGATGAAATTGAGTCCATGGAATGGGACGAGTTCAAGAACTTATTTTTCAATAAGTACTTCCCTCGTATTATTCGAACAAAGATGGAGAAGGAGTTTCTTGTACTAAAGCAAAAGGATGATGAATCTGTTGGTATATACAAATTGAATTTTACAAGGCTTGCAAGGTATGCATCTGGATTTATCATCCAACCTGAAAGTAAAGTTGATCGATTCTTCAGTGGCTTAAAACCAAGTCTTTGAAGGGAATTAGCTATAAGAGACTTCAGTAGCTATGAAGAAATTTTGCGTTGTGCTATCAAGGTAGAAATGGAAGTTGGTGTTACTTATCCATATCATAGTTTTGACAAGAAACGAAAGATGGAGTTCAAGGAGAAATCTCAGAATAATGGTGAAAAGAAGATGAATGTTTCCTTATGCTCAAAGTGTGGAAAGAAGCATGGTGGAGATTGTCTTAAAGGGACAAGTAAATGTTTCAAATGTGGAAAGGAAGGTCATCGGGCATTTGAATGCCGCAATGATGGGAAGAAGATGTCTAATGATGCAAACAAAGGAAGGGATACACAGAATGAACCTACTACACTTCAATGTTTCAAGTGAAAGGATATGGGACATTATGCCAATAAATTCCCTAATCCAAGGGTTAGTGATGATCAACATGAGCAACCACTTAAGGCAAAGGACAAAGGGAAGTCACATGCGATCACCATTAGCGATGTTGAATATGACAACGATGTGGTGGAATGATTAAGTGTTTATGTAATGGGATTCCAAAATAATGTTGAGTATTGGAATATTTATGTATTGGTCTATTGTGGTCTTCAATAATTTTATGGTACCGGTAACCATGGAATGTGATTGAGATATTTTTGGAAAAAAGCTAATATGCGCATAATGAAGGGAAAACGAGAAAATGACATATTTGATAGTATTCATGAGCTCATGATTGATATAAGGACTACGTGATATCATGGTTTGAGTATATATAATTTTTAGGATTTTGGTATGTGGAAAGTGTTAACTTTTAACTGCATTCATGTTTTCACTAAGGTTCAATGGGTATTCAAGAGAATACATGATTAAGGCCTTCGAATGTTTGGAATGTGACCAACAAGACATATCTTATGATATATGGGGATCAACGATGGTATTAAATCTCTGGTAATCGTTTTCACTATATTATGAGAGTGGACTGCAGTATTATGGATAAGCCTAAAGATTGGAATGGACTATGTTGGACATAAGTTAGTATTGTTTAAGGATAAAAAAAATTTCGATATTATTTATGGGATGTTATAGTAATATAGTTTTAGAAAAAGGACAACCTCCAGGACGGGCGACAGCCCATTGCGTCGGACAAGGCCGTGGGAATCGAACCCACAACCGAAGTGCGACTGGCCTTTATCGCCTACCACTGGCCTACATGAATTCCCTGTTTAGTAGAAACTAGTTTTATTATATTAATTAGTATGATATATGAAGTATAAGTCCATTTTAAAAACCATATATGATTAATCTCACTATAGATGGACTTATGTATTTTTTGATAACTTTTCTAACCTTTTGTTTCAGACAGATGTAATGACCCATAATTCTATAACATGATCTGCTATCACATCACGAATGACAAATTCAACTTTATTTATTTAAGATATGAAGTGGAAATTGTCCAAAGAACGACCAACGGTGAGACTATACCAAAATCACAAAATTATTTCTTCTAATTCCAATTTCATAAACTTTAGGGAAACGATCTTGAAAACCAAAAATGTTGTCCTAGTGCTCTTATATCTGATGAATCAGATGGTACCTTAGATCATCACAAATTTATGGCTTTGTGATTGCTGGATTTTCCATATCCATGTTCTCTACCACTCTCCATCAGAACATGATGGTTAGATTTCTCTTCCATATCCATATTTTCACCTATGTGGAAACCCAGTGATTAGTTTAGTTGGGTAACCGTTACGTTTCATACTTTTGTTTTTAAAGATTGGTTTTGGTATTCATTTTTATGATGTGGGTTTCTATCAAAGAAACTTTCTAATAGTAAACCATTTATAACCCCGACGAATTTCGAGGGCGAAATTCATTTTAAGGGGGGTAGAATGTAACACCCCGAGATTTTATGAAAAATATTCTTTTTAATTTCATTAATGTCTTGTGTTGTACGTTACACCAAGAGGAGCTTGCACAACACGCATCCTTGACTTTCCTTACATTTCACGCAATCGCGACCTTCCTCGATAGCGTGTGTAGTACGCAATACCGAGTTTCACTAAACAACGATATGCTATAAAAACTAGCCGTTATGAATAGTAATAACCACCTTTTAAATTTTAGAAATTTTATTTTTCAAAACGGACTTCATTTTTGGATTCGGAATATCGAAATTAGCTTAGGGTGAAATTTTGGTACTTTTCGGATAACTTTCATATTCTGATGAATAGTAAAAATTACTAAATTTTAATTAAAAACAACTTTTTTAATAGAAATAATTAATAGTGATAAATTATTAATTTGAGTGGTTTTAAAGTATATTTAGAATATATTTTTACAATTTAATACAATTTTGTTCATTGGATGTAATTTCACATTTAAACCAGACATAAACAAGTGTCAATCTTTTGATAGTTATTATCTCTTAAAAACATGCTATTTGTTTTGACGACGGGAATTAATTTTTAAATTAACTAATGTAACTGATATGTTTTGAATTTGGTAAAATAGACGTCATTTTTGAATTCATAATATCAAATATAGCTTAGGCCTAATTTTTTGTATTTTTCTGGAAAAGCTCATTTTTTTATGAATAGTGAAACCACTAAGTGGTAGTTAAAAAACTGAATTTTTCATAAAACTTAATTTTACCACTTCTGTGAGTGGAATTTCAAAAATCCGAGAGACACAGTTAATATCAAGGACTAAAATGTGGTTCAATGAGATGAAAATAATTTTTGGTGAATAGTAACTTTTGACTTTTTTACCACGGTTAAAAGTAAATAGGGTAATTAAGGGTAAAAATGATATTATTATTACCCTAACACATGTCCTAATTCTATTGGATAAGTGTAATTCGACCAAAAACAACCTTAGGAATAAAATATGACAATTTAAGCCCACTTGGATTAGATTAGGACATTTATTATTAATTTATTTAAAGAAGGGTTAAAATAGTTAAAATCAAAGTTTAATAAGTAAACCATTTTTAATATAGGGTTATACATAAGATAAATTAGACTATAAATATTAATTAGAAAGATAAAAATATTTCCTACATAATGCTATTTTATTTGTAATTTTTAGACATTAAATAATTTAATTTATTTCTGACACAACGATGATGTAGTAATTATCTTATTAATGAAATATTGACATAATTGATGTTATAAATACCCAAATAAATGTAATTTGGGACTTTTTATGAATTCCAATAATTTTATGGGTTAATATGACACGTTAGTATTTATTTTATTAACTTTTCTAGAACTAATAATTCTGTTATGATTTTTACAAAAATCAATTACCAAATAGTGTCAAAATTGACATAAAATAGTTTTTAAAACAAATATTATATTATTAATTGTAATTTTATTCCTAAAAATATAAGGTTAGGACAAATGAATTAGATAAGGTTATATATATTAATAATAAACAACTTGGGGTTCGTTTGGCTTGATATAGTAAGTTTATTAACCTTATAGTGTAAGAACACAAGAAGACACGGTAAAAGTAAAATTATTTAACTTAATGTTAAAACTAAATGATAAGGTTAAAATAGGAACCTAAACTTGTCTAAATTCTATTGGATGAGAGGATTTCGACCCATCCCCACCTTAGATTCTAAATAAATCAATTTGGATCTATTTAAAACCGAATATGATTGTATAATAAAATAATAGTTTTAGTTATTCCAAAGGTGCCCCTCTCCTCCCTTATAAAAGGGCACTTCCTCCCTCTCTTCCTCACACCACTTTGAGCCTTAAAGCTCGGCCAACCCCTGCCAAATTATCTTCTCCACTTCCTTAGAAACATCCTAGAGGTTCTGGTATTCCTCAAAGACCAATTTTAGTGCCCTAAAAGGATATCTCAAAGAGGCGCTTCAAAGAATAGGAGGTTCGGACACTTACGAAGCAAATTGGACCTAAGGTAAGGGAAATATCACAATCTCATTTTTATCCGAGATTGTTTATACTTTGAAATTTACTGGGGTGTATTTTATCATCTACATCCATGTTTCCTCAATATGTAATATTATTTCCATCCACCTACAATTGTTTAAATCCAATTTTACCTTTCGGTGAGTTTTTAGTAAAAGATATGAAAGGAATCTTTTGTTGTTTTTCGTACGAGGTACTTTTTGACTTTTCAGAAAAAAGTATGAAGAATGTTTTTTTTAACTTATACGGCATGAATGGATTTTTAAAACATTATTTCCAAGAATCTTACTTTACAAGTTTTCAAGTTTATTTTTAATCAACTTATTTTAGTATTAAAATTGTATGACATGTTAAGAAAGGAAAATGTTTTTGAATTTGAAAGGATATTTTCCTCAAGAATGGAGTTCAAGTGTTTTATCAAAATTATTTTCCATCTAAGATAATATAGGGTTATTTTTATATCCCTATTATTACAATGATTTGATTATGTTGTGATAGAATTATTTTTATGAATTCCTTTATCTTATATGAATTGTTTGATGATGTCACGATGTTTAAGATTCCCATTTTTATTACATGGGTTATGCAATGATGTATGATTTATGATTTTGTGGCACACATAAGAATGATATCATTATGAGATGGGTGGGACCTATATCTCCCTCCAATGCATTGGGTAAAGATTTTATATCTCATGATATAGACATGGCTGGAACGGTAGGTTATACCGGTTCAGTGAAACAGGACTGAAACGAGGAATGAACTCGGTTCAGAAAGGGACTTTTTCCAATAAGATAGTCTTGGCAATGAGTATTGACTAATAAGAAATTATTCTATATGATTATGTGTGTATTCCACAAAATTTCATGTTTTATGTTATGATTATTGGGATTACATTTCACTACTATGATTTATCCCATGTTATGAAATTATGATCTCTTTTGCAGGTTAAGATTTCCAAAAGATATGTTCTTATGAATATGATGTGATTGATATTTCTTTTGTTTACCCTTACTGAGAATTTGAGCTCACCATTTTATGTTTTCTTTTCCCCAGGATATAAATAAAGGTTTTAGGTAAGAAAAAAAAAGGAAGATCTTTATGGGAGATGTTGAAGATCTTTCACCATGATTAGAAGATTACGTTCCGAGTTTCCAAAGACACTAAACTATTCCGGTCCTCGTGTGTGTGTTTTTATTATGTACTAAGTATTCCGCAAAAGTAATGTAATGTCCATGTATCTCAAGCTTCGGGTCTCTACACCAACTATATTCATATATCTTATTAATGTATTTTTTATGACTATTTGGATAAATTTTATATTTTTTTTATTAACAAAATTATAGTTTACTATAAAATTTATAGGGAACATGAAAAAAATATATGGATTTTTTTATAGACATTAAAATAAAATAATTTATATGAGAGTTTTAGAAAATTTCAATTTTGGTTATAATAGATTTTTTCCTTGGAAATACTATTTAGAATATGTAATAATTATGGATATTTCTAAAACTAAGGTGGTGTAAGAGTGTATAAGACCGAAAAATGACGATGATATTAGAAATTTTCTTATATTAATGGGTTACTACTGATGTTTTATTGATAACATTGCTTTGTTATCTACTCCACTAACCAAGTTAAGTCAAAAGGGATTTAAATTCAATTAGATAAAGTAATATGATGAATATTTTTAGGAATTGAAAATAAGATTGGTTAATTCTCCAGTGTTATATTGTAATCTAGAAATGGTGAGTTTTTTATTTATAGTGATTATTATTTGAAGGTACTTAGTTGTATCTTAATGAAATATTATTAGGTAATTTCATATTCTTTTTAAAAAATGAAAACCCATGAGAAAAATTACCCTAAACATGATGTTGAACTAGATATATAAGTGTTTCTTTAAAAATCATGATACATATTTTATATGAGATAAAATGTGAAATATATACTTAACATTAGAGTTTAAAGTATATATTCACTCCAAAAGAGTAGAGCATGAGGCAAAGAATGGGGTTGGAATTGATAAATTATTATGATTTCATAGTTCACAATCATCCAGATAAAGAAAACAAAGTGACTAATTCCTTAATATGAAAATATAATGAATAATTGGTTATGATATATTTTGAAAATAAAACTTTGATTAATTATTTAATGAATATTTTCCTAGATATTATGCATATAGAAACTCCCATACTTTTGGTTCAGGTATCAGTGTAATTATCCTTGTCATAAATAATTAATCATTATCATAAGGAAGATCAATGTTTGTAAGAAAGAGTAGAGTTGGTTAAGAAGGTTAAGTTTCCTAAATTTAATTTTGAAAAGTAAGGTGTTATGATATTTGGAAAGAGGTTGTTTGTGTTAATTAATCCCTAGTTGAAGAAGGAATTATTTAGTGATTCTTATTGTTATCCATTTTCTGTTCATCCTGGTAGCACAAAAATATATAGAGACCTTCAGGAATATTTTTGGGAAATGGAATAAATAAGGACAGTGCTAATTTTACCATGAAATTTTTGACTTTTCAATAAGTTTATGTTGATCGAGAACTACTAAAGGGAATTATTCAGCCTTTTTCAGTGACATAATATAAATTAGAGATTATATCCATGTATTTCATGGTGGGTTACCAAATAAATCATGAGGTAATAAAGTGAGTTGGTTTACTGTTGATTGATTAACTAAATCTATGAATTTTATTCCTATTCAAGATAGTATTTATCTGGATTGTATTTCTAGAATATAAATTAAATAGATAGTCAGGTTACATGGAATCCATATCTCTCTATTATATATGATCATGATACCATATTTACCTCTAATATTTGGAAAGTACTTCAATATTCATTGGGTACTAAATTAAATTTTTGTATAACATTTCATACTCAATACGATGAATAATCATAGAAAAAAAATTCAAACATTAGAGGATATACTTTGGGCTTCCTCATTATATTATCAAGGTAGTTGGTATTAGTATCTCTCTTTAGTAGAAATTTATTATAATAATACTTTTCATTCTATTATATAGATGGAATCTTTTGAGGCATTATATAGAAATCAGTGTTGGAATTCAAAATATTGGGTTAATTTTGGTGAATAAAAGTTATTGGGACTATAAATGGTAAAATATAATTTTGATAAGGTAAAGAAAATTAAGAATAACATGAGGGTGGAACAAAGTATACATAAGAGTTATAAAGATAACAAGAGAAAAGAACATTCTTTTAATGTGGGAAATCATGTATTTCTACAAATATCACTTTGGAAAGGTGTTATTCAATTTGGTAAAAAGGTAAATTTAATCCCACGGTTTATTGGTTCTTATGAAATTTTAGAAAAGGTAGGATCAATTTATTACTTAGTATCTTTGCCTATAAGTTTATCTAAGGTGGATTATGTGTTTTATGATTCATTGTTAAGGAGATATATACCTGATGCCTCTCATATTTTGATCCCTAAGGTGGTACGGTTAAAAGAAAATACTTCTTATGAGGAAAACCTAGTTTAGATTCTAGATCCCAAGGATCATGCGTTATATACTAAGGTAACTCATCTAGTTAATGTTTTTTATAAGAGTCATATGGTTGAGGGAGAAACTTGGGAAAATGAACAGGTTATGAGGGAAAAATATCCCTACCTGTTTAAGTGATTAATAAAATTGTAAGGACGTAATTTATTTAAGAAGGAAAGAATTTGACAACAAAATTAATGTTGATAATAAATCAAATTTATTTATATTCATGATTATATTTTATAGATTCAAATTCTTTACAATAATTTTATATTATTTTTCAAATCAAAAAGGGAATAGTTTTCTACTAACTAAAGTGTTTTCTATGTATTATATGGTTTCATTAAAATAATAAGTTCATAAATTTTAGAAATTTAATTTTACAAAATAGAATTAATTTTTATATCATTATATTAAATATATATAATGGTTACTTTTTTATATTTTTTTTTGGTGAGTGAAAAATGATAATTTTTATAAAAAATGTCATTTCTTTTCAAGTATTTAAAAATTAAAAAATATATTTTGTATCAGTTTTAAATTAAAATTAGTACAATTTGACTAAAAAATAAAATTAATTATATAGGAATCAATATTATAATTTATATTGGTATAAATTAATTTTTAGGCTTAAAAACGCATTTTTCAAAAAAAATGTTTTTCGCTAAGTTTTCTTTGCTTATATTATAATTATTTTTTTTCATTTCCTAAAAATTAATCTAAAAAATTTATTTCATAATTTTAATCTATGTTTCCATATTTATTAATGATTTCAATTTCATTTTTTGGCTATAATGAATAGTAACCACAATAAAAAGTTATCACTGTGATGAAGGGTGATACTGGTTAATTAAAGTTAAAACTATGTGATAAGGTCAAAAAAATATCTTATTAAATATTATTATATAATATTATTTCAACTATTATAATATTATATTCAAATTATGATATATTTAGGTCCATATTTCCATGAATAATACTTTATATTATTTTAAAACTTTGAAAAACACAAGAGTGCCACTCCCAACACTTTTAACCGGTCACCCACTCTTATATTTTATTCACATACTTTAAGTATTTTTAAATGACCAATACCTACCTAAATACCTTATTAACATATATCCCCATGTCTTATAGTTCCTAGTTTCACCAAAATACCAATTTATAAGGATTAAGGTGTAGTCCAAATTAGGTTTTACAAAGAAAATGTACAACTCTTAATACCACCTCCACGAAGCGATGCGTTTCATTTTTCATCACTGCATCACAATAATGGTTATTATGATGGATATAATGAATATATATTATATTAATTACATAAATATTATTCTTTTAAGATAATATATTACTTACCTTCTTAACCTTCCATCTTTTAGAAAATGATAATGTCGCTTGTGAGTATGTGTGGACTGCCACCTCCACAAAGGGATGTGATTTATTTTTCATGTATGAATTTAAAAAATAGTTATAAAATTGTATTTAATGTATAAAAATCATATTTAGTTAATGATTAATATTATGGATATGATATAATAATGACCCATTTTTTCAAGTTCAACCAACCAAATTTTCTTTCGGATTATAAACCAAACATCCTCAAGACGTCTGACATTAACATAACTAATTTAGTAACTATATAATACATGGTAACAACTGACATAAAAAGGGATAATAATAATAATATAAAAAACCAAAAAATGGTTATTAAGTAAATAAATAATTAACATGATGTTATTATACAGGATTTGAACTACCTATGTGGTGAGTCATGCTCAAGGTAAGGGGTTTTTCTTTAAAATGTTATTTAAAAATTTTAAAGTTTTTCTTATCCTTTGTCCACATATCCATGTTCTTAAAAATTATTTAAGTGTCTTATTAATATAATTATTTATATGTTAAAATAAATTTTATACCGTGTTTTAATTTATTTATGATTTTTTTAAAAGAATAATTTTTAACATTTTCCAAACGGGTGGTTTTTTGACATTTTTACAAACGTGTGAAAGGAATATTTTTCTAATGTATACGAGATAAGATGAATTTCCCAACATCAGGAATTTTATTCTTTAATAAACACCATATACAATTTTACAATTTTTTTCAAAAGATTTTATTATTTCCCTTTCTTCGGGGATTTTATTTTAATATATTTCAATGCAAAAATATTTTTATCCTTATTTTTATAAGACGCCCAAAAGTGTTAAGAATATGTGTTAAATAAGATATTTTATGATGTAAATGAAATATTATATTTTTTTATGTATTTTATGGTCCTTATACATTTTTCATGATGATGGGGATTCCAATATGGCTCTCTAATGCATTGGGTAATGAATTTGTTCTCTGAGGAATATATGTTTGAATTAACCGAGTAGGTGTTTAGTTTGTAAGAGTGATTGACGGAGTGATATGAATATTATATACCAAGGTAACTATATGTATATTATATGCTTTAAAATAATTTTTAAGGTAAATATTTTTATTTTATAATGAAATCTAATGAGATTATTTTTAAAAGAAATGTTTGTGGTTATTTTAAGTGTGAAAAGTATGTTTTTTAAGAAATTTTTTTCATGAGTAACAATGTTTTACAAGAAATACTCATGATTATGATTTTTCATTTAAGAGTGATTATGATATATTTTATAAAAATATATGGGCAATGAAGTATATTTCATGATTATAAAAACTAATATTTGATATTAAAGATTATTATTTAAAATGGTAAAAGTTTTTTATGGTATTTCATGATTTTAAAAATGGACTAATGAGTTTCGTTATTTGAGTATCCCTTACTGAACATATTATGTTAATCCCAAATTTTCAAATATTTTTAATAGAGCTTAAGGATTATTACGAACTATATGAAGTATTATCTTTCTACTATGGGGATTATTCTTAAAATAATAGTATAACTTTTTAATAAAATATGAGTTTAAATTTAAAAATAATATTTTGGGGGAAAATGATATTGAGTGGAAGTTTCCACTATGTTTTGTAAGAGTTTGATATTTAATATTTTTTATTAATTATTTAAAACTCTAAACCTAAAAAATTTTAGAAATGTAATAAAATCCAATCCTTCCTGTTAAATCCATAATTATGGGTTGTTAAAGGAATTGTCTTTATATTTTAAGTCTTGAATTAGTCACTATAGTTCTTGAATCCATATCTTCATCACTTTAATAAGTATAATCTATGTAACCATTATAAATTTAATTATTTTTAAAAAACTGTATTATTGTTTTAGTAGGGACATCGTCATCGTCATAATTATACATGGATGGTTTCTTAATCTCATCTTCATTTTTAAATATTTTTAAAACATCACAGTCAATTATCCTCTAAAATTTTTTAGAATCCATATGAACATCCATTTAGTGTATATCCATGAAATATCACATATTCTTATTTCCCATCAAATTCTCCACTACTTTTTCCTTTCATTGTTATCAATCATGGAATCTCAAACACTCCAAATTATCTTAGATTGGGATTTTCCTTGAACCACATTTTATATGGAGAGTTTTTTTATTTTATCCTTAATAAACCCTTATTTTTTAAAATTTAAAGAATAGTGGTAGTTTAAAAATATAAGTACCTTGATGTTTCGTGATTAGATATTATGGTTCTATACATATCAACAAGTCACTTGTTTTTAATTTCAACTACAAAATTTTTTAGAGTGTATGGTTCACTAAACTCTTGTCTCATTCTACATTTATTAAGATATTTTAATTTTTTTTGTTTTCATTCTCACTTATATTATCATATCATCTCCTCTTCAAAGAAAAACTAGTTTTATTATAAACTAGTCACTTAAAACTTTTAAACATGGTCAAATTTTTATATTTTTTAGGTATATACATAATGCATTTCATTCTAGTAAATACATCAATAAATTACATGAAATACATATCTCTACTTTTTTAATTCTTTCTCATGGTTCCAAAAATATTAGAGTGACCCAAATATAACAGTCTTATATTTTTAATCTCAACTCCCTTGTGTTTTTTATTTATTATATTTCCCTGAAGACAAGTTTTTTCAAATTGTTATAATTTGATCCTTTAATAATGGATCATTTCTCATTTTCTCCTATCTAATCAACATTCTCATAAACTTTTGTCCAAGATAAAAAAAATTATATAAAATGTTCTTATACGATTTCATACTCATGTAACAATTAGCTTTGGATTCACCAACCCAAAATAAGTTACTATATATTCTTGATCCTCTTGATATTACAACCCCAACATTCTGTCACTTCAAAATATATCAATTATTTCTAAAAAATACCTCATTTTCATCATCACAGGACTATAATTAACTAAACAAATTACTCTTCATCTCATCAATAAATATAATATTTTTATATTTTAATTATTTCTCACTATTTTTTTATTTCAATACCATTAATTTTCAATGATAAATAACTTAAAATGGAACAATATCCTCTTTCATATATTTCAACATTATTTAGTTTATGTAAATAACCTATCATGTATAAACAGAAACCATTATCTATAATCCATGGATTCTAAGATTTTAATGCCTTAAGATAAACTTAAAAAATATTTTATTGTCGTTTAAATTGATTTTTTTATAAAAATTATTAAATCTAATATTTAGAATTAATTAAGCTGGTAAGATTTTATGGCATTCATCTTAGATCTATATTTATTTATTAAACCTTCCACAAACATTATTAAAATTCTAAAAACTATTTTTTTCCTCAATATTACTCCCAGGTTATTGAATCTAATTTTTTTTATTCACTCTTGTATCCCCTTTTATTAATGCTCTCTTTTTTAATTTTATGATATATTGTACCAATAACTAAAATATTTGTGGCAAAACAACTAAAAAATATAAGTATACCTAAAATAACATTCTTTGATAATAATTATATTATTTTATGGGTCGTTGTTCAATGTAAATTTTAGGCCTTTAATGAGATGATTTTACAAAAACCATTTATGTATATATTCTTTGGATTTTTTGGGATATTGTGAATATTTGTTTCAAAATTTTTATCCTTCCAAATATGAGAAGGTTTTATATTTTCATCAGAAATAAAAGTTCACTCAAATAGCTCATTTAAACTAGATAATCTGGAAATAATGATCTTCTTTTTAGGTGTTTAAGTGGTTGAATTCTATTCATCATTTCCAAAAAAATTACATTAATAGTGATTAGATTTAGTTTTATTAGACACTCAATCAATATCTTATTAGCTTTAATTCTATTTTTATATTTATTAGAGCTTTTACCAACTCTTTTGAAAACTCTATATAATTATGATTGAGTTTATCCCATTTATTAACAATATAAATTATTTTAATTGTTAAAATTTTAACATATTTATCCTCAATAATGATGGAAGAAGTCATATCATCAGTGATCTTATTGTCTTTAGAATTCTCAATTTTTAACTTCTTAACTTCTTTGACCAGAAATTCTTTTCCATTATAGATTTTTTTCCTTTATTGAATTGTTTCTTGAGATATGAGTTTTCATATCTTATCCTTCCAATATATTTTAAGAACATATTAATATCAATTATTATGGTGTATTAATTGGATAATACCCCTTGTTAAGTATAAAACTTTCCAAAATTTTTTGTTTCTTCCATTAAGGATTCATTATCTTAATATTCATGAGTGTGATAAACTTTTTGTTAACTATATTTTTGAGTTTCCTTATTACCTAAAAATCCATCATTATTAGAAGTGCCTTATTTAAGATATATAAATTTTATTTTGAACAAATTGTATGGTATCTTCTTCTTACCTTTTAATTGAGAATTATTTATCTTGAAGGAATATTATTTCTTGAATCATCTCTTAGTTGTGTCATCATCTTCATTTTAATTTTTTATTCTCAAGGGATTATTGGTATAAAAGTTACCAATTTTACAATTATTAAAACATTAAAAGATTATTTTACCTTGATCTAGATATTATGGTCAAATGTGTCTCCATTAAATAAATCATGGAGGCCGGTTTTATGGGAGAATGATGCAATATTGGATGGTTTCTATTTCAATTCTAGTACTTCCTCTAAGGAGTATTTAATTCAAATAATATCATTATAAAGAATTTCAAACTTCACTTAGGATTCTAAGTCATGGGAATTTCAGATTATAAGAGAAATCATCGAAAGAGGGGATTCCTAGTATTGGCCTCAGATATCAAAGAGCTCCTTACATGGGAGGAAGATTGAGACAGGATGTGTTTGGATAGGTATCTAGTGTATAAACCACTAGGAAGAGAATCATAAGTAAATAAAAATAGTTCCATGTCCTCTTAAGCATGTGATAATATACTGTAGTGGTTTGAGGAGGAAATGGGGGAGCTTCTAGAGGGACTAGGATCTACAGGTAGGGAAAGAAAGGGAGGGGACTAGGGGAGGTTGATGACCTTTCCTCAAAGAAGAGAGGATCTATGCTGTGTATAGATGACCATATTTTATCTGATTAAGGGACCAAGGGTTTGCACACCTGGTGCAATAACCAAAAGGGGAGTTGGTGCACCTGGTTTTGGCTTAATCTATTATTCATCGATCTTCAATCCATTTATATGTTACTAAATGTGCGAGTAATGCACCTAGTTCAGTATCTCTCATAATATTTTCCCCTTTTAATCATCTAGGCACCTAGGAATGGTTAGTTCTACTTCTCCAGTCAATGGTCCACCAACCCGGATTATCACAAGGTAGAATACACATTAAGGAACAATATCGTACATGAACATTCATGGTTTATCTTCCATAAAAAACTAATATGTTTTAAAGGGTAGCTTTAAACATGGATTGACATCCAACTGTATCGATTCCTTAAACTGGACTCCATCAAATAAGAGATCAAGCATGTTGAATCCAGCCTTGTAGATAGTAGGGACAATGAGTGTTTTAGGGATCTCATTTTCAATAAAAATAAATTGGTAGAAATTATTCTTGAACAAGATAGAATTACTAATCTAATATCCAAAGTTACATGGCTATGAGAGGGATATATTAATATGTATTTTTTCAGTCATTCTTAAAATAGAAGAATCAAGCCAACATACCAAACATTCTCATGTAAGATGGATCATTTACCAATGACCTTAAGGTGGTTAGAGGTATGGATAAGGCTCACATGAAATCCCTTCTCACTGAAGATAACCAATATATATAAGAAGTTTACCCAAGGGGTAAGGATGATATATTTGATTAAATAACAAATGTGGTATTTAGTCCCATTAATTCCTTCTTTTATAGCTTCCCGAGGAAGAGGGAAATTTGGAAAGTGGATCACTCCCTTAATCAAGACAGTTCTCTCATCCCAAATGATATTCATGGTTCTTTTTATATGTATTCTTATGAAATATTCAAGAGATATTTGGTTAAGATGGTCCAATATTACTTTTGGGGTGGCCATCCTCGATTTTATTTTGCAACCACTCTAATAATCATTCTAAATGTGAAATAAAACTCTTAATTCAAAAAATATATACCTAACAGCCTGATAAATTTCTCCTACAAGATCTTGGAAAGTGTTATTAACATGATTCTTTCAGTCCATCTCTAAAAATAAGTGTCCTTGGAGAAATATGGATTTACCAGAGGAATTATACATAGTAGTCCATTAGATTATCATAAGATATGATTGATGGTATCAATAAAAACTCCCAAATATAACATTTCCATTAAAATTTTCATGGAAAATGTGTATGATGGAATGGAGTGGGGATTCATACTCGAATTGATGACTCGCATGGGATTATCTATCAAGGGTATTGGTTTATTTTTTAGATGCTTCAATTACCCTTGTATTTTGGTCACTTTTAAGAGTAAAAGATGTGGTTTCTTTATGTAAATTTTTTGGATAATAAAATGGGACCCTTTGTTTCCCAATGTGTTCATTATGGCTCAAGAATCTTTCAATAGACAACTATCAAGGGGAATTATTAGTGGTATCACCATACCCTTCCAATGCTGAAATAAATTCCATGGTGTCTCCCATATCTTTTTAACAGATGAAATGATCTTGTTCGTTAATGGTATTAGTATATCCATTAATGGCCTCAATAAAATTATGGATTAATATAGTAGGTGGAGTTTAAAATGTATCAACCGTGAGAAATGCAGTGTGTATATTTTGAAATCATTTTCAGAAAGATGAGGAAAAAAATCAAGGATCTCTTTATAATTTATAGAATGCAATTTCCCATGGAATATGTGGGATATATCATCTAATATAGATGACCACTCATTCATCATTATAAATTTGTGTTTGAAAAGATATCTAGTCATATTAACAACAAGAAAAACTAATTTATTTCTTATAAGGGACAAACCACTCTTGTTAACTATGTATTTACCACCATACCTATGCACATTCTAACTGTTCATAGGGTGTTGAAAAATATTCTAAATATCATAAAGAATATCATGGAATACTTTATATCGTATGCACAAGTATACGGAAGGTTCTATTGGTCATCATGGAATAGGATGGATAAACCAATGGATTTAGTAGGAATCAACCTTAGAAGAATGGTTGGTACCATGTAGTGTTTACAAGTAAAGCTAGATTGGGAGGTGTTGGAAGGATTCTCTCTTTGAGGAAAATTTATTATGGTAAAATATGGGAAGGAATTAGACAAGATGAAGGGTATAATATCATGTTTATGGAAGAATCCATGAGGTAACATTATAGTGTTACAACATCATTCTAGGTGGATCATGGGGCGCAAGGATATCAATTTATGGTAATATAACTAGGTGGGCACTCCTCTTGGATTCCTAGGTTTTTTTACCCCCAATATTTAATTTTATCTAGAAATCATGAACCCTCATTTTATTCATGCTATTTTTAATCAGAAATAATGTGAAATATTCAATAGTATCTATATTTTAATAAACTAAGATAGATTCATCTTCATGGGATCCTCGGTGGGGCCCTTCTTGACTAATTCCGATCAAAATGTTCCACATGAAAACCTTGGACAATATGAATGGGGGTATACATATGGTGAAAAGTGATACCAAATAAATATAACTTCCTTATTAGGTATATATAGAGTCATTCTATTTCTATAGATGAGGATATTAGATGGAAGAGGATTCATCATGCATCTAAGTTATTAGGTTGTCAAAACTCTAAGGTAGAAATAGTCGATTGCCTTTTCTCTGAAGGAGAGTTGGTGGCTTCCATGTGGAGTATCTTTGGAAGTCAAACTGGATTCGGATATCAGGATAAATCTAGTGATGATTTCCTTCTGCCCTGGTTATATGGTGTGATAAGTAATAAATTGAAGTGTAAGGTAAGGTATATCTTGTTGGTTGATGGATGTTGGAGCATGTATATTCTAGGAATAATAACCAACTTAAAATCACTCTCATCTCATGAATAGACATGTAGGTAAAGTTCAAATTTCTAGTGGTGGACCTAGGAACTCTCTTGAATCAGAGGGATAATACCTCCACCTTGAGGATAGTCATGTCTAGCAGGTGGCTTAGCCTATCATCTCAGAGTATGCCTACTCTAGGGTGATGTATTTTCTTGAACCCTCCTAGTAGCATACTCAAAATCAACGTTGATGGTTCTTGTATTCTTTGACTCATGTGGTTGGGAGTTTTTTTCCATGACTATAAAGGTTTGGTTTTGGTTTCCTTCAATTGATTCTATGTTCAAGGTTATTCACTTCATATAGAGGATTATTCCATTCAAAATAGGCTCAAGGTTTTTAGTTCCCACAAAATCACTCTGGCTGAGATTGAAACATATTATTCAGTTATTTAAAATTATCTTCTCAATAATATTACCACCCCTTGGTTAGGAACTTACCACATTTAAAAATAAAAGATCTACATTACAAGTCGGGTGAACTTTCTCCACAATTGGCATCAAGGTAAAAAAAAATTGGAATTTCTTGCTTCAAGAGGCAACCAAGAAAAGATGAGTATGATATTTTCTACTATAAGTTCCTTCCATCCTAATTGTGTGGATCTTTTAAAAGATTAATCCCTCATTTTATTTTATTTTAGGATACCCTAAACTTTTTGGACCATGGTTTTGAATTAAAAAAATTAACTTTGGATGGATGGTATTTTACCTTAAAGCTTACCTTTACCCCTTTTGAGTTTCTTGAAATCCGGGAAAGGATCTCACTAAATCCTTCTATATTCTCTCCTTAATCAAAAATAATATACTTATAATCAATATTAAAATTATTGAAAGCATTAAATATAATTTCCTTTATTTTATTTACCTTGATTTTAAGAGAAACTACCCTTATCGTCTCATAAGAAACTAAATTGTTTTTTAACTGATAAATTATGAAACTATATCTATATTTATCCTCAAGAGTTGAAATATCAACATAAAACTTTTCATGAATAATTATTGTTAATTTATTAAAAAAATTGGATTATTTAAGAGTTTCTCCATAAACTCTAATTATACTAACAATCATATTAATTATAGTAAATAACACATTAAAGGATTCCACTTCTTGAATTATTACATCTTAAAATTTACTTTTATAAAGTTTTAACATTTATTATTTCACATTCTTTAATACTTCATAAATTTTAGGAAGTATTTCACAGAATTCCTTAATATTTTTACACCTTATCACTTCTTTTAACTATTTATATATCAAGGAAGATTGAAATATATTACTTTCCTTCCCATAAATCTTGATATTTTTCTTATCAGATGAGGAGTATGTAGTAGTCTCATATGGTACTGTAAAACTGTGAAGAGAAATATCAAGGACATTAAGTTCAAGAGAGAGAAGATAGGGTATCATTTTTTCCATCCAAATATGAAAAATAATTCCATCAAAAGTAGGAATTATTTTTTTGTTAACATCATTGTGATGATACATTAAAATTTTAAGTGATATCTTGAGAGAAAACCATGGATCTAATGCTAATTATTAAGATATCTTAGTAATGTGATCAAAACTGATAAGGGGGTGGATCAGTGTTGATAATTTTTCATTTCAAATCATATACACCCTCCATGTTATTCTATAATAGTCTCTCAAACTCGCTCTAGTGTAATATATAATAATGACACAACATATTTGTTAATGAGGTTTGCCTCCAACATGGATGACTACATTCCCATTTTATGGTGTCTATTATCCCACACATAAAAAACTCCTATTTTGTTATCAAGATGAATCTAGGAGAAAGAATATTTCCTTGAACATAGTACAATGTAGGAACTGAATAGTTTAAAAAAGAACTAACTTATTATACAATATCAAAGGACAATCCTCTTAATGAATGATTCTAATAACTATGAAATTGTAATAAATAATAATATTTCATTATAAATGATTGATTAAAATTAAAATTTACATGTTTATTAAGACCGGTATAAATAATAATATACAATATAAAAAAAATAATGCAATTACAATAGAGATGTGTCTTGACTCATATTATTCGATAAACATCAATACTATAAAAAGAATATTTTACTTTTCCATTATATCATGTGCTCCACTACCCCCCATAGTTCCCCATTATCTATCTTAATTATATACTACATTTTTTAGTACAAAAAAATTCCAATAGAACTAACTTATCTGATTTTAGTCGTGCTAACATATAATTGATGTCATATTTACCATAGTTCATTGTATTCCATACTTTTTTACCAAATTTTACTATTTTAAGAAAAAATACCAAATTTCACCCCACATATAATTTAAAAATCGTAATTAAAAATATTTAATAAATTTTATTAGATTTATCTTATAATTACATACATTTTATCTTTTAAATAAGCATGACTTTTTAATAAAAATTAAGTTTTAGAGTGAACACGACTTCATTACTAAAACAAGTAACACATTAATATCTCATAACCCTTAAAAACCTAACACCTTATTACACCAACATAATACCGAAGGGTAAGGTGTAAAATGGTGGTTCTTTCATGGGGTATTTCATTTATAATTGATCTTGTAGTGATTTCTACTAACATGAACATTCCCTGCATATGATTCCACTTGAACCTCAATTATTGAAGTTCATATTATACTTGGTCAAGGTAAAACCATAAAAACACTAAATTATTACCAAGATATAATAAATTTACTTCATAAGGTATTTTCCTACTTATTTAATCTATAAATTCTCCCTTATACATCAACTAAATCATGTCATTAACTTTAATATATACTAATTATAATGGTCACTATATAATAGATATATCACCAATAGTTGTAATGAAAAATTGTTATATAATGTTTATATTTAATCTCAATTCCTATAAATTAATTCAAAAAAACCCTAAATAAAAATTATAATTTATAAATGTATAAATATACTAACTTCGCATCTTGTATTATTTTTATTTAGTAATGAAATAATTTATTCCATAAAATTACACTAACCACAAAAATAAATATATAGTCCTATTATAAATCCTCCTTATATAAAATTTGAATTGTCTCTTATTATATATCTTTATTATTCTATCCATTAGCACTCTTTAAGTGTTTGGTTTGTTTTATTGGTTGAATATATGTTAAGAAACTCAATAGAGATAAGGGTCATTTTTTACCTATCTTTTCAATTCCTATTTACATTTCCATTATAGTATACTCTTCAATACCAAATATTATTGTATTATCATTTTAAGTACCTACCTTATGATATCATATACATATGAGACCTTGTTTCACTCACATTATACTTAGCTCATAAACTATTAAAATGTTGAAATTATTCCAAGAGGCATAAAACTCAATATTGTACAATGGTCAAAATTCAATATGCATGTCAAATATTTTTGGTATTATGGATATATTATTTCCATGAGGGGACCTGTTCTGTGTAAGGATGGTAATGATATATCTTTTGGAGGCTCTATCAGGTATCAAGTGAATTAAACATGATTTGGGAAAAAAGTCCACCTTTTCTATCAAATCATATCGACATAGATATTTATCCTTAAATAAATTTTATATACCTAATGTGTATCAAATATGTGTAATTACATAATCCAATTTTTATAGGGGATTTATCTATAATTATCTTACCATTGAAAATATAGTTATTCAATTTCCTAAACTCATTAATATTTTTAATCTTAATATGTACTCAATAGATACAATTCCATATTCTTCACCTAATAAGGGAAATTATTTTAATATTGTGAATCCATAATTATTCCCTGTATGGTTTTAGGGAATTCACATAGACACATATATTATATCATTTACAAGGTAAATCTATTGACATTCCCATATAATCCATTATTTTATATGGGAAAAATTTTGTCAGTTAAACTTCATAGGGAAATTATGATAAGTATTTTGAAGTTTAACATTCTCGAACATTATGACATGTATTACATACTCACTTTTAGAATATAATGGAATGAATTTAAATTTTATGTGATGGGTGGGGAATGTAATTATAGAGCCCCCTAATACATTGGTAAGTCTCATTAATCAACTAAGATAGGGTAATGATAGCTTCATTTCCCTTTATATATGATGTCCAAGAAAAATTCATTGATGATATGTTTATAATGTATCATATTATATATTACCGTTATTTTCATTTTTATGAGATCATTTATTATTTTCCATGTAATTATTTATTTTTAGGAAATCAATGGACTATTTTATTTTTATTTATTCATTGATAAAACATCATTTTTTATTATATGTTTTTATGTCATTATTACACTATGTTAACTTATGTTGTATATTATCAATTATTAAGTGTCTGATATCACCCTTTTCATTTGTTTCCCATTTACCTATATAGTAAAGATGAATATTTTTTATGATCAAAGCTATGAATATCATTAATGAATAATTATATGTACTCAAATGATGTAAAATGTGATGGTGGAAGGTAATGTTATGTATCAAATATCTTAAGAACTAATTAACCTTGATCATGGGTATGTATTCATGCCTGAATGGACCAAAGGACTTGATTTTTTATTTATTTTGGATAATCCCATTTTTAATTGGTTTGATAGGGAACCCTTACATGACTCGTGGTCCCGGTTTCAAAAGACTCAATACATGACCTGAAGGCCCAACCAAAATACACTATAAATGCCCCTCCCTGGAATCTGCATAATTGAAGGAATCTATATCTCCACCTCACATTGCTAATCGACTAGAATTTCTATATGCATAGCTATATGGTTCTTGGTACCAATGGTGATTTCCATACCCTATAATTCTTCCAATCTGGTCAGTTCTGCTCTGGTGGCTGCAATTTTCTCTGAATCCCCTTCTGATCCCTACTCTGTGTGGTCTTTCTAGGCTGCTTCATTGTCTTTCTGGACCAAAAACCCATGGCCCAAAGGCCTGAGGTGGCTCGAAATACCTATAGCATGAAGGAATTGGGTGGCCCGAAGGCCTTGTGTTCTGTAGGCCTAAAATAGTGTCCCAAGTGCCTAAAATGATGAATAGTTTTTCTACTACAGTATTTCTATAGAATCCTGGAAATCTTTCTCCACAAGGATTTGATCATGGGTTTCATGCAGTATTACAGAGTGTGTTAACCACTCGACTACCACCCCAACTGTATGTGTATTTAATATCATGTATTCTGATTATTATGAAATAAATAATCCGCCAACCCTTGGTAATTAGGATTTAGGGCATTATATTTTGTATCAAAGAAAGGTTTAGTATCAAACTAAGGAAATGGATTTATAGGAATATTGGTATAAAATGTATATGTTTCCTAAATATAATTCAATAGAATTGGTTTTATGTGTATCATATAAATTGGATCATATTTAAAGAAACGTGATATATAAGACATATTTTATACATTACTAGTTTATCATATTTCTAATTAATCAATGTCATTTTTTAGATAATGGTGCCTACTAGATGAAATGGAAAATAAGGAAATAATAAAGGATAATTTAGGGATTGTATAAGTAATTAGGATAATGTATTTAATGTTTGTGTTGAAAAAATTATTATTATCCTATGATAACTAAATTAGGTTATGAAAAATATTTTTTCCTGTATAGAGTAACCAATTACCCATCAATAAAGATCAACATATTTAGATCATTTGATAACACATAAAACCTACATCATTCAGTGGGTCCACTAATCCAATGGTTGTAAAATAATAGATAAATTCCATATAAAATAACTTTATATAATTGGGTTATACTGAGAAGGAAAATTTTACCATGTCTATATATCATTTAAGGGGAGATGTTGACTAATTATAGTCACTAATTCAAATTACTAGACATGAGGAGGAGTTAGAAAAAATTTAGTGGAATTTATTTAATGTTATTTTTATAGAAAAATATTTTCCTTGGGTGTAATGTTGTGAGATGGAAATGAAATTATTCAAATTTAAGGAAAAGTAAAACCGATATAGTGGTTGATTATGAGGTCATTTTCACAAGGTTTAGCAAGTTGTATTGTAGATTATTTACCAAACCAAAAAATTAATATTTATCACATTATTGATGGTTTGAATCAATGTCATTGAAAATATTTGGACTCTCAAACTTTTTAAACAAAATAATAGATAGTAATAAGTGATATCAAGACATAGAAAGATTTTTTTAAATCCTTCATTTATAAAGTGAAACCTGAAAAGAAGTGGATAGCTAATTTCCATGTGAAGAAGAACAATAGAAAGGAAAATAAGTGAAGAGTGGATTACCTTATATGTAATTATTTTTTGAAGAAACACTCTGGGTAATCCTTATAAGGATTGGTTATATGTATTAAATGTTAATAGAAATATTATCAAGCTTATGAGTGAAAGGTAATGAGAGAAGAAACCATTGTATAATGTTTCAACTGTAAGGAGATGTAAAAATACACTAATTAGTGTTCCAAATGCCAAGGTAATATACACAATAAGAGTCTTGGGTATCAAGTCTAATATTTTTCAATAAAAAAATCTATACTTGAAGCTCTAAATTATGTGATATAAGTTACATTGATTACACTAAATGTTAGATAATACATAATTTTATTCTAGATCAACACCCTCTTTTATATCATTCATGTTTGTAAAGAATACTAAATAACCCCTTAATACATTAATAGATGATTTCCATTTAGAACACTAAGTGGTACTCTAATTTCAATGAACATATACAGAGTAGTACAAATTAGAATGAATGGTTTTTTTCGAGTTGTTAATTTGATCATCATACTTTTGGAGTATTTTTATATAATTTTGGTGTTGGACTGGCTCTCAAATAATATATCTAAAATTTATTATTGAGATAATGAATATATAATTGGTGATGTGAGTATTGAATTACTTATTTTTTTATGAGATATTTCATTACCTAAATCTTATCAAGAACCACCCTCGATATCTTATCTTATTAAAATCATTATGAATGAATTGGATGATATAAAATCTATGAAGGGGAAGGATATGTTGATTCAATAAGGTTTTCCTTATAACATTTCCATTCCTTATTGTTTTGAAAATCACAAACACCTTATCTTTAAGAAAATCATTTTTATAATAAAAATTGCTTTTATAAGGAAAATTTCTTTTATAAGGAAAATCACTTTTGTAAGAAAAATTATCCTTATCATATTTTCATCCATATTTTTCTTAAGTATAAAATTCGGATTCATTTTTGTTTTCTCAGATTTGTTTGAAACTTTGATATAAAGTATTCTGTTTTAGGATCCGAATTCTAGATAAGAACTGTAATAAAGTTTCACTCCGAAATCCAGATGAGAACTGTGATAAAGTTTCATTCCGAACTCTGGATATGAACTCTAATTAAGTTCTTCTCCAGATTTAGGATACGAATCCTTATGAAGTTCGACATTGAATTTTCATTACGAATTCTTAAGATGAATTCTCATTACGAATTCTAATTATGAATTCTCATTACGAATTCTGATGAGGAATTCTCACTACGAATTCTGATGAGGAATTCCCATTACGAATTCTGGTGAGGAATTATCACTATGAATTATAATGATGAATTCTCATTCCGAATTGTCATTCTAAATTCACCTATTAAACAGAATCTGATCATCTTTGTTTTATTCACTCCGAATTTATTTAGACTCCGAAAATTATTTTTGGTCAGACTCCGAACTTTCATTTTGCTTACGCTTTTATAAGTTTTCTACTCTTTAATATATATTTTTCACTCCGAACTTTCACTCTGAATCTTCACTCCGAACTTTTTAGTTAATACTTAAAACGATTTCGTACATTCTGTTACACTTGTTTTGTTATAAAACGATGTCGTGTATTTTGTTATGAAATAACCATTGGTTAAGTTACACGTGTACACGTCCCTCCGATTTTTAAGGAAAATATGATCGCTGGAAAGAAGGCCGACCTTGCCTATAAATAGGAGCTCATTTGAAAGAGCTCAGTGCTGAAAGGCTAACTGATGAATAACTTCTTCAACATTGTGCATACATGTTGTTGAAGTGATTTCTAGAGAGAGAGGATCTTATTAACTCTCAAAGCTTCGTGCAACTCCGAATGTTGGTGATTACATTCGAGGACTTCCGGGGATAGGAAGACAGAGGTGCTGACTACCTTGAAGTTCGAGGGCTTCCTTACTGAGGAAGACAGAGGTTGCCAACTACCTTGAAGTTGAGGGCTTGCGGGGATAGCAAGACAGAGACTCCGATCTTCGTATCGAGGGCTTACCCTGGTGTGGGTAAGACAGACTTGCTTGAAAGTATAAATCAAGGGACCTTTATCCAAGGTTGTTGGATACCCTTCTCTTGGGGTTAAAAGATTTATATCTTGTTACTTGTAGTTTTATTACTTGTTCATTTCCGCTGCATTTTGTATTATAAGGAAAGTATAACTTTCTTATAATTCCTTACTCGTACTCTATTTCATTTAGATTCTATACGCTTTAAGGTAGAATCTCATATTGTAATCTTTTGTTAAGTTTCAATTTCCGGAACCATATTTCTGGAACCTACTTTCAGAATCTCTTTCCAGGTTTTCATTTGGTATTAGAGGCGTTGTGTATTTTCTTAGTTTAAACCTTGTTAAACTTATCCCTTTCCTTTCTTAAGGAAACCATAGTTATTCGTAACTATATTTAAAGGTTCCAAAGGAATTTTTAAAGTTTACAATTCCCCCCCCCCTCTTGTAAATTGAGCATCTACATCACTATTTTGATCCTACAATTGGTATCAGAGGAGGTCTCTGAAATACTTGTACTCACGTATAAGTTTTTCTTGCTCACATTATCATTCCAAACTTTCTCATTCCGTACATTCCAATTCCATACTTTCTCATTACGAACTTTCCCATTCTGAACTTTGTTATTATGAACTTTTTCTACTAACAAGTTTGTGTGCCGAAGGTTTATAAGTATGGTAGAAATTAATGTTGGTTCTATTGATAATCTAAATCCTACAAGACCACCAATCTTTGATGGAAATGACTATGAGTACTGGAGAGATCTAATGAAGACTTTTGTTATCAATACTGGAGTAGACAATTTTGTTATGCTTACTGGTGATTATAAAATTCCTGACAAGGAAGTTAGAACTTTTACTAACTAGGAAAAGCAAGAGTACCAACTCAATTATAAGGTACGCAATACTCTACTTTGTTCAATGACTAGAAATATATATATCCAAATTTCTTCTTGTGAAGCAGCTAATTGTATCTGGAAGAAGTTAGAGGTTACACACTTTATAACTTCTAAGGTGATTGAGACTAGGAGAGCTATGCTCAGAGCTGAATATCATGGCTTCAACTTTCATTATGGTGAACCAATCTGTAAAGTTTAACAGAGATTTATGACTATCGTCAACAGTCTACAGTCTATGGGAGAGAAAGGGTTAGATGATGAAGCTCTTGTGGATAAGATAATTGATATCATGCCTAATGAGTGGGAATCCAAAAGAACTGCTATAGATGATAACAGGAAGGTCACTCAAATTTCTCTTGATGATCTATTTGAAACTCTTCTCCAACATGAAACCAGAATGAAGAGAGATGATGACAACATCAAAAAGAAAAATTGAAATGGTATTGTTGCTTTTACAACAACATCAAATCATATGAAAGCTAAGACTCTTGAGAGAGTAACCAGATCCAAGTCTAAGAAAGTTATTTTCCAATCTGATTCTAGTGAGAGTGAAATATCAGAAAATGAATTAGAAAATCTTGCTCGAAGGATGAAAAATATAGCTGGACAAAGGAGTTTCCAATCCAAGTATAAGAAAAAGGAAAGGAAATATAAGAAAGATGTAGAAGTTACTTGTTATGAATGCAAGAGAGCTGAACATATTAGATCAGATTGCCCTTTGCTCAAAAAGAAAGAAAGGAAAGAAAGGCATTCAAACAGGAACAGAAAGAAGTATTATAAAGCCAAAGCTAAGAAAGTTCTGAAAGCTAATGAAACCTGGAGTGCCAGTGGTGGTGACTCTTCAGATGAATCTTCGGATTATGAATCTTCAGGACAGAATAATCTTGGTCTTATAGCCAGATTACCTATTAATAATCATTGTTTTATGGCTAAGGTACGAAATGCTGAATCATTGACCAATGTTTCTTTAAATTCAAATGATAGTAAGTATTATAACTCTTCTGATGAAGAAAATACTTTACCTACTTATGAAGAAGTCTCTAGTTTTGCTGAACTTATTGAGATTGAGAATTCTAAACTCAATAAGAAACTTGATAAGGCAAACTCTATGAATTGTATTCTTACAAAAGAGATATCAGATCTTTCTAAAGATCTTGATAGGAAAAATGCTGATTTTGAAAGTATTTCAAAAAATCTTGAGGAAGTAAGTTCTGAAAAGAAAAAACTTTCTAAAGAGTTAGAAAAAGTAATTTCTAAGAAAAATGTTTTCAAGTCTAGCTCTAGTTCTAAAACTAATGATTTTTAGGATAAAAAATTGGTTATAAAACTCAAGTCCGAAATTTTTTCCTTAAAGAAGTGTTTATAAAACTTTACCCATGGTAAGGAAAATTTTGATAAAATGTATTCTCAAATACGACCTTTAAGAAATAAATCCGGATTTGGTTATACCCATGCAAAACCAATATTTAGTAACAATTATTTCATTCCTCAAAGTGCACCATTTTTTACCAAGTGTCAATGTGGTGGTCACTGGGCAAAGAATTGTTCCTTAAACAAAACACAATCTCTAGGATTTCACAAAGCTTATTTTTCTAAGAAGATGTGGGTACCTAAAATTTTATTATCTGGAAATCTCGGATCCAAACAAGTTTGGATTTCAAAAGTCTAATTTTCTTCTTGATTTCAGGAAAATAAGGAGAATACTAGCAACAATACATGGTACATGGATAGTGGATGTTCCCGGCACATGACTGGTAACAAAATCTATTTTGAAAAGATTATCAAAACGAAAGGAGGAAAGGTAACTTTTGGATACAATGCTAAAGGAGAGATTGTTGGTATTGGTAATATTTTTCTTTTAGGTAAAACCTTAATTTCAAATGTTCTTTTTGTTAAGGGTCTTAAGCACAACCTCATTAGCATAAGTCAGTTATGTGATGAAGGTTACCTTATAAATTTTAGGAATGATAAGTGCTTAGTTCACAATTCCAAGGAAGAATTTATTCTCTCAGCCAATAGGCATGAGAATGTTTACACCTTAAACTTAGAAAACCTTAGAAGTCAAAATTTACCTTGCCTAAGTGCAATGGAAGATCATTCCTGGTTATGGAATTGAAGACTAGGTCATTGTAACCTTAGGAACCTATGTAAACTCTCTAAGAAGAAACTAGTTAAGGATCTACCGGAGCTTAGATTTGATTCTTCTAAAGTTTGTGATCCTTGTTAATATGTCAAGAAACATAAATCTAGTTTTAAATAAATCAGTGAATTCTCAACAACCGATGCATTACAGTTAGTGCACATGGATCTTTTCGGTCCAACACAAACTGGAAGTATTGGAGGCAAATACTATGTGTTTGTTCTAGTTGATGATTACACTAGATTTACTTGGGTCTATTTTCTAGCAAATAAGTATGAAGCTTTTTCTTATTTCAAAAGTTTTAGAGCTCAAGTTAAAAATGAGAAAAACCTTTCATTGAAAACTATTCATAGTGATCATGGAGGAGAATTTCAAAATTATGATTTTGAAACTTTTTGTAGTAGAAAGGGTATTACTCACAATTTTTCACCACCTAGAACTCCTCAACAAAATGGTGTAGTTGAAAGAAGAAATAGAATTCTTCAAGAGATAACAAGAACCATGTTGATTTAATATTCAATAGCTAGACATTTCTGGGTTGAAGCTGTAAGTACTGCTTGCTATACTATAAATCGAGTTTTGATTAGACCTTTTCTTAATAAAACCCCTTATGAGTTATGGAATGGTAGAAAACCAAGACTATCCTACTTCAAGGTTTTTGGTTGCAAAGTATTCATTTTGAATACTAAAGATAACTTACATAAATTCGCACCAAAATCTGATGAAGTAATTTTCTTAGGTTATTCCACAACTTCTAAGGCTTATAGAGTTTTTAATAAAAACACTTGTACTGTTGAAGAAACAATACATGTAAAATTTGATGAGTCTGATCCTTTGGTTTTTAAACAATCCCATCCTACATCCTCGGATGTGTTTTCAAAAACTAATTATCAACCTTTGATAAAAGAACCTTCTGATAAGGATAATGTTCAAGAAGATATTCCTAAAACATTTACCCCAGAAGACTTTCTACCTTATGTTGATGAACAGACTTTTCAAAACCCAAATCAGGTGTTTCTTAAGAATCATCCCAGTGATAGTATCATTGGTGATGTAAATAAACCTGTAAGGACTAGAAGTTCCTTAAGAAATGAAGTATAAAATCTATCATTTCTTTCCCAATTAGAACCTAAAAGCACTGATGAAGCTTTAGGTGATGATGATTGGATCAAAGCCATGCAAGATGAACTAAATGAATTCGAAAGGAATAAAGTCTGGAATTTGGTTGAAAGACCTAAGGAAACTTCTATAATTGGAGTCAAATGGGTCTTCAGAAATAAATGTGATGAAAATGGAGTCATAGTAAGAAATAAAGCTAGACTTTTTGCTAAATGCTATAATCAGCAAGAGGGAATAGACTATGAAGAAACCTATGCTCCAGTAGCTAGACTTGAATCTATCCGTATTCTACTTGCCTTTGCAGCATTATTTAATTTCAAACTTTTCCAAATGGATGTGAAATGTGCTTTTCTTAACGGTTATGTTCAAGAGGAAGTTTTTGTTGAACAACCTCCTGGCTTTGAAGATACAAAACATCCTGATTATATTTTTAGACTTACCAAAGCTCTATATGGCCTTAAAAAAGCCCCACGAGCATGGTATGATAGACTTACTGGATTTTTGCTTCAAAATAACTATGTTAAGGGAAATGCAGATCCAACCCTTTTCATAAAGAAAGATAAGAAAAATGTTTTGATTGTTCAAATTTATGTTGATGACATCATATTTGGTTCAACTCAGCAATCTTTGACCGACTCTTTCGCAAGTCTAATGAAATCTGAGTTTGAAATGAACATGATGGGTGAGTTAACATTTTTCCTTGGTTTTCAAATTTCTCAAAAACCAGAAGGAACCTACATATCTCAACATAAGTATATTAAAGATCTTCTTAAAAAGTATGGTTATGACAACACTAAGAGTATTAGTACTCCCATTGGTACCTAAAACTCTTTAGATCTTGATGAAGCTGGGAAACCAGTAGATCAAACATCTTTTAGATGTATGATAGGGAGCCTACTATACTTAATAGCTAGTCGACCAGACTTAATGTTTTCAGTATGCTTATGTGCAAGATATCAATCCAATCCTAAGGAATCTCACTTAAAGGCAGTAAAAAGAATTTTTCGCTACCTTAAGGGAACCATGGATATAGGATTATTTTATACTTCTGGAAATGATTTTGTCCTAAAAAGCTTTTCTGATGCTGACTTTGGTGGATGTAGAATGGATAGAAAAAGTACATCTGGAACTTGTAATTTCTTAGGAGATTCTTTAGTTTCTTGGTCCTGAAAGAAACAACATTCTGTAGCACTCTCCACTGCTGAAGCTGAATATGTAGCAGCTGGAAGTTGTTGTGCTCAAGTGTTGTGGATGCAACACACACTCACAGACTATGGCTTGAGTTTTACTAAAACCCAATTTTTGTGTGATAACACAAGTGCCATTTCCCTTAGTAAGAACCCTGCACATCACTCCCGTGTAAAACACATAGATATTAGGCATCACTTTCTTAGGGATCACACACTTAAAGGATATATTATTCTTCAGTTTATCGGAACACAAGATCAACTTGTTGATATTTTCACAAAATATTTGCCTTCTGATAGATTTGAATATATTAAACAGAAGTTAGGAATGATAACCGTAAGGTAATCCTTCTTAATTAACTTTCTGTTGAAAAAGTCTCCTTACAGAAATAAACTCCTTTTCATAGGGGGGGTACATTTGATTGTTAGATTAACAAAGTTTTTCAAAATTTGTTTTCAAACTTTCCGGAACTAAAATTTCGGAATGGAATTTTCGGAACTAAAACTTTCCAGAATGGATATTTTCGTATAAAAAACTTCTGAAATGGAAATATTCATATTGAAAACATCCGGAATGGAAAATTTCGTACTGGTATTTTCATAATGGGATTTTCGTACCGAATCTTTCATAATAAGTTTTTCGTTTTCAAAATTTTGTAATGAAATTTTCGTACTGAGTTTTTCTTACTGAGTTTGTTTTTCATAGTGAGTTTTCCAAATTTTTTCTTTTCGTAATAAAGATTTTTTCGTAATTTTCGTAACAATGTTACCAATTATGAATAATATTCCTAAGCTAATCCGAAAGGTATGATTTCATTACTCAAGTTTTCATAATCATACTTTACTTCCTGTAATTTTCTTATATTTTGTTTTCGGATTATAGTTTTCTTAATTCTTTGTTTTAATAAAAACCTCAAAAGATCAGATTCAAGAGGATTGGTTTTTGACCATCAGATCTGATCTCAGCTTATCACAACCGTTCGATCAACCGTGGAAGTTGAACCATTTTTTCATTGCCTATATAAAGGGGACCCCAAACGATTGTCCCACATCGGTTTTCAAGCTCCAGCATCGCAAAGCTCTGCCTCTCTATTTTAAGACTCTTCCGAACCTCAGTTTTTTCCGTTACGAACTTCTCAGAGGTCTTTAGATCCAAATGTCTGTGGAAGTAGCTTCTCAAGACATGTCTTCCTCTAAGCCGATTTCGAAGTGGTTAGTATATAGAGAAAGGCTGGTTCATCCGGATTTCTTCAACAAGTATGACTCTCTTATTTCCAAGAATATTAAGCTTAATGGTTGGGAAGATATTGCGGTGTCAAAACCCGGGAATCAAGATGAAGTGTATTCGGATTTTCTTATAGAGTTTTATGAGACACTCTCCTTTATTAAGGAAGATGGAAGAGAAAAGTTGTCTTTTAAGTCTTATGGTAAGACTTATAAGCTTTCATATGCCAAGGCAGCTAGCTTGGTAGGGCTGAATAATGAAGGTGAAGATGAATTCATATCTCATGTGTTGCCGGATTTAAAGGGTAGCTTCGACAAGGAAAAAGCTTTAGAAACTCTCGGAATGGCAGATGACAAGGCTCCGAAGATTGCTTCTCTATCTACAAATTTCCGGATTCTAGAGTTATGGGTACAAGGCCTTATCGTACCGAGAAAGGGTGACAAAGATAGCCTGAAGAAGAGTGAGATCTACATCCTAGATTTTCTGATAAATCTGAGGAAGTTTAACCTGATGAAGCACATTCTCATTACTCTTGAGAATGTTAAAAAAGGGAATCTAAGAGCTCAGATCATAATGTATTCAGCAATCCTCTCAAAGTTGATAGTCTGGTGCCTTGAGTCTTTCAAGGAGGCTTGCAAGTCTAAGCCAAGAGTTTGCAAAATTATGTTGGTGAGTGATGGTACACTTAAAAGAATGGATGTAGCTTTTGACAAGAAGACTGGTCAGTTTGTTGATTCACCTGCTCAAGAAGAAACAGTTCCTAAAGTTGTTGATCCGGAATCATCTAATCCAGTAAAGAAAAGAAAGTTCAAAGAAGTTGCAGCTGAAGTAGAGGATCCTAAATCTAAGGAAGTTCAAACCGAACCTCTAAAACCGAAGAAGAAGAAAGCCTATCCTGATGAGGTAGTTGCGAAGTGGAGAGCATATAAAGAGAAAAGGAAAGAAGGGGATCCGCAGTTCGGATTGGATCATGCGGAAGCTAAGGCTTTGAAGGATAGAACAGAAGATGAATTGGTAAAACTAGAAAAAGAAAAGAAGCTCAAGAAGAAGATGTCAGAAGATGAGGCAGTCCAAGATTTGTTAAAATTTAATGAGTTGGTTTTCAGAAACATCCCAGTTTTGAGATCCTTCTCCTTGGATTCTCTACCCGAGACTCCAGGAAGAAACATTGATTTTCCAGAAGATATTAGAGCTGAGCATGTTGAGAAACTAGAGTAGATTCAGCAAGTGGAAGAGGAAGAAGCAGTTGCTGAAGGAAGTGGTGAAACTGGAGATCTATTGAAAGAAGTAGATGATTATAAGGGCTCACCTTTGGAACATCTGTCACTCCGAACTTTAGAGTCTGAATCCTCTAAGTTAGTAACTCTAAAGAAGGATAAGAATGAGGAAGATGTTGTTCAAAAAGTTGTTGATGATGTTATTCAAGTATCTACTAGCGAGCAGAAAATTCCAGATCAAGAATCCATTCTGAAAAAGGACAAGGGAAAGCAACTCTTTGTTGATACTCCAAAATTAGTGGCAAGCAAGAAAAGAGAATTTGTTGATTCGTCTAAAAGTAAGTTTGAGCTTATTGAGGAAGAAAATTCTCCAAGTAAAGTTTCGGATTCGGAGTCATCCTCGTTGGGACATGACTTTGTTGTTCAATCTTTAAGGAAGTTAGTGGGTTCCATTCCAACCATCTCGACTATAGATTCAAGATGCCAAATGCTCCAACATGCTTTGAATCAGAAATCAGACTCCATATCTATGGTTATGGATAAGTTTGTCGAGATAGAAGATGAATTCAAATCTTTTCTTGTTGGCTATGAAGCCCACAAAAGATCTTGCAAGAGGATGACGAGCTGGTCGAGGAAAACTGTAGAAAATATGAGGCTATTTGATGAATTTCAAGACAATGTTAAAGATGCTTTTGGAACTGAGGACAGGAAGAAAAATGAGTTGACTTCTTCCTTTGAAGAGAAGTTGAAAGATGAAAATAACTTCCGGATTCAAGAGGTCAGAGATCTGAATGGGAAGCTGAATTCCGTTTCTCAAAACTGGAAGTTTGAAAGGGATCATCAGATTGAGTTTGAAGAAAAGATGAAGGCTCAGGAAGAAAAGCTTAAATCCCAGGAAGAAAATATTAAAGCTCAGGAAGAAAAGATTGAAGCTCAATCTGCAAGAATAGTGGTCTTAGAGAAGCAAGATGAAGAAGATCATAAAGACCTAAAGAAGATCAAGACTATTCTTAAGGGGCTAATTTCGAAGGAAAAAAGATCCAAAATAGTTAAATCTGATCTTTTTGTTGTATCTTTCATTCCTTAAAATCAATGAAAATCTTGGTTGCTCATCTTTTTTTATTATTATTTCTAATTTTTCAGGTACTTTGATATTTTTTTTCCCATTCCCTCGAATTCTTTTTAAAAATCACAAAGGGGGAGAAAGAATAGATCCTTAAAAAAGGACTCTAATAAGAGCTTATCTAAGGGGGAGTTTTTCATTAAAGAAGACTTTCTTATTCATAATGAAATGACACTCCGGAAATCTAGAATACGATTCTTAGAGTTTCAAAGCCTAAGGGGGAGTTAGTCACATTTATCAATATCCTTAAAGCAAAGGGAGATAAGCCTTAATGTTTTTCTTTCTTCTTAGAATTTCTTTTTCAAGGATGTTTATGCTTTCCAAAAAGGGGGAGATTGTTGAGTCAATAAGGTTTTCCTTATGACTTCTCCATTCCTTCTTGTTTTGAAAATCACAAACACCTTATCTTTAAGAAAATTGATTTTATAAGAAAAATTGCTTTTATAAGGAAAATTGCTTTTATAAGGAAAATCGCTTTTGTAAGAAAAATTATCCTTATCATATTTTCATCCATATTTTTCTTAAGTATAAAATTAGAATTCATTTATGTTTTCTCAGACTTGTTTGAAACTTTGATATAAAGTATTCTGTTTTAGGATCCGAATTCTGGATAAGAACTGTAATAAAGTTTCACTCCAAAATATAGATGAGAACTGTGATAAAGTTTCATTCCGAACTCTGGATATGAACTCTAATTAAGTTCTTCTCCAGATTCAGGATACGAATCCTTATGAAGTTCGACATTGAATTTTCATTACGAATTCTTAAGATGAATTCTCATTAAGAATTCTAATGACGAATTATCATTACGAATTCTAATGAGGAATTCTCACTACGAATTCTGATGAGGAATTCCCATTACAAATTTTGATGAGGAATTCTCACTACGAATTCTAATGATGAATTCTCATTCCGAATTGTCATTCCGAATTCACCTATTAAACAGAATCTAAGCATATTTGTTTTATTCACTCCGAATTTATTTAGACTCCGAAAATTATTTTTGGTCAGACTCCGAACTTTCATTTTTCTTACGCTTTTATAATTTTTCTACTCTTTAATATATTTTTTTCACTCCGAACTTTCACTCCGAACTTTTTAGTTAAGACTTAAAACGATGTCATAAATTCTGTAACACTTTCTTTGTTATAAAACAATGTCGTGTATTCTGTTATGAACTAACCGTTGGTTAAGTTACACGTGTACAGGTCCCTCCGATTTTTAAGGAAAATATGACCGTTGTAAAGGAGGCCGACCTTGCCTATAAATAGAAGATCATTTGAAAGAGCTCAGTGCTGAAAGGCTACCTGATGAATAACTTCTTCAACATTGTTCATACATGTTGTTGAAGTGATTTCTAGAGAGAGAGGCTCTTATTAACTCTCAAAGCTTCGTGTGACTCCGAATGTTGGTGATTATATTCGAGGACTTCCGGGGATAGGAAGACAGAGGTGCCGACTACCTTGAAGTTCGAGGGCTTCCTTGCTGAGGAAGATAGAGGTTGCCAACTACCTTGAAGTTGAGGGCTTGCGAGGATAGCAAGGCAGAGACTCCGATCTTTGTATCGAGGGCTTACCCTGGTGTGGTTAAGACAGACTTGCTTGAAAGTATAAATCAAGGGACCTTTATCCAAGGTTGTTGGATACCCTTCTCTTGGGGTTAAAAGATTTATATCTTGTTACTTGTAGTTTTACTACTTGTTCATTTCCGCTGCATTTTGTATTATAAGGAAAGTATAACTTTCTTATACTTCCTTACTCGTACTCTGTTTCATTTAGATTCTATACGCTTTAAGGTAGAATCTCATATTGTAATCTTTTGTTAAGTTTCAATTTCCGGAACCATATTTCCGGAACCTACTTTCGGAATCTCTTTCCAGGTTTTCATTTGGAATTAGAGTCGTTGTGTATTTGCTTAGTTTAAACCTTGTTAAACTTATCCCTTTCCTTTCTTAAGGAAACCATAGTTATTCGTAACCAACTTTAAAGGTTCCAAAGGAATTTTTAAAGTTTACAATTCCCCCCCCCCCTTGTAAATTGAGCATCTACATCACTATTTCGATCCTATAGGATATAATGAGAATAGAAGATGTAATCATTGTGAAATAATATATTGATCTTTTTAATTATTAATTACATTGATTTCCCTTCGATCGAGAGGTTTATTTCACTATAAATTCTATCCATGATGCAAAACTCATATCTAAGCCTCTATAAAATAGATCCATTGGAGTTGGTTAATTTATTGAAATAATTACAAGACCTGTGTGATGAGGGTTTAATTCATCCAATTATTTCACTATGTTGAGAAAATTTTTTATTTTTTAAGAAGAAGGATTGTCAATTGTGGTTATGAATTGATTATAGGGAAATCAACAGAATTCCTATAATGTAAAAGTATCTATTTCCTTATATTGATGACATTTTTATAAAATTCAAGTGGCTCAATACCTATAAATGGTTGATTTTATTCTTTTTATCCTCAGCTAAAAGTTAATAATGTTGATATAACATATACATAATTTCATTCAATGTATTTTTATTATAAGTTCACAAAAGTGTCTTTTGGGTTGAAAATTTATCATTCTGTGTTTATGGATTATATATATAGAGTATTTAAGGAATTTCATGATAATTTTATTGTTTCATTTATTTATAATATTCTTATTTACTATGTGGGTTATAAATAGAATGAAACTCAATATCAAATAATGTAAGGGGTTCTAAGGAAAAAGGATTTATATGAGAAATTTGTTAAATATGAATTTTTCCTTCATTAAGTTTCTTTCCGTAGACATATTATATCCAAGAATAGTATATCTATTAACCTTTATAAAACAATGGTTTCAAAGGAATGGTCAAGTACCACAATAATAACTAAAATACATATTTTCCTTAGTTTAGTTGGATATTATTAGTATTTTGATAAACAATTTGCATTATTAGCTAATTTATTAACCAAGATAACACTTAAAGGGGTAAAATTCATTGAATTGTAAATTGAGAGATTTTACTAAGGGAGTATGTGTAAAAAAATTAGGGGTGGGGGATAAAATAATGATTTCCTTGTACATACCATAGAATAACATTCGTACATTCTAGGTTAAGAGATCTAATACTAGATAAAATGTGAAGAGGAACATTATAATCTCCTTTGAAAGAAAGATTGTTCAGGGCCATATTTTCTTCATGCCAAGTGTGTAACATCTCCACATCTTACCTGATCATACTTCAAAAATCCATGATATAATAGGTAATTTACTAGTGAATAGTTATATTCCATATCATGAATTTCACCATCAAATCTGAATTATTTTCAACCCTATTTAGGTCTAAAATATAGAGCTAATTCCAGGTGAGATTGTTGTGAATATCACGAGGGTCTTCCTCAGTATAATTTACATGACCCTAGAAAGAATTTAAGAATAACATAGAAGAGACTCTAAATTCCTAAAAAACTACCAACTCCCATCATGATTACATGGTCACGTGATTTATCTTCATTAAATTTCAGACAAATCTAGGGGCATTCCATCCAACCAAATGGCCATGTAGTCTTTAAGATTAGTATATAGTCCCAATAGTAAGAGGGGAATAAGCCTTATAATAGATGGGGATAAATAATAATATTTGAGAAGTTAGACAAGATCTGTATCTAGGGTCATATCATTCACCCTAAGACCTGTAAATGAGATTTGGTTTCTAAGGCGATGGGACATATTTTAGGTGTCACTATTTTTCTATCATTCAACTAAAAAAATCCTTCGACCATGAGATTCACTAAGACACCAATCAGAGTCGAAGAACCAAGAGAAAATAAAAATATCAAGGGATTCAAAGATAAGATAGAATCTAACTTAATTTACATGAAGATACTATATAAAATGATCATAGTCCCCCTTGATAATAATATAAAGAATGTTTTCTACATTACCATTCACAGAACAATCACATTTTAATATCAGATGAATTCCTTTTCACTGCACTCTACAGTGTATAATTTCATGATTATGAATAATCCATACTATAAAGTTAAACATGGTTATAATTACCTTATACTAAAGCCTATTTTCCCATGTATCTATATTCTCACTTGGATAAAAGAGCCAATAAAAATCAGAAGCACAAAATTTAACCAAACCTTAAGCATCAAATAAACACCTGTATTACTCTACCACCAAATGATTGTTAGAGAAAAATATTTTATACTCATAATTGAACACTATGTTAGTGATATATGGGTACTTTATGGTAAATGAAAAGGAAAATTCATGACCTAGGCATCCTGGGAAGAACAGATAAACCCTTAGCCATTTTTTAGTTAAAAAAATAATATTATCATGCCTTATAATCCAATGAGAATAAACATCAAGATTGTGAATATTATTTTATAGGAGTATCTAAAGATGAGTTATTTCATAGTTTTATTTAAACAAAATATTATTATAATAACCATATTTACCTTTCAAAAAATCATCCCATAATGAATGTGCATCTAGTACCTCCTATGAAAACATTACTTCCATATAGGGCATGGTAGTTTCAAGACTCCTCACATTGATCACTACCTCTACATCATATCTTGAAAATATATCCAACCCATCCAAGGTAAATCTTCCTTCAATGTTGGAGTCCAAAATAAATCAATTAATCACACTTTCAATTTTATTAATAATAACCTTTGGTACCTTGATACTGGATAGAATATTGATAGGAATCAATGACAAGACGTTTTTAACTAGTGTAATCCTACTACCAAAAGAAAAAAATATGGACTTACATATCATGATGTGAGAAATGATCATATTAAATATACCATCAAAATAATGCACACTAATTATTCCTATTGATAGAGGATTTCCAAGGTACTATATAGAGAAGTTTCCTCATGTGATACCAATCCATGTTTCAATCTATTTATCATGGGTAGTACATTACTTGGATATATATATATATATATATATATATATATATATATTCAACATTGATAGATTGAATACTCTTATTTTTGTATTCATATAATATATGATTAAAATTCTTAATATAATTATACCCATCATTGATAACAAATAATAGATCATCTATAAACTTAGGTGAGATATTGTAGTGAAATTTTATCTTACCCATAAAGGATGTATCTGACCATTATAAATTTCATTTTTAATGTTCCAAATAAAGAAATGTTTTTCTAGGATGAAGTTACTATTAGAAATAGGATTACATTGATGAAGACCTCTCATAGACATAAATAATCCAACCTTCCTTCCCATAAGAGATATTAAGACCCATGAGGACAAAAAAACATTGAAATAAGATATCACACCCTTAATATGAGAAGTTGTATCACTTAATTATATTCATGATACAATTCAATTTTATCCTATTATAGACCTTATCTATATCAATGTTAATCATGAAATTGGTTCATATAACTTTTTTTAAGATCTCAAATCATTTCCTAATCCAAACCTATAACTTTCCTAGAAGGACCCCCTTTAGAAAACCATGTAGATCCCTCGATATAAGTCTAATAATAATGTGTTCGAGTTTATTTTTGAGGATAGTGGATACAATTTTGTAGGAGAATTTTCAAAAACTGATAATCTTGTATAGATTGAATTTATAGGGTTTTCTGACCTTGGTAATTAGAACCAAAGTAGTTGCACATGTAACTCTAGAAAGATACCCTCCTATAAATAAATATTTCAATACATCAATGTGGTCGTCTTTAATAATTTATATATGTTAAAAATATAGGAATCATGGGAAACCATCTAGGCCAAGGAATCTATATAGATTGAGAGATCTTACAATGTTCTTGGTTTCATCCACTCTTGTAATACAACTAATATCACCATTTTTATGTTTATAAATGCATCTTGGAATATAGTTAAATAAATATCCCCTAGGTTTCTCCTTGGGATGGGTTTCCTCTACACCATGCCTCAATCATGTAGGTGGAGATTCAAAGTACTCCACAGTAATACATTCAACTTTTTCAACATCACTAATATAGGTACCATATTCAAGAAGAATATTAAAATTACCAGAAAAACCTTATTTCTTTAATACAAGCATGAAAAACACATTGTTTCAGTCACCTTATCTTAGATATAAAGTATGAGATTTATCCCTAACCATACTCTATTCCAATATTATTTTATACAATGAAAATATTTTTTTGGCTATCATGAGCATGAATCCATCACCATTCCAATGGTCCTGTGGGCTAGTATCTAGATGGTTGGTTTCTTTTTTAATATTTTTTGAGCTATGATGGGGTTAGGTTTGTTGTTATTACAAGTAAAGAGGTATTATTTGAGTCTAATTAACTTTTTTTAGAAATTAACCTTTGGATTCCCCTATATAGAAGACAAACATGACATCTGAACCATATCCATGAAGTCATATTCTTGAATCCATATACTAGATAATTAAAAGGAACATCTAGAGTCTCTCTTAATTCGAAGCTAAATTAAAAATGGATAATGATCTAAAATAGACTGTAGTATAAGAGTGAAAGACATATGAGTGAATTAATTATACCCTTTTAGGTTATAAACATATCAATCTAATCAATTAAATATGCACTGATTGCCTTTTTTTATTACACCATGTGAACATTTCTCCAGTAACCCAGAGATCCATGAAACCATTTTGAACATGGATGTTTCTGAAGCCATGCATTCCCTTTATTAAGAAAAAACATCCCCCTCTCTTATAATCCTAGTATACTATTGTATTAAAATCTACCCTGATTATCCATGGAAGGGACCCATGATTAAATATATATATATAGGTTATTCAAGAGACCTCCCTTTTCATAGGTACACATTTTTCATAAACTGTGGATAGGTGAAACTATTGACTTCTGTGTCATACCTTAATCATGGGATATTTAGGTTATGAATCAACTAAATATACATGGAGATGATCCGTCCATAATTTTCATATATTATAATGAAAGTGGGATAATATTATAAAGGATTTCATTATACAAATTCTTAATAAAACTCAAGTTCATATTTCAATATGGCTCATTATAGATTGTATATAAATTCATATCACTTCCTATAAATTAAATAATATTTATATTTTTATGATCTTGATAGGTTTTATTTAAATTATGTTTTGAGACACCATGGTTCACTATTATAAATAGTAGCTGGTCATAATACTAGATTCACATAATGATTTTAGAGGAGTCTCCATAATTCCTTAAATATAGAGTTTAATATTAGCATAGGCTATCACCCTAAACCAGATGAACGGTTTAAAAGGACTATAGATAAATTTGAGGATATGTTATGGTCAAGATTACCTGACTTCCAACTAATTCAGGATTAGTATTTACCTCTATTGGTTTTTTTATACAATAAAAGTTACCACTCAATTATTCAAATGGAACTAGGTTAATCTATTTATAGAAAGAGATTTTGGAATTTGGGATATTAGGATAAAGTTATATAAATGAATTAATTGTGTCCATAACTTACAGAAGTGAAATCGGAGAAGGTAAGATCCATATACAATAATATCATGGTGTCACATAGTAGATAGGAAAGTGATGTTAACAATCGGGGGAAGGATCTTTAATTCCAAGTATGGTAACGTGTCTTATTAAGGATATCTCCATATAAAGGGGTTATTAAATTTGGAAAGAAAAAGAACATAAGTCCTAGGTACATTAGTCCATTTGAAATATTCAAGTAGATATGAGTTATGGAATATCATATATCCATGTCAAAAAAACCTTCAAAAGTGTATTAAGTCTTAAATATATCACTTATAAGGAATTATATTACAAACATGTCACATGTTCTATAGTTTGATCAAGTTACGTTAGAGCCTAACATATCATATAATGAATATATGATTCAGAATCATGATATGAGAGAACATGTTTTGTGGAATCAAAAAAATGAATAGTGAAGGTTATTTAGAGGAATCAAAACGTATAAGAGACAACATGGGGGCCTAAGTATGAAATGATAAAGTCTTGTCCAAATTTTTTGATGGATTGATTTATAATTTCATGGATAAATTTTTTTTACAGGAGATGTAATAGTTGATAAATTCTAGTAACAAATAATCAAAATTTAGTACAACAAGGTAGTAAAAATCAAAAATATAGATTTATTCAGACTTTTATAACTAGTAATTGACAATAGAAAAAAGTAAATAATGAAAGTAAAACATAGATGTATCCTAACATATATTATCTAATAAAAATAATGGTTATAACAAGTACAGTACAAAATAAAAATATTAAAATCCATGGAATCAATATATTGAATGAAATAAAAACATAGTGTATAGTATAGGGGGTTTTATGAATGGATTTATAGTAAGGGAGAGTAAATATGGGTATTATATAACCATTGGTAATTATGATCGTTGGTGATATAGTCATTATTAAGTGAATATTAGAATTAGTGTATATTAAGGGTACTAACAAGAGTTAATTGATAGAGAGAGAAACTATGGCTTCAACTAGTATGATTATCCCTTATTAATTAAATTTATCAAATCTTGAGAATGAGGTATCATCACTAAGGTTTTCCCTCTACTAGGCCTAAACTAATCATAAATAATTACGATTCATGTCGAATCATATGTGAGATAAATTAAAGTTAGTATAAATAATTACCATATCAATGTTGGTCGAACTACCCCATGAAAGTTCCAAAATTTTACACCTTACCCTTAGGGATTATTATAGTGTAATAAGGGGTTATGTATTTAGGGGTTAAGATGTATTAATGTGTAAATTCTTCTAATAATGAAATGTTTCTTACTTTGATATCATATTTTTATGAAGTGAATCTTCCTTATGTAAAATTTAAAATTTAATTAATTATAGGATAACTTTAATAAAAATAATTTTGTATTTGGGATTAGGATGTCAAAATTAGTAAAGTGGTAAAATTTAAAAAAAAATTGGTCAAAAATACTAAAATATGATAAAAATGATGAAATGTGACGAAATATAGTAAATATGAAATAATATATATGTAATAATAACTAAAATAAACCAAGGTAGTGCCCATTGTATTTTTTTCACTAACCATTATAGTATATAATTAAGGGAGGTAATGGATATTTATGGTGGATAGTGGAGAACATGAGATAATGTAATAACAAAATAATCTATAATTTATTTTATAAAATTCCACTCACAGCACATATAAATACACACCCTCTTCTCATTTCTTATCATTATAAAAATTAAAATTATGTTTTCATATATCTATCAAGTATTATCTTTAATACCTCTATCTTTAATGTAAAAGAGTTTGGCTGGTTCTAGGGGTCATCTTTGGGTTAATAAGCTCAGGAGATGTATGGGTTCTTTTTCTATCTCTTTTCAATTCCTATTTACATTTCCATTATAGTATAATTTTCAAATTCAAAATATTATGCTAATATCATTATATGTACTTATTTTGTGATACCATATACATGTGATATCCCATTTTAGTCACCGTATACTCCATTCATATGCTTTATAATTCTAAAATTCTTTAAATAGGCATGAACCGCTATATTGTCCCATGACAAAAAAACCTATTTATTCCATATATTTATTGTATTATGGATGTATTATTTCTAATATGGATCCTTGTCTAAGGAAGGATTATAGAGATATATTATTTGGAGACTCTATTTGGTCTTAAGTGGATTAAACTCTATTTTGACACAAGTTCACCTTTTCAATCAAATCATACCGACTTGGAGGTTTCTCCTTATGAAAATTATATATCCCTAATGCATATCAAATATATATTATTATATAATCCTATTTTTAGAGGGAATTATTCCCTAATTTATTTAGTCTCCAACCATTTAAAATACATTAATTCAATTTCCTATACTCATTGATATTCATAATCTTAATAAGTTCATTATAACTACAATTTCATATTATTCACATGATAAGAGAATTTATTTTAATATTATGAATCTAGGATTATTCCTTATATGATTCATAGTAATTCTCCTATACATTCGTATTAATTCATTTTCAATGGAAATCTGTTGACATTCTCCTATAATCCCTTTCTCTATATTGGAAAATATTATAAGATAAGATTCATTTAGTAATTATGCTAAGTATTTTTATGGTGTTCATTATTGAACATCATTCCATGTATTTCCTTTACTCTCTTAGTATATGATTGAATTCATTGGAATTATATACAATGGTGGGGGAAAATAATTATGTATCCCCCTAGTGTATTGGTAGGTCTTATGGTACAACAAATATAGGGAAATTAGATCATCCATACACTTTATATATGATGTACTTGAACAAGGATTTGATGGTATATTTATGATGTTTTCTATTATGTGTTCCTACCATTTCCATAATTATGAGATCATTTATTTTTATCTACGTGATTGTTTATTTTCATGAAATCCATGGATTGTGTTATGTTTATGTATTCATTGATATTTCATAATTAATTTTCACTATATTTTTTATTCCATTATTACACCATGTTAACTTTTGTTGTATGTTATCCCTTACTAAGAGTTTGATCTCATGTTGTTGTTTTGTTTTCCATTTCACCAGATAAGGATGAGGAATATTATGTATGATTAGATCTATGGATAGTATTAATAGATAGTTATATATAATAAAATGATCTCATATTTGATGATGTATTATAATGTTATGTATCTAGTCTCTTAGGGACTACTGAAACAAGGGTTTTTCAGTCACTTTTTACCTCTTTCAAAAATAAAAACCTATAAACTATAGTAAAGGAGTGACCAGAGTTGTCTCCCAATGAGACTGTATTAAAGGTGCTTCTCTATCATGATTTTTATTATTATTTACTAGATATTATATTTATAATAGATATTTATAGGGTATAAATAGAACTAATCTAATTTATAAAATAACAAACATGAAAATGGAATACCAAAAAGATAGAAGTGAATGAAAAGTGAAAAAAAAGTTAGAAATTGAATAGTGGTTTTTCATAGTTATTCTTCTAATTAATCCATTATTCATTTCCTTGAAATTATTTCACTATATAAATTATCTCAAAACACAATTCAAAATCTCTAAATTGTGTCTATCATTAAGTTTGAAAAGTTGAAACCAATGAATGGTATATCAATAATCGACCTCCTTTCGTCAAGATCTGGTCAAAGTATTCAATAATTATAAAAAACATTGATAGATTCAAACCACTGTGTTGAAAATTCTCGATCAAGAATTGATAATATTCAAAAATGATAATTGAACAACAAACTCCTCACCGGACTAACCTAATAGTCCACACCTGATGAAAATACACACTAATCGGCAATGTATCGATCAAATAATTGAAGAGAAAATGAAATGAAATGATGGAAAAGTAATTATTAAACATCAATTTATTATATAAAAATTGTAAATCTTGATAAAATTTTATTTTAAAATAAAATATAAAAGATCATAATAAATTCACCAAATGAAATCATAAGGATCACCCACAGAAAAAACAGTTGATCATGTCAATGAAATGTGATCAAATCCATATCTTCTTGATCAAAAATAGGTATTCTTTGAGCTCATTAGAATATCTCTGGGTTATAACCTCAATTTGTCTACTTTGGTTGATGTAAAATTTATTTTGATGTTTTATTATATCAACCTTCTATCTTATCCTCTACCTTTGTGTCCCTTTTATTCTCCCTTAATATCACCAACAAAACCACCACCTAAATAAATAATAGTCCAAATAAATTATTTTTATTTTGGCCATTTTTTACTACTCGTGTATCTTTAACAAAACTCAATCTTTATTTCATTACATTTTACTAGACAACAAGCATTTTTTATTATTTTTTACTATTTATTATTTTTAATTTTATTTTTACTCCAACTTATTTGCCTCCTATCACACAATTATGTGGCACAATTATACAACTTTGTCTACAACTAGATTCTAGCATACCCTATGACTTGAAAAAAGTATTAATCTTATTCACCCACATATCTTTATAACATGTAAATAGATTCAACATATATAATAACACACAACTGATTTCACTCTTTGAATATTGAGTTTGTGATGGATTTGAAAAAATAATAACCTTCTCGACCTTGGGTTCGATAATTTCAAAGAAATCAATCATTATTCCATGAGGTAAATGATATTCCACAAACAAAGATCAGTTTATAATTTACTCTTCAGTTGGTAGAACCTCATTGGGAAATTTCCCTGAGCACAAAACATGTATCTTCACAAAATTACACAGTTGTATAACTAGAATACATGAATCCCTTAACCTCTTTACTGAAGATCTTGTTTAATCAATCATGGAGGAATCCTTGGTGATCATTCTCACTAGCTTCATCAAGACCCAATATGGAATCAATGTAGTAATGGTGAAGAACATGTTAGAATACTTGGATGAATTTTTTCACGGTATATCTGGGCTTGGCATCATCTTCTCCATCGATGGTGGATCTGGTAATGGCATTGACATGTGGTTAGCCTTCCTCAGTCTACTCCAAAGTGGTCGATTATCCTCTTTATTCCAGAATCAATAAATCTCATCATAAAATTTTGGATACATCACTGATAATCTTTTTTATATATCTAGTTCCATCGGCTAGTGATAGGTGTTCTTTGATTGTGCCATTGTTTCCATCCTTTGTCTCAACTGCAGATTTGGTTTTAAACCAGTTGCATGGTCAGCCTCCAACAGATCTATAGTGTTCATTTTTATCATACTCGTATTTGAAGAACTTCATCGAAACTATGTTCATATCTAGTTCCCTAACTTCAATATCAAGTGATGTGGCCACTTTAGAACTTTTATCTTGATTTTAGTGAGCTAATCTTGTTCTCAGTTAGTCAGATCATCACTAGTTCTGAAATTCAGCGTTGCATAGAAGATGATTTTGATATGTGGTCCACATAACCAATTATTTGGATACTTAGTTCCCTTAAATAAGGTTACTTGGGTTCCTCCATTTTCATACATCATGGTTTCTTTGTAAATACCCTATGTGAACAGCCCCTTTAAATTTAGCTAAATGTTGGGCAGTGTAAAATGGCAATGTGAATTTCCCAGAAATCGCATGCATGGATGGCCATTCCAAATTTAGATACATCGCCACTATATCCAAAATAAATAATTTGATTAAATGATAAATTAATAGATTATAAAATCACCAAATAGTTTAATCAATAATTTAGTGTTTAATTAATTAAAACATAGAAAACATTAAATATATTAAATTCAAAATAACTAATTGTTAAATCAATAAAGATTAAAAATATTAAACAACATGAATAAAATATTTAACAAAATTATTTAATTATATAAATAAAGAAATGATAAAAATTAATTAAATAGTTAAATTTTTATTTTTATTATATTACTAATTATTAATTTATTTAATGAAAACAAATTAATTACTAATCTATAATAAACTAATTAAATATAGAAAATAAGGAAAAAATAAATTGAATATACAAAAAATAAAAATAATAAATAAATATTTTAAAAGAATTATCAAAATTAAAGAATAAAAAAAAATTTAGAAAAACTATAATTAAACAAGAGAAAAATTTATTAATCATAAAATCATTATTTTAAAATTTTTATTATTTAAAATTAAAATTAATAACAAATTAGATTAACACGTTAAAACATTGTTTTAACAACAAAAACAAAATTAAATTAAAGATATTATGTGGAAAATTGTATCAAAATATTGTCACGTAAATTACTCCACACTAATGGTTTACTTGTCTATAAGTAAACAATGAGTCAAACTTAGTGGAATGAAATAAATCTTAAATTTGAAATACTGTATAGACATAAAAAATTGGTTTTAAAAATGATTTTTTCCCTCGAATTTCATCAGTTGATTCAAATATTTTACCCTCAACAAATTAAGTGTTTTATAGTTAAAATATAATTCTTGTTTTACAAAAATGATTGACCTTAAAATTTTGAATTCAGATGGAACCAATTTTAATTTTCATTCAACTGAAAGTCCAAATGTCTCTTTACCCTTATTAGAATAGACTCCCATAAATTAGCAAACAAAATAATTTAGACACACTTCTTCGATGATCAAACTTAATAAATTAAAAGGAGTATAAATAACTCATCCATTATCTTAAATAATAAAATAAAGAGTTCAACCTGGATTAGGATTTTCATTTCACAATCCATTTTAATACATATCTTATGTGTTAAATCCAATTTCAAAAAAAATGCAATGGTAATTGTATGACATTTACACAATTATTTTACCAAAATCAATCACTTTTTAAGAGTGAAATGAAAAAAAATACTCAAATATATCCAGGGGTAATATAGAATTAAACTCCTTAAATTTTCTATATATACTCAAACATTAGAAAAAATTTAAACCCATTGATAATTTTTTATTGTAACTTTGGAAAAAATAAAATTTAAAAAAAATAGGGGTTTTAAATAGGCTCACATTGTGGTACAGTTTTAGAACATTGAAACACCCTCTCCCCACACTAAAGAAAAACATTATTCTTAATTTTGAATCCAAGTTAGAGAAACACATGTTAATTCATTTTAAAGTTCAAAAAGATTTAGCAATTAAATAGATTAGAAACATGTTCGAAGGGTTACATAAAATATTTTAGTGTTTTTTCACACAACATAAATAAAAAAACTCACAAAATGTTCAAATGTATTCTATTGGTTACCACTTCAATCATTCATCACAAAAAATATAGTATGTATACCAGTGCATGTTCAAGGAAATATTCAGTAAATCCAAAAGTATTTTAGCACTAATACACAATCAAAATGAACTAATTTAATGGAAGTAAACAGTATGTTTAACCATTATTTATATCATGAAAAACTATTTCATTTCATCTCTTTAAAAATAATTAATATTCAATTAGAAGCAACATAAAAACAAATTATAAAAGCATGTAAAAGTGAGAATATTTTTAAACTCAAAAACCCCTTGAATTAGAAGATATTTTCTTCCATAATTCCAATTAAATTAACCCCTTCATCACTTTGAAAAAGTTCATCTAGTTAATCATCTTCAATATCCTAAACATGAAAACAAATTAAAATTATATCTAAGAAAAAAAAATTCAACTTTACTAAAATAAAACTAGAGTTAAGAAAGTGAGGGGATGATTCAAAATCCCACATCTTGTAGCTTCTCTTGAGAAATGTAGATCATTAAAATTCTTATCTATGAAGTGGAGAGAAGCCTAAATTTAATTAAAATAGTGAAAAAAATAGAGAAAATGATGGAAATTCTTGGAAAGGTATGTACACAGCTGTTTTCCACTTTATTTTTTATAAGAAAAACTAGTACAATTTAAAATTATATTGAAATTTAAAGACAAGAACTGAATGTTAAATGGAAAAAAAGAAGTTAATGGAAATAAATCTTGGTTTAACCCCCCCCCCCCCCCCAATATGTGATGTTTTTAATATTTTCTACAGCTAGACATCTCATTGTTCATCCTTAATCCATCAGTGTATGGGACTTATGTTGTAAGAACCTCCACATCTTCTCTTTTTTTTAGTCATGTTTCTTCACTTTTTTATGGGGGTCCCATTTTAAATAATAGTGTTTCAATCCCCTTAATTTTATGGTTCATATTATTATTTGGTTATATAAAAATTATATAAGGGCCCCCTCCACTACTTCTTCAGGGAAAAATGTGTCCCCATGTCCCTCTATGCCTTTTAGGGACATCTTCAAAAGAAAGAAAATTTTCTGCTTTTCTCTTAATCAAATAGTATCCTCATCAATTTCTAGATTAAAATATTATTATAAATTGACGATATTGAAATCCTATTATCACCTATATTCTCCTTGATTTATTCATACATTAAACATTCTTTAACAAACACTTCCAATTCATCCTTGTATGATGAAAAGGGTACCAAATCTATAGTGTAATAATAAGGAGATTTAGTTGAAATCTCATATTCAAAAAGATCTAAACAAGAAAGTTATGAAATATTGAGACACCCTAAAGATAAATGGTTAGAAGAACTTTTTCATATTTCATAACCATAGGTAAATCAATTATATTAGGAATTTAATGTATGTAAATTTCAGCCTCATCCACTTGGATTTCTTCTTCAAAATTTGATAGTTAAGATCTCATACATGGAACTCATGGAAAAAGTGTGAAAACTCATGAATTTATTTAACCAAAGAATCTAAAAATTATTGATTTATATCCTCTTTATATTCTTATATCATTGTTTTAAATTCATTTTTATTCAAAATTTTTAAAATATCCCTAGTTTTTTAGAAAAAATATATAACATCATAATCCAAGGTACAGACAAATTAAATTGGTTCTTTATTTTTTTTTAAGTTATGTTGTTTTTTTTAAACATGTTTTCTTGTAATTTTTTTAAACTTCTTGGAATCCGCCATAGAAATGGATCAAATTGAAATGATGGTTTTTAGTTTTTTTACCTCTTTCAAAAATAAAAACCTATGGACTGTAGTAAACCAGCGACTATGGTTGTCCCCCAATGAGATTGTATTTAAGGAGGTTCTCTGTCACAATTTTTATTATTACTAACTAGATATTTTATTTCTAATAGGTATTTATAAGGTAGAAATGGAACTAAAATAATTTCTAAACTAACAAACATAAAAATAAATAGACCAAACAAACAAAATTGAATAAAAATTAAAGAGAAGTTGGGAATGAAATAGTATATTTTCCTAGTGATTCTCCCAATTCATCCATTCTTCAATGCCTTGAATTGATTTCACTCAATAAATTCTCTATACACACAATTAGAAATATCTAAACTATGTGTCTTGTTATGTTTTAAAATATGAATCCAATGACTAAGATATCAGTAGTCAACTTTTTTTATCCAGATTTGGTCAAAGTACTCAACAATCACCAAACACTTTGACATATTCAATCCGTTGTGCTCAAAATTCTTGATCAAGAATTGAGAAGCTTAAAAATGATAATTGAACAAAAAACTCCTAACTGAACTCACCTAACATTCTGTACCCAATGAAAAATACACACTAATAGATAAAGTATCGTTCAAATAATGGAAGAGAAAATGAAAAAAATGATAGAAAAGGAATTATCAAACATCAATTGGTTATCTAACAATTCTAAATTTGGAGAAAATTATAGTTTCAAAGAAAATATAAAATATTGGAATGATTTCACCAAAATAAATCATAAGAATCAGCCATTAAAAAATTAGTTGATCATGTTTAAGAAACACCATCATCTTTTGATCTTCATCTTCTTGATCAAAAATAGGTTTTTTTGACCTCATCGGAATATCTCTCAGTTCTTCCCTTGGTCACTTTTCTTCGGTTGATGTAAAATGTGTTCTAATTTATGTTGTTGTCTACCTCCTCTCTTCCCCTACCCCTTTTCATCTATTTTATTCTCCCCAAATATCATCAAAAAAACCATCACCTAAATTGGTGATTTTCTAAATAAATGATGCCTTTTATGGACTTTTGTTGCTACTCATGTCTCTTTAACAAAACTTGGTCTGCATGTCATTGATTTATACCAACCAGTAATCAATTTTTTTTAGTTTTTGTTATTTATTATTTTTACTTTTATCTTTTTTCACGACCTTCCTTCACCAATATTAGAGAAGGGATAGCAGATTTCCATGCTATTACGGCCCAGCACGATCCCTGAAGTCCTCCTGGAAACTTGAAAGTAGTTTTATATACATATGGTGAGCATACAAGTATACCCAGTTAGGAAAACCAAAGACTCTCGTGCACAAGTGGGGAGGCATTCTAATGCCCTATGAGAAAAGAGACAACCAAAACACCTAGCAAGGAAAACTATACACCCAAGCCTCACCAAGGAACACTCCCAAAATAATGAAAGTCAAGTAAAGTATAGTAATAGCACATCGGTGTTTGGGTACCCCGGGCCACTTTCCCACTGGTTATTGAAGACATCCTACGCATCGAAAAAATCCAGCCATTCTCATCGCAGTCCCACTGCCACACCCAGCCCACACACACCTAGGCCACTACCACACATCCCGCCCGCAAACACCTAGGCCACTACCACACATCCCACCCAAAAACAACTAGGCCACAACCACCATGTGTAACCATGCCTGCAAACACCTGGTCTAGAACAACCACTCCCACGCCCGAAGACACCTGGGCCTTATCCCGAAGATTCTTAGGAAACAGCATGCCCGCACACACCTGGGCCAACTACCACAGCTATCCTGCCCGAAGAATCTTGGTCTATAATGGACCTCATTCCATCACAAGCTGCCTAAAGAGTCTTGGGATATTCGGGAAAGGGATCAGAAAATGAGCTAATAACTAGCCACTCATAGGATTGTTGGGAAAAACACCCTCCCCCATGAAATGGGGTTGTTCGGCACTAAGTGCTCAACTTGGGTGGGGTGCGAATAAGAAACATAAGAACTAAAATTATATGTATAGGTAACAAGAACTCATCCCAACCTAGGTTTTCCGAATCCAACCTAAGCACAAACACCCTGTTACTATTCATTCATAAAAGAAAAGTACAGCACTCACGACCAAGTCACAACTCATCCCCAAAACCAATTACACATTTAACTCGTTCTTTTTTTCATGTTCAAGTGATCCCATTTAGGTGAATTCTTCACTACTGGGCAACTAACAGGAATAATCACAAGCTAGAGAAAAAGAAACATCCAAACAGCAATTTAAGCATTCATACCCAGTTCTCTTGTAAAGTCACAACAACAAAGGGATCAGTGAGATCCCTCGAAGTACTGGAACCAAACCAAGCCTCAAGATAAATCCCCACACCGCTTCAAATTCACAACCAATAACCTTGATACAGCGGAGGATCCCATCCTCACCCACATCACCCCATGAGTATCAAACAGTACAACACTCCTACTACCATAACATAGTAGTGAAACTTCCAGGTTCAAGCACAACATTCACGAAGTTTTCTTATTTCTTTTTGGTTAACCGGGGTGATCACACAAGGTTTTTTGTTCACTGTACATTCATTTAATCGGCCAAGTTTACGTGATTAACCAAATTCTCATATTGGATCCACTCAATCAACACAGAAGACGGTGGTTCATTAATGCACAAATAAATACCACCAACGGTCGTGATTTTCAGTGGGCATAGGCCCATATAATTCACAGCATAAATAATCAATGGTAAGGAAAAAGCAGTAGAACATCGATCACACCCCACCTTCATTCTTTAAGGGTCTGTTCATTATCTTCATTAAGTTTGGTTTCTTCAATCCCCATAGAAACAATATCATACCCACCCCGCATGATACACAGTAAGGAGAGACGAAGGAAAAACCCCTACCTGGTTGATCAAGGATCGAAGTTCTTCTCCATGCACCAAGAACTGGGGATGCACGACTTTATGGGGAGGAATGTCGGGGACTCCAAGGGTGAGAATAAAAGCTTCGGTACAGGTGCACCACTTGCCTCGGGAAGGGGAACTCCAAACGCACCAGGAAGAAAGAAGACCAGCCAAGAGGAAAAGAGAAAGAAGAAGAAGAAATTCCTGCACGATATAAGGATGAGATCCTGTTGTCACGAGATATATAATTTTGAATGGCTATAAAGTCATATCGTGGTTTCACCATGCGGTTGGGTGGTTACACACGACTGAATTAATTTTTATTTAATAACTCCCATTGGGAAAAGGTAGTAACAGCTGTGACTTTGAATGATTTTATATAAATAGAGGGGAAATGTTACACGGGAACACGGTTGGGTCTGTTGAGGTTCACCCCGTTCTTAGGAATTTGAACATTGATTATGGGTTTAAAATAAAATGGCCTTGAACCATTTCAAAAAGGTTAAAAAGGGATAAAAGTGGCGTTACGGGAAAATCTGTAGAGGAAAAACTCGACAAGGCTGTGTGACACCGACCAGTCGCACACCGATACCGATCAGTGTCCCCCTAATCGGTCTCACCTATTAATGGAACACTGATCAGTCGCACCAATCGGTGGCACACCGATCGGTCTCACCGATCGTGTCTCGTCGGTCGGTCACACACCGAAATGGCGTCCTACCACCGAGGAACCACCTTAGGATCCGAAATTTGGAAAATGGATGGTCCATGAGGGTCTGGGCCATTACATCAGATACCTCTCAAACTATTCTCTCCCTCGAGAATCAAAACCAGACCCGAAGAAAAGAAGGGGTCCGAACAACCACTTTGAAAGATACCTCTCAGGAGTGAACCTCTCCGACATATAGGAACACCTCCCCCTTAAACAACCATGAAACTTTAAAGGGGTAAAGTTTTATAATCATATGGGTTAGGGAGTTTCTCTATCCATGTCAAGATACTATCCACTTTGGGCGGCACTAACTCGCCCTCACGGGTTTAATCGCATCCACCTTAATGCGTCTTGATTAGGGATCGGGTCCTCTCCTCCCCGTAGTCAGGACTTTTCACATGCATCTAGAAAATAAGTAAAATCATACATTCTATATTCAACAAGGTAAGGTGTTCCATCACAAACAAGTATAACAGAACAAAACCCAAAATAGCTCTGGGTATTGGGCGTGCATCTGTGCCTCCTGTTCCCAAGTACTTTATTATAGCCCACCATGTCTCCACAACACGCGAACTAGAGGAATGGTCCGTCCATGGAGCACCTTCTCTTCATGATCCTCGATCCTCACCAGTCTTTCCACAAAAGTCATGTCATCCTCGATATCCATCTTTCCCCGGTCTAGGATGTATGAAACGTTGTGTAGATACCGTTAGAGTTGTGACACATGGAAGACTTCATGTATCCTTAGTAGCGGCGGTGGTAGCGCTAACTGATAAGCCACTTCTCCTACCCACCGTAGCACTTTGAATGGTCCAATGAACCTTAGAGAGAGATTACTCCCCCTACCAAACCTCTGTTTCCCACGCCGAGGGGAGACCTTCAAGAATATGTGGTCCCCGACCCCGAATCCAAGGGTCTCCTCCTATTATCGGTATATGACTTCGGCCGATCCTGATTCGCCTTCATCCTCTCCCGTATAAGATGAATCTTCTCTGTTGTGATCTGAACCATCTCCAGGCCAAGAACACTTGTTCCCCCAACCTCGGTCCAGCACACGGGTGAGAGACATGGCCTTCCATACAAGGCTTCGAACGGAGCCATGCCAATGGTAGAGTGATAGATATTATTGTAGGCAAACTCTACTAGAGGAAAGTATCACACCCACGATCCCCCAAAATCTAGAATACATTCTTGTAGCATATCCTCCAACATTTGGATGGTGTGCTCTATCTTTCCATCTGTCTGGCAATGGAAAGCAGTTCTAAGACGTAGCTGGGTTCCAAAAGCATGCTGCAATCCCCTCCAGAATCATGAGGTAAACCGTGCATCCCTATCTGAGACTATGGACCTCAGAACTCCATGAAATTGCACCACCTCATACACGTACCACCGTTCTAAGGCATCCACTACACCCGACTCCTTGACCACCAGAAAGTGAGCCGATTTCGTCAATCGGTCCACCACTACCCAGATAGCGTCGCATCCTCCTTGAACCTTGGGTAGCCCTGTGACGAAATCCATCAAGATATCGTCCCACTTCCACTAGGGGACATCCAAAGGTTGTAACATACCACCTGGAACATGGTGTTCAACCTTAACCTACTGACACACTAGGAACCTATCCATGAACTCTGTCACTGCCCGCTTTACCCCGGGCCACCAGAACTGACCCTTCAAGCCCTGGTACATCTTGTAAACTCTCAGGTGCACTGCTAGGGGTGAGTTGTGGAACTCACCAAGAACCCTTTCGTGCATCGCCTCTGGAACAAACATCTTTCCTCAGAAAATCATCTGATTCTGACTATCCTTCATCCACCTTTCCAGAGCATCACCTTGGTTAACCCGGTCAAGCATCACTTCACTCTCTATGTCTCCCCACTGAGACTCATCCACCTGTCGTAGTATAGAATATTGCACTTTCATCTAATACAAGCAACCCCTACCACTATCCATCCTCACATCTAGGTGCATGGAAGCTAACTCCTCCATCGCCTTCCAATTATTTGCCGACTCTTGAACCACATCCTTCTGTGACTTCCTGCTCAAGGCATCGGCTACCACATTTCCTTTTCCTGAGGTGTAGGAAATATTGAAGTCGTAGTCCTGAAGGAACTTCATCCACCTTCACTGCTGCAATTTCAGGTCCCGCTGGGGGAAGATATACTTCAAGATTTTTTGATCCGTGAAGACTAAGAAGCGCTCCCCGATGAGATAATTTCACCACAAATTTATTGAAAAAACGACCGCCACAAGCTCCAGGTCATGGGTGGAATAATTACGCTCATGAGGACATAACTTTCTAGACCCATAAGAGATCACCCCTTGTTGTTACATCAGCACACACCTGAGGCCTTGTCCTGAAGCATCACATAACACCTCATACGCTGCCCCTTCTTCTGGAAACCTCAGCACTGGGGAACTCACCAACTTCTCCTTCAGATAACTGAAGGCTGCTTCGCACTGCCCATTCCACACGAAAGCCTAGTCCTTCTTGGTCAAAGCTTTAAAAGGTGCTGCAACTCGTGAGAAGTTGGGTACGAACCTCCGGTAGTAACCTGCTGGTCCAAGGAAACTACGAACCTCTTCTACGTTCTTGGGTGATTCCCCAGAAACAACCGCCTCGACCTTTGATGGGTCCACTGCTATTCCCTGCTCGGACACCACGTACCCAAGGAAGTGCACTTCTCGCATCCAGAACTTGCACTTGGACAACTTCCCATAGAGTTGGTGTTGTCGGAGGACCTCTAAAGTCGTCCTTAGGTGCTCAGCATGATCCTCCTCTGACCTCGAGTAGATTAGGATGTCATCAATAAACACAACTATGAACCGGTCCAGGTATTCCCGGAAGATGGAGTTCATGAGCCCCATGAACACAACTAGAGCATTTGTAACGCTGAATGGAATGACCACAAACTCAAAGTGCCCATATCTGCATCTAAAGGTAGTCTTTGAGATGTCACCTTCCTTCACCCTCAACTGGTGATATCTCAATCGCAGGTCAATTTTGGAGAACCACCCTACCCCTTTTAATTGGTCAAAAATGTCATCTATACTTAGGAGAGGGTAACGGTTCTTGACCGTTACCTAATTCAGTCTTCGGTAGTCTATGCATAGCCTGATACCACCATCTTCCTTCTTTGCGAATAAGACTGGAGCACCCCATGGGGACGCACTTGGTCGAACAAAACCCTTCTTCATCAGATTGTCAATTTGAATCCGCAACTCCCACAACTCGGAAGGTGCCATCCAGTAGGGAGCCATTGAAATCGGACAGGTACCAGGTTTCAAGTCTATCCCAAACTCAACATCATGTCGAGGGGGTAGAGTTTCCACCTCTTCCAGGAAGACGTCCATAAACTCACTGATGACCCCTGGAACTTCCACCATTTCTGTATCCACCGACTCCACTGATAGCTCAGCTAACAAGGAAAGGAGGGGCTCCTCTCGCCTGCTGCTTTTCTGGAAACCCTGCTCGCCGATGAAAGTTATGTGTTGGCCGCCCAAATCTGAAAATACAACCCTTCCTCAGAATCAGTCAATGACGGAACATGCAGAGAACATCCAGTCGTTGCCTAGGATTACATCGTAAGGTTGTATCTGCAACAATAGAAGATCCCTGATAGACTGATGTGGCCCTATCATCAGTTTACACCCTCAGAAAACATAAAACAATTCGGTCTGACCTCCGACTGGTGTACTCAACACCAGGGGCACTGGAATTCTCTCAGCATCTAGACCCAGAGCACATGCCAGACTGGGCGCAACAAAGGAGTACAAATCTCCTGTATCGAACAGGGCATAGGCAAGTGTACTAAACAAGCTGATCGTACCTCGAACAACTTCCGGCCCTGCTGGAGCTGCTGCTTTTGCGGTGTGTAACTACCCACGCCTAGCTCCCCTACCCCTTGGATGTCGTTCGCCTCCCCGACCGCGCCCTGGTCGAGGTCCTTGAGGAGCGCCCTAAGGTCGGCCTCCTCCTGTGATGTCTTCCCTCAGAGGAGCAGGAGCTCGCTGCCCCTGCTGCTGCTGCTGAAAGGGTCTAGCTAAAAACTGCTACTGCTGAGGTGGGTGTTGAACCTACCCACCACCGTCGTACTGCACTCTATCCGGGCACTGATTCCGAAGGTGCCCATGGCTTCCACAGACGAAGCATCTCGGTCCTGGGCGGCGAGGTCCAGGAGATTGGAACTGGAACTGCTGAGGCCTGCTTCCTGCTGGTCAAAACCTAGAGGACCCTGATTCTAGAGGCCTGCTGCTGACGGTCTTCCCCTCCGACGAGCCCAACTGGATTCCATCTCGTGATACACCTCCCAGCATGTGCATCCTCTCCACCACTTCAGCCTTCTTATAAACCTCCAAGTATTTCAGTAGGGTGAAGGGAGTAATAGCATACTGAAGAGAAGGTCGAAGTGCCTCCTTCAAACATCTCACCTGAGACTCCTCATCTGGAAAGAGGTATGGATCAAAGTGGATGAGATCCTTGAACTTGATCCCCAATTCTCTCACTGACATGATCCCTTGATAGAGGGAGAGTAGCTCCTGCCTCTTCTCAACCTTCATCGTGGAAGAGAGTAATTACACCCGGAACTCCTTCTCAAAGTCATCCCACGTCACCTCAGCCTCCCTCTTCTCCCCAAGATAAAGCTCCCACCATTTACGTGTTTCTCCGCGCATCTGTCTCACAGCCAGAGGAACCCAGCACTCTGTCGGAGGCTGAATTAAGATGAAAGATATCACTAGCTCCTCAATCCATCTCTCTGTCTCCACATCTGAGACGCTACCCTCGTACTTCCCAAGGGTCTGCCGCTGAAAGGCAAGAAGTGTCATCTGCCACTGATCGTCCTCCTCTCGGTCAGCCCTCTGTCGATCAACCAAATCAACCTCTGGGGCCTCAATCATCCGCACTACTCGTGGTCATCTACCTGGTTCCATAGCTGTAAGGTAAACAAGGAATGCATAAGCCCGAGTAGTGTAGAATATTGTTCTTAAATTTTCTTAGGATTATTATTCATTTTAAATTCCCAAAATACCCATGAAACTCAAGAACACTGGTCATTGTGATGCGTGTACCTTCTCTAGGGTCTCTACCCTACAATTAGTACAGCGTCAATTGGTCATTTGGTAGTCCTAGATTCCTTGTATCAGATCACGGGGGGCCCTAAAATCTCGTGTCCTAGCTGGTCTTACCTGAACTAATTCACGTACCAAGATCACCCAACACTATTGCCATACCATCCCATGCAATCTTCACTGTGCCTAACTCCAGACCCCATCCTATCTCTCAACCTCCACTCTGATACCATTATTTCATGAACCGCCTTCACCAAAATGCGATAAGGGACAGCAGATTGGCATGCCCTTCCTTCTTCAAGTTGAAGGAGAGATAATGACCCCCAAGACCCGCCTTCAATAGGTCCCGAAGTGGCGACTAGCACCAAGGGTATAGAATCACACACAAGATAGAAGGCATTACCCTTTTTATTTATTATGATCAGGAGATAAGATAGTGAATCCCAAAAATTCCAAAACTGGAGGTAAAAGTAAAGCCAAAGAAAAACCATAAACATATGCATGTTACAAAGTAAATACCACAAGTACAAGGAGACTAAAAAGGTAAAGTACCAAAGAAAAGAAAAAAACAGAAACTGCAACTGTCCCAACATCTGAGCTAGTACGGCCCATCACGATCCCTGAAGTACTCTTGGAAACATAAAATCAGTTTTATATATGTAGGTTGAGCATACAAGTATACTCAGTAAGGATAACCAAAGACTCTCGTGCACAAGTGGGGAGGCATTCTAATGCCCTGTGAGAAAAGAGACAACCAAAACACCTAGCAAGGGAAACTATCCACCCAAGACTCACTAAGGAACACTCCCCAAATAAAGAAAGTCAAGTAAAGTATAGTAATAGAACATCGGTGTTTGGGTACCCCACGCCACTTTCCCACTGGTTATTGAAGACATCCTACAAATCGAACCAATCCCACCATTCTCATCGCAGTCCCACTGCCACACCCTGCCCGCACACACCTCGGCCACTACCACACATCCCGCCTGCAAACACCTAGGCCACTACCACACATCCTGCCCAAAAACACCTGGGCCACAACCACCACGCGTAACCACGCCCGCAAACACCTGGGCTAGAACAACCACTGCCACGCCCGAAGACACCTGGGCCTCATCCTGAAGATTCTTGGGAAATAACATGCCCGCACACACCTGGGCCAACTACCACAGCTATCCTGCCCGAAGAATCTTGGGCTATAATGGACCTCAGGCCGTCACAGCCTGCCCGAAGAGTCTTGGGATATTTGGGAAAGGGAGAAAAAAAGGATCTAATAACCATCCACTCATAGTAGTGTTGGTAAAAACACCCTCCCCCATGAAATGGGGGTGTTCATCACTAAGTGCTCAACTTGGGTGGGGCGCGAATAAGAAACACAAGAACTACAATTATATGTCTAGATAACAAGCACTCATCCCAACCTAGGGTTTCCGAAGCCAACCTAAGCACAAACACCCTGTTACTATTCATTCATAAAAGAAAAGTACAGCACTCACGACCAAGTCACAACTCATCCCCAAAACCAATTACCCATTTAAAACATTCTTTTTTTCATGTTCAAGTGATCCCATTTAGGTGAATTTTGCACTACTGGGAAACTAACAGGCATAACCACAAGCTAGAGAAAAAGAAATAGCCAAATAGAAATTTAAGCATTCACACCTAGTTCTCTTGTAAAGTCACAACAATAAAGGGATCAGTGAGATCCCTCGAATTACTAGAACCAAACCAAGCCTCAAGATACAGCCCCACACCACTTCAAATTCACAACCAAAAACTATGACACAGCGGAGGATCCCATCCTCACCCACATCTCCCCATGAGCATCAAATAGTACAACAAGCCTACTACCATAACACAGTAGAGGTTTTCTTCTTTCTTCTTGGTTAACCGGGGTGATCACACAAGGTTTTTTGTTCACCGGATGTTCATTTAATCAGCTAAGTTTATGTGATTAACCAAATTCTCATGTTGGAGTCATTCAATCATCATAGAAGACGGTGGTTCATTAATTCACAAAGAAAGACCACCAACGGCTGTGATTTTCAGTGGACCTAGGCCCACACAATTCACAACATAAATAATCAAGGGTAAGGAAAAAGTAGCAGAACATCGATCACACCCCACATTAATTTTTTAAGGGTCCGTTAATTATCTTAATTAAGTTTGGTTTCATCAATCCCCGCATAAACAATAGCATACCCACCCCGCATGATACACAGTAAAGAGAGATGAATGAAAAACCCCTACCTGGTTGATCAAGGATCGAAGTTCTTCTCCACGTGCCAAGAACTGGGGATGCGCGACTTGATGGGGAGGAACATCAGGGACTCCAAGGGTGAGCAGAAAATCTTTGGTACAGGCGCCCCACTTGCCACAGGAAGGGGAACTTCAAACGCACCAGGAAGAAAGAAGACCAGTCAAGATGAAAAGAGAAAGAAGAAGAAGAAATTCCCGTACGATATAAGGATGAGATCCTGTTGTCACAGGATATGGAATTTTGAACGGATATAAAGTCGGATCGTGGTTTCACTACATGGTTGGGTGGTTACACATGACTAAATTAATTTTTATTTAATAACTCTCATCGGGAAAAGGTCGTAACAGTTGTGACTTTGAAGGATTTTATATAAACAAAGGGGAAACATTACGCGGTCACACAACTGCATCCGTTGAGGGTTTCCCATTCTTATGAATTTGAACATTTATTATAAGTTTAAAAGAAAATGGCCTTGAACCACTTAAAAAGGTTAAAAATGGATAAAAGTGTCATTACGAGAAAAGTTGTAGAGGAAAAACTTGACAAGGGTGTGTGAAACTGACTGGTCGCACCGATCGTGTCTCGTCAGTCGGTCGCACACCGAAATGGTGTCCTACCACCGAGGAAACACCTTGGGATTCAGAATTTGGAAAAGGGATAGGCCATGAGGGTCTAGGCCATTACATATTTCCTCTAACTTATTGACCACCTATCACACAATTATACAACATAGTTATGCAGCTCTATCAACAACCAGATTGATTCAAGAATGTCCCGCTGCTTGACAAAAACATTCATCTTCTTCAGTAAAAGAACTATCCAACATGGAAATGTCGGTGACCAGTGTTATTTGATTTCACCTTCATTTCTATCCTTAGGATCAACCACAGATCTAGTTTCAAATCATCGCATGGTCAGCCTTTAGTGGATCTGGTGTCATCACCTTCATCAGACTCGGATTTGAAGCGCCTGCTCGGAATTGTGTTCAGATATGATTCCCTAACTTTGGTATCCATATATGTGGTTCCCTTCAATAAGGTAACTTGGGTTCCTCAATTTGGATACAAGACGTTTTCTTTGGAAATCCTCTATGTGGACTACCCTCTTTGAATTTGGCTACATTTTGGGTAGTGGAAAATGGCTATCGAAATTTCCCAAAAATCACTTACATAGATGGCCATGGAAAATTTAGATATGTCCCCACTGCATCCAAAATAAATAATTTAATTAAATAATAAATTAAAAGATTATAAATTCATCAAATAATTAAATCAATAATTCATTTTTTTAATTAATTAAAACATAGAAAAAAATAAATATAATAAATTCAAAATTTTAAATTATGAAATCAATAAATATTAAAAATATTAAACAAAGTGCATAAAATATTCCACAAATAATTTAATTATCTAAATAAATAAATGATAAAAATTCATCAAATAATTGAATTATAATTTTGATTATATTACTAATTATTAATTTATTTAAATAAAAGAATGTAATTACTAATCTACAATAAAATAATTAAATATAAAAAACAAGGAAAATATAAATTGAATATACAAAAATACACAAAAATAAATATTTTAAAAGAATTATTCAAATTAAATAATAATAATAACATTAAACGAAATTATAATTAAACAAGAGAAAAATTAATTAATCATAAAATCATTATTTTAACAGTTTTATTATTTTAACATCAAATTAACATTAAAGTAAATTAACTCATTAAACCAATATTTTAACAACAAAAACAAAATTAAATTAAAGATATTATATGGAAAAATTGTATCAAAATATGATCACATCAACTACTAAAACATAATCTTGGTTATATAATTTATTTTATTTTAATTACCATGAAATAAATTATCCACCAACTCTTGGTGATCAGGGTTGGGGGCTTTGCAATGATCAGTAAGAATGTAAAAGTCACCATTGGTTTGGATGGATGTGATATTATTCCTCTTCTAAACAACAATCTTCTTTGGTTTTCCATCATTCATTATTCTTGGAATAGTTACAACATTCTCTCACTCTATTTTTTATCATCTACCTACACTATAACATAAAATGCCTTTAGCAGCGGTTTTTTAGTGGTGGTTTACAAAACCTCCGCTAAACCTTTCGTTAAAAAGGTTTAGAGGCGGTTTATTAAAAATCGTCGCGAAAACCCATTTAGTTTTTTACATCGATGACACCCCCCCCACTTGAGCCAATACTCTCTCCCCCCGACTGTTGAGTCAATAAGGTTTTCCTTGTGACTTTTCCATTCATTTTTGTTTTGAAAATCACAAACACCTTATACTAATGCAAATCTATATTTTACTTCTCTAAGGAAAATTTCCTTAAGGAAATTTACTCTAACCTAGATTTCCTTATACATATCAATATTTTTCTTAAGTATAAAAATCAGATTCATACCTAAAACCTCAGAATCATATAATACTTGGATATGAAGCATTCTGTTTTAGGTTCCGAATTCTGGATATGAACTATAATGAAGTTCTACTCCGAATTCTGGATACGAACTCTAATAAAGTTCCATTCCGAATTTTGGATACGAACTCTAACAAAGTTCCATTCTGAATTCTGGATACGAACTCTGACAAAGTTCAAACCCCGAATTCTGGACTCCAAACTCCTATGAGTTCGACTCCAAACTTTTACTAGTTTGACTCCGAGCTTTTACTAGTTTGACTCCAAACTTTTACTAGTTCAACTCCGAAATTTTATGAGTTCGACTCCGAACTTTTACTAGTTCGGCTCCGAACTTCTACAAGTTTGACTCCGAACTCTGTAAGTTCAGATTCTGAACTCTGGTGAAACCAGACTCCGAATTTCCTTAGAAATTCAGACTCCGGATTTCTACAGAATTCAGGTTCCGAATTCCTATAAAATAGAATCTGAATATCTCTTTATTATAGGTTCCGGGCACAGCAGAAGCACGTTGTAGGATTTCCCAACTTTAATTTTAACGTTAAACGACGTTTAATCCGAGATCCGTCACGATATAAAATGCTGGATCTTCGAAATAGAACGAAGAACAGAAAAAGAAAAGAAGAGTCCTGAAACCCTCGAGATAGGATCATCATATGTTGGTTATAATTAATTTAATTAATTCAAATGAATTACCTCGATGGAATTCCTTGTTCGTTGATGTCTCTGGTCACGATCATGTGATCCATTGTTGCGTCGCAGAATCCAAGTATAGGATTCCTCTAGCAGTGATCCACACGTGCTCCACGTAGGATGTCGCCGAAGGAAACTCCAGGTGCTAGCGCGAAATATCCTTCGCTTGCGATGTCCTTCTTAGATCGCCTTGATCCTGTGGAGGATCTTACTTTAGTGACTTGAAAGCGTTCTTGGTGGAAAGGGAATTCTCTCTTGGCTTGGGAGTATTTCTAATCCTTTGTGCACAACCCAAATGGATAACCCCTATTTAGAATAATGTAATTGTTATTCATAATACTTGGAATAATAAAATGAATTAATTTCCCAAAAGCATTTAATTATTTAATTTAATTATTAGTAATTCCCCATGTCTTAATAATGACATTTGACCATCATTATTACTTGACATGCATCCAATGTATCACATTTAATATCATTTAATTAAATAAACAATAGTTTCTCACGAATCCTGAAAAAACAAACTACACGGTGTGTATGTAAAAACATACACGGCGTGTACTTTTATTTTTCCAGTTTTATTTATTTTCCTCCACCTCATTTATTAGACCTTGGGTAATGGATATTTATTTCTTAAATAAATGTAACTGAATTACTCACCAATAAATACATATTACTTCGCCCACAATATATTCTCTTGAATAACTAGTGTTGAAATAAATGCAATCAGACATCCTTGAATAATTATTAAGCCACAATTGGGAATAATATTTATTCAACTTGTTTAATTAATATTTAACTAAGATACATGGGTACACTTAGTGTGTGACCCTCTAGGCCTCTTTCTCAGTGGCATTAGGCAGAGCCTGCCTAAAGTCCAAGGTTAGAATCTAGAAACACGCCAAGGCACCCATAGAGAAATAAGTTAACGCCGCAATGATGTGTCACCTCCTACGAATGCTTACCGTGTAATATAATCCCTTTGTCTCGATATCTCTAATCAAGCGGGTTGCATTCTAGTGCCATCAACCTATGTTCTCAATTATTCTTTCTTTGACTTCCCGGAATTGAACTCACCTGTACCTTACCATGTTCATGGATTTATGTAGGCTATATCAATTCCATCAAAGGGCCTGAGATATCTACTTCCGTTATGGAACAGAAGGGAAAAATACTTTCTCGCATTATCTATTAATGAAGTATTACTCGTGACGCACCCAACGTATCCTACCTTGCTGCGAACAGTGTGTCGTCATATTTTTCTTCAATACATCTAAGTGCGCAAGTTGTAATACTCATTAATAATAATATTAAAGTCTAAGGACCAATACACATTTCCGCAGATAGGAACATCCAATGACACTATGAAATGTAGATTTCCTACTGGCGGGTCTCGTTCTCATAATATCCTCCTGGATATTACCAAGGGCGCACACCATGAGAAGGTGCCTCAAAGTTTTATGAATCCTCACCCCTAATGACCTGTATTATTTGTGCCCCTCAAATAATATCATCCGGCCATAGAAAATACTTTCAAGAATAGTGTTATGGAACTTCCGGGTTCTCATCATAGTAGGGATCTGCTATGACTCTTTAATGCAACAGCTATCCTTAGGACATCATCACATGCATTGTCACGCAGAAGAATAATCAAGATGTGATAAAGATTTAATTAATGAATAAAGTACAAAATAGTTGGTTCTAGGCCACCAACTCCAACAGACTCTCACTTGGACTAGAGCCAACTCCTAATAACCTTTAACCCGCTAGCTCTCACATGATATTCATGATTCTATTGAGATAGGCCTTTAGTCATGGGGTCCACCACGTTCTCTTCTATGGACACTCTGCTCACTAAAAATTCACCCCTCTGATATAAATCCCTCAAGAGGTGATACTTCCGAAGTATGTGCTTTGTCCATTGATGTGACCTTGGTTATTTTGCAAGAGCCACCGCTGCAGTATTATCACAATACAATGTAATGGGATCTTTACTACTATGCACCACATCTAGATCTTGTACAATGTTCCGAATCCAAACGGCTTCCTTGGTTTCATCAAAAGCCTCTATATACTCAGACTACGCTGTAGAATCGGCGACAACTGGCTGCTTTGAACTCTTCCAACTCACAGCTCCTCCATTGAGACAGAAACATATCCAGATTGTGACTTCAGATCATTCTGATCTGTCTGAAAACCAGCATCAGCATACCCTCTGATGACAAGCTCCTTGTCTCCTCCATACACCAGGAACATATCCTTAGTTCTTCTCAGATACTTAAGTATAGTCTTAACAGCAGTCCAATGTTATTCCCCTGGATCTTCTTGATATCTTCCTACCATGATCAGTGCATAGGCAACATCAATCCTGGTACATAACATGGCATACATGATGGATCCTATAGCCGAGGCGTATGGGATCTTTCTCATCATATCTTTCTCTTGTTGTGTCTGAGGACACATTTTCTTAGAAATATGTAATCCATGTGACACTGGAACCAATCCTCTGTTGGATTGTTCCATACTAAATCTCTTTAGTATCTGGTCAATGTATGTACCCTAACTTAGTCCAAGCAGCCTCTTGGATCTATCACGAATGATCTTGATCCCTAGAATGTAGGCTGATTCACCTAAATCTTTCATGGAGAAGCATTTTTTCAACCAGTCCTTAACTGACTGTAAGGCTGGTACGTCGTTTCCAATAAGCAATATTTCATCAACATATACTACTAGTATAACGACTGCATTCCCATTAAACCGCTTATAAACACATGGCTCACATTCGTTCTTAATGAAACCAAATTCCTTTATGGATTCATCAGATCGAATGTTCCATGACCTGGATGCTTTCTTTAATCCATAAATGGATTTCTGAAACTTGCAAACCCATTTGGCTTCACCAGGTGTCACAAACCCTTCCGGTTGTGTCATATAGACATCTTCCTGAAGGTTCCTGTTAAGGAATGTTGTTTTGAAATCCATCTGCAAAATCTCGTAGTCATGGTAAGCTGCTATGGCAAGTATGATTCTTATGGATTTAAACATGAAAACCGGTGAGAAGGTTTCATCATAGTCAATTCCTTGACGATGTCTGAATCCTTTATCCACTAGCCTTGCTTTATAGGTGCTAACTTGACCTTCCATGTCCATCTTTCTCTTGAATACCCATTTGCATCCAACAATCTTTACATCAACTGGCTCATCAACCAGAACCCAAACTTGGTTCTGATATATGGAATTCATCTTAGAATTCATAGCTTCTAGCCATCTTGTAGCTTCTGAGCTTTCTACTGCTTCCTTATAGGATAGAGGTTCATCATTGTCCAACAATAATGATTCACCATCCTCAATAACTAGGAAACCAAATCTCTCTAGTTCCCTTACCTCTCTTGAGATCCTACGTTGTACTTGTGTTTCTGGAACCTCTTCCACAGGGACCTTTGGAACTTGTTCCTATACCAACTCCTGTGTATCTTGAGCATCAACTTCATCGAAGTTAATCTTTCTCCCACTATCCTTCTTGAGGATGTTCTCCCTCTCAAGAAAGACGGCTTGTCTAGTGACAGTCACTTTCTTGTCTTGAGGGTTATATAGGTAATATCCTTTCATTTCCTTAGGATATCCTATAAAGATACACTTCGTGCCCTGGGGTGCTAGTTTGTTGCCAGATAAGGCCTTAACAAACGCCTCGCATCCCCATACATGTGTATATGACAAAATGGGTTTCTTTCCATTCCATAACTCGGAGGTAATTCCATTTGCCGCCTTAGTTGGTACTCGGTTTAATGTGTATGTTGCAGTTTGTAATACATATCCCCAAAAGGATAATGGAAGATCTGCATGACTCATCATCAACCTCACAATGTCTAACAAGGTGTGTTTCATCCTTTCACTAATACCATTCCACTGTGGTGTATAAGGAGGAGTGAGATGAGATAGAATCCCAGACTCTCGTAGAAGATCGATGAACTCTTGGTTCAGATATTCTCCACCTCGATCTGATTGAAGCTTATTTATATTCTTACCAAGCTGATTCTCTACTTCATTATTGAATTCATTAAATTTCTCTAAGGCTTCTAACTTATACCTCATTAAGTAGACAAATACATATCTACTCAAATCATCTGTAAAAGTAATGAAGTAAGAATATCCACCTCTACCTTCTACTGGAAATGGTCCACATACATCCATGTGTACCAATCCTAGAAGCTCTGTGGCCCTTTCACCCTGTCCACCAAAAGGTGGCTTGGTCATTTTACCTTGTAAACAAGTGTGACATCTATCAAGTGGTTTTAGCTCAGTAGAGTCTAAATACCCATCTTGACAGAGCTTTTTCAAGCACTTCTTGTTTACATGACCAAGGCGGTGATGCCACAACTGGGTGATGTATGAGTCATGTGAGTTTGTTTCATTATCGATTTCCAACACTTGGTTTTCGTAATTTAATACATACAAACCATTATTCAAATGTGTCACACCATAACATACGTTGTTCTTATAAAAGATACAAACCTTATTTCTGAACTTGAAAACAAATCCATCCATATCCAAACAATATACATAAATTATGTTCTTGGTAACAATGGGCACAAAATAACAGTTATGTAAAACCAAAATCATCCCAGTCGGCAATGAGAGGTGGTAGTCGCCAATAGCCAACGCAGCCAGCCTCGCACCATTGGCAGCTCAAAGATCCACCTCTCCTCTGTAGATCTTTATAAATCTACTTGGTTCCTGCATTTGAATACACATGTGAGCCCCAAAAGCTGTATCTAATACCCAATGCGTAGAAATAGAAAGATTTCACTCGATAACGAACGCACCTTTAGCGTCCCCACGCTTCTGGGTGCAGTTCTTCTTCCAGTGGCCCTGCTTGCCACATGAAAAACACACTGCCTCTCGTTCCTTGCCCTGCCTTTGGATCTTCCCCTTATTGGAGGGACGGTGCTCAGGGGCTTCAGACCGTTTATAAGTCTTTGGCCCTTTTTCCTTGTCCTTCCTTTTCTTGTTCACCATAAGGACCGTGGGTTTGTCAGGCCCCATGTCCTTATCTACCTGGAGAATCAAGGTCAGAAGCTCCGATAGACTCTTCTCATTGCTGCTCATATTATAGTTGAAAATAAAGATAGAGAAGGTCTTGGGCAGTGATGATAGGATGAGATCTGTATGCAACTCATCCGGGAATTTAATCCCTAAGATGTCCAGGCATTCAATGTAGCCAATAATATTGACTACATGAGGCCCATCTGGCGCAGACTATCCAAGATTCGTGGTGAACAAAGCATTGGAGATCTCATACCTCTCCTGTCTCGCCTTCTCTTGGTATAGATCATTAAAATGAGACATCATGCTATATGCGTCCATGTTTTCATGTTGCTTCAAAAGCTCATTAGACATGTCCGATAGCATGAAACACTGGACATATGTGGCATCATCCATGTGTTTCATATAGAGAGATAATTCCTCATCACTGGCCTCTTTCCCAGGCGCAACTGGAATAGGCTCTTCCAGCACATACAATTTCCTTTTGTGGCGAAGGACGACGCGTAAACGCCTCTACCACTCTTGGAAATTGGTGTCGGTGAGAAGGTTTTACTTCTCGAGTATGGTGTGCAATGATATGTTTGACTTCATTTTCTTACCGTTTCTACAAATTAAGATGAGCAAAGGTTTAGTACTTTATTACAAAAATTGAGACAAATAAATAAATTAATACTTATTAGTCTCCCACTATTTTATCGAAATCCAATATCCCTCACCATTGAATTTGGAATATTATGTTGCCTGAATATTCTAGTGGAAAGGATCCATATTTCCATTCGCATTACCCCAACTAGGGTTGGTCAAGAAACTTGAAGGGTTTTAGGTAGGCATTCCAAATTCCAACTACATTAACTCGCAGCTCCTTGATCTGCTGAGTGGACTCCCCAATCATGAAATGTTTTTATTTTGGATTTCCTCAACCTTTGCCTCTTGGTCGCACCAAGTCCTGCTATGGCAGTCAACCCTTTATGCGAACCAATTCAAGTCAACCCAAAACCTTGAATTAGAATTCCTCGATAATTGAAAGCACCCCAACTAGGGTTGGTCAAGCACTTTGAACTATGGTTCGATTCTAACCAAGATTATGGAAGGCTATAGCGACTTAATATTTCTTTTGAGGTATTTTATCCTTATACATAAATTTCCATTTTATTATCTTTGATTACATGCTTGTTAATATTAAGTGGGATATACTTAAGTGATTAACCATGTCTATGATAATTTTTACGTATAAATCGGTTTTTATTTCAGTTGCATCTTGCATGCTTTTTATATTCATTAATTGTGTGATCGTGACAACACACCCACAATAAATAAACCATGCAACTGACAGAAATAAAATAAATGGTATGATCATGAGCTTGTTCTATTGGTTAGTTTATCTAGCGGTTGATAAACTAACCCAAGACCTAGGGGAAAAACACCTTGAACCTTGTGGGTTCGTGTTTACAGCTTTCCACCTGTCCGCCTTTGTATCTCCTTGGATTGGTTTCACCTCGACCCCTGACTTGAGCCGCCTCCACTAGATTGGGAGCTCCATCCATTACATATGCATTTATCTCACACGCAGGTGAGGGGTAAATGGGGTTTTTACATAAAAGAATCTTTGGGCACACAGGCCCTACATATTAATGAGGAGATGGCTCGCAGGCCAACAAATTTAATTTAAATAAATAAATTAAAAGAAACCATTCATATACAAAGGTCTCGGTCTAGCTCATGATCATCCACACATGCAACGATATTTACGTATAAATAAAACTAGCATTCAATTCTTTAATCGTTCTTGTTTAAGATAAATCCCGCTCGAATTAATTAATTATCTTTAATTAATCAATCCTTTTATCTTAAACCCTTTTCTGAAATTCCTTGTGATTCTCATCCATCATAATTTTAAACAAATAAATTCATTTAAAATTATCCTTGTATGTAAATTGTACCTTGGAGGCAACCCGATTAATTCTCTTTCATTACGCAGATGTTAAATTAAACACACATATATAAAACACCTATCACGTGTTGTGTCTCAGCTTTACGTCTGCACTATGGTATACGTCTCAAGGGTTTGTATAATATAATAATTAAATTTTAATAAATCTGCGTAATTTGGGTGAGTACACGGCGTGTAGTTCCGACTACACAGCGTGTACTTTTCTTCACCGTCCATCCGAAGTACACGCCCAGAGACATGGCTTGTTAATGTACTTCAGAAATTTTTCGGAGTACACGGCGTGTTCAGTGGACACACGCCGTATAGTTTCCGCGTTACACGGTTTCTAGCCAGGAAAGCCGTGTACGGGGTACATGGCCCAACCCAAACCCGAAGGGACTACACGCCGTGTTCAGTTGGACCACATGGCATGTAATCCGGAAACCACGTGCCACCTGTTTATGGTCAACACACAGTGTCATAAATGACCTCAATACACGGCCTGATTTAGTGGATCGGTCAATGCATTGAACCTAGACTACATGGTGTGTACTTCCAAATACACACCGTGTATTCTGGTGTTGTACGTCCAGAAACGTTTGGATCCTCTGGATGAGTTCCTCTATTTTATTTTAATCAAAATTAAAAGAAAAATTTGTTTTTGTGAGGTGAACGAGAAATGAGGGAGGAGGAATGGATCTCGATATTCAGATTTCCAGAATGATTAAACTTGAATTGAAACAACTAAATTATTAAATAAGCAAATCACCAACAAAAAACTAAATAATTATAATCAACGATATGACCGCTCTGATACCACTTGTAGGTTCTGGGCACATCGGAAGTGAGTTGTAGGATTTCCCAACTTTAATTTAATGTTAAACGACGTTTAATCCGAGATCCGTAGTGATATAAAACGCCAGATATTTGGAATAGAACGAAGAACGGAAAAAATAAAAGAAGAGTCCCAGAACCCTTGAGATAGGATCATCATATGTTGGTTATAATTAATTTAATTAATTCATAAGAATTACCTTGATGGAATTCCTTTGTCGTTGATGTCTCTGGTCACGATCCTATGATCCGTCGTTGCATCACAGAATCCAAGTATAGGATTCCTCTAGCGGTGATCCACATGTGCTCCACATATCTCTATACGTCACCGAAGGAAACTCCGGGTGCTAGCACGAAATATCCTTCTCTTGCGATGTCTGTCTTCGATCGCCTTGATCTGGTGGAGGATCTTGCTTTTGTGACTTGAAAGCATTCTTGGTGGAAAGGGAATTCTCTCTTGGCTTGAGAGTATTTCCAATCCATTGTGCATAACCCAAATGGCTAACCCCTATTGAGAATAATGTAATTGGGATTTATAATACTTATAATAATAAAATTAATTAATTGCCCAAAAGCATTTAATTATTTCATTTAATTATTAGTAATTCCCCATGTCTTAATAATGCCAGTTGACCATCATTATTACTTGAAATGCATCCAATGTATCACATTTAATATCATTTAATTAAATAAAAAATATTTTCTCATGAATCCCGAAAAAACAAACTACACGGCGTGTATGTAAAAACATACACGGCGTGTACTTTTATTTTTCCAGTTTTATTTATTTTCCTCCACCTCATTTATTAGACCTTGAGTAATGGCTATTTATTTCTTAAATAAATGTAACTGCATTACTCTCCAATAAATACATATTATTTCACCCATAATATATTCTCTCGAATAATAGTGTTGAAATAAATGCGATCAGACATCCTTGAATAATTATTAAACCACAATCGGGAATAATCTTTATTCAACTTGTTAAATTAATATTTAACTGAGATACATGGACACACTTAGTGTGTGACCCTATAGGCATCTTTCTCAGTGGCATTAGGTGGAACCTGCCTAAAGTCCAAGGTTAGCATCTAACAACATGCCAAGGCACCCACAGAGAAAGAAATTAACGCCACAATGATGTGTCACCTCCTATGAATACTTACCATGTAATATAATCCCTTTGTCTCGATATCTCTAATCAAGCGGGTTGCATGCTAGTGCCATCAACCTATGTGATCGATTATTCTTTCTTTGACTTCCCGGAATTGAACTCGCTCGTACCTTACCATGGTCATGGATTTATGTAGGCTATATTAATTCCATCAAAGGGCCTGAGATGTCTACTTCTGTTATGGAATAGAAGGGACAAATACTTTCTCGCATTATCTATTAATGCAGTATTACTCGTGACGCACCCAACGTATCCTACCTCGCTGCGAACAGTGTGTCGTCACAGTTTTCGTCAATACATATAAGTGCGCGAGTTGTAATACTCATTAATAATAATCTTAAAGTCTAAGGACCAATACACACGTCCGCTGATAGGAACACCCAATGACACTATGAAATGTGGATTTCCTACTGGCAGGTCTCATTCTCATAATATCCTCCTGGATATTACCAAGGGCGCACACCATGAGAAGGTGCCTCAAAGTTTTATGAGTCCTCACCCCTAATGACCTGTATTATTTGTGCCCCTAAAATAATATCATCCGGCCATAGAACATACTTTCAAGAATAGTGTTATGGCACTTCCGGGTTCTCATCATAGTAGGGATCCGCTATGACCCTTTAATGCAACAGCTATCCTTAGGACATCATCACATGCATTATCACACATAAGAACAATCAAGATGTGATAAAGATTTCATTAATGAATAAAGTAAAAAATAGTTGGTTCTAGTCCACCAACTCCAACATTTATTATATACTCTGAATTCCATTTTGATTAGACACTGAACTTTTATTTTCTTACATTCCAAATTTCAGTTTTGCTTATACTTATAGTTTTTTCATTAAAAAACAATGTTGTGCTTTTAGTTACACATGTTTTGTTATAAAACAATGTCGTCCATTCTGTTTCTAACTAACTGTTGGTTAAGTGACACATGTACAGGTCCCTCCAAATTTTAAGGAAAATATGACCGTTGGAGGAGGGAGCTGACCGTTGGAATTTATCCTATAAATAGGAGCTCATTTGAAAAATATCAACATACACAATACTGATCTTTGACATATGTGCTTACATGTTGTTGAAGTGATTTCTATAGAGAGAGGCTCTTATCAACTCTCAAGCTTCGTGTAGAAAGTTTGAATGACTTGTTCAAACTTTGCCTTGTGAAGACGTGCTTCGTGCGACTCCTAATGTTGGTGATTACATTCGAGGGCTTCCGGGGATAGGAAGATAGAGGTGCTGACTTCCTTGAAGTTCGATGGCTTCCTTGCTGAGGAAGACAGAGGTTCCAACTACCTTGAAGTTGAGGTCTTGCAGGGATAGCAAGACAGAGACTCTGATCTTTGTATCGAGGGATTACCCTGGTGTGGGTAAGACAGAATTGCTTGAAAGTATAAATCAAGGGACCTTTATCCAAGGTTGTTGGATACCCTTCTCTTTGGGTTAAAAGACTTATATCTTGTTACTTGTAGTTTTACTACTTGTTTTTTCGCTGCATTTCGTATTGTAAGGAAAGTATAACCTTCTTATATTTCCTTACACTTGTACTCTGATTTAAGTTAGATTCTATATGCTCTAAGGTAAAATCTCATATTGTAAACTTTTGTTAAGTTTCATTTTCCAGATCCATATTTCCGAAACCTATTTTTCGGAATCACTTTCTAGATTTAAGCAAGTGCATAGAACTAGAAGTTTTTAACTTCATACTTTGTCCCAATATTTTAATTGGTGTTAGAGGCGTTGTGAATTTTCTTAGTTTAACTTTGTTAAACTTAGATCTTTCCTTGTTTAAGGAAATTTTTATAGTGTACAATTCACCCCCCTGTATATTGAGCATCTACATCGTTATTTCGATCCTACAATTGGTATCAGAAAAGGTTTCTGAAACACTTATACTCACATATAAGTTTTTCTTACTCAGTTTTTCATTGTTCTATATTTTCCTTGCTTATAAATATTTTCCTTGAATCCAAACTTTTGTTATTAATAATTTTTTGTGTAGAAAGCTTTTCTTAAGAATGGAAGGAATTAATGTTGGTTCTATCGACAACTTAAATTCTACAAGACCCCTAATTTTTTATAGCAATGATTATGATTATTGGAGAGATCGAATGAAGACTTCCGTTATCAATACCGGAGTAGATAACTTTGTTATGCTTATTGTAGGTTATAAAATTACTGATAAGGAAGTTAGTGCTTTCACAAACCAAGAGAAGCATGATTATAAATTAAACTATAAGGTATGCAATACTCTACTATGTTCAATGACTAGGAACATATATAGCCAAATTTCTTCTTGTGAAACAGCTAATTGTATATGGAAGAAACTCAAAGTTAATCATTTTGGTACATCCAAAGTGATTGAGACTAGGAGAGCTATGTTGAGAGCTGAGTATCATGGTTTTAATTTTCCTTATGGAGAACCCATTTGTAAGGTGCAACAAAGGTTTGTGACTATCATGAATAGCCTACAATCTATGGGATAGAAAGTTCTAGATGATGAAGTTCTTGTAGATAATATTATTGATATTATGCCTAATGAGTGGGAATCAAATAGAACAGCTATTGATGAAAACAGAAAGGTTACTCAAATTTCCTTAGATGAGCTGTTTGGAACTCTTCTCCAACATGAAACAAGGATGAAGAGAGATGTTGATAACATCAAAAAGAAGAATGGGAATGGTACTATTGCTTTTACTACTACATCAAATCACATGAAAGCTAAGACTCCTTAGAGATTAACTAGATCCAAGTCTAACAAGGTTACTATCCAATCTGAATCTAGGGAGAGTGAAGTCTTAGAAAATGAGTTATCTAATCTTGCTTGAAGAATGAACAAGATATCCGGTCAGAAAAATTTTCAATCCAGGTATAAGAATAAGTAAATGAAAGATAAGAAAGATTTAGAGGTCACATGATATGAATGTAAGAGAAGTGTACACATTAGACCTGATTTCCCTATGCTTAAAAAATAAAGAAAGAAAATAGAGGCATTCTGAAAGGAACAAGAAGAAGTTTTACAAAGCTAAAGCTAAGAAAAGTCTGAAAGCTAATACTACTTGGAGTGCTAGCTGTGGAGACTCTTTAGAAAGTGAATCCTCAGAATATTATTCATCAGCTCAGAAGAATATGAGATTCATTGCTAATAATTCTTTTCCATATACATGTCTTATGGCCAAGTTATGCTCTACCGAGGCTTTAACAAATTTATCTCTTGATAAGAATTACCATTCTGAAAATAGTACTTCTAATGAAGATACTTCATCCTCAGAAAATGAAGAACCTTCATATGAATAAGTATCTAGATTTTCCGAGTTACTTGAAGCAAAAAATTGTAATTTTTTTAAGAAATTAGACAAGGAAAATACTAGGGAAGAAATTATTACAAAAGAGATTTCAGATCTTTCTTCAGATCTTAAAGATAAAGAAGATCTTTTAGAAAAACTTTCTAAAGACCTTGAGAAAGAAAATTCTGATAAGGAAGATCTTTCTAAAGATCTTAAGAATGCTATTTTAAAGATGAAAGTTTTTGAGGAAAAATCTAACTCTAAGGAAATGATTCATGAGGATAGGAATTTAGTCATTAGACTAAAATCTAAAATAGTTTCTCTTAAGAAGCTTCTTGCAAAATTTACCTCTGGGAAGGAAAATTTTGACAAGATGTATTCTCAAATTAAACCTCATGGAAACACTACTGGAGTAGGTTATACACACCAAAAACCAGTTTTCAAATCAACTATTTTGTTCCTTATAGAGCCCCTTTTTGCACTAAATGTCAAAGTGGTGGGCATTAGAAGAAAAATTGTTCTTTGAATATAGTTCAATCTCTTGGGTTTCATAAGTCATATTTCTTTAAACAAATGTGGATACCCAAAATTTTTTTATCTGAAAATATCGGATCCAAACAAGTTTGGATTCCGAAAGTCTAATTCTTTTCTTATTTTCAGGAAGATAAAGGAAGTACCAACAAAAATACTTGGTACATGGATATTGGATGTTCCCGGCACATGAATGGTAACAAAACTATTTTGAAAAGATTATCAAGACGAAATGAGGAAAAGTAACTTTCATAGATAATGCTCAGGGATAAATTATTGGTATAGGAAATATTTTTCTTCTTGGTAAAACCTTGATTTCAAATGTTTTGTTTGTAAAGGGTATTAAGCACAACCTCATTAGCATAAGTCAATTATGTGATGAAGGATACCTCGTGAATTTTAGGAATGATAAGTGCTTAGTACACAATTCCAAGGAAGAGTTTATTCTTTCTTCCCATAGGCAAGAGAATGTTTACAATTTGAACTTAGAAGACCTTAGGAGCCAAGACTTACCTTTCCTTAGTGCAATGGAAGACCATTCTTGGTTATGGAATAGAACACTAGGTCATAGTAACCTTATAAACTTATGAAAACTTTATAAAAAATGTTTAGTTAAGGATCTACCGGAGCTTAGATTTTATTCTTCTAAAGTTTGTGATCCTTTTCAATATGGAAGGCAATATAAATCTAGTTTTAAATCAATCAGTGAAGTCTCAACAAATGATGTGTTACAGTTAGTGCACATGGATCTTTTTAGTCCAACACAAACTGGAAGCATTTGAGGCAAATACTATATGTTTGTTTTAGTTGATTATTACACTAGATTTATATGGGTCTCTTTTCTAGCAAAGAAGTCTGAAGCTTTTTCTTATTTTAAAAGTTTTAGAGCTCAAGTTAAAAATGAGAAAAACCTTCCATTGAAAACTATTCATAGTGATCATGGAGGAGAATTTCAAAATTCTGATTTTGAAACTTTTTGTAGTAGAAAAGGTATTACTCACAACTTCTCAGCACCTAGAACTCCTCAACAAAATGGTGTAGTTAAAAGAAGAAATATAATTCTTCAAGAGATAACTAGAACCATGTTGAGTGAATATTCTATAGCTAGACATTTTTGGGCTGAAGCTATAAGTAATTCTTGTTATACTATAAATCGAGTTTTGATTAGAAATTTTCTTAATAAAACTCTTTATGAGTTATGGAATGGTAGAAAACCTAGACTTTCCTACTTCAAAGTTTTTGGTTGCAAGGTATTCATTCTGAATACTAAATATAATCTACACAAATTCGCACCAAAATCTGATGAAGGAATTTTCTTAGGCTACTCCACAACTTCTAAGGCCTATATATTTTTTAACAATAACACTTGTACTGTTGAGGAAATAGTACATGTCAAATTTGATGAGTCTGATTCTTTTTTTTAAACCATCCCAACCTACATTATCAGATGGGTTTTCAAAAACTAATTATCAACCTTTGATAGAATATCCTTCTGATAAGAAAAATGTTCGATAAGATGCTTATGAAACATTTACCCCAGAATATTTCTTACCCTATGTTGATGAACAGGTTTTACAAAACCCAAATCAGGTGTTTCTTAAGAATCATCCCAGTGATAGTATCATTGGTGATGTAAATCAACCTGTAAGGACTAGAATTTTTTTAAGAAATGAAGTAGAGCATCTAGAATTCATTTCCCAATTGGAACCAAAAATCACTGATGAAGCTTTAGGTGATGATGATTGGATTAAAGTCATGCAAGATGAGATAAATGAATTCGAAAGGAATAAAGTTTGGACCTTGGTTGAAAGACCTAGGGAAACTTCTGTTATTGGAGTAAAATGGGTCTTCATAAATAAGTGTGATGAAAATGGAGTCATAGTTATAAATAAAGCCAGATTAGTTGCTAAAGGCTATAATCAGCAAGAGGGGATAGACTATGAAGAAACCTATACTCCAATAGCTAGACTTGAATATATTCGTATCTTACTTGCCTTTGTAGAATTCTTCAATTTTAAACTTTTCCAAATAAATGTGAAATGTTCTTTTCTTAACAGTTTTGTTCAAGAGGAAGTTTTTGTTGAACAACCTCCTGGATTTGAAGATAAAAAACATCCTGATCATGTTTTTAGACTTACCAAAGTTTTGTATGGCCTTAAACAAGCCCCATGAGCTTAGTATGATAGACTTACAGGATTTTTGCTTCAAAATAACTACATTAAGGGAAATGCAGATCCAACCCTTTTATAAAGAAAGATAAGAAAAAAATTTTGATTGTTCAAATTTATGTTGATGACATTATATTTGGTTCAACTCAGCAATCTTTAACTGATTCTTTTGCGGATCTAATGAAATATGAGTTTTAAATGAGTATGATGGGTGAGTTAACATTTTTTCTTGGTTTTCAAATTTCTCAAAAACCAGAAGGAATCTACATATCCCAACATAAGTATATTGAGGATCTTCTTAAAAAGTATGGATATGACAACACTAAGAGTATAAGTACTCCTATTGGTACCTCAAACACACTAGATCTTGATGAAGCTGGGAAACCAGTAGATCAAACATCTTTTAGAGGTATGATAGGAAGTCTACTTTACTTGATAGCTAGTCGACCAGACTTGATGTTTTCAGTATGCTTATGTGAAAGATATCAATCCAATCCTAAGGAATCTCATTTAAAGGTAGTGAAAATAATTTTTCTCTACTTAAGGGGAACCATGGATCTAGGATTATTTTATACATCTGGAAATGATTTTGTTTTAAAAAGATTTTCAGATGCTGACTTTGGTGGGTGTAGAATGGATAGAAAAAGTACATCCGTCACTTGTCATTTCTTAGGAGATTCATTAGTTTCTTGGTCCTGTAAGAAGCAACACTCAGTAGCACTCTCCACTGCTCAAGCTGAATATGTAGCAGTTGGAAGTTGTTGTGCTCAAGTGTTGTGGATGCAATACACACTCACATATTATGGCTTGAGTTTTATTAAGACTCAAATTTTGTGTGATAACACAAGTGCCATTGCCCTTAGTAAAAACCATGATCATCACTCTCGTGCAAAGCACATAGATATTAGGAATCACTTTCTTAGGGATGACACACTTAAAGGAGATATCATTCTTCAGTTTATCAGAATGCAAGATCAACTTGCTGACATTTTTACAAAATCTTTACCCTCGGATAGATTTGAATACATTAAACAGAATTTAGGAATGATAATCGTAAGGTAATATTCCTTCATTAACTTTCTGTTAAACAATTCTCCTTACAGTAATAAACTCTTTTTCATAGGGGGATTACATTTTCTTGTTGGAATAATCAAAAAATTTCGTAATCAGTTTTTCAAACTTTTGTAACTAAAATTTTTGTAATGGAAATTTTCAGAACTGGAATTTTCATAATGGAATTTTCAAAACTGGAATTTTTGTAATGAAGTTTTCATACGGAGAATTTTTGTAATGAAGTTTTCATGCTGATAATTTTCATAACTAAGAATTTTCGTAATAAGAATTTTTTTAATGAGAATCTTCGTACTCATTTTTTTCATAGCGAGTTTTTCGTAGTGAGTTTTTTCATAGTTAGTTTTTTAATAGTCAAATTTTTCTTCAAGAAGAATATCACCTATTACGAACAAACTTCCTGGCCAATTCGAAAGGTATGACTTCCTTACTTAAGTTTTCTTAGTCATATTTTGATTACTAGTATTTTCCTCTAAGTTTTCAAATTTCTCGGATTCTAGTTTTCTAAAATCCGATTGTTTTTTCTTAAAACCTCAAAAGATGTGATTCAAGATTTACTTGCGGGTATGTTTTCAACCATCAAATCAAATCAGAGAAATTTTCAACCATTAGATTTCTTTTGTAAGTTCAAAGGTCAACTCCATCGCCTATATAAAGGGGACCCCCAAGGGTATTCCCGCATCGGTTTTTCAAAGCTCTCGTGTCTCGAAGCCCTTTCTCTCTTCTTAAGGTTGTTTCGATCTTTGTTAAGGTCGTTCTGAATCTTCCAAAACTTTCCATTTCGAATGTCTGTTGAAGATACTTCCCAAGATATGTCTAACTCAAATCCAATTTCAAAATGGCAAGTGTACAGAGAAAGAATGGTCCATCCGAACTTTTACATGTGCGATTCTATCATCTCTAAGAACATCAAGCTGAATGGTTGGGAAGATGCATGTGTATTCAAGACAAGTGATCAAGATTCTGTCTATCTAGAGTTACTTGTAGAATTATATCAATCATAAATATTTTATGAGGAATATGGAAGAGAAAAGTTTTCTTTAAAGTCTTATGTAAAGACTTAAAAACTTACTTACACCAAGGAAGAAAGCTTGGTGGGGCTAGCTTACGAAGGAGAAGCTTAATTTTGTTCACACAAACTCCTGGATGCTCAAGGTAGTTTTGTTAAGGTTTAATCCTTACAATATCTTAGACTTGATAATGTCAAGAGAGCAAAGATAGATCACCTATCTCCTAATAATCGGATCCTTCATCTCTGGGTACAAGGTTTCTTGGTTCTGAGAAAGGGTGATAAAGATACCCTGAAGAAAAGTGGCATTTATTTCTTAGACTTCTTGGTGAATCTAAAAAAATAAATCTGATGAGGCATGTCCTTGTGAAAATCAAGAATATCAAGAAAGGAAACTTAATAGCTCAAATCATCATGTACCCTGCCTTACTATCAAAGCTGATAGTTTGGTGCTTAGATTCTTTCAAGGTTGCTTGTAAGTCTAAAGTTCAGAATTGAAAGCTTATGCTTGTCAGTGATGATACACTGAAAATAATTAATATGGATTTTTCTAAGGAAACTAGAGAGTTTTATAGTTTTCCAGAGGCAGAGGCTGAAACCATTCCGGAAAATGTGGAGATTGTTGAACCAGTGAATAAAGTTACTAAGAAGAGGAAGCTTAAGGAAGTGTTTACTGAAGACAAAACCCCCAAAGCTAAAGAAACCGAGTCCGCACCTCCCAATCTGAAAAAATAGAAATCCTATCTATATGAGGTAGCTGCTAAATGGAGAGAAGACAAGGAGAAGAGGAAAGAATGGGATCCACAGTTCGGATTGGACCCTGTTGAGGCTAAGACCTTAAGAGAAAAAGTTGTTGATGAATTAGAAAAGCAAGTAAAAGATAAAAATATGAAGAAAAAGATGTCTAAAGCTGAGCTTGTGCAATCTCTTTTGAGAGATACTAAAATAGCCTCTGAGAAGATTCCCATTCCGGAAACCTTTGATGTCCAACCATTACCAGAGACTCCTGGGAAGAAGTACTCCACTCTAGAAAAGTCTAAGGGTAAATAGGTAGTTGAAGAAGTATAAAAATAAGCTGGTGAAGAAGTAGAGGAAGAGGTTGTTGAAGAAGAAGAAGAAGAAGAAGAAGGAAATGATGATCTAGATGACTTGATCAAACAAGTAGAAGATTATCATGAAAAATTTGAATCTACAAAGTTAGTCACTCCTGGAAAGGGAGTTGAGAAAAAAGGCAACAAAGATGATGATAAAGAAGAGGAAGAGAAAGATAATGATTTATCTGATGAGGAAGTATGCTATGAGAAACATTATCTTGAAGAAGGAACAGAGAAGGAGAAAATTGATGAAGACAAAATTGTTCAACTATCATAGAGTAAGGAAGAATCTCCTAATGAGGAACCCATTCCGAAAACTGATAAAGGTAAGAAAGTGCTCATGGAGACACCAACAAAAGATATCATCAGGAAGAAAGAAGTTTGTGGTTCTTCTAAAAGGAAGCTAATGCAAATTTAAGAAGAACAATCTCCATGAAAAGTGTCTGATTCGAAGTCATCAGCACACGGTCATGACTTTGTTGTTTATTCCTTGAAAAGTTGGTGGACACCATTCTGTTTTTCACCACTATAGACTCCAGATGCCAGATGATGCAACACAGTCTGAATCAGAAGTCATAATCCTTATCCATGGTGATGGATAAGTGTGTGAAGATTGAGGCTGACCATAGAAATTTCCTTATCAATTATTATGTACACAGGAAATCATGCAGCAAAATCACATTGTGGTCTAAGAAAATTGAAGAAGACATGGCTCAGTTTGATAATTTTCAGAATTAGGTAAAAGATTCTTTTAACACCGAGGACTCCAAGATTAAGAATCTTCAGGATGAACTAATTATTGAGAAAAGTTCTTGGATTCAACAAGTGAAGTACTTGAATGATAAAGTTAACTCTCTTGCTCAAAATTTTAAAAGGGATAGAGATCTCCGGATTGAGCTCCAAGAAAAACTTGTAAAGCAAGATGAGTTAGTGAAGATGCAGGAAGATTCCATGAAGGCTCAGGCAGAAGTATTGAAAGCTCAACAAGAAAAAATCACATCTTTGGAGAAGCAAGCTGAGGAATATCAAAAAGACTTGAAGACGCTCAAAATCTTGTTGAAGAAGCTTATTCCGAAGGAAAATTAGGAAAAATAGACAAATATGATCTTTTGTTGCATTTTTCTTTCCTTGTAAATCTTTTTTCCAACTCTAATGAAATTTTTGGTTGGTTGTATCTTGTGTTATTATGTACTAATGTTTCAGGTAATTTATTTATTTTCTATTCCCTTAAATTATTTTTGAAAATCACAAAGGGGTAGAAGGAAAAAGAACTACTTAAAAGGGTAGAAGGAAAATTTAAAATGGAGAAGTAAAAATTTCTAATTGAAGATATCCTTAAAGTAAGGGGGAGTTTCTCATTACGAAGTCTTTCATTTCCATGATAATGAAAACTCCATTCCGGAAATTCAGAATACAGTCCTTAGAGCGTCAATGCCTAAGGGGGAGTTAGTTGTATTCATCATCATCCATGAACAAAGGAAGATAAGATTTAATTTCAAAGTTTAATGAAATTTTTCAAAGTCCTTATATTCTTTTTTGTAAGGTTGTTTGTGCTTTCAAAAAAGGGGGATATTGTTGAGTCAATAAGGATTTCCTTATGACTTTTCCATTCCTTCTTGTTTTGAAAATCACAAACACCTTATACTTATGCAAATCTATATTTTACTTCTCTAAGGAAAATTTCCTTCCTTAAGGAAATTTACTCTAACCTAGATTTCCTTATACATATAAATATTTTTCTTAAGTATAAAAATCGGATTCATACCTAAAACCTCAGAATCATATAATACTTAGATATGAATCATTCTGTTTTAGGTTCTGAATTCTGGATATGAACTATAATGAAGTTCCACTCCAAATTCTGGATACGAACTCTAATAAAGTTCTATTCCGAATTCTGGATATGAACTCTAACAAAGTTCCATTCCGAATTCTGGATACGAACTCTAACAAAGTTCAAACTCCGAATTCTGGACTCCGAACTCCTATGAGTTCAACTCCGAACTTTTACTAGTTCGACTCTGAACTTTTACTAGTTCGACTCTGAACTTTTACTAGTTCGACTCCAAACTTTTATGAGTTCGACTACGAAATTTTACTAGTTCAACTCCGAACTTCTACAATTTAGACTCCAAACTTGTAAATTCATATTCTGAACTCTGGTGAAACAAGACTCCGAATTTCCTTAGAAATTCATACTCCAGATTTCTACAGAATTTAGGTTCTAAATTCCTATAAAACAGAATCCGAATATCTCTTTATTATAGACTCCAAATTCCATTTTGGTTAGACTCAGAACTTTTATTTTCTTACATTCCAAATTTTAGTTTTGCTTATACTTATACTTGTTTCATTACAAAACGATGTCGTGCTTTCAGTTACACATTTTATGTTATAAAACAATGTCATCCATTCTGTTTCTAACTAACCGTTGGTTAAGTGACATGTGTATAGGTCCCTCAAAATTTTAAGGAAAATATGATCGTTGGAGGATAGAGCCAACCATTGGAATTTCACCTATAAATAGGATCTCATTTGAAAGAGATCAACATACACAATACTGATCTTTGACATATGTGATTACATGCTTTTGAAGTGATTTCTAGAGAGAGATACTCTTAACAACTCTCAAGCTTCGTGCAGAAAGTTTGAACGAATTTTTCAAACTTTTCCTTGTGAAGACGTGATTCGTGTGACTCTGAATGTTGGTGATTACATTTGAGGGCTTCCGGGGATAGGAAGACAGAGGTGCTTACTTCCTTGAAGTTCGAGGGATTCCTTGCTGAGGAAGACAGAGGTTCCAACTACGTTGAAGTTGAGGGCTTCGGGGATAGCAAGACAGAGACTCTGATCTTTGTATCAAGGTCTTACCCTAGTGTGGGTAAGACAGACTTTCTTGAAAGTATAAATCAAGGGACCTTTATCCAAGGTTGTTGGATACCCTTATCTTTTGGTTAAAAGACTTATATCTTGTTACTTGTAGTTTTACTACTTTTTTTTCCACTACATTTCGTATTGTAAGGAAATTATAACCTTCTTATATTTCCTTACACTTGTACTCTGATTTAAGTTAGATTCTATACGCTCTAAGGTAAAATCTCATATTGTAAACTTTTGTTAAGTTTCATTTTCTGAATCCATATTTCCAGAACCTATTTTTCAGAATCACTTTCCAGATTTAAGAAAGTGCATAGAACTAGAAGTTTGTAACTTCATACTTTGTACCAATCTTTTAATTGGTGTTAGAGGTGTTGTGAATTTGCTTAGTTTAACTTTCTTAAACTTAGATCTTTACTTGTTTAAGGAAATTTTAATAGTGTACAATTTACCCCCCCCCCCCCTCTTGTATATTGAGCATCTACATCATTATTTCGATCCTACACCGACCTCGCAAGTCTTATCCCCCCGACGAGCATGAACCCTAGCTCCCCTCCCCTCCACTGCCCTTGCATGCCACCGGTGACCTCATCATCGGTCACTACTGACCCCACTTCTCCCCCCCGACACCCGCGACGCCAGCTTCTCCCCAGACCCTGTTGAGTTCATACCCTAGGTATGATCCCCTCCCCTGCCGCCGGTGGGATCATCCTGTTACGATGGATTTTTTGTGTGTAATGGTTAGAGGAATATTGTGGAGGAAAAATGCATAAGGTTTTATGTATTTTCATTATTGTTAAGTCATTTCCATAATTTATTTTGGTTTATCATCAAATTTGGATGGATTCATTTAATGGATTGATTTCATATATATGGGTTTTCTTTAGAAATGAGATCAGAGGTGTTCCAAGAGTGATCCATACCCCATTTCTTGAAGTTATAGTGAGGATACATAATTGATGAGATGTCCCTAAAGTATGACTAATTGGATTAATATGGATTAATTCTCTTAATTAAATATTATTGATTTATAATATATATTGTAATTTTATGAGTTAGGCGATTGAGATGGTGTTGGTTCCAAAAGATGGCTTTGATGAGGATGGAATGATATTTATTAAGGGGATAAATCTATGGTCAAGGTAGTTTATGACTAATATTACCATAGGATATGGTTATGCATTTATTGTGTGGATTGAAATTTCATGTAGGTGGGTGTGTGACATGAATGGGATCCATGAGTTATTTACCTTATGAGACATGAGGATAGAGATTCATGTTGTGTTCATAGAATTACCTTTAGTATGATGCATTGATTATACGACCATTGATGGCTATGTTATATATGTGAGAGGCTTAACTATAGGGAAATTAAAACCCAAATAGGGTGTCCATCATGTATTTATGGGTCAAGTTATCTATAAAGGTCTTATTTTAGGTAATTGATTCTCTCCTAAATAAATTTCTAGGGGAGAGGCTATGGGATGGTGTGGTAATGGTCATCTATGGTATGATAATCTATGAGAACATATGAATGACCCAGTAAGGAACCAAGTTAGGTTTGTTTGCTCGATGAGAAATCAATATAGACTATATGGATAATGATAGGTTCTCCAAACCTTATGAGTTGGGAATGTGGCCCTTGACAGACATTTATGCATTAGGTAGGGGTGACATACCTAGGGAATGGAACCATAAGTGGTGTCTTTATCATCCACATTAATCAGTTTTCACAATATCAATATAACTTCAAAATTAGATTCATCATGTCAATAATAACTTAGCAATCACACTAAAACCACACTAATGATAGTAAGGGAATAACTACTTCCTCATCTAAATTTTTCTTCTTATTTGTGGTCTAATTATACTAAATTCAGTTCTTGATATCCCTTGTTATAAACTAGATTCAATATGACATCATTGATTCTCTTAGTTAAGACTTGGAAACCTCTTTTTATTCTAGAATAATCCCTTTTTTATGTAATTATAGATTCAACAAGTGACTTTACTTTAGCATGAAACTTATAGATTAAGTTTTGAAGAAAAAAAGTGGTTTCTTAACACCACTTTCTGATTTATGATCATCCATAACACGTTTTGATCATATTTTATATAAAATGATACTTGAAATAATTATTACATCACTTATTTCATGCATTTTTTAGATTTAATCAGTTCTTCCTTTAGCTGAATAACATGTAATTTATTAGCACATCCACCCCATGGATCATATCTCCCCATAAATATTGGTCCACTTCAAACAATGGTTAGAATTATTTAATTTAATGGGAGAGGGGAACCTCCAACTTTCTTAAGTTGATTAATGTGGTTGGACTTTTTTCACTCACCCTAATCTCCCATATTAATTCTAATCCTTTGTGGTGGTACTACTTTATATGACACCACTAGTGGGTGAATTACCATATGTATTGATATAGGAAAACCTTATGTAAAATATTTATATATTATTTCAACTAGTATATATGAATCTATTTCCCTATTTAGTAATAGTTATGTGTTTTAATTTTTTTTAATATTGTGTAGGCACATTGTGATATACATGGATAAAAGCTGGATCACATTACCGAGGAATGTACCTCAGTATATTAAGGGTTTGAATGAGTTTTTAGATTTTGCAATTTCCAATCGATCCGTTGAAGGGAGAATAAGATGGACATGTCCTAAATGTAAATTTAGAATATGGTTGAAGAGAGATGAAGTTTATGAACATTTAATATTGAAGCAATTCCCTAGTCAATATTTGTGTTGGATTTGGCATGGATAATCGAATGTTACAGAAAGGTTGAGCACTAATTTCAATCCACAGAATGACCTCCCAACTTCGTCAGTAATGGAAAATGAAATGAAAAACCTTATAAATGATGTATTCGGCACTGCAAGAGACCACCATCAATATCAAAACATATTATAACAACCAGATGAGGGTGCTACAAATAGCAACAAGGCAAGTGATGTTTTTGAGACTGTAGGACAACCACATCAATATTGTAACATATCAGTGGATTCTTGATTTTGTGGAGACTAATGTAAGAGAAAACTTCACTGAGGAAAATACGTTCCATGATTTAGTTGGCGATGTAAATCAAGAGTTGTATAGTGGATGTTTGAAATATTCAAAACTTTATTTTATACTGAAGTTGTACCATATCAAATGTCTATGTGGAATTACAAATAAGGCAATATCCATTATATTGTAATTTTTGAATGATGCATGTCCTAAAGAAAACATCCCCGAGTATTTTTATGATATTAAAAAAGTTGTTAATAGGATTGGTATGAATTATACAAAAAGACATGTGTGTCCCAATGATTATATGATTTATTGGAGAGAGGATTCAAGTAGATAGGATTATAAAAAATGTTCTTATTCTAGATGGAAGTCAATGGGTGATGTTGGAAGTCTGAATCAACATGATTTCATGAAGAAGAAGAAAAATAACACACCTACAAAGGTTTTTTGTTACTTTCCTTTAAAGACTCGATTTCAAATATTATTCATGTCATCAAAAACCGCTGAACACATTAAGTGGCATTCTGTAGATAATAGAAATGATGGGTTAATGATACATCCATGAGATTCACAATCATGGAAGAAATTTGATTCATTACATCTAGATTTCTCAGTTGATCCTAGGAATGTTCGATTGGGATTAGCTACCGATGGATCTAACCCATTTGGGACTTTGAGTACCAGTTATAGCATTTGGCCAGTTGTTTTTATCCCTTACAATCTGCCTCTGTGGATGTGTATGCACCAAACATTTTTTATCATTTTGATGATTATTCCTGGAAAAAAATGCTTGGAAATGATATTTATGTATACTTGCAGCCTTTAATTGAAGAATTACAAGAGTTTTGGAGCAATGGTGTTGAGACATTTGATGCTTCTTCTAAGATAGTGTTCAAAATGCATACTGCTTTAATGTGGACTGTTAGTGACTTCCCTGGTCTTGGGAATTTATCTGGTTGGAACACTTACATGAGTTTGTCTTGTCATGTTTGTAACTTTGATTTTGATCTCAAACGGCTACCTCACAGTAGAAAATGGTTCTTCTTGTTCCATCGAAGATTTCTCGATGCATCTTATAGATTTCGGCTAAACAGATCAAAGTTTAACGGTTTCATTGATCATTGACCACCTCCAAAGTTGTTAACTGGTTTTGAAATATTGACACAACTTGGAAATTCTGAAATATAATTTGGGAAGGTTCTTCATTTGAATGATAGTGTTAAGTGGGTTCGAAGTGCATTGTCAAGTGAAATCGGAATGCAACAATGGAAGACAAAAAGTATATTCTACAAACTTCCGTATTGGGAATTTAATTTGTTGCGGCATACTCTTGATGTGATGCATATTGAGAAGAATGTCTGTGAAAATTTGATTTTCACATTGCTTAATGATCATGGAAATTCAAAGGATTATCTTAATGCTCACAAAGACTTACAAGAAATGAACATAAAACATGATCTCTGGCCAGATGAGAATGAAAAGTATCCTTCGGAAATTTTTGCAATGAAAAATAGGTATAAAGATACATTCCTTAGAATTTTAAAGAATGTTAAGGTATCTGATTGGTATTCAATTAACATCTTGAGGTGTGTTGACTTGAAGAATCATAAGTTACATGGATTGAAAAGTCACGATTCACATATTTTGTTACAACAGTTACTACCATTGGCATTGCATACATTATTACCTGAAAAAATTACTACTGTTGTACTCCAATTCTACACATTTTTTAGACAACTATGTCAGAAATCTCTACAACCATTTCAGCTTGAAACCCTCCAGGAGAGTTTTTTATTGACCCTTTGTGCAATGGAGATGATCTTTCCTCCGTCGTTTTTTACTGTAATGATGCATTTAACTGTGAATTTGGTTGAGGAAGATAAATTAGGAGGCCCTGTTCATTATCGATGGATGTATCCAATTGAGATGTACTTTATTTATATGTTTTTCAGTTAAGTAAACAATTTTTGGCACTTAATTAAATGCATAATTATGATTATTTTATTTCACAGATGTCTTGGGAATTTGAAATCATACGTGAGAAATAAAGCTCAACCAGAAGGCTCTATTGTTGAAGGTTATTTGGATGAGGAGTGTCTTACCATTTGTTCTAGATACTTGGATGATATTAAGACAAGATTTAATTGAGTTGGACATGTTGACGACACATCGACTCAATCTCAAATACATCAGAAATCAAAAATATTTCCTGCTATTGGTCGATCAGTTAGGAGGACCTCAAATGTGACACTAACAGAATTAGAATTATTACAGGCACATAGATATGTGCTTCTGAATAGTGAAATTGCAGATCCATTTATTGAAGAGTTGAGGATACAAACAAAGAGACGAATGAGAGGCCGAACACGAAATGAGAAATATATAATGAAAGCTGTTAATAAAGAGCTTGTAGAATGGTTTTCACGATGTGTATGTTTCTAAATATTGCAATAAATATGAATATTAGTTTCACACATATATTTTGTAAATATAATAAAGTATATTTATTTTTTTAGATCATGAATACTGATACTCGAGTAGAGGTGTCAGAATATTTTAAGTTTCTTACTCGAGGTCCTCTAAAACAAGTTAGAAAGTTCTATGCTAATAATGTGAATTATGGATTCAGATTTTGTACAGTTGATCAAGAAGAGGGTTTGAAAACACAGAATAGTAGTATATTTACATTTTCTGAAGTGTAATACTATGGAAATATGAATGATATTATTTAATTAAACTACCACAGGCATTTTTCAGTTGTTTTTTCAAATTAAATTGGGTCAATATTATCAGAGGTATTAAAAGAGATTCCTTGCAATTTACTTCTGTGAAATTCTCTCACTTGATGGATGTTGGTGATCGTGAACTGCATGATCCATATATCTTATCATCTCAAGAAAAAAATAGTATATTATGTGAATGATATTGTGGATGAAGGGTGGAGTGTGGTTTCTCACGTAATACAAAGATATTTGTATGATATGGGTGATGAAGTGGAAGATTTGACCTCTGAAATTGAATCTCATCAACAACAAGAAGTAGAATTATCTGTCCATCATGATATTGAAAATATTAGTCTAGCAAGGATGAATGAAGTGGATGAAGTAATGGAGCAGGAAACAAACATGATTGAAGGGGAAAATGATTGTATGTACAGTTATTTATTCATTCAGCAGCCACTTATTTCATTTATGCAGTCATTAATTATCATTGTTATGTATATTTTGTTTGCTAGTACTGGGCATCTATTATCATTTTTAATTTTTTTTCTGCATAATTTTTTTGAAATATATGTTCTGAACTTAATTTTATTTGATTAAATGATATGAATTCCAAGGAGGAAGTGATACACTCTTTTATCCACTACTACGACAGATGACGATCCATCTGTCTCCCTCCCTACGGCATCTAAGCCATCAGCTGCCTTCCCCCTTACACTATCTCCACCTACACCATCTCTCACACCATCTGTGAGTGTCCCTTTAGAAGTTGAGTCATCGACCCCCCCTTCAACTACCTCATCATTCGGGCGGCGGCACGCCACTTTCAGTTCATCACGGACATACTGGAGGGTCACTGTAATAGGTACAAATTTTAATTAAATAAATTTATTGTATTTTTTTATACTAATTGTTTTCTCATTGAAGATGAAAACAATGAAACCATGGAGAAAAAAATAAAAATTTCAGATGTTTGGAATATGAATGGTGAGAAGATAGTTGTGCCATTTGATTCTTATGGGGTCCCTACGGATGACGCCGTGGGGTTACTTGGCCAGATTATAGGCCAGCTGGAAGTGAAGCCCATTTCCCTTCCTATTTCTTATTATGATTGGATACATATGCCTCCAAGATGGAAAAATGAAGTTTTTTATTCCCAAATAAAGGTAATTTTATTACATTATGGTTTAATTTAATGTCATGTTACTAATATGTTCAAAATGAATTTCTGTATACATATGTTCTTCCAATTTACAGTTGCTGATGTGATAACATGGAAGTGGACATTGAAAAATCTTGGTAAGAAATGGAAAGATTTAAAATGGAGATTGTGGTGTTATTTCAACGATACTTATTTGACTGTGCAACAAATTTACGTGAAGCTACCCAGTGGGGTACCGAAAGAACAGTGGAAAGTTTTTGTTGACAGACATCGTGATGAGAAGCGGATGGTATTGAAATATATATTATTATATTATCCTTATTTTACATATATACAAGTATATGAAGAGTAGATTACACTTAATACATTACTATTAAATTGAATTTTATTTATTTCAGGATCTCTCAAGAAATAATGCATCAAGCTGGGAAAAGCAAGTCATCCCTCACACTGCGGGCTCAAAAAGCTTTTCTAGAAGCCAATCGTCTTTGATAATATTTTAATTAGTTTAAATATTTATAAGACAATATTATCTGTTTAATATATTGAATTGTTGATTTATCTTTTCTTAATGCAGTCACAGAGTTTAGGGCACGAAGCATCCCAAACTGAACTATGGTTGGATGTTCACAAAAAATCAGATGGAAGTTTGTTATTGATCCTGCTAAGGAAGTTGGGGTATGAAGTCAATTTTTTATTATAATAACTTATTATTAGTTTTTAATGTGTTAATATATATTTATATTTGATTTATAGGTAAAAATTAAAGAACTATGTGATTTCAATCCTGGGCAGTCCTACTCAGTCTCCCAGGATGACCCAGTTTCTAAAGTCCTTGGGAAGGAGCATCCTAGTAGAGTGCACGGGATGGGTTTGGGACCCATACCATCTGAGGTTTTTAGTAGGCCACCAGGGATGGAAGTTTCATATACTCCTGGATTTAGTCATCCCATACCCAGATATTCTAAGAAAGATATTGTTTCTCTATAAAACATAGTTCAAGAGCAGGGGGATCAGATATCCACATTGTAGAAAGAGTTGACTGAAATACATCAGCAAATGAGCAGATATGCCCCTGGTGGTACTGTATCGACTGGTGGTGAGAAAGTAAATCACAAAAATTCAAAATCATTTAGTTTTCAATCTTTTATTGGTTTTAAGTTTAAATATAAATATGCAACACTATTTAATTTTCAATATAATGTTCTTACAGGTGGTAGCCAGAAGTGGAGATGGAGGTGGAGAGGGTGACAATATGTGTTCATCGTCGGTTTGTATATGTATAATGTGTTGGATTCTGCATCTGAGCGGCGATGTCCTCCCCACTCTCATGTTCTAGGGTTTCTCTTCTGCCTCAACCCGGAGGGGGGAGGCTCGTGAATGTGGCTCCAGTGATGCCTCCCCCTTCCCTCTGTTCCTGTTCTTTCTATTTTCTCTCCTAGGTTAGCGCTAGACGGTCTTTGTGACGCAGGTGAACTGGTATGATGCATTGAGGTTGGATCTCGGAAGGTGATTTTGCGACACTGCCATCATCGGTGTTTCCCGTCCCTCTTGATGGCTTCTTCCGATTCCAATGGTGGGCGTGATTTGGACTCTGGTGATGATTCTTCCGTGGTTCAGATTTTTCTAGATCCAAGCTCAGAGTGGCGGTTTTTGGTCAGATCGGTCCAGATCTCATCGCCGGTGACGCTACCTCGACATGGGGTTTGGCCTCCCAGTCCTGGGTGATGGTGGTTTGGCTCCACGTTCTATGGTATCCTTTACTCTTTGGTTTTCTGGCGCGGCTGTGATGTTGGAGGAGGTCTCATGTTGGTGGTGGGGTTCTTTGATTTTGGTTCCGGCGGCCGAGCCTTTGAAGGGATGTTGCTGCTTCTGCGCTGGTTGTTCTTATTTGTTTTCTGGGCATTGAATCTGATTCTTTTTTTTACTGATGTATGATACTGCGTATGAGGCATTTTTTGAATGGTAGTGATCTTCGGAGGAGCTTCCGGCGACGATTCTTTCGATGGTCTCATCGGCGACCTGCAGTGATGGATGTTGAACATTGATAGCGATGCAGTGATGGCGATGCAGTGATGGCGACGTGTGATGATGAGATCAAGGCTCGAGGTGTGGAGTGTGGAATTTGATGGATAGTGGTTCGGTTTGAATTTGAATTTTGTAATCTGGATTTTTGGGGACTGTTTGTACGGGTACCAGGAACCCGTAAACCGGATTTTGAAAATGGAAAAAAAATGCTTTGTCGTATATGTATCATGTGTGGTGCATAGTTGCCGCCAAACATTTTCATGACCTAACATTTTCTTGATTTTTCATGTTTCCTTTATGTATTTTATTGATTTCTGATGTTTCCTTTTATATCTTGATTTCTTGAGTGTGGTATGCATATTTAGGACACAACAGCCTACATCATTCCCCTACCAAAGTATTAACAGAACCAACCATTCTCTTTCCAACAACTTTACCATAGTGAAGAATAGGGAAAAAATTGGGAATGAAAGGGTTGAGGAATTTCATGGTATGCATATTATATAGTGTTTTCTCATATATCTTAATTATGTTATTATACATAACAAAAAAGTTTGGTTATGCGGGTAACCATGAAATGGTTGAGGAATGTCATGGTAATTCAGTGTTCATGGGATGAGAAACACTCTGAGTGGTTTTGGTATTTAGTTTAGGGGAGAGGGTAGGGTAAATTGGATAACAATCCTTATAGATTGAGATCTTAGGTTGTCAAGATAATGTTGAGAATAGAATAGGTAATGATACTAAAATACCCATAAGGATTAAATTTTACAACCTAGTTGCAAGTCACCTCAAGAAGTTAATAACAAGTGTCTAAGATATCATAAGTCTTTATGTACCTGAACTATTTAAAATTCCCATATTATGTATTTCCACCTAGAATAATAGTGGGTCTTATACAATGAAGAGGTACACACTTTAGTTTAGAGAGTACTAAACCATTATTTCAAGACAAATTTTCTAAACCCACATCACCTCTTAGAAACAATATCAAGGATGCCAACCACACAAAGTCATAGGAGTGTCACCTTTTGGTGTACTAACCCCATTGGAGAACCCAAATCTCATTGAGAAAACCACATTGAAAGCAGTGGTACCTATCTCCCAAGATAGATGACCTACACATCATTGGTGGGAGAGTTCCAAGATTTATGATCCATTATATGGGGGATCCACACCTTGTAAGGTCCAAGAGAGAGTTGATTATATGCCTTAACTTAGAGGACCCACAATTTGAGTATATGGGGGAGTATCAAGCCCTATGAAGAATGTAGGATACCCATGCCTTATAAACTAAACATTGCCAAGGGATTAACCAACCCCATTTATTCTCAAATCATCTTGCCCAAACCTAGTCATTAGACCTATAGAGATAAAGAACACAAATTTATTGAATTTCTAAAAGTTTCACCTCTAATTCCAAAGAGGATCATAACACTATGATATATATGGAAAATTCATCGAATGGACTACTCACATTCCAATATCCAAGTCTCAAGATGGAAAATAGGGAAATACTATAGAATTACCAATATATGTAATTTAATATCATTTAGAAAACATGTATGTATCATGTTACAATTAAGAGTTCCACTAATGTATCTATAGTGTGAAGTCAACCTCGACTGCATGTCCTTGTGGGATGATCAATTTGTGGGATCTATGATTTAGTTAGAAATGTATCTCTGATACACACAATCATGTTATCCCAATATATATGATGTGTTATCCAATGATACATGAAATGTGACTCTACAAGGTTAGTTAGTGTGTATAGCCATGACCTTATTCATGTTCCTAAAATTATACACAACATGTACCCCTACCAATATGACAAGTTTGGACAGGTAGAAATCCATGTGGATGCTATATTCTTGTAATTGTTTTTTTCTTCAGGGCACTGGTACAGAAGCTGCAGAATCTGCTATTTTTTTTTGTAATTGTTGTTTTAGTGGAGGTTTAAATCGTTTCTACATGTCAGCATTTTTCAATTAGTGGTGGTTATAACTGCCGCTAAATGTTAGCATTTTTTCTATTCGCGGCGGTCAAAACCATTGCTAATTTTCGTGGCGGTTTTGACCACCACTACAGTGGCACATATTCTGCGCAAACTTCACGGCCGTTATGATGCTTTTAAGGGTGGTTCTCCTAGCGAGGGGCTTACAGTTTTTTTGCGGCAGTTTTAACCGCCGCTAAAAAAATTAATCCCCTGGCTGGGACAACCGCTGCTAAAAGCATGATAACCGCCGTGAATTTCACCATCTACGATGGTTTCTAAACACCGTCGTGAAACATCTATAACTGTTGGCAATAATGTCCTGACACACAATTTAGCGGCGGTTTTTAGAAACCGCTGCAGAAGTATATAGCGGTGGTTTAAACCGCCGCTATACCCAAAAATAACTGCCGCGAACAGAGAATTTTCCTGTAGTGCTATCATTCTCTTTTTTATTCTATAAACACAAGATAATCATGAGGGTGATATTTCATAATTCAAAATATAAAAAAATTTATTCAAATCCATCATTACGGACTTCATATTCAAACTCCATGTTTTTAGGATCATTGATTTTCCTAAGAAATCCTCATGATTTTATTCTCAAAGAGAGTGGAAAATATTATTATTCAAACCTCCTCCAATATCGTCAATGATTTACTCATTAAATTCTTCCAAGGATCACATCATCTTCTTTCTTTCAAGATTCTATGAAACCTGAAGCCTCTTTTCCATGTTTTCATGCTCATATGAAATAGTTACATTATTGTGTATGGATTCATCTCATGCTTAAAATTATTTTTTGAAAACTCAACACTAATATGAGCTTGAATCATAACTTAATCCATCATGCATCGTGATGTTTAATAAAAGACGAAAAGTAAATCATTGTATAATTTTGATCTTATTATTCACTTGAGAACATATTTTAGACTTGCATGATATTCAGAAGTATCTTACCTAACCATTAAGAAACTCAAGTTACTCTTTCACAATAATAGATTTATTCATACATGAGTATATATTACTCTTACATAGTCTCTAGAACCTCTGATTACTCTTATATATGATTTGAAACTTTAGAGTTAATCATAAACAGTATAAGACAAGTATTTTGTACCTCTGAGTTATTAATATGATAAAGCATATTAGTCTTTTGTATAAACAATGTAGAATCTGATCCTTGGAAAATGACATCTCAATTTTCAACATAACATACTAACTCAACATGACATAACCTCATGATGGAACATGGTGTACTAACTCTACACAATGTAGCCTTGTGATATAGCAAAACCTCATTTCACCCACCTGAAGCACCGTGATATCCCAACACAAGATACGTTGACAAGTTAGCATGCAACATCATCTTGATCCCTTGTTGTGATTCTTTCTGAGTTATTTTTACATGCCTTCGTGAAACTAAGTATTATTCTGATGCTACTCTAGGTTACTCTTACATGAGTGAGGGTTATTCTTACAAACAAAATAATTTATCATATTTTCATAAACATGCAACTTGTAACCTTCAAAACTCAACTCTAACCATCTCCACTCAACTGAAAACAGCTCCAAAACTCATTTTCTAGCAACTTAACCACCTGAAATAAATTAAAAAGTCATTTACATGTATTTAAATCAAACACAACATCATCCTCAATGGGTTAAATAATGTATTGAGTAGTTTTTTGGATTTTGGTTGTTTTGGAATATGTAGCATGGTCTTTTATGGAATGAAGTGCATTTATATACATTAATTATATATTTTGGATGGGAAATGAATTTATTTTAATCATTGTAATGTGGAGTTTTTTTAAAAGGGTAATACCTTCCACAAATGGAATGAACCCCACGTAATTAAAATAATATATACATTACACACACACAAACATAGATACATGCATATATAAATGCACACACTCACTATAAACAAATTATATATATAAATAAAAACGTGTATTTACATTAAAATTTATATCTTTATTTTTTTATATAAAAATAAGTGAATATATGTATATATGAATATACATGTGTGTGTAGCAATAATACATATATATATATACACACATAAATATTCAGTATACATGTAAATATTTATATATATATATATAACATTTATAAAAAATACAGCATATATTAAAAATATGAACAAACAATACACACACATACACAAAAGTGTTTGTGCACTACAAATATAATATATATATATATATATACACTTATAAAAATATAAATTTACTTATATATATATATATATATATGAATATATATATATGCATATTTGTGTGTGTGTGTGTGAGTGTGTAAGTGTATGTATGTATGTATACACCATATATAACTGTATATACAAAATATTTAATACTCTATATATGCATGTATGTATGTGCGCATGAATGCATTCATGTACAAGTATGCACATATATAATATATATACATTTTTTAAGGAATAATATATATATATATATTAACTATATATACACACATTTTTGTGTTTATGAGAACACACACACACACACAACTATAGTATATGTATATATACAAATAGAAATCATGAAATACATAAAAAGGAACATCATAAGTTTATATAATAAATTTGTGTTAGTGTGCCAAATTTTATCTAATGATTTGTTGAAAAAAACAACAATCCATGACACCTTGGAACCTTTCAATAGTGGTTAAAGAGATGTCGTTGTTCTAAGACATAAGAAGGAAGAATAAAGGCATCATGCTCTGTTATAATAATAAGTCATTCCTCAAATCTACAGAAAATAGCATTGAGAAAGGACACCTTCATTAGAGCTAGACCAATACATGTGTATAAACCAAGTCGGGTCTCTATCCAAACTGGTGCCTGACCCAGTCCGCGACATGGCCCGAACAGCGTTCCTGATCCCCACGAGTTGGAAACTAGTTTTGGGCATCAAAATAAAACATTTCAGAATGATTTGGCCCATAAACGATGGACAAATAAATAACTATAAACTAAAAAAAATAGATAAACACTAGCAGTTAAAATAAAATAAAGTTCAACCGCTAAATATACCTCCAAGTGACCTTGTGGGTCACCACCAAACACGGAACCACGCTCTCTCCAAGAGTGATACCAAACTAGAGGGACATGAAACTGAAAATATGGAGTAGGTGTGAGCATCGAGATGCTCAGTAGGAAAGACAAGGATAAACAATGCCCTATGCCCTTACCTTTAAAAAGAAACCCAAAATGTGCTAGTTTGAAAATAAGAAATAATAAAATAATGTTTTTCATTCTTTTAAAATTCAAGTAAAAAGTATTCATTTTCAAGAAAATCATTTCTCTTCCACTTAGTTTTCAAAATTGGTAACATTTCAAAATGAAAGGATGTTGATTTAGATTAAAAATGTGTTTTTTACAAAAGAGGGAACAAGCATGAAACAACTGAATTGAAAATCATATCATAAGCACCATGAGAAATTCTTAAGCAGCTTGTGTTAGTTAGGACCTAGGATTCTTGTACCTCGGTGAAACGTGGTATAGAAACCACAACCATTAGTATTCTCGTGCATGAGCCACTAGGAGGGGACACCCCAATGGCCTAGTGGTCTCCAATCATCGCAAATGTTTAGTTAGTGCTGTAGTGTCAATCCTGCTAGACGAAACCAGGACTAACCACTTTTGAATTATCTAGTGTACTAGTCCTAGTCTGCCCACCTAGGTACCTAGGGTTTCTCATGCACTCTATTTCAATGGTGGTGAGGTTTTATCAAGAAAACACATAAAAACATAACACTTTCTTTACCTAAAACCCATTCAATATCTCATCATTGTTCTCCCTCCTTAAGTGCATTCCCCTCTTTTATGTCACACAATAATGCAGAAGCTTCAACACAAGGCACGTATCACAAATCGCATATTAACACCTACATCACATTTCTAAAACTAGGGGGAATGCCTCAAGAGGAGTTTTCCACTTTTGAAAATCATTCTCAAAGTGCCAAATGAACTTAATTACTTACAATAAACACTTTTCATTTTATCACACATAATCACCCAACACTTTTAAGTTTCCAAAACCATTTGAAAGTTCAACTAAAAAACCAAGGTACTATATATTTAAAAACAAGCTTAAAACCATGCTTACAGTGAAGCAATCCTTTATAATAATTTCAAATCACCATTTGATCTCATGTTCACACCAAAATCCATTTTGAAAATCACTTTGGAACCCTTTTGAAAAAAATAAATCATGTCATTACACTTTTATAACAAAATCGGCCGAAAGTCCACATGTATTTGGAAATACCCATTTCACATTCAAAACATCTAGGAGAACACTTTTCAAGAACCACAACCATTTATGTATATACATATATATATATAGCATGTGAATTTCATATAAAATTAGATGATGCACATTTAAAGAACACAAAGAAATTATGGAAATTCTAATTAAAGATCAAGGCATAGGGAACTTACCTCAGGGTGGAACCAAACCGAACTTTCAACTCTTGGTGCTTTCTAACTAGAAGTTGTTGCTCTCCCATTAAGCATATGAACTTTCACATACATATAAGGACACCTATCCCCTATGCACACACCCACATGGCCATGAACATTTGAAAGGGGATCCTTATATATGTGCTTATATGTATATACGAGTCGCCACTCACCTACGTATGCATTTTCATATATATACATGGGCACACATAGCCTCATACATGTATATTCACTGTCATGGATGATTATATACATGTAACGGGGGAACCCATATATATATATATATATACTTACCTATGCACACGCAGGCGACTCGCCCTAGACCCGGAGACTCGAAACCACAAAACAGGGACCAAACACTACACATATAATTTAATAAATCCAATTAAACAATTTATAAAACACTACAAATTACCACAAAAAATTTTACACCAAAAACACACCCGATTTCATATAAAAACACCACTTTAAAATCAAACATATAGAAAAGACACATTAAAACATGCTTTCCATTATTCAAACAATTTGCAGTTCAATTTCAAAGGTACACAACAAAGTATCCATCATGCCATGAAAAACTATTTTCTTTGAAAACTCACTTTAAATGCATTCGCACCTTAAGTTCCTTGAGAAACACATTTCACACCTTCCATGCAAGGCATAAAACCCTTTTTGAGAAACATCATAATAAAACATACACAAACATAATATTTTCCCATTTTAAAATCCAATTTCAACATAAATGCATCCCAAAACGCTTTAAAAATATATTTATCACTACAAAATAAATCCATAGAACAAGATTTAATGCAAAAACAAGCATATTAAAAACACTTATAAATGTTAAGTCAAGGAACCACCTACCTAGAACCAAGGAGATTCTGAAAAATTGGTGTGGAGTCTATCTGCACCTCAACCGCATCACAAGGGAGCCAAGACGAACCCTAAACAAGGAAATTTTACACAAAATCACAAAATCAAACCCCATGAAATTCAATGAAAAACCCCTAGAACAAGGGAGGGGTTTACCCGAAGGGAGAGGATGCAGCGGCGAGGTCACACGAAGGAGGTAGGTCGGCTGGGGTCGCAATTTTTGGAGAGATGTCGTGCCGAAGAGAGACCGGCCAAGGGAAGGGAGGTCGCCAGGAGGGCGCTCAGCTAGGGGGGTCCACCGCACTGCAGGGGTGCATGCTTCGGGCAGGGGGTCGCGACCAGGGTGGTGCTGACAAGGAGGAGGGACGACCAAGGGGAGGGTCGGCCAGGGGAATCGCCAGAGGAGGCTACGCACAGGGGTAGGTCGCGTGACGGTTTGGGGAGAGGGGAAGAATAGGGTGACGCACCAAATGGTGGGGGGACCCCTAATAAGAATAATAACAAACTAATATTAATAATAATTTTTATAATAATCTTCTTTATTATTATTATTATTATTATTATTATACTCTTAATAATAATCATAATCATAATCATAATATTAATAATATTAATAATCATAATAATAATAATAATAACAAAAATATTTACAATAATAATTATTATTATTATTATTATTGTTATTATTATTATTATATTCTTAAAAAATATATTATTATCATTATTACTATTATTGAAACAATTATTTTTTATTTCATTTTTACTTTTCTCATTTTATTTTATTTTCATTTTACTATTACTCATTCGATTTTATTTATTTTACACACCGGGCAGCCGCACGGTTATCTGGGCGAAGCCGCACGGCTTTGGTCGTGCTCTGCCCGTGTGCTGGACGCTATCAATCCTAAAGCATTCATTTATTTGCAAAAACAAAAAATTTAAATCGAGCTTGACCCGCACCTCGACAAAATGTTCCAAAACTAGATAAAAAAATATATTTCAGAAGTCCGTGTGTGACAATTCTCCCCACCATAACGCTTTCCGCCCCCGAAAATTCATCCCAACACTACAGGAAAAATGGTCATTTGTGACGGGTTATTTGTGGCGTGCTCATTGTCCCATCGCAAACAGTAAGCATTTGCGACGGGTGGGTAAGGACCAGTCACAAAAGATTTGGCGGGAAATGCGTACCAAACCGTGGGAAGGGAATTTGCGACGGGTTCTCTATTCCCGTCGCAAATGCCCAATGGCAGTTTTTACTATTTGCAACGGGAAAAGTATAATGTCACAAATAGTATCTCGGCAGGTAGCCATTTGCGACGGGACTCGTCGCAGATAATTTTTTTGACCGGTAGCAATTAATGCGGGCGGTGGGCAATTACGACGGGTCTCGTCGCAAATACCACTATTTGCAATGTGATCACCGTCGCAAATAAACTCGTCGCAAATAATCTAACCTATATATATCATCATTTGTTTTTTCTCTCATTCTACTTTTTTCTCAACACTTCTCTCTATCTCTTCTGAAAAAAAATTCTTCTAAAATTTTTCATAGTTTAAACTTTTAAATTGGAGCATAATCTGCATCTTTTATACTCCGAAAGCTTCAGTTTCATGGTATTTATCTATTTTTTGTTGTTTAGTTAATTTATTTTATTTTAAATTATTTATAATTTTTGTTAGTTAGATAAAATTAAATTCAATAAGAATTAGATATTTGTTTTTTCAGTATTTATTTCTATGAATAATTATGTCTAAGTGTTAATTATAAATAAATAGTAATAAATTGTAATAATTAGTAATAAATTGTAATAATTAGTAATAATTTTAATAATTTGTAATAAATGGTAATAATTAGAAATATTTAGTAATAATTCGTAATAATTATCAATAATTTGGATTAATTAGTAATAATTAGGATTAATTAGTAATAATTAGGATTAATTAGAAATAATTAGGATTAATTATTAATAATTCTAAATAATTATTAATAAATTGTAATAATTAGTAATAAATTTTAATAATTATTAATAAATTGTAATAATTAGTAATAAAATGTAATAATTAGTAATAATTAGTTATAATTAGTAATAATTAGTAATAAATTTTAATAATTAGTAATAAATTGAAATAATTTGTAATAATCTGTAATAAATTGTAATAAATTGTAATAATTAGCAATAAATTGTAATAATTATTAATAAATGTAATGATTAGTAATAAAGTAATAACTAGTAATAATTAGTAATAATTAGTAATAAATGGTAATAATTAGTAATAAATAGCATTAAATTGTAATAATTAGTAATAAATTGTAATAATTAGTAATAAATTCTAATAATTAGTAAAAATTAGTAATTATTGGTAATAAATGGTAATAATTAGTAATAATATTATAATAAATTGTAATAAATTGTAATATTTAGTAATAAATTGTAATAATTAGTAATAAATTGTAATAATTTGTAATAATTTGTAATAATTTGTAACAATTTGTAATAATTTGTAATAATTTGTCATAATTAGTAATAATTTGCTGTAATTAGTAATAATTTGTAATAATTAGAAATATTTAGTAATAATTAGTAATAATTATCAATAATTAGGATTAATTAGTAATAATTCGGATTAATTAGAAATAATTAGGATTAATTAGTAATATTTATCAATAATTAGTAATAAATTGTAATAATTAGTACTAATGAGTAAAAAATTATAATAATGAGTAATAATCTGTAATAACTAGTAATAATTTGGATTAATTCGTAATAATTAGGATTAATTAATAATAATTAGGATTAATTAGTAACAATTAGGATTAATTAGTAATAATTAGGATTAATTAGTAATAATTAGTAATAATTAGTAATAATTAGTAATAATTAGGATTAATTAATTATAATTAGGATTTATTAGTAATAATTAGGATAATTAGTAATCATTAGGATTAATTAGTTATAATTATAAATAATTAGTAATAATTAGGATTAATTTTTATTAATTAGGATTAATTTGTAATAATTAGGATTAATTTGTAACAATTAGTAACAATAAGTAACAATTAGAAAGAAATAGGATAAATTTGTAACAATTAGTAACAATTAGGATTAATTACTAATAAATTGGAATAAATTTGAGTATATTGATAAACTGGCACAATTTTAAGCGGATTGTCGACATTCTTTTTGATTGATGCATCAGCTCTTTACAAATTTCTCCCACTAGAATCAGTATGTAAAATCTGCTCAAATATACGTCGGAGTAGATTTTTTATAGTGATTTATGTACGAGAAAGTTGCAAGGAGGTGATCCGTCAGACAAAAGAGGCGCTTTTTCCCGATGACTCAGATCCTTGGAACTTCTCCGACTGAAATCACTACAAAAATTATTCTCCCACATACGGATATCAATTTTTGTATGCACAAGCATGGAGAGAAGCGTGGCGAGGCCTCCCTTCTCTCCATCCTCGTGCATATGAAAATGGATATTCGTACTTCAGTGAAGACTTTTCATAGTGATTTTAGTCATTGAAAGTTACAAGGGGATGAGTCGTCAGGCAAAAGTGTTGTCGTCAATCGATTGGAAATTTTTCCACTGGTAATTGAAAATAATTAGTAAAAAATGCCTGTAATTAATAATAATTATTGTTAATTAGTATAAATTTTTATAAATGAGTGTATAATAGTATAAAATATTAAAAAATAGTATAAGTAACTATAAAATAATATAAATTATTATAAATTTCAAGAAAATTGAATTTAATTGTCTTCTGTTTTTTTGGATGGTGTTTATTTTATATTTAATTATAAAAAATAACTAATTATTTCATATTTTTTAGAAAAATATGAAACAAGGAAGTTGACAACAGTCATTATTAGATGATTGTGCTAGGATAAATCAGGGTAGGAATCCAAACAGTTCTAGTTTAAATCTATATATATTGAGGGTTTTTAAGATTTCTTATAATTTGCATCATCATAACCAAAATTTGTTTCAAAAGGGACAATTGAGTGTCCTTGTAAAAAATGTGCTATGAGGACATATGACGCATTTGACAACGTTGGCGGTCATTTATTGTGTTTTGGTTTTCAAATTGATTATGTTTATTGGTATCAACATTGTGAACGCAGTTCAGGAGAAGATACTAATAATTTGGTTCCTAATCCAGCACAGTTTCAAAATTTAGTACATGATGTGGCATGTCCACTTTTCAACAAACTGAAACTCGGTATGATATTGATTTAACTCCTGAGTTGAAACCATATCGTTTATATGAGTTTTTGAGGTCCGTTGAGGATGCCTTATATTCTGGTTGCAAGATAAGAAATTTTTAAGAAGTTGTTAAATTTATGGATATTAAATCAGATAATATAATGTCAAATAATTGTTTTGATCAGATATTATCTTTATAAAAAATATTTCTACCTCAAGGAAATGTATTGCCTTCAAATTTCTATTAGAGAAAGAAGCTGGTTCGTAATCTGGGTCTTGGTTATCAGAAGATTCATGCATATTAAAATGACTACATCTTATATTATGGTGAAAATTAATAATTAGATAGTTGTCCTACATATAGATAATCAAGGTATAAATAAGCTCAATCAGGGAAGTCTAGATTTTTTCCTGTGAAACAATTGAGAAATTTTATTCTCACACCTATATTGCAGCATTTATTTATGTCTCAAAACACAACATCATTGATGTCATGGCACAAAGACAACATTTCAACTAGTAAAAGCTTAAATCATCCATCTGATGGTGATTTATGGTAACATTTTGACTAAGTGCATCCGTCTTTTATTTTAGAATCCCGAAACGTGTGATTGGGTCTTTCTACTGATAGTTTCTATCCATTTGGTTCTTACGGTAGTCAGTATTCATGTTGGCCTATTTTTATAACTCCTTATAATTTACCTCTATGGATATTGATGAAGGATGAATATATCTTTTTAACCTTATTAATTTCAAGTTATCCAAAAAAGAATATCGATGTTTATTTGAAACCATTGATTGATGAGTTAAATTCACTATGGAGTAATGGTGTTAGTACATATGATGTTGCTATGAAACAAAACTTCCTATTGAAAGCTATATTGATGTGGAAAATTAGTGACTTCCCAGCATATGGCGTGTTATCTAGTTAGAGTACACATAGTCCAAAATCATGTTTGTACTGTATGAGAGACGAGAAAAAGTTTATGCTCTTCAATGGAAAAAAGCATTGTTTTTTCAACTGTCATATCATATTTCTTCCAACCTATCATTCTTTTCGAAGAAACAAATATCATTTTTGAAAATGAACAATTGAAAAATATGGTCCTCCAACAATGATCTCGGGTATAGAGTTAAAATCAATTGTATCTTTATCACCTCCCATCACATTTGGACTAAAAATAAACCAACATAAAATTGATGTGTTTGGAAAATAGCACAATTGGATAAAATGGAGAATTTTTTTGGGATTTTCTATATTAGTTTGATTTTTTGGTTTGTCACATGTTGGATGTGATGAATATTGAGAATAAATATTTTGATAATTTATTTCATACAGTTTTTGATACACTAGGTAAGAACAAAGATAATGTAAAGGTATGATTATATCTTGCTCAAATTTGTAAGTGACCAAAACTTAAACTATTTAAAAATATCAGAACACAGAAGTTAATGGAGCCAAAAGTATCTTATACACTTTCAAAAGAGTGTTGCATATTATTTTTTAAGTGGATTGTAGATTTTAGACTTCTAGATAGTTATGCTTCCAATTTAGGTAGATGTGTCATAAATGGTCATATTACCGAATTCAAAGTCATGACTGGTGTGCTTTAATGGAAATACTTTTTCCAATTGGATTAAGAGGTTTGTTAAATACTATGATTTGGGATGTGCTAATAGACATATAATTTTTTTGATACATTTGTGTGTCGACAACAGACTAATATTCCATAAGAAAATTGTAAGAAAATGTTGTTTTAATTTTATGTAAATTGGAAAAAATCTTCCCGCCATGTTTGTTTGACTCAATGGAACATTTGATATTACATTTACTATATGAAACAAAATGTGGAGGTCCGATACAGTTCTGATGGATTTACCCATTTGAGAGATACATGCAGAAATTGAAAAAAAAAGTGCGTAACAAAGCATTAGTTTAAGACTCAATTGCATAAGCTTATTTACAAGAGGAAATTTCTTTTTTATACTCTCATTGCTTTCAATCTTAATATCACTCAAAACACAACTGCATGATCCATAATGAGAGAAATATTAACGATGAAATGAGAAATCAATTATTAGTTTTTAATCAACCCGAACTTGGTTTTGATGGAGTTCATGAACAATGGATTTTAGATGATGAACATCATAGAGTTCATACATATATTCTACTCAACTATGAAGAAATTACAAAATTTCTACTATGAGTGATCCTATCATTTATTCAATAATTTTTATAGTAGTACATTAATCTTATTTTATTTATAGGTTATATGATTATCATATCAAGAAACAGTTTCCACAAATTATAGAAGTTGTACTTGAAGAACGTTGTCAAAAAAAATTCCTACTCGTTTCAAAAATTGGTAACATAAATTATTTTTTATTTCACATAAAAAATAAATTTAATACTTTTTATAGTGATAATTATTTTACAACTTTTCAGGTATCCCAATATGCGGATAAAATTGATAATCGATTGTCTGTATTGAGTAACCCACCATCCAAAATGGTTAAATCTTATAATGCATATGTGTTGAATGGTTTTAGATTTCATACATGTGCATACGAGGAATAAAAAACAAGAAATAGTGGTGTTTTATTGAGAGAATCCCATCATAGAGAAACTGAAGTTAACTATTACGGCTTGCTGGAAGAAATCATTGGACTATGTTATCTGGGACAACATTACATAACAATGTTTAAATGTTAGTGTTTGGATACTGAGAGAGGCTTGTGTGCTCATCTAATCCATGGAATAATTGATATTAAATATAAAAGTATTCTTGTAGTAAATGAACCATTTTTATTGGCTCGTCAGGCACATCAAATTTATTATGAAAATTAATGTGCTACTTCAAGGGAGTTGAGTGATTAGTGGAGCATAATAAAAATTAAATCTCAAGAGAATTGGTTTACTGAAAGTGAATGTAGTTCTTCTGAAGTACAAGGAATTGAAATTTTTTAAGAGATTGCTCTGAATCCATATTTTACATGAAGAGACATGAATATCATTGATGACACCCCACAGTTAAAGTCCGATGGTGATGATGATGTTAATGATGTTACAACTGAATTTGAAATGACAAGAGACAATGAAAGTGAAAATAATATAGAAATTGATGATGTTGAGGAGGAAGATGAAGACATTAACATCAATAGTTATGAATATGAGGATGAAGATGGACATTAACACAGTTAAATACTGGTTATAATCATATATAATATATATATCTATATGTAATAGTTGTTTTCAACTATTTTCTAAAAACAATCATTTTGTGTTTCAAATGGAAGAGGATTTGTATCGTTTGTTATAGGAGGCTGATCTACCTTAAGACAAGCAGGTCTTCGAATCATCCGACCCTCAGACTGTTGGCAGTTCAAGGGGCACTCGAAGGGGGTGTAGTCTTTCCAAACTTATGATTCCCGACCCTATCCCCGAGCGACGTCCACATCTTGCGTTCGATCCACGCACGTAGAGGTATGTTTACCTGTGTATTTTAGTTCGTTTTCATTAAATTATTTATATTTTAATTATTTGATTAATTTTTCTTTTTTTCACAACTTTATGCATATAGTTGTTGGATAGGGGAGTGCTATATCGGGCAGTTATTTTTCTAATTCATGGGTGTCATGGGATCAGATTCCTGTTGATGTACAACACCGCATGTTCGAGCATTGGCTGGTGTGTAAATAGATAATATTTATTTTAAAATTAATTTAATTAATAACTTGAGATAATAAATTATTTGTAGATTTTATGGTATCTCATTGATGAGATCATGTGTGAGGCTATATAGAATTCATGACAGAGAGCTATGTGTCTATGTTGCACTCAGTTTTTGCACAATTTGAAAAGGAAAGCAATGGAGAAAGCATGAGTGAATGATTTTGATAAGACATATCATGTCCACCGAACTGATTATATTTCATCTCGGGTTTGGGATTAATTATGTACACACTGGTTGAGTAGGTGGTTTTAGAGTAGATCATCAGTTTGTCAGCAAAATCGGGTGAGATATGAGGTGACACATCGAGTTGGTAGTCGTACATTCAGTACGCATAGAGAGCATATGGTAAGTACATTTTTTTAAAATATTATATATAACTTTAAATGTAAAAAAATTATTTTATATTCATATAGGTAGTCGCACATCCTGATATTATGGAGTACGACATTTATAGGAGGATGTATAGTGATCCATCCACTGGAGAGATTAAAGGTACTCACCAACGTCAGATTGTGGTCAGTATAATTTACTTTTGAGTTTTAAATTTAACTACAAATAATATTTTAACTATTTTGATTTTAAATTGAAATTGAAGGAGTCATATCAGGCCGCGACGTCTCAGATACATGTTGAGATTCATACCGAGACCGATGGTCAGACAAGTGCCTCCTGATTTGATAAGGCAGTATGGATGCAGGTGACCCAGTATGCCTTTGAGAAAGTTTGAGTTGTTGGTATCGACTCTCAATTGACCCCTGGGGGTTTTTATGGCACCTCTGCGATGTCGACGTCCATCTTGAGAGGAGCTCACGGAGAGTCATCATCATCTCATGCATAGTATGAGCAGCAACTGCAAGCTCAGAGTGAGTTTATAGAGATTATGTATAGGGATAAGAGGTAAATGAGTAAGTGGAAGCAGTAGTATTAGGAAGAGTTCCTACGATAGTATCATCAACAGTAGGATATGCAGGATGAGATGCGCCATTGGCGGCATCAGTAGGAGCAGGATCAGATGGAGTACATGCGATGTCTGGCTCACGGTTTAGGGATGGAATTCCCTCCACCATCTCCTCCAGCTCCTCCAAACGACCCTCCTCCTCAGTGATGTATTTTTATTTTATAATGAAACATTTGAATGTATTTTTTTGCAATATTAACTATTTAAAGTTTTAAATTGTGTTTTTTTCTCAAATATTGCAGTTTTTTATTATTTATTTAATTTTTTTTATTATATCTATTATTTTATTAATTAATATATTTCTATATTTTTGTGAATACTCTGGTTTTTATTATATTACTAATATTAATATTATTATTTTATTAATATTATTAGTAGTAGTATTATATTATTTAATTATTTTATAATTAATTTTATTCTATGAATATTAATATTATTATTTTATTTATATTAATATTATATTATTATTATTAGTATTATTTTATAAATAATTTTATTGTATTAATATTAATATTATGATTTCATTTATATTAATATTATATTATTATTAATATTATTTTATTTTATTATTATTTTTTCAACTATTTGTGATGGGTCCATCGCAAAAGGTTTTTTTTATATTTTCTGCAGTATTTGCGACGGTCCATCACAAAAAAGGTAAAAAAAAATGGGAAACTATTTGTGAAATGTGGTCGACCCGTTGCAATAGAGTTTTTAAAAACTCACAGGTTTTTTTCACGAATGTGACACTGCTTGTCGCAAATAAAAACTTTTTGCGACGATCTGTCATAAAAGGTAATATTTGAGATGCCCTTTTCTTCAATGGGTCATTTTCGACGGGAACCCATCGCAAATGACCCATCACAATAAGTCGTTTTTTCAGTAGTGCAAGTTTGATTCGAAAGAGTGAACTGGTACACCTTTACAGCAAAAGTAGATTCCCGAATGATGATAAACGAAAAGATGACAAGAACACTACCAGCAAGAAAATAGGTTTACGAGTTGAACTAAGAAGGCCAACATGGACTCCCTACTACGATCCACCTACCCCCAAGATTTTAAACATCTCTAGTTGATCAATCAGAGAAAAGGATCCTCTCATTGTACACAATCCAACACCCTAAGAAAAACACATTAAACATACCCAAGAGTCTCATGCAGTCCACCTGAAATGAACCATTAATCCTAATTACTAACATGGGGAGGACCATACGGACTCCCCACTATAAGAAACAACCTAACACCTGAGGTGGAACCAAGACACTAACATGGGGAGGCCTGAATATACTCCCCACCATAAGAAATATGATGACACCATTTCATTTATTTGGAACTCTTAGTGAGACCCACAACGAGTCTCCCCACCATAATAACTAAGCAGTTTAATCAACTAACACGTACTGATATGAAAAAACCCACAAAGGCCCAATCCCCACTGCAAGGGGACTGATTAAAGAAACTCTAAACCAAATGGAAAACTTTACACAGTCCACTACTCTTGCAGGGCATTACCATTCTTAGATGATCCCAAACAAAAACTGAAATTAAAATGGACTTAAAAGGTTGTTCATAAATGGAAAACCATGTGGAGATTCACACCCACAAGGGTATAATAATTAAGGTTCCTGAAAATGAAACAACACTACCTCATTATAACCAAGGAGGAACTCTTACACCTACATGGATCACCACAATAAGGAGCAATGTCCCCATGTCCCTTTCCACCACACGAGACCACTTGAAACTCAACTAACACATCCAATTCTTAGATTGTATCCATTTCCAACACCAAAGAAAGAAATTATACTAGTATACCTTACACTCTTAGGGTTACTGACTACATGTCAGCTTCACTCCAGGGCCTAAGGCTGGGGCTCTATTGATTGAAACATCTCATGCCTCGCAGTCAGACATTGAAACCCCAAACAGAACTTCCTTTACTGATGCCACAAGCAACCACACCGTGACCTCGATAACACCAACCAACACAACTCATCCCTAAATCTACTTACCCTTACATGGAACCTTCACCAAGATAGGGGATTAAAATATGTCTTCGCATAACCCCTTTCTACTTCAAATTAGAAACATTGGGAGAAAATACACATAGTAGAAACCTTCCTCTAAAATGAAGGAATTCGGAGTTTCCCGAGGGGAAACACACTTCTTTAAAAATAGTGGTGCTCAGAAGATTGCACAACCTTCACCCTTGCAGTTGAGTGAGAACACGACACCACAAGGCATCACCGAACATAACCATTGACCAATAGAAACAATACAAGTATAGGGACATTAAACCAAGTCCTAAACAGTATGTGCTTCCTAAAAATTACCATAACAGCCTCGTACAACTAGGATTGCCACACTTGTGGCCTAACATGAACCTTTTCTTAAAAAAAACCAATGAATGACCCATAGGTCCTTTAAAAAAGTAGCCATCACAAACATTTCCAGAATGATTCCACCTTTCCTCACTGGAATTTTCCTTTACCGCTTCCAGTAAGGATATACAGGCTTGAAGATGCCCAAATTCACCTATGGACATTCAAGAAACTAAAGAAACCATAATTCCTTTAAACTCCTTCTGCATCCACTAATTCACTACAAGAGGATCTACTTAATCCAAAAGAGAAGAGAGATAAACTCAACCCTGGAACCTAAGAAGAGATTTCGTACTTTGATAAACTGGAGGACCTTCCAACAACGATTCACCCATGGCCACACTTAAATCGTGCATTAATTATTTATGGGTATGTACACTAGTTAGTGAGGAAAAATCCTAAGGACCCAATCAAACAGGTCCACTATCCAAAACATGCAACAACCAAAACCAAACACATGATGGGATCCACTGAAAAGGCTTCCTGAAACACTTATTGAAATAGACCACAAACCATTATTTCAAACCAACTTATCGACGATACACAAACCAAAAACATCATTCAAAAAAAGAGGTTTCAAATTCAATATATCCCACAACAACATTATCAGAAATAGAAGAATACATGGGATGATGTAAGAAGAAACTAGTGTCGATGGGTGACCCAGACATATGGTTGGTGGTCATACTCCAGTCACACCACCATCACAGAGAGTGTTCTAAGACCATGTCCCTGGCACCATATGGATTGGAAGGCCCTGCGAGCTCACTGAGACTAATGTTATAACCCTCTTTTAATTTCCCAAACAACAAAAAACCACAAGGACCAAAAGACTTGGATAAAACCTGACATCCCCAAGTAACTTGAGTCTCGTCACGAGGTGTGCTATCCAGGAACCTTAATCTTAACCAAAATGTAATGTTTTGACAATCCTAGCTCTGGTTGATCCAAAATATTTCCCAAAAAAACATGAATCAAAAGAGCATGTCCTGTTATGATACCATGTTTTCACGAACCAAGCTAGGTCGTTATTTGAACCAGCACCCGACCCGATCAGCAGTATGGCCCGAAGGACATTCCCGATCCCCACAGGCTGGAAACTAGTGTTAGGCATCAAAATAAAATATTTGTAAATGATTTGGACCATAAACAATAGACAAATAAATAAATATAAATTAAACAAAATAGATAAACACTAGAAGCTGAAATAAAATAAATTTCAACCGCTAAACATACCTCCAAGTGACCTCATGGGTCACCACCAAACATTAAACCATTATCACTCCAAGAGTGATCCAAAACTAGAGAGACCTGAAACTAAAAATATGGAGTGAGCATGAGCACCAAGATGCTCAGTATAAAATCCAAGGATAAACAATGCTCTATGCCCTTACCTATAAAAAAGAAACCCAAAGCGTGCTAGTTTTGAAAATAAGACATAATAAAATAATGTTTTTCATTCTTTTCAAATTCAAGTAACAAGTTTTCATTTTCAAGAAAAGCATTTCTATTCCACTTTGTTTTCAAAATAGGTAACATTTTGAAATGAAAGGAGACCAATTTAGATTAAAAATATGGTTCTCAAAAAAGAGGGAAGAAGCATGAAACAACTTAATTGAAAATCATATCACAAGCACCGTGGGAAATCCCTAAGAATCTAGTGTTAGTTGGGGACCTATGATCTTTATACCTTAGTGAAAGGTGGTATATCAACCACAACCATCAGCATTATCATGCACGATCCACTAGGAGGGGACAACCCAATGGCCTAATGGTCTCCAATCATCACAAATGTTTAGTTAGTGTTGTAGTGTTAGTCCTGTTAGACAAAACCGGGACAAACCACTTCAAAATCATCTATCATACTAGTCCTAGTATGACCACCTAGGTACCCAAGGTTATCCATGTGCTCTATTTCAATGGTGGAGATGTTTTATGAAGCAAACACATAAGAACATTACACTTTCTTTACCCAAAACCCATTTAGCCTCTCACCATTGTTCTCCCTCCTTAATCATATTCCCCTATTTTACATCACACAACAATGTAGAAGCCCCAACACTAGGCACATATCACAAATCACATATTAACACCTACATCACATTTTTCAAACTAGGGGGAATGCCTCAAGAGGGGTTTTCCACTTTTTCAAACCATTCTCAAAGTTCCAAACGGACTTAATTACTCAAAATAAATATGATGTGGCCTTAAAAACACATGTTTTTCCACATCTAATTAAGTATTTTTTGACAATTTAATTAATTATCATTACATTTTTTTCTAAATAAGTGCACATTTTAATTTTTAGAATTAAATCTGTTATTTAATCAATTTTTGTAATTAAAATTTTATTTTTATCCTTTTAATAAATAATTTATTTCTTACTTTAATTTTATAGTCTAATAACTTTTTATTTAGTTTGGTGTTCTTGTTTTCATATTTAATAATCTAATATTTACTAGTTAGTTAATTAATCTTGTTTTCTGCACATAAATAATGTAGTTTTTAATTTAACATTTCCTGCATTAAAACCTAGTTAATTTAAAATAACATAATCTAATTATTAGTTGTCTTTTAACAAATTCATAAGTTATAAATTTAAGATTATAAACTCACTAAATTTATTAAATCTCATTAATTTAATTTCATTTATTAACATAATTGTTTGATAACAAAATAATTAATTGTATACTTTAATAAATTTAATTTGTTTTAGTAATTATTATAAGTAATTTAACTTTGTTTTATAAATGTTTAAATTTTATATTAACTTTTAATAATTTAGTTGCTTTTTAATTTTAGTCTTAGTTTAGTACCAATTTTAGTTTTATAAATTGAAGTTAGTAATAATTTAACTTAAGTTTAAATGGGTTTATAAGTTTATTAAAGTTTATGAGTAACTAAATTTTCAATTGTTCTAATTAATTTTTTGTTTTAATTAATTATTTTTTTCAGATTTTATTTTTGTTTTAATTTATTTTACTATTATGTTTATTTTGCAGTGTTATGGTGGCACCGGTCTAATCCTCTTCCATTACTGTCTCAGCAAGTCTTCTACCGCTTCCTTAGTCACGGTGCCACACCAATACTGTCTCACCATCTCCTCTTCTCACGGTGACACCATTGTCTCCTCTTCCACCCTTTTACCTATGCCACTATTTCCCTGCCTTAACGGTGGCACCGTTCCAACCTATTCTCTTTGCCACCGTTTTGCTTTGCAGTGGCACCGTTTCCTCCTAGAACTGTCTTCCCTCCTTCACTGTCTCACCAAAGCCACTACGAGAAACTGCTTCCCTATGTCACTATTTTCCTCTTTTCCCACTCACCGTCATCCAAATCACCATCCACACATTACGACAAATAAAATTAAGAAGTTTTCTACATATTCAAATCATAGAATTGATACAACTTCACAAACTATATCATTTCAAACTCAATCCTTCCCAGATCTAAAAACCCCAAATCACTGATGGTTGCCATCTGGGTTTTTTGGCCGGATGGGTTTTTTTTTTTTTATTAAAATGGGTCTAGGTTAGAATTAATTAGGTAAAAGGGTTTGTTGAGCACCACTTGAAGTGGCGCTCAACAACTCGGGTGGCTAGCGCCACTTCAAGTGGCGCTTTGCCACCCTTTTTTTTTCTGGTTTTGTTTTTTTTCTGGTTTTGTTTTATTTCTTTTTTTTTAATTGTTTTTCACCTCATCTCTTTTTAATAAATAATTTCAAAATAAATAAATAAAATTTTAAAAATAATCTTATAAATATGTATTTAAAAATGCTAAATTAATTATTATTATATTTATAATTATATAATTATGAAATTATATTTATGTATATATATAATTATATGTGTGTGTATAAATATAATTATGTATATATATAATTAAAAATAAATATTTATAAATATAAATCTATTTATATATATTTTTTAAATAAAAAATATATTTGTAATTATATAATTATAAACTAATCTTTAAATATAAATATTTATAATTATATGAATATGAATATATTTAAAATATATAATTATGAAAATATTGTTACATATATATCTAAAATTTATTTATAAATATATTTAATATTCATATATAAATATATATATATGTGTGTGTGTGTATGTGTGTGTGTAGAATTATATTTATAATTATATTTAGAATTATATTTTAATTATAGTTATACTTGTATATATATAATTATATATTTATACATGTATATATTTACATAGTTATAAGTAACTATTTATAAAAAAAATTGAAATATTGTTAAACATATAGTCTTTCAATACCACCTACTTGAAACTTAAAAATGTTTCAAGTATGTGACTTTGAAAGCCTATAAAATATAATCTAAATGACCAATATGAATGAAACTTAAAACATGTATTAAAAATATACTAAATAGATAAAAATAAAAAAATTACGTAAAAAATGTCGATAGAAAATATTTTATAGGCTTTTAAAACCACCTAGTTGTAACTTAAAAATGTTTCAACTATGTGACTTTGAACGTCTATAAAACATAATTCATATGACCAATATGAATGAAACTTAAAACTTGGATTAAACATATACTGAATAGATGAAAATAAAAAAATTACGTAAAAAGTGTCGATAGAAAATATTTTATAGGCTTTCAAAACCACCAAGTTGTAACTTAAAAATGTTTCAACTATGTGACTTTGAACGTCTATAAAACATAATCCATATGACTAATATGAATGAAACTTGAAACTTGGATTAAACATATACTAAATAGATGAAAATAAAAAAAATACGTAAAAAATGTCGATAGAAAATATTTTATAGGCTTTCAAAACCACCTAGTTGTAACTTAAAAATGTTTCAACTATGTGACTTTAAACGTCTATAAAACATAATTCATATGACCAATATGAATGAAACTTGAAACTTGGATTAAACATATACTGAATAGATGAAAATAAAAAAATTACGTAAAAAATGTCGATAGAAAATATTTTATAGGCTTTCAAAACCACCTAGTTGTAACTTAAAAATGTTTCAACTATGTGACTTTGAACGTCTATAAAATATTATTATTTTATATACAATAATTAATTAGTTAGTAATATAATTATTAATTATTATTTGTCATTATAATTATTAATTATTAATGGTTAACTCGCTGTGACAAATTTTGTTTATATTGTACCTGTACTTTATAATTTAATAGTTAATTGAAATAAGTTTGTATTTAATAGATTTTTGATTTTCTTGTTTGACTTAAACAACAATTACTTATCATAGTGAATAAGTTTTTTAATATATACAACATCACATCCAAAAACATCAACGACGATGCCCTCCGGTACCACAACGCGGTGTCTGAATGTCACGTCCTCTCCGCGTCCGACGTCCATGTCGCTCCGGTGTCCTCTCTGCAGGTTCCTCCTCTTCCGGTGCTTCTGGTGCCTCCTCATGATGCTGTGTAGAGGACTGACCAAAATCATGTGAGGACGCCCCAAAATCATGTGAGGATGCCCCAAAACCATATGGGGTGACATATGGCTCTGAAGCCCCTATAAATGGTAGAAATGGGGTACTGAAGAAGGCCTCGTCGGGAGGAGAGGGGCCGCCATAAGCTGTGTGACTGCACCCAGATCGAAGTCCATAGTAGTCTGCGGAGACACCATATGCGGTATATAAATGTCTCCCTGCTGTGCAAAATCATCAGTCGGCTGGGCGTGATCGTCTGTCTGTGGTGCGACGACATCTGCAGGAGCCGCTCTCGGATGTCGATGTGGTCGCCTCTGCCCCCCCCGGATGTGCTCGTCTCTGTCGTCCAGCTGGCGGCGGCGGTGGCGGTGCATCCTTCTCAGCAGGCATAGCAGGGACATCGTCATCCTCAGGTGCTTCTGCCTGAAGATATGGATCAGGATATATCTGTGGCTCCTCATCAAAAAAACTGTCACGTATCAACCGGAGATGATCCAATAGAGCCACCACATCCCGATGAACTACCTCCCGCAGAATATATGCATGTTCCTGAGGCTGCGTGGAATATGCAAGCTGACCAATGGCGTCTGCCTGCAAATGAAATGACAATCAAATTAATATCAAAAATGAGTTAAACAAAATTAATAAATCTTAGTAAACATACCAATCGCTGAATGCCAATCCCCTGACGTGTAAGGTACATGATGGTATGTCGTTGATACCAGTGTGCATAATCCCCCTGATCAGATAAATCAGAGTGTGATGTGATATATCCCTGTGGAAAGATACTGAATCGTGCACGCCTGTCCCAAAGCTGGATATAAGATGCATGATGTCGTCGCCAGTCTGTCGTTTGTCTACCTATAAGCACAATCGAATGTATCTCGGTAGTCTGTCGTGGTGCCAAGGGGATATGCTGTATAAAACCGAACTGGCGCATGACCCGGTCTGGCTGGTGCCACTCAACGATGTGGAAGTGAATGAGTGGTACTACTGCAGCACGATCTCCAGCCAAAGATGTGCAGTATAGTGGAAGTGATGCGTAGACATAACCTGTATAAGGAGTCCATGAAACCTGAAATGTAAACTCAAAAAATAAGTCATATAGTAGCATGATAATTTTACTGAGATTATATTGAAATAACTTAAAATAGTGATAACAAAACAAATTTTCCTACAAAAAAGTACTGTTTAACTTACATCAGCCGGCACTATAGCATCGAATATCTGTCTGAAGCTGTGCACACTATGTCTCGGAGTATGTGCAAACTTCTGAGACTGACTCCACCTGGTGAAAAAAGAGTAACCTACGGTAAGTTTATAAAAAACAATAACAAAAGTACTAAATAACCGAAAGTAATGACGTAGACATACCATCGTCCCCGAGGACAGTCCTGAAGTAGCTCCGATGCAAGCGGTGCGACAACTCGAGGAGCGATGCGTGGAAAACGCTCCCAGGCCCACATCTGTACTAACACCATGCAACCTGCAATCTGATGTGAATCGGCCTGACAACTGGTGCAGAGAGATCTGTACAGATGTGCTAATATAGCGGATCCCCAACTGTATGTAGCAGTCTGATCCAGATCCTCAAGTAATGGGAGGTACATCATGTGTACCAAAGCGGTGGAGTAGTCGACGCACAACATGCCTCCGAGCAGCCGCAAAATATATGCACGTGTGTGCTGAAGAAGCGTCTCCTCGTCTGCATCATCTGGAATGACGTCGAAATGCTGATCGAGCCACCTCATTCGCAAGCGCGAACCCTGGAGGACACCTCGTGCGCCGATGATGTCAATGCCTAGCAGCCTCTGTATGACTGCAACCCAATCGCCAGTACTGGCCCCCGTAACTGCATCTCCATGGATAGGTAACCCCAGCATGTAGGCGACGTCCTCTAATGTAATAGTCATCTCCCCCTCTGGGAGATGAAATGTGTGTGTCTCTGGCCGCCATCTCTCAACCAATGCAGCTATCAAATGATGGTCGATGGTCTTGAAGTCACACATAGCGACTCCATAAAATCCTGCACGTCTAAGGTATGGACAAATAGCTGCCGGCGGTTCCTCATGATGGAAACGGTGCGCTCTCCGAACATGAAGATGTCTAACAGGTCGTCGCGCCAACACATCGCGCGACACGTGCGTCTCCTGGCAAGATAAAAGTGGCTGCTCCATCTGAATGTGAAAACAATAAAACATTAATTTCATGTAAGTTATGACTTTTATCATGTAAGATATGTAATTTAGCATATAAATTTGAAAGAAGCATAAACACATTGGGTTAGTTGTTGTCTCCCGTGTTGGGGTGTTGGGGTGAAGACGTTCAGAGTTTCCTCGTTTTTGTTTTGTAGTCACTGTAAGTTCATCTTTCATTATAAAAAACTGATGAAATTTTCATTTAATAGTTCAAATGGTTTTGGTTTCTTATACAGGTACATTCCTTTTTTTGAGTTGGTGTTGTTTGTTTAAAGCTACTCATGTAATGTTGATCGTTCGACAAAAAATGTCACGTGAAATCGTGGTACATTTTCCAAAAATTACCCTATTTACAAGTACAACAAATATGATTAAAAATGGTGAAATGATAAAAATAATTACATGTAAAAAGTTTTACAGTAACTGATAGAGTACGTGATTCATTTTAACCATTAGATTATTGCCCTATGTGTCTAGTAACAATAGAAACATCTTTGCAATTTTGTCATGCCCCTGAGTATAAATCAACCTCAAAAGCTCTAGATAATTTTTCTTGGTAAGGTGAGATGAGAAGGGAGGTATTATACCATCAGGAAGAGAGATTCTAGAAATGTGCAATGTTATGACAAACCTTTAGATGAAATGTGTCAGTTCCCCACTAGATGTGCATGTTTCTTCAAAATTTTCAGGCTGGAGATAATCCACCATAAGTTTCACATAGCCTTATGTCTTCCATGGATTAATGTCAAACACTTCAACCAATTTGTTTACTTTATGGGGAAGTAAAACCTCATTCCTTTGAATATGCACATTACCATGAACATATAAAATCATAATTTTGCAAGGAAAACTACTAATCTCATGTTCACTGAAATACCCCTTAACGTAAGAATGATACAAATAGTGTAAGTACCCAATAGAAAGATTCCAATCCATTTTGAAGGATAATGGGGATGACAAGGAAACATCAACCCCCAGGCCCACCCCTTCCACCCATTCAACCAACTTCGGTAACTCCTATAGAAGTAGTTTTTCAAAAAAATGAAATGTCACCCCACCACAGCTTCCTACATCCATATTAACCCCCCAATTCAGTTTCATTAAATGTGGACAGCCCTCATTTTTACCAAAGTTAATGATGCACTATTAAACCACCACTTTTAACCCCCCCCCCTCAAATATACAAAATGCTTTGAGGGATGAGAAATGATTCGACACATTTCAATGTTCTAAAATGCACCGAATCATTTCTCATCCCTCAAAGCATTTTGTATTTTTGAGGCGGGGGTTGAAAAGTGATGGTTTAATAGTGCATCATTGACTTTGGTAAAAATGGGGACTGTCCACATTTAATGAAACTGAATTGGGGGGTTAATATGGATGTAGAAAGCTGTGGTGGTGTGACATTTCATTTTTTTGAAAAACTACTTCTATAGGAGTTACCGAAGTTAGTTGAATGGGTGGAAGGGGTGGTCCTGGGGGTTGATCTTTCCTTGTCATCCCCATTATCCTTCAAAATGGATTGGAATCTTGCTATTGGGTACTTACACTATTTGTATCATTCTTACGTTAAGGGGTATTTCAGTGAACATGAGATTAGTAGTTTTTCTTGCAAAATTATGATTTTATATGTTCATGGTAATGTGCATATTCAAAGGAATTAGGTTTTACTTCCCCATAAAGTAAACAAATTGGTTGAAGTGTTTGACATTAATCCATGGAAGACATAAGGCTATGTGAAACTTATGGTGGATTATCTCCAGCCTGAAAATTTTGAAGAAACATGCACATCTAGTGGGGAACTGACACATTTCATCTAAAGGTTTGTCATAACATTGCACATTTCTAGAATCTCTCTTCCTGATGGTATAATACCTCCCTTCAAATGGTTTTGTTTTCTTATACAGGTACATTCCTTTTTTTGAGTTGGTGTTGTTTGTTTAAAGCTACTCATGTAATGTTGATCGTTCGACAAAAAATGTCACGTGAAATCGTGGTACATTTTCAAAAAATTACCCTATTTACAAGTAAGACAAATATGATTAAAAATGGTGAAATGATAAAAATAATTACATGTACAAAGTTTTACAGTAACTGATAGAGTACATGATTCATTTTAACCATTAGATGATTGCCCTATGTGTCTAGGGCAACGTGTCTTCGTATGACCTTCCTGGCGGCATATGATGCACCGCCGTCCAGCTGGATGTTCACTAGGCCAATCCATCTCATTCCGAATACGAGTCGACTTTGGCCTCCCTTTAGGTCGAAGTCTGTTGCTGTTTGGTAGAAGTGTGGGTGCGCCATCAGGCAGCTGAAAATTCTGATATTCCCCGATTGGCATCCACGGAGTATTGTAGCAGGAGTTGATGCTCTCGAGTCGATAAGCTGGATCAACGAACTGCTCCCAAGATATGTGTACGTAAGCACATGTAGCAATCACATGGCCGCAGGGATATCTCAGTGCCTGAAAGTTGCCACAATCACAGTAACGCTTCTCCAATAAAACAACTCGCACACGACCATTGCTACATGCCATAGCATCACCGGGATCAGCGACCTCAAATCGTTGCTCTGGACGATTAAATGCAGTTACACGGTAAGTTGCGGCCTCCTGAAGAATTATATCTAGCTCACGTTGGAAATGGTGTCCATAGCGCATCCCTCTGTTCAAGCCCTCTTCAGATTGCTTTCCTCGTTCCAGAAAGTACTTTACACTACGATAGAAGGTCTCTTGTACCAACCCTGAAATTTAGATTTACGACATTATACAAATATTATATTATAATAGTAACTCTTCTGAGTAACATATATTGAAATATTCGTATTTACCTGTGATAGGTAGTTTTCGAACACCCTTGAAAACTCCATTTATACATTCTACAATGTTGGTCGTCATATGACCATATCTCCTCCCATCATCATATGCCAACGACCATTTCTGCTTTGGAATTTGCATCATGTAATCATACACTTCTGGATTCACTCTGTGGATCTCTTGAAGACGCTCCTCCATCCTTTGTTGTTGAGGCTCATATGCTATCATACAAGCAGTAATCTGAACAGTTATGAAAATAACTACGACAAAAACATTTTAAACAGAAAAGGATGTTCATACCAATTTTTAAGATTGCCTTTTTCATCGACTCATTCTTGAACTTCTTTCGAAAATTGCTGGCAATGTGTCGAATACAGTATCGATGATGGGCATATGGTGGTCTCCACGAAAGACCCTCAGACTGTATCGCCTCCTTGATTGCATGGTGGCGATCAGAAATAAGACAAATCCCTTCTGCATCCGTAACAAACTCTCGGAGACATGCCAGAAACCAGCTCCATGATGAGAAGTTCTCTTTCTCCACAATTGCAAATGCTATAGGCAGAGGGGATCGATTTCCATCTTGTGTGGCGGCAATCAATAAAGTTCCGGTATACTTTCCATACAGAAATGTGCCATCAATTTGTATGAACTGCTTGCAATGTCTAAAAGCCGCCACACATGGTAAAAATGTCCAAAATAATCTATCAAACACAACCATTGAGCGGTCAAGTTGGTTCTGTTGGTTAACATATTCAACTGTATGTAACCGATAGACTATTTGATTATTGTGGCGTAGAAGCTCCAACAGTTGTGGTAGAACTCGATAAGAGTCATCCCAATCACCATACACTTTCACAATAGCCTTTTGTCGTGCTGCCCATGCCTTCCAGTAAGAGATTCGATACCCAAAAAGCTGTTTGATTCGCTCAATGACCAGAACCACGGGGACATCTTGACATGCTCTAATCATTTCAACAATAATAGTTGAAACAAACTCAACATCTAATGAAGAGTGTTACTGTGCCAAGCTTGGGTTCACACATGTGTGTGGAGTAAATCTAGTGATGCGCCAGCTGTGAAAAGTGTTATCAATAATAGCTCGCAGACGCATTTGACAGTTCGATTCAGATTTGTCACAACGGATCAAATAATAAGATCTCTTTGCCTCTTCTACAACATATGAGTAATGTCTTTCAATGTGATATTGTTTTATCACATTTTTCATTGCTTCTTTGCTCTCAAACTCTCTGCCAATATACAGAACATCGTTATCTGACACTCGATTTATGCCACCAATGATTCCTGGAAATTCTGAACTGGGAGTGATAACTGAATAATCAAATTCTGGCAAGCGATTCATGCCTTCAGTCGACCAGGAAGCCAATAGTGGAGGATGGTTCAACGGTCGGTTGAACCTCGCATGAGTTGGTACAGACTGATCTTCTGCATGCTCTTCTTCTTCTTCAACTTCCTCTTCATCTTGTTCAAAATTGTCATAATCCTCAAATTCATCAACCAATGCATCTAAAGTATGTGGAGGACTATCCATTGAAACTGTGGCTGATGGAAATGATGGAATAACTACTGATGCTGATGGAACGTCTTGATGTGAAGGAGCATATGACATAGTTTCATGAATTTGAGATGGGTCAACTTCCAATGTCGATGGAACCTCCATTGTAGCTATAGTGACATACAACTCCATCATTTGATTCTCAGGTATATACTTAACCAATGAAAGTATATATTCCCAGTCATCATCATCATTTACCGGATATGGCACATGCCAAAACCTATCTATAAATTGAAGATGTCTGAATGTAATGGACTCTATTACTTGATTCCTCGCGAGTTTTAACCTCCGATGGATTTTCCTTTGCACAGCTTCCAAAGTAGTACATCCTCCAAGCATCACAACAGCTTCTGGATGTATACTATAACTGCATCCTTGTTCTGTCTCAATTATTTGACCGTTGCAATAAATATAAGCGGCGACCATCTTTTTTATCTAAAAGAAACCACTGTTATTAATTAAATCTGATTAAAGAATCAATTTATGTATGCATGCTTCTAGTAATTTAGGTTGGAATCCTAATCCCTCCACCAAATCAATATGTTCAAACCATATTGATGTGTAACTATTTACACAACCCACAAGTTTGTGTTACTTACCCAAAAATAGAAGTCAAATATATTTATACATATCCACATGCATTATATGCATGAGGTACACGAACATGTCATGTAAAAGCATAGAGTTATATGAAATTGAAAGTCTCCACATGAGTAAGCCCGGAGCGACAGATAGCCAACCCCATTCACTTTCCTAGACAAGGCAAGCCTCCAGGAAAGTAGGTGGTCCGACCCAAAGCCCCTCTACCCGGGGATACTTTACTCAAGAGAGCAATCATTTCATGATAACTCTAACACTTAATATGCAAAAAATATATTGAACTACTAAATTCAAGTTCATAACTTCAATTACAAACCGAGGTCAAGGTAGATTGAAAACTAAATTCATTATCATTCCTAGAATGTAATGCAAAGGTATATTCCATAGGCAATTTACTACTACTTGGCTAATTAATATAACTACTTCGCTAATTAATATAACTACTTCGCTGATTAATATAACTACTTCACTGAATAATATAACTACTTCGCTAATAACATAACTATGATAAATTAATTACCTAATTATGGTTAACTAATTACCTAATTATGGTTAACTAATAACCTAATTATGGTTAACTAATTACCTAATTATGGTTAATTAATTACCTAATTATGATTAATTAATTAACTAATTATGTTCCATTAATTACCTAATTACGATTAATTAATTACCTTATGGTTAACTAATTACCTAATTATGGTTAACTAATAACCTAATTATGGTTAACTAATTACCTAATTATGGTTAACTAATTACCTAATTATGATTAATTAATTAACTAATTATGTTCCATTAATTACCTAATTACGATTAATTAATTACCTAATTATGTTTCATTAATAACCTAATTAGGATTAATTAATAACCTAATTAGGATTAATTAATAACCTAATTAGGATTAATTAATAACCTAATTAGGATTAATTAATAACCTAATTATGATTAATTAATAACCTAATTATGATTAATTAATAACCTAATTATGATTAATTAATAACCTAATTAGGATATATTAATAACCTAATTATGATTAATTAATAACCTAATTATGATTAATTAATAACCTAATTATGATTAATTAATAACCTAATTATGATTAATTAATAACCTAATTCTGATTAATTAATAACCTAATTTTGATTAATTAATAACCTAATTATGATTAATTAATAACCTAAATAGGATTAATTAATAACCTAAATAGGATTAATTAATTAACTACTAATGATTAATTAATTAACTAATTATGATTAATTAATTAACTAATTATGATTAATTAATTACCTAATTATGATTACTTAATTAACTAATTATGCTTAATTAATTACCTAATTACGATTATTTAATTACCTAATTATGATTAATTAATTACCTAATTATGTTTCATTAATAACCTAATTATGATTTATTAATTACCTAATTAGGATTAATTATTAACCTAATTATGATTAATTAATAACCTAATTATGATTAATTAATAACCTAATTATGATTAATTAATAACCTAATTAGGATATATTGATAACCTAATTATGATTAATTAATAACCTAATTATGATTAATTAATAACCTAATTATGATTAATTAATAACCTAATTATGATTAATTAATAACCTAATTATGATTAATTAATAACCTAATTATGATTAATTAATAACCTAAATAGGATTAATTAATAACCTAAATAAGATTAATTAATAACCTAATTATGATTAATTAATTAACTACTAATGATTAATTAATTAACTAATTATGATTAATTAATTAACTAATTATGATTAATTAATTACCTAATTATGATTACTTAATTAACTAATTATGCTTAATTAATTACCTAATTACGATTATTTAATTAACTAATTATGATTAATTAATTACCTAATTATGATTAATTAATTAACTAATTATGTTTCATTAATTACCTAATGATGATTAATTAATTAGCTAATTATGATTAATTAATAACCTATTATGTTTCATTAATTACCTAATTAGGATTAATTAATTACCTAATTATGATTAATTAATAACCTAATTATGATTAATTAATTACCTAATTATGACTAATTAATTACCTAATTATGACTAATTAATTACCTAATTATGACTAATTAATAACCTAATTAGGATTAATTAATAGCCTAATTAGGATTAATTAATTACCTAATTATGATTAATTAATTACCTAATTATGATTAATTAATTAACTAATTATGATTAATTAATAACCTAATTAAGGTTAATTAATAACCTAATTATGATTAATTAATTAACTACTAATGATTAATTAATTAACTAATTATGATTAATTAATAACCTAATTATGATTAATTAATAACCTAATTATGATTAATTAATTTACTAATTATGATTAATTACTTAACTAATTATGATTAATTAATTTACTAATAATGATTAATTACTTAACTAATTATGATTAATTAATTAACTAATTACGATGATTAATTAATTACCTAATTACGATTAATTACTTAACTAATTATGATTAATTAATTAACTAATTATGATTAATTAATTAACTAATTATGATTAATTAATTAACTAGTTATGATTAATTAATTAATTAATTATGATATTAACTAATTATGATTATTTAATTAACTAATTATGATTATTTATTATCTACTTACCATTAATTAATAACCTAATTATAATGAATTAATTAACTAATTATGATTCATTAATTAAATAATTATGATTAATTAATTTGCTAATTATGATTAATTAATTAGCTAATAATCATTAATTAATAATCTAATTACATTTAACTATTTACCTAATTATGATTAATTAATAACTTAATTAGCATTGATTAATCAACTAATTATGATTAATTATTTAACTAACTAATCATTTCATTATCTAATTACATTAAAAAAAACCATACTATTTATAAAATACAAACATTATATACTAATTCTATAAATTAAACAACTAAATTATTAAATAAAACTATTAAATAAATTTAAAGAAAGATTTACCTCAAATTTGTGACGACGTAGGTACACAGGCAGAGCAACCGAAGAGGCAAGGCTTCACCGCAACCGAAGAACGCAAGAAAAAACTTTGAGAGAGAGAGAGAGGAAGGGATAGGGAGGGAGGAGAAATGGGGGTGGGTGAGGTAGGAATATGAAGTGAGGAATGGGGTGGGGGTGAGGGTCCTATTTATAGGATGGGGTGGTGTTTCGGCGCCACTTCAAGTGGCGCCGAATTCATTGGGAAGAAGGGTGCAGCGCCACTTGAAGTGGCGCTGCACGGTTTGAATTTCTTTTTTCAGCGCCACTTCAAGTGGCGCTGAGCTTTTTTTCCGGCAAATTGGTGGAGCGCCACTTGAAGTGGCGCTCCAATTCCAAAACTCTTGAGCGCCACATGGTCTGGCGCTCAAGAGACCCAGTTACCTAATTAATTAAACGTTTGACCCATTAAAAAAAACACCCATCTGGCAAAATTATCGGTTGCCATCTCGACCGTAAACCTATGGAGGAGGAGCTTTGTGTCGTTGTTGTTGGAGAACCCGGAGCCGTAGAACCCTACCTAAATAACTTGCCGCGATTGATGTTGTTGGAGCAGAGGATACCAGATCTGACACTGAAGGGAGCCACACGAAGCCGCATCATCGCTGAATTGAGGCCGATCTGAAGGATACCTGCCTTGTGCGCTACTGGAGATTGAATTTGAGAGCCAAGCCAGTGTCACGCCGCTAAATTCGTTGTGAGAGACACTTCTGGAAGTCACGTTCGCACCAGATGGAACCTCCGCTGATGCCTATCGCCGCTGCACCACCAGAGCTGGGGGGAAGAGGAGGAGTCAAGGTCACCAGGTTCAGGAGCCGCGGTCGTCGCATGAGTAGAGGAGTGGGTGGCAGCGGCTTCCTGCGAAAGAAAACCACTCCCAGGCGCAGAACAGGAGAAAATGGGGGGGAATTAAAAAAAATAATTAAAAAAATAGAAAGATAATAGATAAAATATTAAAATAATATTATTATTAATAAATTAATAATAATAGAATAAAATATACAACTAATTAAATAAATAAACTCAAATTTTAAACTTAATAATAAAATTAAAATTAAAATTCAATACTTTAATGAATATAATAATTATAAATTAACTTCTTTATGAATAAAATAATTATAAAATATAATAACTATTTACAATTTTATAAATTGTAATAATTAAAATAAAAATATTTATTTTGATAAATTTAAATAATAATATAAAAAACTTAAATATTCAAAAACTAAATACTGATATTATTAATTTAATAATTTAATAAATACTAAACTTTTAATTTAATATAATTATTAATTAATTACCTTCATAATTAAATCAATGTAAATAACAACATGTAACAACATTAAATAAAATAAGTTAGTTCAAAAATGAAATAATAACTAATAATTATTAATTTAAATTTAATAACATTTAAGCTTTCTTTAATAAAACTTTTATTTATTTATAAAAAGTTAGCATTTAAATGTTGATTAATTTATTTATTTCCTATTCTAACTATGTAGGTTCACAAAGGAGATGGAAACACGCCTAAATACATTCAACTAACTCAACGGGGGTTAGTTACAAGGGGAAAACTAGTGCGGCGTGTCAGTCATGAAAAAACGCACGTGTGCGGTGCATAAATGAAGGACACATGAAGTTGGTGGGAAATAGGGGTGATGTGCAGCTTATGATAGTAGGATTTAAAAACAAAACAAGCAACGGAATTAGGGGGGAGACTCTCATTCTGATTCGACACACACACTTTTTCAAGAGCGAAGACTCCCGGGAGAAGCACATGAGCAGAGCAGGAGACGAAGGAGTCAGAGAGCAGAGTAGCGCTAGGGGAGTTCTTCTTCCCTCTATCTTTAGATTTTGTACTCTGTTTTCATGTGTTTTTAGTGTTGAAATCAATAAGATCATAAGCTAATATGTTCCCATCTCGGGAATTTGATACTACTTGATTTTATTTTTAATTTCTTCACATTCTTTTAAATATTTCAGAATCATAACCAATCAGCGAGATTGATTTATGATTCTATGTTTAATTGTTCACACCTCAATTTCTATTTCTTTCAAATTCATTAATTCAAGATCAACTGGTGAAGTATATATTGAATACATTTTCAATGCATTTACTATCAACAACATTGGCAATTTATGGTGAGTTTATTTCCAATTGCTATCCTTTTTCAACTTTCAAGCAGTTCAATTAAGTTTTGTTGTGGTAAACTCCAGTAATGAATCCTCTGCCTGTTGAATTTATTGGCGAGGGATATTATTTAAATTGTATTGAAGTGTGGCTCAATAAAATTTTTGAAGAAGTCAACCATTTCAACTAGTGGATTAAATTCCCCGAGTATTTCATGTGATATGTGCTCTTTTGTCTTTGCTGCTAGGAAGATTAGTTCATTGTTTCTTCTATAGTTTATAGTTACTTTAGTGTAAGTTTTAGTTCCTTAGTCAAACTAGTTTTCTCATCTTGTTTGTACCACATTATTAAAAAATTAAAAGATATATAAAGTAAGAAGATGTTCACTTCCTCCACTACTAACAACAGTGGAGTATATTTTGATTTAAACCTTAGATAACTCATTTGCCTTCTCTTTGGATCGACCATGCACAACTGTGCTAGTGTAGGTTAACAAATGTAATTTTGAGGGTCATGACAACCTCTGGCCACATCAAAACACTTTTTATTTTAGAACACATGATCACCCAACACTTTTAAGTTTCCAAAACTATTTGAAAGTTCAAATAAACAACCAAGGTACTATATATTTAAAAACAAGCTTAAAACCATGTTTACAACGAAGAAATACTTTTTAATAATGTCATATCACCCTTTGATCTCATGTTCACACCAAAATCCATTTTGGAAATCACTTTGGAACCCTTTGGAAAAAAAATCAAGCATGTCATTACACTTTTATAACAAAATCAGCCAAAAGGCCACATGTATTTGGAAATACCCATTTCACATTCAAAACCTTCAGAAGAACACTTTTCAAGAACCACAACCATTTATGTGTGTGTGTGTGTGTGTGTGTGTCATTTGAATTTCAGATAAAAGCAGAAGACCCACATTTAAAGAACACCAATCAATAATGGAAATTCTAATTAAAGACCAAGGAATAGGGAACCTACCTCAGGGTCGAACCAAACTAAACTTCCAACTCTTGGAACTTTCTAACTAGAAACGACTACTCCCCCACTAAGCATATGCACTTTCACATACATATAAGGACGCCTAGCCCCTATGAACACACCTGCATGGCCATGAACATGTGAAAGGGGATCCTTACATATATTCTTATATGCACATACTAGTTGTCACTCACCTACGTATGCATTTTCATATATATACATGGGCACACCTAGTCTCATACATGTATATTCACTACCATGGATGATTATACATGTAACGGGGGAACCCACCCACCCACCCCTCCCCCCCCCCACACACATATATATACTTACCTATGCACATGCAGATGAGTCGCCCTAGACCTGGCGACTTGAAACCACAAAGCAGGGACCACACACTACACATATAATTTAATAAATCCAATTAAACAATTTATAAAACAAAAAAAATTAGCACAACAAAAGTTTACAAAAAAACACACCTAATTTCATATAAAAATGCCACTTTAAAACCAAAGGCACAAGAAAGACACATTAAAACATGTCTTCCATTATTCTAACAATTTGTAGTTCAATTTCAAAGGTGCGCAACAAAGTAGCCATCATGCCATGAAAACCCATTTTTTTAAAAACTCACTTTAAATGCATTTTCACCTTAAGTGCCTTGATAAAAAAAAATTACACCTTCCATGAAAATCATAAAACCCTTTTTGAAAAACATCACAATAAAACAAACTCAAACATAACCCTGCCCCTTTTTAAAATCCAATTTCAACATGAATGCATGCCAAAACACTTCAAAAATACATTTTTCACTTCAAAATTAATCTATAGAACAATATTTAATGCACAAACAAGCATATTAAAAGCATCTATAAATGTTAATGCATGAAACCACCTAACTCGAACTAAGGAACTTCTATAAAAAAGGTGCAGAGTCCATCTGCACCACAACGGCACCACAATGAGCCAAGACGAACCCTAAACAAGGAAAATTTAACCAAAACATCAATATCAAACCATAAATCCTAACTGAACCCCATGAAATTCAAGGAAAATCCTTAGAAAAAGGGAGGGGTTTACACGGAGGGAGAGGGTGTGGCGGTGGGGTCGCACGAAGGAGGGCGATTGGCTGGGGTCGCGGTCACTGGAGAACTATCGCGTCAGAGAGAGACCGACCATGGGAAGGGAGGCCGCTGGGAGGGCGCTCGGCCAGGGGGGGGGGGTTTATCGCGCTTCAGGTAGGGGGTCACGACCAAGGTGGCGCTGGCAAGGAGGAGGGCCAACCAGGGTGAGGGTCGGCCGGGGGAATCACCGGAGGAGGTTGCGCATAGGGGTAGGTCGCGTGATGATTTCGGAAGAGGGGAAGAATAGGGAGACACACCAAATAGGGGGGAGAAGCCCTAACAAAAATAAAAAAAATAACAAACTAATAATAATAATTATTATTATTATAATAATCTTAATAATAATTATAATTATAATTATAATAATCTTAATAATAACAATAATAATAATAATAATCATCATAATAATATTAATAATCATAATAATAATAACAATAACAATGATATTTACAATAATAATAATAATCATAATCATAATCATAATGATAATATTCTTAAAAAAATAATATCATTATTATTATTATTGATACAATTATTTTTAATTTCATTTTTACTTTTCTCATTTTATTTTATTTTCATTTTATTATTACTCATTCGATTTTATTTATTTTGAACACAGGGCAGGCCACATGGTTATTTGGGCAAAGCTGCATGACTTCGATCGTGCTTTACCCATGCATCGGACACTGTCAATCCCAAAACATTTATTTATCAGCAAAAATGAAAAATTTCCATCGGGCTCGGCCCGCACCTCAAAAAATGTTCCAAAGCCAAATAAAATAATAAAATAAAATTATTTGAAAAGTATTGGTGTGACAATATGAGTCAGGAGACCTAGTTGGCTTGCTAAGCCCAACTTGATTGGCTTGAATATTAAAAAGGGGCATGTTTTTAAAGACTAAATAATAATAGGGTTAGACGTGAGGTTTAACATGTGACATGGTAAGCGACCTGCCCGACCCAATAATGTTATATTATAATGATTTTTTTCAAACTACAGTATTATGTATTTATTATTTTAAAAAAGTGATTCTTATATATAAATTTTATATAATTTATTAATATATTTTAAGCCTTCACTAATAAACGGGGTGAAAAATTTTAACTGATTGTGTTTTTTTTTTCAAGGTCCGATTAATAAATAGATTGGGCTCTGGATAGACCTGATTAATAAATGGGTCGGGTTTTTTTAGTTCAGTACTCCCTGGTTTTGTAGAAAAAACTATAACATCATAATCCAAGCAGATTCAGATTCCATTTGTTCTTTATTTTTTAAAAAAAATTGTCCTATTTTTAAAAAAAATTAAGTTTTCTAGTCATTTTTTTAAACTCCTTGTAAGCCTCCCTATAAACGGATCCAATTAAAATGAGGGTTTTCTTTTGTTTTTTTACCTCTTTCAAAAATAAAAACCTATAGTCTGTAGTAAAGTAGTGGCCAAGGTTGTCTTCCAATGAGACTGTATTTACGGAGCTTCTATGTCACAATTTTTCTTATTATTAACTAGATATTTTATTTCTAATGGGGATTTATAAGGTATAAATGGAACTAAACTAATTTCTAAACTAACAAACATAAAAATAATAGACCAAAAAAACATAAGTGAATGAAAATTAAAGAGAAGTTGGGAATGAAATAGCGAATTTTCCTAGTGATTCTACCAATTCATCCATTATTCAATGCCTTGAATTGATTTTGTTCTATAAATTCTCTATACACACAATTAGAAATCTCTAAACTATGTGTCTCGTTATGTTTTAAAAGATAAAGCCAACGACTGAGATATTAGTAATCGACCTCCTTTCATCGATAGTCGGTCAATGTATTCAATAATCACTAAACACTTTGACAAATTCGAATCGTTGTGCTCACAATTCTCGATCAAGAATTGAGAAGCTTTAAAAATAATAATTTAACAACAAACTCCTAACTGGAATGACCTAACATTCCGCACCCAATTAAAAATACATGCTGATAGACAATTCATTGGTCAAAGAATGGAAGAGAAATTGAAACAAAATGATAGAAAAGTAAATATCAAACCTCTATCAGTTATCTAACAATTCTAAATTTGGTGAAAATTACAGTTTAAATGAAAATATAAAATCTTGGAATGAATTCACTAAAAAAATCACAAGGATCGACCACTGAAAAATTAGTTGATCATGTTTGTGAAATGTGATCGTCCTTTGATCTTTGTCTTCTTGATCAAAAATAGGTCTTCTTCGAGCACATCGGAAGATCTCCTAGTTCTTCCCTCAGTGGCACTACTCTGGTTGATGTAAAATGTGTTCTAATTTATGATGTTGTATGCCTCATCTCTTCCCCTACCCCTATTCATCCATTTTATTCTCCCTAAATATCATCAAAAAAACCATCGCCTAAATTGGTGATAGACTAAATAAATAATTCCTTTTCTGACCTTTTTTCATTGCTCATGTCTCTTTAACAGAACTAGGTATGCATGTCATTAATTTCTACCAACCAGCAATCAATTTTTTATTAGTTTTTATTACTTATTATTTTTACTTTTCTCTTTCCTCCAACTTATTGGCCACCTTTCACAAAATTATACGGCACAGTTATGCACCTCTATTGACAACCAGAGGCAAAATTAAGACAGGGGGTCTTTATTTTATTTTTTTAATTTAAGGGGTTTTTTTTTAGAAATGGGTGTGTTGATTGCCAAATGAATTAATGCTCCACACATTTACCCTAGAGGGCCAATTCATTTGGCGCTCCAGGGATTTTTTTTTCAACCCCACGTCACCCCTCCTCAACCCCCTTTGTGTGTGTGTGTGTATATGTATATATATCTTATGTATAGTTATATAGTTATAATTATAATTATAATAAATATATTTATAATAAATATAATGACTAAAACAAATACAATAAAATTATAATTATATTTATTATAATTATAATAGTTATATAATTATAATAAATATATAATTATAATAAATATACAATAATAATAATTATATAATTATAATAAATATACAATTACAATAAATATATAACTACAATAATTATATAATTATAAATATAATAAATATATAACTATAATAAATATACAATTATAATAAATATATAACTATAATAAATGTACAATTATAATAATTATTTAATTACAATAATTATATAATTATATATATAATAAATATACAATTATACTGATTATATAATTATAATAAATATATAATTATAAATATAATAAATATATAATTATAAATATAATTGTTATAATTATTAATAATTATATAATTGTTATAATTATAATAAATATATAATTATTGTAATTATATGATTATTATAAATATATAATTATTATAATTATATAATTATTGTAAATATATAATTATTATAAATATAAAATTATTGTAAATATATAATTATGATAAATATATAATAATCGACCTAGTATATAATTATTATAATAAATATATTTATTATAATTATATAATTTTTATATTTATAATTACATAATTATTGTAATTATAATTTTATATTTATTATAATTATATAATTATTATATTTACTTGGGTTCCTCCATTTGAATACATGAGGGTTTCTTTGGAAATCCCCTATGTGGACTGCCCCTTTGAATTTGGCTACGTTTTGGGTAGTGGAAAATAGATACGTGAATTTCCCAAAAATCACCTACGTAGATGGCCATTGAAAATTTAGATATGTCACCACTGCATCCAAAATAAATAATTTGATTAAATACTAAATTAAAATATTATAAATTCATCAAAGAATTAAATCAATAATTCATTTTTTAATTAATTAAAACATTGAAAACATTAAATATAACAAATCCAGAGTTTTTAGTTGGTAAATAAATAAATATTAAAAATATTAAACATCCATAAAATATTTAACAAATTATTTTATTATCTAAATAAATAAATGATAAAAATTCATCAAATAATTGAATTATAATTTTTATTATATTACTAATTATTAATTTATTTAAAGAAAAGAAAGTAATTACTAACCTACAATAAACTAATTAAATACAAAAAACAAAGAAAATATAAATTGAATATACAAAAATAAACAAAAACACTTAAATAAATATTTTAAAATAATTATCCAAATTAAATAATAAAAAGTTAACCTAAATTATAATTAAATAAGAGAAAAATTAATTAATAATAAAATCATTATTTAAACAGTTTTATTAATTTAACATCAAATTAACACCAAAGTAAATTAACTAATTAAAAAATTATTTTATCAACAAAAACAAAATTAAATTAAAGATATTATGTGGCAAAATTGTATCAAAATATTACCACATCAACAACTAAAACTTGATTTTGGTTATATAATTTATTTTATTTTGATTACCATGTAATAAATTATCTATCGGTCTGGGTGATCAGGGTTGGGGCATTGCAACGATCACTAAGAAATTGAAAGTCACCGGTGGTTTGTATGGATGTGATCTTCTTCCACTTCTAAACAACAATCTTCTTTGGTTGTATGTCTCTCTTTCTTCTCTGAATAGTTACAACATTCTCTCACTCTATTTTTTATCAGCTACCTATCATTCTCTTTTTATTCCATAAACACAAAATAATCACGAGGATAATATTTCATAATTCAAAACAAGGAAATTATTGTTCAAATCCATCATTGCAGACTTCACATTCAAACTCTATTTTTAGGATCATTAATTTTCTTGAGAAATACTCATGATTTTGTTCTCAAAGAGAGGGGAAAATATTATTATTCAAACCTCCTCCAATATCATCAATGATTTTCTCATTATATTCTTCAAAGGATCTCATCATCTTCTTTCTTTCAAGATTCCACGAAACCGAAATCCTATTTTCTATGTTTTCATGCTCACGTGTAATAATTACATTATTGTGTAAGGATTCATCTCATGGTTAAAATTCTTTCTTGAAAACTCAACTCTAATCTCAGCTTGAATCATAACTTAATTCATCAAGCATCATGATGCTTAATCAAAGACGGAAAGTAAAGCGTTGTATAATTTTGATCTTATTATTAACCTGAGAACATATTTTAGAATTACATGATGGTTGGAAGTATCTTACCAAACCATTAAGAATATCAAGTTACTCTTTCATGATAATAGAGTTATTCATACATGAGTATAGATCACTCTTACATAGTCTCTAGAACCTCTGATTTCTATTACATATGCTTTGAAACTTTGGAGTTAATCATACACAACATAAGACTAGTCTTCTGCACCTCTGAGTTATTAATATGATAAATTATATTACTCTTATGTATCGATAATGTAGCATCTGATCCTTGGACAATGGCATCTCAAGTTTTAACATGACATACTAACTACACATTACATAACCTCATGATGAAACATGGTGTACTAACTCTACACAATGTATCCCCATGATACAAAAAAAACCTCAGTTCACCTACCCAATGTGTTGGGACATCCAAACACATGATACATTGACATATTAGTATGCAACATGTGTAGATTCTGGGCGCAGCGGAAGCGCATTAGTGGGTGTACCCAGCTTAAATTTTAGCATTACCAATGATCAATCTGAGATCCATCGCTATAATAAAACATCAGATCTTCAGAATAGAACGAAGAATGAAAAAGAAAGAGGGGAGTCCTGGAAACATATATAGGATCATCATATGTTGGTTATAATTAATTTAATTAATTGACAAGAATTACCTTGATGGAATTCTCTCTCATTTGATGTTTTCAGTCATGATCTGATGTGATCCGTCATTTGGTCATAGAATCCAAGTATAGAATTCCTCTAGCGGTGATCCACACATGCTCAACGTATCTATGGACATCACTGAAGGTATATCTAGGTGCTAGCGCGAAGATTCTTCATTTGCGATGTCCGCCTTCGATCGCCTTGATCAGGTGGGGAAGGATCTCTCTCTCGAAACTTGAGAGCGCTCTTGGATCCGTTGTGCACAACCACCACCAAAAAATGGCCAGTCTAATGAGAATTATGTAATTGGGATTTTAATTACAGGGAATAATAAAATTAATTAATTACCTAAAAGCATTTATTCATTTCATTTAATTCTTAGTAATACCCCATGTCTAATAATAATAGTTGACTATTATTATAACTTGACATGAACCCAGTGAATTACACCTAATATTATTTAATTATATAAATAATATTATTTCTCATAAATTCCCAAAAAAAATACATGGTGTGTACTTTTATTTTTCTATTTTTCTATATTTCCTCCACCACATTTATTAGACCTTGAATAATGACTATTTATTTCTAAAATAAATTTCACTGCATTACTTGCAAATAAATATATTATTTCGCCCACAATATATTCTCTCAAATAACTAGTGTCGAAATAAATATGATCAGGCATCCTTAAATAATTATTAAACCAAAATCGGGAATAATCTTTATTTAACTTGTTAAATTAAAATTTAACTGAGATACTAGGACACACTTAGCATGTGGCCCTCTAGGCCTCTTTCTCAGTGGCATTAGGCGGAGCCTGCCTAAAGTCCAAGGTTAGTTTCTAGAAACATTCCAAGGCACCCATAGAGAAAGAATTTAACGCCACAATGATGTGTCACCTCCTATGAACGCTTACCGTGTAATATAATCCCTTTGTCTCGATATCCCGAATCAAGCGGGTTTCATGCTAGTGTCATCAACCCATGAGATCGATTATTCTTTCTTTGACTTTCTATAATTGAACTACCCATTCCTTACCATGGACATGGATTTATTTAGGCTATATCAATTCCATCAAAGGGCCTGAGATATATACTTCTCTTATGGAACGGAAGGGATAAATATTTTCTCACATTATCTATTAATGCAGTATCACTCGTGATGCACCCAACATATCCTACCTCGCTTCAAATAGTGTGTCATCACAGTTTTCTTCAATACATAAAAGTGTGCGAGTTGTAATACCCATTAATAATAATCTTAAATTCTAAGGACCAATACACATGTCCGTAGATAGGAACATCCAATGACACTATGAAATGTGGATTTCCTACTGGTGGTGGGTATCGTTCTCATAATATCCTCCTAGATATTACCAAGGGAACACACCATGAGAAGGTTCCTCAAAGTTTTATGATTCATCACCCCTAATGTCCTATATTATTTGTGTCCCTAAAATAACATCATTCGTCCATAGAACATATATTCAAGAATAGTGTTATGGCACTTCCGGGTTCTCATCATAGCAGGGATCCATTATGACCCTTTAATGCAACAGTTATCCTTAGGACATTATCACATGCATTGTCACACAGAAGAACAATCAATATGTGATAAGGTATTTATTAATGAATTAAGTACAAAGTAGTTGGTTCTAGGCCACCAACTACAACAGACTCCCACTTGGACTAGAGCCAACTGATAAAAACCTTTAACCCGCTAGCTCTCACATGATATTCATGCTTCTGCTGAGATAGGCCTTTAGTCATGGGGTCCGACATGTTCTCTTCCGTAGACACTCTGCTCACTACAACTTCACCCCTTTGATAGAAATCCCTCAAAATTTGATACTTTTGGAGTATGTCCATTGTCCATTAATGTGACCTTGGTTCTTTTGCAAGATCCACTTCTGCAGTATTATCACAATAAAACGTGATAGGATCTTTACTACTAGGCACCACATCAAGATCCTAGACAAAGTTCCGAATCCAGACAGCTTTCTTGGCTGCATCATAAGCCGCTATATATTCAGAATCTACTGTAGAATCGGCGAAAACTGGATGCTTTGAACTCTTCCAGCTCACAACACCTTCATTGAGGCAGAAAACATATCCAGATTGCAACTTTCGATCGTTTTTATCTATCTAAAAACCAGCATCAGCTTACCATCTAATGACAAGCTCCTCGTCTCCTCCATACACCAGGAACATATACTTATTTCTTGTCAGATACTTAAGAATAGTCTTAACAGTAATCCAATGTTGTTCTCCTGGATCTGCTTGATATCTTCCTACCATTCTCAGTGCATAACCAACATCAAGATTGGTACATAACATGGAATACATGATGGATCCTATAGCCGAAGCTTATGGGATCTTACTCATTCTATATTTCTCTTGTTGTGTCTGAGGACACATTTTCTTAGAAAGATGTAGGTCATGTGACACTGGAACCAATCCCCTCTTGGATTGTTCCATACTAAATCTATTTAGTATCTGGTCAATGTATGTACTCATACTTAGTCCAAGGATCCCCTTAGATCTACCACGAATGATCTTGATCCCTAGAATATAGGCTGCTTCACCCAAGTCCTTCATGGAGAAACACTTGTTCAACTAGTCCTTAATAGACTGTAAGACTGGTACATCGTTTCCAATAAGAAATATGTCATCAACATATACTACTAGGATAATGACCGCATTTCCCATTAAAATGTTTCTAAACATATGTATCTCATTCGTTCTTAATGAAACCAAATTCCTTTATGGCTTCATCAAATTGAATGTTCCACGACCTAGATTCTTGCTTTAATCCATAAATGTATTTCTGTAACTTACAAACCCATTTGGTTTCACCTAGTGTCACAAACCCTTCTGGTTGTGTCATATAGAAATCTTCCTAAAGGTTCCCATTAAGGAATACTGTTTTGACATCCTTTTTCCAAATCACGTAGTCATGGTAAGCTGTTATGGAAAGTATGATTCTTATGGATTTAAACATGGAAAATGGCGAGAAGGTTTTATCATAGTCAATTCCTTGACGCTGTCTGAATCCTTTAGCCACTGTCCTTTCTTTATAGGTGTTAATTTGACCTTCCATGTCCATATTTCTCTTGAATATCAATTTGCATTCAACATGATTTACATCAACTGGCTCATCGACCAAAACCCAGACTTGGTTCTGATATATGAAATCCATCTCAGAATTCATAGCTTCTATCCATCTCGCAGCTTCTGATCTTTCTACTACTTCCTTGTAGGAGAGAGGTTTATCATTGTCCAACAATAATGATTCACTATACTCAGTGACTAAGAAACCAAATCTCTCTGGTTCCCTTACCTCTCTTGAGCTCCTACGTAGTACTTGTGTTTCTGGAACCTCTTCCACAGGGACTTGTGGAACTTGTTCATGTACCAAATCATGTGTATCTTGAGCATTAACTTTGTCAAATTCAATCTTGCTCCTACTATACTTTTTGAGGATGTTCTCCCTCTCGAGAAAGACAGATTTTCTGGCGACAGTCACTTTCTTTTCTGAAGGTTTATGTAGGTAATATATTTTCGTTTCCTTAGGATATCCTATAAAGATACACTTCATGCCCCATGGTGCTAGTTTGTTTCCTAAGAAGGCCTTAACAAATGCCTCACATCTCCATACACATGTGTGCGAAAAAATGGGTTTCTTTCCATTCCATAACTCAGAGGGAATTCCATTTTCCACCTTAGTTGGTACTCGGTTTAATGTATATATTGCAGTCTGTAATGAATATCCCCAAAAGAATAATAGAAGATTTGCATGACTCGTCATCGACCTCACCATGTATAACAAGGTGTGGTTCCTCCTTTCACTAACACTATTCCACTGTGGTGTATAAGGAGGAGTGAGCTGAGATAGAATCTCGGACTCCTGTAGAAGATCAATGAACTCTTGGTTTAGATATTCTCCACCTCGATCTGATTGAAGCTTCTTTATCTTCTTACCAAGATTATTCTCTACTTCATTCTTGAATTCCTTAAATTTCTTTAAGGATTCTGACTTATACCTCATTAAGTAGACATATCCATATCTACTTAAATCATCAGTAAAAGTAATGAAGTAAGAATATCCACCTCTAGCTTCTACTAAAAATGGTCCACACACATCCGTGTGCACCAATCCTAGAAGCTCTGTGGCCCTTTCACCCTGTCCACCGAAAGGAGGCTTAGTCATTTTACCTTGTAAACAAGTGTGACATCTATCAAGTGGTTTTAGCTCAGTAGAGTCTAAATATCCATCTTGGAAGAGCTTTGTCAAGCGCTTTTTGTTTACATGGCCAAGACAGTGATGCTATAACTGGGTGATGTATGAGTCATGTGAGTTTGTTTCGTTATCGATTTCCAACACTTGGTTTTCATAATTTAATTCATACAAACCATTATTTAAATGCTCCATACCATAACATACGTTGTTCTTATAAAAGAAGCAACTCTTATTTCCAAACATGAAAATAAATCCATCCATATCCAAACATGATACAGAAATTATGTTTTTGGTAACACTGGGCACATAATAACAGTTATGTAAAACCAAAATCATCCTAGTTAAAAATGAGAGGTGGTAATCGCCAATGGCTAACACAGCCAGCCTCGCACCATTGGAAGCTCGAAGATCCACCTCTCCTCTAGAAATATTTCTAAATCTACTTGGTTCCTGTATTTGAATACAGATGTGATCCCCACAAGCTTTATCTAATACCCAATGTGTAGAAATGGAAAGATTACATTTGATAACAAATGCACCTTTAGCATCCCCATGATTTTGGGTGCATTTCCTCTTCCAGTGGCCTTGATTGCCACATGAAAAACATACCACCTCCAATTCCTTTCCCTACCTCTGTATCTTCCCCTTCTTGGAGGGACGGTGCTCGGGGGCTTCAGACCGTTTATAATTCCTTGGCCCCTTTGCCTTGTCCTTCCTTTTCTTAATCACCATAAGGACTGTGGGTTTTTCATGCCCCATGTACTTATCTACCTGGTGAATTAAGGTCATAAGTTTTGATAGACTATTCTCATTGTTGCTCATGTTATAGTTGATAATAAATCTAGAGAAGGTCTTGGGAAGTGATGATAGGATGAGATCTGTACGCAACTCATCTGGGAACTTAATCCCTAAGATGTTCAAGCATTCAATGTATCCAATAAGCTTGACTACATGAGGCCCAACTGGTGAAGACTCTCCAATCTTAGTTGTAAACAAAGTGTTGGAGATATTATATCTCTCATTTCTCACCTTCTCTTGGTTGAGATCCTTAAGGTGAGACATCATGCTATACGCGTCCATGTTTTCATGTTACTTCAAGAGCTCATTAGACATGGGTGATAGCATGAAACATTGGACATTTTTGGAATCATCCATATGTTTCATATATAGATATAGTTCCTCATCACTGGCCTCTTTCCCAGGTGCAACTGGAACAGGCTCTTCCAGCACATACAATTTCCTCTCGTGGCAAAGGATGACGCATAAATGTCTCTGCCACTCTTGGAAATTGGTGTCAGTGAGAAGGTTTTCCTTCTCGATTATATTTCACCATGATATGTTTGAAGTCATTTTTATTTCCATTTCAAAAAATTAATATGAGAAAAGGTTTAGTACTTTATTATGATAAAACTGAAACAAATAAATAAATTAATACTTATTAGTATTCCACTATTTTATCGAAATCCAATAGCCCTCACCATTGACTTCGGAATATTCTGTTTCCTGAATATTCTAGTGGAAAGTATCCATATTTCCCTTCGTATTACCCCAACTAGGGTTGTTCAAGCAACTTGAAGGGTTTTATGTAGGCATTCTAAATTCCAACTGCATTAACTTGCAGCTCCTTGATCCGCTGAGTGGACTCCCCAATCCTGAAATCCTTTTATTTTTTGGATTTTCTCAACCTTTGCCTCTTGGTCACACCAAGTCCTTTTTTGGAAGTCAACCCTTAATGCGAACCAAGTCAATTCAACCCAAAACCTTGAATTATAATTCCACGATAATTGAAAACACCCCACTAGGGTTGGTCAAGCACTTTGAACTATGGTTCGGTTCTAACTAAGATTATGGAAGGCTATACCGACTTAATATTTCTTTGAGGGATTTTATCCTTATACGTAAATTTCCATTTTATTATCTTTGATTACATGATTTTTAATATTAAGTGGGATATACTTAAGTGATTAACCATGTCTAAGATAATATTTTACACATAAGTCGGTCTTATTTTAGTTCCATCTTGCATGCTTGTTTAATTCATTATTTGTGTGATCGTGACGACACACCCACAATAAATAAACCATGAAACTGACAGAAATAAAATAAATGTTATTATCATGAGCTTGTTCTATTGGTTATTTTATCTATAGGTTGATAAACTAAACCAATACCTAGGAGAGAAACACCTCGAACCTTTTGGTTTCGTGTTTACATCTTTCCACCTATCCACCTTTGTATCTCCTTGGATTGGTTTCACCTTGGATCCTAACTTGAGCCACCTCCACTAACTTGGGAGCTACATCCATTACATATGCTTTTATCTCACACACAGGTGAGGGGTAAAATGGGGTTTTACATAAAAGAAACCTTGGGCGCGCAGGCCCTACATATTAATGAGGAGAAGGCTCACCGACCAACAAATTTAAATTAAATAAATAAATTAAAAGAAACCATTCATATACAAAGGTCTTGGTCTATCTCATGATTATCCATGCATGCAACGATATATACGCATAAATAAAACTAGCATTCAATTCTTTAATCATTCTTGTTTAAGATAAATCACGCTTGAATCAATTAATTATCTTTAATTAATCAATCCTTTTATCTTAAAACCTTTTCTGAATTTTCTTGAGATTCTTATCCATCATTATTTTAAACAAATAAATTCATTTAAAATTATCTCTGTATGTAACTTGTACCTTGGAGGAAACCTGGTGAATTCTCTTTTATAACTACCTAATGAGTAGAAATGAACATTACGCAGATGTTAAATTAAATACATATATATAAAACATCTATCACGTGTTGTGCCTCATATTTATGCTTGCACTATGGTACATGTATCAAGGATTTGTATAATATAATAATAAATTTTAATAAATCTGCGTAATTTGGATGAGTACACGACGTGTAGTTCCGACTACACAATGTGTACTTTTGTTCACCGTCCATCCGAAGTACATTCCCGGAAACATGGCGTGTAGATGTACTTTGGAAATTTTTGGAGTACACGACGTGTTCAGTGGGACACACGCCGTGTAGTATCCGTTTTACACGGTTTCCAGCCAGGCAAGCCGTGTACAAGGTACACGGTCCAACCCTAATTTGAAGGGACTAGACATTGTGTTCTATGGGCCACATGGCGTGTAATCCGGAAACCGTGTGCCACCTATTCCTGGTCAACACACAGAGTCTTAAAGACTTAGATAGAATCCATTTACACGACCTGATTTGGCGGACCATTCCAATGCATTGAACCTAGACTACACGGTGTGTACTTCCGAATACACGCTGTGTATTTTAGTGTTGAATGGCCAGGAACATTTGGAACCTCCATATGAGATCATCTATTTTATTTTAATCAAAATTAAAAGAAAGTTTTGTTTCTATAAGGTGAACGAGAAACGAGAGAGGAGGAACAGATCTCGAGATTCGAATTTAAAGAACGGTTAACTTGAATTGAGACAACTAAATTATTAAATGCGTAAATCACCAATGAAAAACTAAATAATTATAATCAATGATATGAATCCCTCTGATACCACTTGTAGGTTCTGGGCGCAGCGGAAGCTCGTTGGTGGGTGTACCCAACTTTAATTTTAGCGTTAACAACGATCATTCCGAGATCCATCACGATAAATAAAATGCCACATCTTTGGAATAGAATGAAAAAGAAAGAGTGGAGTCCCGGAACCATAGATAGGATCATCATATGTTAGTTATAATTAATTTAATTAATTGACAAGAATTACCTTGATGGAATTCTCTCTCCATAGATGTTTCTGGTCATGATCTGACGTGATCCATCATTGCGTTGTAGAATCCAAGTGTGAGATTCCTCTAGTGGTGATCCACACGTGCTTCACGTATCTCTGGACGTCGTTGAAGGGATCTTCAGGTGCTAGCATCGAAGAGCATTCACTTGCAATGTCCGCCTTTGATCGCCTTGATCCAGTGGAGGAGGATCTCTCTCTCAAAGCTTAAGATCATTTTTGGATCCATTGTGCACAACCACCACAAAAAAATGGCTAGGCTAATGAGAATTATATAATTGGGATTTTAATTACATAGAATAATAAAATAAATTAATTACCCGAAATAATTTATTCATTTCATTTAATTCTTAGTAATACCCCATGTCTAATAATAACAGTTGACTATTATTATAACTCGACATGCGCCCAGCGAATTACACTTAATATTATTTAATTAAATAAATAATATTATTTATCATAAATTCCCAGAAAAAATACACGACATGTATATTTAATATACACGGCGTATACTTTTATTTTTCCATTTTTCTTCATTTTCTCCACCACATTTATTAGACCTTGAATAATGACTATTTATTTCTAAAATAAATATCATTGCATTACTCGCTAATAAATATATTATTTCGCCCACAATGTATTCTCTCGAATAACTTGTGTCGAAATAAATGCGATCAGTCGTTCTTAAATAATTATTAAACCACTATCGAGAATAATCTTTATTTAACTTGTTAAATTAATATTTAACTGAGATACTTGGACACACTTAGTGTGTGACCCTCTAGGCCTCTTTCTTAGTGGCATTAGGCGGAGCCTGTCTAAAGTCCAAGGTTAGCGTCTAGCAACACGCCAAGGCACCCATAGAGAAAGAAGTTAATGCCACAATGAAGCGTCGCCTCCTACGAACACTTACCGTGTAATATAATCCCTTTGTTTCGATATCTCGAATCAAACGGGTTGCATGCCAGTGTCATCAACCAATGTGTTCGATTATCCTTTCTTTGACTTTCTGGAATTGAACTCGCACATTCCTTACCATGGTCATGGATTTATTTAGGCTATATCAATTCCATCAAATAGCCTGAGATATCTACTTCTGTTATGAAACAAAATGGACAAATCATTTCTCGCATTATCTATTAATGCAGTATCACTCGTGACGCACCCAACATATCCTACCTCGCTGCGAACAGCGTGTCATCACAGTTTTCGTCAATACATCTAAGTGTGCGAGTTGTAATACTCATTAATAATAATCTTAAAGTCTAAGGGCCAATACACACGTCTGCGGATAGGAACATCCAATGACACTATGAAATGTGGATTTCCTACCGGCAGGTCTTATTCTCATAATATCCTCCTGGATATTACCAAGGGCGCACACTATGAGAAGGTGCATCAAAGTTTTATGAGTCTTCACCCCTAATGGCCTATATTATTTGTGTCCCTCAAATAACATCATCCGACCATATAACATATATTCAAGAAAAGTGTTATGGCACTTTCGGGTTCTCATCATTGCAGGGATCCGCTATGACCCTTTAATGCAACAGTTATCCTTATGACATTATCGCATGCATTGTCACGCAGAAGAACAATCAAGATGTGATAAGGTATTTATTAATGAATAAAGTACAAAGTAGTTGGTTCTAGGCCACCAACTCCAACAACTTCATCTTGAGCCCTTGTCGCAGTTATTTTTGAGTTATTTTTACATGCCCTGGTGAAACTAAGGATTATTCATATGCTACTCTAGGTTACTCTTACATGAGAGCAGGTTATTCTTACAAAGAAAATACTTTGTCATATTTTAAAAAACATGCAACTTGTAACCTTCAAAACTCAACTCCAACCTTTTCCACTCCACTAAAAACATCTCCAAAACTCATTTCCTAGCATCTTAGCCATCAGAAATAAATTAAAAAGTCATTCACATGTCATTAAATCAAACATATCATCGTCCTCAATGGGTTTAATAATGTATTGAGTAGTTTTTTGGCTTGTGGTTGTTTTGGAATATGTAGCATAGTCTTGTATGCCATGAAATGCATTTATATACATTAATTATATATTTTAGTTGGGAAATGCATTTATTTTACTCATTGCAATGTGTAGTTTTTTTTAAAAAAAAGGGTAATACCTTACACAAAGGGAATGAACCCCACGTAATTAAAATAGTATACACTTTACACACAAACACACACACATAGATACATGCATATATAAATGCACACACTCACTATAAACAAATTATATATATTAATAAAAACATGTATTTACATTAAAATTTATATATTTATTTGTTTTTATATAAAAATAGATGGATATATGTATATATGCATATACATGTGTGTGTGGTAATAATACACACACATATATATACACATAAATATTCAATATATATGTATATATATATATATACACTTATACATATATAAATTTACATAAATAAATATATCTATACATGTGTATATATATGAATATATGAATATATGAATATATGAATATATGCATATTTGTATATATATATATATATATATATATATATATGAGTGTGTAAGTATATGTATGTATGTATACACCATATATAACTGCATATACAAACGAGTGAACAATATATATATATGCATGTATGTATGTGCGCATGAATGCTTGCATTTACAAGTATGCATGTATATAATATAAATACATTTTTGAAGGAATAATATATATATATATATATAATAACTAATATACACACATGTTTGTGTTTATGAGAATACACACACGTAACTATAGTATATGTATATATACAAGTAGAAATCACGACATACATAACAAAGAACATCATAAGTTTATATAATGAATTTGGATCAGCGTACCAAAGTTTATCCAATGATTTGTTGAAAAAAAACAACGATCGACGACACCTTGGAACCTTTCGATAGTGGTTCAAGAGACGTCAAGGAAGAAGAAAGACATTGTGCTGTGTTATTATAATAAGTCCTTCCTCAAATCTATAGGAAATAACATTGAGAGAGAGCAGCTTCGTTAGAGCTAGATCAATACATGAGTCAGTGGACCTAGTTGGCCCGCTAAGCCCAACCCGGTCAAAAGGTCTTATTTGGCCAATTCTTTTAGGCTTGAATATTAAAGGGACCTATTTTTAAAGGCCAACTAATAATTGGGTGAGGGGTGAGGTTGAATATGTGACCCAGTAAGCGACCCGCCCAACCCGATAATGTTATATTATAATAATTTTTTTCAAAATACAGTATAATGTATTTATTATTTTAAAATAGTGATTCTTATATATAGATTTTATATAATTTAGTAATATATTTTAAGACTTCACTAATAAACGGATTGGAAAATTTTAACTGATCCTGTTTTTTTTTTCAAGGTCTGATTAATAAATTGATTGGGCTCGGATCGGTCTGGACCGACCTGATTAATAAATGGATCAGGTTTTTTCAGACCGGAACCCGACAAACTCAATCCATATTGTACGGGTCAAGTTAGTTGGTACAAACACATAGAAATACTCTTGACCTTTTTAACCTGATTATGTTGCATAGAATGTCAAAGTGATGAACAAAATGAATTGAATCAAATTAAGGGTGACCCACAAGGAGGCAAAAACATGCTCATGTTTTTTTTTTTTTAATAACCAGGTTTCATATTTCTTGGTGGTTCTAAATTAATATTTGGCACATTTTTTAAGAAACACTCAGAAAAATAATATAGCTGGGATTGTATTTAAACCCCTCTAAAAAAATGGTTCCTAAATTACAATTTTCTTTGTGGGTAATGTTTATTATATGGTTTAAGTTGCAATGATTATAAACTGCAGGTGTTGGAGGGGTAATTAAGCAATATATTTAATGGTTTGTGAAAGGCAAATACTTGAGGAACGTTTGTTGTGCGGTACGACTTTGGGCACCACGTTTGTTGGTGGAATGGAAATCCTGTATATATATATATGTTAAGGGGAGTGGCGACCTCTACAGTTAATAACGTTTAAATTATTCTATTATGGATGCGTACGGAGTGGCATTTGGGTTGGGATTTGGCAATCCTCTGGCTTGTCACACATTTGAGTGTTGTCGGGTTGCCTGCCACGGAGGAGATGGTTATTAATCACACTATAAAATAATAACAAAAACATAAAGTTATGATGCCTTTTAGAAATACTACTCTAAATATATAATTATTGGGTGAGTCGGGTCATTAGTTGGGCCACTAATGTGAATATTAATCGATATTTTAAATATAACTCATTTGTTATTTGGACCGAAACAAAATAAACCCAGAAATACATTTTATTGGGGCTGGCATTTTGGGTCAAATGCCCCCCCGAACCCTTTTATATCTCTAAAGTATATATATAAATCACACAGGATATATATATATAACATAACAGAACATATAAAACAATGAACATGCATATGTTAACATATACCAAACAAGTCCACCTTATTAAAGATGAAAGAAAACGTAAACAGAGAAGCAGAGGGGGTCAAATAAAAGGGTTTTCCCTCATCCAACAACAAAAACAACTGAACTAAAGATCATAATATGACAAATCATTTTCATAATCATAGTCATAATTATAAGTAGTCTCCCACTCCGACTGTGAATTACGTTGATTAAAGATCCCAGTGATCTTTGTTTTGGTTCTTGCCTTCTCTGGAGTTAGCTTAACTTTTTATGCTTTGGAGGTTGATTTGGTAGTCACTTTCCTTGGCAGGTTGGAATAGTCCTTTTGTAACCTTCTCTTTTAAGGAATAGAAGTGAAGCCCTTGATGTCGATCACCTATTGATTACCACTTGTAATAGCATCCTTAAAGGAGACATATCCACTACTGCCTGAAGCCTTGAGGGGATTGCTATCCTTCTCCCATGAAGTTACCTTCTGTTGATCCTTGTCATTTTCATTATTCGAGATGTCTTACCAAAAATTTGTGAAGGATTGAAAGCATTATGAAACTCTTGACAATAGTCCGTATTTTTCTGAACATTATGTTGCCTTCACTACAACATATAAGGCCTTTAACAACGCTATAATAGGGCTTTGTCAACGTAAAAAAGCGCTGGCAATCGGAGCGCCCTTAAAACCCGCAGACTTTTATCATTGTTGATAAATGAACCATTTATCAACACTTCTTTAAGCGCCAATAAAAGTGATTCTTTATCAGCGCTATTATTTAGCGCTCATAAAGGGATCCTTTATCAGCACTAAAAAGAGTGCCGATAAAAGAGGTCTTTTATGGGCGCTAGTTTAGCATTGATAAAAGATTTCTTTATCAAAGTTTTTTCTTGAGCTGATAAATAATCCTTTTATCAGCGTTTTTTTAGTGCTGATAAAGGAGCAAACTGCTACAGTGTGCTGTTAAAATCACAACACATTGCAGCAGCAAAAACATGGAGCAAAGAGCAAATACAGGGAGAGAAAATACAGAATTTAAATGAAATAAAATTTACAACACAAATACATGAAAAAACACTATATTATAAACATTTCAAACTTTGGTTTGTGCAATTACATGAATAAGTGCAATTTATCATAGTCATTCAAAAACATCAATGTTCCTTTGTCTTTGGATCCCAACCACTGGTCATATTATTAGATACCAAACAAACCACCCCAGCTCGAGAAAAAGAATGCATCAATATAAAAAACAATTCTTATGTTATTAATACTATAAAGAAATAAATTAAACACAAATTGTCAATTTTAAACTAAAAACATATAATTTGAGTCATACCAGACACACTGTGCATCAAATTGAGTTGGAGTTGAATCTTACTCGCCACACCATTTCTTGTTGTTCTCAAAAGTAGGTGCTCTTAAATTGGATCACATATGCGGTGATAAAAAACTCACTACAGATTTGAGTCAGTTCAAGAGCAATTACTTTTTGAAAACAATCCTTCAACTGTCACTCTATTTCTAGTTTGTCTTCAAGCATTATCTCTGTGAAAATTAACTAAATAAGTATCAGATAAAAACGACAAAGAAATTAATTAAGCAATAGAAGATAAAATGTTGAGAAAACAATATGAGCTTGTTATGCTCAGTTTTGCCAATGTGATGTGCGTTTTAACCTAAAATGACACATATATATCGAAAAAACACACTTCAAGTCATATCGACCTCATCGTGTACCGAATTGATGTGCGGTCAATTTATACACATCACAAATGAATCAAGGATCGCTGTTCTACATTTTAAAAATAACCCGAACTCATTTTCTCAGTTTGGCTAGTGACGTGCGTTTTAAACTTACATGACACCTTTATATTGAAAACACACACTTTTAATCATATCAACCGCATCATTTGTGAGATTGATGTGTGGCCAATTCTTACACATTACAAATGAATTATGAACTATTTTTCTAAAGTTTGAAAACAATACCTGCTCGTTTTCTCAATTTTGGGTATTTGATGTATGTTTTAAACTAAAATGACACTTTTATATTGGAAGCATACACTTCAAGCCATATCGACCATATCATGCGTCAAATTGATGTGCGGTCAATTCCTACACGTCAAAAATGAATTATGGATCTTTTTCCTAAAGTTCGAAAACAATATGAGCACGTTTTCTCAGTTTTGGCGATGTGACACATTTTAAACTAAAATGACACTTTTATATTGAAAACATGCACTTCGAGTCATACCGACCACATCGAGTGTCAGATTGACACGCGATCGATTCCTACATGGAACAAATAAATTATTGACCATTTTCATAATGTTTGAAACAATTCAAGCTTGTTTTCTTGGTTTTGGCTATTTGATGCATGTTTTAAACTAAAATGACACTTTTTTATTGAAAACACGCACTTCGAGTCATACCAACCGCATATGGTGTCAGATTGACGTGTGGTTGATTCCTACATGTCACAAATAAATTATGGATCACTGCACTAATGTTTGAAAGCAATATGATCTCGTTTTCTCAGTTTTTTTCTACGTGAGACGTTTTAAACTAAAATGACACTTTTATATTGAAAACACATACTCTGAGTCATACCGACCACATCGTGTGTTGGATTGACATGTGGTCAATTCCTACATGTGAAAAATTAATTATGAATTATTTTCCTGAAGTTTGAAAATAATATAAAATCATTTTCTTGGTTTTGGTGATTTTCCACACGTTTAAAAATTAAATGACACTTTTATATTGAAAAGACACACTTTGAGTCATACCAACTACATCAGATGTCAGATTGATGTGAGGTAGATTCATACACATCACAAATAAATTATTAATCATTTTCCTAAAGGTTTAAAACAATTTAAGCTCATTTTCTTAGTTTTGGTTATGTGACATGTTTTTTAAGCTAAAATGAAACTTTTATATTGAAAACACATACTTCGTTTCATACCAATCACATCGTGTGTCAGATTTGTATGAGGTTAATCCCTACACATGAAAAATAAATTATGGATTTTTTTCCTAAATTTTGAAAACAATTAGAGCTCATTTTATCAGGTTTGGTGACGTGATGTACGTTTTAAACTAAAATGACACTTTTATATTGAAAATACACACTTAGAGTCATAATGACCACATAGAGTGTCAGATGGATGTGCGATTGAATCCTACATGTCAAAAATGAATAATGGATTGTTGTTATAAAGTTTGAATACAATCTAAGTTCATTTTCTCTGTTTTTTCTATGCGATATGTGTTTCAAACTAAAATGAAACTTTTGTATTGAATGCATGCTCATCGAGTCATATCGACCATATCGTGCATCCGATTAATGTGCAGACAATTCCTATACATCAAAAACAACATATGGATTATTTTCCTAAAGTATCAAACAATATGAATTTTTTTATTGGTTTTAAGCATGTGATGCGTGTTTTGAACTAATTTGCAAATTTAACAAAATAAGTATTAGATAAAAATGATAAGGAAATTAACTAAAAAAGTAGATAAAATCATGGAAATATTAAGTAAATAAGTAGTAGGATGTCACCTCTTCATGATGTTTGTATACATTTTGACACCATGCATTCTTCTCATTCATTTCGGAAGAAATAAATTTCCTCCATTATACTTATCCTTGAGAAATAGATCGAAAATAATATAAAAGCATTCCAATATTAATGTCTCACATCCAAAATATATTTTTAAGGTCATAGACCGTACTATATCACAAAAATAATAGGTAATCGCATAAATTTTTTATCAGAAAACATCTTGCCACCATGTACTCTTCCTATTAATCTCTAAACAAATTTAAATCTTCTTTTGAGTAAATATATTTTTAGAAATCTTGATAATACCGAGAAAATATAGACAAAAAAATGATTAAGAAATATTTTTAATGACATTATAATTACCTTTGGAAATTACCTTTTTGGGGATGATAATCTTTTGATGGTATGTGATATCTTTCATAAAATTTCAAACATAATATCCACAACCATTGTTGTTATCTTGTTTCGGGCACTACAGAAACATTGACCAAAATAAGTAAATTGTTTTAAAATATGTTTTAATAGTCAAATATTTCTATATATACCTTAATCTATTTTCATTTAATGAAATCCATAGACTTATTATGTTCAGTGATTGACCTCATACCATGATTTAGCCCATATTTATAGATCTCGCAATCATAACAAAATTCTCATTAAAATACAAAATGAAATATATAATTCAAATTTTATCTATAAACTAATGATTTCAATTAATAAAAAATAAAAAATAAACATCACGTGTGGTCGGTTTGATGGAAATCCATGCATTGGATCTAAAAAATAAATATTTAGGGTATCCAAATTGATTGTGATTAGCATCCAATGCTTCCTAAAAAAAATAAAATCATAAAGAAAAATATATATTATATGATCAGATTACAGAGTTTTACCCCTAAATTATAAGAATCAATAAGAGTCTTTCATCTATTATTTTATTCTCAACTACCTCACTTTGTTCATTTTTTTCTTATGAATTTCATTCACTTCCAATGAAATTTATTACATAGAAATGATATAGGGATTAATGAATCCAAATTGTGGTTTGTAGGGTTTTCCCTTTATATAGTAGTAATATAAATGCATGTAAAAAATATGAATAGCTATTAAATTTAATGAACATAGTAGATCATTTTCTGGATAGAATTATTATGAAAATGTACCTCATATATATATTCCCAACCGAGACTCCCAACCATTCAAACTTGAGAATCTCATTTATTCTCTCGAGACCAACTGTATCTGTAATTACATTTCCAAATATGTCTTCTTCATATTGAATGTAGGACATATATTCATCTTTGAATGTGGTGTCTACATAAATTTATAATTTTAATATATTCTATAGTGGAATTGGTGAGGAGAAGGTACCCCTGGAAGGTCCTTCTGTTTTCTTGGTTGATCCACTAGATTGTCTTGATCTAACCATTCGTTTCCCCTTCGTTTTATCTGTCTGTAACATCATACCTCACTTCAAACCTTTTTTTATCAACTATTATAGGTTATTAATTTAATTTTTTTTAATGAAATACCTCATGTATCTTTATAATATTATACGAACATGATATGAAAGTTCTAGTAGCATCATTGACCATTTTAATATCTGGATCATCAAGTAGAACAGGTAACTCAGTACTCAGATCTTGAGATACTTCAATCCCCACTCTCATTTGACCTTTTTGGAGTTATTTGTTATGTAGCATGTCTCCTAGGATATTATACACCGCACCCCTTGAAACAAGGCAGTGTGTGGGTATTGATAGATATAAACCACATACAACTTCACCCTGTAGAATTTTTGTAATGTTAAGTTATCGAAAATTGTTTGATTAACATTTAAGATAAAGAGTAATGAAAAAATTAATTACCTCAGGCGAGGTATATAGTTGAGGGGAATAACTAGCCACAAATCCAGTGGGGTTACATGGCTCTTCATGTGCTTATATTTGTTTCACTATCAGTTCACTTTGATCATTTCACATATATTGGTATACCAAATTAGTCCAGACAAAAATATATTTCAAATCATCTCTTCGTGCTTCCAATCCTTTCATCATCTGATATGTATCTTCTTATAGATTTTTTTATTCTAAAAATATGTTTGAGGTCACAATAAAAAACCTACACTTATAACATGATCATATTGTTATGACCACTTCAAATATAATGAATGTAGTTTTTCCTCAGGTATAGTCTCTACCGATTCTTATGTCTAAACCATAAAAAAATATGAACATAAATATATATTTTTATTTAATATTGTTATAAATCATAACAAATTACTATTACGTCATGCTTACACATTTTTACCATACTACTTGTTTGTTTTTATCAAATACTTTACCCTCTTTATTTACATGATATTCCTTCCATAACAGATGATGTGGGATGAAAGTGGATTCAGATTTTGATTCATCAATATACATATAAAAATGGAACATATTTTGTTTCATATCATATAAAACTTTTATTATATATTTAAAATATATACCATTTTCTTATATAGTGATGTGTACCCCATCTTTGCTTTACAATATAGGGACATTAGTTTTGATGCATGTTGTTTATTTTCAACACTCATTTTCTATTTCATAAATTAATAAATTTGGATCAAATTGAATAAAATAAATAATGACAAATAATTTATTATCAACTATAATAAATTTTAAATGATTTCCCATCATTCTTAATGATGAAATCATTCCATGTTTTCTACATTATAATGTGTGTATACATAACTGTTTTGTTGGGATTTACTTTATCCACAACATCCTTGAGACGAATCTTGGTAAGAAGTGTACAAAAGCCTCTATGGGATTTTCCAATAGCCATCAAGACATATTTCTTATGGAAACCACCTAACATTAATGAACTATATAAGGGATAATGAAAAGTAAATAAATGTTTCATTATATATTTTTTCAGTAAAATAGAGAAAGTGTATCGTAAAATTACCTTAATATATTGCTAAAGCGTTTCCTTCATTATAGGATGGACATAGAACCATGAATCGATATCAATTGGCACATTAATTCTCATTGTGACCCCAACATAACTAATGAAAATTGACTTGTTGAGGTTGGCCACATTGATTCCATCCAAACTCAAATTTTATACCCTCATTTTTTTCCTTGATAATATTAGTCAACATAGTGATTCCATGTCGTTCTTGTTTTTTTAATAAAAATGTTTTTGATCCCCTAATAATTCTATATCTTCAGTATCAACCATCTGTTATTCCTCTATATTGGTAACATCATCACGTACAGAAGTCATTTTTGACATGAGTAGACAAACATTTAATTTATATTACATCAATATAGTAGAGAAAAATTAATATTATGGGGAAAATAATCATGTATTTAAAAAAACATTAACCTTATCATTGAACTCTCTTTACTTTATTTAATGTTTGAAGAGATTTTATGATATCCCAGCTCTTTATTACACATTAATTCATGATTTATTACATAATATTACACATAAAACAAACTGAAAGATCGATATTTCTAGTGTATTTTGGAATTAGGTAAATTGAATAAAAACTTAAAATATGTAACACATCATATTTATTGAAAACATCCTTTAAATGATCATATTATTCCAATGAACTTAAAACCACATGGGATAACCTAGGGATATACATAAGAAAGGCATATGATATAAAGTGTAGTAAGGGAATAAACATGACATAATAAAAAGAAATAAATACATGTTAGACAATAGGCGTATTAATGAAGCATAAAAGGAGTGATAATAATAAACATGAACAATGAGGCATGATATAACATGATAATCATAAAGACAACCTGTGAAATGTGGAAACAACTTAAAACACTGGATCATAAACATAATTCAAAGATAACATCCAAAACATAATGATTGGAAAAGTATTTTGATGGATTAATTTCACTCCCTAATCCCTTTAATGATGTCTCATGATACTAAAACATTATCCAATGCATTAGAGTGCTATGTAATTCCAGGCACACCCATCACTTTTATTTCATTCTCATGCATAAGTGTTCCACATAGATCATAAAACATAGAATCATTTATCCAAAAAATTTATTCCACAATCAAGGAGTGTGGAATAAATACATGAAATTACTCAATAAAACAATTATAAGTTCATAAAGGTGAATACCCTTGATAAGAAATGGGTACATGTATTCACTACACAATTGTTTGGCATAAAAAATCATAGTGAAATTTCGGCAGCATAACGGGGGGCGTATGGATGTTCATGGGAGGGATTGATGAAAGTTAAAGAGGGTATATCATCATTTAGAAATAAAATGGATAGTAAGGGAGATATGGAAGAACATATCCCAACATTATGAAATGGAGATAAAAGACATATGATAATGAAGATACTTGAATAAAGAGAAGAAGAAGAGGACCCCTTACCTTGAGAGGGTGATTTAAAATTCTTGGGAGGAGTTTCACAAGAGCTTGGGGGAACCTTGGGAAGACTATAAAAAGGGTAGGGAAGAGTAAGGATTCTCTAAAAGGTTTTTATAGTGAAGATAAATTGGATATTTTGTGGATTTATATAGGAAATGAGTGGAGAATTTTTTATCATTTCTCAAACTTAGGTTTTGGACTCTATATAATAAAATAACCCAAAAAAAACATTATTATGAGTTTTTCCCATGGTTTCTATAAAATAATATTGGTTTTAATTATTTTATTATTATAAGGTCCTAACTTATTAAAATAATACCCTTGATGATGTGGAAGTGAGCCATGTTTATAAAGAAATATTTTTAAAACATTAAAATATATTACAAGTTTTGGAGGATTCATAAAGACTTTATAAAATTAATAAAATAACCTAAAAATAATATTATTTTAAAGGTAAAACATATATTAGGTCTTTGATACCATTGATAGTATTTATTAAATCATATTGGGTCATTATGATGTCCTAATACACACTGTATATTTATACCGCAATTAAATTTTACCAAAACAATAGATTGTATTAGAAAATTATGAAAAATTAACCATTGTATAATTTCAACATTATGATTCCAAAAATAATATTTATTTTACCTAAATAATTTTCTAAATATGTTAATTTTTACTTTTAAAATATGAATCGAAATTTATTGAGAAATTCTGGGTTTTTTGACAATAAGAGTTTTCAAACCCTTATAAAAATTACATTTGACTTCATAAAAATTATATGATCATTTACATTTATTAAAAATTATTTAATAATAATATTTAAATAAAAAATTACTTATTTAAAAAATTCATTAATTCATTAAAATAAATTTCTTAATTGAATTTGAATATAACCCAACAATACAATTTGTGCTTTATTATATCAAAATAAATCATTTATAAAGTAATAACAATAAGTTTAAAATATATTCACTATTCTATGAAATATAAATATTCATATTATTGGTGTATTGATACATATCCCATTAGTACACCAACAAACTCCCTAAGAGTAAGGTGTGCGATGATAAGACTTTCATTGGGTGGTTCGACATACATGGTTTGGGTCGTGATCTTGATGAGTTTTAAATTCTTTCATAAATAGTTTCAATCATGCTTAAGTTGTTGGATCTCATCTTAGGATTGGTCAAAAATAAATCCCATTGATGCTATATCCCTTGGAGTATCTTATTAATTGGATTCATAGGGCACAATCCTACAGGTTGTGGTCGTTACTTCCCTTGCCCGTGTCAATTGGATTTGTTAAAACCATATATTTATACTAATCATACAATCACTATTAAATGAATATATTATCAACGATAATGATATTTTCAGTATTTTAAAACTGATATGATATAATGGAACCTAATAAGTGTATGTGTTTTCTATATCTATACTGTATAATAATGAATTTACATAAATTTTAGGTGGAATTTTATTTATAAAATTATGGGTTGTTACAATCTCCCCCATTTATAAATTTCACCCTAGCAATTTTAATTTCACATAATAAAATAGATTATGGTAATTTAGTTTCATCCTTTCCTATGGTTCTCACGTTTCTTCTTCAAACTTTTGGTTTCTACATAGCACTTTGACTAGGAGCATTGTCTTATTCCATAGAACTTTTTCTCTTCGATCTAAGATCTTCACCGAATGATCCTCATATGAAAGATCATTCTCCAATGGTACCACCATTTAATTTAGTACATGTGAGGGGTTTGGTATGTACTTACTAAACAGGGATACATGAAACACATTATGTACTTGAGATATGATAGGTGGGAGTGCTAGTCAACATGCCACCACTCTGATGTGATCAAGTATCTCAAAGGGACCAATGTATCTTGCACTAAGATTTCAATTCTTCCCGAATCACAAGAATTTTTTCCATGGAGATATGTGGAGGAATACCTTATCTCCAACCTCAAACTCTAGGTCTCATCAATGATTTTTAACACATCTCTTTTTTTTTTGACTCTTATCAGCCTTGATGTGTTTCTGAATGGTCTTGACCTTTTCCACCATTTCCTCAACCATTTCAAGACCTAGAAGTATGTGTTCCCCAAATGCATCTCAACATGAAGGTTTTCTACACCTATTCCCATAAAGGTATTCATAGAGATCCATTTGGATTCTTGAGCGAAAAATGTTATTGTACGAGAACTCAAAAAAATTGATATGTTGATCCCACCCTACTTTGAAGTAAATTAAGCATGCTCTAAATATATCCTCGAGTGTCTGAATAGTCCAATCAGATTGGATATCTGTTTAAGGGTGATAAGCTGTGTTGAATTTCAACTCAGTATTTAGAGCATGTTGGAGACTCTTCCAGAATGTAGAGGTAAATATCAAGTCTCGATTAGATATAATTAATATTGGTGTTCCATGAAGCCTCACCACTTCTATAATGTATATCATTGAATATTGATTGAGCGATAAGTCCTCGTTAATTGCAATTAAGTGATAATTATTTGTAAGAATATCCAATACAACCCATATAACACCATTTTTATTGATGTATTTAGAAGACTAGTGAAAAATTCAATGGTAATGTTTTCCCATTTACATGTAGGTATGGGTAATGGTTGAATAATCCCCTTTGATTTTTTCCATTCTGCATTCACTTGCTGACATACAAGACTTCTTGATGTATATTCTGTGATATCCTTCTTCATATTTCCCTACTAATAGTTCTCTTAGAGATCTCAATACATCTTTGTACTCCCTGGATGGATGGAGAAATTTGAACTATGTGCATCATCCAAAATCTCCTTCTTTAACTCAGTATTTTATGGTACACATAGTTGCAACCCAAATCTTATAAATCCTTCTTCATTAACATTGAACTCTAAGAATTTACTTTTTCTTATAGCTCCCAATTTCTTTTTTATTTTTACATTATCTATTTTGGCATCCATTATCTTCCCCATAAGGTATGGTTGAGAAATAATTTGTCAAAGGATTGATGACGTTCCTTACTTTATAATTCCCATTTCCATCATTTTCAATTCTAAGAAGATCAGATCCTTCTCAATTATAATCAATGATAAATTTTTTTAATCCTTTATACTTATAGTGTCTCCCATTTTATTTTATTTACTAGGATGGTAGTGGATTGAGCGGTCATAGTCCTTGATCAGCACTAATCATCTTCATTAGCACAAATTCATCTCTTTTTGTGTGAATATATACTTTATGATTTGTTGATCTGTATATATTTCACACTTATCCCAAAAGAGATAATTACACTATATTTTCAATGAGAAGATCATTGCATCCAAATATAGATCATGCATTGGGTAGTTCTATTCATTAGCTTTCAATTTCCTTGAAGCATAGGATATCACCTTTTCATTTTGAATTAACAAACAACCCAATCCCTTCTTCAAAGCATCAATATACACCACTAAAAGTTCCCCACTTTTTTGTAGCATAAGTACATATGTAGTGATAATACTATTTTTCAAATCCTTGAATTTCTATTTACATTCATCATTACAAACAAAATTGACTCCCTTCTGAGTTAGCTTGGTTTGAGGGTTTTAAAATCGTGAAAAATTTATCACAAATTGACAATAGTACCCAACTAATCCAAGGAAAATATGTATATATATTACAGATATTGGGGTCAACCATCCTCCAATTGCTTCTGACTTTGAAGGGTCCACATATATCCCATTTATTACAATAATATGCCCCAAGATTGAGACTTACTTCAATACGATCTCACCTTTGATTTAATTTTCATAAACCTTATCCTTTCGTAAGGTCTTTAGCACATTGCTTAAATTATCTTCAAGATCCTAATTTATTTTTGAGTATATTAAAATATCATCTATAAAGACTATAAAAAATTTGTTGAGGTATCTCTAAATAATCTCTTCATCAATCCCATGAATTTTTTTGGAGCATTAGTGATTCTGAAGGAAATTAATATAAACTCATAGTGCCTATACCATGATTGAAAAGTAGTCTTGGGGATATTCTCCTTCTTCACACTTACTTAATAATATTCTAACCAAAGATCCACCTTAGAGAAGTATTTTTTTCCATTTATCTTATCAAACAAGTCATCAATCCATGGTAGATGATACTTGTTCTTTATCATGATCTTGTTGAGTTCAATATAATCAATGTAAAGACGCATTGGACCATCCTTCTTCTTGATGAATAGGACTAGTGCACCCCAAGATAAAGAACTTGGGAGTATAAACCCTTTATCCAAATTCTCTTATAGTTGTTTCTTTAGATCCTCAAGTTCCACGACATCCATTATATTCAGAGTCCTGGATAATGGTAATTCCCCAAGTATATTATCGATTGAAAATTCAACATCTCATCTAGGAGGGAGACCATAATATTCTTTGAGAAACATATCAAAATATTCCCTCAAAATGTCCATGTCTTCAAGGATGATATTTTCCTTAGACTCAATCATTCTTGCTAGATATTCTTGCTCATACGAAAATAATATCCATTCTTGAGATGTTGGTGCTAAATAAGATTCATCCCCCTATCACTTATACAAAATAAGGGGTTGATTCATGATATGAATAGTGATTTCCTTCTCATGGAAATTTATGTTGTATATATATAGGGAAAGATAATCTATACCCAAAATTTCATCAAATTCAACTAAAGGGAGTATCAAAAGGTTCATTGGGAAATTAAACCCACAAATTTTGATAGGGGAGGAGTTATATAATTGGGATTCAATAATTTCTCCATTTTCCATTTTCAGCGATAACGCTACTTACATGATTTGTGGTGGTGTTTGAATAGTTCTACCAAACCTGCATGATATGAAGGAATGTGTAGAACCAGAATAAAAAATTACATTTCCAATTCTTGAATGAATAACCAGCATAACTATCACCACTTCATTGTTAGGATCCACCTCAATGATTCTGATGGAATAATCTCTCCCTTTCTTCCTTGGAATTTGTTGGTTATCTCTAAAAACCCTTGGCTTAGTGCATTTATTTTCAAAGTTCCCTTGTTCCTTGTAGTTGAAATAATGAAAAATGTGTTTAGGGCCGACTGAAGCATTCATTTACTCCATTGCATTAGTGGGTTTCTCCTATCATCAATTTCTAGCTAGGTTTTCTTCTTTTCCATTCCTAAAGCATTTCCTCATACCCCTTAGGAAATTTATAGGGTGATTCTTTATGCACTTTTGACAAGTGGGATGTTGAAATTTCTTAGCACTATTAGATTTCTCCATCGGCCCGCCATAATTAAACCCCACTTATCTCTTCTTATCCTCGTGATACCCGTGATATTTTCCAATCATCATTTCAAATTTGAGGAAACATAATTAAATTTTCTCATAGCTATCAAAGTTTCAGATCAACAGGGATTTTTGTAGACTTGGTCTTATCCCACCAAAGAAGCATTAAACTATTCATTCTTGGGTAACGAAAAAGATGAAGGTGTATCATGAAAGTATTTTAACGTTTTCCTTATATGCTCTGATAGATTCATTATCTTTTTTTCTTGAGGGAAAGAAAAACCCTTTCCATTTTTTTTCAGATAGTGCGAGGAAAATATTTATAAAAAAACATTTTCTATAATTCCTTTCACTCCATATCTTTGATCTCTTACTCATGCTTCATCTTCTAGATAAATTTCCACCACTGATCATCTTCTCCCTCCACATAACAAAAAACCAATATAAACTTCTCTTGCTCAAATCATTGAAGTATGTATAATATATTCTCAATGGATTTGATCCATTGTTCCATAATTAAGGTATCAGATGATCAATTCAAAGTAGGAGGCCTTTTTTTCATAAAGGTCTCAATTGTAGCTTGTTATTTTTAAGGGTATTTGGGTGCTCCTCCTGATCTAGTTTACTATTCAAACCTGGGTCAGTTGAGAGAGTATCATCATAAAATTCTCTATTCCTACTCCCATTGGGTTGGAAATCTTGTTTGGTCATACATCACATTTCCCTTCACATTGGTTGTTTAACTGATTCCTTCTATTTATGGGCATTTCATAGTGTAAATGGAAAATTAGGGATGATTATTTTTAAACTATTAAACACATAAATTGGAATTCAATTACTTTATATGGATAAATTATAAATGACATTTATTTTTGAACTTATGAATTTCTAAGATTCAATCTATGTTGTCCATGATATATTTCCAAACATATATTTTTATGGTTATTTTCCCCTTAATAATGATTTTTAATGATCTTTTGAATTTACTAAAGAATACCCCCCATGATTCTCAAACTGGGTGTGCAAAAAGTCATGTTATTGTGTACCAGTTCTCATCTGAGTCTCAGATCAATGTGGTGTTTTTGGGTTTTACTTCTATGTACATCTATGTCAGAGCCACATCCACTTGCAGTATCCTGACAAAGATGTATTTTCTTGATAAAACACTTACTCTATACTTACCAAAATTTATGGATATTTTCTTATACATAGTTTTATCCATAATGATTTCTCTAGAGTTTTATAATATTAATCCCAAAAAATAATAAAACCTTTCCTTTGATACTGATTATGCCAACCCAGATGTTTATTACACATTAATTCAAGATTAATTACATAAAATTACACATAAAACAACCCAAAATATCAATAAGTACAATTTATTTGGGAATTAGGTACATTACATAATAACTTAAAATAGAGAAAACATCATCTCTATTGAAAAATTTATTCACATGCTCATATTATTCCAACGTACTTAAAAATTCATGGGATAACCTAGGGATATACATAAGAAAGAGGTGATCTATAAAGCCCAGTAAGGGAATAAACATGGAATAACATGAATAAATTACTACATTTTAGACAATAGGAATATCAATGGGGAATAAAAATAATGATAATCATAAACATGAACAATGAGGAATGATATAGAATGATAATCATAAAGGCAACATGAGAAATGTGGAAACAACTTAAAACACTACATCATAAACATAGGTCAAAGATAACTACTTGTTAATAATGATGAATAAATTAATTTTATGGATTAGTTTCACTCCATAATCCCTTGCATGAAATCTCATGAGACTAAAATATTACCCAATGCATTGGAGTGATATGTAATTCTGGGCGTGCTCGTCACTTTCATTTCATTCTCATGCATAAGCGTGCCACATAGATAATAAAACATGAAATCATTTATCATCACATTTTATTACACAATAAAGGAGTGTGAAATAAATACATATAAGTCCCCAATAAAATAATTATAAGTGCATAAATGTGAACACCCTCTATAGGAAATGAGTATAAGTATTCACTATACAATTGTTTGGCATGGAAAATAATTGTGAAATTTCGACAACATAACAGGGGGAATATGAATGTTCATGGTAGGGTTTGATGATAGTGAAATGGGTATCTCATAATTTAGAAATAAAATGGATAGTAAGGTGGATATGGAAGAACATATCCCAACATTAGGAAATGGAGATAAAATACATACGATAATGAATATGCTTGAATAAAGAGGAGAAGAAGAGGGTCCCCTACCTTGAGAGGGTGATTCCAAATGATTGGGAGGGGATTATTAAGATATTTAGGTAACATTTGGAGGACTATAAAGAAGGGAGGGTATAGTAAGTATGTGCTCCAAGTTTTTTGAGTGAAGATAAATGGAATCTTGTGTGGGTTTATATAGGAAATGAGTGGGGAATTCTCTATCATTTCTAAAACTTAGGTTTTGGACTCTATATAATAAAATAACCAAATAAAAAAAATTCCCGTGGTTTTTGACCATAGTTTCTTCCAAAGGGGAGTGTTTTTAATTATTTTATAAGTTCATGGGAATAAATTATTAAAATAATACACTCGTTGATGTGGAAGTGAGTCATATTTATAGAAGAATGATTTTAAAACCTTAAAATATATTATAGGTTTTGGAGGATTAACAATGGCTTAATAAAATTAATAAAATAAACTCAAAATAATATTTTTTGAAAGGGAAAACATATATTTGGTCATGGATACCATTTATAGTATTTATTACATCATTTCATGTCATTATGATTTCATAATACACACCATATATTTATACCATATTTAATTTGTACAAAAAAAATTCAACTGTCTCAAAAAATTATGAAAAATTAACTATTGGTTAATTTAGATGTTATGATTTAAAAAATAATATTTATTTTATCCATATAATTTTCTAAATATGTGAATTTTTATTTTTGAAATAAGAATCGACATTTATTAATAAATACTGGGTTTTTTTGACAATAAGAGTTTTCAAACCCTTATACAAATTACATTTGACTTCATAAAAATTATATAATAATTTATATTTAATAAAAATATTTTAATAACAATATTTAAATAAAATAATATTTATTTAAAAAATACATTAATTCATAAAAATAAATTCCTTAATTGAATTGGAATATTTCCCAAAAATAAAATGTGTGTTTTATTATATCAAAATCAAAATCATTTATAAAGTAACAATAATAAGATGAAAATATATTCATTATTATATAAAATATAAATATTCATATTATTAGGGTCTTGATACATATACCTTTAATACACCAGTGAATACCCTAAGAGTAAGGTGCGTTATAGTGAGGCTTTCATGGGGTGGTTCAACATATATAGTTTGGGCCGTGATCTCGATGATATTGAACTTCTCTCATAAATGGTTTCTATAATGATTAAGTTTTTAGATATAAACTTGGAATTTTTCAAGAGAAAATCCCAGTGATTCTATATTCCTTAGAATCTTTAATAAATGGGCTTCATAGGGTATGATCCTATTGGTTGAGGCCATCACTTCCCTTGTCCGTGTCAATTGGATTTGTTAAAACCCTATATTTATACTAATTATATGATCACTGTTCAATGGCTATATTTTCAACAATAATGATACTTAATGGTCTTTTAAATCTAATAGGATATAATGAAACCAAATAACTGCATGTGTTTTCTATATCCATAATATATAATAATGCATTTAATTAAATTGTAAGGGTAATTTTATTTATAAAAGTTCTAGTCGTTATAGATTTGAATCCTCTATTTAGAATATAAATCCCTTATTTTTATTCCCCTCTAATTTACAAGACATTTTCTACATTAGGACCTTCATGTAATGATTGTGATCTCCCAATGAAGGGGTCATACTCAATTAAATATTTATCTAACCATATAGTTTTTTTATTCTCTAATAGGAAAATTACCCAATTCTTGTATGATAGATCTGAGACATAAAATATCTACACTACCTATGATGACATTATAAATGGATCATCTTTATGCCCTTCCATACTGAAATTAACCTTTTTGAAGCCCATTTCATCAATTTTCATTGCACTCATGTTTTCAACTCATTTGCAATGGAAAATAAGAACTTGAAATGTTGTATAATTCAACTCATATATCTATTTGATGATGACAAAATATGACATATTCACATAAATTGGATTTCTATCCTTGGAACCAGATATGTGCATTTATTCCACCACAATCACAACTCCACTATTTTTCATCATAGTTTGGTCATTGTGTTCTTCTGTATAGAATTTATAACCATTAATTACAAAACCAGTGTAAGATATAAAATTTTAATTTAGTCCCCTGGCTATCCATAGAAGTTGTTCAGAAATTGAATTTAGAATTTCAGATAAATCATTTTAAATATTATCTCAAAATCATACTATAAACTATTTATTATGTGTATTTGATATCCATCCTTCAGAACTTGATAGAAATAAATGTATAATAATTACACTATAGGATTTAATGTATGGATCACCATCTTCACTATTATGTAAAATGTAAATTTGAACATGCTTATGCTATGTGATGGTAATTGTAATAACATCTATTCCATAAATCCCTTCTACCATAAGGCATCCATTGTGATGATACTTTGTGAGACCGATGCTATCAACATCTGATAGGTAATTGGTAAAAAAAAATCAACAGCTTCTTCAACAATATATCATTCTTTAATATAACCTTCTGGTCGACTTCAATTCTCGACATACCTCTCAAAATCATCATATACAATTTAATGAGGTACATCCATATGTAATTGACATGAACACATAGTTTAACCTCTCTAACTAAGTAAACCATCACGTGGACCATTATATAAAATAATGATGGTGGGAAAAATATCTCTAACTAACATAATATGGTTTTAACCTCCAGATTCATGATTGGAAACTACACCAGGTCAATAAATTTAATGTATATGGATTTTAAAAAGTAGTAGAGTTTGGTTAATTTATGTCATAAATTTTTAGGTAGAATGAAACATAAAGCAACGAACATAAAATATTCAATAAAAACATAACAATTGTGTGATTTTATTCCCCTATAACTTCAATTATTCATTGAAACAACATTCTTGTTATTTTATTAATACCCCTCTAGAATTTTTACACCATTAAGGAAAATGAAAAATTGAAAAATTTCTCATCTAGATAGAGTGTAAGCTTCAAGAGGAAGAAAAGTATAAATTTTACTCTTTATCGGTGCCAAATCTTACCTTATCTCAATGTTAATCATGTCCAACCTAGAATTTATGCCATCTTTTTTATAGAAAAATTTAGTAATGTTCCAATAGCACTATCAAATACATTTTTTTATACATGCATGACATCAACAAAATTTCTGATATACAAAAAATTCCAGTATGGTAATTCAATGAAGTTTGTTTTTTTTTCAACCTGATTTTGTAAGGGTTTTTGAAAATGTTTTACTAAAAACAGTGTCAATATCTTTTACTTTATCAAACAATAGATTACTTGTTAGCGGATACGGTGTTTTTCCTTGTTCATTATTCCCATAAAATGTTTTTATCCAGGATTGGTATTTATGTCATCGAGGTAAAAATTTATAATGTCCTAAAAAATATTCTTCGAGGAATGTTTCAAACAAACTGAGTGTGCGCATTCTTCACAAAGGGGACACCCCAACATTCCTTTAATAATATAACTTGCCAAATTTCCATAATAAGGAATGTAATTTATCATCCCAAAAAATATGTATCTCAATCTGAATTCTTTACTTCTAAGAGAATCATACATTGTAAAACATGTACCCCACATCAATTTTAGATCTTTGATCAATGGAGTCAAATAGACATCAATATCATCACTGGGTTGTTTTGGTCTATATTTAATGTAACACCCCAAACATTTTATGGTATGTTTCTCTTAAATACATTCTAGTTATAGCCTATATTTCATGAATCACTAAGACTATATGGAAAAAAATTGGGTAATTATAGGATATAGTCATAACCAAGCCATTAAACTTAAATTTTCTAGCTTTGTGATTTGAATTTTGAAAATCTGACATACATGGTTGTGTTCAGGATGATATTTAGAGTCTGATAGAATTAACTTAATTTTTGATGAAAAGTAACCTACCCTTACGAATAGTAACCTACCCTTATGAATAGTAACTTACCCTTATGAATAATAATATTTCTTTTATTAATGGTATCCATACCCATGAATGTATAATAAATTTAGGCACCTTAAAAATGAAGATCAATATTTTAAGTGTTTATATTTTTCTATTAAATAATGATTTTAATTAAAAATTTAATTAATCATATTTAGGAAATTATTTTTGAAAAGTATACTTCATTTTTGGATTATACACATCGAAAAATGGTTAGGGTTATTTTTTGGTATATTTCTGAAATACTTGAATTTTTGTTGAATAGTAAAATACCTTAATTTACTATATAAATACATTATAAATTAAATTAACTATTCCTAGCATCATGAGTGATGTAAGCACCCAAATATAGAAATCACATGCTCTTATTACTATTCTAAGTCAATGAATACTCACTATTTCTTTTCTTTAGAGGATATAATAAATTAATGATTATAATATTAAGAAAACTCTCCTCCCCTCCACTATATAAACCACCCCTCACCCCTCTTCCTCCCACACCACTCAAGCTTCAATCCTTGCCTAAATTCTGCTCAAATATCTCCCTAAACTCCTTCCCCATGTCCAAGACCTATTGGTTTCACCAAAAGGCCAAAAACAAAGGTCTTAAGGAATTTCTCAAGGAGGAGTACTCAAGAGGCGAACCTCTCTTCTCTTTTCTTTCATTTCCTTTTACAAGTTCCATTATTTTGTTCTCTCTTATCACCTCACCTCATCCAAATGACATGATAATTCCAGTACCATATATGTACTATATTTTCATTGTGCTAATGGAATATTTCATTATAATCTCTCTTTCCCCCCTCATTTTATACTATAAATGCAAACACCGTCTAAGATGTGTTAATTTATCACACTCAAGGAAGACGAGTTTTCAATTTTCATTAATATCTTCAAGACTGGTAATTAAACCTTTTAAATGGTTGAAAAAGATCATAATATATGTAATTTATTACGTTTAATGTTCTGTAATCCTTAAACACTCATAAAATGGAATAATAATACAAAACAAGTTCATTGTGCACAAAACTTCCAAGCCAAATCTAAGGGTTTATCATTAACTCATCGAATGAGTCATCCTCAAGGTATATAACCAGAATCATTATAAGATAATTTATATCTCTATAATTTTATTAATAAGATATATTAATTATTCTGTATGTTTAACCACATTTCAAATGAACTTCCATTCAGGAATACAAGTAAACGAATCATGAAAACCAAGTAAGAAAATGCTTCCAAAATAATAAAATTAAATCTATTAAACCCATCAAAAAGGACATTAATGAACTTAATAAGGTTATTCCATATCAATTAAATGTTTATTAGGTTCTTTAATTATTAATTAATGAATCTAAATTAGATTATTTATGTCTTTAAGAACAATCAAGAACACCTTTGAGCTTAAGGTAAGGGATCCTCTCTCTCACTTTTGTTCAAGAATCTCCCCTATGTTGTGACCTTTTATTATTAATACCTAATGATGGGGTATATTTTTAAACATCCTCAATACTTCCATTATGATATATAAATAATTTTATACCCCTTTTACCTCTCATTAATTCCTCACAAGAACACTCGTTACAATGCCGAAATGTTTGTAAAGGGTTTTCTCATCTCACTTTCAATTATATGGGATTTCCATTGTTCACCTCTTATTTCTTATATATGGTATATGTGTACTGAAATTTGATATATATTATCATGATTATATTTATATTCATGGTATTCTGTGATCCATTTGGCGGTTATTAACTTTTGGTCATACGACTCAATTGATTACAACGTGGTAACGAGCTTTGTCTCAATTTTCACTTCGTTGTGACTTGCTTAGTATTTTGAACCTAATATTTATTATGTGGTGTACCAACTACCCATTTGAGATAAAATTTAAATTGAAATTATATTTCATTTAAATTTCCATATTCTCATATCATGTATATGATTATTGTCTAAGCCATATACCATCTTACATACGATATTTATTTTGAATGTTGTTTTGAATGTGGAAATATTGATGAATCCATATCCTCTATTCTATATGGATAATGTAAATGAATATTTATATTGTGTTGAATATATGTATAAACAATTATTTGGAGATGCAGTGGCAGTTGGGGCCTGCTATATCCCCTTTATGCATCGATAGGTCTCATGAGACAATTAATTTGGTGACAAACCCTTCGAGTTTGTTTTCAAAAATCAGATGGGTTTCTACCCACAGAACTAAACTATTTTTACGGTATTATGGTATCATGTTCCAGATACATGACATCCAATTAATAATAATTCTATTTATTCATTATCAATTATCACTATCCATGAGGTTTTCACTATGACAAAATCTATGGATGCAGTTTCATTCTCAGTTTATTAATGGTGTGAGTTTTTCATTTATTCACCATACCATATTAATTATGTCAAATTGTTTACAATTCAGTTATTATTAATTCATGATTATACTATTTGTAACCCTTAATGAGCATTTTAACTCACCCCTTTCATTGTTTACTTTCAATAGGTGATGAAGAGGAGATCATTTATTGAGTTCTTGTGGATGCAGTTTTTAGTTTTTGTTATGTATTGTATTTTGTAACCTTTTCTAATGTAATTTGAGTTACATATATGTATCTAGTTTCTTCAATACTACTAAACTAATCATTCCTTCAGGATTTTTATTCCTTATAACCAAGCTAATATAATAAGTAATGCACCGACTCCATTCTTGATGGGTCGGGGTGTTACATTTAAGTAGAGACAACATAATGTATTTTCGCTTCATGCATAACCATGGAATGAAGTTATAATTTACCAATATAACTTACCATGTATAGTGAGTACTACTATGTAAACCCAAAATATTTATTACATATATAGATAATGCAAGACAATAGTTTCTCGAATCATTTCCAAATTCAGGATACCTATAATCAATTTTCATATACTGAGGAGAGTCTGTTGGATGATGTAGTTTCCCATATTTAATTCTTGTATATGCATTCCATGTCAATTTTCTCATAGTTTCTTGACATCCATATAGTATTCTAAACTATTAAATGATAATAAAGTACCATAATAATTTTTAAGGACCTAATTCATATTTCTTGTATCATTTCACACCATACTTAGGGAATTTTATGAGTGATTCATGGTCCTAATGAAGCAATATGAAATCATCTGGACAATCATGTATTTTTTATATATCATTCCCATTGAATGTAGAATTCATTAATTTAGAATCATATGCTCAATAAGGAAGTTCATTTTTCTAGTATCATATCTTCAAGGAGACCAAGTAGTTCTGTAAAGATGGTGTCGCTCCATCTACTACCATCTTTCAAATTATATAACTTCAATACTGCTGAAAACATTGTGTATTTAGTAAAAATAGTATATAATGGTCACTTGGAACAACTATTTAACTTATCAAAAAACTTTGGACAATATGAAGGCCATCTTCATTTTCCATTTTTATTTATTCCGTATGATCCCATCATTATTTACATAGGTATTAATATCAAATGATCCATAAACCACTGTATCACCCCAATTAGTGTGAATATTCAGATTTTCCACATATTTAGTTTAATATTTATAGATCTAATATATTCTGTGAAAAATCAAATTTTCTTCCAAATATTTTGATCTATTTTTTCTTTATTAACTATAACATAAACATGGAAAAACAATTTGATAAAGGTTGTATACACGATCTATTGAAAAATTGAGTAACTCTTTAACTCCATCTTCATACTCTTTTGTCAAATGATTAGAGTGCGTCCATTTTTGATTCATATCCATCTTAATAGGTTCATAAAATATTCAGTTTTTACAATAAATAAATAAATACACATAATATATTCATAATCAAAGGAGAAAGTTATAGATAATTATAAAGGGGAAACCAACATTTGAATGCTGTTAGTGATGATTCCTAACAAGTTATCATTTTAAGAAAAGGTTATATGAAAATAAAAAACTAGGGTAAAAATGTGGTTGTTGGTCTAGGATCTTGATTTGATATTGTGTGAGACAAAATATCAGTAATTCTAGGATGGTTTCTATAACTTTGTTAGGTGGGAGTCCAGCAAGATGGACGAGTTCATGTTTATTCATTTCTTCACTTGGTACGTGGTGGGCCAAGTGGTGTTTCTTTGATAGTCTAAGTGGAGCTTTAAAGGATTTGGAAGTTTTAGGTGAATGTCATCTATCCGTATCTAAATGTCACACATTATTTATTCAAATATCCATAAAAATCAGGGAGAAATTAAAATCACATGATACATTTGACCACTAACAAGTATCGGTCAACCATTGATCCTTCTTTCCTTTTATTATGACATTTTACCAATGATAGATAACCACTTTAAGCATAATTGTTTCCTTTCTCATTTATTCCCATTTACCATGTTTTGATACAGTTTACATTATAAATCAATGGCTTTCAAATCATTATTTTATGTATAATTGTAAAATACCCTATTAAAAATGTTAATAAAATTGATTTCTTAATCAATATAATAACTTAAAGACATATATTAATCTAATAGTCACTAATAAATATGTGAAAAAATTATTTATTATTGGATTAAAGAATCCCTAGGGAAATTATTGTTCTTTCTTTTTATTTAATTTTGACATGGCTTTCAAAATTTGTGTAAAAATATCTTTCCTCAGAACATACAAGGTCATGTAATCATTAGATTTTGACATAGGGCCAATGATAAGGGAATTTCAAGAAACTAATGTATAAAAATGTTATTGACGACATAAGTGAAGTTTGATTATATTTTACTCTCTGTTTCTATAAAATATTCTAGACTATTTATTATAAGAATTCCAATAAATATATTTTTAGTATAACCCACAAATGAACCCCCATTTCAAAAATAGTATAGTTATCAATCTTTGGTATATTTTAGATATCCTAAAATATTCAAAAACTCTATTAATTTTTCTTTAAAACACCACAAATACTTTCCATTAATAAACATTTCCAAAAATTTAGTTAGCATGGATTTTACATCATTGAGATCCAAAACATTCTGATTCCACCTCCAATAGATAGTGCATGAAATCATATAAATTTACTATTCCTAAAACTCTATCTTATATAGTATATTAATTCCATAGATCAGAATATACCTAATACTAATATAGGGATATTAAGACACTTATGGAATAATATCGGAAATTATACACCTCAAACCTTATAAATTAACATGATCATATCCTAAATACCTAAAATAATACACATGATAAAACCATAAAAGAAACCCATTTAATTGGTCTATCAAATCATAGACAAGCTTATTTAAAACCATGTGTTTAAATTTTAAAAAACATATTCTTATTTTTAACTAAAAGAAATTTTAATTTGTTGTTTATTTTCACAAAAAAATGACCATTTACACATTTAATCTAGTAATCCCTTTAATTTTTTTTATAAAATCCTTCATTATTCATATTATTTTTCAAAACCAATACACTAAAATAACTATAAAAAAATTTCATAGAAATCACCATAAAATAATAAAATAAAATTACCAACATATTTTTTAATTCCAGAACACTAAATATCCATTATTACTTTTAAAATATTTTTAAAATAAATAGTAAAAATATATATTGAGTTTTGAATCTGAATAACCAAAATACATAATTTTATAAAAGTATAAAATATACCTTCAAATAATACATATAAAAAAAATCACCAAAAAAATAAAGAAAACATAGTCATCCCTTTAATTAAAATCACACTAATTCTCAATAATTGTTTTAGAACAACTGACTAATAAACATATAACTGAAATGAAAATTATAACTTTCATTATGTCATGATAAATGGATTATAATTTTACAATTTCAATTTAATTCACAAGTCTATAATATATAAATAATTATAATAAGTTTAAAGAAAATAACAATTAAATTAATAGGATTTCTATTTATCACACATTTATCACAAATCATTATTGATATCACATATATAAATCGATTTAGTTTTACTTTTTCTATAATAATTCTCACAGAGGATCACCCTTATAAAAAAATTAAATCATATAATAAAAATTTGTAGAATATTATATATTAAATGGTAAAATCTTGAAGCAAATACCTAATGTGAAATTGTAAAATATTGAAACTAATATCCCATTGTCCTATCTTACAAAAACAATTCAACAAAAATTTAAGACAACGACAATGATGAGGTGGTCAACAAGGGAGAGGGGGAATTCTTGCTACATCAATCGGCTGATGGAGTGGAATATGAGGAAAGGGTGGTCACCAAAGTGATACTTTTTTATGGTGGGTGGTCAGCCTGGGTAGAAGATAACGATAGTGGGGAGGCAGTCGATAGAAAGAAAGAAATAAAAGACACAGAAATATAACGCGGTTTAGACAAGGTATTCGCGAAAGAGGTGATCTATGACACTGATAAAAAAGAGAGGAGGAGAAATAATAACATACCTTAGATTTGAGAGATTTGATTCAACTAAGAGGAGATCAAGTGGGAGAGACAGTAGAGATGAACTTCCATGAGATCTTGAACAACGAGACAAGGAGATGACGGAAGCGGTCAGGTCGATGGGTAGTGGCGATGGACGATGACGACGACAGTTTAGCCTAGTGGTGAAGATCAATGGTGAGAGGGGGCATTGAGGAAAGTGTCCAAGTCCATGACGATGATGGATAATGGCGAAGAAGATATATCCCAACGGTAATGATCAGCTGCAGATTCGTACAATAATGGCGATCTTGAATTCTAGCGACAGTCTACAATGAGGAAATTCTAATGGTGGTCGGACAAGCAGGCGACCTAGAGTTAGGATAAGATCCCGGGGTGAGGTGATTTTAGCTAGGTGGTGAATAAAAAAAGGGCGTGCATGGGTCAAATTCAACAAGGGGATTATTGCAGTAAGTATAGGGTCTATGAGCCTGATGATACGGGCCTACAGGCCAAACATACATGTGGGATTGTAGCCCAGCCTATTAGGGGGCCATTGGGATGAATTATGGGGGCCTTAGGGCTTATAATAATGGGGGGGGGGGGGGTTATAGGCCTCTATAATATATATAAATAAAAAGGGTCTGGTGTATGAGTTATCCGTTGGGGGGGGGGGTGCTATGACCTATCCTCCTAGCCTAAGGATGCGTGTTTGTGTGTTTTGCTATAATTGTACACCCAAATATCTAATATATATAATTATAGATATATATTTATAATTATAATTATAAATAAATATATTTTTAAATATTTTTATATAATTATAAATAGATTTATATAATTATATATATATTTAATAAATATAAATATAAATATAAATATAGTAAATATATTAATTATTTAAATATATTTATTATAATTTTATAATTATTTAAATATATAAATTATTATTTATAATTATACAAATAATTTAAAAAAATTATATTTATTTATTTATAATTATAAATATATAATTTTATAAATATAGTAAATATACATCTATAAATATATTTATTTAAAAATATATTTTTAAAATTATTAAGGAATATATAATCTTAAATGTATGAATGTAAAAAATGAGAAAAATTGAATAATTGAAAAATGAGTAGTCTTTAAAAAAAACTAAAAAACTGGATAAGTTTTAATAATTATACAAATTATTAAAAAAATAAAATATGGATATATATTAAAATGATGATTAATACATATTTAAAATAGTAAAACATAGTAAATAAATATTTATAAATAAAGATTAGAAAATTAATAAATTCCAAAAAAGTAAAAAATAAAAAATAAAATATGAATAAATAATATTAACCAAAATAATATTAAAAATAAATAAATAAAATTTAATGATTAAAATAATAATATATTAAATATATTATGTTACTGAATGAAATTCTAAAATGAATATTAAAATTTGAAAAAATTACATAAATATTAGGTGTGTGTTTTTCTATATAAGATTTCATTAATTTTGTAAATATTTGTGTGTGTGAAATTAATGTATATAAATAAAATTTTCATATATGTTAAATTTAACAATGAAATTACATAATATGTAATGTATATTAATAAAATAAATAATAATAAGAACGTGTAAATTTAAAAAATGAATAAATGTTATTAATTATTTAGATTATTTAAAAAAATTAAAAATAAATATTTATATATGTTAAAATGAAAATGAATACATATTAATAATATAAATTACTACCATATTAAAAATATTACATGTTAATGAAAAAACGTGTATAAATAAATATTAGAAATTTTTTTTACAAAAATATTAGACAATCAAAAATAAAAAATGGAAAATTTTCAAAAATATTAAATATATTATTGAATTATTATGAATAAAAAACAATAAAAGAAAATAAATTTAAAATATATAAATTAAAAAAAAATTAAGCAGACACTTAACATTATCAATGAATAAATTATATTAAATGAATTCATGTTTTAAATGAGTGAAATCTAATTATATATATATATATATGTTATCAAATAATTAATATACTATTTATTACTATATATATATATTAAATTTATTCTTTTTTAAATATTTTTATTCATTTTTATTAATTATAAATAGTATATTTACTATTTAATTATATATATACAATCAATATACTATTTACTACTATATATATATGTATATATTAAATTTAATAAATTTAATTGTAAAAAATTTGAGGGTTGACCCGATCTAGCCTGTGAACCTTCATGAATATATTTTCAAATAAAAATGATTATATATTAATTATATAAATTATAACTGTATTAAAAACATTAATTGTTAAAAAAATTATTAAAAAAATTATTAATGAAATGTTTGTTAATAAAACTGAATAAATTATAGATATATACACACAATAATAAATATTAAATTAATTATTTAACTAGTTTATTAAGTATTTAATAAATTTATTCATTTTTAGTAATTACAAATAAATTATTAATTATTTTATTATATATATAATTAATATACTACTTATTACTACATATATATTAAATTTAATAAATTTAATTATAAATAGTATATTAATTATGTAATTATATATATATTATTAAATTTAATATATAAATATATAGTAATAAGTAGTAAATTAAATATTTAATTAAAAATTAATAAATTACAAAATTAATAAAAATTGTATTATTAAAATATTTATTAATAAAAATGAATAAATTTAATATATATATAATTAAATATTTAATATACTATTTATAATTAAATACAATACATTAAATATATATAGTAATAAATAGTATATTAATTATATATATTATAAAATAACTAATATACCAACTCTTATGAGGCCTTTAATTTAAAAATGGGCCAACTGCCAAGCCAATGAAGAGACCTCATGCAAGCCACTACCTAGGTGGGCAGTAAGGTCAACCCCCACCAGCTATGGCAGTAGTAGGAGAGAAGGATTGCACCTAGGTAGGTGCACATGGGGGTGGGTAGGCGGGACAATGCGTGTAGGTGCGACACATGAGGCCCAATGATGTGAAAGTGTAATGGGTTCCGAACCTCGTATATAGCTCGAACGAATAGTGTCCATGAGATTTCTTATAAAGAGGAGCCAAGACACATGGGATTTTTAACATGGGATGCACACCGCATGGAACAACCCTTTATCTGCGCTTATTTTAGCACTAATAAATGGTAGTCTTTATCAGCTATGGTAAAGGATGCCATTTATCAACTCTTAAAACAAGCATTGATAAATGTTTCTCGTTATCAACACTTTTATTTAGTGTCGAGAAAGATAAACATTTATCATCATTTTTATTTAGCACTGATAAAGACTACCTTTAATCAGTTATTATTTTAGCAGTGATAAAGGTGACCTTTATAAGCATTTTTATTTAGAACTGATAAAGGCTACCACTACTTATTACGTATTCTTTAGTAGTGCTTCCTGTAGAATTTGTCCTAAAAAATCAGCTTCCACTGGCTGCACTATGAAAAGTTACCCAAAATCTCAGGATGTGTAAGAATAACCTCTAAAACCGCCCACTGAACTGGCTCATGAGCAGTCTATCCAATAGGGTAAAATTCCCCACCATGTTGCTAACTCTCATCACCCTCCTAATGAGAAGAACAATGATTGAGAACCCCCTGCAAGATCAAGTCCATGCTGTCACCAAAAAATGAATCTCTTGCACCTAATTCATCATCAAGTCACGCCCCTTTCATTTCCAATTAATTAGAGAAATAAGGACCAATGTGATCATAAGGACTAACATGATAAAAAATATTGGATACCTTATCTCCAACTTTTCCATTACACCATGCTTCATTAGGCTTGCTTCCCTTACCTCATTTTCTATATATTTCAGTATTGTTCCCTTTTATAGAGCATGTAGAACGTATCATATCCCTTTGAAACTTCTCCTTTAAGTTCCCAATAATTTTTCATTCATCATAAAAATCAATAATCTTCTCATACCAACATACATACATTCATATACATATACATTAAAACATATAAACACACACACACACACATATATAACATATATATATTAACACAGAGTATATAATAAACACACACACATTTTTTTTGATAAGCGCAAGCCCTAACAATAAGATAACTTGAGAACATGAGTGAGAAAAATAATTGATAGTTTTTCAATATAAAAAAGTAACAAAAGAAAAGAAGCACACAAAATTGTGTGTTTTGGGAAATTCTTGCATCCATGAAGAAATAAAATGATTTCACTATTTATTGAAAGACAAAGTCATATCAGATAATACATAAATCCTATCTCAAAATCGAGATAATAATCCAAATCTTGTTACTTATGTGTCAAGATACATAGTTTTTTTCAATGATATAGTACACATATCATTGAATCAGTGGTTAAATCCACTATAATGGTCCACTCTATTAAAATTCAAACCATGAAAGATGTGGGATGGTCTTATACATGAACCAAAATATAATAACTCAAATCGATCTAAATAATCAAACTCTATAATCCCAACATATTTACAAAACACACACACACACAGAGAAAACATTAACACATAAGTGCTTAACCTAAAAGTATAGAATGCATACGCTTGCACACACACAAACACACATGAATTCACAAATTCACACACAATGTTACACACAGACACACATGCATACATACATATACACACTCTTTCCCATTAAACAAAAAACTTAATCACATAACATACATGCACAAAATATACATGTCAGTATTAAACATATAAATTTATATATTACCACACAACACACACAAAAATATATTTTGATATATAATTTTTTTGACATAGTTGATTTGGAAACAAGAGTGAGAAGAAGAATTTACATATCATGTGAGAAAAAAATATAAATAAAAATGGAGCACAATGTTTTTGTTGTCTGAGAAATCTATATATCCATAGAGAGAAAAAATTATTTATTTTCTAATCTACATATATATGTTTGATAATATGAAAAAATTACCTAAAAATAAAACCACCAATGAAAAAATATTTCTACAATTTTGAATTTACTAGAATGGCCTATAGCGCTAAAGTACCTGTGACTATGTGTTGTTGGTCAGCCTGACTAATATGGTTAGTACTACTATAGGTCAATCCATGAAATTTTTGGGACAATGCTACATTTATTCCAAGTAATAAAAATATTTATTCTCCATAAACATTAAAACATACGAAGAATATAAACCCACACACACCCACACACACACACACACAAACATATAACATAAGTGCTGGATACATGATCGAATAACTTTTCATCTATATTTCATACTTGTACTTATTATTTTTAAGTTGAGTTTTAGTTTTGAAAGTGGTTAAGTATTGGTAAGCCCGATGTAGAGATCTAAAATCCTTTTTTCTAGAATGAAAGACAACAATGGAGTAATTGGAATCCACATAAAAGCCTAAGAAAACATTAACCATGAATTCTATGAGCAATATTGTCCCCTATTTCTATTTCAGTTGGTTTACTAAAATCTTTGTGTTTATGTTTTTGATTAAACCAATACCAGATGCCTATATCTTTAATAATTAATGTTAATATATGAATTGAATGTTTATATATTGATTAAAATACTACTATTGTCTTGTTAATTTGAATTCCTTTGTAAAGATTTAGAATCATGATATAGAGACTATGAAAATTTCAACATTTTATAGAGTCTTATCCTAAGAAATCATAAGGCCAATGCATATAGTGATGAATTGAATTTAGTTAAATAGATACAATGTCAGAAGTCTAATATATCACTACAAGATAACACAAATAGTGATAATACTAACATTATTCTACTAAGTCAATGCACACTACAATCTCACACTGATGCTTTACCAAGTCTATGAAAGAAAAAATTTCCATGACAACAACACTTCAAGGACTAGTGTAGTAAAAAAAAATCATATAGAGTATAAATATAATCAACATAGATAGCTTTGGAACTCTATTATTTTACCTCAAGTTAATACCGCCAACATCGGTAGGTAAATGCTGTACTATGAAAAAAACATACAACATTATATAAATAATGAAATATCAAATATCAACACCAACATTGATCTTATATAAATCCTTGTTTAATTTATTTCCTTAAAATTTTAGCACCACAATTATTTATAATTAAAAAATGTGGGAGTGAACTCTATTGATGCACTAATGAGAAAAATCAAATTTTGGAAACCATGGGATCATTACCATTGCATTTAGATTAAAAATATCATTTCATAGAAACAAACTATTTCTTTGACCATCCTTATAAATTAAGGAAGAATAAAACCTATTGATAACTATTACATTGATTCATTTCTATTACATTATTGATTCAAGATACAACACTTTGGTTCTGCTATGATCATACTATTTTAAGACTCATCATTTCAATTTTGTTTTTTATTAATTTTTTTAATTATTTATATTTTTTCATTGTATTTTTTATTTGTTTTGGGTTTATGATTTTACCTAAAAAATGAGTGTTTGTTTAATCTAGTTAAAAATCTATTAAATGGTATATTAATTGAATTTATCCCATCTACCATATCAACAAGTAGGTGTGTTGGTTATTCATACATTATAAAATGAAGTTTATGATAGGGTTGTGACTTCACTTTGAAAGTCAAGGCACTATTGGTGTGATCCACACCTCTCGAGGAGTAGAGTAGACATGAAGAGTGTATAAGACTTCATGTTTAAACCAATATACAATCTTGTATCCATTTATTTTATGATTTATAGATTTAATTTTTATTCAATAAATTTATAGAACCTATTGAAATACAAATTACATTAGAGAATACATAAATACTATCTCAAAATAGAGATAATAATCCAAATCATGTTACTTTTGTTTCAAGATTCTTAGTGTTCTACAGTGCTATAGTACTCACATCATTGCATCAGTGGTTAACTCTATTACAATAGTCCACTCTATTAAATGTTGATCCATGAAAGATGTGGGTTTATCTTATACATGAACCAAAATATAATAACTCAAATCAATCTAAATAATCAAACTCCATAATCCAAACATATGTACAAAATATAGAGACACACACAGAAAACATCAACACATAAGTTCATAACCTCAAAGTATATAACGCACGTGTTTTCACTCACATGGGCACATACACACATGAATTCACACATGCAGAAACATTATTACATAAACACACACTCACATAGATAGACACATAAACACTCTCACCCATATAAACACAAAACATAAGAACATATCATATATGCAAAAAATATACATGTCAAAATTGAATATATACATTTATATATTACCACACAACACACAACACACACACACAAAAATTTGTTTTGATGTATAATTTTTTTACGTAGATGATTTAAAAACATGAGTGAGAAGATTAATTAACATATCATGAGAGAAAAAATGAAAATAGAAATGGATCACAAATTTTGTGTTGTTTGAGAAATATCTTTATCCACAGAGAGAAAAAAATTTCAATATTTTTTGGTCTACACAAATATGTTGGATAATATAGAAACCTTACCAAAAAATGAAACCACCAATAGAAACCATATTGCTAAAATGTATAATTTATTTTAATTTTTTATAGTTCTAACACTACTAAAAAACAGGCATTTAATAGCACTGGTATATATCAGCACTAGAAAAAAAATGCTGATAAATAGCATATTTATTGGCGCTAAAGAAAGAGATGATAAATTTAAACTTTTATCAGTTTTTTTAGCGCTGATGAAGGGAACCTTTATCGGTGCTTTATTTTTAGCACTAATAAGGGGTATCCTTTATTAGTGCTTTATTTTTAGCACTGATAAAGATAACCCTTTATTAGCGATTTATTTTTAGCGTTGATAAATATTTATTTCATTAGTGCATTTTTCGCATTGATAAAGGTCCGAATAAATAAAATGAAATAATTAAATAAATAAAAAATAAAAAATAAAAAATAAAAAATAAAAAATAAAAAATGTGTTTATAAAAAAAATATTACAAATTTTATTAATTAAATAACATTTGATAAAAATTAATAGATTTATTATAAATTATTATATATTAAAAATTTTATTAATTATATAATTATAATAACAAATGTTATTAAATTATATATATTAAATATATTTATATATATTAATGTATATAAATATGATTTATATATTAGAAAATATTTATGTACTTTACATTAAATAGTCATATTTATTGAATAATGGTTTATAATTAAAAATTAATATGAATTAAAAATATTGACTAATTACATGGTACTCATCATATAATTGAACGTCGTTTGATTTTTCAATTTAATATAGATAAAATGTGTGTTATATTGATTTCACATAAATGTAATTAATTCATTTTTATATATTATAATGAACACACACAAAACTTATCCACTTTTTCAATATTTTTAAAGTGCAATTATTCTTAATTTATAAAATTTCACTCATTTTTAACATATATGCATGCACTTAAAATTACATATTCATTAATAATGTGAAAATAATTTTTTTTAAAAATATTTATAAATAAATTTATTTATAAATGTACATTTACTATATTTATACATTTATATACTTATAATTTTAAATAAATAAATATTTTTTAAAAGTATTTATATAATTATAAATAAATAAATATATATTTAAATAATTTTTAAATTTATAATAAATTTAGTTAAATAATGAATATATTTATTATATTAATATTTATATATATTTATTAAATATATATATGTATTATTAAATAAAAATACATAATAATCTATAATAATATAAATATTTTTTTTAAAAAATATTTCTATAATTATAAATAAATAATTATAAAATTATAATAAATATATTTAAAAAGGAATGTATGTACAATATTTATATTTATATATATTTATTAAGTATATATAAATATTTACAAATTGTTACTTATAATTGTAATTATAAATCCTTTATTAGTGCTAAACAAAGAACTGATAAAATTAATATTTATCAGTGTTATAACTTTAACACTGATAAAGACATATCTTTATCAACGCTTATTTGTAAGCGTTGATAAAAGTGTCCTAATATATTTTAAAAACCCTAACCATTTGCAAACCCGTCACGATATAGAAGCTTTCTGTAGAATCCACCCGCTGTTGGCGCTCCTCCTTGGTGTATCGAAGGTCGAATCACACCACTCGACTACCTCCAGTTGCTCTAACATATCATCTGACATTTGGTGTTCGATTGCAGTCAGGGTTTTTGAAGAAATTCTCAGATTTTCTTCAACCTAGCAAGGTAGACCTTCCTATTTTATTTGTGTATTTTTGGTTTCGTTTTTAATTTCTTCTTTTATGATTTGTTTATGATCCATTGTTTACGATTTTTATGATCATTTTTTAGGGAACAATTTGTGGTCCGTTATTTGTATTGAATACTGTTGTATGATCCATTGTTTATATCTGACACTGAACCTTGGATTTATTCATTGATGTTTTACTTCCATGTTTTATATGTTCTTACTAAATAATTTTTTCATATATTTATATAAAAATGCAAAAATTTTCATGTATATTCTTTTTTAAAAATTGGGTACAACCGCAAAATTGGCATATAACATGAAAAAGAAAATACAGGTAAATCACTAGCCTGGGGACTTGACCCCACGACCAAACCCCAAACCCCTCCCCACCCTTACCACCCTAGCCGAGCACGGGGGGGGGGGGGGGGTATTTTCCTGTATATTCGTATTCATTGACTACTAATTTGAGGCACATTGGTGGTTCCCTAATGATTATATATATAATGACACCTTTCATGGAAACCTCAGTGGACATGCATCTTTAGATGATATATTTTAGGAACCAAGTTAGTGGAGTGATATATGTTCCTATATTGGTTATATTAATCATAACATCTAGTTCCTCTTAGAATTTACTATGGTTCTTAGTCTTCTTATGGATCAGATTCAAAGGGGTTATCCCTAATTAAGCACATGAGGTTTATCACATCAAGCCTTCACTTTCTAAATCATTATGGCGCCTTTATAGTTCACATTATGTTTGAATATCAGGTTTTTATCCATTTGATATTTCTTTTAGATTATAAGTGAGTTTTTATACTAGCATAAAATTTATGTGTGTCTATATAACTATTTCATTATTTATTTCCATAGTTTTTTGTCTAACAGGTATGCCTATAATAGGTAATGATGATTTTGGGTGTGCATGTCCATTGACTCCAAGGTTCATGATAGAATTTTGTTCGACCTTTGGTAATAATTGTTTCTATTGGGGGGGGGGGGACCACCTACCATTTATGGCTTCTTGCAATCAAAGTTTAAACCATCCTTTAGTGACTTTGAGGTGTGTTAGAGGTCATAAGATGGTATGACCTGGTGTTGTTTGGGTAATTCAGGCTAGGGTTATTACACTATCCATCTTCCGGTTTACACCTATAAAGTTTAGTGATAATATAATTTATTATCATCCTTTATTTGCCTCTATTTTTTTTTTCAAATTTCAACAACCCTTATTATTATATTTGGAAAATCTAAGCGCTTAGATATTCTAGTACAAATTATCCATATTTCTTGATTAGAATTTTCTACAACTTTCACTTTTAATAATGAATATCTTTTGTGTATTTATTTATATATTTTATAAAATTAATCTTTTATAAACCCAATAGGATGGATATGAATTGAAAATGGATGCACACTAATCTTTTGACAAAAGAATATGAAAGAGTTAAATAGTTCATCAAGTTTTCAAGAGAGCATGCATACAACCATTCTAAAATCCTCTTTCCGTGTTTATGTTTTTATTCAAGAAACATTAGTCTGAAAGAGTTGGAAGAACATTTTATTTTTCATGGAATAGATCAAATATATAAATGTTGTACTAAACATGGGAAAAATTGAATGTCTACCTTGATTGGGATGATACTACAGTTTATGAATCATTTGATATGAATACCTATGTAAAAGATAATGGACATCACATGGAAGAAATGAAAATGGAAATTGAAGATGACCTTCGTGATTATCCAAAGTTGTTTTAGGATTTAAATACTTATTCTAAGAAACCATTATATATTAGTTCTACTAAATATGAAACATTATCAGCTATATTAAAGTTATATAATTTGAAAGCTGGAAACAGATGGAGTGACACCATCTTTACAAAACTACTTAGTCTTCTGAAAGATATGCTACCCGAAGAAAATGAACTACCATGCCAAATATATGACACTAAACAAATGTTACATTCAATGGGAATGATCTCTAAAAAATTACATTCTTGTAAAAATGATTTCATATTATTTTGAAAGGACCATGAATCACTCATAAAATTCCCTAAGTGTGGCACATATCAATAAAAGAAAAGTAAATCAAGTCCTTTGAAATCTGTATGGTACTTTCATATCATTACATGATTTAGAAGACTATATTGATGTGAGGAAACTGTAAGATAATTAAAATCTCATATATATACAAGAATTAAATATGGGAACCTACCTTATTCATCAGATTCTCCTCAGTGGAAGAAAATTTATTGTGAGTTTCCTATATTTGGAGATGAGCTGAGAAACTTTCGTCATGCGTTATCTACCCCCGAATGGCCCGAAGGACTTCTTTATTTTTATTTTTATTAAGGATAATCCCCCTTTTAAGGATTTAAGGGGAACCCGTACATGACCCGTAGGCCCAAGGCACAAGGCCTGAAAAACCCACAATACATGACCTGAAGGCCCAGAGGCATACCATGCCCAATACATGACCCGTAGGCCCAGCCCACTTGAACTGCCCCCCCAGCTTTCTGCGTCATTGATCACCTAGCTCCCCACCTTGCATTGCTGATCGGCTAACATTGACCCATACAAAGCTGTACGGTGCCTGGTCCCGATGACGGCTTCCATACCCTCTCATTCTTCCAACCCGGTTAGCTCTGCATCTGGTGGCTGCTACTCTTGTTGCTCTAATCCTCTTCTGGGGTCTGTTCTGTGTGAACTGGGCTACTCTATGGTCTACGTGACTCAAAGTCCCTGTGGCCCGAAGGCCTTTGATGACCCGAAGGCCCTGGAGACCTGTAGGACCAAACCGGTGGCCCAAAGGCCCAAATCGAGTGAATAGTTGCGGCTACTATAGTACCGAACAGTAACTGCTATAGTACTGCTACAGTACCCTGGAAAATTCACCTCCACCCAGTTTTGAACCCGGGTCTCTTGGATGCCAAGCACGAGCCCTTACCACTCGGGTACGGGCTCGTTGGCGTCATGCGTTATCTACAGATGAAATAAATCCTTTTGGTGTATAGAGTAGTAATCACAGTATATGGCCCATCATGTTAGTAAATTATAATTTTCCACTATGGTTATGCATGAATCAAAAATACATTATGTTGTCTCTGCTTACATCTGAACCAAATCAACCCGATAATTATATTGAAGTCTATTTGACTCCATTGATCGAAGATCTAAAATTGATGTGGGCTACAGGTGTTACAATGTATGATTCTCATAGAAGTGAAGAATTCACATTGAGGGCCATGTTTATGGAATGATAAATGACTTACCTACTTATGGAAATTTATTAGGCTATAGAATGAAAGGATAGTTGGGGTGCCCTATTTGTGAAAAACACACATACTCAGTTTGGTTGAAACATTCCTCGAAGAATGTGTTTTTAGGACATACAAATTTTTACCTCGATGGAATAAATACAAATCCTGGGAAGTAAAATTCAATGGAAATAATGTACAAGGTACAACAACATATTAGGAAATGGGAGAAAAATTATATGGAATATAAAAAAAGATTGACTCTATTTTTGGTAAATAATTTTTGAAAAACCTTACAAAATCATGTTGGAAGAAGAGATAAATTTTATTTGAATTATCATATTGGAATTGTTTATATGTCAGACATTTTTTGATTTTATTCATGTAGAAACAAATTTATTTGATAGTTTTATTGGAACATTACTAAATATTCATGGAAAAATGAAATATGGTATCAAGGCTAGGTTAGACTTGATTGAAATGGGGATAAGGGAAGAGTTGGCATCAGTGATGGGTAAAAGGCAGACTTTTCTTCCTCTAGCATCTTACACTCTATCCAAATAGGAAAAATTGATATTTTTCCTTTTCCTTACTAGTGTAAAAGTTTCACAGGGGTATTCACAAAATATAAAAAATGTCATGTCAATGACTAATTTAAAGTTATAATGACTAATATCACATGAATTTAATGTTTTATGAAAGATTTTATTCTTATTTCTTTTCAACGCATTTTACCTCAAAATGTACTACATAAATTAACCTGAATTTTCTTATTTTTCAAATCCATGTGAAATAAAGTTATAGACCCAAAAATGTTTCCTATCATGAATAAGGATATTTTAGTCACATTATGTGAATTAGAGATGCTCTTCCCACCATCATTCTTTGATATAATGGTCCACTTTATTAGAGAGGTTCAACTATGTGATCCTATCCATTACAGATGGATGTACCCCATTGAATGGTATATGAAGATTTTGAAAGGGTATGTTAAAAATCAGAGTCAACCTGAAGGTTGTATTGCAGAATGATATATCGTTGAAGAAGCTATTGAATTCTTTACCGATTACCTATCAGATGTTGAAAACATCAGTCTCCCAAAGTCTCATCATAGTGAAAACCTTATGGACGAAGGTATTTCTAGAAGACATATTGTTACAATTACCATGATAAATTAGGAGCAAGCACATATTTACAAATTATATAATCGTGAAGATGTTGATCCATACATCGAATCCCACAAAGAAATTCTTATAGATTTGAATCCATCAAGGGATGAAGGATGGATATAAAATACACATAATCAAAAATTTATAGGATGGTTATGAGATCAAATTTATAAGGATTTATCTGAAAATCCTAATTAAATTTCTGAAAAACTTCAATGGCTATCCAGAGGACCAAATGAAAATGTTATATCTTACACTGGTTTTGTAATCAGTGGTTATATTTTCTATACAAAAGAACATGATGAATTTAGTATGATGCAAAAAATAGTGTTATGATTGTCGATGAAGCAATTCACATATCTGGTTCCAAGGATAGAAATCCAATTTATGAAAATATGTCATATTTTGGCATTATTGAACATATATACGAGTTAGATTATACCACATTTCAAGTTCCAATTTTCCATTTTTAATGGGTTGAAAATATCAATGGAGTGAAAGTTAATGAAATGGGATTTGTAAAGGTGAATTTCAGTGTATAAGGGGAAAAATATGATCGGTTTATAATGGAATCATAAACAGTGAAAGTATTTTATGCCTCCGATCCAATAAAAAAGAATTGGTCGATTGTCCTACTGGTGACTAAAACAAATGTTGAGTTAGATGAAAATTCAATCGAGGATGACCCTTTCATTGGTACATCACAATAGATTCATTCTATTCCCAATGTAGACAATGTATTGTACGTTAGATAGGACCAAAAAGATGGGATTTAGATTCTCAAAAGAGGAACCAAATCATTGAAACCTTTAAAAAAAGAAAGAGAGTTCAATTAGAAGATATTTTTTTTAATATATTATGTTTTTCCTCATAATATTATATGTTCTATAATGCATTAACATAATCTAAATTAAATGTTTGACTACTCATGCATACAATGTATTCTACACATGATAATGTTACCAATCTCTCATAAGAACAAAATATAATGAATCAAACCCTTTATATAGATTCAAAGGTAATGTTATGATATAATTTCCCTATTTTAGCGAAAAATTATATAATAAAACATTGATTTAATTTTCATTATTCCTTATAGAGTTCATTTATTTTAGAATATTTCTATCCATGTGTCATGCCTTTGAGAAAAGAGAAACAACGTTGTCTCTGCTCAATCAAAGAGGTAATATTGATGTTTTCATAGTAAAATCATTGTCCATAGAATAAATGTATTGTTTCATATTTATGTTTAATTTTTTTAGTATTACTCACATAACAATTGTTTTTTTATATAGTTGGATTCATTTGTTCGAGTTGTGGTGCTCTGTACAACTTTTCTACTCCTTCTCCCTTAAAACCTTTTCACCCCTACAGTGGTGAATTTATTACTTTCTTTCAAGTTACCTCCACTTCCTTTACTGGAGGAGCAACAATGCTGCCTATGATCAATTACAGATGCAATCTTGATATATTCATAGTAAAATCATTGTCCATAGAATTAATATATTATTTCATATATATGTTTAATTTATTTATTTTTAGTATTACTCAAATAATAATTTTTTTCTTATACAGGTGGATTATTTCATTCGATTTGGAGTTCTATATCCATATTTCATCCCTTTATGCACCAAAACATCCATAGATTTCTTCTCCTATAAAACCTTTCACTCCTGTAGTGTTGACATTTATCAATTTCTTTCAAGTTCCCTCCGCTACTCAATCACATAGGTAATCTTGATATTTTCTCAGTAAAATAATTATACATATAATTAATGTATTATTTCATATTTATGTTTAATTTATTTATTTTTATTATTACTCATAATAATTATTTTCTTATATCAGTGGTTTCTTTTTTTCAATTTGTGGTTGTTTGTTTGAAACTAATCATGCAGTGTTGGCTGTTCGATAAAAAAAGTCAATGGAAATCATGGTAAAATTGATAGTTAGGATTGGTTTTGAATATATATAATAATTTTTATTTATGTAACTATATAAAATGATGTTTGAAATGTCTATAATATAGTGTTTTTATGGTATTTGTGTTGTAAATTTCATTTAATTTAAATTTTGTATTGGGAATTTTTTTTGTTGATATCTAGTGTGTTTCTGGTGATGCAGTGTTTTGTAACAACATACTGTAGTATAAACCTTTATCACCACTTCTAAAATTGCTAATAAAAGGCCTTTATCAGTGCTTTTATAAGCACTGATAAAGGGTTCCTTTAGCGGTGATAAATAAAAGTGATGATAAAGGTCCTATTTATCAGTACTTTTTTTTAGCACAGATAAATGACGCCTTTATCAGTGTTTTTTCAATGTTGGTAAAATTCCTGAGCTTTTAACATTGATCACATAGTTAGTGATTTTATAGTGAAGATAAAGGCCATTACTAGCACTATTAAAGGGATTTTTTGTAGTAGAGTAAAGTAATTGCGTCAATGTTTTGGTGGTCAACTCGGTTGATATAGTCAGTCCTAATAATGGTCAATCCATGAAAGTTTTTGGAAAATTTTACATTTAAGACTTAACAATATAGTAAAACTAAATAAAAATATTAATTCTTTATAAACCAAAAAACCTATGAATAATAGACACCCACACACACCCACCCACCCACACACAAAAACATATAACATAAGTATTGGATATATGATCCAATAATTATTTTTTCTTGATAAGCACAAAAATTTTCATTCATATTTCATAAATAGACATACTTTATTTAACTTGTTTTTTAGTTTTGAAAATAGGTAAGTGAAGAATGATTGATTTTCTCTTATAGACCGTTCAAAGTTCAGACACTCTACTAATGTGTATAGCGACACTCGAGTCGATTCCTCAATGATGGTACAAATTTTAGAGTCAATTGTTTCTAATTTTTCTTTTTAATGAGGGGAGGGTTATTTTTAGATCTTAGATGAAATGATTAATTGATGAAAATTTATTTCACAATTTAATAATGATGGGTTGAGTTCATTATTAGGGGGTTAATCTTGTGATATCCTTGAGCTTTTCTATATATTTCATTAAATTAACACCCACTTCACAAGATGTTTTTAATCAGAATTCCCAAGTGTTGAGGATTTAATCCAAGCCTTAACTTAACTAGGGTTATAATATCAATCAGTTATTGTTTATAGATGTGTATTTATGGTTCCAATAATCCATGGAATCCATATGTTAAACAAAACATGTCAATGAACCATGAAATTTTAAGTTTAACATAAATGACGTTAACCAAAAGAATATTAATTGAGAAAAAAATTTCAATCACTTAACATCCACATATCATGAATTACCCTAATGGATGATTTAATCATCCATTTAGATGGTTATTAATCTGGTTTAATATTTTTTTGGTCATGAATTATAAATATAATGAAAATAATGAGATAAGAAAAGAGTTGTTCATCGAACACCAAACAAGTCCAGCCAAAAGCAAAGTTTCTGACCATTTATTAAAAAGAAAGAAAAAGTAAAAAAGGAGGCAGATGTGGTAAAAAAATGAACAAGCCCTCGTCCATCAAGAAATAGATCTAAATATCATAATAGGACATATCATTTCCATATTCAAAGTCATCAACAGTTTCCCACTCAGTCTGAGACTTACCCTAATTGAAGATCTTAGGGATTTCTTCATTAGTCTTCCTTGATTCCTTAAAAGAAAATCTGGTGGACACATTTCATGGTAGAGTTAAATAATCCTTATGTGGTCTCATATTTTAAGGAATAGGGGTGAATTTATCACTATCAATCACCTTTGCTTTTCCATTTAAAATTTCATCCTTAAAATAGGCGTGCCCACCACTGCCCAAAACCTTGGTAGGGGTAACAACATTCAACCTATCAACATCAATTATGTTTCCCCATTTATTAGATATTCTAGATGAATGAAAGATCTTATGAATTTATTAAAGATAATCAAAATGATGTTGAGCATCATTTTGATTAAGAACATCATCCTAAAGGGTATATTGGTCATAAATAACCAGCTGCATGCATCCTTGCTCCAAATGAGACCTTTTAATGGTATCCTCTAAGACACCCTGAGGTATCTAGACATCATCTGCAATTATCATTTTATTCTGAATAATATCATCACCCAAGTCAAGAGAATATGTGTCCACCTGCACATTCTTGTCCGAGACAGGACTAGAACCTATATGATATACCATCCTACCTTGATGTGAATCGACCTCAGGGCTAACATTCATACCACGATTTGGGATGACTCCACCAATATAAATCTTAGGACCAGGCCTAAACACTAAGGAGGAAGCCTATCCCTTTAAATTATCAACCCCAATGTGAGACACAAATCTCTTCCTAGATTCACGCATGTCACAAGTAAGATCCAAATCACTCTGCACTATCTTCCTCTTCCTCTTCTTACTAAAATATGTCTCATGATGCCCATATAAAGATAAAAAAGGATAAAATCACATTTTTATAGCATGTTTTATTGATATGACCAGTTGTTTGATAGTATGAACAAAATTTAGGAAGTCTTTCATACTCCACATTTAGAGGGATGTCATCATCCAAGGATGATAGAACAATGTTATTAATTAAGCATGTTATTAAGTAAACCTCCACCAGGATCCTATAAAAATGCCCGAAAATAGCTATCTTAGTGGCTATGTCCATTTTAATTAGAATACCAAAAGCATAAGCTATATCAAATAATATTTTGGGATGCCACAAGATCTAGTTAAAGCCAATAATTTTGATCCACACCTGAACTCAAGTATTTTTTAAAGAAAATGGGTTAAACCGAAAGTCCCATTATTGAAAAAAAATCATACCTGGTTTTAATGCAATGGACCCAAACCCCCACGCTCTGCACTATATTTTATCTAAAGAGAATATAATATGAAATAAGCCCCTACCTAGGGGTATGCATCCCCAATCTGAAAAATTCCAAATAGAAACTAAATTTTGAACTAGATCACCATATTTATAGAACTTTCCAACAATAGGAAGAATAATACATGCAATGATAGAGTATTTTTAGATATTAAATCTATCAAAGATAAAATCCTTATTGGAAATCACCTGGGTAGTATTTCCCTTCTTCACAATATGATCTGGAATGACATTATTCATATTCTTAAAGTTCCTTCTATTTATATCCCCTTCATCATTTTCAAGACCAGAAACACTCATGAAAACAAGTCTGTGAGCTCAACCTATCCCCGCCATAACTGCAATATCTTGACTTCCACTGGCCACAACTTCCACGAACATCATTGCAGACTAAGCCATCCTCTCAACCAGACTAGATCTTGAAAAAATATGATCATTTTTTAACCAAAGATTCATGGGTGAAGATATATCTGCATAGATCACCTCAAATTTTCTCCTGAGTATCACGACATTTGCAAGACCATATGTAGCAACTGAATCGTGATCTCGACCCATCCCCGCCACAGCTTCCATACCACAACTTCCAATAGCCCCACTATCAACAGAAATTATAGCAGACTGATCCATCCCTTTGACTTGACCATATCTAAGAAAAATTTGATGATTAGTCAACCCTATATGAAATTATATAGATTCCTCTATTACCAATGGGTATTGGTATCCATTGACCTCAGTCTCATCCATCTGATTATGGGATCATCAAGAGCTCATGACATTAGATTTGTGTCCACCATTATCAAACTCATCACAATTGAGGATCATAGATTCAAAAAAATGAGGCAGATTCATATCCAATCACTATAATTCCATGCTATCAGAGACACCATTGGTCTAATCATATGAAAACTCTATGATACCCATCCTTCTTCTTTCAGTTGTGGGCTGAACAGACACACCAAACATGAAGAGAATTAAAAACTCACTTTTTATTAAATGAGAAAGAAAAAAAGGAAAGGGGTTTCAACTTGATTTAAAATATTTTAATAACATTAGTATTATAGAACAAAGGGTGGATGATTATAATAAAATTTGAATATGAAACATGCATTAAAATTCAAATGAAATTAAAAATAACTTATGTAATTACAATTAAAAAGAACATAAAATAAAATGAAAACCAAGAGAGGAGGAAAGGTATATGAAGTGAAAAATTGAGTTTTAAAGATCCTCTTAATAAATTTTTAGGGACTTGGTCATTATAATATATCCTCTTAATCTCTGAAATTACAACCCTTTGCAAGGAGAAGAGGGGGATGTATTTATTGCCCAAGGTGTTGGAAGGTTTTCATTCCAAATATTCCCCTCCAATTGGGATGTACATTTTATAATTTAGAAATCTGAATCATGAAAAATATTATTCTTTAAAGTTATATATAGGGATATAGAAAGTACACACTCCAAATTTGGAGTCCATTTAACTTTTGGAGAAAAAGGTATGACTATTGTACTAAACAATGTTCTTATGTCTATTTTTATCCACAGTTTTTCAAAGGCCATAACGTGAATGGGTTTTTGAATATTAATCTACCCTGAAATTGGAAAAATTTCTTATAAAAAGTTTATCTAATAAATCTTTTATTTCACACAAAAAAATTCTATATCAATTAGTCAATTTTAAATAGTGTAAAGTCAAGAAAGGTGGGCTTTGTTTTAATTCCCGGACAGAATGGTGGGCAGGACTTGAAATCATCAGTTGGGCCCCTTGTTGGTGGATTTGGGACTTCAAATTTTTGTCCAATATTTTTTAGATATTCAAGAATATATTCTTTACTTTCATTAAATTTTTCCTTTTGGATTGAGCCTAGAAATTCTATCTTCATAGATGGTCCGATTTCTTTGAAATATTCTTTAAGCCTTATTGTGTGGTTCATATGCCCCTTTAAATGGATAAATTATTCCAATCTACAATTGAATTATTTTTAGAAAATTATATTAGGAACCTTAAAAAAAATAATCACACAATTTGGAAAAGTAGGGTGAGATTTCTAATTAAAATAGTAAATTGACTCGGATCTGGATTAATAAAAATAACACGAAAAAATTATATTTAATATTAAAACATGAGTATATCACACCAATTATGCACTTTTCATTGAAAATAATTAAAGGTAGTAGGAAAAAAGTTATTATTAAATGAATAACATCAACCCCCCACACTTAGACTTGTGTATGTCCTCACGTACAACAAAATAAAATCATTTTCACTCACCAATAAATATTAATTTTTTTTCACCAATAAATTTGTATAGAATATTGTGCTCATCCATAATGAATCCCACCAGAAATTGTTACAGAAACAATGTTCCAAAATCAATTCATTTTTCATGCTCAAAATTATAAATAGAAAATGTGGGCACTCATAACACACTCCTCTTAAGAAGATAAAAATTTATTTATGAAGGTTCACTCATTCACCAAAAAAAAGTGAAAATCTTATAATTTTAAAGAGATCACAACTTCAATTCCCTATCTAAAGTTAACAAGAATCAATAGGTCATTTTAGGGTTTTTTTAGTGGCCATGGGAAGGTAGGAATATAACGACCAAAAGATAGGAAAAGAGGGGTAAGACACTAACATGGAAAAATCAATGCAATTTTTTTGAAATAAGACATGGAAGGTTATGAAAACACATATTTATAAGATTATTATGTTTCAAGAAAGAAAATATAAATAAATGAAAATATAAAGTTTGTAAAAAACACAACACTTTTCCCAACGATACAATAAAATATGATGCAAGTGTTCTTTTTTTTTTCATTTATTTTTTTTTGGTTTTTTTAAAATTTTGTAATGTCCCAGACCTCTCTGGTCTATTACTTTGTGAAATGTTGGTGTTGGAGGTGTTCTGGGAGGTCAAGGGGACTTATCCCCAACACTTTGCCAATTTTCCAGTTCTGTAAACAGTGTTTCTAGTTTTATGAATAGTAACAGATCGGTCTCACCGATCGGTCTGACAGATCGGTCTCACCGATCAGTTTCACAGATCGGTGTGATAGATCGGTTTCATAGATCGGTTTGACAGATCGGTTTCACAGACCGGTCTGATAGATCGGTCTCACCGATCAGTTTCACAGATCGGTGTGACAGATCGGTTTCACAGATCGGTCTGACAGATCGGTCTCACCGATCGGTCTGACAGATCGGTCTCACCGATCAGTTTCACAGATCGGTGTGACAGATCGGTTTCACAGATCGGTCTGACAGATCGGTTTCACAGATCGGTGTGACATATCGGTTTCACAGATCAGTGTGACAGATCGGTTTCACAGATCGGTGTGACAGATCGGTTTCACAGATCGGTGTGACAGATCGGTTTCACAGATCGGTGTGACAGATCAGTTTCACAGATCAGTTTCACAGATCGGTGTGACAGATCAGTTTCACAGATCGGTTTCACAGATCGGTTTCACAGATCGGTGTGACAGATCAGTTTCACAGATCGGTTTCACAGATCGGTTTCATGTACAGTAACGGTGGGTGAACAGTGTTTCCAGACTCCTACAGTTTTGCCCCTTTTTACGTTTCCTTTGACGTAAAATACATTTAAAGCCTTATTTTATGGGTTCTTAAGGCCGATTCAAATGCCATAAATCCTATATTAATTATTCCTAAGGCTTGTAATGTTTTACTTGGTCAAACCGCGTGGGTTAATGTGATCCGTTTTTAATGGAGAATTAACCAGATCTTAAACCGTCACCTCGTTAAATTTTAAAAAGGGACGAGATATCATTCTTCCTTGTTCTTTCCCTTTTTTCTCGATTAAGAGGCACTAGAACCTTTCAATCCTTTCTGTAGGAGTTTCACAATCAATATTTACTCCTAGGATTGGTTCTGCTCTGTTTTTGATGCAACCAAGCTGTGTCGATCATTCTTCCACATAAGTTGTCGCGAGAGAAGGATTGTGGCCCGCTGTGTGGATAAAGGACGTCAAGAACTCTTCGAGGTAGGGTATTCATGGCTTCTCTAAATTGTATATGTGCAATCGTAGAATTAGCATGATCTATCCCTTTGGATCACAATGAAATTGACCTAATTAAATACTTGAACCAGATTAAAAGAATTGGTTGATCGCATGCTGTTGCTTTATACCGTGATAACGGTTTGCCTCATGTTTTCCTAGATATAGTGATATCTATGTTTTCTTTGATTTGTTGTTTGTTCATGATAGAAATTGATAATGAACGTAAAGACGGAAATTAATTGTTAATTAATTGGCTAAAGATAAAGAGGCATGTAAATTAATCTGGTTATTGCAGTTGTTGTAGTTGTTCTAATTTGAGGTTAATCAAATCAGGGAAGTAAGCATGGTTATTTAATTGTGATAGCTTGCTGATTAGGTATCCATGATTGGAACCTACGAATAACAAATCTGCCAAATCCATATGGATTAGAAAACAGATTATGTGGGAATTTCAAAAGGGTTCTGAGTTACCCGCTTGCTTGTAAGGATGAATGCCTTGTGGTTTGGAGCTCTGAGTGCTCATTGTGTTTGAAGGTTGAATGCCTTGTTAAAGGGCCGAGATCCCATTTTGTGATGTTTTTTTTCCTGCTGCTTGTGCTGTGATGTGAGCCTGGATGGCTGTTGTGATATGTGGAGGCATGGAGACTTGTGGTTGTGGCAGCGGATGACGCCTAGTGTGGAGAGATGCATCGGTTTATGCATATGGGTGTCGGGGAGGACACCAAGTGTGATGGTATGAGATGAATGTGATGGTTTGATGTTGGTGGTTTGGTTTGGTTGTTTATTTGCTTTACTTTTCCCCACTGCTCAAGGCAGCTGGTCTTGCTTACCCTCTTTCCGAAGGAGGCGAAGACACGCGGGGTATGCCACGTGCTTTCCGTGTTTAGCCTCTCGATGGAGGATGGGTCTATGCTCTTTCTATAGGCGGCAAAGACTCGACGGGTAGTATATCTACTCACCGTGTTGAGCCTCCTTTGTGTTTATAAGCATAGGATGTTTTTCTAGAATGCCTGGGAATGTGGAAAAGTAATTCTGTAATGAATGTTTGATTAAATGGTGAAAATCCACGGGGATGGAGATGCTGGAATTTAAAGGTGATGTGAATCTTAAAAAGGAGTAGTTGTTTTTGAATGTGATGCCAATTCAATTTAATGTGGAATTGTTCATTCTTAATTAATGTTTAAAGAATTAATTAATGTACAGTGGAACTGATAAAATGAGAATGGAGTAATCTAATAAATCTCTTCAAATGTTTGTGTGCTTATAGGATACCTAGTCTTAGAAGTAGCAGCCTGGAGTCTGAGAGACGTTAGCTGCAGTTGTATCTAAGACTAGGTAATGCCCATAGTGTGGATGTGAGTTACTTATATATTCTGTACTTTTTGTGTTTCTATACGCTACTCCACCCTGTCGGTAAGGGCAACTGACACCCCGGGGATTCTGAGCCCTGGGGGGTGTTTTCCCCAACATTCTGATGGGAGGTTGAATGGATGACTACCCCCTTTGGCCCCGCTCTCTTCTCTTGGTAGATCTTTGTGCTGGTAGGCACCGTGGTTAGTTTTACCCATATATGTGTGTAGAGGGATGTGATGGCTTGTGGTTATTTCCCACACATATATTCTGGATACAGTATCCTATGGAATACTATAGGTGTAACGTGTATAGGCTGTGATGGCTTGAGGATCCTTACTCGGCGTATGGGCTGTGATGGCTTGAGGTATAATACTCGACGTATGATACACGTTATACGAGCTATGGTGGCTCCCGGAAACTACCTGGTTACTTTGGTTGTGAGGATGGTGTGGTGCTTAGCCCAGGTGTCTGCGGGCAAGCCTATGTGGTGCACGAGGTGCAGATTGTGGAGCTTAGCCCAGGTGTCTGTGGGCAAGCCTTTGGAGAGAGATGCACAGGACGTATGTCGTTGGGGAAAAGCGGCAAACCAGTGGGGAAGTAGTAGCGGGGTACCCTTGATATTCTTTACTATATGCTATATTCTTGTATGCGTTACTTGGTGAGAGTAGCCATGGTGAGGTTGGGAACATAGTATACCTGTTTAGGTGACGAGTTAGTTTCACTTGTTGTTCACTGGGCTTTAGAATGCTTTCTTTACTTTTGTACGAGAGCCTTGGGGAGGATCCTATTGAGTATACTGTTATACTCACCCTATGTACATATAAACTGTTTTTCAGGTCACTTGGAGTAGGTTGGAGATCATGCTGGTTACTACTAGCTTGCGGTTGGAGGAGGAGCTGTTCGGGCTTGTGGTCGCTGTTGTTTTTCTTTCTTTTGGGTACTTTTAGTTTTCCCTTTCAGTTGTAGTACTTTTGCATGACATTTCATATATGTACTTGGGTTTCTTTTATATTTTAGTTCTGAGTTGGAGTTGATTGGAGTCTATTCTATCTCTCTCTTCTGCATGTGTTCTCTTAGAGGGTAATGCCTCCCATTTGTGTGTGTATTATACCCTCGGTGCTGGTCGCCAACCCGGGGCCTACTGGAGGCGGGACTCGGGGGTCATTATCTCCCTTCTCACATTGGCGGCCCAGGAGGGTTACAATTTGTGGGGAGGGGGTCGTGACAAATTTGAACTTGAAAAAAATATCAAACTCATATATCAAATCGTGTTTGATCTCATCACAACACTAATTATAATAGTTATAAAAAGATAAAGGGTTAAGGGAGAGTGATTTTTTACCTACCCAAGATACAACCCATTTTGTTTAATTTGTTTTGTTTTTTTTTTTGGTTTTTTAACCTTTTCATTTTTTTGAACACTTTTCAATAACATGTGAAAAATTTCAGAAGCATTAATATTTTATAAAAAATCACAAAATGGAAACCTCCCCCACACTTAAATAGATGCTTTCCCTCAAGCATATGATGACATATTGAAAATCAAGTAAATGGTACCCAAAATGAAATCCATTCTCCCCACACATAAATTTTAGTAAATTATACAATGTAAATCAATGTATATGTTGGGTGGGACAATGTTCTGGGATATTAATGTGGCTAAAAAAATAGTTTTCATAGGCTAGAAGGGGATTTCAAAAGAAAGATTAATGTAAGGGTAATGTGAGGCTATTTAGGTATTGTGATTCTTAGGGAGTTCAGAAAAATGCCTCTATTATATTAATGTACACTAAAGTAGGAAATTCATCTTGAAGGTCCACAGACTCAAGACTCAGAATCATTGGTGAAAAACACACATTTTGAAATGATGGCCATATGTGGCCTTGGCATAAAAGATGAAGTTGTTCCTCAATGTAGGGAAAGAATAATTTTCAAAATCAAAAATTGAGAATTAAAAATTTGTTGTTCTTGACACAAAATTATTTATCAAAATTTATGATGAAAATAAAAAATATATTATATAAAAATAATTCATTAGACTCCCCAAAAAGGTTGGAAAAAATTAAAAAATTTAATGGTGAATAATTATGCATCTTTTTTTTTATATTTTAGTGTTTTTAAAATACACACCCACCCAAAAGATAAAGAGGGAAAAAGTTTTTATGAATAATGTGGTAAAAAAAGAGAGTGAGAGAGGAAAAATAAGAAAAATAAGAGAGAGAGAGAGAGAGTTAAAGGAAAATAGGTTCCCCTGGTTTGGATTTGGTGGGTCACCATCTCAATCTAGTGGTTGGTCTACCACAGTAGTTGGAGATCTGGTGGAATTTGATGTGGTTCCTGGGGTGTGTCCTCTAATGGTGATGCTTTAACCGATTTCTATTTACCTTAATGTTCTTTTGGAAGAGTTTTCTTGGACTTTCAATGCACCAAATAGTTAGACATTAGTAATAATAAATTAACCTCCCCAACAAGAATTAAGATTACTTGGGTGAAGACTGAATTGAGAGTTGAAGATAATTACCTTTTCTTTTTTATGGAATAACTTTCACAAGATGTGTTTGTGATGGAGTTCCTTATAATTTTCTTTATAAATATTATAATTCTTATTAGAATCTAGAAAAATCTCCTATAATTCATTCAAATACAACAATATCTCTTTACTAGATTTTTCATAATCAAAATTACAAGTTTTCATAGCCAAAATGACTTATGTTGGATTTCAACTGTAAAATGACATGATTTAACAAAAACTAGCCTAAAAATAGACATACTAATGGGTGTTTTATAGAAAGTTTGATAAGTCCAAAGTGCTTCACCATGTCTTCCAGGCTAGTATTTTTATGGTGGGATTTATAATTCTCTCAGGAACTCTTTTCTCTTATCTATTAGAAATTTCCGCCACACCATTTTCTTAGGGGTGATATGCAGTTGATTTTTATATATAACCCCATTATTTTTCAAAAAAGATTCTATGATCTGATTATATAAATGAGTTCACAAGTTACTTATCAAATCACACAGTGTTCCAAATATATGGAAAATGCGTGTTTTTAGGAACCCACTAATAGTATGTGAATCATTCTTTCTAGTGGGTTTGTCCTCGTCTCACCTTTAATCACAATAAATATCTAGAATAATATATGAGAATCCATTGTAAGGGGAAAAAGGTCCCATGAAATCTATTCCCCAAACATTAAATACATCACAAAATATTAAATGATTTTGGGGCATTTAATTTCTTTTGGGTATTTTACCAAAATTTTGGAAGGTTGGACATGATTGATAAAACTCATGAGAGTCATTGAAAAGTGAATTATAGAAGAATATAGAGTCAAGGACATTTTGAGGGGTCCTTTGTGCTCCAAATTGAACACCACCAAGCATTGAGTGACAAAATTCTAATATAGAGGAATGCTCATATTCAAAAACATATCTACAAATTACCATGTCATCCAAAATTTTCCAAATTTTATTATCTTCCCAAAAAATATAATTTTGAATCAATTTTCGGCTTCAATTTTTGTTTCATTTAGAAAATTTTCATTAAGAACACCAACAAACAAGTAGTTTACAATTGGGGCATACCATGGTAACTTTGGAGTGAGAGATGAGATGTGTTCAGTTGAAAATTCAGGATCAATTATTTTAGAATGATAAGAATTATAAATTCTACTCAGGTGATAATCCACCAATTTTTCTTTTATAGGTAAATATTTAATCACAATGTCAAACTATTGGTTCATTAGGATCCATCTTATTAGTCTTGGTTTGTAATCACTTTTCTTGATTAAGAATTTTAAATATGAATGGTCTATAAAGATGGTGATTTTGGGACCTAAGAGATAGGGCCGAAATTTATCCAAGGAAAAAACCACAACTAAAAGTTCCTTTTCATTAATTATGTAGTGATATTTAGTTTCATACAATGTTTTTGAGGCATAATAGATGACATGAGGAATATTTTTTTTCTTTGACCAAGAACGGACCCAATGTCTCTATCAGAAGTATTACACATCAATTCAAAGGAAAAGAACTAATATAAGGGTTGGATTATTGAGGGAGATGTAAGAATAACTTTTATTTCAATGAATTGTCTATTGTAATAATAATTTAAATGGAATGTGACATAATTTTGGAGTAGTAGAGTGAGTGGGAGGGAAATCCTACTAAAGTTATGGATGAATCACTGATAAAAACCAGCATGACCAAGGAATGAAAAGATTTTTCAAATTGATGTGGGTTCAGGAAGTGATTGGATCACCTAAATTTTGGTAGGATCTACATGAATACCCTCTTTTAAAATTATTTTGTATATAAAAATACCATTTTTAACCATGAAGTGACATTTTTTATAATTCATCACAAGGTTATATTTGGAACATTTTTTCAAGACTAGAGAGAGTTAATGTATGTAGAATTGAAATGATTCACCATAATTGATAATTTCATTCATGAATACCTTGATGTAATTATTAATGAATTCATAAAGGATACTCATCATTCACCTATGGAATGTTGGAGGAGCATTGAAAATGCCAAAAAAAATTCTCCTATATGAATATGGTCTAAAGGGACAAGTGAATGTAGTCTTTTCTTAGTCCTGAGGTAAAATTGGGATTTGGAAGTATCCATTGTATCCATCAAGAAATCAATAATGTGACTTTATGGATAATTGTTCTGTCATTTGATCAAGTAAAGGAATAGGGTAGTGATATTTTCATGTTTCATCATTCAATTTCTAATAACAGACCCACACATGCCATTTATTTTTCACTTGAGTTCTAACTACCTCTCTATGTTCATTTATGACAACTGTTATCCCACCATTATTAGGTAGCACTTGAATCAGACTAACCCATTCCCTATCAAAAATTGGGTAGATAATATCATCTTGAATAAGCTTGGTGATCTCATCCCTAACTACCTCAAGTATGAGTGGATCGAGTCTTTTTCGTGGTTGTTTGATTGGATTGGATGATTCATCCAGATGGATGTAATCCATGTAAAGGTAATGGTTGATTCTAGATATGTCATCTGGGTCTAATATAGGGAATATTTTTTTCCTCAAACATATTAACAAGTTCAAACTTTATGATTTTAGTATGTGAAGTAGTGATCATGACAATATAATAGTCATCATGGAAAAGGAATACATGTTTCAGGTGCACGGTAACAGGTTTCAATTCAATTTCATCCTTTATTTGAGGTCTATGAAACATAGGAATAGAGGAAAGTATTTCAATTGGTTTTAAATCATTTTCTTCAATACTTTCCAAGGTGGAACAACAGATATCAAAGTTGAGATGAGATTCAAGGGAGTTTTCAAGATCCTCTAGATTGATGATGTTTATGAATGAAAGGTCAACATCAACTTCTCTATTTATGACTTGGTTAATCATGGTACAAATTTCAAAAACTTTTATCTCATTATAAAATTATGAACATGATGAAATGGTGGTAAATTGACCATCATAATTTTACTCAAAATCATGGATTGATAATGAAGAATGATCCTCAGATTTGTATTGCATGGCTTGAAAAATGTTAAAATTGACTAGCAGGTCACCAAATTCCATGGATAGGATTCCTACATGGACACAAATCTTATTTCTAGATATCAGGAGGAATGTTTTTCCTATATTTCAGGGAGATCGAGAAGAACTCATTTCACCTTCCATATTAAGGACATAGAAATTAGATGGGAAGATAAGATCATTAGTTTAGATAAGGACATACTCAATTATTCCCTTAGGAATAGATGTGCTTCAATTGTATAACTAGATGAAAATACTCATTGGGTGCAAGGTACCTAGACCAAGGTTGGAGAATATAGATTTGGGCATGAAATTTATCAAGGCACCTAGGTCTATTAGTGTATCATCAAATTTGTAACTCCCTATTTTTCATGGAACCGTAAAGGTATCTGGATATTTTCACTTCATGGGTATGGACTAATGGGTTGAAAAATTCTCAATGGACCTTAGTTATCTCTTATGGGTGAAAAATTCCTTAATAAGTTTTACATACTTTGGATTTTTTTGATGGAATCTAAGAGGGGAATGTATAATTCAACACATATAAACATGTCGAGCATTTCAAGATAAAGTTCAAAGGACTTCCTTGGCTTATAAAAGGCTTTATGAAAACGAATTGGGTTCTATTGATAAATTGAAGGAGGTGAGGGAGTGGCTTCAGGTTATTTTTATAGATTTTGGTTCTTTTAATTTTCAAGATCAACATTTAAAGATTCATTTGCGGATCCATCATGAGGCATAAATTTTTTTCTAGATCGAAGTGAAATTCCATTTATATTTCCCTTGGGGTTGGGTAATGTTTAGGATGATATTTGGGATTAATTGGATTGTTGTTTATGAATTAGGTGGGATGTAATTCAACCAATTCGGTTTTCAATGTTTTTAAGGCTAGAACGGGTGAAAGAGGAAAGATCTTCTACAACACTTTACCATGGATTCTTAGAAGAAGGGACATGTCCCACATTGGGATAAACTTGATTTTTTTTCTTGGTAAAGTGCTTGTATTGGGATAGGAATTGGGAAAGCTCATTAGGATAGTGGAATCCAGGAGGAGAAAGAGGATGATTTCTCCTTTGAGGTTGAGGAACAAAAGTATAAGGTTGTTGGAAGTTTCCACCACCTTGACCATATTGTAATTGGTTTAGATTTTTAGGAGGGAAGCGAAGGGGATGAGAAATGAGATTAGCATACCTCAAGCTGGGTTTTAGTTAGAAGAGAAGGGATCAACATGGGTTTCGTTGGAGTTTCTAATGAATTGACCTGATTGTTGAGGGATGGTGTTATTCTGAAAATATGTTTCATTGAGCTCCATTGGACTAGAAGAATCATATGGATCATTTTGAAGCTATGGAAATGTGTCTATTGGATGAGATGGTGAGCTATAGATTCCACAATTATTAATAGGTATAGGAAACATAGATTGTGGAGAAGATGAGGTTGAGGCTTTATCAACCACCGCTAGTTGTCGCATAAGATATATAAGTTTATTCATAAACTCAATAATCTTATTAATATCTATGGATTGATTCTATTGGATTTTTTTAATCTGAGCATGTTCTCAAGTATGGAATTGGTTTGTTTTTGCAGCCCTGTTGCTTATGAGATCTCATATAGCTGTAGGAGTTTTTTCAACAAGAGCACCACCGCTTGCGACATCAGAAATTGTTATCTATATAGACAATAACCCATCATAGAAGTATTGGATAAAGATTTGGTCAGATATTTAGTAGTTTGGGTAGGTTTAAATAAGGTATTTGAACCTATTTAGGTACTTGTGGAGTGATTTATTAGAGAATTGATGGATACCACTTATTTCATTTCAGATAGAAGAAGTTTGAGAAGCAGGGAAGAATTTCTCTAAAAAGAGTCACTTCATTTCATTCCATGTAGTTATGGAACCCGGAGGGAGGTAGTAGAGTCATGACTAGGTAGAGTCATCTAGGGAGAAATGGAATGCTTGATGTTTGACTTTTTTCATCATAAACCCCTTGAGTATTCATAGTAGAGGACACCACTTGGAACTCTTTGAGATGAAGATGTGGATCCTCACCGACTAACCTAGGGAAATGAGATAAAAGATGAATCAAACCTGATTTGAGTTCAAAATCAACCTCAATTTTTGTATATTTAATACCAAGGGGTTGGTAATTCATATTAGGGTCAATGAGTTATTTTAAGGTTTTCCCCTAGGATTGGCCATATCTTGAACAATTGGATGAAAAATGATTGGGTCTTGGGTGATTTGATTATCCATAGTGTTTCTCCTAAGTCAGAGATGAGTTCACTTGATTTACAGGTCAAAAAAATCCGATGGATTGTTTAGGAGGATACATTCCATTCATAAAATTTTGGAAAGGATGAAGAATATGGTTTTTTCTTTGTGGTTTTTTGTTTAATATTTTTATGAGAAGACAAGTTTTTTCTTTGTGTTTTTTCCTGTTTTTTTTAATTTTTTTGTTTTATTTTTATAAAAATAACTATCGAATACTAGGCGCACCATTCACAGTAATGAATCCATTTTAAGTGTGGCCAATTTTCACCTATAGAACGTTAAAATTTCTGGTGATCTGCTAATGTGTATAGCGACACTCAGGTCGAATCGTCAGTGATGATACAAATTTTAGTGTTTATTTTTTCTAATTTTTATATTTAATGGGGAGGGTGTAGAGATTATATGAAATGATTAATTTATGATGATTAATTTAAAAATTTAATAATTATTGGGTTGAGTTCATTATTAAGAAGTTAATATTTTTATATACTCAATATTTTCTATACATTTCATTAAATAAACACCCACTTCACAAGATGATTTTGATCAGAATTCCCAACTTTTCAATATTTAATCCAAGCCTTAACTTAACCAGGGTTCTAATATTAATAATTTTTTTTCATGGTAGTGTATTTATGTTTTAAATAATCCATGGAATCTATATGTTAAACAAAACATATCAATAAACCACGAAATTTTATTTTTAACATACACAATGTTAACCTAATGAATATTAATTGAGCACAAGCTCTCAATCACTTAAAATCCTCAGATTATGACTAAACCCAATAGATTACTTAATCAGCCATTTATATGGTTATTAATTTTGTTTAATATGTTTATGGTGATTATTTATAAAGAAAACAAAAAGAACAATATAAGAAAAGAGTTATGCACTGAACACGCACACCAAACATGAATATAATTAAAAATTCACTTTGGATTTAATGATAAAGAAAAATAGAAAATAGGTTTCAACTTGATTTAAAATATTTCAAGAAAATTAATATTATAAAAAATAGGTTGTATGATTTTAATAAAATATGAATATGAAACATGCATTAAAATTCAAATGAAATTGAAAACAACTTACACAATTACAATTGAAAAGAACACAAAAAAATGAAAACAAAGAGAAGAGGAAAGTTATCTAAAGTGAAAAATTGAGTTTAAAAGATCCTCACAAGACTTTTTAAGTGCCTTTTTCATTCCAATATATCCTCATAATCTCTGAAATTCCAACCCCTTGCAATGATAATAGGGGGATGTATTTATAGCCCAAGGTGGTGGAATATTTTCATTCCAAACATTCCCTTCCACATGGGTCTCCAATTTAATAATTTAGAAATCCAAATCAAGAAAACTATTATTATTAAATGTTTTAGATATGGATGTGAAAAGTACACCATCCAAATTTTGTGGCTATTGGTATTTTGGGGAAAAATTTATGGATTTTTTACTAAACAATGTGTTGCCCATTTTTATCTAGACTTTTTCAAAGGTCAAAATGTGAATAGGTTTTTGAATAAGAATATTCCATTAAATCTGAACCATTTATTCTAAAAAGTTTATCTCTTAAATCTTGGATGTCACACCGCAACATTCCAGGTCAATTGGTTGATTGGATTTGGAGAAAAGTCAAGGAAGGTTGGCTATTTTTAATTCCTGAACAGAATGGTGGGATGGACTTTAAAGCATCAGTTGTCACCCTTATTGGTAGATTTGGGCCTTAAATTTTTTTTCCAAGATGTTTTTATATATTCAAGAACATATTATAGAATTTCATCAAATTTGGGATTCTAGATTGATACCGTAAATTCTATCTTCATGGATGGTCTAGTATCTTTGAAAGATTATTTGAGCCTTCTTATGTGGTCTATATGAACCTTAAAAATGCCTAATTGGACTAAGATCCGGTTGAATTATTTGTAGAAAATTCAATTAAGATCCCTACAAAATAATAATCACATAATTTTTATAAGTAGGAAGGGATTTATAATTAATATACTAAACTTAATCAAATTTGTATTAATAAAAATAATGCTAAAAAATTATATTTAATATTAAAACATGAGTATTTCACACCAATTATGCACTTTTCATGGAAAATTAGTAAATGGAGTAGAAAAAAAGTTATGAATAAATGAATAACATTAGTAATTATTGGTAATAATTCTTTAGAGATATAAACACCTTTTGTGTTGGAATGAAATACAACTATTTTTACAAACCCCTCCCCCCCAAAGGTACCCCTCCTGGGTTGTCGACGAGAGAAGAAAGAAAATGATTCACAAAGCCTACATGTAGTATTCCACAAATTGGATACAAGAACTAATGGTATATAACACATCCATATTGGTAAGGTTTGAAAAATAAGAGAGATAAGATAGAAACACCAACAAAATCCTACTCAATATTAAAGTAAATAATGATCCTAAGTACATGAATGCAATTTTATACAATTGAAACAACTAAAAATGGGTCTACAAGAACAAAAAATAATCCTCTATAATGACCAAATAATCCCAAACATCTCATGAACATCCCAATAGCTAGAATGTTCATCTTGATCACCAACATGACCCTTCTGACCTAAAAAATAGTTTATATATATGTAGGGTTATAATAACATGTATACAGAGTAGGATCCTCCCTAGAGACTCATGAAAAAGATAAATAAAGCATGGTAAATCCTAGTGACAAAAAAGTATATATAAATAATCACATAAATAGGTATTCTAAGTTACCATCCTTCCAATGATTATCTCTCACAAAGTATGAAATACAAGTGAAAATATAATATAATATCAAAAGAAGGTACCCCTCAACCACTTCCCCATTGATTTTACACTCTACCCCAATGTTTCATCTCTTGATCCATCTATCTCCAAAAGTAATACAACCCAAATACAGCTCAGATAAAGTATCATAACATGCATCCTGTGCATCACAACATCACACCATCACATACCATTCACCATGTGAATCACATTATCTCATCATCCCAGTCCACATCTTTAGATAGTGACTTAGTGGTTTTTGGGATCCACCACAGCCTGTATTTCATGTATTATACCTTAATCCATCGTATCCCATACACACCATACCTATAATAATATATAGCATACTATATCGGGAGATAAATGTGTGAGAAATCATCAAAATACATTACAAACCTCTATAAAAAATTATGGGAAAGGTGACTACCATGAATACCATCATATATAATACTAGGAGAAGAAAACGATGAAAAAGGGGGTAGTCATCCATTCATTCCTCACCAACCTTGATGTTGGGGAAAACAACCTCCCAAATTCAACTGGGTGTCAGTCGCCCTATAGAAATGAGTGAGGGCGTCATATGGAATCATATAACATACATGATAAATATTTTTCTAATGATCAAAGAATAATTTTATTTAGAATTTATTGATCATAAATATTTATTTTATTGAATATTTAATAAATATATATTTTTCAGTCTATGAATGAAATAATTATTTTATGAATAAATAGTTAATTAAATATTTATTTTGGTATTTGATATATGATGTGGTGGAAGAGCGGACCAAGATCATCTGATGATAAATATTATTTTTCATGTTGGTAAAATAATATTTATCATTGTGCTAGTTAGTACATGCTATGGAATAAAAGTAATATTATTAATTTTAATACATGGAATGGGGTCAGTCATGGGTTTGATATTTTTTTAAGGGAACTTGTATTATTAATTAAAATAAAAACCCTAAACCTACTTCAACGAATTGTACGCTTATAATTTCTAAGTGATACTAATCGATAATTTATGTGACACTATATCTCTCACTAGAATTCTCATCTTACGTCTCACATCCACCTAGGAAATAGAAGATATAGGGAATTTTCTCAAGTTTTAAGAATTTTTAAGCAATCTAGATGAACAATGCAAGAAAATCAATCAATCGCACTAGCACCTAACTATTCATTAGAGTCATTCAGTGATTAAGGGAGCACATGTTCACTACTGGAAAACAGGTCTATACCCATGGTTTTTCGAAAATACGTGGGTATAGACTCACATATATCCACAGTTTTCATGAAACATGGGTATAGGTGACATTTTATAACCTATACTCATGATTATTTCTAAACCGTGGGTATGGGGTACCCACGTAAGCACGGGAAGGCAAAAAATTGCATAGGAATAAAATGGGAAAACCTATCCCCACAGTTTACATGGAACCATGGGGATATGTGGCAGCTATCCCCATGGTTTTCATGATCCTTGGGTATAGTGTTTGTTATATAAGCCTATAACCATGGTTTACAATGAACCGTGGGCATAGGTGGAATCTATACCCATGGTTTTCAAGAACTGTGGGTATAGCCTTCGAAATATAAGCTGGACCTATACCCATGGTTCTACTTAACTGTGGGTATAGGGTCCCTTATTATTTGATCATGAAAAAATATATATAATAAAATATATGTATATATAACAAAAAATAATATTGGTGTTGTGGTAATTTTCTTCATTTGTGGGAAATAAACATAGTTTTGAAACTCGACTGTGACTTTTATTTATAGCAGGTTTTATAAATGTATATATAAAATATTAAATATTTATTTGTAAATATAAAACCAATTAGCATAGTGGTCGGTGACTTAAAATCTTCCGCATAAGTGCATGTTTGAAACCCGATGTCTCTTTTTTTCTATACAGGCAGTTAGAATAAATATAATTAAATATATATTTTTAGGTGTATATAAACCTAATAGTCCCAGCTCAGTTGGTTAGATGCTATTTATTTGAACAACAGGTCACATGATTCACTCTCACCAAATGATTTTTATCTAACATGGACTCTATGTATTAATATATAATTTTAGATATAGGTGACTATATAATATAGTTAAATGAGGTAATATTTATTAAAATAATTATAAATTTAACATGAAAAATATTTTATATTGGTTCTAGAAACCTTAATCTCTATATTTGATTGAAAAAATTTAATTGGTCATGGAATTAATGTCTTGTACAATATAAAAAAGATCTATTGAATTCTACATTCATTAAGTTGGGATCGATCCTGGTAAACACTTCTACTATGCTTGGAAACATCAAGTGTTATTAGAGCAGTCACATTCAAATTTATAATTATTCTTTTGACTGTTTATTATTGCACATTTAAAAGTTAAGATTCATTTCATGATTTAATTCATTATTGATCTGCCATCAAAATATATTCTTTCTATTCTTAATTTTCTGAAAATATTAAAAATATTGGTTAATAATTTACAAATTTTATATCTGAAGGTCCCATCGGTAGGTGACAATGAACCTGGATGGATAATAAAAGACTACATGATTTGTACTCCTTTGCTACACATCATGTTTCCTTGTTCATTATAGAAGGATAACCTTGTGGACTTTGGGTCTCCATGTAATTAGCACAAATTGTATAAAATAAATAAATCATGAGTAGACTATCCAGGGTGTAACATTGATTTTCCATAGTATACACCATGTAGTTTGACTATTAATAGTGTATTCCACATGTTTTCAAGATGGAAAACACAGGGTAAAACCACTCCATGTAATTAATAAACTGCTTGTATTTAATATAAAAATCATACAAACTAAAAACAATATAACTATAAGTACACAATGCGTATCCTCTATATTGTCCATATACTTCATAAATTTCTATGAGAGAACATGCCGAGTCCTTAGGCATGTACTGTGTATATCTGATGAAGATAAGTACATGTCGTGGGGATGACTTATACACACATTGTGCTTTACCTATCTACATGAAAATATTAAATTTAATTATTTAATCCATTAATCCATATCAAAAAAAGTTCCACGATTCATTAATTTTATAGTATATTCCATTCATTAGGTTTTATATTATATTAAATGTTTTATTAATTTTTTATAATTTTTAAGACTATGAATCATGCATCATTTTTTTATACTAAAAACTCAATGCATTAAATTATACAAGCTATGTAATTTTCATGTGTACCATTCAGAATTAAATTTTCCAAACACACCATGAAATTATGACACATTCCATGTACATAATATGTCATATAAGTTCATTATTTACAAATAAAACCATACTAAAAAGTTTGGATAAGAAATCACTGAGTTGCTTCCAAGTACAAAGCTGTGTACTATTTTATTGAGTTTTAAATAAAATAAAATAATTTAATTTATTTCAAATCACAATAGATGGAAAATTCATGATGATTGGATGGAATAATAAAAATTAATTAATTGATTAATAAGAAAATTAATCAGATTAATTCACATATGTTTTATCTTATTAAAGAAAAATTTAAAATTAATTCTAGATATTTGTTTTAAATTCATAATCATTGCCTATGTATGGCTGATCATGAGGTTGACTACCCCTATGTAAGTATTGGTTTAATTTAATTTAATTTTATTTCATGGGTTTTCAATTAATTATTAATAAATTAAATATGATTTCCTGCAAGTCATCCCTCTATATTTTATTATGTAGGACCTTCAAGTCTAAGGTTTTTTAGGTAATTTTCATTAACTAATCTTTGGTTAACCTCACCTATACATGAGTTACAAAACATATGTTAGAAAAGGATATTCAAATGGTGTATGGAGTTTGATTCAAGATAGAACTAAGGCAAAAACAGTTCAATATAGATCCTATATGGAACTAACATATGAGATACATAGGTGTACATGTTGGATTCTACTACTCATTCCAAGACCGACACATGGAGTTTATCCCTAGGTTCATATGTTAATTTATTTTCTTCTAAAAAATAAACTATTAGAAAAATCTCACAATCGTGTTATTTATTTATTTATTTTCTTTCTTTCTTATACATGATTTATTATATCGATGCAAGACTGCGATCACATAAACAAATGAACTAATATGAAAATATGGAATTAAAATAAATGGGTTATGCATAATTTTTCTATCAAAATATGGTTAATCTCTAAAGTAAAATCCACTTTATATTAATAAGACAAGTTAAAGATAAAATATGAAATTTATGCAGAATAAAAACAACCTGTCAAGTCAATATTAAGTCATTAAGCCTTCCATCATAAAAATTAAGATGAACCCATAGTTAAAGTTCTAGTTCATCCTCTATCAGGGGAACTTTTAATTATTGGGAAGTCTTAACTAGGATAATGGATTTAATTAAAAAAATGTGTATTGGGTTTAATGTCCTTTATCTGTATAATATAAATTTGGTGGAAAGTGTTGAGGAAATATAAGTTAAGATTTTTATATTAGGGAGTCTACTCAATGGTTCAACAATATCCTAGTTTTTAGTTGGCAATACCACCTACCTAAATAATTTATTATAATTTTCATGGCCTTTATATAGATTATAAGAAGGGAAATATATATCCTTTCTACTATAATGGTTACAACGATGGGACATTCTTAGTCCAATGGTGAGGGACATTGAGACTTGATAAAATATTAGGAGACTTAATAAAACCAAAATTATTATAGCCTCACATAAACTGTAATAAAGTGATGTAATAATAATCTATTATTTTATAATTTTAGAATAATGGAATGGTTTTCAACTACATTATCCTTATGATCAATTTTGGTGAAAGACCATCTTCTTATTGGAAGTAACCTTCAGGAATGGTTCAGAAGACTATGGGTAGTATTTCACCCTGAATGAAAATATTTCATGATAGAATCATCAATAAAAGATCTATCCACTAAAGAGATGAGCGATAAAAAGTTTTCTATATATAATAAACACTTACGCGACACGGTCGATATTCAATGTTTAATGATTTCATCTATACCTAGTAAACTGGCGACATCACATGAAGAAATAAATGATTATAGAATGTTTATGAATCTCTATGGTCTATAATTGGAGAGATCTAGACAAGAACAATTTGAGATATCCAAGGCACTCATTCATAGTAAACTTAGAGAAGGTGTGCTAGATGGACCTCCCAAAGTTAAATACATTGGATATATTTAATTCCTAGAGGTACTAGGGTTTAAATTACCCGATTAACTATGAAACAATATCAATATTTCATCAATATCTCAAATCTTATCCAGATTTATTATTAATTTCAATACGAATAACATAAAGAAGTATCTACCATATCTTCTCACTTTTATTTGCCTATTTGACAAGGATATGAAGCACGAAAAACATTCCATCCTTATAGTGAATAAAAATAAAGGCCAAGAGAAGATATCTAAGTCCAAAGATTCTTCAGGACACCCTTATAATAAGAGATAGATCAATGGGAAATTATGTTAACATGATGATATCTATTTTTCATTTGGCAATAAGGGCCACTGGAATAAAAACTGAACCCAGGAAAATAAGAAAGGGGTAACTTCAAGTGAGTTTTTTATCATGTTAAATTTATCAATTTATAAAAATGGGTTGTTAGATACAACACGTGGATCTAACATATGTATTTAAATATAGGTACCAAGTAGATTCCAGATGATTTCCCAGGGTGAGGTAGATCTATGAGAAGCCAATGAAGCTATAATTACAATCGTGGCCATTGGAGACTACCACCTCACATTGCTAATGAGAATGGTATTGGTTTTAAAATATTTTTATTATGTTACTTTATTCACCAAAAATATTATATCTGTATTGGTACATGATACAGATGACTTTATTTAAAAATCTTGGAATAATTTTGTTTTAATTTTTATAATGAAATCATATGTTATGGTAATGTTTATATAAATAATGATCTTTATGTGTTATATTACATAGAACATATAATGAAAATAAATAATGAAATTAATTCAAATGATTCATACCACACCCAACTATGGAATCATTGGATATGTCATGTAAATGAAATTCTTTTAACTATATTATACCTAGATGAATATTTTGATTCTTTTTAAATAAAACCACTTGATGTATGTCATTCATATTTTCATAAAAAAAATGAACAAATCTATATTTAGTGGAAAAGGTGAAAGGGAAACTAAGATTCTTGATTTGGTTTATACCTATGTGTGTGGACCATTTCTAGTTGAAGTAAGGTGTGGGTACTCAAAATTTATATCTTTTATTGATGATTTTAGTATATATATATATATGTTTACTTAATAAGGTACAATTTGTATTCTTTCGAGATATTCAAGGAATATAATAATGACGTTGAGAACCACCTTGGTATGAATATTAAGAAACTCTAATGAGACCATGGTAGAGAAAATATTAATCAAGTCTTCATTGACTATTTAAAGGTGTTTCATATTTTATCCCAACTCACTAATCCTTATACACCATAATGGAATGATGTATATAAAAGGAGAAAACACAACTTGTTAGACATGGTGATATCAACGATGAGTCATGCGAGTCTTCTATTATCATTTTGGGGATAAAAATTATAGTTAACATACATTTTAAATTGAGTTCTAACTAAATTAGAAAATTGTATTCCATATTATCTTTGGTATTTAAATAAACATGTGTTGTTGCATGTATGAGTTTGGGGGTGAAAAATGTTTGCTAAGGCAATTTATGGAAATAAACTTTCACCCCAAGGAACTAAGGGTATCTTGAAAGGATATCCCAAGGAAACAAAAGGATAATACCTATAATACCCTCCATATAAAAATGTTATATTTAAAAGATGCCTCATATTCCATGTGAAGGATCATATCTATAAATGATATAGTGGGAGATTATATGATTCAATGAAGTCCAAGTTCAAGTTGCACATGAGTTGGAACATGAAAAAATTTCACAAAGCATCATGGATGAGATTATTCTAGAGATATAAGTACATTTTATAAGTATAAAAGTGGTTATAGAACCTAAAATATATGGGTTTCTAGTCACCAAGGATAGTTTCTCATTATTAGTTGATAATAATTATCCTCTAACGTACAAGGAAGAAATAAGTTGCACATATGTTTCCAAATGTAAATAAGCTATGAATTCTGAAATTGATTCCATGTACCAAAAAAAAGTCTAAATTTTTATAGATCCTTCAGTGGATATAAATCCAATTGGTTATAAAATTTGTATTCATGAAGAAACTAGATGTGTATGGAAAAGGACATAATTATAAGGAATGACTAGTTGCAAAAGGGTTCAAACATCATCGAGGAATATAATACAATAAAACATTTTCACCATTTTAATGTTGAAATCAACCAAAATATACTTTACATAGAGTCTTACCAGGTCTATGATATTTGAAAAAAGGATGCCCGAACAACTTTTCTTAATGCGAACCTTTAGGTATATGTTTAAATGACACAAACTAAAGGTTTGTGATTCTAAATGATTCAAAAAAGATATGAAAATTAAAAATATCCATTTATGTACTAAATCAAGCATCTAATTTAAGGAATATTCAATTAGATAAATCCATAACATAATTTGGTTTCATAAACAATGAATGTGATCCATGTGTCTATAAGAAGTTTAGTGGGAGTTCATTTATTTTCTTAATAGTTTATGTCGATGACATACTAATTATTGGAAATGAGATACCAATCTTACAGTCTTCCAAATCCCTCTTAAATACATGATTCTTCATAAATGAGTTATGTGAAGCATCATATATTCTTAGGATAAAGATCTATTGTGATAGATCAAAGATACTACTTGGTTAATGTCAAGGTATATATATTGACAAGATACCGAAGAGGTTCAGTATGAAAAAAATCAAGAAGGGATTGTTTTTAGTGTCACATGACATTAATATTTCTAAGAAAATATGTCTTTAGACACTTGATAAAATACATAATATGGAAGTGATTCCATAAATTTTTGTGATTGGGTCAGTCATGTATTCTATGCTATGTACTAATCTAGATGTCACCTATGCCTTAAGTGTAGTAGGAAGAATCAAGATGACCCAGTTGAATGCCATTGAATGATACCCAAGACCACCTATAATTATATAAGATGAAATAAGGATATTTTACTAGTCAATGTAGGAGATGAAGAACTAGTCATATGAGGAAATGTAAATGTTATTTTCTAAATAGATAAAGATGATATGAAATCACAGACGAGATATATCTTCACTATCAATGGAGGTTCTATGATCTCAAAGAGCTCAATGAAATCCATGGTTATAGATTCTACAGTAGATTATAAGTATATTGAATATTATTAGGTAGATAAAGAAATAGTTTGGATATGAATATTAATCCAAGAGCTTGATGTGGTTCCTAGTAGTAAATACCATATCACACTCTATTATGATAATACTATAGTGGTGGATCTTACAAAGGAACCAGGGTCACATCAGTGGGTGAAGCACATAATTAAAAGGTACTATCTATTGTTATATTTTTCATAGAGAGGTGAATACATAGTGATTAGAGTCTACATGGAAGACAATTTGGTAGATCCCTTGACTAAAGCCTTAACTATACAAAAACACAATCTTCACGTGAGGTCAAATATAATGAATTTCATTAATAGTTGGATCCAGTCCAAGTGGGAGTATTTTGAATATGGTTTTCTAGAAATAACTATTTGTACTTTGGATTATATATGTATTTTAATAATTTAATATTAATTTATATATCTTATTAGATATCACTCATAGTTATGTGTTACTTTAATATAACAATGTCCTAGAGTATTTGTCACATTAAAAGGGCATAATATTTACCTGCTATGATGTGAACCTTGAAATTAAATGGAAATATTCTTAAATAAAGTTTTATGGTCAGATGAAATTCTATTATAGGGAACATAACATGATGAATTTTAGGTGTGAGTGATCATAAGTAAATGAGACTTCTTATCATGAAGTTTTTAATTGATAATCTCCAAGACCCACAAGTAGGAATTCCACCTGTTTTTGTGTCATTATATATTCCTATCTATGAGCATGTGTAATGGTCCTTATACATTAATATTATTATTAATCCATGTCATGAATCACACACTTAGATGTATTACTATAAAACATGATTATAAAATGTCATGGTGAAGTTAGGTATGTTGGGTGAGTCACAAATGACGTGTTATTAAATAATACGATGAGGAAACATTTTTCCCTTCTATATTAATGAAAGTTAATATCTCATCCCTTTAATTGAAATAGAACTATCAAATTAAATTCAATGATAATGGTGTAACAATGAGTTTATTTTATATAGTTACAGAACTACGTATCAACCATATACATTGATGACATGATTGTGAAACTTGGTTGATGAGATATTGTGAAAAGGGGATTATATTACATAGAGAGTGTTCATGTGTGGTTGTTGAAATTGTGACATTAACATCTTTTTCTTAGGTTCCTTAACACATTTCTAAACAATAATCTTGGACTTTAAAAAACCCTACCTAATTATAAGGAGAAAGGATCCTAGAGGGTCACTCACTAATAGTTTTCATTAATCTCAATTAAATTCTATTCAAATTTAATTATTGAAATAAATATTATTCCCAAGACTGAGGAATAATTATATTTAGGATTTATGGATCGAAAATATTTATGTTATTGAATATTTCATAAATTTTTATTTTTCAGGTTGTAAATGAAATATTTATTTTAGGAATATGTAATGACCTAAACTCTTATAAATAAAATTCCCCTTGTGATTTAATTAAATGCATTATTATGTAATATGGTTAGATAAAACACATTCATATATTTGGTTTTATTATATCTTATCATATTTAAAAGACCGTTAAGAATAATTACCATTTATAATATAGTTGTTGAACAATGATCTCATGATTAGTTTAAACACAGGGTTTTAAAAAATCCAATTGACACAGAAAAATGAACTGATGGACTCAACTAGCAGGATCATACCCTATAAAGCCCATGTATTAGAGCTTCCAAGGGAGATAATATCAATGATATGTTCCCTTTACCAATCCCAAGTTGATATCCAACAACTTAATCATGAGCGAAAGCATTTACGAGAGAATTTGAAGCTCATCGAGATAATGGCCCAAACCATGTACGCTGAACCACCCATGAAAGTATCACCATCATGAACCTTAATATTAGGGAGTTTTCTGGTGTATTAAAGGGATATGTATAAAGACCCCATAAATATGAGTATGTATATTATTTTTTATAGAATAATGAATATATTTTCATCCTATTATTGTTACTTTATAACTGATTTTTATCTTGATACAATAAAACACAAATAATATTTTTGGGTAATATTAAAATTCAATTAAGGAATTTATTTTTATGAATTAATGGATTTTTGAAATAAATAATATTTTAATAAAATATTATTATTAAATAATATTTATTAAATATAAATGATCAAATAATTTTTATGAAGTTAAATGCAATTTTTATAAGGCTTTGAAAATAGTTATTGTAAAAAAACACAACATTTCTCAATAAATGTCAATTATTATTTTAAAAGTGAAAATACTCATGTTTAGAAAATTAGTTTGATAAAATTAATATTATTTTTTGAATCAAAATTCCAAAATTATTCAATGGTGAATTTCTTAAAATTTTCTGAAAGAGTCAAATTTTCGGGTAAAATTTAAATAAAATATAAATATATATTGTGTATTATGAAATCATAATGAACCCAAAGTGATGTAATAAATACTATAAATGGTATAAATTACCAAATATATGTTTTTAATTTAAAATAATGCGATTTTATGTTTATTTGATTAATTTATAAAGGTTTAATGTTTCCTCCAAAACCATTAATATATTTTAAGGTTTCAAAGCATTTCTTTTAGAGTATGAATCCCTTACACATAAGAAAGGATATTATTTTATTATGTTCGGACCTTTTCATTCTAAAATAATTAAAAACAATCTCATTTTTAAGAAACCATGGGCAAAAATCATGGGAAGATTTTTAGTTTTGGTTATTTTATTATATAGAGTCCAAAACCTAAGTTTGAGAAATGATAAAGAATTAACCACCTATTTCCTATATAAAAACACCCAATATCCCATTTATATTCACTAAAAATCCTTGGAGAACATTTTTACTCTTCCCTCCCCTATATATAGTCCTCTCAAGGTGCCCCAAGCTCTCAAAAATATCCTATGAAGCATTTGAAGTCACACACTCAAGTAAGGGATCCCATATTTCTCCCCTTTATTCAAGAATATTATTCATTTTATACCATTTTATTTTCAATTAATATTGTTTTTATGTTTTTTCATATTCACAATACTTACCTTATGACTTATAAATGATGATATACCCCTTTCAATCTCATTAATATCTCCCATGAATAGTTATGTGGCTCCGTTATGCTGCTGAAATTTCACTGTGAGATTCCATGCCAAAACAATGTGTAGTGAATACCCATACCCAGTTCCTCTAAAGGGTGTTCACCTTTATTCACTTATACTTATTTTTTTGGGAACTTAAATTTATATATTCTACACTTATTGATTTCAGAAGAAGACAAGATGGAGAATTAATCCATGTTTTATGATCTATGTGGTACACTTAATCTTGAGAATGAAATGAATGTGATGGGTGCACCCAAATTATATAGCACTCCAATGTATTGGGTAATGTTTAGTATCACGAGACATAATGTTGGGATAAGGAGTAAACCTGACTCCTTTATGGGAGTTTTTCCATCACGGTGTCTTGGTAGTTAACCTTGACATATGTTTATGATGCAATGTTTTAAGTTGTTGACACATTTCCCATGTCCCCTTTAAAATTATCATGAAATATCAAGAATTATTGTTCTTGTTTATTATTATCACCCATTTTATTCCCCATTTATATGCCTATTGTATAAAATGGATTTCCTTCTTCATGTTATGCCATATTATTTCCCTTACTGGGCTTCATAACTCACTTATTTCTTATGTATGGCCTAGGTTATCCCATATAGTTTTAAGTGTGACCATGTTAAGGAAGTTTTCAATAAAGATGATGTTTTTATATTTTAAATGATTATGTAATGTACCTATTTCCCAATTAAAGTAGAATTATTCATGTTTCATGTTGCATTATGTGTAATCTTATGTAATAAATCATGAGTTAATGTGTAATAAAGAGAATGGTTGTTATAGAATAAATATTCAATTAAATATTTATTTGAGTATTTAATAAACTATACACACGATGAATAGAATGAGATCATATCAGGTGATAAATATTATTTTGGAAGCTGGTAAAATAATATTTATCATTGTACTTGTTAGCACATGTCGTAGAATAAAAACAATACTATTAATTTTAATACATGGAATTGGGCCAGACATGGGTTTTAAATTTTATTAAGGTAACTTGTGAAATTAATTAAAATACAAACCCTAATCATAGTTCTATAAATAGTTCACTTATAATTTATAAGAGAGGCATATTGAGAATCATTGTTCAAAACAAATTTCTATCTAAAATTATCCTCTTCCCTCTCACATCATCATAATATCATGAATATAAAGAGAACTTATTCAAGACTATATAAAGGTTAATAAATATATAAGAACAATTCAAGATGACCAGTCAACTATTCTATCACATGAAGATTCATCGGTTTTGTTTGGAGATCAAAGGATCATGTGTGAATCACTGCTAGAGGGATTCTATGATTGTATCCTATAAGTGCATTGATAAATTACCAAAAATGGTTTTGTATGATCAAAATATATTAAGAAAAAGGATATTGGGAACAAGTTAATATTTAATCTTAATTAATTAAATTTATTATAAATTTAATGTGAAAAATATCCATTCTTTGTTCCCAATATCATTTTTCACATTGGGAACAAGTGTTTTTGGTCTGAGTGATCTCTATTTGGTATATTTAATTCCATATATTCCCTAGATTTCTCCATACACTATTTTTAGACTTCCATTAGTGAATTCCAAATTATAAGGCTTTGAAAAATATCCACTCTTTGTGGGTTGGACTAACCATGATCAAAATATACTAAGAAAAAGGCTATTGGAAACAAGTTAATATTTAATCTTAATTAATTAAATTAATTATAAATTTAATGTGAAAAAGGATATTGGGAACAAGTTGATATTTAATCTTAATTAATAATTAATTAATTAATTAATTAAATTAATTAGTCCAACCCACAAAACTTTATAAACATCAAACTATAAAACTGCTTATAAATACCATAACATGGTAAGTATTTCTTATATTGAGTGTAAAAGAGCACATTCACCATGCCATTCCCTAAAATTCAATCCCAAACCACTGAAACCATAAAAACACTCCCAATGCCTTATAATTTGTAATTCACTAATGGAAATCTAAAAATAGTGTATGGAGAAATCTAGGGAATATATGGAATTAAATATACCAAATAGAGATCACTCAGACCAAAAACACTTAAAATAGCGAAGGGATAATCATGAATAAACCTTGTAACTTAAAAGGGATCCAAAATTCATTGATTGGTGAATGGGTGTTAAGGGTTGGGATGATGAAGGATTAAACAGGGAAGCAATATGAAATTATAAAACCCCTCTTAAAAATGTATGAGTTGGTTCCCTAGAATAAACAACTTTATACTTATATTGCATGCATAATTAGAGACTTGAATATTAATAAATATCTTTTCACATTCTAATTGTTATTTTACCTGAATTTAATATGACTATATCTTAGAGTATCTGTCGCACTAAAAAGGTCATAGTAGTTTCCCACTATGATGTGACTTCTGAATTTATATGAATATATTCATAAACTATATGTCCTTTGGTCATATTATGTCATCTAATGGGACATAGATGATACAAACTATCAGGTGAGAGTACTCATAAGATAATGAGACTTCATATCATAAATTTCACACTTAGTAATCCCCATGGTGAGAGATTATAATGATAAACCTGTTGGTAGGAATTATATATGTTATGTGTCATTAGATATTCTTTTTTGCAAATGTATGTAATGATACTTAGACTTTCAGTTTATAATCAATGAATATCATGAGTTACGTACTTAGATTTATTATCGTAAATAGTGATAAAATATGTTCATGATATATTTGGGTACATTGGGGGTGTCACAAATGACATATTATTAATTAATATTCCGAGGAAGGATTTTTTCCCTTTTATCTTTATAGACGCTAATATCTTGGACCTTTAATTAAAATGGAACTATTAAACTAAATTCCATGGACATGGTGTATTGATCAGTTCATTTCAGGAAGTAAAATAAAGATGTATCAAGCATATATGTTGATAACATAAGTATATAACTTTCTTGATGATATATCATGAAAAAAAGATTACATTATACAATGAGAGTTCATATGTAGTTTTCGTCATTGTGAAATTTACATTTACCTTCATGGGTGCCTTTATGTGTTTCTAGTTATTCATAAGAAAACCTACTTAATACCATTGATGAAGAGGCCTAAAGGGTCACATATTTAGTGCATCCTTCAATATCAATTAAGTAATATTTCTATTTAAAAGTTTGAATACTAATAACATTTATTCAGTCACTATTTATAAATGATTTTAATATTAAAATAAATATTTATTCACAATATTTTGAGTATAATATGTAATTTTTATTTATTGAATGAATAATTTATTTATTATTTGAGGTTTAGTAAATAATAAAGAAGGTGGTAAAGCCATGTTTATTTGGAAAAAATGAGTTGTCAATTCAATTAGATGAATGAGTGTATGAAACAATAATAGATGAAATCCAATAAGAGAAATTATCTATCAAAACATGAGAATCACTGGAGAGGCCATGGGTGGCCAAAATATGCACCACCATGTTACCTTTCCTTTTAACGGAAGATAATGAGTAAGTAGGAACATTGAAGCATAGTGACCAAATCTTTAAAATAATCAGGCCAAATAGTTGAATCCCATCTTTGAGGGAGGATAATACATTGATAATGGGGAGACAGTCTGACTCCAAGATCAGATCATTCCAAACTCTCCCAAGAGTGAAAGAAATTCCATAGAAAATAGCTTGGGCTTCCGCCACTGGTAGATCCCATCTAGTGGTGAAGGATGAGGATTAGTCCACAATCAATGATCCAAAAGAGTCCCTAGAAATGATGCTGATGATTAATGTGCCATAAACGGAAAGGTAATCATCCAATTTTTTCTTTAAAACACATAGTGGGGACGACTTCTAGGAGTGAGAGGCCTGGTGAAAACCTGGGGCATTGTGGAGTGGGTCATGCCGCTTCCAAGAATTTTGCTAAAGGGTGGCCTGATCAACCCAACATGAATTAGAAACTTGGTTAAAATCTATGTCATTCCTGCTTTCCCAGATAATCCATGCCAACATGAAAATGAAATTTTTTTTTTCCTTAGAGATAGGAGAAGACCAGTTATAGAGAAATGTCACCAAAGAAGACACACTTTCAAGGAAAACATCTTCCTTAAAGCTCCAAGTCCACCACACCTCTATATCAACAGGGCATTGGTTGATGGCATGCAAGGGGTTATTCATTTTAGATTTACTGACCAGGAATGATGGATCACTAGAAGTATAGCACCAGACAAGGAAGTCCATCATAGGGAGCATCCCTAAGGAAAATTTCTAGAGGAAATATCTTGGCTCAAGGGGGGATTAGATGACGCTATAAAAAATTCCAAAGGTCATCAACCTCTGTGGTCAGCACCTCAAGGGGCGCCTTGTAGCCCGACCTGACCATGTAAGCACCCGAGCAATCTAGAGACCAACAAAGACAGTTTGGACTAACATTCATAATGAAAGGGATAATTTGGATAAGCTTCCTGTATCTTTCATTAAACTACTATTCCAATATCTCATTACACCATCCATCACCCATATCATTATGAAAACGATGGACAATAGAATCAACTCATCCATTAATTAGTTTTCTAGTTTCCAAAGAGCTAACACCATCAATGATCCATGGGTCCTTCCAAATTCTAACAGAGGATCCATCACAATTATTAAAATAGACCCCCCTAAGGAGAAGATAATGTGCACCCCAAAGGATTCTCTAGAATAAGGTGGGTCATGGGTCGTGGGATGCCCCATTGAATCTCAAATGGGGGAATTAGTTGCCCCACAAGACTCTAGCACAAAAAGAATCAAGGTCGTGGATAATTATCCATCCTTTTTAACAAGTTGGGTATCATAAATAAGACACATGTATCAAAAACTCATACCTCATCAATCTTTGGAATGACAAAGCTTTTCCCAAGTGATCCAGTGATATTTGTTCTTCCCATTAAAAGAACCCCAAAAAAGTTTTTCCAATCACAAATGAATTTGGTAAAAAAAGTAAGTTGAGACCATGAAGAGGGAAATAAAATAGGACATGATTTATTGGGCCACAACTTTAATAAGAAACCCCTTACCTACTTTTTAAATCCCTTTAGGAGTCCAGCTCTGTATTTTCTTCATTACTCTATCAAGGATATTAGAGAAGGCCTCCATTTTAACCACCCAAAAGTAGTGGTAATACCCATGTATTTTTGGTGTCTGTCAACCACTCGAATTCAAAAAGTAAGATAAAGATCCTATTTTCTGGATTATTGAATAGTTAAACTAAAAAAAATTAATATTTTGAGAGGTTGGCATATTTCCTTGAGGCCACCATATACAAGCGGATTAGATGGAAGGTATAGTTGAATTATTCTAAAGTGGACCTAGAGAAGAGAAGGATATCATCTAAAATGAATAAGTGGGAGATGGTGGGACCTTGTCTACAAACCTTTGCACCATGGATAAAATTTCTATAATATGCTGTGGAAATAAGATTGGAAAAAACATCAGCAACCAGGATAAAGAGAAAGGGAGAAAGAGGGTCCCCTTGGTGCATGCCTCTAGTGGGAGAAAAACTCTGAGTGATACCATAATTGATCCGAATCTGGAATGAAATAGAAGAAACACAATGCATAATGATTTCAATCCATTTATGGTATAAACCCATATTAGTCAACACAAAACAGAGGAAATACCAATCGACTTTGTCATATGATTTTTCATGTTATGTTTCCAAGCCATAACACATCTTTTTGAATTATTAAGAGTATTCATGGAATGGAAAATATCATGGGCCATAATGGTATTGTTGGTAATGATTCATCCCACCCACCTTTATTTTTTAGGAATTACATTTCCATGGTTTCTTTTATATTAACCCCATAACCATCCCATTGGTTCCCCTCACTTTCTTATGAGTATAAAAATATGTAATGAATGGTGATCCAAGGAGAGGATGCAGTTTTGGACCCTAGTCAAGGTGAAATAAACCCAAAAGTTACAAAGGTTGACGATGGAATGCTACAAAACGTGCTAAGACATGATCAAGGAGTTTATTCCTCTAGGATCATAGGTTGATTTATTTACCTCTTAATAAATCAACCATTAGAAAGATCATGATTAATTCATTTTATTTATTTTACATATGTCGATGTGCCTAGTTAATTTTATGGATACTTTACCATGATCACATAAATAAATTAATTAAGAACCACATACGATGGAATTAAAATAAATTGATTATACGTGAATGTCTTATAGACACTTGGTTAATTAATTATGTAAAATCTAAATAATATTTACAAAGCATGTAAAAGGATAAAATAATAAAGTATAAACATAATTAACTAAATTCATCAATAAAAAATTAATTCAGAATAATCCATCCATTACTTAAGTAATGAATGGAACCATAGTTCAAAGTACTTATCTAGACAAAATAAGGGTAGTTTCAATTATCGTAACTAATGTTTTGGGTTAACTTAATTGATTAGTGTTGGGTGTTGAATGCCAAATTAGGACTTGGTGTAACTCAAGGGAAAGTGTTGAGGAAATGAGAATAAGTATTTTAGGATAGTGGAGTCGACTCAATGAATCAAGGAGCTAAAAGTAATCAGTTGGCATAGATCCTTTTCACTAGAATATCCACATGATATGATATTTTGATTCTAATAGTGAGGTATGATGAGACTTGATAAAATAATTGGAGAATAATATGGTAATTAAATTATTTTATCTCACATATTTTGGTAATCAAATAAAGTACTTATTTATACTTTTATATTGATGTATTAAGATGTCAAGTTCACCAACTATGTTATTCTTACACTCAATAGTTTATAAATACAATCTCTTTACTAGCAGTAATTTATATGAATGTTATAAGTGATTACGCATTATATTATCTTATAAATGGAATATTTACATGTTATAATACCTGGTTTTGGTCCTCTCGCTAAGGAGAAAAGTGAGGAAGAGCTCGATATCTATGAAATAAAGGTTTATGATGAACTAGATGTCCTATTTTTATTTCTTTAATCTATGTTTAAGAAACCCATAGAATCTCATGAGAGAATGGACAAATATATCATGATAAAGTATCTCTATGGTATTTAGCATGATATATCTAGACATGAGTGGTTTGAGATCTCTAATACATTTTTTACATGCACACTTGGAGAGGGAGATCCAAATGAAACTCAAGTAGTGAATATAATTAGCTATATTGAGAATCTAGAGATTCCAGGGTTTAAACTACCTGATTAATTAAACACCAATATTATTCTTTCTTCACACCCTTAGAGATTCTCTATATTTATTTGAATTTCAATATAAACAACATTGAGGATTATCTCCCATATCTACTTCTCTAGGTTGATAAGGGTATGAAGAGTGGAAATACTTCTGTACATATAGTGAATAAGGGTAGGGAAAAGTGAGAAGCTCCAAGAAAAACATTAAGTATAAGGATTTTTTGAAATTACCATCCAAGAGAAGTTAGATAGAAGGGAATTCAAAGGAACATGATTCTATTTGATTCTAATGTGGTAAGAGAGTTCATTGGAAGAGAAACTGTAATGAAATGGAGTAAAATCTATCACTTTATGTTTTTATATAAATCCAATTATCATGTATTACTTATTGGGTATTGAATACAACATGTTTCTAAATCTATATTAAAATATAATAATCAAGAAAGTATAGAGATATTACTAGAAGTTTGGAGAATTCTTAAAGAAGCTAAATAAGGGTGATTCCAATATCATTATAAATAATTTAAAATCTTTTTTCATTGCCTCATATATTCAAGTTAAACTACTAATATGTATTGATTATTACCAAAAAATTTATCTATGTGTTTAATTAGACACAATGAGATGTTATTTAATATTTGAAATAGATGTTGTTATAATATTTCATACTTAACTAATTGTTTATTAATATTTAATTACCTGATTTTATAAATCCTCAATCAAAGATTAGTAAAAGTATAAGACTAAAAATACATCATTTTGACAAGATAATTATTTTTCAAGTGATAGTAGTTAACAAGTTTATATCCAGAAGCTAGTTCTAGACTCTTTTGAGCTAAGACACCAGATACAGTAACTAATTTACTATCATGTATTTGATAAATAATCCATTACAAATATAGGTAACCAAAATATACTAAAGTTAGTTCATAAAAACCATGAGAACTATTCTAAATTCATATTTAAGAGGTATGTTAAGTTCTAGAGGCCACTTTATGAGATTTTAGGAATGGTCAATGAAGAAATGAATGCACTTTGTGATGAATACATGATTATACAAGATATCTTTATGGATTATACCTTAACTTATTATTCATAAATCATTAATATGTGGAGTAAAGGTAATCCTAAACTCACATTACTATATACATAAAAATTTTCATGGTAATAAAAGGGGATCAATGAAAATTGTTACTGAATATCTTCCAATAATTTCTTGCAAGGCATGTTTCAAAAATACTAAAAACATCATTAACCATGTGCCAATTATATTGACTAATGGGAATAAAAGCATGATAATAAATCCATTAGTTATATCTTCTAGTTTTTTATGAGAAATGATTTTTAAATGATATATTTATATACAAATAAACATAAAAGAGGACACTAAGTTAATCTTAGTTAATTATCCTATAAAGACTAAGGATATTAACAAACCTTATGATTATAGATCAACTATATTTTAGAGGGAATCACATCTAATTTTTAGATAGTGGGAGAAGGATAGAATTTGATAAATTCTAGGATCTATATGTATATGAGTTGGAATAGGAACATCCATTTCACTATGATCAATGGGAATACTATGTAGGAATAATGAACCAAAAGGTGTTTTTATATTCACCAAGTATGATGTAATATTATTCAATATGAATAATGGATCCTATAAAGAATAAATTAATCGAATCCTAATAATATTGACAAGTATGTATTCAATAATGAAATTCATGTACCAAAATTTAGGGGCTCATTATTTTTGATGTTCCAAAACTAGATATAGTAGGGGAGTATTTAATAGAAAAAACATATGGATGGTATAAGTTGGTATCAATAAAGAATTATTAATTTTTAAAAGGATTTATAAGACACATTATATGAAAAAAACTTTTACTTAAATCATCATAATAAATTCCATTTGAATTTTACTTTTTATAGTAATATTCTATGAATATTTTATTAGGTGGTTGGATTTCAAGGAAAATTCCCTTAATGAATATCCTAAGAAACATGTCTTTATGACAGAACCAAAAAGGGTTAGTAACACCAATGAATTCCTATAAGACATGAAAAATTAACATATCCATTTATGGGTACAAGTAATTATTGTGATCATAAAATAGTAATTAATAAAGATATAGTGTCATGTTTCTATAAATAGTTAGTGGGATCAATACCATTTTCAAGGAAAAATATGTTTATAACATATGAAAATAGATAGTAATTATTACTATATTTCTAAGACTAAATAAATAAAATTTTCTAAGGTTGGATTAAAATAGAATCCTAGTTCTAAGGAACATGATCTATAGATTTGTTTATATAAGTTTTCTTAATATAGTCATACTATATAAGATAACCATGTATTGAAAATATAGAATTAAACAATTAAAAAATGAACTGTTTCCTATGTCACATGGTATGAAATCTCTCCATGAAAAAATGTGTGGGCATAAGAGGATATTATGAATAGAATTTAACAATATTAAGTGAAATGAATCTATTTAATATTGAATGTTATATACTGATGTTTCATATTGCATATGCATATTGCATGAAGTGAAAATATCAAACAAAATCAGTGGAATTAAATATAATTATAGTTTAAACTATTTCAAAGTACATAGAAAAGTAGAACTAGATGAGTACCTGAATAAAGTAGAAATAAAAATATCAGTGTTTATGGGAATATAACACTAGTTTTATTTAACATATATTTTTATATATGATCATGTTGAGGATTAGGTAATATACATAAAAATATTATTATAGTATATGGTTGTTGTAAATATAATAACCAAGTATATTGTGGCTTCTGATGCAATGGAAAAAGAGGTTTTAGAAACGATTTGTTAAATTTTATGGTGATACCAAAATAGTTGTATTATTATCATTTTATAATAATATTTTACTATGGTATCATCCAAGATTCTAAACTTATGATGAGGGAAAAAATGATACTTGGGTATATTACTACATGAGGTATTTTCTCAAGGAATTTAAGTCACTATAAGTATAGGTGCAATTAAGAAATGTTTTAAGACCAATATTAACCACTAAAATATATAAGTCTTAGAATCTATAGCCATTCTTAGCAAAATCATGTCAAACATGTGATAACTAACCAATCATCAATAGTTGGATCTAGCGCATGTGGGATTATATTGGAGATAGTTCCCTAGAACCAAATGTTTTATAAATTAGATATCTTATATATTAATATACTTCAATATTAATAAATTTATTATCACATAATGATATTTATTATATGATACTTTAATTTTATAGTGTTCTAGAGTATCTTTACCATTGAAAAGGTCATACCGATTCTCTGTTATGATGAGAATCATAAAGTACTATAATGATATTATTAAAAAGTATGTCCTATGGTTATATAATGTTATCTAGTGGGACACAGATGATGTAAACTATCAATTACGAGTGCATGAAGTCGATGATATTTAATCTCATGAAGTCCAAACATGGTAATCTACAAGGAGGAATATTATGAAAAAAAAAACAATAGTAGGAAGTCCAGTAGTTATATTTCATTAAATATTACTATCTACAAATGTAAGTAATAATACTTAGACTTTAATATTATTTTTAAATCATATCATGAGCCATGCACCTATTTTTATTCTTTTTAAACCAAGATGACATTTGTTCAAAATGAAGTTGGGTACATTGGGTGTGTCACAAATGATATGTTATTAATGAATAATCCGAGGAAGTATTTTCACACTCAATCTTTATGGAAGTTTATACCCCATCCCTTTGACATAAATAGAATTGTCAAACTAAATTACATGCCCATGGTGTATTGAAAAGTTAATTTCATAAAGTCAAAGAAAGATGTATCAAGCCTATAAGTTGATGAAATGAGTATGCAATATTATTGATGAGATATAATGAAAAAGGTATTACATTAAAAAGTGAGTGTTCATATGTTCTTTTTATTATTATGACATTAAATACTTCCTCTATGGGTGCCTTTATATATTGTAACATCCAAAAATTATAAAATAAGAACATTTTTTTTGATAGAGTATGCGATATAAAACACAAAGATTATAATAGAACATAAAACTAGTCTTTATGATATATTTATTTTTAATTCAATCTCCTCAGTATATTTCATTACAAGAAACACTGAGTTTATCTTTCATTACATCCAACAACAAGTTTATATAAAACTTGATATTCTATTAAAATATTATTTAAACATGACCATTATAACCTAACTGTTAAATTAGTTCATATGAATAGAATTAAATTATGAAAATATATATTTTACACACATAAATTTGTTATCTATTGATTATAAATAAAAATAAGAATCATTTGGAAAAAATAAATGTTTTTTGAAAAAATGTATTTTTCTAAAAGATGGTTTAATTGTAATTTGCACACATAATTTAAATTATTTTTTTTCCAATTTTATAAAATTTATATGAAAAAATAAACTTATTTTTTATAAATGGGATACCAAAATTATCTTAGGGTTAATTTTTGTTATTTTTCTGAAAAGATTCACTTTTTTGATGAATAGTGAAAAATACTGAATTTTAATTGATAATTGATTTTTCATTTAGATAATTTGTAATATTAAATTATTTTTTTAATTGGTTTTAGAGTAAAATGAGTTCAATATTATATAATTTAATTCAATATAGGTCATTGGAATCATTTTCAAATTGAATTTAGATATAAAAACATTGTAAACTTTTGAACAGTTTCACTTTAAAAACTCACTTTCCCATAACTTCTATAGGATTAATTTTAAATTAAATTTTAGAAATTATATAAATTTAATTTTGGAAAATTTATTCCATTTTTTTTAATAGTAATAATTTTTAATTTCTACAAATTAAAATTAAATTTTTTACCCAAATGAATACTGAATGTAGTAAAAATCAATTACTGTGGTTAAGGTAAAAATGAGTTTACCAGGGGGTTAAAATAAAAATATAAAGAAACAAAAGACGTATAAAATTTTATAAAAACTATTTTTTACCATATTTAAACCATTAAATCACTAAGTTTCTATAAATTACTATTTTATACCCTTTTGAAATATGGAAAAATGAGGGAAAACTCAATTATTTCAAAAATAACAAGTGTGTCCTCTCCCCCACTTATAAATGGCCACCCCTCTCATCCCTTATTTACACCATCAAACCACTTTGGTTCAGATAATACCTATCAAAATAAATTCCAAAATTCTATAAAATCATCATAGAAGTCTTATTTTGGGAATGAATACATCCTAGGAAGTCTTTAGTGAAAACCCAAGGAGGATAGTTGAAGAAGAGGTAATATTCTTCAATGTGCGTATTTATTTTATTTATTTATCCACCTCTTTAAATTATAATTAAAAAATTATGATATAATAAAATAAGTATATTATCTATAATGGGATTTTTTATAATAGTTTTATTACCTAAAATCATTTCCACTTCCATCAAATGTGGTATGAAATCATCGTTCGTGTGTATGGCGGACTACTGCCCCACAAACTGATGTTGTTTGTTTTTCCATTTACACCTATCATGGTTGGGTATGATGATGTATATAAAGTATATATATTTATATATATGATATTTATAAAATATTTATATCTATTTATTAATTATATCAAATATATCATTTTTACTTTACACTTTGTATGAGATATGGTAACGTTGCTCGTGTGTACGACGGACTACCGCCTCTCGAAGCGATGTGATTCGTCATTCACTAAAACATTAAATGGAATGTAATAAGGTTAAATTTAATGATTATATGTGATATAAAATAAATAATTATTATATTCTTGACATATTTATCATTATATAAAGATAATATATATCATTTTCTTTCTTACATTTTCACTCACTTAAAGATGATAACATCATTCGTGTATGTGTGGACTACCACCTTCATGAAGTGACATGCCTCTATTTTCATAACCAAACCACATGGATAATATATATAAGTATATAATATGGTATTAATAATATATTATTATTATTACTTAAATATTATATATTACTGTCCTTCTTTCTATAATGATCATTGGAAAATGGAAACGTCACTCATGCGTATGTACGACCTACTGTATCCATGATCGCAACAAGATTCATTTTACATAACCATATTTAATGATTGGTATTAAAAGTAAACTTTATGTAATAATATGATAATTATTACATGAATATTAATATATATATGATATAACTATATAATATGTGCAAGAATTGTATATTTCATGATGAAACATGCATGAAAAAACAAGGCAACTAACACACGAAACAATGAAAATAATGAAAGATTATTAACGAATGGATGATAATATATTATAAAATTATCATTTATGATATGATAAATATTAATAATCTTCTAATATAATTTCATAACATTTTTAAAACCACTATATATATGAGTTTAATGCACATTAAACTAAAAGGAAGCATAAGGTAAGAGATTTCATCTCAATTTGAATTCATTGAGGCATATTATAATATTATGAACCTACTTTATTTTATATCGAATATATACTTATATTTATTCTGTAAATGGAGATGAAATTGTTTGTTTAAGGTTCAAACTTTCCAATCAGTTTCTAATAGGTTTATTCGTAGAACCGGAAACATGCAATGATTCTATATCCATTTGGACTTACTTTCCAAAGGTAGGTGCTCATTAGTTGTGGAACTATGAGGCTTAAGAATTTGCATTGATCAAGAGGATATGAGTTTATACTCATCACACCTTTTGGGGGGGAATTATTTCATACTCTGAGACTCTCTCATAGATTTAAGTTTTTTTCACGAATCCTTATTAATTCACCAAGTATGAAAATGAGTTTTCCTTTAGATTTAGATTTCAATGATTGATATGTATGGGATTTAGAGAATATTTCATATGTATTCGAGGTTCTTCATTTATGGAGAATCATCCGTATGTATTAGATATTCTTAGTCAATGGTATCCTTCAATACATTATATAGAAATCTCTTATTCATTATGATAACCATACTGGTTTTAAAGCCACTCAGTGGGGCACTTGAAGTTTATTGTCATTCAGAAAGACATAGATTATTTCAAAGTTGGGATCGTACCCACAGATGGGATACCTACGTATCCTTGTTAAAAAGTAATCAAAACCCACGTAGTTCGATAAGAAGGATATAGTTTAATGTCATATGGGACAGAAAAGAATGATTGAAAGATGGGATTGAACCTTATAAAGGCTTCCTACGTACTCTAATTTTAAGGCAGAGATCAAAGTACACGTAGTTCAGGTAAAGAAATATAAGGTTTATGCATGGTTAATGGCCCAAAAAGAGATGCCGTGATTACTTTCACACTCTAAGATCACGTGAGTCATGCTCGGTGTGAGAAAAAAAGGTATCAGTAAACTTGACGATGGTGCCATGAAAGATGTAGTCATGAGAAATGATGTGGGTATTACGTAGGTATGACTTCCCAACTAGATGAAGATCAGGACTTAGGAAAGAATCCCAGGAGAAGGGTCTATAAAGGTATTTTTACTTTATGGAGATTTGGAGTTTTAACCCGGGGCTTACACCTGAAAAGGAAGCCCAAATTAAGAAGGAATTATGATTGGGGTTTATTCCTAAGAAGGAAGCCAAAATCAAAAGAAATTAAGATCGGGGCTTACTCCTAAGAAGGATTCCCAGGTTAAGGAAACTTGAGACTGAGGTTTACTCATGAGAAGGAGGCCTAGGTTAATGGAACTTGAGACTGGAGCTTACTCTTGAGAAGGAGGCACAGGTTAAGGGAACTTGATACTGGGGCTTACTCCTGAGAAGGAGGCCAAAAAAAAAAGATCTTCTCATCTTTAAAGGATGAGGTTATATGAAACCTCTAACCATGGTGACATAAAGCTTATAATTCATGAGGTTTTGGGAGAGATTCTCACATAATTCCTTTCAGATAAGGAATACAGCAAAGGAACCATGCCATAAATAGATTTGAAGAGGGTTTTGAAGGCTATGTCTTGAAGAGGAGAGGTGAATTTGAGGAAAAGAGGTGACTAGGAAGGAGGCACACAAGTATCATTCTGGTGCGCAAGTCCTAGTCGCGTAAGTAGACTTGCGTAACATGAGTAACCTTAGGCGATGAAGAATCTATTGGGTAATACTTGGGCGAATTTGAACTCAAGACCTTAGTATCATCCCTAGAGGCTTCCAGAATGGTGGCGCGCAAGTTCCCTTGAGAGGGAAAGGCGGCACACAAGTGTCTTCATTTAATTTAAGGGATAGACACTTAGGCACACAAGTATTGATTATTTCTAACACTTAGGCCTTATTCTTCCTCTTTAGAGCTTCCCTTCTAGGTAAATAATTACCTTAGAAGTGTTCGGAAGACGTCAGAAAAAAAATTGGGCGACTAGAGCTAGAATCTGAGTTTTGGAAAATTCGTCCTTTAAATGGGGGGCCCATAGGGGGTATTTATAGGCCTCCTGAGATTAGGGAGAAATTTCAATGTGGGCGCACAAGTGACCTGCACGCCTCACATCTGGCGCACAAGTGACTTGCGCACCTTAATGACTTTGCAACATTTAATGATTCTTCCCTCTCTCTTCTTATTTTTTTGTTTTTCTTTGCTTGAGGTACTCCCCTTTATCATTCCTTAGACTCTGTGATGGAACAGAGCATCAAAAAAAGTCCCCCCTCATAGTTTGATATGAAAAAGGAAATAGGATTTGACTCTGAGGAAAATGAGAAACCAGGGTTCAGCGGCGTGCAGGATTCAGACGTGCAGGTTGCGGCGCGTAGGTTGTGGTGTGCAGGTTTCAGCGTGCAGGGTTGTGGGATCACCTATATATATTGGTGTCACTTTGCGCAAACCATCCCACCTTCACAGATTTTGAGCTCTCGTCGCACAAGTATGTTTCTTTCTCGGTCGATCGCTCTTCTTTGTGTCACACTTCTCCATTAAGGATTTTGACTTGCGCACCATCATTAGTGCGACATTACTTGCACGACAAAACTTGCACGGAAAAAATTGCATGCCTTAATGCCTTAGCCATTTTTTGTTTTCTTCACAAATATTTCATAAAAATAGACTTACTTAAAAGTTAACTATTTGATCTTTTTTCAGATTCAATGGCTCCAAGGAAGATTGGATCGGCTGATGAGCTGGCCAGCAAGAGAATAAATGACATGATGAATGTTTTTAGCCATGATTATTATGTTATCTGCGACAACACTCTCCCAGATTTGGATAAGTACTTGAAGAAATATCATGCCAATTTCCCACAGAGCATTTAATTGCCTTTATATGGCCATGGTCATCTGTAAGGAGTCAACGTTCCAGAGGAAAAGAATTATATTCCTCATTCCTGGTTTCAGAATTACACCATTTTCTCTTCAACAAATGTCTCAGTTGCAGGATCATTCATCAATGCTAGAACATTGGAGAAGGCATTCATAATGCATAATAGCCCATGTGCTCCAGATCTAAAGCCTCACAAGCCTGAGCTGCAGCCGCATTGATATCCCTCTATTTTCCGAAATTCTCAGATGGACCAATCCAAGGGATGGAAAAAGAGTTGGGATTTCCGTCCTGGAGTATGTGTGAATCCGACTTGAATGTGGGCATATTGGGTGCGACAAACCTGTGCATATTTTGTCGAGTATATGAAGGGAGCTGCAATATATGAAGCCATATGGGCTGGGCAGACATATGTTTATAGGAATGACAATTTTGTGCCGGATTTAATCAACCTCTAGAGCCCCGAAACCAATTATTTCCATCTGACTCATGGAGAAGTAGGCATCAGCTTGTGTGATATCTACAAGATCTCAGGGGATCCAATTTTGGGAGATATGTATGATGAGATCATCCCTCCCAAGTTGACCTAGAATGATTCAGATAAGACTCCGGCTTTGGCTCGAGAGTTTTACAAATTTTACACAAGCTTAAGAATACCAAAACCACAAAAACCCACTCAAGAAAAGATATCCATCTAGAGGAGTGGATGGGCATGTTTCGCATCAAGATGAAGAAGAAGAGTCCCACATGTACTCATCCTTCCAGCTAACCCAGAGCAAAGAAGAGGGGTGCTCTTGGCATATTCTGGATAACTGTGGAAGCGGGATAGTTTGAAAAGTGGGGGTATGAAGTGGATCAAAGAATCCCAGAGAAGACCCATCTGGAAGGCTTCTTAGCATTGTGGCTCAGCGTTTATATTTTTCCAGTTAGGGATTCAAAGGGAGGAGTCAGGCCAGGGACCTTCATTGTTGCAGAAAAGTTTGCTGAGAGAAAAATGGTTGGGTTGGCCACCCCGATTTTGGCAAAGATTCACAGGAGCTTACTCCATGTCTATATGGGTAAGTCTCCTTTGAGAATAGTGGGACCATTCCAAGTTTTGTGGGGATGGATCGCCACTCAATTCAAGAAATATTCTATACAGAGAAGAGTACAGGTTCTTGGAAGTTCTTTTAGGCCATCGGTGCAGGCATTTTCTAGAATTTCTCCATTTTACCTCAATTCAAATCATCTGAAGGTGAGGTTGAGCATGTTCAAGGAATTTCATTTCTTTCTTTATGGAAACCTGCCAACTGGGTGGTTTGTTGACGATAGAACAACTAGCCTAAAATTAAGGTCATATATTCTGGCTTGCAAGATGGTGTATTGGCCACCAGAATTGACGGAGAGATTATATGTAAGGCCTATGCTCCATATAGATTTTCATGCCAATTCAAGTGTTTGTAGCAGATTGTTGTATCCCCTCCCATGCATGTCAGGTCAGAGTTCCATCCAATGGTTTCCCAACAACTATGGTTGCTGACAGCTATGGATAAGACCAGGATAATGTTTTATCTACAAGTTTCTGGAATGGCAAGTCAATTGACTACATGATATACCGAGAATTGGGTAGCATCATACCCAGTAGGGGTATTGAATCTTCCTGTCTCCCGGGTGGGGAGTAAAAAGAGAAGTGTCAGGAAAGAAACCTTTCATCTATAAGGTGACTCTTCCTCATCCGGATCTGATTGACTGGGTTCTTCACCTGAGGATGATTCACCGAATTCCCAGGATGGAGATGATGAGGCATGACATGCCTCAAAATGGCCTCGTGCCAGATATAATACTCCTGCCAGAGTCAAGAGACCTACTCCATCGACTCATGGTGAGGTATATCATTGAGAAAATTTAGTCTCCATTATTTTATAGAGCAACAAGTTTCATTTTCTTATCCTTTATCTGTGATTGTAGGAGCTGGGAAGAAGTTGAAGTCCCAGATTGTAGGACCCTCCTCATAGTCTTCTGGTGCACATTTTGAATATTTATGACCAGAGGCTGTCCAGACATGGCAGAGTTTATATTATGATGCTAAAACCACCTGGATGGACTTATGCAAAGGGCTACATATCCCCGGAGTGGGGGATCTCCGGGATTTTGCTGAATCCACTTTGAGGATAACCCCAATGAAGTGCAGGCTTGAATCAGAGAGTTGGAAATGCTCATATATGCCACCGATGATTCCATTACTATCACCAAGCATGTGAGGGAAATGATGGATCGTTGCACCACTGAGGGGATTGGTGCTTCAGTAGATGAGGATTGGCACGATTACGTGGCTCCTAAAGATGTAAATTTATTTCCTTATTTGCTTTGCAACTTGATTTCAGTCAAATATTTGTTACTCAAGGAAATTAATTTCTTCTTCCTGTATATTTTTAAGGAAAGAACTACTGAGTTCCCTTCACCGCAGTACAACCTTGGAGGAACTGCTCTTGGAGTCCCTGGATCTTCTCACAAGACAAGTGAGATATCTCCAGGCCAGCAGGCTATGCAAGAGGAGTTAGACAAGGCTTTACACTCTCCGATACCTGTATTTGGAGGTGATGATGTCAACACACCCAAAAAGTCAAAGAAGCAAAAGCATCGAAAGAAGAAGTCCACAACTAGAAGCTTCATCAGTAGTGGTAAGTCTTTCGGATAGTCATGAATCCTAACTCATGAAAAGGCTGCTCATACTTCTTGGGATTGTAGGGGCTTATTCAATTTCCCCTTTAAGGGAGAGGACTGACCCTCCTCTGAGGACAATGGAGGGTGCTCATGAATAGTCACAAATTCATGCTGACCTGGCTGCTCCTGAAGAAACGATGAGAGAAGAAGAGCCAATGTCTATTCCCAGTACTGATCCTATTGCTGCTGCAAGGAGAGAAGAGCCTTCTTCTGGTAAATTAACAATACCTCATAGAATGTTGAATGAAAACATCAACTGACTTCCATTATGTGATAATTTAGGTTCAACACCTGTAACAGAACATTTGGCGACCACTGCAACTGACTCCGTAATTTTCTCTGAGGAAGCTATCCGGGGTCAGAGGTCGCAGGAGGAGGGTCGCCAAGAAGACATGTCAAATTATCCCACTGGTGAGACTAACCAGGAATCTGGGATATCATTGGATGAAATGATGAAACTTGGCACGTCTTTTGAATAAATTTTAGATCATGTTAAATTACCATGTGATTTAGAATATTTTGGATGTGAGTGTTATCATTCGTCCTGTTAATTTTTTTATTACATCTATGACCATGATTGGTTGAAATGTGTAGTTCCTTCTGAGCAAGCTGCTGATCTTCCAATGCCTGAAGGGGGTAGAGATAACCCTATCATTGCAGAGATGCTAGCTCAAGTGGAGCTTAACCCAGCAGAGATTCCTAAAACCCGTCCTGAAAATCTTGTTGAAGCTAGGAAAGATAGGGAGGATCCTTCTCATGCTGCTGATCTACCATTTGGTAAAAGATTATAATATTTGTGGCTGTACTTAATTTGCAAGATATCTAATCAACTTTTTTTATCCTTTGAAACTAACCAAAGCTTTCAATTGAATATGCTGGGATGTCAACTTTAGTGGCTAGATTCGGAGGTGAAGCCTCAGCCTCAACCCCAATGGGAGTAGAATGTGAAGTACCAAGGGTCATGGGGGAAGGAGTAGAATAGGGAACTTCCTTAAGTGAATTAATCCCAGACTATATTCCACCCTATGATAGAGATGTTGAATCAGAACCAGAGGTTAAAAAGGCGCTCCAATTCTCATGTCACAAGGCATGGCAGAATATATGTAAGATCATATCTGAAGTGCCTCTTGAAGAGTTGTCTTCGAAGATCCCGCGACTTTCATACTTGTTCATCATGCTGGGACTTGGTGGTTTTGGATATCAAGAGATCCATACCATGGTAAAACAAGTCATATTAAAGTGGAAGCAGGAGAAAAAGTTCCATCAAGATATGATCAGAGCGAGGCTGTTGACCAATATCAGAACATTCGAGGCTGTGGTGTCCCGAGCTGAGGCTAATCATGCTGCAAAGATGAAGGAGCTGAAACAGAAGATCACGACGAAAGTTTTCCAACAGATGCACCTTCAACAACAACTAGATGCCGTTACTAGGGAACTTGACTAGCTTAACAATTCATTGGAAGGAGTCCAAACAGATGGTATGAAAGCCAATGTAGATGCCAAGAAAGCACTCCATCAAGCTGAAAAGAGTGAATCTGGTCGAGTGAATGAACTTCAAGTGGCTGTTGATGAAGCTCGGGATGTCATAAATCAAATGAAAAGTTATGTTGAAAGCCTCTTGTAATTCTTGAAAAAGAGAAGATACTTGAATATGTGGATGTTCTTCTAATCTTGTGCATCAATGAAAAAGACATTTCATATTCAATAATTTGTACCTTCATTCTCTTACTAACTAGTTAAAGTTTTTTTACCTAATCCAATGGGCCTAGTAAGCATAGTTTTATTTTTTTTCTAGGATTATACAAAAAACCCCACAAACTTTGCATCTTTTTGTTGCTCAATATTCCCTAAATCATACAAAATGTAAGTTTAGCGAGCTGGGACTTGACTTTTGTTCATAGTTCCTTTTACAGGTTCCCAATTTAATGAGTACCCTATCTCTTGTTGGCAGTTTAAAGTCATACATACCAGACATAAAAAGGATAATGTTTAAGGTCAAATAGCTTTGACTGAATGGATTAAAATTAACTCAATTCCTTTATAATTTGTTTGAAAACATATTACCACATTCAAGTATTGGGGAAAACATGTAAAATTTTACTTAAGAAATTTTGAATATGAGGAATGATATGAAAAAGGGATAAAAGGTATTAGAGGAAGTATTTTCTAAGAGTGAAGTTACCACTATTTGACAAACCCGTTAGGGGGTTGAATTATGCAGGGACACTTAAGGGCATTGGCTTCATAGTAAAATAATAACATCTTTTGGATGACAGGTTTGTTATGTATACTACTTATGCAAGGCCATCTAAGGGCATGTGCTGCATAGTCAAGAAAAAGAACTCTCCAAAATTTTACTTTTATATTTCTAAAAGCCAGTGAAAGTTTATGGAGATTCAAATTTCCCAAATCATAGAGTCTTCTTTATGGAGAGAGGTACTTAAATATGGAGAGGATATTCCCAATCAAGATTGTCAAAGAATTGGATGAATTTCACTCCTGCGAAGGTCTTACCCAAACGTAGGGAAGGAAAATATAAACCATAGACTTGAATACTTTCAGATCATGGAAAAGAGTATGGGACAAATATGTTAAGGATGGATATTTTTGCAGATCCCTACATATCGTTGTTAAGACCAATAAGGACAAAAGAGGTTTTCCCCCCAATAATGAAGTTACCATTATTTGAAAAACCCGTTAGAGGGGTTGAATTATGAAAGTCCACCTAAGGACATTGGCTGCATAGTCAAATAGTAGCATCTTTTGGATGATAGGTCCATTATATAGACTATTTATGCAAGGCCGCCTAAGGACATGTGCTGCATGGTCAGACAAAAGAATTCCCAGGTATCAGACATTTTGTGACCAGAAATCAAGAAAAGGGTTATAGAGATCTAGAAGTATTTAAGGTTAGGAGTATGACACATAAAAAATAGGTATTGCCCAATACATTAAGGAGATACATAGACCAATGCTAACCATAATCATGTTGTGGCTAAGTCCTGAAATGAGATGCTGGACTTCACTACGTATCTCATTAGGATGAGAATAAAGCCATAAGTAGTTCTTGAAATATAGTTTAATGTGGGATGGGAGCGTAGGAGATCTTAGTTTAGGGTCGTAGAGCCATACCATAATGAGGGATACACATTGTGTGTTTGTTATAAAACTGATGTGAATAAAGACCTGGGTTTTCATACCACATTCATGTGCTTGCAGGGGGACTTTTCAGCCAAGGTAATGAAAGTGGAGTTTGGGGTTTGGACCAAAGACTTGGGGCTGGATTTGAGGGACGCTCGAACGTTCCTACATATCCCATAGGGATGAGAATCAAGCCATATGTAGTTCTTGAAATATCCTATGTACATATTTGGTTCGTACATGTGAAGGGTGAAAGGGGACTTTAGTGCAATGATGGTTGGACCCAAGATTAAAGGTTTGGGAATTTACATGTATGCACGTAGTCCTTGGAATATGACATAATTAGAGATCAATATCAATAATGATTCCCTCTCAGGTGAGGGTGTCAGAGACTGTTGTATTTTATTGTCATAAAGGAAAAAAGTGTGAATAGTTTAAGGTCATATGCATGGACTGGTGCTGCACAGTTTAGCGTCATGTAGATAGGACGTATTGCTATACAGTTTAATGTCTTGCAGTGAGGAAAATGGGGGACTATATAGTAAAACATCATATAGAAAGAACGATGGTGCTGCACAGTTTAGTATCATGTAGCAGGGACAAAAGGGACATACATAGTTTAACGTCATGTAGGAAGATGGTGAACCAATGTGAAGATATTGGTTTCGGGGGGGGGGGGGGGGCTTCATGGATCAACATCGTATGAGATGGAGGTGAACCGACATGAAGATATTTGTTTTGGGCTTGAACCTCAGGAGGTTGCCTACGTACCCAGCCTAGAAGGCAAGGATCAAAGTCCGCATAGTTCGATTGAGAATGAATTAGTAATCGAGTTGTACTTGAGGACAACGACCTGAAGATAGTGTTGGGACTTACGCGTGGTTAGAGGCCCATATAGGGTGTTATGGTTGAAGCTTAATCTAAGCTCATGTGAGTCATGATCGGTGTGAGAAACAAGAGGTAGGAACAACCTTAACGATGCACATTTTAACGTCATGTAGGAAGTATTAAGGGACTTTTTCACAGTTTAAATGTCATGTAGGATGAACATGTACAGTTTAACGTCATGCAGGACAATGCACAGTTTAACTTCATGTTGGACGACAAAGGGGACACAGTTTAACGTCATGTTGGACGAATGAGGGGCTATGCAGTTTAATGTACTGCAGCAAGGACAAAAGGGTGTATTTGTGTTACAAAAAATACTTCTTCAAGAATATTGCATTAGTTGGAGTTGTAATGAGTTCTCCATCCATCGAGATTAAAGAATAAGCTCTATTGGAGTACACCTTATGTATTGAATATGGTCCTTACCACTTTGGCTCAAGCTTTGGAGGGTTCTTTCCTGGTATCATTGGAGTTTTAAGGACCAATAACAATTCTCCTTGAAGGAATGAATGAAGATGAAATTTTTTATTGAAAGCTCGTGCTATTATATTTTGATAGACTTCCAAGTGGTGCAGTGTGCACAATATTTTTTCATATTGTCATTCTAATTCATCCAATCACTTCTGAGATTGTTCATATATAGATGACTGATCACAAATGGCTACTCTGAGCAAAGGTAATTGAACCTCAATGGGCAAGACTGTTTCTGTTCCATATACCAATGAATATGGAGCTGACCGCGTAGCAGTAAGGGTGGTGGTCCGATAAGCCCATAAAGCATGAAAAAGTTTATCAGTCCATGATTTCTTATCTTTATCCACCATCTTTTGTAGTATGTTTGAAAGAGTATTATTGAAGGCCTCTATTTGTCCATTGGCCAATACATGATACCGAGATGAAAAGTTGGATTTGATGTTGTATTCTTGATACAACTTTCTCACCTTGGATGAACATAAGTTGGTTCCATTGTCCATCAATATGGTATGAGGGACACCAAATCTGGTAATGATGTTAGACTTGACGAAATTAACATTGCCTTTATAAATAACTTCTTTGAGAGGTATTGCCTCTTCCCATTTGGAAAAGAAGTCAGTAGTAGTAAGAATATACTTAAACTGCTTGGATGTAGCCAAAGGATAAGGTCCTACTACATCCATTCCCCATGTGGAAAATGGAAATGAGTATTTAGCTGTATGAAGCAACTCTGGGGGTTGATGAATGAAGTTGGCACATACTTGGCAATAATGTCACTTCTTAGTGAAATCAACACAATCTTGCATCATTGAAGGCCAGAAGTATCCAAGCCTTCGAATTTGACCATAAATTCTATGTCCAGACTAGTGGGAACCACAAAATCCTACATGTACTTCATTCATGACAACCATTTTTTCTTCACCATCAATACATCTGAAGAGAATTCCATCAAAACCTCTATTGTAGAGATTTTTTTGGTGATCTGGGCTATCATAAAGAGTAAAATTGACCACACATCGCCTGACTTGTTCTTTCTTGGATCTATCAGGTGGGAGTGTTCCATTTTGAAGGTATTCCTTGATATGTGTCATCCATCCTATAGTATGACCATATGGTTAAGAAATGGGACCAATTTCATTTGATTTACTCTGTTCTGATTTGAACAAAAGGTGAAACTATACGACGGTGGGCAATACTGATGATTGTTTCATTCTGGTTTGAATCTTCCAGGGCTGTGGCTACATTATTCAGTGCATCATCTTGGGAATTTTTTGATTGTGGGAAATAAGAAAATGTCGGTTCTGAGGGAAATCCCTCCATTAACTATCTAATGTAATCACACAAAGGGATTAACTCTTTCTTTCTGATGGTATAATCCCTGTTGATTTGTTTGATTACCAAATTTGAATCACCTTTCACTTTCAAGTGATTCACCTGTTCCTGAATCACTAATTTTAAGCCCGTGATGAGATCTTGATATTCTGATTCATTGTTTGTACCACCTCTCGACAATAAGAAGGAATAAGGAAACACTATCTTTTCTGGGGAAACAAGAACAACTCCTAACCCAACTTTGTTGAATTTATGATCTTCCATTCTATTCCCTATTGGACTTCTAGAGGCACCATTGAAATACATTTCCCATGTTTGAGAGTAATCTTGAATAGAGAAGACTTCTTCATCAGGAAGTTCAATATTCAAAGATGTATCTTCTACGAATGGGTGTTCAACAAAGAAATCGGCCAGAGCTTGACCCTTTATTGCCTTTTGAGACACATAATGGATATCAAACTGCTGCAAAATAACTACCCACCTTTTCAAACATCCTGTAAGCATTGGACGACTAAAGATAAATTTGAACGGGTTATTGCGAGATACCAATTGGACCTCATGATGTTGCAGGTAGTGTCTCAATTTCTGAACTACAAATATTAATGCTAGGCAGCACTTTTCAATACTTTAATATCGAGTTTCTGCCTCATGCATAGTCCGTCTGAGATAGTAAAGGTTGTTTTTGTTCCCAGTATCATTCTTTTGGGCAAGGAAGACACCCAATGATCACTCTAAAGCTGTCACATAGAGAATAAGCAGTCTTCCTTCAATGGGTGGCATTAATACCGGTGGACTCAAGAGATATTTCTTGAGAATATCGAATTCTTCTTGACATTATTTATTCCACTGGTAGGTGACTCCCTTCTTCATTAATCTGGTGAAGGTTAAACACTTGCCTGCCAAATTGGCAATGAAACACCGAATATAGGCCAAGTGTAATTGATGTCCTCTTAATTTATTCAAATTTGTAGGAGGTGACATGTCAAGGATTGATTTTGTCTTCTTAGGATCAACTTCGATACAACGATGGCATACAACAAAGCTAAAAAATTTTCTTGAGGTTACCCCTAAAGCACATTTCAAGGGGTTCATCTTCAAATTGTGTTGTCGAAGTTTATTAAATATGATTTCCAGATCATCCAAGTGATCAGAATATTGTCTAGATTTAACCACTAAATCATCCACATAACATTTAAAAAATTTCCCTAAAAAGGGTTTGAAGATATGGTGTATGGCACATTGATACGTTGCACCTGCATTCTTCAGGCGAAAGGGGATTACCCGATAGAAAAACCCACCTTGAGGAGCTTTGAAGGCTATATACTCTTCATCTTATAGGGCCATTCATATTTGATTGTACCCAGAGTTACCATCCATGAAGGAAAGAGCTTCGTAGACATCCATTGCATCAATTAAGAGTTCTGTGATCGGAATTGGAAAATAATCCTTGGGAAAATGCCGATTAAGATCTCTGAAGTCAATGAAAACTCTAATTTTTCCATTCTTATTTTTCACAGGGACAATATTAGCCATCCATTTAGGATATTGAACTTCTATGATGAAGTTAGCCTTGATAAGCTTATCAACTTCAGCTTCAATTTTGGAGGCATAAGTTGGGTGTGTTCTTCTTGCTGCTTTCTTGAATCCTCAATGTTCTTCTGGAAAACCCAAATGATGAGTAAAAACATCGGGATCAAGACATAGAATTTCTGTATAATTCCAAGAAAATACATCTCAATTTTTCTTTAGAAATGAATTATACATTTCTTTCTCTTTAAGAGTCATGGCTGCACTAATTAAAGTGGGGTGTGGATCTTCTTTTGTACCCAGATTTATTTCTCTGAGTTCATCCACAGTGGTAAGGATACCCTCTTCAAATGCTGGAGGAGCATCCCTGAGATCTTCCTCTTCTTCTTCAACATGTGTTATTTCTTCTGTTTCTACTTGCAGAGTAGATGACGAAGCAGAAATTTCACAGTTAGGGGAGAGGTTATAATTTAAACATCTCAAAGAAGAGGCCGCCATTTCAAACCCTATTGACGATGAAGGGTTTTCCTGGGGTGGAAAAGAGGGAATGATGGATTGAGAATCGAAATCACTGTTTTCCTCTGGTATTGCTATAACTTCTTTTGACTTGTTTGATGAAGTATAGAATTTATGGATTTTAACAGATGAAATGAAGACATATCCATCTAAGATTTCATCATTTCTTGGTGATTCAACAATTTCTCCCATGCTGTCTGGCTTGATTGCCGTAATTGACATTATGAAAGTTTCCATAAGAGTGTTTGGATTTAGGTCTATCCTATCAATTTGACTGATAGGAAACACATAATCTGTACTCACATATATGAATGGGTTTACTGGAATCTTTTCTAAACCATTTGGAGAATTAATTTTTGTGACCTTCTTTGCCGTGGATTTTTCCTTTCCTTCCATGTGATAGAATTCTACCTCAATGAATTGAGATTCACATGTTTTGAATGGGTCCTTATCACCATACAATTTCCCAATTTACCATTAAAACTATATTTGAGACATTGATGGTATGATGAAGGTACGACCGCATGTTGATGTATCCAAGGTCTTCTAAGAAAAATGTTGAAGGCTGTATCCTGATGAACAACCATGAAATCTGAATTAGATACAAGGTCTCCAAACTGAATTCTGAGTGTAAATGTTCCCAGAGGTTCTTGTTCATTCTTATCATATCCTTGCAAAATCAAATTAGAAGGAGATAAATCAGATTCGGTGAGGCCCAATTGACGAAGTTTACGAATAGGAATGAGATTGACTCCCGATCCATTATCAATGAAAGCTCGTCAGATGTCTATGTCATTGAATTTTCCAGATAGATACAAAGGTCTGATATGTCCATGTACAACATCATCTTCATATTCATCTATAAACGATATCACTGCATGGAACTCTATAGGATCATTCTCTATATGGTAGACTTCATCCGCATCAATTTCAGTTTCAAATTCTTGAGGACTTGACAAAGCCTCAATAAGCGCCTCCCGAAGATCTTTTGATAGATTCAAGGCATCCAGAATTGATAACTTGGATGGTACTTGGGCCAAATGTTTCAACAAATCATACTTTTGGTCCAAAGGTATTCATTTCCCATCATGAAAATGAGGTTTTGCAGGTGCCTTTGAAGTTGATGCTTTGGTAGTAGATGCATCCCGTATCGGGGCAGGAATTGGAAACACTCATGGCTTCGGTAGATTAGACCGACTAAGTCTATCTATTTGCTGAGAGGAAGAAGGTGTGACCTCTAACCAGTCTTCCAAAGTAACTGTGTCAGGACCGCATCTGCCATGTGTAGAAGAACTTTCTTATTCTTTTTGAGCCCGCTGAAGGGCTTTTCTAAGAGTTTTTGCCACATATAAAGTTTTAGCAGGGGTAGGATTGAAATAGTGGCTTCTATAATATCCACATCTCCCCCTGTATCCTAGACCTCTGTCTCTTCCTCTAACTCCTCTGTTAGATACTAGGAACTTAGGCTCATAATGATCAAAACTATCATTGGCATAAAGATCTGTTAAACGAATCATGTTAATAGAACCAAAAATCAACTCTTTATCTGATGAAGATTCTGCCTGATGAACAGTTCAGGCTGTGCCGTTCGGTGGGGAGGTGCCTTTGCTTTTGAAGCAGACGACATAAAATCTTCCAGAGTCAAAGACAACTTAGGTTTTTATATAAGTTCATCTTCTTTCGACTTCTCTTCTTTCTTCAAATTACGCTGCTTCTTTGAGGATTTTCCTTCTGATGAAGGGGGTTTTACTGTGGAAGACATAACACAAGACACAATTGGTTGATTCAATTGTGTTTGTAAAATGACATGAGTTTGTTTGATCATTTTCCTGACCATCCAATCATCATACTTCTGCACATTTTTACTTTTGACTTTGTGCCATTCGCCTTCTTCCTCTGGATCAGTAGCAGTTACACATGATACCTGGGCTGAAGAACCTTTCAGTTTTCTTGTCCAAAGTCCACCATCTTTTGTAGGAGGTCTTTGAAGACAAAACACTCTTGAATGGGATTCCCCAACATCTGATAATATGATAAATAGTTGGGAAGGTCTTCATCTCCTTGTTCGACCTTTTAGGCCTCGACAACTAAACCATATTTTTTTCCAGAGTTGAGATGAAGTAACCAGGAACTTATTCATTCTGGAAAGAATAAAATTTGTTCTTTAAATCCTCAAACTGTTTCCACCTTTGATATCTTTGATCATCTTGACTAGGCAGTCGTTGTTGTTGACACTCAAGAGGTGGAGACATTCGATATGATGAAGGTTTTGAAGTGGAAGTAGGTACAGGTGCTTGTTTAAGTTTAACTGTAGTAGTCTCTACTTTCCCTATTCTCCTTCCTGGAACTGTTGGAATTACACAAGTTTTAGCCATAGTCTTTATAAGAGAGTATTCTCTCTAATGAGCGATTTAAGTAAGGTCTCAAAACCCTCCTGTGTATTTCACAGGGATCAACGGTGTGTGTAATTCATCATGCAGATTTTCCACACAGATTGGCAGCAATTATTCTTGAGGGAGTTCTAAACTTAAGGAATATGTTAATCCCTTCCAATGAGTAATGAAATCTGAAACTCTTTCATTTTCCCTTTTCTAACAATTGGTAAGATAAAAAACTTCCGTCTTTGGAAATGTTGAGCTAAATTGAAGAAGGCACCTTTGACAGAGATCTTCCCACCCAGTAATTGACCGAGATTGCATACTTGTATACCAGACAAAAGCAGGTCCTTGTAATGATTGCACAAAATACCTGATCTTAACTTCTTTTTGTTGTTGAGGAGTTCCCATAATAGGATCACAACGAGAAAAAAATGTGTTAAGTTTTGTTTTGGATCTCCCAAAACATTAAAAATTGGGAATGTAGTATTCGAAAAATTTGATGGGGGAGAGATTGCATCCACCCATTCAGGGTAATCTCTATTTTCTAGTTAAACTTGTGAATGTTTTCCTTCCATAGATTCCAACCGTGCTGTTAATGACTCAAGGGCAGTCATTAATTTCTGAGAAACATATGGTTGAGCTTGGACCTGAGCAGGTGCAATAACTGGAGTTTGGATGGGTGTGATGAATGGTACTGCCACTGATGGTAATATTGACAGTTGTTGTTGCGTATGACCCATAATATTGGACTTTTGAGGGTGTACTTATAAAGGGGGATATTCTTGATCCATCCCAGTAGCCGCAACAAATTCCCTTGATTGATTAACTACATTATGCTTAAGAGGAAGACTACCTTGAAGTAGTTCTGCATTTAACCTTCTTAATTCCTTCATTTCTTCTTCTTGATGAGAGAACCTTTCCTATAATGAGAGTTATTGGTCTTCTCCAAAGGTAGGGTGGAATGTAACTTGAATTTTATCCTTTTCCTTGGCATGTGTTTTTCTAGAGTATATAAGGGCATTACCCGAAGGAATGTCTTGCCCCTAGGTAACCCTCTGTCTTCTGGTATGCACACCTCCTTCATTCATTTCTGTGTGTAAAAATTTTTGAACATAAACTTCTTCATATGATTCCTCTGAGTGAGCTTTATGTTCTGGGGGATTAGTGACAACGAAATTGATGACATTTATCGATGCATAACACATTGTAGTATTTCTATCAGCATTTAAGCGATAATGCCTTCTTTCAAGTCTGTTACGAGACTTTTCCTTTTGTTTGGATGATCCCTCAGGAACTTCTTGATGAACCGTAATTTGGAGGGCATCTCCTGATAATTCGGCTCTGCATTCCTCTTTTGGATTCTTCCCTAATTGAGATAAGACTGACTTTCACTGAGAAAGAGATTGAGAATTTGAAAAATTCCCCAGTCCAGTGGATTGGGGATATTCCCGTTTTTCCTACTCAACTCCTCGAATCCTGTTTGTTGATCCCGAGGGTTGGATTAAAAGAGTCCCCAGTCTAACAAGATGAGGTGGCTCTTGAGCTGCTACATCTGAAACATTCTTAAAAGCTCTCTTGATTTTGCGGACTTTAGTCCGGAAATTGGCCGGATGCATCATCCTACATCCACTCAAATCACCTGGCATAGATGATCATTGGATTATTTCTGACACCTCTGTCACTTGATGATGCGCATGCTCTAAACGAGAAGCCTGTTCGATATTCTCATTTGCTTGATCCAAGAGTAATTCGACAAATTGTTCTTTATATGCCTGAATTTGGGAAGAACTAGTTGAGGCCTGTTCTTGAGCAATCCTTTGATTACACACAAAACTAGCTATATGTGGCCATCCATGGGCAATAACATTGCATAAAACCACTTTTGGAGGGCTTTGTTGACTGGGGAGAATAATAAAATTCAATACTCTATGAACACCCCATCCTTTAATATGAATACCAGATGGGGCATTGGTAATTAACTGGTGCAACCTTTTTAATGCACCAAGGCATGAATGTTGAAGGAATCTCTGCTGATTTTCAACCTTTGGATGTCGGGAAACTGAGAGAGATTCCAATTCAATTTGGCATTTCAACCCTTCTATTATCTTGAGATGATTTTGATATTCATCATAAGATAATATTTTCTCTTTTAAGTGACAAAGAGTTTTCCATATGTTGATATGAATATCGTGAATACAACCTTCTGTCAACGTTTCTGGAATATCGTACTAAGATTCAGCCAAAGGCCAAAACATGACTTGTATCTCACCTTTTCCAGTTGTTTTCTCATATTCATCACTTCCTCTTTTTCATTTGATGAAGATTCTTCTACCTAATTGGACCAAAGATGGTGTTTCTTTGTTTCTTAATCAGATTCAACAATATTGGTAGAGAATTCATTTGTCAAATTAGAAGATGAATGACCCAGGGGTGGTTCTGAGAATAACCTACACCCCGGGCTATCTTATTATTGAGAAGTATTTCACCTGCTAGGGGTAAGGCATCAGACATGACTGGCTTCGCATTTGAAAGTGCCTCAAGATAAGAGGAATTTCTTGTTACTGCATTGTCCATTGAATAATTTTCTAGGTAATGAAAATTACTACTGCGGAGAGGAATTTTGCATCTAAATTCATCATCATGGGGAGGACCACCATGGTGGGTTACAACAAAAGATGAAACCTTTTACTCCTTTGTCTTCTAACCACACTGAGGGTTATCGTGGATCTCATTTGAATATGATACTTCGAGATTGACCGAATTGTCATGAAGTAAGACTTCATGAGGAAGTGTCTGATGAATAACTTTGGAATTAGTGTTGTTACTTCTGGAATCTGGAAATGAGAGAGTAAAATCTTGAGTTGCAACAGACAATTGTCTAAGGGATTCAATAACTCCAGCATCGAGCAAGGCCTTATTGAAGATTGGATCTTGATTTTTCAAATGTTCTAGATGGGTCTTTTTCTTGGACGCCATACTACCCAATTTAGAAACCACTTGTTGATCAAAGTGGTTATTATGGGCAGGTGTATGTGCCTGCTCAGGAGAAATGGTCAGGTTAGGCTGATTATCTCCATTTAAATCGGGTGTATGTGCCTGACTTGATTGTCCGTATGACATGAGGGAGTATGACCCACGACCCTCCTGGACTGGAATAGAGGTATGTATCTGCTCTGGAGTGACATTTTGATGAGTCACTCCACTGATAGGGATAGATTTATGTTTCTTTCCCTGTGATGTCATTGAATTTTTTATAATATTCTGATAGGTATCTAGAATATGGGCAGGGATTTTCTTCTACTATTTCACCATTTTCAGAATGTGCTTGGTGAATTCAGCTACCAGAACGGGAATATACGTCCATTATGTGTTTGGAGTAGGTGTGTGTTCCTGTTCCTGTCCTCCTTTTCCTGTCAGTGAATTCTGACAGTACTCATGTATGGGGGAAGAAAGTTGTGTTTTCCTTCTGTTTATCATTGGAGCTTTCCAATTTACATCTTCGTGTGCTACTAAACAAGACTTTTGGTTAGCTTGAGAAATTTTAGGTGTATGTGCCTACTGATTTTTCTCCACCAAATATGATTGATGAACTTCCTTCAATACTGGAAGATGAGACTGGTGACAGAATTGATGAGTGTAAGCAGGTGTATGTTCCTGTTTATAGGTGGTCACCACATTTGATTGGTGAGTTTCTTTGGATACATTCAGACAAGCTTACTGACTGGCTGATGAATTATAAATAGGTTTATGTGCCTGCCTATAGTACTATGTTGGAATTTCCTGGTGGGATTGATGTGTTACTGCCAGACAAGTCTACTGGGAAGTGAAATCAAGACAGACGAGTGTATATGCCCGCTCGTTGTTTTCCATCAAGTTATATTGATGGACTTCTCCGGAGGGGGAAGAGGTAAGAACATACGCCCTGTTGACCAAATTTCTCCTCTGACGGTTCGTCTTGCGTGCTCAGGTCTGAGGAACCTGAGCCGAACACCTAGAGGCAATACCCTCATAATGTTGAGGGTGCACTACTACACGAGTCTGGTGGCGATTGTTGGTGGGAGTCCTCAGGAAGGACTCCTGTATTCTTGAACTGAGGTCTTGGGTGACCTCTTGATTCACCTCCCTGTAATATAGGAGGGACTGGTTGTTGCGTTTCAGGGACAACGACCCGAAACGGTTGGAAACGGTGGTTGGCACCACCTTCTTCTTGACCACTGGTCTTCGCTGTCCAGACAAAGAGGGTGAGTTGTTAACTTGGAGGGCTTGTCGAGTGACCTCCAGAGTTGGGATGGTACCGTGTTGATGGTATTCCCTCACCAATGCATTCAATACCCAACGTTAAATATGCTGAGTAGGTGATATCTTCCCCATAGAAGATGAGGATCCAGCAGGAGTAGTGGCTGAGGCATTCACAGGTGTGAATTTTAAAGAAGCCATTCTATGTCGCAGAGAGATCTTGGAAAGGAGTTCCTGTGTGATATAGTAGACATAATCAAGATAGGTTTTGCCAGACTACATCTTTTTGATGAACACATATGTGTTTGATTTCTTTTTTGGACCTCATATTGAGTTTAATAGGGGCCTAACAAATAAGAAAAACATCATTTAACTTGGTTAAGGATTCACGTCGGGTTCACCATTTTCTGTTTCTTCTGGAAATGGGGATGACCTTGTTTGTTTAAGGTTCAAACATTCCAATCTGTTTCTAATGAGTTTATTCATAGAACCAGAAACATCCAATGATTCTATATCCATTTGGACCTTCTTTCCAAAGGTAGGTGCTCATTAGTTGTGGACCGATGAGGCTTAAGAATTTGCATTGGTCAAGAGGGTGGGAGGTCAGAATCATCACACCTTTTTGGGGGGAATTATTGCCTACTACAGGACTCTCTCATAGATTTATGTTATGTTCACGAATCCTTATTAATTCACCAAGTATAAAAATTATTTTTCCTTTAGATTTAGCAATCAATGATTGATATGTATTGGATTTATAGAATCTTTCATATGTATTCGAGGTTCTTCATCGATGGAGAATAAACCGTATGTATTATAGATTCTTAGTCAGTGGTATCCTCAATACATTATATAGAAATATCTTGTTCATTATGATAGACATACTGGTTTTAAAGCCACTCAGTGGGGCACTTAAAGTTTATTGTCATTCAGAAAGACATATATTATTTCAGAGTTGGGATCGTACCCGCAGATGGGCTACCTACGAATCCTTGTTAAAAAGGAATCAGAACCCACGTAGTTCGATAAGAAGGATATAGTTTAACGTCATATGGTATGGAAAAGATTTAATGAAAGATGGTCTTGAACCTTATAAAGGATTCCTACATACTCTACTTTTAAGGCATAGATCAAAGTCCACATAGTTAAGGTAAAGAAATATGGGGTTTATGCATAGTTAAGAGCCCAAAAAGAGATTCCATGATTACTTTTACACCCTAAGCTCATGTGAGTCATGATCAGTGTGAGAAAAAAGAGGTATAAGTAAACTTGACAATGGTGCCATGAAAGATGCAGTCATGAGAAATGATGTGGGGCTTACATATGTATGACTACCCAAGTAGATGAAGATCAGGACTTAGGAAAGAAGCCCAGGAGAAGGGTCCATAAAGGTATTTGTACTTTATCGAGATTTGTAGTTTTAACCCGGTGCTTACTCCTGAAAAGGAATCCCAAATTAAGAAAGACTTATTATTGGGGTTTATTCCTGAGAAGGAATCCCAAATCAAAATAAATTAAGACTGGGGATTACTCCTGAGAAGGAGGCCTAGGTTAAGGGAACTTGAGACTGGGGATTACTCCTGAGAAGGAGGCCCAGGTTAAGGGAACTTGAGACTGGGGCTTACTCATGAGAAGAAGGCCCATGTTAAGGGAACTTGAGACTGGGGCTTACTCCTGAGAAGGAGGCCCAAACCAAAAGATATTATCCTCTTTAAAGGATGACGTTATAAGAAACCTCTAACCATGGTCACATAAAGCATGTAAGTCACGGGGTTTTGGGAGATGTTCTCACAGAATTCCTTTCAGATAAGGAATCCCACAAAGGAACCATGCCATAAATGGATTTGAAGAAGGTTTTGAAGGCTATTTCTTGAAGAGGAGAGGTAGATTTCAGGAAAGTAGGTGACTAGGAAGGAGGCGTGCAAGTATCATTCTGGTGCGCAAGTCCTGGTCGCGCAAGTAGACTTGCGCGACACGAGTCACCTTGGGTGACGAAGAATCTATAGGGTAATACTTGGGATACTTTGAACTCAAGCCCTTAGTATCATCCCTAGAGGCTTCCAGAATGGTGGCGCGCAAGTTCCCTTGAGAGGGCAGGGTGGCGCGTAAGTGTCTTTATTTCCCTTAAGGGATGGACACTTAGGTGCGTAAGTATTGATGAGTTCTAACACTTAGGCATTATTCTTCCTCTTTAGAGCTTCCCTTATAGGTAAAGAATTACCTTGGAAGTGTTCGGAAGATGGTAGACAAATACTTTGTTGACTAGAGCTTGAATCTGAGTTTTGGAAAATTCGTCCTTTAAATGGGGGGCCCACATGGGGTATTTATAGGCCTCCTAAGATTAGGGAAAAATTTCAATGTGTGCGTGCAAGTGACCTGTGTGCCTCACATATGGCACGCACGTAACATGCATTCCCAAGGATGGCATTCAAGTGACTTGCGCACCTTAATTCCTTTGCAACATTTGATGCATTTTCCCTCTCTGTTCTTATTTTTTTGTTTTTCTTTCTTTGAGGTACTCCCCTTTGTCACTCCTTAGACTATGTGATGGAACATAGCATCAACAAATTCCCTTTTGACATGTAATATTATGAATAATTAATTATTCATGTTATTTTATGTTTTAATTTTAATTACTTCCTCTAATGGGTTTTGAATTAAAAGTTACCAAGTTGTAAGAATTTTATAACTCAATATCTTTTAATTGGGTTATATTACTTCCTCATTATTCTAAGATTATGTATATAATGACTTGTGATTATCTTATGTTTTGTTTCCAATTTTTATTTAGATTCATAGATGATACACATAATCAATTCATTAAGTAATTCTCAGTTCTATTTTATGATCAATATAAGGGTTTATTGCATAATCTCATTCTAATCGATATTTTTTATTCATTATTTTCATTTGAAGTAAATTATTTGGTAATTTCCTAATAAAAATATTTCATTTTATCATACTGTATATAGTCATGATATAAAAAAGTAATAGTACCATTTTCCATTCTTTTGTACTTAAATTATTTGAGAAAATGTTTTAAGAAAATCTAACTTCATTTATCTATACGGTCAGATATATGTTTTATTCCAAATCCATATATTCTAAAAATATTTTCAAATTTTTTTAACCATTTAATTTTTTTAACAAAGAAATTTTCACCCATTTGTACTCTTTAATTTTTTAAGGGAATCTTAGGTTTTTTTAAAACAATTCCCATTTGGATTTTACTGAAAATGTGAATGGGATATTCTTATCATTCTCAAAACAAGGAACTTTCTTATCCATCTTATAGTGAAAAAGGAACGTTCTTGTTAAATTTTATGAAATATATGAAATTACTCACTATGATGACAACAATTTCTTTGAATCTTCCTTCACAGGTTAACAAGTATATTTTCAAAGAAAATTTGTCTCCTAATATTATGAATTTTATTTGTTTTTAAAAGTGATTATCAATGAATGTGATTTTAAAAATGTTTTTTTAAATATTTATTTTCAAAATAGAAAGAAATTTTTTCTCAAGAATGTTTTAATAGATCCTTTTATAGCATATCTATTCGTAAATTATACAACCCTTTATTCTTACTCTAATGGGTATATATTGATACTAAACTCATTCTTCCTCTGGAAGGTTTATGATCATTTTGACCAAGGATAGTATTAACATTCACTCCCTTGTTTCATTATGTTTTCATTAACTTCCCCATGAAATATTCACCTTCCTATGATAATTAGACATTAAATTTCTCCCAAATATACATATTATTTATCTTGTATATTCTTATTTATTAATCCATATACTATTTTAACATATTTTTTTACATTGAATGTTATCTAGAGAAATATTAATAAATTCGTATTATTTACTCAATGTGGATATTTGATGATAAGGCACATTGTTTTTTAATTAAATAAATTATTCAATATATGTGGAATTCTTTGGACATAAAAGACACGGGTGGGTCCTAGTTAGTGATATCCCCTTGATGCATTGGTAGTATCATGTGATGAAAATGTTGGATATCCTTTGTTAAATAGGTTTCTACCCATCAGTTTTAAACTATCTTGAGAATAGTTCATGATGGTAAAGGTATCATGTTCCTAGGAAACATGACGTCTGATGATTATGAATTGAATTCAATTATAATTAAGTTATTATTTCCCTAATATCTTTACATTTCCATATTGATTATGCCTTGTCCAGTTATGATAGTCAATTTATTTATTAAATGGAATGTGTTTTATTCATTTACCTTTCCATTGATTATTCTAGTAAATTATTTTAATTGAATGCGTGTTTAAATATTTACCTTTTAATACTGTTCATTCCTTATTTATTATGCTCCATTTATTCATGATAGCTTCCACTGTACTTAACCCTTACTAAATATTTGACTCACACTTATTTTGTTTCTTTTACTAGGAATCCATGAAGATTAATACGAATGATATGCAATAATATTTTAGAGGGAATAATGATATTATAGAAAAAATTTATTGTAATTTGTGTAATCAAATATAATATGGGAATCATGTATATATCTAGTTTACCAAGACTACTAAACTATTTAGTCAATCAAGATCTGAATCCTTGTATGTTATGCCAATGTAATAAATCAGTCATTGGCATTAGGATAATAGGGTCGGGGTCACTACAATTTGTATCAGAGGAAGTTTATTAGAAACTATGAGAACTATATTAAGGAAAAACATAGATTAAGGATCAAAGACCTATGATAAACTTTGAGGATAAGTATAGGAACATCCTAACGTTTTGATAAGGAAGATATTATGTGTATTTTCCTATAATTATATCTCTATTTGGATATTAAAAGTGTATTTTTCTCTGGAATAGATGTACCTAGGGATAATTACTCTAAAAATGGTTTATTGGACTTGACCCAATCATAACTTGGTGCACAAAAATGGGTTGTACTGTACACCTGGTTTGAAAATCTAGGGGGGATATTCTAAAGATAATTTACATTTTTTTTACAAACCATTATGAATAATTTTAATATATTATGAAAATGAATGACATAGGATAAACCCAAGATGAATTATATTGAAAAGAATACATCTCAATGGAATGTGAAAATTCTTTACATATGAAAAATAAGGGCATAAAGAAAAGAATTTATGAGGAAAAAATAAAGGGTATGATGGAAGGAAATAGATCTCATAATTGGGATCCATTTATAGTTCATTGAATTAAATGTAGAGAACCTAGGAATTATCTGAGCCAATTATCTCTTCTAAATGTTAAACCCTAACTATGAAGGAACTATATGGAAATAAAATGAATGAAGCATTTATGGATTGTGATTAAATAATTAAATTGTAGAAGTTCTTTTCCAAAGGTATTTTAGTTATAAGAATCAAGAAACATATAAGGACCGTGTTAAAAATTTAGAGGAATATATGTCTTCATTAACTAAAGAGTTATGGATGCCATCTTGGGTTAATGAGTTTGAGATTGATAATAAGTTCAAAGTATTAAACACCTATTTATAGGTTTTTTGTGATGATAGTTAACCAATATTAAGAAAATTTTGAAAAATTTATGACAAGTATATGTTTTATTAGAAATGTTATTTGAGGAATAATTTTGTATAGACATAATTTTAAAGGTATTGATAACTTTTAGGGTTAATTAATGGCATTTTAATAATAGTCAAATAATATTATTAGACTTTAATTAATGATAATAATAATTTGTATTAAAAACCTTTTTCAAAAGGTTATTTAATTATTAATTTTATTTCAAGGATTTCCATACTAATTTTTTGATAACATTATATGAATCTTATTAATATTATTTAGTAAAAGTAAAAGATGTTTTTTGGGTGAAATCCCATCCTATCCAACATGTTTGCAGATATTGAACCCATAACCAAAGGAAAATAATGGTTTAACACCTACCATTGTCCTATGAGATGCCCTTGTTAATATTTCATTTTTTTAGTTAAACAATTTAATGAATAAATATTAATGATGAACCAATGGTATTAATTTTGTGTATTAGATATTAATGTAATATATTGGAAAACTTTTTCTCGCCATATTGGTTTTGGAAAATATATAGAGACAAATGGAAATACTTATCAATATTTTATGGATTTTACAATCCATTATAAGTGAATTTTAGTGCATCAGAAATAAAAAATTATTTTTTGGATATTTATTTCTTGGAATAAGGAATGAATTGTAAATTTATTTAATAAAAAAAGGATGAAAATTTTATTATGAATTAGAAATGTATCAAGTATGTATATTTCCTCATATTCTTAGAGAGTAAAAGAATCCCTCAACTTTAGGTAAAGGATCTTGAAACAAAAATGTTATCTGATTACATTCATATATGATGAATCATATGGTCTTTTAAATCATCAGATATTTATGGTTTTGAGGTCCTTATATTTCCATTTATAATTCACTTTCTTGTAATCAATGACCTCAATCACTCTCTATAATTATTTACACTTTTCTTCTATGTCCATATCTTCACTTTCCACCAATGTTCTCCTTTATAGAAACCTAGTTATGTGCTATTCCATATAATATTTGTACTCCCCTTACTCTATTGTTAAGAGAATATTGTATTAAATTTTTTTATGATGTGAGGTTTCAATTTTTTTTCAAATATCAAACCCTTGATTATGAGATCAAGTTTAAATTGTGAGGACACAATTAATTTAAGGTTGGAAGAATGTAACACCCTAAAATTATAAAATAACAACATTGTATTCGATAGTTTATACAACACAAAACACAAAGATTAAAATAAAAAAACAACACCCTAAGACTTTAGGATATATTTATTTTTAATTAAATATCTTCAATATCTTTCATCACATACAACACTAAATTTAGCTTGTGTTATGCCCAACAGTGAGTTTAAATAAAACATGATACTCTATTAAAATATTATTTAAACATGAACTTTATTTTATAGCCATTAAATTAATGCTTATGACTAGAATTAAATTATAAAATATATATATTTTACACATACAAATTTTTTATTTATTAATTATAAATGAAAATAATAATCATTTGGAAGAAAAAAAATGTTTTCTGAAAAACTCTATTTTTCTAAAAGATGGTTTAATCATGCTTTGCGTACACAATTTAAAATTAATTTTCAAAAATTTTAGAAAATTTATATGAAAAAATAAAATTTAGTTTTTAAATTGGGATAAAAAAATATCTTAGTGTGAATGTTTGAAATTTTTCTTAAAAGTGTAATTTTTTTCATGAATTGTGAAAAATAATGTATTCTAATTGAAAACTTCATTTTTGTTTAAATAATTTATAATGATAAATTATATTTTTAAGTGATTTTAATATATTAATAGTTAAATTTTATATAAATTAATATAATTTAGGTCATTTTATTCATTTTCATATTGAATTTTAGATATAAAAACTTTGTAAACTTTTCAGTATTTTCACTTTAAAAACCTGCTTTCTCATCACGTCTGTGGGATTAATTTTAAATTAAAATTTTAAACATATCTGAATTAAATTTGGGAAAATGGATTCCATATTTTTAATTATAATAATAATTATTTTATAATAATTACAACTTAATTTTTTACCAAAATTAATAGTGAATGCAGTAAAAATTAATTATCATGGTTAAGTTAAAACTGGGTTTATCGGGGGGTTAAACTAAAAAGATAAGGGTAAAAATGACTTATAAACTTTTCTAAAAACTATTTTATGGAAATATTTAGAACATTATACCTATAATGTTTTATAATTATCCATTTGGGACCCTTTTGGAATATAAAAAATATGGTAGAACTCAATTATTTTCCAAACTACAAAGTGTGTACTCTCCCCCAATTATAAAAGGCCACCCATCTCTTATCTTATTTACACCTTAAAACACATCAGGTCAGCCAATAATTATCCAAATAATATAAAAAATTACATATGATAATCCTATAATCCTAATTTTAGTAATAAATCTATCATAGGAAGGCTTAAATGCAAACCTAAAGAGGAAACCCGAAAAAGGGGTAATGTTCTTCAACAAACGTCTTTATTTTTTGTCATTATACACCTAATTAAATTCTTATTAAACCATGAGGATATAATAAAACCATTATATTCCATATCATGAGAAATTTTTATAATAATTTAATGACCTAAAACTATATACACTTTCTTAAAATGGGTTACAAAATCACCATTCGTGTGTACACTGGACCATCTTTTTACAAACTGATGTCATTCATTTTTACATTTCCACCTCTCAAGGTTAGGTATGATGAAGTATATAAAGTATATATATATTATTTATAATTTTTTTAAAACTATTTATTAATTATATCATATATATCTTTTTTTTACTTTCAATTCCTTAAAGAATACGATAACATCACTCATGTGTACGACAAACTACAACCTCACAAAGCGATGTGATTCACAATTCACTAATTCATTACATGGTATATAATAAGGTTAAAATTAATGATTATATGTGATATAAATGAAATAATTATTATATTAATGATATATTTATATTTATTTAAAGATAATATACATCATTTTATTTCATACATTTTTACTCACTTATAGATGATAACATCATTCATGTATGTGTGTACTACTGCCTTTATAAAACGATGTGACTCTATTTTCATCTCCACACCACATGGATGATATATATATATGTATATAACATGGTATATATAATATTATTATAATTATTTAAATTATTATATATTATTTAACTTCTTTCTATACCGATCTTTGGAAAATGGAAACGTTACTCATGCATAAGTACAACCTACCAATTTTATGATCATAACAGACCTCATCTTTCATAAACATATTTCATGATTGGGTTTAAAATTGAAATTGATGTAAAAATATGATAATTATTTCATGACTATTATTATTGAGATTATATAACTATATAATATATGAAAAAACCACATCTTTCATGATGAAACATTCATAAGAAAACAATACAATTAACATCTGAAACAATGAAAATAATGATATATTATTAACGAACATACAATAAGATGTTATAAAATAATCAAATATGATATTATAAATACTATTATGGTTTTGTTATGAGTTTATAACATGTTTAAAACCACTACACAATAGGTTAAATCATGTTCAAACAAAAGGAAGCGTAGGGTAAGGGATTTCCTCTCATTTTCATTTATTTGAAGCATATTGTAATATTATGCACCTAGTTTATTTTATATGGTGTATTTAATTATCATTTGAAATGTAATATCATGAATAATTCATTATTTATGGTATTTTAAGTTTTAATTTGATTTAATTAATTTAATGGTATTAGAATTAGAATTTACCAAGTGGTAAATAATTTTACAACTCAATCTCTTTTCATTGGGTTATATTACTTCTTTGTTGTCCTTAGTATTCTAAGATTATGTTTATAATGGATTGTGATTATATTATTCTGTATTTCAAATTTTTTATGTGTATTTATATCTTATATACATAATTTATTCATTTTTTAATTATCAATTCAATGTTACAATCATTTTAAGGGTTTATTTCACAATCTTAATCTAATTAAGATTATTTCTTCTTGAATTTCAGTTGAAGGAAATTATTTAGTAATTGAATAATAAAACCATTTAATTTTATTATTATTTGGTTATTTATAATATTTTCAAGTAATATTAACATTTTCACACTCTGTTGTACTTAAATTAATTGATAAAATGTTTTAAGAAAATTTGACTTCATTTCTCTCTTCGGTCAGGAATCTATTTTCTTCCAAAAACATATTTTATAAAGATGTTTTTAAACTTTTAAAAATGTTTTATAAAATTAATTTTCACCCATTTTTACTCTTTATATTGTTTTTAAAATAAATCTTATATCATTTTAAAAACAATTCTCATTTCTCTTTTACTAAAAATGTGAAAGTAATCTTCTTGTCGTTTTATAAACAATTCACTTTTTCTAACATTTTTATAGAAAAATTGGAATTTTATTTTTAACTTTTATAGAATTTATAGGATTAGAGGCATCATTACTATCATTTATTTGAATCTTCCATTACATGTTTATAAAGATACCTTTAAATATGTTTTTTTCTTAAGATTCTGAAAATTATTTTTTTAAAAGTGATTTTCAAAGAAAAGTATTTTGAAATGTTTTAAGTTTTAAAAGTGTTTTTCAAAATTAAAAGGATATATTAATCATGATTTTTTTCGAATATATTTTTATGATATTTCTATTCATCAATGGAAATAACCCTTTATTATTACTCTAATGGTTATATGTTGATACCACCCTTATTCTTCCAATGGATAGTTTATGATCATTTTTACCAAGGATAGTATTGAAATTCAATCCCTTGTTTCATTTTGTAGTCATTAACTTCCCCTTAAAATATTCACTTTCCTATGATAATTAGATATTATAATTCCCCAAATACCCTTATTTTTTTATCATTGATATTTTATTACTTAAATCATATACCATTTTCACATATGGTGTTTACATTTAAAGTTATATAGGGAAATATTGATAAATATGTATTCTTTTCTCAATATGTATATTTGATAAAAAGATACATTTTTTTATGAATTATATCAATTATTTGATAGATGAGGAATGCTTTGGACCAGAAAGACCTATGTGAGGCTTGGTTTATGATATCCCCTTGATGCATCAGTAATCTCATGGGATTAATCAGTTGGATATCCTTAGTTAAATCGGTTTTTACTCATTAGTTTTAAACTATATTGAGAATAGATCTTGATGGTAAAGGTATCATGTGCATGAGAAACTTGATGCTTGGTAATTAATAATTTACCTCATTTAGAATTCATTTATTATTATCCATGATATTTTCACAATGATATTATATTTGGATGAATTTCACTCTCTATTTATTTATTAAATGACATTTTTTAGTTATTTACCTTTCTATATTGGTTATTCATTATCTATATATGATTGTTTGTTTATTGATTACATATCATGTGTTTTAGTTATTTACCTTTACATTGATTATGCTAGTCAATTTTTTAAATGGAATGTGTGTTCAGATATTTACCTTCCCATATTGTTCATTCCTTATTAATTATGCTTAATTTATTCATGATATATTCCATTATACTTAACCTTTACTAAGCATTTGATCACACCCTTATTTTTTTTACTTTACCAGGAATCCATGAAGTGAACTAAGAAATATATACAATAATATGATAGATGGAATAATGATATTATCAAAAAAATATGTTATAATTTTTGTATTAAAATATAATATGGGAACCATGTACATATCTATTTTACTTAGACTACTAAACTATTTATTCCTTTAGAATGCATTCCTTGTATATTATCCCAATTTAATAAAGGATACATCGGCTCTAGGCTACTAGGGTTGGGTTCAATACACATATTGGTATATGCAGATATTGGGATTTATAAAAAATGGCCTAATGCCACAAAAGAAAAGGGATAGGGTGTCATACACTTTGTGTATCCTTCGATCTGAGTTAAATACTATTTTTATTCAATAGTTGGAACACTGATAGAATTTATTCAGTCACTATTTATATGTGAGTTGAATGTTTAAATAAATCTTTATTCGAAATACCATGAGTAGTATATATATATATACTGAATGAATAAAATATTTTTTATTCAAGGTTTAGTAAATTCAAATTAATATGGTTAGGGTAAGTTAAATGTTTGATAATAGAAATGATATAACATATATCATTAAATTAAATATTATTTTATTTATGGATATTTATACTATCCCCAAGACAATCATGCATTATATAAATAATAACAATATTATTTTTAATAGATATGATATTTTTTATGGATTATTATAGAGACCCATACTTTTCATATATAAATATTACAACTTATTAGATTAATTTCAAATATATAATATTAAGATCCACACCAGAATCATATTGGTCTAGTATCTTAAGAAAATTGGACACATAAGAAACATTTTCATAATATATCTACATTGTATCCCACTTAGTTCTTCAAAACTAACACCCTTATTAGAAATATCATACTTAAGAATTTCATTCAAATATCAGGGAAGGGAAACAAAAGAAAGGTTGAGCTTAGATTCTTAGTAAGGGTAAACAAGGGAGAAATCGATGATTACAAAAGTATAATATGAGTATAAGGGTATGAGAAAAATATCTTAACATTTTAAAACCATATATTGCATATCATAGATCATAATATCGAGTCATGGAATAAATTTTGATAGTTAATAAGACATGTATCATAAAGGAATCAAATAACATGAGACATTAGATCATAATATTGGTATACTATATAGATTTTTAGTATAGTCATAATCATATAAAATAATTTTCTTAGTAGTCATGGCCCACTTCCAAGACAATCATTGTGGAATGGTTCTAATCCCTATTCCATTATATAAATCAAGGTTCACTAATGTAGACACCATGAAATGTGTTCCATGAACTTCTCTACAAAATTTACGATGTGAACCACATGTAGACACAAAATGATGAGTTTAAGTAGAAATACGTATTTATTCGAGAAAAAAGAGTAAAATGGATTTATATGTGCCATGACACAAAACATAATAAATTGGGATAAAAAATTTTATAACGCAAATATGGATTTTTCATGGGGTTCAATGATGGTAGTGAAGGGATTGGCTTGGAGGGCTTAGACAACAATGTAGCACTAAGCCCAAATAGGGGTGTGGTGGTGCGACTCCCATGGTATAGAGCAGTTGTTTGGACTAAGTCCCCAAAAACACTGTCATCGTGTAAGGTACCTATCCGTGACCTACCTACATGCCACTCACTTGCACAGACAAACAAATTTGCCTTGGGTCTCATATTTTCCTATACATAGACCCTTGTGGAATTTATTTGGATGGAAAAATTTCCCTAAAGGCCGATTGCTGCTCTGATAATCCTAGTACTTTGTTCAAGTACTCCAAAACCTAAAAGGTAGTTTCCTAATGCCTAAAAAGAGGGAATAAAATGGGGAGAGTGAGACTGAATTCCATTAAGTTTTAATAATAAACAACACTTACATGACTCATTCACCCAAACTCCATGATTTAAGAAGACTAACACGATTTTCCCTTCCTCAAATAGGAACTTGTGCTACTCACTTATGGGAACACCTATAAAGACCCTGAAGGATTGAGTCAAGTCTTTCCTAAGTGTAGTCAATTGGGTTGTTCATCACCTATGGTGCCATCAGTTCTCCCATGAATACTTGTGCAGAACACCCTTGCATTAACCAAATTGGTTCTCCATACCCTTCACTATGTGTGATACTTTTGTGAATCCTCCTTAAAATCCACTCATAGAAAGGCTTATCCTTCTCTGGCTCCCTTTATTGGAAGGGACTATCTTAAAACCTCCACCAAGACCTCCTGATTTAAAAAACCTTATGGAAAGGTACATCAAAATTTCTCCCATTTGGATCTGGATTTCTATGGTCAGAGGTTTCACACACTTGTTCTACTATAGGCTAAGGATCCTCAAGGCCTCTATAGATATGGATATATAAGGTAACATGGATTATTACCCCATGGAAAATTTTGAGGTGTTATCAATATCAGATTATGGGGATTGGAATCCATCCATACTTTGCCATCTCCAAGATCTGAAGCCTCCGATTTGTAGTAGGAAGGGTAAATATTATGCTTGTGTTTCCTATTGACAGGGAATAACATCCTCCTCCCTCACTACATGAAAAATTTTAGGGAATAAATTTTTGTGTAAGGCCCTAGATTTTCTTTCCAGAGGTTGTACCTTTTTTCTACTCTCTACCTCCTAGATACTGAGTCATAAAAGGGATGGGTACTTGTGCCCTCTCCCCTCTCACCTTGGAATCTGTCACCTTCATTCCTTTCTTACCTTGGAATGTCGTCCAATGTAAAGAGAATAGAGAGAAGTGTCGTGTCCCTTAAGTCTTCTGCCATAGCCCCAACCTCTTCCAAGGTCACATCAGCCTCTTCCACCACCATCCTATTTCTCTTACATCATCAAAGTAAGGAAAGTGTGTGGTTTGAAAAAAATATAATAATTCATCTTATTTATCACATTGATCATGACTCACATGAGATTAGAGGTTAGTGATGATCATGAAAACCACATAATCTACATGAATAACTTAAATATAAGAACTTTTGATTAATACTAATCAGGATACGTAGGAATCCCACTAAGGGACCAGGCTCAATGGGAATACTCTTTAGGAATAAGACCCAATAATAATTACCTTAATCTAGGTATCATCCTCTGAAATAAACCCCAACTTAATCCCCCTATATCACCATGACTGAAAACATATATCATGGTCCCTTTATAGGGGATATCATTCTTAGGAGTAAGCACCAACATACCATCTGAAAGGGTCGTAATACCCTGTGAGACATACCCTTCAGGGCCTCCATAGGTATGGGTCCTCATGAATGTACTATGAGAACTCTAATTCCTACTAACTGGGATATGTAAGAATCCCACTTAGGGCCCAAGATCAATGGGAATCCTCCATAAGAATAATACCCTATCATAATTCCCTTAATTTGGGTATCCTCCTCTGGATTAAACCCCAAGTTAAGCCCCCCATATCACCATGAGTGAAAAAAAATCTCTCATGGTACCTTCCCAGGGGATATCCTTATCAGGAGTAAGCCCCAACAAATCAACCCTCTTCCCCCTGGGCTATATCGCCAACTGGGTTTATCTCAAATTGGAAGCTCATATATGTTCTATGTTCCTTGGTATGCTTAGGTATAAGTGACACACCAAACTTTGACTAGGAATCTTCTTCCTAGATGTCCTTACCACATAACATTAAACTGTATGATTGGGTCCTTATCACATGAACTTAAAAGGTACAATGTGTCCCATTAAGTGATGCTAAACTATGTGGGTTATGATTCCTTTCATAAGGATATGTAGGAATCCAACCTATGGATTTGATCCCTATATCATAACAACTTTCATCTCCCAGGATGATGATAAACTCCAGAGAGACATTCATCTACCTGGATGACCATAAACTCTAGAGTGCCCCAATACATGGCTAAAAAACCCATATTGTTGTAATAATGACTAGATATTCTATACACAGTGTATAAAAGGATACTGTCAATAGATAAGCTCAGATATATACAGATATATCCATTGATGAAGAACATAGAATACATATGAACGATTCTGAATTCCATATAATCTAATAATTGACTGATAATTTGGGACGAACCAAATCATAAATGTGAATTAATGAACATATCTTAAATCTATAAGATATTCCTGGCATAGGAAATAATTCACCCCAAAAGGGTTTTATAAGCCCAACCTCTCATACTCTTGACCAATGCGAGTCTTTAAGAATTGTGGGTCAAAATCCATAACAAGTGTCTGCATTTGGAATGTAGGTACCTATGGATACAGAACCATTGGGTTCTTTTTATTCAACAAAATCCCATTAGAAACCATTTTAAAATAATGATTTCCCCAATGAAGTCACATTTTTGATGGAAACAATTACCAAGGCTCTCTTAGTGGATAAAGTCCCTTATAGAACTGGGTTCACCACCAATTCCAATTTGGTTTATCTATTGAGACATAAATACATACCCAAAACATTAGAGGGATATATAATTCTTGTCCCACCAATAACATAATGAAAATTATATAGATTTGTTACATAAGATCATAATAAATTAATCATATAATAACCTAAGAAAATGAAATGGGTTTCATAACCATTTCATCAGGACGTAACCTATAGAAAAGAAATAGGTTTAAAAAATAACTTGACAACATAATCATAAACTATAAAAAAAAGAATAATGATGGTCATCTTGGATTTTATCCTCAACAAAGAATAAGTAACATAAAAGGATGTTATCATAAAAAAATTCCTTTAAAAGAACACTTGAAATAGTTTTTATGGAAAATACCCCTTTCACTTTGAGATCAATTATTTAAAATCTAAAAATTTATAAAATATTATCAAAATTATTTTATTGGAAAATAAACTAGGAATATTATAAGGGAATAATAAAATAATTGAGTGGTCATGATGGAAGGAATTTTTTTTTTCTATATTAGTTAAAAGAAAATATTCATTTTATACTTTTGTAAAAAAGTCAAAAAATAACTAGTTTAGAAAACGATAAGAAGAATCCTTTTATTTTTTTTTAAAGTTTAAAACATTTTTGAAAATTAATTTAAATAATTATAGGATAATATAAAATAAATTATTGAATGTTTTCTAGAAAACATGGTCATGGAAGAAAATGGGTTTTCATCTGAAGCAAAAAATAAAATAGATTTTCCTTAAAAACATTATTTTGTTATCTTAAGATATTAAAGAGAGGAAAATGAAAGGAAATTATTTATTCGATAAAAATAAAAATTGGAGAAAAAAATTCATGTCATCCTTGAGAGGTATATAATGAAATTTCATCATTATAAACATATTCATAATCAGTCCTAGTAAATAATGAGTTTGTAACATAAAACACTTACCACTTTGATAAATTTTAAATTGTAAGCCACATGAAAGTATAAATTCAAATAAAACATTAAATATCATGAATATTAATAAATTAATTACATAACATATCAAATTCCATTACTTAAACCTCATAAAATAAGATAGGTTCATAGCATAACATATGTCATAAAGAAAATACTTTGATATAATAAACCCTTACCTCGAGTTCTACTTTATTTAAAATTGTTCTATCCTCTTATATAATAAATTTAAATTTATTATAATTCTAAAAAAAAATTATATAAATACTTATAATATTAAAATTATCCATTTATAACATTTCAAAACCCATTTTTCAATAATTTCTTATTAAAATCATCGTTATCGACTGCTAATTGTTTTGTTTTTTTCATAAGAATTTTGATTTGGTAGTTTTGGTTATTATAATTTGATCATTGTTCCATCATCTCCAAGGTGTTAATAATGATATTAATATAATATATATTCAATATATATATATATAGTTATATTTATACCCAAAATTTGGAGATAGAAAAATAAATTACACCGTATATGGAGATGGTAGGTCATACGTACAATGAACGTTGTTTTCGCATTTCAATAGACTGAATGAAAGAAAGGTAAATAATAATTAACATTTATAAAATAATTATTATATCATATAAATAATATATATTAATAAAATACATCCTTATTACCATATATATAAATTATAAATAAAAAAATTAATCACATCACTTCGTGGAGGTGGTGTCCACACGTACACATGAGCAAGGTAACTGTTTTCCAATAGTTTGAAAGGTAAAAAGGTAGATACATTATTATCATTAAATAAGAATAATTATTTAATAAATAATATATATATATATATATTAAAATCATCATAATACTCATCCATAAAATATTATGATGAAAAATAAATTGTATCATTATGTGGAGACGGTAAGCCATACGTACACATGAGCGATGCATTCACTTCTCATTTGAAGATAGAGAGGGTTGATAATGGTTGATTCAAAATAATAATATAATTTAAGTATATTTATTAAAATTTAGTTATTATTTTATTATAAATACCATATATTTATAAGAGGTAAAAGAACAAGTAAAAAATAAAGTGACGGGTTAAGGTGATTACATCTTATTTGAAAGAACTCCTTTAGATATCCTCTTAAGGATCCTAGGGTTGGTATTTTGGGATTACTAGAACCTATATAATATGTATATGGATGTTAAGAAGATAAATTGGTAGTGTTTTGTCGATCAATAAGGTTCAAATTGGTATAAATAAGAGAAGGGAGGGGTTCCATTTTATAAGTGAGGGTAGGGGCAGTCTTGGAATTTCTTAAAAGATTAAAATATAAAAATATAATTCTCTAGAAAAACACTAAAAAATAGATAAAAATTTGAAAATAAGTTATAATTTGGTTTAAATAACATAATCCAATAAAATTGGTCAGGTTTAGGTGGTGTTTTAAACATTATCACTTGGTTTCACCCCTTAGTTAACCTATTTTAAGTCAGGGTTAAAATTTTTCTTATATGGTAAAAATTAGATTGTACATGGGAAAAAGTTGAAATTTAAATCCATATATTATCTACCTTTTAATATTTCAATATTTTTATTAAGGTTAATTATTTTAATAAATTATTATTTTCATAAAATATCATTAATGTCATTTTGACAGTATTTCATTTAATTTGACACTAAAGACACCACGACAAAGATAAAAATTGAATATAATCCTTTAGTATAATAATAATATGTTATATTCATCTGTTAAATTCGTTTAACATTATAAATAACTCAAATTATATTATTTTTAATATTTTTAATACCATTTATTTTATTTTTATATTAATTAAAAAAAACTGTAGTGGGGATGCGTAAGCATTTATGGTATTTATATAATTACTAAAAATTCTAAATAAATTACCACTATTTAAATAATTTCATTATTCTAAAAATTATAACTAATATTCGTGCACAAAATTTTTCCCCTATGTTAACACATAATATATATTAAATAGTAATAGAGTGTCGTTTTTTATTTTTCTTCGCTTTAAATATTATATGGGTCATTTTCATGGAAACGTGTCCCTTAAACAACTATATTTTAAGCCTAAGGTAATAAGGGTATAAATAAATTCATTAAATAATAATTAATATGTAAAGTTTTGATCTTAGAATTTATATTTATCCTAGTTTAACTATAACACCCCAATCTTCCACAGTACACTTCCTTTTTAAATAATTCAAGAGGGTGCGATGTACGCAACACCGAGTTCAAACACACCACAAACTATCAAAATAACCATTTAAAAAGTATTTATTAATAGTATTAACCATAATTTTAATTTTATATATATCGCATATAATTTTAACATTCATCTTTTGTGTTTTTTAGACAAAATATAATAACAAATTCAATTTTTCAAATAAAAGTAGTATTTTTCAAAAAATGTATTTTTTCCACCTTTTAATGTAGAACCCTTTTTAAATACAATATTTGAAATTTTTATATATTAAATTTTATTTAATTAAATTATTATTTATAATTGGGACATAAAAATTTAGTTTGGATAATTTTTTGGTACTTATCTCTTAACTTTTATATTTTGATGAATAGTAAAAAATACTAATTTTTAATTGAAAAAAACCTTTTTAATCGAAATAATTTATAGTGTTAAATTATACATTTGAGTGGTTTAAAAGTATAATTAGATTTTATTTTTATAATTTAATATAATTTAGGTCATTGGAAGCAATTTTACATTTAAATTGGACACAAACACATGTCAATCTTTTGATAGCTTTTACTTCTTAAAAACCCAATTTTTGGTTTTCACAACGGGAATTAATTTTAAATTAATTACTGCAACTTTAGTGTTTTGAATTTGAAAAAATGGATTCCATATTTATAATCATATGGTCCAAATTTTTTAAATAGGTACCTTCTATTTTTAGACATTATGAATAGTAATTATTTTTATTTATCATGGTTAAAGGGAAAACCGGGTAAATAAGGGTAACAAAAAGTAATATTATAATAATTTTAAACTACCCTAACACGTGTCCTAATACTATTGGATGATTTATATTCTACCATGGTCATAATTAGGCTGAAAGTTTAGAATTTGTGGACCACTTGGGTGTGATAATGACATGTAATAAAAATTAATTAAAAGTAAAGATAATTATAACATAAACATATATATTTTACTAAATCAATTTTAATATAGGGTTATATAACTGATATCTATGTCTATAAATAGTAATTAGAAATATAAGAATATTTTCTAAATCATTATATTTTATTTATAATTTTTATACATTAGATATATATATATATATATATATATTTATTTATGAAACAATTATGATGAAGTGATTACCTAATTAATAAAAGATTCAAATAAATGAATTTATAAATATTAAAATAAATGTAATTTGAATATTTTAATGCCATACACGAATTTTATGGATGAAATTGAAATATTAGGGATTATTTAATTCCTTTTTTTAAGGAATAAATTTTTTATGACCTTAACAAAAATCAATTACTAAATAGTGTCAAAATTGACATAAATTAGTTTTTAAAACAAATACTATTTTATTAAATGATATAAAAATACTAAAAATATGAAGTTCGACCAAAAAAATTTGATAGTGAAACAAATTTCATAAATTATATAGTTTAGGTTCTATTGAAATTTTATAGTAATGATATTAACCATATAGTATAAAAATACAAGAGGACATGGTAAGAGTTAGCTTATTTTACAAAGGGTTAAATCTAAAAGATAAGGTTATTTTTTCCCTAAGCATGTCTAAAACCTATTACTTGAGATTATTTAGACCCATAATCATATTATAATAGAAATAAATCAATTTTTAGCTATTATAATCAGAAAATAAATTTATAATAAATTAATATTTCAAGGTTTTCCTAAAGTACCCCTCACTTCTCTTATAAAAGGGCACCTACATTTCTATTTAATTCACACCTCCAAAGCCCTTTTGATCGACCAAAACTGGACCAAATATCCTACCAAATTCCCTAAATTCATTTTAGAGGCTAAAATTTGAGCATAAATCCAACTTAATTATTCATTTTTGGCAAATCAAAAAGAGACACCCGAAGAAGAGGTAATCATTTTATCCCTTCTTTCAAAATTCATTTATTCTTCTACTTACTCTTACTAAGTTGTTACCATAAGAAAATAATAACTCTATAATATAATATATTATGATATTTTTTTAAGATTATGGGGAAACCATATTCCTCTTTTTACCCATCCTATGAAAAATAATACCACCATGCGTGCGTACGCACGACTTACCGTCTCCACACAGTGGTGTAATTTTTTTTTCATGTACACATTATTTATATGGGTATAAAGATGAATATAATGGATTTAAATAATAAATATAACATGATATTGATTCATTAAAATTCATATTCCATCCAATTCTATACCATTTAATCATTAAAGGAACAATATTGTCGCTCGTGTGTATGTATGGCCTACCGTCTCCACGGTGCAATGAGAGTCATTCTACACTTTAACCATTCAAGAATTATTATAAAAAATATATTATTCATAATTGTGAAATATATGACATAATAAGTCCATTTTAATGATATATATATGTATGTACATATATGTCATTCATTTACTTCCATTCAATACGATAAGAAAACGAAAACAACGTTCATGCGTACGTATGACCTACCATCACCATGAACAGTGTATTCCATTTTATATATCTATCTATTATATATATTTATATTATTAATATATATGATATATAAATCATATTATACATTCTAGAATTAAGTAAATAATTATCTAAGTAATATGATTAAGAATAACAAGTCAAAACACATACAATAAACAAAGCCGTATTACCCAAAATGTTGTATTAACTTGGAATTGTTAATAAATGGGTAATATAACGTCATAAAAGAATAATATATGATATAATAAATATTATTATGATTCTAATATAAGTTAATAATATGTTTAAAAACATTATACAGGAGTTTCAGAGTCGTACAAAGAGTATCAGACTTAAGGTAAGGGTTAATTATTGTTTCTTATTATTATCTGAGATTGTTTATGTGTAAGTATTTACTAGGACATATTTATCATCCATGACCATGTTTCATAAATTTTTTTTCAAAAGGAATATTATAAAGTTTTATGGAAGGGAATCCTTCACTAGATCATCATTTTAAATGTTTTAAAGATTTATTTTTACAAATCTTTATAATTATTGTCAATGTTTTCAAAATGATTTTAAGGATTTATTTACATTGACATGATTGTTTTAAAATTTCAATTCCATTAAAAAGTTTTAAAGTGGTATGGGAAACATTGATTCCAAAATATGTTTTAAATTACTTATTTTTATAAATTGTGTGACTTTTAAATGATTTTATGAAAAAGGGATATTTCTCTCAAAGAGTTTTACTGATCATTTTAAACCATATCAACATCATTTACTGGGTATTATTCTTGATTGAGGTTGATTTATTATAATACAAACTTCCATATTTTATTTAATGAGTTATGATATGTTTGACTATAGATGTGCTATTCATGGTTTATGGTTAAAGTATTGACATTTTGTATTCTAGTTTTAATACGAATGATTATGTTATGTTTCACCCTTTTCATATGAGGAATGCATTAGACTTAGTAAGTGACGAGCATGGACCGCTATAGCCCCATCATCAGGTCTCATGAGAAAAAATAGTATCTTGGCATAAGGCCTCAATAAAATATTTGTGAATGTTCTTGGCACAAGGCCTTGACTGTAACGACCTGAAATTTTGAATAAATCTTGTTTCATAATTTTGTGTGTTATTATTTTTTTTATACTCAACAAAAATGTTTCATTTGATAACATGAGTATAATTAAAATGAGACCGTTGGGTTTTTGACTGTTATATGACCATTGGTCAATATGACCGCTGGAAACTAAACATTTTGATTATTGTCTCTAAATACAAGTAATCTTGGTTAATTAATATAGAAAGAAGATTCGATGACCTCACCCAGTAGTCTTGGACCAATCGAAGCCCATCTAACAGAACTTGGGAAGGAGGTATCACCACTGGGCTTTTCTCTGGACCAAACCCAAGCCGAACTTCATCGTGTGAAGTTAGAACAGAATCGCCTTCGTGAGAAGTTCAAACTGATAGAAATTACTACTCGTGCGATGTTGGCCAAACCTCCCTCGGATTCTCTCACCTTAGCACACCTTACACTTAGGTCCTATGCTGGTGTGATAAGGGGCTATGTAAGGAGACCGTAACTACCATGTGTAATCCTTTGTTTTAAATAAAAATTTTGATTTCTTCTTATGATGAAGTTTATGAATTTTCAAATGAACGGATAAATATAGTATGCATATTTTTGATGAATTTTAGAAAAAGGATATTTTAAAAATGTTTATATAAACCTTAAATAATTAAAAATGTGTAATGATTTTCAAAAAATGGTGTTCTAAAATTATGTTCAGTATAAAATTTAGAGTCTAATAAGATCAAAATAATTTTTGATGAATAGTAAATTATGAATAGTGATTTTATGCTTAGGATTAGTAATGTGACCAAATGGATTATTAATCTCACTTAAAGAAAGTATTAATATAATCTAGGCACATTGATTAAGTAATGTGATTCAATAAAATGGTTAAATAATGGTTTCATATATTATTATTCAAGAATTAGTTTTTTCAGGTGAATAGTGTTTTTAATTAAAAATTTAATTAAAAATATTTAGAAAAATATTTTTATAAAATAGATTTCATTTTTGAACTCAGAGTGTCGATATTATGTTATGGTAATTTTTGGGGATTTTTCTGAAAAAATGAATTTTTGGTGAATAGTGTATTTATTTAAAAATTAAATTAAAAATATTTAGAAAATTATTTTTATAAAATGAAGTTCATTTTTGTAATCAGAACATCGATATTTGTTTAAGGTTAAAATTTGGGATTTTTCTGAGAAAGTTGAATTTTCAGTGAATAGTAAAAATACAGTTTTAGGGTTTCAGTATGTTTAATGGCATCATAACTGTGTCATGATGATGTCATGAGATATTTTAAGGGTTTTCCGACCAAAGGTGATGAATTATTGTATTGGGGGACCCATGTGGCCTAACTCCATGGTAAATGCCATGGGAGAGCACATGGTTTTGAGAAAAGCACTTGTGAGGTGTCCCTTGGCCATTAATGCCTTGTCCCCTCACTTTCCCTATAAATACCAAGACCTCCTCTCATCCATTCGACTCCAAAACCATCCTCAACGAATTTCTGGTCTCCTTAACTCCCAAAGAGTCCTCCCAAGGTGCCCCCAAGCCCTCAAGGTCCAAACCTTTGAGTTTTAAGAGTTACGTTTTAAGGTAAGGGATCCGACCCCTCTCTTTCTTTTCAAGTGATCTCTTTTTTGTAATTTCTTTTATGCTCCATGTTATTATGTTGGTGGATGTTATTTTATATTCATTATACTGTAATTTTTATGTTCATATTATGAGAGAACCCCTCTTACTCTCATCATTTCATTTTATGAAAGTTTAAGTGGCGCCGTTAGGCTGCCGAAATATTTGTAACAGATTCTTTCACCCTTCTCATTTTCAAGTTCTATTTTTTTGTCAAGTCTTTCAAGTTACTTTTTATTATGTTGGGGTATGATATCTATATCTATCATACTGATATTTTATGATCATATGATGAGAGACCCAATTTGATCTCTTCAATTCAGTATTTTGATGTTTTAAGTGGCGCCGTTAGGCTGCCAAATTTTTAAGTGGTTCTTTCACCTTTCTCCTTTTTCAAAGTTCTAATTCCATGTCAAGTCTTGTAAGTTACTTTTTATTATGTTGGGTTATGATCTCTATATCTATCATACTGATATTTTATGATCATATGATGATATACCCCATTTGATCTCTTCAATTCAGTATTTTGAAGTTTAAAGTGGCGCCGTTAGGCTGCCAAATTTTTAAGGGGATTCTTTCACCCTTCTCATACTTTTCAAAGTTCTACTTTCATGTAAAGTCTTTAAAGTTCCTTTTTAATTATGTTGGGGTATGATCTCTATATCTATCATACTGAAATCTTATGTTCACATGATGAGAGACCCTATTTGATCTTTTCAAATCATTTTTGTTGAAGTTTAAGTAACGCCGTTAGGCTGTCGAACTTTCATAAGAGAAATCTAATTTTTGTATTCCTTCCATGTTTTTTCATTTCAAATGCCATGTCCTTAAAATTTCATTACCATGTTCATATATCCTTCTTATTATGTTCCTCTACTGTTTTATGGGTCATTTATGAATGTTTGACCCATGTCCCCTCTCTTTTCAATGTTTTCTGAAAACCCAAAACATAGCCGTTATGCTGCAAAATTTTCGTCTCAAAATGCCTCTCTCTTTTCTCAAAATTATTGTATGTTATAAAGTTAATACTCAAAGCTCTTATTTCTACAGGTGTATTCACATATATATATCAAAATTTTCTATTTTAAATTCTTGGATTTACGTACATGAAACCCGCTTTCCCTTTCTGTGGGTTTTAAAGTGACGTAAAGATCATGTCTTTAAAGAAGTTTTTAAAACGTTATGATTATGAAATGAAACCCATTTATTTTATGCTATATGGGTTATTTATGAAATGTTTGATGATGATATATGTGGCTCACATGATAATAAAGGGAAATTTAAGGGTGCTCCCTGATAGCGCTCCAATGCATTGGGTAATGATGTAACCACTAGAGATTACAATTTTCACGATATCTTGGTGAATAACCTTGGTAATTTTCAAATGACATCTTGGGGATGGACCTTGGTTATATGTTCATGATTTTATATGTTAAATGATGTAGCCACATCTTAAAGTTATGAAAAATGTTATTTTTATTATGATATTCCACATGATTTCTTTCTCATGCCTTAAAGTTCTTTTTCATGACATAGTTGATGTATCTCAAGTTCACATGTTAAATGATTCTATTGTTCCGTTACTGGGCCTTCTTCTCACCCTTTCTTTTGATGTATGTCCCCAGGTTATGAGATGCAGTAATGAACCTAGGATAAACTTAAGTAGAAGCCTTTAAAGTGTTTAAGAAGAATGTTTTATGTTGTTTTCATGTATTATGTTCCTGGTTTCCAAGACACTAAACCTTAAAGATCCTCAGTTTTGTGTAATGTAATGAAAGTTTATGTTATAAAAAGGCGGGATGCTATATTGACATAGTAGTTATTATGTCTGGAATTATGCATTCCCTCATTATGAAATTAGTTATTACATGTGATTATTCAACTAGTAGAATGTCTATGTTCATTTTTATATGGTAATGTTTGATTTATTTTTTCCATATTATGTTAATTTTTATTGTTTAAAAGGATGATATTTTTATTATACATCTTGTCTTAAAATTTTATAGCTTCTGCTGAATTATTTACCCATACTGAGCATCTGATCTCACCCCTTCTTATGTTTTATTTTCCCAGGATTCCATGAATTGTATTATAATTGATATGTAGGATTAAGATAGGGGAATTATGGCATTATCAAAGTATTATTTATATTATCTATTATGTTATAAATTTTAATTTGAAGATAATGTATTTAATATATTTTCCAAGACTGTTAAACTGATCAGTCCTTCGGAACTTGATTCCTTGTAATCATGACAATGTATTAAAATAATGCACTAGCTCTGAGCTTCTAGGATTGGGGCGTTTTAGTTGGTGTTAGAGGAAGTTTAGAAACAACCTTGGAAATAGATTTGAAAAACTTAGATTAGGGATCATAAACCTATGATTGACTTTGTGGATAAGTATAAAATAACCCCCTAAAATTTTAGTAATGATCATGGATAACCTATGATTAAACATAAGATGTTATAGATTGAAAGTACCTTCCTTTGATTATGTGGTTTTCATCAATGAGATATGTTTCTCACCCTATGCTTTCTGGTCTTAGTTAATGGATGAAACTGAAAGGAATAGGATTAACATTGAGTTTGATGGAAAATCTAGTGATTTTGAGAAAAAAATTGGTTAATGTCTGGAGAGAAAGATTTTGTGACTATGCCGAATCAGTTATCATGATATTTGATTAAAATTTTTATCTTTTATAAAATTCATAATTAATTTCATAATAGTAAGATGAAATTTTATAAATTTTCAAATTTTAAGAATCATAGAGGAAAGAAGATTCAGTTTTCTACATGTCAGGAGGAAGGTAAGAAGAACCTTGAGGAATACCTCAAATGGAGGGGAAGATGTTATCTCTACGGGAAAAAGGGTGATAGAGTGACCAATTTTTATGGAGTTCAATGTCTCATCTATGGAAATCATGGGAATTACCCAACTCAGTTCCCAGATATAAGAACCTACCTCTAAACCAAGGAAGGACCTATTCCATGCCAACCATTAAATTGGAAATATTATAGTATTTATGTTTTTGAATCCAAGAATTATGAATAAGTGAATTATATAAGGAGTATTCAGTTTATTTGTTTTGCTAAGGATTTTCAATAATATGTTGAATAGTTATAATGGACACAAATATTTATTTATGGATAATATTATATTTGGAGAACATATGATTAAGGTAAATACAACCCTTAATATGTTCCTTATGTTAAGATAATGATGTTTGGATAAAGATATGTTGGATTTGAATAAGTAAATTGGATGATTCTAGTTTCTTGAGAACAAATTTTGGATTTGTCAACAAGAGGGTTATGCTATCATGGATGAAGTGTACAACTTTTTGGGACTTAAGGAATAATCCACTATGTTTTGGAATGAGGAAACATGAATGTTTTCAATAAGTATATCTGATAATTCAGGTTGTTACCGTGAATCAAGATAATACATGATGAAGGTGTTCACATGTTGGAATGTGACAACCAATAACTACCCTATGAGATAAGGGATATAAATGCCAAGATGATTTTGTTCACCTCTTTCTAAATTTGTAGATTTTTAGTTTTTGGAAGGATTGTAAAGTTTTATATTTATGGGTAGTATAAGTTTCAATATAGTTGAAGTTTTTTAGATTAATGTATAATCTCACTGTAGGTGGATTTATTCATATGTGATAACCTGTGTTAACTTTTTTTGTGATATATGGAATGAATTATCATTCTATTTATGGATCATATGATCTTCCAGTACTTCAGAAATGGAAAATTCAAATTAATTTCCTTGAATAAGAGATGAAGTGGAAATTGTTCAAGGCATGAACAATGGTGATTTTGTACTAAAATCAAGTAATTATTTCTTCTCATGTTCTTTAACTTTAGGAAAAGGATCTTGAGAACCAAAATTGTTTTCCTAGTACTTTCTTTTGCGATGATCAAATGGTCCCTTGGATCATCACAAATTTATGGCTTTCCAATTATTAAATTTCTCCTAATAATATTCTCTATCACTCGATATCATAACTTTATGGTTAGTTTTCTCTTCCATATCCATGTTTTTCTACATGTAATCCTAGTATGTGTTATTAACAATAACCTTCATACTTACCTTTCTTTATTTTAAAATAGAGGCCTCATTAATCCATTTTTCGATGTGGGATTTTAACTAAGATATTTTGAAATGTCAAACCCCTAGTTTTAAATGCCATGTTTAAATTGTGAGTATGCAATTTATTGAAGGAGGGGATAATGTAACACCCCAAGCTTTCATGGTATACTTCCTTTTTAAATAATTCAATAGCGTGCGATGTACACGACACTAAGTTCAAGCACATCATGAACTATCAAACTAGACATTTAAAAAGAGGTTATAAATAGTATTAACCACATTTATAATTTTATATATATCCCATGTAATTTTAACATTCATATTTTGTGTTTTTTAGACATAATATAAGGACAAATTCAATTTTTCAGACAAACGATGTTTTTTTCCAAAAAATGCAGTTTTTCCGCCTTTTAATGGAGAACCATTTTTAAATTAAATATTTGAAACTTTTATATATTAAATTTAAATAAATTAAATTTTTATTTAGAATTCGGAGAAAAAAATTTAGTTTGGATAAATTTTTGGTACTTTTTTGATAACTTTCATATTTTGATGAATAGTGAAAAATACTAAATTTTAATTGAATTTTTTTTAATCGAAAACATTTATATTATTATAAATTTGAGTGTTTTTAAAGTATAATTAGATTATTTTTTTATAATTCAATATAATTTTTGTCTTTTTAATTAATTTCACATTTAAATGGAACATAAACACATGTCAATCTTTTGATAGTTTTTACTTCTTAAAAACCCACTTTTTGGTTTTGACAATGGGAATTAATTTTAAATTAATTAATGAAACTTCTATGTTTTGAATTTGGAAAAATGGATTCCATATTTTGAATTATAAGGTTCAAATTGTTTAAATAGGTACCTTTTTTTGGACATTATGAATAGTAACTTCTGTAATTATTTTTATTTACCATGGTTAAAGGATAAATCAGGTAAATAAGGGTAACAAAAAATAATATTATAATAATATAAAACTACCCTAATACATTTCATAATAATATTTTATGAGATATATTCGACCATGATCATCCTTATGCCTAAACTTTGGCATTTGGGGACCATTTGGGTGTGATAATGACATGTTATAAAAATTAATTTAAAGTAAAGATAATTATAACATAAACATATATATTTTACTAAATCGATTTTAATATAGGGTTATATAACTTATATATATGTATATAAATATTAATTATAAATATAAAAAGATTTCCTAAATCATGGTACTTTATTTATAATTTTTAGACATTAGATAAATATATTTATTTATGACACAATTATGATGCAGTGATTACCTCATTAATGAAATATTCAAACAAATGAATTTATAAATATTAAAATAAATGTGATTTGAACATTTTCATGCCATAGATGAATTTTATCGATGAAATTTACATATTAGGGATGATTTAATGACTTATTTCTAAGTAATAAATATTTTATGACTTTAAAAAACATCAATTACTAAATAGTGTCAAAATTGACATAAATGAGTTTTTAAAACAAATAATATTTCATTAAATGATATAAATATCCTAAAAATCTAAAGTTAGGTCAAACAACTTGGATAGTTATAAAAATATCATAAATTATCCACTTTAGTTTCTATTTTCATTTTATAGTAATGATATTAACCATGTAGTAAAAATATACAAGAGGACATGGTAAGATTTAACTTATTTTACAAAGGGTTAAATATAAAATATATGGTTAATTTTATGACCTAAACATGTATAAAACATATTGGTTGAGAGGATTTAGACCCATACCCATCTTAGAGTAGAAATAAATCAATTTAGAGATATTATAATCTGAAAATAATTTTACAATAAATTAATATTTCAAGATTTTCCTAAAGTGCCCCTCACCTCTCTTATAAAAGGGAACCTCCCTTTCTATTTAATTCACACCTCCAAATCCATTTGGATCAGAAAGACCCTAACCAAATCACCCCAAAACTACACTCAATTAATCTTAGAGGAAAATTTTTGAGCATAGATCTAACTTAAGGAGTCCTTTTGTGCAAATCAAAAGGAGACACCCAAAAAAGAGGTAATCGTTTTATCCCTTCTTTCAAAATTAATTTCTTGTTATACTTGATCTTACTAAGTCATTACCATACCAAAATAATATATAAAATACATAATATATGATGAATTTTTTTTAATATTATGGGACACCCATATTACTCTTTTTACCCACCCTATGAAAAATAATACCACCATGTATGCGTACGTACAAATTATCGTCTCCACGCCACAGTGTAAATTGTTTTTCATGCACACTTTATTTATATGGGTATAACAATGAATATAATGGATGTAAATAATAAATATATCATGATATTTATTATTTAAAATTTATATTACATCCAATTCTATACCATTTAATCATTAATTTAATGATATCATTGCTCGTGCGTATGTACAGGCTACCGTCTCCACGACGCGATGTGATTCATTTCCCACTTTAACCATCCATGAATGATTATAAGAAATATATTATTCAAAATTATGAAATAGTTTAAATAATAAGTCTAATGGAATGATATATATATATATATATGTACATATATTTCATTCACTTACTTCCATTCAATACGATAAGAAAATAGAAACAACGTTCATGCGTACTAATGGCCTACCGTCTCCATGAATGGCATATTCCATTATATATATATATATATCTATTATATATATTTATATTATTAATATAATGATATATAAATCATATTATACATTTTTTAAGTAAGTAAATCATTATGATCAAGAATAACAAGTCAAAACACGTATGATAAACAAAGCAATATTACCCGAAATGTTGCATTAACTTGGAATTATTAATAAATGGGTAATATAAATTCATAAAAGAATAATATATGATATCATAAATATTATTATGATTCTTATATAAGTTAATAATATGTTTAAAAACATTATAATGGAGTTTTAGAGTCATACATAGAGTATCATACCTAAATTAAGGGTTAATTCCTCAATCTCATTATTATCCGAGATTATTTATGTGTGTGTATTTAATGGGACATATTGTTCATCCATATCCATGTTTCATAATATTTTTTCAAAACAAATATTTTAAGTTTTTATGGAAGGGACTCTTTAACTAGATCATCATTTTAAATGTTTCAAAGATTTATTTTTCAAAATATTTTTAATTAATGTTCACGTTTTCCAAATGATTTTAAGGATTTATTTATATGGAAATGATTGTTTTAAAATGTTAATTCAATTCAAAAGTTTCAAAGTGTTATGGGACACTTTGATTCAAAAATCTATTTTAAATGAATTCCTTTATAAATCATGTGACTTTTAAAGAAAAATGGATATTTCTCTCAAAGAGTTTTACTAATCATTTTCAACTATGTCAACATCCTTTACTGGGTATTATTATTGATTGAGGTTGATTTATTATAATACCATATTTCATATTGTATTGAATGAGTTATGATATGTTTGAATATGGATGTTTTATTTTTATACCATTCGTGGTTTTGTTTAAAGTATTGAAATTTCGTATGGTAGTTTTAATACGAATGATTATGTTATGTTTCACCCTTTTCATATGAGGAATTCATTAGACTTAGTAAGTGAAGAGCAGAGCCCACTATAGCCCCTCTATGCATTGGTAGGTCTCATGAGACAAACTAGTTTCTTGTCATAAGGCCTTGATAGAATATTTGTTAATGGTCTTGGCACAAGGCCTTGACGTAATAGTTATTATGTCTGGAATTATGCATTCCCTCGTTATGAAATTAGTTATTAAATGTGATTATTAGAATAGTGGAATGTCCATGTTCATGTTTATATGGTAATGTTTGATTTATTTTTTCCATATTATGTCATTTTTATTGTTTAAAAGGTTGATGTTTTTATTATACATCTTGCCTTAAAAGTTTATAGCTTCTTCTGGATTATTTACACTTACTGAGCATATGAGCTCACCCCTTCTTATGTTTTATTTTCCCAAGATGCTAATAAGTTTATTATAATTGATATACAGGGTTAATCTAGGGGAATAATGGTGTTATCAAAGGATTATTTATGCTGTGTATTATGTTATAAATTCTAACGTGAAGTTCATGTATGTAATTGGTTTTCCAAGACTGCTAAACTAATCGATCCTTTGGGACTTGATTCCTTGTAATCATTCCAATGTTTTAAAATAATTTACTAGATTTTTGATTCTGGGTTCGGGGTGTTACATTAACCAAATTTACCCCTTTTTGAGGTGATAAATTTTACCATGATTACTATTCAATATGCCTAAAAATAAAAGGGAACTATTTACCAAATTTAAACATCTTGTTTTCAAATATGTAATTATTTTTTTACTATTCTATTTTTATAAGTGTAATAAAATCAATTTAAAATAAGTTTGAAAAAATGTGATGAAAACCATTTTTTTTATAAAAATAGTTTTTTAGGCATCAAAGTGGGTTTATTCTTATCCCATGCCTAGAAAAAAATTAATGAATTTTAAAATGTTTAAATGAATATATAATATATAACTTTTATTAAAATAATTAAAAAATAGCGATTAATTTGATTTATTAATATAAAAACACATTGGGTGTATAAAAACAGTTTTTTAGAAAAACATCTTCTTTATTTTCAATTGTTTTTTATTTTCATTTATTATTAATTGATAACCAATGAGTTAATTTTATCCATAAGTTTTTCATAATTTAATTAGTACTATGAATACCCATCAATCCAATATCAAGGTGATAATTTTCACATTAAATAATATTATTTTAATAGATTATCACAGTTTGTTTAAACTAGATGTTTCATATAAAACAAGACATCAAAAAAATAAAATTTAACTAAAGTGAAATATATCACAAAATCTTAGGGTGTTACATTATACCCTAATTAAAATTAATTTCACCCTATAAACTCCTTTAATATGATATAAAAAAATTAGGATATATTTATTTGATTACATCCTTGGGTTTCCAAATAGATTCTTCAAATTTTAGATTCCTCTAGAGAAGTTTAACCAGGTGAGTAGTCTTGTTCGATGCACTTTATATCTATTATTCAAGATTTTTACCAGTTATTATTATTAGTAATTATCATGATCTAATGTTATGAACTTTGATTTCAGTACATGTGAAGGATCAAGTATGTAATTCCTTAAGAGAGATACATGGAACACATAGTGAACTTAAGAGAGGTTCTATGGAAGCACCAAATGATAATATCCCATCCCTACTTGATCAAGAATGTAAAATAGGGTAATATACATATGGATAAAATTTCCTTTATTTTAGAATCTAATAACATTTTTCCATGTATAAATTTTTGAAAATACATTTTCACAAAAATAAAAATCTAGATTTTTCCAGTGATTGTTAGCATAAATTTTCTGTCGACTCTGAGTTACCTTGATATTATACTGAATAACTCTAAATTTCCCTAATATTTATTTAGACACCACAGTTCCCAATTACTTTATTTATCCAAATGCACCTCTTCATTTTGGAGTTATTCATGACTTTCCATAGAGGGCATCATAAGGAGAAATCAAAATGCTCGAGTGAAAGTTATTATTATTAGAAAACAAGGCCAGAGGAAGGTGTTGATTTCAACCATATTTGAAATCCATATAACATGATCTAAACATATTATATAGGGTTTGAATGGTTCTATTAGAATGAAAATATTTCTAATTGTGATAAGATATAATCAAACTCAACTCTATATCCAGATCCTATTAAATACTTCACAAAAATTCAAGGTAAACCTCATATCCTGATGATATATAATATAATGTGGTACTCCATGAAAGCATACCACTTCCATAATATAAATTATGTAAAGATTATGAGGATAGAAATATTTTCTGTCATTAATTAATTGTGATAAATTTGTAAAGTGATCAACTACAACCCAAATAGCATTATAGCCTTTAGATGTTTTGGGGAGTTTGATGAAAAAACCATGGTGATGTTTTCACCATTTCTATTCTAGTATGGGTATTTTTTGTAATATCACCTTAGAATTATATCTCCCAGACATAACTTGTAAACATACTGGGCACCGAGACACATACTCATCAATACCTCTCTTCATGCTATCCCACTCTAAATACTCTTTGAGATCTCTATATGTCTTTATATTTCTAGGATGAATAGAGTATAATGAACTATGAGACTCATCAAATAGATACTTCTTTAATTATAATATGTAAATAACATATAAATTATTAACAAACCTTATCATTCCATCATATACATGTTTGAACTCAGGAACTTTTTTGACCGACTCTTTTAGTTCCACATCTTCCTTTTACACATCAATAATCCTCACATGGATTGATGGTTGAACACTCATTTAAGAAATATAATATTTTATCTATTAAATTATGATTTCTAGATCCATCCTTTAAAAATATAGAAATATTATATATTTTATGATCTTCATCATAGAAAATTTAGAGTGATTATTTCAACTCATAGAATTTTCAACCTTGTTCACTTTCTCAGGGTGGTAATGTATTAATAAATCAAAATATTTAATCAACTATAACCATATTCTCTATAAAATATTTAGCTATTTTATATAGAATATATAATTTAAAATTTTACGATCAATATATATATGACATATTTCTCAATAAAGATAATGAAAGTATGTCTTTATTCAAAAATTACCATAGCTAACTATAAATCATGAGTTTGGTAGTTTTTCTCATAAACCTTAAATTTTCATGAGACATAAGTTATAACCATATAATTATGAATGAGAACACATCCCAGTCCTTTATTTGATGCATCAATATAGATTAAAAACTCTCTTACACTGTAGGGTAATGTAATCAAAGTTGCACTAACTAATCTTATATTCTGTTCCTTGAAATTTTACTCACATTCATCTACCCAAAGGAACTTTTCCCCATTTAGTGTTAATTTAGTGAGTGGATTATAAATTAATGATAAATTCTCCGTAAAAAGTTGATAATATACATATAAACCAAGACAACTATATATCTTAGTCAAAGTGGTTGGTATGGGATAATGTTTAAAAACTTCCATCTTTGATGGATCCAACGATATACCCTCAATTGAGATTATAGGTTGGCTTGGAATGTTAAATTAAAATTCCCTTCCCCATAAATTGATGATTTCTTTATGTAAAGAAATACAATCCATGCCCAAAATAACATCAAATTAAACTAGAGGGAGAACAATGATATTCATAGGAAGAAAATTCTCACAAACATCAATCTAAGAAGAATAATATACTTATGATGAAATCATCATACCATCTGGGGTTTTCAGGGATAATTCAACATCTAATAATTAAGGTGGTACTATGACACCAATTTTAAATTCTTCAGATATAAAAGATTTCTTAGATCCTGAATCAAATAAGAAATTATCAATTCTAGAGTGTATGAAAAGAGTACCTTTTGACACTTAATTATAGTACCCCACATTGGAAATAGTGAGAGAATATGATTTCCATTTATTATTTTGGATTAAGAGGTTTATGATGTTGATCATCATCATTAAACTTCAAATTTGTGCACTAGTTAACATAATTCCCATACTCCTTGAATTTGAAACACTAGAGTGTGGGTGGTGCATTTTGTATTGATTTTCCTCTATCATCGGATAACTTCCTCTAATAAATTTAGAATTCGATTTCTCGATGACATTCCTTTCCAAACATAAAATATTTACCAATCCCCTTATGTTAATTTTTACCATGTTTACTTCCATAATTAGAGTATAAATGAAATATCATATTCTTCATTACATGTTTTTTATAATTTCCTTTGAATTCCATCTTCATTTTCTTATTAAAACACTAAGATAGATATGTAACTCCAATCTATATTTCAAACAGGATATAACATAAAAATATTTCTTCATAGATACCAAATTCACTTATGAATAACACCCTTTAGTGGTTTGGTTTTAAGATATTGAATAATCAATCAAACCTATATTCAGGTTGGATGTTAATACCAGAAGCATAGTTTACAAGCCTTGTAAAATTTTCCTCATTGGTACTAAAAGATTCATCATCCTTATGATTTATCTCAAGGAATTATTTCTCCATTTTGATATAAATAATAATAGGAAAGTAATTATTGAAAAATAACCCCTTAAACTCATCCCACCACATGGAGTCAATTTCCACTTATTGCCTCGTGTTATTAATAATATTCCCCCATCAATCCACTTCTCCTTTTAAATGATAAAAATCCAAAATAAATTTTCATATTCTAAAAAATAGAGAATGGAAAATATATTTTCAGTGGTGATGATATATTTCTTATAAACTAGTGTATTAGAATATCCATTAAAAGAAGGAAACAATTTCTACATAAAGGGATCAACAAAACATTATTTCCTCCTTTTCTCATTTAGAAGTTCAACATGATTCATAGATTGAGAAATTTGTGTAATCATACTAATAATATTTTCATTATATCTGTTATAACATTTGGTTTCTTAGAAGTATAATCACTAGATTTTGTATCACATTCAGCATTAACATGATTACTTTGGGTTCTGAAAATTTAATAAAAAAAAAATAGAGTGTGATCAACAATAATAATAATGGTAAACCACATAATCATGAATAATAATTTATAGGGTTTCTAAATCATAGAAAATTATTTTTAATATATGACATGTTAGGTTTAACTTAGACCTTTTATGGTTATCATATATGTTGGTCAGAGTGGATACTCAAGAGGGGGGGGGGGTGAATTGAGTACCAATAAAAATTTCTGTTAAAAATTATTTCTATTAAAATCCCCAATTTATAAAACAAGTTAAAATGTAGTGAATTTGTAAAACTGTAAAGGTTCAATTAGGTTCTCAAAAAGATTGATTATGTCTCAGTTAATTTAATCAGAAGATTAAATTAGCTTTTGAAACTAATCTACTGATTTACAATAGTTACAAACACTTGCAAGATTAACTATCAAAGTAACTTTAAAATAGATTTGTATTTCAAAGTAATTAGCAGCAGAATATAAAATATATAGTATATTTTAAACTTAATCTAAGAATGCACAGAAGATGTAAAACAAGTGGTTCAGTCTCAAGCCGAGACCTAATCCACTCCACTTGGTGATCACCTGCCACCAAGAAGTTTATATAATTAACTCTGATCCACACCCTGGATCGGGGTTAACAACAATTCATAGACTGTCCAGGCCACGTAGGAACCTCTACCATATTTTTTATGGGAAAACAAATAATGATCAGACCATGCAGGGACCTCTACCATAGTTTTCGTGGGTAAATAGGAATAAAAGGTTTGGTGTGAGGACTTTGAAGTCCTCCAGTTCAACGCAGGAGTCAGTGTGTGTGTAAAATATACAGAGTACACACAATTCTTGAAAAAGTAAATAATTAATCACTTAGAGAGAGTAGATAAGAGTTTAGAATTCTCTAGTGATTAACAGTGCAGCTCTGGACTCTTTTGATTCAGCAGAAATGCTTCTGAGTCCTTCTCTGGTTTTTCTGTTGAAAAACAGAGTGTCGTGGGTCAGCTTGTGTTCTTCTTTAGTGAAGATATGCTCTTGATTCCAATGTAATTCACATGTTCTTCAGTAGTGTTGGATTGGATGTATGGGACAAATCTTTTCTTGAAGATCTTACAATGTGTTATTTATTTTTGTGCTCAGGATTGATTTTTCCATTTTGTACAGAGAACTCAAGTTTCTCTTTTTTATATTTTTCTCTCGTGTGCACACTTCTCTTTTTCTTCAAATGCACGAGGTTGAGCCGACAAGTTCCATGTATTTTGTGCCTCGTACCTCGTACTATGTCTACAAATAAACAATAATTATGTCAGTGCATTAAAGTTGTCAAATATGACCTTTAAAAAGTTAAATAGTAAAACTACAATAGAGTTTAAGAAACGGTGTCACAGTAGTTATGAAAACTGTGTCTCCTTCATGGTATCTCCTTCACGGTGTCTTCTTCATGGTATGTCATTCACTGTGTCTTCTTCACAGTATGTCCTTCATGGCATCTCCGTGTCATGGTGTCTTGCTCATGGTGTCTGAGTCACGGTGCCTGGCTTACGGTTTCTGGATTACGGTGCCTTGATGACCGTGTCTGGCTAACTGTGTCTGTTCTTAGTGTCTTGCTTCATAGTGTCAGGATCACTGTGTCACATTTTCTGGTGGTCATGATGTCTCATTGGTCATGGTGTCTCACTGGTCATGGTTCCTGTGTCTTGCTCACAGTGTCTGACTTACTATGTCAAGCTTCACGGTGTTTTGTACTTAGGCAAATAACTGTATTCATATTTAAACAGTAATATGCATAAAATGAATTGAGCTTAACCATTATAAGGTATGAGATAACTTGAAACATAAATAAAAATGATTGATAAGATATGTGAGATTTGGGATCATGAATAAGATGTGTAATTATTATTGATATTTGTGATCATTAAAACATGATTAATACATGAGGAGTCCAACAATCTCCCTCTTTTTGATGATCACAAATCATGTATGGGTAAAGTATAAATGAGATGAAACTAGAGAGAATATAACATATAGAATAAAATATTATAGAATAACACATAACTTCTTCTCCACCTTTTGGTATTATCAAAAAGTAGAAAGAGTAGAGGGAAAACAGTGAATATGTCATTAAAAATGTTCAGAATACAATATTCAGTAGAAATACAAAAATCAAAGACATCCCCATAAAAAAGAAATTAGTCACTGGGATTCTTCAAGATGTATCCTTCTCTTTGCCTTTATCAGCAGAAGAAGAGGAATCCATAGGGGTAGTTGCTGATGTGGAATAAGGCATAGAGGTGGTAGACAAAAAAGGTAAAAGTAGACCTTCGAATATAGAGGGAGACAAAGTGGAAGCTACATAATATCTAGTCTGTGGATGATCAATAATCACTGGCCTGATCTGAGTAAGAGCTTGGCTAACTGACATGGAAGTTGAGGCTAAAGCAGGGAGTCCAGGTCTGAGAAGAGAAGTAGCTGAAGCAACTATAGCCGTGCTCTGGAAATGAAGGTAAGGCTTCAGATTATTGATGAAATCTGTAATAATTTCTCTACTATATTTCATTGCCTTTTCAAAATCATCTTTATTCTCCATAAACTTATCCAATAGTTTAGTAAACTCAGTAAGATTCTGAACTTGAACTTTGAAGGCCTAAGTCACAAGAGGGATTCTCAGATTCTCGACAAGATACTTAAAGTGATTTGTCATTTCAGATTTGTAGAAAATCCAGTTGAGATAGAAATCTATCTTCTTGGTGATCTCCTGCTGAGCATCATTGGCAATCTTGGAATGAATTTGAATCAGGTCAAGCACTATATCACTGTTCTTAACAACATCAGATAAAGAAGCCATATTAAAACCACTGAAGGCATTCTGAATCTCTTCCTTGATTATATATCTAAGCAGAGAATGATCCAAAGAAGGAATAGAGGTTTGACCAGAGGGAGGAGAAGCCTTGATAGCTACGGTAAGAGATTTGAGCTATTTCAAGACTTTTTGAAGACAACCAATGTATTCGTCTGTAAGTTTGTTCAGGTTATCCACAAGCTCTCTCATGCGTTGCAACATCTGTGTGTGCCTTTCTCCAATCTTTTCATCAAAGTATAATAGGTAGGGATGCATTTGGGACACAATATCTCGATAAATGTTGGAAACAATAGGTTTAGGAGAAGCAACAACAGGTGTAGGCTCTGATCTGGAATGAATTTCTTTCTGGAGGTTTTCAACCATACTTTTCAAAGTAGCCACATAAGTACTAAGAAGCTTGTTTTCAACCCTTACTTCTTGAATTTCATGGATCATCTTGGGTTGAATATGCAGAATAATGTTTTCCAAAAGCAGAAAGGCATCTTCCTGACTTAGTTGTGTCACAAGATGAGGTTGAGAGGACATAATTTTCTCAACTACAGCTAAGATAGAATCTACAAACACTTTCAGATCATCCTTGATGATAGAAAATTGCTGATCAGGTAAAGGTGCAAGAGCAGGAAGTGGTACATGGGAAGGTTCAGGGTCTGGTTGAGGTTTAGATTCAGTTTAAATTTTAGTTTCAGATTCAGTTTTAGGTTGAGGTTCAGGGTGTGTGACCGACTTCAATTGAAATAGAGAAGAAAGATCAATCTCAGTTGCAGTCACCTGCTGGTATTCAGTCACATCATAGAAGCTAGGGAATTCATACCGAGTGTACATAGAAAAAGACTCAGTTGGTTGAGATGCTTCAATAGACTCAACTTTATCAATATCTTCATTAATCTCAAGATTTTGAGGTTCCTCCCCCTCAAAATGTGCATCCTTTTTAGGAACTAGAGGCTCAGCAGATTATTCAAGTTTCACAGGATCATATCAAATTTCTTCAGCCATTTTTTGCCAAGCCAATTGAAAGGAAATTTCCATCCTCTCTTCAGCAGAGGGTATAAACTCAGGAACGGATTGTTCCATAGGAAGGTCCTCTAAAGTAGCTTCTTGTATAGAAATGAGTCCTGTTTGAGTTTCTTCTTGAACAGTAGGGAGTTCTTCTAGATTTTCATCTTCCATTGCTTGTTGCTCTAATTCAGGGACAATCAAATCTCTTACAGCCTCAGGATGGATGTATGGATGAACATCATCTCTTGAAGCAGGAGGTTATTATTCTATAAGAACAACAGGAGGAGCAACAATCCTTTCTTTTTCAACAGGATTTGCTTCCTTTTGAGGTAATTCAGCCTCTTCTTTGAGTGGTACTTCAGTTACCTCTTCTTCTTCTTCTTTATCTTCTGAATACTCAGCCACTTCATCTGGTTCCAAACTAGGATCAGTAATATTCTTTTGCCTTGTTGGATAATCCATAGGATTATAATTTTCATAAACCTTTTCATTATCTTCAACCCACTCCCTCTTCCAAGGGTTCCAATTGATCTTCATCCTTTTGATAGTAGGTTTAGATAGGCAGTATTAAAAATCTATAATAACTTCTTCATTTAGTCCAACTACTCATTTGGAAACAATCATGGTTGAGATCATCCTAGAATAAAATAAAGAAGTGGATTTTGATGCGAACTTAATCAATTCACACATATGGTGAATGATATACTTGCAAAGATTTATCTGGTGTCCATTTTTCATCAGATGAATCATAAAAACATCCTGATACTTCAATACATCAAAGTCACCCTTCCTCGGGATAATCAAATTTTGAACAAATTTGAACAAAAGTCTTGTCTCCCCATCAAGTTCAGCAGCTATGGCCCTTCTCTTGGTTCCATTTCTAGTTAAGGTTTCTATAATATTTTCCAGGTCAAAGATATCAGTTGTAGGAGGGGTATCTCTTTGATAATCATCACAAATTCCTTTGTAAGGAATCCTTAGGCATGCAACCCATAACCTCGACGATAAGGAGCATATTTGTCCATTGACCTAGCTTTTTATAACAAAATGCTCACCATCATCAAAAGAAAATTGTACATATTGATAGAACTGAGATACCAACCTAGGGTAAATTGGTCTATCCTTTATAGAGAACCATACGAGCCATCCTTGTTCTCTCAGAACTTTTAAAACCAAATATTTTCTAGACATCAGCCACTCAGGGCAGATTTCTTTCTCCGGAACAATAGTATGGTTTACCAGATTTGGATTTAGAGTTCCTTTGGGTGCAATCTTCGGTTCTCTCTTCTATTTCTTTGAGTGGCGCTTCTCAGATGAGGATGAATATGGACGCTTCATCCTTGGAATCCACTGAAGGTTTGGGCGAGAGAGAAGAAGAGAAGGGTTTCAAGGTTGAGAGGGTTTAGAAAGAGTGAGTGGGAGAGATTTCGGGTGAAGAATCGAGTGAAAACCCTTTTGTTTTATCATTTGGGAATGTCAAACGTCACCAAAATAAAAACGTGGGAAAGGAAATAGTGGTGAAATAAAAATTACCACGATACGGGTTAAAATAAAAGCATAAATAAGGTTCACGGTGAGACCGTGAATATTCGTTACGGTGCGATGGTGGATGGTCATCACGGTGAGACAGTCAGTTGTCGTCACGGTGAGACAGTGAGTAAACTATTCATTCACGGTGAGACAGTCAGTGACAGACCGTGAACACAAAGTGTTAAATGTGAGACCGTAAGCATGAGACAGTAACTGAGAAACTGTGAACATGAAACAATAATGTAAAAAAGTAGTAAAGTATTAAACAGTAAGATTGGTAACATATCTATTTGTGATTGATCATGCCAATATCATGTATGATGTAATCTAATATCTCATAATTTAATGGTTTAGTGAATATATCAGCAAGGTGATATTCAGTGCCAATGAATTCCAAAGTGATATCACCTTTTTGATAATGATCCCTCAAAAAGTGATGTCTTACATCAATATGTTTTGTCCTAGAATGCGAAACAGGATTTTTTGAAATGTTAATAGCACTTTTGTTGTCACAATTTATTGGTACATGTCTGAATTGATATTCATAGTCTAGTAAAGTGTTTTTCATCCACAAAATTTGTGCACAACAACTTCCAATAGCTATGTATCCAGCTTCTACAGTAGATAATGCAACCGAATTTTGTTTCTTACTACACCATGATACCAGTGACTTGCCTAAAAAGTGACATGTTCCAGAGGTGCTTTTTTTATCTAACTTACTGCCAGAAATGTCAGCATCAGAATAACTAACTACTTAAAATGATTGTCCTTTTGGATATAACAGTCCTAGATTGGGTGTATACTTGAGGTATTTGAAAATTCTTTTTACAACATTTAAATGTGATTCTTTAGGGTTTGATTGAAAATGAGCACACATACACACACTAAACATAATATCAGGACAACTAGCAGTTAAGTAGAGTAGACTTCCAATCATTCCTCTATAAGTGGTTTGATCAACAGATTTTCCATCTTCATCAAGATCCAACTTACAGGTGGTACTCATGGGAGTGTCACTACTTTTAGTTCTATCCAATACAAAACATTTTAAAAGATCTCTATTATATTTACTTTGAGTTAAAACAATCCCATCATTATTTTGAATGATTTTAAATCCAAGAAAGAATTTTAGTTCACCCATTAAACTCATTTCAAATTCGTTTTGCATCATTTTAGAAAAATCAATACATAATGAATTTTTTGAAGATCAAAAAATAATATCATCTACATAAATTTGAACAACTAAAACATCATTATAAATTAGTTTTATAAAGAGGGTAGGATCAGCTATTCCTTTTGTAAAACCTTTAGAAATAAGAAAAGTACTTAATCTGTCATAATAAGCTCTTGGAGCTTGCTTTAAACTATATAAAGATTTTGATTGTTTGAAGATATGATTTTGAAGATGAGGGTTTGTAAATCCATGGGATTGTTCAACAAAAACATCCTCAACTATATACCCATTTAAGAATGCACTCTTGACATCCATTTGATGTAGTTTGGAATTCAGATGTGCATCATAAGAAAGTAGAATTCTAATGGCTTCAAGTCTTGCTACTGGAGAAAAAGTCTCCTCATAGTCAATTCCTTCTTCTTGACTATAGCCTTGTGCAACTAATCTAGCCTTATTTCTAACTATATTTCCAGCTTTATCTACCTTATTTCTAAACACCCATTTAGTACCTATGATGAAAGTGTCCTTAGGTCTTTCCACTAATTCCCAAAATTTGTTTCTTTCAAATTGATTAATTTCTTCTTGCATATCCATTACATATAATTCATCATTGATTTCATCATCAATGTTTTTAGGTTCAAGCTATGAAAAAAGGCTTGATGTTCAACCTAATTTATAAAAGAAGCTCTAGTCTATGTCCCTCTATCAATATTACCAACAACATCATCTAAAGGATGATTCTTTAGGATCCTAGTTGATCTAGTAAAGGTAGGACTATAAATTTCAGGTTCTTCTATAGGTTCTGGTTCATTAGGAGCATATTCTGAAATATTTCCAGAACTTGTTGTCTTTACAACAAGTTCATTGAATTTATCATTAAGGTTCAGAATAGACAAATATTCTTAAAGATTTTTAAGAGATGACTTAGGTTCATGTGGATGAGTTTCATCAAATTTTATGTGAACATATTTTTTCACACACTTGGTTTTCTTATTAAACACTCTATATGATTTTCTAGTTATAGAATATCCTAAAAAGATTCCTTCATCACTTTTAGAGGCCAACTTGTCGAGATTATCCTTGGTATTGAGAATAAAAAATTTACAACCAAAGACTCTAAAGTAAATAAATTTAGGTTTTCTATTATTCCATAGTTCATATGGGGTGTTCTTGAGAACATGTCTTATCAAGACTCTATTTATGATATAACAAGCTGTATTTACAACTTTTACCCAAAAATAAATAGGTAGGTCATACTCATTAAGCATTGTTCATGCAATTTCTTGAAGGGTTCTATTTCTTCTTTCTACTAAACCATTCTGTTGAGGTGTTCTAGGGGAAGAAAAGTTATGATTATAGCCATTGTGTGAGAAATAAGACTCAAAATCATGATTTTTAAACTCATGACCATGATCACTTCTCAGGGTCTTAATCTTAAGTCAACTAAGGTTCTCTATAGACTTGGAGTATTTAATAAAGTAAGAGCATGGTTCACTTTTGTGAGATAAGAAGTATACCCAAGTATATCTAGAAAATTTATCTACTAAGACATAGACATAGTTATTCCCATTTAAACTAGAAACTCTAGATGGTCCAAACAAGTCCATGTGAACCAAATCGAGAGGTTGAGAAGTTGAAACTTCTTTCTTTGATTTAAAAGATATTTTGTGTTGTTTTACCTTTTGATAGGGATTACAAACTTTGTCTGATGGGAATTCAAGTTTGGGTAATTCTCTAACCAAGTTCTTCCTATTCAGTTTTCTAAGTGAATGAATGTTTCAGTATCCTAATCTTCTATTCAACAGCCAAGATTATTTATGAAAAGCATTTAAACAAGCAACATTTTGTTTAGCTAAAGAATTCAAATCAACAGTATAAAAATTTTCATTTTTCAAGGCAGAAAATACAAAAAAAATTTTAGAATTAAAAACATTACAAGAATCATTTTCAAACTTAACATTAAATCCATCATCACATAACTAAGAAATAATTAACAAGTTTTATTTCAATTCATCAACAAATAAAACTTTAGAAATTAAAACTGAGTTAGTGTTACCAATTTGGCCTAGGCCGATGAACTTTCCTTCAGAATTATCACCAAAGGTGACATAGCCTCCATCAACCTTTATTAGACTTTCAAAGAATGAGAAGTCTCCTGTCATGTGTCTTGAACATCCGCTGTCCAAGTACCATGTCTTCCTACAGGAACTCTTTAAACAGGTTTCCTACAAAACAGATTTAGATGGAAAATGTTTTTGGTACCCAAATCTTCTTGGGTCCAGACAGGATAGCAATCAAATCTTTAGGTACCCAAATTTTTCTTATAGGTCTCATATAATTAATAGATTCCACATATTTTTATAGATAAAATCTATTTGATCTATAACTATGTGAGTAACTAGTTGAAGCATATGAATTTACAGAACTAGAACTAGCATAATTTTGTCTAGATTTAGGAATAAATATATTTTTGGTAAACTGTCTCTGTCCAGGTTGGTATCCCAAACCAATAGTATACTTTGGCGCCACTTGTTTACCTAGAATTTGAGTTATATTGTATTTTCCATTTGTGAAATTTTCTATGTACTTTCTCAATTTCTCATTAGACATTTTCAGTTCAGTATTTTCTTTTAACAGTTGAGCATTCTTTTCCTTTTCCATCTCAAGGGCAGATTTAACAGTGCTAGATAAAGCATGCTATTTCTTTAAGGATCTTTACTTTTCCTTAAGTCCATTATAGGTATCTTCTAGAATATTACAATATTCAAATAATTCTTCACTAGAAATGTTTTCAGATTCAGAATCAGAATCAGAATCAACTCCAGAATAGTATGAATTTAAAGCAGGAGGGTCCAATGTTACCTCAGATGTGTTTGTCATAAAACACATGTCAGATTTTTGAGAATGTTCATCCATAGTAGAATCAGAATCACTTGAAGTGTCTTCTGAAGAACTCCAAGTTACTTTCATTTCTTTCTTATAATTTTTTCCCTTATAGTCATGTTTCTTCTTGAACTTCAATTTTGGACAGTCATCTTTAATGTGACCTTTTTTCTTGCATTCATAGAAGATAACTTCATCACTCTTATCATCTTTCTTCCAATACTTTTTCCAATGATATTTTTTGTCATATTTACCTTTGTAGTTTGATTTTCTTAAGAATTTCTTCTTCCTATAGAATTTCTTAAATCTTCTGGCTATTTGAGCCATCTCAGCATCACTATCAGATTCTGAAATTTCACTTGTTGAGCTTTCAGTTTTTATGTGAACTTTTTCTTGGTCCTTGCTCTTCGAAGCAGTAGAATTAAATTCCACTGACTTCCTTTTAGGTTCATCATCTTCTTCCTTATTCACGTTGAGTTCTTCCTCATACATCATAAGCTTACCAATTATCTCTTTGACAGGCAGATCACCAATGTCACATGATTCTCTTATTGAAATAGATGTGCCTCTCCATCGGTCTGGAAAACATCTCAATATTATCATAATTTTTTCCATTGCTAGAACAACCTTTCCAAGGGAGATCATAGTGTTGACAATATCATTAAACCTGAGATACATGTCAGAGATAGGTTCATCAGTATTCATTTTAAAATTATCATATTTAATAGTATAAGTGTTCAATATAATTTCTTTAACATTGGTTATTCCTTCATGAAAAAAATCCAAAGTATACCATATTTCATAGGCAGTTTTATAAGCAGATATTCTATTAAACTCTTCATCTCCTAGAGAAAAATACAGGGTATTCATAGTTTTACAATTATTATTGTAAGCTGTTTTAGTAGTTTCATCCCAATTAGTTCTTTCAGTTTCTAGAATTTTATATTGAGTATATATAGCAGTCCAGATATTAAATCCCATACTCTCTAAGTGAATTTTAATTTTAAGTTTCCACTGGGCATAATTTGTACCATTAAAGAAAGGTGGCCTGTTGGTAGCAACACCTTCTATTATATTATCCATAATTAGATTTTAGCAAATATATTTAAAGAGATAAAATTTATAACTAATAGAAATTTAAGATCTTTAAAGATGCAACTAAAATCACAGTTTAAAAACAGAGTGTTTTGAAATCCTGTATTAATAAAGACAACCTCTGATACCAAATGTTGGTCAGAGTGGATACTCAAGAGGGTGGGTGAATTTAGTACCAATAAAAATTTCAGTTAAAAATTATTTCCATTCAAATACCCAATTTATAAAACAATTTAAACTGTAGTGAATTTTTAAAACTGTAAAGGTTCAATTAGGTTATCAAAAGATTGATTAGGTCTCAGTTAATTTAATCAGAAGATTAAATTATCTTTTGAAACTAATCTACTGATTTACAATAGTTACAAAAACTTTCAAGATTAACTATCAAAGTAACTTCAAAATATATTTTTATTTCAAAGTAATTAGCATCAGAATATAAAATATATAGTATATTTTAAACTTAATCTAAGAATTCACAAAAGATGTAAAACAAGTGGTTCAGTATCAAGATGATACCTAATCCACTCCACTTGGGGATCACCTACCACCAAGCAGTTTATATAAAAAACTCTAATCCACACCCTGGATTGGTGTTAAAAACAGTTCATATACTGTCCAGGCCACGCAGGGACCTCTACCACAGTTGTTGTGGGAAAAAAAATAATGATCAGGCCACGCAGGGACCTATACCTCATTTTCCATGGATAAACAGGAGTAAAAGGTTTGGTATGAGGACTTTGAAGTCCTCCAGTTTAGTGCAGGAGTTAGTGCGTGTGTAAAATATACAGAGTACACACACTGATTGAAAAAGTAAATAATTAATCACTTAGAGAGAGTAGATAAGAGTTTAGAATGCTCTAGTGATTAGCAGTGCAGCTCTGGACTCCTTTGATTCAGCAGAAATGCTTTTGAGTCCTTCTATGGTTTTTCTGTTGAAAAACAGAGTGTCGTGGGTCATCTTGTGTTCTTCCCGAGTGAAGATATGATCTTGATTCCAATGCACTTCGCGTGTTATGCAGTAGTGTTGGATTTCATGTATGGGATACATCTTTTCTTGAAGATCTTGCAATGTGTTATTTACTATTGTGCTCAGGATTGTTTTTTCCGTTTTGTACAGAGCACTCGAGTTTCTCGTTTTTATATTTTTCTCTCTTGTGCACACTTCTCTTTTTATTCAAATGCATGAGGTTGAACCAACAGGTTCCATTTATTTTGTTCCTCGTACCTTATACTATGTCTACAAATAAACATAATTATGTCAGTGCATTAAAGTCATCAAATATAACCGCAAAAAAGTTAAATAGTAAAACAACAAAAGAGTTTAAGAAATGGTGTCACAGTATTTATGCAAATTGTGTCTTCTTCACAGTATCTCCTTCACAGTTTCTTCTTCATGGTATGTCCTTCACGGTATCTTCTTCACTGTATGTCCTTCACGGTATCTTCGTATCACAGTGTCTTGCTCACGGTGTCTGAGTCACGGTGTCTGGCTTACAGTTTCTGGATTACGGTGCCTTGATGACTGTGTCTGGCTAACTCTGTCTGTTCTTAGTGTCTTGCTTCACAATGTCAGGCTTACTGTGTCATGGTGTCTGGTGGTCACAATGTCTCATTGGTCAGAGTGTCTCACTGGTCACGGTGCCTATGTCTTGCTCACAGTGTCTGACTTACTTTTTCAAGATTCACGGTGTTTTGTACTTAGGAAAATAACTGTATTCAGATTTAAATAGTAATATGCATAAAATTAATTGAGCTTAACCATTATAAGTTATGAGATAACTTGAAACATAAATACACATTATTGATAAGATATGTGAGATTTGGGATCATGAATAAGATGTGTAATTATTATTGAGATTTGTGATCATTAAAACATGATTAATACATGAGGATTCCAACAATATATTCAAATCCTTTATAATGGTTTATAAATAAAATGTGAATTAACACAATCATATCACCAAGGAGTGTCAAACCATGTGTATAGTAAGATGAAAATCATCATGTACTGGAATGATGTATGAGATGTACTTGACCGACTATATTTAGGGTTATAACCCCTATATGAATCTATTTCAAAAGCATGTCTACTCATAATATCCATACATGAACGTTTTTCAAGGATAACCACACTCATTTCTATACCATAACTTAAAAATTTCTCTTATAAATAGGATTTTCCTAAGGGTTTTTATTACATATTTATCATCCTATTTTATAAAGGTAACTAAAACTTACTTTTATACCAACTATAGCAACCCATACTTTTCATACATAAATATTACATCTTATTATATAAATATTCAATACATAAAAATTCGATCTAAACTAGAATCATATAGTTCTAGTATCTTTAGAAACATATACAGATAAGAAAAATATTCATAAGATATCAACATCATCTCCCACTTAGTTATTCACAACTAGAACCCTTCTTAAACATAACATACTTAAAAAATTCTACAAATAAAAGGGAATAGAAACATAAGAAAGGGTGAGATCAGTGCTCAATATGGGTTAAAAAGTTGATATCAATGATCATATAAGAATTAAATTATAATAAGGGTATGATAACATGATCCTAACATTTTAAAATCATACATTGAGAATCATATATGATAATATTGAATCATGGAATAATGTTTGGTAGTTTATATGACATAAATCATAAAGAAATCAAAGAACATGATCTATGAGAGAATGAAATTAGCATAAGACATGGATTTTTGGCATAAAAATAAGAATATAAAATCATTTAATTAGTTTTCACTGTTTACTACGAATTTTATCATGATATATTAGGATCGCTCCCTATTCCATTATAGTATTCATGGTTTATGCCCAAGACTATCATAGTGGGCATATTACTTTACTAAATTGAGTTCACTCCCCATTATAGTGCATTTAATCTCTTATTAAATTAGTCTTTACCCACTAAATTTGTGGGATATATAATTCTAGGACCAATCATCACATAATTATAATCATACATATGCGTGACAAAAGATCATAAAACATTCTTTATAACATAATCCAGAAAAAAGAAATGATTTTCATAAATATTTTATCATTGAATAACCTATGAAAAAGAAATAGGTTTCAAAAATATCTTATCATAATAATAATAAAATAAACACAAAAATAATATGAATGATATACTTGGATCATATCACAAGTAAAACATATGTAACATGAAAGGATGTTATCATAAAAGAAAATTCCTTTAAAAGACCACGTAGAATTTTTATTAATGAAAATACCCTTTTCACCTTCATATCACTTATTTAAAATAAAAAAACTTACAAAAAATATATTTAAAACACTTTATTTGAAAATAACCTTGAAAACTTTTTAAGGAAGCTTCAAAGTATTGGGTTTTCATAAAAATAGGAAATTCCGTTCATGACGTATAAGTTAAAAACAAACATTCCTTTCACACTTTTGGGAAAATAAAATAAAAAATACCTCATTCAGAAAACTAAAAGAAGATTCCATTTAATTTTTTTAAAAAAAATTAAACCAATGGAAAAAATACTTTAAAAAATAATAGGATAATATGAAATAAATTCTTGAAAACATTTTTAAAAAATATTGCCATGGAAGAAAAAGGGTTATTGATTGAGGAGAGAAATAATGTAGATTTTCTTTAAAAATCATTCTTTATGTGTCTTGAGTTATTAAAGAGAGGAAAATGAAAGGAACAAATTTATTCTATAGAAATAAATATAGGATAAGAAAAGTCATGATCTTCTTTGTAACACCTAGATGTTTTTATGAAATAATTTCTTTAAATTGTTTTAATTCTTCAATATCTTTAGTTTCATAAATCATGAGTTTAAATGAACCATGAGACACCATTATTATAAAATGACTGTTGTAACCTATCCATTTAGTTAGTGATAATAAATATAACTAACTTATGAAAATGTTTTGTGAATTCATTGGATAATAATTATTTATGAAAAATATAAACCAATTAAATATTTGTATTAATAAATTAAGTTAATTAGAGTTAGTAAATTAAATTTATAAAATATATATTTTATATATTTAATAAAATATTTTTTATGTTCATAAAATTTATATTTTAGTCATATGGTATAAATAAACCCTAAACCTATATTTTTCAAAAGGGTAATTTTACCTTCTTTTAATGGAGAACCAATTTTAAATTAAAATTTTGAAACAATAATTTTTTTATGACAACATAAATTTTTTATTTGGAAGTGAGATATACAAATTTACATTGGATTAATTTTTTATATTTTTTTGATAAATTTTATGTTTTGATAAATAGTAAAAATATACAAAATTTTAATTAATTTTTTTGATAAAAATAATTTATATGGTTAAATTATATTACTAAATGGATTTAAAGTATAAATATATTATATTTTTATCATTTAATATAATTGAGGCCATTTTAATTAATTCTACATTGAATGTTGATGTAAAAATATTTTAATCTTTTATAATGTTTTAACATTTTGAAACATGTTTTCTCATTTCGATAATGAGATTAATTTCAAATTAGCTACTTCAACATATGTTTTTTGAATTTTGAAAAAATGGATTCCATATCTGAAATCGGTAGGTCCAAATTACGTTAATAGATTTCTTTTATTTTTGGGCAATATGAATAGTAACTTCAGTAATTTTTATTAATACCGTAAAAGGGTAAATCAGGTAATTAATGGTAAAAATAATATTATGAGATTACCCTAACACTTGTCCTAATATCACTGGACAAGTGTGTTTATACCTAAATCATCCTTGTGATGAAATTATATCCTTTGAAATCCACTTAGATGAGATTAGGACATCTAATTTATTTTATTTAATGAAAAGTTAAATACGTCTTACTCATATTTTTATAACTAAATCATTTTTAATATAAGGTTATAAAAAAGATAAATTCTAATATAAATATTCATTTTAAAGGAAATTGTTTTCATTAACGTGGTGTTTTATTTGTAATATTTAGAGAATAAATAATTACCTTAATGGCTTATACATTGATGATGCATAAATTATTTAATTGATGAAAAATCAATAATATAATTTTTATTAAAATAATAATAACCATTAAAAGACTAAAACACTTTCCCAAATATTTTTGGTCAATTATATATCAACCAAAATCATCCAAGGGTTGAGCTATTGACCATTTGGAGCCATATGGAACAGATTATGACACTTATAATATTTTATTTAAAGTGATGTTTAAGTTTTCACATTCATGTTTCAATACATAAAACATTTCTAATGTTGATTTTTTCAGAATATATATCCAAATATAATTATTTTTACGAAATATAGAGGATTTATCTTCATTATAGTATTTTATTGTTAAATTTTATCCAATAAATAAGTATATTAAATAATTCCAAAAAACTAATGTTGTAATTATTTTATTAATAGAGTTAATAAATAAATGTTATTAAAAATATTAAAATAATATAATTTTGGATAATTAATATATCCAATGAATTTTATAGATTATGTTGACCTATTATAAATATAATAAAATATTTGGTTCGAATCTAAATATTTTTCCTTATATTTTTAATAATCAATGAACCGAAGATTGTCAAAATTGACACTATTGTTTGTCAATAAAAATAATGTATTATTAATTTATTTAAAAATAATAAAATATTTTTAAAAATGAATAATAATTATGATATGATCTAAAATTTTAAAAATTATTCATTTATGGTTTAATTGACATCAATTACGTAAATCCCTTTTAATATTTAAATATTTGTTACCTTGCTTAAAAATAAAATAGAATAACTAAGTGTTAATTAAAATCATAAGGTTTTAATTGACATAAAAACTTGTCTAAAATTTAATGGTAGATTATATTAAAAAATTATATCATATAATCATAGAAATTAGGACATTTTAGAGGTTTTTGGATGTGGTTTTCTTTTATTATAAATTATTATTTTTGGGTATTCTAAAAAGTGCCTCTCACCTCAATTATAAAAGGGCAGCACCTCCCTCACTTATTCACTTTACATTGAGCCTTAAAGATCATAAAAAACCTTAATATTTCCCTCATAAACCTCCCTAGTAACATTATAGAGGTTTTTTTTTCTCCAAAGTGCAACTCTAGTGGTTGAAGAGGAAGTCTTGAGGGACAACGTTGAAGAAGAGGTATTCTTCTCTACCGATTCTTTCAAACTTATTTCATCTTCTAATTCCTATACATGAGTTGTTTACATTATAAAGTAATAAATCCATTGTAAATTATATACTAAAATGTTATTATTATTATTTAACAACCATATTCTACATTTTATCCATCCTATGAAAAAAAATCACCACGTGTGCGTACATACAACTTACCATCTCCATTCCATGGTGTAATTATTTTCATAACCACCTTACTTGGATGGGTATAATGATGTAAATACTAAATATATATGATTATTATAAAATGATGTGGATTATGGGATAAAATATATACCATCCAATTCCATACCATTTCAAAATTATGGGAATGATATCGTCCCTCGTGCGTATGTATGGCCTATCATCTCCACAATGTGATGCGATTCATTATACATGATATCCATTAAATCTTGATTATATAAATGTATAGAATGAATAAACAATATATATATATATATATATTATATTAATATTATTTTTAAATGTTACAACTATAACCTAATAAGGATAATCAGAACTTTTTTGAAAAAATATGCATAAGAAAATAAAGCAGTTAATACTCGAGTAATGAGTATTAATGAAATGTTATTAATAAGAAGATGGTAATATGATAATATATGATATCATAAAAATGAATATGATTCTATAATAAGTCAATAAAATTATTTAAATCATTATACATGAGGTTCAGATAAATACAAATTATATTAGACTTAAGGTAAGGGATAATTTTGCAATCTCATTATTATCTGAGATTGTTTATATGTAAGTATTTACCAAAGTATATTTATTATCCATGTACATTTCTCTTAAATATATATTACAAAATATTATTTCTATTATTCTAAAATTATTTAAATGCAATTTTACCCATTTTTGAATTTTTATTAAATTGTATGAAAGGAATATTTTCTCATTATTATCTGAGATTTTTTTACATGGTTTATTTTATGATGGAATGATGTTTAAGAAACCCATTATATTCTTTGGGTTATGCTATGATGAATGATTTATTTTTTTTCTGGAACACGTAAGAATGATTTCATTATGAGATGTGTGGGACCTATATCTCCCTCCAATGCATTGGGTAAATATTTATATCTCATGAGATATACAAGGCTGGAACAAGAAATGATCTCAGTTCAGTAATACAGGGCCAGAATGGGAAGTAAACCCATTTCATTAATACAAGGATGAAGCGAGGAGTGAACTTGGTTCATTAATTGACTTTTTCTGATATGATGGTATTGGAAATAATCCATGACTAATATAAAATGAATTTCTATAATTATGTGTATTCAAAAAATTCCATCACTTATGTTATGACTTTTGAGAATATGTTTATTGATTCTTTATGAACTTTTATGATTTATCACAGGACTTGAATCATGATCTCTCATATGCATGATTAGATTTTCAAATTTTATGTTCTTATGTCTTATGCTTATGATATGATTGATATCTCCATTTTTTAGCCTTACTGATAATCTGATCTCACCCTTTATTTTGTTTCTTTTCTCTAGGTTATGAAGAAGGGTATTAAGTAAGATTTTTCAAAATGGGTCTAGTTTTGAAGGAATAAGTGGGAGGCAATGTAGAGATCTCATGTAACTATTGTTTATGTTTCTCAATTTCTAAGAACACTAAACCTATATGGTCCTAGTGTGGTTTTTTTATGTGTTGTAATGAATATTCTTCAATTTCGAAGTAATATCTATATATGTAAAGTATGGGTCATTATAGTTGGTATCACAGAAAAGGTATTGTTAACCTTTGAATACTAGGTTGATAAAAACTTAGTAAGAACCCTAATGATATTTTGAGGTATATGTTACAATACCAATGCTTTATAAATGGTCATGAATAACCTAGGACAAAACCTAAAGTTTCCTAAATTGAAATTTTATTATTGATTTTGTGGTTTTCCCATTACGATTATTATTTCTCACACTATGATTCTTGATTTTAGTCAATGGGTGGAACCTGAAGGAACCACATTAATGTCGAATGTGATGGTAAATGTAGTGATTTTCTTATTGATCAACTTAATGTTATGGGTGATGGAATGAAAAATATGATCACTATTCTCACTTAAATTTCTCAAGATATGAATCATACAGGACTTCTAAATGATCAAAAGAGGGAACAATATCTTATTGAGTCCTTTATAAAGTAGAGTCCAACTTGTTTCTATGGGTCCTATGATCCACTAGTGTTTTAACATTGGATCAGTACCACTGAAAAAATATTTTTAGTTATCTAATGTTTTGAACATGATAAAGTCATCTTGGAAGTCTATCATTTACAAGATGAAGCTGATCAATGGTGGAAACTTATCAAGAATATAAAAAAAAGAGATGAAATTAAATCAATGGAATGAGATGAATCAAGAACATATTTTTAAATAAGTATATTCATTATATTCTTCAAACTAATATGGAGGAGTTACACGAGCTTAAGAAAAAGGACGATAAATTTGTTGGTACCTATGAAGAAAATTTTACTAGACTTTTAATGTATGCTTCTGGAATTAATACCTTACTTGAAAGTAAAATTGATCGATTCCTTAGTGTCTTAAAACAAAGTCTCTGAAGTGAATTAGTCATAAGGGACTACAATAGATATGAGGAAATTATTTTATGTGCTCTCAAGGTTGATATGGAGATTAGAGTAACCCATTTTCACTATGGGTTTGATAAGAAGAGAAAAATGGAATTCAAGGGAAAATATAAAGACCACACTGAAAAGAATATGAATTTTCCCTTATGCTCAACACGTGGAAAGAAACATTGAGGAAATTTTCTTAAAGGGAATAGAAAATGTTATAAGCATGGTAGAGAAGGTCATTAGGTAGTTGAATGTTGGATTGATGGGAAAATGATGTATAATTATGTGAATAGAGAAAATCCTACATAGAATGCACATCCTACACTTCAATGCTACAAGTAAAAGTAAATGGGGAATTATTACAACTAATTCCCTAATATAAGAGTTATAAATGATGATCAATGTCATTAAACTCTTAAAGTAAAAGTCAAGGTAAAGTCACATGTGAACACTATTAGTGATGTAGAGTATGATAATGATGTGGAAAAAGGTACACTTAACATGCAATATAAATTAGAAATATTTTATTTGATTTTGGATCCACCCACTCTTTTATTTCTGAATAATTTTATAATGGTATCACCATATTACCTCAATAATTAGATGTTTGGTTAGCTATGATAATTCCTAATGAAACAATAGTCACATCAAGAGTTATAATTATTCTCTAGTTTATGTTTGTGGGAAGGTTCTTCTGACAAATATTATGCTCCTTCTTTTAGTGGAAATTGATGTGATTCTTGGCATGGATTTGATTTTTCTATATGGAGGTCATATCAATTTCCAAGGAAGGTAAGTAAAATTTTATATTCTAGATCAATCTATGATAATCTAATGATGCAAGGATGAATATAACCTTCCAATGGAAATTTATTCTATCTTATGGGTCATGGTTCCTATAAATTAAGGTTATCTATCTCAAATGGTTTCAGAGAAACTCACCATTAAGAATAAACCTATTGCATGGGAGTTTTTTGATGTATTTATGAAAAAATTTCTATGTATTCCACCGAATCATGAAGTTGAGTTTTTAATAGAACTCATATCAGGTGCTATTCCTATTTCAAAGAAACCTTATAGAATGGACCAAATTGAGTTACATGAATTGAAGAAGAAACTCCAAGAGAATCTTGACAAGGGATTCATACACCCTCGTACATCACATTGGGGTACACCTGTTCTGTTTGTTAAGAAGAAATATGGATCAATGAGAATCTACCCTGATTATTGAGAACTTAACAAGATCACTATCAAGAAAAAATATCCTCTTCCCCACACTGATGACTTATTTGACCAACTATTTAGATCTCAATACTTTTCCAAGGAAGATATTCATTCATGATATCATCAATTAAAAATCAATAAGGAGGATATACCAAAGATGACATTCCATACAAGGTATGAAACTATGAATTTATTAGGATGCCCTTTGGTCTTAATAATTCCCTTACTATATTCATGGTTCTAAAGAATAGAGTTTTAGAGACTATCTTGATCATTTTGTGGTAGTATTTATAGAAGATATTCTTTTATATTCAAAGAGCAAGGAAGAACATGAAGATCACTTGAGAATTTTATTGAATACCATGAGAAAGGATACTCTTTATAAAAAATTTACCAAGTGTAAATTTTGGATTCAGAAATTTTCATTTTTGGGTCACATAATCTTAAGAGAGGGCATATATATGTATTTAGAAAAAATAGAAGTTATTGATCGTTGGCCTAAACCAACAACTACAACTAAGATCTAAAGTTTTCTTATTTTGGGAGGATATTATTGATTTTTTGTGAAATATTTTTCACAACTATCTAATCCACTCAACAAGTTAAATCATAAATGGGTTAAGTTCGTGTGGATGGATGAATGTGAATAGAATTTTAAAGAGCTAAAAAGAAGGTTAACCAGTGCACCTATTCTCACACAAACTTTTAGTGGATAATGGTTTGTGATCTATAGTGACGCATACAAGAAGGTTATGGGATGTGTTATCATGAAAAATTATATGGTGATAGCTTATCGTCACAAAAATTTAAAATCCATGAGAAAAATTACGAAACTCATGATTTGGAGTTAGCTGTAGTAATATTTGAATTAAAGATATGGAGGAAATATCTTTAGGGTGAAATGTGTGATATTTATAGTCATCATAAAAGATTAAAATATATTTTCATGCAGAAGGAGCTGAATATGTGCCAAAGAAGATTTTTAAAGTTTATTAAAGATTATTATTGCTTAATACATTACCACCTTGGGAAAGTGAGTAAGGTGGAAGATGCTTTGAGTCAAAAGGACTTTGCTATCCTATCAATGATGATGATCACAAAATATCCAATATATATGGATTTTCAAAGGATGGATCTTGAAATTTTGTTGGAAGGGGAGAAATATTATCTTTCTAAAATGAATGTTCAACCATCTATACAAGTAAATATTAAGGAGGCATATAAGGAAGATGTAGAGCGACAAAAGAAGGTGTGAAATTTTCTAGAATTCAACCTTGATTGTGATTGAATAATAATGTTCAAAAATTAGGTTTTTATTCTTCCTATACCCAAATTAAAGAAGAAGGTATTGGATGAGGCTCATAGTTTTTAATTTTCTATTCCTCTTGGAAGCACAATGATGTACAAGGACTTGAAAGAGTATTTATGGTGGGATGGCATAAAAAGAGATGTTTCTGAATATGTCTCTCAGTTCTTGGTTTTCCAGCAAGTTAAGGTAGAGTGACAGAAGTTTAACGGGATGTTACAACCATTACCCATACCAGAATAGAAATGGGAAATCATAAATATGGAAATTTTCATCAAAATTCCCAAAACATCAAAAGGATATAATTCTATATGGGTTATAGTTGATTTCCTTATGAATTCGACACACTTTATTTCTATTATTGATAATTTATCTCTTGATCAACTTTCCAGGATATATATAAATGAAGTGGTAAGATTGTATGGAGTACCACTTTCCACTATATATGATCAGGATCTGAGGTTTACCTTCAAGTTTTAGAGAAGTATTTAATAGGATCTAGATATAGTGTTAAGTTTCAAAACTACTTATCATCCTTAGATATATGGTCAGTTTGAGAGTACAATTCAAACTCTAGAAGACATATTGAGAGCCTTCTCCATGGATTCAAAAGGTGCTTGGTATAAACACCTAATTTTGGTAGAATGTTATTATAGAAATAAATTTCACACCATTATTCAGATAGATCCATATGAATCCCTCTATATAAATAAGTTCAAAAATCCAACTAGTTGGGATGAAATTGGAGAAATAAAGTTATTAGGACATGATCTTGTTGATGAAATGGCAGATAATGCCATATCTATTTAATAGCTAATAAGAGTAGATCAAAATAAAAAAATGTTATGTTGACAACTGATAAAAAGACCTAGAGTTTGAAGTGGGTGACAAGGTGTTTGTATGAATATATTACTAGAAGAGAGTAATGATATTTTTAAATAAGGGCGAGATAATACCTAGGTATATTAGTCATTTTGAAATTCTTTATTGTGTCAGAAAGGAAACATATATATTGGTGCTTCCACCGAATCACTCTTAAGTTCACAATGTTTGATATGTATCTATCCTAATAAAGTACATACCTTATCCTTCAAATGTACTAAACTCAGAATTCATACCACTAGAGCAAGATCTTTATTATAAAGAACAATTGATAGAGATTCTAGATAGTAGCAAAAATGTTCTATGAAACAAGACCACTCAATTAGTTAAAGTTTTATGATGGTACCAAAAATATGAGGAAGCTATGTGGGAACTTGAGGATGTGATGAGACATAGGTATCCTCATCTTATTGTATCCAAGTGACGAATTTCTAGGGAGAAATTCAGTTTAAGGGGGGTAGAATGTAAGACCCAGATGTTTTTATGACATATTTTCTTTAACATTTTTTAATTATTCAATAGCTTGAATTGAATGATATCATGAGTTTAAATGAACCACAATACACCATTAATATAAAATGACCATTGTAACCTAGTTGTTAATTTAATAGGAATAAATATACCTAAATTATGAAAATGTTTGGTGAATTCATTGGCTACCAATTATTTATGAAAAATATAAAACAATTAAATATTTGTATTAATAAATTAAGTGAATTACAATTAGTAAATACAATTAATGAAATATATATGAAATATATTTAATAAAATATTTTTATATTCATCTAATAGATATTTTATTCATCAGGTACAAATAAACCCTATTTTATTTATAAAAACTAATATTTTTCAAAAGGGTAATTTTACAGCCTTTTAATGGGGAACCAATTTTAAATTAAAATATTCAAACATTAATATTTTTATATGACAACATAAAATTATTATTTGGAAGAGGTATATAAAAATTTAATTTGGATAATATTTTGATTTTTTATGATAACATTCATGTTTTAATGAAAATTAAAAATATATTAAATTTTAATAAAGTTTTTCCATAAAAATAATTTATATGGTTAAATTATATTATTTAATGGTTTTAAAGTATAAATATATTATATTTTTGTCATTTAATATAATGGTGGTCATTGAAATTAATTTTACATTGAATTTAGATGTAAAAACATTTCAACCTTTTGCAATGTTTTAACTTTTAAAACCCATTTTCTCATTCCAAAAATGAGAATAATTTTAAATTAATTACTAAAAATTATTTGTTTTGAATTAAAAAAAATGGATTTTATATTTGGAATCAGTAGGTCCAAATTATATAAATAAATTTCTTTTATTTTTGGGCATTATAAATAGTAAATTCAGTAATTTTTATTATAACAGTAAAAAGTTAAATCAGGTAATTAAGAATAAAAATAATATAATGAAATTAAGATAAAACTTGTCCTTATCCCGAACCAGGTCGGGATGCCATCTAACCTGACACCCGACCCGGTCCGCGTCATGATCTGAAGGGCGTTCCCAATCCCCACAGACTGGGAACTAGTGCCAGGCATCATATATAAAACAATAGGGAATGATTTGGCCTAATAATAAATAGGATCAAAATATACAACATTGAAAACACAGTAGAGCTAACCCCAACTAAATCTCAAAAAAGTGAACAATCTGGTCCTATACAAATACAACTAAATAAAACTAACACTGAGAGAACTGGGAGCTATAATAAAATAAAAAAACCAACTACTAACATGATCCCCATGTGACCTCCTGGTCACCTCCAACAACAAGACAACCCTGATCTAGGAGATAACTCGAACCAGAAAAACCTGAACCTGCAAAACAGCTTGGGTCTACTGACACCGAGTGGTATAGGTAGGGTGTGACCTAACAGCTCAGTCGGTAATCACCACAGATTCCAAGTGTTTCCTTTCCCAAAAGAGTCCATTAACACTAGTTTGAAATACAATTATAAAAATATATTTTTCACATTTTATTAAATAACCACAACTTTACCATTTCAAGGGCCAACACACACCACCATCCCTTTTTCAAGAAAACTATCATTTTATAACAAAAACCCAATCCAAATATTACTAGTAACAATTTTCAATGGAACAAATTTAAATGGAAAACAATTTAAAAGAACTCCACACTAAATACAATGCATTTACTTTTAAAATTACCAACCCAACCTACTGTATGCCGACGGGAGGTGCAATATAATCGTTGAGTACTAGTCATGGAAACAACCCTAGGCACTAGATAGATGTGAGCCCCATGTACCTCGTATCTCAGTGAAAAGTAACTGTAACATTATCCTTTCTCATTAATGATCCAATAGTAGGGAACATACCCATAACCTAGTGGTCCCCAACATCATCATCATAGTTTAGTTAGTGTTTTCATCATCAAACTTGCTACGTGAAACAGGGGCCAAACCCCACAGGATCACTAACATACTAGTACAAGTCTGCCCACCTAGATACACAAGCTTTCCATTTCGTGCTCAATAAAATTTTACACATCACATGTTACCACATACACCATTTATCAACCACACCGAGCATCTCATTTCATAAGCCACCACTTTCACATCACAAACCCACTCTTGAGAAATTAAGCAAACCGAAACATTTACAAATCACTTCAAAAACCATGAGGAACACCACCTCTTCAAAAATTTGCTAAAAAATCCTTTCCAAATTTTAGGAAAAACATAAAACACTAAAAACATTCCAAATGGGCCATCACATCACTTAAGCATTCAAACCATCTTTTAAAACACCTTAAGTTGCCAACTGGGCATTCACATTTTCCGAATCACATTCTTTTCTAAAATCAACAGAAAAATCACCTTTAAAGGTACAATTCCAAATGAGCCTTTATGTTTACACAACTAAATGCATTTACCAAAACATTTCCAAATTATTTCCAAAACCATCTTCGAGTGTGAAATTCCAAACAACCCCTCAAGCCAAACATTTTCCAAAACACACACACCAAAAGCCAAACGGGCATATCCCCCATGGGATTCTATTTTAAACAACATTTAGGAAACTAATATTTCAAGGAACACCCAAAAACCACTTATACAAAACCAATCATTTTCTTTAAAACCACATTCAACCATCCACATTATTCAAAGAACATAAAACAATCCCATTATAATCATAAAACCCTTTTACAAAATTTTAACACTTTTAAAAGGATAAATCATTACCAAACCATACACACCAAATCAAGATCAAAAATAATAAACAACCATCCCACCATAATCAAGGATAAACATTTCATAAAACCCACCAATTTAGCTTTAAAGAACAATGAGGTTTTAAACAATAACCCTAGGTGCAATAAACCTAGGCATTTCACACAAATCCCTTTGAAAACCTATTTTTAGTAAATTCTACCAATACAAAGACATCATTCGCATCAATACATAGATATATTAGAGGTGAAAAAGGCATTTAAAAATAAAATGAAAACACACAAGTGCATGTAGAGTGTTATGAAAAGGAAAAAGTTGGAAACGCCTACCTCAACCATGTGTGAATGGAACGAAACTTCAAGGGAGGAGAGATCTAAGCCCCACTGACCATTCACACACCCTAGATCCAAAGAAAAACGAACCAAACATAAAACCTATACATTAGGGTTTGTCCATGGAAGAAAACCCCCAAAGGAAACCCAAGAACAAAGAGGGAAAGAGAAGGAGAGAAGATTTGATGAAGGAAGCATGAAGAACCACCAACCTTTCTTGATAAATCTCCCCAAAGCGCCCAAAATAGAAGAAGGAAGGAGGGGGAGGCTCATCTGGTCGATACCCAACAGATAGGGCTTCATTTTGGAGGTGGAATCACCCCAATCAGAGCTCCACGTCAAAATTTATAAAGCTCTCAAGTGGCTGCACGGTTTGGTTGCATGGTTTGTCAAACCGTGCGCAAACCATGCGGGGGCTACTGGAAACTCTTGCAACTTCTCATGGTTAGGCTGCACGGTTTGTATAGGCCGTGCTCAAACCGTGGAACCCCAAAAATTTTCCAAAAACCCCCAAATTACATCCCAAATACTAGGGAAGTCTACCCATTGATACTTGAATGTTTTAAACACAATATAAAGACACCGACAACATTACAAACTCTCCAACATGAAACTTTATCTCAATCCCAACAAGAATAAATAATCATAGGTATAAAAGGAAACCCAAAAGCACAAAAACACAAGGACCTTTGTTGGGCACTCAACCCAAAACTCAACCAAAATATCCAACATCGAGAAACGAATAAAATAAGGGAGTATCTATGGTCGGGGTGTGACACACTACTGAAAAACAGCCTATACCCATGGTTCAAAACCGTGGGTATAGCCCCCAAAACCGTGGGTATAGGCTATACCACGGTTTTGGGAACCGTGGGCTAGAACGACGTCGGTATAGGTCCCTAGCCTATACCCACGGTTTTCCAAAACTGTTTGTATAGGTGTCCTGCCACCGTGTCACCGAAACATAGCCAATTGCCACGGTGTAAACAGATTTTACCCACGGTTTCAAAAACATGGGTATAGGTCCTAAAATAATGCAGGTGCCAAGTTTCGATCCCGCAACCTTTACGCTGCAAACACAGCGTATAACCAGTACCCTAAATTCACCTATATGTATATATATATAGATATTTAGTTAAATATATTTATAAAAACCATGGGTATAAAGGGAAGAACCGTGGGTATAGGGTTCCTGCCAAAAACAATTTCATTCCTGCGGAAAAAAAAAATTCCCGCGCACAAAAAAGTGACTTATACCCACAGTTTTCCATAACTGTGGGTATAGGTATTTTAGACAAGACCTATCCCCATGGTTTTGGGGAAAACCATGGGGATAGGTACCCATATACCCACAGTTTTGGAAAATCGTGGGTATAGGTGACTTTTCAGGAAAACCGTGGGGATAGGTCCATTTTCCAGTTGTGAAAATTCTCCCCACCATAGACACTTTCTGCCCCCAGAAAGTCACCCAGCCAAAAGTCAACCAAAGCACAAGCCCATACCTGACAACAACCAATGGGAAACTATGAACTCCAGGATGACTATTCATTCAACAAGTCACACCCGACCAATCAAGAAGAAACCACAACGCATGGATGAGGATGAGGGGGGAACATGAGAGGGTTATCCCCACCACAAGAGCCCAACTAATTTGAAAAACCTTTAAACCCCCCCAAAAAACCTCATTATAACCAGGAACAAGGGATTTCAATATTTAAAATTTTCGTACAGCTCACATGGTTTGGCTGCACGGTTTACCAAACCGTGCGCCAACCATGCGCCAACTACTGGATGGTAGGGGCACCCCACATGGCTTGGATGCACAGTTTCAAAACCGTATGCCAACCATTCTAATGACTCCACCCAAAAATGATACAAAGATGCACGGTTATGATACCTACCGTATGTTCATGCGCTGGCCATGCAGTTCGTTCTGTCTTCCTGGCTGGGGCTGCATGGTTTCGACTAGCCTTTCGGTAACCGTGCTTCACTTGGAAAAATCTCCTTAAAACTACAAAAACTCAGAAACCTCGACTGAGGTCAAACCTGAACTCCCATACACAAGATGGACACTACCACCACTAAAATAGGGACCCTACCAAACAAACCGAACACACAATAAACCAATTCTACAAAACTCAAGAATCTCCAAATGAGCACTGCCAAAAGTTAAAACTACGACCGACCTACATGAAGGAAAGACACACTCAAAGGAGAATGAAAAATTTCAAAGTCCACATTTAGATAGACTCAAATTTTGGTTTACAAGAGATCTAGTTAACCACACCATTACCATATAAGGTTTACTTACAAAATCAAGTTAATAAGAACAAGGATATGTTAATCATTTCCATCCCAACACAGAAAAAAAACTAGGTTGGGTTTCACACCCCTCCCTGTCACTCCTGACTATGCGCGAGCTTCACCCCGAGACCTGTGGTTTGGGCTCTGATGGCTGAAGAATCTCCTGCCTCATAGTCAAGCAACACATCCTCCGATCAAGAATTCCTTTTCAGACAATATCCCCCTATATAACTTGTTCAAATGACCCCAATGGGAACAACGATGGCAAGTATTCAGAGGAATATGAAAAGACAACTTTGAGTGACCAAACCGGACTCACTGGAAACATACAAGCGAATGGTTCGATGAACTGAAAGTCGGAGCTGACAGAGAAAGTTTTTCAGAAACCGATTCCCCTGGCACACCCTACTCACCAGATGGGGAACCTTCATGAGAACCAAAAACCACTGGCTGATCCCAAAAACCATCTCATCCATAAATGCCTCATCCACCAACCTCTTGAAACTGGTTTCCAACTAATGATATCACTTTCTCCGTAATTTCAAGACAAAGAACCCAAAAAAATATAGGGGCCTTCATATGATCCCACGATGCTACTTCCAAAGAGAATGGAACTAGCTCTATGAAATTTCCAACATAAGACTTTACAGATCACTAGCCCTGCCAAACATCCTACAAATCAGCCACATTCCTCTGATTCACCTCCTTTGGTATGGACCGTTGGATGAAAGTGGCCTTATACACCTCCCACGACATTTCACCTTCTGTCGATGATAGGGAGACCAACCGCCACTAGAACAAGGAGGGACCCTCAAACAACCTTTTAACTACATAGACTCTAACAGCATCAGAAGTTCCCAATGAATTAAAGACACGCTCGACTTCCTCAAGCTACTCTATAGCCTCAAGAGAACATTTATCACCATAGAAAATATGAAAAACTTGTGAAGGAAAAGGAATTGGTCATGAATTATTAGGAACTTTGGGGACCTTTCTGGGCAGCATTTTCTGAACAACATGAAAAGCGCAGACCAAATCCAACATCAAACTAAGGCACAAATAAAGAGGAACACCTCAAACCAAAACCAACTGGCTCAAAATCCAAGTAAAAACAAACACCACCATAACACGTTTTTTTCTTCAAAAACCATCATTTTTCTTTTAAAATTCAAAACATCCTTCTTATAAGGCTAATTCCCAAATACCAATAACCCGTTTTTCAAGAAAACAAAAAATTCTCGAAATCATTTTCTCATTCAAATCCACTTTAGGAAAACCATGCTAAGCCTTTAATTCCAAAACCCAACCCATGGTCTCCCATGAACCGTTACATGTGTGTCTGTCCATTACTATCCTTACGTGCCAACACACACTTCTCACACATACCCACACACATGTCCACATCCATAAGAAATACCAAGGGCCACATTCCATTAACGTTCTCAAACCAAAAACACCCTCAAGGTTTGAAAACTCACTTTACCAATTTAAAACCATTTCATGGAAAACACTTTAGTTTTTAAATCCATTTCCATTTCAAAATTCACATTCATTTTCAAAATACACTAACACCAATTGACACCAAAAATGAAACCCAACCAACAATGGACCACCAGACTGAGGGACTAGTGCCCATGCCTAGCCTGTAAACATGGTGGTGAGCCATGACCCAAGTAAGACATAACACTATGAGGTCCTTGAACCGGGCGCTTGTACTTTACATGGGTCACCACCCCATGTAAGGTCACAACCTAACCCGACTCACCTCCATTGTCATCCCTCAATTACAAAATAACACAAGACATAAGACTCAGTCCCGGACTACCCCTAGTTACTCGAGGTTTAGAATGAGAAAGGGTTCATGAATCCCTCCCCGCACTTACCTCTCGAGTCCTGACAACCCTAGTCTCCATCTACCGGACACCCCAAATAACAAGAACCTCCTCTGATACCATTTTTTCATGAACCAGGCCGGTATTCCATCTAACCCGACACCCGACCCGGTCCCCGACATGATCCAAAGGGCGTTTCCAATCCCTACGTACTAGAAACTAGTGTCAGGAATCATATATAAAACAAGAGGGAATTATTTGGACTAATAATAAATAGGATCAAAATATAAAACATTGAAAATGAAGTAGAGTTAACCACAACTAAATCTCAAAAAGTGGACAATCTGGTCTAATAAAAATACAACTAAATAAAACTAACACTAAGAGAACCAAGAGATACAACAAAACAAAACAACCAACTACTAAAAAAATCCCCATGTGACCTTGTGGTCACCTCTAATCACAAGACCACCCTGCTCTAGGACTTAACTCGAACCAGAAAAACCTGAACTTGCAAAACAGCTCGGGTCTACCGACACCGAGTGGTATAGGTAGGGTGTGAGCTAACAGCTCAGTAGGTAATCACCGCAGATTCCAAGTGTTTCCTTTCCCAAAACATTCCTTTAACACTAGTTTGAAATACAATTATAAAAATAGATTTTTCACATTTTATTAAATGACCACAACTTTACCATTTCAAAGGAAAACACACGCCACCATCCCTTTTTCAAGAAAACTACAATTTTATAACAAAAACCCAATCCAAACAATACTAGTAACAATTTTCAATGGAAAAAATTTAAATGGAAAACAATTTGAAAAAACTCCACACTAAAGACAATGCACTGACTTTTAAAATTACAAACCCAACCTACCGTATGTTGATGGGAGGTGCAATATAATCATTGAGCACTAGTCATGGGAATTCCCCTAGGCACTAGATAGATGTGAGCCCCATGTACCTCGTATCTCGGTGAAAAGTAACCATAACATTATCCTTTCTCGTGCACGATCCACTAGTAGGGAACATACCCATTATCTAGTAGTCCCCAACATCATCATCATAGTTTAGTTAGTGTTGTCATCGTCAAACATGCTACGTGAAATAGGGGCCAAACCCCACAGGATCACAAGCATACTAGTACAATTCCGCCCACCTAGATACCCAGGTCTCCCATTTTGTGCTCAATAAAATTTCACACATCACATGTTACCACATACACCATTTATCAACCACACCAAGCATCTCATTTCATAAGCCACCACTTTCACATCACAAACCCACTCTTGAGAAATTAAGCAAACCGAAACATTTACAAATCACTTCAAAAACCATGACGAACACCACCTCTTAAATTTTTTTCTAAAAAAGCCTTTCCACATTTTAGTAAAAACATGAAACACTATAAACTTTCCAAACAGGCCATCACATCACTTAAGCATTCAAACCATCTTTTAAAACACCTTATGTTTCCAACTAGGCATTCACATTTTCTGAATCACATTCTTTTCTAAAATTAACAGAAAACATCACTTTTAAAGGTACAATTCCAAATGTGCCTTTAAGTTTACACAACCAAATGCATTTACCAAAACATTTCCAAATCATTTAAAAAACTATCTTCGAGTGTGAAATGCCAAACAACCCCTCAACCCAAACATTTTCCAAAACCCACACACCAAAAGCCAAACGGACATATCCCCCCATGAGATTCCATTTTAAACAACATTTAGGAAACTAATATTTTAAGAAACACCCAAAAACCACTTCCACAAAACCAATCATTTTCTTTAAAACCACATCCAACCATCCACATTATTTAAAGAACATAAAACAATCCCATTATAACCATAAAACCCTTTTTACAATACTTTAACACTTTTAAAAGTATAAATCATTACCAAACCATACACGAAAAATCAAGATCACAAATAATAAACAACCATCCCACCATAATCAAGGCTAAAAATTTCATAAAAACCCCTAATTTGACTTTAAAGAACAATGAGGTTTTAAACAATAACCCTAGGTGCAATAAACCAAGGTATTTCACACAAATCCCTTTGAAAAAATATTTTTAGTAAATTCTACCAATAAAAAGACGTCATTCACATCAATCCATAGATATATTAGAGGTGCAAAAGACATTTAAAAATTAAATGAAAGCACACAAGTTCACATGGAGTGTTCTGAAAAGGAAAAACTTGGAAACACTTACCTCAACCTTGTGTGAATGGAATGAAACTTCAGGGGAGGATAGATCTTAGCCCCACTGACCATTTGCGCACCCTATATCCAAAGAAAAACGAACCAAACATAAACCCTATACATTAGGTTTTGGCCATGGAAGAAAACCCCCAAAGGAAACCCAAGAACAAAGAGGGAAAGAGAAGGAGAGAAGATTTGATGAAGGAAACATGAAGAACCACCAAAATTTCCTGATAAATCTCCCCAAAAGCTCCCCAAATCGAAGAAGGAAGGAGGGGGAGGCTCCTCTGGTCGATTTCCAATAGATAGAGATTCATTTTGGAGGTGGAATCACCCCAATCGGAGCTCCACGTCAAACATTATAAAGCCCACAAGTGGATACATGGTTTGACTGCACGGTTTTTCAAACCATGCGCAAACCGTGCGAGGTCTACTAGAAACTCCTACAACTTCACATGGTTAGGCTGCACGGTTTGTCTAGGCCGTGTTCAAACTGTGCAACCCAAAAAATTGGCCAAAACCCCCCAAATTACATCCCAAACACTAGGGAAGTCCACCCATTAATCCTTGAATGTTTTAAACACAATATAGAGACACCAACGACATCAAAAACTCTTGAACATGAAACTTTATCTCAATCCCAACAAGAATAAATAATCATAGCTATAAAAGGAAACCCAAAACCACAAAAACACAAGGACCTTTGTTGGGAACTCATCCCAAAACTCAACCAAAAGATCCAACATCGAGAAAAGATTAAAATAAGGGAGTATCTGTGGTCGGGGTGTGACAGTCCTAATATCATTTTATGAGTGTGTTTTGACCTAAGTAATTATTGGGTAGAAATGATATCCTTTTTAAGCCACTTGGATGAGATTAAGACATTTAATTTAATGAAATGTTAAATATGTCTTACTCAATTTTTTATAACTATATCATTTTTAATATAAGGATATAAAAAAGATAAATTTGACTATAAATAATAATTTTAAATCTAAAATGCTTTTATTTACCATGGAAATTTATTTTTAATATTTCATATATAAATAATTACCTTAAAGTCTTATACATTTATGATTCAGAAATTATTTAATTGATAGATAATCAATAATATATATTTTTTAAAATAATAATAATCATTAAAAGACCAAAAATAATTCCCAAATATTATAATTCTATTATATCTTGACCATAATAATCCAAGGGTCGAGTTATTGACCATTTTAAGTCATATGGAAAAGATTATGTAACTTATAATATTTTATTTAAAGTGATGTTAAAGTTGTCACATTTATCTTTTAATACATATAAAAATTCTTATGTTTGGTTTTCCAGAAGTTATATTTGAATATAAGTATTATTATGAAATATAGAGGATTTATCTTCATCGTAGTATTTTATTTTTAATTTTTATTCAAAAAATATGTATATTAAATAATTACAAAAAACTGAGGTTGTAATTATTTTATTAACAGAGATAACAAATAAATGTTATTAAAAATAGGAAAATAAATATAATTTGGGATAATTAATATATCCAATTAATTTTATATATGACCTGAAGATATTATTAATAAAATAAATCATTCTTTTGGAAGCTAAGTAGTTATCCTTATATTTGTAATGATCAATGAACTAAATAGTGTCAAATTTGACACTATTATTTATTTATCAAAATAATGTATTATTAAATTATTTTAAAATAATAATAAATTTATAAATATATAAAATAATTATTATATGGTATAAAATGTTCAAAATTATTCATTTACGGTCTAATTGACATCAAATAAGTAAATATATTACCCTTTTAATATTGAAATATTTGCTACCTTAGTTAAAAATTAAATATAATAACTAAGTGTTAATTAAAATGATAATGTTTAAATTAGCAGGAAAAATTATCTAGAATTTATTGGTTGATGATATTACAAACTTATATCATATCATATTTTAAATTCTGGCCTTTTGAGGTTTTTTTATATAGTTTGATTTTATTATAAATTAATATTTTTTGAGATTCCAAAAGTTCTCTTCACCTCAATTATAAAATGGAACCTCCTACCTCTATTATTCACTTCACTTTGATCCTTAAAAGTCAGACATACCCTGAATATTTACTTTATTAACTTTTATAGTAACCTTATATAGGTTATTTTCTTCTATAAATACTAACTCTAGTTCTTTAAGAGGATATCTAGAGGGAGCACGTTGAAGAAGAGGTAATCTTCTCTACCAATTCATTTAAACATATTTCTTCATCCACTTCCTCTACATGAGTCATTTATATTCTAAAGTAATAAATATATTATAAATTATATACTTAGATGTTATTATTATTATAGAACAACCATATTCCACCTTTTATCTATCATTAAAAAAAATGAAATCACCACACATGAGTACGTACGACATTTCGTCTCCACACTGTGGTGTAATATGGTTTTCAGCACCACCTTACTTCTATGAGTATAATGATGGAAATAATAAATATATATTGTTATTATAACATGATATAGATTCTGGAAAAATAATATATAATACACTTACATATAATTTCACAATTTTGGTAATGATATCCTCACTCGTGCATACATACGACCTACCATCTCCATGATGCTATGTGATTCATTCTACATGATATCTATCAAAGAATGATTATATAAATGTATATAATGAATAAATATGATATATGTTATATTAATAGTTTTTTGAAATTTTATAACTATAACCTAAAAAGGTGAATGATAACTTATTCAATAAAACATGTATAAGAAAATGAAGTAGATAATACCCAAATAATGAGAATAATGAAATTTTATTAACAAACAAATTCTAATATGATCATATATGATATCATAAAAATGTATATGACTCTAGGATAAGTAAATTAAATTATTTAAATCATTATAAAATAGGTTAAGCTACATACAAAGGATATCAGACTTAATTTAAGGTATAATTTCATAATCTCATTATTATCTGAGATTTTTTATACATAAGTATTTTCTGGGTTATATTTATCGTCCATGTCCATGTTTCCTAAATATGTCTTCAAAAATATTCATTTTATTATTCTATAATTATTTAAATTAGATTTTACCCATTATTGAATGTTTATTAAAATGTATGAAATGAATATTTTTTTATTTTTGATATGAGGTACTTTTTGACTTATTTGAAAAAACTACGAGAAGAATGTTTTCTTTTAACTTATAAGACATAAATGAATTTTTAAATTTTATTATTTCCTTATTTCCATGAAGATTAATTTATAATATTCTATGGTTATTTTCAAATAAATTATTTTTTTTGAAAATTTGAAGGCATTTTGTAAAAATAAAATGTTTTGGAAGAAGAAAGGATATTTTCCTCGAGAATTAATTTTGTGTGTTCTATGAAAATTATTTTCCGTCTAAGATAAAATTATTTAATATTATTATGTTTCAAGTATATTATCCCTATTATTAATATGGTTTTATTATTTTATTAAATAATTATATTTATGAATTCTATTTTATTTGCATGGATTATGTTATCATGGAATTAGGTTTAAGAAACCCATTTTATTCCTTGGGTTATACTATGATGAATAATTTATGTTTTTGTGGAACACAGAAGAATGATTTCATTATGAGATGGGTTTGACCTATATCTCCCTCCAATGCATTGGGTAAAACTTTATATCTTTTGAGATAGAAATGGCTGGAATGGGAAATTATTTTAGTTTAGTGATACAAGGCTATAATGGGATGTAAACCCATTTTAGTAATACAGGGCTGGAATGAGGAGTGAACTCGGTTCAGTAATGGACTTTGTTTGCTATGATGGTCTTGAAAATAATCCTTGACTAATATGAAATTATTTTATATGATTATGTTTAATCCAAAATTCCATATATTATGTTATGAATTTTGAAAATATGTTCATTTATTCTTTATTAACTTTTATGATTTATCCCATGACTTGATATCACGATCTTTCATATACAGGATAAGATTTTCAAATGCTATATTATTATGTCTTATGTTTATGATATGATTGATATCTCCCTTTTTTACCCTTATTAAGAATCTGAGCTCACCCTTTATTATGTTTCTTTCCCCAACTTATGAATAAGGGTATTAAGTATGATTTTTCAGAAGGGGTAAAGTTAATAAGTAATAAGGGGGAGACAATGTATTTGTCTTATAAACCAGTTGTTTATGTTTCTCAGTTTCTAAAGTCACAAAACCTATACAATCTTGGTGTGGTTTTCTTATGTGTTGTAATAAAAATTATTCAATTTTGAAGTGATATTTATTTATGTAATTTATGGTTCATTATATTATTTATAATTAGATCATGAAATTTCATCACTGAAAACTTAATCATAAACAATACTGATTAAAAATGAGATTGTAACATAAAACCATTACCAGTTTGGTAACATTTGAATCATAATAACCATGAAAGAATAACATGAAAAAAAACTTCAAATATCATTAATATAAATAAATTAATTACATAACAATTCAAATAGTAGTACTTAAACCTCATAAATGAAGATAGTTGAATAACATAACATATGTCTCAAAGATAACTATTTGGGGCGATAAACCCTTACCCCGAGTTTCACTTTCCATGAAAGTGATATATACAAATATGTAATAAATTTAAATTTATTATAATTATATAAAGTAATATTTATATACTTATAATATCATATATTATCCCTTTATAACATTTCAAAAGCCATTTATCAATAATTTCTTATTGAAATTATCATTTCTGGGTGTTAATTGTTTTCTTCATATTAATTTCAGTTCCGAATTCCGGATTCTTATACTTTTTTCATGAATATATTATATACATGAAATTGTTAATGATATAATTATAATACATATTCATTATATATATAGATTCTTCTATAAAATTGATATATAGAGAAATTAATTACACTTATCGTGGAGATAGTAGACCGTACATACACATGAACATTGTTTTAATTTTTAAATGGATGGAATGAAAGAAAGGTAAATAATAAATAACCTTTATAGAATCATTATTATATCATATATATAATATATATTCATCAAATAAATCCTTATTACCATCCATGTAAATTGTAAATGAAAAATGTATCACATCTCTTCGTGGAGGTGGTAGTCGACATGTACGCACATGTGAGGTTATCATTTTCCAACGAATTGGAAGGCAAGAAGGTAGATATGATATTATCACTATATAAGGATATTTAGGTCATTAATATGATATATAAACATTAAATCCATCATAATAAACATCTATAAAATATAGTGATGAAAAATAAATTTCATTGCTACCTGGAGACAGTAAGCTGTAAGTACGCACGGGCGATACTTTCACTTCCCACTTGAGAGGAAAGACAATGGATAATGGTGTTTTTATAATCATAATAAAATTTATTTATATTTGGTAAACTGAATTTATTATTTTTTTATAAATACCATATATTTAGGGTAGGTAAAAAAAATGAAAAAAGTGATCTGTTAATGCGCTTACCACTTTGTTGGAAGAACTCTGTTAAGTCTCTACTTAAGGCTCCTAGGGATGGTTGTTTGGGAAGAAAAAAATATCTATGGTGTGGATAATGGTTCTTAGAATATAATTTTATAGGTTTTAGTTTATATATGAGGGTAAATGTTTTTTATATAAGATAAAGGATGGGTTCCCTTTTAAAAGTGAGGTGAGGGGAACTCTTAGAATTTCTTAAAAGATTAAATTATAAAAATTTAATTTTCTGATGAATTGATTCAAAATGGAAATATATTAGAATATAAAGTTGGATTTGGTATAAATAAAATAAATAAATAAAGTTTTTTCAAATTTAAGTGGTTTTTTAACATTACCTTTTGGCCAAACCACTTAGTTAACCTATTTTAACCTCAACCATGGTAATATCTTTTTCACTTTTAAGTGGTTATAATTTTAATTATAAGGTGAAAATTGGATCATAAATGTCCAAGTGATGATATTATAGACAATATATTATCCACCATGTTCTCTTTCAATATTTTATGGTTTTTAAAATTTAACAAAATATTATTTTCATAAAATATCATTCATAGCATTTTTGAAACTATTCATTTAATATAACACGAAAGACACAAAGAAAAATATTATATCAGAATATAATTTTTTAAAATAATAATAATATGTTACATTCATCTATAAAATTCATGGAATTATATATGTCACTCAAATTATACAACTTTTAATATTTTTAAATCATTTAGTTTATTTTTATATTAATTTAAGAAATAATACTTATACGTTGCTTAAATATTTAAGGTAATTATATAATTACTAAAAATTAGAAATAAATTACCATCATGAAGATAATTTCATTATTATAAAACATAAACATCAATATTAATTCAAAAATTTATTTTTCCTCTATGTGAAAACATAATAGATATTTAAAAGTAATAAAGTGTCATTTTGAATTTTTCTTTGCTTTAAATATTACATATGTCACTTTAAAGGAAAAGTTCCCCTTAAACAATTACATTTATAGACTAAGGTTATAAGGGTATAAATAAAATTATCCAATAATAATGATTACAAAAATTGGTAACCGTAAAATTTAGTTTTAACGCAGGTTAACCCAATTTACCTTTTACTGAGGTAACAAATTTTACCATGATTACTATTCATAATGCCTAAAAATAAAATTTTTATGTCCACAAGGCTGAATACCCTGAGAGGGGGGGGGGGGGGTGAATCAGGGTATGACTAATTAAAAATCATATCCCGTTCTGATCTTGTTTCGCTGTTAAAAAAAACACTCTTCTCTCTATTTCCCGCCACACAATATAAATAGAAAGTAAATCATGCACAAGACACAAAATTTTTTCTTGGTTCATCCTCACTAGGCTACGTCCAAGGAGCATACAACGTCGATGAGCCGATGTACCAAATTCAATAAAGCACACTGCTGTTTACAAGGTTCGGGCTAGATCACTTCTATTCCTAGGCTCACTGCCTTTACAAGACTTAGGGTCAGCTCACTGCTTTCCCAAGGGTCACTCCCTGTCTCTCTCTCTCTGGATCACTACCGGTGGAGAGGATCACCTTCTTCCTCTTCCTTTTCTCACTACCCCAGAAAGGATCCACTCACAGTTTATAGACCTGTAGGTCGCTTCATTATCACAAATGAATACATCCTCTCTTGTATGTAGATGCTCTGTTGAAGCTCAACCTTCACCCGTAGATGAATTTCTCTTTGCACCGAAGGTATCGGGTAATACCCCAGCTTCCACATAGCCCTAAATCACTGTCGGAAATCAACCTTACTTGGCACCCTTCTCTAAGGCGGCGTGCAAGTCTCGGCGTGCAAGTCAACACAAGCGCGCAAGTATTTCTTAACACTTGCGCGACTCAAGATTAAGCTTCTCCAAAATTGCGCAACATACTTCCTTTGCTGCCCAAACCACATTAGGCACACAACAAATAGATGGCGCATAACTTCAACACTGGCACGCAAGTCCCTACTTGCACGACCACACACCACTTGCGTGACTTCCACACCTGTGTGACGAGAGCTATGATTTTTCTAAGTATTGAACTCCATTGGAAATGAGGAGGGGTGGTCCATTATTTATAGGCATTTGAACTACCTGTGCGACGACGTGCAAGTCCCCCTCCAGCGCGCAAGTCTCGGCGCACAGATCAACTGCCATGGCCTCTGTCGTGCTACTCACTTGTGCGACCAAACCAATACTTGTGCGACCCACCTTCCTTTGCCGTATTTTGAAGTTATGATCCTGAAAAACAATAGGTGCACAAGTTCCCAGGCCTCCTAAGTGCCGGTGCGCAAGTCTCTTCATGGCACGCAAGTCACTTGCGCGACCAACTCAATACTTGCGCAACCCTTGTCCCTTTGTCATATTTTGATGATCTAATCTTGAAAAACATATGGCACGTATGTTTCCAAGTCTTCAAGTACACGGTGCGCAAGTCCCTTATCCAAAACCACTTTTCTTCATTTGTTGATTTTCAGGCCCAAAAAATTTGGCAAACACTGGAAAACGGCACCACCTTGTATCTGTTCTTTTTGTACCGCCTCCAGATCATCTATTCCTTTGTCGACGTTCTTGAATCAAACATAGATCGTTAACCACAACTCTTGAACTTAACATTCCACTATGAAATCCCCTTTGTCAACAACTTTGTATGTCATTGTTTTTCTTTGTCAACAATCACCTCTCTGATGTCCACTTTGTCCACAAACACAATCACCTCTAAAATGCTTCAATGATACCTTGAGAGATTTTTTCCCAACAATCTTCCCCTTTGGGTTTTTTGAAAACTCTTCCATAAAAAGATATATCGTTACTTTTTCAGCCACCATTCGCCTATCGTGATTCTGATAGCAATCAAGGATTTACTCAACACATACTCTAAGCCCACATGATAAATGCTCGGTGTGAGAAACAAGAGTAAATGAAAAGTTCATCAATGAATCACTTCATCTCTGACACCCACTATTGACATCAAACTGATACCAATTGTTACCAAAATGATACCAATTTTTGGAAATATTTTTTCCACTCTCCAACACCACTCTTCTGCTTTTATCACGATCCTCAGCTATCATGATATCTAGTCTTTTATCGATCACTTCTAGCATCATCGGATTTAAAATGATCCCCCTTTCTCAATGATCCCCCGATCTTGCTGCTCCACCCATCATCTTCTCCCCATAGCATCCATGATTTATCAAATAGCCACACTGTCTCCCCCTTGAACAATCACTATTTTCTCCCCCTTTTTCAATGAACCCAAAGGTCACTCCTTTGTAGTCTGTAACAGAGTAGAGAATACATATCAGCATATTAGGAAAAAACACATCATAACTCGGGGAGAGGGGGTTTCCGCATCCACACTATTTCAAGTGCGGGGAGTCGAATGAACTCCCAGAGCTAGTCAATGTCTCTCAAAATCTTCCTTGGGTAAGGCCTTTGTCATAATGTATACAACATGTAGCTCTGTAGGCACATACTCCAACTTCACAATTCCTTGCTCCACCTTCTCCTTGATGAAATGATATTTGATCTCAATATGATTTTTTATTGAGTGATGAACTTGATTTTTTCTAAGATTGATAGAACTTGAGTTATCACACTGGATTCCGATCGGAGACTTCACTTCAACTCCCATATCTTCAAGCTGCTGTTTCATCCACAATAACTGTGTGCATGCTTCTTGAGTGGCCACAATATACCCAGCTTCTGCGGTTCTTAATGAAATGAAATCCTGCTTCTTGATTAACCAAGAAATACATAGTCCACCAAGATAGAATGCACCTCCAGTTGTTGATTTCTGGTCATCCGCTGAACCGGCCCAATCCGCATCAGTATATCCCAATAACTCTATCAGATATTTGTCATTATATGTCAAGCCGAAGTCCACCGTGCCCTTGATATACCGAAGTATTCTTTTCAATGAAAGCATATGGATTTCCTTGGGATTACTCTGATATATTACTGCTTGGCATGTGGCAAAAACAATGTCAGGACTTTTCGTGGTCAAATAAAACATGCTTCCAATAATTTTCCTGTATTCTGTGATATTAACTGCTTTCCCATCCTCATCTTTTGATAATTTCATCCGGGTAGAAACCAGAGTCTTCATCTCCTTGGAATTCTCCATTACAAACCTTCTTAGAACCTCCTTGGAATATTTGGATTGATAAATGAATGTTCCATTCCTTCCTTGAGTCACTTGTAGACCAAGGATAAACGTTAGCTCTCCAATCATTGACATCTCAAATTAATTTTTCATGAATTCAGAAAACTGTCTGTACTAAGCTTCATCTGATCCGCCAAAAATTATGTCATCTAAATAAACCAACAACATCATCCTTTGATTATTGTCATTACTGAAATAGAGATTTTAATCAACTCCACCACGCTGGAAACCAAGTTTCTTCAAATATTGGTCAAGCCTTGAGTACCATGCTCTTGGTTCTTGTTTCAGCCCATACAACGCCTTCTTCAGCCGAAAAACATTACTCTCATATGAATGAGAAAACCATCTGGCTGCTCAATATACACTTCTTCTTCTAGAACCCCATTCAGGAATGTAGATTTTACATCCATCTGGAAGAATTTGAACTTCCGTTGCACTGCTATGGCAAAAAATAATCTGATTGTCTCTAGCCTTGTAACTGGTGCAAATGTCTCATCAACATCAATTCCATCTATCTGGGAGTACCCTTTGCACACTAGACATGATTTGTTTCTAACTACTACACCATATTCATTCATCTTGTTGCGATGGACCCATTTAGTTCTGATGACATTCTTATCTGCAGGTCTCAAAACAATCTCCCACTTCTGGTTCTTCTCAATCTGATCAAGCGCTTCATTCATAGCCTGAACCCAGTGCTCATCTTCAACTGCATCGGAAAAACATTTCTGCTCCACCTGAGATAAAAAGGATGTTTGTTGTAATGATTTCATTCTTCGAGTTTGAGCTGGAGCTGTCTGATCACCAATGATATTTTCCCTATCAATCTCAGCTCGTCTCTTTGGATTCTTAGCAGATTCAGATTTTGTTTCCTCTTGTTCATCATTAGTATATTCTTCTGAGTCAGCCTCTTCCACTTCTACTCCCCTTGTTTTGCTTATCTTCTCATAAATTTCATCCAGAAACTGGTCACTAGATCGTTGAATATTCTGTTCATTTTCAACAATGGTGACATCATTGCTCTCAACAATTTTTCCCAGCCTTTTGTTGAAGCATTTATATGCTTTTCTCTTCCCTGAGTAATCGAGGAATATTCCCTCTTCTCCTCGTGACTCAAAGTACCTGTTATTTTCTTTGTTGAGAATGAAACACTTACTTCCAAAGATAAGAAAGTATTTCAATGTTGGATTCTTTCCGTACCACATTTCATACGGAGTCTTCCCTTGCTTTGGACACAACAAAGACTTGTTCGAAACATATACCGATGTCAAAACTGCTTCCTTCCAAAATTTCTCTAGTAGGTCCTTATCAATAAGCATTGTTCTGTCCATGTTGTTGATGATACGATTTCTACTTTCAACCACTCCATTCTGTTGGGGAGTTCTCACTGATGAAACTTGATGCCTTATCCCGTGTTTCTCAAGATAGCTTTCAACTTGAATGTTTGTGAATTAGGTACCATTAATAGTACAGAACTTCTGAATCTTATGCCCAATCATCCTTTCTAACTCCCACCTATACTGCTTTATGCAACTAAACACCTCTGTCTTATGGGTAATGACAAATACCTAGACCATTCTGCTATAATCATCAATGAAAAGGACATAATACCTTTGTCCATTTATGGATCATGGTGATATTGGTCCACAAACATTTCTATGTACCAGTTCGAGCACTCTGGTTGATTTCTGTTCCTTTGTCCTGTATGTCTTCCTGATGATCTTCCCTTGTTGAAATGCATCACATGTGTGAGTATGATCATGTGATAGTTTGGAAAGGTCTCTAGTAGCATCACACTTTACCAGATCTTCTATGGATGGTTGGCATAGATAGACAAGTCTCTTATGCCACAACTGGTTTTCCTCCTCTCTAGATAAAAAGCACATATCTTCTTCCCCACTTATAAGGTAAATATTTCCCTTTTTCCTTTTTCCCTGTAGAAAAGATGCTCCATCTTTTCCTTTCGTAACACACATTTTCTTGGTAAATCGGATAGAGTTCCCAGAGTCACATAGTTGACTGACACTGGGTAAGTTATGACTGAGACCCTCTACTACCAAGACATAAGCACGTCACATTTCTTTTCCCCCAAATTTGGCCTTTCCATAACCAACAATCTTCAACCCTTCATCATTCCCAAACTTGACAACTACTTCTTTGTCATATTTTATGCCTGTAATGAGATCCTTGTTCCCTTTCATATGGGATGTGCAACCACTATCAAGGATCCATTCTCCTGAATGATCTAAAGCTTTAAGGGTAATTTCCACAAAAAACTACCTTCTCATTCTTTTTCTTTTTGATCCATGTCTTTGACTTCACACTTAGTGTGGTTTAGGGAACCTGATCTTCCTTAGATAGTGAGGGGCCAGCTTCATCTTGCAATGCTGCAAATCTATTTTCCACTTTTAACTCACTTGTTGGTTTATTGATCTGCTGCTTGCGAACATTTTGATTTTTCTTTGTCACATTCCTCTGTATGGTCGAAGTGAAATATCTATCCATGTGACCAAATCCTCCGCACCAGAAGCAGTTTCCTTCAAAATATGTTCTGGAGAACCGTTCTCTATTTGACTGCCACCTTTGTTCTTGTTCCTTTTGATATCTCTTGGCTATGGAACACACATACTGTGAATGTCCCATCTTTCCACAATAATAACACCTGATAAAGGGTGCATTCTTCCATGGTACTTCAGCACAATGAGTCCCCCCTTGAGACCTATGAATATACTGATTCTTCCTTGTTCCCAAATCAACCTCCAATCTTGGGACTAGTGCTTATGGTCTGACTTCAACTGTCACAGATTTTTGTTTCTGATTAAGCCCTGAAGTAGCCTCAATGTCTGAGCTCAATTTCTGATTCTTTCCTATTGAACTGCTAGGCTCCTCTTTCATCTTTTCAGTCTTCGTAATGAACTGCTTTCCCAAGAATGTGTTAGGAATCAATGGTTTCTCCTGGTCTTTAACTTTTTTCTGCAGAACGACAACTTCTTCTTCAAGTTCTTTGATATGCTTGACATGGTCTTTCACTTTTCCATCCAGGCCATCGATCTCCCTTTTCTATTCTTCTATCTTGAGTTTATACTCACTAACGGATTCTGAGTTCTGTGGTGTTGATGAATTGAGTTTCTCAATTTCTTCCATCAACTCAGACTTCTCTTCTTCCTGTTCCTTCATATAGAGTTTGGCATCATGAACAACTTTGTTAGATTTATTTGTTTTGGATCTCCAAACATCTATCTCCTCAAGAGCTTCTTCTAATTCAGCTTCCATGTAAACTCTCCCTTCAATTTCTTCTTCTTCTTCATCAGCGTTGGTTTCTCCCTTTTCTTGTGCACTACCGACAACAGCCACCATTGCATTTTGTCCATGATCTTTAAAATTTTCAAACTTCTCAACCTCTTCATCCTCAGACTCATCTGAACTGTCTATTTCTTGTGAAAGAAGATTCTTCTTCTTGAAGAAATTTTTCTTGAACTGCTTCTTCCCTTTCACAAATGCTGAAGATTTCTTCTTGGGATTTTCTACTTCATCTTCATCATTTTCTTCTTGAAACTTTTTGGGGCATCTTGCAGCAAGATGACCAACTTTTCCACATCTAAAGCAAGCGAGTGGAAGTTTACCTTTAAAATTTCCTTTTCCTCTTTGAAGATTTGAGGAAAGGAATGACATAACCTCATCTGTCTCTTCTTCTTCCTGAGAATCTTCAATGGTGAGCTTTTTCATGGCCTTAAATTCCATCTCTTTGGATTTTCTCTTTTCCACAACCTCGTTGTCATCATTCCTCATCTCATATGCAACCAAGGTACTATTCAAGTTGCCCAGTGTCAGCTCTTTGGGATCTTTATCTTCTAGTACAGAAACTTTCGGATTGAACCGAGGTGGAAGCTTACTCAAGATGCGCTTTACGATCTTTATGTCTTCAATGGCTTCACCAAGACCTCACATATCTTCCACAACAATATTTACCCTGTCAAAGAATGCATCAACGGAATCATTCGTGTTCATCTTCATATCTTCATACTTATTCCACAACACTTGCAGCTTTGCCTCTATGACCTTTTTATCTCCTTCATATATATTCAATAGCTTTTCCCACATGGAACGTGACGTTTTTCATGACATCACCTTTGTATAGATAGGATTGGATAGGGCTCCCCCTAAGGAATTAATTGATTTGGCATCTGCATCCAAATCTCTACGTTCAACTTTTGATAATGCTCCACTATTAATATCAGCTGTTATGCCATACATTGCTGCTGTGAATACATCCATTACCCAAGATCGGAAGTAGTTTTGCATCCGATTCTTCCATAGCTGAAATTTGTTCCCGTCGAAGATCATAATTCCTTTATGATTGGTTACCTCCATTGAGAGAAGAACTAATATCAACCTTTCCCTTTGATACCAATTGTTAGGTCCATAAGGCTGAATACCCTGAGGGGGGGGGGTGAATCAGGGTATGACTAATTAAAAATTATAGCCCGTTCTGATCTTGTTTCGCTGTTAAGAAAAACACTCTTCTCTCTCTTTCCTACTGCATAATATAAATAGAAATTAAAGCATGCATAGGACACAACAATTTTTACTTGGTTCACCCTCACCGGGCTATTTCCAAGGAGCATACAACAACGATGAGCCGATGTACCAAATTCAGTAAAGCACACTGCTGTTTACAAGGTTCGGGCTAGATCACTTATATGCCCAAGCTCACTGCCTTTACAAGACTTAGGTTCATCTCACTGCTTTCCCATGGGTCACTCCCTATCTCTCTCTCTCTGGCTCACTACCGGTGGAGAGGATCACCTTCTTCCTCATCCTTTTCTCACTGCCCCAGAAAGGATCTACTCACAGTTTATAGACCTGTAGGTCTCTTCTTTATCACAAATGAATACATCCTCTCTTGTATTTAGATGCTCTGTTAAAGCTCATCCTTCACCTGTATATGAATTTCTCTTTGCACCGAAGGTATCAGGAAATCCCCCAGCTTCCACATAGCCCTGAATCACTATCGGAAATCAACCTTACTTGGTGCCCTTCTCTAAGGCGGCGCACAAGTCAACACTGGTGCAAAAGTATTTCTTAACACTTGTGCGACTCAAGCTTAATCTTCTCCAAACTTGTGCGACGCACTTCCTTTGCTTCCCAAACCACCTTAGGCGCACAACAAATAGATGGCGCACAACTTCAACACTGGCACGCAAGTCCCTACTTGCGTGACCACAAACCACTTGCGCGACTTCCACACCTGTGCGACAGGAGCTCTGATTTTTCTAAGTATTGAACTCCATTAGAAATGAGGAGGGGTAGTCTAGTATTTATAGCCATTTGAACTACCTGCGCAATGACGCGCAAGTCCCCCTCCGGTGCGCAAGTCTCGGCGCGCAGCTCAACCACCCTGGCCTCTGTCATGCTACTCACTTGCGCGACCAAACCAATACTTGCGTGACTCACCTTCCTTTTCCATATTTTGAAGTTCTGATCCTGAAAAACAACATGCACGCAAGTTCCCAAGCCTCCTAAGCACCGGCACACAAGTCTCTTCACGGCACGCAAGTCACTTGCGCGACCAACTCAATACTTGTGCGACCCTTGTCCCTTTGCCATATTTTTATGATCTGATATTGAAAAACATATGGCGCTAGTTTCCAAGTCTTCAAGTACACGGCGCTCAAGTCCCTTTTCCAAAACCACTTTTCTTCATTTGTCGATTTTTAGGCCCAAAATGTTTGGAAAACACTGGAAAACGGCGCCACCTTGTATCTTTTCTTTTTGTACCGCCTCCAGATCATCTATTCCTTTATCGAAGTTCTTGAATCAAACATAGATCGTTAACCACAGCTCTTTAACTTGAAATTCCACTATGAATTCCCCTTTGTCAACAACTTTTTATGTCATTGTTTTGCTTTGTCAACAATCACCACTCTGATGTCCACTTTGTCAACAAACACAATCACCTCCAAAATGCTTCAATGATACCTTGAGGGATTTTTTCCCCAAAAAAGAAAAACTATTTAAAAAATTTAGAACACCATATTCCAAATATATAATCCATTTTTTAAAAATTAAATTTCTATAAGTGTCAGAAATTTAATTTAAAAGAAGTTTAAAAAATGTGATAAAAACTGTTTTTTAGAAAAATATAGTTTTAAGCATCAAAATAGATTTATTCCTATCCCATTCCCAAAAAAAATTATATTAATGTTAGGAGATTGGATTTAATATATAATATATACAATTCATTAAAATCATCCACTAATAGTGATTAATTTAATTTATTAGATAAAAACATATTGCACACATAAAAATAGTTTTCTGAAAAAACATCTCCGTTATTTTAAAATTATTTTATTTCTTTTTTCATATTAATTGACAACCAATGAATTCATTTTATCCATATGTTTTTTCATAATTTCATAAGTCCTATTCATTCCCTGCAATTGATTATCTAGGTCATAAATATCATATTAAATAATAATATTTTAATAGTATATATTGATTTATTTAAACTCAATGTTGTGTATAAAGAAAGTTATCAAAGAAATAAACTCCAATTTAAGATAAATATATCTAAAAATATCAGGGTGTTACATTAAGATATTATTTAAGTGAATTTTTTTAATTACATATTATATAAACCTAGTTCAATATATACCAGGTTATGTGATTTCAATAGTGATATTGAGTCATAAGAGCCTCAACCTAGTTGGTGAGGACTCAAAAAGTGCATCCAAGATACCCTAGTTCAAAACTGCATGGAGAGATAATTTTTGGATAGTGTAGAAGTATTGTAGCAGGCTCTATATTAGTCACTATTCGGTATTGTAGCAGCCAGATCTATTCATCCATTTGGGATTTTGGGCCACCAGTTTGGGCCTTGAGTCCTTCAAGGCATTCAGGCCACCAAAGTACTGCAGGACAGTAAGGATTTCGGGCCACCTCATGGCCTTTGGGCCACCACAAGGCCTTCAGGCCACCTAAAATTGTGCTTAATGATCAGAAAAACCCTACAATGAGAAGACTCCTGATGATGATTCAGAGTAGTCTCATTCACTAGAGCAAAATATAAGAGGATTATTAGAAATAGAGGGTATGGAATTTCCATTGGGACTAACCTATGCTTGCATGGGAAGCCTAGCTGAACAATCCATGTGAAGGTGGAGAGCTGATATCATGATGAAGAAGCTGGGGAGGAGTAGTTCCAAGTATAGTCTGTATATTTCCTAAGACCTATGGGTCATGTAATATCTAAGCCTATGGGCCTTTTAAGGGTTTACCCTTATCCCTTGTAAGGGGGTTATCAAAAATAAATAAAAAAGAAGGCCTTCAGGCCATTCGTGTCGGGTATAGTGATGATGAGGAAGTGTGAGAACTATTTGGGTGTGCACAATGTTCCTCCACCCTAGATAATTTTATCTATGAAGAACATCTATAGGGTTTAATCTCGTTATATATATATTATTAAACCTCCTTGAATCTTCTTAATAATAATAGAATAATAATCAGTCCTTCAATCATGAAGGATTGTGTTGCGATCAAGGGGAATGATGTAAAAAGATCGGTACCACTAAACTAGCACATGAAGTACTATTGGTGATAAATTTGAGATCTCGGTTCATGTGTGGATCACCAAATATATATTATTAATATTGGTAAAAAATCCCTCTTTATGAAATATCAAAGTTGTTTTGTTGTTGTGGTTTTTAAAAAAGACGATTGACAAAGCTAGTATCAAGGTTCCTGTGCATTTGTTGAAAAAGCATGTAAACAATGATCTAAGAAGTTGGAGTATTTCATGAGACAAGAGTATATCCATTGAGAGACTAGTTGAATATATTAAATAAATCATAAGAAAATTAGTTCTTAGAATATTATAAAAGTGTTCATGGAGTTACTTTGGAAAAATGGAGTATTGGAAGTATTTTCATAAAAGTGAAAAGTTGTATGAACATGCATAAAGTTTTCAGATAGTGTTGATTCGATGCTTCCTCATTCATATTTTTAAAATAAATTAATTTCACCAAATTTGGGAGAGTTTTTTAAATATATATTTTCATGAAGAAGATGGAGTTTCATGAATGTGGTGAGTTTTACATGAAAATCTTTGATAGAGGATACCTATTTTTTGAGAGCCTACATGAATAGAAAATGGTGCTGAATGATACATGTGGGAGGAGTTAAATGATTTTTTATTGAGTTTCATGAAGGGTAGGTGGTGAATGTGGAATTTTCACAAAGGTTTTTAAATTCTTGTAAATATTCCTTTACCCCTTATTTTAGTTTCAATCCCTATCAAGGATACAATGTCTTTGAAATTAAAAAAGAGTTGCTCAAACGTGATTCTTTCATTAAGATACAACGCAAACATAATTTATGTGAATAAATGGACTTTTTTCAATACGAATAGGGGATTCTTGTGATCTATTTGTGATTTTTTGAAAGTTGTGAGTTTTATTAAAGTGAAATGACTCAAGAAAATTTGGGATGTTGCGTAAATGGTATGAAAAGGATACATGAAAGTATAAGTTGTGGGAAATAGTGAAGACCTAAAAAATAACTCCATGGTGAACTAAAATTAAATATTTGGATGAAATAATCACATTATGTCACAACTATTTTGGTTTAAAAATCATTAATTCAGTAAAAAAGGTTATTTTCGGAAGTAATATTGAGAACACTTCAATAGAGAGAGCAGTGAGCTTTCAACATGTGATTGGTAGTGAACCAAGTGGGAAAATGAGTTTGTTCTGAACATTGTAACAAAATTTTACTATACTATATTTTTTATATTGGCACATTTACTTTGTAAACTCCTTAGACAATCCTAGTTAGGGTGCACCAAGAAAAATTATCACGTCTCATAAAATTTTCCATTTCTATTAATATATTACTATGGAAAGAAAATAGAAAATTGTTTTGTTTAATGATGAAACAAGATTAAAATGAAATTTTTATCTATCATGACCTTATTTACTTCCCCTATTAAGGTACTTAACCTTGTGGGTCCAATAATTAGTATCATAGATAAAGGTTAAAGTGAGTGAATCACTTTTAGTTGAATCCATGTTAGCCATTAATCAAAAATGGATTCCAATATACGAGGGAAAAAATTTCCAACTATGGAATAATCAGATGTAACACTAATTTTGATATGTAGGAATAAATGTGCATAAAACTACCATACATGTGTTCTTGGTTAGTATGAAAAATATATATTTATTAAACATAGATTGAAGAAAAATGGATGGCGATGCTAGATCTATTAATAATTCAGGGGTGATTTATCTAACAAAATATACATAAAGGTGATGTAATTTAAATCTTAAAATTCTATATGGGAGAAGTTCATAAATACCTATGAAGTTGGATCAAAATATTTAGAAGCTAAACTATAAGTTCTATAGAATAAGTATGAGGACATGAGGATTCACAGTAATGAATCCATTGATGCATTATTTGATTGGATGAACATGATTATGGAGGATATGCATGTTCCCTAAGAAACCATTAATGGCACGAAGATTTAAAAGAACATCCTAATAAGATTTCCATAATAGTTCAATTAGAAATCATCTATAATTGAGGGTAAATATCCAATGGATCTTACATTGGATAGTTTTTACAATACTATTTTAACATAAAAAATGAGAAAAAATGATTATGAGGCTATGGAAAAGGAGAAGTATAAGGAGGTGGAATTAATGTCCATAAAGAATCTTACTAGGGAGGATAATCTAGAATAATAACAGGTGGATGAATTCATGTCAATCCTCTCATTAATTATACGTAGTGTAAAAGGAGAATTTAAATGAAAACTTCCAATCAAATGTTTTATATGTGGAAAATTTGGGTACCTTACAATAAAGTGTCCCAATAAGTTTGAATAAGATGATAAGGATGATGAAGTTCCCATGAAGAAGTCTTCATACATTATGAAATGTAGGAGGATAAGTGAAATTCAATAAAAAAGAATAAACTTATTTCATAATAAAATTAATGTTTAGATAAAACTAGGGAAAAATAAATTGAATCCTACAAAGTCCTCAAAGAAAATTTTATGGCGGAGTTGGAATTAGTTACAAGATAAGGGAAGAGAGTGGTGATTAAAAAGGATAAATTAAATAAGGATTTGATCTCCAAGTTGACTTAGAAGCCTCAATTGAAGAGACAGATGTTTGGAGATCCAAAATTAATAAATCCAACAGAGTGGTTCAAGATACCAAACTCTATATGAAACATCAAGAAGAAGGGAAGTATGAGATTAAGATAGAAATTGAAAATATCAAATATATAAATCTAGAAAAAATGGATAAGGTCATTGAGTACAAGATCAAAGTTTTATAGTAGTTCATAGTTATACATGGTTTGAATAAGATAGTGAAATATTGATTCAAATGTATGAAATATATCGAGGAGGAAGTTGTCGACCTGTGATGAACAATTTAAGATCATGGGAGAATTTTTACTCTTAGTATGACATTGGGAAAATAGACCACTTGGGTGATATAGAAAGTGAATATGAAAAAAAGGTCCATAAAATCTATAAAATGACAACCAACTTTAGAAATAGTCATATTTGAATGATAATACTAGTATGAGGATTAATCGTAAATAAAAAATAGTGGTGGTTCATGCTAGACCAAATACACCTACTTCAAAGTTGAAGGTTGACTAAGTATGAATTGAAATTAGAGAACCCAAGGGACAACCAGTGCTACAACAATGATACATAGAAATATATTTCATGTTAGGCATTAATATTATATAAAGCTGATATATTCTTAAAATTCTATTTACATACCCAAGAGGTTCCGAAGGGAATATGAGTAACATAAGTGGCCAAACTGAGATTGATATTCCTGGGATTATTTTAATGGTCATTGTTTGGATGTGGAGGATTTAGATATATGTGAAGATATATATTATCAACAATGCATATGGATATGTCTAAGTAGACCCAATATTTTCTTAAAAAACTCAAGGAATCACCAATGTAGATAAAAAAGTAAATTCAATTGTCATATTTTCATGATAATTTTGGTCTATCATACTCTGAAGAAGATCAATATTTTCAATCAATACTAAGTGTGAAGAAAAATAAATAGTTAATGAATAAATGTGCTGAGAAGGAATTAGTTGAATATAGTTCCCTAAAATCATTAGATCATACTAATTTATAGATTATTAATAGTTAGTTACATTTCTCACATGATGGTAAATATGTGTTTTGTTAAAGTAATTATGAATGATATAGATGTTTTGGTAATATTTGGAAAATATGAAGGCATAAAGATCATTGGCACTAGAAAATATAAATTTGGGGGTAAAAATATTAGATTCATTAATTTCTTGGTCATAAAAGGTATTATTTATAACTTTATTAGTGTTAATCAACTATGTAACTTAGAGCATATAATAAGCTTTACCAAAAAGTTACCTATCATGAAGGGAAAAGATAATGAAATGGTGATTCAAGGGAAGAACACAAATGGGACTCCATACCTTTTTCATGGAGAACAATACTTGAATTTTTACCTATACTCATGGTACAAAACCATGGGTATAGCCAAAAAAACGATGGGTATAGGCTATACCCATGGTTCCATGAACCGTCAGGAACCCACCTATTGGTATATACCTATAACCATGGTTTGGTCAAACTATGGGTATATATGGTATATACCCATAGTTTTTAAACTATTGCTATAGGAATTTTGTATGTGAATACCTATACCCATGGTTTTCCAAACTGTGGGTATAGGTCATTTATTAAAAAAATACCCACTGGGATTTGATCCTAGCACCTCCCCCTTACAATCCAGTGACTTTACCAGTAATCTATCACAAATTTTATGTTCTTATATACAATATATATATATATATATATATTTATATTAAAATATTTATTTTTATTTAGATTTTTATGAAAAAGTAATTGGTCAACCTATACCCACGGGTTGGTCAAACTGTGGGTATAAGCTGGATTTTTTTCAATGTGAAACCTATTTCCATAGTCTAAAAAAACTGTGGGTATAGTCCCACCTATACCCATGGTTTTTGATAATCGTGTGTATATGTATTCCATGAAAAAAATTCCCACAATTCCTATACCCATAGTTCTCCAAAAACCATGGGTATAGGGTTGAACTATACCCATGGTTTTAGGAGAATTGTGGGTATAGGTCTTTCCTAATTTTTTTTCCTTGCAAAACCCATACCCACGATTCTCCAAACATTGTGGTATAGGTCCATTTTACACTAGTTGAAGGAGATATGTTATTTCTATCCATAGAAGAATAAAATTGGTTGTGGCATAAAAATGGTCCTTTTATCTAGACATACATGGAAGATATTTTTGGAAATTAATGGAGCTTGATATCTCCAGAATATATCATGATATTGTACACACATGTGCGATGATTTAAAAAATGAATGATTAAACAAAAGTATTATAATGAAAATTAATGAAAGTTGACAAGAGTTCTTGAATCGGTTCACATTGATGTGTATGGAACTATCACACCAAGATCTATTGATAGGAGGAGATATTTTATTCATTTCATTAATGATTATAGTGGGATGTGTTGACTGATTTTCATCACTCACAAGTACAAGGTGTTTAGTTTCATAACAAAATATTAGATGGGGCCTGAAAAAAAACTCATATAGAAAATTTTAATGTTTTGAAGTGATAATGGTACATAATTCACAAATAGGAAAGTATAGGGTTATCTCAAGAATCATGATATAAGGAACCAAGTCCCAAAAGTGATAGGAACTAAAAAAACTATGTCTTTTAGATGATAAAACAGATCATAAAAAGCATGGCTAGAATGATTCTTATTGAGAATGACCTACCTTATAATCTTTGGAAAGAAGTGATACAGACATTATTCAATATTTCTAACAAATATTTTTAGTGTCTGATGGAAGAGAAGACTTCATAAAAGCTATGGTATGGAGAGAAACTAACATTGAAGTAATTTGGAGTCTTCAAAACTAAATATTTCATTATTAAAAAGGATAAACATAAGAATTTTTAATTTTATGGATATGAAGGGATATTTTTTGGCTAATCAGGAAGAATAAAATCATATAAATGATTTAATATATGACCAGGAAAGGCTATTGAGAGAAAAAATTTCAATTTTTTGAAAAAATAAGTATATTTAAAAAAACAGTGAAGATTATTTAGAAGATAGTGATAAAGAGGTGATAAGATCATAGAGACAATATCTTCATGAGAAATATTCAATAGAATATTTAGATAATGAGAATGATAAAGTCATACACATATCTGTATATAAGACAAAGATCTGAGTTAAAATTGATATAAATAACATCATCGATGATAAGAAAGTGTTAGATAAGTTAAAAATAACTAATAATATATTGAAAATATATTTCCTATCATAAAAATAGGAAAAATTATTTAATGACACTATAAGAGACAAGAATTAGGATAAAAAAAATGAAAGAATATCATGATCCAATCATGATGAATCCAATGTAGTAGATTGTTTTCAGGATAAAATATAAGAATTTCACCAAGAATAAATGTGTTTTTCTTAACAATATAAATGAATATGGAATGGTGATATAAAAATAATTCCTAAAGTTTGTTCAATGGATACTCCCATATCGAGGGTATTGATGTTGAAAAGTCATTTCCCCCCGTGGAATGACGGTAGAAAAATCGTATTTTTTGGCCATTTTAGTGAAAAGGAAGTTCAAGGAATACTATATGGAATTCAAGTTAGAATTTATAAATGGATTTTAGGAAGAAGACGTGTACATAAAACAACTATAAATTTTTCTTATTCATGAATATGAGAAAAAAGTTTTTCAGGAGAAGATGGGTCTTTATAGCCTAAAGTAGGCACCAAGAGTGTGGTATTTAAGACTAGATCTTTACTTGAAGAATCTTGGTTTCAAGTGTAGTGTAGTTGATTATAGTTATAATTTAAATAATGGGAGTGATCAAACTATGATGGTGTTGGTGTATATTGATGACATAATCATTGGGGGATGAAATGAAGAACATTTCAAATAGTTTACAAATTTCATGAAGTGCGAGTTCAAAATATCAGTGATTGGTGAATTGTAATTTTATTAATTGGTTTTTAGGTGTTATAAAAATATAATGACACATTTATTTATCAATATAAATACGCTATAGAGGTTCTGAGATGATTTTGAATCGATTACCTCAAGGAGATGAAAACTACATTTTCTACCGAGATGAATTTGTCAAGGGATGATAAAGAAAACACAATCAATGTCACTTGATATAAGAATATCATTGGAATATTATTTTAATTAATAGGTATATGAATCAAAATTATTTTTTAAACATGTCAAGTGGCACATTATCAAATAAATCCCAATGAAATAATTTTTTTATAGTGAAAGTAATACTATGGTATATCAAAGGCATGGTGGATTTTAGGGTTTTGTACAACGAAACATCTCAAAAAGAGTTAATGGGATATATATATATATAAATATAGATTGGGCTTGATCAGTAGATAAAAAGAAGTCAATAATAGGAAGTGAATTTTATCTTGGACGATTTTTTATTTTTAGGCTTAATAAGAAACAAGACTACATTTATTTGGGAAATGTATAGGCTTAATATATTTCAACCACTCAAACCTTCACAAAGTAATTGTGTATGAAACAACATCTTGAATACATGAGATTTGAAGTGAATTTTCTGATAAAAATCAATTTTTTATCATTCAAGTGATATAAATCTTAGCAAAAATTCATTCCATCACTTCAAGATAAAGCACATTGAAATCAATTATCATTTTATCATGGAAAAAGCATATCATGGGTTGGTTTAGTTAGAGTATATTCCCAAAAAATAGAAGATAACATACATTATTGTTTCCCTCGGAATGCGGGGATGACCTCCTGGATGGGAGATTCAAACGTTCCAATCAGTTTCTAACGGGTTTTTTCGTAGAACCGGAAACATCCAATGATTCCACATCCATTTGGACCTACTTTCCAAAGGTAGGCGCTCATTAGCTTGTGGACTGATGAGGCTTAGGAATTTGCATTGGTCGAGAGGATGGGAGGTCGGACTCATCACACCTTTTTGAGGGGAATTATTGTCTATTCCGGGACTCTCTTTATAGATTTAAGTTATGTTCGTGAATCCTTATTACATTACCAAGTATAAAATGAGCTTTCCTTCAGTTTAACAATCAATGATTAAATGTGTAAGAAATTTAGAGAATCTTTTATATGTATTCGAGGTTCTTCATCAATAGAAAATAATCTATATTTATTTAGAGATTCTTGGTCAATGGTATCCTCCAAAATATTTATATAAAAGTCTCTTGGTCATTATGATGAACAGGCTGGTTTTAAAGCCACTCAGTGGGGCACTTGAAGTTTATTGTCATTCAGAAGGACATGAATTATTTCAGAGTTGGTATCGAACCCATAGATGGGCTACCTACGTATCCTTTGTTTTAAAAAAAGGAATCAGAACCCACGTAGTTCGAGTAAGGGAGTATGATGTTTATTATTGATGGCTCAAAGAAGGATGTCACAATTAATTTTACACTCTAAGCTCACATGAGTCATGCTCGGTGTGAGAAACAAGAGGTATTGGTAATAACATAGACAATTGGGTCATGAAATATGTAATCATAAGAAATGGTTTGGGGCTTATGTATGTATGACTGCCCAGATAAATGAAGATTAGGATTACTTTAGGGAGAAAATCCAGGAACAGGGTCCAAAAATGTATATGTGCTTCATGGAGATTTGAATACTCTAATTTGGGACTTATTCTTGAAAAGGAAGCCCAAATTAAGAGAGGATTGATAATTGGGTTTTACTCCTGAGAAGGAATCCCAGATCAAAAGTAAATTAGGACTGGTTAAGAGAAATTAAGGGACTTGGGGCTTACTTCTGAAAAGGAAGCCAAAAATTTATGACTGGGACTTATTCCTGAAAAGGAGGACCAGGTTAGGGGACTTGGGGCTTACTCCTGAAAAGGAATCCCAAAATTTATGACTTGGACTTATTCCTGAAAAGGAGGCCCAGGTTAGGGGACTTGAGTCTTACTCCTGAAAAGGAAGCCCAAAATTATGATTGGGACTTATTCCTGAAAAGGAGACCCAAGTTAAGGGATTATGACTGGGGATTATTCCTGAAAAGGAGACCCAGGTTAAGGATTCTCTCATCTTAAAGGATGAGGTTGAATGAATGAACTCTCCATATTTAGTGACATAAAGATATTTAAATCACTAGGTTTTGAGAGATATTCCACATAATTCCTTTCAGATAAAGAAGTCAAATTAAGAAATCATGCCATAAAAATGGATTTGGAGAGTGTCTTAAAGACTGAATCTTGAAAAGGAAAGGTGTAATGGCTTAAGAGGGATGAAATGGGCAAAAAAGGCACCCAAAAAGGAAGGGGCGCGCAAGTCTTGGAAGGCGCGCAAGTATTGAGGGGTCGCGCAAGTATTGGTCGCACAGGTATACCTGCGCGACATGGTGGGTACTTGCGCGATATTCAACCAGCATTGAAATACTTGAGCGACTCTTTATTAAAGCCTTTAGAATCCTCTTGAGGTTCTTCCAGCAAAGGGACGTGCAAGTTCTATTGAAGAAGTAAGGAGGCGCGCAAGTGTGGCCACTTCCCTTAAGGGATGGCCACTCAGACGCGCAAGTGTTGATGAATTTCAATACTTAGGCCTTTCTCCCTCTCTTTAGATCTTCCGTTCTAGGTAATAAATTACCTTAGAAGTGTTCCGGAAGCTTTGAGAAGAGACTTGGGCGTCGGGAGCTTCAATCCGAGTTTCTGGAAAAAAGATCCTCTCGAATGGGGGGCCCAGATGGTCTATTTATAGGTAGGAGAAGACCCCGGGCGGTTACCGGGCAGTTATCAATTAGGTCGCGCAAGTCACTTGCGCGCCAAGGTGCGTCGCGCAAGTCCACTTGCGCGACCATTAGGAAACTTGCGCGACCTATGGGCAAAGTTTTCCTTGTTCATCCCTTTGTCGATTTTCGATGTTTTCTTCAAAGGTTGAATCACTTTGTGCTCATATATTCCCCTTTTCCAATCTTTATATTCTGTGATGAAAGGAGCATCAACAAAAGTCCCCCCTCAGAGTTGGATCCGAAAGAAATGAGGATTTGACTCTGAGGAAATCGCAGACATCCAAAGGAAAGATGGCGCGCAAGTCTTGATGGCGCAAAGGGCGGCGCGCAAGTTCTCTCCGCGCATGCCTTAAGCACACTGGGTACGGCGCGCAGATAGGCTTCCTGGCCTATAAATACACAGCTTTTGGCCATGTATAGCATCTGATCCCGAATTTCTCGAGCTATCACCGTGCAATCCATCTTCGCCGCGCAAGTCTCTTTTTTCACTGTTTCCTCGCTGCCGCGCTACTCTCAAGGTAATAGGACTTGCGCGGTGATACATGCGCGACAAAAACTTGCGCGGAACATGTAACACTTGTGCGACATCTCCATACTTGCACGACTTAATGAATTAGCCATTTTTTTGATTTCTTTTACAATTTTTGTGAAAAATTAATTCATTTATAAATTAACTTATTCAACTCTTTGTGCAGAATTAAATGGATCTTAGAACCAGATTAATTGATGAACTGGCTAGCAAGCGGATAGATGATATGATGAACATCATTGGCCATGATTATTATACTGTCAAAGATAGTACTCTTCCAAATTTGGCTAAGTATCTGAAGAAATATCATCTCAACTTTCCTCAAAGAACTTATCTACCTTTGTATGGCTATGGTCATCTACAAGAAGTCATTATTCCAGAAGTAAAGAATTATCTTCCATTTTCGTGGTTTCAGAATTATACCAACTTTGATTTAGAAAATATCTCAGGTGGAGGAGTATTTCTAACTGCTGGAACAGTGGAGAAGTCCTATATGATGAATCATATCCCTTGTACACCAGATCTGAAAAAACATACACCTGAGCTTCAACCACATTGTCATCCTTCGATCTTCCGAAATGCTCAGATGGATCAATCCAAAGGCTGGAAGAAAAGTTGGGATTTCCGTCCTGGGGGAGGTGTGAAGCCAACTTGGATGTGGGAATACTGGGTGCGACAGACCTGCGCAGAGTTTATCAAGGATCTGAAGAGAGCTGCAATATATGAGGCTGTCTGGGTTGGGAAAACATATGTTTACAGACATGATAACTTCGTGCTAGAGATACTCAGCCACTGGAGCCCAGAAACTAATTATTTCTATTTGACTCATGGAGAAGTAGGTATCAGTTTGTGGGATTTCCACAAGATCTCAGGGGCTCCAATTTTGGGCGATATGTATGATGAATTCATTCCTCCCAAGGTGACTTGGAATGATTCAGAGAAGACTCCTGCTTTATCTCGAGAATTATTTAAGATCTTCCACAGGCTCAAGAGTTCAGAGACCTCATTAACTCATTTTAGAAAAGATATTCATCCGGAAGAATGGATGAATGTGTTTCTTATTGAGAAGAAAGGGATGGAGCCAAAAGAAAAAGGATCCAAGAAAAAGAAATCCAAGGATACCAGGCCCAAACGTCCTACCACCTGTCCAAAACCTGAGAAGAGAGGATCTCCTGGCACATACTGGCCAACTCTAGAAGCAGGAGAGTTTGAAAAGTGGGGATATGAAGTGAATCAAATAATTCCAAAGAAAACTTGTCTGGCAGGTTTCTTGGCAATGTGGCTCAGTGTTTATCTCTTGCCGGTTAGGGATTCGAAGGGAGGCGTTAGGCCAGGGACCTTCTTCATTGCGGCAAAGTTGGCTGAGGGAAAAATGGTTGGGTTAGCTACCCCCATTTTAGCAAAGATTCACAGGAGTTTACTTCATGTATTCCTGGGTAAATCTCCTTTAAGAATAGTGGGACCATTCCAGGTTTTGTGGGGATGGATCGCCACTCACTTCAGGAATTACAATGTACAGAATGGATTAAAAATTCCTGGAAGCTCTTTCAGACTGTCAGTGCAAGCATTCTCTAGAATTGCTCCATTAGATGTTAATGGTTATGACATGAAAGTGAGGCTAAGCATGTTTAAGTAATTCAATTTCTTTCCCTATGGAAGTCCGCCATCCGGGCGGTTTGTTGATGATGGGACTACCCATTTGGATTTGAGGGAATACATGCTAGCTTGCAGGGATGGTGTGTTAGTATCCAGGATTGATGGAGAGATCATTTGTGAGGCCTATGCTCCATATAGATTTTCATGCCAATTCAAATGTCTGTAACATATTGTTGTATCCCCTCCGGTACATGTCAGGTTAGAGAAACATCTGATGGTTGCTCGACAACTATGGCTGCTGACATCAAGAGAGAAGACTGGGGCAGTATTTGATCTACCAGTTGAAAAGGTGGCACATAATTTGACTACATATTATGCCGAACACTAGATAGCATCATACCCCAAAGGGATATTGAATCACCCAGTATCTCAAGTGGGAAAGAGGAAGAGGACTGTAGAGAAAGAAACCCTTCCTCATGAATGTGACACTTCCCCACCTGAAATAGGTTCAACAGACTCCTCTTCTAGAACTGATTCATTGGATTATCATGATGGGGATGATGAGGCACAACCGGCAGCAAAGCGGTTTCGTGCCCGATATAATCTTCCGACCAGAATTAAAATACCCACTCCATCAACTCCTGGTGAATTGTTTTATTTTAGTAATTTCAATCACTACTAATTTATAAAGTAATAAGTCTTACTTTCTTATTCTCTATCTGTATCTGCAGGAGCTGGGAAGAAATTAAAATAAAAAATTGTAGGACCTTCCTCACAGCCTTCATATCTAAGACCAGAGGCTGTTCAGCTATGGAAGGGCTTATACTGTGGTACTGAGACCGCCTAGCTGGATTTGTGTGAGGGCCTACAACTTCCTAGAATAGGAAATCTTATAGCTTCTAAAAATCTTCAATACGAAGATAACCCCAATGAAGTGTGAGCTTACATCAGAGAGATGGAAATGCTCATATATGCCACTGATGACTCTGTTCCTATCACCAGGAGGGTGAAGTAAATGATTGATCATGGCGCCACTGAGGGGGCTGGTGGCTCTGGAGATGAGGAATGGAAAGAGTACGTGGCTCCTGAAGATGTAAGTTTTCTTTCCTTATTTTTTTGCAACTTTATTTCAGTTGAAGCTTTGTTACTTAAGGAAGTTATTTTCTTCATCTCGCAGCTTGCAAAGAAAGGAACTAGGGTTCCTTCGCCACAGTATAGCCCTGGTGGTACTGCTATCAGGGCTGCTGCTGATTCTCCTCGCGAACCAGGCGAGATATCTCCAGGACAACAAGCCATGAATGAGGCACTAGACATAGCCTTCCATTCGCCAATCCAAGTGCCAATAAGGGAGACTACTGATACTCCGAAAAAACAAAAGAAGCAAAGGCAACGAAGGAGGAAATCCACAGCTAAACGCTTCATTAGTAGCGGTAAGTCCTTCGAATAATCATGAGTTTATACTCATAATCACATGGTTACTCATATTTCTGAGGATTGTAGGGGCTTCTTCAATTTCCCCCTTGAGGGAAGGGACTGACCCTTCTTCAAAGGCCGTGGAGGGTGCTGTAGAACAATCACAGACCCAAGCTGACTTGGTTTCTCCTAGAGAAGAGCTAGCATCCATTACCAGTATCCCTCCTACTACTGAAGATGCTGTCCAGGGTCAGGGGTTGCAGGACATAAGTCGGCAAGAAGATGTAGCAAATGCTCCCACTGGTGAGATTAACCAGGATTCTGAATTATCATTGGATGAAATGATGAATCAAGGAATGACTTTCGAAGAATTTTATGATCATGCTAAGTTGTCATGTGATTTAGAAGACCTTGGGCATGAGTGCTACCCTTCGCCCAATTTTTTTTTTAAAATTTACACTTCTAACCATGAATGAAAACAATATGCAGTTTCTTCCATAGAAGCTGCTGAACTGCCAATGCCTGAAGAGGGTGTGGACATTGATGTCAACCCTACCATTGCAGAAAAATTAGTTCAAGTAGAGATAAACCCAATAAACCCTCCTGAGACCCATCTTGAAAATCCTGTTGAGATCGGGAAAGATGGGGAGAAGTCTTCTCAGGTTGCTGAACCATCCTTGGGTAAGGGATAACAATATTTGTGACTGTACTTTATCTGCAAGACAATCTATTCTTTTGTTATCCTTTGAAGCTAACTAAATCTTTCAATTAATCATGAAAGACCATCAACTGCAATGACTAGACCTGGAGGTGAGACCTCAGCCTCTGCCCCAACAGGAATTGAAAGTGAAGAAGCACAAATCAGGGGGGAAAAAGCAGGACAGGGCACTTCTTTAAGTGCATTAATTCCAGATTACATGCCCCCTCTGATGATGATGTTGAATCAGATCCAGATATGCTTAAAGCGTTCATCTTTTCACGATGTAAGGCATGGAACAACATATGGAACATCATATCTGGGGTGCCTTTAGAAGAGCTACCATCGAAAATTCCTCGATTGTCATCCCAATTTGTTATACTAGGACTTGGTGGTTTTGGATATGAAAAGATCCACGCCACGGTGAAACAGATCATTTTCAGGAGGGAGCAGGCTCAAAAAAGTCGCGAAGATTTGATCAGAGTGAAACTTTCAGTCAACATAGGCGAATTTGAGGCTGCGATATCCCAAGCTGAAGCTGATTATGCTACCAAGATGAAGGAGCTGAAGCATAAAATCAAAGAAAAAGTTGTCCAGCAGGTGAAACTCCAGCAACAGTTAGATGCTGTTATTGGGGAACTTGACCAGCTTAATAAATCATTGGATGAAACTCATATGAATGGCATGAAAGCCATCGCAGATACTAAGGAGGAACTTCATCAAGCTGAAAAGAGTGAATCTGGTCAAGTGCACGAGATTCAAGTAACTGCTGATAAATCTCAGGATGCCGTAAATCAAATGAAGAGTTATGTTGAAAGCCTCTTGTAATTCTTGAAAAAGAGAAGAGACTCCAGTCTGTGGATGTTCTTCTAACTCTTGTGTATCAATGAAAAACACTTTCATCTTTAATCATTTGTACCTGCATTCTTTCACTACCTGCTTCAAATTTACTTAATCCAATGGGCTTAGTAAGCATAGTTTGATTTTTACTAGGATTATTACAAATAACCCTACAAACTTTGAACCTTTCAATTGCTCAATATTACCTAAATCATACGAAAATGTATATTTAGTGAGCTGGAACTTGACTTTTATTCAGAGTTCCTTTGTCTTTTGTGGGCAGTTTAAAGTCATGCATGCCGGACATAAAGGGGCTAATGTTTAAGGTCGAAATAGCTTTGACCAAAATGGATTAGATTTGACACAATTCTTTGAAAATTCATCTGAAAACATACTACCATACTCAAGTATGAGGGAAAATATGTAAGCTATGACTTAAGAATATTTGAATCTGAGGAATGATATGAAAAAGAGCTAAAAGGCATTAGAAGAAGTAGTTTCCAAGAATGATGTTACCATTATTTAACAAACCCATTAGGGGGTTGAATTATGCAGGGCCACCTAAGGGCATTGGCTGTATAGTTAAATAAAATAGTATCTTTTGGCTAACAAGTCTGTTATGTAGACTGTTTATGCAAGGCCACCTATGGGCACGTGCTGCATAGTCAGGCAAAAAGAACTCTCAGAAATTTACTTTCCTAGTGCTAAAAGCCAATGAAAGTTTATGGAGATTCAAATCTTCCAAAGTATAGAGTTTTCTTTATGGAAAGAGGTACTTGAATATGGAAAAGATATTTCCAAAAAAGATTATCGAAGAATTGGATGAATATTACTCCTACGAAGGTCTGACCCAAACGTAGGGAAGGAGAATATAAGCCATAGACTTGAATACTTTCAGATCTTAAAAAAGGATATGGGACAAATATGTTAAGGATGGCTATTTTTTGCGAATCCCTATATATTTTCATTTAAGACAAATAATGACAAAAGAGGAATTCTTCCCATGAATGAAGTTACCACTATCTGAAAAACCCATTAGGGGGTTGAATTATACAGGGCCACCTAAGGGCATTGGCTGCATAGTCAAATAAATAGTATCTTTTGGCTAACAAGTCTGTTATGTGGACTGTTTATGCAAGGCCACCTATGGGCACGTACTGCATAGTCAGGCAAAAGAATTCTCAGAAGTTTGACATTTTTGTGACTAAAAGTCATGAAAAGGGTTATGAAGATCTGAAAATATTTAAGGTTAGGATTATAACACATAAATATGGGTATTGTCCAATGTATATAGAGATACATAGGTCAATGATAACCATAATCATGTTGTGGCTGGGTCCTGAATTGAAATTTTGGACTTCACTACGTAACTCATAAGAATGAGAATCAAGCCATACATAGTTCTTGAAATGTAGTTTAACGTCATGAAGGACGAAAGTATGAGAGATCTTAGTTTAGGGTCATAGAGTTAGGACCATAATAATGAATACACAGTGTGTGTTTTCATAAGGACTTTTCAGCCAAGGGACTGAAAGTGAAATTTGGGGTTAAGCCCACAAGACTTGGGGCTGGATTCGAGGGATACTCGAACGTTCCTACGTATCCCATAACGATGGGAATCAAGCCCACGTAGTTCTAGAACTACCCTTTGTACAAATTTGGTTCGTACATGTGAAGGGTGAAAGGGGACTTTAGTGCAATGATGGTTTAACCTGAGATAAAAAGTTTAGGCATTACCATGTATGCACGTAGTATTTTGAAATGAAACATGATTGAAGAATCAATGTCAATAATAGTTCTCTCTCAAATGAGAAAATAAAATAGTATTGTAGTTTATTGTCGTAACGGACAAAAGTGTTGCATAGTTTAACGTCATATAACAAGGACGAAAGTGAATTAATGTAAATATATTGATTCTAGGGGCGGTTTCACGAATCAACATCATATGGTGGTGAACCGATGTGAAGAGATTGTTTTTGGGCTTGAACCTTGGGAGGTTGCCTATGTACCCATCCTGGAAGGCAAGGATCAAAGTCCTTGTAGTTTAATTAAATAATGAATTAATGATCAAGTTGTTCTTGGGGACAACGATCTAATAATAAATAAAAAAAATGTTGTTGGGACTTATACATGGTTAGCAGCCCAAAGAGAGTGTTATGGTTGAGGTTTTCTCTAAGCTCACGTGAGTCATACTCGGTGTGAGAAACAAGAGGTAACAACAACCTTAACGATGCATAGTTTAATGTTATGTAGGACATATAAAGGGACTATGCAGTTTAAAGTCTTGCAGTTAGGACTATTGGTGCTGCACAGTTTAGTGTCATGTAGCAGGGACAAAATACAGTTTAATGTCATGTAGGACGTATTATGAACTTTCTGTATAGTTTAGCGTCATGTAGTTAGGACGATGGGAACAATAGAGTTTAACGTCATGTTGGACGAAAGGGGGGAACTGTGTAGTTTAATGTCATGCAGTGAGGACAAAAAGAGTTCACCATTTTAACGTCATGTTGGATGCATTGGGGATTTTTTCTACAATTTAACGTCATGTTGGAAGAAAGTGAGAATAGTTTAAGGCCATATGCATGGACCGTGGATGATGCAGTTTAATGTCATGCTGGACGGTGGTGTAGTTTAAGGTCATACAGGACCTTTGATGATTATGTAGTTTAATGTCTTTCCGGACGTAAGGGACTTTTATACAGTTTAGTGTCATGTAGTTAGGACGTCACATTTTAACATCTTGCTGTACGTAAGGGACTTTTAAATAGTTTAGGGTCATATGCATGGACCATGGATGGTGCAGTTTAAGGTCATACTAGACTTAGTTGCAGTCTAAGGTCATACTGGACCATTTAGGGAACTTTTTCACAGTTTAACGTCGTGTGGGATGAAGTTGTAGTTTAAGGTCATACTGGACCATTTCTGTATAGTTTAACATCATATAGCAAGGACGAATTGGTGCTGCACAGTTTAGTGTCATGTTGCGGGGACATACTGGTGAATACTTTGTATTTAATACAAAATATTTCTTCAAAAATCTGGCATTAGTTGGAGTAGTAATGAGTTCTCCATCCATAGAGATTAATGAATAAGCTCCATTGGAGTGGACCCTATGTATTGAATAAGGTCCTTACCATTTTGGTTCAAGATTGGGAGGTTTCTTTCCTGGTATCATTGGAGTTCTGAGAACTAATACCAATTCTCCCTGAATGAATGAACGAAGATGAACTTTTTTGTTAAAAGCTCGTGCTATTCGATTCTGATAGATTTCCAAGTGGTGCAAAGTGCACAATCTTTTCTCATCTAACCATTCCAATTCAGTCAATCGCTTTTGGTATTTCTCATCTGTAGATAACTGATCACAAATGGCTACTATGAGTGAGGGAAATTGAACTTCAATTGGAAAGACTGCTTCTGTTCCATATACCAACGAATATGGAGTTGACCGCGTTGCATTGCGGGTGGTAGTCCGATAAGCCCATAAAGCATGAAAGAGTTTATCAGGCCATGACCTCTTATCTTTATCCACCATATTTTGCAGTATATTTGAAAGAGTCTTGTTAAAGGCTTCTATTTGGCCATTGGCTGCCGCATGATACCGAGATAAATGGTTGGATTTAATGTTGTATTCTTGATACAATTTCTTCACCTCAGAAGAACATAAGTTGGTGCCATTGTCCGTCAATATGGTATGAGGGACACCAAATCTAGTAATGATGTTAGACTTGATGAAGCTAACAATGCATTTAGAACTGACTTCTTTGAGAGGTACTACCTCTGCCCATTTGGAAAAGAAATCAGTAGCAGTAAGAATGTACTTAAACTGCTTGGCCGTAGCTGAAGGGTAAGGTCCCACCACATCCATTCCCCATGTGGAAAATGGTCATGAGTATTTAGCTGTATGAAGCAACTCTGGAGGTTGATGAATGAAGTTGGCATGTACTTGACATGAATGACATTTCTTTGTGAAATCAACACAATCTTGTATCATTGAAGGCCAAAAGTATCCAAGACTTCAAATTTGATCAGACAATCTATGTCCAGACTGGTGGGCACCATAGACTCCTGCATACACTTCTTTCATGACAGCCATTGTCTCTTCACCATCAATACATCTGAAGAGAACTCCATCAAAACCACGTTTGTAGAGAATTTTCTCTAGGTGGTTTGGGCCATCATAAAGAGTAAAATTGACCACACGTCGCCGGATTTGTTCTTTCTCGGCTCTATCAGGTGGAAGTGTTCCATTTTGAAGGTATTTCCTGATAGGTGACATCCATCCTGTAGTATGACCATACGGTTCAGGAATGGGACAAATTTCATTAATTTCCTCTGTTCTGGCTTGAACATAAGGTGAAATTGCATGACGGTGGGCAATACTGATGGTTGTCTCATCTCGATTTGGATCTGCTAGAGCTGTGGCTATATTAGCCAGTGCATCAGCTTGAGTATTTTGTAATCTTGGGACATAAGAAAATGTCGGTTCTGAAGGGAATTCCGCCATTAACTTTATGACGTAATCATACAAAGGGATTATCTCTTCTTTTCTGATGGCATAATCCCCATTGACTTGTTTGATTACCAAGTCTGAATCACATTTCACCTTTAAGTGATTCACTTGTGCTTGAAGAGCTAACTCCAAGCCTGTGATAAGAGCTTGGTATTCAGCTTCATTATTGGTACCACCTTCCCATAATAAAAAGGAATAAGGTAACAATGCCTTATCTGGAGAAATGAGTACATTTCCTAAACCAACTTTGTTGAATTTAGGATTTTCCATTTTCTTCCCTGTTGGACTTCTGGAAGCACCATCAAAATACATTTCCCATGTTTGAGGACACTCTTGAATAGAAAAAACTTCCTCATCAGGGAGTTCAATATCTGAAGACGTGTCATCCACTAAAGGATGTTCAGCCAGGAAATCAGCCAGAGCTTGGACCTTTATTGCCTTTTGAGATACATACTGAATGTCAAACTACTACAAAATAACTTCCCACCTTGCTAGACGTCCTGTAAGCATTGGATGACTAAGGATGAATTTGAGTGGATTATTGTGAGATACCAATTGGACCTCGTGATGTTTTAGGTAGTGTCTCAGTTTCTGAACTGAAAAGATTAATGCTAGGAAGCACTTCTCAATACTTGAATACTGGGTTTCTGCTTCAAGCATAGTTCTACTGAGATAGTAGAGGCTATTTTCATTCCCAGCATCATTCTTTTGAGCGAGAAAGGCACCCAATGATCGCTCTAGAGCTATCACATAGAGGATAAGTGATCTAACTTCAACAGGTGGCATGAGTACTGGTGGACTCGAGAGGTATTTCTTGAGAACATCAAATGCTTCTTTACATTCTTCAGTCTACTGGTAAGTGACTCCTTTTTTCAATAATTTGGTAAAGGGTAAACTTTTGCCTGCCAAATTGGCGATGAAATGCCGAACATAGGCTAAGTTTCCTTGAAGTCCTCTTAATTCTTTCAAATTCTGAGGAGGTGACATACCAAGGATTGATTTGGTCTTCTCAGGATCGACTTCAATACCACGATGGTGTACAAAAAAGCCGAGGAATTTTCCTGAGGTTACCCCAAAAGCACATTTTAAGGGGTTCATCTTCAAATTATGTTGTCGAAGCTTGTGGAATATGACTTCCAAATCAGCCAAGTGATTAGAACGTTGTTTGGATTTAACCACCAAATCGTCTACATAGCATTCAACAAACTTCCCTAAGAAAGGTTTGAAGATACGATGCATGGCGCGTTGATATGTTGCACCTGCATTCTTTAAACCAAAGGGAATCACCCGGTAACAAAACACACCTTGAGGGGCTCTGAAGGCTATATATTCCTCATCTTCTGGGGCCATTCAGATCTGATTATATCCGGAATATCCATCCATGAAGGAAATTACTTCATAGCCAACGGTTGCATCAATTAAGAGTTCTGTAATCGGAACTGGGAAATCATCTTTAGGACAATACCGATTAAGATCTCTAAAATCGATGCAAACCCTAATTTGTCCGTTTTTCTTCTTTACAGGGACAATATTAGCCAACCACTTGGGATACTGAACTTCTCTGACGAAGTTAGCTTTGATCATCTTATCCACTTCAGCTTCAATTTTGGAAGCATAAGTTGGGTGTGTTCTTCTCGCGGCTTGCTTAAATCCTCGATGTTCTTTTGGTAAACCCAAATGATGAGTAGCAATATTAGGATCAAGCCCAGACATTTCTGTATAGTTCCAAGCAAAAATATCTTTATTTTTATTTAGAAAAGAAGTATACATTTCTTTCTCTTCAAGGGTCATGGCCACACTAATTAAAGTGGGGCGTGGATCTTTCTCTGTACCCATATTTATTTCTCTGAGTTCATCCACAGTGGTAGAGATACCCTCTTCAAATGCTGGAGGATCATCTCTAAGATCTTCCTCTTCCTCTTCATAATGTGCTATTTATTCCGTTTCTACTTGCATAGTAGATGACAAAATGAAATTTTCATGATCAGAAGAGATGTCAAAATTTGCACATTTTGAAGAAGAAGCTTCCATTTCCGACCCTATTGATGATAAAGGGCCTTCTTTGGGAAATAAATAGGAGATAATGGATTGAGAATTGACATCATTATTCAACTCCGATGTTGCTATAACTTCTTCTGGCCTGATTGGCGAAGTATAGACCTGTTGGATTTCAGCAGATGAAATGAAGACGTCATCACTTGTGCTTTCATCACTGTTTGGTAGGTTACCAATTTCTCCCATGTTGTCTGGATTAATTGCCGTAATTGACATTATGGATCTTTCCATAAGAGTATTTTGATTTGGGCCTATTTTGTCAATTTGACTGATAGGTAACACATAATCTATACTCACATGTGTAAATGGATTTATTGGAATTTTCTCCAAACCATATGAAGCATTAACTTTGGTAATTTCCTTCATTGTAGATTTTTCTCTTCCCTTCATGTGATAAAATTCTGCCTCAATGTATTGAGACTCACATGTCTTGAACAGTGTCTTATCACCATACAATGTTCCAACTTGACCATTGAAACAGTATTTGAGACATTGATGGTATGATGAAGGGATAACTACATGCTGATGTAGCCAAGGTCTTCCAAGCAAGACGTTGAAATCTGAGTCTTGGTCAACAATCATGAAATCCGAATTGGATACAAGATTTCCAAACTGAGTTCTGAGTGTAACTTCGCCCAGTGGTTCTTGTTCATTTTTATCATATCCTTTGTAACATCATGGTAGAAGGAGATAAATCAGATTCCGTGAGGCCCAATCGACGAAGTGTACGAATGGGCATGAGGTTTACTCCTGAACCATTGTCAATGAAAGCCTTTCGGATATCTACACCATTGACTTTTCCAGATAAGTACAGAGGTTTTATGTGCCCATGCACAACATCATCTTAATCTTTATTAGTAAAAGATATCACTACATGGCATTCTGCAGGATTATTCTCTATGTGATAGACTTCAGCTGTAGCAATTTCAGCTTCAAACTCCTGAGGACTTGACAAAGCTTTGATGAGTGCTTCCTGAAGATCTTTTGACAGATTCAAAGCATCCAAAATTGATAACTTGGCTGGTACTTGGGCCAAGTGTTTCAATATATCATACTTTTGATCTAAAGGTCTTCATTTCCCAATAGGAATATGCGGTTTAGCAGGTACCTTGGAAGCAGATGCTTTGGAAGCTAATGCATCTTGTATTGGGATAGAAGTTGGCAACATCCTAGGTTTTGGAATATTAGACCAACTAGAACCATTTACTTGCTGAGATAAAGAAGATGGAACCTTCAACCGGTCTTCTAAAATAACTGTTCCAAGACTGAGTTGGCTATTAGCAGAAAAACCTGCTTGTTCTTTTTGAGCTTGCTGAAGGGCTCTACCACGAGTTTCTGCTGCATACACAGTGCTAGCAGGGGTAGAATTGGAGTAGTGGTTTCGGAAAGATCCACGTCTTCCCCTGTATCCTGAACCTCGGGAACTTCCTCGGATTCCCTTATTTGATACAGGGAATTCAGGCTCATAAAAATTGAAATTATGATTGGAATACGGATCTGTTAATTGAATCATATTAACAGAACCGAAGATTAACTCTTCGTCTAATAAAGACTCTGTATGACTAGCCTATTTAGGCTGTGCCGTTTGATGGGGCGGTGCCCGTGGTTTTGAAGTAGATGGCATAAAGTCTGCCAGAGTCAAAGAAAATTTAGGCTTTGACACATACTCATATTCTTCTAATTATTTTTTCTTCTTTGAATCAAACCGTTTCTTTGAGGATTTTCCCTTTGACGAAGAGGGTTTTACCGCAATATTCATGGAAGAAGAAACAATTGGTTTCTTTAATTGTGTTCGGAAAATGGCATGAGTCCGGTTGATTGGCTTTCTGACCATCCAATCATCATACTTCTATGCATTTCTGCTTTTGACTTCTTTCCATTCACCTTCCTCCTCTGGAACTGTAGCAGTAACACATGCTACCTGAGTTGAAGAACCTTTCAACTTAACTTGTCCCAAGTCGACCATCTTTTGAAGGAGGTCTTTAAAGACAAAACACTCCTGGATAGGATGCCCCAACATTTGATGAAAGGGAAAATAATTGGGACGGTCTTCATCTCCTTCTTTGTTTGGCCTCTTGGGCACTGGTAATTGAACCAAATTATTTTCCAGAGCTGAAATGAAGTAACCAGGAACTTGCTCATTTCGGAAAGAGTATGTTTTACTCTTCAAATCCTCAAATTGTTTTCTTCGTTGATCTTTTTGATCAATTGGACGAAACAGCCTTTGTTGTTGGCGTTTAGGAGGTGGAGCCCTTCGAGAAGATGAAGGTTTTGAAGTAGAAATAGGTACAGGTGCTTGTTTAAGCATAACTGTATCAGTTTCTGCTTTACCCATTCTCCTTCTTGAAGCTGATGGAATTACACGAGATTTAACCTTAGCCTGTATAAGGGAATCTTCAATCTGGTGAGTGATTGAAGTAAGGTCTCGAAACCCTCCTTTGTATTTCACAGGGATCAATGGCGTGCGTAATTCGTCACGCAAATTTGCCACACAGATTGGCAATAGCTCTTCCTGAGGGAGTGCTAAACTCAGGGAATATGTTAATCCCTTCCAGTGAGCAATGAAATCAAAGACTCTTTCATTCTCCCTTTGCTTGCAGTTTGTAAGATCGAAAACTGTCGTTTTTGGCAAAGTTGAGCTGAACTGAAGAAGGAATTTTTGACGAAGATCCTCCCATCCGATGATTGACCAAGATTGCAAGCTTGTATACCAGAAAAAAGCTGGTCCTTGCAAGGTTCACACGAAGCATCTGAGTTTCACTACTTCTTGCTGCTCTGGAGTTCCCATCATAGGATCACAACAAGACATGTAATGCGTCAAATGTTGTTCAGGGTCGCCTGATCCATTGAAAGTAGGGAAAACAGGGTTTCCAAAACTAGATGGAGGAGAAATTGAATCTACCCATTCAGGGTAAACTTTATTTTCTGGTTGAACTTGCGCCCGTTTCCCTTCCATAGTTTCTAACCGAGATTTTAATGACTCAATAGTAGTTATTAAATTTTGAGAAACATTAGGTTGAATTTGGTCTTGGGTAGGTGCAATGAATGAAGCTTGGACAGACGTGGTGATTGGTGCTGAAACTGATGGTAGCACTGCCAACCGTTGTTGCGTTTGACCCGTAGGATTAGACCTCTAAGGGTGTACTGATAAAGGAGGATATTCCTGATCCATCTTAGTAGTTACAACAAATTCCTTCAGCTGTCGGACTTCAGCATTCTTAAGAAGAAGACTACTCTGAAGTAGTTCTACATTCAACCTTCTTAATTCTTTCATTTCTTCCTCTTTTTGTGCAAACCTTTGCTCTAACGAGAGCGATTGAACTTCTCCAGAGGAAGGATATATAACCTGATTCTTCCCCCTCCCTTTGTTGGATACTTTTTAGAGAGAAGGAAGTGGATTACCTAGGTTCTGAGTAATCCTTTGACTTTGTGTACGCACACCTTCTTCATTTGTATCGGCACGTACATTTTCTTGAGCAGGACACTCTTCATTTGAGTCCCCTGAGTGAGTCTCCTCTGGTGGATTAACAACAACGGCATTGATGACATTGATTGATGTATAATGCATCGCATCCCTTCTACCAACATTTCTGTGATATTGTCTTCTTTCATGTCTTTGATGAGACATTGCCTTTTGTTGATTTAATCTTTTAGGAACTTCTTGACGAGCTATAACTTGGAGGGAATCTCCTGATAATTTTGCTCTTTGTTCCTCTTGGGGCTTCTTCCCCAATAGAGAAAAGACCGATATTCTCTGAGAAGGGGATTGATGATTTGAAAGAGTCCCCAGTCTCGAGAACTGGGGATGTTCCTGCTGCTTCCGCTCAACTCCTCGAATCCCATTTGTTGACTCTGAGGGTTGGGTTAAAGGAGTCCCCAGTCTGACAAGCTGGGGTGGCTCTTGACATGCTATGTCTGAGACCTTTTTAAAATCTCTCTTGATCTTGCGAATCTTAGTTCGGAAATTAGCTAGATGCATTAGCCTGTATCCACTTTTATCACCTGGTTTAACAGACCGTTGGATGATTTCCGAAACTTCTGTCATTTGATGATGTGTTTGCTCCATACGAGAGGCTTGTGCAATATTCTCGCCTGCTTGATGTAGGAGCAATTCAACAACTTGTTCTCTATATGCTTGATTTTGAGAGGAACTAGTTGAAGCCTGTTCTTGAGCAAGCTTTTGATTATGAACAAAGCCCATTGACTATGGCCAGCCATGGGCAATAACATTGCATGAGACCATTTTCGGCGGGCTTTGCTGGCTAGAAATCACTGTTAAATGTAGTGGTCTGTGAACACCCCATCCTCTGATATGAACACCAGATGAAGCATTGGCAATTAACTGACGCAATTTTCTTAGTGCGCCAAGGCATGAAAGTTGAAGGGTTCTCTGTTGCTTTTCAGCCTTCGGATACCGAGAGACTGATAGAGATGCCAAATCAATCTGACGTTGTATCCCTTCTATTATCTTAAGATGATTTTCATATTCATCATAAGATAATACCTTCTTCTTCAATTGACAAAGAGTTTTCCATATATTGAGACGAATATCATGGACTCCATCTTCCATCAACATCTTAGAAATGTCATACTAGGAGTCAGCCAAAGGCCAAAACATGACTGGTACCTCACTTTTCACCAGTTTTTTCCTCATGTTCAGCATTTCCTCTTTATCATTAAATGAAGATTCTTCTACCTATTTTGACCAGAGTTGGTGTTTCCTTGTTGGTTCATCGGATTCAACAAGATTGGTAGAGAGATCATTGATCGAACTAGAAGATGCATGACTTAGGGGTGGTTCGGAGAATGACCTACACCCTGAGCTATCTTCTGATTGAGAAAGTATTTCACTTGATAGCGATAAATCATCATACATGACTGGTTTCGCATTTGCAAGTGCCTCAAGATAAGAGGGCTTTCTCGGCACTACATTGTCCACTGGAGTATTTTCCAGGCAATGTTAATCACTACTGCGGAGAGGACTTTCGCAACAAAATTCATCATCATGGGGAGGACCACCATAATGGGTTACAACAAAAGATGAGATCTCTTGCTCCTTGGTCTTCTGACCACACAGAGGGTTCCTGTGGCTCTCATCTGAAGAAGAAACTTCAAGATTGACCGAATTTTCATGAAGCAAACCTTCATGAGGAAGTGTCTGTTGATGACTTTCGGAATTAATGTTCCCGTTATTGGGAATTGAGGGAGTAGAATCTAGAATTCCAACAGATAAATGTCTGAGGTCTTCAAGAACTCCAGCATCGAGCAAGGCCTTGTTACAGATTGGCCTTTTATCTCCTGACTGTGCTGGGCAGATCTTTTTTTAGATGCCTTCTTACTCGCTTTGGAAATCACTTGTTGATGAAAGTGGTTACTCTGAGAAGGTGTATGTGCCTGATCAGGAAAGATGGTCAGGTTAGGCTGACGATCTCCACTCAAATCAGGTGTATGTGCCTGACTTGGTTGTCCGTATGATATGGGGGAGTATTCCACATAACCCTCTTGGACTGGAACAGATGTGTGTGTCTGTTCCGGAGTGAATCGTTGATGTGTCACTCCACTGCTAGGGATAGATTTATGTGTCTGTCCCTGAGATATGCTGAAGCTATTATGATATCCTGGAAAGTATCCAGAATATGAGCAGGAATTTGCTTCTGCTCTTTCACCATTGACAAAATATGTTTGGTGACTTCAGCTGCCGGAACGGGGATATACGTCCATTCCGAGCTTGAAGTAGGTGTATGTGCTTGCTCCTGTCCTCCTTTTCTTGTCAGTGTATCCTGACAGTACTCAAGTGTGGAGGCAGAGAGTTGAGTCTGCCTCCTGTTTGTCGTCGGAGCTTTCCGACTGACTTCTCCGTGTGCTACCAAGCAAGACTATTGGTAATCTTTATTAGTAATAGCAGGTGTATGTGCCTGTTGATTACACTTAGCCAAACACTGTTGACGAGATCCATCATATGTAGTCAGGCGAGCCTGCTGACTAACTGATGATGTATAAGCAGGTGTATGTGCCTGCCTATAGTACTCTGCCAGAATTGCCTGGCGGGATTGGCTTGATGCTGCCAGACGAGTCTGCTGGACATCAAAATTAAAACGGACAGGTGTGTGTGCCTGTTCGTTGTTCTCCACCAAGTTAGGTTGGTGGACTCCTCCGGAGATGACAGGGATGAAAACCTGCCCATTGTTAACCGAATTCCATCTCTGGCGGTTCGTCTTGCCTGCTCGGGTTTGAGGAACCTGAGCTGAATGCCTGGAGTCGGTACCCTCATCATGTTGAGGGCGCACTGCCGCACGAGTCTGGCGGCGATTGTTGATGGGAGCCCTCGGGAAGGACTCCTGTCTTTTTTAATTAAGGCCCTGAGGGACCTACTCATTCACTTCCTCAGAGTAAGGGAAAAAATGGAAATTGCATTCCGGGGATAACGACCCAAAACGGCTGGAGACGGTAGTCAGCACCGCCTGCCTCTTGATCACTGGTCGTCGTTGTCCGGACGACCTGTGTGAGTTGTTCACTTGGAGGGCCTGTCGGGCAGCCTCCAGAGTTGGGATGGTACCGTGTTGATGGTACTCTTTAACCAGCGCATTTGACACCCAGCGTTGAAGACGCTGGGTAGGTGATGTGATCCTCAGAGCGGATGGCGATCCAGTAGGAATAGCAGCAGTGGTATTTGCAGCAGCAGTATTCACAGATGTGAATTTGAGAGCAGCCATTATGGAAATACATAAGATCTTGGAAAAGAGTTCCTGTTTGATATAAAAGACGTAATCAAGATAAATTCAGCTACTTCATCCTTTGGATGAGCACACATGTCAGTGATTGTTTTTGTTAGACCTCTTATTGAGTTTTAAATAGGGGTTTAACAAATAGGAAAAACATCATTTTAACTTGGTTAAGGATTCACGTCGGGTTCACCATTTTTTGTTTCCCTCGGAATGCGGGGATGACCTCCTGGATGGGAGATTCAAATGTTCCGATCAGTTTCTAACGGGTTTTTTCGTAGAACTGGAAACATCCAATGATTCCACATCCATTTGGACTTACTTTCCAAAGGTAGGCTCTCATTAGCTTATGGACTGATGAGGCTTAGGAATTTGCATTGGTCGAGAGGATGGGAGGTCGGACTCATCACACCTTTTTGAGGGGAATTATTGTCTATTCCGGGACTCTCTTTATAAATTTAAGTTATGTTCATGAATCCTTATTACATTACCAAGTATAAAATGAGCTTTCCTTCAGTTTAACAATCAATGATTAAATGTGTAAGAAATTTAGAGAATCTTTTATATGTATTCAAGGTTCTTCATCAATAGAAAATCATCTATATTTATTTAGAGATTCTTGGTCAATGGTATCCTTCAAAATATTTATATAAAAGTCTCTTGGTCATTATGATGACCAGGCTGGTTTTAAAGCCACTTAGTGGGGCACTTGATGTTTATTGTCATTCAGAAGGACATGAATTATTTCAGAGTTGGGATTGAACCCATAGATGGGCTACCTACGTATCCTTTGTTTTAAAAAAAGGAATCAGAACCCACGTAGTTCGATTAAGGGAGTATGATGTTTATGATTGATGGCTCAAAGAAGGATGTCATAATTAATTTTACACTCTAAGCTCATGTGAGTCATGCTCGGTGTGAGAAACAAGAGGTATTGGTAATAACATAGACAATTGGGTCATGAAAGATGTAATCATAAGAAATGGTTTGGGGCTTATGTATGTATGACTGCCCAGATAAATGAAGATTAGGATTTACTTTAGGGAGAAAATCTAGGAACAGGGCCCACAAAGGTATATGTGCTTCATGGAGATTTGAATACTCTAATTTGGTAATTATTCTTGAAAAGGAAGCCCAGATTAGGAGAGGATTGATAACTGGGTTTTACTCCTGAGAAGGAATCCCAGATCAAAAGTAAATTAGGACTGGTTAAGAGAAATTAAGGGACTTGGGGCTTACTTCTGAAGAGGAAGCCCAAAAATTATGACTGGGACTTATTCCTGAAAAGGAGGCCCAGGTTAGGGGACTTGGGGCTTACTCCTGAAAAGGAAGCCCAAAATTTATGACTTGGACTTATTCCTGAAAAGGAGGCCCAGGTTAGGGGACTTGGGGCTTACTCCTGAAAAGGAAGCCCAAAATTATGACTCGGACTTATTCCTGAAAAGGAGACCCAGGTTAAGGGATTATGACTAGGGATTATACCTGAAAAGGAGACCCAGGTTAAGGATTCAGGTTTGGGGCTTACTCCTGAGGAGGATGCCCATATTTAAGACTTATGACTGGGGATTATTCCTGAAAAAGAGACCCAGGTTAAGGATTCTCTCATCTTAAAGGATGAGGTTGAATTAATGAACTCTCCATATTTAGTGACATAAATATATTTAAATCACTAGGTTTTGAGAGATATTCCACATAATTCCTTTCAGATAAAGAAGTCAAATTAAGAAATCATGCCATAAAAATGGATTTGGAGAGTGTCTTAAAGACTGAATCTTGAAAAGGAAAGGTGTAATGGCTTAAGAGGGATGAAATGGGAAAAAAAGGCACCCAAAAAGGAAGGGGCGCGCAAGTCTTGGAAGGCGCGCAAGTATTGCGGGGGCGCGCAAGTATTGGTCACGCAGGTATACTTGCGTGACATGGTGGGTACTTGCGCGATATTCAACCAGCATTGAAATACTTGAGCGACTCTTTATTAAAGCCTTTAGAATCCTCTTGAGGTTCTTCCAGCAAAGGGACGCGCAAGTTCTATCGAAGAAGTAAGGCAGCGTGCAAGTGTGGCCACTTCCCTTAAGGGATGGCCACTCAGACACGCAATTGTTGATGAATTTCAACACTTAGGCCTTTCTCCCTCTCTTTAGATCTTCCTTTCTAGGTAAGAAATTACCTTAGAAGTGTTCCGGAAGCTTTGAGAAGAGACTTGGGCATCGGGAGCTTCAATCCGAGTTTCTGGAAAAAAGATCCTCCCGAATGGGGGGCCCACAGGGTCTATTTATAGGAAGGATAAGACCCCGGGCGGTTACCGGGTAGTTATCAATTAGGTCGCGCAAGTCACTTGCGCGCCAAGGTGCGTCGCGCAAGTCCACTTGCGCGACCATTAGGAAACTTGCGCGGCCTATGGGAAAAGTTTTCCTTGTTCATCCCTTTATTGATTTTTGATGTTTTCTTCAAAGGTTGAATCACTTTGTGCTCATATATTCCCCTTTTCCGATCTTTAGATTCTATGACGAAAGGAGTGTCAACAATTATTAAAAGGTATTTAGCTAAATAAGTGTTTTAAAGGAATAACTACCTCTCAGATTTTAGTTTACCCCTACACCTAAGTGGCATGGATGAGGAAACCCCCCTCCCCAAGTTATGTTGATGATTTCCCAATGTGAAGATAAATGTTCATTTTTTATTGGAAACCATAAGAAAGTGATAATTGGTTTCATTGAAAAAGGGGTACGAATTAGTGAAAAGGGAGATGCAACAGCTCAAACATTTTATGGGGGAGAGTAAGGTGATAAACAAGGATAGATATTATCTATGTTGAATCATGGGAGAAAGCTGTTTGGGGGACTTTAAAATTTAATAGTACTCAATATTTTATTTTAATAAAGACATATTATGAAAAGATTGAAGTTTAGATTTTTTATTATGGTAGTGATGATGTGTGGTTGAATAAATTGTCTTCTTACGATCCAAACTTGGGAATGATTTTTATAGAAATTGGTATCGATGGTCAGAAGAAGTTGGTATTTTCATGAAAGAATAATTGGAATTGATTATCATTTGGTATTAGGGTTGATTCAATATATAGTTTCAAGAAATAAATTATTCATTGATGAACTTCTCATGATACTCTTGTTTCTAAAATTCAATATGGAATATATGGGCTTAGAGTATGTTTTGAGTAAATATATTTTTTTTATGTGGAGATGTAGGATATGAATGGTGGATGAAGAAAATTTCCACAAGTCTTTATCAATAAAAGGGTCGAAAAGTTATCAAAGATTTAATAATTGTCAAAAAATTCCTAGGGAGATTTTATTGGGAAAAAATACATCTCAAAAGAATATCAGTATTTTTGGGTTGTTGAGTTTATTGGAAAAACTGGTTGATAAAGATAGTATTGATGTTCCAGTGTAGTTTTTATGAAGAAAAAGCTCCAAAATGGTGGTTTATTATGCTATCTTAGAGTATCTTAAATTAGATACATTTGGAAGCTATCAAATAAAGAGTGTCATTGGGGTTTAGAAGCTCTAAAATGTGTTTAGGGAGTTTCACATTAAAAATGATGTAAAGGAATAAATTTCATGCAAGTGAAACTTCATGAAAACATGTTGAAAGTTTTGATAAAGGGTTGATTTGAGGTATAACTATTAAAATTTGGTAAAGGGAATAATTTCATGAAATAAGTGATAGTACATTAAAGATGGAATTTAGAAAAGATTATGTAGGTTAGTGAAGGTGGTGAGTTCTGTATAATAAATGATGATGATAGTGACATGTTTTTTAAGAGATTATATTAATAGAGGATAATTACAAAAGTTTCAAAAATGAGGAATTTCACAAACACTAAATGTTATGTTGTAAAATATGAAATTTGAAGATATATATGTTGGGAAAAGTTTCATAAATGACTATAAAAAGTCGAAAATCACATTATTTGAGTAGCAATCCTTATCCAAGATCTAAAGGATTTGAATTTTTGAAAAGATACATGAACATGTTTATTATGAGAAGATAAAACATGAACATAATATGTGTGAAGAATCTGACTTGTGTCGATATGAAAAATAGGGTTTTGAAAAATCTTGTTTTTTTTTTGAAATTTGTGTGTTGAAAAAATGAAAAGTTTCATGCTAAGTCAGGAAGTTTCATAAAAGGTGTAAAAAGGTTGCATGAAAGTATAAGTTGTTTGAATCGATGATGAATTTCCCAAGAACTCTTTGGTAAATGGGAATTCATTATTTAGATGAATTAATCACTTCATGACACACCTATTGTGGTGAAAAAATAGCGATTCAATAAATAAAAGGTTATCTACTGAAGGAATAGTGATTACACTTCAATAAAGAGAGAAGTGATATTTCAACATGTGATTGGTAGTGAACTAGGGGAAATGAGTCTATTCTAAATATTGTAATAGTAGTGAACTATAGAAGATTTGGTACATTGGTACATTTCCTTTGTATGATCCTTGGAGTATCCTTGTTAAGGTGAACCAAGTAAAACTGTTTTACCTCATAAATGTTTTCATTTATGTTGATTTATTTATATGAGAAGGAGGGATAAGAGTGTTTTTTTACTCTTGAAACACAATTAAAATGGGTATTAGTTTTATCCTTTATAGCTTGATTCACCCCCTCTCATGGTACCTAACTTAGAGATCCCAACACTATCTTTGGATCACCATTTAACAACAATGGAACAACTCAAAAGATTTTCAAATGTTCAATATATATATCAAATAAAGTACTCAAGACTGAAGTAATTTTCAATTATTAATTTAATTATAAATTAAATGTGATAGATCTCCTTAGGGAATCATTGCTTAATTCCTCACCTTGATATAAAAGGTTGAAAATGCTTGTGAGATACATCTATTTCAGATAGTTTACCTTGTCAAATCTATTTACAGGATGATTGGTAAGATCCTTGAAAATAATTTCCCCCCATCATTAATAAAATCAACTCCTAGTTTTTTTGTATTTTTCAATGGAGGGAATATTCAAGATTATCCTTCCATAGATTCAGATTGTGTAAACCTCCTCAAGAAACCCCTTAGAAGTGTTAAATTTTCCCTTAATTTTAATGTGAAGATATATTTTTACACCATGGATTGGATGTTTATATTTAAAGTTATGAATAAATTTGGATTCAATGGATCCTTCAATAATTATATCAAGACTCATTTTAGATATGCTCATATTTTAGTGATCATCAATGTCTCTCCCAAAGGTTACTTAAAATTCACATGTGGGTAAGACAATGAGATCGTATCTATGGAATTATATTTCCTATTGTGTAAGATTATCTTAGTATACTTCTAAAAACTTATATGAATCTTTTAGGTCTAAAACATATACAATCTTCTAGATGTTTGTTGCTCCTTCACATATGTTTTATATAGATGAAATTATCCACTTCATTCATGGTTATAAGAAAAAATTAAAATTATTAATGAAACCCTACCACATAACGAGAGAGTCATTTTTAAGGCTGTATTTTGGGAAATATTATTCATTCATTTTGGAAAAAAAATCCACTATCTTGAATAATTGGAATCTTCCATGAGATAGGAATTAGAGAAGGAGTAATTCCTTTTATTTACTTTGGCATCTCATTTTTTTGGGGAATAACTAAGTTTTTTTAACTTTATAAGGGTGGATGAATATGTTAAAAAATAGTTGGAGGATTTTAAATAAGGTCCTGTTACTATATGATAGAATTAGTTTGGTGAAATCCACTATTTTCTAAAAATTAGTTTCCAAATTCATAGTCTATAGATGCAGACTTAAAATGATCAAAAACATTAATGCCTATATGATAAACTTAATATGGAGTGGGATAATCCTGGAACAAAATTTGGTCACTATTACTTATAATAACTACTTTAGATTGAAGGAAGTTGGAGGAATGACAATTAAAAACACCAATAATTTCAGCAATTCCCTCCAAAACCGGATTATTTAGAAATTAATCAACGAAAAATTTGAAGGCTTAAAATTTCCTAGTAGAAGACTATTAGGGAAACTAAAGTAGGGGAAGACTAAATATATAAACTCCTCTATCTGGTCATCTTTCAAGTTCACCTACTCAAGAACCATGACATACTCGATATGGATTTATTTCCATGAATCTTTTTTCAAATTTTGAGTTGATAAATAGATAGGATAATCCCTTGTCTCTCTCTCTTTCATAATCCATATTCTTCCCTTAATATCCAGGTATCTATCAAAGATCAACATGTTAAGACTCATTTGTAATTTCTTAAATTGGTTGTAAATTCTATAATAAATTACACCTTTTTATTTAATGATGACATCTTGATCTAGGATACTACCAGAAATAGAAGGTTAAGTAATAATAACTATTATCAGGCCATTTATGACCATTATAACACTATTTTTAATGGATTAAAATTTTCAACAAACTAGGGATAAAACCATATTATATGACCCCAACATAGAGGGTCACCCACAAAAAATGTTTCTATGTAGGTTTGTTCCCAAAATTTTGATTTTTCATTATGCTTCAGGTGTGTTATGTGTGAACAACACAAGGAAAATGTAGAACACATATTCTTCAACTGTGGAACTTCTTCTTCCATTTAAAAGGATCTCTTTGATTTATATGAATTTCCTCAAGCACATTATACCTCCATTAATCTGATTCTTTAATACTTCATGAATTCTCACTTTTATCCATTGATCAGAAATATTTTCCAAGCTATAGTGGCTGAATTGTTGAGTTCCATCTAGTTTGGTCATATTGCCTCCTTGTATTTCCAATATCTCTTGAACCTAGAAGAGTCACTATCTCTCATTATAGTGGTAGTCTGGGAGGATGAATCCATTTAGCATGGACACTATTATAACACCATTAATGAATTCAATGTTTTTATGTGGTTCAAGGATGATGTTATCATTAAGCTCTACATTGGTTTGATTGAAGTGTTCTCAATACATCCATTTTAATGATGGATACAACATAATATGGATAAATCATTGAAAGGATGTACCAGAACCTCAGGATGTGGGGAGTTTTTCAGTGATCACACTAGGATGTTTCCTGGATACTTTAACAACACCTGTGGGATTACCCACTCCATTGAAGTGGAAACTTTTATTGTTATCAATGTGATTTAATTTTCTAAACAAAGAGGTTGATGTAATATATAGTAAAAGAGAGGGTCCACCACTATTTTGAAGCCATAATAAACAATTAATCTTAAATTTCCTAGAGTTTTACTATAAAATGAATGGAATTGTTGAATTTCATCTTTTCTATAGACTTTATTGCCACTCCTACCTACCAGGAGGTGAATTTAGTAGCATATCGCATTTCTAATAAAGGGGTTTCCAATGATCTCAAATGGTTCATGGAATTACCTAATAAATTTTTTCATCCCATGGAAAGAAACTATAGTGAAATACATTCCTTCAGACTCTTGAATTGTTTTCATTTTATTAATAAGAGTGTTGTGGTTACATAGAAAAAAGAGTCAATTTGTTAAAATAAAATGCGAAAGATCATTTTTCATGGTTCTGAGATCTTTTTTTTATGATTATTCTCATATGATCATGAGAAATGTCATGTTTCTCAATATTTTTATGTTTTATTCATTATATTAAATGAAAAAAATCATTTGGAATAGGATTGATCAACTTATATTGTGCCCAGATACTCCAAAAATAACACATATAACCCACTAGATACTTGGTCACCTAGAACTGGGTACATAGTTATCCCCTAATAACTAGATGGTGGGGCTCTAGGATCTATATGACTACTTCCTTGTCTATCAGGTACCCGATGGCCTTCTGCCAAGTAACCAATACACCTTTGCAAAAAATTCCATAGGGTGTGATCCTGATACCCCACTCTAAACTCCTCCCATCCCAATCTAAACCCTGATCATTTAATAAAATTGTGATGAATAATTATTCAAAATTTAAAAATAATCATAAAATTCATAAATAAAATCCAAGGGTCATTATAAACTTCCATTCCAAGTGATTATTTTTCTCAAGAAGAATCTCTAGGGATCCTCCCTAAATAGCTCTATCCATTGGGATTACATGTCCGTATCAATTTAGTAAGTATCCTACTTAGTATGGTTATGCTTACACAATACCAAAATAAGAGAGACTATCTTACCTCAAAACAAATTCTATCTCTAGTCCATGATTTACAGTAAGAACTCCCCAAATGATGCATCCACATCTAACTCAACATCATCATTTTATATTATGTTCACCATGTCTAGATCATACTTCTTAAGATGTAATATGTGAAACAAAATATGCATACTTAAATGTCTTGGATGAATAACCAACTAGCAATCCACTTACCCAATCCATTACAAAATCTTGAAAAGGTTGATAAACAACAACATGAGCTTCACCTTCCATCTCAAATTTTGATTCCCTAACTGAGACAACATCCATAATAACACCTTGTTTCCCATGGTGTAGTCCATGGGTCTATGCCTCTTATAAGTATTTGAGTACAACATGTTCTGATTGGTAATCAATCTCTTCTAGATCAACTACACCCACTGAGTGGTTTTCTATACCAAGGTCACCTTGATCACCATCAACTCTCCTGCCCTTAATTGGTATAGTAGTTAAAAATATGAAATACCAAAAAGATCCTTGAAGGGGTCCATTTAGATCGAAGCCTAAAACCTATTTTTATATGAAAACTCTACCAAATCTAAATGGTCATCCCACACTCCAACAAAATCAACAACACACTATTTGATCATATCCTACAATATTTTGATCACCCTCTAAGACTTATTATCTCTTTATGGGTGGTATGCTATACTAATATTCATCTAAGACCTCATGAAATTCTATAGGGACAACTAAAATCTTGATGTGAAAGGTTTATCATAAAATAATACTATTCTTATAGATACCCCATTCCACTACATGATATCACATATGTATATATATATCCCATATTTTCCACTAAATGAGTCTACTATATGGGTAAGAAATAAAATACTATCATCATCCACTAAAATACTACCCATATTATTTCATGAATCCTTATGTTCCTAGTTAATCTAAAGATAAATTTCATGGTCACCTAAGCCCAATTCCATAATGGAACTATAAGGGGTTGATGTAACCCACCTGGTCGCTAGTGCTCCACCTTTATCATATGATATGTATGTTAGTGAGTGTCAACCCCCATGATACCATTCCTCATACATAACCACCAGAAATGATGCCTAATGTCATGATACATCTTGATCAACCATTTATGAACTTCCCAAAAAAATACATGGGATTCCCTCATTAAATTATCTGTCATGGATGCGGGGAGAACCTCTTACCATGGATGCAATGAACCTCTCCCTCATCCATCAACCATCATGAAACATGATTATAATCCATAAAAAAAATACAATATCAATAGAAAATTTGATTTATGCTCTTGAATAACCTTTACTAGATCCATTAATTAATATATAATGAAAAAATGGTCACATTCCACAAACTCTTGACCCTTCATCACATCGATATAACAATTAGTGAGAGATATCATAAGCATCCAGTCCTCATCCGATTTCCAAACTCCCTACTATGAATTCTTCCTACTGACAGCATCTTCCATGATATTTTGTTTCCTTAGTATATATTCTATCTAAAAATAAAGGTCTGTAGTTACTATACCTAAAGTGTCTACTATAGGTTCAAGTCCCATTAGAATAATATATATGATACGCTCTTGTAGTTTTTGTATGTGTTTTTATGACTTATACATGGAGTGATACATTGTACTTTACCATGGGTGGTTATAATATGGGTCCTACCTTCTCCCTTTCAAAAGTTTTGTGACCTATCACCATAGGGGTGTTGGTGTAGGTAAATTTATTAAAGATAGATGATAGGATATCAATTCATCACTCTTTTTGAGTTCATCCCCTAGGTTTAGTATCCCTTATAGATTTAATACATTATCATGAATCCAATTACCAATACTATATTAATGTGGATACTGAAAAATCATGTCTCTTGCTACCTTGATAGGGTGAAAAACTCATAGTCATAGATTATGAGCTTATCGAGTACATTGGAAGTTTGAAAATATATTTCTCATTTATGATTATGATGGAATATTATGTTTCTTATATAAGTATTCTTAATCTCTTCACTTAAGAAATATCATTCTCATCGCATGGGGAAACTCATACTCATCACATGAGGCATCCGATGATAGTCACACCATAGAATATATACTCATCACATAAGGATTCCTAGGATCATCACTTAAGGAATAATGTATTCTTCACATAATAAAACTTATTCTTCCCATATAAGTCATCCCATGAAGATCACATGAGTAATACTATCCCCATCACCCAAGGTATCATTATGATCATTAAAAAGGGCATGGTAGAACTTAGGTTTATCACCTAAGGGGAGAACTAAGAGACCCCATTATCATAACATAGTGTTTTTATGCTCATCATATAAGGTAATGTAGGATCATCCTCAATTGTTTCCCTAACTTATCACCAAATGAAACCCATAATCATAATATGGGGAACCTTATAGTCATGACATCAAGATTATTATTCCCATTACCTAAGATAGGGTTTATGATACATTAGTAAAGGGGATCATATTATAATAATAAAATAGGATACAAAATTCTCATAAAATGAGTATGATTTCCACTTAGTCTCATCACATAAGGGAGGGAACATGTTAATTTACAATGCGTACAGTTCAAAAAATGCACATCATGTGAGGGGAGTCATATGAGGAAAATTATAGAGGTATGGGATTTTACATCTCTTGAAAGTTTGATGGGATGAAAAGGTTGATTTTTGTCAGGGTTTAATCCCATAGTGGTATCCTATATATCATGTTAGAGCCTGATTCAAAATTAATATAGTTTGAGTTTCATAATTTAAAGTTGTGTTATAGGACTGGTCCAAGCAGTTTAATTCCTTGTTATAAGGACATTTACATTGATAAAGGAATGGAATTAAGGGATGGAGTAGGGCATACACATTGGTGTTTCTTAATGGAAGCATATATATATTTGAGTAAAAAAAGGTGTCAAATCATTAATGAGAATATGGATAGGCCTTATACCTAATAGAAGGTGTGAAGTGCTACTTGAGAGTAGAAAGGATACCTTTAGGGCTTATGCATGTGATTCCCAAGTCCTGATGGGGAACATGAAGGATACCTATAGGGATTATGCATATGCTACCTGGATCATACCTTTAGATCATGAAGGATATTTGGGGGGCTTACATGTATGGTGTTTTGGTTGTTCCAATGCTTAAAAGAAAAGTAAAAGGAGTAATCTCATCTATGCTTAGTGAAAAGGCCCCTGAGGGTGAATGATGATTATACGAGTCCTATGTATGTATTTTTTTATAAGGGAAAATCATATTAGATAGGTGTGTGACCCATGATGCCTCAAATTTCATGAAAGTTTACTTTTTGAAAATAGGACTTCAATTGGATCACCATGGTATGGGTTTTATGAAAGTTAGGAGATTCATGAAACCAGTACATTCATGAAATTATTTCTATTTTCATGATGTATATTCTTCATGAAAGGGTGTTACATAAGAAAATATCAAGAACATTATAATACTTTGAAGTAATTTTGTGTGGTAATTTTTATAAATTTATCACCTTCTAGAGACCATGGAGGTGTTTTGGGTTTCCAAAAGAATAGTTGTCTGAGATGTGGGAGCTAAGAGCATCAAGGCCAGATCCCAAAGGTCAAACTCTTAAAATTGATATTTTAGGGGTATTTATAGGCCTTAATCTCATAGAATATGTATTTTTTTGGAATAATTTTTTTCTCATGAAACTTCATAGATGCACGATGCCTCGAGTTATGGACTCTCATAACCACAAGTTGCGCTAACTTCTACCCCTTTCTCCAGAACTACATCCTTTAGTTGTCTTTATTCATGAATCCTTCTCTAATGCATTTTTTGGTTCTAAAAAAGTAACCTCCTCAAAATGATATCTAATGAGGAAGAAAAGGACCACATTTTTAGAGGAAAAATAAAAATGAAATTTTAGGAATTTTCTCCCACTTATTCGTGAAACTCAGGATGAACCTTTCCTTACAAATATGTGATGAGGGTCGAGAGGTGACCAGAAGCTCCTCATGAAATATGGAATGATTCTTCATTTTCATGGAAATATGACATTCATGAATGATTTTTGATAAAAATACTTTGTTTTTTAACTATTTTATTTTCATAAACTAGCTTTCTTGAATAGTACTTTATAAAGATGTCTAACCAATTTTGTGTAAGGTAAGTTAAATTAATAAGATTTTCATGAACCAAACATTGAAAATTTCTAAATAAATCAACATATGTATATTTAAGGTGATAAAGATTCCATGAATTATAGGAAATATATAACTTAAAATCTATATATCACTTTGAGAAAACATGTTTGAAAATAAGCCATATATGATGGTATATTTATTGATATAGGAGTAGAGGAAATATCCCCAAAGAAACCAATTTCCACTATATGGATTGATTATGTTTGATAATGATATCATACAATACAAAAATCTCAATAGTCTGGGGAATTGGTTTGGAATATTAAACCAACCTCACTGGTCGAGTATTTTTGTTGTAGACCATACTGTAAAGGACCATAATCTAATGACCACCCTCATTCTCAAAAAGTAGAAATGGAAAATTGATAGTAGGATAATAATAAATGAGTTGTTTCTATGAAAATAATCTATAATTTTACATGTGGGTATTATAGAAAAGCACCAAATATGGTTGGATAAATGTGAATCTGGGTTGGGATTAATTTCACTGATGAGTAGGCATGGGCCTATTGGGTCTACCAAGTGAAGAGTTTGGGGATGATATTTTGAGATTTGGGTTGTATGAAGTAGTGTGTATTTCATATTTTCCTGTTTAAAAACATCTATATTTTATTCCATGGAAGTTTATTTGTAAGTCTCCCATCATGAATTGCTTTTATCTCTATCAAACGGAGGTTGAAATAATATTTTGGAGAAATATATGATGTGTTCATACCCTTAAGGAACACATGGGATGAAATTGAGTAACTCCTAATGTTATGAAAGGAGTTTTAGGGGGTGGTGTGTGAATCTAGTGAAAGGAGCATCAACAATTCCTAAAATTTTTATTCTTGAGGTGGTTCTTGATGTTACTAAACACATCACATAGCTAGATACTATGGAGGATGAAACCGTGCATGGGATTACAACAACTTGGAATAACCAATTCATACTGAATCATCCTAGTGAAAGAAAAATGAAATTTATAGGGATTTATCTTTAAGAACTAGTCCATAATTATAATTATAGAAGTTTTATGGGTGGTATTTATAATCAGGTGGATGCTACATTTATGATTTTTTAAAATTGAAGTGTGGTTAGGGGTGATTTTAATGACAATAGTACTGTCAAATTTTTTATGAATCAATTTGGATGCACTGATGTTGGAAAGGTTATATAACTTTATAGAGAATGTTAGTCAGAGTAAAATGTTGATCATAAAGTTGGGATCTTCCTGGTTTCTACATTGATGGTTTGTTGTGCATTTTGGGGGAATGAATATCTAGACATAATTTTCCCTCTTGAGATAGGATTCATAATTTCCCTGCTCAACATTTCCATGATTGGACAACTGTAGATTAATGAAATTGGTGTGTTCTCCAAGATATATTCCAAAACACGTATATCTTTGGTCATTTAACTATTTTAACTAGAGATATCATCAATGATAAAAGTGGGATCATCATTCATAGATCCAATTTTATGGCCTTTAGGGGTGGTGTGTTGGTCACACACATCGATGAAAACACCATATACATTCCATGAAACCAGAAGATGTTCACATTCCAATTATTTTTATTTCAATAGATGATTCCATAAGTGTAACACCCTGATATTTTATGAGAAATATTTTTTTTATGTCTTATGTTATACGCAACATCAAAGTAATCTTACACTACACACAACACTAGCTTGGCTTGCGTTATACACAAGAGCAACCTTCCTCGATAGCGTGTGTTGTACGCAATATCGAGTTTCACTAAACAACGATATATTGTTATAATATTATTATGGACTAGCCATTATGAATAATATTAACTAAATTTTCAATTTTATAACATTATTATTCATCTTACACATTTTCTAAAACATGTTATGTGAACAAAATAAAATTTTCTGGTAAAATAAGTGCTTTTCAAAAAATACAGTTTTGTCGCCTTTTGATAGCACACCAACTTTAAATATAGTTTTTGAAATGTTTATAAGTTCAATTTGACAAAATTAAATTCTTATTTGAAATCAGGATATAAAATTTTACTTTGGATAAAATTTTCATATTATTCTGATAACTTCCATATTTTAATGAATAGTAAAAATACGCTATATTTTAATTAAAAACAACTTTTTTCATCGTAATAATTTATATGGTTAAATTATAATATTGAATGGGTTTAAAGTATAAATAGAATATATTTTTACAATTTAATATAATGTATGTCATTAACATTAATTTTACATTGAATTCATAGGTAAAAACATTTTAATCTTTGACAATGTTTTAACTTTTAAAACCCGTTTTCTTAACAACGGGATTAATTTTTAAATTAATTACTACAACTTATGTGTTTTGAATTTTGAAAAATGGATTCCATATTTGGATTAAGGGGGTCCAAATTATGTTAATAGGTTACTTTTATTTTTTTTGATATTATGAATAGTAACTACGGTAATTTTTATTTACTGCAGTTAAAGGTAAATCGGGTAATTAAGGTTAGAAATAAGATTATAAAATTTCCCTAACACCTGAAAAAATTCTCTTGGATTACTAAAAGTCTACCCTTATCACCTAAGGGTCGGAATAAATTCATTTTATGGACTTTTTACCATTAAAATAATTTAATTATTATTAAAACCAAAGAAAGTGACAACATGTCACTCTCTTAAATCCTATAAGTATAATAATTTTAAATTAGTGATAAACTTCATGAAACATAGAACATGAATAGTCTCCAGAAATATAATGACATTATCTACATCATGTGATTTTATTTATAATTTTTAGGGATTAAATAATTATCATTAATTATGACACAATAATGATGTTGAAATTATTTTATTGATTGAATTATCAAATAAATGATTTTAAAAGTATTAAAATAAATATTATATGAACTATTTAATGTGATCCACTAATTTTATAGATAAATATGACATTTTATAAATCTATGAAATCTTTTATTTCAAACATATCTTCTGTTTATATTTTATTTAAATTCAAATAAATGAATAGTGTCAAAATTGACACTATTGTTATTTTATAAAAATTACATATTATAAAATTGTTTAAAAATCACAAAAATATTTAAAAATTATAAATTAAAATTTATATGGTCTAAAATGTAATAAACTATACAATTATGGACAATTCACAACATATAAGTAATTATTTATAATGATTTAAAATTTATAATTTTTTACCACAAATAAAATTAAATAGATTATATATGGATAAATCAAGTTGATAATGTTTAAAATAAATTACCAACTTGTCTAAATTTTATTGGTTGATGATATTACAACCCTATATCATCTAATATTCGGATTTGAGTAATTTTTTGAGGTTTTTAAGTGGGGTTGGGATTTATTATTAATTAATATTTCTTAGAATTCCAAAGGTGCCCCTCTCCTCCCTTATAAAAGGGCACCTCCTCCCTATCCTCATCACACCACTTTGAGCCTTCAAGTTCGGCCAAAACCTGACAATATATCTCCTATACTTCCCTAGAAATATACTAGAGGTCCTGTTCTTCTTCAAAGACCAACTTTTGTTCCCTAAGAGGAGGTTAAGAAGAGGCGCGTCAAAGAAGAGGTAATATCCTTTACCGATTCTTTCCATTTTATTTTTTCTTCTACATATTATTATTTATTGGTTTTATCATAAATTAATAACATCAGTATCACTAACATACTTATATGTTATTATAAATATGAAACAACCCTATTTCACCTTCTATCCATCCTACGGAAAATGAAATCACTGTGTGTGCGTATGTATAGAATACCGTCTCCATGTCGTGGTGTAATCTGTTTTCCACCACCACCTTACTTGGATGGGTATAATGGTGTAAAGAATAAATATATATTATTATTATAACATGATACTAATTCTGAGACATTCCATCTTCCACTCCAATACCATTCAATAGTTATGGGAACAATATCATCGCTCGTGCGTACGTACGACCTACCATCTCCACGATGTGATGCGACTCATTCTACATGATCTTCATTGAATAATGATTATATAAATGAATTGAATGAATATATATTATATATATTACACTAATACCATTCTATAAATAAGGTATCTATAACCTATAAATAGTAATAAGAATATATTTGACAAGACATGCATAAGAACATAAAGCAATGAACACCCAAATAACAAGTAGAAATGAAATATTACTAATAAAGAGATAATAATATGACCATGTATGATATCATAACAATGAATATGATTCTTTAATAAGTCAATGAAATTATTTAAATCATTATAAAGGAGGTTCGGATACGTACAAAGCATATCAGACCTAAGGTAAGGGAAGTTATCACAATCTCATTTTTATCCAAGATAGTTTATACTTCCGAATTTACTGGGGCATATTTATCATCCACATACATATTTCCTCAATATGTAATATTATTTCTATCCTCCTAGAATTGTTTAAATCTAATTTTACATATTGCTGAATTTTTATTAAAAGATATGAAAGGAATCTTTTTTCATTTTTAGTAAGAGATACTTTTTGACTTTTTCGGCCAAAGTATGAGAAGAATGTTTTTTAACTTATACGACATGAATGAGTTTTTATGATTTCATAGAAAATTATTTCCATGAATCTTCCTTTATAAGTTTTCAAGTTTAGTTTTAATCAACTTCTTTTAGTTTAAAATTGTATGACATGTTAAGAAAGGAAAAATGCTTTTGAATCAGTAAGGATATTTCCTCAAGAATGGAGTTCAAGTGTTTTATCAAAATTATTTTCCATCTAAGATAATATAGGGTTATATTTCTATCCCTATTATTACATTGATTTGATTATGCTGTGATGGAATTATTTCCATGAAGTCCTTTATCTTATATGAATTGTTTTATGATGTCACAATGTTTAAGAATCCCATTTTTATTACATGGGTTATGCTATGATGTATGATTTATGATTTTTTGGCACACATAAGAATGGTTTCATTATGAGATGTGTAGGATCTATATCTCCCTACAATGCATTGGGTAAAGATTTATATCTCATGAGATAGAAATGGTTGGAACAGCAGGTTAATCCGGTTCAGTGATACATGACTGAAATGAGGAGTGAAATCAGTTCAGAAATGGACTTTGTCCGCTAGGAGAGTCTTGGAAATGAGTCTTGACTACTAAGAAATGATTCTATATGATTATGTGTGTATTACACAAAGTTTCATGTTTTATGATATGATTATTGGGATTACATTTCACTACTATGATTTATCCCATGTCATGATATTATAATCTCTTTTTCATGATAAAATTTTCAAAATGTTATGTTCTTATGAATATGATATGATTGATATTTCCTTTGTTTACCCTTAATGAGAATTTGAGCTCACCCTTTTGTATGTTTTCTTTTCCCCAGGCCAGGAAGAAGGGTATTAAGTAGGATATTCTAAAAGGGACTCTAGATATGATGAAATAAACAGAAGACAATGTAGATGCCTTATGAACCAGTTGTTTATGTTTCCATGTTTTTAAAGACACTATACCTATATGGTCCTTTCATGGTTTTGTTATATGTTGTAATAAGTATTCTTAAATTATGAATTAATAACCATGTATGTAAAGTATGGGTCGTTATAGTTGGTATCAGAGTAAAGGTATAGTCAGCCTTTAAAAACTAGGAAGTGAAAGCCTTATTAAGAACCCTAAGGATATGTCTAAGCATAGAACACAATATTAGTGTTTTAGAAATGGCCATGAGTATCCTATTATAAGACCTAAAGTATGAAATTTTCTTACTGATTATGTTGTTTTCCTGTTATAATTAGTGTTTCTCATACTATTCTTCTTGGTTTTAGTCAATGGCTGGAACCCGAAGGAACTGTGTTAATGAGTAATGCGATGGGAAATGCAATGATTGTCCCCATGAAAAACCAAACATTATGGGAGCGAGAATGCAAAATCTTATAACCATGATCACACAACTTTCTCAAGCTATGAATCATGCAGGACTTCCAAACGAGCAAAGGAAGGAGCAACATTCTGTTGAATCCTTTATGAAGCAGCGTCCACCCTCATTCAGTGGGTCTACTGATCCATTAGTGACTGAAAAATGGATCAGTACCACTGAAAAGATATTTTCAGTTCTACAATTTTCTAAACATGATAAAGTCATCTTAGGAATATATCGTTTGGAAGGTGAAACTGATCAATGGTGGAATCTTATCAAGAATACAAGGCCCCAAGATGAAATTGAATCCATGGAATGGGATGAGTTCAAGAACTTGTTTTTCAAAAAGTACTTCCCTTGTATTCTTGGAACAAATATGGATAAGGAGTTTCTTTAAATAAAGCAAAAGGATGATGAATATGTTGGTACCTACAAAGAAAATTTTACAAGACTTTCAAGGTACGCTTCCAGAATTATTATCCAACCTGAGAGTAAGATCGATCGATTTTTTAGTGGCTTAAAACCAAGTATTTGAAGGGAATTATCCATAAGATACTTCAATAGCTACGAGGAAATTGTTCGATATGGTCTCAAGGTTGAGATGGAGATTGGAGTAACCCATCGGTCATTTGGGTTTGATAAAAAGAGGAAAATGGAATTCAAAGGGAAATATAAAGACCACACTGAAAAGAAGATGAGTTTTCCCTTATGCTCAAAGTGTGGAAAGAAACATAGAGGGAATTTTCTTAAAGGGACAAGTAAATGTTTCAAATGTGGAAAATAAGGTTATCAGGATTTTGAATGCCGCAATGATGGAAAAAATATGTCTAGTGATGCAAACAAAGAAAAGGCTACACAGAATGAACCTCCTACACTTCAATGTTATAAGTGCAAAGAAATGGGGAATTATGCTAATCAATGCCCTAATCCAAGGGTTGTTTATGATGATCGATGTCAACAAACTCTTAAGGCCAAAGTCAAAGGAAAGTCACATGCAATTTCTATCGGTGATGTGGAGTACGATAACGAAGTGGTGAAAGGTACACTTACCATACACTCTAAAGTAGAAAATGTTTTATTTGATTCTGGATCCACCCAATCTTTTATTTATGAAGAATTTTCTAAGGGTATCTCCATATTACCTAAACAGTTAGATGTTGAGTTAGCTGTGACAACTCCTAATGGCACAACGGTTGCATCAAAAGTTTACAATTCTTCTCCGATTGACGTTTGTGGGAAAGTGCTTCCTGAAAATCTTGTGATCCTTCCTATAGTTGAATTTGATGTGATTCTTGGTATGGATTGACTTTACTTATATGGAGCTTATATCAATTTCCAAAGAAGGGAAGCCACATTTCATATTCCTGATCAATCTATGATCATCTATCGATGCAAGGATGAATATAACCTTCCAGAGGAAATTTATTCCATCTAATGGGTCTTGATTCCACTAAATGAAGGTTATTTATCTCAAATGGTTGGTGAGAAACTCATGATTAAGAATATGACCATTGTACGAGAGTTTGATAATGTCTTTCTGGAGGAATTTCCCGGTCTTCCACCAAATCGTGATGTTGAGTTTTTAATAGAACCCCTACAGGGTGCTTTAACTATTTCAAAGACACCTTATAGAATGGACCCAATTGAGTTGTAGGAATTGAAGAAGAAAATCCAAGAGAATCTTGATAAGGGATTCATACGCCCTAGTGCATCACCTTGGGGAGAACTTGTTCTGTTTTTTAAGAAGAAAGATGGATCAATGAGACTCTGCATTGATTATCGAGAACTTAACAAGATCACTATCAAGAACAAATATCCTCTCCTACAAATTGATGACTTATTTGACCAACTATGTGGAGCTCAATAATTTTCCAAGATTGATCTTCATTCAGGGTATCATCAATTAAGGGTCAAAAGGGAGGATATACCAATGATGGCTTTCCGTAAAAGGTATGGACACTATGAATTTATAGTGATTCCATTTAGTCTTACTAATGCCCCTTCTATCTTCATGGATATAATGAATAGAGTCTTTAGAGAATATCTTGATCAGTTTGTGGTAGTATTTATAGATGATATTCTTTTTTATTAAAAGATCAAGGAAGAACATGAAGATCACTTGAGAATTGTATTGAAGACCCTGAGAAAGGAGAAGATTTATGCCGGATTTACCAAGTGTGAATTTTGGATTCCAAAGGTTTCATTTCTAGGTCACATAATATCAAAAGAGGGGATATCTGTGGATCCAGCAAAAACAGAGGTTATTGAAAGATGGTCGAGACCAACGACAGTAACTGAGATTAGAAGTTTTCTTGGTTTAGCTGGATATTATCAACGTTTTGTGAAATATTTTTCACGATTATCTAATCCACTCACCAGGTTTACTCAAAAAGGAGTTATGTTCATTTGGATGGAGGAGTGCAAAGAAAATTTCAAGGAGTTAAAAAGAAGATTATCCAGTGCACCTGTGCTCACACTACCTTGTAGTGGAGAAAGGTTTGTGATCTATAGTGATGCATCCAAGAAGGGATTGGGGTGTGTTTTCATGAAAAATAATATAGTGATAGCTTATTCCCCACGACAGTTGAAAATCCATGAGCAAAATTACCCAACTCATGATTTTGAGTTAGCTGCGGTAATCTTTGCATTAAATATTTGGAGGAATTACCTTTATGGTTTAAGGTGTGATATTTATACTGATCATAAAGGTTTAAAGTATATTTTCACACAAAAGGAGCTGAATATGCGCCAAAGAAGATTATTGGAGCTGATTAAGGATTACGACTGCTCAATTTATTACCACCCTGGGAAAGAAAACAAGGTGGAAGATGCATTAAGTCGACAAGAACATGCTATCTTATCCATGATGAGGATCACAAAAGATCCAATATTTATGGATTTACAAAGGATGGATCTTGGAATTATAATGGAAGGGGAAAAATCTTATCTTTTTCAAATGAATTTTCAACCATCTATACATATTAAGATTAAAGAGGAACAAAAAGAATATGTAGAGTTACAAAAGAAGGTGAGAAATGTTCCTGAATTTCACATTGATTGTGATGAAATAATAAGATTCAGGAATCGAGTTTGTGTTCCTCCCATCCTAGAATTAAAGAAGGAGCTGCTGGATGAGGCTCATAGTTCTTCATTCTCTATTCATCCTGGAAGCCCGAAGATGTATAGGGACCTAAAAGAGTACTTCAGGTGAGATGGAATGAAAGTAGATGTTGCTGAATATGTCTCTAGATGCTTGGTTTATCAGAAAGTTAATTTTGAGAGACAGAAGTCTAAGGGGATGTTACAACCATTAACCATACTTGAATGGAAATGGGAAAACATCACTATAGACTTTGTCACCAGACTTCCTAAAAAATCCAAAGGCAATAATTTTATCTGGGTCATAGTTGATCGTCTTACGAAGTCAGCACACTTTATTGCTATTAGAGAATATTTCCCTCTGGATCAGCTTTCCAGGATATATGTAAAGGAGTTGGTAAGATTGCATGGAGTACCACTTTCCATTATATATGATCGGGATCCAAGGTTTACCTCAAAGTTCTGGCGAAGTCTTCAGCATACTCTAGATACAGAGTTGAGTATCAGCACTACTTATCATCCTTAGACAGATGGTCAGTCTGAGAGAACAATTCAAACTCTAGAATACATCTTAAGAGCTTTCTCTATGGATTTCAAAGGTGTTTGGGAAAAACAACCACCTTTGCTGGAATTTTCTTATAATAATAGCTTTCACTCTAGTATTCAGATGGATCCTTATGAATCTCTCTATGGAAAGAAATTCCGAACTCCAACTTGCTCGGATGAAGTTGGGGAAAGAAAGCTATTAGGACTAGATCTTGTTGATGAGCTGACAGAAAAGGTCCGATCTATTCAAAAACACATAAGAGCAGCTTAGAGTCAAAAAAAAAAGTTATGCTGATAATCGAAGAAAAGACCTAGTGTTTGAAGTGGGTGATAAAGTGTTCTTACGAATATCTTCTTGGAAGAGAGTAATGAGATTTGGAAAGAAGGGAAAGTTGAGCCCTAGGTATATCAGTCCTTTAGAAATATTGTATCGTATTGGGAAGGTAGCTTACCGATTTGCGCTTCCACCGAATCTCTCTCAAGTTCACGATGTGTTCCATGTATCTCTCCTGAGAAAGTACATACCCGATACTTCACATGTACTAAGCTCAGAAGTTGTACCGCTGGAGCAAGATATTTCTTATGAAGAACAGCCGATAGAGATTCTAGATCATAGAGAAAAAGTTCTACGGAACAAGACCACTCGCTTGGTGAAATTTTTATGGAGGAACCTCCAATTAGACGAAGCTACATGGGAGCTTGAGGATATGATGAGGGATAGGTATCCTCATCTATTTGTTACGAAGTGACGAATTTCGAGGGTGAAATTCATTTTCAGGGAGGTATAATGTAACACCTTGATATTTTATAAGAAATATTTTTTTTATGTCTTATGTTATACGCAACATCAAAGGAATTTTTCACTACACACAACACTAGCTTCACTTGCGTTATACGCAAGAGCAGCCTTCCTCGATAGCGTGTGTTGTACGCAATATCGAGTTTCACTAAACAGTGATATATTGTTATAATATTATTATGGACTAGCCGTTATGAATAGTATTAACTAAATTTTGAATTTTATAAAATTATTATTAATCTTACATATTTTCTAAAACATGGTATGTGAACAAAATAAAATTTTTGTGTAAAACAAGTATTTTTCAAAAAATGCAGCTCTTCCGCCTTTTGATAGGGAACCAAATTTAAATCTAGTTTTTGACATGTTTATAAGTTCAATTTGAAAAAATAAAATTCTTCTTTGGAATCAGGATATAAAATTTTACTTTGGATAAGTTTTTCATATTATTCTGATAACTTCCATATTTTAATGAATAGTAAAAACTCGCTATATTTTAATTAATTTTTTTTCCATCGCAATAATTTATATGATTAAATTATAATATTGAGTGGTTTTAAAGTATAAATAGAATATATTTTTACTATTTAATATAATTTATGTCATTACCATTAATTTTACATTGAATTCATAGGTAAAAACATTTCAATCTTTGACAATGTTTTAACTTTAAAAACCCGTTTTCTTAACAACGGGATTAATTTTTAAATTAATTACTAAAAATTTTTTGTATTGAATTATGAAAAATGTATTCCATATTTGGATTCATTAGGTCCAAATTATGTTAATAGCTTACTTTTTTTTGATATTATGAATAGTAACCACAGTAATTTTTATTTACTGCAGTTAAAGGTATATCAGGTAATTAAGGGTAAAAATAAGATTATAAAATTACCCTAAAACCTGCAAAAATTCTATTGGATGACTAAAAGTAGAACCTTATCACATAATGGTCTGAATAAATTTCTTTTATGGACTTTTTCCCATTAAAATAATTTAATTATTATTAAAACCAAAGAAAGTGACAACATGTCACTCTCTTAAATGTTATAATTATAATAATTTTAATTTAGTGATAAAATTCATGAAACTTAGAAAATAAATAGTCTCCAAATGATAATGAAATTATCTACATCATGTGAATTTATTTATAATTTTTAGGGATTAAATATTTATCATTAATTATGACACAATAGTGATGTTGAAACTATTTTATTTATTGAATTATCAAATAAATTATTTTAAAAGTATTAAAATAAATATTATATGAACTATTTAATGTTCTACACTAATTTTATAGAGAAATATGACATGTTATGAATCTATTAAATCTTTTATTTCTAACATATCTTTTTTGTATATTTTATTTAAATTCAAATAAACGAATAGTGTCAAAATTGACACTATTGTTATTTTTTAAAAATTACATATTATAAAATTGTTTAAAAATCACAAAAATATTTCAAAATTATAAATTAAAATTTATATGGTCGAAAATGTAATAAAGTATACAATTATATACAATTCACAACATATAAGTAATTATTTATAATGATTTAAAATTTATAATATTATTACCACAAATAAAATTAAATAGATTATATAAGGATAAATCAAGTTGATAATGTTTAAAATAAATTCTCAAATTGTCTAAATTTTAATGGTTGATGATATTAAAACCCTATCTCATATAATATTTGGATTTTAGTCGTTTTTTGTAGGTTATTGAGTGGGTTTGGAATTTATTATAAATTAATATTTCTTATAATTCCGAAGGTGCCCCTCTCCTCCCTTATAAAAGGACACCTCCTCCCTCTCCTCCTCACACCACTTTGAGCCTTCAAGATCTGCCAAACCCTGAAAATATCTCTTCTCCACTTCCCTAGAAACATACTAGAGGTTCTGGTCTTCTTCAAAGACCAACTTTAGTTCCCTAAGAGGAGGTTAAGAAGAGGCGCGTCAAAGAAGAGGTAATATCCTTTACCGATTATTTCCATTTTATTTTTTCTTATACTTCGTCTTTTTTATTTGTTTAATCATAAATTAATAACATCAGTATCACTCATATACTGATATGTTATTATAAATTTGAAACAACCCTATTTGACCTTCTATCCATCCTACGGAAAATGAAATCACCGCGCGTGCATACGTACAGAATACCGTCTCCACACCGTGGTGTAATCTGTTTTACACCACCACCTTACTTGGATGGGTATAATGGTGTAAATAATTATTATATATTATTATTATAACATGATACTAATTATTAGACATTCCATCTTTCACTCCAATACCATTCAATAGTTATGGGAATGATATCATCGCTCGTGCGTACGTACGACCTACCGTCTCCACGATGTGATTCGACCCGTTCTACATGATCTTCATTGAATAATGATTATATAAATGAATTGAATGAATATATATGATATATATTAAACTAATACCATTCTGTAAATAAGGTACCTATAACCTAGAAATAGTTATAATAATTTATTCGACAAGACATGCATAAGAACATAAAGCAATGAACACCTGAATAACAAGTAGCAATGAAATATTACTAATAAGAAGATAAGAATATGACCATGTATGATATAATAACAATGAATATGATTCTATAATAACTCAATGAAATTATTTAAATCATTATACAGGAGGTTTGGATACGTACGAAACATATCGGAGCTAAGGTAAGGGAAGATCTCACAATCTCATTTTTATCCGAGATTGTTTATACTTCTGAATTTACTGGGGCATGTTTATCATCCACATCCATGTTTCCTTAATATGTAATATTATTTCTATCCTCACACAATTGTTGAAATCCAATTTTACCTATTGTTTAATTTTTATTAAAATATATGAAATGAATCTTTTGTTGTTTTCAGTACGAGATACTTTTTGACTTTTCTGGCCAAAGTATGAGAAGAATGTTTTTTAACTTATATGGCATGAATGTGTTTTTATGATTTCGTAGAACATTATTTCCATGAATCTTACTTTACAAGTTTTCAAGTTTATTTTTAATCAACTTCTTTTAGTTTAAAATTTTATGACATGTTAAGAAAGGAAATTTTTTTTGAAGCAGTAAGGATATTTCCTCAAGAATGGAGTTCAAGTGTTTTATCAAAATTATTTTCCATCTAAGATAATATAGGGTTCTGTTTCTATCCCTATTAATACATTGATTTGATTATGTTTTGATGGAATTATTTTTATTAAGTCCTTTATCTTATATTAATTGTTTTATGATGTCACGGTGTTTAAGAATCCCATTTTTATTACATGGGTTATGCTATGATGTATGATTTATGATTTTGTGGCACACATAAGAATGGTTTAATTATGAGATGGGTGAGACCTATATCTCCCTCCAATTCATTGGGTAAATATTTATATCACATGAGATAGAGATGACTGGCACGATAGGTTAATCCGGTTCAGTGATACAGGACTGAAATGAGGAGTGAAATCGGTTCAGAAATGGACTTTGTCCGCTAGGATAGTCTTGGAAATGATTCTTGACTACTAAGAAATTAATCTCTAGGATTATGTGTGTATTCCACAAAGTTTCATGTTTTATGATATGATTATTGGGATTACATTTGACTACTATTATTTATCCCATGTCATGATATTATAATATCTTTTGCAGGATAAGATTTTCAAAATGTTAGGTTCTTATGAATATGATATGTTTGATATTTCGTTTGTTTACCCTTACTAAGCATTTGAGCTCACCCTTTTGTATGTTTTCTTTTCCCCAATTCAGGAAGAAGGGTATTAAGTATTATATGCCAAAAGGGACTCTAGATATAAAGAAATAAATGGGAGATAATGTAGATGCCTTATGAACCAGTTTTTTATGATTCCCAGTTTCTAAAGACACTATACCTATACGGTCCTTTAATGGTTTTGTTATATGTTGTAATAAGTATGATTAAATTATGAAGTAATAAAAATGTATGTAAAGTATGGGTTGTCATAATAAGTGTACACTAGGGTTAATTAGGAGAGGAACCCTATGGTCACGTGACACATCTGGTGTATACTGGACCATCAGGGCTCTAGAATGATGATCATACTTATGATGGTTTTTTCTCCCATTAGGTTAGTCCATGATTATACAAAAATCCATATAGAATCATATCTTAGAGAATTTTTTATAGAGTGATTGATCTACGAAGACCAATTTGAACAGGATCATGGGTATCCCAATAGAAGATATGACATAGTTAGAGGAGGACCCCAACTAATAAGGGGATCTCTTATGGTGATAACAACAACTACTAAAGGAGATATGTGACCTACCCATAAATATTCAGGTGATGTATCATAGGATGGTGTATCTTTTGGAGGTTATCATTAAAAAAATGGTCTTAAGATCCCAAATAAACTTATAGGGCCCCTAAAACTACACTAAAATGACACCCATGAAACATCTCTTGGATATTATATAAGCATCCAAGGACATGTTTTTATACATGATTTGGTCTAAGTGGAACATTATATGATTTCATTTCACATAAAATCAATTATGGGATAATATTATCTCTCACATGACAATCGTTTTTGTGTGTAGTCCCACCAAAGTTGAGACCCTGACTCACTAGTTGAGAAGGCTGGTCCACATCCTTGTACTAAAAGTACTATAACATTAGTGTGGTGACGGGGATACAATAATCAATTGAGTATATAGAATGTCATATAGGAAACTCAGTGGGTCCCCTAAATATGAGGAACCAACCAGGGAAGACCTTACCCAAGAATCATAAATGAGGTAGTATAGTGATGAAGACTCCCAGTGAATGACTGTGAGGCTGGTAAACTCCTCATATGGGGAAGGGAAAATTCCACCATAGGATGAATTATATGAAATCACAATAAGAGAGAAATATATTAATCCTTACATATTTATAGTTATTTCTAGACCTTATACAACACTAACTTGATTTCTCGGATTTTTTAGAAATCATCATGTGGGGAGACACTAGAAGAACCTATAGAACATTCCTTGAGGAAATAAGGTGGAAAATCCTTAGTCAATCAAGCAATTAAAATGGAATCACCCTGAAAAGATATTAGGGAATCCCATAAACTGATTAATTAAGGTGTTTAATGAAGATTAAAATCTTTCTACCACTAGTATTAGGAGTTAAATTCCATCTCCCCACTTTTGTTTTCACACACGCACACACACACACCCACCCATCCACTCACCAACCCACCCACCCAAACCTACACAAACATTTATACTCTGAAATGACTCATTTGATTTCCCCATTACATAGTTAGTAAATCAGTACAAAGAGTAATATATGATTACATATAAGGTTCCTATTGGAACTAAGGTAATTCCTATGGTGAAACTCACTTATATAACTTTAGAGATGAGATAGGATTTTCAGGCACTACCCATTTAGGGAAATCCTATCGTAACCCTTAGGATGGATAAACCTTTCAAAACTGAGAATTCATGTATGATAGAGCCAATATATAATTCCATGAACTTTGAACCATTTTAGGATATGGATACTAAGTGAAGTGAGTTATTTTAGACTCCATTCACTCTTATTGATAATGATATCATAGTACTCTATGAGAAATACAAGTCTTAATTTGGGGAATCCTTTTCAAACTTACAACTATCATAGTCTGAGCTAATAAATCAATTTATTTTTATTGTGAACCCTTAGGAATATCGTTCAGAATAGAAGAAGAATGGTGTTTTGGTGAGATAGGAATGAAATATCACCCCTGATGATCGAGTTTTCAAATAATACACTAGAGGTGAAAACTGCCCATCATAATGATCCACCCACATGTTGAAAGTGGAAAATGATCTAGTAGTTCCAGTGACCCAAGAAGAAATTATTTTGACTTAAAAGGATGTTTTTATAGTGTCGGAGGCAAAATTAGATCTATCTAGTCTGAAGTAGGTAGTGTAGGTTCCAGTCATAGGGGGAGGAACTAGTTATTTGATCCTTCATCTCAGCATGGTGCTGAAGACTTCAGAGATGATGATTTAAAATGATAAAAATTATAAATATCTTGATTAATTTTATAAATATTATCCATACCCAAATTATATGAATAAATTTAGTTCATATATAGATTAAAATAACCATATTTTATTGCATAATGCATGGATAAAATTTTTGGACATTATCCCCATCACATTGTGGGTCTAGATGATGAAACATATGTGATAAGTTTATCCTTGGATCTTTTTTAGGGGATAAGTGGAGTTGAATACCAAAACCTACATTAAATAGATAATTATCACCTAACTAATCATAAGAGACTGTAGGATTGTATGTTTGATGCCTCCAGTTAAGATTCCCTTTTTAATGTTGTGATGTCTCTTTAGGGATCTGATCAAGAGATCACCCATTTGGAAGAGGATGTGTTCCAACAAAAAGTCACATTATCTTCTTGGGAAGAGAACATCTATAAAATGAAGTCAGAAATCATTTTCACTGATGATGATTCATTCAATGTGATATCTTGAGTGGTGGAGTGTAGGGCCAAGAAAGGTAGTCTTCATGTACGGGTGGCTGAGGTGCATCTACAAGTGGAGGAAGAGTTAGCGGAGCTGGCTGAACAAAAAAAAAAGATTTTGAATACTCATACTAGTTAATGGATGATCATGACTATTCATGGATCATAAATAGAAATTGGTAGACCATTTTATAAAGGAAAAGTTTTTATATGTGGATTGTAACACCCACAGATTTTTTGATTTTTTTCAAATTAATTTAATCTTTTTGATATTTTGATTTTCATGAAACAATGGATATAATTTTTTATATAAAATAACTAAGTTTTTATTGAGTTATAAATAGCATGAAGTTAATAATACATTACACACAACATAAAGTTTATCTTTCTCTACACACAACACTGGCTTGGATTGTTTTAGACACAATACTGAATTTCTACAAATCAACGTTGAATTATTAAAATTATTTAAACGGGATAGTTATAACATAGCCATTAAAATAGTATTACGAATAGTTATAGATAATTTTTAAATATTATTTATAATGTTTTTATATAGATAAATTATATTAATAATAAGGTATACAATTGTGTCAATAAAGTCTTGATATGTTTGAAAATACTATTTTCTTAAAAGAACTGATTTTTAGGGTTTTCTATGAAAAATAATAAAATTAATTTTAGAAACTTTTAAAAATTTAATTTGATAAAATAAAAATAATTTTTGAATTTATAATGTCAAAATTATTATAGGGTGATTTTTTGGGATTTTTCTGAGGAACTTCATTTTTGGATGAATAGTAAAAAAACTAAATTATAATACAAAACTACTTTTTTGTAAACTTTATTTATATATTTAAATTAAATTTCAAGTTGTTTTTAAAGTCCTAATAGATAAATTATAAATCTACTAATCTAATTTAGGTCATTGGAATCATTTTTATATTGAATTTAGATATAAAATCATAATAAACTTTTGATCATTCTCACTTTAAAATCCCACTTTCTTGCAACGTCTGTAGGATTAGTATTAAAATTGATTTTTCTAATTATGTAAATTAAATTTAAAAAAACGTGCATACACAGTTTTAAATAGTATAATATTTATATTATTATAGGATTAACTTAATTTTTGACCAAAAATATTAGGGAATGTGAGTAAAATTAATAACAACGATTAAGGTAAAATGAAGCTTAACAAGGGACTAAAACTTAAGCTTAAGGGCCAAAATGACCTATAAAATTTTAAAAAAGACATTTTATGGACATATTTAGGGAATAAAAATTAAATTATTTAGTTTCGTTGTTTTTTTATGACTTTTGTTAGGTAAAAATGCGGGTACACCTAACTTTTTTTCAAAAATTCCAAGTGTGTCCCCTCTCTCCTCTATAAAGGCCACGACCTCTCCCCATTATTGAAACCTCTCAAACCACATAGGCTCATTCAATATATTATGAATTAAATAAAAATAATACCTATATTACTTCTTGAAACTCCTCTTTTGGAATAAATATAACCAAGGAATCCCTTTGGTCAAAACCAAAAGGAGTTACCCAAATACGAGGTAACATCCTTCCTCAAGCTCCTTTCATTTAATTCCTTTCTCCACCACAAAAATTATTATTATTAAATGATTAAATAATAAAAATTATACCATAAATATACTTATATTTTATTATATTAATTTTTTTAGCTACACTTACACACACTTCCATCTAATGGGTAACAAACTTACCATTTTTGTGTGCGGTGAAGTACCGCCTCACAAAATGATGTTGTTCATTTTTCATTTACCACCTCTCATAGTTGGAAATTATGATGTAAAATTTATTCTTATAAGTTATATATGATATTAATTATGTATATATTCTTACTAAATTATTACATAACACATACCTTCATTCTTTCTATTTTTTATATATACGATAATTTCATTTGGGGGACTGTGGACTACCACCTCCTCAAAGCATTGTGATTCGTTCACACCTTTCATGAAATGTTTTATGGATGAATTTAGTGAAATTATATGATATATAAAAAATAAAAATTCTACTTAAATTATAATATATATATATATATATATATTTCATTTACTTTATTTATTTCAATACAACAACAAAACAGAAACATCGTTCATACGTACGTACGACCTAACGTCTCCATGAACGGTGTGTTCTATTTCATACTTATATCTTAAATAGATTATTATAAATACATGTATAACAAATATATATTATATTTATACCATATTTTACATTATTTAAATAAGTAAATCCTAATATAAGTGATAGGATAAAGAATAACAAGTCAAAACATATATAAAAAATAAAGTAGACATTACCCAAAACGTAACATTTACATGGATATGTTAATATAAGGGTAGTATGAAGTCTTAAAAATAATAATATAAGGTATTATATATAATAATATTTTCAATATAAAATTTATAAGAAACATATATTTATTATACATGGGGTTTTAATGCGTTTGATGAAAGTCAAGACTTATGGTATGGGAATTCCACCTCACTTTTTATTTTTGTGAGATACATGTATTATTCACCAGTCATTTAATTTATGTTGTGTGTATACTAAACATTGATGTATTATATTATTATTATAATTAAATTTATGGGTATTTACATAACAATTTCATGATCTTTCTTTTATGGGGTTTATGTTTCAAAAGATACCAAATCAGTAAAGTTATTTTGTCTCAATTTTCCTCATTTGTGACACATGCCATGTTATGTACATATATTTTTATATAAGGTATATATACTAAATTTTACATGTTATATCATGAATATAATTATTTTAATTATATTTAAAGCTTCATATAATGTTATTATTTCCATTTTATTACGATTCAAAGTTACCAAAGTGGTAACAATTTAGAACTATAATCTCATCGTTTATCGAGACTGTTTATGATTATACTTATATTGAAGAAATATTATAATAAATATCTCAATAAATCTCATGAAATTTATTAATATCCAGTTATTTATGACATATACTTTTAATTCTACCTTTTTTTTCACTCTTTGGTACTTAATATAATTAAGAAAATGTTTTTATAAAATCAGAATTTATTTTTCCTTTCAGTCTGAAATATGTGTTCTTTCCAAACCATGTTTTCTAAAAAGGTTTTCAAAAATGTTTTACTATTATACTATTATTTTTAAATAAATTTTTTAACTATGTATTAATTTTTTATAAAATTGGTTCTAAAGTAACCTTCTTTTTGTTTTTTTATCAAGGAACTTTTCCAAACTTTTAAGGTGAAAAGGGAATGTTTGTCATGTATATACTTAACCACCATCATAATCATCATTTACATGCTACATAATTTATAAATTTAAAAGGTAATTTTTTTAAAATAAAATTCAAATACTAATATTATGGTTGTTTTTTTGTTTTAAAATGGATTTAAAAGAAAAATGTTTTTAAATTATTTTTTTTAAAAGTGTTTTCAATGATTTTCAAAAATTTCTTTATATTCTTTCAAAAGGTTGTTTTAAGAGGAAATAATTTAAATTATTCCACATATTATTTCACTAGTTTTCAATTTATTTTAAAAGAAATGGGTTTCAAAATGTTTTTAATATTTCTTTATAAGTTTTCAAAGTACTTTTAAAGAATTGTTTTTAAAATGTTTTCAGGATTTATTTTTATGTTTTCAAAGTTTTTTCAATTAATTTTTTTTAAAAAGTTTTGAAGATTATTTTAAAAGTTTTAAAGGGATTTTTTTTAAAATATTTTAAATCTTGTTTTATATGTTTTCAAGGAAAAAGGTTTTAAAATTATATCAAGCCTTATTTAAATGTTTTCAATATATTTTTCAAAGAAAATGGGTTTCAAAAGTTTTTATGTTTTAAGAAGCCTTTTTCAAAGAAGTAAAGATATTTTATCCAAGAAAATGTTTTAAGAAGATATTTAAAAATTATATTCCAACTAAGATGACATCTATTGATGTTAATCATACCTTTTTGGGAAATTATCCAAAGGTTCCATTCATATTATTTATCTAAATGGTTTATGTTGTGATGGAATGATATTTATTAAAGTCGTTTCCCTTTTATGTGTTATATGATTATGAAACCCACTTCTTTTCATAGGTTATATTCTTATGAAAACTATTTATTTTCAAGGGTTATTATTTGAGGAAATTATTATGAAAAATGTATTTTTTTCATAGGTTAATATATGATTACATGTTTATGAAACCCATTTAATTTCAGGGGTTATGATAGGATGTTTATGAAACCCATCTATTTTTATGGGTCATGATATGATGAAAGTTTTATTATCTTGGGGACAATGTATGGATGATTTTATTATGAGATGAGTGGGACCTATATATCTCTCTAATGTATTAAATAAAGATTTATATCTCATGTGATAATGATGGGAATCATGGCGACAAGCTTGATCCACTATGGGAAGATGGGGAAACCTGATCCCTTGCAAGGAAAGTTATGCGACTGGGGATGGTAGTGTGTCCCACCCAATAGGTGTAGTCACCATGAATATGGAAGATAGAGAAACCTAATCCACTATTAGAAGACATGGAAACCTAATCCACTATGGGAATATGGGGAAACTCGGTCCTTATAAGGAAAATACTGTGATTGGGGTTGGTGGCGTGTATTTCCTAATAGGTGTAGTCCCTATGAAATGTCCTGATAAGTTTTATAAATGTGTCTTGACTTATAGGGAATGATATTACATATTTATTTGTATGAAAAAATTTCATGTATTATTCCCATGTTATCCATTCATTGATTATGATCTTATTTCCCTTATGATTCATGTCTTATGAATTTCTATGATTTTTTCAATGATTCATGTTTATAATCTTATGATATACATATTATGATCTTATAATGTTATGATAATATTCTCATTCCCCTATGATCATGCTTATGCTTACATGTCTCCCTTGTTTACCCTTACCGAGCATATGATGTCACCCATTTTTATTTTTCCTTCCCCATGTTATGAAGATATTGATTATGTATGATGTGTCTAAAAATGGCTCTTGTCATGAAGAATATATTAAGAGATAATTTATATCAATTATGTACCAGTCTTTATGTTTCCATGTTTCAAAAGGCACTAAACTAATATGGTCTTTGGGCGTTTGTTTGTGTAATATTTTAAGTATTCCAAAAAAGTGATGTAATGTCTATGTACATTAATATTGAGTTTTTATAGTTGGTATCTTAGTAAAGGTTTAGTCAAACTTTAGAAACTAGGATGAAAAACTATAGTGATATCCCAAGGGTTATTTCTAAGTATATGTTTAGGGACATTTGTAAGGATAATTTTAAGGTTGAGAAAAAGTATAGGAAAATGCCCTAGAATTTTGGTAAAGGACAGAGCGAGTGGTTTCCTAGAATTACATCCTTGTAGGGATACTATAAGTGTTTGTGGATATGGAACATATATACCTAGGGTCAACAACTCTAAAAATGTTCTTCTGCTTTCACTCGACCGTAACTTGGTATACGACAATGAGCCTTGCTGCACAACCGGTTTGACACTCCTAGGGGATATTCTTTGGGAATTAAAAAAATATTTATGAACTATAATGAAGGATTTAAATAAAAAATGAATATTAATAACCTATGATAAATTTAAGGCGTCATATATTAAATAAGAAGGTTTCATGATTTAGACATCATATAAGTAAATTTTCATGATTATATGGTTTTCAGATATGATAAGTGTTTTCACTATATTCTTTATAGTTTTAATCAATATAGAGAACTAGAATTAATTGAGTTAACATTTAATATTTCAAATGTGGAAAGTATGGGAATGATAAAAATTGATTTTCCAAGTAAACGTTTCATGAATAGAATCAGGAAGTTCCACTAGAATTAGTTATACTGCTGAAGATTAAGAGACCACAAACGACATGTGAAAGGTATGGGATGTTCTTCTAGTATTATTTATATAAAATGTTAAAATATTTATTGGATTGAGGTTGAGGAACCTTAATACATGATTCATATTTCATATTATTGGAAAGGGTTTTAAAGAATAAGACGATGAAGCCCGAGTAATGGTTTATGAATAAAGTCAGATAATTGAAGTGTATATGTTTTGGAATTCAAAGATTATGTTATATTAATCATGAAATATATAAGTATTTTTAGTATACGTTTTTCATTAATTATTTTTAAGGATATATTGAATGGTGTTGGTGAGGTAGAAAAGTGATTGTATAGAAAGGTGATATTTTTATTAAGAGAAGTTAACCCTTAATTTATTATTGATATTGAGATAATGGTGTTTAGATAAATATAGGTTGGACGATACCGATTACCATAAAAATGATAAAATATTTTTTGAAAAAGTAGTATATGTTATCATGGATGAAGTTTAGAACTTATTATATTTATGGAATATATCCAATAATACTTGGAATAATGAAGCATTCATGTTCTCCAAAAGTATTCATGGTAATTTAGGTTATTACCATGTTTTAAGAGAATATATGATGAGGGTATCCACATGTTTGGAATGTTAAAACCAAGAGATACTTTGTGATAAATGAGGGATCAATGTATAGATTATTTCATGACTTTATTTATAAAGTTATTTATTGTCATTTTTCTGAATGGTTATAAGGTTAACCATTTATGGAAATTTTAAGTTAAACATTGGATAAAGTATTTTTGTATTGAGTTTTTTTTGAAAACCTTATTTAGAAGGAAATTTAGCGATTAACCTTATTTGAAGGATGCACATCATATTTATTTTGGAAATTATATTAATGTTGTTTTATAAAAGGACATCCTATATTTTAGGTGAAAACCCATCAAGTTTGGTAAGGATATAGGTCTTGAACCCTAACTGAAGGATGATAAAGGTTTCCTGCCTACCACTAGCCAATGAGATGTCCTTCTTAATGTGTAATTATTATTTTTAGTTAAACAATTTGATGAATAAATATTAATGATGAACCAATAGTGTTACTTTTTTAGGTTTTGAGATTAATTTATAAATGATATTGACTTTGGAGAATAGTTAGAGATAAATAGTTATACTTTTCAATATTTTATGGGCCTTCAAGTCAATTAAAAGTTTATTTTAGTGCTTCATGCATCAAAGTTAATTTTTGGATATCCATTTCTTGAAGTAATGGATGAATTATAAATTTATCTAAGCCAAACAAAAAAAATTAAATTATGTTTATATAAATATATCAAGTAAGTATATTTTATTATATTCTTGGTCAATAAAATAATTAATCAACATTAGGAAAATGATCAAAAAATTTCTGTCTTAATGCCTTATTTTTTTGGAACTGAAAGCCTTTTAAATTATCACATATTTATCATATTTATGACTATGAGGCCCTCAAATTTCCATATATAATTAAATTGTTTTTGATTTATGTCATAAAAAAATCTCTATAAATATTTATTATTTTCCTCCAAGTCAATATTTTCACTTACCACATATTTTCTCCTATATAGAAACCAAGTAATATGTTACTTTAGGTAATCTTCATGTTTCCATATTTCTTTTTTTAAAGGATGTTTTAGTATTCATTATTATGATGTGGCTTTCAAAAAAGGAACATTCACGCATTAAAACTTTAATAACCAAGATGAATTAAAGGGAGAAATTCATTTTAAGTGGGGTAGAATGTAACACCCTAATATTTTGTGAATTATTTTTTTTCAAATTAATTTAATATTTTTATATTATTATTTTAAAAAATAGAATATAGTTTTTTAATATAAAAAAACTCATATTTTATTGAATTATATGAAACAACATGTTAATAATACACTACAAACAATATAAAGTTTAGCTTGCATTACACGTAAAGCTTACTTAGCTTACATTACATGAAACATTGAATTTCTACAAAATAACATTTTAATATTATAATTATTTAAATGTGATATTTATAAAATATTTGTTAAACATAGTAATGTGAATATTGATAAATAATTTTTAAATATTATTTTTAGTGGTTTTATATAGATAAATCAAATTTATAATAAGATATACAATTGTGTTAGTAAAGTCTTTATATTTTTTAAAATACTATTTTCTTAAAAGAACCGCTTTTTTATGTCCTTATGTGAACAATAATAAAATTAATTTAGACATTTTTAGAAATTTGGTTTTTTAAAATAAACTTTATTTTTGAATTTAGAATGTAAAAATTAGTTTAGGGTTAATTTTTTTGTATTTTTATGAGAAAAATAATTTCTAGATGAATATTAAACAAATACAGAATTTTAATTCAAAAATGATTTTTATTATAATTTATTTATATAGTTAAATTATATTCTAAGTTGGTTTTAAAGTTAAAATAGATCAATTATACATATATTAATCCAATTTAGGTTATTTTAATCATTTTTATATTGAATTTATATATCAATTATACATATATTAATCCAATTTAGGTTATTTTAATCATTTTTATATTGAATTTATATATAAAATCTTAATGAACTTTTGAACATTGTCACTTTAAAAACCCTCTTTCTCAATACATCTGCGGGATTAACATTAAGCTTAATTTTGCTTCTTCTGTGAGTTTAATTTAAAAAAATGTAAATAAAGAGTTTAAATCAGTATAATATTTATATTATAATAATATAAACTTAATTTTTGACCAAAAATATTAGTGAGAGTGATTAAAATTAATTATAGTGATTAATATATAATTAATATTAAGAAGTGACTAAACCTTAAACTTAAGTGAAAAAATGACCTAGAAACTTTTAAAACTCACATTGGGTGGATATAATTTGTACATAAGCCTTCCATTATAGATTTTATTTGGGTTTTTGTGATGTTATTTAGGTAAAAACGTGGGTACACCTAACTTTTTTTAAAAAATGCCAAATTTTTCCCTCCCTCCCCTATAAAAGCCACCACCTCTCCCCCTTCTTCACACCTATAAAACCTATTAGTTTCAGCCAATATATGCTCAATTAAATTCCAAAAATATCTACCTTCCTCCCTGAAGCCTCAATTTTGGAAGAAAGAAAAATAAGGAAGCCCTTTGGTGGAAACCAAAAGGAGTTACCCAAAGAAGAGGTAACATCCTTCCTCAAGAACCTTTACTTTATTTGATTTCTCCACCGCATCAATTATTCTTATTCCATGATTACATAATAAAATCAATATACTCAGTATACTGATATTTTTTTTACATTATGGTTTTGAACTAAACTTACACACACTTCCATATAATGGGTAATGAACTCACTATTTTTGGGTGCGGTGAACTACCGCCTCACGAAACAATATTGTTTATTTTTCCTTTACCCCCTTTCATGGTTGAGAATTTGGAAGAAAATTGTATTTTTAAATTTTATATAAGTTATTTATGATTTATATATTATTATAGAATTATTATATTTCATATACATTCATGCTTTCCATTTTATGTAAATATGATAATTTCATTTGGGAAAGTGTGGACTACCGCCTCTTCAAAGGAATGTGATTCGTTCACACCTTACAGGGAATGTATTAAATATGTGTTTAGTGAAATTATATAATATATATGAAATAATAATTATAATTAAATTATAATATATATATATATACATATATTTTATTTACTTTCCTTCTTTTTATACAATAACAAAACAGAAACAACATTCATGCATACATAAGACCTACTGTCTCCAAGAACAGTGTATTCTATTTCATACTTATATATTATATAGATTATAATAAATACATTTATACATAATATATATGATATTTATACCATATTTTAAATTATTTAAATAAATAAATAATTATCTAATTAATAGTATCAAGAATAAAAAGTCAAAACATATACCAAAAATAAAGCTGATATTACATGAAACGTAACATGATCATGAAGTTGTTAATAAATAGATAATATAAAGTCATAAAAAAATTATATAAGGTATTATATAAAATAATATGATTCTTTATTATATTTATAATAAAATTATATTTATTATACATGATTATTGAACGTGTATGAAGAAATTAAAGACTTATGGTAAGATAATTTCATCTCACAATTTTATTTCCATGAGATACATGTCTTATTCACCACTTATTTATTTTTTGTGGTGTATATAATTACCATAGATGTATTCTATGATTATTATACAGAAATTTATGGTTATTTACATATCCATTTTATTGTATTTTTTCATGGGTTTTATATTTCAAAAGTTACCATATTAGTAAAGTATTTTTTTCTTAATTTTCATCCTTTGAGACACATGCCAGGTTATAAACCTATATTTTTCTATGAGGTGTATATAATTACTTTGAAATGTTAAATCATGAATCTTATTATTTCCATGATATTTCAAGATTCATGTAATTTTATTCTTCCCATTTTATTAGGATTCAAATTTATCAAATTGGTAACGGTTTATAGTTACAATCTTATCATTTATCGAGATTGTTTATGGTTACGATTCTATTGATGAAATATTAAGATATATATCTAAATAAATATCATTAGATTCATTACCCTCTATTTATTAATTTTATATCAAAGTAATGTTACCATTTTACCACTCTTTGGTACTTAAGATAATTAAGAAAATGTTTTTATAAATATCCAACATTATTTTTCATTTCGGTCAGAAATACATGTTCTATAAAAACGTTGTTCTCTAAAAAGTTTTTAAAAAATATTTTGATATTATCCTATTATGTTTAAAGTAAATTTTTACCCATGTACTACCTTTTTAAAAAATGGTTTCAAATGAAATCTTCTTATCATTTTCCAATCAAGACACTTTTCAAAACTCTTAAGGTGAAAAAGGAATGTTTGGTGTGTACGAACCTACCCACCATCATGACTGTGATTTACTTGATACTTCCCTTGTAAGTTTAAAAAGTTATTTTTTTAAAGTAAATGTTTTTCCAAATATTATGGAATATTTTTGATTTTAAAATGGGTTTCAAAGAAAAAGGGATTTTAAAAATTGTTTTATGTTTAAAAAGTGTTTTCAATGAATTTCAAAGATTCCTTTATATATTTTAAAAAGTTTTATTTCAAAGAAAACGATTTAAATGATTTCAAATATTCTTTTTTGAGTTTTAAAAGTATTTTCAAATAAATGGTTTTCAATTTTTTTTAGATTTATTTATATTTTTTTGAAGTATTTTCAGAAATATGGTTTTTAAAATGTTTGGAAGCATTCTTTATATGTTTTCAAAGTGTTTTCATAGAAAAAGGTTTTTAACATGTTTTGAAAATTATTTTATAATTTTTCAAGGAAAAAGGTTTTAAAAAGGTTTTCAAGCTTCTTTTATAAGTTTTCAAGGAAAAAGGATTTTAAAATGATTTCAATACTTCTTATTTTTTAAAAGTATTTTCAAAGAAAATGGGTTTCAAAAGGTTTTATGTTTTAAAAATCCCTTTTAAAGAAGAAATTATATTTTCCTCAAGAAATGTTTTTAAGAAGATATTTCAGAATTATTTCCCAACTATGATGACATCTATTGATGTTACTCATGCCATTATAAGAAATTATACAAAGGTTCCATTCTTATTATTTCTCTAAATGGTTAATGTTTTGATGTCTTGATGATTGTGAAACCTATTTTACTTTCGTGGGTATATTATTATAAAACCCGCTTAGTTTCACAAGTTATATGCTTATGAATCCCACATAGTTTCACAGGTAATTCCATGATGAAATAATTTTTAAACCTATATTTTTCTATAGGCTAAGATACGATTACATGTTTAGGACACCCATTTAATTTCATGGGTTATGATAGGATGTTTATGAAACCCATCTCTTTCTATGGGTCATGATATGATGAAAGTTTTATAATCTTGTGGAAAATGTTTGAATGATTTTATTATGAGATGGGTGGGACCTATATCTCCCTCTAATGCATTGGGTAAATATTTATTTCACATGAGATAAGGATGGGAATCCAGTCGTCGGGCTTGATCCAATATGAGAATATGAGGAAACCCAATCCCTTACAAGGAAAGGATTGTGATTGGGGATGGTGGTGTGTCCCACCTAGTAGGTGTGGTCACCATGAAGATGGAATATGGGAAAAAAATCTAGTATGGGTAGATGGGGAAACCCAATCTACTATGGGAAGATAGGGAAACCTGATCCCTTATAAGGAAATAACTGTGTCTAGGGATGGTGGTGCATCCCACCCCGTATGTGTAGTCCCCATGAAGTTCCATGATAAGTTATATGAATTATTCTTGACCTATAGGGAATGATATTACATGTTTATATATATTCTAAAATTACATTTATTATTCCTATTCTATAATTTCATGTCTTATAATCTTGTTTCCCTTATGATTCATGTCTTATGAACTACCAATCTTTATTCCATGATTTCTATTTATGATCTTAAAATATGTATGGTATGAAATTCTAATGTTATGATCACATTATCATACCCCTATGCCCATTCGAATTCTTATATGTCTCCCTTGTTTACCCTTATTGAGCATATAAGCCGACCTATTTTTATGTTTCCTTCCCTAGATTATGAAGACATGTATTAAGTACGATTTTTCTAAGAATGGTTATAGTCATAAAAAACCTAGTGGGAGATAATGTATCTCACTTATGTACTAGTGTGTAAGTTTATGTGTTTCCAAAGGAACTAAACTAAAAATGTTTTTAGGAGTTTGTTTGTGTAATGTTTTAAGTATTACACAAAAGTGAGGTAATGTTTATGTATGTTAATACTGGTTTTTTATATGGATGACCCTTCTAATTTTTTTACTAGAAATAAAAGCATAACTTGTTTGAATTATTTTCTCCAAATTTTATATATTTATCACATTAATGAAAAAATAAAAAAAATTCTTAAAACCATGCAAGTCACGCGTAGTGTAAGAAAATAGAGATAATATAATACTACTTATATTAAATGATAGTGCATCACATGGCTGGATGATTTGGGATCATAATGTTACATCGATCACCATTGGAAATCCATGAGGATGGGGGAATCAGGTTGATGTGATTCCAAAAGTTTAATTCACCCTATTAATGTGTATGAACATATGGGGTGAAACACCATGGGGGTTATAATTCTACTTGATAAAAAGGGAAGTATGAATGGGTAAGTTGTGACTTTAAGATTCTTAACCAATAGGTAAAATTTGGAAGATAAGATGATGATAACCATTGAATTTTTTTGAAAAATGGATTCTACTACTACACTGTCAAGGATGATTCCTTTGGGATGTGTACCTTAAATGCGAGGCGAGCCATGAGGTGTTATATAATCACCATTTGGGAATCCATTCAAAAAGGTTGAAAGTGGTTCCTCTAGGACATGTACCTTGGATGGAAGGTCGGATTAAACTAGCATTCTATACCATTACCACATAAGAGTTCATTAAGAAAATGAAATTGGATGTTGATAAAAATCTTCGAACACAATGCTTGTCTATGAAATAGATGGATTCTTAAGAAGGATTCAAGAACTATTTGGAGTATTCTTTTTACAAACCTAAACCCAGTTCTTTGACTAAGACATGGTAAAATTAATTATTTATAACCCCACTAAATACTAGTTTATCATTTGGGAGGGTTTGATCCACATGTAATGAATTAAAACATGTGTCTGTGAGAACAAGAGACAAAATAAAACTCATGAAAATATATGAAACAATAGTTATGGGAATGGCGATGATGATGTGAAAATATGGACGCATGAAGGGAAATTTATCAAAGAACACATGATCAAAAAAGAAAAAGAAAAAATAGATGATAAATAGGGAAATTTTATTGGTTGGTTTTATATAGGTGTTCCTTCACCCATGCATTTCAATTATAAATTCTAGACTGATTAAAATGAATACAACCCAGATTGTTAAAAGGACTACCTTTGACTTAGTAAATCCTACAGTTCATTAACTGTATAACTCACTTGATAATTGAATGATAAATCAATTTTCACTAAGTCCAATTTGTCATTAAACTCTGTGTGTTTCTCTTAAGATTGATCTATAGGATGAAAACACAGTTTTAAGTAAATTCCATTGAGAAAAAATTTCATTGAATCTCTGTTTATTGAAAAATGAGTTCTATAGAGAGTAATCAACAGTGAATAACTTCCCACAAACAAGAACAAATGAAGTATTAAAAAATCACCATTATAATATCATTCCCCACATAGTTTTTATCTATTCAACATTTTTTGTTTAAAAGTAAATGATAATTTCATTATAAAAATTACCATTAGAAAAAAAATATAAAAACAAGGAATGTAGAAGAAGAACCTTCTATGTCTTATGATTCAATTAATCTTTGTGGTCTCAATCACAACATAATATCCTCTACTATGATCCTATCTTCATTTTATTGTGTATCTCTAATGATTCTCCCTATATGCTAAATAATTGAAGTCTCCCCTATTTAATTGTGATGTCCACATCAATCCATATATAAATATCACATTCAAAACTCCCTAAATATCTACCTAGAGTCCACATGGAATTTTCCCTACAGACCATCTGATTTGGAGGTGATACTAGCTGAACTTAACAACATATTATTCTTCTCCACACATGGAGAAATCTATAGAACATTCTAGTGAACTTATGTACTCCTTTATTGTTTTAATTGATTTTCTTAATTTCAAAATATTAGGTATTTATGATCTTAAACTAATTTCCTAGGCCTTAGTGTAGATTTTCCCCTAGTGGGGTCATGAATTGTGGCCAAAATACATTTTTGTGGCCCAATTGATTATTCTTCTTGAATTTGATGAATTTATATTACTTCATATTTACAAAAGTAACTTAATGAATCCCATTATAAGATTCATCGACCTTTCAGTGGGCACTCTAAAAACTTGACACAACATTTCATTAGATGGTGATAATTTTTTTTTCAATATAAAACATAAATAATCCATATTTTATTAATAAAAATGTAACTTAAATTAAACACCAGAATCTATAGTGATTTTAAATCCATGATTTTCCTTTAAATTTGATGTTTTGTATAGGTTCTCAATTCTGTCAGTGTCAAATATTTTCTAGAAACACCCTATGAATATTGGTTTTCAATCATATCACCATATTATTCAATGAAAAGATTATCCTTGGGATTTTTTGGACTCACCTACCTCCATAATGATGTTTTATAAAAAGAATAAGCATAAGGTGTACACTCTTCAACATACTCACAAATGCAATGATGGGGAAGGTCAAGGAATCTTAGTATTTAGTATTCAATCATGTGGACACATCCAACACACCATAAAAAACCTTCATATTCAATCAAACTTGATCTTTTAACTTCCAAATATTCATGTCTTATTCAATTAAATCCAAATACTATAACATTTTAAATCACAATAAGAAAAAAGATTATCACATGGTAGTACAAAATCAGCTCAATCTCAGTTCACAAGAAAGAAAAATCCCCATTATCCCCGATTTATTTACGAAAAATGGTTTCATAATCATATATTATGGATCAATATTTATTCATGACATTATATTAAACATTTTTTATAAATTCATAAGTCATAATATTCAGATATTGGGCTTAAATCATCATCTTCAAATCCACGATGGTAAATCCCCTCTCATCATCAATATCGAAAGTAGGTTCTGTATCTATATGAATCCTAGCTTATAATAATACCTAAAAATGAATCCTCAAGTTCAATTGAATGTTTCCTCAATACTTTTCAAAAATATTCAAATTCTTCAATTTTATACCCCATTCTATTTTTCATTGTTATATCCTTCATTTGATCCCTAATCTCAGGTTCAACTTGATGGTAGATCATGGATTAATCTAGAAATAAGATCAAGCTCAATTTATTCCTAACCAAAAAATAAAAATTCCCTCATATATGATCCTTCTTCAGGTTTTAGGCATTCCCCACTATATTAAATCCCTAGACTGAGCTTCATGAAATTTCATCTTCAAATTTCAATCGATTTTCAAAAATTTCAGATCATAGGTATTGTTTGTCCAACATGAAAAGTTATTATATAGTAAATATTTTTTCAAGTTTATCTTAATATGATAAGTTTAGCTCCAAAATGTATAACAACATCTTTTACCAAACATATAGTCACTGGGCACTACTTATGAGAAGTTGTGGTTCAACATGTGGAAAGTAGAAAATTTTCACTTATAGTATTTTTAATAGCTTGTAAAATTTGTGGGAAAAGTCACTTGGGATTCAATCTTATAGTTAGTTGATATTTCATCTTGTAGTCACATAAATACTTTTATAACATTTTTATGCAAGGTAGGAAAACCGATCGTGTGAGATTTTTTATGATAGGTTGACTTCATTTTGGTGGTCAGTTCAACACTTCCAAAATTTAGGCATGCAATCACTTATATTTCAACTAGTTGACCAATCACACTACCTTTATGTGGAAGTTTTTTCATGGTAGTACATTGAACATTCCTCCTTCATGTGACATCCTGATATTTTGGGGTTGTGATAAGTTGGTTAATTTTCCATTTTTATGGGAATTATCAGTGCACTAACCATACAATAATTTCTATGGACATTATTACAAAATGAAAAACATCGAAAAAATAATCAATTGAACATGTAATTTAAATTTCATAGATAGAAAAAAATAATCAAATTAATAGATAAATTCCATAGAAAAATTTTTATAATTAAAACATAGAATTATGATAGAATTAATTTCTATAAATTGAATGATTAATTTAAAAAATAAAAAAAATATTTTTTATAAGATAATTGGAAAATAAAATCAGGAACAATTATGAAATTAAAACACCATATAAAATCAATTTTAACAAGTTTTTCAATAAATTCATATTGAGTCCTGAGATTATAAAAAAATCAATAATTATCCATTATGAAAACATTTTTACATTTAAAAGCACATTATTTCTCCAAACAGAGGTGTGAATATTTGTAAAACACATGCCAAATTAAATACCCCTACACTTAAATAATTATTGTTCCTTAAAAAATCCATTATTTTATAGTATATAAAGAAAAAAAGATTACTAAAATTAGCTAAAAATGAGGCTTGTTGAAAAATTTATTTATAAGGAACTACATTTTGAGATGGGATAATGTTTTGATAATTATTTTAGAAAAAGTCCCTTAAAGATTCAAAAACACACTAGATGTGAAGAATGAAAAAAATCATAATCATTGAAAATGTCATCCTTACTATATAAAATCGCCAATTAACCTAATTAAACTATAATTAAAGTACCAGTTCTAGGAGTGGAGACAAGTTAGATTTAAGTGGAATTAAAACCTTAATAAGAGGAACCTCCAATTATCACTCTCTATAGGTTCTAAAAATTTAATACCCATTTTCACTACATTAATAAAAGTTAAATGATTATATTATATGTTAATTTCATGCTTCTTCATTTTAGTTAAAATATTACCCTCAACTTAATGAACTCATTTTTGAAACTTTGGCACTTTTTTTAATCCACGAATGTGAAAAGAACATATTGAATTAGGAAGTGTAATTTTTATTTCCTAATTTCATTGATATTTATTTTAAGATCCCAATTTAAATTTTAATCTAGTTTAAAAGGAAATATATTATTATCTTTTGAGTTGAATCCCCAATGTGTTTGTTTCAAAATGGATGAGTCCACTAGGTTCCACTTCAAAGATTTGACTTCAACATATTCTAATTCAAATTCCAAAAATATCTAACATATCATACTCTATTTATTATTTATTAAACCAAATATCCATAAAAATAGTGTCCAACTTCACTTAAAAATCATTCACATAAATGTTTTTTCAAAATAATTGTAAAACTTAGTAACTAGAATTAAAATATCTACTAGTGAAGGATTTATGTAAAAATTCAAGCCCAAAACCCTAAAATCATTCAAAAAAGATTAAAAATTTTGAGTTGTTTTGTAACGTATAAAAATTATTTAACTAAAACTAATAATATTAAAATACCCCTATAATAAACACTTTAAACCCAAAAGTTTCACCAATTTTGAATCATGATTTGGGTGACACATTATATATATATCTTTCTATTAAAGAAATATTTGCAATTCAACAGTTTAGAGTATGTTTGAAGAGGTTCAAGCATGTTTAAAATTTTGTTCCTCATTTACAAGAATATCCAAAAACAAATTTTAAAATCTCATGATTTTTTATTTGATGTTCATACATAAGAATTTTCTATTTGGATAAAAATTTATATCGATGAAAATTATTTACATCAACGACATGTGTATCAGGAGAATATTAATGGATGCTATAAGGTTTGAAAAATGGTTTTCAACTCCCTAGAAATCAGAATGCTAAACACACGACTCAAGAAAAAAAATATTCAATTATTTGAGTTCAAAAGGACTAGTGGAATTACAAAAAAATTAATTTATAGATTCATCTAAAAGAAACGATTATAAAAACAAGAACAAAACTACATTGGATATAAAAGATTCATTTGTTTCAATCAAGTCAAATGCACCCTCCCTTATATCTTTGAAAATTTCATCTAGTTATTATGTTCTAGAACCTAACAAATTTAATCAAATACATATTATTATATATAATAATAGATATTAAAGTGATTATAATAAAATTTTGATTATGGGAGTCTTAGTCTAGATGATCCAGGATACAACTTCATTTGGTCTGAAAAAACATTTGAAATTTCTTGGGGGGAGGAGTCTGTTGGAATGGTATATTGACTTTATTAATGTGTAAACTTGAATTACTATGGATATTAAACTTTATCATTAATTAATTACACCAACCATATGACCAATTAAATGCACATTCCGTCAAAGCTTTACTCTTTTAGTCAATTTACCTACCTTAGAAATAAGTTTTCATGAATCCAATTCATTATTTTTAGGGGGTAGGTCAACGAATTGTTGGATTCATAGTCACTTCTCATGATCACTTGAACTACCATGATAATATATGGCCACTAGTGGAATTAAGAGTTGAGAGATGTGAAATGAAATGATGATACCTTAGAGAAACATTTCAAATGAATTCCAATATAAATAGAATAATAACATAGATTTTTTTATCAAAAAAAATTAAAAAAACACAAAAAAGAAAAAGAAAAATGGTTTAGTCCCCATGGAACATTGAGTTTTTAGTCCTTATATAGACTCGATGAAATATCATTTTTTAGGTAAGGATATAGAGGTCTATCCCTTTAGCTTCACTTCAAAGTATAGTTTTCATTTTCAACCATATACAAGATATGGTTGATTCCCCTCCCCAATCAGCTCAAAAAATCTATTTTCTAGAACTCTTTTAATAGTGAAGGGTTCATACCACTTGGTCTTTAGTTTATTAGTAAATAGTTTTATCTTATAATTGATCAATATTACCCTTTTTCTAACCTTAAATCTCATATTCTGAATGATAGTGTCAGGGATTTTGTTTTTTCTTTCTTTGAAAATTTAAACATTTTATAGGATTCCCTTCTAATTTCCACTAACTCACTCAGTTTGAATAACCTACTATCACTAGTAAAATTGAAATCAATGATCATAATATTCAAAATATAATAGTAATTTCAATGAAATTATATATCTATATGACATGTATTTAAAAATAGGATTCTTTAAAGAGACAACCATTTATGAGTCTTTTAGGCAGTCCTGTAATCCCACAAAGATTCTTCTAATTTGATTGACTAGTCTTTTCTAGAGATTTAAACTATCTTTTCCAATTTTTTTAATCTATGAGTAAGAAATTTCATCTCGGACACTAGATTGTGGGTGGTATGTGGCTCCATTTCTATGATTACACTGATAATTATCCATTAAATTATTGAACTTATAATTATTAAAATGAGTGAAATTGTATATGAATAATTATTTAGGAATTTAAAACCGTGAAAATATATTCTTTTTGATGAACTTGAAAACACTGGAATCATGGTTATATGGGGAATAAACTGCCTTAACCAACTTATACACATTGTCAATAACCAAAAATACACACTCATTCATAAAATATGATAGAAATGGTCTAATAAATTCCAAGACCCATACATAAAAAACATCAATATCTAGAATACATTTTTTTTGGTAGATCCTTTATTATAATCACATTTCTCAGACCTTAACATTTTTCATAGACAATAGCCAAAGTCCTATTATCCTTAAACAAACTTGTTCAGTAGAACTTAGCTTGTAAGACCTGATGGGAAATATATTCACCCCATTATTTCCACCCAAAGGAGAAGAATTAAAACTCTTAATAATAGAAAATTTTTCCTATTAAACAACATATCTCCTCATAATTCCATTCATTCATCTTTTTTAATGAAATAGGTCATTCCAAAAGTAGTACTTTTACTCAGAAATGATTTTCCATTGGTTTTGTGAGAGTTGTTTTAGTGTCTTGAGTTTTTAAAGAGATAAAAATTAATGTAAAACATGTATTATTCATTAATAACCATAGTATAAGAAAATTCATGAGATTATTGATAGGTGGATCATGAAATTTCATCATATAAAACTTAATCATAAACAATATTGATAAATAATGAGATTATAAGATAAAACCCTTACCACTTTGGTAACTTTTGAATCGTAAGACCCATGAAAGAATAAATTCAATTGAAATATTAAATATTATTAATATAAATTAATTGATGATATAAAATGTCAAATGGAAGTACTTATACCTCATAAAATAAGATAGATTCATAAAATAATATATGACTCAAAGAAAACAATTTGAGATGATAAACCTTTACCTTGAGTTCCACATTCTTTGAAAGTGATCTATACTTTTGTATAATAAATTTATGTTTATTATAATTCTATAAAATAATATTTTTTATAAATATAATATCATATATGGTACCTTTATAACATTTTAACATAAATTTATCAATAACTCATTATTAAAATTATTATTTTTGGGTGTTAACTCTTGTTTTTTCAAAATAATTTCAGTTCAGAAGATCAAATATTTAAACGTTGTTCATGGTGCCTTTATTTAAATGATGTTAATGATGATATAAATTTCATATATATTCATTATATATATATATATATATTTATATTCATTAATAAAATTTATATATAAAAAAATGAATTACACCGTATATGGATATAGAATACTGTATGTACACATGAACATTGTTTTTATTTTTCGATGGATGGAATGAAAGAAAGGTGTAAATAACCCAACCTTAGTAGCCTATATCCAGTTACTTAATTCATTACATTGGTACTATAAACAAATATTCACATCCCAAAGGACCAAATATTTTAGTAGTTTTGGAAAACCAGATGAAAAAATTTTTTTGCATTAAAACTTTAAAGAAAAAACAACATACCAAATATATTGGAAACCTCCATAACTCCTAGATTATTCCTACAAGTCATTAATAATATATATCTTTTCATCCAAGGAAAAAATAAAATATAATAAAGGGGTAAGATCAGATGCTCAATAAGGTTAAACAATATAGTAGAAGCTATCATAAACATGAACAATAAGGCAACTTGAATGAATCAAACATTTACCAATAAAACATAATCTTGAGAATATTATGGTAGGAATAAAAGTTGAAAAAATAATTCCATATAAATAACCACATAAAACTCAACCATGGATATTATACTTGTTAAATAATCACATTATTTATCAATTACTAATATCATATTGAGGGAATTAATAATGTTAGACATCATAAGATTCCCATCAAAGCCTCATCTAAGAAGTGTAAAGAAATGGGTAAGACCTTAGCCAAAACCCAATATAGTTTGTCTCATGAGACCCATCGATGCATCGAGGGGCTATAATAGGCCCCGCCCATCACTTACTAAGTACAATGAATTCCTCATATATTGAATAATAAATTAAAAAATATATATTTAATTAATTGTGTCCCATAATAGTTTGAAATATTTTAATCATAATCATATATAAAAATACTCTAATAAAATAATTGATAAATTATTGAGAGATATACCCTTTTACTTTGCAAAGAAGAGTCCATTTTGAAAATTATTTTTATTTTTCATAAAGTAAGATTGAAAACATGAATATAACATAAAATAAAATATAAGTAAAATTAAATTATGTTTGTGGAATACATTATGTCCAATTGAAGTGAAAATATGTAAAAATAGTTTAAAGAAACTTTAGAAATGAGCCACTTTAGTATGATTTAAGGGAAAATATTAAAGATCCTTTAAACAAACAAAGGATTAATTGTATTTATAAAACTAGAAATGAAATAAGAAACATTTTCATGATAAAAATAGTTATTTTTTTAAAAAAATTGTGTCTTAAAATAGATTATGGAGTGTACTTGAAAATGGGTATGAAATTGGAAAGTTCCCTTAAATCGAGATTTCTTATCAGAAGATATTGAAAAGAGAACCTTATAAAACATGTATTTACCCATAAAATAAAGATGAACTGATCTAGATACATGATTTTGGAACATATACATAGAATTTAGAATATGTATATAAAAATAATGAAGAATTATATTGGGGTTAATAGAGAGAAAGTGTAACCCAAATGAAAAATAGAGGTTCAGGGAGAATCCCTTATGACTTTGCAAATAGTCGAATCATATGAACCATAAAATTAATGATCATAAAATAAGACATTTAATACCACGAAAATAAAATATTAATTATATGATACATCAATGGGTAGTATACATACACAAAATATAATAAATAGTGGTTAATAAGACATATCTCACGGAAATAATAGTGAGATGAGAAAACCCATACCTTTTGTCTGAAAGCGTTGTGCACTTGCACATAACGTCATGGATAATGAAATTAAATTCATTAATAAATTATTTATGAACCTATCAAACATGTATTTAATTAATTATACTTTTATCATTTTAATTTATTAACTTTATGATGAGTTTTAAGATTTAATTTCACGGTTTGATGTGTTCTTTTCCTTGGTTTTCATGATTGGTTCACTTGTTTACATGTACGAAAGATAACATGAAATGGGAATAGTTATCCAGAATTGAAATTATATTTTAATAATTAAATTATATATTTTTAAATGATTATATAAATCAATTGGTTATTTGGGGTGACGATTAATCATTAGATAAGATGTTAGTGATAATCGTTTTGATTATTTTGGCTGTTTTTCGATAATCCCAAACTAGTTTTGTTTAATTAATTAATATTATATATATAATGGTTAAAAAAATTAACTAAGATACAATAAATATATTATATTATTTTATAACCATAAAAATTGTTTCATGACCATCCATGATGGTTAAATTGAAAAATGAAATCAAGTCGTTCAAGAAGGCGGTAAATCAGCACATCGCATATGATATTATTTATTTTCAGAATAAAATCGGAAAAAAAAGAATTGATGGTGGATATCCCATTATTAGAATAAAATTACTTTTTATATAAGATATTATAGTTATCATGAATGTTTGTATAGAGTAGTTCAAGAAATTATATGAAAAGAAATTTTTTTTGAAAGAATATTAAAATAACAAAATGGGATTTACCTCTTGAATTCTTCACCTGGAGAACCTCCTTAAAGAACTTTGAAAGTGGTATTTTGGTGAGACCAGGATGTCCAGAACATGAGTGATAGGTTTGGTATAGGAAACAAAAAGAATATAATAAAGCTTCAAGGCTTTGTAGGTGTGAGGATAGGGGGTGGTTTTTATAGTGTAGGAGATGGGTGTTTTTCGAATATTTTATTCATTATTTTATTATTTTGGATTAAGATAAGTAATAGTGATGATTGTTATGAATAAATAACATAAATAGTGCACGTGAGTTCGAACCAATGGTTCTTACATCATCTATAAATAATCTAAGACCAAATAATTCTTTTATTTAGCTTATACCATAAAATATCGTAGTTCACTATTTACTAAAAATTCAACTATTTTAGAAAAATCCCAAAAATCAACTGTAACCATTTTTCAATGTGTATAATTAAAAAATGGACTCCATTTTATGAAAATAATTTAATAAATATGATAAATTTAATTTTTAATTAAAATCATCATTTACTCGAAAAATACAGATTTTAAAATTATAATTCATTTTATAAAACTTTCCAAAATTAATTAAGGTCTCATAAAATTATATTATAATAATAAGACGAAAAATATTAATTTTTTAATATATTTCATGAAAATAAATTTTATTTTAAAAATTTATTTTAATTCTAAAATTTCCAAAAAAATATTTATGTTTCCTAAAAATACCAATACATAAATTATAATTTCTAAAAAATTCAATTGCTTATTCCATGTTATGAATATAATATATTTTAATTCATAAGATGCCTAAATTTTATTTACAATTTCATAAGTGAGGGTACTATTAAAATCAGAAATATAATATTATTATAATGAAAATGAAAATTTTAAAAAAATAATGATTTTTCATTATTCATTGGAAAATAAATATTTATCTGAAAAATACCAAAATACTAAGATAATTTTGACATAACACTTTTAAAAATTAATTTTATTTTGATCAATATAATTTATAAAAGTTTGAGAATTTAGTTTAAAAAAAAGTGCACCATTAAAAGGCGATAAAACTAGCTTTAGAAAAATATAGCCTTTTTAATGCGTGAAATGGGATTCATTATCATATTATGCCAATAAAATCATTTGGATTAATGAATTTTTTTATTAAATATATAATATATAAGTTTCATAATTTTGTTAATACTATTCATTATTTCAAATTTAATGGTTAGGTTATAATGATATTTAAAAATAATGAAATTTAATTGTATATCATTTTCCGTTTAAGCTTGATGTTGTGTGAAACATATTGTGTCGATGAAATAAAATTTAAAAAGAGACATACCATAAAATATTGGGGTGTTAAAAAAGGTAAATAATAATTCAAATTACTATAATATTTATTATGTCATATCTATCATATATATTCATAAAATCCATCCTTATTACCATCTTTGCAAAATGTAAATGAAAAACAAATCACATCGCTTCATAGAGGTGGTAGTCCACACGTATGCATGCGCGAGGTTGTCATTTTCCAAAATATTGTAATGTAAGAATATTGATATGGTATTATCATTACAAAATGTATAATTATGTCATAAATATAATATATACACATTAAACCCATAATAATACCCATCTATAAAACATGATGATGAAAAATAATTTATATTGCTACATGGTGATGGTAAGCTATTCATACGAACATGTGATACATTCACTTACCACTTAATGGGAAAGACAATTTATAAGTGTGGTTTTATAATAATAATGAAATTTCATAATATTTAGGATACTAAATTTACTATTTTATGGAAAATACTAAAGATTTAGTGCAGGTAAAAAAATAATAAAAAATAAAGTGATTGGTTAAGGAGACTATCTCTTCTTTGAAAGAACACTTTTAGATCTCCGCATAAGGATCCTAGGGTTGGTATTTTGGGAAGAAAATAATATATAGAATGTGTATAATGATGCTAAGAAGATAATTTTATAGGTTTTAGTTGATCTATAAGTATCAATGTTTTGAAAATAAGAGAAAGGATAGTTTCCCTTTTATAAGTGAGGGGAGAGGAACTTTTACAATTTCTTAAATGATTAAAATATAAAAACGTCATTTTAAAGAAAAATAGTTAAAATTTTCCCAATATTCAAAATAAGGTTGTATTTGGTTTAAATACAGTCAATAAATAAAGTTTTTATAGGTTGAAGTGCTGTTTAAACATTATTTCTTGGTTCAACCCTATAGTTAACCTATTTTAAGCTCAACAATAGTAATATCCTTTTCACTCATAAAGGGTTATAATTTTACTTATAAGGTGAAAATTGGATCATAAATGGTGAATGGATTAGATTATTGACCATATATTATCCACCTTACCCTCTCTCAATATTTAATGTTTTTTAAATAATTTAATAGAATATTATTTTCATAAAATATCATTAATGTCATTCTTGACTCTATTCATTTAATTTGACACTAAAGACACAAATACAAAGATGAAATTAGAATATTATTCTTTTAAAAAATAATAATAGTTTATATTCATCTATAAAATTCATGGAACAATATAAATCATTCAAAGTATATTAATTTTAATATTTTTAAAACATTAATTTTATATTTATATTAATTAAAGAAATATTGTGTGTGCGTTCCGTAAACATTTTAGGTAATTATATAATTATTAAAAAGTATAAATAAATTAACATAAAACAACATAATTTAATTATTATATAAAATAAACATTAATATTCATTCACAAATTTCTTGTTTCCCTATGTGAAAACATAAAAGATATTTAAAAGAAATAGAGCGACATATTGAATTTTTATTTTCTTTAAAAATGAATTATGTTACTTTCATAGAAAAGTGAACTATAAAAAATTAAATTTAGAGCTTAAGGTGATAAGATATGTATTACCTTTATCCAGTAAAAATTAATATGAAAATTGGCGACCTTAACATTTGGTTTTAACCTAAGTTATCCCGATTTACCCTTTACTGAGATAATAAATATTACCAAGACTACCATTCATAATGCCTAAAAATAAAATATAACTACTTAAAAAATATATAAATCATAATTAATAATATATAATCCATTTATTAAAATTAAATTTTTATAATTGTCGAAAATTTAATTTAAAATAAGTGTGAAAAATATGATGAAACCCATTTAAAAAACTTTTTTAAGCATCAAACTGGATTTATTCCTATCCCATGACTAATAAAAAGATTAGACGAATGCTAAAAATTTGATTTAATATATATTATATAAAATTATTTTAAATATTTCACTAATTTTGATTAATTTCACTTATTAAGATAAAAACAAATTTCATGCATAAAAATAGTTATTCAGGAAAACATATCCTTTATTTTCAAATGCTTTTTTATTTTCATTTCATATTAATTTATAACTAAGGAATTAATTTTATCCATATTTTTTTCATAATTTATTTATTCCCAATCATACCCTCAAATCCATTTTCTAGGAGATAACTATCACATTAAATAATAATATTTTAATAGTATATCGCAGTTCGTTTAAACTTAGTGTTGCGTGTAAATAAATCTATCAAAGAACTAAAATTTTATTAAACAGAAATTTATCTTAAAATATCAGTGTTTTACAATAAGAGATTATTTAAAGAATTTTTTTCAATAAATAATTCTCTGAACCTAGTTCTATATATTCCAGGTTATATTGATTATATGGTGATGCTGAGAAATTGAGGGAACCATTTGGGTGTCCAGAATATTCTTCTACCCTAGAGAATTTTTTCTTTGAATAATATCTATTGGGTTTACTATCATGCTCAATATATTCTTACACCTCTTTGAAACATCTCAATAATGACATAACAATAGTCAATCCACCAAACATGATGGATTATGTTGTGATCAAGGAGGGAAAGGTAAGATGATTGGTAGCACTACACTAGAACCTGAAGTACCATTAGTGATACTTTGTGGTCAAAGATCATGAGTAGATCAAAAATATATAGATTATTTATATTGGGAAAAAATCCTTAATTATAGAAAAACATGTTTTTTTTTGGTTTTTTTATTTTTTTGACAAATCCAGTTGGAAAATCTAGTATCAAAGTTCCTATACAATTGTCAAAAAAGTGTGCAAACATAGATCTGGGGTGGTGGAATATTTCCTGAGTCTGGAGTATATCCACTGAGAGACTTGTTGAATCTATCAAATAAATAGGGGGAACATTAGGTAATAGAAGCTTATGAAGGTGTTTTATGAGTTACATAGAAAAAAATGAAGGGAAGGATTTTCATGATAGTGAAAAGTTGTAAGGACATGAAAAAAGTTTCGATATAGTGCTGATTTGAGACCAACAGATTCATATTTAGAAAATTAATGAGTTCCAAAAAATTGCTATATTTTGTGAAATATATATTATCATGAAAAATATGGGGTTGCATGAAGGCGGGTGATGAATGTTTGGTGAATAATGAGTTGCATAAAGACAAAATTTTAAGTTTCATAAAGGGTCAGTGGTGGACACATACATCTTGAAAAGGGTTGGAAATGCCAATAAATAGACTGTTACCGTGTTATTTGGTAGAAATACTTATCAAATATCCAAAGTATCCAAATTAACAAAATATTTTCATTAATGTGTTTCTTATGTGAAGATACAACATGGACATAAGTTTTGTGAAGAAAGGTACTTGTGTAAATCTGAAAAAGTGAGTTTTTTGAATGCTTGGTGAGTTTTGTGTAAGTTTTGAGCTGCATGAAAGTGAAATGTTTTATGAAAATATACTATGTTTTGAAAAAGGTGTGAAAAGGTTGCATGAAAGTATAAGTTATGTGAAATATTTATGACCTTCCCAAGAACACTGTGGTAAACCAGAATTGATTAGTTAGATGAAAGATGCACTTCATGTCACACCCATTATGGTTTAAAAAATATTGATTCAATAAATCAATGGTTATTTACTAAAATAATAGTGAGAAAAATTCTACAAGGAGAGTACTTAGCTTTCAAAATTCAATTGGTAGTGAAATAAAGGGGTCAATTATTTCACTATAAATATTGTAACAACATTACACTATACCTAATTTGGAATATTGGCACATTTACTTTTTATTCTCTTTAGACTATCCCTATTAGGATGAAAAAGTAAAATTTTTATGTCTTGTTTATATTTTCATTTCTCTTGATATATTACTGTAGAAATGAGAGGGAATGTTGTTTTGTTTCATGATGAAACAATATTAAAAGTTGAATTGTTTTTATCCACCATACCTTGATTCACTACCGCCTCTTAAGTTACTTAACCTAGTGGGGTCAATAATTAGTATTAGAGATAAAGGTTAAAGTGAGTGAATCTATGTTAGTTGAATCCATGGTAGCCATCAATCACAAATTGATTATAAGAGGGAAACAATTTCCAACTATGGAATTATAAAATGGAACACTAATTCTGATATTTAGGAATGGATGTGTATATAAATACTATACATGGGATCTTGGTCAGTATGGATAGTAGAGATTTATCAAACATAGACTGAAGAGAAGTGGATGATGATGCTAGATCTATTAATGATCCAAGGACTGCTTTATCTAAAACAATATAAAAAAAGTTGATGTATTGTAAATATTAACATTCCATATGGTAAAAGTTACTAAATACCTATGAAGGTGGATCAAATTTTTTAGAAGCTAAACTATAAGTTATATAGAATAATCACGAGGACACAATGATGCAACCTAATGAATCCATTTATGTATTATTTGATTGGGTGAACATGATCTTAAAGGATATGTATGTTCTCAGAGAAACTATTTCTTATATGAAAATTGTTATGTGTATCCTAAGAAGATTTCTATACGGGTTCAATCATAAAGTTCTATGCTTGAGGATAAAGATACAAAGGAGATGAAATTGGATAGTTTTATAGTACCGTTGTCAAAAAAAATAAATAATAAACAATGATAACGATGCTTTGGAAAATAGGAAGTCTATATATGTAGCATTCAAGGCCATGAAGAAGCCTACGAGGGATGATATCTAGGTATAAAAAAGGTGGATGAAGTCATGTAATTCCTCTCCTAAAATCTACATAGGGTAAAATGAAATTTTAAAGGGAAACTTCCAATATCTTGTTTTCTACGTGGAAAGGTTGGTTACCTTATGGAAAACTATCCCAATTAGTTTCAATAATATGATGAGGATAATTAAATTACCATGAATATGACTTTATACAATATAAAATATAGGAGGATATCTAAGTTAAACTACTTATAAAATAAGGACCTTCTATCATAATAAAATGAACATTTAGAATAAAATGAAGAAAAATAAATTTAATTCATTAAAGTAATAATATAATGGTGGTGGTTATGAGTAGTTCCAAGATAAGAGAAGAGATTTTTGATCATAAAGAAGAAATTTAAGGAGCATATGATCTATAAGTTGAATTGGAAGTGTCACTTGAAGAAATATATGTTTAGGGAGACAAAATTAAAAAACCCAATATAGTGATTCAAGATACCAAAATTGATATGCAATATAAAGAAGAAGTGACATCTGAGATTAAGGTTGAATTTGAAAATATCAAATCTATAAACCCAGAAAACACAGATAAGGTCATTGATTATAAGATCAAAGTCAATGAATATTATAGAGTTATAAATTTTTTGACTAAGATATTGAAGGATTGGGTTAAATGTATCGAAGATCTTGAGGAAGAATTTATTTAATTTTGATTAAAAGATAAAGATCATGGGTGACTTTTGACTCCCAATATGATGTTAGTAAAATAGATCATTTAGGTGAAAAAGTAAAAGTGGATAATATAGGTTGATTAAATTATTATAATTACTATCAAAATAAGAAATATTCATATTTGAGTGGTAAGACTATTATATGGATTAATCATAAATAAAAAGTACCAATAGTTCATTCAAGACCACATACTCCTACTTCAAAGGTGGACGTCGACTGGGTATGAGTTAGAATCATAGAACCCAAGGGAAAACCAGTGCTACAAAAATGATACATAGGAATATCCCTTATGTTATATGTTATTATTATTTAAAGTTGGGATATTATCAAAATCTTTGTTCCATACCCATGAGGTTTTAAATTATATAAATGAATATAGGAAACCAAATAGAGTTCAATATTTTAGGGATTATTTTGATGGTAACTATTTGGGTATGGATGGTTTGGATATTTGTATAGATATTTGTTATCAACAATGTATAGGGATATGTTGTAGCAGAGCCAAAGTGATCATACAAAACAAGTCAAGGAATCACCGATGGAGGTAAAAAAGAAAAATCAATTTAAATATTTTCATGATAAGTTTGGTCTATCATACTTTAAAGAATATCAGGCATTTAAATAAAAACAAGATGCGAAGCCAATGAAATGGATAAAAAATAAAAGAGGTGAGAAGGTAGTGGTTACATATATTTCCTCAAAAGCAATAGATCATACTTGTTTATGAATCATTAATAGTATATGCACTTACCACATGATATGAAGTATGGGGTTTTTCATTGAAATTAAGTGTGATATGGAAGTTGTTGTAATATTTGGAAATAATGAAGGCATAATGATCATTGGATCTATGAAATATAAATTTGGTGGAATAAATATGAGATATATTTATTTATTGTTCATATAAGGTCTCATTGATAACTTTATTAGTGTTAGTAAATTGTGTGACTCAGGGAATGAAATAGTATTTACCAAAAATGTTATGTTTCATAAAGGGAAAAGATAATGAAATGGAGATGCAAGGTAAACATAAAAGGGGGAGTCTATAATTTTTGTGTATATAATAAGACTTGTTCCTTTTATCCATATAAGAATAAAATAGTTTATGGAATAAAAAACATGGACATTTGATCCATCCATCCATAGAAGATCTATTAAAAGTTATGGATCTTGATATCTCTTAAAGATATCATGAGAGTTTACATAAATGTGCGATTCTTTCCAATAAGGGAGGATTATAAAAATGTTTTATATTGAAAATGAATAAAAGTTAACAAGAGTTATTGAAACGGAGAATTTTGATGTATATGGACCTATCACACCAAGATATACTGATAGAAATTGATATTACATTATTTTCATTGATGATTATAGTAGGATGGATTGAATAATTCTCATCACCCACAAGTCTAAGGTGTTTAGTTTCATAAAAAAATATCAGAGGGAGGTTAAAAGGAAACTCAATTATAAAATTCTAATTTTTTAAGGTGAAAATAGTACAGAGTTCAAAAATATAAAAGTAGAGGGTTATCTCAAGCAGCATGAGATAAAGATCCAAGTCTTAAAAGTGATAAGACCTCAAACAATAGTGTCTGTATGGGGATAAACATATCCTAAACAACATGGATAGAATGATGCTTATTGAGAACAACCTACCTAATAATTTGTGGAAATAATCGGTACTATCATAAATTTATATTTCGAATAGATATTTATTGTGATTGAAGGAAGAACGGACTCCATAAAAGTTGTGGTATGGAGAGAAACTGATATTAAAGTACTCTAGAGTCTCCAAAGGTAAGTGTTTCATTATCAATAAAGGGAAACCCAATAATTTTTAATTTTATGTAGATAAAGAGATATTTTTTTTATTTAGGAATAATCAAAGAATATTAATAAGTGGTTATTAAAGGTTGTTGAGAGAAACAATTTCAATTTGGTGGAAAATGAGCAGAATTTTTAGAAAATTCATGAATAGTATTAAGAGGATAGTGATGAAGAGGTGAGAATGTCAGAGGGAGCATATTTTATTAAAACATATTAAAAATAAGATTCAGATGATGAGAAGGATATAGTCATACTTGTATCTATATAGAAGCCAAATATTAAGCTAAAATTGATTGTAAGAACATCATTGATGATCATATAGTGTCTGTGAAAATGAAAATAATGAAGTATCGATATAAAACATATTTACTATCATATAAAGAGCCAAAATTATTTGATGAAACTACAAGATAATAGAATTGGTTTTTGGAAATGAAATAAGAGATTAAAAAAATTAAGAATAATTAGATGTGGTAGATTATTTCAAGGAAAACATAAAAGAATTTCATCAAGACCAAATGTGTTTTTCTTAACAAGATGAATAAATATGGAATTGTGATTAGAAATAATGCCCAACTAGTGTGTAAGGGATAATCCTAGATTAAGGGTTTTTATTTTGACAATACATTTCCACCAGTGGAATGGTTGTAGAAAATTCACATATTTTTGTCCATTTTAGTGAAAAAATTTCAAGATATTATAAATGGAATTAAATTTATCATTTCTAAATAGAGTTCTAGAAGAAGATGTGAACATAAAACAATCAATTTTTTTTTCTTGTTCATGAATATGAGAACATAGTTTTTCAATTGAGGAATGATCTTTATGGTCTAAATTTGGCACCAAGAGTGTGATATTCAAGATAATATCAATACTTGTGGAAGCTTGGTTTCCATTATGGGGGAGTTGATTACAGTCACAATTTAAATAAATGGAGTGATAAAACTATTATTGTTTTGGTTCATATTGATGACATAATCTTTAGAGGATCAAAAGAAACACATTGCAAATAATTTACAAATTTCATTTAGTGCAAGTTCAAAATATTGATCATCAGTGAATTTTCATTATTTCCTTAGTTTGAAGGTATTATAAGGATGCAATGAAACATTTATTTATGAATATAAATATTCAATGGATGTTAGGAGATGATTTGTAATAGATTATTTCAATGATATTACAAATTCAGTTTCTACCTAGATGAATTTATCAATGAATGATAATGGAAAAAAATCAAAGTAACAGAATACAAGAGGATTGCCATAAAATTGTTTTACATAATAGATAAATGAATCAACATTATTTTTGACACATATAAGGTGACATAGTGTCAAATCAATCATAAGGAAATCCACTTTTTTTTACGGTGAAAATAACACTATGGTATATTCTAGGCATGGCAGATTTCATTTTTTTGTACAATGAAAAATATGATTAAGAGTTATTGGGATATATATAAACATATTGGGCTAGTTAAGTATACTAAATTAAGTCAAAATCAGGAAGTACATTATATCTTGTAATATTTTGTATTTCAAGGATTAGAAAAAAATAAGACTTTCTTTGGGAATTACAAGGGCTTAATTTTTTGCGACCACTCAAGCATTCACACTGTTATTTTCAATGTAACAACACATTAAATATATGATAGTTGAAGTGAAGTCTCTGATTAGAATCAATTATTATTATTCAAGTGATATAAACCTTATAAAAAATACAGTCCGTCACTCTAGGATGAGGCACATTGAAATGAAGTATCATTTTGTCATGGAGAAAGTGGAGCATGAGTTGTTGAAGTTAGAGTATATTCCCACAGAACTAAAGGTAAAAGACATTATGAAAAAGGATTTACCCAAAGAAATGTTTTAAATTCATCAACTACCTCTTAGAGTCCAGTCGACCCCTACACCTATGTGGCATGGATGAGGAACCCCCTGAGGTATGTTGTGGATTTTGTCATGTGATGATAAATGTTCATTTTCTATGGGAGACTATAATAGAGTGACATTTGGTTTCATCGAAAAGGGTGGATGAATTATTGAAAGGGGAGATGTGATTTCACAAATATGTTATAGTGGAGAGTAAGGTTATAAACAAGGGGAGAGATTATATATGTTGAACCAGGGGGAGAAAACTGGTCAAGTGAATTTCAAATTTAATTGTATTGAATCTTTTATTTTAAAAAATACATATCAGGAAATGATTGAAATTTGGGTTTGTTATTATAATAGTTACGATTTTTGGTTGAAAAAATGATCTTCTTATGATCCTAACTCAGGAAATATTTTTCATCTATTGGTATCAGCTGTTAGAAAAAGTTGGTATCTTCATTAGAGAATAATTGTAATTGATTATCATTTGGAATTGAGGTAGACTCAAAATGTTTATTTTGAGAAATAAATTATTAATTGATTAACTACTCATTCTAATCTTTTTTTTCACCTTCATAATGGATTATATAGTCTTAGAGACTATGTTGAGTAAATAATTTGTTTCTATATAGAGTTTTAGGATGTGAATGGTGGATAGAGAAAATGAATCACAAGTTTTTTTTCAATATATGAGTTCAAGTGGTATCAAAAATTGAAGAATCTTAAAAAAATTTAAAGGGGGATATTATTAGGAAAATACCACTCAAGTTAATATCATGGTTTTTGGGTTTTGAGTTTTTTTTTGACAAAACCAGTTGATAAAGACCGTATCGAAGTTCCAGCACAATTATTGAAAAATTATTTTCAAAAAAAAAAACTCTAGAACAGTGGAGTATTAAACTCTCATTTAGTATCTCCAATGAGAGACATTTTTAAGATATCAATGCAAGATGATTATTGGGGTCTAGAAGCTTTGGAATGAGTTCAGGGATATTTACATGAAAATTGAGTAAAGGAAAGATTGTAACACAAGTGAAAATTTAATAAAACATGCATAATGGTTTGATAAAGTGTTTATTTGAAGTCTCTATATTCATATTTGTGAAGGAATTAATTTAATAAATGTTGGGAGAGTTCATGAAAGATGGACTTGTGAAAAACATATTGATTTGTGTGAAGGTGGTGAGTTCCATGAAAAAAATGATAAAGGAGGTGACATATTTTATTGGGATATTATATTAATATAGGATAGTGATAAATGTTATAAAAAGGAGGATTTTAGAAACACCAGTGGTTAATTTGAAAAAAGGCTAGAGGATGATATAGAAGTTTTGAAAAGGGTCATAAATTATTATAAATATTCCACAACCACCTCATTTGAGTAGAAAGCCTTACGAAATATCTAAAGGCTCTGAATTTTTGAAGTGTTTCATGAAAATGTTTCTTATGTGAAGATAAAACATGAACATAAGATGTGTGAATAAAGGTACTTATGATAATTTGACCAAGACAGTTTTGAAAAATACGAGAGTTTTTTGGAAGTTGTGAGTTGTACAATAGAGAAAAGTTCTGTGAGAAGTTATGATGATTCATAAAAGGTGTAAAAATGTTTCATAAAATTATAAGATATGTGAATTATATAATAAGTTTCCAAGAACTATATAGTAAACTAGAATTCATCAGTTATATTAATTAATCACTTCATGACACACCTATCATGGTGAGAAAATTGCGATTCGAGCAATAAAAGGTTATCTAATAAAGGAATAGTATATACACTTAAAATAAGGGAGAAGCGATATTTAAACATGCGATTGGTTATGAATGGGATGGGGGATGATTATATTTTGTATAATTTAATAGTAGTGTGCTATAGTGGATTTCATACATTGGTAAATTTCCTTTGTATGATCTTTAGAGTAGCCCAGTTATGGTGAACCAGGTAAATTTTTTTGTTTCATGCATGTTTTCATTTATATTGATTAATTTCTAGGATAAAGAGAGAGATAAGTGTTTTTTTAATTAAGAAATATAGTTAATATAGGGATTGATTTTATCTTTGTACCCCAATTCACCTACCTATCATGGTACTTAACCTAGTGGGATGAACACTATCCTTGTATCCTCATTGAGAAACAATGGTACAACTCGAATGATTTTCAGATAATCAATATCTACATCAAATAATGTATTGATGATTGAAATAATTTCTCATTATTAAATTAATTATAAATTTAACTAGAAAGATCTTTTTATGGTATCAATTCCCAGTTCCTCACCTTGATACCAAAGGTTGTAAATGCTTTTGAGATGCATCTATTTCAGCTAGTTTCCCTTATCAACTCTATTTACAAGATTATTTACATTATCCTTACAAATAATTTTCCCATTAATAAAATAATCTTCAAAAATATTTTTGGATTTTTCAAAGGAGGAAATATTCAAGATTATGTTTCCATAGATTTAGAGTGCGTCAACCTCCTCAGGAAACCCAATAGGGGTGGTAAATATTCCCTTAACTTGAATGTGAAGAAATAATTTGACACTATAGATTATGGGTTTATCTCTAATGTTCTAAATAAATTTGGCTTTAATGGACCATTTATAAATTAGATCAATACCCTTTTTGGACCTAATCATATTTTAGTTACCATTAATGGATCTCCCAAAGTTTACTTCAAATGATCAAGTGGGGAAATACAATGATATCATCTCTATGAAATTGTCTTTCCAATTGCGGAATATTTTCTTAGTAGACTTCTCACACATTTGGTGAATCATGGAAATCTAAAACCTATACAGGCTGCTAGAAGTTTAGCTACTCCTTCACATCTCTTTTATATAGATGAAATTATCCACTTCATTCATGGTGATAATAAAACATTAAAATTATTAAATAAAACCTACAAAATTATGAGAGAGTCTTCAGTCATTCTTATGTTGGGAAAATAATTCATCCATTTTAGAAAAATAATTCTACCATCTAGAAAAACTCATATCCTATATAAGCTAGGAATCTGAGAAGGAGAAATTCCTTTTATGTACCTTGGTGCCTTCATGTTCTGTGGAAAAACAAAGGTTTTTTACTTTATCAGGGTGGATGAACATGTTAAAAAGTAGTTGATAGATTGGAAATTTAAGACCCTCTTACTGAATGAAAAAATTAGTTTGGTCAAATCCCCAATTGTCTCCAGAATAGTTTACATCATCATGGTTAATAGATGGCATCCAAAACTGGTAAAATAGTATTATTGTCTCCATTAAAAACTTCATCTGGAGTGGTAGATTCCTAGAATATAAATGTATCACTATTAATGAGAATAATTACAATAAATTAATTTAATATAGAGGAATGTGAATAAAAAACATCATGAATTTTAGTGAGTCCCTCTAAGACCAACTTATGAAGAAACTCATCATGGAAAAACTGATGGATTAAGATCTCTCAGGAGTAGACTATAATGGAAACTCAAGTATGGTAAGAACCAATATCTATAATCCTCTATCTGGTCAGATTCTAAGTTCACATTTTCAAGGATCAATTCATACCCAATATTTATTGGTGTCCATGAATATTTTCTCTAATTTTTGGCTTTATAATTGGATAATATAACCCCTTGTATATCTCTTATAGAATCCAAATTATTCCCTTGATCTACAAGTATCCATTAAAGAGAATATTGCTAAGAATCACTTGGAATTTTATAAAGAGTTTTTAAATGTCATAAAAAATTACACTTTACACTGAATGATGAAATCATGGTCTGGGATCCTATCGAAAATGGAATTTTCAGCATCAAGCATTATTATCCACCCATTTATGACTATTATAGAACTATTTTTAATGGATCAAATATTTCAACAATCCATAAATTAGACTATCTCAGATAACCCTGAAATAGTGAGATGATAAAATAATTCATATTTATGTTTTCCCCCTAAAATTTTGATTTTCATTATGCCTCATGTGTGCTATGTGTAAACAACAAAGGGAAGATTCATACCACCTCTTCATCAACTATGAAATTTTTTATTCCCTATAGAAGGATATATTTTATTTGTATGAAGTTAATCAAACACATTCTCCCCCCTTTAATATAATTCTCCAATGCCACATGAAGCATTTTTTTACCCACTGGTCAAAAATATTTTCCATAATGTAGTTGAAAAATTGTTTCATTCCATCTGGTTTTCTTATAACACATTTCTACATCTCTAATATCTCTTCAAACTAATAGATGAACCAACACACATTATAGTGATAGTTAGGGAGACCAAATATATTTATCATGGAAACTGTAACAACACCATTCATGACAACAATGTCTTAATGTGGTTCTAGGTTGATGTTATCATAAATTCCTATGTTGGTTTGATTGAAGTGTTCTAGATACATCCATTTCCATGTTGGATAAAACTTATTAAGGATAGAGCCTTGAAAGGAAATCCTAGAGTCAAGCGATGTGGATAATTCTTCAGTAAACACACTGGGAGGTTTCTTGGATGAATCTACATCACCTATGGCATTACCCCCGCTGTTAAAGTAGAGATATTGAGTGTTACCATTTTGATTTAATTTTCTAAATAAAGAGGATGAAGTAATCTATTGGGTGATAGTTACTCCACCACTATTGTTCATGACATTAGAAACAATTGATCTTAACTTTAATATATATGTACTATAAAGTTGACGGAGTTATTGATTTTTATCTTTTACATGGACTTCATTGTTACTCATAACTACCACAGGGTTAATTGAGTGGCATATGAACTGACTAATAAAGGGGTTTCCAATGAACTAATATGGTCAAATGAATTTCTTGATAAACTTTTCCATATTAGGGATAATGACTATTATAAAATCCATTCCTTAGGAATCTTTTAATGTTTTCATTTTATAAATATGAGTTTCATGTTTACAGGGGATAAAGAATAATCTTTTTAAAAAAATGAAATATGAGCAATTTTTTATCATGGTTCTAAGATTATTTCCTTATGTTTACTCAGATATAATTACAAGAAATTTCATTATGTTTAATGTTTATATGATGTATTCATTAGATTCAATGAAAAAAATCATTGGGATTAGGCTTGATCAGCTTCTAATATGCCCTGATCCTTCAAAAACACACCAAGAACCCACCAAGTACCTAGTCACCCAACACTGGGTACCTAATTCTACTGAACCAAATGGATGATGGTAATATAGTCCCTACAGGACCACTTCCTTAGCCATGAGGTAGCCATTAGTCCTTCACCGAGTACTCAATACCCATTTTCTTTAAATTCTTTAGGGTGTGACCCTAGAACCCCAATTTAAAATTCTCCCACACCATCTAAACCATGATCATGTCATGAAAATATGATGAATAATTATTCAAAATCTAATAACAATTATCACATTCATAAATAAAATACAAGGTTCATTATAAATTTCTATTCTAAGGGATTCTTGTTATTAAGAAGCATCATTAGGGATCCTCACCAATATATATATATATATATATATATATAATGGAATTAAATTTCTATCTCCCTCTATTAGGTATCCTTCTCGATATGGTTATTATTCCATAATACCAAAACAAGAGGGACTATCTTTCCTCAAAACACATTATCGCTCTGGTCCATGATTCACACCAAGTGCTCCTCAAATGATGCATCCACCTTCAAATCAACATCATCATTGTGGATTTCATGAATCTATTCCAAATCGTACATGATAATATGAAACATGTGAAACAAAATATGAATAACTAAATGTCATAGAGGAAGATATAAATAGTAATACACTTCCCAAATACATTCCAAAATATCTAATAGGTTGATAAATAGTGGCACGGGCTTCAACTTCTAGCTCAGATTCAGATGCCCCAAAAGAGACAACATCCTCAATAATACCTATTTACCCATTTTGAAATCCAAGGGCTATTCATGTCAAGGACCATCCCATAGAGGCCCATGATGCAAATCTACAATCCCACCTCTAATAGGCTAGGTGTTGGAGACTAGCACCAAGAAAGTATATCACTAACATGGGAGGCCTTATCCTAAGTAAATGTACACACACACACACATCTCCAATCCTATATAATGTTGAAATGTAAAAACAAATGAACAAACATGCATACATAGATTAAATCCCATAACCAGAGTATGAAGGGATGTAAAAAAAAGTAAACAGGGATAAATACAAGACCACCACAAAAATATGTAACACAAGACCAACCTAAGAAACACTAGGACTACTGTCAGAATACTGCAGGTAAACACCTTAGTCTGTCCAGTATCACTAAACATTGTATGCTCTTGGTTCATCAAGGAGTATGTTGAAAGGTCGATAATCTTCACATAACACGACATGTCTAGGAAAATCCAATATAGGGGTGAGTATAACACTAACCTATAAGATACCCCAAAACCACAAAGCATACAAAAAAGGAAATATTGTCAGCTATACACTGGTATATGTCTACAACACATATAAAAGGAATATATCTAGATGTACTCAACAAAGAAACATTGTCCAGTGGTATGTTAATCCCATAATATGCCAGTCCAAGGATTATATCCCAAAGATTCCACAAATAAATTATTTGGGTGAGCACACTTCTAATTCTAATAGAACTAATTACTTCCAAATGAGAGGTGCTACTCATCGGGCCTCATCATTAAAAATCACATGTCAAAAGTCTAGAGAGATTATGATACACAGATGAGGATCACTAACAGGGCCATGGGGTGATACCAAAAAATCAATTTTGATTAACCTTATAAGTAAAGGATTAATACCTATGTACTATTGGTCATGATGATAACAATAACCCCACTAAGGGAATGAATAAGAATAGAGGATCTCACTTCATTCCTCATAGAGGGATTTGAATGACTTTATCCAAAAGTCCTACTAAAGGGATCATTGTACTAAGAGTAAGAGATGATTCCATACTAACCCTAAGGGAAAATATTTTGGGAAATCACCCTAATGAAACTTTCAATGTCACATAGGACAAAAGAATCAATCCATGTATAAAAGAGTACATGATGTGTGGTACGGGTCACACACCGTGTCCCTTAACCCTGGGTCCTGACCATGTAACTGGATCGTGTCTTTAAACCATGTCTATGTAGTAGTACACAATGTAGGAAGTCCATATACTCTACCTATGGTATATTACGTGTCTTATCCCATGTACTTGTTCTAACTCGTGTCCGTGTAGGGGAGTACATGCTGTGTTCCAACCTGTTTACTCCACCTTGTGTTCATGTACCCTATGAGGTAGACACCGAGGCACTGGGGAGGGACCACATACTGTGTTATAGGGTCACACACCATGTGATACTTAAGTTCCTCTGAAAAACTAGACACTGATTAGGGGGTCCCACATGGTGTGTAGATCCAGATTACATGCCATGTAACATGTAAATTTCTAGAAACACATATCTACAGTCTGATTATGTTCTCTACTACTATATCCTCTAATCTGGACATGCCTTTCCATAAAACTCAAGTAACCTCCTAGTCTAAGACTTTATGTCAATAATAATCATGTTTAATCCATCAAATATACTTGAAAAAGGATTTATTCATCGTTCTTCATTACACATTGAATAATGCCAAAGAATGTGAAATCAGGTTTCCACAATTGTTTGAATAATTACCGCTTTTGTCGTCACACCATAATCATGTCATTCCAATCCTGGATCTATGATATTAGATATTTTCACTAAGAAATGGGTGTTAAATTATTGATTCATTAGTATCTGTCGAACCCTGATCCAAACGAACAACGCCCATGGGTGAATGGAAAATCCGGGGAGAAAAGAACTAGAACAGATAGGATGAATGATCCTAGATTGATGTTCCTGACGATCTCAATTACTTACCATATAATAAAAATGAATAAAGCATCAATTAAAAATAATTCATCCAACTATTTCCCACAATAAACCCATCTCGTAAATTTGCATGATCCATAGATCAATCCATTGGTCGATTGATCCTTTTTTGTTATAGGAATCAAGAATGAGGAAAGAAAAAAAATCAAAAAGCAACCTACCTAAATTTTGATTGATTTATAATGAAGAATGATGTGACATCATTGTCATTGGAGATATCATTTGAATCTGTTGTGTGTTGATCGTCGATCCATGATCTGGTCGTCATTTTCCTGAGGGGAATCCTCCAATGCTATCCAACTAATCTCTTCAATTCATAGGGTTATGATGCTAACCTTATGATTTTTCCATAAGAAAATATTTAAAGAAGAAGGTTATGTCACCATGTAACTACATAAACAAAACAATTAAAATAATTTAATTTAATTATTTTATTCATTTTATACCTGTGACAACTTTTCCACAAATAAACCACAATGACTAATGTTAAGTCTTTCCTAGGGTAAAAATCTCTCTCTGAACTCAATGGTGACCTTGGATTCATGATCTGTACACCAATTTATAATTTATTTTACTCTTTCAAGAAAACTTCATGTCGGTTCCTTTTAATATATTTAATATATTCCAAAAATTTATTCTGAGAACACTGGGCCTCAGAATTGAAAGTTTTCATAGCACATGGTCTTAAAAATAATCTATATTATATCAAAAAATAATACATAGAAAATCTGAGTCATTACATTCTACCTACCTTGGGTCTTTACGTACAAAAAATCCAAAACAAGGGCTACACAAAGAGATGTGGGTACTGAGCACAAATCTGAGCCTCCTACTCCCATATTCTCTCATAGAGATTCTTGTACTACAACCAAACAAACACTAAAGTAATTTATCACCCATGAAGGATCCTCTCCTATCTATCCTCGATCTATATTGGGTACTTAGAATAGTTAGATCTATCCCCAATGTCTAGCTCACCCCATTCAATAACGTACCATTGGTCATATACGTACCTCCTCAGCTGTGACACATGGAAGATTCTGCGTACCCAATATAACTGCAGAGGTAGAGGTAAGAAATACACCACTTTTCCAACTCTTTGTATTATCTAGAAAGGAATAATAAATCTCAAAGATATATTTCCACTCCGACTAAATCTCCATAATCCACGTCAAAGTGAAACCCGTAGGAACACATTGTCTTCTTCCTCGAACTCCAAAGGTCTCCATTGTATTTCAGCATAATACTTATTAAGGATACATGTAGTACTCATTGAATCCTAGATGATATGAACATTCTCAGTAGTTTCTCACACTAACTTAGGGCCCAAGAGTGTTGATTATTCTGGGTCAGTCCAACAAAGTGGTGACCTGTAGGGACTCCCTTACAAATCCTTTAACAGTGCCATACTGATGGTGGAATGATAATTGTTTTTGTATGAAAACTCCACCAGTGGTAGGTGATCCTACCAACTATGTACTATGTATAACATTAAAGATCACAACATATCCTCCAAAACCTGAATGGTTCTCTTAGTCTAGCCATTAGTGTGGGGGTGAAACGCTATTATCAAGTGTAACTAAGTTACAGAAGCCTCCTATAATACCTTCTAAAACTGGATGTAAAGAGAGAATCATGATTAGAAATGATAATAAATGGAACTCAATAGAGTCATAAAATCTCTGAAACATATAGGCGTCCCAAGATCTCTACTAAACTCTTCTCTCGAATAGCTAAAAAGTGGGATGATTTGGTGATTTTTTCTACGATCACCCAAATAGCATCGTGTACCTCCAATGCATGTGGTAATACCATCATGAAGTCTATGGATATCCCATACCACTACCATTCTAGAAACTTAAGTGGTTGAGCTAAACCTGCTGGAACTTGGTGATCAACCTTCACTTACTGAAAAGTAAGGCATCGAGAGAAAAACTCTACAACACCTTTCTTCATCAATAGCCACCAAAACTAACATCGGAGGACCCGATACATCATTTAAATACTTGGATTTACTGCCAAAGGAGATGTATGAAACACTCTTAGATTCTCCTCCAACAATTTCACTGGTACCATGGTGCATCCCCAAAAAAGGAAAACATGCTATCAACCTTTAGAAAATCCATCAAGAGCATGTGAAGTTGATATCTGAGCATGTAGGGTCTTATAGTCGATATCCCTAAGTTGTGCCTCCTTGACTCGCTATAAGAGAAAATGGGTGAAAACCATCGACTATAGGTAAGCTTCTCCATCTCTATCCACAAATGATAATTACAATTAGGCCAACTTCTCTGATGATTTTCTCAAAAACCGTGAATAGGAAATCATACTGAGAGAATCTGCCACCACATATTCCTTTTCAAGAGTATATATGATTTTAAAGACATAATCCTATAGGAACTACAGACATCACCTCTATCTCAAGTAAATATTCTTCTGAGATAAGATATAATTGAGACTCTTGTGATTAGAATAAATGATTAACCACTCACCCATCAGGCAGTGTCACCACATCTTTAGTGAGAATACTACCACCACTAACTCAATATCACGGGTCACATAGTTATACTCATGTAGTATCAACTATTGTTAACCATAGTCAATAACCATATGCCTCTACATTAGAAAAAAACCAAGCCTATTTCCTAATTCATCGTAGAACACCACATACTCAACACCCTCCTCTGGAAATCTCATGAAGGTAGCACTCATCAAACACTACCTCAACTACTAAAAATACTTCTAGCACCTATCATTGCACATGAAAGGATTTCCCTTTCACGTCAAATCCATCATGGGTGCTAATAACCTAGAGAAATTAGGTATGATATGGTAATAGTGTACCTACCCAAGGAAGCTTCGTACCTCCATCAGGCTCTTGGGTGGATCCCAAGCTAACACTACCTCAACCTTGGTCGAGTCTACTACCACTCCATCCACTGAGATAACTATCCTAGAAAGTGGACCACCTAAATCCTAAACTATAACTTTGTGATATTTTTATAAAGTTGGTACTCTCAGAGTATGTATTGAATTATCCTCAAGTGTCTCGTGTTCTCCTACCTAGATGTAGAGTACACAAGGCTATTGTCGATGAATTATACCAAAAACCAGTCTAAGAAAGGATGAAATATTTGGTTCATGAGCCCGATGAACACTACTGGGGTATTTATCATGCTAAATGGAATCACCAAGTACTCATAGTGACCATAAAAACATCTTAATTCAATATGTATATCCTATTACCATACTCATCGTTGGTGATTTCATGAACCAAGGTCAACATTTGAGAACCATAGTTACCCTCTCAATTTATTAAAGAGGTCATAGATCATTGGTAGTGGATACTTGTTCTTCATGGTCACTTAACTTAATCACTGGTAGTCCACACACAACCTCAATCTTCTGTCTGCCTTCTTGAAAAAAAAACCGGGGATGACCAGGTTGAAACACTAGGCCTTACAAATCCCTTCCTCTGTAAGTCCTCCAACTTCACCCTCAGATCAAAAAGCTCTATAGAAGATATTCAATATGATGGCATATATATCGGTGCTGTCCTAGGGTTTAGATCAATTTAAAAGTATATCTCATAGTGGGGAGGTAAACCTAAAACATCCTCGAGGAATATTTCCTTGTACTCTTCCACCATTAAAAGAAAATTGAAACTCATAACATCCAATGCACCAAGGTTCAGGATAGACAACTGATGAGTAATCGACTGCAACCTCATATGCATGTGTCCATCCTATGTTTTATGGATTTCCTTTTCACTAAAAGAGGAGAAACTAGTTCCATCACTATGGACACAACACACCATTCAACTAAAATAGTCAATCTGAGAATGAAATGTTAATAACCAGTTCATACCAAGGAAGATGTTGTAAGGCCTCTAAGATTACACCAAGAGATTCAAATATAAACTCTCACCTTCAAGAGTCAGTTCACACTTTAGTATAAGTGTGTGATCACTGAGTCTTCTCTAGTAGGAGTCTCCAAGTGTAAGGGTCGATCCAAGGGATCAAATATAATCTCTAAGTCTTAAATAAGATATGTGTCAAGGAAGAAATGATTATAACCTATGTTTATTAGTACCAAAGCTAAGGTTTAAAAGACACAAATCATAGCTTGAATCATTCATGGATCCTCTAGGTTGTAAGCTTTAATCGCCTACAACTATCCTTATCCCTATCCTCCAGCTCCCTGAGCATCGCATGGAAAACATGGAGGTGTTACTGGTAACAAGTCAAATAATTGACCACCTCCTCCTACTATCCTAGATCCTCTTCCACGTCCACCACCCTAAAAACCATACTAATCCTACCACTGCCTCTACCTCAGCAGCCCATCTATGACCTATCTGTTAGCTATATGATGGGTCATACAATCTCATACAGTATGTCCCATACCATTACATGAGTATAACTACCTCTCTTTGGAATGACTGTACCCATTTAGAGAGCCCCAAATCATGGATCCTCTATCCTAGGACCTCCTCCTAAAACATCTAGTATGTACTGGTCCTTGGGAATAATGTCAGCTCACTATATCCAAGGTCTCTACTTCTCTATTCTCTCCACTGGAAACCACTGGCTGTATCTGCAAATCCAAGAATCTCTCAACCAAAAAATATCACTATAGAACCCAAGAATAGGTAGGAATTCATAGAGGGATGAAATTGGCTCAAATATCTCTATAAAAACCTTGTTTGAATGTCCGATACCTAATGAACTGGTTATGAACCATTTTCATTGAGTATCTTGAGAGGTTGGTAAACCTCAGTGAATACTTCACTATTTTCATGCTGCCCTACTTGAGATTTAGAAATTACTAGATATGTACATATCTTAGTATAGCTAGTGAGAACTCTAATATGAATAGGCACTCAAACTATGACCACACAAGAGTTACCTCATCATAGGTATGGGTTACAAAACCCCACCATCACCTTTATGATCTATGAAGAAGGCATGACACCAGAAACACCATCTGATCTTCTGGTGTCCTAAAAAAACATAAAACTTGGGTCACCACCTTAGGCTAGTCCTCATCCACCTTTGGTTCGAGCTCACCTTGAAACTTGAGGGGGTTATTTCTCCAAAACTACTAAATTTCACTCAGCCTGTGCACCTCATCTGCTATTACCACAGGTACCATCTGATTCTCTACAAGTGGTGGTATAGCTGGTGCACGACTTTGAGGTAACATTTTGGGAAATTATCCCAGTATCACTGCCTAATCATTGAGGGGATCATCATTATGATAATCATTCAGAATCCTAAATGGAATATGTCATAGAGGTATCCTAAATGTAAACAAAATGTACCATGATAAATGAGTGTATCTGAAGAGATGACCCAATAAGGACATGGAAACTACAACCCATTTCTATATGATGCGTGTACCATTTTTTCCCTACAAAAAATTTTCTCATATAATGAATCTAGAATCAGGTGATTAGAGTCATGGTGTATGGACACATTGGACACTGCACCAACACCGGAGTCCCTAGCTTTAAAGATGAACTCAAAACACAAAACAATATTTCACCAAACCAATCTCACAGACTCCAGTTTTAATGTATAATCGACTGCTCTGATACCACTATGTTATAAATTGTCCTAGAGGGGCCAATGTTGTGACTCCCCAAGATTTCCTCCAATAGGACAAGGGTTGGAAACTAGCATCAAGATTAAATATCGCTAACATGGAAGGCCTTAGCCTAAGTTCCCCCCCACACACACATCTATAAGCCTATACAATGACAAAATGTAAAAATGACTGAAAAAACATGAATGTATACATCTAATCCTGTAACCAGAGTAAGACATGAAATAAAAGAAAGTAAATATGTATAAATACAAGACCACCACAAAAGTATGTAACATAAGTACAACCTAAAGAAAAACTGGTACTGTTTTTAGAATACCACAGGAACACACCTTGGTCTATCTGGTCTCACTAAGAAACTTCTTGTCCTGGTCCTTCAAGGACTCTATCGAAAGGTCAATCGCCTGCACAAGACATGAAACGTGGGGGAAAATCCCATGCATAGTTTATTATAACAATTCCCATTAGGATACCCCAAAACCAAAATTAATAAAACAAAGGAAATACAGTCATCTCTTTACAGGTATATGTATACACCACATATAACAAGAATTTCTAGATATACTCAACAAAGACACATATTCTAGTGGTAAGTCACAACTGTAATATGACATCCCTAGGAGTCAATATCCTAGATTACACAAAGCACTCATCCATTAGAACACAATCTTGAGTCTAATAGTACTAATGATGTCTGTCTGAGAGGTGATTTTTTTAGTTCTCATCATTTGAAAGTATACGATGAAAGTCCATAGAGAACATGATACACAGATGAGGATCACTGATAAGACCATGGAGTGATAACAAAAACTCAATCTGAACTAACCCACTATGTATTGGATTTGTGCCTATGAATTGTTGGTCACGATGATACTAATATCTCCACATAATGCATAAATATGAATAGAGGATCTCACTCTAGGGTTCATAGAGGGATTGCAATGACTCTATGCAAGAAGTCATACTGAAGGGATCATTTTACTAAGAGTATAAGATAATTATGTACTAACCCTTATTTAAAATTTATGGGGAATTCACCATAATGAAAAATTTATAAGTCATAGAGGAAAAGAGCTTTAAGTCATGTATAATTGAGTACACGATGTGTAGTAGGGGTCACACTCTGTGTCCCTCAACCCAGAGTTCTACCAGTGTATCAATTTTATTTCTTCAAACCATGTCCATGTAGTATTAAATGACATGTAGAACGTCTATGTAATCTACCCATGTGCTAGTACACATCTTTACCCATGTAATTGGTCCAACCCATGTTCATGTAAGGGAGTCCACACCGTGTTCTAACCTGTGTACTCCACCCTGTGTTTCTGTACCATATGAGGTACATACTGAGTCATCGAGGAGGGACCACATGCCGCGTTATAGGGGTCACACACTATGTGATACTTAAGTTCCTCTAAAAACATATCCACCACTCATGGGGACCACATGACATTTAGATCTACATTACATACCGTGTAATGTGGAAATTTCTAGAAACACAGATCTATAGTCCAATCAACTTATCCACAACTTAAGCCTCTAATCCCGCAACGCCTTGCTGGAAACTCAATAAACCACCTCTCCTAAGCCATTCTGTCAAAAAATAAAGTTATTTCCATATAATATGATCAAAAATAGATTTAATAATCATTCTTTATTTCACACTGAAGAACGCCAAATTACGCAAAATCGTGTATTCACCGACGTCCTAATCATCATCACTTCTATCATCATACCAGTTTTGTGTCCCATTGATCCCAGATGTGTGATATTAGATCATTGATCCATGAAATAGGTGCAAAATAATTGATTGACCAGGATATGCTAAACCCCGAGACAAATGAAGATTTCCCTTGGGTGATTGAAGAACTGGGGGATAAAAGCACCAGAACATATTGGAGGAATGAACCTTGATCAATGTTCGTGTCGATCTAGATTCATTTCCATAAGAATAAAAATGAAGAAATCATCAATTCAAAAAACTTTATCCCAACTATTTCCCGTAATAAAACCATCCCACATATATAAATGATCCACAGATCCATCCATTGGTCAATTGATCCATGTTCGTCGTAAAAATTAAGAATAGGGAAATGAAACAAATCAAACAACCGCCCTAATATGATTGATAATTGATGAATAAATATGTATTTTCATTGTCATTGGTGAGATCCTTTTATTATTTTGTGCATATTTCATTGATACACAACCCAGTTATCGTTCACATGAGAGGAATCATCTAACTCTCTCCAACAACTCTCATCAATTCATACGGTTATACGACTAACCATGATATTTTCTCATTAGAGAAAATTTAATGAAGAAGGTTAGGTTGGTGCATCAATACATCAATAAAACAATTAAAATAAAATAATTAAATTATTTTATACATTTTAACCTCATGATGAATTTTCCATAACCGACCCATAATGACTATGGTTAAGACACACTTAGAATAATCCTCACTCTTTAAACTCAATTGTGCCCTTAGCTTTCTGATATGAACACTTGTTTAGTAGTTTCTCCTATTTTTCTAGAAAACTACATGTGAATGAAAATTAATAGATTTAATATATTTTAAACATTTATTCTGGGAACACTGGTCCTTAGAATCATATCCCATCTCAATGCTTCATTTCAAAACTAATCCATACAATATCCAAAAATATTATATAGAAAATATGATTCATTACAATACCTCTTATCAGTATATGGGTGCTACATACTCTTAGTGGTAATAAATCTTTTCTAGATAAACTTCTCTCACTCATTGGTCTTCCACACTACGATCACCCTGATCACCATTGACTCTCCTTCCTCTAACCATTATAGAGGTGAAAAACATTCCCTACTATAAATATCCTCAAAGGGGGACATCTAGATAAAATCCTACAATTTATTTTTATATGAAAACTATTCCATATCTAGATGGTCATACCACACTCCAAAAAAACAACCACACACTACTTGATAATATCATATAGTATTTAGATCATCCTTTGAGACTTCTGATCTCTGTATGGGTGGTACAATGTACTAAGATTCATCTGACACCCCATGGAATTCTATAGGGCCTGATACAATATTGATGTGAGAGGTGAATCCTAATATGATACTATGATTATAGATACCCCATTAATCCACACAATCTTCTATATATATAAAAAATATCATCTAGTCAACTAAATGAGTTTCTTGGACAATCAATAAATGGAAAACCATTATCATCCGATCAACTAACACACATATTATCACATGAATCCTTAGGGTTATAGGTTGTATCAAGATAAAGTTCACGGTCACCTCATACCAATTCCATAATGGCTATGGAATGGGTTGATGTAACCCACCTGTTCACCAGTGCTCCACCTTTATCCTCTGATTGGTAAGTTAGGGACCATCAAGCCCCACAATATTGTTCGTTATATTTGACCACTAGAAATGATGCTTGATGTCAGGATATACCTTTTTCAACCATATATTCACTTACCAACATGAGTCGTGGGAGTCCCTCACTAAATCCTATCTCATGGAAGTTAGGAGAACCCCCATCTGTGGATATAAAGAACCTCTCACTTATCCTTCGACCATCCTTGGACTGGTTCATCAACCATAAACCATTAATATATCAAGATAAAATTTTAATTATGATCTTGAATATCCTTTACTAGATCCATGAATTAAGTGGTAATCAATATAGGGGTACATGTCACAAGATATCTACCCATGATCAAACATATATTCAAATTAGTGAGAAAGATCTTAAGAATACACTCCTATCAGATTTCCAAATTTCATGCTATGAAGTCTTCTTAATGAGATTAGCTTCCAAGGAATTCCCTTCCCTCAATATATCTGCTATCTCATAATCCTGCTTTGTAGTTACTCTACCTAATGTGTCTACAATAGGTTCTTGTACCATTGGGATAATTTTCATCATAATATATTATAGTTTGGGTATGTTTTTTAATGATTTCAGATGGGATTTATATAATGGACTCAACCATGGGAGGTCATAATCTAGGTCATTCATTCTCAATTTCCAAATGTGTGTGACCTATCTCCATTGGGGTGATAGTTAAGGTAACTTGATCAAAATTTTATGATAGCATATCCGTACATCTCTATGTGGAGTTCATCCGCTAGTCTAGGTATCCCATATAGATTTGATATATTCTTGTGAATATTCTTACTAATTATATCTTAATGTGTAATAAAAAATTTATGTCTCTTACTACCTTGATAGGGTGGAAACCTCACAGTTAGTTTCGATGAACTTGTTAAGTGCATTTGAAATTTGAAAATATCTTCCTTATGTAAGATTATAGGGGAATATTATGCTTTCCATATAAGGTTTATGAATCTATTCACTCAAGGAATCTCATTATCATCACATGGGGAAACTCATTATCATCACATGAGGCATCGAGTTCTCATCACACCATTGAACATATACTCATCACATAATTATTCCCATGCTCATCACTTAATTAATCATGTGTTATTCACACATGGAAACCTATTCTCATCACATAAAGAATCCCATGATTTTCACATGATTCATATTCTACTCACACACAAGGTATCCCTATGATCATCAAAAAGGGAAGGGTTGAAATTAGGTTTATTGCCTAAGGGGAGAACAAAAATATCCCATTCTCATCACATAGTCTTTTATATTCTCATTAAATAAGGAAACATAGGATAATCACATAATTTATCCCTAAATAGTCACCATAGTCATCCATTGATCATTATATGGGTCACCTAATAGACATCACATAAGGCTTCTTATGATCATCACCTAAGATAGGGTATCTTATGCATTATGAAAGGGGGTTGTCTTATAATCATCACATAGGATACCTAATGGTCATCACATGAGTAAGGTTTTCAATTAGTCTTGCCACATAAGGGATGTCACATGTTAATTTCCAATGGGTAATGATCCACATACAATTATCAATTATGGTGAGTCATGGTTTTAGAGTCCTACGATGACACATATAGAGGTATGTATTTTCCATATATTTAAATGGATATGGGATAAAAAGGTTTGTCTTATGTCCGGATTAGAGGTTAAAGAGGCATCCTTCATATCATGTTAGGGTATGACTTAAAACCACCATAGTTTAAGTCTCATAATTTAATGTTGTGTTCTAGGATTAGTTAATGTTGTTTAATTCCATTTTTATGAACATTTGAATTGAGAAATGAGAGAAATAAAGGGATGAAGTGGGGCTTACATATTGGTGTTTCAAAATGGAATTATGAATATTTGAGTGAAAAAGGGGCCATATCACCAATGAGCACATGGTTAGGACTTGTACCTAATAAGAGGCTTGGATTTATACTTGCGAGTAGCAAGTACACATGCATGAATTATGAATGTGATGAAAAATTCTGGAAAAGGAACACGAAGGATACCTATGGGGATTATGCATATTCTACCCGAATCCTACCTTGAGAGAATGAAGGATATTTGGGAGGCATACATGTATGCTGTATGGGTTGTACCCATGAATAAAATCATAGTGAAAAGAGGATACCCATAATATTCATAGTGAAAAGGTCCCCGAGGGTGAAAGTCCATGATACATGTCATTTTTATGGATTTTTACTTAGGGAAACTTGAATCAGATATGTTTTTGACCCATGCTACCTCAAATTTCATGAAATTATACTTTTTTAAAAGAGAACTTCAAGTGGATCACCATGTTATGGATTTTATGAAAGTTATAAGATGCATGAAAACAAGACATGAATAATACTATTTCTCTTTTCATGATGTATATTTTTCATTCAAGTTATTTTTTCAATAACATATTAAGAAAAATACAATTCTTTGATTGAATTTTATGGGGTAATGTTTATAAATTTCTCATCCACTGGAGCCCTTGGAGGCGTTTTGGGTTTCCTGAAGAGTGGATGTTCAATTTGTGTGACATGATAACATCAATATTGTATCCAAAAGGAAAAAAATATTAAAATAGAATGTTTAGGGGTATTTATATGACATAATCTCATATAAAATGGCTTTTTTTTTCGGGAATATTTGTGTTCTTATAGAACTTTAGAGATACAAAATTATTCTGGTTATAGACTCCCATTACTCTGAGTTGTGATAACTTCAGCTCCTTTATCTATAACTAAATCCATAAATTTAATTTATTCATGCTTCCTTCTTAGATTTATTTTTTATTTCCAAAAAGTGAACTCCTCAAAATGAGACCTCATATGGAAGAATAAGATCACATTTTGAAGGGAAAAAAATTTATGGAATTTTCTCCTATAGGTTCATGAAAATTAGGTTGACCCTTTCCTTATAAATAGGTTTTAAGGGCCAATAGGAGACCACGATCTATTCATGAAATATCGAATCATTCTATATTTTCATGGAACTCTTACTTTTATGAGTTCTTTGTGATAAAAATCATTGGATTTTTCATTATTCCATTTACATGAACTAGATTATTTAAATAGTACTTTGTACAATCCTACAACCAAACTAACATAAGGGATGTTCTGTGAATAAAATTTTCATGAACCATACATAATGAATTTCACAAGAAATCACTATATATACATTAATGGTGATAATTTATCCACGACTTAGAGGAAATATATAACTTAAAATATACAAAAAACTTTAATAAAAAAAGATTCAAACTTGAAACAATGATGGTAGATTTATTGATAGAGTAGGGAAAATAACCCATAAAAAATCAATTTAAATGTTATAGATTTAGTCAATGTGATGATGATATCCTATCATACATCAATCTCAAGTCTATGGAATCAGTTTTGAATCTCAAACCAATCTCAATGGTATAGTGTTTTTGTTACTAGACATGCCATGAAGGACCAAAAACTAATAAGCATCTTCATGATCAAAAATAAGATATGGAAAAATGATGGTAGGATGATAATAAATAAGTTTTTTTCATGGAACTAATCCACCACTTTTCAAGTGGGTATTGCAGACAACCACAAAATATGGTCTAATAAACGTGACATGCAGTTACGACCAATTTAACTAATGATAGGGAATGAGACTAATGGGTATGCCAAGTGAAGATTTTAGGGATTATATTCAAAGAGTTGGGTTTTATGAAGTTGAGTGGAATTCATAGTTTCATATTTACCACCATCTATATTTGAAACTAGAGAAGCCGAGTCAGTGGTCGCCCAATATGAATGGCTTCGACCTCTATCATGGGGAGGTCTAAATTAGATTATGGGAACTATATAATATCTAAGGGGTATGCATTATCAGACCAATATATGATGAGTTAAAACCATAAAGGAACACATGGGATGACATAGTAGGTACCAATGTTAGAGAAGTCATTTATGGGGATGTTTTGTGAAGCCTAGTGAAAGGATCCCCAACACTGTATATAAATTTTATTTATTAATTGGTTATAGATGTTCTAGAAAAAATCACATGGATATATGTCAGGGAGGATGAAAGAGTGATCAGTTTTGAAAAAAAAGAGGAATCCACATTTCATACTCAATCATCTTAGTGAAGAACCAATACACTTTATGGAGGGTTATCTTGAAGAACAAGGCCATAAAGATAAGAATAGAAGTGTTATTGGTGGAATTTCTTATCAGCTTGATTCTATATGTATGAGTTGTGAAAATAAAAGTGTATTTGGATGTGTTATTCATGGAATAAGTATTGAATTTTTTTACCAAGTCAATTTGGATTTACTTGTGTTGGAAAAATTATATAACATTATATGGAATGTTAGTCAGAGATACATACTGGTGTTCCATTTTTGATCATTCTTATTTCTGAATATATGGTTTTCTATGTATTTTGGGGGGATTAATATCTAGAACCAAATTTCTCGCTAGATACATTATTCATAATTTCCCATTTCAAAATTCCCATGATGAAACCAATATAGATTAATGAAATAGGGATGACAACCAAGATCAACTCCCAATATTAGTCTATCTTTTATCATTTCATTGTTCTAGTTTGAAGGCATTTAGGGGTGGTTTTTTGGTTACAAAAATATATGAAAATACCATATGAATTACATGCACCCTAAATAGGTAATCCTTCCAATTATTTTGTCTTCAATAGACGATTCCATAAGTGTACACTAGGGTTCTTCTGGGGAAGAACCCTATGGTTATGTGACATATCTGGTGTATACTACCCCATAAGGGATCTGGCATGCTGATCATACTTCTGATGGTTCAAGATCCCATCAGGTTTTTCCATGATTATACATAATACTAGGTAGAATCATATCATAGAGGGGTGATAAGGTAGTGATTGATATAGGAAGACCCATTGAAGTTGACTCATTGGTATCCTGATAGAAGATGTTATACTGTTAGAGGACCAAAACAACTAATAAGGGTATCTCTTATAGTGGTATATATGACTGATAAAGAAGATATGAGGCCTGCCTATAATAATTATGCTGTGGTCTTAGGGGATGGTGTATATTTTAGAGGGTAGAATCCATGAAAAATGGCCAGAGTTCTTAATGAAACTTTTGGGGCCCCTAGAACTAGACCTAAAATTACTACTAGGAAATGTCTATGGGATATCATATAAGTTTATAAGGAAATGGTTTTCTAGAAGATTTGGTGGAAATGGAATATGATATGATTTTATTTCATAAACAAAAAAAATTATGGGATATACTTATGTCTCCCAAGATAATATTTTTAGTGTTTGTGATCACCAAATTTGTGACCAAGAATCCATAGTTGAAAAGGTTGAGATATAACCTCATCCTCGAATGACTAGCATATTGGTTGGGTGAGATGGATCCCCTCACAATTTGAGTGTATGGAATATTATGTGGGAAACTCATTGGGTCCCCAGAAGATGGGGCAACAAATAGGTAAGTGCCTAACAAAGAAGAAGAAACAATGTAGACCGATGATTAAGACTCATATGTATACACTATGAAGATTTTAGAATCCTCATATGAGGCTGACAAGAGTCCACTGGAGGATGATTTAGAGGAACTCACACTGAGAGACATAATATTTTAAGCCATATATATTTATGGTTATTTCTAGACCACATGAAACACTAATTTGATTCCTTTGATTATTTTAGAAATCATCATGTGAGGAGACACTAGAAGTGACTTTGGAACATGCCTTGGGGAAATAAGGTGGAAAACCCTAAATCAGTCAAATAATGAAAATGGAATCTCCACCAAAAGCTATGTGGGTACCCCATACATTGATAAATTAAGGTTTCTAATGAAGCATAAAATATTACCACCATTAGGATTGGGAGTTAAATTCCATCTCCCACTTTTTTCACACTCACTCACAAACACACACACACTCACTCACACCCACTAACTCCCACCCCCCGTGCACACACACACACAAACATCTTAATTTTAAATGAAACATTTGATTTACCCATTCCATAGTCAGTATATCAATCTATAGAGTAATCCATGATGAATTAAAAGGTTTCTTTTGGAACAAAGGTGACTCTTATGGGGAAACCCACCTCTAGAACTTTAGGGATGATACATTATTTCGAGGCACTGAACATTTAGGGAAATCACATCATAGCCCCTAGGGTGGAGAAACCATTCAACATAGAGAAGTCATGTATGATTGATCCAATATCTAATACATTTAGCTTCGAACAATTTTAGGATATAAAGATTTAGTGAAGTGATTAAGTTTATACTCCCTTGACTCTAATAGAGAGTGATTTCACAATACTCTTTTAGAAACATAAGTATTATTTTTTTGAATCCTTTTTAAACTTACTAATGTCATATTCTGAGCTCATAACTCACTTTCTTTTGACCATGTATTCTTTAAAGGAATATCCTTCAGAAGAGAATGTTATTGGTTTTTTAGTTGGATAGGGAGAAAATATTACCCCTCTAATGATTTAGTAATTAGAGGAAAAACTAGAGGTGAAAACTTCCCATTAGAATGATCCCACCACCATGTTAGCAGTGGGATAGAAGATGGTGGTTCCAGTGAACCATGATAATATTATTGTGACTTAAAAATAGGATTTGATAGTGAAGGATACAAGTATAGAGATGACTATGGTGAAGGTGGTAATAGAGGTTCCAATCATAGAGGGTGGAACCCGTGAGTTGAGCCTTCTTCTCGATATGTTTCCCAACCCTTAAGAGATGACGCTTGAAATGAAAATACTTATAAATTTCTTGATGAATTTTCTAAATATGATCAATCCCCCAAAGAGATAGATGAATTGGGGTTATATATATCCTAGGAGAACCATATTTTAGAGTGAAATACATGGATGAAACTTTGTAACATCATACCCTAGACATCACTGTTCGAGATGATGAACCCGATTCAATCAATTTATCATCGGATTTTTTCTAAGGGATTAGTGTATTTGACTACCACACCCTCCATTAAATGTATCCTGATCACCTACCTAAGAATAAGATACCAAAGGAGTGGTTTTTTGATTAAGTGATCTTCCAATTGGAGGAGGAGGAGTTCCAACAACAAGCCATTGTCTCTTTCAAGGAAGAGACCATCAATCACCTAATGGCATAACTAAAAGAGACTGAATATTATTTAGCCTATGCAATATCCCGAGTGGTGGAATGCAGGGCCAAGAAAGGAACTATTCATGTGTAGGTGGATGAGGTGCATCAATAAGCAGAGGAAGAGTTGATGGTGCTAGCTAAACAATGAAGATCCATTGAATCCTCATATTAGTGGATGGATGATCTTGACTAGTACATGGATCATGATATACATATTTAGAACATGTTATAAAAGAGAGGATCTAATCTGTGGATGACCCTCCTCAATTATTTTTATAAGAAATAAATATACCCCATGTTTAAATTCCTTGTTCCCAATTATATATATTTATTTTATTAATGAAATAATAAAAAAACACACTCCTATGAAAGTCAAACAAGAAGTAAAAACTAGATATAATATAAGATTTATTATGTCACAAGAGAATTAATTAAATGTATGGATGGGTTAGGATCATAATGTTACGTCGATCACCATTGTGAACTCATGAGGATGGGAGAATTATGTTGATGTGATTATAAAAGAAAAATTCACACTATTGATGTGCACAAACATGCATGGTGAAGCACCATGGGTGTTATAATTACACATGACCAAAACAGAAGTATGGAAGGTAATTTTTGAATCTATAAATCTAAACTTATAGTCGGAAGGGGGTATATAAGATGATGATGACCATTGACTAAATCTAAAACATGGGTTCCACTACCACAATGTCTAGGGTGATTCCTATGGGATGTGTACCCTAGATTTGAGGTGGTCCATGGGGTGTTATATTATCACCATATTAGAGTACATTCAAAAAGGTTGAAACTTTTTCCTCTATGAAATGTACTCTGGATGGAATTTAGGTATAGGCTAGGGTGTTATACCAATAATGCATGGGAGTTCATTTGAAAATGAATTTGGATGTTGTTACAAATCTTAGAACAAAAGGTGTGTCTATGAAAGATAGGGATTATTAAGAAGTGTTAAAGAACTATTTAAAGTATTAATTTGAGAAGACTAAACCCGTGTCATTGACTAGGACAAGGTGGGAGTAATTATTTATAACCCTACTAAATAATAGTTTAGCAATGACAAATGGTTGATCGATAGGGAATGATAGACATCTTGTGTTTGTATGAACAAGAGAAAAAATAGAACTCAAGAAAATAGATTAAATAATGGCTATTGAAATAGTGATGATGTTGATGTTAAAATATGGATGCAATAATAGCAGTTCATCAAATATTAGAAGATAAAGAACCATAGGAACCAATAGATGAAGAATAGGGAAATTTTATTGGCTGGTTTTATATATGCATTCCTTTATCCATGCATCTTAATTATGAATATTAGGATGATTTAAAGGAATATAAATGAATTTATTAGAAGGTAAACCTATAAATTAGTAAATCCTATAGTTCTTCAGCTATATAACTCACTTGATCACTAAATGATGAATGAGTTTTCACTAAGTACAATTTGTTATTATACTTGGTGTGTTTCTCTCAATATTGATCTCTATGATGAAAAATAGTTTTAATTAAATTACATTGAGTAAATATTTCATTGAATCTCATTTTTTGGAAAATGAGTTTGATGGAGAGTAATAAAGAGAACAAAACTTCAAACCAAATAGAAAAAAATTAATAAAAAATTTCAATTAAAATATAAATACCCAAAAGGATTTTAACCGATCAACATTTTTGGTTTAAAATTAAATGAGAATTTCATTATATGAAAATAATTAGAACAAAAACATAAAAATAAGGAATAAAGAATAATAAGCTTCACTATATCATGATCTGATTACTCTTAGTGGTCGCAATCCCAACTTACTCTCCTATACAGTGATCCTTTATTCCTTTTGATGGTTCATGTCCATTGATTATATATCGATTGAAAAAAATTATTGTTCCCACTATTTAATAGTGATTTTTTCACCAATCCATGTTTTAATCTAATAGTCACGACTCCATGAATATCAACCTAGACTCAACATGGAATTTTAACTATAGATGATCTCTTTCACATGTGACAATAACTATCCTTCACAATGGATTACACTCCTTCACACATGGGTAAATATACAGAATATTCTAGTGAACTTCTAATATCCCCTTTTTATTTTATTTGATTTACTCATTTCCAAATTTTATGGATTTATGATCTGAAAATCATTTCTTGGGCCTTGGTGCAGATTTCACCCTTGGCGGGGTTGTGAAATGTGGCCCAAATAAATTTTTGTAGCCCAGTTGACCAGTATTCAAGAATTTAATTAAGTTATGTTACTTTAGATTTATTTAATTACCTTTAAATATACAATTGAAAGTTTACTTAACCTTTAAGTAGGAACTCTAATATATTGAAACAATATTTCATCAGACGATAATCATTTTTTTTCAATTTAGAACATAAATCAACCATATTTGATAAATATAAATTCAACTTCAATTAAATTCCAACTTCTATAGTGATTGGAAATCAGTGATTTCCCTTCAAATTTGATGTTTCATGCATGTTCTCAATTCACTTTCTATTAAATATCTACTGGTCACACCCTATGAATCTTGGTTTTCAGTTAGATTGCGATATTATTTAATAGAAATATTGGCCTTGGGATTTTTTGGAATGACCTACCTCTATGTAGTTTTTTTTGTAAAAAAGAAGCAAAAAGTGTGCACTCCTCAACATACACACAACCATGATGATGGGTATGTTCTAGGACTCTTAGTATTTAGTGTTTAATCATTTGAACACATCCAAAACACCAAAAAAAACCTTTATCATCAATCAAACATGATTCTTTACCCTTCACAAATTCATGTCTTATACTATTCAATCAAACTCCCACAATAGTTGAAAGCACTAGTAGACTAAAGATCATCACTTGGAAGCTCGAACATGGTTCAATCTCAATTCACTACAAATAAAAATCACAATTATCTATGTTTTCTTGGTGATAAATGGTTTCATCATCATGTATTATGGATAAATATTTGATTATGAAATTATCTTCAAACTTGTCTTGAAATTTAGAAGGCATAATATTCATATCTTGGACTCAAATCATCACATTAAAATCCATGGGGGGTAAGCCCCTATCATACTCAACATCAAAAAGTGGGTACTGTATCTATATGGATACCATCCTATAAGAATACCTAAAACTAAATCCTTAAGTTCAATGAATTTTGGATTTAGGAATTCTTTAACAAGATTCAAAATCATCAGTTTCATACCTCATTCTATTTTTTTTCTTCTCATCCTACATATGTGCCCTAACATTGGGTTCGACTTAATGGTGGACCATGGATTAGTCTCAACATATGATTACTATTATTGTATTCTTAACCATGGTATTATAATGCCCCATCTATGACCCCTCTACAAGTTTTAGTCGATAATCTTAGATCATTTTTATCCACTTCATTAAATAAATTGTTTGAGATTCATTAAATGTCATCTTCAAATTTCAATTGATTTTCAAAAATGTCAGATCATTAGTATGCTCTATCTAGCATGACAAGTCAATATATAATATATCTTGTGGAAAGTTAATTTTCATATGGTCGGTTAATCTCCACATGATATAATAACTTATTCTACATAAAGTACAATCACTAGACTCTCAACTTATGGGAATTTTTTGTTAAACATGTGGTAGGTTGAAAATTTTCAATTAAAGTAGGTTTAATAGTTTGTAATATATATGGGAATATTCACTTGGTATTCTATCTTACAGTTAGTTAATATTTAATCTTTTGGTATCTTCAATACATTTCAAAAATTTTATACTAGGTAGGACAACCGACCGTGGGATCTTTCCTATAGAAGGTTGGAATCCTTCTGGTGGTTAGTTCAACACTTCCAAAATTTAATAATGTGGTCACTTGTATTTCATCAAGTTGAGTGACCAAACTACCTTCATGTGGATGTTTGGTCAAGTTCTACATGATGACCAAGCCTCCTTCACATAGACTCTTGAAATTTTGGTCTTGCAGTAAGTTGGGGACTTTTAAATTTTTTTGGGCATGATTAGTGCACTAATAATATAATAATTTGTATGATTGTTATCAAAAAATTAAAAAATCAGAAAAATAATTAATTCAACGAGAAATTCAAATTTCAAGAATAGAAAAAAACTCATCAAATTAAGGGATAAATCCCATAGAAAAATGTTTAGAATAAAAATATTGAATTATAATATAATTACATTTAATAATTTGAGTGATTAATTTAAAAAATCATAAAATATTATATTATATGATAATTAGAGAATAAACTTAAGAATGATTCTTCAATTAAAACACAAAATAAACTAAATTTTAACAGGATTTTCAATAAATGCATATTTAAACCTTAGTTTAGAAAAAAATGAAGAATTCTACATTATAAGATCATTTTCACATTTAAAACTACATTATTTCCCCAAAAAGATGTGGAAAAATGTTTAAAGCACATGCCATGTTAAATTCCCCCACACTTAAATATTTTTTTCTTCAAACAATACATGATTTTAAATTATATAATGAATATAATATTTCTTAAATTATCTCAAAATGAATAATATAGAAAAATTTATTTATAAGGATAAAGATTTTGATATGGGAAAATGTTTTCATATAATTTTTAGAACAAGTATTTCCTAGATTAAAAAAACACATGATATGAAGAAAGAAAAGACTCCAAATTATTGAAATTTCCATTATTGATATATAAAATCACTAAAAAACTGACTTAAAATCTAATTTATGTTCTAGTTCTGTGAGTGGAGATAGTTTTGATTTAAGAGGAATTAAAACCTTAACAAGAGGAACCTCCAATTATCACTTTCTATAGGTTTCAAAAAATAAATACCCTTCTTAAATTCATTGATACAACTAAAATGATTATATTATAAGTTAATTTTCCCTTTATTATTTTAATTAAATATTCCCCTTAACTTAATGAACTTATTTTTGAAACTAAAGAACTATATTGTTTTTTGAAGCCATAAATGTACACTTAGATTATTTAATGAATTAGTGGATTTTTATGTTTATAATTTCTTAGAGATTTATTATGGGATCTCAATTTCCCATTTTACACAAGTTTAAAAGGACATATATGATTATCTTTTGAGTTGACTTCCTTTGGGGTTTATTTCAAAAATGATGAGTTCACTATGATCCAGTTTAAATATTTGATTTCCTTATATTATAATTCCAATTACAAAATATATATCCTACCACACTCCCTTTTTTATTTCCTAAATTGAATAAACATAAAAATACAGGCTAAAATTACTTAACAATCATTCACATCTATAATTTTTTAAATCACTATAAACCTCCACAACAAGGATGAAATTATCTACTAGGAAAGCAATTAAGTTAAATTTGAAGCCCAAAGACTCAAATTTTTCGAAATATATTATAAAGATTGAGGGATTTTGTAAATTTATACATATTATTAAATAAAAAATAAGAATAGAGAAATACCCATATAACTTGTACATAAAAACTGACATTTTACTCAATTTTGAATCCTAAGGTGGGTGAAATGTTTTCATTTTTTTCAATGCAGATTTGTAATTAAGAAGTTCAGAGTATGTTTGAAGAGGTTCAAGCATGTTTAAAACATTTTTCCTCAATTACTAGAATATACAGAGCCTAATTACAGGATATCTTACGTTTTTATTTAATGTTAATACATAATAATTTACAATTTGGTTCAAAATATTTCATGATGAAAATTATATATAGAAACAACATGTGTATCAAAAAAAATTAATGGATTTTGTAAGGTTTGAAAATTGATTTTCAACACCCTAGAATTCAAAATGATAAACAAAAACTCAAGAAAATTAGATCCATTTATTATATTTAAAATGTAATAGGGGTATTCCACCATAATTAATTCACATATTAATATAAATAAAATGAGTAAAAAAACTAGAATGAAACTCCCTTAAATGTAGAATATTAATTTGTCTGAATTAAGTCAAATGTGCCCTACCTTCTATCTTTGAAAAGTTTATTTGGTTACCATGTTATTATACTTAAAAAATTTAAACAATTTCATATTATTATATATAATAATATATCATAAACTGATTGAAATCAATGTCTGAGTATGGGACTCATAGTCAAGATGATCCAAGATACAACGTCATTTGGTCTGGAAGAACACTTGATATTTCTTTGGGGGGGGATCCACTACAAATGTTTCTTAACTTTAGTCATGTGTTAACTTGATTAAACATGGCTAGTACACCTTATTATTCAGTCAATCAACCTACTATATGGCCAATTAAATGAACGGTTGATACAAACATTTCTCTTGTGATCAATTGACCTACCATATGAACACTTATACATGTGTCTAGTTCTTTATTTTATTTTGTTGGTTAAGGACTTATTGTATTCCTAGTTACTTCTCACGATCAATGGACATATCATGGGAATTCATCATCCCCTGGGGACATAACAATAGAGATATGTGCAATGACATGTTGATCAAATTGAGAAATATTTCAAATGAATTCCAATAGAGATAGAAAAACAGAATAGATTATTTTTATCTAATAAAATAAATTAAAAGAAAACACCAAAAAATAAAAAGAAAATTGGGTTAGATCCCATAGAACACTGAGTTTATATTCCATATTTAGTCTTTATTCAATGTAAGTTTTCAAGTAAGGATATTGAAACTAAGACCTTTATATTCCATTTAAAGCAGTGTTTTAATTTCAAACCATTTACTGGACTTGGTTTATTCCCATATACAACCAACCCAATATTTATATTTACTACCACTCTCAAAATGGATAAGGGTTCACACAACTTGGTATTTAGTTTATTAGGGAATAAATTCAACCTAGAATTGAATAATAATACCATTCATCTAACCTTAGAGATCATATTCTGAATGATAGATTCATGGATGGATTATTATTTTTTGTTTTAAATTTCATCATTTTTATTGGATTTCATTTTAATTTCCTTAAACTCACTCATCTCAAACAACCTCCTCTCACCATCAGACTTGAAATAAATGATTTGAAACGTCACTACACAATAAGACTTGAAATTAAATTCCATATGTATATGAAATGTATTTCAAAAATTATTCTGTGAATAGAAATACCTATAGGTTTCTTTTAGGTTGTTCTATTTCCCAGAAATATTCCTCTAATTTGATTGAACAATATTTATAAGATATTAAAAATCTGTTTTCCAAAATTGGTTTAATCCATCCCTTATAAATTTCATCTTGGACACTATATTTTGGGTGGTTTGTGGTTCCAGTTCTATGATTACACCCATAGTTCTCTTTTAAATTCTTGAACATAGAATTCTTTAAATGAGTTTTATTATCGATGATGAGTTAATTAGGTATTCAGAACCTTTAAAAGATATTATTTTTTATGATCATGACAACACTAGAAGTAAGGTTATATGGAAGAGACACTACCTCAATCCACTCATACACATAGTTAACAACCATAAATATATACTTATTTATAAAATATGATGGAAATGGTCCCATAAATTCTAGGCCCCATACATAATAAAATTAAACCTTTAGAATATATTTTTTGGAAGCTACTTCCTTCTACCAACATTTCTCAGCCCCTAATATTTTTCACAACCAACAACCAAAGTCTTATTGTCCTTAAATAATTTTTTCCAGTAGAACCCATCTTGTAAGACCATCTAGGAAATCCTTTCACGCCATGTTTTCTAACCTAAGGCGAAGAATGAAAACTATCAATAATAGAAAACATTTCATCCTCAATAACACATATCCCTAAAATTCTATTTGTTCAAATCCTAAAATGAAATGGGTCATCCTAGAAGTATTAATTTTACTTAGAAATTAATTTTTTCCCTTTGTTTTTGTAATAGTTCTTTGGGAATGATTACAATAATAAGAAATTTGGAATAATCTTCAAACTAAGTAGATCCATTCCCTGAGCTAGAAAATAGATGATTATCAGGGAATAAAGTGTTGATTTCTTTTGGTTCTTTATTTTAGGTGATGGGTAACATGGAAATGTGGTTTGAAAACATATTTTAATTGCCTTTATTAGCCATAATTTCCAGAACAAATTCCTATAATTGAATTTTCCTTATCATAATCCTTGTTTTATATTTTTTCTTTTCCAGAATATATTTGAGAGTGTAATGGTTCGTGAAAATGATGAACTTACACCCAATATGATATTACCTTAACTTATCCAAGGAAAACATAACTGCAACCAATCTTATTTTAGTGGTATATACTTTTTTCTTGTAATATTCAAACAACTCACTATAATTGTAAATCACATAAAACCACTTCTATTTTCTTTACCCCAAAATAACTCATAAAATAACATCACTAACATTATTCATCACCATAAAATGTTGTTTCTTGTGAGGTTTAGTTATAATGGATGAGTTTGTGAGTTTATATTTAATAAGGTTAAATGAATATATAAACCTCTCATAAAAGTAAAAGTGGTGTTACATTGACTATCAGTGATCACAAATGCCAGATGATTTTCTAAAAGTCCTTGAAAAATCTATTCTAGAAACAAAACTTTTCTAAGAATTTAATAATTCATTTTAAATTAATAGGTGGTGGTATATTTTCGATCACTTTAATTTTAGAATTATCAAATTCAATACCTACCTTATACACCTTGTGACCTAAAATAATTCCTTCAGTGACAATGAATTGACACTTTTCAAAGTTCAAGACAATATATTTGTCTTGAAAACATTACAAAAATTGGTTCTATATTTTAAAAATACATTTAAAAGTTACTTCCTACAATTTAAGAATAATATATTCAATAATATCAGATAAAATAATAATTATGAATCTCTGGAAAGTGACCGGAGCACTACAAAATCCAAAGAGTATTATTCGGTTAAAAAATATCCCAATTAGAAAAGAGAATGTGCCTTCTATTAATTATATGGTGCTATGGAAATATTGTTGTAACTAGAGAATACAATAAGAAATTAGAAGTACTGATTACCATCCAATATCTAAATCATATAATCTAGTTATGTAATTGGGATGTTCTCTTTCCTAATGGAAGCATTAATTTTCCTATAATCAATGCATACTATCCATTTTTTATCTCCCAACTTTAAATTATTCATTATTATTATTTGTAATAGCTATTACTCCACTCTTATTAGTGTAAAATTGAAAACTATTCCATGGGATATTTTAATATAGGAAAATTTTTCCAACATCACAATATCTAGCTACTTCATCTCTAAATAACTCTTTTATTTTGAGATTCAATATTCTCTATCACTCAACTCTAGGTTCGTGTTTAGGTTACATGGATATTTATTTCATGTAGTAAGAAGAAATAATTCCATTTTTATCCATTATAGACCAACTAATGATAGATTTATACTTTATTATGACATTTAGAAAATTTGTATCTTGACCCTACTCTAAAATAAATGAGATAATAAAAGGTAGTGAAGAGTTTTATCCAAAAAATGAATATTTCAGGTGATCTATAAAATATTTGAGCTTGATTTTTGGTTATTTCTCACTAGAAGGTATATTTTTGGGTTGAGGTGTCACATGTTCTTCAATATGTATCTTAAAGTGAGTGTGAAAATTGGATAATTATTAAATATCAAAACCAAAATTGGATTCTTCATCATTTCTATTCAATATGGAAATAAACTTCCTGGAGTGTCCATAACATATTTAATATTTTTTTAATATGAAAAATTTTATATGTATTATAAGTGTTCTTACTCACACATAACAATAAGTTCCTCCTCCATGTATGAAGTAGAGAATACATCCTAAAAATCCAGAAACAATTACCTATAATCCATAATAGAAAATTGATAAACTAATTATCTCATAAAATCAGAGATAGTGTTTCTAAATATTTCTATTAAAATGTCCAGATTATTATCTCTAAAATCCTAAAAATGTTGGGAAAATTCAATTTTTTCTTCTAGATTAGTTTGGTCAATCACAAGTTCTATATCCAATTCCTGACCAAGATAATCAATTAATCCATCAATTTATATCTTTTGAACTCATTTTTTTTGAAGTGTAGGGTGTTTATAATTTTTAAATACAATAAATTCCTTTTTTTCTCTCCCAAATATTATAAATCAACTTCTGATTATACACATAAATGACAACACCATAGACATAAAATAAATGACTAGAAAAAATTATTTTCACATTCATATCACACTCTATATCTAGAATGAGAAAGCCAGAAGGTAGATAAAACTTACCAACCACGACTAACAGGTCCTTCTAATGGGGCGGGCAAGAGAACTATCAACTAACTAAAGGGTAAGTGTGGTGCGATGTAATTACACAAACCAAAACTATTGAAATAGCGAGTGAAGAGTAACATTAATTCTATCGACAAGGTCTTAAATATAATTTTACATTCCACTATATCCTAAGAAAAATGGTATGGATGTCATTAAAGGATCATAAATTTTAATAGGGATCATGTTTTGAAAGAAAACACCACACTCCCCTTGTGAAATCCTCTATTGCAAATTCTTCCAATGTTTTCCTATTTCAAAATATTTTCTCTAGTCTTTTAAAGTATAAAGAAAATTGAGTTAAATACTTAGTGTATTTAAGGATATTTTTTAGTTTCTTACAAATATTAATAAAATTAAGATGTTTTATTTTATGATTCTTCTTCTTTATTCTTCTAGAAAATGAAATTGTTGGGGGAAAATTATTCACAATTATTGTAATACTATAGTTTCTTCCCTAATATTCTTATTCCATTTATTATGATTATTTAAAAATATATTCCCTAAAAAATTTTAGTAGATTGATTTAGTTTAAATGGATTTCCAGTTTAGATATCCATATTTCCACATTCACTGTTTTTGCAAATTTTGTGTTTCATTTACAACCAAGTTTTCATTGTGTGCAGGATTTGGATATTTTTAACTACCTATTGTGTGTAAAGGAAATTACTATTTATGATACTATTATATTCTCCTAAGTACTAGTTTTATAGGTGTTTATAAGTTTTTTATTTTCTCTAGTGTTCATCGACAAAACTAATTTCCCAAATTCATGTTTCAAATTCTTTAATATAGCATCAGAAAGAGCCTTATCAGAATCATATTTTGCCTTTTTTTTGTAAAATTGGGATTTGAATTTATAAAATTTAGAATCCATTATAGAAAATAGTTAATTCAAAAACCACTATAATTTTCCATGTAAATTAAATAATTATTACTTAGGTTGGTTCTGTAATTACTGCCCAGGCTATTAGAAACCAAGGGGAGTATCCGGACTCAAAAAAGTTTTCTCTCTATAGGAAGGGTTTGGAATATTCCTATAGAATTGATTTTATGTTTTTTAGAATGATTCATTTTTAAGTTTAATTATAGGTCCATAACCAGTGAAATTTGTGTTTTTATGTGACTGAGGAGACATGTCTAAATTTGGAAAACCATACTGAGAATTCCCAACATGAAAAAATGGTGATATTTACCCATAAGTGTGTTTTGATTATTATTATATTAAAAAACATATTATTGGGCTTTAATATATGTAATTATATTTTTTTATCACCTAGAAATTATTATATTTATTTTACATATATGTTTTAATTTTTTTTCAAGTGTTTAAAAAAATTGTTTTATCTCCTCAGTAGTTTTATCAATGAAATCCATTCCATATGATTGATGAACCCAAGTTTTTTTGTATGGAGAAATAATTTTGTAAAATTTTTCCATATGAAATTGTAGTGTACACTGAGTATTGGGGGACTATATAAGTAATCATTTGAATCTATCCCATGTCTCATGGAATAAATCACCCCCAACCAAATGAAAACTATTGATTTTGTTCATAATTTCAGTAGTAATCCTCCTATGATATAATTTCAAGGAAATAGTGTTAAACATATGTCCCAAATATAAATTATATCCTCATATAGATGTTGAAAATAGGTTCTAGAATTTTACTTTTGGAGAAATGAGAATACTCTCAGTTTGAGTACTTCCTCACTAATTCCTCTCAAATGTAGTTGCTAAATCACACAGTAAAGTCCCTGATGATGTCAATAGAGTATTAATTTTTAATTTCATTTAATGATGGAAATAAAGACATCATTAATTTTTATTATCTCATAGTTTCTATACTAAGTTGTAATTTAATTTCATGGTGGGATACTTAAAACTATGGGTAGTTGAAATTCTCTAAGACTTCATCTCTTTAAAAGCCGATGTCAAGGTTTAGGTAGATTAACATTTGAAACTTGTTGGTTATTCAAATTCTCTATATCCTCTTCCATTTTTATTTTCATTATTTTTATTCTATTAGATCTTAAATTTATTTTTATCTTAGGCATAGAGTGATCTATATTTCTAGCAGATAATATTATGGACATACACTCATGTTTTTTAAAAGGGCAAGAAGCACACAACATTTTTTTTAGTTTTTTATTTTATATCAATTTTTCATATTTAATTATATATATGTATATTTATATAATTTATTTTATCAACTTGGGTTCACATAGATTCCCAAACAATAATTCCAAAATAAGATGAGTTGAAACCTAGTTCATTAACTAGACCAGTGTCAGATTAATTATTTATAACCCTAATGAAGACTAGTTTATTAGTGAGAAAAGGTAGATCTACATTGAAGGATTGATAATATGTGTTTCTGAGAACAAAAAATAAATAAATAAAAAGTGGAAACCAAGGTGATTTAAATGGATTTGATGATGAGAAATAATGGGTGTTAGAATGGTAGTCGATCAAAGAACACAAGATCAAGAACAACAATAAGAAATAGATGATGAAAAGAGGAATTAGATTGGATTTTTTTATATATGTTTTCATTTAACCATGAATTTTTGTATGGAATAATATACTAATTAAAATAAGGATATTTTAATTTTTTATAAGGTTAATAAGGGACTTAGTAAATCTTATAATTATTCAACTATAGAACTCACTCGATCACTAAATGTTGAACCAGTTTTCACTAAGTCCAATTTTTCATTAAACACACTGAGCTATTTTTAATCTTGATATTTATATTTGATAATTTTTTTTAACTAAATTCCATCAAGGAAAAAATTAATTAACCGCAAATGTTTTTTAAAATGAGTTTGACATAGAGTGATCAAGAGAGAGAAAATTATAGAAAACTAACATGAATATTGTAATAAAAAATTTCTAGTGTAATCTAATTCACCACAGAGATTTTAGCCAATGACTTTGTTTGATTAAAAAAAATTATAAATTTTTTATAAGAAAATCCTTTAGAAAAATAATATATAAACAGTTAATGATGGAGGAAAATATTTTCTATCCACTAATCAAATTTCTGTCAGTGGTATTAATCCCATATTATTATCCTTCCCCATGATCCTCTCTTCCTTTGATGTCATATATCTAATGATTCTCACCATATTCATATGGATTATAGTTCCCTATATTTAATATATATTTTCTCACCAATATTTTTATAAATATCACAGTCACAACTCCCCGAATGTGTACCTAACATCCATTTGTCATTTTTAGTATATAACATATTCTTTTCAAGTGAATATAGCCGACATCCACAATGTATTATGATCCTCCACACATAGAAAATATACAGAATATTCTTGTGAACTTATGATATCCCATTTCTATTTTTTTGATTTTCTCTATTTTATAATTTTTGGAATTTATGATCTTAAACTCATTTTCTAGGCCTTTGTGCATATTTGACATCTAGTGGGCTTGTGTAATGCCACCATAATACATTTATGTAGAACAATTTACTATTCCTAATAACTTTGATGAAGTTTTAAATTTTTATTTATAGGATTACCTTGATATATCAAATTGTGATTTTCCTTGACCTTTATGTTGGAAGACCAAAACCATTAAAATTCAATGGGACAGATAAAAAACATGCAGGCTGATGGTCCATCCATAAATTCCAAACAAATGTGAGACATAATAATGGGATTGTATTATGCTATAAGGGGGAGACCAATGAGTTCTCGAGGGAATCTTAGTTTATGGGAACACTACTTTGACAAAATATGGGATAATGGTTTAATTTTATATAGATTAGGCTATGATGTACTAGGGTTTAAGGTCATATGACATTGACCAAAAGTTATGTTTAAATTTATGGTCAAAAAACATTTACCAAGGGGTGTTACTTTTAAAGATATATAACTAATAAAAATGGATTTTAAAGTTTAAATATTTTATCTAAGACTAGGAATAATTTACATTTAATGTCATTCTAATAAAAACAAAGGGAGTATTTACCTACTCTGACATGCTAAAAATGTGCATGAAAATGAAAAACTGAAATCCCTAAGATGATATGAGTCATACTCGGTGTGTAAAACAAGTAGTGATAAGAATTAAACCATGCTATATAAGAGTTCCAAGAAGTAGTAGAAATCTTGGGATCAAAGTGTTTCACCCATCACCAATAAAACCCATAAATATAAGAAAAACCACTGTATGTGAAATCATAAGACTAATTTTCCTGACCGGAATATGAGGATACACAATGGGTTAACACTGGGTATTTTAGAACCTTACTTGATCAAAGGAGATGAAGGTGAGGTAAATTGAGACATCCATGGATCAAGTAATGATGGGAGAGGAAGATTGGTTATGGATGACTTCTGACTATGTTTTTGAAATGTTAGTTCCACTATAACACTACTGGAAATGGGAGGAAAAAATGTTGAGTATTACCACTAAACACATTGAAAACATGATTTCCATCATGAATTGGTAGAAAGAAAACTATAAGACATGTACCTTGGAAGGTAGGTCGTACTTTGAAGCATTGTTCCATCACCATAGGGGAGTCTATTAAGAAATTCATGATTGATGGGGATATAAACCTAGGAAGCCCAAAGTTGGTTTGTGAAAGGAAGTGTGATGATCAAGTAGTGTTCAGACACTATATGGGATACACCGTTGTGTATTGTACATACTAACATGTGTACCAATGAAATCAATGTGGCATATAGGCTTGTGTGCTTATAACTAATCAAAGGATCCAAAACCATGGGAGTATGTTAGAATAGTTTTATATAGTCCCTTGGGAAGACCAAATATGTTCCTAAAGATGGATATTTTATGGTCATATAGCTCATACAGTTTGATGGGTTTTGGTTTAATGTCATCAAATATAGATCTTGATGGTTTTGGTATTTAAGGTCGTACTACATAGACTATATGAAGAGACACCTTGTCTATTTAGGGTGAATCAAAACCAATTATAGTGTGGATTGTCTCTAAAGTATATTCATATAGATTATTTTCATTATGTATAGACCATTTGAGGTTCCTTTTATGATCATGCATCTAGAACCAAGGCTATTATTGGCACGAACTATGCCGAGATTCCATCCAACCCAACATCTGACCCAGTCGGTGACATGAACAGAAGGGAATTCCTGATCCCCATGGGATGAAAACTAGTGTTGGGAATCAAATTAATCACAACGAGAATGATTTTCCCCCAACAAACTAGGATCAAATAAAAAAATAGAACATGTGGAAGAACAAATAAATACCGAATCTCAAATAAATATAATAAATTGATTCAAATACAACAATTAAACAAAATAGAAACTAAATAAAAATATAAAACTCAACCATGAAACACATTCTCCACATGATCTCTTGGTCACCACCAACCACAAGACCAACCAGATCCAAAGGAAAATGACCGAAATAAAATCCTTTACTTAATAAAAATATCGGGTTTACCAAAGATGAGTGGAATAATTTGGGTGTTAGGTTCACAGTTCATTAGGTTATCATCATAGATTCTATGAATTTCCTTTTCCTAGATAGTCCAAAAATACTAATTTGAAAATAAATTTATAAGGTAGGCTTTTAAAATGTTTAAATATCTACATAAAACATTATACAAATTCTCTTTTTAAAACAACACATAGAGATTTAATTTTTAAAAATAGTTTCAAATTCCACAACCCAGTTCTAAAACCAAAACCCAAGTTAAATCCATAACAATAAATAAAAAGAGGGTTTTTAGAAAGTAAAGGAAACCAAACAAGCAGATAGAAAATAACATGGATAATATCTAAAGTGCAATAGAAATAAATGGAACACATAGATATATTATAATGGTAATTTTCTAAATATCCCAAGATATATCCATAGATGTACTCAGATCAGACTCACCTACATGCATATGGTGTAGTTTTATAATCAATAACCAACTGGACTCTCTAAACTATTAAATATAGTGGCACATCCCACCTAGCCTTATAAATTCAAGGGGGTACCAACCCATCTAATTATGGTTGAAAATTAACCATCACTCAGACCTCTAGATGATGGCTATGAAACCCATGATAGTAATAGTGATACAGATTGGAAATATAATCTATTTCACACATGGCTCACATATCATTCTAGCACCGCACTTGCCTGCCCCAACCATCGACACCACCTAAATGGTAACCCAAACTCGGGAAATCCTCCATAGGGATACCTATCTCATATAAAAATCTATCCAGAATTTGTAATTAGGAATTCACATTACGTCACATCACATTAAAACCAATATTTCCAAAACATTGCAATATAACAACCAGGATTCACCGAACCATTTCCAAAACTATAGTGTCACATACAACAATATTAAAAGTTCCAAATTTCCATATATTCAAATAATTCACCAAGACATATTTCAAAATTCCAAATGGGATTAAATTTATGAAACACCTTTGAAGTCACATTTAAGACCACTAGAAGCACCAATATACCATTCAAAAACCAAGGAACCATTTTAGATAAAATAGGGGAAGGAGAGGGTAAGCCTTTAAAAAATTATGGTTCAAGGGAGAACCATGTTTTTCAAGGTTCCAAACAGGCCTTAAAAAACCATTAAGATCCCACACATTCCAAAAATAATCTAAAAATAATTTACAAACATAGATCACTTAGAAATACTTTTAAGAAAACTCAAACCAATATTCTATGCCATTCATGTATTTATGAAATCATCCAAGAACCTTTTATAAAGAAATACCACATGATTTTAAATCAACAGAACAATTCACCACACAAAATCCACCCATTTCCACATATAACACCCAAGTCACAATCCAACCAAATTAATAAAACATAACCAAGGGAAACACCACTCAAATCACCCAATTTCACTTTAAATGCTCTGTTGACATTTTATCAAACACATTTCATGCATTTAACATAGGCCTAATCAAATAATCTATTTTTATAACCCTTTATCACCCATATATTATCATGAAAATACCCTAAAAAATTATACCAAAGAATCAAAAGAAAGAAAATCACATTTATAATTTTTTTAGGGAAGCTCAAGAATCAAATAGAATGTGATTGAATTGAAATGGACGAAAACACCTACCTTAATAATGTGTGAATGAAACCAAAATGTAAAATAAGGGATAACCAAGCTTGAGGGACAATACAAACACCTTAATATCCAAGAAAGAAAATCATATACCAAACCTAACCCTTAAGGTTATTCCAGGAGGGAAAACCCACTAATAAACACCAAAAAAAGATGGATAAGGGAGAGGGAAGGGGGAAATCAACCAAAAACCAAATAAATCTCACCGTGTAACCTTCATGGGGATTAAAAAATGGAAGGTAAGAAAATGAGGAGGAGCTTGGAGGACCCTCTGGTGTGACTTGGTCAAACACGGAGAGGAAATCCCAATTTGGAGTTACATGAATGGAGAGGAAAACATGGAATTTAATATTTTTAAAAATCTGGGCAGTTCGCACAGATTTTATGCATAGTTTGACAAACTATGTTCAAACTATGTAGTCAACACTATCCAAATAGACAAAACCTCACACATAGTTGTTGCACGGTTTCCTAAACTGTGAACAACCCGTGTGCCTTACCTCTGGTTACCAAAACCAGTCACACAGTTACTTGGGTGAGTCCGCACAATTTACCTTAACTGTGATCCAAACATGGGACACTTTCTTCCAAGCCCAACACTTCAAATTTTAAATAAAAAAATTAAAACTTAAAAACATGCCTCAACCTAAACCTCAACTAAAAGATCTAATACTAAGAAAAGAATAAAATAATGTAATTCCAAAGTCCTGGATGTGACAATTCTCCCCACCACAAAAACATTCTTCACCAAAAAAATCACCAAGTTGAAATATAAGAAAAAATTATTCTGAAATCTGAAACAAGTTGAAAAAAACACTAACCTTCGAGTGACCTTTCAATTAACATGCCACACCATACCATATCTAGAGAAAACCATAACCTATTGAACAACAGAGATAACATGAGAGTGTTCTCCCCACCACAAGAACCCAACTAACACCATGACATGACATAGGATCATTCCAACGTGGAAAATCTCAAAAAAATAACTACCTCAGGGTGACCAGAGAAGGAACGAGGGAACTATCAACAAGAACCAAGACCTCCCATACCTAGTGGAGACTCCCTGAAAAGATCCAAACCAAACAATGAACAAAACCATCATTCAACAAATCACTCAAGAGATTCAAACCCCCAACACAAGGGGAACCCTTGAGAAGGACTCAAAACAAACAGTGAAATGAAACTCAATTCCTCAATTCCATGAGACTCAAGTATCACCAATTGATCAAAACTACTAACTAGAACCATTATGTGAAAAAAATGGGTAGCACCCACCAAAGGGGTACAAAACATAGACTTGCATTAAAAGGGAACAAATACTCGAATAACAATGAACAAAACCACTAATAATATTAAAAAAATAAGGAAATTACAACCTAAAAGAAAACTAAAAAGTTGAAAATTTAACTATCCCTAATCCAGCACTAGATACAGGAACTGGGCCAAGGTTTCCCACACCCCTAGAAATTCCTGATTGAGCGTGAGCTTCACTTTAAGGCCTATGGATAGAGCCCTGATGTATGAAGCATATAATATTTTACATCTAGACTCTAACATCCTCCAATAAACACTTATTATTTAGGAATTTATTCATAAAAAATTATCTAGGTGACCCAAATGGACACACCGATGATAATTCTTTGGAGGATTACGACACGATGACTTAAAATGCCCAACTTGACCAAACTGAAAATATACGAGTGAATGGTTTGATGAATGAGAATATAGAACCAATGAAGGAGACTCATCAAGAACATGTTCCTCTATTATAAACCTCTCACCGTATAGGGAACCTTCAGGAGGACCAAGAGAAAATGGCTCATCAGCCACCACCAACTACACTCTAAGAACCAATTTAGATAAGAACACCTCATCCACCAGCTTCCCAGACTGGACTTCATTAGATGAGATAACTCTTTCCATGATCTCTAGAAGGAGACCTGTTAGGTCCATAAGGCTGAATACCCATGGGGGGGGGGTGAATCAGGGTATGAAAAATTTAAAATTAAAGCCCGTTCTGATCTTGTTTCACTATTAAGAAAAACACTCTTCTCTCTCTTTCCTGTTGCACAATATAAATAGAAAGTAAAGCATGCATAGGACATATCAATTTTTACTTGGTTCAACCTCACTGGGCTACGTCCAAGGAGCATACACCAGAAATGTGCCGATGTACCAAATCCATGATAATCACACTGATATTTACAAAGTTCGGGATAAATCACTTCTATTCCCAGTCTCACTGCCTTTACAATGTTTAGGGTCAACTCACTACTTTCACAAGGGTCAATCCCTGTTTCTCTCTCTCTGACTCACTATCGGTGGAGAGGATCACCTTCTTCCTCTTCCTTTTCTCACTGCTCTGGAAAGGATCCACTCATAGTTTATAGACCTGTAGGTATTTTCATTATCACTAATGAATACATCCTCTATTGTATGTAGATGCTCTGTTGAAGTTCAACCTTCACCCGTAGATGAATCTCACTTTGCACTGAAGGTATCAGGAAATCTTCTAGCTTCCACGCAGCCCTGAATCACTTCCGTGAATCAACCTTACCTGGAACGCTTCTCTAATCCAGCATGAAAGTATCGACACACAGGTTATAACTGGTGCACACATCCACCTCAACCACTTGCGTGACACAAGCTTCTGTAACTCCAAACTTGCGCGACTCACACCCTTTTACGCCCAAACCAATAATGACGTGCAACCAACAACTTTCGCGCTTCTTCAAAACTTGCGCACAAGTTCACCTGAAAAACTTGCATGACACCCCCTTCCTCAACTCGAGACTTGGGTGACACACTTACTTCCTCACCCAAACCACCTTAGGTGCGCAACTATCACCAGGCGCGCAACAACCACCGGGCGCACAACTTCTACTTGTGCGACCACACACCACTTGCGCGACCACCACACCTGCGCGACGAGAGCTCTGATTTTTCTAAGTGTTGAACTCTACCCCGAATGAGGAGGGGTCGACCTCTATTTATAGGCATTTGGATACCCTGCGTGATGGTGTGAAAGTCTCCCCTCAGCGCGCAAGTTTCAGTGTGAAAGTCTCTGCCACGCGAATCACTTGCGCAACCAACCCTAAAAATTGGGCGCCCCTTTTCCCTTTTCCATATTTTGATGTTATGATCATGAAAAACATATGGAGCACAAGTTTCAAAGCCTCTAAGACCTCGGCACACAAGTCCCTTTTCCAAAAAAATTTCCCCATTTTTCCATTTTCAGGCCCAAAAATTTGGCGAACACTAGAAAACAATGCCACCTTGTATATTCTCTTTTCGTATTGCCTCCAGATCATCCATTCCTTTGTCAAAGTTCTTGAATCAAACATGGATTGTTAACCACATCCCTTGAACTTGACATGCCACCATGAAATCCCCTTTTTCAACAAATTTGTACGTCATGGTTTTCTTTGTCAACAATCAAAACACAGATGTTCACTTTGTCAACAAACAAAATCACCTCAAAAATGCTTCAATGATACCTTGAGGGATTTTTTCCCAACAATACCCCCTTTGGGTTTGTTGAAAACTCTTCCATAAAAAGATACATCTTTAATTCTTCTGCGACCATTCGCCTATTTCGATTTTGATAGCGATCAAGGATTTACTCAACATATACTCTAATCCCACATGAGAAATGATCGACATGAGAAACAAGAGTAAATGAGATGTACATAAATGAATCACTTAAACTTTTACACCCACTATTGACACCAAACTGATTCCAATTTTTGGAAATATTCTCACCACATTCCAACACCACTCTTCTACTTTTATCATGATCCTCAGCTGTCGTGATATTTATTATTTGATAGATCACTTCTAGCATCGTCAGATTTAATACGCTCCCCCTATCTGCTCACATCTTTAATTCTTGTCAGCTAAAAATCCTCTTTAGCACTATTCCTGTGTTGTCCAAGCTAAGCTCTGGCTAAGCACTTTGAACCAGCTTCAAAACCCCCTATCTGGCTGCTCCACCTATCAGCTTCTCCCTGTATCTATCATGATTTCTCAAATAGCCACGCTGTCTCCCCCTTGAACAATCACTATTTTCTCCCCCTTTGTCAACGAACCCAAAGGTTACTCTTTTGCAGTCTATAACAGAGTAGAGAACACATATCATCACATTATGGAAAAACACATCATACCTCGGGGAGAGGGGGGGGGGGGGTTCCACATCCACACTCTTTTAAGTGCAGGGAGTCGACTGAACTCCCAGAGCCAGTCAGTGCCTTTCAAACTCCTCCTTGGGTAAGGCCTTTTTCAAAATATCTACAACCTGTAGCTCTGTAGGCACATACTCCAACTTCACGATTCCATGATCAACCTTATCCTTGATAAAATGATACTTTATCTCAATGTGATTTGTCCTTGAGTGATGGACATGATTTTCTCTGAGATTTATAGCACCTGAGTTATCACACTGGATTCCAACTAGAGACTTCACTTCAACTCCCATATCTTCAAGCTGCTGTTTCATCCACAATTACTGTGTGCATTCTTGAGTGGCCGCAATATACTCAGCCTCTGCGGTGCTAAATGAAATGAAATCTTTCTTCTTTCTTATCCAAGAAATACACAATCTACCAAGATATAATTCACCTCCTGACATTGATTTTCTGTCATCTACTGATCTAGCCCAATCTGCATCTGTGTAGCCCAATAACACTGATTGAGATTTTTCATTATACATCTGACCGAAATCCACGGTGCTTTTGATATACCGAAGTATTCTTTTCAATACGATCATGTGTATTTCCTTGGGATTACTCTAATATCTTGCTACTTGGAATGTGGTGAAAACAATGTCAGGCCTTGTTGTGGTCAAGTACAACAAACTTCCAATAATTTTCCGGTATTCTGTGATATTAACTACCTTTACATCCTCATCTTTTGATAATTTCATCCGGGTAGCAACCAGAGTCTGCATCTCCTTGGAATTATCCATTCCAAACCTTCTTAGAACCTCCTTGGAGTATTTGTATTGAGAAATGAAAGTGCCAATACATCCTTGTGTCACCAGTAAACCAAGGAAAAACTTTAGCTCTCCAATCATTAACATTTCAAACTCAGTTTTCATGAATTATGAAAAATGTCTACATTGAGTTTCATCTGATCCGCCAAATATTATGTCATCGACATAAACCAACACAATCATCCTTTTATTACTATTACTGCTGAAATAGATATTGTAATCAACTCCTCCATGATGGAAACTAAGCTTCTTCAAATACTGATCAAGCCTTGAGTACCAAGCTCTTGGTTCTTGTTTCAACCCATACATTGCCTTCTTCAGTTTGCAAACCTTGTTCTCATCATAATGAATGTGAAAACCATCTAGATTCTAAATATACACTTCCTCCTCTAGAATCCCATTCAATAATGCAGATTTGACATCCATCTGGAACACTTTGAACTTTCGTTGCACTGCAATGGCTTGGAATAATCTGATTGTCTCCATCCTTGCAACCGGTGAAAATATCTCATCAACATATATTCCCTCTATCTGGGAGTATCCTTTGCACAGTAGTCGTGCTTTTTTTCAAACCACTATTACATATTCATTCATCTTGTTGCGATAGACCCATTTAGCCGCGATGACATTCTTATCTGCAAGCCTCGATACAATCTCCCACATCTGGTTCTTCTAAATCCGATCAAGCTCTTCATTCATAGCCTGAACCCAATTTTCATCTTCAGCTACATCAACAATGAATTTCGGCTCTACCTGATATAGGAAAGATGTCTGATAAAGTGAATTCATTATTCTTGTCTGAACTGGAGCTTCCTGATCACCAATGATATTCTGTCTATCAATTTCAGCTCGGCTCTTTGGCTTCCTTGTAGACAAAGACTTGACACATTCTTGTTCATCATCAGTGTCTTCTTCGGAATTAGCATCAACCACTTCTTCTCCTCCTGCATTTCTTACCTCCTCGTCACTTTTATCCAGAAATTGTTCACTGATTCATTGATTATTCTGTTCATCTTCTACTATAGTGACATCATTGCTCTCAATAAATTTTCCCAGCCTTTTGTTGAAGCATTTATACGCTTTTCTTTTACCTAAGTGGCCAAGGAATATCCCCTCATCTCCTCCTGACTAACACTTACTATGATTTTATTTTTTGATAATTAAACACTTACTTCTAAATATTCAAAAATATTTCAATGTTGTCTTCTTTATGTACCACATTTCATACGGAGTCTTTCCTTCCTTCAGACACAACAGAGACCTGTTAGAAATATAGACCGATTTCAAAACTGCTTCCTTCCAAAATTTCTCTAGTAGGTCATTTTCAATAAGCATTGTTCTGGCCACGTTTTTGATGATCCAATTTATCCTTTCAACTACTCCATTCTGTTGGGGAGTTCTTACTAATTAAACTTGATGGATTATCCCGTTTTTCTCAAGATAGTATTCCACATGACTGTTTTTGAATTCTATACCATTATTAGTATGAAACTTCAGAACTTTCTGCCCAAGAATCCTTTATGATTCCTTCTTATACTACTTGATACAACTGAACACTTTTGTCTTATGAGTAATGACAAATACCCAAGCCATTCTGCTATAATCATCAATGAAAAGGACATAATACCTTATCCCATTTATGGATCGTGGTGAGATAGGTCCACAAGCATCAACATGCACCAATTCGAGCACTCTGGTTGATTTCTGTTCCTTTGGCTTGTATGTCTTTATGATGATATTCCCTTGTTGGCAAACATCGCACGTATGAGTGCGATCATGTGATAATTTGGGAAGGTCTCTAGCAGCATCACTTTTTACAAGATCTTCCATAGATGGTTGAAATAGATGACCAAGTCGCTTATGACACAACATGTTTTCTTCCTCTCTGGATAAGAGACACATATCTTCTTCCCCAATTACAAGGTAAAGATTTCCCTTTGTCCTTTTTCACAGTAGAACAACTGGTCGATATTTTCCTTTCACAACACACATCTTCTTGTTAAATCATATAGAGTGCCCAGAGTCACATAGTTGACTGACACTGATCAAGTTATGACTGAGGCCCTCTACTACTAAGATATCAGCACGTCTCATTTCTTTTCCCCCAAATTTAGCCTTTTCAGAACCAATAAACTTCAGCCCTTCATCATTCCCAAACTTGACAACACCTTCTTTGTCATATTTAATGCCTATAATGAGATCCTTGTTACCTTTCATATGGGATGTGCAAACACTATCAAGGATCCATAATCCTGAACGATATGAAGCTTTAAGGGCAATTTCTGCAACTACTGCGTTCTCATCCTTTTTCTTTTTGATCCATGTCTTCGAATTTACACTTAGTGTGGTTTGGAGAAGTTGATCTTCCTTAGAGTGTGATGAAGGATCTTCATCCTATAGATCTGCAAATCGATTTTCTGTTTTCAGCTCACTTGTTGATTCCCTAACTTGCTGCTTATGACTTCTTGAGTTTTGTTTTGGCACATTTCTTTGAATGATTGATGTGCAATATCTAGCCATGTGACCAAATCCTCCACACCAAAAACAATTACCTTCAAAGGATGTTTTATAAAATTGAGCTCTGTTTGGTTGCCACTGTTTTTCTTGTGCCCTTCGGTATCTCTTGGCTATAGAACTCCCATTCCGTAAGTGTCCCATATTTCTATAGCAATAGAACCTAATGTAATGAGCATTCCTGTTTGTCACTTCTGCACTACTGGTTTTCCCTTGGGATCTACAAATATTCTGATTTTGTTTCTTACCCAAATCAATCTTCATTATCAGAGAAGGTTCTTGCGGTTTTTCTTCATCTATGACCGCTTTCTATTTTTTTTCATGTCCCATACCATTCCTATCTTTGGAACACGACTGTTTCTTCTTTTCCACTGGAGTTCTGTGCTCCACTTCTTTCTATTCCGTCTTCTGAATAATTTGTTTTTTTGGAACTGTACTAGGTGTCACGAGTTTTTCTTGATCCTTAATCCTTTTTCGCAGACCAACAACTTATTTTTCAATTTATTTGATACGTTTGACCTGCTCCTTTCTAGTATTAGTCAAACAATCGATTTCATTCTTTTGTTCTTCAATTTTAATCTTATACTCAACAATATTTTCTAAGCTCTCTGGTGTTGACGATTTTAGTTTTTCAATTTCTTCTAACAGATCATACTTTTCTTCATCCTATTGTTCCATATAGATTTTGGCATCACAAACCACTTTATTGGATTTCTTCATTTTGGCTCTCCAAACGTCTATCTACTCAAGAGCTTCTTCCAATTCGGCTTCCATATCAACTCTTCCTTCAACTTCTTCCTCTTCTTCTACAACGTCATTTTCTTCTTTTTGAGAACTACTTATGACCGCCACCATATAATTTTCCCCACGATCTTTTCAATTTTCTATCTCTTCACCTTTTCAACCTCAGACTCATCTGAACATTCATAGTCTTGTGAAATAAGATTTCTTTTCTTGAATAAATTTCTCTTTAACTGTTTCTTTCCTTTCACATAGGCTGAAGACTTCTTTTTGGGAATTTCATCTTCATCATCTTCATCATCTTGAGAATTATTTGGGCATCTTGCAGCGAGATGTCCAACCTTCCCACATTTAAAGCATGCAAGTGGGAGTTTCCCTTTAAACTTTCCTTTTCCTCTATGAAGGTTTGAGGAAAGGAATGACATCACTTCATCTGTCTCTTCATTCTCCTGAGATTATTCAATGGTGAGATTCTTCATGGACTTAAATGCCACCTCCTTGGATTTACCATTTTCCATAGAATCATTGTCATCATTCCTCATTTCATATTCAACAAGGGTACTGTGCAGGTTATCCAACGTCAGCTCTTTTGGGTCTTTATCTTCCAAGACTGATACTTTCGAATTAAACCGAGGTGGAAGTTTCCTTAAGATACGCTTCATGGTCTTTATATCTTCGATGACTTCTCCAAGACCCCGCATGTCTTCCACAACAACATTTACCCTGTCGAAAAATGCATCAACAGATTCATTCAGGCTCATTCTCAGATCTTCATACTTGTTCCACAGAACTGGCAGCTTGGACTCTTTGACTTTTGTATCCCCTTCATACATATTCAAAATCCTTTCCCACATAGCATGTGACATTTTTCATGATATCACCTTTGTATTGATAGAATTTGAAAGGGATCCACCTAAAGCATTAATACCCTTCGCGTCAGCATCTAGCTCCCTTCTATCAGCTTTTGATAATGCTCCACTATTGATGTCCGCCGAGATACCATGCATAGCTACTGAAAACACATCCATTCCCAAAGATCGGAAATAGTGTTGAATTAGATTCTTCCATATCTGAAAATTACTTCCATCGAAGATCAGAATCCCTTTATGATTAGTGACCTCCATTGAGAGAAGAACTAATATCAACCTTTCCCTCTGATACCAATTGTTAGGTCCACAAGGCTGAATACCCTAAGAGGGGGGTGAATTAGGGTATAGAAAATTTAAAATTAAAGCCCGTTCTGATCTTGTTTCACTGTTAAGAAAAACACTCTTCTCTCTCTTTCCCATTGCAGAATATAAACAGAAAGTAAAGAATGCACAAGACACATCAATTTTTACTTGGTTCACCATCACCAGGCTACGTCCAAGGAGCATACACCGGCAATGTGCCGATGTACCAAATACACTAAAAGAACACTGCTGTTTACAAGGTTAGGGATATATCAATTTTATTCCCAGGATCACTACCTATACAATGTTTAGGGTCATCTCACTGCTTTCCCAAGGGTCACTCCTTGTTTCTCTCTCTCTGACTCACTACCGGTGGAGAGGATCACCTTCTTCCTCTTCCTTTTCTCACTGCTCTAGAAAGGATCCACTCACAGTTAATAGACCTGTAGGCCTATTCATTATCACTAATGAATACATCCTCTATTGTATGTAGATGCTCTGTTGAAGTTCAACCTTCACCCATAGATGAATCTCACTTTGCACCGAAGGTATCAGGAAATCTTCCAGCTTCCATGTAGCCCTGAATCACTGCCATGAATCAACCTTACCTGGTGACCTTCTCTAAGATAGAACACAAGTATCAGCGTGCATGTTATAACTGGAATGAAATTCCACCTCAACCACTTGCACGACACAAGCTTCTGTAACTCCAAACTTGCACGACTCACACCCTTTTACACCCAAACCAATAATGGCGCACAACCAACAACATTCGCTCTTCTTCAAAACTGGTGCGCAATTTCACCTCAACAACTTGCGCGACACCCCCTTATTTAACTCAAGACTTGGGAGACTCACTTCCTTCCTAGAACAAACCACCTTAGGCATGCAACTATCACCGGGCGCACAACTACCACCGGGCGCGCAACTTCTACTTGCGCGACCACACACCACTTACGCGACCACCAAACCTGCGCGATGGGAGCTCTGATTTTTCTAAGGGTTGAAATCTACCCTAAATGAGGAGGGGTAGACCTCTATTTATAGGCATTTGGACACCCTGCACGATGGTGCACAAGTCTCCCCTCAGCACGCAAGTTTCAGCTAGCAAGTCTCTGCCGCTCGAATCACTTGCGTGACCTGCAACCCTAAAACTTGGGCGCCCCTTTTCCATTTGTCATATTTTGATGTTATGATCTTGAAAAACATACGGTGAACAAGTTTCCAATCCTCCAAGACCTAGGTGCGAAAGTACCTTTTCCAAAAACACTTTTCTCCATTTTTCAATTTTCAAGCCCAAAAATCTGGCAAACATTGGAAAACAACGCCACCTTTTATCTGCTCTTTTTGTACCACCTCCAGATCATCCATTCCTTTGTCGAAATTCTTGAATCAAACATGGATCGTTAACCACATCCCTTGAACTCGACATTCCACCATGAAATACCCTTTTTCAACAAATTTGTACGTCATGGTTTGCTTTTTCAATAATCACAACACATATGTTCACTTTTTCAACAAACATAATCACCTCAAAAATGATTCAATGATACCTTGAGGAATTTTTTCCCAATAAGACCCAAAATGAAAAGATAATCCCTTAACAGATCTCATGATGAAATATTTGAGGAGAAATAAACTTGCTCCTCAAAATGTTCACCATAGGCCTTCACTATCTGATGGCCTTACTGAATACTCATGAGCTCTTCCACTTTCATCATATTCACCTCCTTAGGTATAAACCATCAGAAAAAATAGACTTAAAAACTACCCAAGTCATGATAAATTTCACTAAAAATGGAGAAAAAATCTTCCACTGATCCAATGTTGGAACCTTAAACAAACCCAGAACAACACGCACTCTTACAACTTCAATATTTCCAAATGATCTGAAGACACTCCCAACTTCCTCAGTCCATTCCACTACCTCTAACAGACAATGATCACCATGATATACCATAAACAATCGATAAGACCTAGAAATTGGGCAATACCCATTAGAAAATTTTGGGACCTCTCTGGGCGGTATATTCTAAACAAAACAAGGAGAAAAAAACCAAAATCAACATCAATTCGAAACAAAACCAAAATGAATATCTCAGGCCAGAATAACATGCCCACCATCCAAACACATACAAGAACAACAAAAAAAATCACTTTTTGGAAAACCACCCTTCTTCAGTTTAATTTTTAATACTGAATTATTCCAAGGATTCATTTCACAAACAAAACCCACTTGACCAAAAAGAGCAATTTATGAAATAATTTTCTCATTCAAAACCATTTTAGGAAAACCAAGACAACTATAAATTTCACCTACCCACCCATGGAATCCAATGAACCATCACATATGTGTTCATTCACTTCCACTTACATTATCCATGCAATCTCACTTTCCACACATACATGCACACATACAAACATTTATATTGAATTACGAGTGAAACACTCACCACTTTATCATCGAGCCCAAATATTTCCCAAATTTTTGAACCAAATCAAATTATCTTTTGATAAATTATTTCAACTTTCAATCCAAAACTATTTGGAAGGAATCATTTCTATTTAAAAAAAGTTTTCATTTTAAAATATTACATACACCCACCAAAACCAAAATAAAACACAACCCACACTAGACTACCGAAATAAGAAACCACTATCCATACCTAAATCAGCAACATGGTTTGTGGTCCATGCCTTAAGTAGGCATTAAAAACTAAAAAGACCTTGAACCATGCACTTGGACTCCACATGGGCCACTACTCCCTGTGAGATAACAACATGACTCTAGCTCTCCTCCATTGTTATTACTCAATACAAAAAATTACAAATGACTCAAATCTCAAACAACCCATGACAACTAGAGGATTAGAACATGAAAGGGTTCATCAAGCACTTCCCGTACTTACCCCTACATCAGAATGGTCCTAATATCTGAACTACTGGACAACCCAAATATCATGGTCTGGCTCTGATACCATTTTTCACAAACCAAGATCAAAATCCATCCAACCTAACACCCTACCCAGTCAGAGACATGGGTCGATGGGCGTTCCCAATCCCCACAGGTTGCAACAAGTTATAGGCATCAAAGTAATCACAAGAGGAATGATTTTACCAAACAAACTAAGATCAAATAAATAAAAATAACATATAGAAGAAACAATAAATTCTGAATCTCAAATAAATATAAATAATATATACAAATACAACAAATGAAAAAAATACAAACTAAATACAGAACTCTAGCTCAACAACATAACACATTCTCTACATGACCTATTGGTCACCACCAAACACAAGACCAACTAGCTCTAATGGAAAGTGACAAAACCAGAAACCGATACCTACAAAACATATTGGTTCTGCCCATGTGGAGTGGTAAAAGTAGTGTGTGAGTTTTACATCTTAGTAGGTTATCACCACATAGTCCATGAATTTCCTATACTGAGATAATACACAAACACTAGTTTGAAAATACATTCAGAAGGTGGGATTTTAGATTGTTTAAAAAACTAAATAAAACATTCTAAATATTATCTTTAAAAAAACACATACATATTTCCTTTTTAAAATCAATTTCTCTTTCCACAACCCAGTTCTAAAACCAAAACCCAAGTTAAATCCATACCAAGCAATAAAAATGTGTTATGTAGAAAGTAAAAGATACCAAACAAGTAGGTAGATATTAACAAGGCCAATATCCAAAGTGAAATGAAAATAAACATAACAAGAGTATAAATAATCATGAGAATTTTATAAACATCCCTCGTGTGATCCATGAACATAATCAGATCAGAACAACCTTTCGACATATGGTGTTGCTCCATAGTCAATAACAAACTGGCTAATCTAAACTAGCCAATCCAGTGGCACGTCCCACATAGCCCTATAATGTCAAGGGGATAGAAAACCATCTTATTAGGGTCGATAAGTAACCATAATTTTATCATATATATAACACCCACAATACCTGTGATAGTAATAGAGATATAGAGTGGAAAGAGAGGCCCTCACACACGTGTCTCACTTGACCTTCTGCCACTGCACATGCCTACCCCAACCACCAAAACTACCCACATGAAAACCCACTCATGAGAAATCCTCAATAGGGGTGCTGTTATAACACAAAAATCCATTCACAAGTACCAATCAAGCCTTCAAATCACATCACATAAAAACCAACCTTTCCAAAACATCACAAAGTATCAACCAGAATTTTAAAATTTCTGATCCAAATTCATTTATAGAACCATTTCTAAACTAGAGTGCAACGTGCAACATTATGAAATGTTACAAATGAGCATTTATTTCAGTCATTAATGAAGACATGTCTCAAAATTCTAGATGGGACAAACATTTAAAAACACCTTTTAAGTCACATTTAAAACCACTTGAAGCACTAATACACCATTTAGAAATCTAGGAACCATTTTGCAGAAAACAAGGGGAAGGGGAGGGGAGCCGTTGGAAAACCATGGTCGAATGTTGAAGAAAGTTTATCAAAGTTCCAAACTGGACTTAAGAAACAATTAAGATCCCTCACATACCCAAAATAATCTAAAAATCATTTAAAAATACAAAATACTTATAAATACATTTAAGAAAACTGAAACTTACATTCGATTCCATTCAAGTATTTATGAAATCACCTAAAAACCATTTTATAAAGAAACACCACATGATTTTAAATAAGCAAAAAAAGTCACCACATAAAAGTCACCACTTTCTACATATAACACCCAACTCACAATCCAACCAAATTAATAAAACATAACCAAGTGAAAAAACCACTTAAATCACCTAATTTAACTTTAAAAGCTCAGTTGACATTTTATTAAACACCTTGTATGAATTTTACATAGGGCTAATCAAATAAACCCTTTTTAAAACCCTTTCACACCCATATATCATCATAAATATACCATGAAAAATTATACCTAATCCTCGCATGTAAGAAAATAACATTTATAGTTTATTTTTGGAAGCTCAAGAATCAAATGGAATGTGACGAAAAGGAAATGGACGGAAACAACTACCTCAAATATGATCAAAGGAAAACAAACTTGAGAGAAGGGAAAATTGGGCTCAAGGGACAATATGCACACCCTAACATAAAAGAAATCAAAGAAGACACAAACCCTAAACATTATGTTTTATCCAAGAGGGAAACCCCATCATGAAACACTAAGAAATTGAGTGATAAGGGAGGTATAAGGGAAAAATCAACCAAAAACCAAAGGAATATCACCTTTGAACTATCAAGGGTATTAAAAAATTGAAGGTAAGAATAGGAGGAGGGGAATAGAGGAAACCCTAGTGTGCCTAGATTGAACAAGAGGAGGAAATCCCAATTTGGAGTTAAAATGATGGATGTAAAAAACTTTAATTTCATATTTTTATGAATCTGGGAAGCTCCCATGGTTTTTCTACATAGTTTGACAAACCATACGCAAATCATGTGGTTGGAAATATCCAAATGGACATGAACTCATGAAATATTTCCTCAAGGTTTACTAAACCATGCTAAGCCCATTCACCTTACCCCGGGTTACTATAACAAGACACACAATTACCTGGGTGAGTTTGAATAGATTCCTTTAATTGTGCGATAACCATGCACCACTTGTTCCCAAGAACAACACTTTAATTTTTCAATAAAAGCACAAAAATTAAAACTGAGACTCAACTTGAACCTCAAACAAAATATACAAATCCAAAAAAAGAATAAAATAAAAGAATTCCAAAGTTAGGGGTGTGAAAGTTATATTTAAAATCACATGAAAACTAGGATAATCATGTAGTTTAATGTACCATAGTGAGGATGAAGAGATATATAGTTTATAATCTTACATATATAACTAATGAGAGGGTTATTTTGGAAATATTTATTATGGTAGGTGCCAAGATAAAACCTAATGTATATTGGAATCCTAGACACCTTGACTTGGAACTAAGTAAGTGTCAGAAGTTTAAGGTCCCGATGCTTAGGGAATCCTCATAGAAAGTAGTATTATATTGGAATTGAGTGGGAAAAGGTGACTTAGTGAGGTAAATTCATGCTGTAACACCATGACCTAAAAAACCAAGTGTGGGATGGAGAGCCATAAGAACTTATGCTTACCTCCTCTTAGGTAAGAGGCTAACGAATAGAAGTGATGGTTCAAACTCCATATTTGGGGAGAATATTCAACTATAGTCATATCCATATAACCTGAATATAAATAAAATATAACCATCAAAATATCAATAAGAAGACTGAGTATCATAATATAAAAAAACAAAAACAATTCTATACAAATAAATAAACTAGGATCTCAATGTGGAAATCTATTCCAAAGTATGTAAGGTATAAACTAGATAAATAATGAAAGCACTATGGAAATCCTCTCAAGTCTATCTTGGTATGGATACCAGATCCATGATCCATAGACCAACTATTTACCATAGGCCCTTAGACGTTATATGGATCCAAAATCATGAAGTATACATGTGCATTGAGATTCCCAAGAAGGGTGTGAGAAATAGAGACCAGTAGGATTCTAGTAATGAATTATCAACATGTGTTCATTAGTATAACATGTGTATAATATTATATAAGTAAATTCACAAGAAATAAAAAAATTTCAATAACTCAGGTGTTAACAAAGACACCATGAGTCCCGAGATTATCAACCTCGACTCCATTCTAGAAGGTTAATTGAAAGGATGTTAGACATAATCAATATTTATCCACAAGGCTGGTCAACATGTCTCTTGGAAATTCCAAGGGAAGGATTCATATTGGGTCATAAGATGTCATGTCCTACATCCAACACTGGTCTGGCCTCAAGTCCATCACATCCTGTCTATGCCATGGTTATGGACACAAGGTCATTTTACCCTGAATACTAATAAAATAGGTCCATCCTTAAGGACATAATGACCCTACCTTGGGTTTGGGTCCATCATCATCATCATCACATGTATTGAACACTTATTTTCTAATGGATAACCATATCATAATGGTCCTCCTATTATGAGTACCAAATCAATGCCTCCAAAATCATGATAATCACACATAATTAAGTAGATCATGAAAATAATGTACATAGAATGTCATCATGAGAATCACTAGTAACATAAAAATAAATTTTATTTAATTCAAACATGGTATATTAATATATTCTATCAAACTCATGGAATGAAGAATCATATACGGGTACCATGAGCTGCACAAACACATGAGATCACTATTAATCATGGTAAAATAATCTATGGAAACACAAGAATTATATCAATGAAACAAGTGTATATAATAGAACCATATAGTAAGTAACTTCCTACCTCAATCTTTTTGATAAATTATTCAATTGTTTTACAAAGGATCAAATCCGTAATCACTTTGTGAACCCATGAAAAAATGCTTCGTATTTCAAGGATGTCAATATTGGATTCTGTTTCATCAAGGAAGAGTTTTAGGAAAGATACCTTAGGAGAATCCATGCCAATATGAGTAGTTCTAGAATCAAAAACCTCACATAGTCCATTAATGCAACTGGTTCTCAAGTATGTTGAATTAAAGGGAGACAATTCACCGTATTCTTTTTAGAATAAATAATGAATGGTGAATTACTCATCAAATTTAGAATTGAACCTTGGATATATCTAAAAACATCAGTCCTCCAACAATATATCATTATAATAGATATCCAAGATGATATTCAAGAATAATAAGGTCTCAAAATGATCCATCTATGATAAATTACCTAAAAACCTCAACTGTTCATGAGAGATCTTACTCCGGTCAAGGGGATGTCATTGGCATGTAAAATCCACCATCAAAATACAAAAGGATTTTCAATATATCATTATATTTAGAATTATCACTTATATTTTTCTAATATGTATTATTTATATATAAAATCCATCATACAAAATAGGTTTAGGAAGAACATATGTAATCAAATACTTGTAATAAGCCTGTAGTCAAAGGTAGATCTACATATGATCAAAAGGATTTCTAAAATCACTAGATCCATCACCAATATATGAAATATTGATGAAATTTCCATTGGATCATTATATAATTCATATACCATAATGTATCCATGGACATATTTTAAGGAATAAGATGGATTTTGTGTATATCTAGTGAAAACATACAAATCAAGTGTCACCAGATTGATCCAACGTCAAATAGGAAAGGGAAGACATATGGGATAGATCAACTATCAAGGGATAAGATATCTAGTTTAAAATATGAGGGTGGGGGTTAAGATAATATTTTGGAATTAAAAAATGAGTAAAAATAAGTGTAATTGAAATCCATAGGGTATGTTTAATTCAAACTCAACTAGGATCCACTAGTGAGCCTGTGGGCCTTAGAGGTCATCCAACTGCACTAATTATAGGCCAATTTATTGTCCATGGCTGGTTGGTGGGCAATGAAAAATCACTGGTGGACTAGTGGATTTCACTATAGAGTTGGTGGTAGTTTATAGCCACCATAAAAACTTACCTCATATTATCTCTCCAACCTTTATTCCTCACACCCTTGATAATAAAAATCAACAACCAAAACACATATAATAGAGAAAAACCAAAATAGAAACAAAAAAATTCATAAACCTAAAAAATATCATACCTTGAATTAAGTGAGGATGTTAAAATTATCCCCCTCTAATGACTTCTATTCCTTAAGAATTACCTTAAATGACCTTTCTTAAACAACTCTATCCATTGAGCCTTTAAATATTCCCCCTCTCCCAAGTCTCCTTTAGACACATCTATGACCCCATATAACTCGGAAAGTGGTATCATCTTACCATATAATAATCTCTCACTCTACTCTACAATATTCACCATGAATTCCACATATAATGCAGAATGCTCTAGATCAACATCCTCACAGTTAATAACATGCATAGTATCGGTCAAGTACCTACATATTTGAGACACATAAAACACATCATACAGACCTCAGTAGAGAAAATAAATATATGGATATTAGAAAATTATTTTAATATTTTTTTGTGATATTAAAGGATATAAAATATCACAATACATGATTCCCTTTATTTGTCAAATTTTTAGTGGCCTAACTAAGGAGTAACTCTTAGAAAAACCTAGTTTCCTATAGAAAGATCAAAAGGTATCCTCTTGTGGTTAGAATAATATCTCTACCTACTATGTGCTATGATCAACCTATTCTGAATAAGTAACACTCCCAAATGTCATTTGTACCATACTAGGACCCAAAACTTCTACCTTAGTATCCTTGTTAGAAAAAATAATTGAATGAAATTGCCTTCCATAATAATCATCATAAGATTCCATTTTAATCGAACCCTAGAAACTATTATTTTATGTGAAATAAACAAAAAATAGGTGATCATCCTAACCTCATCAAAAATCTAAAATTTTATCCCAAATAATATATTCTAATATCTGAATCACTTTCTTTGACTATCCATATACATGGGGATGGTACACTTTGATCAATCTCACCTAATTCCCTAAATAATGTTTCAACACCTACCAATAAATGATGTAAAATGTGTGTCTTTTTCAGTTAAAATTATCAAGGTAACTCCATGTAAGTGAAAAATATAATAGAAATACAACATTCCAAATTAATTTATGTAAATTTCTGTTATATTGGAAAGAAATAGACTACCATATTGAGCTGATCCACAATCACCAAAATAGCATCATGATTCCCCAAGGTCCAAGGTAACCCTATCAAAGAGTCCATCATGACATCCTCCCACTTCTACATGGGCATAGGATGTGGCTGGAGAAAACCACTAGGACTCTGGTGCTTGGATTTCATCCTATGGAAGGTAAGAAATTAGGAAATGAATGTAGTAACATCCATCTTCATCCTTGGCCACCAAAACTAAAATATAAAATCATGATACATCTTTGTAACTATAGGATTCACTATGCATTATGAGGCGTGAAAATCCCTCATCATCTCTTCCTTGATAGAAGAAAGGATTACATATCTTCCATATACTAGAAATTATATAATCATCATCCAACGAACACCCAGGTATGAGGACACCACCTGATAAATGTTCCCACATCATATCACACATTAGGTAAGATTCCTAATTTGAATTCACCTAACCCATAAATAAGATGTGATCGCTAATGGGGTACATACTATTGATACATTGTCCTCAAAAATCATCCATATTCTAATAAGACAGTAAGATCATCATGTGATACTGTACCATCAAATATCATCCCCCAAGATCTTGATCAAATGGTTTCTTACAGTTAAGATAATCTTAAATGAAATTACCTTTACCTGGTGCATAGGCTATTAAAACATTAAGAAACTATAAGAACTCTACCCAGTTCGTACTCCTTAAATTTAGATCTTACTATAGAAAGATATATAATTGGATCTTGTGGTCCATATAGAGAATAAGCCTATTTCTAATGATATAATGTCACCAACACTTCAAATCATAAAAAACATTCAAGCTCCAATCCATGGATATGATAGTTTCACTCATGGTGTCACAGATGATATTGGACTTAAAACTAATATCCAACCCATATGCATCAATACTGTAAGATCCCGGGTTCTCCTATGATTTAAAAATATTTTTTGTTTAAATGTCTTCTTTTTACCTACGGTAATTTCTTGAAGAGGTCATAGGAGTTTGGGGGGGGGGGGTGTTTGGGGCTTGTTCAAATTCTAACACCCTATTTTTTTTTTGGAAAAACATGACAACCTTTATTGTTATTAGAAACCATGTAGGGTAGGATGCATGATTTTTCTAATTGTGGGAAGCCTAGATAGCGGGACTAAGAATCCCACATGATTTATGGAAACTGTATGAAAGAAGGTTCATTCCCATTCAAGGAGCCCATAATTTTTAGTGGATCCAATATGCATGGTCAGTGCATGGTTTGTAATACCATGTTCCATGGATGGGCGAGGCTCCCCTTTAACAAGGAGAAATGAGCATAGTTGGTGCCTGGTTTGGCCAATTGTGAAGCCAAGCTATGCAGACCAATATTTTGAGAAAACAATGACCAATTTTACCTTAAAATCTATTTAAAACTAAAACCCCCTTTTCTTCTTCATCCATAGGATTGAACCCTCACCTTAAGATCTCATCTTGAAAGAAAAATCCTAGTCTTTGGTGTGGTTTCTCCATATATACTTGGAATCTAGTGCTGTTTATCTCGTTGGATGTATTCCAGTACGTTATTTTATCATCTTGTGTCATTATTTATTCAACTTGGTATTGATGGAGTTATTTATGTGCAAGATAATATGAAATATTTTTAAGATTTTCATCTATTATTTGTTTTTCTGGTTATATGGACTGAATTAGAGATCGATACAGGATGAGCACTCTGCTATAGACATATAGTTGGTGGTATATACATTTCCATTATGGTTTGGTGTCTTATAAGAATAGTTTCTATTTTTCTTCTTATTAGACCTTTTGGAGGTTCCCCTTAAATTTATTAAATGCTTTAATTTAATGAATTTGTACCTGTTAGGGTTTCCCACTATCACCTTTGAGTTTTTTAGAGGTGGTTTTCCCAACCTAGGCCACCCATGGGGCATGTATTTTCTTTTAACTATTGTTATACCACCCGTGGGGTGTGTGTATGTGCTCTCCTAGTTATAGGTAGTACTTTATAATTTAAATTGAATTGAATTGAATGATTAGGAGAAGGTTTGGATTCTTTTCCACATGGTAACATGATGTTTAATGATTTAATTGCTTAAATGTCTTTAGAGAAATTGTGGAAATTAGTGGGTAAACCCATTAATTGTAATTTATTGTGAATTAATATTTGATATGAATTTATGAATGCATATTGGTAGTTTATTCCATTATTTGTATACCTTGGGTCTTTATTCCATTATATTTCTTGTATTTTTCTCCCATGTATCTTTTTTTGTGGTAGTGGATGCATTGGATGATATTTCTCTATAGGTCTTAATTCTATAGGATTCCTGGAAAATTTCTACCCCTTGGATTCATCTTTCTTAGGCTCACAGTAGACACACTCCCTAAACCCCACCAAAGTCTTTACCATGTTTCCATCATGATGTTTCCTAGAATCGATGAGGATTACATGGTCTTCTATACATTTTATTCATCCATTCATGTTCTAATAATTCTGATTAAATGGAGAGGCCATTATGGATGATTTGATTATACGACAAGACCATTGTGAATGATATACTAGATTATATGAATTGGATTTGGTAAATGTTTTCTCGGTTATACATCATGGATATGATGAACCTTTTGGAATGTTTTATAGATAGACCAGGTATGCATATCGATTTATAGTTGTTAAACTAGATTGGGTGACTTGTTTATTTATGTTTTTGACATCCTTGTTATTGGAGATTGATTTTTTTCAGGGATCCTTGGTAGGTTGGATAGTTGTTGAAACTCATTTCTGTCAAAAAGTTTAACGAATTGAAAAGGGGAATACCTTAAGCACAAAGAGATTCATCCTTTGAAGAACATCAAAAATTGAAAAAGGCATGAACAAGGAACCCTTTAAGCATGGGTCGCACAAGATTCATTATGCCCACACAAGTATACTTGCACGCCACATACAGGTCATGCAAGTGACTTGCGCGCCATATTCGTTTTTCACCCAAGGTCCTCAGATGGCCTATAAATACCCCTTGTGGGCCCCCTATTTCGAGGACAAAAAATTAAAACTTAGATTTAAGCTCTGGTAGCCCAATTCTCCATCTGAAGTCTTCCGAACACTTATAAGGTAATTATTTACCTATAATGGAAGCTCTTAAGAGGAAGAATAAGGCCTAAATATTAAAATTCATCAATACTTGTGCACCTAAGTGTCCAAACCTTAAGGAAAGTGATGATACTTGTGCGCCACCTTTCCCTCTCAAAGAAACTTGCACGCCACTCATATGAAATCCTCTAGGGATGATACTAAGGGATCCAATCCAAATTCGCCCAAGTATCACTTCACAGGTTCTTTGTCGCCCAAGTGAATTCATGTCGCTCAAGTATACTTGCGTGACTAGGACATACACTCCAGACCAATACTTGCACGCCTCCTTCCAATTCACTTCCTTTATTCAAATCCACCTTTCCTCTTCAATGACAGCCTTCAAAACCATCTTCAAATCCATTTTTGGCATGGTTTGTTTGTTGGATTCCTTCTCTGAAAGGAATTATGTGGAACATCTCTCAAAACCTCGTGATTTACATAACTTTATGTCACTAAGGTTAGATATTTCCTTCATTCAACCTCATCCTTTAAGATGAGAATATCTTTAATCTGGGCATCCTCCTTAGGAGTAAGCCCCAAGTTCCCTAATCTGGGCATCCTCCTTAAGAGTAATCCCCAAGTTCCCTAATCTAGGCATCCTCCTTAGGAGTAATCCCCAAGATCCCTAATATGGTCATCCTCTTTAGGAATAAGCACGATGTTCCCTAATGTGGGCATCCTCCTTAGGAGTAAGTCCCAAGTTCCAAGTTTGGGCCTCCTTCTCAAGAGTAATCCCCAAGTCTCAAGTCCTCTTAACCTGGGCCTCCTTTTCATGAGTAAGCCCCAATCATAATTTCTTTTGATTTGGGCTTCCTTCTCAGGAATAAAACCCCCATCATAAGTCCCCCCTTAATTTGGGCATCTTCCTTAGGGGTAAGCCTCAAGTTAGAGTATCCAAATCTCCATAAAGCATGAATACCTTTATAGACCCTGCTCCCGTGCTTCTTTCCTGAACTAAGTCATGATTTTCATTTACATAGGCAGTCACCCATATAAAATCCCTATATCATTCCTGGTGACCGCATCTTTCATGGTAGAAATCTTCAGGTTTACTGATACCTCTTGTTTCTCACACCGAGCATGACTCACGTGAACTTAGAGTGTAAAAGTAACCACAACACATCTCTTTTGGGCCGTTAATCATATGTAATCCCCACACTTCTTACTCTAACTACGTGGAATTTTACCTCTTACTTAAAAGTATAGTACATAGGAAACCTTTCTAAGGTTCAAGGCCATCGCCCATTAATTCTCATCCGTCCCATATGATGTTAAACTATATCTTAATTCCCGAACTACGTGGGTTCTGATTCCTCTTTAATGAGGATACGTAAGTCGCCCATCTGCGGGTACGATCCCAAATCTGAAATAATTCGTGTCCTTCAGAATGAAAATAAACTTCAAGTGCCCCACTGAGTGGCTTTAAAACTAGTATGGTCATCATAATGACCAAGAGACTTTTATATATTGTATTGAAGGATACCATTGACTAAGAATCTCTAATACATATGAATGATTCTCTATCGATGAAGAACCTAAAATACATATAAAATATTCTCTAAGTCTCATACATATCAATCATTGATTTCAAAATCTAAAGGAAAACTCATTTTCATACTTGGTAAATTAATAAGGATTTGTGAACATAACTTAAATCTATGAGAGAGTCCTAGAGTAGGCGATAATTCCCCCCCAAAAGGTGTGATGAGCCTGACCTCCCATCCTCTCGAACAATGCAAATTATTAAGCCTCATCGGTCCACAACTATTGAGAACCTACCTTTGGAAAGTAGGTCCAAATGGATATAGAGTCATTGGATGTTTTCGGTTCTACGAATAAACCCGTTAGAAACTGATTTGAAAAGTTTGAACCATAAACAATGAGGTCATCCCCATTTCCTGAAGAAATAAAAATGGTGAACCCAATGTGAATCCTTAACCAAGTTAAATGATGTTTTACTTATTTGTTAGGCCCCTATTTAACTTAATGTGAGGGCCAAAAAAACAATCAATAACATATGTGCTCATAAAAAATATGTAGTGGCCGAACTTATCTTGATTACGTCTGTTATATCTAACATTCACTTTTTCCCAAGATCTCTCTGCATTACAGAAATGGCCTCTCTAAAGTTCAAATCTATGAATGCCTCGACCGCTACACCTACTGGATCCTCGTCCGTTCTGAGGATGACATCACCTACTCAGCATCTTCAACACTGGGTCTCAAATGCACTGGTTAAGGAATACCGTCAACACGGTACCATTCCGACTCTGGTGGCCGCTCGACAAGCCCTCCAAGTTAATAATTCACCCTAGTTTTCCGGACAACGACAACCAGTGATCAAGAAGCAAGTAGTGCCAACCACCGTTTGCAACTGTTTCGGGTCATTATCCCCAGAATGAAACCACCAGTCCCTCCCATATTATGGAGAGGTGAATGAGAAGGTCAATCAAGGAATTAATTCAAGAATACAGTATTCATTCCCGAGGGATCCCATCAAGAATCGCTGCCAGACTCGTGCGGTAGTGCACCCTCAACATAATGAGGGTACCGCCTTTAGGGGTTCAGCTTAGGTTCCTCAGACTCGAACACACAAGAAGAACCATCAAAGGTGAAAAACAGTTAACAGGGAGCAGGTTCTTACTTTTTCCCCCTCCAGAGAAGTCCATCAAGCTAACCTGATGGCAAACAACGAGTGGACATATACACCCGTCCGTCCTGATATTACTTCCCAGCAGACTCGTCTAGAAGTAACATGCCAATCCCGCCAGGAAATTCTGGAGGAGTATTATAGGTAGGCATATACACCTGTTTATAATTCATCAATCAGTCAATAGGCTCATCTGACTGCACCCAAAGAAGCTCACCAATATAATATGGTGGCAACTGAAAAGCAGGGGCATACACCTATTTACAATCAATAATTCAGTCTGTAGTCTCATCTTCCAGTATTGAAGGAAATTCGTCAACCATAATTGATGAAGAATACACAACAGACACATACACCTTCCAATGTTCATCAAGCTTTCCAACAGTCTTGTTTTGTAGAACCTGGAGAAGTCAGTTGGAAAGATCCGACGACAAATTTGGAGCAGACTCAACTCTCTTCCCCCACACATGAGTACTGTCCGAATTCACTGACAGGAAAAAGAGGATAGGAGCAGGAACATACACCTACAATAGACATGGAATGGATGTATATTCCTGTTCTAGCAGCTGAATTCACCAAGCATATTCTGAAAATGGTGAAAGAGAAGAAGCAAATCTCTGCCCATATTCTGGATGCCTGTCAGAATATTATAATAACTTCAGCAGCATCATAGGAAAGGAATCATAAATCTATCACTATCAGTGGAGTGCCACATCAACATATCACTCTATAACAGATACACACCTCTATCCTAGTCCAAGAGGGTTGTTGGGCATACTCCCCCATGTCATACATACAATCAAGTCAGGCACATACACCCGATTTGAATGGATATAATCAGCCTAACCTGACCATTTCTCCTGCGCATGCACATACACCTTCCCATAGTAACCACTTTCATCAACAAGTGGTTTCCAAAGTGAGTAAGAAGGCATATAAGAAAAAGACCCATCCAGAATAGTCGAGAAATCAAGAGCCAATCTAAAATAAGTCCTTGCTTGATTCTGCAGTTCTTGAAGCCCTCAGACAATTATCTGTTGCAACTCAAGATTCTACTCTCTCATTTCCCAATAGTGGGAGCAATAATTTTAAAGGTCTTTATCAGAAACATCCTCATGAAGGCTTGCTTCATGACAGTTCGGTCGATCTCAATGTATCATCTTCAGATGAGAGCCACAATAACCATCTGCGTGGCCAGAAGAACAAGGATCAAGAGGTTTCATCTTCTGTTGTAACCCACCGTGGTGGTCCTCCCCATGATGATGAATTTATCTACGAAAGTCCTCTCTGAAGTAGTAATTCAAATTGCCTGGAAAATTATTCAAAGTACAATGTAGTAACTAGAAATCCCTCCAATCTTAAGCCACTTGTAAATGTGAAGCCAGTCATGTTTGATGATTTTCCTCTAGAAGGTGAAATACTTTCTCAATCAGAAGAGAGCCTGGGGTGTAGGTCATTCTCCAAACCACCCATGGGTCATTCATATTCTAGTTTGATAAATGAATTCTATACCAATCTTGTTGAATCTGATGAAACAAAAAAGAAGCACCATCTTTGGTCTAATCAGGTAGAATAACCTTCATCAAATGATAAGGAGGAAGTCCTGAATATGAGAAAAAATTGGAAAAAGATGAAGTACCAGTCATGTTTTGGCCTTTGGCTGACTCTTAGTATGATATTCCAGAGATGTTTATGGAATATTGTATTCATGATATTTGTCTCAACATGTGGAAAACTCTTTGTCATTTAAAAGATAAATTATTATCTTATGATGAATATGAAAATCATGTCAATATAATAGAAGGGTTACAATTCCAAATTGATTTGGCATCTCTCTCAGTTTCCCGATATCCAAAGGATAAAAAGCAACAGAGATTCCTTCAGTGTTCATGCTTTGGACCACTAAAAAGGTTGTGCCGGTTAATTACCAATTCCCCATCTAGTATTCATATTAGGGGATGGGGTGTTAATGGATCACTACATTTAACTGTACTCTCCAATCAACAAATCCCTCCAAAAGTTGTCTCATGCAATGTTATTGCCCATGGCCGGCCACATCCAATTGGTTTTGTGTATAATCAAAGGATTTATCAGGAACATGCCTCAACTAGTTCTTCCCAAAGTCAGGCATACAAAGAAAAAGTCGTCGAATTACTCTTGCATCAGGTAAATGATAATATCGAACAGGATTCTCATTTAGAGCATGTGCATCATCAGGTGACAGAAGTATCAGAAATCATCCAATAGTCATTTGAGCCAGGTGATTTGAGTGGATGTAGGTTGATACATCTAGCCAATTTCCAGACTAAAGTCCGAGAAATCAGGAGAGATTTTAAGAAAGTCTTAGATGTATCCGCTCAAGAGCCACCTCAGCTTTCCAGACTGGGGACTCTTTTAATCTAACCCTCAGGATCAATAGATAGGATTCAAGGAGTTGAGAAAGCACAACAGGAATAGCCCCAGTCCACCGGACTGGGGACTTTTTCAAATCCTTAATCTCTTCCTCAGCAAAATTCAGTCTTCTCTCAGTTAGGGAATAAGCCACCAAAGGAATGAAGAGCTGAATTATCAGGAGATTCCCTCCAAATTATGGTTCATCAAGAAGTTCCTGAGGGATCAACCAAACAAATGGCAATGTTCCATAAAGGACATGGAAGAATACAATATCACAAAAATGCTGATAGAGGGGGTGTAATGCATTATGCATTAATAAATGCCATCAATTCCATTTTCACTGATCCCCCAGAACATAAGGTTCACTAAGAGGAATCAAATGAATAAGTTCCTATTAAATAAGATTTACACAAGGAAATAAATCAAGAAGGTGTGCATACTAGAGGCCAAAGGGCTGCCCAAAGGAAAGATATTCCTTCAGGCAATGCCCTTCCATACTCCAAAAAGGAACATGCTGAGGAAAATGGTAAAAGTCAGGTTACATCTTACCCTGCCTCTAGAGAAGGCCAATCACTATAATTAGAGCAAAGGTTCACACAACAAGAGGAAGAAATGAAAGATTTAAGGAGGTTGAATGCAGAACTACTTCAAGGTAGTCTTCCTCCTAAGCGTGCTGAAGTCAGTCAGTCAAAGGAATTCATTACAGCTACTGGAATGAATCAAGAATATCATCCTTTACAAGCACACCCTCACAGGTTTAATCCCATGGGTCATGTGCATCAACAACCAGTAGTGCTACCATCAATTGCAGTACCAGTCCCCACACCTATTCAAACTCCAGTTATTGAACCTTCTCAGGTCCAAGCTCAACCAGATGTTTCTAAAAATTTAATGACTACCATTGAGTCATTAACAACTCGGTTGGAAGCTATTGAAGGAAAACGTGCACCAGTTCAACTGGAGAAGAGAGCTTACCCTGAATGGGTTGATGCAATTCTTCCCCCATCCAATTTTGCGAGTACCACATTCCAAATTTTTAATGGTTTGGGAGATCCATAAAAACACTTAACACATTTTGTTTCTTGTTGTGATCCTATGATGGGAACTCCTCAACAACAAGAAGCAGTTAAGCTCAGGTGTTTTGTAAAGTCATTACGCGAGCCTGATTTTGTCTGGTATACAAGCTTGCAATCCCGGTCAAATAATGGGTGGGAAGATTTCCATCAATGATTCCTTCTTCAATTCAGATCAACGTTTCCAAAGACAACTGTTTTTGATCTTAAAAATTGCAATCAAAGGGAAAATGAAAGAGTTTCAGATTTCATTGCTTTATGGAAGGGATTAACATATTCCTTATGTTTAGAACTTCCTCTAGATGAATTGTTTCCAATATCTGTGGAAAATTTGCGTGATGAATTACACACAACGTTGATCCCTGTTAAATACACAAGAGGGTTTCTAGAACTTACTTCAATCGCTTAGCATATTGAAGACTCTCTTACAAAGACTAAGGCTAAAACTCGTGTAATTCCATCAGTTCTAGGAAAGAGAATGGGGAAAGCAGAGAATGCTATAGTTATGCTTAAACAAGCACCTTTACCTGCTTCCACTTCAAAACCTTTATCATATAGAAGGGCTCCGCCTCCTGAGAGTCAACAACAATGGATGCCTCTTCAAAATGATCAAAGAGATAAAAGGCGAAAACAGTTTGAAGATTTGAAGAACAAAGATTATTCTTTCCAGAATGAACAAGTTCATGGCTATTTCATCTCGACTCTGGAAAATAACCTGGTTCAGTTTCCAAGTCCCAAAAGGACGAACAAGGAAGGAGATGAAGACCTTACCAACTATTGATCATTTCATTAGATGTTGGGGCATCCCATTCAGGAGTGTTTTGTCTTCAAAGACCTCATGCAAAAGATGGTGGACTCTAAACAGGTAAAACTGAAAGGTTCTTCATCCCAAATAGCATGTGTTACTGCTACTGATCTAGAGGAAGAAGGTGAGTGACATGAAGTCAAAAGAAAAAATGCGCAGAAATATGATGATTTGATGGTCAGGAAAATGATCAAGAAAACTCATTCCATTTTATGAACAAAATTGAATCAACCAATTGTGTATTCTGCTATGAATTCAATAGAAAAACCCCCTTCATTAGAAGAAAAATCTTCACAGATGCGGCATAATTCGAAGAAAGAAGAACAGTTATAAGAAAATGAGTTCATGTCAAAGACTAAATTGTCTTTGACTCTGGCAGATTTTATGCCATCTACTTCGAAAGTACGGGCACTGCCCCACCAAATGGAACAGCCTAAACTGGAAAATTAGGAAAAGTGTTCATCAGATAAAGAGTTGATCTTTGGTTCTATTAACATGATTCAATTAATAGATCCTTATGCCAGTCACAGTTTTGATCTTGACGAGTCCGTGTTCCCTGTATCAAACAGAGGAATTAGAGGAAGTTCTAGAGGTCTAGGATATAGAGGAAGATGCAGATATTCTAGAAGACACTATTTTAATACTACCCCTTCTAGAACTGTATATGTAGCATAAAATCGTGGCAAAGCCCTTCATCGGGCTCAAAAAGAACAAGAACATTCTTCCACACATGAAAGATTCAGTCCTGGAACAGTTATATTGAAATATTGGTTAGAAGTTACACCTTCTTCCTCTCAGCAAATAAATAGACCTAGTCGATATAATCTTCTAAATCCAGGATTATTTCCAACTCCTACCATGATACAAGAAGCAGCTACTTCCAAAGCATCAACTTCTAAGGAACTTGAGAAACCACATGTTCTTGTTGGGAAACGCAGACCTTTGGACCAAAATCATGATGTCTTGAAACATTTGGCCCATGTACCGGCCAAGTTATCAATTCTGGATGCCTTGAATCTATCCGTGTATCTTTAGGAGGCACTCATTGAGGCTTTGTCAAGTCCTCGAGAATTAGAAACTGAAATTGCTGCGGCTGAAGTCTTCCATATAAAGAATGATCCTGCAGAATTCCATGCAGTGATATCTTTTACAGATGAAGATGAAGATGATGTTGTGCATGGATATATTAGACCTTTGTATTTATCTGGCATGGTCAATGATGTAGACATCCGATGAGATTTCATCGATAATGGCTCATAAGTCAATCTCATTCCTATTCGTGCACTTTGTCTATTGGGCCTCACCGAATCTAATTTATCTCTTTCTACTTTGATGTTACAAGGATATGATAAAAATTAAAAAGAAAATCTGGGCGAGATTACACTCAGAACTCAGTTTGGAGACCTTGTATCCAATTCATATTTCATGGTTGTTCGTCATGAAACAACCTTTAACATTTTTCTTGGAAGACATTGGCTACATCAATATGTGACCGTACCATCTTCGTACCATCAGTGTCTCAAATATTGTTTCAATGGTCAAATTGGGACATTGTATGGTTATAAATCCCCATTCAAAACATGTGAATCTCAATACATTGAGTCAGAATTCTATGACATGGAAGTGAAGGAGAATTCCACAACAAAAAAGGTTACGAAAATTAATGCTCCATATGGTTTGGAAAAGATTCCAGTAAACACATTCATACATGTGAGTACAGATTATGTGTTTCCTATCACTCAAATTGACAGGATAGTCCCAAATCTAAACACTCTTATAAAAACCTCCATAATGTCAATTATGGAAACCAAGCCAGAAGGCATGGGAGAAATTGGTGATTCACCAAGCAATTATGAAATCTCAAATGGAGATGTCTTCATTTCCTCCGATGAAATCTAGCAATTATATACTTCATCAACTAGGCTAGAAGAAGTTATAGCAATACTATAGGAAAATAATGATGTCTATTCTCAATCCATCATCTCTTCTCTATCACCTTAGAAAGACCCTTCATCATCATTAGGGTCAAAAATGGTAGTCTCTTATTCAAGATGTTCAAATTTCAAATTCTTTCCTAATCATGGAAATTATGATTCATCATCTACTATAAAAGTAGATTAAAAATAAGTGACACATATTGAAGAAGAAGAGGAAGATCTCATGGATTCTCCTCCAGAATTTGAAGAGGGTATCTCTACCACTGTGGATGAACTCAAATAAATAAATTTGGGTATAAAAGAAGATCCATGCCCCACTTTAATTAGTGCGGCCATGACTCCTAAAGAGAAAGAAATGTATACTTCATTTTTAAAGAAAAACAGAGATATATTTTCTTGTAATTATACAAAAATTCCAGGTCTTGATCCCGATGTTTTTACTCATCATTTGGGTTTTCCAGAAGAGCATCGAGGATTCAAGCAAGCCGCAAGAAGAACACACCCAACTTATGCCTCCAAAATTGAAGCTGAAGTGGATAAGCTTATCAAAGATAACTTCATCAGAGAAGTTAAATATCCCAAATGGCTGGCTAATATTTTCCCTATGGAAAAGAAGAATGGACAAATTAGAGTTTGTATTGACTTCATTGATCTTAATTGGAATTTTCCCAAGGATGATTTTCCAGTTCTGATCAGAGAACTCTTCATTGATGCAAAAGCTGGCTATGAATCAATTTCCTTCATGGATGGATATTCTAGGTATAATCAAATATGATTGGCTCCAGAAGATGAATAATCTACAACCTTCAGAGCCCCTCAATGTGTGTTTTTCTATCATGTAATGCCCTTTGGCCTGAAGAATGTAGGTGCAACTTATCAACGTACCATGCACCGTATCTTCAAACCCCTTTTAGGAAAATTTGATAAATGTTATGTGGAAGATTTTGTGGTTAAATCCAGAAAACATTCTAATCACTTGGCTGATTTGGAAATCATATTCCACAAACTTTGACAAAACAATTTGAAGAAGAACGCCTTGAAATGTGCTTTTGGGGTAACCTCAAGAAAATGTCTTGGATTTTTTGTACACCATCATGGCATAGAAGTTGATCCTGAGAAGAAAAAATCAATCCTTGGTATGTCAACTCCTCTAAATTTAAAATAATTAAGAGGACTTCAAGGACACTTTGCCTATATTCGACCTTTCATTTCCAATCTGGCAAGTAAATGTTTACCCTTCACCAAATTAATGAAGAAGGGAGTCACCTACCAGTGGACTGAAGAATGTCAAGAAGCATTTGATATCTTCAAGAAGTATCTCTTGATTCCACTGGTATTAATGCCACATGTTGAAGTAATACCACTTATTTTTTATGTTAAAACTTTATAGCGATCATTGGGTGCCTTCCTTGCCCAAAATAATGATGTCTTGAATGAAGACAGCCTTTACTATCTCATTCGAACTATGCTTGAGGTAGAAACTCGATATTCAAGTATTGAAAAGTGCTGCATTGCGTTAATCTTTGCAGTTCAGAAACTGAGACACTATCTACAACATCATGAGGTCCAATTGGTATCTCGTAAAAACCCGCTCAAATTTAACCTTAGTCGTTCAATGCTTACAGGACGTCTGGCAAGGTGGATAGCTATTTTGCAACAGTAAGATATCCAGTACGTGTCTCAAAAGGCAATAAAGGGCCATGCTCTGGCTGATTTCCTTGCTGAACATCCTTTAGTAGAAGATATATCTTCAGATATTGAACTTCCTGATGAGGAAATCTTCTCTATTCAAGATAATCATCAAATAGGGGAAATGTAATTTGATGGTGCTTCCAGAAGTCCAATAGGGAAGAAAATGGAAGATCATAAATTCAACAAGGTTCGGTTGGGAATTGTACTTATTTACCCATAAAAGGTAGTGCTACCATATTCCTTCTTATTGTTGGAAGGTGGCACAAATAATGAAGCATAATATCAAGCTCTCATCGCATGATTGGAGTTGGCGCTTCTGGAATAGGTGAATCACTTAAAGGTGAAAGGTGATTCGAACCTGGTAATCAAACAAGTCAATGGGGATTATGCCATCAGAAAGGAAGAGTTAATCCATTTGTATGATTACGTCATAGATTTAATGGAAGAATTTTCTTTCGGAACCAACATTTTCATATGTCCCGCGATCACAAAATGATCAAGCTGATGCACTGGCTAATATAGCCATAGCTCTAGCAGATCCAAATCGGGACGAAACAATCATTTTTATTGCCCACCGTCATATAGTTTCACCTTATATTCAAATCAGAATAGAGGAAATCAATGAAATTAGTCCCATTTCTGAACCATATGGTCATACTACATGATGGATGACACCTATTAGGGAATACCATCAAAATGAAACACTCCCACCTAATAGAGCAGGGAAAGAACAAGTCCAGAAACGTGTGGTCAATTTTACTTTTTATGATTTCCCAGATCACCAAAAAATTCTCTACAAGCGAGGTTTTGATGGAATTCTCTTCATATGTATTGATGGTGAAGAGACAATGGCTATCATGAAAGATGTACATGTAAGAGTCCGTGGTGCCCACCAGTTTGGACGTAGACTATCCGATCAAATTCGAAGGCTTGGATACTTCTGGCCTTCAATGATACATGATTGTGTTGATTTCACTAAGAAGTGTCATTCTTGACAAGTATGTTCCAACTTCCCTCATCAACCCCCATAGTTTCTTCATAAAGCTAAATACTCATGGACATTTCCCATATGGGGAATGGATGTAGTAGGACCTTACCCTTCGGCTATATCCAAGCAGTTTAAGTATATTCTTACTACTACTGACTTATTTTCCAAATGAGAAGAGGAAATACCTCCCAAAGAAGTTAGTTCTAAAAGAATTTTTATCTTCATCAACTCTATCATCATTACCATATTTGGTGTCCCTCATACCATATTGATGGATAATGGCACCAATTTCTGTTCATCTGAGGTAAGGAAGATGTATCTAGAATACAACATCAAATCCAACCATTCATATCTGTATCATGTAGCGGCCAATGTCCAAATAGAAGCCTTCAATAAGACTCTTTCAAACATACTGCAAAAGATGGTGGATAAAGATAAGATATCTTGGCATGATAAACTTTTTCATACTTTATGGGCTTATCAAACCACCACTCATACTACTACGCGGTCAACTCCATATTCATTGGTATATGGAACAGAAGAAGTCTTGATCATTGAGGTTCAATTACATTCTCTCAGAGTAGAAATTTTTGATCAGTCATCTACAGATGAACAATATCACAAGCTGTTGGATGAATTGGAACAATTAGATGAAAAAATTATGTGCACCATGCACCACTTGGAAGTCATAAAAATTGAATAACACAAGCTTTCAACAAAAAAGTTCGTCTTTGTTCATTCATTCAAGTAGAATTGGTATTGGTCCTAATAACTCCAATGATACCAGGGAAGAAGCCTCCAAAGCATGAGCCAAAGTGGGAGGGTCCTTATTCATTACATAAGGTCTACTCTAATGGAGCTTATTCTTTAATCTCAATGGATGGAGAACTCATCACAACTCCAAACAATGCAAGATTCTTGAAGAAGTATTTTGTGTAACACAAATACACATTCGTCCTACATGACATTAAACTGTACATATTCGTCCAACATGACATTAAACTGTGTTTCTTTTTCGTCCAATATGACGTTAAACTGTGTTGTCCTAGCTACATGATGCTAAACTGTGAAACACTGGTCCATGCATATGACCTTAAACTATTTTAGTCCTTACTAAAAGACTTTAAACTACATAGTCCCCTAGTCCTTACTGCAAGACTTTAAATTGTATGGTCCCTTTTGTCCTTTCTGTAGGACATTAAACTACTTATCCCCTCATTCGTCCGACATGATGCTAAAATGTGTTCCCTTTGTCATCCTACATGACGTTAAAATGTACATATTCGTCCTACATGACGTTAAACTATATGTATTCATCCTACATGATGTTAAACTATACGTATTCATCCAACATGATGTTAAAATGTGTTTCTCATTCGTCCAACATGACGTTAAACTGGGTTTTCCTAGCTACATGATGCTAAACTGTGCAACATTGGTCCATGCATATGACCTTAAACTATTTTAGTCCTTACTGCAAGACTCTGCACAGTCCCTCCATTGACCAACATGACGTTAAACCATGTCTAGTCCCTTATATGTCCTACATGACATTAAACTGTGCATTGTTAAGGTTGTTTCTACCTCTTGTTTCTCACACCGAGAATTACTCACGTGATCTTAGAGTAAGTTTCAAACATAACACCCTCTCTGGGCCTCTAACCATGAGTAAGTCCCAACACCATTGTTTAGGTTGTCTTCCTCAAGTACAACTCGATCACCAATTCATTCATCAATCGAACTATGCAGACTCTGATCCCTGACTTCTAGGCTGGGTACGTAGGCAACCTATCGAGGTTCAAGGCCAAAACCAATATCTTCACGTCGGTTCACCTCTGTCTCATACGATGTTGATCTGTGAAGTAGCCCAAAACCAATCTATTCACGTCGGTTCACCTCTGTCTCATACGATGTTGATTCGTGAAGTATCCCAAAACCAATCTCTTCACGTTGGTTCACCTCCATCTCATACGATGTTTATCCGTGAAGCAGCCCAAAACCAATCTCTTCACGTTGGTCCACCTCCGTCCCACATGACATTAAATTGTGTACGTCCCTTTTGTCCCTCCTACATGAAACTAAACCATGCAGCACCATCGTCTTTGCTATATGATGTTAAAATATACAGCCCCCCATTGTCCCTCACCTGAGAGGGAATCATCATTGACATTGATCTCCGATCATGTCATATTTCAAAGACTACGTGCGTACATGGAATTTCCCGGACCTTTAATCTTGGGTCAAACCATCATTACACTAAATTCCCCTTTTCACCTTTCACTTGTATGAATCAAATATGTACATAGGGTATTTCAAGATCTATATATAGATTGATTCCCATCCTTATGGGATACGTAGGAATGTTCGAGTGTCCCTCGAATCCAGCCCCAGGTCTTTGGGCCTAACCCCAAATTCCACTTTCAGTCCCTTGGATGAAAAGTCCCCCTGTGAAAACATGAATGTGGTATGAAAACCCTAGTCTTCATTTACAACAGGTTTATAAAACACACAATATGTATTCCTCATTATGGTTCGAGCTCTATGACACTAAACTAAGATCTCATACATTCTCATCCCACATGACGTTAAACTGTATTTCAAGAACAACGTATGGATTGATTAGCATCCTTATGGGATACGTAGTGAAGTCCATCACCTCAATTCAGGACCTAGACACAACATGATTATAGTTAGCATTGGTCTGTGTATCTTCTTCATGCATTGGACAATGCCCATTTTGATGTGTCATACTCCTAAGGTAAAATACTTTCAGATCTCCATAACCCTTTTCTTGACTTTTGGTCACAAAATTTCTGATACTCGAGAGTTCTTTTTTCTGACTATGCAGTCTGTGCCCTTAGGCGGCCTTGCATAAGTAGTCTACATAACAGACTTGTCAGCCAAAAGATACTATTATTTTACTATGCAGCCAATGCCCTTAAATGGCCCTGTATAATTCACCCCCCTAACAGGCTTTTCAAATAGTGGTAACTTCATTCTTGGGAGAAAAATATATTTTTTACTTATTGGTCTTAACAACAATATGTAGGGATCCTCAAAAATAGACATCCTTAACATATTTTTCCCATACTCTTTTTCATGATCTGAAATTATTCAAGTCTATGGTTTATATTTTCCTTCCCTATATTTGGGTCAGACATTCGTAGGAGTGACATTCATCCAATTCTTTGACAATATTGATTGGGAATATCCTCTCCATATTCAAGTACCTCTTTCCATACATCAAACTCTATGCTTTAGAAAATTTTAATCTCCATAAACGTTCACTGGCTTTTTAGCAGTAGAAAAGTAAAATTTCTAAGAGTTCTTTTGCCTGACTATGCATCACGTGCCCCTAGGTGGCCTTGCATAAGTAGTCTACATAATGGACCTGTCAGCCAAAAGATTCTATTATTTGACTATGTAGCCAATGCCCTTAAGTGGACCTGCACAATTCAACCCCCTAACGGGTTTGTTAAATAGTGGTAACTTCACTCTTAAGAAATACTTCTTCTAATGACTTTTAGCCCTTTTTTCATATCATTCCTCAGATTCAAAATTTTTAAGTCATAGTTTACATGTTTTCCCCCATACATGAATATGGTAATATGTTTTCAGATAAATTATCAAGGAATTGAGTCAATTGTAATCCATTTGGTCAAAGCTATTCAACCTTAAACATTAGCCTTTTTATGCCCGACGTGCATGAATTTAAACTGTTCACAAAAGACAAGGGAACTCTGAACAAAAGTCAAGTCCCAGCTCACTAAACATACATTTTGTATGATTTAGGTTATATTGAGAAATAAAAAGATGCAAAGTTTGTGGGGTTGTTTGCATCACCCTAGAAAGAATCAAACTATTCTTACTAGGACCATTGGCTTAAGTAAAATTATTTAAATCAGGTAGCAAGATAATGCAGGCAGAAATTATTGAAGATGAAAGTGCCTTTCATTGATACACAACAGTTAGAAGGACATCCATAGATTAGAGTCTCTTCTCTTTTTCAGGAATTACAAGAGGCTTTCAATATAAATCTTCATTTGATTTACGACATCCTGAGCTTCATCAGCAACCACTTTAAGTTCATTCACTCGATCAGCTTCACTCTTTTCAGCTTGATGGAGTGATTTCTTGACATCTATAATGATTTTCATACCATTCGTTTGAACTTATTTTGGTGAATTATTAAACTGGTCAAGTTCCCTAGTAACATCATCTAACTGTTGCTGAAGGTTCATCTGCTGGACAACTTTCTCCTTGATCTTATGCTTTAGCTCCTTCAACTTTTCAACATGATCGGCCTCATCTCGGGACACCGTAGCCTCAAATTCATTGATATTGGTCAACAGCCTTGATCTTGTCAGATCTTGACGATATTTTTGCTTCTAATACCTCCTTACAATGACTTGTTTCACTACGGCATGGATCTCTTGATATCCAAAACTTCCAAGTCCTAACATGATGAACAGGGATAACAGTCATGAGATCTTCGAAGATAGATCATCAAGAGGCACTACAGATATGATCTTCCATATATTCTTCCATGCCTTGGGATGTGATAATTGGAGAGCCTTTTGTAATTCTGGGTCTGATTTAGCATCACTATCACATGGGGGAATATAGTCTAGGATTAATGCACTTAGAGAAGTGCCCTGTTTTGCTCCTTCCCCCTATGACCCTTGTTACTTCACTTTCTATTCTTGTTGGGGCGGAGGCTGAGGATTCCACTCTAGATCTAGCCACTGAAATTGACAGCCCTGCATAGTCATTTGAATGTTTTGGTTAGTTTCAAAGGATAACAAAAGTTGATTAAGCTGTCTTTCAAATTAAGTACAACCACAAATATTATTATCTCTTACCCAACGGTAGATCAGCAGCATGAGAAGGATGTTCCCCATCTTTCCTAGCTTCAACAAGATTTTCAGTATGGGTTTCAGGAAGCTCTACCGGGTTAAGCTCCACTTGAGATAGCATATCTACAATAATAGGGTTGTCTCTACTCCCTTCAGGCATTGACAGTTCAGCAGCTTGCTCAGATATAACTGCACATCTCAGCCAATCATGGTCAGAGATTTAATAAGAACTTTTTAACAGGATGAAGGATAACACTCACATCCAAAATCTTCTAAATTACATGGTAATTTAACATAATATAAAATATCTTCAAAAGATGCGCCAAGTTTCATTATTTCATCCAAAGATATATCAGATTCCTGGTTAGTCTCACTAGTGGGAGATTTTGATATGTCTTCTTGGAGACCCTCATCCTATGGCCTCTGACCCCAGACAACTTCTTCAGATAAAATTTCGGAGTCAGTTGTAGTGGCCTCCAAATGTTCTGGGGTAAGTGTTGAACCAAAAAGTATCACAGAATGGAAGTCAGTTGATGTTTTAATTCAACGTTCTTTGAAGTATTGTTAAATTACCAGAAGCAGTCTCTTCTCTCCTTACAGCAGTAGTGGGATAAATACTAGGAACAGACGCTGGCTCTACTTCAGGATTAGCCAAGTCAGCATGAATTTGTGACTATTCACCAGCACCCTCTGTTGTCCTCAGAAGAGGGTCAGTCCTCTCCCTCAAAGGGGAAATTGAAGAAGCTCATGAAATTCCAAGAAGTATGAGCAATATTTTCATGAGTTAAGATTCATGACTATTTGAAGTACTTACCACTAATGATGAAGAATTTAGTTGTGGACTTATTCCTTCGATGTCTTTGTTTCTTTGGCTTCTTTGGTGTGTTGACATCGTCATCTCCAAATACAGGTATTGGAAAGTGAAAATCCCTTTCTAATTCCTCATCAATGGCTTACCGGCCTAAAGATACCTTGCCTGGCTCGCGAGGAGATTCTGTATATCTGATGGAAGTACCACCAGGGATATACTATGGTGAAGGAACCTCAATAGTTCCTTTCTTTGAAAGCTGTAGTATGAAGAAAGTAATTTCCTTGAGTAACAAATATTTAACTGAAATCAAGTTTCAAAGCAAATAAAGAAAGAGACTTAAATCTTCAAGATCCATGTAATCGTGCCACTTCTCATCTGTAGAAGCACCATTCCCCTCAGTGGTGCCATGATCAATCATTTCTTTCACCTAATTGGTGATAGGAAAGGAATCATCAGTGGCATATATGAGCATCTACAACTCTATAATGTAAGCCCTCACTTCATTGGGTTTATCCTCAAAATGGATATCAATAGAAGCCCGAAGATTCCCTACTACAGGGATGTGTAGCCCTTCGCATAGGTCCATCCAGGTGGTTTCAACATCACAATATAAACTCCTCAATGTCTGGACAACCTCTAGTCATATATATTCTGCATGTGTACCAGAAGGCTGTGAGGAGGGTCCTACAATCTTGGACTTCAACTTCTTCCCAGCTCCTGCAATCACAGATAAAGGCTAAGAAAATAAAAATTGTCTCTCTATAAAGTAATGGAGATTAAATTGCCTCAATGATATAACTCACTAAGAGTCAATGGAGTAGGTCTCTTAATTCTGGAAGTAGGATTGTATATGGGACGAGGCTGCTTTGACGCATGTCGTGCCTCATCATCCCCATCCTGGGAATCCGGTGAATCAGCCCTAGGTGAGGAACCCAGTGAATCAGCTCTGGGTGTGGAAGAGTCACCTTCCAGATGAAGGGTTTCTTTCTCGAAAGTTCTCTTATTTTTCCCAACCTGAGGAACTGGATGATTCAGTACCCCTTCAGGGTATGATGCTACTCAGTTCTCGGCATACCATGTAGTCAAGTTACTCGCCGCTCCAGCAACTGGTAGATCCAACACTACCCTAGTCCTCTCCATAGCAGTCAGCAACCACAGTTGTCGAGAAACCATCAGATTCTACTCTGACCTGACATGCACAGGAGGGGATACAACAATCTGCTGCAGACACTTGAATTTGAGTTCAAATCTGTAAGGAGCATAGGCCTCACATATAATCTCTCCATCAATCCTTGTGGCCAATACACCATATCTGCAAGCCAGCTTTTATGACCTCAATTCTAGGATGGCTATTCCATCATCAACAAACCACCCGATTGGCGAGTTTCCATAAGGAAAGAAATATAATTACTTGAAGATTCTTAGCCTCACCATCATATCATAGGAGTTGAGGGATAAAGGAAAAATTCTAGAATATTCCTGCACTGATGGCCTGAATGAACTTCTAGGAACCTGTACTCCGCTCAATATAGCATATGTCCTGAAATGAGTGGCGATCCATCCCCACAAAATTTGGAATGGTCCCACTATTCTCAAAGGAGACTTACCCATATAAACATGAAGTAATATCCTTTAAATATTTTCCAAAATGGGGGTGGCCAACCCAACCATTTTCCTCTCATCCAACTTGGCTGCAACAACGAAGGTCCCTGGCATGACACCTCCCTCAGAATCCCTAACTAGCAGAAGATAAAAAATGAGCCACAAGGCTAAGAAGCCCTCCATACGGGTCTTCTCTGGGATTCTCTGATTCACTTTGTACCCCTACTTTTCAAACCCTCCTGCTTCCAGAGTCAGACAAAATGTGCCAAGAGCACCCGTCTTCTCTATTCTGAGGAATCTAGTAGGACGAGTACAGGTGGACCCCTTCTCCTTCTTCTTGGTAAGAAACATATCCATCCACTCCTCTGAATGAATATTATTTCTATAACGAGTTTTGGAGGACTTCGAATTCTTGATATTGGGGAAAATTTTCAATAATTCTCGAGCCAAAGCCTGAGTATTCTCCGAATAATTCCAAGTCTCCTTGGGTGGGAGAATTCATCATACATATTGCCTAAAATTGGAGCCCCCCCAAGATCTTGTAGACATCCCAAAAATTGATTCCTAATTCTCCTTGAGTCAGATAAAAATAATTGGTTTTTGGGCTCTAGCGGCTGATTTGCTCTGGCACAAAGTTATTATTTCTGTTGACATATGTCTGCCTAGCCCAAATGACTTCATATACTGCAGCTCCCTTCAGATCTTCAACAAACTCTGCATAGGTTTGTCGCACCCAATATTCCCACATCCAAGTTTGCTTCATACCTCCTTCAGGACAGAAGTACCAACTCTTCTTCCAGCCTTTGGATTGATCTATCTGAGAGTTTCAGAAGATTGACGGATAAAAATGTGGCTGCAGCTCAGGCTTGTGAGGTTTCAGATCTAGGGCACATGGGCTATGATGCATTATAAACGCCTTCTCCACTGTTCCAGCATTTACAAATGATCCACCAACTGAGAATTTTTTTGAAGAAAAGTTGGTGTAAGTTTTAAACCAAGAATGCGGGAGATAGTTATTTGGCTCTGGAACATTGTGTCCTTGCAGATAACCACGACCATACAGAGGTAGGTAGATGCTCTGTTGAAAATTAAGATGATACTTCATCAAGTACTTGGCCAAATCTAGGAGAGCGCTATCATAGATATCATAGTAATCGTGGCCAACGATGTTCATCATGTCATCAATCCGATTTCTAGCTAACTCATCAGCCGACCTGATTCTTTTGGGCGCCATTGAATCTGTACAAACATCAGATAATTAACTTTTAAGTAAGTCGATTTTTCATAAAAGTTGTGAAGAAATTTAAAAAAAATGGATAATGCATTAAGGCGTGCTAGTACCATATTGGAGTGCATGTCCAAGTTGGTCACACAAGTTTTACCGTGCTAGTACTAGCGTGCAATTCAGAAACTCACTATAGAAGCGCAACATGAACAGAAGCGTGTACAAGTGGAAATCAAAGTCACTTGCACGAACGAGAGCTCACTTGCATGACAAGAGTGAGGTTCTTTGAAAGTTGGGTGCTTTGCGTGAGTGTAGCACCCATATTTATAGGTGAGGCTGTACCCCTACACGCCGAACCCTATGAGCCAGAAGCATACCTGTGCTCCTACTACTTGCGTACTACAACACCTTATTTCTTGTTTTCCTCAGAGTCAAATCCTCTTTCCTTTTTCGGATCTAAATCTGAGGGGGGACTTTTTTTTGACGCTCCTTTCCATCACAGAGTTTAACAAATGCAATAGGGGAATACCTTAAGCATAAAGAGATTCATCCTTTGAAGAACATCAAAAATTGACAAAGGAATGAACAAGGAACCCTTTAAGCATGAGTTGCATAAGTTTCATTATGGTCGTGCAGGTATAATTGTGCGACGCATATAGGTAGCGCAAGTGACTTGCACGCCCAATTATTTTTTCACCCCAGGTCCTCATATGGCCTATAAATACCCCTTGTGGGCCCCACATTTTGAGGAAGAAAAACATCAAAACACAGATCTAAGCTCTGGTCGCCCAAGTCTCCATCTGAAGTCTTCCGAACTCTTATAAGGTAATTCATTACTTAGAATAGAATCTCTTAAGAGGAAGAATAAGCCCTAAGTATTATAATTCATCAATACTTGCGCGCTTAAGTGTCCATCCCTTAAGGGAAGTGATGATACTTGCGCACCGCCTTTCCCTCTCAAGGAAACTTTCATGACCCTCATCTGAAAGACTCTAGGGATGATACTAAGGGCTCCAATCCAAATTCGCCCAAGTATCACTTCACAGGTTCTTCATCTCCCAAGTGAACTCATGTCACGCAAGTATACTTGCGTGACCTGGACTTGCGCACCTCATTTCAATTCACTTCATTTCTTCAAATGCACCTTTCCTCTTCAAGGACAGCCTTCAAAACCCTCTTTAAATTAATTTATGGCATGGTTCCTTTGTTGGATTCCTTATCTGAAAGGAATTCTGTGGAACATCTCTCAAAAACTCATGATTTACATAACTTTATGTCACTAAGTTTAGAGATTTCCTTCATTCAGCCTCATCCTTTAAGATGAGAAGATCTTTAATCTGGGCATCCTCCTTAGGAGTAAGCCCCAAGTTCCCTAATCTGGGAATCCTCCTTAAGAGTAAGCCCCACATTCCCTAATATGGGCATCCTCTTTAGGAGTAAGCCCCAAGTTCCCTAATCTGGCCATCCTCCTTAGGGGTAATCCCCAAGTTCCCTAATATGGGCATCCTACTTAGAAGTAACCCCCAAGTTCAAAGTTTGGGCCTCCTTCTCAAGAGTAATCCCCAAGTCTGATGTCCTCTTAACCTGAGCATCCTTTTCAAGTGAAAGCCCCAGTCATAATTTATTTTGATTTTTTCTTCCTTCTCAGAAATAAAACCCTATCATAAGTCCCCCATAATTTGGGAATCTTCCTCAGGAGCAAGCCCCAAGTTAGAGTATCCAAATCTACATAAAGCATTAATACCTTTATAGACCCTGCTCCCAGGATTCTTTCCTGAACTAAGTCATGATATTTATTTACATAGGAAGTCACACATACATAAGCCCTATATCATTCCTGGTGACCGCATCTTTCGTGGCACAAATCGTCAGGTTTAATTATACCTCTTGTTTCTCACACCGAGCATGACTCACGTGAGCTTAGAGTGTAAAAGTAACCACAACACATCTCTTTTGGTCCATTAATCATACGTAAGACCCACACGTATTACTCTAATTACGTGTACTTTTATCTCTTCCTTAAAAGTAGAGTAAGTAGGAAGCCTTTCTAAGGTTCATGCACATCACCCATTAATTATCATTTGTCCCATATGACGTTAAACTATATATTAATTCCCAAACTACATGGGTTCTTATTCCTCTTTAACGAGGATATGTAGGTAGCCCATCTGCGCGTACGATACCAACTCTGAAATAATCCCTGTCTTTCTAAATGACAATAAACATAAAGTGCCCAACTGAGTGGATTTAAAACCAGTATGGTCATTATAATGACCAAGAGATTTCTATATAATGTATTGAGGGATACCATTGACTAAGAATCTTCATTACATACAAATGATTCTCTATCATTGAAGAACCTCAAATACATAAAAAATATTCTCTACGTCTCATACATATTAATCATTGATTGCCAAATCTAAAGTAAAACTCATTTTCATACTTGGTAAATTAATAAGGATTCGTGAACGTAACTTAAATCTATGAGAAAGTCCCGGAATAGGCAATAATTCCCCCCAAAAGGTGTGATGAGCCTGACCTCCCATCCTCTCGACCAATGAAAATTCTTAAGCCTCATAGGTCCGCAACTAATGAGCACCTACCTTTGGAAAGTAGGTCCAAATGGATATAGAGTCATTGGATGTTTCTAGTTATATGAATAAACCTGTTAGAAATCGATTGGAAATGTTTGAACCTTAAACAACGAGGTCATCCCCATTTCTAGAAGAAACAGTAGTTCCATTTGAATTTCTCACTTGACATTTAGTACTTTCATATATTTTATATACTGCACACTAATTTACCTTTTATTTCACATCCTGGATTTGTTATAGATGCAATTGTTGATGGATTACTGAGTGTTATTTCACACATTGATCGGGCTACCATTGGGTACCTGGACATAATTCATGGGTGAAAGAATGGAATGGGGAAAGATCCCATCGTACAATGCTTTATTTGTACTATTCTAAGGATTATGGGAGAACAATACCGAGCTTGGATTTTGATTCTATATGGGATAGTTCTTTTTTGGTCTTTTTAGTATTTTTATACATGTATTGTACTAATTCCTATTTAACTATTTTAGAATATCTGTAGAAACATGACATGATCATAACTTGTATATGAGACTACTTGTGGAATTGTTTATTATTCCTATCTTGGATGTTTGTCTTGTATTTGGTTGAAATACTAATTCGACTATTGACAGTTGTGTCTACTATCTATGTGCTACACTCTAACATGAGGAATAGTATCTCCATGGACACACCCTAGGCCCAAGTATCTATTTAGCAAACTCTGGTGTTTGAGGGGATGCCCTTGAGGCCATGTGACCCACAGTCTTGGGAAACTGTTTAGTGGAATTTGGGTAAGGATGTTACAAAGTCGTATCAAAGTTGTATCAGTGGTAGTTTTTTTATTGCCTTACTATTTTCCAAAATATACATGGGATTTGGAAGGAATAAGAATTTGGTAATGATTTGTTCATGGGAGTAGCTAACCCACATAAAGGAAAAAAGAAAAATTTCTTGGAATAGAAATTTTTGTTATCTGGTTTTTTACTATTATAGTTGATTCGATTCCACTTTTGGGTGATGCACTTGAATTTTGATGTTATAATTGATATAATGGAGGATCTATTTTACCATTTCTTGATGATATGAGGGTATGTATCTCAGGAATTATTTTTGGCACTTTATAGGGTTCACATTCCATGAATTATGCCATTCCATATAGGATGCGTTACTTGAATTCATGAATTTGTGATATGTAACATGGGTGATATATCAACTGTTTGATAAATGATATGTATGGGGAACTCTTAACCCAGCTGGTAAATGGAGTTACTACTATAAAATAAGTAGTGTATTACTAATTAGGCAATAGACGAAACCCTAAGCATCAAATTGTGGCATGTTGAGTCATGAACCAATGGTCAGATGGATTGGAACATGTTATGTATGGATTAAGTGGACTCCATTTTTCAGTTCATGAGGGGTATGAGCCTTATAGATCCGAAGTGATTCAACATTTGGTTAAACTATTTAAATTGAAATGGGAAATTAATATGAATTGCAATGGAATTTAAATGTGAAATAGAGAACTTGACCTTGACCCAACTTTTGAGTAGACATTAGGAAGTATCTCTAGTGATGTTACAACTATTATTTTTACCATGTCCAGTATTTATAATCTAGAAGAAGGGTGTGACCTATTTATAAGAAGGTTTTAATTTTTCCTATGTTTTAAACTGTGATCCATTCATTATCGATATTTTTTAAGGTGTGTGTTTGTAAATATAGAGACATGCCACCATGACAACCTCCAGTCATACATTAAGAGGTTGGTGATGACCATACTCTAGAGGTGGTGGGACATGTGATACTGGTGGGTCCTCCTATATCTCCAATTGTGGAACCATCTATTTTACCAGACAGAGGTTCTGTGGAACAGTTATGCAAATGGGTTTTACACTATATAAAGACTTTGTAAGGATCATTTCAACTTGAATCATCTATGGAAAAGCTGAAACATGTGTTCCAGTAGCAACATCCTCCCATGTAATCAGGTGATGGTGGTCCATAGGATTTTTATATATGGTTTGACACCATGTTTTTGATCATTAAACATATTTAGACACCTTCTAAGAGGATATTGAAGCTCATGAATTATATTTTTCTGGTTGAAGCAAAGCTCTAGTGGAATGTTTTGAACCAGGATGACAGGCTGTGAGATACAGTTTGAGGTGATTTCCAAACCATATTTTATGACTAGTTTTTTGCTAATACCTTGATAGTTGAAAGGGATAGTTAGTTCATACAAATGGAGTAGGGAATTATGATTCTTATAGAGTATTTTGAATGCTTTAGAGAGATACAAATTTTTTCAGCAATATATCTTACTGATGAGTTGTCGAGGGAGAGAGTCTTTGAGGAAGGACTCAAACATGCCATTTGATTGTAGGTTAATGTGTTCATGTTGACTATGATTAATGATATTGTGAATCAGGTGTGGGGATAAACCAAAGGGAAGATAGGGGTGTAGATAAGGTAAGTTTAGTCTCTCTACCCAATGATTCCGCTTCTATTGGAAGGAAGTGAAATTTTGAGGCCTCCTATGTGATGTGTACAATCCTGTCTGAAAGTGATGGTGATGTAGTTTTCTATAATCAGTGTGGAAGATAGGGATATATGAGGATTCTGACAGATACCTAGTTGAGTTCCGTATTTTTTGAATAATGGGCCACATGAAGCGTTTTTGTTGGACCGTCCCTCTAGCGGTCAGTGGAAGGGGGGGGGGGGGGTAGCTCCGACTCTATGTTTAGGAGAAGGTTTCACATAAAAACATTAGACTGGGAGATAGAGTGATACTAGTTGATCAGGCCAAGGTGTTTTCCATGGACAAGGTATCCATGAAACAATTGTACCTATATAGTAGAGTGGTCTTTCTTTAGGTCATGAGGTTATGTTAGAGGGTCATGGTTCTGGCCATATATATTATTTATAGCCTACCCTAGAAGAGCAGAGTTCTAGGCCATCTACAGTGAGAGGTATAATTTTAGCAGCCTCTACTCTTGTTGATATGATTTTTGATATAGGTGCATCACATAGTTTAATATTTTCATCTTTTGGTGAAGAGCCTTGGGCTCATGATTTAGTTTCCGAATGGAATGATGAAACTTGACACTCCATTGGGGATTAGAAAGGAGAGTTTATGCCAGTTCAGGGAGTTACTCCATGAGATTGTTGGGCATCACTTTGTATGAGAACTTTTTCCCCTCAAGATGAACCAGTTTTACAGTATACTCAGGATGTGATACTAGTTTCTTATCAATCCTACATTTACTATTATCACCGATGTGTGACCTTCACATCATAATAGGGTTGAGTTTTTATTCAAAAGGTTGAATAGGATTTCCATGTGATCTGAGCTAGAACAAATCATCATTGGATGAGAAGGATGATAACCAAGATTTCAATTTTATATCTGGATGAACAGGGATCATGTGAGGTATATTTAACTCTAGTGATTTATCATTTCATGGATATTTTCCCAAATTAATTTTCTGGTTTACCTCTTGAGAGAGAGTTATATTTCTCCATTGATCTTATTCCAAGAGCTGCACTGATATCTATCCCTCCTTATAGGATGGATACTATGGAGTTGCAGTAGCTCAAGAGGTATCTAGAGGACATGGAGAGAAAGGGGTTTATATGACCTAGTACATCTCCATGGAGTTCTCTAGCCTTTTTTTGAAAAAAAAAGATTATACCCTCAGGCTATGTATCGATTACTGAAAATTGAAGCAATTGAAGGTTAAGAACCAATATCCATTTGCCATAATTATATGACCTTTTTGATTAACTCATTATAGATCAGGTTCTATCAAAAATTAATTTGATGTTAGGATATCGTAAGGTTCTTGTTCTACCTATAGAATACCTCACATAACTTTTCATAGTAGGTATGGTCTATACAAGTATATAGTTATGGAATTTGGTCTCTTGAATGTGCCCACAGTTTTTATGGATCTGATAAATTGAGTTTTCCATCCTTATATGGATTCATTTATGGTAGTCTTCATGGAAGATATATGGGTGTACTCTCACAACTGGCATAACCACAACAAACATCTTCACATCTTTTTGGATACATTGAGAGAGAATCAGTTATATTCCATGCTCACAAAGTGCCACTTTTTGATGGATAAGATTCACTTATTGGTCATATTATCTCAAAGACAAGTGTATCTGTATACCTAAAGAGAGTAAACGATATTGTTTCCTAGGATAATCCCAAGAATTTCTTTAACATATAGAGTTTCATGGGGTTATATGGATATTTTATGGATTTCATACATGACTTATCATGCTTAGAAGGACCATTTCCATGACTGACTAATAAAGGGTTGATGTTTGTATGGATAGATATATATGAGAAAACCTTTCAAGAGCTAAAAGGGAGACTAAAATTAGTGCTAATACTAATTCTCCCAGATATGAGAAGGAGTTACACTGTGTATTGTGATGCATCAAGTATCGGACTTGGAGGAGTTATGATGTAGGGGGATATAGTTGTGGTGTATGAGTCTCTTCAACTGAGGCCACATTAGAGGAATTACCTGACACATAATCTTATGTTGGTTGCAGTTGTCCATTATTTGTTTTATTGGAGAAATTACTTTCTTGGAGATCATTTTGTGGTGTACACAGACCACAAAGGATAAAGTACATATTTAGAAATTGTGATTAGAATCCTTGGAAGCGAATGTTATTTTAGTACCTACATTCATTAGAATTCAAGATTGACTATATGTCTAGTAAGGGAAATTCATTGGCTAATGCAACGAGTAAGAGGACTCAGGTACCAATAGTTCAAGAAGCCAATAGTGAGTGGAAACTTATGGACTTATTTTTAGAGATGCACTGCGAGGTGAAGGATGGTTTGGGGAAGAATTTTCCATCATCCTTAGCTATGACCTCTAACCTTATGGATAGAGTGAGGATGAGGAAGATATCATATTATGAGAGCCTAGTCATATTAGAGAGTGTAGCAGGCAAGGACCCTCCTCCTAGTTGGATTGTAGGTGAGGATGAGATTCTGCATATCTATGGCCACATATGGGCTCTAGTAGACATACATGAGGAGTTTATGTGGGAATTTCATGCCTCAATTTGGGTAGTTCATTCCATCCTTACCAAGATGTATCGTGATATACATCACTAGTATTTGTGGACGGGGATGAAATGTGTGGTAGCTATATTTGATACAAGGTGTTTCACCTGTTAGCAGGTGAATACAGAACATTGGGGACCAAATAAGATTTTACAGAAGTTACCATTCTTGAGTGAAAATGATAGGATGTCATAATGGATTTTTTTGATCGGTTTAATGAGGTCAGATCATGGTAGTGATGATATATGGGTTTCTGTTTATAGGCTCACAAAGGTTTATCACTTCCTTCTGATCAGGGATAACTTCAGTGTAGATGTGTTTGGGTGGTTCTATATCTGTGATATAGTAAGACTTCACAGGGTTCCTATGACCATTTTATCAGATATAGATTCATGGTTTATGTATCATTTCTTGAATATTTTTTAGAGGGTGTTGGGTACATAGGTTCTTATGAGCACAAAATACCATCGTTATACTGATGTCTAGATAGAGTTTACAATTCGGGTGCTTGAGGAAATCCTGCGAGCTTGCATCACGAAATTTGGGAGCTATTGGGAGAGTCACAATCCCCCAATTAAGTTATCCAACAAGAATAGTTATTTGGAAACTATACAGATGGAACCATATGAGTCTTTATATGGTTTTTCATGATGATCACCCCTTTTATGGTTAGAGATAGGTGAGATAGCCTTATTGGGACTAAATATCATGTAGGAGAATTCAAAGTATATATTTTTGATTAGAAAGTGGATGGATACTGAACCGTATGGATAAAAATATTATGCCAATCACTATCTATGATCTTTAGAGTTAGAGGATAGGGATCATGTATTTTTTCATGTCTCAGCAAGGATAGGAAATATATGGATCAGGAGACAGGTTAATCCTTCATTGTGATATGTCAGGACATTCGAGATTCTCAGTATATTCCGGTCGGTAGACTATCAGTTGAAGTTACCTTAGAGGTACTGATCCATGAAGGAAATATTCCAGGTATATCAACTACACTTCTATCATTAAAACCCATATCATGATTTTTAGCCCAAGGAGGTTGAGCTAAATAGAGACACATCCTTCGAGGTGCATGCTATTTATATCATTGATAGGAACATGAATGTTCTATGAGTCTAGTCACTTCCTCAAGTATGGATGATATGGAAACATGGCCATTTATAATATGAGACTTAGGAGAGGGAGTGTGATGTTTTTACCTATTGTCTTGAATTATTATCAAGAGATTATTAACCTCCATTGGAATAAAAAACTCATTAATAGGGGAATATTGTAAGATACCGGGTTCTCTGGAAAGGTATAGATATTTTGTTATTTGGGTTTAAATGTTTTATTTTGACCTAGTTTAATTACCCAAGGAGGTAACATGTGTTTTGGGGGGTGTCTAAGGGTTTTTTAGAGCCTGAAGCCCCACTATTTAGAAAAATACGCTCGGACACACTTTTAGTAGAAACCCTATGGGTAAGGAAGAGAGTTTGTATAACCATGAAAATCCTAGATAGTGTTAATGAGGATTCGACATGGTTTAAGAAAACCATGTAGAGGGAGGTGCATTCATATGCAAGGCATTTAATTTTTTTAGCAGTGACAATATGCACGTTCATTGCATGGTTCATTAAACTCTGTACCATGATCGTGAAATGTTCCCCTTTAACATAGTGATGGGAACATGGTTGGTGCACAATTTGGCCAACTGTAGGCACAAACCTTGCAACCCTATATTTTGAGTTGAGATGACCAATTTTACCTTAAAATATTATTAAACATAAAATACTTTTTCGTCTTCCTCTAATGGATAAAACACTCACCTTAGGAACTCCTTTTAAAATCTAAATTCTAGGATTTAGTGTGGTAACTCCATTCCGACATGGAATAAAGCGTCATTTGTCTTATTCAATCTACATTGGTTTATTCTTCGATCATATTATGAAGGTATTCATTCATATTAGTATCAATAGAGATATTTAGGTGAAATTAATATGCACTATTTGTAGGTTTTTATCCATTATTTTCTTTTTATCTTGATCTCGATAGAATTAGAGTTTGATATTGGGTGATCACTCTATTACAAACCTATAGTGGAAGTATATACCTTTACCTTAGGTTTTGGTGTTTTATAAGAATATTTTTATTTTTCCATGAACAAGACCTTCTAGTGGAACCCTATTTTTTTAAATACTTGAATTAAATGGATTAGAACATACTAGGGATTCCCACTAGCACCTTTGAGTTTTTTCTAGGTTCTTTCCCCAACCCAGAAAACCCATGGAGTTTTAATTTTCATTTTTCAAATGTTATACCATATATAGGGTGGATTTGTTCATTCCTAGTTATAGAGAGACCATTAAAATTTATGTTGAATTGAATTGAATGATTAGTAGAAGGTGAACCTCTTTTTCTATGTGATAACATGATGCTGATTGATTTAATTGCATAAATTATTTGTAGGTAAATTATGGAAATGAGTGGGTAAACTCATGAAATGTAATTGACTTTGAATTGATATTTGATATGAATTGATGAATGGATAACATTAGTGTATTCCATGGTTGATATACCTTGGTTCTTGATTCCATTAGATTCCATGGATGTTTCTCCCATGGATATTGATTTGTGGTAGTGAATTCCTTGGATGAGATTTCTCCTTGGGTATTGATTGCATAAGATTCTTCAGACCTTGATACCCTTTAGATTCAGCTTTATAGGGATCACTGTGGTCATAATCCTTTGACCCCACCAAAATTTTTATCAATTTACCATCAAGATGCTCATGGGACTCGATGAGGATTCCTTGGTCTTATATACCTTGGATCCGACCCTTCGTGGTCTAACAATTCTAATTACACGGTGAGGCCATTGTGGATTACTTGATTATACTGAAAGGTCGTGGTGAATGATATACAAGATTACAAAACATGATTGTGGTAATATTTTATGGTTGTATTTCATGGATGTGTTGAACCTTTTAGCATGTTTTATAAATATATCATGTACGGGTATTAGTTTGTAATTGTTAGATTGGATAGGGTGACTAGTTTATTTTTTTTACAACCACCTTATTATAGGAGATTGACATTTTTTTGAAAGGATTCTTGGTAGGATAAATAGTAACACATGGATTTCTCACATTACATTTATTACTATCATATATGTTACATACTATACACTTATTTATCTTGTATTTCAGATCCTAGTTTTTTTATAGAAACTGTTGGTGGTGGTTTATTGATTGTTATCTCACACCCTATTTTCCCTTTTTTTAATGTTTTTCCTCTTTCCCTTTTCTAAAAGAGGATATTTATTTCTTTTTTCAATAGAAGGGGGATTGACCATTGAACTTTAAAAAACATTCATTTTATTGATTCTTCTATACCTATTTTGGATTATTTTTAGAAACATGACATGAAAATAATTTGTATATTAGATTACTTTTTGAATTTTATTTATTCTGGTGTTGGATATTTTTCTTATTTATGGATGATTTACTACTTCCACTATTGAATTCTATGCTTAAAACTGATGTGATACACTCTTAAATGAAAGAGTAGTCTCCCCATAGACACACCTTAGACCCTTGATGCTAGTTGGAAGCCTCTGGTGTTTATGGAGATGCTCTTGTGTCCATGTGACCCACCGGCTCAGGGCACCGTTTAGTGGCATCCGATTCGGGATGTTAGTAATACTTTACACAAACCAACTCATGATGCATGAAAATATATGGAATATAAAATCCAAGGATTAAATAGAATCAATATTGGATCTATATTCAAAATCCACTACATCTCATGAAAATCCTCCTCACCCAAGTTTTACCACTGAAAATTCACTCCTTTCATCACCATCATAGCCATGGGTGCTGATAAATAGGAGAAGTCCTGAATGAAACACTGATAATACCCTACTAATCCCATAAAGAAATTTATATCAAACACATTTCAGGGGTATGTCCATGACATCACCACCTTTACTTTTTCTAGGTCCATATATATTCCAGTCTCTGAAACTGTATTTCCTAATAATTGCACCTCCTGAATCCAAAAGTGACACTTTGATAGCTTGGTATAAATACAATGTGATCAAAGTGTACCTAGAACTATCTTGAGAAGTTTTTAATTCTACTATGGGGTTAGTGAGTAAATAAGAATTTCATCAATGACCATTATGATGAAAACAATCAAGGTATGAGTTGAAGATCTTGTCCATGAGAGCCATGAACACTACCAACATATTATCATGTCCCAATGGAATCACCATGTACTTGTATATGCCATACCATCTACTAAACTATATATTGGTAATGTCCTTCCCTTTAACATACAATTGGTGATAGCCCAATCATAGATCAATCTTGGAGAACTTCCAACTCCATAAAGTTAATCAAATAGATCGTCAATCGTAAGAATGGGTACTTATTATTTATAGTCACCAAATTAAACTTTTGGTAATCTATGAAGAGTCAATGATAGTTGTTTACATTTTTGGAAAACAAAATAGATGGACCACCCAGTTATGTACTCAAACATATAAAAACATATAGTCTAAGTGCACACATTGTACTTTGAGTTACTTTTACTTATCCAATATGATTTGATAAGGGGGAATCAAAATGGGGTGGGAACACATTATGAGTTCTATATCAAACTTAACTCCTCTATAAAGGGGAAGATCTATGAAGTCATCTCGTAAGATGTCCTGATAGAGATCCAAAAATTTAGAAAATGATGAGTGGGATAACACTGATCCCAATGAAAGATACAATCCTAATTTTTTTTGTAATCATTGTAATATTGATCCCTTCTACACCCACTCTACATACTCCCAAGTCTCACTCAATAATCATTAAAAAATTATCTCCCTTGGGTGATGTAAATGATACCTATCTCTGATAGTAATCAATGTGGAATCTATAACTTTTCTTCCAATCCATACAAATATTCTCATTAAATACGGTTATCTTCATAATCAAAATGTACCATAGATGTCTATAACCAGAAATGACTATATGACACTCTGTTCATTATTGATGACAATCCACTTTATCACCCAATGACTTATAAGGGTAATGTAACTGAAAAGATATCTTTAATGGGTCAAGTATAGTAATAATATGTGTAGATATAAATTACTTGGAAGAACATGTATCAAACAAAGTAGTAGACAATGTAAAAGTGATCAAGACCATATCTCAAATAGCATAAATTCCCTCAGAACCATTTTTTGGGGCCTGATCCACTTCATACAATTGGGTTTACTCATTTGGATGAACCCAACCCTAAGGTTCATGTTTTTATAGAGTCATCATCATTTGATCCAACTTTTGAGGACCCAAAATGGATCCTTGAGTCATTGCTCATGTCTATATAATACCCTTGTGGAAACCTAAACACAAAGATATGAAGTATAATTGATGGGGATGCCTTGTCCTGGCACACTAAAAAATCATTCTCTAGGGTTTTGTAAGAAAACTATGATAATGTATGATCATCCCAAAATTGAAGTATTGTGGAACTCCACCTGAGTGGGTTGAAGAATTCATACTCTTCTCCACCTTATTACCACTTCCTCGCTGCACATCATTGATCATCCTTTTATAGCTATAAGAAAATACACTCATCACATCGGTAGGAGGCCCACACACATGAGTAATTAAGGTTGTAAGAAGACCAACTACTCAATCCTCCTTTAGAACCTTCTCAATAATTATTTACTTGTTTAGAACCAATGAGTATTTCATTAGGTTAATACTCCTAACCTACCATATGATATCAGGAAAAAAATGATATCAAAATTCTTGGCCTTCTCTGACTCATTTATTTCTAAGATAAGATCAAATAGAATTGTTTTAGTGAAAAAATAGAGTATAAATATACCCTCATGGATCCCTATCGGAGCTCCATGAATTCTTATGCATAGTCATTCTTCATCATGTCTGGAAATATTCTCCAAAGAACTAATTACTAAAGGCCTCCAAAGAAAGGCCCTCAAATCATTATACTTATTTCAGGACACCCCACCATCGCCTAGTTGGTACTTGAAGAATAAAAACTTCTAGCTTAACCCATCGGTATTCTAGTATCTCTGCCAAGTCAAATATTCCTTCAATGATGTCTAACTAGTCTTTGTTACCATGTGGTCCTCCGGTACCGTAATAGGCCATAAGATAATGGTGCTAGAAGTCATGAGTGAAGTCAACCATGATCCTCTATACTCCTCTTCCATGCGTAGTAACAATCCAAAGGACTATGTGTTAGAGTGGATATAATAATCAAACTACTTGATAAGGTGTGGGAGTATGCTCTGGTGAATCCTTTTACATAGCTTATGGTGAAAATGGGGAGTCATTACAAGAGGGAACCTTCAATCATTTCCAAGGATTAATTTTTTAAAAATCCAAATAATTTTTTAGAGAAAAAAACATACTTATTAAGAAAACATAAGTAGTTATTAGTTACACATATGGGATTTCTATGAAAACCTATCCTTTGTGGATACCCATAACTAGAAGGAACAACCCACCTAATACTACTCAATGCTTTCCTTACCTTCACATTAGTCATAAGAATATATATATAAAACAAAACAATATAGTCATGTTCAAATAATTATTGAGAAAAAAATGATATATAACCTTAATAGATAACATATATAAATCACTCAATAGATAATAAAGGTCTATCCTAAATAAATATCAAAATAAATGAATTTAATTAAAGGAATACTTTAAAATAGTTAATATATATTTATATGTATGCATATATATATGTCATGTGGTCCTATCTACCTACTCGTGATGCTGAACGCACCCAAAAACCATAAAATTGTAATAATAACCCCAAAAATGGTAACTCAGATGTCCATTATGCATGAGTTGTCCAGACACATGGGAAATCCCCTAACTGAGTTCCATATATACTGTCTACTTTCTACAATTTCCTAGGTTATCATAAATGAAAAGAAATAAAACTCAAGATTTGATACCATTTTTATCATTCCTCGACCCAAATCACCTTGTTTGATCTAGAGATCTATGAGATCTCATGAACACCTCCTTGTATACAATAGGTTATCAAATAATTATGATGGTATAAATACCATCTATGTGGATACTATATCCTTAGTAATCACACTCATCCACACAAAATATAAATTAAGTACAATCATCATAGTATCAAGTGGTAGAATAAGTATCATAATGTATCAATAAATGGAACCCATGTTATGAAAATAAATAAAACAAGCTCCCAATATAGAAAACTAAACTATATTAAGCAAGGTATATGAATATATGTAATGAAAATTCTATGGTAATCCCCCGATTTCTACCCCATTACCTCTACCAACTCCATGCTCCATAGTTCAACAATCTTTCATGGGAACCATTCCCTTATTTGGACATGAAATCATGAATTCTACATGTGAATCAATATTCCAATGCAAGGTGTGTGTCATAATACCTAGTAGGAAACCATATAGACATCCTTAACTTTTTTTCATAGGTATAACAGGTTCATTCCATGATAATAGTAAATTCACAATAATTCATAAATAATTATATACTTAGAACTCGTGTAATAAACAAGAAACCATGAGTCTTGACCATAATTTCCGTAGCTCCATGCTAGAAGGATAATAAAAATGTTGTTAGATTAATCAATATTCAGCCACAAGGATGGTCGAAATGTATCTTAATATCCTAAAGGCATTGAGTCAGATCGAGCCACAATCCCATCACATCCCACCTGGAGGCATAACAAGTCAGGGCTTAAGGTTGTTGTATCCAGACTATACCTTGGGTCAGGCCACATGGCCATCATATCCCCAATGTCACTACCAGGGTTTTTACCTGAATATAGTCATACCCATCATTATACTCATATCATATCACGTGAAACCCCCATATAAGAGATAACAATATCAAAAAAATTCCACCTATTCTAGGTACTAAAGAAGAACCTATAAAATCATGGTAACAACACATGGTAGGGTAGAGTATGAAATGGAAGAACATAACATATCATCATGAAAATTAGTAAAAACATAATTTCTTTTATTAAAATAAAACATGTTCTATCAACATAAACTACCATACTCATGTAATGAAGCATCATATATGGGTCTCATGAACTACACACACATGAGATAACTATAAAGCATGATAAAAAAATAAATGCCAATAAAATAATTATATCATGGAAACATGTGTATACAATGACACCGAATTTTAAGAAACTTCCAACTGAATGCTTTCTAAAAAAGTAAAATATTTTTTAAATTTTCAAAGTCTAAATCACATTACAGACCCACACCCAACAATGATTCCTATATCGAATTCATGTAAATCAAAGAATAGGTTTATGAAAGAGAGAATATGATATTCCATGATATTAAGGGTAGTTCTATAATCACATAACTCAATGAGTCCATCAATAAAACTAATTAGGATTTTATGAAATAAGAGGATTCTAATTTAATAGATCCTTTTTATTTTAAAGAATGATTTTTGAATTCCTCACTAAATCCATAAGATAACCTCAAATCTAGTCAATGATCATTAATCCAGCTTCAATATATCACCACAATAGTGATCCAAGATTCAATTCAAGAAGAATATGGTATAAAGTTGATAGATATATGATAACTTACCTAGAAATTCCCACCTTTCATGAGAAATGTGGTTCTTATCAAGGGGATATCATTAACACGAAGAATCCACCGTCAAACTAACAATGTATTATCAATATCGCATTAGATCAAGATGGATAACTTAGATCTTTGACGCACGCCTGTCGTAGGGTGTGGCAAAACAATTTTTTCCTAAGTTAAAATGTAGTAATGTGGTTGACCTAGGATGTCTCCCGAAGAGGAGTGCACACAAAATGGGTTGTCACTTTAAAACGGGGGTAAAAATGTTGTGAACGGAAATTTGAAATTCAAATGATTGAAAAACAATGAAATTAAAAGGGTGATTAGGTCGGGGTCGGTTTCCAAATTATAATGCTATCCTTGTTCAATTTAATTCAAACCTCTTATTCTTAGTTGATTAAAGTGAGTTTCCACAATCGTTTCCTCTCACTTCCTTGGTGAAATTGTTATTGTGAGAGAAAACCTTACCAAGATCTCGGTTTGGTCAACTCTCCTTCCATGTGTAAAATAGTTGTATTGAATATCCTTAATTGAAATGGGCAATACCCAATCGGGTTTTGTTTGTCCCAAACAATCAAGAACATTCACTACACCTTTTACACGTACTGACGATTGTCGAGTACTTCACCACTAATTCCTGTTTTATTCCATCGTATATAAACCAGAAATTAGTGGAGGGAGATATTGATTATTTTACCAAGGCCAAAAATAAATAACGGAATTAATATTCAAGAACGATCGCACTTGATTATAAAATCCGCTATAATAAATTGAAAACAACTTTGAAGAAGAAAGAAATTTATTCAATTGCGTCCAAGAACTCAAGCATTACAATGTAGAAAACCAACCCTTCCCCAATCACTCCAAAAGTTTACCCCACCATGGTAAGGGTAATCTAGTTGAATGGGGAAGAAGAAGGCATTACAAAACTACTAAAAAGAAAATAAATAAAAGAGAAAGCTGAAAAGTTCTCCTTCTTGGTGTCCCGGAAGGAATGGGGTGGAGAATGAATGCTTTGAGGAGGAGGTGATGGCCTCCTTTTATAGGCAGAATTCGACCCCCGAACGTTTGAGCGTTTTAGACTCCATTAATGACCTCTTCACGCATTCCACCCTTCATGAATTATGTTCATAAATATCTTTTCCGTCTCCTCTCCAAATTTCAACTTATTTGGAAACCGTATGTAGGATATATAAATTTTTCATTCTCGGTTGCTGTTTCTCGACGAAGCTTCCAGGAAGGTTCCTCCAAAATAATTTCATCCAATAGCCTCCTTAATGACCTCCAACATCCTCCAAATTTATTTTAGAGACGTACCTATCTGTACTCTAGGTATCACAGGTGGAAACACATCATTTTTATGTGTGTAGTACTCGTTTTATGTCCATTACGTTTGGTGGGTCCATGCTGTCCGCCCGGACAAATTCCAATCTTCAATGATTTTTTAGGCCCTTTAGATGACCGAATCAGCTCCTGGTCCAGAAGACAAAAATGAAGGAAATAAAATAAGTATTCTAAAAAAAGTTTAATCAGAAAATTTTGAATTTTATTTTTCCTGAAATGACCAAAATACCCCTGACGTAAAATTCTGTCAAAAATCCAGAATTAGTTGTTTTACACATTTGGGTTCAAAATAGCACTAAAACCTAAAAACATGATAATTACCCATTCAATAACACTTTTTTGGGATTATAAACAATGTTTTACAGTATAAAATATATGAAAATGTGAGATTCATCAATCTTGCCAAAGTATTATTGTTTTATTGTCATTCCACCTTCAAAAATACATCATGGAAGATAAAACTTAATCAAATACCTATAAGATTCCCATAGACAAAGGTAGATCAAGATATGATCAAGAGAAATTTTCAAATCACTAGATCTATCACCAATCTATGAATAAAGGGAGAAATCAATATTAGATCTATATATAATTCATCGAACCATCTTGGATCAATGAACATATCTTAAGGGATAAGAGTAATTTGGTTTAGATCTAAAAAACACACCGATCTAGCATCACTACATTGATCCTATGTTGAAAGAAAAAGGGGAGATGAATGTGGGAGATAAATAGGAATGAAAGAATGTATCTGGATCAAAATAAGGGCGTTAGGGTTTGATTTGGGTATTAAAGAAGGAGGAAAAAATAGTTTAATTAAAATCCATGGGGTGTATTTATTGAAAACTCATCCTGGATCCAGCATCAAGTCAGTGGATGGTCCTCAGATAGTCGGTGTGAAAGGTTGTACCACTTGGATTCTTCTAGAACCACCAGTTTTCATGTGGTTTCTATAGACATATTCTAACCTACTATAACCCCACCAAATAGTGCGTGGTAGTTTACAACCACCATACAATGTGGTATCAACTCATCACTCAAAAATTTAATTTCTAAACACTTTTTAAGAAAATCCATTCTAAAAAATTCCCCTAACATTGATGTGCCAAAATTAAAATAATGAATTTTATAATCTTAGAATATCTCACACTTTGAATTAATCAAGGATGTTACACATGCTAATATAATATGGGAGCAATGTAGATTTTTTTTTCTAGGCCTAGTTTAGAAGATACTAACATCACTACATATCCCATTAAATAAAAATGAAGTCACACATAGTTCTTAAGAGGCCTCTCTATAGATCAAAATAATTTTTAAGGAAATGAGAATTTTCATAGATCTAGGTGATCAAAGGTTTTAAATTTATTCTAATGTGATGCTAGAGTGTTAGGAAATAATGGGGTTGGAGTTTATTACTGAGTCTAGAAGAAGCTGTCTAAACACCACTATATACCTCATATAGTGGGAATCAAGCCACATATTTTTACATAGTATGTTTAGTTGATGGAAATTACTAATGAAATGGTATGGTGTGAGAAGAATGCTATATAGTAAGGCTGTTTTATTAGGAGTTTAAAAAAATAAAATAGTTTAATGTCAAGTGATGGGGATTATTCTATATTGTTTAACATCATAAAACAAGGACATCGATCACACATTTTAAAGTTATATGATGTGGATTAAGACTACATAGTTTAATGTTATGTGGTGTGGGCATTGATCACAAAGCTTAACATCATTCAATAAGTATGAAACATGGGTTTTGTAGCTTAATGTCATGAAAATAATACTTGGGGAAATCTCAATAATATTAATAATGAGACTGACCAAAAATCCTTAGCTCATGCGTGTCATGTTCAATGTGATAAATAATGGGTAATTAGAGTTTACTCATGTAACATGAGAGTTCTAGAAAAGGATGGTTGGATTGGGGTTAGAATTCTATGTTGACCATCAGGGGATGCCTTCAGTGTGTGGAAACTAGTTAGGCAATTCCACTTGGTTGGATCGACTTGCCAACATATCAAATTTCATGAGAGGGTAACAAAAAGAGTGTTTAAACTCCACTCGAGAAAGGTGAAGTGGAAGAAGATAAATCCTAAATCCTTGAATTTGAATTAGAAATGAGCTAATTGATAGGTTGAAGATAACCATTGACCAGGCTTGAAATAGTAATTTCACTTCCACACAATCACTAATTTGGTAAAACAAGTCAGGGTAGGCCACTAACCATGTCTTTAAAACCCAAGGCTTATCATGTTTCTTCAGAGAAATATTCCTCTAATTTGTGTACCCTTGATGGGAGTTGGGACTTTGGAGAATTATAATATCACTTTAAGGGATTCCATATGGAAATGGAAGGAGGTGGGGAAATTAAAACTTTTGAGGCACAAATTATGGAGATGATTCCTAGTATAATGTTCAAGTGCTGTTCAAATAACCCCAAGGCTTAATATTTATGCACTAGGAATATATTCGTGTCAAATAAACCTTGAAATATTTTCAAAACCGTGTGACACATTGGTAAAGTTCCACTACACCTTGGGGAGGACTGGGTTGGTACCTAGTGATGTAGAGTTATAAGTCAAGTAGCTTGGACCAAAGGTATTGATGTTTATATAGTAAGTTTGAAGAGAAAAAAATGAAATAAATTTAAGTTCCCACATTATAATATAAATGAACCTCAGGGGAAAAGATACACAATTTAATGTTATAGTGTATGAATAGTGGTTCATAGTCTAAGCTGATGGCACATGAACATTGAATCATGCCTTTTAAGGTTATGTAACTAGGACCGAGGGGTGAGAAAATGTGCATAAAAATGGGGTTCATGGTGAACCCAAAGTGCTTGGTAGCCCAAGGAAAATTATGAACTATCTCAAGGGTGTATTCATATAGTTTAAGATCAATATTCTTAGACCAAGGGTAAAATTCTATATGTTGAAATAAGGGTGATGATAACCCCATGTGAACTATAAATCACATATGTAAATATTATCAAACCTTGGGGGAAATTGCATAAAATTTAATTCCATGATACATGGATCGTGGTTGTACAAATATTTAAATACAAGTAGATTTGATCCTCCCAATTTGAGTATGTAATTACATTGATGTGTAGGGGGGAATAAAACCTTGTGGGAAATCTGAGCGCCAAAACTAGGAATAGGAAATGAGGGTCTTGTAGTTGGGTTCAAGATGGGAAGTATGGGAATCTATACATATCCAAAGGAACACGAATAAATCCAAATTTATTTCTTATAGGTGAGATACTTCACCATAGATTTGAATCATGTGCCCAAGAGGTTTAATAAAGGGATCAATTCTTGGTGAGAAGAGGAATAATTGAACCTGACAGGGATCAGTAAATGTATCATTAAAGGGAGAAACAAGGGGAATAGACATAAGGACCATTTTTGGGCCTATATTAGTGGTCCATGCAACACTACATATCCTATGATGATAAGAATCAAGCCATATACTATTCCAAAATATGTTGTGATAGGTGACCCACACCTAAGTAGGGTAAGTGAATTCTTTAGTAAGGAATCCATAATGGTTCTATAGTTTAAGAATAATATGAAAAACTTTATCTATGCAGTTTAAGGTCATACACATAGAACCAAAACCAACATCATAAGAAAAGGATAGTAATCATTCTATTTAACATTGTACAGTGAGGATAATATAACACATAGTTTAAGGTCATGAAACTGGGACATATGTGTCCTGAATCTTAGGTTCATGTTATCAGGACCAATGCTATATAGTTTATAGCCTTGTAGAATAGACTAAGGCAGTTCCTTTTAGGGTTCATGCATCCATAATGACTCCCAATTAGATTTAATTCATACAGAGTAGACTATTAATAGGTATATTAAAGTCATAAAGCTCAGAAATGGGTTCCAAACATGATTTTTTGAAAATTAATTCGTTTGAAACCTCACATTGGTCAGTGGTGTGTTTCTATACCTATCCATGGTGATCAACAAGTATGGACCATTTGATTGAACCTTTTGAATGGAAAATGGATGATTCCATTTTATCTCAGACTTCAATGGTTCCCCTTTTAGTATTATTTATGTCCTCAATGATAACACAAAGTTACCCTGGAGGATTGTAGTGAAGGTATAAGTTCTTGTTAAATTATATAGTTACTCTATTCTGATGGAATTTCAGATTATACAACACCTAGATATTATTTTCTTCATGGGATGTATGTTTGGCTAGATAGAATTGGTACCTTTTATCTGAAATCAACTAGTTGTGGATAGATGTATAATGTTATTGTATTTGAACCATAATGGGTTTTATTAATTAAATTTTATATACTAGGGAGTAATGAGTCACATAGGTAGAAGTCTAAGTCATTATAAGATATTCCCAAATGGCTTCATAGATGTAATGCCCCGACCCTAGTTACCCAGAGTCGGTGCATTATTACATAACATTGGCATGATCACAAGAAAGATCAAATCTCGAAAGACCGATTGGTTAAGTAGCCTTGGAAACACTAGATATATTCATAAGTTTTACATTACATCATAAAATGAAAAACTACTACAACAACATAATGTCTCCATAATCCACACTCATACCCCCACATAATATCCCTGCAGGTCATTCATAACTTACTTCTTCACTTCCTGGGAAAAATAAAACATAGAAAAGGGGTGAGCTCAAATGCCCAGTAAGGATAACAATATAGTGGAAACTTTCATAAATAAGAATAAACATTTAAGGCAATGTATAACTAAAACAAAAGCCTTTCAAACATGAACTTTCAACATGGTATGGCATAAATAAAATGAAATAATTCCATTTACTTATTCACATGGATATTCTACTAATCGAATAATCACATGAAAAAATCAATAACCACTTTCATAATGATGGAATGCATAATGCCAGACTATCATAACCACATAGTCAAGGCCTCGTGCTAAGACTACAAATAAGATTTTGTCAAGGCCTTGTGCCAAGACACTAGTTTGTCTCATGAGACCTACCGATGCATTGAGGAGCTATAACGGGATCCACCCGTCACATATTAAGTCTAATGCATTCCCATATGAAAAGGATTAAACATAACATAAACATTCGTGTTAAAACTAGCATACGAAATGTCAATACTTTCACCATAAACCATGAATGGTATAAAAATAGCACATCCACAGTCATACATATCACAAAACCTTCAATACAATATAGAAGTTTTGTATCATAATAAATCAACTTCAAATAAGCGTAAAATCCATCAAAGGATGTTGACATAGATGAAATCAAAACACTTTTTGGAGAAATATCTCTTTCTATTTTTGAAAGCATTTAAGAGCCATATAAAATAAAACATTTTCTTGAAAATGTTCTTATAAGCTTGTAAGGAAAGCTTTTAAGATTTTATAACGGCAGAAAATAACCGCACTCGCCGTATAAGTTAAAAAAACATTCTTACCTTAATTTTGTCGAAAAGGTTAAAAGGACCTTGTTTTGAAAACGACGGAAATATTCCTCTTATAAAAAGTCAAACAAGGGTATAAATGACTTTAACCCATATTCTTGTAAATAATAAAAATGTTTTGAAATACATTTTGAAGAAACATGGATGTGGATGATAAAGAGATCCCAGTAGATTATTACGTATAAACAACCTCGGATAATGAAGAGATTGTGAAATAACCCTTACCAATTTGGTAACTTATGAAACATACAACCCATGAATGAGGTATCATACAATGAATATGTAAATACACATAAATTATAGTGTATTTCACAAAGAATATAATTATGGGCAGTACATACACCACACAAAAGGTGATGGTGGCAATATGGCATGAATCTCACGGAAATATGGAGTGAGATGAAAACCCCTTACCTTGTAGTTTTCCTTAGTTGGGGTAGGTTAACCTCCTGTATAATGGTGAAATAATTGTTATTAAATTATACAAGAATCATATAAATTAATATGATATCATATATGATCTTTTAATATTGATTTGTTAATAATATCTTAGAATTATCGTCGTTTCGGGTGTTAACTTACTCATTTTCTTTTATATGTTTTGTTACATAAGCCATGTTTGTTGTATCTTATTCATATCCATAATGATATCAAGTCCTTAAACATCATTTTTAAATCATCAAATGATAATTATACTTGAATGGATACGATGAAGAATGAATCTCATCGCGTTCGTGGAGACGGTAGTCCGTACGTACGCACGAGCGACAATATCACTCTTTTAATATTAAAATAATATATAAATGGATGGTATATCATATATACAGAATCATTAACATGTTATATTTATTATTTACATGAGTTACACATCATTATTATACCCATCCAAATAATAATATATTGAATAACAATTACACCACGACGTGGAGACGGTAAGCCGTACGTACGCACGTATGGTGACATGTTATTCAAAGGGTGGATAGAATACTGAATATGGTTGTACCATATTTATAATAACATCACAGTATATGTGAGATACTGGAGTTATTATTTTAGAATGGTATGAACAAAGAAAGAAGAAGTGGAAGAAGAAAGGAACTTTAAAAGGGGTGGTGAAAACATTACCTCTTCTTCGGGTTCTTCCTTTTGATTTGATCAAAAGGGATCCTTAGGTTGGCTTTCTGATCAACCTAAGGCCTCTAGGTTTTAGTGAGGGATGTTGGAAGAGTATTTGGGAAGAGTTTTGCCGAACCAAAAGGCTTTAAAGGTGTGAAGAAATGAGAAGGAGGAGTGCCCTTTTATAAGAGGGGTGAGGGGCACCTTTGGAAAAGCTAGAAATATTAATTTATAATAAATTCATATTCGGTTTCTAATGGATCAAAAGTTGATTATTAAAGGGTTAAGGTGGTGATGGGTCGAAAACAACCCAACCAATAGAATTTAGACAGGTTTGGGTACTTATATTAACCTTATCTTTAAGTATTAACTCTAAGTCAATTAGTTTCACTTTTACAATGTCTCTTTGTATTTTTATATAATATGGTTAATAAACGTACTATATACATCCAAGAGACCCCCAAGTGGTCCATTAATGATGAAAATATCATGATATAAGTCTCTTGGCCTAACCTTAGATTTTTAGGAATTTAATATCAATTAATAATATAATATTTGTTTTAAGAACTTTTTTATGTCAATTTTGACACTATTCAATAGTTGATTTTTGTGAAACTCATAACAGATTGATTACTTTGAAAAAAGTGAATTAAATCAATACTAATATGTCATATTATCCTATAAAATTAGTTTAATTCATTAAAAGTTTCATATTATATTTATTTGGGTATTTATAATATCAATTATTTTAATTTTTCACTATTATAGTAATTACTGCATCATCATTTTTTCATAAATAAAATAAATTATTTAATGTCTAAAAATTATAAATAAAATATCATTATGTAGGAAATCTTTTTATCTTTCTAATGAATATTTATAATCTAAAATCCAACATATATAACCCTATCTAACAATTGTTTTTCTAAAAGATATATGCTTGTGCCATTTTTGTATTCATTTTAACTTAATTAAAATAAAGTGTCCTTATCACCTACAGGTGGCACAATGGGGTCCCAAAATCGACCCAAAGATGCCTATGGTCGAACATGTATCAACCAATAAGTCTAGGACACGTTTTAGGGTAATTTAGTATTATTATAATATTATTTTTTTAACCCTTATTTACCGGATTTACCTTTAACCATGGTAAATAAAATATTTACCGCAGTAATTATTCAAAATGTCTAAAAATAAAAGTTACCTATTTACACAATTTGAACATCCTGATTAAAAATATGGAATCCATTTTTCTAAATTCAAAACACAGAAGTGGCAGAAATTAATTTAAAATTAATTCCCGCTGTCAAAACAAAAAGCGTGTTTTTAAGAGATAATAACTATGAAAAGATTGACACTTGTTTATGTTCGGTTTAATTGTAAAATTATGTCCAATGACCAAAATTATATTAAATGGTAAAAATATATTATAAATATACTTTAAAACAACTCAAATTCATAATTTATCACTATTAATTATTTTGATTAAAAAAGTTGTTTTTAATTAAAATTTAGTAATTTTCACTATTCATCAAAATATGAAAGTTATCCGAAAAGTACCAAAATTTCACCTTAGGCTAAATTTGATATTCCGAATCCAAAAATGAAGTCCATTTTGAAATATAAAATATATATAATTTCAAAAATTAGGTATTACTATTCATAACGGCTAGTTTGATCGGTTGTGGTGTGTGTTAAAACTCAAAGTTGCGTACAACACACGCTACTGTTTTATTCAAAGGAAAGCGTACCGTGGAAGTTTGGGATGTTTTATTTCAAATTTTTGATGTCCCCATTTAGTCAAAAAGTTTAAAATATTTTATTTAAAAAGGGTTCACTATTAAAAGTTGGTAAAACTGCAATACTGAAAATGAATTTGTTCTTACATTATGTCTAAGAAACTCATAATATGGATTCTAAAATTATAAGGATTATATAAAGTTTAAAATTTAGTTAATACTATTCATAACCTCTTTTGAACGGCTTGTTTGGTAAGTCATGGTGCGATTGAACTCGGTGTTGCGTGTAGTGCAAGTTATTGAATTATTTTGAAGAAATAACACACTATGAAATCTTGGGGTGTTACATTCTCCCCTCATTCAATAAATTGCGTCCTCGCAATTTGAAATTGTTCTTCGAAAATAAAAGGTTGAAAATAGAAAATATATTTGTGGGAAAACCCACATCGGAAATTGGGTTACTAAAATTTAGTCTTAATATGAGGAAAAGAGAAATGAAAGGGTCACCACCAAATTATGATCTCGATTAGGAGAACATTGGTGGCAATTAGAGACATATAATTGGAGGAAAAATGTAAATATTTATAGGTAGTGATTGAGGTCATCAATCACAAACAAGTATAAAATTGAGGTCCTTAAACTCATCAATCTATGATGATTTGAAATACCATCGGTTCAACAAAACATAGGGTATTAGGATAACACATTTTTGACGTTTCAAAATATCTTAGTTGAAATCCCACATTGAAAAATGAATTAACGAGGCCTCTATTTAAAATAAAGAGTGGAAAGTATGAAGATTACCGAAAATAACACATACTAGGGTTCCCTGTAGGAAAATATTGATATGGAAGAGAAATCTAACCATCAATTATCTGATGGAGAGTGGTAGAGAACATGGCTATGAAAAGGCCAAAAATCCCAAAGCCATAAATTAGTGATGATTTAAGGTACCATACAGGACAACATTTTTGTTCTAAGTTCCTTTTATTAATGTTGAGGAATTTATTTATGAGATTGGCTAGGATCATAATGAGATATACTTACTTAATAATTAGAGTTTTATCCATTAATAAATTTCTACCACAAACTCATCTTTCACTCTAAAATATAATAGAATGTAATTTTTTTTTTCTATTTATACTCTTCGTACAGGGTTCCAAAATAAATGAATTTATAATTCATCTACCAGATCTTTTAAAAAACTACATTATTTAATCCAGGACATCTCGTGGGCCAGTGTTAGGTGATACACCCTTGTCGCCCTTCGGTTGCGGGTTCAAGTCTCACAGCCTTGCCGGACACGACGGGTTGCCGCCCGACCTCCGGGTTGTCCTTTTATGGCAATCCAAAATAATCCAAACTAGAACTATCCAAAATACTTCTGTCCAAACTCACAGTCCAACATTTATAAGGAAGGTAAACATAATGTAGATCCTTTTTACCCCGTAATAGCATATAAATACCTTCATCTTTTAATACACTGAAACATCCTGAATTACCATATTCCTTATTGATTACATTCATTATCCCTTATTCCATATAGAATGCTGGATATACTTCATCAATCCAAAAATGTTTTAAACCCCAACAATGATGGAATATACAAATCATTAATCAGTTCCAAGGTAGTCAAGAATATCCAATATAATTTTTCCAAAATAATCATGTATTATTCTAAAATCACTAACTCCGTATCAGAACCATATTATGGTTTATCTTTCTCTCAACCATATATTTTCCAAAAATTTATCCTGCTATTGAGTCACTTTTCTTTGTTCCACAAAATCTCAAGTCCTTAATGAAATAGTACTGCAGTACAATCTTTATATACTCCATAATTATTATAACAAGTACATTGTTGATACAACACTCAATTGACATAATCAACATAAGAACTCTAATCATTCCTCTTCATATGTGGTAGTATCATAACTTGATTATTATCCAATAACATCATTTGCGGCATAGTCTGATGACTGGGACATAGGTTCGCGTAGTGTCCAAACTCCTTGCAAATGAAGCATTGTACATTTGAAACCATTTTCTTACCCTTGCAGTAATGTACTTTGTGCCCTTTTCCTCCACACTTATAACAAACTCCCATTCCTTTCAGGAAAGTTCCAGGGTGTTTCTTTCCACAGTTACCACATATGGGAAAATTCTTCTTTTCCCTCTTCCCTTTATCCATCTTTCTCTCTTCTATCCTTTTCTTCTCTTGCTTCCCTTCAAAGCCATAGGACTCAGTAAACTCTTTACTTATCTTATCAAAACATGATATTATTTCTTCATATGATGATAATAGATGGGAGACTATTTCTCTTATAAATTCTAGCTTAAGACCATGAAAGATATGATCCTTCCTTCTCTTTGGATCATGTGCATTTCTGGAGTTCTCATTCCTTCTACTGGGCGCCATTTCTAAACAATGGAATACACTAGATCAGTTTATGAATCAAAATACATAATCCCATACTTATAAAACACTTAACATAAATTGAACTATTTATGGATATAATCCATAATCATAAAAATGTCTCATTTGAGGATGTATATACTCAGAATCCCTTCATAATGATTTGTAAAGAAAATGAGAATTATCCTAAGCATATCCCCCGGGAGTGTCGTAACCAAGAGTGCAGCAAGGCCCGTTGTCATGCACCAGTTCCCGTTCGAGTCTAGCTCAAAGCGGTGTTTTCGGGTTTTACCCCTAGGTACATCTGTGCCAGAGCCGCCTCTACCTGCTCGTATCCAGACAGGAATGTATTGCTCGGAAAACTCACAAAATCTCTACAATACCAAAATTCTAGGAAGTTCTTCTATACTAATCCTCAAAGTTCATCTTAGGTCTACGTGATCTAATCAGAGTTTATCTAAATCTAGCTTCCAAGGTTTGTACTAAACTTCCTCTGATACCAACTGTAATGCCCCGACCCTAGTTACCCAGAGTCGGTGCATTATTACATAACATTGGCATGATCACAAGAAAGATCAAATCTCGAAAGACCGATTGGTTTAGTAGCCTTGGAAACACTAGATATATTCATAAGTTTTACATTACATCATAAAATGAAAAACTACTACAACAACATAATGTCTCCATAATCCACACTCATATCCCCACATAATATCCCTGCAGGTCATTCATAACTTACTTCTTCACTTCCTGGGAAAAATAAAACATAGAAAAGGGGTGAGCTCAAATGCCCAGTAAGGATAACAATATAGCGGAAACTTTCATAAATAAGAATAAAAATTTAAGGCAATGTATAACTAAAACAAAAGCCTTTCAAACATGAACTTTCAACATGGTATGGCATAAATAAAATGAAATAATGCCATTTACTTATTCACATGGATATTCTACTAATCGAATAATCACATGCAAAAATCAATAACCACTTTCATAATGATGGAATGCATAATGCCAGACTATCATAACCACATAGTCAAGGCCTCGTGCCAAGACTACAAATAAGATTTTGTCAAGGCCTTGTGCCAAGACACTAGTTTGTCTCATGAGACCTACCGATGCATCGAGGAGCTATAGCGGGCTCCACCCGTCACATATTAAGTCTAATGCATTCCCATATGAAAAGGTTTAAACATAACATAAACATTCGTATTAAAACTAGAATACGAAATGTCAATACTTTCACCATAAACCACGAATGGTATAAAAATAGCACATCCACAGTCATACATATCACAAAACCATCAATACAATATAGAAGTTTTGTATCATAATAAATCAACTTCAAATAAGCGTAAAATCAATCAATGGATGTTGACATAGAGGAAATCAAAACACTTTTTGGAGAAATATCTCTTTCTATTTTTGAAAGCATTTAAGAGCCATATAAAATAAAACATTTTCTTGAAAATGTTCTTATAAGCTTGTAAGGAAAGCTTTGAAGATTTTATAACGGTAGAAAATAACCGCACTCGCCGTATAAGTTAAAAAAACATTCTTACCTTAATTCTGTCGAAAAGGTTAAAAAGGACCTTGTTTTGAAAACGACGGAAAGATTCCTCTTATAAAAAGTCAAACAAGGGTATAAATGGCTTTAACCCATATTCTTGTAAATAATAAAAATGTTTTGAAATACATTTTGAAGAAACATGGATGTGGATGATAAAGAGATCCCAGTAGATTATTACGTATAAACAACCTCAGATAATGAAGAGATTGTGAAATAACCCTTACCAATTTGGTAACTTATGAAACATACAACCCATGAATGAGGTATCATACAATGAATATGTAAATACACATAAATTAGAGTGTATTACACAAAGAATATAATTATGGGCAGTACATACACCACACAAAAGGTGATGGTGGCAATATGGCATGAATCTCACGGAAATATGGAGTGAGATGAAAACCACTTACTTTGTACTTTTCCTTGGTTGGGGTAGGTTAACCTCCTGTATAATGGTGAAATAATTGTTATTAAATTATACAATAATCATATATACTAATATGATATCATATATGATCTTTTAACATTGATTTGTTAATAATATCTTAGAATTATCGTCGTTTCGGGTGTTAACTTACTCATTTTATTTTATATGTTTTGTTACATAAGCCATGTTTGTTGTATCTTATTCATATCCAGAATGATATCAAGTCCTTAAAAATCATTTTTAAATCATCAAATGATAATTATACTTGAATGGATACGATGGAGAATGAATCTCATCGCGTTCGTGGAGACGGTAGTCCGTACGTACGCACGAGCGAAAATATCATTCTTTTGATATTAAAATAATATATAAATGGATGGTATATCATATATACAGAATCATTAACATGTTATATTTATAATTTAAATGAGTTACACATCATTATTATACCCATCCAAATAATAATATATTGAATAACAATTACACCACGACGTGGAGACGGTAAGCTATACGTACGCACGTATGGTGACATGTTATTCAAAGGGTGGATATAATACTGAATATGGTTGTACCATATTTATAATAACATCACATTATATGTGAGATACTGGAGTTATTATTTTAGAATGGTAAGAACAAAGAAAGAAGAAGTGGAAGAAGAAAGGAACTTTGAAAGGGGTGGTGAAAACATTACCTCTTCTTCGGGTTCTTCCTTTTGATTTGATCAAAAGGGCTCCTTAGGTTGGATTTCTGATCAAACTAAGGACTCTAGGCTGTAGTGAGGGATGTTGGGAGAGTATTTGGGCAGAGTTTGGCTGAACCAAAAGGCTTTTAAGGTGTGAAGAAATGAGAAGGAGGAGTGCCCTTTTATAAGAGGGGTGAGGGGCACCTTTGGAAAACCTAGAAATATTAATTTATAATAAATTCATATTCGGTTTATAATGGATCCAAAGTTGATTATTCAAAGTTTAAGGTGGGTATGGGTCTAAAACAACTCAACCAATAGAATTTAGATAGGTTTGGGTACTTATATTAACCTTATCTCTAAGTATTAACTCTAAGTTAATTAGTTTCACTTTTACAATGTCTCTTTGTATTTTTATATAATATGGTTAATAAACGTACTATATACATCCAAGAGACCCACAAGTAGTCCATTAATGATGAACCTATCATGATATAAGTCTCTTGGCCGAACCTTAGATTTTTAGGAATTTAATATCAACTAATAATATAATATTTGTTTTAAGAACTATTTTATGTCAATTTTGACACTATTCAATAGTTGATTTTTGTGAAACTCATAACAGATTGATTACTTCGAACAAAGTCAATTAAATCAATCCTAATATATCATATTATCCTATAAAATTAGTTTAATTCATTAAAAGTTTCATATTATATTTATTTGGGTATTTATAATATCAATTATTTTAATTTTTCACTATTATAGTAATTACTGCATCATCATTGTGTCATAAATAAAATAAATTATTTAATGCCTAAAAATTATAAATAAAATATCATTATGTATTAAATCGTTTTATCTTTCTAATGAATATTTAAAATCTAAAATCCAACATATATAACCCTATGTAACAATTGTTTTGCTAAAAGATATATGCTTGTGTCATTTTTGTATTCATTTTAACTTAATTAAAATAAAGTGTCCTTATCACCTACAAGTGAAACCATGGGGTCCCAAAATCGACCCAAATATGCCTATGGTCGAACATGTATCAAAAAATAAGTCTAGGACACGTTTTATGTAACACCCCAAGCTTCCACGGTACGTTTCCCTTCGAATAATGCGATAGCGTGTGTTGTACGCAACCTCGAGTTCTAACACACACCACAACTAATTAAACTAGCCGTTGTGAATAGTAATACCTACTTTTTAAAATCATATATATTTTATATTTCAAAATGGACTTCATTTTTGGATTCGGAATATCGAAATTAGACTAGGGTGAAATTTTGGTACTTTTCGGATAACTTTTATATTTTGATGAATAGTGAAAATTACTAAATTTTAATTAAAAACAACTTTTTTAATCAAAATAATTAATATTGATAAATTATGAATTTGAGTGGTTTTAAAGTATATTTAGAATATATTTTTACCATTTAATTTAATGTTTGTCATTGGACATAATTTCACAATTAAACCAGACATAAACGAGTGTCAATCTTTTGATAGTTATTATCTCTTAAAAACACGCTTTTTATTTTAACAGCGGGAATTAATTTTAAATTAATTTCTGCCACTTCTGTGTTTTGAATTTAGGAAAATGGATTCCATATTTGGAATCAGGATGTTCAAATTGTGTAAATAGGTAACTTTTATTTTTAGACATTTTGAATAATTACTGCGGTAAATATTTTATTTACCATGGTTAAGGGTAAATCCGGTAAATAAGGGTTAAAAAATAATATTATAATAATACTAAATTACCCTAAAACGTGTCTTAACCCTATTGGTTGATACATGGTCGACCATGGGCATCTTTGGGTCGATTTTGGGACCCCATGGATCCACTTGTAAGTGATAATGACACTTTATTTTAATTAAGTTAAAATGAATACAAAAATGACACAAGCATATATCTTTTAGAAGAACAATTTTTACATAGGGTTATACATGTTGTATTTTCGATTATAAATATTCATTAGAAAGATAAAAAGATTTCCTACATAATTATATTTTATTTATAATTTTTAGACATCAAATAATTTAAATTATTAATGACACAATAATGATGCAATGTTTACCTCATTAATAAATCATTTAAATAAATAAGATTATAATGATTAAAATATTATCTAAAACCTGTCCAATTATTATTGGTTGATGTTATTTAGAATATGAGTCATCTTATCTTCGACCTCAATGATTTTTGGACCATTATAAACCGAATATAATTATATTATAAAGTAATACTTTCACTCTTTCCTAAAGAGCCCCTCCTCTCCCTTATAAAAGGAGACCACTTCTACTCATTCCTCACACCTCTCAAGCCACTTGGCTCGTCCAAACCCTGCCCAAATAAGCTCCCCACATCCCTCTCCTCCTCCTTGAAGCTTCCCCTTAGGCAGAAAGCATTTCAAGAAGTCCTTTGGTTCCAACCAAAGTGAGTTACCTAAATTAAAGGTAACGATTTCTCTTAAATTATTTTCATTTATTTTGCTTCTCCAACCCCCAAACTCTTTTTATTTCCTTTCTTTTGTAACAACACCAGTATCCACAATATACTAGGATGTTTTTATAAGAAGGATTCAAACTACACATACACACAACTCCATCTAATGGATGATGAACATAATGTTTCTGTGGATGGCAAACTAACGTCTCACGAAACGATGATTGTTCAAATACATCTTACCGCCTCTCATGGTGGCCATTATGATGGCACTGTAATTAAATATGATATTAATGATATATATTTTATATATAATCTTCTGTAATTCCATTTTATTTCATATCATTATTCGTTTCATGTTGTATATACATACGATAATTTCATTTGAGGAAGTGCGGACTACCGCCCCCTTAAAATGATATGACTCGTTCATACCACACATGGAACGTATAAAGGATGGTGTTAATGAACTTAAGTAACATATATAAAATATTATATTGTACTGGAATAATAATATACCTATGTATCGTTTGGATTCAATACTTTTAAAATGAAAAATTAAATGGAAGTAGCGTTCATGCGTACGTACGGACTACCGTCTCCACGAACGCGATGAGATTCATTGTCCATAATATCCATTCAAGTATAATTATAATTTGATGATTTAAAAATAGTATCTAAGGACTTGATATCATTCTGGATATGAATAATATACATCCCATTAATAACGAATATGGCTCACATAACAAAGAATATAAAGTAAAATGAACCCGTTAACACCCGAAATGACGATAATTCTAAGATAATATTAACAAATCAATGATCATATATGATATCATATTAAATGATTCTTGTATTATTCAATAACAATTATTTTACCATTATACAGGAGGTAAACCTACCATCGACCAAGGAAAAAGTACAAAGTAAGGGATTCTCTTATCTCACTTTCAATTCCGTGAGATTTCCATTGTTCGCTACTAAATTATTGAAAGTGGTGTATTGTGTACTTCCATTTGATATATATTATCATGATTCACTTTATATTCATGTTATTCTGTAAATAATTTGGTGGTTATTAACTTTTGGCCATGCGACTCAGTTGATTAACGTGGTAAGGGGTTTCTTGTCTCACTTTTAATTCCGTGAGAATTCCATTGATCACCACTTAATTATTGCATGTGGTGTATGTGTACTACCCATGATTGTATTCATTGTGTAATATACTTTATTTTATGGGTATTTACATCATCATGGTATGATCTTTCTTTCATGGGTGTTTGTTTCTTAAGTTACCTAATCAATAAGGGAATTTGAGATTTCAATTTCCACTCATTTGGCTTTACGCATATTTCATTGATTATATTACCCCAAGATTATGTGTGGAATCACTATTCATTTGATTATGTCATAATTTCCACTCCCCTTCCTGTGGATATAAGTTTGATACACATAATCACTCCATTGATAATTCTCATGTCATTGATATGAATTTGATAAGAGTAATTTTAACTCATTCTCCATTTGTTGAGTTAAACATCCAATTCGTTGGTATTGTTTTTACAAGAATATGTGTGAATATACTTTGATTGATTTACACTGAATATCCAATAATATTTAGTGTATTTATATTTGTCACACATAATTATGTCGTTGATTTATCCTTAACCTAAGGATACAACCTTTATGAGAGATTTCATCTCAATTTACATTCCATTGAGACTTCTTTGTTGATATACACCAAATAACTTTTATGTGGTGTATATAATGTACTTTGACATTGTATATCATGAATCCCTTTATTCTCATGATATTACAAAGTTTTGATTACCACAATTATTTGTATTCAAGTGTCTCTTTTGGTTGGAACCTCTAACCAAAATACCATTTTAAAATGTTTTAAAGACTTATTCTTCTATATCTTGCTCATTAATGTCCATGTTTTAAAAATGGTTTTAAGGATTTATTTATATGGACATTAAAGTTTTAAAATTAAAACTCCTTTTAAAAGTTTCAAAGTGGTATGGGACACTTTGATTCAAAAATCAATTTTTAAATGGCTTCTTGACAAATAGTGTGACTTTTAAATGATTTCAAGAAAAGGGGGATATTTCCCTCAAAATGTTTTGATGATTATTTTCATCTATGTCAACATCCTTCATTATTCATGATTGAGGTTAATGTGATACAATACAATCTTCCATATTGTATCAAATGAGTTATGTTTGACTGTGGATGCTCTATTTTTATACCATTCATGGTTTGTGGTTAAAGTATTGAAATTTCATATGCTAGTTTTAATACGAATGTTTATTTTATGCTTAAACCTATTCATATGAGGAATGCATTGGACTTAATAAGTGACGGGTGGAGCCCGCTATAGCTCCTCGATGCATCGGTAGGTCTCATGAGACAAACTAGTGTCTTGGCACAAGGCCTTGGCAAAATCTTATTTGTAGTCTTGGCACGAGGCCTTGGCTATGTGGTTATGATAGTCTGGCATTATGCATTCCATCATTATGAAAGTGGATATTGATATTGCATGAGATCATTAGACTAGTAGAATATCCATGTGAGTAAGTAAATGGCATTATTTCATTTTACCTTTGCCATTTTATGCTGAAGTTCAAGTTTAAAAGGCTTTTGTTTTAGTTATAAATTGCTTTAAGTGTTTATGCTTATAAATTGCCTTAAGTGTTTATGCTTATTTATGAAAGCTTCTGCTATAATGTTATCCTTACTGAGCATCTGAGCTCACCCCTTTCAATGTTTTATTTTTTCCCAGGATTATGAAGAAGTAATTTATGAATGACCTGCAGGGATAGTATGAGGGGATATGAAGACAAGATGTTTTCTTATGATGTAATGTAAAAATTTATGGATGTATCTAGTTATTCCAAGGCTACTAAACCAATCGGTCTTTCGAGACTTGATCTTTCTTGTGATCATGCCAATGTTATGTAATAATGCACCGACTCTAGGTAACTAGGGTCGGGGCGTTACAGTTGGTATCAGAGGAAGTTTAGTACAAACCTTGGAAGCTAGATTTAGATAAAATCTGATTAGAGAACGTAGACCTAAGATGAACATTGAGGATTAGTATAGAAGAAATTCCTAGAATTTTGGTATTGTAATGATTTTGTGATTTTTCCAAGCAATACATCCCTGTCTGGATACGAGCAGGTAGAGGTGGCTCTGGCACAGATGTACCTAGGGATAAAACCCGAAAACACCGCTTTGAGCTAGACTCGAACGTGAACTGGTACACGACAACGGGCCTTGCTGCACTCTTGGTTACGACACTCCCGGGGGATATGCTTTGGTAAATTCACAAGATTAGTATAAACCATTATTAAGGGAATACAAAAAATGCCCCTAAGAATATATGTCGGCAAATAGATAGTGGATAATGTAGATTTTAACATAGGGTACCCCAAGTTAGGATATATTGTTCAATTACAAGATTATCCTATTATGTCTTTTTTTTATTCCTATTAGATAAGTATTCAAAAACCCTAATTGTATTTTATTTTTTTAGTTGAAACATGGAGGGAGGAAGATCACGAACAACTCTTCTCTCTCTTCCTGAAGAACTACTTACAATTATTATCCAGAAGTCATGCGCAGACGATGTTGAAACTTTTTCAAATGTCCAAGTTACATGCAAACAACTTTATGAGACATCCAATACCTCTAGCATTGCACGATTCTTTCAAGGATCAAGTACTGACTGTGGGATAATGTTGCGCTCTCAACTTTCTTACCACGCTAAGCGTGGGAAGTACCATCAGGGTCTTTTCAAATTATTCACTTTATCTCAAAATTACGATGCACTAAATGATTTTCTAGATGCTGCAGAAGAGGGAGACCTTCGAGCAGCCTATATGTATCAAATTATATATTTATGTCTTTTGGGATATACGAAAACTGATTTACCAAAACCTTATTTTGAAATATTTGAAGATGAATCAGTGAGAAGTTTTCTAAAAAAACATGTTAAAGACGATGTCTCCAAATTATATATAAGAAATACATATTTTTTTATGATGTATCGATGCTTCCATCGATATAATCCAAAATGGATGAGGAGTTTTTGGGTAAAGGAAGTAGATGATTTGGAAAAATTCCTGAGGTACCATTGTGACACATGAATGCATTCTACCGAAAGGAAAATCCGCCTAGTCTCTCCAGAGTTCATGTTGTGATCCACATATCTCTAGTGACAAAATACATGCCTGACCCAACGCATGTATTCACCTATGAAGAATTATAACTGGAACCAGATCTATCTTATTTTGGAGAGCCTATCAGAATTCTTCATACCAAAGATCAAGTGTTGAGAAACCGGATGACTCGTCTGGTAAAAGATCTATGGAGAAATCATAAGATGGAAGAGGCAATGTGGGAACCCGAGGAACATATGATGAAGAACCTATGTAGAAATAAATGGATGGTGAAATGTTTAAAAGTGTTAGTGATCTTTATTGATGGGTTTACTTTGGAATAATTTTCTCTTGTATTTGTAACCCCGCAGTTTGCCATGTGAGAATGATATTTGAGGAAGAATTGTCTCTTCTCTTGTGGATATAGGTATAAAAAAACCATTTGGTTTTATATGATCATTGGGGTTTGAGAAAATTATAAGTTATTATAATTTGGGATAAAAATGCAAAGTATGATATAACATTTGTGATTAAATTATGTTATTTTGAGGAATTTATCTCATTTTGGTAATATTATAAAATATAGTTTTTGAAAAAGGACAACACGTAGACCGTGTGACAACCCGTCGTGTCGGACAAAGCTGTGGGAATCGAACCCACAACCAAAGTGCGATTGGGATTTATCGCCTACCACTGGACTACGTGAAGTCCCTGGTTAATGTGACTATTTTTTTTGTTAAATGGTTTTATTGATCAATAATAAGATGATTTGGGTTCTTATGTCTTATCAAATGAATACCCTTGGTATAGGAAAATGATTTGGTGATTAAGTGATAAATGTTATTTTGGAAGATGTTCGCTTTGTTGGAAACACTATATGCCCAAGGAAAATAGAATATAATGGGGTTTCATTTGTAGAGTAATGGTGGATTTTTTTTATCTACGTTTTTATTGTTGATTTATAGTGATTTGGGTTATTTATAGAAATTATTAATCTATAACAGAGAATATGTGATGATGTTAATTACTTTTAAGTATGTGACTTTAAGAGTATTTGATGTCATTTGGAGATACAATGTAACATGGGAGACTACATAATCAAATTCTTCTATGATTTGGGTTTCAATATTAGTTTGGATTATATTAAAGGATTTTAAGGACAATTGGTTATTGAATGGTATCTATTTAACTTTGGGGTATTGTTGGTTTAATTTTAGAAATTAATATTAGTGCATATTTATCTCAATGAATATCCTTTTGGGGGATCATTAGATCATTCACTAACCATTTTGGTTTTGATTAATATTCAAAGACAATGTAAATATATAGTTTATCCTGCATGGATCATGTGATTCTATAGAAGTTTATTCTAGCTCTTCCAGTGTGACCAAGTCTTCTTGAATACTCATCGTTTAAAAAAAAAATTGAGTTAGTGGTGGAAATTTATTAAAAAATGAAAATCTACTTAAAATGTAAGTATATATCATTATGTTCTTAGTCAATATCATAAATGAATTCCTCTTCCTTATGTAATGTAACTTAAAAAAATGTTGTCTGTTTACTTTCCTACTAGGAGACTAATGGTCGTTTGTCCCAACACAAGTTTGTGGTTTTCTCATTGTTAACTTTCTCCTGATCATGATTTCTATCCCTCTCCATCAGAACTTGACACTTAGTTTATCATCCATATCCATGTTTTCTTACATGGAATCCTAGTATGGGTTATCTTGGATGACCCTTATACCCCTCTTTCTTTCTTTTAAAGTGATAGTTTTATTGACTATTTTTCCGATGTGGGACTTTCCATTATATTACCAAGCAAAATTTTAAAAATTGCGAGGACGCAATTTATTGAAGGAGGGGAGAATGTAACACCCCAAGCTTCCACGGTACGTTTCCCTTCGAATAATGCGATAGCGTGTGTTGTACGCAACCTCGAGTTCTAACACACACCACAACTAATTAAACTAGCCATTGTGAATAGTAATACATACTTTTTAAAATCATATATATTTTATATTTCAAAATGGACTTCATTTTTGGATTCGGAATATCGAAATTAGACTAGGGTGAAATTTTGGTACTTTTCGGATAACTTTTATATTTTGATGAATAGTGAAAATTACTAAATTTTAATTAAAAACAACTTTTTTAATCAAAATAATTAATATTGATAAATTATGAATTTGAGTGGTTTTAAAGTATATTTAGAATATATTTTTACCATTTAATTTAATTTTTGTCATTGGACATAATTTCACAATTAAACCAGACATAAACGAGTGTCAATCTTTTGATAGTTATTATCTCTTAAAAACACGCTTTTTATTTTAACAGCGGGAATTAATTTTAAATTAATTTCTGCCACTTCTGTGTTTTGAATTTAGGAAAATGGATTCCATATTTGGAATCAGGATGTTCAAATTGTGTAAATAGGTAACTTTTATTTTTAGACATTTTGAATAATTACTGCGGTAAATATTTTATTTACCATGGTTAAGGGTAAATCCGGTAAATAAGGGTTAAAAAATAATATTATAATAATACTAAATTACCCTAAAACGTGTCTTAACCCTATTGGTTGATACATGGTCGACCATGGGCATCTTTGGGTCGATTTTGGGACCCCATGGATCCACTTGTAAGTGATAATGACACTTTATTTTAATTAAGTTAAAATGAATACAAAAATGACACAAGCATATATCTTTTACAAGAACAATTTTTACATAGGGTTATTCATGTTGTATTTTCGATTATAAATATTCATTAGAAAGATAAAAAGATTTCCTACATAATGATATTTTATTTATAATTTTTAGACATCAAATAATTTAAATTATTAATGACACAATAATGATGCAATGTTTACCTCATTAATAAATCATTTAAATAAATAAGATTATAATGATTAAAATATTATCTAAAACCTGTCCAATTCTTATTGGTTGATGTTATTTAGAATATGAGTCATCTTATCTTCGACCTCAATGATTTTTGGACCATTATAAACCGAATATAATTATATTATAAAGTAATACTTTCACTCTTTCCTAAAGAGCCCCTCCTCTCCCTTATAAAAGGAGACCACTTCTACTCATTCCTCACACCTCTCAAGCCACTTGTCTCGTCCAAACCCTGCCCAAATAAGCTCCCCACATCCCTCTCCTCCTCCTTGAAGCTTCCCCTTAGTCAGAAAGCATTTCAAGAAGTCCTTTGGTTCCAACCAAAGTGAGTTTCCTAAATTAAAGGTAACGATTTCTCTTAAATTATTTTCATTTATTTTGCTTCTCCAACCCCCAAACTCTTTTTATTTCCTTTCTTTTGTAACAACACCAGTATCCACAATATACTAGGATGTTGTTATAAGAAGGATTCAAACTACACATACACACAACTCCATCTAATGGATGATGAACATAATGTTTCTGTGGATGGCAAACTAACGCCTCACGAAACGATGATTGTTCAAATACATCTTACCGCCTCTCATGGTGGCCATTATGATGGCACTGTAATTAAATATGATATTAATGATATATATTTTATATATAAGCTTCTGTAATTCCATTTTATTTCATATCATTATTCGTTTCATGTTGTATATACATACGATAATTTCATTTGAGGAAGTGCGGACTACCGCCACCTTAAAATGATATGACTCGTTCATACCACACATGGAACGTATAAAGGATGGTGTTAATGAACTTAAGTAACATATATAAAATATTATATTGTACTGGAATAATAATATACCTATGTATCGTTTGGATTAAATACTTTTAAAATGAAAAATTAAATGGAAGTAGCGTTCATGCGTACGTACGGACTACCGTCTCCACGAACGCGATGAGATTCATTGTCCATCATATCCATTCAAGTATAATTATAATTTGATGATTTAAAAATAGTATCTAAGGACTTGATATCATTCTGGATATGAATAATATACATCCCATTAATAACGAATATGGCTCACATAACAAAGAATATAAAGTAAAATGAACCCGTTAACACCCGAAATGACGATAATTCTAAGATAATATTAACAAATCAATGATCATATATGATATCATATTAAATGATTCTTGTATTATTCAATAAAAATTATTTTACCATTATACAGGAGGTAAACCTACCATCGACCAAGGAAAAAGTACAAAGTAAGGGATTCTCTTATCTCACTTTCAATTCCGTGAGATTTCCATTGTTCGCTACTAAATTATTGAAAGTGGTGTATTGTGTACTTCCATTTGATATATATTATCATGATTCACTTTATATTCATGTTATTCTGTAAATCATTTGGTGGTTATTAACTTTTGGCCATGCGACTCAGTTGATTAACGTGGTAAGGGGTTTCTTGTCTCACTTTTAATTCCGTGAGAATTCCATTGATCACCACTTAATTATTGCATGTGGTGTATGTGTACTACCCATGATTGTATTCATTGTGTAATATACTTTATTTTATGGGTATTTACATCATCATGGTATGATCTTTCTTTCATGGGTGTTTGTTTCTTAAGTTACCTAATCAATAAGGGAATTTGAGATTTCAATTTCCACTCATTTGGCTTTACGCATATTTCATTGATTATATTACCCCAAGATTATGTGTGGAATCACTATTCATTTGATTATGTCATAATTTCCACTCCCCTTCCTGTGGATATAAGTTTGATACACATAATCACTCCATTGATAATTCTCATGTCATTGATATGAATTTGATAAGAGTAATTTTAACTCATTCTCCATTTGTTGAGTTAAACATCCAATTCGTTGGTATTGTTTTTACAAGAATATGTGTGAATATCCTTTGATTGATTTACACTGAATATCCAATAATATTTAGTGTATTTATATTTGTCACACATAATTATGTCGTTGATTTATCCTTAACCTAAGGATACAACCTTTATGAGAGATTTCATCTCAATTTACATTCCATTGAGACTTCTTTGTTGATATACACCAAATAACTTTTATGTGGTGTATATAATGTACTTTGACATAGTATATCATGAATCCCTTTATTCTCATGATATTACAAAGTTTTTATTACCACAATTATTTGTATTCAAGTGTCTCTTTTGGTTGGAACCTCTAACCAAAATACCATTTTAAAATGTTTTAAAGAATTATTCTTCTATATCTTGCTCATTAATGTCCATGTTTTAAAAATGGTTTTAAGGATTTATTTATATGGACATTAAAGTTTTAAAATTAAAACTCCTTTTAAAAGTTTCAAAGTGGTATGGGACACTTTGATTCAAAAATCAATTTTTAAATGGCTTCTTGACAAATAGTGTGACTTTTAAATGATTTCAAGAAAAGGGGGATATTTCCCTCAAAATGTTTTGATGATTATTTTCATATATGTCAACATCCTTCATTATTCATGATTGAGGTTAATGTGATACAATACAATCTTCCATATTGTATCAAATGAGTTATGTTTGACTGTGGATGTTCTATTTTTATACCATTCATGGTTTGTGGTTAAAGTATTGACATTTCGTATGCCAGTTTTAATACGAATGTTTATTTTATGCTTAAACCTATTCATATGAGGAATGCATTGGACTTAATAAGTGACGGGTGGAGCCCGCTATAGCTCCTCGATGCATCGGTAGGTCTCATGAGACAAACTAGTGTCTTGGCACAAGGCCTTGGCAAAATCTTATTTGTAGTCTTGGCACGAGGCCTTGGCTATGTGGTTATGATAGTCTGGCATTATGCATTCCATCATTATGAAAGTGGATATTGATATTGCATGAGATCATTCGACTAGTAGAATATCCATGTGAGTAAGTAAATGGCATTATTTCATTTTACCTTTTCCATTTTATGCTGAAGTTCAAGTTTAAAAGGCTTTTGTTTTAGTTATAAATTGCTTTAAGTGTTTATGCTTATAAATTGCCTTAAGTGTTTATGCTTATTTATGAAAGCTTATGCTATAATGTTATCCTTACTGAGCATCTGAGCTCACCCCTTTCAATGTTTTATTTTTTCCCAGGATTATGAAGAAGTAATTTATGAATGACCTGCAGGGATAGTATGAGGGGATATGAAGACAAGATGTTTTCTTATGATGTAATGTAAAAATTTATGGATGTATCTAGTTATTCCAAGGCTACTAAACCAATCGGTCTTTCGAGACTTGATCTTTCTTGTGATCATGCCAATGTTATGTAATAATGCACCGACTCTAGGTAACTAGGGTCGGGGCGTTACAGTTGGTATCAGAGGAAGTTTAGTACAAACCTTGGAAGCTAGATTTAGATAAACTCTGATTAGAGAACGTAGAACTAAGATGAACATTGAGGATTAGTATAGAAGAAATTCCTAGAATTTTGGTATTGTAATTATTTTGTGAGTTTTCCAAGCAATACATCCCTGTCTGGATACGAGCAGGTAGAGGTGGCTCTGGCATAGATGTACCTAGGGATAAAACCCGAAAACACCGCTTTGAGCTAGACTCGAACGGGAACTGGTACACGACAACGGGCCTTGCTGCACTCTTGGTTACGACACTCCCGGGGGATATGCTTTGGTAAATTCACAAGATTAGTATAAACCATTATTAAGGGAATACAAAAAATGCCCCTAAGAATATATGTCGGCAAATAGATAGTGGATAATGTAGATTTTAACATAGGGTACCCCAAGTTAGGATATATTGTTCAATTACAAGATTATCCTATTATGTCTTTTTTTTATTCCTATTAGATAAGTATTCAAAAACCCTAATTGTATTTTATTTTTTTAGTTGAAACATGGAGGGAGGAAGATCACGAACAACTCTTCTCTCTCTTCCTGAAGAACTACTTACAATTATTATCCAGAAGTCATGCGCAGACGATGTTGAAACTTTTTCAAATGTCCAAGTTACATGCAAACAACTTTATGAGACATCCAACACCTCTAGCATTGCACGATTCTTTCAAGGATCAAGTACTGACTGTGGGATAATGTTGCGCTCTCAACTTTCTTACCACGCTAAGCGTGGGAAGTACCATCAGGGTCTTTTCAAATTATTCACTTTATCTCAAAATTACGATGCACTAAATGATTTTCTAGATGCTGCAGAAGAGGGAGACCTTCGAGCAGCCTATATGTATCAAATTATATATTTATGTCTTTTGGGATATACGAAAACTGATTTACCAAAACCTTATTTTGAAATATTTGAAGATGAATCAGTGAGAAGTTTTCTAAAAAAACATGTTAAAGACGATGTCTCCAAATTATATATAAGAAATACCTATTTTTTTATGATGTATCGATGCTTCCATCGATATAATCCAAAATGGATGAGGAGTTTTTGGGTAAAGGAAGTAGATGATTTGGAAAAATTCCTGAGGTACCATTGTGACACATGAATGCATTCTACTGAAAGGAAAATCCGCCTAGTCTCTCCAGAGTTCATGTTGTGATCCACATATCTCTAGTGACAAAATACATGCCTGACCCAACGCATGTATTCACCTATGAAGAATTATAACTGGAACCAGATCTATCTTATTTTGGAGAGCCTATCAGAATTCTTCATACCAAAGATCAAGTGTTGAGAAACCGGATGACTCGTCTGGTAAAAGATCTATGGAGAAATCATAAGATGGAAGAGGCAATGTGGGAACCCGAGGAACATATGATGAAGAACCTATGTGGAAATAAATGGATGGTGAAATGTTTAAAAGTGTTAGTGATCTTTATTGATGGGTTTACTTTGGAATAATTTTCTCTTGTATTTGTAACCCCGAAGTTTGCCATGTGAGAATGATATTTGAGGAAGAATTGTCTCTTCTCTTGTGGATATAGGTATAAAAAAACCATTTGGTTTTATATGATCATTGGGGTTTGAGAAAATTATAAGTTATTATAATTTGGGATAAAAATGCAAAGTATGATATAACATTTGTGATTAAATTATGTTATTTTGAGGAATTTATCTCATTTTGGTAATATTATAAAATATAGTTTTTGAAAAAGGACAACACGTAGACCGTGTGACAACCCGTCGTGTCGGACAAAGCTGTGGGAATCGAACCCACAACCAAAGTGCGATTGGGATTTATCGCCTACCACTGGACTGCGTGAAGTCCCTGGTTAATGTGACTATTTTTTTTTGTTAAATGGTTTTATTGATCAATAATAAGATGATTTGGGTTCTTATGTCTTATCAAATGAATACCCTTGGTATAGGAAAATGATTTGGTGATTAAGTGATAAATGTTATTTTGGAAGATGTTCGCTTTGTTGGAAACACTATATGCCCAAGGAAAATAGAATATAATGGGGTTTCATTTGTAGAGTAATGGTGGATTTTTTTTATCTACGTTTTTATTGTTGATTTATAGTGATTTGGGTTATTTATAGAAATTATTAATCTATAACAGAGAATATGTGATGATGTTAATTACTTTTAAGTATGTGACTTTAAGAGTATTTGATGTCATTTGGAGATACAATGTAACATGGGAGACTACATAATCAAATTCTTCTATGATTTGGGTTTCAATATTATTTTGGATTATATTAAAGGATTTTAAGGACAATTGGTTATTGAATGGTATCTATTTAACTTTGGGGTTTTGTTGGTTTAATTTTAGAAATTAATATTAGTGCATATTTATCTCAATGAATATCCTTTTGGGGGATCATTAGATCATTCACTAACCATTTTGGTTTTGATTAATATTCAAAGACAATGTAAATATATAGTTTATCCTGCATGGATCATGTGATTCTATAGAAGTTTATTCTAGCTCTTCCAGTGTGACCAAGTCTTCTTGAATACTCATCGTTTAAAAAAAAATTGAGTTAGTGGTGGAAATTTATTAAAAAATGAAAATCTACTTAAAATGTAAGTATATATCATTATGTTCTTAGTCAATATCATAAATGAATTCCTCTTCCTTATGTAATGTAACTTAAAAAAAATGTTGTCTGTTTACTTTCCTACTAGGAGACTAATGGTTGTTTGTCCCAACACAAGTTTGTGGTTTTCTCATTGTTAACTTTCTCCTGATCATGATTTCTATCCCTCTCCATCAGAACTTGACACTTAGTTTATCATCCATATCCATGTTTTCTTACATGGAATCCTAGTATGGGTTATCTTGGATGACCCTTATACCCCTCTTTCTTTCTTTTAAAGTGATAGTTTTATTGACTATTTTTCCGATGTGGGACTTTCCATTATATTACCAAGCAAAATTTTAAAAATTGCGAGGACGCAATTTATTGAAGGAGGGGAGAATGTAACACCCCAAGCTTCCACGGTACGTTTCCCTTCGAATAATGCGATAGCGTGTGTTGTACGCAACCTCGAGTTCTAACACACACCACAACTAATTAAACTAGCCGTTGTGAATAGTAATACCTACTTTTTAAAATCATATATATTTTATATTTCAAAATGGACTTCATTTTTGGATTCGGAATATCGAAATTAGACTAGGGTGAAATTTTGGAACTTTTCGGATAACTTTTATATTTTGATGAATAGTGAAAATTACTAAATTTTAATTAAAAACAACTTTTTTAATCAAAATAATTAATATTGATAAATTATGAATTTGAGTGGTTTTAAAGTATATTTAGAATATATTTTTACCATTTAATTTAATGTTTGTCATTGGACATAATTTCACAATTAAACCAGACATAAACGAGTGTCAATCTTTTGATAGTTATTATCTCTTAAAAACACGCTTTTTATTTTAACAGCGGGAATTAATTTTAAATTAATTTCTGCCACTTCTGTGTTTTGAATTTAGGAAAATGGATTCCATATTTGGAATCAGGATGTTCAAATTGTGTAAATAGGTAACTTTTATTTTTAGACATTTTGAATAATTACTGCGGTAAATATTTTATTTACCATGGTTAAGGGTAAATCCGGTAAATAAGGGTTAAAAAATAATATTATAATAATACTAAATTACCCTAAAACGTGTCTTAACCCTATTGGTTGATACATGGTCGAGCATGGGCATCTTTGGGTCGATTTTGGGACCCCATGGATCCACTTGTAAGTGATAATGACACTTTATTTTAATTAAGTTAAAATGAATACAAAAATGACACAAGCATATATCTTTTAGAAGAACAATTTTTACATAGGGTTATACATGTTGTATTTTCGATTATAAATATTCATTAGAAAGATAAAAAGATTTCCTACATAATTATATTTTATTTATAATTTTTAGACATCAAATAATTTAAATTATTAATGACACAATAATGATGCAATGTTTACCTCATTAATAAATCATTTAAATAAATAAGATTATAATGATTAAAATATTATCTAAAACCTGTCCAATTATTATTGGTTGATGTTATTTAGAATATGAGTCATCTTATCTTCGACCTCAATGATTTTTGGACCATTATAAACCGAATATAATTATATTATAAAGTAATACTTTCACTCTTTCCTAAAGAGCCCCTCCTCTCCCTTATAAAAGGAGACCACTTCTACTCATTCCTCACACCTCTCAAGCCACTTGGCTCGTCCAAACCCTGCCCAAATAAGCTCCCCACATCCCTCTCCTCCTCCTTGAAGCTTCCCCTTAGGCAGAAAGCATTTCAAGAAGTCCTTTGGTTCCAACCAAAGTGAGTTACCTAAATTAAAGGTAACGATTTCTCTTAAATTATTTTCATTTATTTTGCTTCTCCAACCCCCAAACTCTTTTTATTTCCTTTCTTTTGTAACAACACCAGTATCCACAATATACTAGGATGTTTTTATAAGAAGGATTCAAACTACACATACACACAACTCCATCTAATGGATGATGAACATAATGTTTCTGTGGATGGCAAACTAACGTCTCACGAAACGATGATTGTTCAAATACATCTTACCGCCTCTCATGGTGGCCATTATGATGGCACTGTAATTAAATATGATATTAATGATATATATTTTATATATAATCTTCTGTAATTCCATTTTATTTCATATCATTATTCGTTTCATGTTGTATATACATACGATAATTTCATTTGAGGAAGTGCGGACTACCGCCCCCTTAAAATGATATGACTCGTTCATACCACACATGGAACGTATAAAGGATGGTGTTAATGAACTTAAGTAACATATATAAAATATTATATTGTACTGGAATAATAATATACCTATGTATCGTTTGGATTCAATACTTTTAAAATGAAAAATTAAATGGAAGTAGCGTTCATGCGTACGTACGGACTACCGTCTCCACGAACGCGATGAGATTCATTGTCCATAATATCCATTCAAGTATAATTATAATTTGATGATTTAAAAATAGTATCTAAGGACTTGATATCATTCTGGATATGAATAATATACATCCCATTAATAACGAATATGGCTCACATAACAAAGAATATAAAGTAAAATGAACCCGTTAACACCCGAAATGACGATAATTCTAAGATAATATTAACAAATCAATGATCATATATGATATCATATTAAATGATTCTTGTATTATTCAATAACAATTATTTTACCATTATACAGGAGGTAAACCTACCATCGACCAAGGAAAATGTACAAAGTAAGGGATTCTCTTATCTCACTTTCAATTCCGTGAGATTTCCATTGTTCGCTACTAAATTATTGAAAGTGGTGTATTGTGTACTTCCATTTGATATATATTATCATGATTCACTTTATATTCATGTTATTCTGTAAATAATTTGGTGGTTATTAACTTTTGGCCATGCGACTCAGTTGATTAACGTGGTAAGGGGTTTCTTATCTCACTTTTAATTCCGTGAGAATTCCATTGATCACCACTTAATTATTGCATGTGGTGTATGTGTACTACCCATGATTGTATTCATTGTGTAATATACTTTATTTTATGGGTATTTACATCATCATGGTATGATCTTTCTTTCATGGGTGTTTGTTTCTTAAGTTACCTAATCAATAAGGGAATTTGAGATTTCAATTTCCACTCATTTGGCTTTACGCATATTTCATTGATTATATTACCCCAAGATTATGTGTGGAATCACTATTCATTTGATTATGTCATAATTTCCACTCCCCTTCCTGTGGATATAAGTTTGATACACATAATCACTCCATTGATAATTCTCATGTCATTGATATGAATTTGATAAGAGTAATTTTAACTCATTCTCCATTTGTTGAGTTAAACATCCAATTCGTTGGTATTGTTTTTACAAGAATATGTGTGAATATACTTTGATTGATTTACACTGAATATCCAATAATATTTAGTGTATTTATATTTGTCACACATAATTATGTCGTTGATTTATCCTTAACCTAAGGATACAACCTTTATGAGAGATTTCATCTCAATTTACATTCCATTGAGACTTCTTTGTTGATATACACCAAATAACTTTTATGTGGTGTATATAATGTACTTTGACATTGTATATCATGAATCCCTTTATTCTCATGATATTACAAAGTTTTGATTACCACAATTATTTGTATTCAAGTGTCTCTTTTGGTTGGAACCTCTAACCAAAATACCATTTTAAAATGTTTTAAAGACTTATTCTTCTATATCTTGCTCATTAATGTCCATGTTTTAAAAATGGTTTTAAGGATTTATTTATATGGACATTAAAGTTTTAAAATTAAAACTCCTTTTAAAAGTTTCAAAGTGGTATGGGACACTTTGATTCAAAAATCAATTTTTAAATGGCTTCTTGACAAATAGTGTGACTTTTAAATGATTTCAAGAAAAGGGGGATATTTCCCTCAAAATGTTTTGATGATTATTTTCATCTATGTCAACATCCTTCATTATTCATGATTGAGGTTAATGTGATACAATACAATCTTCCATATTGTATCAAATGAGTTATGTTTGACTGTGGATGTTCTATTTTTATACCATTCATGGTTTGTGGTTAAAGTATTGACATTTCGTATGCTAGTTTTAATACGAATGTTTATTTTATGCTTAAACCTATTCATATGAGGAATGCATTGGACTTAATAAGTGACGGGTGGAGCCCGCTATAGCTCCTCGATGCATCGGTAGGTCTCATGAGACAAACTAGTGTCTTGGCACAAGGCCTTGGCAAAATCTTATTTGTAGTCTTGGCACGAGGCCTTGGCTATGTGGTTATGATAGTCTGGCATTATGCATTCCATCATTATGAAAGTGGATATTGATATTGCATGAGATCATTCGACTAGTAGAATATCCATGTGAGTAAGTAAATGGCATTATTTCATTTTACCTTTGCCATTTTATGCTGAAGTTCAAGTTTAAAAGGCTTTTGTTTTAGTTATAAATTGCTTTAAGTGTTTATGCTTATAAATTGCCTTAAGTGTTTATGCTTATTTATGAAAGCTTCTGCTATAATGTTATCCTTACTGAGCATCTGAGCTCACCCCTTTCAATGTTTTATTTTTTCCCAGGATTATGAAGAAGTAATTTATGAATGACCTGCAGGGATAGTATGAGGGGATATGAAGACAAGATGTTTTCTTATGATGTAATGTAAAAATTTATGGATGTATCTAGTTATTCCAAGGCTACTAAACCAATCGGTCTTTCGAGACTTGATCTTTCTTGTGATCATGCCAATGTTATGTAATAATGCACCGAATCTAGGTAACTAGGGTCGGGGCGTTACATTTTAGGGTAATTTAGTATTATTATAATATTATTTTTTAACCCTTATTTACCAGATTTACCCTTAACCATGGTAAATAAAATATTTACCGCAGTAATTATTCAAAATGTCTAAAAATAAAAGTTACCTATTTACAAAATTTGAACATCCTGATTCCAAATATGGAATCCATTTTTCTAAATTCAAAACAAAGAAGTGGTAGAAATTAATTTAAAATTAATTCCCGCTTTCAAAACAAAAAGCGTGTTTTTAAGAGATAATAACTATCAAAAGATTGACACTTGTTTATGTTCGGTTTAATTGTAAAATTATGTCCAATGACCAAAATTATATTAAATGGTAAAAATATATTCTAAATATACTTTAAAACCACTCAAATTCATAATTTATCACTATTAATTATTTTTATTAAAAAAGTTGTTTTTAATTAAAATTTAGTAATTTTCACTATTCATCAAAATATGAAAGTTATCCGAAAAGTACCAAAATTTCACCTTAGGATAAATTTGATATTCCGAATCCAAAAATGAAGTCCATTTTGAAATATAAAATATATATAATTTCAAAAATTAGGTATTACTATTCATAACGGCTAGTTTGATCGGTTGTGGTGTGTGTTAAAACTCGAAGTTGCGTATAACACACGCTACTATTTTATTCAAAGGAAAGCGTACCGTGGAAGCTTGAGATGTTTTATTTTAAATTTTTTGATGTCCCCATTTAGTCAAAAAGTTTAAAATATTTTATTTAAAAAGGGTTCACTATTAAAAGTTGGTAAAACTGCAATACTGAAAATGAATTTGTTCTTACATTATGTCTAAGAAACTCATAATATGGATTCTAAAATTATAAGGATTATATAAAGTTTAAAATTTAGTTAATAATATTCATAACCTATTTTGAACGGCTTGTTTGGTAAGTCATGGTGCGCTTGAACTCGGTGTTGCGTGTAGTGCAAGTTATTGAATTATTTTGAAAAAATAACACACTATGAAATCTTGGGGTGTTACAATAGAGCTTGTTAGGCTAGATCATCTTTTTTATGATCCAATGTATTATGAAACTTTTTACAGAAGACTTTGTTGAATGCCTTAATATTTCCATTTGTATATGCATAATAGATGGAATTGTGATTATAAAAGGTTTTCTAATTAACATATACTTTATTCATCTTGGTGGATCTGATGATTATTCCATTATCTGTGAGAATGATGTGAGGGATACTAAATAGATGAATGATGTGGGATATCATGAACTCAATAACATTCATTGGCTTGAACTCCTTGAGGGGAATGGATTTATCCCACTTGGAGAAGAAATAAATGGAAGTATGAATATACTTAAATAGTTAGGTTTCCATTGGTGGGTAGAGACCAATGAAATCAATTCCCCATAGAGATAATGTTAAGGAGTACTTGGTAGCGTGGATATTTTTTGGTGGATGATGCATGAAGGTGGTGCTAACCTTGAATTCATGACATTTCAGGATAAATTATATATAATCATGGACTAAAGTGGGCGAATAATAACACAATATTTATATTTTATGGGAGACCTTCAATCCTATCTGAAGAGTCATACATGACCTAGGATGGGCCACTAATAATACTTGATTAATTTCATTACCACAAATTCAATGGATAATGATTCCGTCAAATCTATTCTTATAGAGTAATTTATATGAGTTTGGTCCATCATAAGGGAGTAAATTCTCATCATGCCAATAGATTTACTATATCTCAAATGGATTGGATGAAAATAGTAAATGATAGATGTACTCAATCAAAGGATTCATCTAATCATATTATTCTTCTATAATGGGGGAATTTTAAGGCCATGCAATGAAAGAGATGTGTGTGAGATGATTCACTTCATAAAATTCTTCATCTAGAGAAATTAGAGATATAAAATTTTGTTGTTCCATATACATGACCATATCATCATTTCCTAACTCAGTGATGAATGAGACCAAGATTTCCAAGTAATTTTCTTGATCATTCTGTAATCATGGGACATGAGACACCTTTGGTTAAGAGTGAAATTAAGCCATCATCTCAAGGGTGAGCTCAAACAAGGGGATGAAATATTATTTATTAATAGTGTAGTCATTATTAATTTAATGGATGACTAACTAAATTATCCTTTTGTGTGAAACCATAGATCCTATATCTGAAGTGAAAATTTATGATTGATTATGACAGGCTGTCATTTAGCCTCATTGTTGGTGCATCACTTTGAAAAGTGGACAGGGTTGTGTAAGATGAACATTGAGGGATTGATGATGATAACACCAAGTATAATCCTATTTATCTTAGTGTGGTTCATAATTCATTTAGTTTACATTTATGAGGCACTATTTTAGGGAATAATCTACTATGGCACTACTTCATCAACATAAAGAATGGCCTCATCTTAGGTGTTGAATTCCTTGTGTAATTACTATAGGTTTGGGTGTGCAACAAAAAACTCTACTTTCTCTTCCCCCTTGATGTCAGTTTGGGGGATAGACCTGATATAAAATAGATAAAGGATCACTACCCATTATACCAATATTTTATTCAATATATAATGGTTGAGGACGTACTAAAGAGGTTCGATGAGATGAGAATAGTGAAAACTCATGGTGTTATTGGTAATGAGACAAAATATGATCTACTTAGAAAATATGGAGGTGGTTATTCTTGATAAGAGATTATATAATCTAAATTTATATAATTAAATGACTAAGGTAATATAGAATTTTATATTTTACTTCATTATTCTTCTAATTTAAGAGGTATCCAAGGAATCGATCAAGGAATGTCACATAGAAGACTAAAGGTTTACAGTAGAAAAACCACATGAGAACTAGAGGACACATAATATAAATCTTTATGTGGTAAAATATCATATATAATTATTCATCCAAGTGATAATATATGAATTTATTCATCATATTAGATTTATAATGAAATTTTCCCACTATATTGGTGGAAGAACTTTAGAGTCAAGCTATGAAAACTTAAAATCCTCTTAGGGCTCATAGATTATATAGAGGGGGAATTTAAGTGATGAACTTAATTTTATCTGGGTTAATCTTAATGACTCTTAACTCGAATAAAATCCAAGGAATTTTATAGATGTTACTTATACTACACAATTCAAGTGGTTAATATTTGGGAGGTTAATGTAGATAATATCAAACACTTTCTCGAGATCATTGGGATGATACTAATATTGGTGGGATTTGACTCCTAATTCATCCAGATATCACTCCACCATTGTTCCAAGGAGGGTATTAAAGACATGTTTCATGGACTAGTAATAAGTATCTACCAAATTCTTTAAGATGATAGGAATCACCTATAAGGAATACACTCCATGTGGTTCCATAAATGAAGTATCCTATGCATATTCAAGGGACATCCATATTTGATTATGTCCTGATTATCCAACTACGAAGGAGAGGGCCTGTAATTTAGTGATTGTAGAGACCGAAGCTTGACATACATGGACATTACATTAATTTTTCAGAATAATTAATACATAACAAGAACCAAAACTCAAGTACCATAATAGTTTAGTGTTTTTGGAAACTCAAAACATAATCTTGTAATCATGGTGAAATATATTCAACATCTCCCATAAAGATCTTACCCTTTTGTTTTCTTACCTAAAACCTGTCTTTAAATCCTGGGGAAAAGAAAACATATATAGGTTGAGACCAAATTCTCAGTAAGGGTAAGCATGGAGAAAATGAAAAAAATCATATATATTTGAAAAAAAACATAAACATAATGATTAAACATCAAAATCTTGAGAAATAAATCTTGGCAGTACATAAGGAATAGATAATAAAGGAATAGTAATCATGATAAAATAGCATGGAAATAAAACTTGAAATTGTAGAAAACCATTAATCACATGATATGATTTCCAAAGTAGCCAAGGAATTACTGCCAAGACCATCTTAGTGGACAAAGTCCCTTACTGAATCAAGCTCACTCCTCGTTCCAGTCCTATATCACTGAACCAGATTAACTTACCGTTCCAGCCATGTCTATCTCATGATATATAAATCTTTTCCTAATTCATTAAAGGGAGATATAGGTCCCACCCATCTCATAATGAAATCATTCTTACGTGTGCCACAACATAAACATAAATCATTCATCATAACCGAAAGAATAAAATGGGTTTCATAAACATCATCCCATCATAACATAATCCATATAAAACAAATGGATATAATTTCATAATAAGAAAAGTTAAACCATGTAAATCATAGAGACATTATACATGAAACATACACATATTAAATATTGTCATCTTAGATGGAAAATAGTTTTGATGAAAGTATCATTTCTTCTTCAAAATCATTTTCTTTTCACAAAAAGCCATGAAATTTTAAAAGAAAAGGATTTTGTTGAAAATAGTCATAAAATCTTGTAGAGTAAGATTCATTAAAATAAGGCGTTATGAAACCGTAAAAATCCATTCACGCCGTATAAGTTAAAAAAAACATTCTCCTCGTACTTTTAATGGAAAAGTCAAAAAGTTCTTTGTATGGTAAAAAAATAGAGATTCCTTTAATAACATGTGGTAAAAGTAAAAAATGGGTAAAAAGGAAATTAAACATACATGATAACATTTTTAGAAAATGTGTACATGGATGATTACAATAACCCCAGTAAATACTTATGAATAAACAGTCTTAGATAAGAACGAGATTGGAATAGTTATCCCTTACCTTATGTCCAATTTCTTCCGTATGTGTCCGAGACTCCTATATAGTGGGTTTAAACATATTATTAACTTGTAACAGAAACATAATAATATTTATGATATCATATATGATTTACCTAAGACTTTATATTACCCATTCGTTTGTCTATTCCATGTTAAAGCAGCATTTTCGGTAAAATCTTTACATTTATCGTACGTGTTTGGACATGTTGTTCTTGATATTATTATTACTTATATCATGATTTAATTACTTACAGAATTTAAAACATGATTTATATATAATATATATTCCTTATATATATATAATATATAGATAAATGAAATGAAACACACCATTCATGGAGACAGTAGGCTGTACGTACACATGAACACTGTTTTCATTACCTTATTGACTAGAATGGAAGTAAGTAGATGACATAAATATATATTCACTAATACAGTAGCATTATTATGTCATATATATAGTTATTATTCATTATATATACTTTATAATAATTCTTTAATGGTTAACATTGAGAATTAATCTCATCGTGTCGTGGAGACAGTAATCCGTACGTACGCATGAGCGATGATATCATTACCATAATTATTTAATGGAATTGGAGTGGATGATATAATATCATAGAATCAGTATGAAGTTATAATAACCATATATATTTATTCATTACACCATTATACCCATCCAAGTATGGTGGTGGTGGAAAAACAGATTACACCATGACGTGGAGACGGCATTCCATACGTACACACGCGCAATGATTTCATTTTCCATAGGATGGATAGAAGGTGAAATGAGGTTGTTTAATATTTATAATAACATATCAGTATATTATTTATACTGATGTTATTACTTTATAATGAAACAACTAAATAATTGGAAGTATAAGAATAAATAAACATGAAAGAATTGGTAGAAGAGATTACCTCTTCTTCGACGCGCCTCTTCTTAACCTCCAATTAGGGCACTAAAGTTGGTCTCTGAAGAAGACCAGGACCTATATTATGTTTCTAGGGAAGTGGAGAAGAGAAATGGGCAGGTTTTGGCGAATCTTGAAGGTTTAAAATTGTGTAAATAGTAGAGGGAGGAGGTGCCCTTTTATAAGAGGGGTGAGGGGCACCTTATGAAAAACTTAAAATATTATTTTATAATAAATTCATATTCGGTTTTTAATGGATTCAAAGTGACTTATTTCGAGGCTAGGGTTGGGATTGGTCAAACTCCCATCAATAAATATGTTTTATACAAGTTTAGGCTACCATTTTAACCTTATCATTTAGATTTAACTCTAAGTTAAATAATTTAACTTTTACCGTGTCTTCGTGTATTCTTACACTATATGGTTTATAAACTTACTATAAACTACCAATCGAACCCCACTTAGTTCAATAATGTTATATATATTATTATATAAGTCTTTTGGCAGAAAATTAGATTTTTAGGATCATTATATAAATTAATAATATAATATTTGTTTTAAAAACTCTTTTATGTGTATTTCGACACTATTTGGTATTTTGTTTTCTCAAAATTAAAAACAGAATTATTACTTTGAAAAAAATTCATCTAACCAAGACTAATATATTATATTAACCTAGAAAATTATTCTAATTCATAAAAAGTCTCAAATTACATTTATTTTGGTATTTATAATATCAATTATGTTAATATTTTATTAATAAGGTAATTACTACATCATCATTGTGTCATAAATAAATTAAATTATTTGATTTATAAAAAATATAAATAAAATAAAATTACATATGAAATCGTTTTATCTTTCTAATGAATATGTATAGTCTAATTTATATTATGTATAACCCTATATTAAAAATGTTTTACTTATTAAACTTTGATTTTAACTCTTTTAACTCTTCTTTGAATTAAATAATAATAATTGTCCTAATCTAATAAAAGTGGACCTAAAGGGTAATATTTTATTCCTAAGGTTGGTTTTGGTCGAATTATACTTATCTGATAGAATTAGGACATGTGTTAGGGTAATAATAATATCATTTTACCCTTAATTATTCTATTTACTTTTAACCACGGTAAATAAAAGTAAAAAGTTAATATTCACCAAAAAATATTTTTATCTTATTGAAGCACATTTTACTCTTTGATATTAACAGAGTCTCTCGAATTTTGAAAACTCAACTCACAGAAGAGGTAAAATTAAGTTTTATGTACAATTGCAAATGCTCCTAGGAGGTGGGTAAAAGACGGTAAAAAGATCAATAAATTTTTTATATATCTATATTATTATAAAATGACTCTAATGAATTAAATTGAACTTATATAGGTATTATGTATCTATTTTTACCTAAACTAAATTTAAATAAAATAAATTATTATTTGAAGAAAAAGTCAGTTTTAACCAATAACTCAGTGTTTTCACTATTTATCAAAAATTGAAAGTTTTCAGAAAATTCCAAAAATTCACCCTAGGATAATTTCAATATTTCTAATCCAAAAATGTAGGACATTTTGAACGATAAAATTTATAAAATTTCAAAAAGTGGGTATTAATATTCATAACGGCTAGTTTTTTATAATATTTTAATAACATATCGTTGTTTAGTGAAACTCGGTATTGAGTAGAACACATGCTATCGAGGAAGGTCCCGATTGTGTATAAAGCAAGCCAAGTTAGGGTTGCATGTAGTGAAAGATTCATTTGTTGTTGAGTATAATAGAATCCAACCATATTTCATTTATACATTGAATATATATATATACACACACACTAAATGTTCCGTAGAATAACTTCTATCAAACGAACTTGAAATTGTGTGTAACACGATCCAAGAATAGTGTTGAGTATACTGCAAGCTAATACGGTGTTGCGTATATCGCAAGATAATATTGGTGTAACATACAACACAAGGCATAAAATAAATTAAAAAGAATACTTCTCATAAAATCTTGGGGTGTTACATTCTACCCACCTTAAAATGAATTTCGCCCTCGAAATTCATCGGGGTTATAAATCGTTTACCAATTGAAAGTTTCTTTCATAGAAACCCACATCGTAAAAAGGAATACTAAATCATCATTTTAAAAATGAATTTTATAAACATAACGAATACCCAAAGTAACTCATCACTGGGTTTCCTCATATGATAATATATGTGAAAATATGGATATGGAAGAGAAATATAACCATTATGTTCTGATAGAGAGTGGTAGAGAACATGGATATGAAAAATCCAACAATCAAAAAGCCATAAATTTGTGATGATCTAAAGTACCATCTGATTCATCAGATATGAGGGTACTAGGATAACATTTTTGTTTTTCAATATCATTTCCCTAAAGTTGAAAATTTTGAATTAGAATAAATACTTACTTGATTTTTGTACAATATCACCGTTGGTCATTCCATGAACAATTTCCACTTCATATATTAAAGAAATGAAGTTGAATTTGTCATTCGTGAAGTGTTAGAAAATCATGTGATAAGATGATGGGTCATTCCATCTGTCTCAAACAAAAGGTTAGAAAAAGTCATCAAATATACATAAGTCCATCTATGGTGATGTTAATCGTCTATGACTCCAAAAATGGACTTATACTTTATCTATCATACCGCTTAATAAAATTAAACTACTTTCAACTAAACAAGGACTTACTGTAGGCCAGATGTAGGCAATAAAGTCCTATCACACTTCTGTTGTGGGTTCGATTCCCGCAACCCTGTCCGAAGCGATGTGTTGTCACCCATCCTACATGTTTTCCTTTTTCTAAAACTATAAAATTATAACATTCTATAAAAAATGTTTTAGCCTTAAACAGTACTATCTGATGTCTAACATAATCCATTCCAATATTTAGGATTATCCAAAATACATCTGTCTAATCTCATAGTATAATGAAAATGTTTACTTGAAAGGTCACATAACAAGCATGTGAATACCATCATTTTTGCCATATATCTTAAGATATATCTTGTTGATCGCATTTCAAACATGTGAATACATTAATCATGTATTCTCTTGAAACATGTATTACCATAGAACCTTAGTGGAAACATTAATGCTGTTAAATCTTTCCACATAACAAAATCCCAAAAATTTTATATACTCAAACCATGATATCAATTTGTCCTTATATCAATCATGAGCTTATTAATACTATCAAACATATTATTTTCTACTTATCCCTTCATTATACGCATATCATCTGCTTTCCAAAAGCATCTGAATAACCTTTCATGGTTACCAGTACCGTTCAACATATATTTTCAAAAAATTAAGTAACAACAATAGTGTAACAATCATTAGATGGTTCTTTATTCCATAGTACAATGTAATTACATATACAATATTACTCTTGATAAACATGTAATCATTCCACTACCTTCTTAAACCATCGACCAAGCTTCATCATTTTATTCCTCAACACTTCTTTCATCTCATATATCATTTGTAGTCACTTCATCATCATCAACATACATACTATTTGTATGACAATGTTGATTCTCTTCATGAGATTTTCCCTTAGGGAATTGGTTTTCATAATGCCCGTACATTCCACATTTAAAACATTTAACCATTGTTGATGTCTTTGAAATACCATTATCCTTGACCATGGTATTAACTGAACCTTTTCCTTTACAATTACTGGCTTTGTGTCCTTCTTTTCCACACCCAAAAAATCTTCCAGTTCCTTCAAAACATTCTCCCTGATTGCTCTTCCCACATGATTTACATGAGGGATATTGAACTTTCTTTCCTCTATGATCATCATGAAACTCCATCTTTATCTTATTAGATGAGTTGGGAAACTTACCAAAGTTGAGAGTATTGATCAATTTATGAGATTTATGATTAGGCATAATAAAGATATGTAGACTTCTAGATCCAATTTCATTTGGTTTCTCATGAAGAATATCATTCCATTGTCCATTATATCCTCCATTATCGTGGATCTTCCTGTTTCCAGCAATTTTCTAAAACCCAAAAATAATAGTGTTAGAGGAAAAAATCATACAAGGAAAAAAACATAATAAAGGGGGAGTACCTTCAATATCTAACATCGTATGTTTAATTATAATATCATTACCATAATTCTAGGACTATAACCTATACTTATACATAACCTTAGGGACATCCTTAGACAAACCTTAGAAATATCTTCTAGGGATCTCACTAAAGTTTTCACATCCTAGTTTCCAAAGGTTAACTAAATCTTTGCTCTGATACCAACTGTAGAGACAGAAGCTTGACGTACATGGACATTAAATTACTTTTGCGGAATAATTAATACATAACAAGAACCAACACCCAAGGACCGTAATAGTTTAGTGTCTTTGGAAACTCGGAACATAATCTTATAATCATGGTGAAAGATCTTCAACATCGCCCATAAAGATATTCCCCTTTTGTTTTATTACCTAAAAAATTTCTTTAAATCCCGGGGAAAAGAAAACATATAAAGGGTGAGCTCAAATTCTTAGTAAGGGTAAGCATGGAGAAAATAAAACAAATCATATACATTTGAAAAAAAACACGAACATAAAGTTTAAACATCAAAATATTGAGAAATAAATCTTGGCAGTAAATAAGGAATAGATCATAAAAGAACATTAATCATGATAAAATATCATGGGAATAAAACACGTAATTTTGTAAAACCATTAAGCACCTGATATGATTTCCATAGTATCCAAGGCATTGCTTCCAAGACCATCTTAGTGGAGAAAGTCCCTTACTGAATCGAGTTCACTCCTCGTTCCAGTCCTGTATCACTGAACCAGATTAACTTACAATTCCATCCATGTCTATCTCATTAGATATAAATCATTACCCGATGCATTGGATGGAGATATAGGTCCCACACATCTCATAATGAAATCATTCTTACATGTGACACAACCTAAACATAAATCATTCATCATAACCCAAATAATAAAATGGGTTTCATAAACATCATCCTATCATAACATAATCCATATAAAACAAATGGATATCATTTCATCATAAGAAATTTTAAACCATGTAAATAATAGATACATTATACTTGAAACATAAACATATGAAATAATGTCATCTTAGATGGAAAATGGTTTTGATAAAACACTTGAAATGAATTCTTGATTAAAATATATTTTCTTCTTCAAAATCATTTTCTTTTCAGAAAATGCCATGAAATTTTAAAATAAAATTATTTTGTTGAATATATTCATGAAATCTTGTAGAGTAAGATTCATGAAAATAAGGCATTATAAAACCTTAAAAATTCGTTCATGCCGTATAAGTAAAAAAAACATTCTCCTCATACTTTTAACGAAAAAGTCAAAAAGTTCCTCGTAAGGTAAACAAAAGAAAGATTCCTTCCATAACACTTTGTAAAATAAAAAAATGGGTAAAAAGGAAATTAAAAATACATGAATTTTTTTAGAAAACATGGACATGAATTATAATAATAACCCTTGTAAATACTTATGAATAAACAATCTCGGATAAGAAAGAGATTGGAATAGTTATCCCTTACCTTATGTCCAATTTCTTATGTATGTGTCCGAGACTCCTATATAGTGGGTTTAAACATATTATTAACATCTAATAGAACCATAATAATATTTATGATATCATATATTATTCACTTAAGACATTATATTACATGTTCATTTGTCTATTCCATGTTAAAGCAGCGTTTTGGGTAAAAGTGTTTCATTTATCGTACGTCTTTGGACTTGTTGTTCATGATATTATTATCACTTATATCATGATTTACTTACATCCAAAATGTAAAAAATGATTTATATATTATATATACAGTATATATATATATAATAGATAGATAAATGAAATGAAACACACCGTTCATGGAGACAGTAGGTCGTACGTACGCATGGATGCTGTTTTCATTTACTGATTGACTAGAATGGAAGTAAGTAGATGACATAATTATATATATATATAAATCCAGTAACATTATTATTTCATATATATCATTATTATTCATTATATATAATTTATAATCATTTTTGAATGGTTAACATGGAGAATGAATCTCATCGCGTCGTAGAGACGGTAATCCATACGTACGCATGAGTGATCATATCATTCCCATAATTATTGAATGGAATCGGAGTGGATGATATAATATCTCAAAATTAGTATGATTTTATAATAACCATATATATTTATTCTTTACACCATTATACCCATCCAAGTAAGGTGGTTGTAGAAAAATAGATTACACCACGACGTGGAGACGGTATTCCGTACGTACGCACGTGCGGTGATTTCATTTTCCGTAGGATGGATAGAAGGTGAAATGGGATTGTTTAATATTTATAATAACATATCATTATATTAGTTATACTGATATTATTACTTTATAACGAAAAAACTAAAGAAGAGGAAGTAAAAGAATAAAGAAACTTGAAAGAATCGGTAGAAGAGATTACCTCTTCTTCGACACACCTCTTTTTAACCTCCTCTTAGGGCACTAAAGTTGGTCTTTGAAGAATACCAGGACATATAGTATGTTTCTAGGGAAGTTAATAAGAGAAATGGGTAGGGTTTGTCTGATCTTTATGGCTCAAAATTGTGTAAAGAGGAGAGGGAGGAGGTTCCCTTTTATAAAAGGGGTGAGGGGAACCTTAGGAAAAACTTAAAATATTATTTTATAATAAATTCATATTCGATTTATAATGGTTCCAAAGTGACTAATTTCGAGGCTAGGGTGGGGATGGGTGGAAATAATCTCAACCAATAGGTTTTAGGCACGTTTATGTTACCATTTTAATCTTATTATTTAGATTTAACTCTAACTTAAATAATTTAACTTTTACCGTGTCTTCTTGTATTATTACACTATATGGTTTATAAACCTACTATAAACTACCAATAGAACTCCAAGTGGTTCATTAATATCATATATATTATTATATAAGTTTTTTTTGAAGAACCGTAGATTTTTATTAACATTTTATCAATTAATAATATAATATTTTTTTTAAAAACTCTTTTACGTCAATTTTGACACTATTTGGTATTTTGTTTTCTCTAAATTTATAACAGCATTATTACTTCGAAAAAATTTCATATAACCAATAATAATATAATATATTAACCTATAAATTTAGTTTAATTCATAAAAAGTCTCAAATTACATTTATTTAAGTATTTCTGATATCAATTATGTTAATATTTCATTAATAAGGTAAACACTGCATCATCATTGTGTCATAAATAAATTAAATTATTTAATGTATAAAAAATATAAATAAAATACCATTATGCTGGAAATATTTCATGCTTTCTAATGAATATTTATAGTAGAATATATCTTATGTATAACCCTATATTAAAAATGTTTTACTTATTAAACTTTGATTTTAACTCTTTTAACTCTTCTTTGAATTAAATAATAATAAATGTACTAATCTAATACAAGTGGACCTCAAGGGTAATATTTTATTCCTAAAGTTGTTTTTGGTCGAATTATACTTATAAAATAGATATAGGATATGTGTTAGGGTAATAATAATATCATTTTTACCCTTAATTACCATATTTACTTTTAACTGTGGTAAATAAAAGTAAAAAGTTACTATTCACCAAAAATTATTTTTATCTTATTGAACCATATTTTACTCCTTGATATTAACCGTGTCTCTCGGAGTTTTGAAATTCAACACATAGAAGCGGTAAAATTATGTTTTATGTACAATTGCAAATGCTCCTAGGAGGTGGGTAAAAGACGGTAAAAAGTTTAGTAAAATTTTTATATATCTATATTATTATAAAATGAATCTAATGAATTACATTGAACTTATATAGGTATTATGTATCTATTTTGACCTAAAATAAATTTAAATAAAATAAATTATTATTTAAATAAAAAGTCGGTTTTAACCAATAACTCAATGTTTTCACTATTCATCAAAAATTGAAATGTTTTAGAAAAATACCAAAAATTAACCCTAGGATAATTTCGATATTCCGAATCCAAAAATGAAGTCCATTTTGAACGATAAAATTTATAAAATTTCAAAAATTGGTTATTACTATTCATAATGGCATGTTTATATAATATTTTAATAACATATCGTTGTTTAGTGACACTCGGTATTGCGTACAACACACGCTATCGAGGGAGGTCGTGATTGCGTGTAATGCAAGCCAAGTCAGGGTTGCATATTGTGCAAGATTCCTTTGCTATTTCGTATAATATAATCCAACCACATTTAATTTATACATTGAATATATATATATACACTAAATGTTTCGTAGAATAACTTCTATCAAACGAATTTGAAATTGTCTGTAACACGATCCAAGAATAGTGTTGTGTATACTGCAAGCTAATACGGTGTTGCGTATAGTGCAAGATAATCTTAGTGTAGAATACAACACAAGAAATCAAATAAATTAAAAATAATACATCTCATGAAATCTCGTGGTGTTATAGTGATGTCATCAATTAGAAACTCTATGATTGGGATAAGGAAATCACTTTTCAATAAATAGTGATTAAATTATAGAAAGTCGATGAAGACACTGATTTTTTCATTCGTTTTTCAGGATAAGTTAATATTGGAAACCATTTGGGGTATTGAAATTCCCTGAAGAAATTAGATTTTATAAACTTATGAACATAATCCTAGACTATTTCACTATAGGTGGGATGTATCTTTATGGACACATATTTGAATCAACATTTTCCAACATGAAGGAAAAGATGGTGTATGAAGACGTGGATATTTGGTCTCAAAATTTCATTATAGTCCCAAAAAATATGTCATAGTGCTATTTTAGGTAAGAAAAATACTACTGTTGTTCATCATAAGTCATGATAGAACTAATAAATGTCAAACATAGTTTATCGTTAATTTTTAGGTTCAAATTCATCATATTATCAATGATAGTGGAAACTCCTTTATTCAAATGAATGAGGGGCTTCATCAAAGTGTTTGGGAGTATATATATAAAGAAGTGGGTGAGGGTATGAATCCTTAAGCACATATGGTTGTGAGGTGGTATCATCTTCATATGTGGGAGTGAAATCCTTGGAATTAGATTCTTATATTTTTAGTTATGGGGATACTGTGAGAATGAATTTCATAGATCCTATCCCATGTGGTATTTTCCAATGCAGTCCACATACCCTATCAATGCATTGTGTATTATTCAACCATCATTGAGTCAATAATACTATTTAGTATACATGTTAGAGACTCTATTTGATGATAATGAGGTGATTTTTTTGATATGTGATGGGATTATAATTTTTGAGCTTCATAAAGACCTATCATTCATATGAGTAACAAGTCATCACATTTCACTCCTTTTTATTTGGAAAATTAATTGGCACACAAGGTTTGGGGTTATTTATTCTAGACGATGGATATATAAGACAACCCTTCTCTTCAAGTCTTCTCAGGGATTAATAAGGAGGGAATTAAATCATTGGGAACATTTACACACTTGGTTCATTCAATATGAGGATGGTTTCCATCTTTCTTGAAATACACTACAACAAGATAACAAGATTAACAAGATTCAAAGGGAGAAATATCAATGTGGATTACCACTGATTGATCATTGAGGGAGTATTTGAGGTACTGTTGATATGATTAGGGGATGAATATATGTATTTGGATAAAAGGAATTATCAGTAAGGTGATAGAAGTAGTTTCTTACAAGATGAAAATGAATTTTTTATTAGATACCAATTCATTAAACTAGGACTTTAGTTGTATCTTTTCAAGACTTTTCAATTTAATCATTTCATATCCTTGAATTTTTAGGTTGGATGAGGGTAGGTTAGTATCTATATACCACAACTAAGAGATCATTTGAGTCTAAATAAAATTGATATTAGAGCCAATATCAACCAAGAATTAGAATACTTTAATGTTTTTAATCTTTCCTAATATATATAACATGATATTTTCACTATATTATTTCACTTTCATAATCCATATTGAAAGAGATAATGGCTGGGAGATCCTCACTCTTCTTCCTCTAAAAAATAGACTTTAGTGGTATCCACTTCGATATCAAATTCTAGAGAGATATGTAAGGGATTAATTTGGTCTTCACAAGATCCTTTGATAGACCGATTGCATCCAGTATCAAGGGATGAGTTGTAAAGCCAGTGAGTTCTTGTGAAAATTGTACACCTTGGATAAGGGGGTATTTTTTTCTTTCTAGGGGTCGATCCTTGATAGGAAACATGGAGTCTCTCACTGGATGAGTTTTCGGTTCTTTATTATCCCCTATTATGATAACCATTCTAAACATATATTTATATTACATCATTTCCAAAAAAGTTAAACTTAACATACCATAATAAACTCACAATACCATGTTTGAGGACTCTCTACATAAGAAACTTATTTTATATTATGTGTGAACATTTCACTATAATTGATCTACATTAAGTCCCTTTTAGACTTCACATATGTAATACTCATCTCCAACAACTAGGGAATGGAAACATAAGAAAGGTCCAAGGTTAAATTATTTGTAAGGTAAAACATGTTAATATGTCATCATGAGTTACATCAGAATCATATAAGAAAACATATGTCTATTAGAAACATATTATAAGAAGAATAAGAAATAATAAGAGTTTCCCATAATCCATGATAGTAGAACATGTAATATCAAATGAAAAACATGTACCATGGAATAGGAGTGTGATATAAACAAAGAAACATTGAATAAAGTAATGATATCATAAGTTCATGAAATCATAAATATGTGGAAACAATATAAAACATGACATCATAAGCTGAAGTCTAAGATCACTTCCAAAACAACATTAAATAGAGTGCTTAAGCTAACCACCCATTCACCACACATGGTATATCATGAGATGAAAACATTACCAAATGCATTTGATTTCTATTATAGTATAACCTTCATATTCATAAAATTCACCTGTATATGTGTACCACATGAGGAAAATTAACCACACATAATGAATAATCATTAAAAACCTATGAGAAAGAAGTGGGTTTTATAATATTTTCTCAAAGAATAACCAAATGCTATATCATAATGATTAAAAAGAATAAAAGGAATTAAATTATTTTTGAGGATAATATTTCAAATAATCAATGATTTTTATCACGGAGTTACAGTATAGAAAAATCTATGATAGGTATTGGAAAACTAGGGATAAAAACGTGAACCATTGGGTGATACATTATTAAATGAGTAAAGAGTATTTTAAATATGTAAGGAGATTATTATTTTCCTTTTGACCAAAATTTAACTCCAATGTTTTTTATAAAATAATGAGTATTTTCAGAATCTATTAATTATTAAAAACATTTTGTGGTGGTGGTACATGACATGAAATAAGAAATTGGGAATTTATACTAAATCAGGTTTTGTTAAAAGAGAGAATCATGAAGGGAACATAAAATATATATTTTCCAAAAAAAAGTAAGGCAAAAAACCCTGTATATATAAAAGTAACATATAGAAAGAATATGGACGAAATAAATGTGAATAAGATAGAGGAAAATGGGTAAAAATAAAGATAATGTATAATCTAAAAGTAATGAGGGTCATTTGGAAGATCTCATTTTATATTTTAAAATGGCACTGTTGAAACCGAAATCCTTAAAGGATAATAAAAAATTCTTTTCAAAAATGTAAAGGAGAAAGATAAGGATTATATGAGATAATATATATATATATATATATACACGGGTTTCCAAATATGAAAGGATAAGAATGGTAGGAAGGGAAATTATATACATAGAAGAAAAATAATCTTTGAGGATAATAAAAATTATTCTTAACGATTCCATACTTTTGTGGTGAATACATTAATTTAGTATGAATATTTGTATAATTTTTTTCATTTTCCTATAGGGACATAAACATAAATTTAAAAATAAATCCATTTCCAAAACATAAAGAAAAAAAGAATAAGTGGTTAGAAAACATCATATCTCAATGAAATAATATTGGGATAAAAAACCCCTACCTTAGATGATGATTTGATATGTTTCTATTTCAAAATCCCAGAAAAATAAAATAAATTCTTTTAAAAACAATATTAATAACCTTATTCATATATGTTTAATTTTTAGTTCTATATTTATTTTCACATGTTATTTATTTATTAAATAGTTTATACTTATGTCAGTTAATAGATGTGGATCAATAGATTCGTATAAAAAGTATTCAGTATATTGAACATGGTCAAATGTATTGTAAAATATATTTATAATCTAAAAAATTGACAATATTTATGTATTTAATTATTTTATTATAAATAAATTTAAATAGTTCCATAATATTTCCAAAATGAACTGAAATTAAGAAAGATGCATTGATATATTAATTTATGGAAGTTAACTTTACTATGAATATTTATGGTTAATATCACCTATAAAATATTTAATATTAACATTAAAAAATATTAATATTTTTATAAATATAATTTTTACAAATTAAATAATTTTTTAAATTCAACCATGTTAGGTGGTAGTAAAAAATTAAATGCATTATTTCATGGAGGTGGTAGTTCACACCTATACACTAACCTCTCTCAATTTTTCTAAAATGGGGGAGGGGGAATAAAAATAAAAAATTATGATGTTGTAATATTAATCATGTTATTAATATTATATTTTTTCTTTAAATAAATCTTTTATACCAACCATGAAAGGTTGTTTTAAAAAATTGAATAGACCATTCATAGAGGCGGTAGTCCACAAGTACAAATGACGACATATTGATTTTTCAAATGATTTTATAGAAAATTATAAAAGTTATATTACATTATTATAATAACGTTAAAGCATATAAATAATACATATTTTATCATACTTTCTTGGATTAATAATATTCTACGGGGTAATTAATGGAAGTAATTAAGAGAGATCGATTGGGAGCATTAGCTCTCCCTTTATATGCTCTCCCATGGGTGATACCCTAAGGATTAATAGCATGGTATTTTTCAAAGAAACATTATTCTATGGATTGGATATAGATTTAAGGAGATACCAAGGAAATGTTTTAGTGGATATAATTATGTAGTAAGGGATGATAAATGTGGTGTTTGTGTTCTCTTTTTATAAGGGAAGAAATGGAATTTTTGTAAGTACCCATTACTATTTCAATAATGGCATGAAACTATTCGGGGTCAATGACTCTAAAAGTGGGAAATAAAAAATTTTGGGGTGATATAAGGTTTATAAAACCTCTTAAATTAATTTATAAACATTTTTAAACATGTTTTATGTCTTGTATCAGTATATTTTTATATTTTACCATTTTTTTTACCTTGGTAATGTGGTTTTTGCATAGTAATTTATATTTTATTAAGAATATAGGGTAACCCATAAAAAATTAAGATTTTATAAAAATAAATTTATGATCCATATAATATAATATAATTTATAAATAATATAAAATTAAATTTTCTTTCAAATTAAGACATTTAATATATAGAAAAATGTTTTGTAGAGGAAATGTTGTTTTCACCATTAAGTGTTCATAGTCGTATATAACATTAATTACCAAATAAAAGAGTGATAATATATTTTTAAAAAAGTTTAAACATATTATAGAAGTAATTATATAAAATATATCAATTTAATTTATTAAATAAAAATTACACAACATTAAGAAAGAAATTCTTTGAAAATAACCATTTGATTACAATTACGACGATTCACTTTAATACTAGTAATCCTATATTAATTACTAAAAATAAAATTAACCTTATTATATAATATGAACATTATGAACTAAAATATTAAATCCAATTTTTTATAATTAATTTTAACAATCGATGGAAAATGATTTTTAATATAAGTAAATAAAAAATGTTTTTTTGGAGTAAAATATTACTTAAGTTTCCAAAAAGTGAAACATGAATTTTAATATTTAAAATAGAATTTTTAAACAAATAATTTAATGCTTAAAATATATCATTATTGAAATATTTTTTATGACTTTTTAAGTAAAAAATACTTCATGATAGAGTAATAAACATTATATTATTAATAAAAGTCATTTATACTATTCACTAGAAAATATTTTTTTTAGAAAGAAATCATCATAAGGCAATACTTAAATGGTTAACAAAAAATTAATAAAATTTATATAAAATTAAATTTTAAAATTTTGTATTTTAAAATTTAAATGAAAACATAACAATATATTAAAAACCTTTTTTAAAGAAAAATAAAATTTTTAAATATAAAATGTTTGTACTCTTATTACCAAAAAATTAAAAATTATATTGGTGTTATTTTATCCATATCAAAAATATATTTAATATTTATTGTTTCATTAAATAAATAACATGAGAAGAAAATTTTATAAAAAAACACATTTTAAAAACAAAATGATCTATTTAATTTTATCAATGAATTAGTAAATAAAAAAATCTTTTTTCATTAAAAGTAAAAATAAGAAATTTATAAAATTCATGTGATACATGAATTACCATATTAATTTTTACATGATTATTTTATCCTAATGTTGAGTTCCATATCCCGTAATATCTCAGTATAATATCTAATCATAAGGTAAGCTCAGGTGGGGGTCAGGGGTGGTGATTCCACTAGCATGAATCTCATGGAAATTTCTATCATCTTGAACATCTCTAACATGTAATTTCACTCATAGTGCAATATTAAGAGGTCTAATTTTTTTTTTCATGGTAAAACTATTGAAGCTACCTACCTACCAAGCTCAGACAAATGATCTTCATAAGGGAGACTTTTTATACCCAATGCCATTTATTTCATTTTTGTTTATAGATTTCATAATATATTTTCTTATTTTTATAAATACTCAATTAAATTCTATATTATATCAAATAAATATAATAATTTTTTTATAAATTATCATGATTTTATTTTAGTTCAGTTTTTTGTGTGAAACAAGATATAAAAAACAGTATTAATTCAGAAATATCGGGGTGTAACATTATCACCCCTAAATAAATTCCATAATCACAATTTTAATTATAAGTCACTAAAAAAATAGCTTCAGATATCTAAAAGTTATAAAAAAACCCAGATATAATTTATTGAGAGATATAAACTTAAAAATTATTTATATATTATCCTTATAATTGTTCAATAATAATATATTTTTTTTTCTCCAATCATTTGACAAAAAATCACTTATGAGTAAGTATCTAAACTCATATAATTGAATTATTTTTCCAAGAGATCATATAGTTATCCTTTCATTGATATATGATTATATGTTGGTTTTAAATATGAAATTTTATTTCCCATGTTCATTGATTAATATGGATACTATGGGGAGTTGGCTAATACATGTCCAAAATCACATAAAATTCATCTAAGGAAGTATAATAAGACATGCACGAATCATAATGAAACAACCTTGATGTTGATTAATATACCTTAGATACAATAATTATACCAATAAGGGTTTTTAATTTTTTAATTCAATAGCTAATATTTATTGACAACTTGCTTGATATAATACATCCTCAAATCTAGAGTGAAGAATAATAATACCTAGCACCACTTTATTATCACTATACACTTAAATAATAGTATTTTCATATTATTTTCCAAATTCACATGGTTAATGATGTTATTGGTCTCAATTTTCATCTTAATCCTTTTGAATCAGTCCACTAGTTGGTATAGTGAATTAATTCATCACATCTAAAACATCAAATTGAAAATGGATCCTTAGTAAGTATATTATTTTCTCCACCATGTTAACTAATATTTTCCTATTTTTTATGGAATTTCATTTCTTAATTCTATACATTACCATTGTTAAAATATATTTCAGTTCCTTTAGAAAATTCCCTTGGGTACCTCTTCCCACATTTTTTTTGCGACGTACATTAAATTTCCATTTTTTTATCGTCACCTAAAAATCCATGAAAATTAAACTTTATCTTATTTTTTTTGTTTTGCATCTCAAATAATTTAAAATTGTTAATACTAATTTTTAATAGATAGTTTATCATAATTACAAGGATTTTAATTCCTTTGATCCCATTAGGTTTCTCACTGGGACAATATCCACATTGTCAATGTCATCCATTGTTAGCTTGATCCATTAGAATTTAACCATTATTGAAACCAAATTGGGTTAACATGGGTTATGTATAATTAAATTCTTAAGTGAATTATCATGGAAGATATAATGAAAAACAAAACATCAAAACTTTTTCTCTTTAAAACCATCAGGTTAGCTTTTAGTTCAACATAAATAACTCTCAGTTCAATATAGGTTTATTTATTTTGGATTATTGAAAGATAATTAATATAATTCCTTAAGATAATAAATCTTTCACAATGGCCTATAAAGATAATATGATTGGATAAACAATATCCCCTAGGAGTATCAATCCAAGTGTGTAGTCTTGGGTCCACTCATCTTTCATTGAGTAAAGAACAAGTTATAATCAACCAATGTTTTTAAGGTGATTAACCCTAGATTTAAGTGACACAAATACATCCAATTTCTTGGATCCAGATAGGGATGTAATTTCGAAGAAAAAAACATACTCAAACTTAACTAAAATTTACAGATGTTATCCTACACTTAGTATTTTCCCCATGTATTTAAGAAAAATTCTATTATTATAACCCATGAAACAAAACAAATCCTAAAAAATAAAATAATAAATTCACTAAAATAAATAAACTAATCTTAAAAAATAACTATAAGATTTATTGATACTAACTATTATAACCTAGTCCAAAAATATCATTATTTTACATCATTTCTGTAATTTGAAAATTACATATAATAATAATTTCCCAATCTAGTGAATGTAAGTTTTAATATAGTTGAGCACAAGATATATAAGAAAATTATTTTATAATAAGGTAAAATATAATGTATCCAAACTAGACTCTGTTTTAGGTTTGATATAAGTTTTACTCATCTCGGTGACATGTAGAATGAATTATAAGAAAGGGGTGATCTCAAATGCTCTATAAAGGAAACAATTTCAACATGTCATCAAGGTCTATAGTATAATAATATGGGTAAATATAATTATGGTAGAAATATATTACTAAAAGAACATTGAATAATAAGAGTTATCTATAAATCAAATTAACAGAACATGTAATCTAAAATGAAAAAACATTTACCATGACATAACTATGTGAGATAAACATGAAAAAATGGAATAAATAATGATATCAAAAGTTAATGGAATCATAAATATATATAAAAAACATAAAACATTACATTATATGTATAAGTCAAGGATCATCAAAAAGATAACATAACATTGTTCTCTTAGGCTAACTGGCCATGCCCCATACACGATATCTCATGAGATTAAAACATTACCCAATTAATTATAGTTATATCTGGGCACACACTTTATATTCAAAATATTTACATTCATATGTGTTACACATGAGAAATAGTAACTATATATAAATCATAAAAATGATGAAACCCATTAGAAAGAAGTGGGTTTCAAAATCTTGTCTCATAGAATAACTAAAGGCTATTTCAGAAAGATTACTAAGAGATAATAGAATTAAATCATTTTTGTTATTCATATTTGAAATAATAAAATCTCTTTAACATGATGTTAAATGCATAAAAATCTATGATAAAAATTGCAAAATAAAAAATAAAAAACCAAACTAATTAGTGAAAATTTATGAAACGAGTAAAGGATCTCTTAAAGAAGGAATAATATTTCTATTTTCCATTTTTACAGGATTGAACTAAGAGGGTTTTATAAATAATAATTATATTTTCTAAAATATATTCTTAGTTAATTTTTTTATAATTGTGGTAATTGACATGAAATAATAAATATAGATGTTCCCTTAAATTGTGTTTATTTAAAAGAGATATTCACAAAGGGAACATAAAACATGAATTATCCCAAAAAAATGAAAATAAAAATAAAATAGGTATATATAATATATATTTATATATAATATGTATGAAATAAATTATAATATAATAGAGTAAATTGAATAAAAATAAATATAATTCATAATCCAAAAGTAATGAGGGTGGTTTAGAAGATCCATTTCAATGTTTTAAAATTCAATGGTTGAAACCCACATCATTAAAAGGATAATAATAAATTATTTTGAATAAGTATATAGATATAATGAATATAATAATAGATATATCATTAAGGGTTCCCAAATTGTAAATGATAACATTATTTGGAAGGGAAAATATGGAAATGGGTGGAAAATCAACGTTAAAGATAATTAGAATGACTATGATCAACTTCATACTTTTGTTGGGAAGACATTAATCAGGGAGGAATAATTGAATCATAAGTATAACAACCCTGTTCTTTTTTACACACTTAACATAATTTATCACAAAAAAACTTCACTTGATACAATATAGAATATCGAGAGGAATAGTGTATTTTGGGGTTAGGAACATTATATAACAACTTAAAACATAAAATGCAACATCTTATTGAAAACTTCATTTACATGACCACTACATTCCCTCATACTTAGCATTCCATGGGATAACCCGAGGACATTCATAAAAAAAGGGTGAGTTATAAAGCCTAGTAAGGGAGTAAAAAAAGTATAACATGAAGATTATAATACATGTTATTCAATAGGAATATTAATGGAGTTCAAGATAAAAATAAAAAAAGGCATGATATAGAATGAGTTTCATAACATGGAAATGTGAAAGCAACACTTAACATGGAATTAGCATGATCCAAGGATCATTGCACATGGAGCATGAGTGAACCCTCATTTCACTTGAATTAGAATGATTTAATCCTAATTAAAAATGAATTATTATGAGTAAATACTCATTGAACTTGAAGTATCATGATACTAATCTTTACCCAATGCATTGGAGAGCTATCAGGGCACACCCTTCTTATACATTTCATTTCATGCATACGTGTGCCACTAGAAGATACAACATAGATTTATTAAAAATAATAATTTATTCCACGATAAAGGAATGTGGAATTAATACATGAAACTCTCCCATAAATAAGTAAATGGGAATAAAGGTTAATACCCTTGATAGATAAATTGGAATGGTATTCACTACACAATGATTTTGTCTTGGAAAATGGAAGTGCAATTTTGGCAGCATAATGATGTGACATAATACTTTATAAAAAAGGTTGATGAGATATAAAAGGGTGTCTCATAATATGTACATGAAATTGATAGTATGTGGGTCATATAGATACATTTCCAAACATAAGTAATGTAATTTGTATTCATATTACAAAATAATTGCTTGAATGTAAACGAGGAGAGAGAAATTCATTACAATATTTCAACTTTGTAACAGGTCTGATTGGGAGGCATTAATGAGAGAGAAAATGGGTCTCTCATAATTCAAAAATAAATAGGGAAATATGTGGGAGGTTTTAAATAATACCCTAAAATTTATAATTGAAAATAAATGGGATAACAATATTTAAAAACTTGGATAAAATGAGAAAGGAAGAAATCCATTACTTGGAAGTGTGATCCCAAAGGCTTGGGAGGGGCTTGATAGAGGCTTCCTGGAATATTAGGGTGCCTTGGGAGGATTATAGATAGGGGATTTCAGATGTTGGAATAACTCCAAAGGCTTTTAGTGAAGAGGAAGTGGGAGTTTTGGTGGGTTTATATAGGAAAGGAGAGGGAATTCTTTATTATTTAGGTTTGGAACACCACACATTAACCTAATGAAAAAAAAACAGCCCATGGTTATCGCCCATGGTTTTTTCCAAAGGGGAGGGGAAAACAATATTTTATAAGGAAAATTTCCTAAATTTTTAAAATAAAAGGGTTGCTTATGTGGAGGTGAGCCACACTCTCAAGGAAATCAATTTAAAAGGCTAAAATGTTTTATAAGTCTTTTAGGGTCCACTAAAGATTTGTAACATAAATCAAAAAAACCTAAAATCACATTATTTTAATGGTAAAACAAATATTGTACGAACATAATGTTTTTATTATTTTATTACATCACTATTGGGTCATCATGATGTCATAAAACACATTATATATTTAAACGATATTTAATTTTTACACAAAAATTTGAATTTCTCAAAAAATTATAAAAAATTCCCCATTGGAAAATTTCGACATATTAATTTTAAAAATAATATTCATTTTATCTAAATAATATTCTAAATATGTAAATTTTTTACTTTTAAAATATAAATCGACATTTATCAAAATTTCCTGAGTTTAGACAAAAATTACTTTCAAACCTTAATGAAAATTACTATTGTATTCATAAAAATTATACAATCATTCATACTTATTAAAAAGTAATTTAATAATAATATTTTATTAAAATATTATTTAATTAAAAAATCCATTAATTTATCAAAATAGATTTCTTAGTTGAATATTGACTAAAAATACTATTTGTGCTTTAAAAACTATTTACAAAGTAACAATAATAAAATGAATGTATAATCCTTACACAAAAACAATGTATATAGTCATAGTACTAGGGAATTATTACAAAAACCCTTAAAACACATGAATAAGACCTTAGGGTAAGGTGCATGATGGTGAAAGACTCTTGGGGTGGCTCAGATAACGTCGCTCAAGTGGTAATATCTATCATCTTCCACTTCTCTCGAAGGAAGTTCTTCTCGAGCTTAATTTATTCAACCTCAGCTTGGGATTGTTCAAGAGAAAATCCCAATAATTACACATCCTTTATAACCACCGAAAAATGGGCTTCGTATGGGGAAAGTCTATTGGATGAGGCTATCACTTCCTTTCTCGGAGTAAATTGCATTTGTTAAATCCCTATATTTATACTAATCATGTGATCACCGTTCAAAGGCTATATAAAAAACGGCCACAATTCTTAATGGAATTTTAAAATCTAGAAACATAAAACCAAATATGTGCATCTTTTATATAAACATTTCACATAATAATACATTTAATTAGATCAAGAGGATTTTCCTTAATGAAAGTTTGGGTCGTTACAATATTCCCCCCCTTAAGAAATTTCACCCTTGAAATTTCCTTTTCCCACACTAAAGAAGAAGTGGGTAATTCAACTTCATCACTTCCTCCGATTCTCACATCGCTTCTTCAAACATGTGGTTTTTCCACAACACCATGACGAGTTACATTGGCTTATTTCGTAGAAATTTTTCTCTACTATCTAAGATCTTTACTAGTTGCTCCTTGTAAGAAATATCATCCTCTAACTGTACTACCTATGAAGAGAATATATATGAATGGTCTGGTATTTACTTCCGTAAGAGGGATATATGAATGACATTATGTACTTTGGCCATGGTGGGTAGACGTGATAGTCGATATGCCACAACCCCGATATGATCAAGAATATCTAAGGGGACGATGTAACTAGGAATTAAATTCCCTTTCTTTCCAAACCTCATGACCTTCTTCCATAGGGATATGTGTAGAAATACCATGTCTCTATCTTTGAACTCAAGGTCTTATCAATGGTTATCTGCATAACTCTTCTGTCGAATTTGGGATACCTTAATATGCTGCTGAATGGTTTTCACCTTCTCCACCATTTCTTCGACCGTTTCAGGTCCTAGTAGTTTACACTAACTAACTTCATCCCAACACTTTTTTGTTTTTCCCTTTTCCCATAAAGGGATTCATATGGGGACATTTGGATTCTTGAGTGGAAACTGTTATTGTAGGAGAATTAAAATAGTGGAATATGTTGTTCCAAGCCTCCTTTGAAGTCCATAGAACATGATCTTAACATATATTCTAGTTTCTAAATAGTTCACTCAGAGTGGCCATTGGTTTGAGGTTGATCAACTATACTGAAGTTCAGTTCAGTGCTTAGAGCATGTTGGAGAATTTTCTTGAACTTCAAGGTGAATCTCGGATCACGAAAAGATATAATAGATAGTGGTACTCTATGAAGCCTTACCAATTCTTTGATGTAAATCCGTGAAAGTTGATCTAATGAAAAGTCCTCTCAAATCGCGATAAAGTGAGCTGTCTTCGTAAGATGATCCACAAAAACCCATATAGTTCCTCTGGATGTATTTGGAAGTCCAGTGACAGTCCATGGTAATGTTGTCCCACTTCCATGTTGGCATGGGTTGTGGTTGCATCATTTCCTTAGGATTTTCCTCATCGCCTTCACTGGCTGACATACCTGGCACATTAACATATATTCAGCAATCTCCCTTTTCATATTGTCCCACCAAAAGTTTTCTCGGATATCTCTATACATCTTTTTGATCCCCAAGTTAATAGAGAAGGTTGAGCTATGTTCATCATTAAAAAGCTCATTATTTATCTCTAGATCAGAGGGTACATATAATTGTGACCCAAATCTTACAATTCTATCCTTATCGACCATGAACTCTGAGGATTTCCCATTTATGATAGCTTCCACCCTTTTTCATAATTTCCACATTCTTTCTTTGATCATCCTGTATTTTCTCTAATAGGGATGGTTGAGAAATCATTTGAGAAAGTACTTATTATGTTCCTCCCTTAACGATTCCCATGTCCATTTTCTACAAATCTAAGAATATTGGATCCTTCTCAATTCTTATCAATGAAAAAATCGCTGGATACTTTCTACTTAGAGCATCTGACACCTTGTTCGCTTTCCGAGGGTGGTAATGGATTGAGTAGTCATAATCCTTGATGTGTTATATCCATCTTCATTGGCTCATATTAATCTATTTCTGTGGGAAAATATATTTCAGGCTCTTGTGATCAATATATATCTCACACTTCTCCCCATAGAGATAATGCCACCAGATTTTCAAAGCAATGGTCACAACTGCCAACTCCAGATCATGTGTGGGATAGTTTTTCTCATGGATTTTCAGGTGCCTTGAGGCTTAGGCTATCACTTTATCATTCTTCATCAACAAAAAACCCAATCCCTTCTTCAATGCATCACTAAATACCACAAAAAGTTCTCCACTCCTGGGTAATTTGAGTACAGGTGCAGTGATAAGCCTCCTTTTAACCCCTTGAAGCTCTCTTCTCATTCATCACCCCATGAAAACTTTACTCCCTTTTGTGTTATCTTGGTAAGAGGGTTGGATAATCATGAGTAATTTCTCACAAATCGACAATAATATCCAGCTGACCCCAAGAAGCTATGGATATTCGTTTTCTATGTTGGCCTTCGCCATCCCTCAATTGCATTTGTCTTGGAGGGATCCACAGATATCCCATTTCTTGTGATGATATGACCTAAGAATGATACCTCCTTTGACTAGAACCCACTCTTTCTGTACATTGCATAGATATTCTCATTCTACAAGGTCTCTAGAATAGTTCTTAGATGCTCCTCATGATCCTCCTTGGTTTTGGAGTATATTAGAATATCATCTAAAAAGACTACCAAAAATTTGTCAATGTAATGTGTAAAGACACTATTCATCTAGTCTATGAAGATTTCTAGAGAATTAATGAGTCCTAAAGGCTTTACTATGAATTCACAGTGCCCGTATCTTGTACGAAAAGCATTCTTAGAGATATATTCCATCTTCACCCTTACTTGATAATATACCAATTGAATAAAAAACATTGATAATTATTGTGCTCAGCATAGCTGATCGAACAAGTCATAAATTCGGGGAAAATGATACTTATTCATTATCGTGATTTTGTTAAGCTCACAATAATTGATGTAAAGGTGCATTGAACCACCCTTCTTCTTGACAAAGAGGACTGGTTCACCCCATGGTGAAGCACATGAGAGTATAAAACCTTTATCCAGATTCTCTTGTATTTGTTTATTTAGCTCATCAAGATCCACAATATCCATTGTATATAGATTCTTGGATCTTAGAAAGGCCCCAGGTATAAGTTCAATTGAGAATTCAATATCTCTTCTAGGAGTAAGACCAAACAATTTCTCGGGAAACACTCCAGCAAATTCCCTCATAATTGGCATGTCTTCAAGGATGGGTGCCTCCTTAGACTCAATCATATGATCCAGATACACGTGCTCATAAGGCAGTAATATCCATGCTTGAGATGATGTAACTAACAAATATTCATCCTCCTCCTTTCACTTGTACATAATCAGGGGTAAATTCTGCCTATGGAGAGTGATTTCCCTCTCACGAAAATTTATGTTGGCTCTATATAATGAAACCCAATCCATCCTGAGAATTGCATCAAATTCCACCAGAGGGAGTATGACGAGGTTCGTTAGAAAGTTAATTCCACAAATTATGATAGCGGAGGAGTTATATTCATAGGATGAAATGATATCCCCATTTTCTATACTCACCGACATCATTACTTCCATGATTTGTGGGGGTGTTCGGAGTGTTCTACTAAACTTTCAGGATATAAAAGAATGTGTAGAACAAGAATCAAAAAGTATGTTCTCTATTCTTGAATGAATAACTAGCATACCTATCACAACTTCTTTTTTGGGGTTTACTTCGGAGGTAGTGATGGAAAAATATCTCCCTTACTACCTTGGAGGTTATTGGTTTCCTTTGAGAACCCTTGTCTTTGGGCACTGATTTGCAAGGTTCCCTAGTTCTTTGCAGTTGAGGAAATGAACAACGCGTTGATAGTCGAACAGAGCATTTCTCTCCTTTTTCACAGTCGTGGGTTTTTCTAGTTGGCAGTTAATATCTAGGTGACCTTCTCTTCCACACCTAATGTATTTACTCACCCCTTTCGGAAATATCTTCGGTGATTTTTTCCTCACCTTTGAAAGTGGGGTGCTAGATTTTCTTAACACCATTGGATTTATCCATCAGACCACTATAATTGAATTCCACCTTATGCTTCTTATCCCCATGATACCCATGAGATTCACTGATCTTCATTTCATCCTTGAGGGTACATCAGACAATTTCTTCATAGTTTTTGAAGTCACAGATCAACATGTATTTTCACAGGCTAGGTTTCATCCCACCAAATAAGCAGTCAACCTTGCATTCGGGGGTAATGAGAAAGATGGAGGCATATCGTGAAATCCTTGTGAAGTTTTCTTCATACACTCTGTTGGATTTGTCATCTTTTTTCTTGATGATAAGGAAGTCCCTTTCCATGTTAAGATGAAGGGTGTATAGAAAATATTTTTCAAAAAACATATTCTAGAAATTATTCTATTCCAATGCCTCGATCTCCTCCTCAGGCTTTGTATTTTTGATCAATTTCCATCAAACATCGGCTTCACCCTCAATACGATAAGAAGCCATAAGAACCTTCTCTTGTTCATAACAATGAAGGATGGAGAATATCTTTTCATTGGATTTGATCCATTGTTTGATGATAGAGGGATCATATGTTCCAATAAAAGTAGAAGGCCTTTGTCTCATGAAGCTCTCGATAGAGACTTGTTCTTTCTTGGGGGGGGGTGAAAGTTTCTCTTGAACCGTGTTTCTATTAAAATATTGAGATAACTGAGAGAGTATCATGACAATGTTCGTGATTTCTGCTCCTATCAGATTGGGTATCTCATTAGAATAGTCATCACATTGGTTTTCACATTGGTTGTTAGCCCGAGTCCTCCTATTACTGGTCATTGGCTAGGATTAAAGGAATGTTAGGGGTAACACATAGAGGGTAATCCAAGGAAAAAATTGATGAATTATAAATAAATTTTATTTTATTAACGTATGAATCTATAGGCTTCAGTCTATGTTATCCATGATATACTTTCTAATATATATTCTTAGGGGAATTTTGTTTAATTCCCTTAATAATAGTCCATACTAATCATTTTAATTTACCCAATTATATCCCCCAGGAGTATTGTAACCAACAGTGCATCAAGGCCCGTTTTCGTGTACCCAGATACCCTGGGTCATGCCCAAAACTCATTGTTAGAGTTTTCACTCTTGGTACATCTATGACAAAGCCTCCTCTACTTACTCATAACCAGACATGGATGTATTTTCTTGATGAAATACTTACTTAATACTCACCAAAACTTAGGGATGTTTTTTTATTATACTTAGTCTTTTCTCTACGGCGTCACTAGGGATTTATAATCCTAATCCCACAAATAACTAAACCTATACTTTGATTCCAACTATAACAATATTGCTCATTATTACACACTTAACAAAATTTATTACATAAAAACTTCACTTGATACAACATAGAATATATAGAGGTATAGTGTATTTGATTATTTGGAACATTAAATAAAAACTTAAAACATAAAAGGCAACATCTTATTGAAAACTTCGTTTACATGACCACTACATTCCCTCATACTTAGCATAGCATGGGATAAAATGAGGACATGCATAAGAAAAGGGTGAGCTATAAAGCCCAGTAAGGGAGTAAAAAAAGAATAACATGAAGTTCAAAATACATGTTAATCAGTAGTAATATCAATGTAGTGAAAGATAAAAATAAAAAAGGCATGATGTAGCATGATTATCATAACATAAAAATATGGCAGCAACACTTAACATGAAATTATCATGATCCAAGGCTCATTGTACATGGAGCATGAGTAAACCCTCAATGAACATGAATTATCATGAGTAGATATTCATTTCAATTGAATTATCATTAGTAAATCCTCATTGAACTTGAAGTATCATGATACTTATCCTTACCCAATGCATTGGAGTGCTATCATGGCCCACCATTCTTAAACATTTCATTTCACACATAAGTGTTCCACAAGATCATACAACATAGATACATTAAACATCATTCATTATTCCATGGTAAAGGAATGTGGAATTAATACATGAAACTCTTCCATCAATAAGTAAATTTACATAAATGTGAATACCCATTTTAGAGAAATGGGCATGGTATTTACTACATAATGATTTTGTCTTGGAAAATGGCGGTGCAATTTCGTCAGCATAACGACGTGACATAAGACTTCATAAAAACAGTTGATTAGAGAGAAAAGGGTCTCTCATAATATTTACATGAAATGGATAGTAATGGGTTCATATAGATACATGTCCCAACATAAGTAAAGTAATTTGGATTCAAATACAAAATAATTGCTTGAATGTAAATGAGTAGAGAGAAATTCCTTAAGGAATCTTGGCATGGTAACATGTGTGCATGGGAGGCAATAATGATAGAGAAAAAGGGTTTCCATAATTCAAAAATAAATAGAGAATTATGGGGGAGGTATGAAATCATACCCCAAAATTTATAATTGAAAATAAAAGGGCATAACCATATTAAGAAACTTGGATAAAATGAGAAAGGAATGAATCCCTTACTAGGAATTGTGATCCCAAAGGCTTGGGAGGGGCTTGAGAGAGGCTTATTTCAAGCATGAGGTGCCTTGAAAGAATTCTATAGAAAGGAGGTCAGATGTTGGAAAAACTCCAAAGGATTTGAGTGAAGAGGAAATGGGAACTTGGGTGGGTTTATATAAGATAGGAGAGGGAATTATTTATTATTTAGGTTTGGGACACCACACATTAACCTAATCAAAACCAAAAAACAACCCATGATTTTTGCCCATGGTTTTTTCCAAATGGGAGTGGAAAAAAATATTTTATAAAGACAATGGCCGATATTCTTAAAATAAAATGGTTTCTTTTGGGAGGTGAGTCACACTCTCAAGGAAATCAATTTAAAAAGATAAAATGTTTTATAAGTCTTGAAGGGTCCTCTAAAGCATTGTTAAATAAATCAAACAAACATAAAATCACATTATTTTAATGGTAAAACATATATTTTCCAAAATTAATTTTTATAATATTTTATAACATCACAATTAGGTCATTATGATGTCATAAAACTCTTTATATATTTATATTATACTTACTTTTTACCAAAACATTCGACTCTCAGAAAATTATGAAAAATTCACCATCAAATAATTTTGATGTCCTGATTCCAAAAATAATATTAATTTTATCTAAATAATTTTATAAATATTTTAATTTTTGCATTTGAAATATAAATTTAAATTTATAAAAAATTCATGGGTTTTGAAAAAAATAGCTTTCAAAACATAATAAAAATTACAATTGTATTCATAAAAAGTATAAAATAATTTATGCTTAATAAAAAGTAAAATAATATTATTATTTCATTAAAATATTATTTAATTCAAAAATCCATTGATTTATTAAAATATATTTCTTAGTTTAATATTAACTAAAAATACCATTTTTTATTTAAAAACTATTTACAAAGTAACAATAATAAAATAAATATATTATCTTTATACAAAAATAATGTACATAGTCATAGTTCTAGGGTCTTGTTACACAACCCATTAAAACACCTGCATAAGACCCTAGGGTAAGCTGGGCGATGGTGACAGACTCTTGGGTTGGCTCAGATAACATCGCTCGAGTGGCAATCTCTATGAACTTACTCTTCTATCGTAGGTAGTTCCGGTCGAGATTAACGTATCCAAACTCATCTTGGGCTTGGTCAAGAGTGAAGAATAATGATTCCACCTCCTTTTCGAGCTTTGAAAAATGTGCATCATATGGGGTAAGTCTACTGGATGAGGCTATCACTTCCTTTGTCTTAGTAAATTGGATTTTTTAAAGCCCTATATTTATACTAATCATGTGATCATTGTTCAACTGCTATATCAATAATGGTCACAATTATTAATGTTATTTTAAAATCCAAAAACATATAACCAAATAAGTGCATATATTATATAACCATTTCACATAGTAACAAATTTAAGTGGATCAAGAGGAATTTTCATTAATGAAAGTTTGGGACATTATAATATGTTTCATTATCCTATAGAGAAATAAATTGTTGAATATACAATCCTTGTGTTGAAGAAACCAAACATATATGTAAGAAGTTCAATATGAGACCTTATAACTCAATGAAAGGGGATTTGAGATAACAAAAACCTTTACAATGTTTTAATATTTTAAATTTAAAATACATGAAAGGTATAAAATGAAATGGATTTGTAAAAAAAATTTATTTAAAAAAAATTATTAAAAAACTAAATCTATCTCTAGCACATACACCACAAAAAATGAATAAGTGGTGCACATGAATCATATATAAATGAAACAAAATTGAGATAAAAAACCCTTAACCTATATCTTGGTTAATTATATGTGTGTTAATAACTATCTAAAAAGTATAATTAATTTTATTAAAATATTTATTAAGAAACATTTTCTTCTATATTTCATTTTATAAGACAATTTTATAATCATGTGTTAGTCATATATTAAATATTTTTTCCTTTTTTATGTTACTTGATGTGGTTTGGTTAACTACGGTGAAACATCCTTAGTATATTGACACTAGTAAAATGTTTTATAGAATATATAAATAATCTCCATAATCATAAATTTTCATTTATTCTATTATTATATTATAACATAATTTATATAGTCCCATTATCTTTCCCACAGTGTTCCTAAATTTAGAAAAATGCTTCAATACGTTCATTTAAGGTGGTTAAATTATCTATGACAATTTATTATTAATATAAGTTATATAATTTCAAATAATATATATAAAAAATATTAATATTATTGTAAATGTTACTTTTATACATTAAATAAATTTTTAAATCCATCCATTTTAGGTGGAACTGGAAAATGAAAGACATCATTCTTAGGAAGTGGTAATCCTCACATACACACGAATGAATAAAATTTTTCATAGAATGGTAGGGTGTATAAAAATTAAATAATTATGATTTTATAATCTTAAATAAGTTATTAATATTAACTTTTTTCATTAAATAAATCTTTTAGACCATTTATGGAAGTTGGATGTGACTAATAGAACACACTGCTCTTGGAGGTGGTGGTCCACATATACACATGACATTGTCTTCATTTTTCAAAAAGTTTTGTAGGAAGGTATAAAATTGATAATAAAGTATTATAATAACATTTAATCACATTAATAATTTTTTTTACTATAGTTTAATGGGAAGAAAAGATTTTATGGGTTAAGAGAATGAAATATATAAGAGAGCACAGTTGGGAGCATTACCTCTCCCATTGGATGTTCTCCAATGGGTAACACTTGAAGGATCATAAGCTTGGTATTTTGGAAATAAAAATTCTTATATAATTTATTATAGGGTTTATGTGATAATATTTTAGTGTTTTGGTAGATTTAATCCTTTGTAATTGGTGGAGAAATATGCTTTAATTGATCTTTTTTATAAGTGAAGAGAATGACATTTTTGTAAATACCCTTTACATTTCATTGATGGAATGACACGTTTCAAATGTAAATGGCTCCTAAAGTGGGAAATAATTAAGTGTGGGGTGAGATAATTTCCAGAAATACATTAAAATTAATTTTATCATATTTTTTAAATATGTTTGAAGTCTTTTACCACTAGTTTTGTACATTTTACGATTTTGATTTTTACATTGGTAAAAAGTTTTTACCCAATTTATTTACATATTATTAAAAATATAGAGTAACCAATATTATATAATTTTAATGGAATTAATCTAAATTTAATCTTGATATAATCTAATTAAATTTATAAATAATGTAAAATTAACTTTTAAATTTATAAATTTAACATATAGAAAAACATTTTTGTAGAAGAAATGTTGTTTTCACCCTGAAATATTCTTAATATTATATAACATTAGTTACTAATTAAAAGGAATGTAATATATTTTTATATATGTGTAATCATCATATCATAGTAATTATATAAAATATATCAACTTAATTTGTTATATAAATATTAAATAACAATTATAAAACAATTAATTGAAAATAACCCTTTTACCATTGGTCATTTTATTTTATATTAATAATCATAACAGTAATATTCTAGTATTAATAGAGTTATATATCATATAAATTTCAGTATAAAACCTATTTTTTACCTTAAATTAAGTGTTTAATGGGGGTATGGAGGTTATTGGGAGTGTTTGGGGTTGGATCGGCCCCCAGATTAAGTGGTTTTAAAGAAATAGGGCAAATCACATGGTTAGTGTAAAATTTTCACTAATTGTGCACCTCAACCATATGGAACCGGAATAGAGGATCATGGTTCAGGAAATTATTTAATTGGTTCCACATTACCATTAAAACCTTTAATTTACTATATATGTTCCATGCATAGTTTAGGTACAGTTTATCAAAATAGGTGCCTAAACCATGTGAGGTTTGGGCTCATTGACAATAGAGAGAGTGAATCTTGAAGCCTATATGTTTGATATATCTTCTAAAATAGGATGATATGTTCTAGTCCCAGCAATTATAGTAGGGTAGGGTCTAGAGATATTTTAATACCCGTTTTTATGGTTTCCTTTTCTAGGATATACCGATATCAAATCATTATTGGGTGTTCATGCATATAGATCATGGTACTATGTTTGTCATTGATTACTCATATCTCTCCATGGAGATATTGAGATTTTCACCCACAATTTCTAGATATTTTATATCCATGGTGAGATGTTTGGAGAATGGTAATATATATACCATATGATATGAGTATAATTTTTATAGCCATCTACCATTTGTGAAATGGTAAATTATACCCTCATTTTTTAGAATAATTTGAAGGAAAATGAAGGTGTAGGGTATGTCGGTTTATCATCTAGTAAGGAAAATAGTTTATCCAATTCTAGGAAACGTCACCTTGATGTTTCTCAGCAGGGAAGTGGAATTCAGAGTAACTACACATGTAGTTATGTGGTATGAAATCAATGTTGATTCATAGGTTACATGAATACCCAATGTAATTGGGATCCAGTGCAGTTTTAAGCGTATAGATGAATGGGTCATCTTTAGATATTCTACTTCACCATTCCACTGATTCCCAATGAGATATTATTTACAAAAGCACTAGGTACTAGAGAATGATCATAATCTTTTTGCCATACAAGAAGGTAGAATACCATTGGTTGATTAAGCTGAGGTAGAGGTCATGGTTGAGGAAGAAAAACTCGTATTGTGCATTCTCAATAGAGAAAACCTTCTCAAACTGGTTAGGTAGTGGCACATGGTTGTGGATCAAGGAAGTCACATGTAGTGTATCCTATACTCGAGGAGTAGAGTTTCAGGTCATCTACAATACAAGGTACACTCTTAGTAGCCTAAAACTTAGTATATATTTAATTTAATATTAGAACTTAACATTAATTCTTAATTGCAATTTTAATAGATAATTTTAGACTCAATAATGAATACTTTTCTAGAGTGATGTCTCTTGATTCTCCTTTGGGAATATAGTTAGAATTTTTTTAAAAAATGTTAGGAGTTTCCCATTAGGATTGGAAATTACTATTTCTTATGCAACATTTTCAACATCAAAATGATAGGTTTTGACATATTTTTTAGGATGGACTAGTTAGTGCCTAATTGAGACAATATTGGTTATTATCTACATAGGGTGTACTTCTCATCACATTATGTTTGTAGCTATGTTACCAAGTGAGAATGGAATGTCCAAAAAATTCAACCTAGAATTGAGAATCTTAGGCCAAGAAGAGAATCAAACAACATTAACAATATTTTTCTTGATGATTAGGGAGAAAGAAAAGCTATTCTCCTCCAGTGGTAGACCAATTCCAGGATTTATTTCTGGGTGAATTTTATAGTCCACCTACTAAGAGATAGGTACAATTCATAATTGGGTTATTCTAGGGGTAGAATTGGTATTTATTCTTATATACATGATGATATCTATTGAGCTTCAGAAAATCAAAAGGCAGTTTGAAGACATGAATGTTAAGTGGTTTATATGAACAAATACTTCTCTATGAGGTTCAATTGTTATTTTTTCCAAGAATGTGGATGGTAACCTAAAGATATGTGTAGATTATTAGTGGCTGAATCATCTTAAATTAATGAAACAATACCCAACTCCTAAAATAGATGATCACTTTAATAATCTATGATGATCCATAGTATTTTTCAATATTGATTTGAGATCCAGCTACCTTCAGGTGTGAGATAGGCCCTTGGATATATCATGCACGACATTCCAAAGAAAATGTAACCTATATGAATATTTATTTATGTAATTAATTTTAAATAACTCACCCATTGTCTTTATGGCCTCGATTAATTGGGGGTTCCACCAATATCAGTATTATAGTGGGTTTTTTGGATTACATTTTAGTGTATTCTCAAACTAGATATGATGATTCCAAACACCTTGACATCATACTGAATACACTAAGTGAGTATACGTTATATGTCTCTTTCACAAAATTCTTCATTTGGATTTATAAATATCACTTCCTAGGTCACATTATATCAAAATTAGGGGTATTTGTGGATCCATTGAAGGTGAGAGCCATTATTTCATTAGATAATCCTAAGAAATTTATATATATATATATTTTCTTAGTCCTAGTCAGTTACTATCGATATATAATTTATAAATTATCATGACATTCATCACCACTTACAGTCTTGACCAGTAAAGGTGTAAATATTACGTGGCCTCAATCTTGTGATAAGGCCTTTCATGAGTTAAAGGAAAGGTTGAACTTATCACATATTCTGATTTTTCTTAATCCTAGAATTGGATACACATTTTATTATAATAAATAAAGAATTATTCTAGGTGTTTTTGGATGGAAGGGGAATGAGTCATAGTATATGATTCTCATACATTGATGACTTGTGAGCATAATTACTAGTCACAAGGAATCATGTTAGTAGTTTTTGTTCATTCTTTACGTTACTATAGATGTTACTTATTAGGGGAACAATTTTTGGTGACATGGACCATAAATGTACCAAATACATATTATCTGAGGAAGACATGAACCTTTAATTATGATTATGGGTATAATGATTTAATTTTTCTCATCTTTGAGGTTACTAACATTCTAGGTAAAGGTAATTAAGTTGATAACACTCTGAGATTAAATACTAAGGCTCATGTTGTTCAAGAAATTAGTAGTGAATTGATGTTGATAGATATTCTTTCTTAAATCTATATGAATGTTAAGTAGTTTTAAAGATAACATTTCTCATGGATTTAAAATTGGACCAGTCAATTTTGGATTTAATAAAGGGAAAGAAACATTAATATCTTGAATTCTTGATCCCGAGAGAAATTATTTTTGGTGAGGAACCGCAACATCGTTAGGTTGCTAATGAGGATGGGATATTCAATATCCATGGGCAAGTTTGGGAACCAAAAGACATGATAGAGAAGCTGATGTGTAAATCACATAATTAAAAATTGGTATTACATCTCAGAATCACTAAGATATATCATGAATTATGCTATCAGTATTGGTATCTTGGGATGAAAACGAAGGTTGCATGTTTCGTGGTTTGGTTTTCCACCTACCAGTGGGTGAAGGTAGAATAATAGAGACCCTCATGTATTTTATATTCATTACCAATTCTTGTGTGGAAATGGGAAGACATTACTATGGATTTTGTGATTGTCTTATCGAATTCACATGGAGATAGTAAAACTGTATGGGTGATTTGGATATGATGATGAAGGTTTCCCACTTCATGCCTATTCGGGAGACCTTCTAAGTAAAAAATCATAGGAAAATCTATGTATGATAGATTATAATCTTTTATGGGGTCGTACATACTATTATGTTAAAGAGGGATATTTGGTTTAATTCTTTATTCTAGTAGGGGTTTCATAGGGCTCCTAGCTCACATGAACTTCTGAGTTAAATATAGCACCCTTAGGCTGATGGTCATCGTAGGAACACTATAGTTATTGGAGGACATGTTCCATTCACGTGTTATAATATTCCATGATATTTGGTAAATAAAATTTCTTTAACTTAGTTTTCATATAATAATAGTTTCTGTGAAACTATTCAGATGGATCTGTACGAGGTTCTCTATGTTTGGTGTTTTCATTCACATCTGAGTTGGTTGGAGGTATGATAGGTAGCACTTTTTGGACATCATCTCATTCAGAAGACATTAAAGCAATCGTTGAAAATCAGAAAATGTATGGATATTGACATATCAAGGAAAAAGTATTATACCCATCATTGAAGATTAACACTAGAGTTTGAGGCGATAGATTGATATTTCTTACAATTCTATACAAGATTTGGTCATTGATATATTCAGAGGTAAGGTAAGACATTACCTTGATTCATTAGTCCTTTTGAGATTTACGAGATGGTCAAGCCAGTAGAATATCAGATATAGATTCTATAGTGGTATATGAATACGCAATATGTATTCCAAGCTTCTTATATACACCATTTATACTATGATCCATCTCATGTATTTGATCCCGAAGAACTAAAATTAGAATATGATTGTTGTTTGGAGGAGTATCCAGCTCATATCATTGAACATAAGAGAAGGATTTATGATGTAAGATAGTTCACTTGGTTTAGTTTCTTTGGAAGCCTGACTAAGTATGGGAGTAAACATGGGAATCTCAGTTTGATATATATACTTAGTGGTAGAGTTATTATTGGATGCACCTTAAACACTCTCGAAAGGGAAAATTGGGGATGAGTTTTTCATGGAGGGGAGGTTTTGAGATCCTTATTTTTCATAGAGGTATTAATCCTTTAATTTTCTTTCAAAACCTCTTATTTTACATTAATGGATGTGTGTAAAGGGGTCATAGAGGTTTTGGTATCATTAAAATTTTTTATGACCCCCAAACTAATGGTTTTAAATGAAATAGAGTGAGGAATGGAGTTAGCACATGGTTTTGACTAACCCTGCACCTCAACTGTGTACCCGTAGAAGGTAAGATCATGGTCTGCAAAACTATTAAATAGGGTCTGTATGACCATGGAAAACCTACAACATACTATAGGGGTACCACACGTGGTTTTCACATAATTTACCTAACCATGTGCCTAAACAGTGAGAGGTGTGGGCCCATGGACAGTGGGCATGACACGGTTGGTGAATGGTTTGGAAAAATATATGGACATACCATGCTCCCCATTAAAATGATATAAAGTGACATTTTATTACCTCTTAACACTTATATTTTTCCCTTTTTCAATCCCCAATATTACACATCAGGTATGTAATAACTCTCTATCTCACTATCTTCTAGGTTTTGGTGTATCTCCTCTGTCCAAACTTTAATTCTATCACCATTTATATGATTAGACCCCACATAAAGTCTATCACTACTCTTTATTCATTTATTTATTTTATTTCCCATCTTTGGTTTGATCATCACAAGAGGTAATATTACCTATTTTCAGGGCGTTTTTCTATTTGTTTTCACTTTCTATCATTCAAGCCCAAATCCATGGTCAATACTAGATGAGGAGTCTATAATAGGGATAATGTAGTTGTTCGATGAATTTTATTTTAAGGTATCAAAATTTATAAATTGTTCCATTGTGACACATGGTTTACTTTTTTCCCATTTCGTATAGAAATTTCATTCCATTAATTAGATGATTAGAATTGATCGTGATGTTTTATAGGAACCTTGGTAACCATTGGAGGATGAAAACCTCAACCCCAAAAACCCCATTGGGTGTGTGTGACTAAATTTCCTTGAAAACCGTTATTTAATTTTTATGAAAAACCACTCAAAGGGTGTGTTGGATTTAGCCATAGTGAAACCCCATATTTGGTGACTCCAAACCACCCCTCATGCGTGTTGTGTCTATATATAAATAAATGTTAGGATATAATTAATTATTAAATAGACTGGACTTCTAATATGGAACATTTTATTACATTATGACGTTTTCTTTGGTTGTTGGTTAAAAAAATATTCACACCATTATAGGTGTGGAACGCCTTGAGTAAGCCTTGGATTTCTGAGCAGAAATTCGTTGAGATAACTCATAGGATTCCACCTGATTCATTAATGTGAATTCCATGTAGTACACACTATTGGATTTAGTTATTATCTTACTTTATGGATTCATCATCTTGAAATGGTAAGATTATTTTGTATTCTCCATAAAACATAGATCTCTAGGGATGATCTCCCTAGGTTTGACCAATTTCTATAGACACAGAATACCTTGGTTTAGCCCCTTGGATTCCAATCGAGGCCTAACTAACTCACAAGGATATTTATCCTTGGTATTATTAGAAACAATTATGATTCAAATTATAGGGTTCAACCCTCAGATTAAACTCAAACCAAATAGACAAACCTCAGAGCATAATTACAACAATTGCCTTTACTTCCAATGGTCAACAACACCAAGGTTATTCCTTAGAGCTATAAGGATTATCTCCCTAGGTTCTACCAATTTCTATTGACACAGAATACCTTGGTTCAGCCCCTTGGATTCCGATCAAGTCCTATATGAATCACAAGGATATTTATCCTTGGTTTAATTAGAAACTATTATGAATGATATTATAGGGTTCACCCGTTAGATTAAACTCAAACCAAATGGCCAAACCTCCAATATTAATTACCATAATTTCCTTGACTTCTAAAGGTAAAAAATACCATGGTTATTACTTTTATTTGAAATGGATGTGTTTTATGGGAATGCATGGACGTAATCTATGGATTAATAAGAATTATTATTACATGGGTGCTTGGTCAATATGCACCAAGTCCCTAGAATATTTACAGGTTACATTCTTAGAGACATCCATCTTAGACTGACACATGTATTGTCAACCGGGAATCCACAGAGGAGCCTAAGATTGAATTGGTTAATATTTTATCTACCATTTTAATTTTTATCATAATATAACCCTATTATAATTTATACCCATATATTGGATTTTCATCAGACATTGTTTTTTGTGGCCTACTATGTTGTAATCACACCCTATTTGGGTCACTGTTTTGTACCCACACAATATTCTTGGATGTAATAAACGACAAAGGGAACCACCTACCTTTGGATGATTTATTTTTTTCTAGATAGGAGATTTGAAGAAGATGGCTATTCCAGTTATTAGGATGCTAATAGAGATAGTTTTTCCCTTTTTTTCTTTAGTATATATTTGTATAATTGTATGCAACCTTCTATGTCTTCTTGTTTTATATCTTTATTATATTATGAAATCCTCACCTATATAGGATCCAATTGTTATTTATGTTTTTTTATTATCTTTTGAATGGTTTATATTTCACTTATCTACTAGTATTTCCACTTATAATTATTTATTTTCCATTGTGTTTCGCTATAATAAATATGGTATTGTCTCTCCACCGTACAACCATACACCTACACTTCTAGTCAACATCGTCTAGCGTATAGGAAGGTGCGATAAATGCTATATGTCCCTTATATTCAGTTACTTATGAGTGAACCATGTTCGAAACATCACAATTATTTTATCCCTAAATATTAATTTGACATTATTATATAATATGAAAATTTCAATATAAAATTTGAAATCAATATTTTTTTATTTAATTTCAATAATTGATGAAATCAATTTTTTAAAAAATGAATAAAAATAGTTTTTAGAGTAAAATATTACTTAATCATATGAAATATTATACATTGGTTTTATATATCCAACAAAATATTTTTAAATGAACCATTAGTATATTTAAATATATTTTTGAACTAATACTTTTTTTAAAATTTTTTATGTAATATTAACTTCATGATAGAGTTATAAGCATTACAATATTAGTAAAAATGATATTATTTTACTACATATCTAAGAATCAATTATTTTAGAAAAATACCAAAAATTTATCCTAAGAGAAAATATATATGATTAATATAAAATTAATTTAATTTTGGTCAAATATGAATTATAAAATTTTGAAATTTTACTTTTAAATATAAAATAAAAAATAGAGAAATTTGTTTTCATAAGAAAGAAGCTTTTCAAATTATAAACTTTTCTTATTCTTTTTTCCTATCAATTACTAATTATATTTCAGTTAGATTATCCATATCAAAAATATATTTATTATATTTATGTTAATTAAATAAATAACATAAGAAATAAATTTTTGAAAAATGTATTTCATGAGGAAAATGAACTCATTAATTTTATCAATGCAATAGTAAAAAAATAGTCCTTTTCATTAAAAGTAAAAATGAAAAATGTTTAAAATAAATGTGATAAATAATTTACCACATTTTTAGTTACATGATTATATAATCCTAATTTTTAGCTACAAAGACCCTAAATATCTTCATGTAAGATAAGCTCTAGTGGAAATCGAGGGTATAGATTCCTATAACATATATCTTGTGGAAATTTCAATGAGCGCTAACTTCTATCGCATGAGATTTAACTCTTACCATAATTATTGGAATTTGAATTGGGGTTGTTCTAGGTAAGACCATAATTGAGATACATCCTTCAAAAGCTTATAAAAATGATGTTCATAAGGGAGACTTACATTAACCTATGTTATTTCATTCATTTTTGTTCATAGATTTCATAATATAGTTACTTAATTTTATACCCACTAATTTAACAACTATATTATCATTACAAGATTTGATAAATTTATTCTAAATTATCAAGGAATCATTTTATTTTTATGTTTCTTGTGAAACAATATATCAAACTTAATATTAATTTCAATATCTCAAGGTGTTACACTAACTGAATTCTACTAAAAACTGGATTAATACAACTCATCCAAATGATTAGACAACAAAATGGGCCACAAAGAAACACTAGAGAATGATTTTGGTGGTGGATGATATTTTTGAAACTTTATAAATTCATGCCTTTACATATCAATATTTTAGAGAACATTTTTAGGTATAGAATATCATATATTATGTTTTCTAGAAGAGTGTTTTCCCTTTCCTTGTGAGTATAAGTGAGAAGTATTTGGAGGAGTCAGCTGGCATGCTATTTCAATAAAAATTGAATCATGATCCCCCAAAATTGATGACATTGACTTAGGAATATTACTTATTCTCATTAAAGAACTCCTTAAGAACTATAAAAGTCAATGAACTTCCTTTCAACATAAGTAACATGAACTCCACGTGGTTTCACGCTGATATTTGTTCTAAAAAAGGATCACGCTCATAGATGAAATAATGATGTAAATCCCTTTGATCTTTAGATATCTTTGAGTCCAATGAGGTAGATGGAGAAGATAGGATTTCCAAATAAGGTGATAGCTGATTTATCCATGCATAAATTTTTCTATAGATTCATGTAATCAACTTTTAAGATATATAATCATTGAAATTTTAATTTCCATGGATATAGAATTATTTAAATCACCCAGTATCTTGATTATCATAGAGGGTGAAAGTGACACATGTGAAATACTTCAAAGGGTAATCCAATTATACTATTCCATGATCAACTATGTATTAGAGCTAGTACTTTAAGATAAAAAACTATTTAATGGTGTTTTGGAGGAGTATATGGTTTGGGAAATAGTTGGTATAGTTATTCATATTAATATATTGCATCATTTTGATATATTATATCATTAGATCTCCATAAAAAAAATGAAAAATATAGAGTTAGTCTCATCCTAGATTGAGTAGACCTTATTCTGATTTCTTATGAAGAGTATGGTTGGTTATCCTTGATGGGGAACATAAGAAACATTCTCTACATGATTCTGTGCCTAATAATGATTGTTATATATTTCCTTTTAGTGTTATATTATTTTAGGGGAAGCAATATCCATCATATTAGTTGAATCTACTATCCAAACAATTCATATAGGTGATAGTGGTAATTGGAGAGACCTTTGAATGATTTTCTGCATGGACTCCTTGTGGATCTAGGCTCTCCTAACAAATTCCAAGAATTAACCTGGATAATTTAAGTAGATGGGGGTTATAACCATATAATATTGGAAATTATCTATATATATCCAAAATAAATATTCCTAGGGAAGTTTAAAATTGATCCATTAAGTGATGCATTTAGCGACTCATTCATTTTCCCGTTACATTCACTTAGGGAAGTCACCAAAACTCATCCAGTGAAAGGTTGGGATGAATCAGTAGATGAATTATAATCAAATATCCTTATAGAAGGTGATATATCCTAGGGATAAATATATTTACAAAAGGAAAGTATATCCTTACAATTTATGGATGCAACATCATTGTTTTTTCCAGCTAACAATCTAGGGTACCCATCATCTAGATACACCAAGAGAAAAATTGGAAATATGCTACTTTAGAAAACCCATACCACTAGAAGAATAGAAGATCAAGTTTTTCAATTCTATAGATTAGGGAACATGGTCTACACATTCCATGTATAAATTTTCCTAAGGATGTATTGAGGATTGTTTCATCTCTACGACATCTTAGCAAGTGGTGAGAGAACTGATCAAATCATAATAGGGAGATTCACCATGTTTCTACCCCCTATTTGGTCAAAGTACATGGAAAGTAGATATACATTGATCTAGATATGTGAAATAAAATTTATCCACCTGATAGGGTCTATGTGAAATAAATTAATCTATCTTTGGTTGGGGGATCCCCCATCATCAATCATGTTTAGATGAATAAGGACCATCATTTTTCAGGTTTCCATAAGAGGTATAAAATAGTTATTTTGAACATCCCATGATCCTGATGATACCCTTAGAGGATCTTGACAGTGAAATATTGGATAACCTCAATATATTAGAAGAAAATAGTTATTCTATATTGTTTCCTATTTTTTTCCAATGTCTTCGAGCATATTAAATTCCTTTGGTTTACTATAAAACATGCCATGGTTTCCGAGAGTGGATAATAGAAGTATCTTAGGAAGACTTCTGAGGACCATAAGTTCTGTCACATGATTGTTGTGAACACTAGTAGGAGGGTGTAAAAACCACTTTAATTATTCTTATTATTGATATTTCTCAATTATGTCATTATAAACATTGTGATATTATTTATTAATGGTATTGATGGTGACATCATTCACCGTGGTAGTGTAAAATAGAGGAAATATTCTATCATCTTTAGGTGGATGGGATTATGGGAGGTGTCATCAACAAAATTGAGGGATGAAGTATAGTGTAGTAAACTTTCCTAGAACTCTGATTTAAATAGACCGAGATTCCTTTTAAAGGATCCAATATATTAAAGTGATTTTTTTTTTACAAACATAACAAAATCTCTAGTGATTCTTAACAGATTCAGGATGATGAGATATTAGAATTACTCTGTATTCAACTAATAATACTTGTTTTTCAATGATTAATGTTTTTCAAAGATTCCTATACAGGTTTTATAATGAACATAATGATAGTTAAACCTCAACCATTGGGTTTTTTATATATATACTTTGTAATTTTCAATGAGTAAATTTGATATAGTTAAATTTAGTGTTGCATGTAGACATAACTAGATCAGAATATAGAAAGTGGATAAGGATTACAATAGGATATTTTATTCATCATCACCTCAATTAAAGGAATAGCCCTACTCCAAATTGGGGGGGGGGTTATAGGAATCCAAAGGATGGAGTGATGAGGATATTCTATTTTATGGACTTATGTTAGGGAGTTCTATTGACTTGTATGCTCCGTCCCTAGCTATAGATCTATTTTTCTATGGATGATTAGGCTTCATTAACATTACCATTTAAGAAGAGAGTTTGTATCATCTTATTGAGGGATATCATTGGGTATAAATAGTTCATATATATATATTTACTCAACTAAAAATTCAAAGCTAGATCCCGATGTCTCCACTACATCCAGTAAACAAGTAGTGGTAAGGGGTGATGATAGTTATAGGGATGGTAGCATGGATAAACCCTATATGAAAGAAAATAGTTCCTCTCTATATAGGTATTTATGGTGGAAATTTGGTCACTTCATCAATGGTAATGAAAATATTTAGTGGATAAGTGTAATCCCTCAGATATGATGGATGAGTCAAAAACACATCTCCTAAATCATATACCATCTCAGATTTTGAAAGATTAGGGGTGTCCTGACATTGGTTCCCCTATCATACCTTAAATATTGACGTGTATGTTCTCCTAGTATGATATTACAAGAGGCACATAGATATTTTATATGGGAATATTTATTGGTGTTATGGGGAGGACCGCCTCTAAGATAGGGAGCCCCTCTATCCTGAGGAGGACCTTTAGGGTGATGGACTTCTTCATCATGGGAATGCAAAATATGGTGGTTAAAGGTGGTTCTAGTGGAATTGAGAGTCAATCAAAAACCTCTATTTGGTGGATGGGTTATTTATAACAATTTGGCATAGATATTTGCCTATATAAAATTTTTGGTGGTTGATGATGCATCGATGGTGGAAGGGTTAATAAGATCAATTAGAGTGGAGTTCAATAGAGAAGGAATAGAGGATTTCCCCCTATAATGATCATCATACAGTCAAGACTGGGGCCGTTTAAACAAGATGAGGTCTATTATAAATGGTGGCAATCTTAGTAGCCCTATATTTTTTATGATACCAGGTTATGTGATCCCTGCTTGGTGACTTCCATGTAGTAACTGGGGATGCCACATCTTGTGTGTACCCTAACTCCTTGGAGTAGATGAAGGAGTCAAAAATGTTTTATGAGGATAGGCTCCTAAATTTTTTGTCATTACTAATTTGGAAGGTGTAATTCCCTCTATTACATCTCAACTAGTGGGGGTTTCATCATGGAACCACAACTTATATGTCTTCCTAATCCATCTCCCAAGTAGGGATGCCTCCTTTCATTTCATAGTAGAGGACACATTTATTTATGACCCTCTACTAAATGATAGTTGATAGAGAAAGGGGGTGAGGGAGCTAAGGGATCATGGGAGAGTTAGAAAACACTTGATATTAGGTGTGTGAGATAGAATTTTGAGTGGATATCCTACCCCTATAAGTTCTATAGATGGTTGGGGTATTTCATTTAACATGTATTGTGGCTAGAATTGTGTAGGGACATTTGAAGCTAGTGGTAAACACAAGTCCAATGATATAGATTCCCAAATCACCTAATGAGAATCATCCTCTCCCTACCGTAGGAGAAGGAATTCACATCAGGTTCACCATTATTTTAGGTGAATCCTGTTGATAGTGATTCCCATAATTGTTGATACTCAGAGTTAATAATATTCTCATAGTTATAGAAGAAGAAATTCACATAGAGTTCACATTTTTTTCGATTCTTTCCCCCGAGATCTTTGTGTTGGACTGCATTATGTATGTGCATAATCCTAGCCCCTCATTCCCACTTTCCATAGGAAAGGGTCCTGTCACCATATATATGAAGCTTTATTAACCTTTATCAGATCAATATGACTACATGTTGAGACTTCCCTTCATGGAGGCCATTAAATTTTTTAGGCATCCCTTATAGGTTTAAGTAATTATCATGATTCTATTTCCAAATTACATCTTCATGTGGACTCTATCTAAGTACATCACATGATACCTTTCTATGGAGACCACCTCAAGATTATTTCTAATTATAGTTTCAATTGCATTATAAATATGAAAATATATTCCTCATATAAGATTATGAAGGAATCTTATTCTTTTTAGATAAGGTGTCTTAAGCTTGTCACTCAAGGAATCCTATTATAGTCACATGAGGTCACTAATTCTATTCAGATAAGGTATCTCATTCTTGTCACACCAAAAATTTTATACTCATCACATAAGGCATACTTGTCTCATTATCTATGGTATCCTATACTCCTCACACAAGGAAAATTATTCTAATCACATAAGTCATCCCACACTTTTCACAAAATAAGTCTTTTGATTTTCACATAGGTCATACTATTATTCCCACATAGGGTATGGTATAATCACAGGATCATCACATAATGGGATAATAAAGAGATCCCATGCTCATGAAATTGAATTTTAATGACCATAAAGAAAGGAAACATAGGCTCATCACATAAGTAATTCTTTGATCGCCAGTAGAGGCATCCCATGCACATCACATTGGATTCCTTATACTCATTACATAAGATGTATTTATATTATCACCTAAGACATGGATTCTAAAGTATAATAAAAATGGGGGTTTCTGAAACTATCCATGTAAGACATATCATGATCACAAAAGGATGTAGAAGTCCATAGAGGCTTGTCACCTAAGGGAGGACAAAAGTTAATGTCCAATGGTGATAGATACACATAACCTTATCATGGATGGGAATTCATGGTTTTGGAGTCTTATAGAGACACTTTAGAAGCTTTGTTGGTTTATAAGAAAGGTATGGATCTTACTCTCCCTCAAAAGGTAGATAGGATGTCAAGGTTGGTTATGTTCCTAGATTAAACCTCAAATAAGAGTCCAACATATCCTATTAGACCAGGAATCAAAAACCCACATAGATCAAGGTAAACCGTTTTAGTTTCTAGGATATTTCTAGTTTATGTAGTTTATAGTCATGGGGTAAAGATACTTATGTTACAAAAAAGAGAGACATTAGGGGATGGAGTGGGGATTACACATTAGTGTGTACTAATGAAAGTATGTAAAATTATTTGAAAAAAATGTTTCAAACAATAAATGAGATCATAGATAGGGTTATACCTAATATGAGGCCTGGTGTACTACTTGGAAGAAGTAAGGATACTTGTAGTTCTTACATAGGTACTATACAAGTCATGATATGGAAAAAGAAATACACTCATGGGGATTATGCAAACACTACCTGAAGTAAATACCAAATAATATTTTCATTCCGATCCGATGGATCCCTAGCCGAGGTCCCGTCAAAGCTAATGAAGCCTCTGACCTTCAGAAGCGGTGTGGGTGGAATAATTATCCGATGTTTTCTGGTCTTCATATCCTTAGTTCACGAATCTTGATTTGATTGTGGTAGTTTTCTTTCATGTGTTTTGCCGGTTTTGTTTTTTGATCCTTCTATCTTAAATGGTGAAGTTTGTGTCTGCGAAGTTCAGGTATGTGGGATGTGTGTATTGTTTAGTCGGTTAAATTGATTTCAATTTGGGCCATCTCATCATTGGCATTTTGTCTTGTTTATATTTGATGGGTTCTCTACTCTGGTTCCAATATTCCTGCATTCTCTCTGAGGCGAAGTAGTGTGGTGGTTTTATTGGTTCTTTGGGATGTGAGTTCAAGACACCAGTTCAAAGAAATCATCAGGGATGATTGGTTTTATTGTTTTTTTATGATTTTTTGAATTTAGTATTTGAGTGAAGACTTTTTAATTCTGAAATGGGGGTTGCTATTTGTTTTTATTCTGAATTTTGATGGTGGAAGTAACCAGAAATCTAAAAGGATCAGTGCCAGATGAGGATTATGGAGCATGAAGCTTCCATCTGTGCATGACCTTTCAGATTTGGATGAATGAGAGGGTATGACTTTGCAATCGGTACTAGGCCCATGAAACCCTTTATGGGACAACTTTCTGAGCAGTCATGTAAGGTGGAGACTTAACATATCAGTGTTGTTTCTGGGGAGGGGTTGTTTCTTGTAGTTTTTATCTAGGTAATTTCCTGTACTGGGTTTCCCACTTTTTCTTCAAAAGTTATTTTGAAATAAAAATGTAATTTTCAGTCACTTTAAGATATAGTAGGATATTTTGGGTATGTATATTAGATGATAATTTTTGGGGAGTACTCGTATGCTTCTTAGGTTGTGCTCATTCCAAAAACAAAAGAGTAAATTGGTTGTCCAAGCCATGCTTTATAAAAAGGATAAGGGATAAATTCATTGATTCTGTTTATTCATATAATTTTTTCATGATATAAACATATATTGGATGGGTTTAAGACCAAATAGGCCTCAAATTTTATTAAACAATTCTTTGGGAATGTATCACTTCATGTGGATCACTTTGGTATAGGTTTTTCACAAGTTGTGAGTTCCAAAAAATTAGTAAATTCATGATACAATTTCCCTTTTCATGTTGTATGGTATTCATGGAAGGGAGATGTGTAATATATTATCAATAACAATCTAAATAATTTAAGGAATTTTGTGAGAAAATTCACATAAATTTATCACAAGCTAGAGTCCATGGATGTTTTTTTGGGATTTTTTGAAGTCTGGAAAGTCTGAGTTGCATGAGATATTAGTGTCAAAATAAGACCCCAAAGGTCAAAACCTTAAAATGGTAATATAATGAGCATTTATAGGCATTAGGACCATAAAATATAGATTCATGTGGAAGAGTTTAACAATCGGAAAAATTTGGAGTTTCATAGTGCCTCTATTTATGGACTAACACAACATCAAGTTACGTGATCTTCTACACATCTCTCCAGAACTTATTCCATCGAAAATATATCTTCTCAGATCTCTCTATGATATTATTTTTTGTGAAATAGTGAATAATAAAAATATCTAACCAATTATATAATGAAACCAATCCTTTAAAATGTTACATTAAAATTATGGATTAGGTAGTTCTACTCATTGTGTCTTTTCTAATGAGACCCATAAGTTATGGTCTGATATCTCTTTATATCAAAACAAATCTAATACTAAACCCTAAGGAATTATATTAATTTTTTTATCCATTCCATAGATCTATAAAAATTAGAATTAATATAGTCATTAACTTCACATTCAACTCTTGGGAATCCTCTTCACACCGGTCAGTCCACTAAAATTTCACCCTCTTTTTGGCCAATCCAATAATTATTTCTATTAGAATAGAGATATCCTAAATAAAAAACCTATAATAATAATAATATATTCCAAGAAAACACCAAATATCAAACACATTATTTACTGTTCCCATGAAATCACATCACTTACATTCTATGGATTGATCGAGATTCCCACTTCCCATATCACATGCTTGAGAAAGTGTATCTTTGAAATAAGAAAGTGACGCTTTGAGTAATTTTAATAAAGGCTATATTTTATATTAATACTCAATAACATATCCATGTGATCTTACTTTACTCCTAGGTACATGAGTATATAAAAATTTCATCAACACCCACAAAGAAAAATGAGTCTAGGTATAGGTGAAAAATCAAGTTCTTGTGAGCCATGAACACTACCGATGAATTTTAAATACCAAATCACATTATAAGGTTCTCATATAAAACATACCTTTTTTGAAATGATATATAAACTATATCCTCTATAAGGAACAAAAACTAAGGGTATCCTAATCACATGTCTATCTTGGAGAACTATCTCACCCCACTCAACTTATCAAAAAGGTTATCTATAAGAACATGTGGATACCTATTCTTTATAATGAACTGAATTAGGTTTATATAATCCACATATAACCTGAGGATACAATCTACTTATTTAAAATAAATAAGATCATAATAAATAGAGGTAATCTGATTAATAAATAACTAAACCTCAAGGTCCTTGAGCTATAACTTCTTCTCTCTCATCTTGGATGATTCTATATAATAATAACATATCAATATGGTATCTACACCCAAAACAATATCTTTTATGAACTCAATTTACCTTAAATGAGTTGACCATAATAATTAATCATGTAAAAAATCAATGAAATGATCCATTATTAATGTAATGATAGATGGACCCATCAATTAATCCACTATAAAGACAATATGCATCACCTATGCAATAATGAATCCTAATTGACTATGTTTAGGATCCTTTTTACCTACCTCCACATATAACTCACCTAAGAGAATATACTTCTCTATCATAAGGAATGTAAAATATTCCCACCTCTAATAGAAAATAATTTTATTTTGGAATATTGTCAACCAATTCATTCATAATATGAAATTAAATAATTCTTTATCTAGAAAAAGGATATCCCATAAATGTTAGTACTCCCCAACCACTATGACAGACACTATAAATCTATGAATACAATCTTGAATCTTCTCAATATGTGTATCAGTGGATAATATCTCAAGGAGAACTCTATGGGAAACCTCAAAATAGAAACAACCTGAGAAGATATAATGAAGTGATACATTCTACATGAAATAGTGAAATAGATAACATCTATGAAACTTAAACTATACCTATCACTGTAGAAGAACCCTTTTAATTATCAAATAGAACTGAGTTTAATGAATACAAACTTCCTATATTATGTCTGTGATCCATAACCCATGATCCCTAACTCAACCCAGGATCTAACCTTTAAGGTATTTCCAAGTGTTGTTTCCCCTATGACCTTTAGCCAACTCCATGACCCCACATCTTAGAAGAGGCCCTCATATATATATATATATATATAAGGTCCTCAAAAACAATCCCTCAAATACTGAATTTTCCTTCAACTACTATTGTAACCCAACACCAATAACCTTGAATTGATGTGTTATAGGTGACTCATCCATCCACGTGTATAAAAATCATTAGGCGAACCCATAAACCTGCAATAGAAATAATTGACCCCCCCACAACGATAATATTTAATGGAAAATCCTATAGTGGGTGGGAGAGATAAACCTCATCCATAAGTATACAACCTCTCTCCTCCCTAGAATATCAACTAAGAACTTCTATTATAGCCACTAAAATTGTCACAAAAAACTCTATGATAAAATATAAATATGTTATACTAATGATAGGAGGAGAACGTGATTCACTATCATCCAAATTACTCTTCTCAAAATTAGGGGACTTGAAAAAAATAGTAATAAATTAAGTTAAACATCCTCACCAGGTGCCTAAAATATAAATGAAGACCAATCGCAAACTAGTGAACCATATGGGACTCATTACGTGGTATAAATGGAGTAAAATTCTGATGATCAACAAAATTAGTAGCATAGTCCATCCCATACATCATCCACTAAAGTGGATACATGAACTTTTATGATTAGCCCAGAATCAATAACCTATATAAGAACTCCTCAGTGAATATTCCTTGGAAGGCCTCCAATAAAAATCCCACATGTGTCCTGTCTTGTACCATAACACCCTACCATCTCATAAGTAGTCCCTTAAACATATTGGATATTAGCTTCACCCATCGATGATCAAGTGTATTTATCATATCCATACACCATTTTATTCCAGTCCATATAATCTATAATACCTTTTCTACCCTAGAAATAAATAGGTTGATTCATCTGGAATCCATGAGAAAAATTCACCAGAGTAGGTATACCTATAATAAACATCTCCATCCCACTGATAATAGATAAAAAACTAAAGTTTTTCCACAATGTAAATAACTATAATAGCCTCGAGAGTATGTTTGGCTCAACCTACAAGTATATATATTTTTATTTTTTTAATAAAAATATTTTTGTTTATTTGGAACATTACCCATTATAATATATACAAAATAAACCAAAAAAATATTCCACAAGATCTTGGATCACACCCACGTACCCTCCTAAAAATTTGGAGGCACACCCGGTGAATTTCATACCTTATGAAAAAACATAAAATAATACATGGGTTTCACATTGGGATAGTGTTGAGGAATTTTTTCCCTAAATTCTAAAATAGAGACATACAAATGACTATATTACCATAAATCTTAAAAAATTTAATCGGATACTACACATAAAGAAACCCCTAGAGACATGGTCTAAGGGTATTCCCATAATACACTATAAATACCATTACCCCTTGATTAACAATGACATAATCCCAACCAAATAGTACCTGAACATTATTAACATTAAAATATAGAGAAAATAATTACAACCTCAAGTAAAATTAAATATATGTCATCAATAATTTATTTTTTTAAAAATATAATACATTAATATTTTTTAATTTATTAATTGGAACCTATATCAATATTGAGTAATCAAGAGCATGATATGTTCACATTTGTACTGAAATATGTTTCATAAAATCACACACTTTCACTACCTCAGTAATGATGTAAAACACCCAATAAAAAATAACCACATAATATCAAATAAACAATACTATGGAACTATACCAACAAATCCAAAAAAGATCTCCTATTATACAAGAAACTTGAACGTACACTATATAGTTTCTGGATATACACAAGCATGGATTACTCCCCTTTCCTCAACCATCATATCTATATTATACTATACTTAAAATAATAAATCAAACAAAAACGGTATCGGATAACATTATGTAAGAAAATATCATGAATCATTGGGTCTGATCTGAAGTTGTAAATAGCCTTATTCTCACATACCCATATGAAAAAGGCTTCCAACTAGATTTGATGGCCTATATCATGCAGTGGGGAGACTATTTGATTAGTATCAAGTAGCTATAATAATTACATTAGTAGAAGAAAAAAATAAAAAAAAAATAGATAGATAATATATAAAAAAATCACATGCTATATCAAAATAGAATTTTATTAGTCATAAATAATATTCAAAATAAACCCATATGAAATAAATTAGTATATGTGATATACATAAAAAAATAAAAAAGTTGCATAGCTGAAAAAGATCCCCAAGTGTGTCTTGGAACCATCTCTATCCCTAACAACCACCACATACTTAGTAACCTGACATAAATCCTCTTCCCATAGATTTATCCTTTATAAAAACACATACACACCCACTTAGATTCATGTATAGGGTGTTTTTAATGAAACCTAAAAAGACACCACCAACATGCCCTTAACATAAGGAAAATATTATACAAGAGGGAATTCACTTGAATAAATAAATATAATGAAACCGTATATCCATTTTGATTCATTATGAATAAAACATATTACACATATCCTAACCGTACCTACTTTTACTCCATGACGGAGTAAGAGTGATCTCATGCCAAGACATACCAAAAATATGACTGATACCCTATCACTTAAGGCTAGGTTCTACATCAATACCCATAAAATTTTCCAGAACAATCCCAATTACTCATGGGGGGACATACATCAAGTCCTATATAAAGTTAAAGACCAACCCCCCTCACTCAGGGAATGTTACACATCAAGTCCCACAAAAAGTTCTTAACTATAGACTCACATTTAGGTAAGGTCAAAAATCATCATCTTATTTCCCAACCTTTTCACTTTGGGTAGACTCAAGATTCTTAGTCTCAATATTCACATCATAACCCATCACCATATTACTCAGGACATGGTGAATCGACCATCAGTCCCAATATATAATATAAAAATCTATAAGCATATCAATTAATCAAGTAATATAAAAAGGTTAACCACAATGATAACAAAATATTCCAATCACAAGGATACCATAGGGATTACCCATAGGATAATCCTAGACCAAAACCTATAGGTTACTCCCACAAGACACATTTACAAAACGATGGAATTCAAAATTGAAGGAATCCACCACCAAACCACTATGACAAACTATACTGTAACGCAAGCTATTGTCAAGTTTAAACTTATCAAATGAGGATTAATTTTCCCATTTTGAAATCCCATATCCCAATTATGCCAAGATTCAGTATTTCAATGAACCTAAGATAAAGTTTCCACCTCTACCATTAAAGGGGTTGAACACACCCATATGGGATCACCTAATCAATTCATATCCAAAAGTAGAACAAGTCCGGGCTAACAAATTTTCTGCATACATGAAAGGTCACAAAGGAATATATAAACACCATAACATGGTAAGGACTCCCAACTTAGGGAATATGGAAGAAGAAACTCCATGTCAATGAACAAATGAATTCTAAAATCATCCTTAAAACCTTAGAATTAGGCATTTGCTAAGGTAAACAACATAATAAGTAATATAGGTCAGGGTTGGCATGATACGTACTAAGAAGATATCACTTATACTAATAACACTTTAAAGGTAGAAAGGTTGATATTAGAGGATCCATAAAACTCAAGAGGAGCTCTAGAATTTAGAGTCGAGTGATTTAGGGTTGAGGTAGGGATAGAGGAGGCCTTAAGGTGGAGGGAATAATAAATTATAAAACTACCCTAAAAACACCCAAAACCCACTGGGTATCGGAACACCCTGCACCAGTTACTTTGTGCTCTATTAGTTAGTCGATTATTTCTTATCAACTAGCTTATGGGGGATCTTGTCCCTATATTCCCACTTTATAGACAACCATGTACATGATGGCCTTCTAATTGGTACCCAATACCCATATTTAGAACATTATATAGGGGATAACCCCATTTTCCTACTCCAAAATCATATCAAGCCTTGCTAACTCTTGATCACATTATATAATATCCCAAAATAATAATTCAAATGAAAATAGATTCCATGGGATTTACAGATTAATTTTTTAGTTTTTTATATAATTTTTTTAAATTTTTATATTGTAAATTGAATTATAATTTAATGGTTATACTAATTTTGGAACCAAAAGGATTAATTATTAATCTAGTTAGACTCTGGGATTCATCGGTAAGAAAAAATCTTTGATTTATTTTTTTTGTTTAAGGAGATAATACTCATATAAATTAAGAATGATATATGGTTCAATGGAAGTGGGATCTAAAGGCATATGATATGATATAAATAAATGTTCAATACATTGTATAAATTTTATGAAGTCCATGTAACTTTTAGAGTAAGTTTTAAATGTAATTGAAAACATTCATTTGAGCTTAACTTTTAGGAGTCTTTTATCCATATTAAGGTATTATAGGATAAATGATTACTATATAATTTTACCTTTATATCCCAGTTATGAGATGATGATTTATCTATTTTATTTAGTAATGATAAATGCCTTTATTTATGGTATGATTTACCCATATTTAAAGATAAAAAATAATAATTTTTATATTATTGATATTGATAAAAAAAATATGTAAAATTTTATTTGTTTAAATATAATACATACATACTATTTTTGTAATGACCTGTGTCTTATTGAAATTAGTAAATGTGTTATTTTAGGTAATTTTGGAAAATTATTTAATTAAAACACATTCCTTTACAATTTTTGGGTTTGTATGAGTTATTTTTCTTTCTATTTAGGATTAATTCATGGATTTCAATGTTTGAGGATAATAATATATGTGTTTTAGATATGTTTTAAGGTTTTAAGATGGTCTAAGAGTTTAATAATGTTTGGATGTGGTTCCAAATACTATTTAAAACTACATGTTACATTGTTTACATATTGAACTATGTAGAATGGGTGGTGGCCAAGAGGGGACCCTAAGTACATGATGGATATTAGGTTCTCGGTATATTTGACATAAAAAAGTAACTTTAGTAAATTACTTTTAATCATGTAATTTATACTTTGGCATCCCCTTCAAACCCACTTTGATTCATCCATTTCAGAGCCTCTTCCCATGTTCCTCAGTACCATACTATTCCCCTAATAATTTTTCTTTTATTAATGGTGGATTAAATGAGTTTTATTTAGGGAAAATAAATGGGAACCCATTCATATTTTTTCTTCTTACCTTGTTATTTATAATATTCCATTTTAATTCACATTGTAAGAGGATTTGGTGTTTTGATTTAAAAAAATATTGGTAGAATCAAATGATGAATTCATTCTTACTCTTCTTTTATCTAAAGAAGGCTATATTTAGTTTCTTTCCCTTTATTATAAAATTTTGTATTCAAAACAATTAATCAGTAATTTATTCTATAGTTTTCATGGTGTTATAATGAAATTAAAGGATGTAAAGGTTGAGTACCTTTGGGATTTAATCTCTTATATTGTTGGGTGTATTTTTTGGGAGCTATCCACCTAGGTTTTTATTGAGATTTTGTGGTTCTTCATATATATGGATTTTATTATTGGAGTTATTTGGGGATGAAATTTTATCTAAAGATTTATATAGGTTTTTCCTATATTTTTTGATTGGTAAATCTCACTAACGGTTAAGGTTAGGAGACTAAAATATTCAAGTGAATTCTCAAACTAATATTATGAAATGCTTTCCACTTTTTATCAATACAATAATAAATCTAAACCATTATTTTTAGAATTAAGAATGGGTGATTCCATATAATATTTTGGAATATTCATAAAATATATTTTAATGCATTTTCACATGGACGTATGTAATGGATTCAATTTATTTTCTTTATATATATAATTGATAATATATAACCATATGTTGATTTATATTTTGGTTAATACCTATACACTTATGTTAATTTTTAAATTAAATAAGGCATGTTAAGAATAATTCATAGCTCGTTTAGTGGCAGAATTAGACTTCATTTCATGTTTTGAGATCTGGAAAAAGTTGGTGAAGTCTTGTTCATCTATGTATAACATTTTTAGATCAAATTCTCCACTTAAAATCACATAAAAGATAATTTTTCATGTCCATTTAGTAGGCTATCAATGTTTCATGACTTGAGAACATATTATGTTTTCTTTATACAATGATGTGTTTCTTTATATAAGAGTTCATGTTTGGTCTCTTTAAACCGTTTTCATACATAATAAGTTAATATAATTAAATTAGTGAATAGATTAACTTTTATTGGATGGGAATTCAGTTTTCTAATAAATTATATTTTATTAAGGACATAACATATTCTAATTTTAACAGATATGAGATTTAATTTAGAAATTGAAAATTAATCTTGGTTAAAATCTTGGAACAATTTAGAGATAATTTCTAGATTAATTTACATGGAAATAAATTATATAGTTTTTGAATACCTATAGTTTATTGAAATAGTGTATTTTACAAACAAAGAATAACATTTATTAAATAATTTTTTTCTTTTTGTAAAGTATTATACATGAGTTCAGTATCATAAAAAATTTAAAAATTAAAATTTCATTCCATAAAACTAATTAATTTTATAAAAATTCTTGTTTATTATGTTTTATTCAAAGTATATTTTTGAAGATTAAAAAATAAGATGTATTTTTTTATGATAAAGGAGTGAAGTGATAATTTTTTACTCATAAATAATTCATTTCTTAATGTAAATATTTTCTTCAAATTTAGTATACATCTATTGTGGAATAATAAATTCTTATTTATTTTTTATCAACCCATTTGGTTTTTTTAATAGAAGGATTAAATTATTATAAATATTTTTCTCTTAGATACATGTGAGTTGTTAATATAATACCTTAAAATGGTGATTATCTTATTAATTAGGTCATGATTGAATTAATATTGATTTTTTGATCTTAATTTATGTTATTTTATCCATGGTTTAGTTTTAAATAATTTCTTATTACTTGTGACATTGATTAGTATTTTTATAAATTGATTTCCAAAGTTATACATTTTGGTATGATATAGTTTTTTGTATCAATATTTTTGGTTGATAAAGTATGTAATATTTCCTAAGTATAAATATTTCCATAATATTTTTTGAGAATGATATAAGTGATATATTTACATTATGATAATTGATAGTTTTTATTAATTATGCGAGGGGTGATGACTGATATGGGCTCAAAATTACCTTACTCTATTGTACCTCCTTCCCATTTACCATATGATGGTCCGATAGTTCCTTGACTTGGTATACACCTTCCCCTTCCTATGATATGGGGTGATACTATAATTTTATAATATTTTACATTCTACAGGGAATGATATTAAATGGTACCCTTTCCCTTTCCATGTTATTGACACTGATCTGGACTCAGATATAGTGAGTACAAGTATGAACCTCCCAATATAGAGAGTTATTTAATTTATAATTTTTTTCATTTACCCACAACTTTTGTATTATTAATTCCATGTTTTATTCAAGAATATTTTTAAACTTATTTTATTATATTCATTTAAATAATTAGACATGGTAATATATATAACATTGTATTCATAGTTGGTTTAAGGCACATTGGTGGTTCCCTATTAATTATATATAAGCTCACACCCTGCATGAAATCCCTAGTATATATAAAACTTCACATAATTTAAATTAGGTATGAGGAGGTTTGTAAATAGATTTTTGTTATTGGTAAAAGTTTATGCATTTATGATCTATGTGGGGTTATAATTGGAGGCCATATTTGGGTGGGGAATTTCTGGCAGATTACCATCCCCATTTTTTTATATTTAGTCTATTTATTTATTTCTGATTTGGTACGTATATCTACATATTTATGGAAAATATTATTATTATTTAATTAATATTGATAAATTATCATTTCTATTTTATTTCTATATAATTTAAGAAGAGTGTTGGTCTATCTATTTTGAGAAAGATTAAAATTTCGACAAATCACTCTAGTTCTTTATGAGTAATTGGTATTGAGGTAAAATTGAAAGCAATATAGAAAAAACATTCCCCAAGGATAAATCAGGGCTAGTGTTACTAGTGACCATCCCTAGGGGGTAAGGGAATGACCTTGGGGTTAGTAACTTTTTCATTTAGGGTTTGTTTGAGAATCCAAGTTTGGGATAATAGAAAATGGTATCTGTGTAGTGTTTTATAGTTTTCATGGATTTTAAATTTATTGGAAAGATTTAGGACTATCAGGAATTGATAAGTAAACCATAATCATGAATGATAGACCTATTTATGGAGAAAGATAAAGTTTCTAGAATATTTTAAGGAAATGATTGTCCACTATATGTTCAAGTTATAGTTTAGTCTAATGCCTCAAGTATGATATAATTATAACTTTATAAGTGTATTTGGATTGGTCATGAGCCATTATTAGTGACTGTTCATGCATCATATGGTCTAGCGGAATGTCATCACATGAACATTTATTTACATTAAAATCAATATATGTGAATGTATTTAATTTATTAAATATAATATAATAATGAAAAAAATGGTTTCCTGCATGACTTGGTAGTTCCAAGTTAATCAATTAATATCACTCATATATAAATCCATATTGATGGGGAATGTATTTTACCTATTTAGTTATGTATTTTGGGAATTGTTTTATGATTTATGTTCATAATAAAGTCACTTATTTCTTTTTTAGTATTCTATATAAATAATTCCATCTCTAATTATTTTTCTATCTTGTAATTTAAAAAAAACAATGGTTTTGATATATGAGCATGATATATGTCCACTTCCTAGTAAAATATTTTATTTAGTTAATTTTAAATGTAAAAAATGATTTCATTGTAAGTAATTAATTATTATAATTATATAAAATCTAGTTTAAAATCATGTTACCTTGGGTTCTCTTTCCAAGTTTTATATCATGTGTTCAACTTCATTAAAAATAGAATAAAATAATTTTTCAATATAATTTTATGAATGGGAATTCATTTTGAAATCTAATTTATATTTTAAAGATAGTAATATTTGATAATGTTAAATTGGGAATATTATTTGCAATTTTTATTTCTAAAACAAACTAATTTTTAAAATTATGTGTTTTTCTATAAATATATTTTCCCAGTGATTTTGAATTGATATTTTTCTTCTTTAATAATTATTTTGATAATAATATTTTTTAAACTAAAATAAGTTGTATGTGAAGGAATATTTTACCCTTTGTGAATCTTATGGATGAGAGTACCTTAATAGTGAGTGAGTTTGTTAGTTTGTATTTTAATGAATTTAGATACAAGGATATGTAATTTAGGTATTGGAATTTGGTGTTTTTAGAGGTTGTAATGCATTTTGGAATTAAATATATATAGTAAAATAAGTGTTTTGGGATTTCATATTAGAATGTTGGTTATTAATATTCCTCCTTCATATTAGGATTTTGTGATGTTATATGATATAAAATGGAATTGGGGATCTCACATTGGAGGTGTGGTAAAGTTTTGGGATGGATATTAGAGTTTTGGATGAGAAGTAGAAATCTAGAGGCATCATGGATTTTTGGATAAGGGCTTTCATATATACTTTTAGAGGAATTGTTGACCCCTTACAAATAACGATCATAAAAATCTACAAGATAAGAAATACCTAGAGTATGTGAATTATTTTACCCATAAAACAAAGGAACATAAGGTGGCCAAAAATAATGCAGATTGGATAACCATCAAAAGTACACATAGTCACATGTGCCCCAGAAGGTCTTGTGAATAGATCATGTTCATGTAATGATTTCCTCTTGATCACATAGAGAAACTTTGACAATGATCCTTGTTCTTATGAAGAGACCCCAACAATTTATGATGATCATTTAGATACTTCTTGATAAGTTCCTCTGAATCACATGACATTTCCACAAGTGGATTCCTGATAGTTATCAAAACCCCCTTTTTAAAATAAATGTGTAGAAAGTTGGACGAATTATGTGATGAAGAGTTATGTTGATATTCCTGAGACATGATCATACGATCCATAAGACCTCATGAATCCCCATGTAACATGTCTACCTTATCACAGAAGACCATATTTTCATGTCCCCTACATCATGGGAAGGACTTTAGACATTTCTATTTCATTATGTGCAACACCTGTTGCTCCATATATAAGTTGATGGGTTGTCCATGACAATTCTCATGCATCACTGATAGAATCATTATTGGTCATGTGATTCATAAAAAATAAGGAGAGTGATTTTCTATGACAAAACTTACATGATTTTTTGAGATCTACTACCATTTTATAATAAATAAGGTAATAAAGAGAGGAATAAAGGAAGATTATTTTGAAGTGAGCATATGCCGTCCTTCACTTGAAATGGTTTATATGCCCTGGCTGGTCACCATTGATCTTGTGAGGACCCCTCAACAATTATCATGATCTCATGAGGTCCCTTATAAATTTTGTCCTAATATCATGAAGGATCCCTTGACTAGAAAACTTAGTCTCATTAATGACCCTAGAAAAGTCATCTTCGATCATGAAAAACCCTTTGAAAAGTTATCCTATTCTCACAAAGACTTCTATACATATCAGTCCGACCTTGTGAAATCTCTTCGACATGTCAACATGGTTTTTCAAATCCATTCGATTAGATGAGGTCCAATAAAAATAGCAATGGATGATCATTCTCAAGGCTGATGTCATATTTATACTCCATGGATGACCCACAGAAGGATCATGTGAAGCTTGTGATCCAAAATCTTTCCAATGACTCCACCTTTTATCTGTGAGATATGTTCCATGAAAGGAAACATATAACCTGGGTATAGAGGCCTATAAATACCCCCCTCATTAAAAAATATAATATGAATGAAAAACCCGGGGTAAATTCTACATGGGAGCGTAGGAGTAGGCATCTTAGAGTGTCCATTAATGAGGTCAAAAATGAATTCTTCCAATAAAAACCCTGACAACAACTTAAGGGGCCACATTGCATGCATTAGTTCCTCATGTGATCACTCTAGATAACACAGAGGACTTATGGAACACTAGTCAAATTATGTGAAGGAGTACCTACATGCCTATTTGGTCACACGAAACCTAATTAAGCTAACAATAGGAATAATTTGTGGTACATTTGTAATAAAATATTAAATAAAGAATGACAAAATTATAGACTTATGTGAACATAGATAAATTAGTCTTCATTTAATTTTCATGACCACCAAAGTCCTGAATCATCATTGAGGAATGTCTCCAAAGTCAGGAAATTCTCCCTCAACCTTCCATTTGGATTTTGAGAAGTCTCTTGGATATAATAAGAAAGATGCATGACGCCCTCCAAGAAAGTCAGTCAAGTATCACAAAGTCCTCTGGGCTGGCCAACCAAATCTTGCGACGTCCTCTAGAAATGTCACCCAAGTCATGAAAAAACACTATGATAGTAAAATAGTTCTCCAGATGTCACCAATCCTTGTCAGTTATGTCTCACGATGACCCCCATACAATTCATCTTGATCATAAGAAACTATCCAGACATGAAAGAATTCATCATGCGATATACTTTGGAAATGTCGTCCAGGTCATGTGACACCATCTATAAAATTTATTCAAGTATCATGATGTCCTTCAAATAAGAAATCTTGATCTCATGATGTCCTCCTGAAATGATCTCCAGATCATGCACTCCCTACATACATGCCATCCAAGTCATGAGAGACCCTTTGAATAGGTCAGCCTTAACAATTAGATGTCCTCTAAACATGCCTTTTAGATTATGTGATTTACCTCAGGAAATTACACAAGATCTTGATACTTCATTTATAAATTTCCTCTATGAGGCCATTAAATGTACAAAAATCCTTAAAAGTGTCATTTAAACTTCCACATACATTTTATAAAGATAATAAAACATGTGAGATAGACAATCAGAACATGGTAGGGTGAAAATCCCACCATGTCAAGTATATATTTTGGGAAATGTTAACCTTTTATAGTGAATATATTTGGGTATACACCCAAATTAACTATGATAACTTTGATTCATTCCATAAAAAGTACATGTTGGACACATTCCCAAGGTCTGAGCTCAAATGGGCATCTACTGCGGTGTAAGTCCCTCCATGTCTCAGAAATTCCAACTATAGGGATCCAATATACCCCCATATTCATATCATTCTTCTTCATCCACCATCATATTGAGAAGGTAAATAAACTATGAAAACTATAATTCCTTACATAACTAGGATTTGTAGGATGGATTTCTAAGGCCCGATATTCGATGGGAATCTACTTTGGTGTAATTTTTTCATTTCTTTCACATCCAAGACATAATGACCCAATCTCTTCAATTAGTGTATCATTTTCCCCATTCATTAGTAGGTTGAGAATGAAACTGAACTACAAGAAATATGATTAATTATTGAACCAATATATGCAAGGAAACACTCTAAGGCCTGATCTCCATATCAAACATCTAAAGGGATGCCTAAATATATAAGTCTCGCATCCATATGCAGTGAGACTGATTATTTTCTAACCATTGCTTTTTTACACCAAGAATGGAACACATGGGATTAGAGATTTTCAATGATCATCTCACTCTCATCAAGAACATCCACCATATAGGTAAATTATAGTGTGTAATACCCAATTATTGGCATGATATGATAACCCTTATATAATGAAATTCATCGTAGGGTATGTCTTAAGGGTGTGATTGAAATCTGATGAATCTGATTCCTTCCATAACCTTGATACGTAAGACACATTCCCAAGGATTCAAATAAAAAAAAGTCCCTAAGTTCCCTTATATATGTCCTTTAAAAATGAAATAAAACTTCATGGGTTCAATGAAATTCATGGGTTTTGAATCCTATTATAAACAGGATACTAAGGAGTCCTTATAACAGTTCAATCTCATCCTTGAGATATTAATTGCCTCTCTAGATGGTAGTAAACTCTATATCACCATGTTATATGGATTAAAATTAAAATTAACTTACCATTAAGGGGAAACAGACAAAGAACATCATATAAATATAGATGTATTCATTAATATACCCCCTTTACTTATAGAAGGGTTCAAAAATTGATCATTTTTAGGGTAACTAGTCCCATTCCGAGATTAGGAAGAGATTCATGGACATATCTTAAATATATAAGAGAGTCATAAAGTAGGAAAAAATCCCCCAAAAGGGTTTGATGAGCCCAAAATACCATCCTATTGAACAATGTGAGTCCCAAAGCACTGTTGAGATTGAAAACCTAAAGGACCACATGCCTTTAGAAACCAAGTCTACACTCATTTATAGATGTGGGTTCTGTAGGGAGTTTTTATGAATGATGGGAATGGTGAACCCAACAAAAATTATTATAAAGACATCAAACCCACAAAAAATTAAATGATCATGTGATAAAATCCACATCTTTGAGCTAAAAAAATGGTTAACCAAACATGAATGATTGTACACACATCAAACCCCTACAATCAAACTGTTAGGTGAGACCACCCACATCATCCTATAAAACAAAAAATGTGAAAATGATATAAAAATATATCAAATGAATAAAATAATCAGTTGATACTATGTAATAAGGATTCTTATGAAATAAATCCATACTTTTTGTGATAATTCCAAACAAGTAGAGTGGTCACACTGGGAATTAGAAAAGAAAATTGTGTTACTTGTGCATATATGATTGACCACATATCATTCTTGTAATAATTTAGTAATCAGTGAATCTATTCCCTATTATCTTATTGACTGAAGATAAATATTTTACAAACCACACCCAAATCGAGTTTCTGTCTTCATCTAGAAATCGTTTAATAAAATTAGCTTTGACTTCAAACCCTATGGGTCATAGAATAACTTAACATTCTTGAAAAATTCAGTGTAAAGTGGTGAATTCAATGGTATGAGAATACCATTGACATGATAAAATCCTGACCACTGTGTCTATATGTGAGGGCCTTTAAATGAAGAAATTGATTAATCTGCATCATCTAATGAAATATGTTGTAAATCCAGTGAAAATCATTTCCACCACCAACCAATTCAGAATCTTGAACCGATGTTAAATGGTCACCAACTTCAGTATATAATGAAGGTGGATCAAGGAGTTAACTATGGATCCATTCCAGTTTAGTGGTCTCCCAAGAGGGACCCTGTTAACTGCTATCACCAGATCTATCCTACTAGTTCCCCTCGTACACCTTCCAAGGGCATCAAATGACATATTTAAAATTCTGACACTCATACACGAACACCAAGAAGTTCACATCAGGAACATAAATCTTTGGATGAATAGGAGTGGGATCATATCCCCACTTCCTCTGATGAATACATCTAGCATATTCCAATAATATCCAGTGATTAGGCTCATATCACAACTCACTCAAAAAAATTATGCAGGCATATTCATATAGAAGGCACTAGGGAGGCACATATCCCTACCCCCATTCATGAATCACATAAATATATTCTGATGGAATAAGGATGATATAAGTGGGATTATATCCCAATGTCAATCAAATACATATATATGTATATATTGGGGATAGAAAATTTAAAGGCTTACATTCATATATAAACATATATGAAGTTTACTTATATTCTAGAAACAACTAAAGAACTCTATGAAATATTTTGGAACAGGTAGACATAGAGAGAAAGGTGTATACTCCAATCCCTACAGCCAAAAATGAAAAAAATTAGATTAGTATAAACAATTGTTTCTCTAGATAAAGTAAAAATTATTTATCCGAGTTAGTATGATTATTGGAATATTCTGATAAAGGATATGTCACCAAACTAGGGTTATATTCATGTTTCAAAATGGGGTCACCAAGTGAGTGTGCCACAAGCCTAAATATTGGAGTGAATTATTATCAAAGAATACCTGTGTCATAATCCAAAGGCACTGGAATGGCCTCACATTCCCATTTCGAACAGGTTTCACTATGATAGAGAGTTACATGACTCAATAAATGCTTATATACCTATTGAAAAAGACTAGTTTCTATTTCTATAAACAATCATGAATTCCGAAAATTTATTGTAGGGGGTTGAGTTTTGTATAATAATTCACGCCAGGTTCACTACATCAGAACAGTCTCTAACAGGTTTTGTCTATGGATTCAAAAACACCCAATGGTTCTCATATATGTGATGACTCATGGACTTGATTTCCAAATTCATGTTCTTGGTGGATAATTTGGCTAATGATACTTAGGAACTCACATTGGTCGAGTGGATGGGAGTTTGGTCACATCACACCATTTTTAAGAGGTGGAATTATTTCTTTATTTGGTACTCTCATAAATATTTAAGATATTTTCAGGAATCCTTAATTAATTCCCATGTATGATCTTGGTCACATTTTAATTGACAATCAATTGTTATCATTCATGGATGTTAGAATCATTTTTATGTATATGAGGTTCTTCATAAATGGAGACATCTATATGTATCTAAGGTTATCTACAAATAATAACCTATTTCATACTTATTTGTGATTATTTTTTCATTTATTATTTTTTAAAGGCGATTCATTGGTCAAAAAACGACCAAAGAACAAATAATATTAAAAAATAATGATTACAAGAGTCTAAAAAATGGGATCGTATTAAAATCTTTTTCATGAAAGGAAAGAAGATCAATGAGAAAGCATTCGAACCATGTAATGTTCAGATTGACTCCCATGTTGGCCAGACCATCTACAACCGTGTTTTCTTCTCGATAAACATGTGTGATGATATTGTTAAGATTCCTAAGTGAATGAAAGCATTCCATCCAGTGGTTAGTAATCAGCCAAGAAAGGTAGATTATGCCATTCCAAATTGCTTGAACGATAGTCGCCGAGTCACATTCAATATAAAGGTTACTGCAACCAAAGAATTTTGAAAAAGAAATGGCATGTATCAAGCCCAACAACTCAGCTTCAAGGGAGGTGGAAATTCCAAATTTACCCATGAAGAATTCTAGGATATGACCATGGTAATTCCTGAAAATGACACCACACCATGTAGGTCCCGGATTGGCTTTAGAGGCGCCATCAATATTGATCTTGCTCCATCCAGGCAGGGGTGATCTCTAGAACACCTCCAGTGTGTGATGTGGCTGACATAAGTTGCCTTTAATCTTTATACACCTCAGGATCATAGAGTCATGCACGGTGTTGTGGAAATGTCCCTTTTAAATCAAGGTAGCTTCTTGTATGGAAATGAGGATCCTCATCCAGCCTGCATTTTGATTAAATGAGTAATTATTATGAAGAATAGCATTCTGATCATACCAGATCACATGTTAAAGCTCAATAACCGTAGTATAAAATATGTTCATGATTTTCTGAGAGCCATCGATTTCTGCACATTTTTTATGTTGAGCATTGATAGAATTAAACCTCAACCATATGCATTCCAAAATGTCAAGGATATAGTTCCAGAGAGCAGAAGTAGTAGAAAAAGAGAGAAAGAGGTGGTTAGCATATTCCCTGTGTTGATTATTGATTTCTCATTTAGAGCAGAGATGGATGGTAAAATATTGAAGGAAAATATCAGTGGGCACTCTGTTGTGAGAAAGACGCCATATGGGGTTGAATCTCGATGGTTTTATCCAAGGTTTTATGAAATGATTTAACCAACTATAGTCTCTTTCAGAGTTACAAAAATAACGTTTGTAGAACTTTTTTGAGTTGAGCTTAACATTGTGAGAAGGTTCCGAAGTTAATAAATCATTGGTGTAAGAGAAAGAGTAGTTTTCAATGACGTTCAGAATAGTGTCAGGAAGGTGACCATGTTGGGATTTTAAGATTTCTTTGATAGATATGTTGGTATTATCAGGTGTTTGATCAGGATTAATCGTGGAAATTAAAGGTATGACAGTCTAGTTATCCAACCAAAATTTCATGGAGGAGTCTTTGGAGACCATCCAATTTGAGTTATGCATAATATTGGTGAAAAAGTCTTTGATGGATGGCCATATTGATGAGTTAATGAAATTTGAGTTTCCCATTTTAAAATTTTCAAGAAACCATTTTTTTAGAAAGAAAATAGTTTTAGAGGTATTGTGAAAAAGGTTCCAAGTGATTCTTTCTTGAAGTGCTTCATTAAAGTATTTGATATTTTTAATACCAATACCACCATTTTCAATGGGTTTGAAACAAGTTGACCAAGGCAGAATCAAAATTTTTTCTTTCTAGAATGCTACCAGTTCAGATAAAGTTCTTTATGGTGGTGTTTATTTTTTTAACGAGTCCAACTGGCTATTTATAGACCATAATGGAATAAACCATCTTGGAGAAAATTGTGGATTTACCAAGGCATGTATTTCCTACCATAGAGATATATATACCATTCCAAGAGGATAACTGATTTAGAACTTGGTTGACAATGGTCACAAAGTGACATGATTTGGGTCTAAGCCAAAAAATGGGAACACCAAGATAGATGAAAGGAAGCATACCTTCTTTCAGAACTAGGTCATTGATAATGTTACATTTTTTTGGGAGGTAAATTATTCCCAAAGAAGATGTAAGATTTGTCCTAGCTAATGGTTTGACCAGAAACCTCTTTATAGTGTGTGAGCACATTTTTGAGCTTAAAAATGTTTATTTTATCCCCCATAAGCAAAAGGATGATGTCATCTGCATAAAAGAGATGAGTAGAAGAATTTATGTTCCTAGAGACATGAATGGGATTCAGTTTGTACTGGTCCACCATCCAGTTGATCAGATGACTAAGGTAGTCTTCTTCTATCAAGAAGAGAATGGCAGAGAGAAGATCACCTTGCCTGAAAGATTTTGTGCATCTAAACTAGCCTTTAGGTGATCCATTGGCCAGGATGGAGATAGACGTTAAGTTGAAGTGGGTTCTGATTGCAGTGATGAAAGAGGTGTTAAAACCATAACCTTGAATGACTTTGAAGATAAAACTCCAGTCCATGGGTTCATAACATTTTCAGATGTCAAGTTTAATCTCTATGTTTCCTCCCCTATTAGTTTTATTCAAATTATTTACACACTCAGTGGCAAGGAAAATACATTCTTAAATGGATCTTCCATTTATAAAACCAAATTGGTTCCATGAGACAATTTTGTTGTGAGAATGGATAGTCTGTGGGAAATGATTTTTGTGATGATTTTGAAAAGGGTGTTGATAAGATCAATGGGTCTAAACAAGTGAATCTTAGATGCGTTATCCACTTTCAGTATCAAGGTGAGAAACATGGAATTTAGTGCGTGAGGGAGAACCCCATTGGTGAATAATGTTTTTACAATTTTACAAACATCAATCTGAATCACATCCCAATAATGCTGGAAAAATCCATTGTTAAAGCCGTTAGGGCCCGGATCACTCTCAGGATTCAGACTAAAGGCAGTATCCTTGGTTTCATGATCCATCAGGCTGTTGAGAAGGAAGGAGTTTTCCTCACCATTGATCACTAGGGGAATAATCTCAGGTAGGAGGTCTTTGTTTATATTAGGACCATTGAAAATGGTTTCATAGTAGGAGACGATATGATGAGCGATGTCATCCTCATTGTCAAGGAGCATGTCCCCATCAATTAAAAGGGTTAACGACCTATAGGACTTCATGATTCTTTATATAATTTAGTGTTTCTATCACCGTCTGTTGACTATTTTGCTTTAAATGTTTGTTTTCTCTTATTCTCTTTGAAAGTGAGTAGGTTGTTAAGTTTTACCGTAATGTTTAGTTCATGAGTAGGATCCGTGTTGAAGTCATAAGTGGTGTTTGTGTTTTTAAGATCATTAAGAAAATTCTTAAGAATCATGATGTTATTATTAATTTGTTTAGATTTAGAGCTGCACCATATTTTTAGAGTCTTTTTTAGATTTTTTAATTTGAGACTATAGTCAAGGACATCATTATTACGAGACAATGAGGACCAAAAATTTTGAATGATATGAGAGCACTCATCATCAGAAAACCAAGAATTGTTAAATCGTTAAGGCATACGGGGTTTCATGTTTTTTGTGGAGACACTGACCAAGATGGGGTGATGATCAAAGTTTAGCATATAAAGAGTAATACTGGAGATTGTGTCCCATTTATCTAAGGTTGGGGCATTCGTGAAGGCTCTATCCATCTTAGAGGCAACTGCTTTGTTGTAGTTCCTTCTATACCAAGTGCATTTTTCACCAGTGATATTGATTTATATGAGTTTGTTATCATATATTGATATTTTCAATTCTCTTGTTGAAATAGAAGCGTGAGAGGGTCCAATTTTCTCACTTGAGTTGAGAATGGCATTAAAATCACCCAATATAATCCAGGGTGCATTAATATTAGTGCCAAGGTAAGAGAGGTCATTCCAAAGTGTTCTTCATTCTTGGTATCTATTCTTAGCATATAAAAATGAGCATAAAATATGTGTGTCATCAATATTAAAATTGAAAGTAAGAATCTGATCAGATATTTTGTAGACACTATTATTCTGTAATGAGAAATGCGAGAAAAGCCATAAAGATTCTGCATTGAGGTTATTAGTGATTTCACCAATAAAAACATATTTTTTTCGACATAAATAAGAGTATTTAGAGGCATAGTTAATTTTTAGCTCTGTAATATCAAATAATATAGGATGATGAGTGTCAATAATTATAATTAACACATTGAAGGTCTCTATGGACCAAATGTAGTGCTATCCAGATCTGGACAGAATCAACAAGCAACATGCAGCTGCTTCACAGGCACCGGGTACAACCATCTCCTTACCTGTAGATAGTGAAGTCTTTATTACAAAATTTGGTTCTCTATTTCGAATCATATTTCCAATGCTTTTCTACTGTGTATTAAGAAATCTACAGACTCTAATATGAGTATAGTATCTGAACTTGCATTTATTATTATGATTCTAGTTTTAATCCACATAGTGAGGCAATATGGAGCTAATCATTATCCAGGTATATGTGATTTTTTTGGGGTTTTGGGATTATACCCAGGAGATTTCCTTCCTGGAGATACTCATGAAAGGAATAATATGCTATGTAGTTCAATTCCACTTAATGGGACACATCATACCTTTTAAGTTCATGTGATATAGACCAAATTGTGTAGTTCAATGTTATATGGTGAGGATTTCAATGTGAAAGGTACCAAGTCAAAGTTTGGTGTGGGAAATATGCTGAAGCCTCCCAGAGAATATAGAAAGAATATGGATTCCTAATTTTAATAATACTATACTGGGAATGTGGACCATAAAGAATTAAGGTTGATTTGGGGTACTTGGTTTGGACCCCAAGGATGATTCTTATGTATCCCATTAGTATGGGAATCAAATTCCATGTAGTTTGGTCATGGGGAACCATGCCTATGGTGGCCCTATAAAGGTTTGTATTGTATGAAGTTAGGACCCTTTGAGATGGATGAATGGTCTTAAGGACCCAAGCCTATGTTTTCCCCCAATATTTTTTTATGTAGGAGTTATTCCCCTTTGATATGGGGGTGACATGGTTGGGGCATATACTGAGTAGGAGGCCCATGGTTGCTTGGGGATTACACATGTAATGATTCCAATAAGTGATAGATCTTAGGGATTACACCAAATAAGAGGATTATCTTATGGGTGGTTCCAAGAGGTATATATTGACTCATGGTGATTTGGAGATTTGGTTGTGGATGAATTTAGAAGGGGTTACCTTTTGATCTTAGGCCTTAGGATGGCTTCATACTTATCTTGTGTATAGTAAGAATCAAATTTCTCATAGTTCAATTGGTTAAGGATTACACATTGAGGTTCCTTATGATTATATTGTTACATATATGTGGATTACACTTGGAATGATAACCATGTGTTTGGGATCATTCATATTTCTTGATCACCACTAACCTCTAAGCCCACGTGAGTCATGCTTGGTGTGAGAAACAAGAGGGAGTGGTAGACATGGAGAAACGAAACAATCATCTTTATCCAATAGTGGATGAGGTAAAAACTGAAACGGAGAGGAAAAGAGTTTGGGATACAGAACCTCCCTCAGATAGGTTTTCCCTAGACCCAAAGGGAGATAGAAATGTATTTGAATTGACCATATCCACACTTTTATTTTGTTAACTAAGATAATCATATTTGATGATATTAATGTCTACAACCCATGAGTATGGAGAAAGAGGAAGGAATGGACCAAGATATATCCTAAAAAAATGGTAAAATCTCCCAATATGAGGGGTTCCCCTAATGTTGGTTATAAAGAGGAGATGAGGATGAAAAATTAACCCTAAAATAGAAAATAAATCATGATCCTCACCCTCTCCACCTAGAATAGAAGGTTCGTGGTCTCAAATACTAGAAGGTGAGGAAAGAGTTCTCACCCTTATGTTTGAGACCAGAGGTTCCATGAAACTTTCCTTAGGGTCAGGTTCCTTTTGAACATGTGAATTTATATCTACATTCACCATGAGGACCCTACCCATCAAGTAGGAAAAGTGCAGGACACATCTGAATGAAGGAATTCAAATCCCATTGGGAAACATGATGGTCTATCTCGTATCATGGTCTTTCATTTCTGGTGGATATGTTGGATGTTTCAATTTTGTCCCCCTTGTATAAGGAATCCAAAGGAATAAGATCCCTAAAATTGGTTACTTGAAATAGTTTTCAAAAAGAGGTGTGTGTAGGTCTTGGCTTGGAGAGAAAAAGTGCATCGTACAGGGACTGAGAGGTGCTAGTAGTGCTTCAAAAAGGGGGGGTATGCCAGCGCGAGATGGTGATGCCTTGAGAAATGGATCACCTTTAAAATATAATTTTGGCAAGGAGTTATCCTAGGCACTATGGGTCTCATTAGGTGTCCCTGGAAGAGTCTCCTGTGCGTTCCTAATTAGGGAAGGGACCTTCCCACAAGTAATTTTCTACTAAGAGAAAATGATTCCTCACAAAGGTTTATTGTATTTTAGACCCTGTAGGTACCTTTATCTCACCATATCATTTAATTACATATTATCTTGGGTTGTAGAGGGCTACTTGGGGGGTTTTGTAGGACCTGGGTGAAAGGGATGCTTGACTAGAGCTTCAGGACTTCTTTCGATTTTATAGTTGTAAAAATGAGGGGCCATTTGGAACTATTTATAGAAAAATATGAAATCCTTTCCAATGAGGCTATATGTGAAGAAATAAATCATAGTTTTTAAACACAGGTACCTCATGAAGGGTTGAACATGATCTCATTGTTGTGTAGGTGGGCTGCATGAGCGTTCTAATGGGTAGGGTGTGTGCACAATCTTGTTTGGGAAAATTCTTCTTACCCTTCATGGGGATTTCCATATTTATAAAATACTTGATGTAACATTCATAATTTTTTCATCACATATGAAAAAATAGATTTTGAAAAAAATCTGCCCCAAAGGATTGGATCCAATCAAAAGAATAGGGTATAGTCCTTAGGTAGAAGGGGAAACATATTATGAAGGTGGCACATGTCAACCAAGCTTGACACCCTGGTAGGTTGGTGGCGTAGTCTTGGTGTAAAATTCTAGTATGAAAGTATGGTGTGAAATTCCATAACATAGGTTGGATGCCTCAGCCAGTGATGTCTTTAAATACCATTAAACCCTTTTTTTGATTTCTTCCTTCCACACTCATGCCTCTTTCTCTCACTACATAGATATTCTTCCCAACCATGTTGTTCTTTCCATTTTCACAATTATTATGAAGGAATTTTCCATGAAGGTACTCAATATACCACTAAAGGTATAACACTGTGCGAATAACCTTTCCGATGATCTTATGTGCGACCACTTTGTGGAGGAACTATTGTATAACCACTTTGTTGAGGGGTCTGTGTGAAGGACATGATCGAGGGGATTGCGCAGAGGCCATTACTCTATAAAAAATTAAACCTTTTTCAAGTCAAAATTTAACTTTCTATAATAAAACTTTAACTTAATGATAAAAAATGATTCCACATTGTAGGTTTTCAATGGATTCTCTAAAGTATTATCTTGATCATGATGTTGCATGTTCATCAAAGATGATTAAGGATATTGGACCAGATTACTATGACATGATCAAATCCAATTACAATGATTTTGAAAATAATTAGTCACTGTATCAAAGAGATTATCCAATAAGTTATTACATTACATTTTACAATCACTATCCTTTGAGATACACGCTTATCCCAGAGGCTTAGATCAATTTCTAGAATTCTTGGTTCATGGAACATACAAATTTTCATACCACCGATGTATCCTCTAAGGTTGTCAAGATAAAGTAAGGGATAGTTCCTACTAGATATTTTTTGAATCACATCCATTGAAATCCATATCTGAAGCATCATAATGTAGATTCGAATACCCACTATTATGAATCAACTTTCCTTGCTTCACAGACATACCATTCGTAAGGTTGGAAGTGGGATTGATATTTCAACTCTAGAAGGGGAGTATGGCTTGAATGGATGTGAACATACTAGATACACTAGAATTGTTACAAATTCCATAAGGATCTACATTATTTCTACAATTATGATGTTGTTTGGGAAAGAAAACTTATGTTTACAAGAACCCAGAAATCATCTCAGAGTTTTTGATCTTTGGAGTCCTCAGACGGATTCCTTCCATATAACACTTGGTGAAGTTGGAATTATCCTTTAGGGTATCTACAAAATTTATAATGATTCTAACAATGGGGATATGTATGTTGAGTTCATCCAATTGAATAAAATACACGTTGATGCTGAAAAGACACCGCTATTGGATTAATATCTTTTCAATATATCTAATAAAGTGTAGAATAAGGACCCTCTTCCCAAGGGTGTAATCAATTCCGGAGCATGAATTATGGTTTCCCTAAATCCAAAGAGAGAGGCTCCCACTTTCTAACACCATACATTATGACCCCCTATATAGAATCCAGGTGCTTTTGGCATATTCTGACACACATTAGAGATGGTCAAATATACCTATTGGGGCTACAAGGTATATTCTAAGATATATACAAAGACCTATATGGCTAGTTTTCCCATAATGTGGTCGATTATATACCTTATTCTAGGCTGAAAATCCCATGGAGGTTTGAGAATAGTGAATTTTATTATATCATCTAAAGTAGTAGAGGGGAACCATATAGGGTTGGCTTCCCTTTTCCTGGAAGGAATTTACTGGTGTTTTATGCATGTATACGACATGAAGGCCCATTTAGAATCAAAGGGTTGTTTCAAGTGATGTGGGGGTGTATTGTTGTACACATCAGTTCTTATGTAGTGAAGATCCCAATTAGAGTTTCTAATAGAAAACTTCTCCTACATTTCTAGAATATGTATAGAATCTATCCACTATCTATGAAGTATGAAAAAGTGGCGAGGATAATAAACATATCAGGGGAGTTCAACTTCTTCCCATATTCTGATCCCTCGATAGGGATATTCAATGATAATGGTATAGATGATGATGATTTGGTGTTGTATATGATGGCATTCAAAGATAGTGTTTTGGAATTTTGTATTGATAGAAAGATAATTTGTTAGGTATATGTTCCATATCAATTTACCCACAAATTCAAATTTCTATAGAATTCTAATGTTTTTCATCCCATGCACGTTCGACTCGAGAATCACATGATGGTGGCATGATAGTTCAATATCCTAATGGCCATGGAGGTTTCTAAAATTTCCATTATAATACCTCTATTAGGTGCATCAATCCACCTAGATTCTGGGTATGAGAGTTTGTGGATTTCATCATACCCATAAGGGGTATTGAAAAACATATTTTATTAAGCAGCATCCACTAACACCGTTGTTCTTGGTAAGAATGGTAAAAAGGATCAACCAAAGGTAATGATACTTAATCCCTAAAGTATTATATGTGATATTGTGAAAAGACCACTGGGTAGGTTAGGGTTGACGAAACCATACCTTCTGATCCATGGTGGACCGATCTTCATCATCAGGAGGAGACTTGGTTTTTGGTCATCCGATCATCTATAAGGGCAGAGTGGAATAAAAAGACTTATAAGTCAAAATATGTTAGTCATTCATCAAAAATAGGGAAATTTGAGAAAAATTGTCTGTGACCCCTAGAGATCAGAGATCAGAAAATTATATCTATTGACATTAGAGATTCATGGGTGTTTCTTTAGGCTAGAATGAAGATCCTGAAGCTGGGGAATGTTTGGGAATGCTCTGATCTCTACCCCAATAATGATTTAGTGGAGGTGAAAATATATGTCTAAGAGATTTATATGGTGATATACTCCACTAAAGATCATATTTTATCCACGAAGTGAGTATCTAACCTACTAAAATGAGGAAATCATGAGGGGATAAATGGTCACACCGATGAAGAATGGGTCAACTTCATCGACCATAAGGATGTATGTCTATTTTCTCCATCCTCTTTCATGCTCTTTCAAAGACCATAATAAACATTAATGGGATATTAATATTTGTTTGTAAGGAAATAAGAAGATAAGGAAGAAAAGAATAAGATAAACAACTATCATAAAAGGTGATTTATTTACTGAGGTATGGGCCCACATGCACCTACATTAGAGTAGCGTCTGTGTCCCCCTATCCTTGGGAAAGTGGAAAATGATAGAGGAAATGGTGTGAGGGAATTTATCGACCACCACCACATGTGTATATTTCTAAGGGGATATATACGGAGCCCTCACCATCCCTAGATTTGAAGAAGAATAGTTCCATAAAATTGGCCTAATGTAAGCACCATAGTATGTCTCTGTGCTTTTTTTTAATCTTATGACCTGATATACATACTCGTTTTACCATTGTCACCATGTACAGAGTTTGCATCAATTTCATCCATTAATGTATCTAGAACTAGTCTCTCAAGGATTGAGGGGGACACTCTATAGTAGGAACTAAATAATGTGGATGTAAAAATTATATTAATGAATAAAGTGTCAATAGATGTATCCACACCACTGCATTCATGTAGAGAGGGGATTGGGCATGGTAATTTCAGATGAAATCCATAAGGTGTTGTTTAATATTTTTAACTTTCCTCCTCACATGTTATTTTAGATCCATTGCCTACAATGGAAGACCCTGCAACAATCAATTTCGGTCCCATTGTCACTCTGGAAGAGGCTAACAAGGATCTCAGTCGGTCTGATGAAGTTGCTGGCGATGACCTTTACTTCATAGGGTTCGAAAATATTATTCCTATTGAGATGTAGGAAGAGAGATTTGAAAACAATCCATTTTGGGTTTCGAGAAGCAGGTATTAGATTCCCATACTAGGGAGGATGGTGTGGGATATGAGGGATTATATAATGAAATGCAGGGTGAATTAACAAGAATTAAGGATAGGATAAACTTCATTAGTATTAATGAATCTCTAGAGTAATTTGAGTAATTTAATAGGTTATGGGATAGAAGTGAGTTATCTCTTTATTTCCTTCATTTTATTATTATAAAAATTTCCTTTTATTATTTGACATCTCACATAAAAGATTAATATATAAAACATTGTTTTCAAAGAATGTGACCAAGTAACTTCATGAAGAAGGCCTTCAAGTCCATCTTTCTACCATTTATGAGGGTGTGATGGATAACAACACCAAAGTGGGAGATGCCCAAGGGCCATATACCTTGGTCATTATGTAAATCTCGGAGGGTTATCTTTCTTAGGAGGTGCCTATTATGATAACTGAGAATGGTAGTACTAGAGATGCGTTAATCCGAATAGCTAACCCAACAACGAGCGAGTTTGATCAAATATTTTGTCTCCTTTAATACTTTTTCCTTTCTTTAACCCATTTATATTGATTATTTGTGTCACTTAATATATATCATAATCAACATAAATGGACATGAATGAAGTGGGGGCTTCATTTCCTATTCAATCAACGATTGTAGGAGAAACTGAGGCTGTCTTGGAGGGAGTAGAACAAGGCAACTCATTGAGCATACTAATCCAAGAATAAATATATCCCATTGTGAGAGTATTTGATTTAGACTTGTAGACACATGATTCTCTTCTCCCTAAGAATAATATTTTCTATAGGTACATATAGAATATAGTCTCTATGACTCCTCTTAACGATTTACCTTTAAAACTCCACCAAATTCCACTCAATTTTTCCCTATTGGGATATAGAGGGTTTGATTACCGCCTGATCCATAATGAAGTGAAGTAAATCATTATGATTTGGGATGATGAGAAAAGATAAAAAAAATCTGAATAACAACTATAAATATAGTTTAAGGACCATAGTGGTGTTGTAACCCAAGATGAGCTCCACAATTCCAAGGCGGTGGAGGATTATCAAAATCTCCTTGATGAGAAATCACTCAAAATGTCTAACTTTATAGAATAATTAAATACCATGGATGAAAATACAATCTAACTCCCCTGTTCCTTGATAGGTGCCCTAGAATAAAGAATAGATTCTAGTATTGTATAACAGGAGATGCTTCATAAGGTTGAGGAGGCTTCTACTACACAATTAGTATGGTTTTGGAAAGCTATATACAATGCTCAGGTCACAGTCTAAAAAATATAATCTTATGTTGAGGACAAGTTGTAAATCTTGTAAGAGAGACTCTAACTTGTGGATGTTAGTATGTGTTCATGATCACAAATGAAAAGGATTTTTTCCCATCAATTACATTTTCCTTCATTCATTCCCTCATTTTAATTATAATTTGACATTGAAAATGATTTATTTGATTGAATGACACCACATTATAGTTACAATGATAAGAGTTGGAAGCACTATAATTTATTCTTAATATGTAGGTCCAAGCAAAGGTAGTTTGACTATTTCAAGGGTTATGTGTACAACCCCTAAAACTTTTCATCTTTTTTATTATATTATTAATTGTTTCCTTAAGTCCAATGAAGAAGACTTAGCATGTGAGACATGGATTTGTCTTCATATTCCCATTGTGGGGTTTCAATATAACATTTTTTGTGCCTTTTAACTTTTCATTTCTTGAGTCTTGTGTAATCCATTTAGAGCATAGATCTTGCGAGCTGAGACTTGACTTTTATCCGGAGTTCCGTTTGAGGGATTTCACCCCGATGAATACTGTGTGTCTTTTTATGGATGTTTAAAGTCATGAAAGATAGAATACCAAGACTGATGTTTTATGTTGAAAAAATTTGACCCTTAATTTTTAAATTATTACCTTTTTTTTCGGCCAGGGTTGATATGAAATTCTTCAGATACCCCAAGGGGAATTTTGAGTCAAGATTTTATGATTTTAGAATATAAAATATGATATGTGAAAAGTATGTGAGGAATGACCATAAGATGAGTTCATAACGAAGTTTATAGTACAATATTTTATGGGAAAATGGGAATATAGGAGGTCTATCTTAAGTATTAATATGCTACTAGTTTACAATCCCATTTTATAGGTGACTTTATAAATATCCAACTGAGGAATGTTACTATATAGTTAAATAGTGGTATCCTCTAGCTGATAGGTAATTTATATAGATGAAATATGAATATCCAATTGGGGTACGTTACAACATATTATTATAAAGGATTTATCATAAATTCTAACAATCTATTTTGGAAGGGAAAGGGAAGTATATGAAGATTCCGATTTCTCAAAAACCATGATGGGTGGTTTGTTAAGAGAAAATATCTCAAAATTGAGGGAATATCTATGTTGGTATTATACACGAATGGGAAACCACTCACACATGAATTTTTCTTATGTGAAGGAGGGTAAATTTAGTTATGTGACTGATGCCATAGGGGAAACCCATTTTTTGACAATGTATGAAGAATAATGTAGTTTAATGTTATACTATAAGGAAATGTATTGTAAAATTTAACATCTTATTATAAGAAAGTTTTTGTATGTTTTAACATATTTTTACATTGATGTTATGAAATGCAGTTTAATGTCATACATAATGAACGTCAGCTATGAAGTTTAACCTCTATGAACAAGGATATTGGGGGATGTGAATTTAAGATCATTAAGATTTGAATGAAAGGTTAGTATTTTGATATTCTAAGGTGATAGAATAGGGAACACTCCACCATCCTTCGACATTAAGGGGGAACATTTATAAACTGTTATCTGGGGTATTTTAGCCATGAGGAGTGAGATGATAAAAGTATGCAACAAATCACAATGTCCTTATGGGATTACAAAGATACACGAGGATTATCCAGAAGAAAAATGAACCACTAGTTGAAAACACCCTTTTGTGGGATATTTATGTAAACCCATCTAGGTAATTTTACAGCATAGTCAATCAATGAAATCCTTTGGTTGATAGGCCTATTGGATGGGAAAAATTATGAAAGGTCCTCTTGGGTGTGTTACATCATAGTCATGACATAGGTTTCCTTAGATATCCGAATGTATATTAATGGCGACTAATGAAATCTTGTGAAGAATTATCTTTCCCTTGAAATAGAGTTTAGTTCATGAAAAGAAAGTGAATGAGTACAGATAGAGCATTCATGATGAAAACCACCCTATAATGGAAGAAAATGTTTCCTTATGCAGGTCTAACCCATATGTAGGAAATATGATTCCCATTGTTTTAGGCCATGAAACTAGGACTAAAATATTATGAAAAAATAGGTAATGTATTTCTTATAGGAACAAGGTTATTCTAGAATACTTTAGAAACGGGGAAGGAAATTGTAAAACTTAATCTTTTGGGTTCTTTGATTGGAAAAAAAGATGTCAGAAAAAATGTGAGGGATGAACACATACCAAATTTTAATCACAGTTCCCAACATAATTTCTGTAAGGATTACAGAGACAGAAGAGGCTTATCTTAGTAATGAAATGTTTCACTGGTTAACAAACACAATTTGTGGGCTACATTATGAAAAGAAAACTGGGGAATGTTAAAAAAATAGTCAAAAATTATAATCCGTTGAATTAATGGACCTTTAGGTGGGTGAATTTATTCAAATCCAACTGGGGTGTGTTGCAACATATTCAGACAAAGGAGTCCTCAAGTATTTGACATTCGATCACTGGCAACTAGAGAAATATTATTTTTATCCAAAAGTCTCCAAGATTAAGAGTTTTATGTGTGTAAGGAATATTCTAGGTATAATGGCAGAATTTGGTCAACAATTGGCCCTGAAATGTGGAGTCCCCTTGCATAGATCTTACTCGTACGTAGGTGGGGACATCTCTGTTTTTTATTGGATCCCTCAAATGAGGGGACACAAATTAATAGCTCATGCATATATTTTTGGTTTTTATATGGGAGAGGGAGAATTTTTCATTACCCCATGGTTGGTACTAGGACCCAAGGCCTTGGAGTTACTATGAATTTCATTGGAATGAGAATAAAGAAACATATAGTACATAAAAAACCATGCATTTTATCATCATTCATTAAGGACACCATCCATCCGATTTAATTTGATGAGGTAAGGATGAAGGTGATTCGGTGTAAAAAAGAAATATTGTAGATGGAATTTGTTATAATACCTAGAAATCAATACATATCTTTTTGGATCAAGAATCAATCCACACATAGGTCTAGAAAGTATTCCACACATTGACTAGATTCATGTGTGGAGACAAATGGGTTTTTTTAATACATGTTCGTGCATGGTGTGACAACCCATATTGGATATTTTAATGTAGATCTGACTCATACATAATAGAGTGGGGGAATGTATTATGGTTGGAACAATATGAATATTAATTACATCACAAAAAAAAATTCTTGAGGACCATAATATTTTATTTCCTTTTGAAACATGGTACACATCATTCTAATATGGAGAATGATATTCAATGTTTCCTATAAAATATCTTCAAATTTAAAATTCATACTTAATTTTTTTTGTATCATGAGTAAAGGAAACATAAGAAAGGGTGATCTCAGATTATCTGTAAGGGTAAACATTAAATATATATAACCATATCATGAGCATAAGGGTATGAAAATAGGAACATAACATTTCACAAGAAAAAAATTATTATCAATTATCATAATCTTGAATCCTGGAATTAAATATTTGAAGTTCATAAGACATGAATCATAAGGGAGTCAAGATAATAAACAAGGAAATCATAAAAAAGTAACAAGACATGGAATTTGTGGTAGACACATAAAAATATAATATCATTCCATATAAGTCATGGTTAAATGCCAAAACAAAACATGGCACTTCTTGGGGGTGACACCTATTGGGAGGGACACTCCACCATCCCTAGTTGTAGTACTTTCCTAATAGTGGATCAGTTTTCCCTTATTCCCATAGTGAATCATGTTTCCCCTTATTCCCATATCGAATAAATACCATTGATTTGCCTACCATAATTATCTCTTTAGATATAAATCATTACTCAATGCCTTAGAGGGAGATATAGGTCCCACCCATCAAATAATAAAAACCTTATATATGTGTTCCATAAGAATTTAAATCATATCAGAATCCATAAAAAGAAATGGGTTTGATAAAAATTTCATCATAATATAACTATTGGTAATGAAACAAAATTTGTAAGTATCAATACATCATAAACAAAAACCATTTAGAGAAAGAATAATAATGGTATCATGGGATAATATCATCACTAAATCATTAGTAACATCAAATAACATTGTATTAGATGGAAAATTATTTTGAATTATCACTTGAAATAATTCTCGAGGAAACTATCTTCTCTATTTGTATTTTTTTCAATAGTAAATAATTCAGCACACATTTTTTATTGAAAATAATTTTTATAACTAATAGATTATTCTTTGGAAACCATTTTAAACATATTTTCAATCATTTTTCTTGAAAATTCATAGTACACCATTTAAAACACTTTTAAAACGTTTTTAGAAAACATTGATTTAAAGGAACATAGATTTCCAACCAAAGAGAGAGTAACATTACATAAAACAAATAATATCATTAAAATAAGGATATTAATGATAAAACATTTCAAAGGGAATTATATATACCTTATAAAATAATATAGGTTTGTAATAAAATATGTGTCTCAAAGAAGATAAATTGAGACAAAATTACCTTACCGATTTGGTAACTTTTGAACCCTAAACTTCATAAAAGAGAAATCATCAAATTGATATGTGAATATCCATAAAATTAAGGATAAATATCATATATTACATTCATGGATAGTATATACACCACAAAAAAGAAATTAGTGGTGAATATGTCATAAGTCTCATAGAAAAAAAGTGAGAATAGAAATCCCCTTACTACTACTGCAACTTTTGTATCGTGAGCCCTGTGAAAGAGTAAAATAAATTAAAACATGGAATATAATGAAATAAATTAAATTCATGATATAAAATATCCTAATTCAGTATATAATACACACAAAAAGTGTAAGTGTTGAATATATCATGTATCTCATATAAAAAAAGTGAGATGAGAAAACTCTTATTTTAAGCCTTGACTTCCATCACACACGTTGAAATATCCTATTTAATAAATATAAGTTTATTATAAATACACCATATAACCATATTCATATATTTAATACCATATATTATTTAAATATTACTTTATATTACTCTCTTATTAACAATTCAATGTTTAAGCTATGTTTCAGGTAATAATTGCTTTGTTTTTTGTACATGTTTGGAATTGTGATTGTTGGTCCCCATACTTAGATCAGGATTACATAATTTAAATAATGATATCCATTATATAAATATCTTATATATTTATTATATTTATATTTATAACAATAAATAAATGATATAAATAAAAAATAAAATACACCATTCAAGGAGATGGTAGGTCGTACGAATGTATGAACACTGTTTCAATTTTCTTATCGCATTGAAAGAAAAAAACAACACAAACACACACACACACACGGATATAATATAATTAATGTTGAATTATTATTCAATAATTATCATATAAATTCACTAAAACCTTCCTTAATACATTCCACATAACGTGTTAAAAATCACATTGCTTTGAGGAGGCGGTTGTCCATAAGTCCACAAACGAAGTTATCGTATTTCCACAAAATGAGAGACATGATGGTATGCATTTTATAATATATAATTAAGCATAAATAAATAATAAATATTGTATATATAATATAAAAACCTAAAATCTATAATTATTTCCAACCTTCAAAGGTGGAAATGGAAGAACGAATGACAATAGTTCACGAGTTGGTAGTCCGCCGTAAACACGAATGATGATTACATATCACATTTGATGAAAGTGTGTATGAGTATAAGTCAAAACCTTAATATAAAATTATATCAATATATTTATGATAATTATTTTATTATATAAACATTAAATAAAAATAATTTATCGGTTTTAAAGAAGTAATAAAATAAAAACTTTCGTTGATAAACATTACCTCTTCTTTAGGTATCTATTTTTGGTTTGAACCAAAGGTCTTATTTTGTTGGTTTTATTCCCAAAGTAAGGATTATAGGATATAGGATGGTACGTTTTGAGAGTATTTATACACATTTTTTAGAACCAAATAGGTTATCAATTTTTAATGAAAGAATATAATAGGTTCCCTTTTTAGAAGAGAGGGGATGAGCACGTTTAAAATATCTCAAAAGATAAATTTATAATAAATTAAATCTCAATACAAATATGAAAAATACCATTTAATATAAGATAATATATAATAAGGTTTTAATATCATCAAAAAATATATTTTATATATGTCATTTTTTATTTTAAACCTTATTTTTGAATTAACCCTTAATTAACCGATTTTTAATTTTAACTACGGTAACAAATATTTATATATTATGAGGATGTAATTGTTATTTATAAAGTTTAAATTGTACCATAAATTAATAGTTTATTATATTTTATACCATGTATTATCTCATTTTTCTTTATTTAATATTTTTATTATTACTATGTAATTTTAATGAAATGTTATTTTCATAAAATATCATTAGTGTCAATTTTGACACTACTCATAACGTTGACATTAAGAATCTCAATACAACAAGATAAATTCAGAAACAATTATTTAATACACCAATAAAATGTATTATTAACCTATAAAATTCTTGTATCACATTAATCGAGTCAAATTAATTTTTTTAGTATTTATAATTTAATTTAATTGATAGTTTCATTAATTAATTAATTACTCCAACATTATTTTGTAATTATTTTTGATAATTATTTCTTCAATAAAAATAAAAAATAAAATTACATGATTTATATAAAGCTTTTATATTTCATAATAATATACATATTTGAGCATATTTTCTATTTAACCCTATATTAAAAATATTATACTTATTAATAGTAAGAGTGTGACATTTTGTCACTCCCTTTGATTTTAATAACATCTAAGTCATTTTCATAGACAAGTATCAATTAAATAATTAAATTTCAACACTTAGGTGTCAAGGGTCGAATAAAAATTATCCAATATCATTTTTTAATATCTTATGGTAGTTTTATAATATTTATAATATTATTGTTTCCCCTAATTACTCAATTTACGTTTAACCGTGATAATAAAAACTATTGAAGTTACTATTCATATTTTCCCAAAATAAAAGGGACCTCTTTAATAAATTTGGAAATTATTATTCAAAATATTGAATCTATTTTTTAAATTAAGAAACACATAATTGGAAAAAATTAATCTAAAATTAATCCAATTGGCTAATGAGAAAACATGTTTTTAAAGTGAAAGCAGTCAAAAGATTAAAACATTTTATATCCAAATCCCATGTAAAATTGGTTTCAATGACCTAAGTTAGATTAATTGATTCAAAATTTTATTAATTATACTTTTATAAAAATCTAAAACATAATTTAACTATATATATAAGATAGAGGAAAAATTAGTTTTCAATTAAAAATTAGTATTATTCACTATTTATGAAATCATGAAATATCTCAAAAAATACCAAAATTTATCCCAAAGTAAATTATGATTTTAAAATTTTAAAAATGAAGTTTTTTTATCATATAAAAATTATAAAAGTTTCTAAATTTTTATTTAAAATTTATTCTCTATTAAAAGATGGTAAACTTACCCTTTTTTAAAAATACATCTTTTTATTCATAAAATTGGATTTATTCTTATCTTATTCCTATCAAATTGAATGGATGATTATGAACTTGTTTTATTCGTTATTTTATATATAAATTTTATTAAAAACAATAATCAATAGTGGTTTTTAATTTATGGATGTAAAATGGTGTTTGTACATAAAAAAATAGTTTTAAAAAAGTATTTTCTTTATTTTCAAATAGTTCTTACTTTTATTTATAGCTAATTGATAATCAAATGATTAATTATATATATATATATTTTTTAAATCATATATTCATAATTTAGTTAATTTTATTTGTAGTATTCATTTCAACAGATAAGTGGTAACTAGAATAATATTTTAATAACAATATTTTTTGTATATTGTAGTTTGGTAAAACTCAATCTTGCATTTAACAAAAGAAATTGAAAGAACTCAACATTTTATGTAACACAAGAAAAAATAGTGTTTTCTTGTACCAAAAGACAATCTAAGTGTTTTCTATAGCACATGATTAACCATGTGGTGCATATAACTCAGTCCATATTTATTCCTTTCATATGAAAAAATATATACTCAATATTGTTGTAAATGAAAATTATATATAAGATTAAATTAATTTGAAAAAAAAGGTTCACAAAAACTCAAGGTGTTACATTATAACTCAATTAAAATGAATTTCCCACTCAAAATTATTCTGGGAGTATTGAAGACAATATTCCATGCATATGTTTTTGGGTGTTTTAAAATATTAGTTTCCTTATTTATTTATTATTCTTTCCAATTTTTGAGATATTTGACTTGTTTTATTCTTTATGGTAGTATTAAATGAATATTTATAAAAGTAATTAAAAAGGAAGATATTGGATTTAAAAAACACATCTCACCGTGAATGATGTGAAGAGGTGTGACACTAGCTTTTGAGGATGATCATGGAGCACTTATAGGGAATAAAAATGAATAACCAAGGAAAAATTAAGATTCCAGAGCCTACGAATGGAATTAAACATCATGTAATCATTACATGAAATGTACAAGTGCATGAGGGGAATATAAGGACATCCTGTGCAGCAAATAAAAAAATCCTTAAAATTACACATGGTGTAACCTAGTTACCTGTGGTGTAATTTCAAAGATAGGAACTTTTCACCCTAATTCAAAAAATATTCATATTTGGACAAAATATCTGATGTGGGACTCACCCTGGACCAACGTTGAAGTTTTAATTTGTGGAATTTATTAATTATAGACCTAGAGGAAGCCTATAAAGGATGGATAATTGGATTCTGATGAGGGCATTCATATCCAGATTTGCCGGAGACAAAATTTTAGAGTGAGACACTGTGCCCTCCTTGTATTCTTTACTAGTTTTATTTATGAATTATTTTATACTTCCCAATTATTGTCTCATCACTTGGATTAGGGGTTAAACTCTCAGTGTTCTCGGGATAGGTAAATAGAAGGGTGAATGTGTATTAGATTTATTTTATCTCATTTATTCATGTATTTGTGTTATTTTAATTCATATTCATCTCCCAATATGTTTGTTTTTCCTCTATCATAACCATTGATAATTCAATTAAAAAGGAACATTAAAATTTCACAACTGATAACCCTAAAGGAGGCATGACCATTTTCAACTTTAGGGGAAATTCGGTTTGAACATAGAAATGTGAAAAACTCAATTCGACGAAACCCCAAATTACTAAACCAAGGGAAATAGATTATTGCATCACTGATGAGGGGATACCATGACCATTGGATCTTCCACGTATTGACTCCGACACCAATATTGAACTAATAAACATGTTTTCTTAAATCCAATTTTATTGGAACTGTAATTTTACAAAAAAAATCTTAACATTGTTTTCAAATATGATCACAATCAATAAATTTTAATCATTTTGATTTTTTATTTCTTCAAATAAATTAAAAAAACATATTCTTCACCTTTTTCTTCAAAATTAATAAAATTAAATCTTTTAAAAACCTAATTAAACAAATTTCACTAGCTATGTTGGTTCAGACTCGAACATTCCAATTACTACATTTCAATTTATTGATTAGCATAGTTTTGAGTTTGATAAATTTTTCTATAAGGCCTCAGCCTTAAACCTTACTTAATCTTGAGTTATTACAAGATTACACATTGAGGATCTTTTCGGGTTTAGAGTTTTAGAGAATTAGATCATAAAACTTGCATTACATTTCACATATAAACAAAGTGGTTACATAAAGATAGTATTATTCATTCCCATCAATGGAAACACATTTAAAATAAAACATGTATTATTTCTTGACACATCCTTGACTCTATCATCTTATCATGTACCTTTCCCTGGACCTGTGAAAAACATTTCAAAAACTTGGGATGATCATAAAAACTCAGTATGGGTTATAAAAAAACATGGAAAGGAAACATGAGTTCATATATACATAAGAATGGAATCATACTTTACCCATAAAACATAGGCACTTTAACATACCTCATAAAATCATGAATAAATCATAGAAATCATAAGACATAAAGGTAACTTGAGGCATTCATAACATTCTTACGTAGGGAGTAACCCTCTTGGTTACGTTTGGAATACCCATCACAGTATATTCCCTAAAATCTATTTGGAGAAACCTTAACGTTTCACTCCTTCGCGTTACCCAATGCATTGGAGAGCTATAACGGGCTCACCTGCCCTTAGTTTATCACGGAACCACCCGTCTTCATAATAATTCCCAAGAACCATAACATAATCATATCACATAAAACATGCATAAAGGAAACATAACATTTCCACATTTCAATCACGAGATATCAATAAAACACATTTATATAATAAAAACATTATGAAAACCATTTTCAATACCGATGTAAAACATTGTATTTATTTTTCCTTTAAAAAGAAGGTATGGCTTGTAGAGGAAGCTGAAACTAAAATAACGGCCACGACGACGGAGAAGTCGTTGTCGCCGCATACTTACGACAAAAACATTCCCTTTTGTCGTTTAGTAAAGGCTTCGTATAAAAAATATTCCTTTTGAATAAACGTAAAAGTCAAAGGGGTTTATACACCGTATAAAAGAAAGTTGTGTATAAAATAAAATATGCCTCAACGAAAGGAGATTGAGACGAAGTCCCATACCTCGTATCCGACTTGACACGACCGTTCTTTAATATCCTGAATAATAAACTTGAGTTAATCTCTACTTTCTTATGAATCTTTTTCAAGTTCATTATTCCTTTTATACCATGTTATGAACATCATGTAATCAGTTAACTTAATAATGTTTATTTTGTCGGTATTTGGTTCTTAAGTCAAAAATAGACTTCTTACACTTACATGTTGTTAATTTGGTCAAAGGATCACTATATCCAGAATGGTATTCATGATGTAGATATCATATATGTAATATATAGCCAGTACATACATGCATTTATAATATTACATCACATTTAGAGGTAAGAAATGAAATGCACCGTTCATGGAGACGGTAAGCCGTACGTACGCATGAACGCTACTTCCATTTCTATTTCATATTTTCTGGAATGGAATCATAATGATATAAGAGTATATTATAATTCCAGTATAATAACATATATAATATCATTTACTTTATCCTTTACACATCCCACATATGGTATTAACGAATCAAATCACTTTTAGGGGGCGGTAGTCCGCACTTCCTAAAATGAAGATATCGTCTTTTACCCATAATGGAAACCATAAAGGTAAGCCCAAAATGAAAAAAACAGAAGCTTAAGGAAAACATAAACATATTATATATCATATATGAAAATAGTGACATCATAATGGCCACCTTTGAAGGTGTTAAATGAGTGTTGAACAATCATCGTTTCGGGAGGCAGAATTTCGCCATCCACGGAAACCGTATGTTATTTAACCATTTGATGTAGTTGTGTGAGAGTGTAGCTCAAATAAATATTATAACAACATCCTTGTATATTTAAGATACTGTTGTTTTTACAAAATAAGTAAATAAAAAGAGTTTAGGGGGTTGGAGAAGCAAAATAAAACAAATGAACATTAGAGAATGAATTACCTTAAAAAGTGTAACTCCTTTTGATTTGAGCCTAAAGGCTTCCTTTGAAAGGATTCTGCCCAAAGGTAATCCTCTAGGATGAGGAGAGGGATGTGGAGAGAGAAAATGAGAAGGTGTTGGCCGAGCCAAAGGCTTGAGGAGTGTGTGAAATGAGGTAGAGGTGGGGGCCTTTTATAAGAGGAGAGGAGGGGCACTTTTGGAAAGTAAAGAAACATTACTTTATTTGAAAATGTTTTTCGGTTTTAAAAGGTCCCACATTGATATAATTCGTGGATAAGGTGATAAGGGTTCTAAATCGACTCATCCAATAAGTTTTGGACATTTGTAGTTCATAGATTTTACATTATCTTTCTATTTTATTTAAATCGTCAAATAATGATGTCATCGCTGCATCATTATTATGTCATAAATAATTTAATTTATTTAATGTCTAAAAATTATAAAACAAATACTATGATATAGGAAATCTTTTTAGCTTTCCAATGACTATTTATAATCAAAATTTGGACTTGTATAACCCCACTTAAAAATTGTGTTCGTAAAACATATTATGTTTGTGTCATTTTCACTTTAACATTAAATAAAAAGTAATTTATGTCATTTCCCAACAAAAGTGGATCCATGGGGTCCCCAAGTTGACCCATGTCATGTCATGGTCGGCCATGACACAACCAATGAGGTTGGTACATGTGTCTAGGTCATTTCATTTTATTAATGTATTATTTATACCTTAAACTACCCTAATTACCACTAATCGTGATTAAGAACTTAATAAGTTACTATTCACCAAAAAATTATTATAATCTCATTGAACCACATTTTACATACTAATGACAACCATGTATGTCGGATTTTTAAAATTCAATACACATTAGTGGTAAACTTTCATTTAACTGAAAAATCAGTTTGCTTGATTACCACTTAGTGGTTTCACTATTCATCAAAAATTGAAGTTTTTCAGAAAATTACCAAAAATTCACCCTAAGCTATATTTGATATTCCGAATTCAAAAATGAAGTATATTTTACAAAATTAAAATCATATAAGTCACATTAATTAATTTAATAATTAATTCCCGCTGCCAGAGCAAAAAGCGTGTTTTTACAAAATAATAAGTATCAAAAGATTGACACCAGTTTAAGTCTAATTTCAAAGTGAAATTGATTCCAATGACCACCATTTGATAAAATGATAAAAATATATTCTAATTTCACTTCAAAAGAAATTCAAAACATAATATAATCATATAAATAAATTAGGTTAAAAATCAGTTTTGATGTAAAATGTAGTATTTTTCACTATTCATTAAAAAATGAACATTGTCAGAAAAATACCAAAAATTCACACAAGGTAAATTTTGATGTCCCAATCATAAAGGATAAGTTTATTTTGACAAACATAGTTTATAAAATTGTCAAAATATAGATTCAAAAATGGTTTGCCATCAAAAGGTAGTAAAATAATCTTTTAAGAATATTAGTTTATTCCATGCATAAGATTGTATTTATTTTCATTTTAAGCCTCTAAAACACTATCTTAATCATTAATAGACATGGATAAAAAATATCTATTATTCATTACTTACTTGGGATGTTACATACTTCCCCCCTTTATAAAATTACGTCCCCGCAATTTATTTACTTATCAAATAAATGAGGGTACTTATCCCTCATTGCATTTTCGGATTCCCATGTTGCCTCTTCAATCATGTGGTTTTTCCACAAAACCTTTACCTGATGAATCACTTTATTCCGTAACACTTGCTCCCTGTGGTCAAGAATCTGGACCGGTTGTTCCTCATAAGATAGGTTCTCTTCCAGCTTAACTACCTCTGGACTCAAAACATGAGATGGATCTGGAATATACTTTCTCAACATCGAATCGTGAAAAACATTGTGTACCTGAGATAATCTCGGAGGTAAAGCCACTCGGTATGCAACTGATCCAACTCTCTCCAGAATTACGTATGGTCCAACAAACCTTGGACTCAACTTTCCTTTCTTACCAAATATCATCACACTTTTCCAAGGAGAAACCTTGAGAAAAACATGATCACCTACCTCGAAAGATAGATCCTTCCTCCGGTTATCCGCATAACTCTTCTGCCTGCTCTGAGCTGTTCTCATGTGTTTCTGAATCAGCTGAACTTTTTCTTCCATCTCTTCTACCAATTCTGGTCCCATCAACTTCCTTTCACCCACTTCATCCCAGAAAGCTGGAGTTCGACACCGCTTCCCATATAATTCCTGAAATGGTTCCATCTGTATACTGGAATGAAAACTGTTATTATATGAAAACTCAACCAATGAAAGATGTTGGTCCCAACTTCCCTGATAATCCATAGAAAAAGCTCGTAGCATATCCTCCAATTTCTGAATTGTTCGTTCTGACTGCCCATCTTATTGAGGATGAAAAGCTGTACTAAAATTTAACTCAGTACCCAAAGACTTCTGAAGGCCTTTCCAAAAGTTAGAAGTAAACCTGGGATCACGATCCGATACAATGGAGATAGGAACTCCATGTAACCTGACTATCTATTTAAGATACAAATGGGAAAGTTGATCAAGAGAGAAAGTATCTCGTATAGCAAGGAAATGAGCAGATTTGGTCAAGCGATCAACAATAACCTTGATTGCATTATTACCTCGAGATGTCTTCGGTAATCCAACAACAAAGTCCATGGATATATTCTCCCATTTCCACTCTGGCACTGGTAAAGGCTGAAGCATCCCTTTCGGTAACTGCCGCTCTGCTTTAACCTGTTGACATGTCAAACACTTCACAGTAAAATCAGCAATGTCTCTTTTCATTCCATCCCACCAGTAATACTCCCGCAGATCTCTATACATCTTAGTACTGCCCGGATGAACTGAAAATGGAGAACTATGAGCTTCACATAACAACTCTCTCTTCAACTGTGAATCACAAGGCACACACAATCTCTTCCCAAATCTCAAAACGCAATCATTATCAATGTTGAATTCAGGAAACTTACCTTTCTGAACCAGCTCTACCCTTTTCTGCAACTCACTGTCTTGCTTCTGTGCTTGCTTGATTCTATCTGATAGAGAAGATCTCACTGATACCTGAAACAAAACAGAAGGACTTCCTGCACCAACAACTTCTATGCCAAAGTTCATCAAATCGTTAACCAAAGGATCATGTTCCAAACGCAACATTGTTAATGAAGCATTACTTTTTCTACTCAAAGCATCAGCCACTTTATTTGCTTTTCCTGGATGGTAATGAATTGTACAATCATAATCTTTGATTAATTCCAGCCATCTCCTTTTTCTCATGTTTAACTCTTTCTGAGTGAATATATACTTTAAACTTTTGTGATCGGTATATATTTCACACTTTACTCCATACAAATGATGCCTCCAAATTTTTAAAGCAAAAACAACAGCAGCTAATTACAAATCATGTGTAGGGTAATTTACCTCATGATTTTTCAACTGTCGTGAAGCATAAGCAATTACCTGATCATTCTGCATTAGGACGCAACCAAGTCCTTTCAATTAAGCATCACTGTATATAACAAACTCACCATTCCTGGAAGGTAGTGCCAAAACTGGAGCATTCACCAATCTTCTTTTCAATTCCTGAAAACAATCGTCACATTCTTTTGTCCAGATAAACTTAACACCCTTCCGAGTTAGCTTAGTCATTGGACTAGATAACCGTGAAAAATTTCTAACAAACCTTCGGTAATAGCCCGCCAAACCAAGGAAGCTACGAATCTCGGTTACATTTGTGGGTCTTGGCCATTCTTCCACAACTTTTGTTTTTGAAGGATCAACAGTTATTCCATCTTTAGAAACAATGTGACCAAGGAAAGAAATTTGTTGCAACCAAAACTCACACTTACTGAATTTCCCATACAGTTTCTTTTCTTTTAAGGTTTGCAAGATAACCCTTAAATGTTTTTCATGCTCCTCTTTACTTTTAGAAAACACCCAAAATATCATCAATGAAAACCACCACAAACTTATCCAAGAACTCATGGAAAATTATATTCATTAAGTCCATGAATACAGCAGGTGCATTGGTTAGCCCAAAAGGCATTACTACAAATTCATAATGGCCATATCTCGTACGGAACGCAGTCTTCGGAATATCTGCCTCCTTTACCTTCAGCTGATGGTACCCCGATCTCAAGTCAATCTTTGAAAAAAACTGAGCTCCCTGGAGCTGATCAAACAAATCATCGATATGAGGCAAAGGATATTTGTTCTTAACAGTGATATTATTCAAGGCTCTATAATCAATGCAAAGTCTCATAGAACCATCTTTCTTTTTAACAAATAAAACAGGATCACCCCATGGTGATGTGCTAGGTCTAATGAAACCTTTCTCTAATAAATCTTGCAATTGCTCCTTCAAATCTAAAAGTTCAATTTGTGCCATTCGATAAGGGGGTTTTGAAATTGGTTTAGCATCAGGAACTAAGTCAACAGTAAACTCAACTTCCCGATATGGTATTATTCTAGGAACCTCATCAGGAAAAGCATCAGGATACTCATTTACCACTGGCACATCATTAATCTGAACAGTTCCTTTATTTTCAACGACGTGTGCAAGGTAACATTCATTTCCATCTTTTACAAGTTTCTCGGCCTCTTGATATGTTATCAAAAGTAAGGGTTCATTCTTGTAAACAAACTGAAAGACTTTCTGAAAAGAAACTTCTTTAGCTCTACATTCAATCTTAGCATGGTAAATAGAGATCCAATCCATACCCAGGATAACATCAAACTCTACTAGAGGTAGAACAATATGGTTTGCAAGTAGGTTCTTTCCACAGATAAGGATAGGAAGATTCTTATAAATTCTTTTTGCCTCGACACTTCCCCCAGGTGTTTTTACCAAAAGTTCAGGAGTCATTTCTTGAGATAGTATTCCCATTTTACTAGAATAGGTTTCAGAGATGAAAGAATGTGTAGACCCCGAATCAAACAACACACTGGCATAATCTGAAAAAACAAACAAAGTACCTGATACAACTTCATTTGATGGACCGACATCTTCTGAAGTAGTTGCAAAGGATTTCACCACCCCTTTCTGCTTGTAGTCTAACTGCTTCCCATCACTCAAGCTCCTTGTCAGACACTCATTTTCATAGTGACCCATCTCATTGCACTTATAACATTTCACTAACTGTAAGTCAAATTTGTTCTTACTTTCACCTTGATCCTTTTCAGTGCAATCACGAGCCTTATATCCCATCTTACCACATCGGTAGCACTTTCCAGAATTCAGAAGACATTCCCCAGCATGCCTTTTGCCACATTTATCACAAACTGGAAACTTAGTTCTCTTACCATCAGACTTTTTTGAAGAATTCTTACCTTTCTCCTGCCACCTCGGTCTCTTCTTCTGCTGGTTGTTATAGAACACTTGGTCATCGGCAAACTCCATTTCCACCTTCTCAGCACATCGAACAAGCTTTTCATAACTTTTAAACTCACGAGAAGCTAATGCCCTTCGATATTTTGGCTTTAATCCTGAGTAAAAACGATTGATTTTACTATCAAGGCCTCGAATAAAATTTGGAGCATACCTTGCCAATCGAGTGAACCTTTCTTCATAAGCAACCACTGAGTCTTTCTCTTGCCTCAATTCCAAGAATTGCTTTTCCATCCTAAGTCGAACAGCCTTAGGAAAATACTTCTCAAGAAACATACCTTTGAATTCATCCCAGTCAAGAGCATCAATCTCATCGGCATCCCTGATATTTTTAACCATAGACCACCACTGACCTGCTTCACCCTCCAAACGGTAAATAGCAAGAATAACCTTTTGATTGTCTGAACACCCCATGACATCAAAAATCTTCTCCAGTGCTTTAATCCACCCTTCAGCTAGTACAGGGTCAGATGATCCTCTGAATGATGGGGGATGTTGCCTCATGAAATGTTCCACCACTGACATGTTCCTCTGCGGTTGATCTGCCTGATCTCATGCATGGATACCACCACCATTTATCGCTTGAGTCAACTGCGCCATTACTGCCACAAACTGTTCAGTTCCAATTCCGACCATTTCTGGATGCTGATTCGGAAGGTTATTTCCTTCTGTATGCCTTCCTAGCACTGCTTCCCTATTTCCTCTGTGGAAAACCATTCTGAACAAACATGTCTTAGATGAAGCAACATGGTAATCTTTAAATGCTATATCATTTAAAAAAAAATATTTTTGAATAATCATTTAATAGAATTCTATCTCCTAAAGTTATCTAAACCGACCTCTGATACCAACTATAAGGCCCCAGCCTTAAACCTTACTTAATCTTGAGTTATTACAAGATTACACATTGAGGATCTTTTCGGGTTTAGAGTTTTAGAGAATTAGATCATAAAACTTTCATTACATTCCACATATAAACAAAGTGGTTACATAAAGATAGTATTCTTCATTCCCATCAATGGAAACACATTTAAAATAAAACATGGATTATTTCTTGACACATCCTTGACTCTATCATCTTATCATGTACCATTCCCTTGACCTGTGAAAAACATTTCAAAAACTTGGGATGAGCATAAAAACTCAGTATGGGTTATAAAAAAAACATGGAAAGGAAACATGAGTTCATATATACATAAAAATGGAATCATACTTTACCCATAAAACATAGGCACTTTAACATACCTCATAAAATCATGAATAAATCATAGAAATCATAAGACATAAAGGTAACTTGAGGCATTCATAACATTCTTACGTAGGGAGTAACCCTCTTGGTTACGTTTGGAATACCCATCACAGTATATTCCCTAAAATCTCTTCGGATAAACCTTAACGTTTCACTCCTTCGCGTTACCCAATGCATTGGAGAGCTATAACAGGCTCACCCTCCCTTAGTTTATCACGGAACCACCCGTCTTCATAATAATGCCCAAGAACCATAACATAATCATATCACATAAAACATGCATAAAGGAAACATAACATTTCCACATTTCAATCACGAGATATCAATAAAACACATTGATATAATAAAAACATTATGAAAACCATTTTCAATACCAAAGTAAAACATGGTATTTATTTTTCTTTTAAAAAGAAGGTATGGCTTGTAGAGGAAGCTGAAACTCAAATAACGGTCACGACGGCGGAGAAGTCGTTGTCGCCGCATACGTACGACAAAAACATTCCCTTTTGTCATTTAGTAAACGCTTCGTATAAAAAAGATTCCTTTTGAATAAACGTAAAAGTCAAAGGGGTTTATACACCGTATAAAAGAAAGTTGTGTATAAAATAAAATATGCCTCAACGAAAGGAGATTGAGACGAAGTCCCACACCTCGTATCCGACTTGACCCGACCGTTCTTTAATCTCCTGAATAATAAACTTGAGTTAATATCTACTTTATTATGAATCTTTTTCAAGTTCATTATTCCTTTTATACCATGTTATGAACATCATGTAATCAGTTAAGTTAATAATGTTTATTTTGTCGGTATTTGGTTCTTAAGTCAAAAATAGACTTCTTACACTTACATGTTGTTAATTTGGTCAAAGGTTCACTATATCCAGAATGGTATTCATGATTTAGATATCATATATGTAATATATATCCAGTATATACATGAATTTACAATATTACATCACATTTAGAGGTAATAAATGAAATCCACCGTTCATGGAGACGGTAAGCCGTACGTACGCATGAACGCTACTTCCATTTATATTTCATATTTTCTGGAATGGAATCATAATGATATAAGAGTATATTATAAATCCAGTATAATAACATATATAATATCATTAACTTTATCCTTTACAAATCCCACATATGGTATTAACGAATCAAATCACTTTTAGGGGGCGGTAGTCCGCACTTCCTAAAATGAAGATATCGTGTTTTAACCATAATGGAAACCATAAAGGTATGCCCAAAATGAAAAAAACAGAAGCTTAAGGAAAACATAAACATATTATATATCATATATGAAAATAGTGACATCATAATGGCCACCTTTGAAGGTGTTAAATGAGTGTTGAACAATCATTGTTTCGGGAGGCAGAATTTCACCATCCACGGAAACCGTATGTTCTTTAACCATTTGATGTAGTTGTGTGAGAGTGTAGCTCAAATAAATATTATAACAACATCCTTGTATATTTAAGATACTGGTGTTGTTACAAAATAAGTAAATAAAAAGAGTTTAGGGGGTTGGAGAAGCAAAATAAAACAAATGAACATTAGAGAATGAATTACCTTAAAAAGTGTAACTCCTTTTGATTTGAGCCTAAAGGCTTCCTTTGAAAGGATTCTGCCCAAAGGGAATCCTCTAGGATGAGGAGAGGGATGTGGAGAGAGCAAATGGGAAGGGGTTGGCCGAGCCAAAGGCTTGAGGAGTGTGTGAAATGAGGTAGAGGTGGGGGCCTTTTATAAGAGGAGAGGAGGGGCACTTTTGGAAAGTAAAGAAACATTACTTTATTTGAAAATGTGTTTCGGTTTTAAAAGGTCCCACATTGATATAATTCGTGGATAAGGTGATAAGGGTTCGAAATCCACTCATACAATAAGTTTTTGACATGTGTAGTTCATAGATTTTACATTATCTTTCTATTTTATTTAAATCATCAAATAATGATGTCATCGCTGCATCATTATTATGTCATAAATAATTTAATTTATTTAATGTTTAAAAATTATAAAAAAACTACTATGATATAGGAAATCGTTTTAGCTTTCCAATTACTATTTATAATCAAAATTTGGACTTCTATAACCCCACTTAAAAATTGTTTTCGTAAAACATATTATGTTTGTGTCATTTTCACTTTAACATTAAATAAAAAGTAATTTATGTCATTTCCCAACAAAAGTGGATCCATGGGGTCCCCAAGTTGACCCATGGCATGTCATGGTCTTCCATGACACAACCAATGAGGTTGGAACATGTGTCTAGGTCATTTCATTTTATTAAAGTATTATTTATACCTTAAACTACCCTAATTACCACTAATCGTGATTAAGAACTTAATAAGTTACTATTCACCAAAAAATTATTATAATCTCATTGAACCACATTTTACATACTAATGACAACCATGTATGTCGGATTTTTAAAATTCAATACACATTAGTGGTAAACTTTCATTTAACTGAAAAATCAGTTTGCTTGATTACCACTTAGTGGTTTCACTATTCATCAAAAATTGAAGTTTTTTCAGAAAATTACCAAAAATTCACCCTAAGCTATATTTGATATTCCGAATTTAAAAATGAAGTCTATTTTACAAAATTCAAATCATATAAGTCACATTAATTAATTTAATAATTAATTCCCGCTGCCAGAGCAAAAAGCGTGTTTTTACAAAATAATAAGTATCAAAAGATTGACACCAGTTTAAGTCTAATTTCAAAGTGAAATTGATTACAATGACCACCATTGGATAAAATGGTAAAAATATATTCTAATTTCACTTCAAAAGAAATTCAAAACATAATATAATCATATAAATAAATTAGGTTAAAAAGAAGTTTTGATGTAAAATGCAGTATTTTTCACTATTCATTAAAAAATGAACATCGTGAGAAAAATACCAAAAATTCACACAAGGTAAATTTTGATGTCCCAATAATAAAGTATAAGTTTATTTTGACAAACGTAGTTTATAAAATTGTCAAAATATAGATTCAAAAATGGTTTGCCATCAAAAGGTAGTAAAACAATCTTTTAAGAATATTAGTTTATTCCATGCATAAGATTGTATTTATTTTCATTTTAAGCCCCTAAAACACTATCTTAAACATTAATAGACATGGATAAAAAATATCTATTATTCATTACTTACTTGGGATGTTACATTTTCTTTGTATAAAACCGTAGAGAATTAATGATTCCCTCATGATGCTATGAAATTGGAGCCATTTTTGGGGATAGTAATAAGATAGTTTTTTTAAATTTTTTAATTTTTTTTCATTTTAGTTTTTTTTCTTTATTTCAATTTCTTTATTTACATTGGGAGTGTTTGTGTTGTGAGAATCAGTTTTTATATTTTTTAAATGCATGGCCACAATAATCAATCAAAGAAAAAAGAAACCATCGAGGCCATTAACCATTCTGAAAAATAAAAGATATTAAAGTCAGTAAAACCGTGGAGGTAAATGAGAAAAATAAACCTATTAGAGTAATTCAAAGAGAATACTAATTGAATATTCTCAGTGACTACTGAAGGATGTCAAAAAAGGGATTGTAACCAGGCATCCTGGCACCCCCATTGTAGAAAATCACATAGATATCAAGCCTAAACTAATTTCAATGATCACTAAATTTGTGAAATTTACCATAATTTCACAAAAATATCCAAACAACCATAGAGTAAATTTTCTCGAGATCTAGGACACATTTTAATTCCAAAATATTTTAAGTGACATAGTAAGACTTCCTCTTATCTAATTTTAATTACATGATCGAGCTCAATATTGGATTAAAATCTTGCCTTCACATTCTATCACCACATGGGATGAGCTGGAATAAAACTTCCTCACCCACTTATTTGAACCTTATATGTCAATATACACAATGGTAACCATTAAATTTTTTTACAAATTAATGATGAATTTGTGTATTATGCCTAGGAACAATATAAGTATATTACTAGAAAATGACCCCATTACGTAATTAAGCTATGGATTCTAATCCAAATTTATACAGACGTTTTTCAAAAGGAAATAGATCAATTCTTGATAATTTATATGTATGATCATTAATTTGGAAATCACTTAAAGCAATCAATATCTTGTTAGATGAAATGGTGAGAAATAATTTCTTCTGGCATGGAGTATAACAACCCTGCTCTTTATTACACAATAAAAAAATGATTTATTACATGAACTCTTGAATTGATTAAAAATTTAATATTGAGAGGTCCAGAGTATTTGGAGCTTAAGAACATTACATAACATCTTAGAACATAAAACACACAACAACATTATTGAAAACTTCCTTTACATGACCCCTACATTCCCTCATACTTAACATTGCATGGGATAACCTGAGGACATGCACAAGAGAAGGATGAGCTATAAATCACGGTAAGGTAACAAACATGGAATAACATGAGGAATACAATAAATGTTAGTCAATAGACATATCAATGGAATATAAGAGAAACATAAACATAAAAGCATGATAAAGCATGATAATCATAAAATAGAAATGTGGCAACAACACTTAACATGGAATTAGCATGAGCCAAGGCTCATTGCATATGAAGCATGATGAAACCCTCATTGCACATGAATCACGAGTAAAAACTCATTTTACTTGAGTTATCATGAGTCAACACTCATTTAAAGTGACCTATCATGATACTATACTTTATCCAATTCATTGGAGTGCTCTTAGGGTGAACCCTTCTTAAACATTTCATTTCATGAATTAGTGTGCCAAATGGATCATATAACATGGAATCAATCAACATCATAAGTTATTCCATGATTAAGTAATATGGAAGAAATATATGAATGTACTATTCAATATGTATATGTTCATAAAGGTGAATACCCTAGATAGATACATGGGTATGGTATTCACTACGCAATGATCTTGACATGAAAAAATGTAGTGTAATTTCGGCAGCATAACGACGTGACAAAAGGATTCATGAAAATGGTTGATGATAGAGAAAATGGTGTATCATCATATTTACATGAAATGTACAGTAATAGGGTCATATAGATACATGTCCGAATAAACTTAATGGAATTTAGATGCATAATACAAAAGAATTACTTGGATGTAAAAGAGGAGAGAGAAATCCCTCTCGTAAATTCGAAATGGTAGCCAGTGTACATGGGAGGAATTAATAAGAAAGAAAGGGGTCTCCCAACATCCAAACATAAAGAGGAAAGTATGGGAGAGGTGATAAATCATACCCTAACATTTTTAATTGAAAACAAAAGGGCATAAAAACTTAAATAAAATTGGACAAAAATGATAAAGGAATAAATCCCTTACTTGGAATTGCGATCCTGAAGTCTTGGGAGAGTCTTAAGGGAGGCTTCTGGGAATATTGGGACACATTGGGAGGATTATAGAGATGGGATTTCATAGTTTTATCAAACACCTAAGGCTTTGATTGAAGATGAAGTGAGATCCTGGGTGGGTTTATATAGAAAAGGAGACGGAATTCTTATTTATTTAGGTTTGGGTCACCTCACATTAAACTAATCAATACCACAAACCAGCCCATGGGTTTTCCCATGGTTTATTCCAAATGGGTGTGGAAAACAATATTTAATAATTCCAATGGCCAAACATCTTAAAATAAAAGGTTTTCTTTGGTGGAGGTGAGTCACAATTTCAAGAAAATTCATTTAAAAAGTGAATATGTTTTATAACTCTTGTAGGGTCCACTAAAGTTTTTCAAAATAAATAAAACAGACCTAAAACCATAGTATTTTATTGTTAAAACACATATTAGATGAATATATCATTTATAGTATTTTATTACATCACTATTGGGTCATTATGATGTCATAAAACCCATTATATATTTAAACGATATTTATTTTTTTTACACAAAAATTTTACTATCTCAGAAAATTATGAAAAATTCACCATTGGATAATTTCAAATTCCTAATTCCAAAAATAATATTTATTTTATCTAAATAATTTTCTAAATAAGTGAATTTTTACTTTTAAAATATAAACTTACCTTTATAAAAAATTCATGGGTTTTGAAAAAAACAACTTTCAAACATTTATAAAAATTACAGTTGCATTCATAAAATTATATGATAATTTATATTTAATAAAAAGTAATTTTATAATAATAATAAAATATTATTTAATTCAAAAATCCATTAATTCGTCAAAATAGATTTATTTGTTGAATATTAACTAAAAATAATATTTGTGCTTTAAAAACAATTTACAAAGTAACAATAAATGAATACACATTCTTTATAAAAAATAATGTACACAGAAATAGTGTTAGGGTCTTGTTACATAACCCCTTATAAAACCCTCATAAGACCAAAGGGAAAGTTGTGAGAGGGTGACATACTCTTGGGGAGGCTCGGATAACAACGCCCAAGTGGTAATCTATATTAACTTCCACATCTCCCATAGTCAGTTCCACTCAAGCTTAATGTGTTCAAGCTCAGATTGGGCTTGGTTATGTGAGAACCCCAATTATGCCACATCCTTTCTGATCTCTGATAAATTGGATTCATATGGAGAAAGTCTACTGGATGAGGCCATCGCTTCCTTTGTCTGAGTAAATTGGATTTGTTAAAGCCCTATATTTATACTAATAATGTGATCACTATTCAACATCTATATTAGAAATGATCAGAATTCATAATGGTATTTTAAAATCAAAACATTAAAAAAAATAAGTCCTTACGTTTTAATAACCACAAGATGACATTTAAATAGACCAAGAGGAATTTTCATTAATTAATTTTTGGGTTGTTACAATCTTCCCCCCTTAAGAAATTTCTTCATCAAAAATTTCCTTTTCCCACTCTAAAACAAGTGCGGGTAACTCTGCTTCATCACTTCATTCGATTCCCACATTGCTTCTTCGAAGCTATGGTTTTTCCATGACACCTTGATGAGGGGTATTGTCTTTTTTCATAGAACTTTTTCTCTATGATCTAAGATCTTCATTGGTTGATCCTTGTAAGAAAGATCATCCTCTAGATTTACTACCTCTAAAGAGAGTACATGTGAAGGATCTGGTATGTACTTTCCTAAGAAGGATACATGAAATACATCATGTACTTTGGCCATGGTAGGTGGAAGTGCTAGTTGATAGGACACAACCCTGACACGATCAAGAATCTCGATAGGGCAGATATACCTAGGACTTAACTTCCCTTTATTTCAAAACCTCATGACCTTATTACACGGGGTTATGTGTATAAATACCATGTCTCCGACTTTAAACTCAAGGACTTGTCGATGGTTATCTGCATAACTCTTCTGTCGACTCTGTGCTACCTTGATATGCAGCTGAATGGTTTTCACCTTATCCACTATTTCTTCGAACATTTCCGGTCCTAGAAGCTAATGCGCACTAACTTCATCCCAACATACTGGTGTTATTAACCTCTTCCCATACAGGGCTCATAATGTGCCATTCAGATGCTCGAGTGGAAACTGTTACTACAGGATAATTCAACCAGAGGAAGATGTTGATCTCAACCACCTTCAAATTCCATTGGACATGATTTTAACATATCATCTAGTGTTTTAATAGTTCTCTTAGATTGGACATCAGTTTGAGAATGATAGACCGTAATGAAGTTTAGTTCAGTATCCAGAGAATGTGGAAGACTGTTCCAAAACAAAGAGGTGAATCTTGGATCTCGATCAAATACAATAGATAGAGATACTCCATGCAGCCTTACCACTTCCCTGATATATATCCATGCCAGTTGATCCAATGAGAAATCCTTCCGAATTTCAATAAAGTGTGCAAACTTTGTAAGACGATCCACAACAACCTAGATTTCATTATTGCCTTTAGATGTCTTCGAAAGTCCGGTGACAAAGTCTATAGTGATTTTATCCCATTTCAATGCTAGTATGGGTAACAGTTTCATCATCCCCTTAAACTTTTTCCATTCCACCTTCGCTTGCTGACACACCAGTCACTTTGATGTAAATTCAGAGATCTCATTCTTCATATTATCCCACCAATAATGCTCTCAGAGATCTCGATACATCTCTGTGTTTTTTGGGTGATTAGAGAAATTCGAACTATGTGCATCATCCATTAGTTTCTTCTTTAGATCTGGAATTGATGGGACACATAGCCTTTTCCCAAATCTCACAATTCCTTATTCATTAACACTGAACTCTGAGGATTTCCCTTTTTTGATAGCTTCTACTTTCTTCTGAATTACCACATCATCATTTTTAGCATCGTTTAACTTTTCCAAAAGAGACATTTGAGCAATAATTTGTGAAAGGATTTATGATGTTCCCTTCTTTATGATTCCCATGTCCATCTTCATCAAGTATAGGAAAAACCTTATCAATTCTCATCAATGATAGAATTACTGGGTCCTTTCTACTTAGAGTATCCACCACCTTATTATATTTCTGAGGGTGGTAATGGATTGAGGAGTCATAGTATTTGATCATATTTAACCATATTCATTGGTGCATGTTCACTTATTTCTATGTGAATATATACTTGAGGCTTTTTTGGTCCGTATATATTTCACACTTTCCCTCAAAAAGATAATTCCACCAAATTTTTAAAGTTAAGATCACCACAGCCAACTCCTTATCATGTGTTGGATAATTCTACTCATGAACATTCAATTGACCTAAAGGAGAGGAAATGAATTTTTCATTTTTCATCAACACACAGCCCAGTCCCTTCTTCAAAGCATAAATGAAAACAAAAAAAAGTTCTTCACTTGTTGGTAAAGTGAGCATGGGTTCAGCGATAAGACTCCTTTTTAACTCCTTGAAGCTTTCTTCACATTTAAAAATCCATGAAATCTTTACTCCCTTCCGAGTTATCTTGGTAAAAGGGTTGGAAAATCATGAGAAATTTCTCACAAATCATCGATAATATCCATCTAACCCCAAGAAGCTATAGATATCCATTACTGATGTTGGCCTAGACCATCCCTCAACTACATCTGTTTTGGAGGGATCTAAAGATATCCCATTGATTATGATTATATGACACAAGAATGAGACCTCCTTCAACCAGAATTCACACTTGTTTTACTTTGCATTGAGTTTCTCCTTCTGCAAGGTCTCTAGTATAGTTATTAGATGCTCCTCATAATCCTACATTGATTTGGAGTATATCAGAATACCATCTATAAATACTACAATAAATTTTCAAGGTAATCTCTAAATACTCAATTCATCAAGTCCATGAAGATTTCTGGAGCATTAGTGAGTCTGAAAGGCATTGCTAATAATTTATAGTTCCTGCATCGTCTACAAAAAGAAGTCTTGGGGATATCTTCCTTCTTTACCCTAACTTGATATTATCCTGAATGAAAATCCACCTTGGAGAAGTATTATTCTCTACACAGATGATCGAACCAGTCATCATTTCATGGGAGAGGATAATTGTTCTTTATTTTCATTTTGTTAATCTCATGAGAATCAATGCAAAGGAGCATTTTCCCATCTTTATTATTTATGAAGAGGACTGGTGCACCACTTGGGAATATAAACCCTTTATCCAGATTCTCATGTAGTTTTTTCTTCAACTCCTCAAGCTGAACAATATCCATTCTATATGGAGTCTTGGATATTGGCAACACCCTGGGTATACGATCAATTGAGAATTTAACATCTCTTATAGGAGGTAGACCAGAAAATTCCTCAGGAAACACTTCAGAGAATTCCCTTACAATAGTCATGTCTTCAAGGATAGTTGCCTCCTGAGACTCAATCATCTGAGCTAGATATGTGTTCTCATAGGGAAGTAATATCCACGCATGAGATGATGGAGCTAAAGAAGATTCATCTTCCTCCTAGCACTTGTATGGAATCGGGGGTCGATTCTCTACATGGAGAGTGATTTCCCTCTCATGGAAATTTATGTTGGCTCTATATAAGGAAAGACAATCCATGCCATGAATTGCATAAAATTCCACCAGAGGGAGTATGAAAAGGTTCTCCGGGAAATTCAATCCACATATTATGGCAGTGGAGGAGTTATATTCATGGGATGAAATGATTTCCCCATTTTTTGTACTCACTTACATCTTTACTTCAACGATTTGTGGTGGTTCTGGAACTGTTCTACTAAAATTTTTGGATATAAAGGAATGTTTAGAATCTAAATCCAAAAGCATGTTCACTATTCTTGAATGAATAACTAGTTCACCTGTCACCACTTCATTCTTGGGGTTCACTTTGGCAGCAGTGATGGAAAAATCTCTCCCTTGCTACATTGGATGTTGTTGGCTACCTTTGAAAACCCTTGTCTTAGGGCACTAATTTGAAAGATACCCTACTTTTTTGCAGTTGAAGCAAAGAATAATGCATTGAGGGTTGATCATAGTGTTCCTCTCCTTCGTTATAATTGTTGGTTTTTCTTGCCGGTAGTTAATATTGAGGTTTCCTTCTCTTTCACACTTAATGGAATTCTTCATCCCCTTCAGGCAATTTCTAGGGTGCTTCTTTCTGCACCTTTGTCAATTGGTTACTAAATTTTCTTATAACCGTTGGATTTATCCATAGGACCACCAGAATTGAAGTCCACCTTATGCTTATTATCCTCTTGATACCCCTAATATTCCCATATCTCTATTTTGTCCTTAAGGGAACATCAGACAATTTACACATAGCTATCGAAGTCACGGATTGCTAGGGCTTTCCGCAAGCAAGGTATTATCCCACCAAAGAAGTGGTCAACCATGAATTCGAGGGTAACAACAAAGCCAAATGTGTATCGTGCAAGACTTGTGTGATGTTTTCCTCATACACTCTGATAGATTTTTCGCCTTTTTTTTATTGAGGTAAAGGGTGTCCCTTTCCATATTAAGCCGGATGGTGCACAAAAACTATTTATTGAAAAACATCTTCCAGAAATCCTTCTATTCCAACACCTCAATATCCTCCTCAGGCTTGGTATTTTCGATAAACGTCCACCATTGATCAGATTCACCCTCCATACGATAAGTATCCAGGAGAAACTTCTCTTTTCCAGAAAATTAAAGGATGGATAAGATATTTTCAATGGAGTTAATCCTTTTTTCGGCAATTGAGGGATCAGATGATCCATTAAAAGTAGGAGGCCTTTGTATCATGAAGCTCTCAATAGTGACTTGTTCTTTCTTAGGGGGGGGGGGGGGGGTTGAAAATTCCCCTTGACCCATGTCTCTATTCAAAGATTGAGTTAACTAAGAGATAACTGTGACAAAGTTCACGATTCCTACTCCCATCAGATTCGACATCTCATTAGCACAGTCATCACATTGATCTTCACATCACTTGTTAGCCCGATTCCTCTCATTACCGGCCATTGTCTGGAATAAAAGGAATGTTAGGGGAAACACTTAAAGGGTAATCCATGGACTAACTGATGACTTATAAATAACTTTTATTTCATTAACTTATGGATCCATAGGCCTCAACTTATGATATTCATGATCTATTTTCTAACATATATTCTTAGGAGAATTTTTTTATGTCCCTTAATAATGGTTTATACTAATCTTGTGAATTTACCAAAGCATATCACCCGGGACTGTCTAAACTAAGAGTGAAGTAAGGCCCATTGTTGTGCACCAGTTCCCATTCGAGTATAGCTCAAAGAGGTGTTTTCAGGTTTTACCCCTCGGATACAACTTTGCCAGATCCGCCTCTACCTGCTCGTATCCAGATAGGGATGTATTTTCTTGATAAACCAATTACTCAATACTCAACAATACTTATGGATGTTTTTATTATACTTATTATTGTCTCTAAGTTTTCACTAGGTTTTTATAATCCTAATCCAAAAAATAACTAAACCAATCCTCTAATACCAACTATGACAACCTTTCTCTTTATTACACACTAAAATATGATTTATTACAAAAACTCCTTACTTGATACAACATAGAAGATTGATAGTTCTAGTGTCTTTAGGGATTAGGAACATTAAATAACAACTTAGAACATAAAACACACAACATCTTTATTGAAAAATTCTTTTACATGACCACTACATTCCCTCGTACTTAGCATTGAATGGGATAACCTGAGGACATGCATAAGAAAATGGTGATCTATAAATCCCAGTAAGGGAATAAACATGGAATAACATGAGGAATAAAATACATGTTAGTAAATAGTCATATAAATGGAGAATAATAGAAACATAATCATAAGGGCATGATAAAGTATGATAATCATAACATGAAAATGTGGCAATAACACTTAACATGGAATTAGCATGAGCCAATGCTCATTTCACAAGGAGCATGCACAGACCCTCATTGCAAATGAAGCACAATTAAAACCTCATTTCACCTTATTTATCATGATTAAACACTCATTCCACATGACATATCATGATACTATACTTTACCCAATGCATTGGAGCACTATCCGGGAACACCCTTCTTAAATATTTCATTTCATGAATAAGTGTGGCATGTGGATCATATAACCTGGAATCAATCAACATCATAATTTATTACATGATTAAGTAATGTGGAATAAATACATGAAAATAAAATTAAATATGTATATGTGAATAAAGGTAAATACCCTTGATAGATACATTGGTATGGTATTTACTACACAATGATCTTGGCTTGAAAAAACGTGGTTCAATTTTGGCAGTATAACGACGTGACCTAAGGATTCATGAAAATGGTTGATGAGAGATAAAAGGGTTTTATCATCATATGTAAATGAAATGGATAGTAAGTGGGTCATATAAATAAATTTTCCAACAAACGTAATGGAATTTAGATGCATAATAAGAAACAATTACTGGGATGTAAAAGAATAGGGAGAAATCCCTCACGAAATTTCAACATGGTAACGGGTGTACATTGGAGGAATAAATGACAGAGAAATGTGTCTACCATCATCCAAAAATAAAGAGGGAAGTATGGGGGAGGCAAAAAACAATACCCCAACATTTTTAATTAAAAAAAGGGCATAACAACTTAAAGAAAATTGGACAAAATGAGGAAGGATGAAATCCCTTACTTGGAAGTGCGATCCCAAAGGCTTGGGAGAGTCTTGAGAGAGGATTCTTGGGAGCATGGGGAACCTTGAGAGGATTATAGAGAGGGTATGTAAGGGGTTTTTTTACTCCAAATTCTTTGAATAAATAGTAAGTGAGACCTTGGGTGGTTTTATATAGAAAAGGAGAGGGAATTTTTTATTATTTAGGTTTGGGTCACCACACATTAAACTAATCAATAACTCAAACAAGACCATGGTTTTTCCCATGGGGTTTTTGAAAATTGGAGTTTAAAACAATATTTTAGAATGAAATTGTCCTATACTCTTAAAATAACATGGTTTCTTATGTGGAGGTGAGTCACACTTTCATGGAAATTCATTTAAAAAGTGAAAATGTTTTATAGCTCTTGGAGGGTCCCCTATATTTTTTAAAATAAATAAAAAAAAACCTAAAATTAGATTATTTTAATTTTAAAACATATATTGGACAATTATATCATATATAGTATTTCATTAAATCACTATTGGGTCATTATGATGTCATAAAACACATTATATATTTAAATGGTATTTATTTTTTTACCCAAAAATTCGACTGTCTCATAAAATTATGAAACATTCACTATTGGATAATTTAGAAATACTGATTACAAATATAATATTCATTTTATCTAAATAATTTTTTAAATATGTGATTTTTTTACTTTAAAAATAAAAACTGGCATTTATCGAAAATTCATGGGTTTTGAGAAAAATAACTTTCAAACCTTAATAAAAATTACAATTGTATTCATAAAATTATACGATATTTTATATTTAATAAAAAGTAATTTGATAATAATAATAAAATATTATTTAATTAAAAAATACATTAATTCATATAAATATATTTATTAGTTTAATATTAACTAAAAAACTATTTGTGCTTTAAAAACTATTTACAAAGTAATAATAAATGAATGAACATTATTTATACAAAAATAATGTACATAGTAATAGTGCTAGGGTATTGTTACATAACCAATTATAACACCCACACAAGACCAAAGGGTAAGCTGTACAATGGTGAAAGACTCTTGGGGTGGCTCGGATAACAACGCTCGAGTTTTAATCTCTATTAACTTCCACTTCTCCTGTAGTCAGTTCCGCTCAAGCTTAACGAGTCCAAGATCAGCTTGGGCTTGGTCAAGTGTGAATCCCAATGATTCCACCTCCTTTCTATGCTCCGAAAAAATGGGCTTCGTATGGGGAAAGTCTACTAAATGAGGCCATCACTTCCTTTTTCTGTGTAAATTGGAGTTGTTAAAGACCTATATTTATACTAATTATTTGATCACAGTTCAACGACTATATTAAAAATAGTCAAAATTCATGATGGTGTTTTAAAATCCAAAACATAAAACAATATAATTCCTTATGTTTTAAATAACCACAAGAGGACATTTAAATAGACCAACATGAAATTTCATTAAAGAATTTTTGAGTCATTATAAGAAGAATAAACATAACAAAAATACATTCACTCAGTCAACAACAATGAATGGATGGTGGAACATCTGGAGTCTTTGAAAACAATTATGGAAATCATGTTGGTTTAGCCGAAAACCACCATGTTATGTGTATATAATTTTTAAATTATACTGATTATAATCAGGGTAATCAAATTCATTGCTGACTATCTCAACAACCACAATAACACGGGCAAGAATTTAAAAAAGACCACAAGGGTTCACACAACAATAACCTTAAGGGACTATATGGATAAGCCTGGTCCATTTATTGAAAGATATGCTAGAAATATTCATGGCTTCTTCTAGGGTGGTACTCAAGGAAATAAAAGAAGGATCATCGAACCAAAGAGCCATATTACAGAATCTAGAGCTTCATGTTCGCCAAATTTCTGATCAGCTTAGAGAAAGACCTAGAGGAACACCACCAGGATTCCCTGAAGTATGTCCACATGAATATTTGAAAGCTATATATATATTTAAATTGGGATGAAAACAAAATTAAGTGGTATAGATTTTTTAAGACGACCACTAGTGGAATAAGGAGAAGAAGAAGCACCTCAGTACAAGCCAAGATTACCTTTTCAAGACTGAATAGATCAAGAAACGAACAACATGTAGAATGGTAAATTTATGGAAAACATAAAAAAATTGTATATTAATATATAATTTGCATTGTTTCTTTTGAAAATTCCATTATTTAAAAAAGTCGTAAAAGAGATTTAATCTAATAAGAATAATCTTGAAGAGATTGGTACCATTCCACTAACAAAGTAGTTTTTAGCGATGATATCTAAGGACCTACCTATGAATAAAATTGATCCTAGTATCTTTTCAATACCAATATTAATCAGAGATAAAAATTGTGTAAAATATTTGTGTGACTTAGGTTCGAGTTTTAATATCATGTTGTACACAAATTTCAATAGTTTGGGACTAGATGGATTGAATCCTAAAAGAGTACTTCTTCAATTAGAAGACTCAAAAGTGAAATCCCCAAGAAGTGTCACAAAACATATCTTAATCAAGGTTGACAAGTTCATTTTCCCCATATATTTACTAGTGTTGGATATGGAAGAATAGAGAAATCCATTCATTCTATAAAGACATTTTTTTTACCATAGGACATGCACATATTGATGTTTAAAGTAGAGAAATCTGTTTGAGTGTTGTAGTGATCAAGTAAGTTTCAAAATCCACTTGTAAATGAAGAAAAATGATGTGAAATATGATAATGAGTTTGGAGAAGAAACTAAACATGATGTTTAGGATGCCACTATGATTGAAGAGGTACATGAGTTAGATACTGTTTTGTAAGACGATTCTTAATTGAAGAAAATAAAGAAGCTAAAGACCAAATTTTTGACACTAAATGTGTGACCAAATACACTAAATTTGATAAAAGACAATTTGTATGTATGGTATAGTAATTTATATTTAGTTAATTGGGATTTAGGAAGAAATGGCGGGTCGGTCCATTAGATTTAAAGAAATTACTATAACTAAGGATAATTAAGTTGTTCTGAGAACAAGGACATGGGCCATCCTATGTGGATAAGAAAAAAATAAGACTATTGATATACCCCCAAAATGATATAAATTACCAATAATCTATCACATAAACTTATGTTTAATAAGGCATTGTCGAGCCAAAAACTGTAAAAAAAATATCATCTCCGAGGAAATGAATGTTTTTTTCCTTTATTTATTTTCTATGTTTATAGGAATGCATGATATCACTCAAAATATTATAAAATTAATTGAAAATGGATTTTTATTTCACATATTTATTTACAATTTGTAGGACCATCACGACCTGAGGCAACAACATGAAGTAAGATTCAAAAGAAGAGGATGCAGCAAAATTACATGTCATGAATGGAAATTACACGCCGTGAATCTTCTATAGGTAGAAACTTCACATCAATGATTGAATAAAATATTTAAAGGGGATTAGTAGTTTAAGTTATATATTTTCTACTATATTCTCCACATTTAATTATAGTCTTTAACTTCTAATTTCATGCCTTACACTTTATTCTTTCTTCAATAAACTGAATTTGGAGATATAAACTACCCAAGAGAATTACCATTCCTTGAAATTTAAATTTATTTGTTAATAAATTTTTAGGAGAAAAATGGGATAAATAAATAGTAGTGATAACCATTTGGATTAAGATTTGACAAATAATTATTTAGGGGGCATGTTGACCATTGTAAATGAATTTTTTTCTGAGATTTGGCCCTGTTCTAAAGTTTTGATATTTACATTCATTGATTTAATTATTCGTATTAATTTCCATGATTAATTGTACCAACCATTCATATCAGTATCAAGATATCCTTTAAGACTAATATTTCCATTAATTCTTTTGTATATTTCTTGAGAAACTTGGGAAGGTTTTCCTCTAGAAATTTCTTTACATTTTATTGAATCTATGATTTAATAGAGTTAATTTTCAAATTATTGAAAATTATTTATAGTTCACCTTATAATGATACCCACATTTCATTAATTCTTTTTAAGCTCGTAGAAGCCATGTACAACCTTGTTAGGAACCTAACCATGTTACAAGACAATTTTATCATTTCCTACCTTCCTCTAAATATTTTGTATGATTATTAAACATAAGAGAGAGGGAAATGTAGAATAGTAGAAGGGAAAAATATTTTTTGATGAAAAAATTAGGTTGAGATTCCATGGTATGTGGCGAAGGAAAATTCATTGAATTTATTGGACACCCTCTTAAAAAAAGAGAAAAAATTGGATTGTTTCTAGGGAAATTCAAAAATCACCATTTACATGACCATTGATATTGTTATAACTATTATAAATAGTGTTGTTAGGAGAGCATTAGGGGTTGGGTGGTGGATGTGTAAATTTCCCTAGCACAAATTTCAAAAAATAAAAGAAAAAAAAATTAAATAATAGGGTGCGTAATTTATTACACTTAATGTATTTACAATCATTTTTTGAGATACATAGAGAAATAAGACTTTTATTAAGTTTTTTTATTATCATGCAATGTAATTTAGAGTTGAAAAACCTTTTTAAGGCTTAATTTATTTACATCATTTAGCTATCTTCCTAAGACTCAAATTCATTGGATTATAAATGGTTAATCCCTCATGATTAATTTTTATTCTATATTTATGCAGTGGAGATTTTAGATTCCTTGAAAACCCAAGTTATGTTACATGTTCTTGAGGTATAGGCTGAACTCTCTATTCATTAGTACCCTGATGATGAGCCAAAAAATTCAATGTGAGGTAAATTATAACTCTAATGAATACTAATAATGAATTGAAAATTAAAAATTCATGAATGAGAAGGTTTGGATTTTTCAAAATAAGAAGATTAAAATATAGGATTTACTTGTTTCTTTGAAAAATGTGGTGTTGAATAATTTTCAACATGTGATGCCTAAAAATTTAATTTTCCATTTGGTCAATTTATTTTATTGAAATTTAATTTGAATCATATTAAGGTGAACTTATTTTGTAGTATGTTTAGATTATATCCTTGAGGACAATTATGAATTCAAGTGTGTGAGAGTTTTATGACACTATTCCATGCATATATTTTAGGGCGTTTTAATATTTTAATTTATGTACATAATTGATTAATCTTTCCAATTTGTGAGAAATTTGAATTTTTTTATTTTTTATGGTAGGATACAATGAATATTTAGAAATTGAATGAAAATAATAATATATTTTAGTTAAAATAAATGTTGTGATGTGAGCAAAGTGAAACGACAAGATACCATCTTTTAAGGATGATCATGGAGCACTTCCGGGCAATGAAATTGAAGAACCAAGAAAAATGAGGCTCCCAATGCATAAAAATGTAATTAAACATCGTTTTATCTTTGGAAACTTGTACCAATTAATGTGGTGAATCTAAGGACACGTCGTGATTCAAAGAAAGACATCACTAAAAATTATACATGGTGTAACCGATTTACATGTTATCTAATTTCCCAGATAGGAATATTTTAACCAGATTCACCAAATATTTTTTTTTGGAAAACAATTTCATATGGGACTCACCCTTGACCAATATTGGACCATTAAATTATGGAATTAATTAATCATAGATCCTAGATGAAGAATATAAAATAAGGGTTATGCTACTACTGTTGAGGGAATTCAGATCTAGATCCGCTGGTGACTAATGCTTGGAGTGAGAAACTATACCCTCCCCAAGTTCTTACTTAGTTTTGTTTAGGAATTATTTTGTTCTTTCATCATTTTCTCTCATCACTAGGATGATTAGGTAAACCCTACATTTTATTAGGGTGATGTAAAAATAAGGGGAAGGTGCATTATATTTATTTTATCTCATTTATGTATGTACTTGGGTAGTTGCAATTCATATTTATCTTCCAACACCTTTCTTTTTGTTATATGATGGCCATTGACAATTGAATTAAAAAATAAAATTAAAACTACACAACTAATAACCCTAAAGGAGAGATTAAAATTGTCAACTTTAGGTGAAATCGGTATTAAACATGTTCATGAGACAAACTTTATTCAGTGAAACTCTAATTTACCGAAAAAATGGAAATAGGGTATTGCTACATTGAGGAGGGGATACCATGACAATTGGATCATCCTCATCTCGAATATGAAACTAATCATGAATTAATAAATATGCTTTCTAAAATCACATTACACAAGAACACTGAAATTACTAAAACCATAAAGCGCTTTCAAAATATGATCACAAACAATCAATCTTCTTAATTTTCATTCTTCTTTATTCAAATAAATTAAAAAAATATATTTTCATCATATTTGTTTTTCAAAATTAACAAAATTAAGGCTTCTGGAAATCTAATTAAACTAATTTCACCATATTTGTAGGTTTGACCTCAAACTTTCTAATTAATAAATTTTAATTAATTGAGCATCATAGTTTGAGTTTTTAAATTCATATTTCATAGAAATATAGGGAATTGATAACGACCCATGTGGATATCAGTTATCAATGGATTAATTTTTGAAAGTTACTTTCATATAAACCCATATTGCAAAAATTAATACTAAAAGTTCATTTAAAAATGGAAAATTGGAAAATTAATGGTTACCCAAAGTAACTCATAACTAGGTTTCAACATAGAAGAACATGGGAAGAAAGTGAAAACATGGACATAGAAGAGAAATCTGACTATCAAGTGTTAACAGAGAGTGATAGAGAACATGTTTAGGGTAAATTTAATGATTACAAATCCATAACACAAAGAGGCCAGGAAAGGTTGATTGATATTATCAATAATGATGATAAAAGCACAAAATTTTATTTCAATAACCTTTTACTAAAGTTCAAAATTTTCATGAGAAGATATACTTACTTGGTTTCATCACAATATCACCCTTTGTTCCGCCTTAATCAATTTCCAATTCATCCCTTATTCAAATAAATCCAGGTGAATGTTTCGTTTATGAAATTTTTTAAAATTCATAAGATCCATAAGTAGAATGGTTTTTCATTCCATCTAACTTTATCACAACAAAAAATTTATCACAAATTATCCCGTATTCAAAAATCCTCACATGGAGTGATAATAATTTAGTATTTCAATCCTCGTCAAATTTGTAACATAAAACAATTCCTAAATGGATCTCATTTTAACCCTTAAAAAGACAACACTCAAAATATTTAGAAATAAGGTCACTAAATTTCTCAAAAACAGTTTAGCATTGATCCCCCATATATCATAAAGTATCACTTGTTTTTCACATACCAAATATGGGAATACCTTCCTATGGAATTCTCTTAAAAATCATAATTACCCTAAGTACTTATTGAAAAAATTAATTTTATATTATTCATCATATAATTAGATATATTCCATATGTCTAAAATTGTTATAAACTCCATTCGTGATAGAATAACCCACTTTTCCAAAAAAATCCTTAATCAATTCCATGGAAATCAGTACCATAAAAATATCATTATCCAAATATCATTATCTCAACATTAGGAACATGTTAAGGGTTATATTTCCCTTAATATTGATATTCACATGAATATAACCTTTCTATTAAAATAACTTTTCTAAATCTTCATCCCCATTATACATATCCATTTAAATCCTTAATGAAAAACTTATACTGAAAATACTTATATATTTCATGATTCATATAACATAATATTTGAATTCCAAAACATATACACCTTAATCATCTAAATTTATTCTTAAACCATTACTTTGGATTCATCATCATATTCTTTCCTAGAATATTAAATATGAATCATGAATTAAGGTTCCTCAACATAAATCTAATCAGTCATCTTTTTTAATGTAAAAAATACTTTCATAAAATTACATACATTTCATATGTCATTTACAGTCTCTTTTTCCTCAGTTTTATTACTAATACTCATACCACATTCTAGATTCGATTAATGATATTTCCATTTGGGACCTTGATATGAATAATTACCATAAATTACCCATATAAAACATTCAATATCAACCCATTTCCTTCTAGTTCTTACTAATATATAAAACCAGAAAGCATAGTGTAAGAAACACTTATAATAGAATAAAAACACATGATCAAGAAAAATTAATTATAGGGTTCCAAAATCATGACACCTACATTTAAATCAACAACACATTAAGCTTATTCGTAGATATATCCCTAGAAAGTTTCTTATAAATATCCCCAATGATGTAACTAAATTTTTCTCATCTGGTTTTCCAAAGGTTGACAAACCTTTTCTCTAATACCAACTATAACGACCCAGGATTTTCATACATGGATATTACATCCTTTTAGATTAATATTAATTACATTACACAAAAACATTACTAAGTACTATTATAGTTTTGTTTCTTTGGAAACTTGGAACTCATTCTTATAATCTAGTTAATGATCTTCAATATTTCCCATAAATACCATCCTGTTTAGTACTCCTACTTAAAAAATTTCTTTATAAACTAAGGAAAGGAAGGATAAGAAAGGGTGAGATCAGATACTCAATAAGGGTAATCATAAAAGATAAATAAGCATATATTAATCATAAGGGTATAAAAATAAGAACATAAAATTTTACATGAGAATATTTCATATCAAATATCATAATCTTGAATCATGGAATTAAATATTGGCAATTCATAAGACATGAATATTAATAGAGTAAAGAGCATAAACCATGAAATCACAACATAGGAAGAAGACATGAAATTTTTAGAAGACACATAAACATGTAATATTATTCCATATAAGTTATGTACTTGTTCCAAGATTTAACAGGTCACTTCGTGGGGGCTTCACCTACTGGGAGGGACATGAAACCATCACTGGTTTTCATGCTTTCCTTATAGTGGATCAGGTCTCCCCCTCTTTCCCACAATGCATCCATCCCATCGAATTGTTTCCCATAGTTATTTTTTGAGATATAAATTATTACCTAATTAATTAAAGGGGGATATAGGTCACACATGTTAAATAATGAAACCCTTACATTTTGTTTTCATAAGAACATAAATCATATCAGAACCCATAAAAAGAATTGGGTTTCATAAAAATTTCATTATAACATAACTCATAGAAAACTAAAAAAATTCACAAGTATCAATCCATTATAAATAGAAATCATTTAGTGAAATAAAAAGAATGTAATCATTGGATTATTTACATAGTAAAATAATTATAACAACAAATAACACTATCTTAGATAGAAAATGATTTTTAATGATTACATGAAATTATTCATAAAGAAAAATATATTTTCCATCTTGAAAAATTATTTTTTAGTCATAAATCATTTAGAAAACAGTTTTCATCGAAAATAAACTTTTAAAAAATATAAATTAATCTTTTAAAACCATTTTAAACATATTTGAAATCATTTTCCATGAATATTCATAATATATCTTTTAAAATACTTTTAACACATTTTTTGAAAAAAATATTTTCAAAGAAGATATATTTATAAAATAAGAGATAATAACATTAAATAAATCTTATAATATCATGAAAATAAGGATATTCGTGATAAAATATTTCAAATATAAGTATATATACCTCAAAAAATAATACAGGTGAAAAACATAACATGTTTCTTAAAGACGAAAAATTAAGACAAAATTACCTTATTGATTTGGTAATGTTTGAACCCTAATCCTCATGAAGAGAGATCATAAAATGGATATTTAAATAAAAATAATTTTGAGGATAAATATCACAGATTAAATTCACGTGTAGTATATACACCACACAAAATAAATGCGTGGTGAATATGGAATAAGTCTCATAGAAATAAATGTGAGACTAGAAACCCCCTAACTACTAGTGTATCTTTTGTATCATGAGCCCTGTGAAAGAGTAAAATAAATTTAAATATTGAATATAATTAAATAAATTAAATTAATTATATAAAATTTCATATTTTATTATATAAATCAGATAATAAGAATAAGTGGTTAATATAACATAGATCTCATAGAAATAAAAGAGAGATGAGAAAACACTTACCATAAGTCATGACACCATCATACAGAATAAAACCTCTTGTAAAATAAATATAATTTTATTATACATATACGATAGAACCATATTAATATATATTATAAAATATATTATTTAAAAATGAATTTATATTACTCTCTTATTAAGAATTCCAAGTTTATGTTATGTTTCAGGTTATAACCACTTTGTTTCACGTACATGTTTTGACTTGTTATTCTTAGAAATCATACTCAAATCATTATTTAATAATTTCCAGAATGATATAAATGAAATAAATATCATATATATTCATTATATATATATTTATAACAATATATAAAACATATAAATAGAAAATTAAATACACCATTTATGGAGACGATTGGCCGAACAAATGCGTGAACACCATTTCTATTTTGTTTTCATATTGAAAGAAAACTAATAAATCACATATATGTATATGTATAATATAATTAAAAGAGAATTTATATTTCATATATATCATATAACCTCACTAAAACATACCTTAATACATTCCATGAAAATTATGAATGAATCACATCGCCTTGAGGAGGCAGTTGTCCACACCTCCACAAACAAAGTTATTGTATTTCTACAAAATGGAAGGAATAATTGTATGCCATATATAATAAATAAAAAATCATAAAAAATCATAAATATTTTATATATAATATAAAAACATAAATTACATCATTATTTACAATCTTCAAAGGTGTAAATGGAAGAACGAACGACATCGGTTTGTGAGGCAGTAGTCCACCGTACAAACAAACATTGATTGCATATCCAATTCGATGGGTGTGTGTGTGAGTGTTGGTAGAAACCTTAATATAAAAAATTTAAGTATATTTAAGAGACTTATGTTACTATATAATAATTAAATAGAAATAATTTAGGGGTTTTGGAGAATAAATAAAACAACAACTTTTGTTGATGAATGTTACTTCTTCTACTTGTATCTCTATTTTGTTTTCACCAAAGGACTCCATTGGTTGGTTATCTAACCAATGTAATGATTCTATAATAAATTATGTAATTTTTGATGGAGATTTGTAATTATTTTTGATGATCCAAATATGTTATGATTTGTGAATCAAAGAGAAGAAGAGGTTCCCTTTTATATGAGAGGAGAGGGGATGTTTTGGAATTTCTTAAAAGATTAAGTTATAATAAATTAAATCTCAATCAAAATACCCCCAAAATGAAATTGATTCAATTAAAATATATTATAAGGTTTTAATATCATTATAAAATATATTTTAGACATGTTTCTGTGTTATTATAAATCTTATCATTGTGAATAACCCTTAATTAACCCATTTTAATTTTAACTACGGTAACAAATATTTCTATATTAAGATGACTTAATTTTTACTTATAAATATTCAATTATATTGTAAATAGACAATTTATGACAATTTATACCACATATAATCCCATTTTTCTTTATTTAATATTTTTATTATTTATATATAATTAAATACAATATTTGTTTATAAAATATTATAAGTGCCAATTTTAACACTATTCATTACATTGAATTTAAGAAGCTAAACAAAATATGATAACTTCAAAAACAAATTAATACTCCCATGACATTTCATATTATACTAAAATATTATTTTATAATGTTAAATAAGTAAATTCAATTTCTTTTAATATTTATAGTATTATTTAACTTATTGTTTTATTAATTGAATAATTACTACATCATTATTTTTTAATTATTTATGGTGATTGCTTCCTCACAAAAATTTAAATTAAAATTTCATGATTTTTATAAGATATTTATATTTAATAATAATATAAATAGTCGATCATATCTTTTATTTAACCCTATATTAAAAATATTATACTTTTTAAAAGAAATAGTGGGATATTTTGCCACTCCCTTTGATTTTAATAATATATAAGTCATTTTCATGGAAAAGTGTCCATTAAAAAAATTAAAATTTGAAAATTATATTTTAAGGGTCGAATACAAGTCGTCCTATAAAATTTGGGTATGTTTTAGGGTAGTTTTATAATATTTAAAATATTAATCTTACCCCTAATTAATCGATTTATCCTTAATATTGATAATAAAAACTTCTGAAGACAATATTCATATTTTCCAAAAATAAATGTGGAATATTCACTCAATTTGTAAATTATGATTCCAAATATGGAATCAATTTTTAAAAATTTAAAACCCATATTTTTCTAAAATTAATCTAAAAATAATCATGTTGTCCGAATGAGAAAATAAGTTTTTAATGTGAAAACATTCAAAAATTGAAATGTTTTTATATCCAAATACAACATGAAATCAATTAAAATGGCCCAAATTGGATTAATAAATTTAAAATTATACTAATTATACATTAAAAACAATTCTATTCATAATTTAACTTTAAAAATAAGTTATATGAAAAAGTAGTTTTCAATTAAAATTCATTATTTTTCATTATTAATCAAAACATTAAACTTCTCATAAAAATAAAACAAGTTCACCATAATTAAATTTGGATATTTTGATTTTAAAAATTAAGTTAATTTTTTCATATAAAAATTATAAAACTGTAAAAATTTGTATTTGAAATGGGTTCTCTATTAAAATGTGTTACAAATAGCCTTTTGAAAAAATTACATATTTTTATTCATAAAATTGGATTTATTCATAACTTATTCATGTCAAATATTTTTGATGAGTTTCAAAAAATTTGATTGAATATGTAATATATAAATTATATTAAAAACATTCATCAATAGTAATTTGTTTAATTTATTAAGATAAAATTGTGTTTGTACATATTAAATAAGTTTTCTTAGCAATGAGATTTATTTATTTTCAAAAAGTTATTATGTTTTTATAGTTAATTGATAACCATAGGATTCATTTTATTTAAATATTTAAATCTTGTTTTCATAATTTAGTTATTTTTCTTTTTAATTTCCATTCCAACATCGTGGAAGTTCCTATAATAATATTTTAATAAATAAATTAATAATATATTGTAGTTCAGCAAAAACCAATATTACGTGTAATGAAGCTATCGAAAGAACTCAACATTTTGTGCAACACAATAAAAACATTTTGGTATGTGTACTGCAACATAATCTAAGTGTTTCATGTAGCGCATGCCTAATTTTTTGGTGCGTATAACGCAAGACAAAATTATTTCTATCGTATAAAAAATATATATTCCGTATTGTGTGAAATGATAAATATCATAAAGATTTAATTAATTTGAAAAAAAATCACAAAATCATGGGGTATTACATTTAAGGACTTGTAACTAGGACCATGATAACCCTAATGTGAATTGATATTCCTTACATATGTAGGGTCATTATTTACCAAAACTCCTAAGACAACACAAGCTATGATCGATATGAGAAAAAAGGAGTGGAAAATGTTTTTTCTACAACACAAAGGGGATAAACAATAATGATAGGATAATTTGGATTCTGCAGTGTCTATGAGAAGATACATGATCTATGTATCTCTACATATCTAATCATAATTAGAACAAATCCACACCTAGTTATTGAAAGGTTCTGTACAAAGGGATGACCCAAAAACATAGAGGGGATAATTATTTATTTCTACGGATGAGATCAATATTGTAGATCCATATGTCACTATATATAAAAATAAAATGAGAATCAAGCCACACATAATTCTTTAGGAGATAACAGAGTTTATTTTCATTCAATGAGAACGTTAGACATTTAGATTAACGTTTTATGGTAAAGACATTGGTCACCCGATGCGGAAGGGAAGTAGTACTATGGTTGACCCCAAGATTAGGGGTCCAAGAGTTAATAAATATCATGTGATCACTACTAGAAAATGGCTATATACCCACTGTTTCCCAAAACCATGGGTATAGGTATAGTACGAGAACCTTTATGTAAAGACTCGTAAAATTCAAGGGAATTTTTTTTCTAAATTTTCTTTGGGATTTTACAAGAACGCAGTTTCTGACGGCGCCTGATTCCGAGGCCTGGTGTGCCTAGAATTAATTTCCGAAGTTAGGCTCGAGTACGTTCAGTGAACGAATGATTGGGTTTTTCTAACTTTTGAACCGGTGCTCAGAATCGAATTTCGAGGGCACAGATGAAATCGCAGCGCTGGTAATTGCTTAAAAACACCTCTTCCGGAGTTGCGTTTTCTCAGGTGTGGTTTTTAAATTTTCCGGTTAAGTGAATGAATAAAATAAAATGGTGCGACCAATTTATTTTATTTAAGTCACTTAACCTATGTTAAGTGGATGATGTGGGACCCACAATATTGTACCCACTTGGTAGGATATTTTGTGAGGTGGGACCCACACGAGCCACTATTTCATTTCTTCTTAACTAACGCACCCGCACACCTATTAATGAAGTCAAACCGTGCGTTTATTCTGGTTAAGAAACGCCTCATTAATTTGGGCAGTTAAATCATTACAATTAATTCATTAAATTGACTTTTTCTTTTTGAATTTCAAAGGTTGGCTTGTGCGTTAATAAAATAAGACTGTTCTTATTTTATTTCTGTGGGAACTTGTTGCGTGGAGAGGATTTGGAGGAAAGCGTTCTTCTTCGACGAAGAACGCGAAGAACGTGAAGAACGAACCAATCTTCGACAAAGAACGCCAAATCCTCAGAAATCAACGATGCTCCTTCCGCGATGCTCCTTCCGCGACGCGACGATCCCCCTTCTGCGACGGCGTCTTCCGTGACGTCCCTTTCCGCGACAAATCTCGTTTGACGACAATGCTTGAGATAGGGAATTTATTTGAGAATGATTTTATTCCCTTGTTTCATTCATTCTAAAGAAAACAAAGAACACGAATCAACTTATTATCTAGTTGATATGCGAATGTTTTCCTTGCGGGTTGGGAATAAATTGTTGCGGGAAGTTCTGTGGGTTATTTTGTTGTTGACCGTGATCTCATCTGTAGCCTTTCTTGGTTTCAATTGGGCTGCATGTTATCGTAATAATGGGAGAAGGTCGGACCGCACGAACACGGTGGACCCTCCTCCCCCCTTATTTGTTTGAATTTGTTTCGGCACGTGAAAGGTGGCGTGGTGCGGTTGCTCTGCGCGGAAACTTTGAGAAAGACCGAAGAAGCGTGGCGCCGTCGCGCCGCGCCGTTGAAGTCGAACAAGCCGCGACGCCGTCGCGCCGCGCCAGAAAACCACGAAGAGACCGCGATTTGATTATTGAACCTTGAGCGCGGATTTATGGGCAACGACAATTGGGCCACATGGTAATTTTGAAGCTCCCGCGGTAAATTTCGGTACCCGAGATGAATGTCGACACAGACGGTTTTGAAAACGGACCACCGGAGCAACTCCGGTGGCCCGAAGAAATCCTGGAGGCGCGGGTCGCCGGCACGGCGCCGCCGGCGGCCGGAGCCGTCCGGCCGCTAGGAGGCGTCGGCTCTAGGGAACCGCCAGAGGAAACAAACCACCGCACTTGCCACGACGGTGCAGCATGGGGGATCCCGCGGCCGCGCGGGATCCCGGAGGAACGGTGGTGGCACAAACCGCCGCCGGCTTCAATCAGCGGTGAGGGGGCCGCACAACCTCCCCCCCACCCCCCCCCCCGCTCCGCGGCTTCCGCTCGGCCACGCTGGGCGAGCCGCGGCTGGCCAAGCGGTCGGGCCACGCCCTGAGGGGCCGGACCTGGACCTGGGCCAGGTCGACCCGGTTCGGGCCGACCCAGGGGTGGTTGGGCCGGGCAGGGGCGGGCCCAGCCCCCCATTTCGGATTGTTTCCGTTCGAATGCCCATAACATGGGCTACGAACCTACCACCGACACACCGTTGTTTGCGATGCGATCCTTGGATCGAGACGGTCATTTCAGTATACTACACTCAAGGTTTCAGAGAACTTTGGGTTCGGCCAGGTTGGTTCGGATACGAAACCAACCGGGCCCTCGGAGTGAAAACACTTATATCTTGGGGGTTCCGGACGTCCGATTGACGTATCGTAAACTTCGCTGGATTCATTTTGATGAGACCGAACTTTTGGCATACTTCGCCTGAGGTTTGGACGCAGTTGGATAGTGGCCGGGTTGGATTGAACCCGAAATCCAACCGGGCCCCTCGAACGGAAAAGCTGATATTTTTCAGACCGCACGTCCGTTTGACGAAGCGTCAGCGACGTTGGTGATCACGTTGAGAAACGGTCCCTATGAGTATACCCTATGTGAGTTCGGGGTACAGTTGAGATATGTCTGGGTTGGTTCGCACACGAAACCAACCGGGCCCCTGGGACGAAAAGGCTAATAACTCACAGACCGGGCGTCCAATTGACGCGCCGTCTGTTGCGTTGAGACCCCTATGACGAGGAGGTACTTTGAGATACTTCTTCATGGGAATTTGATATACTTGGAGTATCGACCTGTAGCTTGTGGAGCGGACCCTCCTAGAGTCGAGCATGCGGAGTACAGAGATCGTGTAGCCAACTGAGACCCGATGAATGCTTGACTGACTCGACTTGGAGTGAGTCGACTAGCCCAGTGGATGGTGCAGTACTTTGTTTGGGTGAAGAACCATGGAGGACGGAGCACTACCTGTGTGACAGTGCAGACCCGTGGTACTCGTCCGGAGAGTACCTTTGCAGGCTACTAGGGGGTGTGCACTACTGTGTTTGGGTGGCATACCCCGGTGGGAAGCACTACTGTGTTTGGGTGGCTGACCCGCGGTACTCGACAGGAGGAGTACCTCAGCAGTCTTAGGTTAGTGAGCAGTACGTCAGAGTCGTGACAGGACCACTGTACACTCCAGAGACGGGGCTCTTCAGCAGTTACGGTTTCGATAATAAAAATCCTAGTTTGAGCTGAGTCTATGACCATTGTGTTTACCTCTTGATTGAGATGGGTCACTTGATAACTTAGGTATATGTATGGGCATATAATTGGGTAGTGGTTATTCGTTGATTTCATAATCTTTGTGTTTCCTCATGATTGAGATGGGTTACTTGATAACTTAGGTATATGTATGGGCATATACCTAAGTAGAGGTTATCTGTTGAGATGTTTTTTGTGGTTATCTTTGTTGGTTTTAGTGAGACCTTGAGGGTCTCTGGGTCCCTACTGAGTGTCGTTATACTCACCCCTGCATGGGCTATGCCCGCACGTCGTTGAGTTGGTTGCCGATGACGGGCAGTACTGACGGAGGCCGAGTGTTCGCGGACTGGACGGTACCCAGAGGTGGACTACACGACGAGTCAGTATCCGGAGGTGGACTTCACAGCGAGACGACACTCAGAGGAGGTTGACGGGCGAGAGTGTTGTGGAGGCTATTTGTACCTACCCTTCAGGTAGGATCTGTGGTTGACGATCCAGGAGCTGTGCCATCTGTACCTACCCTTCAGGTAGGATCCGAGGAGGACGACCCAGGAGCCGATTCCGTTCTTCCAGCTGTTGTCTTTTTCGGTAGTACTTTTGTTCAGTTGTAGTTGTACTTTCAGTTGGGTTTGTATTCTGGCCAATTTACTTTTCAACACATATCTTTGTACTTAGTGTTTTAGTTCTGCTTGTACTCTGTGGTGTTTTGTTTACTTTTATAAAGGCAATGCCTTCCCAATTATCAGGATTTACGCCTTTGGTGCTAGTCGCTAGCCCATGGCCTATGGAAGGCGGGTTTGGGGTAGTCACGACACGGGCCCTGAGGACGGGTCGTGAAAAATTGGTATCAGAGGAGTCAGTTCTACCACTGAACTTATAACTCTGATATTTTCTTTCTGTGAAGAAATAGTGTTAGGAGTACCGAGTGTGGTTTTCAGTTCAGGGAGTCTAGTGTTGGTGCGGGCGGCCGACGTATCCATACACCAGGACCCTGACAACTGATTTCCCACTTTGTCCACGAAAACACTGATTGCGTGTGTGTTTCCAGAAGTTTTTAAAAGTCAGGTCAAACCAGGTCAGCTTACCAGCTATAATCGTTTGACCGTGTCACATATGTTTCTTTCAGGATGCCTTTTCACGGACGACCAGCTAGAGCCCAGAGGAATGTGCGTACTGTCAGCCTTCCGAGCGACGAGGCTTCGGTACAGGGCCCTCTTGCAGTTGAGGCAACAACAGAGGCACCGGCGGTACTACCATACGTTGGTCCACCGATGCCACCAGCCCCAACAGTAGGCGATGCACGCCACTTGAGAGCACTGGACGAGTTCCAGTGCCAGAGGCCACCCAGGTTCCGGGGAGAGACAGACCAGCAGGCGGCTGAGGATTGGCTGGAGGCTGTGGTGAGAGTTTTCAGGCTAGTGGGACGCCATCAGACTTCATGGTGATCTTTGCTTCCAGCCTTCTTCAGGCAGCAGTAGGCAGGTGGTGGAGGCACTTGTTCCAGTATTGCGATGGGATGACCTTCACATGGGAAGACTTTGATACCTTCTTCAGGGTGGAGTTTGTTCCAGTATCTCTACACCCCGAATGTGTACAGAAGCTGCTGCCTTTGCCGTAGGATTTTCGATTAGTAGCCGAGTCATCTGTGGGAAGCAGACAGATGATGCAAAGGTCCAAGAGGACCAGAGCCAGTCGTACGAGGAGCAAGAAGTGTTATGAATGCGACAGGAAGGGTAACCTGGCATGTGACTATCCGACCCCCCACACAGTCGATCCGCAGGCTTTAGAGGAGCCACCAAGGCAGAAGTAGCGACAGGTTCTTGAGAAACAGCCAAGCAGTGGACAAGGCAGTAGAGCTCCAGGAGCAGGTGGACAGGGGCGAAACTAGTGGATACGTCCCTTTTACTTCTAGTTCCATGTTGCTGTTGTATTCGTGTCTTTGTACTATGAGCTACAATAATAGAAAGACACTTGTCTTTGTGATGTTTGCTTTCCTGTCCTTTTGTTTGGTTGATACTGAGTGGTCCCGGTTAAGACTGTTGAATTGACCCTCACTTTCGAGATTTCTACTGGAGGAGACCCAGTGACCTCACACTGATGCCGACAGTGTGACTCGACCCTTGGAGGTGAGAGTGGCAGTTGGATCTTTTGGTAGTAACGTCGAGGCCTTACGACGTCATCCATGGCATGAATACATAATTCATGTCAGGATTGACTGTATTAGGCAATGGGCATGGTTCATCCAGGGGATGAGACCGAGTTTCTCTTTTCAGCAAAGGAGAAATTTTAGCAGCTCTTTCAAATCGTAGGCAAAGAAGGTAAAAATCATCCAGGAGTGGATGAAGACTGCACAGTGCAGTAGAAATAGGGAACTAGCGCCAGTCTTAGAGACTCGGGCGTGTTAAATGTTTCATAAGAGGAATCATAAAGGAGAGATGAGTCTGTGAAGCATCAGATGTGGAGGCAGAGCTAGGAGAGTAGCATGTGGTGGTGTAAATTTTAACATACTACAACCACCCGCCTTAGTTGTCCCCGCCAGGCTCAGGGAGCTGGAGGTAAGGGGAAGAGAGTAGCTGCTTGCGGTCAGGGAGAGTGACCCAATGGCTCTAAGAATGATTCAAGGGATAGTCTATGTCCACTACTAGCTGTCATAGTAACATACGTTGATATGAATCATTCCTTCCTTCCACGAATCTTGTCCCAGACCTAGAGTTTCCGTAAGCCGTGGACTTGACCCTCACGTCTGGAGATACCTTGGGAGGAGACTCGATAATCACACTTATGCCGACAGTGTGGTCAGACCCACGAGGCGAGAGTTTCGGTTGGAATCTCTTGGTGGCAGCGTCGAGGCCTTACGACGTTGGTTTGAGTATGGACTGGGCAACAACAGTTCATACACAAATTGACAGTATTAGGCAATATGGTTGTGGTTTAACTACAATGTTGGGATGGGTTTTCCTTGGTCGATGAAAAGGAAACCCCAGGAAACAGAGGATTAACTCATCCACATGAGGGTACGACCGATCACTCTTGAGTCGGTCAACCTTACCCTCGTGGTAGCAGTCGTTTTGAGTTTTAGTTCTAACAGGAATTGGAGACCTCTAGTGTTTGAGGATGGCGATCACGTCCTTATACGGGTCTCACCTCGACGAGGTTTACGAAGATGTGTCCAAGGTGGAAAGTTATCTCCAAGGTTCAGCGGACCTTCTTAGGTCCTCAACTGGGTAGGAATGGTGGTTTACCGCTTGACCCATCCACCTCAGTTTCACCTGGTGCATGACGATTTCCACGTATCTCAACTGAGGAGATACGTGCTCGACCCTTCGCATATCCTCGACCATGAGGAGCTGGATGATGGTGATGGGGTGACTTTCACGGAGGTTACAGTGGGGATCGAGGATCGACAGGAGTGGATACTATGAGGATGGTCGATTCCTCGGGTGCGCTTTCACTAGCAGTATGGGAACCTCCAGGTAAGCACATGGGAGCGGAAAACTCAGATGCATGCTCAGTACCATTTTTGTAACCCTAGTTTGTGTTAAAGATTTACGAGGACGTAAATCCCTAAGGTGGGAGTAATGTAAATACTCTTAAAATTCAACGGAATTTTTTTTCTAAATTTTCTTTGGGATTTTACAAGAACGCTGTTTCTGACGGCGCCTGATTCCGAGGCCCGGTGTGCTCGGAATTAATTTCTGAAGTTAGGCTCGAGTACATTCAGTGAACGAACGAGTGGGTTTTTCTAACTTTTGAACCAATGCTCGGAATCGAATTCCGAGGGCACCGATGAAATCACATCGCTGGTAATTGCTTAAAAACACCTTTTCCAGAGTTGCGTTTGCTCGGGTGTGGTTTTTAAATTTTCCGGTTAAGTAAATGAATAAAATAAAATGGTGCGACCAATTTATTTTATTTAAGTCACTTATCCTATGTTAAGTGGATGATGTGGGACCCACAATATCCTACCCACATGGTAGGATATTTTGTGAGGTGGGTCCCACACGAGCCACCATTTCTTTTCTTCTTAAGTAACGCACCCGCACCCCTATTAATGAAGTCAAACCGTGCATTTATTCTGGTTAAGAAACGCCTCATTAATTTGGGCAGTTAAATCGTTACAATTAATTCATTGAATTGATTGTTTCTTTTTGGATTTCAAAGGTTGGCTTGTGTGTTAATAAAATAAGGCTGTTCTTATTTTATTTCTGTTGGAACTTTCTATGTGGAGAGGATTTGGAGGAAAGCGTTCTTCTTCGACGAAGAACGCGAAGAACGTGGAGAACGCACCGATCTCCGATGAAGAACGCCAAATCCTCGGAAATCAACGATGCTCCTTCCGCGACGCTCCTTCCGCGATGCGACAATCCCCCTTCCACGACGTCTTCTTCCACGACGTCCCTTTCCGAAAAAAATCTCGTTCGACGACAACACTTGAGGTAGGGAATTAATTTGAGAATTATTTTATTCCCTTGTTTCATTCATTCTAAAGAAAAAAAAGAACACAGATCAACTTATTATCTAGTTGATCCGCGAATGTTTTCCTTGCGGGTTGGGAATAAATTGTTACGGGAATTTGTGGGGGTTTATTTTATTGTTGACCGTGATCTCATCTGTAGCCTTTCTTGGCATCAATTGGGCCGCCTGTTATCGTAATAACAGGGGAAGGTCGGACCGCACGAACACGGCCGACCCTCCTCCCCCCTTGTTTGTTTGTATTTGTTGCAGCACGTGAAAGGCGGCGCGGTGCGGTTGCACCGCGCAGAATCTTTGAGAAAGGGAAAAGAATTGCGGCGCCGTCGCGCCGCGCCAGAAAACCACAAAGAGGCCACGATTTGATTATTGAACGTTAAGCGCGGATTGACGGGCGACGACAATTGGGGCCGCAAGGTAATTTTGAAGCTCCCGTAGTAAATTTCGGGACCCGAGATGAATGCTGGAACAAACAGTTTTGAAAACGGACTACTGGAGAAACTCCGGTGGCCTGTGGAAATCCTGAAGGCGCGGGTCATCGGCGCGGCGCCACCGGAGGAAAAAACCGCCGTGCTTGCCGGGGCGGTGCGGCCCGGGGGATCCCGTGGCTGCGCGGGATCCCGGAGGAACGACAACGGCGCAAACCGCCGCCAGCTTCAATCAGCGGTGAGGGGGCCGCGCAACCCCCACCCCCGCTCCGCGGCTTCCGCTCGGCCATGCGGCCGGGCCGCACCGGCCGCGCCTTGATGGGCCGGACCCGGACTAGGGCCAGGTTGACCCGGTTCGGGCCGACCCCGGGGGGGGGGGGGGGGGGGTCGGGCCGGGCCCAGACCCCCCATTTGGGATTTTTCCGTTCAAACGCCAATAACTTGGGATATGAACCTCCGATCGACGCACCTTCAGTTGCGATGTGATACTTAGATCGAGGCGGTTGTTTCGGTATACTACACCCAAGGTTTCAGAGAAGTTTGTGTTCAGCCGGGTTTGTTTGGATACGAAACCAACCGGGCCCTCGGAGCGGAAACACTTATATCTTGGGTTCCGGACGTCCGATTTACGTGCCATCGGCTTCGTTGGATTCCTCTTGATGAGACGGAAATTTTGGCATAATTCTGCTGAGGTTTGGACGCAGTTGGTTAGTGGTTGGGTTGGATTGAACCCGAAATCCAACCGGGCCCCTAGAACGAAAAAGCTGATATCTTTCAGACCAGACGTCCAGTTGACGAACCGTCAGCGGCGTTGGTGATCACGTTGAGAAACGGTCCCTATGAGTATACTCTATGTGAGTTCGGGGTACAGTTAAGATATGGCCAGGTTGGTTCGCACACGAAACCAACCGGGCCCCTAGGACGAAAAGGTGAATGACTCACAGACCGGGCGTCCGATTGACGCGCCGTCTGTTGCGTTGAGACCGCTATGACGAGGCGGTCCTTTGAGATACTTCTTCGTGGGACTTTGAGATACTTTATGTATCGACCTGTAGCTCATGGAGCGGACCCCCCCAGAGACGAGCGTGTGGAGTACGGAGACCGTGTAGCCGACTGAGACCTGACGACTGCTTGACCGACTCGACTTGAAGTGAGTCGACTAGCCCAGTGGACGGAGCACTACTTTGTTTGGGGGAAGACCCATGGAGGACGGAGTAGTACCTGTGTGACAGTGCAGACCCGCGGTACAAGTACGGAGAGTACCTCTATAGGGTACTAGGGGGTGTGCACTACTGTGTTTGGGTGGCATACCCCGGTGGGAAGCACTACTGTGTTTGGGTGGCTAACCCATGGTACTCGAAAGGAGGAGTACCTCAGCAGTCTTAGGTTAGGGAGCAGTACCTCAGAGTCGTGACAGGACCACTTTACACTCCAGAGATGGGGCTCTTCAGCAGTTACAGTTTTGATAATAAAAATCCTGGTTTGAGCTGAGTCTATGAAATTTGTGTTTACCTCTTGATTGAGATGGGTCACTTGATAACTTAGGTATATGTATGGGAGTATACCTAGGTAGTGGTTATCCGTTGATTTCATTATCTTTGTGTTTCCTCATGATTGAGATGGGTTACTTGATAACTTAGTTATATGTATGGGCATATACCTAAGTAGAGGTTATATGTTGAGATCTTATTTTTGGTTATCCTTGTTGGTTTTAGTGAGACCTTGAGGGTCTCAGGGTCCCTACTGAGTATTGTTATATTCACCCCTGCACGGGCTATTCCCGCACCTCGTTGTGTTGGTTGCAGACGACGGGCAGTGCTGACGGAGGCCGAGTGTTCGAGGACTGGACGGTACCCGGAGGTGGACTACACGACGAGTCAGTATCCGAAGGTGGACTTCACGGTGATACGACACTCTAAGGAGGTTGACGGGAGATAGCGTTACGGAGGCTGTATGTACCTACCCTTTAGGTAGGATCCATGGTGGACGATCCAGGAGCTGCTCTATCTGTACCTACCCTTCAGGTAGGATCTGAGGAGGACGTCCCAAGAGCCGCTTCTGTTCTTCCATTTTTTGTCTTTTTCTGTAGTACTTTTGTTCAGTTGTAGTTGTACTTTCATTTGGGTTTGTATTCTGGCCCATTTACTTTTCAGCACTTCTCTTTGTACTTAGTTTTTTACTTCCGCTGGTACTCTGTGGTGTTTTGTTTACTTTTATAAAGGCAATGACTTCCTAGTTATCTGGATTTACGCCTTTGGTTCTAGTCGCTAGCCCTTGGCCTATGGAAGGCGGGCTTGGGGTAGTCAGGGCATGGGCCCTGAGGACGTGTCGTGACACTATACCCATGGTTTTGGAAAATCGTGGGTATATGGGTGACCATACCCATGCTTTTATAGAAACTGTGGGTATATGGTTGTTTTTTGAGACCTATAATTATGATTCCTGTAAAACCATGGGTATATGGTTGTTTTTTGAAGACCTATACCTAGGGTTTTTCAAAACTTTGGGTATAGATATCCCACCTTATGAAGGGAGAAAAACAATTCATGGGCCACAAATTTTTTTTCACAGGAACACCTATTCCCCCAGGTTTCTACCTATACCCATGGTTTAAATAAATATATATAAGTAAATATATATTTATATACCTTTAAGAGAAATTAATTAGTGGTTAGGCATGGGAATAATAAAGGAGAGGTCCAGGGATCGAAACCTATGCTCACATATTTTGTCAAGGCTATAACCATAGTTTTACAAACCATGGGTATAGGTTAATTCCACGGTGGAATGGACCTATACCCATGCTTTTCAAAATTGTTGGTATAGCTCAGGGCTATACTAAGGCCTTAGTTTCCCACAGTTCCTTGAAACAGTCGGTATAACATATACCCCGATTTTCAAGGTCTATATGCACAGTTTCAAATAATGGGCATAGGGAAAATTTCTAGTAGTGGATGTTAGGAATAAAGAAACATGTAGTTCTAGAAAAATAGATCCCCACATCAATCATATTTTGACATGGGGAAGTCAGACTTTGATTTTTTTTCATGATTAACTACTGGGATCAAGGAATAATTTCTTGAAATTACTACGTATCACATTGTGATGAGAATCAAGACACACATAGTCCTTGAAGGAATGTTTGGTGGGAAACCAGCACCCCCGAATGCGATTTGATTAAACACATAACAAAATGATATGTAGTTTTATGTCACTAAGTAGGGAGGTGAACCATGCTATTTCACATAATTCAGCAAGGATGTTTTTATACAGTTTAAAGTCTTAGGAATAGGACAATATATCATGAATTTTAAGGTCATTTTACAATGATCGACTATGCGGTTTAGCATCATGAATTTATGATGTGTACCATGCAGTTTAACGTCAAAAAGCAAGGAATACGTTCTACATAGTTTAACATATAATATATTGAGCTATGTAGTGCTATTTAGTTTAATTTCTTTCTTAGAGGATGAGTCTTATGGTATTACATGAAATATTTATTTAGGAACCTTGTATTGGCTGGGGTCATAATAAGCTCTACAACCATTGAGATCATGGAATAAGCTCTGTTAGGGTGAACATTGTGTATAGAGTATGGTCCCTCCCAATTTGGCTAATGATTTATAGGATTTTTTCCTGGTATCATTAGAGTCCTAATGAAGGGCCAAAGAGGGAATCATGACTCATGGAGGTGTATCCCGATTAAAGGACACAATTTGAAGTGGTTCAAGGACTACTCATACTTACCATATCCTATGGAGACCTGATCCGCCAAAAAGGTGAAGGCCATGGTGATTGATTGTGATCCCATTGTTATTATTTATAACTAGCATGTTTTAGGTGACCATAAAGAACATGAGTAGGAAGGATTTATATCAGAGGATATAAAGAAAACACAGTAAGTCTCAGTGGTGCTGAACTCGCCTCCTAGCGAGGAATCTGGCTAGCTTGAGGCTGTTGGAAATGGGGAGATTTGGAAAATTATTATTCATTGTAAGGAAGAAAGGTTGGATTAATTGTTTCTGATTAATTCCTTGATAGAGGATGCATGTAATAGGTCTGAGAGACTACTTCAGGTGGACACTAATAAGGTGTTGTTGGAGTGGATTGACAAGAAATATCACATCCTAACAAGAGGTTTTAATGAATAGAATATTATATTGGAGGAGTATAGTCAGAAATGGGACAAGATGTCCTATTGGGTTTATGTACTTATCAAGGATGATCCTTCCTGAGAGGTAAATTGTCTCCATTGAAAGTTATTGTGGAATAGAGCATCTAACATAATTAAATTATATTTCAATGGTACGACTATCTCTTACAATATTTTATGTTTTGTATTTTGTAATAAATGGTTTCTCACATTTCCATAAATGTTTTGGAATAATAAATAGATAATTTTCAGTCAGTTATTTGAGTCCTAATGACCATTACCAATTCTCTGTGAAGGAATGAATTAAGAAATAATTTCTTGTTAAAATCCCACACTATCCTATTTTTATGGACATCCAAGTGGTGAATGGTGTGAAATATTTTCTCATTGAGTCATTTAAACTCATCTAGTAATTTCAAGGATTTCTCATCCATGGATGAATAATCAAAAATTTCAACATGGAGTGAGGAAAATTGACCTCCTATGGGCATGATAGCTTCTGAACCATATATGAGTAAATACTGGGTTTCCAAATTGGTGGTATAGGTTGTGGTTCTGTAGCCCCACAAGGCATGAAGGATCTTATCAGGACATTATTTCTTATCTTTATCAACCATGTTTTGGAGTATGTTTTATAACATATAGTTAAAGGCCTATATCTATCTATTATAGGAATCATGATAGCGGGACAAGTGGTTTGATTTGATGCTATATTCATGATATATATTTTCAACCATAAGAGAATAGAAATTTATTTTTTTCCATCAGTATTGTTTGATGAATATGAAATGTGGTAATGATGTTGGTCTTCACAAATATGATGATTATTTTGGCCATGAATTCATTTTAGGGTATTTACTCATTCCATTTGGAGAAGAAATCGATAATATTTAAGATGTATTTCAGTTTCTTGTCTATAAATAGAGATTATATCCCCCAAATATCCATTACCCATATGGAAAATGGCTAAGATTATTTGGATTTATGTTTAAACGCATGGTGTTGATGGTTGAAGTTGGCACACACTTGGTAGAAATTATATTTATTGGTGAATTCGGTGCAATCCTGCATTATTGAAGGTTAGAAGTATCCAAACCGTAGTATTTAGATGGAAATTCTCTACCCTAAATATTGGGAACCACATGATATTTCATGTAACTATTTCATTATAACTGAAATATCATCTCTTTTGATACATCTATGAAGGAATCAATCAAATCCTCATTTATATAGGAATTTCTCGTGATTTGGGATTTCATAGAGTGAGTTGGTTTCTCGCCACCTGATTTTATCGTTCCCAGCACTGCCCTATGGAGGTAATATATTTTGGAGGTATTATATAATAGGAATAATCCAACTAGTTTTAATACAATATATTTCATTAGTAGGACAAATTTCATTGATCTCTTTTGTGGTAACATGAGTAAAATGAGAGACCATTCGACGACAAGTAATACTGATGAAAATTTCATCTAGATTTGGATCTCACAAAACTGTAGATACATTTTACAATGAATATTATTAGGAATTATCAAATCATGGTATGTGAGTCAATGTTAACTATGAGGGGAACTCTACCGTTAACCCTTAGACATAATCATGCAGGGGAATTAGATCTTCTTTTTTGATTGCATAATCCACATTGTTCTGTTTGATTACCAAATCTGAATCATATTTTACCTCCACTAGTATTTGGAGTGCTAGTTCCAACCCAAAAATGATGGCATAATATATTACCTTATTGTTTGTAAAACCTTATAACAACTGAAACTAGTAAGAAAAAATTTACTTTGCTAGGGAAATGAGCATGATCCCTAACATGACTTCGTTCTATTTAGGATCTTCCATTATCTTCTCTATTGGGCTCTTGGATGCATTGTAAAATAAAATTTCCAATGTCTATGGGATATATTAGATTGAAAAGATTTGTTCATCCAAAAATTCAATGTTTAAGGATGTTGTTTCTATAGATGGGTGTTCCATAAGAAAATCTGCCAAATATTATCCTTTCACTACTTTCTGAGGTGAAAACGGCATATCAAATTTCTGCAAGATAACCACTCACCACACCAAAAATCCTATCAAAATAGGATGGTTGAGGATATATTTGATAAGGTTATTATGATAGATGGAATTGGCCTCATGGTGCTACAAGTAGTAACTCAATTTATGAATCACAACGATTTAATCTAGGAAATTGTTCTCGACATCTGAATATTGATTCTCAACATATAGCATGGTTCAAATGAGATAATAAAGGATATTTTCATTCCCATCCATCCAGAATCCATATGTTTTACATTTTTCAATAACATTTTTAAGGAAAACTGTGAATCTTAAAAAAGTTACAACTAGATAAAACCATCAAGAAAAAACCCACCACAACCGGCTTCCTTCCAAATCCAAATAACCACGCCATCAAAAAAATACCTATTTCAAAATTCAAAAAATTATACCACATGTTGTCCACCACCAACCTAGACTCCAAAATTCTGCTGCTAAAAATAAAATTTCAAAATTTGAAAATAAAAAAAGTAGTCATCATCACACCTCTATCACTGTCACCTTGAGATTCCCACACTGACACCCATATGTTCATTGTCTCCACTACAGACCCCTTTGTCTATGAGAACACTATCGTTTCCATCGTAGAGCACCACCAGTGTCCGTTATTGGAATCGGTAAATTCCCACTAACAGACACTATCCTAGATCATCATCGCCATACCACCACTAGAAACCATTGATGGCATCGACCCTGTCACTACCACGAGGACCATCATCATCACCTCATACCATCCTCAAAAACCACTGTCTACATAGATAATAACACAATCATTTCTTGAACATGAAAGAAGAAAGCAAGAAAAAACCCAAATAAGGGATTAGGACTAAAACCCTAGGAAGAAAGACCATCTCTATTGTGCCAGGAAATCTGTCATCTTCCAAACCTCATGCCCAAAACCTCAGTGACTCCCATGCTCTAAAATTGACCTAGAGAGAAGATGAGGAACCCAAGATCAGAGAGTAGAGATGCTAACATGGAGAAAACCGGAGCAAAAAAACAAAGAAGGGAAATTCAAGTGAGAGATAAGGGGGTTTCTACTAGGAGAAAGAAAAAAGTGGTAGAAAACCTAGAGAAGAGAGTGATAATGAAACCATAAGATGATAAACCATCTACAGTAGCTCTTGAAACTATATCATCCACCAAACCACTTGCCCAAAATATCATTATATCCCATACTTCTAATCTGACCTAGAGAGAAGATGGGGAATGAAATATTAGATCATAGAGATCTAGGAAAGAAGAAAAATATAGAACTAGCATAGTGTGGGGAAGGTGAAAAAGAGATAAAGAAAAAAATGAGATATAGTGAAGACCCTAGCGAGATAGAGATTCCACCGGGAGAATTCGAAACCCTAGGAGAGGAAAAATAGACTGGGAGATCAGGAGTGACAAGGAGAGTGAGGTGCCATCAATATTATTTTCATTCCCAACATCTATTTTTTTGGGAAATTAATGTGCCTATTTATTGTTCCAGGTCCATGAAATATAGAATAAAAGGATTTCCATCAATGGGAGGCATTAACACTGGTTTAATGAATATGGTCACTGGTTAGATGAGAGGATTTCCCACAATGGGTGGGTTTTCCAATGTCCTTATTGTGCGTTTGTCAAATGATTCCTAATAGTTACTTGTCTATTAATATGTAACCCCCTTACTCATCAACATGGTAAAGGGAAGAAATTTTCTATGAGTTTGGCTATAAATCACTGGATGTAGTCCACGTTACCTTGAAGTACTCTCAAATCATTTATGTTTTGAGGAGGTGAAAATATAAGTATAACCATTTTTTTCTTAGGGTCCACTTATATGCTACGACGGAGTAAGACGAAGCCAAGAAATTTTACAAAGTTAACAAAAAAATCACATTTCTAGGGGTTCATATTCAGACTATACTATAGAAATTTGATGAATATGGTCTCCAGAGAATACATGCGGTCAGAAAACTATAAGGATTTAACAACTAGATCGTCAATATAGAATTCTTAATACATTACAAGGATGTGTTTGATGATTCAATGCATAAAACACGGATATGTGGTTCCCACATTATTCAAGCCAATGAGATTAAACGATAGAAAAATACTCCATAGGGGACCTGAATGTAGTGGGGTATTTATATTTTGGGTCCATTAAAATTTGGTTATACCCTGAATAGCTATCCATGATTGGGAGGGATTTATAGATACCCGTTGCATCAATATGTAAGTCTGTGATCAGTATTGGGAAATTATCTTTTATACAATGCTAATTTTGATCTCTGAAGTGAATGCATATCTTGATATACCTTTTCTTATTCTTTAGAATTACTATTCTAGCCAACAATTTCAGATAATGAACATCCCAGATAAAGGTGAACATGATAAGATTTTCCACTTCAACCTAAATTTTAGAGGCATTATTTAATTGTTTCCTTTTCACAACATGTTTTTATCCTCGGTGGTCATCAGGCAAACCCATGTGATGATTAGAAACCATGATATCAAGGCCTATAATTTCTATGCAATTCAAAGTAAACAATTTCTGATGTGGATTTCAAAATGAGGTGTGTACCTATTTTTTCTTCAAAATATATGGTTACACTGATCAAAGAATGTCATGGATATTCTTCTATACCCAGATTTGTTTCTCTGAGTCCATCAACATTGGTAGATACACCTTCCACAAATGATGAAGGGGCATCCTTGAGGTATTTTTCATATTCTTATTCCTAATGATTTTAATATTTCTAATCCATATGGATAGTAGGTCATGAATCCAACCTATCAGACTCAGGGGAGGATTCAATATTTTAACATTCAGAATATGAAGTAGCTGATTCCAACTTAGACAATGAAGAATGGACTTATTGAAGATATGGGGGTGTAATGAGGGTATTTAAAAAATATCTTGGTCAGTGTCTGAAGATTTGACGACTATTCTAGCATTATCAAGTCAGTTTTCACCACTAAGGTGATGGAAGTCAATGAATATGTGTACAAATTCAGATTCATCTTTTTTATTTGATTAATGGGAATCACAAACTCTACACTGATCTACGTGAAAGGATTAGTTGGGGTTATCTGTAGACCTTTTTGAACATTAATTAAAACAACATTGTCCCTCATGGGATGTTTCACTTCCCTATGATATATTCATGATTTTATGTATTGTTATTCACATGATTTAAATGGGTATTTTTCACCATGAAATTTCACAATTTGACGGCTGATTCAATATTTGATGCATTTATGGTATGATGATTGGATAACCACATGCTGACGTAACCAAGCCCTCCCTAGAAGAACATTGAATGTTATATCCTTCAAAATAACCATGAATTCTAGGTTATACGTGATACCCTTGAATTGATAATGGAGGTTTATTTCACCAAGATGCTTTTTCTCATCCTTATAATAACTGTATAAATTTATAGTGGAGGGGGAAAAGTGGGACTTGTTTTAACCCAACTTATATAGTGTTCATATCGGAATGAGGCTAACTCTGGATTTATTTTCATTGAAGGGTCATCTCATATCAACATCATTTATCGTTCTAGATATATAAAATATTCTTACATTCCCATGTATGATGGAATCATGATCCTGTTATGTGAAAGAGATGATCGAGTGGAATTCTGTAGAATCATTCTCTACATGATATAATTCAGCAACATCAAATTTGAATTCAAATTATTAAGCATTGGAAAAAACCTCTATGAGTGCTTCCTAAAGGTTTTTGGATATACTCAATACATCCAAGATTGAAAACTTTGCAGGCACCATGTCCATTTTTTCATGATGTCATACATCTGGTGTAAAGGCCTTTGCATCCCAATACGGGGATCCTCTTTTGAAAGTTCTTTAGGAATTTATGTACTTGATGTGGATGGATCAACCCTTGGAATATGATTTGAATGTGCTTTTACCCTTGATGGATTAGGCTGATTAGCTCTACCAAAATACCTAGGTTGATTATGAAAGGGCTCCCCTAGTAAATATTATAAGATGATTATGTCCAGAAAAAACCTAACCTACAAGGGGGAAATTTCTTTCTTTGACTAAGCTCATTGGAGGAATATACCATGAGTTTTTTCCACATAGATGGTTTGATCATGGACATTGTAACACCCCGAGACTTTATGAAAAATATTCTTTTTAATTTCATTAATGTCTTGTGTTGTATGCTACACCAAAAGGAGCTTTCACAACACGCATCCTTGACTTGCCTTGCATTACACGCAATCACGACCTTCCTCGATAGCGTGTGTAGTATGCAATACCGAGTTTCACTAAACAACGATATGCTATTAAAATATTATTAAAACTAGCCATTATGAATAGTAATAACCACTTTTTGAAATTTTGTAAATTTTATTTTTCAAAATGGACTTCATTTTTGGATTCGGAATATCAAAATTCGCTTGGCGTGAAATTTTGGTACTTTTCGGATAACTTTCATTTTCTGATGAATAGTGAAACTTATTAAATTTTAATTAAAAACAACCTTTTTAATCGAAATAATTAATAGTGATAAATTATTAATTTTAGTGGTTTTAAAGTATATTTAGAATATATTTTTACAATTTAATAAAATGTTGGTCATTGGATGTAATTTCACATTTAAACCAAACATAAACAAGTGTCAATCTTTTGATAGTTATTATCTCTTAAGAACACGCTATTTGTTTTGACGACGAGAATTAATTAATGAAACTGATATGTTTTTAATTTGGTAAAATAGACATCATTTTTGAGTTCATAATATCAAATATAGCTTAGGCCTAATTTTTGGTATTTTTCTGGAAACTTTCATTTTTTGATGAATAGTGAAACCACTAAGTGGTAGTGAAAAAAATGAATTTTTCAAAAAACTTAATTTTACCGCTTCTGTGAATGGAATTTCAAAAATCCGAGAGACACGGTTGATGTCAGTAAGTAAAATGTGGTTCAATGAGATGAAAATAATTTTTGGTGAATAGTAACTTTTTACTTTTTTACCACGGTTAAAAGTAAATAGGGTCATTAAGGGTAAAATGATATTTTTATTACCCTAACACATGTCCTAATTCTATTGGATAAGTGTAATTCGACCAAAATCAACCTTAGGAATAAAATATGACCATTTAGACCCACTTGGATTAGATTAGGACATTTATTATTAATTTATTTAAAGAAGGGTTAAAATAGTTAAAATCGATGTTTATTTACTAAAACATTTTTAATATATGGTTATACATAAGATAGATTTGATTTTAAATATTCATTAGAAATATAATAAGATTTAATACATAATGATATTTTATTTATAATTATTAGACATTAAATAATTTAATTTATTTATGACACAATGATGATGCAGTAATTACCATAATAGTAAAAAATTAGAATAATTGATATTATAAATACCCAAATAAATATAATTTGAGACTTTTTATGAATTAAACTAATCTTATAGGTTAATATGACATATTAGGATTTATTTAATTAACTTTGGTCGAAGTAATCATTCTGTTATGAGTTTCACAAAACTCAACTATTGAATAGTGTTAAAATTGACATAAAATAGTTTTTAAAAAAAATATTATATTATTGATTGTTATTTTATTCCTAAAAATCTAAGGTTCAGCCAAGATACTTATATCATTATAGGTGTATCATTAGTGGACCACTTGGTGGTCTCTTGGATGTATATGGTATGTTTATTAACTATATAATATAAAAATACAAAGTGACATGGTAAATGTCAATCTAATTAAATAAGAGTTAAAACTAAAAGATAAGGTTAATATAATGACCTAAACTTGTCTAAATTATATTGGATGAGACGATTGCGACCCATCCCCACCTTATCTTTGAAATAAATAAATTTGGAGCTATTTAAAACCGAATTTGGATTTATAATAAAATAATATTTTTTGTTATTCCAAAGGTGCCCCTCTCCTCCCTTATAAAAGGGCACCTCCTCCCTCTCTTCCTCACACCACATTGATCCATCAATCTCGGCCGAAACCTGACATATTATCTTCTCCACTTCCCTAGAAACATCCTAGAGGTCTTGGTTATCTTCAAAGACCATGTTTAGTGCCCTAAAACGAGGTCTGAAAGAAGCAATTCAAAGAAGAAGTAATGTCCGTTACCGATTCTTTCAACATTATTTCTTCTTCCACTTCTTCTTCTCAGGTTGTTTCATTATGAAGTAATAACATAAGTATCAATCATATACTTATATGTTATTATAATTATGAAACATCCCTATTTCACCATCTATCCATCCTACGGAAAACGAAATCACCGCGCGTGCGTACGTACGGAATACCGTCTCCACGCCGTGGTGTAATCTATTTTCCACCACCACCTTACTTGGATGGGTATAATGGTGTACATAATAACTATATATGATTATTGTAAAGTGATATTGATTCTGAAATAGTATACATATACTCCAATACAATTCCACGATCATGAGAACGATATCATCGCTCGTGCGTATGTACGGACTACCGTCTCCACAACGCGATGAGATTCATTCTCCACATTAACCATTCATGAATGATTATAAAGTATATATAATAATTAATCATGAAATATATGGCATAATAATGATACTGGATTTATGTGTATATATATGTATTTCATCTACTTAATTCCTTCAACTCAATAAGGAAACGAAAACAGTGTTCATGCGTAGTACGACGTACCGTCTCCATGAACGGTGTATTTCTTTCCATTTACTGATCTATTATATATATGTATATTCTGAATATATATTATATATAAATCATGTTTTATATTATGGAATGAAGTAATCATAATCTAAGTAATCTTATGAATAATTACAAGTCAAAACACGGACGACAAATGAAACAATTTTACCCAAAACGCTCTTTAACATGGAATTTACAAAAGAACGGGTAATATAAAGTCATAAGTGAACAATATATGATATCATAACAATGAGTTTGATTCTGGAATAATTCAATGACATTAGTTAAATCATTATACATGAGGTTCGGACACTTACGAAGAAAATCGGATCTAAGGTAAGGGAAAATCTCGCAATCTCAATTTTTATGCGAGATTGTTTATACTTCAGAATTTACTGGGGAATATTTATCATCCACATCCATTTTTCCCCAATATTAAATATTTATGTCCTTATACAGTAGTTTATATACAATTTTACCCTTTGGTGAGTTTTTAGTAAAAGATATGAAAGGAATCTTTTGTCATTTTTCGTACGAGGTACTTTTTGACTTTTCCGACAAAAGTACGAGAAGAATGTTTTTTTAACTTATACGACATGAATGGATTTTTAAAACATTATTTCCAAGAAGCTTCCATTACAATTTTTCATGTTTATTTTTAATCAACTTCTTTTAGTTTAAAATTGTATGACATGTTAAGAAAGGAAAAATGTTTTTGTAGTAGAAAGGATATTTTCCTCAAGAATTGAGTTTCAAGAGTTCTATCAAAATTATTTTCCATCTAAGATAATATAGGGTTATGTTTTTATCCCTATTATTACATGGATTTGATTATGTTGTGATGGAAATATTTTTATGAATTCCTTTATCTTATAAGAATTGTTTTACGATGTCATGATGTTTAAGATTCCCATTTTTATTACATGGGTTATGCTATGATGTATGGTTTATGATTTTGTGGAACACATAAAAATGGTATCATTATGAGATGGGTGGGACCTATATCTCCCTCCAATGAATTGGGTAAATATTTTATATCTCATGAGATAGACATGGCTGGAACGGAAGATTAAACTGGTTTAGTGAAACAGGACTGAAACGAGGAGTGAACTCGGTTCAGAAATGGACTTTGTCCACTAAGATATTCTTGGAAATGAGTCTTGACTAATAAGAAATGATTCTCTATGATTATGTGTCTATGACACAAAGTTTCATGTTTTATGTCATGATTACTGGTATTACATTTCACTACTATTATTTATCCCATGTTCTGATATTATGATCTCTTTTGCAGGTTAAGATTTCCAAAATGTTATGTTTTTATGAATATGATGTGATTGATATTTATTTTGTTTACCCTTACTGAGAATTTGAGCTCACCCTTTTTTGTTTTCTTTTCCCCATGATATAGAGAAAGGTTTTAGGTAAAAAAAAGTAAGATCTTTATGGGAGATGTTGAAGATCTTTCACCACGATTAGAAGATTATATTCCGAGTTTCCAAAGACACTAAACTATTAAGGTCATTGTGTGTGTTTTTTTGTTATGTACTAAGTATTCCGAAAAAGTAATGTAATGTCCATGTACGTCAAGCTTTGTGTCTCTACAGTTGGTATCAGAGGAAAGGTTTAGTCAACCTTTAGAAACTAGGATGAGAAAACTGTAGTGAGATCCCTAGAGATATTTATAAGGTATGTCTAGGGATGTCCATAAGGTTAAGTATAAGTATAGGTTATAGTACTAGAATTATGGTAACCCAATATGTTATATATTGAAGGTACTAACACTTTATTATATAGTTTTCCCTAGTGTGATTTTTTGCTCTCACGCTATTCTTTTTGGGTTTTAGACGATGGCTGGAACCCGAAGTAACCGTGTTGATCAATGTAATGGACAATGCAATGATTTTCCTCCTGAACAAAAAACATTATGGGAGATGGAGTGCAAAATATTATTGCTATACTTACACAAGCTATGAATCATTATGGACTTCCAAATGAGCAGAGAAGGGAACAATATTCTATTGAGTCCTTCATGAGGCAACGTCCACCTTCTTTCAGTGGGTCTTCTGATCCACTTGTTGCTGAACAATGGATCAGTACTACTGAAAAGATATTTTCTGTTCTTCAATGTTTTGAACATGATAGAGTCATCTTAGCAGTGTATCGTTTGGAAGGTGATTCTGATCAATGGTGGAATCTTATCAAGAATACGAGGCCAAGATATAAAATTGAGTCCATGGAATGGGACGAGTTCAAGAACTTATTTTTCAATAAGTACTTCCCTCGTATTCTTCAAACAAAGATAGAGAAAGAGTTTATTGAACTAAAGCAAAAGGATGATGAATCTGTTGGTATATACGAAGTGAATTTTACAAGGATTGCAAGGCATACATCTGGATTTATCATCCAACCTGAAAGTAAAGTTGATCGATTCTTCAGTGGCTTAAAATGAAATATTCTAAGGGCATTAGCTATAAGAAACTTCAGTAGCTATGAAGAAATTGTGCGTTGTGCTATCAAGGTAGAAATATAAGTTGGTGTTACTTATCCATCTCATAGTTTTGACAAGAAACTAAAGATGGAGTTCAAGGAGAAATCTCAGAATAATGGTGAAAAGAAGATGAATGTTTCCTTATACTCAACGTGTGGAAAGAAGCATGGTGGAGATTGTCTTAAAGGGACTAGAAAAATGTTTTAAGTGTGGAAAAGAAGGTCATCGAGCAGCTGAGTGTCGAAGTAATGGAAAAGGGTTTCTAATGATGTGAATAAAGAAAAGACTACAGAGAACGCACCACCAACACTTCAATGCTTCAAGTTCAAGGAAATGGGGCATATTGCTAATAAATTCCCTAATCCAAGGGTTAGTGATGATCGACATGAGCAACCACTTAAGGAAAAGGAAAAAGGGAAGTCACATGCGATCACTATTGGCGATGTTGAATATGGAAACGATGTGGTGGAATGATTAAGTGTTGATGTAATGGGATTCCAAAATAATGTTGTATATAGTATCGTGGAATATTGGAATATTTATGTATTGGTCTATTGTGGTTTTCAGTGGTACCGGTAACCATGGAAAGTGACTGAGATATTTTTGGTAAGTAGATGATATGCGCATAATGAAGGGATAAGAAGATAATGAGATGTTTTATTGTATTCATGAGCTCATGATTGATATAAGGACTAAGAGATATCACGGTTTGAGTATAAAGAATTTTGAGGATTTTGGTTTGTGGAAAGTGTAAACTTTTAACTGTATTCATGTTTTCACTAAGGTTCAATGGGTATTCATTCTTCAATAGAATACATGATTAAAGTATTCACATGTTTGTAATTTTACCAACAAGATATATCTTATGATATATGGGGGATAAATGATGGCATTCATGTGATTGTTATGTGACATTTCAAGTAATCATTTTCTTTATACTATGAGCTTGGACCAAAGTATTTTAGATAAGCCTAAAGATTGGAATGGATTATGTTGGACATAAGTTAGGATAATTTTTTTTTCAATATTATTTATGGGATGTTATAGTAATGTAGTTTTAGAAAAAGGACAACCTACAGGACGGGCGACAACCCATTGCGTCGGACAAAGCTGTGGGAATCGAACCCACAACCAAAGTGCGACTGACCTTTATCACCTACCACTGGCCTACAGGAAGTCCCTGGTTAGTAGAAACTAGTTTTATTTTATTACGTGGTATGATATATGAATTCTAAGTTCATTTTCGGAATCATTTACGATTAACCTCACCATAGATGGACTTATGTATATTTGATAACTTTTCCTAACCTTTTGTTTGAAATAGATGGAATGACTCATCATTCTATCACATGATCTTCTAACACTTCATAAATGAAAAAATCAACTTCATTTCTTTAAGAGATGAAGTGGAAATTGTTCAAAGCACCAACAACAGTGAGATTGTACCAATATCAAGCAAGTATTTATTCTAATTCCAATTTCATCAACTTTAGGGAAATGATATTGAAAAACAAAAATGATGTCCTAGTGCTCTTATATCTGATGAATCAGATGGTACCTTAGATCATCACAAATTTATGGATTTTTGATTGCTGGATTTTCCATAGCCATGTTCTCTACCACTCCCCATCAGAACATGATGGTTAGATTTCTCTTCCATATCCATATTTTCACCTATGTGGAAACCCAGTGATTAGTTTATTTGGGTAACCGTTACGTTTCATAGTTTTGTTTTTAAAGATTGGTTTTGGTATTCCTTTTTACGATGTGGGTTTCTATTAAAGAAACTTTCGTGTAGTAAACCATTTATAACCCCGACGAATTTCGGGGGAGAAATTCATTTTAAGGGGGGTAGAATGTAACACCCAGAGATTTTATGAAAAATATTTTTTTTTTAATTTCATTAATGTCTTGTGTTGTACGCTACACCAAAAGGAGCTTGCATAACAAACATCCTTGACTTTCCTTGCATTACACGCAATCGCGACCTTCCTCGATAGCGTGTGTAGTACGCAATACCGAGTTTCACTAAACAACGATATGCTATTAAAATATTATTAAAACTAGCCGTTATGAATAGTAATAACCACTTTTTAAATTTTTTGTAAATTTTCTTTTTCAAGATGGACTTCATTTTTGGATTCGGAATATCGAAATTAGCTTAGGGTGAAATTTTGGTACTTTTCGGATAACTTTCATTTTCTAATGAATAGTGAAAATTATTAAATTTTAATTAAAAACAACCTTTTTAATCGAAATAATTAATAGTGATAAATTATTAATTTGAGTGGTTTTAAAGTATATTTAGAATATATTTTTTTAATTTAATACAATGTTGGTCATTGGATGTAATTTCACATTTAAACCAAACATAAACAAGTGTCAATCTTTTGATAGTTACTATCTCTTAAGAACAGGCTTTTTGTTTTGACGATGGGAATTAATTAATGCAACTAATATGTTTTTAATTTGGTAAAATAGACATCATTTTTAAGTTCATAATATCAAATATAGCTTAGGCCTAATATTTGGTATTTTTCTGGAAACATTCATTTTTTGATGAATAGTGAAACCACTAAGTGGTAGTTAAAAAAAATGAATTTTTCATAAAACTTAATTTTAACACTTTTGTGAATGGAATTTCAAAAATCTGAGAGACATGGTTGATGTCAGTAAGTAATATGTGGTTCAATGAGATGAAAATAATTTTTGGTGAATAGTAACTTTTTACTTTTTTTTACCACGGTTAAAAGTAAATAGGGTAATTAAGGGTAAAAATGATATTTTTATTACCCTAACACATGTACTAATTCTATTGGATAAGTTTAATTCGACCAAAAACAACCTTAGGATTAAAAGATGACCATTTAAGCCCACTTAAATTAGATTAGGACATTTATTATTAATTTATTTAAAGAAGGGTTAAAACAGTTAAAATCAAAGTTTATTTACTAAACCATTTTTCATATAGGTTTATACAAAAGATAAATTTGATTTTAAATATTCATTAGAAATTTACTAAGATTTACTAAATAATTATATTTTATTTATAATTTTTATACATTAAATAATTTAATTTATTTATGACACAATGATGATGCAGTAATTACCATAATAGTGAAACATTAGAATAGCCGATTTTATAAATACCCAAATAAATATAATTTGAGACTTTTTATGAATTAAAATAATTTTATAGGTTAATATGACATGTTAGGAATGATTTAATTAACTTTGGTCGAAGTAATCATTCTGTTATGAGTTTCACAAAAATCAACTATTGAATAGTGTCAAAATTGACATAAAATAGTTTTTAAAACAAATATTATATTATTGATTGTTATTTTATTCATAAAAATCCAAGGTTCGGCCAAGCTACTTATATAATGATAGGCGTATCATTAATGGACCACTTTGTGGTCTCTTGGATGTATATGGTATGTTTATTAACTATATAATATAAAAATACAAAGTGACATGGTAAATGTCAATCTAATTAACTAAGAGTTAAAACTAAACGATAAGGTTAATATAATGACCTAAACTTGTCTAAATTCTATTGGATGAGAGGATTTCTACCCATCCCCACCTTAGCTTATAAATAAATTAATTTGGAGCTATTTAAAACCGAATTTGGCTTTATAATAAAATAATATTTTTAGTTATTCCAAAGGTGCCCCTCTCCTCCCTTATAAAAGGGAACCTCCTCCCTCTCTTCCTCACACCACCTTGAGCCTTCAAGATCGGCCAACACCTGAAAAATTCTCTTCTCCACTTCCCTAGAAACATCCTAGAGTTCCTGGTATTCTTCAAAGACAATGTTTAGTGCCCTAAAAGGAGGTCTCAAAGAAGCGCTTCAAAGAAGAGGTAATGTCCGTTACCGATTCTTTCAACTTTATTTCTTCTTCCACTTCTTCTTATTAGGTTGTTTCATTATGAAGTAATAACATCAGTATCACTAATATAATTATATGTTATTATAAGTATGAAACAACCCTATTTCACCATCTATCCATCCTACTGAAAACGAAATCGCCGCGCGTGCGTACGTACGGAATACCATCTCCACGCCATGGTGTAATCTATTTTCCACCACCACCTTACTTGGATGGGTATAATGGTGTACATAATAACTATATCTGATTATTGTAAAGTGATATTTATTCTGAAATAGTATACATACCCTCCAATACAATTCCACGATCATGAGAATGATATAATCGCTCGTGCGTACGTACGGACTACCATCTCCACGACGCGATGAGATTCATTCTCCACGTTAACCATTCATGAATGATTATAAAGTATATATAATAAGTAATCATGAAATATATGACATAATAATGATACTGTATTTATGTATATATATATATATGTATTTAATCTACTTAATTCCATTCAACTCAATAAGGAAACGAAAACAGCGTTCATGCGTACGTATGGCCTACCGTCTCCACGAACAGTGTATTTCTTTCCATTTACTGATCTATTATATATATGTATATTATGAATATATATTATATATAAATCATTTTTTATATTCTGGAATTAAGTAATCATGATCTAAGTAATCTTATGAATAATTACAAGTCAAAACACGGACGACAAACGAAACGATTTTACCCAAAACGCTCTTTAACATGGAATTTACAAAAGAACGGGGAATATAAAGTCATAAGTGAACCATATATGATATCATAACAATTATTATGATTCTTTAATAAGTCAATGACATTATTTAAATCATTATACAGGAGGTTCGAACACTTACGAAGCAAATCAGACCTAAGGTAAGGTAAAATCTCGCAATCTCAATTTTTATCCGAGATTGTTTATACTTCAGAATTTACTGGGGAATATTTATCATCCACATCCATGTTTCCTCAATATGTAATATTTATATCCTTCTACAGTAGTTTATATCCAATTTTACCCTTCGGTGAGTTTTTAGTAAAATATATGAAAGGAATCTTTTGTCGTTTTTCGTACGAGGTACTTTTTGACTTTTCCGACAAAAGTACGAGAAGAATGTTTTTTAAACTTATACGGCATGAATGGATTTTTAAAACATTATTTCCAGGAAGCTTCCATTAAAAGTTTTCATGTTTATTTTTAATCAACTTCTTTTAGTTTATAATTGTATGACATGTTAATAAAGGGAAAAAAAATTTGTAGTAGAAAGGATATTTTCCTCAAGAATGGAGTTTCAAGAGTTTTATCAAAATTATTTTCCATCTAAGATAATATAGGGTTCTGTTTTTATCCCTATTATTACATGAATTTGATTATGTTGTGATGGAAATATTTTTATGAATTCCTTTATCTTATATGAATTGTTTTATGATGTCCCGATGTTTAAGATTCCCATTTTTATTACATGGGTTATGCTATGATGTATGGTTTATGATTTTGTGGCACACATAAGAATGGTATCATTATGAGATGGGTGGGACATATATATACCTACAATGAATTGGGTAAATATTTTATATCTCATGAGATAGACATGGCTGGAATGGAAAATTAAACCGGTTTAGTGAAACAGGACGGAAACAAGGAGTGAACTCGGTTCAGAAATGGACTTCATCCACTAAGATAGTCTTGGAAATGAGTCTTGACTAATAAGAAATTATTCTCTATGATTATGTGTGTATGCCACAAATTTTCATGTTTTAAGTTATGATTACTGGGATTACATTTCACTATTATGATTTATCCCATGTTATGATATTTTGATCTCTTTTTCAGGTTAATATTTCCAAAATGTTATGTTTTTATGAATATGATGTGATTGATATTTATTTTTTTTACCCTTACTGAGCATTTGAGCTCACCCTTTTATGTTTTCTTTTCCCCAGGATATAAAGAAAGGTTTTAGGTAAAAAAAGGAAGATCTTTATGGGAGATGTTGAAGATCTTTAACCACGATTAGAAGAATATATTCTGAGTTTCCAAAGACACTAAACTATTACGGTCCTTGTGTGTGTGTTTTTGTTATGTACTAAGTATTCCGAAAAAGTAATGTAATGTCCATGTAGGTCAAGATTCGTGTCTCTACAGACATTGTTAAAGTAGTGAATCCTAGCATGAATACATCATCCCATATATCTTTGAACCAAATAGACTCTTCCCCAAGTTCCCCAATAAAGTATAGAGAATTAAGGTTCATAGTTTCTCTTATCATCTGATAAGGAATACATTAAGTGAATAAAATTAATCTAAACAAAGACCAATTTTTCATTTGATTATGATTCTTTGTGGAAGGTTGGATCTTATTGCACCATTTGACGAGGTGGTTCTTGTGCTTATGAGACTGTAGAAATGATGCCTGCTTAGGTGAAAGTAAAATTTGGACTTGGAATATGCTCATATTACAATGTTTTCTTCTATATCTTCCAGTTAAGTTGCTTCATGGATGAAAGTATTTTGGAGGTCTGAGCTACCGAGGAAGTTGGATATGACATAACTGAAGTGACTAAGGGAATAATTTACTATTTCAGTTGAAATCAGAGGATAGAAAGATACTAAAGGATCATCTTTATAACCAAATAGTCACTAAACTTATTCCTTCCCTTACTATTAACTTCCTTCCATTCATTATCCTATTTTAGATTGGTGGTAGAAACACATGTTACTTGTGCTGATGGCATTCCAAACATCACTTTCATAGAGTCTGCTACCTTCTACAAGATGTCTTTGAAAGTGAAACATTTGTCGATGTTGTGACCCAATGATCCATGGAAGGAGAAATATTTTGTGTAATATTTATCACTATCCTTGTAGGTATTCTTGGGATTTGGTAACATGATCAAGTTATTCTCCAATGTCAAGATGAAGTTTCCTGGGACACGTTCACTTATAAAAGGATAAACTTTTAACTTCATATCCTTAATCTAAATTTTCCTCTGCTCAATTTTCTCATCCTGAAGAGGCGGGTGTTGATGCTAATGCCCAAGATGGGGGACCAAATGGTATCATTTGATCTTTTGAGCAGGTGTAGGGGCATACTTAATTATAATAGTGGAAACCTTTTTCTTCCAAATTCTCTTTCCATGAGCCTATGTAATTACTTTCAACATCACCTTGGTTTTTGCGATAAATTCTTCCACTCTTTGGGAAATTTTGGAATGGTACTAAAACCCTACTATGTATTTCATAGTGTTTATTGGTAGGCATACCTACCTAATAGGATTCCTTATACACATGGAAAAAAATCCTATTGGGGGAGTGGTAGTTTTAGGGTGTTTTTCAACCCTTTCCACAGAGCAATGAAATCCAAGACCCGCTCATTTTTCTCATTGTTTTCAGTTTGAGAGGCTAGGGAATATAATTTTTTGTAGTGTTGAGAAAAATTGTAAGAGAAACTTCTGACAAATATTTTCCCACCATGTAATTGACTGATCCATAAAACTAATATACCATACAAAGGCTATCCCCTATAATGATTTCATGAAGAACCTAATTTTCACTACCTATAGCTATTTAGGGGTTATAATCAATGGATAACAGTAGGGAACATAATGTGTCAAATGATGATCCGGGTTCCCCGAACTGTTGAAAATTGGAATGGTAGGGTTTCCAAAGTTCTATGAGGTAAGGGTAAGACCAAACCATTTAGGGTACGTTTTTTTCACTGGTTGTATTAGTGCATGATGATCCTCCATAGCATCCAATCAAGCATTTAGAAACTCAATAGTATTGATGAGCCCCTAAGGAATTAATAGTTGAGAAAGAACTTGAACATGTTAAACAAAAAGTAAGTCCAATAATGGTTGTCCTTATGGTATCTGTCATTGGTAAACCATAGGGGAATGCCTGTAAGGGTGGGCGTAGCCTTGTTCTGGTTGTGCATGAAATATAGGGAACTCTCAACCTGCTACTGTGTAGTATAATTATATTGGTTTTTGTACCCCATTTTGAAAAAATTTCTTGAATCCCCTTAGGTTGTAGTGAAGAACCCACTGTGTTGAGGTTCACTAGTTGGGAGTGTGGGTTAAGGCTTTATTTGTAGAACTTAACCCAGAGGAATTCTGCCTCAGAGTAGTTCAATGTTGAGTATTCTCAATTCTTTTACATCTTCCTATTACTAATAAAATCTTACTCCCAATTCATAGGGACTAACTACATTAGTAGGTAGGTGAGGTGAAACCCCACTATTCTTTTTTTTCTTTATTGGATGCTTATTGAGGAGGATATGATGGTCTGTTAATGGGATTTCCCAAATTTAGGGCAATCCATTGGTTCTGGTTATGCATAACCCCTTCAATAATTTAGTTGTGTACTATATTATGAACTGAAATTTCCTCATTTTCTCCTCCTCCATACTAGACTCATGTTCTGTAGGATCTTCCAAAGTATTTTTGTTGACATTCATTGATGCATAATACATTGCAGGAATTCTATTAGCGTCTTTGTGAGACTATTTTTTTCTACACTCTCTACGAGGTCTTGTAATCTCATTATCTAGTTCTCTTGGAGTTGTTTGGTAAAAGATAATCAAAAGGGAATATTTAGATAGTTTTTTCTTATGAGCCTCTAATGAGGGTACCAAATCATGGGATGAGAAAAACTAGGTGGATTTGTTTCAAATCGTTTCCCCAAATAAAGAGAAGACTTACTTCTACTATGGAGGAAGCTATTGTGGTAAAACAATCCCTCTAGATATGAGGGATGGTGTCGTTAATGCTCTATTTACCTAGTTCTTCAATATTGGTTTTTTTACCATGAAGGTTTTGTTAAAAAGTCCCTTAGCCCTATAGGTTGGGGTTGATCTTAGATTTTCATAGTAGCTACTACCACAACTTCATTACTAATGTTATATATTTATGTCAAACATGGGTTTGGTGCATCATTTTATTTACTCCTAAATCACATACATCCAAATACCATTTTTCTGTCTGTGAAAATTTTGCTATTTGAAGACTGACTTCCCTTAAGCAGGAAGATTTATGGATATTCTTAGATGCCTGATGTAAAAGTATTTTAATGTAATTCTCTCCTATAGCTCCACTTCAGTGAGAGATGGTTAGGGCCTTCTTTTTATCATATCATGGTTCATGAATATAGTCCATTTTTTGAAGCCATCCTAAATCTATGTGATTACACGATTCAATTTTTGGTAGTATTTTCAGATTTAGGAGTATGGTGAAATGAAAAGCTCTATGTTCACCCAATCCTCTAATATAAACAATGGATGGTGTATCTACGATCAATTGGAAGAATTCTTTTAATGCGTTGTGGCATGCACACTGAAGGGATCCTTGCTGATTTCCAAATTTTGGATGTCATGAAACTATAAGAGTCTCTAAGTAAATTATGTGGTGTATCCATTTTATTACCTTCTCATGAATTTGGTACTCATCATTGGGTGATAATTTATTTTTTAAATTATAAAAAGTGTTCCATATGTTGATGTGGAGTTTATTCACACAATATTCCATCAATTCTTCTTGAATACTGAACTGAGAAGTTGACCAAGGTCATAACATGATTGGTATATCATCTTTAGCCAATTTTTATACTATGCTCATTGTATCTTATTTTTCTTTTTCAATAGGTTCCTTGACTTGGTATGACCAAAGTAGACTTTTTCTTATCGATTTATCATAAACAACAAGACTTGTTAAGGCTTCCTCTATAAAATTGGATGTCAGTTGATCCAAGGGTAGCTTAGATAATGATCATCACCATGGTCTATCTTTTGGATGAGAAATGATTTCACTTTTCAATGACAATGAATCATAATTGATTGAACTTTTCTCTCAAGTAAATCATTGCGGGAGATCTTTCTCATCCTTAAATTCCTACGGGGATGACCCTTTTGATGAAGTGAAACACTACTACAGAGATAACTTTCATTGCAAATTCCATTATGGGGAGGATAACCATTATCGGTTGACATTCAATTTCAAGGATAATTCCCAAAGAATTTACCCTAGATAGGACCATTAGGGTAGAAGTTATCAAGGTTAATACCCTCATGTTGTGTTATCTTTTAGCTACATGGAGTTCTTACATGAATCACATCAAGAGATAGGGTCTAGTGATCAATCATGTTATGACCATGAAGCAAGCCTTTATGGTGAAGAATCAGAGGATAACATTAAAAATTACTACCAGTATCACCCTAATTGGTTAATGGGAGATTCATATATTGACATGCCACAAATTAATGGTTGAGGGATTTAAGAACTCTAGCATTAAGTTGAGATGGATTATAAATCAACTCTTCATTTTCCATCTATCCTTGATGGTGCTTCTTTTTGGGTTCCTTCTTGCGTGCGACTGAGGAAACATGCTGAAAAAAGTATATTTCATGTACAAATACCTGTTTGACTTTCTCTAATGTTGTTTCTTTAATTTCTTGGTAGTATTTTGTAAAATTATAAGTTGTTTGTTCCTACATTGGAGTGGCCCTAGGAATATGCTGATTACCTCATGTTAAAATAGGGTTATGTTCATGATCTATTTTTCCATATATAATCCAGTATTTTTTACCACATCCCTCCAGGATGGGAGTAGAAGAGTGTGTCTACTCTTGGGTGACATTATAATGATCCACCAAATTTATTGGGATAGACTTGGGTGGTCTACTCCCTTCCATTTCCACTGTTGTTATAATATCCTAACATATATGTAGGATGTGAGTAGGAATTGGTTTTTTCCCATTCACCATTTTCTATATGTGCATTATAACATCAGAGAATTTCATGGGGATATATTCCCATTCTAGGATGGATCAGGGGTGTGTGCATTCTCATGTCTTCTATTGTATTATAGTGGATACTAACAAAACTTGGGTGTGGGGGTGGAGATTTGGGTATTCCTCCTATTTTTTATCAAAAATTTCCAAATGAATTCTTAGGATGAATCCAGAAGAGACTGATAGAAGGCTTGAAAATTGCAGGAAATTGTGTGTACTTTCTCAAGGTATTCCATTGAATTTGACCGAGGTTATTATTTAGACACTGCCAGATGAGGATGCTGGCAGGTTTGGTTAATGCGGGTGGGTGTTTATTCCTCATCACTATTTTATACCATTTTTTTGTTGGATATCTTCTCTAGGAGCTACTAGAAGAGTCTTTTGGTCAGCTTGATTAGTTCCAGTATGTGTGTGTTCCTTCCCACTATTTGTCTCCAAATTTTATTTATGTACTTCTCTAGATGCTTTTAGATGAGTCAACTAGTATACTTTGTTAGTGCCGGAAGGTGTGTGTTCCCGCTCACCGCTTCTAACCAAATGTGATTTGCGGGCTTCCCCCAAGGGGGAAGAGGTGTGGCCCTGATCCCTATTAACTAGTTACTAACCCCAATGATCCATATTTCATGCTCGAGTCAAGATGAACTAGGACAGACTATCAAGGATGGTACCCTCATCATGTTGAGGGTTCACTACTGCACAACATTGGAGGCAAAGAGAACTATTAGGATCCCTTTAGAAGTACCCCTGTATCTTTTATATGAGAACGTTTGTGGCCTCTTGATCCCCTACATAAGATAATGGAACAATCAGTTATTTCATTTTGGGTATAAGATATAGAAATAATTAGAGATAGTGATCAATTTCATCTGCTTCTGGACCATCGGTCAAGGCTGAGCAGATGAAAGGTGGTGCTTATCATCCTACAAGGCATGTCAGCCAACATCCATGGTTAGGATGGTACCACTATAGTGATACTCCTAGACTAGTGCATTCATGAAAAAATGTTTACGATGCTATTTTAGTGATGGTTTCCTCTTCTTAGTCGAGGACCCAACATGAAAAATAGTCGAGGAAAACATCTATGAGAGTTGGTATGATTCCACTTGGATTTATGGGAGATCCTATAGAATGTTCGTGAGATATTGGTGAAAAAAAAGAAAACCTCATAAAATTTGAATATTATTAAAAAACACATTAAAAAATGATTATCTTGTTTGGATCTCTTTCATTTTGAGTGTGAAAGGGGAATGAAAGGTTGGTGACACCATTGTTTTGGTTTTGATTTCTTATCGGGTTCACCATTTTTTTGATTTTAATGAAAATCATGAAACATGACGATTGATTGAAGGGGGCTGAGTTTTGTACAATCATCCACTTTAGGTTCACTATATCCAAATGGTCTCTAATAGGTTTTTTTTCATGGATCTAGAAACACCAAATAATTCTAAATTTAAATGATGACTCGTGGAACTTATTTCTAAAGGTAGGTGCTCAGTGGATAATTTTTCCAACAATACTTATTAACTAACATTTGTTGTGGAGCCATGAGGTTGAGCTCGTCACACCCTTTTGGGTGGGGAGATTATTTCCAACTATAGTAATATCTTAATGATTGAAGATATTATTCCCAACTGTGATGTGGGTAACAGATTAATCAACAATAAATTGTTTGCATGCATGGAAATTAGAATCATCTATATGTATATGAGGTTCCGCACCAATGAATACATCTATATGTATCTGAGGTTTTTGGTTCCTAAAAGTTTTTCAAAGGGAATTGAAATTATCCAATGAAATTGGAAAAAGGAAGGAAACTAAACAAAAAAATAATTAAAATAAAAATGGTTTAATGGAATGAATTTGACAAAGGGAAAGAGCCAAACCATGAAGAATAAAACCCTTCAAGGATTAACACTCTACAAGGAGATCTACTTCATTACGATTACCATGAGTAGAAGCATTCATGGGAGGAAAATGATAGTTCTATATTCAAAAATGCAGTCGTTTTCGGGATGTGTTTAGAGAAATTCGCCCACACTACATCTCCCACAGACTCAAATGGTCCGCAAGCAAGGAAAATCTTAATTCTTTACAAGAATGAAATTAAGTCCTTGGGACTAATGTGGTGAATTTTTTATCTTCTGACCATAACCCCACGTATTCTATTGAATAAGTATTTCTTGGGATGGATAATGGCCATGGGATTCTGAAAAAGGGGGATCATGGCCTCATTGCAAAGGTCTAGCTACACCGGTATCTAGTTCCATGATTCTATATAAATATAGTTTAAGGGGGTCTAAAGAGAGGATAAACAATTTTGAGGATAGAATATTTATAGAATAAATAAAAATCTCCATAGAATTTGGATTCATTCGATAATTCCCTATAGGTTAAAACAAAACCTCATAGTCTTAAGAAGGAGAATTAATTAAACTCGGCAATCACCAAAGAGAAGATCCCTCATTGTCATCCTCTCCAAGAGGTGCAGAACCAATGCCCCCTTTACAACTAGGTTCTCCACATATACAAACTCTATTAGGATGGAACCCTGACCCAAGTAGTAATTTACTACGTGGAAGGAATTCAAAACTACATAGAAATATGTTGCATGGATGGAACATAGCCTTTTAAAGCCGAATGCTATGCAGAATCCACCCAGGAATACTTACCACAATGGTATACATGTAACCTCATTTCTTTTGTAGGAACATTATATGTGGAATAATCCTTATATGCCATGAGAACCTACCATGTGATGGAGGGGGGGGGGGGGGTAACCTATGGAGTTACACTCCCCCACCCAGATCATTGCCTTTGTTGCATCAGTGGTCTACAGGTCCACTCCTCTGGAAACCAGTCCATTGACGTTTTTTGAAGGCCTCTTTCAACAACGCAGATCCTGTATGATTAAACCATTAGGTTCACCAGTGTGTCCTTTAGAGTTTATATACTCATGGTAAGCTGATACATGTTGGTTATCCCAACAGTAAGGCAAACCACCAAAATGACCATATGTTTAAGTTACCATGGTAATCCGGGGTCCGAACATAGGATACTCACATACAAATCCCTATTTTGGGTTGAAATAGAGGGGATCACATTTTAATTTTCTTTTGACAAGGAACACCATCCTTCCCCCCAGAACCAAATTTAGGGCACTCCCACTGAGGTAATCCCCTATCCTTTCTTATAGGAGGTTTCACCCACGCTCCTCTCCACCCTTACATAGGACATATCCGAATAGGTTACCAAATATGAATATACAGGATATGAAAAAAAGAGGAGAAGGGCACACCCAAGGTCATTTCTCCCCCCTTGGGCACTAGTACCATCTATCAGCAAATGAATTGGGATGAGAAATCTTCAGATCCACTACCTCCTCTTATTTCTCACACAGAGTATGAATAATGTGTTCTTAGAGTTTGGCGGTGATAATGAAATCTAAATGGTCCTAAATAATATGCCTTATCTATATATTTAGTCCCCAAATTATATCCAATTATTGTAACTTCTCCATAGTTGTAAGCCCCAAAATCAATCCAACGAATGATCCTTCTATATAGAGGTAAGCCCCAATTTCAATCCAAAGAACATGACTTATACAAAAGGGTAAGCCCAAAATTCAACCCAAATAATGATCCTTTTACATATATATATAAGGCCCAACTTTAATTCCAAAAATGGGTCTTCCCCATTTATGTAAGACCTAACTACAATCCAAATAATGAGACTTATCCAAAGATGTTGGCCCCAAATTCAATCCAAAGAACGAGCCTTCTCAATAGATGTATGCCCCAACTTTAACATGAAGAATGGGCCTTCTCCATATATATAATCCCTAACATCAATCCAAAGAATGGGACTTCTCCATAGATTTAATCCCCAAATACAAACCAAAGGACGAGCCTTCTCCATAGATGTAAGCCCTAACTTCAACACAAAGATCAAGAATTATCTATAGATGTAATCCCCATGTTCAATCCATAAAACAAACCTTCTCTATATATGTAAGCCAAAAATTCAATCCAAATAATGAGACTTATCCATAAATATAAGCCCTATATTCAACCCAAATAAATGTTCTTCTCCATAGGTATACGCCCCAAATTCAACCTAATGAACGAGACTTCTCCATTGATGAAATAACCAACTTTAATATAAATAACAAGACTTATCTATATATATAATCCCCAACTTCAGTACAAATAACGGGCCTTCTCAATAGATATATGGACCAATAATGGTCCCTTAATAGTCCTCCTACAAAATGCAAGTCCCATATCAAAAAGAACTATGATGGATTTGATTCCCAAATAACTAGGATATGTAGGAAGCCAATTTAAGGTACAAAACCAACATCCAAATCACCCTAATGTTTTCCAGTAAATATCCTTAGTAGGGTCACATCCACCAAGGATACCATATCCCTTCTTGGTTACTTGAGATGATTCTCCAGAAGTCCCACATCACCTTGATTAGGAAACCTTTATCCTATGTTTCCTTGCCACCAGACATTAAACTACACGGTTGAGTCCTTGTCACATGAACTTGAAATGTGATGTGTCCATGAAAGAGACACCAGACAACATGGTTTCTTATTCCTATCATGAGGATACGTAGAAATCTAATCTCATGGGCTCGATACTGACATCAAAACTTCTCCCCTCCCCCGGGATGATGATAATATCTTGAGTGCCATCCCATCTGGCTTGAAATCAACATTGTCTTAGAGAACAACCAAATCATCCACGATTTACCCATAAAAGGGTAACATTGACGGAGAACCTCAAATACATACAAATCACTCCATCAATAGAGAACCTTAGATACATCCAGATGATTCCAAGATCATTCATAATGATGATTAACAGCTACCCCAAATATATACCGTAGACACATGCTTGCAAATGAACCAAGGATTCACGAACATATAAACATAACTTAAATCTATAATAGATTCCAAGAATATGAAATAGTTTTCCCCAAAAGGATGAGATGAGATCGAGTTCCCATCCTCTCAACCAATGTGAGTTTTTAATTTTCATTAGGCAAATCACCCAATGAACTCAAATCGTTGTAATGAAGGTCCATGAATCAGGAATACCTGAGCTGTTGGGTATTTCTAGATCTGTGAATAAATCCATTGGAGACCATCAAAAATGTTATAACCAATGCCAGAAATTAGGCACCAATTAGTCTCTGTAATCATGAAAATGGTCCACATTCCTTTCCAAGATAAGACAATAATTTTTTCACCATAATAAAATGGTGAACCCGACGTGAAACACTTAACTGTGGAACCTCCTTCGTAAGATAAAAATGATATACTGCCCAAACTTTATCAGGCAGTTTTGTCTTAGTACAACACATTTTTGAGAGAAAAAAAATGAGGAACCTAATATGAATCCTTTACAAAGGAAGTGTTATTACCCCTACCAAATCCTCTTTCACATAAAAAAAGTGGTCTAAGAAAGATAATAAATTATACATGCGATCATGAAATGCTACATTGATGCGGTTTTATTTTTTTGTACCCGTTAGATATATTGAATGTATTTAGAGTTACCTTAAATCCAATCTCATCACAAAAATTCTCACAAACATGATTATCGAACAACGCACCAAATGAGTCTTCCAGAAAGAAGAGGACTCTGTAAACCAACTAGATTCTCCAACACTCAATTTCAAATGTGTTGATCTTAGTGTACCGCCAGAATTGTATTCTCCCCTCAGTGGAGGCTGCAATACAAGCTGTATAATAATTGAAATCTCAGTAGCCACCACTTTACCAGTGGCCGACATTCCATAACATGGCAGAACCACTAGCCATATCTAATCATTTCGGGAGCCCATTCCCAGAACATGACAATGAGTACCTCCCTTACCATAAGGATATGGATGAGGATGTCATCAAGGAATTCATCCCTACTACACGGGAGCCCCTATCAAGGGACCTAGAAAGAATACATCATCACCAACGCCACACACTCAGTATCCTCAATGTGAGAAGAAGAATGCTCTATGAGTTCCTGTTGATGGCTGACAGACACATGTTTCTATGGATGTTGATCGATGGTGACATAAATATAATCAAGAATAAGTAGTCACTCTGATTCTTGAGGAGGAGATCCACCATAAAAATATAGTGACACACTATGAGTAGAAGTATATTCCTTCCCCCTCTTCTTAATTTTTTCATGAAAATATAATGAAAATATAAGAGAAAGTGAATATTCCCGTCGGTGCTCGTCAGACCCACCATGCATGCTGGGTGGTAAATTATAGGCATATACAAATTCCTACCGATGTGAAAGAACCAGTTAATCAAAATAGGACAAAAACTAGCTGGATGTAGAGAAAAAAAATCCTACTGAGGCAGATAAATACCATCATCCAAATAGGATAGTGAATTATGGGAAGTTATACAATCGTACTAGTGAATATGAAGCACACTAGTCAAATACAGTGGCCCAAAAATACAGATGGATTAAAATTCATGGTTACCAAAATGAAGCCCACCAGTCAAATGTTGTGGTAGGCAAATACAAGAAGAATCAAATTCCTACAGATTCATATCAATTATATTAGAAAAATACAAAAAAATGAGTTTATCAAAATTCATGCTCGGAAATATGAAGTGCACCCGTCAAATATGGTGACAATCAGAGAAAACAGCTGGTGTATCCCAACCACGAATCAGGGGATGACTCATTCCTCTTCCCGGACATAGGAGAACCACTAGTATCCACTGGATGAACATAGAGGACTAGAGTAGGCACATATTCTTACTCTGACATCATAATGGGATTAAATGCCCATTCCATCCATATAAATCTCTCAACACATCCTATAAATGATGGAAGATTAGATGTCAATTCATGACCATATCCTCTAATCCTTTCATGAAGTAATAATTTCAACGAAAATATCAAGTAGTGAAGCCCAAAACCCTATCTTCCCAAGTTGGTTGACTCACCCACAAAATAGGACGGTCACCCCGAAGCTGACATGAATCCATAATCTAGTCCATGAGGGTGTTTGGCCATATTCCGTGATGAATGGACAACTGGATTAGGAACATATAGTCATTCTAATTGGGGTACATAGATGTACCACGATGGCTGCTCTAGGGAAGTAATATATCCATGAAAGAACAAAAGATTATTTTCGCCTTATCCGGGTAGATTGATGAGAAACACTCTAATAGGAACCCATATATCAAGGTCTTTACTAACAAACAATGGCTCTAGTTTTCTGCAAGAGAGTGTCTAAAAATGAAATGCGCCAAAGGAAACAAGAAAATGTAGAGCACATTCATGATCATGCTCTATTGGAAGCTAGAGTTCATGAAGCCATCAAACATTTATCGATAAGTCTTAGGATTAGGTCGATCCGTTACCAAATTATAGAAGAAGAAATAGTAGTTGCAAAGGTCATCCACACAACATTTTCACCAACTGATCTGAAGGTCCTACCCAAAGAATGCACCACAAATTCTTTCTTTTTTAGTAAAAAAAAATTGATCTAGAGATCCAATATCGTGATGATCATCATGGTAGCCCTCCACATGACCAGAATATTGAAGAACAAGAAGGACCTCCCCTTTCTATTATCTATCCTCATGTTCCTCCATAGGGTATATTCTGTAGAAATTCTCCCAACAGTCGGGCATCACCCCATGAGAGTAGTCATCACTATGATTGAAATCACTGTGAAGGTCCTCCCCACAACGACTTCAAGCATAAATAAGGAACTCCCCCTATTGTAGTCTATCCCGAATGTCCTACCCCAAATACACACTCTAGATATTATCCCTAAAAAAAAATACCAAGTTGTGGTGGTAGACCTCTTAATTGTGGAACTGGCTATGAAGGTCCTCCCTGTTATCAAATTTCTACCTGACAAGAAGGTCCTCCCCTTGGAAATGAAAGAATGAGGAAGCCCTCATATTTTGAGTCACTTGAAAAGAAAGGGCCATACTTTTTAGATACCATGTCAATGAAAAGTGATATCCTTTATTAACCAAAAGGTGGTCTAGGGCCATTCTCATCATCAGAGCTTCCCCCATACCATTTAGATATCTATGAGATGCCTACAAGCCCCACCGATTATGATGAAATTATCAATAAGTTCCCAAATTGGGAAAATCAAGTTGAGGAATATATGGAAAAAAAGAAAAAATGGACATGTTACTCTTGAGAATAAAATTATCCAAGGATGACATACCAGTATTGTTTTTTCCCACAACCACTTATCAGTTTAACATAACAAGAGAATTGTCAAGGGAATGGATACATAAAATTCAACTCAATATCGGGAAAACCCTCTGCCACATGAATGAAAATTATTTACCATACAATTGGTACATATACCATGTCCAAGTATTATAGAATATATTATATAAAATAAACCTTGAATCCCTATTGTCTATGAGGTACCCATGATCAGGGAGGAGGAAGAATGTTCTTGAACTTACCAGCCTCAATGTGCTGCATAAGCTGTGTTGCCTAATTGACGATGTCCCATCTGATGTTCATATGCATGGATGAGGAGAGAATAGAGAATTTTACTTTACCCAAAATCCTATTCATGATAAACCATCAAAAATTAAATCCTGCAATTTCATCATCCCAAGATGGTCATCAAATGAAATTCTTTTTAGGAAAGGCATCATTCTCTTCAAGAACCGTCCTTGAATAAGTCTCAAAAGTGTCCGACCTGATGAGAGAAATCGATTAAAGAAATCATGAACTAGGCGACCGAGAATATTCCCAAGGCCTCTCATTTACGGGAGGCCAATCAGTGAGTATTGATAATGTACTAAAAATAAAACAAGTCATGTGCAAACCTAACACCATATCACACTCACACCCGAATGAGAATGCATGATATCAAGAATGAATAAATAGTAGTAGCACTTTAAAAAATACAAGACGATCCTCATCCCATAGGGATGGGGTAGTTTTTAACAAAAAATTCCCCCATAAGACTAGAAAATCCTGGTCAAGGTATCATGACCAAGGAATAAGAGAAACCCTATCCTGCATGGATGGTGGCATTTTTACCCCAATCACCTACATAGAGGACATTAGTTTTTTCCCTGTAGATACCCAAAGCTTGACGTACATGGACATTACATTACTTTAGCGGAATAATTAATACATAACAAAAACAGACACACAAGGACCGTAATAGTTTAGTGTCTTTGGAAACTTCGAACGTAATCTTCTAATCATGGTGAAAGATCTTCAACATCTCCCATAAAGATCTTCCCCATTTTTTTTCTTACCTAAAACCTTTCTTTATATCATGGGGAAAAGAAAACCTAAAAAGGGTGAGCTCAAATGCTCAGTAAGGGTAAGCATGGATAAAATAAAAGATACCATATATATTTGAACTTAAAAACATGAACATATTGTTTAAACATCAAAAGCTTGAGATATGACATAAAACATGGAAGTACGTAAGGCATAGATCATAAAGAAACATTAAGAATGATAAAATATAATGGGAATAAAACATGTAATTGTGGAAACAATTAATCACATGATATGATTTCCATAGTAGCCAAGGCATTGCTGCCAAGACCATCTTAGTGGACAAAGTCCCTTTCTGAATCGAGTTCACTCCTCATTCCAGTCCTGTATTACTGAACCGGTTTAACTTGTCGTTCCAGCCATGTCTATCTCATGAGATATAAATCTTTACCCAATGCATTGGAGGGAGATATAGGTCCCACCCATCTCATAATGAAATCATTCTTACTTGTGCCACAACATAAACATAAAACATTCATCATAACCCAAAGAATAAAATGGGTTTCATAAACATCATATCATCATCACATAATCCATATAAAATAAATGGATATTTCATCATAATAAAATTGAAAGCATGTAAATCATAGAGACATTATACTTGAAACATACACATTTGAAATAATTTCATCTTAGATGGAAAATGGTTTTGATAAAACACGTGAAATGAATTCTTGAGGAAAATATCCTTTCTTCTTTAAAATCAATTTCTTTTCAAAAAATGGCATGTACTTTTAAAAGAAAAGGGTTTTTTGACAATAATCCTTAAAAATTTTAGAGGAAGAATTATGAAAATCATGCGTTATGAAACCGTAAAAAATCCATTCACGCCGTATAAGTTAAAAATAACATTTTTCTCATACTTTCATCGGAAAAGTCAAAAAGTACCTCGTAACGTAAAAAAAAAGAAATATTCCTTACATACCATGTAGTAAAAGTCAAAAATGGGTAAAAAGGACATTAAAAATACATGAAACCATTTTTGGAAAACATGGGCTTGGATGATAAAGATAACCACAGTAAATACTTACGAATAAACAATCTCAGATAAAAATGAGATTGATAAATTATCCCTTACCTTATGTCCGATATCCTTCGTATATATCCGAACCTCCTATATAATGATTTAAATAATGTCATTGAATTATTAAAGAATCATATTCATTGTTATGATATCATATATGGTTCACTTATGACTTTATATTACCCATTCTTTTTTAAATTAATGTAAAAATAACGTTTTGGGTAAAATCGTTTCATTTGTCGTTCCTGTTTTAACTTTTAATTATTCATATGATTACTTAGATCATGATTAAATACATCGAGAATGTAAAACATGATTTATATATAATATATATTCAGAATATACATATATATAATAGATCGATAAATGGAAAGAAATACACCGTTCATGGAGACGGTAGGCCGTACGTACGCATGAACGTTGTTTTCATTTCCTCATTGAATTGAATTGAATTAATTGGATGACATATATACATAAATAAAGTATCATTATTATGTCCTATATTTCATTATTACTTATTATATATACATTATAATCATTTATGAATGGTTATTCATTGAGAATGAATCTCATCGTGTCGTGGAGACGGTATTCCGTACGTACGCACGAGCGATGATATCGTTCCCACGATCGTGGAATTTTATTGGAATGTATGTATACTATTACAGAATAAATATCACTTTAAAATAATCATATATAGTTATTATTTACACCATTATACCCATCCAAGTAAGGTGGTGGTGGAAAATAGATTACACCACGGCGTGGAGACGGTATTCCGTACGTACGCACGCGCGGTGATTTCGTTTTCCGTAGGATGGATAGATGGTGAAATATGGTTGTTTCATACTTATAATAACATATCAGTATATTAGAGATAATGATGTTATTACTTAATAATGAAACAACCTAATAAGAAGAAGTGGAAGAAGAAATAAAGGTGAAAGAATCGGTAACGGAAATTACCTCTTCTTTGAAGCGCCTCTTTGAGACCTCCTCTTAGGGCACTAAAATTGGTCTTTGAAGAAGACCAGGAACTCTAATATGTTTTTAGGGAAGTGGAGAAGAGAATTGGGCAGGGTTTGGCCGAGCTTGAAGGCTCAAAGTGGTGTGTGGAATAGAGGGAGTAGGTGCCCTTTTATAAGGGAGGAGAGGGGCACCTTTGGAATTCTTAAAAATATTAATTTATAATAAATCTAAACCCACTTAAAAACCTCCAAAAATGACTCATATTCGAATATTAGATGAGATAGGGTTGTAATATCATCAACCAATCAAATTTAGACATGTTTGGAACTTATTTTAAACCTTATCATTTTGATTTATCCTTATTTAATCTATTTAAGTTTATTTGTGGTAATAAAATTCTAAATTTTAAATTATAACAAATAATTAATTATTTGTTGTGAATTTTACATAATGTGTTACTTTATAACATTATAGACCATATAAATTTAAATTTATAATTTTTAAATATTTTTGTGATTTTTAAACAATGTTATTTTTATAAAATAACAATAGTGTCAATTTTGACACTATTCATTTATTTGAATTTAAATTAAATATATACAGAAGATATGTTCAAACTAAAAGCTTTCAGAGATTCATAAAAGGTTATATGTGTCTATAAAATTAGTGGATCACATTAAATAGTTCATATAATATTTATTTTATTACTTTTAAAACCATTTATCTGGTTTATCTAATAATAAAATAATTACTACAACATTTTTGTATAATTATTTAATATACTGATTTGTTGCATAAAAATTAAAAAAATATATCCTATGATGAAGAAAAATCTACTACCTTTCACAATAATACTTTTACTCGAACTTATAATCTTAAAATCACAATATTTAAATTGTTATATTTATTAAATTATGAAGGTGACAACTTTGGCATCATTAAAAATAAAATAATATAAGTGTCATAATCACTTTTATAAGGCTCCAAACGGTTATATATTAGTTCATTGGATGCTTAAGGTGTATATATACACTATAAATAAGTTTTGGTCAGTTTTTTGGGCTTTTTAATGGGTATTATTATTTCAATAAAAACTATATTACTTATTTTTCACTTAATAAATAATTTATGTATCATTAATGTATCACCATTAATGACAATTATTTAATCCCTAAAAATTATAAATAAATTATCATGATGTATATAATTTTATTAGATTTCTGGATACTATTCATGTTCAATGTTTTATGATGTTTATCACTAAATTAAAATTATTATACTTCTAAGATTTAAGAGAGTGACATGTTATCACATTCTTTGGTTTTAATAATAATTAAATTTTTTTCATGGTCAAAAGTCCATAAAATGAATCTAATCCGACCCTTAGGTTATATGGGTCTACTTTTAGCCATCCAATAGAATTTTTTCATGTTTTATGGTAATTTTATAATATTATATTTACCCTTAATTACCCGATTTACCTCTATGGTAAATAAAATTTACCGTAGTTACTATTCATAATTCCCAACAATAAAAAGTAGCTTATTAACATAATTTGGACCCAATGATTCTAAATATGGAATCCATTTTTCTAAATTCAATACACAAAAGTTGCAGAAATTAAATTAAAATTAATCCCGTTGTCGAAAGAAAACGGGTTTTTCTTTAAAACATTGCAAAAGATTGAATTGATTTAACCTACGAATTTAATGTAAAATCAATGCTAATGACATACATTATATTAAATGGTAAAATTATATTATATTTATAAATTAAAACCATTCAATATTATAATTTAACCATATAAATTATTGCGATGAAAAAAAAGTTGTTTTTAATTAAAATATAGCGTGTTTTTACTATTCATCAAAATTTGAAAGTTACCAGAATAATATGAAAAATTTATCCAAAGTAAATTTTTATTTCTTGATTCCAAAGAAGAATTTTATTTTGTCAAATTGAACTTATAAAAATGTCAAAAACTAGATTTAATGTTGGTGCACCATCAAAAGGCGGCAAAACTGCATTTTTTGAAAAATACTTATTTTACCCGAAAAATTTATTTTTTTCTTATACCATGTTCTAGAAAATTTGTAAGATGAATAATAATGTTATAAAATTCAAAATTTAGTTAATACTATTCATAACGGCTAGTTCATAATAATATTATAATAATACATCGTTGTTTAGTAAAACACAGTATTGCGTACAACACACGCTATCGAGGAAGGTCACGATTGCGTGTAATGCAAGCCAAGTCAGGGTTGCGTGTTGTGCAAGAATCCTTCATTGTTTCGTATAACAGAATCCAACCATATTTCATTTATACATTGAATATATATATATATATATACTCAATGTTTCGTAGAATAACTATTATCAAAATTGTGTGTAACACGATCCAAGAATAGTGTTGCGTATACTGCAAGCTAATACGGTGTTGCGTATAGTGCAAGGTAATCTTGGTGTATCATACAACACAAGAAATTAATGAAATTAAAAGAATATGTTTCATAAAATATCGGGGTGTTACATTCTACCCCCCTTAAAATGAATTTCTCCCTCAAAATTCGTCGGGGTTATAAATGGTTTACTACTCGAAAGTTTGTTTAATAGAAACCCACATCGTAAAAAGGAATACAAAAACATGGCTTTTAAAAACTAAAGTATGAAATGTAATGGTTACCCAAATTAACTCATCACGGGGTTTCCACGTAGGAGAATATTGGTGAAAATATGGATATGGAAGAAAAATCTAACCATCAAGTTCTGATGGAGAGTGGTAGAGAACATGGTTCTGAAAAATCCAACAATCACAAAGCTATTGATTTGTGATGATCTAAGGTACCATCTGATTAATCGGATATAAGGGAACTAGGACAACATTTTTGGTTTTCAAGATCATTTCCGTAAAGTTGATGAATTAAAAAAAATACTTGCATGATTTTGGTACAATCTCACTGTTGTTCGTGAATTGAACAATTTCCACTTCATCCCTTAAAGAAATGAAGTTGAATTTGTTATTCGTGATGTATTAGCAGATCATGCGATAGAATGATGGGTCATTCCATCTATTTCAAACAAAAGGTTAGAAAAAGTTATAAGTCCATCTTATGGTTAGATTAATCGTATATGGTTCCAAAAATGAACTTATACTTCATATATCATACCGCTTAATAAAATAAAACTAGTTTCTACTAACCAGGGACTTTCTATAGGCCAGTGGTAGGCGATAAAGGCCAGTCGCACTTCGGTTGTGGGTTTGATTCCCACAGCCTTGTCTGACGCGATGGGCTGTCGCCCGTCCTGCAGGTTGTCCTTTTTCTAAAACTATATTACTATAACAGCCCATCAATAATATCAAAAAAACTTTTATCCTTAAACAATACTAACTTATGTCCAACATAATCCTTTCCAATCTTTAGGCTTATCCATAATACTGCAGTCCACTCTCATAATATATTGAAAATGATTACCAGAGATTTAATACCATCGTTGATCCCCATATATCATAATATATGTCTTGTTGGTCACATTCCAAACATTCGAAGGCCTTAATCATGTATTCTCTGAAAAAATGAATACCCATTGAACCTTAGTGAAAACATGAATGCAGTTAAAAGTTAACACATTCCACATACCAAAATCCTAAAAATTCTATACACTCAAACCATGATATCACTTAGTCCTTATATCAATCATGAGCTCATGAATACAATCAAACATCTCATTATCTTCTTATTCCTTCATTATGCGCATATCATCTACTTTGAAAAAATATCTGAATAACCTTCCATGGTTACTTGTACCATTCAACATATACTTTCAAATACTTTTAGGAAAAACAATAGTGTAACAATCCTTAGATGATTCTTTATTCCATAGTACCATTAACTATACAACATAACTCTCGATAAACATACAATCATTCCACTACCTTCTAAAAAAACCGACTGAGCTTCAACACTTCTTTCAGCTCATATATCATTTGTAGTCTCCTCATCATCATCCACATAAATACTACCCATATGACCATGCTGATTCTCTTCATGAGATTTTCCATTAGGGCATTGGTTTGCATAATGCCCTTACATTCCACATTTAAAACATCTAATCATTGTTGATGTCTTAGCAGTACCATTATCCTTGTCCATGGTGTTAACTGAACCTTTTCCTTTTCACTTACTGGCTTTGTGTCCTTATTTTCGACACCCAAAGCATATTCCATTTCCTTTGTAAAAATCTCCTTAATTCCTCTTCCCACATGATTTACATGAGAGAAATTGAACTTTCTTTCCTCTATGATCATCATGAAACTCCATCTTTCTCTTATTATCTGAGTTGGGAAACTTACCAAAGTTGAGATTATTGATCATATTATGAGATTTCTGATTAGGCATAATTACGATGTTTGGACTTCTATATCCCGTTTCATTTGGTTTATCATGAAGAAAATCATTCCATTGTCTATCATATCCCCCATTATCGTGAATCTTCCTGTTTCCAACCATTTTCTAAAACCCAAAAAGAATAGTGTGAGAGGCAAAAATCATGCTAGGGAAAGCAACATAGTAAATGGGGAGTACACTCAATATCTAACATCTTAGGTTAAATTCTAAGATCTTTACCGTAGTTCTAGGACTATATCTTATACGTATACTTATCCTTAGGGACATCCCTAGACATACCTTAGAAATATCTCTAGGGATCTCACTAATGTTTTCGCATCCTAGTTTCCAAAGTTTGACTAAAACGTTCCTCAGATACCAACTGTAGAGACCCAAATCTTGACGTACATAGACATTACATTACTTTAGAGGAATACTTAATACATAACAAAAACAGACACACAAGGACCGTAATAGTTTAGTGTCTTTGGAAACTTGGAACGTAATCCTATAATCGTGGGGAAAGATCTTCAACATCTCCCATAAAGATCTTCCCCTTTTTTTTCTTACCTAAAACCTTTCTTTATATCCTGGGGAAAAGAAAACATAAAAAGGGTGAGCTAAAATGCTCAGTAAGGGTAAGCATGGATAAAATAAAACATTCCATATACATTTGAACTTAAAAACATGAATATATTGTTTAAACATCAAAAGCTTGAAAAATGACATAAAACATGGAAGTACGTAAGGCATAGATCATAAAGAGACATTAGGAATGATAAAATAGAATGGGAATAAAACAAGTAATTGTGGAAACCATTAAGCACATGATATGATTTCCATAGTATCGAAGGCATTGCTACTAAGACCATCTTAGTGGACAAAGTCCCTTTCTGAATCGAGTTCACTCTTTATTCCAGTCATGTATTACTGAACCGGTTTAACTTTCCGTTCCAGCTATGACTATCTCATGAGATATAAATCTTTACCCAATGCATTGGAGGGAGATATAGGTCCCACCCATCTCATAATGAAATCATTCTTACTTGTGCCACAACATAAACTTAAAACATTCATCATAACCCAAAGAATAAAATGGGTTTCATAAACATCATATCATCATCACATAATCCATATAAAATAAATGGATATTTCATCATAATAAAATTGAAAGCATTTAAATCATAGAGACATTATACTTGAAACATACACATTTGAAATAATTTCATCTTAGATGGAAAATGGTTTTGACAAAACACTTGAAATGAATTCTTGAGGAAAATATCCTTTCTTCTTCAAAATCATTTTCTTTTCAAAAAATGGCATGTACTTTTAAAAGAAAATGGTTTGTTGAAAATAATCCTGAAAACATTTAGAGGAAGCAATATGAAAATCAGGCGTTATGAAACCGTAAAAAATCCATTCACGCCGTATAAGTTAAAAATAACATTTTTCTCTTACTTTTGTCGGAAAAGTCAAAAAGTACCTCGTAACGTAAAAAAAAGAAATATTCCTGACATACCATGTAGTAAATGTCAAAAATGGGTAAAAAGGACATTAAACAAAAATGAAACCATTTTTGGAAAACATGGACTTGGATGATAAAGATAACCCCAGAAAATACTTACGAATAAACAATCTCGGATAAAAATGAGATTGATAAATTATCCCTTACCTTACGTCCAATATCCTTTTTATATATCTGAACCACCTGTATAATGATTTAAATAATGTCATTGACTTATTACAGAATCATATTCATTGTTATGATATCATATATGGTTCACTTATGACTTTATATTACCCATTCTTTTGTAAATTAATGTAAAAGTAACGTTTTGGGTAAAATCGTTTCATTTGTCGTTCGTGTTTTAAATTGTAATTATTCATATGATTACTTAGATCATGATTAATTATATCCAGAATTTAAAACATGATTTATATATAATATATATTCAGAATATACATATATATAATATATCGATAAATGGAAAGAAATACACCGTTCATGGAGACGGTAGGCCGTACGTACGCATGAACGTTGTTTTCGTTTCCTCATTGAATTGAATGGAATTAATTTGATGACTTACATACATAAATATAATATCATTATTATGTCATATATTTCATGATTACTTATTATATATAATTTATAATCATTTTTGAATGGTTAATCATTGAGAATGAATCTCATCGTGTCGTGGAGACGGTATTCTGTACGTACGCACGAGCGATGATATCGTTCCCATGATTGTGGAATTTTATTGGAGTGTATGTATACTATTACAGAATCAATATCACTTTAAAATAATCATATATAGTTATTATTTACTCCATTATACCCATCCAAGTAAGGTGGTGGTGGAAAATAGATTACACCACAGCGTGGAGACGGTATGCCGTACGTACACACGCGCTGTGATTTCTTTTTCCGTAGGATGGATAGATGGTGAAATAGGGGTGTTTCATACTTATAATGACATATCAGTATATGAGTGATACTGATGTTATTACTTAATAATAAAACAACCTATGAAGAAGAAGGGGAATAAGAAATAAAGGTGAAAGAATCGGTAACAGAAATTACCTCTTCTTTGAAGCGCCTCTTTGAGACCTCCTCTTAGGGCACTAAAATTGGTCTTTGAAGAATACCAGGACCTCTAGAATGTTTCTAGGGAAGTGTATAAGAGAACTGGGAAGGGTTTGGCCGAGCATGAAGGCTCAAAGTGGTGTGTGGAATAGAGGGAGTAGGTGCCCTTTTATAAGGGAGGAGAGGGGCACCTTTGGAATTCTTAAAAATATTAATTTATAATAAATATAAACCCACTTAAAAACCTCCAAAAATGACTCAAATTCGAATATTAGATGAGATAGGGTTGTAATTTCATCAAAAAATAAAATTTATACATGTTTGGATCTTATTTTAAACCTTATCATTTTGATTTATCCGTATTTAATCTATTTAAGTTTATTTGTGGTAATAAAATTCTAAATTTTAAATTATAACAAATAATTAATTAATTGCTGTGAGTTTTCCATAACGGGTTACTTTATAACATTATAGACCATATAAATTTAAATTTATAATTTTTAAATATTTTTGTGATTTTTAAACAATGTTATTTTTATAAAATAACAATAGTGTCAATTTTGACACTATTCATTTATTTTAATTTAAATAAAATATATACATAAGATATGTTCTAAATAAAAGCTTTAATAGATTCATAAAATGTGATATGTATCTATAAAATTAGTGTATCACATTAAATAGTTCATATAATATTTATTTTATTATTTTTAAAACCATTTATTTGGTTTATCTCTTAATAAAATAATTACTACAACATTTTTGTATAATTATTTAATATACTGATTTGTTGCATAAGAATTAAAAATAAAATCCTATGATGAAGATAAATATATTACCTTTAACAATAATACTTTTAGTCTAATTTATCATCTTAAAATCACAATATGTAAATTGTTATATTTATTAAATTATGAAGGTGACAACTTTGGCATCATTTAAAATAAAATAATATAAGTGTCAGAATCACTTTTATAAGGCTCCAAACGCTTATATATTAGGTCCTTGGATGATTAAGGTGTTGATATACACTACCAATAATTTTTTGTCAGGTTTTTGGGCTTTTTAATGGGTATTAGTATTTCAATAAAAACTATATTACTTATTTTTCACTTAATAAATAATTCATGTATCATTAATGTATCACCATTAAGGACAAAACTTTAATCCCTAAAAATTATAAATAAATTATCATGATGTAGATAATTTTATTATATTTCTGGAGACTATTCATGTTCAAAGTTTTATGTTGTTTATCACTAAATTAAAATTATTATACTTATAAGATTTCAGAGAGTGACATGTTGTCACTTTCTTTGGTTTTAATAATAATTAAATTATTTTCATGGTCAGAAGTCCATAAAATGAATATAATCCTACCATTAGGTTATATGGGTATACGTTTAGCCATCCAATAGAATTTTGTCATGTGTTACGGTAATTTTATAATATTATATTTACCCTTAATTACCCGATTTACCTCTATGGTAAATAAAATTTACCGTAGTTACTATTCATAATTACCAAAAATAAAAAGTAGCTTATTAACATAATTTGGACCCACTGATTCCAAATATTGAAACCATTTTTCCAAATTCAATTCACAAAAATTGCAGAAATTAAATTAAAATTAATCCCGTTGTCGAAATAAAACGGGTTTTTCTTTAAAACATTGCAAAAGATTGAATTGATTTAACCTACGAATTTAATGTAAAATCAATGATAATGACATACATTATATTAAATGGTAAAAATATATTATATTTATACTTTAAAACCATTAAATATTATAATTTAACCAAATAAATTTTTACGATGAAAAAAATGTTGTTTTTAATTAAAATATAGCGTGTTTTTACTATTCATCAAAATATGAAAGTTACCAGAATAATATGAAAAATTTATCCAAAGTAAATTTTTATTTATTGATTCCAAAGAAGAATTTTATTTTGTCAAATTGAACTTATAAACATGTCAAAAACTAGATTTAACATGGGTGCGCCATCAAAAGGAGGCAAAACTGCATTTTTTAAAAAATATTTATTTTACCCGAAAAATTTATTTTGTTCTTATACCATGTTCAAGGAAATTTTTAAGATGAATAATAATGTTATAAAATTCAAAATTTAGTTAATAATATTCATAACGGCTAGTTCATAATAATATTATAATAATATATCATTGTTTAGTAAAACCTGGTATTGCGTACAACACACGCTATCGAGGAAGGTCGGGATTGCGTGTAATGCAAGCCAAGTCAGGGTTGCATGTTGCACAAGAATCCTTCGTTGTTTCGTATAACAGAATCCAACCATATTTCATTTATACGTTGAATATATATATATATATATATTCTCAATGTTGCGTAGAATAACTATTATCAAAATTGTGTGTAACACGATCCAAGAATAGTGTTGCGTATACTGCAAGCTAATACGGTGTTACATATAGCGCAATGTAATCTTGGTGTAGCAAACAACACAAGAAATTAATGAAATTAAAAGAATATTTTTCATAAAATCTTGGGGTGTTACATTCCCACCCAGGGAGGGTGACAAGTAAAGAAGTCACCACGTTTTATCCATCTCATGACTTAGTTCCCCCCATAAGGGAGGTGTATGAAAAGATCACATCCTGATTCCCTCTGACTTACTCTTTGTCAAGAAGCAGAAAAATAATTCCAGAATGGAATGGGATGATCCAAAAAGGGACACAAGAATCTCTTCTACCATTCAACAGCTGGTATGCCACTTAAAATGTATTATACATTAGTAAAGATCATAGAAATAAATTCCACATACCACACTGAGGATGATGAAAATGAAGAAGAACATGGAGGGGATAGTTCCAACTACAATCTAATCCATACCGCACCTGATAGTGTTCTTACTCAAAATCAAATGAAAACCATAAATTTGGGCACTCCCTTAGCCAATCCATCATTACCTCCTTTTTGAATTTCCAATAATTAGTAGCATAAAAGGAAGGTCACATAAGACCAACATCCTCATCCCAATGAAAACACATCCCATATACTTGAGAAAAGATTCACTCGACAAGAGGAATAAATGATAGAGTAAAGGAGAATCAATGCTGAGGTACTCCAGGATAGCCGTCCTATAGAATATGATCCAAAATTTCCTAAAACATATCCTCAAAATATGATCACAGAAGGTGTTCATTATCCATAAGGGTTCATCCTAGAGAATGAATAAAGGATGAGAGGTTTTCCTAACACACCGCTAGGACCATCAGCCTACCAAAATACAATCTTGGAGGGATATCAAGATTTTTCTCCAATGATGAAGCAACTAGAACATGTTTAGGAAAATCGAAAAAGGATTACCTCAGCTGGGTATCCCCTTCAGGTAACAGAAGCACTAACACAACCAAATTTTCCCCCTGCAACAATAGCCCATGATTAGGTCCAACAAGACACACATCAAGGGATAATGAATATCATAAAGTCATTGGAATATTGATTTGAATCCATGGAAGGATGACAAGATTAGATAAATTCCGAATGTAAACCATACCCTATCAAGGTGAGTAACGTTCTGTTGCTACCAAATTTCAGGAACCCTATATTCCTATTATTAAATGGTTCAAGTGACCTGGATCAACATCTGATTAATTAAAAAAATCCTATTTTGACCCCTTGATGGGAACTCTATAGAAAAATAAGTAGTGAAACTTAGATGATTCATGAAAATCCTACAAGGATCAAACTATGTATGGTATAATGGTTTTCTTGCTCAGTCGATAATAGGATGGGATGATCTTAGATAATATTTTCTTTTCATGTTTAGTTCAACACTGCTAAAGACAACAGTTATAGACCTCATGAACTGTAAACCATGGGATAATGAGAGAGAATCATAATTCATTCCCATGTTGAAGGGGTTGACCTAATCCTTGAATCATTAAACCCATCAATATGATATGATCTATATATGCATCAACAATCTCCATGATGAACTAGGAACACCACTCTTCTTAGTGAAATATACAAGTGGGTTCTGGGATTTCTCTACCATTTCCTATATAATATAAGTTCATTATAAAGAAATAACAAAAAGTAACTCAAAACCCCACCAACCCCAAAAAAGAGTGTAGGAAAAATTAAAATAGCTTTTGTTACACTCAATCTACCCCCAGAATATTCTACAACTATGAGGCATGCACCCAATCATACCGGAAACCCTGGATGTCAACAGTAACCCATTCTTTGACAAGATGAGAAAAGGAGACCCATATAAAATTATCTCGTGGAATAAAGGAGAAAAATTTAGTCATTCCAAGATTACTAAGTCTCTAGATATTTTATAACCTTTATGAACTGAAATGTGCTCCGTGTGATAGAAACCAAAAGGGCTGATTAATTCAATCTCAATGACCTTCTATATTATTTTCTCCTCACCGGATACTAGGACATACCATCTATGAGTTTTTTCATCAAATACCTCTTTTAATGGAAGACAGATTCAATAGAAGTAAAATTTGGTCCACAATCAGCACATGTGGTGTATGTATCCACCACTACCCCTAACGAGGGAGATGAGTGGCCCAAAGATGTCAGAAATAGAGTACCACTATTTGATTATTGGATGAATCAAATGAAAATTAACTGAAATCAATGAATTCTTTACACATAGTTTAAGATACCAACTATATCTCTATTTTATCCCATTACAGTACAATTGAAACCTTTGGCCCCATAGTCTTCCAAAAGCTAACCATCCAGAAGACGATTTGGTGAGGAAAGAATAAAGAAAGTGCAGGAAGATGAATTTGATTCAATTCCAAAATTATCCTTGACCATATCAAATTTCATTCCATAAAATCTAAAAGAATGGGAATCTCACCCCTAAATGAAATAACTAGAAGAAATTTATCATGAAGAGCCATTTTCAGGGGAAGAGGTTATTTTGGGCTCTGTTAATGTAATCATTTAATGGACCCCTTCTTTGATGATGAGCATGGTTATGAACCTGAGTACCCAATAATCGATTTGGGGACCAGAGGAAGAGGCTATGGAAGTTGAGGATATGAATGAATATATAGCCATTGAAGAAACTGAGCTTATGGATTCCCCCCACTCAAAACTTTAATGATGTAGAAACATAGGGATGAGTGCTCTAGGGGTCCTAACATGAAAAGGGAAATTCCCTTGAACTATATAGAAGTCAATATAGTCCAATCATTCAATAGTATCCATCATTAGAAGAAGAGGTGTCTAATTAGCCTCATCATGTGGGAAGAAATGTCCGTCCCAACAAAAAAATATTGGAATCTCCAACAGCTCCGGTCCTGAGGGTCGATCCTTTATCTTCAACTAAATTTCATGTGAAATAGAATCCCCATGCTAGAAAGCACTAGAATTTAGACTATATGGATGATATCTTGAATCAAGTTACCTCAATACCATCCAAACTATCAATCATATATACTCTGAGTTTTTTTTGTGACATCAAGGAAGAACTTATACAATCTTTTCTAAGTTCCCAAGAGTTTGAATCCTATGTGGCCTCTACTGAAGTCTATCAAACAAAGACAGATCCTATAGAATTCAATGTTGTAATTTAATTTAAGGATCAAGATAAAAATTCCATTATGTAGGGAAACATCAGACCCTTATATGTGTCCATAATGATAAATGGATTTGATGTTAGAAAAGTCATCATTGATAATGGATATAGTGTTAATCTATTTACAATGAGAACACTTCATTGGTTAGGATAAAAATAAAGCTAACTGGACACCTGTAGCCACAAACCTGATGGGTTATGACCAAAGTGAGTAGAAATCATTGGGCCAAATCTAGTTCAAAACTCGATTTTGTGATCACATAGCTGACTCATAATTTATCGTGGTTCAGAAAAAAAGTCTTTCAACATTCTACTAGGAAGGCCTTGGTTTCACCAGTATGTGGGGATTACTTCATCCAACTAAGAGTGCATAAAATATTGTATTAATAAAGAAAATTAGATGTTATACACTGATATGTCCCCATTTTAGTGTTGTGAGTCACACTATATAGATTTGGGATTCTATGAACATAAAGGGAAGCTACCCTCAGTTGATGTTATTGATTGGATCACTGCCCCAAATGATTTGGAGATGGTCCCCACCGACCCCTTCAACCATCTCGACGAAGAATACATACAACCCTTAAATCCAATTGAGTGTAGGAGTCCCTATCCAGAAATGTATTAAACAGTCCTCATGATTTAAATCATATTACCCAAATCTATTAGTATTGAGGAATGTTACTAAACCCAAGATATTAGTGGATTTTATGATGAAAATTCCCCTAATACATCCTTTGAGCTCCAAAAAATCACGGCCTCACTAACTAAGGCAGTATAGGATGAAATAACCATTCCATCCCACATTCTATATTCTTCAAAACACCCACCATCATTCGGGCCAGAAGAAGTCACTTCATCCATTGAGGGTCAAGGTTTAGACTCTCTTTCTAACTCTGGAGATCTTATCTTAAATATTGTGTCCCCAATAGAAGAGGAATTAGACAAAGAAAATTAGGAGGAGGAAGAAGAAGAGGATCTCAGGGGTTCCCCTCCCGAATTTGAGGAAGGTATCTCTACCACCATTGATGAACTCAAAGAAATCGATTTGGGTAGGAAATAAGATCCAATACCTACCCTGATCAGTGCATCCATTCATTCCAAATATAAATATGTGTACACCTCCTTCCTAAAAAATCACTGTGGCGTTTCTTCCTAGAACTACACAGAAATTCTACGAATCAATCCTGATGTGTCAACTCACCACCTAGGTCTTCTAGAAGATCATCAGGGTTATAAACAAGTGGCCATATAAACTCACCAGACACATGCTACCAAAAAAGTGGTTGAAGTTGACAAGATCTTCAAAGCTAACATCATTCAAGAAGTACAATATCCCATATTCATGGACAATATAGTCCCTATTAAAAAGAAGAATGGAAAAATTAGAGTCTGCATCGATTTCCAATATCTCAACTGAAAATACATGAAAGATGATTTCCCAGTGCTGATCATAGAATTGTTGATCAATGTATCTACCAAATATCAGGATCTCTCTTTAATGGAAGACCATTCATTATACAACCAGATCTGAATTTCTTGATAATATGAAGAATCCACCTCATTCAGGACTTCCCATGGAGTATTTTGTTATTGGTTAGTTCTCTTAAGTCTAAGGAATGATGGTTCCACATATCAATGATCCATGAAACTCATCTTTATTCTCTTCCTTGGAAAGTTAATCTAATTCTATTTTGAAACACTATTGGTTAAATAGAGATAACATCCAGGACACCTGATGGATCACAAAATACTATTCGACAAAATGTGACAGAACAACCTAAAAATGATCCCCTTAAACCATGCTCTCAGCGTTACCTTAGAGAAATTCCTCAGCTTCATTGTATTCCATTGTGGCATTAAAGTCGACCTTGATAAGACAAAGGTTATCCTTGGTATGTCACCTCCTCGTAACATTAAAGAGTTGAGAGGACTTTTTGGACATTTGGACTACATTCAGTTATTCATAGAAAACCTTGTAGGAAAATAATTTCCCTTCACCAGGTTGATGAAAAAGGGGGTGGAATATCAATTGCTTAACGCATGTTAAGAATCATTCAACATTTTCAAGAATTATATATTAAGTCTTCCAATTGTAATGCCACTCGTCAAAGGTATACCACTCATTTTGTCTATGACTACACTATAGTGATATGTAGGTGCCTTACATTTAATAATCATTAAATCGATAGTGAAAAAAAATACTTTACTATCTTAGCTGAACCATGATCAATGATGAGACTTAATATTCAAATATTGAGAAGTGCCTTATAACACAAATATTCTCACTCTAGAATTTCTGACACTAGATGCATCACCATGAGGTCCATTTGGTCTTGCACCACAAACCACTCAAGTATATTATCAGAAGTACCATGATGACTAGACATTTGTCATGGTGGGTGGTCATTCTATATGAGTTTGACATCCAGTTTGTGCATCAAATAGATATCTAAGGCTAGACAGTAGAATATTTCATGGAAGAGAACCCATCAATAAGAATAAATTCATCTGAATATTAATTTCTAGAAGAATAGGTTTTCTCAATTCAATAGGATTCCCAAACATGGGATATGGATTTTTACGATGCATCTAGAAGTCCTATATGAAAAAATAATGGAAGATCGAAGATCAAAAAAGTAGGGATCAGAATCATACTCATGTCTCTAGAAATGTTGGTCATACCTTACACCTTTTTGTTATCGGAGGGGTGTATAATAAATGAAGCTTAATACCAAGCTCTCATTATAGTTCTAGAGTTTCAATTATAAGTAAATCACATAGAGATACAAGGAGATTCATAACTGTTCATAAATAAAGTTAACGATGATTATTTAATAAAAAAGAAGAGATAATCCCTTTTTTTCTTGTGTATGAGGAATGATGGTTGAATTCCCTTCATATATGATGTTAACCTATATCCCTTTGTTGAAAAATTATGAAGAAAATTCATTGGAAAATATAGCCTTAACTATGGCTAGCCCAGTTCGGGATGAAACAATCATCCACATTGTGCACTGCCCGATGGTCTCACCATTGGAATGAGATAATACAAAAGAAGTCAATGAATTCCTCCCCATCCCTGAGTCGTATGTTCCAACCATTGGTTTGATGACTCCCATTATGAACAATCTCCAAAAGAGATAACTACCCCTAGATAGGAGAGAGAAAATCCATAGATAGGCAATTAATTTCACTTTATACAATGGAAAAAATCAACAAAAGGTCCTTTGTGTTGCACATAAATCAGGATCCAAGAGTTCCCATCAAATTCAAAGTACTGGATACTTTTGGACTACTGTGATGCAGAACTGCATTGAATTTCCCAAGAAATGTAATTCCAGACAATTTCATGCAAATTTCATCCACCACCCATCAATGTTACTTCAAAAAACCAAGTACTAATAACCGTTGGGGAATGGATGTTGTGGGAAAATACCCACCATCAACGACTAAAAATTAAAATACATCCTCATAGAAACTTGCTTATTTTCTAAATGGGTAGAAGATGAACCCCTCAAAGAAGTCCGGGAAAAAATGAATTGTGAACTTTGTGAAAGCCAATGTCATCACCAAATTTGGTGCCCTTCAAACAATAATGATAAAAAATGGAACCAACATCTATTATGCTGAATTAGAGAAATTATATTAAGAGTATGGTAATAAGACCAACCATTCACCCTGCAATCAAAAAATGGCTATAAGATATATTTAGGCCTTCAGTAAGAACCTATACAATATACTACAAAAGTTGATAGATAAGGATAAAAATTCCTGGCCATAAAATCTCTTCCATTTTCTATAGGATTACCAAACCACCACCCATACTACAACTCAAGAAACCCAATATTAATTGGTATATGATATATTAGTGGTCCTACCTAACAAGGTTAAACCTTAATCACTCCATGTTTCCATTTGTGACCAATTTTCCATAGATGAGAAGTCCTTGAAGTGATTGGATGAATTGGAATAGATTGATGAAAAGAGATTGTATACCATTCAACATTGACTTTTTTAACAATAAAAGATTGCATAAGCCTTCAATAAAAAGTTCCCCTATGATCTTTCATCGATGTATAAATGGTGTCCGTCCTCATAAATCTGATGATACTTAGAAGGAAACCTCCAAAGTTTGAACAAAAAATGTAGGGACCATTTGTAATATATAAGGTCTACTCTAATAGAGCATATGTCTTAATTTTAATGGATGGACAACTCATTATAGTACCTACCTATGCAAGGTTCCTAAAGAAGTATTTAATGCTGCAAAGTAACATGTCTTGGAAACATGAAATTAAAATATACCAACACGTCATGAAAACATGAGTTTAAAATATACCAAAACATCATGGAAACAAAAAGTTAAACTATACCAACATGTCCTAGAAAAATGTTGTTAAACTGTACCGACATGTCCTAACAACATGATGTTAAACTATACCAACAAATTCTGTCAACATGACATAAAACTATACCAACATTCCCCAGTTATAGGATGCTAAACTATAGGATAAAAATTTATTACTGAATGAAATTTAATTTCATATAACCTATATCCTTACCAAATGATGTTAAACTATATGGAACTCTTCCCCAAAACATGAAATTAATTTTTTCTTCCAACTTCCCAACCACATGATGCTAACCTTCATGCCCAACATTTCCTTATTGAATGATGTTAAATTGCATAACACCATAATGCTCTCACTCGAGAGGATATCACCTCCAGCATTGGTCACCTACTATACTACATTACTGAATTATGTTTGGCATGATTCCTACCCACATAGTATATGTAGTGATCATTGACCTTGTATCCCGAGAAGAACCATCATCTAAAATCCCCCCTCCTTACACCTGGACTAAACTAATGCATGGAGGTTTCTTCAAAGAACTATGTCCGACATGATTCTCATTTTTAATGAGATATTTAAGGATGCCTTGATCATATATCATGGTCCATCCACTAAATGATACGAATAAACCATGTTGTAATCTAACTATCTCATCATTTCTAGGAACACATTTCACTCATTGTTTCTCACACCGAGTATAGCTCACGTGAGAATAGGAATTACGACAAGGGATTACCCATACAAGAAAGGAATAGTGGTGCGAAATGGGCCCATTATGGTTCAGAATGCATGAACATAAAAGGAATACCACTCATCCTCAATGCATGACATTAAACTGCATAGTATTTCAAGAACTAAGAATGGTTTGATTCTCATTGTTATGGGATATGTAGTGATGTCGGAATCGTCATTTTTGATCCCAATCGTTGCATTTACATTTATTCACATCAGTTCTCCTTTTTCATCACCACATGATGTTAAACTGCATAAAACTTGAAGAAGTACATGTGGATTGATTCATATCTATACGGGAAACATAGTGACACTAGGATTCATATTTCCTGATTTATCCACCCTGAAACTAAACAAATTGACATTTCCCACGTATGGGTCTGACCTACATTGAGAATCACCATAAGATAACTATATATGAATTGATTCGCATCTTTATGAGGTATGTAGTGACACCCAAGTCTCCATCATTGGTGCCTTCCATAACATTCTCACACTTTCATATCGGTTCAAATACGTCCTTACCACATGTCGCTAAACTGTATGGTATTTCAAGAACTACGTACAGATCGATTCCTTCCCTTGAAGGATACATAGTGTTGCCGATATATCACATATTGGCCCAACCACTCCATGAATCATAAAATTCCTCATTCTCTACATACAATCCTAGTTGATGCGGGGGACTTCTAAATAGTACCTATTTGTAGGACCACCACAAAAAAGAGAGTTCCCCTTGTTTTTGAATCAGATATACACAAGAAAGTACCTATGAAATACTTATGTCTTGATCATTGTGTCAACAAGGTATGTAGAGATTCCTAGATCCTACATCCTGGGACCAACCACTGCAAAAAATGCCCCCTTTTTATACACATGAATATATATCACCATAGAAGATTTAAAATATTGATTCAACATCAGGGATATGTCAGTAAATTGAGATCCCCCCTACATATGAATCAGATCAATGTAGGGAGAACCATAATATATAGAAAATTGTACCCTGGATGTTTCTTGTGGGTCTGGAAACATCATTTCCATTCACCAGAATCAGATCCCTGAGAATCCCAGATCTTTATAAACCTCCATGGCCATCAGAAACGGACAATCAATGTCTCGAGGAAACCTCTTCTTGTCAATGAATAATATTATATGGTGGCTTTGCATACATTTCCCATAAAAGGTCCTATCAAACATAGGTGTGTTCTTCCTCAGGATAGGATTTTCCTATCTCTATACTCCCTAATGGCTACCATGCACTGTATCATTCCTCTCAATCTGAGAGTCCCCAAGATTGCGGTTTAAATCTCACCCCTTCTTATTTGGAGCATTCTATAATATTCTAGCCTGATTTTCCATCATGTTAATCAAGATTTTAATTAATACAAGTCCCAGAAAAAATCCACTAAATGGTGGTCATATTGTCATAACCATAATATTTTTAACTGCCTAAAAAATCCAGATCTCAAGGAATTATTTTGAAAAATATAAAAAAATGGTGTTTTGATTCCATAGAGAGGCTAGTATTATTACATCCTGGTCTAACCACCACAAAATTAAAAAATCCACCCTCTCTACATGGAGTCTAGACTCATGGAGGGAGTTTGTAACTTCAAGATCTATGTACGTATTGACTTCTGTTCCCACACGATACATGGTGAAACCTCAAAATCATATTTCAAGTCTATCCACAAGACATAAATATTCCCACTATCACTTTGTTTGAGCCATATCTACACAGGGATAGTGGGGATAAATAAAGAACTCTTTCCCTTTTAATTTTATGCATGAAATAATTCCACATAGTGCAGTCCAATGTGGGAAAGGTCCAATTGGAGAGTTCACATTCAAAAAATGACCCACTCCCATGATTGAGCGAGATTAGCATGGGAGGATATGATATGGGTATATCCTTACTGAAAGAAATTAAACTAAATGGCCAATGTTCCATCTTATGAATGGGGATGTCCTAAAAAAACTCCCCACCACATCATGGGAAAATGTATTTATCATTTCCATTAAGAAATTGTGAATTTAGATTCCCCTATCATATTCAGGTACATTTATTTCATAAAGAAAACTTTGTGACTAGAAAGTTCTGAGTCTCCATATCCTTCCACGACTAATGAAAATGGATGGTCAGTGTCATGAGGACTCCTCTTCTTGACTATGCACAAAATTCGTCGGTGGCTCTACATATGTTTCCTATAAAAAGGCCTATCAAGTAGGGAAAAATTAATCCATAGGAGAGGCTTTTCCTATCTTATAAATACCTAATAGATCTCATTCCTCATATCATTTCATGGATTCAGAAACCCCTTAGGTTACAATTTATATCCTTTCCCCCATTTTCATGTCCGAACAAGGTAGAACATTTCTAGCTAGAATACCTTGAAAAGGGTGATTCATTTCCCCTCGTTTGGTCAAAAAAAAAAGTAGTAAAACCCAAATGTCTTAGGTTCACGATGTTAAACTACATCATGATTAAACTCTCCTTTAAACAAGACAAATTAATGTAGGAATTATCTTCCATTCATGATTTAAATTATCATGAAAATATTCATAATTTTTAGATACCACTCCTTTAACAAGACACCCTTCATGGTCTTGAGAAATCAAAAGTCCCATGAAATTACTCTAAGCATGAAAAATTGATTGATAGTGTCTTGAGGAAACCTCTTATTGACTATGTAAAATATGACCTGGTGGATTTGCATAAGTTGTCCAAAAAATGGCATGTAAACCAGAGACAAATTCTTCCTCAGGAGTGGATGTTCCTACATCCGTACACCCCAATGGCTTCTATGACCCATATAACATATCATGCCCCAAAATAATAAACCCATGGTAAAGGAAATCCCCTCACTATTATCTGAAACAAACTAGGTTATTATATTCCAATATGTTAAATTGGTTCCTTATCCATGCAAATTCTTGGCCAAAAAAGTTTGACCTAAAACATCATAAATGATAATCTAGCTTGCAAGCATTTAAATTTCACATGAAAGATACTTGAAACTCACACAGTTTAAAACTATAAAAGAGAATCCTATATAAAATTTAAGTTTCGACTTGATAAACCAACACATTTTATGGTTTATCCAAGATATCAATCAATAAAATAAGACCAAAATATTGTTAGGTAGAAAACTCACAAAGGAAAACCTAAGAAAAAGTCAAGTTATGCTTTCTTTTACCACATCATAATAGGCATGAGAAAAATTACGGTTGTACCTAAAAAACAAATAAAAATTTTAGGGTATTTCAGGTGACCCTAGAAATTTTCATGTTATACCCTTTGAGTCCCTTGGATCAGGAAAAAAAATCAGAGCAAACTTTGATTATTTAAATTACTCTAGATCATGATTCAAATCAATATCTAGTGAAAATTAACATATGAGGGGAAAATAATGGAAAATCAGGTAGACAAAGACAATTTCATTCCATTTCATAAGGAAAAAGGGACATCCACATTCTGTGGATTCTTTTTAATGATGTTGAAAATAGAAGAAGAAGAAACATGGGATAGCGAAAATGGTTATATTGAATCCTAGATCGCACTGGTCAAAAAATTGACCATATCTTCATGCATACCATCAAGAGTATGTTCTAAGGTCATCATCTATATGAACTCAACCTTTACTATTGGGAATATGTGTTTAAAAGTGGCCTTGATATCCCTACCAGTATATCAGAGAACTTCAAGATTAGTAGTTGATGATGATATACATACCTTCAATCGAGTAATGCGAGCTTCACACTCTTGTAGCTCCTGATATTGTGCTATCACATGATCATAAGGGTTTTCTTCATCCATCACCAAGTGATGTAGATCAGTAATAATATCCCACAAAGCCTCTTTGTAATGAAGGGAGGAATTTAATTGATCAAGGTCATGTTTGCAAACATGCAGGTCCTCTCAAGATATTATGATTTAGACTGAAATAAGGTATAAATGCCAATAATTAAAGATACTAGACCCAAATGATTGAATATCCTCTAGAGAGTGTCCGATTGGTTTCTAAATTCTTACAAAGGGTTTTTAGAAAAAAGAGAATAGATTTGAAGGCATGCCTAATCTCGTATTGCTCGATAACACTGGATAGCATCTGAACTTTATCCCTTCCCCCCTACTGTCATAGGAATATAATCTAGAAATTCCAATAGGCACAATGGAAGTACTCTATGTTGTGATGCCCAATTAGGTATATCTCCCACCTCCATAGATGGCTCACCACCTGAAGCTAAGATTGAGGGCTCAGTTGTGGCTTCAGGAATTCCCAGTGATGTTCCACTTAGGCCAGCCTTAGTAGGACCACCAATAGGGTCAACCAAAGATAAATGATCTGAATCAATCTATACAGATATGGGTAATACTGATGAATTCCACTGCAAATTCATGTGATGGTGATTAGAATGCCTCTTTATAATAGGGATATGGGGTGATTCTATAACTGGTATGGGACTGGTGGCAGCCAAGGGTGTTTTCACCCATCAAAAAATTCTCGCCAATATTTTGTCAGGGTAACAAGTCACCCAAAGTTGAGAACACTCCAATGAAATGTTATTTAAGGATTTTATGGGGGGAATAAGGACTTGTGTACCATAATCCTCCCACACCATCATCAAACAAAACTGGTGTAGGATTACCTAATGTGATTCCATCATAACACGAGTAATTGGGAGAGGCGCAACGTGTTGTAATCATCTGAATTGCATTGAAAACCTATATGGGGTATACATATCACATAAAGTTACTATGTCAATATGAGTGGTCAAGATTCCATCCAGAAGTGCAAAAATGTAAGAGAATTCTTGTGAAAAACCTCTCTAATAATCCACCACTGATCCATGTGGCATCGAGTGAGATACAAAAAAAATCAGGAAAAGTCACCCAGTAATTCAATGGTATTGTCAACATATTAGGTTTTAGGATGAAACACAACAATACTGCATAGATCTAGGTGAATGTCAAAATGAGGAACCATCACAGTTTTTCGATACTCATAGCAAGAGAAACAATTTTTTATCCAGCCGTATAAAAATTGAAATGGCCCACTAAGATGATGCAGAGTTCTTCCCTCCCATATCTTCCCTAATAACTTATAAATTTTGGTAAGGGTTGAAATAGATAGATCAATAGGCTGTCCTTTGTACAATTCAACTTCCATCGTCAAAGTTATAACTCTGAAAATAGTTTAAAAATCACAATAATGGAAAAGACATCCACTTAATAACATGAAAAAAACCTATCTAATTTGAGGTTAGAAGATATGTCTGACCAGATTTCATAACTGTAGGTGGTATATCGAATTGCCTTGAGGGTGTCATAGTAAGAGCCGAGAATATGTCACAACTACTGGGTTGGATGTGTTCAGCTATGATGAACTCTCATCCATGGTCCGTTCACTTTCAAGAAAAATCCCATGCAATCCTCAAACGAAATGAGTGAGTGGGAATAAAAATAATGACACAATACTCTCTCCTCCACGATCAATAATTGTTATTACAATAGAGATACATGCCCAAATTTTATGTGTTGGAAATCGGTAAAAATTCATCATACATATTGTCGAGGATGTGAAGCCCCCTATTGGATATATATCCTATAAACCTATCCCCACTCCACCGTAGGAAAAGTGGAAGGTGTTGGTTCTTGAACACCATCAGATGATAAATTCAGGTAGTATATCGCTCGATGAATAAATGAAAAATTAGGAAATCCACACTACCTGGTACAAGTTCATATCTTCCAATGGCTTAGGGGTTTTCAAATAGTTTAGATGAACCTAGAAATTCTAGGCCCATTCATCAGAGAAACATGCTACAGATCACAGATCCCACTTGGAGCTCACCCTCCAATGGGGTTACCTCGTGAATGGTCAATAGTGGATGTGTAATTATGAATTACTGACTCCAAAGATACGTCTTGGAAGTGATTATTACTTTGAGTCCACACAGAGCCATAAAAAACACATTTCTTTATCTTGATCTTGGTATAATTTCCCATAAAGAAGACCCATTTGTTGGATCACACCCTCGAGACATCTCTCGACATGGAATATGGATATTATGGTCAATTGGTGGGAGTTGATCATCAACTTTGAGTAGAAAGTTGTAAAGAGGAAGTTCGATGGATAGTGGATATTCCATCATTTCTGGTGAAAGGGGGTATTTTAGAATACCCAATAGAGGAATGATGCATGAATGGTGATTATATTCATCATTATTGTACATAACCACCCTCCTCACAGCTACATTCATTGAAATAAGAATGTGGTCCCTCTCATTTTGACATCAAAAGTTCATGAAAAAAAGAGAGAGTTAGCCTATAAAAATTGAATAATGTCTAAATGTAGTCTAAATACAGGATTTCTCATGCAAAAATGGTCCGAATAAGACACCATCTGTAAATCAAAAGTTCATAGAAGATTGCAAGGCACTGGCCCATGAATTGTTGTCCATCTAACTATCAGTTTAGAGGATAAGAGAGCCGCACATTGATCCCTGCTACACAAAAATCTAAACTCACTGATCATTGGTTCAAAGTTTTAGTTTGCGGATCCAAAGTTTTGTTTTTTAATGAAGGCATCCGTGAAGGGTTGCAGTACTCAAGAGAATGTGATTGGGAGAGGTCCATGTGAGTGCTCTATTCACTAATAAAAACGATATAAGACAAATGGAATGGGACCCATTTATGTATGAATTGTCCCCCTCCTACATGTACACCCTCAATACCACAAATAGACTCAAATCAACACCACTTTCTACATTAGAATAACCTTCTCTTCATCCCGATCAGACCCTATTCCTATAGAGGGAATTTTTTAGGTCCTAAAAACATTGAAAAGGGAATTGAAATTATTTCATGAAATTATAAAGGTAAGGAATTTAATATATAAAAATAATTAAAGGAAAAATGATTTAAAGGAGTGAGTTAAATAACGGAAAAATATTAAACTATAAAGAAAGAAACCCTTCACGGATCATCGCTCCATATAGAGATGCACTTTGTGAAGATGCCCATGATTAGAATAATTCATAGGAGGAAAATGTTGGTGCTAGCTCCATGAACGTGGTCACTTGAGGGATGAGAGGGGATAGATTATCCCTATGAACTACATCACCTAGAGAATAAAATGGTCTCTGGGAAATGAATAGCCAATGGTTTCCCATGAATGAGTTAAATTAATTCGTGGGACCATGGAGGTTATTTTTTTCTTAACTAACCATAACCTTATGGCCTCTACTGAATAAGTCATCTACGGGCTGGGTAATGTCCATGGGCATCCACAAAAGGGAGATCACAACCTTGTTGCAAAGGACCAGCTACACTGATATCTAGTTTCATGATTTTTTTATAAATAAATTTTGTGGGGATCTAAATAGAGGATGGATATTTTGGAGGATCTAAGATCAAAAAAAGAAATAGAAAGCTCCACAGATTCCTGATTTATTTGAAAATTTCATGTAGGTATAAACACCAACACTTAACATTAAGAAAGAGAATAAATTAATCCTTTTAATTTGTAGACTAAAGAATCCTCATGGGAATACTCTTCGAGAGGCACAATACAATTCCCCCTTTACAACCAGGAACCCCATATAAGAAAATGCTATGTGGATGGATCACTACCCCACATAGTTATTCACTATTATATAGGAATTATGACCTACGTAGAAATATGCTACGCGGATGGAACATGGCCCCTTGTAGCCGAACACTATGTGGACTCCACCAAGGATCGTGTACAAAAATGGTACATATACAACCTCTTTACACATGTAGAAATAATTTACATTGAAGAACCCTTATCCCACATGAGAACCTATAATGTGATGGGAGTACCCTGTGTCATTCCACTCTCCAGCCCCGATCATTCCCTTCCATCACATCATCAGTCCCCATGTCAAATCCTCCCCAAACTAGTCCAATTACATTAATCCAAGGCCTTTTATAAATCCACATACCCATATGATAAAACAATTGGGCACACCAGTGTGTCCTTATGAGTTTACAAACCCATTGCAAGCAATGACATGATAATTATCCCTTTAGTAAGGTGAACACCCAGAATGACCATAAGTATACATTCCCATTGTAACACGGCACCTGGCCTTGGGATACTCACATGAACCTTCTCATTTATGGTAGTAATAGAGGGGATAATATTTTTTTTAACAAGAAACAAGATTATTCCCCCGGAACCAAATTTAGGCACTCCCATTGAGGAAATCCTTTAGCCTTTGTAGAAGAAAGTTTCACCTGAACTCATATATTCCCTCACCCGATACATATTTAGATAGGTTACCAAATATGACTATCCAGGATATGAAAACAAAATAGGAGACAAGCACCCCAAAATCCCTTTCTATCTCCCCTTGGGATATAGTACTGTCTATCTGTACATGAAGTGGGACGCACAATCTTTATATCCACTTCCTCCTATTGTATCTTACAATGATCATTACTCGCGTGGGCTTAGAGGTTGGTGAAGATCATCCATACACATTGTCCCAAATAATGGGCCTTCTCCATAGATGTAATCTCCAACATCAATCCAAAAAACATGCCTTCTCCATAAAGGAAATTCCCAACATCAATCCAAATAAAGAGTCTTATCCATATATGTAATTCGCATCTTCAACCTATGGAATGGGCCTTCACCCTAGATTTATGACCCAACTTCAATCCAAATAATGGCCCTTATCTATTGTTGTAAGACCCTAATTATTCCGAAAACATGCCTTTTCCGTAGATTTAATCCCAAACTTCAATCAAAACAACGTTCCTTCTCCATAGATATGATCTACAACTTCAACACAAGGAATGAGCCTTTTCTATAGATTTAAGCCCAAACTTCAATCTGATGAAGGAGACTTCTCCATAGATGTAAGACACAACTTTAATCCAAAAAACGTGCCTTCTCCATAGATGTAAGCCCAAAATTTAACCCAAAGAATGATACTTCTCCATATATTTCAGTCACAAATTCAATCCAATAAACAAGCCTTGTCCATATATGTAAGCCCCAACTTTAATCCAAAGATAGGACCTTATCCATAGATTTAAGACCCGACTTCAACCAAAAGAACATTCCTTATCCACAGATGTAATCCCCAAATTCAACCCAATGAATGAACCTTCTCTATAGATGTTATCCCAAAATATAATCCATAGAAGGAGACTTCTCCATTGATGTAAGACCCAAATTCAATCCAAATAATGGGAGTTATCCATAGATGTAATCCACAATCACGTTCCATTAACAGGCCTCCTATAAAGTGTAATCCCCAACTGAAACTAAACTATGAGGGCTTTGATTCCCAACTAACTGGGATATGTAGAAAGACACCCTAAGGTACAAACCCAACATCCAAATCACCATAATGTTTTCTGGGATACATATCCAGTAGGTTCCCATCTACCCAGGAGACCATATCCCTTCTAGATACCTCAGGCCACGTTGACATAACTCCCACATCACCCTTAATTAGAAAACCATTTTCCTGTGTGTCCTGACATCATGACATTAAACTGAATGGATAGATCCTTGCCACACAATCTTAAAAGGTGTTGTGTCCAGTAAAGTGACATCAGACTACATGGGTTTTGATTCCACTTTTGAGGATACGTAGGAAGTCTATCTTATTGGTTCTATCTCGACATCAAAATAGCTCATGTCACCTGGATGATGATAAAATCCATAGAACCATCCCATATGACTTGAAACTAGAATTAACTTAGAGAATGACCAAATAATTAATGATTTACCCATAAAAGGGTAAAATTTATTTAGAACCTTGAATATATACAGATATTTCCATCGATGGAGAACATCAGATACATCTAGGTGATTGCAAACCCATGTATAATCATGATTAAATACTTCCCCATAGATATACTATAGAAAAAATATTGGTAATGAACCTAGTATTCACAAACATATGAACATATCATAAATCTATAAAAGATTCCTATAATAGGAAATAGTTCCATCCAAAAGGGTGATATGAGAACGATTTCCCATTATCTTGACCAATGTGACTTCTTCAGTTTCGTTGGCAAAATCACTCAACGAATTCCTGCCTTTGGAAGGAAGGTCCATGAATCATTTATGTGAGAGGCATTGGGTGTTTCTAGATTAGTGAACGAAACCATTGGATTCCATCGAATATTTTATAACAAATGTCAGTGACTTCTCACCAATTAACCCCTCCAATAGAACCAATGGGCCATCTTTTTAGTTGGGATAAAACAATACTGTTTTCACTGTGAAAAAAATGGTGAACCCAATTTGAAACACTTAACTGTGGCACATAATTCATAAAATAAAAAGAATATACTGCCCAATCCCCATAATTATATTTTTTTCAGGGTATAACAGATCTTTGAGAAAAATAGAGGTTCTCCATCAATGGTACCATATCTCATATAGATTATAGTTATTTTGTCATTTTTTATTATGATTCGTATTTTAATCCACACATTGAGATTCTCTATAGTTTATCATCATCTAGGTATACACATGTTTTTTGGGGGTTGGGATTAGAACCTTGAGATAAGATTCTTACATATCATCATGAAAGGAATCATAACCCATGTTGTTTGGTTCCACTTAATGGGACATATCATACATTTTGTGGTCATATGATAAGGACAAAACTGTGTAGTTTAACATCATGCTACGAGGACATCTAGGTGAAATGTACCTAGCCAAATTTTTGTGTAAGACTTATGTCGAAGAGGCCTAGAGGACCTAGAAGGGGCCTGGATTAAAAATTTCAATAAGAGTACAATGGGAATATGTCTTAGGTAAAACTAATATTGATTTATGGTACAAATTTTGGATGTCAAGGAGGATTTATAAGTATCCCATTTGGATGAGAATCAATGCCCCCATAGTTCATTCATGAGGACCCATGCCTATGAAGACCCTATGAAGGTTTGTCTCATAGGGAATGAGGACCCTTTGAGATGGATGAATGACATTGTGGACCCATTCATAAGGGGGACCTCAAGAGTTTTAATAGTATATACGCCCCTTTTAGATGGTAATGAAATGGTTGGGGCTTATACCAAGTAGGAATCCAATGGTTTGTTAGGGATTTACCTTGGAATGATATCAATATGGAATTAGTCTCGGGGCTTACACAATATAGGTCATTTCCATTTTGAATGGGGACCTGAGGGATCTTTTTACTCATAGAAATTTGTAGGTTTGGTGGTGGTTTACTATAGTAGGTATGGACTTGTGAGCTTGGGCCTTTGGAAGGCATCCTACATATCATGAGTATACCAGGAATATGAGTTCTCATAGTTTTATAGGTTAGGGCTAACAAACAGAGGTTTCCTTTTGATGATATTTTAGATTAGATGGGGGTAACACCTAGAATAAGACCCATGATTCTAGGATGGTGCAGATTTTATGATCACCACAAAAATCTAAGCCCATAGGAGTTGAACTTAGTGTAAAAAACAAGAGTGAGTGGTAGATTTGGGGAGTCCAAAAAATCTGCTTCATCCACTAGTAGATGAGGAAAAAACCCAATGGGATATGGAAATAGCTTAGGATTTGGATCCTCTCTCTCATTATCGTACCCTGGAGACAATGTGAGAGTGAAAGCGGTTTGAAGTTCCTCTCTCCCCTATTTTATTTCGGTAAGTAGGAAAACCACATTTAATGATCTATCCATCTATGACTTGTGGGTATGGAGAATGAGGACAGAATGAAACAAGAGAGGTCCTACAAGAAAGGATAAAATATCCCTCTATGAGGGAATACCCTAACCACGGTTCTTGGGAGTTGATTAGGATATGAAATTAACAATCAAATGGAAAATCAACCATGATCCTCACCATCCCACCTATAATAGGGGTTCCTAGTATCAGAGACTAGAAGGGGATGAAAGAGTAGTCACACTTATTTATGAGACCAAGAGGTCCCAGACATTTCCCCCAAGGTTGGGTCCATCATGACCATGGGAATTCATATATACATGCACCCTATGGAACCTACCCGTCAATCAGGACTAGTGTGAGACACCTATGAATGAAGGAATGCATATCTAAATGGGAGACACATTGGTGTGCCTCTTACCTTGGAATTTCAATTATAGAGGTTCCGATAGTGGTTTGAATCCCCCACCCCTCAGATGAGGGATTCAAAGGAAGTGAATCCTTGCCAATGGGGGACTTAAATAGGGCCCCAAAATAAACTCATGTAGGTCTCAACTTGGTGAGAAAAGGTTCTTCACATAGGACATGGGGGGAGCTAGAAGTGCTTGACATACAGTTTAAGCATGTGTGAGATGGAGATTCCTCACACAATGGGCCACCTAGGAAACAAAACTTGGGATATTCCTTTTCCTAGTCACCATGGGTCTCCACAGGTGTCATTGGAGGGGTCTCACATATGTCCTTGATTTGGGAAGGGGCCTTCTCATAAATGGTTGTCCACGGGAAGAAAATGAGTCCTCATATAGGTTTCTTCTATTTTAGACCATAAAGGGACATTTATCTGTAAATCTCCTATAATTCCTTATTCTCTTGGGTTTTAGAGGGAATCCCAATGGGTTTTGGAGGACCTAGACAAAGGGGATGCGTTACTAGAGCTTCGAGGCTTCTTCTAATTTTCCAATTGTGAAAAGGAGGAGCCCAATGATCATATTTATTGAAAAATAGGGAAACCTTGTTGAAGGAGGTTGTCCAAATAGGTTACATGTGAAGGATCTCGACAGAGGTACGCTATGTAAGGGTGTCCATGATCTCATTTCCATGCAAGTGGGATGTGTGAGCCTTCTAATTCATAAGGTTCTGTGCATAGGCTAGCTTGGGAAAATTCCTCTAGAAATTCTTAGAGATTTTCATCTCTATAACACCATTGATGTAATATTCCTAGTATTTTCATCCCATATGAAAAAATAGTGTCAACTATAGTATACTCTAATGGAATCAGACTTGGATCATACTCCTCTTCAAACTAGGGATCACCAAATGAGAGTGGAACACACCTCATGACATGCTCAAACTAGTATATAATACACCAACAACATAATCCAAAGGCATGTGACTGGGCACATATTCCTATTCCAATCAAGGAACATCTTGTGATAGTAGAACATGCCTCTATACAAGCTCATATCCATGTCTTTGTATCTTCTTGGAATATTTCAGTTGCTCATAGTTGCTAGGATCATATCCCGAATTCCTCTAATGAACGACTACCCTATCGTCCTTTAGAGGTTGTACATGAGGAGGATTATATTATTTATCCAATAATAGAGGTCTTTTGGAATATTTCTATGGGGAATTTATATTTGAAATAGGATTATATCCGAACATCATCTAGGTTTGAATGGAATATTCTTGAAACCACCACCTGACATGCTTATATTCTTGCTGAAAATGAATAAAATCATTGGCATAATCCCATATATTCTCAGAAGTGGGATCATATCCCTAAACCACCAGATGGTTTTCAAAATATTCATACATGCATTATAAAATAGGATCATATCCCTGCATAATCCAAAAATAAAGGTCAAAATATTCTAACTACGATGATGAATTAGTCCCATATCCCCAATATACTCAATGCATGTGTCCTTGAGTTTGTTCAAGACACATTATCAACACTACATGGGTACCTAGACTCTTCAAAGTATAAGGAAATTATTACCATTATATTCATCCTCATGGTAGTGTTGATATGGGTCATAAAGACTCTACTCCCAATATCTTCCCTGGTCAAACCACCCATGATGATGTCTCCTATAGAAAAACATTCTCCTATATAAAGTCCACCTATGTATGGAGTGGTTCTTAAAACTCAAAAACTGTCATATAGAGAGGTTATAAAAACAATTTGTTTAGTAATATATAATTCCCCATCAACAACCAACAACCCTTAACCATAGTCAGTAGGAAACCCCAAGAAGAAACTTTTATGGTTTGACCAAGTCGAGGAATGTAAGTCTACAAATAGGAAGTTTACAATGATATATGGAGATATTTATATTGAAAAAACCTCCCAAACATGTTTTGGACCCTCAATACATCTGACTATGAGATCCCAGATGGGATAGAGAAGACATGCATGCCTTATATATACCAAAATATGTGGGAAAATCATCTGCGATTGAAGTTTAGACACACCCCTTATCCAATATATGAGGGTCACCTTCATAACACCAAGATACTCTATTTTCAATTGGAAATAACTATTATCTCATTTTTTGAGAAATTAAACAGAAAAATTATGGTGTAAATTTAAATCACGATTGATGTCATTACATCACAAATCCTTGACAATTGTTTCGAAAATAATTTTCTTATATCCATATCTGAGAATATGGAATGTATGGAGTATTACACTGCACCACCCCCTGTAATAGAAGAACACCAAATATGGGGTATCTTGTAATGTCATAGCCTCCAATGAAATCTTGGAACTAGGTATTTCATGAGCCAGTTAGTCACTACCACAGAATGCCTCCACTTAAATGATTCTACGACATCACAAACAAGGGGATAAGACTACCAACAGATCATTGAGTTGGCCTCCCCAATTAAATTAAAATCAAACCCAACCTACTGGACTAAGGGACGTTTTTCTCAATCACCATCACCAGGTTCATAACCCACTAACAGGGTTCTAGAGAAATCAGAGGAACTTCTAGATCAACCACGTCACATAGGAATGGAGGAATTATATCTCAATTCTTCTCCCATGAGTCATAAAAAACCCACATGGAAATATAAAATCCTCAACAAAAGGATCAAAATATGGAAATGGTGGCCTCAAACTATGCATATCCCACATGGATAGAGAAAATTTTCATCATCATCATCACCACAAAGGGAATTATTCTTCTCTATGGTGGTAGGTAAATATAAATGGTTGGAATCCCATTCATTACTCCCACCACAATATGAACCTATTATATTTAGGGTTCATTAAATAAACATGATTGAAACTCCCTAAAGTACACTATTTATATGTTGAGATGGGAGGAACATACAAAAAATATAATCGAACACCATAGTAGATGTAAGTCAAAATTTCCTACATGGACAAGAATTTGAGAAATGAACCTAATAATAGAAGTATAGAATCAACCTAGTGCATTGAAAGTAATGGGGAAAATAAATTTTTTTGATATACTTATGTTAATTTCATCACCACCAACACAACAAATAATTCTGATCAAGAAAAAACACAGAGGGTGCTATAAAAAAAATATACCCTAAGAGGAGGTTGGTTTGGATGCACTAAATGAGGTAACTTTCATGTGAATCCAAAGGAAAATCCAAAATCTAGAACCAATGAAAATTAAGTTTCTACCTACATGGAAGGAAATTTCTAAAGACAAAGTGAATGAAGTGCTCATATCCCACTCGTCACCCAGAAGAGCCGAGATTCTTCCCTTGGAGGGTAAGTTGGCACATTATGATAATGAGTTACAGAATATCTGATAACTGAATTTGGAGATAATTGAGGGGGAACATTCCCATTAGGTGTTATATTCATACTATAATAAATATTAATCTACCCATTAAAGAAGAAAGAGGTGATCCTTCTCCAAGTGAATCATTTGAGCATTAAACCGTCTCCGGATCTAGGAAGCAAATCTACAGAAATGAGGAAGTCGAAGATGATTGTTACTTCACTTAATTACAGGGATAAACTCTCCCTCCCAAGGGATATCATTGAATCATTTCATGAGTCTAGAATTGAAGGGAGAAAAAATAGGGCCTCTTAATAGAGACCCGTATGCATCCAAAAGATGATAGGCTTATCAGATGGCAGTACCTCTGAATCTTCTCAAATACATTTAGTCCCGGGATAATCCAATAGAAGACATGGAAGGGAGACATGCACGTATATACCCTGAAAAAAAAAACCATATCATGAATGGGAGGATGGACTATTTCCCCCACCTGATTTTGGAAATCATACTTTCTCCACCTTTCATGGTGTGGGAGATCCAAAACATCACACACACTTTGTGTCCCAAAGCGGTTCAATGATGGGACCTAAAAATTATTAGGAGGTGACCAAGGTGAGGTGTTTTATAAAAAACCTAATTGGTCTTGTATTTTTAGATTAAAAAAAATCCTAATATGTTCTGTTGTAGGATGGGAGGACCTTCATTGCCAATTCCTTTACTAGTTCAGCTTCATGCTGTGGAAAATGAAAACTTTCAACCTGAAAAACTGCAAGTAATATGAAAGTGAGAGGGTGTATGAATTCATATCCAGATGTAATGGTATAACCTATTCACTCAAAATTCATCTCTTACATAAGAAATTGTTAGGTATCCTTGCTAAAAATACGTAGAATAGTCTATATACACCCCTATTCCAGGTGAAATATCCATGTGTATTCCAAAAATTCACAGAACTGGAACAAATTTTAGATGATTTCATTTAGATGGACCATTCTAAATATCAGTCCATTCCCTTAGTATAGGGTAAAATTATCGGTAAATAATAGACTACCTTTATTACTCTCAAGCCAGTATAAATGCCTATTAAAGTAATTAGGTAGGTCCGGAATCACATAGTGCCTCCAATTAAGTAACAAAAAACAACTAAATCTCCCCAAGTCAGAAGAAAAAGTAGATTATGGTTCTTGGGATTTGAGGAATAGATGAATAAATCATACTCATTATAAAATGATAATGTCCCTCGTTATATCCTTTCAAACTTGTAAAATAACCTACTCAAACTACCACAACCTAGAAAACCCAACAAGGTCGACCTCACCGATCATCCCGACTACTTCCCCTTCCATAGAAGGCTGGGTCACAACACCCATGATTGATTACTCTTAAAAAAAATCCTCTAAATAATGGTCAATTTTGGATATGTGATGTTGGATGACTTCCAAACAAAGGTGACCTATGTAACTATATCCCATTTAAAAGAAGAAGATGATTGGAAAAATGTTCCAACCAGGTGTGGGAAGAAGTTTTAAAATCAGATGACTCAAAAGACAGTTGACCAAGCTCATTCCATCTCAAGATAATAGCTTCAAAACCCCATAAATGTTCATTAAACAATAGAGGTGAAATCAAATTCTCTTCCCAAAGGTGTATGTGACCATTGGACACATGAAGAGACTGTAGAGGAAGAGTCATATACTTCTATGATTCAAGACATTACTCTTGCATATTTCATCCCTAAAACATCTGAAACATGGGAAGCAACACACAAAATTGAACACTTATAAGATGAATACCTCATATTTGGTTCTCTTAACACGATAAACTTGTAATACCCTATCTCTGAAGATGAATATTCCTTTGATTATTAGTTCCCTAAACCTTACTGGGTAGCATCAGGCTGAGGACGAAGGATCCAAGTATACAGGGGACATCACAGGCATGGTCAGAGTCAATATTTTTGTCACACCCCCATAGAGGACATATATAATGTTACGATCCATGGGAAGACACTCTAGTAAGACCAACAGAGACACGAGGTGTCGCTGAACACTCTAGTAGTCATCTATTCCAATTCATCTTATAGGACTGTATGGTAGGGGTGTGATTATCTAATAAACCCAGACACTGGGGAGGCTATCCTGAGATATGACATAGGAAGAATATGATCTATTACCTATACAAAAGAACCATTTATATCTAACTCAAATTTCCTTTCTCCTGAACTAAATAATATAGGGAATATACACCTAAAGAAGTTCCAAACTATGTATTAAAAGTTTGAAATCATGAATGATCTGGTAGTTTTCCTAGAAAAGATATCAATCTGAGATGTTCTCCTTTTTTCAAAAGAACTCAGAGAGGCACTTTTTGATGACCTCCAGAGCCCATATGAATTTGTGATAGAAGTCACTAAAGTTGGGGATTATCGATTGGAGACTATACCATCAAAATTCGATGTCGCTATCTCATTCACAAAACAGGACTAGGAAGAGGTCATCCATGGATACATTAGACCACTATATGTTTCAGTTTGACTTGATAATTTTTACATCCAAAGGGATCTGACTAAAAATGGTTCTATGATCAAGCTCATTATGATATGGACCATTCAACAATGGGGAATAGTGATGAGGACTTATCTCCCATAAATATGACCATTAAAGGGTATGATAAGAGTGATCAAAGACCTTTGGGTAATATCAAGATAAAATCATAGTTTGGGTATGTGATATATAATGATAATTTCATGGTTATCTAGAGAGAAATTTTATATAAAGTTCTTATTGAAAGGATTTGGCTTCACAAGCATGTGGCAGTAACTTCAAAATTTCTTCAAAGCATGAAATACCCCAACAATGGGAATGTCAGAATAATACATGGTGATAAAGTACCATTTGAATACTAAGAAGCCCCATATTTTGAGGTAGCTTTTTTATAAAAGATAAGAAAACCAACCAATATTGAAAGAAGAAAATAGGTTCTATACCCCAACATCTTGGAGACCACCCCTACAAATCCTAAGAGTATAATCGATAGTGATTATATGCTACCAAAAAATCTTGTTGGGGAAAAAACTCAATCCTATATTTCTAAGGTCCTTCTGTCCCCAATGACAGGGTAAAATAAGTTCATATACAGAACCTCTATACAACAACCTTATCAGTAGGGGGTGATATTTATCTTTCTATGATCTCTCTCTCATATCGATAATAAAAAATATTTCCCTGGGGTATCTATTCTGTTTGAAAATTACTCTATAGACTCGGAGGTGGAAGATGAGGAGGATTGCCTCAGGTTTTCCCCTCCCACATTTAAATAAATAATATACACCACCATCGATGATATGTGGTAGGTAAATATGGGAATGGAAGAATCCCCATGACCTATATTTTTCAGTACAACCATGCCTCTCAAATAGTATGATATGTACATTGAATTTTGAAAGTAACATTGATATGTGTTCACTTGGTATTATATTGAAATGAATGGGATGAATCAAGATGTGTCCACACATGATCATGGATTTCCCAATTACCCTTGAGGGTAAAGGTAGGAAGCTAGAACAATGCACCCCTCTCATGCTACTGCTGTAGATATGGATGTTTACAAATTGATCAATGCCGATTTTTTATACGAAGGGAAATACCCAAGATGGATCTCAAATATCATCCATAACAAGAATGAGAATGGGTATATTAGGATTTTCATTGATTTTGGGGACCTATATTGACATTGACCAAAGGATGATTTCACATTATTAATCACATCACTATTGATTGATGAAACTTCTGGGTTTCAATACCTTTTCTTCATGGATGGGTATTCAAGGTACAACCTAATAAATATTTCCATTAAATATGAGGAATCCATAACCTTCATATCAATCCATGTGAAAATTTTCTATCCATTCATGTCATTTGTATTAAAAAATGCTGTAGCAACTTATCAGTACACTATGAATCATATGTTTAATCCCTTATTGGAATGGATATAAGAATTTTATTTTGATGAACTGAAGGTCAAATCTCAATAGTGATGTGATCACTTCATGAACAATAAAATTGTCTTCAATAAGTTATAGCAACATATTTTGAAGATAAATCCACTGAAATGAAATTTCAGGGAAATGTGAGGGTGATTTATTGTCTTTATATAATGCCACCAGGCCATTGAGGTCAACCTAGAAAATACCAACACAATCATGAAAATTTCACCCCTTAAAGTATCAAATCACTTAGGGGGATCCAAGGGAACCTCATCTACATTATACATTTCTTATAAAATATTGTTGGAAAATTTATCCCCTTTACCATGATAATGAATAAGGGAGACTTCTAATAATATGATAAAGAGTTCCCAAAAGCCTTCAAGAGTCTCAAGTAGTACCTACTACACCCACTAGCCTCGATGCCAACGATGGAAGGAAATCCAGTAATATTATACATGACCTCCATGGATCGATCAATTTTTACTTTATCCATACATAGAAATTATACTTTGAATGGTAAAAATATCTATTACATCATCCAAATGAATCTAGGATCTAAGACCTAATATTCTGATGTCAAGAATAACTACCTCACACTCATCAATGTCGTAAAAAAATATAAGGTGTTACATGAAGCACCAAAAAGTCCAAATGGTCACTCGTATTGATCCTCTCAAGTACATATTTGGGTTCCTATTTTGACTTGGTGTTAGGATAATGGATGGTTATTCTGAAACAATATGACATTTAGTTTGTGTCAGAGAATCTAGTGAAATGGCAGGCCCTATCTAATTTATTCATGGAACATCCCACCCAAAAAATTAAACCAGTCGACACTAAACTTCAAGATGATAAGGTTTTGTATTCCCATGATACTCACTCAACATGGGAGATATATCTTAATGGTTCCTATTGAAGTATTATCGGAAAATATCTTGAAAAAATAAAGATTAATTGGATTTTAATAGTGATTGTATTTGTTTCTTTAGATAAAGAATATTTCCCTACTCTTTCTCATCGCCTTAATGATACAAAAATAATAAGGGAGAATACTAAGGCCTCATTCTTGGCATGAATCATTATTTATAGAAATATATATCCTACCTAAGCATCAATGGGGATCCATATCAAGTTATAAATAATATTAATAGTGGATATTCCATCAGAAAGGATGTACTCTCCCCTCTCATTGTCTGTGTCGAAGGATTGATAAAAGATTTCCCTTAAACCCATGTTACATCATATTCCCTGATCCTAGAATGCTCGTGCTAATGCAATGGATAATGCAACTACAGTTTTGTCTAGATCTGATTTAGAAGGGGTGGAATTCTACATCATGAACAGATGGATGGTCTTGTTATTCACCATCTGTGAAATGGAAGAAATAAATCAGTTCAACACCACCCCATAGTGAGATTAACTAATATCCATCCCTAGATGGATGGAACCCAAAATTTATTACCTCCAAATGGATATCTCTTGATAGAGCATTCTATAAGGGAGCATATTCAACTTACGGTAGTGAACGTTATCGTATGGGATGGTCCAAATGAGTAGTAATACCTCAAAAAATGATGCTTTTATGGAATCATACTTATATGGTTTGATGAAAATGATATTCCTATAATCAAGGAAGATGTCCTTGTAGTCTCATGTAGTGAACATAAATCTTGGAACACGCTCTCCCACCAATTCAGGATGCCATGTTACCACTAGAAAACCATGACATAAGACTATGTGTAATTAATTAGGAACTTTCATTCATTCCATATTCCAGAAAACATCATCCATCATCCCTCAAAATTTCTACATATAACTAAATATTCATGGCCATTTTCCAAATAGGGAATAGATGTAATGGGAATATATCCCTACGCCAAAGCCAAGAAGTTTAAGTACAACATTAATATTACCAAATTATTTTACAAATGGGATGAAAAAATACCCCTCAAGGAAATCAAGAGAAATAATATCATCAACTTCATCAATTAAAATAACATATTAAAGTTTGGAGTCCCTCAGACGATATTGATGGAAAATACAAAAAATTATATTATACTAAATTGATGAAATTATACTAGGATTACAACATTGAATCTATCCATTCCCATCGTTACCATGTAGTGACAAATATGAAAATAGATAAATTCCATATGACTCTATCAAATATAGTCTAGAAGACGGTGAATAAGGGAAAGAATGTAACAACCCAGAATTATATCGATGAGATTTCCCTTATTATGCTTATTTCATGTGGTATAAATCACATAAAATTACTTAGATAACATAATACACTCTTATATAGGATTAATGAATGAAATATGTGGTATTTATAGAAGTTAAAGAACATACACCAATTAAATATTAACTTGAACTTAGGAATATTAATATGACCATTATGAATAGTAAATCGGCCGAATGAATAGTAACATCACCCATGTCTTTTATAATTTTTTGGAATCTTATAAATGAATGTATGATATAATTATATCATAGTATAATTAAGTTAAAATTATAAAAATTAATAATTAAATGTTGGTATTTTTGTTAGTCATAAATATTTTATTACAATTGTATAATTTTTTAAATGATTTAAAAGAAATTTTATATTTTTAAAATGCATTCATAAATTAATTTTTTTTTTATTATTTTAGGATAATTTATTAGAAGTTATATAATTTTTCAGAGTGTTATAAATGGAGTTATATATTTTAAATAGGTATTTTTGAGTAAATGATGATTTTAATTAAAAATTAGTTTTATCATATTTAGAAAATTATTTCCCAAAAATGGAGAATGTTTTTGTGTTCTAAATGCTGAAAAAATGATTAAGGTGAATTTTTGGGATTTTTATAAAATACTTTATTTTTTGGTGAATAGTAAAAATACATTAATTTACATTATAAATTTGTTATAAGCTGAATACAATATTACTTGAGTCATGGATGATGTAAGAACCATAAAATAGAACTTAACTTCATTATTTTAATATATATTTAGGATAATTATCAATCTATTTACATTCTCGTGGTAAAATAATAATCAAATGAAAAAAATATTCAAAAAACACCCCTCCCCGCCACTATAAATAACACCCCTCACGAACCCTTCTCCTCACATCTTCCGAGATTTATGCATTTCCAAATTTATTCCCAATTTTCTTTCTAATTCCCCCCCCCCACTTCAAAAATCTATTGGTCTTAACAAAATACCTAAATCAATTCCTTTATGGAGGTTCTCAATGAGGAGTATTCAAGAGGTAAAATCCTCTTCCTCTTCCTTCATGTTCTTCAATTTTATTAATATATCCTCACCTACCATTATAAGTATATCATGATAAATCCAGAACCTTACATGTACTATAATTATACTATTCTAATGGAATAATCCCTTAGAAATCCCATTCTCCTCGACCTTTTATTCTAAAAACGGAAACGCCATCGATAAGGTGTTGTTTCATCACCTTCAAGGATGAAACAGTTTTAATTTTCCTTCACCATCTTCAAGGATGTTCATGAAACCCTATAAATGGTTGAAATATATTGTAAAATTTATATTATAACCCTTTTTATGATCTGGATTTATATATTTCTATAATACTAAATGATAAAATAAAATGAGTTTGTTATGATTAATAATCACTGTAATAATTTAAATGATTATCACTAAAGGTCTTATCTAATGATTCATCCTGAAAAAATATAACCAAAGTATATATATAACCATTTAAACATATATATATTCATTAGTAAAATATAAATCAAATTCTTGAGAATTATACACTTTTTACATGAACTCCATTACTTATAAATACGTGGAATGATCATGGAAACCAAGGAAATGAATTCTCCTGAATGGTGAAATTAAACTCTATAACTCATCAATAAATACATTAATAACCATAATAAAATAATAATGAATAAAAAACAAGTAGATAAGACTTTTAATTAATTATTTAATGGATTTAATTTTTTTATCCAAGACATTAAGGTCAAGTGTAGAACACATTCGGACCAAAAGTAAGGGTTTCTACCCGAACCTTCATTTTTCCATTGGGTCATTCTTTCACTACATTTACCCCAATGTAATGATAATTTCATTTTGTGTACATATTATATTTTTTTTATATGTTAAAAACTTATATATCTAGATCATTTCATCTTTCATTTTAGGAAATTACATATTTTACAAGTTTCCCTTCTTAATCCTTCTCGATACACTAGCCCAATAAAAGGGAATGTCTCAATTTCTTACCCATTTTCAAGTACCATCTATAGACTATTTTAATACAACATTATTTTCTAAAAATAACTAATTTTTTAATAGAAAATATATTTCTTCATTTATGGTTTTATTAAAACAATTATGACAAATAGAAATGATTTTTTCCAAAAGAACTGTTTTTTACAAAGTAAAAGGAGTATTTCTCTAAATAATTCCTTGATAATTTTAGAGTATTTTAATTTTTCAACAACACTGTTGAATTTTATGATTTATTGGGGTTTTTATATTATTATTATCATATAACATATTTTATTAAATGTTTTATGATTAGTTTTACTATGTATGTGTTATATTGATGACATTCTCCATACTACTCAGAATGGATAATGATCATGTTTGTAGATTGGGGAAATTTATTTACATATCATATATATATATATATGTTGTTTATGTTTAAAACCATTCATATTAGGAATTAATTGGACTTAGTAAGTGATGAGTAGGGTCTAATATTGCCCCTCAATGCATCGATAGGTCTCATGAGACAAAACCGATATGGAATTGGCTGAGGCCTTGCCCATTTTCAGATATGGTTTTTTATAAGGACTTAATAATTTTCAGATGTCTTGGATGAGGCCTAGATGGTATTTTTTAGATGTCTAAAATTATTAATTACCTCATTATTATATTAGTAATTGATAAATCATTTGATTATTGGAATAGTATAATATCCATGGTTAATCTTGATGTGATTATTTATATGACATTATTTATTTCGATTTTATTCATTATATATTAAGCTCAAAATTATGTTTTAGTGGAATGTGTTATTTTAGTTATCCACCATGTTATATTATTTATGATTCCACAGTATTACTTACCCATACTGATCTTCCGAGTCCACCCATTTCTTATGTTTTCTTTTCCCCTAAGATATCAAGATGAATATTATGAATGGATTGCAGGATTCATCTAAGTGTTTTTGGGTCTTATAAATGGAGTTTGTAAAATTATTTTCCTTTTATATCATAATGTAATTTTCATGTATGTAATATGTATTCCAAAACTAGTAAACTGGTCGTTCATTTAGGGTTTTATTCTTGTATATATTCCAATGTAATAATGTAAGGAACTAGATCAAGGCTACTAGGGTCAGTGTCTTTACAAATAATTCCTAGACCAACAAGATCCTCCATGATTTATAGTCCTATTCTACCCCCACACATACTAAAACAAAATAAACTACATATTAATTAGTGTATGGAACCAAGGTAGTGTTTCCCGTAAAGGTTTAGTTCCCCTTTCATTGAATATCCATCTACAAACAAAACTCAGACAATGAGAAATCACAAAAGCATTTTTCTGAATTAGAGATGATCGATGAGAAAATGGACACATAAACCATACAACCTAGAAGTCCATTTCAACTAGATTGCACAATACTTTAATAAAAAGGTTCAAATGTGTTTGTTCCTTCAGGAAGAACTAGTATTGGCCCTCAAAACCCAAATGATACCAGGAAAGGATCCAACCAAGCTATAACCGAGGTAGGAAAAGACTTATATAATACACAAGGTCTATCACAATAGAGCTTATTCACTGGTTACAGTTGATGGGAAATTCATTAAACCCCCTAAAAAATGGGATATTACTTAATAAATACTTTTCATAGCTTCCATCCAACATCTCTATTCCTAGTCACACGACATTAAATGGTATAATATGTCCTAACCACATGATGTTAAAATATATAGAATACGTCTAGACAAAATGGCATTAAACTATATAAAATATATCCTAAAAACATGAAATTAAACTATATGGTGTATGTCCTGAACATAAGACATCAAATTTTATGGATGAAGTCCTTACTGTATGATATTAAACTACATGGTAAGAATCATCTCATTGAAGATTCATCACAAACGAGACATATATATATGTAAATGATAAATGATGTTCCTCCACCCCTATGTGTGATTCAGATCCATATAAGGAATTTACCATCTAACAACTACAAATGGATTGATTCATACCATCACAAGATATATAGTTACACTCATATCTCAAATTCTTGGCCCAACCACAAAAAATCCTTACCAGTCACATGACATTAGACTGCGTGAAAATGTCCAAGCCTTGTTTTTTCACGTCGGGTAACCATCATCATTGCTATATGAAGTTAAATATAATAGATGAGATACATTGAATAACAATATGTGAATTGATTCATATTAACATAGTATACATAGTGATGCAGAAATCCCCATTCTTAGGACCAACTATGACATTTATTCATGAAGACTCACCTTCATCTTCACCGCCTAACATTAAACTACATGAACGATGTCCTCAATATATGACACTAAATTTCATGGGTTTCCAGAACTGTGTACAACATGATTCACACCACAGTGAGATTCATAATAATACCTAAATCCTATATCTAGGCCCAACCGTCAAATGAAAAAATTCAGTGCCCTATCCTCTAATTTCATCTATGTGGAGAGAGAAACCTTTTCCATTTATTATTTATGATAATGGATATAACTCAAATGAGATTAATAATTTTTGTAATGGAATCCCTATTTGATCAAGACATATAAATTCATAGCAGGGTTACCATGGTCCTAGGTGAAAAACCTAAAAAGGTACACCATGATTCATTACCGTATGACATGAAACTACATGGTTGATGTCCCTTGCAAGACAAAAAACTGTACATTATAAAAGAATTAGAATGAGAGGAACATGATCATTCATGTTGGTCTCCCAATACACATCCATTCAAGAACTACTTTTGGATTTATTCTTATCTTTATAGGAAATTTAGTGACGCCCAGAACCCTAGTCTTGAGACCATTCACAATATTCCCTTTTCACATTGGGGAGCCAACATACTGGACACATGACATTAAAATACATGGTTTCTCAAGAAGTAAGTGTTGATTGATTCTTATTATCACTGGATATGTAGTGATTCATTGATCACCAATCATGACTCCAACTATAAAAATCAACAGAAACAATTCCCCCTTTGCGTACGATACCACCCTATGTGGAGGGTTTTCTGTGAAATAACTACATGTATCTTGATTCCTACTATTATAGGAAATGTAGTGACACTTGTATCTCTAATTATTGGGTATAGGCATCACATAAAAAAATTTCTCCCATCCCTACGTTTGGGTGAGACCCGCACCTGGGAACATTCATGCAAGAACTACATAAAACATGATTCCTCTCATCACATGGCATAATGTGATGCATATATACCCAATCATAGGTTCAACCTCAAAATATATTTCCAAGTGATATTATGTTAAACTACACAAAAAAATCTATTCAAATTAAATATACTTTGAATGAAACATATACATATTCTAAAAGTAGGTCGAGTTATACAAGTTCATTCTACCTACACACGATTTAGATTTGTGTATGGATTTCTTGTTCATGTGATAAATCTATAAAAGAAGGGATCTAACATATATCTACACACCAATAATCCTATTTAGGGATAAAATATCCCCCTACATATAATTTCCCCAGACTAGTGTAGTGTACACGAAGACACCTTGCACAATTATCCCATCAGTTCCCACATCCTTATAGCATGAAATTATACAGTAAGGGAATAGTTTTGGTTGGATGACATTAAAAACTTCTTGAAAAATACATCCCCAATAAATAATGTTAAAAAAATTAGGAAATAACACATCATAATTAATTATCAAAGTATCAAAATATGTTGACCCGAGACGACTAGAGTATGGGGTGATTTTAACATCTTTTAAGAGCCTCATCCCATAATCACACTTCATGTCTTGAGTGCCTTGGGTTACCAAAAACATTTCATGTCCCAAGGAAAAGGATACTAGCTTATAAATTCCCTTTTTTTACTATGTATGTATGCCTATGGATCTTGAATTTTATCTTTTGACCATTAACCTAAAGCGTTATTACCATAAAAAAGGGAATTAAGATCCATGGGAGTCCAAGCATCAATGCTACAGTACTAAACACCTTAGGGTGTTTTGGGACATCCTCTATAGGGTTTTCCCATATCATTAATTAGGGTCTAAAATCCTAGATACATTATTTACAACATTTTCATCTCCCAATCATAAGGATGTTGGAGTAATCATGACCCAACTATCCTTATAAAGCTATTTTGTAACATTCCCTTCATTTCAGGTCCATGATCTTCCCAGACATAAACATCCTGCACTTTCCTAAAAGCTATAAACCATAAATTATAGCCATTTATGGTCCAAATAATAAAACCTTAAACTACTAGAATAAGATAATGAAAACACTTCTGGTTGAAAACCCAAAAATGGAGGCTTGAGTAAAAGTCAACTCCTCACTTGCTGAACTCTTCATCTCAAGAGTTTTTGAAAAAAAATTAAACATATATTAATATGGGGTAAATATAATATGGACCAATTTTCATCCCTAGTAAACATTAGTCCATGCTTGATGGAACCCCTATACCAGGAAAAAGTTTGACTAAATGTTTTGTCACATCTCCTCACCATGATAACTTGTTCAGTAGGATTTTTTCGGAGTTTGTTCCCTAAAACCAACTTATTTTGTGCTTTATGATAAACATATATTCATTGGATGAATATTAAAAAAACTATTTATCACATCATGATTTATCTTTTTCTTGAAATTGTATGTCAAATGTCCTAAGAGTAGTTGTCACACTAAAAGGTCATAGAGGATCCCTACTATAATGAGAACCTAGAAGTTCGACAAAACTATTCTTGATTTTTTTGGTAGATGGATGATATCATTTGAAGGGACACAAATGATACAAGCTATCAGGGGTGTAGACTCATAGTAATTTTAGTCACCTACTCATGGTGTACAACCTTTCTATGGTCTAGAAGGATATTATGAGATCGAGACCCACCAGTAGGAAATCTACATTTATACATGTCGTTGGATGTTCCTATATGTAGACATGTGTATTGGTCCTTAGAAATTAATATCATCATGAATGCAGTATTACTCATGACACACCCAACATATCCTACCACACCATGAGCATATGTCATCATGGTTTTCACCAATACATTTAATTTTGTGAGTCATAATACCCATTAATAATAATCTTAAAGTCTAAGGACCAATAAACACATCTGAAGAGAGGAATTTCCGATGAAACTTATAAATGTGGATCTCCTACTGGCGAGCCTAGTTATCATAATATCCTCCTAGAAATTACAAAGTACGTACACCATAAGAAGATGACTCAATTTCCTATGTGTCTACACCCCTAATATTCTGTATCATTTGTGTCCCTTCAAATGATATCATCCGTCTATAGAACATATTTTCAAGAATAGTGTCATGGAACTTCAAACTACTCATCACAGCAGGGATCCGCTATGACCTTTTAGTGTGAAAACTACTCTTAGGAAATTATCACATACAATGTCATATATAAGAACAATCATGATGTTATACAGAGTTTTTTAATATCAATATAATGAATATATAATTATCTTAATGTACAAAAGAAGTTGGTTCTATAGAACCAAATCCAACATACACCCACTTACACTAGCACCATTTACTAACAACCTTTAGTATTCTAGCTCTCAAATGATACTCATGCTTCTACTAAGATTCGACTTTAGTTAAGGGGTCTACTACGTTCTCTTCCATAGATACTATACTCACTTCAAATTCAAACCTTTGATAAAAATATCTCAGTAGGTGATACTCCCAGAGTGTGTACTTTGTCCGTTGATGTGACCTTGGCTCTTTTTGCAAGATCCACCACAACAGTATTATCACAATATAATGTGATAATCTATTTACCTCTAGTAACCACATCATGTTCTTGGAAAAAGTTCCAAATCCATAAGGCTTCTTTGGCTACATCAGAAGTCACTGTATATTCGTACTCTGCTGTAGAATCATCAAAAAAGTGGATTCTATGAAATCTTACAACTCACATATCCTTTTTTGAGAAGGAAAACATATCCCAATTTTAATTTAAGATAATTTTGATCTTTTTGAAAACTAGCATCAACATACCCTCTGATGACAAGCTCCTTGTCTCCTCTATAAACCCGGACCATATCTTTAGTTCTTCTCAGATACTTAAGGATACACTTAACAACAATCCAATGCTGTTCTCCTAGATCTACTTGATATATTCCAACCATGCTCAGTGCATAGGAACAATCATGTCTAGTATATAACATGGAATATACGATTGATCATATCACCAAAGCGCATTAGATATTACTCATTCTATCATAATCCTATTGTGTTTGGGGACATATTTTCATAGAAAGTTGTAAACCATGTGACACTAGAACCAATAACCTCTTGGATTGTTCTATAGTAAATATCTTTAGTATCTTGTCAATATATGTACTTTGACATAGTCTATGAAACCTCTTTAATCTATAATTAATGATATTGACACCAAGGATATATGATTCTTTTCCAAAGTCCTTTATGGAGAAGAACTTGTTCAACTAGTCCTTAACTGATTGTAAGATTGGTATGTTGTTTCCAATAAGTAATATGTCATCAACAAATACTACTAGGATAACAAACAACTTCCCATTAAACCTTTTGTTAACTGATCACTCACATTCTTTCTTAATGAATCCAAATTTTCTTATGTCATAATTCAATTGAATATTTTATGATCTAGATGATTTCTTCAATCCATAAATGCACCTATAAAACTTGAAAACATTTTTTGGCATCACTTGTTGTCATAAACACTTCTTGTGGTGTCTTATAGACATCTTCCTTAAGGTTCCCATTAAAGAATTCATTTTTGACAACCATCTTCCAAATCTCATAGTTATGGTAAGTTTCTAAAGAAAATAGGATTCAAATGGACTTAATCTTGGAAAATAGTGAAAATGTTTCATTGTAGTCAATTCTTTGATGATGTTTAAACACTTTATCCACCGGACTTGCTATATATGTACTTACTTTAACATCCATGACTAGTTTCCTCTTGAATAACCATTTACATCCCACAATATTTATATAAACTAACACATCAATAAGAACCCAAACCTCATTTTGATACATGGAATCTATCTCAGAATTCATAGCTTATAGCCATCTTACAACTTCTGAGCTACGTACTTCCTCCTTCTAGGAGAGAGGTTCAAAATTGTCCAACAATAATGAGTCTCCATCCTCAGTGACAAGAAAACCATATCTATCAAGTTCCATTATCTCTCTTACACTCTTATGATGTACTTGTGTTTTAGGATCAACATATTCCATAGGGGCTTGTGGAACTTGTTCGTGTACCAACTCTTATTTATCTTGAGCATCAACTTCATCAACATCAATCTTTCTCCCACTATCATTTCTAAGTGTGTGATACATCTCAAGAAATATGACTTTTCTATAAACAATCAAATTCATTTCTAACTGGTTATATGGGTAGTATCACTTTGTTTCCTTAGTATACCCTATAAAGATACACCTCACGCCCTAGGGTTCTATTTTATTTTCTGATAAAGCTTTAAAAAATTCCTTTCATTCACATACATATGTATGAAAACAAATGGGGTTTTTTCCACTCCACAAATTGACTGGACTTCCAATTTACGCCTTAGTTGGTACTCAGTTTAATGTATATTCCATAGTTTGTAATGCGTATGCCGAAATGGATAATGGATGATATACATGTCTCATAATCGACCTTAACATGTACAACATGGTATGGTTCCTCCATTCATTAACACCATTCCAATATGGTGTATAAGGTGGTGTGAGTTGAGAAAGAATCCCAAACTCCCATAAAAAGTCGATAAGTTATGGGTTATGATAATATCTTCCTCGATCTGGTCAAAGATTCTTTGTATTCTTACCAAGAGGATTCTATACTTCATTCTTGAATTACATGAATTTATTAAAGTACTCAAAATTATACTTCATCAAGTATATATATCCATATATACTCAAGTCATCAGTAAAAATTTTGAAGTAAGAATATCCACCTCTAGCTTCTACTGGAAATGGCCCAAGCACATAAGTGTGTACTAATCCTAAATCTCTATGCCCCTTTCACCCTATCCACCAAATGGTGGTTTAGTAATTTTCCCTTGTAAAAAAGTGTGACATCTATCAAGTGGTTTTATCTTGTAAGAGTCTAAATAAACATATTGATAGATCTTTGTTATGCTCTTCTCATTTACATGACCAAAGAGGTGACGCCAGCACTGGGTGTTATATGAGTCATGTGAACTTTTTTGGTTATCGATATCCAATACTTGGTTTTATTAATTTAATACATAAAAATAATCATTTTAAATGTTGTATACTATAACATATGTTATCCTTATATAGGAAACATTTTTTATTTCTGAATTTAAAAATGAACCCATATTTATTTAAACTTGATATAGAAACTATGTTCTCGATAACACTTGGTTCACAATAACAGTCATGTAAATCCAAAATCATCCCGGTCAGAATGGAAAGGTGATAGTTGCTAATGGCCATAAAAGCTAGCCTCAAACAATTGGTAGCACACAGATCCACCTCTCCTCTATCAATTTTCCAAAATCTACATGGTTCATGTATTTAAATATAGATGTGAGAACCACAAGTTGTATCTAATACCCAATTTGTAGAAATAGAAAGATTTCACATGATAATGAACACACCTTTGGCTTCCCCTTTCCTCATGGTGTAATTCCTCTTCTAGTGGTTTGACATGCCAGATGAAAAACAAACAACCTCTTTTACCTTGCCCTGCCTCTAGATCTTCATCTTCTTAGTCCGACAGTGCTTGGGGGCTTTAGAATGTTTATAAATATTTGACCTATTTGACTTGTCTTTCCTCTTCCCATTCACCATAAGGATTGTGGGTTTTTCATACACAATGTCATTATCCACATGGAGAATGAGGATTAGAAGTTCTAATGGTCACTTTTCATTATTGCTCATATTATAATTCACAATAAAACCAGAGAAGATCTTTGGTAGTGATGATAGTATGAGATTTGTATGCAACTCATTCTGGAATTTAATCCCTAATATGTCCATATTCTCAATGAAGCCGATAATCTTTACTAAATGAGGCCCAACTGGAATATAATCTCTAATATTAGTGGTGAACAAATAATTGGATATCTCATACCACTTTTGTATATCCTTATCTTGATTGAGATCCCGAACGTGATATGTCATGCTATAAGAATCCATTTCATTGTGTTTCTTCAAGATATCATTGGTAATTGATTATAGAATATGTAACTAAACATTATTAGCATCATAAAGATGTTTCTCATACATTGAGACGTTCTTATCACTCGCGTCATGTCAAGGTACAACTGTTAAAGGTTGTTCCCGCACATCTAGTTTCCTTTAATGGAAAATGATAACCCGAATGAGCATTTTCCACTCCTAGAAATTAGTACCGATGAGAAGGTTTTCCTTCTTGAGTATGGATCACAATGATATGTTTGATTTACGTTTTAATGTTGTTTCTATAAATAATATGAACAAATTTTTAGTAATTTGTCTAAGAAAATTAAGACAAATAAATAAAGAAACATTCATTAGTCTCCCACTATTTTATCGAAACCCAAAATCCCTCACCATTGGCTCCATAATATCCCGTTTCTTGGATATTCTAGTGGAAAGGATCCATATTCTATTCTTATCACCCCAACTTTGTAAGGTCAGGTAACTTGAATGGTATTAGGTAGGAATTCCAAATTCCTACTACATTCACTCATATCTCCATCATCATTTGAGTGGACTCCCCAATCCCGAAATCATTATTTAAGATTTCCTCAACCCCTGCCACTCAGTTACACCATGTCCAGATATGGAAATCAACCCTTGATGTAAACCAAGTTATGTTAACCCAAAACCTCAAATTAGAATTCCTTGATAATTTAAAGTACTCCATCTTTGGCTAGTCAAGCTCTTTAAACTATTGGTTTGATTCAAACTGAAGTAATATAAGGCTATAAAGACCCAATATTTTATTGAGGGATTTTATCTTTTATGCAAAAGTTACCTCTTATTATCTTTTCACATGCTTGTTAATTTTAAGTGCGATATACTTAAGTGATTAACCATGTCTTGATAATATTTATGCATAATTCATTTTATTTTAGTTCCATATTTCATGCTTGTTAATTCATTAATAATGTGATAATGAAAATACATCCACAATGAATAACCATATGACTGATGGAAAGAAAATAAAGGGTTTGATCATGAGCTTGTCTAATGGTTAGTTTATCTAGGTGTTGATAAACAATCCCTAAACTTGTAGTGAAACACCTTGAACCTTTTAAGGTTCATCTTTACATATTTCCACATGTCAAACTTTGTATCTCCATGGATTGGCTTCACCTCAGCTCCTAATAGAAACCACCTCCACTAGCTTGGGGTCTCCATCCATCACATAGGCTTTTAACTCACATGATAGTGAGGGGTAAAAGGGTGTTTACATAAAATAATACATGGGAACGTAGGCCCTACATATTAATGAGGAGAATTCACGTATGCCAACAATTTTAATTTAACAAATAACTAATCATATTCAATGGTCTGGTCTATCTTCTGATCATCCAAAAAACATGCCACAAATTATGAATTTAATAAAACTAGAAATCAATTATATAATCATTCTTATTAAGATAAATTCTGCTTTAATTGATTAAATATTATCTTTAATTAATAAATCATTTTATCTTAATATTTTTTCTAAATTTTCTTGAGATTATCATCCAATATAATTTTAAACAAATTAACAAATTCATTTAATATTAACTGTGTACATAACATTTTCCTTGGAGGAAACCCAGTGAGTACTCATCCAAAACTGACCAACATGTATTATACTTTTATACACTTTATACTTTGTGACATGTTATAGGCATGAAAAATTATAATTTTAATACAACTCATACATGACATGAAGATATTATAAAATTACATAGATAATAATTATATACACACACACACACACAGATATATATATATATATATATATATATATATATATTAAAAAACCAATCAAATGTTGTGTCCCATCATTACACCTACACTAAGGTACATGTCTCAAGGGTTATATAATATAATAATAAATTTTAAATCGGCATAATCTGTAAAAAGTACATGGCATGTTGATCCGTCAACACGACATGTAACATCCTCAATACCCATCCAAAGTACACGCCTGGGGAAATGGCATGTGATGTGTACTTTAAAAATCTTTAGAGTACACGATGTGTCCAGGGGGCCACATGCTATGTAGACTACGTGTTACAAAATCACTATCCAGGTATGACGTGTATGGGATACACGACTCGACCATAGCCTGAATGGACTACACAGTGTCTAGTTAGCCACACAATGTGTAGTTCGGCTGACCGTGCACCAGTCTATCCTGGTCAACACACGATGTAATAATTAACTACACTGTGTGTCATTAATGCACACGACTTGAGTAATTTTCGAATTACTCCCGATGTGATGAACAAGACTACATGGTGTGTGATCCAGATTACAAGTCATGTAATAAAGATTACATGATGTGTAAATCTTAATACATGGTGTTTACTATCAAGTTACCTAGAAAAAATTATCGATGCCTCCTGATGAGATACTCAATTTAAACTTAATAAAAAAATTATTCGCTTATGATAGATCTACAAGAAACAGTAAATGAGGAATAGATATCAAAATTTATATTATAATAATTATTAAAAATTAATTGAAAAAATAAATTATTAAATCATAGAACGTCAACAAATTATTTGAATAATTATAAATGAAATTATTCCCCACTCTGATATCACTTGTAGATTTTAGGTGTCGTGGAAGCGTGGTATGGGCAACGCTCAACTTTGGTTTTGCCGTAATCAATGATCATTCTAGGATCAATATGCTGACAAATTCCAGTATCCACAGAAATAAATCAAATATTTCGAGAAGGAATAATTTTCCCCAGAACTCAGAGATAGAGGATCAATATTTTTTTATAATTAATTTAATTAAATTTAAGAAATAACTCCAAGGTTTTATTTCTTCATTGATGTATCTAACCACACATCTATGGAACTTATTCCTTGTGTTTTAGAGATCTAGAGTATATATCCTCTAATGGTGATCCACATATGCTCCATGAATCAATGGATGTCATTTAAGGAGTCTCTGGGTGCTAGCATGCATGATCCATTCACTTGTGTCATCCGCCATTGATCGCCTTGAGAGACACCTCCAAAGAGTTCTCTGATCCGGTGTAGGATGGCGGCCCTCATTCTTGAGAACGTTCTTAGAGAAATAAGATCTCTCAAGGCTTGAGATATTTTTCCAAAATATTGTGAAGAACCATTATGGACAACATTTTCTTGACCCAGTATCAATGAGATAATTATAACATAACTGTGAGTTTAATTCGTTAGGTAATAATAAATAATTCGCAGAAGTGACATAAATTATTTTATTATTCCATGTGAACCCCCCATGTCAAGTAATAATGAAAATATGATTATTTCCGTAAAATTTTCTTAGCATATAGGTTATATTTAAATATTATTTAATAAAATATTATTTAATATTATTTTCAAGTTAGGCAGATGTCATGGAAATAATGGTATTTTTATTGTTATACATTCATTGATCAAATCCAATAACCATGACTTTAAATTACATTGTATTTTAATCCTTGTAATCTAGCCTTTAAAATTACACAGTATTTCAGATTTTGGTAGAAAAACATAAAACTAAAAAGTACTTGATGTCCAAGTAGTATGAAATTAAACTACATAGCATTTTTATGTCCATACCACAAGGAATTAAACCCGAAAAAATATGTCATTACCTCATGAAAATAAACTGATCATGGAAGAATACCTCACAAATGGAAATAATACCAACAACAACAATTCTGAGCTAGAGGACTCTAAGCTACTAGCAATAGAATGTTTAATCTATACGACTCTAAACTAATAAAAATTGAAGGTCCAATCTAAAAGACCCTAAACTAAAAAAAATTGAATTTCTGAGCAAAAAGACCAAAAACTATAGAAATGGATGTTATGGGTATGACAAACCATTACTATAGAACAACAATGATCTATTTTGGATGCCCAAGAAAAAAGGTAAAAAACTAGTCAGAAATAAAAACCCATAAGAGGGTGGCCTGAGTGAAATTCGAGTCCATGCCCACTAAGCCTTATCCTATTTGAATCTTAGGATAAAACTAGGGTAATATAAATAAAAAGATATAATGGTTATGGGGACCACCTTATGGCCTTGGAAAAGATAAATCTATTATTTCTAAGTCAGGTAATGTAATTTAATGATATATAATATTCTCTCTAGGATATATATTTTACCCAAATTATACTCTTTTGAATTAGGTAATATCAAGAGAACAAGAAAAGGTAAATCAATGTGGAATATCATGTTAGTGGTAATTTGTGATCATTTCTTGAGAAAAATATGTTATGGTCAAAGCATTCAAATATAGGCATTCAGTTTTACATGATATTATGAAAAGGATGAGTATCATTGATGATCTATAAAATATAAGGTCAATGAACTTTCATGAACATCCTAAATGAAAGGAAATTGGAAAATGACAGGTAAAGTACAAAAAATTTATTTCTTGATAATATTCATACAAAATGTTGGAATATCCACATTTGATATCCTCTCCAAGGAATTCATAAAAAAACAATGGTGATCGACCTAGAGTAAGATTTGTTTGATTGAATTCTCTATGTCAACCAGAGTCTATTGAGAAGTGTCAATTGAGTGTTGACGTTCTGTTTGAAACTCTTTTTCTACCACCTTCTATGTAATAGGTGCCTTGATAAGAGAATAAATATCCTCAACTCTTTTTGAGTAGTTTTTAGTGGGGAGGAAAATGTTAAAAGTTAAGACTTTGAGCAGGCTATGATCTCATCATGTCTCACCATCTTTGTCATTATGGAATCCTCATGGACATGCAACTTAGATATTATCAGATGACTTTGTTCCAACACCTCTAATTATTTCCTCATTATTTTTTCTTGGGGATTCCAATATTTAATATTGTAAAAGGCCCTCTCTCTGGTATCCAACTATCACTGATTCAAATAAAATATATCGCATGATGTCAAATAATGGCTAGAGATGAAATCTTCCCACCCTAAAATAATGAAATAGCCTTCCAGGATGTTCTCCTAGGTCACAAAATTTCATAGGAGAGTCTTAGTGATTAGGGTGTGAATTCTATTCCATATAATATTGAGTCATGTCTGATCCTCTTCAATTGCTGGAGTGGGTATGTAAAAAGGGGGAAGAATTGGATGAGCTGATAAAGATGAAAGAGAGGAACCCACATGTTCTCATCCCTCAAATGATGCATTTTTTGATGTGTCATCTTCCTCAATAAACTAGACCCCAATAAAGGGATGTTCATTTCTAGGATGAGGGAGCTTCTTCAAAGTTTCACCCGAGTATTGAATCGTCTACATCATTACTACATATGAGGGGGGGGGGGTAGTGAAGCAATAGGTTTTTCCACCTGATGGAACAAATTGTCCCACACACCACCCAAGTAGGATTCCACTCAATCTTGGCTGTTTTCGTATGATATAAATATAGGGGTTCCAATGGGTGGAAGGATGATATCAATGATTTTTTCCTCACATTCCAATATAATCCAAAATTGTAGGATAATCCAAAGATGTCATTCTCCCCTGACATCAGCTAAGTGGAGGGGAGGAACCCTTTGAATACAACCAAACTGGAGGGAAAATCTATAATGGATATATGGATTGAAGATAATTATCTCATCCATATAAGCCAAGAGAAACACATTTGGAAGAGAGATAATGTATGAAAATTCATCAAGAGAACCACTACCATTATCAACAATTGACCCAGTTGGGGTAGGACAAGGCACAAAATTGAAACAACCAGAACATATCACATGTTATATATCTCATTAGGGCCTAAGGAAATTTCCACAACTATAAAAATGTTCAACAGTTTGGGTAACAATGAGGCACCAATAATCTTGGTAGTTTTGTTATACTTTTAGAAGTAGAAATGCTTCCCTATCTAGCCAAATATAAACTAAATTGGTCCACTGATCCTATAAGTAATGGTTAATTATAGGATATGTCGCAAAAGTTGGTATATGAATGAAAGATTCAATAATACTAGATTAAGAGGTCACCCATATGATAGTCAAAGTTCGATCACCATCATGCCAAATCAGATTCTCCAATGCACATCCCCTGCTAAGAAAATCCACCCATTCAAGAACATGTAGAATAAATTCAATAACCTAAGAATGGGGGATATCTCCAATCCTACCAAGTAACCCCTTTATTTTTATTCTACATCCTTAAAGATTTTTCAATAAGAGATCGTGCTATTACATACCTACAAGGAAGGGCACATGTGAGGGCGTATAATAGTCTGTCGAGCTCCATCATGGAAGGGAAATATGTTGATCCAATCCTTAAAATAAATGATCTATCATATATTTAGATTGTTCCTTAACTTCTATTTGACAAAGTTAAATATGAACCTTTCCAACATTAGGGTCTATGCAGAATTATCCCAGACATCCATGGAAGGAAGGAACTCATTGTACAATTCCCTAAAGCGGGATGTACCCCTAGTTGGTAGATATCCCAACAACTTATATCTTATTCAATATAGGATATATAGAATTAATGAATGTCATGTAACAAATGAATAATACATTATTTAAGGATATTTGACTAATGATAGTTTATGAACTCAAAAATCAATAATACCATGTAAATGTGGAAAGTATGTAGCTGATTAGAAAATCTTGAGCAGCTCTGTCTAAACCAAATTGACCATGCCCATTCATCATAAAATTTTCCACAAGATCCCAATACCCATTTTAAACTCTATATAATTCTCAAATAATTCATGGAGGAGGAAAATATGATTGAATAACATTGATAAATAGGCTGGTGGATAGAATTTAAAATGTCTGGACCAGAGGTGAGTTCCCTAACTTGTAATACAATCATAGTGACCATGCCATGACTTAATATATTTCAAAATAATCAATTTAACATAATATAGTGAATATGATAACCAAAAATATGATATATTATGTTCAAGAAAGGAAATAGCAACATCATCCCACATCCTGAATCAATACAAGGGAAACCATTATTATATGTGTTAGCTCTGGAGTTAGGATTGGGGAAGCATCTTTAAAACCATGTTTTTGGAACACACAAGATACTGAGTATCAACATTAGGGTTCATAACATTAATGGACCTCTTTTTATCCATAGTGGAAGTACATTGGTGAGATACCATATGTATGAAAGTAGAATTTATTTATCAATAAAATAAAAAAATCCTATCAATGGAGATGTATTACAATAGTAGCATCATGAAAATTGAGCGAACCACGAGGGGATTCATGATTCCATGAACCACTATAGGTCTTGAGAACTACATGTACCATGGATATCTCATGGAACACAAGAATCATGAATCATAACAAGACCACATGAACCGTCTTAAAACTCTTGATCATGTGACCTTGAGATGGTCACACAAACAATATGACAATCAATTGGTCATGTGATTGAGCCATAAGATCATAAGAAACCTAAAAGAAAATCATAAAACTAAGGAAATTGGTTAAATATCAAAAAATTATTGAAATTTTATTAGTGATTATTTCAATCAACTTCTAAAAAAGGAAGGTCTCACGAATAGACCTCATGAAATAGTTCTCACAATGTAGTATTGGGGACATGTCTTGAAATTGGTTACTATGGAGAGAGCTTACAAATGGGATCTTGTGATGAGGTATACGAAATCCCAATATCAATGAAAAGTTGAGTTCACTAGTGAAATAAGATAACCTCTTCCTTTTTAATTATATGTCACTCCATAGAATACCATTGGTCACTCAGAATTCCAAACATCTCTTATGACACCGATTTGTGGAAGCCCCCTATACTTTAGGTGGGAATTTACATTCCTTATAATTGAGTCCATGTCCCCATATAATTTTCTCATGAGGGGATAATTTATTAATGATAAAAAAATGAGCATAAAAAATAATAAAATTGAAGGAATACATAGAGTATGGGAATTATTTTCTCCACAAAAATGGAAGAGAATGTGGAAAAAAATCCCACAGATCACATAGACTTCAAAATGAGATTTGATCAGATGAACCATGGAGGGTCAAATAAATGGATAATACACAACAAATGAGATGATCTTGATCACATTGATCCCCTTTAACAAGTGTCGCCATTCTTATGAAGTCACCCAGGTAATCACTAATGATCATTCAAAGGATTCTTGACAAGTTCATCTGAATCACTTTACATTTAAACTAGTATATTCCTAATAATAATCCAAATATTCCTTTGTAAAAAAACAAGATAAAGGAAAAAACCTCATGAGATAGAGAGTTACATTGTTCTTCATGGGACATGATCATATGATCACCAAGACCACATTATTCCCCAGAATACATGCCCACATTATCATCAAAGAGCATGCTGGCATGTACCCTTTAACATGTTAATAGATTTAGACATGTCCATTCGATTTTGTGTTGCCCCTATATCTCCATAGACAAGAATAAGGGATTCCCATGACAATTATCATGTGTCACCATGAGACCCATTATTTGTTATGTGATGCATCGAAAATGATGAGAGTAATTTTCTTCGACAACACTCTCACAATTTCATGATATCTTCTATACTTGTAGAATAAATAATGAAATAATAAGGGTAAATATGGTTTCTTCTTAAGAAGTGATAATACAATGGCCTTCATGTGAAATGGGATTTACTCTCCACAAAATCAACATTGATCACATGAGGAACCCCTTGAAAAGCCAACATGATATAACAAGGTACCTTAGATATGTAATCCTGATCCCATGGAGTCTTTATTAATAATCCACCTTAGTCTCAGGAATGACCCCATAAAAGTCATCTTAGATCATATGAAAAACACTCCACAGGTATCCTAATCTCATAAAGACTTATAGATATGTAAAAACTAGATTGTGAAATCTCTTTGACATGTGAACATGGTTAGGAAAAATCCATTTGTTCAGACAAGGTCCAATAAACAAGGGGGTGGTAGAACATTCTCACAGTCACTATCATCTTCAGAAGTCATTGATCACCCATGATAGGATCATACGAAGAGTTTGAGACCAAAATTCATCCACCAACTCTGGCTCATATCCTTGATATACACACCATTTAATGAGGTGTATAACATGTACAGAGAGGCCTATAAATCCCCCCAATAAGAAACAAAATCAATATCGAAAACACCCCATGGGAGACTGTTATATAGGTGCGTATTTGTGGACTTCTCAGAGTGGCCAGTCATGTGACCTGCATAAGAACTTTGCAAGATCACTGTCGATCATGTGAATGAGTCTTAACATGTTATCCAGATTATGAGAAGGAGGAACCACATGCAAAATGGTTAATGTAAAACCCAAATAAAATAAAACTGGAAAAACCTTGTGTCACATTTTCAATAAAGTCTAGAATAATTACTAAAAAATATGGGATACTTTTGATATTTTACATATGCTAGTCTTCATGCACTTATTATGACCTACCCAAGTCATGAAACAACACATAGACATGTCTCCCATGTAACATGACACTACATTGACATTCCATTTGGATCATGAAAGGTCCCTTGTACAAGTAAAGAATGTTTTACGATGACCTTTGGGTATGCCACACAAGTCTCGCGTAGTCCTCTAGGCTTACCAGCCAAATCTTACAGCATCCTTTGGACATGTCGGCCATGTTATGCTGCGACACCAAGGTATATTATCTAGGTCACATGATGTCAACAAGAAATGTCAATTAGGTCTCATTATTTCCTTTGGTCAAGTCAGAAAGATCATGAGACACCCTGTAGACATGACAACCTTGATCATGTGATGTACTCTATAAAATTCATCCAAATCATACGACACCGTCCGAACATGTCATCTAGGTCTCATAATATCTTCTAGATATGATTTAATAATAAAAATATATCCTTCATAAATTTATTGTAGATTATGGGAAACCATCCATACATGTCACCCATATAATGTGACACCCTTTGGACATGTTATCCCGAATCATTAGATGTCCACTAGAAATGACGTTCAGATTATGCGAAATACCTTAGAAAAGTAAACTGGATCATCAGACTGTCTTTATACATGTCCCCTAGGTAGTCATGAATGGTAAATAAATCCAAAAAATCTCATACAAACATCCACATACATGTTAGGTACACAATCAAACATGTCACATAGATATATAGAATATGTCAGGCAGACAATCATGCTATTTCATATAGACATCCCGAGACATAATAACCTTTTCTAGTTGATATATTTTACAGTACCCCCAATTTAAATATGATAACTCCGATTCTTTCCATATAAAGGATACATAGGGTTACTTTATAAGACTTGGGCTCAATTGGGTACATACTTCAGTGTATGTCCCTCCATGTATCTGATATTACAACCATCGAGACTCAATATCTCCCAAGGTCTTATCATTCTTCTTAATCAACCAAAATATTAAGAAGACGACTAAACTATGAGAATCATAATTCATCCCATATTCAAGATGTATAGAATGACTTCCTAAGGCTTGAGTCACATTAAATACATCTAAAGGTCCACCTTAGTGTATATGTCCTGGATCTATATGTAGTGAAACTAATTTATTTCTAAACCATGTTTCTCATATTGAGCATGGATATTGGGGTCTTAGGGACTTTCAATGATCATATAATTCACATCACGAATCTACACTATCCAAGGAAACCAAAATTTGTAAAAAAAAACTCAATAGAATGATATTATGGCCCCCATACATGGGAATTCACCTTTAGGTAACCCTCATGGGTTTGACAGAACAATAATGAAAATATATCCTTCCATAAACTATATATATAAGACTTATTTATGAGGATCAAGCTCAAAACATGGTTCCTAAGTGACCTAATATACATTATTTATTATGATGTCAAACTAAATAGGTTTAATGTACTACATGGGTTTTGATTCCTGTCATGAAATGGATACAAAATATATCTCGTTATTGGTTAATGTCATCCCTGAGATATTAATTGCCTCCCTAGATAACATTAAACTCCAGAGAACTTGGTTATATGGACTTAAAATATAATTATCTACCCATTAAAGATAAATTTAGGACCAAAATTAGATACATATATATTTATTCATTAATAGACCCACTTTTACACATGGAAGGGTTCAACAAATGATAATTTGGTTAGGGTAACCGGTATGATACTAGGAGTACAAAGAGACTCCAAAACATATCATAAACCTATAAGAGTGCCCAAAAGTTGAAAACATTTCCCACCAAAAGTGTATGATGATCCTGACCACCCATCCTACCAACCAATGTGAGTCCTTGAGAGATGTTGGGTCTAAAAACCTAAAGGAATGTCTGCCTTTTGAAATCTAATCTATAATCAGTTATAGATGTGGGTGCCGTTGGGAGTTTCTTTGAAATAAATAAATAGTGAACCGAACATAAATGATGGTAAAACCATCAACGCCCATGAAAATAACACACATAAGAGATACCATCGGCATCCTTGAGAAAAAATGGAAAACCTGAAAAGAAATATTGCACATATGTCAAACCCCCCATAATCAAACCGTCGAGAGAGACCATCAGCCACTTCCCATGGATTAAGCATCATGATTTTTTAACAAATGGATTATTAGAATATTTGATGATGGATAATTTTATGATGTTCATGTTATAAATAACCATGTACTATTGGGATTAATAAATGTTTCATATTGGGTAATTATAAGAAACATGGTTATTAAAAAACACACCTTCATAAATTTTGGTGTGTAGATGAGAGGATATTTTTATTTGAAATTATTCCATGGATTCTGAACTTTAAGGATTATAATATAAGTATTTTGGATATGGTTTACTGGTTTATAGAATGTTCAAAAGTTTTTGATATATTAGGATATGGTTCCACTAATAGTCTAAATCTATATGTGACACTCGGTACTTGGTGGGGTGGAACCAAGAATCCATTTAACTAAGAAAAATAGGGAGTTGCTGGAAGGTGCCACTATGTACTCAGGTTTTTCACCAGGTACCCAATAAACATTGGGGTTTTTTATAAATAGTTCATATTGGTTATTCCCATTTAGTTTCATTTTTCTTACTTTTGTATCCTTTAGAACAAACTTAATTTTATCCATCAAGGAGCCACTTTTAGGGATACTCAATGTTTTCCTTTTACAATCCTTATTATTAGTTGATTTAAGGTTAATTCAATGAGTTTCATCATTCCAAATGAATGCTAAACATTTCTCCTTCTCTCTTGTTCCTTTATTCTTTCTTCCCCTTTATTTTTATATTATGATTTTGTGTTTTGATTTCATAAAATCATGGTGAAATACCATCTTGATCTATTCCTTTTATCTTGTTAAACTATGGCACAAGTCAGTTTAATTCTTTTAATTTATTGTTTTTTATTCAAATTAATTTTTTTTTACTGTATTCAAGGGTTTTGATGGTTATAGAGAGAAATTAATGGATGAAAACATTGAGTTATTTAGGGATTTAGGATACTATATTCTTGGTTGTATTTTTTTGGATATAGTTTCATATGATTTCAATGAGATTTTCTGTTATTGATTTATGGTGGCTTTAAATTTTGAATTATTTAGTAATGGAATATTTTCTAATTAATTTTAGGGTTTGATAAAGGTTATTTTGATTTGTTAATCTCACTAGTGTTGAAGGTAGGGAGTCTTAAATCAATTATTGAATTCTTAGGCTATTCCTATGACATGTTTGATATAGTTTTGTTCAATGGAATAATAAATTTAAAACATTATTTTATTAATTATGAATGAGTGACTCCCAATGATATATTGGTTTATCAAGAAAAATATTATGAATGGGTTTTCAAATTAAGGTATGGAATTATTTCAGTTTATTATCTTTGTATCTAAAAATCTCAAATAATGGACTTATAAAAATATTTTTTTTTGATTAATAATTTTTTATTTAATTTAATTTTTTTAACTTGATAAAGTCGATAAAATTATATTCCATATCTTATTTGGGTGTTTCTTTAGATATTTTTACATGTTTTAAAATGTAAAACAAAAGTAAATTTTGTATTTTTTGCTAAAATATAACTATTTATTATCAAATATTGTTCTTGGAAACTATTAAAAGATTATATGGAATGATAATTGAAATTGTTCAAAAAGTTCTACTATGTTATAAATTTATAATATTTCTTTATTCAATGATATGCGTTCATTTATGTTATCTTCAAAACTTTTTCACATATATGAAGTTATTTTAATTTAAATCCTTAATATTTTTACTATAATTGGATAGGAATTAACTATGGTTCTCTTTTATATTTTATTTAGGATATCAATTTCCCCCAATTTAACTAGCATGTGTTATAATTCAATGATCCAAACATAACCTTGGTTAAGATCTTCCATCAATGAGGACATAATAGTGATGTTAATTTAGGAGTAAATAAATGACATGATTTGAAGACACCTTTAGTATCATGAAATATGTTAATTTTCAATGAAATGAAAACATTCAGAAACTATTTTTTTCTTTTCTAAATTTATTATACATGGTTTCTATTTTATATCAAATTTAAATGTTGTAATTTGATTTCAAGAATGTACCTATTTTTCTAAAATCTCTTCTTCACCAAATTTTAATAAAGTATAGTTTTCAAGATAAATAAAATGGATTTCCATCTATATGATGAAAGATCAAAGTGTGTAAATTTTACTTATAAATAATTATTTCTATAACATAAAAATTTTCTTCAATGTATGTTGAAAAAATCAAGAAACCTATACTAAAAAATAAATTTACCTACATTGTCAACAAATCAATTCTTATGCCTTACATAGAAATCTTTTTGTTTTTTTATTAGATTTTTTATTTTTTATACATATATTCCTTTATTATATATGTGAATTGTTAATATGATACAATATGATGGTGATTATGTTATGAATTACATTATGATTTAATTAATATTTATTTTTTTCATTATTAATTAATTATAGTTTCACAATGAGTTAGTTTGTGAGAATTTTATGATACTTCTGAACTTGATCAATATTTAGTAAAAAGGAATTATAGATATATAGATACGAGAATGTGGTAGTCTTTTTATGTGTCAACTAGGTTGGTTGATAATGTTAGTAAAGATTATTGAACATAAATATTGTATTGATATTTATTGATCATGGTTGATGTGGTATATTTATATTATATGAATATGTAAATAATGATGAATGGGATGATTTCCCAATGACTTGAAACTAGTATACCCCGAACCCCTTTCCCATGAGATGGGTTGGTATCACCCTGACATAGTTTAAAACCTCCCCGTTCAATGAGATTGGATTATTCTATTAACCTAGTATATGATACATTTTAGAGGGAAAGAGATATAGTATTTCTATTCCCCCACCCATGTTATTGACACCAAGTTAGTCATAAAGTAGATTAGTATAGGTGTGGACACTCTTTATTTGGAGAGTTATTTTTTATTACTATTTATTATTATAATCACTAATAATTTTTTATTAATTAAATATTTGATTTATGACTAATTTAAAAATTATTTATTATATTTATGTAAATGAGTATAAATGATCATACATACACCTGTTTATTCAATGTTTAGTTGATGAATATTTGTGGTGACCTAATAAGAATGTATATTCTCACACCCTGTATAGAAAAACTAGTGTACACACAGATTCAGATGATGTATTTCAAGTATTAATAAGTCCAGGGATAGCTATTGGATACAAGAATGAGTTTGTGTATTCATGATTCATGTGGGGTTAGAATAGGAGTCTATACATGGAATGGGAAGTATCGGTACACCACCTTATCTAATTGGTTATACTGAGTCTCTCAATTTGTATATGAATTTTAACATTTGTCAACATGTTGACTAATAGCGTGTTATTGAAGGTATTCATTAAGATATAAATTTGTTTATCTTTAATTGTTCATTGATTTTAGAAGAGAATTGTTCTATATATTTTTGGAAATTTCTTTTATATAGATAATTCTTGCTAGTTCTTTAGGATCAACCGGTCTGAAATTTTTATTAAAATATAGTTGGTAAATAATTTCCAAATGAAAAATTAATACCAATGATGCTAGTCAAAAAACCCTAGGGATTAAGGAACATCTTGGGTATAGTAAAAATTTGATCTATTTATAGTTCTGGTATTTGGTTATAGGTTTTTAAAACATTTAAATGAATAATAATATTTTAATTGTAATTATAAACTACTACACATGTTTGATAAGAAATAGATAATTTTACTAGTAACATGATTTGAAGATGGACATGGGTTAATTCTATGATTCATATATAAAAGGGTACAAAGTAAATAATTTTTTATTTAAATAAATGAATTTTATAGTGACCCATAATTTTCATACAAAGATATTACATCTTAAAAGATGAATATTCAATAAACAAAATTACTATCCATGCTAGAACTGTGTATGTTTAGTGTCTTTAGAGACTAGATACACAAAAATAATATTTCATTAATGATATTAAACATCTCCTATAAATATATTCATACATAGTACTCTTCTTAGAAATACCATACTTAAAACCTTTGTTTATAACCTGTGGAAGGGAAACATAAAGAATGGTGATATCATATGCGTAGTAAGGGTAAGAAAGATATATATCAATGATAAAAAAAGAATACAATGAGAATAAGGGAATGAGAAAATGAGTTTAACACTTAAAAAACATACACATCATATCATATATCATAATAAAGAATCATGGAATAAATCAAGGAAGTTAATAAGACATCAATAATTATGGAATCAACGAACATGAGCTATGAGATAATAACATGGGCATATGACATAATTTTTTCCATATACATATTCATAGAGAATAATTTCATTATTCAAGGATCATTTCATATACCATCAGAGTGGATTAGGTTAACCCCATATCCCATTATATCATTAATCAAGGTTCCATCCCAATACTATATTAGTTTACGTAGTCCCTTTCTGAACTAGGTATACTCCCCATTTAGTCATTTTTATATCATGATATATTCTTCTTTTTTAAATGTATTAAAGGGATATATAATTCTAGTACCAATCATATCATAATTAAAATCATATATATGTTTTCCATAGAACTATAAATGCTCCATCATATATCACAAACCATGAAAAAAATATATTTCATAAAAATTTCAACATTCCATTGTAGCATAACCCGTGGAAAATAAATGCATTTCATAAACTTATAATAATCATAATAATAAACCATATAAAGAAATAATAAGGATGGTATAATTAGATTATATCACCATTAAGGAATAAATAAAATCAAATTATTTCATATTAGATGAAAATTACTTCAAAATATTTCTTGGAATATTTATTGAGGAAAATAAAATTTTCATTTGGAAATAACTTATTTAAATTCCAAATATTTATAAAATAATAAAGAAAAAAGTTTATTTAAAAATTACTGTAGAACCATTCAATGTATGCTTCAATAAATTGAGTGGTAATTAGGGTGGGAAATTCTATTCATGTTGTAATAATTAATTCAGAGATTCTGTTCACATCTTCGGTAAAAAGTACCTTGTTCATAAATTGAAAAAATGATTCTTTTTGATTATTTTTTAAAATAAAACATGGGTAAAAATTACTACACACAACAATCCGATAATACTCAAAAGAACTATTTAATTTTTTAATAAAAACATGGAATTTGAAGAAGATCATTCCCTAATAATAATAAAACACAATTGGTTTTCCTTAGATATATTCTTTCGATCTCATGAGTACATAAAGTGAAGAAAATAAATAGAAGACATGTATTTTATATAAATAACTTATGTAGATGAAATATTTTATGGATTTATCAAACATGGGTCATATAATTTCCTCAATGTAAATTCACGCATAAAAAATCCCAATTAAAATAGGATTGGGATAGAAATCCCTTACGACTTTGTTATCTTTCGAATCAAAGCCTCATGAAAGGGAAATCCTTATAAGGATACGTATATAACCTTCATTTTCATTATAAGTATTATAAAATATATCTTGGGGTAGTATATCAACCACATAAAATAAATAAGTGGCTAATGTGCTATAGGTCTCAAAGGAATAAAAGTGATATGAAAATATATTACATCATGTTACACTTTCTTGGAAATCACTCTAAACTCTTATATAATAAATTTATTTATTTTTATATTTTTTTAAAACATTGAGGGTTAATACCCCTTTAATTAAAACAAGTAATATAAAACCCCTTTGAAACAAGGAAGTGGGGTAACCAATTACTTGTCCTAGATGTAAAAAATCATAAAAGAAACATGACCTGAAGGTACATGGTCCCTAATTCCCAATAGAAAAGATACATCATAAAAAATACCAATAAAAAATCAAATCACCTTCTTGTTAGATAATTAAAAAGCGATTCCTATCAATGATGATGTGATGAACCCTGTCAAGAATTGTGTCATGATGATGAACACAAAATGGAAGTTAAATTATCCAACCCACACAAACATGTGGGAGGAGGTCCAGATGATGGGTTCCTACACACCCATATCTCTTTTGAGTTCCCCACCCGAATGTTCTTGTGAGGTACTCACCGCACTATCAACTTGAGGCACCAAAAAATCATACTTAAATCTCTCTGAAATCATCAATGATAGATTTCCCAAACATCCACTCAAAATAATGAACGATGGATGAATAATGGGTGTCAGTACACACATACCTTTTTTGAGGCAGCCCACTTAGAGATACTTGCAATGAGAAAAACCATCCTCCAAATAAAATAAATAAAAAAACTAGAACACAACCAAATATCTATATCCCATAAAATAGCTATTCCCTAGAAAAAAGAACATACATTATCCAGAAAACTAGAATAATTCTCCAGTTGCTGAACCGGTGCTCTTCAATACCAAAACAAACAGTCCCACAAACTAAAAATAAAACCTTTTACCTGAATACCATAGAAGTATCCACATCCTTTAATAAATACACCAATGACATACATCATTGATCACTACCATCACAACAAATTATTGGAAATTGATCCGAAGACACATGATCAGCCACTCCCCCAATCTTCCACAGATCCCCCACTATCTTTTTTCAATACTTCCAAACCATGCCCAACCAGGGCCAATACCATACCCATGAAACATTTAAATTAATTATTAAATTTTATTTTATCTATAAGGATAAAAAATTATGAGTAATAGAGGATAATAAGAACTTTTTATAAGTGAACTGAGGGGTACTCAGGGAGTTACTTAAATTACTAAATAAAAATAATGTAATTTTCATGTTCAATTTGTTAAAAATTGATATATTTCAAATATAGAATAATTATGATTCGAAATAATTTAATACAAAACAATTTGAAAAAAATATTTGTGATATTTTAACCATTATTTATTAATTTAACCCCTGTAAACCCTTCTAAAAAATACCGTGATATCAATATTTTTTTAATCCTTATGGTAAAATAATGTCATAATTAAAGATATGTGACTTATAAATAGACCATTGTGGATATTTTAATCTATATCCCATTACCTTTTAAAAATATAAGATCTTCATAAATATTAAATAATTTAATAACATATTATTTATTATAAAATATCGTTAATATAAATTTTGGAAAGATAAGAAATGTTATAAAATAATCTATGTCTAACTCAAATAAAATGGTTTAAAAATTAAATTGATTAAAATATAAAGAGGATATTGACATAATATAATCACCTAATAAAATTTTTATAGGCCAAGATACTATTTTAAAGCTTATATATTTTTAATCCATTGGGTATGAAATTTTAAAATTAACATTGGTAATTGATTTTTCAATATTAAAAAGACATAAATTTACTTATAAGGTAAAAATTGGACTATAAATGGGCATGGGGTGACTTTTTAAATCACTTATAATCTTATTTATAATATCTATAAAATTTTATAATTTTTTAATAATTTAACAAAATATTACCAAACATAAAATACTATTAATTTCATGTTAATAACTATTCACTTAATTTGTCTTTGAAAAATAAATTATTATATTGTCTCAGTTTCTTCTATTTATGACATTGGAATATTTCTACAAATATTTATAAATCCAGGCACTAAGGAAAAATGAGATTCTGAGGCTCAATGTGAACAAAATTAATTTTTGATATATATTAAATATTTCAATATCACATGCATATAGTTTTTCAGAAAAAGTAGAATAACTCATAGGAGGAGGCCTAGATCATAAATCTAAGGGCACCATTGAGATAATTATGCTTTTTTTAACCTTGTAAAGACATAACCATTTTCTTCACGGGGGGTCTGTGAAATATTCAACTTGGACACAATTAATAAAATAAAATAAATCAACTTATTTTTTTTATTTTTTTTGCACAATAAACATTGTCTATCTATAAATACATAGTTGTAACAAATTTTAGGGTTAGAATCATAACTCTGAGAATAGAGTGGAGAGCATGAAGGAATGTTGGAAGACATCAGGATCATAGATCAATAATCAGAGTACTGTAAGAAATGACAATGATAATGTTGATTACGGATCTCATTAATGACAATGACGTGAAATCATTATCCATTAGTGATTGACCCAAATCAAGGTATGAAATTTATTTTTTGGATTTATCCCAATTTTATTTACCTATGACAAATGAAAATTAATCTCTTAATAAATTTATTCTCGGATTGATCATTTTATTTAAGTAATTGTCTTATCTCCCTGTGGTATTAGATTTGATATTTTTTTACATCATTCTATACATTCATCATCCTATGAAAATGAATCAAGACCAATACGAAAATTGTACAAGGTTCTTTATCCATGTTTGGGTTTAGTGACTTTCTCTCTCCATTTTACGTGCATAAATTGTCGATATTATTTTTAACCAGTGGTTCGATGATATCTGAGAGTATCGATCATTTTTTGTTTTTTATTTGACACAACAGATCATAGTAAGGAATTTGGATTTGGATTTTAGAGACGCAGAAAAGGCATGAAAAAGATGATGAGAACCTGAATTTGGATCGGGTATCAATGGATTGTGATTCAGGTTGAGTAGATCTCTCCGAAGGGTTATCGAGATCAAGAGTCAGGCATACGGGAGGCATGACTAGGGACGTACGGTAGCTACAAATTGATGTAGATGGTTTTTAGAGAAGAATAGACATAATTTGTTTTGTGACTGACTATGGAGGGTGTATCATGTTATTATTAATTTTATTAATAATAATATGGGATATTTATTATTATTTTTAATAATAACAATAATATGGGATATTTATTATTATTTCTAATAAAAATAATATTTATTATTTATTATTTGTTAAAAATAATAGAAAATAAGGTAATAAAATAGATTCCACCCATAAGGAAGAGGAGGGGCGAAATTTGATTTGTTGGATATGGGTGGATAGATGATTTTATAATCCAATAATAAATATGATAATAATAACTGTACATTAAGGAATTAGAGAGAGTGGAATGCACATTTATGCATGAAGAGAGGTTCCTGGGTGAGATGCCTGAGGGAGGTGCCAGAAATCCGCCACTTCTTAATTCATAATATAATATAATAACAATATAATAATATTATTTTAATAATAATAATATTTTATTTAATCCTTATTTCCATTATATCTTTTAACTGAGATGTCATATTGATGTGTGGTCAACGACATTGAAATCCTAACTTTGAAACTACCATTTCAAGTATAATACATGATATTTAATTTGGGTTCATGGATTGAGTCCATGAAGGACCCAATAATATAATAATAATATAATAATATTATTGTTCTGAAATATTGTATATGGCTTAAATAATTCATATGGTTTAAAAATGGTAAGCCAAATCTGATATTGGGACCCAAATATTGAGGTGTAAATTTCAAGATCAACATAGGGTATTTAATTGGGATAGGTGGTTTGGGTATACGAAGAACTATTTGTGCGTTATATGGTGAAATTTTTCTTTTTCACTGGGTGTCCATTAGGGGAAAGTGAATAGACTATCCTGAGTAATAAGATGCCATTTGTAGAGGAATATCTGTGTAATTATGTTTTATCATTTTGGACCATTGATGATCCCTATGTGTTCATCAATTTTTTTTCTATACCCAGACACATGTAGTACCAAAATTTGTGAGACACACCATGTTCCCACTGGGACACACCATGTAATCCTTTGGAGACATGTTTCATTCATATTTCTCATCATCTTAAATTCTTCATGTGTTTATGCGGGATACCATATACATACCATTCCCTTTATAGAGGATGAAACCCTTTCATCTTTCTTGATTATCTATGTAGTGAGGGTGGGTAAACTATTCGAAAAGTATGTTGTCTCAGGCCACTTTTTCTAGTTAATCAGTGACTTAGGACATGTATCCCTTCGAGGGGACCAAAGAGATCATCATTTCCATTCTTGATACATTATATAGTGTTTATTGGAATTTAAATTACCAACACTACATTTAATTCGATCTCCTATCTAGGAGGATGTTTCCAATAGGGTCTAGTGTTCGCCTAATGAGCCCTATGAATTTACCCCTATATGTGTATCGAGATCTGATCTTTTCGATGAGATCTAGTTTGATCGAGTGTGTATCTTGGACAAACCCTCACAGTTTCCTTCATGAATGTAACAGATAAGTTGACTAACAAGATGAGTGTTATGGTGACCCAAGATTAACACATTTGGATATTATATCATTATAGATGAACATTCAGTGCATTAAAAAAATACATTGATAATGACCATAATATTTTATTGTATTAGGAAACATGAAAATAAATCTTCTATCTTAGTGAAATATCTTTAATATATCTCATAAAGATATCCACCTTTAATAATTCTACCTAGCACATTTCTTCACAGATTGGGGAAAGGAACCATAAGGAAGGGGTGATCTCATTTGATCAATAAGGGTAACTAAATGAAATGCATAATCATAACACAATCAAAAGGGTGTGACACTTGAGCATAACATTTGAAGATCATACCCTACATATCATAGATCATAACAAATACTATCAGTTCATAATACATGAATAAAAAAAAATGTTGAACATAATCCATGAAATTGTAACATTGGAATACAACATGGTATTGTGGAAAACACATAATTATATAAAAACATTGGACAGGGTGGCTTACCAAGGCCTTTCTAACATGTTAGTCTTGGGTTAATCACCAATGTACCTACTTCAGGATTGGGATACCCTCTCATGTACCCTCTTGTTTCAAGATTGTGATTTACTCTCGTGTAACCTCTTGTTTTGAAATTGGGATGTCCTCCTATTTACCCTCTCATATTGGGCATGCTATGTCCTCCCGTTGGCCCTCCTGTTTTGGTCTTGGGATGTCCTCCCATGTACCATTTTATTTTTGGATTGGGATGTCCTCCCGTTTACCCTCTAGCTCTGATCTTGGGATTTCCTCCCATATACCATCTTATTTCTGGCATGGGATGTCCTCCCATATACCCTCTTGTTTTGGGATTAGGATTACTCCTGTGTACCCTTTGATCTCATTAAATAGTTATCATTACCCAATTCATTGGAGAGACATATTGTTCCCACCCATCTCATGATAACATCATTCAAAAATGTTCCACAAAATAAATCATTCATCCTATCATGAACCATAAAAAGTGATAGGTTATATGAACATAAAATCATAACCCATGAAAAGAAGAAACTTTAAACAGAATAAAACTTATTAAATTAGAAAGGGTTTCAAAAGAATATAACCTATGAAATAGAAATGGGTTTCATAGATAACATTCAATCAAAACATATACCATTTATATAAATAATGTCAATGGAACCTTTGGATCATATCATATAAGGGAATGAGTAACATTAAAGGATGTCATCTTATTGGGAAAATAATTTTGAAAGATATTTTGATTACATTTATTGAGAAAAATATCTATTCTTATTCAAAAACTATTTTAAAAACAGAATCCATTTTTAAATCCATTTTCTTTTAAAATGGATTTAAAAGACGAAAAAACACTTGAAATCATTTTGAAATTATTTTACCTCGAACAATTATAAAAGAATCTTTAACATATTATGAAAAAAAATTCCTTAATAAAACATATAAAAGAATCTTAAAATCACATTGAAAACCATTTCTTTAAAAAATGGGAGCTTGAAAACATTTTTGAAATCAATTTCTTTGAAAATACATTGAAAATTTACAATGCAGGCTTGAAATAATTTTGAAAAACCATTTTCATGAAAACTTATAAAATAAGATTCAAATATTTTAAAAAACATTTTTCTTTGTGAAAAATTTGAAAACTTATAAACTGATCTTGGAAATATTTTGAAAACCTTTTTAGAAAACATGGTTTTGAAAGAACACAGATTTCTAACCGAAGAGATAGGTAAAGTTAGGCTTTCTTAAAAACACTTCCTTCGTAATTGTATGTACTAAAGATAGGAAAAATTATAAAAATAAATGAATATATCCTGAATAACTAAAGGAGAATAAAATTTATAAGTGATCCTGAGAGCTGGATCATAATATTTCATCAAATGAAGGATAAACATAAACAATCTAAAAAAGCGATGAGACTATTTCAATAAACTCTTATCAGTTGATAACTTTGAATCATATTCCCCATGAAAGAAAATGAAATTGCCTAAATCTTAAAATATAATTAAAATAATTAAATTCATGACATAAAATTTATAAGGTAGTATATACACCTCATGAAAAAATATAGTTGCATAACATAACATGTGTCTCAAAGAAAGAAAATTGAGACACAATTAATTTACCAATTTGGTAAATTTTGAAACTTAAATCCCATAAAATAAATATCATAAAATTTATATGTAAATACCCAATTTATTTTTTATAATAATCATATAATACATGCATGGGAATTATGCACACCAAAAAGGAGGAATAGGTGGTGAAAAAGCATGTGTCTGATGGAATTGAAATGTGAGATGATATTTCCTTACCGAGTGTCTTCACTCTCATCATACTCATTAAATCCTCATGTATAATAAATATAAATTTATTATACATATTTTAATAAAGAATATTTTTATATCTAAAACCATATATGGATTTTTTATGACTTTATATTACCCTCTTGTTATTAATTTGATGTTAAGGTTACACTTTGGGTAATATTCTCTTTGTTTTTCACTTGTGTCTTAATTTGTTATATCATTTGTCCTTATATTTATATAATTATTTTTAAAATATAAAAAATTATAGAAATATAATTTCTATTTATTATATTTATATTATAATAATATATATAATATATAGGTTTAAAATGGAATACACCGTTGATGGAAACGGTAACCCGTACGTACGCATGATTGTTGTTTCAATTTTTTATTGTCGCATTGAAAGAAAAAAATACATGATATTTATGTATATATATAATTAATAAATAAGTATTATTATATCACATATATAATATTAATTCACTAAAACAATCCTCAATACATTCCATGTAGTGTTTGAATGTATCACATCACTTTGAGGGGGCGGTAGTGCACACTTCCGAAAACGAAATTATCGCATTTACACTAAATATAAATATAAAAGATATGTATTGTAAAATGAATAAATAATATTAAGAAAATAATAAATAAAATATATTTAATATATAAATATAATTTCTATCATAATTTTCCGTATGAGATTCATTAAATTAAAAATGAACAATCATCATTTAGTGCGGTGGTAGTTTGCCGTACCCATAAAAAGTATGTTTGTTACCCATTAGATGGATGTGTGTTTAAGTTTAGGTAAAAACATAGAATAAATAAAAACCTAGTATATTAAATATATTGGTATATATATATATATCAATGTAATAAATGGAGTGGAGGAGATGGTGAAAAAAATAAAAGAAAGAAGTTTGAGAGAAGAGGTTACCTCTTAATCAGGTAAATCCGTTTGGTTAGTGCGAAAATGATTCCATGGATTTATTTATACCCAAAGGAGAGGCTTGTAGATTTAATGGAGTGTTTTTAGAAGTTTATTGGTCATGTAATTGAATAAACAGAGAGGTTTTATATTTGTGAATAAGATTTAGATGTGGTGGCCTTTTATATGGAAGGAAAAGGACCCACTTCCAATTTTTAAAAACAAGTTAGGTGTACACATGTTATTACCTAGAAAAGTTTTTAAAAAATAAGAAAAATATATAATGGATGGTTTATGGACAACACATGTCCATATAATGGTTGTTTAATAGCTGTATAAGTCATTTTGGCCACTATGATTTTGGTTTAGTCTATAATAAATCATAATTTGACCATAATCGATGTAAATAATTTTAATCAATTTTACTAATATTTTTGTGTAAATATTTAGCATGATATAATCAGACTCTAAATATTATAAGGATTACAATGGTGAATTTTAATTTTTATAAATTATATTCACTAAGGTGTGAAAACTAAGATTAATGATAATCTTACAGACGAGTAGAAATAGCAGGATTTCAAAGTAGAAAAATGTTTAATAGTTTGTTAAGTTTTTATATTCAATTTAAAAGTGAAATTGATTAAATGACCTAAATATTAATAATATATTCATAATTTATATATTGTGACCTTAATGAATATTAAATTATAATTTATCATTAATAATTTTTTAAATGAAAATGTAGTTATTAACAAAAATGCAGTATTTTTCACTATTTATTTAAAAATGTTGTTTTTCAGGAGAATCCCAAAAATTTACCCTAAGATTATTTCTGTGTTATAAATTCAAAAATGAAGTTTATTTTTCCAAATTATATTTCTATATTTGAACAAAATTAATTTTTTTCCATAACAGAAGCATAAGAAATGTAGTTCATTTGAGAAAATTGTATTTTTAAACATATAAAGATTTTACAAATAAAATATATTTTTTTATTATCAGAATGATCTATTTTCAAAAAAAAAAAATATTTGAAAAGAATTTAATACTATTCATATTACTATGTTTTATTTACTATGTTATAAATAACTCATTTAAATAATTATAACAATAAAATGTTTTTTTGTAGAAACATGTTATTTTGTGTAACATACGCCAAGTTGGTGTTGCATGCAGCACATTCCATGTCGCTGTTTCATATAGAAAAATCCTTTTCAGTGTTTCATGTATTTAAATCCATGTTAGTGTCATGTGAAAGGAATGTTTTACTTATTTATTGAATATATATATATATAACCATTTCCAATGTCACGTGAGATGAATAATATAAAAAAGATAAATTCATTTGAAAGAAAATAATTCAAAAAATATTAGGGTGTTACATTCTGCACACCAAAAAATGAATTTCACTCTAAAGATTCATCTGGACTATCAATGCTTTAATACTTTAATGTTTATTTCATAGAAACCCACATCGTAAAAATGAATACTAAACCTTTCTTTAAAAATGGAATGTTGGAACCATAAAAGTTACCCAAAGTAACATATAACTAGGTTTCCATACAGGAGAACATTGTTCTGGAGTGAATATTGGACATGGAGTAAAAGAATAAATATTTATATGGAGTGATTTATTTCATCAATAAAAAATAAGTGAATTATTAAAAAAAGGTAAGGGCGCCAACATCATAAATATTTGATTATTTAAAAGGACATCGGTTAAAAAACGGTATTGGGAAAAAAAATTCTTATCATTATCCTAACATTGATTAATTTTTTTTATTGACAATGAATATAAGTAAATATACATACTTGATATATTTCAATAAAAAAATTATTCTTCAGATCCAATTTTTATCTATTCTATTTCATCTGTTATATCAAGAAATGGATGTCCAGAAATTAACTTTTATTCATGAAGTGCTAAAATATACTTTTATTAGATCTTAAGGCCTATAAAAAGGAAAAGTATAACCATTTTCCTCTAACTATTCTCCAAAAAATATGTTTAATACCTTAATCTAAAAACATAAAAAGTAACACTATGGATTTATCATTAATAATTATACATAAAAAATAATTATACATAACCAGGACATTGTGTAGGCCAATGGTAGGAATAGAACCCATATCATCCTTCAGTAATGGGTTCTAGACCCATTACATTGAGGGTCTTGATTGGTTTCCACCCGAATTATGTGATTCCCTTTTATAAAACCACACAAATATAATATCAAAAATATTATCAAAATCCTTAAAATAAGGTTAAGCATTAAATTGACTCTATACATGGTTTTCAATACAAACATAGTACATAACTACTTCCTTTGAAATTTAACATAAAAATTTCATGAATGATAAACCATATAACCATTTTAAATGATGAATATCCAATACATTCAAAAAAAATTCATGAAATCAACTTAATATTGATCATGCATATATCACAATATATCAGTTGGTTTTCACATTCCAAACATGTGAATACCATCATTGTATTTTCTCTTAAAACATGGTAATAACCTGAATTACCACAACTACTTATGGAAAACATGAATTATTAATTATTCCATAGGTTACTGGTTATATTTAACAAATACAAGAAGGTGTATACTTCATCCATGATATCATAAACAACTTGTTAATAAGTCCTTAAATTATTATAAGGTAATCAGTACCATCCAATTTATTTATATCAAACACATATTTTACCAAATAATTATCATAACATAAGGAACTTATTAATGGTTATCATTATCTTAATCTTGTGTTTTCCCTGAATATCATCTTTCCATTAAATCACTTATCTATTCCATCAGATCCATTCAACATATTCTTGTAAATAATTAGAAAAAACATAAACTAGAAACTCCTTATATATTTTACCTTTCATAGTTATTGAATCCAAATACATAAAAAATTAGATTACATCATCTTTAAGACGGTAATAAAAAGTCTACCTCATCCTATTACATATTACCTCTTTCCTTTCACATTTCATATGTAGTCTCTTCATCATCATCAATGTAACTATTACTTCCACCTCCTTAATGATTATCTTTTTGAGCTTTCCTCTTGGGACATTTAGTTGCATAATGAACATTTATTACACAATTAAAATACTTACCATTATATTATTTCTTATGGATGCCAACATTCTCATCCATTTCATTTTCAAAACACATCATTTTTCCTTTATAGTCACTTTATTTGTGTCCTTATTTTTCCCAATCAAAACAACTTCTTGTTATTTTAAGACATTCACATAGGTGGATATTTCCACATTTATGACAAAAATGAATCAAAATCATCTTTCCTATATGGTCTACATTACCCTAAATTTCATCAAACTCTTTATTTATCTTTCTTTGAGAGTTTGAGAGGTTGTTAAGGTACACATTGTTAATCCAGTTTTGTGAAAACGAATTAGGAATGATCATTGCATCTTTTAATATATTGATTATACTACTTGAATACTCATAAAAAATCATCAATAAAATTCATTATAAATATACTTTTCTTTAGTTCCCTCCATTAACTAATACCAAAAGTATAGTGTGAGCGTTACTTATCATAGTGGGAAACCAAAATCATGAAAACAATTACTGACATGATGTTTAAATAAAGACACCTTCATTTATATATGACACCCTAGGTTCATCCTATGTTTTCCAATGAAAAATTATTTTTAAATCCTTCATGATGGTTTGTGAAGAGTTTTGTGAATTCCCAAATCATATCCCATAAGAGTGTTAAACTAGGTGTGTAGTAAGGCCAGTTGTTAGGTACCAGATTACCCCATGTTTGGCCCGGAACATCTTGTCAGAGTTTTTACCCCAAGGTACATCTATGCTAGAGCAACATCCACCTATATTATCCATACATGCATGTATTTATAAGAAACCACTCATTCCATCTTTTCCCAAAATTACATGAAATAATATTAAACATTAACTCATCCTTATAATTATCCTTAGAGACTTAACTAGACATATCCTTAGAAATATAACTAGGGATATCAATAATGTTTTACTATCCCAGTATCCAATGTTTTAATAATAATTTCCTTTAATAAAAACTATAGAGAACCATAATTAACATATTTGGATATTACATCATTTTAGATGAATATTCAATACATTACAAAAATACATGCCTAATGATCGTAATATTTTAGTGTCATTGAAAACATGGAAATAAAATCTTCTATCCTAGTTCAATATCATCAACACCTCCCATAAATATCTAAACCATTAGTACTTCAGCCTAATGCCTTTCTTCATAAACCTTGGAGAAGAAATATAAGAAATGGGTGAGCTCAGATTCCCAGTAAAAGTTAATAAAGGAAATGTATAATCATAACATGGAAAAAAGCCTATAGAACATGAGAATAATATTCAAAGATCATACTATGCGTATCAAAGATCATAATAAATATTGGAAGTTCAAAAGACATGAATCACAAGAAAATAATGAACATAATCCATGAAATCATAACACAGGAATAGAACATGGAATTATGGTAGGAACATATGCAAATAAAATCCCAATATCAAGGCGGCCTACCGAGGACTTTGTAATATGTTAGGCTTGGGGTTAATCCCCCATGTTCCTGCTTCGTGTTGGGGGTGCCCTCCCATTTCCCTATTGTTTTGGTCTTGGGATGTCCCCTTGTATACCCTCATGTTTTAGTTTTGGGATGTCATACCATTTACCCTATTGTTACGGGCTTGGGATATCCTCTCATTTAACATATTGTTCTTGGATTTAAACGTCATCCCATGTAACCTCTCATTTCAATCTTGGGATTTCCTCCTGTTTATCCTATTGTATTGGACTTGGGATGTCCCCCCTTGTTCCCTCTGGTTTTGTTATTGGGATGTCCTCTCGTATACCCAATTGTTTTAGGATTGGGATTCCCTCCCATTTACCCATTTATCTCATAAAACATTTATCATTAACCAATCCATTATAGGGAGATATAGTCCCAACCATATCATTATAAAATCATTCATTAATGTGACACAAATTAAAATAGTCATCATATCATGACCCTTAAAAATTGATAGTTTTTATAAACATCAGAATCAATAAGATTTCATAGCATCATAACCTATTAAAAGAGACAGGTTTCATAATCACTTCATGAAAGCATAACCCATGAAAAAATAGGGTTTCAATAACATAAAACCCATTGAATAAGAATGAGTTTACAAAGAATATAACCAACGAAACATGAATGGGTTCCTAAACATCATTCAATCAAAACATATACCATTCATAGAAATAATGTGAATGGAACCTTTGGATCATATCCTAGAAGGGAATGAGTAACAACAACATATGTCATCGTAGAAGAAAAATAACTTGGAATGATATTTTCAATACATTTCTTGAGAAAAATATCCACTATTATTCTAAAAGTATTTCTAAAACATAAACCATTAGGAAATCCATTTTATTATAAAATGAATTTAAAACATAAAAAAAAACTAGACATCATTTTGAAAACACATTCCCGGGAAGAATTATAAAAGAAGAAATAAAAAATTTTGAAAAACATTTTCATTAATAAACATACAAAATAATCATAATAACATTTTGAATACCATTTCATTAAAAATTGATTCTTGATTTTTTTTGAAAACCATTTCTTTAAAAATACCTTGAAAACATATTGAGAAGGCTTAAAATCATTTAGAAAAAACTATTTATTGAAAACATATAAAATAATATTCATATATTTTTAAAAACATTTTTATTTTTTAACAATTTTAAACCATATAAACTGAGCATGAAAACAATTTTAAAAAACATGGTTTTGAAAGAACACTGATTTACAACAGAAGAGATAGGTAAAGTCGAGCTCTTTTAAAAACAATTCCTTAACTATATTATGTATTAATTAGTGGAAAATGGTTCCAATACATGAATATATCATGAATAACCAAATTAGAAAAAAATTCATTGGTTTTCTTGAGATAAGGATCATTATATTTCATCAACGGAAACATAAACATAAACAATCTTGAAAAGCGATGAGATTGTTTCAATAAACTCAAAACTATTGACAACATTGAACCATACATACCATGTAAGAAAATGAAATTAAATAAATATTAAAATATCATTAACATAATTATATTCATGATATAAAATTTAAAATTTATTATATATACCTCATGAAAAGATATACGGGCCTAATATAACATGTTTCTTAAACAAAGAAAATTGATACAAAATTAATTTACAAATTTGGTAAATTTTTAAATAAATTCTATGATAGAAATATAATAAAATTGATATGTAAATATAATTTTTTTAATTATAATAATAATTGAATACATTAATGGGTATTAAAAACACCACATAAAAGGAATGGGTGTTGAACAAGACATGTGTCTCACGAAAATAAAGAGTGAGATGAAATTCCCTTACCTCATGCCTTAAATCTCATCTTACTTGTTCAAAACTCCTATATAATAAATATATATTTATTATAATTGTTTTACATATTAATATTCTTATATTTATTTATTAATAATCTATATTACTATATTTCTATTAATTTCATGTAAATGTTATGCTTCAGGTAATATTATCTTTTTTTTGCTTGTATCTTAATTTGTTATATCATTTGTTCTTATACTTATATCATGATTTAAAGAATGTAAAAGATGATATAAAAATAATTTATATTCATTATATTTGTATTATAAAATTCTAAGTAATATATAATTTTGAAATGGAATCCACCTTTCATGGAGACGGTATACCATACATATGAATGAAGGTTTTTTCCATTTTTTATTATTGTATTGAAAGAAAAAATGTACATGAAATATATGTATATATATGTATATATATTTATATATATAATTAATAAATTAGAATGATTATATCATATATATTATATAATTTCACTAAAAACATTCTTAATACTTTCTTGTAGTGTGTGAATGAATCGCATCACTTTAAGGGGGCAGTAGTCCACATTCCCTAAAATGAAAATATCGTATTTACACCAAATGGAATGTAAAAAGGGTAATTGTTGAAATAGTAATACATAAGCTTAAAAAAATATTAAATATAATATATTAAATATATAAATGTATTTTCCATCATAATATCCTCCATGATAATCCGTAATGGAAAAATTAACAATAATCGTTTAGTGAGGATGTAGTTCACCATAAACCTAAAAAATATGTTCATTAAACATTAGATGGATTTGTGTGTAAGTGTAGGTCTAAATAGTAGCATAAAAACATACTACTGTATTGAATATGATTTTTTTATTATAAAATAGTAGTATAAAGGCTGTGGAATGGTGGAGAAGGAAAATAAAAGATAGGAGCTTGAGAGAAGAGGTTACCTCTTAATCGATTAACTCCTTTTGATTTGTTCCCAAATGATTTCTTGTATTGAATTATACGAAGGGAGAGGATTATAGGAGAAATGATTTATGTTAAGTAGTGTATTGGGAAGATCTCAGCCAAACCTAAGTGGTTTGATAGGTGTGAAGAATAGGTAGAGTTTGTGTTCATTTATAGGGAAAGAAAAAGACTCACTTGGATTTTATGAAAACAAGTTAGGTGTACACATGTTATTACTTAAACAAAAGTCATACCAAAACAAAAAAAATAAATAATGAATGATTTATTGACTAAATATGGCCATAAAATGGGTTTTGGATTTGTGTATAGGTCATTTTCCCCCTAAGATTAAGGTGTAGTCTCTAATTTAGCTTAATATGACCATAATAACTATGATTAATTTAAATCACTTTTACTAATATTATTGGTTAAAAATTAACATTTCATAATTACACTGTAAATATTATAATTATTAAAATGGATTATTTTAATTTTTCAAAATTATATTCAAAAAAGCGTAAAAATTAATTTTAATGCTAATCCTGCAGATAGGATGAAATAACATTATTTTAAAGTAGAAATTTTTTAAAAAGTTTGTTAAGTTTTTATATTCAATTTCAAAGTGAAATTGATTATAATAAACTAAATTTTATTAATAGATGTATGTGTTTTATAATATTACCTTAAAAGAAATTTAATGTAAAAATTAACATTAATATATATTTAAATGAAACGATAGTTGTTAACTAAAATGTTGTATTTTTCACTATTCATAAAAAATGAAGTTTAAAAAAAATCCCAAAAATTCAACCTAAGATAATTTCAGCACTATAAATTTAGAAATAAATTCTATTATATCAAATTAAATTTCTTTATGTGTCTAATTTTATTTTTTATTCATAGGACATGAAAAAAAGTTCATTAAAGAAAATAGTACTTTTAAAAATACAGAGACATGAAAAAAAGATATATTTTTCATTTTAAATATGTTTTACATATATAAAAAATGAGACAAATATTTTAAAAGTAGTTATTAATATTAATATTATAAATTTTCAATGACTATGTTATAAATAACTCATTTAAACAATTATAACAATAAAATGATGGTTCATAGAAACTCGATATTGCATGTAACGTACACCATGTCGGTGTTGCATGTAGTACATGGAAAGTCAGTGTTGGGTGAAGTGCAAGCCAAGTCGATGTTACGTGTAGTGAAATACATTTTGGTTTCATGTGAATGGAATGTTTGACTTAGTGTTTTAATATATATATATAAATAAAAAATTATTTCCAATGTCACGTGAAACGAAAAATATATAAAATATAAATTAATTCCAAGAAAAATATTTCACAAAATCTTGGGGTGATACAAGTGTTGTTAGCGGCAGTATAGATCGTCTAGTGTGTTCTCCCATATGAGTGATTCATATAACCTTCAAGCATTAATCCTAGGATGATATTTCCTTGTGACTTTACCTTTAGACTATGTGTATTTTGTTTGTATATTTGGATATTCTTTTTATATGTGTTGTTGACGTATAACTGTGTAGTGTTGACTGTAACTCATGGTGGTATGTGGTTTGTGATTTTCGGGAATTCTACTGGGTATTATTATACTCACCCTTTCATGGGATCTTCTCAAAGGTGTCATGTCTTATACAGATGAAAAATCTTTTGAGGAGTCCTTGGTTGACTAGGAGCGGGTGGAGCTAGTAAGGAATTGAGAAACTGAGGTGTATACTAGTGTTTATTTTGACAGAAGTCCCCTTTCATTAAGTAGGTGGGACTTTACTTTAACGTTTTTGATGGGCTTGTATTTGGCCCATTTTTACGATTTATAGTACTTCTTTTCACTCTATGGTTGTGGGATAATAGATGTATGCCATAATTGTTTTCTCTTGTTATACATTTCATAAGTGTATGGTCTTGGAGAATTGTGAATGTGTACACATACATAAATAAAACTCCTCCTGTGTGTGTGATATGCCTTCTTGGAGCTAGTAATTGGCCACTTGCCTATTGGATGTGGGCTAAGGATAATTGCGTCTTGAGCCACATTAGGTCAGGTTAAGAAAAAATGTTATTATAGAGGTACCCAGCTAGAAGTTTTATGACACTACATGGGTTTAGGATTGGATTTTGGAGTTTATATTCTATTTATGGGGTTTTTTGGGGAATTAGGGAAATAATATTAAAGTGTTTCAAGATCGTCTCTCAGGCCAGGGTCTCTAGTATTGGTGTGGAGGTTGATGTATCCATTCACTGTAATATTGATAATCATATTATTAAAAAGCTATATATAGATTATTTTCGTAGGAAAAAAATTGGTAAATGAATCATATTGGAATGGGTTGTGGTTTCAAGGTCCTTCTTGAGTCATCTCTCTAGATATTCTCATTGACCATGGAATGTCTATATAACTTTCAAGATTCTTCTATGATTATTCCCATATAGGATTTCAAAAAAATATTATGATGTAGAGTAGATGAGTGACAAGTATTTAGTTTAGAGACACACTCATGAGGTGTTTTTTCTCCAGGAGAGAACCAATCAGCACTACCCTCTATTGAGAAACAAATGGATTCTTTTGTGGATGAGGCAGATGGTCACCCACATGTTGAGCAGTCAAAATACCTAGTAGGACGTGACAATTGTAAAAATAGGATTAGAATAATATGAAAGTTCCAGTGATAGATATCATTTATTTTCCATGATGAGAGAGACCTTCAGGTGTTAGTGGTTTGACTCAAGGCAATGGTCTTGGATTCTAGCATGTGCAGATCTTGACTGATGGAATGGTTGTACTTGGGACCAGTTTTTATCGATGGAGTAATAGTCAGATTTGGTGGTACAAAAATATGAAACACTTATTCTAGGTGTTCATCATTATTTCTAGTGTTATAAATCACCCAAGTATAATGGTGGGCCCGACCCCCTTCTCAGCTAGTGAAGAATTGGTGTGATCATGTGGTGTAAATATCCCGCTTGAATGAGACCCCTCCCTGATGGGTGTCCAGGTAGCTAGACATCTCTAGGGTAACGTGGGGGAGTTGTTAGAACACTAGTTTGGTAATTTTTTATGTTACTTTGGACAAAAAAGTAATATATAAAATTCCCCCATTGAGATTCATTTTTGACAAACATTCCAAAACCGTGCGGGAGAGTTAGTTCCACCAAAAGAGGATAGCTTCAAGGAGTGGTGGACGATTTTCACTAACTTGTGCATAAAAGGTTTTTCGGTTGTGATGTGGTGTAAATTAAATACCTAGTGGTGATAAACTAGTGGATAAGGAAATAATTAGTTCTAATACATGGGAGCATACAAAGGCTTGAGTGAAATTCGAAGTTCTACAAGTGTCTTCACTGCCCCTATTGTAGTTTTTACATGAAGTTATGTTCCACTTTTCCCTCAATGTATGAAATGTTTGAGACCTATTGATACCATAATATCTAAATTTCTTGACCATTATCTATATGGTATGGTAGATATCTGAGTTTTCCTTGATATGGATTACCACCAGCTCGTGTTTGGGGGAAGGATATACCATGGGTAGCTTCCTAAAGCTATTCCTGTTTTTTGGAGTTAGTGGTGATTCCCTTTGGTGAGTTGTATGACACAATAAAATTGAGACTTATGGACACGATCCTTTACCATCCTTGGATTAGTTCATGGTAGTCTTCATCGATTGAATTGACATTTCCTTAGCGTTAGAGTTGGAGAAATCGAGACGCTCAAGGATGAAGTAGCTTACCTCCAGTTGATAGATTTTACCCATTCTCTTCTCTTGAGAACCAAAGAGGTACAACTCAAAGATATAAATTGTGATATGTTGTGTGACTATATATCCACTGGATAAATTCTATATGGAAATTCATTGAAGGATGGAATCATTTCATCCTTTTTCCTGGGACAGATAATGATTCTAGTTCAAATGCAAGATCAGGTGATAATGAGGTTGTTTCCCATTATAAGTACATCTAGTAGAAGTGAGGAAATATGAGGATCTCTTTCCATCGGTTGGAAATCCAAAATATTTGAATAAATTATTCAAGTTAAACATTTTTTGTTTTCTCTACTATATGAGGGTGATGAACAACAATGCTTTGTGGAGTGTTGGGGAACTTGTGCATGGATGATGTAATCCAACTTCATAGGAATTCTCTCAATTGTCATTATTGACTGGGATGCTTACTTCATGAAATGATTTTGGAGATGATGTGGGAAGAATTTTTGGTTATCATATGTAGTTGGTTAAAATGTTTTACCCCACCTATCCAGCTAGGTAAAAGTTAACTGTTTAGGTTTTGGTAAACATTCTCTAGGTTGGAATGTCTGTCTTGAACCATATATGGGGAGATCATCTACCATCGGTGGGGTCTGCATATCATAATGATTTAATATCCCCCACCAGAGTAGAACATTTTTGAGTCCATGAGTGAGATACATTGTAGGACACCATTATACTACTCGAATCCAGTGAGTAATGGTGTTTGGTATATTATTTTGGTGCTAGTGATGGTTATAAAGGGCACAGTTCATACAGTGGAGTATTATGACTATCTAGTAAATTTTAGGAGTCCTCAGTAGACTGATAACGAAGGACTTGGTAGGTGGGGTGCTTTATTATTTTATCCAGGGTGGTACTAAATCTCTATGAATCTTATGAACTTTATTTTCCTACTATTGTGTCAAATTAGTGAGGCGGTGTGCTGGTTTTGTAACAACCAAAGCTTCCACGACACGTTTCCCTTTGAATAATGTGGTAGGTTTCGTTGTACGCAACATGGAGTTTTAACACCCCAGGACCAATCAAACTAGCCGTTATGAATAGTAATACACAATTTTAAAAATTTAAATATTTTATTTTTCAAAATGGACTTCATTTTTGAATTTGGAATATCAAAATAAGATTAGGGTGAACTTTTGTCATTTTCATAAAACTTTAAATTTTTGATGAATAGTGAAAAACACTGCGCTATTGTTTAAAACCAAATTTTTATTTAAGTAATCAGTTATTTTAGTTTAATTTATTTTAGGTCAAAATAGATACATAATACTTATATATGTTCAATGTAATACATTGGAGTAATTTTATAATAATCATAGATATATAAAATTTTATTGAACTTTTTACTGTATTTCACCGACCATCTAGGTGCATTTGAAAATATGCATAAAACATAATTTTACCGCTTCTGTGAGTTAAATTTCAAAACTCCTAGAGACATGGTTGAAATTAGAAAGTAAAATTTATTTCAATAAGATGAAAATATTTCTTGGTGAATAGTATCTTTTGACTTGTATTCACCACGGTTAAAAGTAAATAGGGTACTTAAGGGTAAAAATGATATTATAATTACCCTAACACATGTCTTAATTCAATTGAATTAGTGTAATTAGACCAAAAAACCCTAAGAATAAAATATGAACCTCTTTGGACAACTTGGATTAGATTAGGAAATTGATTAATATTTTATATAAAGAAAAGCTAAAAGAGTTAAATTTAATGTTTAATAACTAAACCAATTTTATACAGGGTTACACAAAATATAATTCGACTATAAATATTAATTAGATATATTAAACTATTTAATACATAATGGTATTTTTTTATAATTTTTAGACATTAACTAATATAATTTATTTATGACACAATGATGATGATGTAATTACCTTAATAATGAAATATTAAAATAATTGATATTATAAATATCCAAATAAATGTAAGTTGAGACTTCTGAGGAATTAAACCAATTTTATAGGTTAATATTATATGTTAGGTTTTATTAAATAAATTCTATTTGAAGTGATAAAGTTTTTATGGATTTCAAAAAAATAAAATACTAAAAAGTGTCAAAATTGACATAATTGGGTTTTTAAAACAAATACTATATTATTTGTTGATATAATATTCCTAAAAATATATATTTCGGCCAAAGGACATATATAAGGTTATATATATTAATAATTAACCAATTGAGGTTCTCTTGGATTGTTGTAGTATATTTATTTACCATATAATATAAAAATACAAAGATACATGGTAAATGTCAAACTATTTAACTAAGAGTTAAATCTAAATGATAAGGTTAATATGTTGACCAAAACCTATCTAAAACCTATTGCATGAGAGTTTTTAGACACATACCCACCTTATCCTATAAATAAATCACATCTTTTCTATTATAAACCGAAAATTATTTTATTATAAAATAATATTTCAAGCATTTCCTAAAGTGACCCTCACCTCTCTTTTAAAAGGGTACTTCCCCTTCTCTTAATTTCACACTTCTAAAGCCATTTGGAACGTCCAACCCTTACCAATATATCCTCTTAAATATCCTCCCGTCAACTTAGAGGCCTTACTTTGTTTAGAAAACCAACCTAAAGAGCCCTTTTTATCAACTCAAAAGGAAACACCTGAAGAGGAGGTAATAATTTCTCCACCCTCTTTCAAGTTCATTTCTTCTTCCACTTCCTCTTTATTTTTTGTTTTTATAACAAAATAATAACTCCAGTACCTTCTACATATTGTGATGTTATTATAAATATGGTACAACCATATTCTTTATTCTATATCTCATATAAATGACAAAGTCACCATACGTGCGTATGTACGGCTTACTGTATCCACTCCGTGGTGTAATTTGTTATTCAAACACTTCATTATTTGGATGGGTATAATAATGAGTAAAAATAATGTAAATAATAAATGTAACATGTTAATGATTCTTTATATATTATATACCATCCAATTACATATGATTTCACCATCAATATAATGATATTGTCACTCATGCGTACGTAGGGATTACCTTCTCCACGAACGCGATAAGATTCATTCCAAATCGTAATCATTCAAGAAGAATTTTAATTTTATGATTAAAAATAATTTTTATAAACACTAAATAATTATGTATATGAATCAAATAAATCATATTCATAACAAACATGTCATATGTAACCATGCATATAAAGGAAAATGAATCAGTTAACACCCGAAACGATGATACTACTAAAATATTATTGACTACGCAATATTAGAGAATTATATATGCTATCATATTAATGTATATGATTCTTGTAAAATTTAATAAAAAAGATTTAACTATTTTACAGGAGGATAACATACCCTTGACTAAGAAAAATTACAAGGTAAGGGTTAATTATATAATCTTTTTTACTTCTCTGAGGTTGTAAATATGTAAGTATCTTCTAGGACCTCTTTATCATCCACATCCGTGTTTTCTTAAAAATGTAATTCAATTTTTTTACTATTTACTATACTATGGGTTTATGTCATTTATACTCTTATTTGACCACATATGTTTTGAAAGGAATCTTTTCATTGTTTTCCAAACAATGTACTTTATGACCTTCTCAACAAAATTAAGATGAGAATATCCTTTTTAACTTAAACGACGGGTGCGGCTATTTATCGCAGTTATAACATCGTCAAAGATTCCCATACAAGTTTATAATAATATTTTCAAAAAAATGTTTTATTTTAAAATTATATGACTTTTAAATGATATCAAAATAGAAATAGATATTTCTCTACAAACAGTTTTTGTTTCTTTTATGTCAATATCCTTTGATGGATTTTAAGCTTGTTTGAAGTTGATTTATTATGATACAAATCATCCATATTATATTGAATGTTTTGTGATGTGTTAGACTGTGGATGTGTTATTTTTACACCATTTATGGTTTATTAATAAAGTATTGACATTTCATATGCTAATTTTAATACGAATGTTTATGTTATGTTTAAACCTTTTCATACGAGGAATGCATTGGACATGGTACAAGACGAGTATTGACCGCTATAGTTTTCCAATGCATCGGTTGGTCTCATGAGACAAACTAGTTTCTTATCACAAGGCCTTGAAAAAATATTATTTTCTAGTCTTGGAAAAAGGCCTTGACTATGTGGTTATGAAGTCTGGCATTATGAATTCCAAAATTATTAAATTTTCTATTGATATTACATGTGATTATTCAACGAGTAGAATATCAATGTTAATAAGTAAATGGAATTATTTTATTTATCTTTTCCATATTATGATGAAGTTTATGTTTAAAAGTATTGTGTTTTAGTCTTATACATTGGCTTAAATGATTATGCTTATTCTTGATTGTTTCAGCTATATTTTTATCCTTACTGAGCATCTGAGCTCACCCCTTTCTATGTTTTATTTTTCCTAGGATGCGAAGAAGTATATTACGACTGACCTACATGGATATTTTCAGGAATTAATGTGGTTAATGGAAAAAATTTTGTTTTTTTCATATTATAATGTATTGTAACACTTATGAATGTATCTAGTACTTAAAATACTACAAAACTGATCGGTCTTTCGAGATTTTGGTCTCTTGTGATCATGCCAATGTTATGTAATAATGCACCAACTCTAGGTAACATGGGTTAGGGCATTACAAGTTTACCCTAAGGACATAATATTTTTGGGTTTCATGGTGCTCTCCACATTCCATAGCTGAGGGGGAATGTGCATGACTCATTGAATGATATGGACCTGGGTGAGATGGGCCATCGTAGTTGATTTTCCATTTTCTAGAATCCTGTGACATTGAGGATGAGTGAGAGAAAAACCCTTCACAAGTAAGTGTTTACCTTGGATGTTTATTTTTTGACAGCATAGGGAACCATTGGGAGATCTCATGAAAGCAGGAGACCCAGTTGAGAGCTCAATATCATTAACTTTTACTTAGTTGTTCTTTTTGGGGACTAAAAATTTGAAGGAGGGAATAACGTAATGTCTCAGTTTTTGCTGCATAAGAATTTGGAATATTTCTATGTATATTATTAGAGAATGGAACTAAAAATCTATGGCCTGGTGTTCCTAGAATTAATTTTTGAAATATATTAAATATTTTAATATAAAGTACATGCATTTTTCTTAAAAATTAAAACTACTCGTATAAAGAGGCCTAAATAAGACATCTGAGGGCACCATTGTTTTCATAAGCACGTTATACCCGAGGCATGACATAACATTTGTTGGTACGAGGTGCTTGTGACAATGTTTTCTCATTCACAATTAATAAAATAAAATAAATCCATTTATTTATTTTATTCCATTTTTGAAACAAACATTTTATCTTTATAAATACACAGTTATAACCAATTTGTAGGGCTAGACTCATAACTTTGAGAATATAATAGAGAGTGTGGTTGAACATTGATGGACATCAGGATCGGGGATCAATGATTGGAGTACTGTATAAAATGATAATGACAGTGATGGTTATGGATCTCATCAATAATAATGAAGTGCGATTGTTCTTTGTTAGTAATTGATCAAAATAGAGTTATGGTGTTTGTTTTGTGAATTTATCCCTATTTTCATTACCTACGATGACAAAAAATTAATCACATACAAATTATTTCTCGAATCGATCATTTTACTTGGGTAATTGTTTTATCTTGCTACGAAATTTGAATTGATATTTCTTTAGTTTACATCATTTTATTCAGTCTTCATCCAAGGATAATGAATCAAGACGAACAAAAACATTGGAAGTGGTTTATTCAACACATTTATTTTTCATTTCTTTTTCTCTAGGTTCTATATGAATTCATTAACTGTATTATTTTGGAATGGTGATTCGATGATATCTAAGAGTACTGATCAATGTGTTTTCTTCTTTTACAAAACAGATTGAAGCCTTGAATTCATATTTGGATTTTAGAGATGAGACTGAGGCCCAACGATAATGAAATGAACCCAGATTTGGATCATGTATCAATGGTTTGTGATTCACATTGAGAAGATCTCTTTAGAGGGTCATCGAGATTGAGCATCAGGCACATGAGAGGAGTGATCGGGGATGTGTGGTTGCCACAGATTGTTGTGGATTGTTTTCTAGTAAAGAATGTCTAGAATCCAATTTCTGACTATTGTGGTGGGTGGTTCTTGTTGTTATTATTTTAATAATAATAACACAAGATATTTATTATTATTTTAATAATAATAATATGGGATATTTATTATTATTTTTAATAATAATGATATGGTATAGTTAATATTTTTTAAAATTAATAGAAAAGGGGATAAACAAATGGGTAGCCACCCTTAAAGCAAAGGAGGGGCACACTTTGATTTTCTAGATGTGGGTGGATGAATGCTTTTCTTATCTAATAATAAATATGATAATAATAATTATAAATAAAGGAATTAGGGAGAGAGGAATGAACATTTGTGAGTGAAGAGAGGTGGATAGGAAAACTACAGGAGGGAGGTGTGTGAACTCCTCCCATTCCTCAGACATAATATAATAATAATAATAATAATAATAATAATAATAATAATAATTTGCTATTAAATCATTGTTTTAGTTATATCTTTTAACCGATATGTAGGAATGGCGTACGGTCCGTGAAATTGCAGCCCTAAATTTGAGACAACCATTTTAGGACCAATGTTGGATATTTAATTTGGGATAATGGCTTGAGTCCATGAATTTTACAATAATAATAATAATAAAATATTACTACTACTATTATTATTAAATCTTGTATCAGACAAAAATTATTCTTACGATGTCTAAATTTCAAACTGTTTATGGAATTGCGACTGTAATTTTGAGGTGGAGTTTTCCAGGTCAATATCATTTGTTTAATTCAGACATGTGGATTAGGCCCATAATGCACCGTTCGTGTGTTATATTCTGAAATATGATTTTTTCACTAGGTGTCCATTTAGGGAAATTGAATTTTATATCATAATAATATTTCCATGAGGATCACAATGGTGTAATTGATTTTTCAAAAAGAGGATGTTTATAGAGGAACATTAGTTGAATTAAGTTTTATCCATTCAGACCCACAGCAATCCACCACACATTGGTCAGGATTTTTTATACCTAGACAAAGGTAGTACCAAAATTGTGAGACATTAAATGTTCCCACAGGGACACACTGTGTAATCCTTTGTAGTAGGTTCGGATTCTTATTAATCCTCAGATCAACTTTTTCATGAGCTTGTGTTAGCTACCTTAGATCAGTATTGCTTGATTGTGTTCCCCCGATCTATTTCTATGGGGGTTTGGTGAAGTGTATCATTCTCTTAATAGAGGATAATCCCTATAAATATTCTTGATAATCTATTTAGTAAGGGTGGGTCCCCATATTTTTGGAGTGAGTGGCCTCAGATCACTTCAACCACTGACTCAGTATCTTCGAGATTGTATCCCTATGAGTGGCCCAGAGCAATCATAATTTCTCTTCATGATACCTTAGATATGGTTTTTTTTAATTGGTGAGACTAAAACTACACGAACATCAATCCCATATCTAGTTGGATGTTTTCAGTAGGGTCGTGTGTCACCTAGTGAGCCCTGGGCATTGATCCCCATCTATCTATTGAGATCAGATCATTTCGATGAGGTGTAGTCTAATCAAGTGTGTATCATGGATGAAACCTATAGGTTTCCTACATGCCTAGACCAGATGAGTGTGACCTCTTGTATGAGTTTTGTCAGTGTAAGTATACATCAAGGAGTGTGTTCTCCCGGATGAATGTTATATGGATCCTTCAAGCTGGAATCCTAGGATGGAATTATGGTTGTGAATGTACATTTAGTGTTTATGTATTTGTTGAGTATATATGGATATTATTTTTATATGTTTTTTAGCCATATAACTCGGTAGAGCATACTCTTACTCTTAGAGATTTGTGATTTTGGATTTTGAGGTGTCCTACTAGGTATTGTTATACTCACTCCTAGATGGACTTCGTGTAACAACCCATGATTTCATAGTAAGTCATCTCTTTAAAATAATTTAATATCTTATATTTCACGCAATACTGACTTGGATTATTGTATATGCAAGATTGTTTTTCTGCGAAACAAAACATTAATATTATAATTATTTAAATGATATATTTATTTATCAATTAAATATTTTAATATGAATTGTAAATTTTAAATTTTAAATTTTATTTATAATGTTTTCACATAAATAAAAAACATTTATAATGAAATGTATATGTTTTGTTAAACTAATTATATATTTAGAAAAGCAATTTTCTTAAAAGAACTACTTTTAGGTCCTTTTGTAAACAATAATAAAAATAATTTTAGACACTCCAAAAAATTGAATTTGGTAAAATAGAAATCATTTATGAATTATGAATATCAAAATTAGCTTAGAGAGAATTTTTGGTATTTTTCTAAAAACATTCAATTTTTGAGGAGTAGTTAAAAATACTGCATAATACATAAAAATCCAAATATTGATATAAATAATTATTTTTAATTAAAATTTATCTTAATGTTAAAATAGAAAAATAATACACATGTTAGTCTAATGTAAGTAATTTGATTCAATTTATAATAAGATTAGATGTATAAAATATTATTGAACTTTTTAGCGTCTTTTACCAACCTTCAAGGCACATTTGAAAATTTGAATAAAAAATAATTTCACCGCTTCAGTGAATCGAATTTCAAAAATATGAGTGAAAAAGTTTACATCAGTAAGTAAAATGTTGTTCAATATGATGAAAGAAATTTTTTGGTGAATAGTAACTTTTGAATTTTATTTACCACTGTTAAAAGTAAATAAGTTAATTAAAGGTAAAAATGATATTATAATTACCTCAACACATTTCCTAATTCAATTGGATAAGTTTATTTCGTCTAAAGGAAAAATTAGGAATAAAATATGATCCTTTTTTTCCACTTGGATTATATTAGGACATTTATTATATTTTATTTAAAGAAGAGTTAAAAGTGTTAAGTTTAATGTTTAATAACTAAATTTTTTATATAGGGTTAAAAATATGATAAATTAGACTATAAATATTCATTAGAAAAATACAAAGATTTTATACATCATGTTATTTTATTTACATTTTTTAGTTATTAAACTATTAAATTTATTTATGACCAAATGATGTTGCAATAATTACCATATTAATGAAAGATTAAAATAATTGATATTATAAATATTAAAATAAATGTAAATTGAAGCTTTTGATGCATTAAAATAATATTATAGGCGAATATGACATTTTATGGTTTATTCAATGTATTTTCTTTATGTAATAAATTTTTTATGACTTTAACAAAAAACAAATACTAAATAGTGTCAAAATTGACATAAATGAGTTTTTAAAACAAATACTATTTTATTAAATGATCTAATATTCCTAAAAAAATAAATTTTAGGAAAAGGAAATAAATAAGGTTATATATTTCATTAATGAACCAGTTGAGGTTCTATTGGAATTTTTTGTATGTTTATAAACCATGTAATATAAAAATAAACAAGATATGGAAAATGTTAAACTATTTAAATAAGAGTTAAATCTAAAAGATAAAGTTAATATGGTGACCTGAACTTGTCTAAAACCTAATTTTTGAGATTATTTAGACTCATACTCACCTATATTCTAAATAAATCCATTTTGAACAATTTTTACTTAATTGTTTTTATAATAAATTAATATTTTAAGCTCTTCCAAAAGTGCCCCTCCACTCTCTTATAAAAGGTTACATACCCTTATCTTAAATTCACACCACAAAAGCCATTTATCTTAGAAAAAACTAATCAAATCACCTCCCAACTACCTTAAATTAATCCTAGATTACTTAATTTGATCATAAAGCTAACCTATGGAGCCCTTTTGTTCAAACCAAAAGGAAACACCCGAAGAAGAGGTAATTAATTCATCACCTCTTTTTAAAGATCTTTGCTTCTTCCACTTCTTCTTTCATTGTTATTTACGTAATGAAATAATGACTCTATTACCTTATGCATATTGATATTTTATTAAAAATATTGTACAAAAATATTCATTATTCTATCCATCCTATTAATGATAATGTCACCATACGTGTGTATGTGCGACTTACTGTCTCTAAGTCGTGGTGTAGTTTGTTATTCAATACTTCCTTATTTGGATGGGTATGATAATGAGTATAATTGATTTAAATAATAAATATAACATTTTAATAATTCATTATATATAACCTAACATCCGATTAAACACTGTTTCTCCATGAATAGAATGATATTGTCGCTCATGCGTACGTAAGGCTTAACATGTCCACAACACGATGAGATTCATCTTCAATGATCACCCTTCAATAATTTTTAAAAAAATATATATATTGATTAATTATGATTTATATGAAATAATATTTCTTCTGGAATAATATATATTTATGTAGATAAATATATTACATTCACTTACTTCCATACTATACTATAAGAAAACGAAAACAATGTTCATGTGTACGTACGAACTACAGTGTCCATGAATGGTGTTTCCTTTTCATATATCTATTTATTATACATATTTACCTTTCATAGTTATTGAATCCAAGTACATAAAAACATAGATTACATCATCTTTAAGATGGTAATAAAAAGTCTACCTCATCCTATTACATATTACCTCTTTCCTTTCACATTTCATATGTAGTCTCTTCATCATCATCAATGTAACTATTACTTCCACCTCCTTAGTGATTATCTTTTTGATATTTCCTCTTGGGACATTTAGTTTCATAATGAACATTTATTATACACTTAAAATACTTACCATTAGATTATTTCTTATGGAGGCCAACATTATCATCCATTTCATTTTCAAAACACATCATTTTTCCTTTATAGTCACTTTCTTTGTGTCCTTATTTTTCGCAATCAAAACATCTTCTTGTTATTTTAAGACATTCACATAGGTGGATATTTCAACATTTATGACAAAAATGAATCAAAATCATCTTTCCTATATGGTCTACATTACCCTAAATTTCATCAAACTCTTTATTTATCTTTCTTTGAGAGTTTGAGAGGTTGTTAAGGTACACATTGTTAATCCAGTTTTGTGAAAACTTATTAGGAATGATCGCTGCATATTTTAATCTATTGATTATACTACTTGAATACTCATAAAAAAATCATCAATAAAATTCATTATAAATATACTTTTCTTTAGTTCCCTCCATTAACTAAAACCAAAATTATAGTGTGAGCGTTACTTATCATAGCGGGAAACCACAATCATGAAAACAATTACTGACATGATGTTTAAATCAAGACACCTTTATTTATCTATGACACCCTAGGTTCATCCTATGTTTTCCAATGAAAAATTATTTTTAAATCCTTCATGATGGTTTGTGAAGAGTTTTGTGAATTCCCAAATCATATCCCATAAGAGTGTTAAACTAGGTGTGTAGTAAGGCCAGTTGTTAGGTACCAGATTACCCCAAGTTTGGCCCGGAACATCTTGTCAGAGTTTTTACCCCAAGGTACATCTATTCTAGAGAAACATCCACCTGTATTATCCATACATGCATGTATTTATAAGAAACCACTCATTCCATGTTTTCCCAAAATTACATGAAATAATATTAAACATTAACTCATCCTTATAATTATCCTTAGAGACTTAACTAGACATGTCCTTAGAAATATAACTAGGGATATCAATAATGTTTTACTATCCCAGTCTCCAATGTTTGAATAATAATTTCCTTTAATAAAAACTTTAGAGAACAATAATTAACATATTTGGATATTACATCATTTTAGATGAATATTCAATACATTACAAAAACACATGCCTGAGGATCGTAATATTTTAGTGTCATTGAAAACATGGAAATAAAATCTTATATCCTAGTTCAATATCATCAAAACCTCCAATAAATATCTACACCATTAGTACTTCAGCCTAATGACTTTCTTCATAACCCTTGGAGAAGAAATATAAGAAAGGGGTGTGCTCAGATTCCCAGTAAAAGTTAATAAAGGAAATGCATAAGCATAACATGGAAAAAAGCCTATGGAACATGAGAATAATATTCAAAGATCATACTATGCGTATCAAAGATCATAATAAATATTGGAAGTTCAAAAGACATGAATCACAATAAAATAATGAACATAATCCATGAAATCATAACATAGGAATAGAACATGGAATTATGGTAAGAACATATGCAAGTAAAATCCCAATATCAAGGCGGCCTACCGAGGCCTTTGTAATATGTTAGGCTTGGGGTTAATCCCCCATGTTCCTGCTTCGTGTTGGGGGTGCCCTCCCATTTACCCTATTGTTTCGGTCTTGGGATGTCCCCTTGTATACCCTCATGTTTTAGTTTTGGGATGTCATACCATTTACCATATTGTTACGAGCTTGGGATATCCTCTCATTTAACATATTGTTCTTGGATTTAAACGTCATCCCATGTAACCTCTCATTTCAATCTTGGGATTTACTCCTGTTTATCCTATTGTATTGGACTTGGGATGTCCCCCCTTGTTCCCTCTTGTTTTTTTATTAGGATGTCCTCTCGTATACCCAATTGTTTTAGGATTGGGATTCCCTCCAATGTACCCTTTTAACTCATAAACCATTTATCATTAACCAATCCATTATAGGGAGATATAGTCCCAACCATATCATTATAACATCATTCATTAATGTGACACAAATTAAAATAGTCATCATATCATGACCCTTCAAAATTGATAGTTTTTATAAACATCAGAATCAATAAGATTTCATAGCATCATAACCTATTAAAAGAGACAGGTTTCATAATCACTTCATGAAAGCATAACCCATGAAAAAATAGGGTTTCAATAACATAAAAGCCATTTAATAGGAATGAGTTTACAAAGAATATAACCAACGAAACATGAATGGGTCCCTAAACATCATTCAATCAAAACATATACCATTCATAGAAATAATGTGAATGGAACCTTTGGATCATATCCTAGAAGGGAATGAGTAAGAACAACATATTTCATCGTAGAAGAAAAAAAACTTGGAATGATATTTTCAATACATTTCTTGAGAAAAATATCCACTATTATTTTAAAAATATTTCTAAAACATAAACCATTTAGAAAACCATTTTATTATAAAATGAATTTAAAACATAAAAACAAAACTAGCCATCATTTTGAAAACACATTCCCGGGAAGAATTATAAAAGAAGAAATAAAAAATTTTGAAAAACATTTTCATTATGAAATATACAAAATAATCATAATAAAATTTTGAATACCATTTCATTAAAAATTGATGCTTGCTTTTTTTTGAAAACCATTTCTTTAAAAATACCTTAAAAACATATTGAGAAGGCTTAAAATCATTCAGAAAAAACTTTTTATTGAAAACATATAAAATAATATTCATATATTTTTAAAAGCCTTTTTATTTTTGAACACTTTTAAAACATATAAACTGAGCATGAATTTTTTTAGAAAACATGGTTTTGAAAGAACACTGATTTACAACAGAAGAGATAGGTAAAGTCGAGCTCTTTTAAAAACAATTCCTTAACTATATTATGTATTAATTAGTGGAAAATGGTTCCAATACATGAATATATCATGAATAACCAAATTAGAAAAAAATTCATTGGTTTTCTTGAGATATGGATCATAATATTTCATCAACGGAAACATAAACATAAAAAATCTTGAAAAGCGATGAGATTGTTTCAATAAACTCAAAACTATTGACAACATTTAACCATACATCCCATGTAAGAAAATGAAATTAAATAAATATTAAAATATAATTAACATAATTATATTCATGATATAAAATTTAAAATTTATTATATATTCCTCATGAAAAGATATACGGGCCTAATATAACATGTTTCTTAAACAAAGAAAATTGACACAAAATTAATTTACAAATTTGGTAAATTTTTAAAAAAATTATATTATAGAAATATCATAAAATTGATATGTAAATATAATTTTTTTTAATTATAATAATAATTGAATACATCAATGGGTATTATAAACCCCACATAAAAGGAATGGGTGTTGAACAAGACATGTGTCTCACGAAAATAAAGAGTGAGATGAAATTCCCTTACCTCATGCCTTAAATCTCATCTTACTTGTTCAAAACTCCTCTATAATACATATATATTTATTATAAATGTTTTACATATAAATATTATTATATTTATTTATTAATAATATATATTACTATATTTCTAGTAATTTCATGTAAAAGTTATGCTTCAGGTAATATTATCTTTTTTTTGCTTGTATCTTAATTTGTTATATCATTTGTTCTTATACTTATATCATGATTTAAAGATTGTAAAAGATGATATAAAAATAATTTATATTCATTATATTTGTATTATAAAATTCTAAGTAATATATAATTTTGAAATGGAATCCACCTTTAATGGAGACGGTATACCATACATATGCATGAATGTTTTTTCCATTTTTTATTATTGTATTGAAAGAAAAAATGTACATGAAATATTTGTATATATATGTATATATATAATTAATAAATTAGAATTATTATATCATATATATTATATAATTTCACTAAAACCATTCTTAATACTTTCTTGTAGTGTGTGAACGAATCACATCACTTTAAGGGGGCAGTAGTCCAAATTCCCTAAAATGAAAATATCGTATTTACACCAAATGGAAAGTAAAAAGGGTAATTGTTAAAATAGTAATACATAAGCTTAAAAAATATTAAATATAATATATTAAATATATAAATGTATTTTCCATCATAATATCCTCCATGATAATCCGTAATGGAAAAATTAACAATAATCGTTTAGTGAGGATGTAGTTCACCATACACATAAACAATATGTTCATTAAACATTAGATGGATTTGTGTGTAAGTGTAGGTCTAAATAGTAGCATAAAAACATACTACTATATTGAATATAATTTTTTTATTAGAAAATAGTAGTATAAAGGCTGTGGAGGGGTGGAGAAGGAAAATAAAAGATAGGAGCTTGAGAGAAGAGGTTACCTCTTAATCGATTAACTCCTTTTGGTTTGTTCCCAAAGGATTTCTTGTATTGAATTATACGAAGGGAGAGGATTATAAGAGAAATGAGGTATGTTAAGAATTGGATTGGGAAGATATCGGCCAAACCTAAGTGGTTTGACAGGTGTGAAGAATAGGTAGAGTTTGTGTCCATTTATAGGGAAAGAAAAAGACTCACTTGGATTTTATGAAAACAAGTTAGGTGTACACATGTTATTACTTAAAAAAAAGTCATACCAAAACAAAAAAATAAATAATTAATGGTTTATTGACTAAATATGGCCATAAAATGGGTTTTGGATTTGTGTATAGGTCATTTTCCCCTAATATTAAGGTGTAGTCCCTAATTTAGCTTAATTTGACCTTAATAACTATGATTAATTTAAATCACTTTTACTAATATTATTGGTTAAAAATTAACATTTAATAATTACACTGTAAATATTATAATTATTAAAATGGATTATTTTAATTTTTCAAAATTATATTCACAAAAGCGTAAAAATTAATTTTAATGCTAATCCTGCAGATAGGATGAAATAAAATTATTTTAAAGTAGAAATTTTTTAAAAAGTTTGGTAAGTTTTTATATTCAATTTCAAAGTGAAATTTATTATAATAAACTAAATTTTATTAATAGATGTATGTGTTTTATAATTTTACCTTAAAAGAAATTTAATGTAAAAATTAACATTAATATGTATTTAAATGAAATGATAGTTGTTAACTAAAATGTTGTATTTTTCACTATTCATAAAAAATTAAGTTTAAAAAAAATCCCAAAAATTCAACCTAAGATAATTTTAGCACTATAAATTTAGAAATAAATTCTATTATATCAAATTAAATTTCTTTATGTGTCTAATTTTATTTTTTATTCATAGGACATGAAAATAAGTTCATTAAAGAAAATAGTACTTTTAAAAATACAGAGACATGAAAAAAAGATATATTTTTCATTTTAAATATGTTTTACATATATAAAAAATTATACAAATATTTTAAAAGTAGTTATTAATATTAATATTATAAATTTTCAATGACTATGTTATAAATAACTCATTTAAACAATTATAACAATAAAATGATGGTTCATAGAAACTCGATATTGCATGTAACGTACACCATGTCGGTGTTTCATATAGTACATGGAAAGTTAGTGTTGGGTGAAGGGCAAGCCAAGTCGATGTTACGTGTAGTGCAATACATTTTGGTTTCATGTGAATGGAATGTTTGACTTAGTGTTTTAATATATATATATAAATAAAAAATTATTTCCAATGTCACGTGAAACGAAAAATATATAAAATATAAATTAATTCCAAGAAAAATATTTCATAAAATCTAGGGGTGATACAAGTGTTGTTAGCGGCAGTATAGATCGTCGAGTGTGTTCTCCCATATGAGTGATTCATATAAACTTCAAGCATTAATCCTAGGATGATATTTCCTTGTGACTTTACCTTTAGACTATGTGTATTTTGTTTGTATATTTGGATATTCTTTTTATATGTGTTGTTGACATATAACTGTGTAGTGTTGACTGTAACTCATGGTGCTATGTGGTTTGTGATTTTCAGGAATTCTACTGGGAATTATTATACTCACCCTTTCATGGGATCTTCTCAAAGGTGTCATGTCTTATACAGATGAAAAATCTTTTGAGGAGTCCTTGGTTGACTAGGAGCGGGTGGAGCTAGTAAGGAATTGAAAAACTGAGGTGTATACTAGTGTTTATTTTGACATAAGTCCCCTTTCATTAAGTAGGCGGGACTTTACATTAACGTTTTTGATGGGCTTGTATTTGGCCCATTTTTACGATTTATAGTACTTATTTTCACTCTATGGTTGTGGGATAATAGATGTATGCCAGAATTGTTTTCTCTTGTTATACATTTCATAAGTGTATGGTCTTGGAGAAGTTTGAATGTGTCCACATACTTAAATAAAACTCCTCCTGTGTGTGTGATATGCCTTATTGGAGCTAGTAATTGGCCACTTGCCTATTGGATGTGGGCTAAAGATAATTGCGTCTTGAGCCACATTAGGTCAGGTTAAGACAAAATGTTATTATAGAGGTACCCAGCTAGAGGTTTTATGACACTACATGGGTTTAGGATTGGATTTTGGAGTTTCTATTCTATTTATGGGGGTTTTTTTAGGGAATTAGGGAAATAATATTAAAGTGTTTCAAGATCGTCTCTCAGGCCAGGGTCTCTAGTATTGGTGTGGAGGTTGATGTATCCATTCACCGTAATATTGATAATCATATTATTAGAAAGTTATATATAGATTATTTTTTTAGGAAAAAAATTGGTAAATGAATCATATTGGAATGAGTTGTGGTTTCAAGGTCCTTCTTAAGTCATCTCTCTAGATATTCTCATTGACCATGGAATGTCTATATAACTTTCAAGATTCTTCTATGATGACTGCCATATAGGATTTAAAAAAAATATTATGATGTAGAGTAGATGAGTGACAAGTATTTAGTTTAGAGACACACTCATGAGGTGTTTTTTCTCCAGGAGAGAACCAATCAGCACTACCCTCTATTGAGAAACAAATGGATCCTTTTGTGGATGAGGCAGATGGTCACCCACATGTTGAGCAGTCAAAATACCTAGTAGGGTGCGACAATTGTAAAAATAGGATTAGAATAATATGAAAGTTCCAGTGATAGATATCATTTATTTTCCATGATGAGAGAGACCGTCAGGTGTTAGTGGTTTGACTCAAGGCAATGGTCTTGGATTCTAGCATGTGAAGATCTTGACCGATGGAATGGTTGTACTTGGGACCAGTTTTTATCGATGGAGTAATAGTTAGATTTGGTGGTACAAAAATATGAAACACTTATTCTAGGTGTTCATCATGATTTCTAGTGTTATAAATCACCCAAATATCATGGTGGGACTGACCCCCTTCTCAGCTAGTGAAGAATTGGTGTGATCATGTGGTGTAAATATCCCGCTTGAATGAGACCCCTCCCGGATGGGGGTCCAGGTAGCTAGACATCTCTAGGGTAACGTGGGGGAGTTGTTAGAACACTAGTTTGGTAATTTTTTATGTTACTTTGGACATAAAAGTAATATATAAAATTCCCCCATTGAGATCCATTTTTGACAAACATTCCAAAACCGTGTGGGAGAGTTAGTTCCACCAAAAGAGGATAGTTTCAAGGAGTGGTGGACGATTTTCACTAACTTGTGCATAAAAGGTTTTTTGGTTGTGATGTGGTGTAAATTAAATAACTAGTGGTGATAAACTAGTGGATAAGGAAATAATTAGTTTTAATACATGGGATCTTACAAAGGCTTGAGTGAAATTTGAAGTTCTACAAGTGTCTTCACTGCCCCTATTGTAGTTTTTACATGAAGTTATGTTCCAATTTTCCCTCAATGTATGAAATGTTTGAGACCTATTGATACCATAATATCTACATTTCTTGACCATTATCTATATGGTATGGTAGATATCTGAGTTTTCCTTGATATGGGTTACCACCAGATCGTGTTTGGGGGAAGGATATACCTTGGGTAGCTTCCTAAACCTATTCCTGTTTTTTGGAGTTAGTGGTGATTCCCTTTGGTGAGTTGTATGACACAATAAAATTGAGACTTATGGACATGATCCTTTACCATCCTTGGATTAGTTCATGGTAGTCTTCATCGATGGAATTGACATTTCCTCAGCGTTAGAGTTGGAGAAGGCGAGACGCTCGAGGATGAAGTAGCTTACCTCCAGTTGATAGATTTTTCCCATTCTCTTCTCTTGAGAACCAAAGCGGTACAACTCAGAGATATAGATTTTGATATGTTGTGTGACTATATATCCACTAGATAAATTCTATATGAAAATTCATTGCAGGATGGAATCATTTCATCCTTTTTCCTGGGACAGATAATGATTCTAGTTCAAATGCAAGATCAGGAGATAATGAGGTTGTTTCCCCTTATAAGTACATCTAGTAGAAGTGAGGAAATATGAGGATCTCTTTCCATCGGTTGGGAATTCAAAATATTTGAATAAATTATTCAAGTTAAACATTTTTTGTTTTCTCTCCTATATGAGGGCAATGAACAACAATGCTTTGTGGAGTGTTGGGGAACTTGTGCATGCATGATGTAATCCAACTTCATAGGAATTCTCTCAATTGTCATTATTGACTGGGATGCTTACTTCATGAAATGATTATGGAGATGATGTGGGAAGAATTTTCGGTTATCATATGTAGTTGGTTAAAATGTTTTACCCCACCTATCCAGCTAGGTAAAAGTTAACCGTTTAGGTTTTGGTAAACATTCTCTAGGTTGGAATGTCTGTCTTGAACCACATATGGGGAGATCCTCTACCATCGGTGGGTTCTGTATATCATAATGATTTAATATACCCCACCAGAGTAGAACGTTTTTGAGGCCATGAGTGAGATATATTGTAGGACACCATTATACTACTCGAATCCAGTGAGTAATGGTGTTTGGTTTATTATTTTGGTGCTAGTGATGGTTATAAAGGGCACAGTTCATACAGTGGAGGATTATGACTATCTAGTAAATTTTAGGAGTCCTCAGTAGACTGATAACGAAGGACATGGTAGGTGGGGTGCTTTATTGTTTTATCTAGGGTGGTAATAAATCTCTATGAATCTTATGAACTTTATTTTCCTACTATTGTGTCAAATTAGTGAGGCGGTGTGCTGGTTTTGTAACACCCAAAGCTTCCACGACACGTTTCCCTTTGAATAATGTGGTAGGTTTCGTTGTACGCAACATGGAGTTTTAAAACCCCAGGACCAATCAAACTAACCGTTATGAATAGTAATACACAATTTTAAAAATTTTAAAATTTTATTTTTCAAAATGGACTTCATTTTTGAATTTGGAATATCAAAATAATATTAGGGTGAACTTTTGGCATTTTCATAAAACTTTAAATTTTTGATGAATAGTGAAAAACACTGTGCTATTGTTTAAAACCAAATTTTTATTTAAGTAATTAGATATTTTATTTTAATTTATTTTAGGTCAAAATAGATACATAATACTTATATATGTTCAATGTAATACATTGGAGTAATTTTATAATAATCATAGATATATAAAATTTTATTGAACTTTTTACTGTCTTTCACCGACCTTCTAGGTGCATTTGCAAATATGCATAAAACATAATTTTACCGCTTCTGTGAGTTAAATTTCAAAACTCCTAGAGACATGGTTGAAATTAGAAAGTAAAATTTAGTTCAATAAGATGAAAATATTTCTTGGTGAATAGTATCTTTTGACTTTTATTCACCACGGTTAAAAGTAAATAGGGTACTTAAGGGTAAAAATGATATTATAATTACCCTAACACAAGTCTTAATTCAATTGAATTAGTGTAATTAGACCAAAAAACCCTAAGAATAAAATATGATCATCTTTGGTCCACTTGGATTAGATTAGGAAATTGATTAATATTTTATATAAAGAAAAGCTAAAAGAGTTAAATTCAATGTTTAATAACTAAACCATTTTTATACAGGGTTACACAAAATATAATTCGACTATAAATATTCATTAGATATATTAAACTATTTAATACATAATGGTATTTTTTTTATAATTTTTAGACATTAACTAATATAATTTATTTATGACACAATGATGATGATGTAATTACATTAATAATGAAATATCAAAATAATTGATATTATAAATATCCAAATAAATGTAAGTTGAGACTTTTGAGGAATTAAACCAATTTTATAGGTTAATATTATATGTTAGGTTTTATTAAATAAATTCTATTTGAAGTGATAAAGTTTTTATGGATTTCAAAAAAATAAAATACTAAATAGTGTCGAAATTGACATAATTGGGTTTTTAAAACAAATACTATATTATTTGTTGATATAATATTCATAAAAATATATGTTTCGGCCAAAGGACATATATAAGGTTATATATATTAATAATTAACCAATTGGGGTTCTCTTGGATTGTTATAGTATATTTATTTACCATATAATATAAAAATACAATGATACATGGTAAATGTCAAACTATTTAACTAAGAGTTAAATATAAATGACAAGGTTAATATGTTGACCAAAACCTCTATAAAACCTATTGTATGAGAGTTTTTAGACACATACCCACCTTATCCTATAAATAAATCACATTTTATCTATTATAAACCGAAATTTATTTTATTATAAAATAATATTTCAAGCATTTCCTAGAGTGACCCTCACCTCTCTTTTAAAAGGGTACTTCCCCTTCTCTTAATTTCACAGTTCTAAAGCCATTTGGAACGGCCAACCCCTACCAATATATTATCTTAACTATCGTACCGTCAACTTAGAGGTCTTACTTTGTTTAGAAAACCAACCTAAAGAGCCCTTTTTATCAACTCAAAAGGAAACACCTGAAGAAGAGGTAATAATTTTTCCACCCTCTTTCAAGTTCTTTTCATCTTCCACTTCCTCTTTATTTTTTGTTTTTATAACAAAATAATAACTCCAGTACCTTCTACATACTGTGATGTTATTATAAATATGGTACAACCATATTCTTTATTCTATATCTCATATAAATGACAAAGTCACCATACGTGCATATGTACGGATTACTGTATCCACTCCGTGGTGTAGTTTGTTATTCCAACACTTCATTATTTGGATGGGTATAATAATGAGTACAAATAATGTAAATAATAAATGTAACATGTTAATGATTCTTTATATATTATATACCATCCAATTACATATGATTTCACCATCAATATAATGATATTTTCACTCGTGCGTATGTAGGGATTACCTTCTCCACGAACGCGATAAGATTCATTGCAAATCGTAATCATTAAAGAAGAATTTTAATTTTATGATTAAAAATAATTTTTATAAACATTAAATAATTATTTATATGAATCAAATAAATCATATTCATAACAAACATTACATATGTAACCATGCATATAAAGGAAAATGAATCAGTTAACACCCGAAACGATGATACTACTAAAATATTATTAACTAAGCAATATTAGAGGATTATATATTCTATCATATTAATGTATATGATTCTTGTAAAATTTAATAAAAATGATTTAACTATTTTACAGGAGGTTAACATACCCTTGACTAAGAAAAATTACAAGGTAAGGGTTAATTATATAATCTTTTTACTTCTCTGAGGTTGTTAATATGTAAGTATCTTCTAGGACCTCTTTATCATCCACATCCGTGTTTTCTTAAAAATGTAATTAATTTTTTTTACTATTTACTATAATATGGGTTAATGTCATTTATACTCTTATTTGACCACATATGTTTTGAAAGGAATCTTTTCATTGATTTCCAAACAATGTACTTTATGACCTTCTCAACAAAATTAAGGTAAGAATATCCTTTTTAACTTAAACGACGGGTGCGGCTATTTATCGCAGTTATAACATCGTCAAAGATTCCCATAAAAGTTTATAATAATATTTTCAAAAAAATGTTTTATTTTAAAATTATATGACTTTTAAATGATATCAAAATAGAAATAGATATTTCTCTAAAAATAGTTTTTATTTCTTTTATGTCAATATCCTTTGATGGATTTTAAGCTTGTTTGAAGTTGATTTATTATGATACAAATCTTCCATATTATATTGAATGTTTTGTGATGTGTTAGACTGTGGATGTGTTATTTTTACACCATTTATGGTTTATTAATAAAGTATTGACATTTCATATGCTAATTTTAATACGAATGTTTATGTTATGTTTAAACCTTTTCATACGAGGAATGCATTGGACATGGTATGGGACGAGTATTGACCGCTATAGTTTGCCAATGCATCGGTAGGTCTCATGAGACAAACTAGTGTCTTATCACAAGGCCTTGAAAAAATATTATTTTCTAGTCTTGGAAAAAGGCCTTGACTATGTGGTTATGAAGTCTGGCATTATGAATTCCAAAATTATTAAATTTTCTATTGATATTACATGTGATTATTCAATGAGTAGAATATAAATGTTAATAAGTAAATGGAATTATTTTATTTATCTTTTCCATATTATGATGAATTTTATGTTTAAAAGTATTGTGTTTTAGTCTTATACATTGGCTTAAATGATTTTCCTTATTCTTGATTGTTTCAGCTATATTTTTATCCTTACTGAGCATCTGAGCTCACCCCTTTCTATGTTTTATTTTTCCCAGGATGCGAAGAAGTATATTATGACTGACCTACATGGATATTTTAAGGAATTAATGTGGTTAATGGAAAAAATGTTGTTTTTTTCATATTATAATGTAATGTAACACTTATGAATGTATCTAGAACTTACAATACTACTAAAATGATCGGTCTTTCGAGATTTTGGTCTCTTGTGATCATGCCAATGTTATGTAATAATGCACCAACTCTAGGTAACTTGGGTTAGGGCATTACAAGTTTACCCTGAGGACATAATATTTTTGGGTTTCATGGTTCTCTCCACATGCCATAGCTGAGGAGGAATGTGCATGACTGATTGAATGATATGGACCTGGGTGAGATATGCCATTGTAGTTGATTTTCCATTTTCTAGGATCCTGTGACATTGAGGATAAGTGAGAGAAAAACCCTTCACAAGTAAGTGTTTACCTTGGATGTGTATTTTTTGAAAGCATAGGGAACCATTGGGAGATCTCATGAAAGAAGGAGACCCAGTTGAGAGCTCAATATCATTAACTTTTACTTAGTTGTTCTTTTTGGGGGCTAAAAATTTGAAGGAGGGAATAACGTAATGTCTCAGTTTTTGCTGCATAAGAATTTGGAATATTTCTATGTATATTATTAGAGCATGGAACTAAAAATCTATGGCTTGGTGTGCCTAGAATTAATTTGTGAAATATATTAAATATTTTAATATAAAGTACATGCATTTTTCTTAAAAATTAAAACTACTCGTATAAAGAGGCCTAAATAAGACATCTGAGGGCACCATTGTTTTCTTAAGTACGTTATACTCGAGGCATGACATAACATTTGTTGGTATGAGGTGTTTGTGACAATGTTTTCTCATTCACAATTAATAAAATAAAATAAATCAATTTATTTATTTTATTCCATTTTTGAAACAAACATTTTATCTTTATAAATACACAGTTATAACCAATTTGTAGGGCTAGACTCATAACTTTGAGAATATAATAGAGAGTGTGGTTGAACATTGATGGACATCAGGATCGTGGATCAATGATTGGAGTACTGTATGAAACGCTAATGACAGTGATGGTTATGGATCTGATCAATAATAATGAAGTGCGATTGTTCTTTGTTAGTAATTGATCAAAATAGAGGTATGGTGTTTGTTTTGTGGATTTATCCCTATTTTCATTACCTACGATAACAAAAAATTAATCACATACAAATTATTTCTCAAATCGATCATGTTACTTGGGTAATTGTTTTATCTTGCTATGAAATTTGAATTGATATTTCTTTAGTTTACATCATTTTATTCAGTCTTCATCCAAGGACAATGAATCAAGACGAACAAAAATATTAGAAGTGGTTTATTCAACACATTTATTTTTCATTTCTTTCTCTCTCGGTTCTATATGAATTCATTAACTGTATTATTTTGGAATAGTGATTCGATGATATCTAAGAGTACTGATCAATGTGTTTTCTTCTTTGACAAAACAGATTGAAGCCTTTAATTCATATTTGGATTTTAGAGATGGGACTAAGGCCCAACGATAATGAAATGAACCCAAATTTGGATCATGTATCAATGGATTGTGATTCACATGGAGCATATCTCTTTAGAGGGTCATCGAGATTGAGAATCAGGCACATGAGAGGCGTGATCGGGGATGTGTGGTTGCCACAGATTGTTGTTCATGGTTTTCTAGTAAAGAATGTCTAGAATCCAATTTATGACCATTGTGGTGGGTGGTTCGTGTTGTTATTATTTTAATAATAATAACACAAGATATTTATTATTATTTTAATTATAATAATATGGGATATTTATTATTATTTTTAATAATAATGATATGGTATAGTTAATATTTTTTAAAATTAATATAAAAGGGGATAAACAAATGGGTTGCCACCCTTAAAGAAAAGGAGGGGCACACTTTTATTTTCTAGATGTGGGTGGATGAATTCTTTTCTTATCTAATAATAAATATGATAATAATAATTATAAATAAAGAAATTAGGGAGAGAGGAATGAACATTTGTGAGTGAAGAGAGGTGGATGGGAAAACTACAGGAGGGAGGTGTGTGAACTCCTCCCATTCCTCAGACATAATATAATAATAATAATAATAATAATAATAATAATAATAATAATTTGCTATTAAATCATTGTTTTAGTTATATCTTTTAACCGATATGTAGGAATGGCGTACGGTCCGTGAAATTGCAGCCCGAAATTTGAGACAACCATTTTAGGACCAATGTTGGATATTTAATTTGGGATAATGGCTTGAGTCCATGAATTTTACAATAATAATAATAATAAAATATTACTACTACTATTATTATTAAATCTTGTATCAGACATAAATTATTCTTACGATGTCTAAATTTCAAACTGTTTATGGAATTGCGACTGTAATTTTGAGGTGGAGTTTTCCAGGTCAATATCATTTGTTTAATTCAGACATGTGGATTAGGCCCACAATGCAACGTTCGTGTGTTATATTCTGAAATATTATTTTTTTCACTAGGCGTCCATTTAGGGAAATTGAATTTTATATCATAATAATATTTCCATGAGGATCACAATGGTGTAATTGATTTTTTAAAAAGAGAATGTTTATAGAGGAACATTATTTGAATTAAGTTTTATCCATTCAGACCCACTACAATCCACCACGCATTTGTCAGGATTTTTTATACCTAGACAAAGGTAGTACCAAAATTGTGAGACATTAAATGTGCCCACAGGGACACACTGTGTAATTCTTTGGAGCAGGTTTGGATTCTTATTAATCCTCAGATCAACTTTTTCATGAGCTTGTGTTAGCTACCTTAGATCAGTATTGGTTGATTGTGTTCCCCCGATCTATTTCTATGGGGGTTTGGTGAAGTGTATCATTCTCTTCATAGAGGATAATCCATATAAATATTCTTGATAATCTATTTAGTAAGGGTGGGTCCCCATATTTTTGGAGTGAGTGTCCTCAGATCACTTCAACCACTGACTCAGTTTCTTCGAGATTGTATCCCTATGAGTGGCCCAGAGCAATCATCATTTCTCTTCATGATACCTTAGATATGGTTTTTTGTAATTGGTGAGACTAAAAATACACGAACATCAATCCCCTATCTAGTTGGATGTTTTCAGTAGGGTCGTGTGTCACCGAGTGAGCCCTGGTCATTGACCCCCATCTGTCTATTGAGATCAGATCATTTCGATGAGGTGTAGTCTAATCAAGCGTGTATCATGGATGAAACCTATCAGTTTCCTACATGCCTAGACTAGATGAGTGTGACCTCTTGTATGAGATTTTTCAGTGTAAGTATACATCAAGGAGTGTGTTCTCCCGGATTAATGTTATATGGATCCTTCAGGCTGGAATCCTACGATGGAATTATGTTTGTGAATGTACATTTAGTGTTTATGTATTTGTTGAGTATATATGGATATTATTTTTATATGTTTTATAGACATATAACTCTGTAGAGCATACTCTTACTCTTAGAGCTTTGTGATTTTTGATTTTGAGGTGTCCTACTAGGTATTGTTATACTCACTCCTAGATGGACTTCGTGTAACAGCCCATGATTTCATAGTAAGTCATCTCTTTAAAATAATTTAATATCATATATTTTACGCAATACTGACTTGGATTATTGTATATGAAAGATTGTTTTTCTGCGAAACAAAACATTAATATTATAATTATTTAAATGATATATTTATTTATCAATTAAATATTTTAATATGAATTGTAAATTGTAAATTGTAAATTTTATTTATAATGTTTTCACATAAATAAAACACATTGATAATGAAATTTATATGTTTTGTTAAACTAATTATATATTTATAAAATCAATTTTCTTAAAAGAACTACTTTTATGTCCTTTTGTAAACAATAATAAAAATAATTTTAGACACTCCAAAAAATTGAATTTGGTAAAATAGAATTCATTTTTGAATTATGAATATCAAAATTAGCTTAGAGAGAATTTTTGGTATTTTTCTAAAAACATTCAATTTTTGAGGAGTAGTTAAAAATACTGCATAATACATAAAAATCCAAATATTGATATAAATAATTATTTTTAATTCAAATTTATCTTAATGTTAAAATAGAAACATAATACACATATTAGTCTAATGTAAGTAATTTGATTCAATTTATAATAAGATTAGATGTATAAAATTTTATTGAACTTTTTAGCGTCTTTTACCAACCTTCAAGGCACATTTGAAAATTTGAATAAAAAATAATTTCACCGCTTCAGTGAATAGAATTTCAAAAATATGAGAGAAAAAGTTGACATCAGTAAGTAAAATGTTGTTCAATATGATGAAAGTAATTTTTTGGTGAATAGTAACTTTTGAATTTTATTTACCACTGTTAAAAGTAAATAAGTTAATTAAAGGTAAAAATGATATTATAATTACCTCAACACATTTCCTAATTCATTTGGATAAGTTTATTTCGTCTAAAGGAAAACTTAGGAATAAAATATGATCCTTTTTTTCCACTTGGATTATATTAGGACATTTATTATATTTTATTTAAATAAGAGTTAAAAGTGTTAAGTTTAATGTTTAATAACTAATTTTTTTTATATAGGGTTAAAAATATGATAAATTAGACTATAAATATTCATTAGAAAAATAAAAAGATTTTATACATCATGGTATTTTATTTACATTTTTTAGATATTAAACTATTAAATTTATTTATGACCAAATGATGTTGCAATAATTACCATATTAATGAAAGATTGAAATAATTGATATTAAAAATATTAAAATAAATGTAAATTGAAACTTTTGATGCATTAAAATAATATTATAGGTGAATATGACATTTTATGGTTTATTCAATGTATTTTCTTTATGTAATAAATTTTTTATGACATTAACAAAAAATAAATACTAAATAGTGTCAAAATTGACATAAATGAGTTTTTAAAACAAATACTATTTTATTAAATGATCTAATATTCCTAAAAAAATAAATTTTAGGAAAAGGAAATAAATAATGTTATATATTTCATTAATGAACCAGTTGAGGTTCTCTTGGAATTTTTTTTATGTTTATAAACCATGTAATATAAAAATAAACAAGATATGGAAAATGTTAAACTATTTAAATAAGAGTTAAATCTAAAAGATAAAGTTAATATGGTGACCTGAACTTGTCTAAAACCTTATTTTTGAGAGTATTTAGACTCATACTCACCTATAATCTAAATAAATCCATTTCGAAAAATTTTTACTTAAAATTATTTTATAATAAATTAATATTTTAAGCTCTTCCAAAAGTGCCCCTCCACTCTCTTATAAAAGGGTACATACCCTTTTCTTAAATTCACACCACAAAAGCCATTTATCTTAGAAAAACCTAATCACATAACCTCCCAACTACCTTAAATTAATCCTAGATTACTTAATTTGATCATAAAGATAACCTATGGAGCCCTTTTGTTCAAACCAAAAGGAAGCACCCAAAGAAGAGGTAATTAATTCATCACCTATTTCAAAGTTATTTTCTTCTTCCACTTCTTATTTCATTGTTATTTACATAATGAAATAATGACTATATTACCTTATACATACTGATATTTTATTAAAAATATTGTACAAAAATATTCATTATTCTATCCATCCTATTAATGATAATGTCACCATATGTGTGTATGTGCGACTTACCGTCTCTAAGTCATTGTGTAGTTTTTTATTCAATACTTCCTTATTTGGATGGGTTTGATAATGAGTATAATTGATGTAAATAATAAATATAACATTTTAGTAATTCATTATATATAACTTAACATTTGATTAAACACTGTTTCTCCACGAATAGAATGATATTGTTGCTCGTGCGTACGTAAGGCTTAACATGTCCACAACACGATGAGATTCATCTTCAATGGTCACCCTTCAATAATTTTTTAAAAAATATATATATTGATTAATTATGATGTATATGAAATAATATTTCTTCTGGAATAATATATATTTATGTAGATAAATATATTTCATTCACTTACTTCCATACTATACTATAAGAAAACGAAAAAAATGTTAATGTGTACGTACGAACTACAGTATCCATGAATGGTGTTTCCTTTTCATATGTCTATTTATTATACATATTTATATTCTGAATATATTTGATATATAAATCTTTGTTTCTTTTCTTGAAGTATGTAAATTATGATCTAAGTGATACAATCAAGAATAACAAGTTAAAACACGTATGATAAAGAAATGGATTGTTACCTAAAATATCACTTTAAGATGGAAATTATTTTTAAATGGGTAGTATACAGTAATAAATTAATCATATATGATATCATAAATATTAATATGGTTCTATTATAATTTAATAACATACTATGTTTCTTATACATCAGGTTATACACACCCTCGACTAAAGAAAGTTCAAGGTAAGGCCTAATTCCTTATTATGATTATTATTCGAGATTGTTTATGTGTAAGTATTTTCTAGTAAATATTTATCATTCATGTACATGCTTCATAAAAATGTACTCAAAAGTAATCTTTTATGTTATATGGAAGTCACTCTTTTACTATATCTTCATTTTAAAATTTTTAATGATTTATTCTTCGAAATATTTTTAATTAATTTCCATGTTTTAAAAATGATTTTAAGGATTTATTTGTAGAGACATGATTGTTTTAAAATGTTAATTCATTTCCAACGTTTCAAATTGGTATGAGAAAGTTTGATTAAAAAATATTTTTTAAATGAATTCTTTTATAAATGTGCGACTTTTAAATGATTTCACCAAAAAGGGATATTTCTCTCAAAGAGTTTTACCGATCATTTTTAACTAGGTCAACATCCTTTAATGGATATTATTCTTGATTGAGTTCGATTAATTATAATACAGTCTTCTATATTGTATTGAATAGGTTATGATATGTTTGACTATGGATGTGCTATTTTATACCATTCATGGTTTATGTTTAATGTATTGACATTTCGTATGCTAGTTTTAATACGAATGTTTATTTTATGTATCATCAGTTTCATATGTAGAATGCATTAGACATAGTAAGTGATAGGCCAAACCCGCAATAGACCCTCGATGCATCAGTAGGTCTAATGAGTCAAACTAGTGTCTTGTCACAAGGCCTTGACAAAATTAATATTTAGGGTATTGGTTGGAGGCCTTGACTTTGTGGTTAAGATGTCCGACATTATGAATTCCATTAGTATGAGATTAGTTATTAATGTTACATGTTATTATTCGACTAGTAGAATATCCTTGTGAATAAGAAAATGGAATTATTTAAATTATTTTTACCAAATTATGATGATGATTATGTTTGAAGGGATTGTTTTTTAATTTTATACCTTTCCATAATATTTTATGATTATTTCTAATAGATTCTGCTATTTTGTTTATCCTTACTGAGGATATGAGCACACCCCTTTATTATGTTTTATTTTACCAAGATTCCAAGAGGTGTATTATGATTTATATAATGGTTTAAGCAAGGATAATAATGGAATTCTCATAGTATTATCAATTTTGTATTTTATGTTAGAAATTGTAATGTAACGTTCTTATATGTAATCTATTTTCCAAGATTTCTAAATGGATCGGTCATTTGAGTCTTGATATCTTGTGATCATGACTATATAATGTAACAATACAATGACTATAGGTAACTAGGGTTGGGGAATTACAGTTGGTTTTAGGGAATGTTCAGTAATAACCTTGGAAAATAGATTTAGAAAAACTCTAATTAGAGAACATTTACCTAGAATAAACCTTGGGTACTAGTTTATAAGAACATCCAAAATGTTTGTTAATGTAGATATAATGTATGTTTTCCATGAAATACATCCATGTATGGATACTAAAACTATAAGTTGTTCTGGAACAGATGTACCGAGGAGTGAAATCTCTGACAAGGAGTTTTAGGTTTTACTTGGGGTATCTTAGTACAAGAAAATGGGCCTTACTGCACACCTCGTTTGACACTTTTATGGGATATTTTTAGGATAATTAAAATTTTCTTTACAAACCATTATGAAGTATTTATGAGTAAATATGTCAGAAAAGAAACCATTTTTATGATTATGATACTAGATTTGTGGAAAATATTCAATTAATATTGATAAATTTTCTATTTTTTGGATTATATATTATGATATGATATAACCTAGTGTATGTCATCATTTAGAAATGACTCCCTGTAGAAGGAAGGATAACTCTAACAATAAGCATGACACAAAGAGTAAGAAGGATCATATCTTTCATGGTCTTAAGCTTATATTTAGAAGGTAAATATTCTCCTATGTATTCTCATCATATGAATACACAATAACATGCGTTAATAAGATAACTAATGAATTCCTTGAGTTATATGGATTTTAAGGGAATAAAGAGAATAAGAGGATAATAGTGAAAATGATGGATAAAGGGAAGAAGGGAAAAAGTATTTTCCCACATGTGATAATGGAGGAGAGAATCACCATGGTAAATTCTTGAAGTTAATGTGAGTTTGTTACAAGTGCGGGAAAAAAGGACACCAAGTATGTGATTCTATGAGTACGAAAAAGTTTTTAATGAAAAGTGTTTCATCTGCAAATAGTTGGGACACTACATGAATGAATATCCCAATCATCAGAGTATACAAAAAATTATGCTGTTGGAAAATAATCAAGTTATGATACTACCATAGAGGAAGAAGAATAATTTGTGTTCTTATATTTTTATTAATGAATTATGTAATTTTATTATTGTATAAATGATATACTAGTTATATGAATTATGTAAATAAATATGGATTGCACTACAATACTATTTTATTAAGGATTTGAGATTTTATGATACCACGTAAAGTGACACAGCTTTAAGATAAACTTTTTGGAAAATACGTGGTTTAGGGAATGATAAACCTTAATATGGTCCTGATATTGAGGTAGTGATTCTAGAATAAGAGATGATTGATTTCGACAAATTATATTAGATACTCATGAATACCTTGGAAGTAATTAATTGTTTGTTTATTACATCACCATTGGAGCTTATAACATTTTTGTATTTAAGGAGTATATCTGGTATTCTATAAGGAATAAGGAGAATGAACGTATTCAATAATGTTTTATGGTAATTCAGGGTGTTACCACGTTTCAATAAAATATATGATGAATTTATTAACATGTTATTATGTGAAAAAATATATCTTCATTATGATTACCTCCCATATAAATTTTTATATAGTGAGTTTTGACACAAGTATTTTGGATAAGTCTAATGGTTGGAATGGATTAAGTTAAGCACTTAATATTTTTTATATGGTTAAAGTATAATTTATTAGATACTATGACCTAACATTTTGGATTTCAGTATACATATAGGGGATTAAGGAAATAATTCTAGACCTTATGATTTATCAACTGTTCTTTAGGTATTTAAAAAATATTTTTTTAACATTAATTTCCTTGTGTAATGGATGAAGTGAAAATAGATTGAAGCACAACCAAATGATGAGATTATGATTATAAAATGTAATGAAATCAAGTAAATTTTCTTGAGTTCTTATATGGATAGTAAATTAATCCATCCTCCTAAAAAATAGTATCTAAAAAATGTGTCATACCTAATACCTTATGTTTTGTTGAACTGATGATACATTAAATCATCATAGATTGATGTCTTTGAGGCCCTAAACATTACATTAATTGTTCACTTGTTTGTGATTGATAAACTCAATCAATCCCTAATAATATTTATGTTTTCCTCCAATTATGTGTCTCTAATTTCCACAAATGTTCCCCTATTCGAAATCCCAATTTGGTGGCGACTATTTCATTTCGTTTTACCTCTTATTAAAAATGAATTTTATTAACCCTATTTCTAATGTGGGTTTTCCACAAAGGTGTTTTCTATTTTCAACGTTTTATTTTTGAAGAACACTATGAAATTATGAGGAGGAAATTTATAATAGGAGGGTAGAATGTTACACACCAAGATTTCATAGTAAGTGATCTTTTTAAAGTAATTTAATAGCTTATATTTCATACAAAACCGACCAGGTTTGTTGTATACGCAAGATTGAGTTTCTACTAAACAAAACATTAGTATTATAATTATTTAAATGAAATATATATTTATCAATTAAATACTGTAATATGAATAGTAAAATGTAAAATATAAATTTTATTTATAATTTTTTCCCATAAATAAAACATATTTATAATGAAATATATCTCTTTTATTAAAATATTTATATATTTAGAAAAGCTATTTCCTAAAAAGAACTAATTTTATGACCTTTTGTGAACTATAATAAAATTAAATTTAGACACTTAAAAAGATAAAATTTGGTAAAATAGATTTCATTTTTAATTTATAATATAAAAATTATCTTAGGAAAAATTTTGTGAATTTTTCAAAAAACAATCAATTTTTGATGAATAATGAAAAAATACTCTATAGTACATAAAAACCAACTTTTTCATTTAAATGATTTTTTAATTAAAATTTATCTTAACGTTAAAATAGATACATAATATGCATATTAGTCCAATTTTAGTCATTTGAGTCAATTTATTATAATATTAAATGTATAATTTTGTTTTTGATCTTTTTGAACCCTTTTACCCACCTTATAGGCACATTTGAAAATTTGCATTAAACATAATTTTACAGATTTTGTGAAATTAATTTCAAAAATCTTAGAGATGGTTTTGAAATCAGTAAGTAAAATTTTGTTTAATAGGATGAAAATTATTTTTGGTGAATAGTAACTTTTGAATTTTATTTACCACGGTTAAAAGTAAAAAGGGTAATTAATGGTAAAAAAGATATTATAATTACCCCAAAACATGTCTTAATTTTATTTGATAAGTGTATCTAGAAAAAAAATCAACCTTATGAATAAAATATGATCCTTTTGATCTGTTTCTACTAGATTAGGACATTTATTCTATTTTATTTAAAGAAGAGTTAAAAGTGTTAAATTCAAAGATTAATAACTAAAACATTTTTAATATAGTGTTAAAAAAATATAAATTCTACTATGAATATTCAAAATAAAGTTAATATATTTTTATACATCATGGTATTTTATTTATAAATTTTAGACATTAAATAATTAAATTTATTTATGAAAAATTGATGATAGAGTAATTACCATATTAATGAAAGATTAAAATAATTTATATTATAAATATTAAAATTAATATAAATTTACACTTTGATGACATCCACGAATTTTATAGTTGAATATGAAATGTTAGGGTTGATTGAATGTATTTTTTTGATGTAATCAAGTTTTTATGACTTTAACAGAAAATAAATACTTAATAGTTTCAAAATTGACATAAATGAGTTTTTAAAACAAATACTATTTTATTAATTGATATAATATTCCAAAAAATATAATGTTTGTAGAGAGGACATATATAAAGTTATATATGTCATTAATGAACCACTTGAAGTTCCATTTTCATATTATATAAATTTTATTAACCATGTAATATAAAAATACAAGAAGACATGGTAAATGGTAAACTATTTAACTAAGAGCTAAATATAAAAGATAAGGTTAATATGGTTACCTAAAATTGTTTAAAACCAATTTATTAAGAGTAATTGGAACCATAACAACCATATATTCCAAATAAATCCCTTTGGAACTATTATAAACCGAAAATGATTTTATAATGAATTTATATATCAAGCTCTTCCTAAGGTGCCCCTCACCTCTCTTATAAAAGGGTACTTCTCTTTATCTTACATTCAGACCACCAAAACCATTTTTCTAGGACAAAAGCTTCAAAAATATCCTCCCAACTACCCTCAATTAAAACTAGAGGCCTTAATTTGATAATAAATCAATCCTTAGAATCCCTTTTGGTCAAACCAAAAGGAAGCATTGAAGAAGAGGTAACTATTTCATCCCCTCTTTCAAAGTTCTTTTCTTCTTCCACTTCCACTTCCACTTTCTTTATTATTTCCATACTAAAATTACAAATCTAGTACCTTATACATATATATATATATATGTTATAATAAGTATGGTATAACCGTATTCATCATTTTATCTATCCTATCAATGACAAAGTCACCATACGTGCGCACTTACGACTTACTATCTCCACGTCGTGGTTTAGTTTGCTATTCAATACTTCCTTATTTCGATGTGTATTATAATGAGTATTATTTATGTTAATAATAAATATATCATATTTATTAATCTTTATATATAATATAAAATCCAATTAAACACCGTTTCACAATCAATATAATGATATTGTCGCTTGTGCGTACGTACGGCTTACCGTCTCCACGACGCGATGAGATTCATCTTCAACGATAACTCTTAACGAATTTTTATAAGTATATATATATATCGATTAGTTATGAGATTTATTAAATAATATTTCTACTGTAATAATACATATTTATGTAGAGAAATATATGTTATTAACTTACTTCCATACTATACGATAAGAAAACAGAAACAACGTTTATGTGTATATAAGGATGACCATCTCCGTGAACGGTGATTACATTTCTTATATCTATATATTATAAATATTTATATTCTAAATATATATGATATATAAATCATGTATCATATTCTATAAGTATTTAAATCATGATCTATGTGATACGATCATGAATAACAAGTTAAAAAGCGTACAATAAAGAAATCGATTATTGCACAAAATATTACTTTAACATGGAAATTATTATTAAATGGGTAGTATAAAGTAATAAATGAATCATATATGATATCATAAATATTAATACAAGTTTTTTATAATTTAATAACATACTATTTTCCTTATAGAGGAGGTTAAATGTACCCTCGACTAAATGAAAGTACATGGTGAGGGTTAATTCCTCAATCTCAATATTATCTGGGATTGTGTATGTGTAATAATTTTCTAGGAAATATTTATCATCCATGTCCATGTTTTATAAAAATGTTTTCAAAAGTAATATTTTATGTTTTTCAGAATTTACTCGTTAACTATATCATCATTTTAGATATTTTAATGGTTTATTTTTCTAAATATTTTTAATTAATGTCCATGTTTTAAAAATGACTTTAAGGATTCATTTATATGGACATGATTGTTTTAAAATGTTAATTCTTTTAAAATGTTTCAAAGTATTATGGGACAATTTGATTCAAAAATCCCTTTTAAATTACTTCCTTTATAAATGTGTGACTTTTAAATGATTTCACAAAAAAATGCATATTTCTCTCAAAGAGTTTTACTAATCAATTTTAACTATGTCAACATCCTTTAATGGATATTATTATTGATTGAGGTAGATTTATTATAATACAATTTTCCATATTATGTTAAATGAGATAGGATATGTTTGACTATATATGTGCTATTTTAATACCATTCATTGTTTATGGTTCAGGTATTAACATTTCATATATAGTTTTAATACGAATGTTGATGTTATGGTTCATCATTTTCATATGGGAAATGCATTAGACATAGTAGGTGACAGGAAAGGCCGGCTCTATCCCCTCGATGCATCAGTAGGTCTCGTGAGACAAACTAGTGTCTTGGCATAAGGACTTGAAAAAATTTATATTTAGGTTATTGGTACGATTCCTTGACTTTGTGGTTAAGATATCCGGCATTATGCATTCCATCATTAGGAAATTAGTTATTAATGTTACCTGTGATTATTCGACTATTAGAATAAAAATGTGAATAAGTAAATGGAATTATTTAATTTCTCCTTTCAATATTATGATGAAGTTTATGTTTAAAGGTTGTGTGTTTCAATTTTATACCTTGACATAAAATTTTATGATTATTTATGATAGATTCCGCTATTTTTTTATCCTTGCTAAGTATCTGATCTTACCCATTTCTTATATTTTATTTTTCCAGGACTCTAAGAAATGTACTATGTTTTTATGTTGGTTTAAGCTAGGAAAATAATGGAATTATAAAATGATTATCTGTGTTGTATATTATTTTATAAATTTTAATATAAATTTCATGTATATAATATATTTTCTAAAATTTCTAAACTGATTGTTCTTTAGGGACTTGATCTCTTGTGATCATGCCAATGTTATGTAATAATAAACCGACTCTATATAACTAGGGTTGGGGAATTACACTCTTCCTTCATGTGTCATGTCTTATACATTCAATTAATACTTTTTGGAGTCCTTGGTGGACTAGGATCAGGTGGGGAATGTTTGGGATAGACAGACCAAGGTGTATACTGATGTTTCTTTTGAAAATAGTTCCCTTCATGTGAGTAGGTGGGACATTACATTCTAGTTTCGGTTGGGAATATATTTTCCCCCTTTTTTTGAAATAGTTGAGGGTCGTTCCCCATTTATTGAATATAAAAAAGGTAGATCCTCTTTTAGGTCTAGGAAAGAGGAAACCCATAACTGTAATGACCCAATATCTTATTAATGAAAATTCCTCTTAATCTAGTTAAATGTATTTCTATGTAAAATGGTTATATAAAACAAATGATCTTACTTGGATTTTTATGATTTTGGATTTTAAAATACTATTACAAAATGTTACCATTTCTAATATAGTCATTGAATAGTGATCACATGATTAGTATAAATATAGGTTTTTTACAAATCCAATTTACTCAGACAATGGAAGTGATGGACTTATCCAGTATATTTTATCCATAAAGAATCCCAAATTTCAAAGCTCGGAAAGGAGGCAGCACAACTGGGCTCCTCACATGACCAATCCCAAGCCGGGCATCAACACCTTAATCTTAAAGAGAATCTCATTTGGGAGAAGTGGAATTTAATAGAGATTACCACTCGAGCGATGTTATCCAAGCCACCCCAAGATCCTGTCACCATCACAAACCTTACCCTTAGGTATTATGCGTGTGTTATAAGGGGTCATGTAACAAGACCCTTGTACTATGATTATGTGAATTTGTTTTTTCTAGAATAAAAATATACATTCATTTCATTATTACTACTTTGTAAATAGTTTTTAAAGCACAACTAGTATTTTTAGTTAATATTTAATTATGAAATCTATTTTTATGAATTGATTTATTTTTGAATTAAATAAAATTTTTAAAAAAAATTACTAGTTTTAAATTATTTTTTATTAAATTTAAATGATCATATATTTTTATGAATACAATTGTATTTTTTATTAAGGTATGAAAACTGTTTTTGTCAATAAAAATGAATTTTCAATAAATGTCGGTATTTATTTTAAATGTAAAAATTACTATATTTAAAAAATTATTTAGAGAAAATTAATATTATATTTGGGATTAGGATTTTGAAATTATCTAATGGTAAATTTATCATAATTTTATGAGACAATCAAATTTTTGGGTACAAATTAAATACCGTTTAAATATATTATGTGTTTTATGACATCATAATGAACCAATAGTGATGTAATAAAATACTACAATAAGGTTTTTAGTTCAATATATGTTTTAAATTTAAAATAATGTTATTTTAGACTTTATTTATTTATTTTACAAAACCTTAGTGGACCCTCCAAGACTTATAAAACATTTTATCATGTTAAAATGATTTCTTTGAGAGTGTGACTCAAATCCTCCTCAACAAGCCTAATATTTTAATATGTTAGGAAATTTTACTTATAAAATAATTTTTTCCACTCCAATTTTTAAGAAACCATGGGAAAACAAATGATATAGTTTTTGGTTTTTATTAGTTTAATGTGAATTGTCCAAAACCTAAATAATAAAGAATTCCCCCTCCCTTCGTATATAAACCCATCCAATCTCCCATTACTCTTCACTAAAACCATTTGGAGCTCAACCAACACCTTAAAAAATCTCTATATAATCCTACCAAGTCTCTTCAAGTTCCCAATAAATCTCTCTCAAGCCTCATCCAAGCCTTTGGGATCACACTTCCAAGTACGGGATTTCTTCCTTCTTGATTTTTGTAAAAATTTCATTATATTGTTATAACCTTTTATTTTCAATTAAAAATGATTGGGGTATGATTTATCACCTCCCCCATACATACCTACTTATGGTTGAATGATTATATACCTCTTTTTCTCTCATTAGTTCCTCCCATGTACACCCATTAGCTTGCTGAAATTCCGTAAGGAATTTCTATCTCCTCATTTAAATTCCAGAAGTTATTTTATATTATGCATATAAATTACATTAAATATGTTGGGATATTATGTTAAATGACCCCCTTATTTTCCATTTCATGTATAAATTATGATATACCCCTTTATCTCTAATCAAACCATTTTAATATTTCAATTTGAGGTTGTTATGTTGCCTAAGTTACACCAAAAGTTCAATGCCAAAATCATTGGGATAGTAAACACCAAACCCATTTCTCTGCCAAGGGTATTCAAATTTGTGCACATGTAATTGATGATTGAGCATGTAAAATTTATTTATTCCAAATCTATTATTCATGGATTAAATTGTGATGTTTATTGAATCCACATTGTATGATCTATGTGCCACAGTTATGCATGAAATAAAATTATTTAGAAGGGTGAACCCTGATAGCACTCCAGTGCATTGTGTAAAGAATAGTATCATGATACATCATTTAAAATGAGTGTTGAATCATGATAATTCATGTGAAATTTTTGTTTACTCAAGCTAATTCAAGTTCAATAATGGTTTAATCATGCTCCATGTGCAATGATCCTTAGCTCAAGCTAATATCATGTTAAATGTTGTTGGCACATTTTCATGTTATGATGGTCATGCTATTTCATGCCTTTATATTCTATGTAGGTATGTAATGTTCTTAATTTCCAAGACACTAGACCTCTAAATCCTCAGAGTTATATTAAGTGAAATTTTATGTAATAAATAATGTTTAACTGAGTGATACATATCAGGGTTGATATAGTTGGTATCAGAGGACATGTTTAGTTATTTTTGTGACTAGGATTAGAAAACCCTAGTGAAAGAATTAGGGATAATTCAAAGTATAATACAAGAATCCACAAATTTTTTAGAGTATAGAGTAAGTGGTTTATCATGTAAATACATCTCTATCTGGATACGAACAAGTAGAGGTGGCTCTTTCACATATGTATCTAGGGGTAAAACCCAAAAACACAGCTTTGAGATAGACTTGAATAGAAACTGGTGCATGAAAATAAGCCTTACTATACTCATAGTTACAACACTCTTGAGGGATATACATTGGTAAATTAAAAAGCATTGTATGAACAATTATTAAAGAAACAAAAAAATTCCCCTAAAAATATATGTTGGGAAGTAGATCATGAATAACATATATTGAATCATTTAAATTCATAAGTTAAGGAAATAAATGTAACTTATAAGTTATCCCTTTTTGAATTCAGATCTACCTTTATGTGTCACCCCTAAATTTATGATAAGAATAAATGTTATATATATTTTACTATCAAATTTCCAATATTTTTCATTCATTTACTGAATAATGCATGTGGTAGATGTCCAATTTTGTAGGAAACGTAGCTTCAAAAGATTCCAAGAAAGAATGGTAGAAAATCTACAAAAAATGGACAAGTACACATCATGATGGCCAAGTACACGTTGTGTACTTGATGGTAACAACCTACATCAAGGTGTGAAGCTTATGTTGTGACCAACCACAATGACTGGAGGAATTGCTAGTTCATGTCGTTACTCTCTACTACACATCGTGACACCAGTCAAACCGAACACTGAGAAAACCTTGAGCATTCAATTCATAAATACAGCTGGCCATGGGGTACACATAGTGAACCACCTGTAAATGACTTGAACATGGTCAAACATCATTAATCCGTGAAAGATACATATGCCACACTGGATATCCTCATAAAAAAACCGATTAAGGGTTCATGACCTGACAATCAAGTACAAGTTATGACCATTTACTAGTATATAAAAAGCAGCTCGACAACACATTAGACAACAAGTTGGGATCATATCTCTCTTTTTATACTCCCTTCAAAATTTTCAACTCCTTTCCCTCCGTTAACAATTTAGTTTTTTAATTTCATTACATTTTCAATCAAAGAGTTGTGGATTCAATTTTCATCAACTCCTTCAATTCCCATGTTGATTCAATTCCATTTTATTCCCTTCAAGTAAGATTTTATTTAAAGTATTCTTTCAAGTTCATTTCATATCAGTACATGCTAAATTCCATTTTCATTGTCATCATGATATTTTCTAATCCTTTTATTTATTTATTTACCAATATGAGTAGCTAAACACATCAGGGTAGGAATCAAGATTCGATGTATCTAAACAATAAATTAAATATCTAGTTATTAACTAAGAAAACCTAAATGGATTTGTAATCTGGATATAAAACAACAGTCAAACAAGTGTTTGACTGTATCCTAACCATCAGAAAATCAGGAAACGACCATATCCCAATTAAAGTAAACTATGACTATGACCATTATATTAGGATACTTTCTACAATATAAGCTAAATGTAATGCATATAGGACTATAGCTAGCCTCCGGACCATAGAATAGCTTCATCCTAAGTAGAACTAGAAGACTGGACCGATGTTAACTAGGGACTACCGCTTTCTTCGCAGACTAAGAAATTTAGACCTTTCCAAGATTAGAATAAGGATCACCTTTATCTAGATACTCGTACTTGATCCTAATCCCTCTTTAATAACTTTAAGTCAATTAAAATATTTGTTATAAACTCCCAAAATTTAGTTAACTAGTAAGGAATCATGTAAAGGATTTAGGACTAGATATATTTCACCCATAGAACAACATCCTCCATATGGGACCGACCCTATACATCTTCCATACTATGCCCTAGTAGTTATTTTATGTTTGGGACACATATAAATTATAATTTGAATCACACCTTGAGGAATTAATGACGCCCGTGGGTGGATGATCAAATTTTGGTGTCATTTCTGGGGAGTAATGATGTTTTAAATTGATTAGGATTCTAGTGTAGGTATATAGATTTCCTTTACCTCACCCCCATTCCTTTGTTTCTAGACACCCTTTCATCTTTTCGTTTTTCTTTTTGTTCACCCCAGGCACGTACCAAGGTCCTTTGACTTGTTTAAGGACTCTTTAAGCACAATCTCATTTGGCCTTTGATCCCGATATCGAAAGGCATCTCTATTTTCATCGCCAGTCAGCAATGGCCATGAAATTCCACCCTGTGGTACCTAACCCACCAAACCCCAACTATCAAGTCATCATGGGGGAACACTCGATAATGAACCAGGAGAAAACAATCATGGATTATGGATTTCCATAAATCCATGGTACAGTCCTTAGCATTGTTCAACACCCTATAGAAGCCCATACCTTCGAAATAACACATGGAATCATTCATATGATAAAAAAAATGGCGCAGTTTACTAATCTTCAGAGAGAATATTATCATGAATATATTTCCAACTTCCTGGAGGTCTGCAATACCTTTTGTAACCAGGGAGTCTTATCTGATGCAATAAGACTTTGTTTATTCCCATTCTCTTTACGAGACCGAGCCAAGGACTGGATAACAAGTCAAGCTCCCCAGTCAATTATGACTTGGGATGAAATGGCCAAGTAATTTCTAGACAAGTACTTCCCACCCATCCAAACCTAGAAGCTTCATATGGTCATTCAAAATTTCAACCAAATTGATGGAGAATCTGTAAGGGAAGCATGTGACCACTTTAAAGAACTAATGAATAACTGTCCTCATCATGGATAGGACATGTGTATACAACTCAAAACCTTCTATCAAGGACTCTAACCAGCAGCACATAATGTTGCCGATGCATCCACTGATAGAGGTCTAATGTTCAAGACTCTGGAAGCCAGAAGATAAATTCTAGATGAAATCTATCACAATTCCAGTATGTGGAAGAGAAATCATGGACCACTAGGGCATAGAATCCACAAAATTTATGAGACCACATAGCTAGCAGCACAAGTGGAAGCACTCACAAAAAAATTATAAGCATTCTAGATACCAACTACTCGACCCCCTCCTGCCCCTATAATGGAATTACAATTTTGAGAGATGTGTAGTGTCCCGAATTTATATATGGATTGCAATGATGGATATAAATAACCACAAAAAGATTTTAAATTCATCAATTACAATCAACCAAACCAACCATTCCAACATCAATAGTATTACTAGCAGAGGACTTCTTAGGAACAACCTCAGATCAATCAGGGTTATTTTCAAATGAGAGGTGGACAGAACCAATTCAGAGATCAAGGACCACCAAGATACCCTCTGATGAACCCTGTACCAATAATACAAGATCAAAAGCAATGATTACCTCAAAAAAAATAGCACCTAAACGAAGACCTCAACAAGCACCAATGAAAAGTGATCCGGAAAATCTACTATCGCCATTTGGGAAAAATTCTAATAAAAGAATGAAAACCCATGAAATAGACACGCAAAACCAGAGAGCTTCACTAAGAAACCTAGAAATGAAAATGGGTCAAATCTCAAAGACCTTGTCTGAGAGATTTCTGGGAAGCCTATCTGGTAACACTGTGGCATACCCACAAGAGGAAGCTAAGGAATTATTGATGAGAAGTGGAAAGACTTTGGACTTCCAAAAACCCAAAGAAGAGAGGCTGTAAGAAGAAGATCCGAGAAAACAACTAGTACCTAATGAAAATGTTGACGCAGTCAATCCCACCGTACCTCATGAATATTTACCAGCTAAGAAGGAATGTATTCCTAAGAAACAGAAGGGACCGTTTTATATTTCTCCACTTCTATACCGACCACCTATTTCATATTCAGATAGAGAAAGAGAACATAAGAAGGAGACACAATACAAGAAGTTCCTGGATATGTTCAAGAAATTACATTTCAATATCTCTTTTTCTGAAGCCATTGACTAGATTCCCATTTATTCAATTTTTAAAGTCCTTTTATCAAAAAAATAAAAATAAAAATAGAAGACCTAGGAGTCATCTGTTTAAATGAAGAATGTTATGCTATTGTATAACATAAAATTCAACCAAATTTGAGAGACCATGGTAGCTTTTCAATCCCTTGTGAGATATGCACATGAAAATTGGCAGACCACTCTGTGATCTTCGATCAAGCATTAACCTCATGTCAATGAGTACTTTTAAAAAGCTTAGACTCAAAGAGCTCAATGAAACAATGGTGTCTTTTTAATTAGTTGATTGCTCGGTCAGGTACCCTCGAGGTATTTTGGATTATGTACTAAAAAAGGTCAGAAAGTTCACCTTGCCAGCTGATTTCTTGGTTTTGGACATGGAAGAAAAAGGTGACATACCCATTATACTTGGATGTCCATTCGTAGATATAGGAAATGCACTGAATGATGTGAACCAAGGACTTATCATATTCAGAGTAGGATAAGAAAATTTTGTGTTTAAATTGATTCAATTTGCGCAACACTCAGATGACACTATGGATTGTTATTCCATTTCTCTCACTTAGAATGAAGAAGAATATATGGCCATAAAGGAAGAAAGTGGAGACTCCCTTACAAAATTAGTAGGAGACTATGAATTCAAAGAAGTCAACTTTATTGAACAACTCACTATATATGTTTTTCCATCATTTACCCCATCCATCATCCTATATCTTCAATTAGACATGAAAAAACTGCCTTGTATTTTAAAGTACTCATTTATAGGGTAATCTTTCTCCTTTCTTATTATTGTCAACTAAGATCTATCCTAGGATCATGACAAAAAATTGGTTGATGTACTCAAATGGCACAATCAGTCTATCACCTAGGGAGTGTAAGAAATTAAGGGGATTAATCCCACTAAATTCAATCACAGAATATTTCAAAGAAAATGATGAAAATCAAAATGACAACCTCAAAGGTGGCTCACACCACCCATGAAGGTAGTTTTCAAGAATGAAGTGCTGAAACTCATGGATGCAAGGATAATATTTCCTATCTCAGAAAGTGAATGGGTGATCCCAATTGAAGTAGTTCCCATGAAAAGAGGATTCATAGTAGCAAGAATAGATGGCAATGAAATTATTTCAGCACGCACCATCACTGGATATAGATTTTGTGTGGATTAAAGATGTTTAAAATAAGACACAAGAAAAGAAAATTTCATTTACATTTTAAGGAAAAAATGTTAGAATGAATAGTATGGAATTATTTCTACTATTCCCCAGATGGCTCTTCTAGTTATAATCAATTTGCAGTTGACCCCACTGATAGGACAAAAACCACCTTCACCTGTCCTTTTGGTACTTTTGTTTACAGACACAAGTCCTCTGGTATGTGTAATTTTCCAAAAAATTTACAAAGATGAATGACACACATATTTAAGGATATGGATAAAGAATTTCTTGAACTTTTCAAGGATGATTTCCTTGTTTATGGAAGATTATTCGATGTCTGTCTCAGCAGGCGAGAACTAGTTCTTTAATGCTGTAAAGAAAAATTCTTGGTACTAAATTGGAAAAAATTTTACTTCATGGTGTAATGAGGAATTGTACTAGGACAAAAAATCTTTTAATAAGGCATCAAATTAGATCCAAAAAAGTTCAGAGTTACCAAATATTTGACTGAGCAATCCACTGTTAAAGGTATTAGAAGTTTTTTAGGGCATGCTGGATTCTACCGACACGTTATAAAATATTTTTATAACGTTTTACATCCGTTGACACACTTATTGTCAAAATATATTCCTTTATAATTAAAAAGTAATGCAAAAAATGTTCCGATACCTTGAAAAATAGCATGATGACATATCCAGTCATCATTGCTCCAAAATAGGAAAACGATTTTGAACTTATGTGCGATGCCGGTGACCTAGATGTAGGAGCTATTCTGGAACAATATACAAATTACATATTTTTCAAAATTTATTATAAAATTCACACCATAAATGAATCTTAGATTAATTACACAACCACGATGAAGGAGCTCTTAGCCATCATGTATGCCTTTTCAAAATTCTATTCTTACATTGTTTTATCAAAAGTTATTATTCATATTGATCATGTCACCCTTCAGTAATTAATGACCAAGAAAGATGCAAAATCAAGGTTGATACGTTGTATTCTCTTGCTACAATAATTCAACATGATAATCAAAGATACAAATGTAATAGATAATGTCATTGTAGATCACCTATCTAGACTACCTCTTAAAATTATCAAATACAACAATGTTGATATCGAGGTATATATTCTTGATGATACCCTATTTAATATCCAGACCCAACTGTGGTTCTCCGACATAGCCAATTTTCTTGAAAAAGGATTCCTCCCTAAATATTTATATTATCAACAACGGAAAAAGATACTTTTTGATGCAAATAACTACTATTGGGATGAACCTTTTATTTTGAAGCACTATGTTGATGGAGTTTAAAGGTTTTGAATTATTGAAGAAGTGGTGAAGAATGTAATTGGAACGTTCCACACTTTTCCAACTGGGGGACATCATGGGCCTGAGCACACAAGGGTTATGATATTACAACGTTGATTTTTCTTTCCCTCATTACATCAAGACACCGGGATATTTTTCCGCCATTGTGAAAGATGAAAAAGGAAAAGAAATATTAAAAAAATTAATGAAATTCCATAGAACCCAATACTAGAAGTTAAAGTCTCTGATGTCTAGGGAATCAATATTATGGGATTGTTCCCCACATCACATGGAAATAAATATATTCTGGTTCTAGTGGACTACATATCTAAATGGGTTGAAGACGAATAAAAGACACATGAAAATAATAACGTGGTAAAAAAAATTTGGAAAAATGTGTTTCAAATTTTGGATTTCTACGAATACTCATTAGAGATCACGAAACACATTTCTCCAATCAACCAATGAGAAACATGCTTCAAAGATATGGGATCCGCTACAATACTGGAACCCCTATCTCCCACAAATGAGTGGAAAAGTCAGACTATCAAATAGAGAGGTAAACTAGATACTAGAAAAAATAGTCAATACTAGAAGAAATGATTGGAGTCAGAAACTAGATGATGTATTATTGGTATATAGAATTAATTATAAAACACCCATCAACACCACCCCATTTCAACTGATTTATGAAAAAACATGTAATATTTTGGTAGAGTTAGAGAACCAATCATTTTTTGCCATAAAAAACTAAATTTGGAGTTAGATAAGGCCATAGAGAAACAATTATTTTAATTAACCATCATGAAATAATTAAGGAAATATGTGTACGATAATGCATTAATTTATAAGGAAAAAAGAATGGCATGACTGTTGGATTTCCAGATGCACCATCATCCCAGGAAATAAGGTTCTTCAATTCAACTCAAGATTGAAACTATACCCAGAAAATCTAAAATCAATATGGATTAGTCCTTATGAATTTATCTAGGTTTTTTCTTATAACGAAATCGAAATTGAATGAGAAAGTGAGCCTCCATGAAAAGTGATTGGTCAATGGTTGAATATTTTTCCAGAGACATTCCCTGAGGTCTATGTCATCAACCTCACATTCAAATAAACTCTAAGGATGTTCTGGACGGTGACTTTAAATTTAGCTCTTTTTGGGAGTAAACCCATAGTTGTTTTTGAGTTTTGTTTGAGTCTTTTACTTTTCATTGTTTCATTGTTCTAATTTGTAAAAAATTTCATTCAATAAATAAAAAGGTTACTGTTAATCCTTATTTTAACACCTACCTATTTCTCAACTATTCAAATGTTTAAACCTGTGGACTGATGTTTTTTCTATAGTTTTATATTTTTATACTAACATATTTTACAGGTGCATAAACACATCAATTTTATGACAGCTCAGACACCCCTTGGTATACTAATTAATCTTAAGGAGCTCTCAATTCCCTCTTTTTAAATTTTGACATCACTTCCATGTCAATTCAATTTTCAAAAATAACAGTGATAAAATTTTTTTTATTGAAAATTGTATTGATAATAGATGATATAATTTCATCAAATTATGATAAATATGTTCAATTATGAAATATATGAGATTAGATCATTCATTTGAAAATTTGATGAAAATTAATGTTCTACCCCTTTAAACTTCACCGTCGTATTTCAGGCATAAATAATTTTATATAAATAATTTTGACTTAAAATTATTTAAATGTGTTCCTAACTTAATAAGATACAAATTCTATTCAGGACATGTGAGTTGGATCGTGCATTGGAGTGGAGTAAGTGGGCCATGAAGACAAAGATGGACTGAACTATCTAGATTGGACATCGCTTTACCATTTGGGCCAGATCTTCTTCATCTAGGATTTTCTTGGGCCCCAATTTTGAGGGAAGCTCGGGGACCTGATTATTAAAAAATAATCCTTCTAAAATTTCGTCAAATTCACTCATTTTGGAGGACAACTATGCGGTGAAACAGGAAATATAATATTTGGGCGAGTTTTTATTTCACACTTAAAAAAGTTATATAACTCTAGCACTCACAAACTCTATTTAAAGGCGGTTTTCACTCTTTGGGAAGTCTAGTATGGGCTTTGAGACAGTGTGTCAAAAAGGGTGTCTCTTGGGATCCTCTCACAACTCTTGGAAGAATTAAGGATTTGTGCAAACTTCTCTTCAAAAAAGGATCTCCTCTCCCACCTCCTCTTAGTATTTATATTCTTTCATGTTTGTATCATGAATTTTTCATCAATTAATCTTCTATATTATTAAATTTTATTCTTATCTTAATCTTAATAATTTGGTTGGAATCAATAGTGGAGAAGATATTGTGTTCTATTCTTTCAATCTTTTTCCCATGCAAAACGTCTCCACGATGACAATGCCACCAATGGAAGAGTAGTTTTCTTAGTGATCGATCTATATTATACCCTCTTAATTTAATTATTTGGAATCATTTAGATTCTTTAATTCACATAATATGATCCATTAATTGTGTTTTTAAAATATAATAAACTAATAAATCAATTGAACAATTAAAACAAAAACATGCGAAGTTGAGATTTTGTGAAAATTGTGAGAGTGCGATCTTAATCGGTAATAAAAGATCACACGAGATAAATTTGTAGAGATAAAATATAATCCCTAAACAAAATTAATCCTCATTTACAGAATGGAAATGTGCTCTAATTAACCACTAACCATGATATGACCTTAGAAGAACAATCAAATGAGGGTTCTGCAATTGTGTGTTCTAAAGCTAGCCTACGGTTTAAGTAATTTCATCTTGGTAGTTAAGTTAAATATTATAGGGTTTGAGGGTTAACAAATTATGGGATCATAGTTAAGTGGATATTTATTTAAATGATAATGATTAATAAGTAAATTAAGAGGTATAGTTCGATCGATTACACCTTTAAAATATTTTCTAAAAAAACATCTTATTATTGTGTCATTTTAATCGAACGTCATTTCAAAACTAAAAAAAATACATTCTTCTTCTAGAAAACATCATAAGGATTTATAAACTATAAACAACCCCCATCCATTCAATTAGTGTTTTAATTCTATTCTATTTTATTTTTATAATACCTTTAATAATTTGTTTTATTTTACTTATTCCTTTGATAAACGACCTTCATCAGCCACTCTGTTGCACCTAAGTACCCCAAAAACCACTAATCATTTGAGGGAACCCACGACATTGCCTTTCAAATTGGTTCCGTTTCTGGGGAGGCAAGTAATTATTTCAAGAAATTAGAGGTATTTATTTTATTTTACATTTTATTCTCTTCTTCTCTTCTTTCTTCACTCTTTACTCAATCTGAATGTTTTCTTCTTCTTTCATTTTCTTCTTATTATTTTTGAACCATCAACTCAAACTTCTCATTTTTACTTTGGTACAATTTCATTATTTTTATTTTTATTTTATTTATTACACTAAATAATCCAAAGGATATTTTAGATATTGAACCTGAGATTGAACGTATCCTTAGGTCTCAAATCAAACATTTTCAGTCTGTGGGAAGTTTTAACACTCAACCAGTTAGAGAATTACTCTAATATCAGAACCTTGAAATTGGAAGCAATTAAAATTCAACCATAAAATAAGAACCAATGGATGAAAATAATGTAAATGAACTCAATAATACTCTTTGAGAATTGGTTTCACCCTATATTAATTATCAACCAAATTGCATTGCATATCCAAATCTCGAATTGGACTTTGAATGAAAAGCTGGATTAAATAACCTGCTTCCAAAATTTCATGGCCTCTCTGGTGAGGATCCCAACAAACACCTTAATGAATTTAAAGGGGGTTTCTCAAACATAAAACCATGAAATGTTTCTGAAGATCAAATCAAACTAATAGATTTCCCATTCTCACTTTATAAAGCTGTGAAAGACTGGATGTATTATTTACAACCTGAAGTTGTAACTTGTTGGAAGAATTTGAAACGAATTTTCTTGTAGAGATTTTTCCAGTATCAAGGACCACTTACATTCGTAAGAAGATATTTGGGATCAAGAAAGCCCAAGGGGAGTCAATGTGTGAGTACTGGGAGCGATTCAAGAAGTTGTGCGCAAGCTGCCCACATCACCAAATCAGTGATCAAATCCTCATCCAATACTTCTATGAAGGACTCACACCCATGGAGGGGATCATGGTGGATGTCGCGTCTGGATGAGCATTGTTAGACAAGACACCAGTAGCTTCACGTGAATTAATCAACAAAATGTCCTATGACTCCCAACAATTTGGTGATCGAGTTACACCACATGTTAGGGGAGTACATCAGGTAAGTCCTTCTTCTCTTGAGAGTCATTTGATTGATACCACGTTAGAATAATTGATAACTATGGCGAGGAAGATTGTTTTGGAACAAAAGACATCACAACTCCCTCCTTCAAGGCCTTGTGGCATTTACACTAAGACAAGCCACCCAACTAACTATTTCCCACAACTACAATAGACATAGGATTGCACAGTAGTATTCTTAGGGAGACCATATCCACAGTAACGACAAACATACCCCCAAAAGAAGTTTGATTAATTTTCTCCAACATACAACCAAGTGTTGAACGTTCAATCAGACATGAGGTATGGATATGGAAAATAACAAAGGGCTCCTTTTCAACAAAACTTCCAGCAGCCTATCCCTTACTAGTAGGGTTTCCAACAACCCAAAAAAATATTTGAAGCCCAACCATCAACATGATAGAAACAAGAGAATCCCCAAACCTAGGTAGATTCTAAAACTATTGACCTTTTGAAAAAAATTGTTCTTAATCATCATAATGATCTGAAGAGTCAAGCTTCAGAGTGGAGGGAGTTGAAGACTCAAATGAGATAGATTGCCACTATCCTCCATGAATAGATAAGTAAGAATTCTAGAAATATACCATCCCAACCTACTCCAAATACAAAGTGTAATGTTATTTCCATCACATTGAGAAGTGGGAAGAAAACATACTATAAATCTACACCTATTGTTCCACCTTAAATCACATCAACTCCGAAGAAGCCCCCTTCAAAACCATCTCATGAGAAACCCAAGGAGAAAGATAAAGGTAAGCAAAAGAATAACGGTGTTACTCCTAAACCCCTTAATTTTCAAAATAGTGTTTTTCAAACAAAGAAGATGGCTGAAGAGGCGATGTAAAAAAGATGTTTTGGATACATTAAAGTGTGTGGAGATCAAAATTACTCTACTTGAAGCCATCAAGAAAATCCCAAGGAATGCAAAATTCTTAAAAGACATTTGTACAAATTGAAGTGGGATTAAGGGAAATGAGAAGATCGATCTTGGAAGGAATGTTTCAACACTCATTACACCAACTCTTGCAAAGATGAAAAAGTGCAAGGATCTGGGGACATTCACCATCCCATGAACCATAGGGGAGTTACACTTTTCTGATGCACTTTGTGATTTGGGAGCTTCAATAAATGTGATGCCTCAATCTGTATTCTCTTCATTGCAGGTTGGTGAGCTGAAGCCGATGAGAGTAGTGTTTCAGTTAGTGAATAGAGATACGACATACCCAGTGGGAGTTCTTGATCATGTACTTGTATGGGTAAGAGACATGATCTTTATAGTATATTTCTATGTTCTTAACATGGATGATGATCAGGCAAGTTATCATGCACCCATTATTGTAGGAAGACCCTTCCAAAAAACTTCAAAAACTATCCTAAATGTCAATGAGGGTACGATTTCCATGGAGTCTGGGGATGAAGTTGTGATATTTCATGTTATAGATTCCATGAAGTACCCCTCAGAGGATAATTCTGCATTTTTTATCTCCCATTTTGAACAACCAAATAAAAAACCCATGGAATTTTATTGTTCTATGGTTAGGGAGATTATGAGTATTTGTTCTTTTTTGATGTCTATGAGTACTTCCACACCTATTTATAATGCACAAGACTCTCTTGTATTTGATTTTGAAATGGAATCATATTTTTATTTTGATCATATAAACTCTAAGTATGACATGGATATTGAGTATGCCGATGGATTTGATGATTTATTCTCTAATTTTGAGGATGTATATTCTGATACTAATGCTCTTAGTGGACATATTTCAGTTTCTTATATGTCCCCATCCATACAACACCCCCTACACTAGAACTAAAGCCATTTCCACCAAATTTCATATACTCATACTTGTTAAGTGGTGAGAAATTACCTGTTATCATTGCTAACAATCTCCCTTTTGAACATGCAGAATTTTTTTTGAATCTTTTTAGGGAGAACGTTAGGGAAATTGGATAGACCTTGGCTGAAATATCAGGTATTATCCCCTCTATCTGCATGCATAGGATTCATTTGGAGGATGGGGCTAAACCGGTGAGGCAGCCATAAAAAAGACTCAATCCAACCCTTCTAGAGGATTTTAAAAAAGAGGTCGAAAATTTCTCGAGGTAGGTATAATCTATCCCATTTAAGATTCCTAGTGGGTGAGTCCTATTCAGGTTGTGTCAAAGAAAAGTGGTGTTACTATTGTTAAGAATGAGAAAGATAATTTAGTTCCAATGAGGGAGAAAAACAGTTGGCTCATGTGTATTGATTATAGGAAACTAAATCATTCTACTCCCAAGGACTATTTCCCCCTCCCATTTATTGATTATATGCTTGAGATACTAGCTGGGAAGACACACTATTGTTTCATGGATGGATTTTTTTGGATATTTTCAGGTTCCTATAGATTTGGAGAATTAGGAGAAGACTAAATTCACATGTCCCTTTGGCATGTTTGCCTACCGAAGGATGCCATTTGGAATTTTCAACACCCTAGGTACCTTCTAGAGATGCATGGTGAGTATTTTTACTAATTTTATTGAAACATGTATGGAGGTATTCATGGATGATTTTATCGGCACTTCATCAATGATTTTAGTAAGATTGCTCTTCCTATGTCACGATTACTTCAAAAGGATTATTATTTTGTGTTTGATGATTCTTTTAGGACTTCCTTTGATGAGATAAAGAAGTTTCTAACCACTCCACCAATCTTACAGCCCCCATGGTGGGAGATTCCTTTTGAGCATATGTGTGATGCCTCTAACTTCGCAGTTGGAGTTGTGTTATCTCAGAGGGTAGAGGGATATTCACATGTGATTTCCTATGCATCGAGGACACTGGATTCAACCCAATAAAACTACACAACCATAGAAAAGGAGTTTCTTGCAATCATATTTGCTTTAGATAAATTCTTTTCATATTTATTGGTCTTTAAAGTAGTTTTTTTTTCTGAACATGCAGCTCTGAGGTAGCTCTTTAAGAAGCCAAATGCAAAGCCAAGGCTAATCTGATGGATGCTTCTTCTTCAAGAATTTGAAATTAAGATAAAGGACAAAAAGGGGTTGTAAGACCTATTAGCGGACCACATGAGAAGGTTTACTCACACACTATAGGATGACACCTTGGACCAGGTAACTCTTTGGGACACTTTCCCCGATGAGAATATTTATTCAATCTCTGGTATGCATCCATGGTATGAGGATTTAGTGAACTACCATGTTGCATCTAAAATCCCTAAAAATTTAAGAAACATCAAGTCCAAAAGTAAAATATAAAGTCTCGATTTTATGTGTGGGATGATCCCTACTTATGGCGCATGTGTAGTGACCAAGTTATTAGGAGTTGTGTTCCTGATCATGATTTTGAGTCTATTCTACAATTCTGTCATTCACTTTTTTGTGGAGGAAACTTTGGACCCCAACGGATAGCTAAGAAAGTTTTGGACTCTGTATTATATTTTCCAAGATTACTCCATGAAACCCATGTGTTTTGTAAGTCATTATCCCATTTCCAACACACTGGGAACATTTCTAGGAGACATGAGAATCCCCAATAAACCCATACTATTCTGTGATATTTTTGATGTATGGGGAATCGATTTTATGGGTCCTTTTCCTAGTTTATTTGGTTTCCAATATATTTTGGTTTCTATTTATTATGTGAGTATATGGGTTGAGACTAAGGCCACCAGGACAGATGATTCTCATGTTTTTGTGGACATTGTCAAAGTGCAGATTTTTTGCAGGTTTGGAGTACCGAAGGCCGTCTGCAGTGACCAAGGGACACACTTCTGCAGTCAGAATCTTGCTTCCCTTCTTCATAAGTTTGGGGCGACACAAAAAACATTAACACCATACCACCCCCAAACAAATGGCCAAGCTGAGGTTTCAAATTGTGAGTTGAAACAGATTTAAGAGGAAACCGTGCAGCCAAATAGGAAGGATTGGAGCAAGTGCTTGGATGATGCACTATGGGAATATAAGGCAACATACAAAACTCCCATTAGCATTTTCTCATTTTGGATTGTTTTTGGGAAAGTGTGCTATCTCCCTGTGGAAGTTGAGCATCGTGATTATTGGGCTATAAACAAATGAAACATGAATTTGGCCCGAGCTGGCATCCAAAGGAAGCTGCAAACTCAATAGCTTGAGAAGATTCGATTGTCTTCATATGAGAACTCAAAGATCTATAAGGAAAGATCCAATTTTTCTCATGAAAAAATTATCCCATAAAGGGAGTTTTATGTTGGAGAGAAATTCCTTCTCTATAGTTCACGACTGAAGCTGATTCCTGGTAAGTTTCATTCCAGGTGGTTAGGTCCTTATGTTGTGACTAATGTTTTTTCTTATGGTGCAGTGGAGATCACTCAAGTGGACATATGAATGATCTTTACAGTCAATGGGAAACATTTGAAGAGATACATTGATATAATTCTTACTTATGTAGTGGATTTTATCACAATACATGACCCCATCATCACTTGAGCATATCAGGTTGTTCCTAACCCATTAAATTTTTTATTCATAGGATTATTTAAAATTATACATTTCATGTGGATATATCATCTCATAGGTTCACATTGAAGACAATTCAATATTTTATGTGTGGGGGAGGGAACATTTTAGTTTAGTAATTTCAATTGTTTTCCGATTAAAAAAACAAAAAAAATTGTTTTTTCAAATTTTCTGTGTTTGGTTTTCAGTTTTTTGTTTTTTTTGAAACTTTTGAGCTGAAATGATTCTCATAACCATTTTTAAATATATATCAATAAATGAAACAATTTAACCCATGAAACTGAGCTTAAATTAATACTGAAAATTACATTGTTTCAAGTTCTAATATTTAGTAATTTCTTGAAAAGTACACTGAATTTTGATTCCCATAACACATCTCACTGTCTTTATATTTGAAATCACTTTCTTGTGATGCTTCTGAACCATTATTTTAATATTCTTCACATTCACGTCACTTCTTGAGAGAACCAAAACAAGCTTGATTATCCAGAATTTGATTTATTCCTATCATAACTTGAGGGTTTGAGGCACTTATGTTTAAATGACTGAGGAATTTGTTTGTTATTAATGCCCCTATTTTAAATAATCCTTTTTTATAATGGTGTACCTTGAACATTTAATCCTTGTAGCCCTTATAATCCATGAACAGCCTGTTAGGTAAGCCACATTACAAGCCAATTTTACCTATCCAACCAACTCTTGAAGTGAAATTGCATAATCTAGTTGAACATAAATGTGGGGGAAGCTATCTAGTGTTGTTCTACGACATTATGTGATACATTGGGTGGAAAATTAAATTTTGAAGAGTTGTTTCTACTACTGAAAAAAATAATTATATTTAAAGTCGTTCCTTTTCTGGAGCTTTCATGATAAGTGAAGATGTTCCTTTTCTGGAGCTTCTAATAGGGGAAGAAAGTTGTGCATATCTGGAGCATTCAAGAAAATCATGTTTGAGAAGATAGAATTTTTTTTTTGTGAAATAATGAATGGTGTATGATTTCAATAAATTTTCATGATGATGGAGCTGAATTGATAATATGGGTATTGAGGAGGAGACCATTTTAAGTGAAAATTAGATTAATGAAATTTTTCTTCCAAAAGAGCCAAGCTCTCCTCATTCAGCCTCAGATTATTTCACATCTTAACCCTACCAACCGAAAGCCCTAGAACAACCCTGAAAAGTACTCATGATAAACATATGTACTTGACTCACATCGGGTGGCGATGTAGGAATTTATCAAGCCTATGGTGACCTTTGTATGAGTTTGGATGAGAAAGGCGTTGCTAAAAATTGTCATTTGTGTGATAAGAGAAAATTCAAGAGAGGTTTGTGTTCTGTGCATGGGAGGATAAATGAAATGGGAATATATTTAATGAAATAAATGAATAACTTGAAATAATCAGTTTTTATGAGGAATGATATCTTTTGTTTCTTGGTGTGTAATTTTTGGATCTCAAGGACATGTGTTTTAAAATTGGTTTTGATTTGATATTGATGTTTACTTAATATGAGGTTTTCCCGAGAGTGAAAAAGGGTAAGTGTGGGGGGAGTTGATAAAAAATAATTTAATTGAATATTTTATTGATAATAGGTGATATAATTTCCTCAAATTATGCTAAATATGTTCAATTATGAAATATTTTAGATTAGATCATTCATTTTCAAATTTTATGAAAATTCTATTTTTACCCTTTTAAACTCCACTGTCGTACACACATAAATAATTTTATGTAAATTATTTTGACTTAAATATTTTTAATTGTGATTCAGACTTAATGGGATACAAATTCTATTCAGGGCATTTGATCTGGATCATGTATTTGTGAAGAGTAAACGGCCCATGAAGACAAAGATGGACTGAATTATCTAGATTAGACATCACTTCACCATTTGGGTCGTATCTTCTTCATCTAGGATTTTATTGGGCACAAATTTGGAGGGTGGCTTAGGGAAATGATTATTCACAAATAATTATTCTAGATGGACGACCAATTCATTCCTGTTTATGGTCAACCATGTGGTGTATCTTGGAATAAAATATTTTTCCGAGTTTTCATTTCACACTTATGTAACACTAGCTCTCACAAAATCTATTAAAAGGGGGTTTTCAATCTTTGGTATGTATGGTTGAGGATTTGGGAATGTGTTTCCAAACTTTTGTCTCTTTTGAGCCCCTCACAACTCTTGGAAGATGTAAGGTTTTGTGCAAACCTCTCTTCCAAAAAGGCTATCCTCTCCCACCTCCACTTTGTATTTTTTTTCATGTTTGTATCTTTAATTTTTATTCAATTAATATTCTATGTTCTTCCATTTTCTTCTTCTCTTAATCTTCCTAATTGGGTTGGAATCAATAGTGGATATGAGATTGGTTCTACCCATTCAATCCTTTGCTCATGCCAAACGTCTCCATGATGACCACACCGCCAAAGGAAGAGTAGTTTTCTTAGTGATCGATCTATCTTCTACCCTCTCCATTTAATTATTTTGAATCATTGATATACTTTAATTTCATTAATATGATCCATGAATTGAGTTTTTAAATTATAATAAACTAAGCAAGCAATTTAACAATTAACACAAAAACACTTGAAGGCAAGATTTTGTGTAAATTGTGAGAGCACAATCTTAATCGGTAATACAAGATCACACATGATAAATTTTTAAAGTTCAAATATAATCCATAGACACAATTAATCCTTATTTTCAGAATTTATATGTTCTCTAATTAACCACCAACCATGAGATAACCTTAGAAGAACAATTAAAGCAGGGTTTTTCGATTGCATGTTCCGAAGCTAGACTAGGGTTTCAGTAATTTCATCTTTGTGGTTAAGTTAACTCTTGTAGGGTTCAACGGTTAAAAAATAAGGGGATCATAATTAGGTGGATATTGTTTTAAATGATAATGATTAATATGTAAATTCAGATGTATATTTAGATCTATTACACCTTTAAAATATTTTCTAAAGAAAACTGCTTTTTATTGTTTCATTTTAATCGAACTTCTTTTCAAAAAAAATCTTCTTCCAGCAAACTTCTTATAGATTTATTAACTATAAACAACCCAATCCTTCCAAGTAGTGCTTTAATTCTATTCTATTTTATTTTTAGAATAACTTTAATAAGTTGTTTTAATTTACTTCCTCTTATGATAAACGACCTTGGTTTTCCACTCTACTGCACCTAAGTACCCCAAAAACCACTAATCCTTTGAGGGTGCCCACGAAAATGCCTTTCACACTGCCACACCACTCCCACCCATTATTTCATAGATAGTGGGGAAACTATCTTATTTTATGTGTGGGGGTCTTTATCATATTTTCACATAGATACACTTTATTTTTTTGTTCTCACTATTCTAAGATACATTTTTCAAATTGATAAGCATGCTACAATTTTGAAAAAATGATATTCCCGTGTTAATTAAAAATAAATTTAAAATGAAAACGTTAAAAATCCATGTTTCATCCCTACCTAAGTTTTTAGAATGATTTCTGAGCTTAGATGTTTACTTAAAATTTGAAATCATTGAAATCATGATTAATTGACTCACTACCTAGTATTTATTCCCTCTATAATTGCATGTTTTTATTTAATTTTTAGTAACTGAAAGGATTTTAATCCTTGAATCTCATTTTCTTTTCTGGTCATATTTTTTGAGAGATACCTAGGACCTGGAAACCTACTATAATTTGCACTGACATATTATCAAAATGATAAATGAACAAGTGTAATCTTAAAAGGATTGATGCAGCCTTTGGTAGCAATTTTACTTGATACCCACAAGACCTCTATCCTTCATTTATCTTATAGTTTCCATGAATGACCCATTAGAAGATAAGATATTTTAAGACTATTTATCTTCCTACACTACACTTTCTGAAATGCTAGAAGATTATAATTTTTACTAGTGTAGGGGAGACATTCAGACTGCATAAGATGATTTCACTTCCAGAGATGTCTGAAACACTCACCTGACTGCCATGTTGTGATCCATAATCCTTTTTGTTGTATATCATTCGTATTCTATTCCTTTGAAAAATTAAAAAGAAAAGAAAAATTAGTATGGGTTGTGTAATAGGAGGGTCAAAAATCAACATTTTCCAAACCGATGAATCACTTGAATGATCATATATAGTTAGGTAATGGATGTGAGATCTATCCTTGGCATAAATTTTAAAAAATAAGAATATAAAAGTAAAAGGAAAAGAACATAATAAATTTTTTAGAAACTTACTTGCAGTACATATGGATCTAACCTAAACTGATGGAGTATGGACCTAAATCACCAGATAGAGGAATTTTTTCATACTCATCTTCTTGAATTTGTATTGTACTTTAGATATTACCTTCATTTTGAGCCTGATTTTCACATTTTACCTACCTACCTATAGCCTCAGAGTCATTAGAAACTTATTGAAAAAAGTCTTCAAGATTATTTTTATACTTGTCATTATATAATTGAGATGATAGAACCAATTCATGCTTGTGGTTAGGAACATGAACTCAGAGTATGAGCATACCTTACTTAAATTTTACCCTGAGCGATGAGAGAAAATCATGGCGAGGTAAATTGCAACTGGACATATAGAATAAGGAACAGTTAAAAGATTATGATTAAAATAATATAATTTGTTGTGAAAATATGAACTATAAGGCATGAATAATATAATATGTAGGATTAGAACTTGAACATGACTACTTTTCTGCATAAACTTTATTTAATTACCTAGACATAACCTTCAATTCTTTCTTTTCAATTTTTTTATCCTTTCGACATAGTCGTTGAGATATTTTTCTTGAGGATAAGAAATGATTCAAGTGTGGGGGGATCTGATAATCCTATATGATATATATATATATATATATATATATTTAACTATCAATTTTCAATTATTTCACATTCATTTACTAGATAATGCATGTGGTAGATGCCCAATTTTGCAGGAAATAGAGATTCACAAGATTCCGAGGAAGAAATGTAGAAAAGCTACAAAAAAATGTCTACGTAAACATTGTGACAGACAAGTACACATTGTGTAATTGATGATCATAACTTGCATCAAGCCGTGAAGCTTAAGTCGTGACCAACCCCGATGACTGGAAGAATTTTCTATTTACATCGTTACTCTCTACTACACGTCGTGACACCAGTCAAACCGAACATTGAGAAAGCTGTGAGGATTCAATTCGGAAGGCTAGATGACCATGGTGTACACGTCGTGAACCACCTGTACATGAAATTACCATGAAAAGGCATCATTTATCTACATAAGATATGCATGCCATAGAGGAGATCATTGTCAAAATAACATATAGTAAGGGTTCATGAGGTGATGATCAAGTACATGTCATTATCATTTCTACCTATATAAGGAGAAACTCTAAAACACTTTATATGGCACATTGGGATCAACTCTCTATCCTCTTTTCGAATCCCTTCAGAATTCTCATCCCCTTACCCTCCCTAAACACTTTAGTTTTGAAATTTATTTACAATTTCAATCAAACATCCATGGATTCCTTTTTCTTAAAAATCATCCAATTACCATGTTGTTTCAATCCCATTTCACTCCTTTCAAGTAATTTTTTATTTAAAGTATTCTTGCATGTTCATTTTATATTAGTACATGTTCAATTCCATTAGATTTCTTATCATGATTTATTCTATTCCTTTTATTGATTTAATTACCAATAAGAGTAGCTAAATGCATCAGAGTAGGGATCTAGATTTTATGTATCTCGATGATTAATTAAATATCTATTTCTAAAAATGGAAAACCTAATTGGGTTAGTAATCATGACATAAACCAATAGCCAAACTCATTTTGTGTGACTGTACTTTGACTATCAGACAGTCCAGAAAATGACCATATCTTAATTGATGTAAGCTATGACTATGACCATTAGCTTAGGTATCATTTTGTAATAGAAACTAAAAGTAATGCATAAAGGACTGTATCTAGCCTCCTAACCATGGAATAAATACATCCTAGGTAGAACTACAATACTAGACCAAGGGTTACTAGTGACTTCCACTTTCTTCGCTGACTAAGCACTTAGGACCATGCCAAGATTAGAACTAGGATCACCTTAATATAGATACTCAGACTTGATCCCGACCCATCTTTAATCAATTAAAGTCAAACCCAAAATTAGTTGGAAAATTCCAAAATTTAGTCAACTTGCAAGGACTACAGTAAAGGATTTAAGACCAGATCTCTTTCACCCATAGAATAGAAACTTCATTGTGGGATCGACCCTGGACATCTACCAACTACAATAAAATAGCCATATACCCATGTTTTTTGAAAACCATGGGTAGAGGGGTACAATGGGAACCCATACACCCAGTTTTCCAAAACCATGGGTATAGGTTACCTATACCAATAAATTTTGGGAAAATCCCTGGGTATAAGTTTTTTTGAAGACCCATACCCACGGTTTTGGAAAACAGTGGGGAAAAAATAGACATACCCTGGTTTTGGTCAAAACCGTGGGCATATGATATTTTTTCAAGGACTATACCCATGGTTTTGGAAAAACCGCGGGTATTGGATTTTTTTCAAAGACCTATACCCACATTTTTATAAAACCGTGGGTATAGATTTACCACATTATGGTAGAAAAAAATCTGCGGGACAAAACAAATTGTTGGGAAAACTTATACCCACATTTTACCCTCCTATACTCACGTTTCATATTAATATATATAAATATATACAAATACATAACATCAAAAGTTTCATAGATGAGTTGGTGAGGCTCTATTTGATGTTTTACAAGGTCGCGGGATCAAATCCTGCTGACCTCTATTTTTCTAATACTAGGAGAAATATTAATATATTAAAATAAATATAGATATATAATAATATAAGTGAGTTTGCGAGGGAGGTTAATCATTGCAACATGAAAGACAAGGTCGTAGGATCGAAACCGCAAGGTCCTTTTTTATATTATAGGAGTGAAATAATATATTTAGAGAAATATAGATATATAAACATATAAGTAGAATAGTGTGAGTGGTGAGGAGTCTCAAATCAATAATGTAGGTAATAGTTTCTATTCTTTCGGTTGCATTTTTTTTACAATTTATACCCCCGGTTTGAAAACTGTGGGTATAAGAATTTGACAGCATGGAAGGGAAAAATGTGTCTTTGACATAGTGGGTATAGGATGGGGACCTATCCCAATGCCTCAATTAGCCACGGTTCCCAAAACAATGGGTATTGGCTATACCCACAGTTTTGGGGGCTATAACCACAGTTTTAAACCGTGGGTATAGTTCATTTTTTCTAGTAGTGACCATACTTAACCCTAGTAGCTACATTATGTTTGGGACACATATAAAATTCTAATTTTACTCACACCCCATGGAATTAACAATGCGCATGGGTGACCGATCACTTTCATTTTATTTCAGACAATGGATGGTAATAGGAGGGCTCGAGCTAACAACCGATGTGAAGATCAATGTGATGACTATTCTAATGATATGCTCAATCCAATGGGAGTTGGAATCACAGAATTTGTCATGATACTCTCATATTGAACTCTTGTTTTGAATAGAAACATGGTAAATAATAATGTACAATGCCCCCTAAGAAAGAAAAAGCAGCAATTGACAGTTTCATGTGACAAAGGCCTCCTACTTTTAATGGATCATCTGATCCCTCAATCACCGAACAATGGATCAACTTCATTGAAAAGATCCTCTACATCCTTCAATGTTACAAACAAGAGAAGGTTCTTATGGATTATTATTATATGGAGGTTGAATCTAATCAATTGTTGACATTGACCACAAATACAAAGCCTAAGGAAGAGATCAAGGTGTTGGAATGAAGGATTTTTGAAAAATGTTTTTCAATAAATATTTTCTGCACAACCTTCGAATTAAGATGGAAAGGGACTTCCTTAACCTCGAGCAAGAGGATGACGAATCCATTAAAACATACTGGGAACACTTCTCAAAGATTTCATGATACACCTCCCGATTTGTCGTTACCCCTAAATTCAAGTTTGAATGCATCATTGGTGGGCTAAAACCTATTCTACAAAAATCCTTAGCAATCCGTGACTTCGATTTCTATGAGGAAATTGTCCTATGTGCCCTCAAAGTCAAAATGGAGATTGACGAATCTCTGCAGTATCATGGGGATAAGAAGTATAAGTTGGAATTTAATTCTGGTGGTCTGATCATTAAATCCAATAGTGATAAGAAATTCTAGTACCCTACTTTCCAAAGGTGAAGAAAGAAGCACCCCAAAAATTGCCTGAAGGGGATGGGGAAATGATATAGGTTTGGAAGAGACGGGCACCTTGACATTAATTTCTAACCAGAAAAACCCACTACTATGATAGAAGATTAGAATGCTCCATTTTACCCTCAACACATTGTTCATTTCTTTAACTTCAATGAATCCGAGCACTTTTCAAACATATTAGCTAATCCAAGGGTTTTTGGAGGCAACCAACAACCTCCAAGGCAGTAAAGGTGAGCTTTTTCAATCACTGCTATCAAAGAAAATCTTGAAAACGAAATGGTGAAAGGTATGCTATTTATTCATTACGTAATAGAGAACATAGTTTTTGATTTTAGTTCTACACATTATTTTATATCCCAAAAGTTTAGTAGAACAATCCAAGCCCCACCAAAAATCATGGAAGTAGAGATATCGGTGAGAATGAAAGATGGGAAATAATTGAATTCCATGAATATAACTCCCCCCGTATCACAATTTGTGGATTGAACTTCCCAGAAAACCTCCTCATACTCCCTCTCCTATAATTTTATGCAATTCATGGTGTGAATTGGATTTCTATATATATATCTAATCTAAATTTACGTGGGATGGAAATCACTCTCCTTATGGAGAATTGACCCCTGATTCTATACATTTTCAAGGAGGTGGATGAATCTTTTTTTTCACCATCATCTCAATCAAGTATATTAATTAACTATGAATATGAGTATTATGCTCATATGATAGAGTCTATGGAAGCCACCATCCCTTAAGAAATTCCTATTTTGAAGGAATTTGCTGAAATATTTCCCGAAGAATTGCCTGGTCTTCCTCCTAGAAGATATTTTTAATTATAGATTGATCTTATAACTGGGGAGTTACCAATATCCAAGAATTCATATAGAATGGTAGTTGTGGATCTTTTGGAGATAAAGAAACAACTAGTGGAGAATCTATATATTCCCAAGTGATTCACTATGGGGTGCACTATTCCTATTCATCAAGAAGAACGATAGGTCAATGTGCCTTTGAATTGATTATCATGAGATCAACCAAATCATAATAGAGAATAAGTATCCTCTTGCATGAATTGATTCGATCAGCTATGTGGAGCACAATACTTTTCAAAGGTGGATCTACAGTCGACATATTACCATGTAAGGGTGAAGGATGAAGATATCCCCAAGGCTGATTTTCATACAAGGTACAGGCACTATGATTTCATATTAATGCCTTTAAGACTCAATAATGCTCCAGAAATATTTATGGACATGATTAATAGATTCTTTAGAGATTACCATGAAATTTTTTTTAGCCTTTATAAAAGATATTCTAATATAATCCAAAACCATGGTGGAGCATGAGTAGCATATGATAACTGTGCTGGAGACCTTGAAAAAGGAGAAGCTCTATGCAAAGTAAAACAAGATTGAGTTCTATTTAAAGGAAGTCTCATTATTGGGTCATATCATCACAATTAATGGGATATCTATGGATCCCTACAATATAGTTACAATTGAGGGATAGATGAGGCCAAAAATGGTGATAGATATCTATAGCTTCCTGGGGTTAGATGGATATTATTACCAATTTGTGGAAAATTTACCACGATTGAAATACCCTCTTACCAAGATAACATGGAATGGAGTCATGTTTTCTTAGAGTGATGAATGTGAAGATATATTCAAGGTGACAAAAAATGAGGCTTATCACTGTGTCCATGCTCACACTACCCATAAGTGGAGAACTTTTTGTCGTATTCAGTGATGCTTTAAAGAAGGTCCTAGGTTGTGTGCTGATGAAAATTGACATAGTCATTGTCTATTATTCAAAACAATTGAATGTTAAAGATAAAAAAATATCCAATAGAAGATCTAGAGTTATCTGAAGTAATCTTTTCCATTAAAATTTAGAGACATTTCCACTTTCAAAAGAATTATGAAATATATAGAGATCAGAAAATCCTCAAGTATATATTCACACAAAAATAATTGAATATGCACCAATGAAGATGGTTAGAGATGATTAAAGATAATGACTACACAATTCACTACCATCTGTGAAAAAAATATGGTGGAAGATGATCTATGTAGAAATGATCCAAAAACACTTTCATTGATGAGAATTTTAAAGGATCCAATATTCTTAGAATTGATGAATATAGACATGGGAGCCATAAATAAGGGAACATAATCAATCCTTTCACAAATTATTACTCAACCATATCTTTTGGAAAGGTTAAAGGATGCTCAAAATAATGATGTGAGAATTTAGAAGAAAGTGGAAACTAAAAAAGAAGGGAAATCCTTAGAGATCAATGTTATTGAAGAAGGAATTGTGATATTTTTGGAATGACTATGTGTTCCTTCAAATCCATAGATTAATATTGAACTTTTGGACGATGAACATAGTTTGAATTTATCCATTCACCTAGTAAACACAAAGATGTATCAAGATATCTAAGAGAATTAATATTGGTATAACATGAAGAAGGTGATCTCTTAGTTTACATCAAAGTTCCTGGTATGTCAGCAAGTAATGGTTGAGAGGAAGAAGTCTAAGGGGATGATGCAAACATTACCCATACCAACATGGAAATTGGAAAACATTACCATAGAATTTATCAATGGACTTATGAAGAAATAAAAATGAAACAATTATATCCGGGTTGTTGTGGAACATCTTACAAAGACTTCACACTTCATTGCATTTTTAGAGGATTTCTCATTGGATAAACTAGCATGGATATAAATCAGGGCAGTGGTAAGGCTGCATCGAGTTACACTATCTATTGTATTTGATCAATATCCAAGATTCGCCTTTAGGTTCTGGAAAAGTCTCCAACAAGATTGGAATACTAAGCAGAACTTTAGTATGGATTATCATCCTCAAACTGATGGCCAATCTGAGTGGACTATCCAAACACTCGAGGACATGTTGAGATCAATATAAATGGACTTAAAAGGAGGATGGGATCAAAATATTCCCATGGTTGAGTTCTCTAACAATAACAATTTCCACTAAATAATACAAATGAATACTTATGAATCCCCTTATGGGAAGAGGTTCCGAACACCAACATGTAGGGATGATGTCGGGGACTGAAAACTCCTATGTCCAGAAATGGTCATTGAAATGGTGGAGAAACTAAAGACTATCCATTAGCACATTAAAGCTACCCAGATTCGACAAAAGAGAAATGTTGATAATCATCAACGAGACTTATAGTTTGATGTTGCAGACATGGTATTCCTCCTCAAATCACCTTGGAATAGAGTTATGAGATTTGGGAAGAAGGTAAAGATTAGTCCAAGGTATATCATCCCTTTTGAGATCGATGATTGAATTGGATCAGTGTCCTATCGACTAGAACTCCCACCGAACCTAGATCAATTACATGATGTATTCCATGTACCACTCTTGAGGAAGTACAAAATAGACCCATCTCATGTACTCAATCCAAAGGTGGTACCATTCAAGAATTACCTCTCCTATGAAGAGAAGACTGTGAATATCTTATATCGTAGGAAAAAAGTTCTATGAAATTGGACAATGCCCCTCATCAAGGTGTTGTGGTGAAACAAAAAGCTTGAAGAAGAAAAATGGGAACTGGAAGAAGTGGTGAGGTAGAGTTACCCAGATATGTTTTAGTGTGGGAAAATGAAATTTTGATGGAGAAATTTTTTAAGGTGGTAAGATTGTAATGACCCAAATATTTATTAATGAAAATTATTCTTGATCTATATTATGAAAAATGGTTATATAAAACAAATTAACATACTTAGTTTTATGTTTTTTTATTTTAAAATACTATTATGAAATGTTACCATTGCAAATATAGATGTTGAAAAGTGATCACAAGACTAGTATAAATATAGGGCATTAACAAATCCAATTTACGCAGAAAAATGATGTGATGGCCTCTTCCAGTAGAATTGGTCTATACGAAGCCCATTTGTCAAATCTCAGAAATGAGGAATCATCGCGGAGCTTTACTCTTGACCAATACCATGTCGATCTTCAACATTTTAATCCTGAACCAAATAACCTATTAGAGAAGGGGAAGTTAATAGATATTACCATCAAAGTGATGTTATCCAAGCCACCCGAAGAGTCTGTCACCATAGCACACCTTACCCTTAGGTCATATTAGGGTTTTATAAGGGGTTATGTAACAAGACTCTAGAACTGTGATTATGTATATTAGTTTTGTATAGAATAAAGAATATACATTCTTTTCATTATTGTTACTTTATAAATGGTTTTAAATCATAAATAGTATTTTTAGTTATTATTCAATTAAGAAATATATTTTGACGAATGTATGGATTTTTTAATTAAATAACGTTTTAATAAAATATTATTATTACTTAATTATTTTTTATTAAATATAAATGATCATATAATTATTATGAATACAGTTTTAATTTTTATTAGGGTTTGAGAATTTTTTTTTCAAAACCCATGAATTTTAAATAAATGTCGTGTTTTATTTGAAAAAGGGAAATGATCATATTTAGAAAATTATTTATACCAATGGAATACCATTTTTGGAATCAAGATGTTGAAATTATCCAATGATGATTTTTTCATAATATTATGAGACAATTGAATTTTTGGGTAATAATTAAATACTATTTAAATATATAATGTGTTTTATGACATCACAATGACCCAAAATATAATCAGACGTTGGCCTTATAAAATATTTTTTTCCACTAATCTTTTGGCATAAAAACATTGGAAAAGACAATGGGTTGGTTTTTAATTTTGATTATCTTAATGTGTAGTATCCAAAACATAAATAATAAAGAATTCCCTCTCCTTTCCTATATAAACACTCTCAATATCACATTTCTATTAACTAAAACCATTTGGTGATCAACCAAAAAATTCCCCCTTATATCTATAATCATCCCAAGGTTCCCCAATCTCTCAAGAATCCACTCTCCAGCCTATCCCAAGCCCTTGGGATTACACTTCCAAGTAATGGATTTCTTCTTTTCTCATTTTTGTCCAAATTTTTTATGTTGTTTTACCCTTATATTTTCAATTGAAAATATTGGGGTATGATTTAACAACTCCCCAATACTACCATCCTTATGTTTAAATTGTTATATACCTCTTTATCTCTCATTAATAACTCTCATGTAAACCTATTACCATGATGAAATTCCATTAGGATTTTCTCTGTTCTAATTTATATTCAAGAAATTCCATTATATTATGAATCTAAATTCTATTACATATGTTTTGATATTATGTTTAATGAACCCTTTAATATAACTTTCATGTATAAATGATTAGAGACCACTAGATCTTTTATCACCCCATTTTACTTTTTCTATTTCACATCGTTATGCTGTCGAAGTTACACTAAAATTTCCATGCCAAAATCATCATATAAGTGCATACCATACCCATTTCTCTATCATGGTTATTCAACTTCAAGCACAAGTACCTGTTGATTGAGGACATAAATTTATGTATTACACATCCTTTATTCATGGAATAAATTGTGATGTTTAATGAATCTATGTTGTATGATCTATGTGGCATAATTATGCATGAAATGAAATGATTTTGAAGGGTGCACACTGAGAGCACTCCAATGTTTTGGGTAAAGAGTATTATCATGATTCATCATGTTCAATTAGTGTGTAATCATGATAATTCATGTGTAATGAGGGTTTACTCATGATAATTCATGTGAGATGAGTGTTTACTCATGCTACAAGGACAATGAGCCTTAGCTCATGCTAATATCATTTTAAATGTTGTTGCCACATTTCCATGTTAGGAGGATCATGCTATATGACGAAATTATGTTCCAGTTTCTCTTATGATTCATTTATACTCTTATTTCCTAACATGTACTATATTATTCACGTTATACCTTTTTTTCTCCCTAAATAGGCTTTATATCTCACCCTTTTCTTATGCATGTACCTAGGATATCCAATGCAATGATAAGTACGAAGGAATGTTGGGGTCATGTAAAAGATGATTTCAAAAAAGTAGTTGTATTTTATGTTTGAAGTTGTTATGTAATGTTACTAATTTTTAAATACACTATAACTCTCTATAATATGAGTTTCCTTAAGTGAAAGTTTATGTAACAAACCATGTTTAAGTGTCTAATAAAGAGAAGGGTTGTCATAATTACAAGAAAGGAAAAATATTTTTAAAAAATGTAAAAATATCCTAAAAGTCCAAAAGTAGAAAATTTTCAAGTAGGCACTAGAAAGAATCATACCCCCCTCAGAAGATAGCACAATAGTGAAATCATTATAAATAATGTTTCACCAACTATTATAAGATGCTTCACCATGTTGAAAGAATAACAAGGTAGAACACCTCTCCAACCAACATAAATATATAGAGGATATTTGGATGAAGGGTGCCAGTGCACTCTTCTCTCATTCAAGCTGCTCACCCAAAAATGAATGAAATTAAATCTTAGTAATTTCAACCTAATGAAATGAATTATTAAACTGAAAGAAAATGAGAAAATATCATGGTGAGGTACCCATTTGTTCAAAAAAGTGATGACGCATGGCTGAATGTAGGATGCCATCACACCCATCCCTCTTTTGAGGAATACTACCCAACGACACCTGAAAAATGTTGTGATGCTTCCAAATTCACCAAGGAAAACCATTTACTATGATGAAATACACTCTCCAAGAAAAAAATTTACAAATAAGACAATAGATCATAATGAAAAACATGTGAAATATTCTAGGGCACTGAAAACCATAAGAAATTACATTTTGAGGCACCATGCAACCATTGGTAGAAAATGTTTTCCGAAACATCATTTCTGATGACTATTGACACATGAGATACTCCACATCACATCACCCGCACACCATCCATCACCCGAAAAAGAACTCACCAAATTCTACAGAACTTGTTGAAGATAAATCCTAGAAACCACCCAGCCCCATACCATCGAACCTAATTTCTTCCACCCCAAGAAACTCTCTAGTGATAGATGAAAATACATAAAAGAAATCACCACCAATCGCTTAAAAACGTCAAGAAACCATTACCATTGACCGGATCTAGAAGACAATGATATTTTTATGTACCAGTAATGACCATCGATGGACAACACAACCATATTCACCATAGTATATTGGGAGGAATTTTATTGGACAACACACAGTATGAGAGAGATCCCGACGATGGACAGAGATTGTAACACCCCGAGATTTTATGAAAAATATTATTTTTAATTTTATTGATGTCTTGTGTTATACAATACACCAAAAGGAGCTTGCACAACATGCATCCTTGACTTGGATTGCATTACACACAATTGCAACCTTCCACGATAGCGTGTGTTGTACGTAATACCGAGTTTCGCTAAACAACGTTATCTTATATAAACTAGTCATTGTGAATAGTAATACCCAATTTTTGAAAATTTTTAAAATTTTATTTTAAAAAATGGACTTCATTTTTGGATTCAGAATATCGAAATTAGCCTAGGGTGAAATTTTGGTACTTTTTTGAAAACATTCTATTTTTGATGAATAGTGAAAACACTGGGTTACTATTTAAAAACCGATTTTTTATTTAAATAATTATTTAATTTATTTAAATTTATTTTAGGTTAAAATTGATAAATAATACCTATATAAGTTTAATTCAATTAATTGGAGTCATTTTATAATAATTTAAGATATATAAAATTTTTATTGAACTTTTCACCGTCTTTTACCCACCTCCTAGGAGAATATCCAAATCCATATAAAACATAATTTTACCGCTTCTGTGAGTGGAATTTAAAAAATCCGAGTGACACATTTAATATCAAGGACTAAAATGTGGTTCAATAAGATGAAAATAATTTTTGTTGAATAGTAACTCTTTTTTACCACGGTTAAAAGTAAATAGGGTAATTAAGGGTAACAATGATATTATTAGTACCCTAACACATGTCCTAATTCTATTGGATAAGTTTAATTCGACCAAAAACAACCTTAGGAATAAAATATGACCATTTAGGCCCACTTGGATTAGATTAGGACATTTATTATTAATTTATTTAAAGAAGGGTTAAAATAGTTAAAATCTATGTTTAATAAATAAATCATTTTTAATATAGGTTTATACAGAAGATAAATTTGACTATAAATATTCCATATAAATATAAAAATATTTCCTACATAATGGTATTTTATTTATAATTTTTTAGGCATTAAATAATTTAATTTATTTATGAAATAAGGATGATGCAATAATTATCTTATTAATGAAATATTGACATAATTGATGTTATAAATACCCAAATAAATGTAATTTGAGACTCTTTATGAATTAAACTAATTTTGTAGGTTAATATGACATGTTATTATTGATTTAGTTAACTTTTTTCGAACTAATCATTCTGTTATAATTATCACAATAATCAATTACCAAATAGTGTCAAAATTGACATAAAGTAGTTTTTAAAACAAATACTATATAATTAATTGTTATTTTATTCCTAAAAATATAAGTTTCGGCCAAATGACTTAGATAATGTTATATATATTAATAATAAACAACTTGGGGTTCGTTTGGCTTGTTATAGTAAGTTCATTAACCTTATAGTGTAAGAAAACAAGAAGACATAGTAAAAAATAAATTATTTAACTTAATGTTAAATCTAAATGATAAGGTTAAAATAGAAACCTAAACTTGTATAAATTCTATTTTATGAGAGTTTTTCGACCCATAACCACCTTATTTTCGAAATAAATCAATTTGGAGCTATTAAAAACCGAATATGGATTTATAATAAAATAATATTTTTAGTTTTTCCAAAGGTTCCCCACTCCTCCCTTATAAAAAGGAACCTCCTCCCTCTCTTCCTCACACCACTTTGAACCTTCAAGCTCGGCCAAACCCTGCACAATTCTCTTCTCCACTTCCATATAAAAATCCTAGAGGTCCTGGTCATCTTCAAAGTCCAATTTTAGTGCCCTAAGAGGAGGTCTCAAAGAGGCGATTCAAAGAAGAGGTAATGTCCGTTACCGATTCTTTCAAATTTATTTCTTCTTCCACTTCTTCTTCTTTAGTTGTTTCATTATGAATTAATAACATCAGTATCACTAATATACTGATATTTTATTATAAGTATTAAACAACCCTATTTCACCATCTATCCATCCTACGGAAAACGAAATCACCGCGTGTGCGTACGTACGGAATACCGTCTCCACGCCGTGGTGTAATCTATTTTCCACCACCACCTTACTTGGATGGGTATAATGGTGTAAATAATTACTATATAAGTTGATTGTAAAGTGATATTGATTCTGAAATAGTATACATACACTCCAATACAATTCCACGGTCATGGGAATGGTATCATCGCTCGTGCATACGTACGGACTATCGTCTCCACGATGCGATTAGATTCATTCTCCATGTTAACCAATAATGAATGATTATAAAGTATATATAATAAGTAATCATGAAATATATGACATAATAATTATACTTTATTTATGTATATATATGTATGTCATCTACTTAATTCCATTCAATTCAATAAGGAAATGAAAACAGCGTTCATGCGTACGTACGGCCTACCGTATCCATGAACAGTGTATTTCATTCCATATATCATATATATATATATGTATTTTATATTACATATAAATCATGTTTTACATTCTTAAATTAAGTAAATCAGGATATAAGTAATAATATAAAGAACAACAAGTCCAAACATGTACGATAAATAAAACTATTTTACCCAAAATGCTGCTTTAACATCGAACTTACAAAAGAATAGGTAATATAAAGTCATAAGTGAACCATATAGGATATCATAACAATTAGTATAATTCTGTAATAAGTCAATGAAAATATTTATATCAATATACAGGAGGTTAAGATCCATACTAAGAATATCAGACCTAAGGTAAGGGATAATTATTCCAATCTCATTCTTATCCGAGATTGTTTACTCGTAAGTATTTACTGGGGGTTATGTTTATTATCCATGTCCATATTCTCTCAAATTTTTTTCATAAAATGTTTACTTTCCTTACATGTATGTTTAAGACATTTTTACCCTTTTCTTACTTTTACCACATCGTATGGAAGGAATCTTTCTTTTGTTTACCATACGAGGTACTTTTTGAATTTTCAGACAAAAGTACGAGGAGAATGTTATTTTTAACTTATACGGCTTGAACGATTTTTTACGGTTTCATACTGCCTCATTTTCCTGAATATTCCTATACAAGATTGCATTATTATTTTCAACAAAACCCTTTTCTTTTAAAATTTCATGGAATTTTTTGAATAGAAAATGATTTTGAAGAAGAAAGGATATTTTCCTCAAGAATTCATTTCAAGTGTTTTTATCAAAACCATTTTCCATCTAAGATGACATTATTTCATATGTGAATGTTTCAAGTATAATGTCTCTATGATTTACATGGTTTTATTTCTCTTATGATGAAATTATATCCATTTTTTTATATAGATTATGTTATGATGGGATGATGTTTATGAAACCGATTTTATTATTTGGGTTATGATGAATGTTTTAAGCTTATTTTGTGGCACAAGTAAGAATGAATTAACTATGAGATGGGTGGGACCTATATCTCCCTCCAATGCATTGGGTAAAGATTTATATCTCATGAGATAGACATTGATGGAATGGTAAGTTAATCTGGTTCACTGTAACAGGACTGAAACGAGGAGTGAACTCAATTCAGAAAGGGACTTTGTCCCCTAAGATGGTGATGGAAGCAATGCCTTGGTTACTATGGAAATCATTACATGTGCTTAATGGATGTCACAATTACATGTTTTATTCCCATGCTATTTTATCATGATTGATGTTCCCTTATGATATATTTCTTAAATACTTACAAGATTCATGTCTTTGCTCAAGATTTTGATGTTTTGATTTTATGTTCAAGTTTTTGCATTCAAATGTTTATGGATTGTTTTATGTTCTCTATGTTTACACTTACTGGGAATTTGAGCTCACCTATTTTATGTATTCTTTTCCCTAGGATATAAAGAAAGGTTTTAGGTAAAAAAAGGGGGAAGATCTTTATGGGAGATGTTGAAGATCTTTCACCACGATTAGAAGATTATATTTCGAGTTTCCAAAGACACTAAACTATTACGGTCCTTGTGTGTCTGTTTTTGTTATGTACTATGTATTCCACAAAAGTAATGTAATGTCCATGTACGTCAAGCTTCGGGTCTCTACAATTGGTATTAGAGGAAATGTTTAGTCAACCTTTGGAAACTAGGATGCGAGAACTTTAGTGAGATCCCTAGATATATTTCTAAGGTATGTCTAGGGATTTACGTAAGGTTAAGTATAAGTATAGGTTATAGTCCTAGAATTATGGTAACGATATTAGAATTAAACCTAAGATGTTAGATATTGAAGGTACTCCCCCTTTATTATGTTTTTTTCCCTAGCATGATTTTTGCCTCTCACACTATTCTTTTTGGGTTTTAGACGATGGTTGGAACCTGAAGGAACCGTGTAGATCAATGTAATGGAAAATGAAATGATTTTCCTCCTGAACAAACAAATTTTATGGGAGATGGAGTGAAAAATCTTATTTCTATACTTACACAAGCTATGAATCATTCTGGACTTCCAAATCAGCAGAGTAGGGAACAATATTCTATTGAGTTCTTCATGAGGCAACGTCCACCTTCTTTCAGTGGGTCTTCAGATCCCCTTTTTGCTGAACAATGGATCAGTACCACTGAAAAGATATTTTCAGTTCTTCAATGTTCTGAACATGATAAAGTCATCTTAGTAGTATATCGTTTGGAAGGTGAAGCTGATCAATGGTGGAGTCTTATCAAGAATATGAGGCCAAGAGATGAAATTGAGTCCATGTAATGGGACGAGTTCAAGAACTTATTTTTCAATAAGTACTTACCTCGTATTCTTCGAAAAAAATATGGAGAAGGAGGTTCTTGAACTAAAGAAAAAGGATGATGAATCTGTTTGTATATACAAAGAGAATTTTACAAGGCTTGCAAGGTATGCAACTGGCTTTATCATCCAACCTGAATATAAAGTTGACCGATTCTTCAGTATCTTAAAGCCAAACCTTCGAAGTGCATTATCTATAAGAGACTTCAGTAGATATGAAGAAATTGTGCGTTGTGCTATCAATGTAGAAATGGAAGTTGGTGTTACATATCCATCTCATGGTTTTGACAAGAAACAAAAGATAGAGTTCAAGGACAAATCTCAGAATAATGGTGAAAAGAAGATGAATGTTTTCTTATGCTCAAAGTGTGGAAAGAAGCATGGTGGAGATTGTCTTAAAGGGACTAGAAAATGTTTTAAGTGTGGAAAATAAGGTCATCGAGTAGCTGAGTGTCGATGTAATGGAAAAAGGGTTGCTAATGATGTGAATAAAGAAAAGACTGCAGAGAACGCATCACCAACACTTCAATGTTTCAAGTGCAATGAAATGGGGCATTATGCTAATCAATGCCCTAATCCAAGGGTTAATGATGATCGACATGAGAAACCACTTAAGGCAAAGGAAAAAAGGGAAGTCACATGCGATCAATATTGGTGATGTTGAATATGAAAGCGATGTGGTGGAATGATTAAGTGTTTATGTAATATGATTCCAAAATAATGTTGTATATAGTATCGTGGAATATTGGAATATTTATGTATTGGTATATTGTGGTTTTCAATAATTTTATGGTACCGGTAACCATGGAATGTGATTGAGATTTTTTTTGGAAAGAAGATGATATGCGCATAATGATGGGATAAGCATAAAAAGAAATGTTAGACAGTATTCATGAGCTCATGACTGATATAATGAAATAGTTATATCATGGTTTAAGTATACAAAATTTTGAGATTTTGGTATATGGAAAGTGTTAAAATTTAACAACATTCATGTTTTCACTATGGTTCAATGGGTATTCATTATTCAATAGAATACATGATTAAGGTATTCACATGTTTGTAATTTGACCAACAAGATATATCTTATGATATATGGGGGATAAATGGTGGCATTCACGTGATCATTTTCTTTATACTATGAGCTTGGACCGAAGTATTTTAGATATGCCTAAAGATTGGAATGGATTATGTTGGACATAATTTAGTATTGTTTAACGATAGAACTGTTTTCTATAATATTGACAGGATGTTATAGTAATGTAGTTTTAGAAAAAGGACAACCTGTAGGACGGGCGACAGCCCCTCGCGTCGGACAAGGCTGTGGGAACCGTACCCACAACTGAAGTGCAACTGGCCTTTATCGCCTACCACTAGCCTACAGGAAGTCCCTGGTTAGTAGAAACTAGTTTCATTATATTAAGCGACATGATAGATGAATTATAAGTTCATTTTTGGAATCGTATACAATTAACCTCACTATAGATGGACTTATGTATATTTGATAACTTTTAATAACCTTTTGTTTGAAATAGATGGAATGACCCATCATTCTATCACATGATCTGTTAGAACTTCACGAATAACAAATTCAACTTCATTTCTCTAAGAGATGAAGTGGAAATTGTTCAAAGCACGAACAACAGTGAGATTGTACCAAAATCAAGCAAGTATTTCTTCTAATTCAAATTCTTCAACTTTAGGGAAATGATCTTGAAAACCAAAAATGTTGTCCTAGAGCCCTTATATCCGATTAATCATATGGTACCCTAGATCATCACAAATATATGGCTTTGTGATTGTTGGCTTTTTCATAGCCATGTTCTCTACCAATCTTTATCAGAACATGACGGTTAGATTTCTCTTCCTTATCCATATTTTCCTCTATGTGGAAACCCAATGATTAGTTAATTTGGGTAACCGTTACGTTTCATACATTAGTTTTTAAAGATTGGTTTTGGTATTCCTTTTTACGATGTGAGTTTCTATTAAAGAAACTTTCGACTAGTAAACCATTTATAACCCCGACAAATTTTGAGGGCGAAATTCATTTTAAGGGGGGTAGAATGTAACACCCCGAGATTTTATGAAAAATATTATTTTTAATTTTATTGATGTATTGTGTTGTACGATACACCAAAAGGAGATTTCAAAACATGCATCCTTGAATTGGCTTGCATTACACGAACTGATGACCTTCCACGATAGCGTGTGTTTTATGCAATACCGAGTTTCGCTAAACAACGATATGTTATATAAACTAGCCGTTATGAATAGTAATACCCAATTTTTGAAATTTTTGAAATTTTATTTTTTAAAATGGACTTCATTTTTGGATTCAGAATATCGAAATTAGCCTAGGGTGAAATTTTGGTATTTTTCTGAAAACTTTCAATTTTTGATAAATAGTGAAAACACCGGTTTACTATTTAAAAACCGACAATTTATTTAAATAATTATTTAATTTATTTAAATTTATTTTAGGTCAAAATTGATACATAATACCTATATAATTCCAATTCAATTCATTGGAGTCATTTTATAATAATTTTAGATATATAAAAATTTTATTGAACTTTTCACCGTCTTTTACCCACCTCCTAGGAGAATTTCCAAATTCACATAAAACTTAATTTTACTGCTTCTGTGAGTGGAATTTCAAAATTCCTAGAGACATAGTTAATATCAAGGACTAAAATGTGGTTCAATAAGATGAAAATAATTTTTGGTGAACAGTAACTTTTTACTTTTTTTACCACGGTTAAAAGTAAATAGTGTAATTAAGGGTAAAAATGATATTATTATAACCCTAACACATGTACTAACTCTATTAGATAAGTGTAATTAGACCAAAAACAACCTTATGAATAAAACATGACCATTTAGGCCCACTTGGATTATATTAGGACATTTATTATTAATTTATTTAAAGAAGGGTTAAAATAGTTAAAATCAAAGTTTAATAACTAAATCATTTTTAATATAGGGTTATACATAAGATAAATTCAACTATAAATATTCATTAGAAATATATAACTATTTCCAACATAATGGTATTTTATTTATAATTTTTTAGACATTAAATAATTTAATTTATTTATTACACAATGATGATGCAGTAATTTTCTTATTAATGAAATATTGACATAATTGATGTTATAAATACCCAAATAAATGTAATTTGAGACTTTTTTTGAATTCCACTAATTTAATAGGTTAATATGACATGTTATTATTTATTTAGTTAACTTTTATTAGAACTAATAATTATGTTATGATTTTCACAAAAATCAATTACCAAATAGTGTCAAAATTGACATAAAGTTGTTTTTAAAACAAATATTATATTATTAATTGTTATTTTATTCCTAAAATTATACGGTTCGGCCAAATGACTTATATAAGGTTATATATATTAATAATAAACAACTTGGGGTTCTTTTGACTTGTTATAGTAAGTTTATTAACCTTATAGTTTATGAAAACAAGAAGACACAGTAAAAGAAAAATTATTTAACTTAAAGTTAAATCTCAATGATAAGGTTAAAATAGAATCCTAAACTTGTCTACATTCAATTGGATGAGAGGGTTTATACCCATACCCACCTTAGCTTAGAAATAAATCAATTTTGAGCTATTAAAAACCGTATATGACTTTATAATAAAATAATATTTTTAGTTTTTCCAAAGGTGCCCCTCTCCTCCCTTATAAAAGGGCACCTCCTCCCTCTCTTCCTCACACCACATTGAGCCTTCATTCTCGGCCAACCCCTACCAAATTCTCTTATCCACTTCCATAGAAACATCCTAGAGGTATTGGTCTTCTTAAAAGACCAAATTTAGTGCCCTAATAGGAGGTCTCAAAGAGGCGCTTCAAAGAAGAGGTATTGTCTGTTACCGATTCTTTCAACTTTATTTCTTCGTCTACTTATTCTTCTTTAGTTGTTTCCTTATGAAGTAATAACATAAGTATCACTAATATACCTATATGTTATTATACGTATGAAACAACCCTATTTCACCATCTATCCATCCTACGGAAAACGAAATCACCGCGCGTGCGTACGTACGGAATACCATCTCCACGCCGTGGTGTAATCTATTTTCCACCACCACCTTACTTGGATGGGTATAATGGTGTAAATAATTACTATATATGATTATTGTAAAGTGATATTGATTCTTAAATAGTATACATACACTCAAATACAATTCCACGGTCATGGGAATGGTTTCATCGCTCGTGCGTACGTACGGACTACCATCTCCACGACGTGATGAGATTCATTCTCCATGTTAACCATTAATGAATGATTATAAAGTATATATAATAAATAATCATGAAATATATGACATAATAATGATACTGGATTTATGTATATATATTTATGTCATCTACTTTATTCCATTCAATTCAATAAGGAAACTAAAACAACGTTCATGCTTACGTACGACCTACTGTATCCATGAACGGTGTATTTCATTCCATCTATCATATATATATGTATATTCTGAATTTATATTACATATAAATCATGTTTTACATTCTGTACATAAGTAAATCAGGATATAAGTAATAATATCAAGAACAAAAAGTCCAAACATGTACTATAAATAAAACTATTTTACCCAAAACACTACTTTAACATGGAACTTACAAAAGAACGAGTAATATAAAGTCATAAGTGAACCATATATGATATCATAACAATGAATATAATTCTGTAATAAGTCAATGACATTATTTAAATCAATATACCAGAGGTTCGGATCCATACGAAGCATATTGAACCAAGGGTAAGAGATAATTATTCCAATCTCATTCTTATTCGAGATTGTTTACTTGTAAGTATTTACTGGGGGTTATGTTTATTATCCATGTCCATATGCTCTCAAAATGTTTTCAAAATTTTTTTAATTTCCTTCCATGTATGTTTAAGACATTTTTACCCTTTTCTTACTTCTACCACATCGTATGGAAGGAATCTTTATTTTGATTACCATATGAGGTACTTTTTGACTTTTCCGACAAAAGTACGAGGAGAATGTTGTTTTTAACTTATACGGCATGAACGGATTTTTACGGTTTCATAACGAATCATTTTCATGAATCTTACTATACAAGATTGCATGATTATTTTCAAAAAAACCCTTTTCTTTTAAAATTTCATTGCATTTTGTGAAAATAAAATGATTTTGAAGAAGAAAGGATATTTTTCTCAAGAATTCATTTCAAGTGATTTATCAAAACCATTTTACATCTAAGATGACATTATTTCATATGTGTATGTTTCAAGTATAATGTCTCTATGATTTACATGGTTTAATTTCTCTTATGATGAAATTATATCCATTTGTTTTATATGGATTATGTTTTGAATGGATGATGTTTATGAAACCCATTTTATTCTTTGGGCTATGATGAATGTTTTAAGTTTATTTTGTGGCACAAGTAAGAATGATTTCACTATGAGATGGGTGGGACCTATATCTACCTCCATTTCATTGAGTAATGATTTATATCTCATGAGATATACATGGATGGAATGGTAAGTTATGCTGGTTCAGTGTTACAGGACTGAAACGAGGAGTGAACTCGATTCAGAAAGGGACTTTGTCCACTAAGATGGTCTTGGCAGCAATGCCTTGGCTACTATGGAAACCATTACATGTGCTTAATGGGTGAAACAATTACATGTTTTATTCCCATGATATTTTATCATGATTGATGTTCCCTTATGATATATTCCTTACGTAATTCCAAGATTAATGTATTTTCTCAAGATTTTGATGTTTAGATTTTATGTTCATGTTTTTGCATTCAAATGTTTATGGATTGTTTTATGTTCTCTATGTTTACCCTTACTGGGAATTTGAGCTCAACCCTTTTATGTTTTCTTTTCCCCAGGATATAAAGAAAGGTTTTAGGTAAAAAAACGGGGAAGATCTTTATGGGAGATGTTGAAGATCTTTCACCATGATTAGAATATTATATTCTGAGTTTGCAAAGACACTAAACTATTACGGTCCTTCTGTGTCTGTTTTCGTTATGAACTATGTATTCCACAAATGTAATGTAATGTCCATGTACGTCAAGATTCGGATCTCTACAGAGATGTGTATAAATGGAAGAAAACATGAAATGAGAAAAAAAACAAGACAAATTCTTCCAGATCTCAATGCCGAATCCGTGGGAGGGAAGGAATGGAGAAAAGTCTGCTACCATTATTGGATTGAAGGAAAACCCTAGATAAGGGTATGGGGAATGGTATGAAGAAATAAATAGTGTTGGGAGAGTTGAGGGAGTGCAGCGCCATCCTTTATAGTCCTTCAACATGTATTTGTACCCTTTTTATTCTTTCCTATATGTTTTTCACACTCTAGTTGCGGGACTATAGATGCATGAATGTGATGTTTTCTCCTTTTTTACATTTCAACATTGAATGGGCTTGGAGATTAGTGTGTTCAAATAATTATGTAACTCAAATTCCTCTTTTGTGTGTTATATTCATTATTGGTGCTAGTCACGAGCCCCTGACCTATTGAAGGCAGGCTTGGGGTAGTTGTCTCTCAAGCCCCTTCAGGTCAGGCCATGATAGTAAAAATAATGAAATTTTAATATAAACCAATAAAAAATCTGTCATATGTTTTATTTGTCTTAATACTTTGTTGAAAAATTTAAATCACAGAAACAATACTAATTTTATATTTTTTAAAATTTTTTTCTCGATTTTTCTATTACATGTACAAGCATTATGTCAACATTACATAAGCCTTTAAGTTAACAGTTACACCACTAAAAACTGAAAATAAATTACTATAATCAATATAAATAAATAAACCATGAACGGGTGGTTAAAGAGAAATATACCATGGGATATAATATTTTAAAGAGAGGTGTTGAATTTATGTGTGTTAACACTCACCAAGAATAGGTGGTCAACCAAAAATTATGTGGTAACCCAATGTTAATATTTTCAATCTCAAGGTTGTGTATTTCATGAGTTTCATTTACATAGATTAAGTTAATGTTTATAGAGTGAGTAAAACATTTTAAAATATTTTATTATATAATTGGGTCTATAAGGTGTATCTTTCCCTTTTCAAGGGACAAATTTTGATCCCTAAAATAATTTTTCATCACTTTTTCCTTTTTTTCTATAATTTTTATTTAATCTAAAATTCATAATGATTATGAAATAAATTATTATCTTTTACCCCACCCACACTTTTTAGGTTTCCATCCCATAAAAGTGTTGGTATGAATCAATGAAGTTTATAGTCTTCCATTTTTGACCATATAAATATTTGTTTCTTAATATCATATATCTTGAACCAGGATGTTTCTCATAGATTTTTGTCATATTAATCTTATAAAATGGGTAATTTATACTTTGATATCATAGAGATTTATTTAAGGGTTTATTTTACTATACAGTAATTGATATCAAACAAAATAGCATCTAATTGTGTATGGTCATGGGGAATGAACAAAAATGTATTGAAGTTGTTTGTTTTGTGAAAGAGATAAATGTCCATAAAAGAGTTGATTATCGTTAAAATAAGTAATATTTTCTAATATGAAAAAGTTAAACCTATAAATATGAGGGACTATATTCCTAGGTAAAAAATATTTTGTCAACAAGTGGGTTTACGGGTGAATATGCATACAGTTTAATTTTGTAAAACTTGGATCAAAAATTTGATTTTTAGTTGTCATAGAAAATAGGCCAACGTAGTAATATTAATTTATGATTATACAATATGAACTATGATTGTTATTATAGTATATATTTAATAATTTTTAAAAAATTACTTTTCTATTTAAGGTTATATAGATTTCACCAATATAGTTCTCATTGTTTAATGTTATATAAATTCTATTAAAATCACACCTAAAGTTTATGATTATAAAACCTAGAATAAGATTAATTATTGATGTTTCACTCACTAAACTATAATTGAAACTATCCATACATAACTTTGAACTGAATCTAATTCCAAGATGAATTACCTTGGGGGATAAAGATAAGTAATATAGTTAATAGTAGAATTTGATGTATTTTTATGAAATATTGACATAAACAAGTGAATATCCACCAATTATTAGTTTAATATTTAGTCACAATGATCTATAATCCACTTTCTCTATTACACCTTGAATTTTACAAATCCTTTGGGATGTCAGGATTAGTGATTATATTGATATATTTAGCTCAAACATCAATTTTTGTGTTTTTATTCAAATAAAAACATTAAATCTAAAATCACCTATAATGAAGTGATAATTGATAATATTTGTGGGTAGTTTAATTTTATACAATTTATAACATATTTGGTGTATAATGTATTACTGAGATATATCTCAAACCAATTTTATGATGTTTAAATTATAAAAACATGTACTCTCTCTAATCATATAGTTAGGAAGTACCCAATTAATTTTATAATTATGTTGGTATTTTTTGTCAAATGTATTTAAGAAGAATAAAAATTTCAAATATATTTTTATAGATTTTTTTTTGTTTTTATATTTTTTTATGAGTCATTAGGTTATAAGAAAAAACTTTATAAAACTTTTAATAACCACAAATGTGTCATCTAAAATTTCAAAAATCTGTGTATGATTAAATAAAATATAAAAAATATCAAGTAAAAACAATATAAAGCCAACATATGTATATATAAAATTATTAAATGGTTAAATAAGATTAGTATGAATCTCATGCATGAATAATATCGAGATAATGTTTGAAAACGTTGAATATTTTTATGATTAAAATAGTGCACTTTTCTCTAAAATAAAAATAATATGAATGCTCAATCTAAAAATATTAATTCAAATCATTTATATGAATATGTTAAAATATCAAAATAATCTATATTAATAACTTAAATTCCACATATTATTTTAAAATCTATAAAACATTAAATACATACCACAAAAGAATTATTTTCGGGATTTTTTTTTTAATTTTTTAATGTTTTCAATGGTATTTTGTGACGATAATTAAATGAAAATTATCATGAAAATTTAATGAGATAATTTCAATTATTTTTCAGGAGTTTTAAATGTGAATATTGCTTTTATTTATTTATGAAATTTTTTAATTATCCACTACTAAGCTTATAATAAAAGGGGGGAAATATAATAAGAGGAAAAATCATAAATTTTTTCCAATTTTAAAACAATTTAAACTAACCATATGATTATAATTATTTAAATTAAGAATTGATAATTCAATATTTATAATGATATTTTAATAATTACTATTTGAGAATCACCAATGTACTATTTATATTTAATGAATATTTTGTATGATTATATTTTTGAATAGAGTAGTCATATCCATGATCAATAATTAAAAGTCTCATAGAAGATATATTTATTTATATTTATTCATTTTTAATTATACATAAAATATAACCATATAATTTGGATTTCAATATAAATAAAATCACCCCTATATAAAAAAATTCAAGATAAACTTGTTGTTCGGAAAGAATTTTGGGATATTAATGAATACTACCCTTATTGTATTCACGTTATCATATTAGTAAATCATTAATGGACTTGAATTCACTAAACCTGGTCACCACATCTGGTACATACCTTATTAATATCTATCCCTCACTTTATACTGATGTTGGGGATAATTTTTGAATGAAATTATAAAAGAATGAAACACTGATTTAGCCCGCCCCATATAGAGTCACTGAATATGAATCCTTTGAATATAAATTTGCATTATAGTATTCTAGGTTTCAAATTAAGTATATAATTTTAGTGTATGAAATGATAAATACCCAGTTTTTTTCTATAGTAAAGGCATAACGACTTTTGATTGAAATAAATGTAACAGATATATTAATATAAAAATTACTTATCTTTTTTCAATTTTTTTAAAGGACATCAATTCTTACCCTATTGGTATCATGCCTATTATGAATTATCTTCTTATGAAATAATTTAAAATTAGATATTAATAATTTTTGAAAAATAATGGAATTATTCTTTATTCCACTATATGAATAATGAGTTTACCGGAAAGATGGAATTTATAACTAAAATGGGATTTTTTACAAAATTCAAAATATTTAGGAAGGTAAAGTGAAGGTCAAATAATACAAATATGAAATTTATAAAGGAATTATTGAATATACAATGTTACATGGTGATGAAATCACTGATTAATGTTTTATAAGAGATAATTAAATTTGAAGAAACATTTTAATCATTTTGGAAATATTGAATGAATCAATTTCTGTTAAAAAATCTAATAAAGATTCTTCAAGATGGGCTTGACTCCAAACATTTCCTATAGAATTCATAGATTCAAAAAAAATCTCTCTTGGTGAGATATATTTTATATATTTTTCATTATATATGAGAATGGATCATGTATTCAAAAAAATATCAATTAAGAGAAAGAAATTACATTCAAAGTAATGTTCAAGATTAAAATATAGGAGATGAAATTATAGTTTTTTATGGATCTTAAGATGACAAGGAACATGACAAGGATACTAAAAAGACAATTTCTCTCAGATTGAATGTTTTTATAAAAGTATGATTAATATAATAAGGTTTTAATCAAATAAAGTTTTATATTTATATTGGATTTTGGAATTTTATAGTTGATTATCCAATTAAGTAGGCTGTTTTTATAGAATATAATGAGAAAATGAAAGAGGAAGTGGAAAAAATATAAAAAAAGTTTGATGAGAAGAATAAAATTTCGAGTATTAGGTAAAGGAGTTTATTGAATTTATAGGAAATAAGTATTTATTCACAATGTAGTTATTCAAAAGATGAATTGATTATTGGAAAATGTAAAACATTCATGGAATATATTGAAATGAATTAATAAAATTCATGTAGTGATGAGGTGGATAAAGGAAGCTATAATTAGCATATTTTGAAAGGAGAATAATAATATTTACTTTGTAAAAACCCTAACCCCATTAATTATATCAGGAAAATAAATAAAAATTCAATGAAATTTATAGTATTTGAAGTAGTGTTACTCATGAATAAATTTTTATATGTTGAAAAAATCACGACTCAATGAGTTAATGCAGTTCAAATTTTTTGGGAGACTATAATTAAAAAGATTATTCAAATTAAGGTGAACCAAATGATTTTCAGTAAGGATTTCTTATTTTGGGAAATATTTCGGAAAGATCAGGGAAGATTATGAAAATTGTTTTCAAATAAACATTAAATCATAAAATAATGCTAAGAGTGTTATAAAAATTGGAAAGGTGAAAAATTATCAGATAGAATATAAATATATTAAATCACTTCAACTAGTAGTTTTGGTTATAAAATTAATTTTGTAAATTTTAGTTTATTAATAAATTAAGATAAATCCATTCCTATAAAAATGATGTGAATTTTATTGTTATATGCAATATTTTTCTATATACAAAGTAAAAAATAATATTAATTAACACCATGATATTAAAAAAATATGTATTGGATTTATATTATAATGAAGAGAAATTATTATATTTTTATTAAAATTTATATAAAGATTTTAATAATAAAAATAATTCTTTCTTATACAACATTTCATTTCTGTAGAGGAATATATAGTTTGAATTTGAGAGGGTGTTATCCCTTATTAGTAGGAAACATCATTGCATACAAGAAAGATATGGATGATTGTAATTTTAAAATAAAGAGTCCAAAAAATACAAATATTTAGATGAAGTGTGTGAATTATTTGAAATGAAATTGTAGTTCATTGAATAAATAATCTCACTAATTTTAGAATAATTATAGGAAATTGATGGAGTTACATAGCTATAAAGAAGTAGAAAACAAAAAAAAACATTTTTACTAGTTGATTATTATAAATGAAAAAAATTAAAAGACATGGATCCCTAATAGTGTCTATTACTCTAATATTATAGGAGATAAAAATAAATTCAAAAGTAAATACATTATTGAAGGTGGTTTAGTACCCATTGAAAATTAATGTTTAATAAAAATAAGGGATTGGGCATGGTCAAGATTGAATCTCAGAAGATGAAGTATAACGATGTTTTGCATTGTGATGGGATCAAGAATAATATATTAAGTGTTATCATACTATATTAGAGTGTGATTAATGTTTTTTAAATATAAATAACTCAATTAAAAAATTATTATTGGAAAGATTCTCACTAATGTATCTGGGATCCATTGTTATCTATTTAAGAATGGAAACAAAAGTGAAAAATTTTATTTCTATCAAAATTATGTGAAAAAATATTCACTATATAAATATGGGACATATTGTATATTAATCAATAGTAAAATATCCATAGAAAAATATTTGAGGGAATTAACCGTACTAAAATATTAATAAATATTGATTGTGTGACTTTTATAAATGAAAAATAGTACAAGGACATCATAAAAGAGAGAAGAAAAAAATCCAAAATTCCACATGAACATATTATTAATAATTTATGTGGTCTAAAGAGAAATTATTCATATAATTTAGAGCATTATGTCATTATTGTTTTCCATTATTTTAGAATATTAGAGAATATATTATTTACGAGACATGATTTTTTAGGTAATAATTTTTTTTTAAAAACATATAATATTTTTTAGAACAATAAAAGAACTATTTTTGAAATATAAAAAAATATGTAATGGGACATAGTATTCAAGTAATAAAGTTGAATAATATCTCTGTATTTTTTTATGTATGATAAAAAGAATATTACACACAATATTAAAATGATGTTTCTTTATGATATAAAAGAATCCTTCATTAAATTGGAATGACTAGGTTGGATGAATTCAAACTCTAATAAATAACTTATAGATATGATATTATGGTTAATAGTATAATTCAAAAAAGATGTTTATTGAGACCAACATAAAATATTAATGCAAATGAGAAGTTATACAGGGATAAACTTTAAGGATTTTTTTTTATAATTTCATAAATAATGAAATAAAAAGTGTAGACCTAACATGTCACACCCCTCCCCTCAATGTGTCCCCCTCCTAGTCTGAAAATGGGAGATGATAGATAGAGAAACCTTGATTCGCTCCTCTAGTAGGCCCCGGGATGGTGACTACCACCAAGTGTATAATAAACTTGCAGATGAGAGACATTACCCTATAAGAGAAACACATGCGATAGATAGAGACAAGATAGACACCAACCGACCCTTTCTCATACTACAATATGAAATAAAACCTTGTACACAAATGTAATTTCATGTAAGAAGTACTACAACTAAAAGAAAAAATTGCAAGCATGAAATGAAAGTAAAGACAACAACAAGAACAATTCCCAAACAGATCCTACATAAAACAATCTAGTAGTAACCGACCTGATATCCAACCTTATCCAATTAAAATAAAATAGTTGATGTATACGTATGGTGAGAATAACAATATAAATAGTCGGATCCTCCCCAGAGACACTCATGAAAAACTAATGAAAACATGCTAAAGCACAATGAACAACAAATAAAACTAGCTCGTCACATACTAAGTTCCGAACCTCTCCATGGATACTCTAACCAAGTATCTCTATTAAGATAATGTTATTTAATAATAAATAACAAAGGTACCCCACCACCACTTCTCAACTGCTTTTCAGCTTTTCCCCAACATCACATGTCCTAATCATCTCTCTCCAAAATGGCTATTCCAAAGACAAATAAGATAAGCAGCACAACATGCATCTAGTGAAAGACACCACCACATCCGCCTAACCAAAATTTCCCTGGTAGTTTCTAGGATCCACCACATCTCTTATAACCTATATCATACATTGGGTATTATTCCTCAAGCCATCGTAATGCTTACATCGAGTGAGGATCCTCAATCCATAAAATCCTATACATGTTATAACTGTAGTATTAATTAGGAAACTATATCGAGAATATGTGTGTGTGAAATAACCACAACCTATTACAGCTCTCTACACACATATAAGGGATAAAATAAACTTTTTTCCTACCACCACATGTAACTACCGAGAGAATAGAGCAGGGCCAAATGGGGAAGTCAGCCATCCATCCTCCCATCCGGATGTTGGGGAAAACACCCCCAAGGTTCAAAATTCTTAGGGTTTTAGTTTCCCTAATTGATATGGAAGAGTAGTGTATAGAAATAAAAAAAATAATAGGATATAATATAGATCACAACCACACTAAGGGCATAACCTAGTCTCAGGCAGAACTGCAGCTAACGTCTCTCGAAATCCTGACTTCCACTACTAAGACTAGATATCATATATGTACAAAAATATTTAAAGAGATACATTAAATTAATTTATCTATTTTTATTAGTTTTAATTTACATTAATCAATTCCTAACCATTAATCAACCATTAAAAACATCCACATTTTATTACATTAGCATCAAAACAAAATTCCATGACATCCTAGAATAACAAAATTGAGTCAACAATTTCTCAGAATTATAGCTTTATCATTTAATACCAGGAAGCTCTAACACCATGGGTTAAAAATTTATTCATTTATTTTACAACATTACCAATTTCTATATTTCTGGGTATTATAGAAAAATTATAAGCAAATAAATAGAAGGGGATCAACAAGGTTAGTAGAAGAACTATATGTTGAGTCTTTTCTTTATTTATAAGGAACATAGACCCATGAATCCACTAGAATATAAACCCAAAAAGAATGTGGCATACCCCTCACGTGTTCCCCTCCATTAGAAGGAGAGTAAGAAAAACAATCTACTTCAATGATTGGGTAAAGTTAAGAATATAAAAAAAACAACAGATTCAATAAGAATACAACTTTCATATCAATGGTAAAGCCCAAATTCAACCCATTTCATCATCCCTAATGTCCTCCTTGATACCACATGTATATATTGATGCATCTCACCACTCTAGATGTCAAATCCTAAAACCAAAACAGGGCCTCCCTACCCCACATAACACAAGACTCGTATCCAAAGAGCATCACATGAAGTAAGAACAAACATCTCAATGGGTTCTCATCCTCAATACGAGGCATTCCTCCTTCACACACACTGAGCTCTAACAGATCTAAATCATAAGGCACTTGGCCTTTATAAGAATTTGGGCAATTTAGGCCCTACAAAATCATTAAATTTATCACACAATAGACTCTTATTCAATCTTTCATTAACTGATTCATTATTCATGAGTTCCTCTTATAGGAATCCTAAATAAAAAAGCTATCCCAATATCTGAAACATTAATTAAGAAAATTATTTAACATTACTTTAGTTATATTTTCAACCATAATAAACATGAATCAGGTTCATTAACCAATTCAATTGAACCTGAATATCTACATCAATTTTATTAAAATAATATTACAATAACAATAATTAGATTCATTACACATGCCTATTTATCTTTTAGAAAAATAATTATCAATTACTTACAACTTTATATTCATTACCACTTTCCATCAAGGATTTCATGATAAATCAAGCGAGGCGTAGATATCACACTATGAAGAAAATGAAGAGTCAAAAATTTATCATAGGATAAAGTAACAACATCACTATGTGATCGATACCAATTACTTAATTCGGTTCAAGTATTTGATTAAGTCAATTTTATTATGATCCAAGGGGATAAATTATGCTAACTCTATAATTATCGATGTTTTTTCACATGAGAATAGACCATACAGTAGATCACAACCACCTACCCCACAACAACTTCATCCACTTGAGGATGATTCGGTACAACCACAACAATCAACAATTAAGAAAAATTTGTTAGAAACATGTAGATCACACGCCATCACATATAAAGAAGAAATAGGAGTAAACAGATCATATAAACTGCAAAAAACAGAGGTATATCATATCTTATATAAAATACATATTGCTACAGATCAAAGGAGTGAGATAGAGATCATCCCTTGATGAAGGAATCTCAAAAACCCTAAAGAGAGGGTTGTTGGGTCACTCGGGGTCAAGGGAGATCCACTACGGCCTTAGGATTTGACAAAAATCGAGCAGTTGGAAAACACATAAAACATAGAGCATGGGGGTATTACATTGTGTGAAAGAACCTTTCACATCTTGTAAACCTCAGGTTTCATGTTTCTCTAAAAAACACGTCGCCTCCACACATTATTTTATTTTTTAGCCCCTGACATATATCACACCATGAATCCCTCATTCACACCATGTAAATGTCATCATGTTGTGTAGTTTACTAGGAAAACCCGTGAAATAAGATATCACATAATGTAATTATGTTACACAATGTGTAATCGCCACTTTCTATCTTTTACATAACTAAACATCTCTAAACTTCTTCCAAGCCTCCTCTAATCACTTTGATTTTCAATAACAGGAAAAGGGTAGATCCAGACAGATCTGGACCCTTACATCAGATCCATCTCAAAAAAATATCATCCTTAAGAATCTAAAACTAACTGAGATACGAAAATGAAAGGGAGTCATCCTAACAACCACCCCATGAGATACCTCTGAAAGCTTACACCACTACAAGATCCCACCCCCTCAAAAGAGGAACAAGTGAAAAACCATGCAACAACCTCAACCAGAACCTAAACACTCTCCCGAGTGAGAAACCTATCACAATAGATAAAGCCACAATAAGAAATAAGAAAGAGTAATCTCATAAATGGAGGGGGTATACAACCTCCAAATGAACAAAATTATAAGAGAAGAGCTGAACATTATATAGCTTGGGGTACTGAGTGCGTATCTGCCACTCACATTCCTTGGTACTCTCCTACAAGCCACTATGCTGCCACAAGACACAAACCAATGGGATAAAACACTCACACAAAACATTCTCCTAGAAGTTTTGGTTATCCATAGGATGTTCCTCAAAGTTCACATCATCGATAACATCGATATCACCCCAGTCGATGATGTAAGAGTCATAATGAAGAAAATGACGGAGCCACGACACATGAAAAACATCATGTATCCAGCTCATATGAGGGGGAAGTGCTACTCGATATGCCACAAATCCAATATGATCCAACACCTCGAATGGCCCAGAAAACTAGGGAGAAAGAATATGATGACGAACAAACATGCACTACCAATGATGTGGATTCACCTTTAGTAACATGTGACCCCTAAGACCAAACTCCATAGATCACCTCCTATAGCAGACAAAGGATTTTTGACTATCCTGTGCTACCTTCATCCTCTCACAAATCACCTGAAACTTCTCTGTCGTATTCTGTACCAGTTCTGTCCTAGGAATTTTTAACTCCCTGACCCCAGTCTATAAAAAAGGAGAACATCAAGGTCGGAAATACTAGGATTTAAATGGAAACATAATGATGGTGTTGTGAAAACTACTATTTTAAGAGAACTCCACCAAGGGCTGATGCCTCATCTACAAACCTCCAAAATCCACGACACAAGAGTGCAACATTTCTTTAATATTATGGATGGTACTCTCTATTTGACCATCCTTCTACAGATGAAATGAAGTGAAAAGACCTAGATGAGTACCAAAAACATACTGGATACCTCTCCACACCCTTGAGGTAAAATAAGGATCTCGATTAGAAATGATTATCCTTAGGACTCCTTGGAGTTTCACCACCTCCTATAGATATTTCCTTGAAAAAACCTCCAATGAGCTCAATTCCTTGATCTCTATAAAGTGGGATTATCTCTTCAAAAAATCCACTACCACCCATAGAGTATCATATCCTCTCTGAGGTTGAAGTAAATTGGTAACAAAGTACATCGATATGTCCTCCCACTTACACAGAGGAACATCTAATGGATGGAGAAATCCACCCTAAACATGGTGCTTGGACTTCACCTTATGGAATATCTATGATTGAGAAAAAACCTTGCAGCTGCACACTTTTACCTAGGCCACCAAAACTGGATCCTAAAATCTCCATACATTTTCAAAATGCCAGAATGTACTACTAAAGGCAGAAAATGTAACTCTATGAGAATTATCTCTTGTGACGACAATGTTACAAAAAATCATTACCTAAAACCACACCTAATGTTTTTCATCCTCACAGAAACAATTAGGGGCCATAGCAAAAAAAACTCGATTTCTCAAGACCTCCACCTCAAAATCCTCCAATTAGGAATCTTTTACCTGATGCATCAGAGATGACTACAACGTCATCTGGGAAATACAATCTCTAGCCTCAACTTCTTTAATATCTATATGTAATGCTAAAATCTCTTCCATCACTCACTAGGAATCACATGATTCATGCACAACACCACTACGTGAATTCCTGCTCATCCCATTTTCTAAAACATTCCCCTTTACATGTGTTTTTAAAATTTTGAAGGCGTAATACTATAATAACTCCATCCGCTGACATTTTCTCAAGTTCAATTCATGCTGGTATAAAATGTACCTTAGGATATAATGATTAGTGAATACATCAAAACACTTGAAAATGAGGTAATGTATCCAAAACATTAGAAAAAACACCACTATTTCCATCTTGAGATTATGCATGGAATATTTACATTTGTGGGGATTGAACGACTGAGACCCAGAAGAAACAAGAAATCTCAGCTATATAAAAACACAGCCTAACCCCAAACATGAAGTATCACAAAAACCTAAAACTGAACTCTTTCTGATGGAAGAAAAATAACTGGAGCACTGACCTAATTCTCCTTCAGATACTCAAAAGCTACCTATCACTGATTAGTACCCATGAATTACTATTCCATTCCATCCAATATTGTCATAGGAGTCTCAACTCAAGATAAATTGGCTATGAACAACTTATAATAGCCTACAAGGCCAATAAAACGTCACAATTCTGCCCCTGTCTTGGGGATTTACCAAGACACAACTCTTTCTATGATAAAAAAAATACATAGATACTCCCTACTAGGATATGACATGCACCAAGAAATAGACTTCTCAAAAACAAAACACAGGCTTCGTAAACTTACATTATAGTTTCTCATGATGAAGAACTCATAGCATGACCCGAAGATGCTCTGCATTCTCTTCCTCAGATACTGAGTATAGAAGGATTTCATTGATGAAAACCACCACAAACGTATCCAGTAACTCACAAAACACAACATTCATTAACTACATGAACACTGATGGGGTATCCATCACACCAAATGACATCACAATGAACTCATAATACCTATGACAACAACGAAAATCAGTCTTTGGGATATACTCATCACTCATATATGTATGATGATATCCTAATCGTAAATTCATCATTGATAACCAACATTCACCAATATATTGATCAAATAAATCATCAATCCATGGAAGAAGATAGTGATTCTTAATTTTCAATCACTTCTAGAAATGATAATCGAAACGAAACTGCACATGAGAATTATCATTCATTAAGAAAAAAATGGGTGCACCCCATGGTGACAAGCTTGGGCGAAAAAAATCACACTAAAATAGACCATCAAGGTTTATACATAGCTCTCATAACTCTGAACGAACCATCTTATAGGGAGACATGAATATTGGAGGCACAATTGGCTATAGATTGATCCTGATTTCAATCTCTTATGAAGGGGGTAATTCTACAAACTCTTCTGGAAATACATGACAGTACCCTTCCATGACCTGAGGAAAGGCCAACTACTAAGCCTCCTTTGAATTCAAAGTTACCGTATCAATTAAGGATAAAAAAGGAAAAAACATGTTTATGACCCATCGAAGGGTCTCGCTCACCAACAAACATTGCTGGATATCCATCAACATTGAAGAACGCAACCTACCTCTAGATGTAATCCCCAATAGAATACAAAAAATACAACCAATGCATGCTAAAGATGACATCAAATGGTTGTAATCATAAACATATAAAATTATTCCCAAGAGAGGTGATTCCCTAGCACTAGATCATAGACTCTACATACTATAGAAAAGCCATCTCGACCTCCAATTAGCGTAGTCAATTCCAATAGCACTAGAAGCCTCTCTACCTCAAGTCCCAATGTATGGAAAAGGGCAGGTTATATAAAGGAGCTCATCACTCCTAAATCAAACATGGAAAGCAACAAAGTAAATAAAAATATAAGGGTACCTCGAATGATGCATGGGTCATATGGTTTTGGAAACTAAAATACATGAACATGACCGGGACCAACTCCATGGCCCCACAGACCCAGATGACGACCACCTCCATGGATGATATAAACTCTTTGATTATGCAAAGTATACTTGGGATATATTATACATTCTCTATCTACTCATTGTTGATAAAAAGCTTGTGCAACTTACTACTACTGTCTTAGTGAAAACTATCTCAATGGAGGAACCTATAGTGAAACACATGGCATATGATGGCTTCTCAAGATGTTTGGGAACTCATGGGTGATGACCTCAGAGTCCCCAAGAAAAAAAGCAAATAATTTTTTTATCACATGCCTTATATTTTTTTCCCTTGGAGAAATGGGACATTAATAGATGAGACATACCCTCGACTGAATGGAAACTAATCTACCCTAAAAACTAGCAACCCCAGACCATTGCTCTACTTAGTGAGTAATAATGACGACTCAAATATCATTATTATCTGATTCTGGATAACATCTTCTCGATGACCTCCTCCATCACTAGCATGTCAAAATATGTTGTTAGCATAAATGGGGTGACCTATCACTGGATCTATATATGAAAATCCACCTTGAAATACCTTTCGCTGGCCTCATCTCCAAGAAATATCTCTGAAGCATATCATAGAAGGTTCATAAAATGGATCCCAAAATCTCACACACTGGAGCTGCCCTATTGATGGGTTATTAGATCTTAAGGACTGGTAGTCTTCACAATAAAAAAAAGAAACTCAAGCCTGAACTAGTCTCAGAACTTCTCCAATGAAACTACCAACTACTCGCAATATCCATAGAATAATAGCCACCATTTCCTCACTACCCCACACTGCATCGTCACAACCCATTATACCTAGTGGTGTTTCTGAACATAGATTTAGCTAAAATATATCTCATCCTATTCCAATGAGTCTTCTATTAAATCATATGAAATGGATCCCTCATTCTTCTATAGACTCTGGTTCTGAAATTCTTGGAGTTTCCTCCTCCTAGTGTCGTCATCGCCAACCTCTACTCTATGGTGATCTACTGGCGCAACCTACTGGGAAACTTCTACGTGAACCTGAAAAGGATGTCATTCAGGAGCTATACATGAAAAAGGAAAAATATTTAGGAATCCTAATCATGGAATATTGAATACATTAACATTAATTAAATGTTTTCTTTTATTCATTTTAGGTTAACCTACCCAAAGTTTGACAGATTCAAATACAAGAACAAAGAGGAATGCTGTATAGTCCTTTCCTAGGTCTCTACCCTACAATAAGTTTCAATTCATTTTCTAGCCACTATATAATTCATGTTCCGTGCATCAGATCATAGGTTCCCCAAAATACCCTTGTCTCAGCCAGTATCATGTGTTTACAATGCTTCATAAACTTAGCTGACACCATTTCCATACAATCTCATGGAACCTCACTTTTACCTACCTCTAAAATACCACTTATCCCTTAACCAGAGTCTCTGATACCACTATATCATGACCCTATCCTCAAAAAGTGTACCCCTGTTAGATAGGAAATGGGAGAAGAGAGATATTGACCCCCTGAGTCCCACCATTATTAGACCTTGGGTCTATGAGTAGCACCGAGGGTATAATGAAGATGCAGATGGGAGGCATTACCCTCTAAGAGAAACACATGCATAAAGGAGAGATAATATTAACACCAAAAGACCCTAATAATACCACAATATAAAATAAACCCAAGTACACAAATGTAATGTTATGCACGAACTACTATAATTGAAAGAAAAAACTACATGTACAAAAATAAAGTAAAGAAAAAAGTGACCTTGAATCCCTAACAACTCCTTCAAAACAGAAGCTAGTAGTAACCAAACTGATCTCCAACCTTCTCCAACTAACCTAAAAACACATTATATATATGTAGGGTGAGTATAATAGAATACTTAGTAGGATCCTCTCTAGATCCTCTCATGTAAAAGTAATGAATGCATGCTAAAACATAATAAACAGCAAGTGAAACTAGCTTTTCACCTAAATAGGCATACCAAGTTCCTAGCCTCACCATGGTTACTCTAACTAAGTATCAAATAAAAGACCATATTATATAATAATTAATATCAAGGGTGCCCAGATACCACTTCCCCACTTGTTTTCTGATTTTCCCCAACATCGCATGTAGTTAGCATCTCTCTCTCAAAAGGCTAGCATGAAGATACTTGGGTGAATCACCACAATATGCACCTCATTCAACATAGCTCCACATCCAAATAATAAAAAGTAACAAGTTAGTTTCTGGGACACAACACAGCTCATATAATGTGTATCATAATTTAGGATTTATTCCTCAAGCCATCACATCCCATACACAATGTGAGGATCCTCAATCCATCAAAGACTATACACATTATACCTATTGTAGTCCTTAGGAAAATATATCTAGAATATATCTGTGTGAAATAAACACGAGCCCTTAAACCCCTCTACAAACATATAAGAGGAAACAAACCAACATACTTTCCAGCACAAGTAACTACCATGAGAAGAGAGTGGGTCCAAAGGGGGTAATCACCCATCCATCCTCCCACTAGGATGTTGGGAAAATACCCCCAGGGCTCAGAATCCTCAGGTTGTCAGTTTCCCTAACCGATATGATACAGTATCATACAGAAAAACAAAAATCAAAAGATATAATATTGCTCAAAGCCACACAAAGGGAATATCCCAATCCTAGACACAACTACATCTAATGTCTCTCTGAATCCCAGCTGCCACTACTAATACTTGGCATCCTATAAGAACCCAACCATTTATAGAGCTAAATTGAATTACTTTATCCCTTTTTATTACTTTCAATTTATGTTAATTAATTTTTAACCATTACTTAACCATTTAAAACTAACACATTTCGTTTCATTAGAAATATAAAAAATTTCTATGCCCTCAAGGTATAACCAAACCGAGTTCACTATTTATAAGAATTATGACATCATCATTGCATCCTAGCAAGATCCAACACCATGGGTTAAAAATTTATTCCTTAAATTAACAACATTACCACTTTTTATATTTCCAAGTATTATAGGAAAATATTCTATTCTATGAAACAAAAGCAAATCAACACATTGAGTTGGTGAACTACTGGCTGAGTCTTTTACACCTATAGTATGAGAATAGACCCATCCAACCATGAAAATCTAAACATATAAATAATGTGGAATACCACATGCATCTTTGACTCTCTTGGAAATAGAGTTAGAAAAACCTTCTTCCTCAATCAGTGGGGAAATTAAACAAGTTCACAAACAATACACTAAACAAGCATCCAAATTTTATATCAATAGGTAAGACCAACTTCAACATGTTCTATAATCCCTAATGTCCTCCCCGACACCACATGCATAAAATATGGAATCTAAATACTCTCGGGGTCAACGGATTCCACAAAAAATGGGAATCCCTACCCCACATATGAAAGCAACCCATAAGACTTAGTTGTATTAGGCTCACATCACATTTAGGTATCCCTTTTGCACATTCCAAAATTCTTGTATCCTGGGTGCATCACAAGCAGTAGGAACCAACATAGAAATGGGATATATGCCCCACATCAAGGCATTCATACTTTAAACACAATGATATCTCATAGCTCTAAAGTATAAGGCACTTGGGTTTTATAGGAATACAAGAAAATGAATAAAAATAAAGGAATTATCTTTACCACAGAACTGGTTATTATTCCATCTTGAATTAACTTATTCATTATTCAATGGTTCCAACTATGATCAACCTAAAAAAACAAGCGATCACAGGTTATAAAAAATTAATTAAACAGTTAATTTAACATGCCTTTAGTTATTTTATCAACAATAATCAACAAGATTCAGGTTAAATAATCAATTTAATTGAACATGTATATCTACATCAATTTGATTGAAAAAAATTTCAACAACAACAACCAGATTCATTAAACATGACTCTTTATATTTTATCCATATAATAATCATTTAAATACTAATATATATTCTTTAAAAATTTAAATCAATAAATACCTAAAAAATCATGTAAGGTATAGATATCACACTGTATATAAAATTACTAGGAAACTCGTTATCATGGGATAAAGTAACATCATCACTATGGGATCAATACCAGTTCATTAATCTAGTTCATGTATTTGATTATGAAAATCTCATTGAAATACAAGGGGATATATCATTATAACTCTACAATTTCACGTAAAAAAATTAAGAAGCATAAAATCTTCAACCTCAAAAGGTTTTCAATGTTCTTATCTTGAGAATGAACCACATGATAGATCATGATTGCCACCCACGAAATAACTGCATCTTCCTGAGGATGTCTTGACACAATCTCACTAACCAACAACCAAGAAAACAATGTTGGAAACATAGAGATCATGAAAAATATCATGGGAAGGATAAAATGGAGGATATATATCAAATAAACAACAAGAACTAAGGTATACCGTACATTATATTGATGAAATATTTCTGTAGATCGAAGTAGAGAGATATGGATCGTTCCATGAAGAAGGAATCCTAAAAATACAGAAGAGTGGGTTGTCGGGTCACATAGGGTATAGGAAGAGTGGATATAGAATAAGGTTTTGATAAAAATCCCTACCAACTTGAAAACATTTAAAATATACAACGTTGGGGTATTACACAACATGAAATCCCATTTCACTTTGTGTAACCCTCAGGTTTCAGGTTTCACCAAAACAAAAGTTAGCTAATTTGTTTATTTTATTTTTCAGAAACCGATGTATTTCACGCTATGAATCCCTCTTTCATGATGTGTATAGGGAATTATGTCCTGAATATTCCTTGGAAAACCTGTGAAATAGGATTTCTTATCATTTAGTTAAGTTACATGATGTGTAATACCCCCTTTCTAGGTTTTATTCAATAAAGCTTATCCAAACATATTATTTTTCTCATATTAAAACTTATATATTTGAAAACACACAAAAAATTGATCAACACGGATCCGAGACCTTTCATGATAATGATTTATAATAGTGAGGATGACGGAATATTTGTAGGCTATTCATCAAATGAAAGAGGTTACAATTGCTAAAAAAGATTTCATACGATGTTTAACTTCTATGATATGATTATATTTTAAAATAAACCCAATTTTAATTATCTTCTTGAAGAAATAAAAGTGCATAATGATGAATATTTAATGAAAAATGATTAATATTTTTGTGAATATGAAGATATAAATGATTAATTAAATACAAATATTGATTCATATTATACCCATAATGTTAAAATTGATCATTAAAATTATACAATATATAAAAAATAAAAAAACAATGGTCGATAAAATATCCTTATGAATAAGGAGAATCTAGTGAAAATATAAATAAGGATGATATTTTATTTTAAAAAAAATATAGTTTCATAAGTTTCACCTCACCATGTTGATGAAGTAGTAAAAAAAATTAGTGTATTTATTATATGTATGTAGAGATAGAATATATTGAAAACGATTTTACATGGAATCTTATTACATGACCAAAAAGAAATAAAATATTAGAATCCAATTGGATTCTAATAAATAATCTCACTAAAAAGGTGAAATTTCATGAAAGAAATCCATATTGGAGTTCAAAATGTACTCTAATTTTGACAGAGTTATCTTTTATGAAAAATTTACATGTTTTTCATGAAATGAGGATATCTGAATGATCAAATATATTTCAAAACACAAAACATTCATACTTTATCCAATGGATATAAAATCACTATTCATCAGTGGAGATCTTGGGGAAGATGTTTATATTGAGTAATCTAAATTTTTTAGCCTTGATAATGATGAAATTATGATTAGAATATTAAATAAATAAATTTAGGTTTTAAGAAAACCCTATAGCTCCTAGTAATCAATAATTTGAAAATGTTTTATGGGGATGGATTTGGTCAAAGAAATAGTTTACAATATCCTATATTTTAGAGAAATGATAATATTTACTCTCATTTTTAATATATAAAATTATGATATAATATTTAGTTGATATGTAATATAACTTTGAGATGTTTGTAATTTAAATAAAGAGGCATTTTAATATGCTAATTCATGGAGAGAGGAATTGTTTGGTATTAAAAGTTGGATTGAAAGTGAATATTATTTATATTCATAATAAATATGATATGATGAATTTTTTATTAAATTTTTCATCAGTGAAACTAAATAATCAACCAATAAAATTAATATATATTTATAGTTGAGTAATGATGTAGTATGGGAATGTAGGAATCAAAAGATATTTATAAAAATTATTAGAATAGTACTATATCTCAGAATGTAAATATCTATAGTATATGTAAAGAATTTTTGAGTAATAATTAAATGTGATCCTAATTAATAAAATATAAATTCTCATAAAAATTCTGATCAACTTTTAATTTTTTTATATATGTCGAATTTCAAATTTTAGATTATTTTTTCTAGATAGATGTCGCATGTTAAAGAAATTATGAAAAAAAATTTAAATATTAAGGGGAATTATCTTATTTTATTATTTCTTTATGTATTACCAGTATAGGAAAAAACATCAAGGCCCTTTAGAGGTTGTGTATGTATATGTTACATAAGATTTTATATAGATGATATAGATAAAACATAATCTAAAATACATAAATGTGTAGGTTAATATAAAAGTGATAAATGGTGATGCTTTTCATTATAAAATAAATCTATAAAGGTTCCTAGTTAAAATATTTATATAAAAACATATTAATATAAAATATATTTATATCATAGGGAAAGTTTAAAATGGATATATGATGGTGGAATTTATTTATACATTGAATGCAATTAAAGTTATTTATACTATGGCCTTTTCAATGTATAGATTTTAAGAGATATGTTTGAAAATTGATTCCCATAATTTTATACTTACATAAAAGGATATTTTTTAGGACCCATAGTTATATTTAATTTTTTTCCAAAATAAGATAATGTTATGTAACTCATGTGACACTTTCTCTGGGTAATCTATTGTGGGTTTTCCTGATCAAATGTAAAGATATTTTAGAGTTTATTCTAGGGGTGTTAATCAATTTTATAAAAAGTATATCCTCTCTAATTGATGGGATAATTTCAATAAAAAATTGGTTATTATATATAATTATGGTGTTATGTTTTTTTATTTGAGAAAATGTTGTTAATTTACGATTGTCATCAGATATAAAATCAATACCAAAGGGGGAGACTAAGGAACCCATGTAATTTTTACCAGATTATAGAATATTTTCAATATCATTTTTTATGTGTGGAAATGTTTTTGTAAAATTTTTAGTGTAATTTATATTTTTGAGGAGGTTTGGATAATTTTGGTGGAGTTTGGAGGTAATTAAAATCTAAAATATGGAATCTTATATGGCTATATAAGTGTAAAATGGAAGTCCAAATAAGAATGTTTCATTAATAAGGAAATATAAAAGATGAAGAAAGAATAATTTAACACATATATATAAATAAATCCACTATTTCATAGGTTATGAATGATTAGTATAAATATTTTGTATAATGAATCACGAAATTGTGTTAGAATTAGATAAAGACATCAAGGCATTTGTATGAATACTTTGCTATGGTATAAAAATAATAAAATACTCTAAATACAATATATGACGAATTCTATGATTTTTTTATTTCATAATTCCAAAATTCTCTACATGAGTAATAAAATATTATATATGTGATTATAGATTATGTAAAACATTAACCACATACATTATAAGTATTATTTTTATAAAACATAGGTTATAAATGTTTTTAAATATTGTTTGTAAGAGATAATTAAATGTGAATTATAATGGTTATTAGATGTGATATATTGAGGGTTTTGTTAAAATTTTTACAAATTTATATTTTCATTCCTTTGATTATTGAAAAATTTTTCATTACCCTTATTTTCTTTTCATTCTAGTAGTGAATAAAGATCATGATACCAAAATTAATGGATATATTCAACTTTAAAATATATAAATTAACAGTGTAATGTTGATGGAATTAATAAAGAGGTTATTTTTTAAATAATATAATAATATTTGGTGTATTACTATATGATATATTCCAATATATTATTGAAATGTGTTGGTATATTCTAGTCCATAATGTTGTGGATAGAAAAATTATGTTCATGTAATTGTTTTTGAAGGACTGAATAATACGTACCTATTAAAGTTTAATCAAATACATGTTTAAAATTTATTTTGTTATATGATTTGAACACAAATGAATATAATATGTATTAATTACTATTAAATAGTTAAGAGAATAATATTATTGAGAATTTTTTACATATTGAATATTATACCTTCCATTATTTTATTCACATTTCAATATTAGTGGAATATTTTGTGTCATGAATATCACATACCATAATTAGGATATCATCTCCCACATTTATAGATAACCTTGTAAATATGTAATGTAATTTTTTTCATTTTTTATTGCATAAGATAAAGGGTGATAAATACAATTCATAGAGTAATGAATCATTCCAGTTATTACTGATAATTTTTTAGGAGAAATTTGATTTAAGAGACACTATTTAATAATCTTTCTCATTTTAACTCAACAATTCTCCTTGGAATCTTCATCATGATATTCTTATTTTTTTATTTAATGAGATTATAAGATTTGAAAAATGGTAACAAACACATCAATAATTAGGTAAAACATCAAAGGGTTTAAAATGTTTTGGGGAAAAAAATATTGGGGTGGTTTTATCAAAAAGAATTCATGGGTAAATATTTATCCAGTTAGTTGGTATAGAATTAGAATATGATGTTATCATAATTTAAGTTCATATAACTATGAGCATGGTATTTTAGTTTATACACATGCATTGTGGAGTGTGATTACTTACAGAATGATCATTCACCTATTATGTGGTGAATCTATGTTTATTTGAATGGGGATTGAATCAAACATAATTGATAAAAATTATTCTTAATATAGTTAAATGGAATATATTAAAAACTAATAGTAGGATTAGGGTGATATGTGATTCTTGACATTCTTTTAATGTAATTATTATTAAATCATGCACATAATATAGAAAATTATGAAATATAGAATTTATTATATACTAATTAAATATGGGAATAATAGGTGAAGAATATCCTAATGTTAAGGGTTTGAATCATTAATAATGAGAATGATGAAGAGAGTCTATGATAATTCTTAACAATTTTCTAATGATGGGCCTATTAGAATACTACATGATAGGTATACCAATGATGAAAGTTGGAAATGTATAAAAATTTGAATCAATTTTAATACTGTTAAAGATCGATTTAATTGTAATTTATTTTTATTGACATATGTATATACTCTTTGATAGTTTTTAGCTAGTATTTTGAGATTATTTATTGACCCTATTAATGGATGGTAATAATTAACTTACCCAAGTACAATAGTACAGTGATATTGGAGCCAACACTGACATGACTAGAATGAAACTTCTAATCCCAAAGGGATGAAGACTAGAACCCAAGAATCCTTAAATGGCCAAAGGTAATGATTTATTCCCAATAAAAAATAATGTAGATATCATATTATAATATAAATCAACTAGTATTATATATCTGATGCAATTACTCAACGATAAAATAGAATAAAAAAAATAAAATATATCACACATTAACATATCAACCTATATAAAGATCTATCATCCATCAAAATAAGATTTCTCAACTCCATGAAATGAGTAGATTATAGCTCCACTTGTTTCCATCATCAAGAATGACCCATATAACAACAAAATGTTCCACCTTCTAGTTGTCCCAAAACTTTTCCTAGACAAAGAATAATATAATTTATAAGAACCTAATGGAAAAGGTAGGGTGTAAAATAAAAAACCTATTAGGATTGAAACAATATTTACATATGTAATTTCATAACGAATAAACCATTTCTATGTCAATTATAAATATAGTGAAGTCTTGAAAAATATTTTTCACATTCATTAGTAAAAACATAATTTCAAATCAATGATATAGGAAATATATCAATAATTAGCATAAATGGGATTTTTTTAACTAGAAAGAAAGGGAATAAATCATATTACTAAAATTTTCATGTAATAATAAAATGAAATAAAAAATCCAGGGTCAGATTACAAAATATTATTTAGTTTATATCTCTTGGATCCCTACACTACTTAGTCAAACACCATGGCTCATGTGTGTGCATATTTTCAAGAGGATCATTCCATTAGGATAATATCAATCAACAACCCATATAATGAAGTAATGATGAATTTGGTTTAGTAATATTTGTCATCATCAATATATTTTTATTGGGTTAGAGTCATGGTGTGATTTTAATAAACATCATCTGACTACTACAGATCAAATGTTCATTCCATGAATCAACCAACCATTGGAAAATAATTTATTTCAATTCAATTAATCATTAATATTTCAAATTATCGATATCATGGTCGACAATCAATTTCAATTTAAAAAAAATCATTGGTTTTCATTGTGTTCATGTATTTCAAAATAAAAATTCATTTAAAGACATTTTTTCCAATAATAATTTTCAAATCATTTCAATCTATCCTTTTGAAAAAGAAAATTGTATTTTTAAAAGATTTGAAAATAGTTCTTCTATTTCACAATTATCATTCATTTAAAATTAATCTACCAAATCATCATAATTAATGGTTTATAAAACAATTGAAAATATATATAAATTAATGAAATAAATCAAGTTTTCAATTTTAGTAAGAAAACATACAAAAGAGAGGGATGTAAATGGAGAATATCTTGAATTTCAATCCTTAAAATTGGTGTTCATATCAACCCATGGAATAAAGATTCATCACCATCATATAAGTATAGAAGAGAATATATGAGGACTCCAAATCAGAAATATTTTACTTATCAATGATGGATCACTAATTTCCACTGACTCATTGAACTATAAAGTTATCTTGGAAGATCCAAATCCACTATTTATACCATCCATAAGGTAAATATCAAATTATGTATGAATATGAGTTCATTAAAAGTTATAATATTGGTCTCATTTTTTAATTTAATGTTTTTGAGGGATTAAAACATTGTTCACATGCTTTATTCGGTAAGGCCCTATGGTTTGTACTATAAATGAACATAACCGTGAAAACCATTGGGCTTCTATAAAGGGTTAAGAGTTTGGCCACTTGTCTAGGAAATCCATGCTTCAACTGTGTGACATATTTTGTATATTTTCATGGGGTTCATGGTTTGGCTACATGGTTTGAAAAATCATGCTCAAATAGTGAAAACCCCAACTATCCAAGGACACCCTATTTGGAGGGGAGGTTTCATGGTCACTACTAACTATGATCCAGCCTATAGGGACTCATGATCGGTTATATATATTTATAGGATAAACCACATGATTTTACCTAACCATGTTCCAACCATGAAAAAATACGAACACATTTGAAATTATAAAAAAATATAATAAACAACACATAATTGGTCCAAAACAAATGATGATCGAAATAACTGTCATGAAATAACTGAAAGCATGTAATGGGATATATAAATCTCCAAAACATAAATATTATATTCAAATATAAATCCTATAAAGAATACTAGTTATCAAGAAAACAAGGGAACATACCTCTCATTCATTCTTTATTCTCCCATGATTTATGTGAATCAAAACCATGATTCTATAACACCTGATCCATGGTTATATGCCTTCCATGAAAAACCATAATCTAATAATGAATAATCTTAATAGGATACTTAGTCATCGATAAAATAGGTTCCATATAAAGGTCTTCCCAACTCATGAACTGAAATGTTTAATATGAAATAATTTACATGATTTGTAACACGGAACATGTTATTAATCGATGACAAATGAGGTTGAAACTATAACTGATAAGGAACTATAATAATCTCCCCAAAAATGTAATATGGTAAAAACGTATATATGTGCATGTTTTCCCTACTTTCAATGATATTTGTAACCATGAAAAGGTGAAACAATAAAAAGAAACCAACATCTAATTGATAACTATAAAGGGAATCAATGATGATCCACATAATATTTATAGTACCTCTATATCGTTACTATCATTTGATGAATCAACGGAACCATATCCATCATCACATATAAAAAAAATGTCCAATAATGTAAGTTTCAAATATTTCCAACCAAAAAAATATAGATTTACATGTTTTGACATTAATGTAAGTAATGTGTTCTATTATAATTGGAAAATGATAATTATTGTTATAGTAACACTCAATTAGTACCATGTGGTTGTCCCAAGCGAACAAAATTCATGAAAAAAGACATGAATCATTTCTTAAAGAATATTTATAACCGATTCTATATGAACATCAGTCTATGGATGGTATGTCACACTCAAACTAAATTGAGATCCCATTACCTAAAAGAGGACTCTCAAAAAACAAGAAGTAAAACAGGAATTCGTATCAAAAACTATAATATATTAAACTCCATGTAACATGATTATCTGTTACACAAATAGGCTTCCAATGTCATCCACATTGGTTGTGTATAAAATGGGTATAATGTGAGATTATTTGGATATCTGATTGATGACTACTCATATTTCATTCCACCACCAAGGTGTATGAAGTAACCCAACAATAAATTACATTGAAATATCATCCCATATCCAAGTCAGCACTAGAAGGGGCTAACAAACATGAAGGTTTCTATTTCATGGCCTTAACCCACTAACATGAAAATTAATAAGAAATAAAATCAACGATACCTCATCTCATACTTGGACACCAAAACAGTTTTCATATTTCATAGAACACCTTTATGGGGCTAGGTTACAATAGCCACTATGAATTATTGAAATATTCGATCACATATTTTGTAATGGAAAAATATATAAAATTATGATTCAGATTACATTGGTTACCTATGTAAGATACTAACCACACACATATAGCGTCCCTAACATAAATTGAATCCCAAATACCACAAAAATCATCATCATGTTTTTTTCCTAAAGAACCATCTTGATTTTATAGAATGTTAGCTTAACAATATTTATGAAAATATTAGTCTTATCTTATCAAATCCCTAAATGCATGATTGAAAAGGGAGCCATTAGTTTCTACACTTTTTAGGATTCATTCACAGAATGCATGATAAGTTTCCTACTAAATTCATTAGAACTTGTATTCCCTTTAATGGGGTATATGAAATGTTGAAATAGAAAGTCTCTAGGTCCTCAATGCATCACCTCATAAAAATATTCAAATCAATTTGAGGGAAGATATAACTCGCACTTTTTGATTTGATTATACTATAAAAGCTTTTTTTGAAAAGGTAATGCCACCATCTATTAAAATAATTTATCTTGTATTTGATTCTTAAATTCATGATTATCATACTTCTTCTCATGTGGAAAAAGTTTTTTTGGAACCATAATACACCATACGGTCCACCAACCTGAGAAATCACCCCCAAAAAAGCATTATGTGTCAAAAAATAAAATTTAGAGCTAACCAAAATCTATAAGATTCAACAAAGTAACATAATTCAAAAGTGGATTCAACTCATCAAAAATACATCTGACATTTTAAATCCCATAAGAACATCATTCCTTTCTAGGTATGACTATTCATCATGGAATCAATATTTAATAAATATTTAATAAAACCATAGTAATATCTTAGAAAATCAAGAAATATTGGTTCTCTAAAACATATTGTGGCCCCCATATCATAACAACATTAACATTCTCAAGATGGTCCCATGTTTTGAGTCAACATGTTCAAATTAAAACACACCCTAAATATAGAAATTTCATTTTTAAATATTAGAATAAAGTTACTGATCTCTTAGAATTTCTAAAACAAACCAAATATGACGTACACAATTATCAACAATTTTATATTTAACCATGATATCACCAACAAGAACTACCAAAAATAATCAAGATACTCATGAAATATAATATTCCTCAAAGCCACATTTTTGTGTGAAATTGGTTAGATTTAATGGAATAACAAGGTATTATTAATGACCATACCTTCTCCTGATGGAAGAAATTAGAATATAATATTCTTTGATTCTCAACCGGTGATGACCATAAAAAATTTCAGTCTCCATGAACCACATCACCAATTTAATTTTTCCATTCAAATCACCTATTCAAGTCAATAGATACTTATTATTTATTGTATGTTAATCTATTTTTCAGTAATCAATATAATGTAAATGTTTTACATTTTAATTCAATGTAAAAAGAATGGGCGCCACCCTAGTTTAAATGGTTGAGAATATGACTAATTTTTATAACAATTCATATAACTGCGTATTCCTCTCTTCTAAGTTATCTAGTTCAAAATTGTAATAAGGAATAAAGAAAGGATGACTACCTGGTATGAAGTCAATTAGAATTTTACTTCCATTACCAATGGAAAAGCTAGTAATTTCTGATAGAAGCATGTTTGGAAAATTTATGACCACTGGGAGAAGATTTTCACTCAAATATTCCCTCACCAAATAGGTATGAAAAATAGATATCACCCTACCTAACTCTGAAGGTGGTGGTCCAACATTACTCGACCATAGATCCCCTTCCCCATAGAAAACATGGAAGACCCCAAAATGGGATTTAAATGTGACCCATCTAATATAGTAGTTAATATGGGATATATAGTCAACAAGATAATCTATCAGAATAATCACATGCAAATGAATCATGTTGAGAATCAGAATACCCCAGGTGATCTAGATCTCTAATAAATAGATAAAATAAGAGAGGCATATGAGACCCTTATCTATCTTTATTATGTGGGGCGTAGTAATATCTATAACATTAGAAATAATATCCATATGAAGGATTAGTAGATTCCCAAAATGTTCTGAAATTAATGAATTATAACCCCTAAATATTTAAAAAATAATAATTTTTTATATAATTTTATTTCGTTGATGTCATGCATTACACATTACACAATATTAATCTTTTATTACACACAACTCCAACAAATCATACATTACTCACATCACTAAGTTTCTAGAAAACATCATTTTATTATTTTAATTTTTTAAATAAGAAAATTCTAACATAACCATTATAATTGTGGGATTGGAAAAGATTAACTGAATTATGAAAGTATGATTAAAAAATGTTAAACCCCTTTTAAATAAAAAATAATTTTTTTTGAAAAATTATTTAAATATGAACAAGTGTGTTTAAAAATAAATAAAATAAATAAATCTTTTTGGATTATATTAATTACATATATATATAATATTCAATTTAATTTTTATCATTCATCTTATATTTTTTTCTGGACATGATATATGAACCGATCCAATTTTACATAAATATGTATTTTTCTAAAAGGTTATTTTTCCATGTTTTGTTGGCACAATTTTTTGAGATATAGTCTCCAAATTTTTATTTCTTAAAAAATAAATATATTATTTGAAATAATAATAACAAAATTTTATTTTATAGGATTTTTTGTATTTTTATGTGATGTTTCATGTTTTGATAAATAGTGAAAAATAATGGATTTTAATTTAAAATAAGTTTTTCATCAAAATAATTAATAGTGTTAAAATATTATTTTTATCAGTTTTAATATAAAATTTGATATTTTTTATTATTTAATCCAATTTCAGTCATTAGAATCAATTTCATACAGAATTTGGATATAAAAATATTTCAATATTTTGAAAATTTTTATTTCCAAACCCCTTTTTATCTTCCCATCTATGAAATTAATATTATATTAATTTTATAAAATTTTGTGCTATGAATTTTAAAAAAGGGATTAAATATTTAGAATCATATGGTCCAAATTTAGTAAATAGAATTTTTGATTTTATTTACAATATGGATAATATATGTAGTAATTTTTATTACCCCATTTAATGGAAAATAAGGTAATTAAAGGTAAAAATAATATTATAAATATCTTAAAACATCAATAAAACATAATCAAATGTTTTTTAATGTGGTTAATTCAACCATAATATTCAAAATTGAATTATTTAATGGAACATTTTCCATAAAAATTACTTAGATATAATTAAAATCCAAGAGAGTGAAAAAATGTCACACTCTTACTTTTAATAAGTTTAATATTTTTCATATGAGGTTTAATAGAATATTAGATCAACTATATATACTCTTATAAAATAAAATAAGATTATCTAAATCATGGTAATTTATTTTTAAATTTTATTGATGAAATAATTTTCATAACTAATTTCACAATGATGATGATGTGATTATTAAATTAATGAAAGAATAAATTAAATAGTATTATAAATATTAAAATTAATATAATTTGACTTAATTTATGTGATACATTAATTTTATAGGTGAATATGAAATTTTATGGTTGTATTAAATGATTTTTTTCGATGTTATCTTGCAATATTTTTTTCCTTATGTTAATGTCATGAATAGTTTCAAAATTTACACTAATAATATTTTAGTAAATAATTTATAAATTATAATAACCCAAATAAGAAAAAATGGATAAAATATGTTATATAATATCATAAATTGTTCATTTATGGATCAATTTATAGCTGAAAAGTAATACTTTTAACATTTTAATATTGAAAAAGTTATTTCTATAGGTATAATTAAAATACGTTTACAAGGGGTTAATAAAAATGATAAATTTTAAGATTATAAAAAAACATATATAAAATATATTAGATTATTATATTATCACCATATCACATATTATCATAGATTTAATTCCCATTTGGTTGTATTTTTATTGATATAAAATTTATTAGAAACAAATTTTTTTGAGACTCAAAAACTAGACCTCCCATCGTTTATAAAACAGAACATCTTCTTCTCTTTTCTTAACACTTCATAACCTATTTGGTTTGGTCAAAATCTATCAAAATCCCTCCCAAAATCCAAAACGTTATTTTAGAAGCCATACTCTACATATAAATCCATCCAATGTAGTTCTTTTTTCAAAATCAAAAGGATACACCCAAAGAAGAGGTATCATTCATCAATGAACATTTTAGTTTTATTTATTCTTTAAAGCCCTTAAATAATTTTTATTTAATTTATATACATAATAAATTAAATTTTTTCAATATAATGATATGTTTTTATGTTAACTATACAATATATAGTCAAACACACTTCCATAAAAGGTGATACACAATTAACATTCATGTATATGGTGGACTATCGCCTCACAAACTGATGCCGTTCATTCTTCCATTTCTAACAATCTAGGTTGGTAATAATGATTGAAAATATATATTTTTATCATATATATGATACTTATGATGTATTTATTCATTTATAATTATTATATAACAAATAACTTCAAGAATTATATTTTGTGTAAATATGATAATTTTGTTTGGGACATATGCACTACCCCCTCATCAATGTAGTGTGATTCATTCACAGTTAACATTACATATATTGATGATGTGTTTAGTGAATTAATATTAAATATATGAAATAATAATTCTTCTAAAATGATATTATATAATTTTCATTTAAATTTCTTCACTCAATATGACAATCAAATGGAATCAATGGCTATGCGTACGTATGAAATACCATCTACATGAACGATGTATTTCATTTTATTATTATTTATTTTATAAAATATTATAAATACATATATATACTAAATATAAATTATATTTCTATTGTGGTTTTAATTCTGGATATAATGAAATCATGATGTATGTAAGAAGAAAAAAGATATAACTAATGAAAACAATTGTAAAAACAAAGAAGATATTACCTGAAGCGTAACATTTACAAGTAATTGTTAACAAATGGGAAATATAAAGTCATAATAAATTTATATTTTATTACATATAAGAATATGGTTCATTAATAGGTTCATAATAAACTTATTTTTATTATAAAATAATTCTTTATAAGATCGACGATTTTTAAAACAACAGGTAAGGTATTTTTGTCTCAATATTCCTCCTATGGGACTCATGACTTATACACTAATTGTTTCTATTGTGGGGTGTATATAATTAAAATAAATGTATTTTATGATTATTATTTGAAATATTATGATATTTACATATCCATATAATATTATTTTCCTCATGGGGTATATTATTATACTAATTATAATGTGTTAAAGTTTATTTTATAATCTCTTTATTATTCAAGATCATTTATATTTAATTCTCTATTAGGGGATATTCTCTTATATATACATGTTATATAAATATTTTTTTAAAAATATATTTAATAATATTGTAAAATTTTTAAATGTCTTTTCAACGATTTTATAATTTATATAAAATGGTTTGAAATGAATTTTTTTTCATTTTCGAAAGGTGGTACGTTATAACATTTTGGACAAAAATATGAAAGGAATGTTTTTTTATCTTATACACATGGAGCAGAATTTCCCACAATTATGAAACCTTAATGGTTTGAATCATCCATTACATGTTTAAAATGTTATTTTAAAAAGAAATATTTTTCCTTTTTAATATAGAAAATCATTTAAAATTTGGTTTCGTAAGGGAATAAATATTTTCCTAAATAATTATTTGCTGTGTTCATTCAAAAATATTTTATACATCTAAGAGAGCTTATATTTATGTTACATAGTTCAGTTATGATATGATATAAGTGTACCATTTATATTATTTATCTAAATGGATTATGATTATGATGGCATGATATTTATGGAACCTATTTCTTTTCCAAGAGTTTTGTTATGATGAAGTGTTTATGAATCTCATTTCTTTATATGGGTTCTGATGTCATGATTGATTTATGGTCATTTGGAAGTTATATATATGGTATTCATTAAGTTATGGGTGGAAAATATTTATCCCTCCAATTTATTATGTAAATATGTATATCTCAGGAGATAGACATGGATTTATTGGGGAGTGAAGTCAGTTCAGTAAAGGATAATGTCTACTAAGATGGTATTAGGAGTTAACCTAGATTACTAAGATAGTGATGGGAGTTATCCATGACTAACAACATGGTATTAGGTGAACCCATGATAATAATATGTTCTTATAAGTGATTCCTTTACTATTATACGAATTATTTTATATGATTATGTGTATTCTAAAATTTCATGTTTATTACTATGTCATACTTTGATGGATTATGTTATTGATTCCCATATGATTCATGTATTATGAATTGAAAATATTTAATTCTATTATTAAGTATTATAATCATTGATATTTAGGGTTTTGTTTTCAATTTTATTATCCTATCTTCAAACCCTTATGCTACTGATATTCTTATATATATATTCCATTTTTACCCTTATGGAGTATCCAAGCTCACCCTTTATCATGTTTCCTTTAACTAGGTTATAAAGAATTGTTTTAAGTAGGAGTAGTGAATAAAATGATCTTTATGGGATATGATGAATATTTTTCAGTAAATTAGAAGAATGTGTTCCGTGTTTCCAAAGGAACTAAAATATTATGGTCCTCAAGCATGTGTTATTGTAATTTAAGGAATATTTATCTAAAATGATTTAATATCCATACATGAATAACATGGGTCATTATAGTTGGTATCATAGAAATGTTTTTAGTCCACAATTGGAAAATAGGATGAGAAAACATTAGTGATATCCCAAGAGATATTTATAAGGTTATATCTAGGTATGTATAAAATGATAAGTCTATATGTTTGTTACAATCCTAGAGTTTTTTTAATAAAAAAAATTAACCTATGATTAAACCTATGGTGTCATAGATTAAAATATTATTAGTAATTTCCATTGATTATGTAGTTATACCAATATGTTTAGAGTTACTCACACTATAATTTCTGGTTTTAGTGAATGTTTGGAACCTAAAAGAACCTTGCTAATGATGAATGTAATGTGAAATGGAATGATAGTACTGATGAAATACCAAATTTTTTGGGATATGGAATGAAAAATAGTAGTTATATACTTATAGATGATATGAATCTTTTTGGAAAAAAAATGAGGAGATAAGAGAATAACTTTGGTTTTTAACCTTCATGAGGCAATGTCCGTCTTCTTGGAGTGGGACTTCTGATCAACCTCTTTCTGAACAAAGGATTAATATCACAAAAAAGGAATTTTCTATCATTCTGTGTTTAAAACGTGAATAATTAAATTTCTCTATTTATCATTTAGACGGCAAAACAGACCATTGGTGGAATCTAATCAAGAATATGAGGAATCGTGAGGAAATTGAATCTATATATGGGATGAGTTTAAGAACATATTATTTAGTAAGTAATTTTCTTATGTTATTCATAAAAATATAGAGAAATAGTTCCTTATTTTAAAGAAAATGTATCATGAGTCTCTTGGATCCTATGAGGAAAATTATACAAGACATTCATGATATGATTCATGTACTATCATCCAACCTGAATGAAAGGTTGATATATTATCCAGTGTCTTAAAACCAACTCTTTGATGTATGTTATCCATAAGAGTCTTTAGTAGTTGTGAAGAGATTCTGGGTTGTGCTATCAAGGTTGAAATAGAGGTTGGAGTTAAATATCAATCTCATGGCTTTGACCGAAAATATAAGATTTAAATTAATGGAAAATAAAAAAACTATAGAGAAAAGAAGACTGCTTCCATTTTTTCTAAAAGTGGGAACTGAAACATATATTAAATATTTTTATGGGGATTGATAAATATTTTATGTTTGGGAACAGAGGTCATCGTGAAATTAACTACTGATGTTATGGGATAAAATATATACATCTAGGAAAATAGATAAAAGGATACATAGAATTCACCTACCACACGTCATTCTTTAAAGTTCAAGTCAAATAATAATTATATTAACAAATTCCCTAATACAGTTTCTATCAATGATGACTAATGTCAGAAACCTCTTAAGGCCAAAGATAAAGTAAAATCACATTCAATAATTATTGGAACTGTAGAGTAAAACAACAAAGCGTTGGAATAATTGTGTATTTATATAATTGAATTAAATAATAATGTTGTAGTTTACTTTTATGGTATTACATAATAATGATATATATATGTATCAGACCGCTATTGTGTTTCAGTATAATTTAAGGGCATATTATGAATGGAGCAAGTAACCATGGAATTGTTTTGACATTGTATAGTGATTTTGTTTGAAAACACATGATTAAGGGAATGATAAACCATAATATGTGCATGATGTTGGGATACCAAAATAAAAATATGTTTTATTATGATATAATATATGAGATATTATTGATTACGATAGGGTAGAGAATATTAAAAGGTGGTTTATGATAACATGGAGTTACTTTATAGAAATTTTGGATTTTTTTATGAGGAAAGAGTTATATTTTGAAAACATTCACATTTTCACAAAGGTTTTATGGTAATTCAGGTTATTACCTTGTTTCAAAAGAATACTTGTTAATGGTCTTCATAGGTTTTGTGTGTGAAAAATATGAGCTAAATATTATTTTTGGGAGGATTAATGATGAGTTGAATCTTGAAATTTAGTTACATTATTTTGATTTTTTTTGGATTTTAATATTTTTATTGGTTTACAAGGGTAACCGTTTATGAAATTTTTCCTGTTAAATTTTGGATGAGATTTTGGAGATCAATGTTTCATAATATAAATATTTATTGATACTTGATAACTTATGCTAACCAATTTTTTGTAAGGATAAGAAGACATAGAATGAATTAATTAAAATAACATCATGGATCTTATTATGCACTAGTTCTTCAAGCATTGCAATTTAAATTTCATCTTTTATTAAAGTTAGAGATGAAGTAAAAACTGATCCAGGCACACCCATTGAGTGAGATTTTACTTTTGAGATGACATCAAGTAAGTATATATTCTAGTTTGATTTGAAATTAAATTTTATTATATATTCATCATTTATGATTATAGTATTTTCATTTTTTAGACCTATTTCATCTATGGTTTTATGGTCATTAACTTGTATTGAACATATTCTCTATAACTCTTCATCAGAACTTGATCATATGTTTTCTATTCTATGTCCATGTTTTAACTTTCCACAGATGTTCACCTATGTGGAAAACTAATTATGAGTTACTTTGGGTAACCATTAAGTTCCCAACATCCATTTTAAAAAACATTTTAGAATTTTTTTTATGACATGGGATTCTATAAAAGAAACATTCATGTATTAAAACTCTGATAACCTTGATGAATTTTTAGGGATAAATTAATTTTAGGTGGAGGGGAAGAATTTAAAACCTATATATTTTTATGAAATATATTTTTAAATAATATTATTTAATTGGTAGAATGCATTTCACAGTAAACCATATTAATCTTATGTTATGTGAAACACCGACTTATCTTCTATTACACACAACATCATGTTTATATGAAACACAAATTAATTATTTTAAATCGTCAAACTAGAAAATTATTACATCAAAAATATAATTTAGATTATAAATAGGAATAAATGAGTAATTATTGTTTTACTCACACATGTAAAACCCATTCGAAATTAAAAGGAAATACTGTTTTGAAAAACTATTTAAATGTGCATAAGTGTGTTTTATACAAGTAAAATAAAAAATATCTCAGTTGTTGAATTATATTAATGATATATATAAATATATAAAATATTCAATTTAATTTTATCATTTTTATTTTTTGTTCTCAAGACATAATATAAGAACAAATCCAATTTTACACATATAAGAAGTATTTTTTTTAAAAAGGCAGTTTTCTACCTTTTGTTGGAAAACTTATTTTAAATCTTTTTTTGTGACACTTTAATAAATTTTATTTTAATATATAAACTTTATTCCTTTAAATAATAATATCAAAATTTAATTTCTTTGAATTTTTGATATTTTATCAAATATGTATCATTATTGATCAATAGCGGTAAATTCAAAATTTTAATTACAAACAATTTTTTATCAGTATAATGGATCATGTTAAGTTGTATTATTAATTAGTATTAAAATATTATTAAACTACTATTTTATGATTTAATCGAACATAAGGCATTTCATTCAATTTCACATAGAATTTGGATATAAATACATTTAAATCTTTTAATTATTTATACTTTAAAATACATTTCTCTAACCCAATCTACACGATTAATTTTAAAATATTATTTTTTATTTTATTTATTTTCAATGTTTAAAAAATCTCCATTTTTCTAATTTGAAGTTACAAATTTAGTAAATAGTTCCATTTTATTTTTGGAGAATATTCATAGAAACTTTAGTAAGTTTTGTTAACTTGGTTATAGTTAAATCATGTGATTAAGGGAAAAATAATTATAAAAATATTATAAAACTACTGAAATACATTCCAAAAAGTTAGCGCATTAAGATAATTATACCCTAAGATTTAACACTAAATTATTTAATAGGAACTTGCCAATGAAAATTAATTAGATATTATTAAAATCAAAGCGGTTGAAAAAATGTCGCACTCTTACATTTAGTAAGTATAATATTTTTAATATGGGGTTAAATAGAAGATATGCTTGAATATATATACTATTATGTAATATAAATGGTTTATATACATCTTGGTATTTTATTTTCAATTTTTAGTGATGAAAATAATTTTCATAAATAATCACACAATGATGAAACAATAATTATACAATAAATAAAAAATAAATTAAATGATATTATAAATATTAAAATAAATAAAATTTGACAAAATTAAGGTGCTACTTGAATTTCATAGATGAATATGAGATCATAGGGGTGGGTAAAATGATTTTCTGAAGTTATATTTAATTATAGATTTTTTAAAGTCTACCAAGAAAGCGTAGGAGCCGACAAAAGCCAAAACCATACAAATATATAAGAAATAAAAAAAGAGAAAAGCAGAGTCAATGTTACCAGGGGTTATTACATATCCGAGAGTGAATTACTCAACAAATATCATCATTAACCATTGATTTATAGCAGTAATGAATTGTAAAAGACCAAAAAATACCCGTCTCACTGACAACCTTCTTGGAAATCACATCCGCAACTTGATTTTCTTATCGATATGTGTGGGAGACTTCTAAATTGAGATGAGCATTCTTGATAAGACACTCAATGAAAAAAAGTAGAATTTTCCACAGTGCATCCCATGTCATTCCCTTCAAAGCTTTCAGAGCAACCTCAAAGTCTGATTCAAGCCACAATGGTTTCTAGTTTTACCGAGAAGCATAATCAATTTCATATATCATGTCCAATTACTCAGCCTAATAATCCATTTTAATTCCAATGGAGTGATAAAAACACTCCTTGATGAATCCATGATGAGTACGAAAGACACCTCCACATCCCTAGGGGCCGGACATTCCTATCGTAGCCCCATCAATATTAACTTTATACCATGATATAATTGGATGAATCCACCAAATATATTTAACCATTCTGGGTTTCCTCGGTCGATCTGCAACACCCAAATGTCTAAGAATGTCATGAATAATATCACAATTGAAACAAATGATATTTTATGAAAATATTTTTTCTAAAATTATTTAAAAATTATAAAATAATATATATATATATATATATATGGGTAAATGGGATAAATTATGTTATAAATTATCATAAATGTACCATTTATTGTTGCATTTTCACCTTAAAAGTAGAACTCTCAAACTATTAATATCGAAATAGTTGTTACTATAGTTAAAATCACAATATGATAACTATGGTTTAATAAAAAACACAATGTTTAAAATTTAAAAAAAAACTATATAAATATATTGGTTGATGGTTTTGTCACCTCTCCCAAATTATCATTTAATCTGTATCCATTATCATGTATTTGGAATGAGATTTAATTTATTATAAATTAATCATTGGTGAAATTCCAAAAGTGACCCTACCCTCTTGTATAAAAGCTAAAATATTATTATCCCTAATTATCATATTAAAATATAATTGGATCGAACATAATATGTCCAAATATCCTCTAAAATTATATACCTTATTCATAGAATACTTAATTTGGGTAGAAATCCAACCAATGGAGTCCTTTTGTGAAAATCAAAAGAAGATACCCAAAGAAGATGTAATATTCATCAATAAACATTTCTTTTATTTATGTCTTAAAATCCATTAATTTTTTTATTTAATTTTCATATAATAACCTCAGTATAATGAATATAATTATATGTTTTTTATTATGGATTTTCCCTTTGCTCACACACACTTCGATCAAATTAGATATGCAATCATCATTTATGATTATGACAGACAACCACCTTGCGAATTGATGCCATTCATTCTTCAATTACCAAATTTCAAGGATGAGAATAATGATATAATTATTAGTATAATGTGATATATATATGATAATTATGATGTATTTATTATTCTGGAAATATTATATAACACATAACCTCACAGTTTCCATTTTTTTTTAATATAATAACTTCATTTGTGGATATGTTGACCACAGTCTCCATTATCAGTGCATTTAATTTCCTAATTATATATTTTATATATTTATATATATAAATATATACTTAAAATATAAAATATTTATATCAAGATTTTAATTCTAGAGATATATAAATTATTATTTAATTATGATCACCAAAAATATTACAAATCAAAACACATGCGAACAACAAGGCAGATAATACCTGAAGCGTAACATTGACCAGGAATTGTTAATAAATGGGTAATATAAAGTAATAATAAAATTATATATGATATTAGATATATTAATATGGTTCTTCAATGGATGTATAAATAATTACAATTTATGATACATTATTTTTTTATGATTACAATGAGCTTGAAGACATAGTGTAATGTATGTTTGTCACACTTTTATTTATGTGGGAAACATTCTTTATACACTACATGTTTATTTTTTGTGGTATATATATTGACCATGAATTTATGTTATGATTATTATTCTGAATATTATTTTAATTTAATATCCATATAATGTTTCTTTCTTTCATGGGTCATAGGATTCTATAGATTTTAAAGTGGTAATGGTTATTTCCAAATCTCATTATTATTCGGGATTGTTTATTTTTATGTCTCCACTAGATAATATTTTCTTCTATTCCATGTTACTAAACTATTTTTTCAAAAAAAATATTCTAATAAATTTTTTAAATTAATTTTAACCATTATTAAATTTATACAAAATGGTTTGGAAGGATTTTTCTCCATTTACAAATTGAGGTACTTTAGGACACTTCCATCAAAAAAAGAAATTGATTTTTTAAAATTATACAGAATGTGATCGCTTTCCCACCATCATGAAGGATTAATGTTTTTAGGATTTCTTTAATATCAGACAAGGTTATATTCAAAGAAAATGTTTTCTTTTATAATAGCACGACACCGAAAAAAATGATTTCATAAGGGAATGGATATTTTCCGGAAGAATTATTTCATGTGATCATTCAAAAATCATTTTTCCATCCAATATTACGTCTATTGATGTTACCTATAATTTTATAGGGATACGACCCTCAGATACTTTTCATATTCACTCTTTGAATGGTTTATGTTTATTATGTCCTTATATTTATGGAATATATTTTTCTTTTTGAGTTATGTTATGATGAGGTGTTTATGAATCTCATTTATTTATATGGGTTCTAATGTGATGAATGATTTATGGTCATATGGAAAAAATGTGTTTTGTTTTTAATTATGTGATGGGTGAGACCTATATCTCTATTAACTTCATTGGGGATTGATATATATCTCATGAGATATACATGGATAGAATATGGAGTGAATTGAGTTTAGTAAAAGACATTTTTTAATAAGATGGTCTTGGTAGTAAACCTTGAATACTAAGATGGTATTTGGATTAAACCATGACTACTAAGATGGTATGAGGAGTGAATCCATATTACTATTATGGAAATGAGAGTGACACCTTGACTATTATGGAAATCATTTTATATTCATTCGTGTATTCCATAATTTCATGTCTTAATTTTTTGTTATGGTATCATAGATTATGCTCTTGATTCCCTTATAGATCATGTCCTATGAACTTCAATCATTAAATCCAGGATTCAAAATTATGATCTTGTATATGCATAGTTTTATTTTAAATGTAATTATATTGTTCTTACATCATTATTGTCAAGATATGATTATATATATAGAATGTTAACCCTTACTGAGCATCTAAGCTAACCCTTTATTAGGTTTCATTTTCCCAGGTTATAAATACTGGTATTATGTAGGAGAACCAAATTGGAACATATTTATGGGGATGTTCAATATCTTTTAAAAAATAAGAAAAATGTGTTCTAATTTTCTTATGGCACTAAACTATTACATTCCTCAGACATTTACTTGTGTAATGTACTGAATATTCATCTAAAAACTTGTAACATCCATGTATGAAATTCATTATTTGTTATATTAATGAGATGAACTTGTATCAAATAATGTAATCACTAAATTTGAATCTATAGTGATGATATGAATAACTATAACAAGACCATATCTACATCATATGGCCAATCATCCACTGCATGAAGAATATTCATTTTAGATGCCTTAGGGTGGAACCCATTAGTTATTAAAGAAATGTGTTACAATATAGTATATTTATTTTTTATGAGCCTATTCCACAAAATGGGTTAGAAAATACATGCTTAAACATATAAAAGTTTCCTAAATAACCACATAGAAAACAAATCTTATGTTCCTCATTACAATTTCTATTCGAACAACCAACCATTCCACACTAGACTAAATTAAATGGGCGTCTTCTAGACATATCATAAGGTTTTATGATTCTTAAAACCTATATGTACTAATAGAATCATCAAACTTCTTCTTTATATTAAATTAAAAATAAAATTTCCACTTAAAGTAGAAGTAACACCTATCAACACTTACTTACTAGCCAAGTCATGCTCACCCATCAACTCTGTTTCAAGATAAATCATATAAGAAGTATGCTTCAACCTGAAAACATGAAATCAAATATAAAATCTACGTCCTATCTCAAAAAATATAGCCTTTCTCTTCTCATTTCACAACACATCATAGAAACAATAAGCTTGTTAAATGAAGTGTATAACATACCGAGTCACTGTTCTCTCCCAAAATTGGAGGTTATTAAACTATATAAATATTTACAAAGCCATCATCTATGGATATAACTATATTTGTATTGGAGATACGAAGTCATTACACAAAAATTTTCATGTTTTTTCACTGTGAGAATCAAATCCCCCGTCTCCTCCTAATCCCTTCAGCTATAAAGGATTAACACTTAATCTTTAATTCTGCGGGTGTTTTGATGATATCAAATAGAAAATAATTATATTTAAACTATTATTAAACCAATTGTGTATTACTCAAGGCATTTAATGCTAGTGGTTTATATGGACAATCCTCCAGAGTGAAATTTCTATAGTTATCCTTTTTGGGTTCCACTACTCAATCCTAAATGGGAATAAGTGCATCTACTTTTCCCATAGCTTGGACATCACACACCACTATCTCTATGAGATTCCACATAACTATAGGGTTTTTTCAACAATGGTTCATTTGATTCTCCCCCAAAAGGATTGATCAAGTGAATTATTTGTAGCACGATACTAGAAAAATAATTAGAAACAAAAATTTAATAGTAAGGATTATAAAATAATCAAATCATTCAAGAAATATAGAAATTTTAATTCCACTAATATCTTTCAAAAAATTTGGGATTTCAATATACTTATATCAAATTTAAGGACAATACTAGAATCTGATGAATTATTTATCAAGGTCACTTTTAATAAACACCCATGATGAATTAATGCTTACTATGATGATATATGTCCATAAAATGACTTTTAATATTACCCCTATGTCACGAAAATCTTACAACTTGTATACCAAGACATCCCAAATGCATACAGAGATCATGAAAATATACTCATCTTAATATGATACAAAATTTACAATAACAATATTGAGTACATAATTACACCAAAACCAAATATGAAACTAAAATAACATAATGGGTGTTCCCAATCATCACCGAATAGAGACTAGTGTCCAGGAATCAAATATTTTTTAATAAAGAACAATTTCACCCCATGAAAAAATAATGAAGATATAACAGTTAGAGATAAATCAACAAACAATCAGTATTCCCAACACTCTTTATGGTTAAAAGTGTACCAAAAAGAGATAAGTATCCCAAATTAATACATTATCCAATATAATGAAACACCATATATCATAATAATACCGAAAAACTCCGTGAACCTAGAGGACCACATATAGCACAACCGCCATTTCTATTTATTTTATTTTTATTATTTCTTGGTTCCGAGTGTCCGCCCCACGGTCTGGGCTGCGCCCTAGATTAAAATATTTGTCATTTGATGCTTTTTCTAGGTTCTGGACCCGTGCGCGGCCACCACACGGTTGGCGGTCGCCGCGCAGTTGGCCCGGGTGTTGGGCATGTTCTCTCCTTTGTTTATATAATTTTTTTATTTTTTAAATTTGGTTTGGATCGCGTTATTATTAAATGGTTATTTTTATTAATTTTCATTATTTTTATATTATTATTACTATTTATATTATTATTATTATTATTATTATGGTTATTATTTTATGGTATTATTATTATTATTATTGTTATTCATTTTATTATTATTAGTATTATTAGTATTATTATTATTATTATTCCAGTGTTATTATTATTATTATTAATATTATTATTATTAATAATTCTATTAGTATTAATGTAATTGAATGAAAAAATACTAACCTAAACCTTAATACCTGGCCAGACCCCCCTTTCCCATTTTACCACTGTGCGAGCCCCTACCCCCTTTCCCCCCTTCTTTATCGCGGCCGCACCCCCCCTTCTCCCTTTCTTGCGCTCAGCTGCCTCTCCCTGTGCCGCCTCTGGCGCTCGCCGCTCCCTCCGCCTCACCCAGCCTCCGAACCCAGCGCTCCCACCGCCTCGCCCAACCGCCACCCCCCCGTACTGCCCCCTCTCCTCCGGCGTAGCCACCCAGTGTGACCCCCTCTTCTTCCCGTCTTCGCCGCCCACACCACCCTGCTGACTTCGCATCATCGCCCGCCTACTTCCCTCCCTCGCCATGATGAGGCCCTTGCCTCACCTTCTGAAGCCCTGCCTCCTTCGCCTACCGTGATTCAGCACCCAACAACCAGCCGACCTCCTTCCGTTTCCATATCGCCCCAACCCTCCTCCGGCAGCTTTAAACCCGACCATCGCCCCCTCCCTGTGCGACCCTGCTGCCTTCTCCCTTTCCATATGGGTAATGGTTTCCTTCCTCTCATCTTGGTATTTAGTGTTCTAGTTGGTTGGATATTAGTTTTAGGATGAAATCATGTTGATTTTTTCTTTGTTTTGAATGGAACTTGATTTCTTATGGATTGCTTCGGGTGTATTTTGTGCACAATTGAAATTCGCACAAAAACATGGGGTTCTCTTCATGTGAAGTAAGTTGTTTCATGCCCTACCACCACTAGATGAATTTAGTATGCTTAATTGAATTTATTAATGCGTTCCTTGACTTGTTTTTGTGGAGTGAAGGGTTTGTTTGTTTTTAAATGGTTGGTGTATTTTTGTTAATGTGTTTGTTTTGGGAATGGTTGGTGTGTTTTGGTGTTGTTTTGGTGCAATGTTTTCAAAATGGGTTTAGGGAGCATTTGGATGGTGTGAACTATGTTTTCCGGGGTATTAATAGGTGTATGTGTTAAAAAGTGGGTTTTCAATGAGTATCAAATCTTTTTGGATGTTTCAACTTTGGTTTTCACTATGTATAATTTTATTAGATTGTATTAGTTATGTGAATTATATCTTGAAAAGGTGACGATGGACAGTGGATTTTCAAGAAACATGTTTACCTAAAATGGGGCGTGTTTTAATATAAAACCCTCTTTGTGTTACTTGGTGGTGTTTCATTGTGTCGGCCCTTGTTCTGTATTTGATAGCGTTTTCTAATTTGGGCAGTTTGATTATTTATTTTAGATCATTTTAAGAAATAATGTAAATGGTGCGAAGTATGTTTTGGAACTATTACGAGGTGTTTTTTGCATTGTTTGTTCTTTTGGATTCTTCTAAGTCAGTGGATATGGGTTTTTAGTGGTTTTGTGTTTTTCGTAGCGCTGTGGCGAGTAAAAACTGTGTTACTGCAGTCTTCAGTAGTTTGCACGTTCTTGTGCATGATTGTGAGATGTGGCAATCATCGTCGTAACCGAGCAGCGAGCCGAGGTAGGTCCCCCACTACACTCACCTTTAAATTTAGAATTTATTAATTTCTTGATGTTTTATTAATTTTAATGAATGAGAAATAATATTAGATAAGAAAACATTAAATGATTATTTAGTTTGAAAAGATCCGTTTATTTTATACCGAACAATTGGGACATTTTCTTCATGAGCGGTCAACCAGTATTGAAAGAATGCCTGTTTGTCCTTTAGAAATAATTCACGGAATTTAAAATGTACTTCTAGTTTTTAATATAAATGATTTCTTCTGAACAAGTGTTGTGGGATTTCTCGAGAAATGAGGTTTTTCATTAAAATTGGTGGAGGCCCGTTTGGCACTTTAATAAAATAAATTATTTTGGAAAACCCATTCAGGGGTGATCTTTGGTGTGCCTTGATTACGTGAGCTGTATGTGATGTTTGTGCATCGTGACTGATTGATTTACATTGTGTACGCACCCCTCTTTATTGCTTGTGTAGACATGGGAACCTGGCATAGTGAGTGAATCTTCTGAGAACCATTGCTGCACTAGTTTAGAATATGCACTGGCTAGTGGCCCCATAGCAGGGGAATACTGAGTTATTGCTACTATGGGGATTGGGCCCCTCGGTTAGGCCATGTAGGGCTATAATGGGTAGTAGTATGGGCGTTATAACGTCATCGAGTTAGGGCATGCCTTCAGAATGATTCAGATGTATAGTATGTTCTGGATTGTTCATGATCTCCTAGGTTCGACCCAAGTTTCTTTTTGTGTTTATTTGTATGTGGTGGACGGTTGAGAGGTATATTTCGGTTGCTGACCCATGTGTGCCAATTTTTCCATCGCCCTTGGTGTGTGTTGTGTGTTATGTGTAGTATTCCTTTTTGGATAATAACTAAAGCTCGGTTTTCTACTTGTTCGCAACAACGTTTTAAAATGCAATTCACCTGTTCCTTTTAGACATTAAAAATTGTTTTTAAATTAAAAAGAGAAATGGACTGTTACTTGTTTTAAAAATGAAAGTGTGTGTGGAAACAAATATTTTATATAATTTAGTTGAAACCTGAAATTGATAAATTATTTATTAATTTGTATGTGCATTGGGAATAGAATCATTCGGGCCTATCTACTGAGTTTTAATACTCACGCCTATAGTGTTTTCTTGTTTTTTTGTTCTGTTGCAGGTTCCTGCTTCAGTTGTTCGCCTTGAGAGACGTTGGTTGTGGTATTGGAGAGTGACCCACGGGGTCACATGGAGTTTTGGTCGTGGTCTGGTTAGTAGCGTTGCTGGTTGTTCTTGATTTATTTGCTTTTGTTCAATTTTTTCCTCTACTTATTTTATTTTATTTTGGGAGAAATTGTTCCAAAATGTTTAATTTTGATGCCCGAAACTAGTTTCCAGTCCATGGGGATCGGTAACGCCCCTCGGGCCATGTCGCGGGCTGGCTCGGATTACCGGTTCAGGGTCGACCCAGGTTGGTTCGGGACAAAATGGTATTAGAGGAGGCCCTTGTTATTTGGGATGTCCAGTAGATGGAGATTAGGTGTGTCGGGACTCGAGAGGTAGGTATGGGAAGGACGCCATGAACCCTCACCCGTTCCGCACCTCGAGTCTCTAGGGATAGTACGAGAATTGAGTCTTTTTTTTTGTTCTGGTTTGTTTTGGATTAAGGGATGACAACAGAGGTAGACCGATTTTACATCCTGATCTCACATAGAGTAGTGACCTATGTGGAGTCCGATTACATGGTTTGAATCCCTTCTAGTTGTTGATGCTTACTTGGGGCATGACCCACTACCATGTCGTCAGGTTATGTGTGACCACTAGTCCCTCACTCTGGTGGTTGATGCAAGTTGAGTGTCATTTTCGTTTTGGTTGGTGTAAGTGCATTTTTAGGAAAAAAAGGGTTTTCAAAAATGGGAATGATTTCTTTTAAATTACATTAAACTTATGAAATGGGTTTTAAAACTGAAAGCCTTTGGGTTGGAAAACTGGTGTTTGCTTGGAATTTGGTCAAGAATGGTTTGGGGTGAAACCTCAAGTACTCCTTATGAACGTTTCCACATGTGATAGGATGCGTGGAAAGTGCATGTTGGTGCGTATGAATGAAAGTGGATGAAGACATGTGCAACAGTTCATGGGATTACATGGGTGTGTTGAAAAATTAAAGGCTTGACCTTGTTTTTTAAATTGGCTTTTAAAGAGGAAAATGGTTTTGGAAATTGATTTTGGTTTGAAAAGTGGATTTGGTATTTGGAAAGTATCCTTGTAAGAAGGTGGTTTTGAAATATAAAATGAAAATCAGTTTTGGGGTTATGTTTGTTTTTTGTTAGGATTTGAGCTGGTGGTTTTTGGATTAGGGTGCTTTATTAACGTTGCTTCGAATTGTATCAGTTTCGGATTGGTGTTTTATATGTTGTTCATAAATACAACCCAGAAAGGTCCCCAGAGTTTTGATGAGTCATGCCTAGTTTTTGGTCTTTCTTGGACGTTGTTTTTCCTTGGTGGGGATTGGAGCCTGTTGGAGACAGCGGAGTGGCTTGAAGAGGTCGAGAACGTCTTCAGGGTAATAGAAACTCTTGAATCTATTAGAGTGCATGATGTTTCGCATCTGTTCGAAGGTCCATCTCTGGACGAGTAGGAGTTGTTTTCCCCACCATTACTGCAAGTTGGGATGATTTGGTATGTCTCTAAAGCTGTCTTCGTTCAATGGTTTATACTTTTGGAGGTTAAGATGAAGAAAATGCAAGAGCTCATGCGTGTTCAACATGGCCAGCAGACGGTGAAAGCGTATGTTGACCATTTCAAGGATCTTGTGTTTCTTTTTTCAGGGGTAGTGTCGCAAGACTAGATAAAGACTTATCCCTTCATCAGGGGTCTTCGTCCAGATATCATGGAGCGAGTACTGCCTTTTTGGGGGAATCACTTTTGAGAAGCTGGTGCATGGGCTGTTCTTAGTTGAGTTGGTCTTTGGAGCGCAAACTGTTGGCAATCCACCGTATCCGGTTGCTTGTGAAGGTCCCTCATCTGACGAGCAGATTGTGTTAGGTGAATTTGTTTATAAAGAGTTCCTTGTAGTGGATCTATCTTCCAGTTCATCGGACCGTCTAATGGTGTACCATCAGTATGGACGTTTAGGGCATACGAACCATCATGTCACACCCACCGAGGACGTGCCATCATTGCAGTTGTCGGGATCCTCTGGAGAAGTTTTGTGGGATGCGACGTCTAAGGAAGATACTATGACCAGAAGATTCCAATTCTTGACTGTCAGGCAGGAGATGCTTCAACCATCAGATCCCCAACCATAGGTCTTGGGGCGAATCTCGTGTGCAGTCAGGAGTTGTCGGGGGTGTGATGCCTCAGTTCGGGTTTCGTGTTCCGTGTTGGCAACGAAACATTTAAAGTTCTTATGTTCTCATCCTTCTACTGTTAAAGTTTTGGGCATTGTTTTAGGTTTATTGTGTCGTCGTGCGGTTGGGATGAGCATGTTCGTTTGTAATCCAAATAGTCTCGTTTATCTGATTATAGTGTTCAGGATCATGCGTTTTTCCTAAATGTGTCTTTGACCCTTGTATGGGTTAATCTCAGTTTCACTGTGTTCGATTGGAGATGTAACTGCCTATGGAAGGATCAACGTTTGAGGTAATACTCGTGTTTTCTTCATGGGTTAAGTTCTTCTGGGAGGTCTCTCTCAAGTGTTTCGGGTTTTTGGCCTTTTTCGAGAGTTCCATGTTTTAACGGAGGTTTTGTTGGGAGTTCCCACGTCGCCCCCTCCCGAGGTGGTGTGGTTGAGTGTTAAATTTCTACACTAGTTGAGATCTTGTGGTGGGGAGAACCCTTTCGTGTTCTCTTATTCTACCATATTGTGGTTTCTTTCGGTATCAATCAGGCGTGGATTCTGGTTTTTCCAATAATTTAGCTGGGTGACTTTCTGGGGGTAGAAAGTGTCTGTGGTGGGGAGAATTGTCACAACCACCGTTTCTATTTATTTCATTTTTTATTATTTCTTGGTTCCGAGTGTCCGCACCACAGTCCGGGCTATGCCCCAGATTAAAATATTTGTCGTTTGAAGCTTTTTCTGGGTTTCAGACCCATGCGCAGTCGCCACGCGGTTGGCGGTCACCGTGCAGTTGGCCCGGGTGTTGGGCAAGTGCTCTCCTTTTTTTATATAATTTTATTATTATTTTAATTTGGTTTGGCTCATGTTATTATTAAATGGTTATTTTTATTAATTTTTATTATTGTTATATTATTATTACTATTTTTATTATTATTATTATTATGGTTATTATTTTATGGTATTATTATTATTAATATTGTTATTCATTTTATTATTATTATTATTATTATTATTGTAGTTTTATAATTATTATTATAATTAATATTCCTAATTCTATTTTTATTAATGTAATTCAATGAAAAAAATATTAACCTAAACCCTAATACCCTGCCAGGCCCCCCCCCCATTTCCCTTTTTGCTGTTGTGCGAGCCCCCCCCTTTCCCCCCTTCCCGGTCGCAGCCACACCCCTCCCTCCTTCTCCCTTTCATGCGCTCAACCTCCGCTCCATGTGCCGCCTTCGGCGCTCACTGCACCCTCTGCCTCACCAAGCCGTCGCGCTCGGCGCTCCCTCCGCCTCGCCCAGCCACCACCCCCCGTGCGACCCCCTCTCCTCCGGCGTAGCCGCCCCATGTGACCCCCTCTTCTTCCCGTCGTCGCCGCTTGCACCCCCTGCGGACTTCCCATCACCACCCACCTGCTTCCCTCCCTCACCGCACTGAGTCCCTCGCCTCACCTCCTGAATCCCCTCCTCCTTCGCCTGCCACGATTCGGCACCCAGCGACCAACCGACTTCCTTCTGTTTCCATATCTCCCCAACCCTCCTTGGACAGCTTTGAACCCGCCCATCGCCCCCTCCTTGTGCGACCCTGCTGCCTTTTCCCTTTCTGTATGGGTAAGGGTTTCTTTCCTCTCATCATGGGATTTAGTGTTTCTGTTGGTTGGATATTAGTTTTAGGATGACATCATGTTGATTTTGTCTTTGTTTTGAATGTAACTTGATTACTTAGGGATTTCTTGGGGTGCATTTGGCGCACAATTGAAATTCACACCAAAACATGGGGTTCTCTTCATGGGATGTAAGTTGTTTCATGCCCTGCCACCACTAGATGAATTTAGTATTCTTAATTGAATTTATTAATGCATTACTTGACTTTTTTTTTGTGGAGTGAAGGCTGATTTTGTTTTGAAATGGTTGGTGTGTTTTTGTTAATGTGTTTGTTTTGGGAATGGTTGGTGTGTTTTGGTGTTATTTTGGTGAAACGTTTTCAAAATGTGTTTAGGGTGAATTTGGATGGTGTGAACTATGTTTTTAGGGGTATTAAGAGGTGTATGTGTTAAAAAGTGGGTTTTCAATGAGTTGAAAATATTTTTGGATGTTTTGACTTTGGTTTTCACTGTGTAGAATTATATTATATTGTATTAGTTATGTGAATTATATCTTGAAAATGTGACGATGGACGGTTGATTTTCAAGAACCATGTTTACGTGAAATAGGCCCTGTTTTAATATAAAACCCTCTTTGTGTCACTTGGCGGTGTTTCATTGTGTTAGCCCTTGTTCTATTATTTGATAGTGTTTGTAAGTTGGGATGTTTGATTATTTATTTTAGATCATTTTAAGAAATAATGTAAATGGTGCAAAGTATGTTTTGAAACCGTTATGAGGGGTTTTTCCGTTTTTTTGTTTCTTTGGATTGTTATAAGTCAGTGGATATGGGTTTTCAGTTGTTTTGTGTTTGTCGCAGCACTTGGAGAGTAAAACCTGTGTTACTGTAGTCTTCAGTAGGTTGCACCTTCTTGTGCGCGAGTGTGAGACGTTCCACATCGTCATCGTAACCGAGCAGCGAGCTGAGGTAGGTCCCCCACCGCAGTCACCTTTAAATTTAGAATTTATTAATTTCTTGATATTTTATTAATTTTAATGAATGAGAAATAATATTACATAATAAAACTTTAAATGATTATTTAGTGTGAAAAGAGCCGTTTATTTCATACCGAACACTTGGGACATTTTCATGACGTGCGGTCACCCAGTATTAGTAGAATGCCCATTTGGACTTTAAACATAATTCACGGAATTTCAAATGTACTTATAGTTTTAAAGATAAATGATTAATTCTGAACAAGTGTTTTGGGTTTTCTCGATAAATGATGTTTTTCTTTAAAATTGGTGGAGGCCTGTTTGGCACTTTAATTAAATAAATTGTTTTGGAAAACCCATTCAGGGGTGATCTTTGGTGTGAGTTGATTGTGTGAGCTGTATGTGATGTTTTTTCATCATGACCGATTGATTTACATTGTAGACGCACCCCTATTTATTGCTTGAGTTGACATGGGAACCTGCCATAGTGAGTGAATCTTCTGAGAACGATTGCTGCACTAGTTTAGAATACGCACTGGCTAGTGGCCCCCTAGCAGGGGAATACTATGTTATTGCTGCTATGGGGATTGGGACTCTCGGTTAGGCCATGCAGGGCTATACCGGGTAGTAGTATGGGCGTTATAACGTCATCGAGTTAGGGCATGCCTTCAGGATGAGTCAGATGTATAGTATGTTCTGGATTATTCATGATCTCCTAGGTTCGACCCATGTTTCTTTTTTTGTTTATTTGTATGTGGTGGATGGTTGAGAGGTCTAGTTCAGTTTCTAACCCATGTGTTGCACTTTTTCCATCACCCTTGGTGTTTGTTGTGTGTTATGTGTAGTTTTCCTTTTTGGCTAATAACTAAAGCTCAGTTTTCTACTTGTTCGCAACAACGTTTTAAAGTGCAATGCACCTGTTCCTTTCAAACATTAGAAATTGTTTTTAAATTAAAAAGGGCAATAGACTGTTAATTATTTTAAAAATTAAAGTGTGTTTGGAAACTAATACTTTATATAATTTATTTCAAACCCGAAATTGATAAATTCTTTATTTATTGGTATGTGCATTGGAAATAGAATTAGTCGGGCCTACCTACTGAGTTTTAATACTCACGCCTATAGTGTTTCCTTGTTTTTTTAGTTCTGTTTCAGGTTCCAGTTTTAGTTGTTCGCCTTGAGCGACATTGGTTGTGGTATGGGAGAGTGACCCACGGGGTAACATGAGTTTTTGTCGTGGTCAGGTTAGTAGTGTTGCTGGTTGTTATTTATTTATTTGTTTTTGTTATTTTTTTTCTGCTTCTTATTTTATTTTATTTTGGGCCAAATCATTCCCACCTATTTAATTTTGATGCCCAACACTAGTTTCCAGCCTGTGGGGTCGAGAATGCCCCTTGGGCCATGTCACGGTCCGGCTCGGGTGACCGGTTCAGGGTCGACCCGGGTTGGTTTGTGACAACATATCTATAGATTACCATTATCACCTATGGTACCATGCATCAATCACACCTGCAACCTCCTTGTTTTCATTAAATTTTTTAGGAAATGACATAACAAAATTTACAACACCTTAAGGTAAAGGTATGGTGTAAGGAAAATAGCCTAATATATTCCACAAATCATTACATAATCAATTTCATAAACAAATTACCCATTAATGGTTCAATTTTAAAAAATGACATTGAATATAATTTTCAAAATCATATGTCAAAACATGAATTAAAATTTAGAATATGGAAGATATATCAAAGATAGGTTTTCAAATGATCATTTTTCAAAAAATAAATGATCGTGAAAATTAAATTCAATATATAATGGCATTAAATAATCAAATCAATAAAAATCACTATGGTCATATTCACTTAGATTAGTTTTTTATATCTCTAGCATCATTGCACTACTCATTTAATAAACATGGGTCAAGTGTGTGCACATGTCCCTATGGATTAGGACATTGAGAAAAAATCAACCAATAACCAATATAGGGAAATCTTATCAAACTTGGTTTTGATAGAGTATTCATCATATACCCATTGGTAGGGAGTAATAATCCTACAATTATTGTTCTAGTCAACCAGTAACAACTACAGATCTCATTTTCCTTTTATCAACCAATAAATCTATGGAAATAATTAATTCCAAATAAATTAGTATTTTATGGTTAAATTGACCAATTTTATATTCAATATTCCATTTAAATTTGTAGATGTAAAGAGTAGTTTTTATCAAGGTCACACACTTCAAAATAATTTTTCATTTAAATATTTTTATCTCAAGAATCAACATAAAATCATTTCAAGACATCCTTTATCAAAATTACAATATATTTTTAAAACCATATAAAATTGAATTTTATTTAAAAAATATCATGCCAATTGAATAAATATAAAATATCATCACATTCATATTTCAGAAAACAATTGAAAATATATTTGAATTCAACTTAGAGATCAGAGTTTCAATTTTAATTAATATTCATACATAACCACATACAATTAATGGCATGATCAATCATAAAATTACCAGAAATGAGAAACTCTAAAAGAGAGATGATGGATTGGATGATATAAGAAGAATCCCCTGAATTATAATTTATCAAATTGAGGTTGATATCCACCCATGAAATTATGATTCATCACATTCAAGGAAAAATAGAAATGAATAAATGATTACTCCAAATCAATGATATTTCAATTATTGGTGGGGGATCAATCAAATTCTCTGACACATTAATCCAAGACTAAGAGAGGTTCTAGGATCCATATATCCTCTTAAAAAACTCCAAAATCCATTGAAAAGAATTATGGTTTATTATGGCATGAATATAAGTAATAAAATAGGTTTCCGGATTTCAATTAGAATTTCCATGGGATTTAAATACATTTCTCATGGTTTAATAGGTTAGGTACCCATAACTATGATCCCCCAATTAGACTATGAAAATAGGTTCCTATTTTTTAACATATAGTTAGAACAACCATGTCCAATACTGTGCTCTATTATGGGAATAGTTAACTAATGAATAGTTTTTCCAATCATTTTGAAAATCCATGCACCAAGAAGGCATACCCCAAATATCCAATGTCACATGGTTTGGAGGGGAGGCCGTACGGTTTCCACTAACCATGAACTAACAATTAGTGCCTCGATTTATTCTACAATATTTTCATTCCCAAATCATATGTGTCATGATCTATCCCAGGTACCCTGGAAACCAAATAACTGATTCGACCATGACATAGGCTGAAGGGATATCCCAATCCCTATGGTTTCGTGACTAGAACCTGACATAATACACATACAAGTGGGAATGATTTTACCACTTAAAAATAGAAATAAAAGAGACAATACCGTATGCATAATAAAAGAAAAATCCACTTCGAGTAATATACCATAATAAAACAAGGCCCAACAGGCCCAAGAACTGTACCCCATGTATGAAAACAGGGAAACCTGACCAAGGTCCTGAGGGACAGAACTCATCAAGCCCAATGCTCAATAGCTGGACCCACCTGCAAGAGATCTTTCTTTTTTACTCGAACCTAAGTAGAGAATGTGTACAAACACTCGAAGGAAAATGCAAGGTTTGATCTCAAAATCCCAGTGGGGTGTCACCATGGATTCAATAATAGATTCCAAAAATATATTAATGAAAGGAATTCTTTCAATTTTTAAAGATAAATAGTTTTGGAATTTTTAATCATATTTAAAAAAACAATGATATATAGTTCAAATGATGGAAAATACATTAAGAAAAGGATTTAAATTACATATTATATAATAATTCAAAAATAATGGATTAAATAAAATATTTTATATAAAAAAATTATATAAAATCATAAGGGGTATGTAAAATATTCATATCAACATTTTTATACATTTATATCTCAAATATAAGTAAACAAGAGTGAAACAGAATCATCTTCCAAATAGGTATAATATCATTTCAAGACATATGAATCTTCACAGTCTAAGTGACCATGAACATATGTGTACACATATTCCCTATAGCCATTGGTTAGAGGGGACTCGTCACGATCGCATAAGGGATGTGACCTATTGTATGCATGTTTTAGAAAATTTGTGTAATCATATTGTGTGCCCAAATAACTCGCAATATAACTAATATTGAATTTTCTCTTACACAATAAATGTTGGATAATTTATTTTAAGACATGTTAAAATACAATTAAATCCCATACTTCCATTTAAATTCCAATATTCCATTTAAAAGAAAATCAGGTCTTAACGAAAAACATGTATCTTTAACAAGATAAAACCATTGGGTTTCAATCCAAACATTTAAGCCATTTTTTCCATTTAAAAAATTCCAACAATTTCATCAAAGCCCCCAATTCACGGGAATTAGGGGTTTAAAAAAAATTCCATAAAATTAATTCTACAATTAAAATCAATAATTCAGTTGCATCTATTTCAATCAAAACCATCATTTAAATTTTACAATTTGAATCTCACAACATCAGATTTCCTTGCCAAAAACAAATTTTTATAAAAAAATACAATTCACCAAAAGTGTGTTTTCCAACAAATCAATTTAAATTTATATGATTCAATTTTAAACAATTGAATTTGAATTCAAAAAATTGAAACTTAAATAAAATAATTAGGGTTAATGTAAATTAAGGATCATGATGGTACCACCTAACTCAAGGATATTGATGTTAGTAGAAATAATAAACCATATTATGTGGTTCAATACACCTTATCACATCCTTATTATTATATAATTCAACACATAAATTATTTTACATTCTTGAAGGATTCCTAGAACCAATACCAGTTATTTAATTTCAAAAGGAAATAATATATCACATGCGATGACATTTTCTCTCTCTTTGATAATTGTAAAATTTGATTTTACAATAATACAAGGGACAATATTTTATCTCTCCTATATAATTTTTCAAATTATCATGGATAATATTTCATGAAATAATAGAATAAACAACATTTGATAGTTTTTTTAAAATTTTAATTCAATAATCTTGTGGGATTATCATTGAAAATTCAAGGATATTATCATTATAAAATTATGATAATTATCCTTTGATAAATAATTGAAATTATCATTTGATAATTATACTAATTACCGATTGATAATATATTTTTGAAGAACCTTTTAAAATGTTAAAAATAAAATCGAGGAATACCTCATTTCCTTTAAAACAAAAAATATTATTTAGCTTCTACTCATCAATATGAATCTAATAGTACTGATGGCATGTAAATTCTATCACTAAAAGGGATTTATAGAAGAGAGAAGTTAAAAAATAAAATAAAATGAGTAATAAATAAAAATATTTCACCTCTTTCAACCTCATTTCATTCTAGGGAGAAATGAAAAACACCAATAACATTCAGGGAGGAAAGGTGGTTCACTAGAAAATATAATTCTATCTAACGAATTACTCAACAATCATGTGCAAGGAAACTCGAGTTCACTCACATTCAAGAGGACCAACCAACCACAAATCTGAAATGGGTTTAGCTATTTCAATGAAACCCAAATGTATAGAATTCAAGATCCTGATTAAATTCATGATTTAGTCTAAACATTAATTCTAATTGTTTATTTACACCATATTAAGATGTTCGAGGCTTAAATGGGTAAAAATGATTATAATTAGAATGTTTGAAAAACCTTTCTATGTATTAATGGTGTTTCAAGAATTTTTTTTGGGAAGAACATGAATAGTGACCCAATTTTAACGACATCTAATTTAATATGAGTCTGAATTGAAAAATCACAACAGATTCCTTAAATTTATCCCATTAATATGTTTTAAGGTTTTAATATGTCTGAAACATGTGATTTTGAAGGTTACAAAATCACTTTCCGTTAATCATCGAGGAAAATTGAGTGGGGAGATGAATGAACAATATTTATTGAACTGTTTATTTTATTAAAATTAATTATTTAGAATAAAAATTAAATAACACCAAATGGACATTGTGTATAGATGTTATGCACCATCTAGGGTAGCCCCACCAATCCAGATCAAATGGTTGTCTCATATTTCTCATACGATGCACCATTTGAGAGATATTATTTATTTATTATTTAAAAAATGTAATAAATATTTAATTAAAATAAAACTGTTATTTTTGTGAGAAAGGTGTCTAAATGGCCAACACTTACAAATGTTATACCTCATCTAGGGTAAAACCATCATTTTGGACCTAAAAGTGGTCTCATATTTCAAATATAATTCACCATTTGGGGGATATATAGTTATTTTTAATAAAATAATATATTTATTATTATTTAATAACTTTATCTCACAAGCGGGACATCCATATTTCCCCTTTGAATGTTATACCCCTCCTAGGGTAAACACCATATTTCGAACATAATAGTGGTCTCCGATTTCTCATACGATGCACCATTTTAAAGTAACTCAGTTATTTTGAATAAAAGTGTGAGCTTAATATATTAAATATAATATTTATATCTAGTCATCACCAATAATATTTAGGCATTGTAATCTCACAGTAACTCAGGGTGAAGCTCCAAAAAATTCCAATTGAATATTCCAAGTTGTCAATTGGATTTTAAGTCATGTAATAAATTTATCAAAATATCAGTGATAAATCATTCTTCCCACTTATGATATTAACAATTTAACTCATGATGGTTTAGGAATACCAGAAAATAGTAATAGGATGTTACAACCCCCCCTCCATAAGAAATGTTTGTGCCTAGAAAGTCTACAGAAATGACACCATGTCAAAAAATTAGGTCATTGATCTCCCATCAGTGCCTACCTATTCAATGTCGCATGAGAATCAGAACCATACTACATGAGTAAATGGACCAGATGTATCATCCTCCCAGAATGTAACTGGGTCTCATAATCAAGAACGCCGACTGATTGTTATGTCATAGATATATCAGGTTCAATCTCATGATCACTCCAACTCAAAAAGTGAGATGGATCAGAGAGATACATTCACAACTATGATACATGGAACATGTTATGTATTGACATCAACTGTGGTGGTAGTGATAAATGGTAATTAATTTTCCCCACAAGATTAACAACCTTGAAAGTTCCCATAAAACAAGGAACAAGCTTCCCTTTCCTCTCATTCCATTGGTGACCCAACTGGGGTGAAACCTTCAAAATACCAGGTTACCAAATAAAAATTCAAAAGGTATACGATGGAGATAATTATATTACATGTACCGGCATTGTGTTGTTAACATTATTTATTGAATAAATTAAATCTTATCTATCATCTCTTGGACCATACACGGTTCAACCAAGGAACTTTCACCAATATCTGACCGACACAACATGGATTTACAAGGATTATCATACAAGGTCTCTAAAAGATTCATTCTGATCGCAGACTGGTAACTATTGTTGTTTTAAAACCCAACCAACCTCAAATAATCATCCCAAGATTTCATTTACTAAATCTATAAATTACACATTTAAAGCTTTTCATAATGTCAGTGATTTCATAGTAGACTCATAACTGTTCTCAGATGACGCACAGAATCCTCCTCAGTATTAGAGCAGACTAGAATGTCATCTATAAAGACTACCACAAAGGTATCAAGATATTTATGCAGAAAACTCTTCATCAATGACTTGAAAAATGTAGGAGAAGTTTTTAGTCCAAATGTAAAAATAGGGTACTCATAATGTTCATACCTGCTCCAAAAAGTGGTATTGTGAATGTAGCATTATTTTATCCTTAATTGATGGTAACCAAGTCGATGGTTGATATTTAAAAATCATTTCTTCCTTTTTAACTGATCAAATAGAACATCAATCTGTGAAAACAAATAATTTTTCTTTAATGTAACTTGATTTAGATTTTGGTAAAGAACACACAATCTATGTGAACCATTAGCATTCATAGCAAAGAGAACTGAAGCTACCCAAGGTGACACACTTGAGTGTATAAAGCCTTTACCTAAATGATCATCCAACTAAGACTTAAACATTTTCTTTTTTGCTGGGGTCATGTTCTAAGAGGGAATTGAAACTGGTTGAGTACTAAACATTAAGCCAATAGAGAAATTAACCTACCATATTGGTGGAAAACCTGATAAGTCATAGGGAAACACATTGGAAAACACAATCATGACTGGAGGGAGATCCTCATACATTTAATCATGTTCTAGATAAAAAGAAAACACGAATATCACTTTCTATGACTCTATATAATAAGGTTTGGATCTACTCGAACATGTGTCCCATTTTCCTAGCATAAAAATAGGCACACCAATGCATGTTGTAAGGTAGAAATATTGGAGATAACAATTAATCCCAGATTTATTGGAAATGAGCTAATACATATCGAATATGAAATCAAGATATTTCATGTCGAGAACCATAAAACTCCCTGAAAGCTCAACATCAAATAGATAGAAGACACAAGTAAGTCTACAGAGACCCTAATTTCTCTTTATACTAAGTGGTGTAGTAATATCCATTGCACAAGAAAAAAGATCTTTATAATGATTAATAATATTAATGATACATGTTGAAATAATTGAATGAGATATATCGGTATCAAATAGATAATTCACTAAAGAAAAAACTACATAAAGTGTACCTCTCACTATCAGTAGACCTGTATCATCTTCCTTTAAAGACTGTTCCACAATATGAAGAGTTTTTTTTTCAAATGCTTGTGGTTGGAACCCTTTTATACATGGAGAATTTGATTTCCCAATATTTTTTGTAGGCGTTGATGATCTCTATCCACTACACAAAGTAAAAAAGTTATAGCAGAACTCAGTTATGTTCCATAATCATCTGCAAGAGCCATAGTTATTGGGTGACTCAGTGTAATCCCTCTTTGAATGACATAGATGACCACACCAGTAGAATATAAAAGGGATTCTTCCAAGCAAGGAAGGTGGATGGAAATGACCTTGTTGTTAAGAACCACTAAGAGATTAATCAATCTTCCTTATTCTTTTAAAAGAACTAATGTTGTCACTAAGAGAAAAAGGAACTCTCATCAACCCGAAATTTATAGCTAGTTCCATCCCAACCATCATCAATCTATCCAACACATTACTATATGTGGGTAGCTATAGTAAGAAAAACTAAGAACATGTATCTTATTAGAGCCCCAAATTGAACTATCGACCCTTTATCTTCTCATTATATACAATCTCTGTTGTAATATGCACCAACTCAATAAAGATATTTGAATATGTTTTCACAGTTCTATTAGGATGTTCAAGATTGATAAACTCTATAGCCTTGTACAACAATTTCGAATATAGAAAGAATTATTTAGTGAAAAGAACATTGAAGTCTTTACACTCTAAGATCTTATGTTTATTTTTTGTCAACATCATTTCCCACTATATATTACTTGGTCCCCCTATCAGAAAGGTGGCATGCCTCACATTGATCTTTTCTGGTGTCCCTACGAACTCAAACTAATGTTCTATTATTTCCACCCATTCTTATGAATGTTGAGAATCAGTGGATTCTTTGAAAATTGTTGGGTTTTAGTGAAGGAACTCATTAGAAAGATTTCAAAGAACAAACCCATTAGGATCCACACTTGGAGCCTATAACAACCCATACTTTACATACATTGTTAATACTTCAAAATTGAAGCACACTTATTACAACATATGACAAAACCACAAAGGACCGTATAGGTATAGTGTCTTTAGAAACTGGGAAACATAAACAACTGGTTCATAAATCTTCTACAGTGTCTCCCATTTATATCATCATATCTAGGGTCCCTTTTATCATATTCTACTTAATATCCATCTTCCTGACCTGGGGAAAAGAAAACATAAAAGGGTGAGCTCAAATGCTCAGCAAGGGCAAATAAAGGAAATAAAAATCATATCATGTCTTTTTGAAAATCATAACCTACAAAAGAGATCATAATATCTTAACATGGAATAAATCATAGAAGTGAAAATGAGATCCCCCTAATCATAACATGAAACATTAAACTTTGTGGCATGCACACATAATCATGGAAAATCATTTCTTGTTAGTCATGACTCATTGCCAAGACTATCTTAGTGGACAAAGTCCCTTTCTGAACCGAGTCACCCTCGTTCCAGTCCTATTTCACTGAACCGGTATAACCTACCGTTCCAGCCATGTCTATCTCATGAGATATAAAATCTTTACCCAATGCATTGGAGGGAGATATAGGTCCCACCCATCTTATAATGAATCCTTTCTTATGTGTGCCACATAATCATAAACCATATATCATAGCGTAACCCATGTAATAAAAATGGGATTCTTAAACAACATGACATCATAAAACAATTCATATAAGATAAAGGAATTCATAAAAATGTTTCCATCACAACAGAATCAAATCCATGTAATAATAGGGATAAAAACAGAACCCTTTTATTATCTTAGATGGAAAATAATTTTGATAAAATACTTGAACTCCATTCTTGAGGAAAATATCCTTTCTACTTTAAAAACATTTTTCCTTTCATAACATGTCATACGACTTTAAAATAAAAGAAGTTGATTTAAAATAAACTTGAAAACTTGTAAAGTAAGATTCTTGGAAATAATGTTTTAAAAATCCATTCATGCCGTATAAGTTAAAAAAAACATTCTTCGTACTTTTGTCGGAAAAGTCAAAAAGTACCTCGTACGACAAAAGATTCCTTTCATACATATTACTAAAAACTCACCGAAGGGTGAAAATGGATTTAAACAATTATAGGTGGATGGAAATAATATTACATTTTGATGAAACATGGATGTGGATGATAAAATACACCCCAGTAAACACTTATGAATAAACAATCTCGGATAAAAATGAGATTGTGATATTTCCCTTACCTTAGGTCCAATTTGTTTTGTACGTGTCCGAAGCTCCTGTATAATGGTTTAAATAATGTTATTGACTTATTCCAGAATCATAAATATTGATATGATATCATATATGTTCATATTCTTAGCTTCTTGATAGTAATATTTCATTGTTACTTGTTACTCGGGTCTTTATTGCCTTTTGTTCTTATGCGTGTTTTTTCGAATACATTCTTATTCTTCTTTTAAGGTTATAGATACCTTATATCCAGAATGGTATTAGTGTAACATATATCATATTTATTCATTCAATTCATTTATATAATTACTATGTAATGATGATCATGTAGAACGAGTCGTATCACATCGTGGAGACGGTATTCCGTACGTACGCACGAGTGATGATATCGTTCCTATGATCGTGGAACTGTATTGGAGTATATATATATTATTTCAGTATCAATATTACTTTATAATAATCATAAATAGTTACTCATTACACCATTATACCCATACTTGTAAAGTGATGGTGGAAAATAGATTACACCACGGCGTGGAGACGGTATTCCGTACGTACGCACGCGCGGTGATTTCATTTTTCCGTAGGATGGATAGAAGGTGAATTAGGGTTGTTTCATATTTATAATAACATATCAGTATGTAAGTAATACTGATGTTATTACTTTATCATGAAACAACTAAAGAAGAAGAAGTTGAAGAAGAAAGAAATTGAAAAGATCGGTAATGGATATTACCTCTTCTTTGGAACGCCTCTTTGAATTCTCCACTTAGGGAACTAAGATTGGTCTTTGAAGAAGACCAGGACCTCTAGGATTATTCTAGGGAAGTGGATAGGAGAAAATGGCAGGGGTTGGCCGAGCTTGAGTGCTCAAATTGGTGTGAGGAGGAGGGGGAGGAGGTGCCCTTTTATAAGGGAGGAGAGGGGCACCTTAGGAATATCTCAAAATATTATTTTATATTAAAGTAAAAATCGGTTTATAATGGTTCCAAAGGGTCTTATTTCGAAGCTAAAGTGGGGATTGGTCGAAATAATATCAACCAATAGGATTTAGACAAGTTTATGGTATTATTTTAACCTTATCAATTAGATTTAACTCTAAGTTAAATAATTTAACTTTTACCGTGTCTTTTTGTTTTCTTTCACTATATGGTTAATATACTTACTATAACATGCCAAACGAACCCCAAAGTTTTTATTATTAATATATATATCCTTATCTAAGTCATTTGGCCGAACCTTAGATTTTTAGGAATAAAATAACAATTAATAATATAATATTTGATTTAAAAACTATTTTGTGTCAATTTTGACACTATTTGATATATGATTTTTGTGAAAGTCATAAAAGAATTATATGTTCGAACCAAGTTGATTAAATAAACAATAATATATAATAGTAACCTAGAAAATTAGTTTAATTCATTTAAAGTCTCAAATTACATTTATTTTGGTGTTTATAACATCAATTATGTCAATATCTCATTAATAATATAATTACTGCATCATCATTGTGTCATAAATAAATTAAATTATTTAATGTCTAAAAATTACAAATAAAATACCATTATGTAGGAAATATTTTTAGATTTCTAATTTATATTTATAGTCGAATTTATCTTATGTATAACCCCATATTAAAAATGATTTACTTATTAAACTTTGATTTTAACTATTTTAACTCTTCTTTAAATAAAATAATAATAAATGTCCTAATCTAATCCAAGTGGGCCTAAATGGTCATATTTTATTCCTAAGTTTGTTTTTGGTCGAATTACATTTGTCCAATAGAATTATGACATGTGTTAGGGTAATATTAATATCATATTTACCCTTAGTTACCCTATTTACTATTAACCGCAGAAAAAAATAAAAAGTTACTATTCACAAAAAAAATTATTTTTATCTCATTGAACCACATTTTACTTACTGATATCAACCGTGTCTGTCGGATTTTTGAAATCCCATTCACAGAAGCGGTAAAATTAAGTTTTATGCAAAATTCAGTTTTTAACATACCACTTAGTGGTTTCACTATTCATCAAAAATTGAAAGTTTTCAAAAAAATACCAAAATTTCACCCTAGGTTAATTTCGATATTCTGAGTCCAAAAATGAAGTCCATTTTGAAAAATAAAATTTATAAAATTTCAAAAAGTGGTTATTACTATTCATAACGGGTAGTTTTAATAGCATATTGCTGTTTAGTGAAACTCGGTATTGCATACGACGCAAGCTATCGAGGAAGGTCGCGATTGCGTGTAAATCAAGCCAAGCAATTGTTGTGTAGAAAAACATTCCTTTGATGATTTATATAACATAAAAGTCTCGGGTGTTACATTCTACCCCCCTTAAAAAGAATTTCACCCTCAAAATTCTTCACTTTGTAACAAACAGATGAGGATACTTCTCCCTCATCATATCCTCAAGCTCCCATGTAGCTTCTTCAAGTTGGTGGTTCCTCCATAAAACATTCACCAATCGAGTGGTCTTGTTTCGTAGGACTTTTTCGCTACGATCCAGAATCTCTATCGGCTGTTCTTCATAAGAAAGATCTTTCTCCAGCGGTACAACTTCTGAGCTGAGTACATGTGAAGGATCTGGTATGTACTTTCTCAGGAGAGATACATGGAACACATCGTGAACTTGAGAGAGATTCGGTGGAAGCGCCAATCGGTAAGCTACCTTCCCAACACGATCCAGTATTTCAAAAGGACTGATATATCTAGGGCTCAACTTCCCCTTCTTTCCAAATCTCATAACCCTCTTCCAGGGAGATATTCGTAAGAACACTCTATCACCCACTTCAAACTCTAGGTCTTTTCTTCGGTTGTCGGCATAACTTTTCTGTCGACTCTGAGATGCTCTTATGTGTTGTTGAATAGATCTAACCTTTTCTGCCATTTCATCAACGAGATCAGGTCCTAATAGCTTTCTTTCCCCAATTTCATCCCAGTAAGTTGGAGTCCTGCATTTCATTCCATAGAGAGCTTCATAAGGAGCCATCTGAATACTGGAGTGAAAGCTATTATTATAAGAAAATTCCACCAATGGTAGGTGTTGATCCCAACCTCCTTTGAAATCCATAGAGCAAGCTCTCAACATATCTTCTAGGGTTTGAATTGTTCTCTCAGACTGACCGTCTGTCTGGGGATGATAAGCAGTGCTGAAACTCAACTCTGTATCCAGAGTATGCTGAAGACTTCCCCAGAACTTCGAGATAAATCTCGGATCCCGATCAGATATAATAGAATGTGGTACTCCATGCAATCTTACCACTTCCTTTACATATATCATGGCAAGCTGATCTAGAGATAAATCCTCTCTAATAGGAATGAAGTGTGCAGACATTGTAAGACGATCAACTATGACCCAGATAGCATTATTGCCTTTGGATGTTTTAGGAAGTCCTGTGACAAAGTCCATAGTGATGTTTTCCCATTTCCATTCGGGTATGGGTAATGGTTGTAACATCCCCTTAGACATCTGTCTCTCAGCTTTAACTTGTTGAAAAACCAAGCATCGAGAGACATATTCAGCAACATCTCTTTTCATGCCATCCCACGAGAAGTACTCTTTCAGGTCCCTATACATCTTCGTGCTTCCAGGATGAATAGAGAATGAAGAACTATGAGCCTCATCCAGTAGCTCCTTCTTTAATTCGGTGATGGAAGGAACACAAACCCGATTCCTGAACTTTATTATCCCATCACAATCAAGGTTGAATTCAGGAACATTTCTCACCTTCTTTTGTAACTCGACATCTTCTTTCTATGCCTCTTTAATCTTCACATGTATAGATGGATGAACATTCATTTGAGAAAGATAAGATTTTTCCCCTTCCATTATAATTCTAAGATCCATCCTTTATAAATCCATAAATATTGGATCTTTTGTGATCCTCATCATGGATAAACTAGCATGGTCTTGTCGACATAATGCATCTGCCACCTTGTTTGCTTTCCCAGGGTGGTAATGGATTGAGCAGTCATAATCCTTAATCAGCTCCAACCATCTTCTTTGGCGCATATTCAACTCCTTTTGTGTGAAAATATACTTTAAACTTTTTTGATCAGTATAAATATCACACCTTTCACCATAAAGGTAATGCCTCCAAATCTTTAATGCAAAGATTACCGCAGCCAACTCCAAATCATGTGTTGGGTAATTTTGCTCATGGATTTTCAACTGTCGTGAGGCATAAGCTATCACCATATCATTTTGCATAAGAACACACCCCAATCCCTTCTTGGATGCATCACTGTAGATCACAAACCTTTTTCCACTACAAGGCAGTGTGAGCACAGGTGCACTGGATAACCTTCTTTTCAACTCCTTGAAATTCTCTTCACATTCCTCTGTCCAGACAAACTTAACTCCTTTCCGAGTCAACTTGGTGAGTGGATTAGATAATCGTGAAAAATATTTTACAAAACGTCGATAATATCCAGCCAAACCAAGAAAACATCGAATCTCAGTTACTGTTGTTGGTCTCGACCATCTTTCAATAACCTCTGTTTTTGCTGGATCCACAGATATCCCCTCTTTTGAGATTATGTGACCCAAAAATGCAACTTTTTGAAGCCAAAATTCACACTTGGTAAATTTGGCATAAAGCTTCTCCTTTTTCAGGGTCTTTAATATAATTCTCAAGTGATCTTCATGCTCTTCCTTGCTCTTTGAATAGACAAGAATATCGTCTATAAAGACTACCACAAATTGATCTAGATAGTCTCTAAAGACTCTATTCATTAGATCCATGAAGATAGAAGGGGAATTAGTAAGACCAAATGGCATCACTATAAATTCATAGTGTCCATACCTTGTACGGAAAGCCGTCTTTGGTATATCCTCCCTTTTGACCTTTAATTGATGATACCCTGAATGAAGATCAATCTTGGAAAAGTATTGAGCTCCGCGTAGTTGGTCAAATAATTCATCAATGCGTGGGAGAGGATATTTGTTCTTGATAGTGATCTTGTTAAGTTCTCGATAATCAATGAAGAGTCTCATTGATCCATCTTTCTTCTTAACAAATAGAACAGGTGCTCCCCAAGGTGACGCACTAGGGCGTATGAATCCCTTATCAAGATTCTCTTGGAGTTGCTTCTTCAATTCCTGCAACTCAGTTGGGGCCATTCTATATGGTGTCTTTGAAATAGGCAAAGCACCCGGTACGAGTTCTATTGAAAACTCAACTTCACGATTTGGTAGAAGACCCGGTAATTCCTCCGGAAAGACATCATCAAAATCCCGTACAATGGGCATATTATTAATCGTGAGTTTCTCACCAACCATTTGAGATAAATAACCTTCATTTAGTGGAATCAATACCCATAAGATGGATGAAATTTCCACGGGAAGGTTTTGTTCATCCTTGCATTGATATACGATCGTAGATTGATCTGGAATATGAAATGTGACTTCCCTTCTTTGGAAATTGATATGAGCTCCATGTAGAGAAAGCCAATCCATGCCAAGAATCACATCAAATTCCACTAAAGGAAGGATCACAAGATTTGCAGGAAGCACTTTCCCACAAACTTCGATCAGAGAAGAATTATAAACTTTTGATGCGACTGTTGTGCCATTAGGTGTTGTCACAGCTAACTCAACATCTAATTGTTGAGGTAGTACGGTGATACCCTTAGAAAATTATTTAGAAATAAAAGAGTGGGTGGATCCAGAATCAAATAAAACATTTGCTACTTTAGAGTGGATGGTAAGTGTACCTTTCACCACTTCGTTATCGTACTCCACATCGCTGATAGAAATTGAATGTGACTTTTGTCTTTAGCCTTAAGATTTTGTTGACGTCAACCATCATCATCAACCCTTGGATTTGGGCATTGATTGGCATAATTCCCCATCTCCTTGCACTTGAAACATTGAAGTGTAGTAGGTTCATTCTGTGTATCCCTTCCTTTGTTTGCGTCATTAGACATCTTCTTCCCATTATCACGACATTCAAATGCCCGATGACCTTCCTTTCCACATTTAAAACATTTACTTGTCCCTTTAAGACAACTCCCTCCATGTTTCTTTCCACACTTTGAGCATAAGGAAAAGCTCATCTTCTTTTCTGTGTGCTCTTTAGATTTTTCTTTGAATTCCATCTTCCTCTTCTTATCAAACCTATGTGACTGATGGGTTATTCCAATCTCCATCTCGACTTTGAGAGCACATCGAATGATTTCCTCGTAGCTATTGAAGTCACTTATGGCTAACGCCCTTCGAAGACTTGGTTTTAAGCCACTAAAGAATCGATCGATCTTACTCTCAGGTTGGATAATAATACCAGAAGCGTACCTTGCAAGTCTTGTAAAATTTTCTTCATAGGTACCAACAGATTCATCATCCCTTTTCTTCAGTTCAAGAAACTCTTTCTCCATCTTTGTTCGGAGAATACGAGGGAAGTACTTATTGAAAAATAAGTTCTTGAACTCGTCCCATTCCATAGACTCAATTTCATCCCTTTGCCTCGTATTCTTAATAAGATTCCACCATTTATCAGCATCTCCTTCCAAACGATACACTTCTAGGATGACTTTATCATGTTCAGAACAATGAAGAACTGAAAATATCTTTTCAGTAGTACTAATCCATTGTTCAACAACTAATGGATCACTAGACCCACTGAAAGAAGGTGGAAGCTGCCTCATGAAGGATTCAACAGAATGTTGCTCCTTCCTTTGCTCGTTTGGAAGTCCTGCATGATTCATAGCTTGAGAAAGTTGTGTGAGCATGGCTACAAGATTTTGCATTCCAGCTCCCATATCGCTTGGTTGCTCAGGGGGACAATCATTGCATTGCCCATCGCATTCCGCATTAACACGGTTCCTTCGGGTTCCAGCCATTGACTAAAACCAAGAAGAATAGTGTGAGCAACACTAATTATAATAGGAAAACCACATAATCAAGGATAAAATTTCACACTTAAAGGTTTTATCCTAGGGTATTCATGGCCATTTCTAAAACACTAAGATTGTGTTCTATGCTTAGACTTATCCTTAGGGTTCTTACTAAGGCTTTCACATCCTAGTTTCCAAAGGTTGACAATAACCTCCCTCTGATACCAACTATAACGACCCATACTTTACATATATTGTTAATACATCAAAATTGAAGCACACTTATTACAACATATGACAAAACCACAAAGGACCGTATAGGTATAGTGTCTTTAGAAACTGGGAAACATAAACAACTGGTTCATAAATATTCTACAGTGTCTCCCATTTATTTCATCATATCTAGGGTCCCTTTTAGCATATTCTACTTAATATCCATCTTCCTGACCTGGGGAAAAGAAAACATAAAAGGGTGAGCTCAAATGCTCAGCAAGGGAAAATAAAGGAAATAAAAATCATATCATATCTTTTTGAAAATCATAACCTGCAAAAGAGATCATAATATCATAAAATGGAATAAATCATAGAAGTGAAAATGAGATCCCCATAATCATAACATAAAACTTTAAACTTTGTGGCATGCACACATAATCATGGAAAATCATTTCTTTTTAGTCATGACTCATTGCCAAGACTATCTTAGTGGACAAAGTCCCTTTCTGAACCGAGTCACCCTCGTTCCAGTCCTGTTTCACTGAACCGGTATAACCTACCGTTCCAGCCATGTCTATCTCATGAGATATAAAATCTTTACCCAATGCATTGGAGGGAGATATAGGTCCCACCCATCTTATAATGAATCCTTTCTTATGTGTGCCACATAATCATAAACCATACATCATAGCGTAACCCATGTAATAAAAATGGGATTCTTAAACAACATGACATCATAAAACAATTCATATAATATAAAGGAATTCATAAAAATGTTTCCATCACAACATAATCAAATCCATGTAATAATAGGGATAAAAACAGAACCCTTTTATTATCTTAGATGGAAAATAATTTTGATAAAATACTTGAACTCCATTCTTGAGGAAAATATCTTTTCTACTTTAAAAACATTTTTCCTTTCATAACATGTCATACGACTTTAAAATAAAATAAGTTGATTAAAAATAAACTTGAAAACTTGTAAAGGAATCTTCTTGGAAATAATGTTTTAAAAATCCATTCATGCCGTATAAGTTAAAAAAAACATTCTTCGTACTTTTGTCGGAAAAGTCAAAAAGTACCTCGTACGACAAAAGATTCCTTTCATACATATTACTAAAAACTCACCGAAGGGTGAAAATGGATTTAAACAATTGTAGGTGGATGGAAATAATATTACATTTTGATGAAACATGGATGTGGATGATAAAATACACCCCAGTAAATACTTACGAATAAACAATCTCGGATAAAAATGAGATTGTGATATTTCCCTTACCTTAGGTCCAATTTGCTTTGTACGTGTACGAAGCTCCTGTATAATGGTTTAAATAATGTTATTGTCTTATTCCAGAATCATACATATTGATATGATATCATATATGGTCATATTCATTGCATCTTGATAGTAATATTTCATTGTTACTTGTTACTCGGGTCTTTATTGCCTTTTGATCTTATGCGTGTTTTGCCGAATACATTCTTATTCTTCTTTTAAGGTTATAGATAACTTATATCCAGAATGGTATTAGTGTAACATATATCATATTTATTCATTCAATTTATTTATATAATTACTATGTAATGATGATCATGTAGAACGAGTCGCATCACATCGTGGAGACGGTATTTCGTACGTACGCACGAGTGATGATATCATTCCTATGATTGTGGAACTGTATTGGAGTATATATATATTATTTCATTATCAATATTAATTTATAATAATCATAAATAGTTAATCATTACACCATTATACCCATCCTTGTAAAGTGATGGTGGAAAATAGATTACACCACGGCGTGGAGACGGTATTCCGTACGTACGCACGCGCGGTGATTTCATTTTTCCGTAGGATGAATAGTAGGTGAATTAGGGTTGTTTCATATTTATAATAACATATCAGTATTTAAGTAATACTTATGTTATTACTTTATCATGAAACAACTAAAGAAGAAGAAGTTGAAGAAGAAAGAAATTGAAAAGATCGGTAATGGATATTACCTCTTCTTTGGAACGCCTCTTTGAATTGTCCACATAGGGAACTAAGATTGGTATTTGAAGAAGACCAGGACCTCTAGGATTATTCTAGGGAAGTGGAGAGGAGAAAATGGCAGGGGTTGGCCGAGCTTGAGTGCTCAAATTGGTGTGAGGAGGAGGGGGGGGGAGGTGCCCTTTTATAAGGGAGGAGAGGGGCACCTTAGGAATATCTCAAAATATTATTTTATATTAAAGTAAAAATCGGTTTATAATGGTTCCAAAGGGTCTTATTTCGAAGCTAAAGTGGGGATGTGTCTAAATCCTATCAACCAATAGGATTTAGACAAGTTTATGGTATTATTTTAACCTTATCAATTAGATTTAACTCTAAGTTAAATAATTTAACTTTTACCATGTCTTTTTGTTTTCTTTCACTATATGGTTAATAAACTTACTATAACATGCCAAACGAACCCCAAATTGTTTATTATTAATATATATATCTTTATCTAAGTCATTTGGCCGAACCTTAGATTTTTAGGAATAAAATAACAATTAATAATATAATATTTGATTTAAAAACTATTTTGTGTCAATTTTGACACTATTTGATATATGATTTTTGTGAAAGTCATAACAGAATTATATGTTCGAACCAAGTTTCTAAAATCAACACTAATATATCATAGTAACCTAGAAAATTAGTGTAATTCATAAAAAGTCTCAAATTACATTTATTTTTGTGTTTATAACATCAATTATGTCAATATTTCATTAATAAGTTAATTACTGCATCATCATTGTGTCATAAATAAATTAAATTATTTAATGTCTAAAAATTACAAATAAAATACCATTATGTAGGAAATATTTTTATCTTTCTAATTAATATTTATAGTCGAAATTATCTTATGTATAACCCCATATTAAAAATGATTTACTTATTAAACTTTGATTTTAACTATTTTAACTCTTCTTCAAATAAATTAATAATAAATGTCCTAATATAATCCAAGTGGGCCCAAATGGTCATATTTTATTCCTAAGTTTGTTTTTGGTCGAATTACACTTGTCCAATAGAATTAGGACACGTGTTAGGGTAATATTAATATCATATTTACCCTTAGTTACCCTATTTACTATTAACCGCGGTAAAAAAAAAATAAAAAGTTACTATTCACCAAAAAAATTATTTTTATCTCATTAAACCACATTTTACTTACTGATATCAACTGTGTCTGTCGGATTTTCGAAATTCCATTCACAGAAGCGGTAAAATTATGTTTTATGCAAAATTCCGTTTTTAACCTACCACTTAGTGGTTTCACTATTCATCAAAAATTGAAAGTTTTCAGAAAAATACCAAAATTTCACCGTAGGCTAATTTCGATATTCTGAGTCCAAAAATGAAGTCCATTTTGAAAAATAAAATTTATAAAATTTCAAAAAGTGGTTATTACTATTCATAATGGCTAGTTTTAATAGCATATTGTTGTTTAGTGAAACTCGGTATTGCGTACGACACAAGCTATCGAGGAAGGTCGCGATTGCGTGTAAATCAAGCCAAGAAAGTGTTGTGTAGAAAATGATTCCTTTGATGATTTATATAACATAAAAGTCTCGGGTGTTACAGAGCCTGAATAGGGACTAGTGTTTGTGCATGCCCCATAATGGGACAGAATGTATGATCACCCTAACTGGATTCTGATCCACAATAGGATTCACTAGCTGAGGTTCAGCAACAACCTCCTCCTGTATTCGATTCTCACGTCTTCTTAGAGGCATGATGTAATATAAAATCCACTTAAAAAATTAAAGGCATTAGTTAGTTCTCAAACAAATAAATGTAGGAAATTAATCCCAACATAAATAAGAAACATGATTTGGATTTAACTTTTTCCCAATAAAAATAGGGAAGAGTAGAACTAATCCATAATATATCTTTACCTAACCAACCCCTTGGGAACTATGGTTTATATTGGTTTAAGCTGCCCAAGCAATCAATCGTAACCACCTAATTAGTCCTGGTAATATTTCACAAATGCATACAAACTTCAAAATAAATATCAACTTGCATTTCATACCATTTTGTCACAAACGAGCTCGTGTACCCTGGTAACCTGATAATGGAGCTGAACTAGAAAATTCCTAACGGGAGTTCCCAGTACCCAAGGGTTGGAGACTATCATCTAACACCATAAAACATGAAAGTGAGAACTATATTCCACTAATAAAGTGAAAATAAAAGAGAAAATATAATATTCCTAACAAAATAATACTCCATTGGGAGTAATAATCCCAAAAACAATAAGGAACAATAATCCCAAAGTATAACAACATAAGTATCACAATATGGAAATATGATCAAGGTCTTAAGGGACATAAGTCACCAAGACCAATTCTCAATAGTTGCATCCACCTCCAATAGATCATTTTCCATTTTTGAACTAGGAAGGAAAATGTCAACAAACACTGGAATGAAAAATTAGTTTTTATCTAAATCATCCAGTAAGGTCTCACCACAGATTCGATAACAGATTCCAACAATTTATTAACCAAAGGAATGATTTTAATTTTTAAAGATAAATAGGCTTGTCATTTAAAATTATATTTAAAAAAATCATGCTAAATAGATCAAATGATATAAAATACTTTAAGAACACTCTTTACATTAAAAGTTAGGGAATAAATATCACAAAGTGCATTAAATAAATTATTTTATATAAAAGAGTTTATATAAAATCATAATGGGAATGTAAAATAGTTTTATTAACATTTGAATACATTTATATCTCATATATAAATAAATAAGCGATCAACATGTCCATATTCAAAATAATAATGATAGTATTTCCAGCTATGGGACTCTGCACTGTCTAATTGATCACAACAATATATGCATGCATACAACCTCTGGAAACTAGCCATAGATGACTCATTACCATTTTCAAATGGATGTGACATACTGTATGTTTTTTAGTACATTTTAATGTGTCTAAATAACTCACAATATACCTAACACTTGAATGTTCTCTCACAAAATCAATGATGGTAAATTTATTATAAAATATGATTAATTCCCATAATTCCATTTAAAGGCCAAATTTCCTTTTAAATTAAAAATAGTTCTTCATAAAAACATGCCTCTTTAACAAGATAAAGCTAGAGGTTTTCTATCAAAACATTTTAATCAATTTTCTACAATTTAACAAATTCCAAAAAAAATTCATCAGAAGCCCCCAATTAATTAGAAATGGGGTTTTTAACAAATTTTCCATCAAATTAATTTCTACAATTAAACTAAAAAATACAATTACTTCAATTATCACCAAAACCAAAATTTAAATTTTTAAAACCAAAATCTCACCAATTCAAATTTCCATGCCAAAAACCTGTTTTTCTCAAAAACCCCAAATCAATAGAATTTGGTTTTTCCAAAAAAATGAATTAAAGTTATAATATTCATATAAAAACTATTTCCATTGAATTAAAAAAATTTAAACATAAATAATACATTAAAGTTAATGTAAATTAGGCATCATGATAGAACCACCTATCTCAAGGTCGTCGATGTTAGTGGCAATAATAAACCATTTTATGTGGTTTAATACACCTACTCACGACCTCTTTATCGTAAGAATTTACACATAAATTCAAAATGTTCGTTAAAGGATCCTAGTACAAAAAACTGTTAATTTATTTTATAAAGATATAAAATATCACATGCAATGACATTTTTTCCATCTTAGATAATTTCCAAATTATATTATAAAATATTATATGCGATAATATTTTATCTCTACAAGATAATTTTTAAATTATAATATAAAATATTGAATGTGATAATCAAATAAACAACATTTTATAATTTTATTTAAAATATTCATTTGATAATATCATGAGATTATCATTAAAAATTCTATGATATTATCATTAGAAAATTTTAATAATTATCCTTAAATAAATAATTGAAATTATCATTTAATAATTATACTAATTACCATTTGATAATATATTTTCAAATATCCATTTATAATGTAAAAAATTGGGTCAAAAAAATAACTAACTGACTTAAAAAAATATCATTTACTTCTGCTTATTGAGGAGAATCCAATTGAATCAATGATCTGTAAAACTAGTCTCTAAAGAGAAAGTTATAAAATAGAGAATAAAAAAAAGAATAAAATGAGAAACAAAATTCATCTCCATTAACCTCATGGCCTTCTAGGGATAAATGAAATCCATAAAAAGTATACAAGGAAGAAAGGAGGTGCACAAGATAGTATAATTCGATCTGAAAAAATCTTCAATAATAACATGCCAAGAAACTCAAGATCACTCAGTTTCTAGAGGATCGAACTACCACAAATCTTAAATGGGACTATTTCAATGAATCCCAAAAGCATAAAATTTAATATCCTGATTAAATTTGTAGTTTACTCCAAACATTAATACAGAGTGTTTGTTTCCACCCTGTTAATATTTTGAAGATTTAAATTGCTCAAGAAAATATGATAATTTGAAGGATTTAAAAACCATACCAAGCATTAATGGTATTATGGGTCTTTTTTGTGAAAAAACATGAATAGTTACCCAATTTTATCCAAATATGATTTAATATGTGACTAAACCGAAAAATCATTACTAAGTCCTTGAATTTATCCCATAATGACTTTTCATAGTTTTAATAGGTCTTAAAAGTGTGTTTTTTATTATTCCAAAATCACTGTCCATTAACCATAGATGAAAATGGCATGGTGGAGATGGATGAACATCATTTCTTTAATATTTTATTTTATTAAAATTAATTATTTAACGTAAAAATAAAATAACACCAAACGACTATTGCGCATTGATGTTATGTGATGCCTAAAATAACCCCCCATTTTGGATCCAACGGTGGTCTTAGATTTCACATACAATGAACCTTTTTCTAAATATTAATGATTTATTATTTAAAAAATGGAATAAATAATTAATTAAAATAAAAAGGGTTATTTGTTTGAGCGAGGCATCTAAACATCTGACACATAAAAATGTTATACCTTGTATAGGGTAAACCCCTCACTCCGGACACATCTGTGCTCTCAGGTTTCCCATACAATGAACTATTTGGAAGATATTAAATTATTTTAAATAAAATAATTTAATAAATATTTTTTAATAAATTTATCTATGGAGTGTGATATTCAAATGTCCAGCGCCTTCGATGGTTATACCCATACTAGGGTAAATACCATAATTCAGATATAATAGTTGTATCATATTTCTCATACGAAGAACCATTTTGAAGTCAATCAATTATTTTGAATAAAATGTGTGTGATTAATATATTATATTTTATACTCCTATTCAGTCTTCACCATGACTTTGTGGGCGTTATAATCTCACAAAAACGCAGTGTCAAACACCAAAAGGTATTCAATTGAATATTCCAAGATGGTAATGGGAATTTAAGTCCATTAACACATTAGTCAATATATCGATGACAAATAATTTTTTTCCCTATTTATGATACTAATAATTTAATATAATAGGGTTTAAAAATACCTTAAAATAGTAATGAGATATTTCATTATGTTTTTGAAAAAAAAATAACCAACAACTAACAACCACAAAAACTTTTAAAATTCCTCAAAATATTAAGAAAGAACAGAAAAATGGAAAACATAAAAGATGACCCAATCAATGGTTAGGAATTACCTTTAATCTTCTAATAATTTATTACTAGGGAACATTGAAAAAATTGTAACTCTTTGACCAAAAAATATGAATTTCATGGTCATTATTGAATAAAAAATATGTGGTCTAGAAGGTAATTATTGTTTACAGATATGGTATGCAGTATTATAGAATTATTACCACATGTATTGGGTTGTCTAAAGGGGTAGAAATATCATGGAACATGAAAAAATATAAATGGGAGAATATTAAAATGTAGGATTTTTATATTATACATTATATGAAATTTAAATGGTTTGGAATCAATAGTGGCACAATGAAGATGATAAATCACTGGTGGTATCATGATTGAAAAATGAAAATACACTATTCATCATGTATAATTATATATCAATTCATATGTTATTATAAGAAATTATAGAATTATATGAACTAGACTATGAAACATAAAGTGATGAATTATAACCTGACATTGGGGAATTTTAAATGGAAAACATTATGATGAAAAAATAGTGTTTGGCTAAAAATAAAAATAATATTCTAGGTTTGAATTATTGATCATTTATATAGGGATGATAAAAATATTTATATAGAAAAATATAAATGGTAATTTGGATATAAAAATGAGCTATGAAAATGATAGAATATCGTCTCATTACAACACATTCTAAATAAATAGGAATCAATCTGCATGTTAATCTATAATATATATATTTTTTAACAATTTCTGTGAATGTTTACTTTGATGTGGAATAAATGAGATACTAACATGTCCATGTACAAATTTAAAAGTAAATCTTATATATATATATATATATATTACACTATTACAAATTTATGGTAATTTTATTCATGGGAGTATGAAAATAATGAAAAAATAATAATTCAACATAATTACTGAATGATAGTCGATAGTAAAATTTAATATCTTATATAAGAAAAAAATTCCATGTAGTATAGAATATTAAGGTGATGTCCTAGATGATTCATGTAGTTTAACGGTGTATAAATTAGATCTAAATTTTGTTCCCAAGATTAAGGTAATAATGGTTTGAGATTTTGTTTATTTTTTATTCCCCTCTTAAATGGATCAATTTAATGTAGTTTAATAACATATGGTATTGATAATGAAATTTAACATTAAATGGGGAAACATGGATTCACATAAATTATTTAGGAAGTATCCATAGGTAAGTAAATGATGAATCAATTTTTATGCTATATTTATTTTCCCAAAATAACTTTTTCATATTATTTTATGATATAAAATTTTTATAATACCTATAAATATTTGGATTTGTGAGTAATCAATTATATTTTTATTAGTATATTATTTATAGTTTTATAAACTGAAATGTATTTTGTATATTTTATCACATTTGCATTAATTTCATCAATTTTTTATGATGGTGAGGACAATTTTGATTTATCTAGAGGTATTTTATCTAATGTGGGGTAACATCATTTAAAAAAAATAGAAATGAACAAGTGGTGGTGTTTTATTTTGGGTATTTATAGTTTACCCATGAATCAGTATATCAAGAGTCTTAGATGATTTGATGTTATGAAATATAAATAATAATTGGTTCAAGTGGTTTTTATGTATTATTTTTATTCTGTTAAATTTTTTTGTGAAGATTATAGAAATATTTTGGTGATATAGATGAAATCATAGGGTAATGAGTGATAATATTCCACGATATTCTTGGATTTTCTCTACAAAAACTAGTTTTTAATAATATTTCATCATAACAAATATATATTTCAATGGATTAATTCAAAATAAAATTATTTTTGTTAAATTAATAATTATATATGATCCATTCGATGATTTTTTGACTATGATTTATATGTGTTAATGTTTGATATTGTGAAGGGAAATTAGTGTTATGAATGATTTGGTGGAACCAAGAAGGTTTAGGATGTACTAAAAATTCAATATTATATTTTATTATGTTTATGTTATAGAGTATTATGATTTAAAAAAGAATTGTTCTATAAGGGTGTAACATGAGTGGTGTTTCAGTAGTTATTATTGAAAATAGAATTGTCCCCAAATTAAATGAAACAATTATGGTGGTAAGGTTTTTATAAAACAATGTATTTTGTAATTACAAAATTCATCTATTGAGTATTATAGTTTAAAAAATATTGGAGTCACCTACTTGGGATGTCTATTCACTATACGACAATTTATATTAGTATTCCATGATTTTTTAAAGATGGTAATTTTTTGTTTTTTTGATGCTATAGACTTTTTTGTACCATGTATATTACTAATTATCAACTGTAAACATGTAATCTAAATATAGAATATTCAATGATGGTATATTATCTACCAAAGTGTGATAATTATATAGAAAAATAGAGTATATTATTTAATACAAGAATTTTTAATTTGAAAATTAAAATTCATGGAATTATAATTTCTATGAAACTATTATGACATGTATCATGACTGAAAGGGATGATTTAAAATAATATTATTGAGAATAAATTGAATACACATGGGGATGTAAGGATTTTTTATTGTTTCATATCAATATTAATCTTAAACTAAGGTTCTTTTCAATGTTATTATTAATTTCTTAGCTTATGATAAAGTGTATTTATTTTTGTTTTTTATTATTTTATTGCGTTTTTATAAGTTTTTTTGATCAGTAATTTATTTACACATCTTGATATGTGAGTTGAATAAGAAATAAACTATTAGGGGCTCCTAAATTAGAGTTCATTCATAAAATTATATATTTATAGTGGTTAATGAAACACTATATTTGATACTCTGTAAAAATTTATTTTGATATTCTTTTTTGTGATTATTTATTCTTTCTGATATATAAAAAAAGACTTATGTTTTTTTTTCAAATAACATTATATCATTCAAGAAATTTACACATTATAAAAGTACTTATATTCAGACAACTTCAAGTATATTCATGGATGAATTTAAACTATATGATTATGCTGTTGGAGAGAATGGAAATGGAGGATACCATGCCACACCAATGATATTGCTGTTTATTTTGAATAGTGAATATTATTAACATCTCTGTTAGATTTTTGGTTTTTTTAATCTGAGAAAGTGTTCACTAACAATAATTTATTAGATTAAATAAATTCAATATTGCAAAGAACATATTAAAAGAAATAAATATAATAATAATCTTAAATAGTAAAAAACATAGAATAGTGAATAAAATCATAAATGAATTATATTTATTTCTTCACCACCCTCTTAGTGAATAATGTTTTCTGGAATACACTATAATTTGTGTTTGTGTTTTCTATAATTTTTTAGAGATATGTCTAGGTGTCCTTATAAGTAATTATAGATATTATGAGTTTATAATGTTTCTTTCATGACCCGTCCCACAGGGATCATGTCGTGATTACCCCAAGCCCGCATTCTATTGGCCAGGCGCTGGCGACTAGCACTAAATGCATAAATTACTATGCGGGAAAGGCATTGACTTTATAAATGGTAAACACACATAATCAAAGTACAAACTGGAAGAAAACACTAAGTAAAAATGGTATACAGAGAGTGCTGAATGCAGAGGGCCTGGAATAGAAGCCCAACATGAAATTATACGTACAACTGAAAAGGAAAAAAATAGCTGAAAGGTGAAAAGAAGCTCCTAGATCATCCACCACGGATCCTACCTAAATGGTTGGTATAGATAGCCTCCTCAGCACTCCAAATCTGTCAGTTCCCTCCGGGTACCGTTTCATCATGAGGTCCACCTCCGGGTTCTTTCCAATCCTCATACACTCAGCCTCGGTTAGCACTGTCCATCGTCTGCATCCAACACAACATGGGTGGGCATAGACTGTGCAGGGGTGAGTATAACGATACTCAGTAGGGACCCCGAGACCCTCAAAATCTCTCAAAATCCAACAAGGATATACCAAAAAGTATGAAAAATAAATAGATAACCTCACATAGGTATATGCCCATACATATACCTAAGTTACCAATTAATTTATCTCAATCATGAGGTAAACTCAAAAAGTTACTAACTCAGCTCAAACTAGGATTTGATTCTTGGGGTAGTATCAAGTAACATCCCCAGACACACAGTTGAAACTTCAGCTCCTGTAGTACTCCTCCTATATCGAGTATTGTGGTCCTGCCGTGTCACATAGAGGTGCTTCCTGTGACAACTGGGCCCCGGTGATAGCACAACCACCCCGCCTTAACATGGTCGTCGGGTCCTGGCCCACCAGGTACCACCAGTTTCCCCGCAGACACGTTGTGCCCACCCCAAGGTCCACCCACATGCCTGAACGGGTCATCTGACTAATGATAGTCCCCACAGGCCAACACATGTCCTTTCCAGTGTGCTTTGTCCACACTCGCACACACCCTGGGAAACTTTCCAGAAGGTCACCCATCCTGATCACTACTTCAGGCCAAGCACGCTTAACTGTGGAGTTCTAATTAGACAGGCTCCCGAAAAGGAAGGTGCACCTTGTTGACATGAGTCATATCATTTAATAATTTAACCCTTTATCATTTGGAGATGTTACAATCACCACCCCTTTAGAGCACAACACCCTCGTTGTGGTCCTGCCGTGTCACATAGAGGTGCTTCCTGTGACAACTAGGCCCCGGTGATAGCACAACCACCCCGCCTTAACATGGTCGTCGGGTCCTGGCCCACCAGGTACCACCAGTTTCCCCGCAGACACGTTGTGCCCACCCCAAGGTCCACCCACATGCCTGAACGGGTCATCTGACTAATGATAGTCCCCACAGGCCAACACATGTCCTTTCCAGTGTGCTTTGTCCACACTCGCACACACCCTGGGAAACTTTCCAGAAGGTCACCCATCCTGATCACTACTTCAGGCCAAGCACGCTTAACTGTGGAGTTCTAATTAGACAGGCTCCCGAAAAGGAAGGTGCACCTTGTTGACATGATTCATATCATTTAATCATTTAACCCTTTATCATTTGGAGATGTTACAATCACCCCCCCTTTAGAGCACAACACCCTCGTTGTGGGCCCTACATCTCAACCCAGGCAGTGCACTGCACTTAAGGCTGGGTTTCTCCTCTGATACCAAATGTGACAACTGGGCCCCAGTGATAGCACAACCACCCCGCCTTAACATGGTCGTCGGGTCCTGGCCCACTAGGTACCACCAGTTGCCCCGCAGACACGTGAGACCCACCCCAGGGTCCACCCACATGCCTGAACGGGTCATCTGACTAATGATAGTCCCCACATGCCAACACATGTCTTTTCCAGTGTTCTTTGTCCTCACTCGCACACACCCTGGGAAACTTCCCAGAAGGTCACCCATCCTGATCATTACTCCAGGCCAAGCACGCTTAACTATGGAGTTCTAATGAGACAGGCTCTCGGAAAGGAATGTGCACCTTGTTTACATGAGTCTTATCATTTAATCATTTAACCCTTTATCATTTGTGGATGTTACAATAAGTTTTTAAATGTCAGCTCAAACCAGGTCAGCTCACCAGGTATAATCGTTTGACCGTGTCACATTGTTTCTTTCAGGATGCCTTTTCTCGGACGACCAGCTAGAGCCTAGTGGGATGTGCGTACTGACAGCCTGTCAAGCGATGAGGCTTCGGTACAGGGCCCTCTTGCAGTTGAGGCACCAGCGGAGGCACCAGCGGTACTACCATACTTTGTGCCACCGATGCCACCAGCCCCAGTAGTAGGCGATGCATGCCACTTGAGTGCGCTGCACGAGTTCCAGCGCCAGAGGCCACCCAGGTTCCGGGGAGAGATAGACTCGCAGGCGGCTGAGGATTGGCTGGAGGCTGTGGTGAGAGTCTTCAGGCTAGTGGGGACGCCGGCAGACTTCATGGTGATCATTGCTGCCAGCCTTCTTTAGGCAGCAGCAGGCAGGTGGTGGAGTCACTTGTTCTAGTTTTGCGACGGGATTACCTTCACATGGGAAGACTTCGAGACCTTCTTCAGGGTGGATTTTGGGCTAGTAGCTCTACACCTCGAGCGTGTTCAGGAGCTACTGCCTTTACCGTGTGTTTTTCGATCAGTAGCCGAGTCATCTGTGGGAAGTAGACAGATGATGTAGAGGTCCAAGAAGGCCAGAGCCAGTCGTACGAGGAGCAGGAAGTGTTATGAATGCCGCATAAAGGGTCACATGGCACGTGACTGTCCGACTCCTCGTACAGTTGATCCGCAGCCTTTGGAGGAGCGGCTGGTGCTTGAGCAACAGCCGAGCAGTGGACAAGGCAGTAGAGCTCCGGGAGTATGTGGAAAGGAGAGGAACTAGTGGATATGTCCTTTTTACTTCTAGTTCCATGTTTCTGTTGTATTCGTGTCTTTTTACTATGAGCTACATTAATAAAAAGACACTTATCTTTGTGATGTTTTCTTTCCTGTCCTTTTGTTTGGTTGATACTGAGAATTCCCAGTTAAAACCGTTGACTTGACCCTCACATTCAAGATTTCTACTGGAGGAGACCTAGTGACCTCACACTGATGCCGACAGTGTGACTCAACCCTTGGAGGAGAGAGTGACAGTTGGATCTCTTGGTAGTTACGTCGAGGCCTTACGACATCATCCATGGCATGAATGCATCATTCATGTCGGGATTGACTGTATTAGGCAATGGGCATGGTTCATGTAGGGGATGAGACCGAGTTTCTCTTTTCAGCAAAGGAGAAATTTCTAGAAGCTCTTTCAGATCATAGTCAAAGAAGGTGCAGGTCATCCAGGAGCGGATAAAGACTACACGGTGCAGTAAGAAACAGGAAACTGGCACCAGTCTTAGAGACTCGGGCATGTTAAATGTTTCAAGAAGAGGAAGCTTTAAGGAGAGTTGAGTCTGCGAAGCATCAGACATGGAGGCAGAGCTAGGAGAGCAACGTGAGGTGGTGTACATCTTAACATGCTACAACCACCCGCCTTAGTTATCCCCTCCAGGCTCAAAGAGCAGGAGGGCGGAGGGAGAGTGTGGCTGCATGGGGTCAGGGAGAGTGACCCAATGGATCTAAAAATGATTCAAGGTATAGTATGTGTCCACTACTAGATGTCGTAGTAACATGCGTTGATATGAATCATTCCTTCCTTCCACAAATCTTGTCCCAGACCTAGAGTTTCCAGTATGCCGTAGACATGACCCTCACGTCTGGAGATACCTTGGGAGAAGACTCGATAATCACACGTATGCCGACAGTGTGGTCAGACCCTCGAGGCAAGAGTTGCGGTTGGAATCTCTTGGTGGAAGCGTCGAGGCCTTATGACATTGGTTTGAGTATGGACGGGGAAATCACAATTCGTACACAAATTGACGGTTTTAGGAAAAAAGGTTGTGGTTTAACTACGACGTCGGAATGGGTTTTCCTTGGTCGGCGAAAAAAAAGAGGAAACCCCAGACAGCATAGGGTAACTCATGCACAGGAGGGTGTGACCGATCACTCTTGAGTCGGTCAACCTTACCCTCGTGGTAGCAGTCGTTTTGAGTTCCAGTTCTAAACAGGAATTGGAGACCTCTAGAGTTCGAGGATGACGATCACGTCCTTATAAGGGTCTCACCTCGACGATGTTTACGGAGATGTGACCAAGGCGTCAAGTTATCTTCGAGGTTCAACGGACCTTCTTGGGTCCTCAGCTGGGTAGGCGGGGTGGTTTACCGCTTGACCCATCCACCTCTGTTGTACCAGATGTACAACGACTTCCACGTATCTCAACTGAGGAGATACGTGCTCGACCCTTCACATATCATCGACCATGGAAAGCTGGATGATGGCGATGGGGTGTCTTTCACGGAGGTTCCAGTGGGGATCGAGGATCGATAGGAGCGGATCCTACGAGGACGATCGATTCCTCGGGTGCACTTTTTTTGGCAGTACGGGAACCTCCAGGTGAGCACATGGGAGCGGAAGGCTCAGATGCGTGCTCTGTACTGCTTTTGTGACCCTAGTTTGTGTTGAAGCTTTATGGGGACATAAAGCGCTGAGGTTGGAGTAATGTAAAGACCCATAAATTTTAAGGAAATTTTTTTCTTAATTTTCTTTGGAATTTTACAAGAACACAGCTTCTGACGGCGCCTAATTCCGAGGCTCGGTGTGCCCGGAATCTTTTTCCGAAGTTTATCTCGGGTACGTTCAGTGAAAGAATGAGCAGGTTTTTCTAACATTTGAATTGGTGCTCGGAATCGAATTCTGAGGGCACCGATGGAATCACAGCACCGGTAATTGCTTAGGAACACATATTCTGGAGTTGCGTTTTCTCGGGTGTGGTTTTTAAATTTTGGGGTTAAGTTAAGAAATAAAATAAAGTGGTGCGACAACTTTATATTATTTCACTTAAAGCCACTTCAAACCACTTAAGCTAAGTTAAGCAGATAGGGTAGAACCCAAAATATCCTACCCTCTTGGTATGAAATTTGTGAGGTGGGGCCCGCACGATCCCCACCGTTTCTTTCCTCCTAAGTAACGCACCCACAACCCCCCTCCTAATTGTAAGTCAACCATGCGTTTTTCTGGTTAGGAAACACCTCATTAAATTGGGAGGTTAAATTATTACAATTAATTCATTGAATTAATTGTTCGTTTCTTTTCTTTTGAAATTCAAATGTGTCATGTGCGTTAATAAAATAAGATAACTTTTATTTTATTTCTGTTGGAAGTTGTGGCGTGGAGAGGATTTGGAGGAAAGCATTCTTCTTCGAAGAAGAACGCGAAGAACGTGAAGAACGCTCCGACCTCCAACTAAGAACGCCAAACCCTTGGAGATCGACGACGCGACGCTGTGTACCGCGACGTCAATGACATTTCTTCCGTGACGATCCTCTTCTTCCGTGACGGTTAATTCCACGACGAACTCGCGTTCGACGACAACTCTTGAGGTAGAGAATTATGTCTGAGAATGATTTTATTCCCTTGATTTCTTCCTTTCTAAAGAAAACAATGAACACTAATCAAATTATTACCTAGTTGATCCACGAAGGATTTCCTTGCGGGTTGGGAATAATCTGTTGCGGGGGAAAACTGTTTGGGATGATTCTCTTTTTTTTGTGGAAAATCCTTGTTGTTCTTCGTCTTTTTAGACGCCTGTTATCATCTTAATGGGAGGAGGTCGGACCGCACGAACACGGACGAACCTCCTCCCCCTATGTTGTTGTGTTTCTGTGGTTCGGAAGATGGAGGCATGGTGCGACGGCACCGCGCGGGAACCTGGAGGGATGCAGCAAGGATGCGCGGCGCCGTCGCGCCGCGCCGTCGAGGCCGAATGAAAGTGTGGTCATATTTGGGGCCTCGAAGCCGATTTGAAGACCCTTCTTTTTGTTGTCGAAGTGTGGATCGACGGACGATGGTGAGGCGGGCCGTGATGGAGTTTTGAAGGCTTTGCAGCGAAGGTCGGTTTCCGGGATGATCTCTGGCGAAGACCGCTGGTGAATCAGACCACCAGAGCGCGTCCGGTGGTCCGCGAAATCCCCCGCCGGCACGCCGCGCCGGCGCGGCGGCGCCCAGAGCACCGACGGAAAAATCCGCCGCGGTAGAAGCCACGGTGGCAGAGCGCGGTCCCGCGACCGCGCGGGACCGGAGTGGGGCTGTAGGACGCGGCCGGCTGCTGCGTCCGCTGGCACGGGCGGCCCCTCGCGTGGTCGCGGTTCTTCACGCGGGGGTAGCGCCCCGCTCTCCTCCGCTCGGCCATAACCATCTGAGCCGACCCACCGGCCGGGCCGGGTCGTGCCATTCAGGTCGACCCGGTTCGGGCCGACCTAGGGGGTTGGGCCGGGTCAGTCCTGGCCCAGACCCCCGTTTTCGGACCCCTCACGGGTTTTCACTCATATCTTGGGCTGTAGAACTCCGATCGACGCACCGTCAGCGGCGATGCGACCCTTAGATTGAGACGGTCGTTTTGGTATATTACACTTAAGGTTTCAGAATACCTTAGGTTCGGCCAGGTTGGTTCGGATACGAAACCAACTTGGCCCTCGGAGCAGAAACACTTATATCTTGAGCTCCGGACATCCGATTGACGTGACGTCGACTTTGATGGATTACTCTAAGTGAGAAAGATCTTTTGGCTTACTATGCTCGAGGTTTGGATGTAGTTGGAGTGCGGTCGGGTAGGTTCGCTCATGAAACCAATCGGGCCTCTGGAACGAAAAAGCCAATAACTCACAAACCGGGCATCCGATTGACGCGCTGTCTGTCTCATTGATTTACTCTTGATAAGAAGGAACTTTTGGCATAATTCGCCTATGTTTTGGTTGCTGTTGGATAGTGGCCGGGTTGGATTGTACCCGAAATCCAACCGGGCCCTTGGAACGGAAAAGCTGATATCTTTCAGAACGGACGTCCGTTTGACGAACCGTCAGCGGCGTTGGTGATCTCGTTGAGAAACGGTCCCTATGAGTATAACCTATGAGAGTTCGGGGTACAATTGAGATATGGCCGGGTTGGTTCGCTCACGAAACCAACCGGGCCCCTAGGACGAAAGGGCTAGTAACTCACAGACCGGGTGTTCGATTGACGCGCCATCTGTTGCGTTGAGACCCCTATGATGAGGCGGTCCTTTGAGATACTTCTTCGTGGGACTTTGAGATACTTGGAGTATAGACCTGTTGCTCATGGAGCGGACCCTCCCAGAGACGAGCATGCGAAATATGGATATCCTGTAGCCGACTGAGACCTGATGACTGCTTGACCGACTCGACTTGGAGTGAGTCGACTAGCCCAGTGGATGGAGCACTACTTTGTTTGGGTGCAGACCCATGGCGGACGGATCACTACCTGTGTGACAGTGCAGACCCGCGGTACTCTTCCAGAGAGTACCTATGCAGGCTACTAGGGGGTGTGCACTACTGTGTTTGGGTGGCATACCCCGGTGGGAAGCACTACTATGTTTGGGTGGTTGGCCCGCGGTACTCGACAGGAGGAGTACCTCAGCAGTCTTAGGTTAGTGAGTAGTACCTCGGACACTACCACAAAAAAGTTTTCGCAGCGCCCCCCCTTTATCAGCGCTTGTTTAGTAGCGCTGATAAAGGGTCGGTTTCAAATTTTTTTTTAAAAAAATCTATTAATATATTAATATATAAATATAGTTATATTGATATATAAATATAATATATAATTTTTAAATATATTTTAGATAACTATAAATGTACATTTACACTTATTATACATAATATATAAGATATTTAGTGAAAATGGCTTCTTAAAAAATTAAAAAATATTTTTAATTAATAATTTTCTAATCATTATGGAGTTATAGTCATTTAATAACAATTTGAAGACTAAAAAAATTAAAAAAGATCCAAATTAGTCGGGGTACCTTGATTTTTTAACATTTTGTGGATTTTCACCCTCGTTTAAGGGGGTATTATTGGATTTTTTTTGGTGGGGTATGAATTTATTCCAAGGTATTACATTCATATTGATATTATGTCTTTGAAATTTCATCATTTTTATAATGCACTGCTATTTATAATCAAATATATAACAATATATTCATATTTTTTAAATATTCACACCTAAAAATTTTATTATAAATATAAATAATAAAATATATTTACATATAAAATATATTAGATTTATCTAAATAATATCTAACATCCATTTTATTTAAAATACAATGAATATTTATATACCTATATATAAATCTAACTATATATATTTTAATCTAACTATATATATATATTAATCTAACTCTATATATATTAATCTAATAACTATATATATATTAATATAACTACATATATTTATATTAGTATTACTATAAATATATATATTAATATCACTATATATATATTAACATAACTATATAAATATATATTCGTATAACTATATATATGTTAATATAACTATATATATTTTAATATAACTATATATATGTTAATATAACTATATATATATATATATTAATATATATATATATATATTATAATATAACTATATATATATATATATATTAATATAAATATATATTACTATACGAATAAATATTACTAAATATATAAATATATATATATATATAGATATCATGAATTGGAAAGCAAATCAAAATAGAGTAGTGGTAAGGGCTTAGGCGCGCAGGGGGGAGGTCTCGAGTTCAAATCCTGGTGGAGGCAGGGGTGTGCGCGCATGGGGAATATTGGAGCAAGCGCTGTTAAAGGGTGGATGGGGGTGCGTGGGGTGCATGGGGTGCTGTATAGGGGCCGAAAAGCGCTGTAAAAGGGGGGGGGGGGGTTCAAGCGCTATAAAAGCCCCCCCGATTGGCAGTATTTTTTAATTTTTTTAAATTTTTTTTTAATTTTTTTTTAATTTTTGTTAACTTTTATGAGCACTTTTTTAGAAGCGCTGATAAAAGGGTCCTTTATCAGTGCTAAAACGAAAGCGCTGATAAAGGGGTACTTTTATCAGTGCTGATAAAAGTGGTCTTTATCAGCGCTTTTCAGAGCGCTAATAAAGGGGATCCCCCCCCTTATCTACGCCGGATTTATCAATTCTTTTTCTAGTGCTGATAAAGGCCATTTTTAGCGCTGATAAAAGGCCGTATTTGTAGTAGTGGGAGTCGTGACAGGACCACTGTACACTCTAGAGACGGGGCTCTTCAGCAGTTACGGTTTCGATAATGAAAATATTGGTTTTTGCTGAGTCTATGACCTTTGTGTTTCCTCATGATTGAGATGAGTTACTTGATAACTTAGGTATATGTATGGGCATATACCTGGGTAGTGGTTATCCATTGATTTGATAATCCTTGTGTTTTCTCATGATTGAGATGGGTTACATGATACTTAGGTATATGTATGGGCATATACCTAAGTAGAGGTTATCTGTTGAGATCTTCTTTGTGGTTATCCTTGTTGGTTTTAGTGAGACCTTGAGGGTCTCGGGGTCCCTACTGAGTATCGTTATACTCACCCCTGCACGGGCTATGCCCGCACCTCGTTGTGTTGGTTGCAGACGACGGGCAGTGCTGATGGAGGCCGAGTGTTCGAGGACTGGACGGTACCCGGAGGTGGACTAAACAATGAGTCAGTACCCGGAGGTGGACTACACGACGAGTCAGTATCCGGAGGTGGACTTCACAGCGAGACGACACTCGGAGGAGGTTGACAGGCGAGAGCGTTGTGAAGGATATCTGTACCTACCCTTCAGGTAGGATCCGTGGTGGACAATCCAGGAGCTGCGCCATCTGTACCTACCCTTCAGGTAGGATCCGAGGAGGATGACCTAGGAGCCGCTTCCATCCTTCCAGTTGTTTTATTTTTCTGTTGTACTTTGTTTAGCTGTAGTTGTACTTTCATATGGGTTTGTATTCTGGCCCATTTACCTTTCAACACTTCTCTTTGTACTTAGTGTTTTACTTCCTCTTGTACTATGTGGTGTTTTGTTTACTTTTATAAAGGCAATGCCTTCCAAATTATCGGGATTTACGCCTTTGGTGCTAGTCTCCAGCCCCTGGCCTATGGAAGGCGGGCTTGGGGTAGTCACGGCACGGGCCCCGAGGACGGGTCGTGACACTTCCCACTATACTTGGACTGATGAGGTACTCCACCTATCGAGTACCGTGGGTCTACCAAGTCACACAGAGGCACTCCCCCTCATAGCCTTCTGAGGTACTCCACGTGTCGAGTACCATGGGTTTTCTATGCTCACATAGAGGTGCTCCCCACCGTGGGTCTACCGAGACACCAACGCACTCCCCACTGGTCTAGTTGAATCACCCTGAGTCGAACCGGTTAGCAGTCGTTAGGTCTCAGCCAGCCACTAGGTCTCTACACTATGCTCGCTCTTCTCCAGGAGAATCCACTCCATGATCTACAGGTCGATACTCCTACTATCACGAAGTCCCAAGTAGAAGTATCTCAAAGGACCACCTCATCAAAAGGGTATCAACGTAACAGACGTTGCGTCAATCAGACGCCCGGTCTATGAGTTATTACTTTTTTAGTCCTGAGGGCCATGTTGCATACTTGTACGATCCAACCTGACCATATCTAAACTTTAGACCGAACTCCAGTGGGGTATACTCAAATGGACCATCATGCACCAAGATTACCAGTGCCACTGACAGTTCTTCAAACGAACGTCTGATGCCAAAGATATGGCCCAAGAAAGTAAAGGGACAGCAGTGGGCCCAGGTTCGGTCCGACCTGGTTGGACCGACTCGGCCCGACCACATTTGGGCCGACCCGGTCAGCCCGCTAGGTTCAGCCCGGTCTGCTGGGCCCGGCCCAGCAGACTGCGGGGGTGGTTCGGCCCAGAGGTCACCGCGTAGGAGGCTCAACCCAGATTACGGGCCCGGGTTAGACAATGTTGCGAGGGGCGTGGCTAGGGAGACTCGGCCCGAAAGGCTGAGCCGGTTCAAAAATCACCGTCGTGAGGGACGCCACGAGCTGGCTCGGGAGGCTGGCGCGGTGTGGCCGGTTAAGTCCAGAGTCGGAGTGTGCCCCGGGGATGCGGTCGAGGCGGCCGGGTGGCGGCCTGGGTGGGCCTGTGGGCAGCCGGGAGGGCACTGGCCAGGCCACGAGCTGTCCGGTAAGGCACGGGAAGGCCGGCGGGTCGCGGGCAGGCCGCGGGCAGGCAGGCGGGGCGTGCAGGCAGGCTGAGGGTGGGCCGGAAGGGGGCACAAGAGGCCGCAGGCAGGCCGGGCAGGGCACGCGGGAGGTCGTGGGTGGGCCGGAGGGGTGCGACCAGGAGGGCCGACATCTGGGAGGCGGCTGGGCTGGTCGGTTCGGCGTGGCTTAGGCTGGCGCGGGCCAGCGGTGTATAGCGAGGAGCACCAGTGTGCCACAGGGGTGGCACAGTTTGCAGAGGCCGAGGGTAGCTTGACCTTTGTTGTTTCCACCTTTGTGATTCCGTTGCCTCATACCCATGCCGAGGATCATCTCAAACAAGAATAGTGGAGGGGTCAGGCCATGTTTGTTTGTACCGCACCCTCCATGGTTAGGGTGATAACCAGAGGCTGACAAATATGAAGCACAACAACCCTCATTCTTCATTTAGGGAGAAAAAAAGAACATGAGAAAAGAGCATAAATAGATAAAATTAGACCCCATCCTTTGATTGTCGGTCGTCAAAGTTTGAAGGAGTCGTGGAAATTAGACGAAGAAAGTCGTCATTCGTCACGTCAGCCAAGTACTTCCAAACTCGAGCTGCGTCGGATCATTGATGATGATGCGGAAGTCAGTCGTCAAAGATGTCTCATGACAGTTGAAGCTCTAAAGAAGAAGATCGATGGGGACTGTTGGAGTTCTTATTTCTTTGTTGGCGAGAGTTTTTTGTTCGGGACATCTCGAAATAATCTTCTCCTCAAAACACCCAAGGTTTCCACCTTAATGAACAATGCCAACCCAAAATTAATAATAGATTTTTTATTTTAGGTGTTGGCAGAAAATTTCAAATATGGACAATTAATTACATGGATCCCCTTAATAAATTCACAGGTGTTGGCATAATTAATAACAAAGTATTTGGATCCATTTAATTAAAGGAAAGGTTTAGAGCCTCTCACTCATTAATGAGATAGAGTTGGGGGGGGGGGTTTACTCTCCTCCATCAATAGGGGTTTTTAGCCTCGTGTGGTCCACACGTCGTAACCTCTCATGGGAGGTTATGTTCGGGTGGGCCCCACCATAATAACCTTTCATGTGAGGATAAGGTGCGGTGGTCCCACCTCCAACTCCCATGAGGAGGTTTTAACCACAAACACTCACATGGAAGCAAAAATATAATAAAGTGTAGCTCACATTATTTTATAATTTTTTTGAAAACCCAAAAAATAACTTTTATTCTCGACCAACTACCGTCGAGGTGAAAATATCCTTATGCGAATACCAGCTCGGTTAGTTCAACAATGCCCTCGTATTTTAAATCCGAGCATTGGTTCAAAAGATATAAAAACCCACTCATATGTTTACTGAACGTACCCGAACAAAACTTTAGAAATTGATTCCAGGCAAATCAGGCCTCAGAATCAAGCGCCGTAAATTTTTGCGGCCTCGTAAAATTCCCATGTAATTTATAAAACAATTTCATTGGGAATTATGGTTCTTTATAGTTTCTATACAATCTTCATTTTAGATAAATTTGGATTCTATAATTTTATATCCACCATGAATCAAACTTACTAAGTGAAAAAATTATTTTCTTCATTTTATGGAATAAATCATATTGTTTTTATGGAAATAAGGATTTTATACCCACTGTCATTATTTATGGATTTTATTATATTGTAACAAATTGTTTTATTTCAATTATTGAATTTATTTTGATTACAATATCATATAAATATAATATTGATATTTAAGTATATCCAATGAATTTTATATCATTCTCACATTCAGAGAAGGGATTCAAATTATTATAAGCATAAAGTGAGGAAAAGTAATCTAGGATATCCTTTTCAATTTTCATAATGGTAATGTTATAATGAAATTAACAAAATATAAAAACAATATTACCCAATTTGAAAAAATTTATATGATTAATTGAGATATAATATATTATTTAATTTCCATAATTTGAAATAATGAGTCATATTAGTAGTTATGAAAAAAATCTAGAATGTTCAAATATAATCCAGAAGTTTTTTGTATCTTATTGAGCATGTTTTATGAAAATGTATCACTTTATAAAGATTATGAATTGATTTTATTTTAACTAGATTAAATACACAATGTGTTGGCATCAAATGAATTAAGGATTGGTTCTTCATTAACAAAGAGAATTAAATGAATGATTTAATTATTTTTAAAATCCAAAAAACATTAGAAGTATTATGTGGTCATGAATGGTAAATGAGATTACTATTTATATAAAGACATTGATATAAGTTTTAAAAAGTTCGAGTCACATATCTTCTGAATTATCCAAAAAATTAGATGCATATATTTTGGTAAACTTCTTTGGATGTGTTTTAGTTAAGGATGTTTTTGAAATTTTGAAATAAATCTTATAAGGATAATTATTTGTAGAGTGAACATAATGATGTGTCATTTAATATGTTCTCTAGGAAGAAGACATAAAAATTCAATAACAAGATGTTTTATTGTAAGGAGAAATAATTATTTTTTTCTAAATTAAAACATTTCATAATTTCATTAATAATGGAGGATAATTAATTTCATGACAATAAAAGTGAAGAATATCTAGCACTTATAGTTCACATTGTGAAATTATTGATTTTTTAGGGTGAATAAAGAAGAATTTTCTTATAGTGGATGGGAATATATAAAATATATGAAGTTCAAAATAATAATATAATTAGATAAATTTTTATTCATGATCTCTAAATTGAATAAGTAGAATAATATTATGGTAAAGGTACCTAAAGAGTCAATGTACTATGAATACTCCCAAGGGGAAAGAACATTGAAGTTGGTGAAAGAAGTTGAGATTTCAAATATCTCACTATATAAGGAGAAATTGTTTTATTATTTGATTAAATTTTGTATTAAAAACAAAAAAAAGTCAATTTTGATATAAAAATGTTGTATAGATTATTGGTCACTTAATGACAATAAAATTCATTTTTTTGAAAATTTGTACAAGGAGTTTGGGACTATTCAAAAGAAAGTAAGAATACATGTGATATTTCTATGGTTTTTGCTGATAGCTATAATATTAATTTATATAATTAAATGGATTCATTAATTCAATAAGTTTTGGAGAATATGGATAATGGTAAATAAGAAAAACAAGATGAAAATTTTTCCTAAAAAAATTAATTATTGAAAAATAAAAAAATATCGTATTGGGGAAGATATCTACCACTAATTTAATAGTTATAAATTTAAGAAAAATATTTAAATTGAAGGAAAAATTGTTAATAATAAACCATTTGTAATTTTATCATAACTTATCCATGAATATTTGTAATAAAGATAATGGAAATGTAGTAGTATTATCCAGAAATCAAACAATTTCCACTATAATATTTTAATTTGTTGAGTAATGATTTTTAGTAGATATAAATGTGTTGAAATTAATTTTAAGAAAAATATATTATATTAATATAATTATTAAGTGATGGAAGAACTTAATCATTTCTTTAAACCCTATAATGGAAGACAAGTTATAAATTGATTGAAAATTTTGGTGTTAAATTAAATCATTTTTTATTCTAGGAATAAAATATTTGGAAGATTTTATTAGTTGGTTTACTTTTATGATGTATTCATATTTATTTTACTATGGAAATTATTTAAGCCTAATTATTTAAAATTTCATAGGAATAAATATTATTTAATGTAGAAAGATCTTGTGGTGGTTGTTTCATTAATATAATGTCAATAGAATCATACCAAGATAACTGAAATTGGGTGTTAATCACACATTTAATGAGATATGAGTGTAATAAAAGTGTTTTATTTGTATATAGTATTATTAGTCACATTTTTATTAAATTTTTCACATTAAATAAAATTGGTTTCCTCAAAAAATGATCGATGAAATAAGAATGATGTTGAATAAATCACTCTTTAGTGTTTTGTTAAAATTAAACATTTTGAGTGTATCTTAAAAATTTTATTCTTGAAGTGAAGTCATCCTTCATATAAAATATTTTTGGTGAAGAAATTTTAATATATATATTATTTAATTGGACAAAGTTGTACAATATTAAATCTATTTCCTGTAGGAGAATCATAAAATTTACTATTACTATATGATAATGGAGGAAAATGAGTTTTCATATAGAAAACTTTGGTAAATTGATGAAAGATAATGACAATGCTTACTCGAGGATAAAATATTTTTTATGATACATTTTAATGAGATATGGATATAGAGAGATAAAAAATTATAATATTATAACCATAGGAAATGAATGATTTTAAATTCTTCATATAAAGGTTAGAGATATAATTAAGTCATCCTTTAGAAGTTTTCCATTCTGAGATTTATAAAATGGATAATATGTGGTGATAAATATATTGTCTCATTAATTTATAAATTTTCATTATTCAATTTTTTTATACATTAGGTAGAAATAAAAAATATTCATGTAGGTAATGATTTAAAAGAGAAATATGAAAATGGAATATGGTTACATCATAGAGTGGTTTTATTCATGTAATGGAGATAAATATAAAATATTTAAAATTAAAGTGCAACATAATAAGAATATAATTAATAAATAGTATAAAAAAAATATAACCAATAATAAAATGATGGATTTGAGTGAAATAATCAATATTTTGTTAATATTACTCAAAAATTATGGTGAGACATGAAACATATAATATATTTTGGAGGTTGAAGGGAGAGAGAATGTGATTTTTCATGTGGGGTAGGGGTGAATCAATATTAATGATGTTAAAATATCCTTTATGAAATTAATATATGTATTTATTTAGAATATATATACCGTTAATATTTAATTCTAACCATTTTTCATATAAATTATAATATTTAGTTGTCATAACAAAGAATTTTATTATAATAACAACAACAAAATTGATTAACGAAAAATTCAATTCTTTTGTATCATTAGCTAGACCTTCATACAAAAATAATTTTACAGTGACATCGGCTTTAGATCTTTTTAGTTAATCTTATAGAGAATATTTGGATCATATTAAACAATTATTACATTTCAATAATTATCTAAACTATGGTTAAATTTATATTTAGATGTAATGTATCTTATAGAACTCAAAGAAATCATTCTTGTTGTGCAACATGGATTCTAATCTCCTCATTTTTTAATATTTTATACAATGGAATAGTATATTTTATAATAAAATTTTAGGCCTATTTAATATTATTACATACTTTCTTACCATCCAATTATTCTTTATTTTCCAAATATCAGTTCATCATCATCAAAATACATGGGTTGTCTACTTAAAATTCTGATTTTATTCATCTTCACTATCTAATACATACTTCTTAATCTTATTATTTCAATCATTGAAATAACTTGAAATAATTATTCACACTTTTAAGTATTTTTATATTTCAATATTTTTACATTAATTAAAACATTAATCATAACTTAATACTCTTCAAGATATTATATTTTTAATTATATTTATTTTTTGGACTCGTTATTCAAAACATGAGTATCTAAGAGATGGCTTAAAATCTGATTCCATGGATAATATAAATTATCGAACCACTAAAAAAACTATTTCATCATTATAAACTGATTCCAGATGTTATATTTTAGACAAACATATTATATATGAACTTTATTTTCTCTTACAATTATCTTTAATTTTAATTACCACTAAAATATTATTCTTTTAGATAGGAATCTTCATCTCTACTTAAACATTTCTAATTCCTTATTACAAAACCGGTATGTATGGATATAAATATTTCGATAATAACAAATCAAATTTTAGTAATTTCACTTATGTATATCACCTTCTAATTCAAATTCCATATATACACCAACAATATTTGGGAAATCACATAATTCTAGGGAAAAACATTCACAACACATAAACAATTTTACCTAAATTGTTTAAAACAATAAGCTTATATAACATCCATGGGATCATTAATCTCTTATATTTGAGTGTTTTTAATATCTTACAAATCAAGAATATCTATCAAATAATCTTCATTCAAAATGATAAATATCCCTAAACTATATTATTTGATAATGAATGTTTTGAGAGAACAACATCCCTTGGTGATAAGAATGTTTTATCTTATTAATATGATTGACCTCTTTAATAATATTAACACATAAAGCCAATTTTTTAAAGAAAAATGAATTTGGATTCCTAATTCTTATTTTCAAATGTGTTATATTCACTCTTTACTATTAAAAATAGAAACCAAAGGATTACATGTTATTTGAAAAATGACATAAGTATGAGGGACATGATGAACACATGTTTTCATCCATAACTCATAAAATATATTATTTAAAACATCTTTAGTGAACATATTAGTAATATTAACATTTATGGAAATATAACCCATCCTAATTTATCTATTAAAAACATTAATTTGGATGAAATTATATTAAATATGAATACATGTGGTTCATATATCATTTCGATGGATTTAAATAATATATCAATTTCACATTGATTATCATAGAAAAGTATAATTATATTCTATACATTAATGTCATAATCATAGAACCTCACTATCAACAATATAATTTTAGTTTATGATTGTGTAACAGAAATATACCAAGGTTGAAAATTATTCAAAATTTGAATTTTTTATTTTTTTCTAGTTCCACATCACACTATATTGTTAGAAAGAAAATGTTATTGATGATGTTGATTTACTATAAAAATACTAATCTCAATTAGTATCATATAATACAACCAGATTCAATTGTTAACATTCTTTTTCTATTATACTATAACATTTTATTTATTTAATATATCCTAGTCTTCAATTAGGTTCTATTATGTGTGATTCCTTTGGGTCAGTTTTCTATTATTAACATATAATTACTAAAAAAATATCTATTATCTCTTATTTATGAAAAAAATATATTACATTCATCTTTATAAGTTTTATATGATTCACATTTCCATTACATTGTATTATCTTTATTTCACAACACCATTCATGGGTTTTGATACTTAATTTGAGTAAATCATGAAAAATTTATTTATAGTATTTTTAAAAAGTATATATATATTTTTACTCCTATAAAACATTATAAACAATAATATAAACAATATATCCTTGAAATTTCATCTCAAAATTCATCATCAATTTTTATTCAAAATTATCTCAAGAATAATACTTATGAACAAAAAAACATTATAATACATATAGAAATGAAAATAAAAGATCATTTGGTAATCAATTACACATATAATTTGATGTGCAACACTGATTTTTTGGAATTAATTTCTTTGAAGAAACAACCCATCTTGGAGTATCGTTCTCTAGAATACTATTTAAACCCTATACACGAATTTACTAATCTTTAACAACATATTACCATCAATAACAAGGATGTATAATTATGGATTATCAATAATACCTTCATATCCAATATACCCATTTTAGAAAAAAAGATTTTATATCAATTTGATAACCATTATATTTTATTTGTTGTAGAATGACTAGAATTATCTTAATCATTATATGCCATTAATATGTCATTTTTTAAAGTCTATGCTTTCCTCTAATGAATAAAATTAAAAAATAGATTGGCCTTATTTATATAAATCACAACATTATCATTGATATTATTTATGAATACCAATATAGATCTAATAACATTCCTTCATTAATGGCTTCAAAAAATGATCACTAGTGTCATTTTATTAAATTTTATCTATATTTTATTAAATATAATTTAAATATTTTCCTTTTTTTAATAAAAAATAATATATTGTTGTTTAACATGAAAAACCAGAGTACATTGATCATGAAGGGTGAGTTATTTTGTAGAATGTTTGGGTTTATTATGACATAAAATAATGTTATCTGGTTTAATATCATTTTATAGTTATTGAAAAAGTGTTTTACAAATGAACTATATCTTCTCCATCAATATAAAAATAAAAATCATTACATCATGATTATGTTATAATCATCATCATTCTAATTATATTTTATAGAATACAGAAAAATATCTTAATCAAATTATTAAAAATGTGATTCACATGTGTTTTTGAAATTGTGGTTATTTTAAATGATTATTACATAACAACAATCTTTTAGTCTATATTTATTTTTTTCAATTTTTTTTGGCCACTTACATTCGGTATAAATATAATGAATAATTATTCTCTATCTTTTTTATAAAACATCACAATATCAGAATTTTTGGTCTTCATAAAGCATTGAATACCAAATACATTGAAATAAATCTTAGTGAGTTGCTTATAATACAAAATTTCGTAAGAATTAATATTTTATATAATTTTCAATAAGAATATAATATGAATATACACATATATATTTATGTATTTCCTCTATGATAATTTTTAATTATCGAATTCAATTAAAATTATTCATCCAGTTTCAACCAAATTCTTATTTTCCTTTTTAGAAAATTATTTTTTCTAGTGTGTATAAAGAGAAAAAAAATTATTTTTAAATTGACGTGTAGAAATATGTGATATGAAATAATTTATTTTTAACTATTTTTCATTATAAGTTCTAAAATTATTTATATAGTATACCATATCTTTGTCAACTTTTCATGATAATTTTTTAAACATCTCTAATTCCCCAAAAGAATGTTTCAATAAAATAAAATTATTAAACCCTTTAAAATAATAAATTAATTTTTGAAATAATTATAAAATTTACTAGATTTATATAACATTATTGAAAAAACATATGATTTTATTATTTCATGTGGCCAGATAGACTATATTTACACATATTTTTGACTTACATGTTACTTCTTCCCCAGTGACATGATTCCCAAATAATATATATTTCTATTTATAGTTTTAATAAATCTATCATATCCTTTAAAATAAATATTTTTATTAAAATCACAAAACAAGATATCCAATTCCTCTATTCCGAATCATATTTTCTTATTATACACTCACATATTAAGAGTTAATAGGATCATCGATAATGAATTGGTTATAACATATTCAACATATATTATATTTAATTAATTTAACTATGATAAATTTGATGAATGATGAATTTATTATAATAATAATTTAATTACCATTATACTAATGTTTTCCTAAATTTGACATATTTTAAAAGTCATTCCTAATTTAAAAATATTTATATTACAATTTTTTATCATTAATAGATTTTGTACAAACTATTCTCATTTAATATGAGATTACCTTCTAATACATAACTTTAACACCATCTTGTCCATCAATGTTATTTAATAATTTTTTCCTTATTGTTTGAGTGGAAAAACCACAAATGAGAATCCATGAAACTATCTTACTGGATTAGTTTAGAACCAGTTCAATTATTTGTGACCATATATCCTTCAAATTATTTTAAATTTCCTTCTTACATCCTCATAATGATAATTTCATGGAATATTAGTCATAAATTCTCCATGATAATGACCATGTTTTTCTCATCATAAAATATTTACTTATAATTATCAATTCAATTTTGTGGTTATAAACATTACTTATTTATTCAGATATACTGAATTTACATAGAAAATCTCCCAGAAAATTATTTCCTTATTTGACTCTTATGAAATATTATATTACACCATAAACAATATCCTTCGTGGTGAAATATTTAATATTAAAAAATATAAACTCCAAATTATGGTCGTCCATAATTATATAAACTTTGATAACCAATTTTTTTGTTTCTCTCCATGTACATATTTTTCATTCTTTTTTTACTTGTCTATAGAGAGATATTTATTATGATCTTACCACCATATTACTTTAATATAGAATTATATTTATCATGAATATTATGTTCCCAAATGTACCCATTTTTTAGTTTTAAACATGTATTGATAATAATGATTGATTTTATTTATTTTAGTGTTGTCAGTGAATATTATATCAAACTCATCGATAAAATATTTCTAAGATGATTGAAAATTTATTTGAATAGAATTATTGTAATATTCCTTCATTTTTATTAAGGTAAATTAAGTATCAAGACACATTGTTTATGACTCCCTTATCCTTTCACGTATATTATGGCATGATTTAAAGAATAATTACCATCAAATTAAAAAACAAGGATTATAAGGTATAACGCCTTTTTAATATTATGTACAATAAAATGAAAACGTGTAATTAAAATAAAAATTATTTTCAATATTTCTCCATATTGAGCTCATAACTTCCTTAGTGATCTTTCATCTTCATAGTAAAACCTTGGCAATACATAGAAAGAAGGTATGAGCATAAAATCATAGTAGGTTAATAAGTATAGAAATATATAATTACCCATTGGTTAGAGGGAATAACATGATTACATAAAAAGAATTTTAACATGAATAAACATATGTAAGCATAACATATAGAACATGGTACCATGTAATCCTGGAAACATAGGAATGCAGAAGAATCATATAAAAGGGCATAAAAATGATTCTAGGATAACTGAAAGACAATATCACATGGTGGAAAATGTCGCATTAATGAATTAGTTTTACTCCCTCATATGTGCGCCACTTGAAGAATCAAATATGGAAAAGAAACATAAGGGTTACTGATGAAGTAAATGGGTATCAAAACCATGTAACAAAGCATAACCAAATGGAATATCATAATGGTATCCATGAAATAATGGATTTAAAATAATAAATATACATTAAAAAATTAAAATATGCATAGATCAAGATAAATTATGTTGAACTGAATTTAGAACATGTAATGTGGGTGTTTAAGAATCTTTTAAAATGAGACACATTAGTGCAGTTTAAGGAAAAATAGTAAAGAACATTTATAAGAAAAAACACATAATTTTTGAATAAAATCTGATATAAAGTAACATAGTTGTTTATGATTAAAATATTCATTTTTTAAAAATATTATTGGGTTAAAAAGATCATGGAGTGTACTTGAAGATGTGATATAAATTGGGATGTTCCCTTTAATTGGGCTCACTTTTTAGGAGGAATTGAAAAGTGAACCTTATAAACAAATGTATTTCATCGCTAGTGAAAAAAGAATTTAGATAAGTACATATTTATAGAAGTTACTAAAATAATTTAGGAAGAGTAAATTAGAAGAAAAAATACTTACATTGGGGTAAAGAGAGAGACATCATAACCTGAATGAAAAATAAAGGATTAGAGAGAATGTCATACCTTTTGTCTGAATTTTTTCTATAGTTGTAAATAATGTGATGGATAATAAAAATAAATCCATTAATTAATTAATTCATAATTGATTCTAAATTTATTTAATTAATTGTTTTTTTATTAGGTTCATTTATGGCCATTTTGTTTAGTTATAGTGTTTAATTTCATTGTTTTGGGAATGTTCATTTTACTTTTCATGTTTTCTTCTATTGTGTATAAATATGTTTTTAATGGAAGAAAAACTCTAAAAATTTAATTAATATATATTCTTAAATACAATTTTTTTCATATAAATTTTTTTTATTTTTAAATGATGATGATTTATTAGATAATATATTGATGAAAATGATTAGTTTATTTTTAATGTTTTTACAACCATCACATATTAGTGTTGTCATTTTTAATAATATTATTATATATTGTTTTTAGACCATTACATAAGTTTTCATAAAAAATTTATAATATAGTTTAACCATATAATAAGTTTTATGGATAGTATGAAAGGTGGTAAAGAAAAAAGAAAACTCCTCATCCACGAAGTCTGTGAATCGACGCCTCACAGAGGATGTTTTCATTAATTGGAAAAAAGAGAAAAAAGAGATTTGATGATGGATACTCTATTAAAATTATAGTATTATTGTATATATGTGATAAATAAGTCATCATGGAACTTTGGATTGTGAATAGAAGGATGAGGTATATTAAAGACATTATTTAAAAGAGAAAGGTTAAGGATATGAATTATTGTATAACATCTCCTTGAGAACCTATAGAAGAAACCAAGGTGTGGTATTTTTCTCAAACTAGAAGCTCTAAAATGAGGGGAAGAGTATTTGGAAGGTAATTTGGATGAATGTAGGCAATATTCAAGGCTTTTAAGGTGAGAGGATATGGTTTTGTATTTATAGTGGGAGGAAAGGGCTGTTTTTGATTATTTTATTCAATTGTTTTTATTTTGTCTCAAGAATGTCAATAGTGTGATTACCATGACTAAATATAGTACATGGTTTAGGTGAGTTCAAAACAATTATTTTTAAACTCATCCTTATACCATTAATGGCTAAATAATTCATGTATTTGTTAAAAATCATAAATTACCATATTTCACTATTCACAAAAATGTCAAATATTTTAGAAAAATCCGAAAACATCACCATATCCATTTTTCAAAGTATAGTTTTAGAAAAATATACTAAATTTTATGAGAATAATTTTATAGATATGAGATGTTAGATTTTTAATTATAATCATCATTTATTAGAAAAACCGATTTTAATATTATAACCAATTTTATTACACATTGAAAATTTAAATTAAGTCTCATAAAATTATCATATAATCATAAGAAAAAAATATATTAATTTATTAATCAATTTTATGTAAAAACTTATTTTAAATAATTATATTAATTATAAATTTTTAACTAAACTTTTTTATTTTACAAATATATCAAAACCTCAATTATCATGTATTAAAAAATTTATTTTATTATAAAACTATATAAATATATATAATTTTAATTTAAAAGATACCTAAATATTATTTATACTTTTATAGGTTTGTTTCCTATTCCATTTTATGGATTACTATTCCTAATGTTCATATTATTATTCCAATCATAAGGTTATTATTCCATCAGTATATGTTCTTTATTTTCTATGAATACCTTGTATATCATTCTTAATTTATGAGAATAATGTTTTTATTATATTCTATATAAAATTTATGTGTTTTTACTATATTAAATAATTATAAGAAGGGAAATTTAATTGATAAAATACCAGGTCATTAGATTATTCTCCTTATGAAATTTATCCCTCGAAAAATAGTTTTACAAATTAATGTTTAACCTGGTGAGGTTAAATCTCATATTTATCTCCATTAACTAGAAATGAAAAAGAATTAGGGGTCCTTAATACCTCGATAATATGAAAGCAGAAAAGTAAAATTTAAACATAGAAGGATAAACTTGTAAATATAATTTATATCATATATTTTATTTCCATAAACTTCAATCTACATTATCCATGGTGATAAAATTATCCCTCTGGTTCTTACAAAACATTTAGAATATTAATACAAAAAAAACCTAGAGTGTTATATGATAGCAAATATAATTGAAATATTTTTTTTCTATATATTATTTCATGATTTTAAGCATAATTAACAATCCAATACAAACTAAGAATCGTAAAGTCTAGTGTCTTTGGAAGATTAGTAACATAAAACTGAAGAACATGGAAATATATTAAGAAATTATTTATATTAATTATCTATATTGAGATCCTAAATTCAATTCAGATCTTACATATGGAAAGTATAACTAGGGATATATATAGACAATAGTTATGAGCTAAGAATCCTTGTAAGAGAATAAACATAGACATAAACCATAACACATGGGTTAGAGGGCACAACATGATGACATAAAAAGGAATGAAACATAAATAAACCTATGGAAATGTAACATATAGAACATAAAATAATTTAATCCTGTAATAATTAGATTGTGGTAGAAACACATAAGATAACATAAACATGATTCAAGGATAGCTTCCAAGACTATATAACATGGTGGAAAGAGTCCTATAAAGGAATCAAGTTTACTCCATGCCCCCAAAAACATCTCATGAGACTAAACATTAACAAATTCATCGGAGTATTATCTGGAAAAAACCATCATAAAATATGAATTCATACTTTTTCCACATGAATAATCGAACACAAAGAATAGACATAAGTGTTACCCACAAAAAGATATGAGTATCATAACCCTATCACAAAGAACAACGAAAATAAATGTCATAATGGTGTCTATGAAATTATTTACATAAAAAATAAATAATTATTTGTAATATAAAATAGGAATATATAATGGTAAATAATTTTTAACTAAATTGAAAAAATGTAAAAATAATAATGTTTAAGAGTCTTTAGAAATGATCCACATTAGTGCATTTTAAGGGAAAATATAAAAGAATCTTTAAAAAACAAAGAGATTTTTTTAAACCATAAATTAACTAAGATATTATTCAAAATAAAATTTTTTATTTTAGTAAAATATTATTGTCTTAAAATCGATAATAGAGCATACCGGAAAATATGTAGGAAATTTAGATGTTCCCATTAATCAGGCATTCATATCAGGAAGAATAAAAAAGGTATCCTTATAAAACATCTATCCCCCCAATGAAAGATGAATTGGGCAAGGTAAATATTTTTGGAACACACACATATAATTTATGAGTATTGAATAAGAAGTAATATTAATTAAATTGGGGTATAGAGAGATAAATCTTAACACGAAGGAAAAAATGAAGGTTTAGAGAAAATCCCTTAACTTATGTGTGAAAGTGGTATAAACATGTAATTATGGTCTTGGAAAATAAAATTAAATACATTTATTAATTAATTTATTACATATTATACATTAAATTAATTTTTTATAAATATATTAGGGTCAATTATAGAATTTTAATTGACTTAAAGTGTTTAATTTCATCATTTTGGAAGTATTCATTTCATGGTTCGTGCTCTATTCGCTTGTGTATAATTATGAATATTATTATAAAATGGAAGAAAAAATATAGGAATGGAATTAATTTATTTCCATAAATTTAATCGGTAACATATATCATTTTATTCTTTGACACAAGGATGACTGATTAGATAAATCATTCATGAAAAATGATTATTTTATTTTTACAGTTTTTATGATAATCATGTATTAGTATGATTTTATTAAATAGGATTATTATAATTGGTTAAATAAAATTAAATAATTTGTAATGAACATATTATAATCTGTTTTTACCATAAAAATGGTTTTATGAACAACCTTGATGGATGAAATTAAAAACAAAAACTCATCATCCACAAAGGCGGTGAATCGACACCTCACAAACGATGGTATAATTTTTAGAACAAAATAGAGAGGGGAAGAGAAATTATGTTTGATATTACATTAACACAATAATATTCTAGTCTATATTGGATACTAAAGTTATCATTTAACTTTTGATTATGTTGGAAAAGATAATGCAGAAAAAATAATGAATTTAAAATAGAAAGTTGAATGATTTTACCTATTGTACAACTTCTCCTTGAGAACCTAATTAGGGAAGTAGGGTTTTGGAATTTTATTGATACCATATGTTCCTGAAAGTGGGGAATAGGTTTCATAAGGTAATTGGGATGTATTTTTTAAAGATTCAAAGATTTTGAGGTGTGAGGGGGGGGGGGTAATGTGTGGTATTTATAGTTGTAGGAGAGGATAGTTTTTACTATTTTATTCATTTGTTTATTATGTTTGCCCAAGAATTTCAATAGTATTTATGCCCATGACTAAATACATTAAATGGTTTAGAATTGCTTTAACCAATGGGTGATTAAATCATCCATACATCATCTATGGATAAATAATTCATGAATTTTCTAAATAATGCAAATTAAAATATTTCACTATTCACAGAAAATTCAACTATTTTAGAAAAATATGAAAAAATAAAAGTTACAAATTTCTGACGAGTTGATTTAAAAATTGGGCACAATTTTATGATAATAATTTTACAAATATGAGAATTTTTATTTTTAATTAAAATAATCTTTTTTTTTCGAAAAATACTAAATTTAATATTATTCTCCATTTTATAACACTTTGAAAAATTAATCAAGGTCACATAAAATTATCTTCTAATCAAAAGAAAAAATTATATAAATTTATTAATTTTTTTTATGAAAAAATGATTTTATTTAAAATCATTATATAAATTATAAAATTGTAAATAAGAAATGACTTTTTTAAAAATACCAATAATTAATTTATCAATTTAAAAAATTTATTCACTCATAAAATGATATAATTTTATCATATGTTCATTTAGAGGAAACAGAAAATTTATTTATTCTTTTATAGTTTACATTACTATTCTATTGTCTAGATTACTATTCTAAATGATTATATTACTATCCCAACATTTAGGTTACTATTCCATCAGTATAAGTTCATTAATTTTTATGAATACCAGTTATTTCATTATTAATTTGTGAGAATAATTTTTAAGTAGGTTATCTTTGTGATGTATGTGTTTTATAAAGTATAAATTAAGTATAATAAATGAAACTTCAATGATCAAATTATCGTTCCTTACATTATTTGTTGCTTACATAACTTCTCTCCTTTTGAAAAAAACATTTCATCAATGTATTTTAACATTTATCATATTATATATTTTTTTCTTTAAAACAATGATTTCTAAAATATTATAATCTTCCTTATCATGTAAAAAATTATTTCATTTTTACATGTATCACTTTTCTTAGAGATTCTAAATTTATTTTTGAGTTTAATATTTTTCAAAAGATATGCCTCATCATTTTCATTAAACATTTATTCAATTTAAGAATCTTAACATTACTCATCACTAAGTGAGGTCTAATTATTTTTAAAAACACGATCCATAAACATTTTTATCATCTCTATAGATTATTATGTTGATTGAATACGTGTAGTGGAGTTGTATTCATATTATTTCCATAGAATATTTATTCTTTTTATTCTTAGAAAATATTTCATTATCTTAATTTGTTTCTTAACATCTTTATAGATTTTAACAAATTTCATTCTCTCTTTATTTTTCTTCGTATCATAATTATATTTTTCACACCCCATTTATTCTTTATAAAATGAATAGAAAATTTCCCAATTACACTAGATATAGAAAAATTTATTGGAAATTCATCTTTGTACTCAGAATTTCATTTTCTAAAGTCCTTTGAGAAAAGGACCACTATTAACATTCATTTTTGGTCATCTTCTTCATCAAAACCTAATTATCTAGATTGTATATCATCTTTTTAAATATATTTATTCCTTTTTTTTGTTTTAATTCCACATCATTCTCCATCATGTTTTTCTTTTTAAAAATAAGTGATTTACACATTAATTATTAGGTATTTTATGTAATTAATAATGGGATAAATCATCTCAATGTTCCATTCAATAAAACATATGATCAAAAATATTATATATTTATCTCATATTATTATTAATAGTAGAATAATATTCTAATGTATTTTAAATACCGAGGATGATGATAAAAATTTCATTAACTCTTTTGAAGAAGCGATCAATAATTTCAGAATCACCCATCCACACATGTTCAATTTTTTTTGGAAATATATATATCAGATTCCTTAGCTATGAAACTCTCATAAAAAAATACTATAAAATTAATCCCCAATTTGTTTAATGGTTTTAGGTCCCATCAATGTTGTATAACATATTTGTGATACTCTATTATCTGTTGGGCTATATCATTCTACTAGTGTAAAAACCATAGTGGTAGAATTAATAAATTATAGTAATTTTAAAATAAGAAAATGAATCATATTGAGGTTTCATACATGATTGTTCTCTCCATGAAATATTGGTTCACCAATACTATTTATATAATTTAGACTCGTCACCTTTTAATCAGACAAAATATGATATTTTATAGGAAATAATGTTTTCTAAACATTAATATATGTGCTATAAAGAATAATCTTTTGGTATATGTCATTACACTATATGATGGATCTATTATTCAAAATAAAGAAACTATAGGGAAGTTTTTACATATAATTACGTAGGGGGACCTAAGATTTTATCACTTATAACCTTGACCATTTAATCATGTATCCCTTACATATAGAGTTTTATGTTCACTCACACTCACATATGAGAATTCCCATGGCCCAGATATATTGTTATTTTCTCTAATTACAGTTCAAGTTCCTAGGAATAAAATATAACATCGATAAGGCATGGTAGAATTAGTGGTAATATTTCAATTATTTCCACTAGTAAAAAATTATTTATAACATAATAGAGTATGGATCCCCTCAATCCTTAACTCTAACACTTAATCATATGCAACAAAAATATAAATGTAACAAAAGTCATCTAGAGTTTTTACAAGGCTCACCACCAGTGTGGGTAAAAACATCCGTGATTTTTTTCAGTCTCAATAAATATATTTTATCACTAATAGAAAATGTTATTACAAGATTTGTAAGGTTAAATACTTTACCCAATAATATCTACCAATAATTGTCCCTCATCAATGATTATACTGAATCAATCAAGTTTTCAAGGTAACATCACTAAAATGAGAAGATTTATAATATTGACATTTCATGTATAACATATGAATGGTCTCCCTCTATGACATTAGAATAATTATAATTTATATATTATCACCGTATTTCAGATTTTGATAATCAGAACACCAAACTCTATTTATCTAAATGTTGTAAATTCTTGCTGAACTTCGAGAACCTCAATATCAAAAATATCACCTTCTACCATAAATTAATGAATAAATCATGTATGATAGTTTTTCTCTCTAACTATCATTATTCTCATCATTGAATCGTCAATCCTCCTTTTGTACAATTTTTTTTCTAAAACATTAATGAAGTGTTCTAATTCATGATCCTTTTTAATATTTATAACCTCTTAACATATATTTTCCCCAATTTCAATATTTTGGTAAATTCCATATTAACCTAGAAAAAATATCTTTGAAATACCATTCTTCTTCCTTTACACAATCAGAAAATATATACTAGATAATTATTTCAGAATTGTGATATATACTTCTTTAAGAATTTATCAAAACTGTAAAACATATTTCATTGACACAATAATTTATTCTTGAATATATCCGAGATAACATTATGATAAGAACCAGGTCATTATGATATAGGTTTAAATAATTATAATGTAGTATTAGAAAACATTTGATATATTTTTGAGTTTTTTGTCTAATCTATGGTTAATGAAATCTCATTCAACAACATATCTTCTTAATTTCCCATAATTCATCTTCATCGTGAAATTCTATTTTTGATATCCTCATCATTAAAACATATAGACTTTTCCATATTATCATTTTGATACATTGTAATTACCCAATAAGGTAAACAATTTTTTTTGGTGAATATTAACATAACCTTAAGAATCGTAATATGACCCTTATGAATAGTTAATCATAAAAAATAATAGTAACCTCACCCATGAATGATTGAATCAAATTTAGGCTTCTTATAAGTAAAAATATTAACATAGTAAAAGTATTGGTATTTTTGTAAGTCATAAATAATTAATTATAATTAATTTAAAAGAAAAATAATTTTCTTAAAATTCATTCATAAATTAACAATTCTATGTCTTCACATTTTATAATAGTTTTATAAGACCTTATGTAATTTTGGAAAGTGTTATAAAATGACTTTTAATTTTGAAGTCTGTATTTTTCTTATAAAATATGTCTTTAATTAAAAATGAAATTAATTATTTTTAGAAAAAAATTTCAACAAAAGAAGTTAATTTTTTTAGTCTACATGTTAAAAAAATTGTAAATTTTTGGAATTTTTCTGAAATACTTGATTTATTTGTGAATATTAAAATACATCAATTTACTGTATAAATACACTATAATTTAAATCCACTATTACTAACATAACGAGTGATGTAAGAACCCACATATTGAAATCACATACCCTTTTTACTATTTTTGTTCATTTAATAATCACTATTTCTTATCATGGTTGAAATTAATAAACCAATTATTAAAATATTAAGAAAACCCCTCTCCCCTCCATTACAAACACCACCCCTCACACCCTTATTACATCACACCTCTCAAGCATCAATCCTTACCTACATTCTGACCAATGATCTCCCCTATACCCTCCCCCACGACCAGGAGATATTGGACTCATAAAAAGACCAAGCCTAGGTCCCTTAGGAAGGATCTTAAGAGGAGGATTCAAGAGGTACTTCCTCTCTCTATTTACTTTCAATTTCCTTTCAAATTTCATTTCATTTATTCTCTAATACTCAAATAAATTTATCCAAATTTTATGATAACTCCAGTATTATTGATATAATGGTATGATATCATGTTATTGAAAGATTATTCATTATACTCCTCCCCCCTCTCTTTGATAATAAAAATGAAATTGTTGCCTGTGATGTGTTAATTTACAGTAATCATGGGCAATGCACTTCCATTTTACATCAACACCTTGAAGGTTGAAAATAAAAACATAAAATGGTTGAAAAATGATTTTAATTTGTATTTATTATCCTCTATTAGGTTCAGTAACAATATTATTTACATGACACTATGTGATAAAATAAAACAAGTTCGATGTGATCGAAAAACCACCCAAAATTAACAAAAAATAATGATCAATAAATATTATCTAATGATTCATCCTCATGGTATACAACCCAATTAATTATTTGATCATTTATATCTATATAATGTAAAAAATATTATATATTAACTAATCTGGATGTTCATACACATTTCAAATGAACATATATTCATGAATACAAGTGAAACGTTCATAAATGCTAAGGAAATTAACACTCTCGAACAAAGAATTTAAACACTATAACTCTTCCAAAGGCCCATAAAAAAACTTAATGAAACCATAATGATCCATATTCATCCAAAAAGGTTATTTAATTTCTAATTTATGAATATAATGTCATTATATGGGACATTAAAGTGAAGAAACCATTCAGATACAAGGTAAGTAGAAATTATCGAACCCAACATTCTTTCTTTAGGTTCTCCATCTATCACTTTATTTTTAGTATGAATATGACTTAAAAATAATTTATTAATAATTATATTATCTTTTTCAAGATATACATGTATTTTAATTTATTTTATTAAAAACCAAATTTTTTCCAAAAGAACTCTTCTTTAAAATAAACAAACCCTTTTTTACTTCTTGAAGATTGTTTCACTCATCACTCAAGGTTAATGGTTCTAAATCAATAATTATATTCCTTATTTTTTTTGGGAACCAAATGTATATATGAAACCCATTTCATTCCATGGGTAACATTATGATCATGCTTGAAATATTTTCAATGGGGGTATGAATGATAATGTAAATGTTATGATGAGACGGGTGCACCCAATATTATATAGCACAATATGAACATTTGAATGTAATGGGTGTTCCTAGAATTATACAGCACTCCAATGCATTGGTTGAAGTTATTAATATTTCACGTTAAATTGAAATGATTTGTGAACACGATGAATGCTTTGTTCATAAGTATGTGTGAATGTTAACCACTAAGACATGATGTTTTCAGTTTTTATGCATTCCCACATTCCATGCCTTTATCAAATGAATCCTCTCATAACTTTGATGATAATATGATGATTATGCTCTCCCCATGTCATATTGTGCTTACCTATCATCTTACTAGGTTTTTAGATCTCCCCTTTTTTATGTATATAATTTTTTGATTATGTGTACTAAGGTGTTTTCAAGTGACAATAAGAAGTTGTAGACGAATGAATTAAATAAATGATTATGTTTGATGTTATAAATGTTATATCTAGTCCCAGTTGTCCCAAGAAACTAATCCTATAGATCCTCATTGTGTAATAATATTATTTTTTATCTGTATAATGATGTAATTTTAATTTAATAAAAGTCAGGGGTTCTATAGTTGGTAGCATAGGCAAGGTTTATTTAATTTGGTAATTAGTATTAGTGAACCCTAGAAAAAACCCCTAATATCGACTAAGTTAATATATGAAAACTAGAATATTTTCTAAACATATGGATCCCATAAGTTATTATTTTATTGTAAAATGTAAAAATTAATAAGTTATTTATTCACGAATCATTGAATTATGTTTTGTTCTAACCTTTTTTATTTTATAAAATGGTCAGACCAAGGAGAAACAAGGCCAAAAACCCATGCAAGGGCCAATGCAACAATTTCCCGAACGACATACTCAACGCTTTGGGAGCTGGAGTTCAAAACATCATGGTGATTCTTACCCAACTATCTCAGTTTATGAATAATAAAATGAATAATTAGGAACTTCCTCCATCACCAAAGAGGGAAAATTTGGGTATCGAGTGTTTTATGCGGAAATATCCACAGTCGTTTAGTTGATCTTCCGATCCACATGTTGAATAATAGTGGGTATTCTTCATGTAGAAGATATTTTCAATGCTTCAATGTTATATGATAGAGAAGGAGACACTCTCCATTTTTTGTATAGATGGAGGGGCATATCAATGGGGGGATTTGATTAAGAAAAACAAACCATCTGATGAAATTGTAGAGATAGAATGGGATGAATTTAAGATCATGTTTCCTAATAAGTATTTCCCAGGAACTATTCATATGAAGATGTAGAGAGAATTCATATAGCTCAAGCAAAAGGAAAGAGAATTTTTCATGGCCTACGAAGTGAATTTAACAAGTCTTGAAAAGTATTCTTCGAGTTTTGTTATCAATAATGATAGAAAAATTGATTGGTTTTTAGTGGAATAAAACCAAACCTACGAATGGTTGTTGAAAATAGAGACTTTGGGAGTTATGAAGAAGTTTTTTAGTACTCCCTCATATTGTAGATGGTGTTGGATAATAGTCCAATGGAAATGGTGATAAGAAACAAAATATGTAGTATCATGTGGGAGGATCTAATGATAAAGGTGGGAAGAAAACTCATTGACCCACATTTTTAAAATGTGTGATGTTTTATCATGGGAACTGCTTCAAAGGGATGAAATAATGCTTCAAGTATGAGAAATATGGCCACCGGGATCAACAGTGTCTAAAATACATGATAATGAAGGAGAATGTAGTGGATAAAAGGGGAGCCCCACCCATGGTTCAATGCTACAACTGTAGGGAGAAAGTGAAATATAGAATCCAATTCATTTTACCTTTAGTTCCCTAGGGTAATCAGTGTTAGGAGCCATAGAAGACAAATTAACAAGGGAAGGCGTATGCCATCACTATTGTAAAATTAGAGAATTATAATGATGTTAGGCAAGGTACACATCGTATTCACTCAAGAATGGAAAAATTATTATTTGATTATAGTTATACACATTCCTTTATTTCTTGAATGTTATCTAGAACTATAGAATCGAAGCCCCAAAACCATGAAATAGAGATATCTATAGAAACACGAAGTGGTGAAATCATTACAACCCAAGTGTTTTGCACTTTTTATGTCAGTATATATGTGAGGATTCTTCCATTGAATTTTGTAATACATTCCTTTGTGGAATTTGATGCTATAATTATAATGGATTGGGTCTCGTTATATAGAGCACATATAAACTGTTAGAAAAAGGAAACAACTTTTTATATTCAAAACCATCCAATTATCCTCTACAAATTCAAGGAAGATTGTGAATCTCTTTTGGAAAATACTTCAACAGTATGGGTGTTGATTTTATGTGAAGAGGCATACCTTAGTCAAATGGTGGAGTTAATATAATGTTCCAACATTGCGTAAATGCCCATCGTGAGGGAATATAGTGATTTATTTCTTGAAGAGTTACCCAGACATCCCCCAGATCATGAGGTAGAGTTCTCTATAGAACAAATTCCTGGAGATACTCCAATATAATTGTGTTCTTAAAGGATAGATCCAATCGAAATAGAGGAGTTAAAGAAGAAACTACAAGAGAATTTGAAAAAATGTTTCATACACCCTAGTGCATCACCTTGGGGTGAACCTATGCTCTTTGTGAAGAAGAAGGATTGATCAATGTGGATGTGTATCAATTATCAGGAACTCAACAAGATCACTATAAAAGACATGTATCTTTTTCCAAGGATTTATGACTTTTTTGATTAGTTAAGAGGAGCTCAATACTTCTCAAAGGTGGATCTTCATTCTGGATATCATCAGCTAATGGTGAAGAAGTAATATATTCAAAAGAATACATTCCGTACATGGTATGGGCACTATGTGTTTCTGGTAATGTCCTTCATACTTACAAAACACCATATAATCTTAAAGGATTTTACGAATAGAGCCTTTAGACATTACATAGATAATGTTTTGGTAGTTTGATGGTATTTTCATTAATCTCAAGAGCAAGGAAGAATATGAAGAACGTCTAAGACTTGTGTTGGAAACATTGAGAAATTAGAGGTTGTACATCATGTTCACCAAGTGTGACTTTTGGATGAAGAAAGCCATGTTAATGAGACATGTGTTCACAAGTGAGGGAATTTTTGTGGACCCTTTAAAAACAAATGCGATTGAGGAATGTCCCAGACCCTCTAGTGTCACCATAGTTTTCATGGATTATATTGGTACTACTGACTTTTTTTGAGAAATTTATCAGGATTTTTAAGCCCACTAAATATGTTAAAAATGAAAGGGGAGATGTATATTTGGACAGAAGAATGTGAGGAATGGTTTATGGAGATAAATAGAGGATTTATCACTGCACCTACACTAAAATTACTGAAATGTGGAGAATATTTTTGGATATAAAATGATGCTTTAATGAAAGTATTAGGTTGTGTACTCTTGAAAAATGATAATCTGATAGCCTAAGAATCAAGGTAGTTGAAGATCCATAAGCAAAACTACCCGACACATGATCTTGATGTGGCGACAATGATTATTTCTTTAAAAAAATGGTGGCACTACCTTTATAGTGAGAAGTCTAATATATAGACCGACCAATAGAGCCTATTGTATATATTCACATTAAAATGAGCTCAACATGTGTCAAAGGGTATGTTTAGATCTAACCTAGGACTAATATTTCTTTATTCACTACCGTCCTGGAAAGGTGAACTATGTAGTTGATTCTCTAAGAAAAAAATAACCTATGACTCTATCAATTTGACAGATTGAGAAAGACCATATTTTCATGGATATTCTATGTATGGATTCAGAAATCAAAAGGGAAGTGGATACGTCCTACCGTTTCCAAATGATTTCGCAAACATCAATCCAATAGAATATTAAGGAGGCACAAAGGGATGATTTGGAGTTCTAAAAAAGGTGAATGTTGTAATTGATGTGAAGCTGTAAGAGTTATATATCAATGATGAATGTGTGATTTAGTTTGGAAAATGAATTTGTGTGCCTTCATCACTCGTGATAAAGAATGAGCTATTCGACAGTGAACATAGCTCAATATTATCTATTTATCATAGTTGCACCAATATGTACCAAGATCGTTGACAACACTTCTGGTTGGATAACATGAAAAAGTAAATTGCGTAATATATCTCAAGGTTCATGGTATATCAGCAAGTTAAATCATAGAGGAAAAATTTGAAAGTAATGATGCAACCATTTCCTATACCCATGTGAAAATGAGGGAATGTCACTATCGACATCTTCAAGTGTCTCCCGAATACGTCCAAGGGAAACAATTTGATATTTTTTGTGGTTGATAGACTCATCAAGACTACACATTATATTTCTATTTGAAGATATCTCTCAATTGAACAACTGGAGAATATATATGTGAAGGTAGTGGTGAGATTGTATGATGTTCCACTCTCAATTATCTATGACTGTGATCAAAGGTTCACATCTAAATTATATAATAGTATTCTAAATTCATTTATTACCTAATTAGATTTTAGCACAACCTATCACCCCCAAACTAATAAAGAATCTAAAAGGACTATTCAGATGATTGAAGATATTCTAAGAACATGATATTTATAATTAAAAGGTGAATGGGATAAATATATCCCATTGGTAGAGTTCTCATACAATAATTCATTCCACTCGAGTACTCAAATAGATCCATATGAAGATATATATGGAAAGTGATGTAGAACTCTAACCTTTTTGGATGATGTTGGGAAAGGATGCTACTTGGACATGATCTTGTGCAGGAGATGATAGAGAATTTTCAATTCATCAAAAAACATATCAAATATTCACAGATTCAGAAAAATATCTATGTTAGAAACTAAGGAAGGGACTTGGAGTTTGCTATTGGAGATAATATCATCCTTCGAATGTAACACCCCAAGATTTCATAGTGTGTTATTTCTTCATAATAATTCAATAACTTGCACTACACGCAACACCGAGTTCAATCACACCTTGACTTACAAAAAAAATCCATTAAAAGAGGTCATGAATAGTATTAACTAAATTTTAAACTTTATATAATCCTTATAATTTTAGAATCCATATTATGAGTTTCTTAGTCATAATGCAAGAACAGATTCATTTTCAGTATTGCACTTTTATCAACTTTTAATAGTGAAAACTTTTTAAATACAATATTTTAAACTTTTTGACTAAATGGAGACATCAAAAAAATTTAAAATGAAACATCCCAAGCTTCCACGGTATGCTTTCCTTTGAATAAAACAGTAGCGTGTGTTGTATGCAACTTCGAGTTTTAACACACACCACAACCGATCAAACTAGCCGTTATGAATAGTAATACCTACTTTTTAAAATTATATATATTTTATATTTCAAAATGGACTTCATTTTTGGATTCAGAATATCTAATTTATCCTAAGGTGAAATTTTGGTACATTTCGGATAACTTTCATATTTTTATGAATAGTGAAAATTACTAAATTTTAATTAAAAACAACTTTTTTAATCAAAATATTTAATAGTGATAAATTATGAATTTTAGTATTTTTAAAGTATATTTAGAATATATATTTACCATTTAATATAATGTTGGTCATTGGACATAATTTTACAATTAAACCGAACATAAACAAGTGTCAATCTTTTGATAGTTATTATCTCTTAAAAACACGCTTTTTGTTTTGACAGCGGGAATTAATTTTAAATTAATTTATGCCACTTCTGTGTTTTGAATTTAGGAAAACAGATTCCATATTTGGAATCAGTATGTTCAAATTGTGTAAATAGGTAACTTTTATTTTTAGACATTTTGAATAATTACTGCGGTAAATATTTTATTTACCATGGTTAAGGGTAAATCCGGTAAATAAGGGTTAACAAATAATATTATAATAATACTAAATTACCCTAAAACGTGTCTTAACCCTATTTGTTGATAAATGGTCGACCATGGGCATCTTTGGGTCGATTTTGGGACCCCATGGATCCACTTGTAAGTGATAATGACACTTTATTTTAATTTAGTTAAAATGAATACAAAAATGACACAAGCATATATCTTTTAGAAAAACAATTTTTAAATAGGGTTATAAATGTTTTATTTTCGATTATAAATATTAATTAGAAAGATAAAAAGATTTCCTACATAATGATATTTTATTTATAATTTTTAGACATTAAATAATTTATTTTATTTATGACACAATGATGCTGTAGTAATTACTATAATAGTGAAAAATTAAAATAATTGATATTATAAATACCCAAATAAATATAATATGAAACTTTTAATGAATTAAACTAATTTTCTAGGATAATATGATAGATTAGGATTGATTTAATTGACTTTGTTCGAAGTAATCAATCTGTTATGAGTTTCACAAAAATCAACTATTGAATAGTGTCAAAATTGACATAAAAGAGTTCTTAAAACAAATATTATATTATTAATTGATATTAAATTCCTAAAACTACGGTTCGGCCAAGAGACTTATATCATGATAGTTTCATCATTAATGGACCACTTGGGGGTCGCTTGGATGTATATAGTATGTTTATTAACCATATTATATAAAAATACAAAGAGACATTGTAAAAGTGAAACTAATTAACTTAGAGTTAATACTTAAAGATAAGGTTAATATAAGTACCCAAACCTGTCTAAATTATATTTTTTGAGTGGTTTTCGACCTATCCCCACCTTAACCTTTGAATAGTCAATTTTGGAGCCATTATAAACTGAATATGAATTTATTATAAATTAATATTTCTAGCTTTTCCAAAGGTCCCCCTCACCCCTCTTATAAAATGGCACCCCTCCTTCTCATTTATTCACACCTTCAAAGCCTTTTGGTTCGGCCAAACTCTGCCCAAATACTCTCCCAACTTCCCTCACTACAACCGAGAGGCCTTAGTTTGATCAGAAAGCGAACCTATGGAGCCCTTTTGATCAAATCAAAAGGAAGAACCCGAAGAAGAGGTAATGTTTTCACCACCCCTTTTTAAGTTCCTTTCTTCTTCCACTTCCTCTTTCTTTGTTATTACCATTATAAAATAATAACTCCAGTATCATATATATACTGTGATTTTATTATAAATATGGTACAACCGTATTCAGTATTCTATCCATCCTTTGAATAACATGTCACCATACGTGCGTACGTACGGCTTACCGTCTCCACGTCGTGGTGTAATTGTTATTCATTATATTATTATTTGGATGGGTATAATAATGATGTGTAACTCATGTAAATAATAAATATAACTTGATAATGATTCTGTATATATGATATAAAATCCAATTATATATTATTTTAATATCAAAAGAATGATATTGTCGCTCGTGCGTATGTACGGACTACCGTCTCCACGAACGCGATGAGATTCATTGTCCATCATATCCATTCAAGTATAATTATAATTTTATTATTTAAAAATAGTATCTAAGGACTTGATATCATTATGGATATGAATAATATACATCCCATTAATAACGAATATGGCTCACATAACAAAGAATATAAAGTAAAATGAACCCGTTAACACCCGAAATAACGATAATTCTAAGATATTATTAACAAATCAATGTTAAAAGATCATATATGATATCATATTAAAGTAAATTATTCTTGTATTATTCAATAACAATTATTTCACCATTATACAGGAGGTAAACCTACCATCGACCAAGGAAAAAGTACAAGTAAGGGATTTTCTTATCTCACTTTCAATTCCGTGAGATTTCCATTGTCCGCCACTAAATTATTGAAAGTGGTGTATTGTGTACTGCCATTTGATATATATTATCATGATTATCTTTATATTCATTTTATTCTGTAAATCATTTGGTGGTTATTAACTTTTGTCCATACGACTCAGTTGATTAACGTGGTAAGGAGTTTGTTATCTCGCTCTTAATTTCGTGAGAATTCCATTGTTAACCACTTAATTATTGCATGTGGTGTATGTGTACTGCCCATGATTGTATTAATTGTGTAATATACTTTAATTTATGGGTATTTACATCATCTGGGTATGATACTTCTTTCATGGGTGTATGTTTCGTAAGTTGCCTAATCGATAAGGGAATTTGAAATTTCAATTTCCACTCATTTGGCTTTACGCATATTTCATTGATTATACTACTCCAAGATTATGTGTGGAATCACTATTCATTTGATTATGTCATAATTTCCACTCCCCTTCCTGTGGATATACGTTTGATACACATAATCACTCCATTGATAATTTTCAAGTCATTGATATGAATTTGATAAGAGTAATTTTAACTCATTCTCCATTTGTTGAGTTAAACATCCAATTCGTTGGTGTTGTTTTTACAAGAATATGTGTGAATGTCCTTTGATTGTTTTACACTAAATATCCAATCATATTTAGTGTATTTATATTTGTCACACATAATTATGTCGTTGATTTATCCTTAACCTAAGGATACAACCTTTATGCGAGATTTCATCTCAATTTACATTCCATTGAGACTTCTTTGATGATATACACCAAATCACTTTTATGTGGTGTATATAATGTACTTTGACATAGTATATCAATGAATCCCTTTATTCTCATGATATTACAAAGTTTTGATTACCTCAATTATTTGTATTCAAGTGTCTATTTTTGTTATAATCTCTAACTAAAATACCATTTTTAAATGTTTTAAAGAGTTATTCATCTAAACCTTTCTCATTAATGTCCATGTTTTAAAAATGGTTTTAAGGATTTATTTATATGGACATTAAAGTTTTGAAATTAAAACTCCTTTTAAAAAGTTTCAAAGTGGTATGGGACACTTTGATTCAAAAATCTACTTTTAAATGGCTTCTTTACAAATAGTGTGACTTTTAAATGTTTTCTAGAAAAGGGGGATATTTCTCTCAAATAGTTTTGATGATTATTTTCATCTATGTCAACATCCTTCATTATTATTGATTGAGGTTAATGTGATACAATAAAATATTCCATATTGTATCGAATGAGTTATGTTTGACTGTGGATGTGCTGTTTTTATACCATTCATGGTTTGTGGTAAAAGTATTGACATTTCGTATGCTATTTTTAATACGAATGTTTATGTTATGTATAAACATGTTCATATGAGTAATGCATTGGACTTAATAAGTGACGGGTGGAGCCTTCTATAGCTCCTCGATGCATCGGTAGGTCTCATGAGACAAACTAGTGTCTTGGCACAAGGCCTTGGCAAAATCTTATTTGTAGTCTTGGCACGAGGCCTTGGCTATGTGGTTATGATAGTCTGGCATTATGAATTCCATCATTATGAAAGTTGTTATTGATAATGCATGTGATTATTCGACTAGTAGAATATCCATGTGAGTAAGTAAATGGCATTATTTTATTTTATCTTTGCCATTTTATGCTGAAGTTCAAGTTTAAAAGGATTTGGTTTTAGTTATAAACTGCCTTAAGTGTTTATGCTTATTTATGAAATCTTCTGCTATAATGTTATCCTTACTGAGCATCTGAGCTCACCCCTTTCAATGTTTTATTTTTCCTAGGATTATGAAGAAGTAATTTATGAATGACCTGCAGGGATAGTATGAGGGGATATGAAGACAAGATGTTTTTTTTATGATGTAATGTAAAATTTATGAATGTATCTAGTTATTCCAAGGTTACTAAACTAATAGGTCTTCCGAGACTTGATATTTATCGTGATCATGCCAATGTTATGTAATAATGCACCGACTCTAGGTAACTAGGGTCGGGTCGTTACAGTTGGTATCAGAGGAAGTTTAGTACAAACCTTGGTAGCTAGATTTAGATAAACTCTGATTAGAGCACGTAGACCTAAGATGAACTTTGAGGATTAGTATAAAAGAACTTCCTAGAATTTTGGTATTGTGGAGATTTTGTGAGTTTTCCGAGCAATACATCCCTGTCTGGATACGAGCAGGTAGAGGCGGATCTGGCACAGATGTACCTAGGGGTAAAACCCGAAAACACCGCTTTGAGCTAGACTCGAACGAGAACTGGTGCACGAAAACGGGCCTTGATTCACTCTTGGTTACGACACTCCCAGGGGATATGCTTAGGATAATTTACATTTTCTTTACAAACCGATTTAAGTAATATATACATAAGATGAGAGTAAATGACCTTGGTTAATCCTAATATGTTTCAAATTGAGAATATGGTGACATTTTAATCTCAAAATGATTTTACGACTACTATTACTCACACAATGATTTCTGGTTTTAGTCAATGGCTGGATTCCAAGGAAGTCATAGTGACATTGAGAATGATGTACAAGTTGGGAACGGTGGTGGCAATGAGCAACAAAATGGAATGTTTATAGGCGTAAAAGATATCGTCTTTATGCCAAATCAGTTTTCCAAAAATATGATCAACAACATATATATTAACCAACTCCCAGACTCAACAAGTAAGAGAAAGGTGATAAATGATAAGATCTCCAGCAATGGAGACCATGGAGAAAAGAAATCTCAATTTTCATCATGTAGGAAATGTGGAAAGAGACACTCAGGAAAGTGTCTCAATGGGACAAAGAAATGTTTTACGTGCGGGAAGGAAGGACATAAAGTGAAGAATTGCCGAACAAAAATGAAGAGTACTATGGAAGAAGATAAAAATGGTCCCAAGAGTTTATTTATAGTCATTTGCCGTAAATGTAGGGGACCTGGCCATTACCCAAGTGAATGTCCTATTCTATAGAATATTTTCTTGGTCGAAGAAGAAGCTATGTGGAAATAAAAGTTTGGAGAAAAATTTAAAAAGTATTAGCACTCCTTGTTGATGGGTTTACTTTGGAATAATTTTCTCTTGTATTTGTAACCCCGCAGTTTTTCAAATGAATACCCTTGGTATAGGAAAATGATTTGGTGATTATGTGATAAATGTTATTTTGGAAGATGTTCGTTTTGTTAGGAACACTCTATGCCCAAGGAAAATAGAATACAATGAGGTTTCATTTGTAGAGTAATGGTGGATTTTTATCTACATTTTTATTGTTGATTTATAGTGATTTTGGCTATTTATGGAAATGATTAACCTATAACAGAGAATATGTGATGATGTTAATTACTTTTAAGTATGTGACTTTAAGAGTATTTGATGTCATTTGGAGATACAATGTAACATGGGAGACTACATAATCAAATTATTCTATGTTTTGGGTTTCAATATTAGTTTAGATTATATTAATGGATTTTAAGGACAATTGGTTATTGAATGGCATCTATTTAACTTTGGGGTATTGTTGGTTTAATTTTAGAAATCAAGATTAGTACATATTTATCTCAATGAATATCCTTTTGGGGGATCATTAGATCATTCACTAACCATTTTGGTTTTGATTAATCTTCAAAGACAATGTAAATATATGGTTTATCCTTCATGGATCATGTGATTCTATAGAAGTTTATTCTAGCTCTTCCAGTGTGACCAAGTCTTCTTGAATACTTATCGTTTAAAAAAAAATTGAGTTAGTGGTGGAAATTTATTAAAGAATGAAAATATACTTAAAATGTAAGTATATCTCATAATGTTCTTAGTCAATATCATAAATGAATTCCTCTTCCTTATGTAATGTAACTTAAAAAAAAATGTTGTCCTAGATGGTACCTTAAATCATCACTAATTTATGGCTTTGGTATTGTTGGCCTTTTCATAGCCATGTTCTCTAACACTCTCCACCAGATAATTGATGGTTAGATTTCTCTTCCATATCCATATTTTCCTACATGGAACCCTAGTATGTGTAATTTTCGGTAATCTTCATACTTTCCACTCTTTATTTTAAATAGAGGCCTCATTAATTCATTTTTCGATGTGGGATTTCAAATAAGATATTTTGAAACGTCAAAAATGTGTTATCCCAATACCCTATGTTTTTTTGGACCGATGGTATTTCAAATCATCATAGATTGATGAGTTTAAGGACCTCAATTTTATACTTGTTTTTGATTGATGACCTCAATCACTACCTGTACTGTAAATATTTACGTTTTTACTCCAATTATATTTCTCTAATTACCAGAAATGTTCTCCTAATCGAGATCATAATTCGATGGTGACCCTTTAATTTCTCTTTTCCTCATATTAAGACTAAATTTTAGTAACCCAATTTCCGATGTGGGTTTTCCCACAAATATATTTTCTATTTTCAACCTTTTATTTTCGAAGAACAATTTCAAATTGCGAAGACTCAATTTATTGAAGGAGGGGAGAATGTAACACCCCAAGATTTCATAGTGTGTTATTTCTTCAAAATAATTCATAACTTGCACTACACGCAAAACCGAGTTCAATCACACCTTGACTTACAAAAAAAAGCCATTAAAAGAGGTCATGAATAGTATTAACTAAATTTTAAACTTTATATAATCCTTATAATTTTAGAATCCATATTATGAGTTTCTTAGTCATAATGCAAGAATAGATTCATTTTCAGTATTGCACTTTTATCAACTTTTAATAGTGAAAACTTTTTAAATACAATATTTTAAACTTTTTGACTAAATGGAGACATCAAAAAAATTTAAAATGAAACATCCCAAGCTTCCATGGTATGCTTTCCTTTGAATAAAACAGTAGCGTGTGTTGTACGCAACTTCGAGTTTTAACACACACCACAACCGATCAAACTAGCCGTTATGAATAGTAATACCTACTTTTTAAAATTATATATATTTTATATTTCAAAATGGACTTCATTTTTGGATTCGGAATATCTAATTTAGCCTAAGGTGAAATTTTGGTACATTTCGGATAACTTTCATATTTTGATGAATAGTGAAAATTACTAAATTTTAATTAAAAACAACTTTTTTAATCAAAATAATTAATAGTAATAAATTATGAATTTTAATAGTATTAAAGTATATTTATAATATATTTTTACCATTTAATATAATGTTGGTCATTGGACATAATTTTACAATTAAACCGAACATAAACAAGTGTCAATCTTTTGATAGTTATTATCTCTTAAAAACACGCTTTTTGTTTTGACAGCGGGAATTAATTTTAAATTAATTTCTGCCACTTTTGTGTTTTGAATTTAGGAAAATGGATTCCATATTTGGAATCAGGATGTTCAAATTGTGTAAATAGGTAACTTTTAATTTTAGACATTTTGAATAATTACTGCGGTAAATATTTTATTTACCATGGTTAAGGGTAAATCCAGTAAATAAGGGTTAAAAAATAATATTATAATAATACTAAATTACCCTAAAACGTGTCTTAACACTATTGGTTGATACATGGTCGATCATGGGAATCTTTGGGTGGATTTTGGGACCACATGGATCCACTTGTAAGTGATAATGACACTTTATTTTAATTAAGTTAAAATGAATACAAAAATGACACAAGCATATATCTTTTAGAAAAACAATTTTTACATAGGGTTATATATGTTGGATTTTCGATTATAAATATTCATTAGAAAGATACAAATATTTACTACATAATTATATTTTATTTATAATTTTTAGACATTAAATAATTTATTTTATTTATGACACAATGATGCTGCAGTAATTACTATAATAGTGAAAAATTAAAATAATTGATATTATAAATACCCAAATAAATAAAATATGAAACTTTTAATGAATTAAACTAATTTTCTAGGATAATATGATATATTAGGATTTATTTAATTTACTTTTTTCTAAGTAATCAATCTGTTATGAGTTTCACAAAAATCAACTATTGAATAGTGTCAAAATTGACATAAAAGAGTTCTTAAAACAAATATTATATTATTAATTGATATTAAATTCCTAAAAAGCTATGGTTCGGCCACGAGACTTATATAATGATAGGTTCATCATTAATGGACCACTTGGGGGTCGCTTGGATGTATATAGTAAGTTTATTAACCATATTATATAAAAATACAAAGAGACATTGTAAAAGTGAAACTAATTAACTTAGAGTTAATACTTAACGATAAGGTTAATATAAGTACCCAAACCTGTCTAAATTCTATTGGTTGTGTGGTTTTCGACCTATACCCACCTTAACTTTTGAATAGTCAACTTTGGAGCCATTAGAAACTGAATATGAATTTATGATAAATTAATATTGCTAGCTTTTCCAAAGGTCCCCCTCACCCCTCTTATAAAAAGGCACTCCTCCTTCTCATTTCTTCACACCTTCAAAGCCTTTTGGTTCGGCCGAACTCTGCCCCAATACTCTCCCAACTTCCCTCACTACAACCTAGAGGCCTTAGTTTGATCAGAAAGCCAACCTATGGAGCCATGTTGATCAAATCAAAAGAAAGAACCCGAAGAAGAGGTAATGTTTTCACCACCCCTTTTTAAGTTCCTTTCTTCTTCCACTTCTTCTTTCTTTGTTATTACCATTATAAAATAATAACTCCAGTATCATATATATACTGTGATGTTATTATAAATATGGTACAACCATATTCAGTATTCTATCCATCCTTTGAATAACATGTCACCATACATGCGTACGTACGGCTTACCGTCTCCACGTCGTGGTGTAATTGTTATTCAATATATTATTATTTGGATGGGTATAATAATGATGTGTAACTCATGTAAATAATAAATATAACATGATAATTATTCTTTATATATGATATAAAATCCAATTATATATTATTTTAATATCAAAATAATGATATTGTCGCTCGTGCGTATGTACGGACTACCGTCTCCACGAACGCGATGAGATTCATTGTCCATCATATCCATTCAAGTATAATTATAATTTGATGATTTAAAAATAGTATCTAATGACTTGATATCATTCTGAATATGAATAATATACATACCATTAATAACGAATATGGCTCACATAACAAAGAATATAAAGTAAAATGAACCCGTTAACACCCAAAATAACGCTAATTCTACGATATTGTTAACAAATCAATGTTAAAAGATCATATATGATATCATATTAAAGTAAATGATTCTTGTATTATTAAATAACAATTATTTCACCATTATACAGGAGGTAAACCTACCATCGACCAAGGAAAAAGTACAAGTAAGTGATTTTCTTATCTCACTTTCAATTCTGTGAGATTTCCATTGTTCGCCACTAAATTATTGAAAGTGGTGTATTGTGTACTTCCATTTGATATATATTATCATGATTATCTTTATATTCATGTTATTCTGTAAATAATTTGGTGGTTATTAACTTTTGGCCATACGACTCAGCTGATTAACGTGGTAAGGAGTTTCTTATCTCGCTCTTAATTTCGTGAGAATTCCATTGTTCACCACTTAATTATTGCATGTGGTGTATGTGTACGGCCCATGATTGTATTAATTGTGTAATATACTTTAATTTATGGGTATTTACATCATCTGGGTATGATACTTCTTTCATGGGTGTATGTTTCGTAAGTTTCCTAATCGATAAGGGAATTTGAAATTTCAATTTCCACTCATTTGGCTTTACGCATATTTCATTGATTATATTACTCCAAGATTATGCGTGGAATCACTATTCATTTTATTATGTCATAATTTCCACTCCCCTTCCTATGGATATACGTTTGATACATATAATCACTCCATCGATAATTTTCAAGTCATTGATATGAATTTGATAAGAGTAATTTTAACTCATTCTCCATTTGTTGAGTTAAACATCCAATTCGTTGGTGTTGTTTTTACAAGAATATGTGTGAATTTACTTTGATTGTTTTACACTTAATATCCAATCATATTTAGTGTATTTATATTTTTCACACATAATTATGTCGTTGATTTATCCTTAACCTAAGGATACAACCTTTATGAGAGATCTCATCTCAATTTACATTCCATTGAGACTTCTTTGATGATATACACCAAATCACTTTTATGTGGTGTATATAATGTACTTTGACATAGTATATCATGAATCCCTTTATTCTCATGATATTACAAAGTTTTGATTACCTCAATTATTTGTATTCAAGTGTCTATTTTGGTTAGAATCTCTAACTAAAATACCATTTTTAAATGTTTTAAAGACTTATTCATCTAAACCTTTCTCATTAATGTCCATGTTTTAAAAATGGTTTTAAGGATTTATTTATATGGAAATTAAAGTTTAGAAATTAAAACTCCTTTTGAAAAGTTTCAATGTGGTATGGGACACTTTGATTCAAAAATCTACTTTTAAATGGCTTCTTTACAAATAGAGTGACTTTTAAATGTTTTCAAGAAAATGGGGATATTTCTCTCAAATAGTTTTGATGATTATTTTCATCTATGTCAACATCCTTCATTATTCATGATTGAGGTTAATGTGATACAATACAATATTCCATATTGTATCGAATGAGTTATGTTTGACTGTGGATGTGCTGTTTTTATACCATTCATGGTTTGTGGTAAAAGTATTGACATTTCATATGCTATTTTTAATACGAATGTTTATGTTATGTTTAAACATGTTCATATGAGTAATGTATTGGACTTAATAAGTGACGGGTGGAGCCTGCTATAGCTCCTCGATGCATCGGTAGGTCTCATGAGACAAACTAGTGTCTTGGCACAAGGCCTTGGCAAAATCTTATTTGTAGTCTTGGCACGAGGCCTTGGCTATGTGGTTATGATAGTCTGGAATTATTTATTCCATCATTATGAAAGTGGTTATTGATAATGCATGGGATTATTCGACTAGTAGAATATCCATGTGAGTAATTAAATGGCATTATTTTATTTTATCTTTGCCATTTTATGCTGAAGTTCAAGTTTAAAAGGCTTTTGATTTAGTTATAAACTGCCTTAAGTGTTTATGCTTATTTATGAAAGCTTCTGCTATAATGTTATCCTTACTGAGCATCTTAGCTCACCCCTTTCAATGTTTTATTTTTCCCAGGATTATGAAGAAGTAATTTATGAATGACCTGCAGGGATAGTATGAGGGGATATGAAGACAAGATGTTTTTTTATGATGTAATGTAAAATTTATGGATGTATCTAGTCATACCAAGGCTACTAAACTAATCGGTATTTCGAGACTTGATCTTTCTCGTGATCATGCCAATGTTATGTAATAAGGCACCGACTCTAGGTATCTAGGGTCGGGGCGTTACATCGAATATCAACATAGAAGAGAGTCATGTAGTTTGGAATGAAAGGAAAGCTGAGCCCAAGGTTTATTGAACCCTTTGATATCATTGACCACATAAGAGTTTTTGCCTATCGACTTAAAATCCCACCGAATATGGTTCCAGTTAATGATGCATTTAACGTATCACCCATGACGAATAATATACTATATCTCTAACACGTACAGGACTCAGAGGTGGTACAACTAGAAGATGATATCTCTGATGAGGATAAGCCAATAAATATTCTGTACAACAGAGATAACATCCTACTCCAAAAGTCAACCTATCTTGTCAAAGTGTTTTGGAGGAACCATAAGTTTGAGTAATAAACTTGGGAACCAGAGGAGATGATGAAGGAGAGGTACCCTCACTTGTTTTTGTATAATAATTTTAAGGGAGAAATTTCATAATGGGGAAGGAATGTAACGACCCAATGTTTTATCAATGGAATCCTCCTATTTTATAAATTCCATAAAAATAATCACACTAGGAAACCATATGAAATATCATGATAATAAATAATATGTGACCATTAATCATTATTTTTCCTCTCATATGTTTTGAATTTCAAAAATCTTACATACACGGTTGGATGAGTATGATGATTGGAGTCTGATAGGATAAACATAATTTTTGGTGAATAGTAACCTACCCATATGGATAATAACATATCCTTATGAATAGTAATATGAACCTTATTAATAGTGAATGACTAAAATAATAGTAACCTCACCCATGAACGATTGATTAAAATTTAGGCATCTTATAAGTGAAAATATGACCATAGTAAAAGTATTTTTATTTTTGTAAGTCATAATTAATTCACTATAAAAAATTTAAAAGAAAATTTATTTTCATAAAATGTGTTCATAAATTAACAATTCTATATATTAATGTTTTATGATATTTTTGTAAGATCTAATATAATTTTGGATAGCGTTATAAAATGAGTTTAAAATTTAAAGTCACTATTTTTCAAGTAAATTAGGTTTTTAATTAAAAATAAAATTAATTATATGTATAATATTTTTATAAAATGGTTTTCATTTTTATATTCTATAAATCAAAAAACGGTTAGGGTGAGTTTTTTTTGAGTTTTTTATGAAATACATGAATTTTTGGTGAATCATTAAATATATTAATTTACCGTATAAATACATTATAATATAAATCCATTATTCATGACATCATTAGTGATTTCAGCACCCAAATCACGAACTAACATTCCATATTTTCTATTTTTGGTCATGGAATTATCACTATTGTTTATCTTTTTTGAAATTAATAAACTAATGATTAAAATACTAAGAAAAACCTTCTCCCCTCCACTATAAATTCCACCCCTCACACCCTCATTACATCACACCTCTAAAGGTTTAAATCATGCCTAAATCTTTCCCCAAGTTATTCTCTATCCCATAAACCATGACCAGGAGCTATTTGCCTCATAAAAATACTAACCCTAGGTTCCTTTAGGAGGATATCAAGAGAAGGATTTAAGAGGTAATTCTTCTTTCTCCTTTCATCAATTTTCTTTCAAATTTCATTTCATTTCTTATCTTATCTTTAACATATCTCATCCAAATAACATGATAACTCGAGAATTATTGATATAATAGTATGATATTATATTAATGGAATATAATTCACTATACATCTCCCTCCCTCTCCATGTAAATAAAAATAAAATTGTTGCCTCTGATGTGTTAATTTACCTACATCATAGGAAACACACTTCCATTTTTCTTTCAACACTTTCAAGGACGAAAGTAAAACAATAAAATTATTCAAAATAGATTTTAAAGTGTATTTTTATCTCCTTTTAGGTTCTGGAACTAACTTATTTACATGACTCTATGTGATAAAATAAACCATGTTCGTTATGATTGAAAAAACCAAAATTAACAAAAACTGTTCATAATTAAATATTATATAATGGTTCAACATCATGGAATATAAAAAAATTATTATAATATAATTTATATATCTATAATGTCACTAATATTATATATTTACAAATTTGGATGTTCAACCAATTTCCAAATGAATATCCTTTCATGAATACTAGTGAAACGTTCAAAAAAGATAAGAAAATTAACACTCCAGAACAAAGAATTTAAACTCTATAACTCATCAAAAGGACTATAAAAGAACTTAATGAAACCAGATAAAACATAATCATGTATAAAATGTTATATATTTTCCAATTAAGTCAAATTATGTTATTATATAGGACATCAAATTGAAGAAAGTATTCAGATCCAAGGTAAGGGGAAATTCTAGAACCCAACTTTCTTTCTTCCGGTTCTCTCTCTTTTACTCCATTTTCAGAATGGATATGCCTTAAAAATAATTCAGTCAACATTATATTAATTTTTTTGGATATAAATGTTCTACTATGGATTTTATGAAGAACCCAATGTTTCGAAAAGAACATTTCTTTCAAATAAACACACCCTTTTTACTTCTTGGAGATTGTTTCACTCTCAACTCAAGATTAATGGTTTTATGTCAAGAATGATAATCCATATTTATTTTTGGAACCAAACTTTTATGTTAAAAAATTTCATTCAATGGGTTATTTTATATTCATGTTTAAAATATTTTCAACATGGCATGCTTGATTTTCTAAAAGATATGATGAGACGGGTGAGACCGAAATTATATAGTGCAATATAAATGTTTGAATGTGACGGGTGCGCCAAGATGTTTTCATTTTTAAGGCATTGCCCCATATCTTGTGTTTATCTAATGATTCCTCTCATTATTTTGATGATGATGTTATAATTATGCTCATTCCATGTAATATAGTTCTTATCTATCAACTTTATAGGTTTTTAGATAACCTATTTTTTATGTATATCCTTAGGTGATTATGTGTACCTATGAGTTTTCAAGGGAAAATAAGAAGTTGTAGAAGAATGAATTAAATAAATGTTTGTGAATGATGTTGTAAATGTTATATTTAGTTCGAGTTTTTCCAAGACACTAAACCTATGGATCTTCATGGTGTAATACTATTATGTTTCTTTATCTTTATAGTTATGTAATATTAACGTAATAAAAGTCAAGGTCTCTATATACCCCCTTTAGGATTACTCATTAATCATCCACACTTCCCCTGCTTTCACTTCAGTATCTTTTCCAAATCAACATTTTTAAACACCATCCTTCTAAAATATGATTACATATTCATCCAGTTTCTTTCATCATCATCAATAGGAACATACATATTCTACTTGTTAATATAATATATTACATCACATGGAACAATCATCAATAATTATATGTATTATAATATTTATAAACTATCATATTATCTGAATCTATATTCATTATTATCTAATTCAACAAACATATTGTTCCTTATGATTTTTTTTCTTATTTTATGTTAATTTTTTTCAACCTATGTCTACAATATAATCCCCAAAGACCCTTGATTATTTCCTTTTTAATTCCCAAACATCAATAAAATGTATCTTGGAAATCTGATCAAATGATTACATATATCAGCTTAATAAAAAATATTTTAACAAAATTTTTTTTTTGTTAATGATTATTTATGAATTAACCTACCCTCTCAAATATTCTTCATTATAATAAATAAATTCATATAAACATAAAAATAACATATTATATTTTATAGATATAGTGTTACTAGATGGATATATGATTGAATATGAAACCAAAATGTTTGAAAATTCAATTTTATATATTAGTTTTAAGCATCGTATGGACACAATAATTCTATATTGTTATAGTGACAGAGTTTTTCTAAATAAATTCTCAGGGATTAAACAATTTTATATATTTATTAAAAAATGAATATAAAAACCATAAATAATTCCATTGGCTCATTGGTTGTTAAAATTTAATATACTAGTTCACATATAGAATAGTGTTTTCAATCATTTATACTCTAATATGTTACCAAATGATATTAATTTTAAAAAAACAATAAATTCACTATTTTAAATCTTTTCAAAAGACCGGTTTAATTAAAATGCAGGTTTCTTTTATGATCAATTTTGAGGAAAGTACCGAATATGGAAAATTTAAATGATATTATTTGAATGGAAATAGATAAATTTCATCAATAAATATGCCATGATTTTTTAAATTCCATTTCAATGATAGTGTTTGAATAATAATTTGAAGAGTATTAGTAGGAAGGATCATAATATTATATTGAAGAAGAGGATAAAAAATTTGTTTTATAATATGAGATAATTTTTATATATTTATAATATTCAAGTGATTTTTCAAAAGAAGATATTATACAGTGATGAATAAAAATAATTAGTTTCTCCCAGGTTTAGAAGGTATGTATCTATAAATAAAATAAATGATGTTCATTAAATATTGAATTTTAATTATGATATTTTTTTAAAAAAACATATCACTCCTCATTGATTTATGAATTTTAAATAAATATTATAAATAAAACCTTACATTATAAATATGGGATTTATACAATTAATAAGTAATTAGATTAGATCCACTTGCATACAAAGTGTAATTTTGGGACAATGATGAAAAAATTTATTTTCATCAGAATAATATGGGTGTTATATAATAAATTGAATGAGATAGAAGAATTTATATTGAACTAGGACCGAAATTTTTTTAGATTATTTTATTAGGTTAATGTTATTGAATTAAACTATATATTTTCACTAGTTTAATTTCATGAAACACTTAGGCTATTTAATTTTTTTTATCATATCTCATATATGAAAGAGATGTTTATAAACGAATTTTAAATCAACCTCTTCTAATGGTTAACATGATTTGGAAGTGTACATTGACAAACGCAATGGCACTTTTCTTATACATTTTTTTTGATTTTTTTTTCAAAATTCTAAAATATTTATATAGGATTAAAATAAAATGTTTATTATTATATTAAAATCATGACACATGTTTCAAAATATATGATTTTAATAAAGGATTATTGAAAAATGACCTCTATAAAAGGAAAAGTAATTTCTTTCGTTGAAGAGGTATTGTAATGTAATTAATCGTATAATGATTATCAAAAATATGAAAATATCAATATAACACAAGATATGGTATTTTTATTTATGGAAACTGATTGGAATCTCTTAAACAAAGGTTAGATCATTGAAAATATTTCATTCTGGGATTCATGTATTTTATAAAGGGATACCAAACTTGGTCTAATGCAGAGCATAAAACGATAATTTTACACAGCTAGAATTATTCTAATTGGTGAGTGATTCCAATTGAAAAAGTATACATTAATTTAATTTTTGAGAGTAAGGAAGATATGAGTATCTCATGGAACATTGATAAACTCAGCTTGAAAATGGGGATTTTTCATCAATTTGAATGGGATATAAACTTCAATCCTTTCAATCAGAAGCATAATACTACTCAAATGTGGTTCATATTATAGGTATTTACTTGATTATTATAGAATCCAATTATATAATAGGATTTATCTTCATGTATTGGAATTCATTTAAGGTTTGATTACATAAATCTTATGGTGTATATTGTCTTTTATGTGAGAGTTCTATTTTTGGTAAATATGAAAAAAATAGCAAATTTTATTTATCCTCCTGTTAATGATCATAAAATTGAGGTGCATATAGAAAGTGAATTAATGCCTACATATAGAAAGGTATGAAAAATGGTATAACATTCCAGAGACAACTATGGAGTGATCATGAAGAAAATAAAATATAGAAATGATGATAGAGAATTGAATGATGTAATAAAATTGGGGGTACCTAAATCAATCATTATAGATGAAAGAAGTGATTAAGAGGAGTAATTCTAAAAAATAGGTTATGATTAAACAAAAAGCATGATTGTTTGAAACTTTGGGGCTTCCCTTACCGAGGAGGATGAAAATGGATATATTCCTCAAATCGTTATAGTTAATTTTTTTGATCTTGGAATGGTTATGAATTATAGCAATATAAATATCATTATATAAGTTCATGATGACTAAAACATTGAAGAAGTGATTTCAAAATATATTAGTAACATTTTTTCTGATCTATAATATGAGGAATTTTAGAAATACACAATGATTATTGGGACAAATAATACAAAATTTCATGTTAGAGATGATGACACTGGCCTATTTCCAAAATTAATATTTTATATCGCAAACCTGGTAGTCTCAATGAATATGGGAGAAATACAGATAGTTATTTCTCAAGAAACGACCTAGAACATAGCACATGAACTATTTTCATATTGATGTAAAAGTGTTAATGACGAACATTCTTTTCATTTGAATGATTCCTCATTATGTTTGGAACACGTTGTGTCTCAAAACCTCAACATATCATCATCAAAACAGAATAGATATCTTGAAGCTAATAATTCTATTGAGACACCTTTAAATACTAAAAATTCTCTCAAATTTTGAAATGACAAAAATGTAGATAATATAGATATTTTTTCCGACACAGATCCCAAGGAGTATCATAGAAAAATTTTAGGCTAACAAATTTAAGGGAGAAAAATAGATCTGGTTACACCCCCTCATTAAGTTTAATATGATGTTTGTTTTATAGATATGTTAGGCTCTAGCCAACCCTAACACTTTTAACTCCTTAAGACACTTTATACAAAGCCACAGGCCTTTGGTAATTGGCTTCTCAAAACCCAAATGGTTAGTATCTAACAGATTTTTTCTTTGAAAAAAATATGGGGTCTCATTTGGTGTGAATGATTCAATCAAATTTATAAATAAGGATATTATTGTTTCTGTATCAATCTAAAATTGAAATTCTAGTTGTTTACAATTCCTAGGAACATATTTTTACCTAATAATTCAACTCAGAAGGAAAGAAACACTTTTTCTTTTATCTATGATTTGAACATATGTCAAAAAATTATAAACTTGTGGAGAAAATTGTCTTCTATATCTAAAATTAATAATGTTACATTGCTGTTAATAGGTGAATTCAACTATATTATAAAACCATATAAGAATATGGGATCAATAAGAAACATGATTAATTATAGGGATTTTGAGGCATGCATTGATGGAAGAAATATCCTAGATATTAACCACATTGGAGAAAAATTCACATGGAATAAGAAAATAATAAATAGAATTGAAGCTATAAAAATAAAAATAACCTTTTATAATTTATATTATTTTAATGATTCAAAATAAATTTCATGTTATACCTTAGAAAGGATGAATTATGATCATAAATATATCATTATTCATATCTTGGGCAGGTAATTAAAACTAAAGTTTTATTTTAGATACAATAATGTAGGGGCCCCTCATCCAGACAGTATAAATGTTGTAAGTGACACCTATAATAAAATTGATAACAAAGGAAGTCCAATGGACTATATTTACCCATAAAAAGTGTTCAAAATGTATCAAATAGTAGAGAATAAAAACTTTTTATGATCTAGAAATTCATATCAATACGATGCAATCTCATTTATGATTGTTACAGGAATGGATAGCCTCTTATGATTTCTCATATATTTTGGATAGTGAGATAATGATTAAAAAAGTTGAATAGTATCTTAAATATCAAATGTAAAATTCAAAATGAGAACTTTAATATTAGGTGGTTAAATTATTAGGATAAAAATAATTTTTAAGTCAATATAAGGGGTTTGGATGAATAACCAACATCTTTCTCTTATTAAATTTGGAGATCAAGTGTTATATGGATGGAATGATATATCTAATCACATGAATTAATTTTATATAAATCTTTTAAATTGGTATACATGAAATTATGTGTTAATGGTACGGATTACTATTAAAATTGTTAATGAGGATGATAAAATAATGCTGACTACTTTTCCTTTAGATTTTGAAATCAAAGATGCATTTTTTTGAAATACAAAATAGAATTTTTCCTTATATGGATTGATTGAATAATTTATTTTTATAATGATTATGGGATACTATCCAATATGATGTTTATAATATGGATAATGAAATTTTCAGAGGTGTTTATCTCACAATTAGTGTAAATGACCATTTCTTAATACTTATTCGAAATTTGGAAAATACGAGGGAAAGTTTTCTTTTAGTTTGGGGGGTCTGGTCAACACCATTCACAAAGTGATTGAAAAAATAGAAACAAATATGTTGTCAAATATCACAGAAAATTTTGTCACTTGTAATCTATTTGGTTTATCAAAAGAAGTAGAATTTAATATTTTTATATCACAGTAGTTGAATATATTAATTTATTAAGAAGAATAGGTTGGGGAAACATCATCAATTTGAATATAGTTATTAAAAAATACATTGACATAATGGATTGGGGTTTCATTTTCAATGTTCATATTTGTTTTTGATTTGTTGATAATCTTTTTTGGGATCAAAACAATTTTCACCATAGCACACATCTCAATCCTGATCAATTTTTCTCTATAAGGTTATTTAAACTGCTCAAGAGGGATAAGCAAAGGTGACACACAATTACTAATAATTTATTAGATATTATATGATTATCTTAGTAGAAAACTTCGTAATATGATTGGAAGGTTCACTTTGAATACTACCAGGGATGACAAAAAAATTCTGAATCCTTCACAAGTTTTCTATGAAAATTATGTTATATTGTTTATGAAAGGAGATAATAAAAACATAAATAACATAAAAAATACTCTCTTGTACTATGCGATGTTCTTGGGAAATGTAATAAAATGGAATAAATTATTTATTTTACTTGGAAAAAATATCTGTTATAGTAGAAAAATTGATATGATTAATCACTAGGTCATTCAATCGGGAATGATCCTGTTTAATTATCCTGGTGTCCCTATTTTTTTGGGGAATTCACATAGCCCCTTTTTTCAATAACATTGTGGATCATGTTGAAAGGAACATAACTTCTTATAAAGGAAAATCTATATCAATGGTGGACAGAGTATGATTTGTTAATAATACAATTGTTTCCATGACTGAATGTTCATTTATGTTTTATAAATGTCCTAGCCACTTAATTAATACAACTAACACTATCATTCTGTTTTTTGAGTGGATCAACAAATAATAGAAAACTTATCACTATTTAATGGACGAAATTTGTTAAACCAAATTCACATGGAGGTATTAGGATTCAGAACCATTTTTTCTTTAATATGTACCTTCAAGAAGAATTTATATATAGATCAATCAATGAAAAAATTGAATCTATTGATTTTCACATTTTTTGAGAAAAATGAAATTGGGAATTATGAATTAATTTGAATATTTGGTTTGGTCATCTTTCAAAAAAATATTTTCCCATAATTTCTCTTAGAAATATTTTTATACTGAAAGAAATATCATATATGAATTTCTTATTTGATAACTGGAGAGGGATGCCACTTGTTGATCTTCTCAACTAGGTGGACCAGGATGTTATCCAAAAATATTTTTATAAACAAATATGACATTATGATTTGAGAACAATATAAATATGGTTTTATATCATATAATATTTTCTAAAAAAATCAATTTTCCTAATAGGTTCATAGTTGGATCAGAAAATTAATTAAAAAATTGGTGGCACCCTCTATATTAACATTGGTTTAGAGAATTTAAATAAAAAAATTTCCAATGTATAATTTTCTTCTTTATGTTTTCATACCATTATTCTCTAGATGTAGTGTATTCCATTCGAAAAAATTGGATGTAAAATATCTATTCTTAAGATATAATACATTTGTGGAAATATATAATAGTTTTTTACTGTTTTTATGTTCACCCACTTCATTTTGACTATATCTAAAAATAGTATCCACCTTTATGTATGATCCATCACTCGACTCAAATAATGTATCTTTTTATAGTTGAAATTACAAAGATTCACCATGCTATTTGGTTTAACATAAAAAAATGAAAATTTTCCAACCAGCATGAAATATTTATACATCCAACTCACAAGTCCTAGTGTCTATTCATGAGGATATCATCATTTAGAATGGTCACTAAAATATCTCAATATATGAATTTGATTTTTAAAATTTTTAAATAATATTTTAATTATTGTCACATGAAAGTTACATTAGAAGTTCAATGGAATTCGCCATTTATTATATGCATTAATGGAAATCTTGATGGTTCATCTAGAGGGAATCTTGGTCCTCTAGTATTTAGTTCTATCTTTAAGGATCAAAATGGGATGATCAAGAGTAGTATCTTTGGTTCATGTAGTTTGACCTCATCTCTTGAAGAATAAATGTTCGAGGTGATCAAATACATTGAGATGGAAGGTAAAAAAGGATGAAAAAACATATGGTTCGAATTTAATTCTACTACTACTGTTCATTCCATAAAAACTACTTTTCTGAATTTATCATGGAATAAGAAATCCCAATGGATCAATTTATTAGAGGACCCCCCAAATATTAATCTCACCAGCACTGATGTATTTTAAGAAGAAAATTAACATACTAAAACCCTTAAAATCAAATGGATAAACTATGGGAAGCTCACTTCTTCTTTGGCTATTCTCAATAATTTTATTCCACTTTTTTAAAGATACTTTTGTAAAATATTATCTTTCATAATTTTGTAACTATCATTATGTATAAATAAAACTCATTTACCCATAAAAAATTAATCCACATCTTATCATCTATGTTATTTATATAATCAATGTATTTAATGGAAAAAATAATTTTTTAAATAATTAAAATCAATTTTTGAGTTATTTGGAATGTTAATATGGGAGAGGTAATGTACATCATGCGACATAAATTTCACAAAATATTGATTAAATTTTTATTTATTATGTGAAATATTCCATGTAATAATTAATGATGTTCTAAATGGAATATGGAATTATTTTTCTATAATATCATTATTGGGAAACATTTTCATTAGGAATTAATATTTAATGCCGATTTAATAAAAAAATTTTAAAACATTTATTGAGCGTTCATCAGATTTGATATATTTAAGACTGGATAATGTCTATATTGTTATATTTTTTTGAAAGATATCAAATTACACGTAAGGATTATTATATAATTGAATTATAGTAAAACATAATAAATATATATACCATGAAAAATTATTATTAAAATATAAATACAATAAGAGGCTTGATCACTCTTGTTATGCCCATTCTATTTGTTCTAGATGTTTTTATGACCAGATGTCCAAATTTGGTGGCTTGATTGTCTTGGTAAATTGGTGTGTTACATGGTTCGAACAACATTTTATGACTCAGTATGATACGGACTACATTGTGAATACCTCATGGCTAACTCCAACATGATATAGGATTGTAACCAGTGATTCATAAGCATACAACACACATTGGAGGACTTGGCCTCCATGTCTATAAAATGGTAAAATGTAAAACTTCTAAAAAACATGAATTTATAAATCAATAATGAAACAGTCACAGTACAATAAAAATGTACAAATATAGTGGGGAAATGTAATCCAACCAAAAGAAACAAAAAAAATGTAAAAATTATTTTTTAGGAGTGGACTATTGTCAAATGAAACCATTAGTACACAACTCGACATGCCTAGCTCATTGTGCTCTACCTTATCATGGTCCATTTTGGGCTATGTCAGTAGGTAAACCATCTACATATGACACAATAAATGTGGGTAGATACAATCCATGGGTGGGTATTATAATACACAATAGGACAACATGAAAACAAAAAACAATAAGTAGTAAAAGTATTAATCTCAGAACAGTAATAATGTAATGAATATAAGGAAAAAAACCTGATATATTCAGGAAGGACACTCCTCATCCCTGTTGTCTCAACTAACCAACCAATAATATGATTCTATTCAATGATTCATGGAAATTTTTATCCCAGGAGATCCCACTCCACAAGCCATGATATCACCGAAGACACTCAAACAAGAGTTCACGATGGTTGTGAATCACATAATAAAACTCACTAGTCTTTAAATATATCAATACATCGATAGGGGATCAAACCCATGGCCAATAGAGAAGACCATAAACAAAATCTGTAGCAACACTTTATGTTGGCGATACTATAAAAATGAAACGTCAAACCATACTAAAATGACCAAGTAGACGAGGGATAAAAAAGAGATTTGGATGAGGGATAAACACTGTGCACAATGTGGTCATACTGATTCCCTAATACCCACTCAGGTTATAAGAAAAAATAATAGAGTATCACAGTCCCATCTCATAGATCAATTCTAAGAACTCTACTTGAGACAAATCCTTATGAGGGGAAAACAATCCATCAATGTATACATAATTTAGGATTGGATACTCATAGTGATAGAAAAAGGTAATGTACTCATCTAATACTGATCCATAATGAATAAACTAAGGCTTAAAAAACCATCAAGGGTGTACATGAAATTTACTATAGATTACATGATTTCTACAGCCAAAACATGGTCTACCCATTTGTCACTACCTCACAATACATGTAAACCCTAAAAGACATTTTTTTATTAACTAGGAATACAAATTGTATAAGATGATATTTCACTCTTAACATTCCACCTTCAATTACCATGTACTTATTTCCATTATCATGTACCATCTTCAGTGCACATTCCCATTCACATGTACACCTAGCTGCGTTTGAGTATGGATATGACCAAGTACGCTGTTAGTGTCTATGTACCCAGGCATTTTAATGACCATGTATCCTCTAAAATATGTTTTAATCCACTGTAATGGGTTACACGTTGTGTGAAAAGTGTCACATGACATGTGATCATTTATTCGTTGAAGAAACCTTGAAGTTGAATCTAGGGCCCCACATAGAATGCAATTCCATATTTCCATCAATATAAGGATGGATTCTCTATAATAACATGGCTCTCATCTGTTCCATCCTTATGCACCACCAAATAAGAAAAACCATTATGGAATCATTGTTTTGGGTTCATATGACCTTTTCATCACTTCAGATCATATTCCTAGAATCTAATCCACTAATATAATTTCTCATTAATGCCATTTGTATCAACACAACTCCACAATCATTCATCATATGAGAAGAAAAAGGGTCATCTTTTTGACCTGACCCACCTATGATCATCCTCAATCACCTAAGCTTGATCAAACTATTGATAGAGAACCACATCCATTCTATTGATCATCTTCATTGAAGAACGGTCGCAAAATGATAATATACCTAGTATTTATAGAATCTTTGGACAATGTTAATAATAATGATGAACATGTAAAGAAAAGGCATAAAAAACCATAAACCATAAATATAATAGATGGAAGAAGACCTTTTTTCATTTTCATCCTCAATCTGTTTGTATGAAAAATATTAACGAAGAGGTATAAACAACAATAACCAAATTAATAAAATGTTAATTAATTCACCATCGATTTGTGAATTTATTCTAGTTCGTTTCAATTGATCAACCATTGACTTTGATAAAATAATAGGATAAAATCACAAAAATCAAAAATCCTACCTATTGTTTCATCAATAACTAATAAAATAATGAATATGTATCATATTTATTGCTGAGATCTCAAACCCAATTGTCATACTGATCCTCAATCAGGATCTCAATCCGATATCGTCTAACAAGACCTCCTCCAATGCTATCTCTTAGTAAATTTTATGTGTTTTATGGGTAACCCTAGATATAGACCATAGAAGCATATTTTTTATAGATTATTGGATTCCTGATTTTAAATAATGAATTAAATAAATAAAATTTAAATTTATTTATTTACTCTATCATGAATGAGATCAAGCCAAACACACGTTTCCAACATTGATTATGTCACGTCTTGGGTAAAAACAATACTCTATATATAAATACCTAGCTATAAAAAATACAAAATATTGAATTAAGTTAATAATTCACATTGAGGATATTTTTAGGTGTTATTGTTTTAGAGAATTTGGCCATTACATTTACATTACATCTCAAATAATACAAATTATACATTTCTACTCAGTATCCATTTTTTCATAAAATAAAAACTCTTAAAAGAAAACAAGAGGTATTTTCTTGATATAAATATTGTTTAATTCTTCCCCTATCTTACCCAACCTTATAACCTATGAAAAGAACTTCAAAAATATGGGACGAGGATAAAAATATCAGTAAGAGTTATAAAATAAAAAAAATAAAACATTAGGATATCATTACACACAAAACATAATCTCTTTAACATACCTAATGAAATCACAATATTTATGAATAATGTATATTAATCACAAATCATAATGTTTACTTGTTTAATTCATAACATACTTATGTTGTAGCTTTCATAACTATGTAGGGAGTTACATTAATAAAACCCATGACAATATATTCGAAATATCTATTAGGAGAAACATTAACATTTACCTCTGTCACGTTACCCAATGAATTAGATATCTATCTTAGGATCACCCTCCCAAGGTTTATCATCGAACCACCCGTATATGTAAACAATGCTCATGAACCAAAACATATTCATTACACATAAAAAAACATAAAATAAAAATAAAATTTACACACTTCAATCAAAATATATCCTTTAAATATAATGACATAACCAATCTATTTTCAGAACCCTATTCAATACCAAAATACATAAAAGAGTATATAGTATTTATTTTCCATTTAAAATAATTATGTCTTGTTTAGGAAGCCAAATATCAAATAATGCTCACAGCAGCGGGAAGGTCATTATCACCATGTACATTAAAAAAGAAACACTATTTTTGTCATCTAGTAAAAATATACGTAAAACAATATTCCATTTGAATGAAATGAAATGTAAAATGGGTTTATACACCATATAAAACAAATTTGGGTATAAATAAAAATACGCTTCAATGAAAGGAGATTGAGATGAAGTCCCTCACCTCTGGTCTGACTTCACTCATTCGTTCATTAATATCTTGAACAATAAACTAATCTTAATTTATAATTTATTAAAAACCTGGTAAATATTACTATTCATTTTATATTAATTATTACAATGTTATTAACATTACATAATTATTTAAGTTAGTAACGGTCGTTTTGTTGAAATTTGGTACTTGTGTCAAAAATGAACTTCTTATAATTACAGGTTGTCTGTGTGGTAAAAATTCCATTATCTCTAGAATGACATTCATAATTTAGATATCATATATATCATATACATCTAGTGTATATATATATTTACAATAATACATAATATTTGGTGGTATGAAATGAAATGCAACAGTCATGGAGACGATAATCCGTAGTACACATGAACACTACTTTCATTTTTATTTTGTATTTAATGGAATGAAAATGTAATGGTACATAGGTATATTATAATTACAGAATTATATAATATATAATTTCATTAATTTTATATTTTATTCATTCCATGTATGTCATAACAGAGTCATATTAAATTGAGGGGGCGGTAGTCCGCAGCTCCCCAAATGAAATTATCATATTTACCCATTATAGAAATAGTAAAGGTATGTTATAAATGAAAAATACTGAATCAGAGTGATAATATAAATATAATATATATCACATATATAATTTTCCAACTTAATGTCCACAATAAGAGCTGGTAGGATATAATAGAATAATCATCATTTTGTGAGGTAATAGTTCTTCGTCCCGAGAAACAGTTTGTTCGTATCTATTAGATGGAGGTGTGTGGATGTGTAGTTACAATACTCCTCATAACAACATACTAATATATTTAAGATACATGTGTTGTTATAGAATAATGGAATAATTAGAGTATAGGGTCTTGGATAAGGAAAATAAAAGAAATGAACTTGAGAGAAGATGTTACCATTAAATTGGGTTACTCCATTTGGTTTGAACCAAAAAGATTTTTTAAAGTGCCTTATGCCTAAGTTAAGGATTCTATGTGGAATAGAGGAATGTTGGGAGATTATTTGGGTATAGGCTAGACAATAAAAGGGGGATTGAGAGGTTTGAGTAAGGGTTAGAGGTTCTGGCTTCTTATAAGGGGAGGAGGGGCTCTTTAGGAATGTTTGAAAATATTATTTTATTATAAACTGAATTTAGAGTTCAAAAAATCCAAAAATAATTTCATTCAAAGATAAGGTGAGTATTGTTCTAAATCCTCTTATACAATGGGGTTTAAAAAATTTTAGGCCATAAAATTAACCTCATCGTTTAGCTATAACCTTTAGTTAACTAATTTTACTTTTACAATGTCCTCTTTTTTATTAATACTATATAGTTACTATATTCACAATAAAATATAAAGAGACCAAAAAATGGATCCTTAAGGAAATTATTAACATAATATATGTCATTTGGATGAATCAAAGATTTTTAGGACTAATTTATCATTTAATAAAAAATTGCTTTATTTAAAAACTCATTTATGTCAACTTATAAACAATTTATATCAAGTATTTTACAATAAATCCATAAAAAATTATTTCTTTTGACAAAATGACATTAATTAAAATATAACAAGTTATAATCATCCATAAAATTTGTGTATGGAATGAAAAGTTTAAAAATAAATTTATTTTAATATTTATAATCTCATTTATTTAAAACTTTCATTAATGAGGTAATCATTATATCATCACTGTGTCATATATAAATCTATTTATACGATGTCTATAAATTATAAATAAAATACCATGATTTGGGAATTTTTTTTTATTTTTTAATAACTATTTATAGTTGAAAATATAAATTATATAATGCATTATATTTTTTTTACTAAGAGATATATGATTATGTTATATTGTCCTTAAATTTAAATTAATTTGTATAAAGTCTCATTTTCACTTACAAGTGGCTTCATGGGGTCCCAAAATAGACCCAAGGATTACCATGGTCGGATATTTATCAGCCAATAAAATTAGGACAAGTGTTAGGGTAATTTTATATTATAATATTATTATTTTTCCCTTATTTACCAGATTTACCCTTTAACCATAGTAAGTAAAATATTTACTAAAGTTACTATTCATAATATCTAAAAATAAATGTTACATATTTAGAAAATTTGGACCTCCTAATTCAAAATATGGAATACATTTTTCTAAATTCCAAATACAGAAGTTTCATAAATTAATTTAATATTAATTCCCATTGTCAAAACCAAAAAGCATGTTTTTTATGAAATAAGAACTATCAAATGATTAACACTTGTTTACGTTCAATTTCAATGTGTAATTTCATCAAATGGCCAAAATTGGATTAAATAGTAAAAATATAATATAATTACATTTTAAAACTAATTTAAAATATAATATACCTAGATAAAAAATTAGATTAAAAGACAGTTTTGAATTTAAATGTAGTATTTTTCACTTTTCATTAAAAAATGAACATTATTATAAAAATACAAAAATTTCTTCCGAAGAAAATTTTGATGTCCTGCTTCTAATGATGAATATTATTTTGTAAAAGAGAACACATAAAAGTGTATAAAACAAGATTTAAAAAGGGTTCTTCATCATAAGGCGATAAATCAACCTTTCAAAGAATATTAGAGTATTTTTTCTTAAAATTGGAATCATTCGCATTTTAAGACATTAACTTTTATTGGATAAATGTAAAAAAAATAACAAACATGTATAATAATATTTTAGTTAGTTCTGTTCATTCATGCCAATACAACGGCTAGGCATTAACGACCATTGAAAATAATATTATATTATTATATTTTTGTTTCTGTATGACTCAGCACTATGTGAAACATTAGATTTCAGGGAAACCAATTGTTGCGGGTCAAGTATACCATCGAACATAGAATCCCATTTAATGTGAAATTATTCTTTAATTCAAAAATATTAATAAATATGAAAATATCATATACTTTATTTACCCGGGATGTTACATCCTTCCCCTATTTTGGGAATTTTGTCCCCACAATTCTATTCCCTTATCAAATAAGTTGGAGGGGGGGGGGTAATTATCCCTCATAGAATTTTTCAAATTCCCAGGTTTCTGATTCAATAATATGTTTTTTCCACAAAACCTTTACCAAATGAATTACCTTATTCCACAACACTATTTCTCCACGGTCAAGAATCTGGATTGGTTGTTCCTCATAAGAAAGGTTCTCTTCCAACTTAACTACCTCTAGACTCAAAACATTAGATGGATATTGCATATAATTTCTCAACATTGAAACATGAAAAAAAATTGTACCTCATATAAAATTGGATTTCAAGCCACTCTGTAAGAAACTGATTCAACGTTCTTTAAGATTTCATAGGGTCCAATGAACCTTGGACTCATCTTTACCTTCTTGTCAAAAAATATTTCACTTTTCTATGGAGAAAAATTGTAAAAGACATGTTCACCTACCTTAACAGAAAGATCCTTCCTCTGGTTATCCGCCTAACGTATCTTCCAGCTTTGAGTTGTTCTCATGTGCTTCTAAATTAATTGAAATCTTTCTGCCATCCATTATACCAATTCTGGTCCCATAAACTTTCTTTCACTTACTTCATCACAAAACTCAATAGTTTGACACCACTTTCCATATGATTCCTCAAATGGTTCCATCTGAATATTGGAATGAAAACTATTATTATAAAAAAATTCAACCAAATAAATTTATTGGTCCCAACTTCCTTGGTAATCCATTTAGAAAGGGGAACACCATGAAAATTGGAGTTCCCCTCTCTATTTTATCTGATTGGGATCCCAGTTTTACAATAGAGAGGGGAACTCCATGAAAACTGAATAACTCTTTAACCTATAACCAAGATAGTTTATCTTGAGAAAATTTAACCCGAATAGGTAGGAAATTCACATATTTAGTCTATTGATCAATAATAACCCATATTTAATTATTACCTCGATAATTTATTGGTAATTCCACAACAAAAACCATTAAAACATTTTCCCATTTCTTCTATGGAACTGGTAAAAGATGAAGCATCTCTTTCGGTAACTTCCACTCTGCTTTAACCTATTGACGAGTAAAATTATTCACAGAAAAGTCCAAAATATCAGTTTACATTCCATCCCATTAGTAATACTCCTAAAGATATCTGTATATCTTAGTACTATTGAGATGAACTGAAAATGGAGAACTATGTGCTTCACATAACAACCCATTTTTCAACTATGAATAAAAAGTCACACAAAATCCTTTATCGAATCTCAAAATACACTCATTTTCATTGTTAAAATCATGAAACATAGCCTTCTAAACCAACTTTACCTTTTTATAGAACTCGTTGTATTATGCTTTCTTAATTCTTTATTATATAGGTGATTTCACAGACACCTGAAACAAAATAGTGGAATTTCCTACACCAACAACTTCTATGCCACTGTTTAACAAATATTTTTCAAATGATCTTATTTTCAACATAACAAGGTTAATGTAGCATTACTTTTTTGACTCAAAGCATCAACCACTGTATTTTCCATTATTGGACTGTAATGAATTGTGCAATCATAATCCTTGATTAATTCCAACTATCTCCTCTGCATTCTATTAAATTATTTCTGAGTGAATATATACATCAACATTTTGTGGTTATTATATATTTCACATATTACTAAGTGCATATGATGCCTCCTAGTTTTAAAGAAAAAACAACAGCAACTAATTAAAAATCATGTGTAGGGTAATTTAACTCATAAGGTTTAAACTGATGTGAATCATAAGAAAATACCTAATCATTCTGCATTAGGAAACAATCGATTTCTTTCAACGAAGCATCACAATAGATAAAAAATTCACTATCTCTCGAAGGTAGTGCCAAAACTAGAGTATTCACCAATCTTCTTTTCAATTCCTAAAAAACATAATCACATCCATTTGTCCAGATGAACTTAACACCTTTTTAAGTTAAATTAGTCTTTGGGCTAGATAACTGTGAAAACATTTCCACAAACCTCACAAATAACCTACTAAACTAAGAAAACTATAGATCAAGGTTTTAATTGAGGGTCTTGGAAATTCTTCAACATCTTTTGTTTTAGCAGGATCAACAGTTATGCCATATTTTGAAACAATGTGACCTAGGAATGAAATTTTTTGTAACCAAAACTCCCACTGTCTGAATTTCCCAAACAATTATTTTTTCTTTTAAGGGTTTTAAGAAAAAAATTAATCAACTTTCATGTTCTTCATTAATTTTGGAATAAACCAAAATATCATCAACAAATAAAACCACAAACTTATCCAAGAACTCACAAAATATTCTATTAATAAGATCCATGAATTCATCTAGTGCATTGGTAATCCCAAAAGGTATTACTAAAAATTCATAATGACCATATCTAGTATGATCCATGGTCTTTGAAATGTATGATTCATTTACATTCACCTAATGGTTCCCTGACCTAATGACAATCTTTGAAAAATACTGAGTTCCCTGGAGCTGATCAAAGAAATGATCGATATGAGGAAAATGATACCTGTTTTTAATAATGATCTTATTCAATGCTCTATAATCAAAGAAAATTCTTATAGAACCATATTTCTTTTTAAAAAACAAGACAGGATCACCCCTGGTGATGTGCTAGGTCTAATAAAACCTTTATCTAATAACTCCTAAAATTGATTTGTTAACTCGAAAAGTTCAATTTGATCCATTCGATTAGGGGGGTTTGAAATTGTCTTAGCATTAGAAAATAAGTCCACAATATATTCAACATCTCGATCAGGTATTATTCAGGGAAAATCATCAGGAAAAACATCAAGATACTCATTTACCATTGGAATATCATTAATCTAAATAATTCATTTGTATTCAACAATATAGGCAAGGTAACACTCATTTCAGTCTTTTACTAGTTTCTTAGCTTCCATATATGATATCAAAAGTATGTGTTTATTCTTTTAAAAAAATGAAATTGATTCTAAAAAGAAACCTCTTTAGATTTGTATTCATTCTTAGCATGATAAATGCAAATCTAACCTATACAAAAAATAACATCACTCTATAATAGAGGAAAACAATAAGGTTTACATGTAGATTCTTTCTGCCCAAAAGGATATGAAGGTTCTTATAATATCATTTTGTCTCAACATTTCCTCCTAGTGTTTTTACCATAATTTTTGGATTCATATCTGAAGATGGAATTCCAAATTTACTAGAAAATTTCTTAGAAATGAAAGAATGTGCAGACCACATTGAATCAAACAACACATTGGCATAATCTGAATAAACAATGTACCAGATACTACTTCATTCGATGGCCCAACATCTGCGGAAGTATTTACAAAGGATTTCACCACACATTTCTTCTTTTATTCTGGCTAGTATACCTCCGTTGCGTTCTTCATTGGACACTCATTTGCATAATGACCCATTTCATTGTACTTAAAACATTTTACAATCTATAAATTTGATTTTTCCTTACCATTACCCTGGTCTTTTTCAGTGCAATTACAAGACTTATGTCCCATTTTACCACATCGATATCACTTCCTAGAATTCAAAATACATTCCCCAGCATGATTTTTACCAAAATTTTCATAATCTATAAACTTAATTTTCTTACCATCATACTTTTTTGAAGAGTTCTTCCCTTCCCTATGCCACTTTGACCACATATTCTGTTGTTTCGAAAAGAACAACTCATCTTCGAAAAACTATATTTCCATCTTCTTCTCACATCGAAAGGGTTTTTAATAAATTTTGAACTCATGAGATGCTAAATCCCTTTGATACATTGGCTTTAATATGGAGTAAAAACCTGATATTTTACAATCAAGATCTCTTTTGAAATTTGGAGCATACCTTTCCAGTCGAGTGAATTTTTAATCATAAACAACCACTAAGTCATCTTTTTTCCTCAATTATAAGAATTCTTTTCCATCCTAAGAAGAGACACCTTAGGAAAATATTTATCAAGTAACATACCTATGAATTGATCACAATCAATAGCATCAATCTCTTCACTATCCCTGATATTTTTCTCCATTGACCCCCACTAACCAGCTTCACTTTCAAAATGGTAAATAGAAAGACTAATATTTTATGTTATAATCACCCTATGACATCAAAAATCATCTCCAGTTCTTCAATCAACCCTTCATCTAGAACAGGGTCAGATGATCCTCTAAATGATGGGGGATGCTACCTCATGAAATGTTCTAATACTGATATTTTTTATTATGGTTGATCGGGATGATCTTGTGTATGGATACCACCACCATTTATAGCCTAAGTCAACTATAACATCATTGCAAAAAACTGCTTAGTTCCGATTCTGATCATCTCAAGTTACTGATTTGGATGGTTTTCTTCTTCTTGTTGTCATCCCATCATAGTTTCCATGTTTCCTCTCTGGAAAAACATTATAAAAATTGAAATATCTTAGTCGAAGAAGCATGGTTATCTGTAAATTCTATACCATTTCAATCATAACATAAATTAATTAATGGATATTATTTTAACAAAACCCTAACTCCTAAAGTTGTATAAACCTACCGCTGATACCAACTATAATGCCCTAGACTTAAACATTACATAATATTCAATTAAGTTAATAATTCACATTGGGGATCTTTTCAGGTTTAGTGTTGTAATGAATTTGGCCATAAGTATTACATTACACCTCAAATAATATAAAGTAGAAATTTCTACTCAATATCCTTTTTTTTCATAAAATAAAACTCTTAAAAGAAAACAAGAATTCATTTATTGATATAAATCTTCTTGAATTCCTCATTTCTCTTACCCTGACTTATATCTTTTGAAAAACATTTCAAAAACATAGGGTGAGCATTAAAATCTCAAACATGTTTATAAAATAAAGAAAGAAAATATTATTATATCATTACACAAAAAACATAATCTCTTTAAGATACCTCATGAAATCATAATATTTATGTATAACACATAGTAATCATAAATCATAAAGGTAACTTGTGTCATTCATAACATACTTAATTTTTATCATTCACAGCTACGTAGGGAGTGGCGTTAGGAATACCCGTCATAGTATATTCCCTCAATATCTTCGGAGAAACATTAACATTTTCCTCAGTCACGTTACCCAATGTATTGGAGAGCAATCTCAGGCTCACCCACCCAAGATTTTTCACGTAACCACCCGTATATGTAAACAATTCCCATGAACTAGAACATATTCATAACACAAAAAACCAACATAATGAAATGGTCAAATTTCCACATTTTAATCCCAATATATCATTTAAATATAATGACATAAAAAATCCATTATAAAAACCATTTTCAATACCAAAATATGTAATAGAGTATATGGTATTTATTTTCCTTCTAAAAATATTATGACTTCTTAAGGAAGCCAAATATCAAATAATGCTTGCGGTGGCAGATGATTCATTGTCACCACATACGTAAAAAAAATTACTTATAATTTAGTAAAATGAAATATAGAAAAAAATTCCCTTTGAATTAAATGAAAACTCAAAGGGATTTATACACTGTATAAAAGAATGTCATGTATAAATCAAAATATGTCTCAATGAAAGGAGATTGAGACGAAGTACCTTACCTTGTGTCTGAATTCACAGGATCATTCTTTAATCACTTGAATAACAATCTAAATACAATTTCTACTTGATTAAGAACCTTTTTCAATTTTATTATTCATTTTATATTACATATTACCTTTTTATAAACATTACATAATCAATTAAGTTAATAATAGTTGTTTTATCGATATTTGGTACTTGAGTCAAAAAATAACTTCTTATAATTACAAGTTGTCCATGTGGTCAAAAGTCCATTATATCCAAAGTTATATTGATGATTTAGATATCATATTTATAATACATATCCAATATATATATGTATTTATAATTGTATATAACATTTTGAGATAAGAAATGTAATGCACTGTTCTTGGAGACGGTAAGCTGTATATATGCACGAACATTACTTCATTTTTATTTCATATTTAATTGAATGAAAACATAACGATACATAGGTATATTATAATTAAAGTATAATATCATATATAATTTCATTAATTATATCCTTTATATGTTAACCATATGGAATAAACAAGTCATATCACTTTTGGGGGGTGGTAGTCTGCACTTTCTCAAATGAAATTATCATATTTACCCATTATAGAAACCATAAAGGTATTATATAAATGAAAAATAAAGAAGAAAAAAGACAATATAAATATAATATATATCACATATAGATAATGTTCAATATTATTGGACACCATAAGAGGCAGTAGGAGATAATTGAACAATCATCGTTTCATGAGGTAATAGTTCACTGTCCATAGAAACAATATGTTCATATCCATTAGATAGAGGTGTGTGGAATTGTAGTTAGAATAATCTTAAATAAAAATCTGAGTATATTATAGATACATTTTTATTATAATATAATGTAATAAAGACTATTTAGGGGGTTGGAGAAAGAAAATAAAAGAAAATAACATGAGAGAAGATGCTACATTTAAATTGGGTAACTCCATTGGTCTTTTTCGAAAAGGATTTCTTGAAGTGCCATATTCTTATTTTAAGGATTCTAGGTGGAATATTCGAATTTTTGGAGCTTATTTTATAAGATTTTGGATGAGCCAAGGGGGCTTGAAAGGTGTGTGTAAGGGTTAGAGGTGATGGATTTTATAAGGGGAGGAGGGGATCTTAAAGAATGTTTGAAAATATTATTTTATTATATACTGAATTTCGATTTCAAAAGATCACAAACTCATTTTATTCAAAGATAATGTGAGTATTTCAAGAAATCCCTTCAGCCAATCAGTTTTAGAAATCTTTGGAGCATAAAATTAACCTTATCTTTTCTCTTTAACCATTAGTTACCTAACTTAACTTTTACCATGTTCACACATATGTTTATACTATATTGTTAATATATTTACTATAAAATCCAGAGAGACCAAAAAATGGATCATTAATGACATTAGTAAAATAATATATGTCATTTGGCCAAATCATATATTTTTTGGACTATTTTATCATTTAAAAATAATAATGATTTATTTAATAACTCATTTATGTCAATTTATAAACTATTCATATCAAGACTTTAAAAAAAACAATAATAACATGATTTTTTCTACAAAACTAAATTAATTCAAAAATAAAAAATTATACTAATTCGTAAAATTATTTGATGGAATTAAAAGATTAAAATAAATTTATTTTAATATCTATAATATCATTTATTTAAAACATTCTTCAATAAGGTAATCATTACATCATCATTGTATCATAAATAAATTTATTTATATGATGTTAAAAAATTATAAATAAAATAATATAATGTAGTAAATCATTTTATATTTTAAATTAATTTTTATAGTAAAAAATATAATATATATTACACATTATAAATTTTTTTACTATGAGATATATGTTTATGTTATATTTTCCTTCATGTTAAATTAATTTTTATAAAGTGTCATTTTCACTTAAAAGTGGCTCCATGGGGTCCCAAAATCAACCCAAGGATGACCATAGTCAAACTTGAATCATTAAAGAGCATTAAGAAATGTGTTAGGGTAGTTTAATATTATTATAATATTATTTTTTATCCTTATTTACTATATTTACCCTTTAACCATAGTAAATAAAATATCTACTAAAGTTACTATTCATAATGTCTAAAGATAGAAGTTACCTATTTAAACAATTTGGACATCCGGATTAAAAATATGGAATCAATTTTTCCAAATTAAAAGTACAGAAGTTGCAGAAATTAATTTAAAATTAATTCCCCTGGTCAAAACTAAAAAGCGTGTTTTTAAGTAATAAGAACTATGAAAAGACAGACACTTGTTTTTGAACAATTTCAAAGTGAAATTACTTCCAATGAAAAACATTATATTAAACGGTAAAAATATAATCAATTTAGATTTCAAAACTAATTAAAAATATAATTTAACTATTTAAATAAATTATATTAAAAGGTACTTTTTAATTAAAGTGCATTATTTGTCAATATTCATTAAAAAATGTATATTATCTTAAAAATACCAAAATTTAAGTGAAATTAAATTTTGATGTCCTGATTCTAAAAAAATATTATTTTGTCAAATAGAACATATAAAAGTGAAAAAAACAATATTTAAAAAGGGTTTTTAATCAAAAGGCGATAAATCAACATTTTAAATAATGTTACATTATTTATGATTAAAATTGGATTCATTCATATTTTAATCCTATTACATTTTTGGATAATTCTAAAAATATTAACAAACATGTATAATCGTTTTGTAGTTCGTTCTGTTTATTCCTGCCAACACAACAACTTTGTATTAATTTTCATTTAAAATTATATTATATTATATTATTTTTTGTTTCAGTATGACTCAGAATTGCGTGCAACATTAGATTTCAGATAAGCCCATTATTATTCGTCAGGTACACCATAGAACATGTAATCCCGTTTAAATTAAAATTAATATTTAATTCACAAATATTAATAAATATAAAAATATAATATTCATTATTTACCTTAGATGTTACATCCTTCACCCATTTTGTTAATTACATCCATGGAATTCTATTAACATATCAAATAAATGGAGTGTATTTGTCCTTCATAACATTTTTAGATTACCAAATTGATTCTTCAACCATATGTTTTTTTTTCATAAAACCTTTACCTAATGAATTACATTATTCCACAACATTTTCTCTTTGTGTTCAACAATCTGAACTGGTTGTTCCTCATGGGAAAGGTTCTCTTCCAACTGAACTTTCTATAGACTCAAAACATGAGATGGATATGAAATATAATTTCTCAACATTGAAACATGAAAAGCATTGTGTACCAGGGATATTCTTTGAGGTAAATCCAATATATAGGCAACTGATCTAACATTATCTAGGATTTCATAGGGTATAATGAACCTTGGACTCAACATTACCTTCTTGCCAAAATACATCACACTTTTCCAGTGAGAAACAATGAGAAAGACATGATCACCTACCTCCAAAGAAATATCCTTCCTTTGGTTATCTACATAACTTCTCTGCCGGCTCTGAGCTGTTCTTGTGTGTTTTAGAATTAATTGATATTTTTCTGCCATCTCTCCAACCAATTCGAGTCCCATAAACTTCATTTCACATACTTCATCCCAAAAACCACGAGTTCAACACAACATTCCATATAATGTATCAAATGGTTCCATATTTATACTTGAATGAAAAATGATATTATAAGAATAATAAACCAAATAAAGATGTTGGTCCCAAATTCCCTAGTATTCCATTAAGAAAGCACATAACATGTATTTCAATTTCTGAATTGTTTTTTCTTACTTCCCATATGAATATGGATGAAAATTTGTACAAAAATTTAATTCAGTACCCAACGACTTCTGTAGGACTTTACAAATGTTAAAACTAATCCTGGGATCACGATCACATACAATGGAGTGGGGAACTCCATGAAAATTTACTATCTTTTTGACATACAACCGAGAATGTCGATCTAAAGACAAAGTATTTCGAATAGGAATGAAATGATCAGATTTTGTCAATCGATCAACAATAACCCAGATTTCATTTTTACGTTGAGAAGTCTTTGGTAATACCATGATGAGATCCATGGACACAATTTATCATTTCCACTCTAGCACTGCTGATGGCTGAAGCATCCCTTTCATTAACATCCGCTCTGATTTAAACTGTTGAAAAGTCTAACAATTTATATTAAAGTTAGCAATATCTATTTTCATTCCATCCCCCAGTAATAATCCAGAAGATCTCTGTATATCTTAGTACTGCCGAGATGAACTGAAAATGGAGAACTTTGAGTTTCACAAAACAAATCATTCTTCAACTATGAATAACAAGGCACACATAATCTCTTCCAAAATCTAAAAAAACAATCATTATCAATTTTAAAATCTTGCAAATTACCATTCTGAAATAACTCTACCTTTTTATGAAACTCACTGTCTTCCTTATATGCATTCTTAATTCCCTCTGGTAGAGATAATTTCACCGACACATGAAACATAATAGTGAAATTTCTTTCACCAAAAATTTCTATTCCAAAGTTCAACAAATATTTAATCAAAGGATCTTGTTCCAAACATAACATGGTTAATGTAGAATTAAATTTTTGACCAAAAGCATCGACCACTTTATTTTCCTTTCCTCGATGGTAATGAATTGTGAAATAATAATCCTTGATTGATTCCATCCATCTCCTATATCTCATTTTCAATTATTTATGAGTAAATATATATTTCAAACAAATGTGGTCAGTATATATGTCATATTTTATTACATACAGATGATGCCTCCAAATTTCTAATGTAAAAACAACAATAGAAAATTCCAAATCATGTGTAGGGTAATTTAACTCATGAGGTTTTAACTGATGTGAAGCATAAGCAATTACCAAATCCTTTTGCATCAGGACACAACCATGTATTTTCAAAGAAGCATCATTGTAGATAAAAAATTCACCATATCTAGAAGGTAGTGCCAAAACTAGAGCATTCACCAATCTTTTTTTTTCAAATCCTGAAAGCAATTATCATATTCTTTTGTCCAAATGAACGTAACACATTTTCGAGTTATATTAGTCATTGGGATAGATAACTGTGAAAATATTACAACAAACCTCTGGTAATAACCTGCTAAACCATGAAAACTATGGATCTCAGTTATAATTATGGTTCTTGGTCATTCTTCAACAAAATTAATTTTAATAGGAACAATAGTTATCCCATTTTTTAAAACAATGTGACCATGGAATAAATTTTATTGTAACCAAAACACACACATGTTAAATTTCCCTTAAAGTTTCTTTTATTTTAAGGAATAAACCAAAATATCATCAATAAACACAACCACATTTTTATCCAAGATCTCATGGAAAATAATATTAATAAGATCCATGAATACAGAATGTTCATTGGTTAAACGAAAAGGAATAACTAAAAACTCAGAATTTCCATATCTAATATGATATGAAGTATTTGGAATGTATGATTCATTTACATTCAACTGATGGTACAATGACCTCTAGTAAATCTTCGAAAAATACTGAGCTCCCTGGAGCTGATCAAACAATTCATCGATATGAGGCAAATGATAGTTGTTCATAACAGTAATGTTATTCAACGCTCTATAATCAATGAAAAGTTTCATTGAACCATGTTTCTTTTTAACAAACAAGATAGGATCACCCCATGGTGATTTTACTAGTCTAATCAAACATTTATCTAATAACTCCTGCAATTTCTTCTTTAACACTAAAAGTTAAATTTGAGGCATTCGATAAGGGGGTTTTGAAATTGTCTATGCATCAGAAACTATGTCAACAGTAAATTCAAATTCTCGATCATGTATTATACGAGAAAACTCATCAGAAAAAATATCAAGATACTCATTTACCACCATAACATCATTAATATCAACAGTTTTTTTCAACAATATGTGCAAAGTAACATTCATTTTCATCTTTTTCTAGTTTCTTAGATTTTTGATATGTTATTTAAAGTAAGGGTTAATTCTTGTACCCAAACTAAAATTATTTCTAAAAAGAAACCTCTTTTTCTCTGCAGTCATTCTTATTATGATAAATGGAAATCCAATCCATACCAAAAATAACATCAAACTTTACTCATGGGGTTTTTACCATTAGTTCATGATTCATATATTTTGATGGAATTCCCGGTTTTCTAGTATATTTATCAGAAACAAAATAATGTGTAGACCCTAAATCAAACAACACATTGGAATAATATGAATAAACAAACAGTGTACCTAATAATACATCCTTCAATGTCCCAATATCTGCTGAAATAGTTGCAAAGGGTTTCACCACCCCTTTCTGCTTATAGTCCGACTACTTTCCCTCAGTTGAGTTCTTCGTTGGAAACTCATTTGAATAATTACCCATTTCATTTCACTTAAAACATTTTACCAACAATAAATCAGATTTTGTCTTTCCATTATCCTGATCATTCATAGTTCAATTATTAGTCTTTTGTCCCATTTTACCACATCATTAGAACTTATAAGAATTAAGAATACATTCCATAGAATGCTTTTTACCATAATTTTCACATACTGTAAACTTAAGATTCATCCCATCTGACATTTTTAAGAGTTCTTCCCTTTCATCTTCCACATAGACCTCCTATTATATTTTTTTTCAAAGAACAATTGATCATCAGAAAACTAAATTTCCTCCTTCCCCTATCATCGAAAAAGTTTTTAATAACTTTTGAACACAGGAGAAGTTAATTCCATTCAAAACTTTATCTTTAATCCTGAATAAAAATTGTTGATTCTACTATCAATATCTCGTATGAAATTTGTAGCATACCTTTCCAGTTGAGTGAATGTTGTTTTATAAGCAGCCACTGAGTCATATTATTTACCCAATTCATGGAATTGTTTTTCCATACTAAGATGAACCACCTTAGGAATATATATCTCAAGAAACATACCATTGAATTCATCCCAATAAAGATCATCAATATCCTCACTATCCCAATTATTTTTCCCCATCGAGCACCACTGATTAGCATCACCTTCAAAAAAGTAAATATAAAGACAAACCTTTTGATGTTCTAACCAAACCATGACATCAAAAATCATCTCAAGTGCTTTAATCCACCCCTCAGCTAGCACAGGGTCAGATGATCCTCTAAATGATGGGTGATGCTTCTTTATGAAATATTCCACTACTGACTTGTTCCTTTGTGGTTGATCTGGATAATCTCGTGTATGGATACAACCACAATTTATAGTATAACTCAACTATACCATCACTACAAAAAACTCCTCAATTACAATTTTGACCATCTCAGATTGCGGATTTGGAAGTTTGTTTTCCTAATGATGTCATCCAATCATAGTTTCCATTTTTCCTCTACAGAAAACCATACTGAACACATAAATATCTTAGGCAAACCAATATGGTGATCTATAAAAGCTATATCATTTCAATATTAATATAAATCAATTAATAGATATTAATTTAACAAATACCCTAACTTCTGAAGTTGTCTAAACTAACCTCTAATACCAACTCTAGGGCCCCATACTTAAACATTAGATAATATTGAATTTAGATAACAATTCACATTAAGGATCTTTTTAGGTTAAGAGTTTTATAGAATTAGGCCATAACTATTACATTACATATCAAATACTACAATTTTGAAATTTCTACTCAGTATCCTTTTTCTCATAAAATAAAAAACCTTAAAAGAAAACAATAATTATTTACTTGATATAAATATTCTCGAATTCTTCCTTTCTATTGCCATGTCTTATTTCCTGTGAAAAACATTTCAAAAACCTAGGATGAGCATAAAAATATCAGTGAGGGTTATTAAATAAAGATACAAAACATTAGTATATCATTATATACAAAACATAATATCTTTAACATTACTCATGGAATCAAATGATATACAAATAACACGTAGTAATCACAAATCATAAAGGTAACTTGAGGAAACCATAACATACTTATGTGTTATCTTTCAAATCTATGTAGGGAGTTACATTTGGAATACCCATCATAGTATATTCAATAAATTTTTTAGGATAAACAATAACATTTACCTCCCTCACGTTATCAAATGCATTGAAGACTGATCTCAGGCTCACCGACCTGAGGTTTGTCGCGGAACCACCCGTATACTTAAACAATGTCCAAGAACCATAACAAATTTATAACTCATAGAAAACATAATGGAAATATAACATTTCAAAATTTGAATAAAAATTTATCATTTAAATATATTTACATAACCAATGAATTATCAAAATCATTTTTAATGCCAAAATATGTGAAAGGGTATTTTATATTTATTTTCTTTTTAAAAACATTACAGCTTGTTAAGGAAGCCAATTATCAAATAACGCTCACAGTAGCGGAAAGGGAATTGTCATCGCGTATATTAAAAATAATCACTACATTTTTCATTTAGTAAAATGATACATAGAAAAATATTCCCCTTGAATGAAATGAAACTTCAATGGGGATTATACACAGTATAAATGAAATTCGTGTATAAATCAAAATAATCCTCAATGAAAGGATATTTAGATGATGTCCCTTACCTTGTGTCTGACATGACTCATTTGTTATTTAATCTCCTGAATAAGAAACTAAAGTTAATTTATACTTTAATAAGAACCATATTCAATTTTATTTTCCATTTATATTACTTACTTCCACATTATAAACATTACATAATCATTTATGTTAATAATAGACATTTTGTCAATATTTGGTACTTGAGTCAAAAATGAACTTCTTATAATTACAAGTTGTCCATATGGTCAAAATTCCATTATCTCAAGAATTATATTCAGGATTTATATATCATAAATATTACACATATCCATTATATATATGTATTTATAATTTTATATAACATTTGGTAAGAAATGAAATGCACCGTTCATGGAGACGGTAAGCATTACGTACGCATGAACGCTACTTTCATTTCTATTTCATATTTAATGGAATGAAAAAATAATGATACATAGGTATATTATAATTATAATGTAATATCATATATAATTTCATTAAAACAATCCTTTATACATTCCATGTATGGTAAGGATGAGTCATATCACTTCAAGGGGGCAGTAGTTCGCACTTCCTCAAATGAAATTATCATATTTACCCATTATGGAAACAATAAAGGTATGATATAAATTAAAAATAAATAAGAATAAATAAAATATAAATATAATATATATCACTTATAAATAAAGTTCCATATTAATGGACACTATAAAAGGCAGTAGGAGATAATTGAACAATCATCATTTCGTGGGGCAATAGTTCCCCATCCACATAAACAGTATGTTCGTATCAATTAGATGGAGTTATGATGATGTGTAGTTAGAATCATCCTCATAAAAAAATCATAGTATATTTAAGATACTATTTTTTATATAATAAAGGAATAAATATGGTTTAGGGGGTTGGAGAAGGAAAATAAAATAAAAGAACTTGAGATAAGAGGTTACCTTTGAATTGGGTAACTCCCTTTGGTTTGAACCAAAAGAGATTCTTGAAGTGCCTTAAACATATATTAAGGATTCTAGGTGTTAGAGAGGGATGTTGGGAGTTTATTCGGATAGAGTTTGGATAATCCAAGGGGGATTTAGAGGTGTGAGTAAGGGTTATAGGTGATGAATTTTTGAAAGTGGAGGGGCTCTCTAGGAATGTTCTAAAATATTATTTTATTATAAACTAAATTTAGATTTTAAAGGAGCCCCAACTAATTTAATTCTACGATAAGGTGATTTTCGTACTAAACCCTTTCATAAAATGGCTTTTAGACAAGTTTATGTCATAAACATAACCTTATATTTTATATTTACCCTTTAGTTCAAAAAGTTAGCTTTTATTATCTCCTCTTGTATATTCATACAATATGGTTAATATATTTACTATAAAATTCCAAGCGACCATAAAATGAATCATTAATGACATTAGTACCAGAATATATTTCATTTGGCTAAATCTTATATTTTTTGGACGATATTATCATTTAAAAAATATTTATTGATTTAAAAATGCATTTATGTCAATTTATAAACTATACATATTAAGTCTTAAAAAATATATATAGAAACTTTATTATTTAAAAAAAATAACATTAATTCCAATATAAAAAGTTTTAATCATCCATAAAATTATTTTATGACTTAATATGTTTCAAAATAAATTTATTTTAAAATTTAAAATCTCATTTATATAAATCATTCATTAATGTGGTAATCATTACATCCTCATGGTGTTATAAATAAATTTATTTATATGATATGTAAAAATTATATATAAAATAACATGATATAGGAAATTATTTTATCTTTATAATGAATATTTATAGTTAAATGTATTTCTTATATAACCCATTATAAAAATTGTTTTACTAAGATATATATGTTTATGTTATATTTTCCTAAACATGAAATCAATTTTGTCTGCGTAATTTTCACTATCAAGTGGCTTCATGGGGTAGAAAAATCAACCCAATAATTCCCTTGATCATAAATTTATCATAAAATAGGATTAAGAAAACTGTTAAGTAATTAAATAATATTATAATATTATTTTTTATAATAATTTAACAGATTTACCATTTAACCATGATAAATAAAATATTTACTGAAGTAACTATTCATAATGTATATTAATAAAAGATACCTATTTACACAATTTGGATAACCTGATTCTAAACATGGACTCCATTTTTTCAAATTCAAAATTCATAAGTTTCATAAATTAATTTTAAATTATTCCCACTGTCAAATCCAAAACGCATGTTTTTATGAAATAATAACTGTCAAAGTATTGGTGCATGTCTATGTTCAATTTCAAAGTGAAATTACTTCCAATGACCAAAACATGATTAAATGATAAAACTATAATTTAATTAAAGTTTAAAACCAATTAATAAGACAATCTATCAATATTAATAAATTATATTAAAAGGATGTTTTGAATTAAAATGCAGTATTTGTCACTATTCATTAAAAAAATAAACATTATCAGAAAAATACCAAAATTTGATCCGAAGAAAATATTTATGTCCATGTTCATAAAAAAATATCATTTTTTCAAATATAATATATAAATTTGACAAAAAATATATTCAAAAATGGTTTTCCTTGAAAAGGCAATAAATCAACATTTTAAAGAATATTAGGGTATTTATGCTTAAAATTGGATTCATTCACATTTGATGCCTCTATATTTTATTTGATAAATGTAAAAAAATTAACAAACATGTATAATCATATTGTAGTTATTTCTGTTCATTCCCTCCATTAAAACAGCCATGCAGTTACTACCATTTAAAATAATTTTATCTTATTATATTTTTTTCAGTATTACTTATCATTGTGTGCAACATAAGATTTTTGAGAAACTCGTTATCTCATGTCAAGTATGCCATCAGAACATAGAATACCCTCTAAATTAAAATTAATATTTAATTCAAAAATATTAATTAATATGAAAATATCATATTTTTTATTTACCTGGGATGTTACACTAAACACAACGTAGACCTAAAATTTTAGATATGAGATTCCATTTATGAGTTTTACACATTTTCATAAAAAACAAGTTATATTAATATTAACACATTTAATAATGTTAAAAAAGAATCCTTTGGTTCACTAAGACTCGGAATATATTTCCATTTCAGTTTTTGGTTTCAAAAGTAATCCATATGATATTATGAAGTAATTATTGTAAAATTTTCTGTCGTTGCAAAGAATTAGAATAAAATTACCCTGAGAATAATAGGTTCAAATTATATTTCTACAGTCTAATGGAAAGCATAATTATTGTGGATAAAGACACATCTTGATGACCAATGGGGTGAACATATGATATGTTTTTAGTGGGTTATTATAATCAATGTCCAAATATCTTTTAAGGAATAAAATTTATCATTCTTAATGCAACAAAATTGTAATAAAATTATACTTTATTAAGGATATGTTTGATGTAGTATTTTTTATGATGTATTTTTTTCCAATAATAGTTGTTATAAAAATTTATCCTATGGCATAAAGAAGTTAATGGAGACATATATTTTTTGTCTATTGAAATGATATCTAAAAATAAAATCAATAAACATAAACTTTATTAAGTATTTTTCTATTGAATGAAAAACTATTCAAGTGAGTGGATTTAAATAATGGAACAAATAATGATTGTAATTTAAATAATTAATGAATATTTTTTGACCCAAGTATATATATATATTCCTAGAGTGGGTAGATTTTTATAGATATTTTTATTTTATTTAACTCATGTAGTGTACATTTAATTAAGTAAACTCCTTCTAATATTTCACTATATTAATCCTTGAAAAATATAGAAATTGTGTGATGAATTTTTGTATTATGAAATATAGCCAAAATTTTTATCATCAAACTGGGAATACAAATTATTTTACAAAATTACTAAACTAGATTGGAGAAGGGTTTAATTTGTTTCCTATAAATCTTTGTATTTATGGACTAAAAACCCTTTATTCATTTATGAATATATCCTTCATCATTAAGGATAATATTATTTTCACAAATTAATTCATATTAACAGGAAATTTCAAATTTTTATAATGAAAAAAGACTATTTCACAATGTTTATCAACATGGCCTAACGATTGGATCAATTTAAATAGGAATTATATGTATAACGTGAAATGTTGTTTAAATAATGACATGTATTAACCTAAGATTTTATAAAAAAAATGAATAATATAAAAAATCATCAAAACTAAAATAAAATTATCCACCGTCAGTGGATAATAATACCCAATAACTTGAATTTTACTAGTCCTTAACAAATAAATACATCATAAAGATAAAAACTCAATTCACCAATCGAAAAAAATTTGACATACAATGTTATGAACTTTAAAAAAATAATTTTATGAGATAAAAAAGAATTTAATGTAACATTTGTATAGAATTATATCCTAATCCCAATATCCTTACATCTATCAAGTTCCCCACCACCTTCCACGCAATTCCAAGTAATAATAATAAGTGTTTATGATCAGAAAACATATGTCTGTTTGAAATGACCCCAAATCCAATCGCATTGATCTAGTGGTTTGAATGTTACATTATTATGAGATACAAAAGTTTGGATAACAAAGGACCAAATATATTATTTTTATTGGTAAACTATATGCAAACATGTATCTCACAATATTTTTGAAATCATTTAATACAACATAGATAAGGTAAATATTATATATCCTTGAACTTCTTCAAGGATTCATTCAACATATCATGTGGAAAGGAAATAAAAAATGGTTTTATTAAATTCTCAGTAAGGGTGATGTATAGAAGAATATTTTATGGTAAAATAATGAATAATCAATAATTATATGTAAATAACAAAAAAATGTCATATAGTCAATAACATGACTATACAATGTAATATATTAAGAGTAAATGAAGTTTAAATATTTCCATATAGATAATCATATGAGCTAGAAACTTATCCATGTATATAATAACTTTTAAAATAATAAAGACTTGAATTACTAATTCCATAATAATAGAATACACAATTTTTGATTTCATAAAAATAATATCGACGACTTCCTCTATGAAAAATCTCATAAATTGGTACTGCATTTTCCAAATATCCTCTTAATATTTTTAATTAAAACCTACCGAATAATTGAGGACATATAATGTTCCGCACCCATCATATAATCATTCCAATTCATTCATCATTTTGATGGGGATAATAAAAATTCAAAACATAATCAACATATTCATTCATATTGAAAAACCGACATATGAAATGTTTATATTTCCCAATTTAAACTAATCATAAACCATATATAGAAAGAATATGGATGGATTCATTACAACATATACCTAGGAGAGTATATATAAAATAAATAGTTGTAATATTGGATAAATAAAAATACTATAAAAATATAATGATAACAATATTGAGAAATATGCACTTTTCACATTGAAATGATTTAAAAAATAATGAATATTAGGAACAAATTTTCATTGAAATTATTAAATGGTATATAAAAAAGAATATTTTATTCATTAAATGGACATTATATATGAAAATTTTATTCATTACATTTATGTTAAAAAAATTCCCTTCACATTTTTAATAAACTTTAAACAATATCAAATTTGAAAAAAGGAAATGATGATTCCATTTAAACCATTTTATAATTTTTTTTAAAATAATTTAAATATATTATTTAATAATTTTATAGAAAATTTCAAAAACAATTATAAGAAAAATATTCATATAGAATAATTAGATTCCAAATGAAATAAAAAATGATGATGGGTTTTATTAAATTTTTTTAGTGTGTTGAGTACTTATAAGAGAAAAATGAAATTAAAATTAATTATTCCAAAAAATAAATTGAGAAGAAGAATATATATTGGGATTTATATTGAAATATCATATAATTCCCCCGGTGGATACATAATCATAAAAATTATAAAATAGTGATGATATTGTCCAATCAACACTTACTACTTTAGTAAATTTTGAATCATAATCCAAAGGAAAGGAAAAACTTAAAATTAAATATTTAATACAATGAATATAAATGGAACAGTAATATATAATATCAAGGATATAGTATATAAATAAATAATATTATGTATGGGGGGAACAAATCATTTTTATTATTCAAAAACTGAGTTGGGAAACCATTTCATGGATTATATCATTGAATTGAGAATTAATAAATAGGGTGATTATATGTAAAAAATGAAAATGCACAAAAGAAAAGTTTAAATACATCATAAATCAATAAAAAGACATTTTTAAATAATATTTGAGTAATACAATTGATGAAGTTGTGATATAACATAATTATATAATATTGAGTAATGAATTCCATAGAATTATTGTAGTGAGAATTAATCAACGAAGTGATTCTGTGTAACAAATTTAAGTACACATAAAAAAGTGTTAATGAAAAATAAACCAATAATGGTTCATTACACACAAAATATTATTGAATCCATGAAAATGAGGAAGGAACATAACAAAATGAAAATAAATTGATTTTTGAAACCGCCTGCTAGTTTGTAAATTTAAAATCAAATCACCTTGGGTGGTATAATTTTAAATAAAACATAAAATATAATAAAGTATGAAGGATTCAATACATGACATGAAAAATTAGATGTATATACTATTTAATAAATATATTTGGTGCATAACCTTTATATATTTCTCGATAAAGGAAAATAGAGATGAGATCCCTTACCTCGTGTCTAACTCATAACATACGTTCTTTATCATCTTAAATAATATATTAAAATTAATTATTTTCTTGATATAAATTTTTATTGTTATTTATTATTAAATTTATTTTAATATTTTGAATTTATATTTAATTTCATAATCAATTAACTTCTTTTAGGATGTTTGGATAATATTTTTTTCATATGTCCAGAATGACTTCAGTAGGATGACAACAGTAAAGGAGTCATTATTACATAATTTTAATAATAATAATAATGAAATAATTATCATTTTAATGAATTGATTATAGTTTTAAAATTTTCCATGACATAAATTTACAGAAAATGGTATACATTATAATCATGGATATGGTAATCCATATGTACGCATGAGTAATATTTCAATTTTTCAACGATCATGATGGAAAGAATGTAAGAAATATTTTCTCTTTGAAAAATTATAATTATATCATTAATAGAATAATATTTCTATAAATAATCACCAACACACACTCACACAAATATAAAAATATATATATATCATCATTGAGATGATTTGATTGAAAATAAAGCACATTAATTCATAGAGGTGGTAGTCTATATGTACACACGAACAAATTTCTCATTTATGAATTTATTGATAGATATTAAATTAGATTATATATTAACTTTTATGAATGATATATGTGTCACTAATATACTATATTAATACAAAACCATAATTGTAAACAACCATTAAAGCCAGTGATGGATAACTAATTACATCAATTAAGAAGGAACTAGTCTGCCATACACATGAATAGAGATTTCATTTCCCATTTGATGGAATATGAGATGGATATTGGGTATGACAAAAACGTAAAATCTCATATATATATATGAAGGTTTTTTATTATTATTTAATAATGTTTTTATTATTTAACAATTCTTTAATAATATTTTATGGAAGTCGAAAAATAAATAAAAGAAAAACATTTGGTAAAAATACACATGTCTTATTTAGAAAACCTCATTTACCTTACACCATAATCCTAATATGGCTTCTATAATGACATAAATAATATATATATATTGTTTTAAAGTATATTATAAAGGTACTAGTTTATTCATTGGATGAAATAAATAAATAATGATGTGTTAAGAAAAGTGGAAATGAGGATTCATTTTTCCAGTGTGGGGAGGGGTACTCTTATAATTTAAAAATATATTAAATTAATATAAATTAAATATCACAGAATAAAGGATCCATGATGATATAATTTTTTTATAGTATGTTTATGTGTTAGAAAAGAATCATTAAATAAAATTTAGACAATTTTATATAAAGATTTTACCATTATCTCTTTTCTTAACCCAAAATTATTATTTTTCACAATTACCATGATAATGATGTATTTTCTATTTAGGGTTCAGTGTAGTTACTCTGAAAAGAAATATTGAACAATAAATGGACCATATATATGAAAATTTTAAACATATAAAAATAAATTTTACAATGATATAATTTCATGGAATTTTTAATCATTTAATAATAAATTATTTATTATAAAGTTACAATAATGTTATTTTCGGAACTATTACTTTAATTTCAATTTGAAAATAACAGGGAATTTTTGGATCAAATATATTTCATTTCATCAATATAATATGTTAATTATATAAATTTTTTAATCAAAATAATTCATATATATTATATTAATTTAAAAAATTTTATAATCTTCTATTATTTCTTTATATAAATTGAAAAATTATTATGTCGGTGCTGCATAAGAATTTAAGGTAATTATTTCCATAAAAAAATAAAAATAAAATACCATGATAATTTTTGATAATATTTTTTATGATTTATTTGTTTTATTTATAATTGCCTAAAATTATTTTATAAATAAAAAATAAGGTCAAATTTTTTATTCTATATATAATTTAAATATTTTAAAGGTAAAAATCAGAGTCAAATTGAAAAAATAGGCCATATATCCAAATAATTAAAGGTTTAATATGAAATATAGTTACTAAATGAAATTGAGGTGAGTTCTTGGGGTCATTCTTAGTTCATATAATATGAATTTTTAGAGTAATTACCCAATTTTCCCTTACCGTATGGATAATTATTAAATATGGTTACTATTTATAATGACAAAAAATAAATACAGATTATTTACCCAATACGTACATAATATTTTAAATTATGGAAAACATTTTTTATGACTGATGTTTTTGAAACAATTCATATTTAATTTAAAATTATACATATAAAAAGCAATGAAATGTAGGTTTTTAATAAATTTAATTTTTCAAGAAAAAGATGGTTTTGAAATAACTGAAGGACCAATAATATTGATTATTTGAATTTAAATTACTATAGATATATATATAATATAAAAATTTAATAAATATCATTCTTATTTATGGGGTATTATATTTAATTAAAATGGAAAATATTATGCACACAAAGTTTTTTTCCAGAAAAATGTGTTTCAAGTATAATAATAGATTTATACCAAAAGCATGAAAATTGATGATTTAAAAAAAATTAATAAAATAAAAAAGTATTATAATTAATAAGGGTCATATTGAACTTGTTAAAACAATATTAAATATATTAGGACTTTAAATAAAATTTATTTAACCAAATAGAATGAACTGTTTACAAAAAAAATATATTTATTTTACTATTAAAAAAACCAATCTTTTTTGAAAAATAAGAACATTTCAATATTATATAATTAAGTTATTATGACATAAAAAATTAAATAATTTTTATAAAATAAAATTGGAAAAATTATTAGAAACTAATTATATTATCTATGCATAAATGGCATCGAAAAAACATTTCAGTGGATTTTTTTAAATCATAAAATGACTTTACTAAAAATCGAGTACTTATTTTTTATGAGTAAATAAATAAATGTATATTTTTTAAAATATTTTGTAATATTTTTCATAGAATCGTCATTGAAATTCATTAAACCAATTTTAGTGGATAGGTTATAAGAGTCAGGTAAAAATAATAATATTTTAATAGGATATCGTTTTTCATTTAAAATGAGTGTTTCCAATGCCATATGATATCGAAGAAGAAAATTATTTTATCAGAAATATATTATATAATATTAGAATAAATTTTTTTCCCATATATAAATATATTCATTGAAATTTTATCTTGATCACAGTAATGAATGGTTTGAAATTTGAAAATAACTTTATTGGAAACTGACATCATAAAAAGACTTAATATAATATTCTCTTGAAAGTGGGAAATGGATGTAGGAATTTAATCTGGAATAAACCAAAACATGGATTATAACTATAATAACATTATTGGGTAGTAAACATATAGGTATGGAACATAGAACTAGTTCCCAATGCAATATTTCGAGTAATAATGAAAATGGTTAGGAGAATGTTAACTACCCTAATACCATAAATTTTAGAGATGTGAAAAGGAAAAAGATTCATCCAAAATTTCTATAGTTGGATATTTTTTTCAAATAATTTTATTATGTTTTGGGATTTACATTAACATTTACACATCAAATATATGTGAATATACTTATTTAGTAATTTTAATTTCATCGATTAATCAATTTCTAGATTAATCTGAAATTTTATTCCAAATAATGACTATTCAAGATAATTTTTTTATGAATGTGGTTGTAAATTCAACTTATAATAGGTAAAATAATTGAACAAAATTATAAAATTGCATTCCTATTATCTATATAAATGTATGAAAACTAATCTATAGAGAATAATTTAAGATAATTCCATGAATTAATAACCTTAATATGAAGAAATACAATAATAATAAAATATAAACAAAAAAACAAAAGGTTTTAAATTGATCATTCCATATATAAATAACTCAATATACTAAATAAACAAAACAAACTCAGTAAAAAATAATTTTTTATCATCAATAGTTGTCTCATACCATTCATCTTACACCTGTTAAAAAAGGATAACCAAGTAATCATTTGTGTAAAACATATTGGTTATATATAATTCATCCTAAAAAAATGTCTCCAAAAATTTAATTAATCCACTAAAATGGAAACCTATTTGATGAAATAATATTTTTCACAAAATAAAAATAATATTTATCCATCAAACCATTTATGTGAGAAAACATTCAAACCAAGAACTCACTTTGTCTAGTTGTTAGCGTTGCACACTAGTTGACTTTTGGTTGTGGGTTGAAGACCGATGACATTGATAGAAGTTACTATACATGTTATTTAAAATTTCTAAATCTATATTAATATACATTTTATAACATTGAAAAAAATATTACAATCCTAGAAAAATAATTAATAAGAAAATCTATTTTCAATGAAATGTTTATCAATATGATAATACACATATTCTTATAATTGAAAAGATTGTAATTTCCCAAATATCAGAGATATTATTAATCCTATAGGTTATCAGCAACTATAGACATTTTTTCAAAAAAATAAAAAACACTATGACTCAAATGGCCTTATCAAAAAATTTATATTGATCCAAATGGTTTTATAAACATAAAAATCTACTAAAATACCCATAATTATGTTAAAATCCATTAACGTAAATCCTAAAATGGGTATCCTTTCCATTGAAATTTTAAAAAAACATTAGAATATTACCCCCTTATTGCACCAAAAAACCATGATGTATCCTCATTTGAATAATAAAAATACGGTCTTTGGGAAAATCATCATAGTCTATCATTGGGTAATGTTATGAAATCTTTGTTTTCCAAAATATTGTTCCAATGATTTGTACAAAAAATTTTGGGATACGAACTGCAAAGAACCTATGTCCAATAGGACATAGTTGATGGTTACTATATTTCATTTTCAAATGATACAAGATACTGCATACAAAATGACTAAATGGTTTAGTAGTCTTGGTATTCTCGATATATAATTCCATATCACACTAAATTTGAAAATATAAAAATACAATATGGTGAAAGTAAATATTTGACAACAAATAACATGTTGAATTAGTCTTTCAACATATCCCAAGGAAAGGAATTAAAATGATAGATATCTATATGTAGTAAGGGGAACATAAATTGATATATTTCATGGTATATACCTTTGAATCAATATACAAAGGTAAACAACTATACGAACATACCATTTAGTATGTAACTTGAGAATAAATTATAACATTGCTAGTGAAAATGAGGATAAAATTATTTAATATAATTAATAACATGATCATTGAACTTATCCATTGAAATCATAAATATTCATAAAATCCCATAGATATTAATTAAAAATCACATAATGAAAGAATGAATAATGTTGGACATCATAAACAATATGTTGTGTCCTCGTTCTAAGTCATCCTATTTCAGTGTGTAAGGAATCAGATAAATACCCACAATAGCTTTTATAATGAAACATAATGATTAATAGAGGGGATATAGATGGGATTATTCATCACAAACAAAGACGAATACATTAATCATATTGATGAGGTAAACAAAAACTCAATACATAATAATAAAAATCATTTGTATTGAAGATACATCATATATAAGATTAATATATCTTTAATAAAATTGATCATAAAGAATCTAGACATAGAATAATTATGGAATCATTAGAATTATCCTTGGTAAAGAATAATTTAAAAAATGGGTTCTGGTTTTTGATAAGTTGAAAAATAATAAAAATATCAAAGAGAAATTTATTGGGGAAATTATCTTTTCACATTGAAACTAAATTTTTTTAAAAAATAATTCCATATTATTATGAAAAACATTTTATTCAAAAAATAATCAAGGAATATTTTTATATAATATTAAAACCATTGAGAAGTTATGATGGTAGGAAATTCTGTTCATGTTGACTTTCTTAAAATTAATTTTCCATTGGAATTTTCAGTAAAAAGTCAAAATGTTCCATTGTAAGAAAATAAATAAAATATTCCTTTTAATCCATGTTCAAAAAATTCAAATGTTGGTGAAAATGTATTTATTAAAACATTAGAAAATCGTAAAAATAATTTTTTACAATATTTTAATTAAATTATCTGTGTGGAGGAAAACAGTACTTTACCAAATAAAATACAAAATCGATATTCTAGAAAAACGTATCTTGATATCTTAATGAGGAAAATATAATAAAAGTTTATAAATTTTTAAAAATAACCATAGGATAAGAAAATATATTGGGTTTTACATGGAATGATCAGACAATTACTTCTAAAAATACTTAAAGAAAAACAATGTCGAGTAATGATGTGATTATGAAATAAATATTTACCACTCCAGTAACTTTTGAATTATAATCCCCATGAAAAAAAAGCAAATGAATCATAATATTATGTGAGTATAAATGGAATAATGATATATCATATCAATTGGAAATATATACACTGCATTAAAGAAGTAATTGGGGAATACAACAAATGTATCATGGAAAAAAGTGAAATTAGATACCCTTATAAATATCATATCATTGAATTGATAATTAATAAATGGAGGTATTATGTGTAAAAAATTTATAACCAAAAATACAAGTGTAAATAATATATTAAATAATAAAATTTTCTTTTACACATAGTATTGGATTTATTAAAAAATAAAGAAGTGGTATAACTCAATGAATAAAGATTGAGTTGTGATATATTTACAATGTTAGTAATGAAAATTAACTAATTATGTGATAGTGATAAAGAAATTAAAATCCATTTAAAATGTAAAAATACCACCAAAAATAATTATAATTAATTACACATATAATCAAAGCAATTCATAGACAATGAGGAATTAATATAACCCAATGAAAATAAATTGAGTTATGAAACACCTTAACACTTGGTAATGTTCAAACCAAATAATCTTGGTTGAGATCGTTTAGATTAAAAAATAAAATATAATTGTGTGAAAAGGATGCATGATTTAACATAAATAAGTTGTAGTACATACACAATATTATTGAAATTAGGTTTATAACATTAAAATACATCTCATTCAAGGAAAATTGAGATGAAATACCTTACCTCAGTTCCGAATCATCACGTATATTACTTATAATCCTGAATAATAATGATACGTTAATTATTTACTAGATGAAGAAAATTTCAAAAAAAATTATTCCATTTAAATTTTTTATTATCATAATACATTTATTTATATAATCAATTAATTTCACACCATAGGTTTTGATGATATTCGATTCGTATGTCCAAAATGACATTAATAGGTGGAATATTGTAAAAATTTTACTGTTCCACCATATCCACATTAATAATAATGAAATAATATTTCTATTTTTTCTTTATTTAATATTTTTACACCATCTTGAAATATTTTTTAAAAAATAAACTATGTTACTATAATAGAGATGGTACGTTGTAAATACACATGAGTAACATTTCCACTATTCGATGATCATGATAGAATTAAGGTAAGCATTATTTTATTTTAAAAAACTATAAATATGTTATAAATACAATATAAGTTCTTTATGTAATGTTTTATTTATTATCCATTGGTTGTTTAAATTGAAAATGAATCACATCACTTCACAAATATAGTAATCCAAACGTACGTGTGAATGCCATTATCATTTTTTTGTGTATTGAAATTTAATAATGTTGATGCTATATTATCTTTATATAATTATAAACATATCCTGAATGTCATATATAAAATTTAAACCCATCATTATGAACATATTTTAGATCCAAGTATGGAAAAGAAATTACATCTGTTTGTAAGGCTATAGTGCATTGTACAAATCAATAAGGATTTTATTTCCCATTTGATAGAAGAGGTGAAAGATATAGTGTATGAAATTAATATAAAACTATATAATTAAAAATAATTTAATGTTGTTATTATTTTATCATGTTTTAATACTATATTAAGGATCTATAAGGAGAACTAAAAATATAATATTTTGTTAAAAATTATACTTTTATTTGGACAACCTCATTTACATTAATCCTTAAGCCATTTAAGATGATAGTATACACCAATTAATTCATATAAAATGTGGAAAGAGATTTTTAGAAGGTATTTGGGATTGTATTTTCTAAAATAAATTGATTTTGATGTGTTAATAAAAGAGTATATTTGGTTCTCATTTATATTTTAAGGGATGGGAACTCTAGGAATTACATAAAATATTAAATTAAAATAAATTAATTTTTATTTCAAAAATGTAAAAAACTAATATGTTTTGAAGGTATAATTTTAATGGGTTTATTTAATTTCATTTATAAAATATGGTCACATTTATATATCTTTTTTAACCTTACATTTTTAACCTACTTTATCTATTTTTGACAACTACCGTGATATCAATGTTTTATGTCTTTCTAGGGGTCAATATACTAACTATAAAAGTAAAATGGGACAATAAATGGGAAATATTTGATATATTTATGTATATAATAATCCACTATCCCATGAAAGGATTTTTGGAAATATAGGTCGATTAATTAAATATTTTATATTATAAACTAACATGAATGTCATTTTTGGAAATATTCATTAAATTTGGTATAAAAATTACAATAAAACAATTGAATTATTATCTAAACCACATAAAACATTATAATATGTTATTTTAATCTTAAATTTTTTTAGAATATAATAATTTATTCATATTATATTACTTTTAATATTAATTGAATCATTATTCTATTTTTATAATAATAGAATATATAATGTCTTGGCATTATATATGCATTTATGATAATTATTTCATCACAAAAAATTAAAAATAAATCACCATGATATAAAATATTATTATCATTCAAATGGGAATTCATAATAGAACATAATTTGTTTTATCCTTCTCACAAAATAATATTTAAATTAAATGCATGAATGTGGAATTTTGACATTATCTTTTATATGATTATTATAAAGATAAATATATTAGAAAAATAAAAAAAACATATATCCAAATTTTGGATGAATATGGATGAAATGTATACATGAAGTGAAATTTAAGCAAGTTTTAGGGTAGATTTTTAGTCCTTATTATATTATTTTTTGTCTTATTTACCTGATTTACCCTTAACATGGTGATAATTACTTAGTAGTGTTACTATTCATATAGCTAGAAAATAATAGTGAAATATTTTTAAAAAAATTCCTCATAATTAAATATATTAAATATATTTTTCAAGATACTACCCATAAGTGTTTCAGAATAAAATTTCAAATTAAACTCACAACGTGCGATAAAATTGATTTTATAGGAAAATGAATTTTTTAAAGAAAAGATGATTTTACATTAACAATATGACTAATAATATATATTATATGAATTTAAAGAAAAATATATATAAATATTATATATAAATATAATTTAAATCATTAATTAATATGGGATATTTAAATTAACTAAATTGGAAAAACATTATGCAGTTAAAAAAAATGTTCAGAAAAATGTGTTTTTATGCATAAGAATATATTTATAATAAAACCAGGAAAGTTGATTGGATTAGTGAAATTTATTAGACTAATTTAAATAAAATGGATTATATTTCAATTTTCATAAAAACATAATATAAAATATTACATTTAAATTACATTATTTAAATAAAATAAATTTCATGTTTTCAAAAAACTTTTATATTCATATACTATTCATAAAAATATATTTTCCAAAAAATCTGAAAATATCTCTATATTCTAATTTTTCTATGATGATTTCAAATAATATATCTATTTCATGAATGAATGTTTGTCTAAGTGTAATAAGTTTATTATATTATCTATGCATAATAAAACAAATGATTTTGAACGAAAATGAATTTTTGAAGCATAAAATGAATTTAGTAAAAATAGGGTAATGATTAAATACACATTAATAAAACAATATTGTATATTAATAATTTATAGATATTTTTTATAATATTTGTTTTAAAATTAATTGTTCCAATTTTAATAGCTAGGTTATAACGGTGACATAGAAATAATAATATTTTAAAATTATATAGTTGTTTTTCTAAAATTAGTTTCGTGTGTGACATAATCTAGAGGAATAAATATAACTTCAGGAGAAGTATACTAAAAAATTGAAGGATACTACAAGGTTTATTTTTACACCGGGGGAAAATTTTATTTCTATGTAGGCACAAAATTTTACCATTAATATGGTATACTGTTTTTATTTTTATAATAAAATTTTTTACACCAAATATTGAAATGCTAACACTGGATAATAAAATAGTTGAGTCAAAATATCTACGTGTCAGATGCCAAAATATTCATCAATTAAATGATTTATAATATATATATATATAAACTAAATTTGGGAATGAAAATTATAAAGTCATTATCATTAATTTCTAAAATAAAAAAATTTGTACAATACGATTATATTTGAGGTTATTTTATTGTTTTTTCATTTTATGTTTTTTTTGGATACTCAAATTGAAATAATTTTGATCCAAAAAACATATAATCAAAATTTATATACCAGAATATATCAAATGTATATCCTAAAATTGCCTAAATATTTAATGTGAACTTTTAATTAAGGGGATGAAATGTATATGGTGAAAAAACATTGAAAACCATTCTGCATTAAATTTTTTCATGAACATAATTTTAATATATAGTGAAAACCATTGAATAATCAGCTATTAGATATTAATTTTAATTTTCAAAAATTATTCTAAAATATAAATTTTAAAGGAATATAAATTTTTTATTGATTCCCATAATAAATTTCACCTGAATTATTAGATTTTCATCCCAAACATTGAATGAAATACCCCTTAGTATTAAAATAGAAACAAATGACAAGGTAGGGATAATGGAGGATATATTCACAATAATGAAATATCAAATTATTTCATGGAAAAAAATCAGAAATATTGAATGTGAATATAAAATAGTAGGCCTGTTATCATTTAGGATCCATGTATCACATATACACCTCACTGATTCATAAATATTATGTTTGAACAAACAAAATTATGCAATTCAACAAAAATTTATTAAAATTGTATGTCACTTAAATCTAAAAAATGAAATGACTATAGAAACTATAATCCTAAAATGGTTTAAATAAATAAAAATAAACCAAAACAAAATAATGGTTTAAAAAATCAATTTTTTAGGATGACCTAAAAACAAAAAACAAAATGAAAAAACAAAAAAAAACTAATAAAAATAAGCATTATGTTCCCCCAAAATATTAATATTTTTAATTTAATCGATGAAAATGATATCAAAAACTTTTAAATTATTATATAATATATATATTGGCTCATTTAAATCCTTAGTAGATTGAGGTTAATGGTGTATATCAATAAATGTCTTTACCCTATTAAATTTAACCTTAAATATTTGACGAGAAGTGGAATAAAGAATATAAATAGCCTCATAAATGTCAAAATGATGAGAAATTTAGATCTACTTCCACCTTTATCTCATCTTTAAAATTATTAAATTATGTTTGTATGTGTTATGTAGAAAAATTTTAATAAATTAAAATTGGTTTACTTTAATCTTCAATGATTAGTAGGATTGAAATATATTATTATTGGTCTTTTAATTTTAATAATCCTTCATTATATGTTTAGCATGGTCATTAATGTCCAATTTACATTTTTTAGCCCTATAGAAATAAAAATTCTAGTTTTTTATAGGTCAAAAATCATTGTGATGAATTTAATCTTGAAAATAGAAATATTTTCCATAAATCAATCAATATTCTAACATGAAAATGATGTTTTTATGCAGCCTGATATGACCATGTGGCTTCTAGGAGTTGAATAGATCAATATTCCCTAGGGAAAATGACATTTTTATTATTTTTCATTATTTCAAAATTATAATCTCATCTTTACCATTTTTTGGTTTTCTGGGATTTATATACATTATGAGTGATCTTATGCTTGGAAATGAGTTCTTAAATGAGAAGATTGAAAAAATGGGTAGAAATATTACTAATGATACATCTTGGAATTTCATATCTAGAAACATTGAAATTATTACAATATAAAATTACAATGTAATAATTATTTGGATTATTGGGAATGGATGTAAAACATTAACAAAAAATTAACATATAACAGGATGTAAATATATCACATAGTGGTTTGGAAAGTTCCCATAAAGTCATTTCGCAATAAATCATAGATCACAATAATTAGAATGGAATTTAAAATTATTTTTTACCATTTAGCGATGGAACATATTTTTTTGAAACTATGTAGGAATTGGTCCAAACAAATGGGAATAACTATTTAGAGAATGAAGAAGGTATCCTTATTAAAAAAATTAGATGTTTATTTTTTGAATGGTGTTATCCATATACCTTTATATAAAAAATATTTTTAATGGATCCTTCTTCAGTTTAAAAATAAAATCTATTATTTATGTTATTTGGGATCAATTATAATGGTTTGGATAATATAACACATTTATTTTGAAATAAAAAATAAATTTCATCCTGGTTTGAGTTCCTAAATATTTTTTATTTTCACCCATTACCATGTCGCATTCTATATGTGTTTACAATGGGAAATCACTCAAATAATAGACATGATCATAATAAAATTATATATTAACAAAATGATGAGATGGATTTTCTTAGACTTATATACAAAACATATGGTTATACAAATTATTTTAAACACACATTTTTTTCATTAAATATTATGTAAAATTCATGAATGAGAAGGACCAAAATAATCAAATTAGACTTAGGAACAAATTTTGTAACATTTAAATAAATTATGATTTGTGATTAAAAAATTTATATTAAATCCTATAAATAACATCTACACTTATCTACAGAAAGAAAAATAGTATGTAATTTTTTCATAGGGTATGTATAGTTAATTTTTTTAAAGAATTATTTTCCTATATTTATAATGAAAAATGGAGTTTATCCTTTTTATTTCCATATGACATACCTCTATCAAAATAACTCACATAAAACATTATTACAAAATAAAGTTTGGAATTATGACCTTTAATGAGGGGTTTATTCATAATAATTGACTTGAAAGTCATGAAGGATTACACAAAACGTTTCTTCAATTTTTTTTCATATTTGATAATAAATGTAGAGAATTATTGTGAAATTGAGCTAATGTTCCTGATAATGAATTTTTCAAACCAAAATATAAATTTCATGAATATAATTATTCTTTTTTGAGATATCTGAGGTTGAATGATGTGAAAAATGGATTTAAGAATCATTATCACTTTATTTAAATAATATTTTCGAGGAATAACCAATTTTTTAGCATGAAAAAGAATTTTTCAAAATTCAAGAAATAATATTTATCCTTACATATAGATAGAACCCTCTCAAAATTACTCAAAACCAACATAAATGTCTCCCATAAATGGAATAGTAATACCAATATACTTTTATAAATATTTACACTATGTTTAAAGTACCGCAATAACATACTCTGGATGTTACACAACTATAAGGGAAACAATTAATTTGAAAATATGAAAATATGAAAATTGAAAAGTGATTCATTTTATTTCATCGTATTTTACAAGAAATTTAACTGATTATTCCAAGAATAAACATCTTGGAATAAGGGGTACATATTTGTTACCAATCACTCACAGAAATGACAAATAAATGATTATAAAAAAATGATATTTCTTAGTACCCATGGTCGACATCCTATAATATTTTAATAAACATAACCCACTACTCACCCTTTTAAAGAGGAGGTAACATTCCTCACTGGTTATCAAATTAATTATATAAATCATATATTTAATGACCCATATAATGTTAATTGTAATTCAATTTTAATCCTTATTAATATTCATTAATTCCAACATCTACAATCAAATTCATTATAAATATATTATGTAATTTTTAAATAAAAAAGGAAATAGTTTTATATTTATTAAATTGAACATAATTTAATAGATTTTTGATATAAATTGATACAGTATAATTTTGGATAATTTAAATATTAATAAATGAACATAAATTTTTTAATCAGTATTTGGAAATTTAATGTGTGAAATTTTGTTGTTATTTGAAATGATTTAATTTTAATGTAAAATTAATGATTAATTGTTTTTATAATATCATTTATTTTCAATAAATAATTTAATTTAAAACAATGTTTTGCTATTAATTTAACACATTATCTATTTATCAAAAAACAATGAAAATAATTACAAAATAATAATCATTATACCTGCTTTTTCTATAAGGTCATTTTTGGCAATAAAACTAATTTTTCAAAAAAATGTTATTCATTTCGTTTTTTTAACTTAAATTAATTTATAACCCTTCAAGAAATTTAAAAATGAAATATTGTTTTAATATTTGGAATCTATGGGTCGATATTAGGGAAATGTTTCACATTTAATCTTGGTCCTTATGAATAGTAACTATAGTGAATATTGGCCACCCAATTAAGGGTAAACAAGGTTATTAAGGATAATATTAATGATACAAGGGAATAAAATCTCCCTGAAAATTTTCATTATTTTGTGGATAAGTGTTTCTTGACCATTTCCATAAAAGAATAAAAAATGTGGCAATTTCTCTTATATTTCATATGATAATGAGCATAATATAATTTTAAATAAATAATAAAAAGAAAATTTCACTCTCTTAATCTTAATATATCTTTTTTTATGTTAGCATAAAAAGAGTTAATTTTCTATTATATCTATTTATTTGGAATATAAATTATTTTTATCTGAGTTTATTTTTTGGTAATATAATATTTTACTAATTTTTATGATTTTTTATGTCATCTTATAAATAATTTATTTTTAATTTTTTTGTTTATGATTTTTTAAAATTTTTATTATTTGTTTTTAAATTTATGGTTTACTTTTTGTAAATTCTCACAAAATGTAGACACATTTCTTGTATAAGACGTATGAAAATGTTGAAAATCATCTAAAAAAATCAAAAAAGTAATATTTCATGGATGATTTTGTCTGTCCAATTTAGAGGTAAATGTAATATATTATAGATGTTTGATGTTTTATATTCTAATTAAATTTTTTACCCTAATGAATTTTAAGTCAAATTTAATGAATAGTTTGAAAAAATGACATTAATGATATTTTGTAATAATTAATATTTTATTAAATGACTTATGAATTACAAAAAAAATAACATCTACCAAGTGAATGATATATGGTTAATAATATTATTCACAATATATTTGTTTGTCATTAATACTTTTATAGTAAATATATTGAATCCTTTAGTACAAAAACATTAATATTGCAGTAATCATCAAATCTGTTAAGAAGGATTAAAACCAAGAGATAAGGGACCCATATCCCATCTTACACACACCATTTATCACTCTAATTAAGGAAATACCTACCCATGTCTATCCACAACATCACTTCCCATGTCCTGTAGGCCTTAATTTCAATGAAATACCAATCCTACAGTGATTAAGTTATGAGAGATAGAGGATATCCAAGGATATGATGAAAGTATCAACAAATCTATACATTGTTATCTCGTATTATAAATTATTTAAATATCCTTTAACTATGATAAACTAATATCAATAGTATCATCCATATAATGAAATTTTATTTTTATTATGGTATAATGATTTTCTTCCCTTTTTCGGCAGATGGGAAATTGAATGCATAATTATTGTGTACATGAGGATTACCACATCCACGAAGGGATGTATTTCATTTTTTATAACCATCCATCATGAGTATTAATAATCATAAATTAAATTTACATATAGAATAATCATTAATGTGTTATGATTATTAGAAAAAGAATATATCATTTAATTTCATGCCTTACCATCTTTCAGAAAATGATAACATCGTTTATTTGTATATATTCATTAACCCCCCTATAAATCGATGTGATTCATTTCTCCAGTATACATTTCACGGATGGATATAAAATTTATTTTTATTTATAAAAATTATCATTATGTAATTATTATAATTTTATAGATAATTGAATAATGATATCATTGGCTAGGTCAATCTAATTGATGCTATTTTGGGTTGATGAACTAAACATCCCAAAAATATCAAGCATAAACATAACCGATGATGTTATTATATAAATTATGGAAATAAATTATTTAAAATAGAAAATAATATTTTCATGAACATTAATTTTTTTCTTAATCAAGAAAATAATTTTTTAATATTCATAAAGATTAAAAACTCATATGAGAAGTTATAATTGATGCAAGGTGAAACATAACATAAAAACACATTTAAAATGTTTCAAATGATTATTTTTAAAATATTTTTAATACATATACACATTCATAAACATATTTCATGTATGATTAAATTAATTATACCTAATTTTTTTGATAATTTGGAATTTATTATAAATTTAAGAAAATAATCTTTATAAATTATTTTATATAGAATTTTTTAACATTTGTCAAAAAAATATTCATTAGGAAAGTTCTATTTTAATGAATATTTCATTAGATAATTTTTCAACCACATTAATCACATTTTTTTTATTATTACATTCTTTATTCAGTGAAAAAATATATTCTACTATTTAGGTACTTTATTTTTAAAAATGGGGATTCAAAAGGAATGTTTATTTCAATTTCCTAAAGTGTTTTGCATATGGATTTAAAGGATTTTTATGTCATTTTTAATTAAACGAAGGAAAATTATATTTTTTAATTATTCATAAGATAGTGATTATATGTCATTATGGGTGAGCGTGATACAAATTATATGATGGGTAATCCCGATAAAGTGTAGATTGTAGGTGACCATGATACTGTTAATGTGACTTGTGAGCCCGATACAACATATATAATGGGTGAGGTAGATAATGACCTCCAATGCATTGGGTAATTTTCCTTGCTTTAAAGGGAAATAAGGAAGGATTCGTTTGGGGATTTTTTTGTTATGCATTTAACTAGTATTATGTTTTTGTTGATATAAGATTAAAATGTATTATTTCTATAATACATTATGTTAGATATAATGGATTTAATTTTCTAGATATCAGTTTTAAATGTCTTTTTAATATTTTTTTTCTTTTCATATAGATATTATTTCTTTAATATTCCTAAAGAACATTCTGATAACAGTAATCATATTATATGGTTTTTTCATTCAATGGACCAAAGTATTTCATATTTTATGTCCATTATTATAAATTTTGTGATAGTCCCATATTGTTTTAAAAAATTCATGGGGTTTAAGGTTGAGAAACAATAATAAAGAAATCATGTTTAATTTCATAAATATTTTTTCATAAAAATAAATTGTGTTTAAATTTGAAAGATTAATATTAAGATAACAGTTTATATTGAAGAGATATGTCCACTTTATAATGAATATTTTTTTTATTGAATTATTGAGACATAATTATCTAAAACTATGAATCTAAGAGATATATGGGAATAAAAGAATGTGAATTATATTCTAATGAAACAAGATTATGTATTGTTTAAGGATGGATCATTATAGTTTGTATCAGATATATTTTTTGTATATCATTATATGTTAGGATAATGTTAATAGAATAAAATTTATTTATTTAACTTTTTTATAAAGATGAAATTATATAACATTTTATGATTACCATGCTTCTTCATATAAATTTTAACAATTAAAAGTGGTATCCCCTTTAAGAAGTATGGAATATAAAGTAAAAAGGTATCATAAGGACATTATCCTTCCAAATCAATAGCTTTCAATGGTTTTAATTATATTTGAGCAACTTTACCACATTGAAACACATAGATAGTTGAGAAATTTATGAATGATCACACTTCATCTTTTAATGAAACCTCAGATTCAGTGGATTCCTATGTATGGATGAATGCACTTGAAAATATATTTGAACTTAAGAGATTATTAAAATGTAACTGTATAACTCTTTCTTATTATCATTTTGATAGTTAATCATATCAATAATGGTGTTTTTTAGGAATAAAAGATAGGGAGAAAAGATAGATTTTATTTAATCAACTAAATTTAAAAATCATCTCCTGGTTAAATTTTTATCTATGGTAATTCTACTAGAGAATGATGAAAAATGAATGGAATTACCGCAAGGGGAATATTTAGTAGAGGCGTATAAAGAATGTTTTAAAATATTATCAATGTAAACAATAAAGTTCGTCCCTAACATTGATATTAAAATTAAAGTATTTTACATAGGATTGAATCCATGTTTATAAATAGAATTGGTGTCCTGATAATTTAAATAATTTTATAATGTTTTTTATTGTTTCCAGAAATTTAAGATGGTTTTTTCTGACAATTAAATTCCTTATTATGAACATTGTAAGAAGAAACCATGTTAGAATGAAGTGGATATGAATTCAACATTGAAATATGTAGGTAATACCTCAGTAGGTTCTAATTACAGTAATTTGTTTATTGAATATGGAAAAGGTTATGGAATGTGTTACCAGTTTGATGTGTTTCTTCATAGTTCCCATGAGTAAAAATAAAATAGTATTGAATTAAACATGAATGGGGTAAAAAATAAACATCAAAAAATGATAATATTTTATTTCAATTTTATTTGGAATTATTCCACCATGTGTTAGAATATTGTTAATGGGGTGAAAATTATTAAGATCAAAATAATACATGTGTGGAAAAAGAATTTTCCATATCTAAAATTGATATTCTAACATATAATTATGTGGTGAATGGTTTGTTACATTCTTATTATAATTATGTCGATTCACTATTTGAATATGAATCATTGCATTCCATTATTTTTAGGAAATTTGTATGCAAAATGGGAATATCACCACATTAAAATATTATAGAAAATTTGGTGAAAACATCAAGTGGAAGAATTATGTCAAAAAATGTTTATAGGAATATTTTGATTTTTATTTTTGGGATATACATTTCTCAAAATAATGTGTAAATACACATAGTAGTGATTTATATTATTTTGGGTATTGATTAGATTTCAGTTTATCCTATTAATATAGATTTTAAATATAATAAATTTATATTAAATGTATTTAAACATATGACAACATATCAAAAATATATGAAATTTATTAGATATGATATTGAATGATACATGTCCTATGTTGTTAAATGAATTTGTTTTAGGATTAATTATTTTCCAATAGTAAAGGAATATATGGGTATATTTCATGATAATTGATGTAGTTCTATTTCTAATTATGAGGTGGATTTTACAATTGACTTAGTTTCTGATTCTATGATAATTTTAAAACCCTAAATCAAATGGAATATGAGGATTTTTTGAATTTAAAAATATGTTACAAAAGTAGTTAGGTAAAATTTTCATTTGTGGGATGACATCACCAAGGGTTGATTATTTTATATTTTAGAATATAAATATGGTTTAATGAGTATTTTCATTGATTATATTGTCTTGAATAATGTCATTATTAATAACTATTATTATTTTTCTTCACATTGATGAATTCTTTGATCAGCACCAGGGAATTCATAATTTTACAGAGACTGATTATAGGACGGGGTAACATTATTTCAAGGTGAAATATGAAGATATTCAAAAGACAATGTTTCTAACTAGTTATGGGAATTATGAGTTTTTAGTCATTATGTTTGGGTTTTTAATGAACCATATATATTCATGGATCATATGAATAGAGTATTTACTTATTGTATATAGTGGTTGGTATTTTTTCTTATTGATGATATGTTTTTATATTATAAAATTCACGAGGATCATGGAAACCTTATTTTTTGGAAAATCATAAGTTAAAAATTGATATATGAAAAATTTAGTAAATTACAAATTTTTTGTTGCATGTTTCATTACTCGGAATTATTAATGTATAAATGTAATAACTATTAACTATGATCAAACAAATGTTGATAAAGAACATCCACGATCTAAAAATGTGACTGACAATTTTAGTTTTATTACATTTAAGAGTTATTATCTTTGGTTTTTTGAGAAATATGTTCTTTTTTAATGAATAATGACTAAATTTACTCAAAATAGTGTTAAATTGATATATTTCAAAGAGTGATATTATTATTTCCATGATATGAAAGGAGGATTCTTGAATTTTGTAGTTTTTTTATTCTGTCTAGAAATTTTTTACTTATCACCATTAATGATTCTTATTTAAAGGTAATTGGTTTCATTCTGATATATATTGTTCATATAACTTCTTATTCTTAACGTCCATTTAAACTATATAAGCTAAAATATCCAACAAAATATCTAGAAATTGTGGTTGTAGTGTTTCAATTAAAAATATGGACATATAATTTACATGAATTAAAGTATGAAATATATAAAAAATATAATTTTTTTTATATTTATAATAAGTCAGAATGAGTTGAACATGAGATAGAGGAGATGGATATAATTGATAAAGGATTATGGCTACAAATCTCATTATTATCTAGGTAAAGAAAACTTTGCACCTAGTAGTTTCATTTGGAAAGAAAATTATATATTAACCATGTAAAATTTGGGTCAGTAAACTTTGGTAAATAATTTGATATGTTTTATTTTATAAATTTTACTAGTATGAAATCCTTTTTTCTGGTTTAATTTTTCAATAAAATTCATCAAACACCCTTATATTTTATGTTTTTTTAAAATTTATTTTCTTTCATAGATTGTGAAACACGCATCCTAGAGTCCAAATTAACTATAATATATTATAAATTTATAACATATCCCTTAAATTGGTGGTATGCATAATAATTAATAAATTTTAGAATGTTATATTATATTTTTAGATAAAACTAATATATTTGTAAATATTACTCAATTTTTATAATGTCATTATATGCTTGAAAAAAGTATCTTGTCCTAAATAAATTATTTTCATTTCTTTTTGTGAGAAAATATTCTAAATAATTTATCATATATAAGAAAATTTATTTCAAAAAAATATAAAATTCTTAAATCAATAATTTATAATTAAAAAAGAGTTTAGTTAATATAATTTTCTAAAATGATAATTTTTTCATTAAATAGTGAAAAATATTGATTTTTAATGAAACTTATCTTCAATTTTTAATACTTTTAAAAGTTTAATTATATTTTAAAATGGTTTAAAAAATATAATTAATCCATTTATATGATTAAATATTTATTATCCAAATTTACAAATTCTCTAATAAAGTTTTTTTCACAATGAATAGTAAAAAAGTAGAACATTTGTCACTAAGGTTGAAGTAATTTTTTTACTTGTGGTTAAATAGAGATATATAGGTGGATTTGGAAAGTAAAAATTTGAAAATAATAATTTGTTGAAATTTTTTAAACTCAACCTATATCACCTTCTAATTACTTTTCGTATGAAAACATTTTTACTGAGAATGAAGTTATTATATTTTAATCTTTGATGAAATTCTAAGTGTTTCCATTACCCAACTTATTAAAGTATACATATAATTTTAATTATTTACACCAAATTGATTATTATAGATCATAAAACCTTGTGAAATTCTTTTATAAAACCCCATGGGAATTATTTAGTGGATACGTTCTCCCTAAAAGACTATTCCAAGGGTCTATAATCAAGGAACAAAAGGAGGACAACTAAAAGAGAGGTAATCGTATTACAAGGCCTCATTAAAATTCATTATTCATATAACATATCTAAATTTGCAGTATTCGCATAAAATAATAAATTAATTTTTTTGAATATACTATAGTATTTTAATGATTATAGAACCAAAAATATATTCCCCCTATTCCATCGTAAAAGAATTCATATTATCGTTTATGCATATTTTTTGACTACTATCTCCACAGAGAAATGTAATTCATCTTCCACCACCATATTTTATGGATTTAGATTTTAATGGGTTTAATTTTAATAAATATTATTTTCTAAATAATTATTATTCTATAAAAACAATATCATATAAATTTTATTACCATCCAAACATTAGGAAAATGATAACATCGCTCATGTGTAAGCGTAGAGTACCTCCCCCACAAAGTGAGTAATAAATTTTTCAAATTTGATTCACATGGATGGTAATCATGATTGTTTTAATGGATTTATGTTTTATAAAATATATAATAATGATATTGGAAATTTTAAATAATATTTAACTTTCTTTTATTACATATTTCAAAAATTTGAAACAACGTACATGCGTATGTACAACCTACCATGTCCATGAACATTGTATTCATTTTTAAATGTATAACATTTATAGATGATTATGGAAATTTATGTAATGAAATTTATATCATAATTAAAAAAAATTAGATTTTTTAACCATAATCAATTCCCAAGGACAAAGATTATTGAGCCAAAGTTATCATGAAAACCAAAAAAATTAACAACCATAAATGATGATTTATTAAAGATATATTTATAAATTGGTTTTGAAATATTATATGTTTTTAAATTATTCTAGTATAGTAATATATAATTTTAAATTAGTATATGGGATTAGGAATTTATATTGAGGTAATTGGAACTCAAAGTAAGTGTTTTATGTTAAAATTACATTTTTAATGGGATTTTTATGATCAAGTTTATGGTGATGAAATAATATGATACACCAATATATAATTTTATTAATTTTCATATTTCATATTTTTAACTGGGGAATAGATTTTTTACTTTTTATTTCATTTATTTATGATATAAAGATATTGAATGTATATTTTTTAGAAAAAATTGACTTTATTTATCACTTCGACCAAAAATATATATTCATTATTGCCTTTGTTCTTTTATTTTTTAAAATAATTTGTTTAATAATCTATTATTATAGATTAATTACATTTTAAAAATGTTTTACATTTACAATGTTATTTTAAAAAAAAATCTTTGTACCCTTTTTTTAATGAGTTACTTTTGAATTTCTTCTCAAAAATAATAAAGCAATCATTATTTTAATGTAGATGATATGAAAAAATTTAATTTTTTATGAATTCTCAGTAATTTGAATATTCCATTATATTTTTTCAAGGATCATTTAAATGAAGTTTTTCCTTAATATTTTTGAAATATTATATTTGAAAAAATTTATTTCAATTTCAAGAGAGTATTTTACCCATGAAATGTTTATGTGAACATTTAAAGGCATTATTCATCTATTATTACATCTTATAATGTCACTTATGATTTAATAGGGATAAAATCAAATGATACTATAAAATTTCATTAATTGGATACATTAAAATGATGATATTGACTATAGGTGGTTCTATTAAACATATTTATTTACATTAATAAAAGATGCGATTTTAACATGATTATGGAAGATATTTCTTTCCCATAGGTTTTGTTGTTATGAATGTTTTATGATTTTGTATTGCATATATTAATGATTTCCATAATGTGACATGTGGGCCCTAAATTATATAACCTTAAAAAAGATTGGGTAATGAAGGATATGTCATGAGGTAGAATAAACAAGAATAGTGTGTACCTAGTTTAGTAAGGGATGGTTTCAATTATGATAGTCTTTGGTGTGAACCTTGATTGAGTATATGATTGAATTTTGTGTGAACCAAATCCCCTATAATAGTTTTGGACGTGATCCCTAACTAGGAAAATGGTTATCAATCGATATCTTTGCACCAAAAAATATATCTTATTAAATTTTTATGATTTCATGGATAATGTTCTTGGATTCCATTACCATTCATATACATTGAAAAACCAATATTTATTCAAAGAATAAATTTTATGATAAATAATAAAAAGGGTATATTTTTCATATTTTATAATAATGTTCTCCTTCCGTTATGCTCATGTTCTATTCATTATGTTAATGAAATCTCGTTTTTTCACCCCTATCGAGCATTACAGTCCACATTTTCTTATGTCTCTTTATCCCATTTTATTAAGAAATATTTTATGTATTATTTGTTGATGAATGGTTCAACTTATGAAAAAATAAGGGAACAAATATTTAGATATATTTTTAATATTTTGTGTATATATATAATTTTTTAAATACAATAAACCAATTTTATTCCAAAATGTTACGTAATATAAAAAATTGATTACACATAAAATAAGATTTAATATATATGTATAAAAATTATGGGTTTGTATAGTTGGTATCAGAGAAACTATTAGTTACTTGTAGATATTATTATTAGTAAAATATTGGGATAACCCTTATGATAACACTATTTATAGAATAATTTCCTATTATATGGTAAAAAGGTGAGTTTTTTTTCATAGAACGAAACACATAGTAGGATATTACATGTGGAGATGTTTTTTTCATAGATTTATCTATGGGTAATTTACTAGAAAAGTATTATTTTAGTATATCTTTATCTTCTTCCTCATACATGATGAGTATGATTTTACTTCTCACCTAGTTTGTGACTCCCATGTGATATTATTAGATAACTCATATTTTAATTATAAACTATTATGATGTATTTGATTAGATGATGACCATGAATAACTATGGATAAAGCTACTGTGTCATATATTTAAAATAATATTAATTTATTTTGACATCGTATATATTATTTACAAGATTACGTGGTTTCTTTATATGGAAATCATTTCTTGCTATATGCTTTCTGTTTTTAGTCAATGGTTAGAACTAAATGGAACTATTTCAAAGCTGAATGTGATTGAAAATGAAATGACTATCCTCTTAAGTTATATTTTATGGGATATATAGTAAAAATATGTTTTCAATTGATATACTACATTATAAATGTATGAATCAATTTAAGCTTCAATATGATCAATGTTGGGCATAATGATTTTTGAGTCCTTTATATTGCATCATCTACCATATTTTAGTTTCTCTCCTTATATATCAGTAAGAATGAAATGTATTCCCACCACTGAAATATATTTTCCATTCTCAAGTTTTAATAATATGAAAATTTTATTTTGGATTAAAATCATTTGGATGTTGAATCAGATCAATTGTGGGTTTTTATTACAAACATGTATAAAAAGGATGAAATTTACTCAATGTTGTGGGATGAGTTAAGGAGATTATTTTTCAATTTATACAATATTTGTTTTCATTTAATCTAAATAGATATGGAATTACCTGAGATAAATCAAATTTATAATAAATTCATTTTCACATATGAGGAAAATTTTACAACACTTGTGGGTTACACTTCTGGTATTATAATTTAGCTTGAAATAATGGCTGATCAATTCTAAAGTCGTATAAAATAATATTTTCGATGGGACTTATCCATAAGTGACTTATTATTTGAGATGAATTGTTTTTATGCACTATTAATGTCGAAATGGATATTAAATATACCCATCAATATCATTGTTTTGATAATAATGGAAAAATGAAATTTATAAAAAATTATAAAAACCATGGAGAGAAGAAAATTAGCTTTCATTTATACTCCATGTGTGGAAGAAAAAATGGATGAAATTGTATTATGGGGACATGTAATAATTATATATTTGGAATGTAAATTAATAGTGAAATACAATTTCAAATTAATGGGGGAGAAAATGGCTTGTTATGGGTATGGAAATAAAGAACCATATAATAACCCACATATAATCCAGTATTTAGAATTCATAGAATATTGAAATTATTATATCTATTGAAAAAATGTTAAGCTTAATGATAAATATATATATTACTAATCTAATTATAATAGAGAGAAAGGTAAATCACATATGATTGTTATTTATATTTTGGGGTATTATAATGATGTATTGGAAGTTGTACCTCTCATTCACTCTAGAACTACTATTGTCTAATTTTATTTTTTATGTACTTCCTTCTTTATGTCTAATTTTATTAAAGGGTATAAAAAATCATGTCCAATGATTAGATGTTGAATTAGACAAGAAAAAATCTTATGTAATGTTCCTTGATTATCAACCATATGATTCTTCTCCAATTCATGTTTATGGGAATGTATTTCCTACAAATCTCATTATTATCTTTTTTTGTGAACTTTTATGTTATCTTAGGAATGGATTTAATTTATTTACACAAATCCCAAATTATTTATCATGGAAGGGAACATATATATTATATTTTGAACTATCCAAAGATTATCTCTCAGTGCGAAGATAAATATGAACATTTAGTGGAATAATTTTACATTTTATGGGTAATTATACAAAAAATAGTTTTTTATCTTAAATGATTGGGTAGAAACTAAATAGGAATGATATGTCTATTGGGTTGGATATTTTATATGTCTTCCGAGAATAGAATCATAGTATTATCAGAATAATGAAGTTTAGTTTATAATAAAATGAATACATGGTTATAAAACCTTTTCAACTTCACTTTATAAAATAACCACTATTGAAATGAATGAATTATAGAAGATGATTTAGGACAATCAAGATAAGGGATTCATTAAACCGTGTGAATTACCTTGGGGTGGATGTTTTTATTAATATGAAATTTATATCAATGTGACTTAGAGTTAATTATAGAGATATTAACATGATAAATATCAAGAACACATATAATCTATCCCATATTGTTTTCTTTTTTTTGGTCAGATATACAGAGCATAATTTTTCTAAAGATTGAAATTCATTTTGGATAACATCAATTGTGGGTCAATAAGGAGGATATTCTAAAGAAACAATTTCATAAAATATGTAAAATCTATGTATTTATAGTTATTCCATTTGTTCTTGCTAATTTTATTTCTATATTCTTATATTTAAGTAATATATCCTTCATATATTACCTTTATTAGTTTTTCATTTTTATGGATGATATTATAACATATTTAAATTGAATTGGAAATCTAAATAACCCATGAGGACTATACTAAGGAACCTAAGGATGGATAAGTCATAGGGAAAGATTACTATGTGTCAATTCTAGCTAAAAAATTCAATTTTGAGTTATATAATATCATCTGAGTTTATATTTGGGGATCCATCAAGAACATAAGTTGTTGAACATTGGTCGAGACCAACCATAATGACTATCGATCGAACATTTATTTTTTATTTCAATAATAAAATTCATCCAATACAATTCAAGGCAGCCTAAAATTATGAAGCCCTTGCGTATCCCCAAGTATCACACCAATACATTCCTGGGGTAGAGTACCCACTCCTATAAAGACCACCAATGGATCATTAACACTACACCCCCGAGAGAGAGCATCCGCAAAAAAATTGGCCACACTATGAATATGCCGAACCACACCACCATTACCCATTTCTAGGATATAGCCCCGAACGATGTAATTAAAACACCAAGGAACCTCACCTTTCCTTTGAAGTTCCCGGATCGATACCTCTAAGTCTGATTCCACTTCCGAAACTCAAAATGGTAACATTTTTCATTGTCTAATTCCCTATAACACTGCCCAACCCTCTACACCCATCGAGTTCCCCGGTTCGTAATAGCTACTTAAGGAAGCTAGCACTGAACCACCTCTATCCCACACCAGCCCTCCTCCCCTCATCAATCCATTTATGCACAATCCATCCACATTTAGTTTCAACCCGTTTTCTGGAGGGTGCCATCTCACCCAGCCCCCCTGCAGCCTCTAAATCCCCACTGTTCTGATAACAGAGTCACAACCAGCAATGTAGTTAGGCACCCCCCCTTCAGCAACGAATTAAATTCATAGATAAGAACCTCAATTTTTCCCAGTAGAAGAGCAACTGAATACTGGCTATTCCATATTACTGCATTTCGGGCCTCCCATAGGACCCATAATATCAAAATAATCGTGAAGCTGCAGATCCTATTTTCCAATTTTTTCTGCTCCGCTCCCGAGAACCAAATCTGAAAAAACACTTGAAAATAATTATAGTCAGTCTTGTACTTACCCCATCTATATGCCATGGACTAGAAGCAACGCGCCCATTCACCCCTGACGAACAGGTGAAAAATCGAATTTGTCTGAGGAGATTCACAGCAGTAACATCAAGATGCCAGTGGTATGCCTTTCCTCTAAATATTAACTTCTATGGGAAGGGAATTGTTTCACACTCTCCATGTGAAGAAATTCACCTTAGAGGGCACCTCCTTACACCACAGGTGAGCTCCCCACTCATCCCAGATCCCATGCTGATGTATAAGACCACGATAGTCTTGACTGTTGAAACAACCTGATCTAGCCTCAGTGAAACAAAATCGATCTTATTCCTCAGTAAACACCATTTCCTTGAACACTTCTTTCTGATCAGGGTTAAGGATGTAATCCAATACCCTGTTATGTAGGAAGATCTCTTTCAATGAGATCTCATAACAGGGTAGCTCGGGAAGAACAACTTCTCCCCAATCCACTTATCTGTCCAAAAATTAGTATTCCCATTACCAACCATCCACCGAGAGGAGTCCGGTAGAATCTTCAGGTGAGAAAACACTATTTTCCCCATCATGGATAATTTCTTATAGTCCCAATCCTCCCAATACATTATATATTTTATTCTCAAGGTTTTTCCCACATCGATTTACCCACAAGAAAGTCTCATGTCGATCGAGCTTGCATGATATGCATGGCTAATGTTAAGTCCCTAAGTCCCACCCCTCCTTCCTCAACCAATTTCACCACCCAAGCCCACGAGGCCCAACGAGACCTTCCCTTGTCATTTCCATCCCATAGAAATCTTTTGAGAATCATCTCTATCTTATAAATAGTCTCCTTAGGAGGAGATATTGTTGACAACACATGCATTGGGATAGAGGAAAGCACACTACTGATCAACGTCACCTGAACTCCAACAAGACAAAAACCTATTTTTCCAGTTATAAATCCCCCCAACCATTATATTCATGAGGCCCTCAAAGAATATTTACACTAGATAGAATAGGTGAAAAATCTCATGTAATTGATGTGACATATATTTATTGAAAATGGTTTTACTATACCCAGCAACAGAGAAGGGTTTGCGATATATAATGATACATCGAATAAGGGACTATGTTTCATCCTCATACATAATGATATGGTTATAGCTTATGAATCACTATAATTTATGTTTCATGGGTTCAATTATCCAACACATTATTAGGAGTCATGTGATTTAATGTTTTCCTTAACGATATAGGGAAATTAAGTATAAGGAGAGAGTTATAATATATATATGGATCATAAATGTATGAATCATCTATTCCCTCACAAATATATTATTATTCACTACATAAGATGGTTTGATATTATTATATATTAATAATAATAAATACATTTCCACCCAAGAAAATTAAAAATTTAGGTAGATACATTGGGTTAAAGGTATCATATTAGGTTATCTATATTATGGATCACAAAAGATCAATGTATCAATATTTTCAAATCATGTATTTGGAAATTGATGTAAATTTTAAATCATATCTTATACAACTGAGTGATTAATAATCTATTCAGGTAAATATTATTGATGTTAAAAATCAATATATATAACTACCAAAGAAGGGGAGAAATATTCTTGAGGTAAACCTTAATTGTGGTGTAATGATAAGGCTCAATAATAGTTTTATTTTCTTATCAATACAATATGTAATGATGGAAATATTGCATGAATCACATACATTTTTAATGTATATTCTACCAAAATGTAAAAAATATGTATAAATCGTTGAATTTGTATTTATGGAGGGAAAATACAATTGAGATATTATAGATTATGTATCTCAATGATAGGTTTGTTTGAATTTTATTTTTGAGAGATATATGTCTAAAGGGATGTTATAACCATTAATCATAAAATAATTCAAATGGGAAAACACAACCATTTATTTTTTCATGGTAATCCCTAAAATTTTTAAAGGTTATAATGCTTTTTGAGTTGCAGTAGAAACCCATAGAATTCAAGAAGATGCATTTTAATCAAATAATATTTCTCCCTAGATAAGTTTTCCCGAATATAAATTAAGGAATTTGTAAGGTTTCACGGATAAACACATTCTATAATAACTTATTGAGATCTAAGGTTTACCTTGATGTTCTGTAATAGTCTTCAATATGCTCTTGATTTAGATATGTGGTTTAAAACTTCTTATCAACCAAAAAATTATGGTTAAATTAAATGAACCATTCAATTATTAGAGTCCATGTGTAGATATGTTTTTATGGAGTTCAAATGTGGGATGGATAAACACCATTCTCTATTAAAATTTTCATACAACAAATGATATTACTCAGTCATTAAGATGGTGTTTTATGCATCCATCTATTGAAACCGAAACAGAAATGAAATACATTATGATTATGTCAGAAAAAGAAATATATTGGTACTAGAGCTATCATATAAATTGTAAAGGAATTTTAGATCCATGTATCATCACTTAAATGAAACTTATAGATGATAGGGACGTTATGCTGAAAATCATTGGTGAAATATAGAATTGAATGTTAGTGTGAAAGAATTCATATGAATTTCTCAAAGTTAAATTTTTATTACTTTTTTGAAATAAGGAAAATCTATTCCAAAATTATTTTTTTCTTATTTGATATTCTTGATCAAGTATGGATGATTTCTTAATTCTTATAAATCTTAAAAAACATCTCTCATGTTCGCAATGTGTTACACGTATCTCTCATGAGAAATTACATAATTGATTCTTAACATATATTAAACCCACATTTCTTTCTATTGGAGGTAGATATTTTATATGAATAACATCATATATAAACAATCGATCATAGAGATAAGTTTCTACAGAATAATTCTATTTACCTAGTTACAATTTTCTAGAAGAATTAGAAATTCGATGTGATGAATTATATATATCCTCATTATATTTTGTAGAGTGACTTACTTTTTACGCTGAAATAATAGTTGTGGGGGGGGGGGAGACTGAATGTAACACCACAAGGTTTTATGATAAATATTATTTTTAATAAATATATTATGTTCAATATCTTGCAATACAAGTAACCCGATTCGAAATGAACAATAATATAGTATTCAATTAAAACATTGTTGTCAAATTTATTGTTTTAATAGGAAAAACCAAAATATTAAAATATATATAATGGTTTCCAATATAGTTTCTATTTAAATAAATTGTACTCAATTTTTAGTATGGTCATTACATGTTTAAAATAAAACATTTCCTAGAAAATGGGTTTTATATCATTGTTGTTTGAAAATAATAATATTAAATTTCTAAAATTTTAAAATTTATCAAAAATAGACTATTTTGAAATAAAAAATTTCAATATTGACATATATTTTATTATTGAGATCATTCAAAACTGTTTTATTTTTTGATTAAATTTGAAAAATAATGATTTTTAAACAATCATTTTGTTTAATGAATCTAAAAAAATAATTTTTATTTCAAAACTTTTTTAAAATTACATTTTTTATAAATATTAGAAATAATAAAATTATGGAAATTTTAAATAATTTTATATGGATTTTGTTATATAAAAGTTATATACTTAAGAAAAGAATTATTTATTTATATCATTTTTCGTGTTTTTAAGAGTTTATTTTAAATTAAATTTATACCACATTCCGATTTTGACTATAAATAAAAGGGTTAAATGTTTGAAATTATAATTTACATATTTCCCTAATATGACACATTCATTTTTTTCATAATTTATATTAAAAGCAGTTAAAATATTTTAACTACTCTTAAGGTTTAAACGAGTTTTACTAGGATGTTGCAGGTGCTTAAATGGATTTCAGTTTATATTTTCATATTAAACGTTTATGAATCATTTTTTATAGCTATATTTAGTTATTATAATATCCCAAAAAAATTAATCTGTCCTTTTAGAATCATATTATTGGATATTGTTTTTCTATATATTAATCTTTTAATGAATTTCATGTATATGCTCTCCCATATTTATAAAAGTGATGATATCATTTCTCATCATTACAAAACATTGAGCCTCAAATATCAACCTAGTAATACACTTTTATAATCCAAAATATCATTTCCATGATTTATAGGTTATATTATTCTTGAAATACAATTCCAATTATCATAAATAATGGTTTTTATAAATGCCATCCTTAAGAGAGGAAATCATCTTACCTGAAATCGTTCAACTTATTTCCCATTACACTATCTATAAATATATTACATTAATCATACAATAACAACTTAAATAATATAAATTTATTAAAATGTTATTATGATAATGGAATAACCAATTTCGACACCTTTTCAATCAAATGAGAAGTAAAATTACCACTTTTATATATGTATATAGTACCTCCTCCATGTATCATTACAATTAATTTTACATCACTACCACTAATGGGATTTTATTTTTATAGGGTTTATTTTCCATAAATTATATTAATGAGATAATTATAAATGTATAATTATAATATCATGTCGACCTACTCACATTCTAATCCATTGTAAAAGGATAATATAGCCTATTCGTACATGTGGACTGCCACTGGTATGAAGTGAGACAGTTGAGTTTTCATTTATAATTTACATGGATAGAAATAATTATATTTTGGAGAAATATATGTGATATATATCATATAATAATTATACTATAAATGTTAACAGACACATACATTTATTTTTTTCTTTTTTTGAAAAGTGAATACAAAGTTCATTCAAACGCATGACTTACCATTTCTAGGAATAGTTTCTTTCATTTCTCAATATCTATAATTTATAGATGAAAATAATGATATAAAATATGAATATATATATATATATATTATATTTAAATAATTAATAGATTTAAGGATATTATATATACATGTTGAATGTATAAGGACTCTAAATAGTAAACTAAAATTCTCATAAAAATTAAAAAGAAGTTTACACAAGGAAATGAAAATTATAATAAAGAGAATTTAATAAATGGGTGTTAAAATAATACAAGTGGATCATATATGATATTATATGTGTATAAATTATTATATTATTTATTAATAATATATTTAAATTTATTTTATATAATCTAAAATAAGATTTTATGAAATTAAAAATCGAGGTAAGTGTTTTATGTTGTAATATCATTATTGATCCAGATTTTTTATAATAAAGATTCCTTTGGTGAAATGTAACTATATAACTATAAGTAATTTTATGATTTTTCTTCTCTTAAATACAACACAAACTAATACATTTTTTTCATTTATTTTCCACTATTTAAGAACCCATGAAACAAAAAAAATGTTTTTATGGGAAAATGAAATTAGATATCTCTTCGGTTGAAAATCATTTTACTTCCACGTCCATATTTTCTTAGAAAAAATAAAAAAATTTATTCAAAATTATATTATTATTGTTTAAAGTAATTTTTTCACATTATATAATTTAAAAAAATAAAATGAATCTTTGATTCATTTACCAAAAGAGGTACTTTTAACTTTTTACAGAAATATGAAAGGAATCATTGGTTTAATGAACATGTTAAGAACACAATTTCACGACATCATGATCACTGAATGATTGAAAGTTTAATTTAAAAGCTTCAAATATTACTATAAAATAAAATATATTCATTCTTATTTGGTAAATTTTTAAAAATTATATATTTCATTTCAAGGATAAATATGTATTTTGATCAGGAAATTTTCTTGTGATTTTAAAGGAATTGTTCATCTATGATAATATCCTTTAATGTTAACTATAATTTATTGAGTATATTCCCAAATGATACCTTCAAATTTAATTATTTTGATGTATTTCAATTATGATTATTTATGAATGATTATATAAAACCCATATTTTTACATATTAATAATATAATGATGAAATGTTTATGAAACATGTTTTTTTCGAAAGTTTATATTATGATTAATGTTTGGTGATATTATGGATCACATGGGATTGATTTAAATTATTAAATAGGTGGGGATTAAATTATATATATTTATATATATATATGGGTCAAGATTGATATTCTCTATCCCTAAAATTTTGGTTTGTATTTGTTTTCAAATAAATTAATTATTTTGATATTTTATTCATTACATGCAATACCAAGCCTAGCTTATGTTAATGCTGAGTTTGATCGTGCTGTAGTGGCTTCAGCTTGTATGAAGGGTAAGATGAAGATCTTTGATGAAGATGGGTTTCAACTGGTAACGTCGAAGAAGTTGAGGGCTGATCCAGCCCAGGTAACTACTGTGGGAGCGCGGCTGGATGGTGCTGTGATGGTGGATAGTGGCACTGTAGGAGAGGATGTGGTCCAGAAGGTCAACCATTATGATTTATTATTGAAGGGTGATGCTGATATTGGGATAGAGGATATTCTGGAGAGTTCCACTCTGCATGTTGCTGATATAGAGGCTGCTCCAAAGGATACGTTGAGTGCTGAGCCGAAATCTCCAAATCCAGTACTTAATTTCTTTTCTATGTTGGAGTCGATAAATACTACGGAGTTTGATATGATTAATCTGGAGGGGCATAAGAAGGCAGGATGTAGCAATAATTGAGATAGCACTTTGATACCTACTGCTGATAAGGGGATGGAGATCCCAATGGTAGTGAAAACCACTGCTTATAATACTGCTTGCTCTTCTTCTGAGATGCAGGTGGTCCAGGATACAAAGGAGGTTCGGCCAGTGCATGTAGAGTGTCATGCTGCTGCGGATCACAAGGAAGACTCTTGCACTGAGGTTGGCCTGCATGGGGAAGCTTTCCCTATGTCAAATACTGAGGAACTGACTATGGCAATGGAAGCTGGACAACAGAGTGGGCGTGGTCGCCTCCCGGCCAGTCGGGGGGATATAGGGGTCGAGGTCGTCCTCGAAAAAGGTGACCTTCTATTTTCTTTGTTTGTTTTTGTTGGCGTGGTCTGTTGGACTGTAGCCTTTCCCCCTGTTTTTTTGCTGCAACCTTTACTTTTCTTTGAATAAATTTTGGGGTCATGGGCCTTATGCCCATGATCGAGCCTTCTTGGTATATGTGTATAAAAATTATTTTCTAGAAACCATTGATATATCCTAGGAATTTTTTTTAATACCTGGTATTTTTATTAAACCATTACTATAAATGGAATCCAAATTTTATTAGGACGGTGGTTATAAGGATCTTTTTAACAGAGATGTATACTTATTGTTGTAGATTCAACAATATATATTCCTATACCAAAAAATAGCATAATTACTATCCAAAAACTCTTCTAAATGCATTAGAAAAACCACATTAAACTATTAATTCATTAGAAATGTTGAATATTTATCATTTAACCATTTTAATATCAATAGTTTTTAAAAAAATACAATACTATTACATATATACATAATATAAAAATCAACCAATTTTAGTAATTAAAAACCATCTGCACATATTTTTATTTAATATCAACTAAAAATGGAGGGGATAATTATCTCCCTCATCACCATCACCATTACCATCATCCCCATCGTCCTCATCATCATCATCCTCATCACTATCATCATCATCGTAATCATCACCAACTTTATCTCCATTAACATGAATGTTATCATAATGACCAACACTTGGAACACAACCACAATCAACCAAATAATTTTACAATGAATGCATCATAAATTATTATTCATCAGAAGCCATTATGGTATCTAGTGGAAGGAGGGATATAAGGCTGCTACAAAATTCATAAATTACTTGTTGGAATTTTGACTTTTTTCATGATCCTTCATGGCCATTTTTGGCTTCAATTTTCTATGTACAAGCCTGTGAAACCATAGAATTAGATATTTCCATATCTATGCTACAAAAACATGATACTGAAGTGCTCTAATAGATGGTGTGGAAAATAATCTTCCCTAGTTGAAAGTGTAATCTCACATGGTTCTCATCTCCCAATACCCAAGACAGGTGATCTTTTTCCTAATCTTATTATTTATCATCTTGGGACTCAAATGAAAACTATTGAAAATTTAAATGAATTCTTTATTGTAAAAATGGACATTAAAATTTCATTTATTTTATTTAAAAATTTAGTATATTGTCATGTATATTCATTTAACATGGATCTTTCTATCTTATTTTTTACTTGAGTAGAAACATATTTCTCCAGACACACATCATTTTATATTCAATACCTCATTTTATAAAAAAAATTAAATGATGAAAACCATTTTTCAGTACATTTTGTGAAACTATAATAACTCAAGACTAAATGATGATATAGTAGAGATATGAATATACAAACATTCTAAATTCTATGTGAAAGGTAAAACTAATTAAATGAATGATATAGACATGGAAAATGTTTAATTTTATTAACAATGGATTATTAAGTATAAATAAATATAATAGAAAAAATTATTTTTATAAATTATATATAAATGGGGGTGTGTTAATTTTTGTAGTATTATAAAAAATCCCATATCAGAGAATATTGCAACATAGAGGTTATGTATTGAATTTAATGAAACAATAGTTAGATTTATTGACAAGGAAATTTATGATGATGTTAGATGAAATGGTGAATCAAAAGGAAAAGAGGATGGTAAATAGAAAAAGGGGATCCACATTTAGATTATTCAAGATATATAATAGTGAGGCGTTTGAGTTTTTCTATATATTCATATGTTTTAGAGGATAAAATATTAGTGGATGTAAAGATGTTGATTATGTGGTTGTTCAAAAGATGATTATGGTGGTTAATGTGAATGGTGCTTATAATGTTATATGTCATACATTTTTTAATAGAATAAACGGTAATTTTATTTCTGGAGGTAAATTTAGTGTCCCTAAATTATTGAATGTCCAATCAGTTGAGTGAGAAATGGGATTATGAAAGTTCCTAGTCAGAATGATTATATAACTGAAAGGGGGAGGGGTGAATTAGTGATACATTTTTTCTATTATATTTCATTCTAATTGAAATAAACTTCCCCTCCTATTAAATATTCAATTCCCAACTGAAAACCAGTCAACCCCACATCCACTTGGACATAAAGATTTACAAGGTTCACTATTAAATAAGAAATAGTTATTTCCTTAGTATGGTTTGGAAATAATCCAATAACATAATATCCACTATAAAACAATCCTTGGATTACAACGAGTAGTATATACCCTTTCACTCGTGTACCACAATGAAAAAATCCCACGGGTGCGTGTGCACCGTCTTATCACAAATAGGGTAATACAATTGTTATGCAACTATTCATGTAACCTGAACATATTTTCAGTTTAAAAAATTCATTCAATTGAAATATAATTCATCAATTAATTACGCAGAGGAATGGTAAGATCCTCCAAAACCTTTTCATAAAAATTCATTCTGATTTTCCTGGGTTTGATTCTCCCTGTCTGATTCCTCCGAGTACAATTCTCCCTGATATAATTCTTTCAATCCAATTTTCTAATATAATGCAATAAAAATTATTTATAACCACTTTAATCTCTAAGTATGATAAAACCAAGAATTCTTATTCCTCAGTTTGAGAAACCCTATATGAAAATACAGAAGCTGATTAATCCAACCCTATATAATGATCAGCCAAATACAAATTCACTTCTCTATCAAAACCTCTTCAACAAATGATCACTACAAAGACTATTTATTCTCTATAGAAACTCTTAGAATCTGTCTCTAATTTAGTAAACAATAGTCCATTATTGTTCATGTGTAGTGTATTTTTCTATTTTTATAGGTTCCCATCGAGGTATTTAGTGGGAAACCCACAAAACATTCTTGCACACCAAAATTCACCAAAGTATGAATTTCCCATAAAATCAAAATGAAATTAGGACTTGATCAAGGATTCTTGAATCATCTAGATTCTACTTAAAATTTCATCTCATTCTTCAGGATTTCATTAGAATCGTAATCATGATTCAATGCATGAGTCCTGTAACACCCCAATATTTTATGAAAAATATTCTTTTAATTTCATTGATGTCTTCTGTTTTACGCTACACCAAGATTAGTGTAACATCCCAAGAAAGTAATGAATAATTTATATTTTTATCTATGTCTATTTATGAATTATATAGTGTTTTAGAGGCTTAAAATTAGAATAAATCCAATCTTAAGCATGGAATACACTAATATTTTTAAAAGATTATTTTACTGCCTTTTGATGGAAAACCATTTTTAAATCACAATTTTGACAATTTTACAAGCTATATTTGTTGAAATAAACTTATTCTTTATGATTGGGACATTAAAATTTACATTGGATAAATTTTTGGTATTTTTCTGATAATGTTCATTTTTTAATGAATAGTGAAATATTTTGTATTTTAATTCATAACCTATTTTTAATATAATTTATTTATATGATTATATTATCTTTTGAATTGGTTTTAAAGTTCAATTCGAATATATTTTTAATATTTAATCCAATAGTGGTCATTTGAATTAATTTCACATTGAAATTGGACTTAAACTAGTGTCAATCTTTTGATACTTATTGTTTCATAAAAACACGCTATTTTCTCTGACAGTGGGAATTAATTATTAAATTAATTAATGTAACTTATATGTTTTGAATTTTGTAAAATAGACATCATTTTTTAATCCGGAATATCAAATATATCTTAGGGTGAAATTTGGTATTTTTCTGAAAAACATCAATTTTTAATGAATAGTAAAACCACTAAGTGGTACTTATAAAAACTGATTTTCCGTTTAAATGAAATTTTACCACCTCTGTGTTTTGAAATTAAAAAATCTTACATACAAGGTTTTCATTAAGAATTAAAATGTGGTTCAATGGGATTGAAATAATTTTTTGGTGAATAGTAACTTTTAATTTTTTTAATCGCAATTAGAGTTAATTAGTGTAATTTAAGCTAAGAATAATGTTTTAATAATATGAAATGAACTTGACACATGTCCTATCCTTATTGGATGTGTCACATCCGACCAAGAAAATCCATGGGTCAACCTGGGGACCCCATGGAGCCACTTTGGATGGAAAATGACCTTAATATCTTTTAATTTAATGTTAAAGTAAAAATGACACAAACATGAGTTTTTTTACTAAAACAATTTTTAAATGGAGTTATACAAGTCATATGTTTGACTATAAATATTCATTATATGTATAAAAAGATTTCCTACATCATGATATTTTTTTATAATTTTTAGACATTAAATAAATTAAATTATTTATGACATCATGATGATGTAGCGATTACCTCATTATTTAACGATTTAAATAAAACGAAAATATAATGTAACATCTAAGACCTAAACATGTCCAAAACTTATTGGATGAGTATATTTCGAACTCCTATCACCTTATCCTCGAAATATATAATTTTGGTACCTTTTTAATCTGAAAAGCATTTTATAATAAAGTATCCTTTTATAACTTTCCAAGAGTGCCCCTCCTCTCCTCTTATAAAAGGCCCCCACCTTTACCACCTTACCCACACTTCCAAAGCCTTTGTCTCGGCCAAACCCTGCCCATTTTTTTTCTCCTCATCCCTCTCTAACTCCTAGAAACCTCACTTTGGGCAGAAGTCTTCCCAAGGAAGCCTTTGAGCTCAAATCAAAAAGAGTTACCCGATTTAAAGGTACTGTCTTCTATTGTGTTCTTATGTTTTATTTTGCTTCTCCAACCCTATAAACTCTGTTTAGTCCTTTCTTTTGTAACAAAAACAATATCTTCAATATACTAGGATGTTTTTATAATAAGTATTCTATCTAAACTTACACACACCTACATCTAATGGTTTACGAACATACTGTTTCTGTGGATGGTGAATTTCTGCCTCGTGAAACGATGATTGTTCAACACTCATATAACACCTTCAAAGGTGGCCATTAAGATGTCACTATATTTATATATGATATATAATATGTTTATGTTTTACTTAAGCTTCTTTATTTTTCATTTATGGAATAACTTTATGGTTTCCATTATGGGAAAAAGCGATATCTTCATTTTAGGAAGTGCGGACTACCGCCCCCTCAAAGTGATTTGCTTCATTAATACCATATTTGGTACGTATAAAGGATAGATTGAATGATATTATATATGATAAAATACTGGAATTATAATACTATTATGAATCATTATGTTTTAATTCCATTAAATATGAAATAGAAATGTAAGTAGCGTTCATGCGTACGTACGGCTTACCGTCTCCATGAACGGTGCATTTCATTTCTTACCTCTAAACGTTATGTAATATTATAAATGCATGTATATAATATATATATATATGATATATATGATATATACATCATGAATATAGCTCTAGATATAATGGATACATGAACAACTTGTAATTATAAAGAGCATATTTTTGACTCAAGTACCAATGATCCTTAAAACGACCTTTATTAACTTAAAAAATTACATAGTGTTCATGACATGGTAATAAGTGATATAAAAGGAATAATGAACTTGAAAAAGGTTTTTAAGAAAGTAGAAATTAACTCAAGTTTATTATTCCGGAGGTTAAAGAACGATCGAGTCAAGTCGGACCCGAGGTATGGGAATTCATCTCAATCTCCTTTCAATTAGGCATGTTATGTTTTATACACAACTTTATTTTATACAGTGTATAAACCCCTTGTACTTTTACGTTTATCCAAAAGGAATATTTTTATACGAAGCGTTTTACTAAATGACAAAAGGTAATTTTTGTCGTACGTATGCGGCGACAACGACTTTTCCACCGCCGTGACCATTATTTTAGTTTCGGCTTCCTCTACAAGCCATAGATTTTTTTAAAAAGAAAAATAAATACCATGTTTTAATTTTCATTTATTTTGGTATTGAAAATGGTTTTCATAATGTTTTTATATCAATGTGTTGTATTGGTATCTTGTGATTGAAAAGTGGAAATGTTATGTTTCCTTCATGCATGTTTTATGTGATATGATTATGTTTATGGTTCTTGGGCATTATTATGAATATGGGTGGTTTCGTGATAAACTAAGGGAGGGTGAGCCCGATATAGCTCTCCAATGCATTTGGTAACACGAAGCAGTTAAAAGTTATGGTTTCTCCGAAGTGATTTAGGGAATATACTGTGATGGGTATTCCAAACGTAACCAAGAGGGTTACTCTCTACGTAAGAATGTTATGAATACCTCAAGTTACCTTTATGTCTTATGATTTCTATGATTTATTCATGATTTGATGAGGTATGTTAAAGTGCTTATGTTTTATGAGTAGAGTATGATTTCATTTATTCTTATGTATACATGTACTCATGTTTCCTTTCCATATTTTAATATCCCTTACTGAGCTTTTTATGCACATCCCATGTTTTTGAAATGTTTTTCACAGGTCAAGGGAAGGGTACATGATATGATGATAGTTTCAAGGAAGTGTCAAGAACGAATCCATGTTTTGTTTTATATATGTTTCCGTTGATGGAAAAAATTAATACTATCTTTTATGTAACCACTTTGTTTAAATGTGGAATTTAATGTATGTTTTATGATCTAATTCTCTAAAACTCTAAACCTGAAAAGATCTTCAATGTGTAATCTTTTAATACTCAAGATTAATTAAGGGATAAGCATGGGGCCTTATAGTTGGTATCAAAGGTCAGTTTAGATAACTTTAGGAGTTATAATTTTATTAAATGGTTATCCAAAAATATATTTTTTTATGGTCAAGTTGAAATGATATATCATTTGAAGAATACCATGTTTCTTCATCTAAGACATGTTTGTTCAGAATGGTTTTCCGTAGAGGAAATAGGGAAGTAGTGCTAGGAAGGCATACAGACGGAAATAACCTTCCGAATCAGCATCCTGAGACGGTCAGAATTGGAACTGAACATTTTGTTACAGTAATGGCGTAGTTGACTCAAGTGATAAATGGTGGCGGTACCCATGCATGAGATCATCCAGATCAACCGCAGAGGAACATGTCAGTGGTGGAACATTTCATGAGGAAACATCTCCCATCATTCAGAGGATCATCTGACCCCATGCTAGCTGAAGGGTGTATTAAAGAACTGAAGAAGATTTTTGATGTCATGGGGTGTTCAGACAATCAAAAGGTTAGTCTTTCTATTTACCGTTTGTAGGGTGAAGCAGATCAGTGGTGGTTGATGGTTAAAAATATCTGGGACGCTGATGAGATTGATGCTCTCGACTGGGATGAATTCAAAGGTATGTTTCTTGAGAAGTATTTTCCGAAGTTTGTTCAACTTAGGATGGAAAAGAAATTCTTGGAATTGAGGAAAGAGGAAGACTCAGTGGCTGCCTATGAAGAAAAGTTCACTCGATTGGCAAGGTATGATCCAAATTTTATCTAAGACCTTGATAGTAAAATCAATCGTTTTTACTCAGTATTAAAGCCAAAATATCGAAGGGCATTAGCTTCTCGTGAGTTAAAAAGTTATGAAAATCCGGTTCGATGTGCTGAGAAAGTAGAAATGGAGTTTGCCGATGATCAAGTGTTCTATAACAACTAGCAGAAGAAGAGTCTGAGGTGGCAGTAGAAAGGAAAGAATTCTTCAAAAAAGTCTGACGGTAAGAAAACTAAGTTTCCATTTTGTGATAAATGTGGTAAAAGGCATGCTGGGTAATGTCTTCATAATTCTGGAAAGTGCAACCGATGTGGTAACATGGGTCATAAGGATCGTGATTGCACTGAAAAAGATCAAGGTGATGGTATGTCCAAATTTGATTTATAGTTAGTGAAATGTTTTAAGTGTAATGTGATGGGTCACTATGAAAACGAGTGTCCCACAAAGAGCTTGAGTGATGGGAAGCAGTTAGACTACAAGTAGAAAGGGGTGGTGAAATCCTTTGCAACTACTTCAGCAGATGTCGGGCCATTGAATGAAGTTGTATCAGGTACTTTGTTTGTTTTTTCAGATTATTCCAGTGTGTTATTTGATTCGGTGTCTACACATTCTTTCATCTCTGAAACCGTTTCTAGTAAAATTGGAATACAATCTCAATAAATGACTCCATAACTTGTGGTAAAAACTCTTGGGGAAAATGTTGAGCCAAAAAGAATATATAAGAATCTTCCTATCCTTATCTGTGGAAAGAACATACTTACAAACCTTATTGTTTTACCTCTAGTAGAGTTTGATGTTATCTTGGGTATGGATTGGCTCTCTATTTAGCATGCTAAGATTTACTGTAGAAGTAAAGAAGTTTCTTTTCAGAAATAATTTCAGTTAATGTACAAGAATGAACCCTTACTGTTGATAAATTATCAAGAGGCCGAGAAACTTGTAAAATATGGAAATGAATGTTACCTTGCACACATCGTTGAAAACAAAGGAACTGTTCATATTAATGATGTGCCAGTGGTAAATGAGTATCCTGATATTTTTCCTGATGAGTTTCCTGGAATAATACCATACCGGGAAGTTGAATTTACTGTTGACTTAGTTCCTGATGCTAAGCCAATTTCAAAACCCCCTTATCGAATGGCTCAAATTTAACTTTTAGAGTTGAAGGAGCAATTGTAAGATTTATTAGAGAAAGGTTGCATTCGACCTAGCACATCACCATGGGGTTCTCTTGTTTTATTTGTTAAAAAGAAAGACGGTTCTATGAGTCTTTGCATTGATTATAGAGCCTTGAATAACATCACTCTTAAGAACAAATATCATTTGTCTCATATCGATGATTTGATTGATCAGCTCCAGGGAGCTCAGTATTTTTCAAAGATTGACCTGAGATCAGGGTACCATCAGTTGAAGTTAAAGGAAGAAGATATTCCGAAGACCGTGTTTCGTACAAGATATGGCCATTATGAATTTGTACTAATGCCTTTTGGGGTAACCAATGCACCTGCTGTATTCATGGACTTAATGAATAGAATTTTCCATGAGTTCTTGGCTAAGTTTGTGGTTGTTTTCATTGATGATATTTTAGTGTTTTTTAAAAGTAAATAGGATCATGAAAGGCATTTAAGTGTTATTTTGTAAACCTTAAATGAAAAGAAATTGTATGGGAAATTTAGCAAGTGGGAGTTTTGGTTGCAACAAATTTCTTTCCTTGGTCATATTGATTCTAAAGATGGGATAACTGTTGATCCTGCAAAAACAAAGGTTGTTGAAGAATGGCCAAGACCCAGAAATGTAACTGAGATTCGTAGTTTCCTTGGTTTGGAAGGCTATTACAGAAGGTTTGTTAGAAATTTTTCACGGTTATCTAGTCCAATGACTAAGCTAACTCGGAAGGGTGTTAAGTTTATGTGGACAAAAGAATGTGATGATTTTTTTTTGGAACTGAAAATAAGATTGGTGAATGCTCCAATTTTGGAACTACCTTCCAGGAATGGTGAGTTTGTTATCTACAGTGACGCTTCATTAAAACGACTTGGTTGTGTCCTATTGTAGAATGATCAGGTAATTGCTTATGCTTCACGTCAGTTGAAAACTCATGAGGTAAATTATCCTACACATGATTTGGAATTAGCTCCTGTTGTTTTCACTTTAAAAATTTAGAGGCATCATTTGTATGGAGTAAAGTGTGAAATATCTACTGATCACAAAAGTTTAAAGTATATATTCACTCAGAAAGAATTGAACATGAGACCGAGGAGATGGCTGGAATTAGTAAAAAATTATGATTGTACAATTCATTACCATCCGGGAAAAGCAAATAAAGTGGTTGATGCTTTGAGTCGAAAAAGTAATGCTTTATTAACAATGTTGCGTTTGGAACGTGACCCTTTGGTTAAGGATTTGATAAAATTTGGCATAAAAGTTGTTGGTGCAGGATGTCCTTCTGTTTTGTTTTAGGTATCAGTGAAATCTTCTCTATCAGAAAAAATCAAGCAAGCACAGAAGCAAGACAGTGAGTTGCAGAAAAAGGTAGAGCTGGTTCAGAAGCCTAAGTTTCCTGAATTCAACATTGATAATGATTGTGTTTTGAGATTTTGGAAGAGATTGTGTGTGCCTTGTGATTCAATGTTGAAGAGAGAGTTGTTATGTGAAGCTCATAGTTCTCCGTTTTCAGTTCATCCAGGAAGTACTAAGATGTATAGAGATCTTTGGGAGTATTACTGGTGGGATGGAATTAAAAGAGATATTTCTGATTTTACTGTGATGTGTTTGACATGTCAACAGGTTAAAGCAGAGCAGCAATTACCGAAAGGGATGCTTCAGCCTTTTAACAATTCCAGAGTGGAAATGGGAGAATATATCCATGGACTTTGTTGTGGGATTGCCGAATACATCTCGAGGTAATAATTCAATCTGGGTTATTGTTGATCGCTTGATTAAATCTGCTCATTTCCTTGCTATACGAGATACTTTTTCCCGAGATCAACTTTCCCGTATGTATCTTAAAGAGATAATGAGGTTACATGGAGTTCCTGTCTCCATTGTATCTGAACATGATCCCAGGTTCACTTCTAACTTTTGGAAAGGCCTTTAGAAGTCGTTGGGTACTGAATTAAATTTTAGTACAGCTTTTCATCCTCTATCAGATGGAAAGTCAGAAAGAACAATTCAGACTTTGGAGGATATTCTATGTGCTTGTTCTATATATTATCAGGGAAGTTGGGACCAACATTTTTCTTTGGTTGAATTTACTTATAATAACAGTTTTCATTCTAGTATACAGATGGAACCATTTGAGGAATTATATGGGAAGTGGTGTCGAACTCCAGCTTTCTACGATGAAGTGAGTGAAAAAAATCAGATGGGACCAGAATTGGTAGAAGAGTTGGCAGAAAAAGTTCAGCTGATACAGAAACACATGAGAAAAGCTCATAGTAGGAAGAAGAGTTATGCGGACAACAAGAGTAAGGATCTCTCTTTTGAGGTAGGTGATCATGTTTTTCTCAAAGTCTTTCCATGGAAAAGTGTGATGCGATTTGGTAAGAAAGGAAATCTGAGTCCAAGGTTCATTGGACCATATGAAATTCTGGAGAGAGTTGGATCAGTTGCATACCGAGTGGTTTTACCTCTGAGTTTATCTCAGGTACACAATTTTTTTCATGTTTTGATGTTGAGAAAGTATATGCCGGATCCATCTCATGTTTTGAGTCCAAAGTTAGTTCATCTGGAAGAAAACCTATCTTATGAGGAACAAACGATCTATATTCTTCACCACAGGAAGCAGGTGTTACGGAATAAGGTGATTAATCAGGTAAAGTTTTTGTGGAAAAACCAAACGATTGAAGAGGCAACATGGGAATCTGAAAATGCAATGAGGGATAAATACCCCCACTTATTCGATAAGTAAATAAATTGTGGGGACACAATTTTCTAAAGGGGGGAGGATGTAACATCCCAAGTAAGTAATGAATAATATATATTTTTTTCTATGTCTATTTATGAATTAGATAGTGTTTTAGAGGCTTAAAATGAGAATAAATCCAATCTTAAGCACGGAATACACTAATATTTTTTAAATATTGTTTTACTGCCTTTTGATGGAAAACCATTTTTAAATCAAAATTTTGACAATTTTATAAGCTCTATTTGTCGAAATATACTTATTCTTTTTGATTAGGACATTTAAATTTACATTGGATAAATTTTTGGTATTTTTTTGATAATGTTCATTTTTTAATTAATAGTGAAAAATGTTGTATTTTAATTCAAAACCTAATTTTAATATAATTTATTTATATGATTAGATTATATTTTGAATTGGTTTTAAAGTTCATTTAGAATATATTTTTACCATTTCATCTAATAGTGTTCGTTGGAATTAATTTCACTTTGAAATTGGACTTAAACTAGTGTCAATATTTTGATACTTATTGTTTCATAAAAACACGCTATTTTCTCTGACAGCGGGAATTAATTATTAAATTAATTAATGTAACTTATATTTTTTGATTTTTTTAAAATAGTAATCATTTTCAAATTCGGAATATCAAATATAGCTTAGTGTGAAGTTTTGGTATTTTTCTGAAAAACTTCAATTTTTGATGAATAGTGAACCCACTAAGTGGTACTTATAAAAACTGATTTTTCGTTTAAATGAAATTTTACCACCTCTGTGTTTTGAATTTCAAAAATCCGACATACACGGTTGTCAATAAGAAGTAAAATGTGGTTCAATGGGATTAAAATAATTTTTTGGTGAATAGTAACTTTTAAGTTTTTAATCGCGATTAGAGGTAATTAGTAAAATTTAAGGTAAGAATAATGTTTTAATAATATGAAATGAACTTGAAACATGTTCTGACCTTATTGGATGTGTCATGGACGGCCAAGAATATCCATGGGTCAACTTGGGGACCCCATGGAGCCACTTTGGAAGGAAAATGACATTAATATCTTTTTATTTAATGTTAATGTAAAAATGACACAAATATGAGTTGTTTTACTAAAACAATTTTTAAATGGGGTTATACAAGTTATATGTTTTACTATAAATATTCATTAGAAATCTAAACAGATTTCCTACATCAGGATATTTTTTTATAATTTTTAGACATTAAATAAATTAAATTATTTATGATATCATGATAATGCAGCGATTACCTCATTATTTAACGATTTAAATAAAATGAAAAGATAATGTAAACTCTAGGACATGCACATGTCAAAAACCTATTGGATGAGTATATTTCGAACTCCTATCATCTTATCCTAGAAATATATAATTCTGGGTCCTTTTAAATTCGAAAAGCATTTTATAATAATGTATCCTTTTATAACTTTCCAAGAGTGCCCCTCCTCTCCTCTTATAAAAGGCCCCCACCTCTACCACCTTACCCACACTTACAAAGCCTTTGGCTCGGCCAAACCCTACCCATTTTGTCTCTCCACATCCCTCTCTAACTCCTAGAAGTCTCACTTTGGGCAGTAGTCTTCCCAAGGAAGCCTTTGAGCTCAAATCAAAAAGAGTTACCCGATTTAAAGGTAGTGTCTTCTATTGTGTTCTTAAGTTTTATTTTTCTTCTCCAACCATCTAATTTTTTTATTCCTTCCTTTTGTAACAAAAACAGTATCTTAAATATACTAGGATGTTGTTATAATAATGATTCTAGCTACACTTACACACACCTACATCTAATGGTTAAATAACATACTGTTTTTGTGGATGGAGAATTTCTGCCTCACGAAACGATGATTGTTCAACACTCATATAACACCTTCAAAGGTGGACATTAAGATGTCACTATATTTATATATAATATATAATATGTTTATGTTTTACTTAAGCTTGTGTATTTTTCATTTATGGCATACCTTTATGGTTTCCATTATGGGTAAATGTGATATCTTCATTTTAGGAAGTGCGGACTACCGCCCCCTCAAAGTGACTTGATTCGTTAATACCATATGTGGTACGTATAGAGGATAGATTGAATGATATTATATATGATACAATACTGGAATTATAATACTATTATATATCATTATGTTTTAATTCCATTAAATATGAAATAGAAATGGAAGTAGCGTTCATGTGTACGTACGGCTTACAATCTCAATGAACGGTGCATTTCATTTCTTACCTCTAAACGTTATGTAATATTATAAATGCATGTATATACTGGATATATATGATATATATGATATATACATCATGATTATAACTCTGGATATAATGGATACATGAACAACTTGTAATTATAAAGAGCATATTTTTGACTGAAGTACCAATGATCGTTAAAACGACCGTTATTAACTTAAATAATTACATAGTGTTCATGACATGGTAATAAGTGATATAAAAGAAATAATGAACATGAAAAAGGTTCTTAAGAAAGTACAAATTAACTCAAGTTTATTATTCAGGAGGTTAAAGAATGATCGAGTCAAGTCGGACTCGAGGTATGGGACTTCGTCTCAATCTCCTTTCATTGAGGCATATTATGTTTTATACACAAATTTATTTTATATGGTGTATAAACCCCTTTGACTATTACGTTTTTCCAAAAAGAATCGTTTTATACGAAGAGTTTTACTAAATGACAAAATGTAATGTTTTTTCATACGTATACGGAGACAATGACTTCTCCGCTGTAGTGACCATTATTTGACTTTCGGCTTCCTCTACATGCCATACCTTTTGTAAAAGAAAAATAAATACCATATTTTTCTTTTCTCTTAAGGTTTCTCCAAAGAGATTTAGGGAATATACTGTGATGGGTATTCCAAACGTAACCAAGAGGGTTACTCCCTACGTAAGATGTTATGAATGCCTCAAGTTATGTTTATGTCTTATGATTTCTATGATTTATTCATGATTTGATGAGGTATGTTAATGTTCTTTTGTTTTATCAGTAGAGTATGATTTTATTGATTCTTGTGTATACATGTACTCATGTTTCCTTTCCATATTTTTATATCCCTTACTGAGTTTTTTATGCTCATCCCAAGTTTTTGAAATGTTTTTCACAGGTCAAGGGAAGGATACATGATATGATGATAGTGTCAAGGAAGTGTCAAGAAAGAATCCATGTTTTATTTTAAATATGTTTTCGTTGATGGGAAAAATGAATACTATCTTTTATGTAACCACTTTGTTTAAATATGTAATGTAATGCAAGTTTTATGATCTAATTCTCTAAAACTCTAAACCTGAAAAGATCCTTAATGTGTAATCTTGTAATAAATCATGATTAAGTAAGGTTTAAGGCTGGGTACTTATAGTTATCTTGTGCTATACGCAACACCTTATTAGATTACAATATATGCAAAAACTATTCTAGGCTTGTGTCGCACGCCAGAGCAACCTTCCTCGATAGTGTGTGTTGTACGCAATACCGAGTTTAACAATGATATATGGTTATAATATTTTTAGAAACTAGACATTATGAATATTATTAAATACATTTAGAATTTTATGACATTGTAATTCATCTTACACATAATATAGAACATGGTATGAGAACAAAATAATTTTTTGGGTAAAATAAGTATTTTTCGAAAAATGCAGTTTTGCCTCCATTTGATTGTGCACCAAAATTAAATCTAGTTTTTGAAATGTTTATAAGTTCAATTTGACAAAATAAAATTCTTCCTTGGAATCAGGATATAAAAATTTAATTTGGATAATTTTTTCTTATTATTCAGATAACTTTAATATTTTAATGAACAGTACAAACACGCAATATTTTAATTAAAAAATTTTTTTCATCACAATATTTTATATGGTTATATTATCTTTTTAATTGGGTTTAAAGTGTAATTATAATATATTTTTACCGTTTTATCCGATGTTGGTCATTGAAATTAATTTCACTTTGAAATTGGACATAAACAAGTGTTGATCTTTTGATAGTTGTTGTTTCTTAAAAACACAGTATTTTTTTGATAATGGGAATTACTTTTAAAATCAATTAATTCCACTTCTATGTTTTGAATTTGAAAAAATAGACATCATTTTTGAATTTGGAATATCAAATATAGCTTAGGCTTAATTTTTGGTAATTTTATGAAAAACATCAATTTTTGATGAATAGTGAAACCACTTAGTGGTAGTTAAAAAACGGACACTTTCATTTAAATGAAATGTTACACTTATGTGAATTGACTTTCAAAAATCAAAAATACAAGTTTTTTATCAAGAAGTAAAATGTGGTTCAATAAGATGAAAATAATTTTTGATGAATAGTGACTTTTGACTTTTATTTACTACAGTTAAAGGTAAATATTGTAATTCAAGGTTAAAAGAATATTATAATAATTCCAAATTACCTTAACACTTGTCCTAACCTTATTGGATGAGTAGTGTCCGGCCATGGGAATCCTTAGCTCGATTTTGGGATCCCATTGAGCAACTTGTTAGTGATAATGACAATTTGGATTAATTAATTTAATGTAAAGACAAAATTGACATTAACAAAAATCTTTTAGTAATTAATTTTTATATAGAGTTATATAAATTAGCTTTTCGACTATAAATATTAATTGGAAATCTAAAAGGATTTCCGACATGGTGTTTTTTTTATAAATTTTAGACATAAAATAAATTAAATTATTTATGACACAATAATGATGCAGTATTTACTTCATTAATAAATGATTTAAATAAATAAGATTATAATTATTAAAATATTATCCAAAACATGTCCAATTCCGATTGGATGATTTTATTTAGACCATGAGTCATCTTATATTCATCTTTAATGATTTTTTCATCCTTTGAAACTAAAGATAAGTTTATAATGAAATAATATTTTCACACCTTCCAAAGGTGCCCCTCTTCTCCCTTATAAAAGGACACCTCCTCCCTCTTCTCTATACACAATTTTGAGCCTTCGAGCTCTTCCAACCCCTACCCATTTATCTTCTAAACTTCCCTAGAAACATTATAGTGGATATGGTATTCTCAAAAGATCAACTCTAGTGCCTTAAGATGAGGTTAAGATGAGGCGCATCAAAGAAGAGGAAATATACCTTACCGATTCTTTCAAATTTATTTCTTCTTCTAATTATTCTTATTTATTTTTTTCATCATAAATTAATAACATCAGTATCACTCATATACTTATATGTTATTATAAATATTAAATAACCCTGTTTCATCTTCTATCCATCCTATGGAAAACAAAATCACTACGCGTGCGTACGTACGGAATACCGTCTCCACGCCGTGGTGTAATTTGTTTTCCACCACCACCTTACTTAGATGGGTATAACGGTGTAAATAATAACTATATATTTTTATTATAACATCAAACTAATTATGATATATTATATCATCCAATCCAATTCAATTCAATAATTATGGGGACGATATCATCGCTCGTGCGTACGTACGGATTACCGTCTCCACGACGCGATGAAATTCATTCTCTAGGTTAACCACACAAGAATGATGAGAAGGATATATAATGAATAATAATGAAATATATTACATGATAAAGCTATTGGATTTACGTATATCTTTATATGTCATCTACGTACTTCCATTCAAGTCCATAAGGAAAGGAAAACAGCGTTCATGCGTATGTACGGCCTACCGTCTCCATGAACGGTGTATTTCATTTCATTTATCTATATATTATTATATATATATACTGAATATATATGATATAAAAATAATTATTTACATTTTGGAGGAAATTGAAACTTGATATAAGTAATAATAATATCAAGAACAACAAGTCCAAACGTTATGATAAATAAAATGATTTTACCCAAAACGCTGCTTTAACAAGAAATTTACAAATGAACAGGTAATATAAAGTCATAAGTGAACCACATATTATATACTAAATTAATATGATTCTTTAATAATTAAATGACATTATTTAAATAATTATATAGGAGGTTCAGATACGTACGAAGCTTATCGGACCTATGGTAAGGGGAACTTTTCCAATCTCGTTTTTATCCGAGATTGTTTATTCATAAGTATTTACTGGGTTTATATTTATCATCCACGTCCCTATTTTATAAAAATTGTTTCATGTATGTTTAAAGTCCTTTTTACCGATTTTTTTACTTTTAATACATGGTATGTAAGGAATATTTCTTTTGTTTACCATACAAGGTATTTTTTTACTTTTTCAGAAAAAGTACGAGAAGAATGTTTTTTAACTTATACAACATGAACACATTTTTACTGTTTTATAACACCTTATGAAGCTTAATATACAGGATTTTATGACCATTTTCATCAAAATCATTTTATTTTAAATTTGAATGGAATTTTTTAAAAAGAAAATTATTTTGAAAAAGAAAGGATATTTTCCTCAAGAAGTCTTTTCAAGTGTTTTATCAAAACCATTTTCCATCTAAGATGACATTATTTCATATGTGTATGTTTCAAGTATAATATATATATTGTTTACATGGATTCACTTTTCTTATGATGAAATGATATCCATTTTTTTATATGGATTATGTTATAATGGGATGATGTTTACGAAACCCATTTTATTCTTTGGGTTATGATGAATGATTATGTTTATTGTGTGGAACAAGTAAGAATGACTTCATTATGAGATGGGTGGGACCTATATCTCCATAAAATTTATTGGGTAAAGATTTATATCTCATGATATAGACATGGATGCAACGGTAAGTTAATCCAATTCATTGATACATGAATTTAACGAGGAGTGAACTCGATTTAGAAAAGGACTTTGTCCACTAAGATGGTCTTGGTAGGAATTCCTTGGCTACTATGGAAATAATATCATGTGCATAATGGTTTTCCACAATTACATGTTTTATTCCCATGTTATTTTATCATGATTGATTTTCCATTATGATCTATGCCTTACATACTTCCATGTTTTATGTTATTGATCACCATTTTGATGTTTAAATATTATGTTCATGTTTTTATGTTCAAATGTATATGGTTTGTTTTATTTTTTCCATACTTACCCTTACTGAGAATTTGAGCTCACCCTTTATATGATTTCTTTTCCCCAGGATATATATAAAGGTTTTAGGTATGAAAACAAAAGGGGAAGATCTTTATGGGAGATATTGAAGATCTTTCACCATGATCAGAATATTATTTTCTGAGTTTCCAAAGACACTAAACTATTACGGTCCTTGTGGGTTGGTTTTTTTATGTATTAAGTATTATGAAAAATTAATTTAATTTCCACGTACGCCAAGATTTGGGTCTCTATAGTTGGTAACCGAAGAAATTTTTAGTTTACCTTTGAAAACTAGGATGCAAAAACTTTAGTGAGATCCCTAGATATATTTCTAAGGTATGTCTAAGGATGTCCCTAAGGATAAGTTTAAGTATAGGTTATAGTCTTAGAATTATAGAAATGATATTAGAATTAAACCTAAGATGCTAGATATTGAAGGTACTCTGCCTTGATTATGATTTTTTCCTCTCACATTATACTTTTTGGGTTTTAGAAAATGGCTGGAAATAGGTAGATTCATGATAATCGTGGAAAGGATGGACAATGGAATGATATTCTTCATGAGAAACCAAATGAAAATTGATCTGGAAGTCCACGTATCATTATTATTCCTAATCATAAATCTCATAAAATGATCAATAATCTCAACTTTGGTATGTTTCCTGACACAGCAAATAAGATAAAGATAAAGTTTCATGATGATCATAGAGGAATGAAAGTTCAATTTCCCTCATGTAAATCATGTGGGAAGAGACATCAGGGAGAATGTTTCAAAGGATCTGGAAGATGCTTTGGGTGTGGAAAAGAAGGACACAAATCCAGTAATTGCAAAGGAAAAGGTTCCGTTAATACCATGAATAAGGATAATTGTATTGCTAAGACATCAAAAATGGTTAAATGTTTTAAATGTGGAATGTACGAGCATTATGCAAACTGATTCCCTAAGGTAAAGTCTCATTAAAAGAATCCGTATGGTTGTATGGGTGGTATTTAGGTTGATAATGACGAAATGACTAAAAATGATATATGAGATGAAAGAAATGATGAAGCTCAGTCAATGGTTTAAGAAGGTTGTGGAGTGATTGTATGTTTCTCAAGAGTTATGTTGTATAGGTAATTTAATGGTACTATGGAATAAATAAACATCTAAGGATTGTTACACTATTGTTTTTCCTAAATTATTTGAAAGTATATGATGAATGGAACAGGTAACCATGAAAGGTTATTCATATATTTTTTTGAAATAAGATGATATGCGCATATTGAGTGGATAAAGAGAAAATGAAATGAGCTCATGACTGATATTAGGACAAAGTTATATCATGGCCTGAGTATATAAAAATTTTGGGATTTTGGTATGTGTGAAGAGTTAACTTTTGATAGAATTCATGTTTTCCCTTTGTTTCTAAGGTAATTTATGTTACAATATAATACATGATTAAGGTATTCACATGTTTGGAATGCGATCAACAAAATATATCTAGGATAAATGATGGTATTCATGGGCTTGTTATGTGACCTCTCATGTAATCATTTACTTTATACTATGAGATTGGACAAAAGTATTTTTGATAAGCCTAAACAATGGAATGGATTTTGTTGGACATCATATAGTATTGTTTAAGGAAAAATTTGTTTCGATATTATTGATAGAATGTTATAATAATTTAATTCTCAGAAAAGGACAACCTGCAGGATGGGCGACAACCCGTCGTGTCGAACAAGGCTGTGGGAATCAAACCCACAACCGAAGTGTGAAAGGCCTTTATCACATACCACTGGCCTAAAGTACGTGACTAGTTAGTAGAAACTAGTTTTATTTTATGAAGATGTATGATAGATGAAGTATAAGTCCATTTTAGGAACCATATACAATTAATCTCACCATAGATGGAATTATGTATATAAATTTTTCTAACCTTATGTTTGAGATAGATGGAATTACCTATCATTCTATCGCATGATCTACTAACACTTCACGAAAGAAAAAATTCAACATCATTTCATTAAGAGATGAAGTGGAAATTGTTCAAGGCATAAACAATAGTTATATTGTACCAAAAATCAATTAGTATTTTTTCTAATTCAAAAATTTTCAACTTTAGTGAAATGATATTGAAAACCAAAAATGTTGTCATAGTGCTCATATATCTAATGAATCATATGGTACCTTAGATCATCAAAAATTTATGGCTTTGTGATTGTTGGATTTTTCATAGCCAAGTTCTCTATAACTCTCCACCAGAAATTGATGGTTAGATTTCTCTTCCATATCCATATTTTCACCTAAATTTTCCTATGTGGAAACCCAGTGATGAGTAACTTTGGGTATCCATTATGTTTCTGGCGTTCCTTTTTAAAATAAAAATTTAGTATTCCTGTATATGATGCGGGTTTCTTTTTAAGAAACTTTCAATTAGTAAACCATTTATAACCCCAACGAATTTCGAGGGTGAAATTCATTTTAAGGGGGGTAGAATGTAACACCTCGAGATTTTATGAAAAATATTCTTTTAATTTCATTGATTTCTTGTGTTGTATGCTACAACAAGATTATCTTGCACTATACGCAACACTGTATTAGCTTACAATATATGCAAACACTATTCTAAGCTTATGTCGCACGCCAGAGCAACCTTCCTCGATAGAGTGTGATGTACACAATACCGAGTTTCACTAAACAATGATATATGGTTATAATATTATTATAAAATAGACATTATTATTAGTATTAAACACATTTTGAGTTTTATGACATTTTAATTCATCTTACACATTTTATAGAACATGGTATGAAAACAAAATAATTTTTTTTGGGTAAAATAAGTATTTTTAAAAAAATGCAGTTTTGCCACATTTTGATGGCCCACCAACAGTAAATCTAGTTTTTGACATGTTTATAAGTTAAATTTGACAAAATAAAAGTCTTCCATGGAATCAGGATATAAAAATTTACTTTTAATAATTTTTTCATATTATTCTGATAACATTCATATTTTAATGAATAGTAAAAACACGATATATTTTAATTAAAAACAACTTGTTTAATCGCAATAATTTATATGGTTATATTATCTTTTAATTGGTTTTAATGTGTAATTAGAATATATTTTTACCATTTAATCCAATCTTGGTCATTAGAATTAATTTCACTTTGAAATTGGACATAAACAAGTGTCGATCTTTTGATAGTTATTGTTTCTTAAAAACACACTATTTGTTTTGATAACGGGAATTAATTTTAAAACTAATTAATGCAACTAATATGTTTTGAATTTGAAAAAATAGACATCATTTCTGAATTTAGAATATCAAATATATCTTAGGCTGATGTTTTGGTATTTTTCTCAAAAACTTCAATTTTTGATGAATAGTGAAACAACTTGGTGGTAGTAAAAAAACTGACTCTTTCATTTAAAGAAAATTTTACCACTTATGTGAATTGAATTTCAAAAATAATACATACATGGTTTTTATCAAGAAGTAATATTTGGTTCAAAAAAATGAAAATAATTTTTTGTGAATAGTAACTTTTGACTTTTATTTACTACAGTTAAAGGTAAATAGGGTAATTCAAGGTTAAAAGAATATTATAATAATTCAAAATTACCTTAACACTTGTCCTAACATTATTGTATGAGTAGTGTCCGACCATGGGCATCCTTGGGTAGATTTTGGGACCCCATTGAGCCACTTGGTAGTGATAATGACAATTTGGATTAATTAATTTAATGTAAAGACAAAATTGACATTAACAAAATCTTTTAGTAATTAATTTTTATATGCAGTTATATAAATTATATTTTCAACTATAAATATTCATTGTAAAGCTAAAAAAATTTCCTACATGTTGGTTTTTTTATAATTATTAGACATCAAAAAAACTAAATTATTTGTTACACAATAATGATGCAATATTTACCACATTAATAAATGATTTAAAGAAATAAGATTATAATGATTAAAATATTATCCAAAACATGTACAATTCTGAATGTATGATTTTATTTCGACCATGAGTCATCTTATCTTCATCTTTAATGAATTTTTGGACCTTTTGAAACCAAAGATAAGTTTATAATAAAATAATATTTTTCACATTTTCCAAAGGCGCCCCTCTCCTCCCTTATAAAAGGGCACCACCTCTCTCTTCTATTTACACAATTTTGAGCCTTCAATATCGGAAATACCCTGCTCATTTACATTATCAACTTTCCTAGAAACATTATAGAGGTTCTGGTCTCCTCAAAATATCATCTCTTGTGCCTTAAGAGGAGGTTAAGAAGAGGCGCGTCAAAGAAGAGGTAATATCCTTTACCGGGTCTTTCCAATTTATTTCTTCTTCTACTTATTCTTATTTATTTGTTTCATAATAAATTAATAGCATAATTATAACTCATATACTGATATTTTATTATAAATATTAAACAATACTATTTCATCTTCTATCCATCCTACGAAAAACGAAATCATCGCGTGTGCGTACGTACGGAATACTATCTCCATGTCGTGGTGTAATCTGTTTTCCACCACCACCTTAATTGGATGGGTATAGTGGTATAATGAATAAATATATATGGTTATTATAGAATTATACTGATTCTGATATATTATATCATCCAGTTAAATTCAATTCCATAATTATGGGAACGATATCATCGCTCGTGCGTACGTACGGATTACCGTCTCCACGACGCGATGAGATTCATTCTCCATGTTAATCACTCAATAATGATTATAAAGTATATATAATGAATAATAATGAAATATATGACATGATAAATATAATGGATTTATGTATATATATATATATGTCATCTAATTACTTCCATTCAAGTCAATAAGGAAAGGAAAATAGCATTTATGCGTACGTATGTCCTACCATCTTCATGAACGGTGTATTTCATTTCATTTATCTATCTATTATATATATATATATATATTGAAAATATATGATATATAAATAATTATTTACATTATTGAGGTAATTGAAACTTGATATAATTAATAATAATATCAATAACAACAATTCCAAACACGTACGATAAATAAAATGATTTTACCCAAAACACTGCTTTAACATGGAATTTACAAAAGAACGGGTAACGTAAAGTCATAAGTGAACCATATATGATATAATAACAATGAATACAATTCTATAATAATTCAATGACAATATTTAAATCATTATACAAGAGGTTCGGATACGTACGAAGCATATCAGACCTAAGGTAATGGGTATCTTTTCCAATCTCGTTTTTATCTGAGATTGTTTATTCGTAAGTATTTACTAGGGTTATATTTATCATCCATGTCCCTATTTTATAAAAATTATTTCATGTATTTTTAATGTCCTTTTTACCCATTTTTGAATTTTACTACATGGTATGTAAGGAATCTTTCTTTTTTTACCATACAAGGTATTTTTTGACTTTTTCGGCAAAAGTACAAGAAGAATGTTTTTTAACTTATATGGCATGAACAGATTTTTAAGGTTTCATAACACCTTATGAAGCTTACTCTACAATATTTTATAACCATTTTCATAAAAATAGTTTTATTTTAAAATTTCATGGCATTTTGTAAAAAGAATATGATTTTGAAGAAGAAAAGATATTTTCCTCAAGAATTCTTTTCAATTGTTTTATAAAAACCATTTTCCATCTAAAATAAAATTATTTAATATGTGTATGTTTAAATTATAATATATCTATGATTTAAATGGAATCAATTTTCTTATGATGAAATGATATCCATTTTTATATGGATTATGTTATAAAGGGATGATGTTAATGAAACCCATTGTATTCTTTGGGTTATGATGAATGATTATGTTTATTTTGTGTCACAAGTAAGAATGATCTCATTTGGATATGGGTGGGACCTATATCTACCTTTAATAAATTGGGTAAAGATTTTTATCTCATTAGATAGATGTGGCTAGAATGGTAAGTTAATCGAGTTCAGTGATACAGGACTGGAAGGAGGAGTGAACTTGATTCAGAAAGGGACTTTGTCCACTAAGATGGTCTTGGTAGTAATGCCTTGTCTACTATAGAAATCATATCATGTGCTTAATGGTTTTCCACAATTACATGTTTTATTCCCAAACTATTTTATCATGATTGATGTTCTATTATGATCTATTCCTTACGTACTTCCATGTTTTATGTCCTTGATCAAGATTTTGATGTTTAAATATTATGTTCATGTTTTTAAGTTCGAATATATATGGTTTGTTTTATTTTCTCCATACTTACCCTTACTGAGAATTTGAGCTCACCCTTTATATGTTTTCTTTTCCCCAGGATATAAAGAACGGTTTTATGTAAGAATACAAAAGGGGAAGATCTGTATCGGAGATGTTGATGATCTTTCACCATGATTAGAAGATTATGTTCTGAGTTTCCAAAGACACTAAACTATTACGGTCCTTGTGTGTTTGTTTTTGTTATGTATTAAGTATTCCGCAAAAGTAATGTAATGTCCACGTACGCCAAGATTTAGGTGTATAGAATTAATCTTTTTCTCAATTTTATTTCTTTAGTACAAAGCATTGTATTAATTGAAAACACATGTATTATGCAATGGAAAACATTCTAATTTGATGAATACGATTCTCATAACCGATTTGAATAAAAATCATTCAATTTAATTTACAACTCCCCCTTGATAAATTTTTCATCAATATAATAATATTTTCTTTTTATCTTGACCCACTTGAGATTCAAAACATCATCTTATCATATTCTCTTGACCTGGTTGGATTCCAACAAAGTAATTCATCCCTTTGAAATGGTTGACTACATTGTTGATATTATTTTCTAATTATCTTATATTGACCCTATTAAAACAAAAAATAAAAGGATATACAATGTAAGTAAATAAAACATCTAACTAAAGCTGGATATGATATGCAGAGTTTGATCTTTTCCGGGTACGATTGGCCAGAGTTTGACTTTTTCTAGATAAGATAATTTACGTGTACAATATTTTATGGGTACATTATTTTCTGGGTATGAATTTATTTTATATATTATAATGAAAAATAATATTCTACATTAAATCATTACTATATCTTTAGTCTACAACACATTTAAAATCCACACCAATATTTCAATCATCACTATTTTTCAATTCAGCAACATCTCTTACATTTCCTTTCATGCATAAATCATGCATCATAATTTTTTAATTCAACTTGTTGTTTTTATAATGTACCAATTAGAAAAGAATCTTCAAAAAAAAAAATTCATCTCAGTCATAGAGACTCCAATTGTTCACTAGAACAATCACTTCTTTAATATATAATTCAGAGTGAATCTAATTATAATCAATTAATTATTAAGATTCATTCTCATTCAAAACCAAAAAAAAAGTTTGATCAAAAACTTTTATTCCAAGAAAAATTCTTCTTATTATGATAGAATTTAATAGTTAGTATAATTATTTTGAAAACACGATTCAAATTATTTTCAAAACATGAATCTGATTCATTTGAAAAAAATCATCAACGAGATTTGTTCCGTTATAAAATTGAGGCGATTTCCAAACACTTTACATGACATCAAAAGACAAAACTTGAATAGAAAAACACCTTCATCATCTACTTGGTCTTAACAATACCCCATTTAGATTTTTTTTTTCAACCAAGTTTCATAAATCAATGATCATTTTATCCTCAAGAAATGGATTGCATATCAACAATTCTAAACCTATGTGAGAGAACTCATTTTAGGAAACATGAATCCTTAATAGCAAATTCGTGTTGTCCAAAATTAATGATTATGATAAAATCTTCATCTTTGGAATTCCTTATATCTTCTTCAACCTCAGTTTTACTTTATGATGACTAGAATAAAAAATGGATCATTCTTAGAAACACTCAAAAAAAAATATAGAATAGTTCCCTCACAAGACATTGTTGAATTCACAGCTTACTCACAACTCTCTCTTTTAAGTAATAGATTTATGAAACAATACCATTATCTCGATTGAAAATAAAATACAACATTAAGATGAGAGTGGGGATAGAAACACATACCACAACCTTGAAGTTAAGGAGATTGAACACCCACTTTCATCGTCAATTTAGAAAATGATTCTTTCTGTTACAGTTTTGTGAATATGTATGCAACATGTTCTGATGTCAAAAAATATTACAAAAAATATTCATTCTTCACCATATTCTCTTTGATTAAATGAAATTTTATTTCAATATGTTTTTAATGATAATGTTGGATTGGATTTTTGGTGAGACTTATTATGTATTTATTATCACAACCCAAGAGCATGGGTGACTTCACATCAACAAGTATATCTTTTAATTGAGTTTCCATCCATAAGAGTTTAGTAATGGCTTGAGTGGTTGCAACATACTCAGCTTCAACCGTACTGAGAGTTACTGAATTATTTTTATTTGAATACCAAATGAAAAAAAATTCTTTCTCAGAAAGAATAATTTAATAAATGTGGATCTTATATCATCAACATTTCCTACTCAATCTGTATCTAACTACCAAAAAACAATCTGTACTATCAAAGATGAAATACATAATACTGAATTCTATTGTGCCATTAATGAATCTAAGAATTATTTTTCTAGTAATAAGATGTGATTATGTTGGAGAAATATGAAATCTTGAACATAATTTAACAGCATAAACATTGTCAGGTCTTAATGTAGTAAAATACAATAGGACTCCAATCAACTTTTGATACTCTTTCTGATCAAATTATTCTCCTCCACCATATTTTTAAAACTTAATTCCCACTAAAATATTCTTGGAAACATGTTTTAAATAATTTATATTGAACATCTAGAGAAGTTCGTCAGTATATTTTTCTTGGGAAAGAAAAATATCCTTCTTCTTTTGGATGATTTATAACACAAGAAAGTATATCATTTCCCCTAGCATAGACATTTAAAATACATTCTTCATCAATTAAAAAAATCTTTCACAACTTCATTTATCATTCCCAGCAAAGATAATATCATCAACATTAAAAATTAAAATTATGAAATACTATTTACTTTCAATGATATATATATTGCAATACACTCTACCTTTATGGTAATTCATCTTCCTTAATCATGTATCCTATTAAGAATACCATTCCCTTGAAGCATATTTTAGCCTATACAATGACTTATTCAATCTTCACATGTATATTTCATCTTTTACAATACCAAATACACTAGGTTATTCAATATAAATATCTTCTTCAAGATCAACATTTAAGAATTCGGATTTAACATCCATTGGAAATATCTTATAACCTCGTTTTGCAGTTATATCATGAAATATTTTCATAGTTTCAACACTTTCCACTGGAGAAAAGGTTTTATCAAAATAAATTCCCTCAACTCGTGAATACCCTTTTCAAACAAATATTTCTTTGTTTTTATTAGATTAGCTTATTCATTCATCTTGTTCAAGAAAACTAATTTTCTTCTAATGGTGTTTTTATTTTCAAGCTTGGGTATGAGTTCCCATGTATTGTTCTTTTTCAATATAATCCAATTCTTTGTACATGGATTGAACCCATTATGGATGCTAAAAATATTCTTTTACTTCATTCATTTTAACATTTAAATACATTTAATTATGTGTGATAACAAGTTTTGTTCTTTTGATTTGTACCTTTTGATTTTTATCACCAATTATATTCGAATATTCCACATATTTCCTCAGCATATGATATGTTTTTTTAGAATCATCTTCATCACTAGAAATATCTGAGAGCGATTCTTCTTCTTGGGAAGGAATAAAATTATCTATATCCCTATCGGAATTGATTTATTCAACATGATCAAATTCCTAATCTATCTGAGCATTTTTATCTTAAACTACTTTTTTAATTACTTTCACATTAATTGAATCAACAGTTCTCATTATTTCTTAGTTGAAGCATATTTAACCTCTTCCTTCCAGATAAAAGTTAAGAAATATTCCATATACTCCTTTCTGCTCAAATTTTCTAGAGTTTCTACATTTCATCTTTATAACACATGGACTCCCGAAAACCTTCAGTTATTTCAAACATGGAGTTTTTCCATAAAACAATTCAAATAGAGTCATACTTGATTAAGGCCTATAGAAAAATATCTCTAATTATAACAATAGTACTAATGGATTTCCTCTAAAAGTCATGAGAAAGGCCATGCTCATGTAACATGGTTCTTTCTAGTTCCACCAAGATTATGATATTTCTTTCAGTGACACCATTTTTTTGGCGAGTGTTTGGGGAAATATTCTCATCATAAATTCTATGATTCTCGATATAGTCTTAAAATTATTCATTTATATACTCATGACCATTATATGTTCAAAACATATTCACTAAATATTCACATTCCTTTTCATATTTTCTTTTGAAACATTTAAACATTTTCAAGGAATCTGATTTAATATTTATATACCTGACATAAGTAACGAGAGTAAAATAATCAATGAATGTAATGAAGTAATTATCTCAATTCCTTGATTGTTTCTTCATTGGTCCTTATATATATATGAATAAAATAGATTTAGGGGTTGTTTTGAAAAATTTCAACATTCTTATGCACAAAATTTGTAATATTTTTTTTCTAGAAGATAGTGAAAAACCAATTTATTCATCTTGGAATATTAATAATGAATCAAACACTATCCATTTAAGATATCTTTCTCATGTTTCCCAAACACATGTGTCCCAAACTATTATGCCACAATTCAATTTCTACCACCATACTCATATAGCAAGAGTTTGGTATTTCACCAACTTGAAACAAAATTCATTTGTTATGTTGGAATCTTGTGAGAATTTTCCTATATTCTTTACTTTTCACAAAAAAAATCATCTTTCTTGAAGATAACTTTGTTACCATCATCAAACAATTGTGAAATTCTCAGTAAATTGATTTTCATCCAATCAATATACAATATTTTATTAGATTCCATATTTTCTTTTCCAATGATTGATGATCTAAAAACATTAATTTTCAGTTATCATCATTACCAACTATAACTGTTCCTTCATTATAATTGTTCAAATTTTTCTATAACATCATGTATCCATTAATATGAGAAGATAAATCTCTATCAATTATCCCAAGTCTTTCTTATTTTATGGTTTTCAATGCTACTTCAATAAGAAGATCTATTTCACCTTTTTTTTCTTTCATCAATTCCGTCTTGTGATAATTGTTAATAATGTTATGTTTTTCTGGGAACAAAACAAGAAACCATTATGTAATGTGACTATATTTTTTACATCATTTAAAAATAGTTTCTATGTGTTGGAACCAATTTTCTATTTTCACTTCATTCATTTCAGATTTCTTACCTACTACCTTCTCATAATTATTTATTTTGGTAGATTTACTCCACTAAATATATTCGTTTCATATTCTATGGGGTAATAGAAATGTTTTTAGTTAAACCAAAACATATTTTCCATGTGTCCAAATCACCCAAAATACCCTCCATACCCACATAAACAATATTTGCCTCTGAAACCTCCATACAGATTAGAATTGTGAATAAATTTCTCATCCAACTTCTATTAATTTTCAATTAGATACTTCTTAGATTTCCAAGTTTAATAGAATCATGAGTGTTTGAAACCCTTTCAGATCTAGATAATTCTTTTTCCGACATAAGATGTTTTGTAACTTATAAATTAATTACCTTATCTATATACCTAAGGTTTTATAAATTTTTCTTTTTAGAAACAATTTCATTTTTCTTCTCACCCATTGAAGGTAACTTTTGTTTAACCTTATCACATTTCTCATCCTGAGACCATTCACCAAAATCAGTGATAGTGTTTAAGAGATTTTACATTTATATTCATAATTATATTGTATTTGTGGGATAAGTTATAATTTTTTTTATTTTTCATTCAATATCACTTCTAAATTCTCATTATGAATATTTTTTTTCTTCAATATATTTTATCAAATCATCAATATCTTTCACCCTCTTTTATTTCTCATTAGAAAAACATTATTGATTTCTCATTTAAGAACATTAATATTCTATATTTTTTTATTCTCATGCCTTACAATATTTCATAGACATTATTTCAATTGTTATTTCAAAATGTATTTACGTTGAGTTTCTTCTTCTTCAAAACTACTACTTATTAATTTTCCATCATTAATTATTGCAATAAAATTATTTTAAATTCCATAATTAACTATTTTTTCAGATATAGCAACACTGACATATTCATTATAATATTATGATAAAATTATACATATTTTGGATTTAATGAATTTATTTTATTTCCCTATGGGTTTCAATTTTTCTATGTCTCTTTATTTCTTCCACGATCTTCTTGTTTTTATTTCTTCTTCATCACTATCAAATTTATTCTTTCTTGGAGGAAAATTAGCCACAAAGGGGCCAATGCCTCTACATTCAAAACATATCAAGTGAATTTTACCCTTATATTTATTTCTATATCTTTTCACTTTTTTAGAAAACATGGGTAAATTATCATTGAGATATTTACATACCTCACATTCAAAGTCAGAATCACCATCTTCTTCTTCAATAAGAATCCTTAATGATTTTTCTTTCTTTTCATCCATGAAATAAATTTCTCTATAATATTTTTTTTCATCATAGATTTATCTATTCTAATTATATATATAATAAGAGTTCTATTAAAATCATCAAGAGATGATGTTTAAGGATTTCTGTCTTCTAATGAAGAAACTTTTTCATCAAATTAGTTATCTAGGATTATCAATATGTTTTAAAAAGATATAGAGTCATTGAGTTTTTCTCCAAGACATCTGATAGTACTCACTATATCATTCAACCTCATAAAGAAGTCCCCAACAGATTCATTCTCACCCATCTTCAAGACTTCATACATTAATCTCTATATTTGAATTTCTTTTCTTCTTGACCATTGTATTCCCTTCACATATGTTTTTTAATTTTTTTCAATATAACTTTGGCTATAGAAAACCCTTTCACTATTAAGAATTTACTTTTAGAATGTGGTAATAATATATCACTCTTGTCCCTTCCACTATTCACCAGATTTTTCTTATCAACATATGTAAGAAGAGATTGATCATCAATAGGTGCAAACCAAACTTTTGTAGTATAAAAAACATCATAATTAATAGACATAATATAAGAAAGTATTATATCCATATATATATGATAATTCTTCCCATAAATGTCTAGAATACCTTTACTGTTCCCATAGTTAAAATTCCGCATCATCAAATAATAGAGAAGGGAACCTACCTTCTGATACCACTTTAAAGTTCCCTATCAAGATTATTTTATCACTGAGAGGGAGAGGGGATAAATCATAGATAATTTTTTTTTGTTTCTTTTCAATTGAAATAACTTTATCCTGTGGTTAAATATTCAACTCCCTAATGAAAATAATTCAACCAAACATCCATAGGAACACAAAGATTTACATGGTTCATAATTCAATAGAAATAGCTACGTAATTTGTATGGTTCAGAAATGATCTAATACCATACAATCTACTAGAAAACAATCCATAGATTGCAATATGTTTTATATACACATTCAGTCATGTAGAGCTATGAACCAATATCAATATTGACTATGCACCCTCTTATCAAAAATATGGTAATAAAATTTTTATGTAACAACCCATGTAACATGTGATTATTTTCAATTCAATAAATGTATTCAATTCCAACCCCAAATAAGGTTAATAACCTAATATAAATTTTCATGAAAACTCAATCTGATTTTCTTGGGTCTGATTCTCCTAGTCCAATTCCTCCATGTATGATTCTCCTGGATACAATTTTTCCAATAAAATTTTATGATAAAATACATTAGAAATTAATTCGAACCACATCAATCCCTGAATAAAATAAAACAAAGTATGATTTTTCTTTAATATTGGAAACCAAATATGTATATCCCAAAGCTGATTAATCTAACATGATACGATGATAATCTTAATACAAATTAAATTATCTTTCAAAACTTATTTAACAAAATATTGGTACAAATACTTATTCTTCTCTATAAATATTGAAAGATTATCTATCTACTACAATGAACAGTAATCCTTCATCAATCAAGTACAATTTATTTTTCTCCTTTTATAAGTCACCCTTAAGGCCTTTGGTGGGAAACCCAAAAAACATTCCCACTCACAAAAATAATCCTAGATGTAAATTTCTCTAAAATTCTCAAAGCATTATAACTTATTCAACACTTCTTAATGATTCTAAATTGTTCTTCAATATTAATATCCTTTTTCAGACTTTCAATTGAATCTTCAATACGATTCATTACTTGTGTCCAATTTTTCTTATTCATATTTCTTCACTAACAATATTTTAATCAATTGAAAACAAATAAAAGATGAATTGCATACCATTCTAAATTTATAAATATGATTCTCAAAACTTATTTGAATCAAAATCATTCATTTTATTGTACAATTCCCCCTTGAAAATTTATTCAGCAATCCCATTCTCTTTTCTCTTCTCTTGACCCACTTTAGATTAGAAACTTCATATTCTCCTCTTCTCTGGACGCAGTTAGTAGCCTACGAAGTAATTCAACACTTTTCAAATGGTTAAATAAATTTTTTATCTCATTTTATACTTTTATACTAATGAACCATTTGAAACAGCACTTCAAATGACATACAATGTAAATTAATCAAATATCTAACTCATCCTGAATAAAATATTTAGAGTATGGTTTTTGTGGGTATGATTGTCCTGAGTTTTCTTATTTCTTAATATGATCATTTCTGGGTATGATCTTTTCTAGGTATGATCATTTTTGGGTATGAAACGTTTTTATATAATCCAAAGGAAAACATGATGCTATTTTAAATTAGTACCACCTATTTAATCGACACCACCTTTTAAATCAGAACCACTTTTTTAATCGTCACCTCATTTCTAATCTACATCATCTCTTACTTCATATTTCTTCTATTAAGCTTGAAATATAAATTCTCAATTAAACTCATGATTTGATGAGAAATAAAAATTAGAGAAGTGTATTTACAATTAATTTATTGTAGTCATAGATACGAAGATTATTCACCAAAACAATCTCATCTTTCATATCATATTCAGAGTGAACCAGATGACAATAAATTTATAATTATAAAATTCTCCCATCCTACAACCAAGGAAAGTTCAATCAAAAACCTTTTCTTCAAAAATTGAATGTTCTCAATATTATGGAATTTCAAATAGAGTTAAATTCTTTTGAAAATACAAGTCATAATATTTTCAAAACATTGATATGATTATTTTAAAAAAATTCCTTAATTAATTTTTTCCCATAAAAAATGTGAGTTGATTTCCAAAAACATCCATTGAAAACTATAGAATAAAATTTATTATAAAACACTTTCATCACCATATTGGACCTTATATATTATATAGATTAGATTTTTCACCTCAATAGTATAGGTGGTTCAGGTTTTAAAGAAAATAACCAGCATCCTTTTATTTGGTGTGCATTTTTGAAGGACAAATATCAATACATTTATTTTGGGTTGGATAAAATTTGAAATAGAAGGTTTAATATTATTTTGGAGAGATACCTTATAATGTATGGTAATTGAAATTGATTATGTGATGTTCGAAATAGGATATTCATTACAGATTGTTTAGAATCTCATAGATTGATTGATTATAGCTTATGGATATCTATACTAGAGATTCATGATTGGTTCTGTGATATAGCACACAATGGATTTATTTTTGTTTAAATGAAATTTGACGCATTTAATTTTTCTCAAATAATAGAGTTTTTTAATAATTATTGATGTGAATTTTGTTCATGATGTTTTATTTTATATAGGTTTTCTTAGAAGAGGGGATATGATTTTTTAAGAAGTAAATTGAATAACCATAAGTTATTAAATAATATGAAGTTTGTCTTGATGTGGATTTTCAAAAGTGGATGTTAATGTTTTATTCTATACAATATAATATACTTTTGAATGATGTTTCTATGAGTATAATTATTAAGACAATGTATAATAAAATGATAAATATAATTCATTTTGAAAACATAGTTATATTACTAATAAAATGGATGAGAAAAATTCATAATATTTTTAATAGTAGAAGAGTGTTGCACCTATAATGGAATGATCTGTATGCTTCCAACTATAAACTACTTTTAGGGGGATGGATAAGAGTAGTTGAGTCCAACTTTTTCTTTCATGAGTTAGTAGTCTATATATTTTTTGTTTTTTTTAATTGATGTTTTTTATTTTCCATTTTGATACATCATGATCACAACATATGGCATTGAAATCCAAAAAATAATATAGTTTTATTTCTTATTCATATTTCTAATGCATGTTCTATGCGATAAAAGAAATCATTCAATGAATCAGAATTCATTATAAGAAAATAAATCTTATAGATAAATTGGAAAAATATGAATTTCCATAATTTATTAAGACTAGGATAAGGAAATTGATAGAATTCATGGACACTATTATTGTATTTAGAGTAGTGTATATCGTAAAACAAACCACATGAGGATTGAAAAACCATATAACCATTGAACCTCATTCCATAAAGTGGGGATTTAGAGTAAACATCACACAGATCAAACATTTCATTAAAATATTGAACATCATTCTTCGAAATGGGGATTAACATGAGACATAAATGGGACCGATGGAATTACTTTGAATTCATTAGGATGAGTTTAAGGAACATAATAGCAGAAGATAACTAGATTTAATGAACACTATGTGTGTTGGATTGTGTTTGATTTATTCAGTTCATCTATGTATATACACTATTTTTGTAGTTAGGTACCCTAGGTCATCCAAATCTAGTATAGATAATGTCCTCTCTGCTACCCATTCATTCGGACACACACAAACATAAACATTCATGAATCAAAATTGAATCAATAAAAACATTAATAAATAATGTACACTGATTATATATATACATATATATATATATAATTCTAATGTGTATCTCATTCAAAGTAATTTATTATATCGATGCATTTATTGAATAAATCCAAAAATTACCCCTAGAACATATAGTAGAGGACTTCAGTATTTTCATGCCTATCTAATAGCATGACATATCTCAGTAATGTCGAAGAGGTCAAATAAAACCTTACTTATCCATGTTCTCACCCTCCTCATAAGTTATCATTTTTTTAAACAAAATAATTAATTTATATAATAAAAATGATTTTTTTGTTTCCAATACTGTATTATTAATTGATTTTCTAAAATATAAACTTATATATTTTATAAAATAACTTTTTATAGAAACGCATGCTTTTTATAAAAAAATATTAAAAAAAATAGATGAATATTCAATAAATTACACAATCACATTAATGAGGATCATAAATGTATAATGAATTTGGAGACTAGGTAAAAAACTATATAATTTCGTAATATATCATCAACATATCCAATAATGAACTTAAAATTTAGTTCTCCTCATAAATATACCAAACATAAAACCATTATTATTAAAATTTGGAGAAGAAACATAAGAAAGAGTAATATCAGATGCTCAATAAGGGTATGAAATTGGTATTTTAATGTTTATAAAATAATCATATAAGAGTAAGGGTATAAGAACATGATAATAACCATTGAAAATGATACCTTATATAACAATGATTATAATCATGAGACATGTAATAACACTAATTAGTTCAATTAAATGGGTCAAAATGGAATCAAAGTACCTGATCCAAGAGTGCATAAAATTTCTATAAGATGTAGATTTGTGGTATATATATATAATAATAGAAACTATTATGTTGAGGCTACCATGAATTACATTTATAACTTTTTATGCATTGGATAAGTACCATTTTAATAGATTTGGTCTTAGAATAACCTCCCATGAACCATATTTCAGGCTTTAGATAACATCCAACGTACCATATTTTGGGCTTGGGACAACCTCTTATGTAACAATTGTTCTCATATAAGATTAATCATTACCAAATACTTTAGTGGGATATATTGGTCATTCCCATAACATGTAGAAAATCATACATATGTATGCCAAAATTTATATAACTTTAATCATATAAGAATACTTCAAAAGAAATGGGTTTCATAGTCATTACATATTTTCCTCAATTAATATTCCATGGAAAAGGAAGTGGGATTTATAATAATTTTATCTTTATATAAACCATTGAAAAAATTAGGTTTCATAAAAACAATGTCATTATTAACCTTGAACATTAAATAAAAGAATAATATTGATATCCTTTTATTATATCCCAAATAAGTAATATGCAATATCAAAGGATTCCATAATAGAAAAAAATGTATTTTTAAAGAAAAATTACATGTAATGTTTCATGAGGAAAATTAAATTTCTTTAAAAATAACTTTATAAAGGAAGATTGAATGAAAATAAATATCATGATGGTGGGAAATTTAGTTCAGCTCCTAAAAGTTAAATTAATGATTCATTTCACAATTTTACTAAAATCCAAATGGTAATTTTTTTTAAAAAACAGGAAGTTTATATTAAATACATTTTCTAAAATGTAAACAAATATTTTTTAATTACTAAATCATTTAATAAATGATAAAAATATAATTTTTTTTAGAAACATCTATTTTAGAAGAAAAAGGGATTTTTAATAATGAGATAAATAAAGAGAATTTATCTTAAAAAAATGAACATTTAAACATTGGTTACATAAAGAGAGGAAAATTAAAGGAAATAATGTGTTCTCCTAACATAACTAAAGGATATAAAAATTATTGATTTTTGAGATATATTTCACAGTATTTCTTCATTGGAATCTTAATCCTAAAAAATCATGATCAATGATGAGATTGAGACATAAAAATCATACTACTTTGGTACCATTAAACGTAATGAAATAATAAAAATAAATGAAACCTAGAATATAATTTAAATAATGAAATTCTTGATATAACATGTTAATGGTTCGATATATGCACTAACAAAAATAAATGAGTGGAAAATTTGTATATGAATCCCAGAAATAAAAGAGAGTTGAGAAATCCCTTACCATATATCTTGATTACTTCATACACAATAAAAAATTACAAAAAAATATAATTTCGTTATATACCTATAAATAAATTATAAATATATATATCATGTCTTAGGTGATCAACTTATGACATTTTATCACCCTTTTATTTCTAATTTCTTGTTATAGCTACGTTTTGAGAAATATCATCTTTATTTTTAATGTATGTATTGATATGTTTTCTTGGTCCGTTTACATTAATCTTGGATCCATAATCATCATATTCTTAAAAATTATTTAAATATTATATATATTCAGTATAAATATATTTAGATAAATAGTTTATGTATAGATATAGAAAATAAAATACACCATTGATGGGGAAAGTAATTTGTATTTATACTGGTATGTTTTTTCCTTTTTCATGATAGATAAAATGAAATGTGGTAAATAATTTATTAATATTCCATAATAATTTCTATTTCATATATATCATATATTTTTATTAAACCCATCATTATTTCCTTACATGAAAAGTGTGAATGAATCACATCACTTCGAGAGGTGGAAGCCCACCATATAAACAAGCAACGTTAAAATATTTCAAAATAATGGAATGTAAGTAGTTATATGTGATATAAAAATAATATACATATAATAATATTAAAAATAAAATATATGATTTTTTTCCATCATTATATATACTGATGAGTTATTTTAATTGAAAATGAATGACATAAGTTCATGAGGTGATAGTCCGTCATGCACACAAATGATGATTTCATATTAAATTTGATAGATTTGGAGATGTTTTTTGGACATTAAATTAACATGTAAACATATATGTTTATTTTATAGACTTATGTTGTTATATATTCATAGTTTAATGAAAATTTATGTAGGTGGAGGAATAAAGAAAATTAAAAATATCATCGAAAAACATTTCATCTTTTTCTATTAACCACATTATCTTTTCACCAAATTACCTAATAGGTTTGAAATATGAAAACCCCAAGGATTCTAGGATGATATGAGGGATTAAATGAAGTTATTTGTGTAGGTAATGGCTGAACCAATGGGGTTTGAAAGCATAAATAGGGGAGGACATTGGGTGGCCTTTTATATGTTAGCTGTGAGGAACACCTGTAGTTTTTTAATATAATATCATGTGCCAATATTTTTTACATTTCAAAAGGATAAAAAATTAAACATTATGTTTATTAGAAGAGACAAGTTCTAGATAGTCCCAAAAAATTTGTTTTTGAAACTTAATTTCATGTAAACCCTGATCATTGTAGTTTAATCTCTAGTAAACCCATTTTGATCTTAACATTAGTAAATAATTTTTAATATTTTTAAAATTAAATATGGTAAAAAAACTAGTTGACCAAATTTGATAATAAAAATAGTCACGAATAAAAATATTTAATCCATTTTTCATGCTCCAATTCACATAATTCTAAGAATTAAATTTATAATTAATACAACTGATGTGATGATAAAACCAGATTTCAAAGAGAAAATGCTCAAAAGTTTAAAATATTTTCATATAGAAATTCATTATTAAATTTATTTCATTTTAATAAATTGAATTGAGATATATATAATAAGGAAAATATTTCTTTTAAAACCATTTATTTTTTCATTTTAATATAATTAAAAAAATAACAATTCTTAATAGAAACTAGTATCTTCACTACTCATCAAAAACAGTTTACTCCAAAAATTATAAAAAACTCACCTAAATGAAAAATTGTAAATAAATATTTTGAAAACTAATTTTTTTAAAAAATAAATTTTTTAATACTATGAAAAATGAGTTTCAAAATAAATGTGTTAAAGGTGAAAAAACTGATTTTTAGAAAAATATATTTTTAGCATAAAATTTTATTTATTCTTATCATTTGTCTAGAAACTACATAAGATGAATGTATAAAAATTTATTAAATAAATAATATATAAATTTTATTAATATAATTCACCATTTTTTTATAATAGAGGCAGAGCACATTTTTTTGCATAAAAATTCACTTCAAAAAGAGGTTTCCTTTATTTCTAAATTGTATTCTCATTTCTAATTAATACCTCACCAAGAAATTAATATTATATACATTATTAAACCATATATTAACATTATGATTTCAATCTTATTAATACAAACCATTCCAATGTCTGGGTAATAAATATAAAATTAATTAATAATATATTTATAGTACCTCTTGTTTCTTTTAAACATGTAGTTTCATGTAATGTAGAATATCCTAATGATTAAATTAATTTGAAAAATAATATCACAAAATCCAATTGTGTTATATTCATACACCCATAAATATAAAATGTCATCGTGATTTGAAACCGTTCATATTAAGGATTGGTTTAACATTTGAAAATCCTATGATGGGAAACCCACATAATAAAATTGGTTAATCAAGCATACTATTGAAAAGATAGAATGGGATGTGTGAAGGTCATCTGGAACAACACATACTATGTTTAAAAAAAATATAACATAGGTGTGAAGTGGAATAATATACTTTGAAGATATAACTAACTCCAAAATACTACTTGAGAGTGTTAGAGGACATGGTCAGAAGAAACTTATAACCACAATTCCATAAACCAAAGATGTGTTAAATGGACATTTATATCATAAAAATGATGATAATATGGAATTTTTTTTATTTCAATATATTTTTAATAAACATTTGAAATTTTTATGATAAGATATAGTTACATTATATCATTTAATTTAATAATAGCAATCTCATCATTTAGTTATTATTTGATCAATTTCAACAACATATATTACACATAGAGATGAATATTTCATACATTAATCCCTAATTAAGATCAAAAAATGAATGAGAATTCATTCCATATAACTCTTGTTATTATCTATAACTAAATCATTAGCAAACTATTTGTATAAATTTTAATATTGTGAAATAATACTTTAGTCTTTATAACCTCATCGAAAATTCAACATAATCAATTTCATATATGGTTAACCTTATAATCCTTAAAAAATATAATATATACAAATAAGGTTAATAAATTTCTTAATATTAATCAAAAAAATGTCATTAATTAGCTCTTGATTATAATATACCAAATATGTGAACAACATCAACATATATTTTATTGAATCATAGTAATAACAAAAATTAACATAAAATCATAATGAAAACATAAATAGCTATGATTTCTTGAGTAAAAGCACATATTATTGAATATATTCCATAAATACAATAATGATGTAAACTCGATCAATGATAACATAACTTACTTTTTCTAAAATTTATTAACTAGTTCCAAGGACATCAATACTATCCAATTTACATTATTCATATCAAAAAAGTCATTATCCAAAATGTTCACTATTTTCTAAACATATTGAACATTTTAAGGGCTATCTCCCCATAATCAAAACACGGCCTTACCATTATGTCAATTCTTTAGTTCATCAACACCATTAACCATATTTTTTAATATCTTTAATAAAAAAAATATATTGTTCAATCGTTATATATTTCATGATTCATATTTCATAATTCTTGAATTCCAACACATAAATACTTCACGAATCAAAGCTCTATCTGATACCATTAACTTGGTTTTATAATTTTATTCCTTAATACATCATTCCTAAAATATAAAACATAGATCATATATTAACAATTATTAGCCAAAATTTAATCATTATTATCACATTTAAAATAAAATGTCATATTAAAACATCCCATACCTTCCATATCCCATTTATATTTTCATCATAATTTTTAGTATAACCATTACTCATACCACCTTGTTGTTTCTAATCATTTCCTTCCCCCCCTTAGAAAATCACATCCAATAATTCCCATACCTTTGACTTTTGAAACATTCCACAATAAATTATATTATAATAAGGCCATTATTCTAATATATTGAGTTAACAAAACATTTTATTGTTTCTATATAATTTCATAGATTTTGAACTTATTTTCCATGCTAAAAAACCCATTAATATATGTAATACACTTCGATGTTGTTAACACATTCCTGAAAAATATGAAACCGAATATGCATTCCTCTAGAGTCTTCACCACAGAAACTATCAACAACCTCTATCATTATCTTATTTTGGGAGTAATAGAGTTAGTTAGGTTATAATTTTTTAATGATATAATATAATGATAAATTATGAATAATCAAAATATCCTTCTCAGAATTTTTCATCCTATTGGATTTATCATTAACACATTGACTATCAAATTCAATGTTAATCATTTTTTCTCTGGTTCCCACCCTTATCTAAAAAATATCATAGTGTGAGATATGATAATTATAGTTGGAATCCACATAATCAATAAAAATAACTCTTTGGATAACTATATCAAGACATCCTAATTTTAATATATGAAACCTTATGTTTATCCTAGTTCATTCATTTTAATTATTTAAATCCATCATTATGGAATGAAAATAGATCATGAATTTCCATACAATATCCCCCCGAAGTGTCAAAAAAGGTGTGGAGTGAGGCCATTGTCTTCCAGTAGGTGACGATCAAGTCTATTTAAACAATACATTTTAAGATTTATTACCCTTATGTACATATGTTCTAGATCCACCAACACTTTTCTTATTGAAAAAGAGATGTAATTTCCTAGAAACCACTTATGTAATACTAAAACAAATTCTAGGAAATTTTCATATACTTTAACTCATACTTAGACATTACATGATATACATCCCTAGACATATTCTTATAAATACTCTTAGGGATTTCAATTATATTTCCATTTCCCAGTTTTTAAATTTTAAATAATCATTCTGGTGATACCAACTATAGAAACCCCGAAATCTTATAATAAGATATTACTTTTCTATATGAATATCCAATACATTAGAAAAAACACATGCCTAATGATCGTTAAGTTATGATGAATTTGGAGACTCGACACATACTATTCTATATTGGTAAATTTTCTTCCACATCCGTTATAACAATATTACCATTTTCTAAAATTAACACATTCAAACTACCTAAAACTTTTATTCATAAGCTATAGAAAGAAAATATAAGAGTCTTTGAGCTCAGATGCTTAGTACGGTTATGAATGTTGGATATTAATGATCACATAAGAATAAAATGAGAATATTTCTATGACAACATGGTATTAACAATTAAAAAACATAACATACATATCTATGATCATAATCTTGAGACATGGAATAATGCTTGGTTGTTAATAAGACATAACACATAAAATAATCAAAGAATATGATTTATGAGATCATAACACTAGAATAAAAAAAGATTTGTGGTTTATAAATAATCATTGAAAATATTTTTTGAATGATACCCCCAAGACATATATAACATGTTAGACTTGGTGTTACCACTCATGTACCTACATTTATCTTACGATAAACTCTCATGCACCATCTTTCAGGCCTGGGTAACCACTTGTGTAAAACCATTTAGGCTTAGGATAAATACTCGTTTAATCTCTATAAGAACAGGCATAACATCTCATATACTATTTGAGTTCAAAAAATATTACCCATTACCCAATTAATCTGTGGGATATATAGGACCACCCTATCTTGTGTGGAAAATCCTACATACCTGTTCCACAAAATAATAAAAAATACATCAAATTTTAACCCATGAAATTAAATGGTTCCATAGGAATTTCATAATTTCCTCAAAGAATGCCCCATGGGTAAAATAATAGGATTTCATAATCATTTTGTCATTATATATCATGTGGAATAGGAATTGGATTTATAAAAAAAATTCACAATAAACATAAACAATTCAATGAAATAATTAGTGTATTATTCTTTAATTATATCCCAGATATATTATAAGTAACATCAAATAATACCATCTTATATAGAAAGTGATTTTGAAAAATCACTTTGAATGTTTCTTTTAAAAAATAAAATTTATTTTAAAATAACTTTTTAGAAATAAAAATTCATAAAATATTTTGAAAATTGTATCCTTTGATAATAACCTTAAAAACTTATAAAGGAATATTAAAAAATGATTTAGAAATTTTCTTGAGGAATATTTTATTTCATTAAAAACAATCCTAAAAATATTAAAAAAATTCAACAATGTATTTTTTCAAAATAAGATTATACCATATAGTGGAATCTATAATGAAAATAATTGTGTTGATGGAGGGAAATTATGTTCATTTCATATAGGTTAAAACAAATATTCCTTTCTCATTTTCTTTAAAATAAATACAAGATTTATTTTGGAAAATGAATTGAAGATTACTGTAAAATTTTTTATAATAAAATCACTATTACAATTTTCTTTAACCAATTATTTGAATAATTTGGTAAAATATTTGTGAAAACATTTTTAAAAAACATGGTTTAGAAATAAAAAGGGTTTCGACTGAAGATAGAAATAAAGATGATTTTTCTTAAAAAAAATTCATTCACTATTGAGTATATAATTAGTGTAAAATGAAGGGAAAGAATTTATTACAATGACATAACCAGATGACATATAATTTCATGAGTTTCATGAGATAGATCATATGATTTCATCAATGGAACCATAAACAAAAACAATCCGAATAAGTAATGAGATAGTTACATAAATATCTTACCATTTAGGTTATTTAAAATCTTATTTCCCTTAGAATAATAACACTAAATTAAACATATAATATTAGTAAAATAATAATATTAATGTTATAAAATTTAAAAGGATAAGTATATACAGCACAAAAAAAGAGTGGGTAATTTTTATATATCTCTCCTAAATTAAAGATAGAGTTTAAATGACTTACCTCACATCTCGATGTTATTCGTAATCATTCTAACCTTATGTTTTATTAATATATGTGGATTATAAATATATTATATAATAATAAAAATATATAAATATATAAAACCATATATGATTTAATTATTACCTTTTATTACCTGTTTATTAACAATTTAATGTTAAAGTAACATTTTGGGGAGTAATAGCCTTGGTTTTTTTCTCTAGTTTTGGTTGTTATTTTCATTACTCCTTCATGGATTATGGTTAAATAATCCAAAAGATGTTAAAAATTATAGAAATATATCAACTAAATAGTATATCTATATGTATATATTTAAATTAATCGATATGATTGAAAGATAGAAAATGAAATACACAGTTTATGAAGATGGTAGGTTTTACATATGCATAATGATAATTAAATTTTATTGAAGGATTACAATAATGAAATTTTCAATAAATAATTATTTTCATGCAATAAATATCAAATATTATCATTAGTTCTATCCTTATTAACATTAATGTAAAGCATGTACCCACTATAAATGGAAAAGATGCCTTCATACATAAAGATATAACATGATAATCCAAAACATCCTACCATATTCTATAACAATTTCTCAAAGAGGATTTTAAACCAAACCTCCATTTCCTATGATGTGTAATCATGTATTACTACACTATCAAGTCCTTGTATAGGAAAACCTAAAATTACTTTTAGAACAACCTCGAGCCGAAATCCAAAGAATGGAATGATAAACCGCCACATCCAAGGACACCTTGCCTTCTATGGGGACACAAACATATACCTCATAATTTTTACATTGGAATATATTCCCCACCATGTCTAATACATTTTTATCCCAAAAATACATTACCATCACATCAATCCCCACCTTAGGTGTTTCTTAGTTTTCACCTCACCCAATAATTTTCACCCACTACAGAAAATGATCCATTCATTTTTGACACCCAGAGAGTAGAGATGATCACTGAATTCTCTCCCTCACTTCAGTGAAAAAAACATTAACCATATACCACTCTAAACATCCAATAATGAAACCTTAAAAATTTAATGACTCACAATTTCTCCAAAAACCTCATTTAGAGGATGCTGGTGGTAAACTATCAACCACACTAATTAAATTTAAAAATAGTACAACATAAAAACCTCAAATAAGGTATTTAATCCCACTATAAGAAAAACTTATGTAGATTAGAATATAGATAATGGTTCTTCAGTGTCCCCAAAATGATGTCAAGATATAGGAAATGATCATATTGAGATTGGATGTACACCACGATGTCACTGACAAAACCACCTCAAGTAGTTAGGAAAACTATATAAATTAAAATTCACAAGCATAACTAACCAAAATAATCTCATAATCACCCAACCACCATAAAATAGGAAGGATTTGTCATAAAAAATCACCCATTCTTCAGGAATCTTCTTCAATAATTCGTTTACCAATATTATAGTTAGCACAACATCAACCACACCACCCATGATCTTCTAGAACAAGCTAAAAATATGATTACATCATAGAACAAAATGTCACGTGATTTCATTAAAATATTTAGTGAACATAACTTTTGTACCCACATGTTGTACATCACCAGTCTTAGGAACAAATACCCACTTACCCAATAAACCTTACCTCCTAGTCCAATAACCTCATTCAACTTAAGGAAATATCAATGTTTCTACAAAACAACCCAAACCCAATTATAAAAAGAAGCTCAGTAATGTCAACACCCCCAACCCTAAGATGCACTTCCAAATTAAAATCCGTCATAAAAAATTTTTAACACCTGTTTTATCCACCCAAATTAAACATTGAGTCCATCTTTAAACATTATAAAAATAGATGGGTCCAACAAAAAGAGAATCCTTTATATTATAAAGATGAAATAAGAACCAAACCCAAGAAATCAGAGTATTCCATGAGAAATAAATAAATTTATAAAAATAAAATTTACCCAAACTCGATGTTACCCATTGTGCATTGGTTCCCCCTCCAAATAACTCACTCGTTCTTTACATCACAGGGCTCATGAATCACTAGGCTAACATTCCTCAAGGCTACCATTTAATTACCAATAAATTTACACAACCCAATTAACATATCCACAACCATTTTCCTTCTAACTTAGACATCTAGGGAAAGCACACACTAGTATAAATTCTCTATGTATCACTACAAGGAGATCGAACCCTACAGATGTCCTCAATCTGATAAAATTATAGACACCCTGACCAACCCCTCCTAGATTACATCCTCATTGTTAAAATCAGACAAATACGATAAAATTAGAGTCATGATTATCATCAAAGGTGTTTTTTTAGACTATAAAAAACAATCAAATCCCCCAAAACTCCCTACTCATTGGTGGCAGTCCTATGTCTTACTCAAACACATGATTCCTAACACACAAAAACCAAAAGATTACTCTATGATCCATGAACAACACAACACAACCACAATGAAAAACATCATAATCCAAGGAAACCATTCAGAATTACTTACATGAACCCAAACATTCATAGACTACAAGAGATACCACATCCATAATACAAGAAAACATCTCAGAAATGAAAGGCAACAACCCTAAAAAATGTAAAAAAAAATCATTTAACCACACATAGAAACCTATCAAAATCCTCGTGACCCATCACTAATATCTCCACTAGGAAAATATCAAGACCAAACCACCCATACAAGGATCTTGATAAAAAAACCAAGGAATACCCATTTCCAACATCTCGAGGTTCCATAATTTCCCATTTCCCTTTTTAATTTAAAATTTACCATTTTAGGGATGATGATTCATATTTAGAAATCCATTTCTTACCCAGTATTTGAAAAATAAATCCCATTTTTATTCAAATAAAATTTCAAAAAAAAAAACATTAACAATAATTTAAATGGAAAATCAATTGGCATAACCCATAGATAGATTAGTACAAAACTAACATAAAATCTAGGGAACTATCATCAACAAGAAACATATAGATGACTAATCCTTATTATGTTCCTAGAATGATGGAGTAACCCACACATCCTCTATTTTAATATTAGTTCAAGAGATAAATCCTCACATATAAATAACCTGATATCAAACTTTAAAACACCAGATGGTAATATCAATCAACTGTAAATGAAAAAAACTAATAAATCAATCCCCACCCCTAGAAACATTGGTTTTTCCTCATATATATTGGGTAAATCACCCTGGCATGGGGACATTACCAATCCATGACAAGATCATAGTCTCCTACAAACCTTTAACCAAATAGAAAAAAATGTATTCTCTCTACTACCACTTTGTAATGTCATAGCCCAGGTTCCACTCTAACTAGTGCCCCACGCTGGATCAACACATGACTGCAAGCATGCCTCCACACACATGATATATTACCAAATAGAAGCACATTTCTATGGGGAGACTATACAAACATGTCATAGTAAAATAACAACTGAAATAGTAAAAATAGTGTTAAAAAAGTGAATAAAAATGGAAAACAAATTGTAAACGTTATCAAGTAAAAATGTAACACATCATATAAAATGACGATGAGTACACTCTGTGTTAGAAAGTCATAAAAATATACTCCCCAATACCAAACCCACCAAATAACCTGAACATAGTCATGAGTCCCAAACCTATACTAGTATCCCATTTTCCAACCAACTTTCCAATGTATAAACCAACACCAGGTCATTATCTAGAACATGTGTCCAAATTAATATAACTTCTAAATTGGTACCCATGTTCTATGGTATCCCATGATATGTTTGAGTACAAGTTATTAGGCCATCAACAATGGTGTATATGAGAATATCCAATCTGTACAATAGGGTATTATGATAAAAAATAGTCCAAAAAATAAATTCTTATCATGAGAACATGTTTTAAAATAACAATTTATTATTTATCTATTTACCACTTTATGTTCTATCATATCTCCACTATAGGAATCTAACAATTATTTCCACATGGGAATTAATCTGTCCATTAACATAATCAGGTGTATCATAGAGAATTAGTCTGAGTACCCTACCATATATCTTAGGGGTTATAGGTTGGAAATCAAGGAGCCTCATTCCATGAATCGAACTATGATCTAGTAAAAAATTTATATTGATCGAAACCACTAGGTCAAAATTTGGAAAACAAATAGAATTATTCCCTGAATAATGTTGGGACTCAGATCCCTATTTCTCACCATCCTAACCTTGATATGGAATTCCATTTCCATTCCTTGGGTTCAAGAGAATAATTACTTTCCCAAAAAAATAATTGTGCATTGGGGGACCTAGATCATTAGTTCATCACAAAGAAAAAAGAGAGTGGATCATCAGTCCAACATATAAAACCAATATTCATGGGTAAAAAACAAAAATAATGAGAACATGAATCCAACTATGAATCAAAATGTTTTGTCTAACCAACCCTCAAACATTCCCACAATAATAATATCTATCATTGTCACATTAGTAATCAAATCCAAAAATCATTAATCACGATTAATTTACCCCAATCCCAAAAGGCATTTCAAACAAAAAAATCATAATTAAATCTAATACCTTTTAAACATTTCATAACAATTTTTTTTTAAACCAACCTAAAAAAGTGTATTTCTCTTAATAATAAAAACATAGCCACAACCACCCATTTCCATCTATTTATTAAAATAAACAACCATGGAATTTATACCATTCTAAACCCCAGACATAAATAAAATTCCATTTGAAATCCAATAAGAACTAATTTTAAAATATTGTTTGGTCAATAAATGCATACTCAAACATTAATCAAAATAAAGAAAATAATTTAGTTCACTGAAAAATATAACTAGATAAATATCAAAAACATTACCTTTAATCCATTTCAATATCCCCTTAAACATTTCAAAAATATATAACCTAACCATTTAAATTTATTCTATACCCATACTCATATACCAAATTAAAAATTAAACCCCATTCACATTCATAATTACCAAAAATCTAGTTTTACCTATTCATCTCACAATTTATAATGGTTGGCCTTTTCCAAGGGTAGCCCTAGGTTCGGTATCACATCATCAATGAACCCTAAATGGGCATGTGAAGGGTCCCACACCACAATCTAAGGCTAAAAGGTACTTATCTTATTTAATGACATTAAAATGTAGAAGGAATATTTTTTTCACAACTAAGTACACATATGAGAATATTAAGACAATGATAAAAATCATTATAACCACCTACCTCACAATAATAGAAAATATATCAAAGATTCAGGGAATTTCATTCGTGTTAAAATGGACTCAAATTCCAAGTGGAAGAAAACCCTAAAAAACAAGGCTATAGAGACTCAAAAGGTGATGAAACAACAAAAAATGTGATTTATATAAAATGAACAGAAACATAGTAAGAGACTTATATGAAAATTTTATTCAGACTAAACAACACTCAGAACACATAAAAAATCTGGAAGAATCTTCCATGTAGGATATAAGGACTCCTTTTTCATTACCCTAACCATTAGGTCTTGAATGGGGGATAAATTCGGGGAATAAATATATATGATTGAGGGGGAAAATAATAAAAAATCACTTATAATAAGATACATGGCTTCCCCAAATTGTTAGCCAAACCCTGCCCTATGTATGTGGTTGTCTCTATCTAAGAGGAACTCAAGCCACTTGGTTTCCCTTAACACCCACAAGGGTTTAAAAACAAAGTGGTGTTCATTCTTTCTTTACATTCAAAGAGGATCTCAAGTCATACTCTCTCATAAGAAACCCAACATGGGTTTTCTTAATAACGAACACCACTTCTATAGGTTACATGTTTATGGAACACAATTACTATAAACTGTGAACCATATATTCTGTCAACATTTCTTGGCCTCTAATCTCATTTTTCAATTCCCAGAATTTCTGGAAAACACGATAAGCATGTTTTAATCCAAATAAACATTCCATATATTAAAAAATTCAATCTAGGACATATATTACCTCTAGCTCAAGAGCTAAAAAAATTGTTTCCCAACTTATGCATTGGGATATAGACATGCAGTGTAGTGGAAGATGAAGTATCATAATCATCATATCAAGGATAGATTAGGGTAAGAAATGAAGGAGAAATAGAATTTTTAGGTTAAGGATTGAAGTTATATAGATACAAAATATCATAAAATAATAATATATGATAATTATAGCCACAATATGATAATGATATAGGTATAGTTGGGAACATCCCTAAGTATGATGTAGAGAAGGAAAACGTTTGGTAGATCATATGTCTTCTTGAAAGTCTTGGTGTGAAGAAGTATGATAGGTGCTACTTCAGACTCTAGTTGCATCGCTTCCTGATTTTCCTTGTTGTTGGCCCTCACATGTTGGTGGAAGAGTGATGAACTCTATTATAGATGAATATCCATAAAATATATTTTATAATGAATTATATCAGGAAATAAAATATATATCCACATGAAAATATTAGAATTATTTTTCTCACTAAGCGAACCATATGAGGTAGCCCTATCTCTCACAGTCACCGATCATTATAAAATATATTCATCAATAAAATTTATTAGATATATTTCACAATCTACATAATTGAAATAAATATAAATAATCATCCAATCATAGAAAAAATAATAACTAATATTTATACAATAACAAAAATATATCTAGTAGGGGATAAATGATATGTAAGCCTGAAGTTGTATGATATATGGAGGGAATACAAAATTAGTTTGAAAAAATAATACCCTCCATGTGGAAAGATAAAATTTTCACTTTTATCCATCCATAAGCTAAATTAATATACAATGAAAATCCAATAACTCAAATGGTAACATTCAACTACTAGAATTTATGTAAATTCGGTCTATATATCCATATAGTGTTCATATATTGTGAAGAAGATAAATTATACAAGGATTTCACTAAATTATCAATTATTAACAACAACAATATAATCCTGGTAAGGATATTTTCAAATCAATTATTGAATAAATATTTTATTTTTGAATTTATTATAAATGAATCAAAGAATTATCTTTTCTATATCATTTTGAAGACATTCATGTTATCCACATTGAAAATATATATGCTAATTTGTTTCACGATATTTTAATAAATATGGACATATAAAGGATGTAACATTAATTGATGATGAGGTTTTGACACTATGAATTTTTATCCATGAACCTTTCCCGATAATTTAATATGGTAAACTCACATAGACACTAAATGTTTATTTTTAGTAGGAATGTATCTTTATGATATAAGAGGAATCAGATTTAATTTACACGTTTAGAATCCCAAACCGTCTTCAAGTCTTCCCAAAAAGTTAAAAGTGTTACTACACATTTCTCATGGGGGTTAGTGAGGTTAGTGATGGTTCTGAGCTTAAGGTATGAGACCATCTCCTTATAATAATCACATGTAGGGGTACAAGGGTGTGGGACCCACCATATAAAGCAGCGGGTTTTCCTAGGTGGTTCTCAGAGGTGGTACTGCATGCCCACAACCTTTACCACCATAGTCTTATGTAGGACTTGTGTACATATCCCATAAGGTGTAGACACCCCTATACAAGGCACCTATACACACCATCCCTACACACTAGAAGCTCCATGCAAGACCCCCTTCATAGCACTAAATGTCCTTCCACCCATGGGTGAAGTACCTGCATTGGGTATCTTTTCCATGGACCTATGTTGGTTATATCCTTTGACCATAGTCCAATATTTTCCAATAAATATGTTCACGAGGATTTTCATTTGGATGATATAAATAATATAATGAGTCCACCATGCTCTGGACGAATATCCATATATCCTAGATCATCAAAAATCTCTCAGGTCACCCTATACAACCCAAAAAAGAGTACATTATGGGGGGTAGTGGGATAGAAGTCATTAGATGTTCTAAAACGTGAGCAATTTTAATGAGGTAACCTTCCCACTCACTATCCTCCCCTTCCTCAATGTTGCCCCACCTTAACACGAGACGAACATGATACCTTTCTATGGAAACCTAAGGAGACCCTTAGTTCCTAGAGCACGGACTGGCCCAAGTGTTATCACCACAGTGAACCATTTCTTGAGGAACCTCCATCTCAAGGAAGACTAGCACCATGCATGAAGCAATTATAGCTCCTACCACGTCTTGTGTGAATAATCTTCTTATCATACATGATTGACCTACATGAGACACCTTTAATTCCACTTTCAAGTCAATAAACGAATAGATTACCTCCATTTGGATCCCTTTTCTGAGTGGTATGAAATTGATGTATCCAGTAAAGCCTCCATATTTTTAAGACCATTGGATGAGTCACACCAGAATGTATCCCATTCTAATATTTATTCCTTCAGTCAGTGGTGTCCCACTGTTTCCTTACCTGATAGGTAGGTTTCTCAAGTTGCATGAGGAAATGTATTCCCTTGGCCGTGAGGACCCCAACACTAGGTGTGGTGTATGGAATTTATTTGTTATGGGTACTATTTTTTTGAAAATTTCATTAAATATCTATCTCAATGACCAGTGATCTATATTTTTCATCAGTTTGGGAGAGAATCATGCTTGTCTTTCCGTTTGAGGTGTAGTTCATTATCCTCCTATATTCTTTGATGACTATTTCTAGGGGAATACTTTATACAGTAATCCCCTAATAACTCTTACAAGAACCCTCCAACATCATTCAGTCCTCATTATCCATGTCCTTTGGATGAATCAAGCTGGTTAGTCATAGGAGACTATGTAGGATAGAATGATAGGAGGAGACAGGCACCAGAGCTGACTTTATTTCCTTCTCCTTTTTCATCTTGGCCTCATCCACCATTAGATAATTTTGATTATGTGGTTCCCCAGATCACTGATATCCATTTATTTCTCACACCGAGCATGAATCATGTGGGCATAGAGGTTTGCGGAGATCATGATATCCACATGATGCTAATACTATGAGAATTATTTTAATCTTAAGGAAAAACCATGAACCTGGGCATCATTTCAGGTGTATGCCCCATCTAGACTGTGGGCCTCGAAATTGTTATACACCATGACCATTTCATTGAACAAATTAATGGATTAATCATAGGTATAATACACAACTCGATCCTTTCAATGGTCTGTATTCCCTTATAAGAAAATATTTTATAGGTCCTTCATAGGTGTTATTCCTCACAAAATAAAAACACAGTAATTGATTCTCATCTAAATGGAATATATAGAAATCCTCCTCAAGGTCCAAACCCAACACCCAAAATCAACTCTTATTCCCAGGGGTTACATTTCCATTATGGGCTTATTTATCTTGAGATCCAATATTCCTTTGAGGTCCCCTGGGTTGATTCGGCCCAAGTCCCAAAAAAACCATTGATTAGTAAAATATTTACTAGTCTTTTTGGTTATATGATGTCAAACATACCAGTTTGGTCCATACCATATGAGATTAAATGATATAATGTGTCTCATTAAGTGGAAATGAACTGTGTTGGTTTAGATTCCTTTCAAGAAGATTCATTGAAAACCCATGTCATGGGTTTGATCCTGACATCAAAACTACTCCCATCTCCTTAGATAATGACACACTCTAGAGTACCCCACTGTGTGGCACAAAACCATCATTGTGATAATAAATGAAAAAAAAATCTATAATCCATCCATAAAAGGGTACCATTGATGAAGAACCTAAGATACATAATGATATCATTATAAATGGGTGGCCTCCAACATATAAAAATATTATATGTTCCATCCTAGCTAATAATTTCTTTTTGATACAAGTGTGAGCCACTTTATTCCTAATACATAATGAAGGATTCAAAAAAAATCATAATTTTTTTGGAGAGTCTCTGAGTATGAAAAAATTAACCCCAAATTGGTGTGATGAACCTGACACTCCACCTTATCAAATAATGTGACTTCTTAAGTATCAATGGGCATGTTACCCAATGATAACCTTCCTTTAGAAAGTCGGTCCATGAGTCATCACAGATATGAGATCCATTGGGTGTTTCTAGTGCCCTAAATAAAATTTATTACAAGCCACCTAAAAGGAATATGGTTTTATGTATCTGATTTTATGGTTATTACACAAAGACTAAAAAATTCCAATCAACTCCCATGAGGCATTCTACGAAAAATAAAAAATAGTGAACCCGATGTGAATGATTGTACAAAAAAGAACCCTTTTAGTCAATCATCGGGCGCCTAATATTTTTCAGAAAAAAAATTGGGGGAGCCGACATGAATAATTAAATAACTTAATAGTCTTATCCACCATATAGGACCCTTTCACTATTAAAATTAAATTAGACTAAACATGAAAATCATTTATGCATGTTTTCATTTATTGAGGTGCTTCTTTCAAGGGGTTTTCTAGTTTGTGTTTCTCACCTATACTAAAGGAACTTTTTATAATATATCCCCTAAATAGAAATTAAATTACAAAAAATTGAATAATATTATTCTGTAATGAAAATTCATTTTTTGTCCTCACCGGTGTAGAGGAATCCATCACCAACCCAATGTATTCAACACTGGGTCTCAAATTCACCGGTCTGGGAGTACCCCCAAAATTGTACTATCTGAACCCTAAAGGCTATTTGATAGGTCCCCCATATGGTAAATACCATCTAATAATCCACTCAATGATTAATGGTGGTCCATAAAAATAAAACCCCAATCTACATCTCGATTAATTTTGGGAGATTATCCCCATAGGACAATAAAAAATTCCTCACTCATAATAGGGACGTCAATCAAGTGGCCATAGATGAAAGTACACAAGAAGACATTGGGTTCCACTCAAAGGGTTACTTCAAGTAATATCAATTTCCAATGCCTTATAATAGTGAAACATCATCATGATTTGGGTTACATTCATGGTAGCATGGGCCATGTCTTATAGACCTGGGCATGTAAGATAGACCACCGAGTGCAGCGACCGATCAATATAGAATATGGTCACACCTATGTATCCTTGAGAAAATCCCACAAAATTAATTCCATGGAAAAGGTGATAGAGTAAATAAACCTCCCTACACATCCATGATAGCCAGTACACTCATATGGATGAATATATTGATGTTATCTATAAAAATGGTGGCAACCAGTGAGCAGACAGAAACACTTGTCCACACCTTGAAGACCTGTTAGTCAAATTCCTTGGTAATATATGAGTAGGAACAAAAACCTACACATATAAACCAATCACGCAAGAAAACTCAACTGGAAGAGTATAGATAATCCCAGTAGTCATGTTTGGAAGGAAAAAATGATCGTGAATACACACATGCCCTAATTTATCAGTCCTACCAGCAATATTATATGTTATCACCTAGTGAAGTTAGTTGGAATGTCCTAAAGATAAATAGAGGGATGAACCAAATATATTACCCTTCACTTGAGTACTTCAAATATAAACTAGAATGAAATTAAAGATATGAGAAGGCACACAGCCCCGCCCTGTCCCCATAATTTTTATATATCCATATTCTAGCTGTTAAAGTCACCATGAAGGTCCTGAATATGGTGAAAGGGTAGGCCTAAATTTCTAACCACATTATGCATACCATACATGATATCATTAGCATAATAACTTTTGATGAGGTTAGAATACAAAAATCCACCCCAATAATTGTGGTGACTCATCATCATGTCACTCTAAATCATACACACACTTCTTCTCCCATCCAGGAGGGTCATGGGGGAAAACTCCCCTTTGATTAAAAAAAATAGATCTGGTCTATAAACCACTTTTAACAGTAACTCTCCCAATTCACTCATATTATGTAATACAATATGAAAAATTATCATTGATGAACATAAAATGAATATCCAATCTATATTCCTTCTCTGCTTAATGCTGGAGTTATTAAATCTACCATACATTAAACTCTAGATGTTCAAAATCATACTCTTATGTTTCCAAATTATGGGATCATTATATTTAACTATGTATGTCCTCCATGGATACTTCATCATGGATTCTTTATTCATGTCCATAATTTGATCAATCTTGTCTTTCCAACTCAGGATGAGATTCATTAAATCCCTCCACATAGTGAGAATATCAAACCGAAATAAGGTCTCCCTCTTATTGGCATCCACCCAAATGGGAATTCCTTGGGAAAATGTTGTATGAATTCTCCTTTATACTGGGAATCGAAACATAATTGTATTCTTCCCTATAATGGCCTTCACTAAGAATGTTCTCCCTATAGTATTGTTTCACTTCATTAAAAGCGTCTTCTCTATGGGCATTTAAGGATGCGAAATTGATCATACCATGAGGCACATGGGAAAATGGGGCCAGTAATGTCTATTAACATATACCTAATAAGAGATATCATTTCTCATCCGGAAGATAGCCTATGGTGATGGAAATTCATTAAACCACACTTGAATCAACTACATTAAAATATAACAATGGAAGTAACCACAAATATTGTTGTTTAAAATAATGTTGCATGGATGTGTAAACTTTTTTTGGACCAGTTTTAGAAAAACATTCAAAAACTAAAAGAATACATGTTGAACATGATGAATAAGATAGCTATGGATGTCTTACCTATCCTATTCTAGCCATTATAGACTCCTCAATATAGAATTCCAGATACACTATTGAAATACTGTTTGTATGACATTCAACACAATATATGGATCAATCCTCATAACATATCAGAAAATGTACTTCTCTATGATGAGTATCAATGCCAAATCATGGTAATAGTGGTATAAAACTATAAATTGACTTCGTTACTCCCTTGGTAGCACAATATCCAAAATTTGGGAAGTAGAAAGGATCCCTTTAGTGATCATGTTTCACCATGTTAAAATAATTGTGTCAGATGATAGAAAATCCCAGATCTATTGTTCATATCATATTATGTGGTGACCACATAGAAATTAATTTTACTGTGGTCCCAGATCAGTTATTTCCCCCAAAGATTACATCACTAAATGTCATATAATTAGGACTACATTAAAATTTTAATTGTGATAAACATATGGTATGATAAAAAATAGGCCTCGATTGAATCTCACTATTATCATTCCAAAAGTGAGAAACCTATTGAAATAAATTTTCATCATGCTTATGAAAATATCAGGATGGCCTCCCATTTATGAGAATTTTATTGTCAGATAGTGAAAATGTCATAGATAGTGAAACAATATTTGGAAGAAGGTTGTTCAGGTGAAAACCAACTGAATCAGCCATCACATGTTCTAAAAAGAATCCATAAAATAAAGAAGGTTGTCGAATAGGTATCATCCATGATAATCTAGAAGTAACCCCATCCCACTGTTATGGGGTATTTTTTTAAAAAAACTTATAGGTCATCAAAACAGGTTTGAAGAGTTGTAGAAGTAGAATAGTAACAACCCCATCCCTCAGGACATGGGTATTTGTTACCACAAAAACCTCCTCTTTTGTGGAAGATATTATTCTCATGATTTTAAGGAATACCACAGGATGTATCATCTCAATTAATCTCATCCTAAGATGTATTAACTTCATTTACAATTCACATGATTTAATTGGATATTCCCTTTAGATTATCATATGTTATATTACTCCAAGAGAACAAGTGAGGGAGAGTAAAATTCCATATAGCGGGTGAAAACAAATCAGTCTACAAAGGGACCAATAATGTGCATTTAATGCGTTATGAATTGGTGAATGTCATTAACACCACCCCAAAAAACCCTACATAACATGAGACCAATATGAAGAAGCTGTAGGAGGAATTTTGGGTTCATAATATTGTAATCACTAAAATTATTGAAGGATTTTCCATACCTATAACCAAAGTCCAACCATGAATTTGGGCATTCCATAAATTACCACATCATTACCTACTTAGAGTGTCCACCAAGGAAAGGGGTAAAGAAATGTTTTTCGTTACCCACGTCCTAAATAGTTTGAACCCCATAGACATGAGGAAAGATTCACTCAGTAGGAAAAAGATGTGATTTAATTGAGAAGAATCAATATAGAACTACTCCAAGGTATCATTCCTACAATATATGTTCTAAAAATAGATACTCATCTACCACTCCCAATAGTGAGAATTCAAAAAAGACACTTCCACTGTAACGCCCCGACCCTAGTTACCTAGAGTCGGTGCATTATTACATAACATTGGCATGATCACAAGAAAGATCAAGTCTCGAAAGACCGATTGGTTTAGTAGCCTTGGAATAACTAGATACATCCATAAATTTTTACATTACATCATAAGAAAACATCTTGTCTTCATATCCCCTCATACTATCCCTGCAGGTCATTCATAAATTACTTCTTCATAATCCTGGGAAAAAATAAAACATTGAAAGGGGTGAGCTCAGATTCTCAGTAAGGATAACATTATAGCAGATGCTTTCATAAATAAGCATAAACACTTAAGGAAATTTATAAGCATAAACACTTAAAGCAATTTATAACTAAAACAAAAGCCTTTTAAACTTGAACTTCAGCATAAAATGGAAAAGGTAAAATGAAATAATGCCATTTACTTACTCACATGGATATTCTACTAGTCGAATGATCTCATGCAATATCAATATCCACTTTCATAATGATGGAATGCATAATGCCAGACTATCATAACCACATAGCCAAGGCCTCGTGCCAAGACTACAAATAAGATTTTGCCAAGGCCTTGTGCCAAGACACTAGTTTGTCTCATGAGACCTACCGATGCATCGAGGAGCTATAGCGGGCTCCACCCGTCACTTATTAAGTCCAATGCATTCCTCATATGAATAGGTTTAAGCAAAAAATAAACATTCGTATTAAAACTAGCATACGAAATGTCAATACTTTAACCACAAACCATGAATGGTATAAAAATAGAACATCCACAGTCAAATATAATTCATTTGATACAATATGGAAGATTTTATTGTATCACATTAACCTCAATCATGAATAATGAAGGATGTTGACATAGATGAAAATAATCATCAAAACTATTTGAGAGAAATATCCCCCTTTTCTTGAAAACATTTAAAAGTCACACTATTTGTCAAGAAGCCATTTAAAAATAGATTTTTGAATCAAAGTGTCCCATACCACTTTGAAACCTTTTAAAAGGATTTTTAATTTCTAAACATTAATGTCCATATAAATAAATCCTTAAAACCATTTTTAAAACATGGACATTAATGAGCAAGATATAGAAGAATAAGTCTTTAAAACATTTTAAAATGGTATTTTGGTTAGAGGTTCCAACCAAAAGAGACACTTGAATACAAATAATTGTGGTAATCAAAACTTTGTAATATCATGAGAATAAAGGGATTCATGATATACTATGTCAAAGTACATTATATACACCACATAAAAGTGATTTGGTGTATATCAACAAAGAAGTCTCAATGGAATGTAAATTGAGATGAAATCTCTCATAAAGGTTGTATCCTTAGGTTAAGGATAAATCAACGACATAATTATGTGTGACAAATATAAATACACTAAATATGATTGGATATTCAGTGTAAATCAATCAAAGGATATTCACACATATTATTGTAAAAACAATACCAACGAATTGGATGTTTAACTCAACAAATAGAGAATGAGTTAAAATTACTCTTATCAAATTCATATCAATGACATGAGAATTATCAATGGAGTGAATATGTGTATCAAACTTATATCCACAGGAAGGGGAGTGGAAATTATGACATAATCAAATGAATAGTGATTCTACACATAATCATGGGGTAATATAATAAATGAAATATGCGTAAAGCCAAATGAGTGGAAATTGAAATTCAAATTCCCTTATCGATTAGGTAACTTACGAAACATACACCCATGAAAGAAGTATCATACCCTGATGATGTAAATACCCATAAATTAAAGTATAATACACAATGGATGCAATCATGGGCAGTACACCACATGCAATAATTAAGTGGTGAACAATGGAAATCTCACAGAATTGAAAGTGAGATAAGAAAATCCCTTACCATGTTAATCAACTGAGTTGTATGGCCAAAAATTAATAACCACCAAGTGATTTACAGAATAACATGAATATAAAGACAATCATGATAATATATATCAAATGGCAGTACACAATACACCACTTTCAATAATTTAGTGCCGAACAATGGAAATCTCACGGAATTGAAAGTGAGATAAGAGAATCCCTTACTTTGTACTTTTTCCTTGGTCGATGGTAGGTTTACCTCCTGTATAATGGTAAAATAATTGTTATTGAATAATACAAGAATCATTTAATATGATATCATATATGATCATTGATTTGTTAATATTATCTTAGAATTATCGTCATTTCGGGTGTTAACGGGTTCATTTTACTTTATATTCTTTGTTATGTGAGCCATATTCGTTATTAATGGGATGTATATTATTCATATCCAGAATGATATCAAGTCCTTAGATACTATTTTTAAATCATCAAATTATAATTATACTTGAATGGATATGATGGACAATGAATCTCATCGCGTTCGTGGAGACGGTAGTCCGTACGTACGCATGAAGGCTACTTCCATTTAATTTTTCATTTTAAAAGTATTGAATCCAAACGATACATAGGTATATTATTATTCCTGTATAATATAATATTTTATATATGTTACTTAAGTTCATTAACACCATCCTTTATACGTTCCATGTGTGGTATGAACGAGTCATATCATTTTAAGGGGGCGGTAGTCCGCACTTCCTCAAATGAAATTATCGTATGTATATACAACATGAAACGAATAATGATATGAAATAAAATGGAATTACAGAAGCTTATATATAAAATATATATCATTAATATCATATTTAATTACAGTGCCATCATAATGGCCACCATGAGAGGCGGTAAGATGTATTTGAACAATCATCGTTTCGTGAGGCGTTAGTTTGCCATCCACAGAAACATTATGTTCATCATCCATTAGATGGAGTTGTGTGTATGTGTAGTTTGAATCCTTCTTATAACAACATCCTAGTATATTTTTGATACTGGTGTTGTTACAAAAGAAAGGAAATAAAAAGAGTTTTGGGGTTGGAGAAGCAAAATAAATGAAAATAATTTAAGAGAAATCGTTACCTTTAATTTAGGTAACTCACTTTGGTTGGAACCAAAGGACTTCTTGAAATGCTTTCTGCCTAAGGGGAAGCTTCAAGGAGGAGGAGAGGGATGTGGGGAGCTTATTTGGGCAGGGTTTGGACGAGCCAAGTGGCTTGAGAGGTGTGAGGAATGAGTAGAAGTGGTCTCCTTTTATAAGGGAGAGGAGGGGCTCTTTAGGAAAGAGTGAAAGTATTACTTTATAATATAATTATATTCGGTTTATAATGGTCCAAAAATCATTGAGGTCGAAGATAAGATGACTCATATTCTAAATAACATCAACCAATAAGAATTGGACAGGTTTTAGATAATATTTTAATCATTACAATCTTATTTATTTAAATGATTTATTAATGAGGTAAACATTGCATCATTATTGTGTCATTAATAATTTAATTTATTTGATGTCTAAAAATTATAAATAAAATATCATTATGTAGGACATCTTTTTAGCTTTCTAATTAATATTTATAATCGAAAATCCAACATGTATAACCCTATGTAAAAATTGTTCTTCTAAAAGATATATGCTTGTGTCATTTTTGTATTCATTTTAACTTAATTAAAATAAAGTGTCATTATCACTTACAAGTGGATCCATGGGGTCCCAAAATCGACCCAAAGATGCCCATGGTCGACCATGTATCAACCAATAGGGTTAAGACACGTTTTAGGGTAATTTAGTATTATTATAATATTATTTTTTAACCCTTATTTACCGGATTTACCCTTAACCATGGTAAATAAAATATTTACCGCAGTAATTATTCAAAATGTCTAAAAATAAAAGTTACCTATTTACACAATTTGAACATCCTGATTCCAAATATGGAATCCATTTTCCTAAATTCAAAACACAGAAGTGGAAGAAATTAATTTAAAATTAATTCCCGCTGTTAAAATAAAAAGCTTGTTTTTAAGAGATAATAACTATCAAAAGATTGACACTCGTTTATGTCTGGTTTAATTGTGAAATTATGTCCAATGACAAACATTAAATTAAATGGTAAAAATGTATTCTAAATATACTTTAAAACCACTCAAATTCATAATTTATCAATATTAATTATTTTGATTAAAAAAGTTGTTAGTAATTTTCACTATTCATCAAAATATAAAAGTTATCCGAAAAGTACCAAAATTTCACCCTAGTCTAATTTCGATATTCCGAATCCAAAAATGATGTCCATTTTGAAATATAAAATATATATGATTTTAAAAAGTAGGTATTACTATTCACAACGGCTAGTTTAATTAGTTGTAGTGTGTGTTAGAACTCGAGGTTGCGTACAACACACGCTATCGCATTATTCGAAGGGAAACGTACCGTGGAAGCTTGGGGTGTTACATTCTCCCCTCCTTCAATAAATTGCGTCCTCGCAATTTTTAAAATTTTTCTTGGTAATATAATGGAAAGTCCCACATCGGAAAAATAGTCAATAAAACTATCACTTTAAAAGAAAGAAAGAGGGGTATAAGGGTCATCCAAGATAACCCATACTAGGATTCCATATAAGAAAACATGGATATGGATGATAAACTAAGTGTCAAGTTCTGATGGAGAGGGATAGAAATCATGATCATGAGAAAGTTAACAATGAGAAAACCACAAACTTGTGTTGGGACAAACGACCATTAGTCTCCTAGTAGGAAAGTAAACAGACAACATTTTTTTTAAGTTACATTACATAAGGAAGAGGAATTCATTTATGATATTGACTAAGAACATAATGATATATACTTACATTTTAAGTAGATTTTCATTTTTTAATAAATTTCCACCACTAACTCAATTTTTTTTTTAAACGATGAGTATTCAAGAAGACTTGGTCACACTGGAAGAGCTAGAATAAACTTCTATAGAATCACATGATCCATGCAGGATAAACTATATATTTACATTGTCTTTGAATATTAATCAAAACCAAAATGGTTAGTGAATGATCTAATGATCCCCCAAAAGGATATTCATTGAGATAAATATGCACTAATATTAATTTCTAAAATTAAACCAACAATACCCCAAAGTTAAATAGATACCATTCAATAACCAATTGTCCTTAAAATCCTTTAATATAATCCAAACTAATATTGAAACCCAAATCATAGAAGAATTTGATTATGTAGTCTCCCATGTTACATTGTATCTCCAAATGACATCAAATACTCTTAAAGTCACATACTTAAAAGTAATTAACATCATCACATATTCTCTGTTATAGATTAATAATTTATATAAATAACCCAAATCACTATAAATCAACAATAAAAACGTAGATAAAAAAATCCACCATTACTCTACAAATGAAACCCCATTATATTCTATTTTCCTTGGGCATATAGTGTTTCCAACAAAGCGAACATCTTCCAAAATAACATTTATCACTTAATCACAAAATCATTTTCCTATACCAAGGGTATTCATTTGATAAGACATAAGAACCCAAATCATCTTATTATTGATCAATAAAACCATTTAACAAAAAAAATAGTCACATTAACCAGGGACTTCACGTAGTCCAGTGGTAGGCGATAAATCCCAATCGCACTTTGGTTGTGGGTTCGATTCCCGCAGCTTTGTCCGACACGACGGGTTGTCACACGGTCTACGTGTTGTCCTTTTTCAAAAACTATATTTTATAATATTACCAAAATGAGATAAATTCCTCAAAATAACATAATTTAATCACAAATGTTATATCATACTTTGCATTTTTATCCCAAATTATAATAACTTATAATTTTCTCAAACCCCAATGATCATATAAAACCAAATGGTTTTTTTATACCTATATCCACAAGAGAAGAGACAATTCTTCCTCAAATATCATTCTCACATGGCAAACTGCGGGGTTACAAATACAAGAGAAAATTATTCCAAAGTAAACCATTCAATAAAGATCACTAACACTTTTAAACATTTCACCATCCATTTATTTCCACATAGGTTCTTCATCATATGTTCCTCGGGTTCCCACATTGCCTCTTCCATCTTATGATTTCTCCATAGATCTTTTACCAGACGAGTCATCCGGTTTCTCAACACTTGATCTTTGGTATGAAGAATTCTGATAGGCTATCCAAAATAAGATAGATCTGGTTCCAGTTATAATTCTTCATAGGTGAATACATGCGTTGGGTCAGGCATGTATTTTGTCACTAGAGATATGTGGATCACAACATGAACTCTGGAGAGACTAGGCGGATTTTCCTTTCGGTAGAATGCATTCATGTGTCACAATGGTACCTCAGGAATTTTTCCAAATCATCTACTTCCTTTACCCAAAGACTCCTCATCCATTTTGGATTATATCGATGGAAGCATCGATACATCATAAAAAAATAGGTATTTCTTATATATAATTTGGAGACATCGTCTTTAACATGTTTTTTTAGAAAACTTCTCACTGATTCATCTTCAAATATTTCAAAATAAGGTATTGGTAAATCAGTTTTCGTATATCCCAAAAGACATAAATATATAATTTGATACATATAGGCTGCTCGAAGGTCTCCCTCTTCTGCAGCATCTAGAAAATCATTTATTGCATCGTAATTTTGAGATAAAGTGAATAATTTGAAAAGACCCTGATGGTACTTCCCACGCTTAGCGTGGTAAGAAAGTTGAGAGCACAACATTATCCCACAGTCAGTACTTGATCCTTGAAAGAATCGTGCAATGCTAGAGGTATTGGATGTCTCATAAAGTTGTTTGCATGTAACTTGGACATTTGAAAAAGTTTCAACATCGTCTGCGCATGACTTCTGGATAATAATTGTAAGTAGTTCTTCAGGAAGAGAGAGAAGAGTTGTTCGTGATCTTGCTCCCTCCATGTTTCAACTAAAAAAATAAAATACAATTAGGGTTTTTGAATACTTATCTAATAGGAATAAAAAAATGACATAATAGGATAATCTTGTAATTGAACAATATATCCTAACTTGGGGTACCCTATGTTAAAATCTACATTATCCACTATCTATTTGCCGACATATATTCTTAGGGGCATTTTTTGTATTCCCTTAATAATGGTTTATACTAATCTTGTGAATTTACCAAAGCATATCCCCCGGGAGTGTCGTAACCAAGAGTGCAGCAAGGCCCGTTGTCGTGTACCAGTTCCCGTTCGAGTCTAGCTCAAAGCGGTGTTTTCGGGTTTTATCCCTAGGTACATTTGTGCCAGAGCCACCTCTACCTGCTCGTATGCAGACAGGGATGTATTGCTTGGAAAACTCACAAAATCATTACAATACCAAAATTCTAGGAATTTCTTCTATACTAATCCTCAATGTTCATCTTAGGTCTACGTGCTCTAATCAGAGTTTATCTAAATCTAGCTTCCAAGGTTTGTACTAAACTTCCTCTGATACCAACTGTAACGCCCCGACCCTAGTTACCTAGAGTCGGTGCATTATTACATAACATTGGCATGAACACAAGAAAGATCAAGTCTCGAAAGACCGATTGGTTTAGTAGCCTTGGAATAACTACAAACATCCATAAATTTTTACATTACATCATAAGAAAACATCTTGTCTTCATATCCCCTCATACTATCCCTGCAGGTAATTCATAAATTACTTCTTCATATTCCTGGGAAAAAATAAAACATTGAAAGGGGTGAGCTCAGATGCTCAGTAAGGATAACATTATAGCAGAAGCTTTCATAAATAAGCATAAACACTTAAGGCAATTTATAAGCATAAACACTTAAAGCAATTTATAACTAAAACAAAAGCCTTTTAAACTTGAACTTCAGCATAAAATGGCAAAGGTAAAATGAAATAATGCCATTTACTTACTCACATGGATATTCTACTAGTCGAATGATCTCATGCAATATCAATATCCACTTTCATAATGATGGAATGCATAATGCCAGACTATCATAACCACATAGCCAAGGCCTCGTGCCAAGACTACAAATAAGATTTTGCCAAGGCCTTGTGCCAAGACACTAGTTTGTCTCATGAGACCTACCGATGCATCGAGGAGCTATAGCGGGCTCCACCCGTCACTTATTAAGTCCAATGCATTCCTCATATGAATAGGTTTAAGCAAAAAATAAACATTCGTATTAAAACTAGCATACGAAATGTCAATACTTTAACCACAAACCATGAATGGTATAAAAATAGAACATCCACAGTCAAATATAATTCATTTGATACAATATGGAAGATTTTATTGTATCACATTAACCTCAATCATGAATAATGAAGGATGTTGACATAGATGAAAATAATCATCAAAACTATTTGAGAGAAATATCCCCCTTTTCTTGAAAACATTTAAAAGTCACACTATTTGTCAAGAAGCCATTTAAAAATAGATTTTTGAATCAAAGTGTCCCATACCACTTTGAAACCTTTTAAAAGGAGTTTTAATTTCTAAACATTAATGTCCATATAAATAAATCCTTAAAACCATTTTTAAAACATGGATATTAATGAGCAAGATATAGAAGAATAAGTCTTTAAAAAATTTTAAAATGGTATTTTGGTTAGAGGTTCCAACCAAAAGAGACACTTGAATACAAATAATTGTGGTAATCAAAACTTTGTAATATCAGGAGAATAAAGGGATTCATGATATACTATGTCAAAGTACATTATATACACCACATAAAAGTGATTTGGTGTATATCAACAAAGAAGTCTCAATGGAATGTAAATTGAGATGAAATCTCTCATAAAGGTTGTATCCTTAGGTTAAGGATAAATCAACGACATAATTATGTGTGAAAAATATAAATACACTAAATATGATTGGATATTCAGTGTAAATCAATCAAAGGATATTCACACATATTATTATAAACACAATACCAACGAATTGGATGTTTAACTCAACAAATAGAGAATGAGTTAAAATTACTCTTATCAAATTCATATCAATGACATGAGAATTATCAATGAAGTGATTATGTGTATCAAACTTATATCCACAGGAAGGGGAGTGGAAATTATGACATAATCAAATGAATAGTGATTCTACACATAATCTTGGGGTAATATAATCAATGAAATATGCGTAAAGCCAAATGAGTGGAAATTGAAATTGAAATTCCCTTATCGATTAGGTAACTTACGAAACATACACCCATGAAAGAAGTATCATACCCTGATGATGTAAATACCCATAAATTAAAGTATAATACACAATGGATGCAATCATGGGCAGTACACCACATGCAATAATTAAGTGGTGAACAATGGAAATCTCACGTAATTGAAAGTGAGATAAGAAAATCCCTTACCATGTTAATCAACTGAGTTGTATGGCCAAAAGTTAATAACCACCAAGTGATTTACAGAATAACATGAATATAAAGACAATCATGATAATATATATCAAATGGCAGTACACAATACACCACTTTCAATAATTTAGTGGCGAACAATGGAAATCTCACGGAATTGAAAGTGAGATAAGAGAATCCCTTACTTTGTACTTTTTCCTTGGTCGATGGTAGGTTTACCTCCTTTATAATGGTAAAATAATTGTTATTGAATAATACAAGAATCATTTAATATGATATCATATATGATCATTGATTTGTTAATATTATCTTAGAATTATCGTCATTTCGGGTGTTAACTGGTTCATTTTACTTTATATTCTTTGTTATGTGAGCCATATTCGTTATTAATGGGATGTATATTATTCATATCCAGAATGATATCAAGTCCTTAGATACTATTTTTAAATCATCAAATTATAATTATACTTGAATGGATATGATGGACAATGAATCTCATCGCGTTCGTGGAGACGGTAGTCCGTACGTACGCATGAACGCTACTTCCATTTAATTTTTCATTTTAAAAGTATTGAATCCAAACGATACATAGGTATATTATTATTCCAGTATAATATAATATTTTATATATGTTACTTATGTTCATTAACACCATCCTTTATACGTTCCATGTGTGGTATGAACGAGTCATATCATTTTAAGGGGGCGGTAGTCCGCACTTCCTCAAATGAAATTATCGTATGTATATACAACATGAAACGAATAATGATATGAAATAAAATGGAATTACAGAAGCTTATATATAAAATATATATCATTAATATCATATTTAATTACAGTGCCATCATAATGGCCACCATGAGAGGCGGTAAGATGTATTTGAACAATCATCATTTCGTGAGGCGTTAGTTTGCCATCCACAGAAACATTATGTTCATCATCCATTAGATGGAGTTGTGTGTATGTGTAGTTTGAATCCTTCTTATAACAACATCCTAGTATATTGTGGATACTGGTGTTGTTACAAAAGAAAAGAAATAAAAAGAGTTTGGGGGTTGGTGAAGCAAAATAAATGAAAATAATTTAAGAGAAATCGTTACCTTTAATTTAGGTAACTCACTTTGGTTGGAACCAAAGGACTTCTTGAAATGCTTTCTGCCTAAGGGGAAGCTTCAAGGAGGAGGATAGGGATGTGGGGAGCTTATTTGGGCAGGGTTTGGACGAGCCAAGTGGCTTGAGAGGTGTGAGGAATGAGTAGAAGTGGTCTCCTTTTATAAGGGAGAGGAGGGGCTCTTTAGGAAAGAGTGAAAGTATTACTTTATAATATAATTATATTCGGTTTATAATGGTCCAAAAATCATTGAGGTCGAATATAAGATGACTCATATTCTAAATAACATCAACCAATAAGAATTGGACAGGTTTTAGATAATATTTTAATCATTATAATCTTATTTATTTAAATGATTTATTAATGAGGTAAACATTGCATCATTATTGTGTCATTAATAATTTAAATTATTTGATGTCTAAAAATTATAAATAAAATATCATTATGTAGGAAATCGTTTTATCTTTCTAATGAATATTTATAATCGAAAATCCAAAATGTATAACCCTATGTAAAAATTGTTCTTCTAAAAGATATATGCTTGTGTCATTTTTGTATTCATTTTAACTTAATTAAAATAAAGTGTCATTATCACTTACAAGTGGATCCATGGGGTCCCAAAATCGACCCAAAGATGCCCATGGTCGACCATGTATCAACCAATAGGGTTAAGACACGTTTTAGGGTAATTTAGTATTATTATAATATTATTTTTTAACCCTTATTTACCGGATTTACCCTTAACCATGGTAAATAAAATATTTACCGCAGTAATTATTCAAAATGTCTAAAAATAAAAGTTACCTATTTACACAATTTGAACATCCTGATTCCAAATATGGAATCCATTTTCCTAAATTCAAAACACAGAAGTGGCAGAAATTAATTTAAAATTAATTCCCGCTGTTAAAATAAAAAGCGTGTTTTTAAGAGATAATAACTATCAAAAGATTGACACTCGTTTATGTCTGGTTTAATTGTGAAATTATGTCCAATGACAAACATTAAATTAAATGGTAAAAATATATTCTAAATATACTTTAAAACCACTCAAATTCATAATTTATCAATATTAATTATTTTGATTAAAAAAGTTGTTAGTAATTTTCACTATTCATCAAAATATAAAAGTTATCCGAAAAGTACCAAAATTTCACCCTAGTCTAATTTCGATATTCCGAATCCAAAAATGAAGTCCATTTTGAAATATAAAATATATATGATTTTAAAAAGTAGGTATTACTATTCACAACGGCTAGTTTAATTAGTTGTGGTGTGTGTTAGAACTCGAGGTTGCGTACAACACACGCTATCACATTATTCGAAGGGAAACGTACCGTGGAAGCTTGGGGTGTTACATCCACACATCAACCAAAATGATGCCAGAGCATCCTCTCAACATGGGTTATTGACCACCAACATATTGGGATTACAAAAAAAATCTGAGAGTTTTATCCATTTGGTATACAACTTGAATAGGGTGATTCACATCCCTACAGACCTACCCTTATTGGATACCTTTCATAGGTACCCACAATAAGACCACAGTGGTCCATACCTGCTTCTACCCCTATTCAGGATTCCACATTGCCAGATATTACTCGAGGTTTCATCAATAATATTGAGTCACTAATAGCTCAATTGGAAGAAATTGAGGAGTTTTGTGCACCAGTATACTCAGAGATTATGCCTTACCCCAAATGGGTTATTCTAAATCTCCCCTCATGTAAAATTTGGAACCCAACCTTTCCATTTATAAATATTTTGGGGGATCAAAATAACAATTAGATGCATTCCATATCCTATTATGATCCCATGATGGGGACCCCTATAAAAAATAAATACGTGAATGTCATGTTATTATTGTAGTAATTATTGGGGCCAACCTTTGAATGGTACACCCACACAATGGTTCGCCCACTTACAAGGTGGGATGATTTCCATCAAAATTTTCTCTTCAATTTATTCTCGATGATTTAGAAGACTATGGTCTTTGACCTCTCAAACTAGTAATAGTTGTTGAATGAGGGGGTATTGGATTTATTTTCTTGGTGGAAGGGGATGAAATACACCTAGAGTATAAATATTCCTGAAGAATAATATTGGTCCATCTGTATTGAGAATCTTCTAGATGAATTGAACACACCATTCATTCTTGTGAAATATATCATAATGATTTTGGTTCCTTCCAAAATTGATAAATGATTGAAATATTCCCTCAAATTAAGCAAGGATAACTCCAAATAAATTAAATCCTCACATGGAAAGGGAAATATGAAAGGAGGGGCTTCTACTATTTCAGTTATAAAGGACCCTACATATGCTCCCACTCAAAATAATTTCCATATCTAGAAACCCAACATCCAAATCATCATAAAATATGCTTGCCTAATCAATATGATCAATGATAGAAGTGGGTAATACAATTTGAGTATATGAAGAAAATTGTTTATTATTTTTAAATGACAATGTATCCAGATACTTCATCTCGACATTAGAGAAAAACATGATCATTTTTTCGATGTTAAATAATCACATCTAGGATTGTGATGATGATATCCCGAATTATGGTCCCATTGATTGAAAATTAGGGAATAGTATACCAAAATGTTTTTTTTCATGAAAATATTATAGAAACTGGTGGATTCTAGAAAATTAATGATAAAACCATCCGACCATGTAGCATGTGCTTCAACTAATATTCGGGAAGATAATGAATGGAAATAAATTAACAGAAAGGTTATAATTACTTTCAGTGATGGGACGGTCAAGAAAATTATCAACCAAACTGTCACGACTCGACCCTACCCGGGCTCGAGCCGCAACTACCCCAAGCCCGCCTCCATAGGCCAGGGGCTGGCGACCAGCACAGAAGGCACAACAACTCGGGGAGGCCTTTTCCTAAGTACATGTACACACACACACACACAGCACAGTCAATGAAAAAGTGAAAAGTAAAAGAAAAGAAAAACAAAGGGAAACTGCTATATATACCAAAAATGTGCATCGACCTCTAAAAAGTACAAATAGAGTGCTGGAAAGGTAAAAGGGGAAAAACACGTGCCTAACTAGAAAGGTGCCACAACCTGGCAACATGTAAAATAACGAGAAGCTGACGGGTCTCCCACCTGGAACCCGACTATGACCACCGCACGCGGTCCAAGCTCCCAAACTCCTATGATCCACCAAAGTCATGACCAACCTGTCCATCGTCTGCAAGGGCACACCAAGTGCGGGCAAAGCCCAAGAAAGGGGTGAGTATAAAAATACTCAGTAGGATACCCCGAAGGATCGAGGGAGCAAAAAAGGAGGTACCGAAGGGTGAGAAGTAGAGTGAACAAGAAACGTAAAGGAGTACAACAGATAGTGCAGAAAAGAGTAACAGTAGAAAGTCTAGCTCAACCCAACAAGAGGAAAGAAGGTAGACTCATCCAGACACAAGGAGCTGGAAACGAAGAGAAGATGAAATTCCCATCGAGTCTTCGCTACCTATAGTAGGAGAGTAGACTCGTCCAACCATGAGAAGCTAGACACAGAAATCATGTGGCATACCCCGCACATCTTTGCCTCTCCTGGAAGGAGAGTAACCAAACCCAAGAATTGGGTGCTAGAACAAGGTATATACAAGTCCATATGCACAACAAGAAGCCCAAACAACGTCGTAAGGGGATCTCCGTCCCGTAGCTCAGCCTAAGAAAGAGTATTCAACAGTCCCAGAAGAAATCACCATTGATGCCCAGCATCCGGCACATCTGCCCCAAACCGCAAGCCAAGGGGATCAATCACCACACCTCGACACTATCCGCTTTCGGTAGCACTGACTCGCCTGCACGGTTTTAGGTCGCATCACAAGGACGCATCTCGGCGGGGGAAAGATCCTCGTACTTGAGTGTTCTGGGGGAACGTCAACCACAACTCGTCACTACCCTGTAGTCGAGAGGTCTGCTCAAAGTCGACAGGAGACCCCCTGCCCAGCCCTACTGGAGGATCCCTGGAAGTCAACGGGTTCCCACTATAGGGAGACCTAGAAAGTCGACGGGTTCCACACTGCCCAGTCCCGTAACAGGGTAATCCACTGGAGGGAGACCTGGCTAATGTCAGTGACGGGACCACTGTCCAGCCCAGCTGGAGGTAACCCGGCATCAGGGACCACTGCCCAGCCCAGCTGGAGGTAAGCCCGACATCGGGGACCACTGCCCAGCCCAGCTGGAGGTAAGCCTGGCATCAGGGACCACTGCCCAGCCCCGCTGGAGTTAAGACTGGAACTACTCTAGACATCCCTGCTGGATGGTACTTCTCGGTGAACACCGCTGTAGTGGCCATCCCTTCCAGATGGTAACCCTCTGGCGAGCCCAGCTCGAAACAACCTCAGCCCTGCTAGAAACAACCTCAGCCCTGCTGGAAACAACCTCAACCCTGCTGGAACAACCTCATCCCTGCTGGAACAACCTATTCCCTGCCGGAACAACGTCAGCCATGCTGGAAACAACCTCAGCCCTGCTGGAACAACCTCCTGGGTAGAGGATCGGTGCCCGCGTAAAGTGTTGGTCACGCCGAAACCAAAATCTCTACTAGGGAACATGGAGCAACGGGAGAAACTCCCCAGGCCTCACAAGGCGATCCCGCTCCAATCCGCTGAGTCACTGTCGATGCGGACCGAGACACCTCATCCCAGAAAGTGGGTAAAACACCCACGCTGTACGAACACCCATAGTCGCAGACGGTGTCGCAGTCCGGTGAAAGGGCACAGTACTGAAACCCCTCACAGCCTAAGAAGCAGAGGAACCAAACCATCTCTACCGGCCAAACCATCAAAAACAAGACTAGGGGGAGACCGCTCAACCCTAATGGTTAGACAAAAGAGCACCAGGCCAGGGGAAACTCCACCCTTCTGGTCAAACAAATGAGCGCAGTGGGACCCTCTACGTCGCGAGAGGTCAAGTACGCAAAACAGATCATGGCACGCACGTGGGGCCCACACGACGTGTGGCCCCAAGTCAACCCCAACTGATCTCACAAACATCCTTAGGTACAAACAACCACACGCACCTCCAAGCTCTCTCGTATACTCCCAGAGTTTACCTCGTTCCAGCCCATAGGCTATCGTGCACACCGCACCCAACATCAATGCGAAGGCGTGAAATAAAAACTCCAACCTGCCACCTCATCGACTGAGGCACAACCAACCACATCTCGTGGAACAATTATATCAATCTCCAAAGAGTTCACGATCACACGCCAAAGGTCCTCTACAAACAACGTAGGACGAACCACCACCGGAGCACCTCTCATGCTTCACATTTAACAAGATCGTGTAAGAGGCTCTACACAACCAAACGGATTGCACCATTGTAATACTCGTGGAAAAACACGCGAGATCGACTACTTACTCGCCTATAACGGATATCCGACGGAAAAGTCGCCAACACCACCTCACGCTCGAATGACATCCCGTGTCCTGAGCCTCGACCCCGAAAACAGTCGGGCGCATCGCACCATTGTGATCCCCTCGGGAAAACACGTCAAAAGCACTACTCACATGAGTGCAATGAATATCAAGAGAAAAAGGTGCATCCCGGCGCACCGCACACGAGCGGTGCCATGTGGGACCCACATCCTGACCCCAAAACACAACGAACGGATCGCACTGTTGTGATCCTCTCGGAAAAGTACATGAAATGGACTATTCACTTGTCCAAAATGGTCGCCCAGTGATAAAGCTGGAAATCACCATCAACTCCCGAAACGGCCTTCGCGGGGCCTGCACCAACGTGCGGAATTACAGCGGTCAGACTGCTCCAACGTGATGCCCTAAGAAAAACACCCAACATTGACTGCTCGCACGCCCCGAACAGACGTCCAAAGAAAAAGTCGCTAAAAGCTGCACGCAGCTCAAAAGACGGGTCGTGGGGCCCGTGCCTAAACATCGACATCAACGCCCGGAACCACCCTGAAAACCTCCACCTCTGTGCCAGGGGCGCAACGCCACTGACAACACTCAAAACGGACGTCGGACGCGTCCGCGCCGTCCAAAACAAGTTTCCCCGAAAAAACGACAAACCCCTCGACGTACGTGTCGCACCACTGAGGCCCCTCGTTTCGAGAATTAAAAATTCCCAAAACCATATCAAAGAGTCCTCCTCGTCGATACGGTTCCACCGATGCATACGGTACTCAAAACAGACACCCGTAGCGGAAAATACGGGTGTCCGAACACCGAGGGGGCAAGGCCCCTGGGGCTGGACCGGCCGGTCCGCCCGGCCTGGGCCGGCCCGCGCGCAGACTGGCCACGAGGGCCGGTCACGGCCTCCGCGTGAATACCGGCACGGCGTGGGTCTTTGTCTCCGCACAGGGGTCGCGTGCCGCGACCCCGCGGTCGCCGCTCCCTGGTGACCGCCGCCTCACCGGGCGCTCCGCCAGAGCCCCGGCCTCGCCTGGCCGCTCCACCAGACACCCCCGCCGACACCTGAGAACCCCGCTTCCGCGCCTAGAGCCTCCACCGGACACCCACGGACGCCAGCGAACACCACCCTACTGCCGCTCGCCACCTCCTTGGATTGAAACCGCGCTGCCCCGGAGCTCCCCGGACCACCTCGTTGCCGCCTCAAAATCCCAAAAGCCGCAAACTTCGGCGGGTGTTTGTGACCATGTCCGAACGCGGATTTTCGATCCTTAAGAGGAGATGGAAAGAACATAAAACGTACTACGCATATACAGGCTTTGATCGAAGATTAAACATCAAATCGACGCATAAAATTGAATTCAAAGGGCGGTTCGGAAATGAAAATGCAACAAAACCTCCTACCTCGCTGGGCTTCACCCGGAGCTTCACGTCAATCCTCCGGCAACACCGCACCTCGCCGGAGTCACCTCACCGGACTGTCTCACCAGAGATAGAGGAGGAGAGGGGAGAGAAAGGGCTTCTAGGGGGGAGGGGAAGGAGTAGAGGGAGGCGGCTGTGTTAAGCGTTTAAATAGGAAACGCTTAACCACCCGCCCGTCGGCCCGAACCCGAACTCTCGACATGGTAGCAGGTTAAGCCTCCCATAGGGTAAGCACCACCTCCCGAGCACAACGGAGGTCTTGTAATTTTAATCCGAGACCCCGTTCAAAAGTTATAAAATTTAGCGTTCGAAGCTGCTAAATTACGAAAACGCCCCTGGAGCCATTTTTCACAAACGGCCCGCACCCGCGAAACATATACCCCTCCTTGGGTAAACGGAACGCTCCGAACACAATGGTGCCCTCGGTTTCCCAATCCGAGCCACCATTTAAGAGATACTCTAGTTTCACCATTAAACGAATAAATAAATAAATAAATTTATCCGTTTAACATTCCAGAAGCGGGCGAGGGGTCCAAACGTCCCACGCCGACAAGTTTTATGTCGTTACTAGGGTATAAACCCCATTCCGGACCCATATGTACACTCGGATCTCAGATCTGAAGCTAATTTTAGGAGTTATCATTTTTATTTGGAAATTCCAGTGTGAACGCACTAAAAATTTAATTCTGGCCACTTCGGGGCTCGAAATCGCACGCCGTCTGAAGGCGCTGCTTTGGAATATCATCAAGAACATTCCAAAGTCTTTCACAGAAAAAACTAGGTTCTCACATCATTCCCTCCTTCAATATTTTTTTCCCCGAAAAGCAAAACTAGGGAGCAACACAGGGTGCTAAGCCCACACCTGACTTTCCCATACCTAGAAGAACCCACGCACAGCTCTGCGTCACCGCACACGGACATGTGATTCCCTCATTAAGAATATCCATATGGTGGAACACCCAAGGATATCTAGTCACGCAAGATTCCACAGTCGATGCTCTCTTACACGCTCAAAAGGCAAAGGAGTCGACACCATCGACTAAAGAAAAAGGTCCCATGCCTTTTACCTTACCAACACAGGGTTACAACCGATTACCCATGTCACCCTGGTAACACATCAAACAAGGAGCAAGGAGGAAGGCTGTTCACACACAGAGTCTAACAATTCTACTGCAAAAAGTATAAGAGTTGTAGAGTGTACCTCTTACCACCTCATGCTCTGTAGGATAGTAGACATCCAAAGCTCGCGGTTGTCTGTGGTCCCAACCGTCATCTCCCGGAGCCTAACGTGGACCACCTAGTGGTGATGGGGAGATCTCCTAAAGTCATCCCCCACTACCATCTCCTCCCGCTCCTCTGCTAGCACTACCTCCTTGGGTACTACTCCGATCACGGTGCTGCCTCTACCTTGGTGGTGTGCCTGCGGCCAGCTCGAAGCTCTCATCAACTCGGGTCAGGCAGTCTCGGGCCAAGTGACCTTGCCCGTCACAAGCATATAACCGACTCTCTCTGGGATATACTGGTGCCCTCCAGCGCCACTGTGGTGTACGACCACGCCCCTGAGTCCAGTTGTCAGTAAGCCACATGCGTCGAGGTTCTGCTTGCCGACACCCACTAGCTGCGACAGACGTCTCGGCTCTAACGTGCCTGCTACCACCACCGACACTAAAACGCAACAAGAAGCCCTCTGTCACCAGCGCCTGCTCTAGCACCCCGACATAGGTGGAAATGCCCAAGGGTACTATGACAGCACGACTCTCTCGGCGGAGACCCAGCTCAAACTTCCGCGCTCGGATGTTGTCATCATGGACCAAGTCCAGGTAAAAGCGTGCACGGTCTGCAAAACTAGCCGCGTACTCGGCCACCGTCATCCCTCCCAGCTGAAACTTCAAGAGCTCCTGAATCCGAACGGAGCGCAAGAAGGAGGGGATAAAATCCTCACGAAACTACAATTGAAAGTCATCCGATGAAAGCGACGACTCGTCAAGAAACTGAGTCACCAGATGTAACGCCCCGACCCCAGTTACCCAGAGTCGGTGCATTAATTACATAACATTGGCATGATCACAAGAAAGATCAAATCTCGAAATACCGATTGGTTTAGTAGCCTTGGAAACACTAGATATATTCATAAGTTTTACATTACATCATAAAATGAAAAACAACTACAACAACATAATGTCTCCATAATCCACACTCATATCCCCACATAAGATCCCTGCAGGTCATTCATAATTTACTTCTTCACTTCCTGGGAAAAATAAAACATAGAAAATGGGTGAGCTCAAATGCCCAGTAAGGATAAAAATATAGCGGAAACTTTCATAAATAAGAATAAACATTTAAGGCAATGTATAACTAAAACAAAAGCCTTTCAAACATGAACTTTCAACATGGTACGACATAAATAAAATGAAATAATTCCACTTACTTATTCACATGGATATTCTACTAATCGAATAATCACATGAAAAAATCAATAACCACTTTCATAATGTTGGAATGCATAATGCCAGACTATCATAACCACATAGTCAAGGCCTCGTTCCAAGACTACAAATAAGATTTTGTCAAGGCCTTGTGCCAAGACACTAGTTTGTCTTATGAGACCTACCGATGCATCGAGGAGCTATAGCGGGCTCCACCCGTCACATATTAAGTCCAATGCATTCCCATATGAAAAGGTTTAAAGATAACATAAACATTCGTATTAAAACTAGCATACGAAATGTCAATAATTTCACCATAAACTATGAATGTTATAAAAATAGCACATCCACAGTCAAACATATCACAAGACCTTCAATACAATATAGAAGTTTTGTATCATAATAAATCAACTTCAAATAATCTTAAAATCCATCAAAGGATGTTGACATATATGAAATCAAAATTCTTTTTAAGGAAATATCTCCTTTTATTTTGAAATCTTTTAAGATCCATATAAAATAAAACATTTTCTTTGAAAATATTCTTATAAGCTTTTAAGGGAAGCTTTGAAGATTTTATAACGGTAGAAAATAGCTTCACCCTCCGTATAAGTTAAAAAAAACATTCTTATCTTAATTCTGTCGAAAAGGTTAAAAAGCACCTTGTTTGGAAAACGACAGAAAGATTCCCTTATAAACCTCTTATAAAAAGTCAAACAAGGGTATAAATGACTTTAACCCATATTCTTTTAAATATTAAAAATGTTTTGAAATACATTTTTAAGAAACATGTATGTGGATGATAACGAGATCCCAGTAGATTATTACGTATAAACAACCTCGGATAATGAAGAGATTGTGAAATAAAACTTACCTTGTACTTTTCCTTGGTTGGGGTAGGTTAACCTCCTGTATAATGGTGAAATAATTGTTATTAAATTATAAAATAATCATATACATTATTATGATATCATATATGATCTATTAATATTGATTTGATAATAATATCTTAGTATTATCGTTGTTTCGGGTGTGAACTTACTCATTTTCTTTTATATGTTTTGTTACATAAGCCATGTTTGTTGTATCTTATTCATATCCAGAATGATATCAAGTCCTTAAACATCATTTTTAAATCATCAAATGATAATTATACTTGAATGGATACGATGGAGAATGAATCTCATCGCGTTCGTGGAGACGGTAGTCCGTACGTACGCACGAGCGACAATATCATTCTTTTGATATTAAAATAATATATAAATGGATGTTATATCATATAGACAGAATAATTAACATGTTATATTTAATATTTACATGAGTTTCACATCATTATTATACCCATCCAAATAATAATATATTGAATAACAATTACACCACGACGTGGAGACGGTAAGCCGTACGTACGAACGTATGGTGACATATTATTCAAAGGGTGGGTAGAATACTGAATATGGTTGTACCATATTTATAATAACATCACAGTATATGTGAGATACTAGAGTTATTATTTTAGAATGGTAACAACAAAGGAAGAAGAAGTGGAAGAAGAAATGAACTTGGAAAAAGGGTAGTGAAATCATTACCTCTTATTCGGGCTCTTCCTTTTGATTAGATCAAAAGGGCTCCTTAGGTTGGATTTCTGATCAAACTAAGGCCTCTAGGTTGTATTGAGGGAAGTTGGGAGAGTATTTGGGCAGAGTTTGGCCGAACCAAAAGGCTTTTATGGTGTGAAGAAATGATAAGGAGTGGTCTCCTTTTATAAGGGAGAGGAGGGGCTCTTTAGGAAAGAGTGAAAGTATTACTTTATAATATAATTATATTCGGTTTATAATGGTCCACGAATAATTGAGGTCTAAGATATGATGACTCATATTCTAAATAACATCAACCAATAAGAATTTGATAGGTTTTAGATAATATTTCAATCATTATAATCTTATTTATTTAAATAATTTATTAATGAGGTAAACATTGCATCATTATTGTGTCATTAATAATTTAAATTATTTGATGTCTAAAAATTATAAATAAAATATAATTATGTAGGAAATCTGTTTATCTTTCTAATAAATATTTATAATCTAAAATCCAACATATATAACCCTATGTAACAATTGTTTTTCTAAAAGATATATGCTTGTGTCATTTTTGTATTCATTTTAACTTAATTAAAATAAAGTGTTATTATCACTTACAAGTGGCTCCATGGGGTCCCAAAATCGACCCAAAGATGCCCATGGTCGACCATTTATCAACCAATAGGGTTAAGACACGTTTTAGGGTAATATAGTATTATTATAATATTATTTTTTAACCCATATTTACCGGATTACCCTTAACCATGGTAAATAAAATATTTACCGCAGTAATTATTCAAAATGTCTAAAAATAAAAGTTACCTATTTACACAATTTGAACATCCTGATTCCAAATATGGAATCCATTTTCCTAAATTCAAAACATAGAAGTGGTAGAAATTAATTTAAAATTAATTCCCACTGTCAAAACAAAAAGCGTGTTTTTAAGAGATAATAACTATCAAAAGATTAACACTTGTTTATGTTCGGTTTAATTGTAAAATTATGTCCAATGACCAACATTATATTAAATGGTAAAAATATATTCTAAATATACTTTAAAACTACTAAAATTCATAATATATCACTATTAATTATTTTGATTAAAAAAGTTGTTTTTAATTAAAATTTAGTAATTTTCACTATTCATCAAAATATGAAAGTTATCCGAAAAGTACCAATATTTCACCTTAGGCTAAATTAGATATTCTGAATCCAAAAATGAAGTCCATTTTGAAATATAAAATATATATAATTTTAAAAAGTAGGTATTACTATTCATAACGGCTAGTTTGATTTCTTGTTAGAACTCGGTGTTGCGTACAACACACGTTATCGCATTATTCAAAGAGAAGTGTACCGTAGAAGCTTGGGGTGTTACATTCTCCCCTCCTTCAAATAATTTCATCCTCGAAATTTCTAGAATACTATCGCATGAAAAGACTCGGGTGGTTCTTCATCATAAGTTCCTCGGGTTCCCACGTTTCCTCTTCCATCTTATGGTTTCTACACAAAACTTTTACCAGACGTGTCATCCGGTTTTTCAGTACTTGTTCTCTCGTATCAAGAATCCTGACGGCCTCTTCAGAATAGGAATGATCGGGTTCCAGTTCTAATTCCTCATAGGTGAGTACATGCGTTGGATCAGGCATGTATTTCCTCAACAGAGATACATGGAACACATCGTGAACTTTGGAGAGACTTGGCGGCATTGCCAATCGGTAAGCTACAACCCCAATTCGTTCTAGAATTTCGAAAGGTCCGATGTACCTGGGACTCAATTTACCTTTCTTACCAAAACGTATGACTCCCTTCCACGGAGATACATTCAGGAAAACATGATCACCGAATTGAAATTCCAAATCCTTCCTTCGATTATCGGCATAGCTCTTCTGCCTACTTTGAGCTGCTCTGATGTGATTTTGGATTACCTTCACCTTTTCCATCGTTTCCTCCACTAGTCCTGGACCTAGAAGTTTTCTTTCACCAACGTCATCCCAACAGGTTGGTGTACGACATCTCTTTCCATATAATGCATCATACGGTTCCATCTGAATTCTTGAATGGAAGCTATTGTTATAGGAAAATTCTACCAGTGGTAAATATTGATCCCACATACCCTAAAAGTCAAGTGAGCAAGATCTCAACATGTCTTCTAAGGTCTGAATAGTCCGTTCTGATTGTCCGTCTATCTGAGGGTGGTAAGCAGTGCTCAAATGAAGTTCAGTATCCAGAGATTTCTGAAGACTTTTCCAAAATCTTGAAGTAAAACGGGGATCACGATCAGAAACAATCGATAGGGGTACTCCATGAAGTCTCACAACTTCATTAATGTATAGTCTTGCTAGACGTTTCAGGGGTAGATATTCTCTCCTAGAAAGAAAATGTGCTGACTTGGTAAGACGATCAACAATAACCCATATTGCATCGTTCCTTCTAGGAGTCTTTGGTATCCCCATGACAATGTCCATCGTAATGTTGTCCCATTTCCACTCCGGTATGGGAAGAGGTTGCATGACTCCTCCAGGCTGTTGCCTCCAGCTTTCACTTGTTGACAAACCATACATCTTGACACAAAATCAGCAATCTACCTCTTCATGTTGTCCCACCAAAAATGTTCCTTCAAATCTCTATATATTTTGGTGCTCCCAGGGTGTATAGAGAAATTGGAACTATGAGAATCATCCAGCAATTCCCTTTTCAGATCAGGTAAATCGGGAACACAACGTCTCTTCCCGAATTTCAAAATTCCATCTTCATACACAAAGTCTCTCAATCTCCCAACATTCACAGCTTTAATCTTCTTCTGAAATTCTTCATCATCGGTCTGAGAACTCTTAATCCTTTCTAGTAAAGATGGTTTGGCAACCATTTGAAAAAGCATTGATGTTTCACCTTCCCTGGTTATTCCCATGTCCATCTTCACTAGATCTATGAAAATTGGATCCCTTTCAATTCTTATCATGTTCAAAACTCCATGGTCTTTTCTGCTCAAAGCATCTGCCACCTTGTTTGCTTTCCCCGGGTGGTAGTGTATCGTGCAATCATAATCCTTGAGTAATTCAAGCCATCTCCTTTGCCTCATGTTGAGTTTTTTTTGTGAGAAAATATACTTCAAACTCTTGTGATCAGTATAAATCTCACATTTTTAACCATAGAGGTAGTGTTTCCATATCTTCAAAGCAAAGATCACAGCTGCTAACTCAAGATCATGAGTAGGATAGTTTTGTTCATGAATTTTCAACTATCGTGATGCATAGGCAATAACTCTATCATTCTGCATAAGGACACAACCAAGTCCTTTCTTTGATGCATCACTATAAATAACGAACCCATCATTCCCCGATGGTAGAGTCAATATAGGATCATTGAATAATCTTCTCTTCAGTTCTTCGAAACATTCTTCACACTCTTTTGTCCAAACAAATTTAACCCCTTTACGTGTGAGCTTCGTTAACGGGTTAGCCAATCGGGAAAAATTCTGGACGAAACATCGATAATAACCTGCCAAACCAATAAAACTATGTAACTCAGTTATACTCGTAGGTGCTGGCCATTCTTGGATTGCCTTGGTCTTAGAAGGATCAACAGAGATTCCATCTTTAGAGACAATATGGCCAAGAAAAGAAATATCCTGAAGCCAGAATTCACACTTGCTAAACTTCCCATATAATTCATGCCTCCTCAGAGTCTTCAAGATAATGCGCAAGTGATTTTCATGATCTTCATAGGTTTTGGAGTATACCAAGATATCATCAATAAATACCACCACAAATTCATCGAGATACTCCTTGAAAATTCTATTCATCAGATCCATGAATACAGAGGGTGCATTAGTCAATCCAAACGGCATTACAGTAAACTCGTAATGCCCGTACCTAGTTTGAAATGCTGTCTTCAGAATTTCTTCCTTCATCACACACAACTGATGGTATCCAGATCGAAGTTCAATCTTTGAAAAGTATTGATCTCCATGAAGTTGGTCAAATAAATCATCAATACGAGGTAGGGGATACTTGTTCTTTATTGTTATAGCATTGATCTCCCTGTAGTCGATACATAACCTCATAGATCCATCTTTCTTTTTAACAAAAAGAACAGGGGCTCCCCATGGAGAAACACTAGGGAGAATAAATCCCTTATTACTCAATTCCTCTAGTTGTTTCTTTAGTTCGACTAATTCTACAGTGGCCATTCTGTAAGGGGTCTTCGATATAGGCCTTGATCTAGGAATCAAATCAATGGAAAACTCAACTTCTCGTTCTGGAGGATGTCCAGGTAAATCTTCCGGAAATACATGTAAAAATTCTTTCACAACAGGTACATCCTCTATTAGAACATTCCTTTCCTCACCCGCAGTTATTTCATTCTCTTCCTCCCCAATAATTGAATTTAGTTGAGCTATTGAGGGTGGATCTAAATAAGAATTAGGTGGTGACGATTCTGCTCTAAAGATATGGTGTTCCTAATCATTATCATCAAGAGTCGTAACCTCTTTCTTCTTACAATAAATCTTCGCATCATAGTCCGAAAGCCAGTCCATACTGAGGATTATATCAAACTCAATCATAGGTATGACGATGAGATCAGCAGATAAAGAAAATTTCTGTGCTCTAATGGAGACTGATTCACAAAACTTTGTTGCAATGATACTTCCCTTAGGAGTTTTAACTGACAACTCCCTTATTAAATCAAATTGTAAATATCTAATTTTCTTAGCAAACTGGGAAGATATGAAACAATGCGACGATCTAGAGTCAAATAATGAATTTTCTAAACTTGAGGAAACCATTAAATTACCTTCCACCACATCTTTTGGAGCTTCTACCTCTGCAGTAGTGATAGCATAAGCCTGGCCTTGATCCCTTGGCCTTTTCTGAGGTAAGTTCTCCTGACGCTTAGGAAATTCATTCACATAATGTCTCATCTCCCTGCAATTGTAGCACTGAACGTTGGTGGCTTCCTTCTTCCCTTTTCAATCACGAGATTGGTGGCATTTTTCACCACACTTGTAACAGACTCCCATTCCCTTCAAGCAAGCACCGGGGTGTTTCTTCCCACATTTACCACATGATGGATATTCAACCTTTCCTTTATTCCCCTTATTTCCATTCCTAGATTGATCAGAAGGCCTCTTCTTCTCTTTCTTTTCTTTAAAGTCATAAGACTTAGAGAATTCCTTTTCGGTCTTGATAGCACATGAGATAATGTCTTCGTACGATGAAAAGGATTGTGAGACTAATGCTCGATAGAGAAATGGTTTTAACCCATCAAAGAAACGATCAATCTTACTTCTTTGGTTACGTATATAATCACCGGCGTACCTTGCTAACCTTGTAAAGTTAGCCTCATACTTTGCAACATTCTCATCCTCCTTCTGTCTCAGACTTAGAAATTGCCTTTCCATATCTGCTCGATGGTCGCGAGGGAAGTATTTTTCTAAAAACAGATCTTTGAACTCCCTCCATTCCATATTTGATACTTCATCATCTTCCTTCATTTTTTGAATCAATGACCACCATTGATCAGTATCTCCAGTGAGGCGGTAAACTGCCATGATAACTTTTTCCCTTTCACTGCTCCCCAAAGCCTGAAATATTTTTTCTAGGGAACTTATCCATTGCTCAGCTACTAAGGGATTTGTACTACCATTGAACTTTGGTGGTTGTTGCCTCATGAATCGATCTAACATTGATCCTCCACGCTGCGGATCAGGGTGCTCCATACGGGTAAGGTTATTATTCATAACCTGAGTAAGTTGTCCCAGTATGGTGATTAGCTGATCAGCACCAGTTGCATCACCATCCCCACTATAATTATCTTGAGCAGGAGGGAAATCCCTACATGGAGTTCATGCATTGATACGGTTTCCATTTCTTCCACTAGGTGCCATTTCTAAACAATGGCATAAACTAGATCAGTTTATGAATCAAAATACATAATCCCATACTTATAAAACACTTAACATAAATTGAACTATTTATGGATATAATCCATAATCATAAAAATGATTTCTTTGAGGAATTATATACTCATAGACCCTTCATAATGATTTGTAAATAAAATGAGAGTTATCCTAAGCATATCCCCCGGGAGTGTCGTAACCAAGAGTGCAGCAAGGCCCGTTGTCGTGCACCAGTTCCCGTTCGAGTCTAGCTCAAAGCGGTGTTTTCGGGTTTTACCCCTAGGTACATCTGTGCCAGAGCCGCCTCTACCTGCTCGTATCCAGACAGGGATGTATTTCTCAGAAAACTCACAAAATCTCTACAATACCAAAATTCTAGGAAGTTCTTCTATACTAATCCTCAAAGTTCATCTTAGGTCTACATGCACTAATCAGAGTTTATCAAAATCTAGCTTCCAAGGTTTGTACTAAACATCCTCTAATACCAACTGTAACACCCCGACCCCAGTTACCCAGAGTCGGTGCATTAATTACATAACATTGGCATGATCACAAGAAAGATCAAATCTCGAAAGACCGATTGGTTTAGTAGCCTTGGAAATACTAGATATATTCATAAGTTTTACATTACATCATAAAATGAAAAACTACTACAACATCATAATGTCTCCATAATCCATACTCATATCCCCATATAACATCCATGCAGGTCATTCATAATTTACTTCTTCACTTCCTGGGAAAAATAAAACATAGAAAAGGGGTGAGCTCAAATGCCCAGTACGGATAACAATATAGCGGAAACATTCATAAATAAGAATAAACATTTAAGGCAATGTATAACTAAAACAAAATCCTTTCAAACATGAACTTTCAACATGGTACAGCATAAATAAAATGAAATAATGCCATTTACTTATTCACATGGATATTCTAATAATCGAATAATCACATGAAAAAATCAATAACCACTTTCATAATGTTGGAATGCATAATTCCAGACTATCATAACCACATAGTCAAGGCCTCCTGCCAAGACTACAAATAAGATTTTTTCAAGGCCTTGTGCCAAGACACTAGTTTGTCTCATGAGACCTACCGATGCATCGAGGAGCTATAGTGGGCTCCACCTGTCACATATTAAGTCCAATACATTCCCATATGAAAAGGTTTAAACATAACATAAACATTCATATTAAAACTAGCATACGAAATGTCAATACTTTCACCATAAACTATGAATGGTATAAAAATAGAACATCCACAGTCAAACATATCACAAAACCTTCAATACAATATAGAAGTTTTGTATCATAATAAATCAACTTCAAATAATCTTAAAATCCATCAAAGGATGTTGACATAGATGAAATCAAAATTCTTTTTAAAGAAATATCTCCTTTTATTTTGAAATCATTTAAGATCCATATAAAATAAAACATTTTCTTTGAAAATATTCTTATAATCTTGTAAGGGAAGATTTGAAGATTTTATAACGGCGGAAAATAGACGCACCCGCCGTATAAGTTAAAAAACGTTCTTATCTTAATTCTGTCGAAAAGGTTAAAAAGCACCTTGTTTGGAAAACGACAGAAAGATTCCCTTATAAACCTCTTATAAAAAGTCAAACAAGGGTATAAATGACTTTAACCCATATTCTTTTAAATATTAAAAATGTTTTGAAATACATTTTGAAGAAACATGGATGTGGATAATAACGAGATCCCAGTAGATTATTACGTATAAACAACCTCGGATAATGAAGAGATTGTGAAAAAAACCTTACCTTGTACTTTTCCTTGGTTGGGGTAGGTTAACCTCTTGTATAATGGTGAAATAATTGTTATTAAATTATAAAATAATCATATACATTATTATGATATCATATATGATCATTTAATATTGATTTGATAATAATATCTTAGTATTATCGTTGTTTCGGGTGTGAACTTACTCATTTTCTTTTATATGTTTTGTTACATAAGCCATGTTTGTTGTATCTTATTCATATCCAGAATGATATCAAGTCCTTAAAAATAATTTTTAAATCATCAAATGATAATTATACTTGAATGGATACGATGGAGAATGAATCTCATCGCGTTCGTGGAGACGGTAGTCCGTACGTACGCACGAGCGACAATATAATTATTTTGATATTAAAATAATATATAAATGGATGTTATATCATATATACAGAATAATTAACATGTTATATTTATTATTTACATGAGTTTCACATCATTATTATACCCATCCAAATAATAATATATTGAATAACAATTACACCACGACGTGGAGATGGTAAGCCGTACGTACGCACGTATGGTGACATGTTATTCAAAGGGTGGATAGAATACTGAATATGGTTGTACCATATTTATAATAACAACACAATATATGTGAGATACTGGAGTTATTATTTTAGAATGGTAACAACAAAGGAAGAAGAAGTGGAAGAAGAAATGAACTTGGAAAAAGGGTGGTGAAATCATTACCTCTTCTTCGGGCTCTTCCTTTTGATTTGATCAAAAGGGCTCCTTAGGTTGGATTTATGATCAAACTAAGGCCTCTAGGTTGTAGTGAGAGAAGTTGGGAGAGTATTTGGGCAGAGTTTGGCCGAACCAAAAGGCTTTGAAGGTGTGAATAAATGAGAAGGAGTGGTCTCCTTTTATAAGGGAGAGGCGGGGCTCTTTAGGAAAGAGTGAACGTATTACTTTATAATATAATTATATTCGGTTTATAATGGTCCAAAAATCATTGAGGTCGAAGATAAGATGAATCATATTCTAAATAACATCAACCAATAAGAATTGGACAGGTTTTAAATAATATTTTAATCATTATAATCTTATTTATTTAAATGATTTATTAATGAGGTAAACATTGCATCATTATTGTGTCATTAATAATTTAAATTATTTGATGTCTAAAAATTATAAATAAAATATCATTATGTAGGAAATCTGTTTATCTATCTAATGAATATTTATAATCTAAAATCCATCATATATAACCCTATGTAACAATTGCTTTCCTAAAAGATATATGCTTGTGTCATTTTTGTATTCATTTTAACTTAATTAAAATAAAGTGTCATTATCACTTACAAGTGGATCCATGGGGTCCCAAAATCGACGCAAAGATGCCCATGGTCGACCATTTATCAACCAATAGGGTTAAGAAACGTTTTATTGTAATTTAGTATTATTATAATATTATTTTTTAACCCTTATTTACCGGATTTACCCTTAACCATGGTAAATAAAATATTTACCGCAGTAATTATTCAAAATGTCTAAAAATAAAAGTTACCTATTTACACAATTTGAACATCCTGATTCAAAATATGGAATCCATTTTCTTAAATTCAAAATACATAAGTGGAAGAAATTAATTTAAAATTAATTCCCGCTGTCAAAACAAAAAGCGTGTTTTTAAGAGATAATAACTATCAAAAGATTAACACTTGTTTATGTTCGGTTTAATTGTAAAATTATGTCCAATGACCAACATTATATTAAATGGTAAAAATATATTCTAAATATACTTTAAAACTACTAAAATTCATAATTTATCACTATTAATTATTTTGATTAAAAATGTTGTTTTTATTTAAAATTTAGTAATTTTCACTATTCATCAAAATATGAAAGTTATCCGAAAAGTACCAAAATTTCACCTTAGGCTAAATTAGATATTCCGAATCCAAAAATGAAGTCCATTTTGAAATAAAAAATATATATAATTTTAAAAACTAGGTATTACTATTCATAACGGCTAGTTTGATTGGTTGTTAGAACTCGGTGTTGCGTACAACACACGCTATCGCAGTATTCAAAGAGAAGCGTATTGTAGAAGCTTGGGGTGTTACACCAGAATCCACCAATGCCAAGATGCTCCACAAAAAAGGGTGGCTGCCAAAGCCACTCTCTGATCTGTCGGCATCTGTAGAAGACTGAAAAGGCAAACCACTGCCTCGAGCCAAACCTCTACTGCCTGAGGGTCTGGCTCACCACTCAACCTCAGCGGTCTCTGCCGCTGGAACTCACGGAGCGCGCTCAACCTGTGCTCATGCTCAGCCTGCTCTACGAAAATAGCCTCCTGCTCAACAGGTGTGGGTGCTGCTACCGGCCCACCCGGAGAAAGGGGCTCGCATGATGGGTCCTGGACTGTGGCCTCATAGCTCACAGGCTCGTCGTCACGCACCAAAGCTGGTATCCTGGTTGGCTGTCCTCGCGGAGACATCCTGAAAATTATCAATGAGTATCGCGGTCAGATGAAAATATGTGTATATACCAAAAACAACATCAATAGGGAGCTGACTCAAGAAGGACAGTCAAAGACCCAATCCTTTGTGATGCATAAACAAATTTTCCCGGAAACAAGTGTCTCAGCATGCCGAGTCGACAAGCGGGTTATCAAGGTCCTGGTGAATGGATACGTCGGTCACCGCACCATCACTGGACTCCCTGGTCTGAGAGCCGCTCTCAAGACATGTTAACACTATTTCCCTAAATCCAAACCAGTACCTTTTATTTTAGGGATGTCCGAACAGCATCCCAAGGAACGAACCAGCTCTGATACCACTTTTTCACGACCCAACCCTACCCGGGCTCGAGCCGCAACTACCCCAAGCCCGCCTGCATAGGCCAGGGGCTAGCGACCAGCGCCGAAGGCACAACAACTCGGGGAGGCCTTTGCCTAAGTACCTGTACACACACACATGCAGCACACTCAATGGAAAAGTGCAGAGTAAAAGAAAAGAAAAACAAAGGGCAACTTCTATATATACCACAAATGTGCATCGACCTCCAAACAGTACAAATAGAGTGCTAGAAAGGTAAAAGGGGAAAAACACGCGCGAAACCAGAAAGGTGCCACAACCCGGCAATAGGTAAACAAAACGAATAGCTGATGGGTCTCCCACCTAGAACCCGGCTATGACCACCGCACACGGTCAAAGCTCCCGAACTCTTATGCTCCACCGAAGTCACGACCAACCTGTCTGTCGTCTGCAAGGGCACACCATGTGCGGGAAAAGCCCAAGAAAGGGTGAGTATAAAAATATTCAGTAGGATACCCCGAAGGATCGAGGGAGCAACAAAGGATGTACCGAAGGATGAGCAGTAGAGCGAACAAGAAAAGTAAAGGAGTAAAACAGAGAGTGCAGAAAAGAGTAATAGTAGAAAGTCCAGCTCAACCCAGCAAGAGGAAAGAAGGGAGACTCATCCAGACACAAGTAGCTGGAAATGGTGAGAAGATGAAATTCCCGTCGAGTCTTCGCAACCTATAGTAGGAGAGTAGATTCGTCCAACCAAGAGAAGCTAGACACGGAAAGCACGTGGCATACCCCGCGTGTCTTCACCTCTCCTCGAAGGAGAGTAACCAAACCCAAGAAGTGGGTACTAGAACAAGGTATATACAAGTCCATATGCTCAACATGAAGCCCGAACAATGTCGTAAGGGTATCTCCATCCCGTAGCTCAGCCTATGAAAGAGTATCCAACAGTCCCAGAAGAAAACACCATCGATGCCCAGCATCCCGCACGTCTGCCCCCAACCGCAAGCCGAGGGGATCAATCACCACACCTCGACACTATCCGCTTTGGGCGGCACTGACTCGCCTGCACGGTTTTAGGTCACGTCACAAGGATGCGTCTCAGTGGGGGAATGGTCCTCATACTTGAGAGTTATATGGGAACGTCAACCACAACTCGTCACTGCCCCACAGTCGAGAGTTCTGCTGAAAGTCGACAGGCGACCCCCTACCCAGCCCCGCTAAAGGATCCCTGGAAGTCAACAGGTTCCCACTACAGGAAAACCCAGAAAGTCGACAGGTGCCACACTGCCCAGTCCCGTAAGAGGGTAATCCACTAGAGGGAGACCCGGCTAATGTCGGTGATGAGACCACTGCCCAGCCCAGTTGGAGGTAACCCGACATCAGGGACCACTGCCCAGCCCAGTTGGAGGTAAGCCCAGCATCGGGGACCACTGCCCAGCCCAGCTGGAGGTAAGCCCGGCATCAGGGACCACTGCCCAGCCCCGCTGGAGGTAAGCCCAGAACTGCTCTGGCCATCCCTGCTTGATGGTACTACTTGGTGAACACCGCTGTACTGGCCATCCCTGCCGGATGGTAACCCTCTGGCGAGCCTAACTCAAAACAACCTCAGCCCTGCTGGAAACAACCTCAGCCCTTCTGGAAACAACCTCAGCCCTGCTGGAACAACCTCAACCCTGCTGGAACAACCTCAACCCTGCTGGAACAACCTCATCCCTACTAAAAACAAACTCAGTCCGGCTGGAGCAACCTCCTGGGTAGAGGATCGGTGCCCGCATAAATTTTTGGTCACACTGAAACCACAAGCTCTGCCAGGGAACACTGAGCAATGGGAGAAACTCCACAGGTCTCACAAGGCGATCCCGCTCCAATCTGCTGAGTCACTGTCGAAGTGGACCGAGAGACCTCATCCCAGATAGTGGGGAAAACACCCATGCTACACGAACACCCATAGTCGCAGACAGTGTCGCAGTCCGGTGAAAGGGAACAGTACTGAAACCCCTCACAGCCGAAGAAGAAGAGGAACCAAACCATCTCTGCCAGCCAAACCATCGAAAACAAGTCCAGGGGGAGACCGCTCAACCCTACTGGTAATACAAAAGAGCACCAGGCCAGGGGAAACTCCACCCTACTGGTCAAACAAACGAGCACAGGGGGACCCTCTATGTCATGAGAGGTCAAGTACGAAAAACAGATCACGACATGCATGTGGGGCCCACACGACGTGTGGCCCCATGTCAACCCCAACTGAGCGCACAAACATCCTTAGGTACAAACAACCACACGTACCTCCAAGCGCTCCTGTATACTCCCAGAGTATACCTCGTTCCAGCCCATAGGCTATCGTGCACACGACACCCAACGTCAACGCGAAGGCGTGACATAACAGCTCCAACCTTCCACCTCATCGGCCGAGGCACAGCCAACCACATTTCGTGGGCCAATTATATCACTCTCGCAAGAGTGCACGATCACACACCAATGGTCCGCTACAAACAAGGTATGACGAACCACCACTGGAGCACCTCTCATCCTCCACATTTAACAAGATCGTGCAAGAGGCTCCACACCACCAAAAGGATCGCACCGTTGTAATCCTAGCGAAAAAACACACGAGATCGACTACTTACTCGCCTCCAACGGATATCCAATGGAAAAGTTTCCAACACCACCTCACGCCCGAACGACGTCCCGTGATCCCGAGCCTCAGCCCCGAAAACAGTCGGGTGCATCGCACCATTACGATCCCCTCGGGAAAACACGTCAAAATCACTACTCACATGAGCGCAATGAATATCCGAAGAAAAAGGTGCATCCCGGCACACCGCACACGAGCGGTGCCACGTGGGACCCACATCCCAGTCCTAAAACTCAACGAATGGATCACACTGTTGCGATCCTCTCGGAAAAGTACATGAAATGGACTATTCACTTGTCCAAAATGGTCGCCCGGTGATAAAGATGGAAATCAACGTCAACTCCCGAAACGGCCCTCATGGGGCCCACACCATCGTGTGGAATTACAGCGGGCAGACTGCGCCAACGCGATGCCCTCGGAAAAACACCCAACATCGACTGCTCGCACGCCCCGAATGGACGTCCGAGGAAAAAGTCGCTAAAAGCTGCACGCAGCTCAAAATACGGGTCTTGGGGACTGCACCTCAACTACGTCCTCAACACCCAGAACCACCCTGGAATCCTCTGCCTCAGTGCCAGGGGCGCAACGCCGCTGACGGCGCTCAAAACAGACGTTGGACGCGTCCGCGCCGTCCAAAACAAGTTTCCCCGAAAAAACAACAAACCCCTCGACGTATGTGTCGCACCACCGAGGCCCCTCGTTTCGCAAATTAAAAATTCCTGAAACCATCTCAAAGAGTTCGCCTCGTCGATACGGTTCCACCGCCGTAGACGGTACACAAGACGGACACCCGTAGCTGAAAATACGGGTGTCCGAACACCGAGGGGGCAAGGCCCCTGGGGCTTGACCGGCCGGTCCGCCCGGCCGCGGACCCGCGGCCCGCGCGCAGACCGGCCACGAGTGCCGGTTGTGGCCGCCGCGTGATGACCCGCGCAGTGTGGGTCTTTGTCGCCGCACGGGGGTCGCGTGACGCGACCCCACAGTCGCCGCTCCCTGGCGATCGCCGCCTCGCCGGGCGCTCCGCCAGAGCGTCGGCCTCGCCTGGCCGCTCCACCAGACACCCCCACCGACGCCCGAGCACCCCGCTGCCACGCCCAGCACCTCAACCGCACACCCGCGGACGTCCGAAGACACCCCCCGGCTGCCGCTCGCCGCCTCCTCAGACCGAATCCGCGCCGCCCCGGAGCTCCCAAGACCACATCGCTACCGCCGCAAAATCCCAAAACCCGTAAACTTCGGCGGGTGTTTGCGACCTTGTCCAAACTCGGATTTCTATTTGAAGGAGGCGATGGAAATAAAAGAAAACGTAATACGCATATACGGGCTTTGTTCGAATATTAAACATCAAATCGATGCATAAAATTGAATTCAAAGGGCGGTTCAGAAATGAAAATGCAACGAAACCTCCTACCTCACTAAGCTTCACGTCGATCCGCCGACACAACCACACCTCGCCAGAGTCACCTTGCCGAACTGTCTCACCAGAGACTAAGGAGGAGAGGGGAGAGGAAGGGCTGCTAGGGGGAAGGGGAAGGACAAGAGGGAGGTGGGTGTGTTAAGCGTTTATATAGAAAATGCTTAACCACCCGCTCGTCGGCCCGAACCCGAACTCCCGACGGGGTCGTGGTTAAGCCTCCTTTAGAGTAAACACCACCTCTTGAGCACAACGGCGGTCTCGGAATTTTAATGCAAGACCCAATTCAAAATTTATAAAATTTAACGTCTGAAGCCGCTAAATTACGAAAATTCCCCTGGAGCCATTTTTCACAAACGGCTCACGCTAGAAAAAATTATACAGGTCTTAGGGTAAACAGCATGCTCCGAACACAACGGTGCCCTCGGTTTCCCAATCCGAGCCACCGTTTAAGAGATACTCGAGTTTCACCATTAAACAAATAAATAAATAAATAAATTTATCCGTCTAACATTCTAGAAGCGGGAGAGGGGTCCAAACGTCCCACACCGACAAGTTTTATATTGTTCCAAGGGTATACACCCCATTCCGGACCCATCCGTACACTCGGATCTCTAATCTGAAGCTCTATTTAGGAGTTATCGGATTTATTTGGCGATTCCAGTGTTAACGCACTGAAAATTTAATTCCGCCCACTCCGGGGCTCGGAATCACACGCCATCTTAAGGCGCTGCTCTGAAATATCATCAAGAACATTCCAAAGTCTTTCACAGCAAAAACTGGGTTTTTACACATCCTTAGTCTATTATCTGAGCAATGTTTGACCAAAAAACTATTCCCCCATAAACTTCCTCTTTAGAAATGTAGACTCCATCAGCACCACAGTGTTCCAATGAACATTTTTCTAATGAATTACTTGTCTAGAAGAGTGTGAAGAAAAAAAAGGAAAATAAACATACACAAAAGACCTATTTTTATTTATGTATCTCAAACATCATGACCACAATCCCCAAATGATGCATGAAACCCTACCTAATTGTAGCACAATAATGGATCCTACAGATGGAGTCCTCAATAGAAGAAGAGTTTATTTTTAGATCCATTATTTTTATGAACTTAATAGATCCCTTATCAAAAGATGAAAAAGAATACGAACATGAGTCTTCTGCATCCAAATGGGGAAAAGGAAAATTATTACATAATGGTTGAAGAAACTGGGGAAGATGTGTTAATTGTAGAAATAAATTATCTGGCCAAATCTAATCTCAGACTATCTACGTAGTGAAAATTATTAGGAGATTCATCTAGTAATTTCAATTGAAAAAATAAAGATCCCTTATTCAAGGAAACTACTAACCTATCATGATAATTTATGATGATTGAATAGATGATATTCAGTAATGAAATCATCCTCAGTGTGAAGGATGACCTATCCCACCTAACCCATTATGGAAATAAGTGCCTCTAAATCCTATCTGGAGGTCCGATCTTCTTACATCATGTACATGAGAGTTTATTGTTCCTAGAAAATAGAATCCCGATTCTAGGATGTGCTGATCTTTATCCTAGATGTTTGAAATTTTAAAGAAATTGTGCATTGTTACAGCCATGTTATCAATAATGTATTCCTTGAGATTATAAATATATTTTTGGGAAGCACTCGTGGAGCATTTTGAAGACTTTTAGAACATGAGGGTGAATTTAATGTTTCCAAAGTATATTATGTAGAGAAAGATCTTGTGTAATTCCACACAATCATATCCTTCATAGATTTGGAGCAAGACTATATTATACAGGGACACATCATACACAGAAAAATGTTTAGAAAGATATATTATGTTGATATATAATGATCCTCCTTGACAATGAATTTGAGATCAACCTTATTTCGGTTAAAACACTTCTTTAGTTGGGTTATAAAGAGTCCCAATTCACCTTTTCCCCTTTAATACTACATTGTTATGACTAGATAAAAAAAATCCTATTCTGTGAAATCAAACACAAGACTCAGTTTTGGGATCTCAAATTTGAATCATAACTCCTAGTTGTTCTAAAATATACGACCTTCAACATTTTTCCAGGAATACCTTGGTTGCATCGATATGAAACTATTCCTTCATTGTACCACCAATGACTCAAATATTTCATTAATTGTCAAATTTGGAAATTTCATTGCCAAAAAAACTTTTAAATCCTACAAAAAATATACTGAAGAGGGATTCTATGAGAGGTAAGAGAAAAATATCATGTTTGAGAATTATGCTTGAGTCATTTAACAAATGGTCAAGAAATTCCACTAGATAATCCCTTCCAGAGGCTCAGTGTAGATTATGTGTTTCAAAATTTTCAAATTGAAGATGTGGGTTTGAATTGAAGAACATATTCCACAAATTCAATGATATGAGTCATAATAATAGAACACAGCCACATTGGAAAACATATAGACTCTCAAGATGTAGAAAAAATACAATATGAGAGGTACCTCATTTAAATTAATGGACTTAATAAAATATCTACCTCATCAAATGGGTTTGAAATGGTTTCTAGATTACTAATAAGAAGCAAATTTGATCAATCTTTATACCTTTTATCACTTTCACAGCTTCCAAGGGTCCCCAAGTCATTAGTGAGATATAAAAGAGTTGATTTCCCTTCATAAATTCATCATAATATTCAATCCCCTAAAAAATATGGGGATATTAGTTATTACCTAACTTAAATAATAATAATGTGAAGTATGGGGGGAATAAGAGAAGGTAGATCATAAGGATTCAAATCAATCATTTATAGATGGTTTATGTACCATTGTTGTTGAAATAAGATAAATAAATTTGGGTAGAGAAGAACATCCATGTACCACATTGATATGTGGGATCTTGAATTCTTAAGAATGGGAGGAGTACACCTCCTCCCAAAATCAACATCAGGATGCATTTACATATAATTACATAGATATTCCATGCATTGATCAAAGGATTGAAGGTAATAACATGGGATTGCATGATGTTTACCAGGGATAAAAACAAATGTTCAGATAACCAAAACTAACACACGCCTCTTTAATTAGGGATTAATTGTACAAGAATATCAAGGAAAATATCTTTCAGAAATTTTAGTATCAATAATGGATATCCAACACCATCCCTTGGATGACAAAGAATGGGAAAATTATTGTTGATATCATATTCATAGATCTCAGTTAGCTCTATCTGATATATGATTTCTTTATCCCAATCATAGACCTATTGATTGATTCAATTAATGGTTAACAATCCCACTTCTTCATGGATGGATTTTTTAGGATAAATCCAAATTCATTTGTCCAATGAAGATAAATAATCCACCACTATAAGGGGCCCCATGGGATATACCACTATCAGGTAATTACCTTTATCTTGAAGAATTTCATCACTACATACCAATATTCAATGCATCACATATTCAAACCCTTCATAGGGACGTTTGTTCAATTCCATTTTGATGATTTGGGGGATATTTCCTAACAGAATTCAATCCATCTTGATGATCTAGAGTCTATCATCAATAAACTATGCCAACATATCTTGGAGAATAAACCCTTGAAATGTGCATTCAGGGTAACATCAGGATAATTTTTTATCTATAGCGTACACCATCATGACATTGATGTCAACCCTGGGACTAAATAGTCTATCCATAGCATTTTACCTATTAAAAAAAATTAAAGAGTTGAAATGACATTTGTGAATTTTAGCCTACATTTGGCGTTTTATATCCAAAATTTATGGTAAATTTATTCTCTTCACCCAGTCGATGAAGAATGTGGGTATATATAAATGGACTTGTGACTGTCAGGAAGCATTCAATAGAGTCATGAAATATATATTAATACCATCAGTTCTAATTCCACCCATTGAAGGGAAGAACCCATTTTGTATATGATATCCCTCAATTGACCAATATGAACTTTTCTCTAAAAAAAATAATGACACTGAAAATGAAAACACCCTTTATTAAAATCGTTAAACCAGGCTCAATGTTGATACTCATTTTTCAGATATTGAGAGGAGCTTCCTAACATTAATCTTTATGGTATAAAAAATGAGGCACTACTTTTTGTACCATAAGATATATTTGGTAACTTGGGACAACAAAATAAAATATATCCTCATTCTTATTATGTTGATAGGTCATTAGATATCGTGGTTGGTTGTCCTGTAGAATTTTGATATATAATTCATACATCAAAATGAAGTGAATGGATAAGCCTTGGGGGATTTCCTCATAGAAAACATCTTTGTAGAAATAACATCATTTGATAATGAACTACATAGTAAAGATATATTATATATTAAATAAGGAACCGAAAATGGGAAATGTATTTTTATTTTACTCCCATGATCACATTAGGGAAGAGAATAGAATACCGAAGGCTAATAAGAGTTAGGATAAGGGTTATTCACATCTCTCTAGAAAATGATGTCTTCCCAAAATCCATCCAATTTTATAAGGGCCACTGAAATAATAAGGCAGAATATCAGTCCCTCGATGCAGTAATGGAACTAGAAATTCACATAAAATGGGTCCACCTATAGGTGATAGGAAATTCAAATCTAGTAATAAAATAGGCCAACATGTATTATTCCATATGGAACAAACAGATGTTCTCCTTGTTTGATTATGTTTAACGGTTAATGGAAGAATTACCCTATGAGAACGAAATTAATCAAATCCCATAGTTATATAATTCCCTAGTAGATGCATTGGAAAATGAAGCTATGGATTTGTTAAATCCAAAAGGATATGAATAGTCATCATCCATGTGCATTGCAGAATGGTACTTCTTTATGCTCATGTAAGTATGGAATAGTTTTATCAAATCATTCATATCATCGAACCATATGGCCCCATCATTAGGTAGATGATTACCATTAATGACTACCTTAAAAATGTAGTTCCCCCATTAGAAAATAATGGGAAGGGGGAAATCTATAAATGAGAAACCAAATTCACTCTTTGTGATAGAAAAAATCACTAGAATGTCTTATATAAGTGAGTCAATAATGGGGTCCATCTCAAGTGTAATAATAGAGAGGAGAGAAATTATTTAAAAAAATAAGTTCACATTAGAGATAGTGGTTCCCTATAATCAGAGTTTAGGGTTTATCTTTAATGATGGAGGATTTGGTACTACTATCCCACAATGACACATGATTGCAACAATTTAAACAAAATGTCATTCCTATAAGTGAATTCCAATATCATTTATCAACACCCAAAATTTCTATATAAAACAAAATACTTATAAATATTTTCCCTATGAATAATGGTTTCTTGGTCCATACGCTCTATATAAGTCTAATCAATTCAAATCCATCCTAACAATAATCATCCCCTTCACTAAATGTGCTTTGGGAATACCACAAAAAGATGTCTGAGCAAAAAATACTCATTTTTATTAAAAATTTTAATTCCTTATCATTATTTTAGGAACATTGAAATTGTTTTAAGATAGTTTTAAAAGTAAAATTATTTCAATTACACATATATTATTCAAATTCAAGTCATTTGAATCTTTTACAAATTGATTTTTATATAAAATCATATAAAACATTTAAACATTTTCTACTTGAATACCTGAATTGTTAACATGACTAAGGGATTTTTTTACAATTAATATTTTCTATATTTTGGAATATGGTTTATGAAAATAGATTTCATATTTGGAATCATAATAATTTATATTATTAGGCAAAATCAACTTAATATTTGACCATAATTAATAGTAAATATACTTAATTATTGATTGTCGTTAAGGTAAAAATTAGTTTACCAGTCGTTAAAATAAAAAGATAACAGTTATATATGTCCCAAATTGTGTCTAAAACACATTTTTAGGATATATATCAACCTTATAATTCATGGATATATTACGGTCATTTATTAATCCCTGTAGTATGAAACAAATTTGGGTAAAATGTTTTGTTTTAAAAAAATCATATATATTCCTCTCTATTCACATATAAAAGGCCAAAATTGTCCTATCATGTTCAATATTACAAAACCCATTGTATCATCCACACCCTAATCATGTTACATCCTTTATTAAAACTTTTCATCCAATAATCCTTATTTCGGTCATAAAGATAACATACACTATCTTTTTGTTCATTCAACAAGATTGTTTTCTGAAGAATAGGTAACACCCCAAACCAAGCATTTTATTTTATTTCTTCATCCACATAAATTATATTATATTAATCCCTGATGGTATATTAAACAAATTATCATACACATCTCGATATATTGTTATGAAATGTGCATTGACTATAAACAAATCCACTTCCATCAAATGAGAGATGAAATAATCATTCATGTGTATGGTGGACTACTTCCTTGCGAACTGATGTTACTTATTTACAATCCCCACCTCTCATTGATTGATAAAATTGTGGACTAATGTTAAATATGTTTTTTTGAAATTATTGAGGTTGATTAACCATTAATTAAAAATAATATATGAAACCCATTGGAAAATGAGGTTAAGAGAGAACCTAAAACAAGATACATTAGAATAGAATTCATAAGGATGCATGACCTAAAGGTCCATACAAAATCCTAAATGTCCTAAGGGATGAAAAATAAAGAAAAGAACTAGAAAAAGTTTCATCTTCCCCATCACAAGAAAATTAAATAGAAGAATCAGTCAATGATGATGTATCACCACCTTTCAAGATACAAAACTATTCCAGAACTCTATAATGTGGCAGAGTAAACCTCCAACCTGTATAGATTTTTGGGGGAATATGATAAAGTCACTTATGTGTATATAAGTCAATTGCCTCACAATGTGATATAATTCATTAATAATTTACATGGAAGGTAATAATTTTGGGATTAATTAAAATATGTGGTATATATGATATAAAAATTATTCAATAATTGTAATATATTACTTATATTTTATTTCATTCTATCAGGAGAATGGAAATAAATTTTATTCTACTGTACGACCAACCATATCCATGTAATCTGTATTAAATTATCTATGTATAACTATTGTGGATAATAATAAATACAAGTATTTAAAAAATATAATATTTTTAGGAAATTTTAAAAATTATCTGGATGATGGAACCAATAACAATGTATAAGGAAAAAATAAGAAATCAAAACATGCTTGAAAAACAAATAATTTACATCCCAATACATGAATTTAATATGAATTGTATATAAATTGGTAGTAAAAGGTCATAAGTGAAAAATAAATTGTATGATATATATATATATATTAATAGTTTTGTATATAAACTTATATTAATTATATATTATTTTTTAATGTGTAAAAAAATTTTAAGTCCTACAGTAAGGGATTTATAGTTTCTTTTTTGGGAGAAGTATACAAATTCACCAGTCATATGGATTATTATGGTTCATATAATGAAAATTTTATATATTATATCATGAATATAATTATTTTATGAAATTTAATGCATTATTTTATGTTAATATTTATTATATATTTTGATTCATAAGATTACGAAAGTGGAAAGGGATTTATGTCTACCTTTTTTACTTCTATGAGACACAAGTCATATTTACCAACTATTTATTTTATGTGGTGTAGATAATTGCTTAGAATTAATTTCATGATTCTTATCATGAATATTATTGTGATATAAAAATCCATTCTATGATCTCTCTTTCTTGGGGTTTAGGGTTCAAAGTAAACCAAATAAGTAATGAATTTTCCCTCAATTTTCCTTTATGAGAAATATTTTATGTTATGAACCAATATCCATTAATAGGGTGTATATGAATCCCCTATGACAGGTATTATAATTAATATATTTATTTAATTGATATTATAAGATTAATTTTACATTATTATTATATGGTGATTATTATTCAATGTTACCAAATTTGTAATGGTTTTATGTTTCAATATCATCATTTATCAAGATTTCTCATAATTATGATTCTAATGATAAATTCATATAATATTTTTCTCAGGAAATAAATATGTTTTCTTTTAGTATAGTTATTTCATTGGAATAAAATTTTCCTTCCTTTTTATCTCATTATGTATAGAAGATTTCAAAATGATATTTTATGAAAAATCATCTTTATTTCTATCATTTTTCGAAATCCCATTTTTTCAAAAACTATATTTTCAATAACTATTTCAAAAAATGATTTAAAAATTTTTAAATGATATATTAAAAAAAATCTAATGTTTTAATTTTTTTTATTTTTTAATGTATTCTTTATGAAATTTTACTAAAATTTTGATATATATTTTACCAATAATGTGAAAGGTTTTTTTTAACAGGTACAACCTGGAAAAAATTTCCATATATCTTATCTATTAATTTCTATGATAATTCCTAAATAAGTATTCATGTTTTCTGTCATTGAGAAGGATTTAAAAAACATGTTTTTTTAAAAGTGTTCTTCAAACAGGTTAGGATATTCCCTATATAATATGTTTTAAATAATTTTTAATTCTTAATTTACATCTTTTCAAGGTTATATTCAAAGAAAATTATTTTTATTGATTTATTTTTTTTAATTATTATTAAATCAGATAGTATTTTTTCCTCCTAAAATATTTTTAAATGATTTTTAAAATATACATTATAAGACTCAATGTTTATTTTTTAAGAAATGGGTTTCCAATTTCTTTTAAGAATTTTTTAATTTTAATTTTTTAAAGTAAATTTAATTACCTCAATAAATGTTGTAAGTGTATTTTAAAAATAAATTATAATCTTAGATGGTATCTGTTGATGTTTTATACAATTTTTTTAGGGAAATGATCCATAGATACAATTCATATTTTTTGTTGGAAGATGTTTTTGAACACATTTTCTCTTCAATGGGTTATACTTTACATAAATTAATATGGAACAAACCAATTTTCATGGGTTATACTCTGATGATATAATGATATGATTATGAAACTTCTCTATTTTAAAAAAGTATTAAATATGAAAACATGTTTTCAAAACCCATTTCATATCATAGGGTATAATATTATGAATGTTTTATGATCATGGGGAACACATTTTTATGATTTTTATTTTATGATTAGTGGTACCTTTATATCCTTCCAATTAATTTGGTAAATATTATTTTATCACAAGATAAATAGGAAAGGAAAAATGGTTGAACCTAGAACAATAATTGACTCATTCAACTATTATATTGTTAGGGGTGAACCTTGACTACTATGATGGTTTTGGAAGTGAACGCAATCCAAACTAATAGTCTTGGAAATGTTTTATGAACTACTAATGAAGACATTTTATGTGAATATGGTATTCTGAAGAAATATTTCTTATATCAATTTTATTATCTCATGGATTAGGTTCATTAATTTCATTATGATTCATGTATCATGAACATCCAATATTTATTACAGGACTCTATATTATGATATTTGAAATTAATGGTATTATTTCAACATGTTATTTTTAATTTCTCATACCTTATGCTTTTGTTATTTTTATGTATCTTCTATTATTACCCTTATTAAGAGTCTAATATCACCCTTTCATATGTTTTCTTTCCTTAGGTTATAAAGAAATTTATTATGTGTGATATCTTTATGAAGGGTTTTAGTAATTAAGAACATTGTCGTAGATGGAATATCTCATTAATGGACCAGTTGTTACTACAACCAAATTTCCAATGGAATAATAAATTTATGATCCTATGGAATGTGATTATGTAATATATAGAATATTCATATAAAATAAGTAATTCCTCTGTATAAAAATTATAGGTCACTATAGCAGGTATCATTGTATTTTTTAGTTATCCATTAGAAATTTGAATGAGAAAACATTAGGGTATTCCCCAAGGGATATATCTAATGATATGTGTAGGTATGTAACTAATTATAGGTATACGGATGTGTCAAGAATATAAAAATGTACTGTAATTTTGGTAAAGGATAGAGAAAGTGGTTTCAAAAAAATTACATCCCTTTCTGGATACTACAAGTGGATTTATCATTTGAACAGAATAACTTAGTGGTAATAACTCAAAAAATGTGTCATTGACCTAGAATTGATCATCACATTGTGCATGATAATGGGGCTTCCCGCACAACTAGTATGACACACCCAGGTGATATGTTTCTGAAATTCACAAACTCTTCAAGTGCCATAATTATGTTTTTTTCTATATGATGAGTATGAATGATGACAGATAAACCAATGGTGATATAGATTAAAAAACATCCATGATTTAGATTTCCTCTATGTGATTATTTTTTATTATACTGTCACCCATTATGATTATTTTTACTAGGGACCCAAACACCTGGGTGTTTTGTTTTTATAGACCGCATTTAAAATATGGTGGAATCTAGAATATTGAAGATGGAAAATTTACATTCCTAAGTATCATGTAACTCTACCACTGAGCTTGAGGAAGGGAACAAAAGGATATACATTAACAAAAGGGTTACATGAATGTTCAGCAACTGAATGGTCATAAAAATTGTAAACCAAACTTATGATGTCCTATGAGTCTAGTTTTAGTATCCGACTATGATGCCAAATGATTCCAATATGACATAGACAACTTCATAGACAACTAAGTCGTATGAAATCCCTTCCTCTAAAAAGTGGCATGGATAGATGGGTAAGGAGAAAAAAATAGTGTGATGAGCTCATTTAATGAAAAAAGATATTATTGACCTTTTCAGACATTGTTCGAATGGTTTCAAAATCACAGGCACCACCCTACCAAAAGTTAGAGTATGTGTCATCCCAATAAATAGATTGTTCATCAGACAAGGAGTTGATCTTCTGTTATTTTAACATTATTCAATTAACGGATCCCTCTGCAATATATGAGCATGTTTATGAACCTGAATTACCTACAAATGATTGGGGAATTGGGGGGTAGAGGTTTTAAGAGTCGACGATACAAAGGAGGGTGCGGTCATTCTAGTATTCACCACCTAAATCACGACCCTACTTGAATTATCTATGCGGAAGAAACTTCTGAGAGAGCTCTCTTAATAAATCAACTGGAACAAGGGTATTCCCCCATCAATGATAGTTTCTTCCTTGACACAATCATCCTGGAAGACCTACTAAAGTATATGTTATCAATAAACTAGCCTAAACATGTAGGTAGACCTACTCGAACTAATCCATTAAAATAAAAAGCACCTTCATCTCTGGTTCCAAGTGATGATCCATCCACATGAAGTACATCAGCTCCTAACGCACCTAGAAAATAGAATCACCATTATAGGAAGTGCAGTCCTTTGAAAAAAAAATATGTTTTTTCAAGAATTTATCATAATTTCCATCCCTGTTTTCAATCTTGTATTCATTCAGTATTTCAAATGATCGTCATGAAGCTCTCATTGAGGCCCTATCAAGCCCTAACGAGTTTGAAGTTGAGGATGTTTCTACTGAAGGGTATCATGAAGACAATGACAATATATAATTATACAGGGTCAACCCATTCATAGATCAGGATGAATAATCCATCATAATGGGACTTTTCATGATGGTTTATATATCTAATAGGATAAATTAAATTGTTATTTTATTATTCTTCATTGACAACGACTCTTGAGTCAACTAAATCCATATCCGAACATTTAATCAACTTAGTTTCAATGAATATCTCTTTCCCCAATCTACCCTAATGTTATAGGGTTATGAAATGAATGTGAAAAATCCCTTTGGAGAAATCAAAATCATATCTCTGATTATAGATCACATATTTGACTCATAATTTAAGGTCGTTAGATTTGATATAACCTTCAATGTTTTGTTGGGAAGACCTCGGCTACATCCGCATGCCATTATCTCCTCATCATTCAACAAATGTCACAAATAATGTATCAATGGTCAAATTGGGACATTTCATGGTGATAAAGCCCCATTCAAATTATGTGAGTCTAAATACATTGATTCATGATTATACCTTATATAAGTTAGATGGTTCAATACTAATAATGTAACTCAGATCAATGAAACAAATGGAATATATATTATTATGTATCATACTTTCAAAAAACTTAGTGACTTTGGTGATATTAGTTATGTATCACCCTTTCAAAAAAATTGCATAGATAAGATTCTCTATAAAACTTTCAAACAAATAAATGTGGTGGGTACATTTGAGAAGAAATTTCTAGTGACTTTGGTGATATTAATTATGACAACATGGCTTTATAGTGTTTGAGAAGACATCAGCTGTCCCAACTGTAATGAAATCTTGGATGAAAATATCTTCCTTCCATCCACTAAGCTCCAACAAAGAAATATTTGGTTAGCTTGGATTGAATATGTTCTCATGTCAATAAGAGAAAATGAATAGGGTTATTCCCATTCTTTCGGTTCCCCCTAAGAGATCCAAAAATGCCCCATACAAGCAAGAGAGCCCAAAATAGTTGCCTCATCCTTTGGATGTCCAAATCGTAACACCACTCCACCCTCTAAGGATCTATAGTTATTAAATACATCCCATGGGACTAGAAAAGTGGTAAATAATGATAAATAATAAGAAGAAGATAAATAACTCATGGGTGACCCCTCCAACATTTGAGAAAGGTGTCTCCACCACTTTTGACGAGATTAAAGACGTAAATATGGGTACAAAAGACGATCCAAGACCAACTATTATTAGAGTATCAATGAATCCAAAATATAAGGAGGGTTCTAATTCATTATTAATGAATAATTGTGATTTCTTTTCCTATATTTACATATATATTCACAGGCTTGACCCTATTCTTTCCATCCATCACTTGGGTTTACTACAAGTCCATCAAGGATACATGCCTGAATACAGAAGGACACATCCAACTTATATCTCCAAAATTGAGGTTGATGTGGACAAGTGCTCCAAGGATAACTTTATTTGAGAGGTACAATATCCAAAATGGATATCCAATGTCTTTTTTGGTAATTTATTAAGATGGTAAAATAATAGTATTCATTAACATCAAAGATCTCAATTGGTATTTTGCAAAGGAAAAATTCTCAGTTCCAATCATAGAACTCCTAATTTATGTGATGGCTTGTTATAAATTCCTATCGTTCATGAATGGATATTCAGGGTAGAAAATTTTTTGGATTACCCCAAAACATTAAGAATCCACTAGATTTAGGGACCCTGAGGGAGTATTCTATTATTGGGTAATGCATTATGGATAAAATAAAATTGTCTCCACATACCAATGTGTTAGGAATCAAATCTTCAATCCTTTTTTGGGGAAGTTTCTTGAATTATAAATTTATTATATATGTGTTTTTTCATAATAGATATCAAACAACATGGATGAAATTGATATAATATTAAAATATTTATAATAAAGTTACCAAAAAATGAACCCATTAAAATGTGGTTTTAGGGTAACCTCATGAATGTTTATCAACATCATCGTATGCCATTGCAGTTTTTAAATTTGATCCTGAGAAAAAAATCCATATCATGTCACCTAATCAAATCATTAAATATGCTTGAGTAAATTAAGGATAGTTGGCATAAATAAAGCTCTTCATTTCAAATCATAAAGGCATGTGATTGGACTACATTAGATTTATGAAGAAGGGGATCACATAGTAGTGGACCAATGAATTTCAAGAAGAATTTGATGGCCTTAAAAATACATCTTTATTACACCATTATTAATTAATAATATTGAGGAAGACCCAATAATACTATATGTGATGGACCTGGATAAATAATAGGGTTCCTTCCCTATGAAAAATAATGATGTTGGGAATGAAAACACCCTTCATTATCCCTATCAAAACAGGATAGATTTTGAAAAATATTATTCTGATATTGATAAGAGCATCCTTGTGATAATCTTCGTAGCTTATAAACTGAGTCAATACATGAAGCACCATGATGTCCCATTTGTTTTCACAATAATTGTCTCATATATATCCTCATCCATCCAATGTTGATAGGAAGTTAGCACAGTGAGTTTTTATTCTATACTAGTTTTATATAAAATTGTTGCCTCAGAATGAAATGAAAGGATATGCCTTAGAAGAATTCCCTATTGAACAACCATATATAGAGAAGCTTGTTCTAAATGATGATCTTCTTGATCAAGAAACATTTTCTATTCAATACGACCCCCCCAAGTGTGGGAATTTTATTTTGAAGGTGTATCTAGGAGTCCCTCTTGGAAGATAATGGAAGACTCTATGATCACCAATGTTGGCTTAGGGATTATAAATTTTCCCCAGTAAAGGTATTATAATCTTAATCCTTCATAATATAATAAGTATGTACAAGTAATGAGGCAAAATATCAGTTCCTCACTGCAGTTTTGGAACTAGCACTCCAAATACAAATGGACCAATTAGAGGTGATAAGTGATTAGAAATTGGAAATCATGAAGATAAATAAGGATTATTCCATTATAAAAGAAGAGTTAACCCCCCCCCCCCCATCTTGAATATTTATGTAGTATTGTGGTAGATTTCCCTCTCAGAACCAACTATTATCCACATCCTATGATCATAGAATTCCCATTCAGATGCATCAAAAAATGCAGAAACAGAACTATGACGAAATAGTAATAATCATTTACCATAGCCAAATGGTCTCACCATTTTATAAAATTAGAATAGAATAAATTAATGAAGTCATACCCATCCCAAGACTACTGGACCTACCATTAGTTGGATGATCCCAATCAAGTACTACCTTCAAGATGGAGTGGTCCAAGTGGTTAGTGTAGAGAATTTAAATAAATGATGTCGAGAAGTTAACTTCACACATTATGATCGACCAAATAACCATAAAGTCCTCTATAAAAGAGGATTTGATGGAGTCTTAATACTATGTGTTGATAAATAAGAGACTGTAACCATTATGGAATAATTTTATGAAGGATTCTATCATACCAACTAATTAGGGTGTGGGATTTATGATCAAATCCAAGGACATGAATACATCTGGCCTTTGATGATGGATGATTTCATATATTTCACCATGAAAAATCATTCCTCCCATTTCAATGACAATATCTTCCATTAACCCACATATATTCTATATACAACCAAATACTCATGGCCATATTCCATATGGGTAATAGATGTTGTGGGGCCATACCCTTTAGCTATGGGAATTTAGTTTAAATATATCTTAACTACTACCGATTTATTCTCGAAATGGGATAATAAAATACACCTCAAATAAGTAGGGGACAAATGAATAGTTATCTCTATAAAAGATAACATTATTAATAGATTTGGTGAATGTCATATGATATTGACTTATAACAACACCAATTTATGTTCTACTAAGGTGGAAAAGCTATACATGGAATAAAATATCTAACACATCTATTAACCCCGCTATCATATAGCGGTGAAGGAATAGATAGATCCCATCAACAAGACCCTATCAAAAATATGCTTGATGATGGTGGATAAACAGAATAAATCATGTCCTTATAAGATCCTTCCTGCTTTATGGGCTCACCAAACTATAACAATTACTATTATATAGGAAACATATTACTTATTAGTATACAGAAAAAAATCTATACTTCCAATTGAAGTCTGATTTCTACCACTCCATATTTCCATATATGAATATCTATATACCGATGAGAAATCCTAGACATGACAACATTAATATGGGTGGCTCAATGAAAAAATATTTTATATCTTACATCACATGGAAGTATATCAAAATCATATTGGATGAGACATTAGCAAGATGGTCTGCATCTGTTGATTAATCTATGAGAATTTCTACAGGTCCTTAGAACTCTAATGCTACTAGGAAATAAGACTCCAAATATTAATCCAAATTGGGTATGACTTTACTCTATACACAAGGTCCACTCAAACAGATCATATTCCATGATCTCCATGTATGTTGATATAATTAAACTCCCAACCCATGCAAGGTTACACAAGAAATATTTCATGTGATAAAAAAAATCATCCTTGTTGTAGGATATTAAACTGAACAACACCATATATATCCAAGTTGTAGGACATTAAAAAATTTAGTTTTTCATTTTCACATGACCATAACAATAATATAATCCTATATATTCCATATGATGTTAAAATTTATGGAATAACTTTCCTTGTCACACGATGATAAACTGTATGACATATGGTCTTCATCATATAACCAAAAACTTCAAGAATCAATTTGTTTTGAGGCATTCAATTAAACTAAAATTTTAACATCCCAAGGATTTGACATTTGGAAAACATTGAAATACCACAGGTTGAAACATTCCTTGTGATCCTATAAGTTTGATCCTCCATTCTAGTTATAATTTCCAACACTATCATTTTCTTATATCATGATAATAAATTACACGATACTATCAAGAACCCTAGGTGCCTTGATTTACATCCTAATAAGACACATAAGGGTGCCCAAACCTATGAAACTAGGTCTAGATAAGATTAATTAATAGAATATTTCCCTCAATTCCCCCTTTTTAAAAATCAGATGTTCCTTGGGAACATTTCAATGATATATTGCTTGATTAAAATTAAAACAAGATGTGTTGGGACACCCTTAGCCTATGTTTTATGCCCAACCATCATTCTGAAAAATAATAAAGAACCCTTTCCCAGTGTTAAAGATTGGTAGATGTGGGAAAAGTTTTTCATGAACTATAAGAGGATTTATTCTTATTTCTATGAGTTAGGAAGTGATGCTCGAATCTCAAATATCAATCCAAGTTGCAACATTTCTATTTTTTAAATGAGTTCATCTTAGTTATTAACACATTAATTTAAACTATATGATACCTATCGCTCTACATATAGATTAATTCACATTCGAGTGAGATATATAGTTATTTCAGGATCATATCTATTTTCCTAGCCACAACAAAATATATATGACACTAACCTTCATTTAGGTATCCTTTGTTCTATGGAATAATTCTTTTCCGCTCCTAGTTTCTCATAGTGATAATACCTCATGAGGGACTAATAGTTTTGGTAAAAATATAATTTTTTTAAGTGAGTAATATCAATTCATAATGTGGTAATCATGTTCCTAGATTCCATACCATAAATATCACACCAAATGTCCCCATTCCATGATAATAAACTGCATAATTACATCAATAACTATTTGTGCCTTGATTATCATTCCAATGAAAAATGTAGTGACATTCGGATCTTCAATCCTAATGCTGTATATAGAATAATTTGTAAAATAACGCCATTTTATCATGTAGGAGTCAAATATACATAATAAAATTCTATTTGTGTTCTCAGCCTATGTGTGAGCATGTACTAAAATGAATGCATATTTCCCCGACACATGAACTCTGTCAGTGTGCAGGATCTTTATTTTAGAACAATGTGTGGATTGATTCTTTATCAAACACATTACGCATTGTTAGCTAGTCTCTATACCTCAATCCATCATCTATAACACAAAGTCACCTATGTCTTGATCGCATGATGTGAAAATTCACGGCTAATGTTCTTAACACATGACATTAAAATGCACAATAAGATTCATGAATGAAAGATGATAAACTTCATGGTACTTAAAGAACTATAGGTGTCTTTATTTTAATTAAAATGAGATACATAGTGACACCTAGGACTAATTTAAAATTATTATATATGGGGTAAGGAAAACATCCCCCTCACCTACATATTAACAAAGATCCATGTATGGGATTTACTTTGGGTCCCCCCTTTAGGGGGTCAACCAAGGAAACAAAGTTGTCCCTCTTCTACATATGAGTCAGACAAATGCAAGAGAATCTAAATTTATACAACAATATCGTTCCAAATACTTCTTTTTTACGAATCAAATCAACCCTGTATATAATAATCGTAATATTGGAAACTTTTATAACAACATAACCTTTCTCCATTTCCCATTGGAAGAGTGTTTGATACATGGGGCTTCATTTTCTATACTATGATGTAACAAGACCCAAAATTAATTTCCCTAAGGTATCCCCAAAACTATAATATCAGCTAAAGAATTCTTCTTTTTGACAATGCAATAATATTCCCCAGATGTCATTGCAATAAATATCTCACAAATAGGTTGTTACATAAGCAGTATCTCTACCCTCGATAGAGGAATCTTTTGTAATTGTAATTTTTGATGAAAATATGTTGGAACCCATGATTTGAATTAGTCTACTGCCATCCCTCTCATAATTTTCTCACATCCTTAATCTCAATCTATGAACAACGAAGACAATGGTTTATAATTTCTTCCCCCGTGTTCGAAATATGTTGGAATGACCTTGGCCTAATAAGGCCACAATCACCTATTGTTTCTATGATGTTATGGTCCTAGGGTTAAAAAACTAAAAGTACAAGAACCTTATTCCCCATGTTTAAGATGTGATTTTATTGGGATGTTTTACCACAATTCATGGTTATTTTTGGAATGAAATTATCCTCTCTTATTAAGTTACCTCCTCCCACAAAAAAAATAATATGTCCCATGAAATATGAATCTTTATATTCTTTCATTATCTTTGAGAAATAAAATGTAAAAATTCTGGGGGACTCTTTTTCCAGAATATGTTGAACATAAAAAAGATGTATTTACATAAATTACCCAAGGGAATGGGGTTTTTAGCTAAGTGATTCTTCTATAGATTATGTTGTAACAAACCCAAGTCATCTTTGCATAAAACAACACACAAAATGGGTTTTTTTCAATCTGCAATAACATCATCCTCAGGAGAGTCCTCCTTTAAATCCATAATCCCTTTTCCCCATATCAATCTATAGATCTAAAAATCTCCATATTACAGCTTATGACATTCCCTTACGCATACCTAAATATTATATAACATTCACAGAAATATTACCCTAGATAAAAGATTCATTAACCTTTTATTCAACGATAAATACCTAAAATTAAAGCTGCAACGACCGTAAGTTTAATAAAATGAAATTATGTTTTTATAATTATGTCATAAAATCACATGAAATAACAAAAAAATGAACTACCAAGGAATATGCGAACATTAAAAATAACATTTTCACTTCTGTGATATGAATATCGAAAATTTTATATACACAATTGTGATTAGTAAGATGTTTGGAGTCCAACAAGACAAACTTAATTTTTTTGAATAGAAACCGCCCCTTATGAATAGTAATGCTACCCTTATGAATAATAATATAACCCTTATTAATAGTAAATCATTCTCTTAAATAATTACCTTATCAATGAAAGTATAAATAAAATTTATCTATATTAAAATTGATAATATGTTAATCGTGGTATTCTTATAAGTCATAAATATTTAATTAAGAATTCAAGAATAATTTAGTAATTTAAAAATAAAATGTATTTTCATAAAATGTATTCAGAAATTATTTTTTTGATTTATTATGATTATAGGATAATATTATGACACAATAGTAAAATTTTCATTGTATTATAAAATCAGATAGAATTTCAAAATATGCATTTTGGAAGTAAATGATGATTTTATTTGAAAATTAAATTTTTTAAATTTAGAAACTTATATTCATAAAATGGAGTTAATTTTTTATTCTCTACATCAATAAATTATTAGGGTGAATTTTCGGGTTTTTTAAAAAATAGTTGAGTTTTTTATGAATAGTAAAAGATGATAATTTACCGAATAATCTAAATACATAATTTATAGAGTCCTAGATGGTGTTATGCAGAGGTAAGAACCTTGGGATCTTACTAACATGCATATATTAATATTTTTGTTCATGAAATCATCACTATTTCTTGTCTTAGGGTGAAATAATAAACTAATGATTAAAATATTAAGAAAACCCTCCTCCCCTCCACTATAAAAACCACCCACACTCCCCCTACACTCTTCACTCCTCTCAAGAATTTTCTCTTGCCTAAATTATACTCAAATCTCTCATAAATATCCTCACCCACGTCCATTATCCCTTGTATCTTCAAAATACTAAATCCTCTACCATTAAGAAGCTCTAAAGAAAGTTCAATTTAAGAGGTAAATTCTTCTTTTCAATTATATTCCTTTCCTTTCAAGTTCATTTATTTTATTTCTTATCCATAAATCTCCTCATACAAATTTTATGAAAAATATAGTACCTTTTATTTAATGGATTTTTTATGATAATGGGAATTTTTTTATCCTCTCTTTTTACCCTTATTTTATACTAGTAGTAAAAACATAATCCGAGATGTGCTAATTTACCACACTCAAGGATGATTGGTTTTCAATTTCTATTACCATCTTCAATTCTAGTCATAAACCATTCCCATATTTGTATAAGACTATAATATATGAATTATTTATCATATTTGGTTCTGGAATTTTTTTGACACATAGTTTTGATTTATAAAACCAAATGTGTTTGTTGTGATAAAAACCCACCAACTAACCCAAAAGGTTATCAATAAAATTTTATATAATTATTCATCTTCACTATAAGTAACGAAATGAAACATACATCCATGTAATAGTATTATTGTTCAATAATAAAATTTAACTAAAATTCTAGAAATCCATCCTCATTTAAATTATAATCCTTTCATGTATATAAGTAAACTAATCAAGAAACAGACAGACCAAAATAATGAAATTAAACCTCATAACCAATCAAAAAATGTTATGAATGAACTAAAAAAGTTTTATTAAATTAATTACATGGAAAAGAGGATTTTTAATTATTAATTAAATAACCTAATTTGATTATTTAGGTCATTAATATCTGGTGGATAACACCATCAGACTTAAGGTAAGGGATTCTACCCAAACTTCCCTTATTTCTTCAGGTTATTCTTACTCTCTTTTTACCAAAATAAAATCCTAAATTATGTTTATGTATATATTATAAGGGATGTTTACATTTCTAAAATCACGCATCTAGATCCCCTAATCATTCTATTTTGGGGATATACATTGTTTAAATGGTTCCTTCCTCAATAATTCCCGATAAGAAAATATTTTTTAAGGTAACTTCCAGAATTCCTACAGAATTTCAAATTCACTCTATCACCTATTTTAAGAAAATCATTGTTTTTATGAAATCATTATTCTTATTATATAAGCCTTCTTGGTACACTTCTGGTTTAAAATAAAATATTACTCCCTTTTCAATTTTAAATACTCTTTATTATTTTCCTTAAAACCACACTAAAATGTTATATTGGTAAAATTTCATAAATACTCATTTTACATGCTATTACATATATTTAACATAACATACCATAAAATATGCCTATTTTACCTTATAAATATCCCCGTATGTTTTAATTCCATTCTTTCATTGAAACTTGAATGATACACCCAATAAATTATGTTTTATGACGTAATTAATATTCCCATTTCATTCCATGGGTTATCTTATGTTTTTGTATGAACGATTATGTAAGGTTATTTATGTGGAAAGAATATTCATGAACATGATATGATGGGTGGGACCAGATATCACTCTAATGATTTGGGTAAATTTAAGTCTCATGAGTGGTTATGTGCAATGGTCAGGGAAAATTGCATGGACTCTTGCTACTATGCGCAACGATCTTGGCCTTTATCCTTGACCCGTGATTCCATGTGCAACTATATTGGTGGTTAAACATGAATTGTTCTCATATATGTGAAATGATCCTTAAATTATCCAATAGTAATGTTTTATGTTTCTACTAAATTAATATGAATCCATTTTTTAAAATTCAATGTTAAAATTTTATGATTCAATATGTTCCATGCATTTTTATATCATTATGTCATGTTTCCTAACCAATGTGATAAAGCTTTATTATTATGATTAATCCCTTTTGAAGATTTTATCTCGTAAATTTGTTCAGGTTATCCCTAGTTTTTCTTATTCAGATGTATGAGCACAATGGATGTTAGGTGGTATTTTTGGAGATTAAATAATAATTTGTTTTTATGATGCTTGATTATGTACCTAGTCTAAGAAGACACTAGACAATACAATCATAGGACTGTAATTTGATGGTTCATTATGCTTAAAATCATGTCATGATATATGTAAATGTGTAGGGTCACTATATTTGGTATCAAATCTACTTTTAATTATTTTTTTTTATTAGGAATACAATACATTAGTAAGAACATTGTGCATGAGACTAAGATTAAAAAACACCCCAAAAATTTGGGTATTTTTCGAGTAAGTGGTTTATAAACAAAATACATCCCAGTATAGATACAAACATGTAGAGGTGGATATTAAATAGTTGTATCTAGGGCTAAAACCTAAAAACAACACTTTGATCTAGACTCAAACGAGAACTAGTGCACGATAACGGGACTTGATGCACTCTTGGTTTGACACACTCGGGGGATATGTTATGGTAAATTCATTAACATGGTACAAACCATTATTACGGGAATAAAAAAAGAGACAATAAGAGTATGAGTTAAGAAATAGATCAATTATAACATAGATTTAAACACAGGGAATCATGATTTAGGATATACTTCTCCTTTAAAGGTTTATCCTTTTATGTTCAATGTTTCCTTTTATGCTTAATAAATAAGTATTAAATCCATATAATTGTATGTTCTTTTTCTTAGTTAATGGTGTGAAATAGAAGAACACGGTCCAACAATCAATGTGATAAGGAATGTGGAGATTTTTATAATTATGTAACAAATATGAAGGGAATGGGTTCTCCGAACATTAATATAGTAATTGATCAACCAGATCAAGTTATGAATAATAACATGAAACATATGGAATTCCCTCCCCCCCATGTAACGAGTAATATTCCATTAAATCCTTCACATGGAAAAGGCCCCCATATTTAGTGGATCATCCCATCTCCTCTTCATAGAATAGTGGATTAACCCCATTTAAATGACATTCTCTATCCTCCAGTGCTTAGAAGAATAGAAAGTCAAACTCGAGGTCTATCATTTTTATGGGGAAGCTGATCAGTGGTGAACGGTGATCAAGAATATAAATTACCATGGGGAAATTGACTTCCTGCATTGGGAAGAATTCAAGAAAATGTTTTTCAATAAATATTTTCCCCAAAACCGCTTCTTGATGTTGGAAAGAGAGTTCCTTAGACTCGTATAGAAGGAAGATGAGTCCATCGGTACATATGAAGAAAACGTCACAAGGCTTGAAAGGCATGCCAATATGTTTTTCAGGAAAACTGAATGAACGGTGGATTGCTTCTTTAGTATACTAAATCCAATTCTACGGATTGCGTTGTCAATTTGAGATATTAATAGTTATGAGGAGAATGTACATTCTGCCCTCATGGTTGAAATAGAGATTGGATACTTCTCGTGGTCTCATTGACTTGGTGACAAAAGAGTAAGATGGAGTCTAATATGGGTGGTTCAGATAATAAAACCCATGATGGAAAGAAGATTAAACATCCCAAATATCTAAATTGTGTGAAGAGCCATCTTGGGAACTGTTAAAAGGTTGCCATGAATTGCTTAAAATGTGGAAGAATGGGGAATATTTCCAAAACCTACTAAAGGGATATGAAGAATCAGACTAATGTAGAAGAACAAAAGAGGATTCATATAAACAACCAGCTAGTAGTGCATTATTGCAAATAAAAAGAGCATGGTAATTATGAAAACAAATTCCATCATCTAAGGTTTCTCAGAGAAAATCAATAACAACCTCCAAAGAAACATGGAAGGTATTATTCTTTCACTACTTCTAAGGTGGATCTGGACAATGATGTGGTGCCATGTATGCTAGTTATGCAATCAATAGTAGAAAAAATATTATTTGATTTTAGTTCTACACATTCTTTCATATATTTCATGTTTAATAGAACTATTCCAACACACCCTCAAAATTTGGTGGTCAATTTACATGTCAGAATAGCGATTGGGGTAATTATTTCATCCATGGAATATAACTCATCCCCCATAAATTTTTATGAACTGAACCTCTTAGAAAATATCTTCATACATTCTTTAGTGGTGTTCAATTTTATCTTGGGCATGGATTGGATATATTTTTGTGAATCCAACATCAAATATCAAGAAAGGGATATCACCCTTCACATTCTGAAGCATCCTCTAATTGTTTATAAGCATAATGAGGAAGATGAACCTCCTTTAGAATCATTTTATCAAATGTGGATATTACTACCATATGTGAAATCATGACTAGAATAAATTATTGAGACAAAGTAGATGATAGTTCTCGATGATATGACCATTGTGAGGAATTACACTAATGTATTCCCTGAAGAGTTTCCTGGTCTTCCTCACAATCAAGAGATTTATTTATTAATTGACCTTATTCTTATATCACTGCATATATCAAAGAACCCCTATATATGTCCACTATAAGTCTTGAAGAGTTGAATTAGAAGTTACATGATAATATGGACAAGGGTATTATATATCTGAGTGCTCTACCATGGGGTGTGAAAAACATATTCTTTTATAATAAGAATAGATAAATGCACCTATAGATTTATTATTATGAGATAAATAAAATTAAAATATAGAACAAGTATCCCCTACCACAGATTGACGACTTGTTCAATCAGCTATGTGGGGCCCGTTATTTCTCTAAGGTTGACCTTTGGTTGATATATAACAAATTAATGGCGAGGAAGGATGATATTAATAATACATACTTTTAAATGAGGTACATACTCTATTAATTCAAAGTGATTCCTTAGTACTCACTAATGATCCAAAAATAATCCTGGATTTAATGAGTAGAGTCTTTAGAGAATACCTTGAAGAAGTTTTCATAGTATTTATTGATGATATACTGATGTACACCAAGACCAATGAGGAACATGCGGATCATTTGAAAACTATGCTAATGACTTTGTGAAGGGAAAATATATATTAAATATATAATAAATGTGAGTTCTAGATGGAGGATGTATCATTATTGGGACATGCTATCACCAATAAAGGGATATATGTAGACCCTTCCAAGATAATGAAAATTGAATAGCGGCCCGGGAAAACATTTTTGATGGATATTTATAGAATCCATGGTCTAGTTGTGTATTACTAACAATTTGTGGAGAATTTTCAAGATTTTCAAAACCAATGACCAAGCTGACATGGTATGGGGTGAAGTTTTTCTTGTCTCAAGAATGTGACAACTTCTTTACTATGTTGAAAAAGGGGCTCATCACTGCACCAATACTCACACTCCCAACAAGTGGATAACTCATTATGTTGTAAAGTGATGCGTAAAATTTGATATTAGGCTGTAATCTGATGAAAAATAATAATTTGATAGCCTACACCTCAAGGAATTATAGTATCCTTGAGCAATACTATCCCACACATGATCTAGTGTTGGTGGATTTGATATTTGCATTAAACATTTTGCATAATTTTCTCTATGGTAATAATTGTGAGATATATTATAATCAAAAGAGTATAAAATATATTTTCACAAAGAGGGAGAATAATATGCACCAAAGAATATTGTTAGAGCTCATCAAAGATTATGACTGCTCAATCCACTACCATCGTTGTATGAAAAATATAGTGGATGATGATATAAGTAGAAAAGATCCAACATATTAATCAATTATGAGAGTTGAGAAGGATCTAGTCTTTAAATATTTGTAGAGGATGGAAATGTGAATCATTAAGGGAGGAATATCATCAATCCTTTCTCAAATGGTTGATCAACCAATCCTCATAGAAAAAATAATGGATGCATAGATAAAATAAGTGGAAATTAAGAAAGGGTTTGATACTATCAGAAATGGGAAATACTCTATGTTCATGATTGATGAGGATGGTGCTATTAGATTTGGGCCATGATTATAGGTACCATCCGATGTAGAGATAAATAAGGAATTGATAACGATGCACACAAATTAACCATCTATATTCACCCAAGGAGTACAAAGATATATTGTGATCTCCAAGAGAAATTTTGGTTAGACGATATGTAGAAAGAGATTTCTAAATATACATACATGTTCAGGGTATGTATACAAGTGAATTCTGAGAGATACAAGTATAAGGGGATGATACAACCACTACCCATAATAACACATAAATGGGAGAACATTTCCATGGACTTTGACACTGGACTTCCAAGGACATCCAGAGGAAACAATGCTATATTGGTCATTTTGGATCATATTATAATGATTTATCACTTTATTGAAATTCAATAAGACTTATCATTAGATCAACGTGAATGAATATATATCAAAGAGGTGGTAAGGCTACATGATGTAACACTATCTATTGTATCTGATCGATATCCATGATTTACCTCGACGTTATAGAAAAGTATCCAACAAGGTCTAAGCACTATGTTGAACAATAGTACATCCTTTCATCTTCAAAATAATGGAAAATATGAGTGAAATTTTCAAACATTAGAAGATATTATTTTGAGATCTTATTCTATGGACTTCAACAGAGGATGTGACCAACATCTTCAACTGGATTAATTCTCTTACAATAATAGTTTCCACTCCTTCATCCTAATGGAACCATATGAATCCCTTTATTGGAAAAGGTGCATAAAACTAGCGAGTTGGGATGAAGTTATTATATGTAAGCAACTAGGAACTGAAATAGTCAAAGAATAGGTTGAGACGGTGAAAACCATATAGTCGTACATCAAGTTAGACCAATGTCTATAGAAGAGTTATATAGATAATTTTTGATGAGATCTTGTGTTCAAATTTTGAGACACGGTATTTCTCTGCATATCTCCGTGGAAGAAGGTCATGAGTTTTGGGAAAAATGGAGAGAGAAGTCCCAGGTACATCATCCCCTTTGAAATTCTTGATTATGTTGGAGTTGTGGCTTATCAAGTAGCTCTTACACCTAACATGTATAATGTAAAAGTTGTCTTCCTTGTTTCCCTTTTAAGAAATTACATAGAAGGTCCTTCACATGTACAGTCTTTAGAAGTGGTACAGTCGTAGAGTTATCTTTATTATGAGGAGAAACCAATGAAGATCTGAGATCACAGAGATATAGTTTTACGGAACAAGAATTCTCAACAGGTAAAATTACTATGGAGGATCAATAAGTACGAAGTGGAAAAATGGACACTATATGAGGGAATGAATGATATGTACCAGCACATGTTTAAATATTAGAATGTAAAATGAAATTTCTAGGGTGAAATTTCATATGGGGAGAATATTGTAACGACCCAATATTTAATAAATGTAAATTACCATTATATGATTATGTAATATAATCACATGAAATCACAAAAAAGGAAGTATTACATATTATGGGACATTAAAACATAATATTATCACTTTTGTGATTTGAATTTCGAAAATATGACAAGCACGCTTGTGATCGGTATGATGTTTAGAGACTAATAATGCAATTTTTTTGGTGAATAGTAATTTACGCTTATTAATAGTAATTTTACCCACATGAATATTAATATGACCCTTATTAATAGTACATTGGCCGAGTAACTTGTAACCTTATAAATGAAAGTAATAATAAATTTTTCCCATCTTAAAAGTGAAAATATGTTAGTGTTGATATTTTTTAAAGACATAAATATTGAATTAAACATTTATAAAAAATTTAATAATTTAAAAATAAAATGTATTTTCATAAAATTTATTCATAAATTTTTTTTAGGTCTTATTATTTTTGGATAATTTTATGATACCTCAGTTATTTTTTCAAAGTATTATAAAATCTGTTATAATTTAAAAATGTGTATTTTTCATGTAAATGATTATTTTATATAAAAATTAATTTTAGTAGATTTAGAAAATTATTTTCATAAATTGGAGTTCATTTTTGTGTTTTGAGCATCAAAAAATGGTTAGGGAGAAATTTTAGGGTTTTTGTGAAATACATGGATTTTTATGAATAGTAAAATATTATAATGTGCTGAATAATCTAAATACATGATTTATTAAATCACAGATGATGTTCTGCTGAGGTAAGAACCTTGGGTTTAAGATAATATGCACATATTACTTTTTCTAGTCATGGTATCATCACTTTTTCCTATCTTAGGGATAATTAATAAGATAATGAATAAAATAATTAGAAAACCCTCCTCCCCTTCACTAAAAAACCACCCACACTCTCCTCTTATCATCACTCCTCTCAAGACTTTTTACTTGCCTAAATTAAAGTAAAATATGTCACTAAGATCCTCAACCACTTCTACCAGCCCATGGTCTCTTCAAATGAGCAAATACATTCCATTTAAGAGGCTGCCATGGACGATTAATTTTACAAGACGATTCCTCTTTTAAATTATTTTACATTCCTTTCAAGTTCCTTTATTTATTTTCTATCCTTACCTCTCCACATAAAAATGTTATGAACAATCCAGTACCTTATATTAACTATAATCTCTTTATGATAATTGAATAATTTATTTTCGTCAATCCTTTACCCTTATTTTATACTAGTTGTAAAAACACCATCTGAGATGTGTTAATTTACCACATTCAAGGATGATGGGACTTTAATTTCCATTAATATTTTAAAATATGCTCATGAGACAATTATTATGCTTTAAAAGACTATATTTTATCTATTATATCCAATCTATCCTTTAGTAATTTTTTTACATGGTTTTGATTTATAAAACAAAAAAAATAGTTATCAAAATCTGCCAACTAACCCAAAAGGTTATGACTAATGTTTTATATAATGATTTTTCTTCACACTATGTAATGAAGTTAAATTTACAAAATTGTAACCTTATTAATGTTAAATAATAAAAGATAACTCCAATTCTATAAAACCATCGTCATTTTACATGATTATCCATTTATGTAAATAACTAAACCAGTCAAGAAACAAACAAACCTGAATAATGAAATTGAACCTTATAACCAATAAAAAAGGTTATGAATGAACTCTAAATTATTATACTAAATCAATTAAATGTAAAATAGGTTCTAGAAATATTATTTAATGGACCTTATATTATTATTCAGGACATTAATATCATGAAGAGAACACCATTGGAATTAACTTAAAGGATTCTACCAAAAATTACATTATTCCATAGAGTTATTTTTATTTTCTTTTTACCCAAATTAAATCTTATATTCAACTGTTGAAAATTTTCTAATTGATTATTATACTTCAAAAATCACGTATCAAGATCCATTAATCATTCTATTTTGGTAATTTATATTTTTTAAATGGTTCACTCTAATTGATGAAGTGTTTGGATTGGGATGAGGTTGACTCCAAATACGTTATAAATATATGTCATCGAATATCAATGTAATTTATCCTGATAGATATATACAAGATCCTAAATTGTCCCATTATGAAAGCTTCTTCATCATAATCTATAAAAGAGATGAACGAGTAGAATTATATAGTATCATTCTCATTATGATACACTTTAGTAGAAACAACCTCATCTTCAAACTCGTGAGGGATTGATAGTGATGGAGAAGATGACATTTGTACCTATAGTATTGAAATCCTGGATGAAAATATCTTCATTCCATCCCCAAATCTCCAACAAAGAACTATTCTATTAGCTCAGATTGAAGATTATTTCATGTCAATTAGAGAAAATAAAGATGGTCATCCTCAGTCAGTCGGTTCCCCCTCGGAGATCCCAAAAGGCCTCATACAAGAAAGAAAGCCCAATATAGTTGTTCCGTCCTTAGTATGTATAAATAGTGACTCCACTCCACCCTCCATGTTACTCCCATCATTACATACTTCCTAGGTAGAGGTAAATGTTGTAAATAATGAGAAAGGAGAATAAGAATATAAATAACCCATGGATTCCCCTCCAACATTTGAGGAAGGTGTCTCCACCACATTTGATGAGATTAAAGATGTAAATATGGGTACCAAAGAAGATCCATGACCAAATATTATTAGATTAACTAGGAATTCAAAAGAATATGATGTTTATACTTCCCTCTTGAAGCATCACTAATATGCGTTTTCCTAGATTTACATAGATATTCTAGGACCTGACCCAGAGTTGTCCACCCATCACTTGGGTTTTCTAGAAGTCCATTGAGGATACATGGAGATGGGATAATGGACTCTTCTCAATCAATCCTCCAAAATTGAGGCTGATTTGTACTTGTGAATCTTGGATAACATTATTTGGGAGGTGCACTATCCAAAATGGATAGCCAATATCATTTTGGTAATGAATAGAAATGGGAAAATCATTTTTTTATTAACATTAGAGATCTCAACCTGTATTGTTCAAGGAAAAACATCTCAGTTCCAATAATAGAAATCCTAATTTATTTGATAGAAGGTTATAAATTCCACTCATTCATGGATGGATATTCTAGGTAAACCAAATTTGGATTACCCAATAATAGGAAGAATCCACTTCCTTCAGGGACCCTAAGATAGTATTATACTATTGGGTAAAGCATTGTGGATTACTTAACACTATCACCACATACCAGTATTCTATGAAACACATCATCAAATGTTTTTTAGGGATGTTTTTTGAATTATAAATTGATGATATATTGGTTATATATCGATAGATCTCTAACCACATGGATGACATGGAGACCATCTCAGACAATTTATGATAACATAACCTAAAAATGAACCAATTAAAATGTGATTTTCAGGTAACATTGGGAAAGTTTATCAGCATCATCGTATGCCATTGCAAGATCATAGTTTATCCTGAGAAAACAAAATTTATCCTTGTTATGTCACCTCATCAAATAATTAAATATCTTACAGGAAATGAAGGACACATGGCCTAAATCTGGTGCTTCATAGACAATATTAAAGGAAAGTGTTTTACCTCAATTAAATTAATGAACAAATGGGCTACATATTAGTGGACCAATGAATTTAAAGAATAAATTGATATTATAAAAAATTACATCTTGATAGAACAATTATTAATGAATTCAATTGATGGAAAACCACTCATCCTATATGTGATGGCCTTAAAGAAAAGATTGTGTTCCTTCTTTGTTATAAATAATAATTTAGGGAATGAAAAAATCCATTATTATCTCAGACTGACTAGGGTAGATGTTGAGACATGTTATTCTAATATTTATAAGAGCTACCTGGTGATAATCTTCGTATTTTAGAAATTGAGGCGCTACATGCAGCACTGTGAGGTCTAATTGGCCTCTCGCAATAATTTTCTTAAATACATCCTCATACATCCAATGTTGATGGAATTTCAGGGACATGAGTTCTTATTATATAGTAGTTTTATATAAAATTGGTGCCTTAGAATGAAATTAAAGGCCTTACCTTGGAAGATTTCTGTATAGAATAACCATTTGTAGAGATGACAACACTAAATACTAAGCTTCCTGATCAAGATATATTTTCTATAAAATACAACCCCAAAAGTGTGGGAAATTTATTTTGAATGTCCATCCAGGAGTCCTACTTGGAATATAATTAAAGAAGCTATGATAAAAAATGTTTTTCTAGGGATTATACTTATATCCTCAGTAAAGAAATTCATAACTTAATCCTTCAATTTATTAATAGGTTGTACAAATAATGAGGCAGAATATCATTTGCCCACTGCAGTGTTGGAACTGGCACTCCGAATACTAGTGGACCCCATTGAGGTTATTGGTTAATAAGAATTGGAAATCATGAAGATCAATGAATATTATTCTATCAGCAAAGAATAGTTAACCCCTCTTCCTGACTATTTTTTTTAACAATAATGGTAGATTTCCCCTCATAATCAACATTGACTCACATCCTCTGATTGTAGAATGCCTATTCAAATGCATTGGAAAATGAAGCTACAACATTAGGATATCCCAACTAGGATGAAATAGTAATCATTATTTTCTACCATCAAATGGTATCACCATTTTTTAAAATAAGAATAGAGTAAATTAATGAAGTCAATACCACCCCTAATACTTATGGACCTACCATTATGTGGATGATTAAAATAAATGGCTACTTTAAAGATGGAGTTTTCCAACTAGTTAGTGTCATGAATGAGAAAATATGATGGTGAGTAGTTAACTTCACTCTTTATAATGGACCAAATCACGATAAAGTACTCTATATAAGAGGCTTCAATGGAGTCCTTATTCTATGTGTAGATAAAGAAGAGACTATGACAATTATGGAAGAATTATATGCATGAGTCTGTCATATAAGCTTATTAGGGCGTTGGATTTCTGAGAAAATGCATGGACATGAATTCCCATGGCTAATGATGATGGAATATTTCATATAATTCACTAAGAAATGTAATTCCTTCCATCTCCATGCTAACATCATCCATCAACCCCCAACGTTTCTACATGAAACCAAATACCCATGGCCATTTTACATATGGGGAATGGATTTTGTGGGGCCATGCCCTTTTAATATAGCTATTCTGTTTAAATATATCTTAACTTCTACTGAATTATTCTCCAAATGGCTTGAGTAAAACCCCTCAAAGATATCGGGGCCAAAAATAATTGTTATCCCTGTGAAAGAAAACATCATTAAAATATTTTGTGTCTCTCATACAAAAGATATATTAGGAATACAATATCTAATACATCCATTCCCCCTACTATCATGTAGGATCTAGTGATCACATAAATGACAACAACAATACCCTATAAACATACTCCAAAAGATAGTGGATAAATATAATAAATCATGTCCTCACACACTATTTCAGGAATTATGGGCTTACCAGAGAACAACCCATAATTATATAGAAGAAACCTATTACACATTTTTATACATAATAAAACTTGTTTGTTGTGACGAAAAACCGGCAACTATCCCAAAAGGTTATCACTAATGTTTTATATAAAGATTCATCTTCAATCCATGTAATGAAACGAAATTTAAAAACACGTAACCTTATAAATGTTCAATATAAAAATATAACTCCAATTATAGAAAACTGTCCTTTTTTATATGATTATCCATTCATGTATATATGTAAACTAATCATGAAACCAATAGATCCAAAAAAATGAAATTGAACCTTATAACAAATAAAAAAGCTTATGAATAAACTCAAAAGGGTATACTGAATCTATTTCAGGTAAAATAGTTTATGTAATTCTTAATTAATTATCCTTATTTGATTATTTTGGTCATTAATATCATGTGTAGAACACCATTTTACTTAAGGTAAGGGATTCTACCAAAAACCAACATTTTTCCATCGGGTTCTTCTTACCCTCTTTTTTACCTAAATTAATCCTATATATTTTCTAAAAATATTATAATTGATTTTTATATTTCCAATTATTTTCATCCAGATCCACTAATCATTTTTTTAGGGAATATAATTTTTTTAAAATTGTTCCCTCTAATTGATGATTTGTACGGATTGGGATAAGTTTGACTCCAGAGTCGTTGTAAATGTAGGTCATTGAGTATCAATGTAATTTATCACGATAGATAAAAACATTATACTAAGCTATCCCATTATGATGGATTCATCATCCAAATCAATAAAATTGATGAACAAGTAGAATTATATAGGATCATTCTCTTCATGATGCTTTTTATAGCTACAAACTCATCTTCAAACTCATGAGGGCTTTATAGTGTTGGAGAAGATGTCATTTTTCATAGTAGTATTGAAATCTTTGATGAAAATATATTCATTACATCCCCTAATATCCATCAATTAACTGTTCTATTAGCTGGTTTGGAAGTAGATTTCTTGTCAATATGAGAAAATAAAGAGTGTCATCCTTCATCAGTCGGTTCCCCCTTATAGATCCAAAAAGGCCTCATATAACCATGAAAGCCCAAAAAAGTTGCCTCTTCCTTTGGATGTCCAAATAGTGAATCCAATCCACCCTACAAGGAACTCCCTTCATTACATACTTCCCATGTAGAGGGAAATGTGGAAAAGAATGAGAAAGAAGATGAAGAAGAGAAATACATCATGAATTCCCCTTCAACTTTCGAGGAAGGTGTCTCCATCACTTTTTACGAGTTTAAAGATGTAAATATTTGTACAAAAGAAGATCCACAACCAAATATTTTTAGAGAAACCATCATTCCAAAAGAACATGGGATTTATACCTCCTTCTTGATACATCAATAGGATGTGTTTTTGTTGATTTACATAGAGATTCCAGGACATGACCCCGAGGTGTCTACCCATCACTTGGGTTTCCTAGAAGACCATCATGGATACATGGAGGAAGGATGAAGGAAAAATCCAAATCAATCCTTCAAAATTGTGGATTATTTGTACAAATTAATCAGGAATAAAATTATTTTCTAGTTGCAATATCCAATATGGTTATCCAATATCATTTTGGAATTGAAGAAAAATTCAAAAATCATTTTTTTTCATTAACTTCAGAGAACTCAACCAGTAGTGTTTGAAGAAAAACATCTCAGTCCCAATCATAGAAATCCTAATTTATGTGATAGTTGGATATAATTCCCTCTCATTCATGGATGTATATTATAGGTACAACCAAATTTGAATGAACCTTGAACATGAAGAATTCACTTCCTTCTGAAACCCTAAGCGAGTATTATACTATTGGGTAATGCATTATGGATTAAAGAACACAACCAGCACAAAACAATGTTCTATGAATCACATATTAAAACATTTTTTTGGGGACTTTATTAAATTATAAGATTGTGATATATTGGTTATGCCTCGATAGATCTATGACCACATGGATGACATAGAGACTATATTGGAAATTTTTTCATAACATAACATAAAAATAATCCCATTAAAATTTGAATTTGGGATAATATTGGGAATGTTTCTTGACATAATCATTTGATATTGCAACATAAAATTTAATCCTGAGAAAAAAAAATTTATCCTTATCATGTCACCACCTGAAATCAGTAAAGTGGTTAGTGGAAATTAATGACACGAGGCCTAAATCTGGTGCTTCATAGACAATCTTAAAGGAAATTTTTTCCCTTTCATTGAATTGATTAAGAAGGGGGTAAAATATCAGTGACCAATTAATTTAAATAATAAATTGATATCCTCATTAGATATTTCTTGATTCCACAATTATTAATGAAAACCTTGAGCGAAAACCACTCATCCTTTATGTGATGGACTTGAAGAAATGTCTGGGTTCCATATTTGATCTAAATAATGATGTTGGGAATGAAAAAATCCATTATTTTCATAGAAAAAGTAGTATAGATTCTAGGACTTGTTATTATAATATTGGTAATATCTTCCGGGTGATAATCATTGTATTTTACAAACAAAGGAACTACATGAAGCAACACGAGTTCCAATTGGTCTCTTGAAAAAATTCTCTCAGATACATCCTCTTCCATCCAATGCTGACAGAATGTCCGGGAAATGGTTTCTTATTATATTTTAGTTTCATATAAAATTGGTGACTCATAATTCAATTAATGGCTCAAACATGGATGATTTACTTTTAGAAAAACCATTTGTTGAGACCCCATCCCTGAATACTAAGCTTCCATATGATGATATATTTTCTATTGTATATGACCCCAAAAGTGTGGGAAATTCATGTTAAAGGTGTATCCATGAGTCCAATATGGAAGATAATAAAAGACCCTATGATTCACAATGTTAAGTTAGGGATTATACTAATATCCCTAGTAAAGGAATTCATAATGTAATCCTTCACTTTGTCAGAATAATGTACAAATAATGAGGCACAATATCAATTTTACATTGTATTCTAGGAACTAGAACTCTAAATACCAGTGGACCCCTTGGAGGTGAAAGGTGATTAAAAATTGGAAATCAAGAAGTTTAATGAGTATTATTGCATCAAAAATTAAGAGTTAACCCCCCTTCTCGACTATTTCTGAAGAATATTGGAATATTTCCACATAGAACCAAGATTGACTCATTTCCTAGGATTAAATAATCAAATTAGAATGCATTGTAAAATGTAGCTACAACTTTAGGAGATCCAAAATGGGATTAAATATTAATCATCAATTTCCACCACCAAATGGTCTCTCCATTTTTTAAAATAAGAATATAAAAAATTAATGAAGTAAATCCCACCCCAAATTCATATGGCTTTACCATTAGGTGGATGATTCCAATCGTGGATTACATTCAAGATGGAGTTTTCCAACTGGTTAGTGTCAAGAATGAGAAAATATAACAACAAGAAGTTAAATTTAGTCTTTATGATGGACCAAATCAGCATAAGGTACTCTATAGAAGAGGATTGGATGGATTCCTTCTTCAATGTGTAGATATGGAAGAGAATGTGACAATTATGGAAGAATTATATAAAGGAGTCTATCATACCAACTAATTAGGGCGTAGTATTTTTTATCAAATCCAAGGACATGAAATATTCTACCCTTTTGTGATGGAAGATTTCTTATAATTCACCATGAAATATCTATCCTCCCATCTCCACACTAACATCATCCATTAACCCCTAGAGTTTCTACATACAACCAAATATCCATTGACATTTTCTATATGGGGAATCGATGTTGTGGGGACATACCTAGTATCTATGTCCAATTAGTTTAAATATATCTTAACTGATACTGAATTATTATCCTAATGGGTTGAGTAAAAACCCACAAAGAAGTTGGGGAAAATGAATTGTTATCATTGTGATGTAAATCATCATTACTAGATTTGGAATATCTCGTATGATATTTATAGATAAAAGAAACAATTTCAACTCTACTAAGGTGGAAAAGATATATCAAGAATAAAATATCTAATACATCCATTCCTTCCCCTATCATGTAGAATCAAATAAATAGATAATTTTCATCAACACGACCATATCAAACATTCTCTAGAAGATAATGGATGAAGATAATAAATCATGTCATGACAATATATTTCATGTATTATGGGCCTACTAGAAAACAACCCATACTTCTATATGGGAAACCTATAACTCATGGTTATACGTAAAAAAAGTTGTCCTCCCAATTGAAGTCCAATTTCTATCACTCTGTGTTTCCATCTATGAATAACTATCTACCGACGAGCAATCCCAGACATGACTAGATGAATTTGACAGACTCGATGAAAAAATATTTTATACCATACAATACATGGAAGTCTATTAGAATCATATAGAATGAGAATTTAATTGGATGGTTGAAATCCATTCATTCCTATAAGGATAATTGATACTGGTCTTTTTCACTCAAATGATACTAGGAAATAAGACTCCAAATATTTAGCCAAATTTTGAGGGACATTAGTCAATACCAAAGGTCCACTCTAACAGATATTATTCCATGATCTGAATGGATTGAGATATATTATGAACACAACCAATGAAAGGTTACTAATGAAATCTTTCATGTGATCACACAAAAATCATTTGAGTTGTAGAATATTAAATTGCATCTCCCCATACATATCAAAGCAGTATGAAATTAAACTGTGTAGTTGTTCATTATCACATGATCTTAAATAAAATAAAATAATGTGTATTCCATATGATGTAAAAGATCTGGAATCATCTTTCTTGTCACAAGATGGTAAACTGTATGACATATGGTATTCATTATATGATCAAAAAATATAAGACACCAGTTTTTCTCGATTCATTATATTAAACTACAATTTTAATGTCCTAGTAAATTGATATTAAGAAACCCCCAACATACAAAGAATTGAAACACTTATTGTGATTATATAAATTTAGGCCTCCATCCCAGTTATATGTCCCAACACTATCATGATCCCATATAATGACAATAAATTGCAAGATCCTATCAAGAACTATATGTGGCTTCATTATCATTCTAATAAGATATGTAAGGACTCCCAAACCTTCCAAACTAGGTCCAAAAAAGATTAATGAACAGAAAATATCCATTAATTTTCCCTATGTACAAATCAGATCCTCCCAGGGAACTCTTCCAAGACATATAGCTTAATTCCCATTAAAAAAAGATTTGTTATGACACACATACTTCATGTTATGGGCACAACCATCATTCTGGAAAATACTGAAGACCCATTTCCCCTTGTGAAAGAATTATTGATGTCGGGAAAAAATTTTCTTGTACAGAAAGTGGATTTATTCTCATTTCCTAGAGTTATTTAGTGATGCCTATATGTCTAATATTGATCCCAACTACTTCATTTCTATTCTTCCAAATAAATTCATATTTGTTCTCACTGCATGACTTTAAACTGCATGGTACCTCAAGCACTAAATATGGATTTATTCACATTCCAATGAGATATTTATTTAGTCCTAGATCATATATATTAGTCCATCCACCAAAAAATATAAATTCCATTATCCTTAACATATGTTTCATTTGTTCTATGGAAGAATATATTTTCGTTCCAATTTTATCATAATAAGGATTTCTCATGATGGATTAGGAGTTATAGTGAAAAGATTCCATTTTCCAGTATGGAATATCAATTCACAGTGTGGTAATCATGTTCATTGTTGAAAGACCATAAAAGTCACACCAAATTTCCTCATTGCATGATAATAAAGTGAAAAATTACCACGATAACTATGTGTTCCTAAATTATAATTCCAATAAGAAATATAGTAACATGTGGATCTTCAATCCAAATCCTAGATATAGAATAATATGAGAAATTTCCCCATTTTCTCTTCTAGGAGTCAGATCTACATAAGGGAATTAAATTTGGTTTATCACCTTATGTGTGAGCATGTACTAAAATGACATCATCTATCCTCGACACATGGACTCAATCAGCGTGGGGGATATTTATTTTTCAACAATGTTTAGATTGATTTTTTCTAATATAAGATACGTAGTGACAAATGGTCTCTATACTATATCCCATCAACTATCACACTAAGTCACCTATGTCCTTACCATATGACGTTAAGCTAGAAGACTAATTTTCTTACCACATGATGTTAAAATGCAAGATATATTTCATGAATGCAAGAGGAAAGGGTACATGGTGCCTTAAGAACGACATGTGTCTTGATTCTAATTAAAACAAGATATATAGTGACACAAAGAAGTCAGTTTCTAGACCCATCCATGGGGTAAGGAAAACATCTCCCTCTCTACATATGATCAAAGATCCATGTGTGAGATTTACTTTGTGTCTCCTCAGTAGAGGGTCCACCAAGGAATCATATATGAACCTATTATATATTTGAGTAATATATATGCAATGGGATCTATATTTCCTAACCAACATCAGCCCAAATTCCTCATTTGTTCCCTAAAATATCTACTCCACATGTCATACTCTTGATCTTATACAGTTTTAGAAACTCATAACCTTTATACGCTTCTGAGTTGAAGAATGTTTGATACATGAGGACTCTATTTCTATAGTATGATGTAACATTCCCCAGATTAATTTTCATAAGGTATCCCCAAAAACACATATTTCAGTTAAATAATTCCATGATTTGACTATGAAGTAATATGTCCTTGATGGGTTTTTTTCAAAAAATAGCCCGAAATTGGTTTGTAAATAAACAGAAAGTATTCTGTCGATAGAATCCTATTTTGTCATTGAAAACTCTATTAAAAATATGTTGTAACCCATGATTTTAAATACTATACTTTCATCGAGATAATATTTGTCACATATCCTTAATCCCGATATGAGAACCCTGAATACAATGGATTATAATTTCCTCTATCATGTTCTAAATATTCCAAAATTAAATTGGTCTAATAAGGCCACAATCACTGATTATTTCCATGATGTTATGTTCATATGGATAAGAACTAAAAATACATGCACTATATTCCCCATGTTTAGGTCAGAATTCCATGGGAAAGATTTTACCCCAATTACTGGTTATTTTTTAAATGAAATTCTCATCCCTTATTATGTTACTTCCTTCCCCATGAAAAACATTATGCCCAGGGAAATATGAATCTTCACAGGCTTTCAATTTCTATGTGAAAAAGAATGTCAAAATTCGTGTGGACTCTTTTTCCAAACTATATTGTAACACGAACTAGATGTATTTGCATAAATTACCCCACAAATGGGGTATTTAGATATGGTGTTCAACTATTTAATATGATGTAACATTCCCCAGTGATCTTTCAATAAAATAACCCGTAAAATGGGTTTGTCAATCAGTAGTAACATTATCCTCCAGAGGTACATCCTTTCAATAACTAAGCCCTTTTCCCCATATCAATCATTGAATCAAGAAATCCCTAGATTATTGCTTACAACAGCCCCTTTCATATACCAAAATATGATGAAACATTCCCATAATTATTACCCAGGATGGAAGATCCCTTAATCTCTTAGTCCAAGCTAAGGACCTTAAATTATTGTTTTAATGACGCAAAGTTTATTAAATGTATATTCATTTCTTATAATTATGTCAAATAACCACTTGAAATCACAAAACAATGAACTAAAAAGTCCTATGAGACCATTAAAAATACCATTCTCACTTCTGTGATATGAATTTCAAGAATCTGACATACACTGTAGTGATTAGTATAATGTTTGGAGTCCGATAAGACAAAATTAATTTCTGGTGAATAGTAACTGACCCTTATGAATAGTAATGGTACCCTTATGAATATTAATATGACCATTATGAATAGTTAACCATCCATGAAAATTGTAGCCTTACCAGTTAAGGTATAAATAATATTTATATATCGTAAAAAGTTACAGTATGATAGTGTTTTTATATTTATAAGTCATATATATTTAATTAAATATTTTAGAATAATTTAATAATAAAAAATAAAAAATTATATTTCATAAAATGTATTTATAAAAATTTATCTTTATTTCTTATGATTATAAAATAAATTTAGGACACCTCTATTAAATTTTTACTATATTATAACATCAGTTATAATTTTAAAATGTGAATTTTCCATGTAAATGATGATTTTAATTAAAAAATAAATCTAACATATTTAGAAATATATTTTATTAAAATGGTGTTCATCTTTTTATTCTATATATTGAAAAATAATTTGGGTTATTTTTTTTTTGAAATACATTAATTTTTTATGAATAGTGGAATACAATAATTTAACGAATAATATAAATACCTGATTTATTGATTCATGGATGATGTTATTATTAGGTAAGAACCTATGGTTTTAACTCAAATGCCCATATTACAGTTTTTATTCATGGAATAATCACTATTTCTTATCTAAGGAAGAAATAATAAACTAATGATTGAAATATTAAAATAACCCTCCTCCCCACCACTATAAAAACCACCCACACTCCTATCTTCTCTTCACTTCTATAAAGCCTTGTTCCTTGAATAAATTATACTAAAACATCTCCCAAAGATCCTCCTCCATTTACATGAACCCTTTTTCTCTTCAAAAGACCAATTCTCTCTTCTTAAGGGGCTCTCAAGCAAGATTAATTTAAGATCTAAATTCCTAATTTCAATTCTTTAACTTTCATTTCATGTTACATCGTTTTATTTTCTATCCATACATCTCCTCATCCAATTTTTTTTTTCAAATATAGTACTTTATATGTAATTGATTATTTTTATGATTACTTAATAAGTTATTATGGTGTCTCCATTACCATTATTCTATTCTAGTAATAAATACACCATCAGAGATGTGTTAATTTTTCCACATTTAAGGATGATGGGTTTTCAATTAATATTTCCATCTTCAATAAGGGTCATCACACCATTAATATGGTTGTAAAAGACTATAATATATGTATTATGTATCATATATGTTTCTGAAATCTTTTTGTACACAAGGTTGTGATTTTAAAAACAAAATGTGTTTGTTGTGATAAAAACCACCAACTAACCCAAAAGGTTATCAGAAAAGTTTTATATAATGATTCCTCTTCACTGGAAGTAATGAAATAAAATTTACAACCATTTAAACTTTTATATGTTCAATAATAAAATATAACTCCAATTCTAGAAAACCTTCTACATTTTACATGACTATCTGTTCATGTATACAAGTAAACCGACCATGAAACAAACATGACCAAATAAAGAAATAGAACACCGTAACCAATAAAAAAAGTTCTAAATGAACTCAAAATGAGTATATGATATCAATTACCTATTAAATAGGGTTATTAATTATTAAATAGTAAACCTAATTTTAATACTCATGTCATTAATATCAAGTGGAGAACACCACCAGACATAGGGTAAAGTATTCTACCTGAACATCCATTATTCCTTTGGGTTATTATAACTCTCTTCTTACCCAAATAAAGTCTTATATTCTATTTATTTACTTACCCTAATTGCTTTAAATATTTTAAAACTCATTTATCATAATCTATTAATCAATGTTTTTTTTGTGATATACATGTTTTTATTTGGTTCCCTCCTCAATACTTCGAGATAAGCAAGTCCATTTTATGGGAACTTCCCAAATTCTTATAGCATTTCACGTTCACTCTATCACCTCTTTTAAAATTAAATTGTTTTTTTAAAGTCCTCATTTTATTATGAAAATATTCTTGGTTAACTTATTATTTTATATAAAAATTATTCAATTTTTATTATTTTAAATACTCTTTAGTATTCTCCATAAAACCACACTAAAATGTTTTAATGGTAAAATTTCTTAAATACTCTTTTTATAAGTTATTCATTCTTTTTGACGTCACATACCATGAAATATGACTATTTTACCTTATGAATGTCCATGTATGTTTTAGTTCCATTCTTTCATAGACACTTGTATTATATTTTAATGAAATTATATTTTATGACATGATTATGATACCCATTTCATTCCATGGGTTCTCTTATGTTTATTTATGATTTTGTATGTAATATTATTCCAGGAAAAAGAATATTCCTTAACATTTTAATATGTGTGGGACCTATAAGGACCCGACCTTCTTACATACCTAATATTGAATTTAGTCAAGAAAAAAACATCGGTTTACATTGATGATCTTTTCATGTTTAGAGATTTAGAGAATTAGGATAGTACATTCATAACATTACACATCATTATAGAGTGGATACCATAAAAATAGTTTCAATTTTTTTTCAAAATATAAAACATTATAACATAAAACAAAACTCCTTGAAAATTCCTAAACATTTAGAATCGCTTCCTTCTTTGTCTTACACATCCATTAACCTGTGAAAATCATTTAATAACATAGTATGGGAACATTAGCTCAGTAAGGGGCGGAAAATAAGAAAAGATCACATTAGTCTATGATTACTCGTAACGTATGAACGCTTTTTCAAAATACATTCTTGTCACCAATATATACTTACATTGTTTAACATGAGATTTAAACAATATGTACACAAAAAATGAGAACATAAATATAATAATAAAGGTATCTTGGGGAATTACTTACATAATCTTGTTACCATTTTTGGCTACCTTATAATTTTTAACCCTCACAGCTACCTTACTTTGTGTAACCATCGCGGTAACACTTGGAGTAACTATACAACCGACCTCAAACTTACTCATAACCAATGAATTGGAGGTAAATATAGGTCCCACCCATCATGATAAATAATTACCAAGAACAAAAACATAATAATACTACATGAATAATTCCATAAAAACATTTCTTTGAAATTTCGTAAAACCGAATTTAAAAATAGGAAATTTAAAGAAAAGCGCCTTATAAATATCATAAAGTTAAATAGAGAATTAATAGAGTGGATTGAGTATGTATATATACATTAAATACACATAATAATACATAATAGAAACATAAAACATCACAAAAACAATTTAATCACCACATTAGTAATGAAGTATAAGGTTAACCCAAAGAATGGAAATCGGGTTAAGAATTCCCTTACCTCGAATTTGTCTTACTTAAATCTTGTTTAAACATCCTGTATAATCTTTAAAATAGGGTTATTATTAGTTTCCATAAACATTTTCATGTTTATAACATCTTATATTATCATTTCATAACATCATTTCACATTTTAATTGTTAGTATTTTGCTCCTTATACTGTTTTTCGGTGAGTTCTTAACTTGATTTCAATGATTGGTTCATGGTGAATGTTCTTCTTGATTGGGAGTGAAATTAAATAATTGGAATGGAAAGGTATTTAAATATTTCCAGTACCATAATTTATACCACTTATCATTTAGATGTTTAATATGATGATGATTCATAAGTTAAAACATTAATGATATTCGTTTAGATCAGTTTTTTTGGTTCTTTGATAATAAAGACCACATTTCGTTTTATAAATTAAAACCATGTGTTAAAAATAATTCCAGAACCATTGATGAGACAAAATACATATATTATATCCTGGTTCAACCATAAAAATGGTTTTATGACTAGATTTTATGGATTTAAAGAAAAATTAAATCACATCGTCCACGATGTCGATAATTCGACACATCGTGGACAATGTTTTTAATTCATTGAATAAGTGGAAGAGGAAAAGAACAATGATAATGAATTTTACATGAACATGAGATCATCCTAAATATACATTAATCTGGATATTTCAAGCCTCTTGGATAAGAGGGGCTGAGGAAAGAAGAAAAAGGAATCATGAAATAAAAGGAAACTTGAGAAATTTCTCACGAAAATTCAGCAGCCTGTCGACGTCACATAAAATTTCATAAACATAGTTTGATGAGAGAAATGGAACATCTCATCACTAATACATAATATGTACAGTAATGGGGGATATGTAATGAAATATACCGACATAATTTAACGGTAATGTAGATAATAACATAAAATGAAAGAAAAGAAAGAAAATAAAAGAGGATGTTTACATCTTGATCCCTTCTCCTTGAGATCCTTCATAAAGGATTTGGTTTTGGTCTTTTGGTGAGACCCGAATATCTATGTCAGGGGGAAGAGAGTTGGGAGGAGTATTGGGAAGAAAATATGAATGAATCAAGGCTTTAGATGTGTGGGAAAAAGAGGGGAGTTAGAGTGATATTTATAGTGGAGGAGAGGGGGTATTTTTCACTATTTTAATTATTAATATAATATTTTTCCCAAGATTATGAATAGTCTTAGTTCATGGGACATAAAATAGTAATAATTTCATGTTATTTCGAAAAAAGTGGCCTTTAATAACTTATTATGTCATTAATAGTTAATTTTACTAATAATTTGATTATAAGGTATTTTATCGTATTTCACTATTCACCGAAAAATCATGAATCTTAGAAAAAATCCAAAAATTTACACTAACAATTTTTGAATGTGCATAATTAAAAAATTATTTTAATTTTTTGAAAATAATTTTCTGAATATTAATAATTTAATTTTTAAATAAAACCATAATTAATTCAAAAATTAACAGTTCTAATTCTATAACTACTTCAATATCACGATGAAAAATTATCAAAGATGTTATTATCTTAAAGCCTTAAGAAAATAATTTTTTTATAAAATTTAATATTTATTAGGGTCACATTACTATTCATATTATAATCATAAGGGTATGTTACTATTCATAAAAAAAAGTTGGTTACAATAGACTCCAAATAACATATTGAACACAATTATAGATGACAGTCTCTTGAAATTAAAAACATAGAATTGAAGAAATTATGTTTTAAATAATAGTTATAAATATATAAATAAAAAAGTTCATTCATTTCAATTTGTTTTTTTAAACTTGGATGTTACATTATCCCCACCTTTCAAAAATTGCATCCTCACAATTTTATTTACTTATTAAACAAGTGAGGTTACCTTGATCATGGTGTCCAGCTGGTCTCATCATCATCGTTCCCTCGTAAATAGAAATTCCATGCATTGCAACATTGATTTACATATCCTTCAAAATAATTTTCTTCCTTTATCCAAATACACCTTGTACAACTTGGGTCATATGGGTGTTCACAAAAAAATAGTTTTGGAAAATAATCATGTATGACATATAATTTCAAAAAATTTGAAAAAACATGATTTTTATAAAATAGCCGGACCATGTTTTAGTTGAAACATTAAATAAATGGTCTTTTTAAAAAAAAATATAAGTATATTCTGAAAGAGTATATTGTAAACGAAAATATAAATAGGTTGCGCAAGGGTCTCCCTCTTTAGTACCTCTTTCAAAATCATAATATGCTTCTAAATCTCTTGATAAGGAAAAATAATTATAAATTACATGATAATATTTAACTTTCTTGAAAATAAGATAATATTGTGAAAATAGTATTTGATTAAATAAAACCCATGATCCATGATGGTATCGAGGTATAGTGGAGGTGTTTGATATTTCAAACAATTGCATGGAAGTGAGTAGTATGTTAGAAAATGTTTCAAAGTCGTCTCGACATGAATTTTCAATAATTATTGCAAGCAAGTCATTATAAAGAGATAGGAATGTCATTTTAGATTATCCTCCTTCCAATTGTAACTGAATTTCATTAATCTGAAAAGTTATAAAACAAGGATTTAACTTAAAGAATAGTCATACAGACTAACCATATGTTTAACAAAAACTCATAATCCCTAAAGTTGTCTAAAACTTTCCTTTGATACCAACTATAAGGACCAAACCTTATTACAAACATAATATTGAATTTAGTCAAGAAAAAAACATCCTTTTACATTGAGGATATTTTCATGTTTATAGCTTTAGTGAATTTGGACAATACATTCATAACATTACACATTATCACAAAGTGTATACCATAAAAACAGTTTCTATTTTCTTCAAAATATAAAACAGTAAACCATAAAACAAGACTCCTTGAAAATTCCTCAACATTTCAAATAGCTTCCTTCCTTATCTTACACACCCATTAACATGTAAAAATCATTTAAAAACATGGGATGAGCAAAAAATATCAGCAAGGGATAGAAAAGAAGGAAAGATCACATTAGTCCATGATTACTCGTAACTTATGAAATCATTTCCAAAAGGCATTCTTGTCACACATATATACTTACTTTGTGTAACATGAGATTTAGACAAGATCCAAAAAAATCATGAGAACATATATATAATCATAAAGGTTTCTTGGGTCATTACATTCATAATCTTGTAACCATTCTTGGCTACCTTATAATTTGTAACCCTCACGACTACCATACTTTGTGTAACCATCGCAGTTACACTTGGAGTAACCATACAGCCGACCTCCAAATTAATCATACCAAATACATTAGATAGAAATATAGATCCCACCCTTCATAATTAATAATTACAAATAACAAAAAAATAATCATACAACATGAATAATTCCATAAAAACGTTGCTTTGGAATTTTGTAATACCGAATTTAAAAGGTGGATTTTTAAAGAAAATCCCCTTATAAATATCATACAATTGAAGAGAGACATAATAGAGTGGATAAAATATGTATATATTTAAATACACATAATAAAACATAATATAAACATAACTCATAACACAAAAAGTTTAAATAGAACATAAATAATGAAGTAGAAGGTTAACCGAAAGAATTGAAATCGGGTTAAGAATTCTCTTACCTCGAGTTTGTATTACTTAAAACATGTTTGAAATTATTGTATAATGGTTAAAAGAGTGTTTTTAGTACTTTAAATAATCATTTTCATGTTTATAACATCTTATATTATCATTTCATTACTTCATTTCACCCATTAATTGTCATTTTTTTGATCCTTGCACTGTTTTTGGGTGCGTTCTTAACATGATTTTCATGATTGGTTCATAGTGGATGTTCTTCTCGATTGGGAGTGAAATTCCATAATTGGATTGGAAAGGAATTTAAATATGTCTAGTAACATAATTTATACCATTTATCATTTTTATTTTCAATATAAGGATGATTCATAAGTTAAAACATTAATGATGTTTGTTTAGATCATTTTAGTGGTTCTTTGATAATAATGACCTCATTTCATTTTATAAATTGAAACCATGTGTTATAATTAATTCCAGGACCATTGATGATACATAATACATCTATTATAACGTGGTACAACCATAAAAATAGTTTCATGACCAGATATGAATGATTTAATGAAAAATGAAATCACATCGTCCACGATGTTGGTAATTCGACACATCATGGACAATGTTTTTAATTCTTTGAATAAGTGGGAGAGTAAAAGAACAATGATGGTGAATTTTCCCTTAACATTAAAACATCAAGAATATACAAGATTCTGGATATTTCATGCCTCCTGGATAAGAGGGGGTGAGGATGGAAGAAAAAGGAATCATAAAATAAAAAGAAAACATGATAAATTTCTCACAAAAATTTGGCAGCCTAACGACGTCTCTAAAAATTTCATAAAAATAGTTTGATGAGAGAAAGGGAATATCACTTCACTAATACATAATATAGAAATTAAGGGAGGATATGGAATGAAATATCCCAATATAATCTAAATGTAAAGGATGAGAATAACATAAAATGAAAGAAAAGAATGAAAATAAAGGAGGATGTTTACCTCTTGATCTCTTCTCCTTGAGATCCTTCTTAAGGGATTTGATTTTGGTCTTTTGGGGAGACCAGAAGCTCTAAGACGTGGGTAAGAGCCTTGGTATGAGTATTGGGAAGAACATAGGCTTGGCTCAAGGCTTTAGAGGTGTGGGAAGAAGATGGGAGTGAGAGTGGTATTTAGAGTGGAGGAGAGGGGGTATTTTTCATTATTTTAATCATTAATATAATATTTTTTCCCATGATTATGAATCGTCTTAGTTCACATGACATAAAATAGTAATAATGGCATGTGAGTTCTAACCATGTGGCCTTTCATCACATATGATGTCATAAATCGAGAATTTCATGATAATTTGATTATACGGTATTTTATCGTATTTAACTATTCACTAAAAATCAAGAATTTCAGAAAAAACCCAAAAATATACCCTGACCATTTTTTTACATGTAGAATTAAAAAATAAAGGCCATTTTTTGAAAATAATTTTCTAAATATTATTAATTTAATTTTTAAATAAAATAAAACTTAATTCAAAAATTAACAATTCAAATTCTATAACTACTTCTATATCACGATGAAAAATGAAACAGGATGTTATTATCATAAATCCATAAGAAAATAAAATAATAATAAAAATTACTATTCATTTGGGTCTTATTACTATTCATAAGGGTATGTTACTATTCACCAAAAAACACGTTGGTTCCAATTGACTCCAAATATCATACTGAACATAATTATAGATGATAGTTTCTTGAAATTCAAAACATTGAAGTGGAAAATTATGTTTTCAAGGCTAGTTATAAATATATATACTTAAAACAATGTTTCATTCATTTCAATTTTTCTTTAAAAAAACTGGGATGTTACAGGACTAGATAGAACTTAAATTCATTGGGTAATGTTTAGTCTCATGAGAAGTTATGACCAATATTCTGGCCGGTTAGCCTTGACTCGGGAAAACATGGGAAACGGTATTGGTGGTTAACCTTGACCTATGATACCACGTGAAATGGTATTGTTGGTTAGACTAGAATCTTACCTCTCTTTGTGAAAATCCCTTGAATTGTGCTAAATTTGTGTTTTATGTTGCTGCCACATTAATATGACTCCATGTTTAAATGATTCCATGTTTAAATGTTAAGATTACATATCTTCCGTGCCTTTTTATATCATTATATCATGCTTCCTAACCAATGTGATAAAGATTTATTGTTATTCTTAATCCATTACTATGATTTTATCTCATTTAATTGGTCATGGTATCCCCATGTTATACTACGAAGATGTATGAGCACAATGGATGTTAGGATCTCCTTTTGGAGATTAAATAAAAAGTTGTTTTTATGATATTTGATTATGTACCTAGTATTCCAAGATAGTAGACATTACGATCCTTGGATTGTAATTTTATATTTCATTATCCTTAAAATCATGTAATGACACATGTAAAATTACAGGGTCACTATAATTGGTATCAGATTATGTTTTAGTTATTTTTGGTGTTTAGTAATTTAACACTTTAGTAAGAACCTTAGGGATGAGACTATGTATAAACCCCCCCCCCCTAAATTTTGGTAAGTATATTGTAATTGGTTTATCAAGAAAATACATTGATTTCTTGACACAAATTGATAGAGGTGGATAAGAAATAGATGTATCAAGGGTTAAAACCTGAAAACACTACATTGAGCTAGACAAAAACTAGAACTGGTGAAATCCAATGGGCCTTACTGCACTCTTAGTATGAAACTCTCATGGTATATGCCTTTGTAAATCCCTGATCTTTTTATAAACCATTATTAAGGGAATAAAAAAATTGCCCACATAAATATAAGTTAATAAATAGATAAATGATAACCATGGTTTAAACCTAGTGAATCAAAAGTTATGATAAACTTATATTATAAGAGTTTATCCTTTATGTTCAATGTGTCTTTTTCATACATAATAGTTTAGTATTCAATCCTTCTAATATTCAATTTCTTATTTAATGGTGGGAAATATAAATACACATGCCAAAAATAAATGTGACAGTGAATGTGAATAATTATTTAATGATATATCGAATATGAAGGTAATGGGTGCTCAAAACTTCACTATAGTAATTGATCACCTGTATCAATTAATGAATAATAACTTGAATTATGTGTAACTCCCTCCTCCCCCATCCAAATAATATGTTTCCAATGAATCCTTCATCAGACAAATGCTACCCATGTTTAGTGGATCCTATAATCCCCTACAAATGAAAAAGTGGATTAACTCTATTGAAAAGATATTTTCTTTCATATAGTTCTTAAAAGAATAGAAATTTATATTGGCGGTCTATCGTTTTTATGGGGAAACTAATCAGTGGTGGAAACTGATCAAGAATATAGAGTCCCAATAAGAAATCGATTCCAGGTATTGGGAGTAATTCCTGAATTTTTTTCTCAATATATATTTTACCCAAACCCTTTGCCTCAAGATTGAATGAGTGTTACTTAGACTCAAGTAGGAGGGATATGAGTCCATCGGTGTGTATGAATAAAAATTCACAAGGCTTGAATGATATTCCACTGCTTTATCATGAACACCGAAAACAAGGTCGATCACTTCATTAGTGGACTAAAGACAAGTCTACGAAAAGTCATGGATATTCCAAAATTTGACAGTTATGAGGATATTTTCTGTTGTTCCATCATGGATGAAATGGAGATTAGAGACTCCTAGTGGTCTCATGGGCCTGATAACAAAAAGAGTAAGACGAAGTCTAATAAGGGTGGTTTGGATAATATGTCCCTTGATGGAACGGGGATCGAACATCCCACATGTCATATTTGTGGGAAGAAGCATCCTGGGAACAATCTAAAGGGAACTAGGAATTTCATTAAATGTGGATAAATGGTATATATTTCTAAAAATCACTGAACGTATATGAAGACTCCCACTAATGTGGGAGAAAAATGGATGGTTTAGATATACAATCGACCAGTGGTGTAGTCATAAAACTAAACGGAGCATGGGAATTATTCATACAAATTTCCTAACCCAAGGGTTATAAGTGTAAATCAACAACAACCTCCAAAAAAAAGGAAGGGATTATTCTATCACTATTGATGAGGTGGAGAAGGGAAATGATGTGGTTACATGTACAGTAGTTATTCATTTAAGAGTAATGAACGCACTATTTGATTCTGGTTTTACACGTTCATTAATATATTGTATGTTTCGTTGAACTATAAAAACACCACCTCAAAATTTGGAGTTTATGTCATATTTGACAAAAACAAATGGGGAAATTATTGCATTCTAGGTTTATAACACATCCCTGGTAAATGTTTATGGAATGAACCTCCTAGAAAATATTGTCATACTTCTTTTAGTAGAGTTTGATGTTATCTTGGGGATGGATTGGTTATCTTAATAAAAATCCAATATCAACTATCAGGAAAAGGAGATCACACTTCACATCCCTATGAATCCCCTAATTTTTTACAAGTGTAATGAGGAAGAGGAATCTTATTTAGAATCATTTTCAAAAGTGTTGATATTACTTACTTATGAGAAACCACATTTAGCTAAAATGATTGAGACTGAAGAGATGTTAATTCTCAAAGTCATTCCCCCAATGAATAATTACACTGGTCTATTCCTTATAAAGTATCATGGACTTCCTCCTAATCGAGAGACTGAGTTATCAATTGAACTTATTCTTGTATCACATCCTCCATCAAAGAATCATTATAGAATAGACAGTTTAGAGCTGACAGAGATGAATAAGAAATTACATGAGAATCTAGAGAATACATTTATATTCCCAAGTGCTTTACCATGGGGTGCACAAGTCCTCTTACTCCAGGAAAATGATAGATCAATGCTCCTCGGCAATTTTTTTTCACGAGCTCAATGAAATCATGATATAGAAAAAGTATCCCCGGCCACAGATAGATTAGTTGTTTGACCAGCTTCATGGGGCCAGTTATTTTTCTAAGGTATACCTTTAGTACAACCTATTATCTTAAAACTATTGGAAAATATGATTAAACGATTACAACATTGGAAGATATATTGAGAGCATGTTCTATGGACTTGAAAGGATGATGGGACCACCATCTTCAACTGGTTGAATTATCCTACAATAGTATTTTCCATTTTAGTATCTGAATGGTACTATATGATTCCATTTATGGGAAATAGTGCATGACACAAGCATATTGGGATGACAAGAAAATATGACATGAAAAGTTTTCATTAGTAAGATGTATGGTATCTGATAAGGGAAACAAATTTTTTGTTGAATAGTAAATGACCTTTATTAATAGTAATGTTACCCGTATGAATATTAATATGACCCTTGTGGATATTAAATTAGACAAGTAAATAGTAACATTACCAATGAATGTATATATAAAATTTATCTATCATAAAGGTGAAAATATGATAGTGTTTAAGTTTTTATTATTTTTAAAGGCAGTGACATGAATTGGTCACCCAATTTATGCCCCAAAAATATATTAAATGTAAAGAAAATCAGTACAATCATGAGGTGTAAATAACATAAACCAGTAGGGATTGATGGGGAGTACAAGTCGAGTTACCAAAAATTGTTATTGGATAATTTTATGAGGCCTTAGTTTTTTTTTGAAGTATTATAAAATCGATTACATTTTAAAAAAATATATTTTTCAAGTAAATGATTAATTTTAAAAAAAATTAATTTCCAAAATATTGAAAAATATTTTCATAAATTGGAGTTCATTTTTATAATAAAACATCTAAAAAAGGTTCGGATGAATTTTTTGTTTTTTTCAAAAAAAATTTAATTTTTTGAGGAATAGTAAAATAAGATAATTTACCAAATAATCTAAATACATGACTTATTTAGCCACATATGATTTTATGATGAGGTAAGTACCTTGGTTATAAAATCAGATGCACATATTACTATTTTTTGTCATAGAATCATCACTATTTCTTGTGTTAGTGAGAAATAATAAACTAATTACTAAAACATTAATAAAACCCTCCTCCCCTCTACTATAAAAACCACCCACACTCCCATCTTATCTTCACTCCTATCAAGAATTATTGATTACCAAAATTATTCTAAAATATCTCCCCAATATCCCCTCATGTACATCAACAATTAGTATATTCAAAAGACCAAACCCTCTCCTCTTAATAGGCTCTCAAGGATGATTAATTTAAGAGGTAAATTCCTCTTTTCAATTCTATTACTTTCCTTTCAAGTTACTTTTTTTTTGTTTCTATCCTTATCTATACTCATCCAAATTTTATGAAAACTCTAGTATGTTATATTTAATATAATTTTTTTATGATAATGGAATAATTTATTATCATTTATCTTTTACCCTTCGTTTATACAAGCAGTAAAACACCATCTGAGTTGTGTTAATTTACCACATTCAAGGACGATGGGTTTTCAATTTCTATTAACATATTGAATTATGGTCATAAAAAAATTATTATGGTTGAAAAAGACTATAATATATGTGTTATGTATCATCTATGGTTTTGAATCTTTTTTTATACATGGTCTTTATTTATAAAACAAAATGTATTGATTATGATTAAAAACTGCCAACTAACCAGAAAGGATATCACTAAAGTTTTATATAATGATCCTTATTCACTCCAAGTAACGAAATGAAATTTACAACCATGTATCCTTTTTTGATGTTAAAAAATAAAATATAACACCAATTATAGACAACCATCCTCATTTTACATGATTATCCATCCATGTATATAATAAAACTGATCATGAAACAAATAGACCCAAACAATGAAATTGAACTTCATAACCAAAAAAATTGATATGAATGAACTCAAAAAAGATACAATAAATATATTAAAAGTAACATAGGTTCTGTAATTATTAATTAATGAACCCAATTATATTATTCAGGTTATTACTATATTGTGGGGAACACCATCAGACTTAATGCCAGGGATTCAACCCGAGCATCCATTATTCCTTTGTGTTATTCCTACTATATTTTTACCTAAATGAAATACTATATTATATTTATGTACATATTATAATTTATTTTTATATATAAAAACTAATGTATCAATATCAATTAAATATTTTCTTTTTGTGATTTATATTCTTTTAAATGGTTTCGTCCTAAAACCTTCTCGATAAATAAATTTGTTTTAAGGGAACTTCCCAGATTCGAACAGAATTTCAACTGATCTCTATCATTTTAAAAGAAAAAAAAATTATAAAAAAATTATTTTTATTATTATAAAAATATTTTTTCTCTTCTGGTTTTAAATAAAATATTATTCCCTTTTCTATTTTAAATACTCTTTAGTATTTTCCTTAAAATCGCTCTAAAATGTTTTGATGCAAAAATTTATTAAATACTCTTTTTTCATGTTATCACTTATATTTGACCTCACTTACCATGATATATGCATATTTTACATTATTAATTTCCATATATTTCATAATTCCATTATTTCATGGACACTTGTATCATACACCAATTTAATTATGCTTTCTGACATGATTATTATACACATTTCATTCCATAGGATCTCTTATGTTTATGTATGATTGATTATGTGTGATTATCTATGTGAGAAGTATATTAATGAACATGTTATGATTAGTGTTCCCAAATAGTGGTCTAATACATTGGTTAATGTGGAGTCTCATGAGATGTTATGTGCAATGGTCTTTTCATTTATCCTTGACTCGTGCTACTATATGAAATAGTCATTGTAGTTAGACATGAGTCATTTTACCGCATGAAATAGTCTTCTCGGTTAACCATGAACTGTGATACTCTATGTACAATGAGCCTTGAATCGTGTTAACTTCATGTTTCATGTTCCTTCCACATTACTATAACTCCATGTGTATAAGAATCCATGTTTAAATGTTATGATTCCATATGTTACATGCATTTCTATATCATTGTGTCAGGGTTCCTAACCATGGTGATAATGATTTATTTATATGCTTAATCCCTTACTAGGCTTTTAGTTCATCTCTTTGATCATGTTATCCCTAGGGTATCTTATGTAGATGTATGTGAACAATGGATGTTATGAGATCATTATAGAGATTAAATAATTTTTTTTTAATTATGTACCTAGTCTTAAAATACACTAGGCATTATGATCCTTGGCTTATAATTTGATGTTTAATTATTCTTAAAATTGTGTAATGATATATGTAAAAGTTTATGGTCTCTATAATAGCCCCAATAATTTAATTAATGTATGACTTTAAAATAAATATCATAATTTCCATGATGCATGACATTAAACATCAAATCATAATGTCCACGTTTTATGAATTTAAACTATATAACATAATGTCTATACTATACAACTTTAAACTGAATAGACTAATTTCCACAGCATAAAATGTAAAACTACATGGTCAATATCCAGGTCATATGACATTACACTAAACGATATATTTTCCCTTTCAAAAATGGTACATTCCCCACAAAAATTGTTCATCTACCAAAATATCCAGTTATATGCCAAACTAAATTCATGTAGGAGTAGTTTCCATTTTAAGGATATAAAAAATGAATAATTTTTCTTCATTCTCCGAAATCTACCCTTGGAATAAAAAATCATCTTGTTCTGGAGAAATCAAAATATCCATAACGTCCCTTTTTCACTTTGTCCAATAGTAATAGAATAACTAAATTCCTAATAAATTATTTTCTCTTACTACACTGTAATATTCCCATGTTGTATTTGAATAACGTATCCCATGAAATAGATCTTGTAGCTAAAGGATACTACTATTAACTATGAAGTAACATGCCCCATTTTGAATTTCCTAAATTATCCCCAAAATAGGCTTGTCAAATATTGGTAACTTTGTTGCTAAGGATATGTCTCCTATATTCCCAATTATCATGTTTTAGACTGAAAACCCATAAAATCATGGATCAAGATTCTCCATCGGGGTTTATGAATAATTTCAGAACATTATCAGCACACAATCAATGTTTGGGTCCCCATTTCAGACATTATGGTCAAAACAATTCTCTCGAAGATTCTACTCACATTATTATGGAATGTACAGACATAATCTAACCATAAAAGGAAAGAAGATACAATACTCACTTGATTTAAAAATTATAAACAGAACTCTCAAAAAATCACGTCTCAACTCACTAGACCAACATTCTATGTGGTTTAGTAAAAAAAAGAACAATGAAATGAAATAGGCTCAAAAAATGTCTGGCTAAAAACCCAAAATGGGAGGCCTAAGGAAACACAATGTCTTTCCATGCTAAATCATCCAAATATCAAAGTAATTAAGAATTAGGGTAATGACATAGAAGGCACAATATTTGTAGGGTTTTTCATATGACACTAGAAATAGTCAAACTATGCTCACGGGGACTAATACCTTAAAAAAGTAGAGCTCCCCCTCATCCCCATCATTGTAGTCATGATAAAACTACATTCAATCAAATGAGTCATTTAAATATTTTTATTATGATTATAATATTTAATAAAATATAAGAACAATTAATTTTTGAAAAATAGCTCTTTCATCTATGTTTCAAAAGTGCACGAGGACATCCCCATGATGGATCCTCTCTACCGAATTTTATAGTTTATCCTCAACATATGATTTGGTTTTTTGATATTGACACTGAGAAATTATTGATTTTTTTCCATGATCTACCATTTTTTTTGTCAAAGAACTTATCATATTTTTTTTAGTTTCTTCAGCACTACTAAAATTGTGTTTATATTTTGTACCAAGGCCCCTACCATGGAGCAGTTGAGTTGAACTACAAGATACATTACGGAATTGTATTCCTATAAATGGTGAACTTTTTTGAGATATTTTTTATTGAAGACTTTATGATATGCTACCTTCTTGGAGTGGCTGACATTATCTTGGGCTATAGTAGCTCATAGTTCCTCAAATTGTCCCCCAACTAATCCTCAACATGATAAAATCTTCATTCCTCTTACCTTTTCCTGATGATAACCTTCAAAGAATCATGAATCCTATTGTAAATAAATCTTAAAAATTCCAATATGTAAAGATTGAATGGAAGTTGGTGAAGCCACAATAACATTTCCTTAAGATGCATATCTCTGATTATCTTTTATATGCCTTTCCAAACCGTGAGGAATGTAGCTCCAAAAGCATCATGTGATTCCAGATCAGGCCCAAATCTACTCTTAGAGGGAGGGACCTAATATTGAATTAGGTCACAAAGTGATCCACCTTTTTTTCCCTATATCATATCTTCACCTTTAAACACCATTGTTAGTGGATCTAGAATATCTGCCCCCATTTCAAGCCCAATCACTGACGTTGATGGAACTGAATAACATGTGACACATGTAATCATCATCCTAAGGTCAATAAGGATGAAAAGGCAATTATGTAACCTAAATATTTATAAAAACTTACCCATTTTGGGAACAAATTTTGAAAATGACACCTCTCCAGCAACCCCATGATCAATTCTTGGAGAGAGAACCTCCTAATGGTGAGAAATATCATATGTTTTATCCAAATACAGGATACAAGTCTCATGCAAATCTCTCACATCCAGATTTCAAGCCATCAGGGGAATTTAAAAATCAATTAATTTTCTATATTCCATGAAAAATTGATCTCAAATCAATCTAATTCAATTAAGATATCCCTAAACTCCTTAATAGAACCTGTAATATAAATTTATGGATGAATTAGATCCCACAGTTCATGATATGTGGTGTCAAGTCTTGCATCATCCTCACACGTAAGGGAATGTGAGACACACTGCTCAAGAACAAAATTGGCTCTTCTAAGGATCCCCTCTTTCGATTTGTTAGCAAGCATAGAATATTTTTCTACCGTAGAGTTAGAGTCAACTTCTACACCATCATCTGACCATCCAAGATCCCTTTCATCCCATTACAGGGTGAAAATTGGTTCAACATTGACATCATGAGGATCCTCTGGTGTTGGATATAGATTTAAAAAATCACGAGGGGATGAAATTTAGAAATAATAAATTTCACATGATGTAGTACATCTGAAATTACATTGTCCCTCTCCCATATCATTAGGAATATGAGTATAAGTTGCCAAAAATTTGGATGCTTTGTCAGTAAGAATAATAGATTCATCAGCCTTGATCTATCCCTCACCGATAGATCCCTCCTCGGTCCATGAAGGATCAGTTCTCAAAACCTTATGGGATAAATGAGAAAATATTTACGTAAAAGTAATGTATAGTTAGAATGAGTATCTTGATCAAATACATGACATAAAATGATGGTACATAGACTTTTTGAGGTGCATGCACTGAACCGACTTCATTTCACTATTCTGATTCTTCTCCGGAGGTCATTAAAGGTTGTCCTATGTCCTATTTGAAATTGTGAATTGGGGTGATGGTCAAGGTTTTACCACTTAAATGTCTTCCATCATGGTACTCTAAATCATGGATGATTATAGTGATTCATGGGACTCATCCATTATCCCAATTAATGTTTTTGTGGGACAATACTTCGGAAACTCCATCACCTCTGTTACTGCTCATCCATCAAGTTATTATTCTTATTATATTATGATATAAAAAGTAAAATTCCCACAAGTATAAACATGAATTATGATAGTGAATAAAAGGGAATGGGGGAAATCTAAATAAATTATCGGGGTTTAAGTAGCTGTATTAGACATCCTCGAGATACACATCTACCCACTAAAAAACTCATGTCTCCAGTATGTTAGACACTCACATTGTGGGAATGTTCTGTTAACTGGTCACATATATCATAGCCTATAACTCCTAAAGATACATCATCCCCTCAGTTAAATCACAATCTAGGTGGATATCATAGGGTTCTAAAATATCTCATAACTTAGTGATTTAAAAACTAGCCTATTGAAACTCCCATGAATCTCTAATATCGTTAGTTATTCTCTCCCAAACATGGATTTCTAAAAGGTCTCAATTAATTTTGATATAGTTATACTGGATGGGAGGATGACCTGACACTCATCGACATAAAGCATTTTCATGACTCATTTATTTCCTTTGAGAATGACTGGATGGAGTATGAGTCCCCTCCCAATGATCACAACTGAATGCATTGGTTTGGGAGGTTTTGTATTCTCAACCATAGCTTGCCATGTGGAATTTTCACTAGATGGCTTCGAAGGTTTCAGAGCATTAGAATCATCATCTTTATATTGTTCCTTTTTTACCATGAATTCCATGATGAACAGTTCTTCATATAGGCCCTGACACAAGTTATTCAGAGATGGTGCCTCACATTATTACATTAGTGTAATAAACAAAGAAGTCACATTAGAAAGGACATAATAGTTTAGTAGTTCTGGGAAACCATATAGAATCATAAGTTTTAAATTACATCTTAAAAGTATATACAACATAGAAATTCTATTTAAAACATCTTAATTCATGGATTCTCTATGCAAGAAATTCATAATATTAATCTTTACATATTAGGAAAAAATAAAACAGAAGGAAGGGGTGATATATATTTCTCAATAAGGGTTTGTAATATAGAAGAAGATGATATAAACAGTAAGGAATAATTAATGAATAAAAAAATTCAATTTGAATGTAAACATGAGAATAATATGAAAATTAAAAATTATGAATAAAAAATTACATTAAAATAATTACATGATATTGAATCTTAATAATGGATATTTTACTAGTCGAATATTTACCTGGAATATAAATTTCTAATATAATAATGATTGATTGAATAATTTAGGACATCTGAACCATACTGTTGAGGCATCATCCATGACTTCTGAATATAAATGGATAAGGACTTGACCAAAACAATATCTAAAAAATGGGCAAGGCATCAGCCAAGTCTATATTTGTTTTCTATCATTATACCTAACGATACATCGATGAGCTATAGAGGGCCCCAGACATCACATTATAATTTTTATGCATTCCTAAAATGAATTTTTATAAACATAAAAAATATAAATATGAAAATTAAATAACATTCCCCAATAGGTAAACATAATCACTAACCATTCTGAGTAGTATGGTGAATGATATTCAGATATCACATCCAAAGTCAAACTAATCATAAACCATTTAATAAAATATGATAGATTATAATCATAATTGATTAATATTAATATATCATAATATTCAATATAGGTGATGAAATATATTAAAACACTCTTATAAAATCATTATGGAATTCTTGAGAGAATTTCTCTTTTTTTACATTGCAATGAAAAGTTCTATTGAAAAAAAAACAATATTTTTCATGATTTTTTTGAATAAAACATGAAATGAGATATATATTTTTTCATGGAAATATTTTTTTTTAAATTTAATTGTGTCTTAAAATAGATAATGTATGGTACAAGAAAATGGGTAAGAAATTTATATATTCCCTTTAATCGGGCTGGCGTATCATGATAAAGTGAGAGGGGAACCTTGTAAAACCTGTAACTACCAGAAATAAAAGATAAAATGATATTGATACATAAATTTGGAGTGTTTATATATAATTTAGATGAATTATATAAAAATAATTAATCATTACATTTGTGTGTATAGAAATAAATCATAAGGAGAATGAAAATGATGGTTTAGGAAGAAAACCCTTACCTTATGTTCAAATGTATTCTACCCTGGACCTTATTGTTCTGGATAATAAAAATATAAACATTAAATTATTAACTCATAAACATTCATACATGTACTTTTAATCATTATAGATTTATTATTTTCATTTATGGACTTATTTAAGAGTTATAGAGTTTAATTTCATCATTCAAGAGCATTCAATTTCTTTTTTTTCATGATCACTACACTTGTTTATAAGTAACAAAGTTCATTTAAAATGTGTATAATAATATAGAATTGGAATTATAAGTAGTTAATGAAAATAAATAATTTTACTAGGTTTTATATTATTTTCTAAATATGAAGATGAGTCATTGGATAACCTGTTAACGATAATCATTTTGATTAATTTTAGCAGTTTTAGATCATGAAGAACTCATTTTGTTTTATCATTCAGTATTATTTAAATATTTTAGTTCCAAAATATAAAAAGGGTTTTAATATAAATTTTAAAATATATTTCAACCATTAAAATGGTTTTTAACAGCTAAGATGATGGTGGTGTAAAATTAAAAGTTATCATCCTTAATGGTGATGAAATAAAAACTCACAGATGATGTTTCCATTTCTAGAATAAAATGGACAAGAGAAGGAGCATGATGAGAGATTATTCCATTTTCAAAACTAAAATTCCAGTATATGTTTGTTAATAGACTTGTATTGCTATTTGGATGATCTTATGTGAGGAGATAATAAGAAAATAAAATAACATCAAATGAAATTAAAAGAAAATAAATAGGATTTTACCGCTTGAATTTCTCCCCCTTGAGAACCTCCTTAGGGAAATGTTTTTGGTATTTAAATGAGAAAAAGAGATCTTGGACACGGATTAGGACCATCGGAAGAGTATTGGAAGTAATTTAGAAAATGGTAAATTCTGGGAATTAGTGAGAAGAAAGTGTTGTAAGGGGTTGTATTTATATTGGAGGAGTGGTGTGTTTTTTGAATATTTTATTCAATTATTTATATTTTTTAGTCAAGACTATGATAAATTTTAGAATTATCACAAAATATATTAAAATATTGATATAGAGTTAGAAATTATTAGATTACATATACCATATATCACCTATGACTCTATAATTTATGTATTTACCATTTATTATAAATTATCATATTATACTATTCACAATAAAATAATGTATTTTAGAAGAAACAAAAAAATCACCATAATCATTTTTCAATATGTACAATTCAAAAAATGGGGCTCATTTTTTTAAAACAATTTTCTAATTTTTCAAAATTATTTTTTAATTAAAAGAATAATTTACATGAAAAAATTTTATTTTAATTTTAAAAATGATTTTATAACACTCTATAAACTTAACTAAGGTGTCGTAAAATTAACTTGGAATCATAAGATAAAAAAATGATATTTTATGAATAAATTTTATGGAAAAAATCTATTTTAATTTATTTTATTATTTATAACATTAAAATAAAATATTTAAGACATAAAAAATAGAAAACACTTAATTAATAATTTCTAAATTATTCATTTACAAATACTATTATATAAGTATATCATAATTTTATTTATAATATTCCTAAATTTTATATATAATTTCATGGGTGAGGTTACTTTTCAACTGGATAATTTACCATTCATCAAGGTTATATTAATATTCCTTTGGTAAAGTTACAATTTCAACATTATAGATTCCTTAACATCTAGAAATACCCTTTAATTCATCCATTCATCTTTTGTAATTTTTTTATTGTGTTATCTATGTGCTTTTATGTGATCTATAATATATAAAATATTCCTATGAAGGGATATTTCATTAATAGAGTTCTAGTCCGTTATAGTTTTCAGGACCCCAACAAGGTGAAAACCCTTTTCCAATATCCCCTTTATGGTTATGAAGAGACCCATTCCTTGGAATACATAGCCTCCATCCCAATTGATTTAGCTGACAGAGCCTTCTTGATTGACATTTTTGAAACCTGCATGGCCATCAAGATCTAAATCTATAGGGATAACAATAGATTCTTCTCAAGATTAACATGTATAGGGGGAAATATTCTTGTCTATTGAATACATTTTAACTAATGGGAAAATAGATATAAAGCATTATCCAATGAAATGATATAAATGTCAATGCAATGCTCTAGTAAATTTTTATTGAGTGATATAATGTACAACTTCAAATAATAATTATTTTCCCTTCTATCATTGATAAATTTCAATGTTAGTGGGTTACTATGTATGAAGAAGTAAAATTCCCCCAACACATTAAACATCGAATTCACCTCATCATATATTATGATCATTGGTTGGATTAGTGAGGAAATAAGAATTAATTGAAAGAATCAACTGTTAGGGAATTTAACTGGTATCAACATCAAATTTTAATTTAATTCTACTGTGATCCATAACCACAACAATTGATTTTATTTCTTTTCATTTTTTAAGAAAATGTTTTAAGAGCACCAAGATTATCTATGGTGGGACATTCAATAGGGATCCTGCATATGGTACCTTATCCTACTGGTCCTAGAAAGTCATTTATATATGTTACAACAAGGATGTAACCCCTGAGGCTAAGGTCTTTGTTCTAGATTTTTTCACCTTTTTAAAAATATTATGGTCCAATTATGGCATCATTTCAGAATAATATCATGTTTTATTTAGTGGGATTAACTCTTAAAACATCTCCACAAAAATAGGAACTCTATAAATTTTTTAGATGACTTATATGATAATCTCAAATTTTCCATGCATTACATGGAAAAAAATGTCTACTACCTGCATCAGCTCCGCAATTCAGGGATGATTTCCTTGTTCATGTAGATGCTAGTTTTTTCATACCCAAAAAATACTCATAAAAGTTGACGTATTTCATTTAAATATTTAGTTATGGAAAATATAGAGAAATAAATATTTCCACATCAACTCAAGTATAACCCCCCCTCTACAACCCAAATCCCAATCCCTCTTCTGACCTAACATCTAATATATCTGTGAAGTGCGGAGTTTTGATTCATTATAATTTGGCCACTATTCTTGGATGTTTGAATTCCTATGTGAATGTTAGATGCGCCAATTAATTATAAAAAAAATGGGAACCGATACATAGACAATATAAGAATATTTTAAGGAGATGTTGGTCGATGGGTAGTTAATATGATTCACAAACCAATACACCAGAAAGTAACTATGAACCATGGGAATAAAGGAATCCCAAAAATGTTTGGTATTATACAATTCAAGGTAGTCACATTGTGGGTACTCATAATGGTATGGTACCAAATTTTTTGCAAGATATGGATGAGAAGACTCAACCTAGTGGTAGTACTCTGTCCTAACATATTTCATCCACAGAGATGAACATTCTGCATCTTGATGAGTGGGAGTCATCAGGGCCTCCAGTAAGAATTCACAATAATGAACCATGTTCTTCCATTAAGTTAAAATATTGAATTATGAAGGTCAAAATATCGACTTGGAGGAATTTCAAATTTTTTCAAAGGAATGTACCTGTGTATCCCCATCGATCAGGTTCCATGATCAGAACCTTTGACCATGTATCATGCATAGATCATTTGACCATATCCCATGTGAAAAGAAGTCAAATAGAACACATTTCTTGGATCCTAATTAAAGGGAATGAGCACAAAACCATAACTCAAGTAGGTGTACCTTGGGAAAATTATCAGAAGACCTTTGAAAAATGAACTGCATGACAGAGTTGATTATGAAATGTGTATAATGGGAGAAGAAAATAATGGAATAGAAATCCAAGGGAAACAACAATGGGGACATCAGTATTTAATGAAATTGTTGTTATGTGTTGGGGATATGAAAACCTGGCCTTTTTGGGATCTTGTTCCCCATACATACCCCATTGCCCAAAATGGAATCCCTACACTATTTACTATCCCACTGTTCATAATCTTCTCACTGGTCTACTTCAGTACTATCCCCTCCGATTTTTATAAGATCCAATACTAAGGGGGGGGGGGGGGGGTTCACAATCTATTTTTCAAGTGGAGTGATAATATTATGCAGTGTACCTTAAATATTTTCATGAACCAAATAAACCCCAATGGGGATCAATGTTAATTTCCCAATATGTTATGCACAAATAGACCTATGCACTTTAAGGTCCACGTAGCTCGCATACGAGACACTGAAAGGCATACCACCCTAACACAGGATCTCTACAATGAAAACCTATACCCGATACATTCATGGTAAAAAAATGATGAACATGGTCCCCTAATTTTCTATAAATAGTACCATTGGGCTCTTGATATGAAGGAATAAAAAATTTAAAGAATCCCCCAAACTCTGGTCACTCAATCCCTTCACCCTGGTCACAAAAATTTCTCAGGTAACTCTTTAAAACATGAGAGAATATATAAGTAATGGGGATAAGTGAGATAAATGTATATTTGTGTTTAAAACATAATAAATGTATCAAATGACCACTTGTCTCCTTTATAACAACCATATTTGTGTAGCCCCTCCCCTTAATCAAGGATCTGCACGAGACCCATCTATGGACACTTGAGGTGACTTGGGATGCCTTGTCTAAATCCTCACCCACATTTTTTCCTAGGTGGTCCAATTCTCAAAGCATTTCTATCTCTATTAGACCTATACCCCCTATGTAATGTTTCCCCAGTTCCTCCTAGGCCCTATATGAGGAAGCATTATCCCTTATTTCAGGTCCTGTGAAATATCCTCTTTATGTCCTCTTTTATGCCACCAATGTATGGACTCATTTCTATTGAGATACTTTGTCCAATGGTAACCAAGGTAAAACATCCACTGAGTCCTCCAGACTAGAAAACCTACAGTGAAAGGAACCCCATCATGTATCCCATTTTCATATGTATTACTATAGTCATAGGTTTACCGCACTGGTCCAACTTGACAGTTAGGGTCCTTGGGGTGAATGTGGATTTGTATTCCTATAGTCACAAGGACCTGAACCCCAAGAAATCTATAAAGTAGTTCCAAGTATTGGGTGCTCGTCTAAAACCACATCCTTACCTAGTTGTCTCTAGATCTTAGATCCACTGATTATAGGCTGGGTGGGTGTGGACCATGCTTTATTTTCAATTAAATGTTGAATGATATCCTCTTATCCCACTATAGAAACAATTTCAGGGAATAATATTATGAAATATTTTCCAAACCATTCATGAAAGAGGTTTTACTCTTGCTCCTCATTGATTTCTAAGGGTCATGTCTATGTGGGTAGTCATAAATGACTATATTGGATATGATGATCATAGAGGGTATGGGAATGAGAGTTCCTTCCATATCTCATCGCACCATCCTCTTCCACCAATGGAGGAGGAGATGATTTTGGTTATCCAAATCTTCCCCTTCCTCTTATTTCTCAATTTTAATCAGGAATACTCATTAATCGTGGTATTAGGGGATAATAATGATCATGAAATCCTCATATTTAAATGCATTTTTTTTATAGACTCTTCTTTTGAATATTCCTTTCTCCATCCTTCAATGTGACTATTTAGGCGTGATGGAAAAGTGGATCAGGTGGTTTCTTTGATATTATTTTATGTTTTTTTCTAACAACTAGAATGAATCAAATAGTCTTAGAGTTTAATGGTGGTCATAACATTGAAATGATCTGAAACCCTTGGGCATCATACATAGTATCATCTCCATTATCCTATTAAGGGTATCCCCCACATGAATAAGACCAAAAAGAGAACCTATAAGAATCATTCTCAAGTGTAATCCAAAAACCCAAACTTACTTATTCTCCAAGGGAATTAACTTCAAGAGTTAGTCCCAGCCAAACATCAAATGATCTCTGAATCCTTTTCATGATTAATCCCCAATCATATCCACCAGACCTTTGGGCATCCTCCTCAAGAGTAAGTCCCAAATCAATTGTCTATATATCAATGAGTCAAGATACTTCTCAAGGATCAATGTTTATTTAATTGGGAATCCATTTCAATATTACTCCCCATCCTAATCCTCTCTTATATCCATACTCCACTAGTGGAAAAACCTCTAGAAGGCCTCTATAAGAGGGGATGCACAAAACCAAACTACATTTGCTTCGATTCCCATCTAAAAGGGATACGTAAGAAGCCTCTCTGAGGTAAAAACCCAACAACCTGAATCAAACCTATTATTTCTAGGACACATTCATGTTAAGGTTTAATTTATATTAGAAATTAAAATTTATTATAGGATCCCTAAGACGATTAATGATATATACTACATTGAACATTGACTAGGATCCTTCCACCAAGACATCATAGCTGCCTAAAATTAAAATACACGAAGTTTTACTTATCACATGGCCTAAAAAGGTATGATGTGACCCATTAGGGGACCCCAAACTATGTTGGTTCTAATTCCATTCCCCAGGATATATAGGAATCTCATTCATGGGACTGACCACAAAATCAATACAACTCTATTATCCATGGAAGAAAATAGACTCAAGAGTGCACCACTATGTAGCTAGAAAAGAAGCATCATCATAATAACAACCAAAGAATATCTAATTCATACATAAGGGGATACCATTTATGGAGAAACCTATATACATACAAATATATCCATTGATGAAGAACCCCAGATATATTTATATGATTATAATTTCTATAAATTCTTATAACTTATTTTTAATTCAAGGGTTACCTAGACCATTCATTGTAATTAATTAAGTATTTGTGAGAATATAATAAATCTAATAGAGAGTTCTAGAGTATGAAATGATTACACCCCGAAAGGTGTGATCATCCCAAGCTCCAATCCTCTAAAAAAATTGAGTTTTAAAAAATAATTGGCTAAACATACTAAAAGGAAACTGCCTTTGGAAAGAATGTCCCCTATGGATATATAACTGATTGGTTCTTTTGGTTCCATGAAAAAACCAATCGAAAAACCATTCGGAGTTAGTGAGCCTATAGAGAATTATTGAACACAACTGGACCACATATAATCAATCATCAGGTGACAAATTTTACTTGTGGAAACATATAAATATAGAGTAAATATAAATTTATTATATAGGAATGATAGAGAACTCTGAATAAGAGGGAATATGATGTTATGTTTTCTTCTCACACATTTCCATCATTGGGGCATGCTTTTTATTTTACATGAATTTTCATTTTGTGGTGTGTATACTATATCTTAGAAGTATTATATCATGAGACACTAATTAATCATTCTAAATAATGTCCAATTTCATGTTTTCGCTTTAAATAGGTTCGGATTCAAGTGATACAAAATTAGTTTGGGATTCATCATCTCAATATTAATTTTCCGAGGCATATTAAATATTTTTTACCATTATTTATTTCATATGGTGTACATAATTTAGTGGAATATATTTTAAACTTTTACTTAATGAAATTCATTGGATTTAAGGATATATTAATTTTATAAACATTTGAATGATTTTTCCTCAAAATCTACTAAATCTATGTTGATTTCTTTTAAAATAAAACTTTTTAATGGGATTGTTTTTTCTTTAATTTCCACAAATGGAATTTTATGTTTTTATTATCGAAAACCACGCATAGTTTCTTCTCTTATTTTTATTTATGATGTTTTAAATTATTATAATCAGTTTTTTACTCTATGGAATTCTAATTAATTAAATGTGTTTTTATAAGAAAAGCCGACCATGTTTCACCCTTGTGTTTGGGAATATTTATTCTTTATATCGAGGTAATTTATTTTTCTCCTTAATTATAATAATCCTTATTATTATTTGCTAATTATTTATAATTGAGACTATTGAAATAGATTTGTACCCATTACTATAAACATTGTGAATACCCAATCACATCAAATTCACATTTGAGGTTTCTTAATAAGAATGATAGTCCAGCCAAGGACATCAAAAATATTGACAATATATATGCCTAATAATTTCTCATGGATGATAATTTATTTCTAAATGATTATTTATTATCTCAATAGAATCATAAATAATATATTACCTTCATATGGGTGATTATTGATTATAAATGTAGATTAATCATTTATTTCATAGTTTGTTCATTATTTTTCATATGATGTTGAGACTATACTTATATAAAGACACATTAATTTTGATTTAACAAATTTTAATTTTGATTGTGCAATTTAATAAATCTTGGTGTAACACATAGAGACCATAGTATCTTTTATCTAATAAATAAAAATAGAAATCCATATATCTTGAAATACATGTGATAATGAACTAAATTGAAAAATTATTTATTACACTAATAAATTAAAGACAATGAAAGATAGTAAAATGTTGAATAAACTTCAAAATAATTTATATTCTAGATAAATAGTGTTATTTTTTATCTAAGGAAATACCATCAATTATCAAAAATTGTTTTTTGGTAATTGCGCATTTTTGATAAATTTAATTCTTTTAAGGAAATGATATCAATAAATGTATTAATAAAATTATAGTAGTGATTATGTGATATAATCACAAGAAATCACAACAAATGAACTAATATGTACTATGTGACCATTATATAAAATATTGTCACTTTTTTTATTTTAATTTTGAAAATCTGACAAGCACGGTTGCGACCAGTACAATGTTTCGAGTCTAATAGAAAAATCATATTTTTTGGTGAGTAGTAATTGACCCTTATTAATAGTAATTTTACCCTTATGAATAGTAATACATCCCTTATGAATAGTACATTGTCCGGGTAAATTTTAACCTTTCCCATGAAATTAATAATAAATTGATTCCACCTTAAAAGTGTCAATATAATAGTTTGGATATTTTTAAAAGACATAAAAATTTAATTAAGTATTTATAAATAATTTAATAATTTTAAAATAAATTTTTTTTTCCTAAAAATTATTCATAAATTATTGTTTTTATGTCTTATTATTATTGTATAATTTTATGAGACTGAAGATAATTTTTCAAAGTATTATAAAATCTGTTATAATTTTAAAATATGTATTTTTCATGTAAATGATTTTTTAATTTAATTTTTTTATCATATTTAGGAAATTATTTTGATAAATTGGAGTTCATTTTTGGGTTCTGAACATCAAAAAATTGTTAGGGTTAAATTTTTGAGTTTTTTCTGATATATATGTATTTTTTATGAATGGAAAAATATTATAATTTGCTTAACAATATAAATACATGATTTATTGAATCACGGATGATGTTATGTTGAGGTAAACACCTTGGGTTCAAACTCATATGTACATATTACTTTTTCTGGGCATGAAATCATCACTTTTTATTGTCTTCGGGAGAATTAATAAAATAATTAATAAAATAATTAGAAAACCCTCCTCCCCTCCATTAGAAAAAACACATACACTCCCCTCTTATCTTCACTCCTCTCAAGCCTTTTTTACTTACCTAAATTAAACTCAAATCTCTCCCTAAGATCCTCAACAACTTCTACCAGCGCTTGGTCCTTCAAATGGCCAAATACTCTTCCTTTATGAGGCTAGCATGGAAGATTAATTTAAGAGGATGATTCCACTTTAAAATTATTTTACTTACCTTTCAAGTACCTTTGTTTAATTTTCTATATATACATCTCCTCATCCAAATGTTATGAAAAATACAATACCTTTTATAAACTATAATCTTTTTATGACAATGGAATAAGTTTTTTTCATCAATCCTTTACCCTTATTTTATATTAGTTGTAAAAACACCATCTGAGATGTGTTTATTTACCACATTCATGGATGATGAGATTTCAATTTCCATTACTCTATTCAATTATGGACATGAAACCATTATTATGGTTGAACCAGACTATAATATATGTTTCATTTCCCATATATCATTCTATATTTTTTACATGGTTTTGATTTATACAATAAAACGTTTGTGTTGTGATCAAAAACCACCAACCAATCCAAAAGGTTATCAATAATGTTTTATATAATGATTTTTCCACAATAAATGTAATGAAGTGAAAATTAAAAAAATTACCCTTATTAATGTTCAAAAATAAAATATAACTCTAATTATATACAACCACCCTAAATTTACATGATTATCCATTCATGTAAATAACTAAACCGGCCACAAAACAAACAGACTTGAATATTTAAATTAAACTATATAACCAATAAAAAAGGTTATGAATGAACTTGAAAATATTATACTAAATAAATTACCTGTAAAAAAGGTTCTATAATTTTTAATTAATGAACTTTATTTTATTATTCAGGTCATTAATAGCATGTAGATAACACCATTGGAATTAAGGTAAAGGATTCTACCAAAACCTACATTATTCTATAGAGTTATTTTTAATTTCTTTTTACCCAAATTAAATCCTATATTATATTTTTGAAAATAATATAACTGATTATTATAATTCAGAAATCATGTATCAAGATACATTAATCATTATATTTTGGTAATTTACATTTTTCTAAATGGTTCTATTTGGTTGATGAAGTGTTCGGATTAGGATGAGGTTGATTCTAAAGTCATTATAAATATAAGTCATCAAATATCAATGTAATTTATCCGGATAGATATATACAAGATCCTAAATTGTCCTATTATGATGGATTCTTCATCCTAATCTATTAAAGAGATGACCAAGTATAATTATAAAGTATCATTCTCATCATGATGCACTTTAGTAGAAACAACCTCATCTTTAAACTTTTGTGGGATTGATTGTGTTGGAAAATATGAAATTTTTCCCCCTAGCATTGAAATACTTGATGAAAATAACTTTATTTCATCCCCTAATCTCCATCAAAGAACTATTCTGTTATCTCGGCTCAAATATGTTTCCATGTAAATTTGAGAAAATAAATATTGTCATCCTTAGTCAGTCAGTTCCTCTAAGAGATCCCAAATGGCCTCATATAAGAAAGAGAGACCAATATAGTTGCTGCATCCTTTGGATGTCCAAATAGTGACTCCACTCCACCCTCCAAGGAACTCCCTTCATTACATACTTCCCAGGTATAGGGAAAAGGTTTAATGAATGACAAATGAGAAGAAGAAAAGAACTAGCTCTTGGATTCCCCTCTAACATTTGAGGAAGGTGTATCCACCACTTTTGACGAGCTTAAAGATGTAAATATGGGCATAAAAGAAGTTCCATGACCATCTATTTTTAGAGAAATCAGGAATCCAAAAGAATATGATGTTTATTCTTCCTTCTTGAAGAATCACTAAGATTTGTTTTCTTATATTTACATAAAGATTCCAGGACTTGACCCCAAGCTGTACACCCATAACTTGGGTTTCCTAGATGATCATCGGGGATACATGGAGAAAGGAAGAAGGACTCATCCAACTCAATAATCCAAAATTGAGGTTTATTTGGACATGTGAATTTAGGATAAAATTATTTGGGAGATACACTATCCAAAATGGATAGCCAATATCATTTTAGTAAAGAATAAAAATGGGAAAATCATTGTTTTTATTAACACCCGAGATCTCAACCTGTACTGTTCGAAGGAAAACATCTCAGTTCAAATCATAGAAATCCTAATTTATTTGATAGGAGGTTATCAATTCCTCTCATTAATGGATGGATATTCTAGGTACAAACATATTTGGAAGACCCATGAATATGAGGAATCCACTTCAATTAGGGACCCTAAGAGAGTATTATACTATTGGGTAAAGCATTATAGATTATTGAACACTATAACAACATACCAATATTCTATGAATCATATCTTAAAATGTATTTTGGGGATGCTTTTTGAATTCTAAATTGATGGGATATTGGTTATGTCTCGATATATCTCTGACCACATGGATGACATGGAGACCATCTAAGACAATTTATGATAACATAACCTAAAAATGAACCCATAAAAATGTGATTTTGTGGTAATGTTGGGAAAGTTTCTCTTAATCATTTTATTCCATTGCAGCATTAATGTTGATCCTATGAAAACAAAATTTATCCTTATCAATTCACCTCCTCAAATCATTAAATAGCTTACAAGAAATGAAGGACACATAGATAAAATCTGGTGCTTCATAGAAAATCTTAAAGAAATGTGTTTTCCCTCCATTATATTAATGAATTAGGGGGTCACATATTAGTGGACCAATGAATTTAAAGAATAAATTGATATTATAAACAATTACATCTTGATATCACAATTATTAATGAAAAAAATTGTTGAAAGACTACTCATCCTATATGTGATGGACTTGAAGCAATGACTGTGTTCCTTCCATGATATAAATAATAAGGTAGGGAATGAAAACATCCATTATTATGTTAGACTAACTAAGATAGATTCTAATACTATTATTCTAATATTGTTAAGAGGTACCTTGTATTAATATTTGTATTTTAGAACCTGAGGCACTGCATGCAACACCATGAGGTCCAATTTTTCTCTCACAACAATTTTCTTAGATAAATCCTCATACATCCAATGTTGAAAGAAAGTCAGGGACATGGGTTCTTATTCTATATTAGTTTGATATAAAATTGGAACCTTAGAATGAAATGAAAGGCCAGACCTTGGAAGATTTCTATATAGAATAACCATTTATAGAGATGCCAACACTAAATACTAAGCTTCCCGATAAAGATTTATTTTCTATGAAATATGACCCCAAAAGTGTGGGAAATTTATTTTGAAGGACTATCCAGGAGTCCTACATGAAAGATCATTAAAAACCCTAAGATCAACACAGTTATGTTAGGGATTATACTTATATCTCCAGTAAATAAATTCATAACTTAATCCTTTACTTTATTTGTAGGATGTAAAAATAATGAGGCTGAATATCATTTCATCATTGTAGTCCTGGAACTAGCACTCGAAATACCAGTGGACCCCATGGACGTGATATGTGAATAAAAAGTGGAAATCAAGAAGAACAATGTGGATTATTTGATCAGAAAATAAGAGTTAACCCCAATTCTTGACAATTTCTGAATAATAATGGTAGATTTCCCCTCATAATCAATATTGACTCGCATCTGATGATTATAGAATGCCCATTCAGATGCATTGGAAAATAAAGCTACATCATTAGGAGATCCAAATTGGGATGAAATAGTAATCATCATCTGCCACCACCTAATGGTATCACCACTAGTTAGAATAAGAATAAAATAAATTAATTAATTCAATACCACCCCTAATACATATGGCCCTACTACTAGGTGGATGATTAATATCAATGAATACTTTCAATATGGTGTTTTCCAACTGGTTAGTTTCATGAATGAGAAAATATGATGGTGAGTAGTTAACTTCACTCTTTATAATGGACCAAATCATGATAAAGTACTCTATAGAAGAGGCCTATATAGAGTCCTTATTCTATGTGTAGATATAGAATATACTGAGAAAATTATTGAAGAATTATATGCATGAGTTTGTCATACCAACTAATTAAGGCGTTGGATTTCTGATCAAATCCATGAAAATGAATTCTTCTGCCCTATGATGACTGACGATTTCATATAATTCACCAAGAAATATAATTCCTTCCATGTCCTTGATAACATCATCTATCAACACCCAAAGTTTCTATATAAAACCATATACCCTTGGCCATTTTCCATATGAGGAATGGATTTTTTGGGTCCATTCCCTATGAATATGGCCATGCAGTTTAAATATATCTTAACTGCTAATTATTCTCTAAATGGATTGAGGAAAACCCTTAAAACATATCAGGGAAAAAATAATTGTTATCTTTTTTAAAGAAAACATCATTACAATATTTGGTTTCCCTCTTACAATATTTACAAATTACATCACCAATTTATACTCCAATAAGGTGGAAAATATATATTCGGAATAAAATATCTAATACATCCATTCTCCCCACTATAATGTAGCGACCAATGATCACATAAATTCCATCAACAAGACCCTATAAAATATACTCCAGAAGATGGTAGATAAAGATAATTAATATTTCCTTGACACACTATTTCATGAATTTTGGTCATTCCAGACAACAACCCATACTTCTATATAGGAAACATATTACACACTGGTATACATAATAAAAATTGTTTGTTGGGATCAAAAACCACCAACTAATAGAAAAGGTTTTCACTATGGTTTTATATAATGATTTCCCTTCAATCCATGTAATGAAATAAAATTTAAAAACATGTAACCTTATAAAAGTTCAATATTAAAATATATCTCCAATTATAGACATCTATAATTTTTTACATGATTATCCATTCATGTATATATGTAACCCCATGGGACACAATGTCTTCTCAACTGGAAATGACTCATTCCTAGCTGGGGCTTCTCCAGAATATCTCTTCGTGGGGAGGGGGGTTCTTGAGTGTGGAGGGTTCGAAAAGGCCACTCTCGGGGATTCCCTATGAAACAAAGTAGTAAACAGATCATCAAACCAATAGATCAAAATAATGAAATTGAACGTTATAACCAATAAAAAATGTTATCAATGAACTCAAAAAGGGTATACTAAATAAATTTAATGTAAAAGAGGTTATGGAATAATTAATTAATGATCCTAATTTGATTATTCATTTCATTAATATCACGTGTTGAACACCATAGTACTTAAGGTAAGGGATTCTACCAGATTCTACATTATTCCATCAGGTTATTCTTACCCACTTTTTAACCCTAACAAAACATATTTTTTTTTGAAAATATTATAATTGATTTTTATATATCCAATTTTTTTTATCTAGATCCATTAATCTTTCTGTTTAAGGAATATATATTTTTTAAATGGTTTCTTCCAGTTGATGATATTTATCAGATTGGGATGTGGTTTACTCTAGAGTCGTTGTAAATGTAGGTCATTGAATATCAATGTAATTTATCCTGATAGATAAAAACAATATCTTGACCTGTCTCATTATGATGGATTCTTCATCCGAATATATAAAAGTTATAACCAGGTAGAATTACATATAATCATTCAATTCATGATTCTCTTTAGTAGCTATAACCTCATCCTCAAACTCTTGAGGGCTTGAAAGTGTTGGAGAAGATGTCACTTGACCTATTAGTATTGAAATATTTGATGAAAATATAATCATTCCATCCCCTAATCACCAACAAAGAACTATTCTGATTTCTAGTTTGGAAGATCTTTTCATGTTAATATGATAAAATAAAGAGGCTCATCATTTGGCAGTCGGTTCACCCTTAGATATCCAAAAATGCCTCATATAACCAAGAAATCCCAAAATATTGGCCTCATGCTTTGGATGTCCAAATAGTGACTCCACTCCACCGTACAAGGAACTCCATTCATTATATTCTTTCTATGTAGAGGGAAAAGTGGAAAAGAATGAAAAAATGCCTCATGAATTCCCCATTAACATTTGAGGAAGGTGTCTCCAACACTTGAGACGAGTTTGAAGATGTAAATATGGGTACAAAAGAAGTTCCACAACCAACTATTATTAGAGAAACCATGATTCCAAAAGAAGATTAGATTTATACATTCTTCTTGATGAATAAATAGGATGTGTTTTCCTTTATTTACATAGAGATTCCAGGACATGACCTCGAGTTGTCTACCCATCACAAGGGTTTCCTAGAAGACCATCAGGGATACATGGAGGAAGGATGATGGACACATCCAACTCAATCCTCCAAAATTGTGGTTTATTTGTAAAATTACTTCATTAGTAACATTATTTGGTAGGAGAAATATCCAAAATGGCTTTCCAATATCATTTTGGTAATGAATAAAATTGGAAATATCATTTTTTCATTAACTTTAGAGAAATCAACTAGTACTGTTTGAAGGAAAAATCTCAGTTCCAATAATAGAAATACTAATTTATGTGATTATTGTTTATCATTCCCTCTCATTTATAGAGGTATATTTTGGGTACAACAAAATTTGTATGACCCTAGAACATGAAGAATACACTTTTTTTCGGGAACATAAGCAAGTATAATACTATTGGGTAAGGAATTATGGTTTAAATAACACAACCACCACAAACCAATGTGCTATGAATCACATATGAAAACATTTTTTAGGAAAAAGTATTGAATTATATGTTAGTGAAATATTGGTTTTGTCTCGATATAGCTATGACCACATGGATGACATGGATACCATCTTAGAAATTTTTTCATAACAAACCCTTAAAAATGAACCCATTAAAATGTGAATTCGGGATAACATTTGGAATGTTTCATGACATCATCATATGACATTAAAACAGCAAATTTGATCTTGAGAAAAAAATTTTATCAATATCATGTCGCCACCTCAAATCACTAAATATGTTAGAGGAAATTAAGGACACTTGGCGAAAATCGGGTGCTTTATAGACAATCTTAAAGTAAAGTGTTTCCCCTTCATTTAATTGATGTAGAAGAGGGTAACATATCAGTGGAAAAATGAATTTAAATAATAAATTGATATCTTCAACATTTATTTCTTGATAACACAATTATTAATAAAAATATTGAGGGAAAACCACTCATCCTATAGGTGATGGACTTGAACAAATTTTTAGGTTCCTTCCTTGTTCTAAATAACGATGTTTGGAAGGAAAACATCCTTTATTTTATTAGAAAAAATAGTATATATTCTAGGACATGTTATTATAACATTGATAAGAAGTTTTGGGTGATAATATTTGTATTTTGAAAACTAAGGCACTACATAAAGAAACATGATTTCCAATTGGTCTCTTGAAATAATTATCTCAGATACATCCTCTTTCATACAACGTTGATAGGTTATTAGGGCACTATGTACTTATTCTATAGTAGTTTGATATTAAATTGGTGCCTCATAATTCAATTAAGGGCCCAAACTTGGATGATTTACTTTTAGAACAACCATATGTAGAGACACTGTCACTAAATACTAAGCTTCATGATGATGACATATTTTATATTTAATATGACCCCAAAAGTGTGGGAAATTCATTTTAAAGGTGCATCCAGAAGTCCAATATGGAAGATAATGGAAGACCCTATGATCAACAATGTTATGTTAGGGATTATAATTATATCACTAATAAAGGAATTTATAATTTAATCCTTCACTTTATCTGAAGAATGTACAAATAATGAGGCATAAAATCTGTTTCTCATTGTAGTCTTGGAACGAGCACTCCAAATACCAATGGAAACCTTGGAGGTGACAGGTTATCAAAAATCGGAAATCTGGAAGTTTAATTAGTATTACCGCATTAGAATATAATAGTTAACCCCCCCCCCCCCCCCTCCGACTATTTATGAAGTATAATTGTAGATTTCCCCATAGAACTAACATTGACTCGCTTACTATAATCATAGAATCACATTCAGATACATTGTAAAATGAATCTACAAATTTAGTAGATCCAAACTGGGATGAAATAGTAATCATCATTTTCCACCACCAAATGATCTCACCATGTTTTAAAATAAGAATGTAAAATTATATTATTTCAATACCACTCCAAATTCATATGGCCCTACCATTAGTTGGATGATTCCAATCATGTATTACTTTAAATATGGAGTTCTCCAACTGGTTAGTGTCATGAATGAGAAAATATAAATACAAGATGTTAACTGCAGTCTTTATGATGGACCAAATCAGCATAAGGTACTCTATAGAAGAGGCTTGGATGGATTCCTTCTTCTATGTGTATATATGGAATAGATTGTGAAAATTATGGAATAATTATAAAAAGGAGTCGATCATACAAACTAATTACAGCATAGTCTTTTTTATCAAATCCAAGGACACAAAATCTTCTACCCTTTTATGAAGGAAGATTGCATTTAATTCACCAAGAAATATCATTCCTTCCATGTCCATGCTAACTTCAACCATTAACCCCTAGAGTTTCTACATACAACAAAATATCCATTTTCATTTTCTATATGGGGAATGGTTGTTGTGGGGCCATACCTAGTAGCTATGGCCAAGCTTCTTAAATATATCTTAACTGCTACTTATTTATTATCCCAATGGTTTTGAGGAAACCCCCACAAAGAAGTTGGGGACAAATGAATTGTTATCATTGTGACGAAAAACATCATTAACAGATTTAGTACCTCTTGTATGATATTTAAAGATAAAAGAGCCAATTTTTACACCACAAAGGCAGAAAAGATATATCCATAATATAATATCTAATACATCCATTCCTCCCTCTATCATGTAGCGGCTAACGAACAGATAAATGCCATCAACATGACCCTATCAAACATACTCTAGAAGATAGTGGATAAAGATAATAAATCATGTCATGACAAGATCTTTCAAGCATTATGGGCTTACTAGACAACAACACATACTACTATATGGGAAACCTATTAATCATGGGTATACATAACAAAAGTTTTCATTCTAATTGAAGCCCAATTTCTATCACTCTGTATTTCCATCTATGAATAGATATCTACCGATGAAAAATCCCTAACATAACTATATGAATTTGAGAGACTCGATGCAAAAATATTTCATACCTTATATCACATGGAAGTATATTAAAATCATATGGAATGATAATTTAATATGATGGTGGACATCCATTCATTCCTCTAATGAAAATTGATACTGGTCTTTATCACTCAAATGATACCACGAAATAAGACTCCAAATATTTATCGAAATTTTGAGGGACATTACTCCATAAAAATGGTCCACTCTAACATATCTTATTCATTGATATGAATGGATTGAGATATAATTATGAACACAAACAATTCAAGGTTACTAATGAAATATTTCATTTGATCACACAAAAATCATCTGAGTTGTTGGATTTTAAATTCCACAGCCCCATACATCTCAAAGTTGTAGGAAACTAAACTGTGTAGTTGTTCATTATCACATGATCATAAATGAAATAAAAGAATGTGTATTACATATTGTGTAAAATATATGGTATCACCTTCCTTGTCACACGATGGTAAACTGTACAACATATAGTATTCTTCATATGATCGAAAAATAAAAGACACTATTTTTTCTCAATTCCTTATATTAAACAACAATTTTAATGTCCCAGGGACTTGAAATTATGAAACCCCCAACATACCAAGAATTGAAAGACTCATTTTGATTCTATAAATTCAATCCTCCATCCTATTTTTAAGTCCCAACACTATCATGATCCCATATAATGACAGTAAATTGCAAGATCCTATCAGGAAGAATATGTGGCTTGATTCACATTCTAATAAGATATGTAGGGATGTCCAAACCTTCCAAACCATGTCCAAAAAAGATTAATGAACCTAAAATATTCCTTAATTTTACCTATGTACACATTAGATCCTCCCATGGAACTCTTCCAATACATATAGCATAATTACCAATAAAAACGATGCGTGATCACACCCATAGATCATGTCATGGGCACAAACATCATTATGGAAAATACTAAAGACCCATTTCTCCTTCTGAAAGAGTTATTGATGTGGGGAACAATATTCCTGTATAACAAGTGGATTTATTCTCATTTCCATGAGTTATTTAGTGATTCCCGAATCTCTAATCTTGATCCCAACTACATCACTTCTATTCTTTAACATCAGTTCATCTTTGTTCTCAGTGCATGACTTTAAACTATATGGTATCTCAAGCAATAAATATTGATTTATTCACATTCCAATGACAGGTTTATTTATTCTTAGATCATATCTATTAGTATAGCCACCAAAAAATCAAAATTCCATTATCCATAACTTATGTTTCCTTTGTTCTTTGGAAGAATGCATTTCCACTCCAATTTTCTCATAATGAGAATTTATCATGAGGGATTAAGAGTTATAGTGAAAAGATTCCCTTTGTATGTATGGAATATCAATTTACAATTTGGCCATCATGTTCATTGTTGAAAGAGCATAAAAGGCACACCAAATGACCTAATTGTATGATAATAAAGTGAATAATTACCACAATAACAATGTGTTCCTAGATTCTAATTCCAATGAAAAATGTAGTGACATCTAGATCTTCAATCAAAATACTAGATATAAAATAATATGGAAAATGTCCCTATTTTCTCTTTTAGGAGTAAGATCTACATAATAGAATTAAATTTGGTTTCTCGCCCTATGTTTGAGCATGTACTAAAATGACCTCATCTTTCCACGACACATGAAATCAATCAGTGTGGGGGATATTTATTTTTGAACTATGTGTGGATTGATTTTTTCTCAAATAAGATACATAGTGACAGCCAGTCTCTATGCTATAACCCATAAAATATCACACTGAGTATCCTATGTCTTTACCACATGACGCTAAGCTGCATGACTAATGTTCTTAACACATGATATTAAAATTCACGATATATTTGATGAATTCAAGAGGAAAAGGTTCATGGTACCATAAGAAAGACATGTGTATTGATTCTAATTAAAACAAGATATATAATGACACATAGGAAATTGTTTCTAGACCCATCAATTGGGTAAGGAAAACATCGCCCTCTCTACATATGAACAATGATCCACGTGTGAGATTTATTTTGGGTCTCCTCAATAGGGGGTCCACCAAGGAAACATAGATGACCTTCTTCTACATTTGAGTCATATCTATGTAATAGAATCTATATTTCCTAACCAAAATCGGTCCAAATACTTCATTTGTACCCAGAAATATCAACTCTACATGTCATACTCTTGATCTTTAACAGTTTTAGAAACACATAACCTTTCTCCGGTTCTAAGTGGAAGAGTGTTTGATAAATGATGACTTATTTTCTGTTGTATGATGTAACATTCCCTAGATGAATTTAAATAAGGCATCCCCAAAAACTCTTATGTCAATTAAATAATTCCACTATTGGACTATGAAGTAATATGCCCTTGATGGTTTTTTCCAAAAAAATATCCCATAAAACGGGATTGCAAATAACGAGAAACTATTCCCTTGAGAGAAGCCAATTTTGTAATTGTAATCTCTAATAAAAATATATTGGAACCCATTATTCAAAATAGTATACTTTCATCCCTCTCATATTTGTCCCATATCCTTACTCCCGATATGAGAACCCTGAATACAATGGTTTATAATTTCCTCCATCATATTTGAAATATGCCAAAATGACCTTGGTTTAATAAGGACAGAATCACCTATTATTTCAATGATGTTATGTTCATAGGGATATGAACTAAAAATACAGGAACCAAATTCCCCATGTTTAGGACGGACGTGCATGGGGATGCTTTTACCCCAATTCTTGGTTAATTTTTAAATGAAATTCTCATCCCTTATTATTTTACCTCCTTCCACCAAAAAAACATTATGCCTAGGGAAATATGAATCTTCATAGGCTTTCTAGTTCTTTGAGAAATAGAATGTCAAAATTCATGGGGACTCTTTTTCGTAACTATATTGTAACATGAACTAGATGTATTTGCATAAATTACCCCACAAAATGGGGTTTTTAGCTATGGGATTCAACTATTGAATATGATGTTTCATTCCCCAGTAATATTTGAATAAAAAAACCCATAAAATGGGTTTGTCAATCAACAGTAACATCTTCCTCCAGAGAGACCTCGTCTAAATCCAGAAGGCCTTTTCCCCATATCAATCTTTGAATATATAAATCCCTCGATTACAGCTTACGACATTCCATTCCATATACCATAATATTATGAAACATTCCCAAAATGATTACACAGGATAGAAGATTCCTTAATCACTTAGTTCAAGCTAAAGACCATAGATTATTGTTGACATGACGCAAAGTTTATTAAATTTAAATTCTGTTCTTATAATTATGTCAAATAACCACTTGAAATCATAACAAAATGAACTAAAAAATATTCTGTGACCTTTAAACATACCATTATCACTTTTGTGATTTGAATTTTAAAAATCTGACATACACGGTTGCGATCAGTATGATGTTTGGAGTCCGATAAGAAAAACTAAATTTCGGGAGAATAATAACTGACCATTATGAATAGTAATGTAACCGTTATGAATATTAATCCGACAATTATGAATAGTAAATCATCCATGTAAATATTAACCTTACCAATTAAAGTATAAATAATATTTATATATCTTAAAATTAACAGTATGATAGTGTCTCTAAATTTATAAGTAATATATATTTAATTAAATATTTTAGAATAATTTAATTATTAAAAATACAAAATTTATTTTCATAAAATGTATTCATAAAAAATATTTTTTCATTTCTTACTATTATAGGTTAAATTTATGTGGCCTCTGTTAATTTTCACTATATTATAAAATCAGTTATAAATTAAAAAAATGAATTTTTCATGTAAAGGATGATTTTAATTAAAAACTAAATCTACCATATTAAGAAATTATTATTTTTTATATGGACTTGATTTTTGGATTCTACATATTGAAATATAGTTAGGGTTAATTTTTGGTTTTTTTCTGAAATACATTATTTTTTGATGAATACTAAAATACGATACCTTACCGAATAATCTAAATACATGATTTATTGATTCATGGGTGATGTTATTATGAGGTAAGCACCTTAGTATTGAACTGAAATGCACATTTTATGGTTTTTGTTCATGGAATCATCACTATTTCTTATCTAAGTAAAAAGTAATAAACTAATTATTAAAATATTAAGAAAACCCTCATCCCCTCCACTATAAGAACCACCCACACTCCCATATTCTCTTAACTTCTATGAATCCTTGCTACTTGACTAAATTCTACTCATATATCTCCCAAAACATCTTCCCCAATTTACATAAGCCTTTTTTATCTTCAAAAGACCAAATTCTCTCTACTTAAGAGGCTCTCAAGGATGATTAATTTAAGATCTAAATTCCTTATTTCAATTATTTTACTTTCTTTTCACATTCCATTGTTTTATTTTCTATCCATATGTATCCTAATCTAATTTTTTATTTCAAATATAGTACATTATATGTAATTCATTGTTTTTATGATAATGTAATAAGTTATTATGGTATATCTATTACCATTATTCTATTCTAGTATTAAATACACCATCAGAGATGTGTTAATTTTCCACATTTAAGGACGATGGGTTTTCAATTAATATTATCATCTTCAATAAGGGTCATCAAACAATTAATATGGTTTGACTAGACTATAATATGTGTATTATGTATCATTTATGTTTTTTAAATCATTTTTTACACAATGTTTTGATTTTAAAAACAAATTGTGTTTGTTGTGATAAAAACCCACCAACTAACCCAAAAGGTTATCACTAATGTTTTATATAATGATTCCTCTCCACTCTAAGTAACAAAATGAAATTTACAACCATTTAACCATCTAGATGTTCAATAAAAAAATATAACTCCAATTCTTGAAAAACATCCTCATTTTACTTGATTAATTGTTCATGTGTACAAGTAAACCGACCATGAAACAAACATGCCCAAACAATGAAATTGAACATCATAACCAATCAAAAAATTTATGAATGAACTCAAAAAGAGTATATTAAATCAATTAACTATAGAATAAGGTTTTTAATTATTAAATAATAAAACTAATTTGAATATTCATGTCATTAATATCATGTGGAGAACACCATCAGACATAGGGTAAGGTATTCTACCCGAACCTCGATTATTCCTTCGGGTTAATCTTACTCTTTTCTTACCCAAATGAAACCACACATTCTTTTAATTTACTTCGTATATTTGCTTTAAATATTGTGAAACTCATTTTTAATAATCTATTAATAATTTTTTTTGGGGATATACAAGTTTTTATTTGGTTCCGTCATCAATACTTCCCAATAAGAAAATCCATTTTAAGGGAACATCCCAAATTCTAATAGAATTTCAAGTTCACTCTATCACCTCTTTTAAGAAGAAATTGTTTTTATAAAATACTCATTTCATTATGAAAATATTCTTGTTTGAATTTTTATTTTATAAAGAAATTATTCAATTTTTTATATTAAATACTCTTTAGTATTTTCCATAAAAATGCACTAAAATGTTTTAATGATAAAATTTCTCAAATACTATTTTTACATATTATTCATTTTTTTTGACATCAAAAAGTATGAAATATAAATATTTTCACTTTTAAATTTCCATTTATGTTTTAAATCATTTCTTTCATAGAAACTTGTATGATATTTTATTTAAATTATATATTATGACATTATTATAATACCCATTTCTTTCCATGGGTTCTCTTATGTTTATGTATGATTGTTTACATAAGATTATTCAGGGAGAAGGAATATTCCTTAACCATTTAAGATGTGTGGGACCAGATAGAACTCCATCTAATTGGGTAATTTTTAGTCTCGTGAGAAGTTATGAGCAACGGTCTGGCCGGTTAGCCTTGACTCGGGCAACCATAGGCAACAGTCTTGGCAGTTATCCTTGACCTATGATACCACATGAAATGGTATTGGTGGTTAGACTAGACTCTTACCACTCATTGTGAAAAATCCATGAATTGTGCTAAATTAGTGTTTTATGTTTCTTCCACATTAATATGACTACATGCTTATATGATTCTATGTTTAAATGTTAAGATTCCATATCTTCCATGCCTTTTTATATCATTATGTCATGCTTCCTAAACAATGTGATAATGATTTATTATTATTATTAATCCATTACAATGATTTTATCTCATCCCATTTTTCATGTTATCCCCATGTTATACTATGAATATGTATGAGTGTAATTCATGTTAGGAGCTCATTTTGGAGATTAAATAAAAAGTTATTTTTATAATGTTTAATTATGTACCTAGTTTTCCAAGACACTAGACATTACAATCATTAGATTGTAATTTGATATTTAATTATCATTAAATTCATTTAATTATATATGTAAAATTCTAGGGTCACTATAATTTGTATCAGAGAAAGATTTAGTTATTTTTGGTGTTTAGTAATATAAAAATTTAGTAAGAACCATATGGATGCGACTAAGTATAAAAAACACCCCTAAATTTTGGTAAGTATAGTGTAATTGGTTTTTCAAGAAAATACATACATTTCATGATACAAATTGATAGAGGTAGATACGAAATAAATGTATCCAGGGTTAAAACATGAAAAAACCACATTGAGCTATACTAAAACAAGAACTGGTGCACTCCAATGGGCTATGCTGCACTTTTGGTTTGAAACTCTAATGGGATATGCTTCGATAAATCCATGAGTTTTTTATAAATAATTATTAAGGTAATAAAAAAATATCCCAAAGAAATATTATTTAATAAATAGATCAATGATAAACAAGACTTAATCCTAGTGAATCACAAGTTATGATAAACTTCTATTTTAAGAGTTTATGCTATATGTTCAATGTTTCTTTTTTATACATAAGAGTTATGTATTCAATCCTTCTAATATTAAATTTCTTAGTTAATGTGGGGAAAAATAATTACACATGACAACAATAATTTTGATAGGCAATGTGAAGTATTTCTTAATGAAATACCAAATATGAAGGTAATGATTGCTCAAACCTTCACTATAGTAAATGATCACTTGCATCAAGTAATGAATAATAACTTAAATTATGTGGAACTCCCTCCTCCCCCATGGAAAGAATATATTGCCAATGAATCATTCATGAGACAAATGCTACCCATGTTTAGTGGATCTTATAATCCCCAACTAATGAAACAGTGGATTAACTCTATTGAAAAGATAATTTCTGTCATATAATGCTTAAAAGAATAGAAATTCATATTTGCAGTATATAATTTTGATGGGGAAACTAATCAGTGGTGGATACTGATCAAGAATATAAAGTCCCAATAAGAAATTGATTCCATGGATAGGGAGTAATTCAAGATTTTTTTTCAATATATATTTTACCAAACCCTTTTCCTCAAGATGGAATGATTTTTCCTTAGACTCAAAGAGAAGGAAGATGAGTCCATCGAAGCATATGAAAAAACAATCACAATGCTTGAAAGATATTCCTCCACTTGTTCATGAACACCAAAAACAAGTTCTATCACTTCATTAGTGGACTAAAGAGGAGTCTACAAAAAGTCATAGAGATTCCAAAATTTGACAGTTATGAGGATATTTTCTGTTGTGGCCTCATGGTTGAAATGGATATTAGAGACTCCAAGTAGTCTCATGGGCCCGATAAAAAAAGAGTACGATGGAGTCTAATAAGGGTGATTTGGATAATAAATCCCCTGATGAAATGTGGATCGAACACCCCACATGTCAAATTTGTTGGAAGAATCATCATGGGAACAATCTAAAGGGAACAATGAATTTATTTAAATGTGGAAAAATGGGATATATTGCTAAAAAGTATGGAAGCGATATGAAGAATCCCACAAATGTGGGAGAGAAATGGACGGTTTAGATAAACAATAGACAAATGGTGCAGTCATACAACTACATGGAGCATGTGAATTATTCATATAAATTTCCTAACCCAAGGGTTGTAAGAGGAAATCAACAACAACCTCCAAAGAAACAAGGAAGGGATTATGATATCACTACTATTGAGGTGGAGAAGGGAAATGATGAGGTGACATTTACAGTAGTTATTCATTTAAGAGTAATGAACATAATATTGGTTTCTAGTTCTACACATTCGTTCGTATATTGTATGTTTTGTAGAAATATACAATCATAACCTCAAAATATGGATTTTATGTTATCTGTGAGAAAAACAAATGGGGAAATTATTGCATTGAAGGTTTATAACACTTCCCTGGTAAATTATTATGGAATGAGCCTCCTAGAAAATCTTTCCATACTTCTTTTAGTGGAGTTTGATGTTATCATAGGGATGGATTGGTTATCTTAATACAAATCCAATATCAACTATTGAGAAAATGAGATCACCCTTCACATCCCTATGAATCCCCAAATTCTTTACATGTGTAAAGAAGAAAATGAATCTTTTTTACAATCATTCTATCAAGTTTTGATATTACTTCCTTATGAGAAACCATGTCTAGCTAAAATGATTGAGACTAAAGAGATATCAATTCTCAAAGATATCCCCCCAACGAAGAATTACACTGATCTATTATTTTTAAGGTTTCATAGACTTCCTCTTGATCGAGAGACTGAGTTATCAATTGAACTTAGTCAAGTATCTCATCCTTTATCAATGTAACATTATAGAATGACCAGTTTAGAGCTGATGGAGATGAATAAGAAGTTACATGAGAATATATAGAATACTTTTCAATGCCCGAGTGCTTCACCCTAGGGTGCACAAGTACTATTCATCAAGAAAAAGGTTGGATCAATCAACCTATGCATTTATTTTCATGAGCTCAATGAAATCATGATAGAGAAAAAGTATCCCCGACCACAAATAGATTAATTGTTTGACCAGGTTGATGGGGCTAGTTATTTTTCTAAGGTATACCTTCAATACAACCTATCATCCTCAAACTAATGGAAAATTTGAGTAAACTATTTTGACATTGGAATATATATTGAGAGCATGTTCTATAGGCTTGAATGCAAGATGGGACCACCATATATCACTGGACGAATTCTCCCACAATAGTAGTTTCCGCTCTAGAATCTAAATGGAACTATATGATGCCCTTTATGATAAATGGTGTAGAACACCATTGTGTTTGGATGAAGTCGATGAGCATAAGCTACATGGACCTAAAATTCTTGAAGAAATTATAGAGAAGGCGAAAACCATTCAGCCGCCCATCAAGGTACCCCAAATTTGACCAATGAGATATGAAAAAATCATTGACAGGACATTGAGATAAAATTTGGAGACATGCTATTCCTCTGCATAACACTATGGATTAAGGTTAGGAATTTTAGTAATAAAGTGAAGCTAAGTCCCTGGTACATCGATCCATTCGAGGTTATTTACCGTGTTAGAGCTGTAGCATATCGACTAGCACTTCCACCTAACTTATATAAAGTACACGATGCCTTCTATGTATCTCTCTTAAGAATGTAGACAGGATATCCTTCACATGTACTTTCTTCAGAGGTGGTATAGTTAGAGAAAGATCTTTCTTATGAGGAGAAGGTAGGGAAGGTCTTTGTTCGTAGAGATAAATATCTACAAAACAAGTCTACTGAAGAGGTCATAGTACTATATAGTACCATTACTACGAAGAGGAAACATGCGAACTCAAGGATTAAATGAAGGAAAATTATACTCCCCTATTTATGGATTAAAATGTAAGATGAAATTTCAACGGTGAAATTTCATAAAGGGGGAAGAATGTAATAACACAATGATCAAAAAATGGAAATTACCTTATTATAATTGTGTCATATAATCATAATAAATCACATCAAAATGATCTACTAAGTACTATGGTACCTTTAAACATAATATTTTCACTTCTGTGATTTGAATTTCGAAAATATGACATCCACAGTTGTTATCAGTAAGATGTATGTAGTCTGGTAAGACAAACATAATTTTTAGTGAATAGTAAATGACCCTTATTAATTGTAATGTTACCCATATGAATAGTAATATGACCCTTGTTAATATTAAATTAGACAATTAAATAGTAACATTACCAATGAAAGTATAAATAAAATTTATCTATCTTAAAAGTGACAATACGATAGTGTTGATGTTTTTATAAGTCATAAAAATATAATTAAAAATTTATGAATAATTTAATAATTCTAAAAGAAAATATGTTTTCATAAAACATATTATTAAATTATATTTTTTATGTATTATTATTATAGTATAATTTTATGAGACCATAGTTAATTTTATGAGATATTATAAAATATGTTTCATTTTAAAGAAATGTATTTTTCAAGTAAATGATGATTTCAATTAAAAAATTAATTTCCAAAATTTTAAAAAATATTTTCAGAAAATGGAGTTTATTTTTGTATTAAACACTTATAAAAATGGTTCAGATGAATTTTTCGGTTTTTCCATAAATACTAAAATATTTGATGAATAGTAAAATACGATAAATTACCGAATAATCTAAATACATGAATTATTTAGTCACATATGACTTTATAATGAGGTAAGAACCTTGGGTTATAAATAACAAGCACATATTAATATTTTTGGTCATGAAATCATCATTATTTCTTGCCTTAGTGAGAAATAATAAACTAATGACTAAAATAATAAGAAAACCATACTCCCCTCCACTATAAAAACAACCCACACTCCCATTTTATCATCCCTCCTCTCAAGAATTATTCATTTCCTAAATTGTTATAAAATCGCTCCCTAATATCCCCCCATGTACATAAACCATTATTATAATCAAAAGACCAAATCCTCTCCCCTTAATAGTATCTCATGGATGATTAATTTAAGAGGTAAATTCCTCTTTTCAATTATTTTACTTTCCTTTCAAGATTATTTTATTTATTTATATCCTTATCTATACTCATATAAATTTTATGACAAATCTAGTATTTTATTTTTAATAGAATATTTTTATGATAATGGAATATGTTATTATTCTCTATCTTTTACCCTTCTTTTATACAAGTAGTAAAACTCCTTCTGAGATGTGTTAATTTACCACATTCAAGGACGATGGGTTTTCAATTTCCATAAACATATTCAATTATGGTCATGAAACATTTATTATAGTTGAAACATAACATAATATATGTATTATGTATCATCTATTCTTATAGAATCTTTTTTATACATGGTTTTTATTTACAAAACAAAATGTGTTCGTTGTGATTAAAAACCACCAACTAACCCAAAAGGTTATCACTAAAGTTTTATATGATAATTCATCTTCACTCCAAGTAAAAAATGAAATATACAACCATGTAACCTTTTTTATATTCAAAAATAAAATAAAACTCCAATTCTCGACGACCATCATCATTTTACATGATTATACATTCATGTATATAAATAAACCGATCATGAAACAAATAGACCCGAACAATGAAATTGAACCTCATAACCAATAAAAATGTTATGAATGAACTCAAAACGGTTATACTAAAACAATTAAAAGTTAAATAGGTTCTATAATTATTAATTAATGAACCTAATTGGATTATTTGAGTCATTAATTTAATATGGGGAACACCATCAGACTTAACGCAAGGGATTCAAACCAAACCTCCATTATTCCTTTGTGTTATTCCTATTCTATTTTTACCCAAATTAAATTCTATATTCTATTTATGTACATATTATAATTTATGTTTATATTTTCAAACTAATGTATCAATATCAATTAAACATTTTCCTTTGGTGACATACATTTTTTAAAATTGTTTCACCCCAAAACCTTCTCGATAAGGAAATCGGTTTTAAGGAAACTTCCCGAATTCTAACAGAATTTCAACTGCACTCTATCATTTTTATAAGATAACAAATTTTTTTATAAAATCAATATTTTTCATATTATAAAAATAATGGATCAAATTTTTGTAAATAAAATATAATTCCCTTTTCTATTTTAAATACTCTTTTGTATTTTCCTTAAAACCGCTCTAAAATGTTTTGATGCTAAAATTTATTAAATACTCTTTTTACTTGTTATCACTTATATTTGACATAACTAACAATGATATATTCCTAATTTACCTTATAAATTTACATATATTTTCTAATTCTATTTTTTCATAGACACTTGTATGATACTACCATTTAATTATGCTTTATGACATGATTATTATACAGATTTCATTCCATCAGATATCTTATGTTTATATATGATTGATTATGTGTGATTATTTATGTGGAAAGAATAATAATGAACATGTTATGGTGGGTGTTTCTAGATAGTGGTCCAATACATTGGTTAATGTGGAGTCTCATGAGATTTTATGTTCAACTGTCTCTACCTTTAGCCTTGACTCCTTCTACTATATGCAATAGTCTTGGCTGTTAGTCATGAGTCATTTTACCACATGAAATAGTCTTGTTGGTTAACCATGACTTGTGATACTCTATATAAAATGAGTCTTGAATCATGTTAATGTCATGTTTTATATTGCTTACACATTACTATGACTCCATGTGTATAAGAATACATATTTAAATGTTATGATTCCATATGTTACTTTCATTTTTAAATCATTATGCTAGGCTTCCTAACCATGGTGATAATGTTTATTCATATGCGTAATCCCTTACTAGTCTTTTATCTCCTCTTCTTGCTCATATTATCCCTAGGGTATCCCATACAGATGTATGAGCACAATGGGTGTTAGGAGATCATTATAAAGATTAAATAAATTTTATTTATGTTGTCTAACTGTGTACCTAGTCTTTCAATACACAAGATTATATGATACTTGGCATGTAATTTGATGTTTAATTATTCTTAAAATTATGTAATGATATATGTAAAAGTATATGGCCTCTATAATATCCCCCATAATTTCATTAATTAATGACTTTAAACTGAATAGAATAATGTGCTTGATGCATGAAATTAAACTTCAGAGCATAATGTCCACATTTTAAGATTTTAAACTATATAACATAATGACATTACTATACCCTTTATGATGAATAGAATAATTTCCTCATCATCAAAAGTTAAACTACATCATCAATATCTGGGTCATATGGCATTACACTAAACGATATATTTTCCATTTCAAAAATGGTACCTTTTCTAGTGAAATTGTTCATCTACAAAAATATCCAGTTATATGCCAAACTAAATTCATGTAGGAGTAGTTTCCATTTTAAGGATATAACAAATATAGTTTTTTCTTCATTATTAGAAATATACAATTGGAATAAAAAATCATTATGATATTGAGAAATCAAAATATCCATAATGTCTCTTTGTCCCTTTGTCAATTAGTAATAGAATAACTAAATTCCTGATAAATCATTTTCCCTTAATACACTATAATATGCCCATGTTATATTTGAATAAAGTATCCCATGAAATGAATTTTTTAGCTGAAGGATTATACTATTAATTATGATGTAACATGCCACATTTGGAATTTAATAAATCATCCCACAAAATAGGCACGTCAAATAGTGGTAATTTTTTTTGCTTCGGATATGCCTCATGTATTCCCAAATATCAAATTTTAGACTGAAAAAAAATAAAATCATGGCTAAAGATTCTCCATCGGGGTATATGAATAATTTCAAAACATTATCTTCCCACAAACCCTATTTGGGTCACCATTTTAATCATTATGGTAAATACTATTCAACCAAAGATTCTACTCCCATTTTTATGGAATACACAAATCTAATCTTACCATAAAAAGAAAGAAGATACAATACTCACCAGATTTAAAACATATAAAGGGAAATCTGAAAAAAATCAAGTCTCAACTCACTAGACCTACATTCTGTGTTGTTTAAGAAAAAATCAAACAATGAAATGAAATAGGCAGAAAAAATGTCGTTCTAAAAACCCAAAATGGGAGGCCTAAGGAATCACAATGTCTCACCATGATAATTCTTCCGTATATATATGTTAATAAAAATAAGGGTAATGACACAGAAGACACAATATTTATAGGGTTTTCCATATGAAACTAGAAATAGTCAAACTACTCTCACCAGGACCAATGGATTAAAAAAAAGTAGAGCTATCCCTCATCCTCATAATTATAGTCATGATAAAACTATGTTCAATCAAATGAGTCGTTTATAGAGTTTTATTATGATTACAACATTGAAAACAATGTAAGAACAAATGATTTTTGAAAAATATATTTTTCATATATGTTTCAAAAGTGCATAGGGACATCCACATGACGGACCATCTCTAATGAATTTTATAGTTTATCCTCACAATAAGATTTGGTTTTATGATATTGACATTAAGAAATTTTTAATTTTTTTCTGATGGTTGTCCATTTGTGTGGAAATAATATCCTTATCGTTTTTGAGTTTCTCCAGCACTACACTAATTGTGTTAATATTTTGTACGAAGGACCCTACTATGGAGCAGTTGAGTTGAACTAAAACATACATTTGGTCATTTTATTCCAATAAATGGTGAATTTTTTGGAGATATTTTCTGTTGATGATGTCATGATACACAACCTTCTTGGAGTGGTTGACATTATCTTAGGCTACAATAGCTCAGAGATCCTCGAATTGCCCCCTAACTACACCTCAACTTGATAAAATATTTATTCCTCCTACCCTTTCCTAATGATCAACTTCAAAGAATCATGATTAATATTGTAAAAAATCTTAAAAATTCCAATATGTAAAGATTTAATGGGAGTTGGTGAAGCCACAATAACATTTCCTTAAGATGCATCTCTCGGATTATCTTCTAGATGCCCTTCTAGACAGTGTGGAATGTAGATTAGAAAACATCATGTGATTCCAGATTAGACTCAAATCCACTCTTATAGGGAGGGACCTAATTTTGAATTAGGTCACAAAATTATCCACCTTGTTCTTTTCCCTACATCATATCATCACCTTTAAACTCCATTGTTAGTGGAACTAGAATAGATTCCCCCATTTCAATCCCAATTTCCAAAGTCGATGGAACATAATAATAGGTGACACATATAATAATCATCCTAAGTTCAATAAGTTGAAATGGCTGTTATGTATCCCAAAAGGTTATAAAAACATACCAATTTTAGGATCACACCTTTTAGAAATGACACCTCTCCAGCAACCCCATCATCAATTCTTGGAGCAATAACCTCCTGATGGTGAGCATAATCATATTTTTTATCCAAATATAGGATACAAGGCTCATACGAATCTCCCACATCAAGATTCCCAGCCATCACACCCAAACAAATATGAGTAGGGTCACCTTGTATGTCTTATTCTGAAACATCCTTATTGGAATTATTTGTAGATAATGTTGCACATGTTGATATTTTTTTAAAGCATCGGGTGAATGAAAAAATCAATTTTTTTCTATATTTCAAGAATGATGGATCTCAAATAAATATAATGCAATTATGATATCCTTGAACTCCATAATGGAACCTAGAATATAAATTTATGTATGAATTAGATCCCACAATTCATGATATGTGGTGTCAAGTCTTGCATCGTCCTTCTAAGTAAGGGAATGTGAGACACACTACTCAAGACCCAAATTGGATCTTCTAAGGATCCCCTCTTTAGATTTGTTAGAAAGCATAGAATATTCATCTACTATAGAGTCAGATTCAACATTTACACCATCATCAAACCATCCAAGATCACTTTCATTCCATTCCATGGTGAAAATTGATTCAATATTGACTTCACGAGGGTCCTATAGTGTTGGAAATGGATTTAAAAAATCTCAAGGGGAGGAAATTTAGAAATAATAAATGTAACGTGATGTAGTACATCTAAAATTACATCGGACCTATTCCATATCTTTAGTTCTATGGTTATATGTTGCCACAAATTTGGATGCTTCATCAGTTAGAATAATAGATTCATCAGCCTTGATCTATTCCTCCCCTATGGAATCCTACTCGGTCTATGAAGGATCAGTGCCTGAAACCTTATGGGATCAATGAGAAATGATTTATGTAAAAGTAATGTATTGTTAGAATGAGTATCTTGATCAATGTCTTCATACAAAATGATCGTACATAGAATTTTTGAGGTGTATGCACTGAACCAACTTCATTACCCTATTCTGATTCTTCTCCTGAGATCATTAAAGGCCCTCCTCTGTCCTCATAGAAATAGTGAATTGAGGTGATGGTCAAGGAGTTCCCACTAAAATTTCTTCCATCATGGTAATCTAAATAATGGATGGTTCTGGAGACTCATGGGACTCATCCACTATCCCGATAAGAGATTCTGTGGGACAATACTTCTGCATCTCAATCACCATTGTTACTGCTCATCCATCAAGTTCTTATTTTTATTATCTTATGATATAAAAAGTAAAATTCCCTCAATTCTAAAGATCGTTTATCATACTAAATAAAAGGGAAATTGGGAAATAATAAATACATTATCAGGGTTTAGGTAGTATTTTTAATCATCCTCGAGATACACATATACACACTAAAAAACTCTTGTATCCAGCATGTTAGACACTCGCTTTGTGGGTAGGGTCTGTTCACCAGTCACATATATCAAATCCTATAACTCTTAAAGATACCTCATCACCCCAGTTAAGTCACAATCTAGGTGGATATCATAGGGTTATCTAATATCTCTTAGCTTAGTTATTCCCAAACTAGCCTGTTGAAACTCCCATGCATCTCTAATATCGCGAGTTATTCTCTCCGAAACATGGATTTATAGGGGACTAAATTAATTTGGTTATATTTCTACTGGTTGGGAGGATGACCTGACACCCAACAACATGAAAGCCTTTTTAGGGATCTTTTATTTCCTATGAGAGACTGGATGGAGTATGTGTCCCATCACAATGATCACAAATGAATGCATTGGTTTGGGAGGATTTTTCTTCTCGACCATAGCTTGCCATGTGGACTTTTCCCTAGATGGATTCAAAGGTTTCATATCATTAGAATCATCATATATAGATTTATCCTTTTTACCATGAATCCCATGACAAAAATTTCCTTTTAGAGGCCCTAACACTAGTTACTTAGAGCTGGTTCCTCACATCATTATATTTGCATAATAAACAAGGAAGTCACACTCTGAACGATAAAACAATTTAGTTGTTCAGGAAAACCATATAGAATCATAAGATTTAAATTACATCTTAAAACAAAATACAACATAGAAATTCCACTGGAAACATTCGAATTTCTGGATTCTCTCTGTAATTAATTCATAATATTTATCTTTACATCCTAGGAAAAAATAGAACTTAAGGACGGGGTGATATATAGTTCTTAATAAGGATTTGTAATATAGCATAAGATGATATAAACAATAATAAATAATGAATAACTAGAAACACATTCCATTTGAACATAAACATGAGCATAATATGAAAATAACAAATATTGAATAAAAAATTCCATAAAAATAATCACATGATATTGAATCTTAATAATGGATATTATACTAGTCGAATATTTACATGGTATACAAATTTATAATATAATAATGAGGGAATAAATAATTCAGTACATATAAAACATATTGTTGAGGTATCATCCATGATATCTAAAAATAAATGGTGAAAGAATTGACCAAAAATATATCTAAAAAATGGCCAAGGCATCAACCAAGTCCATATTTGTTTTCTCTCATGATACCTAATGATACATAGATGGGCTATAGAGGGACCCAATCATCACATTATAATTTTTATTCATTCATAATATGAATGTTCATAAACATGAAAAATATATATATATAATTTAAATAACATACTGTAATATGTAAACATAATCTCTAACAATTCTAAGTAGTATGGTGAATGATATCAAGATAGCACATCCACAGTGAAACTAATAATAAACTATTTAATAAAATATTATAGATTATAATAATAATTGATCAATACTAATACATAATAAGAATCAATATAGGTGATGAAATATATTAAAACACACTAATAAAATCAGCAGGGAATTCTTGAGAGAATTTCACTTTTTTACATTGCAAAGAAATGTTCCATTAAAAAACAAAATAGTATTTTCCATGATTGTTTGAATAATATTTAAAATGAGAAAAATATTTTTTTCATGTAATTAGAATTTTTTTAAATACAACTGTGTCTTAAAATATATTATGGATGGTACATGAAAATGAGTAAGAAATTTAGATATTCCCTTTAATCAGGCTGGTGTGCCAGGATAAATTGATAGGGGAACCTTGTAAAACATGTAACTGCCAGAAATAAAAGACAAAATGATATTGATACATAAATTTGAAGTGTTTATATATAATTTAGATTAATTATATAAAAATAATTAATAATTACATTTTTGTGTATAGAAATAAATCCTTAGTAGAATGAAAATGATGGTTTATGAAGAAAACCCCTACATTTTTTTTGAATGTATTCTACATTGGACCTTAATGTTATAGATAATATAAATATATCCATTCAAAAATTAACTCTGAACCTTTCACACATGTATTTTTATTCATTATAGATTTATGATTTTCATTTATGGACTAATTTATGAGTTATAGAGTTTAATTTCATCTTTCCGGAGCATTTATTTTCTTTTTTTCATGATCACTTAACTTTTTTATAAGTAACAAAGTTCATGTAAAATGGGTATAATTATATAGAAATTTAATTATAAGTTATTAGTGAAAATAAGTAAGATTAACTGGTTTTATATATTGTGTTTTTAGATATGAAGATGAATACTTATATAACATGTTAATGATCATCGTTTTGATTAATTATAGCAGTTTTAGATCACGAAGAACTTATTTTGTTTTATAATTCGGTATTATATAAATATTTTTCTTCCAAATTATAAAAATGGTTTTAATATAAATTTTAAAATATATTTCAACAATTAAAATGGTTTTTAATAGCCTAGAATATGGTGGTTGAAAATGAAAACTTGTCTTCCTTGATGGTGATGAAACAAAAAACTCACAGATAATGTTTCCATTTCTAGAATAAAATGGATAAGAGAAGGGGCATGCTGAGAGATTATTCCATTTTCATAATACCACTCCAGTATATTATTGTTAATGGAGTTGTATTTCTATATGTATTATTTGAGGTGAGGAGATAATAATGAAAATAATATGACATCAAATGAAATTAAAATAATAGAAATAGGATTTTACCGCATGAATTTCTCCTACTTGAGAACCTCCATAGGGAAAGTTTTTCGGTATTCAAATGAGACAAAGAGATCTTGGAAATGGATGGGGATCTTGGGATGAGTAGTGGAAATAATTTAGAAAATGATGAATTCATGCAATTTGTGAGAAGAAAGGGTTGTAAGGGGTTGCATTTATATTTAAGGAGAGGTGTGTTTTTTGAATATTTTATTCAATTATTTATTTTTTTAATCCAGACTATGATAAATTTGAGAATTATCATGAAATATATTAAAATAATTATGTAGAGAAATTATTTGATTACATATATCATATATCACATATGAATGAATAATTTGTTTATTTACCATTTATTATAAATTATCATATTATAGTATTCAGAATAAAATAACGTATTTTAGAAGAAACTAAAAAATTCACCCTAACAAATTTTCAAGATGTAGAATTCAAAAAATGGGAACCATTTTTTCTAAAATAATTTTCTAAATTTTTAAAATTATTTTTTAATTAAACCCATCATTTACTTGAGAAATTCTGATTTTAAATTTAATACTGATTTTATAACACTCTGAAAACATAACTAAGGTGTTATAAAATTAACCCGAAATCATAAGATAAGAAATGATAATTTATGAATAATTTTTATGAAAATAAATTTTTTTTTATTTATTTTTTTATTTATAACATTAAAATTAAATATTTAAGACTTAAAAAAATAGAAAACACTTAATTAATAATTTCTAAAATACTCATTTACAAATACTATGATATAACTATATCATAATTTTATTTTTAATATGCATAAATTTTATTTGTACATTCATGGGTGAGGTTACTTTTCATCAGGGTAATTAACCATTCATCGAGGTTATATTACTATTCATATGGTAAAGTTACTATTTCATCATTATAAATTCCTTAACATATAGAAATACCTATTATTTAATTCATTGTTCCTTTATAATGTTTCTATTGTGTTGTCTATGTGCTTTTATGTGATTTATACTATAGAAAATATTCCTACGAAGGGATATTTCATTAATAGAGTTCTTGTCTGTTATAGTTTTTAAGAACTTAACAAGGTGAAACTATTTTTCCATTACCACTTATGGTTATGAAGATACCCATTCCTTAGAATACATAGCCTCCACCCCGATTGATTTAGCTGACAGAGGATGCATGACTGACATGTTGGATACCTATATGGCCATCAAGATCTAAATCTATTTGGATAACATTAGATTGTTCTCAAGAATAACATGTATAGGGAAGAATATTCTGGTCTATTGAATACATTTTAACTAACGGGAAAATAGATATTGAGTGTTATCCTAAACAATGATCTAAACGTCAATGCAAGCCTCTAGTAAACTATCATTGAATAATATAATTTATGACTTCAAATAATAAATATTTTTCTTTCTATCATGGATAAATTTCTATGTTAGTGGGTTACTATGTATAACGAATTAATATTCCCCCAAAATATTCAGCATCAAAAGAACCACATCATATATTGTGATAATCGGATGGATTAGAGAGGAAACATGAATTTATTCGAAGAATATACTATTTGGGAATTTAACTGGGATCATCATCACATTTGAATTGAATTGTTCTATGATCTATAACCACAAAAATTGATTTTATTTCTTTTAATTTATTATGAAAATGTTTTAATAGAACCAAGATTCTTTATGGTGGGACATACAATAGGAATCACGCATATGGTACCTTCTTCTACAGGTCCTAGAAAATCATTCATCAATGTTACAACAAGGATGTAACCCCTGAGGTGATTGTCTTTTTTCTAGAATTTTTCATGATTGTGAAATGATTATGGTCTAATTATGGCATCCTTTCAACACAATCTCAAGGTTTATTTAGTGGGATGAACTCATCATACATCTCCCCAAAAATGGGAACTGTAGAGATTATTTATATGTCTCATATGATAATATATACTTTACCATTTATTAGATGGAAAGAATATGTCTACTAACTCCATTGGCTCAGAAGATCAGGGATGATGTCCTCATTCATGTAGATGTTGGTTTTTCGTACACAAAAAATACTCATTAAAATTGACATATTTCAATTAAATATTTAGTTATTTGCAAATATAGTGCAAAAAATATTCCTACATCAACTCAGGCATGACCCCCCTCTATAACCCAAATCTCAATCCTTGTTCTACCATGACAATTGATCTATCTGTGAAGTGCGAAGGTTTGATTCACTATAAATTTTCCACTATTCATGGATGTGTGGATTTCTATGTGAAGTTTAGAGGATCCAATTAATAATACAAAAAATGATAATTTGTACTTGGACAATAATAGAATATTTTAATGAGATGTTGGTCGATGGGTAGTTAATATGCTTCACAAACTAATACACTAGAATGTAAATATGATCCATGGGAAGAAAGGAATCCCAAAAAAGTTTGTGATTATACAATTGTAGGTAGTCACATTGTGGGAACTCATAATGGCATGGTACCAAATTCTTTGCTAGATATAGATGAGAAGACTCATCCATGTGGTAGTAATCTGTCATAACAACTTTCATCCTCACAGAAGAACATACAGCATCTTGATCATTGGGAGTCATCATGTCCTCTATTGTGAATTCAAAAGAATGAACTGTGTTCTTCCATTTAGTTTATATATTGATATATAAAGGTTTAAATATCAAAATGGATGAATTTAAAAATTTTCCGAATGAATGTACATGTGTATCCCCATCGATCAGGTTCCATGCCCATCCCCTTAGACCATGTATCATGCATTGAGCGTTTGACTATATCCCACGTGAAAAGTACTCAAATAGAATACTTTTATAGGATCCTCATTTAGCGGAATCATCATAACACCATCACTCAAGTAGACATACCATGGTAAATTATTCAGAAGACCTTTGAAAAATTAACTACATGACAGAGTTGATTATGAAAATCTACAGAATGGGAGAAAAAATAATCGAACTAAAATGCAAGGAAAAAAACAATGGGGACATTAGTATTTAATGAAATTGTTGTCTTGTGTTGGGGATATGAAAACCTAGCCTTTTGGGTGCATGTTCACAATACCTACCCCCATCACCCTACATGGAATCCCTACACTATTTACTAACCCATTGGTCATAATCTTTTTACTGTTCTACCTCGATACTAGACCCTACTATTTTGATAAGATGCAATACTGAGGGGGTGGGGGGAATTTCACAATATATTATTCAAGTGGAGTGAAAATATTATGAAGAGTACCTTAAAAATATTCATGCACCAAATAAATTCCAAAGTGGATCATTGACAATTTCCCAAAATGTTATGCACAAATTCACCTACACATATGATGGTCCATGTAGCTCACATGCAAGACACTGAAAGGAATACCACCCTTACACGATATCCCTACTATGAAAACCTATATTCGGTACCTTTGTGGTCAAAATATGATGACCATGGTCTCCTGATTTTCTAGAAATAGTACCATTTGGCTCCTAATATATAGGACATAAAAATATAAAAAATATCCCAAAATCTGGTCACTCAATCCCTTCACCCATGTCACAAAAATTTCTCAAGTAACTCTCTAAAAAAAATAGAATATATAATTAATGGGGATAAGTGAGATCAAAGAATCACTATTTTTTGAAACATAATAGATGTAAAAAATTACCACTTTTCCCCTTTATAACAACTATATTTGTGTATCCCCTCCACCAAATCAAGGACTTGAACAAGACCCATCTATGGACACATGAGGAGACTCGTGGTGCCTAGGATAAATCCTCACCCATGTTTTTTTCCTAGGTGGTCCAATTCCAAAAGAATTTCTATTTTTATTAGACCTATACCCCCTATGTTATGTTTCTCCAGTTCCTCTTAGGCCCTACACGAGTCATCTTTATCCCATATGCCAGGTCCTGCACAATATCCTCTTTAAGTCCTCTTCTATACCACCAATGTAAGGACTCATTTCCATTGAGATCTGAAATCTAAGGGTAACCAAGTTGAAACATCCACCAAAGCCTCCATACTAGAAAACTCACAGTGAATGTAACGCCATCATGTATCCCATTTTCATATGTATTACTATGGTCAGATGTTAACCACACTTCTCATACTATACAGTTAGGGTCCGTGGGGGTGAATGTGGATTTTTATTCCTATGGTCACAAGGACACAAACCCCATGAAATGTGTAAAAGACCTCCCAGCCTTGGGTGCTACGTCTAGAACCATATCCTTACCTAGTTGTCTCTAGAACTCGAATCCTATGATTATAGGTAGGGTGAGTGTGGACCATGATTTATTTTCAATTAAATTCCAAATGATATCCTCTTACCCCACTGTGGAACCAATTTTAGGGAATACTATTATGAAGTATTCCCCAAACCTTTTATGTAAGAGGTTTTACTCTTGATCCTCATTGATTTCTAAGGGTCATGTCTATGTTGGTAGTCAGACGTGACTATATTGGATATGAAGATCATAGAGGGTAGGGAACGAGAGTGCCTTCCATACCACATCACACCATCCTCTTCCACCAATGGAGGAAGAGATGATTTTGGTTGTCTAGATCATCTCGTTCCTCTTATTTCTCAATTTATATCAGGAATGCTCATTACTCAGGGTATTAGGGGATATCAATGGTCATGGAATACACATATTCAAATGCATGTTTTGGTATCGAATCTTCTTTTTAATCTTCATTTTTCCTTACTTCCATGTGACTTTTTAGGCATGAGTCCTCAAGGCCATGTATCTAACCTAATTGGAAATTGGATCATGTGGTTTCTTTGATATTATTTTTTGTTCTGTTTCTAACAACGAGAATGAATCGTATGGGATTAGAGGTCGATGGTGGTCGTAAAATTGATATGATCTGAAACCCATGGGTCTGCTACATAGTATCATCCCCATAATCCTATCAAGGATACCCTCCACATGAATAAGCCCCAAAAACCAACCTTTGGGAATCATTCTAAAGTGTAATCCAAAAACCAAAACATACTTATTCCCCTAGGGAATTATTTTCAAGAGTAAGTCCCAACCAAACTTCAAATGATCTATGAATCCTTTTCAAGAGTAATCCCCAATCATTTCCACTAGGACATCGGGCATCCCCCTCAGGAGTAAGTCCCAAATCAATTTTCTAAATATCCATGAGTCAAGTTACTTCTCAAGGACTATTTTTTATTTACTTTGGAATCCATTTCAAGAGTAATCCCCATTATAATCTTCTCTTATGGCCATACTCCACTAGTGGAAAAACCACTAGAAGGCCTCCATAAGACGGGATGCACATAACCAAACAATATTTTCTTAGATTCCCATCTAAATGGGATACTTTGGATGCCTCATTGGGGTAGAAACCCAACACTCTAAATCAAAACTATTCTATTTAGGCCATATTCAGAGTAAGGTCTAATTTATCCAAGAAATTAAAATCCATTATAGGATCCATGAGAAGATTAATCATACATACCACAATAAACATTGACTATGATCCTTCCACCAAGACATCATAGCTGCATAACATTAAAATACATGATTTTGTACTTATCACATGGCCTTAAAAGGTATGATGTGGCCCTTTAAAGGGCCCCAAACTATGTTGGTTCAAATTACATTTCCAATTATATATAAGAATCCCATCCATGGGTCTGATCACAACATCAAAACAACTATCGTATCCTTGGAAGACAATAGAATCTAGAGCGGCCCTCTGTGTAGATAGAAAACAAGAATCATCATAATAACAACAAAAATATATCTAATTCATACATAAGGGGATACCATTTATGGAGAACCATTTATACATTAAAATATATCCATTGATGAAGAACCTTAGATATATTTATAATATTATAAAATTTCCATAAATTCTTATAATAGATTTTTAATTCAAGGGTGACCTATAACATCCATTTGAATTAATTAATGATTCGTGAGAATATAATAAATCTAAAAGAGTGTTCCAAACTAAGCTATAATTATTTCCAAAAGGGTGTGATCGTCCCAAGTTCCCATTATCTAAAATAATGTGAGTTCCTAAAAATCATTGGCTAAACATACCAACATGAACCTGCCTTTGGATGGAATGTCCCCCATGGATATATAACTATTTTTTTTGGTTCAATGAAAAAACCAATCGAGAAACCTTTTGGAGTTAGTGAGCCTAGAAAGAATGATATCAGAGAACTGGACCCCATATAATCAATCATCGGGTGATCAATTTTACTTGTGGAAATATATAAATATAGATAAAATATAAATTAAATATAGAGGAATGTTAGAGAAATTTGACTAAGAAGGAATATAAGGTTATGTGTTATTCTCTCACATGTCCATCGTTGGGCATTGATTTTTATTTTACATGAATTTTCATTTAGTGGTGTGTATACTATTTATTAGAAGTATTATATCTTGAGACACTAATTAATCATTCTAAATAATGTTCAATTTTATTCTGTCTCTTTAAATAGGTTCAGATTCAAGTGATACAATATTAGTTTGGGATTCATCTTGTCAATATTAATTTTCAAGGACATATTAAATATTTTTGACCATTATTTATTTCATATAGGTTACATAATTTTGTGGAATATATTTTAACCTTTTAATTAATGTAATTCATTGGATTTAATTATCTATTTATTTTTTAATCTTTTGAATGAATTTTCTTCAAAATATACTAAATCTATGTTGATCTCTTTTAAAATATCATTATTTAATGGGATTAATTGTGAATAAATTGTAAAAAATGGCATTTAATGTTTTTATTCTCTAAAACCCCACATTGTTTCTTCTCTTCTGAATATTTATTCTATTTTAAATTATTAGTATCATTTTTTTAACTCTGTGGAATAAAAATTAATTAAATATTTTTTTATAAGAAAATCCGACCATGTTTGTCCATTGTGTTTGGGAATATTTATTATTTATATCAAAGATATGTCTTTTTCCCCTTAATTATAAGAAACCTTATTATTATTTACTGAATATTTATCATTAACAGTATAGAAATATATTTGTACCCATTACTATAAACGATGTGAATACCCAATCACACCAAATTCACTTTGGAGGGTGTTCAATAATATTGATCGTCCATCCAAGGACTTCATAAATATTGAAGATATATATGCCTAATAATTTCTTATGGGTGATAATTTATTTATAATAGATTATTTATTAGACAAATAGAATCATAAATAATATATTATCTCCATATGGGTGATTATTTATTATAAAGGTTGGTTAATCATTTATTTCATAGTTTGTTCACTGTTTTTAAAATGATGATGAGACTATACATATAAAAATACACATTCATTTAGGTTATAAAAAATTTTAATTTTGATTATTCAATTTAATTAAGCTTGGTGTAACACTTAGAGATTGTAGTATCTATTATCCAATAAATAAAATAAGAAATCCATATATCTTGAAATACATGTTATAATGAACTAAATTGAATAATTATTTATTACACTAATAAATTAAATACAATGAAAGATAGTAAATGTTAAATAATCATCAAAATAATTTATATTCTAGATAAATAGTGTTATTTTCTACATAAGGAAATACCATCAATTATCGATAATAATTTTTTGGTAATTGCATATTTTTGATAAATTTAATTCTTTTAAGTAAATGATATCAATAAATATATAAATAAAATTATAGTCATGGTTATGAATATAAATTAGTTCCATCAAATATAAAATTAATCAACGATAATGAATATTTATTTAATTATTCTTGGCTAAAGGAAATAGTTTTTTAAAAATCTCTAATTTTTTATTTTTCTTGTTTTGTTTTAGAAAATTTATTAAATTATAGAAGATAATTTTTTATAAATAAAATTTATCTTTATATTTTTATTTTAAAAAATATGTTAAGATAAATTTTTGTGATTTATAAAAATGGGTTCTCATTTAGTGAAAAATGAAAATTCAATTTTTACCGCGAGTATAAAAATTTAAAAAATATATATTTAAGTATGAGTTTAATATATATTAATCATTTATCATGGCCAAATATGTATTTAAAGAGTAATATAATTCATGTAAAATAATATTTTAAAATACTAAACCCATGCTCTACTTCTTTTATTATATGCAATATTTGCTTCTAATAAAAAAAATTTGGCCCTTTACTTTAATAAAGTATTTAAAAGTTACCATTCATGGTGTTTTTTATTTGAATGTCACATAACTCTATTTTATTATATATAAGATAATATATTTAAATAGAATAAATAATATACTTGTAACACCCAAATATTTTAGAAAAGATACATATTTTTGACAGTTTATTAGACACACAACACCGAGTAAAAACAACCAATGAAATATATATCTATTATAACAGAGCCCTTTAAATTGGAAGGTATGAATATTATTAAAAACTTTATGATATATATATATATATATATTTAGATATAAATTATTGTTAAATTCTTAGTAAAGAATTATTCAATCTTTAGTAAATAAATTTATTTTCCAAAAATATGTTATCTTTAAAAATTATTGTTATTTTTTTCCTAAAAAATATTATAATTAATTTTTTAGATGTTTCTATAAATATATTTAATAAAATTAATGTAATTTTAAAATGGGAATATGAAAATATAATTTTGGTAAATTTCTTGAAATTGTATAGAAAACATTGATTTTCCCTTGAATATTGACAAATACTAATTTTTCAAAAAAATGTCATTTATTTTAAAAAATTTAGATATTTTATAGACCGATTATGTTTACAATTTTATTTAAAGAAGAATAAATATTATATAGTTATAATTTTATAAATTTATTTTCTTATAGTTCACTTGATATTTTATTTTTGAATAAGATTATATTCTAGTTTAAGAAATGGATATTTCTGAAAACAGTTTAAATGTTCATAATGTTTCTTTGTTTTTGGTAATTTAAAAAACCAATATTTAGAAATTATTTTATTTAAATGTAAATACTATATATAAATAGGAATTGATTTATATTCATAAAATAATTATTATTTTACATAGTGTAAATATAAAATCATTTTACCAAGGAAACATACACTATTTCAACTATCTTTTCATCTTGTCTTATAGATTATATTTTAATTAAAAATTTTACCATGAGTAAATATAATTATTAAAAATTCATTTCGTATTTTGAATCAGTAAAATATATATTTTTAATAAGTTTAGATTAATTCTTTACCATAATGATTTGTGAAACAATTATAGATAAATTACTATGGTTATCGGGAAAATGGTTTTTAAGAGGTGAAACTAAAAACATTGGGGTCAAAATGATGTAAAATATAATAACATGAACTTTTTGAATGATAATTGTATCATGAAAATGTGTGCTATATAATATTATACCTAACAAAATTTTATGTATTTAATAATAAAGTAAGTACATTATGAAATGTGACCATCGTGTTTCGATTGTTATATGACCATTGGTCAAATAAGATTATTGGTCAAAATTACTATTAGAAAATATATTATTAATTATAATTTTAATGTTATAATTAGTGTTTTAAATTGAAATGATAATTTTTTATTAATGGCGAAAGGAGAAACAATGGGATTGTATATTATAATTGTGTTGTACAAAGCCTATATGTTAGAAATTTGGAGGGAGGTACCATATATGGGATTCACAATCCACCAATCCCTAGAAAATCATTAACAAGTGTGTATGGATTGAATTATCTTATGGGATATGTTCAAGTTAGTGAAAATTACCACTCAATCGATGTTATCTGAGCCTCACCAAGAATCTATCGCTATCACACACCGCACCCATTGATCATATGTGGGTGTTAAACGGGGAAATGTTTTGAGGAATTAGTTAACTAATGTGTAATCCATTTGTATAAATAAAAATTTTATTCCATCATTTCAATTTTGAAAAATGTTTTTTAAATAGGCAAATTAGATAAGTTGATTTTTCTGAAAGAAATTGAACTTTTCAGAAATGATATAATTAATATAATAAATTATGTTATTTTGAATAATTTATATTATAAATATATAGTATGGTTACATAAATATAATTTAAATACTAAAGATAAAATAATTTTAATTGGTTACTTGTTTCAGGAAATTTCACTCTTCATTTTCACTATATATTTACTATCAGTTATTATTTTTAATAAATAACTTTTTTTATATTTATTAGTTAAAATTATTATATTTAGATAATTATTATTATAAAATAATTATCATTTTTGAAATCAGTAAGTTAAAATTAGGTTAGATTGGATTTTTGGGAATTTTTTAAAATAGTACAGTTTTTCATGAATAGAAAAAATATTGTCTGAGATTTTGAGTATGTTTATTGAGATCATAATTATGTAATATTTATCATAATTTTATATTGAACCATTGTTTATTTAATTAATATAATATGTGTCTCATGTATCTAATACAATTGGAAATTACCATGGGAAATCCCATAGATATGAATTTTGCACTACCTAGGTGTCTAATGAAATTAATAAAAAAATCATCCATTTTTTCTATAAATACCAACCCATTTCTCCATTTGAAATTAGTTGAAATTCAAAATATTATAATATATGGTATTATTAACCCCCAAGTAGTCCTCATATGGTTTATTGTTTCCCTCATAGTCACAATTTTTGAGTTTTTGGAGTCACTTTTCACAGTAAGAGAAATCTCAACTTCTCTGTTCCTTCCAAGTTCCATTTTTTATGTGTTATATATTTAGAATTTAAAAAAAAGTGTTCTTTATATACTTTATTATATCCCATAAATGTATTCATATTCATTTATTAATGATATACCCTTGTAATTACCTTTTTTAACATTTTCTAAAAACATGTTTCATACCCATTATGCTGCTGAAGTTTCTTTTAAGTATTTTATATTTTCATAATGATGTATCATATATTGATTTTTGAATAACATATACTATTTATTTTATTTTTTTGTTCACTTATATATAAAAATTATATATTTTATTCTGGGATTAATTTATATTAAACCCAGTTTCATTTTCTTCAGTTAATAATTACACAATGATCTAATCTTTATGCAGTTTTTTAAAGTTCCATGATTTTCATATGAACACCATTTCATTATTCTTAAAAATTTATTTATGAAATGTTTTATTATGGTAAATGTTTCTCACACTAATTAATACATATTGAGGGTGTTCCCTGGAATCACTCCAATTCATTGGGTAAAGCATTTAATCTCTATAGATGAGATGATTAACGATACCTTGGTGAATAACCTTGGTAATTTTTATGATGCGTCAATGATAATAATTGATGATATACTTATGAATGTATAAATAAAATATTGTATAAACTTTTTTGTATTAGAAATAATTTTCTTATTATTACGATACTCTTCATTATCATCACTCTATGATATTTATCAAGTTCTTATTCATATTCATCAAGACAACATGTCAACATTTTCCATTGATTTACATTTTTGGGATTTATTCTCAAACTTGTTTTTGATGTGTGTACTTAGGTTATGAGATGAATTAAATATAATTAAGATGACCCAATGATGAATCCTTTCAGGTGTATTGGAATAATTTTTATGTTTTCAATTATTATCTACCTTTTTTCAAGAAACAACACACTATAAGATCATATGATTGTACAATGTAATGAAAAGTTATGTAATAAAATGATGCATATTGTAGATGGAAGATAAGGATGATTTTTTTTTATTTGTGGAAATTTATACTTGAAATATTTAGGAATAACATTAAGGAAAAGTTAAAATTTAAAAAGACAACCAAGTTTTTTGTGAGATTTTTATTATGTGGTTTCTAAAAAATTAAATACTTATCTGTATAAGAATAAGTAAACATGGTTATAGAATTGATGTACCCATGGGTAGTAACCATGAAAAGGTGTTTCAGGCCTGACTCAGTTTAAAATGGTATATGTGAACGAGCCTTATTGTGCGCCATGTTTGACAATCCAAGGGAAACTTATTTGTTAATCACAATATTTTTATATAAAATTGTGGAGGATTTATAAAAAAATGTAGTTGTTTTTAACGAATAAAATATTTATGTTTTAATACATGAAATTCATTTAGAAATATAGGGTTATTATATGAAACTTGTTTTCAATATGATTTTATTCTTTTAAAAAATGGCAGGAAATATGAGAAACTACGTAAATAGTGAACGTAATGGACCGGGTGCTGACAAACTTTAGATGGAATCCAGAACAGTAAAAAATCATTAGAATGATGAATCAACTAAATCTATTTGTGAACAATAACACGAATTATGAAGAGAGATTGAATTCACCTCAAATTTGAAAACGTTCGGTTGAGTTCCTCATGCATCAATGAACACATTCATTCTATGCATATACCAACACATTGATTAATGAACAGTGAAAATTCTCTATTGAAAAGTACATTTCTATTATCTATTGTTCAGAATAAGATAATGTCACCCTAGCTATGTACCACTTAGAGGGAGCATCTTATAAGTTTTGGAAACTAGTTAAAAAACAAAGAGCGGAGATTGATGTAATAGAGTGAGAAGAGTTCTTGGGATCTTTATTCAAAAAATATATCTCCCATTCGATCTTAACATAAATATAGAAAGTGTTCATGGAGCTGGTGTAGAAGGAAAATGAATATATGGGAAGGAATGAGATGATCTTCACAGGATCTTCTAATTACACCTCTAGATTTGTCATGGATCCAAATTGGAATGATGATAGATTATTCATAGGACTATGACCCCATTTATAGAAGAATCAGGATGACCGAGACTATGAAATCTTTTTGGAGATAGTAGTAAGTGCAATGAATGTGGAATTGGATTTTGGTGAGGCAAAATAGTCTCCAAAATCGAATTAAAAGAAGAGATATTTGGAGACTAACATGGGGATTAGAGTTGATCATGGAAGAGGAGGAAAGCAAGTGAAACTTCAGGTGTGCAACAAATGTGGGGATAAGAATTTAGAGAACTACTTGATCAGGAGAGGGAAATGTTACAAGTGTTTAAGAGAAGTCTATTTTGATCAAAACTATCGTATTGAGGTGAAGCTTTAAATTATCAATACTAATAAAAAAGGGAAGATTGTGGTGGCCCAACATAATTTTCAATGATTAAAGTGTAGATATCTTTTTAAGATTTTGAGTCACATTCCAAATCTGAAGTTAATAGAGGGGAATAATCATCAACCTCAGTATAGTCCAAGGGAGAATGGATAGGATTTTTCTATAATGATATTTGAAGATGAATCTCCAAATGAGGTGGTGGAAGGTACTCTCAATGTTCCATCACAACTAAAAAGTAATTTATTTGATTCTAGTTATACCAAATCCATTATTTACTACAACTTTGAAAGGAATATAGAATCATTCAACAACCTTCTAAAAGTAGAACTACTAGCCATGACTCTTGGAGGGATTATCCAAAAATTAATAGTGCATAGAAACTCTAGTATATAATTTGGTGAGCATAATATCATCTCATATCTAGTATTCATTCCCGTGATTGAATTAAATATAATACTAGGGATGTACTGGATGTCAAAGTATAATACTAAGATATAATATAGAATAAAGGAAATATAAGTAGTCTTGAATGGGAAACATATAGTTTTTTTCAAAGGTGCGATATATCAACCATATATTTGTATAAAATCACCTCATATAACTTTATTTATGGAAATGATCGGTGAATATGATGAATTAAATGAAAGTATACAAATAAATAAAGTCCCCATCATACAAGATTACATTGATTTGTTTCATAAGGAGATAATTATACCTCACATTGAAAAATATTTCTAGTTCTCTATTGAGCTGATTCTGGGTTCATATTCTATTTAAAAGACACCATATAGAATGGAAATTGTTGTGCTGGAGGAATTGGAGAATAGACTCTAAGATAGTTTGGATAAGGGGTTCATCCGACCTAGTGTGTCTCTAAGGGGAGCACATGTTATCTTTGTAAAGAAGAAACATGAAATCAATGAGGATATTAATTGATTATAGATAACTTAATGGAATTATGATAACTAAAATGTAACCTCTTCTAAGAATTGATGATTTATTTCACCAGCTTCAGGGGGCTCAAATCTTCTCCAATATTGATATTTGATACGGTTATCTTCAATTAAGGGTGAAGAAAGAAGTTATTCCAAATACTTCCATCCATTCAAGATATGGTCATTATGAGTTTTTTGATATTCCCTTTGGATTGACTAATGCTCATGCTATATTTACAAATTTTATGAATTGATTATTTAAGGACATATTTGACAAAATTTTGGTAGTTTTATTGATGATATTCTTATATATTCCAAAATTTGTGAGGAGCTAGAGGATCACCTAATAGTTATATTACAAACTCTATGGGTGGAGAGGTTATTTGAAAAGTTAGTCAAATGAAAATTATTGTCAAAATATTTTCTTTCATTGGGAACATTGTAACCGTTGAAGGAATCTCAATTGAACCTACAAAGACAATGTTTAGTTAGGAATTCCCTCATCCAGAAATAGTATGTGAGATTCATAGTTTCCTTGGATTTGCAGTATATTATTGGAAGATTGTGATAATCTTTTCAAAAAATTCAAATCCAATTCCAATGTTAACCGAAAAGGGTCCATGTTCTATTGGATAAATGAGTTTAAAGAATATTACAAGAGATAAAGAAGATATTAGTAACTATACATGTGTTAACTCAACCTTCCATCTAAGATGGATTTGTTTTTTCCAAAATGCATCTCTTAAAGGGCATGGGTATTTCCTCATGAAAAATCTTAAGGTGATTTCATATATATCATTATAGATAAATCATCATGAGAAGAAATATCCTATGCATTAACTAAAGATGGATGTGGTTGTTTTTTCTCTGATGATATTGAGGCGCTATCATTAAGGGGAGAAATGTGATATAAACATAGACCATCATATCACACAAAAGTAATTTAACATGAGAGAGAGGATATAGTTGAAACATATTAAATACTATGATTGTTGAATTCATTATTTTCTTAGAAAATCCAAGATATTCTATGATGCATTAAGTAGGAAATACCATATTGTTATGTTAATTATGAGTATTCAAGGAGACCATTTGATCCAATAACTAGTAAAACAGGGCATGGAAATAAAATGGGAAGGGAATACATAAAACCTATCCCAAATAACTTATCAACGTTCATTATTGGAGAAGATCAAGATGTCTCAATGAGAAGAAATTTTCATACAGAAGAAGATATATGCTATAAATAATTGGAAATTTCCTGAGTTCAATATTGATTATAAAGGGGAACTGAAATTTCGTACAAGGATATGTGTTGCCTCTATTCCAGAAACAAATAAAGCGTAGATGGATGATGATTGATGTTCTACATTCTCTATTGATCCTAGAAGAAATAAAATCTATAGGGTATTTATTGATCAATATGGGAGAGATAACATGAACATGAAGTTTTCAGACTATAATATAATGTTCTTGGTGTGTTAAAAAGTGAAGTTAGGGTGTCATGACCCGACCCTACTCGGGCTCGATCCGCAACTACCCCATGCCCACCTCCATAGGCCATGGAGTGGTGACTAGCGCCAAACGCACAACAACTTAGGGAGGCCTTTGCCTGAGTACCTATACACACACACAAAGCACACTCAACGAAAAAGAGCAGTGTAAAAGAAAGGACAATCAGAGAAAAGGGGAAAATGCTATATATATATAAACCACAGATGTGCATCGACCTCTAAACAGTATAAAGTACAAGCTGAAGGTAAACTGAAAAGAAAAGGGGCAAAACAGGCACCCAACCAAAAATTTCCACATCCTCGCAATATGTAAAACAACAGTAAATAGCTGGGAGCGTCCCACACCTGGAACCCGGCAACAACCACCACACGCGGTCCAAGATCCCGACTCCTAAGCTCCACTGACGTCACGACCAACTTGCCTGTCGTCTGCAAGGGCACACCAAGTGCAGGAAAATCCCAAGAATGGATGAGTATAAAAATACTCAGTAGGATACTTCGAAGGCTCTAGGGAGCAACAAAGGAGGTACCGAAGGTTGAGCAGTAGAGCGAACAAAAAAAGTAAAGGAGTACAACCGAGAGTGTAGTAAAGAGTAACAGCTCAACCCAACAAGAGAAAGGTAGAAGACTCGTCCTAACACAAATATCTAGGAACAGTGAGAATATGAACTTCTCATCGAGATTTCGCTACCTATAGGAGGAGACTAGACTCGTCCAACCACGAGAAGCTAGACGTGGAAAGCACGTGGCATACCCCGCGCATCTTCACCTCTCCTAGAAGGAGAGAACCCAAGCCCAAGAAGTGGGTACCAGGACAATGTATATACAAATCCATATGCTCTGTCAAGAAGCTCGAACAAGACCGTAAGGGGATCTCCATCCTGTAGCTCAGCCCAAGAAAAATGTGTCGCTAATTATCCCAGAAGTAAACACCATCGATGCCCAGCATCCCGCATGTCTGCCCCGAGCTACAAGTCAAGGGGATCAAACCACCGCACCTTGACACTATCTTCTTTGGGTGGCACTGACTCACCCGCATTGTTTTAGGTTGCGTCACAAGGATGCGTCCTGGTGGGGGAAAGTGTCTGTCATACTTGAGAGTTCCGGGTTAAGTCAAACCACACCTCATCACTACCTCGCGGTCGAGAGGTCTCCTCAAAGTCAGGGTCGTTTCATCATTGACCAGTACAACCAAGGGTCCCGCTCCGGTGATCACAGAGGAAAGCCACAAACTATCCAAGTAGAAAGGACTGAGTCTGGAATGTCAACGGGTGTCCCACTGCCCAGCCCTACTGAAGGGTAATTCATAATATGATATCGGGTGACCCACTGCCCAGCCCTGATGGAGGGTAAACCTTAATACATTATCAGGTGAACCACTTCCCACCCTGCTAGATGGTAGATCAAGAATAAGTAAACGGGTGACCCACTGCCCATCCCTACTGGAGGGTAGACCTGGAATAAGTCAATGGGTGACCTACTGCTCAGCCCTGCTGGAGGGTAAACCCGGAACCAGCCGAAAGGTGACCCACTGCCCAGCCCTGCTGGAGGGTAGACCTAAATCAAGACGACGATCGACCCACTGCCCAGCCCTGCTGGAGGGTAGACCCTCGAGAGTCGTCGGGTGACCCACTGCACAGTCTCTGCTAGAGGGTAAACCCTAAGAGTGTCGGGTGACCCACTGCCCAGTCTCTGCTAGAGGGTAAACCCTAGAAGTCAGTGGGCAACCCACTACACAGTCTCTACTAGAGGGTAAACCTGAAGAAGTCGATGAGCGACCCACTGCACAGTCTCTACTGGAGGGTAAACCCAGAGCTGCTCTGGCCATCTCTATTGGATGGTACAACACTGGCCAACCGAACACATAGTGGATATCGTGAAACCACCCGACTCCGGAACAAAACCAGCGGAAACATCTCAATCCTGTTGATCTAAACCATCGAGCACATAACCATGGAAAAAACTCAACCCCGTTGGTCAAAAATCAGTAACCGAAGGAACCTCTATGTCGTGAGAGATCAAAAGTACGCAAAGCAGAACACGAAACGCACATGGGGCCCACACGACGTGTGGCCCCAAGTCAACCCCAACCGAACACTAAAACGTTCTCCGGTACAAACAACCACATGTACCTCCAAGTGTTCCCGTATACTCACAGAGTATACCACATTCTAGCCCAAAGGCTATCTTGCACACGACACCCAGCGTCAACGCGAAGGTGTAATGTATCAACTCCAACCAGCCACCTTAATGGCTGACTCACAGCCAACCACATCTCTTCAAGCATTTACATTACTTACACCGGAGTGCACGTGATCACACGCCAAGGGTCCGCTACAAACACGGTAGAAGAACCACCACTAGGGCACCTTCAAATTTTCCCATTTAATAAGATCGTGCAAGAGGCTCCACACGCATGAACAGATTACACCATTGTAATCCACGTGAAAAAACATACGAGATAGACTACTTACTCACCCGAAACGGTCAACCGGTGAAAATGGTACTATTCACCGTAACCAAGTCGTGTGGGGCCCGCCCCAAGATCCTAAAACTGAAAAAATAGATCACACCACTGTGATACCCTCTAAAAAACACACAGGATTGACTACTCAATAGCCCAAAATGGACACCCGGTGAAAAAGGAACTTTTCACCGTAGCCAGTTGTGTGGGACCCACACGACATCCCCAAAAAGGTCGGGAAAACTGCGCCATCGCAATTCTCTCGAAAAAACACGTCAAAAGCACTACTCACTTGAGTGGAATGGATATCTAGAAAAAAAGATACGTTCCGGCTTACCACGGACAAGCGGTACCACGCGGGACCTGCACCCTGGTCTTGAAGCGCTGCCAACGGATCGTACCATTGCGATCCTCTTAAAAAAGTACCCATGATGGACTATTAACTTTTCAAAAATGGTCGCCTTGTGATAGAGATAGAAAATCACTGTCAACGCCCAAACGGACCTCGTGGGGCCAACACCATCGTGCCGAATTAGAGCGGGCGGATTGCACCATTGCAATCCCCTTGGAAAAACATCCAGAATCGACTGATCGCACGCCCCGAACGGACGCCCGATGAGAAAGTCACTAAATGCTACTCGTAGCTCAAAAGATGGCACGTGGGGACCAAACCTCATCTCTGGCTTCAACACCAGAAACCACCCTAGAATGCTTCGCCCCGTCGCCAGGGTCCCAACACTACTGACGGTGCTCAAAACGGACGTCAGACGCGTTCGCGCCGTCCAAAACAAGATCCCCCGGATAAATCCCCAAACCACATAAAGACGTGTCCTCCCTCTGAGGACCCTCATTTCAAAAATTAAAAATACCCGAAATTCTCTCAAAAATTCCTCCTTGACACGAGGTCTGCGCTTCCGTTGACGGCACGAAAAACGGATTCCCGTAGCGAAAAAAAAACGAGTGTTCGAAAGCTGAGGGGGAAAGCCCCTTGTGTTGGACCAGCCTAAACCGGCCGGTCTGCCCGACATGGGCCGGCCTGCATTTTGGCCACGCGGGGCGGTTGTGGACCCTTGGTCCACTGTTTCCACCGACCAGCCTTGAGGCCGGTCGTTTTTCTTCCACATGGAGACCTACATACAGCGGGTCTCTGTCTCCCAAGTGGGGTCGCGTGCCGTGACCCCGGCTTTTGCGTCAACCGGCTGGCACAGCCAACCGGTCCTCCTGTCCCGCGGCCACGCCAGCCCGCGTCGACACCGCCCTGCGGTCCCCGATCGCGACGACGCCCGACACCATCACCCTCTCCGAAGCCTACTTGGCTGGCCGACCTCGGCTGCCGCAAAACCAACGGACGCCGCCGCCTGGTCCCTTCCCCGTCACCGCTAGGTCTTGCCGAAGAACCCAGAACCACCAGAAAAACCAAAAACCCGCGAACTTCGCCGGATGTTTTCGAACATGTCAGGACTCGGATTTTAAATCCTATAATTGCATTGGGGATCTCAGGATGAGTACTACGCAAAAATGGGCTTTGATCAAAATTTTGACAAGGAATCGAAAATGCAAATTGAGCTCAATGTAGGTGCAGGAAATAAGAAACGAACCGCACAATCCTACCTCTTGGGTGTTTCCCGGAGCTTCTCCGCGATCCGTCGGAGCTGCGCCTCGTCGGAGAAGAGGAGGTGATGGAGGAGAGCTTCTTGGTTGGGAGATGCTTTTGCCAAGAGGTGCAAAACTGAGGAGACAGGTGGGGTGAGGGTTTAAATAAGTATAAATTAATTAAAAGTTTAATTAAGTTAAACCCCCTATTCAACCCGCAACCAAAACCCTCAACAGGGTTGAAGTTATGCCTCCCTGGGGGTAAACACCACCTCTCGAGCACATCGGAGATCACAGAATTTTAATCTGAGGCTCTGTTCATAAGTTATTACCCTCAAAGACCGATGCTGCCAAATTACGAAAACGCCCCCGGGGCCATTTTTCATAGACGGCCCGTGCCCGCGACACTTATACCCATTCTAGGGTAAACGAAACGTTCTGAACTCAACAGTGCCCTCGGTTTTCCAATATGAGCTACCATTTAAGAGATACTTGAATTAATCCGTTAAACAAATTAATTAATTATTTAATTTATCGATTTCACGTTCCGAAAACGAGCGAGGGGTCCAAAAGTCTCGTGCCGACAAGTTTTATGTTTTTCTTAGGGTAAAAAACTTATTCTAGACCCATTCGTGCACTCGGATCTCTGATCTGAAGCACCATTTAGGAGTTATCCCATTTATTTGGCGTTTCCAATGTGAACGCACTGAAAATTTAATTCCGGCCACACCGGGGCACAGAATCGCACGCTGTCTGAAGGCGCTGCTCTAGAATAATATCACGAATATTCCAAAGTCTTTTATTGAAAAAAAAGTTCTTAAATCAATCTATCCTTCAAGAGTTTCTTCCCCAAAAATCAAAACGAGGGAACAACTCAGGGTACTAAGCCAACACTTGGCCCTCCCGTACCTAGAAGAACTCTTGCACAGTTCTGCATCACCGCACACAGAACAAAGGATTTGATCCGTTCACATGAGGTATACCCTTTCCGATGACGTGCATAGAATCACGCACACATCTCTTCAGGTAAACCATGCAGGAGACATCGTGAACCCAGTCTAGACTTTGGGGTTAGGGAAAGGCAGTAGGGAACCATGCCATCCCTTCGCACGGTCTCAAATGGCCCGAAGGCTCTTGTGGGTAGCTCACCTCCCCCAACTGAACCCCTATGTTGAACGCTGCGACTGGAATCACCGCCCAAACATGGAACAATGCTCGGTGACTCCCTCATTTAGAATATCTATATTTTGAATCACCCAAGGATATCCGGTCACACAAGAATTCACAGTCGACGTACCACAACCAAGACTCTCTTATATGCACGAAAGGCAAAGGATTCGACACCATCGACTAGAGAAAAAGGTCACACGCCTTCATCCTTAGAAACATCGGGTTACACCGATGCCCCGCGCCACCCTGGTAACAACCTAAGCAAGGAGCAGGGAGAAAAAGAATTTCACACACATAGTCTAACAATTCTACTGCAAATAGGAAGAAGAGTTGTAGACCGTACTTCTTATCACCTCTTGCTCTGTTGGACAGTAGACATCCAAAGCTCGTGGTTGTCTGAGGTCCCAACTATCTGCTCCTGGAGCCTGATGTGGACCACCTAGTGGTGGCGGGAAGACCTTTTAAGGTCATCCTCCACAACCAGCTCCTCCCGCTCCTCTGCTAGAACCATCTCTCTGGGCGCTACTCTGATAACGACGCTGCCCCTACCTCGATAGTGAACCTGCTGCCTGCCCGAAGCTATCTGCATGCCTGGTCAGGAAGTCCCGTGCCAGATGACCTCACTCATCGCAAGCATAGCACCAACTCTCTTCGGGCAGCACCGGTGTCCTCCGGTTCCACTGTGGTGTACGAACATGCCCCTGAGTTCGGTTGTCAGAAAACCACATGTGTCGAGGTTCTGCTTGCCGATGCCCGCTAGCTGCGGTAGAAGTCTTAGCTCTGATGTGCCTACTGCCACCACCAACTCTAGAACGTGACAGGAAGCTCTCTGTCACAAGTTCCTGCTCTAGCACCCCGACATATGTGGAAATGGCCAAGGGTACAATGACAGCACGAATCTCTCGATGGAGACCCTTCTCAATCTTCTGCACTCAGATGTCGTCGCCATGGACCAAATCCGGGTAAAAGGGTGCATGGTTTGTGAAACTAGCCGCATACTCGGTCATCGTCATCCCTCTCTGCTAGAACTGTAGGAGCTCTTGATTCCAAACAGAGCACAAACAAGAGGGGAAAACTCCTCATGGAACAACAACAGAACTTCGCCCCAAGAGAGTGACGACTCGTCAAGAGACTGAGTCACCAGACTCCACCAACGCCAAGTTGCACCGTGGAAAAGGGTTAGTGGATAAAGCCACCATAAGACCTGTCGGGGTCTGCACAAGCCTGAAAAGGCGAACCACTATCTCCAGCCAAACCTCTGCTGCCTGAGGGATTGGCTCACCACTGAATCTCAGAGGTCCCTGCTACTTGAACTCGCGGAGCGTGCTAAACCTACGCTCAAACTCCGCATGCCCTGCTGAGGCTATCTGCTGCTCAACAGGTGGGGGTGCTGCTACTGGCCCACCCAGAGATAGGGGCTCGCATGATGGGTCCTAGACTGAGGCCTTGTATCTCACATGGTCGTCGTCACGCCCCAAAGATGGTATCTTGGCGGAATTTCTTCGCGGAGACATCCTGAATATTATCAAGTAGTGTCGCGGTCAGATTATCATGTATGTATATACCAATAACAACGATGGGGAGCTGACTCAAGAAGGACAGTCAAAGACTCATTCATATATGATGCACAAACCAAATTTCCCTTGAAACAAGTGTCTCAGCATGCCGAGTCGACAAGCGGGTTATCAGGGTCCTTGTGAATGGATACGTCGATCGTCGCACCGTCACTGGACTCCTTGGCCTGAGAGCCTCTCTCGAGACACGTTAACATTGTTTCCCTAAGTCCCAACCAATTCCTTTTTAGGGACGTCCGAACAACGTCCCTAGGAATGAACCACCTCTGATACCACTTTGTCACGACTCGACCCTACCCGGGCTCGAGCCGCAACTACCCCAAGCCCACCTCCATAGGCCAGGGGCTGGCGACCAGCGCCGAAGGCACAACAAATTGGGGAGGCCTTTGCCTGAGTACCTATACACCCACATGCAGCACAATCAATGAAAAAGTGCAGAGTAAAAGAAAGGACAAGCAGGGAAAAAGGGAAGTTACTATATATATATACACCACAGATGTGCATCGACCTCTAAATAGTATAAATTACAAGCTGAAGGTAAACTGAAAAGAAAAGGGAAAAAACACGCGCCCAACCAAAAAGTGCCACAAACCGGCAACAGGTAAAACAATAGTAAATAGCTCGGAGGGTCCCACACCTGGAACCCGACAACGACCACCATATGTGGTCCAAGCACCCGGATCCTAAGCTCCTCTAACGTCATGACCAACCTTTCCATCTTCTGCAAGGGAACACTAAGTGCGGGAAAATCCCAAGTTGGGGTGAGTACAAAAATTCTCAGTAGGATACCCTGAAGGCTCAAGGGAGCTAAAAAAGAGGTACTGAATGGTGAACTATAGAGCGAACAGGAAAAGTAAAGGAGTACAACCGAGAGTGTAGTAAAGAGTAGCAGATCAACCCATCAAGAGAAAGGTAGAAGACTCGTCCTAACACATGGATCTAGGAATGGTGAGAAGAATAACTTCTCTTCGATATTTATCTACCTATTGCAGGAGAGTAGACTCATCCAACCATGAGATGCTAGACGCGGAAATCATGTGGCATACCCCACGCCTCTTCGCCTTTCTTGGAAGGAGAGAAACCATGCCCAAGAAGTAGGTATCGGGACAAGGTATATAAAAATCCATATGCTCTGTCAAGAATCTCAAACAAGACCGTAAGGATATCTCCATCCCGTAGCTCATCCCAAGAAAGGTGAGTCTCCAACAGTCGCAGAAGTAATCACAATCAATTCCCAGCATCCCACACATCTTCCCTGAGCTACAAGTCAATGGGATCAAACCACCGCACCTCGACACTATCCTTTTTGGGCAGTACTGACTCGCCTGCATGGTTTTAGGTCGTGTTACAAGGACGCGTCTTGGTGGGGGAAAGCACCCCTCATACTTGAGAGTTCTGGGTTAAGTCAAACCACACCTCGTCACTTCCCCACGGTTGAGAGGCCTCCTCAAAGTCAGGGTCATTCCATCACTGACCCGTACAACCAAGGGTCCCGTTCCGGTGATCACCGAGGAATGCCACAGACTAGCCTAGTAGAAAGGACTGAGTTTGGAAAGTCAACAGGTGTCCCACTGCCCAGCCCTATTGGAGGGTAATTCATAATATGATATCGGGTGACCCACTGCCAAGCCTTGCTGGAGGGTAAACCTTAATACATCATCAGGTGACCCACTGCCCAGCCCTGCTGGAGGGTAGACCTGGAATAAGTCAACGGGTGACCCACTGCCCAGCCCTACTGGAGGGTTAACCTTAATAAATCATCAGGTGACCCACTGCCCAGCCCTCTTGGAGGGTAGACCTGGAATAAGTCAACGGGTGACCCACTTCCCAGCGCTTCTGGAGGGTAAACCCGGAACCAGTCGACAGATGACCCACTGCCCAGCCTTGCTGGAGGGTAAACCAGAATCAAGACGATGAGCGACCCACTGCCCAGCCCTGCTGGAGGGTAGACCGTTGAGATTCATCGGGTGACCCACAACCTAGTCTCTGGTGGAGGGTAAACCCTAAGAGTGTCATGTGACCCACTTCCCAGTCTCTGGTGGAGGGTAAACCCTAGATGTCAGTGGGAATCCCACTGCATAGTCTCTATGGGAGGGTAAACCCGAAGAAGTCGATGAGCGACCCACTGCCCAGTCTCTACTAGAGGGTAAACCTAGAACTACTCTGGCCATCTCTACTGGATGGTACAACACTGGCCAACCGAACACGAAGTGGATATCGTGCAACCACCCGACTCCGGAGAAAAACCAGGGGAAACAACTCAACCCTGCTGATCTAAACCATCGAGCACATAGCCATGGGAAAAACTCAACCCCGCTGGTCAACAATCGAGAACCGAAGGACCCTCTACGTCGTGAGAGGTAAAAAGTACGCAAAGCAGAACACGACACGCACATGGGGCCCACACGACGTGTGGCACCAAGTCAACCCCAAACGAACCCAAAAATGTTCTCAAGTACAAACAACCACATGTACCTCCAACCGTTCCTGTATACTCCCAGAGTATACCACATTCTAGCCCAAAGGCTATCGTGCACACGACACACAACATCGACGCGAAGGTGTAACATATCAACTCCAACCAGACACGTCAACGGCTAAGACACAGCCAACCACAACTCTTCAAGCATTTACATCAATCGCACTGGAGTGCACGCGATCACACGCCAAAGGTCCGCTACAAACACGGTAGAAGAACCACCACCGGGGCACCTTCACATTTCCCCATTTAATAAGATCACGCAAGAGGCTTTGCACGCCTGAATAGATTACACCATTGTAATCCTAGCGCAAAAACATGCGAGATAGACTACTTACTCGCCGAAACGGTAAACTGGTGAAAATGGTACTATTCACCGTAACCAACTCGTGTGGGGCCCGCCCCAATATCCCAAAATTGAACAAAAGGATCACACCACTATGATCCCCATGAAAAAACACACAGGATTTACTACTCAATCGCCCAAAATGGACACCAAGTGAAAAAGGTACTATTCACTATAGCCAGTCGGGTGGGACCCACACGATGTCCCCGAAAAAGGTCGGGCGAACTGCACCATCGCAATGCTCTCGAAAAAACAGGTCAAAAGCACTACTCACTTGATCGGAACAGATATCTAGAGAAAAGGATACGCTCCGGCTTACCGCACACAAGCGGTACCACACAGGACCTACACCCCGGTCCCGAAGCGCTGCTAACGGGTCACACCATTGCGATCCTCTTGAAAAAGTTCCCAAGATGGACTATTCACTTGTCCAAAATGGTTTCCTGGGGATAGAGATGGGAAATCACCGTCAACGCCCAAACGGCCCTCATGGGGCCCACACCATAATGCCGAATTAGAGCGGGTGGATGGCACCATTGCAATCCCCTCGGAAAAACATCCAGAATCGACTGCTCGCACGCCCCGAACGGATGCCCGATGAGAAAGTCACTAAACGCTGCTCACAGCTCAAAAGACGGCTTGTGAGGCCCAAACCTTATCTCCGACTTCAAAGCCCGAAACCACCCTGGAAAGCTTTACCCCGGCGCCGGGGTCCCAATGCTACTGACAGTGCACAAAATGGACGTCAGACGCATCTGCACCATCCAAAACATGATCCCCTGGAGAAAACGCCAAACCACTTAAAGACGCGTCCCGCCTCAGAGGCCCCTCATTTTAGGAATTACAAATTCCCGAAACCATCCCAAAAATTCCACCTTGACAAGAGGTCTGCGCTTCCACTAACGACATGCCAAACGGACACTCGTAGCAAAAAATACGGGCATCCGAAAACTGAGGGGGCAAGCCCATCGGGCTGCACCGGCCTAGACCGGCCGGTCCGCCTGACCTGGGTCGGCCCACGGTTTGGCCTCGCGGGCCGGCTGTGAACCCTCGGTCCACTGCTTCCCCTGACCAGCCTTGAGGCCGGTCATTTTTCTTCCACGTAGAGACCCGCATACAGCGGGTCTCTGTCTCTCGAGCGGGATCACGTGCCGCGACCTCGGCTGCTGCGTCAACCGGCCGGCACAGCCGGCCGGTCCTCCTGCTCTGCGGCCACGCCGACACCGCCCCACGCTCCCCGATCGCTCCGACACCCGCGTCCTTCACCCTCACCGAATCCCGCACAGCTGGCCGACCTCCACTGCCGCGGAACCAAGGGACGTCGCCGCCTGGTCCCTGTCGCGCCGCCACTACGTCTCGCCGAAGAACCTAGAACCGCCAGAAAAACCCAAAACCCGTGAACTTCGCCGGAAGTTTGCGAACACTTAGGGACTCAGATTTTAAATCTGAGAATTGCCTTGGGGAGCTCAGGATGAGTACTACGGAAATATGTTCTTTGATCGATGTTTTTATTGGGAATCAAAAATAAAAATTGGGATCAAAGTAGGTGCGGGAAATTAAAAATGAACCGCACAATCCTACCTCTTGGGCGTTGCCCGGAGATTTGCCGCAATCCGTTGGATCTGCACCTCGACAGAGAGGAAGAGGTGATGGAGGATAGCTTCTTGGCTGGGAGATCCTTCCACCAGGAGGTGCCAAACTGAGGAGAGAGGTGTGGTGAGCGTTTAAATAAGTAAAAATTAATTAAAATTTTAATTAAGTTAAACCCCCGATTTAACCAGCAACCCAAACACTCGACGGGGTTGAAGTTAAGACTCCCCTAGGGTGAAAACCACACCCCCGAGCACAACAGCGGTCTCATAATTTTAATCTGAGGCTCCGTTCAAAAGTTATTACCCTCAACGCCCGATGCCACCAAATTACAAAAATGCCCCTGGGGTCATTTTTCATAGACGGCCTGCACCCACGAGACTTATACCCCTCTTGGGGTAAACATCACATTCTGAACTCAAAGGTGCCCTTGGTTTTCCAATACGATCCACCGTTTAAGAGATACTTGATTTAAGCCGTTAAATGAATAAATTAATTATTTAATTTATCTATTTCATGTTCTGAAAACGAGCGAGCGGTCCAAACGTCCCGTGCCGACAAGTTTTATGTCATTCATAGGGTAAATTCCCAATTCCAGACCCATCCGTACACTTGGATCTCTGATCTGAAGAACTGTTTAGGAGTTATCCAATTTATTTGGCGTTTCCAGTGTGAACGCACTGAAAATTTAATTCCGGCCACACCAGGGCTCAGAATCGCACGCCGTCTGAACGCGCTGCTCTGGAATAATATCACGAATATTCCAAAGTCTTTTATAGAAAAAATCAGGTTCTTACATCATTACCTCTTTCAAGATTTTCATCCCCAAAAAGAAAAACCCGGGAAAAACTCAGGGTACCAAGCCCACTCTTGGCTCTCCCGTACCCAAAAGAACTCTTGCACAGTTCTGCATCACCACACACAGACCAAAGGATTTGATCCGTTCACGCGAGGTATGAAATTTCCGATGACGTGCATAGGATCACACACACATCTTTCTAGGTAAACCAGGCCAGAGACATCGTGCACCCACTCCAGACTATGGGGTTTGGGCAAGGTGGTAGGGAACCTCACCATCCCTTCGCTCGGTCTCAAATGGCCCGAAGGCTCTCGGGGGTAGCTCACCCCCCCCCCCCAACCGAACCCCTACGTCGCACGCCGCGACTGGAATCACGGCCTGCACCTGGAACAAGGCCCGATGATTCCCTCCATCAGAATATCTATATGGTAAAACACCCAAGGTTATCTGGTCACACAAGATTTCACAGTCGGCGTACCACAACCAAGACTCTCTTACATGCTCGAAAGGAGAAGGAGTCAACACTATCTACTATAGAAAACGGTCACATGCCTTCTTCCTTACCAACACAGGGTTACACTGACACCCCATGCCACCCTGGTAAAAACCCAAGCAAGGATCAGGGAGAAAAAGCATTTCACACACAGAGCCTAACAATTCTACTAAAAAAGTTAGAAGAGCTGGACAACGTAATTCTTATCACCTCATGCTCTGCAGGATAGTAGACATCCAAAGATCGCGGTTGTCCACGGTCCCAACCGTCAGCTTCCGGATCCTGACGTGGACCTCCTAGTGGTGATGGGAAGACCTTGTAAGTTCATACTACACTACATGCTCCTCCCGCTCCTCTGATAGCACCATCTCTCGGGGCGCTACTTCGATAACGGCGCTGCCCCTGCCACGGTGGTGCACCTGCTGCCTACCCGAAGCTCTCTGCATGCTTGGTCAGGTAGTCCCGTGCTAGGTGACCTCGCCCATCGCAAGCATAGCACCGACTCTCTTTGGGCTGCACCAGTGTCCTCCGGCGCCACTGTGGTGTACGACCATGCCACTGAGTCCAGTTGTCATAAAACCACCTACGTCGAGGTTCTGCTTGCCGACTCCCGTTAGCTGCAGTAGACGTCTCAGCTCCGACGTGCCTGATGCCACCACCAACTCTAGAATGTGACGGGAAGCTCTCTGTCACCAGCGCCTGCTCTAGGACCCCGACATATGTGGAAATTATCAAGGGTACTATGACAGCACAAATATATCGGTGGAGACCCTTGTCAAGCTTCCGTTCTCGGATGTTGTCATCATGGACCAAATCCAAGTAAAAGCATGCACGGTCTGCGAAAATAGCCACGTAATCGGCCACCGTCATCGCTCCCTGCTGAAACTGTAGGAGCTCCTGATTCCGAACGGAGCATAAGCACGAGGGAAAAAAATCCTCATAGAAAAACAACAGAAAGTCGCCCCATGAAAGTGACGACTCGTCAAGAGACTGAGTCACCAGACTCCACCAACGCCAAGCTGCACCACGGAAAAAGGATGGTGGCTAAAGCCATCATAAGACCTGTCGGTGTCTGTACAAGCCTGAAAAGGAGAACCACTGTCTCCAGGCAAACCTCTGCTGCCTGAGGGTCTGGCTCACCACTGAATCTCAGCGATCCCTGTCACTGGAACTCGTGGAGTGCGCTAAACCTGCGCTCAAACTCTACCTGCTCTGTTGAGGCTATCTGCTACTCAACATGTGGGAGTGCTGCTACCGGCCCACCCAGAGAAAGGGTCTCGAATAATGGGTCATGGACTGAGGCCTCGTAGCTCACAAGGTCATCGTCATGCCCCAAAGCTGGTTTCTTGGATGGCTGTCTTCGCGGAGACATCCTCAATATTATCAAGGAGTGCCGCGGTCAGATGAGAATTTATGTATATACCAATAAAAACTATGGGGAGCTGACTCAAAAAGGACAGTCAAAGACTTAATCCTATGTGATGCACCAACCAAATTTTTTCTGCAACAAGTATCTCAGCATGCCGAGCCGACAAGCGGGTTATCATGGTCCTAGTGAATGGATACGTCGGCCGCCGCACCATCACTGGACTCCCTGGCCAGAGAGACACTTTCGAGACACGTTAACACGGTTTCCCTAAATCTCAAGCAATTCCTTTTAGGGATGTCTGAACAACATCACAAGGAATGAACCGCCTCTGATACCACTTACTCACGACCCGACCCTACCCGGGATCGAGCCGCAACTACCCCAAGCCCGCCTCCATAGGCCAGGGGCTGGCGACCAGCGCCGAAGGCACAAAAACTCGTGGAGGCATTTTCCTGAGTACCTGTACACACACACGCATCACACTCAATGAAAAAGTGAAAAGTAAAAGAAAGGAAAAGCTGGAAAGAAGGGAAATTGCTATATATATATAAACCATAGATGTGCATCGACCTCTAAACAGTATAAAGTACAATCTGAAGTTAAACTGAAAAGAAAAGGGGAAAAACACGCGCCCAACCAAAAAGTTCCACAACCCGGCAACAGGTAAAACAACAGTGAATAGCTGGGAGGGTCCCACACCTGGAACCCGAAAACGACCACCGCACGTGGTCCAAGCTCTCATCTCCTATGCTCCTTTGACGTCATGACCAACCTGTTCGTTGTCTGCAAGGGCACACCAAGTGCTGGCAAATCCCAAGCAGGGGTGAGTATAAAAATACTCAGTAGGATACCCTAAAGGCTCGAGGGAGAAACAAAGGAGGTACCAAAGGGTGAGCTGTAGAGAGAACAGGAAAATTAAAGGAGTACAACCGAGAGAGCAGTAAAGAGTAACAACTAAACCCAATGATAGAAAGGTAGAAGACTCGTCCTAACACAAGGATCTAGGAACGGTGAGAAGATGAACTTCTCGTCGAGCTTTAACTGCCTATAGCAGGAGAGTAGACTCGTCCAACCATGAGAAGCTAGACGCGGAAAGCATGTGGCATACCCCTTGCGTCTTCACCTCTCCTGGAAGGGGAGCAACCAAACCCAAGAAGTGGGTACCAGGACAAGGTATATACAAATCCATATGCTCTATCAAGAAGCTCGAACAAGACCATAAGGGGATCTCCATCCCGTAGCTCAACCCAAGAAAATTGATTCACCAACAGTCCTAGAAGTAAACACCATCGATTCCCAGCATCCCACATGTCGGCCCCGAGCTACAAGTTAGGGGCCTCAAACCACCGCACCTCGACAATATCCACTTTGGGCGGCACTGACTCGCCCGCACGGTTTTAGGTTGCGTCACAAGGACGTGTCTTGATGGGGGAAAGCACCCCCTCATACTTGAGAGTTCTTGGTTATGTCAAGCCACACCTCGTGACTACCCCACGGTCAAGAGGTCTCCTCAAAGTCAAGGCTGTTCCATCACTGACACGTACAACCAAGGGTCCCGCTCTGGTGATAACGGAGGAATGCCACAGACTAGTCTAGTAGAAAGGGCTGAGTCTGGAATGTCAACGAGTGTCCCACTACCCAGCCCTACTGGAGGGTAATTCATAATATGATATCAGGTGACCCACTGCCCAGCCCTTCTGGAGGATAAACCTTAATACATCATCAGGTGACCCACTGCCAAGCCATGTTGGAGGGTAGACCTGGAATAAGTCAACAGGTGACCCATTGCCCAGCCCTGCTTGAGGGTAAACCTTAATACATCATCAAGTGACCCACTGCCCCACCCTACTGGAGGGTAGTCCTGGAATAAGTCGACGGGTGACCCCCTTCCCAACCCTGCAGGAGGCAAAACCCGGAACCAATCTACAGGCGACCCACTGCCTAGCCCTGTTGGAGGCTAAACCTGAATCAAGAAGATGAGTGAACCACTTCCCAGCCCTACTAGATGGTAGACCCTCGAGATTCATTGGGTGTCCCACTGCCTAGTCTCTACTGGAGGTTAAACCCTAAGAGTGTCAGATGACCCACTACCGAGTCTCTGCTGGAGGGTAAACCCTAGAAGTGTCGGGTGACCCACTTCCCAGTCTCTGCTGGAGGTTAAACCCTAGAAGTTAGTGGGAAACCCAATGCACAGTCTCTACTGGAGGGTAAACCTGAAGAAGTCGATGAGCGACCCACTACCCTGTCTCTACTGGAGGGTAACCCTGGAACTGCTCTGGCCATCCCTACTGGATAGTACACCACTGGCCAACCGAACATGGAGTAGATATCATGCATCCACCCGAATCTGGAGCAAAACAAGGGGAAACAACTCAACTATGCTAATCTAAACCATCGAGCACAGATCCATTGGAAAAACTCAACCCCGCTGGCCAAAAATTGAGAATCGAAGGACCCTCTACATCGTGAGAGGTCAAAAGTACGCAAAGCAGAACACGACACACACATGTGGCCCACACGACGTGTGGCCCCATGTAAACCCCAACCGAACGCACAAACGTTCTCAGGTACAAACAACAACATGTACCTCCAAGCGTTCCCGTATACTTTCAGAGTATACCACATTCCAGCCCAAAGGCTATCATGCACACGGCACCCGATGTCAACGCGAAGGTGTAACGTATCAACTCCAACCAGCCACCTTAATGGCTGAGACACAGCCAACGAAATATCTTCAAGCATTTACATCACTCACATGGGAGTGCACGCGATTAGATGCAAAGGGTCCACTACAAACATGGTAGAAGAACTACCACCAGGGCACCTTCACATTTCCCCATTTAATAAGATTGCGCAAGAGGCTCTGCACGCCTGAACGGATTACACCGTTGTAATCCTCGCAGAAAAACATGTGAGATAGACTACTTACTCGCCTGAAACAGTCAACCGGTGAAAATGGTACTATTCACCATAACCAACTCGTGTGGGGCCCACCCCAATATCCCAAAACTGAACAAACGGATCACACCACTGTGATCCCCTCGAAAACAAACACGGGATTGACTACTAAATTTCCCAAAATGGACACCCGGTGAAAAAGGTACTATTAACCGTAGCCAGTCGGGTGGGACCCACACGACGTCCCCGAAAAAAGGTCGGGCGAACTGCGCCATCGCAATGATCTCGAAAAAACACGTCAAAAGCATTACTCACATGAGCGGAATGGATATCCAGAGAAAAAGATACGTTCCGACTTACCGCGCACAAGCGGTACAACATGGGACCTGCACCCCGGTCCCGAAGCGCTGCCAACGGATCACACCATTGAGATCCTCTCAAAAAAGTACCCATGATGGACTATTCACTTGTCCAAAACGGTCTCCCAGTGATAGAGATGGAAAATTGCCGTCAACGCCCAAACGGCCCTCATGGGGCTCGGACCATAATTATGAATTAGAGCGGGCGGATTGCACCATTTCAAACCCCTCGGAAAAACATCCAGAATTGACTGCTCGCACGCCCCGAATGGACGCTCAATGACAAAGTCACTAAACGATGCTCGAAGCTCAAAAGACAGCTCGCGGGACCCACACCTCATCCACGGCTTCAATGCCCGAAACCACCATGGAATGCTTCGCCCAGGCGCCAGTGTCCCAATTCTGCTGACGGTGCTCAAAACGGACGTCAGACGCGTCCGCGCCGTCCAAAACAAGATCCCCCCGGAGAAAACGCCAAACCACTTAAAGACGCGTCCTGCCTCCGAGGCCCCTCGTTTAGAGAATTAAAAATTCAAGAAAACATCTCAAAAGGTCCCCCTTGACACAAGGTCCGCGCTGCCGCTGACGTCACACGAAACAGACATCCGTAGCAAAAAATACGGGCGTCCGGAAGCTGAGGGGGCAAGCACCTTGGGCTGGACCGGCTGGTCCGCCCGACCTGGGCCGGCCCGCGGTTCGACAGCGCGGGCCAGTTGTGGACCCTCCGTCCACTATTTCCACCAACCGGCCTTGAGCCCGATCATTTTTCTTCCACGTGGAGACCCGCATACAACGGGTCTCTGTCTCCCAAGCGGGGTCGCACATCGCGACCCCGGCTGTTGCGTCAACCGGCCGACACAGCCGGCCGGTCCTCCTGCTCCGCGGCCGCGCCTGCCCGCGCTGACACCGCCCCATGCTCCTCGATCGCGCCAATGCCCGCCGTCGTTGCCCTCACCGAAGCCCGCTCGGTTGGCCAACCTCTGCTGCCATGAAACCACAGGACGCCGTCTCTTGGTCCCTGTCGCGCTACTGCTAGGTCTCGCCGAAGAACCCAGAACCGCTGTAAAAACCAAAAACCCGCGAACTTAGCCGGAAGTTTGCGAACACGTCGGGAGTCGGATTTTAAATTTGAGAATTGCATTGCAGAGATCGGGATGATTACTACTCAAATATGGGCTTTGATCGATGTTTTGACAGGGAATCTAAAATTAAAATTGAGATCAAAGTAGGTGCGGGAAATTAAAAACGAACTGCACAATCCTACCTCTTTGGCACTGCCCGGAGCTTCGCCACGATCCGTCGGAGCCGCGCCTCTCTGGAGAGGAGGAGGTGATGGAGGAGACATTCTTGGATTGGAGATACATCCGATAGGAGGTGAAAAAACGAGGAGAGAGGTGGGGTGAGGTTTTAAATAAGTAAAAATTAATTAAAATTTTAATTAAGTTAAACCCCTGATTTAACCCGCAACAGAAACCCTCGACGGGGTTGAAGTTGAGCCTCCCCTAGGGTAACCATCACCTCCCGAGCACAACGGCGATATCAGAATTTTAATCTGAGGCTCCATTCAAAATTTATTACCCTCAACGCCTGATGCCGCCAAATTACAAAAATGCCCCCGGGACTATTTTTCCCAGACGGCCCGCGCCTGCGGAACTTATACCCATCCTAGGGTAAACGGCACATTCCGAACTCAACTGTGCCCTCGGTTTTCCAATCCCAGCCACCGTTTAAGAGATACTTTATTTAAGTCATTAAATGAATAAATTAATTATTTAATTTATCCGTTTCACGTTCCGAAAGCGAGCGAGGGGTCCAAACGTCCCGCACCGACAAGTTTTATGTCGTTCCTAGGGTAAAAACCCCATTCCAGGCCCATCCGTACACTCGGATCTCTGATGTGAAGCACCGTTTAGGAGTTATCCCATTTATTTGGTGTTTCCAGTGTAAACACACTGAAATTTTAATTCTGGCCACATCGGGGCTCGGAATCGCACGATGTCTGAAGGCGCTGCTCTGGAATAATATCACGAATATTTAGAAGTCTTTTATAGAAAAAACTGGGTTCTTACATAGGGAGACAGATTCCTAAAGGGGTATTACAACCACTACCCATACCATTATGGAAGGGGGAGTATCATTATATACTTTTTCCCTGATCTCTAATAAACATATAACAGAAATAAGAAAATATGAGTTATAGTGGGCCGTCTAACCAATAATGTAAATTTTATCAATATTTAGGAAAATTTTTCTCTTGAAAAAAATTCCATGATATATGTAACGTAATTAGTAATGTTTTATGGAGTGTCATATTTAATTATTTCTGATCCTGACCCATGGATAACATCCAAATTATGGATACGTATTCACCATACATTGAATACTCAATTAAATTTCCATACAACCTATCATCCTCAAACTATTAACCAATCTGAATGGACTCTTAAAACACTGAAGGAAATGATGAGAGTATACTAAATGGAATCTAAAGGTGGATGAGAACAATATCAATCATTATTTGAGTTCACATACAATAATATCTTCAATTATATTAACCAAATGTAACCATATAAATCTCTATATTGAAATTCTATAGAAATCCTACTTGCGAGGAGAAATTTGGAGAGAGATATCTTCTTGGGACTGATATTGTGGAAGAGACAACAGAAAAGGGTTAGGCCATCAAACAACACATAATGACTACTCCGAGTTGGTTGAAGTGCTATACTAAAAACCATCTTTGGGACTTATATTTTTATGTTACTAACAAAGTCATACATTAAATTTGAACTTGTAATAGAGTGACGAGGTTTAGGAAGAAATGGAAGATCAACCATAGGTATGTTGGCCCCTTTAAAATCCTTGATCGCATAGGAGTAGTGGCATATCAACTAGTAATTAAACCAAACCTAGAACAACTTTATGATGTTTTCCAAGTATCTATCTTAGAGAAGTACATACCAGACCATTAACCTGTACAAAATCTAGAGGTGGTAAAACTGGAACATGATCTCTCTTATGAGTAGCAGTAGGTGAATATATTGGACCATAGAGACATGGATCTATGAAACATGAATACTTAACTCATTAAAGTGTTGAGGAGGAAAAAAATGAAGAATCCATGTAGTAACTAGGGGAAGTAATGAGGAAAAATTTTCCACACCTATTCTCAATAGAGGGAACAATATTAAATTTATGTGATGAAATTTATTAAGTGGGGAAGAATATAATTACCCATATTTTTTAAATGGAAACTGTTTCCCAAAAATGTTTGTTATATAATATTAAACCTAAAAAACTACATCTCATTAATAATGAGGATAATATATTTGAAAAAGTGACCATTGGGTTGTAACCATTATATAATGTTTTTTGAATTACGACTCTAGGTCAATATTACAATTGGTCAATGTGACCGTTTGAAATTATACTCTTAATAATAATTTTAAAAATATAGTTACTGTTATAAATAGAGATGCTAATGGATAATTAATTCAGAACTGAGAAATGATGGTCTCATCCATTAGAGCCATGCCATATGAATCCCATTTTAAAGAACATGAAAGGGAGGTAGAGTCATTGTGCTTAATTGTTTACAAATAACAAGGTGATATTCAATATGTGAGGGTTGAACGATATCGCCTATGGGAGAGGATCATGTATGTGGAAATGACCACTCGGTTGACGTTATATGAGCCACCCAAATAATCTATCACCATCACACACCTTGCCATTAGATCATGTGTGGTCATTATAATGGGTTATATATCGAGGCATTAGTTACTCAATGTATAATTAATTTTAATAAATAACACTAGTATTCCATCAATTCTGATTTGAGAGAAGTTTTTCAAGAAAATATAAAAATATTGATAAATTGATTTTTTGGATAGAAATTCCACTTTTCAGAAATGATATAATTATTGTAATAAATTATTTTATTATGAATAATTATTATTTTAATGATATAGTGTGACTAAAAAACTCGTATTTACTTCTAAATGATAAAATAATTTTTTTTGAAGTGTCTGAAATTTCACTATGCATTTTCTATTTGAAAATATTTTTAATAAATAAATATTTTCATTGTAAAAAGTTAAAAATATCATATAAAAGTAATTATTATGATGAAATAAATATATTTTTGGAAATTAGCATGTCAAATTTTGGTTAGGATGAAATTATGATAATGTTTTAAAATACTATAGTTTTTTAATGAATAGTAATAATAGAGTTTGTGTTTGGGTACGTGTAATGGAATTATAATGATTTAATATGTAATATCAAACTATGAAACACTATATTGGATTAAAATAAAATAATAGGTGTCTCAATTGGTGAATAACATGGGAAAATACAATGGTCAAGCCAATGGTTTTGAATTTTCCACTACTCAGGTGTCCAAGGAAAATAATAAAAAAATCATCCCATTATGATATAAATAGACAGAAATTTATCAATTTACATTAACTGAAAATTAATTATCACAAAATATATGATAGTTTTTATTAAAAAAGTGTCCTACCAAGGTTTCCTCAATCCCATAGTGTCCCAATCTTCGATTTTTAGGATTTACTCTTCAAGGTAACATAAATCTTTACATCTATTTTACTTTGAAGTTCTCATTTAATGAGGTATGTATTCCAAAGATACAAAATATTTTATTATTATTATTTTATTCTATAACATCAATATATGACGTTTCTTTTATTAATGGGAGAACATTTTCCCTCCTCTATTTAATGTTATCTGAAAACATGTTTTATACCCATTATGTTGATGAATGTTTTTCTAAATATTTATCTTGATTTTTAATGAAGTTATCTTTTTTAATTTAGTGAGTAATGAAACAAATTTATTTCCCATGTGTATTTACGTTGATATAATAAGTATTTAATTTAATATGGGATTAATCTACATGAGACCCTCTTTCATTGGTTAATAATGACATAAAGATCATGTATTTAACAATTTTTTTAAAACACAATGATTTTGATATGAAGCTCATTTCATTTATTATCCACATGTTATTTATGAAATTTTTTATTAATATATATGTGAATAAAACTAATTAAAACATTTTAAGGTTGTTCCCAGATAGTGCTTCAATGAATTGGGTAAATAATTTAATCCCTATAGATAACAAGTTTTATGATACCTTTGTGAATAATCTTGGTAATTGTTTTGATACCTCAGTTATTAACCTTGTTGATATGCCTATGAAAATATAAATTATATATTTTAACCAAACATACAAGTTTTTATTCATTTTATTTCTTTATTATATGTATAAGGCCCCGGTCTTAAACCTTACTTAATATTGAATTAAATGTATAATTCACATTGAGGATCTTTTCAGGTTTAGAGTTTTAGAGAATTAGGAAATAACTATTACATCTCAAAAGATTACAAAGTAGAAACTTCTACTAAGTTTCCATAAAATAAAAACTCTTAAAAAGAAACATGTCTAGTTCCATGTTTTAGGTATCATGACTTTCCTTTGATCCCATCCTTGACCCTATTCCACGTTATGTCCTGTAAAAAAGATTTCAAAAACTTGGGATTAGCATAAAAAGCTCAGTAAGGGATACACAAAGAATAAAAACTGTTAGTTTTTCAAAACAACAAGTAAACCATGTATACTTCAACAAAGTAATAATTTTCACCTTTTCTAAGTAGTAAAAAAACTCTTCACTGAAAATAAGTTCATTACTTACCCTTATGTAACCAAAATATTACCATAAAACCCATATAAAGATCACATAACATATAAAGGTAACTTGGGAGATAAACATACTTAAGTGGAATAACCATAAGGTTGAATTCCACACATATCACTTAATAGAATATCCATTCGGCCAACATCCATACATACTTAATGGAATATCCATACAGCCGACTTCCATACCCAATGCATTGGAGGTTATAACGTAACCACCCGTCCTGGTATTCACAGCACCACCCGTCATATGGTTTATCACGTAACCACCCATAAAATGTCCAAGTACCATTATAAAATTATAACACATAAAACCAACATAAAATAATGATAAAATTTCCACATTTCAATCACCATATATCATTTAAATATATTGACATAATAGAATCCTTTATCAAAACCATTTTCAATACCAAAATACAAAAAAAGTATATGGTATTTATTTTATTTCAAAAAACATTACGGCTTGTTGAGGAAGCCAAAGATCAAATAATACTCACGGCGGCGGGAAAGGTTGTTGTCACCGCGTACGTAAAAAGAAACATTACTTTTTGTCGTTTAGTAAAACACTTCGTAGAAAAAAGATTCATTTTGAATAAATGTATAAGTCAAAGGGGTTTATACACCGTATAAAATAATGTTGTGTATAAAACAAAATATGCCTCAATGAATGGAGATTGAGACGAAGACCCTTACAAAGATGGTATCCTTGGTTTAAGGATAAATCAATTGAATAATTATGTGTGACAAACTAATACACCAAATATAAGCAGATATTAAGTGTAAAACAATCATAGGTTATTCACACATATTCATAGAACGACATATTCAAGGAGTACAAGTTTATCCCAAAGAATCAAATTTGGGTTAAAAAGTTCCCTTGCAAAAATTTGACTCCCAAATGGCGTCACATCAAAATTCAGAAAAAGAGTTGATGAGAGATAAAAATGGTATCTCATCACATAGACATAAAATTTAGATCAATAAGGATATAGAAGAACATATCTCAACATAATATTATGTGAATTAAAATACATAACAAAAGAAGTCTTTTACAAAAAGAGGAGGGTGAAAGGTTCCCTTACCGACATGGGTATCTTTCGAGACATGCACCCCGCGAAAGAAGGACAATACAATATTGATGTAAATACTCATAAATGAAATTATATTACACAATGAGAAAAATAATGGGTAGTACATACACCACTCAAAGGAAATTGTGGCAGATGTAGCATAAATCTCACGGGAATAAAAGTGAGATGAAAAGTCCCTTACGAATACTCGGCAGCCTAACGACGCCACTTAAAACTTCCAAAATTTATTGATGAGATCAAATAGAGTATCTCGTCATATTACAATAAAATTTACTTCAATATGAATATAAAATAACATACCCCATCCTAACAAAGAGGAGATTAAAATAAGTGACAAAAAGGAGAGTACTTAAAATGAAAGAGAGAGGTTAGATCTCTTACGAAAATTCGGCAGCCTAACGGCGCCACCAAAACTTCCAAAATGGATTGATGAGAGAGAATAGGGTCTCTCGTCATATGAAAAATAAAAATTACAGTAAGAGTAACATAGAAGAACATCCCAATAAAAAGAAAGATGAGCTTTAAAAGGAATGACATAAAAGAGTGTACTTAAAAAGAAAGAGAGGAGTAAGATCCCTTACCTCGGGTCCGACTTGACTCAATAGTTCTTTAACATCCTAAATAATAAACATGAGTTAATTAATATTTGCTTAAGAACCTTTTTCAAGTTAATTATTCCTTTTATATCACTTATTTCTATGTTATAAACATTATGTAATCATTTAAGTTAATAATGTTTGTTTTGTCGATATTTGGTTCTTAATTAGAAAGTGGACTTCTTACAATTACATGTTGTTCATGTGGTAAAAGGTTCTTTATATCAAGAATGACATTCCTGATTTGGATATAATATATATCATATATATCTAGAATATACATATATTTATAATATCACATAATCATTTAGAGGTAAGAAATGAAATGCACCGTTCATGGAGACGGTAAGCCGTACGTACGCATGAATGCTACTTTCATTTCCTTGTCATATTAATGGAACTAAAACTAAATGAGAGGTATGTATATTTTAATTCCAGAATTATATTAATCATTTATATGTATCATTCATCATATATATCCATTATATACATGTACTTATAATATTACATTACATTTGGGGATAAGAAATGAAATGCACCGTTCATGGAGACGGTAAGCTGTACGTATGCATGAACGATACTTTCATTTCTATCTCATACTTTAATGGAAAGAAATAATAATGATATAGAGGTATATTATAATTCCAGTATAACATCATATATAATAACATTAAATCCATCCTTTATATGTCCCACGTATGGCATTAACGAATCACATTACTTTGAGGGGGCGGTAGTCCGCACTTTCTTAAATGAAGATATCGCGTTTACCAATAATGGAAACCATAAAGGTATTCCCAAAATGAAAAATACATAAGCTTAAGGAAAACATAAGCATATTATATATCATATATAAATATAGTGTCATCTTAATGGCCAACTTTGAAGGTGTTATATGAGTGTTTAACAATCATCGTTTCGTGAGCCAGAAATTCGCCATCCACGGAAACAGTAAGTTCTTTAACCATTAGATGTAGGTGTGTGTAAGTTCAGCTCGAATACTTCTTATAACAACATCCTAGTATATTGAAGATACTTTATTTGTTACAAAATAAATTAATAAAATGAGTTTAGGGGGTTGGAGAGGCAAAATAAAACAAAAGGACTCAAGTGAACACATTACCTTAAATTCGGTTAACACCCTTTGTTTTTAGCTCAAAGGATTCCTTGGGAAGACTTCCGCCCAAAGTGAGGCTTCCAAGAGTAATATAGGAAAGTGGAGAGACAAAATGGGAAGGGGTTGGTCGAGCCAAAGGCTTTGGGAGTGTGGGTACGGAGGTAGAGGTGGGAGCCTTTTATAAGAGGGGAGGAGGGGCACTCTTGGAAGGTAAAGAAAAGTCACTTTATTTTAAAATGATATTCGGATTTAAGAGGTCCCAAATTGATATAATTCGAGGATAAGGTGATAAGGGTTCTAAATCCACTCATACAATAAGTTTTGGACATGTGTAGGTCTTATATATTACATTATCTTTCTATTTTATTTAAATCGTTAAATAATGAGGTCATCGCTGCATCATCATGATGTCATAAATAATTTAATTTATTTAACGTCTAAAAATTATAAAAAAACTACTATGATGTATGAAATCTTTTTATCTTTCCAATGACTGTTTATAGTCAAAAATATGATTTGTATAACCCCATGTAAAAATTGTTTTAGTAAAACATCTCATGTTTGTGTCATTTTTTACTTTAACATTAAATAAAAAGATACTTATGTCATTTTCCAACCAAAGTGGCTCCATGGGGTCCCCAAGTTGACCCGTGGATTGTCTTGAACGGCCATGACACATCCAATGAGGGTAGGACATGTGTCTAGGTCCTTTAATTTTATTAAAACATTATTCTTACCTTAAACTATAGTAATTACCTCTAATCGCGATTAAAAACATAATAAGTTACTATTCACCAAAAAATTATTTTAATCCCATTGAAAAACATTTTACTTCTTAATGACAACCATTTATGTCAGATTTTTGAAATTCAAAACACAAAGGAGGAAAAATTTCATTTAGAAGGAAAATCAGTTTTTATAAGTACCACTTAGTGGTTTCACTATTCATCAAAAATTGATGTTTTTCAGAAAATTACCAAAAATTCACCCTAAGCTATATTTGATATTCCGAAATCAAAAATGATGTCTATTTTAAAAAATTCAAAACATATAAGTTTTATTAATTAATTTAATAATTAATTCCTGCTGTCAAAAGAAATAACGTGTTTTTATGAAACAATAAGTATCAAAAGATTGACAGTAGTTTAAGTCCAATTTCAAAGTGAAATTAATTCCAATGACCACTATTGTATTAAATGGTTAAAATATATTCTAATTTCAATTTAAAACCAATTCAAAAGATAATCTAATCATATAAATAAATTATATTAAAAAGAGGTTTTGAATTAAAATACAACATTTTTCCCTATTCATTAAAAATGGAACTTTTTTGGAAAAATACCAAAAATTTACACAAAGTAAATTTTGATGTCCCGATTCTAAAGAAGAGTTATATTTTGTCAAATATGACACATAATATTGTCAAAAATTGGATTTAAAAGATGTTCGCCATCAAATGGCGTTTAATCGACCTTTTAAAGAATATTAGAATGTTTACGCTTAAAATTGGACTCATTCGCATTTTTAATTCCTCTAACATTTATTGTAAAATGTAAAGAATATTTGACAAACATATATAATCATTTTGTAGTTAGTTCTGTTCATTCCCGCCATTACAACGGCTAGACGTTAACTACTATTTAAAAAAATATTATTTTATTATTAGAGTGCAATGTAAGATTCCCAAGAAACTCGTTGTTGCGTGTTGGGTACTCCATCGAGCATATCATTCCCTTTAAAGTAATATTAATAATTTATTAACAAATATGGATAAATATAAAAATGTCATATTATTTATTTACCCGGGGTGTTACATCCTTCCCCCCTTTTGGGAATTGCATCCTCACAATTTTAAAATTGAGCTTGGAATCATCCTTGAAAGTCCCACATCGGAACAAGAGTCGGTAAAACAATCACTTTAAAATAAAGAAAGATAAGTATAGAGGTCACCCGAGTTAACCCATAATAGGATTCCGTGTAGGAAAACATGGACATGTAAGAAAAAGAAAAGGGTCATGTTCTTGAGGGAGAGTGATAGTAAACATGTCTAGGAGAAAGTTAACCATAAGAAAATCACAAACTTGTGATGGGTTAAACGGTATTCGATTCCCCGGTAGGGAAAGTTAATAGAAAACATTTTTGTTTTAAGTTAAATTTTATTGAAGAATTTATTCATAAAGAAAACATAATCACTTATCATGTTGACTTTCAACTTTTACTAGATTCCTTAATCAAACTCATATTTTTTTCAAAAGACGAGTATTTAAGAACACTTGTTCGCATTAAGAGTACTATAATCAACTTCTAGAGAATCACCTAATCCACCAAAGAGAACTATATACTTCCCATGTCTTTAGGCTTTAACCAAAACCAAAACCAAAAAGGTTAGTACAAGGTCAGATAATCCAGAAAAGGATAACCCTTTAAAAAGAAAATCTATGCTTAATCTCCAAAATTTGTCCAACAAAACCCAATGTCCAACGAGGACTATTCGATAAAAAAATTGTCCATAAAATACATCAAAGTAAACCAAACTAATATTGAAACCCAAATATTTGAAGGATTTAGTCGCATAGTCTTCCAAGGTACAAATTAACACCTATCTCCAAATAACATCAGTTACTCTTAAAGTCACATATTGAAAAGTAATTAACCTAATCACATATACTCCATTATAGGTTAATAATTTTCCTAAATAACCCAAAATAAACTTAATCTTAATTCATAAAATCATATAATTAAAAAGAATCAGTCAAACTAACCAGGGACTTCACGTAGTCTAGTGGTAGGCAATAAATACCTGTCGCACTTTGGTTGTGGGTTCGATTCCCGTAGCTTTATCCGACGCGACGGGTTGTCACACGGTCTGTGTGTTGTCCTTTTTCCAAAACTATATAATTCTCAAATCATTCCCCAAAAAGAGATAAAATCATCAAAAATAACTATAACATAATTTAACCTCAATTTTATCTCAAGCCTTTCACTTCCATCATAACATATAGTAACCCATAATTACCTCAAAAGTAAGGATCATATAAACCCAAATAGTTCTTTATAACTATGTCCACAAAAGAAAAGATAACTATTCCTTGAATAAAATTGTCATATATTAAACATCAGTGTCACACATACTATAAAAAGTCTTCTAATGTACCCCATCATCAAAAGACACTTAATACTCTTAAGAATTTCACCATTACTCTTGAAGCCCTTATATGTTGACTTCTTACTCATTCAACATTCTTCATGATCCATTAACCATTCCTTTCCAAATTATTCTGAAATACTTCTTTCTTACAAAAAAAATCATGAATCATATCCTAAGATTCCAAAATAGAAAACAAAAGTTAATAAATAATCCATACCTTTGATTGGTCATTGTTAGTTTCTTCATCCTCAATCGGAATGGAATTAGGTATTGGTAAACAAGTATTTGTATGATCTTGGTGATCCCATTCATGAAACTCTTTCATATGACATGTGTTTGCATAATGACCATGCACACCACATTTAAAACATTCAATTGATCCCTTAGAAATAACTTCTTTCCCTTTCCTTGAGTCAACTGGATGCTTCCTTTTTCCATGGTAGGTTCTTGATTTATGACCTTCATTTCCACATCTATAGCATATTTCTGTCCCTTTGAAACATTTTCCTAGGTGTTTCTTTCCACATCGATGACACATAGGTTTTTGAACACACTTACCTTTATGATTATTACCTGTAGTTCCGTAGGGATTTGTTTCTCGCATATATGATGCCTTATAGAAATCACCAAGGTTTAGGTGGTCAATCATGACTCCAAATAGTTGGTTGAGGATAAACACAAGAGTTCTCATTGCAGCTCCCATATCATTCAGTTGCTCGCTCAGAAAACTGTCACAGTTTCCTTCACATCCACTGTTACCTTGGTGCCTGCTAGATACAGCCATTTACTAAAACCAAAAAGGGTCAGTGTGAGTATAACAAAAAAACCATCATGTACTAATGAGGAAGATATACTTACTCATTCACTTTATCTAAAAACTATGACTCTTTCTGAAATACTAACCATTATGGTCATGTAACATATGCTTAAAGAATACCCTAACCTCTAAAGTTATCTAAACCGACCTCTGATACCAACAATAAGGCCTCGGCCATAAACCTTACTTAAAATTGAATTAAATGTATAATTCACATTGAGGATATTTTCAGGTTTATATTTTTAGAGAATTAGGACGTAACTATTACATCTCAATAGATTAAAAAGTAGAAACTTCTACTAAGTTTCCATAAAATAAAAACTCTTAAAAAGAAACATGTCTAGTTCCATGTTTTAGGTAGCAGGACTTTCCCTTGATCCCATCCTTGACCCTATTCCACATTAAGTCCTGTGAAAATCATTTCAAAAACTTGGGATGATCATAAAAAGCTCAATAAGGGATACACAAAGAATGAAAACTGTTAGTTTTTCAAAACAACAAGTAAACCATGTATACTTCAACAAATTAATACTTTTCACCTTTTCGAAGTAGTAAAAAAATCTTCACTGAAAATAAGTTCATTACTTACCCTTCTGTAACCAAATGATTACCATAAAACCCATATAAAGATCACATAACATATAAAGTTAACTTGGGACATAAACATACTTAAGTGGATTAACCATAAGGTCGACTTCCACACATATTACTTAATGGAATAGCCATTCGGCCAACTTCCATACATACTTAATGGAATAACCATTCGTCCGACTTCCATACCCAATGCATTGGAGGTTATAACGTAACCACCCGTCCTGGTATTCATGGAACCACCCGTCATATGATTTATCACGTAACCACCCATAAAATTTCCAAGTACCATTATAAAATTATAACACATAAAACCAACATAAAGGAATGATAACATTTTCACATTTCAATCACAATATATCATTTAAATATATTGACATAATAGAATCCTTTATCAAAACCATTTTCAATACCAAAATACAAAAAGAAGTATATGGTATTTATTTTCTTTTAAAAAACATTACGGATTGTTGAGGAAGCCAAAGATCAAATAATACTCGTGGCAGCGGAAAAGGTCGTTGTCACCGCTTACGTAAAAAGAAACATTCCTTTTTTTCGTTTAGTAAAACGCTTCTTAGAAAAAATATTCCTTTTGAATAAACGTAAAATTCAAAGGGGTTTATACACCTCATAAAATAAGGTTGTGTATAAAACAAAATATGCCTCAATGAATGGAGATTGAGACGAAGACCCTTACAAAGACGGTATCACTGGTTTAAGGATAAATCAATTGCATAATTATGTGTGACAAACGAATACACAAAATATAAGTGGATATTCAGTGTAAAACAATCAGAGGTTATTCACACATATTCATAGAACGACATATTCAAGGAGTACAAGTTTATCCCAAAGAATCAAATTTGGGTTAAAATGTTCCCTTGCAAAAATTTCACAGCTTAACGGCGTCACTTCAAAATTCAGAAAAAGAGTTGATGAGAGATAAAAAGGGTATCTCATCACATGGACATAAAATTTAGATCAATAAGGATATAGAATAACATATCCCAACATAATATTATGTGAATTAAAAGACTTAACAAAAGAAGTATTTTACAAAATGAGGAGGGTGAAAGGTTCCCTTACCGACATGGGTATCTTTCGAGACATGCACCCGCGAAAGAAGGAAAATACAATATTGATGTAAATACTCATAAATGAAAGTATATTACACAATGAGAAAAATAACGGACAGTACATACACCACTCAAAGGAAATTGTGGCAGATGTAGCATAAATCTCACAGGAATAAAAGTGAGATGAAAAGTCCCTTACGAATACTCGGCAGCCTAACGATGCCACTTAAAACATCCAAAATGTATTGATGAGATCAAATAGAGTGTCTCAACATATTACAATAAAATGTACAGAAAGAGGAATATAAAAGAACATCCCCCATCATAACAAATAGGAGCTTAAAAGAAGTGACAAAAAGGAGAGTAATTAAAAAGAAAGGGAGAGGTTAGATCTCTTACGAAAATTCGGCAGCCTAACGGCGTCACCCAAAACTTCCAAAATGGATTGATGAGAGAGAATAGGGTCTCTCATCATATGAAAAATAAAAATTACAGTAATATTAATATAAAATAACATCCCAATAACAAGAAAGATGAGATTTAAAAGGAATGACATAAAAGAGTGTACTTAAAAAGAAAGAGAGGAGTAAGATCCCTTACCTCGGGTCTCACTTGACTCGATCGTTCTTTAACGCCCTGAATAATAAACTTGAGTTAATTCCTATTTGATTAAGAACATTTTTCAAGTTCATTATTCCTTTTATATCACTTATTTTCATGTTATAAAAATTATGTAATCATTTAAGTTAATAATGTTTGTTTTTTCTATATTTGGTTCTTAAGTCGAAAGTGGACTTCTTACAATTACATGTTCTTCGTGTGGTCAAAGGTTCTTTATCTCCAGAATGACATTTCTGATTTGGATATAATATATATCATATATATCTAGAATATACATGTATTTATAATATCACATAATCATTTAGATGTTTGAAATGAAATGTACCGTTCATGGAGACGGTAAGCCGTACGTACGCATGAACGCTACTTTCATTTCCTTGTCAAATTAATGGAACTAAAACTAAATGAGAGGTATGTATATTTTAATTCCAGAATTATATTCATCATTTAGATGTATCATTCACCATATATATCCATTATATACAGGTACTTATAATAGTACATTACCTTTGGGGATAAGAAATGAAATGCACCGTTCATGGAGACGGTAAGTCGTACGTACGCATGAACACTACTTTCATTTCTATCTCATACATTAATGGAAAGAAATAATAATTATATAGAGGTATATTATAATTCCAGTATAACATCATATATAATAACATTAAATCCATCCTTTATACGTCCCACGTATGGCATTAACGAATCACATCACTTTGAGGGGGCGGTAGTCCGCACTTCCTTAAATGAAGATATCGTGTTTACCCATAATGGAAAACATAAAGGTATGCCCAAAATTAAAAATACAAAAGCTTAAGGAAAACATAAGAATATTATATATCATATATAAATATAGTGTCATCTTAATGGCCACCTTTGAATGTGTTATATGAGTGTTCAACAATCATCGTTTCGTGAGGCCGAAATTCATCATCCACGGAAACAGTATGTTCTTTAACCATTAGATGTAGGTGTGTGTAAGTGTAGATCGAATAATTCTTATAACAACATCCTAGTATATTTATGATACTGGATTTGTTACAAAGGAAATGAATAAAAAGAGTTTAGGTGGTTGGATAGGCAAAATAAAACAAAAGGACTCAAGTGAAGACATTACCTTAAAATCGGGTAACTCCCTTTGGTTTGAGCTCAAAAACATTCTTGGGAAAACTTCTGCCCAAAGTGAGGCTTCCAGGAGTAAGATATGGAAGTGTAGAGACAAAATGGGCAGGGTTTGGCCGAGCCAAAGGCTTTGGGAGTGTGGGTAAGGAGGTAGAGATGGGGGCCTTTTATAAGAGGAGAGGAGGGCACACTTGGAAATTAAAGAAAAGTCACTTTATTTTAAAATGATATTCGGATTTAAGAGGTACCACATTGATATTATTCGAGGATAAGGTGATAAAGGTTCTAAATCCACTCATCCAATAAGTTTTGGACATGTGTAGGTCTTATATATTACATTATCTTTCCATTTTATTTAAATCGTTAAATAATGAGGTTATCGCTGCATCATCATGATGTCCTAAATAATTTAATTTATTTAACCTCTAAAAATTATAAAAAAAACTATGATGTAGGATATCTTTTTAGCTTTCAAATTATTGTTTATAGTCAAAACTCTGATTTGTATAACCCCCTGTAAAAATTGGTTTCGTAAAACATCTCATGTTTGTGTCATTTTTACATTAACATTAAATAAAAAGATATTTATGTCATATTCCAACCAAAGTGGCTCCATGGGGTCCCCAAGTTGACTCATGGATTGTCTTGGTCGTCCATGACACATCCAATGAGGGTAGGATATGTTTCTAGGTCATTTAATTTTATTAAAACATTATTCTTACCTTAAACTACACTAATTACCTCTAATCGCGATTAAAAACTTAATAAGTAACTATTCACCAAAAAATTATTTTAATCCCATTGAACCACATTTTACTTATTAATGGAAACCATGTATGTCGGATTTTTCAAATTCAAAACACAAAGGTGGAAAAATTTCATTTAGATGGAAAATCAGTTTTTATAAGTACCACTTAGTGGTTTCACTATTCATCAAAAATTGAAGTTTTTCAGAAAATTACCAAAAATTCACCTTAAGCTATATTTGATATTACGAATTCAAAAATGATGTCTATTTTACAAAATTCAAAACATATAAGTTGAATTAATTAATTTGATAATTAATTCCCGCTGTCCAAACAAATAGCGTGTTTTTATGAAACAATAAGTATCAAAAGATTGACACTAGTTTAAGTCCAATTTCAAAGTGAAATTAATTCCAACGACCACTATTGTATTAAATGGTAAAAATATATTCTAATTTCATTTTAAAACCAATTCAAAAGATAATCTAATCATATAGATAAATTATATTAAAAAGAGATTTTGAATTAAAATACAACATTTTTCACTATTCCTTAAAAATTGAACTTTTTGGAAAAATTCCAAAAATTTACACAAAATAAATTTTGATGTCACGATTCTAAAGAAGAGTTTTATTTTGTCAAATATAACACATAATATTGTCAAAAAGTGGATTTAAAAGATGTTTGCCATCAAAAGGCGTCTAATAGACATTTTAAAGAATATTAGAATGTTTACGCTTAAAATAGGATTCATTCGCCTTTTTAATTCCTCTAACATTTATCGTAAAAAGTAAAAAATATTTGAAAAACATATATAATCCTTTTGTAGTTAGTTCTGTTCATTCCCGCCATTACAACGGCTAGGCGTTAACTACTATTTAAAATAATATTATTTTATTATTAGAGTGCAATGTAAGATTTCCAAGAAACTCGTTGTTGCGTGTTGGGTACGCCATCGAGCATAGCATCCCCTTTAAAGTAATATTAATATTTTATTCACAAATATGGATAAATATAAAAATGTCATATTATTTATTTTCCTGGGGTGTTACAATATGTCTCTTCCCCTTTCTATTATGATCCTTCTCACTTTCTTATTGATATTCATTAAGATCACATGTAAACTATTCCCCTTGATTTCTATTACTGGGAAATACACTCACACTTTCATTTTATGTATTCCACTAGGTTATGATATTAATGTAATGTACATAGGATGAACCAATTATAAAGTCTTTTAAGTGGATTATATTATTTCTTTGTTTTCCTGTTTTATATTCCATTTTTCCAAGAAACTAAACTTTAAAGGATCACATATTTTTACAACTTAATGGAATTTTTTGTAATTAAAATGCATAATTCCATATAAAAAATGTATAAAAATTATTTATGGACATATGTAGCCCTTATAATTTCTATTTATCTAATAAATACAAATTTTAAATCTTATGGAATGTTCAAAACATGGGTATATCTTTTTATATTCAAATATTTCAAGTGTGCCACTAACCTCACTTATTAAGTGAATCCCAATATCTTATCTTCTTCACACATTAATACCATTTTTTATTTGAAAATACATAAGGAAGTAACATAATAATTTCAAATCGTCTCATTTTAGAGGATTTATTATGTTCATTAAGTCATTCTTGTAATATATTAGATAAAATTTTAATGAGATGTTGCAAAAATTGATAAAATTCTTAACTCTGTGTTTTTTATTTTTTTTTCATTCTTCCACCTCTATAAAATATTATTAATCTGGGTTAATATGATAACATAATTACCTCCAATATAATAAGATATAATTATATTAATTAAATAATGAAAATCTATATCATCTCCCATAAAATGACATATAAAATCACCAATCATGTGAACAGAAGACTACACCTCGTGATATGATGTCATTCATTTTATATCAACATCTCTCATGGATTATTATAATGATGGGTTTAAATATATATATATAATTTTTAAAATATTTATGCATCTATTGTTATCATATCACATCTACCTTTTTTTACTTTCAATTCTGAGGGGGTATGATAAAGTCACTCCTGCGTTCGATGAACTTCCACCTCACTAATTGATGTAATTCATTTTTCTTTAAGGATTTACATCGAATGAGCTAAGAATAATGTTAATGATTATATTTGATATAAATGAATTAATAACGATATTAATGACTTATTTATCGTTATCAATATATAATATATAATTTTCTTTCTTACATTGAAAAATTAAAATGTCATTTGTATATATGTGGACTACAACCTCCAAGAAGCGATGTGATTATTTTTTAATCACCACATCACATGAATGATATATAGAATTAAAACTAAAAAAGTATTATTTTATTTAATAAAATATTATCATTTTTAAGGATAAAATAATACATGACTTCTTTCCATATTCATCATTGAAAATGGCAACGTTACTCATGTGTAGGTACGTCCAACCATTTCCATTGTCATAACATAATTCTTTTTGAAAAAACTAAATGATTGGATTTAAATGTGTAACTGGATAATAAGTATGAAAATTATTTCAATATTAATATTATGAATATTTTTATATAATAACCATTTTTTTGATGGTCAACAAACATAATGCGTTTTTAAATAATGAACTGAACGTCCTCAAAAAAGATTATGTGGACATAATTGATAAAATATTTAAGTGTTTGACTGAAAATAAATAAAATAAATTATTTTAATACAATTTAATAAAACATGAAAATTCTCCCAGGAAATAAATTAATTTATTTTTCATTTCTATATAAGTGTTATATTTTATACAAGGAAATCTTTGACTCGGTGTTAGGGGGTTTCTCATCTCACTTTTACTTCTATGAGACATATCTCATATTATCCACATGTTTTTATTGTGTGGTGTTTATAATATCCATTTTATATTGGTTATCATAAATAATTCATCTATTATTTTATTTTTTATTTCAAATTTATATAATTTATCGATGTATATTGAAATTAAAGTTACCAAGTTTTAAAGACTTTATTGACTAAAATTACTTTCATGAGGTCAGAAAACGTCATCATTGATTCCGTAATGATATGATTACATATGTATAACTTTTTTTATTCATTATTTCCACATTTTAAGTATGAATATAAATTTTTTACACCTAATCTATCAATATTTTAACTCTTAATTTAGTTATATTATATTCCTAAGGGTTAATCATCCCAAATTCCTTTCTTTGGGAAATAAGTATACGATATGAAGCTATATTATTAATGGTATGTATATATAAATCATTTGGAATGATATATCATGTATATAATTATATTCATGACATTTAATATTACATTTTATGTTATTCTTTAATGGTTGTTACAATTTAATAGTTACCAAAGTGGAAAAGGCTTTATATTACAATCTCTTTTAATTTGATATTTCTTGTGTTCATTGTTCATTTAGAGAAAATAATGTGACCCTATTTTCATAAACCAAATATATTTTATTATAATATTTTTATGAATTTGTTTTAAATGGTAAGATTCTATTTCCACCATTATTTATTAATATACCATCCATAAAATAGTCTGTAAGTGGTACATATGATGAATTTTCATTTAGATTTGATATCATTCTCTTCCATATCTATATTTTATAACTTTTTTATAAAATATTAATTTTCTAAAAATAAATTATTTTATATATCCACTATACATGTTCTTTTAGCGTCTATTATATATATTTTAAATTTAATGTTCCTCAAATTTTCCTAATTAATATATTTTCACTCCTTTTTAAATTGTTTTGGTAATTATTGTTTATTCATGAAATTTTTAATATGAATAGATTTTACCATTGTATTTTCTATTATTTTCTTTGATGTTTCATTAATATGTTTCCATTTTTGATTTCAAGGAAAATGGTTACTTATTTATTTTTGAAATTTTCTTTTTTTAAAAGTTATATTTTAATTAAAATATATTTATGAAAATCACACATAATTTATCCCTTCGATCGAAAAAAAATTTTCATTAAAAATAAATTTTCTATATAAATATTTTTTTAAAAAATATTATGATTTTTAATTTCATTTTTTCTTATATTTTTCTGTAAATATGTGTTAAAATGAGTCATCATAACATGGTGAAAACAATACCCATTTTTATTTTACTGAAAATGTGAATAGAATAATTGTTTTATCATACAAGACATGAATGGTTTGTCCATCCATCTAGAAAATTATTCTATTTGAATCTTAATTTACTAATATCCATGTATATTTTTAAGGAAAACGTTTTTCAACATATTTTATGAATTTAAAATATTTAAAAGTTAATATAAATGTGAAATGTTTTTTTAACAAGAATTTTATTAATGATCTCTAAATGATTTTTTCTATTCGTGAACATCAACTACTCTTGTTTTTACTTCTCATCTCTAGGGATCATTTATATTTATACCATCCTCACTCTTTCACATGATCGAATATTATTGTTTCAAAGATATTTTTATATAACATGATAATTTTCCTTGTGTTAATCATTTTTAAAACAGATTATTATGGAACATGTCTCATTTATACGATTTAATTACATTTGAAAGAAATTTTCATTAAAATCATTTCTTTTTTATAGGTAAATATAGTAATTAATGTATTAGTGATTGTTTTTATCAGTATTATGAAGAAATTTTAGATCTCTTTATTTATTTATGTATCATGGAATATTTTTTATGATGGGTGCACCAAGATAATGCTGGGTGAGACAATTATAGCTTATACGATGGGTGAATCCATATAACAATCTAATTAATTTTGTAAATATTATGTCTCCAAATAATTATATTGGAATTCAACCATATTTTTTTCAATTATTATTGTTTTTTAGGGGTTATTTTATGGTTCTATGATGTTAAGCTTCCAATATACCAATACTATTTCATTATGAATTTCGTGGTTATAAATGATTTCATTTATCAAGATTAATATCGCACAAATCATGATTATTGATTTTGATGACTCATTCCTCTTTTAAATATATTTTTTATTTTTATTACGATAGATGTGTTAATAGGAATGATTATTATCTCACAATACTAATTCAAATTTATTATGTTATCATACCATTGAGCTCTTCTTATACAAACTCATGAAATTCAATTTTTAATACATATTTATACCCTTACATAGAATTTTAGATCATTTTTACTTTAAATTCTCCCCATCTAAAAAATATTGATTTTGAATTAATTATGTATATTATAGATTCATATGGATGATGATGATTACATAATGAGAAATAAAAAAATCTGGGTTTGGTGAAAGATATGCTCATTAGATGACATGACTAGTGATTATTTATGAGAATCTTATAATTATCTAAAACTAAACCTAAACAATCTATTTTAATTTAAGTGATAAAATATTTTCATTGTTTTTTATGAATTTTTTAAAAAATCGGGTCACCTTCATTAGTATTAAATCTGGAAATGTAATTTTCATTTCTTAGAACCTAATCCAGGATTACAGGTTCTAGGCTATTATTGTTGGTATCATAGTAATTGATTATATAAATTTAAAATGTTTTTATTTTCATTTGAGGTTATGTTAATAGTTATGGATACCATCATAGGTCTATAATATTAAGAATGATCATATATTTAATTTCTTAGACACCACTTTGAGATGTTCAGAGTGGAAATATTTGAGTTATTATTTACACATTTGGATATGTTTTATTGGGTTGAAGTAAATGTAATGATTCAGTTTTATGTAAATTATTCAATTTAATTTTTCATTCATAATATTTAAGTCATTTAAAACATTTATAGTTTATATAATCTTAGATATTAATTATATTTTTGGAACGAAAATTTTGTTATATAGATAATCATGGGATTGAAAAGCAATTAGTTGACTACTTGATTAATGTTACTTCAAAAGAAGATTACCCATTTTTTTATTGTAATATGAATGATAAAATAAAACATTTAAGGATAAAAAGTATTTAATATAAATGTTTTAAATAATTATTTAGTATGAGATTTGGGTATTACAGATGAATTTTGGATGTTAATATATTATTTCATCATATGAAGTTTTAATCAATTTGGTAATCCTATAACCATTTTCTAACCATTTTGTTTCTGTTTAATGCCTAAATACAAGTGGAGTATATTTATTATCCCTATTATTGTTATTCCATCCTTTAAATGTTTTTAGTGCATTTCTAAAGAAGAATTCATCTCGAATACTCATCATTTGGAGAAAAAGACAAGCCTGAGGTGGAAATTGATAAAATTTTAAAATTATACACTTCATATAAGTATATTTCCTTATTATCTTATAATACATGGTAATATAATACATAAACATTAAAAAAAGGGTATTGAGGAAATATTTTGTCCTATTACCATTATTTACAATGAAATCAAAAATCATTTTCAAACCTCTTTGGTTTATTGTTTTCTGGTGGTTGAATTTCATGTGATCATTCACCTTCCTGTAACGAATGATTTATATCACTCCATATAATTGTATGGAAATTATTATTTTCTTCAAATTCCAAATCATTAACTCCAACCAATATTCTTGTATACGGAATCTTTTTATGGGTTATTTCCGATGAACTTCAGAATTCTCTCTCATTTATGATAAGGTTGTTTAATTATCACTTTTTAGGATATAGGATTACAAAAAAATTATTTTCAAATGTACAACTATTCATTACAATGATAAACGTATAATTTCAGAGACATAATATGCTAAATGTCTGGGGATGTAATGCCATGACACTTTAGAAAAAAACTATGTTCAAAAGTGTTTTTAACACGTAACACCAAGCCTAAACAACCCGTGAAATATATTAATTTTATTAATTAACTGTTTAATTGGAGGGTATTAATAGTATTATATAATTATTGATTAATATATATTTTAATTAATGTAAATTATTTTTAAATTTTTAGTAATTAATCAATAAATTTGTATTAATGTAATTTGTTTTTGTAAATATGTTTTCCTAAAAAACGATCAATATTATTTTTGATGAAAACATATTATAATTACATATTGGAAATCATAGAAAATATATTTTATTAAATTAAAATAATTTCTTTAATCATAATATCAACATTAAATTTGGGTGAATGTTCTATATTATTTAATAAAATTATTGATTTTTTAGTGAATAGAGAAAAAATCATATTTTTCCTAAAATATCATTTCAATTTTAAAAAATTAGAAATTTAAAATTCTGATTATGTTTTTAAAATTATATAATGTGTAATAATAATTATCCAGTTTTATTAAATATACTATTTTTTAATGAATTTCATATTTTATAGCATTATAAGTTTGTATTTTGTGATTAAAAAAAGTTTTTAAGGAATGTTTTTTAATTTGAATAATGATTTTTGTTTTTAATTAAATAAAAAAACCTAATTTAGATTGACTAAAATGAAAAATATATATTAAATATAAGTAAATAGTATTTTATATTAGTAATATAATTATTATTTTTCATAAAGTTAATAAAAAAAGCATATTTTCGTAGAAAATTATCTTCTTGAAAATATAATTTTTCATTAAATCCGAGGGACGAATTTAAAATTAAAATTGCACACATATATGAATTGAAATTAGAAAAAATGGATTCCAATTTTAGATTCATAAAATTTTATATTATAGAATACTTTCAACTTAATATTTGATGACAATTAATTATGAAAACAGTAAACATAAATTACCATTTTTAGCGTGATAATGACATTTGGATTAAAATAAAATGATAAGGAAAAAATGTACTAGAAACATATATAATGACTATTTTAAGGACATATATACACATTTTCATTTATAATTTTTTATAATAATTCATTTTGGAGTCTTTTTAATGTAATGAATATCGTTCCACTATTTTCATTTAAAAAAGTACAATTGTAACACTCATCTATCTTGTTAAAGGAAACCTTATATCGTCCTTTCAAAAAACTAGAAAACAATTTATTTAGACAATAAGATCTAAAATAAAAATATATATTCTAAAACCTTATGATATAATCTTTTTTGATCATAAATATATTATATGAATACCATAGGTATAAACATAGAGAGGTGGTTTATGAATAAATTACTTTTTAACACTTTGAATATGATTTATTTAATCTTAAACCTAGTAAAAATATTACTAATATTTGATAATATGATAATAAAAGAATATAATATATTATAATATGTTATTTTTTTAATAAAAAAACCTGAATACATCTCTTCCTCCAACAAATGTGATATAAAATCATCAATCATGTGTACGATGGACTAATGCTTTGGGAACTAAGGTCAATAATTTCAATCAGTGTATATCATTGTTTTTTATAGCGATGGATTTAAATTATATATATGAAATTAGTATATTATTTAAAATTATTTTTTTAAGATGTCAGATATAACTTTTTTATGATTAAGTTTATTTAGGGATATGATAATACCACTCGTGTGTATGGAGATCTACTGCCTTGCGAGGCGATTTGACTCGTTTTTTACTAACCCATTACATGGATGGAAAAAATGGGAAATGTTTATTAATATATGGTATAAAAATAAAAAAATATTTATATTCATAAAATATTTATCATTATGAAAAATTAATATATATTTTTTTATTCTTATAGTGAAAAATTATAATTTCATTCATGTGAATGTGGACTACCACTTCCAAGAAGTGATGTGATTATTTTTTCATCACTAGATAACATTAACGATACATATAAGTATATTAGGAGAAATAATTTGGATTTATTATTTATTTTTATTTTATCAAAATAATATAACTCATAAATTCATTACATATTTATCATTATAAAATGGAAAAGTTACTCTTAAGTAATTATTACATATTGTCTCCCTAATCTTAACATATTCTATTTTTCATAATAATTTTTCATGTTCGGTTTTAGAATTGATATTAAGGAATAAAATATGATAATAATTTCATGATTATTATTCTAGAGATGTTGAAGTAATTAACTCCTTGACCAATGTCAATATATAGAAACCATTTACAAATAATTAGCCAAACATTCTCAAAACATATGATGAGAAATTAACTAATTAAATATTAAAATATTCCATTTAAAAGAAAAGAAATTAATTATTTGCGAATATGGAAAATAATATAGAAAAATTTCATTATAAATAAAATAATTTATGTTATCTTATTATATATGAGATAAAGGAAATACAAGTAAATTATGGACTCAATGAAAGGGGGTTTCGTATCTCACGTAACTTTTGGGAGACATGTTTCATATTCACCACTTTTTTTTGTTTGGTGTATATATTTTCAATTTTATTTTTAACACAAATAGTACTAAATAAATTATTTTATTTTATTTTTCAATTTTAAATATTTATCTATGGGTATTGAATTCAATGTCACTTAGTCGCAAAGAGTTTATTTAATCAATTTCTTTTTAATGTGTAATAAAACATCTTCATTAATTCTGTTATGATATGACTATGTGTGAATTAATCTATAAATTTTTAGGTTATATATTTACACTTATTTTATAATGATATAAAATGTTTACATATAATCTCTATATTTAAAATCTCTCAATTTTGTGATATGATCTATGTATGGTTTAATCATCTAAAATTCATTTCATAGGACAAATGTTTATGATATGAACCTATAAAATTTATGAGGTTTATATTCTGGAACATTGTAATGTTAAATCATGTATCTATTTATGTAAATTATATTTAATGTTTAATTTCATTTTATTCATTCACGGGGATTACAAATAAAGTGTCTGAAAGTCGAAAAGAAATTTACTTCAATCACCTTTCTTTCAAGAATTTTTATGTACAAGGTTATTTTATAGAAAATAATATAATATTTTTTTCATTAACTATATTTATTTTGTTATAATATGGTTTTGAATGTGTTTAACATCTTTAATTTACAATTATACCATTATGTATTAATGAAACCTCAATGAAATCATTTGTAAGGGATGCCAATGATATATATTATTGTAGATCAGGTAATATTATATTCTATATCCATGTTTTAAAAAAGATTCTTTTCTAAAAAATGGGTATAATAAATAAATTTTACATTATCTATTACTATATTTTAAAATATTTTTTAAATAAAAATACCATAATGCTCCATAATGGATCACTTTCAACACCCGTTTCTAATTTTTTTTGAATAGAATGTTTATTTTTAACAATTACTACAATAATCGACATTCCCACATCATGTCCAATATTTTCCTTTATATTACTATTATTTTTTTCAATATTCATTTCAAACAAAATGATTTCATTTTTATTTCCATCATTGTTAGATTTTAAATAGTCAGTTTTAAAGACATTTTAAAGAAAATACAACGTCATTTCCCTCTTTATTTGAAAATCATTTTTCATTAAAAATACATGTTTTATAAGAATTTAAAATATTGTAACTATGATTGTTTAATGTAATTTTTATCCTTATTTGGATTATGTAAAAAATTGTTAAAAGTTAATTAATTTCATTTTCCAAACAATTCCCATTTGGATTTTACAAAAAATGTGAAAGGAATATTAGTTTTAACATTAAATTGATAAATAGGGTTTCCTTCTATTATGACCATCAGTTATATTGATTCTTCCGTTAAAATTATTAAAGTATATTTTAAAAGAAAAGGGTTTTGAAAATATTTTATAATTAGTTTTTTTTATAATAGTTATTTTCAAAGAGAAATGTTTATTTTCTCAAGAAATCTTTTAATGACATTTTAAGGGTACTTTTCATTCATAAAAGTAAAAAACATATGTAGTTACATATCATCATATATATATATATATTGAATTGATACTATCCAAATTATTTCACATTATGGAATAATATTATTTCAATTAGATTGTTATGTAACCCATTTCTTCTCAACTTGTAAATCATGATTCAATGATATTGTTATGGATCCCATTTAGTTTCTATGAGTTAATCATACTTCCAATATATTCCCATTGAACCCATTTCATTTCCATAGATTATCCAAATTATGTAATTAATAATGATTATTTTTATGAGTTTTATGATGAACTATTACTTATATGTATTTATTTATGGTTTTTATATATTTTTCTACAATCAGTGAACCCAAATAACCTTGAGTGATCCCGATATGTATTATAAAATTGATGAACCTAAATAATAATTCATTTAACTAGGTAATTATTACATTCACTATAGAATATATTGCTTTTTTAATTTATTTTTATACCATATGTAATGATTCTTTATGGGTTCTATAATGGTTCTGTAATTATTCTATGAAGATAATTCTCTAAGAAACCAATAAAATTTCACTATGATTTTTATGTCTATAAATATTTCCTTTAATCCTGATTGATATAAAAGTAATCATAATTATTGAATCACATTATTATTTCCATTATTAAAGGCATATTCAATGATTTCATGTTTGGTGATTCATGTATTGGTTGTTATGAATATTCTTATGTTATACTCAATCACATTGATGATGTAATTATACCATTGTTCCCTTATTGTGATCACCAATGACATTAAATTGTTAATTCTTACATTTTCATTTACTCAACATTTCATCTCACCCTTCATATGTTTAATATTCCCTAGGATATAAAGATTATAGTTGAAATAATTATTAATGTAAGGGGTTTATATGGATGATGATAGTGATGAATTAAAATGAATTATAAAAAAATATGGGTTAGGTGGAAGATATTCTCTTTCAATGAGATGAGTTTTTGTTTATGTGTGAGTTTTTCCAAATTCTAAAAAACTATAAACCTAAATGTCCCTTGAGATTGAATGTGATCCAATTTTTCATATTTTTTTATATGGTTTTGATGAAAAAATTGGTTCACTTTCATCAGTATCAGAAACAGAAATGTAATGTTCATGTTTTCAATATAGTATCTAATGTTGTGGGTTCTGGGTTGTTATGATACACATGTTTTGATTAAATTCATTTCATTCTTAATAATGTAATTTTTCTAAAATTTTTCTTTTTTTTTCTGTTAATGGTATATTTATTAAAATTAATTAATTACACCATAATAAATTTGAATATATTAAAATTCATTCTATATTTTGTTAAAAAATATTTAATTTTTTTATTTATTTCCTTTTAATTTTATTACATCAAGATATAGAACCATAGTTAATGTTAGTCACTATATTAAAGCATAAATGAGAAAAACATGGGTTAAACTAAGGGATAATGAAAAAAATGTCTCCAAGACATGTATCAATTTTTGGTAGTTTTTATTTTCTATCCATATAAGAACCCGGACCTTCGTTTCAGGTATGTTTTTCCTTTTTATAGATCTTTTAAGAAAAGAGGAGTTTCAGGAAATTTTTGAAGTACGCGCCATGTACTTTATAAGTAAACGCCATGTACTTTGATGCTTCTCGAGGACGTGTGTTGGCTGTGTCATGGCCATGCACCTAGCCATGTAGGGGTGATGTGGAGGCTGCTTAAAGCGGGGTACGAAAAAGCATAGTACACGCCATGTAATTCAAAAATACACATTGTGTAATTTCTTATTTTCATTAAATGGACTGGGGTCATGTCTTAACAACAGAACTGTCTTCATCTCTATCTTCTTTGACCGAGAGCATCTCGTATGGCCGCGAATCTCTTCCAAGCCCTCGAGCCTCTGTTGATTGCATTGGAACCGCAACGGTAAGATCTTCCTTCTCATAAAGCATTGTTTTCTAATTCCTCCTCTTTCTCAAGTTATCGAGGGTTGAGAATTTTGTTTTTTTACATAGATCTACATCATTATAAGGAGATTAAAGCCTCCTGGTTCACATATATCGATCTCATAGCATCATGGTAGGTGGTTTGTGCCTTTCTGTTTGAAGTCTTTGAGTATTATGTGCAATTTCCACCAATACCCTTGAACGGGGTATTGCGTGATTACTGTTTTACCCGTTTTGTTTTCATTCCTTGCTTGAATTCTTTTGTAGAGTTAATTTGTTTATGTATGAAGATAATTTATATTCTTTGATGTTTTTCCCATTCCTTGTTCTATTTACGACCTTTTGGTCTCCTTCTGCCTTGGATGTTATACCTGTTTTCCATGCCTTGTGACTGTAGGATGGAGTGATGTTCCATGACATGCTTGTTATGCTGTAGAATGGTTATCCAAGTAGCTCTGTAGGTTTACTCTGGCCTTAAATCATTATTATGCACCGACTGGTACGGGGTCGTGAGAACCTGGTGCTGTAGACTATAAGGTGATAGACCAAGTGAGATTCCTCAGAGTGTCTTGGACATTATAGACTATAGGGGATAGACTGAGTGAGCTTCCGAGAGAGTCCTGGATATTATAGACTATAGGATGACGGATCGAGTGATCTTTCTCATAGAGTCTTGAGCTTTATAGACTACAGGAGGATAGACCGAGTGAGCTTCTTTAGAGAGTCTTTGTTTTGTTTGAATATTTCCATAAATCACTCCAGGCAATATGAGGATTTGACTGAGTGAGCTTCCTCATAGAGTCTGTGATAGACATGAGGCTATAAGAGGAATTGACCAAGTGAGATTCCTAAGAGAGTCTCTAGACCTTGGGGCTATAAGTGGAATAGACCGTGTGACTCTACTAGAAAAGTAGGTTGTACAAACAGTTTAAAACCGTTGGTATAGGCTGGAAAACCCTTGGTATGGAATATACCAACGGTTTTCCAAACTGTTGGCTAGTAAGCCTTGAGGAAAGCCCTATACCAACGGTTTCACTTAAACTGTTGGTATAGGTGTTCCAGAATTCTGGAAAAGTCTATTCCAACGGTTCTGAACCATTGGTATAAGCTTTCCAGAATTCTGAAAAAACTTATACCAACGGTTCAGAACCGTTGGTATATCTTCTGGAAAAAGCTATACCAACGGTTCTAAACCGTTGGTATAATCTTTCCAGAATTCTGGAAAAGGATATTCCAACGGTTCTAAACCATTGGGATAGCTTTTTTCTGGAAAATCTTATAACAACGGTTTAGAACCTTTGGTATAGCCTTTTCCAGAATTATGGAAAAAGATATACCAACGGTTCTGAACCATTGGTATAAACTTTTCCAGAGTTGATGCACAACAACCTCCTAAAATCCCTCCAGTAGCCCTACCATCCACCTACATAAAAAAAATTGCACAACAGCCCTCAATATACCCTCCACTATACACCTGTATAAAAAATATCACAAAAACCGCATACATATTTCAAACAGTATAAAAAACACCGAAAATAGCCCAAAAAACACATATGACAACAATCATCCGGTGGTAATTCACCTCACCCATGCATAACCCCCCAACCATCACACCTCCCCATCAAATTCTAATAGGAAGAATAGTTTGATAAAGATCTATTAGAGTTGAATAATAATTTCAAATTGGCTAAAATCATTTTTTTTGTGATCCTATGTTTGGGTATGTAATGATTTGTGATAAATTTTGCATTGAAATCGTATTTTTTATAATATATGGTGAAAAGGTATTTTCTTAGGAGTCTCGTCACTTATGACCCCATTAGTGAAACTACCCAAGTCATGAAAAATAGTTTGCGACTATCGTTGATGAGTGTAAATTTCAGTTGTATTCACTTAAAATGATTTCCTTTTCAAATAAAATAGAGACTTTGAGTGGTGTCATCCACACCACGCCTCGGATTGAGGCGGAGTTGACTCGTACACGTCACAAATGACCCATGGATCGTTTTCATAAAGTATCAACACAATTCGAATGTGTTTCGTTGGTTTCCCGTATGCCGGTTGTTTTTACATAAAAGCGTATCCATTTTAAACAAAAAAAATACACTTTGAGTGATACCGAACACACCATTCCTCGGATTGAGGCAGGGTTGACTCGTACACGTCACGAATGACCCATAGATCCTTTTCCTAAATTATCAACAGTATCTGAATGTGTTTGGTCCGTTTTTCGTATATCAGTTGTTGTTTTTACTTAAACTGTTGTCCATTTCAAAAACATGTTAGACACTTTGAGTGGTGTCGCCCACACCTCACCTCGGATTGAGGCGGGTTTGATTCCTACACGTCACAAATGACCCATGGATCGTTTTCCTAAAGTTTCAACAGAATCTGAATGCGTTTGGTCGGTTTTCATATGTGGTTTTTTTACTTAAAAGCGCATCCATTTTAAACAAATGAAAGACATTTTGAGTGGTACCGGCCAAACTGGCCCTCAGATTGAGGTGGGGTTGACTCCTACACGTCACAAATGACCCATGGATAAATTTACTTAAGTATCAACAGTATCTGAATGCCTTTGGTCCATTTTCCATATGGCAGTTTTTTTTAACTTAAACTGTTGTCCATTTCAATGAAAAGTGACACACTTTGAGTGGTTCCGGCCACACTGGCCCTCGGATTGAGGCAGGATTGACTCGTACACGTCACATATGACGCATGGATCGTTTTCCTAAAGTTTCAACATAATCTGAATGCCTTTGGTCGGTTTTCTGTATGTTAGTTGTTGTTTTTACTTAAACTGTTGTCCATTTCAAAGAAAAGTTAGACACTTTGAGTGGTGTCGGCCACACCGCACCTCGAATTGTGGCGGGGTTGACTCGTACAAGTCAAAAATGACACATGGATCATTGTCCTACAGTTTCAACAGAATCCGAATGGGTTTGGTCGGTTTTCCGTATGTCAGTTGTTGTTTTTACTTAAACTGTTGTCCATTTCAAAGAAAAGTTAGACACTTTGAGTGGTGTCGGCCACACCGCGCCTTGGATTGAGGCAAGGTTGACTCGTACACGTCACAAATGACCCATGGATACATGTCCTAATTTATCAACAGCATCCTAATGCCTTTGGTTCGTTTTCCATATGTGGGTTTTTTACTTAAAAGCGCATCCATTTAAAACAAAAGAAAGACACTTTGAGTTGTACCGTCCACACCAGCCCTCGGATTGAGGCGGGGTTGACTCGTACACGTCACATATGACCCATGGATCCTTGTCCTATAGATTAAACAGAATCCAAATGTGTTTGATCTATTTTCCGTATGACAGTTGTTGTTTTCACTTAAAATCCTGTCCATTTCAAATAAAAGTTAGACACTTTGAGTGGTGTCGGCCACACCGTGCCTCGGATTGAGGCGGGGTTGAATCCTACATGCCACAAATGACCCATGGATTCATTTCCTAAAGTATCAACAGTATCTGAATTCCTTTGGTCTGTTTTCCGTATGTGAGTTTTTTACTTAAAAGTGCATCCATTTTAAACAAAAGAAAGACACTTTGAGTGGTACCGGCCACACCGACCCTCGGATTGAGGCGGGGTTGACTCGTACATGTCACATATGACCCATGGATCGTTGTCCTATAGTTTAAACAGAATCCAAATGCATTTGGTCTTTTTTCCATATGCCAGTTGTTGTTTTCACTTAAAATCCTGTCCATTTCAAATAAAAGTTAGACTCTTTGAGTGGTTCCAGCCACACCGCACCTCGGATTGAGGCGGGGTTGACTCCTACACGCCACAAATGACCCATGGATACATTTCCTAAAGTATCAACAGTATCTGAATGCCTTTGGTCCGTTTTCCGTATGTGGTTTTTTTACTTAAAAGCGCATCCATTTTAAACAAAAGAAAGACACTTTGAGTGGTACCGGCCACACCGGCCCTCAGATTGAGGCGGGGTTGACTCATACACGTCACATATGACCCATGGATTGTTGTCCTATAGTTTAAACATAGTCCTAATGCGTTTGGTCTATTTTCCGTATGCCGGTTGTTGTTTTCACTTAAAATCCTGTCTATTTCAAATAAAACTTAGACACTTTCAGTGGTGTCGGCCACACCGCGCCTCGGATTGAGGCGGGGTTGACTCTTAAACATCACATATGACCCATGGATACATGTCCTAAAGTATCAATAGTATCCGAATGTGTTTGGTCCATTTTCTGTATGTGGTTTTTTTACTTAAAAGCACATCCATTTTAAACAAAAGAAAGACACTTTGAGTGGTACTGGCCACACCAGCCCTCAGATTGAGGTGGGGTTGACTCTCACACATCACATATGACCCATGGATCGTTGTCCTATAGTTTAAACAGAATACGAATGCATTTGGTTTGTTTTCCGTATGCCAGTTGTTGTTTCAACTTAAAATCTTGTCCATTCCAAATAAAAGTTAGACACTTTGAGTGGTGCCGGCCACACCGCGCCTTGGATTGAGGCAGGGTTGACTCGTACACGTCACATATGACCCATTGATACATGTAATAAAGTATCAACAGTATCCAAATGCGTTTCGTCCATTTTCCGTATGTTCTTTTTTTACTTAAAAGCGCATCCATTTTAAACAAAAGAAAGACACTTTTAGTGGTACCGGCCACACCGGCCCTCGGATTGAGGCGGGGTTGACTCTTACACGTCACATATGACCCATGGATCGTTGTCCTATAGTTTAAACAGAATCCAAATGCGTTTGGTCTGTTTTCCGTATGCCAGTTGTTGTTTTCACTTAAAATCCTGTCCATTTGAAGTAAAAGTTAGAAACTTTGAGTGGTGCCGGCCACTACTTCAAAGCACATTTTCCATATCATTTTCCACACGCATAAACATGAACTACATGGCTAAATAAGAAAGCTAATTAAAAAAATAGAAAAATGAGTATCACAGTACAAATGAATACTAAAGGTCTAGGTACTAGACTAATCATACAATAAGAATCAAGTGAAAAAAACAAAATCCGAATGCAACGTCCCTATGAAGCAGAGGAAAACCCCAAAGTGGAAAACCATGTTAAAAAATAAAGAGTTATACAAAATTCAATAATTTAATGGATCAATCTGCCTCTGATCACCATCACTATCACCACTATCATCATCAGCCTCATCCTCACCGCTATCTCTGTCCTCGTCGTCATCCTCGTCATTGTCCCCATGCTCATCGTCGGCCTCATCCTCGTCCTCGGCATCATCCTTGCCCTCAGACCCATCCTCGCCGTCGGCCCCATCCTCACCCTCATCCACATCCTCATCCTCGCCCTCTTCCTCTTCAGCTTCCTCGTCATCACTAGGAACGTCATCATCTCGATCGCCCCTAGAGCTGCCGCCTGGTGCATTGGAAGATGCACCCATCGACGACATAAATGTCTGACAAGGTGCACTAGCCTCTGGTGGAAGTTATGAAGATAATGCTTTCATCAGTTTCATAAATTCTCGATATCTTGTTTGAACTTGTACTTCCAACTCCGTGACCCTTTTATCAGACTATCTTGCATGCTCCTTGACCTGTTCCAACTCGGTGGTACTAGAATGGATTCCTGGAGACGACCAATACCTCGTCGGGACTATATACTTACGAGGTCGGCATCGTATTCGACCAGAGTGCTCATCTCCCAAAACCTGATATAAATGATCGTGTGGCCAAAAATTGTCAGGCTCCTAGGCATCAAGAGCCTCTAAAGCAGCCTGTAAAAAATATTAATAGATTATTAAATTTCAAATTAGATATTAAACTTTGAAATAAACAAATTAAAACTTACAATCTTCTCTTGGGTCGGTTCATTTACCGCAGTTCCATGTTTTTTTCTTCTACCCGAGAAAAACAATTTTACTTGAGGGATACGTCCTTCAATATTCATTTTGTGCTTCTGTAATGACATTCAAACAATATAAAGTGAAATTATAATCATATATTCATTATTCAATAAATCACATAATTTATGTAGGAACCACTAAAAAGGGAAAGTCCTAAAGAAAAATTATAAACAACTATATCGTACCTGCTGCCTCTCATGATCTGACATAGTTGTGCGCCCCAAAGTGTGGAGGTATTTCTTTGAATCAATGTTTTTTTTGTTTTTTTCAAAAGATTCCTAAATAATGATTAATAATTAATAAGATTATATTAATTCAAAATATGAAAACTCTCATTTAAATAACTCAAATGAGATTAATACCTTAAATTTGGCAGACGCCCAATGGGTAATCATTTGGTGATATTGCTCTATCAGACAGTCATCCTCGATAGGTAATGTCTCTAACTCCGCACCCACTCTATCACACCAGCCAACATACAGCTCATGCTTATAAGCTCTCCAAAGCTCTCCTAGCTCTTTTAAACGCGCTGGTCGTGCACCTTCGCCATCAGGGAAGTTAAACCGAAGCTGAAACAAAAGTGATTAGTTCATTTAAATACAAAAATATACTACATTAAATCCAATAGATTTTTTACACATATTTGTGCCCACACATTATCCTTGACTTCGGGTGGAAGATGTCTCCAAGAGAGAGGGCTGACCGGAATGATATCAGAGTATTTGGATAGCGTCGCCAAAAAACCCCGACATTGCTGCCCAGATTTCTCAATCATTCGTCCATCAACATTGTATTCAACCATCAACTGTGTCTGGCGGTTCTATACCGCACACAAGCGAGTACGCCCCCTCCCCCACCTCCTATCTGTAGATGAATCTGTTATTAAAGAAAAATAATATCAATACAAGTTAAATAAAAATAAGTTTTGGTAAAAAAATTTGATAGAGTTATATAAATATACCTGTGGTAGTTGGATCAATGGGTGTAGAAGCTGAAGTAATATCCTGTATAGGTGGAGTTTCCCTTAGTGTATGCTCCTCAGCAATATACTGGGTCGCAGCAGGAGTCGAAGAAGATAGAATATAATAGCCCGGAGATAATGAACCAGAAGCAAAAGATGATGGCATAGACGTCTGGCCAGCTGGTAGTGTAAACATCAAAGGTTTAAATATCTCATATGTCCCTGAAGACACGCCAGGATCAAAATAGGGCGTAGAAGATACGTTTGTGGTAGTGGGTCGTCTAACTCTCGCCCCATGAGCCCTCGTACCACCGGCCTCAGCACCAGGACCACTAGATGATCATCCATCTCTGACACCACCCCCTCCTACTACCAACCTCTCTACTGGGAGCAATATCAGGCTCCTCGTCAGATATCTATCGTCTAGGGGGTGGATCCTGAAAAAAAGTTTGACAGAAAAGTAAACACATGATATTATAAGTTATTGAAATATTTATATTTGAAATAAAATAATCACAACAGGGATAGGTGGAGGAACACCCATCTGTACCATGCGACGATTATTATCTGTCATCTTTTTCCGCTTCCTCTCTTCAATGGGTTTCATTTCTTGCAATGAAAACAAATATGGAAGTAATTAGAAACAGATAACTAATGTGTAACCCAAAAACCAAAATATAGAAAAACCATTATAATAAAAAGAACATAATAAAACAGAATATTTATGGTGTTTTGAAGGTAAGTACTAGGATACACACTCTGAATGATGTAGGTGAAACATGTAGGTGAGAACATGACTGTATGATTCTATATATTTCCCACCACAACTTCGGGTTCACAATCAACTCTGACAATTGAGATGTTGGGGTCATCATTAGTAATAAACAGATTGCTTCCAATTGCAATAGGGATAGTGTCAACTTCATCATCACCATCATCAAAAACATGTCTGGGATTCACTTCAATAATTACACCGAATTTAGGATGACGATGATCTTTGACATAAAAAACTTGTTTCACCATTGATGCCAATACATATGGTTCATCGGTGGAAAGAGTGCGAGTCATGTTAATAACTCGAAATCCACAATCATCAATAAAGGTGCCTTTCCTCGTCATTGAATCAAACCGTTGACATTTCATCATCGTGACTCGACCATGCGAGTAATAATCCAAAATTATTATTTTCTCCACGACACCATAATAAGCAACATTTTCAGAATGAGGTCTAGTGTCTGATGAACTGGCATAACAGTCTGTTGTGGAAATTAGCATAACACCATTATGCTGTGTTCTCATGTTTCTTTCTCGTTCAGTGATAATAAATGTGTATCCATTGATCACAAGTGATTTACAAGCACGAACCATGGTATTAGGACCAAAAGCCAAAGCTCTTATTTCCTCAGAAACAGAGTCTGTAGGAAAACTTGATACCTGAAATACAAACAAATAGTAAACTTAATTAAATAATATTTTTATTTAGTTATTACAGAAATATTTTTACCTTAAATTTCAACCAACCAGAAAACCCTTTCCTATGAATAGTCTCCTTCTTTCTCAAAGATAAAGAATGATGCTTTCTATATATCATTATTTATGTTCCATGTAGATAAAAATAATAAGAGTTTAACAAATATTTAAAATTACAAGAGATAAGATAAGAGATACATGTACAATTAACTTACTTGATATACTCATCGAACAAATCACAATTGACCAACATTGTACGATGTGCCATCTCTCGCTCTTCAAGGAATAATGTTTTCAATGTATATGATCCCGGAATTCCTCCTGTCTGAGTAAGTGATGGAAAACTGGGTTCAATTTTCCCATACTGTTCTTCTTCATTTCTCATTGGTCTGTTTATTCTCATAGTATGATCATACAAATACATTGAGTAGAAATCCATACATTCTTGAGCCAAGTAACCGTTGACAATAGAACCTTCGGGATAATTCCTGTTCCGAACATATGATTTCAATGTGCACATATTTCTTTCAGTTGGATACATCCAACAGAAAGCAATGGGTCCTCCAAGAAGTATTTCGGTCGAAATATGGATAGTCAGATGCAACATGCATGTAAAAAATGATGGAGGGAATATTTTCTCTAACTCACGCAAAATTAATGGTGTCTATGCCAACAATTTTTGCACGAGGGATTTGGACAACCTCTTAGCACAAAGATCTCTAAACAAATAGCACAACCGAATAACTGAGACTCAAACATTATTGGACAAGAGATGACAGATTTATATTGGAATAAACTCATGCAAAAGGACGTGATAATCATGAGTCTTCAACGATTTCAACTTCAACTCTTTTCTGTTGACCCGTTGTGATATATTTCTTGAATAGCCATCAGGAACATTAATAGTCTCTAGCACTTCCAGAAATTGATTTTTTTTAGCAGGAGTCATCACATAAGAAGCACATGAAACTTGCCATTTATTTTCACTAATACAGACAGGATGCAATTTTGGTTTGATCCCCCAATCTACCAAGTCACGCCGAGATCGTAAATCATCTTTTGTCTTCCCCTTGACATTTAGAAGAATCGAAATCAACATTTCACATATATTCTTTTCAATGTGCATTACGTCTAAGAAATGACGTAACAAGTTGGTTGACCAATATGACAACTCAAAGAATATACTCTTCTTCTTCCAATTGTAACAGGTATCATTGCATAAGCAGGAAAATCATTGATAGTCCACATAAGTGCAGCACGCATCTGAAATATGTCTTTCAAACATGCAACGTATGTGGGCATACCCACATCCCAAAGAAGTTTCAACTATTTTATTAAAGGTTGCATGTATACATCTATATCATTGCCGGGATCAGAAGGGCCATATATCAGTATAATCAAGAAAGTGTAAGGCTTTTTCATACACAACCAAGGGGGAAGGATATAAATGTGTATGAAAAGCGGCCATGTGCTGTGCGAAGTAAGCATCTTCCCAAATGGATTAAAACTGTCACATGAAAGACCCAATCTCACATTACGCACGTCGACCGCAAATTCAGGATATCGAGTATCAAATCTCTGCCATGCAAATCCATCTGCAGGGTGAACCAACTCTTCATTATTCTTTTTTCTCTCGGTGTTATGCCATCGCATTTTTACGGATATTTCATCAGACATGAAAAGGTTCTGTAATCTGGGGATCAATGGAAAGTGCCACATTACTTTTTGTGGCACACGAGATGGTGTTCCATCATCTTTTGGCTTCCATCGGGAGGTTCCACATTTTATACAATCATTTCTTTCAGCAGTTTCATCCCAAAATAAGCTGCAATCATTCAGGCAAGCATGAATTTTTTTTTGAGAATCCATGTTCATCAACCAACTTCCATGCCATATAGTGGTTTGAGGGAATATCTGCATCATCTGGAAGTAAGTCCTTCAAGAAGGTAAGAATGTAATCAATTGCAGAATTTGAAATCCCATACATAGTTTTCCCATGAAACAATCAGATTAAAAATTCCAACTTTTTCATTTTATCACATTGCCGATATACTGGAGTCATCGAAGCATCATTAAATTTTTTCACCCTATCAACATCATCATTTTCATTGGACACATCATGTGTGCTTATATCAAAATCTTGTTGGCTGGAAATCCTTTCCTTCTCATGATGTCGAATAAATGGAAACCGATCATATATCAAACTCTCTAATTCATTCCTATCATTTGGATCATCAACATTTTGAGATTCCATTTTCTCTCCATTGTGATACCACACATAATAGTTTGTTTGGAAACCATATTTGGTTATATGATAGCTAACTGCTTCATGGCTCAACCAAGGTCTTCCAATACAATTAAAACATGGGCAGTGTATGCGACCATTATCTGAAGCCTTGTCAAATGCAAAATCTAGAAAGCTGTTCAAATTATTATGAAAATCGGTTGAAATCCGATCAGTTTCGTACATCCAACTTCTATCTATTCTGTAAAAAATCACAATAAGTCATTTCAAAGCAATTAAATAATATTAACGTTTAATCAAAAAAATATTTACGTAAATGAAAATTTTTTACTCTATATAAAACCATAACTGACACATTACTCTATATGAGAATCATATTAAGAAATACAACAAAATACGGTGTATATAAGAAAATAAGATAAAAAATTTCTAATGCCTATATTCAAGGATTGACCAGTAAGATATTGGAAGTGGATCAAGGAATACATAATCCTTAAGGGTCTTGTTGGGAGTATATGAGTTTTATACTTTAACTTCTTCAAGTAGATCAGGATGAGGAGTAGGATGAGGATCATGGGAGTGGAGGTACTGTCCAAGGGGGTATGGCGTGTCCAGGGGGGTGCGGGGTGTCTAGGGGTGGTGGGGCCGTCCGGGGGGTCGGAGGTGTCCAGGGGGTGGGGGGCTGTCTAGGGGGGTCGGGGTGTCTAGGTGGGCGGGCTGTCCGTGGGGGTGGTCAGGTTGTCCAAGGGGGTCAGGGTGTATAGGTATATTTATATGAAAAGAATACCCCCACAATAATCATACAGCCCTGTCATTAGTCTAAACCCCTAGAACACATAAAAGAAGCTAGTATGGACATTTACTAAAATATTTAACACCATACGAATGAAAATACACTCTAAATTTAGTTTGAGAGGATATAATGGTGTGTGTGACAAAAATGATATTAAATCAATTTAAATGAATATGGAACAAATGAGGGTTTATAATACACTAAGAGTACCTCAAACAATCCAAAACCACTATAGCACCACATATTCAACTTCCTGAAACATGACTTGGAAATATTACATAGGACTTTACTGATTACCACCTAATTGGAACACTCTATTTATGGTTCTTGAACACAAGGAACAAACAATGTTTGGTCTCTACCAACTCAATCACCCCCTTGTAGATTATAATCTCGTTTCCCCTTATACTAAAATGGTCTCACTGGAAGCTACTATTAATACCGGACCTAAACCATTCATTCTCCATAAAACAATGATCAAAGAACCATCGGTGGTATCTCTCATATAACCACAACCATTTTATCTATGATGTAACGAAATTCACAAGAATAAATTTTATTCAATAACCTTTTGGTATATAATTTGCATCAACAATGGTTCAATTATATGTTTCATCACATTCCAATTTATTAATCACCCATACATGATAAAAATTGAACATTGAATTTCATTTAATTACAACCATCATATTTCATTTAATTCTTAACAAGCATAGAAGCATGGAAATTGGAATCTAATAACTTTAATTAGTCCCCAAAACATTTTAATAAATTTAACATGAAAAATAAGACACTTTGAAATCTAAATAATCACTATGAAGTAACATTAGCTTGGAATTCTATTGCACAATTAAAAACACTCAAAGATGGAATATATGAAAAGATTATTAAAATAAATTATTGAAACAAGATAATAAAGTAACTATGAATGTTAAAATTAAACATGTGATTGAATTTGATAACATATAATAAAAATTTCTTGGTAATGAAACATGAAAGGCACATCAAAAAATTAGACAACTGTCTAATACAATCTATATGGGCTGGAATATGCAAGGAATTTAATAAATAACTGAAACGTAAAAAGTGATGGAACATAAATTGGGTGGGAATATGAGAATAGAAATTGGTCTCATCCTAAAGAGAAATATATACACATCAAAATCGAAAATAAAAACTGAAAGTTAAAGAAAATAACTCACCTTGTATGGGATGGATGAAGAGAACTGGAAGCACCTTCAAAATCGCTGATAGATTCTGTTTAGGGCTCTGGATCTCGAATGGGGGATAGGACGGGCTACTGCCAATTTGGGAGAAATTTTTACCAACAGTTTTTAAAAACCGTTGGTATATACATTCAGCCCAAACCTTTACCAACGGTTCAATGAGAAGCGTTGGTAAAAGGTAACCGAAATCCAACTTTTACTAACGGTTCTCATTGAACCATTGGTAAATACTTCTCCATACCAACGGTTGTAATGAACCATTGGTAAAAGTGTCTATAAAAACATCTATACCAACGGTTTCTGAGAACTATTGGTATAGATGGTTATTCCCAACGTTTTAATAAACCGTTGGGATATAACTGTTGGTAAAACTTAGATTTCCAGTAGTGTGATCTTCCTAAAAGAATTGCTGACTACCTTAGACTAAAAGTGGAATTGACTGAGCGTGATTCCTCAGAGAGTATTATAATTTTGTATGACCAAACCATAGGGTTTAGGCTGTGTGTACTGCATAGAGGGTTATTGGTACTTCTTGGATAGGGCCACAAGGGAGGGCTGTGAGTACTTCTCAGAGGGATTCTATTTTGTGGTTAGCTGTTTGCTTCACTACTACTTGTTGATATGTGGATTGTTTACTGTTGTGTATCATCCTGTTTATTGTTTACTATTTTCTGTTTACTGTACATTACTGTCCATATACTCACTGAGTGTTAGGCACCGAACTTTGGGTGGTTTCCTATTGGAATTTAGTCTCACACCCTGTTTGGGTCATGCTTTTTGGCCCAAACAGATTATATTGCTGCATGTATAGACATGGGAAATAGCCCTTCGACTTCAGGTACTTGATTGCATTTGGGGAATTAGAGCAGGGGACCAATATGAGGCTTGCGACGCTGAGGAGTTTACATGTCTACCTTTCTTTTGTACTTTGGTTTTTACTATTGTATTTCCATCATTTTGACTTGTTTTTATACTATCCCAGACATATATATCATGAACCCATTCAAATATATATGTGTGCTCTAGTTGTTTATTGTTTTAGTCTTAAGTTGTTTACGGTTGTTGGATATTTACTACATTCTCTATTTTATGAGTTTTTTACATCCTCCGTGTACTCTGCCAATGAGGGCATAGTTTCCCCACAATCACACCCAAGGCCCTCGCTGCTAGTCGGCTGCCTCTGGTGTTCGGGGAAATTTGCTTGATGCCATTGAACAACCGAGTACGGAGCACCTCTAGGTGGCTTCCTGAACTGGGACATTACAAAGTGGTATCAGAGGATTTATTTTCTATTGACTAACTGTTTGGATCCTATAGACAGGGATAGGACAAAATAGGTACTTGGTAATAAGCTGTGCCGGGGAGTACCTAACCCATGTACAGGGAAAATCCATAATACCTGGTTTATTGCAGTTTTATTGGTTTTCACCTTTACAGTTGATTTTATTTCATCGTTGGGTTATTCACATGATTTGTGTTGTTACCGTTGTTGTTATTGCGATTCTATTTCTGTCGCAACCCGATGAGATGAGGGTATGACATCTCATGCATTATATAGGCACTTGTTAGAAATCTCATTCCATACATTCATTCCATGACATCTAGGAGGCATTAGCGATTTCATGTTCTTGTGATAGACACTGTGTTGATTATGCATGCTATTGTGATAGATTCTTTTTTAGAATCTCTGATGTCTGAGAGAGAATTTGTTTTTTATAGTACATTTCTTAGATGGACATCAGGCTTTGGTTCTTGAGGTGTTATGGGACTTCATTGACCGAAATTTGGTGGATCATTGCCTTGTTGCCTTATTATAACTTGCATAAGATTCCAAGCATTGATTCATGGGGAGTATGGGCCCTCACGGATCAGAATTTGGCACCTTAACTCAGGTTTTCTATGTTTTCTCGGATTCGGAGCAGTTTTTGAGATACTACCCAAAAAAACCAGAATACCCAATGTGTACATTATTAATACACACCATATAGTTTTTAAACCGTGCCACTAACTGTGTGGGAAGAAACACGGGGTTGTGAAAAATTCTTAGGAACGCACCGTGTATGGTACATACACACTGTGTTGTAGTGAAAGTGTGTTTACCCGTGTGACTAATGAAACTAATGGATGAATCTTCTAATTTACACACAATATCCTCTTATCACATGATGTTCCTTGTAACCTAAGTACCCGGTTATGTCACGATCAACACGGGTCGGGGAAAACCTTCAAGTATACGCCGTTTTCTAAGGGAGCACGCCGTGTAGCCATCCATGTAACTAACAACACAGGTCGTTTAAACTTATCTAGTACATGTCGTGTCCTTCATGAACATGCTATGTAGTCTTGGATTAAGAGGACCTTGTGGGTTAGCCATGTAAGGAGACTTGGGTAGGGGAATAGAGTTCAAGTACACGCCATTTGTGGGGGACAACATTACTTGTGGTTGGGGTGTTACACAACCAGTTGTGGCAGAAGTACATGCCCAAGTGAATGGATTAAAAGAACACACCATGTAGTTTTTATACATTCCATGTAGTCATGTTTCATAAAACTTGAATGTTTTCTTCATCTGTACCCCTCTTGTACTATTGTGTTCTTAGTATTTGATAATCCTGATCTAAGGTATTCTTTTTTCCTTTCAGAGTTATGTCACCGAGACGTCCTTCAGTTGTACGTCAGCTGCCAGACGGTGATAAGACACCAGATATGGCTGGTCAGGGTCCTCCGGCAGATCTTCCTGCTATGACAACCTTGGCACCATCAGTTATACAAGTTGTAGGAATCGATGCATAGTTTAGGGAAGAATTTGTGAGGATGATGTAGTCCTTCCAGGGAGCGCCACCTCCTGCCCCGTTGATGGCAGAGTTGACGCAGTTTTTTAGTAGCAACATCCTCTTACTTTCTTGGGGGATGTAGGACCTCAGGCTGCAGAGTCATGGGTAGAGGTCATGATGAAAATTTTCAAGCATCTAGAGATACCTCCAGAGAAGAGGGTGAAGCTCGCTACCTATATGCTCTAAGACTCCTCCAAGAGGTGGTGGAGGTGATCTCGCGGTCAGGGAACCAGCAGATTATGACTTAGGATGAGTTTCGACACATCTTCTACGATTACATATACTCAGAGTCCTTAAGGGTCAATCGAGCGCTGGTGTTTATGATCCTGGAGCGGGGTAATCGTTCTGTTATGGAGTACTCGTCTCATTTTACTAAGCTTCATCATTTCACGCCTATTCCAGGAGGTGATGAGTTTTTTCTTGTGCAGATGTTCATGGATGGTATGAGGCACTACATCTTCCCACAGGTGAACATCATCAGGTTGTCTTCGATATCCTCTATCGACAATGAGGCACTGATCACGGAGCACAATCTACGGGATTCTGGAGCAGTGAGCTGGGGCGGTTCGACCAACAGAGCTAGTGTTACTCCTACTGGTAGTAGGAAGCGCCGCATTGAGTCTTATCAATGAGATCAGAGTAGGCGGAATGTATCTTCAGGCAGCCTGGTAGTATGCAACCAGTTCCGGAGGAGCGAGCATAGTAGGCCTCAGTGCTAGAGAGACCCGATGGAGTGCCGATCTTACTGCAATATGGGACATTTTCAGCGTTTTTGTCAGATATTTTCACCTACTGCTGGTTTTAAGGGTTCTTCTATGACCTCATGTTTATGGGATGCATCGCCGGTTTATCACCAGTCTGGGAATTGGAGTTCTTTCGGTCGTTCGTGTCGAGGTGGAGGTCGCTGCTGCGGTGGCCAGTCCCCAGGATACCAGCGACAGTAGAGTGGATCATCTCAGAGTGGTCAGCCAGGGTTGCAGGGCCGCGGTACAGGCCAGACTTATGTTGTGGAGCAGACCCATCAAGAGTAGGATATCGTACCTTCCATGATTCGAGGTACGATCATAGTATCCTTAATTTTATCTTCAACTCTTTTCGATACTGATGCTACGCATAGCGTTATCTCTGTTGCTGTTGTGGAGAGACTTGGGATCTGTATCTTTTCCTCTGCCTATACTTTGACTCTAGACACACTGTTTTAACTAGAGTGGTTAGTGTACATCAGTGTAGTGAGTTCCCTCTTGAGGATGCAGGGTGTCACTTCTTATTGTACCTCTATGTCCTAGAGATGACGAGCTATAATGTCATTCTCGGAATGGACTGGTTAGTTCCCTTTCAGGCAGTCGTTGACTGTTATCACGACATAGTGAGTTTCAAATCACCAGAGTGTGGATCTTTTCTTCATTGAGGTGAGTGGGATATCTAGGCGATTCGAGTAGGAACCGATCATCTTGGGCTAGGAGGATTTACAACCCAGATTGCTAGTCTTTATCTGGATGACCAAGGGACTTCACAGATATACTTTCCTCTAGTGGTGGATCGTTTTCGGGATGTCATTCCAGAGGAATTTTTAGGACTACCTCTCGAACGTGAGGTAGACATTTCTATTGAGCTCATGCTTGGAGTGGAAGCAGTGTCCATTACTCCTTATAGGATATCTACACCAGAGTTACAGGAGCTCAAGAAGCAGTTGGAGGAGTTGCAGAAAAAGGGTTTTAACTGACCCAGTACATCACCTTGGGGTTCGCCTGCCTTGTTTTCGTAGAAGGAAGAATGTACCCTTAGGTTGTATGTGGACTATCAGAAGTTGAACCAGTTGACAGTCAAGAACCAATATCCCTTGCCAAGGATCGATGATCTCTTCTATCAGTTTCAAGGAGCCCGAGTGTTCTCGAAGATTTACTTGAGATCCGGTTATCATCTGTTGTGCGTTAGACCTTATGATATACCTATTATAGATTTCCGGAGTAGGTATGGTCTATACAAGTATATTGTTATGTTGTTTGGTCTCATGAATGTGCCTGCAGGTTTCATGGAACTGATGAACCGAGTGTTCCATCCATACATATATTCCTTTGTGGTAGTTTTGTGGATGACATCTTGGTGTACTATCACACTCAACATGACCACGCTAACCATCTTGATGTCGTACTGAGTACATTGAGAGAGCATCAAAATTCTGCTAAACTCTTGAAATTCCACTTTTGGATGGATCAAATTCACTTCTTGGGTTATGTTTTCTCAGAGACAGGAGTATCAGTAAACCCAAAGAATGTGAGAGATATAGTTTCCTGGGAATAGTCGAAGAATGTTTTTGAGGTGCAGAGTTTTCTAGGGCTGGCTGGATACTAAATGCGTTTCATACAAGACTTTTCACGCCCAGCAGCACCTCTAACAATTCTGACCAAGAAAGGTGAAAAGTTCTTACTGTCAGATTCCCATGACTCAGACTTTCCAGAGCTAAAATGGAGGTTATGTCAGCACCGATTATAGTCATTCTAGAGCCGGGAAAGAGCTATATGGTCTACTATGATGATTCAGGTATCGGTATAGGAGCTGTGCTTATGCAGGAAGATGGAGTCGTTGCGTACCTGTCTCGGAAGTTGAGGCCACATGAGAGGAACTACTCGACACATGATCTAGAGTTGGCAGTTGTTGCTCATGCCTTACACTTTTCAGGACATTATCTTCTAGGAGAACACATTGTGGTGTTTTCCGAACACAAGAGTCTCAAGAACATATTATCTCAGTGTGATCTGAATTTGAGACAGCGTAGGTGGGTCGAGTATCGTCAGTACATCGACATTGAGCTTGCCTATACACCGGGAAAGGGAAATGCAATGGCTGATGCATTGAGAATGAGAACTAAGATATAGGCAGTCCAGGAGGCCAGTAGTGAGTGGCAGCTTATGGATCTATTCTCTGACATTAATTTGAAGGTGCACGACAGACAGGGGAAGACATTTCTATCTTATGTAGATGTTACCTCTACTCTTCTTGATCAGGTACGGATAAAGAAGCTATCATACTCAGAAGGCCTAGTCTAGTGGGAGAGTGCGTTAGTAGAAGACCCTCTTCCGGGATTGATAGTGGGCTAGGATGAGATCTTGAGTTTCCAGGGACGCGTATGGGTGCCGATAGACATATGCGAGGAGATGATGGAGGACTTTAATTCCTCTATTTGGTAATTTCATCATGGCGTCACCATGATTTATCGTGATCTACAACACCAATATTGGTGGCCAGGTATGAAGAAATATGTTGTTGGCTTTCCCATGAGGTGTTCCACTAGTAAGTAAGTGAGAGTGGAGCATCAGTGACCAGCAGGTCTTTTGCAGTATTTACCCATTCCAGAGTGGAAGTGGAATGATGTCACGATGGACTTTGTGACCGGTTTGTCAAGGTCACCATGAGGGAATGTTGTAGTTTGGGTTGTCATCGACAGGCTTACGAAGGTTGATCACTTATTTCCGACCAAGGAGACCTTTAGTGTTGATGAGCTGGGACAATTATACATCTGAGAGATTGTACGTCTGCATGTTGTTCCACACTCCATTGTTTCAGACAGGGATGCACATTTTACATCTCGGTTCTGACAGGGGCTTCCGAAGGCTTTGGGTACACATGTACTTTTGAGTACAACATACCATCCCTAGACAGATGTCCAGTCCGAGCATATGATTCATGTGCATTAGGATATGCTCATAGCTTTCATTCTAGGCTTCATAGGTTCTTGGGAGAATCATGTAACACTTTTGGATTTCTCCTACAACAACAGTTTCCAGGAGACTATTTAGATGGCACCATACGAGAATTTGTACAGTATGCCATGTCGATCACCTTTATGTTGGATGGAGATGGGAGAGGCAGCTTTGTTGGGACCTCGTCTTGTTCAGGAGACCTTAGAGTATATATTGTTGATTCGGAAGAGGATGGGTATGGAACAGTCTCGACAGAAGTCTTATGTTGACCAGCGGAGAGGACCTCTGGAGTTCGAGGACAGGGATTAGGTTTTCCTGCATGTCAAAATGAGGTTGGGACACAAGAGGATTCAGAGATAGGGAAAGATTTCACCACGGTACATCGGGCCGTTTGATGTGTTGGAGAGAGTTGGGTCAGTTTCCTATCTATTGCAGTTACCTCAGAGGTATCAGGCAATGCACGACCTCTTCCACGTTTCTCAGCTCTGACATTACTTTTCAGACTCGTATCACGTCTTTCTGCCTGAGGAGCATGAGCATGAAGCAGATGCATCATTTTAGGAGAATCCTATCCAGATTGTTGATCGCAGTACGAATGTTCTCCGAGGCCGGTCTATTCCTCTGGTATGGGTGCTATGACAGCACCGGTGAGTACAAGACGAGACTTTGGAGAGGGACTATGATGTACGATTACAGTAGCTGGATATGTTTGGGGTTTCTTCTTCCACACCTCTCTAGTTAAATTCGGGGACAAATTTATTTAAGGGGGAAAGTTTGTAAGTACCCAGACCTTCATTTTAGGTATGTTTTTCCTTTTTCTGGAGTTTTTAAGAAATGTGGTGTTTCTGGAAATTTTTGAAGTACACACTGTGTACATTGATGCTGCTTGAGGCAGTGTGCTGGCCGTGTCATGACCATGCACACATCTATGTTGGGGTGATGTGGAGGCCACTTAAAGTGGAGTACGTAAAATCTTAGTACACACTGTGTACTCTAAAAGTACACACCATGTACTTTTTTTTCATTATACAGACCGAGCATGCGTCTTAACCCTAGAAATGTCTTCTTCTCTATCTTCTTCGACCAAGAGCATCCCATACTGATGAAAATATCCTCCGAGCCTCTGTTTGTTCTTATAATTGACCGTCGTAGATTGTGTTGGAACCGTAATGGTAAGATCTTCTTTCTCCTAGAGATTTTTTTTTCAAATTCCTCCTCTTTCTCAAAGGGTTGACCATTTTGTGCATTTCTGTAGATCTAAAACGTTCTAAGGAGATTGGAGCTATGTGGTTCATGTATATCGATCTACTAGAATCAAGGTAGGTGGTTTGTTCCTTTCTATTCGATTTCTTTGAGTTTTGTGTGCAATTTCCACCAATAACCTTGAATGGGGTATTGCGTTATTACAATTTTACCAGTGTTGTTTTCTTGACTTGATTTTATGATTGTGTATAGGTAATTTGTTTATGTATGTGGATAATTACTATGCTTGGATGTTTTTACCATGCCTTGTTCTGTTTACAACCATTTGGTCTTATTCCGCATTTGTCCGTTATACCTATTTTCCATGCCTTGTGACCGTAGGATGGAGTGTTGTTCCCTGGCATGCTTGTTATGTTGTAGACTCATTATCCAAGTAGCTCTATAGGTTTACTTGGGCCTTATAGCATTATTATGCATTGTTTGGTAGGGGGCCGCAAGAACCTGGGGCTGTAGACTATAAGGGGATCGACCGAGTGAGCTTACTCAAAGAGTCTTGGACATTATATACTATATGAGATAGACCAAGTGAGCTTCCAAGAGAGTCTAGGATATTATAGACTACAAGAGGATACACCGAGTGAGCTTACTTATAGATTCTTGAGCATTATATTCTATAGAAGGATAGACCGAGTGAGCTTCCTCAAGGAGTCTGTGATAGACCTAAGGCTATAGGAGGAATTGACTGAGTGAGCTTCCACAGAGAGTCTCTAGACCTTGGGGCTATAAGGGGAATAGACTGCATGGTCTTCCTCAGAGATTCCTTTAATACCGTAGACTATATGGGGAATTGACTGAGCGTTCTTCCTCAGAGAGTCTTATAATTTCGTATGACCAAACCAAAGGGTTTAGGCTGAGTGTAATGCCCAGAGGGTTGTTGTTACTTCTAGGATAGGATTAGAGGGGAGGGATGTGAGTACTTCCTAGATGGATTCTGGTTTGTGGTTAGTTGTGTTTCTTTAGTACTTCTTGTTGATCTGTGGATTTTTTACTGTTGTGTATCATCTTATATTCTGGTTACTGTTTCCTGTTTACTATACTTTACCTAGCATATACTCACTGAATGTTTGGAACAGATCTTCGGGTGGTTGCCAACAAGGATTTAGTCTCACACCCTTTTTGGGTCATGCTTTTGGGCCCAAACAGATTATATTGTTGTAGGTATAGTCAAGGGCTAGCACCCTTTGACTTCAAGAACTTGATTACATTGGAGCAAGAGAGCATGGGACCGAGCCGAGGTTTGAGATTCTGAGGAGTTTATCTTTTTACATTTATTTTGTACTTTGGTTTGCACTGTTGTATTTCCTGCATTGTGACTTTCTTGGCTACTTTCCTAGACATATATATCATGAATCTTTTCATATATATATATATATGTGTGTGTGTGTGTGTGTGTGTGTGAGATCCATTTTTATATTGTTTTAGTCTTCCTTTCTTGACTGTTGTTGGATATTTACTGCTTCCACTATTGTATGAGTTGTTTACTTCCACTGTGTACTCTTCCAATGAGGGCATAGATTCCCCAATATCACACCCATGGCCCTCGCTGCTATTTGGAAGCCTCTAGAGTTCAGGGATATGTGCTTGAGGCAATGTGACCAACCGGGTACGGAGTTCCTCTGGGTGGCTTCCGGAACTGGGATGTTATAACCCAACTTATCTTATTATGAAATTTGGTATTTTATTTTCACTTTTTAGAATAACATTTGTTTTATTTTATAGTTACATGTATTTACATGTGTACCACCACTATCTTATAATAGGATCCATTCACCACATAATGGATCCACAAATATTTTGCACGTTAACATAAAAAATATCAAATCAATACAATCTAGAACTCTCTTTTCTCGTGGATTTTATGATATAGATTGAAAAATTACATTCTCTAATGGTTCAATGAGAAATAAAAATGAGGATATATAAGAAATATGTAAAATTTTTAACCGAGTTATTTAAACCTTAATTTATCTTAAACATCATAAAAATATTATATAATCATAATAATATAATGAAATATATTTAATTTATATAATTAAATATTATTATATTTATTTAAGAACCATTATCTAATGCTCGTAAATCCTTTTGAATGGTGAAAACATAATCTTGTTATATGTGTTATTCAATCCCCATGAATAATATATAATATTTACCATATCCACCATACAAGGATGGTTATAAAAATTGATTTAATGAATAAATATTATAATGATAAAAATATTATTTTTTAACGGTAAATTTGAAATTCTATATATAATATTAATATTAATTGCTATGATAATCATTATTCACTCAAAATGTGCCCAGAGAAATTTTTTGAGTATTAAATTCTTACCATTCTCATTCATAAATATTTTTAACATAACGCTTCCCTTAACTAATATATAATATTTAGAATTTTTTTTAAATTCATAACACTTCCATAAAAGTAATATTAACTCTTTAGAATTATATGTTCTTACTCATTCAAATATTATAACATCTTTTGAATTGAATCTATTTTTCAACATACATGGATGATGTTATATCTTTTATTTCATGAATGATTAATTTATATTATATACTAGTAAAATTATTGAAAATTATATATTTAGTCTATTTTAAGGGTTATATAATATTAATATACATGTTTATATTCACTAAAAAAATTAATTCTATTTAGTAAATCCAAGTTTCAAATATCTTCATTTTTATGCATTCCAAAAAGATCAACAACAAATGTTTCTTTAAGAGACCATATAACCAAATAAATATATCAGTATCATAATATAAACATTCATGAACATCATATATGTGATGATACCTTGACCAATATGGATGGACCAGAACTACATAATCAGAATATGTATGTTAAATTAAATAGTTGACACCAAAATATTGTTCTTAACAAGGATTTATTACTAATTTTTTAATAAGAAGTTATATTTGAATGGTATGATGTAATATAAATGTAAATAAGGTTTTGATATATATATGTATATTGAATCTCAATTTTTCATATTAGGATGTTAGAGAATGTCCAACTAGGCTTGAATCTACGTTGTGGGTTTCATGTCTCCAACACCCTTATTTAAGAAAAGTTTTTAATTATGAACTTATTTCAATAATAAGGTATATATTCATCAAAATTAAAATAATTTTCATTATTCAATAATTAATTGTTTTAAATAAAATTTTATTTTAATTTATCTCTATTATGATGGTTATATACATGCATTATGGAATTTTTATGGGTTTGTTATTCTTAATTCTAATTTCATAGGACATGTTTCATAATGTGCACTAGGATTTATTTTATATATTGAACATACTTACATATAGATATTTTTAATAATATTAATTAATTTAATTAATTTTATTCATAGGTTCATTTCTCGTTCTACCTTGTTATGGATATTTTTCTGAATATTACCAAATCCATAAGGGTTGTTATAGAATATCACTTTTAACTATGATAGATTATGTTTTAATTTTCATTGAGGTAATTATATTCTATTTCTATACTAAAAAATATCTATACTCGCTTACCAAGGTTATTTATATTTTATTCATGTATTATTTTGATTTTTCTTCTATTTGGTAAAAATAAGAAATTGAATTATTTTTTATTAAAAAATATAACTCATTCTGATTTTTTATCAAAAATATTTCTCTCACATATCCATATTAAATATCATTCTTTTTTATTTACATAATATTTATTAAAAAGATATATTTCAACTACTATAAAATATAGGTTTAGTTTTATACTCATTACTATATATGACGTGAATACCCTTTCATACATAAGTTGGATAGGAGGGTATACACCATGAACATTAATTTTGTTGTTATGTGGGAAAATATTGATAATTAGTATACATATTTATTTAATAAAGATGTATAATTATTTATATTGTAAAATTGACTAGGCTATAAGAATCATTGAATTTTTTTATCTCAATACAAATTTTTTTTATTGTCCTTACTTATGGGTCATAACTTATATTGTGTATTTGTTCGTTTTTTTATGATATATGTAGTAGGAATATTTATATGAAAATTATAGATCATTATAATATACCCCCTTGATAAATGTCATATGTTTCTTGAGACAATCCAAAATAGAAATTTCATGAAGTATTCTAGCCCATGCAACAATAATTTTTTGGTTGAGGCCTTAACATTGAAAATTAGACTCTTGATGATTTCTTGGATGAGGCCTCAACTATCATGATGAAAATATGAATAAATATTTTGGAAAAATAAATGATTTATAATATACCACCCATTATAAATTTCATCATTATGGTCATATTTACTGATTTACATGGTATTATATAAATGTTTAGGTTATCCATTGATATATTTCATAATAATTTTATTGATTATATTTCAGAGTACATGATTATTTATCTAACATATTACCCATGTTTTATTTATCTATGATATCTCTCAATTTTCAGAACAGTTATTGATCAATTCTTCTCATCCTTATTATTTTTAATTTTTACTAGGTTATAATTAGGAGTAACAAAACATATAATTATAAATGATTATTATATGAAGATAATGTTATTGGAGATTTCAAGGAATGATTATAGAAAAATAAAATTTAGTTATAATGGAAGAAATATCCAGTATAATATAAAGACATTGGTTTTGTTAATAAGTGATTTTATTTTTTATATAGAGATATAAAATAATATAGGTCATAGTTATCTATCTAATTTAACAAATTATTTTTATTTTTTAATTACGGATGATCAAAATAGGGTCTTATAAGTTTCTATCATGATAGAATGTAAAGAGTACATTTTAGCACTAGATCATAGTGTTTGAATTTTGGTACTTATATTAATGTTTTATTTTTCTCCACCATTGAAAAAAATATCCAAATAAAATATGAGATATTGGAATAAATTACAATATTTTATACATGAGAGTGGTGTCGTTGAAATACCAATATCAGCCTTATAAATTGAAATCTATCATTTGGTAATGGGTTGGTGAAAACATCCACTATTTGTTCCTTTATAGGGGAAAAGATATTTTCAATTAATTTAACACCCAATAATCTAGATAATGTGATATTTTATGTCAATTCCATTAAATTTGGAATTTTAATTAATATTCCTTGAAATATTGATTGTAATTTAACGGTCACATCGTAGGAGATGTGAAATCTTAATTTAATCTATGAGATCTTCCAAATTCATTCTTATTCTAATTTATTGAGTTATAGCAATATGTTATTGCACAAACACATCATGAAATGATATTACAGTCATAAAATTATACTAATTATCGTGGAATCATTAATCCATTTCTCTAATATGGTAAGCAATAAATGTTATTTTAATACTATCATAAAAAACCTTCCCAATCAATATTAGTGTAACTTTATAGACTAAACATCCATTTATTGTAATATTTTCTGATAAACCGTATTGGTCATTTCATGAAAATGGGAATCCTTATTTTAGAAGAAAAATGGGTTAATTTTGGAGATCATATATATATATATATATAAAACATTAAAATGAATGAAACTATATATGACCATAATTCATTAAATTACATAATGTTTCAAATTAGCTTTTAGATATCAAATTCATCAAAATCATTTCCCTTTTCATTTTTGGTCTAATTTGGTCCAATTGAAATTTTTGTGGAAATTAGATTTTATTATTTTATTCTAATACATTTAAAATGTAATATAATGATAATATATTGAGAAATAAAAATTTGACCATTATTATATGAAATTTGTACACCATGTATGTACCTCATCTTTATGTTAATAGATATTTCATTAGGATTCTTCAAATATTTAAAAAGTATCTAAAAAATTTGTTTTATATTATTATTTTTGTTTAAAAACACCAATATTTTTTAAAATATATTTTTCTCTTTTGGATTTGGTAACAAATCCCATGTATAATTCTTATCAATGTGGTAAAATTATTTATTCATTTCATCAACCCACTCTTGATGATTGATTGTTTCATCTACATCTCAAGGATCAACATATGAAAAAATTATGTTTGATATTATATCCTAATACTCTCATATTTTATATCTAATTTATAAACTTAAAATGATTTTTTGAATATGAAAACTATTTCTCATTATTGGTTGAAATAAAATCTCTCTTTACTTACAATGGGAAATTATTAAATAATTATCTCCCACTTGATCATTTTCAAAACATTAAAATATTTCTCAAATTTCATGAAGATATATTACAAAAAATCATTATCCCAACTATTATTCTTTTAATAATAATGTGAAATTATTTTATTTGAAATATATAACAATTTTTTATCATTATTATAAATAAAATTATACTTTCATTATTATATCAATAGTGTAGTCTTCCATTTTCTACATATACATTAAAAATCTTAACATTCCTCAATATTCAATCATTCCTAGATTTTTGTATTTTACAATTTTAACATAAGGGGATTCAAAAAAATTATGAAAAATTAAAACTAAATAGTTTGGGTAATATATGTCATGAGAAAGTATATTTATAATTGGTCTTTATAAACAATAGTTTTAATATTAACTATATCACCAAATTATTTTGTCCAAAAATGTTTCTATTTATCATTCTTAACCAACATTATTCAATCCATATAGCCCAAAGCTATATTATTCAATTCACCTTACAATTTATTATTATGTATATAGTGAACTGAGTTTATATTATATTCCATGTTTCACAAGATAATATTTAAACATCCCATTTTAAAACACAATTCTATAGTCTATATAGATCTTATGGACTTTAAAACCACAAATTTTTTATTTAATTATTCATAAAAAATAAAACAATTAGAATAAATTTTTCTTGGGACTCATACTCATATCTTAATATATTTGAGCAATGTCATCAGTAAAAGTAATTATTTAATTATATCTATTAGTTGATTACTTCGACATGGGACTATACAAATAATAATTAATGGTCTCAAAAGGTTGAGTTGATTAGATATACACATTATTTTGTGAAGAGTAAACAATCTTCCATATTTGGAATTTTAATCCCAATAAATATATTATATTTTCAACAATGTTAATTCACAAATATTTTCACCTAGAGTGGCCTTTTTTTTTATCTTTTTTGTATATGGTTCCTAAATATTTTATGATACAAATCATTATCTTCTTTCATGCATAGATACATCGATTTTATGTATAACCAATTTTAAATAAATTTCATTTAGACCATTTTCCCATACTCACAACTGATATTTTATTATTTTTTTAATAAGAAATCATACTTCCTAAAAATAATTTCATTCATAATTAAAAATATTGGGATGCACTTGAAAGTTTTTTTTCCATCAATAAATAAAAATATTGTTTCCTGATTTCATATCTTATTTCTAGATACCTATTGGAAAAAATACTTTAACATTTTGTTTCCCATCTTTTAAAAAAAACTCCAACCATATATTTATAATTTTTTATAACTTTTTTAACATTAATATATCATGTCATGTGGATGGATCAACTAATTACTATGATCCATGGAAATTCCACCATGGATTCTTTGAGGAAAACATCCTAAAAAAATATTTTTTCCTTCCATTTTCTATTATTATATTATAGATTTTTAGTATTAAAACTCAAATATTATTGGGATGTTATAATAATGATGTATTAATTTCTATGTTGACTAGGCTGGTCACATATTTTAATGATTATTTTTAGTTCATCAGACCAATTAATATAAATGTGTTTATAATTTTTAAATTAATTATGCAATTTCCTCTTATATTGGGATTAAATAACCCTAAAAATTTACTTCATGATCCTCCATGACTTATATTTAGATTCATTATTGAACCATAATGAAATATCAATTTTCCCTAAACCTGTATAGTGAAATCAAAAATCATGGAATGCATAATGGTGGTGATTGAATATACAACATATTCTAAAGTCCATTCATCTTTGTATTCATATTTTAATTTTTATATCCTTTTCAAAGTCACTAACAATGGTGGTGATTGAATTTCTGTTGGTGATAGTTGAATTTTCATATTTCTGAGTGGAACTAAATTTACCAACAATCATTGTCTTCAGGAATTAGTTAATCTTAAAATAATTTTATTTTTTTGTTATTATTATCATCCATTAAAGGATTTATTTTCTATCCTTATCAATCATTTAGAATTATTTATCTTCTGCAATAGAATTATAAAATACGGGGCTTCATTTTTTAAATTTCATTTTTTCTATTTTATGTGATATATTGAAAGAATAATTTTCAATCTCTTTCTAATTTTTAGCATTATGTTACTAGTCTAATCATATTCCATAATATTCTTCAAATCATCAAACTCTTATTATATTTTTATTTTTCTTTTAAAAAGAAGATTCTTGACTATTTGTAAATTGGTTATTCATCACAAGACACTTGAATTACATCTCCAATTTCGAAAACCATGAAAAAAATTAAATTAAATATCTAGTATAAATTACATCTCATTCACTTATTCCGAAAATTCATAAGTGCTTACATCAATTTAAATATTTGAATCATTAGATTTTTCAATCTATCTTTTTCACCAACTTCATCAAAAGTTGAAAAACACGATACTTATCTTCACTACTTTCACATTCTATAATTTATAATTTTATCATTTTAAATCATTAAAACATATTACCATTCTCATTTTAATTAATACATATTTTTTTATTGATTGATGATGTAGTAGTTTTTCATTTATCTTCTTCATTAATATAATTTTATATTTTGATTTTCGATGTGTTTATTGAAATTACAAAAAGATCCCCAAATTTAATACTCTAAAGGGATATATTAATTTTATATACTTTTCCCACATATCATATTTTGTGAGATATATAATATTTATTCATAAAATCAAAATTTTAACTCATCATATAAATCTCCAAATATGTTTTCCTCTTTATTATTAACTATGTCTATAGAAATCTCATGTTTTGAGGATTTAAAACAAAATTAAAATTCAAGATTTATATTATTATTGAAAATATTATATTTTATTATCTTATAATATATAAAAATTCAGATTTTTTCCTCATTATGTTTATCAACAAGATATTTTTCTTACAATGTAGAAAATTTTTTCTCCATACCTTCTTGGTATGATATTCATGATCATCACTAACAGAATATAGTAAATTTTATCCAAAGTCTTTGATCACACTCATAAATTATTTCACCCAATTTATAATGTTTTTAATAGTCTCATAATAATGAAAAATATATATTTTCATACATAAGTCTTCATAATTTAATCTTGATACGCTTCACATTGTTTTCCATCAAAAATATTCTATAATCTTTCAAAAATTCCATTTTTTGTTTTGATTCATTGGAATTTGAAAGAATAATTTGATGGAGGAGATGAAAATAGATCATTTTTATCATGAAAATAAATCTCTATATCATTATTTTCTATTACTATTAATGAATAACATTTATAATGTGGGATAAATCCATTAGTTTTAGTTTATAATAAATCATAACTAATAGATACAATTTTTATTATAATCTATTACTTTTATATATGATTAATTTTCCATTGAATTTGTGGAATCTCTATATTATTCAATAATTTGAAAATTTCTATTTATGATAATTGAAATCAAGAAACACTTAATAAAATAGAGATAAATAAAAATGATAATCTAAACTATGAAATATAAATTAAGGGAAACTCAAAAATCCACAACCCAACAAACTGCTTATAAAATAGAAGAGAAGTCAATGAGAAGGGGTGGATAAAGAATCATTATTATTTTAATCTTTCATTCCAAATAACCTTATCATCTGATTATTATGAGTTATTCTATTATTTTGATAGACTATGAAACACAATCCAACACAAGGATGAAATTGATTTTCATGTTTTAGTTCACTATGTGAGAAGTCTAATCATTAGTGTGATATGGATTATATAATATCATGATATTTGGGAATATATTTTAATTTAATTCAAATATATGAATAATAAAATAAACCAAATGAAAACATAATTAAAATTACATATGACACAATTTATTAGAAAAATATTATAAATAATAAATGTCATCGTTATATTATAGATGTAGAAATTGAGGATATAAATTAAAAGAACCTGATTTTAAATTATATATATAAAGAAAATAAATTTAAATTTTTAATACCAATTCATTGAAGAAATTTAATTGGACTAGATACATAATATATGTGTTCATTTAGAAATTAAAAATGTATTTTCATAAAAATTTTAATTTTAGGCTCAATCCATTTTTATTTAATGTTCCAAAAATGTTATATATGTATTATGATACAACATATTAATGATATAGATTATTTATTGAATCTTATTTAATTTTTATTAGAGATAATATATGTATTTTAATTTCCAATATATGAGAATTTATTTTTTCCAATAAAAATATTGGTTTTATATTTTATACTTCTCTTTAAAGGTGATATTTCAAAATTTGGTGATTTTAATTTGATAAAATGAACATTAAATTTGAATACATAATATAAAATATATATTATTTTTATTGTTTGGATTTCTATAAAAACAATGACTTCTAGGTAAATATGGGAAAATATAGTTTTAGGAATACGGTAACATTAAAGACAAAATTATGATATATGACTGAAATAGTATATTGTTTATATTAAAAAAATATAAATATTCAACTATGTTACATTAGGTATTTAGACATATTTTTTTTATATGTAAATATTTGAGTTACACATTGGCTAACAATAAGTATTGTTTTCCAATAAATGAATGTTTTTCATCAACTTCTTTATATAAGTTATTATAAGTTTACATTTATTTTTGGATTGATTTTAGAGTAATAGAACTCACTTTTTTTATTCATAAACCATTATATTTCTTGATAATTAGTTATACACAAGTTTTTTTTTGTAAAATGTATTCTATACATAGAAAGTAATTTTTTTAAAAAAATCATTATTTTTATTATTTTAAAATATTTTTTTATAAAATATAGTAATTTAATCTTAAAAAATGGATTATATTTTTGTACATAGAACAATCAATATTATATGAAAATTATTACATAATATTTGGTAAAAACATAAATTTCCATGGATAATGTATTTCTGTATGGTAACGGGTAAAAATGGAAAAAATGGGTGATTAACCTAGAGATAATGGCACAATAATCACTGAAATATGTTAAAGATTTACTAGATGAGTATATTTAGAAAAAATTATAACAAGAAAATTTATCTTTTATAAATTATAAATAATATAAGATTAATATTATATATATAACATTATGATCCATTTCAGAATCATATAGGTTTAGTTTATTTGGAAACATAGGTACATAAATAACTTGTTCATAAAAGATCTATATTATCACCCATTAACTTCTTCACAACTAGAACCCTTCATTGAACATTAATTCTTAAAACCTTTCTTCATGACCTGGAAGAAGTAAGTATTTTAAAGGGTTATCTTAAATGATCAGTACTTGTAAACAAGGTGAATATAAATTGTAACTTAAGAATAACATGAACATAATAGTATGAGATCATGAACTTAAAATTTAAAAATTGTACCCATCATATTAAATATTATATTCATAAATTGTGGAATAAAGAAAGGTTGTTCATGAGAAATTAATCATAATTGAGTCAATTAATATTTTCCAAGGGAGTATAACATAATCACAAGACATAATTTTGGTTAATACAAATAATCATTAAATAAAATTTCCTTATTCAAGGATCACATCTAAGACTGTAATATTTTATTTGGTTCACTTCCCATTCCATTATATAATTATTCATGTGTCAGTCACAATACTATCTTACTGGGCGTCACCCCTTTCTTAACTATGTTCACTCCTTCTTCTAGTACTTGTTATCTAATTAGATACAATCATTACCCAATTCTTCGGAGGGATATATAATTCATTAACCACCCATAATATATTCATAATACATTCACATGTGTTTCAAATGATAATTAATCATTCACTATATATCAAAACCCATGGAAGAGAAATAGGTTTCATAAAATTTTCAAACATTTATCAGAGTATATCACATGGAATATAAATAGGTTTTATAAAAATCTAAACAGTATAATTATAAATCATTTAGATAATGGTTATGGATGGTATCATTGCACCATATCACTAGTAAAATATTATTAACATCAAATAATTTTTTCAAAAAAAATTCCTTCAAAATACCACATGGAATATTCATTAAAGAAGAAACCCTATTCATTTTGAAATAAATTATTTATTATCAAAAAGATTAAATTATATTAATGAGAAAAATTTATTTGAAAAGATCATAAAAAAATATAAATTATTGTTCATTTAATTGATACGTCTTCATGATGATAAATTATATCCATGTTTTGTATGTAAAAACACATATTCCTTTTAAATTTTTGTTAAAAATTCAAATATACCTCAATCGAAGAATAATAAGAGGATTAAATTAAAACCATTTTGGAAAAATAAAATATGAGTAAAAATGACCTCAATAATAAAATTATAATATTAAAAGTATTTAAGAAAACATTTTTAGAAAACAAATACAATGACTTAAAATGATGACCGATCTTAGAGAAAAATATCACTAGATTTTATTTGAATTATATTTTTTCTTCTTGAGTACATAAATGGTGGAAAATAAGGAAAATTGTAATCTATAGAAATATAAATAAGATAAAAAATTTATTGAAATTCTAAATAGATAGATCATTAAAATTTTATCATTTTTCATATATTCATAAACAATATCGATAAACAATGAGATTGTAAAAAACACCTTACATCAAGTTTGAATTACATAAAAAGCACTCTATCCTCATGTATACTATATTTAAATTTTATATTAGTAATTATGGAAATATTTTATATATTTATTATATCATATATGATGAACTTACAACAATTTTACACCAATGGATTAATAAGTAATTAATAAAATAATTATTTCGTGGTGTTACCTATTCTGTTTTTCATGGGAATTTGAGATCTGTAATTTTGATGCTTGTATATTGACAATGGCTTAGTAATATCTAGAATTATTGTATTGATATAAATATAATATAAATATATTTTTTAAATATAATTACATGTTTTGTGATATCTATAAAATGTAGAGATAAAAAATGGTTTATAACATTCATTGATGAGGTTTTTCGTACGTACATAAAAATGATGTTTTAAAATTTTAATGAATGGAGAGAGAGAAAATTAAATTAAAAATAAAATTTATAGAATAATTAAGTAATCACATAGATTTTATATATTCTTAACATATATCCATATTAAAATACATTAAAATAATAAATTAAAAGTGATTCACATCGCTTCATAGAAGTGGTTGTACAAACGTATGCTTGAGTGAAAATTGTTTTATTTCAGATAATTGGAATTTAATATGATATATGAGATTTATTGAGTTTAAAAGGAATAATTATGTTATTGATATCATTTATAAACACCGAAATCATTATAATAACAATCCATTAAGGACAGTGATGTAAAATTATTTGTATCTTCATTTGGAGATGGTAATCCACACATAAACTAAAGTGATACTTTCTCTTCCAATTTTAGGGAATAGGGGTTGGATATTAGTTGTTCAATAAATATAAAAATAATATAATTTCATTATATTTAAGATATTTTTTTGTATTTTATGATAAATACAATATATTTAGATTTAGAATAAGAACAAATAAATTGAAAGTGTTATAGTATCACAATTTCCTTTTCTTCAGTCAGACTCTTTTAGATCATTTTTGTAGACCTTGAAAATGGTCATTTAAGAAGGCCAGAACATATATTTCATTTTTAGGGACTTTTATATGTTATTTTTTCATGGTTTGGTAGATCTATATAGTATAATGTTCTATATGGAAGTTGAAGGATTGGTGATGTAATGACCTGAACCCCATTATTATGGATCTAATGTATTACTGTAACGCCCTGACCCCGGTTACCCAGAGTCGGTGCATTAATTACATAACTTTGGAATGATCACAAGAAAGATCAAATCTCGAAAGACCGATTGGTTTAGTAGCCTTGGAAACACTAGATATATTCATAAGTTTTACATTACATCATAAAATGAAAAACTACTACAACAACATAATGTCTCCATAATCCACACTCATATCCCCACATAACATCCCTGCAGGTCATTCATAATTTACTTCTTCACTTCCTGGAAAAAATAAAACATAGAAAATGGGTGAGCTCAAATGCCCAGTAAGGATAACAATATAGCGGAAACATTCATAAATAAGAATAAACATTTAAGGCAATGTATAACTAAAACAAAAGCCTTTCAAACATGAACTTTCAACATGGTACGACATAAATAAAATGAAATAATGCCATTTACTTATTCACATGGATATTCTACTAATCGAATAATCACATGCAAAAATCAATAACCACTTTCATAATGTTGGAATGCATAATTCCAGACTATCATAACCACATAGTCAAGGCCTCGTGCCAAGACTACAAATAAGATTTTGTCAAGGCCTTGTGCCAAGACACTAGTTTGTCTCATGAGACCTACCGATGCATCGAGGAGCTATAGCGGGCTCCACCCGTCACATATTAAGTCCAATGCATTCCCATATGAAAAGGTTTAAACATAACATAAAAATTCGTATTAAAACTAGCATACGAAATGTCAATACTTTCACCATAAACTATGAATGGTATAAAAATAGCACATCCACAGTCAAACATATCACAAAACCTTCAATACAATATAGAATTTTTGTATCATAATAAATCAACTTCAAATAATCTTAAAATCCATCAAAGGATGTTGACATAGATGAAATCAAAATTCTTTTTAAAGAAATATCTCCTTTTATTTTGAAATCATTTAAGATCCATATAAAATAAAACATTTTCTTTGAAAATATTCTTATAAACTTGTAAGGGAAGCTTTGAAGATTTTATAACGGCGGAAAATAGCCGCACCCGCCGTATAAGTTAAAAAAAACATTCTTATCTTAATTCTGTCGAAAAGGTTAAAAAGCACTTTGTTTGGAAAACGACGGAAAGATTCCCTTATAAACCTCTTATAAAAAGTCAAACAAGGGTATAAATGACTTTAACCCATATTCTTTTAAATATTAAAAATGTTTTGAAATACATTTTGAAGAAACATGGATGTGGATGATAACGAGATCCCAGTAGATTATTACGTATAAACAACCTCGGATAATGAAGATATTGTGAAATAACCCTTACCTTGTACTTTTCCTTGGTTGGGGTAGGTTAACCTCCTGTATAATGGTGAAATAATTGTTATTAAATTATAAAATAATCATATACATTATTATGATATCATATATGATCTTTTAATATTGATTTGATAATAATATCTTAGTATTATCGTTGTTTCGGGTGTGAACTTACTCATTTTATTTTATATGTTTTGTTACATAAGCCATGTTTGTTGTATCTTATTCATATCCAGAATGATATCAAGTCCTTAAACATCATTTTTAAATCATCAAATGATAATTATACTTGAATGGATACGATGGAGAATGAATCTCATCGCGTTCGTGGAGACGGTAGTCCGTACGTACGCACGAGCGACAATATCATTCTTTTGATATTAAAATAATATATAAATGGATGTTATATCATATATACGAAATAATTAACATGTTATATTTATTATTTACATGAGTTTCACATCATTATTATACCCATCCAAATAATAATATATTGAATAACAATTACACCACGACGTGGAGACGGTAAGCCGTACGTACGCACGTATGGTGACATGTTATTCAAAGGGTGGATAGAATACTGAATATGGTTGTACCATATTTATAATAACATCACAGTATATGTGAGATACTGGAGTTATTATTTTATAATTGTAACAACAAAGGAAGAAGAAGTGGAAGAAGAAATGAACTTGGAAAAAGGGTGGTGAAATCACTACCTCTTCTTCGGGCTCTTCCTTTTGATTTGATCAAAAGGGCTCCGTAGGTTGGCTTTCTGATCAAACTAAGGCCTCTAGGTTGTAGTGAGGGATGTTGGGAGAGTATTTGGGCAGAGTTTGGCCGAAAAAAAAGGCTTTGAAGGTGTGAATAAATGAGAAGGAGTGGTCTCCTTTTATAAGGGAGAGGAGGGGATCTTTAGGAAAGTGTGAAAGTATTACTTTATAATATATTTATATTCGGTTTATAATGGTCCAAAAATCATTGAGGTCGAAGATAAGATGACTCATATTCTAAATAACATCAACCAATAAGAATTGGACAGGTTTTAGATAATATTTTAATCATTATAATCTTATTTATTTAAATGATTTATTAATGAGGTAAACATTGCATCATTATTGTGTCATTAATAATTTAAATTATTTGATGTATAAAAATTATAAATAAAATATACTTATGTAGGAAATCATTTTAGCTTTCTAATGAATATTTATAATCTAAAATCCAACATATATAACCCTATGTAACAATTGTTTTTCTAAAAGATATATGCTTGTGTCATTTTTGTATTCATTTTAACTTAATTAAAATAAAGTGTCATTATCACTTACAAATGGATCCATGGGGTCCCAAAATCGACCCAAAGATGCCCATGGTCGACCATGTATCAACCAATAGGGTTAAGCCACGTTTTAGGGTAATTTAGTATTATTATAATATTATTTGTTTAACCCTTATTTACCGGATTTACCCTTAACCATGGTAAATAAAATATTTACCGCAGTAATTATTCAAAATGTCTAAAAATAAAAGCTACCTATATACACAATTTGAACATCCTGATTCCAAATATGGAATCCATTTTCATAAATTCAAAACACAGAAGTGTCAGAAATTAATTTAAAATTAATTCCCGCTATCAAAACAAAAAGCGTGTTTTTAAGAGATAATAGATATCAAAAGATTGACACTTGTTTATGTTCGGTTTAATTGTAAAATTATGTCCAATGACCAACATTATATTAAATGGTAAAAATATATTCTAAATATAATTTAAAAATACTAAAATTCATAATTTATCACTATTAATTATTTTGATTAAAAAAGTTGTTTTTAATTAAAATTTAGTAATTTTCACTATTCATCAAAATATGAAAGTTATCCGAAAAGTACCAAAATTTCACCTTAGGCTAAATTAGATATTCCGAATCCAAAAATGAAGTCCATTTTGAAATATAAAATATATATAATTTTAAAAAGTTGGTATTACTATTCATAACGGCTAGTTTAATTAGTTATGTGTTAGAACTCGGTGTTGCGTACAACACACGCTATCACATTATTCAATGAGAAGCGTACCGTAGAAGCTTGAGGTGTTACATTCTCCCCTACTTCAAATAATTTCGTCCTCGAAATTTCTAGAATACTATCGCATGAAAAGACTCGGGTGGTTCTTCATCATAAGTTCCTCGGGTTCCCACGTTGCCTCATCCATCTTATGGTTTCTCCACAAAACTTTTACCAGACCTGTTGTCCGGTTTCTCAGTACTTGTTCTCTCGTATCAAGAATCCTGAAGGTCTCTTCACAATAGGAATGATCGGGTTCTAGTTCTAATTCCTCATAGGTGAGTACATGCGTTGGATCAGGCATGTATTTCCTCAACAGAGATACGTGGAACACATCGTGAACTTTGGAGAGACTTGGCGGCATTGCCAATCGGTAAGCTACAACCCCAATTCGTTCTAGAATTTCAAAAGGTCCGATGTACCTGGGACTCAATTTACCTTTCTTACCAAAACGTATGAATCCCTTCCAAAGAGATACCTTCAGGAAAACATGATCACCGACTTGAAATTCCAAATCCTTCCTTCGATTATCAGCATAGCTCTTCTGCCTACTTTGAGCTGCTCTGATGTGATTTTGGATTACCTTCACCTTTTCCATCGTTTCCTCCACCAGTCCTGGACCTACAAGTTTTCTTTCACCGACGTCATCCCAACAGGTTGGTGTACGACATCTCTTTCCGTATAATGCTTCATATGGTGCCATCTGAATACTTTAATGGAAGCTATTGTTATAGGAAAATTCTACCAGTGGTAAATAATGATCCCACATACCCTGAAAGTCAAGTGAGAAAGATCTCAACATGTCTTCTAAGGTCTGAATAGTCCGTTCTGATTGTCCGTCTGTCTGAGGGTGGTAAGCAGTGCTCAAATGAAGTTCAGTATCCAGAGATTTCTGAAGACTTTTCCAAAATCTTGAAGTAAAACGGGGATCACGATCAGAAACAATAGATAGGGGTACTCCATGAAGTCTCACAACTTCATTAATGTATAGTCTTGCTAGACGTTCCAGGGGTAGATCTTCTCTTATAGAAAGAAAATGTGCTGACTTGGTAAGACGATCAACAATAACCCATATTTCCTCGTTCCTTCTAAGAGTCTTTGGTAGACCCATGACAAAGTCCATCGTAATGTTGTCCCATTTCCACTCCGGTATGGGAAGAGGTTGCATGACTCCTCCAGGCTGTTGCCTTCCAGCTTTCACTTGTTGAAAAACCATACATCTTGACACAAAATCAGCAATCTCCCTCTTCATGTTGTCCCACCAAAAATGTTCCTTCAAATCTCTATACATTTTGGTGCTCCCAGGGTGTATAGAGAAATTGGAACTATGAGCATCATCCAGAAATTCCCTTTTCAGATCAGGTAAATCGGGAACACAAAGTCTCTTCCCGAATTTCAAAATTCCATCTTCATACACAAAGTCTCTCAATCTCCCATCATTCACAGCTTTAATCTTCTTCTGAAATTATTCATCATTGGTCTGAGAACTCTTAATCCTTTCTAGTAAAGATGGTTTGGCAACCATTTGAAAAAGCATTGATGTTTCACCTTCCCTGGTTATTCCCATGTCCATCTTCACTAGATCCATGAAAATTGGATCCCTTTCAATTCTCATCATGTTCAAAACTCCATGGTCTTTTCTTCTCAAAGCATCTGCCACCTTGTTTGCTTTCCCCGGGTGGTAGTGTATCGTGCAATCATAATCCTTGAGTAATTCAAGCCATCTCCTTTGCCTCATGTTGAGTTCTTATTGTGAGAAAATATACTTCAAACTCTTGTGATCAGTATAAATCTCCCATTTTCACCATAGAGGTAGTGTCTCCATATCTTCAAAGCAAAGATCACAGCTGCTAACTCAAGATCATGAGTAGGATAGTTTTGTTCATGAATTTTCAACTTTCGTGATGCATAGGCAATAACTCTATCATTCTGCATAAGGACACAACCAAGTCCTTTCTTTGATGCATCACTATAAATAACGAACTCATCATTCCCCAATGGTAGAGTCAATATAGGAGCATTGAATAATCTTCTCTTCAGTTCTTCGAAACATTCTTCACACTATTTTGTCCAAACAAATTTAACCCCTTTACGTGTGAGCTTCGTTAATGGGTTAGCCAATCGGGCAAAATTCTGGATGAAACGTCGATAATAACCTGCCAAACCAATAAAACTACGTACCTCAGTTATACTCTTAGGTTCTGGCCATTCTTGGATTGCCTTGGTCTTAGAAGGATCAATAGAGATTCCATCTTTAGAGACAATATGGCCAAGAAAAGAAATATCCTGAAGCCAGAATTCACACTTGCTAAACTTCCCATATAATTCATGCCTCCTCAGAGTCTTCAAGATAATGCGCAAGTGATTTTCATGATCTTCATAGGTTTTGGAGTATACCAAGATATCATCAATAAATACCACCACAAATTCATCGAGATAATCCTTGAAAACTCTATTCATCAGATCCCTGAATACAGAGGGTGCATTAGTCAATGCAAACGGAATTACAGTAAACTCGTAATGCCCATACCTAGTTCGAAATGTTGTCTTCGGAATGTCTTCCTTCTTCACACACAACTGATAGTGTCCAGATCGAAGGTCAATCTTTGAAAAGTATTTAGCTCCATGCAGTTGGTCAAATAAATCATCAATACAAGGTAAGGGATACTTGTTCTTTATTGTTATAGCATTGATCTCCTTGTAGTCGATACATAACCCCATAGATCCATATTTCTTTTTAACAAAAAGAACAGGGGCTCCCCATGGAGAAACACTAGGGCGAATAAATCCCTTATTACTCAATTCCTCTAGTAGTTTCTTTAGTTCGACTAATTCTACAGTGGCCATTCTATAAGGGGTCTTCGATATAGGCCTTGATCCAGGAATCAAATCAATGGAAAACTCAACTTCTCGTTCTGGAGGATGTCCAGGTAAATCTTCCGGAAATACATCTACAAATTATTTCACAACAGGTACATCCTCTATTTGAACATTCCTTTCCTCACCCGTAGTTATTTCATTCTCTTCCTCCCCAATAATTGAATATAGTTGAGCAATTGAGGGTGGATCTAAATAAGAATTAGGTGGTGACGATTCTGCTCTAAAGATAAGGTGTTCCTTATCATTATCATCAAGAATCGTAACCTCTTTCTTCTTACAATAAATCTTCGCATCATAGTCCGAAAGCCGGTCCATACTGAGGATTATATCAAACTCAATCATAGGTATAAAGATGAGATCAGCAGATAAAGAAAATTTATGTGCTCTAATGGGGACTGATTCACAAACCTTTGATGCAATGATACTTCCCTTCGGAGTTTTAACTGACAACTCCCTTATTAAATCAAATTGGAAATATCTAATTTTCTTAGAAAACTGGGAAGATATGATACAATGCGATGATCCAGAGTCAAATAATGCATTTTCTAAACTTGAGGAAACCATTAAATTACCCGCCACCACGTCTTTTGGAGCTTCTACCTCTGCAGTAGTGATAGCATAAGCCTGGCCTTGATCCCTTGGCCTTTTTTGAGGTAAGTTCTCCTGACTCTTAGGACATTCATTCGCATAATGTCCCATCTCCCTGAAATTGTAGCACTGAACGTTGGTGGCTTCCTTCTTCCCTTTGCAATCACGAGCTTGGTGGCCTTTTTCACCACACTTGTAACACACTCCCATTCCCTTCAAGAAAGCATCGGGGTGTTTCTTCCCACATTTACCACATGATGGATATTCAACCTTTCCTTTCTTCCCTTTATTTCCATTCCCAAATTGATCAGCAGGCCTCTTCTTCTCTTGCTTTGCTTTAAAGTCATAAGACTTAGAGAATTCCTTTTCGGTCTTGATAGCACATGAGACAATGTCTTCGTACGATGAAAAGGATTGTGACACTAATTCTCGACGGAGAAATGGTTTTAACCCATCAAAGAAACGATCAATCTTACTTCTTTGGTTACGTATATAATCACCAGCATACCTTGCTAACCTTGTAAAGTTAGCCTCATACTTTGCAACATTCTCATCCTCCTTCTGTCTCAGACTTAGAAATTGCCTTTCCATATCTGCTCGATGGTCGCGAGGGAAGTATTTTTCTAAAAACAGATCTTTGAACTCCCTCCATTCCATATTTGATACTTCATCATCTTCCTTCATGTTTTGAATTAATGACCACCATTGATCAGCAGCTCCAGTGAGGCGGTAAACTGCCATGATAACTTTTTCCCTTTCACTGCTTCCCAAAGCCTGAAATATTTTCTCTAGGGAATTTATCCATTGATCAGCTACTAAGGGATTTGTACTCCCATTGAACTTTGGTGGTTGTTGCCTCATGAATCGATCTAACATTGATCCTCCACGCTGCGGATCAGGGTGCTCCATACGGGTAAGGTTATTATTCATAACCTGAGTAAGTTGTCCCAGTATGGTGATTAGCTGATCGGCACCAGTTGCATCACCAGCCACACTATAATTATCTTGAGCAGGAGGGAAATCCCTACATGGAGTGCGTGCATTGATACGGTTTCCATTTCTTCCACTAGGCGCCATTTCTAAACAATGGCATAAACTAGATCAATTTATGAATCAAAATACATAATCCCATACTTATAAAACACTTAACATAAATTGAACTATTTATGGATATAATCCATAATCATAAAAATGTTTTCTTTGAGGAATTATATACTCATAAACCCTTCATAATGATTTGTAAAGAAAATGAGAGTTTTCCTAAGCATATCCCCCGGGAGTGTCGTAACCAAGAGTGCAGCAAGGCCCGTTGTCGTGCACCGGTTCCCGTTCGAGTCTAGCTCAAAGCGGTGTTTTCGGGTTTTACCCCTAGGTACATCTGTGCCAGAGCCGCCTCTACCTACTCGTATCCAGACAGGGATGTATTTCTCGGAAAACTAACAAAATATCTACAATACCAAAATTCTAGGAAGTTCTTCTATACTAATCCTCAAAGTTCTTCTTAGGTCTACGTGCTCTAATCAGAGTTTATCTAAATCTAGCTTCCAAGGTTTGTACTAAACTTCCTCTGATACCAACTGTAACGCCCCGACCCCAGTTACCCAGAGTCAGTGCCTTAATTACATAACATTGGCATGATCACAAGAAAGATCAAATCTCGAAAGACCGATTGGTTTAGTAGCCTTGGAAACACTAGATATATTCATAAGTTTTACATTACATCATAAAATGAAAAATTACTACAACAACATAATGTCTCCATAATCCACACTCATATCCCCACATAACAGCCCTGCAGGTCATTCATAATTTACATCTTCACTTCCTGGGAAAAATAAAACATAGAAAAGGGGTGAGCTCAAATGCCCAGTAAGGATAACAATATAGCGGAAAATTTCATAAATAAGAATAAACATTTAAGGCAATGTATAACTAAAACAAAAGCCTTTCAAACATGAACTTTCAACATGGTACGACATAAATAAAATGAAATAATGCCATTTACTTATTCACATGGATATTCTACTAATCGAATAATCACATGCAAAAATCAATAACCACTTTCATAATGTTGGAATGCATAATGCCAGACTATCATAACCACATAGTCAAGGCCTCGTGCCAAGACTACAAATAAGATTTTGTCAAGGCCTTGTGCCAAGACACTAGTTTGTCTCATGAGACCTACCGATGCATCGAGGAGCTATAGCGGGCTCCACCCGTCACATATTAAGTCCAATGCATTCCCATATGAAAAGGTTTAAACATAACAAAAACATTTGTATTAAAACTAGCATACGAAATGTCAATACTTTCACCATAAACTATGAATGGTATAAAAATAGCACATCCACTGTCAAACATATCACAAAACCTTCAATACAATATAGAAGTTTTGTATCATAATAAATCAACATCAAATAATCTTAAAATCCATCAAAGGATGTTGACATAGATGAAAACAAAATTCTTTTTAAAGATATATCTCCTTTTATTTTGAAAACATTTAAGATCCATATAAAATAAAACATTTTCTTTGAAAATATTCTTATAAGCTTGTAAGGGAATCTTTGAAGATTTTATAACGGCGGAAAATAGCCGCACCCGCCGTATAAGTTAAAAAAACATTCTTATCTTAATTCTGTCGAAAAGGTTAAAAAGCACATTGTTTGGAAAACAACGAAAATATTACCTTATAAACCTCTTATAAAAAGTCAAACAAGGGTATAAATAACTTTAACCCATATTCTATTAAATATTAAAAATGTTTTGAAATACATTTTGAAGAAACATGGATGTGGATGATAACGAGATCCCAGTAGATTATTACGTATAAACAACCTCGGATAATGAAGAGATTGTGAAATAACCCTTACCCTGTAATTTTCCTTGGTTGGGGTTGGTTAACCTCCTGTATAATGGTGAAATAATTTTTATTAAATTATAAAATAATCATATACATTATTATGATATCATATATGATCTTTTAATATTGATTTGATAATAATATCTTAGTATTATCGTTGTTTCGGGTGTGAACTTACTCATTTTCTTTTATATGTTTTGTTACATAAGCCATGTTTGTTGAATCTTATTCATATCCATAATGATATCAAGTCCTTAAACATCATTTTTAAATCATCAAATTATAATTATACTTGAATGGATACGATGGAGAAGGAATCTCATCACGTTCGTGGAGACGGTAGTCCGTATGTACGCACGAGCGACAATATCATTCTTTTGATATTAAAATAATATATAAATGGCTGTTATATCATATATATAGAATAATTAACATGTTATATTTATTATTTACATTAGTTTCACATCATTATTATACCCATCCAAATAATAATATATTGAATAACAATTACACCACGACGTGGAGACGGTAAGCCGTACGTACGCACGTATGGTGAAATGTTATTCAAAGGGTGGATAGAATACTGAATATGGTTGTACCATATTTATAATAACATCACAGTATATTTGAGATACTTGAGTTATTATTTTAGAATGGTAACAACAAAGGAAGAAGAAGTGGAAGAAGAAATGAACTTGGAAAAAGGGTGGTGAAATCATTACCTCTTCTTCGGGATCTTCCTTTTGATTTGATCAAAAGGGCTCCTTAGGATGGCTTTATGATCAAACTAAGGCCTCTAGGTTGTAGTGAGGGAAGTTCGGAGAGTATTTGGGTAGAGTTTGGCCGAACAAAAAGGCTTTGAAGGTGTGAAGAAATGAGAAGGAGTGGTCTCCTTTTATAAGGGAGAGGAGAGGCTCTTTAGGAAAGAGTGAAAGTATTACTTTATAATATAATTATATTCGGTTTATAATGGTCCAAAAATCATTGAGGTCGAAGATAAGATGACTCATATTCTAAATACCATCAACCAATAATAAATGGACAGGTTTTAGATAATATTTTAATCATTATAATCTTATTTATTTAAATGATTTATTAATGAGGTAAACATTTCATCATTATTGTGTCATTAATAATTTAAATTATTTGATGTCTAAAAATTATAAATAAAATATCATTATGTAGGAAATCATTTTATCTTTCTAATTAATATTTATAATCTAAAATACAACATATATAACCCTATTTAACAATTGTTTTTCTAAAAGATATATGCTTGTGTCATTTTTGTATTCATTTTAACTTTATTAAAATAAAGTGTCATTATCACTTACAAGTGGATCCATGGGGTCCCAAAATCAACCCAAAGATGCCCATTGTCGACCATGTATCAACCAATAGGTTTAAACCACATTTTAGGGTAATTTAGTATTATTATAATATTATTTTTTTAACCCTTATTTACCGGATTTACCTTTAACCATGGTAAATAAAATATTTACCGCAGTAATTATACAAAATGTCTAAAAATAAAAGCTACCTATTTACAAAATTTGAACATTATGATTCCAAATATGGAATCCATTTTCCTAAATTCAAAACACAGAAGTGGCAGAAATTAATTTAAAATTAATTCCCGCTGTCAAAACAAAAAGCGTGTTTTTAAGAGATAATAACTATCAAAAGATTGACACTTGTTTATGTTCGGTTTAATTGTAAAATTATGTCCAATGACCAAAATTATATTAAATGGTAAAAATATATTCTAAATATTCTTTAAAACTACTAAAATTCATAATTTATAACTATTAATTATTTTGATTAAAAAAGTTGTTTTTAATTAAAATTTAGTAATTTTCACTATTCATCAAAATATGAAAGTTATCCGAAAAGTACCAAAATTTCACCTTAGGCTAAATTCGATATTCCGAATCCAAAAATGAAGTCCATTTTGAAATATAAAATATATATAATTTTAAAAAGTAGGTATTACTATTCATAACGGCTAGTTTAATTAGTTATGGTGTGTTAGAACTCGGTGTTGCGTACAACACACGCTATCACATTATTCAATGAGAAGTGTACCGTAGAAGCTTGGGGTGTTACAATTACATTGTTAGATTTTCATAGATACATGGAATCCCACCCCAAAGGACAAAACTATTAATATGTTTTGGAAAAATATATACATACATTATTCCATTTTCATATTAGAAATACAAAATGAAAAATAATATATATAAAAAATAAAATTCTCAACATCCATGAAAACTCATTCAATTAATTCATCTTAATAACCTATTGAAAGGGAAAAAATAATGTTTAGACCAAATATTAAATAGGAGTTTATTAAATAATTAGATATAATGAATCAATAAGAATAATAATTATAAAATGGTAAATGATAAAAAATTCATTCCATTTGAACGATAAACTGAAAATGTAATAGATCTAGAGATAATATAATATTGAAAACCACATGGTTAATATAAACAAAATATTTAATTATGGAAATGATAAATTAATGTATATAAATTATTAGGAACATGATACCTATACCATCAAGAAATTTGAAAAGACGGTTTAAAATGTAGTTAAAAACCTATTTAATTTATCCAACTAATTTGTCTCTGGAGACCTATTATTGTATTGAGGGGTATATTCTACTAGGACCCACCATCACTATAGGTCCAAATCATTCCTTATAGTTCAAATAATATTTTTCAATAATGATTCAATATTACATATGATAAAATATTTTTAATGAGTAAAGGATTCATTTTTATCAATATTTCCCAATGCAATCAAATATCATTCAAAATAATTATGGTATGTAATTTTGGTATAATGTTTTGAAAGAAATCATAATAATCAAACAAGAATATGTATATTTATGTGAAATTTAATATCTAATGATAATTTATTACAACAACGTGATTTTTAAGATAATTTTAACAATTGAAAATGAAAGTGATATTGTATAATATATTTACCACTTGGTAATTATGATGTAAAATACCATAGGATGAAATGATTCAAATTGAAACATTAAATATGATGATGTTTTATAGAATCTTGATATTTAATTATAAGGCGATAGTATATACAATACATAGAATCGAATTGTTTCATAATAATAATTATATCTCAATGGAATGTAAATTGTGCTGAAATCCCTTACCACATGCTATATATTAGTTGAACTCTATTTAGCTTCCATTATAATGGGTTTAAGAATGTTTTTATTGTATACCAGAAAATTACAGAATATTATAATATCATATAAGATCCTATTATAACATCTTAACACTAATTTGTTAATAATATTTCACTATTACAATTATTTTAGGTTTTAGAAGCATTTTTTTCCCATTCATGATCTATTTTTATGTTTTTTTGTATATTATATAATTACATCATATCAAGAATAATAATAATTAAAAAATTAGATATTTACACATAAATTATACTTTTTAAACCAAAAAATAATTATGTTAATGAATAATATACTAAGTTACGATAATAGAGACAGATGGTCATACATACGAATGAGTAAGGTTCTCATTTTCTGATGATCATTATGGAATAATGGTATGCTATAAATTATCCTTATATAATGATCATAATATAATATATAAAATATTTTTTAATATACTTAAATATAATATCAATGTTCTTTGGTGCTAAAAAAAGAGTCACATAATTTCTAGTAGGAGGTATTACACACAAACACAAAATATGTAATAATCAATACGTTAGTGAAAAGGAAAGAACAGAAATGAAACATATCATATTTACACAGTGATTAATATGTCATGGATATCATATTTATGTCATTTATAAAATATATAATCATTATCTTAATCTTTATGACATTCAATGTGATGCATTAGTGAAAGGATAATCACGTGATTTTTTGAGGCGATTGTTTTGTATATACATGTGTGATGACATTGTATCTTTTACTGAATAGAATATAAAATGATATATTTATTTATAACCCAATCCAAACAAAGGATAGATCCACAACAACCGCAAGCCTGCCTCCATAGGCTAGGGTATGGTCACCAGTAATGAAGGTACAACAAAAACATATAGTACTTTCCCTAGATACATGTATGAAGACAAAAAACCATCACAATGAATAAGTTTAGAGTAAAACATATGTAGAAAAGATACAATATAAATAATTCTGACCAATAATGAAAAAATCATAGGTTTTACATGAGTAAAACATTGAAAATTAAATAATTAATGGACAAAATACAGACCCAACTAGAAATATGTCCCAACCAGAAAAAACTGAAATGTAAACCACTGGGAGATCACAGATCATAATCTCCAAGATAGAACATATGTACATAATCCTAAACACAAAGAGTCAATAATATACTCTCAATTCACTTCCAACAAGTCATTCATCTCCGTCTTACGTGAAACATTTGAGAAAATCCCATGAATGGGTGAGTATATAAATATCCAATGGGGTTCCGTGAAATTTAAAAGATGTAGTAGAAGGAGAGAGTAAGGGAAAAAAATATAGTATATATTAAATAAGATAAAATTCATCCCAAGACAAGAGAAATAGTATTCTCATACAAGAACATGGGTATCAACATTGGGTGCAACTGGACTACACAAAGATTATTTTCCAAACATAGTAGGAGCATAACATAATAAAACCATGAGAAGCTAAATATGGAATGCACGTGGCATAACACATACATATTCACAACACAATGACAGGATATTATCCAAATAAAAATTTATCGATACAAATGTATATAAATAATTATAAAAATAATCCCAAATGAGAGAGAATGGGGATCTCTATCTCAAAACAATTCCCAAAAAAGAGTCACCCACAGTTCTAAAATTCTGTCAATGAATCCCAGCCACTCACACATCCTCCAAGATGTAACCATGTGAAGGCTTGTGCATCAAAACTATGATGTAATGTCAATGGTAAGAATCTCAACCTAGCATTCCCACACCCTATTGTGTTAGGGGTCTCCACTCTATAAATAATTATAGAGGATCTACACCTTGATATGTCTGGGGGGTTCCAATATAGTGTCAGAAGGGCCCTTTCCCTATGTGATATGTGGGATTCTACATAGTATGTAGTGGAACATCATCTAAGATGATGGAGGGTTCCACTCTATTGGTCTAGGACCTGGTGAATAATGCAACAATGGGGTACCACACTAATCATCGAGGACTTGCACCCTGTTAAATAGGGGAAAACACTTGGTAAATAGTGGCCATGTGCCCTAATACCATAGGGGGTGTGGGAACTAATAAGGTCCCATGAGGAAATTATTATTATCTAATATGGACTACCACTCCATAAATGGAGGACCAATGGACTAATACTGTAGGGGGGATAACAGTCATGTGTCATAAGGACATGTTCCCTATCCGATAGGGGGTGAAACATGGTAGATGGGGGACACACACCTAATTACCGTAGTGTGTTACCAAATAGTAGTCACGAGGACCTATTATCTATATAATATGGGGCACCACATGGTAGATGGATAGATGTCTCATTAACTAGTTTTTTAGGGGGTACCACTCTAATTATTCTAGTGATCCTCTAACTGATCACTACTATTACCGAGCATTGCCTCAATTATCACAATGAAAGTAACATCTCACATCATATCATTATTGTCATGAAGGAGGGGAGCAATCAGATCATACATGGAAAAATAAATAGGATAGGCTATTTTTGGTAGAAATTAGAGTTCAAATGATGTTGATATAGAAGATTTAATTTTCCCCAAAAGGAACCGAGGGCACATGTCGTGTGAGGGAACCAATTTGGTGTATGGTCGCAGTCCATCAATTGGTAGTGTCTCTATAGGTACATGGGCTTATGCCACATAGGGATAAACTACATGTATATAATATAAAAGGCCTTCCAATTCCACTTTGGGTCCCACTCGTGTTCTTGGTCATGTCTTTCTATCAATCTCATATCCATATACTGAAGTCATGTCCATGTACATTTTTATATGGAATTTTTGGTTGTTCCATTTAGTGTGTACACTAGGAGTACATGAAAAATTTTCAAATAAGAGGTGACATGATTTATGGGTGTCCCACATGGTTTTTGATACTTAAAATATAATAAAACGCTAAAATCCATGAACAGTGCCTTACACACAGTGTTCTCTTCGAAATACACAACATATATTCTAGATTTTTCTAAAATTCCAGATCCATTATCTACGTACTCGATCTAATCATTGATCCTACTATTATATCTTATTTTTCATATGAAAATGGTGTATCTAGTCACCATTGGTAATTTTTATGCATCATGTGGCTGGAAATCTTTATCCAATTCCCCCTAGTGGTTTGTTGCTCAATCCATATGATGTGGGTTCTCCCATCGTTGATGATTCACATAATGATAATTAATATGATATCCCAAGACCTAAAATTTATCTAAAAAGACTCTATATTGTCAATATATCCCTTAAATGTTGTTTTTTCTTGAATTTAGGGTGCTTGATGGTGTTCAGTATCGCCCGATAATGTCAAATAGGGACTTAGTGTCTAACCGATGAAGAACCTAAATAGCCAATGGTTAAAATCACCAAAAAAATATTTAACTATTTTTGGCCAAGAACACTTTTCCAACGAATAGAAACGGTAGATTTGGGCTATAAAATAAGAATAACCAATTATGTTTCAATATTAAGGTGCATGAAAAGATCACAATAGGTGCACTTAAAATGTTAGATGTTCATCTTTCTCTATCAATTTAATAAAAAAATGTCATAAACAAGGAATTGATGAGTCCTACCAAGATATTGGATAGTCTTTTATAATTAAAATAACTAACTAATGAATGGATGAATTATTTTAATTTTCTGCATCCAGATCTGCTCTGATCTAGAAATTTTGAGTTTTCAAAAGTCGATTCACTAAATTAAAGAGGAAGAAAGCACTGAAATCAAGCTATGGTTTTTACAGATAACATTGGAGGAATTTAAAAAGTAATGATATTAGTAAAGTTTTCATAAAGTTAAAATAAACAAGTAATTAAATAAAATTACTTAACTAAACAACTGAAAACCATGCTAATGGTGGAGACATCTGAATGCCCCACACTGACAATTTCTAGGTCACTCCTATGGTAAAATATGCGTTCAAAACTCCACTATGATCTCATATTTCGGATCTAAGCATCTATTTAATAATTATCCCCTTTTAATTACGAATATACATGTCCTTAATATAAATTTTTTTTCTTAATTATATAAAAATAATTCCAAGAACCACGGACCTTTGAATCTCATTTCATCTGAGTTCCCAACTCTATTAAAATATACCGAAGTATGTCAATGTATCAAAATGAAAAAATGGGTCACTATGTCATGCCATCCTTTATTATTTTCATCCCTAAAAAGAAACAAAATAAATGTTGGTATTCTTAGCATGCATATTTTTCTCACACAGCTAGGATCTATTCTGCATGTTCCAATGCTACCACAATATGCTCATCAAGGGGGTGGTCCATCCACATGGGTTCTATCTGGCCAATCATAAATATGAGTTCTCCTAAAATTTTTATCCTTACTCGATTTCCAATACACCACATTTAACAATTTTTCTGAGGTCATGCATGTATATCCTCAGGTGTGACATGTGGAAGACATAATGCACCCACTCCAACTATGGGGGTAGGGGAAAGGGGAAGGACACCTCACACAATATATGAAATATCTTGACTGACCCGATGAACCATGGGGATATATTGACTCCATGTAGAATCCTTACAAATAATTATAGTAGGGAGAATATTTAGAAAACATGGTATCCTAGATCAAACTCCAAGGGTCAACAATGTCGATATGTGTAATATATATTACTTCTCTAATCCGTATTCATCCATTCATTGATGAAAAACTCCATCTCTATAGTCACCTTCCCCATATGTAGGCCCAAAAATAACTTATCACTAATCATTATCCATCACAAGGGTGACCTGAATGGTCTCCTATTACGGCTCTCAAAAGGCAACCTACTGATGGGAGAGTGGTTTCATTTGTTATAAACAAACTCTACAAATATAGATTGTTCCTCTCATTTCAAATTGAGGTCTAACACGCAATTTCTTAGCATATCCTCCAACCCTTGGATAGTGTAAATGGTCTTCCCATCTATATGGATGTGAAAGGTAGTAAACATCCTCATCTGGGTTTTGAATGACTTATGTAGGGATCTAAAAATCCATACCATAAAACGAACATCATGATCATAGACAACCATCATGGTTACCCCATGAAGGCTAACTATATCCCATACATAAAAATAACCAAAAACATCCATCGAAATAAGATCACTAATAGAAAATAAGTGTGATGAATTGATGAGTATGTCAACTATCACCATGATGGAATCGAGGTCCTTCTCTGGGAACTGAATCCCTATTATAAAGTCCAAAGTTATGCCATCCCACTTCCACATCAGGATGTTAAGGGGATTTTACAGAGCATCCATAATTTTGAGACCATCCTTCAACTATTGAAAGGTGAGGCACTTAGATACAAACTCAGAAATATTAATTCTCATGCCGAACCACCAAAAAATCCATTTAAGGTATCTATAAAACATACCCACACCATGATGCTTATAAAAATGAATTGTGTGGAACTATCACATCACCACCTCTCACATCATGACTGGAACCACTGTCTGTCACAAAAAAATGATTTGATTCCCTCCATCATTATTCAAATATGGTTAATCCCCCATAGAAATATTATAGAATAAGACATCATAGTAGATTTCTCTTTGTTTGGACATTCTAACAGACTAGGTAATGAGAGGATTCAACACCATAAAGTGAGGAAAAGATTCACCCTCCCGCCCACTAGTGTCTATTGCAAGAAATCCAACTGCTCATAAGCCTCATGAACCAACTGAGAATGGAATTCCCACTAAGGGAATATTCTAATATGTTACCCTTAAAAAGATTATAGAAAATAACTATGTTTTATTCCTTATGGAACTCAAACCAGAATCACTATCTCATGTGCAAGTCTATCTCTTTGAAGTAATACCCGAGGATATGTTGATCTAAGTAAGCCATAAAGCGCACCTACAAAGGGTAGTTATTATACATACTCATGTTTAGGACTTTCAATGCTATATTTTGGTCATGAGTTGTATATTTATGCTCATGGGGCTAAAATACCTCAACCAGTATGCTCTAATTTCCTTCATCTGCATCAACTACAGTTGACCACAACTTATGGGGTATCATAATATACTATGTACTACACACCCTCATTTGGTAGTCTCATCACAAATTCCCTCATGATCCTCATAATTATTACCATGATAGCTCAATGAAAAATATAAGTCCATGTAAAAGGTTACCCATTCCATGTTAGTGATGTCAAAGTAGATGAAATTATTGAGAAGTCTGCCAGAAACCACCTATAGTACCCCCACCGACAAATAAATCTTATACCCTATACTAATATCTTAGGTAAATCCCAATAATTGAATGCATAAATCTTCACTGGGCCCATGTATCAACAATTCCCAAAGATGAAATCCCATTGAATTTGATCCCCATGAATCTAAAACTGGGGCTTTGAGAGAATTCCATAAATATGGTACTATAAAAGAAAATATCAAACCATCGTCATGTGAATTGCATGTTCCTCATGTGATAAATAGATGATGAGTATATTATACATGAATAAAAACAAAAACTAATCCATATAGGGATGGAAACCCTAGTCCATCAAATCCATAAACATGGAGGGAAAATTAATTACCCTAAAGGAAATAACTAAGAACTCATAGTGTATGTAGGAACATTAAAAATATAGATTCAGAATATCAGTCTCAAAAACCCACAATTGGTGGAAACCTTACCTGATATTTACATTTGAGAACCATATAACACCTATAAATTATTCAAAGAGACCGAAAATACTTCAAAACGGTTAATAATTAATTATTTTTTTTGTTTTCAGGTTATGATAATAAATGGAAATCTAAAATCTCAAATCATCCAATTTTTTCAACAACACTAGTGTTTCCTTGGGGGAAAAACTATAGATAATGAAGTCATTTTCTCAATGGTACTCTAATAGAAACTGTAGCCGCCAAAGCTCAATAGGGTCTATCTGATATGAGATAGAAGATATCAAAGTGGACATGGGATAAAAGTCAATGAAAAACTCAATTTACCCCCATAGAGGTAGTCCCACATTGGTTTCATGGAATATGTACATATAATCCCCGTAAGATTAAGTAATATAAATGTATAAATATAATTCTACACTAATTTATATACTCTGAAATTTATGGGCAATGAATGAATCCTCATATTTGGAAATCAAACTCATTCCTCCATGAGATTCCTCTCACCTATATAGGGGAATATTGACACATTAATGTGAAGGTATCTGAATCATCTGTAGTCATAGAAAATTTGGGGTTAGACCATGGAAATCCAATATATTCCTAAGATAATATCATATGGTTCAATCGTGATGACCAAAAGGACCCATGTGAACCTATCTCTACCTAGAAATATCATGCACTAGGGAAACAAATATAGAAGAAGATTTACCAATAAGAACCTTTAGATGAAGTTGTTGGGGTTAAAACTGAAAATTGGATCTATAGATATCACACTAGGAGTATATAGTAGAAGGAATTCATATATTCGTTTTTATTAACACTGATGCATGATTATAATAAACATAGAATGTACTTCTAATCAACTCATTGTGAACATGGTCATAAGGCTTTTCATCATGCACCTATCAGCAACCTTGAGGGCTATCTCCATTAGCCTAATGTGTACCTCATAGTGGTGGTGGTGGAATTATCTCATATATTTTTCCACCATCCATATCTCATCCTATAACTCTTCATGCCTCACCTCCCAAGGGTCTACCTCACACTTTCCTGGTAGATCCCTAATCGCAGTGTCGCCTACATAGAGTGGTTAATTAGCTAGAATCTTGTGATCCATGGCACATTGGGTCAGGTAATCACATTCCATATGACCATGACCATGAAAAAATAGAAATTTCATTTTATGATATACCTTGTTCCTCAATTCTATCTTTGTTCAATATGACCATGTTCCTGATTCTAATAATGGAGAGGTCTTCGACATCACGATCCTTCCAACTAGTTCCTGCAAGTCATTGCAAATAAATCAACCCATATGTCATCCATTGGAATCACTAGATTCTAAGAATACCTATCAAAATATTATATATATCTTGAGTTTCCACTAAATTATCTATTCATAGGTGGGGATACATAAGGGGTCCATATTTTCAAAGATCTATCTGCAAAGTCCATTCTTTAACTTCTATTTTCAGAAGTAGTCATCTATGATTCTATCAAAGTAGTACTATGTAAGGTTTTTTAACCTCATTGCATACTCCAACACTATCATACATCCTTTATACAACTAAAAAATCTCTACGATATGAACTAAGCGCATACTTTAGTTTTAGTAATGCTCGTAAAATATCTACTAGAGGTAATTATATGAGAGTATCGACTCATCGTGCATATAGGTAAAAAGACTCCACCAACACCAAACTTCTCCATGTGAAATGATAGATTATAGCTCAACCTATTGAAATATTAGTGTCCAGATGATCTTGAAGACACGAACCACCAACTCTAGACAATCCACTAATTCTTGTGGATTTGTCTCACTGTAGATCCTCATCATCCTCTAGCACTACAACTCAATTAATCCTCTAAGATTTTGTAATCCCCATCCTTCTCTATAGGTATGACATGATAATAAATATGTGGAGGTACTAAAAAATATCTACATATAGAAACAAATTCAAGGGATATACCTTGAACTGAGGTCTCCTAACTTATAAGATCATCGACATGATCTTTAACTAGTATCCAGATTGGATGGAATCCTGGAGGCATCCTGAAATTATAATAAAGATGTGTGAAGATCATATGACAATATATTTATATATATATAAATTAGGAGATGGATAATGATTTAAATTCAATTACTCTATAATATATGATTCAAGTACCATTAATATATGAAACCATTTTCTTGTTATATCATATCAACTAGAAGGTAGTCCAGGTTCGGGTGAATATATCCATTGGCCTCCTATACCATCGATGGATTATCTATCACAAGAGTCACACTCAATACACTTTAAATCATTTTCCTTAATCCCATCCAAATTATAGTAAGGGGACTACTCTAAATAATATCTCAAGGATCTAGCCACATTTGAGCTAATCTATTATGACCCAACCCTAACAGGGGATCAAGATGAAACTATACAAAACCCAACTCCTTTGGTTAGGTACATGGGATGATAGATGAAAGAACAAATAAAATGGGGTGGAATTTTCCAAGAAACCTACATTCAAAAACTCACCCATTGAAATACATAAGTGAAGAGGAAAAAGAAGTAAAAATATGGAAGAATTAGAATGTAAAAAAAGAATGCAAAAACTCTTGGATGTACAAGAGTTACATAATTAAAACTAAAAAGGAAAAGGAAAAAAATACACACATAACCTAAAATATGTCCCAATATAAAAAACTGGAACGTAAAATTATGAGAGATCCCAGATCCTTATCTTTATGTTATGACAACCACATGTGGTCGCTCAAACCCAGTATCCCATAGCATATAAGAAGTCACCGTCGAGCTGTCTATCATCTACATAAGACATGACATGTGGGAAAAAATCACATACATGGGTGAGGATATAGATACATTATATGTAATCAGGAATGATTAAAGGCGGTGTACTAAGATAGAAAAATGGAATTGAAAGAAATGGATATTAACCATGATGTATCTCAACTGAGGACATGATAATGTGTAACATAGTCCTTGAATATGGGATCAACAAGGTGTCGATATGAGCTACATGTTGAGCCTTTTCCACTAATATATTTAGAGTAACCTCATTGAAACACAATAACATAATCATGGAATCAACGAGGCATGCCCAACAAATGTTCACTACAGATGGATGGATAGTAACAAAATACAATGGTATGAATACATATATATATATATATATATATATATTTAGTAATAAATGAAAATACATGAGAGAGCAGGGATCTCCATATCCCAGCCTAGCCCATGAAAATATCCACTCACAGCTCGAAAGAAACATCAATGATGCCAAGAATCTCAGACATTTTCCCAGAAGTAACCATGTGATAGCCCACACCATTCCACACTACTGCACTACTAAGGGGATAAAATATCCATGTAAAGGACCTGATCCCTAGTGTGTCAGGGGGTTCTAATTTATACATATAAGAAGAGACACACCCTAATATGTCTGGGGGATTTGACTCAAATTTCAAAATGAACCACACCCTATCTGAAAGGGGGTTTCTCACTCAATATGTATAGGACACACACAAATACTTATCGGGGTTACACTCTATATGTCCAGAACCCACAACAGGGAGAATCAGGGGGTTCCACCCTGGACATCGAGGATCTATGCCACATATTATAAGATGTATCAGTTTTTATATGAATGAACCATGCCCTAATACTATAGGCGTACCACTCATGTGACAGTAGGACTCATTCCTTATCTGATAGGGGGTGGTACAACATGGTAGATGGAGGACCCATTCCCTATTACCGTAATGAGTACCACTCAAGTTTCATGAGAACTAGTTCCATATTTGATATGTGTACCACTTATTCTATGGATGATTCATGCCCTAATACCATATTCAATTACCACTCAGGTTTCATGAGGTCTCGATCCCTATCTGATAGGGGTACACCTCTGTATATGGATAAAGGACTCAAACCTAAGGCTGTTGTGCAGTACCATACTAATACCTATGGTTATCCATTACCTTATCACTACTGTTTTCATGAATTTACATAATATGTAAAACAATCATAACATCTCACCTGATATATTTAAATCCATATAAGAGGGAACCATCATGTTAAATGTGAAATAACACTCAATATAGGGTACTAGCATGACACAATTCAAGTTAGAACAATGGATATAAAAATGAATAAAGTTTCATCAAAAGGAACCAAGGGGTTCATGATGTATGAGGGGACCCACAAGACATGTGGTCCTCCTCCAAAACATGGTCATGTCGATGGAGGTATGTAAGAATACTGACTTTATTTTCAGTAATGGATCTTTATTTCTGGTCATTTTTAGGAGAAATGATGAATTTTAAAATTTTCTATGTACATGCCCAATACTCTTGAGTACACACTGTGTATTGAGTTTCGACACATAATCGTGTACTAGCCTTGTAAAGGATGAGTACAAGGTTGTGTGGGTGACCTCTCAGACAACCTAAAGTGGGGGCCGGTCGAGGACTGTATACGGCATGTACATTAAATGTACATGCCCTGTACTTTTCTTTTTATTTGATTAATCAGACAGAGGTCATGAATAATCTCTAAAAACATCCTCTTCTTCCAGTGTATCAAATAGGATAGGGAGGTACAACCAAAAATCATCAAGCTCCACAAATTCCTCTATCCTAGTTTCGATTGAGATGTCGATGGGTGTGTTGGATTTCCATTGGTGAGCTCTCTCTTTACCTAGAGACTATCTTCCCAATTTCTCACCGCTCTTGAGTTATCCAAGGTTTAAGGATTTTGATATTTGTTTATATCTATGATTATATAGGATGATTCAAGGGCTTACATTCATGAGTGTTCCTCATACAATGTCGATTTAGGTGGTTTGTGCCATTTTTTTATTGTAGTTCGATCATATTTTCTAGAAATGCTCAATTCCCATGTTTAGTGTACTGTGTATTTTTTAATTTAATGATGAATAAGACTTGTTATGGTTTGATTTATTTAGAAAGGGTTATTGTTTATGAATAGGTTTATTACCTTGGATATGCATGTGGTTTCCCATGTTTGATTTTTTATGACCGTTGGGTCTAGAAATCATGTTAGGATTGCATTGTTTTCTAGGTCTGTTGCTGTTAGGATAGAGTTATTATTTATATATGATGATAGTGTTTCGTATTTTTAATGTTTGTCCAATAGGAATTGACAATGATATCTTCTTGAGACAGTGTCTTTTTTTGTATAATTGTTGTCATGATGATGCATAGGCATTGACTGTGAGAGATACTAGGTGTTAATGGGCCGGAGGGGTAATACCGTGAGAGATACCTAGAGGGTCGTTATTAAATGAATTTTTTACCATAGGGAATTGACTATGACAGCTCCCATAGGTCCATTATAATTTACTATTTCTATGAATACCAAGGGGTATTGATCGTTAGAGCTACGCAGTTGGTCATTTGTAATTGATTAGTATTTTGTGGGACCAAGGAGGTTAAACTCTGTGAGCTTTATAATAGGTTCATTATTATATTATTGAATTGATGATATTCTGAACGAGAGGGGTTAGACTATGAGATCATTTCCATAGGTTTGATTGTGAATGAAGGAATGATTGTGATGATCCTGTTAAGCCAAAGCACAAGCTTGGACTCAGTCTTACATCTATGTCTAGGTGATCTTTTGAGACATATGGGAGTTATTATTGTAAAAGGGGAAGCATAGCTTAGGATATATCTCAAAGTTGCATTATTCATTGGTTTTAATAATTTATAAATGTAAACAAATGAAATTAAAACTGTAGGGTTGTACAATTTTGAGTACATCCTAGTTTATTTCTTTATTTTTGTATATTACCTACTATATATATTTACTTGTAGTTAGGCAAAAAATTGATTTATGTTAGCCTAATGGGATTAGTCTCACAAATGTTTTGGATCATGCCTTTATGCCTAAACAAATTAGGTGGTTGTAGGTATATATATGGGAATGTTATCTTCTTCATCAGGTAACGAAGTGCTATTGGATCAAGAGAGAATGGGACCAAGCTGAGGATTGTGATGTTTTTGGAGTTTACTATTTTCTGTACTTTGGTTTCAATATTGTATTTCTAGCATTGTGACTTGTTTGGCTGATTTCCTATATACATGTGAAATGAATAATTTATTTATATATATATGATGCAGTTGTTTTTACTATCAATCTTATGATGCATAATTATATTGTATGTTATTAATACTTCATTTTTTGTTTCTTAATTATTATTTAATTGTGTATAATTGCCAATGATGGAATAGTTTCCCCATTATCATAACTCGGAACTCACTACTTGTTGGAAGCCTCTGGCATTTGCGGAAATCCCCTTGAGGTCATGTGACAAACTAGGTATGGGGAACCTGTGGGTAGCACTTGGAACTAGGACATTACAATGTGGTATCGCATGGGTTTCTCTTATTCATTGTCTTTCTATTTCTATCTAATAGGCATGTCTATCAAATAATAGGTAGTTGGAAATAGGTTGTTCCTGGGATATTCAAACCTGTGTTAAGGGAAAATCCATGTTACATAAAAAATTGCAATGTTTATGGTTTTGAAATTGATACAGTTGATTTGATTTCATTATTGTGTGATTCACTTGTTTTGTGCTGTTATAGCTTATATCATTGGGGTTCTAATTCTATTTCAACTAGATGATATGAGGTTATGCCATATCAGGCATCATATATGCACTTTCTAGAGATTACATGTCAAGCATTTTTTTCATTCCATTTAGAATTCATTTTTGATTTCATGTTTTGGTGATAGATGTTATGCAAGATATGCATGTTCTTGTGATAGATACTGTGATATAATACCTACTATTTTGATAGGGTATTGTAAATTGTAAAGTTTCATTTGGAAGTGCATGAAACATTGGTCCCTGAGGTGTTACAGTTCCTCTTAGATCAGAATTTTTTTGGAAAAGTTTGAACATTAATTGACTTTTGTCAAGTTCTGATAGGAGTAAGGATTCCAAACATTGATTCACGAGAGTATGGGCCTCCACATGTCAGAATTTGTCATGGTTTGGAAAAATTATAATGTTTTTAAGGGTTCCAAAGGAGTTTTTGAGGCCAACTATCCAGATACCCAAGAAACACGACATGTTGTGTTATGAACACTGGCTACGAGTTCTTCTATTCTGGATAAAATAACATTTGTGCACGTGCCATGTACTAGGAGTCTATTTAGTGTATTACATGACCGTGTGATATACTGTGTGAGAAGAGACACAAGGAATGGAATTATTAGTGGAACACGCCATGGACAAGATGTACACAGTGTGTTGTAACGAACCGTGCGTCCTTCCATGTGACTAATGACATGGGTGTATGGAACATAGATTGTATATGTTGTGTCCCATTCTTTCATGCCATGTAGAGTCTACTGAGTCTCCAACTGTGGGACTAACAATGATGGCGGCTAAAAATTAAGTGGCACACACCATTTTAGGGTGAACACACTGAGTAGTGTTAACCTAGAGAGAACCCTGTTGGTCTATCCATGTTGAGGAACATGGGATGGAAGTAAAAATTCAAGTACACGTCATGTCCTAGAAAGATGATGTCGTGTGATGGGGTGTCACTGGAATGAGTTTGGCCGAGGTACATATCTATGTGAAAGTGTAAGGGAAAACACAATGTAGTGGTTGTACATGCTGTGTAACCCTATTTTGTAAGACATGAATGCTTTTTTGTCTTATTCGTTTCTTACACTTCTATGTTTCAGTCATTGATAATCATGAAATGTGGTGTGCACTTGACCATGCATAAACATGCCATGGAGGCATCCTCTGGTTGTATTCTAGGTATAGGGTGATAACCAGAAAATGGAAATGGAAGGTCAAGGACTACATGAAAATCCTCATTTCATTCTTTTCTTGTCACCATTTGTTATATCAAACATGAGTTCTGATGCACAGTTTCATGAGGGATTCATGAGGATAATGCAGAATTTTCAAGGAGCACTACATCCTACCCCGTTTATGGAAGAGATTTCATGGGTGTTCTAGTAGTAGCATCCTCTAACCTCTTTGGGGATGGAAGACCACATGCAGCAGAGTCATGTTTGGAGGCCATTCTTGCTATCTCTTCACATCTGGTGACACCTCTACAGAGGAAGGTGAAGCTTGTGATGTATTGGTTAAGAGATTCAACCAATAGATGGTGGGATGTTATCTTACAGGAATTATTCCATTGTGATATTAATTGGGAAATTTTTTAGAGGATAACTTCTGACCACTTCTATCCCAATACTTTGAGGGATTATCGAGCCCAAGAGATCAAGCACATGGAGCAGGGAACTCTTTCAGTGATAGAGTGATCTTATCGTTTTACTGATCTTTATCTCTTCACAACTATTTTGGAAGGTGACGAGCAATCATTAGCCATGTAATTTGATGATTCTATCAGGAATGACCTTCTATTGTAGGTGAAATATCTTTTGGCTGACTTTAGTAATTGAAATAGTGATCCAGGCGTTGATTACTGAGTTTAATCCGAGGTATTTTGGAGCAGCGAGCCATGATGGTTTGGTATCCAGGGCTAGTAATCCTTCATCAGATATCATGATGTGCTATATAGAACCTTTACGTGATGTTTTTAAGGTAGTCATGGGTATGATAACAGTGAGATAATAGTGGGAATATGAGACCTTAGTGCCCGAGAGGCCCAGTTGAGTGTCGAGCTTGCGACAAGGGTCTCATCGTCAGAGTTTATTCAGGGTGTTCTCAATACTATCAAGTGAAAAGGTTTCTATTATGATTCCACATTTAGGAGTAGGAACACCAATTCATCCTCAGTCCAGGAATTGGTGTTTGACAGGTTGTTTAGGTTGAGGAGGTGGTCATGGCTGTGGTGGTCAGTCTACAGTTTTTCAGCGACATTAGAGTGGATCAGATCAGGGTAGTCCGATTGGATCACATGGATGCAGTACATTGCAGAATTTTTTTGTGAAGTTTACCTAACATGAGAAGGATCTAGAAACCCCTATGGTTAGAGGTACAATTTTAGTTTCCTCTGTTTTTTCTTCTTCCCTTTTTGATATGGAGGCATATCATAGTTTAAAATATGTTTCTATTACGGAGAGACTTGGGATTTGTGTCTTTATTTATGAGGATGTTATGATCCTAGACACTCTGTTGGGTCATATAATGGCTATTGTATACCAGATAAAGGATTTCCCTCATGAGGTTTCTTGGTGTCACTTCTTATGGGACCTCTATGTCTTAGAGATGAAAAGTTATGATATCATTCTTGGAGTGGAATGGTTGGTCTCCATTTAGGCCATCGTTGACACCTATCACCAGAGGGTGAGTTTGACATCACCAGAGGGTGTGAATTTTATACACAAGGGAAAATGGGATGTCAAAGTGAGAAGAGTTGGACCCAATAATCATGGGTTGGGAGTAATTACAATCTATATTTCTAATTTATATCAATATGACCAAGGGACTTCATAGATGGACTTTCCTCCAGTAGTGGATTGTTTCAGATGTGTCTTTCCAGATGACATATCATGTTTACCTATAATTTGAGAGGCATATTTCTCTATTGATCTTGTTCCATGAGTGGAAAAATTGTTTATTCCTCTTTATAGGAAGGATACACCAGAGTTATAGGAGCTCAAGAATCATTTAGAGGAGTTACAAGAAAAGTTTTTTATCAGAACCAGTACTTCTCCTTGGGGTGTGCTTGTCCTTTTGGAAAATAAGGCAGATGATACCCTCATTTTTTTTGTGGACTATCAGAAGCTGAACATGTTGATAGTCAAGAAACAATATTCCATTTCAAGGATTGATGATCTCATTGATTGGCTTCGAGGAGACCAGTTGTTCTCGATGATTAACTTTAGATACGGTTATCATTAGTAGCGCGTTATAATAGAAAATATACCACTTATATCCTTTTAGAATAGGTATGATCTATAAGAGTATGTTGTTATGCTATTCAATATCATGAGTGCGCTATCAATTTTCATGGAACTGATGAACTGAGTGTTCCATCTTTACATGAATTCTTTTTTGTAGTCATCCTGAATGATATCTTGAAGTACTCTCACACTCGACACGACCAAGCCATCCATCTTGATAAGATATTGAGTTCACTGAGAGAGAATCAGTTATATACTAATATCTCAAAATTCCTCTTTTTTATGGATTAGATTCACTTATTGGGTCACGTTATCTTAGAGACAAGAGTATCAGTAGACATGGAGAAAGTGAGAGCAGTAGCTTCCAGGGAGCAGCCGAAGAACGTCTTTGAGGTACATGGTTTTTTGGGGTTGGAAGGTTTCTACATGCACTTTATTCACAACTTTTTACACTTATTAGCTCCATATACATGCCCGACTATGAATTGTGAGAAGTACTAGTGGAAAATTTCATATGATTCATCCTTTTAAATGCTAAAGGGGAGTTCTAATTCAGTACTGACACTCATTTTTGCAAAGTCTAGAAAGAGTTACACTGTTTACTATGATGAATCAGGTATTAGGCTGTGAGCAGTGCTTAATTTGGGGGTAGGTGTCATTACGCATAGGTCTCTTTAGTTGAGTCCACATGAGAGGAACTTCCCAATGAACAATATAGAGTTTGCTGTAGATTTTCATGCTTTAAGATGTTTTAAAAATAATCTTTTGGGAAAGAATTTGGGGGTATTCACAGACTAATAAACTATCATGTATATTTTTACTCTGTGTGATATGAATTTGAGATAGAAAAGGTTGGTTGGGAAACTTCAGTATTTTGACATTGATCATGCCTACACGCATAGGAAAGGAAACACAGTAGATGATGTGCTGAGAATTAGGACTCTGATTCCAAAAATTCCATAGGCCAATCGTGAGTGGACGAATATGGCTATGTTTTTTGAGATGTATTTGGAGGTGCGCAACAGATAGAAGCATACATTTATTTCATCTATATCTGTCAACTCTACTCTACTGGATCAAGTGTGAGTGAGGTAGCTATCATATTCCGAAGGCATTGTCCTATGGGAAAGTGTGTCAAGAGAGGACCCTATTCCTAGGTGGACTATAGCAGAGGATGAGGTATTGCGTTTTCATGGACGTGTATGGGTGTTAGTAGACCAACTTGGGGATTTGATGAAGGATTTTAATTCCTCATTTTGAACAGTTAATAATGATTTATTCAAGATGTATCAAGATGTGCACCATCAGTATTGGTGAATAGGTATGAATAAGGATGTTTTTTGTCTTTTTATGAGGTGTTCCACCTATTAGTAGATGAGAGCATAGAATTAGTGACCGAAATTGATTTTACAATAGTTACCATTTCTTGAGTGGATGTATAATGGTGTCCCAATGGATTTTATGATGGGTTTACTGAGATCAACATGAGAGAATGATGTAGATTGGGTTGTTGTTGAAAGACTCACAATGGTTTCAAATTTCCTACCAATTAAGTAAACCTATAGTGTTTATGAGTTTAGAAGGTTGTACATATGAGAGATTGGATGTCTAAATGGGGTTCCATACTCTATCATTTTAGACATGGATTCCCGGATTACTTCTCCTATCTAGAAGGGACAACAAATGCATTTGGTTAGATAGGTAAATAAGAGTACAACATACCATCCCCAGACAGATGGCCAGTCTGGGGACAAGAATCATGTTTTGGAGGAAATTAGTGGAGCATGCATCCTTTATTTTAGAGGTTCTTTGGTGAAACTCATACCCCTAGTGGAGTTTTCATATAATAAAAGCTTTCAACTGATGATTCAGATGGCACTTTATGAGAATTTTTATGGTAGGCTATGCCAATCAGCCCTATGTTGGATAGAGGTAGGAGATAAAGCTATGTTGGTACCTCCTCTTGTCCTGGATACCACTGAGTTTGTGGAGCTAATTCCGAAGATGATGGATACTGCACTGTCTCTCCAAAAATCAATGGATGATCAATGGAGACGACCTCTGGAGTTCAAGGTTGGAGATCAAGTTTTCTTATGTGTCATACCATGGATGGGACACTAGAGGATTATAAGACAAGCTAATATTTTAATGAGATACACTGGGTTGTTTGAGGTTTTGGAGAGAGTCAGGCCTATTGCCTATCAGATATAGTTTCCTCAGAGGCATCGGGCTATGCATTATGTCTTCATTGTTTCTCAGCTATGACATTACTTTTTAGACCTATATCATGTTTTTAACTATAGGAGGTTCAGTTGGAGGTGGATGCATCCTTCTAAAAGAACCCTATATCACATCATGAAGGTTCTCCATGGCCGGTCTATTCCTCTGGTTCAGGTGCCATGGAATAATGGGCGAGTACAAGATGAGACTTGGGAGAGGGGGGCAGACATATGATCATAATGGCCAGAGTTGTTTGAAGTTTCTTCTTTTCCACCCTTGAAAGGGAAATTTGGGGATGACATTCTTTAAGGGGGGATGTTTGTAAGAAAAATAATATTCTTTTCAGGTATGGATATTTCATTAGGGTTGTTTTTGAGAAAAAAATAATAATTTGGAAATTTTTTATGTACTTTTCGTGTACTCTCAAGTACACATAGTGTACTCAGTTGCCACAAATAACCGTGTACTAGCCGTGTAATGGCCGATTACATGGTCGAGTACATGGCCATGTAAGTGACCTACATGAAATCTTAATGTGGGGGCCCGTTGAGGATTGTACATGGCATGTATATTAAATTAAGAGACAATGTAAATTTATTTTTATTCTCATAATTAGACGATGGTCATGTCTAGTTACCATAAGAATCTTTTTCCACCCATGCCTTGAATAGAAGATCGATGTACATCCGAAAATATTCAATAACTTCCCCTTCCTCCATCGGTGCTCTGATTGAGTTGTCTTCAGGTGCGTTGGATTCCCACCGGTGAGCTCCCTCTTTACCTAAAGCCTCTCTTCCTGATTTCACGTCTCTCTTGAGTTAACCATTGTTGATCAATTTTGACCTTTTTTAGATCTATGATGTTCTCGGAAAATTCAAGGGAAAATGTTCAAAAGTGTAAATCGTATAATGTCGAGGTAGGTGGTTTGTTCCTTTCTACAATTTTTGGGCGATTATATATGATAAAAGTGTCAAATACCCAACTTTAGGGTATTGCGTATTTTGAAATTTAACCCGGATTAAACTTACTATGGGTCGTTTGATTGATAAGGGGTTATTGTTTATGCATTGTTTTATTACCATGGTTATGGATCTTTCCCCATGTTTGATTGTTTATGACCATTTGGTCTAGAATGAATGTTATTATTGTTTGGTTTTCCATTCCTAGTGTTGTTAGAATGAATTTATTGTTTATATGGGATGAATGTATTTCACACTGCGAATGTTTGGACTTGGTGCATAGATAGTGAGAGGTTCCCGAGATATGGGTTTTATTTATAATTTTTGTTATGCTAACCCAAACAGCATTGACTGTGAGTGGCGTCGGTTGGTCATAGACCAGAGGGGTTAGGATGTGAGAGATACCTAGAGGGGCATTATTAAATGAATGTTTAACCATTGTTCATTGACTATGAGAGCTTCTAGAGGGTCATTATAATTTACTGTTTCTATGCAGACCAAGGGGTGTTGACTGTGAGAGCTACCCATGTGTTCGTTTGTAATTGATTAATACCTAATGAGACCAAAGGGGTTAGACTATGTGAGATTCCATAGAAGGGTCAATATCATTTAATTGCAATGTGATATGCTGAACTAGAGGGGTTAGATAATGAGAAATTTCCTAGAGGATTTTATGTGAATGATTGATGATTGTGACGATACTGCCAACTCAAAGAACAAGCTTGGACATATGGACTTACTTGTTTTTCTAGATGGTAATTTGAGACTTCTTTCTATTATTATTATTCAAGTGGATACAAAGCACATGCTAGATCTCAGGGATGCATTATTCAATGGTTTGAATAATTTATAAATGTAAATAAATGTAATTTAAACTGTAGGATTGATTAATTTTGATTACTTCCTAGATCATTTCTTTATTTCTTCATTTTACGTGATATATATTTTCACTGATAGTTAGGAATGGATATTTTGGTGGTTGCACACTAGGATTCGTCTCACAACCTATTTGAGTCAGGGAATTTGGCCCAAATAGATTACATAGTTTCATGTATAGATAAGTGCTAGTTGTTGTCTTCATCAGGTACTAATGAGCTATTAGAGCTTGAGAGCATGTGACTGAGCTGAGGCTTTCAATGCGCTTGGAGTTTACTATGTTCTATACATTGGTTTTAGAATTTAATTTAAAACATTTTTACTTTCTTTTATGCTTTCCTAGATACATATGACATGCATCATATAAATATATATATATATATATATTATTTAGTTGTTGTTACTATATGTCTTCTACTATTTTATTCTGTTGTATGATATCACTGCTTCTGTTTTTTGTTTCTTATTTATTATTTCACTACGTATACTCTACCAATGAGGGAATATTTTCCTCATTATTTGACCTTGTCCCTCACTACTAGTCAGCAGCCTCTAGCATTTGGGGTAACATTCTTGAGGTTATATTACCAACCAGGTATTGGGCTCCTCTGAGCGGCACCCAGAACCGAGATGTTACATGGTATACATCTTGAAAACATGCATGGGTAGATGGTGTGTGGATGATGTATGTGGAATTCCCATGTCACGTGGTGTCCCACTCTTATTCTTGGTCTTGTACGTGTATCCATATTGCGTCAGTGTACTAATGTCGTGTATGATTAACTGTGTACACACCGAGCTTGGCCATTCCCATTCTAACGTAATCTCAGTGTACCCACTGAGTCTGTTGGCATGAGGTCACATGGAGAATGGGGTTCCCACATGGTGTGTGATACTTATTATCCATTGAAACCCTTTCTTACACATCCTGGGTGAGACATGTTGTGTTTTATTCGAACTACATGGTGTGTAGTTGGGTTTTTTTTTCATAATTCCATATTTACTATATCCTTGCAATATATTATTATTCCTCCTACAATTACGATGGATTCATTTTTAAAAAAATGGTGGATCTAGTCACAATATTTCATTTTTGGAATTCTTGTAGTCGAAAAGCTGCATACAATTACCTTATTGGTTCGTTAATCGTCCACCATGACTTAGGTTCTCCAGTCATAGATGATTTGGATACCAATCATTATTACAATCTCCAAAAATAATATATTTATACAATAACATCCCATGTTTGTTGAATAATCCTTTACACATTGATTCTTAATGATTTTTTGTGTCTAATTAAGTTCAGTACTACCTGAAAATGTCGAACTGAGACTGCATGGAGAAACTTTTAATGAACAAGAAAACCCAATGGAAAGACACCACAAATATGGATTAACAAACATTGAGAAAGCATTAATAGAAAATGAACACAATTTGGACATTTGTGTAACAAAAAAATAAATAAATGATTGAATTTTAATATGTGGGTGATTAGAAAGGCCAAAATTGGTGCAGATCAAATATAATAATATGATCTTTCTCAATCAATTTATCAAAAAATGTAATTAACTAGAAATTGATTTTTATTACCTTAAAATTGGATCATTCTTCATTGAAGAACCATATTTTCCTCAAATAGTTGAGGTTGTTTCCATCACTGTATCCTGATCCACTAAAATTGAATGATTCGTCATCATTGAAAGTTGATTCTCTAATGGAAGGTTTATGAAAGATCTAGAATCCTCTGAGGTATTATAGTAATAAACGTAAATGATTATCTACAATGATGATTTTATTGAATTTTAGTTATTTTTAATTGATAAATTAAATTAATTAAAATAATTAATTAAAAAACTAAACAAACATCAAATGAGAGTGATATCAAAACACCTAGCAGCTACCCATTTTAGGTTATACCTTTGGTAAACAACACATTTCAAAATCTACGGTGATATTTTATTTTTGAATTTAGATTCTACATAATTTTTATCCCATTTTATTTATTAAACTATATATTCATAATATTAAATATATTTAATATTTTTATAAAATTAATTTTGGGCTCATTTGGCCTCAAAATCACATGTCGTCTCAACTATTTGCTTTGTAAATACATATAGAAATATTTTAAAGTCTTATAATGAAAAACCTGTGTCTTTAAATATTTCATATAGTGACTCTAAAGGTACAAATTTTTATTAATATCAAATATATTTATATTATATCTATCATCATACCCATACTTGGGAGGTGGAAACTAAAAGACAAACAACATCAGTTCACAAGGTGGTGGTATTCCGTACAAGAGAACAATCAATTCATAAGAAATTTGATACATTTGGATGTTCTTTTTAATCATGACCATATTTTTAAAAACAAATAGGTACATGGAAGGCACATAGATTATTATATTTCCATGTATTAATAATAATTTAAATTCTTAGAGAAATAAGTAAAGTAAATATTCTCATTGAATAACATTACATCATCTTCAGGTATCATACTTAGGTTTAAAATATTGCCAAAAAAATGTTGTCTTTATTCTAAAATATTATAGTATGAGGGTATTGATGTTATAAAGTGACTTGGTTAGGGATTGGAGAATAAAAATAGGTTTTAAGAAGTTAATAAGAGATGATAGGGGTCTAAATTAATAAATGGGGGAGAGGACAGACATGATATTTTAGAAAATAATTGAGTGCCCCTGAGATTTTATAATGTCGCATGGGTCCAAAATGGGCATTTTCAATCCTTAGAGGTCAAATTTTCTAAATATATCCTCCTAATATATTTTATACAATTTTATAGGCATGAATTAAAATGGTCATTTTATTTTAGCTCTTGGTAAATCCATTTTTACCCTAACCATGATTGTTAAATTGTACTATTTTGAATATTAAATTTGGTAAAAAATTAGATTGTAATTATTAGAAATTATACATTCTAATTATTCCAAATATGGAATTTTATTTTCCAAATTCAAATCACAGAAATTTCAAAATTTAAATTTATATAAATCGGGGATACATGACAATAATGCAGGTATTTAAAGTGAAAATGTTCAATAGTTTAGAATGATTTTATTTCGAGATTCAATATGATAATGATATTAATGTCCTAACAATGAAAAATAAAAAATAAAATTCAACTATTTATATATGAAAATAAATTCATAGTATAATTTACTATTATAAGTTATTAATCTAAAAAACCAATTTCAACTAAAATTAAGTTTTTGTAACTATTCATAAAAAATGAAATATTTTAGAAAAGTACCAAAAAATTTCCCAAATATAATTTTGATAGTTGTATTTATAACAAATTAAGATATAATTTAAAAAAACCTTTTATATAAATGTCAAAAATTTATTTTTATTTATCTATGTAAAGATTGAACAATAGTTTTTCAGAAAAATATATTTGATCAGAAATAATTTCATCTAATTTCAAATTATTGATATTTTATTTATAATCAATTTGTAAAGATAATATTAATATTTTAGTGAAAACTATTTGTACACTCCAACATAACAACTATGAGATATGTAACTTTTTTAAAAAATAAGAAATATATGGAATTGTTTTTGGGTAATACTCAGTGTCATCTGCATTATAAGATATCAAAATTTTAAATTCATTAAAAATAAATAAATTATAATGTCTTGGGGATTTAAATTCTTCCCTCCAACAAACATTTCAACACAGAAAATTCATGTATAATACCTTCAAAAAATGAGTGTAATTATTCATCATATTAACATATGATTCCAACATTTCTTCCTCCATTTTGAGACTTCTCTAATGGACCTTTACCAGATTAGTCATTTTATTCCTCAATACAGGATCACTGGTATCAATAATCTATATGGGTGTGTGACAGTAAGATAGAGTACGTTATATTTATATTTCATTATATCTGAGAACATGCATTAGGTTTGGATTGTAATTCCTTTACAATGATATGTGGAACACATTATATACTATTTAGAAATTTGGAAGCATTTAAAAACGATAAGAAAAAACTGCAGTTCATTCAACAATTTCTAATGGTCTAATATAGTTGGGGATTTGATTCCCTTTCTTACAAAAACTTATAACACACTTCTATTGGGATACATTCCTGAAATCAATATCTCTAGAATGGAAATATAAACCATTCCTATGATTATCGATATCACTATTTTATATAGTGTGAAATTCATTAATGTGACCCTGGAAATCCTTTGCATTTAATGATGTCTATTTGAAATGATCTAGGTCAAAAAGTTTTATTTCACAAACTTCATTCAAACAAGTTTTAGTGTGTAATCTCATTCAAAATAATGATTCAGAATATTCCATTTGAAAAATTGAGTAGATAATATTGATAGTTGAATACACCATAAAAGGTAAATAATGACCTTACATACCTTGAAAAAAAAATGTCAGAACTGTAACATCCCATGTAATTAATGAATAATTGATATTTTTATCTATGTCTATTAATGAATTAGATAGTGTTTTAGAGGCTTAAAATGAAAATAAATCCAATCTTAAGAATAGAATACACTAATATTTTTAAAAGATTGTTTTACTGCCTTTTAATGGAAAACCATTTTTAAATATAACTTTTGAAAATTTTATAAGCTATGTTTGTCAAAACAAACTTATTCTTTATGATTGGGACATCAAAATTTACTTTGTGTTATTTTTTGGTATTTTTCCGATAAAGATCATTTTTTAATGAATAGTGAAAAATGTTGTATTTTAATTCAAAACCTCTTTTTAATATAATTTAATTATATGATTATATTATCTTTTTAATTTGTTTTAAAGTTCAATTAGAAAATATTTTTACCATTTAATCCAATGGTGGTCATTGGAATCAATTTCACATTGAAAATGGACTTAAACTGGTGTCAATCTTTTGATACTTATTGTTTCATAAAAACACGCTATTTGTCCTGATAGCGGTAATTAATTATTAAATTAATTAATGTAACTTATATGAATTGAATTTTTTAAAATAGAAATCATTTTTGAATTCAGAATATCAAATATATCTTAGGGTGAATTTTTGGTATTTTTCTAAAAAACTTCAAATTTTGATGAATAGTGAAACCACTAAGTGGTAGTAAGAACCTGATTTTTCGTTTAAATGAAACTTTGCCACTTCTGTGATTTGATTTTCAAAAATACGACATACATGGTTGTCATTATAAAGTAAAATGTGGTTCAATGAGATTAAAATAAATTTTTTTGGTGAATAGTAACGTATTTAGTTTTTAATCGCGATTAGAGGTAATTAGTTTAGTTTAAGGTATGAATAATGGTTTAATAAAATGAAATGACCTAGACACATGTCCTACCCTCATTGGATGTGTCATGGAAGACCAAGACAATCCATGGGTCAACTTGGGGTCCCCATGGAGCCACTTTGGTTGGAAAATGACATAAATACCTTTTTATTTAATTTTAAAGTAAAAATGACACAAACATAAGTTATTTTACTAAAACAATTTTTACATGGGGTTATGAAATTCATATGTTTGATTATAAATAGTCATTGGAAAGCTAAAAAGATTTCCTACATCATAGTATTTTTTTATAATTTTTAGACTTTAAATAAATTAAATTATTTATGACATCATGATGATGCAGCGATTACCTCATTAATAAAGGATTTAAATTAAATGAAAGGATAATGTAAAATAAATGGCCTACACATGTCCAAAACATATTGGATGGGTATATTTCGAACCCTTATCACCTTAACCTAGAATTATATCAATTTGGGACCTTTTGAATCTGAAAATCATTTTCAAATAAAGTAACATTTTTTAACTTTCCAAGAGTGCCCCTCCTCTACTCTTATAAAAGGCCCCCAACTCTACCTCCTTACCCGCACTCCCAAAGCATTTGTCTCGTCCAACCCCTGACCATTTTGTCTCTCCACATACCTATATTACTCCTTGAAGCCTCACTTTGGGCAGAAGTCTTCCCAAAGAATCCTTTGAGCTCAAACCAAAGGGAGTTACCCGATTTTAAGATAATGTCTTCACTTGAGTCCTTTTGTTTTATTTTGGTTCTCCAACCCCCTAAACTATTTTTATTCATTTATTTTGTAATAACTCCAGTATATTAAATATACTAGGATGTTGTTATAAGATGTATTAGAGCTACACTTACACGCACATACATCTAATGGTTAAAGAACATACTGTTTCTGTGGATGGTGAATTTATGCATCCCGAAACGATGATTGTTCAACATTCTTTTAACACCTTCAAAGGTGTCCATTAAGATGACACTATATTTATATATGATATATAATATATTTATGTTTTCTTTAAGCTTCTGTATTTTTCATTTTGGGCATACCTTTATGGTTTCCATTATGGGTAAACACGATATCTTCATTTAAGGAAGTGCGGACTACCGCCCCCTCAATGTGATTTGATTCATTAATACCATATGTGGGACGTATAAAGGATGGAGTTATGATATTATATATGATATTACACTGGAATTATAATATACCTTTATATCATTATGATTCCATTCTATAAAAATACGAAATAGAAATGAAAGTAGCGTTCATGCGTACGTACGGCTTACCGTCTCCATGAACGGTGAATTTCATTTCTTACCTCTAAATGTTATATAATATTATAAATTCATGCATGTACTGGATATATATTATATATATGATATCTACATCATGAATATCATTCTAGATATAATGGATACATGAACAACTTGTAATTATAAAGGGTTTATTTTTGACTCAAGTACCAATGATCGTTAAAATGATCGTTATTAACTTAAATAATTAAATAGTGTTCATGACATGGGAATAAGTGATATAAAAGGAATAATGAACTTGAAAAAAGTTCTTAAACAAGTAGAAATTAACTCAAGTATATTATTCAAGAGATTAAAGAACGACCGAGTCAAGTCGGACCCGAGGTATGGGACTTCGTCTCAATCTCCTTTCATTGAGGCATATTTTGTTTTATACACAACCTTCTTTTATATGGTGTATAAACCCCTTTGAATGTTACGTTTATCAAAAAGGAACCTTTTTTATACGAAGCGCTTTACTAAATGACAAAAGGGAATGTTTTTGTCGTACGTATGCGGCGACAACGACTTCTCTGCCGCCATGACCTTTATTTGAGTTTCGGCTTCCTCTACAAGCCATACTTTTTTTTAAAAATAAAAATAAATACCATGTTTTAATTTTAATTTATTTTGGTATTGAAAATGGTTTTCATAATGTTTTTATATCAATGTGTTGTATTGATATCTTGTTATTGAAAGGTGGAAATGTTATGTTTCCATTATGCATGTTTTATGTGATATTACTATGTTGAGGTTCTTGGGCATTATTATGAAGACGGGTGGTTCCGTGATAAACTGAGGGCGGGTGAGCCCGATATAGCTCTCCAATGAATTGGGTAATGCGAAGGAGTGAAACATTAAGGTTTCTCCGAAGAGATTTAGGGAATATACTATGATGGGTATTCAAAACGTAACCAAGAGGGTTACTCCCCATGTAAGAATGTTATGAATGCCTCAAGTTACCTTTATGTCTTATGATTTCTATGATTTATTCATGACTTGATGAGGTATGTTAAAGTGATTATGTTTTATGGGTAAAGTATGATTTCATTCTTATGTATATATGTACCCATGTTTCCTTTCCATATATTTTTATATCCCTTACTGATCTTTTTATGCTCATCCCAAGTTTTTTGGAAATGTTTTTCACAGGTCAAGGGAAAGGTACATGATATGATGACAGTGTCAAAGAAGTGTCAAGAAATAATCCATATTTTATTTTAAATATGTTTCCATTGATGGGAAAGAAGAATACTATCTTTATGTAACCACTTTGTTTATATGTGGAATGTAATGCAGGTTTTATGATCTAATTCTCTAAAACACTAAACCCGAAAATACCCTCAATGTGTAATCTTGTAATAACTCAAGATTAAGTTAGGTTTAAGGATGGGGCCTTATAGTTTGTATCAGAGGTCGGTTTAGACAACATTAGGAGTTAAAAAATTGTTAAATTATATGTTAATTTATGGTATGACTGAAATGATATAACATTTGAAGATTACCATGTTGCTTCATCTAAGACATTTTTGTTCAGAATGGTTTTCCGCAGAGGAAACAGGGAAGCAGTTCTAGGAAGGCATACAGAAGGAAATAACCTTCTGAATCAGCATCCTGAGATGGTCATAATTGGAACTGAACAGTTTGTTGCAGTAATGGCATAGTTGACTCAAGCGATAAATGGCGGTGGTATCCACACACGAGATCAGCCAGATCAACCGCATAGGAACATGTCAGTGGTGGAACATTTCATGAGGCAACATCCCCCATCATTCATAGGATCATCTGACCCTGTGCTAGTTGAAGGGTGGATTAAAGCACTGGAGAAGATTTTCGATGTCATGGGGTGTTCAGACAATCAAAAGGTTAGTCTTTTTATTTACCGTTTGGAGGGTGAAGCAGATCAGTGGTGGTCTATGGTTAAAAATATCAGGGACACTGATGAGACTGATGCTCTCAACTGGGATGAATTCAAATGTATGTTTCTTGAAAAGTATTTTCCTAAGGCTGTTCGACTTAGTATGAAAAAACAATTCATGGAATTGAGGCAAGAGGAAGACTCAGTGGCTACCTATGAAGAAAGGTTCACTCGATTGGCAAGGTATGATCCAAATTTTATCCGAGACCTTGATAGTAAAATCAATCGTTTTTGCTCAGGATTAAAGCCAAAATATCTAAGGGCATTAGCTTCTCGTGAGTTTAAAAGTTATGAAAATCTTTTTCGATGTGATGAGAAGGTGGAAATGGAGTTTGCTGATGATCAAGTGTTCTATAACAACCAGAAGAAGAAGAGACCAAGGTGGCAGGAGAAAGGGAAGAATTCTTCAAAAAAGTCTGATTGTACGAAATCTAAGTTTCCAGTTTGTGATAAATGTGGAAAAATGCATGCTGGGGAATGTCTTCTGAATTCTAGAAAGTGCTACCGATGTGGTAAGATGGGACATAAGGCTCGTGATTTCACTGAAACAGATCACGGTGAAGGTAACACCAAATTTGATTTACAGTTAGTGAAATGTTTTAAGGGCAATGAGATTGGTCACTATGCAAACGAGTGTCTGACAAAGAGCTTGAGTGATGGGAAGCAGTTAGACTATAAGCAGAAAGGGGTGGTGAAATCCTTTGCAACTACTTCAGCAGATGGCGGGCCATCAAATGAAGTTGTATCAGGTACTTTTTTTGTTTTTTCAGATTATGCCAGTGTGTTGTTTGATTCGGGGTCTACACATTCTTTCATCTCTGAAAACATTTCTAGTAAAAAGGAAATACCATCTCAAGAAATGACTCCTGAACATTTGGTAAAAACACCTGGGGGAAATGTTGAGGCAAAAAGAATTTATAAGAATCTTCCTATCCTTATCTGTGGAAAGAACCTACTTGCAAACCTTATTGTTATACCTCTAGTAGAGTTTGATGGTATCCTAGGTATGGATTGGCTCTCTATTTACCATTCTAAGATTGACTGTAGAGCTAAAGAAGTTTCTTTTCAGAAAGACTTTCAGTTTGTGTACAAGAATGAAACCTTACTGTTGATAACTTATCAAGAGGCCAAGAAACTTGTAAAAGATGGAAATGAATGTTACCTTGCACACATCGTTGAAAATAAAGGAACTTTTCAGATTAATGATGTGCCAGTGGTAAATGAGTATCCTGATTTTTTTCATGATGAGTTGCCTGGAATAATACCAGATCGGGAAGTTGAGTTTACTATTGACTTAGTTCCTAATGCTAAGCCTATTTCAAAACCCCCTTATCGAATGGCTCAAATTGAACTTTTAGAGTTTAAGGAGCAATTGCAAGATTTATTAAAGAAAGGTTTCATTCGACCTATCACATCACCATGGTGTGCTGATGTTTTATTTGTTAAAAAGAAAGATGGTTCAATGAGACTTTTCATTAATTATAGAGCCTTGAATAACATCACTATTAAGAACAAATATCCTTTGCCTCATATCGATTATTTGTTTGATCAGCTCTAGGGAGCTCAGTATTTTTCAAAGATTGACTTGAGATCGGGGTACCATCAGCTGAAGGTAAAGGAAGTAGATGTTTTGAAGACCGCGTTCCATAAAAGATATGGCCATTATGAATTTGTAGTAATGCCTTTTGGGCTAACCAATGCACCTGCTTTATTCATGGACTTAATGAATATAACTTTCCATGAGTTCTTGGATAAGTTTGTGGTGGTTTTAATTGATGATATTTTGGTGTTTTCTAAAAGTAAAGAGGAGCATGAAAGACATTTAAGGGTTATCTTCCAAACCTTAAAAGAAAATAAACTGTATGGAAAATTCAGCAAGTGTGAGTTTTGGTTGTAACAAATTTCTTTCCTTGGTCACATTGATTCTAAATATGGGATAAATGATGATCCTGCAAAAACAAAAGTTGTGGAAGACTGGCCAAGACCCACAAATGTAACTGAGATTCGTAGCTTCCTTGGTTTGGCAGGCTATTACCAAAGGTTAGTTAGAAATTTTTCATGGTTATCTAGTCCAATGACTAAGCTAACTCGGAAGGGTGTTAAGTTTATCTGGACAAAAGAATGTGATGATTGTTTTCAGAAATTGAAAAGAAGATTGGTGAATGCTCCAGTTTTGGCACTACCTTCCAGGAATGGAGAGTTTGTTATATACAGTGATGCTTCATTGAAAGGACTTGGTTGCGTCCTAATGCAGAATGATCGGGTAATTGATTATTCTTTACGACAGTTGAAAACTCATGAGGTAAATTACCCTACACATGATTTGGAATTAGATGTTGTTGTTTTCACTTTAAAAATATGGAGGCATCATTTGTATGGAGTAAAGTGTGAAATATATACTGATCACAAAATTTTAAAGTATATATTCACTCAGAAAGAGTTAAACATGAGACAGAAGAGATGGCAGAAAAAGTTCAGCTGATTTAGAAACACACGAGAACAGCTCAGAGTAGGCAGAAGAGTTATGCAGACAACAGGAGGAAGGATCTATCTTTTGAGGTAGGTGATCATGTTTTTCTCAAAGTCTCACCATGGAAAAGTGTGATGCGATTTGGTAAGAAAGGAAAGCTGAGTCCAAGGTTCATTGGACCATATGAAATTCTAGAGAGAGTTGGATCAGTTGCATACCTGGTGGCTTTACCTCCGAGTTAATCTCAGGTACACAATGTTTTTCATGTTTCGATGCTGAGAAAGTATATGCCAGATCCATCTCATGTTTTGAGTCCAGAGGTAGTTCAGCTGGAAGAGAACCTATCTTATGAGGAACAACCGGTCCAGATTCTTGACCACAGGGAGCAAGTGTTACAAAATAAGGTGATTAATCAGGTAATGTTTTTGTGTAAAAACCACATGATGGAAGAGGCAACATGGGAATCTGAAAATGCAATGAAGGATAAGTACCCCCATTTATTCGACAAGTAAATAAATTGCGGGGACACAATTTTCTAAAGGGGGGAAGGATGTAACATCCCAAGTAAGTAATGAATAATATATATTTTTAGCTATGTCTATTAATGAATTAGATAGTGTTTAAGAGGATTAAAATGAAAATAAATCCAATCTTCAGCATGGAATACACTAACATTTTTAAAAGATTGTTTTACTAACTTTTAAGGGAAAACCATTTTTAAATCTAACTTTTGACAATTATATAGGCTATTTTTGTCAAAAAAAACTTATTCTTTATGAGTGGGACATCAAAATTTACTTTGTGTTATTTTTTGGTATTTTTCCGATAATGATCATTTTTAATGAATAGTGAAAAATGTTGTATTTTAATTCAAAACCTCTTTTAAATCTAATTTATTTATATGATTAGATTATCTTTTGAATTTGTTTTAAAGTGAAATTAGAATATATTTTTACCATTTAATTCAATGGTGGTCATTGGAATCAATTTCACTTTGAAATTGGACTTAAACTGGTGTCAATCTTGTGATACTTATTGTTTCATAAAAACACGCTATTTGTCATGACAGCAGGAATTGATTATTAAATTAATTAATGTAACTTAAATCATTTTAATTTTTTAAAATAGACATCATTTTTGAATTCATAATATCAAATATAGCTTAGGGTGAAGTTTTGGTATTTTTCTGAAAAACTTCAAATTTTGATGAATAGTGAAACCACTAGGTGGTAGTTAAAGAACCCGATTTTTCGTTTAAATGAAAATTTGACACTTCTATGATTTGATTTTCAAAAATCCGACATAAATGGTTGTCATTAATAAATAAAATGTGGTTCAATGAGATTAAAATAATTTTTTTGGCGAATAGTAACTTATTAAGTTTTTAATCGCGATTAGAGGTAATTAGTGTAGTTTAAGGTAAGAATAATGTTTTAATAAAATGAAATGACCTAGAATCATGTCCTACCCTCATTGGATGTGTCATGGCCGACCAAGAAAATCCATGGGTCAACTTGGGGACCCCATGGAGCCACTTTTGTTGGAAACTGACATAAATACCTTTTTATTTAATTTTAAAGTAAAAATGACACAAACATAAGTTATTTTACTAAAACAATTTTTACATGGGGCTATACAATTCAGATGTTTTATTATAAATAGTCATTGGAAATCTAAAAAGATTTACTAAATAATAGTATTTTTTTATAATTTTTTTACTCTAAATAAATTTAATTATTTATGACATCATGATGATGCCGTGATTACCTCATTAATAAAGGATTTAAATTAAATGAAAGGATAATGTAACATCAATGGACTAAAAATGTCCAAAACATATTGGATGGGTATATTTCGAACCCTTATCACCTTAACCTAGAATTATATCAATGTGGGACCTTTTTAATCCGAAAAGATTTTTCAAATAAAGTAACATTTCTTTACTTTCCAAGAGTACCCCCTCTTCTCCTCTTATAAAAGGCCCCCACCTATACCTCCTTACCCATACTCCCAAAGCCATTGGATCGTCCAACCCCAGACCATTTTGTCTCTCCACATCCCTCTCTTACTCCTTGAAGCCTCACTTTGGTCAGAGGTTATCCCAAGGAAGCCTTTGAGCTCAAACCAAAGGGAGTTACCCGATTTTAAGGTAATGTCTTTACTTGAGTCCTTTTGTTTTATTTTGCTTCTCCAACCGCCTAAAATATTTTCATTCATTTCTTTTGTAAAAACTCCAGTATCTTCAATATACTAGGATGTTTTTAGAAGAATTATTAGAGCTACACCTACACACACCTACATCTAATGGTTAAAGAACATACTGTTTCTGTGGATGGTGAATTTATGCCTCCCGAACCGATGATTGTTCAACATTCTTTTAACACCTTCAAAGGTGGCCATTAAGATGAAACTATATTTATATATGATATATAATATGTTTATGTTTTCCTTAAGCTTCTGTATATTTCATTTTGGTCATACCTTTATGGTTTCCATTATGGGTAAACACGATATCTTCATTTAAGGAAGTGCGGACTACCGCCCCCTCAAAGTGATTTGATTCGTTAATACCATATGAGGGACGTATAAAGGATGGAGTTATGATATTATATATTATATTACACTTGAATTATAATATACGTTTATATCATTATGATTACATTCTATAAAAATACGAAATAGAAATGAAAGTAGCGTTCATGCGTACGTATGGCTTACCGTCTCCATGAACGGTGCATTTCATTTCTTACCTCTAAATGGTATATAATATTATAAATGCATTAATGTACTGAATATATATGATATATATGATATCTACATCATGAATACCATTCTGGATATAATAGATACATGAAAAACTTATAATTATAAGGGGTTTATTTTTGACTCAAGTACCAATGATCGTTAAAATGACCGTTATTAACTTAAATAATTACATAGTGTTCATGACATGGGAATAAGTGATATAAAATGAATAATGAACTTGAAAAAGGTTCTTAAACAAGTAGAAATTAACTCATGTTTATTATTCAGGAGATTAAAGAATGATCGAGTCAAGTCGGACCCGAGGTATGGGACTTCGTCTCAATCTCCTTTCATTGAGGCATATTTTGTTTTATACACAACCTTCTTTTATACGGTGTATAACCCCTTTTACTTTTACGTTTATCCAAAAGGAATTTTTTTACGAAGCATTTTACTAAACGACAAAAGGAAATGTTTTTGTCATACGTATGCGGCGACAACGACTTCTCTGTCGCCATGAACTTTATTTGAGTTTCGGCTTCCTCTACAAGCCATAGTTTTTTTTAAAAGAAAAATAAATACCATGTTTTACTTTTCTTTTATTTTGGTATTGAAAATGGTTTTCATAATGTTTTTATATCAATGTGTTGTATTGATATCTTGTGATTGAAAGGTGGAAATGTTATGTTTCCTTTATGCATGTTTTATGTGATACGACTATGTTGAGGTTCTTGGGCATTATTATGAAGACGGGTGGTTCCGTGATAAACTAAGGGCGGGTGAGCACGATATAGCTCTCCAATGCATTGGGTAATGTGAAGGAGTGAAACATTATGGTTTCTCCGAAGATATTTAGGGAATATACTATGATGGGTATTCCAAACGTAACCAAGAGGGTTACTCCCTATGTTAGAATGTTATGAATGCCTCAAGTTACCATTATGTCGTATGATTTCTTTGATTTATTCATGATTTAATGAGGTATGTTAAAGTGCTTATGTTTTATGGGTAAAGTATGATTTCATTCTTATGTATATATGTACACATGTTTCCTTTCCATATATTTTTATATCCCATACTGAGCTTTTTATGCTCATCCCATGTTTTTTTGAAATGTTTATCACAGGTCAAGGGAAAGGTACATGATATGATGATAGTGTCAAAGAAGTGTCAAGAAAGAATCCATGTTTTATTTTAAATATGTTTCCATTGATGGGAAAGAAGAATACTATTTTTATGTAACCACTTTGTTTATATGTGGAATGTAATGCAAGTTTTATGATCTAATTCTCTAAAACTCTAAACCCGAAAAGATCATCAATGTGTAATCTTGTAATAACTCAATATTAAGTAAGGTTTAAGGTTGGGGCATTATAAGAAAAGTCTTATCATCCCTTCCATTATTTTAATTTTATTTTCATATTGTCCATCGGTTTGAGGATGGTCAATTGTTCTCAAATGAAGCTAAGTATCCGAAGCCTTATAAAGCCAACTATATGAATTGAATGTAAAACATGGATATAAACAAGAAAAAATTTAAATAGGTGAACCATGAAATAATTTAACACAATTAGTATATATCCTTGTGTGGAACCCAAGAAGTAAATATTCTCTTATATAAATGAAAAGTGTAAATTTGGTTAGGCGAAAAATAATAACCTATATTGTATCACACATTCTATGAGTCTTACGTAGTTCTATTAAAAATTCCATAGTCATGTCATAAAATATACTCAGTAGAATAAGAATATGTTTCATGAATCTCGTAGGATGTAGTCTCATGTATTGTTTCTTTTTGACATACTGAATATCTGGACACATAATCGTCAATTTTTTTCATCATGTTATCCCAAATGAAATGTTCCCTCAAATACCTATAAATAATAGTTCTAGAAAGGTTTATAGATAAATTAAATGTATAAAAATTATCTATCATTTCCCTTTTTATATTATCTATATACGGAACACATAGTCTCTTCCCATATTTAAGAATACTATATTCATAAATGATGTTTTCTTATTTCCCATCACTCACAACTTTACTTTTCTTCTAAATGTTTTCATCATCAAACTGAGAAGTTTTTTATAATTTATAATAAATATAGTTTTATAATTAATGGAATAATTATTGTCATCTCCCCTTCCCTATTGATTTAAAAATATATATTTACAAGATTCACAAACTAATTATCCCTATCAATACTTAGTTGTATCGGTACACAATGATCTTTTCCCCTAAATGAATCTACTACCTTGTTTTCATTCCCTGGGTTGTAGAGTATCATGAAATCATAATCCTTGAGTTGCATTAGCCATCATATATTTCTCATATTTGGATACTTAAATTAGAATTTATATTTTAGGGTTTTATGATCTATGTAAATCTCATATATTTAGACATAGATATAATGAATCAATATCTTCAACGAAAATATGACAAGTTCCAACTCAGGATCACTGCTAGGATAATTCTATTCATGGGTCATCAATTTTTTTGATGCATATAAATAGACGTTATCATTTTTAAATAAGAAAAAACTAAGTCCCTTCTTTGATGAATCACTATATATCACAATACCATCACTTCCAGATGTCTGGGTCATAATTAGAGGACTGAACAATCTATGGTTAGTTCATCAAAAAATTCATTCCATTCAATTGTAGAAAAATCATAATACCTTTTCATGAAACATTTTTTAATTGAATTATCAATCAAGAAAAATTATAAATGAATCACCAATAGTAACCTTCCAAACCAATGAATCTATGTACCTTCGTTATGTTCATTGGATCAGTACATTTTCTTACTACCATTATCATTATAGTACCAACAATGATTCTTTATTTTCGGCCATCATGGTTATGAAATGAAACATTTTTAATCCATAAATTAAAATTAAAATATATCCCATATAACTCATTTGTGAAATATTCTGTATAATGACCCGTAAATGATTTTTATAATCCTCATATTTTTTAGAATATAGAATAATATCATCAATGATTATCATAACGAAATATTCAGTATATTTATTGAATAATCATTTAATTAGATCCATAAAAATAGATTTCTAATTAATCAATCCAAATATATTTACTATAAACTCTTAATACACATACCTCATTTGAAAATCTATCTTTGGATTGTCTTCCATATTTACTAACAATTGGCTTTACCTAGAACAATGGTCATTACATGAAAAATATTGTTATTCATGAATTTTATTGAATAATTCCTAAATGATAGGTATAAGATACATCTTCATTATTAAAATAGAATTTATTTTTCTATAATTAATGCATAGGATCTGGGATCCATCATTCTTCTAAAAAAGAGAATATGGTCTCCCAATGGTGAAACACTAGGGTGAATAAATCCCTTATCACCCAAATCCTCTACATATTTATTCAACTTAACTAATTCCACTCTAGCCATTCTAAAAGAATCCATTGATATTTTATCTTTCATAAAGGATTAAATCTATAGATATCTCAAATTCACAATCTTGGGGTTGTCTAGGTAATTCCACTGTAAATACATCATTATATTCATTTGTAATTAAAAAATCATCAAATTGACAATTGAAAACTCAATTCCTATATGTTTTTTTTCTCTTCATCTCCAATAATATCATTAAATATAGAAATTGGGGTGGATATAAATATAAATTAGATGATGAATCATATTCTCTAAAGATAGATAATTTTTCATCTTCCTCCCAAATAATAATTTTTTTCTTCTTTTCACAAATATTTTATTATTATTTTGAAATCCTATATATAATAAATAATATATCAATGTCAATCATAGATATGATAATTAAGTCAGTGAATATAGAATGTTCACATTTCATAATGGGGACTTCCTGAAGAAGAAATATTGTATTGAGATATATATTAAGAGTTTTGGCAGAAAACATCATTCTTAAAATTAAAGGGAAATATCTAATTTTGTGTAAAAAATGAGTAGATATAAATGAGTGAGAGGATTGAAAATAAAATAAATCCTTAGAAAAATTTTAATACATGATTAATGTACCCACCACCACATCATTGGGTACTTCCACCTCATATATAGTGATTGTGTATGCATGTACTTTGCCCATTGGCCTCTTTTGTGGCAGATTCCCTTGAAACACAAGGAGTTGGTGTGAATAATTCCTCTTTTACCCAATGATAAAGAACAAAATATCAATTATTTGTCCCCATTAAATAATGATATTGATTCCACAAATCATCTCACTTATAACATATTAAAATGGATTTCAGACATTTAAAAGGGTGATTCTTTCCACAGTTCACACATGATGGTAATTGCTTATCTTTTTCTTCTTCTTTGACACATTCCATTTTTTATGGTCTTTATATGGCCATTTATTATCTTTTTCCAATTAAAATTTTATATCATTTGGAATTATTTATATATATTTATTGTAAAGAAAACCATTTCCATGTATTAAATAATATTTGGGAGAAAACCACCCATCAGAAACATGGATTAAGACCAAAAAAATGTGGTAAATCTTTCACACAATTTTTAATATGTAATCAATATTATACCTAGAAAACCATAAAAAGGTACACTCAAACTATGAAACAAATTATGATTCAATTTTATTTATGGATATTTCGGCTCATTAAATGTTATTTCTCGTGGTGAAAATATTTATCGAATATTTTCTCATTGAAATCCTTCGATTCCTAGAGTAAATTTTCATCTCACTCCCTGGTATTATAGAAGAACAACCACATTAAACAAATATCACCTTTTAAGTAATATACTAAAAGTGTATCCATTTCCATTCCATCACATCCTAAATCTGTAAATTTCATCTATAGAGACTTAATACATTTCTTGGATTCAATTAGATTAGAATTTCTACTAAATGAGTAGGCACTCTATCATATAATGCATTCTAGTAAAGAATAATCTTTTTGGGGAATTTTTTTCTCTGTTCAGTTCATGTATTTTTTCATATATTTCTTATGTATACCTAAAATAGCCATAACTTTCCAATTTCCAATACCTTAGTTACTGGTTTCCTCATTAGGGATGCCTCAACATTTTTTTTGAGGATTGATACCCTTATTTGATTCATGCTCCACTTATACGAAATTTCATATATTGAATAAGCTCATAAAATAATGAGTTTTAAATCGTAATGTATAATTATAAATATGGTGCAACACTTAACATAAATCAAATAACAATTAATTGTTTATATTAGAATCATAAATGAGCATTCTTTGGGAATATCATTATTTTAAAATCTATTATAATAGTTTGAAATGAAAATGAGAATTATCTAAAAAATATCACCCATGTGTTTCTAACCAGGTGTGTAGTAAGTCTCATTTTCGTGTACTAGTTAACACTAGATTTCAGCCTGATACACCTTTTTTGATGTTTTTACCTCTATGTACTATTGTACCAGAACCATGTAATCCAATAATATCTAGATAGATATTTATTTCCTGGAAAATCCATATAATATATATACCTTACTAATTTTTTTGATGTTATTCTATACTTATGCTCAATGTCTATCATGGAGTTATGCACCATAATCGTTGTTTTCCATAAATGCAGTACACAATGATTCGAGTAAACATCCACTGATACCAACTATATCAACCCTAACCATAGTTTCCTAGAACGGATGTCTCGCTATATCACATTATAATAGATACAAAGAATCATTTCCCGAATAACCTTATAATTTAGCAATTTTGGAGAACTAGATACATAAATGATAACCATTTTATATTGGGAATAGAAAATAAAAGATAATACATAAAAATACTCAACATCCTTGTAAAATCATTAAAATGATTCATCTTCATAACCTATTTAAGGGAAAAAAATTATGGTGATCTCAAATTCTCAATCAAGGTTATGTATAATATAACATATTGTGAATCAATAAGCATAATCAATGCAACATATAAAATAAAAATAAAACCCATTCCACTTAAACAATAAGTATATAATTAAATCCATACAAATATATAATCATAGTGAAAATATTTGGTATAATAATTAGTATACTCTTAATGAATAAATTTTTTAATTATTGAAAATCATTTCTCATTCATATGATACATCCGCCTTTAATACCTTTCATTTTATGATTTAAACTACATGTAAAACACTTATTAATTTTGTTAACTAATTTTCCCTATGAGGAATACAGATACATTAAATGGATATATTTTAAAAGTCCACACCCATCACTATAAGTCCAATGAATTCCTCATATATCGAATAATTTATTTTATTCTTGAATCAATATACCTTATCATGAAATATACATATTTATTAAAGGATAGTCATTTATCAATATTTCATCAGTTAATAAAATAAATTTAAAAGATAACAACTTACGTAACTATATTAAATTATTTAGGAAATAAAAATACCTATCATGCAAGAATTTTTATATTTATGATGAATTAAATTTCGAATGATATATGATTACAAAAAATTATTATTTAAAGAGAATGTTGACAATCACATAAGAACATGATATTCTATAATAACATTACCACATAGAAAATTTAATGTTAAGCACCCTTGTATGAAATGATTCAAGGTGAAACTTAAAATACACTAAATTTTAATAAATGAGAATATTGAATGTTAAAGGGGATTCATATACACCACATATAAATGATTTTGGGGGTAATAAAAAATATTTCTCAATGGAACGTAAATAGAGATGAAATACTTTACATCATGATTTCCTTTAGTTGAAAATTATTTATCATCCATTACACTGATTTTAATCATTTTATTAATTGTTAAATTAAATATAATAAAATTTAAAATATCATATATTGTCTCATTATAGAATTTTACCTACCTTTTCATTATAATATTTCATTATTTTCATTGTTTTAGGAGTTAATGGCCTTGATTTCTTACTCATGCTCTATTATGAATGTTTTGATTTATTTGAATATTTTATAGTTACATCCATTCTAGAATCTAAATCAGAAAATAATTATCTCATTTAAATAGAAATTATACTTTTTAAACCAACATGAATAATGGGTATAAAAACTATATATTTCTTGATGATGGATATAGTTGGCCATAAGTACATAGAAGTAGCATTACCATTTTGGAATGAAGGTAAGTAATATATTATAACAAAATAATAAAATTAATATCTTATATACAATATTATTTCATTGAATATAATTATATATATTGTACATGCAGTGTGGTGGTGAAAAGAGAGCCACATTACTTCATCAAGGTGGTAATGCTCAAGTACTAGAACATTATTATCATTATTACATGAGGAAAATAGACAGAAAGAAAATGATATATATTAAATTTTTATAATGATAAAAATATCACCAATATCATATTTATTCCATTAATATCAGATATAATAATTAAATTTATCTTTATCACCTTCCACTAAAAATATTAGTGAATGATCAATTGCATCGCTTCGTGAGGTGGTAGTACTCTATACACAAGAGTGACATTATCATATATTATACAGAATAGAATGAAAATACATAAATGATATTGTTATTTAAGAGGTATAAATATGTTATTAATACCAAATATATTATTTATATCCATTATTATATGTAACATTGTGAGGTGGAAATTGAAAAATAAATGAAATCAATTCAAGATGCGAAAGATAGTTGTATACATCACTGATGAAATCTTAATCAATTTGATGAAAATGGATATAGTTAAAGTCAGGTATTTTTTATTAAAACATTCTAATATATTTAATATACCATGTTTATTATATTATAATTTTTTAGTAATAATTTAATGAGTTGTTGAATGATTTAAAATAAAGATGCTCATTGAATATCAATAACTATTCTTCAAGTATCCTATATAGGTTTTAAATAAATCCATAATAGGTTAAATTTATGCACAAAATAATTTTCTATTTTAATGAAATGTAATTTGGGAAGTTATTTGGGTAGTTATTGTATGATGAAATAGTTTTAATGGTTGGATGAAAATAGGAGTGTGAGTTGTTTTTAATAATTATGGGATATGACACAATAGGTATTTTTGAAAAGATCATAGTGCTCAAACATTTTTCATTTTTAAAATGGGATGAAAATAGGTCAGTATATAAAAATGAAGGTTTTATGTTTGAAATTTTTCAATAAAATTGTTTTTAGGGATGTTCATTTGATATTTTCTCTTATTTTTTTAGTTTAACCACATGGTAAACCCATTTTTTCCTTAATAATTCTAATTAATTTTTATTGTTCACACTATTAATTTTGGAAAAAAATAAAATTTCCTAAATATAAATTATTTATAATTATTATTACAAATATGTAATCCATTTTTCAAAATTCAAATAACGTAAGAATATTTTTTAATATAATATCAATTTCACATACATTATGAGAAAGAATTTTTTAATGTGAAAATGTTCAAATTTTTTCCAACATTTTATATCATGATTTGATATGATAACAATTTCAATTACATAAATTTTAATTATCAATATACAATTTAACTAGTATTATATTGAAAATAATAGAAAATATAATTTAACTTTAGGTCTTCATTAATAGTAAATGAATATTTCAATTATAATTCATTATTTATCATAGTTCATAAAAAATGAATATATTAATAAATAATAGAAAAAAATAACAATAAGATAATTTTGATATATTGGATTTCCAAATTATTTTTATCTAGAAAAATAATTTTTATAATTGTGTTAAAAATTAATTTAAAAATATATATGAAAAGTACGATTAATCTATTTTATGAAAAAATATAGATTTTTTAAAATAAATTCCTTTACATTAAAATGAATACTGATTTTTTATAATCCATATATAACCACAAATATTTTTATTTTAGTTAGTATTTTTAATAACTTCCCACTTAATGGCTAAATGATGATTTTAATATTAAAAAATAATATTTATAATATATTTGTGTTTGGTAAAAAGTAGTGTAAGGAACCTTTTATGATTTTAAAGTAATTAATTTTATTTTAAAATAACTAATTTAAATTTCTTGATGTTTCATAGGAGTCCTAAAATAAGTAGAAAATAGGACACAAATAGAGTTTCTTATTTGATAAAAATTGAGTTATTTGACACTTATGAATAAAAACTCTAAATTGCATGAATTTTGAATGATAGGAAATGATGTGGTATAAATATGTGTAGCTAATAGTATATATAATTTTATAATTTGAATAATAATTTCTTGGTCCTTGTTAAACATTTTTAGCCTTAATATTGGTGATTTGTTTTTATTTTTTGACTATTTATTATAACCAAAAATTAATGGGTCCTCATTACCAAATTTGGAAATTCTGAATCAAAATATGAATTACATTTTACCATATTAAAATAAAAATGATTCAGAATTTAATATAAAATTAATCATTAATAAAAAAATTTAATTTGATTTTTTAGAAAAATGTTTTCAATATGATAAAAATTTATTCATAAAAAATCCATCAAAAATTTATTATAATGATATGAATTCTACTTATAAAAATATAAATTAACTAATGATACTTTAAAATACTTTAAAAAAATAAAAAAAAATCTTTAATTTTTAAAATTAATTGAATTGTAGAAATAGAATTAGTGTTCATCACCATTTTTCGAAAAAAATACATTTATAGAAACCTAAAAAATTATACTCTATGTTATTTTTATTAGATAATTAAAAAAATTATGTTATTTTTTTCAAATTAAATATAAAATGCTTAAAAAATAAATTTCATTAATTTATAACAACAAATGACATGATACATTTTTATATGAAAATTGTATTTATGAACCATATAAAGGCTTCACTAAAAAATTAGAACATATTTATAAATATATTTGATTCAACTTAACAAATTAAAATTAATTTTTTAAATGTTATTATTCCGATTTATTCATCTAATTTAATAGAATGATTGTAATGGTATGTTGTTTTACAATTGATTGATACTCAGGTTGGCATGTATTGAAATTTATTAAAGATATTGAATTTATTTGAAGAAAATATGATACTTATAATATTATGATGTTACATTTTACTCCCAAAAATATTTATTACAACCAATAAATTCTTTCAATCAGATATAAAAAAATGAGGATATCTCTATTTCATCATATCCCTCAGTTCACAAGTAGCTTCTTTAATTTTTTCTCATCTATAGAACATTAACTAGTTGAGTAGTCTAGTTACATAACACTTTATCACTATAGAAAATTATTTATACCAGTAGTTCTTTATATTAAATAACAATATCTAGTGGTAAATCGTCTGATTTAATTACATGTGATTGATTAGGTATGTACTTCATGAGAAGGGAAACATATAACTCATCATGAAAAAGAAAGTGGTTCACTGGAAGAACAATATTAAAAGATGCTATCTCTACTTGATCTAGAATCTAAATGGGGCCAATATACCTAGTTATCACCTTTCCCTCTTATAAATATCCAATAAATCTTATCTAGAGATATCCATAGATATACCTTATATGAAACATCAAATTCCATATTTCAATTATTATTTCATAGAATAACATTTAAATTAAATCTATTCAACCTTTATTTTCTTCTAAATGGTGTTGAATACCATGTCCAATTCCTCAGTGATCCCAAGTATCAATTATATTATTTCTCTATATTTATCTATATTTATTTATTTTCGATACGTATTTCGAAGGATATCTTCATAATGAGCCATCTAAATTCTTGAGTGAATGCAATTGTTTCATGAAAACATGACTGTATTATGTTTTTGATCCCATCCACCACTAAAATAAATAGAAAAATGTCACAAATTATATAATAATGTTAGAATATTTCTGTTAGACATACCGTTTAAATGATGATGATATGAAATACTAAAACAGAACTCCAATTCAAGTGCTTACTGGTGACTTCATTAGAACATCATGACGAGACTTAGATCCCAATAAAATATAATAGATTGTGGAACTCAATAAAACCATACCACTACCTTAATGTTATTTTTCTATGATAATAATAAGATAATTTACCCCAATATAAATAATTATTTATGATTTCGAAGGTAATCTACTCTAATCTGAATGGAATTAATACCTATATATTGTATAGGGAGTCCAACATAAAAATTATAGTGATGTTTTCCAATATAAATTTATTCATGGGTATTGGTCTTAACATCCCCTTAGAAATAAATCTCTCTTCAAAAGCTTTCTAAAATACCATGAACATAGATACATACTATGGAATATCTATTTTCATGTTATCCAACCTGAAATACTGTTTTTGATCTCTATAAATCATTGTACATCCAAGATGAATAGATAATGTTGGATTATGAGATTCATTCAACAACTGAATCTTCCTTGCTATGATTGGTGGGACACATACACTATTCATGAACCATATAATTCCACTATAATTAGAGATAAACCCATGAACATTTCTCACATTCATTTTCAACACTACATCATCTTCTTCCAAGATCTCTCTAATAATCACTTGTATATATTTTTAGATACTTATTTGAGAAATATATGGTTTATTCTCTTCATGAAATATTTCAAGATGAATCATATATAACTATATAAATTTAATATTATTTTATCGTCATCATTGATAAGCTATCAAGATCCTTTCAAGTCAAAAAATTGTCCAACTTGTTCAACTTAATGGGGTGGTAATATATTTAATAGTCATAATCACTTATTAAATTTAACCAACTTCAGTTGAGCATATACAACATTTACCAGGTGAATATGTACTTTAATATTTGAATAATGGTATATATATCATGCCTTTCACAAAAATAAAAATTATTCTAAATATATACATAAAATATTACCTAAGGTTGAAAAAAATCATGAGTTGGTTAATTTTTCTAATGAACCTTCAACAAGCGTAAGGCATAATCTATCAACATATTGTTCTTTATGATGATTCATCATTTTAACTTATTCAACAAATAACTAATTATCGTAAAAAACTTTTCCCCAATATGATATTGTAACAACTGGTGAAGAGACAATCCTTCTCTTAATTTCATCTATATTCTCATCATATTCAATCACTCAAAAGAGATGTAGAACAGATCCAATAAAACATGGTGAGTGGAATATATATCCATTGTATAATTTACAAATATCCTTGATAATAACATACCAATCCATGAAAATATGGATATCGATCCACTAGTATACCATTGGATTATTTTATGGGGCCTAAAAATGAAACATTTTATTCATAAAATTCAAAATTTGTGAATTTATTATACAATTTACCAAATTTTATATTATTTTGTACAATCATACAGTGATATCCATGTTTTTATTGGATATTATAATATATGAAAATGTCTTATATAAATACTATGACAATTTTATCAAGGTAACATCTAAATACATTATTCATAATTCTAGGAATATAAATTGGGAATTGATGAGACCAAATGGAATCATTATAAATTTATATTCTCCATACATTGTATGGAAGTATTTCAATGGTATGCCTTCAGTTTTGAAATTCAACTCATCGTATCTAGATTAAATATTCATCATGAAAAATATCACTATCCTCATAATTGGTTGAATCTATCATCAATATTAGGAATATGGTACTTATACATGATTTTGATATATTTATGTTACCGATAATCAATGTAGAGTTGCATTAATCCATCATTTTTTATAAAATTGTAATACATTCACCCATGGTGATTCACTTCTCAAAATTAATCCTTTATACATATTCTCATTCAATTCCTCCTCCAATTCCTATAACTAAATTAAGGCCATTCTGTATATATTTATTAAATAGTTGTAATGTGAGGTATGTGTTATAATGAAAACACAATTTCATGGTTTAGTGGAGTACTAGTCAATTATTCTATAGAAACATAAACAAACCCCCATATAATATGAATATCTTTGATGAAGAGTTTCGACTGAACCATATGATACAATAACTTCTTTAAAATATGATTCAAGATCTATATAATGGATTTAATTTCAAAAGTTAGTTCATATTTATTTTCTCACTAATAGATGATAAAATGTTGGTTTTGAATATAAAATGTGATTTCACATTGAAATTGATGTGGGATTTATTTTTATAAGGACAATCCTTTCCCAAGACATCATAAAATTCATCGAGAGGTAGAATAATGGGATAATTAGAAATGAAATTACCACAAACATTAATTAGAGATGTATCATTTTCTTGAGATGTGATAATCATACCATTTATAAGTTTTCACTTATAATTCATCATATAATCATTCTAGTTATTAATTATCATCCCATGAGACTTTCATGATTTTAATAAATGCAAGTAACTAATCTTAAATATATTACATCAATATTTCAGACTACATGCAACCACTTTATCATTATCAATCTATCATAAATCCCTTACTAAACCAAAATGATGATCATGTCCATCAAACATCATTGGTAGGAGTGATTAATCATAATCAAATCATTCAAGGATTCCATAATTTTGGGAACTTCTATTTAATATTTGACAACATATAATAACCACAGTTCATCATCTATATAAATCATTCATAATGATTCATAATGAAAATTCTATTTCTACATAAAATACCCCCTAGAGTGAAAAATAAGATGAGATGTAATTGAAAACTCAACAAGAACGAAAATTGATCATTGAATATCATTAATGGATTAATTTTAATATAATATTTAAAATGAATCAATTACTATATTCAATATCAGTTCACTTGAATTACTATTAATAGAAACCCCACATCCATAAGCATTCTCTTAGTACCTGTCCTGGTGATGTTGAATAAACTCAAAACTCACTAGATGGAATCATAAATCTGGATAGTATGTCAACACCATTATCTAGAAATATTTCTAGATTAAGATAGATTTCCAGTAATGATTACTCCCTCAAATTCTAGACTAATTAATATATATGATCTCCTATAACCACTACATATAATTCTCAGGTATATGCATTTGGAATTTGGGTCCCTATCATGATTTTACATTCCACAACCCTCCATACTTTTAGGAAGAGGTTGGAGATATCATCTTCAATTGTGTCTTTTCTCCCTCTACAAAAATCACATTTAGTTAACATGGTATATTTGAATTCTAAAATTTCCATTTATTTTAGCAACATATTTTTATGACACAAATGATAACGATGACCAGAAAAGATGGTTCAATAATTCCAAGATCATACCTTTCCCTTTGAATTTTATTTAAAGGTAGGCACACATTATAATTCAACTATTTAAATAGTTACTTTTTTTTGTATTACACTTTATTATATGTTATTTTTTCTATAATAAAAATATAAATGATTCAAAAAAATTTACCCTTATCTTCTACACTAATTTTATCATATGTAAGGAAGTATTTTACCGCTTCAAAATTTCATACTTAGATGTGGACTTTCATTATCTCTTTATTTACTCTGGTGTGGGTGAATCTTTATCTCTCCATTATGGATATATATATAATTAAATAATAGTATAATTCCTAACCAAAATCTGGTATGACTATGATTCATCACTATACCATAATACACCGTTCAATCATTAGTTATCTCATATGCAAAGTTTTTTTCTAGATGAAGGAGTTTAATGAAAATCAAAATGGTTATTGTAAAAATTATACTCATGAAATCATTATGCATAGAAGACTTGGTAATTATAGAAATTTGAAACCACGATAAAGAATAATTAATTTTTTCTACAACCCACCTCTTTATAGTTGGATTATAATATTTTTGTATGAAATTTATTTGGGAAATACATTCCCCATGGGATGTGGTGTTGTCTTTAGTGATAATAACTGTAATGTTCTAGTATAAATCAATAGATCTTGTGCATTGGAATCATTCTTTGAATCTAAAATACACAAAAACCGAAATGTGGCCTATATGGATAGATCTAATTGTTGGACCTTCTAATAGATTGTATGCGACTACACCACCATTATTCAATCAATTAGAAATGGTATGTTATGTCTCTCATGGAGTAGCACTACTCATTTGATAGATTATATAGAATTTATCTATTAAACATATTACACAATTAAAAATGGCTATAAATTAGAAAACTCTGTGGAATATGGTCTCAATAACGAAGGAATTTGAAATGATCTATCTTCGTTAGATGAAATCCTTTATAAATTTTATTATATTTATGAACAATAATATTTTATTTTCAATTTCTTCTATCTACTATAATAGTTTGTTTACTTTTTCATAAACGCATTGGTGTAAAATTAGATTAGGAAACATCTAAAAAAACAAGCACCAAATATAAATTGAGATAAAATTGAGGAACACTATTTGGGGATACTACCCCAAGGTGTATCTACTAAAAGACCACACCCAAATATATTATTTAGACATGGATGTGTTTATAGAAAAACCAAATACTTTCATCAAAATATAATTGGATGTTTTCTTGTATATAAGATTATACTAATTACTTAAACTAATGTGTTGTCATCATTGCTTTTAAAGGTAACTAATCCTGACTCTAATACTAACTATAAAGAGATATACCTTTTATACATAAATATTAAACCTTATTTTATTCATATTAAATGTATTACATTATGATTGATTGTAGAATAGTATAGGATGATACCTTTGGAATCTTGTATAAATAAAAACTTTTCTATAAACTATATACTTCATTTTCCACTACGATCTTCATAACAAGAACCATTTTTAGATATGTCATACTTAATGCCTTCCATAATGACACTATTAATGGAATTATAAGAATGGTTTACCCAAAATTATTAGTGTTTGTAAAAAAAGGGAGACATCAAGGATCATTTAGGAATAATAAGACAATAAGGGTATTATATCATGGTCTCATCATTTGACATAAATAACCAACATATCATAGATCATATTCATGAATATTCTCATAAATATTGGCTATTAATAAGACATGAACCATAAAGTAATAAATTAACCTGATCAATGAGAGTATAACATTATCGGAAGACATTATCTTAATGAATAAACATTGTTAAGACAATTAATTTCCTTATTAAAGTTTCTTAGACATGACTATCATATTTTTTTGGGCTAACATAAAATTCCATAATATACTTGTTCAAGGTTCACTTCCAAGACTATCATAGTCAAAAGAGTCCCATATAGAACATGTTTCACTCCCCATCCATTTTCTTTTTATTTACTAAGATATCAATATTTTCCAAATGAATTAGAGGGATAAATAATTCTATGACCCCCATAAAATAATAATAATCTACTAATATTTGTTACAAAATATAATAACTCATTCATTATATATCATAACTCAGGGAAATAAAATTAGATTCTTAATCATTTCAAAAAAAATATTAAAATATCTTTTTGCAAATATGTGGGTTTCATAAAAATATCATCTTTTTAATAATAAAAAATATAGAGATTGAATAAGTATGGTATCCTTGTATCGTATTCCTAATAAATCATTATTATCTAAAATATATATTACTGTAAATAAATATTCTATCAAAAGATCACATGGATTTTTTCATGGGAGGAAACACCATTTTCATTTTAAATACACTTTTTTTATAATATAATATATTTAAAATTATTAAAAAAATAAATATTAAAAAACAAACATTAAAATATTTTAATGATTTTTCAATGCATTAATCCACTATAATTGAGGTTACTCAATTCAAATAGTGTATTTGAAAAAATATTACTCTCAATTTTTTGGTAAAAAGTCAAAAGTAATTAAATCAGAAAACCTCAGTAGGATTTCATTTAAACCATTATTTAAAATCTAAAAATGGGGAGAAATTAATTTCAACAAAAAGAGGGTAATAGTAAAAATAGGATTTAAATAATTCTTAGAAAACAATGACATTTATAAAAAAGGATTTTTGACAAAGTAGAAATTAAAATAAGTTTTCCATAAAAAATATTTTTTATTACCTTGAGTTCATAAATTTATGATGAAAAATAGAAAATAAAATCATCACTATAAATACAGGATTATAAAATTTATGAGATTAATGAGTTTTTGATCATGAAATTTCATCATAATGTACCCAATCATAAAAAATCCCAAAAAACAATGACAAGAGAATATAAACTCTTCACCATATGTAAAATTTTCAACAAAATAAAATTAACCTCATATATAATAAATTTAAATATATTTTATTTCTATACTAGAATAATATGAATACTTATTATATTATATATTTTTCACTAATAACATTTCAATTCAAATTGATTTCAAATTCATTATAAAAATTATTTTTTCTATGTGTTAACTGTTTCATTGTTTATGGGAATTTTCATTTGATGTTGTCATCATTATAAATTGATCACTGTAACATAATCTCAATAAATTTAATCATAATATAAATAAAATATATATTCAATATATATATATATATATTAAATGTTATCGATAAAATTAGAGATTGAAAATTGAATTACACGATTCTTGGAGGTGGTAAGTTGTATGTACTTAAAAATACGATTCTTACATTTCAACAGATTGAATAGATGAAATGTGAATAATAGTTAAAAATTAAATAATCACTCTAAATATATATTTATAATATATATTGATTAAATATATTTTTCTCACCCTCATTGTAATGATGAAATGAATAATGAATCACATAAATTATTGGAGGTGGAAATCCACCTGTACATATAAGGGAATATATTACTTTCCAATAGATTAGAAGGTTAGAAGGTATATATGATATCATATGTTCAAAATAAAAATTATGAAATAAATATCATGTATATATATAATAACCATCTAAATAACCATCCATGAATAATGGAGTGGGAAAGTGAATATTATCCCTACTTAGTGTTGGTAGTCCACAAGTATGCACAAGCGATATTTTCACTACCAATTAGATGGAATATAGGAAAAAAATTGGTGGTTTTATAATAATAATATTAGTTCAGTATATTTGAAATATTTAATATATTATTTTTTGATTAATAAAATTTAATTTTTGGAGGTAAAAAGTGAAAAATATATAAGGAATCATGGTGAGACGATCACCTTTTCTTTAGTATGGATCATTTTGTCTTTTATAAGGTCTTTTGAAATGGAATTTTTAGAAGAAAAATAAAATAAAAAATATGTATAGTGAATTTTACATGATAATTGAAAAGTTTTTGGTTGAGAAATGTGACTAAATTTAGTGTAATGAATAGAAAATTTTGGTGTCCTTTTATATTTTGAGGGCGACGACACACATGGAATTTCCAAAATTTTTAAAATAGAATAATGTCATAATAAATAAAATTTTTCCCAAATATAAATTTTTATGTGAAATATAATATTTCAAATAAATATGACCATAAAATATGATTTATGAGAGTTTAATTGGAATAAATAATATTATATATTGGTTTAACACCCAATAAACCCATGATTACCTTAACTGTAGTGAAAAATATTTATTGTTATTACTATGTATTGTGAAAAAACAAATGTGGTATTATTAAATTATTTTACAAGGTGATTACAAATATTAATCCATTTTAAAAAATTAAATTAAAATATCGTTCATAAGTTTATATAAAATTACATCCTTATAATGTGATAAAAATTAACATTTAAAAAAAAATATTTTCGTAAATAGAACAATTTTTATACCAAAATCCAATATAAAATTGAAAAAATTTCCATAATTGTATTATTACTTTTTAAATTAACTTATTTTACCATTATAACATTAAAAAAATTAAACATTTTAAATGATATAATTGAAAATATATGTTTCAATAAAAGACAATATTTTTCAATATTTATTAAAAAATAAACATTTTCATAAAACTATAAAAATAACACTATATTATAATTTTGAAACGATATTTTATAAAATTATGTTAACTTTTTTCAAATAAATTTTCAGAAATTTGAAAAAATAAAGATTTTATTTTCACAGAAAAAGAAATACAACCCATTTTGAAAAAATATTCACTTTAAGAGAATAGAAAACATTACGGAAAATAATATAGGTATTAATCGATATATTTAACTTCTATAAAACATTCATAATTTTTTGAAATAGTATTTATTCATATTTATTAATCCAATTTAAATTATTAGAGGTAATTGTGTATTATATTATGGTTAATTGAGACTTAATTAAGAATGTTTCAAAAGCTATTGAAGAAACTGAATTTCTTTGAATAGATATATCTCATAAAATCATTGTGTGTTACACTAAAAAATATTAATTTCAATTATGGAAATTGTTTTCCACTTGACCTTGAAAATGACCTTATATTATTTTAATTTTATGGGTATTTAAAAATTTTCATATCCCCTTATTTATAAAAGGTCTCCTCCCCTAAAATTAATTCTCATAAATTGAACACCTTGGGTCATCATTTATCTAATAAATAAACATTCAATATTTAATTTCAATAAAATATAGGCCCTTGTATCACTAGGAAACTATCATTTCTTGATTTACATTGAATCGAATAGAGATAACCAAAAGAGGGGGCAATTGTCTGAACCAAAATCTTTTACGAATATTTCCAAATTCACCTCATCTAGATCCATTATATACATTAAAAATATAATTATATAAATATAGTATATATGTTGTAATTTTTTTTATATTAATGATTTAAATATTATCAATATATCATCCATTTGCTTGATATTCAATGTGTCTGTAATTTATAACTATGAAAAACTGCCACCATGAAGTGTTGTATTTATATTTTCAACATTCTATATAATGGATAAATAAATAAATAAATTAATAAATATATATATTATATTTATAAAATAATTATTATTTTGGAAATATAAATCATTATTTAACTTTCATATCTTCTATCTATTGAAATAATGAATATGTCACAAGTGCAAGCATGTTGATAATCACCTGAAGGGATGATGTATTTCATTTTTCAACACTGACTAACATAGATAGTTCTAAAATTTATTTGATAAATATATATGATTTTATGAAAAAATATTTCTCCTGAATAATAATAATGAATGATTACATATGAATTAATGATCATTTTAATTTAAATTTTCAATCTCTTTATATGCCTAAAAAAATCCCATCAATGATTTCACCTTCAAGATTAATAAAACATATCATTGAATAAAATAATAACATTATTTTAAATAATGGAAGATATATTATCATAAATTGAATAATATAGTAATTATGTTCTTTTAATCCTATAATGTTCCCCTACATCACCATTACGAAGCTCACAGAAACTTGTCAATGCTAATAAAATTTGATGATGAAAAGAAACAATAATCAAGTAATAATGTTAAAATGAGTTAATATAATAACATTATAAGATAGTTATAGTTGTGATTAATTTTATAAAATATGATATTTAGATATTTATGTTTATTATATATGAGCTTAAATAAGTTTCTTTGAAGTCGAGATATATTTGTTATGGGGGTCTCATATCAAATTCATTTAATAAATACATATTCTATAATCATAAATTTTTTTATAATTTTTTTTATAAAATTAATTATGGATTATTTTATCATCGTTTTAGAAAATTAAATGGATTTATAGCCACATCTAATGAAATATCGTTCATGGGATTTTGATTCAAGAGAAACCAATGTTGTATGGTTTTTTTCATATCAACTTACATTCATTGAGATATGTGATATATTCATTTCCTTACATATTTTGTGGGTTGTATATGATTCCCATGAATTTACATTATGATTCATTTCATGGAAATTATTGTTATTTTAAAATCTATCTGGGTATCTCTCTTTAAGGAATATTTAATTCAATAATTAAAAAATATTTAAGGTTCTATGTCACAATATTCCATTTTATTAAGAATATTTATTTTTAAAATTATATTTCATGATATTATATATTCATTATCCTCTATGCCCTATATATTTTCATCCTAAATTGTTATTTATGAGGGGTTTTCAATAATTATTTCTATTTACCATAGCGTATAATTTTATTCAAAATTGATCATATTTATACTTTTAGGTTGGGACTTTTCATGTCACTATTCAATGTTCTTAAAAATTATTATATGGATTTTCTTTAACACTTATAAAAAAATTATAAATACATTTTTATCATAAAATATTATATCTTTAACAATATTTTAATGTAATATTCTTTTCATTTTTTGAATTTATAATTTAAAAAATTCATTAAAAAGTGGTGAAATATTTGTTTTAAAAGTGTATTAAATTAAAATATCATTAAGTCATCATGAAACTTATTCATCATAAAGATTCATTTATATGTATCCATGGATTGATAGAGAAAATAAAAAAACTATTTTTTGGATTTTCTATATAAAATATAGAAAACGAAAATGTTATTTCTTCTAGATTTTTAATGAATATTTTAATGGATTTTATAAATTTTTAACAATTTCAACATCTTTTAAGGTTTTTTTATTCATTTGGGATAAAATATTATTGTACCATAAACATTATTATTCTAAATGGAATACGATAATGATTTTTAATGATATTATTAGGAAAAACATTTCATTAACATGGATAAAATATGATAATAGGGAATTATAAATTCTATTATGTTATTATGTAATAGATATGAATAGTTTATTATTATGCAGTATGAGGGTCTTCTAAATCTTTCTAATTAATTTCATAATTTTTTATTAGTAATGATATATTGATATTTTGGGGGGACACTATCCAGTAATATATATTCAAATGATTTAATATGGACAAGATGTATTTAGTTATTTTTAAAATATTTATATTAGAAATGATGGGGTTAAATATTTTTCTATTATTTATAGTGGGAATGATGTGGCTATAGATATTTAAAATATTGATAATGGACATGATGTGAAAATCTATATCGAAAATATTATGTAAGGAGGTGATACAGTTAGCTATGTTCTCAATGCTATGATTTCATATTTGTTGGTCAGAGTAGAGTACTCAAGAGGGGGGTGAATTGAGTATATAAAAAAAATTCCGTTTGAAGATTGGTTTTTTAAAAGTTCCCCCTAATTAAAGAAAAAATCTATTTTAATTTGTATTGAATTTATAAGATTCATTAATGATCAATTAATTTTTCAAAATATTGATTAGTTATTAGGTTAACTAATCAAATGATTAATATAACTTTTTAAACTAACCTACAAGTTCAAAACTTTTATAAACACTTGGAAAACTAACTATCAGAGTTTGAATTTGTTTGAATAGATATTTTAAAAAACATTTTAAAAGAAAATAACAATAGGCACAGATGAAATTAAAATAAAACGTTTAGTCTTAAGCTGAGACTTAGTCCTCTCCACTTGGTGATCACCTGCCACCAAGAAATTTAAATTAATAAAAAAGATTGATCCAAACACTACATCGGGGTTCATAATAAAAGAATAGGTTTTCCAGGTCACACAATACCTATACCATAGTTCATCATGTGAAAACAAAAAACTTCCTACACTTGACCCCTTCCATTGTTTTAGATGGGATACAAGAGGATAAATAGACTGTGAGATTGAGGATATAATGTATCTTCTACTTATGCATATGAGACAATGTTTGTAACAATTAGATATAAAAACTGCTAAAAATGAATATAAATAACCAAAATAGTGATAAATATTTAGTGTTTGGTTAAAATGATATTTGTGTTATGAAGTGCAGCTCTAGACTCGTTTGATGTACTGGAATTGATGTTCATGTCTTCTTTTGGAAGATTACTCCAAAATAGAGCATTGTAGCCTATGTGTTCTGGCATCTAGAAGTATGATATGTTAACCTTCTTATTCTAAATATGTTTAGGTTTTCTCTGAAAGTTTATCTCGACTTTTTCATTTCCTTGTATGTTTTTTCTTTTGAGTTCATGGATTTTGGAATTATGCTTGAGAGTTTTAATAGTTATTAGGATTTCTTTTCTTACTACTGTTCTGCATATTTTATCATACTGAATGATTCATCTGGTAATTCTTTTATACTTTGAGGTCTAGTAGACTTAATGATACCCCCATGTGCATATACCACATGGTTTCCTTAAAAATTCTAATTACAACATTAAATAGTGTTAGAAGCCTTAATTAATCTAAATATGACCATTACATATAAATTTTAATTAATAAAATAAAAAAAATATAACTATCAGTGAGTAATAAGTATCAGTGAGTCATTAATATTAGTCCATCATCATAACTCTATCAGCATCAATGACTCTCTGTATTGGTGAGTCCTTCCCATAGGTATTAGTTACTCTGAGCATTGATGAGTCATTTGTACTTTTAGTCTGTTCGGTCATTAGGGATTTATCATCAGAAACTCATTTTGAACTATCTATGTGTTGCACATTGGTGAATAATCCATTAGTGACTCCTTTAAACTAATGATGTGTCTCTCAACAGTGAGTCATTCAATAGTGAATTCTTTGAATTATCAGTGCATTCGATCATCGGTGACATTTCCATTACTATGTCATTTATTCTATTTGTGTGTCCTACATCAGTGTCCTCTTCGATCGGTGAGTCCTCATCATGGAGTCAGTTATCATGGACTCCTTAAACAAATCAGTGTTAGGGAATTTGAAAAACATACAAAGTGTTTGTATTAAATAGAATAGTACCAAATTAATTGAAATTCACAATTTCAGGTAAATATACACTTGTAAATATATTAAACCACAAATATCTGTAATTTATTGACTTATTGAAATGAATTATATTATGTGACATAATTTATTCATTTATAACTAATTATTGACTTGATTATCATCACTTAAAACATAATATATAATGTATCTTGATTTTCAAATATGAATGATGTGTGATTATTAAAACAACAACCTCACTAAGGGTCCAACAATCTCCCATATTCAGATAATTACAAATCATGGAATTCATGAGTTATACATGATGTTAATGAATAATAATTTAGTAACTTAGCATACTAAACACTGATTGTAAAATCTCAATACAACTAAAAGGTATTTCCTTTTATTATGACACTGAATAAATGTATTAGTGATGTATTTGTGATATGTTGAATATATATATATATATATACTATTGTTTCAATTCCATCTATCTTATTCCATAGTTTTACCCCTTAGGTTAAGAGATTATTCCATCCATATATTTCTCCCATTTGTGATTAAACAAATCGTGAAAAGAAACATATAAGATAAATTTAATTAATTATTAAAGGTAAAAATAGTACAAACATCAAACGACACTCATCAAAAATACCAAGTACAGAGCCCTATCAAAGATTGATCCAAAACTATGGCTTGTGATTTTGAGGAGCATTTCCTTTTTCTAAAGGGTCAATATTGGGTTCAGGAGGTGGTGTTTTGGATGTAGAGAGGGAGGATTCCATAGTTACACTAGGTAATGAAATGGTAGTAGGAACCATTGTTGGATGGCTTGGTCTCCTCTCTTACATAACAAGACTTTGAGGATGCTCTTGGATCACTGTCTTGACCAAAGATAAGGATTGAGATATTTTCATTTTAGTAGGGGTAAGTCTATAGGGACCACTAGGGATTCACCATGCACATGTAGGTAGGGCTTAAAATGCTTTATAAAATCATTTATTATTTAACCACCATTTCATATAGCATTTTCAAAATCCTACTTCTTTTCCTTGAAATTTTCCAAACTGGGTGTAAAATATTTCAACTGGATCACCTAAATCTTTAATTCCTCAATCACTAGTTGTTGATTGAAGTTCTCAACAATGTACTTAATGTTTTTATTTATATCATTATAGGTGTGTATTTTATAAAAATGCTTGTTAATTTTTTCCCTGATCTCTTCTCGAGCAGTAGATGCCTCATTTGCATATTCTCTCACCATGTTATAAAAAAGGTCACTATTCAGTTTTTCTTTGACAGGGGTATTTGTATCAATTTTCATAGCCTTTATCTATTCTATCATTACATTACTAAAGGAATCCATATCAGTAGTAGGCCTTGTACCGCTAGAACTGTATGAACCAAAAATCATTTTTCCATGATCCTCCTTCATAATCGTCAAATATGAACTCATCATATATGTAAAAAGTTACCTAAGAACCTCCATAACACCACCATGTGTGGTTTTGATATCATTGGATAGGTATTTGAATTCATGACCCATTTTTCTTTACTTCTTCACCAATAATTGAATTATGTCGCACAACAGTCTGGCCTGTAGTGGTAAGGTTGGGATGTATCTCATGAATCACCACTCCAGCAATCCTAGCAGCATCTGCCTCTGAATTACTCAAAGAAGTATAAGCTTTGTTTCTTAAACCAATATAAGATATCATATATTAACATATATCATATTTGAATTATTCAAGATCTGCCTCGGTGACATTGTCACTAGGAAATGAAGCTACAACTGGCTCCTCGCTAGTAGGAAAAACATGTGAAGTAGGGGAAATTATTTCCACATCAGCTTGGGTAGTAGGAGCGGCTACCATCTCCTCATCTGAATCACAATCCTTCCCAAATAGAATATACCATGGATTTCTACTCCACTAACTAGTACATGTCCAGTATCTAGGATCCACAATATCAAATCTTACTCTTCTACCATGATTATCCCCCTCAACATGTACTACATATCCTTCTTATTATCCTCAAGACAAAATAACATTATGAGGCACTGGTACATTCATAACTTGACCTTCTTCTTGAACTCCAGCCACTCCAGCTACTCCAGCCACTCGAGGTTCCTCCTCGTTCTGAGGTATAGGTGAAAAATGAGCATCATATTATTATTATTGACCTCCAGCCAAAATATCATCAAGTTACTAAATGAAACCTTGATCACCATGAGTATTGTCATGTCCATCCTCATTTTCATAACCTCAATCATCATGAAAAAAAAATCATCAATTCCACCAGCCTCATCATATTTTCTATGCACAGACTCCTCACCAGAATAGTCTACAACATTTCAAGATTTTATTTAGTTACTCTCATTCCCATCACCACCACCAGGACCACCATCATCTTATTCATAATCATCCATACTCACATAACCATTAACTCTAGAGACTTATGTATCTTCCTCATATTACTCATCCCACAAAGGATCTCAAGAAGGTAATTGTAAGTGTAGACAGGAAGGATTATATGAAATGTATTTAGGGAATTCAGAAATAACTCGGTTACTCCTATCATAAATTGGATACCCATATTCTCTTGGAAGCTTAAGCTATGCTTCCTCTTCATCTGGATATAAAACCAGCTCACCAGGTATAAGACCTAAATTATTTTGATCCGTTATTCAGGTTGGATGGTCAATAAGATTATAATCTACATAATGTTTCTCTTAATTTTTTACCAACATTCATTTCATGGGTTTCAAATGATTATCATTATTTTACAGACATATTTGTGCTGGAAAAATCCAGTACAAGAATTAATCACCTCATCTCTATCCTCCTAATATCCTTTCTTCTTCAACATTGCATATATCATCCTTGGTTAGTATAAACAGGTTTACGTTTTATAGTGTTTGATCATTTCACAAATGTGTACCATAAGGTTCCTTCACTGGTTCACTTTTAACACATTCTTCAACAAATAAATCAGGGAGACATCTTGATACTTCAAGGATACAAAATCTCTCTTCCATGGGTAGATTTTGGTTTGGATAAATTTTAAGAGCATTTTATCCTCTCCATCAAACATTAAAAAAGTCAACCTCATTGAATCCTAATTTCAAGTCAACTCATTCAATGAATTTTCATAAAAAATGAAATCTGATGTTAGTGTAATGTTACCCTTATAGTGAGCGATGAATCCCTCTTATTGAATCCTTAAGAATTCAACCCACTCTTTTGATGAAAATGAAATATCTTTTCCATTTACTACTGACTTCATCCGAGCCTCCTCTACTCCTACCAAAAAAACTTTCATGTTGAGATAAAATTGGTGTTCCAGCTAGGGATAGAATAGTCTCTCATTGTCTACAAACTAGCTAATCCACCCTTGTGATTCCAAAAACATTCAACATGAGAGACTTTCTTGAGAAAAAACACTTGGAAGAAACTTCTTTCTCTAGAGTCACCAAGAATATTCCTATCCCTGGATTCACAGAACATGCGACACTACTTGATTCTCTATTCTGGAATTTGACCAATGATGATTCACTTGGTCCTTCCATCATACACTTTATCCTTGAGATTCTTAAGCTTAAGGTTCAAAGGGAGTCAAAAGGCCAAAGGATCAAATGTAGTGTGAGGTTAGTGAATGGTCGATGGGTATATGTAGTGTGGATGAAATTAATTTTATTATTTTGGGATTTTACTTTGTAAAAAAAATTAAATAATGGTAAAATTAAGGGAACAAAACTGTGTTCTTTTACTTAATATAAAATAGATAAACAGATTTACTAACATGTTCCTATTAGTATCAGTCTCACTTGATTGGTTTCACTTGAACAGTTTCATTGAGCGGTTTTAGTGATCATTTTCAATGATCGGTTTCACTAATTGGTTTCAATTAACTATTTCACAGATCAGTGTCATACAAAAATTGGTTTTTCTAAGAGAAAAATGTCAGATTGACATTATAGATTTATTATTCATATTTTATGTCTAATGTATATAATTCTCTCAAAGTTAAAGGGTTTGGTAAAAATGTCAACAAGTTGATGTTATGTCCCAATTAACTCAATAGTTTTATTACCTTTTTGATAATAATATCTCAAAAAGTGATGTATTACATCAGTATGTTATGTTCTGGAATAAGAAATTGGATTGTTAGAAATGTTAATATCACTTTTATTATCACAATTTATGGGGATATGTCTGAATTGAAATCCATAATATAATAAATCGTGTTTCATTCACAAAATTTGTTCACAACATCTACCCACAACAATGTACTCTACTTCTGTAGTTGATAATGAAAAATAATTTTTCTATTTAATAATCCATAAAATCAGACACATTCTCATAAAGTGATATATTCCAGAGGTTCTCTTTCTACTAAACATATATCCACCAAAGTCAGTATAAAAAAACCAACCATACCAAAGGTTGTCTTATTGAGTAAAAAATCCTAAATTATTTATATATTTTAGGGATTTCAATACTCCTTTAAAAGAATTTAAATGTGACTGGTTTTGGATTTCATGAAATATTTCGCACATAAACACACTAAACACGACGGTTGTCCTATTAATAGTTATGTAAAGAAAACTCCCAATAATTCTCCTATAAGTATTTTAATCAATTGATTTCCCATTACCATTAAGATCCATTTTACAGGTTGAGATCATAAGTGTTTCAATACTCTTAATTACATCAAATCCACATCTTTTCCAAAAATCATTCATGTATTTAATTTAATTTATAATAATATATTAATTTTTTTTTGAAATATTTTAGATCAGTGAAAATATTTTAGTTTACCCATCAAAATCATTTCAAACTCACTATGAAACATTTTTGAAAAATAAGTGCAAAAATAATTCTTAGAAGATCCAAAAATAATATCAACAATATATATTTGAGCTATTAAAACATCTTTAGAATTTTTTTATAAATAAAGTTTAATATAAAAATCTTTTTGTAAACCATTATAAATATGTATGTTAGTTAACCTATCATACCAAGATCTTGGAGCCTGTTTCAAACCATATAAAAATTTAGTTAATTTGAAAATATGATTTGGAAAATTAGGATTTGTAAAACATGGGGGTTGTTAAACAAAAACATTCTCAAATATATAACCATTTAAGAATGCACTATTTATATCCATTTGATAAGGTTTGTAATCCATGTGTCCTATATAGTCAAGTAATATTATAATGGCTTCAATCCAAGGTACTTGTGTAAAGTTATCTTCAATGTCGATTCCCTTTTATTGAATATATCCTTGTGCAGCCAATATAGCTTTGTTTCACACTATATTTCCAGCTTCAGCTACATTTTTTTAAACACCCATTTAGTTTCTATGGTCATGGTATCTTTTGGTCTGTCAACAAGAATGTAGAATTTGTTTCTCTAAAACTAAATAAGATATTCTTTCATAGGTATCTCCCAACTTTTATCATTGATTACATCACTGATGTTTTTAGTTTCATTTTTTGAAAATAATGATTGATGTTCAACCTTATTTCTCAAAGAATCTATGGTTTTTTTCTTAGGTCTAAACATCCAACTACATAGTCTAAAGGGTGGGACAAAAGAGTTTTAGATGGTCTAGTAAATGTAGGGATAGTTATTTCTGGTCTATGACATGGTTCTACTTCATTATGGAAGTATTTTATTGAATTTAAAGAAAAAGAAGTTTTGGTAGATTCTATTATAAGATGGTTAGAAGGTATTTCATTAATTTATAGACTTGACATATCATCTTCATGATTTTCAAGAAAGGGATTAGGTTCATATGGATCTGTTTTATCAAAAATGACATGTATAGATTCCTCAACTCATTTGGTTCTTTTATTAATAGATATATATTATTTTATTGATGTTGAATATTCGATGAATATTCACTCATAACTTTTGGTCGAAAATTTATCTAGATTATCTTTAGTGTTTATAATATAAACATTTCTTCCAAACACTTTAAAATAATTTTCCCTTGGATTCATATTATTCCAAAACTCTTACGTAGTTTTCTTAAGGATAGGTTTGATTAAGACCCTGTTTATTATATAACAAGTTTTATGAATAGATTCTTCCCAAAAATAAATAGGTAGGCTATATGCATTGAGCATAGTTCAGTAAATTCCTTGTAAGGTTTTATTTCACCTTTCTGTTACACCACTGAATTGAGGTGTTCTAGGGGTATAAATTTTATGCTTATATCAGTTGTTTGAGAAAAATGATTCAACGCATTTATTTTCAAATTCACAGCCATTTTAACTAATTAAGGATATAATTTTAAGTCCACTAAGGTTTTCTACAGTCCTAGCGTACATGAAAAAAATGAGATCAATCTTTACTTTTGTGATCTAAGAGAAGGGTCCATGTATAAATAGATAAGCATATATAAGAACATAAACATAGTGATTCCTATTAAGACTTGATGCTATTGATAGTCCAAACAAGTCCATATGATGAAAAAGGAGAAGTCGAGAAGTCGTAACTTCTTTTTTTTTTGAAAGAGATGTTTTGTTGCTTTCCTATTTGATGAGGATTGTACACATTGTTGGCTGGAAACTCTAATATGGGAAGGTCATTAAGTAATCCCTTTGTAGACAATTTTTTAAGGGATTGAACATTAATTTTTTTAAATTATTCTATGTTAGATCCTAGAATCATTTTTAAAGGAACTTAGTCATGAATCATTCTTTGAGGCATGTGTATCTTAATTTACAACATATAAATTATTATTTCTTAGATTAGTAAATACTATGTTATGATGGTCATAAAAAACATAACATGAATTTTTTTTTAATTTGACACTAAATCCATCATCAAATATTTGAGATACGAAAATCCTGTTTTATTTTAATCCATAAAAAATGAGTACATATGAAATTGAAATAGATTTAGGGTTACCAATTTGGCCTAAGCCGATTATTTTTTCCATTACCATTTTCATCAAATGTGACATGTCCTCCATCAATAATTATGAGAATATTGAATCTTCAGTAATATCTTGTCATGTTTCTTGAACAACCACTGTCCATGTACCAAATATTTCTACAGGAATTCTTTATGCAGCTTACCTACAAAAGAATTTATCCAAGAATTGATTTTTGGTACCCTTATTTTTCTGGGTCCAGAAACATTAGTAATAATAGCTTTAGGAACCCAAAATTGTATTAAGGGTCTCTTATATGGAGAATAAAAATTATTTGAAAAATAAACACTATTTGGGTTAGTAAATCAAAATGCAGTAACAAATTTTTCATAACTAGAAATTGTAGTAAAGTCATGTTTTTTGGAAAGAGAATCAGTTTTTCCAGATTAATTCATGAAAAGTGTTTAGATAAATTTATTTTTCCTTGTTGTAATCCAATTCTATATGTGTACATAAGAGCTATCTATTTACCGAGAATTTGAGTGTGTGTGTTTTTACAGTGGTAAGAATTTCTTGATCATTCTTTAATTGATCATTAAGTAACATTAGGTCATTATTTTCCATTAGTAGCTGTGCATTTTATTCTTTCTCAATATAATGTTTAGATTTAATATTTTTAGAGAGTGCATGATGTTTGTTTAATGATTTAAACTAATCCTTCAGTTCATTAAAAGTTTTTTATAGCATATTATAATACACAAAAAGATCATCATTTTTCATATTTTCAAATTCAGATTCATCTATAGAATAATATTCATTAGTTATTTGATTATTTAAGAGATCCTATATGTTATTTTTCATAAATAACTTGGTTTCCATATCTTCATTCTCATTTTGAGATGAAAATGATTCACTAGAGCTAACCTCAGATGCACTTCGGGTGGCCTTCATTACATTAATATATTTTCTATGTTTAAACTAAGACTTATTTTTGTAATTTAATTTTGAATAGTAAAATTTGAAATGCCTTTTCTTATGCATTCATACAAACCGATTTCTTCTGATTTTTTAGGCTTCTTCCAATCCTTTATTCAGTTTCCTTTGTTGTCATATTTGTAATTTTAGTTTCGTATCTTGAAGAAATTTTTCTTTCTGTAATTTTTTTTGAATATTTGGGCCAACTGGGCCATTTCCTCATGTAAGTCTGAAACAGATTATTCAATACTTGTGCTCTCAATAATAGCTTCAAATTTATCATTTACTTTTCACATAATGGTAGTATTCTTAAAGGCTACGTATTTTCTCTTTGTCTATTTCTCCTCTTGATTCAATTTTAGTTACAATTTATATATCATTAATTTTACAATTAGTTACTTCACTATAATTTTATCAATGAATCATTATTCTCTTATGGATACTGATGTCCCTCAGCGTCTCTCTCGTAAGAATCACAGAATTATCATGATCTGTTCCATTACTGTGACAACCCTTTTTAATGAAATCATGATGTTCACAATTTCATTGAACCTGAGATACATATCATAAATATATTCATTAATATTCATTATAAAATTTCCATATTTAATAGTATAATTATTTAATCTCATCTCATTCACATTAGATGTTCCCTCATGGGAAATAAATAAACTGTCGAAAATCTCTTGAGTAGTTTTACAAGAGAAATTTATATTAAATTCTTCATCTCCTAGATAAAAGTGTAGATAATTTACAGATTTATATTAATTGATATAATATGTCTTGGAAGAATCATCCAAAGTGTTTCTAGAAGTTTCATAGATTGTATATTTAATTTCAATAGTAGTCAAGATTTCAAATCCCATGGTTTCTAAATGTATTTTAATTTCCAACATCCATTGTACATAATTTTTTCAAATTTAAAATGGTTGTATATTCATAGTAGATCCATCTAATATATTGTCCATAATCCAATTTTGGAAAATATTTCAAAAATTTACAATTTTAGAAATAACAAAAAAAATAAGATATTTTTAATAAAACTAAAATTATAGTTTAGATTTTTTGAAAATGATTTGAAAATAAAAAAATTCATAAATCATTTGATTCTAAATGTTGGTTAGAGTAATGTTTTCTAGAGGGGCGAATTGAGTATCTATAGAAATTTATATTTAAATATTGGTTTTCTGAAAATTTACCACAATTAAAAATATAATCTATGTCAGTTTGCAGTGAATTTATAAGAGTCTAAAATGTTCAATTAATTGCTTGAGATATTGATTAGTTTTTTATACACTAATATAAAGATTAATATTACTTTTTAAACTAACCTAATCATTCAAAAATGATAAAAAAAACTTTCTAAACTATCTATTTATGTTTGATTTTTTTTGAATGAAATGTTTTATAAAACATAGTAAAAGAGATTAAAAATAGAAACACTGGAAATTAAAATAAGAGGTTCATTCTCAAGATGAGACTTATATTACTCTCCACTTGATTATCACCTACAAAAACCCAATTTTTATTGACAAACAATTTTAAACCACAACCTGGATCATAGTTCACAACAGCACACATGGCTATCCATTTCACACATGGCCTCTACCACAATTATTTATGAGAAAAAGGCAATCAAGTCACACATGACCTCATTGATAGATCTACATGGGATACAAGATGATACATAGAGTGTGAGATTGATGATATCAAGTATCCTCTCATTATGAACATGAGACAGTGTGTGTGTAACATTCAGATATACACACTGCTTAGAATTTTAAATAAATTAAAAAAAATATAACCAAATATGTAGAGTTAGGTTTTTAAGGCTCTGTGTGTTATGAAGTGCAGCTCTGGACTCATTTGATGTAGTGAAATTGAAGACAGAGACCCCTTTTGGATGTTGACTTCCAAACATAGTGTCAAAACCTTTGTGTTTAAGATTCTTGAAGTATGAGATTTTCATCTTATTGTTCCATAGATTTTCAGGTCATCTCAATTAGTTTAGATTGACTTTTTGATATCCTTGTCTGTTATTCCTTTTCTGTTGAAGGATTTTAGATGTTTCCTACAGAGTTTCAAGAGTTCATAGGTTTTATTTTCATTCTACTCTTCTACATATTTTTTAATAGTGAATTCTCCTAGTTGTATTTATTATATACATCAAGGTCAAACTGAAATAATTATCTCCCCATGTTTATATACCTCGTACTATCCTCTAAATATCCTGTAAAAAACATTAAATAATTTCAGAAACATTAATTTATCAAAATATAATTTTTAGATATAAATATAAATTAATAAAATAAAAATAGTTTTTATGACTATAGATGAGTCATAAGTATTTTTGTTTCATTAGCATTGGTTTAATAGTATGGGTCTGTCTACATAAATCCTTCAATATCGATGAATCTCTGTATCTGTGATTCATTCCCATTTGTATCGGTGGCTCTGAGCATCTGTGATTCATTTGAAATGTCGGTCTCTCCAAGCATCGGTGAGTCATCATAAATGACTCATTTTGAGCTATCAGTGAGTTTCCCATTGATGACTCGTCCATCAGTGACTCCTTTGAACTAATGGTTCATCATCCATCGATGATTCTTGAAACAATGAGTTCCTCAAATTATCAGTGTGTCTGATCATCAGTGAGTTATCCATCGGTGTGTCATTTATTCTAACTGTGAGTCTTGCATCGGGGTCTTCATCAACTAGGGAGTCCTCATCTATGAGTTATCTATGAGTGACTCCTTAGTCCAATTGGCTTCAGGGTCTCTGAAAAACATACAAAGTGTCTTTCTTATACTGAAAACTACCAGATTAAGTAAAATTCATAATTTCATGTAAATATTCACTTTCCAATATATTGAACCACACATATCCATAATTTATTGGCGTATTGAACTGTATTATACCATGTGACATAATTTATTCATTTACAAATATTTATTGACATGATTATCATCACATAAAACATAATATGTGATGTATCATGATTTTTGAATTGGCATGATTTTTTAATATTAAAACAATTATCTCACCATGGTTAAAACACTATTCTTGTAGTAAAGAAAAATTTCTTCATATGAAAAATAACAATGTTATTATATAAGTATCATTCTCATTATATCATGTCTATATACTCTTATTCCATGGTATATGATTAATCAAAAGAGATTAAATTTATTATATTAGTATAGAAGTTTAAATATTTTGAATCCACAATATTTTTAATATGATATTAATCATGTGACCACATTTTCTCATATTCTTATGATCTAAAACTTGATAAAAAATTTCATTTTTTTTTTCATTACTAATCTTTTATGTTACCCCATTCTTAATTATTACATTACCCTACGTTATAAAAAATAGTATTCACCAATAGTGATCTAAATGGGGTTCTAGAATTGAGTGATTATAGTAAAATTAACCTAAAAATTTGTAAACTAGTTTTGTTTTTGAAGCTGATGTTCAATGAAAGAATAAAATTACCACTGTCATTATTGTGATAGTATTTGTGACATGTACACATTCAATTATGAAAATATATGTATGTTTGGATAGGTTTATCTTTCCTTGTATCAATGAATATGTGTATTATATGTTGTCATAACATGAGATCATATATTTTGGTTCCGAGGAATCATAGTTGGTATCAAACTTTGGTGTAGTTAATATTTGGTATTAGGATAATTAAAAATTAGCTAAACCCAGAGGATAAATCTACATATAATGAATGTCCTATTAAAAAAAGTTATTTTTTTTATATTTTCCAAAAATGGAATCCCTATTTCGATAAAATAATGGTGATAGGGAATCAAGAACTGATGCACCATAGTGTAATTTCATAGAAAAGGATGGTTAGTTATTATATCACTCTTCATTCAGAGACACTATTAGTAAATAACCATGTATAAACTTGATGTATATTTATATATTTTTATTTTAGATTATTCAAATCCATTGTGAGTTAATTATTCTATTTTTATAACTTTCATTAATGTATTTATTATTTATGTCATACCTAATCATTCTGTTATTTAAGTAACATATAGAGTAAGGAGAAACTAATATTACATTGGTTTTGAAAGACAATGTAGATATTTCCCTATTGGAAAAATGAATGCCATAGTAACTAGGTTTAAAAACCACATGTAAATGGCTAGAAAACTTTATCGAGATATAAATAACAATGTAAACTATGTCAATATTATGAGTAAACAATAGAACGAGAAACATTTTTTCATGGATTTTATGATATAATTTACACCCTCATTTATTTAGTCTTATAATCCACTGGTAATTGAGAAATTGGTTTTTGAAACAGTGAAAATATTATTTATGCTTCGTAGACCATGATAATTTTTTAATGATATATTACATGAAAGGTTTTGTTGAATTGTGGTGGAATTTTATAAAAAATACATTTGTAATGGAAAAATTAAAATCTATAGAATTAGTGGAGTTAAATAAATATATTCATCACAATATATTTCCAAAAAAAAATTAGAAAATAATGGAGGTAGAATTTAGTGATATGAATAAAAATAGAATGAATGTATATTTGGTTATTGGAATAACATCACGGTACTTTCATGGTATGCCTATAGATAAATTATTAATCCAAATTATAATATTGAACGATTACTATGTTTTTGAAAACAATTTCCTCAAAAAGCATTACTATAAGATGAATTAATAACTAAAAATGAAATTGTTCACTGTGAAAAAAAAATTTAATTAATTTAAGGGACACCCATTATTCAAGAAACAATTAAATGAAGATGGAATTGCATGAAAATAAAAAATTAAAATCCCACAGTGGAATGAAATTCCATTCACCTACAAAACAAAAATAATGGATAAATCACCTTGAATATTGGTTTAAGGGAACCAGAACATGTTTCAAATGTGGGATAAGTATTCATAGACTAATTATTTTTTAGTAGGGCAGAAGGGGCCAAAAATGAAAAATATTAAACGAATTTCTAATAATTTATATATAAAGAGTTAGATCTATTATGAAAAATCAATTCCATTCCCCAAGGGATAGTGAGGATAATAAAAACAAGAACATCCAATACTAAGGGTACAAGGAGGATTCTAGGAAATCACTACTGGTGAAGACTGAAATAAAATCAAAGGGTAAAATATATATTCATACCCAACTCAAGAATTTCCAATATCCAACAAGATTTAATTTATAGTCATTAACGTATATATTTAATTTTTCTTGGAATGTTAAATGTTTTGGAATGTAATTGAATAATCATTGTAGTATGATTGTTTTAACTCGTGTTTATAATATTCTTTGATAGAATATTATTTTTAGTTCTTAATATTAATAATATCCATTTAGTGGAATTATATTTTGAGACTGATTAAATATCTCTACATAGATCCCAAATATATTTTTAGAGTAATTAATATTTAATAATAATTATCTATTTGTGAATAGCTCACCGTGAACAAATTATTGAGTGTATAAAAATTATATAGGCCTCGATAGTCAATCAATAAATGTGTTTCATACCCATAATAAATTTAGTGAGGATGACATTTCATTAAAAAATACATCTCTATTTAGAACTATATTACAAAAAATCATTATTAAGACACCATTATAATAAATATACATTATTTTTTATTATATTGATTCAAAAAAATATGTTATTTAAATCCATTATATGGAAAATAAATGTGTTTCCCATACATGTGTATAGGGTAACACCTACCTGATGCTATCTATTTAATTTTTCATCAATAATACTAATTTGTAGTTATATAGAGGGATTTATAAAATATATATAATACTTATAGAAACATATTTTTTGAGATATATGTATATATTTAAATTCATTCTCTTTAATGTAATGAATTAAAGAAAATGTCCTCCAGGTCTACATGTTAACAACCACCTCTATATACTTTGTGTTTTTTATTTTATATAACATTACACCGTGTTTTATAAATTATATTTCATATATTTGTGTTTTATAAAATAAAAATGAACCTAGGATTATTATTCAATAAAGATAACATAATAGTTAACTTTAATTTTAATGTAATATCAATTATGAGTAAATTACTAAAAAACAAGATCATTATTAATTCTATCTTCAGGAATCATAACTATATCCTTCATGAAATGAAAGAATAACATTATTTTTTGTAATGTTCCATCTATTCTGAAACAATAAATAATACATGATTTTATAAATTTATATAAATTAACGAGATCTTACATCATCATTATGAAAATAACATGAAACATTAAAGGTTTTTTAAATCTGATGATGCCTATAAAAAATATCAATCAAATATTGTAATAAAGAATGATTATATTTAATTTTTTTAATTGTAATAATATATAAGATGTCATCAAAAAGGATTTTTTATTATTTATCAGTTTACTATACATGAATATCAATTGCGTTCATGGACGATAAGGGTAATGGTGAAAGGTTTTCATTGTTTATATCTTTCACTAAGGAATTATTCATACTAGAAAATTATATTATAATTTGGGTAACATATAAATTCCAACTATTTTTTCTCACACTTCCATAGAACATATGGGATTTAAAAATAAATATTATGATCCACCACTAATGGTATGTTTTTCAAGAGATTCCAATGTTGTATATGTGTCCAAATTACAATTTCAACTTATTGATATATGTTCTATGTTGATGAAATTATTTATTTTTTGTTGTGTATATACATCCCATGAATTTATTTGAGAATATTTTTTAGTAAAAATACATGATTATTGAAATCCATTTAGTGTTCTATCATTCTTATAGTTTTAATTAAATGGTTATTAAATATGAAATGGTTTATGTTATAATATTAATTTGTATGAGGTTTGACTATGTTTCAACATATATTGTTGGAAATAACATCTTATTTCTATACTGAATCACGTCATTTTTCATTTTCTATAATTATTTCTGTTTATTTTTTTTGGTATTTTTTTAGTTTCTCATGCTTCGTAATAAAAAATATAGAAATATATTTTTCAATAATCTTAAAAAATATCACCTTACATGTTTGGAATAATTATATTCGATATAAATGTTATTGGAAATAACTTTTTGAAATTTATATATTTTGAATAAGTTATAAATGATTATTTATACTACAATTTTCATTATTTTTAATCATTTTTTGTATATCATCATTTTTTTTCTAAAAAGGTCATTTATTACATTCTTATACAATGCGGGAAAATAATGTTTTTTTAAAAAAATTTACTGCTTGAACAGATTTTCCCACCCCCATGTCATTTCATTATCATGGTTCCAGCATAACATTTTTTCCATGGTTTTATAAAGATAATATTGGTACCATTTTTCTAGTAATCATTTTAATATGAAAAATAGATGAAAAAAGATTCTTCTTATTAATGATTATTTGTTGTGCTATTATGAATGTATTTTTCATCAATATCAACATCCAATATGGATTTTTATTCTTCAATGGGGTTATTATATTATGATACAATTAACAATTATTATATATATTTATATACATATTATGATAACTTTGGTGTGATGTTCTCATGAAATTCAATGTCACAATATGCCGCATCAAGGGTCACATGATCGAAAGTAAGTTAAGTATGACACCCCATGTATTCCTCCAACATGTTAGGGGCTAGAGAAAGAAACATAGTAGGAATATCTCACACACGGGAGCCCTTATCCCATTAACTTGTACACATGGATATATACAACTAAAACCCAAATATTAATAAAAAATAAGGAAATATCTTTGATACTATAATGAATGAATAACATATATCCCACATCAATTTATGAAAAAAGTATTGGAAAGAATAAATAACTTAATACTTGACCAACAAAAAAACATAAAAATGAGTTAAACCTACTCAAAAGGTGGAAAAAAACTATCTAATGAAATTTCTAGTACAAAACAATGTATTTTTACCTCACTATGCTCTACCATCTCATAGTTCTACAGGGATCAATCAAAATCACTTCGACCTATATAGGACACAACATGTAATGGAAGATCCCATGCAGGGGTGAGTATAACAATACCAACAAGGACACCCCATAATGAAAAAAATTATAAACATAAAGATAACATTCATCACATAATCACAAATCAATTTTAATAAATATATAATACATATAAAAAAGAAAATATCTTGGTATACACATGATATAATCCATGTGTTAAATTTTTTTCAACCATACTCCCACAAAATCGATTCCAGTCAAGGTTTCAATGTAATAATCATCCTTGAGAACTAACAACACGATTAATGCTATCACTACTGGTTCCTATCCAAGATATTATTCTCATTATTCCATACCAATGATGTACTCAGCAGATTTAAAATTACCTCAAAGCGGAAATTGAAGGTCACACCAAATGATCATGTGTGAAACCGAAAACCAAAAATGAAAAATCCTAGTTTGTATGGGTCCATAATCCTATGTAATGTTATTGTTATGATTCCTCAAACCCAAACTAAGGAAAATGAGACATAGAGGATCCCACACCTAAAAATCATAGGGAGGATCATGGAATATCAATTTGAGACAACCACATATAGGTGATCACAATCATATGTTGGAGACATAATGAAGCATTTTACCTTTGTTGGGATGCATCATGGGAAGACAATCTACCAATATTAGTACAAAATGAATTGATGGAGGGACTCAACCATATAAGAAAAAATTACATGACATGTAATGGGGGTACATAGAATTTTTGGAAAACTTGTGTGTCACTGAATCACACAACATGTATTCCTATATATACGAGGTGTGTACATGCATGATAAGTAGTTTGTAAGGGATGGGTTAGCACTTAGTGTGATGATATCCCTTGCATGTGTACATATAACTATGTATGTTCACACAAGGCCATGCGAGTGTAATATTGGTTTTTATATGTACCTTTCCGTGTCTAAGTATCAATTTTTTTCGTACCTATATAGTTCATGATAGTATTCGTTGAGGTTTACATTACCAAATACCCAAAGGGTGTATGCTAAGCCACCAGTACCAGGTCACGCACTATATGAATTGTATAAAAAGTGTTTTGATACATATCTGGGAGAGGAAAACGTTGTTCCGAAGAAGGATTACAACATGGAATATGTTCATGGAACTACATTCCATATAATTGATAATTTTCAATAAATTCCTTATTTCTCAATACACGAATCATGTGCTTCTTCCACCATCAATTTAAATGCATAATCTAATAGTAATCATCGATCTATGATCTTATGTGGCCTAAAAATGATAGAATATAGATTAAAACCATACAAAACATCTATGGAAATGAATCATTTGTCCCCACACCACACATTTCCTTCCAAACTAGAAATGTGGATCTCCAAATCGGGTCTTGATCAAACATCAATCACTCATTGCTACAAGTACACAATAATCACACCATTAATATGATAATCTAACCCTATGTATTTATCATATTTACTATAAATTAGTAATTCTACAAATTAATACCTTTTATTTTATAAAAGTATAATCCAAAAGGGGGTTTCAATGATGATGATGTGATGAAACTGAGAAGTAATACAAAAATTAAAAAAATAACTTATTCTATTTTTTAGGTTTTAATCAATTCATTATATTAATAATGAGTATTTTATAACCAATAATAGTGCAATTAATTTGTCTTTCCAATATCCAAGGAAGATAAATCGTCCCCAAAAATTATGTACAATTGATGAATCATTATGTTAGTTGGTGTGATTAACATTCATAATAGGATAATAATTTCTAAAAAGATACCAATAGATACCAAATTCCAAAAAATGGTTTTTGATCTATATCTGATGAATAACGGTAATGTGTGGCCATTATTGGTGAGATATATAAAATCTCTTGGTGAATAAGATCCTCAATTAATCATAACTTTCCAATATCACCTTCAATTGATCCTCTATTTATCCCTATGTTTTGCATCAATCACTACATATTTTTCATTACATTTCTTATATAAATAATATATTTGTTTTGGGTTTAATTAAAAAAATTGAATAACTTTTTAATTTATTTTATTATCTCACACAATATAGTTATAAATCCAAACCCCCAACATTTACAATGACATTGTCATATAAAGGGTAAAACCCAAATTCCAAACGCAATGATGGTCTCGGTGATACCATATACACCCCTATCGAGGAGGTATTCCCAAATTTATAAAAATAATTGAACACATGACAAAATATATTATTTTTTTATTATATGATCTTCAAGGATAATTGAGCCCTAAAATCCCTTGATGTCTCAACATATGGACTAAAAAATGTTCCATAATAATTTTTGAATGATTACACGTAAAAAATAGTGACATTACATTCTCTCGGCATCATGTATTTTCATTTGAAAATGGGAAAAGACTAATAAAATTGATGATGTTAGTATGCTCATATCTATGTCCCCCTTCCCAGGTTCTCTCTTATAGATTCTGATGCTACCACTATACTCGCTCCAAGGGAATTCCTCACCCATGAAAGATCTGGTTCTGTTTATCCTCAATATGTACATGGCAATCTAAAGAGGTACATCCATACTCAATATTCATTATACTAATATAGATAACATGTGATGGGTCATGAACATTCACCCTTATCTATAACATGTGGGATATATTGTGTACCCAATCAAACTAAAGATGTAGGGCCAAGCATTATTCCACCTCTCCAGACCTATACTGTATCTACAATGGGAGAATGATTCTCACAAATGATTTTATACCTTGAATAAATATAAATATATATATATATATATATTTATATATTCAACATTGTTTTCATGCCCTCAAGAATATGTGGTCCACTTAATTAAACATTAAATAAACATTTCATTTGTCCACATATTAATTTTTATGGATCTAGAATTTCTTTATCAACTCCTCGATGGCATTCAACTTCAATAAAAGGAATTGTTTTTCTGGAAAAATATTTATGTGCGTGGAAGAAGGTTTATACTACAAATTTAAAAAATCACCATTTTTAGGTTATATTAATTAAATATACATGTAATATATTCAATATAATGTTTAAAATGAACCTTTTCTTGTTTAATATATATGATATAAGAACTAATCCATTTTTTCTTATAAAAGAAGTATTTTTCAAAAAAGGCAGTTTTACTAGATTTTGATGATGCGCATGTTTTAATTATATTTTTGAAACTTTAATAAATTCAATTTTTCAAAATTATGTTCTTATGTAAAATATGAGTAACAATTTTTTATATTTTGTATATTTTTATGATAAGATTACTTTTTGATGAATTGTTAAAAAATAATACATTTTAATTGAAAACATCGTTTTTATAGAGTTTATTTATAGTGTAAAATTATATATAGAAATGGATTTAAATTATAACTAGCTCATTTAATATAAGTTCATCCTATATAGGTCATTGGAATCAATTTGAAATTGAAATTTTATATATATACATTTTTAACTTTTGAACTTTTTTACATTAATATATTGTTTTTTTATATTTAGAAGATTAATTTTTAAATATTTTATTAAATTTTTAGGTTTTTAATTATGAAAAATGTATTTTATATTTATAATTATAATTTAAAATTTTCATAAATAAATCCCTTTTTGGAAAATATGAAGAGTAACTACAGTAATTTTTTAATTACATCGGTTTAGGGTAAATCAGTAAATTATGGGTAAAAATAATATTATAAAATATTATAAACATACACTAATGTTTTCGTAATTTAAATGGCTGAGGTTTTTATACCATAACCATACTTGTGTCTAAATTTTATCATTAGGAAGACACATGGATGAGATTATAACCTTAATACCATTATATTCAACGAAAAGTCCATTTTCTAAAACATCTGTTTTTAACAAGTGAAATAATTTTTATGCGGTTATATAAGAATATATTGGACTAAAACAATTATTATGAAATCTATTTTTTTTATTTTATTATGATATTATGTTTTTATTATTAGATATGAAATAATAAAATTAATTGATTTCACACTAATGATGGAATATTTTTTTATTAAAAGGAAATATCAAATAAATGATATTAAAAATAATAATTTTAAATTAATTTGAAAGGATTAATTCCATAAATTTTTTTTATTTTACATTGACATGTTATATATATTGTATATGTAGTTTTCTGAATATATCATTTAGTTATGATATTTTAATAAGTCAATTAATGAATACTATCAAAATTAACTATAGTGATATTTTGTAATAAATAATATGTAATTAAATGATATAAATTTTCTAAAAATATCAATGTTAAACAAATTATTTTTATAAGTGTTAAAATGTAATAAATGAAGCATTTATTAGTAATTTTTATTTTTTTAGTAATTATATTAACCCGGAAATTTTAAATTACATGATATCATGGTACGAGTTAAAAAGGTTAAAACAAATAGATATGGAAACAAAATAATCAAAACACTTTTAATTTTCATTTTATGATTTAATTTCTACCAATTCAAATATTATATCTGAAATAAATTACTTTGGACCAATTTTAAATATAATATTAATTTATATTAATTTATATTAATTTAATATTTGGAAGAATCATATGTGTGACCCTATCTATTCCTATATATTAACACCAATTTTTATCATTTAAATACACTTAAAAACATATTTGGTTCATCCAAGAGATACTAAAATACATTACTACAATCCCTAATCACATTATAGAGGCCTTATGTTTTTTAATAAAACCCTCCTTAGTGGTGTTAAGGGGTTAATCTATGAGGTCCTCTGAAGAAGAAATATTGTTTTTAATTAAGTTTTTCTATTTAATGTATCCATAAACATTCATCAAATATTCAACCATCATGCTTAAATAATAACTCCATTATCATTAATATTATATGATTTTATTTTGTTAATATCATTACCTAAATCCACCCCCACTTCAATCAAATTGGATAATAATTACATCTCATGTGTATGACGAACTACCGCCTTGTGAACTGATTTTATTGGTTTTCAATCACCATCTATCATGAAAAGTTATAATTATGGAATTAATGTTTATATATGGTATTAATGAAAACTTTATCATTATAATATTCTTATGTATCCTTTATGTATGTACCTTTCCCTACACAGACAAATGATAACGTCATTCGTGGGTATGTGTGAACTATCAACTCCAAAAATAAATGTGATTCCTTTTTCATCACTACATAATATGAATAATATATATTATAATATTTAAATTATTATTATAAATTTTTTTATATTATGATCACTTTGTAATGATAAAATAATAATTTCATTCTTTTCATAATGATCATTGAAAACATAGAAATGTAACTTATGCATAGGTATAACTTATCTTCCCCATGATTGTAACATAGTTATTTTTTCATATCCATGTGTAATTGTTGGATTTAAAATTATAAATGAGGTTAAATGTTATTTTTTATTCCATGAATATTAACATATATAATATGGAATTATGACCACTTTTACTACAAATATCACGCCAAATAAATTTTGTATATAGGAACCAAATGTTGTCAATACATCCTATATAAACATAAATAATATGTAATTGTTATAAAATTATAACATATTAATAAGTCATATAAAAGTGATAAATTGTTTAAAAATTTTCTAATTAAATAAATTATTATCATAATTTTAATATTTAGGAACTAAAATGACCTAAAAGACATATCATACTTATGTTGAGGGACTCTTGATCTGAAACATCATTTTAAATGTTTTTATGATTTATTATTCTACATATTTAATGCTCATGCCAATTTTTTAAAAATGGCTTGTATGATCATATTTATAGAAGCATTGGTGGATTAAAATTTTAATTTTATTTATTTTCTTTGATTTTTTTCAATGACGTATGGGACCTTTTGTTTTATAAATATATTTTCTAAAATTTAAAAATGGTTTTTAAAAATTGATTTATTATTTGTATAACATGTATTTTTTTCTTATAATTGAATATTTAATGTTACTAGTGACATGATGAAAATTTAATGGTTTTATATGTTATGATTATATAATGATACATTGTCATTTGATTAATGGTTACATGATAATCCATGGACGTTTGGTTCTATAATAATCCAGGGATGGGTGGTTATCATATAAACTCCAAAGCATTGGGTAAGGAAGTTAGTTGTATGGCTATTCCTTTTGTAAGAGTGACATATGTGGAAGATGACATTATGGTTATTCCATTTGTTAGAGTGACATGTATGTATATCGAATGTAGATTTATTCCATTTTTGTTTAATATTTTCCCAAGTTACCAACATATATTTTATATACATTATTAAGAGTTTTCAAGAATATATATTGATTTTAGAAAATAAATATAAAGATCATTCTGGAATGGTGATCCATATTTAGAGTAAAAAATTACTTTTAAGGATATTTTTTATTGGTTTTCACTCTACTAATGGGTTCATTTCTTTTAAGTCATGTGGAGAGATTTTTTTCCATAATGTGATTGAAAATGTATTTTTAAAGGGTTTAAGGATGATTTGGGACCAGGATAATATGGAGGGAAAATTTCTAAGATATGTCCTCTTAAGAAATCATGTTTTACTTTTTTGATAATTGTTTTATGAAAAAATTGATAATGAGTATAATTGTTTACTTGTAATGTATTGGTTTAATTTATAAGAGTTTTTCTTAATTATATAAAAATATAAACCTACAATATCTTTTAAAAAAGAATAAAATTTATTGTTTTTAAAATAAATAAAATATATAATTTTTATGACTAGGCGTTATAGATAATGATCATTTTAGGAGATTTATATTTTGGATGAGATTTAATTACAATTTAAATAGCATATATAGGCCAGTGACTTTGTTCAAATAGTAACATGATTTGAGAACTAAGTCATCCACATTTCATTCATTTATCTTTCCTTAAAGGGGAATGAATGTACATATCAGATAACTCTATTATATAGCCTTAACATTCTTTAAAATGAATGTCAAAAACACATTACAATACACTAATTTTGGTATCCAAATGGTTAGAACTTATTTATAGTTTGGTTCCATTCATATGTGATAACATTTGAAATAAATAATTATAATTTTTTGGGGTTAAAATATGACCATTGTATTTAACAATTGATTAATTATTTGGGAGATAATGTATCCCTATTTATACTGGTGGTTGGGGTTCCAAAAAATAAAATAAAAACACAAATAATAATATTATTATTTTTCCATGGGGAACATATTTCCATTTCATATGGTATTCATTACCTTTTATATATATGTGAGCATTATTATCATGTCTAACTCTAACTCCATCACAATATAGTCCACTGAAAATGAGATGCCCTAAACCTATATAGTCTGGTCTCATGCTAAAAAAATATTCTTCAAAATTTTAATTCGTTACGATGTGAGGAGATCTAAGATAACATTGTATATATTTCACATCTAAAGAAATTTAATCTCACAATAATCTCACAATCTCATAATCCTTTAGGTTTAGTGTCTTTGAGAATTAGCTATATAAAAATATTATTTTGAACATTTCACCATAATCACATCATACTAGATGCAAATATTGAAATCTCATAACATATATTATTATCCATAATAAAGGGAATATAAAAAACAATAAAGGGGTGATAAAAAAAGATATGTAATGGTAATTATAAGGGATAAGAGGTTATGATAATAAGGAAAATTAAATAAGAATATGGATATGAGAGAATTATCAAGGTCCTTGAAAAAAATTTAGAAGTCATACCCAAATATATATTGATGATCACTGACAAATCAATACATAAGGATGCAATAAAAACATAAGATACAAGACATAATAACATGATATTATAACAAAAAATAAAATTATAAAAGAAATATAATTATGAAAAATCATTACCATTTTCATGGATTAAAGTCATGACCAACATAATGTAGTCAAAAGGGACCCATAATTGATTGTATTCACTCCAAAATATCATAAAAAGGTAGAAACATTTCTATAGTTCATATCTTTTACCCAAAAATCTTATAAACATAGAAGATATTGTCTCCTAGCTGATTCGGTTCACTCTAAAAACTCATAAAATGTTGATAGAGTTCTATAGTGGATCAGGTTCAATCCATATTTTTAGAATCATTATTTACAGTCTTATAGTGGATTATGATTACTCCAATATCTTTTACACATAGTAGATATAGTTCAATTGTTTATTTTTATCACTTTGAAATCATTAACATGTAATCTATAGATATATAATAAAGTACACAATTCATTTTTGTGCTGCATAATTTAGAGTCTTCCAATAACATAATCAATATAGTCCTTTAGTTGTTTGGGTTCAGTCATAATTACTTTTCCTATTTTATTATGATATATCATGCTTTACATAATTCATTAGATTGAAATATATTCCCAATCATGTATATCATATAGTGTAATTGGTATAATAATCTAGAAATTCTATGAATATTGTAAAATACATCATTGAAAAAAAAGGATATTAAGGATACATTAAATTGATTATAAATGAAAGTGTTGAAGTAAATACAAGCCTTTTGAAAAAATGGGTGTAAAATAAAAGTTATGAATTTTAAAAGAATTTTATTTTTAAATATTTAGAATATTATTGTTAAAGAAGTTAATATTTAAATTAAAATATATTTTCCTTGGATATCAAGATGAATTTTAAGAAATTATTGGTAATATATTTTTCGTTAATGGAATAACATTATTAATTATACATTACTTATTAAATGTCGAGTTCAAGATAAAATTATACCTATTTTGAATGGAATATATTTTTAAAAGACTTATGAAAATAATAACCTATTTATATTAAAAATTAAAAGTAAAATACGAATAGATATTTAATTGTAAAAACATAAAAATTTATAAGGGGAGACAAATCATGATGAAGGGACATGATAGTTGTAAAACCCATTAATGTGAAAAAGATTCTAAAGAGATTCTATATATATACTTCTATAGAAAGTAAAATGAAAATTATACATAAGTTATTTTGAAAATTTTTCTTTTTAATCATTTCATAAAATTTTATTTTTTATAAAAAATAAAATTATCATGCTTTTAAATTTTTCTAAAAACATCTATGAAGTAATATTAAATAATATGGATATGGATGAGAATGATTCTTGAAAATAAAGGATATATGATATGTTATTTTTTAATTATCATTCATTCCATGTTTATAGTACCAAATAGGGCGAAATGGAAAAGTACATCAAAACCGTATAAATAGTCATTGACAAAGATAAATATGCAGTTTAAGAGGGAGTAAATATTCAATCCCCTATAATGGAAATTGAATCATAAAAAATACAAATAAAAGTGATATTTTAAAATAAATACTCCTCCATTTTGTTAAAATTATAGCTCAATCCTCATTTGGGGGGAAAATAGATGTATTATTAAATAACAATAATTTTCATGAAATGAAACATATGATTAATTAATGGTTATTATATACAAAATAAAAAAGAATGAGGGGTTTTAATAAATAATATATCAAAATAATTAGAAATTATGATGATGAAACAGTCACAAATATAGTATCTCAAAAATTGAAATCCCATGAAAGATATTAATTGAGATGTTTTTGTAAATACCATGAGATTAATAAATGTAGGATATAATTTGAATGAAATTAATTAAAAGAGGGATTTTATATATCTATGGTAAATATAATGATTCTTATAAATTAATTTATTAAAATTCATTCTTTTAATGATGTTATTAACAATAAATTGTATGAATAGTGTAAAAATTGAGAATAATGGTATTTTATCAAAATAATATTTTACAACGTTATTTAAAAAACATTAAAAAGAAAAAAATATTACACAGTGAATATTAAATCATAATTTTTTTAAAATTCGGTCATTTTTGTGCTAATTGAAATGTTACATATAAAAAATCATACCCCATTAATATTAAAAAAGGAGTTACAATAGTTAAAATTAAAATTGGATAACTAAGGATTCTTCAAAATCATAAGTTCTAATATGATAAAAGAACATTTAAAAATTCTAATTAATGATGGTATTCAACCATATTCTTCCTTATTTTGAAACAAAGTTATGATTAGTGATATTTTTAATGAGAATGGATTTATTATAATTTATTCTTTTATGAAATTTCAAATGTTCCTCAATGTAAATAATAAAATGGAACCTCCTCCAAAAATTCCTCACACCTTTTTTTCCTACTGGGTAAATAATTATTTCAATTTACATTATATAATTCCATTTAATCATTATATAGGTTATCATCTATAAAAAATACAGTCCCTAGTTTCATTTAGAGTATATCTAAATGATTCATTTCTATGAATTGGTAATCACATTTAAAATTCACTTTATTTTTATACACTTGTTTACCTAAAATAAATATATGATATCTATAATAAAATTGTCACATCATTATCCTAAATATTATAGGTTATTTATATTATCATTTAAACAGCACTAAAACCCCCATTTCCTAACAAACTTTAAGGGAATGTATCACTTATGAATAACCATGACTTACTATATCTAAGTAGTGATGCAATTAATTTTTTCATCGTTATATTATATATTTGGAAATTATGATGGTTTTAGTTAATATATATGATATTAATTGAATAATTTTACTTAAAGAAAATTAAAATCATATATACATTCTAACCATCATATCTGTTTAGAAATGATAGCATCACTCAATGGGTATGTGTGGATGACCACCTACACAAATCAGTGTGATTATTTTTTATTTATATTTTAATGGGATGTAATGATGAATGATTTGATGAATATATGTTATTTATTTGATATAATAATTATCACTAAATGATGAATTAATATTTACCTTTATTTCTTTCAATATGTTGAAAAATAAAATCAACATTGATGCGTATGTAATACTACTGTATTTAAGAATAGTTTAATTAATTTGTCTATCTCTAAATTTTATTGATGAATCTTTACATGTATATAATGAATATATATATATATATATGATATTTATATCCTGATAAATATTATGGAGATTATGTAACCAAGATAAATGTTCAACTACTATGACTAGATAACTGATATACTCATGATAAATGAAATAGTAAACATCCATAAATAAAAATATTAATATGTAATTTCTGAAAATATGGTGTTTAAATGTTATAATGTGATTTAGTATTATATTAAAAGTAAGAAAATTACTCTGGTATATAATTATAATAAATAAATATTTATTATACACGTGGTTAATGTTTTCTCAAATAAATGTGAACTAGAGGTAAGAGTTTATTTCAAAATCTAAAAAATATTCAGAATTGTTAATGTTTAAGTCTCAACCAGAGAATATTTATATTCTATATTAAACTTTTACAAAAAAAATTAAAGTTGTTATTGTTATTATACTATGATTTTTAATGTAATTTTTACCATGTTTGAATATTAAAAAATTGGTTTGAAATGAATAATATTTTTATTTTCCAAATGAGGTACATTGTGAAATTTTAGACCAAAATATAGGAGTTAATTTTTACATAAATAAAGTAATTTTTTATTTCATGAATAAGTTTTTCATTGATGCATACATGTATCTTTTATATGTTTCTTTTCAAATAAAAAATTTTCTTTATAATTGTTCATCGTTCAAAAAATGATTTTGAAATGCAAATGTCATTTCGTTTAAGAATTATTAAATGCATTCTTTCAAAATAATTTTCAATCTATGATGAATTCTTTGATTTTAAATATTAGTTAATAAGGATATGATCTATGTTTTCTATGTTTATTATTTCACTGGATGGATTATGTTTATGATGAATAGATAAAATCCTTCTGAAAATAATTTCTTTTCGACGGGTTATATAGTGATGAAATGTTTATGAAACCCATTATTTACATGGGTAATATTATGATGAAATATTTATAAAACCAATTTCTTTTAATTGAATCAAATTTAATGAGTACATTATGATATTGTGGAACACATATGTACACATTTCATTATTTTAGGATTGGGACCTCTATCGCCCTCCAATACACTGGGTAATGAATGATATCATACAAAATAAGTAGAAATGGATTTGGATGTGAGACTAGATTATTATTGGAATTTTCCTTTATTATTGTCTTGCGAGTAAACCTTTAATACAATGATCACTTGAGTAGTGAACCCATTACATGATGATATCATTTTAAATGATCCTTAATTATAAGTAAATTATTTCCGAGATTATTTTTCTACCACATTTTAATGTCGTATTACTATATTATGAATTCTTTATTCATGTTATTTGATTCTTGTATGATTCATGTCATATGATCTACAATAATTTATGTTGTTAAATGAGATTATAATATTTTATGTGTAGGATATTATTTTATAATGTTAATATTGTTTTCATATACCGTTATTCGTATGAAATTATTATATAATCTTTGTTAACCTTGATTACCCTTATTGAGCATCTGAGATCACCCTTTTCTTATCTTTTCTTTCACCTGGTCATATTTTAATGTATTAATTATTATATGTAAAATAATTTTTCTTATTATAAAAAAATAACTTGAAAAAAATGTTGATATTTTATGAACTGTTTTTTTGTTTCCATGTTTCCAATTATAGTAGACATAATAATTATGGTATTGATCGGAATAATTTATATTGAATATGAATCTATAAATATTAAAAATATAAATATGAAAGTAATGGGTCATTATAGTTGGTATCAGGACCAAAACTATATTAAATTTGGAATCTAGGGAGAGAAATCTATATTAAGAACCGTAATAATTTGTATATGTATTGGATAAAATACTAATGGTTTTGTAATTATTTTGAATGAACTAGGGGAAAAAATTACATAGAATATGTTGTACCAATTCATACATCAATTAAATTAGTTTAATTATCACATGAAATCTTCTAATTATTATTATAGCTCATACTATTAATTTTTTGATTTATTCTATGGATGGAACTCGAAAATATCATTTTAATGATGAATATGATTTACAACACAAAGACTATCCTTCAACGAAATCTGATTTTTTGGTATCTAGAATGAAAAATATTATTTTTATGTTCAAAAAATTTCCCAACCTATGAATCAAACCAGTATTAAAAATTATTAAAGAGTGAACAATATATTTTTGAGCCATTTGTGATGTAATAACAAACCTAATTTAGTGGGGGTTTTTAATACAGTAGTTTCTAAATAATGGATCAATACAACTGAAAAAATATTTTTTCACCAATATTTGGAACATGTAAAATTTATTTTTGTTGAAAATAATTTTTATATTGAAAAAAATCATTGGGTGACTCTTATCATGAAGACTATAGAACATGAAGAAATTGAATATATAGATTTTGAAGGGTTGAAAATCAAAATTTTAAACAATTAGATTTATTTTATTCTTTATAAAAATAAAATAAATACTTACATGAATTAAAATATATGTATTATGAAATTTTGGGTACCTATGTGGAAAATATCACATTATTAGGAGTTACAGTTCTGGTCTTATCATCCATCCTAAAATTTGGATGATCAAATATTTTGTGGATTAAAATTTTTTAAGGGAGTTATCTATAAAGGCACTAAATAGATATTATGTAATAATTGGATTTGATATTAGGTGGAGTGGGATATTGGAGTTACCCATCAATATCAAGGTGATGATAAGAAAAAATGGAATTCAAAGGAAATTATAAATATCCCAAAAGAATAAGATGATATTTCCATAATGCTAATAATGTGAAAGGAAAATTTGGGAAATTTACATAAGTGAATTGGTAAATGAATCAACAATGGAATGTAATGTCATTAGGAAATTGAATAAAGATGCGACAGGAAGAATTTATCTAATGATGCAAATAGATAAAAATATCCCTAAAATGCACCACACACACGGAATGTTTTAAATCCAATGATTATGGGAATTATTCTAACATGTGACCAAATACATTGAGAAATGACAATGATGGAAATCAATAACCACTTAATCCAAAATAAAATGGAAATCTAATGTGATCCATATTTTTATGGGGGTTATGGTAATGATGTGGGGAATGGTACACCTACCATCAACTCTATAATCGAAAATGTATTATTTAGTGTTGGATCTACCAACACATTTAAATCTAATGACTTTTCAAGGTTATCATAGTACCACCCAAAATATTTTATGTGGAGTTATTCGTAAAAACACCAAATAGTTTTCTTATAACATTATAAGACATTGATTCTACCCTGGTTTATGCTTGGGTGAATGTTTTTATTTAAAATATTTTAATTATTCCTCTAGTTGACATTGATGTAATTTTGGGATTAGATATTATTTCATTACATAATCACCACATTAATATATTATGAAGTTTAGTTATATTTTATATTCCAAACAAACTATAGAACTCCTATTAATGAGAAGATAAAAATGAACCTACAATAGAAATTAATTCCATTATATGGGTCATGATTCCTTTTAAAAAAGGGTTTTAAATCAATTTATTGTTGAGAATCTAAATATATTATTTTGATGATTATTTATGTCTTTCCATAATAGTTACACTTCCATTTAATGAATAGTGAATTTTATTTTTTATTAGAATAGATAACTATTGATAAAGTGGTTTCTAAGACACCTTATAGAATAGACCTAATTTATATGTTTGAATTAATAAATAAACTCTAGATGAATATTAACTTGGGATTCATTGGACTATGTGAATCTTCTTGTGGTTAACTTGTAATGCTTATTAAGAAGAAATATGGACAAATGAAGCTATACATTAATTATCGATAACATAAAAAAACCGCTATTTTGAAAAATTATTCTCTACCGTGTATTGATTTCTTTTTTGGTAATCTTTTTGGAGGTCAATAATTTTTCATGATGAATATTCACTCAAGATATCATAAATTGAGAGGCAACAAAGAAGATATTACTAAGATAACATTACATAGATGTTATGGTCATTATGAATTTATTATGATACCACATGGGCTTACTAATTCCCCAACTATCATCATAGAATTAATGACTATAGACTTTATAGATTACCTTGATCAGTTTGTATTCATCCTTATAGATGATATTCTTATTTATTCAAAGTGAAATAAATAACATGAATAGAAGTTTAGAATTGTTATGTACAACTTGGGGAAGAATAATATTTATTAAAATTTTACTATGTATTAATTTTAGATTTGGAATGTTTCATTCATGGGTGTTGTAATACTATGTGGGGGTATACAATTTGACCCTTCAATGATAGATGTTTATGAACATTGTCCAAGAATATCCAATATGATGAAGATCCATAGTTTCTTAATTTGGATAGAAATTATCTTAATTGTTTTGAAGAATTTTTCTCAACTATCATATATACTCCAAATGTCTAATGAAGTTGGAGATATGTTCCTTTGGACAGAACAATGTAAGGATTCTATTAAAGAACATAAAAGAGGTGTAGTCCCCACACATGTTCTTACACTTCCCTTCAATGGAGTATGGATTGTAATACATAATAATGAATCAATTAACAGACTTTAATTCATCCTCACCTAGTATGATATTTTTATGTCTCATTCCGAATGAAAATATAAGGTCCATTATAAAAATTAACCAACTCGAGAAATGATTACATATTAGGTAATTTTTTCATTAAAAATATAGATTCATTATATCTATAGAAATAGTTGTGACACATATAATAATCCTAAATGATTATTGTATATTCTCACTCAAAAATTGTTGAACAAGCACTAAATAATGATGTTTTATTAAGTTAATGATTTAAAAAACTAAATACATGACAACCGTATGAAAGAAAAGAAGGTGTAATATGCTCTGAGTTGAAAGGATAGTGCTAGTTGTTTATGTTGGGGGGTATAAAAGATCCATAATTTATGGACCTGGAAAGTATGGATAATGAAACCTTGATGGAAGGGGAGAAATATTATCATTATCAATTGAGTGTTTAACTATCTATACATTTTATGATTACAGTGGAATTTAATGAATATTTAGTGTTATAAAAGTTTGTGAGAAATGTTCCTCAATTAATTATTTAGTGTGATGGAACAATAATGTGCAAGAACCATTTACATGTCCCCTCAGAACCATTTTTGAAGAAAGAGATGGTGGATGAATCTCATAGTTATTCGTTATCTATTAATCTTGGATCTATGAAGATGTGTAAATACATTAATGGGTATTTCTAGTGGAATGGAATGAAGATATATACTAAAAATTTGGTTTCTCAAATATTGGTTTGATAAAAAATTATGTTTGACAAAATAATATATTAGGTTATGTTACAAAATTTACCCATAACATAATGGAAATGGGAAAACATATATTTTAATTTTTTCCATGGAATATACAAAATATCTATATGGAATTAATGCTATGTTGGTTGTAGTCCATCAACATAAATGGTAGAAAACACATAATTAATTTCAGAGATGATATCACTCTTGATCACCTTTCCAGAATATAAATTACGATAGTTTTAATATTGTATAGAGTACTAGTTTCCATCGTATCTGAAGGAGATCTGATGTTTTACAAGAAGTTATGGTGATGTTTTCACTAGAAATCGGATCAATAATTTTATTTCAGTTTGATAGATCATCCATTGCATATAGCTGGTCTGAGAGAAACATTAAAATCCTAGGGGATATGCTGGTATCTTTTTTTAATAGATATTAAATGTTTCTGGGACCAACACCTTCCTCTAGTCACGTTTTCTTATAATAATAGCAGTCAATCAAGCATTTGGAGGGATCATTATGAATTATTATATGGAAAGAAGTGTAAAACTCCATCATATTGAGATGAATGTGGAGAATGAAATATATTAAGGCATAATATAACATTGTAAGTGGAAGATAAATTTATAAATATCAATTCAAACATCTAACTATATTAGAGTCTTCAAAAGAGTAATGATTAGAATCATATATCTGATTTAGAATTTTAATTTTTAGATAATTTTTTTCTAAAAATTGTTCCATGTAAGAAGTTTATTAAAATTTGGAATAAAGGGATTCTAATCCATATGAATATTTTCCCCTTAGATATTATTGAAAATTTAGGGATGGTTTCCTTTTTCTTTATCATGTCAACTGAACTATTATAAAGTTCATGATTTGTTCCACATATCTCTCCTGAGAAAGATAATACACGATCCTTCACATGTATTAAAATATAATGTTATACTAGTAGATAATAACCCTCTATATGATTAATAATTGCTATAAATCATATAATACTGAGATAAATTTCAATGAAACAATACTACTATCATGGATATTTCTCTCCAGAGAATCCATAAATTTGATGGAGCTACATATGATATAAAAGATATAATGAATCATTGATATCTTCAATTTTTTTTATCAGAGTGATGAATTATTATCAGTAAATTCATTTTTATGGGAATTTAATGTAACACCATTATATTTTCTAAAAAATTTCTATTTATAAAATTTTATTTTTTCAAAGTCATCTGTTACATAAATAAATGGGTTTAGAAAAATATTGCAACACTGTTAAAAAAAATTTGTATCCACTTTCACCTAACTATTGTATTGGAAGGAATAAATAATAATAAGTCAACTATAAAAAATATACTGTATAGAAATTTATAAAAATAAATAAATAATTATCAAATGATTATAACTATACACAAACAATATATAAAAAATTTAACTGATTTTTTTATGAAATTTGTTTTATGCACACATTGTATTTTTATATTAATAAATAAATTTATCACTATTTATTATCGATATTTTTTAAATTTATATATTAATTACTCAATTATTAAATTTTAAACATTCAACAAATTTTTATTGAGGCATAAGAAATATGAAAATATATTTTTATAGAAAAAAAATTATCTCTCTAAAATTTAGTTTTTATTTCATCTTGAGAACATAGTATAAAATTAATTTCCACAATTTATTGGTTTTGAAATATATAAAATTAATTATATATTGAGAATATTGAGGTTCATCTTTTTAAATTAGGCCCATTTTATTTTTGTTCAATATGAATTGTAATTGTGAAAAAATGTAACACTTCGTTAAGTGTAAATATAGCTTTTCTAGGAGTCAAAAAATTGATAAGGCCATAATTTTTCATCCAATATCATATTTAAAAAAGTTAATTCAACCCCTAAAAACTTATGTTTAAAATTTATTATTTAATGGAAACCTTTCTATAGAAATTAAAACTTTATTATTTAAATAATAACAAATCAAAATGACTCTCCCTTATCAAGTAATATATATGATGTCACCTCATTGGGTATAATGTATGTTATTATTGAATAAAAGATTCTATAATGATAAAAATAAAATTATTCTAATCACATAAATTAATTTTTAATTTTTCATAAATTTTAATGACTATAAATTTTTTATGAAACACCAAGTTAGTATGACTATATTTAAACAAAGAATATAATAAATGATTTTAAAAATATTAAAAGTGATATAACTTGAAGGAGTTAAAGTGACATAAGATTTTTATTGATCAATATGAAATATTATGGTGATATTAAATCATTATATTATAATTACCCTTTTGAATTACTGTTTTTAATACTAAATTAAATTTATATTGTAAAAATTGACAATAATGGAATTTTATCATACTAATATTTTATTTAATTAATTAACCTACATAAAATCATTGAATAAAACGATTTAAAAATTATATGGTCTAAAATGGCATATATCATCAATCCATGGGCCAATTTTCACCATATATATAAAACAATCACATGTTTAATGTTGGTTATCGTGTTACCATAGTTGACTTTAAAATTTTATTAATTATGGTTTAATAGTAATAAGGTATAAAATCACACAAAACAATGTATAAATTAGTTTTTTTAGAAATATTAAAACCCTATATAACATTATCATGAAAGTAATTTCCATTTTGAGTCATTTGGATTGAATATGAATTTATTATTAATTTATTTGATGATAAATTTAAAAAGTTATCCTCACCACCATTATGAAAGGGAACACCCCTCACTTATTCACACTAAAATGAGACTTATATCTTTAAAAACTATACCAATTTATATTATATAATTATATATCCACACTATAGAGGTTATGGTATTCCCAAAAGACCAAATATTGAGACTATCAGATGAGATATAACAGAGTCATTCCAGGGAAGTGGTTATCACCCTAATCAATCACTTTATTTTATACTCTTATTTAACACATATAAAATCAATGTTATGTATCATAAAAAAATTACATTATTTTTATAAGAATTTATAAATATTATAATAAATTTTTAAACAACATTACTAATCAACATTATCTTTAATATATATGTGAAAGTATATCTGATGTGTATGTACCACTTAGTATCCCCAAGTAGTGATACAAATAATTTTTCATCATTATTTTTTATGTATGGGTATTATGATCGTTATAGTTTTTATATTATAACAGTGAAAAAATTATTAGTTTCTAATAATATTATCATTTCTACCTTCTTACCATCTAATCCATTAAAAACAATTTCATCCCTTATGCGGATGTGTGGACGACCACATCAACGAAGTGATTTGAATTTTTTTTCACTTCAATTATTCATAGGTGGATTTTTGGATCAATATGATGAATATAAGTTAGATATATCATATAATTATTAAATTTTAATGGTAAATTAATATTTATCACCCTTTAATTACACTGGTTTAAAAATCAAAATAACATTCATGCGTACCAAAGACCAAATGTTTAAATGAATAGTTTAATTAATTTTTTTATTTGAATATTTTATAGACGACTCTAAATATGTATATAATGAATATATTAGAAATAAATATAATTGAAAATATTTTTTAGGTGATGTAATGATCATAAGTGTTCATGTATATAAAATAATTTACATATATACTTATGTTAAATGAAACATATAACACCTAAAATTAACAATTAAAATAATGAATTATTCACAAAATGGGTTGTTTTTAAGGTTATAAATATATTATATATGATATTATAAGTATGAATATGACATCGGTGTAAAATTATAATAAATAAAAATTTATTATAGATGATTTTTGAGGGATTTTGAAGAATGATGAACTTGGTCTAAGACTTTATTCTAAAATCTCATCAATATTCACAACTATTTATGATTAAGTCCCCATTGTAGAATATTTTAATTTCATAACCATTTTAAAAGAATCAATTTTTACCATTCTACTATGATAATTTAATGTAATTTTTATCCATGTCTATATTTTAAAATATGCTTTTAAATGATGATTTTGGTCATTTCCCCAACAAGGTACCTTGTGACTTTTTCAACAAAAATATTAAGTGAATTTGTTCAAAATATATTAAATGAGCATATTTTCTCACCATTTTGAACAAATTTATCATTTAATGAAAATATTTCCATTATAATTTCACATATTTTCTAAAATAAATGTGTTCTAAGTGGAAGGTTTATTCACTCCATAAATATTTGAAGTGATCTTTAAAAACCATTTTCCATGTAAGATGAAATTCATTTATGATAAATATTATTTATGAAGGATATTATTGAAGGATTAAATTATAATTATTTCTTTGGAAGGGATATATTTAAGATCAAAATATGAAATTTTTATGATATCCATTTTTTACCATGGGTTAGGTTATAATGAAATGTTTATGATACCCATTTTTTCCATCAGTTATGTTACGGTAAAAAACTAATGAAAACCATTTCTTTTCATGGATTATTTTCTGATTAATTATTTACAATATAATGGAGCACATATTTATTTTTTCACAATGTGATGTGTTGATTCAATATCTCACTTTTTTAATGATTGATATCTCATGAGATAAATAAGACTAGAATATGGGGTGATCCTAGTTGAGTAAGTTACTTTTTCAACTATTATAGAATTTGGAGTGAACATTCAATGTTGTTATGGTTTTGGGAGTGAACCCATACAATAATTATATACTTGTCAATGGGACTTGATTTAAAAGGAAATTATTATATATGGCTATTTTTAGGAAACAATTCTTTACATTATTCCAATATTATCATTTCCAGGTTCATGTTATATGATTCTATTATGATATATGGATTTTGAACTGGAAAGACTTATTACATGAATAAATATTATGATATTTGATATTAAGGGTATGTTTTAAAAAATTCTAATATCACATTCTTATACCCTTATGACCATGTTACACTTAATTTATAATTGATGTCTCATTTGCTTAACCATATTGATCATAATAGCTCATCGTTTTCTTATGTTTACTTTCCCCAGGGCATGAATAAATTTATTAAGTTTTTTATGTCCTATAATGAAGTTAGTAATGAATAAATAAGTGGGATATAATGTAGATATTTTATAAAATAGTAGTTTATCTTTACATTTTTTGAATGATACCATAAAAAATCGATTACAATGTTGATCAATATATTAGGTAGTTAATATTCACATATAATGATGTTTTCTATGTGTATGAAATGAATGTGTTTCAATAATTTTACCAATATTATATTATAAAATGTATTTGATTACATTTTCTATGATAATTAATAATGTTATAATTTCATTCAATGTGGGTTTTACGTATGATTATTGAAGATAAAATCAGTAATAATCTCGAATTTGGTTAATTTTATTATATGAAATATTTACTTTATTAAGGATCAGTAATAAATATTTTATCCATAAAAACATATTAATGAAATTTAATGCTCATAATTATTATATATTTTTAGAAAATTAATCTTTATAATAATCTATGTTAGGTGGTGATGAAAACCACATTGCATCAATTCATGGACATGGTAGTCAAAACATAACCACAAGTGTTGATTTTATTTTTTGAAGAATAGAAATATGGAAATTTAAATAATTAATATATATTTTACAATGAATAATTTTATCATAAACCAAATTCATATTAATTAACTCTATTTATACAGGTATCCTTGACGTTTGGGAAAGAAAAATGAATTACAACACATCATGTAGGCAGTAGTCTTCAAATACGCATGAACAACACATTCATTTAACAATAAATATAAAGTATTAACATTAAAATATTAATATTTTTTATAATAAATATAAATATATCAATTTTTAAATATGGTAATATAATATCTTGATTTCTTTTATGATGAAATGAACTTCTTAAATTTTTTTATTACATAATCTTATTTATTGGATAATAAATTTAGATAAACACATTATGGGTTCTTGGATGGATATTTTTGGATGAAAAGAACATATATTTCATGGATAATAGTTTTGATAAGGTACTTGGGAAGTTATTTTTTGATATATTATGCTAAATTGTTATAGGGAGTTTAAGATACAAGGTTCCCTTTTATAATTGAGAGGAGGGGAACCCTTGTAAATATACATAATATTAATGTAATATAATGTTTCTTCCAAGAGAGTGTTCATCCAAATGGATTTTTAAAAACAAATATAAAATAAGTTATAAATCTATTCAAGAAAACTATTTAGACATTTTCTAATTATAATTTTTGACTAATCACTTATATCAACACACAACCCCTTTTAACCATTATCGGGATGAAAAACATTTATAATGGTAACTTATTTCAGGTTAAAAAATTTGGTCTAACTAATTAAGGAATATAAACTATATAGATATAAGAAATTTAATAAATTTAAAATTATTCAATTTATATTGGTGGTACTTTTTTATAATATAATTATGTTAAATTTAATTTTAAACCTTTTAGTTTGATAGAAAATAATTTTATTTATTCACATTATTTTTTAAAAAATTAAATATATATTTTATTCCAATTAATTTTTTTATATTAATTTCAAAATTATATTTATGTGAATATAAAAAAATTATAAACCAAAAGTGACATTTAAAATACACATTGAATGAAATGGATGAATATAATTATGTTAATAATACATTATTTAGACTTCCTAAATGAGAAAATTAGATTTATAATTTGAAAATGATATTTCTAAATGAAATATATTTATTATTAGATATATAATTTCATAATAAACTAGGTTTAAAAAACATTCATATCAGTCTTCTGTAATGTTAATTTCCTAAAAGTGGTTGTATTTGTAAAATCACTATTTCTCATTATTTTCCAAAAAAACAACATTTTTATTAAAATATGAATAATTATGCATTTTCTTATTTCCTAAAGATTATTTAAGAATTATAAATATTTCATAAAATTATATTTATTAAATTTTTCAATGTATCATTTAATTGAAAATATAAAATGTAAATAAAAAAACTTTTATTGAAAATGACCCTTTTAAATTTCAAGTGTTCATTAACTTATATCATATCAATTTACAATTTATTGAGTGTTAATTTATTTGATGATATATATAATTCTATTAAAATTGATCAAAATACATGGAAAAAATTATTTTTTAAATATCCATAATAACATTTAATAATTTTAGTCATATTGTATTAATTATTTGTTTTCAAATCATTAATCTTCAATAATTAAATACAGTATTTCAATGTATGTGTAGTAACATATCAATATAATATAGTAATTTAAATAATATTATAATATATCTTGAATAATTTTGGTATGGTGTCTTGTGCAACATAATCATTCAAACAGAGCACTATATAAAGTGTAATTACAAATAAAAATATTAGAGTGTTATATTCTACACACTTAAATAAATTTAATCCAAATAATTTTAATTTCTATCATTGATGGTGGTATAATAAATACATTCGTGACATTTATTTTTTATTTTATAATTAAATATGATAATCAATATAATTATGAAGATAAGGATACTCATATCATTATTGTATATTAGAACCCATAAATTTTTTGTAATATAAATATAGAGTGCATCGATTTATATGAACATCTAGATTATCATAGGTAGATATGAAATGTTAAATCCATATACTAGAAATTTGTTGTCCCGCTATATATATAAAATTAAACCATTACCAAAATATAATCTTATTCAAATAATATTATAACAATATGATTTCAATATTATATTCCCACAAACTTCATATGGGGATACCATATTCATAAAACTAATTTGTTTTGTTCAATAACCCTATATGATGTCCTTTGGATGGTGATGTGATGGTATTATAAATCATTCTAAATATAATGGAGTGACTTGTAAAAAAATTCATTAAGAGATTCTCAATTTAGAGTGTGAGAACAGATATACATTAATTATCATGATCCATATAAGTAGTAGTTGTTGTATAGGCTCTACTATGTTCCATTGGTCTTGGAGGTTACTAAGGTTTATAATCTTTGATATTTGAGGAATATATATCAATTTAGATAATTTCTAAGTTACCCATTGTTATGGAAAAATAAACTTAGTCTTAATTTAGGATGAATATTTTATCCCTCCTTATTGTAAACAAAACCCATCATTTTCCTCACTAATTAGCTTCTCTTTGACATACATTTATAGAAACAAAATGTCTTTCAATTCAATTAAGAAATTTACCTTTTTTATTTTTATCAAATTAATAATATATATGGAATTGAATAATAATTTCACCATGTCCCTAATGACCATTATATTCTAAAAACCCTAGTTTTTCTCATTCATAGAAAATTAAAAATGTTTATACTGTTAATCATGATTTGAGATAGATTGTCATTCATAAATATGGTATTTCTTACACTAGAACCTACCCCATTTAATTTATCTCTAGAAAAATCGTCAAATTATACATTTCATCCATTTTCAACTCAATCTCAACTAGTTCCACCAATTTATCAATTTAAAATAATATTTTGTATGAGAATAAATATAAAATGAAATATATAAACATAAATCAAATAACTCATTAATAATGCTTATAATATAACCAACAATAATTTGGAATTCAAACTATGTTTTCCGTAGAATTATCTTATTAGGATAAAAACATAACTATATTATATTCCCACGTATATTTTCATCCTTGAAATTTGAATTAATAAATTATTATACCATTAGATTTTAAAAAGAGATGTTCAGTTAGGCATCTTTGTCACGCATTTGTTAATGATTGAGTCCGTACCCAAAAAACCATTTAAGAGATATTCTCACAATGTGTATCTATGATAAATCATAAACCAACATATTTTTATCCAGGATGGTATATCATTTCAGTTATTCCACTGAAAATATTAATTTCCAAAATTTTATGTTATTTCAATCATTTAAACATATCCAATGGATTATATGTAACTATTTCTAATCCTAATCACCAAAAATATATTAGATATCATTTGATTCCATCTAATGAGATAAAACATAAAAAATACATAAATTCAATATAAAAAAACAATATGTCACATACATACCTAATAACTTTTTACTTTTGGATCTCTAGATAATTATGTAAAAACATTTAGTTAGAAAAACCCATGTCTTTCCCATCCAATTGAAATTATCACATTGTATGAATATTTTGTTATTTCATAATAAGTGTTCAATATATCTCATAATGTTAATACTGCATAATACCTTCTAAAAAATATCACATATAATAACATTATTCATAACCTGAATAATAGAAAACATAAGATAGTGTTGAGATCAAATTTTTTTTTAGTGTAAAAAGAATACAAAAAAATTGAGAACACGAAGAAAGTAAATATTAATCATGAGGATATGAGATAATAGTCAAGGTCTATAAACATAATATTATATAATTATACCAAAATAAACATATATTATAAATAATAAACCGATGAACCATTATATAAATGTATAATGGAAGACACGAGACATCATAACATGTGAAAATTGAGAAAAAATATTATTATAGAATAGAAAAGGGAAACTAAAATCACTTCCTTTATATAAAATCACTTAAATTAATCATTTTTTTCTATAGCCCCACAATTAATTGGGTTCTCTCCCCAATTTCATAAAAATTGAATATAGAGTCTAATATAGATTGGGTTCTCTCCCCAATCTCATAAACATAGTTGATATAGTCCTATAGTAATTTCTCTTCACACAAAAAAACTCTTAAAAACTTTTATAGGGTCCCATAGTACATATTTTTCACTCCCTAATGTCATAAAAATAGTAATCATATTCCCATTTAGGTCCACTACCATGTACCTGGATTTTATACTCAGGAGAAATAAGTCTTTTATTAATTTAGTGGATGAATTTATAAGTTTGGCTACCTAATGACTTAATTGAAATAGAATTATAGTTGTTAGTGGATCACTCTCTATTGCCTTTAATATTATCTCATTAGATATTGAGATTCTCCAAATCATTAGAGGTAAATATAACTCCTAGCGCACCAACTAAATAATGAAAATCATGAAATAGTGAAATATAAGATCATGATACAAATTCCTCATTTAATTAACAATTATATTTGTAGTGGGAATAAAATAGGATTACTGTTATCAAAAATAACACATCATTATCATAATCCATATTTTCTATTAAATCAGATGGTATAATAAGAAAATATCTATATTTATTAATAAAAATAAATAAATTACGTCAATATAAATGATAAAGTAAAAATTATCTAAATTGATTCAAATATACAGAATGTCAATGTTTCACTAGTACATATTTAGCATTCATTATATTTGAAAGAAATATTCATTGGTTTATAATGTATATGGATTGTTAATATTTATCTAATTTATAAATGAGTTATATTTATTGGTAAACACACCAATTATAATATATGTAAAAATGGGTGTTTACACAATAAAGGGTAGTGGGTATACAACTCTGTCAACATTAAAATGGATGTAGAACAAATATATGATACTAGAGAACATGGAGATGACTAAATCCAAAAATTTATAATAAATTATGTCATTTCATTATAGTAACATCCTTTTGAATTGTGGAAGTAAAATGGAAGGTAATATTTTATCAATAAATTTTCATTAATTTTTTTGAATAGAGCTTCAAAATTAATGTTAAAAGTGAAAAAAATAAATTTTCATCAGATTTCAAGTATACCATTAAAAAAGTACTAGTAAAATAATTTAAAATAATTTATTGTAAATATTAACTTTAATTTAGTATGAAAATGCTGAGTTGTGGATAATAATATAGATACTGTAATTAAATCCCCTTTAAAAATAATTTCCAAAATAATTATCTCTTCATTTAAAAAATACATTTTGAAATTGGAAAGATATTTCCATTATAGAAAATATAAAAACATGTAATAGAAACTAAATCACGAATAATGGACATGACATAAATGAATGATGTTCTGTAATTAAATATTAAAAAGTGAGGCTTTTTAGACATTTTGTTTTGAAATTTTATAATGAATCAGGATGAATATATTTTTAAAAATCAATTTTAATAAATGTACAAGAAACCAAATGGTAGTATAAATTATATATATTAAAAAATAAAATGTTAATAAATACCTAAATAACATTTTAAAAAATAATGGATTTGCTAAAAAAATATTTTAGACCAAAAAAGATAAATTTGGTGGATCTTTCACAAAAACATTATTTCAGAAATTTGGGTACCAGATAGTGGAAAAATAAAAAGTATCCACGAATGAAAAATATATAAATATAGGATAATAATGTATGTGATTATTAAGATAAAAATATATTTAAATTTCCTACAATATTTCATGAAACATAAAAAATCGATAAAGAAGTCAGATTTTAATATAAAACACTAATAACTATAGTAAGAATTATATTCAAAACAAATGCTAGTGATAATTATCGATAGATTAGTAATTAACAAAAAATATAAATTGATAATAAAAAACATTTATTTGATGTATATACACAACAAATAATAGTGATAGTGGTGAATAAAGAATCTATATCAATGGATATAAATTTAGATGAGGAAACCATTTGAACATTGGAATCACTTGAATCAAAATCCCATGAAAGATAGAAAATGAGAGTTTTTTTAAATAAATTTTATATAAAAAATATTAGATACAATCGTATAAAGGGATGGTTATACAACACATAATATAAAAAAAGTGAAGAATATTTCGTATGTCACAAAAATATAAATGTCATTTGGGAAACCCTTTACATTACTCTCAATTTCAATAGAAGTGATTTAATGTCATGAACTGAATCCAGTCTCCATCAATCACGGCACCAAAAATGGCATGTGACAAGGCCTTAATGGTGTTACCAATCCCTATGGGCAGGTACAAGTTCCTGGGTGTCATAGATTTTTGTTTGGGAATGATTTACCAGAGAATGGATACATAAAACATAAAAAATAATCTATAAACTGAATCTGAAAATTCATTCTAAAATTAAAAAAACAGAAAAAAGAGGTATAAACTGAAAAAATAGGTCCAAAGACACATAAATTTATCATAAAAATAGCCCCAATGGCTCCACATGACAAGGTGTCATCATCCAGAAGCTGTCTCTACAACACCGCACCATGGAAGGGAACTAACAACCCAAACCACCAACACCCAAGGCCTTTCCTTTCACCGTGTCAAACATGATCAAGCCATCTTAAAACCAAGGGGTATATGTTGGTTGTGATCTTAAGTCCATTAATAAACCACCAATATATTCTATATGATAATTAATCCTAAAGAAAAAGGCAATCCATTTTTAATTAGAAAGAAGTGGTGTAAATAATTTCTATAGAATGAAACATTAAAATATAAATAGTTTTCAAAAGGAATTTTCCATGAGTGATAACATATCAACAAAATATGTATGATAATTTATATTACATCTAAAACCACCATATACTGATGATAAAAAGAATGGATTCAATGCGCACTAATATCGGTAACACCCCTAGGTACTAATTAGTCTCGAGCGCTATGTACATTGTGTCATTGTGTAATGTAACCATAGAAAAATGCATTCTCTTGCATGATCATCTAGTAGGGAACATAAACATAACCTATTGGTCCACAACCATCATCAATATAGTTTTGATAGTGTTGTTTTTATCCATTATTCTCAGTGAAGGAGGTTTAAAACCGCCCCGGATCACTACTGTACTAGTACATATCTTCCCTCCTAGATACCCATGTTTTTCTATTTGTGTCAAAACAATTTCACATTTTACTTAAATCCATTAGCATGTAAAAACATCATTTTTGTACGTAATCAACTCAAAACAGTATCTACACTTGCTTTTCACCACTTACATCAGTCAATAAAACCTTTAGAATATCATTTGAATAACCTCAAAAAATGTAACAATGTTTTTGACACAGAATCCATTAAAAACCCCACAATGAACACTATGAACATACCAATATTCACCAAAACATAATTTTTGGCACTAAATATTATTTATAAATCCATTACAAGAGTTATAAAAAAACCCCAATTGAAATAATATATAATAGACATGTAAAACACAAAATTAAAAACAAAATTGGTTCCTAAAAATAATTTGTCTAACAAACTTCAACAAAATGAAAATTTTCAGAATGGATAATGAAGGATAAGTGTGCTAAAAATGGAAATTTTGTACAGCTAAATCATCTAAGAGTTCCTACACATGGAATCACCTACCACAAGTGTTAAAACCCTTGAATCTTGATGTGAATGTTCAACAGCACCACCGTTGCACAACAAGGGACATAGATAGATCCCAAAACCACAATGTTAGACAATGATACCCAATATCAAACCCTAGATTCAAATCACCACATTCTGTACATTAGTAACTTCACGAATAAATGGAAAAAATCTTAATCAAATGGAAGAAACTCTATGCAATTTGGAAGAAGAAGGAAGGAGACTCATTTACTTCAGGGATCTTGAGAATATTACCCCAAATACACTAGTAGCTGAATTTCCAATAAAAAAATGAATGTGAGGTTAAATTAAGGTTGTGAAGGTCATGTGAGAACTAAAACAAGGGAAAAAGGGTAAAAATCGAATGATTTATGAAGGAAACATGTTACCTCTTCAAATCAGGATGTGTTTATAAAGCCTAAAAATATCTACCCTATTTCGCAAGGCACAAGAGCTCCAATGTGGGGGAAAAGAGACTGGGGTTGTGCCTTGTGTCATTGGGCTTATGTGATAGTTAGAATCAATAAATATAATAACATATTTCAAAATATATTAACAAAACAATATTTGTTAAAAAACTAGAAATGTGCTTACGGGTTGGACCAATTCCTTCAATAAATAACCAAATCCACCATGAATATGGATTAATATAGGGTAAAAATTGATATGGGTGTGTTAATAGTTCACGGGAGGACATTTATGTAGTTTAATGGGTGCCAATATTGAAAAAATATGGAGTTATAAAATAAAAAAAAATTGGTTTTTAAATCTGGAAATGGGCTAACGGTTTGGCCCAAATAATGGAAACTCACCATTTTCTAAAAAAAATACATGGTAAACCCACAAAACAATGAAATAGTAGAAATTAAATGAAATATAACTTTAAAATAAGTAATTTATGTGACAATTATCCCCATCATGATAGACGTTTCTCTCGGGAATGTCGACTAAAGATTTATTAGAAAACAAGAATGGGTACTCCTTCACAACCAACCACTTCCGCTCCCAAGCCTCATGTGTATCGTTCCTGTGTTGCCAAGGAACCCACACCAGTGGAATATAAATTAACCTAAGAAGCATTTCTTGGTATTCTACTATTTTCATTGGCTTCTCTAAAATAGAAAAACCAAGCTCTATATTTTACTCCTCCGAATTTAGTAAATGTGATGGATCTGGGTTGTATTTCTTCAACTAGGAGAGACTAAAGACATCATGGATGGATATCAACTAAGAAGGTAAGTCTAACCAATTTCCACCTTGCTAGTATTCTTAGTGATCTAAAATGGTCCAACATACCACAACGTCATCTTCCCTTTAATTCCCAATAGGCAATGGACCAGACGAGGTGCCACATTCAACAATACTATGTCACCCACAGACAACAGTAGGTCTCAACGCCTTTGGTTAACATATGATTTATGGAGACTATGAGATTTCAACATGAAATTCCTAATAAAATTGACCTTCTCACATGTCTTCTACACCATACATGTCCCGTACAGTGTGGTCTGACAAACCTCAGCCCAACACAGTGGGGACCGACAAGGCTGTCCATAGAGTGCCTCAATAAGATACATTCAAATAGTGGATTGGTAAATGTTATAACAAGAAAACTCACACAATCCCATATTGATATCCCAAAAACCTCTAAAGTGAAGAACACATGCATAGAGCATGAATAGTCAACTTCTGACACCACACTATGGAGCCTTACCACCTTCTAAATAAGCTGACAGCCCAACTCATCCACTTTAGTTGTATCTCTAATCGGAATGAAGTGGAATGATTTAGTAATATGATCAATAACCACAAAAATGTAATTATTACCCCAAGTTGAATGAGTAAATCCAAAAATTATGTCTATGGAATCGTCATCCAACTTCTAGGTAGGAATGGGTAATAACTAGAGAAAACCAAAGGGCCTTTGATTCTCTACTTTCAACTGCTGGCATGTGTAGCATATTGAAACTAAGTCCTCGATGTCTCATCTCACAATAGGATACCAGAAAAACTAAAGGATATCATAATATAGCTTGGTGGGACACAGATGGATATCCCAATGAGACTGGTGGCTATTCTGCATCACCACCTTCTACAGAGATAACAGAACTATTTAACGACCCTTGATTCACATGATACCCTCGAGAGAAGAGAACCAATTAGAAGGCACCTCCCCACAATGAGGAAACTACTTCGACCGCTGACAAGGCTCATCACTAGGTTGTTCTTAAAGTATTCACTCCACCAAAGAAGGAGTCAAATGAATTCTCTCCATGAACGAACCAAATTTTTTCTCATTAGTGTTGACATGCATCTGAGAAAAGGGTGACATCAAAAATACCTTAATCACTGGTCTTCCTCAAATCCTACAGTTGGAATCTTCTTCTTAAGGCGTTGGACACCATGTTACCCTTTCCTGGGGTATAGACATTTTCAATGTCGAACCCCTACATGTACTCAATCCAATAATTTAGCGTCAAATTGAGGTCCATCAATGAGTATATATAGTCCATGCATTTATGATCAGAGTATACCACAAACTTCTCCCAAAAGAGAGAGTGACACCATGTTTTCAAATCATGCATCACAGCAAATAAATCCAAGTTGTGTGTCAGGTAATTCTTTTCATGTGGTTAGAGATGGAAATATCCATACACCTCCACATGATTATCCCGTAGAAGCACGCACCCAAGACCTTTATCTGAAGCATTAAAATACACCACATACCCCTTTTCGACCTTTATTAAAATAATAATGGGGTATTTAGTCAACCAAATATTCATCCCCTCAAATGATTCATGACATTATGGGACCAATAAAAGATCCATACCTTTTTGGGTGAGCACACTAATCAATGAAACAATCCGAGAGAAATCCCAAACAAACAACCTATAATAACCAGCCAGGATGAGGAAACTCCTGATCTCGAACTTGTTCTTCAGCATATCCCATGAAATAACTACACTGATATACTCAGCGTTCACCGAAACCCACTTCGTTGAGATTACATGCCATATAAATTTCACCTTCCTCATCTAGAAAGTGAAAATTGATATCGTTGAATAAAGTTGATGGTCTCAGAAAGTGCCCAGAATGATCGGCAAGTGATAATTATGTTCCTCCTTGGATCTGGAATAAATTAGTATTTCATCCAAAAATACCATGACCAATGAATAGAGATACTTATGGAGCGCACTATTCATGAGTTCTATAGAGACTGTTAAAGCATTGGTCAATCTAAAGGGCATGACCAAGTACTCAATGTGGCCATACCTACTTCAGAAGGATACCTTTGGGATATATTCATCCTTCTACCTCAGTTGATGATGGTCTGAACACAAGTCTATTTTAGAGAACCAAAATTCCCCCTTCAACTTATCGAAGATGACATAAATTCGTGGAAAATGATATTTGTTCTTGACTGTAACCTTATTCATCTTTCGGTAGTCAATACACAACCGGAGGGATCAATTACCCTTTTTTTCGAACAACACATGAGCAGCCCAAGGGGAGATGCTCGGGAAAATTAATCCATTGGATTCTATGACGTTCAGTTGTATCTATAATCCCCTTTTCTCAGTGGGGGGCCAATCCATATGTGGGGGGAGATATCATTTGTGTTCTTGGTACCAGATCAATCATGAAATCCACATCCTACTTTGGGAGAAAACCTAATGAATTATCTAGAAATAAATCTGAAAACTCAACCAAACATGAGGTAGTTCACCATCAGGAGGCTTAAAATTTTCCTATATCTCATGTTCAGAAATCTAGAAAACAATATCTCACAACTCTTGGAGTGGAGGTCCTGCATGAATAGATCTAGGATCCCATTCCTCATGAAAAACCTAACGACTCCCATCTGGTGCCATGAAACTGGCCCACCATGGATAGCAATCGATGTGCACATGAATGTGTTCCGACCAATCCATGCAAAATATCACATCAATTAGATACATATATATGACCAGGAGGTCCCACTACCTCTATACCCTTGTCACAAGAAAGGAATACGATGGTAACTTGAGACATTCCCTCTCCTTCTTTCCCAGTAGTGTCAACAACTCCATCACAAAGGAAAAAAGGATCAGTTGAAAAATTCAGAGTGTTCAAAAAATGAGAAAAAAGAAATGAAATAGAAGAACCAGTATCAATATGACTTGCAGCTAGAGAATATGCAATCAAAATGTTTCCTAAAACTATAGACAATCCCTCCTCTGATCCTTCTGGTGCCAGATCTGCCGCATGGAGATTTGTGGTCTCTTCTTGAGGATGACCATTAGCATGTGGTTGTGCCTGAAACTAGATTTTCCTAGAAGATTTCCCATCCCTCCCACTATATTCAGAAAATAGAGATCCCCTCATCCTAAATGGCTCGGACTGAGCTGGCGCTCCCCTTGAATCCACTGATCCTTCCGAACTCTGAAGTGGACATGACACCCTGAAAAAGAAATGAAAGTAACTCATACCTCTAAATTGATTATATGGGTTTGGAGGAAATGGGAATGCTCATCAGATGTTTCCTTCCCTCCCGTACTTGTGTCACATGATAGGTCTCGTACTATAATCCATGGATGAAAACTTCCAGGAAGAGTGGCCATAACTACAACCTCCCTTATTCTCCAACACCTCTCACATCCTTTTCATCCCAGAAGAGAAACCAATTCCCACTACTAATACCTTAATAGAGAAATCATCCTTCCCTTTTCTCTTAATCACCACCACACAAACCCGATCATCCACCTCATCATAGGTGTACATATTAAACAAGAAAACCTCTGAGTATATCTATGGATGCATGGCTTTCTAAAACCTTTGGGCCTTCACTTTTTCATTTTAGATGATACCATGAGCATACCGAACTAGCTTAGTGAAACAGTTGGAGTACTCCATCAATGAAACATCCCCCCCGAACAAAATCCATGACCTCTTGGGATCTAGAATTTGGAAAGATGTTAGAGTAGTACTGATCCATAAAAAATGCCTTTCAATATTCTCAGCACTTCTTCTCATTCATTCTTGTTTGAAGTACTGATTCCCACCACTTATTTCTGGGATCCTCCAACAAAAATGTGGAACACTTAACCCTAACCACATTGGGTTTTATAGTAACTCAAACCTGTGCTCTATCTTTTTGAGCCTTTCATCTACTTCTTGGGGTTCTATGATGCCTCAAGAGGTAGGAGGCTTGTTTCTCAAGAAATGAAGGCCCTTTTCCTTAATAGGACCAGTATCATCATCTCTAATAGGAGTTGGGACCGGATCAAGACCATTACCTAGATCTTGGATAGCTCGAACCACAACATCTACTAGCCTGTGATGAAGTGGTGAGGGAGAAATCTCTACATCATCTTCTTATGGGTGCATGGGAGTTTTCTAGGGAGACATGTTGCTAAAAAACACAATAGTAACATGAATAAAAAAAAGTAAAAAATTTCTTAAATTTTAATCCGTAACATAAAATTTAAATAAACCAACCACATTACAATGATATAAGAACGGATTAGCCCACCCCTCATGATGTCCACATGTAGTCTGTAGCCCACACGCCTCACCTGGATGTGAATTAAAACAAACAATTCCAATGTCCCATGGTGACTCAAGGTCTACCAAGAGAGTTGAAGCCCAAGAACCCTAATCGTGAACAAAATACCGAGTTCGGATATTTCTAGGTCTTATCTAGTTCAACTTATACCAAAATAATAATTTAACCCCAAAACATTATCCTCCTCTAATACCATTTTGTTACAAACCAAATTTAGTCTACATGAATCCCAACACCAAAAATAGCCCATTAAAAGTACTTAAGGGAATTACCAATACACATGGACAGGAACAGGTTCCCGGGTATCATAGATTTTGGTTTGGGAATGATTTACCAGAGTATGGACACATAAAACATCAAAAAACAATCGACAAATAGAATCTGAAAATTCATGCCAATCAAGTTATAAACAAAATATATAACCGAATAAATATGATTAAACATAAAAAAATATCTCCAATGACACATAAAAATAGAAAAAATACCTCCCCATGCACTCCACATTGCTAGGGGTGCTCACCCACAAGCCGTACCCACAACACCACACAATGGAAGGGAACTAACAACCTGATCCTCCAGCACCCCTAGTCGCACCTTTACCTATGAAAAACATGATCATGTATAATTACACACAAGCAGTGTAACTAGGGTGTGATTATATGTCCAATAGGATACCATCATGATATTACATAGAGTATTCAATACAAGATAAAAATCATGACAGTTTTGTTAAGAAATAAGTGGTGGAAATAATTTCTAAAGAATGAATCTTTTAAATGTAAATAGTTTTCAAGAGGAATTTTCCATGACAGATAACATAAAACTATAACATGTAAGATTCCATATTTTCTAGACAAAACCACCATATACCTAAGATAAATACAAATGATTCATTTAGCACTAATATTGGGAACTCCCCGAGGCACTAGTTAGTGTTGGGTCACATGTACATCATGTCTTGGGGTAATGTAACTATAGAAAAATTTGTTCTCATGCACGAGACACCATTTTGAAACATACCCCTAGCATAGTGGTCCCCATACATCATCAATATGGGTTTTTAGTGTTGTCTTTATCCATTTTACTTAGTGAAATGGATATAAAAAAGTTTCGAATCACAAGCATACCAGTACATATCTGTCCTCCTAGATACCCGAGATTCCCCCTTTGTGCTCAAACCATTTTCAAATGATACAAAAAGTTATTATCACATAGACACATAATAGTTGTTCATAATAAACTCAAAAGGTAGCTGCACATGCTTTACACCACTTACATCACCTAACCAAACATTTATAATTTTAATAGAATAACTTCACAAAATTTAACAATGTTTTGGAAACAAAATCCATTAAATCCCCACATTGAACACTACATGCTTAACCATATCCACCAAAGAAGATTCTCAGTACAAAAACATGTTTAAAATCCATTACAAGAGTTATAAAATAACCCCAATTGGAATAACATAGAATAGTAATGTAAAACACCTAATTTAACACTAAATTGGTACCAAAAATCATTTGCTTAACAAACATCACCAAAACCAAATTTTGTAGCAATGATAATAAATGATAAGTATGATAAAATAAAAATTAAGCAAATATAACTCATCTACGTGTGATTACACATGGAATAACCTACCATAAGTGTTAAAAACATTGAATATTTATGTGAATTTTCAACTGCACCACTATCGCACCGCAAGGGACATAGAAAGAGCCTAAAACCAAAACATTAGACAAAGAAACCCAAGATAAAACCCTAGGTTAGAATGAAATTTTTTTTTAAGTTAGGAACTTCATGAAGAAATGAATGAAAACCTAAAAAATGAGGGAAACCCTAAGAAAATTGGAGGAATATGGAAGGAGACCCATTTACTTGTGGGCTCTTAATGAAATCACACCAAACACCCTACTAGATAAATTTACAAACCGAGTAAAATGAAATTGAGGTTATAATAAGGCTTATAAGGACATGTGATAATGGAAATAGGGGAAATATATTAAAAATTAAAGGAGTTATGTAAGAAATAATTTACCTATTCAAATATAGACAATTTGAGAATGCCCAAGATGTTTTTCCCTAATTCAAAAAGCATATGAGCTCCAAATAGGGAAAAGGTTGAATGGGGTGTGCCTAGGGTCATTGGTCTTTGGTGGGAGTTGGAATCACTAAGAAATCCTGAAAATTGAATAAGATATTAAATATATATTTTTTAAATAGGAAATCGGTTTATGGGTTGGCCCAATTTCTTAAATAAAAACCAAAATCCACCATGATTATGGATTCCAAAAGGGTCCAAATTGAATTTGTGGTGTTAATACGTATGGGGAGGACATTTTTGAAGTGGAATTGTTTCAATATTTTGAAAAAATAATGATTAATAAAAGATACAAAATTTGTTTTAAAATATGTAAATGGGATCACAGTTAGGCCCAAATCATGAAAACTCATCTTTTCCTCTAAAAATTCATGGGAAACCCTCACAAAAAAGAAATAATTTAAATGAAATGAAATGTAGCTTTAAAAAAAGTCATGTATTTGACATTTCTACTCTTATATAATAAAATTTATCTTCTAAATAATTCATTCTATAAAATTGTTAATATTTATTGACCATTATATCCTATAATTATGACAATTTACTTCCCATGTATTGTTTGCATATTTTTTTATTTTCACCACTATATGATAGTAATTTAGATTATTTTGAAAATTCTTTATAATAGAGACTTTCAACACCATTCATTAATAAAATGTTCTACATTAATCAAATATATAATGTTATAGAATAAGTATTCAATGATTATTATTAATGTTCCAATACTATTCTATTAGATTATAATTAATATCCATAATATTGAAAATGATTGTGAAATTATATTCATATAATTTATAGATATTAATTAGTTAAGTTATAATGATGGCTATTTAAATTGTGTATCAACAATTAACCATAATGATAAAATATATTACTTGATAATTTCATAAATATTTATGAAATAAAATTTTATGGTCATTAATGTATAGAGGGATGAAAAATGAATTCTGTCACTTTTTAAATGTGATTGTCTTCACATAATCATGGTTAATGTTTTCTGATTTTATTTAATTTAAAAAATGTATGTTTAATAACACATTATATTTATATAATCCTAATTATATTAGAAATATAATATATTTTAACTAAACATAACCATATTCCCATACTTGAGTCAGGGTGATGAATTATTAATTTAGTGAATTCATGGAGGGATTGGTCCTTTAGTGCACATAAGAGATATTTTATTTTCTACTTGGTATAACATATATTTATTTTTTGATAATGAAGTGAAAAATTATATTTATCTTAAATATAATGATTTCATAATGATTATATTGTTATAAATTATTTAAAAACTGATTAAGAATAAATAAACAAGAAAATTCTTATTAAGAACATATATTTATTCCATGGATATTATATTATGAAAAATACCTTAATGCATCATGGATGTGTATTTTTGAAAACACATAACCTATAATTTGGTGATAATGATTTTGGTAGTGTATAGTTAATGTTTTTTTCTGAAATATTGTTCTTATGTGGTGTGGATAAGTGAAAATAGTAGGTTTCCTTTTATAATAGAGGGTATTTGTGCCCTTGTAAATACCCTTAATCATTAAATAATTAATGTGGTTTTACAAGTAAAAATGAACAAGACTAAAAATATTTTCAAGATAGGATATGAAAATTTCAAGCTAAACTTAAACTATTATATGTTTACTTATTCTAATGATAATTAAGGCCATATATCTTAAGTTAACGCCAATTTAAAACCAACTTTTAGTATATCCGGGTGACTAACTTTTACAGTGATAAGATACTTTTATGAAAGATCATTATTCTGAACATAATAAGTAATATTAAGTTTTATGATTCTAAAAAGGGATTCAATTTTAATAGAATCAATTATTTCTATTAGTAAAATTTAATTTTAATATTACTACTCAATACCCAATGAATAAGGGGATTATTATAAAAATGTATTTTTCTGTATAAAAATTATTTCAAAAATATTATATATATATATATATGTTAAAATAATGGAACATATTAGATTATAAATATATAATGGATATTTATGTGTCTAAAAAATAAATCTAAAACCAAATTCATCTTTGTAATTACTTAATTAATGAATAATGATAAAAAAATGTCATTAGAATGAATCATTACTTTTATTTCCAAACATTCAACAATATATTTCATAATTCAATATAAAATTTAAGAAAACATATACTGATTATTAAATATATATGTGGTCTATAAAAATTGTTTTATTACATTTTAAGTCATTGCTATGACATAATAATTTCAGAATAGTTAATGTATTTGTTTAATTAGGATATTTCAGTACTATTCTAAAAACAACCATCTCATAAAATTACTAAAAATTCACCCTATGTTATATTTGACATTATTAATTTAATAATGATGTTTATCTGGTCAATTTATAATTTTATAATTCTATAATATTTCTATAAAATGAAATTATTTAATATAAAAGAAAGTGTTTTATAGAAAAAGGAAATTGTTACCTTCAAGTGTTGTTAATATTATTTAATATCTATTTAGAAATAATTATGGGTTAGTTTATTTTTTATTATTTCAATTTATTCTAAATCTGATCACAACCCTTACAATGAAATTTCGTTAAAATAAAACCATTTTAACACTGAATGGTTTCAATAATATCATATTATTTATTTATTATCTAATCATTAAAATTCATCAACTAAAAATTAATACAATTCTTATATCAAAACTTATTAAAATACATTAATGTACTAAAGTTTTATTTTATTATTTGATGAAACATTTATGTTTGGGTTTGCGTGTAACATCACCGAATGATCAATGAATTATTTAAAGAATAATTACATAATGAAATTTCATGGTGTTAAAAAGAATATACATTATATTACTATAATGTACAAATGGTATATTTCCTTTATGATTATGTGGAGATATTTACAAATGGTTATATTTAAAATCCTAATATTGGTACAAATATATTTTTTAAAATAAATTTTAGCTTTTCTAAATTTTGTGTTACACAAAAAACCAATTTTCTATTCCATCACCAACCAATTAGAATATAAGGTATGAATAATATTAACTAAATTGTGCCAATTTTTTATTAATTTATAATAAATTAATTTTTTGGTGACCAAATAATTGAAGTAGAATAAAATCAATTTTAAAATAAAGGAAATAGTTTTTTCAATAACAATTTTTATGAAAAAACGTATTCTACCTTCTTTGTTAAAAAAAATTAAGGAATTATTTTAATGAAGTATATATATGATATATTAAATCAAAATTTTAACTTTCATATAATATGTTTTATATAAAAATCAACTAATTAATCCTTTTTTATGCTTAAAAATTTTATTTTTCTAAAAATATGTTTTGGATTATTTTAATCACTTATATTAAATAAACATTCTATACCCAATAGAAAGTGTATTTGAAAAAAACTATTCATTTAAAATAATAATATCAAAATTATCTCTCGGTGAATCTTTGATAATTCTCTGAGAAGATATATTTGTAGATTAATAGTAAATAATGATGGTCTTTATTATGAATTGTCTTTCTATATAAATTATTAAAAACATGAAAACATAATAAGATATTTTTTTAAATTATTTAGAATATTTTTATATTAATACAATTTATATAAAATTAATCATTTGTATATTTAATTTTTATATGATAACTTTTTAAACTTTTAACTATTTATTCTTTCAAAGCCCACATTTTCTTCATGTATACGATATTAACTTCATAATAAAATTTTCATATTATAATATTAAAATTTAGAAAAATATATTTTATATTTGTAATAAGTATGAAATAAACTATCTCATTAGGTAAAATTTATTTTTTATCATAATAGATATTAAAAATAGTAAAAATTATTTACCGCGATTAAGGTAATAATTTGTTTATTGATGGATTTGGATAAAAACATATCCAACACCCATTTTCTAGATATTTTTATTTATTATCTCTTATAAGTTTGATAATGGAACATTTTAGATCCTTTTTAATGTGAAAACATTGGAAAATATTTATCTTTAATAAAATTCCATGTTTTCTGCTCACATCGCATATAAAAGGAAACCCCCTCCCCGCTCTAATTCAAACTATAAAAACCCATTGGTTTGAAAAATACATGACAAAATCACTTCTATAATTTCTTCCAATCATCCTATAATTTTTATTTTTTTCAAACATCTATCCTATGAATCATTTCAGTGTAACCCAATAGTTTTTGACTATTAAAGATGTGACGTCCTTAACAAATCATTTTATTCCATTTCATCCTCCATATCCTTTAATTCTTAATATACCATGTAGATATAGAAAACTCAATATATTTAATTTATAATACAACATTCCATTTGTTTCCTGATAAGTATTTGAAAAACAAAAAATTTATAAAAATTAAACAATGCTACTCAATTTTTAAATAAGTATTTAAGCAGTAGATTGATATCGGTCCACAGAGATGGTGAAATTAGTTTTATTATATTTTAAAAAGATTTAATTTTATTTAATTGTATAATGTGGTGAAAAAATATTTTATTGGTTGAATTTCAAAACAAGAAGATGAAATACAACCACATTGATTGGTTGAAATCATATTTTCAAAGGCACACTAGGGGTTTAGAATTTTATGTTTTGGGTAAAATTGGATTTTATAAAATAAGAGGATTATCTAATTATTGTTGTTGGAGTCAAGAAATGGTATCTATAATGTTCATTGTATCCCCTCCACTGCACTAATGTACCGTATTTTTCGTGGTCCTGTAATTTAGTGTATCTTCAAAATGATTTTGGCACAATACCAGATTTAAACCATATTTCCACTAATTTCGAAAATGTTCATTCCTTATTTAGGGTTATTTATTAGAAGTTTTTTTTAATTTACATTATTATTAGAATATAAATGATCAAGATAAATGAAAAATATATTTGAAAGAAGTTGATTGAATAATTGCAACAAACCAAAAGTAAATTAATAAATAAAAATAAATAAATCAAACACACCATCCCCACTCTATTACTTAACCCAAGAACTGTTTGTGTTTACCCAATCATCTAAGAGGTGAAAGTATTATATGGGAGGTGAAAATAAAATTAAACCATAATGAAAATCGAGACGAACTCAAGGTGGACCCTAGACAACACAACTTCTTTCCTTATGCATTAGTCTTCATGATCCCCTTTACAGTAGTAGGACAACCCTAAATTTATAGTTTCCAAAAGAGATATGTTATTAGTTAGTATCGTTAACAATTTTCCAAAAGTTGTTATGAGGAGGATCCCATTTCATAGATTCTATATAAAACTGAAGATAAGTTGAATCTGTCTAGTTAAATCACCTTGCGAAAATTTATATGTGTTGTAAGTTATTACACAACATATAAATTTTATTTTTGATTTTATTAACATCAATAATTTTCATTATTATATTTACTTTCACTTTAACATGGCATGTGATCATTACCCAACATGTAATGATTACATTAAAAGTTATAACATTTTCTGCTCCAGAAGCCTTGTTTTCCTCAGTTATTCGGTTTTAGGTCTTAGATGTACTCCATGATCATACTAAACTATTCAATTCCATGATTTCATATAGTCTCTCAATGTGAAGTGTTGTTTTTTATTTATCCATTGTATCCTTCCATCGAAGATAGAACAAGTTAAATAGTTCAAATATAGGTAAGAATATTCAGTTAAATACATAAATCAAGGTATTAGGACAAAATAAATGTATGCATGTAATAGAGATATAATTCATATAAATAGATGTTTTTATTTTAAGGTAATGATCTATATAAATATCTTCATCCTATATAATGGATGAAAAATCATCATTCATTTGTACAAAAGACTATATCCTCATCAATTGATGTGAATCATGTTTCCACTACATCCTCTCACAGTTGTATATTATTATGGAATAAGTTATTATATATGATATTTATTATAATTTTATACTTATGGATTTATTATATCATTTATAACTTATTAGTTTACATTCTATGGGAATAAGATAATGTTACTCGTGTGTTTGGTGAATTACCGATGCACGAATCGATGTTATTCATTCACACATTACATGAAATATAATAAGGATATGTTTAAATAAATATATATATATATGTGTGTGTGTGTATATTAAATTAAAATGACTCTATATAGGTAATATACTAATAACCATTCTATATTTATTTCCATTGAAAAATTGAAAACAACAATCATGTGTATGTATGACATATTGTATCTATAAATGGTTTATTTCATTTTTATTCACAATAATTTATATATCTCTCTAAATAATTCAATAATAGTTATATATTATTTAAATATCAAGGATTAAATCCTAGATATTATGGTGCCCTAATCAATTTATAGGGACCAAAAAAATCAAACCATACACGAGAAACAAAGAATGTATCATTAGAAACTTGACTTTAACATGGAATTATTTATAAACAGGTAATAAATTTCTATAATGAAATAATATATCTTATGATATATATATATATATATTGCTTTGAGTATTTTTGTCTTTTTATAGTATATATATATATTATACTTATATTTATTATATAGGTGGTTCAGACTTGAGTGAAGGAAGTTTAAACTTACAGTAAGGGATTTCCATCTCACATTTATTTTCTATGTGAGGAAAGGGATATTCACTATGTTTTTACATTATATGATGTATATAATTTCAATGAATTCATTCTTTTTATTATAATACTTAATATTATTTGTATTTATATATATAATTTTTTAACCATTTTTATTTGGTTTACAGTTAAAATGTTACCAAATTAGCAAAAGATTTCTATATAAAATTGTATTCATAGTTAAATAAGTAATTTTATTGGCCATTTTTATTCAATTTGGTGTATATGATGCCCATTTATAATGTTATATATTGAATAAAATTCTTCTTATGATATTATTAGTTTATTTAATGTTATTCTTTTATAGGGTTTTTGATTCTGTGTTACTAAATCGGTTAGAGTTACATGTTATAATATCATCATATATCAGGATGAATTATGATTATCCTTGAAATGATAAAATATTATAATATATTTCTCAGTAAAATAATTAAATTTATTCTCATGGGTATATTTTCAAATAAATACACATTTTCCATTTATTTTCATCACTTTATATACTTAGTTGTTCATAATAACATTTATAATAAAAATTAACATTATTTGTCATTCTAGAAGAATGCACTATTTCATTAAAACACATGATTTCTATAATTTATTTTATTTTTTAATTCATTATGTGATTTAGAAAAAATAATTTTATCAATTTTTTTAGTTTTTAGAAAATGATTTTAATTGAATCTTCTTGTAGTTTTATAGAAAACACCAGTAATGATTTAAGAGAAAATGTGAAAGGAATAATTTTTTAGTTATATAGAATGTAGGGAATTTTTTGAAATCATGAATATTATTTTTGTTGATGATTAATTTATATTTTTCCTAAGTCATTTTCAATAATAAATATTTACAAAATGTGATATATTTAATTATGTATTTATTCAAAGCATAAAAGATATTTTTTTTGTGATATTTTTTAAATTATTTTTAACGGTTCCATAAAATTTCTCATAGTTTTTCACGAATAAAAGGATTTCTAGAATATTTTATGAATTTATCTATCTAAAAAATTATTTTCATATAAATTTTCATTCACTAAAGAAAAAATACATGTGTTTTTTCTTTAAAAATCAATTTTTATCAATGCTGAAATAATTTGATGTTACCAATGATTTACGGGTGATATGATACAAGGATAGAATTATTGTTTATTCTATGAATGGTTTATATTTTTAATGAATATATGATTTTAAAAATTGATTATCTTCCACAGTTTATAAAATGATAACATTCTTAAGAAACATTCTTCTTTTTCATTTGTCATTTCTAGAAGAAATTATGAAATTATTATGAAACCCATTTATTTTCATGGATTATAATATTATGAATGTTCTATAATTTTGCCTCACAGTTATGTATGATATTCATCATGTGAGTGGTGGGAACTATGATTCCCACCCAATTTATTGGGTAATGATTAATGTTATATGAGCACAAATGGTATATGATTGGTCTTTCAAAACCTTAAATAGAGTATAATGGATGTTATCCCATTCCAAAAAAGGTTACATGGGAGGTTATACCAAGATATAAATAGGGAATGAATAAGCTTATACCAACACCAATGCATGTACACATGTGTTTAGACATAACTAAACATGGTATGATTGCCATGGTGGGTATCTGTAACATAATATTTTCGATGATTATGTAAATTAGAAAAATCATTGTTTAATGATAATGTGATGATATCCTGGGTCATGTTATTTAATTCCATTAGGATTCAGGTCTTATGAACTATCATACCACAATACATTTCTCAAGATTATGTTCATTCATATGCAGAGTATGGATTTAAATGTGTATTCTCATGTTATCACACCATTAGGCTCAACTCATGCTTATATGATCATTAGTACATAGCATTTGTACCCTTAATGAGAATCAAAGATCACCTTTTCTTATGTTTCATTTCCCCTAGTAATGAAAAAAAATTATGTTGGGTATGTTTGTGAAAAGTACTCAATGGGATTATCTTTAGGGGAGACACTGAATTATGATTTCCCAAATTAATATATTGTATACCATTTCTCCAAATACATTAAACTATTATGGTCTTTATTAATGTGTTTTTTTAATGTATTTAATATTCAAATAAAATAATTTAACATCTATATATGAAAATCCTAGCATTATATAGTGTAAAACGTGTATTTAAATACAACTAAAATTGAATAAATACAATTGTATATTACCTAATATTAATAGAAAATTCAATATATTGTGAATAATGGATGAAAATAAATATTAACTAATATCTATTATAGTAATAAGATACAATTTATGAATTTTACAAAATTATAAAATTAATTAATATTTATATAAATTTTTATTAACACTATGTTGGGTAGGGGTGGTGTGGGAGGGTGCTGAATCAAGTAATAAACATTAAAAACATTCATTAAAATTAAATTAAACAATAGTTAGTTATAAAAATAATATATTCCTAATTGAATATGAACAAATAAAAAAAACACATGAAATTTCAGATAGTTAACACACACACTAATGAAATTATGGACAGACAGTTATGATGTTCTTAGGTACTAATATTCCATAAATTACAGTTCAAGTAAAATATTTGGAGTGGGATGATTATCCATCATTGTATATAACCACACACACTTATAATATTACCACTATATTGAAATAAAAAAGATTCATAATCAATCAAGTGAATATGTCTGAACATTCAATTATGTATTTATTATTATATTTTGAAGATATTTTTATATCATTTTCAATTATATCATTAGAATTAATTTTTGTTATATATATATATGACATGTTAATTCCATAAACGATCATGAATCATTTTATATTGTGATACGTGTTTAGTTATGTCAGTGGATGTCGATATTAAAGTGATAAAGTTCGATTCAATCAGTGGGTATTTTTTATATGAAATTAAAACCCGATTTTTGAAATTGGTGACTAGTATAATAACTTTATTATTAATTTTTTCATTTTTTTGGGGAATATTAAAACATTTTGGTTAATAATGGAGTTGGTAGTCCTATTTCGAAAGGAATGTTGTATAACCTTCAATATGGTGTAGTAATATTGACACTTAATAGGGGATAGATAAATTTAGTATTTGGTGTTAGATAAATCCAGTTACATAGTTGTGTTATACTAAGTACAAATTAATTAGAACAAATGATGGGGTGGTCTCATAATGAGAACCTTGTAGATAGTGTAAAGTAACTAGGTATCTTATAGACCTAATGATTGTTCTGTAAAATTTTGATTAAATTATTTAATTTTTTATTTAGGAATATATTAATGTCAAAATTAATTTCTATATTTCCTCTATACTAGGGATCCCAATCCAACCTTATTCACTATTTTGTATTTCTTTTATTTCTATAAACCTACAACTTTCATTTCAACCATTATTTAGTACTATAAATTATCTCTCTAATGGTAATTTTATTCTCATGCCCTCCTTTGAATTTATATTTCTTGCTAATATATCTATAATAATAATGGGTTTTTTATTATAATTGGATGGGAATTGATGTGGATTCTACAAATAATAAAGGATGAGGTTTCACCAAATAGTACTAAGTTATTAGACCATTGTTTTTTCTCTTAGTTTATCTTAGTCTTCATTGGAGGAACTATTATGGTACGGAACTTGTGGGATTGTGTGACATATAATAGGGCTAGATGATATTCGAATTTCCATGATTTGTTTAGTAAAGTTTCATAGGGATGGTTAGACCTAGAGGGAGTATTCTAGAAATGTGTTCAGTTGGGGATTAATCCTAAGATACTAAGAAATACCACTCTTAGTCAATATAATATTCCACATTGTGTAATTGTCACATGATATAGATTGAGGTTAGGTAATTGGGAAGGATATATCAAGATATATAACATAAGACACAAGGGTGAATATAATGTTAAATAACTCCCTTAATAAATATTCTCATTCAAGAAGACTAATAGTTGAAATCTTACTAATACATTTTATATTTTATTATCAATAATAATAATAATAGTATACAAGAGACGTTTATAGACTATAATTATAATAATCAACAAAACTCACCTACCAATTGATATATCTACACCTCTAATTTACTCATGTACCAATGAAATATGGATCACATGTGTACCCTTATTATTTGATTTAATTCATGAGAAAACATCCCAAGAATCAGTGTCATGTTGCCCTATATATTCATCACTTCATTATCACACAAATTTATTTAGGAAAGGAACCCCTTATTTTTCTAATCATCATGAATTGAAGTATAATTCTATTCACAATGGTGTAGTTATCATATTTGGGTATTATGTAAATAGAATTTAAAATATATATTATCTCATTCCACCAACATGGAGTTGTGATAACATTCATTCTCAAACAGTCTAATTAGCTTCTTAGAACTTGTGAATAATAGATTTTTATACCCCGCATATCATGGCCTATGACTTCACCCTTGAAGAATGAGTGATAAGATTTATTTCTGAGGAATAACTGTAACGACCCAAAATTTCATTAATGGAAAATCCCTCTTGATCCAGTTAAATGTTTCTTTATGAAAAATGTTTTTATAAGATATCAACTTTTTTTAGTTTTACTTTAAGTTTTGTGACCGTTAATTTTATAGTCGTTGAACAGTGATCATCTGGGTAGTTAAAATATAAGGCTTTAACGAACCAATTTTTTACTCAGACAAAGGAAGCGATGGCCTCATCCAGTAGAATTTCCCCTTACAAAGCCCATTTGTCAGAGCTCGGAAAAGACGTGGCGTCTTTGGGATTTTCCCTTGACCAAGCCCAAGCTGAGCTTCATCAAGTCAAGCTCGAACGTGATCGTATATGGGAAAAATGGAAGTTGATAGAGATTACCACTCGAGCGATGTTATCCGAGCAACCCCAAGAGTCTGTCACCATCGCACACCTTACCCTTAGGTCTTATGCGGCTATTTTAAGGGATTATGTAAAAAATAAGTAGCACCATGTTCATGTACATTATTTTTTTTGTTTTTTTATATAATAATGAATATAATTTCTAGTCATTTTTGATACATTGTAATTAGTTTTTAAAGTACAAATGGTGTTTTTAGTTATTATATAATTAAAAATTATATTTTATTAAATTAAAGGATTTTTGAATTAAATAATATTTTAATAAAATATTATTATTATTATTAAATTAATTTTTATTAAATGTAAATGATCTTATAATTTTATGAATGCAATTAAAATTTTTATTAAGGTTTGAAAGCCATTTCTGTCAAAACCCGTGAATTTTTTTATAAATGTCGGTTTTTATTTTAAAAGTGAAAATTCACATATTTAAAAAATTATTTAGATAAAATAAATATTATTTTTGGAATCAGGACGTCAAAATTATCCAACGGTGAATTTTTCATAATTTTATGAGAGAGTCAAATTTTTGGGTAAAAATTAAATACCATTTAAATATGTAATGTGTTTTATGACATCATAATGACCCAATGGTGATGTAATAAAATACCAAAATCCTTATTTTCGGCCAATATAAGTTTTATCATTAAAATAATGAGGTTTTTGGTTTGTTTGACTCACTTTTCAAAGCATTAATGGAGCCCTCAAGACTTATTCAACACTTTTCCTTTTTAAATTAATTTCCATGGGAGTGTGACTCACCTCCACATAAGCAACCCTAATTTTTTAATAATTTCGGACCTTGGACTTGTAAAATATTGTTTTCCTCTTTCATTTTCAAGAAACCATGGGCAAATACCATGGGATGGTTTGTGGTTTGGATTATTTTAATATAAGGGGTCCCAAACCTAAATAATAAAGAATTCTCTCACCTTTCCTATATAAACCCACCCAAGCTCCCACTTCCTCCTCACTCAAAGCCCTTGATGTTCGTCCAACCTCTGCCCTACTCTCTCTAGAATCCTCTCAAGGTGCCCCAAGCTCCCAAGAAGCCTCTCACAAGCCTCTCTCTAGCCTTTGGAAGCACACTTCCAAGTAAGGGGTTTTCTTCCATTCTCATTTTTTTTCAATTTTCATTAAGTTGTATTTACCTTTTTATTTCAATTATGAATGTTGGGGTATGGTTTCGCACCTCCCCCATACTGCCCTCTTATTGTTTGAATGATGGGATAACCCTTTCTCTCTCATTAAATTCCTCCCATGTACACCCGTTACTATGTCGAAATTCCGAAAGGAACTTCTCTCTCTTCTTTTACATTCAAGCAATACTTTTGTATAATGAATCTAAATTAAATTTCTATTGTTGGGACATGTATATATATGATCTCCATACTTTCCATTACATGTAAATATGATGAGGAGCCCATTTATCTCTCATCAACCTTTTTTATGAATTCTTATGTCACGCCGTTATGCTGCCGAAATCGCACCGATTTTCTAAGCCAATGTCTTTGTGTAGTGAATACTATGCCCATTTCTCCATCAAGGGTATTCACCTTTATGCAAATTTACATATTGATTATAAAGATTCATTTATGAATTCCACTTTCCTTTATCGTGGAAGAAATGATTATATTTTATGAATCCATGTTTTATGATCCATGTGGCACACTTATGCATGAAATGAAATGTTTAAGAAGGGTGCGCCCTTTATAGCGCTCCAATGCATTGGGTAAAGTATAGTATCATGATACGTCATGTGCAATGAGTGTTGACTCATGCTAATTCAAGTGCAACGAGGGTTTACTCATGCTTCAAGTGCAATGAGGGTTTACTCATGCTCCATGTGCAATGAGCCTTGGCTCATGCTAATTCAATGTTAAGTGTTGTTGCCACATTTCCATGGTATGACTATCATGCTTTATCATGCCTTTATGTTCATGTTTCTATTATGCTCTATTGATATTCCTATTGTCTAACATGTATTTCACTCCTCACGTTATTCATTGTTTACTCCCTTACTGGGCTTTATAGCTCACCCTTTTCTTATGCATGTCCTCAGGTTATCCCATGCAATGCTAAGTACGAAGGAATGTAGTGGTCATGTAAAGGAAGTTTTCAATAAAGATGTTGTATTTCATGTTTAAAGTTTTTATGTAATGATCCTAAGCCCCAAAGAAACTAAACCTCTCGATATTCTTTGTTGTATCAAGTGATGTTTTATGTAATAAAGCATGCTTAAGTTGTAATAAAAAGAATGGTTGTCATAGTTGGTATCAGAGGATAGGTTTAGTTATTTTTGGGATTAGGAAACCCTAGTAAAGCCTTAGATACAAGACTAAGCATAATAAAAACATCCCTATGTTTTGGTAAATACTAAGTCAGTGGTTTATCAAACAAATACATCCCTGTCTGGATACGAGCAGGTTGAGGCGGCTCTGGAACAGATGTATCCTAGGGGTAAAACCCGAAAACACCGCTTTGAGCTAGACTCGAACGGGAACTGGTGCACGACAATGGGCCTTGCTGCACTATTGGTTACGACACTCCCGGGGGATATGTTTTGATGAATTCACAATCTTAGTATGAACCCTTATTAAAGGAAAAATGCCCCTAAAAATATATTTTAGAAGGAAGATCATGAAAAGCCTGGATTGAATCCTATAGACTCATGAGTTAAAGAGATTAATGTTTATTTATAAGTCATCAACTTTTGTCTTTGGATTAACCTTTATGCGTTACCCCTAACTTTCTTTTATTCCATCCAATGGCCGGTAATAGGAGAACTCGGGCTAACAACCGTTGTGAAGATCAGTGTGATGATTGTACTTATGAGATACCCAATCCAATAGGAGCAGGAATCACGAACTTTTTCACGCTTATCTCTCAGCTAACTAAACTTTTGAATAGAAACACTGGTCAAGAGGAACGTTCAACCCCCCCTAAGAAAGAACATGTCGCTATTGAAAGCTTCATGAGACAAATGCCTCCTACTTTTAGTGGATCATCTGATCCCACGATCGCTGAACAATGGATCAACTCCATTGAGAAGATATTCTCCATCCTACAATGCTCTGAAAAAGAGAAGGTTCTCCTGGAAGCTTATCGTATGGAGGGTGAAGCTGATCAATGGTGGACGTTGATCAAAAATATGAAGCCTGAGGAAGAGATCGAGGCTTTGTAATGGAAGGTATTCCGCAAAATGTTTTTCGATAAATATTTTCCACGCACCCTCCGTCTTAAGATGAAAAGGGACTTCCTTTCCCTCAAGCAGAATGATGAGGAATCTGTGGGAGCGTACGAGGAAAACTTCACAAGGCTTGCACGATACGCTTCTGGATTTGTCGTTACCCCCGAATGCAAGGTTGACCGCTTCTTTGGTGGGCTGAAGCCTAGCTTGCAGAAAGCATTAGCGATCCGTGACTTCGACAGCTATGAGGAAATTGTCCGATGTGCCCTCAAGGTTGAAATGGAGATTGGAGAATCACAGGGGTATCATGGGGACAAGAAGCGGATGGTGGACTTCAATGCTGGTGGTCCGATGGATAAATACAACGGCATTAAGAAATTACAGCACCCCACTTGCCAAAAGTGTGGAAAGAAGCACCCTGGAAATTGCCTTAGGGGGACAAGAAAATGCTTCAAGTGTGGAAGAGAAGGGCACCTAGCTGTTAACTATCAGCACAAAGGACCCACGGCTGCGACAGAGGAGAGGAACGCTCCGTTCGAACCTCAACGCGTTGTTCAATGCTTCAAATGCAAAGAACTGGGTCATTTTGCGAATCAGTGCCCTAATCCAAGGGTTATCGGAGGCAATCAACAACCTCCAAGACAGCAAGGAAGATCTTTTGCCATCACTTCTGCCGAAGTGAACCCCGACAATGAAGTGGTGACAGGTACACTAGTTATTCATTCAAGAATAGCGAACGTACTTTTTGATTCAGGTTCTACGCATTCTTTTATATCTCAATAGTTTAGTAGAATAATCCCTACACCACCACAAATCATGGAAGTAAAGATGTCGGTGAGTACGGCAAATGGGGCAATCATTGCATCCCATGAGTATAAGTCCTCTCCTGTTATAATATGTGGATTGAATTTCCCGGCGAACCTCGTCATACTCCCTTTGGTATAATTTGATGCAATTCTTGGCATGGATTGGCTTTCCTTATATAGAGCAAACATAAATTGTCGGGAGAGGGAAATCACACTCCATATGGAGAATCGACCCCCAATTCTTTACAAGTGTCAGGAGGAAGATTAATCTCCTTTAGCTCCATCATCTCAAGCATGGATATTACTGCCTTATGAGCACGCATATCTGGCTCAGATGATTAAGTCCAAGGAAGAAACCACCCTTGAAGAAATGCCTATTGTGAGGGAATTCGCTGAAGTATTTCCCGAGGAACTTCCTGGTCTTCCTCCAAGAAGAGATGTTGAGTTCTCAATTGAACTTATACCTGGGGCGCTACCAATATCCAAGACTCCATATAGAATGGCTGTGGTTGAGCTTGAAGAACTGAAGAAACAACTACAGGAGAATCTGGATAAAGGGTTTATACGCCCAAGTGCATCACCATGGGGTGCACCAGTCCTCTTCGTCAAGAAGAAGGATGGGTCAATGCGGCTTTTCATCGATTATCGTGAACTTAACAAAATCACGATAAAGAACAAGTATCCTCTCCCAAGAATCGATGACTTTCTTGATCAGCTGCGTGGAGCACAATACTTCTCCAAGGTCGACTTGTGGTCGAGATATTATCAAGTAAGGGTGAAGAAGGAAGATATCCCCAAGAATGCTATTCGTACAAGGTACGGGCACTATGAATACATAGTAATTCCTTTAGGACTCACCAATGCTCCAGAAATATTCATGGACTTGATGAATAGAATCTTTAGATATTACCTAGTCAAATTTGTGGTAGTCTTTATAGATGATATTCTAATATACTCCAAAACCAAGGAGGACCATGAGGAGCATTTAAAAACTGTACTAGAGACATTGCGCAAGGAGAAGCTCTATGAAAAGTACAGAAAGTGTGAGTTTTGGTGGAAGGAAGTCTCATTCTTGGGTCATATCATCACAAGCAATGGGATATCTGTGGACCCCTCCAAAACAGATGCAATTGAGGGATGGCCGAGGAGAACATCAGTAACTGATATCCGTAGCTTCTTGGGGCTAGCTGGATATTATCGACGATTTGTGAGAAATTTCTCACGATTGTCCAACCCTCTTACTAAGCTAACTCGAAAGGGAGTAAAGTTTTCTTGGAGTGATGAATGCGAAGAAAGCTTCAAGGAGTTGAAAAGGAGGCTTATCACTGCACTCGTGCTCACTTTACCTACAAGTGGGGAGGTTTTTGTGGTATTCAGTGATGCTTCGAAGAAGGGCTTAGGATGTGTGCTGATGCAGAATGATAAAGTGATATCATATGCCTCAAGGCAGTTGAAAATCCATGAGAAAAACTATCCAACGCATGATCTGGAGTTGGCGGTGGTGATCTTTTCCTTGAAAATCTGGCGGCATTATCTCTATGGAGAGAAATGTGAGATATATACTGACCACAAGAGTCTTAAATATATATTCACATAGAAAGAGCATAACATGCGCCAGAGAAGATGGATATAGCTCATCAAGGATTATGACTGTTCAATACATTACCACCCTGGGAAGGCGAACAAGGTGGCGGATGCCCTAAGTAGAAAGGATCCAGCAATTCTATCAATGATGAGAATTGAGAAGGATCCAATCTTCTTAGACTTGATGAAGATGGACGTGGGAATCATGAAGAAGGGAACATCATCAATCCTTTCACAAATGATTTCTCAACAATCTGTTTTGGAAAGGTTAAAGGATTCTCAAAAGGATGATGCAGGAATCCAAGAAAAAGTGGAAGCTATCAAAAAGGGAAAATCCTCAGAGTTTATCGTTAATGAAGAAGGAATTGTGCGGTTTGGGAAAAGACTATGTGTTCCATCAAGTTCGGAACTGAAGAAGGAACTTTTGGATGATGCACATAGTTCAAATTTCTCTATTCACCCAGGGAGCACAAAGATGTATCGAGATCTCTGAGAAAACTTTTGGTGGGATAATATGAAGAAGGAGATCGCTGAATATACATCAAAGTGCCTAGTGTGTCAGCAAGTGAAGGCAGAGAGGCAGAAGTCTAAGGGGATGATGCAACCATTTCCCATACCAGAATGGAAATGGGAGAACATCACCATGGACTTCGTCACTGGACTTCCAAGGACATCCAAAGGCAACAATGCAATCTGGGTTGTTGTGGATCGTCTTACAAAGACTGCACACTTCATTGCTATTCGAGAGGATTTCTCTTTGGATCAACTGGCACAGATATATATCAGGGAAGTGGTACGGTTGCATGGTGTACCACTATCTATTGTGTCTGAATGAGATCCAAGATTTACCTCTATGTTTTGGAAGAGTCTTCAACATGCTCTGAATACTGAACTGAACTTCAGTACAGCCTATCATCCTCAAACTGATGGCCAATCCGAGCGGACTATCCAAACACTTGAGGATATGTTGAGAGCGTTCTCAATGGACATTAAAGTGGGAAGGGATCAAAATCTTCCTCTAGTTGAGTTCTCTTATAACAATAGTTTCCACTCGAGCATCCAAATGGCACCATATGAAGCCCTGTATGGGAAACGGTGTAGAACACCGGCATCTTGGGATGAGGTCGGTGAACGTAAGCTGCTTGGACCAGAAATGGTCGAAGAAATGGTGGAGAAGGTGAAAACCATTCAGCAGCATATCAAGGAATCCCAGAGTCGACAGAAGAGTTATGAAGATAATCGTCGACGAGACCTTGAGTTTAAAGTCGGAGACATGGTGTTTTTACGCATATCTCTGTGGAAGAAGGTCATGAGGTTTGGAAAGAAAGGGAAGTTAAGTCCAAGGTACATCGGCCCCTTCGAGATTCTTGATCGTGTTGGGGCTGTGGCCTATCGACTAGCACTTCCACCTACTATGGCCAAGGTGAACGATGTCTTCCATGTATCCCTCTTAAGAAAGTACATACCAGACTGTTCACATGTACTCTCTTCCGAGGTGGTACAATTAGAAGACGATATTTCTTATGAGGAGCAACCAGTGAAGATCTTAGATCGTAGAGAAAAAGTTCTACGAAATAAGACAATGCCCCTCGTCAAGGTGTTGTGGAGAAACGACAAGTTTGAAGAATCAACTTGGGAGTCGGAGGATATGATGAAGCTAAGTTACCCACATTTTTTTTAGTGTGGGAAAAGGAAAATTTCGAGGGCGAAATTTCATAAGGGGGGAATGTTGTAACGACCCAAAATTTCATTAATGGAAAATCCCTCTTGATTCAGTTAAATGTTTCTTTATGAAATTTTTTTTTATAAGATATCAACTTTTTTTAGTTTTACTTTAAGATTTGTGACAGTTACTTTTATAGCCGTTGACCAGTGATCATCTGGGTAGTTTAAATATAAGGCTTTAACAAACCAATTTTCTACTCAGACAAAGGAAGCGATGGCCTCATCCAGTAGAATTGCCCCTTACGAAGCCCATTTGTCGGAGCTCGGAAAAGAGGTGGCTTCTTTGGGCTTTTCCCTTGACCAAGCTCAAGCTGAGCTTCATCAAGTCAAGCTCGAACGTGATCGTCTACGAGAAAAATGGAAGTTGATAGAGATTACCAGTCGAGCGATGTTATCCGAGCAACCCCAAGAGTCTGTCACCATCGTACACCTTACCCTTAGGTCTTATGCAGCTATTTTAAGGGATTATGTAACAAATAAGTAGCACCATGTTCATGTACATTTTTTTTTGTTTTTGTATATAATAATGAATATAATTTCTAGTCATTTTTGATACGTTGTAATTACTTTTTAAAGTACAAATGGTGTTTTTAGTTATTATTTAATTAAGAATTATATTTTATTAAATTAAAGGATTTTTGAATTAAATAATATTTTAATAAAATATTATTATTAATATTAAATTAATTTTTATTAAATATAAATGATCTTATAATTTTATGAATGCAAGTAAAATTTTTATTAAGGTTTGAAAGCCGTTTCTGTCAAAACCCGTGAATTTTTTTATAAATGTCGGTTTTTATTTTAAAATTGAAAATTCACATATTTAGAAAATTATTTAGATAAAATAAATTTTATTTTTGGAATCAGGACGTCGAAATTATCCAACGGCGAATTTTTCATAATTTTCTGAGACAGTCAAATTTTTGGGTAAAAATTAAATACCATTTAAATATATAATGTGTTTTATGACATCATAATGACCCAATGGTGAGGTAATAAAATACCATAATCCTTATGTTCGGCCAATATATGTTTTATCATTAAAATAATGAGGTTTTGGGTTTTTTTACTCACTTTTCAAAGCATTAATGGAGCCCTCAAAACTTATTCAACACTTTGCCTTTTTAAATTAATTTCCATGGGAGTGTGACTCACCTCCACATAAGCAACCCTAATTTTTTAATAAGTTAGGACCTTGGACATGTAAAATATTTTTTTCCTCTTTCCTTTTCCAGAAACCATGGGCAAATACCATGGGATGGTTTGTGGTTTGGATTATTTTAATATAAGGGGTCCCAAACCTAAATAATAAAGAATTCTCTCACCTTTCCTATATAAACCCACCCTAGCTCCCACTTCCTCCTCACTCAATGCCCTTGAAGTTCGTCCAACATCTGCCCTACTCTCTCTAGAATCCTCTCAAGGTGCCCCAAGCTCTCAAGAAGCCTCTCACAAGCCTCTCTCTAGCCTTTGGAAGCACACTTCCAATTAAGGGGTTTTCTTCCTTTCTCATTTTTTTCAATTTTCTTTAAGTTGTATTTCCCTTTTTATTTCAATTATGAATGTTGGGGTATGGTTTCGCACCTCCCCCATACTGCCATATTTTTGTTTTAATGATGGGAGAACCCTTTCTCTCTCATTAAATGCCTCCCATGTACACCCGTTACAATGCCGAAATTCCGAAAGGAACTTCTCTCTCTTCTTTTACATTCAAGCAATACTTTTGTATCATGAATCTAAATTCCATTTCTATTGTTGGGAAATGTATATATATGATCTCCTTAATGTCCATTACATGTAAATATGATGAGGAACCCCTTTCTCTGTCATCAACCTTTTTTATGAATTCTTATGTCACGCCGTTACGCTGCCGAAATCGCAATGATTTTCTAAGCCAATGTCTTTGTGTAGTGAATACCATGCCCATTTCTCCATCAAGGGTATTCACCTTTATGCACATTTACATATTGATTATAAAGATTAATGTATGAATGCCACTTTCCTTTATCGTGGAAGAAATGATTATGTTTTATGAATCCATGTTTTATGATCCATGTGGCACACTTATGCATGAAATGAAATGTTTAAGAAGGGTGCGCCCTTTATAGCGCTCCAATGCATTGGGTAAAGTATAGTATCATGATACGTCATGTGAAATGAGTGTTGACTCATTCTAATTCAAGTGCAACGAGGGTTTACTCGTGCTTCAAGTGAAATGAGGGTTTACTCATGCTCCATGTGCAATGAGCCTTGGCTCATGCTAATTCAATGTTAAGTGTTATTGCCACATTTCCATGTTATGACTATCATGCTTTATCATGCCTTTATGTTAATGTTTCTATTATCCTCTATTGATATTCCAATTTCCTAACATGTATTTCACTCCTCATGTTAGTCATTTTTTACTCCCTTACTGGGCTTTATAGCTCACCCTTTTCTTATGCATGTCCTCAGGTTATCCCATGCAATGCTAAGTACGAAGGAATGTAGTGGTCATGTAAAGGAAGTTTTCAATAAAGATGTTGTATTTCAAGTTTAAAGTTTTTATGTAATGATACTGAGCCCCAAAGACACTAAACCTCTCGATCTTATTTGTTGTATCAAGTGATGTTTTTTGTAATAAAGCATGCTTAAGTTGTAATAAAAAGCAGGGTTGTCATAATAACTATAAAATATAAATATATTATATGTATTGAATGTTCGGTGCCAAAATCCAATAGTCTCCACCTCACAACAAAATAAACACCCCATCATTCTATGGAAACATCCTTATAAAGAAACTCCATTCTGCTACGACAAGATACCATTCATAAGGGTACAGATTTCCTATACATCATCACCTTACAAATGTGTCTAATGTGGACAAAACAAGGTGATTCTTTGTGAAATTACAAATCATCACCAACAAAATTTCCCTTTTGGGTGAAATGACACTCTTATAACTATGATGTTATTCTACCCAACACAACATTATATCCATGTGATCTATTTAAACTCAAATGAGACTCAAATAGACTAATGAACATATTTTTAATAAATACAAAATTTATTAGAAATCACACATCATGAATGAATTTAATATATAAATATTTCAAGAAATGACTCTAATTAATGGTTATCTAGACACCAGATAATTGGATTAAATAATATTTTTGAGAGATACCTAATTCCTCCCTATAAAAAAAATACTATTTTGATCACGTATTAATTTTATAAAAACCCACATATCACTATTTGTTAATTCAATTGATGTGGGGATTCATAAATAATCAATAATCATCATGTTCTTCAAGATATATGGTAAATTAAATACCCAATATATATTTAATGACCCTTATTCCCATGTTTGTTTTTTAGCATCATAAAAATATACTCAATTTTTTTCAAAATTTTAGAATTATTTTCAATTTTTAAAACTATCACAATCAATATATGTAATAGAATTTATAGTCTTTAACCCTTTAAAAGAAAGATAATATTATTATATATCCCTTTTGATGAAAAATATAAAGTAATAAAAGTGAATAAATAAGAAAATAGAGTATTATTTTTGAATAAAATGTACTCCCAACAAAACTCTAATATCTTATAGGGAATTAAAAATGAGGATATTTATTAATATATTAATGAAATGAATTTAAGTTGAAATATAATGTAATGAAAACCCCTAATAATTATCCTTATAATTTATAAATACAAATAATATACAAATATTCTTTTAAGATTAATATTTTACTAGATACATTTATACATTGATTATAATTTTCTTATTACACAAAAAAATCAATTAGTTTGAATCATTCTGAATTTTTTCTTTAAGATATAACCATATCCACATAAACTATTCTAACATTATACATTTTTTAATATATTAAGAATAGATTGATATATGATTGAGTGAATTTAACTAGGTATAATTGTTTGAAATGAACCTTAATGTAATAAGGATTTATCCTCCATTTGTATAATTAGTACTGCCATTATATCCAACTTAATCAACATTAGTAATTCCAAAAAACTAAAATAATATATTCTACTAAAAAACCAAAATAAGTAGTTACTTTAATGAATTTTTAATTTTAGAATCATTCAAATATATTAATGAAAAGTGTGATGTACTTTCAATAAATAATAAAATAATTTATTATACCTATAATAAATTGAAACACCTCTTTAACCACACTAAACTATTCTTCATTGATGTACTACTAACTCCCAATTTCTATAGCAATTTTGAAATATTAGGATTTGTTTTACCAAACATCTTGAAGAAAACATGAGAATACATTTCTTGACAGATAATAATATAAAATATTGTGAAGAGATCCTTCATGGCATCTAAGAGACCCAGGTTCAAAACTAGGCGGAGAAAAATTCCGGGGGTACATTAGTAGTTCTGTAGCAGTTACTATTCGGAACTATTCAGTGTTATAGAAGCCAGTACTATTCACGCGATTTGGGCCTTCGGTCCATCCTTTTGGGTCTACAGGTCTCATGTGCCTTCAGGATATCAAAGGCCCTCAATCCACAAGGCCTTTGGGCTATATAGAGCATGTAGTATCCCAATTCACATAGAACATGCCCTAGAAGAGGATCAGAGCAACAAGAGTAGCAGCCGCCAAAAGCAAAGCTAACTGTATTAAAGGAATGAGAGGGAATGGAAGCCGCCATCGGGACAAGGAACCGTTAATCTTTGTATGGGGAAATTCTAGAAAATAAGAAATGAATGGTGTTGATCTAGGTGATCAGTGACTTAGAAGCTGGGGAGGGGTAGTTCTAGTGGGTTGGGCCTACGGGTCATGTTATGGGCATGGTATGCCTCTAGGTCTTCGGGTCAGGTATTTCAGGTCAGTCGGCCCTTTTTGCTTGGGCCTACGGGTCATGTATGGGTTTTCCCATCAACCCATAAAAGGGGTATTATCCATAATAATGTAAAAAATAAGGCCTTCGGGCCATTCGGGTATATACCATGTTGTGAAAAGCACTCAAAACTGCATGAATAATTTCATATCATATATCATTAAAATGTTTAAGAGTGTTATCATAATGGATAAAATTCTTCACAATTCAACTCATTATTGTTGGTAAAAATAATTTTATTGAAATATATATTAAAAATGAGTGAAATTCTATTTTATCCAATTAAAAAATGATTTTAATCCACCTTTATATTCCTATATACCTTGCATGTGGTGCTTATTTTAGGCTATATAATAGATTATTAAATATTCACACCCTAGAAAAATCATTGTTTACATAAAAACCATATAGTTATTACATGTATAAATATTCATATTATTTAACATTTAAAGATGACTAATTTTCATAAATTTTGAAAATGTTTTCCTTACTCTGAGAAGCCATTATATGAAATATTTTTTTTAATTAATATATTATAACAGAACAAAAATTCTCATCAAAATCAATAACCTGGACTTGAAAAAATTCTTGTAAAACAACATGAATGGTTTTCCATTTTACTTCACTTCTCTCATTGAGTATATTTTTTAAAGAAAACTATTCCAAAATAATATTATTGTAGCTAGAATGTGACACTAACACCTATGATTCATTCCTCGTAAATAAATTCAGTCATTCCCCTATGACATTTATCTAATCCTCATAGTGTGAATACTCGTTAGCACTCTATTGTTACAATTTCAAATCTATGATTTTTTTAATATAATTTATCAAATTACACTACATTTGAATAGAATTTTGCCCGTCTTATTGAATTTCTATAGCTTCTACATAATTCATATATCTTGTGAATGTATTTTCTTATAACACATGGTTTCCATTTTTTTGGATAATTCATAATCTTTAGGACTATTTTGACAATCATACTATGATATTGGAATATTACTAATATTCATAACACCACTCATATAGGTTTATCAATATCATTAACAATGGAAGTGGATTTAGTGAAGAATTATTTTCCCCCCAAAATCACATTAATAAAAAATTACCAAATTGATTTTAGTTTTTATTTTAAGCTAATTATTCATGAAAATGAAATTAATACAAAATGTTCTTCGGTTATGTATTGAGTATCCAACCACATTAGAAGTAGAACGGTTTTCTAAATATATTTTAATAATTAATAGAGGATATAGATTCCCTTGGCTTCTACATTGGAATGATTCCTAAGGGAAAACGATGTACAGTAAATGAATGAATGAGCTGAATATCAATGAAAAATACTAGATGTGATGATGAATGAATTACAATGCATTCTACATAAGATTAATATAATATGAGTTTTTTATTCTATGAATAGCCATTAGATGTTATATAATCATTTCAAAATAATTATAGAGGATTATATTTTGAGTAACCATGAGTCATTAGAAATAAATCATTATAAACCTATACATGATGATTATGGGAAATATTTACTCAAAACAGTTTGATTAATTTTTGATTTATCTAAAAAAGCTATTGACATATATTACTAACCTATACGAAGATATTTTTTATATTTTATAGAGTTATTGTTAATGAAATTGATGGGTTTGAGAATTTTCCTTAATTTTCATTATATTGGGAAGTGTTTTTTAGTGATTAATAATGGATATAGATGAACTGGACAATCCCTGGATCAAAATGATTGAATTTTGTCCAAACATCCTTCATCATGATTCCATGTACATGACTGGAAACACACAAAAAATCTAGTGACTAGATAACATTATATAGCTAATGTATCCACATACATAAATATATGAATATATTAAGATTCATTTAAATGAGTAAAACTAAATATCTAAATTTCTTATGTATGTACTCCACATAGAAAAAAAAATCTTTTTTTGTATTAGAATTCTAGAAGCGCAAAAACACTCAAAGATTTATGTATCAAAATCTTGAGAATGTAGTTAAATGTTGTGTATCTGACTATGATATGTATACTCCAACATCATAAAGGAATTAAGAACCTTGCATAAAGAATTTTATATGTGAAAATAATGTGTGTTATAATCAAAATAATTGTTTTAAAATAAAAATATAATCGAAAAACTTCTGAATATGAAACATCAAGCATTAAGAAAATTGAGATACATTATAAAAATATCATTTCTTAGTGTGACTATTATTAACTAAATATAAAATTGGTAGGTATTAATATGATTACAGAAATTAAGAAAGAAAATAAAAATGGTTGTACTCAATTCATTAGAATTTCATAATTCAAATTATATAATAACAAAATTTAGGTATTTCATTTAATTCTCAAAATAATAATTTTTCTTTAAAAATGGATTTTACCAATTTTATTGAGAATAATTTAAAATTGATTTTTGGTAATTTTAAAAAAATTATATTTTCAATGTAATATACTTTTTTAAATAATAATAAAAATATTATTCCATGGTGATTAATATGGGTTTATTTAAATGATATAATTTTTAATGAATAGTGAAAAATATTTTAAACTTTATGAAACTCCATGATATAGATATCTTATTAATATTTTTTAACAATAGTAAAATAATTATGTATAATAATATGGTAAAAGTTTAATAATAAATAATTCAATAAAATTATATCATAATTAATTTTTTGATAAATATCAAAATCGTTTTCACTGCTTACATAGTTCATGAAAGGCCAAGATAAAGGAATGTTGGTGTTATAATGTAATATTTATGAAGGATGAGTCATTTAATTGTTTTAATATGATGTAGTAATTAGGATATTTATGGAGAAATATTACTTTTGGATTTTATAAAATAGTGGAATTATCCAAATCATGGTGTTATGCTTGCTCAATCCTAAAAGAATCAAAATAACATAATAAATAATTTTCACCAAATGGATTTTAGTTAATGAATTATTGAATGAATATAAAATCATATTTTTTACATATTTATTTTATTTTTTTGTGGTATGTGGTTTTTATTTTTTTTAATGAAATAATTACCTTAATAACCTATGTAATGTCGACAATGTTCCTTTACTGTAGAAGAAAATCAATTAAATGAATTTCAAAACACATAAAGTAATATGTTTTGGATGAGTAATTTTATATCACAAAATTTTATGACAAATAAAAAATATTATATTTTTTTTAATGTTTTATACTTGATTTCCATTTTTTTGTTATTTTCAATGTCAGATAACGTGAATAGTAATTCAAATGTAATTAAATGCATTTTAAGATAAATATATTTTATTAATTTATTTAAAAATCATAATTATTTTATAAATAGGAAATTTATGGTATTAAGGTGTTTATGATATCATCCATTTTCTGTTTATGGGAAAATTTTCAGATTTTGAGTAAAATTATATCACTTTATCACTGAAATGGTTATTACTTGGGTTATGGAATAATTTGGTCAACCAAGGTGTTAAACCAATATGAATGATTTAAAATGATATAAAAACTTATCATAATATTATTATATGATAATATTAATTCAAAATATTTATAATATTTAAATAAATTTTAGTTTGGAACAACGTTACCCAAGGTATACAAATATTATAATACGATATTTGACATGCTTCTACAAATTACATTAATTATTTTTTAAAATAATCAATGTTTTGTTAAATGATTTATTATTAATAAATAATTTATCCCCTTACAAGTGAATATTATTAAATTTATATTATAATACTTGGTAAATTTATGTGTCACTTTTAATTTTATAGTAACTTTTATTACCCAAAAATACTAAAAACATTTAAATCACAATAATCATTAAAAGGGATAATTTGGTATAAAACTAATATATTTTTATAAAAACATAAAAAAAAATTGTGATATTTTTTATGAAAGGATTTTGAGTCATAATAAAAAATTTTCCTAATATATAAATTTTTACCCATTTTTTTATTGAAATAAAATATATTAAATTTACAGTTTTTGAAATTCCAAGAGTACCTCACCAATCACTTTTAAAAGTTTTTTTATATCCTTATTTATTCATAACACATGAGTCATTTATCTCAAATATTTCCAATTTTCTATTAATAATACCTAGATATTATTCAGAGGTTTGGGTTTTCCTGAAATACCTTTCATAGGTTCAATAAAAAGGTATTTGAAGAAAATGTACTTAATAAGTTGTAATCATCTTTACTGACTCTTCAAAGATTATTTCTTCTTCTAACTCCACTAAATATATAGTAAAAGTTTATAAATACTAAACCCATTTTGATAAAGATAAAGATATTTTATTTTGATTTTTTTAATACTATTCTAATCTATTTTCCATTCTATAAGTAAAAAATATTGCTCTTCTGGACGATTAGATTATCATCTCACTATAGCTGTCTAATTTTTTTATCATTACCACATTACTTGGATGGTTATAAATATGTATATAAATAATACACATATTATGTTTATGATATAATTAGGAGTCTATAATTATACTATATTATTATACTTTTAACCCTTATACATATTAAAAATGATAACATTACTCGCATGTACATTTGGTATACACCTTCTACAAAATGATGTAATTTATTTTTCATGTTTTCCATTCCAGGATGATTTTAAATATTTATAAAATTAAAATTTATGATTTTTATTTTACCATTAAAATTCATTGGGTGATCTGGATAAAAGTTTAATAAATAATGAATAAAAAAACTCAAGGCAAACAATGTAGTTAACACCCGTAATAAAGAAAATGATTAAATATTTCTTTTAAATAGGTAATATAATGTTATGAAAGGATCATATATGGTATAATTAATTTATGTAGTTCTTTTATGTAATTATAATAACTATTAATTTATTATATATTAGGTTAAAATCATGTATGGTTAAATTCAATCATGAAGTAAGGGGTTTCTTAACTCTGTCTCATTTTTATGGGTTAAATCACTTCTAAAATGACTATATTATTCCAATATTATGTTTAAAAAATTTATTTATATAGTATCTGAACATTTCATTAGGGGTATTTACTTTTGTTACATTGAAACACTTCATTTATTAATTCTCCCTTCAACGTTATTATTTTGTAAGGTATTTTTTTTCAATTTCCACTCAATTGAGACATATTTGGTATTATGAACCAAATTTAATTTTTTTCTTATGTATATAATTCCTCAGTGATGTACTCAACATTAATAATTTCTTATTTAATTTGAAAAAAATTAAAATTAAAATTATTCATTCACATAGGTAAAACTTAAATTTTACAAAATAGGTAATAATTCATTTTACACTCTAATTTTTTATGATTTCATTTATTTTAATTAATGGATTTTTTTAATTTATAATTTAAAAACTGCATTGATTTTCATATCATATGGATATAGATGGATTTCCATATTATATTCAATATTTATCTTTTTTTGGAACGTGATTATTGTAAATAAATTATTTAAATAAAATATAACCTTATTTATATTTTAATTAGGCATATTAATATTTTATGACTATATTTGTCAGGATTTTGTTACAAAAGTTTTCATTATTTAATCAACTATTTTAATGAAGACATTTTATGTTTTTCTATATTTTTTAATCTATTTGAAAATAATACTTATAATTTTTTTCAAAGGTTCATTTTCAACATTCATTGTAGAAAGTCAAAGTTAATTTTTCCCTTAAACGTTTATGACCTTAAACAATATGCCTTATATCATAAAAAATTCACACTATTTATCTTATTCTATATGTTTTAAATGGTTAATTGAAATTTCCCAGTTTTTCTAAGAGTTATGGACCAATTATTTTTTATTTTAATTCTAATGGAAGACACTAATTTAAAGTCCTAATGATGATAAAGTGGTCTTGGGTGTGTTCGGGGCTCATGAGAATCCCAAATAATCAAATTTGGAAGAAAAAATTGGGCCGCACAGTTTCTCTAAATACTGCAGTTCCAGATAGTGGGGTACATGGGGTGAAAAGTTTGATTGAAACTGTGAAATACCAAGAGCACCATAATGTGGTTATATAGAGGGCTGGGACCTTTTTTCATAACATTCCCACAATTGGACAATATATGTGCCAAACTATATGAGGTACCCATTTAATGAAGAAATTGGATCACGATTGGTTGACGGGTTTTCAAACCATGTGCCCAAACAATCCACCCTTTTTTTGTTCTTGAAATTAACATTTTACACTATTTTTATATTTAATTCCCCCCTTAATTTTTCATTATCTATTATATTGGTTTTTATTACTTCTTTGATGTGTGGATCTACCATCTACATCCCCACAGGTTTCAAGATATCCCCGTCTTATGGGGACTAAATCTCCTGCCATCTGAAAAAATTCGAAGCTCTTGATAAGATCTATCATCTTCTACCTTATATTTAAAGGGCCCTCCATCATTTTGTTCACTATTTATGTGTGAATTTTTTCCAATTTTTAGGGCCTCGTGTGATTTCTCTAATTTCTCACATTTTAGATCGTTTCAAACACCGTTAACAGACAAGTGGAGTGCTAATAAATCAAGGTAGGTCGTATTTTTATTTTCCTCACATTTTTTCACATTTAAGATATTGTTCCACTATACCAAATGTTATATCCTTATGAAGACATCACAAATATTTTCGAAAACTAATTTACTAGAATCCTCATGTCGTATTTTACTATACCATATAACGAAAACCATCAACGATTTGTTCTTCTTGTCATTTCCCTCCCCTTTGGGTTCACCCACCTTTTAGTATATTTTTCCAATGATTTGAGTTATTAGACGTCATATTAGTTTCCCCTTGGTTAAATTAATTTAATCTTTAGTTGAATATGGTAAATTGGAATTCCTTGATGTTCCCATATTAACTTGTGGCTTATTCTTTATACAAAGTGGCTCAAACTTATTACTTATGCATGTTGATTTTATGCTTCATGATTGTGGCTTATGTCCTTGTTTATGATTAGTTACATTTTTAAATTCCATTAGACTCCATTATTATTGTATATACATATTCATTAGCTGGAACATTATGATTATTTTCTTCCTATTTTTTCTTATTCCTTGTGGCTGGTTCCTTGTGAAACTTCAATACCTTATTCTTATTGTTATAGTGGTTTTATTTACATTGGGATGCTCTTATGTCTTGTTTAAAATATAATATTTGAATCAATATTGATGAAATGTGAATAGTGTATTCTATGATATGTGAGTTGTTCCTTGTTATATATGCTGACCTACTATACGAAAAGGGAGAACATGACTCATGATTTATAGACATCATAGATGGACTCTCCATGTTCAGTTGGATTTACACGAATCATTAGGAGAAATACATTTTCATTCCATGTATGGGATCCCTAGAAATATTTTACATACTCATGAGTGACATTGGTTCCCTAGCGGAGAGTCCAAGGATAGACCCATTGGCATATGGTTATGCCATGAGTCAGGTGATACCCGGTCCCCCATGTGAGATTATTAGTACGGACTCAGATTCACCATGCCACGAGTATTACAAGGGATTTCAATATGGGTTGACATGGATAGACATGGTGGTATTGGTTCTATTGGATACACTTGTAGAGACCCCTGATATTCTTATATATTTCCTTGTACTATCTCACAACTATACCATTTTCCTGAACTAAATGATTGATATCTTGTTTCTTATGAGTTATTCTTATTTTTATTCTGAGCACACTATTATGATGACATGGGAATGTGACCACCATATAAAATAAGAAGCCTAGTTTATGTCTTCCCATGTTTCATTGTTTAGGATTTCCTTATTATACAAATTATGAAATGTACTGGTAACTCATTTGAGACATCTGGATTACATTGAATTAGTAATTATATATCAGGCATCCGATTAGGAACCCAAACCGAGTGACTATTTAGTTATTGAAATATTAAATAATTCCAATTCATTTTTTAAATACGGAAACTTATTTATTTATTTATTGAACAAGATAGATTTTCCTAGACATTGTGGGTTCTAGACTATAGTGATTTCTATATTATGCCATGCTAGGGCTGCCTTTGGTACCAAAGAAGACGTCATGGTTGAATGTATCAAAAAAGGGAATCATGTAGATTCTGAAGCTTTATTTATTTACAACATTATGATAGTGTATGAGATCGGAGGACCAGACCTATTCTTGAGATGGTATTTGAATTAGTTACTGTCCTTTTAATATTTTTTATATCATATAGTATATGTATGTATCTACCAGTCCGCATATACAATAATTTTTGTATATAATCATGATTATCACCATAATTGTGTTAATTATTGTTGTTCTAAATCCTACAATTATTGAGTTCTCTTTCATCATTTATTATTATTATTATTATGTTGTTGTTGTTGTTTCTATAGCCATAAGTTTCTTATTTATGCTTCTGACATTTACTATTTATTATTTGGTAATATAATCAATATTATCTATTAGAGAATATTCTATATATAAACACACATGAGGCCATAAAATCTTGTCGATAGACAATTTTTTTGGGGAGGAACATTTGTGGTCTTCTGGCCACTGTCTCAGGGAAATGTTGAGTAGGAACTAGGTTGGGATGCAACAAACTAGTATTAAAGCCTATTTTTTCTTTGCTTTACTATTTGGGTATTAGATACAAGACTAGGAGTTAAAAGAATATTGAAATGACACTTTTCATGGAAGTCACTAACCCTTACGTAGGGGAAACAAAAATTACTTCTGGTGTGAAATTGGAGTTATTGATTATTCCATTTAATGCTTATATGACTTCATCATTGGGTGGAACACCTATTTTTTGATGTTGTTGATATTGGTATAATTGAAATTATGATTACCTTCACCTAGGCATGATTAAATAAGGGTTGTCCAACACATGCATTACACTATACAACATAGGAATCAGAATGTCATGAATATTTCCATCACATATCAACATTTAGAATGAATTTAATATTTACCTTGTGCTTATTATGGTTATTTGACATTTACATGTATATGAATTTCTAATTAGACATTCCGAAACATGTTATTATTTTGATTAAGAGGATGAAAAATTTCATTTTAAAAGTAGTATGGGAATTTATAAATTGGAATGTTTATCAACCAAATTCAACATTATAAATAAAATTAAAATGAATTAATGAATTAAATTGAATACCACCATTAAATTTAAATAGTAAATTTATTTGAAAAATGTCGGACCATTACCTTGACCCAAAAAATGGATATGGGTAGTTGGTTGTAACTCATATGATCTTTCTACGTCATTTTTTGATCATCAATTCCTAGCTCTAGAAGTATGCAATTGGTTTTTTGTGACTCATGCATTCCTTGTACTTTACCTTATTAATAATTTTCTTGAACACTTTTCTTATATGTTATAAAACCAGTCTAAGGATTGTGATGGAAAATTTTAGAGCTAGTCCACAATCTCGTTCTCATGACAAACAAATTGTGAGTGAAAATAGGCACACTCTAGAGGTGGTGGGCCTAGAAAAACTCATGATACATTATCTTCTACCCCCAGAGAATCCTCCACTTGATATTCCACTAGGTGATGATGCTCTGTTCCATGATTGTTTTGTTATGTTCATAAAGTATATTTTTGGTTTTCCTGGGCCTACCTATGTTTTGGAAGAGATGATTCAAGACATTCATCATTAGTATATTACCACTCTCTCAAGGGATTGCAAACCTCATACTATATATTCATGAAAAAAGGTCATGATATCTACCATAGACTATAATGATATACCTCCATAGTAGACTGTCAATATATCTACTTACATGTTACATGATTCCACCCAAATTATTTGAGATTTGGTCTCTCAGACCGAGCTTCATCAATGCAGGGATTGGGAAGACTTCCATAAATCATTGTACAATAATTTTTTCCAATCGAAATTGAAGGGGGATCATGATAGAGAGTTTTTGAATCCATATCCAAACACTATGATTGTGATAATGTATTGTTATCAGTCCACTAATCTCTATAGTTTAACTCCATCGATGAACGATGATGATTTAATGACTATGAGGAATTTTGAGGATATGGTTGGGTGTGTTTTCTTCTCACAGGTGAATGTATTTTTATTGTATATAGTTAAATTTATCTTGAACCAGGTTCTAATAACATTATATAATATGATAGAAGATGGAAGTGTGATCTAGAGAGGATCAGTTTAGAGGAAGGGTGATAGTTCTTACGGTAATAGAAAAAATCATTTCGACAGTTCATGTCATGGAGGTTCTTGATATGGGACATGCACAAACAACCCTAAAGTGTATCCCTAATATAGAAGGCCAAGCCATAACAATCCCCAGTGAATGATAAACCCAATACTGTGAAAATATTGATGTGGGATGGGTCACCTTCTGTGCTTCTACCAATATTTTCATTCATCATCTTGTGAGGGGGGATATGTACTGACACATCTATCAAATAAAGATCCATGAGTTTGTGTCAGGCTAGGAGTTGGTCTTCTACTAGCCGATATGGATATGGGCGTTGTAATGTCCTAGAAATTCCATATAATTTTTTTTCTTATTACATGGAATCATTTCAAGACCGCAAAATCTGATGGCACACGATTCCAAGGCCCCAAGTGCCCGGAATGATCCGTCGATGTTTTGTTAAGTTTTAATTATCACTAGTAAGTAGGATTCTTGAAAATGTGGAATAACTCTTATACGGTAACTTGGACTAGAAATCCTACGGCACTGTTGCGTTTAGGATGCCGGGTTTACCCTAGGTGTGACTTATTTTGAGTCTGCATGGGCCTCCTATGACGAAACCCAAAATTGAAAAAACATAAATAAAATTATTAAATAAATTATTTTATTTTCCAAATGCTTATAGCTCACAAATAGTAAATCAGATTAAAAATCTAAGACCAATGTTGAACCTTTGAGGGTGTACACTCTTGAAGAACATTCTAACATTGGTCGGCGCGGACCACCAGGGAATGTTAGTTTTTTGGCCGTAAATAAAATAATTAAATGACAATTATTTTATTGTAAAATTCATAACATCTAAATGGTAACTCGGATTAAAAATATGAGAGTATTGTTGGGCTCGTTGGCACGTGTATCACATACACAGAGCCTATCCTTGATCAGTTCTGGTCATGGGTGACTATTATTATTTTGATGAACTTTTTTTGGGTACGTTTAGTAAACACATGAGCAGCATTATATATCATTTGAACCAATGCTCAGAATTGAAATCTGATGGAACTGTCAAAATCACATAACTGATATTCTCTTAAGAATACCTTCCCCTATACCATTGTAGGTTGAGGGTAAAATTTAGCTTTCGTGAATTTCGTGGGAGAGTTAAAAGAATAAAAATAAAATAAATAAAAACTTTTTAAACCTCCCATTTTGAAGGTGTAGTGGTGGGGACCAACCGAGCTAGTGAACCCCCAAAATTGAATTCTTAATGGTGGGGACCACCCAACACTTGAACTCCCTCTTTAATGGGGGAGGTGACTTTTGGTTTCCTCTAAACACATTATGCCATCCTCATCATAATTAATGGAAAACATTAATTAAAAAAGTTGGCTATTCTTTTATTGTGTTGGGGGAAAATCATTAGTTGAGGGTTGGAAAGGGGTTGTCAAAGGGTTGCAAAAGCCTTTTATAATTTGAAGGAACTCTTATTCTCCAACCAAGAATGCTTCTCCCACAATGAACGTCTATCCAATGAAGAATGGGGGACCGACCCTAAGCCTGGATTAGAAGCACCTTGCAGAATCAATTAACACCGACCCTTCAATAACTACGTCTTCTTCCTCACACGTCCTCCTATGGAACCTTCAAGTTAGGGTTTTTTTTGAATACCCCCTTACCTGTTCTTGACATTCTTCATCATTCAAGAATTATTGAGCTTCTTTCTACCACCCTAACGTAGAGGGTGCGGGTTAAACAAAAATTTCTTGACCTCTCCGCAATCCTTTGAGGTTTTTGATGTGTTCTTCACGATGGAGAAGGACGGTGACTGGTGCCAGAAATTGGCACCGGTGGGACTCAGGAGTGGTGGCCGGCACCATGGCCGGCCGCGAAGATGGCGGTGGCCCAACCGTGCCGCCGGAGAGGATCTGCGTCCTATCAGCCATGGCGGAGAAAGGGTGGTGTCTGGGACTCTGGCCAGCTGTACGAATGGGAAAGAGGCACATGTCTGCACTGCCCGACATGTTGGAGTTGTGACCTTGTGTCGCGGTAGCGGGAGGAGGGCGGTCGATGAAGGCATGACACATGACCGCGCCGCACGGAGCAGGGGGATGACCTACCATTGTAGGCCGCCGCACAATGCGCCACTGCACTGAGGGCCACCACACACCGCGAGTTGGGTCGGCCCAGGCCAGGTCGGGCCGGGACAGACAGGACCCAGACCAACTTTGACCCATTTCTTTCTTCCAGTCATATCATGGACTACAGGTGTTCGTTTGGCGAACCATCTATGGTTCCATAAACATTGGATCGATATGGTCCTTTGGGTATAACCTACTTAGGTTTTGGAAGATATTGGGTTATGGCCGCGTTGGATTGAACAAGAATCCAACAAATCTCTCAAGACTAAAATGACAATAACTTAAAGACAAGGCATCTTATTGACACACCGTATGTTGCGTTGAGACCCATTTTATGTGGATGTCATTTGGGATACTTATTTTTGGGATTTTTTTGAATTTGTATTATCGAAAGTTGGATTGAGTAGCAGAACATCTTATAATCAAGCAAGCTTAACGAGGGATCCCTGTAGCATGTTGTAACATTAGAAAGGGATACTATGTGGGTCTGTGCTTTGGGATCCGTCACCGGTCTATGTTCGATAGTCTCAGTTGGGTCCACTCTAGGAATCCATATGGGACTACTCTAGGATCCTAACTGGGACTGATTTACTAGGATCCTATATGGGTCTGATCATGTACTACGATCTTATGTGGGTATGATGATTTAGGATCATCTGTGGGTTTGATGATTTAGGATCCTATGTGGGTCTACCTCTTAATAGAGTAAGATGATTCAGTAGTTACATCTAGTTATATCTATTACTATACCTATCTTATACCTAGTGTGAGTTGAGTACTTACCTTCATGGTGATAACTTTGTGGTATTCTTCAACGTGGCATACCTGTGTGGTCATACCTTCAGGGTGATACCATTGTGGTATTCTTCTATGTGTCATATCTGGGCGGTACATACCTTCATGGTGAAACCATTGTTGTATTTTTTGTGTGGTTTACATGTGTGGTACATTCCTTCGTGGTGATACCTTTGTGGTATTCACATGTGTGGCTAACCTGTGTGGTACATACCTTCGTGGTGATAATTTTTGTGGTATTCTTTTGTGTGGTGTACCTATGTGTAACTTTCCTTCATTGTTATACCTTTGTTTTATTCTTTTTTATGGCATACCTATGTGTTACTTTCCTTCGTGGTGATACCTTTGTGGTATTCTTTGGTGTGGCATACCTATGTGGTACATTCCTTTGTGGTAATACCTTGGGGATATTCTACTCTTTGGAGAACCTGTGTGGTACTTTTCTTCGTGGTGATACCATTGTGGTATTCGTCTGTGGGGCATTGTATTTGTGGTGTATATCTTTGTGGTGTTACCTTTGTGGGATTATTTCCTTCATGGAATATTAGAGCTTCGGGATAATGATTTGGGCCTTGGGATTCCACATGAATGAGATGATTATACATAATAACATAGGTTTATGCGTGAGCATATACCTAAGTAGGGTTGGCTGTTGTTTCCATGCTTTGTGGTTTATCCTTTATAGATTTTGGGAGACCTCCAGGGGTCTCATGATCCATACTGAGTATCGTTATACTCAGCCCTAAATGGGATACACCCATACAGTGTTTGGCTTGGTGTAAATGATAGATGACACTGACTACAGATGAGAAGACTAGGACTGGAGGTAGCTAGGAGGTGGACATTAGGTGAGGCGTACCACGAAGACAATCGTTTGGGAGATGTAGCTACCCTTCCGGTAGGATCCTTTGCAGTAGTTCACATGAGCTATTTTAGTTTACTTATAGTTTTCAGTTTTCTTGTACTTTCTAGTTGGACTTGTATTCTGGCCCATTTTTTTATTATGTACAAACACTTTTTACCATACATTTTACATGTGATCGTATCTTTCTATGTTCTTGGTTGTTTGTGTGTATACAAGTTATAAAGGAAATGCCTTCCCAGTTTTAGGGAATACGTCTTTCAGTTCTTGTCGCCATCCCCTGGCCTATGGAAGGCAGGCTTAGGGTAGTCACGAAACGGGCCTTAGGGGACAGGTCGTGACAAATTGGTTTCATAGTTGTTCGGTTATACCATAGAACATTGTACTATAATCGTTTTAATGAAAATAGTGTTATGCGTAATGAGTGTGGTAATCAGTTTAGGGATTCCAGTGTTGGTGCTGCAGTCGACATATCCATACACCAGGACCCTGAATCTTGATTTCCAACTCTGCATATGAAAACACTGATTGCATGTGTTTTCAAAAGTTTTCTTTTCAACTTCCTTGAGTCAGCTCACCAGGTATAACTTAATGACCGTGATGCACTTTTTCCTTATCAGGATTCGGTTATGCAGATAGACAGCTAGGATTCTTGAAAGAGTATACAATGATGACCCACCGAGCGACGAGTCTCTGGTGTAGGGACCTCTTACTATTTTTTCACCTTCGAGTGGTGTACCAGTAGCACCATCACCCATTGGGAAGTAGATACCACCAGCCACACGGGAGGATGGTGCACGCTAACTGAGCGTGTTGCATGAGTTTCAGTAGTAGAGGCCTCAAAGTGTTTAAGGTGAGACTGATTCCCAGGTAGCTGAGGGCTGACTAGAGGTAGTTTCTAGAGTTTTCCGCCTAGTTGAGACACCATTAGATCATATTGTGATCTTATCTACTAGTCATTTCCAGTGAGTGACCATGAGGTTGGTCATCATAGTGATGAGGCTTTAGTACTTGGACCATTGCCCGAGATGGTACCTTCGGGTAGTGTGTCATCTATATCACTTCACGTTGGTTAGCTGTTACAACCAGGGTACCAGTAGAGGACACAAATAGGCTTAGTGTCTTACATGTGATTCTACATCAGATACTGCTCCGGTTCTGAGGTGAGCCTGACACACTAGCTGCTAAGGACTGGCTTGAGGAGGTGGATGAGAGTTCTATAGAGCTTGTAAAAATTCGGTAGGATGACATGCCGTTAGTTGAGTATTCATCGATTCGTACCAATCATTCCTGGTACTCGATTAATAAGATAGGATCAGTGCTTCAGGGCTCGGAATTTCGAGCATAGTGCGTTTAAGAACATCTGATCCATCACTATTCCTCTATGAATTCCTAATTATGTTGGGGTGGTATAGATTACCTTTGTGGTTGAATCTTCTTTGGATGAGAGGATATAGCCGGTGAATGTTAGTAGTGGGAAAATCGGAAACTGGCACCAGTATCAGAGACATGGGCGTGTCAAAATGTTTCGGGAAAAATAAGTGTTATGGACAGATGAATCTACAGGGCAGCAGACAAGGAAATAGAGTTAGCAGAGCAGCATGATGTGGTTTACTTTTCAACATGTTACAACCCCCCCCCCTTTTGTGTACCCCACCAAGCTCATGTAGTGGAGGACAGAGGAAGGGAGTAGCTGCATGCAGTCATGAAGTGAGACCCAAGGGATCTAGGAATGATTCGAGGTAAGGTCTGTGTCCACTACTAGTTGTTGTATATATAGACATAGGTACCGATCATTCCTTGTTTCAATGAATCTTGTTCTAGACCTAGAGTTTCCAGTTAAGCCATTGACTTGACCCTCTATTCTGGAGATACCTTTGGGAGGAGACTCGATAATCACACTTACGCCGATGGTGTGATCTGACCCTTGAGGCAAGAGTTTCGTCTAGAATCTTTGGGTGGTAGCGTCGAGGCCTTACGACGTTAGTTTGGGTTTGGAAAGGGACAACCAAATTTCATACCCATATTGACTGTATTAGGCACAATGTTTGTGGTTTTTCTACAACATTAGGATGACGTTTTCCTTAATCAGTGAAAAAGGAAACCCCGGCAGCACAGGATAAAATAAGGCATAGGTGGGTGCATCCAGTCACTAATGAGTCGGCCAGCCTTACCCTCGTGGCAGTAAGAGTTTTTAGTTTTTAGTTCCCAATATAGTGACTATAGTTCCTCCAAGACTATGACATTGAGATAATCTATACTCCTATAAAGGGGAACATGGCAGCAGATGCACTTACCAGGAGGTCTGGCCTGCAGCTGCTGAGTGAGGCGACAGAGCAACTAGCATCTTTTTAGATATCATATTTGGATCAAAATGGAGAATCTTATCTTCAATCAATAATATTCACTCCCCCACTTCTTCAGCGAGTCAAGGAGGCACAACGTGGGGACACTAACTACGAGGCTCGACGTGTTCAGATATCCACAGTGCGACAACCTGATGGATTTTCTGAAGATGGGGAGTACCTCATCACTTTCAGAGGACATACTGTTGTACCAGTGGTGATACATGAGGAATGGTTGAGGGGGTTCCATATGTCCCCTCTAGCGGTACATCCTGGTGTTTAGAAGATGTAATGGGATCTATGACGTCAGTACTGATGGCCCGGGATGAAGGAAGCAGTGGAATAGTTTGCATCACGATGTCTCACTTATCAGCAAGTGAGGACTACCCAGAGTTGGCAGAAGTCTTTTTCCGACAAGAAACAGAAACCCTTCGAGTTCTAGGAGGGGGACCATATATTATTGCGAGTCTCTCCTCGACAGAGACTATGAAGAATTAGCCGAGGCGGCAAGATATCACTGAGGTGTATTGGTCCTTTTCTGATACATTGGAGGATAGGTGAGGTAGCATACTTCTTGGCTCTTCCACTGTAGTTAGAGAGGGTGCACGACGTCTTCCATGTATCCCAGCTAAGGAGATACACACACGGCCAACACTACATCAGCGACCACTACAAGATGGACATTGATGATTGGGTGATGTTTGCAGAGGTTCAAGTAGAGATCGAGGATCGACAGTAGTGAGTCCTTCGTGGGTGTTCGATACCTCTGGTGTACTTTTGTTGGCTGCACGAGAAACTCCAGGAGAGAACATGGAAGTGGGAGGCCCAAATTATTGCTCAGTACCCTATTTTGGTTATTTCAATTTTATTGTGGCTTTCGAGGACGTATTTCCCTAAAGTGAGGAGAATGTAATGTCCCAGAAATTCGGTATATTTTTTTTATTATATATAATTATTACAACACTCTGAATCTAATAGTTCTCTATTCTGAGGCTCGGAGTTCCTGGAATGATCCGTCGAAATTTGGATAAGTTTTAATTAGCGGGCATAAGCAGTTTTCCTGAAAATTTAGAATAAATCATAAAAAGTAACTCAAATTAGAAATCTGAGGGAACTGTTGCGTTCAGTATGGTGGGTTTACCCTAGGTGTGACTTATGTTTTGTCAGTGTGGACCACCTTTGAGAATAACCAAAAATGGAATAATAATAAATTAAATAAATAAATAAATTATTTTATTTTTTAAATGATTATAAATCCCAAATGGTAACTCAGATTGAAAATCCAAAAACCCCATTGAACTCGTGAGGGTATACTCTATTGAGAAAGCTACTGACATTGGTTGGTGCAGGAAACCATTGAAATTATGTTTTCTGGCTCTAAATAACATAATTAAATGACAATTATTTTATTGTAAACTTCCTAACTTCTAAACGGTAACTCAGACTGAAAATCCGAGAGTACCTGCGGGTTCATTAGGGCGTGTTTCACTTAAACAAAGCCTAACCATGAATGTCCCGTGTCATGGATGACTATTATAATGTTTCTAAACTTTTTTTTGAGTAAGTTCAATAAACGCACGAGCGACATTATATAAATTTTTAACTAGTGGTCAAAATTGAAATTTGAGGGAACCTTTGAACTCATAGTGTCGATATTTTTTAAGGATACATTCATCTTGACCATAGTAGGTCGAGGGTGATAGTTATTTTTCTTGAATTTCATGGGATAGTTAAAAGAATAAAAATAAAATAAAGAATAACTTTATAAAAAACCTTCCATTTTGAATGTGCAGTGGTGGGGACCACCCGAGCTAGGAAACCCCCCAAATTGAATTCTTAAAGGTGGGTACCACCTAAATCTTGAACTCCCTCTCTAATGAGAGAGGTGACTTTTGGTTTCCTCTATATTAATTACGCCACCCTCATCATAATTAATGGAAGACATTAATTTAATAAGTTTGATATTATTTTATAGGTTTCAAAAAAAATATTTGGAAAAGGCATTTCAAAGGGTTGGAAAATCCTTAGATAATTTGGAGCAAGTATTATTCTTCAACGAATAATGTTTCTCCAATGAATAACATCTATCCAACGAAGAATGGGGAATGGACCCCGTACCTTGATCGAAAGCGCGTTGTGGAAAAAACGAACACTGGATCTTCAATGACATTGTCTACTCCCTCGCACCACTTCCTACAGAACCTTCATGGTAGGGTTTTTTGTTTTTAATACCCCCTTACCCATGCATGAATTTCATTGTGATTCAAGAATTTTCAAATCGCCTGCTACCGTCTTAACGGGGAGGGTGCGGGTCAAACAAAAATGGATCGATCTCTCTGCAATCATTTGAGGTTTTTGATGTGTTCATCACAATAGAGGAGGATGGAGACCGGTGCCAGTGTTTGGAACCAGTGGGACTCTGGAGTGGCAGCTAGTTCCACGGTCGGCTACAAAAACGATGATGGTGAAACTGTGCTACAAGAGAAGAGACGGTTCCTGTCAGCTATGGTAGAGCAAGGGTGGCGGCTTGCACTCTGCTCAGCCACCCGAAGGGGACGGCGGAACGCATCCGCGTCACCCTACGTGCAGGAGAGGTGGCCTTGTGACGAGGCACCAAGAGAAGGGCGGCCGACTTGCTGTCTTCCATTGTAAAAGGCACGGTGTGCAACTGCGTCTCACGGAGGAGGGGGTGGGCCACCGCACCGTGGGCTACTGCACCGCAGGTCACTGCACTACGAGCCCAGTGGGTTTCCGCACCATGAGCCCAGCGGGCCGAGCCAGACCCAGCAGCCTTTTCAGACCCAGAAGGTCGGGTCGGACACAAGGCCAGTCCCTGGATGGGCCGGGTCGACCCGAAATGGGTCGGGTCGGCACAGGCCGGTCAGGCCGGGTCGGACCAGACCCGGACCAAATTCGACCCTTTTCATTCTTTCAGCCACATTGTGAGCTACGAGTGTCCGTTTGATGAACCATATATGGAACCAAATACCTAGGATCGAGATGGTCATTTTGGTATACCCCACATGGGTTTTGGATAAATTTGGGGAATGGATGGGATGGATTGAACACAAATCCAATCGAGTCCTTGGGAATAAAAGGCCAAAAACATATAGACAAGACGTCTGATTGACGCACAGTCTATTGCATTGAGACCCCTATTACATGGTGTTCCTTTGGGATAAATTATCATGGAACTTCATGTTCGTTGAGGTATCGACCTATGTCTTGAAGAGCAGACCCTCTCGGAATCAAGCAAGCTTAGTGAGGGAACCCTATAGCGGACTGTAACATGAGAAAGAGATGCTTTGTGGGTCTGTGCTTTGGGATCCTTAGTGGGTCTGTGTTCAAGAGTCTCTCTTGAGTTAGATCTAGTAATCCATGAGGGACTACTCTAGGATCCTATGTGGGACATCTATACTAGGATCATATGTGGGTCAGATGATGTACTAGGATCCTATATGGGGCTAATGATTTAGGATCCTACGTGGGTCTGATGATTTAGAATCCTATGTGGGTATGCCTCTTAACAGAGTAAGATGATTTAGTAGTTACATCTAATCATCTATATTACTGTACCTATGTTATACCTAGTGTGAGCTGAGTTCTTACCTTCATTGTGATAACATTGTGGTATTCTTCTGTTTGGCGTACCTATGTGGTACTTACGATCATGGTGATACCATTGTGGTATTCTTCTATGTGGCATACTTGGGTGGTACATACCTTCGTGGTGAAAATTTTGTGGTATTATTCTTTGTGGTATACCTCTGTGGTACTTTAATTTGTGTTGATACATTTGTGGTATTCTTCTATGTGGTGTACCTGTATGTTACTTACCGTCTTGGTGATACAATTGTGGTATTTTTCTATGTGGAATACCTGTTTGGTACTTTTCATCATGGTGATATCTTGGAGGTATTCTTCTGTGTGGCGTACCCATGTGGTACTTTCCTTTGTGGTGATACCTTTGTGGTATTCTTCTGTGTGGCATACCTGTGTGGTACTTTCGTTCGTGGTAATACCTTGGTGGTATTCGTTTCTGTGGAGAACTTGTGTAGTAATTTTCATCGAGATGATACCTTTTTTTCATTCTTCTGTGTGGCATTATCTTTTTGGTACTTACCTTTTTGGTGTTACTTTCATGGCATATTTTCCTTCGTTGAATAGTTTAGCTTTGGGATAATGAGTTGGGCCTTGTGTCTCCTCTTATTTGAGATGAGTATACTTAATAACATAGGAATATGTATGGGAATATACCTAACAATGGTTGAAAATGGTTTCCATGTTTTGTGGCTTATCCATTGAGGATTTTGGGAGACTTTAGGGGTCTCGAGGTCCCTACTGAGTATCGATATACTCACCCCTGCATGGAATATGCCCACACCGTGTTGTGTTTAGTGTCGACGACGAACAATGATGACTACAGATGAGATTACCAGGACTAGAGGTAGATCAAATACAGACATTAGGAGAGGTGTACCACAGAAACGACTGTTTGAGAGCTACACCTACCCTTCAGGTGGGATCCTTGGTGGAAGTTCACATGACCTATTTCATTTTACTTGTACTTTTTAGTTTTCTTGACCTTTTCAGTTGGGCTTGTATTCTAGACCATTTTTCTTTCTGTACAAAATCTTTTTACTAAGTAGTTTACTTGTGATCGTATCTTGCTCTATTCTTGGTTGTGTGTGTTTATACGGGTAATAAAGGCAATTCGTTCCTCGTTTTGGGGAATACGCCTTTCGGTGCTAGTCGCCAGCCCCTGGGCTATGGAAGGCGGGCAAGGGGTAGTCATGACATGGGCCATGGGGGAGGGGTCATGACAGTCATAGTGGTCATTGCTATGGATGCCAGGCCCCATAAAAAAAACATCTCCAAATAGAATCTAATTACTATAGTCGAGAAGAATCTTTGGGATATGGTTCATGCCATATCTTTGTAGTGCAACCCAAAATCGAGGAGTAGAGTCCATGTCCATCATCACATAGAGGTACTATTCTGATAACATCTACACTATTATATTCCATGATTGATATAGGTGCATCAAAATAATTTATATATTAAGTATTTATTGAATTTAGGGGACTTTTAATTTTGTACTTCGATAGTTTCATGTCTCTCGACACACCATTGGGATTCATAAGAGAGGGAATAAGCCAGTTTCAGGATTTCCCTGCTCAAACAGGTCAATGCTGTTTCTTCTGGAGTATCTTCTTCCTTGAAATGAACTGATTTGACACCAATCTTAGTATTGGATCAATTGTGCATTGTCATGAATAAGTGTATTGTTATCGTGGTCAAGGTTCTCTCACATATCTTTAGGGAAACATGTATATCATTAACATCCAGTTACCTTGTTCATGTACATTTCCATTTTCTATGTTCCATCCAGGTTTCAAAAATCCTTTTATGTGATTTTATTGGGTTTACTGCAGGCTGATGAGAATGTACACATTGTGTACTTGAAGTACACGACGTGTACTTGTTACTAGTTGAATGTTGAGGATTGAGAGATCACGTCGTGAACTGGGGGATCATGTCATGATCTGGTACACATCATGTAGATGAGGTACATGTTGTGTAGGGGATAAATATAGTTTTTTCAACATGAGGCAATGAGTTTTTCAAAGTAACTAATCCAGTGGGTCAGACACGTCGCGACCAAGGTGTACACGTCATCACCCGACCTATAGCCAGGTTTAATTCATGCATTTTTAGTTTCGTTCAGCCTTTTTTCTCCCTAAATTATTGGATATCAACCCTAAACGTATCCTAGGTTATTTTCAGACGTGTCTCACCTTCCAGATCGATCTGATCAGTGTCGTTTCATTATTTCTTCTATAGTTCATATCTCTAGGTAAGTGTTCTTCCGGGTTCATCATTATAGTTGGTCATGGTATGGCCCTTGCATTGTGTTATTGGATCCTTTAATTTAATTTGGTGAATATTTTTCGTCAACTTCTAGATCTGTTGTGATATCTCATTCTGGGGGCCTTTTTCATTTGTTGGTCATGTTGCAACAAGTGTTATTCTTCGAGGTATGTGGGTTTCCCCTATTCCACTGACTTTTTATGTTTATATTTGAATCTATGTTATCATGGATTGGATTCATGGGTCTCCATTGGTGTTTTTTTGTTTCGTTCTTGGTTTTGGATCCCGTTTCATGTGTGTATGACCCATACATTGAGTTTGGTGGTTCCATCTCTAGCCTATGATAATAAAACTGCTAGTTTTTCATTTCAATTTTCTTTTGAAATAGATTTATGAAATTTGGATGATTGTGTGTGTGTGTATTGTAAAAGGTTTTTAAAGGAAAATGGGGTTTCCTTGATTTTTATAAATGGATTATAAATGGTTTTGAATTGTTTTGAAGACATGGAAATAGGTTTTTGAAAAATAGAACATGCGTTACCTTTGGTACTTAGGTGGAAGGTTTAGCTTGGGGCCATAATCCATTTCATTGTGATTAATAAAGGGGGTTTTCTTGGTTCATTCCTATGTTTCCAAAGTCTATTGTTATAGGTGATTGATATTGAAATTGTTAGTGGTTTACTTAATGTATTCCTATGCTTCCTAGGCTTGTTGTTCTAGGATCAGTTTTGTGCAGTTGTTTTTTTTTGTACCAGTAGTCTGCAGCCTATAATTATAGTATTCATTGTTGTTGTGACACATGTGATTTAGTTTTTTATTTCCGGGCTTTATAAGTTCTTCTTTATATGTATGTTGATTCATGTGAAAAATGAAATGGAAACATTTCATTGGAACTGTTATACCTGCATTTCATTAGAACAGGAAAAAGGGAAATTTTCCATGTTTTCTATAAAATGACTTTACTTCAAATCATATCATGTTTTTTTTAAATGATATTATAGGATTTTTTTACACTGAAATGTATTATAGAACACCTGGGTCGGATCCTATTGGGCATGTTATCTCACACCTTGCACACTATTATGGTGGTTCTTAGAAATTTTTTTGTATTTAAGAGCAGGGAAATGTAAGGCGTTGTAGGGAGGCAACAAGGTTCATGTCAGCCGGGATGGGTATCTAGTGGTGATATGGTTGCAGTTTACCCATTGCATCATTGGAGTAGCTATTTTGTTATGAGTCCTTTGCAGTTTGACCCGTCTTTTACATTTTAGATACTGTTATAGTTATTCTATTTCCATTGTTTTCCATACAGTTATGGTATATATATTTTTTTAGTATTCTCTTGTTACCTTTTTTTCTCTATATATGTATTCCAGGTGGATGTTCAGGTTGGGGGAAATTTATCCCTCGGTTTTGTCGTTTGATGACTGGGGGCTTGTCGCCAACACATAGGGATCAATATTTCCCTTCATTTATGTGACAAATCAGGTAGGGTGTCGGGATTGAGGGTAACTCAGGTCGATTCGTTATAGTTTGGTATCAGAGGGTGGCTTGTCTTAAAAAATATTTTTCTTAAGTTATTTTTTTCACATGAGATTGGATTTTCAGGACTTTGGAGGTAGGTTGCGATATGTTTCTTGTCCAGATCTTGTCATAATGAGAATCAAGTTATCATGGGTTATTGGGATATGTTTCTCGTGTGTTGGATTTTATCTTTTAAGATCCAAGTCTTTCTTATGGGTTTTCTAGATTGAGTTGAGATTTTTTCAATTTCTAATCATTCTTATGTTTTTGTGTGTAGTTGTATGCCTCTTAGACGTCTTCCACAGGTTCCTCAAGAGTCTGTAGCTGATGGTCCTCCCAGAAATCCATGTATGGATCAGAATAGTATCGATACTATCATAATATCAGTCTGTGCTATTGAGTAGGATGTTCCAAGAGTTCAGAATGATGTTGGTGATGTACATCCAGGAGCTGGAGGAGAAAGAGATCAATCGAAGGAGATCTTTGCTGAGAAGACACCATCTTTTACATAGATTACTGATCCTCAAGAGGTATAGATTGGCAGGATAAGATCAATCAAATATTTATCTTCATGGAGACACCTTAGAATATCATGTTGAAGTGTGAAACATTCAGAATCGGGGGTTCCTGCAAGTGTTTGTGGGACACTATGGTCCATGAAGAACAACATGTGGGCTTGGATTAGAAGGGTTTCTAGACCCTATTTTTTCAGTAGTTTTTTTGATTCTTTGATGTAGGAAAAATTTCTGGATAACATATCTTTGCAGTAGGGAGATCTTTCAGTGTCGGCATACACCAACTGTTTTCCCGAGCTTGTGCATTTTTCTCTGGACATGGTAAAGAATGACGAGATGAAGGCACAAAAGGACCTATAGTGTTTGCAACCGAATATTCAATCCTATCTGTTCATGTTGAATATTTTTACCTATAAAAAAGTGGTAGACATAGAAATGATGGCAGAGATTTACATTGCATGAAAATGCATCTTTATCGTATCTTCTTTTCTGATAGGTTATAGATTCAGTGCCAAGCATGGGAAGAAGAGAATGTTGTAGGACCATCACAGAAGTGGTGTTGGTGGGTCTCAGCAGCAAGCCTCCTCCTCAACGACCATTGAAGAAGGCAATGTGTCTACTATATTCTCTTAGTGTGTAAATATAGGACACACTAGAGGTTCTTGTCCTATGCCTACAAGGATGTGCAATAGTGGTGGATGTGTTGGTTATGTGCAATGTTTCTGTAAGGTGATGAATATGCCCTGTTATGGTCAAGGTTTGTCAACTCCAATGGATATTGAGGTACGATCAGAAGCATCAAAGACTAAAAAGCTCCATGTACATGCCTCATGAGTGACTCATTTAAACACATTATCTTATTATCCAAAGCATTTTGATGCAGGTTCGACAACAGTGATAGGTATGCTCCATGTTATATCATCAATAACAATATCATTGTTTGATACTGGTGCCTCCCACTCATTTATATCTGCACATTTTTTGAGATTCTTAAACTTCCAATGGAACATATTACCTTTACAAAAGAGTTAGTGACACGTCTTGGTAGGAGGAAGGAGTACGGGTTTCAGTGTCCTCGTTTTGTGACAACAACAGATACAGAGTTGGTCAGGGATTTTATTGTTTTGGATCTGGATATATTTGATGCCATCATCAATATGGATTGGATTGTTTCTCATCAAGAAGACGTTGACTGTTATCATTTATGTGTTTCGTTTCTTTCTACCGATAAGATATCTAATGTGTTTTAATGAGATTGGGAACCAACGTCAGGTCGTGCAGGACCTTCCCACCCAAATCTTAGGAGTTTGTTGGTAGCTATTTCATTTGACCACAATGAATATTTTTATATGGGTGATATTCCTATTGTAATTCAAGTTTTTCCTAATGTTTCCATGTTACTTCCCCTGTCTTCATGTAGATAGAGAGAGGTATAATTTATGAATGACCTGGTGCTATGTATGAAACTGATATCGATGCCTTATTATCCTATGAAACCAGCAGAGTTGAAAGAGCTCAAGATTCAGTGGGATGACCTATTAGAGGGTTTAATTTTACCAATCATTTCTCCTTGATAAGACACTATTCTCATTTCCAAGATATCGTATGGTTCACTTCGGTTCTATGTGGACTATCAGAAGTTAAACTAGGTAACGGTTAAGAACTAATACCCTTTTCCCTGTGAGGATTATTTTTATGATTAGTTAAAGGGAGAAATTGGTTCTCGAAGATTGATCTTTTTCCAGGTTATCATCAACTCAGAGTCCAGAAGTTTGATATTCCAATCATGTCCTTCAATATCAGGTATGGTAATTATGAATACCTTGTGATACCTTTTGTTTTGACTAATGCTCCAACAGATTGTATGGTTTTAATGAATATGATATTCCATCAATATCTTGACACTTTAGTGGTTGTGTTCATGAATGACATTATGGTATATTCAATATCCGACCAGGAGGACGAGCTCCATATATTTTGGTGTTGGATATTTTTGATAAATCTCCATTTGTATAGAATGCTTTCAAAGTGTAGTTTCTTTATTCGATAAGTAAAATTCATGGGGCATATATTTTCAGAGCATTTCATTTCAGTTGATCCATAGATTATAAAAGCTATTTTTTCCTAGAAGGAACCACAAAATGTATATGAGTTATGAAGATTCCAGGGTATTTCTGGTTACTAAAGATGGTTCATCAATGATTTATATAAGCTCGATTCACCATTGACTTCCCTTACCAATAAAGAGGTGAAATTATCATGGGATGAAATGTGCCAGTCTTCTTTCGATGAACTATTATGACTTCTGACATCGACATCTATTCTAATCTTAACTAATCCTGATATGTTGTACGTGGTTTTTTGTGTTGCATCTGGTGCTATTTTGGGATGTGTACTAATTTAGGATGATCATTAGGTAGCTTATACCTCTTGTCAGCTCCAACTGCATGGGAAGAACTACCCCCCTCATGAATCAGAGCTTGCGGTGGTGATGCATGGACTTAAGTGTCAGTGTCACTATCTCTTTGGGGAGAAGTTCATGGTATTCTCTCATCATAAGATAATGAGATATATCATTTCTCAAAAAAAGAAAAGAATCTCAGACATTGACAATGGGTGGAATACATCAAGACGTTTGACTTCGACATCGCCTGCACCTTGGGGAATTGATATGTAGTTGCGGATACTCTATAAAGAAATATACCATCACAGGTTGTTCCGGAATCGATGGAGGAGTGGAATATTATGGGGATATATTCTTAGTTTATTTGGACACTTAGGAAGATGCTTCAGGTATGGTTATAATCAGTGTTCAATTATCATCATCTCTCCTAAAGTCAATTTTGAAAATTCAACAGAAGGATGATGAGTTTTAGAAGACACATGAAAGCCTTTATGGTGGGGAGACAATTTCTGATTTCTCTATTTCTTAGTATGTCATACTACAGTTCAGAAAGTGAGTTATTGTCACAGCTTCTTTGAGGAGTTCAGTCTTGTTTTATTTTCATAGCTCAACATTGGCCATTCATCTTGGCGATACAAATTTATATAGTTACATGAGAAGGGGGTTTTGTTGGCCAAGTATGAAGCATGAAATTTCATATTTTTATCTCCCTTTTACATGTTCCAATAGATAAAGGCAGAGAACTTGAAACCCTTTAGTTTGATTCAGCCTATTCTAGTACTAGTTTGGAAATGGGACAAGGTGTCTATTGATTTGTTTTCTTGTTTCTGTGGATGCCCTGAGGGAAAAATGATATCTAGGTGGTTGTTGATCGTTTGACAAATTTCACTCATCTCATTCCAATAAAAGACACTACTGAAGTAGATTATATGGGTATGATGTATGTGTCGGATATTGTAAGGTTTCATAGGATCCCTTCTTTCCAATGTTTTAGGATAGAGATTATAGGTTTACCTCAAGGTTCTGGAGGAGTCTTAAACTGGTAATGGGAACTCAAGTAAAGTTTATCACATCTATTGATCAACATACCGTAGGCCAAATAGAGTGTGTGATTTAGATCCTGCATGATATGTTTCATGCATGTGTATTGGATTTTGATGAATATTGGTATATCCATCTGCGACTGTTTGAGTTTATTTACATCAAAAAATTTCATTCGCCGATCAAAATGGATACCTCTAAAGTATTGTTTGGACGCCCCAATATATCACCTATTTATTGGGAGGAGATGGGTTGAGTATCATTGGATGGACCAGGTCTAGTTCAGTAGAAATTGGTTAATATTCAAGTGGTATGATGACATCTGTTTACAGCCAAGAGTTGACTGAAATTGTATGCAGATCGATGATGTCGTCCTCTAAAGATTTCCATTGTTGACTTTGTTTTCATGTTTTTTTCTCCACGGTTGGGTCACCATTGGATTAGAAAATAGGGAAAGATGGATCCGAGATATTTTATACTATTAGGGATCATTGAACGGCTCATGATGGTTTCATATCGGTTAGAATTTCTGATTCAATTGATGTGAATTCATGACATTTTCAATACATCTATGCTCATGGAGAATCACCTTGATCCCGCTCATGTTCTTAGTTGGAAAAAATAAAGTTAGAGCTGGATTCTTAGATTATAGAGATACCAATTGAGATTGATTATTCTCATGACAAATTATTGCATGGGATGATGATTCTGTTAGTCAGAGTTCTATCAAAACAAGGATAAAATTCTTAGGAGACAAGGGAACACGAGTCATTGATAAGGGAGCAATGGACTCATGTTTTCCCAGGGATTACATCTTCCACATGACTTCCCAGGGACATCAAGTCTTTATGATGGGGAGTTTGTAACAACCTATTACCTTGGTCGGGTATGTTTCCTTATTATATGTTCCCAACTCTTTTTAAAAATCATTTTATCTGATTTTTTTGGGTTTACTGCAGACTACTGAGAAGGTTCAAACCATGTACCTGAAGTACATGACATGTACATGGTGTTGGTAGCATGTCGATGACTAGGATATCAGGTCGTTAAATAGGGTATCATGTCATGAGTTGGTAAACATCATGTACCTATGTTACACATTGTTTAGGGGATAAATATATTTTTTTCAACCCAATGAGATGGGTTTTATGGCGTAACTTATCCACCGAGGAATAAACGATGTGATCAAGGGGTAAATTTCATGACACGGTCCACGCCCCAGTTTATGTCATGGTTTTACAGTTTTCACAGCATTTTTCTCATAAACCGCTTCGATATTGACCCTAAAATTCTCCTAGGAGATTTTTTTAGGTGTCTCACATTTCATATCGATCTGGTCAACTCTGTTTCAACATTTTTTTATGATACATCTCTTTGAAAAAGTGTTCTTTCCATTTCTTCATTGCAGTTGATCACAGTAGCACCCTTGCCTTGCGTTATCAAATCCTTTGATCTATGTCGGTTGATACTTGTCTTTTTCTTCTATATCCATTGTTAGATCTCGTTCTAGATGCATTTACCTTTTGTTGGATGTGGTGTGGTGGCAATATTTTTTGAGTTACATGGGTTTTTCCTCTTCCACTGAGCTTTTGTTTTTATATTTGAATCAATCTCATCATAAATTGGATTCTAGTGTCTTTATTGGTGCAGTTGGGTTTCATTCATGGTTTTGGATTTCGTTGCAGGCCTGTGTGACCCATACATTGATGTAGTTGGTTCCGTCTCTAGCCTATGATAATGAACATGTTTTTTTCTTTTCAAATTCCTTTAGAAATTGATTTTAAAAATTGGAATGATTGTGTGTGTGTGATAAAAATGGGGTTTTAAAGGAAAATTGATTTATCTAGATTTTGATTAATGGATAATAAATGGGTTTGAATGGTTTTCGAGACATTGAAATGGGTTTTTCAAAAAGATAACATGGGTTACCTTGGGCACTTAGGTGGAAGGTTTAGCTTGAGTCCATCATCCATTGCTTTGCGATTATCAAGGATCCTTGTCCTGGGGATTTCCTCTATTTCTTAGTGCTGCTGTTATAGGGGACTGATATTGTCATTTTTGGGGGTTTAATCATGGTAAATTCTTCTTCATACTAGGACCATTGTTCTAAGATCAATTTTTTTCACTTGATTAATTTAGAATGAGTAGTCTGCTGACTAGAACTATAGTATTCCAGGGTGTTGTGATACATGTGCTTCTATTTTGTATTTCATAGATATCTGAGTTTTCCTTGATTTTCATATTGACGCTTTTCAGAAATGAAATGGAAACGTTTTTTTGCAACTTTTATACCTTCTTTTGTTTAAAAATAGTAAAACGTAAAATTTACCATGTTTTCTATAAAAATGATTTTCTACTTATCATTCAATGTTTGATTCTCAAATGAAGATACCTTAGTTTTTATATAGATACTTGTTATGGAACAATGGGGTGGGGTCCTACTGAGCATGTTAGATCACTCCCTGTGAACTATTATGGTGGGGCATAGACCATAATTATCATTCAAATGTAGGGAAAGGCAAGTCACCAAATAGAGGTGGTGTGGTTTGCGTCAGCTAGGATGGGTAGCTGAAGATGAGATGGTTGGGGTTCATCCTTTCCATCCCCTGAAAAGCTGTTTGTAATGTGTCCTTTATAGTTGGACTGGGCTTTTGGGTTCTAGCTACTGTTTTAGTTGTTATTTTTCCTCTAATTTCCTTAGAGTAATGGAATACGTATTTGTTAGTCTTCCAATGTTCCCTTTTTTTCTCTATATAAATAAAGAATGTTGTTGTTTAGGTTAGGAGAAATCGTTCCCTCGGTTTTATCATTAAATGCCCAGGTGCTTGTCAACATCCCATGGGGATCAGTAACACCTTTTGGGTATGTGAAGGATCGGTTCAGGTGCTGGGTTTGAGGGTAACTGGGTTGGTTCAATACAATATATATAAGGGAAAATAAGATATACATGAAATTAAAGCTTGATCAAAACATACATGTCTAGGGAGAGTGATATCCCAAATGTCCAGTCTATTTATGAGCAATTAGGGAATGAAATTATTGTAATTCCCTTCTCTATTCGATTGTTTTAGGAATGTCTTCCCTGACAAATTTCCTATCATACCTTCTAGGAGAGAGGCTGAGTTCACCATAGAGCTAGTCCCAGGTGCATCACCAGAGTCCATTAATCCAAATTACATGTATCCAATAGATATCTAGTAACACAAAATGTATCTTGATGTTCATGAGGATAATGATTTTATTAGTCCCATCACGTCATTTGAGGGTTTATCATTCATTTTCTACCAGAATCTAGACAGAACCAATCGATTATATATGGATTAACGCCAATTGAACCATATTTAAATAAATAACTTATATCCACATCCTTATATAGATGAAATATTCATCTTGATCCAAAGTGATTTTTAAAATCAAAGATCAAGTTGAGAATGAGAAATCATAAGGTTCATGTGATTCCATCATACATTCCATAAACTAAAATAAATAGTGGGTATGACTTGTAAATGTATTTGGTCTTTCCATTTATCCTAAATAACATGATGAAGGTATTTATGAATCTGATGAGTATGGTTTTCCACCCGTACCTTGATTCCATTGTGGTAGTATTAAAATATATAATATTAGTGTATTTTTACTCTAGAAACTACCATGAAATTCATATTAAGATCGTGTTGAGTAAACCATGAGAGCACCGACTATATATGAAGCTCAATAATTTCCACCTTGGGTTTATTATGGTTTTATTTTTGGGTCATATCATATTAGAGGACGATATATATATTGACTTAGAGAATGAGAGTGCCACAGATTCCTTGAAACATCTGAAGAATGTGCCTGACATACACTACTTTATGAGGAAATATAGATATTATAGCTTATTAATTTATGATTTTACATGCTCAAAATCACTAATAAAGGATTTGACCAAGAAGTGTGTGAAATTCAGCTATAAAAAATCTTGGGATACATATTCTTAGGAGTTTATATGAAGACTAAATTCATAACCAATCATAATACTTTCTCAACCGAGAAGAACCTATACTATTTACTTTTAAGCTTTAGGAATCAGGCATGGAGGGGTTCTCATATAAGGTGATCAGGTTGTAGTGTATGGGTATCTCTATATGTGTCCTTATGAGTAGAATTTCCCTTTTTATGTCCTCGAGCAAGAAGTTTTAGTTCATGATATATGTTGTTGGAGGAACTATCAGTTGGGTTAGTTGTTCGTTTTGTACATAGATAAAAATATTCTAAATTACATATCCACTCAACACACATATCTATGGCAGCACAGGTGGGAAGAATACTTGAAATAATTTGAATATTATCATACATTCACTCCTAAAAGGGAAGTGCCATATTTTATTCCTTGAGATGGAAAACTCAGAGGCATACTGAAAAGGAGGCCAGTAGTGTGTGGCAGTGGATGAGTTTAATTTCTTAGATGCACTTGGAAGTTCATGTCCGGAATGGGAAATTTGTCTTACCAGCTATGGTAGTGACAAACTACTATCTTGAGAGAGCCTGAATGAGGGAATGTTACGGTTTTTAGGTCCATGTATTGAGGAGGAGTGTCACATGAGAGAACATACCAACTTGATTGGTTTTTTAAGGGAGTGAAACATTACTCTTTGGGGCCCTTGTATGTGAGACATTTGAAATACAAGAAGCATTGATAAGGTAATATGATGCATCTATTTGGGAAATTAATCATAGTCTTATCATGATTTTTAAATATATATTTTTTAGTATTGGTGTTTAGGTATGTGGGGGATGAAAACTAGTTTTATCACTCATTTCACCACTTTTAGTAGGTAAAGGAAGAGTACCAGCGACCTGCTGGACTTCTACAACTTCTATCCATTCCAAAGTAGAAATTTAATGGTGACACTATATATTTATCGATTGTATTACCATCATCCACTAATTGAATAAATTAAATATGGGTGATCATTTATGGGTTGGCCAATGTTCCACACTTCTGGATGAATGGGGAATCCTTCTCTATTGATGATCAAGAAAGGATATACATCTATAGGATAGTGTGTCTTCAAAGAATTCCCAATTATATCATTTAAAATTTAAATTCCCACATTACATCATAGTTATAGAAAAGGTTTCAAATGTAACTCGATTGGATAGTTCTCATGAGTATAAAAAATCACCTTGAGACCAACAGGAAGTACGAGTGAACAATATGATTGTTATAGGATATGATTCAGGCCTGCATCCTTGATTTTTAAGATTCATTAGAGAAGCATAATACATGGGTTTATTTTTTCTATAATAATATCATTGAGGAAATGATTCATATTTCTCCATATGACTCCCTTTACGATAGGTTGTTCTGTTAACCTCTATTCTTGTTAGATTTAGTAAGGCAACTCTACTGGGTCCTTTTTCTCATTTAGGAAACATCAGATCAAGTATAGATAATTCAAAATCATATGGATAGTAGACAATATAGGAACATGTCTTATAGTGATCATTTTTGTATACCACTGTAGTTCGAGGTGTGACATCTGGTATTTATATATATTGCCTAGAATCGGTCATAGACAACAAAGGAGACAAGGACTGTTTTTTTCTTGTCAATTGGGTCCTTTCAATATAGTATAGAGAGTTGGGTCGGTAGCCTATCAATTGTTGATACCTCATTGGTACTATTTCATGCATGATGAATTCCCCATATCACAAATTCCACATTATCATCCTAACCCATATCATTTATTTGACCCCAAGGATATTAAACTTGAGGTGAATGCATCGTTTTGCGAGAATTTGATACATTTCATTTATCTGATCATGAAGGCTCTTCGAGGTAAGTTAGTTCCAATGGTCTGACTACTATGGTTGAATATACATCTACATGATTTTACTTAGGAGTGAGATGTAGATGTATGTGTGAATTGGTAGGAAAATTTCTCAGTAGATGTTCTATTTCCCTCGAATGGAAAACTTAGGGAAGAGCTTAAATAACAATGCGAGGTCATAAAATTCCATCGATTCCCAATGGTACAAACAATTTATTTCATTTTTTAAAATCTTGAATTCGACCCTTATAACAATTCTTAATGATTCCAAGGATGTCTTAGAGTATTATGGGTATCTTTTTTAGTGTGGACACCTAGAGATTGAAGAAATTAATAGGCCGCACGGTTAAAAGAAACCATGTGACCTAACCCACACAATTTTCATAAACCATGTGGTTGTAGACAGTGTGGTGCATAGGGACTCATTATATTCTTTAACAATGTGAACCATTCACACATCCATGCAGTTATGTTATTTTTTGGGAGAGATCTTTTTCACATGGTTTATGAATGGTTAGAATAACCACACACCCAATCATTTTATGTTCCTTTGAAAAAGTAATTGTTGCACGATTGGGACAGTGTTTTTTCAACCGTGTAGAAAAACCATTCTATATAATTTAGTGGCTGAAATTACTATTTACCATCAATAATATTTTTAATCAACCCCTTTATTTTACCTTCTGAATTACAATGTCTTTATTCTCCTCTCCCACATGTGGAGATCCATTCTTTTCCGTTGTAGGTTTTAAGATATCTCCTTCATCCGGTGAAATAATCCCCCACTATCAGTTTAAATGAAAATACCATGGTAATATCTATCATCCTATACATTATATTATAAGGTTGCTCCTTTATCTATATATATATATGACAGATTTTTCATAATTTTTAGTGAGTTAGGGGATTTCATTAATTTCTCAGGTTTCATCCCGTTTCAAGTGTCGACAACGGATGAGTGCAAAACTAATACATAAAAGTTGGTGGTATATGTATTTCCCATTTGTTTCAAAACATTTTGAATAATTTATCATTGTACCACTTGTAGGATCATTCCAAATATGCCTCAAATTGTTTAGTAAATTAATCTAATGAAATCCTCACTCCTTATATGACCTTAATATATGGTGAAAACCATCTTTGGGTCGTCCTCTTTGTAATTGGACACTACATTGGGTGTTCCTATCTTTTTGACATATATACCCCTAAATTCAGTAGCTATACACCATGTGATATTCTCTTTGGTTAAATGAAAATAATCTATTATTTAATTTTTTTAAAATTGGTAGACTGTTAGTTTTCTCTAATAAGTTGTCACGAATTTTCGTACATGGTGGTTCATGATTGTTAAGTGTAAAAGTTTATTTTATTATTCGTGCTTTTGAATTATGTTAATGTTTATGATTATTTTCCTATGTGAATGATTATACCATATTCCTATATTGTATATAGATATTACTTTCCTAGAAGAATATACATATTTTCCTGTTGTTATGGTTTGTGGTAAGTTTCATGTGCATTGTGACCGTTTTATTCATTGTTATTATTATTATTATTGTTTTATTTACATTGGGTAGCTCGACTATATTGGAAAGCTTTGAATATTGGAATACTTATTGATGGACATTGAATTTTATATGAAATACTCTGTGATATTTTCCTTGGTTTCTATGCTCAACTACAACGAGTCGGGATAGATCACGGGTCATGTTTTGACGATGTTTTCGATGGAATAAATATGTTCTATTGGATTTACATGATGCACTAGGATAAAAAAAATTGGCTTCCCATGTATCCGATATATAGGATGATTTTACATACTCATGAGTGACAAAAGTTCCATAGGAATAATCCTTGGATATAACCATTGATATTATGGATATGATATGGCTTGGGTGATACATGGTACCATATATGAGATAATTTGTAAGGACTCAGAGTAATAATGTCATGAGTAATACCAGGGATTCCCATATGGGGTTCCTTGGATAGAGTTAGTAGCATTTATTGTATCAATCAAATATATAGTGACCCTTGGGGTTATTATATACTGTCTTGGATGGTCTTAGGACTCCTCCATTATATTTTAAGGATTTACTGGTAACATATGTCTTATATGATGTTATTATCTGGATTTTGATCACACTTGGATGATGAAATGGAAATGTGGACACCAAGCCAAAGCACAATATTAGAGTCATTTTTCTATAGTTTTATTATATATGATGTCCCTTTTAAAAATATTATGACATGAATATGTACCGCATTTACGACATAAAACTTATGAGAAAGCAGGTGGTATTAGTCTGGTGTGAAAATATGAATCTGTACTGAATGATTATTAACATATTTTAATATTTATCTATTTCAATTGTTATTTTTATATATAAACTGAGTTTATTTATTTATTTCTTTAAATGGTTTGGCCTATACACTATGGGTTCTAGCATACCGATATTTTTATATCAAACCCTTATTGGACCACCTACGATACCTATGAATATTCATGATTTTTGGGTTTGATAAAGGAATGTGGGAGTCTTACTATGCTTAATTTATTTACATAATTATGATGAAGTATAAGAGCATAGGATCCTGCCGATTCTCGAGAAGTGAGTTGTAGTAGTATTTGAACTTTTTGGATTCTTGTATAGCATGTATTATATGCATGTGTCCCCTGAACCCCAAATAATATATTTTTATAACATCATGATTATCATCATCTTTGTGTCTATTATTGTTTTTCTGCTTCCTCCAGTAATAACTTCACCAACATGGTTTAATATTATTATTACGTTCATTCAGATGTTTTCTGTTTCTTATTTATTCTCCCTCTATTTATTAAGAGTGATTTTATACTATTAATATTATCTATGAGGGTATAATCTCCCCACAAACACACCATCACTTCTATTCGGAAGCCTCTTGCATTCAATAAGACACACGTGAGGTCTTTTGGAAACTATCTGATGGAATTATCGAGTGTAAAATAGTGAAAGATGCCACATCAATCAAAGAAAACACATAAATTAAATCATAACATATTATTTTCCTTACATTGAATATATTTAATCAATTGAAATATTTTTATTTTAAAACCAAAATTTATAATTAATTAGTGGTGATATTATTTCTATTATTCATTTTTGGGTCCATTATAGTTCCATTAAAATATTAACATAATTGTGATCATATGTCATTGGAAATTCTATTTCACTAAAATATCCATGTCATTTGTATCATATGTATTCTTATTTAAAATTTAAAAAAATTTCTCTACATATTGTGTTTGACATAGGAATTTATTTGATTGATTGGTGAAATATTGATATTCTATAATCTGTACTCCAAATTGACATATGTTGGTATGGAATATTGTTTTATGAAATTAATTTTTAATTCAATATATTAGGAATTAATTAGACATACTGTAATGGGTGGGGCCCTATTACAGTTATCTCTTAAATGATCCAACATGTCTTGTGAGACAAATCATTTTTATAGCCTTATTAGATAGGTTCATGGTGTATACACACCCATCAAATAAACTCTATTAGCCTAAGGAATTGTTGGTAAATATACAATGAGATATAAGATCATAATTTCTAACACTAATCATTTACTTCATTAATAATTCAATTTTATTATCCATGATATTATTGCATTGATATTATTAATTTTCACGTTTCATGTTCATGTTATTGATTATATGTCATGTGTTCTTAGATATTTATCATTCCGTAGTTTTCATTCCTTTTTATATACAATACCCTCCACTATTAATACCCAGATATTGATTTTTTGAAAACTCCATTACAATATTTCTTTCTTTTCCGGAAGATCAGATGTGTATTATTATTTATATCCAAGACTTTTCTTGGGTGAGAAAATATGTTCTGAAAAAAATTAATATGTTGTATTTTATGTAATGTGGTATTTAAGAATGTATCTAGTATAAAAAGTCTAAAATAATATTAGGTACTTCCAAATATGATCACTTTAATCTACTTCCTATGTAATAAGTAATACACTCTCTCTAGGTTACTAGAGTTTTTCTATTCATAGTTTATATCATATAATATTTTTTAAAACCTTGGAAAATAGATTTAGGAAAATAAATATAGTAGGGAACATAAAAATATAAAACAAATTTGAGCATATGTTTAATATTCCAATAATATTATATTGTTTTTTATGGTGTAGATTATGTGGTATTCAAAGGAATAGATCCAAATATAGATACTATACGTGGATGTGTTATTTGAGCGAATCCATCTTCCAATAATAACCTTGAAAACTGATAGTCAATTATATCTTGACCCTTATTCTTGTGCACATAGAGTTTTCCTTTACTACACACATAGTTTCACACTTCCAAGGTATATTCTTGGGTGATGTGACTTTTTCATTATTAACCATTATTATTGAATTTAATAGGCGATGATCATTAAAAGGCATGAAAAAAATATGGTATCTTGATATATATATATATTTTTTAAAATTAGTTTTCATGGTTTATCCCTAGGGTAATTTTTTCTCATAAAATTATTATCAGTTATAGTTGTTGGATAAAACCCTTCAGAATCAAGATCATGTTGATTATAAAAAAATCGGGGGACTATCCTCGTCAGATAAAAAACAATGAAATAGTAGTTAGAAAGGGATAATTTACGGTTATGACTATTCAATTATATAATTAGGTAATTTATAATCTCAACTTTAGAGAGTTTCATAACACACAAAATAAGAGTAAAATTGTTTTTCATGAATAAAATTGAATAATAACATTTATTTCTATTCATGAAAACTATTTGTGAATAATTACTCAAGAAAATGTCTTAGTTGCAGAATAAAAATCTTTTTTGTGTTGTATGTAATTAAATAGATCAAGGAATTATTGAGAAAAAAATAAGGTGTGTGATTGAGTGAGGTAAACTTTATCCAAGGTTACTATTTATATTTTATTATATTACAGGTTTCGAATAGGGTAATTATATCACTCAATGCCCTAATCCAAGGGTTAGTTTTTTATAAAAGAAATGTCCGATATCATTCGAATCATTGAAGTTAAAATATTGAAACCTTTATTTATTGGGATTAGAATTTTTATTAAAAAAGTGTTATATCAATGATAATTAGGTTATGGGAATCAATAAACATTTATATATTGTTTTGACATAGTTTTTCTTAAGTATTGGAAAACATATGTTGAATAGTAATTATTCATAGAAATAATGATTTAATTGTTAGAGAATATTTTATAGAAACCCTATGGTTGAGTTAAATATAACCATTAATATGTTCTAGATGACAAGATAATAATTATTAGTAGGGATAAAAAGATATTTGATATTTGTGATGTAATATTTATAGCATTTATTACTATATAATTTGGTACCAATTTTATGAAAATGTGATTTAGGTCATCTAGGATGAATATTATTACATTATTAGACGCATAAAATATATTAAATTGTCTATGATATTTTCAAGATATATATATTTTTTGATTTTTTATGAATATATGTTTAAATGGAGGTTTTATAATGATTTGGGTTATTAGTATATTTTTATGAGACTATAACATCAATGTATTTATATATTTGGTATGTGATATTATTAGCTACATTATCTTTTTTAGGGATATATATTTAATAATATCATTTTGGGTTTTAAATTTTGAAATATTAAAACATATTTCAGAGTATTCGTATGGAAAATAAATATGAAATGGAATATATTGAACCTAAAGGTTTATTTTTTTTTGTTTTAGAGATAAATGTCTTAAATTTATTCATATTGGATAACTTGTGAAAATAAATTTTTGTTAAATATTTAGGGAATGAAGGAAATACTATTAATTATTTTATAGTAATTATAATCTATTAAAATTTATTTTTAGTTCCCCAGTAATGAAAATATTTTATTTAATATTTAATTCTTGTAGCAAGAAATGATGGAGAAATGATCGATGAAAAACCCAAAGAGAACATTGAACTTATGAAATTGAAAAAAAATAATGTAAATAAATTTTATTGTGTTCCCATGGTTTCATGAAAAATAATCCATCGTTATAAAGAAAATGATCTTAAAATAACAATGTTATCCTATAAACCTTATTTTTGATGAATTGATAGTATTTTAAAACAAAAAAAAAGATTATGGTTTTATGCTCATTTTATTTCTAATGAACATGTTCACTATCACCATAAATTAAACATTAGAAACAAGTTTTAGTGAAAAATTCTATATTTTTTCATCCCATAAATGAGATCCTAATTTTATAACATGAATATGTGATATTTCAGGTAACCATTATGTTTCCAATATTACCATTCCTAAAGAAGTTTCATTATACCTCTATAGAATGTTTTTTCTCAACAAAGGATGATCATTTGATAACTATGATAAAATTGTGAGGGGTTCGTTTATTAATTGGTTAAAATGTAATTATATTGAAATCTATTTTAAATGATTAATAATCTAGGTTTCTTTATATATATGAAATGTCAATCATTAAGATAATTGAGACATATTTTGAATATTTTATATTATAAATGTGACAGTTAAAACCTATCAATTGAATTATAAAGGATGAATATTAGAAAAAACATTATCAAATAATTATATGATGGTCAAACTCAATACAAATATATTAATTAAATAATATCAAATACACAATTAATTTTTTATAGTAATTTTATTCTACAAAAAAGAATTTTCTTCCAAAATGGATTCCATTGATTTCTATGATAGAATATTAAATTAATTTATTGAACAATTATAAATAATTTCTTTTAAAAATAATATTATATTTTAAATCAAAAGAATAATTATAAGAAGATAATATTTCGGGATTAAAAAATGATTTATTTTTTACTGAATATTGAAACAAAATGTATTTAGGATATTGGGTATGTTTTATAATATTAGCAAGGAATATGTAACACCTGGATGTTTTTTTGAAACGTGTTTTTAAAATAATACTTATTCTCCAGCATCATTCTTTGCACACAATCAGGAGTTTTAAAGTGTTGTGAGACAACATTTTTATAAAATTACCAATATATCCTAGCAATTAGGTTTGGAGGAATAATTACAAATAACTTATTAAAATGATTTGTGAATTTATTGGATATTAATTAACTGTGAAAAATATAATTCAATTAGATTTTTTTATATTTGTTTGAATTAATTTTGGTGATGAAATTAATGGGATACATATGGGTCATGTACGTAATAAAATATTTTTTATATTCATCCAACTGATATATTATTTATATGCTATGAATAATTATTTATTTGATTTATAAAAAACTATTTTAAAAAAAATTATTTTTCACCATTGAATGGTGAACTTATATTAAATTAATATTTTGAAACATTAATAATTTTTATATGATAAAAACTAGTTATTTTTAAGAGGGATATAAAAATTTACTTTGGATTCATTTATGGGTTTTTTTTATCTTTAATTTTTTTGATCAATTGCAAAATATGCTAAATTTTAAATAAAAATAAAATTTTTCATTGAAATAATATATATGGTTAAATAATATTACTGAATGTTTTCAAAGTATAAATATAAATTTTTCTTACCATTTAATATAATGTTAGTCATGGGAATTAATTTCACATTATATTTTGATGTAAAAACATTTCATTCTTTTGTAGTAATATATATTTGGAAAATCATTTTCTCATTTCAAAAGCATGATTAATTTTTTATTAAGTAATGAAACTTATTGGTATTTAATTTTGAAAAATATATTCCATATTTTAAATAATTAGGTCCAAATTATGTTAATATAGAACTTTTACGTTTGGGTAACATGAATATTGACTTTGGTAATTATTTTTATCACCATGTTTAAATATAAATCAGGTGATTGAAGGTAAAAATAATATTTAGAAAATATATTATCACTTGTAAAAATCCAATTTTATCGTTAAAATTGTCTATTATCATATATTGTTCAAAATATAATATCTTAATGGCCACTTACCTATGAATATGACATCAATATAATAAACATTAATGAATGTGAAAAAATGTCACAATCTCATTTTATATAAGTATATTAATTTTAATATATGGATAAATAGAAGATAATATTGACTATATATAGTATATGTAAATATTAAAGAATTAAATAAACCAATGAAATTTATTTATAAATTTATGATATTAATAAATTACCATTAATCATGAAACAATAGTGATGGAGAAATTATTTTATTAATACAAATATTAAAAAATGGTATTAAAAATATTAAAATAAATATAATATGATCTAATTAATTTGATCCTAAAAATTTATACGTTATTATGACATGTTACAAGTGTATTAAATTTTTCGGTTTAAATTTATCTTCTGTGTGGTTTTTATTTAATGTTTTATAAATGAATAGTGTTAAAATTGAAACTATCGATATTTTATAAAAATAACATTTTATTAAATTATTTAAAAATAATTGAAATATTTAAAAATTACAAAGTGATAATCAGATGGTAAAACATGTAATAAAATATCCATTTATGGTCAATTAACACCATATATGTAGTTAATTTATAACCATTAAATAGTTAGAATGTCATTACCATAATTAAAATTAAATAAAATAACTAACTGCCAATTAATATGATATGCTTTAAATTGAAAAAATAACTTGTCTAATTTTTTTTGTTTTTTTATTAAAACCCTATCCCGTTGTATCTTCTAAATTGGGACATTTTGGAGGTTTTTGGGTAGTGTTTTATTTTATAATAAATTATTATTTAGAGAGTTTCCAAAAGTGCCCCTCACCACAATTATAAACAGGAAGCACCTCACTCACCACATCACTTCATTTTGATCCTTAAATATGTGCCATAACCTAACCATTTGACTTTTACAGTTCTATATTTTTATTATATAGTATATGGTTATCTACAAAGACCTACTCGAGTGCTCTATGGAGAGATTCAGAAGATGTCTATCGAGGAATAGGTAATCAGTTCTATTGATTCATTCAAAGTTTATTCTTATTATAAATCCTCTTAATTAGTTGTTTCATTATAATTTAATAACATCAGTATCACTGATATAATGATATATTATTTGAAATATGAAAAAAACATATTTCACCATCTATCCATCCTATGAAAAACAAAATCATCATGTGTGTGTATGTACGACTTATCATCTCCATGCCATTGTGTAATCTAATTTTCACGACCAAATTACATGGATGGGTGTAATGATAGAAATAATAACTATATATGATTATTATATCATGTAACTAATTCTTAAATATTATATACCTTTCACTTCAATACCATTCAACAATGTTTTGGAATGATATCATTTCTCATTGGTACAAACGGCCTACCGTCTCCACGATGCGATGTGATTCATTATACATGATCATCATTAAACCATGAATATGTACTTGAATAGAATGAATAAATATGATATATACTATATTAATATAATTCTCTAAATTATTTAACTATTACCTAAGAAGTGGAACATGATGTTTTCTAAGAAATCTTGTATAAGAACAAAAAATAGTTAATATCCATTTAACGAGTGACAAAGAAATGTTACTTACAAAATGATGATAATATAATAATATATGATATCATAGAAATAAATAAGACTATATAATATCTCAATAAAATTATTTAAATAATTTTATAAGAGGTTCAGATACAAACGAATGATATCATACATAAGGTATGAGATAATTTTATAATCTCATTTTCTTTCTGAGATTGTTTATATGTAAGAATTTATTGGGTATATTTAACATAAAAATCTATGATTCCATATTATTTAACATATTTCAATTATTATACAATTTTTTAGAGTTAATTTTAACCTTTGGCGAGTTTTTATTAACCAAATATTAATGGAATATTTTACTGTTATTTGATTTGAGGTACTTTTTGACTTTTCATGAAAAAGTATTAGGATAATGTTTTTTTACTTATATGGAATTAATTAATTTTTATAGTTTCAGTAAAACATATTTCCTTGAAGATTCCCCTACAATATTATAAGGTTAATTTCACAGAAAATTAGTTATTCTAAAATTGTGTGGCATTTTGATGAAGGAAAATGTTTTTGAAGATGAATATATATTTTCCTCAGAAATTAATTTCATGTATTTAATAAAAATTATTTTCCATATAAGATAAACCTATTTAAGTTGGGTTATATTTATAATCCTATTGTTAATATGTTTTTATGGTGTGTGTTTTAGGAAATCCATTTGTTTTATGTCAATTATAATGGAATGTTGTTTATAAAACCCATTTTATTTCATGGTTTGAGCTATGGTGAATGGTTTTATGTTTTATTAGAGCATTTAAGAATGGTTCCATTATGAGATGTGTGGTACCTATATCTCCCTCCAATTAATTGGTTAAATATTCATATCTAATTAGAATGATATGACTAGAATGGTAAGTAAATCCGAGTCAGTAAAACCTATCTAGAATTACGAGTGAACTCAGTTCAGTAATGGACTTTTTCAACAATGATATTCTTGGAAACGATCCTTGATTAATATGAAATTATTTTCTAAACATTTGTGTGTTTTCAAATAAATTTAATGTCTTCTTTCATGACTATTCTGATTACATTTTACTTTTATGATTTATCTCATGAAATGACATTATGATCATTTATATAACGGATAAGATTTTCAAATGTGATGTTTTTATGATTTTGATATGATTGATATTTACCTTGGTTACCCTTATTTAGAATTTGAGCTAAACCTTCTTATGTTTCTCTTCCCCAGGTCATGAAGAAAGGTATTAAGTAAGATATGACAAAAAGGAGTAATTTTTTGAAGAAATAATCAGGAGGAAAAGTCAATGTTTTATGAACCATTTTTTTGTTTCCCTATTTCTAATGATAATAAACTTATATAGTCATGGTGCAATTTTTGTTATGTTCTGTAATAAATATTTTTTAATGTTTAATTAATATCTACATGTAATTTATGGGCCATTATAGTTGGTATTAGAGAAAAGGTATAAGAATCCTTTTAAAACTAGAATGAGAGAACCTTAGTAAAAACTCTAAGGATATGTATATGTATTGGTTAAAATCCTATTCAGGTGTTTTAGAGAAGTTCATGAATAACATAGAATAAAACATAATGTTTCTTGAATAGAATTTTTATTATTGAATTATGTGGTTTTCCTAATAGGATTATTGTTTCTCACATTATGCTTCTGGGTTTTAGTCAATGGTTGGGACCTGAAGGAACCAAATTAATGCTGAATGTGACGGGCAGTGTAATGATTGTCCCCATGAGAAACAAAATGTTATGGGAGCTAGAATACAAAATCTTATAGCCATGATAACACAACATTATCAAGCTATGAATTATGAAGAACATGGAAACATTCAATGGAGGGAGAAACATTCTATTAAATCCTTAATTAGTTAGTATCCACCTTTATTCAGTGGGTCTACTGATCCATTAGTGGCTGAACAATTGATCAGAACCACTAAATAAATTTTCAGTTCTACAATGTACGGAATATGAAATATTCATCTTAGTTATATATTGTTTGGAAGTTGAATCTTATCAATCGTTGAATCTTATCAATAATATGAGGCAAAGAGATGAAATTAAATCAATGGAATGGGTTGAATTAAAGAACATATTTTTTATTAAATAATTTCCTCGTATTCTTTGTAAAAAAATTAAGGAGTTCCTTGAACATAAGAAAAATGAGGATAAATTCATTGATACCCACAAATCAAATTTTACAAGACATACATGGTATGAATCTGAAATTATTATCCAAATTGAGTCTAAAATTTATCAATTATTTAGTGGCTTAAAACCATGTTTCCAAAGGGCATTAGATATAAGGGAATTATATATCTATGAGGAAATTTCCCGATGTGATTTCAAGGTAGAGATGGAGATTGCAGTAACACATTAGTCCTATGGGTTTGATAAGATGAGAAAATTAGAATTCAATGGAAAAACTAAAGACCAAATGAAATGAAGATGAGTTTTTCCTTATGCTCAATGTTTGGAAAGAAACATGGAGGTAATTGTCTTAAAGGGACTAGTAAATGATTTATTTATGGAAAAGGAGGCCAGCAGGTAGTTGAATACTGATGTAATGGGATAAAGATATCTTGTGATGAGAAAAAATAAGAGGCTACATTTAATTAAACTCCTACACTTCATTGCTACAATTTAAAGTAAATTGTATTTTATGAAAATAAATTCCATAATCCAAGGGTTATTTATGATGATGGAAATTAATAAAATCTAATGGCCATAGACATAATAAAGTCACATGTAATCTATATCGGTGACATGGAGCACGATAATGAAGTGTTCAATGGTATAATTACCATTTACACTAAAATAGAAAATCATTTATTTGATTCTCTATCCTCCCACTATTTTATTTCCAAAGAATTTTCAAAAGGAATCACTACATTACCTCAACAATTATATGTTGAGTTAGCTGTGACAAATCCTAATGACACAATGGTTGTGTAAAAAGTTTTTAATTATTATCCATTTTAAGTTTGTTAAAAGGAGATTCCTAAAAATCTTGTGATCCTTCTTATATGATAATTTTATATTATTGTTGGCATGGATTGGATTTCTCTATAGAGATCTCATTTGAATTTCCAAGGAAGGAAAGTGAAATTTCATCTTCCGAATCAATTTATGACCATATATCATTGATTCAATGAATATAACAATCCTATAGAAATTTCTTCCATATTATAAGTCTTGATTCATATAAATATAGGTTATTTATCTCAAATTTTTGGGGTGAAACTCCTGATTAAGGATACCCCCATTTTACGGGTTTTTGAGGATTTCATTCAAGAGGAATTTCCATGTCTTCAACCAAATCATGAATATAAGTTTTCAATATAACTTATATCTGGTGATAGGACAATTTCAAAGTAACCTTATAGAATAGCCACAATTGAGTTGGAGGAATTCAAGAAGTAAATCCAAGAGAAACTTGATAAGGGATTTGTATGCCCTAGCATGTCACCTTCGGGATAACCTGTTCTATTTGTTAGGAATATTGATGGATCAATGCGACTCTTCGTTAATTATTGAGAACATAACATGATCAATATCGAGAACAAATATCCACTACCATGCATTGTTGACTTATTTGACGAACTGTGTGGAGCTCAATACATTTCCAATTTGATAGTTGTATAGGACATCATCAATTAAGGGTAAAAAAAGAAGGCTATTCAAATGAATAAATTCTTTACAAGGTATGGACACTATTAATTTTTAGTGATTCCTTTTAGTGTCAATAATTCCCCCCACTATCTTAATGGATCTAATGAATATAGTCTTTATAGACTATCTTGATCAATTTGTTTAGTCTTTATAGAGGATATTCTTGCCAATTCAAAGAGAAAGGAAGAACATTGAGACCACTTCAAAATTGTACTGAAAAACAAGAGAGAGGAGAAGATTTATTCGAATTTTACCAAGTGTGATTTTTTTCTTCAGAACATTTCATTTTTGGGTCACATAATCTCAAGAGAGGGGATATCTGTGCATCTATAAATAATAGATGTAATTAAAAGATGGTCGTGACCAACAACAGTAATTGTGATCCGATGTTTTCCTGGTTAGGAAATATATTATAGACATTTTGTGAATGATTTTTCATGATTATCTAATCCAATCACCACGTTGACTCGGAAATGAGTTGTGTTCATTTGGATGGAGGAATGTGAAGAGTAATACAATAAACTAAAACAAAGGTTAGCTAGTTCACCCGTTCTCAAACTGTATTGTAGTGGATAGTAGATTGTGATCTATAGTGATGCATCCAAGAAGGTGTTGTGATGTGTTCTCTTGAAAAATGATATGGTGATATCTTATGCCTCATTAAAATTGAAACTACATGAGAAAAATTACCCAAATTGTGATATAGATTTACATGCAGTAATTTTTGCATTAATGATATGGAAGGATTATCTTAACGGTGAAAGCTATGATAATTATACTATTCATTAAAGATTAATGTATATTTTTCAACCATAAGAAGCTAAATATGCACCAAATAAGTTTGTTGGAATTGATTAATGATTCTTGTCTTTTAAATACATTACCACAACGGGGAATCAAACAAGGTTAGAAATGAATTAAGTCAACAAGACCAGGATATCCATTCCATAATGAGGATCACAAAAGATCAAATATTTATGGATTTGCAAAAGATAGATCTAGAAATTTTAATATAAGGGGGGAAAATTATATTTATCAAATGAATTTTCAACCATCTATGCAAGTGAATATTTTGGAGGCCCAAAATAAAGATGTAGAGCTACCAAATGAGGTTGGAAATGTTCTTGAATTAAACCTTGATAGTTATGAAATAATAATATTTTGGAACCAGACTTGTATTCCTCCCATACCAAAATTAAAGAAGGATTTATTAGATATGGCTCATAGTTCATCATTCTCAATTCACCCTAGATGAAAAATTATGTATAAATACCAAAAGGAGTACTTATGATGGGATTGAATGAAAAGATTTGTCATTGAATATGTTTCACGAGGCTTGGATTGTACACATGTTAAGGATAAGAGAAAGAAGTATAATGGGATTTACAACCATTACCCATTAAAAATGGAAATGGGAAAACATCACTATTGAAATTGTCTTCAGAATTCCCAAAAAATCGAAAGGCAATAAGCTATATAGGTTATAGTATATTTCCTTATGAAGTTGTCACAATTTATTTCAATTTGAGAGGATTTCTATCTTGATCAAATTTTATGGATATATGTAAATGAATTGGTATGATTGGATGGAGTTCCAGTTTCTATTTTATATGATTATAATATTAGGTTTACCTTAATGTTTTGGTGAAGTCTCTTGAATTATCTAGATATAGAGTTAAGTTTTAATACTACATATAATCCTCATACAAAAAGTTTGATTGAGAGAACAATTCTAACTTTGGAAGACATGTTTAGAGACTTCTCTATAGATATCAATGGTGGTTGGGATCAGCACCTACCATTAGTGGATTTTTCTTACATTAATATCTTTCACATCAATATAGATATGGCTCCTTATGAACCCCTATATATAAAAATGTATAACTCCAACTTTCTGTGATTAAGTCACAGAAATAATGCTATTAGGATCTGATCATGATTGTGAAATGTAAGAAAATATCAGATCTATTCAACAATACATAAGTGTAGCTCAGAGTCGACAATAAAAAATTTAAGTTGAAAAAAAATAAAATACCTAGAGTTCTAAGTGGGTGAAAAGTAGTAATTATGAATATCTCCCAGGAAGAGAGTATGGAGATTTGGAAAGAAGGTTATGTTGAGCCCTAGGTATATCAGTCCATTTGATATTATGGATTATGTTGGGAAGGTAGGTTACTGATTGGAACTTCCACCGAATCTCTCTCATTTTCATGATGTGTTCCATGTATCTCTCTTAAGAAGGTGCATATCTGATTCTTTACATGTACTATGATTAGAAGTCATACTGCTAGAGTAAGATCTTTCTTTTGAAGAAAAACTGATAGAGATTCTATATCATAGTGAAAATGGTCTTTGAAACGATACCACTCACTTAGTTAATTTTTTTGGAGGTAACATAAAATTGAATAACATAAATAGTATATGAGGATATGATGAGGTAGATGTATCCTCTTTTTTTTGATTCCATGTGAATAATTTTGAAGGAAAAATTCAGTTTAATGGGGGTAGAATGTAACACCCAAATATTTAAGGGAATATTTTCTTTTAATAAATTTTTATTCTTAAATAGCATTCATTGCACAAAATCACGACTATAAATTTATGAATAGATTAATGTATTAAAAAAAATTCTATTATATCCTAGCCGTTAGGTTTTCCAGAATAATTATAACTAACTTAAGAAAATGCATTGTGAATTCATTGGCTATCAATAATTTATAAATATATATATCAATTAGATATTTTTATTTTTCTGTGAATTAATTTTGGTAATAAAATTAATGTGATATATGTGGGTTATGTACATAATAAAATATTTTTTATATTAATCCAATGGATATTTTAGTTATAGGGTATGAATACAACTCTATGTAATGTATAAAAACCTAATTTTTTAAAAAGGTTTAATTTTAAACCATTTAATGGATTACCACTTTTAAGTTATGATTTTGGAACATTAATAAATTTTATATGAAAAAACAAGAATGTGATTATTGATCATGATATAAAAAATTACTTTGGATGAATTTCTGATATTTTAATGATAACATTCATGTTTTAATGAATAGTAAAAATACGGTAAATTTTTGTTGAAAATAAATTCTTTCATTGAAATAATTTATCCAGTAAAATTATATTATATAATGTTTTAATGTATCAATAGAATATATTTTTACCAAATAATATAATGTAGGTCGTTGGAATTAATCTTTCCATAAATTCAGTTGTTAAAACATTTCGATCTTTTGCAATATTTTAACTTTTAAAAATGGTTTTCTTATTTCAACAATGGGATTAATTTAAAATTCATTACTCTTGATTTTTGAAAAATAGATTCTATATTTGGAATTAAAAGGTCCAAATTATGTTAATAGGTGACTTTTATTTTTGTGCATTATAAATAGTAACATTGGTAATTATTTTTATTACCATGGTTAAAGGTAAATTTTGTAAATAAAGGTACAAATAATATAATAAAATCACTTCAACACCAGAAAAAATCCTATTGGATGATTAAATAATACCCTTATAATTTTTTTTCTAAATAGAATAACTTAAGGGCCACTTACCTCGGAATATGATGTGAAAATAATAAAAACTAATGAATGTGACAAAATGTCACATTTTCATTTTATATAAGTGTATTAATTATAATATATAGATAAATATGATATAATTTATAATATAGAGTGTCTATAGGAAAATAAAATAATTAAATACATCATTGAAATTTTTTTTAAAAAAATATAGATTATATAATTACCTTTAATGATTACACAAAGTGAGGTAGATACTATTTTTTTAATAGATATATCAACAAATGGTTTAAAAAAAATTAAAATAAATATTATATGAACTAATTAATATTATCATCATATTTTCTAGGTGAATATGACATGTTAGTATTGTATTTAATATTTCATTTTGAAATTATCTTTGTTGTGGAAAATATTTAATGTGAAATATATGATTATTGTCAAAATAGAAAGTATATGTATTTTATAAAAATATAATTTTATTAAATTTTTAGAAAATATTAAAAATATTTTAAAATTACAAATTGGTAATTAAAAGTTCTAAAATTTCATTAAATATCCATTTATTCTCAATTAATAGCATATATGTAAAAATTTACAACCTAAAAATATTTAGAATGTCATAACTAAAATTAAAATTAAATATAATAAATATGTATAAATAAAAAATATATGATTTAAATTGACAAAATAACTAGTCCAAAATTTATTGGTGATGGAATTACAAACCAATATCATCTCATATTAGATATGGGGAAATTTTTCTGGTTTTTTGGTAGGGTGTGATTTTATTATAAATTATTATATATGGAGTTTTCCAAAGTTCCCCACACTTCAATTATAAAAGGCACCTCATCCATCACCGCTAGACTGAATTTTGAGCCTTCATGCTAGGCCTTCACCCCATATTTTTCCTTATAAACATCCCTATTTTAATTCTATATGTTCTAGTCATATTAAAAGACCAACTCTAGTGCTCTAATAAGAGATTTAGAGGAAGCATGTTAAGGGAGAGGTATACTCTTCTACCTTTTCTTTTAAACTTCATTCTTCTTCTACTTCAAATTCAATAGTTTTTTCATTATAAGGTAAAAACATCAGTATAAATTATATATAGAAATGTTATTATAAATATGAAACTATCATTTTTCACCTTCTATCCATCCTATGAAAAATGAAATCACCACGTTTGCGTATATACAGCTTACCGTCTCCATGCCTTTGGGTAATTTGTTTTTCACCACCACCTTACATGGATAAGTATAATATAGGAAATATTAATTATGATTGATTATTATAACATGTTATGAATTAATAAATATTATACTTCATCCATTTCAATACTATTCAACTATTTTGGGAATGATATCATCGGTCATGCATTTGTACGACCTATTGTCCCCCCGATGCAATGTGATTTTTTTACATGATCTTAATTAAACCACGATTATATACATGAATTGAATGAATAATTATGATATATATGAAACTAATATCATTCAATAGATGGTTTAACTATAAAATTATAAATGGAACATGAAATTATCTGAAAAATCATGTTGAAGAACATAAAGTTGTTAATATCTAAATAAAAGCTGAGACTGAAATGTTACTAACAAATAGATGATAATATAATCATATATGATATAATAAAAATTATTTTTATTCTCCATTAAGTCAATAGAAGATTTTAAATAGTTATATATGATATTCAGATACATATAAATGATATCGGTTCTAAGGTATGAGATAATATATCAATCTCATTTTTATCTCATATTGTTTATACGTAAATATTTACTAGGGTATATTTATCATCCACATCCAATTTTCCTAATTATGTAATATTATTTATATTGTTTTAAATTTTTTTAAAGATAATTTTACCCTTTGGTGAATTTTTATTAAATGGTATGAAATTAATTTATTTTGTTATTCAAATTAAGTTACTTTTTGAATTTTCAGGAAAATGTACAAAGAGAATAGATTTTTATATTATACAAAATGAATCGATTTTTATGGATTCATGACACCTTATTTCGTTGAATATTACTCTAAAAGCATAAAAGGATATTATTACATAAAATTATTTCTTCTCAAATTGTGTGGTATTTTAAAGAATGAAATTGTGTTTGAATAAGAACAGATATTTTCCTCAGGAATTATTTTCAATTATTTTCTCCAAATTTTTGGAAATCTAAGATGACACTCTTTAAATAGGGTTTTACTAATAACACTATTTTTACACTTATCTATATAGTGAGTTTTTTAGGAAATAATTTTTTTTATATAAATTAAGATGGAATGATGTTCAAGAAGCCCACTTTATTTCATTTTTTATGCAATGGTGAATGTTTTTATATTTTTCTGTAACACAAAAGAATTTTTTAATTATGAGATCGGTGGGACCTATATATGCATCCATTGTATTGGATAATGATTTATATCTTTTGAGATAGATATAACTGAAATGGAAAGTAAATTCAATTCAGTAATACATGGCTAGAACGAGGAGTGAACTCAGTTTAGTAATGGACTTTGTCCTCTATGATGGTCTTGCCAATGAGCTTGGAATAATTTGAAATGATTTTATATTGTTAAGTGTCTATGACCCAAAATTTCATGACTTATGTTATGACTATAGGGATTACATTACACATTTATTATTTATCCCATGACATGATATTCTGATCATTTATATGTAGGATAATATTTTCAAATGTGATGTTCTTATGATTATGATATTATTGTTATTTCCCATGTTTACCCTTACCGAGCATTTGAGCTCACAATTTCATTTTTTTCTTTTCCCCAATCCACAAATAATGTTATTAAGTTACATATACGAAAAGGTGAATAGTTTTGATGAAATAATTGTGATACAATGTTGATGTTTTATGAACCATTTTTTTATGTTTCCCAATTATTAAAGCTAGCAAACCTATATGGTCATGGTGTGGTTTTTTTATGTTATTTAATAAATATTTCTAAATGATGAAGTAATATCTACATGTAATGTATGGGAAGTTATAGAATAAATATAATATAAAAATTTAAAGAGAATATGGAAAAAATAATTTATGATAATATAATAAAAATATGCTATTAAAGTGAATCTTAACACAAATAATTGAATTTATTTCATGATAAATATTATTATCACTATTAACATTGATCCAAAGCCTATGTAACATTCGAAAAAATTAAATTTGGTGTATAAAAAATTATATTTGAGAAGGAGGAATATTCTTCATGACTCTTTTTAAAACATTTTATGTTTTATATGTCATATTTATTAATAGATAAAAATTATGGATTTTTATAAGAACTGAATTTTCAAAATTCCTATGCATTTCTTGCAGAAGGATAAAAAATAATATTAAAAAAATAAAGAATTTTTCAATATTTTTAAGAGAGAAAAAAATATTGTGTAAATATAAACTTTATATTAAACATAATATATTTATTTTTATTATTTTAATTTATTTTTTAATTTTAATGATTTAATAACTAAGTTGAATTCTAGTGCAATTCTAGTGATGTTGTTGTTCAAGAAGTATTAAAATAAACTATATTATTTTAAAAATAATAAAATTAATAAATTTCTGGGTTCTTTATAGTTTAAAAATAATTTTTAAAAATAAATAAAAAAGATTTTATATTTTTGAAATTTATATATTCATTCTTTTCACCTCATGTTTTCAAAGACAAATTTTTTGAATAGTCCATAAAATTATATTATCAATATTTTATGTCAAAAATTATTTATTATACTATTTAAAGTTAATAAATATATTTAAATAAGACATGTTTTATGTTAGCTGTTCTATATTGGAATCTATTGTTAATTTATTATTCGATTTTCATCATATAATAAATTTAGAACCATTTATTATTGAAAAATTCATTATAATGGTTATGGATAAAATTTGATAACTATGTGGTTGATACAAATGAAGAGGTTTAAAATGAAATATAAATGTTTGATAATTTAATTTTATTCTTTAATTAAAGACAATAGTTCATTATATTATATTTTATTTCATTATGGAACCCTTAAATAATAGTTGGACACATATTATAAAATCATATATTGATGATCTCAAAAAATGGAATTAATTATAATTTATAATAAAAGTATCCTATTAAATAATAAATAATTCATACAAAAATTTATTTTTTTACAAGTTAATTGGAATTGGTTGAGAATATAAACCATAATCCATTTATGTTTCACTTATCCAAATATAGTAACATTCATTAATAATAAATATTAAAAAATATTTGATAACATAGTAATCCTCAGAAGGGTTGATGGGAGGTAAAAACTAAAATATTAGAGTCAAAACATAATCAGATATAATATAAATTTAATTATATGAGATTATATTGTATCATCGCCAATTAAGCATCGAATGTTTTTAGTGCTATTTTTCGATTAAGATAAATTATAATTTAATTTCATTCTTTAATTTATACAAATTGTACCCCTATAATAAAATAAAAATGGTAACAAAATCCCCTCACTACCTAATAGACAATTTACAACTTATAATGACCAAAAACCAATTAAATTCTTCTCTAAAATTAAAATAATCTGAATTATGGGTGTTAATATTTCTAAAAGTACATTAAAATTATCCGTAATAAGGGATGTAAATGATGTAACCTGAATAATGGTAAAAGTATTTGTTGAATCATATTTTTTTTCTTTGTATAATTCTTCTAAATGTATTATAGCTATCTGAAAATAATAACATCAATTTTATAAATACACTAATATGTTAAATTAATTATTCAAAACAATTATATATCTATTTTTAATTAATAAAAATGTTAAAAAATTGATCATCCATACACATTACTTTCTATATAAGTATAGATTTGCAATTATTATTTCATAATTATTTTACATGGATGTTTATATAGATTGAACTAATGAATATATATTATATTTATGAAATGATTTTTTTTGTATAATTATAATATTGAATTCTACTTCGTACCCTTCCACTTGGAAAAAATGATATTGTCATTTGGGTGTCAGTACGGACAACCACCTCCAAAAATAATTTTAATTTGGTATTATTGTCCTCCAAACATATATGATTTTAAATATTTTTTATGTTTATATCATAATTTATAATTTAGAGATGATAATAATTCATAAAGTATAAAGAACCATTATAAATCACTATATATTTGAGTGACTTTAAAATAAAAATCACTTTTTAAACTCCCAAGGATATTTTTGTTCTATAGTTTTATATAATTATGAAAAAACTCTTTAGTACTAAAACCATGCATTATAATTTGAAAATTATACTTATTTTCCATTTTTGCCACTAAAAACTTCTTTTGAAAATAAATTAAGGTTTCTTATAATGATATATCTCCACAATTTTCAAAATGGATTAATAAATTTTCCTAATATATCATGTATGATTATAAAATCATAAGTATATTATTAATTCTTTAAATTCACTTAAATATATATCATCCATGTGATATGGTGATGAGAAACGAATCACATTTCTTTCTAGAGGTTTCAATCAACACATATGCTGAAATGAGGTTATATGATTTCAGTGTATGTAAAGGTGATAACATAAATGATATATTTTATTTTAAAAATGATTAATATATCATAAAGAGTATATATATATATATATTAATTATTTTGTTATAGTCAGTCCTTATAGACTGTGATGGAAAACAATTTACAGTTGTTCTTAAGATGGAAACATACAAGACAAACAATCGATAAATTATTTTCCAGTTTGATGGAAGTGGAGATGGTTATATGTTTCCAATATAACTTAATAACTTATATGAATATAAAAGACCCTGATTTAATTATTTTTTCATGGTGGAATATAGTTTTAGGGTAGTTGATGAAGAAACAAAACTAAAACAATTAGATGAAAATTATACCTCTTCTATGGGAAACCTATATTAAAATCATCTTATGACCTCTTATAATGTCATTATACATAAAAAAATATGTATTAAATTAGGTAGGGATCCTAGGAATGCATTTTTTGATATTTTCTAATCCAAATTGGGTTTTAAGTTTGATGAAATAGGAAAAATTAGTTCCCATTTATAATTGGGGGAGGGGCACTCTTGAAATTTTTAAAAATATTAAATTAATATTAATTAATTTTAAAATAAAAAACGGTTCCAATGTGATTTATTTATAACAAAATATGATTGTTGGATGAAATAACTATATCTAATAAATACTATAAATATTTTTAATACATTTCAATGATTATCTTTTCATTTTAACCCGTATTTTTTCACTTTCTCTCTTACAATGAGAACATGGATTTTTAAAATAAGGATAGTTCATATAATTATAATACAATTTAAAAAGACATATAAATGTACCACGTTAGAAATTTGAAACTATATTATAATATTTTTTATCAATTTTTCTTAAATTTTATATCATCTAATAAAATATTATTTGATATAAAATATCAATAATGTTAATTTTTTGAGAAACAAATTACATTGACATTAATAATATCATTAAAACATATAAAAATTGAAAAATTTATTTTATTATATCCCTAAAATAAAATGATAATATAAAAACTTATTTTATCATATTATTTATCTATAATTACATTTAATTAATATTTTTAATATAATTTCATTGATTTTCTATTAAGTACATAATTATTGCATCAATGATGTCAAGTAATTTAAGAAATTTTTTACTTCACTAAACATTAAAATTAAATTAAGATGAAGAATAAAAATATTTTATATTTAAAAATATTATTTATAGCCTAATATATCCTCTAGATAAGATTGTATTAAAATTATTTCACTTATTAAAAACAAGAGTGGAGACATGTTTGATATTTCATTAATTAAAATACTATAAATCATAATTAATCCAATGTAAACCAAAAATATTATGAATAATAAAATTAGCTTATTACAGTATATATATATACTCATCCAATAATAAATATGTTTGTTTTTGGGTCATTTTATGGTTTTTATAAAGTTTTTAACATAAATTACATGATTTACCCTTTAGCATGGTAGTAAAAATACGATGTTACGATTCATAGAGGAAATATATAAAATGAAAAAATTTACCAAATTTGGACACAAATATTGAAATTATGAAATACATTGTCTAAAATTCAAATCACTAATGTTTTAGGATTTGGCATAAAATAAAACCGGCTAAATGTAATGGAACACAATTTTTTTAAACATGTCCTATCATAATTTAAAGCATTATTATACAAAATTCAAGTATAATATAAATTTCAAACATAATAATTAAATTATTAAAAATAAAATTTCATAATTTAATATTTTTATAAGATCCCAAAAAATATATTTTGAACATCTAATTTGTTAAAACAAAATTAAATTTTCAATAAAATTTAGTATTTTTATCTATTCATGGAAAAATAAATTTTTTCATTAAATTGTAAAAAAAATTACCCGAAGATTACTTTTAAACGATTAATTAAAAAATGAAATTTAGTTTGTAAAATAATATTTCTATAATTTCTAAAAATCAATAATAATAATCACTAATAAAAATATAACATTTTTAATATTTTTTTATTATTGAAAATACATTACTAGAAATAAAGTAAAATTTAAAAATAATTAATTAATACATTATAAATTAGAAAAAATATATATTATATAATAACGTTAAACATATTCATTCCCACAAATTTAATGGATATGTAATAACAGTGCTATTTAAATTATAATATTTATTTGTTCGTTTATGCCCAGTGTTATGAATCATGAATGTTATTGAACATAATCATTAATTTTTTAAAATATATTTATTCTATCATATCTCCCCCAAATAAATTTTTTCAAAAAAATTGAAATCATGATAAAAAAATAGAGGGTGTACTTTTTAAAATACCTTGGCTGAAATCGCTGATCGTAAAAATGATTAACAAATCATAAACCTGATACGAGAGAAAAGGGATGTAAAAATCTTATTTGGAATATGAGATAATAGGTTTCAAAGTTTTAGAAATAAGTGGTAATTGAAAGCATGGATTTTGAAGAGATAAATGCCTCCAAATTATTGGTATATAATCTTATTGTGAGAATATTGGCCATCATAAAACCATAAATATGTGAATGATTAAAAGGTTGTTGATATCTTAGTTAAAAATATAAAAACTTACATTTCTGATTCAATTTATCTTTAAAAGAGATGAAAAATTATTTTAATACCTAGAAAAATATCATAAGTTAATATACCAAAGTTAAATGTATTGATTAATCATTTAATAATTTTCTACCACAAAAATCATATTTTCTCTCCAATGGGTGAGTATGAGTTTTTGAATCACATAGAACTATAATGTGCTATTAATTGGTCCTATAATACACAAAATATTACAACTCCAATACCTTTTTCTTTAGTTATTTACCAAAATAATAATGTTTTGGGTGTGATAATATAATTTCCCATAATTAGTTGACCTATATACTAAGAGAAACTACATTAATCTAAAAAATACAATAGTAATACCAAATACCTATGGTAGATCATTATATGAATAACTAACTATCAATTTCCTAAAAAATATTTCAAAATAATATTTAAACAAAAAATATGATGGATTTGATCACATAGACTTCCAAGATAAATTTTATTATTTATCTCCAAATAATAACAATCACTCTTGAGGTATCATTCAAAAAATTTATTTTCCAAAATCACATAATATACATTATTTTCTAACTATATCCATAAATATCATAAATCATCAAAAATTTACAAAGAAATCATATATGTGTCCATATTATAATTCAACTATTATTCCTCAAATAAAATCCATTACTATTATGTTTACCTTAATTATTTTCTGTTGTCCAAAATTATATTGATTATCCTTCTAAAAAAGGATATTTAGTTAATCTCGAAATGAAATTCAAATCCCATCGTGATATATAGAAGAATACATGTGTTTATATATTCATATTAATCATTATTCCACAATCTGTTCAATTAAAAAATGGAGTCATATTAACTGGGACATTATGTAAGCTACTGGTTGGAAATGCCGCCATTTTTTCTTTTGGTTGTGGGTTGAAACCTTATGGACCTTATGGATGTTGGGTGCTATTTAATAACATATGGGATATTTTCTCTAAAAAATCATTAATATAAAACTTATAAAATTCATGAAATCTGAGAAGCATAACAAAATAACCATAATATATTCATCATTTAGAAAATGTTTTTACATCATTTTTTATCTCATAACACTAATTTTCCATCCCAAAATTTAATAAAAAATAGTTTCAAAAAAAAAATCCCAAAAAATACTATTATTTACATGAAAAGTTCATTAATTAAATAATAAAAATATATTTATATGATATTTAATGTATGATAAATCTTAATATTATAAACCATTGATGGTCATAATTACTCTTAGAAAAAAATCAGACGAACATATCATAATCTATAAAGTTACGTAAATCCTCATCTGATGATATATTTTATGATCCATCCATAATAATTAGATATTCTAGTTTCATTGAACAAATATTTTTTTTTATAAATTCATGAAGATATTTTAAATTTATATTTTTATAAAAATATTGAAAAACATACACATAGTAAGCCCATACATTTGAAGTGGACACTTATATTTAGTATCAATTTTTTTAAATTTATTTTTTAAAAAATGGTTTCCTTTGAAGTTATATAATCATAAATTTCATCATTTATTGTTCCATTTTTTCTTTATTGTCCTTAAATATTTATATTAAAAACGAACTGCATTACAATCCTGGACACGGTAGGTTATATGTACGCATGTGTGAATGTTTAATTTGTCATTGATGATTATGGAAGGAATGTATGTATTATAATTTTTACATAATGATCATATTATAATAAAAATAAAAAATAATTCTTTAAATGTACTTATATATATCATCCATGGGATGAGGTGATGAAAAACGTATCACATCTAACTACAGAGGGGTATTCCATATGTACGCATTAACGAAAATATTATTTTTAGGTCATGTAATTGTATGGACATAAATGATATATTATATTTTCATAATGATAAAAATATTAGAAATATCATAGATAATAATTATTTCAATTCCTATATATAGTCTTTGGTCATGTTGATGGAAAACAACTTAATTATTTAATGAGGTGGTAGTCCGCCAAACACATGAATGATAAACTTTTTTCCAATTTGATAGAAGGAGAGATAGATATAGGTCATTAAACTAATATAATAATATCTCATTATATGGGGGATATTTTAGTTATTATTTTATCATACATTAATATGGTTTGAAGGATGTGGAGGAAGTAAGAACTAAAACATGCAAATAATAATTATATATCATCTTGAATAAAATTTATTTACATCAAACATTATGAACATTAATATTGGTTATATGCCTTAAAATCCACAAGAATTCATGGGGGATTGTAGGAATGGATTTTAGAAGGACTATTATTATAAAAATATTATTTATGTGTTAAATAATGGTAATAAGGGGTAACCTTTTATAAGAGAAGGAATTGGCACTCTTGTAATTTATCAAAATAAAAAATTAATATAAATTTATTTTCATTTTCAAATGGATAAAAATATGTTATAATAAAATATAATATGAATATGGGACTTTATATCCAAACTAAATAAAATATATAAATTTTTTCTCTATTTATACCCTTATCGTTTAATTTTAACCCATAGTCATCACTTTTATCTTTTAACCTGACTACATATATATTTAAACTTGGAGTGTTAATACAGTGACTATTTTATGTGAAACGACCCATAAATGGACCATTTTTTATATTATAAATTTTCTCTTAATCACTTGGAAAACATTAAGATTTTTTAGAATTTTATATCATTTATTTAAATTTTATTAACTATAAAATATGATAATTGTAGATTTTTAGAACTATTCATTACATTGTATTTTATAATATTAAAAATATAATTAATTTTTTTAATATACACATAAAATATCATGTTGATATATATTATTTTTTATCACATAATTTATCTCAAATTGTTTTTATTTTAATATTATTAATATAATTTATTTTGTTTTTATGTTAATTAAATAATTACATTCCAAGTTTGTAAAAATATTTATGTTTATTATCCATTCAATATTTTTTAAAATTAAATTATCACAATGAGTATAAATATATTATATTTAAAAAAATTAGTAGACCATAACTTATAGATATCACGATATTAATAACATTACAACTAATAAAAATAAGAGTGTGACAAGTTTGACATTTCATTAAGTAAAATAATATAAATTTTATAATCTCATCCAAGTGGTCCCAAAAGGTCATAAATTATTTCCTATAATTATTATGGTAGATATGCAATCAAACATTAAATATAAGAAGGTATTTGGGTCATTTTCTAGTTCATAACATATAATTTTAACTAAAATTTCTTGAAGTTTCCTTTTTGTGGAAATAATATTTCAAAGTTTATTATTAATATAGAACAAAAATAAAATAGACCTATAAAATAAATTTAGTCCAAATGATTCCATATATGAAATCAATTTTTATGAATTATAATCATATAATCTGAAGAATTTAATTTTACATTAATATAAAAAACCTAATGTAAGATATTTTTTCTAAAAAATAGAATATTTTAAATCAAATTGTACAACTTAAAATGTTTATATAATCCAATATATAATTTTTCTTGAAAATTATAAAAAATAAAATATAGTTTTTAATAAAAATTATTTTTTTCACTATTCCTTGAAAGAGTTTTGTTTTAATTAATTTCCAAAAAATCCATCCTAAGATAATTATAAAATGTTTAATAGAAAATGTATTTCATTTTTTTGAAATAATTATTCTAAATTTTTTAAAAAATAAATATAATAATCCATCATTAAAATAAATAAATAATATTGTTGGTAGAAAACATAATTTAATGAATAATAAAATGACATTATAAAAATACGTACTTCATTATAAAGAATTAATTGTAAATTTAAAATTTATTAGGAAAAATTATATATTTTATAAGGTGTCTAATTCTACTATTTATGCTAATATTACAACTATGCTATAATGGCCACATTTGAAAATAATATTCCATTGTTCTTTTAAACAACTTGTTGTGTATCGTGGAATCTATCGAACATAGTGATTTTTTACAATCTTAGTATGTCACAAATGCCATAACTATCCTATCAAAACATAAGTGATAGAAAAATCTGTTAACACCCGAAATAAAGATAATAATTAAACATTGATAAAAAATGTGAGAAAAGATGTTATCAATATACCATAAATGATATTATAGATGTTTATATGGTTATTTTATTTAATTAAAATAATTGAAAATATATTATATATGTGTTTAAAAGAACACAATAGAAAAGTAAATCTAAAGGAAGGAAGTTTCATAACTCAATATTTTTTCATCGAGTTAAAACAAATCTTCATTTTATTTGATATGGTAGGATTTCTAGTGAAATAAATGTTTTATTTTTGTATTATTACTAATTATATTTTTGTGGATTTAATTTTGATCCACACAATGAGTTTGTTGAATAATTATCAATTTAATGTTATGATCACTACAATATCTTTTTACTCAATGTTCACTCAATTAAGACAGATTTTGTTATTATGTATCAATTTAATTTTATGTGGTTTATATAATACCACTTTTTTGTTTTAAACATGATTATATATCTATAAATTTTAATTATGAGTAATTTTTTAATTCATGTTTATTATTTCCGGGTTATACAATTTGGATGTTTCCAATGAGGAATAAATTTTTTAACTATCTCATTTCTAGGATTTCTCTTATTTTCATTATGAAAATCTTATAATTTTTCAATTATAAACTAAATATATTTTGTATCGATTTTTTATCAATGGAGTCCCATGTTTTCTTCTATATTTTATCCTAATTTTCACACAAATTAAGATAAAAAATGTTTAACAGAAAAGTCAATCTTCTTTCATTTATAATTTCGTATATGACTCATAAAAGAATATATTATTCAATATTGTTTTTACAATTAACCACATTAGTTACTCAAATTATTTATTTTGATCATTTTAGTTTATCCCTAACATCAAAAAAAGAGTTAATGGAATATTTCAATTTTTTTTCAAAAATGTTCATTTTATAATATCATTATAAAAAATAAAAAGGATTTTTTTATAATGTATATAGTTTTAACTAATTTTTCCACTTCTATAACTAATTTATCATATTTAGATTCTTCTACATATTTTCAATGGTTTTTAAATAAAAAATTTAATTGAAAATTATTTTAATATTTTTTTCAATTTTTTTCTATTTAAAAGAAATATATATTATTAAAAAATGTATATTTATGAAAAATTTATAGCCAACATATATATATTAATTATTAATATATTTAACATTAACTATCTCTGGAAAAATTCACATTGCGGTGATCCTCTTTAAAAAAATACATTTCTCTAAAAAATTCTTATTGATTGTAGCATGGATATGCATATTTCCAAAATCATATACCATTTTTGCATATGTTTTTTTACATTTAAATTCATTTGACTGAATGTGGAAATATTTATATTTCATATTATTTAAATAATATAAATATTATTCTATATGGAATATTTTCTTTGATTTAAATTGATCATTCAATATATGAAAAATTCACTCAACATGTAGTGATGCTTGGGGCCTTGCTATACATACTCCATCTATGCATTGATAGGTCTCATGAAATAATCCTTTCTATAGCTTTTTTAAAATGGTTTTTCATGCATACATGTCTATAATTAATATATCCCCACATGAGGCTTTGAAATTAATGACATCATGATGTATGAGATCTTGAAATCTCGCAATAAGTATTTACATAATTTGGAATTCAATTATTATTATCCTTGAGATTACTGCACTGATATTAACCATGGATTCAATTCAATTTGATGTTATATTTTAATTTTATTATATTTTCAATTATTTACCATACCATATTAATTATGAATTACTTATTAATGATAGCATTAGATGTAAATAACTCCTACATAAAATTTTACCTAAAAACTTATTGTTATATTCCTTATTAATCCAATTTGTGTATTAGTATTTATATGTATGGAATTTTTTTGAATAATAATACTCTCATAGAAAATAATATATTTTATTTTATGTAATGTTGTATTTCAGAATGTAAATTATTGTCCATGACTACTATGTTTTTGGAGTAATTAGGATGAAATTTATATTATATTGTTCCTATGCCATGAAAATGGAATTGACTTTGGGATATTATAGTATGGGTGTCTACATGTAGTATATCAGTCTATCATGTTATTGTGTCTACAAATGTGATGTTGATATTTACATAACTTAATCCCCCATACATTCTTAATGAAAATTACACAATTTTGGAATATTAGATTATAAGATTGAAAATATAATTATTTTATTCAACTAATAAGAATTCTATATCAGAACATCATAAATCTTTTTTTATGATATACTCTAAAATTCTTTATGAAGATCAAATGATATGTCAAACAGCATATGTTCTTTGATGTTGAAAATCGTTTTTTGACATTTTCAGCAATAATAAAGTAGAAAATAAAATGAATCCCAATTGTTAATAAAATCATAATATCATTGTGATATATGGATATCCTTGTGATACTAAAGAACTTTTTAGATCCCACTTTTATATACATACTTCAGAATAAAGGATGCAATATTTTTTTCGAAAGGGTCACTATACTTAAATGAGTTGTACACGGTAAAATGTGTTTCTATATTTCATATATATATATATATATTATTAATTGGATAATATTAGTAGAATAAATTTAGGTAGAAATGTGTAATATGGATTATAATACTAGGTCCTTCCATAGAAAAAAGAGAATACTTTTTGTACATCAGCAGAAGTGATGAAAAATCTAATTTATAGATTCTTATGCTGTATGATTTTTCTAAGTAAATGTTTAATATTGATGACAAGTCATTCAGTGAAAAGAGAATAAGAGGATATCATTATCTTTTAGGATGTTTCTTTATGTGTATATAAATTTAGGTGATATATCTTGGAAAAGAAAATAAAGGGTATCCTTGGTATTTTACCCGAGAAAACATTATTAGTTGAAACAAAATATTGAGATAATGAGAACTCCAACATATGATAAAAAATAAATATAAAAATATTACCATGGAATCAAAAATATATTTAGTTATAATTATTTTATTTCAAAATGGTTAATAATATTACCATGTGACCTATATATAAAATTGAATTATTTGATGAGAAAATATGTGTTTGAAACAAATATAGAAAATTAGAGTTGTAGTTATATTATATATCTTTATGAACACTCATAATTAATAATAAATATGGGGATACAAGATTATTATGGGATGATATATCATTTTGATAATGAAGGACAAAAAAATAGTTTCTTGTGACATTTATTATTTCATAGTTATAAAAATAAGAAGATGTTAAGAAAGGCAGATTTGTAGTTATAGTATTAGTTATTTGAATGTATTATTATCATTGTATGATATTTATAACTATTACTATTAAATATAAAATGGGTTTAATGAATGATATAATAAGGTGATTATGTTCACTATAAGTTATGTGATTTTGATTTGTGACCGATGAATAAGTTTCATAGTATTCTTAAAGACATGATGACATTAAAAGAATATATCAATTAGTTAAAAGAGATCTATATTATTAATTAAGTATAATAATATGAATAAGTATTTGTTACATCCATGTAATATATATATATACATATAATGTAAATTCCTAGGACAGATCATACTCATGAAATGCAGAAAGGTAGATTTATGACACAATGACTACAGTTTGAAGATATTGAAGAAGTCTTTTGAGAACCCAAAAACCAATGTCTTATGTGGATAAGGAAAGTTCCTACTATTAATATTTTTATGAATTATTATTGTGTCTCTAATATCATCTAATTATAATATAAAACAATTATTATAGTCGATAATCCTTTATTGGGGTGAAAATCATAACAGATAGGTGTAGGTATATATAATAATCCATATAAAAATATCATATTCCTACTTATATATTTACATGAATTCATATGACTGATGGAATATATAATAAATAGAAAATATATCCATATTCATTAACAAAACATTTGATTTCATTTCTAATAATGTTTCAGATATTATCAAATTCATAAAATCTGAAACACTTGATTTACCCCCTTAATAGTTTTTCCATCAGTTCTACTAAACATATCAATTGGTTTGATGTCTAGGATAATCGTTTATTTTATCTATTTTCAAGACCAAATAAATTTCATTTGATTTCAATTTTTTTATTTTATATATGGATGAAGAACCACATATATAAACAATAAAATGAGTTCCAATTATTCAAGATTATATATCTTCCAAGAGTATAATAAACACGATAAAAAATAAGTCAAATAATGTGTAGACCTAATTTGTGGTGGGAGATCACCCACTAATTGAAAGTAGTTAGAGTCATTTGTGTATTATCAAACAGGGTGAGAGAGTTTAATATTATGATGTTAGTATAAGTAATTTAGAATTTTAAGATCATGAAAAGTGTTAAAGAAGATAAAAATATCATTAATTATTAATTTATTATTTCATGATGGAATTTTAGTGTAATATAAAATAATTTATAAATATACTTTTTGATTTTTGTGATCTAATCATATTATCTGTAATTACTGAGATTGGAATTAGGTTTAGAGCAATAGTTTAAAAGAAAATTATAATTTCATTTATATTTATATTAATATGGACTTTTCATGTTGACATAGATTTTCATTTTTTGGATTTTTTTAGTTCTATGGTGCGTATGTGTCAGAGGTTTCCCTTTTGGGTTTGCTCAAGGGAGAAATTGTTCACGACTATAAGGGGTTTTAAATTAAAAATATCTATTATGTGAAATTATAGGTGATTGTTAGAGTGGTATTTATATTATATTCATTACATATTTATAAATTATATAAATTGGTGAATAATTCAATATATATCATTATTATTTGAGTATAGTGGGTATCAATCCAGTATAAGTATGTATTCTTCTGAATTATTTATTACGTATTATTTACCATTGGGATGATATTTTTTTCCTAAGATTTTTAGTAGAAGAAAAAATATAACAACCTAGGTATTGATAATATAAATTATTCTTATTTATAGTTAACATTCCATAAATATAATTTTTAGAGTTATATTCCTAAAAATAATAGTTGTTAATTTTTCATTTAGAAGGAATATGCATTATTTCTAAGAAAATAAGGGTTTCATGAATTATATAGTTTCATATGAATGTATTATTTCAAAAATAAAAGAATTTTAATTTTATAAAATGAAAATTTTCTTTGAATTCATAATTTCAAAATAATAATTTTATTAATTGAAGTAGAATTTTAGAAAAGTTTCATATTTTAATTAATAGTGAAAAATATTGATTTTTACAATAAAATGTATTTTATTTTCTAAAATGTACAATGTAAATTAGTATTTTTAATTTGTTATATAATTTTACATTTTTACCCTTTGTTTAATAAATACATCATTTTCCTTATAATGAATTTTATCCAGTAATTATGTAAGATAACATTTTGATACATAAAAACATGTTTTTTTAAAGAAAACCTATTCATTTAGAATGTTTATTTTTAAATTAAATTCCTTCACTTAAAGAAATTAAAATTTCAAAAATGGATTCCATATATGTAATAACTAGGTAAAAATTTGGAAATTATTTACATTTATTTTTTTCCTTTGGAATATTATATTTAATAAATTTTATTTACCAAAAAATTGTAAAAATTATTATTTAGGGTTACAAATAATTAGATAACAAAACAAAATTATATAAAAAAATGAATTAATTTAATGGATTTATTTTTTATGATATACTAATCTAAAATTATAACATATTCCATTACTTCCTTTGATCTTTTATTTTTACTTTTATATTATTTTATGTAATGAATAAAAAAAATGACACCCTCTTGCTCTTAAATTCCTCATATATGTTCACACATGGATAAAAGTAATTTATTAAATAATTTCAAAAGTTATTTTGTACAAAAATAATTTATATTTATTTATAATTTTTTGATTATATAATTACCTCAAATAGATAAAAAATGTTGAAACAATTCTTATTCTAACGGTTAAAAAATATTGAAAATTATTTTATGAACTCTAAAAGTAATATTCTTTTGGTGTGTTACTGTGTCTTAGTAATTTTTTAGAAATATATACAATATATTATATTTTTTAAATTATTATATTATAATTATAGATTTATCTTTATTACAATAATTTCATTGTAAATGAATAGTATAAAATTTTCATTATTAATATATTGTAAAAAGTTATTTTATTAAATGATTTAATATATATATATATATAATGTATTCTTACTACAATGTAAATGTGATATAGAAATAGAAATAAAAAATATCAATTTATGAGTTATTTTTTTAGAGTAACATTCCTAACCTAGAAATAATAAAAACATTGATATCATTGTAATTGTCAAATGGGTTGATGGGGTGTTAGAAATAATATATAAATAAAACAACATTTTATAATTATGTTAAAAAAATTTATGATACTATTTCAACGCATAATCATGTATTATTATAATTATATGAATTTTAAGACACATCGACATGAAAAATAATATTTATTTATTTAATTAATTATATAATTCCACAAATTCCACTACCTTTACATTTAAAGGGTTCACTCTTTCCTCTATAATCCATTTTTTAGCACTTTAGATTCATTAATACCTAAACAAAAAATATTATAACATCACCTATAACAACATATAGGTCCTAGTTTATTTTTCAAAAAACCATCCTTAGAGGGATAAAGGTGTAATGAAAAACTAGAATTTGGAATAAGTGGTATATATTTTAACCAAATATTTTATGTTTTTTTATTCTTATACAACCATCAAAAATTATTTAGAGATGATAAAATAATAGAAAAAATATCTTATATATACTATGCTTTATTAGGATAATTAGATAACCTATATTCATCTTCTTATTCCCTATAATATGAAATGAATCCCTCATTCATGTGTACCATGAATTACATTCTTATGAACTAATATAATTCATTTCCTTTACACACAATTATGGACATAAATAATAATTTTCATTATTTATGAATATTTGTGTAATTAATTACATATTATTCATTATATTAGGATATTATATCATCTATTTATTAACCATAGTCATCCAACCAGGGTAATTATGGATATATGAGCCGAATATCATGAAAAAAAATGACATGAACTCATTTGATTATGTAATTAAATATATCATGGAAATAAAAATAATAATAATAAATTTTTAAAAATAACTTATGTGTTAAAATAATTAACATAATTTTACAATTTAGGAATGTAATTAATTTACATAACAAGATAGATTTTTTGTAAGCGACACATTACATTAAAAAACCTATTTTTAATATTTTTAATCATTAAATTATATAAATTTTTTTACCAATAATATATTAATAATAATGTAATTTATATGTATTTATAATGAAAAAATATGTTATGAGAAAATTTATATTTCTGTTTTAAATTTCTATCAATGGGTTTCTAAATGAATAATTGATCATATTTTATATGGAACTTTTGGAATTTCGTTTCAAAATAGAAAAATAATGTTATATATTTATGTATGCAACATGATTAATCTTTCTGAAAAGAAAACCCATTATTTATTTTTTATATTCCTTCATAATCATCTTTGTTTTTATCAAATAAAATATAGATTTTCCTTTTTCTAAGAATATCTGTTAAAAAAATTTGTTTTAAAAATAAATTGATATATAATAATACAATGTAGTCTTTATTATTAATTTAAAAGTTTATTTTTATTGGTATGATTATGGTATTTATATTTTTTATCAATATAAATCATTTTATTGAAATTATATAATTTATATAATGATTTGTGAGACAAATTAATTTCATGATGATGTTGAGCCTGATAATGCTTTTGAAAAAGGGAAAGATGAAAAGAATCTCTCTAATGCATTGAGTAAGGATTATGTTATCTAGAAAATAATTTGGGAATTTACCCATATTTTTTCCCAATGTAAGGGTTCTTGTAAGGATATTATGAAGATTATGACTGAATAAACCTATATGATTTTTTTTTGTTTTATATGGAGTGTTTATGCAATATATTTGACATAAAAAAGTAAAAATATTGATATATTATGTTAGAAGATAGATTATACCATTTTAGGGTAAAAAAATTATAAAACCCTTTTTTGGTTATTATTTTTGGAAATAAAACATAGTGATTATTGTTATTTATCAATTTTTTTTGTATTTATTTGAGACTATTTGTGCAGTAAAGATGATTTAATGTGAATTTAAACATTTATTTTATTTAAAATTATACGGTATTATTGAGAAAATATATTTGAAGAAATAATATTTTCTAAATTAAATAATGAGATTATTTTTTCTTTTTATTTCCCCTATAATTTGTTTTGTGATGATGTAACATTTTCAATTGTTTATTCATGGGTCTTAAAGATTAGTATGAGAAAAGAAGAAATCAAATTTAAAATAAATAATATATGTCATGAAAAAAGATATTATTTCATTTTCGAATATATGTGTTTTGAGAAATATATATACATATATGAAGAGAAAAACATGTAATGTATGGGATTTTTATAAGGGCTATGAACTAATTCTCTAAAATTAAAAACCAAAATTTTTATTTGAGAATTATAGATAATTATATCTTAGGTGTAAATAATGTTATGGGTTAAATACTGGTCATGCCATTATAGATGGCATTATTATAATGATTAATAAAATATTAGAGGTTTGGATGATGAAAATAATATACCTTTACATATTATATTATAGGGATATCATTATGCTTCACTTGATGATTACCATTTCATCATCTAAAAAATATATTTTTTAGAATTTTATTTCTTAGAGGAATATGGGAAGTTAATTTTTGAAGGGATAAAGATGAAAATATTATTCCATATTTGTATCTCTAAATAGTTATAATTAGTAGAGATTATTTTTTATAGTGATAGACAAGTTGGAATAGTCTATAAATGGTGTTTGTACCCATGTTAGAGGGATTCGACATTCACTATATAAAACATTTCAACAGTGGATCATTTCATGAAACAAAACCCCCTATCATTCAGTGGATCATTTGACTATGAGATACCTAATGTATGGGTGAATTTGTAGAGAATATATCTGATACCATGGGTTTTTCCCTTCATCAAACCGTTTCAATTGTTATTTTTCATTTTTTAATAGGTTGTGACCACTGATGGTAAATGGTTATGATTACTATCAGAATAGAATATACTAATTCCACGTAATATGACACATTTAAAAATCATTTATAATAAAAATATTTTCAAATTGTTATTCAACATAGTATATAAATTAAATTAATGGACATGAGGATGAATGAAGATGATTTTGGTCTCATTTAAATATATCATCGCCCGAATGGAATGGAATGCATGAAATTTTATCTAATATCTTGATATTAAAAGTAATATTTTTTTCATAGATTAAATCTATGATATAAAAGGGAATTGAAATATCATTATTTAAAATTATAAGAGAATCATGTTCTATTTACAGATAAGGTTAAAAGAGAGTTTTTCACAAATCATATATTCTATGAAAATAAGCAACCAAAAAGTCCCACATGGAAGGAAATGGTGTTTCAACATTTATAGAAATTATATTTGGATGAAAATGATGTTTTTAACTATTTAAAAGTGTAGTAAATAATACATTATAGAATTTCATTTATAATAAATAAAGTGTTCCTGAATGGGAAAATTCAAAAATGAGGCATGTGATTGTAAATAAAATGGATATCTAAATAAATAATAATATATTATAACATGAAATAATTTTAATTATGTTGGTAACTAATCGTGTACTTTTAGACAAATATAATTGATGGATGGAAATTTTCATTATCACAAATTGAAAGGTGTGGATAATAATTTTTTGCTACGTTGAATGATTTTGGACCCCTAAATGATGTGGTTTCAAGTACATTACATTTTTCTTCATTTTATTTCATTGAATTGCTTCATTTTTCTTCCTAAAAATCATTCAATTTATTGTAAAGTTTTGAAAAATTGAAATTTCCCATCAAGAAATGTAGCGAGATTTGATAAAAAAAGACCTAGTGGAACTATCTTGGAACAAATAATTTATATGAATCATTATTTTTTTGGCAATGGAATGTCCTTACTAGCAGACCTTGTTGCATTTCAAATTTATAGTTTTATGTTATTCTTAGAATCAATTGGTTTTATGCTTACCATGCTATGATATATTTTAGACCTATATTTGTTTTTATTTTCATAATAAAATATTTTTTTATAAAATATGTAATTCATTCCACTAATAACATACCACAATTAAGAGAAAATTTGATATAATGGAAATTAATTTTAAATTGAGGATATTATTAAGATGATGGATATTGAACATATCGGTGATGTAGCCCTAGTGAATGAATATTTGGGTCTATTGTTTAATAATTTCATTGTATTTTACCTAATCCAGATGATAAATTTATATTTCACATAGTGCATGATGCTAAGACAATTCTAAAACCATATTATCGAATAGATCTATTATAAATTCTAGAATTGAGACATAAAATTCATGTGTTTAAAGATAAAGGTTTCATTGATCATACCACATTATCATGGGGTTCCCATCATTTACCTTTTCTAATAGAAACATTTTTTAATGAAATTTATTATTGAATATATAGCCTCAAATAACATTACTATTAGGTAGAAGTGTCATTTGTCTCATACTAATGATTTTATTGATCATATATAAGGACTATAGTATTTATCGATGATTCAACATTAGACAGGAGTTCATTCATTGAATATAAAGAAATAAGTTATTCTGAAGATAGTTTTTCAGATTACATATAGGCAATATTAGTTTTTAGATATGGAATCTCAGTTTCCTAATGAATATGTTATATTAAGGGAACTTATAACTAGAGTTTTACATAAATATTTAGATTATCATTTAACTATTATAATATATATTATGTGGAACTTCTTAAAATTTCTTTAGGATAATGAAGGGAACCTAAAGAATTTTTCTCATCCTCTGAAATAAATGATGATATATTAAAATTTTAGTATTTGGGATTTTTTTTGAAATAGATTTCATTCCTTAAAAATATTTTTAAAAAAATTTGTAATTTCATTTAATTTTACAAAAACTAATGTTTTTTAATAATTAACATGAACAAAAGTCATCAGTAACATTGACAGTTTTCATGGATTATTGGGTTACTACTAGAATATTTCTAGAGACCAAGATCTGTTACCTTTTTTAATAACATAATTTACATCAAGTAGCGATAAATCTTTCTAAAAAGTGGTTGTGATGATTATTTTTTCATGGAACTAAAAATACATTGGTCAAATTCATTAGGATTATATATTCCCTCTTAAAATGATCAATTTCACATCTATAACAATTCTTCAATGCATAACTTGGTTGTTATTGGTTATTGGATGACTATCTAATTTCTTCTATATCAAGAAAAATAAAGGAGTTAGAGTTTTTGTTCTAGAATAAACTATTATTACTATAGATTAAATATATATTTGATGAAATTAATATTAATAAATATCCTTATATCCTATTGTTCATTAACCTTTATTGATTTAATATTATAATTTCTTGGTTAATATATTGCATTGATATGTTTATTGTAGGTACACTTTAAAATTATATCCTTACAATTCAATGATGACACTGGTCCCTATAGTGCTATGGTTGGACAAAATTATGTTATAAGATACATTGAATCTTGGTTTTTTAGGTTTGAGTACTTGTAGAAAAAGATACTTCTTCTAATGAATTTTTCACTTAGTACTCTCCAACGCAATATGATAAAAGAACAAACTGACCAGTAGGAATTATTTATATTTGTATATCATCAAATATTTAAATTTGTGAGATTTATTAATTGTCTATTGACATTATTATTATTATTATTACTTGTCATTCTTTCGCACATATATTTTCCAAATAAATCAATAAAACCAAATATTTGATGAATGTAGTGTATCTTTGGTTCATCACTAATCACATGCTATTTATATATAAGTCATGAAAGGATTGCTCATTTACATATGAATGGATTATTATATCATTTAACATTTATTGAAATTGAACCATCACATAACATTCCATGTCAATTCTATAATGAAGTTTTTATTTTAGATAGTTAAAGAAACAATTCATCAGAAAAAAAGCTAATGAAAAAGATTTCAAGCATTTTTGATGAGAAATTGTAATAAATAATTAAATTAAACATTTATGACTAGGTTTTGGCGATTAAAATTGTGATAATAAGTGCTTTATCTTGGATTATATGGCCGATTACTTGAACATAATATTGGATGTTTATATATACTTCTTAATTCCAAAGATAATAAATCCTATAGGGTCACAAACTATATTTTTTCATTGATATTGATTAATGGAGAGTTAAAATAAAATTTATTAATAATTGTTATTCTGAGGACTGTGAAAAAAATTTAATCATGTTTTATTGATAGCAAATATTTAATAAACATATCTTCTCCAAATTTTGAGTGAGATAATTTATTAGATTGGTTTAATATTAAAAAATATTTATTCTCTATAACATGAATATAATAATTATTTATGAATAAATATTTTTTAAATATTTATTCCAATATTAGATAAATTCCAATGAATTTGAGTGGACCCCGATCATGTCTGGTGATAAATATTTATTTACAATATGGGGAAACAATACTTATTTTTTACTAGTTAATGAAATATAAAAAATAATATTAACAAATTTATTATGTAGAATGGGTATATCAAAGATTATAATCTTATTTTCATTCAATTATTTAATAAAAATTTATATAATCTAAACCCAAATACTTTAAGTAGGTATTTATATCATTTTTTATGGTTAATTATAATTGTCAATCTTAGTGAAAAACAAACATCTCTCTCGAATTAATCCTCTTCTCCTCCCATGAATAAGAAGAATGGAAAAGAATACTAAAATATTGAAAGAAAAACATAGTATTTATTGAAAAAATCAATTACTATTGGTCTTCTATTATATCACATATATTTCCATTAGTATCATATACCGATCAATTGATCATGTGTGCATAACCGCTAGATGTAGTTGACACTGGGATCCTAAAACTGAAATATTGATCAAACCCAAAATGTTTTTTGGTCAATTAACAAAATTATTAAATAAATATATTAGGACAAAGTATTATTTCTCTAGATTTAACATTAAAAAAAATTAAATTTTTTATGAAATCTGTAATTTAAGGGTTATGGTTTTTCTACGTGAACATTTGATGGAAAATTGTTGGTGATGAATTACATGTTCCATGGGGATAGTCAATGTTGGATGGACCTGTTCCAAGTGAATCTAAGTGTAAAAGTCCCAAAACACACTCTAAAGGTTTATTTCGTGAATCACACATCCTTTACAGACATTTGGAGATTAAAACCACCACTATCATGACACGGTTTCTGAGACCCATGCTATAACTACACCAAGATCGCCTTCCATAGGCTAGGGGATGTCGACTAGAACCAGAAAGGAAAATACCAAAAAGGGAATGCATTACCTTTTACCTTGTACACATACACTCCCATCCACATCCTAACACACTGAAATGGGTAATAATTATACCACTAAAACAATGATGAGTGAAAGTAAAAGTGAAAGTATTTTTTCTATAATAAAAACCCAACAAAGAATTGAAAACTGAAAAGTACAAAAGGAAACTATGATTCCCATCTGTGAAAAAACCCAACTGATTTTGTGAGCAGTGAAAATTCTGGAAGCTTAAATAGTATGTCCTACCCACTCAGTCGTAATGGGGCCCACCTAGTCCTAGGCCTCCAAATCTACTTTCATAGAATCGTTAAATCATGTACCCTTGAGAACCACTATTGAAACGTTGATCATTTACATCAAACACAACCCATGCGGGAGAATCCGTTGAAGGAGTGAGTATAGTGTAACTCATTACGGATCCCAAGACCCCTGATGGTCTCTCAGTAATCGATGAATGAAAATACCAGAAATAAAATACCATAGTGGTAATACCACTTATCAAGACCTCAACCACATAGTAGGAAGTAAAAGACATAGCTCACACCAGCTATATTCTAGGGTGGTGATAGAAGCTACATCTATAATATCATTGAACATCTCAGATCTGGGAGACCTTCCCCTCTATCGAGTATAGTGGTCATTCCATGTTACATTGAGCCGCTTCCCACAGACCTTGTACTACAGTATTGCCCATCCTTGATGAGTATTGTCGGTATGTTGGGTCTTAACGAGTCGCTCCCCACCATGGGCCTCAGACATCACACAGATCCGCTTCCCACCATGGTCGAACTAAGATAGTCCTCCTGTCGAGTAGCAAGGGTGTGTTGGGTCACACAGATACACTCTCCACAATGGGCCAATTGGGTCAAATAGAGTCATTTCCCACTGGGCATTCGTTAAGCAGTCATCAGGTCTCAACTAACAATAGGGTTTCATACATAGCGCACTTGGGAGAACCACTCCTCAATCCATTCATCACATTTTTTCATACATTGACGTCACTAAAAAGCATTCCAAAAGATCCATCTCATCAAGAGGGTCTCAAATCTGCCAACAGCTAGTCAATCGGACAAACAATTTGTATGATACCAGAGTTTTTGTAACTAGAGGACCGATTGCGACCAGGCCCAGTCCATCCCGATCGGACCTAACCGACCATCCCAGCCAAGGGGTTCCTCATAACCTAATTCCTTTTGATGGAATTGACATGACCTAGTATGGGTTGGGGTCTTTCTGGTCTGGCCTAGCATTTGGCCAAGGCCAACAGGTCTAATATGGGTCGACCCAGTTTTGCAGGGGGTCAAGCCCGTTGGGTCGCTCGATGACCGGATGAAGTCTAGCCTAGCCCGAAGATCATGGGTCTGGCCTGATAGAGTGGGTTCGGCCAACTGGGCAAAGGGACTACCACGTTGGGCTGTGGGTCCACCCCATTGTGCTGCGAGTCTGGCTCGATGGGCCATGGGTCCTACCTGCTGGGCGGCGGGTCCGGCCTATTGGGTGGTTCGCTCCCCTCCCATTCATCCAAGGAGGACAATTATGCCTTGTTGTAACACATCTAGATGCTACATCAAGTACACCACCACTGCCCTATTGGTTTCCATGATAGATCGACTGCGTCCCCTAGAGCTAGCCACCGACCTCCACATGCGAATTCTCCCACTACGCTGTGTCCCGAGCTAGCCGCAACCCTCCCCCCCCCCCCCCCCACACGTGACATCATGGTGTGCTGCCACCAGCCTGTGGTTGTTGCCACCAGCCCAACATGCTGGTGGTACCTTTGACGGTCCACTGGATTGCTCATATGGTCTGTTTTCCGATCTGTCTATGCCTCTGGGCATCCCAGGTCACCTTTATCCCTACATTGGCCCCAGATTCTTCCCACAAATTTGAGGATATACCCACAACGAACGCACATGGTGGAGGTGCACAGTCATTGTTCATGTCATCCTGCACCCTCTGGGTTAGGAGTTTATAATCATGGGAGGCTAGGGATTCCAATTTAAATCAATAAATGATAATTTCAAACCCCAGAAAATGAACGACCCAAAAAGAGAGTTACCCTCCCACATAAAAACATGATTTTTGGATCACCCTATTCATGGGTTGATCTTCCTTCATCATTTTGAGAAAATAATGGGGATGAAAATCAAAATAAAACAACCCATACTTTGTTGATGTTTGATTCCAAAGCATTATTCCTTGATATTCCAAGGTGTTGATGTCGTCACATACGACTCCATTCTTCAAGGTGCATCAAGGTTGATAAGAGATCAACCAATGTTCATCATTCATCATTGGAGAGGATATTTTCTAGAGTTTCATCAGATAATCCTCTATGTTTTATTACCAAGCTCAAAATGTTGGATTATTTAAAGAAAACTAAAAGAGAATTGACGCTGCAACCACTAATGATGCTCATTAAATTAGCCTCATTTAATGATACATATTTAAAGAGCCATTAATATAACTTCATCAGGATTTTAAATGATCCATTATTGCCCCTCCATTAATTCACCTCGTCATAGCCTCATTGCTGCACCACATCATTTCAATCTGCCACCCAACTGTGAGAAATAAATAATATAATTCTTTTAAATTATTTTATTATTTATCTAGAAATATAAGAAAAATAACTTTCAACTCGGCCCTTTTTGGCCTATGATAATTCATTTCAAAGTGAATCTTGGTGCTCTGAGTTCAACGGTGTCCTCAGTTTTTCGATTTGAGCACTAATTCAAATGTTAGAGAAAATAAGCACATGCGTTTACTGAACATACCTTAATAAATGTTCAAAATTACTTTTTGGAATCTTTGGTCATGGAATCATGTGTCATCAGAGCACACGGTCATTGAATTATTCAATATAATTTTAATAATACAAGGAATTTCCGATATATTACATTCTCCCCACCTTAAGGCTTTATGTCCCCAAAATCCATAAAAAACTAATCAAACATATGGGTGGTATTGAGCACAAATGTAAGCCTCCGACTCCCGTGTTCTCCCCTAGAGATTCTCGTGCTTCCACCATACTATCACCAGTAGAATCGGCCACCCACGTAGGACCTTCTCCTGACGATCCTCTATATCTTGGGGGAACATCACAAACATCTCCCCATAACCAATTTTTATCCTGCCCCAGTCGATGACATGTGATGGATCCTCTATGTACCTCCTCAGCTATGACACATGGAAAAAATCATTCACCTGGTGCATCTGATGGGGAAGGTCTAGGTGGTACGCCACCATGTCAACTGAGATTAGGATTTGAAAAGGTTCGATGAATCTCGGAAACAGGTTTCCACCCATTCAAAATCTATGTAAACCTATTTAGGGTGAGACCCAAAAGAACACATGGACTCCCTCCTCAAACCCCAAGGGTCTCTATCTCCCATTACTATAAGACTTATGCTTAATCTTTGCAGTCCTAATCCACTTTATGAGGATATTCACCTTCTCGGTGGTAGCCCATACCAACTCGGGACCCACGAGCGATGACTCCCCTAGGATGGTCCCACACATTAGTTATTTGTATGGCCTCCCATGCAATGTCTCAAATGGTGACATGAGGATGGTGGAGTGATAGTTGTTGTTGAATGTAAACTCCAACAAAGGCAACTTGTCCTCCCAACTACGACTGAAGGAATGGACGCAAGAACGTAGCATGTCATACAAGGTATGTTTGGTCCACTTTGTCAGACCATCCTTCTGGGATGATAATCTATTCTCAAGAATAGTTGAGTCTTGAATGCCAGTTGTAAGCACTTACAGAGCCAGGATGTAAAGCATGCATCATGGCATGAGATGGTTGTCAAAGGTACCCCATGAAGTTGTACTCTCTCTTAAACGTAAAGGCATCCCAAGCCCTCTACCTCTCCCTACTCCTAGATGGTACGAAGTTATATGACATGGTTAGTCGGTCAATGATTACCCAAATAGAATCATGGCCTTTGGACATATGTGGTAACCCCATCACGAAATCCAGTGAGATACCATCCCATTACCACGCTAGTTCTTCATGGTTCAAGGCCAAGCATGCTAGAACCTGATGCTCGACCTTCACTTGCAGACAAGTGAGGTATCATGAAATGAACTCATCCACCACATTTGTTATCCCCGACCACCAGTACTGACACTAGAATTCATGGTACATTTTCACCACTCTAGGATGTACTATCATGGGGGATGTATGGAACTCCCTCAACACCCCCTCTCACAATATTACTAGTACAATTGTGCACCCTATAAAAAGGATATAGTTCTCCCCACCTATCAAAAATCCATCGAGATCTTATCCTAGGAAAAACAGAGAAAGTCGGGCATCACAATCAACATACACCAGTTGTGCCTCCCTGACCCACTTTAAGAGCGGTGGAGTATCATTCCTCGACTGAAGGTAATATCCACCATCATCATCCAAAAAAGTATATCTACATCATGGGTAACTGCTCTATCACCCCACTAAGTAACTATAAACTGTTCCTCTTTTCGAGTGCATTTGCCACCATATTCCACTTTCCAAGATCATAGATTATATCAATTTCATAGTATTGGAGGAACTCCTTCCATTGTAATTCTCTCATGTTCAGGTCCTTTTGAAAAATTATACACCTGAGACTACTGTGTTTATAGTAAACCATAAACTACTCACCCCTCAAGTAGTTTCACCACATCATCAAGGAAAATACCACTACTACTAAATCTTGGTCATGGGTCACATTGTTCTGCTCATTTTGCCTCAATTGGAAGGATCTGTAGGTGATCACTACTTTCTCCTATATCATGACACAACCCAGTCAGGTCCCTAATGTGTCTTAGTAAACTACATACCCAACACCCTCCTCATGTAGTCTCAAGATGGGGGCACTAGTCAATCTCCTCCTCTAATCCTAGAAACTCTGCTAGTATTTCTCTGTCCACACGGAGTTTGTCCCATCCATGTCCAAGCCGATAAGGGTGATTCCATTCTAGAAATGTCGTGTACAAATCTTTTATAGTATCTGGCCAACCCCAAGAATCTCCACACCTTAGTCTCACTCCTAGGAGGCTCTCAAGAAAGCATTTCCTTAATCATCATCAGATCCACTACAACTCTAGCCTCTAATATGATGTTTAACATAAAGTGGACCTATCTAATCCAAAATTCACATTTCAAGAGCTTTCCTTAAATTTTATGCTCTCAGAGGGTATCTATGATATTCAATAGTTGTGTAGCATGTTCCCCCTCTGACTCTAATTAAACTAGGATGTCATAATTGATGACTATGATGAAACGGTCATGGTAATGAAAGAATATCCAATTCACAAGTCACATGATGACTACTAGGGAATTGTTCATGATGAAAGGCATCACCAGGAACTCATAGTGGTTTTCCATTACCTGAAGGCGTTCTTTGGTACATCCTCATCTCGTACCCAAATATGATGATGGACTTATATGAGTTCTATCTTTTAGAACCACTTTGATCCCTTCATCTGGTCGAAGAGGTTATCAATTATTGGTAGTGTATACTATTTCTTCACGGTCACCTAGTTCAGGAACCAGAATTCCACTCAAAACCTCAAACTCCCATCATCCTTCTTGGAGAAAAGACCTAGGGATGCCCATGGTGAAATGTTGGGCCTTAAAAACCCCTTCTCTTGCATGTACTCTACCTATACCCTCAGCTCGCAAAGATCCATAGGAGCCATCAGATATTTTGGTGCGAATAACTGTTTCTTCATGGGGTATAGGTCGATGCAAAAGTTTACCTCATTGTGAGGATGTTGTCCTAGAATATCTTTGGAAAAAAAATCCCCACACTCATCCCCTATTATATGAAATCTCAGACTCCTTTCATCCACTACACAGTGGGTGAGACTATCCCATTTGTGAGTGATCTGTTTCCCCCTCCCCCGAGAATGTTCGTACTACTCTTGAAGGGTTTCCTCCTCACTGTTGAAAGAAAACATTGTCCCATATATGAAGATGCACCGCATTGTACACCTAAAATAGTCAATCTAAGAATGGACATGGGATAACATGTCCATACCATAGATGTAATCATAAGTCCACTAAGACGGTACTAGGAGATCCCTGCCGAATATCTATCCTCCTAGAGTAAGCTCTCACTTCGACCCAAATGTGTAATCGTCAAATTTTTTCCTATAAGAGTATCTAGGCATGCGGATCGAGCCAACAGCGCCACCAGAATCATGAATCTCTAAACAATAGAAGTGGAATTGAAGGAGTGACTAGAACCTGTTTCTATAAGAACATATGCTAGGGTGGAGAAAAAACAAATTGTACCACAGATCATCTTAGGAGCTCCATGGTCATAAGCCTCTACTTTATAGAGCTAATCACGCCCTTTCCCTCCTGCTCCCTAAGGTTAGACTGGACAACAGTGGGGTGGCATAGGTAACACCTCAAATCATCTCCCACAACCTACTACTCCAAAAAATCTACTATGAAATCCTATACCATGCAGACCTCGATTATACAATCATTTCCACTACCTAAACAACTCCTCGACCATATTCTAGTAACCTGTATGACGGGTCAGGGAGTCATGTGCCATGTGTCCCTTCCCACTGTACAAGAAGAAATGTCTGGCTCCCTGATCACTCCCATTGGACTGGGATCCCCACACTACTGACCGTGAGTCCTGAGGTCAGCCTCTATAAGACCTGTCCCACTTGGGCCCATGTGTCTATTGTCTACTACTTAATGAAGACTTTTCTGTATGGGGTTTGTTGACGAGAGGGTTGCCTCATCGTGTGTCTGGGTGGTAAATCTCCACTATCTTTCTAGTGATCCCAATAGAAGGCTACCTTCCAATATCACCATTTGGTCAGGTAGTATCCTCACTAAGTAGAAGAACCACGTTACAACATCAACAGAGACCTCGGGGACTTAAGAATCTTTCTGTTCCCTGAACATGGGAGGTCTTTATCTCTAAATCTAATACAAGGCATTGATCCTTCAAATATCATCTACCAGAACTTCTGACAGTAGATGCTGACCATTAGGTGGTGTTAGCACAATCACACCACCCAGTCGGTCCATCACTAAGACTGGTCCCTAAACGGATGCCTCGTCGCTAGGTGGCTTGTCCCCATGACCTCGTATCACGATCCTTACTGGTCTTCTATATGGAGGCATCTTGATATAGATAAATATGTACCATGATCAAAAGGTAATATCGGGTGAGATGAATCATACTAAAAATAAGGATATACTAATGCTACCAGTGTTTTCATGTATTGAGCTAAAAAGAAGAATTCAAGGTCTCGGTGTATGGATACATCGACCAAAACACCAAAACTGGATTCCCCAAATATAAAAGTCTGACTCACAACACTTAACAATGTTTCCTAAAAAAACAGAATAACATTCTCTTTGGAAGGTTATAACACCCCATGATACCAATTTTTCATTACTCATCCCCTCGGGTACATGATGTAACTACCCAAGCCCACCTTCTATAGTACAGGGGCAGGCGAATAGCCCCAGAAAGGCATATCCCCAAAAAAGGAAGGCATTACCTTTAAACATGTACACACACACAAAAACCCAACCATATCCCAAGGCACTAAAAGTGGAAACAAGTATACCACTAAAACAAAGCTGAGTGCAAGTACAAGTGAAAGTAAGTGGGCTAGAATACAAACCCAACAAGGAACAGAAAACAACAAAGTATTAAAGGAAACTTTGATGGCCATATTCGGCAAACCATACCTGACTGTGAGAGTAGTGGAGCTACTAGAAGCCAAATAAATATTTCAGAACCACCCAATCCTAAAATTCCCCACCTGTTCCTAGGACACCAAGTCCGTCATTGTATTTTCCATCAACCCCATCCCCCTGAGCAGGTCTATTAAAATATCGATCATCTGCACTAGACACAACTTGTGCGGGCGAATCCCATGTAGGGGTGTGTATAAAGAAACTCATTTGGGACCCTAAAATGACCCATGATTGACATACATAGAAATTACATTACTTTTTCAGAATATTTAATAAATGAAATAAACAGATGCGCAATGAACATATTAGTACAGTTTCATTTGAAACTCAGAAAATAATCATCTAATCATGGTGAATGATCTTCAATATCTCCCATAAAGATCATCCCTTTTTTTACAACCTAAAACCTTTTGTTATATCATGGGGAAAAGAAAACATAGATAGGGTGAGCTCTAATTCATAGTAATTTCAAACATGGTTAAAATAAAAAAAATCATATACATTTAATCATAAAAACATGAGCATAATGTTTAAACATCAAATTCCTGACTCATGAAATAAATCTTGGTAGTACGTAATGAATAAATCATAAAGGAACATTAATCATGATAAAATAGAATGGCAATAAAACATGGAATTGTCGAAAACCATTATACACATAAAATGATTTCCATATTAGCCAAGTCATTGTTTCCAAGACCATATTTGAGGACAAAGTCCATTACTAAACTGGGTTTACCTTCCGTTCCAGCCATGTATTACTAAACCAGATTTACCTTTCATTCCAGCAATGTCTATCTCATGAGATTAAATTCATTACCCAATGAATTAGAGGTATATATAGGTCCCACCCATCTCAAATGTAAATCATTCTTACATGTTCCACAAAAACATAACTCATTCATCATAGCATAATCCACGAAATAAAATGGGCTTCATAAACATCATTCCATTATAACATAGTCCATAAAAAATAAAATTTCATCATTAACACAATAAAATCAGAGTAATAATAGGGATACAAACATAACACTATCTAAATAGTGTCATCATAAATGAAAAATAATTTTTATACACCACGGCGTGGAGACAGTAAGCCGTACGTACAAACGCGCAATGATTTAATTTTTTATAGGATGGAAAGAATGTGAAATAGGGTTGTTTCATATTTATAATTATATATATGTATATGAGTGATACTGATGTTATTAATTTATAATGAAACAACTAAATAATATAAATTAGAAGAAGAAATTAATTTAAAAGAATCTGTAGAATAGATTCACTCTTCCTCGACGTGCCTCCATTAAATTTCATATTAGGGAAATATAGGTTGTCTTTTTAGAATACAATCACATCAATAATGTAACTAGGGAAGTTGAGAAGATAAATTATCAGGGGTTGGAAAATATTTAAGGTTTAAAATTGATTCAATAGGAGAGGTAGGAAGAGTCCTTTTATATGATTAGAGAGGGGCACATTATAAAATTTCAAAAATATTAATTTATTACAAATTCAATTTAGATATAAAATGATCCAAAACTTATTTCTTTATAAAATAATATTATTTTGGATCTAATAACTACCATCCTATAATTTTTTCAATGTTTTTTTATATTTTTTCATCTTTATCATTTTGGTTTTACTTTTATTTTACTCATTGAAATTTTATTGTGATATCATGTTATTTACACATTTTGTGTTAATGTAATTACCATATCATGTCAAATGACACAAGAAAATTCATTTATGACATAATTGGATTATATGAACCATTTTTACAAATATTATATTTTTAGGAATTTAATATCATTTAATAAACTATTTTATGTTTTATGTTATGAAATGTATCAATTTTGGACACTATTCATACATGACTTTTTAAAAAAAATCATAACAACCTGATTCTTTTTAAAATAAGTCATTAAATCAAACCTAGTTTTCCTATAACATCCAATGTTATAGTGTGATCCAAAAAATATTCTAATTGTTGATGCTAATCTCTAAAAAAGAGACATTTAGATTCACAAATCCCATCCATTCTTGATTCCCAAAATTCATTGCAATGGGATCTAATTATCATGGAATCACCATTGCTAAAAATTCCACATTCATTACTACTTTTTATGTTTGGATGGAATCCATTAAAAATTCAAAAACACTCCAAATTTTGGATCTACATGAGATTCAGGAATGAAAGAGAAAATGGATCACCCATTGAATACCATCATCACTTAACAAAATCATTTGAATTATTGAGAGCCTCCAACCCAAGTAGAGATTCATTTCATTAAGCCCCATTCCCTTCAAAGAAGATTAATTTAATCTTTGGAACATGAATAAAAAAATCATTAAGCTTTTACAATGATCCCCCCATGGGAACTACGAATCTACTTTGACGTTGGGTACCACTATTTTGTAAAGTGTACCCTATTTTGAACCCCTTTTCCTTCACACATACCATGTGCATCATGTATCACCTCTCTAAAAGGATCCAGGATTTGTAAATCACTCTTTGGGGCCTCTCCATGTGGCGTTAATTCTGGTGACACCCCTTCATGATGGTCGAGTTCCCAAGCCACCCATACCAATCCTTGAGAGGCTCAACTACACTTTGAGTTTCCATGAGAACAGTTCCACCCACTCATTTATCATCCCACATTTCACTATGTGCATAATGGGCATCAAATAATCTTATTTATTCCAATAATATGTACCTAAACCACTTTCCTTCAATATAAAGGTTACCTAATGTTAACCTCATTATTGACCACTCTTCCACAGCTATTCCAAGAATATTTACAACCTACATGAAGTTGAGTGGTTGTCATGTATGCAATAGAGGTGAGGGTTGAGTCCCCCCACATCGGAGTTGAATGAAATAAGTATTCCAAACTCCTCATCCTAGTAATATAACATTAAACTAGACGACAAATTATTTAACACAAGACATAAAACCACATCTTCTCCCAATGTGATGAGAAAAGGATTCCCAATGTATGATCAAAACAGGATGAGACCGTCTCCCTAAATGGATCACATATCTAACATTACGAGAAGCTATGTTACATAATCCCAACACCATCCCTCATAGTCACTCCTTTCGCAACATGAGAATCCATACTTCGTGAATTTGATTTCAATGTATTAGTCCCATAAGAAGATCCTAAAACACGAAATCAAACAATAAGGTCTTAGATCACTTTAATCTAAAAATGGTATGTGAGACACATCCCGATGGTCCAATTGATACAATGGAAAACTCTCAAGGTAATCTATAATAGAGAGACACCACATCGATACTCCTCCATAGGGAATTATGATGTGTTAGTAAACTATATGGAATTTATATCATCCTTCATAGGGATACATCTCTATGATCCACCTCCATGGAGTTTTCTTGATAAACCATGATTCTCTCCAAATATTGTTAAACTTCTACCCCCAAATTTGTCAACCATAATTTATGATCCATATCTACATGATGTATAACATGTTCATTAAACCTTAATACCTACTCCATGTAGTAATCATGAGAATCCTAATGTGAACATCCTCAAAATACATACACAATTGGAGTTAAATTAATATTGTTCGACATGGTAAGTATTGGATTCTATACCTAATATGCCTCTTATGAGATGACATCCAATGAGGATGATTTACATATGTCTAATGTTTCTAATATCAAGACATTCCCAGAGATACCCAAATTGAATCGTCTCATAAAAATTGGTTTCTTACCTATCAATAAGAGAGATGTTTAATTAACTAGACTCCATAGTGACATGGAACCAAAGTGATTTCCATTCATATGACTCAAATCTATGAGGGATACCTAGGATAGGAAACAAGATCCATGAATACAAACATGAAAGTAGAAACTGAAATCGTATATGATAGTTTTAATATAGGATAATACATCACCAATTAATGTGATGGAATTCACTAACCTTTCGGATGTGGGAATACAGGGAAATGAAAATGGTCAACGCACGGGACCATGTCGAAAGAGTTAAATAAATGGTAAAACCGACATGATACTCTTCTTCTCATCATGGGAACTACTTATAGGGACCAATCATTTAACATTTCAAAATCTTTAGTTAATTCAAGAATAATAATTGAGGATCTTTTTTGGTTTATATTTTTAGATAATTAGGCCATATCTATTACTTTACATCTCAAATATTACAAAATAAACACTTCAACTATATCCAATTTTTTCACAACAATAAAACACTGTAAATAAAACAGGAATTCGTTTATTGATATAAATCACCTTTAATAAATTCTTTCTCTTACCCATACTTATACACTACGAATACAATTTCTAAAACATGGGATGAGAATAAAAAGCATAGTAAGGGATATAAAACAAGAAAAGAATACATTAGTCCATGAATACATACAAATCAAAGAAATCACACATTTCAATCATAAAACATAAGACCTTTAACATACATCCTAAAATAATAAAATTTAATAATAACACATAGAAATAATAAATCATAAAAGGTAACTTCTGGAAACCATAACATATATACACCATGGATTTCACATCAATATAGGGAGTTACATTTGGAATACCCATTAATGTATATTCTGAAAATCACTAAGAAGAAGAATTAGTGTTTACATCTCCCACATTACCCAATGAATTGGAGATATTTCTCTTAAGAACCCACCCTTGGTTAATGATGAACCACCTATATATTTAAATAATCCCCAATAACAATAACATATTCATAACACATAAAACAACTATAAAGGAAATATAAAATTTCAACATTGAAATCACAATATATCATTTCAAGATATTAACATAATCAATGCTTTCTGAAAAACAATTTCAATGCCAATATTCCGAAAATGTGTTTATGGTATTTATTATACTTTTGAAAACAATATGTCTTGTTATGGAATCCATATATCAAATAATACTTGTTGCAACAGAAAGGTCATTGTCACAACCTATGTTAAAAAGAATCATTCCCTTTGTCGTTTAGTAAAATGCTTCATAAAAAATAGACTTATTTTAAATTCAATTGAATTAAAAAAAATAAAATGGAATAATTATACCCTGTATAAAATAAGGTCGTGTATAAACAAAAATATGAATCATGAAGGAAGAATGAGATTTATCCCCATACATTGAGTCTGACTTGTCTCATTTGTTCTTTATATTCCTAAATAATAAACAGAGGTTAATTAATTTATTTATTTTTTTAATCATTTTCAAGTGAATTAATCATATTATATTAAATTTCATCATGTAATAATAATTATGTAACTATTTAAGTTCAAAATGGTCCTATTTTAAATATTCGTTACTTAGGTCGAAAATAAACTTGTTTTGATGTACAATTTCCATGTAGTCAAAAGTCCAACATCACAAGAATATTATTCATGATTTATGTATCATATATATCCCATATATATGTATTTATATATAGTATATATGTATTTATAATGGTCCATAACATTTCCAGATAAGAAACGAAATATATTGTTCATGGAGACGGTAAGTCGTACGTACGCATTAACGATACATTCATTTTTTCATATTTAAATGAATGAAAAATAATTGGTACATAGGTATATTAAAATTACAGTATAGTATAATATTTTATATACATTATAAAGTTTTATTAAATCCATATTTTATACGTTCCATGTATGGAATGAATGATTCATATCACTTTGAGGGGGAATTATTCCACACTTCCTCAAAATTATATTATCATATTTTAACATTATAGAAACCATAAATGTATGGTATAAATGAAAAATAAAGAATCATAGAGAAAATTTAAATACAATAAATATCATATATAAATATATTTCTATCATATTGGATACTATGAGAGGTGGTTGGGGGAAATTGAACCATCATCATTTCATGAGGCAGTAGTTCACCATATGGATAAACAATATGTTCGTATCAATTAGATGGAGGTGTGTGTAAGTGTAGTTAAAATAATTAAAATAAAAATATTATAGTATATTTAGGATATTGTAATTTTTATATAATCAAATAATTAGAATATCACAGGGATAAGAGAAGGATAATAATGGAAAGGAACTTGAGAGAAGACGTTACCTCTAAATCGGGTAACTTCTTTTGATTTGAGGAAAAAGGATTTCTTAAATTGCATTATTCCCAATATAAGGCTTATAATAATAATATATGGATGTTGGTAGATAATTTTAGTGGAATTTGGATGATCAATAGGGCTTTATAGGTGTGAGTAATTGTGTATAGTTTGTGGCCTTTTATAATTGGAAGGGACACTTTAGGAAGGTCTTGTAATATTATTTATTAATTTTTTGATTTACAGTTTCAAATGGTCCCAAACTCATTTATTTCATAGATAATATGATTTTGGGTCGAAAAACGCCCATCAAATAATATTTAGAAATATCTAGTTCAAAAAATTAATCTTATATTTTATCTTTATCCCTTAGTTAAAAACATAAACTATTTCTATGTCTTCTTGCATTTAAAAAGTATATGGTAACTATAGTTACTATAAAATTACATGGGAACCATAATTGGATCATTATTAACATTTGTAACATTATATAATTCATTTGGATAAAACATAGATTTTTAGGACTATTAAATCATTTAATAAACTAGTATTTTTTTACAAACATAATTATGTCAATTTTGACACTATAAAGTAATTGATTTTTGTTAAAGTCAGAAAAACACGATTCCTTCGAACCAATTGAATAAAATTAAATAAAATATTTTAATATAATAAAAAATCCATGGATCGCATCAAAAATTTCATATTATATTTTTTTTAATATTTATAAATTCATTTTTTTGATTCTATTATTAAGGAAGAAATCACTGCATCATCATTGCATCATAATTTAATTAATTTATTTAATTCGTAATAATTTTAAATAAAATACAATGATATAGGAAATTTTATTTTCTTTATAATTAATTTTTATAGTCAAAAGGATATTTTATATAACATCATATTAATATTTTTTATTAAATGATACATGTTTCTGTTATATATCTCATTACATTAAATGAGTTCTTATAAAATGTCATTTTCAAACCCGAGTGGCTCCAAGAAGACCCAAAATCAACCCAAGGATGCCCATGGACTGATTTATGTCATAAAATAGGATTAGGAAATGTGATATGGTAGTTTAATAGTATTATAATATTATTTTCAACAATTATTTAACAAATTTACCTTTTAACCATGGTAAAAATAATAATTTCTGAAGTTACTATTCATAATGTCAAAAAATAAAAGGTAACTATTAATGAAATTTGAACCTTATTATTACATATATGGAATAGATTTTTCCAAATTCAAAACACCTAATATTTCTTAATTATTTTATAATTAATTCACATTTTTAAAACTAAAAATATAGGTTTTGATAAATAATAACTATGAAATGATTGACATGAATTTATGTAAATTTTTAATGGAAAAATACTTCCAATGAAAATTTTTTATTAAAAGATAAAAAATTAATCAAGTAACACTATGAAACTAATAAAATTGTATATATAATTATATAAATAAATTAGATTAAAATTTATTTTTGACTTAGAAATGTGGTATTTTTTAACATGCACTAAAAATTAACTTTATTATAAAATTATCCAAAAATTATCCAATGTAATGTTTTATGTACCTATTTTAAATAATAAGTATATTTTTTCAAATTTTACAAATAAAAGTGAAATATAATCTAGATATTAAAAGGTTTTTCCATTCAAAGGCTGTAAAATGACCCTTTAAATATATTAGAGTATTAAACACTGCAAATCATATTCCTGGTAATATTAAGCCTCTAAAATATATTTGATAAATGTAAATACATCTAACATACATGTATAATCATATATTAGTTAGTTATATTCAGAACCACTAATATAATGTCTTGGAATTAACTACCATTTAATATAATAATATTATTAAATTATTTTTTCAGTATAACTGCAAGTTGTGTGCAAAGATTGATTTCAGAGAAACTCATTGTTGTGTGTTGAGTAGGATATCAGAAAAAGAATCCCTTTAATTTAAAAATAATAACTTATTCATAAATATAAATAAAAATGAAAAACCATTATTCTACAACTACATGGGATCCTATATCATTCCCCCTTTTGGGAATTACGACCTCACAATTCTATTCACTTTTCCAATAAGTGGGGGTATTTATTCTGTATAGAATTTTCAGATTCATATATTGCCTCTTAAAAAATATGGGTTTCCCTTAAAACCATTACTTGATGAAATAACTTATTCTGAAACAATTTCTCTCAATGGTCTAGAATCTGGATTGGTTATTCCACATAAGAAATATTATCTCCCAACTGAACTACCTCTGGACTCAAAACATGAGATGGCTCCAACATATATATTCTCAAAATTGAAACATGAAAAAAGTTATGTATCTGGGATAAATGTAGAGGTAAATCCACAATGTAGGCAACTGATCCAAATTTATCCATGATTTCATAGGTTCCAATGATCCTCAGACTCATCTTTTTGTTCTTACCATAATGAATCACGCCTTTCTATAGAGAAGCATTGAAAAATTCAAGATTGCAAACCTTTAAAGAATGATCCTTCTATAGGTATCCACATTACATTTTTACCTGGTGTATGATGTTCTCATGTGCTTCTTAATGAACTGAATATTTTCAAAAATTTCTTCTACTAATTTTTGTTCCATCATCTTCTTTTCACCCTCTTCATCCCAAAAAATGCAATTAGGATCCTCTTTCCATATATTGTTTCATATAGTTATATATGTATACTTGAATGAAAACTATTATAATAAGAATAATCATCCAAATAATGAAGTTGGTTCCCATCTCATTGGTAATCCATTGAACATGCACATATCATATCTTCCAAATTCATAATAGTTCATTTTGTTTACCTATCTGATTGTGGATGAAAAGATGTAGTAGGATTTAATTCAGTACCCAACAACATTTGAAGGAACTTGCAAATGTTATAAGGTGACATGTCATCACGATCAGATTTAATGGATAGGGGAACTCCATGAAACTTGATTATCTCTATAATATACAATCGAGACAGATGATCAAGAGATAGAGTATCTCAAATAGAAATAAAATGACCAAAATTAGTCACTAGATAAATAATAACCCATATTTCTTTGTTACCTCAAGAATTATTTGGTAATCCAACTAAAAAACCCATGGACACATTTTACCATTTCCAATCTAGTATTGGAAAAGGCTGAAGCATCCATTTTGGAAACTACCACTCAACTTTTACCTGTTGAAAATTCAAATATCATTGGTTAAAGATATAAGTATCTCATTTCATTCTATCCCATCAGAAATTCTTCCGAATATCTATTTTCTTTTTTGTACTATCAGGATTAACTAAAAACGGAGAACAATTAGCTTCCCATATTAACTATTTATTAAACTATGAATCCCAAGGTAAACATAATCTCTTTCCAAACCACAAAACATGGTTTTTATCAATGTTAAATTTAAGTAACTTACCCTTCTGAAACAATTCTACCTTTTTCTGAAACTCACTATATTTTTTCTGTTCTTGCATTATTCTTTCATATAAAGATGATTGTACTAAAACCTGAAACAAACTAAGGGAGTTTTCTTCACAAAAAACATCCAATAAAAATTCATTGAATAAAAAAACTAAAGGATCTCGTTCTAAATTTATCTTGGTTAATATAGAATTAATTCTCTTATACACAGCATCATCCACTTTATTTTTTTTCCTGGATTGGAATAAATCATGAAATTATAATCCTCGAGTAATTCAAGACATCTTCTTTGTCTCATGTTCAATTCTTTCTAATTGAATATATAATTAAAACTTGTTTGATTATTATATATTTCCCTCATTAAACCATACGTATGATTCCTACAAATTTTTCAATGAAAAACAACAACATCCAAATCTAAATCATTTGTGGGGTAATTTAACTCATGAGGTTTTGGACGGTGTGTAGCATAAGAAATTACATAATCATTCTACATTTGGACACAAAAAATACTTTTCAACAAAGAATCAGTATAGATAAAAAAATTCACCATTTCTGGAAGGTAGTTCCAAAACAAGATAATTCCCCAATCTTCTATTCAATTCCTGAAACCATTCATCACATTCATTATTCTAGATTAACATAACACCTGTTATAGTTAACAATGTCAGTGGGATAGATAACCATGAAATGTTTTTTTTACAAATCAATGATAATAACCTACTAAAATAAGAAAAAACAAAGAATAGTTATATTTTTTGGATTTGGATATTCTTAAACAACTATTGTTTTAGTATGATCAATAGTTATGCCATCATTAGAAACAATGTGACCAAGGAAAGAAATTTTTTGTAACAAAAACTAAGACTTGATTAATTTACCATAAAATTTCATTTCTAATAATGTTTTCAACAAAAACCTTAAATTACTTTCATTCTCATCTTTTATTTTAAAATAAACTAAAATACCCTTAATAAAAGTAACATCAAACTTTTTTAAGAACTCAAAGAATCATCTATTCAAAAGATATATGAATATATATGGTTCATTGGTTAACTAAAAATTCATAAATAAAAATTTATAATGACCCTATCTAATATGAAAAGTGGTCTTCAGAATATCTAATTCCTTTAATTTCAAGTGATGGTAACCCTACCTCAAGTCAATCATCGAAAAATTTGGAGCTCCCTAGAGCTTATCAAATAAATCATAAAAATGTGGAAAAGGGTAATTGTTATTAACAGTGATGTTGTTCATGGATATATAATCATTGAAAAGTCTAATTTAACCATCATTATATTTAACAAAAAATAAAGGATCGCCCTATGGTGATGTGATGGGTCTAATGGAACCTTTATCTAATAACTTATGCAATTGATTCTTTAGCTCTAAATGTGAAATTTGATCCATTATATATGGGGGTTCTGAAATTGGATTATAATTAGGAATCAAGTAAATAATAAATTCAACTTCTTGATCTGGTATTATACAAGGAATCCCATCATAAAAAACCTCAAGATACACATTTACCACTACCACATAATTAATATGAATAGTTCATTTATTATCGAAAATAAGTGGAAGGTTAAATTCATTTCCATATATTAATAGTATTTCATCGTAATCATATGTTATCAAAAGTAAGGTTTAATTCTTGTAAAAATACTGAAATTATTTCTAAAAAGAATCCACTTTAGATTGGAATTTAATATTACAATGATAAACAAAAAGACAATGCATACCCAAAATGACATCAAACACTACTAGAGGAAACAAATAAGTTTTTCTGGTACATTCTATCCACACACATGTAAATGAAGGTTCTTATAATTTTATTTTTTTTCAACATTTCCGCAAGGTGTTTTAACCATAATTTTAGGATTGATATTTTGTGATGGAATTCCCAATTTACTAAAAAGTTTCTCTGAAATGAAATAATGTGTAGACCCACAATCTAACAACACATTGGCATAATATAAACAAAAAACATTGTACATGTTACTACCTCATTTGATATCCCAACCTATTCTTATGTAGTTGAAACAGAATTCACCACCCATTTATACATTTAGTATGACCTCATTCCATCTTTTGAGTTCTTTGTCAGACACTCATTTTCTAAATGACCCATTTCTTTTCACTAAAAATATTTTAATCACGGTATATTATATTTTATCTTTCCACTACAATGAGTTTTTTTTGGTGCAATTACAAACCATATGTCTCTTTTTTCCACAAAATAAGCACTTTCCATAATTCAAAAGGCATTTACCAGTGTGATTTTTACTATAAATTGCACAGACTATAAACATAGGTTTCATTCCATTAGGTATTTTTGAAGAGTTTTTTCCTTTTATATGCCACCTATACCACTTATTCTATTATTATTTTTTAGAAATCATGATAATTAGATAACTCCATTTCCACTTTATCCACACATAGACAAAGTTTTTCATAACTATTTAACTCATGAGATGTTAAAGGCCTTAGATACTTTGGCATTAATTCTGAGTAAAAATGATTGATTTTATTATTAATACCCCATATGTAATTTGAAGAATACATTTACGGTAGAGTTATTTTTTCTTCATACGATGCCATTATGTCATCCTCTTACCTCAATTCTAAGAATTGTGTTCCAATCCTATATCGACCATCCTTAGGAAAATATTTATCAAGAAACATAGTATTGAATACATCATAATCAAGAGAATCAATTCCCCCACTATCCCTCTTATTTATAACCATAAACCACTACTAATCAGATTCACCTTTAATGTGGTAAATATAAAGAGTAACCTTTTGATGTTCTAAACACCCCATGAAATCAGAAATCTTTTCTAGTGCTTTAATCCTCCCATCAGCTAGCATTGGGTAAGATGTTTCTCTAAATGATGGGGGATGTTGCCCCACGAAATGCCCTACTACAGTCGTGTTACATTGCAGTTGATCTAGATAATCTCATGCATGGATACCACTACCATTTATAGACTACGTAAAGTGTGACATAACTGTAAAAAACTATTCAATTTTGATTCCAACCTTTTCTGGTTGCTGATTTGGTAGGTTTTCTTCCTATTTATATCGTCCCATTATAGCTTCCTTGTTTCCTCTGTAGAGAACAATTCTTAACATATAACTATCTTAAACGAAGTAACATGGTAATATTAAAATTCTTTATAATTTTAATCTCACAAAAAATTAAAAATATTTTTAGGGTATTCATTTAAAAATATCCTAACTTCTAAAGTTGTCTAACATGATCTCTGATACCAACTATAATCCCCAACTTTAAACATTAATTAACCATTATTTATGTCAAGAATTCACTTTGAGGATATTTCCTGGTTTATAATTTTAGATAATCATGCCTTAACTATTAAATTATATCTCAAATATTAAAATGCATACACTTCTATTGTATCCAATTTTTTCACAACCATAAAACACCTAAAATAAAAAATAATTATTTTCATGATATAAATCATCATGAATTATTCATTTCTCTTACCCTTCCCTATATCCTATGATTTTTTTTTCTCAAAAACATGGGCTGAGCATAAAAATCATAGTAAGGAATATAAATATGAAATAAAATAGTTGACTATAAATACATAGAAATCAATGAAATCATACGTTTCAATCATAAAAATAATCACTTTAAAATACCTCATGAAATAATTGAAGTAATGAATGACACATAGAAATAATAAATCAGAAATGTAACTTGTGTCATCTATAACATACTTACATTTTTGTTTTCACAGATACATAGGGAGTTACATTTGGAATATCCATCATAGTATATTCTATAATTATCATTGGAGAATCATTAATGTTTACCAATATCACATTAAAAATAAATTGGAGATTTATCCCAGGATCACCCTCAATTGGGTTATCATAGAACCACCCATATACGAAAACAATCCACAAGTACTAAAACATATTCATAACAGATAAAACAATAAAAATGGAAAGATAACATTTCCAAATTGAAATTGAAATATATAATTTCAAGATATTGAAATAATAAATACACTCTAAAAACTGTATTCATTACCTAAATACATTTAAATGGTATGTGCTATTTATTTTTTCATTTTTAAAACATTACTTCTTGTTATGGAATCCAAATTTCAAATAATACTTGTGGTGGCGAAATGGTCATTTTCACCGCATAATTTAAAAAGAAACATTCCCTTTGTTTATTTCGTAAAACACTTTATAAAACAAAATATTCCTTTTGAAAACTATTGAATGAATTTTAAAAAATGGTATTATTATATAGTTCATAAAATATGGTCGTGTATAAACCAAAATATTCCCCAATTAAAGGAAATTAAGAAGATGTCCCTAACCGTGAGTCCGACTTGTCCCGTTTGTTTTCTTATTCATGAATAATAAAAATAGGTTAATTTATACTCTCATAAGAACATTTTTTATATTTAAAATCCATTTTATATTTCTTATCATCATGTTAAACAAATTACATAATTATTTATTTTATATCAGTCATTTTGTCGATATTTGGTACTTGAGTCGAAAATGAACTTGTATTGATGTAAATTGTCCATGTCGTCAAAATTCCATCATCACCATAATATTATTCATGATTTATGTATCATATATATTTAATATATAAGTATTTAGATCCAATAAATATTTATTTATAATAGTCCATAACATTTGAAGATGAGAAATTAAATGCACCGTTCATAGAGATGGTACGTCGTACGTTGCATGAACGCTACATTCATTTCTTTTTTATAATTAAATGGATGAAAATTATATGATTCATAATTATATTATAATTAATGTATAATATCATATTTTATATATATTACATAAGTTCATTAACTTCTTCTTTTAGATGATCCATGTATGGAGTGAATGAGTCATATCACATTGAGGGGGCAATAGTCTGCATTTCGTCAAATGAAATTATCGTCTTTATACATTATGGAAAGAATAAATGTACAATGTAAATGAAAAATATAGAAGAATATAGATAATATAAATATAATATATATCTTATATAAATATATTTCCTTCATAATGACCACCATGATAGTTGGTTGGGGAAAATTGAACAATCATCGTTTTGTGAGGCAGTAGTTCTCTATACACAGAAACATTAGGTTCGTATAAATTAGACGGAGGTGTTTTTAAGTGTAGTTACAAAAATTCTCATAAAAATATCCTCTAATATTTAGTATACTGGTATAGTTATGTAATCAATGTATATGAAGATTATAGTAAGTGGCAATGGAAAATAAAGGAATAGAACTTGAGAGAAGACGTTACCTCTAAATCAGGGAACTTCTTTTGATTTTAGCCAAAAGGATTTTTTGAATTTCTTTCAGCCCATGGAAAGAAATATAGGTTGAAGTGATGGATATTTTGTGATTTTTTGATCAGATGTTTTATGATACTAGGGGCATTAGAGGTGTGAGTAAATGAGTAGATGTTGTTTCCTTTTATAAGAGGGAGGAGGCTCACTTTATGATGGTATTGAAATATAATTTTATTATAAAACGATTTTCAGTTTCAAATTCTTAAAACCTAATTTATTTAAATGATAAGATTATTGAAGGACTAAAACATATCAACCAATTGGTTTTAGACAAGTATAGGGAACAAAATAAACCATATATTTTAGCATTAACCATTAGTTAAAAACATTAACTCTTTCCATTTCTTTATGAATTTTTAAAATATATGGTAACTATAGTTACAATAAAATTATTAAAGAACCATAAGTTGATAATGAATAAAATTTATAACATTATATAAGACATTTGGACGAATATTATAATTTTATGACAATTAGATCATTTAATAAATTTGTATTTGTTTTTAAAATGCTTTTATTTAAATTTTGACACTATAAAGTAATTGATTTTTTTTGAAGTCATAATAACTTGATTAATTAAAAAAGGAATTTAATAAAATATGATATTTAAATATAGTCCATAAAATTCATGTAGGGCTAAAAAATATTCAAATTACATTTATTTTAGTATTTATAATATTATTTTTTTGAATCCATTATTAATGAAGCAATCACTGCGTCATCATTGTGCCAAAAAATAAATTTATTTATATAATGTCTAAATTTTTTAAATAAAATACCATGATGTAGGAAATTTTATTATATTTATAATTAATATTTATAGTCAAATATATCAGTTATATAACCCAATATATAAATTTATTTATTTAAAGATAGATGCATTTGTTTTATTTTTCTTTACTTTAAATTAATTCTTATAAAAGGTCATTTTCCCACCCATGTGGCTTCATGGGGTCCCAAAATTGACACAAGGATGACCATGGTCATAAATATCTCATTAAATAGGATTATAACACATTTAAGTGTAATTAAATAATATTATAAAATTATTTTTACCTTTATTTACTAGATTTAACCTTTAACCATGGTAAGTAAAATAATCACTGAAGTTTCTATTCATAATGTCCAAAAATAAAAGGTATCTATTCAAACAATTTGAACCTTCTGATTTTATATATGGAATATATTATTTAAAATTCAAAACATAGAATTTTCAGTAAATAATTTAATATTAATTTCTGTTTCCATAATCAAAAAGTGGGGTTTTAAGAAGTAATAACTATCAAAAGATTGAGAAGTGTTTAAGTCCATTTTCAATGGTAAATTAAATCCAATGAACAAAATCACATTAAATGATAACAACATATTCCAACTACACATTTAATCCAATTAAAAACACAATCAAAAAATATAAATAAATTACATTTAAAGGTTGTTTTGACCTATAAATGCGGTATTTTTACTATTCATTAAAAAAGAACTTTATCAAAAAATTACAAAAAAAATATCCAAAGTAAATTTTGAAGTCCTAATTCTAAATAAAAATATTATATTGTCAAATATACAATATATAAGTTAAAAAAATATTTAAAACGGTTATCCATCATATGGTTGTAAAATTTCCTTTTAAAAATAATAGAGTATTTCATACTTAATATCAAATTCAGTCTTATTTTAAGCCTCTATATTTTATTTGATTAATTTAAATACATTTAAAAACAAGTTTAATAATATTTTATTCAGTTCTGTTCATTTCTAAAAATACAGCAGTAAGGATTGAACTACCATTTCAAATAATAAAAATATTATTTTATTTTTCAATATAACTCAAAGTTGTGTGCAACGTAAGATTTCAAAGAAACACATTGTTGCGTATTGAGTTTGATATCAGACAAACCAAAAATTTTATGTATAAATAATATCTTATTTAGAAATATTAATTGAAATGAAAAATTATTATTCTATGAATACTTGGGATCATACACTAGTAGTGTTGTGGATTTACCATATTAGAGTGTCACTAGATCTAGATATAAATTTCTAAGTTCCATCAAACAAATGGTGAGTCAAGAATGAAAATAACCTATACATCAGTGTTGTTATCATCGGGGATCCTTGGTATTTGACACAGTCATTGTGGGTATCTCTCCCTCATAGGAATATCATATGATGTTAAGGAAATAGTAATCACATTTCTGTATAAGTAATGATGTGTCAAACTATCAGTCTTACAGGATGCATTCTATAGGAAAATAGAAACCCATCACCTACTATCATTGGGGAAGAATAAGAATTGATGCAGAAATCCCACATAACTCTTGTCCCACCACAACATCTAACATTAACATGGAAACTAGGTGTCCACTCCAGGTTCCACCCTCTAAGATCATCTAGAGGAGTGTGAGAAACACCCTCATTCATGGGTACGAGAAGTAGCGGTTATTCTAACATAGAAGATGGTCTTCAATGACGTGAAGGAATCAAAAAAGATCCAACACCACCGCCTGAGAGTGATACATAAAGAGAAAAAGGCCCATGTTACTAGAATAAATTTATTATGGAGTCTCTCCCTGAAGTTATTTGATAAATATCTCCCCTACTTCATGGAGGTGGGGGATGATCGAGTAAACTTGTGAACCACTAATACATAGGATACACCATGGAGGGATACAGTCATTCTAATTCAATGTTACTACTGATAAGACATATAGTCCAAAGAACATGGGAGAGTTACCGCTTCTCTATTGGACCTGATCTAAATAACCTAAAACCATTATTAGGGTTAAGACCATGTCAATTCACGTCAAGGTAATCTTATGCAAATACAGGGGTCACTTCCACTAAAAGTGAATCCAGAATGATCCCTACAACAAGTGAACATAGATCCACCTTCACCATATTCTGATAGAAACCCCAACCACATCATAGATATGATTTGTTGACTCTTTCAATCATCATAAAAAATATATTTTATGGTCTAACCAGTGACGTGGAGACTAAATGCATAGGTCCTCCCAAAATGTTTATCCACCCATGTTGATGCCCTCTACACTCTTCAAAAATAAAATACATATGTAGTCCTTAGGAAATAACTTTCCATATATGAGGTCCTCCCCCCTCAGGCAGTTGCTTAAGTGGAGGATATCCCTACATAATTGAAAACTAATGTGGGGGTCCTTCCCAATCATTCAAAAATTACTGGGTTGGGAAAGTACACAACTATCCTCTTCAGCACTATATTATGATATCATGGACTATCTACCAATTATGAGAGTTCCCCTTTAGGTACAATTTTGGAAAATAATATCATTTTCAACCTACCATAGGATCAGGGGAGTAGAGACACCAATTCAAATAATGGATGCGAAAACAATCCTAAAAGGGTGGAAAATATTAGTATGACTTCCTTTCTGGTGTCCTCACTCTTAAATGGAGGTAGGAACTTGGCCCTAGAGATCATTCTGATGAGACACTGATGCCTACCCACCAAAAACTAGGAAAGGGAATGAATCCTAATGAAAACTTTGAACCAATATATGGAACACCGATAAATGTTGTAGAAACCATGGTTTCAACGTTTCTCTAGTATCATGAAGAGAATAAGAGGATCCTTAGTGATCTCATTTTAGATAGGCATTCTGTATATGAAAATTCTTCTAGAATCTTGTCTATCATTCTAGGGGAAAACAAGTTCACCTTAGATAGATTCCCCAAGTCATAATTTGTGTCCCCACCCATCTAGTCAGATCATAAGATATTTTATATGATAACAGACCACCATATATATCACTGATAATTCCTGTATAGTGTAATTACACTCCTTGGAACCAAGGACATACTACTCACTCTGTTTATGATCACGTTCTTTATGTTTATGAGCATATGAACACATTTTTTCCTTGGTACCATCACCATTATAGATTTAATATATAAATTAGATTCATAACACATATCACAACTCCCTATGAGGCCCTAGATACATGACAGATGGGGATCTCGTCAGACAGGAAGCCTTACCCAATGTGGGTGGACATCATATGAGTACCCCCAGTGTTTTTGAATCTTATATTCCCAATGTAATGTTTAATGGGTGACCCCCCACGTCTCATAGAACAATTTATCTCGTGTTTCAGACCAATTTTAGGAACCCTAGAAAAGAATGATGCTGCCATGTTTGGATTTGTTTTGCAGAAATTGGAAGGACCCACAACCGCCTGGTATAACTAGCAACCAGGAGGGTACACGAAGGTTTGGAAGTCCTTTTATGATATTTCATTTAGTATATTAGCATGACCATGTGAAATTCTAGTGTTTTCAACCAATTTAACTACAAAAAGTGTAATGTGAGTGATTCATAGATTTGGTAGCCTACTGGAATGGACTCAAATACTCATTCGACATACCATTGACTGAAGAGAAGTTTACAACAATGTGTGTGTTGAAGTTCAAGACTGAGTGAGTCCCTAATATCAAAAACCAATAATTTTTGGGTGGTTTAAGGGAGTATTCTGATAAGGCTGTGTATCTAGAGTATGAACTACTTTAGAAAATAGAGTCTCTGCTATATCCTCCTCTCACTCACATAAGAATCCCTTCTATATAAGAGACTACATTATCCATATAGGTTGAGTCCTCCGATCCAATTGATTATTTGGCCCCATGGTCAGAACATCTTTTCCTGACAATACCATACTATATACAACCTCAAACGGAACAAAACTATCATGCCTCACATCGTAATGTTCCACCTCCGATGAGAGAAAATATGGCCCTAAACAATTATCAAGTCAAGAATCCCATTGTTTACTTTTTGGAATATGGAACCATAAATATTCATTTAAGTAATCATATTTCCATATCTACATTAAATTTTCTCTAGAAAAGGGTATTCCTATTCTTATAGTGTGTTAGAAGACCTAGGAAGATATATGCCTACACATTCTTGATCATGGAATATATGATAACATCCTCAAACATACTGTTAAATAAGTCTATGTGTTCATGTATTTATTCCTAGACCATGTGGATCATGGTTTGGTCAAAGAGTAGTCATGGGACACAGAAATATGATGAATCATTGGAATATAGGGTAATCACCCATACAAACAGTTTCATCAATGTTTTCTTAGGTTGGGATGAATCATGTATGGTATATTAATTTTCTCCAAATACTACCTCCATGTCTAGGTTGTAGCCTCCAAAATCCTAGAAGAACATGTGCCAATTACACAAGGGAAAACTGTTTCCTCTACCATAGCTGAATTTTCCTCATAATGTTAGTGACTTCATTCCCCCTAAGATGGGGAGTGTTCCCAGGGTACATCCAACACTAGATGAATTCACTAATTATGAACTGGATTATGCATCTATGAATGTTTTCATGATGGGAGACCACAATTTAATTCAAGAAAGCGAGTAATAATATGTGAAATCCCCCATGTTCCCTTGGAAAACACCATCGACAGAATGCATGAGGACATGAGAGTTACCAATAGTCTCATGATGGTGCCTTAAACTGGGTCATACATACTACCATGAAAATGCAACATGTTTTTTATATAGAACAGTAAGTGTTTTACTCCCAATATACTCTTTCAGTCATTCCACTATAGCCGACTATGTTCTTTGACCAATAATCTCTTCCATGATTGCGGCACAATCAGCCACATCCACCTAGAGTATGACATTATCCATCAAAAATTCATCCAACTAAAAATTACCCAATAGTAATTTAGTATAGGTCAACTATTAAGTAACATGATTTTTTCAGTATGATCTAGACCCATGTAATTCTACTGGTGGCATCCATTGTTACCCAGGACAAAGAGGGATCCACTATTGGAAGCATCATTCCATTGGAATAGAAGTACAATTTTTTGTTTCACTTCACTAGCATAACATCATGGTTTTAATTCTGGGAGGACCTCATCTCATTGAATTAGATGTTTGATCCCTTCAAAAAAGCATTGAAAATCCATTCCTAGTTAAAAGAAGTGTTAATTGTAGTAGAGGCCTATTATGTAGACGGGGAATCATGAGATAAATGATTTACCATCATCTCATTATGAGTAAAACCAGATTTAGGGTAACATATTGTTGTTGAACATTTTAGGATAGTTCCATGGAATAGTGATACACTATTATCAACTAGACCAGGGTTTTGGGATCATCCTCATCCTGACCATGATTCTCCATAGGCTGGGACTAACTAAAGTAGACCTGACTCCCTCCATCGTGACAATTCTGGTTTGTGACATGAGCATGAATAAATCATGTGGAAGAGGTCTACTTAATACCCTATATGGTGGATTGATATCATGCACATAATTCATTGTAGTATTATATGATATTATATCCAACATGAGGTTGGGTAGTCCCTAGCATCATTTTCATGTGGAAGTCCCTCCTCATGTAACTAATGCCTCATGTACTCACTTAATAGTCCATTAGGGGTACAATAAGGTGATGAATCCCATTTTTGTTCTTGTGAAGCCAACTATATGGATGTTATCTATTACAAGATGGAGGAAAAGTGGGTTTATAAAAATAATTAAGAGATTCTCAATGATCCAAATGATATGACATTCACTTTTTCCTATATATGGGAGGACTTTAATGAAGCCTTCACTCCCCAATTCAATGTTTAGAGACAAAAATGCTGGATATGGGAGGTTTTTTGTTCTCTCTTGGAAAAAAGGGTATAGTGTCCAACAAATGAAAGAGTGTTCACTGATTACCTCGTACTCTTAAACGTGAAAGTCACAGGGGATTCCAAGTCCCCAATTCAGTTAATGTACCTTACAGTTCCCCCTATTGACACTATTTCACAAAATGATAACCAATTCCAAAGAGTGGGGTTGAATTGATGAGATCTGATTATACAACATTTCATCGATCTCAAGCATCTACCTTATGGTTGGAGGAATAATGGAATTGGATCGACAAACATTTATTGGCACACTTCCAAAAGGAAAATTACTCCTCAATGAGGATTCTGTGTCCACCCAAGAAATCACTAGTTCTCCCTCAGACATGGGAGGCTTGGAAGAGCTACCTCATCCTGCCAATTATCCTACCCCAGAAGACAAATAGGATTCAGAAGGTGCTCGCCCCACATATGATAAAGGTGTATCCACCACCAATAATGTGTTTATTAAGGTTAACCATAGTACCAAGGAAAATCTAGGGATAAACCTAATAGGTTAATCCACGTATCTTGTGGAGCATCTGCTTTAATTGGGTTTCCTAAAGCATCATTGTGACTGATTTTCTAGGAGTAGTGATAAGATACCAAGGCTGGACCCGGATGTCTATATACACTTTCTGCATCTCCCACTAAGTCATTGGAGGTTCAATAACACCCCCACCTCCTGAGAATGATGAACCCATCCCATAGTGATATATTTTAGGAAGAAGATGAAAATATTATCAAAGGAAACATTATCAAAGAAGTGAAATACTGGAGATGGATAGCCATCATCAATCGGTTCATGAGAAAGAAAGGGCTGATCAGAGTATGTATCAAAATTTTGAGACCTCAACTACTATTACTAAAGTATGAGTTCCCCCTTCTAGTGAAATATTTGTTGTTTGAAGCTACATTCCACTTACAGAAGAACTTTTTAATGGATATATACTCCACGTACAACCAGATCTAGATATCCCCATATGATGAGGATTCTACTACTAATAGGGTAATGTCAGGGACCTTATTATATCTGGGGATTCCCTTTGGATTATAAAATATAGGATCCATTTATTAGAAGGAAAAGCAAAAATTAATCAGAACCATTATATATAACCTAGAATAATTCTTTGAGATGACTCAATTATCAAATATTAATAGCATTAGGATCATCTCAAAGTCCTTGAGATATTGGTTGTCTTCATTTTCTATTGAAATTTGTTGATGAACCCCTCGATGAGTGATTTCAGGGTTACATCAAGGCAATTTTAGAGTTTGTTTTGTATCATGCCGAGGAATCGAGATCAACCAGGAGATGATCAGGTCCATAAGAAGAATTCCTCCCCTAAGAAACCATCAAAAGTTGCGAGGTCTCTAAGTCCATTTTCCATATATATACTGATTTATTGCACATCTATTTGGAAAATTCAATCCAATTTTTAGGATCATAAAAAATGTAATGTATTACTAGTATGATGAGGAGTTTTGAGACACCATTGTGAAAATCAATACATATCATATGAATCCTTTAGTTAGAATGCCACTTTTCTTAAGAATACCTCTACTCCTCTATGTAACCACATTGTAATGGTCCCTCAGTTCCTATATCTCCAACAAAAAAGGAGGGAAAGAAAATAGTTTATACTATATAATTATCAGGAAACATGATTTAGAGACCAAATACTAACCTATCTAGAATATATGACTCATTCATGTTTTTATTGTAATATATTTGGAATTATCTACAACATTAGGATATAAAGATTATACCCCATGTGGACTCGCTGATGTATATAATGAATCGACCTATACTAGCTGGATGGTAGGAATGTTGGGATTTGATCCTTTAGTAGTTCAAACCCATATCCATCTAGTATGAAGGCATTGGGGGTCATGCATATGAATAAATTATATTCACATTGAACCCCTGAAAAACTACCCATGTATGTTATTTTCCCAAATGTGGAAATCCTCTTAGTAGATCAGGCTTCACAATGTTGGAAGATGTATTTCAAAGGAGCCACTTGGATCCCAACTGGTTTATGGATCAATAATACCAAGCTCAAAAAATTTAGAATGGATGTCTTCATTATCACTCCTGCATATAGAATTCTATTTTACTCATTCCTATTGTTAAATTATCAAAACAAAAATGAGGCAGATTATCAAGAACTGGTTATTGATTTCGATCTGGACCATGAGATTGACATCCAATGATTTAATGAGAAGGGATACTACAAATTTGGAAATGAACTTATTAACGGTGAATAAATTATTAAAAAGGCAGAGCTCATGACCCTACTGGAGCATTCATGGTAGCCAATTCCCATGTATCCTACATAACTAGAACATATTTAGGTTTCTCAGTCACAGAATGGTCATGTCGACACCTTGTCCAATTAATCTACATATCTTGCACAACCTAAATTGGATGAACAAATCATCAATGCATCACATCATAGGGTCATCTATCCCATTATTTTTTATGATGATAATATGAAATAGGTAAACTAACTACAAGGGAATCTCCTTTAAGAACCTCATGTCCTCCATATAAGAGAAAAAATCCAATTATACAACTCCTTTCATTAAGTATCTACACAAATGGAATTCTCCAACCAAAAGGAACCCATCATGGGAGAATCACTCAGTTTTATGTTTATTTGACACTTTAGAGTATTCTAAACCATGAATCAAATCTCTAATGATTTGGGTTTCATGGTTTTTTCCTCCATTAAATTCATAAAGATGAGTTCCCCTAGGTTATGAAAGATGTACATGTTGGGCCATGTGGAACCCATAATGTAGGGATAAATATTTACCTACAGTTTCATAGGTTGGGAAACATTGGTCCCCATATGTTCCAAAAAATCATTGAGATCTCCATGAAGTTACATGTAGTTAATATCCATGCCAAATTTGTGAATCGACCACTGGATCTACTGAAAAAAAATTAATCTCAATGTGGAAAAAAGTAATAAACCTAATATTTGTCAAGGCCCAACATATGATCAATTTATATATCCTCCACATCAATAATTGATTTAGAGTTCCTCATTATATTCTCAAAGATAACATAATAAATTTCTAGGATATTGAGCTGATGAAATTGTATGACATGTATAATTTCTCATCTGACCATACTACTCAATAACATGCACTGGAAAATTCAAAAAATGAGGTAGTAAAAAATGTCCCTCTATAACATTTGGAAGAAGATGGTGGTAAATGTCAAAAAAAATTGTTAGAAAATCCCCCCATCACTATCTGAACCCATTCTGTGATGACTCATAATTCCTCCCAGGTTACCCCTTATTCCCAAATATATAGAATGGAGGTATTCATAACCATTTAAGTTTAGTTTTTTTCACAATTAGAATATGTATTTAACCAGAATATGCAAGATAGAATGGATGCTTTATAACTATATGTGTGGGAATACATCAAAAAGAATAGGCTCAATGCAATGCACAATTTAAAGAGCCGCTGATAAATGATATCGAGATCCTTCAATAAGAGGGTTCACCTCGACCCCTTTCACTACAGTTATATAGTGCTAGACATTTGATCTATAATGATAATAGACATGAATAAACCATAAATGAATCCCAAGTTGGAAGGACCATTCATCAATCTAAATTTCAATTAAAATGGAGGATAATATTTGATCACTATGGATAGATAACATATTATGCCTCCCACCAATTCCATTTCCACAATAATTTCTTAGAATATGGATCTAGTCACATAAGAATAGAATGTTGAGGATGTATAAATAATTTTACCTTAAAAATAAATTTTTTATTATTCTCATATGTTTTAACTATACATATTATTCATAGTTTTGGTTATTCTAGTTTAATGAGATGATCCAAATATTCCAATTATTTCTCCCTTATTATCTATATATTATACATATGTAATATTTGGAATTATTATTGGTTTATTTAATAACATAATTTTCAATACTCACAAATATACTAATGTTTTAATTATGATTTCAATGTGAAGTATTTTATTTATGTCAAAACATGGGAAAATTTGTTGATAAAATTAGGGGTCATTATATTCCCACCACCATGAAATTTCACCCTCATAATTTCATTTTACAAGTTATGGAAAAAATAATGAGGGTATTTCTCCAAAATCACATCCTCTAGTTCCCATGTCAACTCTTCATACTTATGGTTTCACTGTAGAACGATGACTAGGTGAGTGGTCTTTTTATGTAGAACCTTTTCTATACATTCTAATATCATCACTAGATTCTATTCATATGAGAGGTCATTTTAATGCTAAACCACCTCTAATTTTCAAAACATTTCAGGGATCTGGAATGTACAAACTTTGTAGGGATACATGTAATATAAAATATACTTATGACATGGTTGGATGAAGTGCTAGTGGGTAGGATACAACTATGAAAAAATCATGAATCTCAATGGGTTTAATGTACCCTAGTCTTAGCATTAATTTATTATAAAATATTATGACCCTCTCCCATGGATATATGAAGGGGAATACATTGACACTAACTTCAAAACAATATTTATAGTTAATAATTATCCCTATATCTCTTCAGTAAAATTTATTTGGCCTAGATATACTACGGTATGGTCTTTACATTTGCATCCATGTCCTCAACTATTTAAGGTCTCGTCTTCTTCTGTTCACCTAGATCATCCCAGAATGCAGGGGTTATATATATTTTATGATAAAGAGATATATCTAGAGAGCTACTTGGATTCTGGATTAGAAACTATTGTTGAAATTTAACTCTACTGGAAGTTCATATAGGTCCCACACTCCTTTAATGTCTATTGATCACGATTTAATATTTTCTTCTAATTTTTGAATATCATGAAAGGATTGGCCATAATATTGGGGGTGGTAAGCCACCCTAAACATCAATCTAGTATTTAGAGCATGGATTAGAATATTTGAGAACTTGGTGGAATATATCAGATCATGATTAAATATAATCACTAATGGTATTCCATGCAGCCTCACCACTACTTTGATGTATATACACTCACAATGGAAATGTGGTAAGTCCCATAAAATCACAATAAAGTGAGAAATATTTTTAAAATGATCCCTAAGGACCCAAAAACATTATTGTGTCTGTATTTCTTTGAATTTCCATAAAAAATGTATATGTTGTGGTTTCCCATTTCCATAATGGTTTGTGTAATGGTATTATCGTCACCTTATACATTTTTATTTCACCCCACACATATGATCATTCAAAACACATTGATTTATATTCCGTGACCTTATTCATGTTATTTTCCAAAAAAAAGTGATCTTTGCGATCTCAATACATCTTTGTGATCCCTGGGGAAATAGAGAAGGTTGATTTTTGTTCATAATTTAGAAGATCAATCTTTATCTCACGATCTTATTATGCACATATTGATGAAAAAATATTACTAATCCTTCCTCATCAATTTTTAACTATATAAATTTATCCTTTATTTTTCACTTCCACATTATTCTAAATTTCCACCTCATTTCATTCGGCATCCTATATCTTATTTAAAAGATATGGATGAAAAAATATCTGTGGATGAAATTATTATGTACATAACATTATTATTCACATGTCCATACTTAACAAGAATAATAATATTGTATCCTTATAAATTCTCTTCCTGGACAAGGTTATATAATCATTTCAACATAGATAATCTACCACTTTGTTTTCATTAACATGATGATAATGAATTTAGTACTCATAATCCATAATTAGTTCTATCCATCTTCACTAGAGGGTATTAATCTCATTTATTGTGAATATATATTTTATTATCTTATTATTATTATATATCCCACACTTATCTACTTAGATATAATTCCACCAAATATTCTATGCAATGATCAGATCCAATAACTCTAGATCCTACATGGTTTAGATTTGTCAATGAAAATTAAACTACATTGAGGATTAGGGTATCACTTTATCATTTTTCATTAGTAAACATCCTATTACATTCATTCATGATTCACAATATAAAACATAGAATTTCCCTCTTGTGAGTAGTGTAAGTACTAGTGTTGTGATAAGTCAATTTTATTGAATCCTCAAAGCAGTTCTCACATTCACTAATCAAGAAAAACATTACTCCCTTTAGATGTAGCTGACATAGTGGGTTTAAAAAGAGATAGATTTTACTCAAACGTAGTTGGTAATACCATGTAAGAACAATATAACTATAGTTCACCATTATAAGTGTTTGCCTATGTAACTCACAATTTTAATTTTCATAGAAGTGTACACATATATTACTTTTCTCATGTTATCATGATCCATTAATGATAATTCATCCATATAGAACATATATTTATTGTACATTTTATATGGTCTATCCCTCTAAAATTTCCTTATGACTTTATTCAAATTATCCTTTCATTCCTCTTTAATCTTAGAGTATATTAGAATATCAATTATAAATACTACCAAATTTTTTTTAAGGAAATATATAAATATTATATTAATTAAATACATTAATTTTTTTTAGCATTTTTGAGTCTAATGGGAATCATTTTTAAATCATAGTGTACATATCTCATTCGAATGATAGTCTCAAGATTTTTTCATTCCTCCAATTTAAATGAGGATATCCTCACTAAAGGATTTCCATAGTAAAATACTTGGTCACACATTGTTAATTGAACATGTCTTATATTTTTTCTAGTGGATAAATTTTATTTATAATGTTCATTATGGTCATAATAATCAATATTGATGTCCATTGTTCCACCCTTGTTTATTATAAAGAGTACTAGAGCACTCCAAGGTGAAGAAATCGGGTGTATAAATCCCTTTTCCATATTATATTTTAATTTCTTCATAAGTTTCTCTATCTCAATGGTAGAAATCCATTATGGTTTAAGTAATATTAGAAATGATATATGTATGTGATCTATTAATAACTCAAACTATCAGTTAGGAAAAAGACCATACAATGTTTCAGGGAACACATCAGTGTAGTCCCTAAAAATGGGCATGTCTTTTAGCACGACTCCCTCATTTTAATAAATCATCTAATCTATATATGATTTCTCATAATGAAATAATATCCACAATTGAGATGATGATACATAAATAGATTCATCCTCTACCATTCATTTTTATACAAATATGGCATTCTTTGGGATTTAGAGAGTGATTTCCCTTTCCTGATAGTTGATGTTTTATTTTTATAAGGACTACCAATCTATGCCTGATATAGTATCAACCTAAACTAATTGAAGTATGATGTGATTTTATTGGTGTTTTAGTATAAAAAACTTAACTCTAAAGGATTTATATACTTTATATGTGATTTTTTTGGTATTCACGGTTCTTATAGAAAACTCATCCTTCATATTTTGAGGTGGTGTTTGAATATTTCTACCAAAATTGCAAGATACAAATGAATTAATAGAAAAAGTAATCAAATATTATATTATATACCATAGAACAAATAAATACTATACCTATCACCACACCATTTGTTTTCTCCACCTCATTTGTACGAATACTTTATGCCCTACCTTAATGCATTGAAGGCCATTTTCATTTATTTTCTCTAAAATCCCTCAGCTTATGGAATTGGATCACTTAATTCCCATATACATTTTAGTTTAAAAACTTCACTAAATGTTTTCTATTGATATAATAATTCATTTATTCTTTTTAATTAGTGGGATTATTCAAATCCCATTGGTAAAAAGTTGTTTGATGACCATGTCTTCTGCATTGGAAGCATCTAATATTTCCCATTATATAGTTTTCGAGATGCTTCTTTGCACACTATTGACAATTGGGACGTAGGGTTTTATGTCATTTATGGGAGAATCTACCAATCCACATATATTAAATTCCATTTTCAATTTTTATCTATAATCTAGTGATACCACTTAGAGCCACCAATCTTCATTTAAACATTTTCAGAACATTCAAAAATATCCTCATAGTTTTCAATGTTTTAAATATTCATAGATATTCATAGACTCATAATTAAAGAAAAAAAAGAGTAAATCCATTATAAATTCAATGTTCATGAAAAAGGAAGTGGAGTATCATGAAACTCATGTATCTTTTTCTTCATATGCCCAATTAAATTCATCATCCTTTTATATCAGTTTGAGGAACTCCTAATAAATATTTAGACAATGATATTGGAGGGAATATTTATTGATATGTAAATTCATGAATCATTATATATCCAATGAATAAATTACCATATTAGACTTTGTGATTTTGTTTTGTATACACAACTAACAAGCTTCCCCTCAAAAACGATAGGCTACTTGTATGACATTCTACTCTTCTTGGAATTGGAGAATAAATAAGGTCATTTTAATAGATTTAATCCATTTTTTCATGACGAGGGTTCATAATATCCACTAAATATTGGAGACCTTATTCAATATAAAGGATTCATGAACAACTTCATCTTTCATCGGATAAAGAGGTAGTTCTACACTATTAAAGTTATAATTCATAACCTCAGATAGATGTTCAACTAAAGTCATTAATTTATGGGTTCCCATTCCGTTCAGATTTTGAATCTCATTATAAAAAGCATAAAATTTCCTTTCACAATTTTGGTTAAAATATGTTTTCCAATATATCATGGTTAAATAATAAAATTAAATAAAATATAATTTTGGGGATTGAAAACTTAGATAATATGTATATAAAAAGGAAACATTGAACATATAATGTTAAAAAATTTAATATAATGTATTTCATAACTTTTGATTTCTAATGATTCAATATTGGTTATCCATACTGATAGTATATTCTATAGGATTGATTATAATTTTTTATATTCTTAATACCTAAAAATCAAGAAGATTGTTATTTGATACCAACTATTGGGACTTAATACATTTACACATAATATTACAAGATATTAATGATAGTACAATCCAATTATTGATTAGTATTATGACATTGGAAGACCGGGTCAATGAGTAAAAAAATGAAAATAAAATAAAAAAAATCATTTATTTAATTTAATTAATGACCTCTTAACTCCCATTGAACTCCTATAATTGGAAATCATAACCTCAAGAGTACAAAAACAAAATAGATGAACTAAAAAAAATAGTAAGGGAATAAACATTGGAATGAATCATAGGAAAAGATTTAGAAAGGGAATAACATGATAACAGAAAAGGCGTGCCTCATTAATAAACATATTGATGAATAAAACATATATCGTGGAATCATATGACCATGTCAATATTTTATCATGGAAGAAATATATAACATGATATAAACATGATTCAAGGATAAATTCAATGACTATATCACATGGTGGATATAGTACCATAACTGATTAGGCTTACTCCTAAATCTAATACATGACGTATAATGTGACTAAAATTTACCCAATATATTGTAGTGATATTTGGTTAAACCCATCATAATTCATCATTAATATAAATTAATATAAGGAATCAAATATAATGGTTACCCATAGAAAAAATTGGAATCATTATCATGTCATAAGGCGTAACCAAAGGGTATATACCAAGGGTATCCATGAAAGAAAGGATTTAAATCATAATTAAAAATTCATAATGGGAAAAATATTTATATAACATGATAAATTATTTCCATATAAATTTAAAACATGTAAAAATAGTGGTGAAGTAACCTTGGAAATGTGCCACTTATTTTGGGTTTTTAGAGCGAGTTAAAAAGACATTAAATGGAGTAAGAGAATAATAATATACATACAAGAAGAACAATGTGGTATATAGTTTTAGTAAATATATAAATAATATATATGATTTAAATAGGAATAATGAAGTGATATATTATGGTATATAGAGAGAGAATGTATATTAATGTAAATATGGAGGTTTAAAATGATCACATACCTTGTGATCCAATGTGTTCTGCACACTCACTAAATTCCATGGATATTGTTATTAGAATTATTAATTAAATAATTAAGAAAATATTATATATATATATATTATTTAATATAATTTTATTAATTTCTTTGATGATCACATAAATGAGTTATAATTTTCAATTTCTTCATTCTAGGAGCATTTATTTCACTGTTTCACGGTATGTTCACTTATGTAAAATTATGGAAGTTATTGTTAAATGCGAATAATTATATTGAAGAGAAATAATATGATATTAATTAATTTCCATATCTTTAAATGGTCCCATATGTCAACTTTATTTAATGTTTGAGAATGATTTATTTGACAGAATGTTAATAATAAATGTTTAGTTTTTATTGGACGGTTATCTGACCATCACAAAATAGTTTCGTTTAATTTAATATTATGTTAATATATTTGATATAAAACATGAAAATTTTGTTATATAAATATTAAAATCAGATTTAACCATATTATTGGTTTTATAACCATCATTGAAGGTACTCATGGAAATCAAAAACTCGTTATCCACAATAGTAGTGAACCGATATATCAGGGATAATATTTTCATTTTTAGTATAGAGGGTGAAGAGAAGATATATCATGATTTATATTCCATTATCAGAAAAAATATCCCACTACTCAAATGATACTTCTATTATCATTCCACTTTTTGGAGATGTGGTGAGGAGAATACAATAAAATAATTGAAATTAAAAGATAAGGATTAAGAATTTTGCCTCCAAAATGTTTTCTCTTTGAGAACCTCCTTGTGGAACCTGGGTTTGGTCTTCTTTTGAGACTAGAAGCTCTTGGATGTGGGGAATGGGATTGATAATAAAACTGGGAAAAGTATTGACAAGATACGTGGTTAGAAGTCGTAAGGAGAAGGGGTGGTTATGGGACGTATTTATAGGGGGAGGAGAGGGGTGTTTTATTATTTATATATTCACTAGTTTATTTCTTTGGAAGAGAACTATCAATAGTGTTTTATTACAATGAAAGAATAAAATAAATAGTTTAGGATATTTTTAACCCATTGGTGATTATATAATTCAAACATCATCCATGACTCAAAAATTCATGTATTTTACTTATATTAGTAAATACAAATAATTATAGTATTTTACTATTCAATACAAATTAACATATATTAAAAAAATACAAAATATTATCCCAATAATTTTTTTAAAATTATTATTTCAAAAATATATTTCATTTTATTAAAATTATTTTCTATATATGATAAATTTAATTTTTAATTAAAATCATTGTTTATTAAAAAAATACTGATTTTAAAATTATTCTCTATTTTATAAAAAATTTAAAAAATAATTATGTTCTCATAAAATTATCTTATAATTATAAAACATAATTTTAATTTACTAATCTATTTAATAAAAAAAAATTATTTTATATAATTAAATTAATTATAAAATAATAAATAAATATTTACATTTTACGAAAATAGAAACAACTAATTTTTAATTTTTATATCATTTATATACTCATACAAAAATATAAATATATAATATGTATAAAAAACCTATATTTTATTTATACCTTCATTGGAAAGGTTACTACTTTAATATATAGGTTTCTATTCTTAATAGAAAATCTATTATTTCAAGGGTCAGTTTACTATTCTCATGGTACAAGTTCCTTAATTTTTATAAATTCAATATATTCCATTAATTATTCATTCAATTATATTTTTTTGATAATGTTATACATATATGTTTATCTTAAAAATTAATATGTATTATTAATATTATGTTTTTTTTCTATATAATTTTTTGACTGTCTTCACTCTAGACGAAAGAGTAGATCCAAATTTTCTCATTCTAATTGTCATTTATTATATTTACTCACATGAGGTATTATTTTCATTTTTTATTGGTTTTTTTATAAATATTGATTCATTATTCATTTATTAGAATAAATTTTTACTAGGTTATCAATGTGATTTATATATTTAATTACATATGAAGGAAAATTCGATTGATAGAATTATGGATCATTAGATATCCCAAAATCCAATTTCAATCAAGGAGTAGGCATCCCCGATTAATTTGATGAAATCATCCCACCCTTGGAAAGTGGGAATGAAGGGAAATAAAAAATTGACACCACACTGAGGCCCATTAAAAGAAAAAGAAGACAAAATATTCATTTAGATATGATTTTTACATCATGTAAAATTGGTGACAGATCCATCAAATATAAAAACTTTCTTATTGGATATTCTAAAAATCAGAACTTTTACATTTATAAAATCATTTATGAACTACCAGAGTAGTCACATTTAATTTTATATTTTTATATTTTATTTTTGATTGATATTTTTATATATTGCGGAGGTATTTTACTTCTGGATTAATAATTATTTATTTTGATATTTAGATAACTTTATTTTGAAATTTTTTTCATTTATTTCATGATTAATGTTTCATAATAGCCTTACAAAAAGTAAAGAATATATTGACATGTCATTGGTAAGTTCTAGGTATTCTAGATGGTGAGATGTGACTATACAATGCGTATCTATGTACACACCTTTTACCCAACTGAACTACAAATGGATACATCTTGAGATACATGACAGACTAAGTAGTTATTATACACATTGTACATATTTCTAACTATATGTTGGATAAGAAATTAATGAACAAGGATTGTCACGTCACATAGTGTGGATATTGTGTACCTAAAATGTATTATACATGATTTAGTGGAGAAATTATCATTAACTATTTAGTAAAATACACAGTTATTGAAGGCCTAGGACTGCCAACCTGTTTAATTAATACAACACGTAGTGCATTTCTAGAGTAAAAGACATATATTTTATTAATTATTATATATGAAAAATGTGGAATGTGATTTGATATCATATGTAGAAATATAAAAATAGATATACATAATGTGTATCTAGTTAGTACACACGGTGTACTCCCTCATTTGGAGAACACTCAATGTCATTTGGTTTGTTGATAAGATACATGAAAGTAATGTTACATGGGGTGTTTTTTTTCAATACATGTCATGTTGTCCAGTAGTGGATAAAAATAAATCCCCATGCATTTATATAAGATATAACGTAAATAAAGAGGACATCAAGTAGCTTGATATTAAAATTATTTAGTCTCTAAATAAAATATATAATAAAATTATACTAAAATATTTTATTTTATCATTAATACCATATTGCAATTAATTTCTCATGATGTGATATAAAATGAAATAAAGGATTTAAAGAATTTTAAAAATATCAATTAATTTATTATAAATATATGTATATATTTGGTCCTGGTGGATTATTTTTAATGAGTGTCTTGATTATGGATATCACTATGAGAATTAAGATGATCATTATGATAAAACATAATTACATAATTAATTTTTCACATAATTTATCAAATCATATTTATTTTAATAATAAACAATGAGTAGAAATTTATTTTTACAATAGTACATGTTGATACATATATCATGTTTATTACAATTATTGATATTGAAAATGAATTATGGATTACTTGGTCTTATTTAATCAAATTTATTTGATTTTTTGTGTTACTAATTATTGAATTCAATATGATGAAATATCAATCATCTATCCCTCTATTATTATATAGACCCATAATGTCAATGTTGATTTATGTAATTCCCTATTACTAATACCACTGATACCCTCACTTGTGTTTTCATTATAAATACTTGTAATAAAAGGATTATCCCAAGGCACCAGGTGGTGGTCCAAAATGGAACCGAGAATATTCCATTCCATGTGATATAGAGGTGCAATTTTTGAATGATGCAACTCTTTCTAAGTATAAAATAATAATATTTATCCTAGTACATAGGTTGATTTGTTATCTTCTTAATAAATAAATCATTAGATAAGCTCAAGATATATTCAATTTATTATTTATACCATATGAATTATTTATTTTTGGGATCCAAGACCTTCATGACCTACAAAATTTAATAATTTAAAAATAAAAAATTTAAAAAAAATTTATTATGCATAAATGTTTTATCAAAACATTGATATACACTTAATTAAATCCCAATTAATATTAATATTTCACTAAATGATAAAATATGTAATTTTTTGTAGTTAATGAATAAAAATCCATCAATTTAAAATTATGAGTGACTAAACCTTTCATTTCATGATTGGGAATGAAATACATACAATGATGTGTTTGAACAAACCTCATTCGGACACATACTTTTATCATGGATTTTTTTATAAATTATTTTGGTTTTACATAATAAATTTACATAAAGAGAATTATCCATCATTGCAATTTTTGAAGCAATGTGTAATTCATAGAAGAATATATTTTTAGGGTTTCTTGATTGGTGAAACATCTCAATAGGTCATGGCATTGAATTTTTGTAGTTGGAAATTTCCTTCATATATGAATTTCATCATTTGATAACCATTTCATCCCATAGTTTATGAAAAGGTATATATAAATCATTCCTGCTATAGTTTTTTAGCAACTACTCATATTAATTCAAATTGTGATGACTATTAGTTCTTGATAAAATAGTGTCAGACGTAATAAAACCTAAATGTTTATTATATATCACATAATTTTCAATCAATCAATGTTTTAATATTCTACTCTTTTATACTTAGAGAATATACTCAAATTTGCATCATCCATATTTTATATGTGGTCAATATTGGAGAAAGGTCATCTCATTATTGGTAGTAAATTAAAAAAAATTTATTATACAATATTTGAGAATGTTCATTACTGATAGAAAAATGTGGATCTTGTTTCACTAGGAAGGGATTATTTTTTTCTTAAGTCTTCCATTCATGACATTCGGACAAAATAAGTGAGTAAGGATGAGTTTGAGGTCAATGATAGAAACAGGAGATATATGGTATATAGTCAATGCTTATTTTGTTATCTATGTATATAGAACTAATGATGTATCGTGAATATAAGTATTATTATATAATACTAAAACATATCCATAGTCTATATTCGGATAGATATAGAATGAGATATGAACATTTTGATATAACCAGGGTGCTCATTCAGATTTATCTTATAGAGGGTTTCCCAATTGGGCCTTACATAACAAAAAACTTCACATACATTATGCGCCTATATATTTTTGTGGTTAATATAACTAATGATATTTATACAGATCATATTCTTACCTCACTCCCTCAAAGTATCTCATATTATTTATTTAATTTCAATATAATGAACAGTGAGATGTATCTCCAACAAAATATCACATTTCTTCCCTATGTTGACATGTATAGAAAGTATGAAAATCCTACCATAATAAAACTAATACATCAATTTTAATTAATGTATATATAAGGGTATTTAATATTTAATTAATTTTTTTATCTGTTAGATTAGATGAACCAAGTAGTTGGAAAAAATATTGAAAACACATTACATGACCCCTACCAAACTGAACTATTTCATCATAGACAAAATTAAATAAATTAAAAATAATAGGAAAATCTAATACAATATGAATATGTATATTCTTTCTAACTATATCCAATATATTTATGTCAAACATGTATAAAAGAAAAAAATTACAAAATTCCATTTTATTTGAAAATTTGGATGGTTAAGATAACATCATGAATTAAATAAAACTAATGTATCTACAACATTTCATGTTAATGAAATATGTTGGTACTCATACATGAAATATTTTATTGATTATTATTTCTTATATAAATATTTATACATGATGAGGTATATGGATGATTTCACTATGAGATTTATGAAATAATATAATGTAGATGAGACTAGCTTGGTATGAAGATTAAGAATCTCTCCATATAATGGGGAATGTAATACATTGATCAAGACATCATTTATTATTTTTGGGATTTTAAGGATTGTATCCCAACTCACTCCTTCAAATAAACAATAATGGAATGGTGTATGTGAAAGGAGGAACCAAACACTATTCGAAAATGTGATATAAATGATGAGTCATGAATGTATTGTTTATGCATTTGAGGATAAACGTGATAGAAAACAATAAAAATAATAGATCATGTGCCTAATATAGTGACATATGGTATTCCATTACAATTACGGAGTGTAAATAAACCTTTTTTTATCATATATATGAGTGGGAGGACAAAAAGTGATTATTATGTCTTGTTATGGAATCAAACCGAAACTCCAAATAATAATATAAACCTTTATTGGATACCCCATGAAAATAAGGGTATATTATCAATATGTCCCATATTACAAAAACCTAAAAGTGTAATGAAACAAAATTTTACATAAGATGGAGAATGTCCATAAATTTAATATTGTGATAAACAAAGACTTTGATTATGTTCGTGATTATGGTAAGATACAATATTCCACATGAATATAATCCCCAAATCCATAAGGATACACTAAAAAGGTGTAAAAGAGTGGCTATAGAACAAGAATTATATGAGTTTCAATTAAATGAGGATGTTGAACAATTATTAGATGATAATAAGTATATTGTAGAATATAGGAATGAATTTTTTGGAACATATTGTTTCAATTGGCAAGAAGAAATGAATTATGACAATTATTCAATGCACCAAACTGAAATCTGGATTATGTAAAATACTTCACTGAATGTAAGGAAAAATGATTTTAAATGGTTATTCATGAAGAAATTGGACAAGTATGGAGATTCCATTACATATAAGTAACAACTTTTGGTAGTGTAGACAAATAATTATTAATCAATTGACTATGAAGAATCCTTTTCAACAATTTAAATTCTAAAATACATGAGGATTGTAATTTCCATATTAAATTTCTATGATAATTATTTTTTTTAGTTGGATTTCAAAATATCATACCATAATGGATGCCTTAATTAATATAACATTACGAAACACTCCGAAGGGTGTTTCACTCCAAAGGATTCCAACAATATATGAAAATACAAAATATCCATTTATGGATTGAAGAAATCATCCATGTCATAAAATATTTTTTTTAATCAATCCATAATGAAATTTGGTTCCATAAATAATGAATGATAGCCTATCAATAGAATAGTTCATATTTTTAACAAAATACCATTTTTAAATTCTTTTAAATTATGGAAGAATATATTCATATCCATGAAGGAAATAATCAAGGCATCATATATCAATTGGATTAATATCCATCATGCTAAATCTAAGTGGTTTATTTATCTGTTGAAAGGTAAACACATTGAAATGTTACTGAATATGTTTAATATGGAATAATACAATTGGGGTTTATATCCAGTATATCATTTCCTCAATCCGTCTCAGTAAAATGTGTCCATTTCAAAATGAGGAAAGGAAAATTATGAAAATGATTCAATAATCATTGGCAATTGGGTTAGTCATGTACTCTAGAATATTTATTATGATATAAATTATCTACACCTTAAGTATAATATGAATATATCAATATGAGCTAGGAGGACTCCATTGAATGATATTCAAGACTATGGTTAATACAACAATAATTTCATATAATTGGGATGAGTTATTTGCAATAGATTCAAATCAAAATAACTCATTTGCGATGAGTGGACATCACAAATAACCCATCATAGAAGTGGGCATTGCAACTGTGATTAGTTATGATGGTCCCTTGCAGACAATATTCTTTCTGATAGATATAGAACCAATCAGAAAATATTCCCAAAATATTATTTAAAATACCTTTTTACGATGATCCTACATAAAAAGTAATTTGCAACGGATGAATAATCCATCAAAAATAACTTTGTAATAAAAAATATAATATTAGAAATAAATTAAATTAATAAATTTACCATAATTTCAAAATCATTAATTTTTTTTAAAATTTGTAAAAAAATTAATCACACATAAATGTAACACATCATATCAAATATAATATTTGTATCATTCCAAATTACAAAATAGTCCTAAAATATTCAGAAATCATCAACTAGAATCAGTTGGAGAAGGATCACTCAATGGAACATGTAGAGGAAAATCTATACCAACCCCACATGCTAGTCAACTCATATAATCCATCACCTCCCTCATCTAAAAAATGATGTAGCTCATACTCTTATTGCCTCAACTTCTACATCATCTATATCATATTATCCTGAGCTCCTAACTTCTCCTCATAATGTGCAGTAGATGAAAGTGTCGAGGATGAATCTCCACAATCTCCCTTCATTCTCACTGATTACATTGCAGAAGTACCATAATAACTTGTTGCTCTAAGTTGATAACCAATACAAATAAATCAGCATTTCTCAACAACATACGAAGTCACCTGTATCCATACACATTCATTGAAACCCAAATCAGCAGTGACATATTATTTGGTCCTAGATTAGATCACATATGAATGAGAATTCATAGCCTTATATGTTTCCATTAAATATAATGAAAAATTATAATAAAAATAAAAATAATATTCAAAAAAGTTTTTAACAAAATAACTATCCAAAAAATGCAGCTATTGTTCATTTAAAACTTCTCTTATATGAGGATAGGTATACATTATCTTAAAAACATGAAAATTCATAATAGATTGGTTAGTGGTGGTCTATGTAATATAATGAACATGTTATAGTTAAAATAAATATTCATTAATAAATAAAATAACTTACCATATGTCATCAATGTATTCCAAATATATGACTCACGACCTTATGGTTGACCTCTTGCCTCCCCCGGCAGAAACGTCCAACTAAAGATATCCTACTAAAGTCTCTCCTTGTTATCCGGAGTAAAATCCCTCCCATACATGAGCTGATATATAGTTGGGACAATGCAAGACACAAGACTTATCAGAGACAACATCATAAGAGTTATCCATATCTCACTTTATGATGTTTTGTAGAATATAATGGAAGTTCTCACATATAAAATTATCCCATTCCTTTCGAATATGAAGTCTATGGATATTAGAAATTGGATAATATAAAATATGTAGTACAATTTAAAAAATATGTTAGTAATTAAATAAGTTTTAAAAAAAATATATTATTTAAAAATGTAATATCCATTTATCGATCATCAGGTCTTGCAAGGTGACGAGTATAATGTCTCATGATACCCATGGCTCAAAAAAATAATTTCTAAAAATCACACCAGCTTTCCCAATGGATTAATTTGAAAAAAATGAAACCTGAAACAAATATGTAATATTAACATTATTATAAAAAATTATACAATTAGATGATATAAAATAAATATCATAAACAATTTAACATACCTATATAAACGAGGCTAAAATTCAATTGAAGGTCATCTCTCTAGAATAGGATTTGGAATCCACAATAATGAATGGCCATGCCCCCTCCTAGTAGGCGCACCATCCTGAGGAGTATGATCTGAATTAGGATCATCATCAGGGAGTTTATGATATGGGACAAAACATAATAGGTCATCGTGATCATCTCCATCCATCTAAAACAAATATTCTCACTACTCGAGATTGTTAAAATTGATATAAAATATAAAAAAATAATAAATGTCAGAATAAAATAATGTTACCTGTAACAAATTTTTAATAAAAATATTAAATTTAAATGTCTAATAAATATCAAAATATTATAATTACCCATAATGAAATACCTGAATATAATACATAAATTTTCATCTTGATCAATATTTTCATCAACATCAATGTCTTCATCCTCAACTTCAGCGTTGTCCACTACCATATGACTTTTAGTTTCATCATCCCTTATTACATCATAAACATTATCTACATCAGCATCTATTAACTGGATGGTTTCACTATAGATATTTATATCCCATATGTTAGGATATATATTTTGGGTTATGTCTTGAAAAAATTAAATATATTTTACTTATATAGAACCATTTTCATTTTCAATAAACTGATTGTCACATTATTTCATTTTTATGACACTCCATCAGTTATTCAAATCTATTAAAACATCACAGTAATTTTCATAGTAAACATGATGTGCCTAATGTGCCAAGATAATGTTTAAATTTAATATAAGAAGACTTTTATATTTAATTTCAATGAATCCATGTCGTTGATGAACTCGAAACCCCCGATTAATATCAAACCGATGAAATCCAAACATTATAACATACTTTTGGTCCTAGATAACATAACCCAATTATTACATCTATCATACCATAAAATAAATCTTCACATTCCATATGATGGTATCCTTTCAAACTAACACCACTATTCATTTATTTTTTAGAGTCACCATATATGCGTGTATGGAATCAAAATCCATAACCACATACCCATTATAATATTTTACAGATTTTGATGTTGGATTTTTGAGCACAGAAAATCAACAGTCAATATAATATTCATGTTGTGTTGGCTAGAAAAAATGAAAATTATTAATAAATGATATCATTTAAAAATTTATTTATTATTCCATCGAAAGAAACTTAACATTCCAGCCTTTGAATCCAATATAAAATAATAAGTTGATGAATTTCTCCAAGAGGAGCATTTGTAATTTCTATAAATTTATTTTGGATATGGTCACCATATAGTCTATAAAAAGGGTAATGAAAATTAATAGATCTATTATAAATATTTGACAAAATAATAAATATATAGTATTTACTCCACACATCCTTTCATTTATTCACAATTCAGTAGAAATATATATGTCCTCTATGTATTTCATCATTTGTAATCCTTCATCCACAATAAACACCGAAACTAAGATCATGATGATAAAAAATTGAAAACTGGTGGTCTCTAACATCCTAAAATTTTATCTCATTCTGACCCATGAAATTGTGTTTTCATGGATATTTCGACTAAAAACAATAAGAGTATAAATTTTAAATTTTCTCATACAAGTATGCTTCTACAATCAACCTTTCAACCGATTCATTGTTATATACATTATTCTTTAATTTTTTCATAAATATATCTAACAAATAAGTCCACCAGAATTGTAATGTCCCTCTACATTTAGCTTCATATGGAAATGAAATATTAAATGTCCCTTGGAATCAAAGAAGATCGGTGGGAGTATTTTCTCCAATTTACATAAAATTAAAACTACATCTGATTTTAGAAAACTCAATGTATTATAGTATTATGTTTCTATAGAAATATCTCAGAGAAAAAATTATATTTCGGTTAACAAGTCCCAGACTAAAGAATTCAACCTCCCTCTAAGACCAACATGCAATAAAATTTCAATTATTACCTGATAGTCATGACTTTTTAACCATGTTTTGTTCCCATTCCTAATACAATGAGACAAATTAGAAGCATAACCATCTGGTAACCTCAAATATCTAATCCATTGATAGAATAATAAATGGTCTTATATATTAAGTGAGTATGATTCTATTGGCTTCCTAAAATTTTGTGATCATCTACCTTCAAATAATTCATGTTCAAGACATATGCAAATATGAACAACATATAAATGTTACATTACATTTTCTTTGGACTTACAATGTGTGTCCAACATGGTATAAAACATTTTATCAACAAAATTTTTCTCAATATGAAATTTATCTAACATGTGACAAACCAAAAATCAGAAAAATATTGAAGGCCCCAAAAATACTCTACTTTATCCAATTATGATCACTCCCAAAACCATTTATATTTTTCACATTTATGGTTGGTTTGAAAGTTCCATGATGAAATGAAGAGAAAATAGATTTTATCTGATTACATAATATCACCACTGGAGGTGCATTTGTTTCTATTTGTCCCCTTGTGAAATTAAATTTGTTCCTTATAAAATGTTGATCTATAGGAGGAAATCACTGATGACAGCAAAAATAAATAAGCATTCTCCCATTACAAAGCATAAATGAGCTTTTCTCATCCATGTAGAATGGAAATGATTTTAGACCATATGTGCTCCATCAATATAACATAATATATTTTAGAAAGTCACAAATCAACAATATTAATTAGACCTTCAGTATAAAATTCATATCGACAGTTTTATCAAAGGTAGTCACACCATTGTCATACAATAAAAATAATTCATAAATTAGTGGTTTCAAATATAAATTTATATTATAATTTGGATGTCCTAGAATTAACAATATTAAATACATATATGTTTATGTCATCAGCATCCAAGGAGGAATGTTTTAAAGAGTAATGAATATATTCTAATAAGAATATTGAGTACTATAGTCACTAAATGAAAAAAAAACCATCAGTAGAAAGGACCAACCATATGCTACGAGGTTTTGAAGAAAAAGAATGTTGTGTATGATCAGAATTTTTTCATGAATCTCCATCACATAGATTATTTATGATTTATGTGATCAAAATATTTGATTTATTCCTCATAATCAATTCATCTATGTAGTGAGAAAAAAATAATCTCTATAAATGAGGTGTAATTAGAAACATATATCAACTATTTCATGGGAACTCTGGACTTTCCAGGTGATGCCACTTTAGAACTCAATTATAAATATATCAGAAAACTAAATAAAAAATTTATAATCACCAAAATATATGATAAAATAATTTGAACATGCATGTATCTTCTGATAAAATAGACCCAAATTATGAACCGTCATTTTTCTTTTATAATAACATATAGGTAATGCATTTATGTTTGGAAACATCAAATTTAAAAAAGATAAAATATGATCGAAACATAAATTAAACATTCTAAAATATTATTTTATAGCCCAAAATTTTATAAGAGGATAATGTTTTTTTATATGGATTACCTTAAATAAGGCCTCCATAGCAGATTTTAACAAATTGTAAAACTGAGAGGATTCCAACGTAGGATTTAAAATATCATTATGAGTTTTGGTTTTAGGAATAGATGAACAAGTGAACTTATGAATTAAATTATGAAATGATGGATCTAGAACCAATATATTTGTAATTTATAATGAACTCTTCCCACAATGTTGATACCAAAAAAATAAAATCTTTCCAAAAATGGAAACATAATAGACGACGTCGAACGTTGTCAAATATTTTGAATGTAATAAGATCAAATCAGTGATATTGAAAAATAATTGTTCCTTTAGAGAAAAGTCTGAATTTGATGATATATATGATATAAAGACATAACCACCTTCAACACACGTAATATTTTACCAAGATTGTTTTGGAATTTCTTGTTTATTTATCCAATCATGGTTACATTATAGATACTAGTGACTACATCCATATTCTATAGTTATCTAAAAAACAAAATAATAATAAAAATTATTATAGATAATATTGACTAATTTCATATTATTAATATATTTTACCACATTTAAATAATCTATGGAATATGATCCGAGTGGGGCAAGAGGTTTGAATTGAATTACGGGGCCCATAGAGGTTCAATGTAGAAAAAAATTACAATACTAAATATATTATATAAAACACAAGCTATTTTTTTAAACAATTATAGAATATCTCTTGAAAATTGACTCATATGAGAAATCATATACTACCATTTGGTATCTGATGTGGGGTGTATCCTAGACGCAACATTACATATGTGTGCGTCTAGTGGTTGATTACATTTCACGTGAGAGTAATTCATTTAATATTTTTTTTATAATATCCAATAAAAATTAAAAATAACTTCTACACTATGTATCATATGAAAATTTTAAGAGCAGCATTAGCTCTGGGATGTATGGTGTAACATACGCATGAAAAAACATTTTAATTTATAACAAATATTAGTAATATTTAACAATTACTCATATTTTTGCTTTTAAAAATTTTGAAAAAAATCAATTTCAACATAATTTCAAATTATTAACAATATTTTTCAAATAACAATAAAAGTTCATATGTATTAATAATCTTGAAAAGTTAATTTATAGTAATTATAAATTCTTTTTTCATAAATCCAATTTATTATATATTTTTAATAAAACATATTATTATAAATAACTTTAAGTTAAAATTATTTATTAAAATTATTTTTCTCATCATTTATAATATTCACCCATTTCTATTTAATTCATACATTATATCTACATCTAAATCATAATCAAATCTATTTTCATAAATTAATTTTTGCATATTTTTTCAAACAAATTAATATATGAAATCTATATTCAAACATACACACACACACACACACAAACAATTTTGAAATTATTATCTATATTTTTTAATTAACACTATTATTTACACTATATTTTTTATTCTAGGAAAATAATTATTTATATATATATTTATATTTATATTAAATGATTACTTATATCATATTTATATATTAAAAAATTCTAAATATTTTATTTAAACCAAAGTACATGTTAAATTTATATATACACATATATGAATATACAGAAATATATAATATATATTACTAATATAGACAAATTAAATTGTAATTATTTAAAATTATGTAACAAATATAGTTTTTTATTTTAATTACTATTATGTTTTTAATTATTATTATATATATGTATATAATGAATTGATAATTAATATAAATAAATAAAATTTATTCTGACTCTTTTTTAAATAAATATACATATCAAATCTATATATATATATATATATTTAAACATACATATATTTTTAAAAGGATTATATAAACATATTCAAATGTTAATATATATATATATATATATATATTTCACAATTTCATAATCAAATATAAATTTACATGTTTTTTTAAAAAATATAATTATTAGAAATATATATACACATACATATATAAATATATATCAATAATCTTTTATTTTTTTTATAATGTGAATATATATATATTTATGTCTGTATATATATATAACCACATGTTTTTATATAACTTATATATGTATATTCAGATGTTAATATACATAAATGTATATATTTTTATGTAAATGTTAAAAACCTAACAATTTTTTTAAAATTTTTATATACGTCTATCATTATATATATATTTCAAAAAATATAGACATTTTTTAAAACATATTTATATATTCACTTTTTATTATACATAAAATTATGTTTATATATATATATTAAAAATATTACACAAATTTTCAATAAATATATCTATATATTTATATTAAAAAATTATACATTTTTTAAAACGTATATAGATGTATACGCAAAATGTATTGTTTAAATATATTTATATTAAAAAAATTAATAATTAATCAAAATGTATTAATATGTCTTTATATTAAAATATTTATTAATTAATATAAATATATCAAATATATTTTAGAAATTTATTTAAACATATATACATAACAAATATATGTATACATATATTCATATATATATACATATATTGATATACATAGATATTTTTGTATATAAAAAACCATATAATTTTTTAAAATCATATATATATATATATATAAACACATACAAACAACAAAATTATATTAAAATATGTTAATATATATTTATATTTACAAACATATGTCAATATAGAATGGTAAACAAACATATATATACATATATATATATATGTATATATAAATACAAACCACAAATAAATACAAAAATTAAAATTTTAGAATACCTAAAAATCATTTAAAATAAATTACATGAACCATATTATAAACGAAATATATATTATTAAAATTTAGTCAGTCTTAAATACCAAATAATGAATGAAAATCAGATGAATTTTAAAACCTAGTGTTTGACTAAACTAGTATATTTGACATTGAATCAAAATACACTAAACAATAAAATAGATTAAAACCAAAATAGTGATTTAAAAAATTAGGTCAATCCCAAATATCAAATAAACAATGAAAATTAGAACATATTACCCTAAAGTTTTAAAAAAAAATACTATATATAATATTGAACCAAAATATGCAAAAAAAACAAAATTGGCAACGAACATAAGAGGAGTTCATACTTTGATGATATTAGCCGAAATCTTCAAAAAATCTTGAATAATGGGTGTTCACGGAGGTGCAAGGAACTAGGAACATGGTAGGTGAACATGCCAAAGGTCGTCACGACCCTCAAAATTATATTTATTATCCTAAACTAGCACAGTGGTGTAGGGTTGATCCAAATAGAAGGCAAGTGAGTGAATTCTAAGGTTTTATTCAATGATAAACCCCTCTATTGTCAATTGTGGAGGAAGTGAATTTTTTTTACTATTTTATAAAGATGAAGTGGAAACAGGTTGATGAAACAAGTATTTTTACATAGAAACTAAAACATACACTACGTATGATAAACTAGAGAAATACTGTATAGTAGTATTAACCAATAAGACAAATAAGCGAGATCAAAAAAGTACTTGGGAATTTTAAACTACTCGTACGAATTAATGTTCTCTCTACAACTTACAGTCGAATCACACATCAAGAAACACTGAATAATTTCTCTCTCCATGAAACTCAACATGTAGGGGATTAATTCTTTGAGTTCGCCACACCGAAACATAATTGAACTGCAGGAAGTTTTTAAAAGATAACATTTCTAAAAGAACTCGCCATAAATTTCCAAAGATTATGTTATTAATGATTGGGAAAATTAATTCAATATCAACCTCACCAGTCGATATTGATGTTTGAAATTGAAAACATTGAAGTGTGAACAATCAAAGGATTAGAAACAGAATCTGTCTCCCTGAATAATTCTAATTTTGTAAAAAGATAAGAAAATGAATATTTACAGATCATAACCAGAAGGTTTTGAAATTCCCAAGATGATAATTTTCTACCTGTGATCATATGGATTAAAGAATTGAAAACATCCAAGAACAGAGTTCAAAAATTAAGGACAGAGGGAAGAAGTACTCCCCAAATAATGATCTTCTCTTGGGCTCCTTGGTCTCCGGCTCATCTCCTGTGCTGCTCCTAGGAGTCCGAACGAGAGTCACGATCTTCTCTCGGATGGATGTGTTCGTGGAATGGATGAGTGTTCTCATTTTTTTAGAATGCACATTTTTTCTAAATTTCTGCTGCTACTCTTCTTTAATATCCTCTGTCATCTACTACATGTCACAGCTCGCATCCACCGACTCCAAAAAGTCCCTCAGTTGCACACCGCACACGTGTGTTTTTTCGTGAAAGACATGTCAAGCTAATTTTTCCCACATAACTAACTCTCGCTAAGTTAGTTAAGTGAATCTAGATGAATACTCGACTATTGAATGAACCTGGACAGTTAGAATAGAAAATAAATAAATGAGTACTCAAAGAAAGAGAAGAAGTATTTTGTTTAATTTATAGTTATATTACTTGTTAAAAAGTTTACTAATTGTTAAATAATAAAAATATTAATTTCTAATTTAATATTCTTATTATAATTATTAATTACATTTTTAATAAAATAGAATTATCAAGTTTTTAATTTATTATTTAAACTTAAGTTATTAGTTTATGTATTATAAATAATTCAATAGTATAACCTAATTAGATTCTTAAATTAGATCTAAATTAATTTCATTATAAATTTAGTTATTATATTTATTCTGTTGAAGTTGAATTATAATTAAAGTGTTAATAATTTATTTTAGTTAATAAATAATTATAGTTATAAATTATAAATTTTAATTTATTTGTCCAATATTTTATTTTTTAACTTATTTATTTATTAATATTGTAAATGTTATAAATAAAAATTCGTATGTATCATTGATTGATTAATTATTATTATTATTATCTTTTTACCTTATCATTATATTTTCTTTTTAATCTTTATATTTCCTTCTCCCCCAATTATCGGTGGTGATACAGGGGAGAGTCTTCTTCCTCTGTTCCATCTCCAGGTCCGCGACTCGTGATCAATCATCCTCCAACACCGGTGTCACGTCATCCTCCCACGGCGGCGAGAATCATCAGAAAAGGTTGGGCGTTGAAATCCTACAGCCTTAGCAACATGGCCTCGGCTCTAGTAGGTGGGGCAACTTCAAGTGGAAGATAGGTGCGCACCAGTAGCAGCTGGTCGGCTCCCACACGAGCCCCCTTGCTACCAGTGTCTGTCCTCAGCTGGGCAACATGTAACAGGAACGGTCTAGGTGGTGGCTTCCTTCATCCGCAGTACTTCACTTATACTACGCATGGGAGGGGGTATGATTTTCCACACAAGGAATCAATAGACGCTCATCCATGGTCCGATGGCCATCTTCGCTTCAGCAGCCAGTGACACAGATCCATCTCAATGAAGCTCATCCAATGATGAACCATCCCTCAAACTAGCGGATTTCACCTGGGCGACCCCTGCTTTTCCCTCCTATGGCACTAGGTTTCTATAAAAATTAATTATGACAAATAAAAATAAAGATACTCATAAATTTAAATAAACATATAAAACGAAATAAACATAAGTAAAATTATTATTAACTTTAATTTATAAAAATGAAATAGTTAATAAACTAAAAATAAAAAATAAAAAGAAACTAAATTATTAATAGTTAATATAAAATTTAAACATTAAAATTAAAAAGTTAAATAATTTTTGCTATAACAAACTAAATTATTTAAAAAAAAAGTATTATCATCTTTCTGAATAATTTAGTTGGATTAAGACTTCAAATTATAATGCTAGAATAAATTTAGTTTGTTTAAAAACATAAATTAGTTATTAATGAATTTTTAAGATACATCTATTCAATAGATAATATTGATTAATTTTTAATTCATGAAATGTTAAATTAATGCTTCGTTATCTTAGAGAAAAATCAAAATTAATTTATTAGCTAAAAAAAGTTTAAATTATTAATTCTGAAAAACAAAAAAACACTCTAAATAAAAGGTTATTAGTCTATAAAATTGAAGTAAGAGATAATTTAACTAATTTAAGGCTTAAAATGCACTATTAATTATAAAAATAATTATATTATTAAATTTAATAATAGAAAACAGAAAGTGTAAATATTTAGGATAAAGTACAGAAATAACCAATTAAATCATTGAAAATAATTGAAAATGACGTGAAAAAACAAGTGTTTTTAAGGCCACAATAGTAGTGTTCAACCTCCTCATTCAGGAGAGTAGAGGTGAATGGAAAAGAGGAAGAAAAGAAAGTCTTGTTGGGTTAAATTGATCTTTTTTTGCGATGGACTATTTGTGATGGCATTAACGACATCGCAAAAACATTTTCCTCAAAAATATTTTTGATAGACACTAATTTCCATTGTAAATAATCCAGAGCTAATGAGAATCTACAAAAACAAAATATTATCCATCAAAAATTCTCATTGTGATTACTATTTATGCCGGGTGGTAGGAATTTCCACCACAACAATATCTGACGGATTAATAATTTAGTCACAAGTAATGATTTTTTTCTACTAAATTATAAATTTTTCTCAAAAAATATCATGAAATCCACTATTTGAAATGGGTAATCTACCCAACGCAAATGACCTATCAGAAATGATCAAATTTTTATAAGACTATGTAACTCAAGAATATTATGCATATATACATTTTCTATGATGGATATGGGGTAAGAGTTTTTAGATAATAAGAAGGTTGTAGTTTATAAATTTGAAAATAATGAAAGGTAATATATGGTGAGATACACCTTAAATATGAATTGATGAGTTTTGAGATAGATGTTATCAATGCATGTTATGGATGAATTTTTTATCAAATAGTGAAAGTATATTGAGGTTTAAGAGGATGCTAAAGAAGCTGTTTGGATATGGAACTTCATCAAAGTACATGATATAGGGACTTATAGAAATTATCATATGTCAATCTACTGGGATAATACTACATTGTCTTTTAATACATATGTTCCAAGGACAGATCAAAAAATGTAGAACCTAATTTGGAATTAAAATCTCTTGAAGGGTTTTTTTTCAAATAGCTAAAGGTGAGATGTGAATAATATCAATGTAGGATGATATGGTGGAACCCAAGACTAAAGCCTTAACTCTACAGAAACATGAACACCATGTCTTGTCATGTGGATGGATATTTGTATGGAGTTGGTTCTATTCATAGTGGGAGTCCGTAGGAGTTCGTTTTCGAAAACGTGATATTTTTATATTTGATTACATGAAAATTTAAAAGTAGTAATATTAATAAAAAATACTATTAATTATGTTTCATTATTTTCTATGACATTAATTTAATAAAATTTTAGGGTATAAATCACATTAATTAGGTTATAGAAGTTACCCACTATGAATAAAACCATGAAAGACTATGATGATATTCTTAATATTGTTTTTGGGTTAGTTGACATACAACGGTGGGTCCTAAGGAATATTTAATTTCAATTTCATATACTCTCATGTGAATTATACTTATTCTCTTGATGTATACACATGCTAATCTCTGAGATGGGAGGTTATGGAAATACACCATTAATAACAACTTCTACTTGATTATGATTCATCAGATATTCCTATCTCAAGCCATTTTTAGTGGTCCTTATACAGTAATATTATTCATAATTTGTTTTATGACATGGGAACATATATTTATATACCAAAATAGTTATTCCATATGTCTACAAGATGTAGAGTACGATATTTCTAATTAATGTTAGGTAGACATGAATGACATATTTTTAATAGAAAATTCTATGAAGGACATGTTCCTTCAATATTTATTGAAGATGACATATTAAACCTTTTATTAAAATGGATATATTCATTTTACTTTTATAGAAATGCTGTAATGTTGAGATTATTTCATATTGTTAACGAAGGCCATATTCTATACATGGGATGATGATACAAAATTGGATCCAATTTGATGCGATATTACAAAAAATTGATTGTATTACACAATGAGAACAAATATGTGGTTGTTAATGTTGGGAATTTGTTTTCTCTAGTGTTCCATGAACTATTTCTAGATAGTAATCATTAAAATTTAGGGATCCCTCCTAATACAAATGTTAAATAATCCTAGGAGTAAGTCACAAAATTACTCTGTTGATCTCGATTTATTTATATTTTAATTTAAACATTGAAATAAACAATATTCTAAAGACCAAGGAATAAATTATTTATTATTTTATTAATCATAAATATTTAATAAATAAATATTCTTCATATTTTAAATTAGAATAATTGTTACATTTATTGAATATTTTATAAATCGTTATTCACTAGATTAAGAATAGAATAAAAAAATTAGGAAATTTTTTTAAAACTATTTATTTGAATATTTGACTACTGTTGAGTAATTTTAGTGGACCAATATGATATATGGTGATAAATACTTATTTTTAATTTGTAAAATTGATGTTTATTATTGTGTTAGTGAATGTATGACATAAAATAAAAATAACATTATTATTATATGGGATGGTGAAACATATGTTTTAATATATTGATTAACTATTTTGTAAATTATATAATATTTTATCCTAAACACTATCCCTATAAATTTGATGTTATGTCTGTAACGTTATGTTAATCAAGTATTGAGTAACATTTCACCCAAGAGACATCATGCTCAAAATACTCCATCTATCTAACTTTGATGACTGATAAGAGAAAATGATCATATTTAAAGACTAAATGAATTATAAGTGACTAAAAAAAATCAGAAGATGATAGATCCTAGTTTCCAACACCCGTCATTTAATTGATTTCATTTAGAGATCAAAGATAAACTTGTGGATAAATGCTATGGGGATTGTACAATTGGATCCTACAAGAAAAACAGAAGTTGTTTATATTGTTTCTTAATACAATCAATATCTCAATTGATGAAATATCATCTGGACAAATATTATTTCTATAGATATTATATAATATAACTATAAATTTATCATTCAAAAAATAATCAATAGGTTCAATAATTATATATTATTTTTATAGATATTATATATTATTTCTAGAGATATTATATAATATAACTATAAATTTATCATGTGTCCAATGAATGTAGTTTGGTTGGGAAGGACCATGTGACATTTTATGGAATCTCATTAATTAAAAAATAAACCTTGTCATTTTTCATTGGTGATTCTATATTATTGGATAGATTTAAATTTGTTTTTAGGTGGTGTTAGGTAACGTAAATGTCACTCTCTCTTGCAAATATTTTTTTTGATAGGTGAGTACACTAGTCTCTATAACCATGTTCCAAGATATTGGATCAATTTGTTAAAATTTTCACATAATCATTTTTTATTATCAGAGTTTTAGGTTTGAAAAAGTGAAGTGTGAACTTTATTGGAATTTGGTTTTTAAGAGTTATCTTGGGAGTGGATTGTCCTTTACTGGTGTGTCGATCAACTGAATCACATAGGAATTTATAAGAAAAAATGATTCCTGGTGGGGATCAATTTCACACCCCAATCTATAAATATATAATAAATATTTAATTGTTATTATGTACCTCTATATTTCTTGTTCCTTTTGGATATTTCATCCAAATAAATTTTTATTTTTTGTGTATATAGGGCTTTTCGTACTATTGAAGGAAACATTATATTAGACCATTAAGAAATCAGGTGACTTTTTCTATAAGTAATCAATGCTGAATTGATCTATCAACACATTATTTACCATGATATGTAGACTACCCATGTGTGGATCTCTAGGATCCTATTATTGGGTTCAAAGGTTCTACATTGATTGTCTAACCATTCTTCCAAACCATGCACAATATCCAATTGGGGTAAATTTTAGAATTTCAATTTTTAGGTTAGGGAATTAATACCTATACATGGTGTTTTATTCCTCCATCTATCTATCATTCATGATAAAAACCCAAGGGCCTCCAAGATGCATGGATTCCTCTAATCCCTATTATTTTGTATCGATTTCTCACATGTTTTTTTGTGATCATCCAGTGATAGCATTTTATCTCCTCCTCATTTGTCTCTTTATATTTACTAGTTTTTTTCTTCAATATTACATGTGAAACCTAGTGGGAAACATAACCTATTTTTTATTTTAATTGATTGGTTCATTATTAAAAAGATTTATAATTTTCTTTTAAAGATTTATTCATGAAATATTCACCGATGGTGATGACATTAATACTCATAGATAGTTTATTCTTTCCATTTGATGTAGGTGACGTTATTTAAAAGAAATTAATTTTATAATTGAGAATATATTGTTGTTTCAATGTTTTTTTTCAGTTTTATATAATCTAAATGTAACTTCTCGGTTCCAGAAGCCACCTATAGGTGCTCCGTACCCAGTTGGTCACATAACTGAAAGCGCATTCCATCGAACGCCAGAGGTTTCTGAGTAGCAGTGAGGGCCTTGTGTGTGATAGTGGGAAAACTATTCCATCCTTTGCAGAGTATCATAGTTGAAGTAAAAAAAAATATACAATATCAGAAGCAGTAATAAGCCATACAAAAGGAAACAATAGAAGAATATAAATAATAAACAGGAACACACATATATACATGAATGATTCAAGATACATATGTCTAGGAAAGCATCCAAAAAAACCCCAATGCTGGTGTAAAAAAAGTACTAAACCAAAGAAAAAATGAAATATAGATGACAAATTCTCAGCTTCTAATGCCTCAGCGTGGTACCATGCTCTCCAGCTTCCCAGCACTCAAGTAACTAAAGTAGGAGATCGTTTTCCCTTATATATACCTACAATAATATAATATTTTTGCGTCCAAAGGCAAGGCCCAAATAAGTTGTGAGACTAAATCTCAGTAGAAAACCACCAAAAGTTCTGTTCGTAACAGTCAGTGAATATATGGAAGGTAATAAACAAAATAATGCAGTAAACAGGGAAGTAAATAGCAGTAACCAATCCTACAGTCTCAAATCAATCAGTTTCATATATCAAGTAAACAACTAATTATGCAGGAAAACACAAATAGGTAACCTTCTGAGAAGTACTCACAATCTATCCCCTCTTGTCCTTCCTAGAAAAGCAAGCATCCCTCTGGGTAGCACACACAGTCTACCCCTCTTGTTCAAATTTTAAGGATATAACAAGAACTCTATGTGGAATCACTCTCAGTCAATTCCCCTTATAGTAGAAGTGATAAAGACTCTATGAGGAAGCTCACATGGTCAATTCCCCTTATCGTTTACTACACCAAGTTCTCACAGCCCTGTGTAAGTCAAATGAGAATAGCAAAGTAATACTACCAAAGTAATCCTCATGAACTACTTGGCTAACATTCTACAACATATCAATAATTTTAGATGAAATATTCACTCCATCCTATAGTACTAGGGGCGGGAAAACATAAAGGAATCCAAGTAGTCTAAACAAGACCACACAGTATTAAACAGAACATGCATGGACAATCACATCTAAAGAATACCAACCAACCCTATTCACAATCAATTAACCTCTACTGAAGAATACAAGCATGGATGGTAATTAAAAATGTAAAAACTGTAAAATTGAAATACCCTGTTCAAGGTTATTTCAAAAAAATTCACATATTAATCAATTAAATTCAACAAAAAGGAATAAACCAACTTCCTCAATGTTGTAGGCCCGATATACATGAACCTGAAGCCTTGAATCTCCCAAGAACATCATAGATCTACAAAAACGCTAAAAATGTTCAACTGGGGATAACTTGAGAAATGGGATGAATCATGAAACGAAGTTCAAGAATAAATAAGAGATTACCAAGGTGATCCCAACACATTCGACGACAGTTAAATTGGTTATCAGACAATGGCTTGGGTGGTAGAAGAAAATTCACAGCCGTATGGTTCTCTCTCGAAAAAAATACGTCAAGAAGAAGGGCATTCTTTCTATCATATGCTACCCTAGTTATTTAACAAAAAAATAAATACACAACATGTACTTCGGATGTTCACAGTGTGTAATTTCCATTTCTATACCCTACATTAGGCGGCCTCCAGATCACCCCCACATGGCCGTGTGTGCTTCCTTTACCCGGCTAGCACATGGCTTCATTCGGAAAACGAGTACACGTTGTGTACTCATAAAGTACATGGTGTGTACTTATAAAATTTCCAGAAAATCATCTTTTTCAAAAAAAAATGACCCTGAAAAAAATACATACCTGAAAAGGAGATCCTATTTCTTAAAAACTTCCCCCCCCCTAAATAAATACATCCCCAAATTTCCCTAGCAAGGTGGCGTAGAAGAAGAAACCCTGGACAACTCTAGCCACTGAGATTGTACATCGGTCTCTCTCTCCCATGTCTCATCTTGTACTCACTCGTGATTCCATAGCACTCATACCAGAGAAAAATACTGGCGATGGAGAACCTTTAAATTTCGATTGATAATCCGGATAGGATGCTCCTCAAAAGATGCATCCACTTCCTTGGGTTGGAAGACATGAGATGGGTCCAAGAAGTAATGTCTAAGTTGAGAAACGTGGAAGATGTCATGAATATCCTGGTTCTTCTAAGGTAATCGAAACATATTGGAAACCGGCCCAACTCTATCCAACACCTTAAATGGCCCGACGTACCAGGGAAAAAGCATATCCTGTTTCCTAATCCTTTGTGGCCCATTCTCAGTGTGACAGGTAGGAAAACCTGATCCCTGACCTTGAACTCCAGAGGTCAACTCCGCAGATATGCATAAGATTTCTGTCGAGGCTGTGTGGTAGCCATCCACTTCTGAATCAACTCTATCTGCTCTATGGTCTCTGAAACCAAAAAATGTGCCAACATAGATTCCTCTGCTACCTCTATCATATATAATGTTGATCAGAATGACATACTATAAAAATCCTCATAAGGTGTTGTATAAAAAGTTTCTTAAAATCAATTTTTGTAGGAAAACACCACAAGAGGTATGTGATTCTCTTGTATACCCCGAAAATCCAGGATGCATGTTCGAAGCATATCCTCAAGCACCTGAATCGTATGCTTAGACTGGCCATCTGTCTGAGGGTGGTAAGTTGTAATAAAAATTACCTTTAAACCAAAATCCTTCTGAATCCCATTCCAAACCTGAGAAGTAGAACATGCATCTCTATCTGAAACAATGGATTGTGGAACTCCATGTAAGCGCACAATCTTCTGGATGTACAACTGTCCCAGCACATCAACATTGATGGTCTCCTTGATTAGAAGGAAGTGAAAAACCTTCATGAGTCTATAAATGACAACACATACCTCATCATTCCCTAAAGGTGACTTTGAAAACCCTATCATGAAATCAATTGTGTCATCATTCCACTTCCACTTGGGAATGGGTAACTACAGAAAAATTCCTTCTTTTTGTTGATCCTCCGCCTTCACCTACTTACAGGTGGAGCACTTCATGATGAAACCAATAACATATCTTTTCATACTAGGAAACCAATATTGATGGTGTAGATCATGATACATCTTGGTGACACCAGGATGAACTGCCCAAACTACGGAATGGAAGTCTTGTACCATCTACACGCGTATGTCTACTAGCACACATACACACCCCTGGAAATGCAAGATCTCATCCCTGCCTATGGTCCATCCAAGAATAGGGTTCTTTCCTGACACATATTCCCATAGGACTAGGCCTTCAGTATCTGATTGATGCGTTATTCACACTCGATCAAGAAGAGAAGAGGTAAAATCAACAGAAGAAAGAAACATGTGTCCCTTTCTGTTGTCCACCTCCAAATGCATCTTAGAAAATAGAGCCATAATCTACCAGTCACCACTGGCCTCCTGAACTTCTTGTATCTGAGTCATCCTTCTAAACGCATTAGTCACGGCGTTGCCTTTCCCAGGTGTATAGGCTAGCTCAAATTCAAAGGACTGAAGTTACTCACCCAACCATTACATTCTCAAATTCAAACCACACTGAGTGAAGATGTACATGAGAATTTTTTGGTTGGTGAAAACCACATAATGCTCTCCTTGAAGGTATTGTCTCCAACAGCATAAAGCGTGAACAACAATAGCCAACTCTAGATTGTGTGTCGGGTAGTTCCCCTCATCTGGCCACAACTGCCGAGACCCGTACACAACGACCCCTTCACCCTTCATATACAAAGCTTCTAAACTAATACATAAAACATCACAGTACAAATTATATCCCTTGCCCAACTATCAAAATACTAGTATCGGTTCTAAAGTCAAACTCTCTTTCAGCTCCTAAAATGCTGACTCACAAGGATCTGACCATAAGAACATCACACCCTTCTTATTTAGGCCCATTAGTGAAAGTACACCACGATATTGTCCAATAAGACCACCACCATAAAAATAAAAGTATGGATGGAACACTCGGTTCATCAGTGTTGTAAAGACTACATGTGCGTTCGTGAGACCGAACGGTATAAACACATACTCATATAGACCATACCTACTCTATAAGGATTTGAGAGGTATATCAGATGGTATAACATGCAACTGATGATAAGCGGATCTCAATTAAATCTTCAAGAACACCTGGTATCCTCGAAGCATATCCAAGATGTCATCAATCCTCGGTAAGGGATATCGGTTCTTGACTGTCAACAGGATCAGCTTCTGATAATCCACCTAAAGCCCGAGGGTACCATCTTCCTTCATCATAAACAAGACAGGAGAACCCCATGGAGATATACTGGGTCAGATGAAACCCTTTTCTTACAACTCCTCCAATTGCTTTTTGAGCTATTGTAACTCCGGTGTAGCCATCCTATAAAGAGTAATTAACACCGGTTCCGCCCGAGGAATAATCTAAAAAAAATCAACCCCTCTCTCAAGAGGCAAACCTGAAAAGTCATATGGAATGACATCCCTGAAACGATCCACCACTGGAGGAAAGTTAAATTGTGAAGTCCCTTGGTCATCAAGATATAGACTAGCAATCTAGGCTATAACTCCTCCCAACCCATGATGCTTGTGTCTCACTATGCTCACATGGACATCCCATTCACCCTTATGAAGAAACAATCAACCCTCTAGTGATGTTAAACTCACCCTATGGGTATAACAATTGAAAAAAGCCTAGAAAAGGACTAACTAGTCCATCCTAAGAAGGATTTCATAGAATGTCATCTCTAGGAAATAGAGGTCCCCTAAGAAGTGACACACCCAACCTCTAGAGGTCACTCCTTACTCTGACACACACTAGCAGTCCTAGTCTCCAACGGAGTGTCTAACATCAAGATATCAGTAGAATAAAAGATGTAGAGCCCAAGGGTGTCCACAATTGTAACATATATTAAGCTATAAGAATCCCCTATATTGAAAAGACCAGAAGTTAAAACTGAGGCAACTAAGATCATTCCTCGAACTGTAGATGGTCTGGGATCCTCTTCCTGTGGGGTCTGCTCCACTGCAAAAGTCTGACCTACACCTCGACCTTGTGACTATGCCTAACCACTCTGAGCTAATCCACCCTTCTGTCATTGAAAGCCTGGGGACTGGATACCACAACCATGACCTCCACCTCAGCATGAATGGCTAGAAGAACTCCAGTTCGCAGACTGATGAGAAACTGGTAAGGCTGCTCTAGAATGAAGAGTCATAGAAGAACCCTTCTCACTAGGTTCTGGTGAAAAGATAAGACAAAAACGCTGAAGGTGACCCACCTTTCCACATGATCGACACTCCACTGCGTCTCTCGGGCAATGTGTCCTCATATTCCCGACCTTCCCAAAAAGGTAGAATACCTCCTAGCTAACTGAAGGTACATCCCTCTTACTCTAATATCCTAATGATGTCTCACTATGGCACTTCCTACTATCAGCTGGCAGAGCACTAACTCTGGGTGTGGAACCGCCCAGGCTCACAGCTCCAGAATCCCTCATATTGCGCTCTGTGATTAGCGCTTGGTTGACTATAGATGATATCGAAGTCAACCTCAATATGTTCTCATGAGATATTATATCATGTCTGAGACCATCCCTAATCTTCATTTCAAGGAAAAAAACATCTTCCCCTAAAAGGGTGTAAAGCGTTGCAGCTCGGTGACGCGAGAAGAGTACTCCATAACAAAAAGAGCACCCTACTTCAGTATCATGAACTCTCAGGCTAAATCTCCCCTCAAGGTCTATGGATAAAATTAGTTGTAAAAGATTCATTGAAACTCATCCCAAGCTATATTCTGTTGTTTTCCCGCCTATGTGATCACTTCCCAACACTTCTTGGTGGAGTCTCGAAGCATGTAGATAGCGTACATGACACTCCTCTTTGGAGGCATATCCAAATGCTCGACACTCCTTTGGAGGATTCTGATGCTGAATAACCCATGTCAGTTCTGCCATCGATGGGGAAGAAGGTGTCACTCCATGGAAGTTATGCATCATATCCAGAAATCCTTCCCCAAACAGTGCATCAGTAGTTCTCTTAGGCATAATTGCTGGTGGAAAGACTGGCACAACTGGAGGACCTGCCAGCCATCCCTGATCACCCATATCCGGTGTCTAATCACCACCTTGTGACAGGAATAAAACCATAGGAAACCTTAGTGGTATGACTCTACAAGGTCAATCGCACACCATAGATCAAGATTAACAGGGACTAAAACCTAGAAGGGTAAGAAGGGAACAAGATAAAGAAGGAATTTTATTTGGTAAAACAAGACTATACAGCGTGTATATGGTCTACATGACATGTTCCCTTAAGCCTTTCACATGGGAATGTACTCTTTCCAAAATAGGTTATGTAACAACCTAAACACGACATGTTGTCTAACACATGGCATGTAATTGAATCCTCTTCCCCTACCCGAGTCCATCAACATGCCTAAGCTACACGGTTCACCTTGAACAAGACTACATGACATGTTCTTGCCAGACACTACATGTACTAGACGAGCTTCACTGACCTGTGTTTTTAATGACATGACCAGACACACTGCTCATAGTACACAGTGTATTCTATATGCGCACAGCGTGTACTAAAAATATTTTTCCGACAGGTGTTGTTCGTTTCATGGCCAGGTACACTAGATATACTACATTGCGTTTTCCAGAAAGACATGGTGTATACCAAAGGATTTCCCAACCCTGTGCCTCTTCCCACACATCCAATTACAGGGTTAGAGACTACACGATGTTTATATACAATTCACAACATGTACTTAATAAAAACAAATTCTTCCCAAATAAAAGAACACATAGGGTGTATTCAAAACTACATATCGGGTATTCTGGGTTTTTCCGGGCAGTAAGCCTCAAAAACTACTCTAGAGCCCCAAAAAGCACTGAAACAATCATTTAAGTGCCAAATTATTATCCGTGAGGGCCCATACTCTCCACAAATCAAAACATGGCATCTTATACATGTCATATACAAGGAAAACAAGTCAACGATCCACCAAATTCTGGCCCATGAGGGCCCATAACTGTGACACCCCGAGATTTTATGAGAAGTATTTTTTTAATTAATTTGATGTCTTGTGTTGTATGATACACCATGATTATCTTGAACTATACGCAACACCGTATTATCTTGCAGTATACACAAAACTATTCTTGGATCACATTACACACAATTACAAGTTCGTTTCATAGATGTTATTCTACGCAACATTGAGTGTATATATATATATATATATTCAATTCATAAATAAAATATGGTTGGATTCTGTTATATGAAACAACAAAAAAATCTTTCACTACACGCAACCCTGACATGGCTTGCATTACACGAAATCACGACCTTCCAATATAGCATGTGTTGTACGCAATACCGAGTTTCACTAAACAACGACATGTTATTAAAATATTATATAAACTAACCATTATGAATATTAATACCCACTTTTTGTAAATTTTATAAATTATATCTTTCAAAATGGACTACATTTTTGGATTTGGAATATCGAAATTATCCTAGGGTGAATATTTGGTATTTTTCTGAAAACATTCAATTTTTGATGAATAGTGAAAACACTGAGTTATTGGTAAAAACGGATTTTTATTTAAATAATAATTTATTTTATTTAAATTTATTTTAGGTCAGAATAGATACATAATACCTATACAATTTCAATGTAATTAATTTGAGGCATTTTATAATAATATAGATATAAAAAGTTTTTATTGACCTTCTTACCGTCTTTTACCCACCTCCTAGGAGCATTTGAAATTGTTCATAAAACCTAATTTTACTGCTTATGTGAGTTGAATTTATAAAATCCAATAGAAAAGGTTAATATCAAGGAGTAAAGTGTTATTCATTATGATAAAAATAATTTTTGGGGAATAGTAATTTTTTACTTTTATTTACCGCAGTTAAAAGTAAATAGGGTAATTAAGGGTAAAAATGATATTATTATTACCCTAACACATATAATAATTCTATTGGACAAGTGTAATGCGACAAAAATAAACCTTTGGAACAAAATATTACCCTTTAGGTCCACTTGGATTATATTAGGACACTTATTATTATTATATTTAAAGAAGACTTAAAAGAGTTAAACTCAAAGTTTAATAAGTAAACCATTTTTAATATAGGGTTATACATAAGCTAAATTCGACTATAGATATTCATTATAAAGATAAACATATTTTATACATAATGGTATTTTACCTATATTTTTTAAACTTTAAATATTTTAATTTATTTAGGACACAATGATGATGTAGTAATTACCTTATAAATGAAATATTAACATAATTGATATTATAAATACCCAAATAAATGTAATTGTATAAGTTTTATGAATTATAATAATTTTATAGGTTAATATAACATATTAGGGTTGGTTATATGAATTTTTGTCGAATTAATAATGCTGTTATGAATTTATAGAAAACAAAATACCAAATATTGTCAATATTGACATAATAGAGTTTTTATAACAAATATTATATTATTAATTGATATAACCAACCTAAAAATATAAGGTTAGGCAAAAATACTTATATAATAATATATATGACATTAATGAACCAATTGGGGTTATATTGGCAGTTTATAGTATGTTTATTAACCATATAGTTTAAGAATACAAGAAGACACGGTAAAAGTTAAATTATTTAACTCAGAGTTAAATCTAAATGATAATGTCAAAATGGTAACGTAAACTTGTATAAAACCTATTGGTTGAGATAATTTCAACACATCACCACCCTAGCCTCTAAATAAGTTACATTATAGACATTATAAACCGAATATTAATTTATTATAAAATAATATTTTATGTTTTTCCAAAGGTTCCCTCACCCCTCTTATAAAAGGGCACCTCCACCCTCTCCACTTTACACAATTTTCAGCTTTCAAGCTCAGCCAAACCATGCCAATTTCTCTTCTCAACCTATATTTTTATATAATATAGGTTCTGTATTCTCAAAATACCAACTCTAGTTCCCTAAGAGTAATTTTGAAAGAGGCACGTCGAAGAATAGGTAATCTCTTTTACTCATTCTTTCAAGTTTCTTCCTTCTTCTATTTCCTCTTATTTAGTAGTTTAAATATAATGTAATAAAATCAGTATTAATTATATACTGATATATTATTAGAAATATGAAACAACCCTATTTCACCTTCTATACATCCTATGTAAAACAAAATCACCGCGCGTTCCTACGTACGGAATACCATCTCCACGCCGTGTTGTAACATGTTTTTCTACCACCACCATACTTGGATGGGTATAATGGTGTAAAGAATAAATATATATGACTATTATAAAATGATCCTAGTTATGAGATATTATATAATCCACTCCAATTCCATTCAATAATTATGGGAATGATATCATCGCTTGTGCGTACACACGGATTACCGTCTCCATGACGCGATGAGAGTCATTCTCCATGTGAACCATTATAGAATGATTTTAAAGTATATATAATGAATAATAATGAAATATATGACATAATAAATATACTTTATATATATATATATATATATCATCTACTTACATTTATTTGTGTCAATAAGGAAAGGGAAACAACATTCATGCGTACGTATGACCTACCTTCATCATGAACGGTGTATTTAATTTAATTTAACTATATTTTATATATATATATATATACTAAATATATATGATATATAAATCATTATTTACATTCTTTAACTAATTAAATCATTATATAAGTAATAATAATATCTAGAACAACAAGTTGAAACACGTATGACAAATGAAACGATTTTATCCAAAACACGTCTTTAACATGGAAGTGACAAATAGACGGTTAATATAAAGTCATACATGAATCATATATGATATCATAAATATTATTTTGATTCTATTAAAAGATAATAATATGTTTAAACCCACTATACATGAGTCTCAGACATATACAGAGGAAATTGGACATAAGGTAAGGGATAACTATTCCAATATCATTCTTATCTGTGTTTGTTATTCGTAAGTATTTACTTTGGTTATTGTTATCATCCATGTCCATGTTTTCTAAAAATGTTTTCATGTATGTTTAAAGTCAATTTTACCCATTTTTGACTTTTAGCACATGTTATTGACATAATCTTCCTTTTGTTTTCCATATGAGAAACTTTTTGGACTTTTCCGACAAAAGTACGTGGAGAATGTTTTTTTAACATATACAGAATGAATGGATTTTTACAGTTTCATATTGCCTAATTTTTATGAAGCATACTGTACAAGTTTTCATGGTTATTTTCAATAAAATACTTTTGTTTTAAAATTGTGTGACATTTTTTGAAAGGAAAATGATTTTAAAGAAGAAAAGATATTTTCCTCACGAATTCATTTCATGTTTTTTTACTAAAACTCTTTTCCATCTAAGATGAAAATATTTAGCATGTTTATGTTTCAAGTATAATGTCTCTATTATTTACATGGTTTGTATTTTATTATGATGAAATGATGTCCATTTTTTATATGGATCATGTCACGATGAGATGATGTTTATGAAACCCATTTTATTCTTTGGGTAATGATGAATGGTTTATGTTTATTTTGTGGCACAAGTAAAAATGATTATGAGATGGGTGGGACCTATATCTCTTGACAATGCATTGGATAATGATTTATATCTCATGATATAGACATGGATGGAATGGAAGGTTAATCTGGTTCAGTGATACATGATTGGAATGAGGAGTGAACTCAATTCAGTAAGGGACATTTTCCACTTTGAGGGTCTTGACAACAATGACTTGGATACTATGGAAATCATATCATGTGCATAATGGTTTGCAACAATTCAATGTTTTGTTCCCATGTTATTTATTATGATTAATGTTCCTTTATGATCTATACATTATGCATTGTCATGATTTATGTCATTACTCATGATATTTATGTTTTATGTTCACGTTCTTACGTTCAAATGTTTAGGGAGTGTTTTATGTTTCCATGTTTACCCTTACTGAGCATTTGAGATCACCCTTTTTATGATTTCATTTCCCCCAGTATAAAAAAGATGGTTTTAGGTAGGAAAAAAATGAATATATTAATGGGAGATATTGAAGATCTTTCACCATGATTAGAAGATTATTTTCCGAGTTTCCAAAGAAACTAAACTAATATGGTCATTGGGCGTTTGTTTTGTGATGTATTAAGTATTACATAAAAGTAATATAATGTACATGTATATCAAGCTTTGGGTCTCTACAATTGGTATCATAGCAAAGGTTTAGTAAACCGTTGGAAACAAGGATGTGAGAACCTTAGCGAGATCCCTAGGGATATTTCTAAGGTATGTCTAGAGATATCCGTAAGGTTAAGTATAAAGTGAATTTTACAATATGAGAATTATGATAACTATCATCAATAACCTAAGATTAAACCTAATTTTTTGGAGATTGAAAATACTTACCCTTGATTATGTTGTTTTTCTAGAATGATTTTTTCCTCTAATACATTTTTTTTGGGTTTTAAGAAATGGAAAGAAATATGAGGATTCATGTTAATGGAGATTATGATGGAAAATGGAATGATATTCTTCATGAGTAACCAAATGAAACTAGATTTGGATGTCCAAACATCTTTATTATGCCTAATCAGAAATCTCATAATATTATCAATAATCTCAACTTTGTTAAGTCTCTTAACACAGTTAATAAGAGAAATATGGAGTTTTCTGATCATCATAGAGGAAACAAAGTTCAACTTCCCTCATGTAAATCATGTAGGGAGAGGCATCAAGGAGAATGTTTCAAAGGAACTAGAGATGTTTTGGGTGTGTAAAAGAAGGACACAAAGCTAGAAATTGCAAAGGAAAAGGTCAAGTTAACCCAATAGAAAAGGATAAGGGTATTGCTAAGACATCAACAACGGTTAAATGTTTTAAATGTGGAATGTATGGGAATTATAAAAATAGATTCCCTAATGGAAAATATAATGAAGAGAATCAACATGGTCATATGGGTTTTATTTAAGTGGTTGATGATGAAGAGACTAAAAATGATATATGAGATGATAGTAGTGTTGAGGAATAAAATGACGAAGCTCGGTCAATTGTTTAAGAAGGTAGTGGAATTATTGCATGTTTATCAAGAATAATGTATGTACTATAGAATAAAAAACATATAAGGATTGTTACACTATTTTTTCCAAAAGTATTTGAAATTATATGATGAATGGTACTGGTAACCATAAAAAGTGATTTTAGAATGTAGATGTATTCTGATAATTAAGGTATAAGGAGAAAATGAAATGTTTAATAATATTCATGAGCTCATGACTGATATAAGGACTATGTGATTTCATGGTTTTAGTAAATAAAATTTTTGGGATTTTGGTATGTGGAAAGAGTTAACTTTGGAAAGCATTCATGTTTTCACTGAGATTCTATGGTAATTCATGTTTCAAAAGAATATATGATTAAGGTATTCACATGTTTGGAATGTGACCAAAAAGATATATCTTATGATATATGGGGGATAAATGATGATACTCACGTTCTTGTTATGTGACCTTTCATGTAATCATTTTCATTATAAAATGATATTGGACATATGTATTTTGGATAAGCCTTAAGAATGGAATGGATTATGTTGGACATCAGATAGTATTGTTTAAGGATAGAAATTTCATTTCGATATTATTTCTGTAATGTTATAATATTGTAGTTGTAGAAAAAGGGAAAACCTATAGGATTGGCGACAACCCATCGCGTCGAACAAGGTTGTGGGAGTTGAACACACAACCTTGTTTTTGAGTATTTGGAATCCCCGTTTCTGGGGAAACCCCTTAGATCACTTCTTGTTTACATTGAGAATTAACTAGGGTATTTTATTCAATTTTTGTCTTTATTTTAAAAATATATAAAACAAATCAATATTGGACAAAACACCAGAGATCTGTTTTTAATTGAGCATACAAAATCATTAATTGAAGATTATGATTTTAAGGTGTTTTAAAATTGTGTTGGATTATGCCCAAATGTATTTTCATTCTTCAATGAAACATTAAAATTGAATGAAAACGTACCGATATTTATGGTATAATATTTGGATGAAGACACGATATTTAGCGTTGCATGGGAGGCAATCCATGACTTTTAATTTTTGTTCAGTTTATATTTCATAATTACTATTTCCAAAAGTGTTGCAATATTTCTCTACATCTACCCAGTATCTCTTTCATATAAACCAATTCTGTGATTATTCAAAACATATTCAGGTTTTCTATCCAATACCTTTGGATCTAAAAACGTAAGAAATCATCTTTAATCTTTATTCTTTTATTCTCCTTCCACATTCTTTCTTGAATAATAAATTGTTGTTAATTATTTTCTATTTTTCAAAATATTATTGGTACCGACATCTTGATAACAATATTAATCAATATTGAATAAAAAATAGAGTGTTTTTTATATTCTTTAGTGAGAAAAATATTTTTCACACTGTGGGAGTACATGATTTAATTGTTTAATTTTGGAAACTTCCAAATATGGGGTTTCAATCCTATTTGATTGATTTCATTATTTTAAAAAAGTGATTCTAAATATATGTGATGCTTGATGAAAACATTTTAAGTGTCTTCATCATATCTTACTTTTTCCTAATGTTGTGTTTTATTTAATGGTTCATGCACAATTTGTTTTTATTTTTTGAAAATCATTTTTCAGTTTAAATTAACAAAGCATGAATTTTTTTATATCCATTTCTCAACTAAACTAAATTATTGTGGCAAAAAAAATTCCTGAACATTTTTTTATTATTTTTTAATTTGTTGTGGAATAATAATAATATTTGAACATCATTTTCACCCATTACATGAAATAATAAATAAAAAATTAAAAATAAATTTTAACCACAAAGTGTTATAATTGTTCCTCTATCATTAATTATATAATGATGACATTTCTAGGTTTTCAATGTGGGGGATGGGTATGTATTTATTCTGGGCTATATTAGAATGTAATCCACTAATTTATTTTTTGAAATTGTATTTTTTAACCATCAATTAAAAATTCTCAAATTATGAATTTTTTCCATAAAATTGGAGTTATGATTAAAATTTGAGGAGATTAGTTGTTTAGAAATATTGGATTTAAAAGAGTAAATCAGTTTTATATCCCTATTGGGAAAATGGCTGTCGGTTAAATATTAGATTTTTTTCAATTTTTATTTACATATAACTTTTTAATTTTAATTTAACATTTAATATTTTCATCTAGTCATTTTATAAAATAAAAATCCATATCATTCTTGAATAAATTCTTTTATTATATTTTTCATTAAGCATCATGAAGAGTTATTTGTCTTTCTTGTAATTAATAAACATGTTCATCAATATAAAATGTCAATTTATTATTCCTTGTAATTATTTTAGTTGGCTCACCTAGAGTTAAAGAGATGTTTTGACTCTCAATTGGATATCAATTGATGTTAAATAAATTAACAATAAATTTTTCAATATAAATAAATATTGAAAAAAATAAATTTCTTTGAAATGATGATTGTTTGGATTTGGATTTCACTTTTACTAACTGAATAAATAAACTAAGGTAAATCAATTTGAAAATAAATTGATAGTGGCATTATAAATATTTCCATTTTGTGATTTATTTTCAACCATTAAATATAACTATGTAGTTTCTTAAGGACGAGAAATATATTTTAAGTGAACGAATTTTATGTGGTCACTATTCATTATATTTTCCCACATCCTATTTGTGGGTTTCAATATTTAGATAATTCTATAAATTAATTAAATTTTAGTAATTATTACATTATGATCTACTTGCACTGGAAAAACTAAATGAATAGGTTTTCTAATAAATTTTTATATTTTATTTTTAAATTATTATAATTGAATAACCTTTATATTATTTATTTATTTTTATGTTATTTATTATTATTTATTATTGTTTTATTTTTTTATTCAATTTTGTGTTAATTTATTATATGTTATGCATACTTAGTTATTAATTCCATTAGGGTTCTTATTTTAATATATAAATTTATAAATTATTATAAGGTTTTTAATAATGGTTATTTAAATAATTATTTCTTTATTTGTAAAATGTATTTATGAATTATTTCATTAATAATTTTCATATTATATTAATAATTTAATAAGATATTTTATGTATAATTTTTTTTTAATTTTAAATCATGTGTTATTTTAATTTTTTATAAGATTATATAAATTTTTTATGTTTCTCTCTTTTATCTTCATTATTTTTGAGGCCGTAAGATCTTTTAACTAATATGTGTAAGATATATTATTATGGTGTGATTCCAGTAAGATAAATTCAATCATCCCATCATAAGATAATGTCAGAAAATTGATAATTTTCTATCACGTAAAATAATATTCAAATTGGTGTTGGAGACCCTCGTAAATGGAATTTTTCTGAATTGGAACAAATTAATCTTGCATAGGATAATTTAGCCCATGAATTGATAAAAATGGATCCAAAGGGAATAAACCTCTAATTGAACTGGTCACCTATCCATCTCGATGATGAAAACACAATACTTCCACTATGAAGACAATCCACTATAGAAACTAGAAATGTGTAGATGCTAAACATGATTTTTTGAAGTTGTGGATAGGATGCCAAAATCAATTTTTAGGGAGAAAAAAATTATTTATGTTTGAATAGATTAAATCATGAGATTCCATTTCCATTCCATGATGTCAAAAATGAATTCAATCTATGTTCAATGAATCATGAGGCTGTTAGATGATGATATCTGAATTAGTTCTAAGACGATGCTTTGAAGAATTATATCCAGAGTGTATGACTATGACCCATGAAAACCAAGACCTAAATAAATATTATTACTGAATGATTTTTTAAGATTTTCTATTTTAGAAAGGGTAATGATGAACCAATTTGAGGAATCTTAATACTACTGACCTGCAAACCTAGAGATGTGCAGATTTTGTCACTCTAACTATTTTTAAAAAAATAACTTGAATGAATCCAAGATTCACTGTTGGAGAGTTCATCATGATCTTGATATGTAGGTATGATGAAGACTATTTAGCATAAAAATTTGGTTTTATAGTTTATTTCATATCAATAATAGTTCATCGAGAGTTTATTTGATTCCAAGACAAGCTTTGACAAGAGGAAGGATAGGGACGTCGAACCAGATATGTTTTTTTGTGAATCAATAATTGAAGATATGTTGAGGGATGAAGAAGTACAGATCTTGGGGAATGACCCACAATTAATTATTTTGAATCCACTGAAAGTGATGTTGTTCTGATGTGTCCATATTTTTTTAAAATAATTGAGATCAAGCACAACTTTTTATAGGAATGATTTTTTATACAAATCCATGAAGAATATTTTCTTTGATGTTTACTAGATTTGAATCCGTAGCTAATATCTATTACAACATTTAAAATGTTTGTGGTTTTTTTGAATGCTTCATATTTTGGGAGTGATTGGTGGATATAGTTTTCATTAGAGGAACACTTCTTCGTCAAAAACTATGTATAACTATTTAATTCAATAATGAGTAGCCTTCGTGGACAAGCAGCAGACATCAGGAGTAATTATCAAAGATAGATGAGCTACCCAAACCAACTGGAGAAAGTTTTATTTGCTTCTTTCTATATATAATGTGTATAAATACTATGAAATTGTAATCAGTTTTCAAGTTATCCCGTAAAGATTGTGATCTAGGTAGAATAATAATTGGCCCTCCGTTTCACCTATGGATGTATGAAAACTTGCTGAACCACGTAAATCTGTGTGTTGTTTCATTTTCACTTCTCTTCTTATTTTTTTATATTTTATAAGTCATTCTGCTAGCCCTGCAAGTGGTATTAGAGGAAGGGAGATCAAAATAGTGAATTTTCAAGAGGATTTTCAGGTGAAAAAAAATGTGAAGGTTCTCTGAATATTTTTAGGTTATATCCATGAAGAGCTCTGTGAGAAGATTCCAATGGTGCAAGATGTGTCAAAAAATGAGCTGAAACAAAGACTATAGAGATGGTCAATGTTGCATTAAAATTGTGGTTTCTAAATTTACCCCATACTTGAGAAGATTCTATTGTTCGTGTTAGTGACTAAATAATGTCTTGTTTTCCTTAACTGTTCCGGTGAGCCACATCAAACACCAGCTCAGTGGGTGATCTTGACTGTTGAAATTATTTTGGAAATATCTCATCCCATCAGATCCATTTTTGGTGATCTAGGAGTCGATTATCACTATTTTAAACATGTGGGACACATATTTATAATAATATTTTAAAAATTCAAAATATATAATGTGGTATTAAGTGGGAGAGACATCAATGGTTGTGATCTTTTTTTTACTACGATGATGGCTAGTAGCAGAGCACTGCCAAAATTTTATAATGAGAAGTTCAATGGACAGAATAATATTGGCTTGTTGAAAATTGTAGTAAAAGATATTCTCACCCCATATGGAATGATCAGATCGTTGATCATAGAAGAGCCTAAGATAACTAGTGATTATTATTGGTAAGTGCATGAGACATAAGTGGTCAGCACAAGTCAATTGTGTTTGAAAAGGGACATAGAATAATCTATGTTGTATGAGTCCTCAAAATGGAAGATCCTGAAATTGTGGGAGCAGCAGTATATAACTTAATCTCTCACCTAAAAATTATTCCTAATGATGAAATTATACCTATTTTGGATGGATGATGGATCAAATTCAATGGGTCACACCAACAAATCCAAAAAAATCTTAACAAAATTATTGGTGATCTGGGTGAAGGTTCAACAGGAAGACAAAGAACATTTGGATTTTTCATCTCTACCACGAACATCAGATATACTTATGACTACATTCCTTATCATGAATGAAAAATTTAAGCAGGATGAGGTGATGGCATCAACTCACAATTCAAAGGCATTCAGAAGACCATAAATTCTTTTAGGTTAGAAAATCCCCATGTAGTGAGATGATCAATGTGGGAGAATCTGATATCGGAAGTCGGGAGGTAAACAGTGGAGGCACAAATCGAGGGGCCACGATCCTAGTGACATCACGTGTTTTGGGTGAGAGAAAAAGAGTCACTATAGAAGTGACTGTGATGACCACATATAGTACATTACTTTGAAAGAGAATTATGAAGATAAATATATGAGTATCACAAAATTGTCGGGAGATGATGATGTATGGATGATAATGGGAAGCTAACACATGGATGTGAGAGTTGAATGAGGAGAAGTGTAGTGTCAATACTAATAAAGATAGGGGGTGCACGTAGAGTAAATTCCAATTTTTAGAATGGAAGAGAGATAGAGATAGAGAGAGTTTAAAGTACAAGGATGATGGAAGAGTTTTGGATTTAGGGAGCTAAGAACACTTATGAACGATTGATGGTCTGTTTCATGCCATTTTAAAGGTGAGATAATTGGTGACAATTGGTGGTGGGTCAACATGTGGGGTTTGAGAAGTTGGGATGGGGAAATTAAACTCACATGATGGAGCGGTATGTAAACTAGCTGATGTGAATTTTGTTCTGAGGATGAGATAGAACTTGGTATCATTATGTAGGCTCAATGTGAGAGGGTACATGATTTCCATAGCACGTGCTGTATTGGAAGTACCACATGGTGATGAAATGATACTTACTCAGAAATAGTCCTAAGGGGTGCATCATTTTTTAGGGACTATACTCAGCTCGAAATATATTGAAGATAGTGGAAGTGACACATCATCTGGTGAGAAGAAGAATGTTTGATTTGCAGATGATGTTTTTAATGTCTGTAAAGAGACTGCAGGTATAGCTTCTTCCTAAAATTGGTTACGAGTAGTATGTTTTTTAAGGGAAACTATGAATTTTTGTAGTGATTGAAAGATATAGTTTTTATTCATGGAAGCCTTTGTTGGAAAAAAATAAGCAAACGAATTTTCTTCCACAGTGTGCATCTTTCATGGGTGAGCAACATGCGACATGATGAATTCTCAACGGTAGAAGAGAAACCCAAACCTAATAGAGAATGATTGATTTTATTCTTTCACTTAATAATGGAAATAATTTTTATTAACAAGTAAACATTTTTTTTGTGATCCTATGAATGTTTTTATCAAGATAGAATAATATTTGGAACTCATTTTTCGCATAATTGTAGGAGAACATTACGAACAACGTAAATCATTGGGTTGTTCTGTTTTAAGTCTAATATTGTGTGATTATCATTTACACTACACTCCACTTCCCCAAAAGAGGCATATAAATCACTCTATATCGGTTATAAATTGTTTACGAAGGCATAATGTTGATTAAAATGATGAAATTCATAATGATTTTGGGTAATGATGATTGAAATGGTGACTGAGATTGTTTTTGTAACTATCAGAGATGTCCAACATATAGGAGACATAAATGGCAGTACATGGACGAGTATGGTGAATGCTTTCGATGTGGTCACCAAGTTGCACAAATTATTTAAATAATAATATTCACTAAAAAAATTAATAGACTTTTAGAACTATTAATGCTTCCTAAGAGAGAGTTCTTGAATGACAGGTTATGATAGAAATACAATAAGAAAATATTTTAATCATTGATAGTAGACATGTGGGTGTAGAAAATTATTTTATTGTTTGAAAAAAATAATTTTAAAGATGGTATTTATTTAAAAAAATATGGGATATTGAGATAAGTTTTTTTCTAGAGATGGTAGGAGAGGCACAATGAGAGTAGGAGAATCAGAACGATGATGATGAAGATAGAAAAACTCAAGATATAGGGGAAATCAACTTTAATAGAGATGAATTATTCCTTTATTCGTTGTTTTATCTATACTAATGTTTGTGGGATAAAATTAATGAATAATCTTGTTGCTTCTATTGCTCAAATCATGAGAAGAGAAAAAATAGAGGGTATTATATTTGCAATGCACTAAATTTACTCATCTTCCCATCTTCTTTTTATTATCCATATGTCAGGGAATGTTTTCATCATTTTCATATTTATTATTAATAACAATGAACTTTAAACTATTTTATGAACTGATAGGTGATAGCATGGAATTATTTTGCATGGTTCATCAACCGATGTACCGAAAATTAGAAAAGGTTGATGATATTATTATTCATTAAATTATAATTATATCTATAGATTTATTAAAAAATATTGTTAATGAGAATTCACTAGATTATGATAAACTTTTAATGAAAGGTATATGCATATCACACATTCAAAATATCATAATTTTTCTTCTGTTTCATGATTATGACACCTATAACTTTTCATATTATTAATATAATATTTTTCATTAAAATTAATATTGAACATGTTCATTGAAACAGAAATGGATAACTATAGTATAAATAAACATGATTTTTCTTCTTATTATTAAAAGGACTAATTGTTAATATAAATACAAAAAAATTAATTTTAGTATGAAAATTTACTTAAGATTAAATAATGATAAAAGGAGTTTTTTATGTTAAAATTATAACTATATGAGAATTATATTACATATTAAATTTATTATTTATAAAATCAGGTTCTTGGACATTTATTTTATTAGTATATCATAAAAGTATAGTTTATATCAATATTGATATTTTTACTATCCACATAAAAATAGATTATTTTTTTCAAAATATCAATTCATATAATATAATGTTGATATATTGATTTCAAAAAGAAATTATATTTAATGATATTCATATTTGAAAAAAAATATATATAATCTTTTAATTGAAAAACATAAATATAAATTATAAATTATTATATTGGAAAATAATTTTTTAAAACAAAATGTTTTATTATTATTACTCCATATTAATTTCTTATTTATGCGATGATAATATATTAACTAATTTCTAATAATAATTTAAATTTTTTAATTTAATTTATTATAAAATAATATCAAATCCATAATAAAATTGTTCTTTGAAAAAAATATTACATTTATACTAAATCCACTATAGAAGAAACTGTTATTAATCTATTAATATTTTCAAAATGAATTTTTTATCAGTCCATTGATATTAAAATATTAAAAAGTAATATATATATATATATATATATATAATATGATATTTTATTAATCATTTTATGTATACATAATCCATAAATAATGATATTTTTTATATTTTTTAATACATTTTTATATCATTATGAGTTATACTATAACAAATTTACCAAAATATAATACTAGATTTTTTATACTGATTGGATTTGTTACCAATAACCCTAATTTAAATTATTATATTTTAAAAATCATAAATTAATATGAAAATATATATAATGGATAAAATGCATTCATATATATAAATACTAAACATAATAAACTAACACTTTAATTTCGATATTATTTATTTTAGGCATGACAACATTCGTTATCCTTTCATAGTAATCTATACCATTGATTTTTTTTTGTTGTAAATGTGATTTCTAAATTACATAATAGTCATTGGGTTTTTGGACGTAAATACTAAATTTATTAAATTTCTTATACCTAATTAATTTTAATGGTTTTAATGAATGTAATCAACCATGTTGATTAGTAATCTATGATATGTGATACATGTTTTCATATAACTTGGTTTTAATGTTCACTTAAAATTTAATAATGTTTCTCTAGCATTGTATATATGATGTGGGAGAGAATATATAATCATGAGTTAATTCATTTTAATGATTATATAATCATTCTTTATAATTATAATCAATATTATAAATAGTAATAATAATGTCACATAAATCATGGTTCCTTCTATTCGATCCACCACACCTAAATAATGTTCATGCTTGCAATTTTAATTATTACCTACTAATAAAAATATCATGGTGTTAATTTTAGAAAGAAGAGACTTGATATCAAATTTATAGAGTTATATAATGCTTATAAATTTAAGAATCATAACCATTTTTTAAGAATATGACTATCTCAGATACCAAGTTTTATAAAAACCATTTAAGATAAGAGCCAATTATTTTTCCATATTTAGACTCACAATGTATAATTTTCATAAAAATGGATCTCAAAATAATTCATTCATAGATATTAATTATTTTATATAAAATAATACCACCTTATTCAATGTACCTATTTTCTATTTGTGTAGAAAACCAATCCATTTATAAAATCACCTTAAATTTATCAAGGAAAATAAGATCTTTTAAGACAAATTATCATAGACAAAAAAATGGGCTACAATAATCGTACCAATATAATATTTTATTAGTAATTCAAAATATATACATCAATATGATTATTTGATGTTTATAAAAACATTCTATGTAAAAATTATTGGGTTAAAAGAATGAAATGTAATACTTGGAATTATTGAGTGTTTGTTCAATGTTCATTAGTCCGCATAATTTTGGGAACTCAAATTCATAGATGTGATTTTATAGGATTTATCTTCTTCCACTTGAAATGTTTTTTGTCAAGGACAATAATCCCAATTATCCATTTTATTATGGAATTGACTTGGATAATATCAATGTTTTTCAAAAAAGGCATTCGAACATTAATACCACTTTTGGGATCATCTTTTCCCCACCCATTATAGTAATCAAGGAATTCCTTTTCTTTTGGTAGATTAAATTTTGATGAAACCCTATTATTTAAGTAAATTATCTTCTAGTTCTCTTGAGTATATTTACACTTTTAATTTTCCTTAATTATTGATAGAAAACAAAATTTACATTTTTTCAGTAATCATATTTATCACATATTATTTCATTAAAATAAATCCTTATTAGATTTTGTGTGTTTTGAACATAGACTATATAAATATTTTAAATCATTTTTCTAAAATCTCATTTGTTTAATAAAATGGTTTCTCATCAATTCTCTCATTTTTTTGGGTTTTTCATTAAGTAAATCTTCAAATTGTCCATCAAACCCGTGGTTTCCTCTAGTTACATACATTATTAAAACCAAAATTGTTAACATTAGTAGTGAAAAATTTAATATCTTATTATCATTATCATAGTAAATATCATTAATGTGATTCAATGATAAATACATTCACCTATTACTCCATAATGTTGATAATAAATTATGTAGCACCATCATTTTTAAGGTATGACAATATTTTATTAATTAATATTGTATTTTTAATCTTTTGGTTAGTATTTGAAAGTTTCTAAAGTTCTAAAAAGAAAATAACCTCGAGTAAGGAACAAGGATAATCTGTAATAACAATTTATGGTTGAAGTTGTGGTTATATGGAACAAATAATTTAGGATATAAGATCTCATTATAAAATTCATTTACACCATCATATATATTTACTCTATAATATGGGGTTTCTTATTAAAATAATTAATGGGATTATTATTTCATTGTATGTAACCATAGAAAAAGTGATGATGTAAATTCTCAATCAATAACATAATACATTAGGTACCAATTCTTTTTAATATCTTTAGATACTAAAAACACTCACATTCTCCCCTTCATCTTTCTCTTAACATTTGGAAAATACATAAGAGAATTCTAGATACAATCTATATCCAGACTCCTTGAATAATAAATCACAGTGTTTTATTGATTTAAATAAATGGATAGAATTCTGTTCATCAATATCTTTTAGGATCTCTTTACGATGACTTTATTGAATCTATAGATCATTTTTTGGTTTCGAAGATCAAAGGGTTTATATTTTTTGTCGTGATAATTCCATGGGTGTTGATATGGGATTGGATGGAAGAGGTTGATATACAGAATAGTTTATGTCCATTTGAGCAATCATAATCAATGTAGGTGGCTTATGTACCACTATATTGTTTTAATATTTATGTCAGGAATATTGCTAATTTTTTATATTTTGATTGGAAATATCATGAATATGTTATGGGAATATCCTAGATTAATGTGATTTCAAAAGGTTCGTTTTTAATGATGATCGTTATATTTTTTAATTAAATGCTTCCAAAAGAGTAAGTTTAAAATGATATATTTTTCATAGAAAATAATTTTATATAGATTGTGGTTTTTTCATACATGGTGCTGTGAGTTTATATTTCGTTGGATGAGGTACTATTGAAAAAAATTGTTTCCTCTTGATGACTAGAAATAGACAATTGCATATCACCCAGGGATGAATTGGTAAAGGATTCATTTTCACTCTTTAATTTTGGGATTGTCATTTAGTATGCATGTGTGTGAGAGCATGGGATATAGAATTGGTATACCAAGGTGAATGTGAAATAGAACCTGGGCGGAATAATTTTGATAATTTTTTGCATAAAAAATTTTATATTGATAAAATATATTGATATTCTCACCCTATAATTTATATAAAACTGGTAACATATTCTTTTCTTAGAGTAATGTGATGGGAGGTTATTGGGGAAATCATATTCGGTGATATAGTCAACCCCTTATTAGAAACAATGTTGTGTTTTTATATTTCTTCATCTAAGATACATGTAATGGGTCATTTTCTCTAATAATACTTTTGTAATCCTCAATTTTAGGGTTTAGTTTCTGAATTTAGAACAGGGGAGTGTCTGCATCTTATTTGAGGATGGTTCCACTTTGGTTCAAATGTCTATATATTTTTAATATTATCATTTCACATTGTTTCTTTTCCACAATTCCTACGATATAGTTCCCTTAATGGTATTTTATCGATTTAAGTGAGTTACTCACTTAAATATTTTTTTATATAAAGGTTTTTTATATTTATTTATAGGTTTTATATGTTATTTGGGAAAATAATCCCATAAAATTATCTTATTCAATTGAAATTTAATGTCATCTATTTGTGTAATGGGAATGTATGTAATGGTATATGGAATTATTTCACATTTAAAGCTAATGAGGAGGGATTGGGAATTACAAATGACACACATTTTATTTTACTATTGAAGTGGTTTGGTAACAAGGCGATGATATTTTTAGAACATGAAATTTATAGCATAAGGCGACAAATCTGACGTCTTTATACTACAATTCATGTTACCTTGGGGGTTTTCATACAATAGTGTTATAAGAAAATCTAGGAATATTTTTATACAATAATAATGGTTTAAATTTATTAGTGTTTCATATTAGAAATTATTTTATAGGAATCCCACTTTGAATACATTTTTTATATGTTGTTTAAATGATTTTTGAAAACAATTAGAAAATATATTTTTGAAATAATGGTCTCATTTTTTCTTGATTTTAGAATTGAAAATTGTTTCTAATGTTATGAAATTTATTATAGAAATCATTTACTAGATAGAATTTATCTATATGGGGAATTTTGTGCTTATAGAAAATGGATCTTGGATTATTCCATAGAAACTTCTAGGATGTAGTACTAAAAATATGGTTTCAACTGAGGCATATGGGAACAAAGAACCTGTATAGAGTATTGTGCTAGCAATATAAGCTATTAAATAAGAAAATAAAAATGATGAGATGTGGAATGTGGATCATTTGGTGGATCTTTAAAATTAAAATACACAAATATTTTGAGGGGATTATAACCCCAAAATAGAATATGGTTAGATAAACAGAATTAATGGAATCATCAATTTCTTTGGAACAATGATGATACTAAATATGAAGCTAGAAAAATATATGTTAAATTATAATGCATTTTTCAATAACCAATTATCTCCCCATACATTCAATATAGGGAAATAATATATTTTATAATATTAAATGTGGAAAACATTTATATGATACTATACCAATATTTGTTAATGATTTTAGTTCATTTTAAACTATATTTAGCATTTAATGTGTCTTTGAAAGCACATATCCTTAAGTCTAGATTGTGACCAATTACATGATCCATGATTTGTGTTCCCTTTATAATAGCTTATATGGAGATGGTTAATAATGATATAGTGGATGAGGGGTATCTTGTTTTGAATCCTACTAGAGGTTGTCAATATATTCCAATGGATTAATGTTTTACCTAATATGGTGGAAATAAGATAATTATGGAACTATACTCTCATAGGTGTACAAGACCTCATAATTAGACTGTAGATTCAGTTAATCTTCTTATAAGATCTTGAATTCAACTATATTGTATTAAAAGTTTTTTCATTAATATAGATGAAGAAAAAATATACCTAACCACCAAATAATTTCCACTACTAATGTAAGAGATGAAATATCAAGAAGTATTGTCTTAAAAATCATAGATTTATGTGTAGAATAGGCTCCACTCAACATCTAATACTTTATACTCATACATAATAGTAACATAATATTAGTTAACATGAAAAAACCCAAGTGGAGTATATAATTTCAAAAAAAAAATTGGATCATGAACTGATTCCAAAGGAAGACAGTGAAATCCCACCACATGTGATGGATTTTCATATGGTCTAGAACATTCTATTTTGTAAGAAAAAAACAGGTATCTTTCTATTTTGAGTTACCATTCATATGAACATTACTATTTATAATGTTATGTTTTATACTACTATTTCATATTATTTCCTTGATTATTCGAAGGTTAAATAATTGGGTCTACATAAGGAAATTATTCATTATATCATGATTATAAATACGATGGATAATAACTTATATGAAGATGGATAAATACAAGAAGGGTTGTATTGTATTTCTAAAAACATAATAAATTCTAAAAGTCACTTTGTGAATTTCTTAAATGATAATTTTGGATTAAACAATTCAATATATGAATCCATTCATTTAACCATCAATATGAGGAATTATAAATACTAGACATAGAAGACCATATGAGAAGAGAATTACCGAACCTTAGTGTAATGGATGATCAATATTGGTTCTGACATTGATGGTTATGACACAATAACTACAGAACCTTATGTCAATTGAATTTGAAATTTTTTTAATGATCAAACAAAATTTATATTTTATTCCTCAAATGGTTGTGTCCATTTTCAATATGGTATTAAAAATAAGTCTAGCCTTAAATATATTCATGAAGTCTCTACTTCTAATGATTTATAGTTAGTGCACATGGATTCATTTGGACATAAACAATCTATATGTATTGGAGGAAAATACAATGTATTTTTCGTAGATGATGATAATTATTGATACATATATGTGTATTTTCAATAATTGAAACATTAAGACTACTTTTATTTCAAAATAATTGTTACTAAAGATAAAAAATGAGAATATAATTCCCTATATAAATATTTGTATTGATTATGGTGTAGAATGTAAAAATTCATAATTTAAAATATTTTCTCATAATAAATTCCTTAACCATAGATTTTCAGCTCCTATAACTCTATAGATAAATGGTTTTATTGAATGATAAATATAATTCATTAAAAAAATAAAAATAACCATGTAGAGTAAATAATCGATTACAAAACAATTTGTTCTGAATTGGTTAGTACTACTTGTTATTTTATAAATCAAGTTTTAATTAAATCCTCTATCAATAAAACTATTTATGAGTTGAGGACAGGATGAAAACAAAATGTTTCCAACATTATAGTATTTTGATGAAAAATATTCATCAAAAATTTGTTACATAACTTAAATAAATTCACACACAAATCTGATGAAGGTATATACTTAGGTAATACCACTACTTCTTAGGAATATACAGTTTTTAATAAAAATTCATAAACTACTGAAGAAAGTAGTTCTTTTTAAATTTGATAAAATTGATCATTTTTAAATAATAATAACCATAATCCACATATTTATTTTCTGAAACTAATTTTCAACCTATTATAGATGATTCTTGTAATTACCAAAACACTCAAGAAATAGTTTATGATGTATTTACTTTGGATGATATTATACATTATGTTAAAGAACACATTTTAAAAAATCCAATTCATTTGTTTCTAAGGAACCATCTTATTAAATGTAACAATGGTATTATCAATAAAAAATATAAGACAAGAATATACCTATGAAATTAAATCGAATATCTTTCATTTCGTTCCGAATTGGATTCTAAAAAATCATTATGAGATTTTATGTGATGATCATTAAATTAAGGGCATGCAAGATAAGATAAATGAAATAGAAAGTAACAATGCATGTATAAAAGAGTAAAGACCAAAAGAATAATCAACTATTAGAGTAAAATAGTTTTTCCGAAATAGCTGTGAAATTTTTTATTAATTATTATAAATAATTCAATACTTATCACTAATGTTTATAATATACAATAGGGAATAAATTATGGAGAAACTTTTTCTCTTATAGATTTAATCAAATCAATTTGTATTCTATTATCCTTTAAAACATTATTTAATATCAAAATTAATCTAATGTATGTGGTGTGTTCTTTCCATAACATTTTTTAGAATATGAAGTTTTTGTTTAAAAACCTCAATGTTTTGAAGATGAAAAACATTCAGAATATGTTTATAAACATACGAAGTCTTTTTATGGTCTTATTCTTTGCCCTATATCTTTCTATGATAGATTAAAATTATTTGAGTTAGAAAAAAATATGTTAAGGGAACTACTAATCCAAAAAAAATTATAAATAATGAAAAAAAACATTATTATTATTCATATTGATATGTTTATTACAATATACTTATATTGACTAAACAATCTATGACAGATTAATTTGTGAATATTATTAAATTTTAGTTTGAAATGATTTTTATGGGTGAGTTAATTGTTTTTCTTGGTTTTCAAATATCTCAAAAACTAGATGGTAACAATATATATATGCATATGTTTATAAAATATCCTCATTAAATGTATGGATATAACAATATAAAAAATATTAATACGTCAATTGGTACCTCTAATAAACTTGATATTAATTAATATAGACAAACTAATGATAAATTTTTTTTGATGTATGAATTAAAGTGATCTATACTTAAAAACTACTCACCTAGACTTAGTTATATAACTTTACTTATTTGTAGGTTATCAAAAAAATCCAAATGAATCCTATGTAAAAGGTGTAAAATAAATTTTTCATTGTCTAATTTGATCTATGTATTTATGAAATTTTTATTTTATAGGAAATTATCATGAATTAAAAATATTTTGGGATGATAAGTTTTCAAGTTTTATAATTGATAGAAAATGTACTTCTAGATATTTTCATTTCCTAAAAGATTAATTTTTTTCTGATCCTGGTAAGAAGAAACAATTCATAGCACTATCCAATACAAAATCTAAATATATGTTTGCTAGACAATGTTCTGTGCAATTGTTGTGGATGTTATGAACACTCACTTTTAATGGTATGATTTAATCTTAAACTGAAATACTATGTGACAAAATAAGTTCAATTTCTTTAACTAAAATCCCTACCCTCCACTCTAAAAAAACACATAGATATTAAGAATAATTTTCTTATGGATCACACACATAAAGGAGGCATAATACTAAAATTTATCAGAATACAATAACAACTTACCAACATTTTATAAATCTATTATCTTCAGGTTTATTTGAATATAATAAATAGATGATAGGAATGATCAACTTCATGTATTCATTCTGACGTACTTGTTTTATAAATAATACCCTTTCTTTAAGGAACTCATTTCAAAAGGATGAGTACATAAGATTGTTTATATTTTTTAAAACATTCCTCTGATAATAATTTTTACTATGTTTTTTTCATTCTTAAAATTTTTTGTACTCCAAAATCTTCGTAAACAAATTTTTTATACTAAATATTTTTCATACTCAAAATTTTTCATAATCAATTATTTGGAACTTGAATTTTTTATACTCAAAATTTTTCATACTTAATAATTTTCTTTATTTTTTACCCAATAAGAACTAATTAATAATAATGATAATATCTTAAAACTCTGATATGTTAAAATTATTACTTTATTTGTTTTAGACTTTTCATTTTTTTATTGTTATTCTTTTTGTTCATTCATATATTTGAAATTAAAAAACCTTTCTAAATGTTTTTTGAATTAACTAAACATCATAAAAATATTTCTTTAAATACCTCAAGATTTCATTATTTTTTATGACATTCCTCTTCAAAGGTTTTACATTTATCATATTGAAATAAATTATTTTGAAATTATATAAATTTTATCTTTTCCCATGACTACATATATAAAGGGGACCCACATGTGTGTCCCATAATGATCTTCTCTATTTTTATGCCCTAATTTGCTTCAACCCTTTAATGTCCTATGCACGATCATCCCCGAATTTGAAAATAAAACATGTCATAATTGTCAGTATCATCACCAAATTTGACGCCTTTAAAGGATTATAGTAATATGTTAATTTATCCTGAACGGTTAGTACATAAAAACTTTTATGATAAATATTATCCTTCCCTAAACAAATTATAAAGATTGAATGATGGGAATCGATGTTTATTGAGAATGATGATATGGATAAGGATTTGATATTTTATGATGAGGATTGAAAATTTTAAACCTCTGTTGTGTTTCTCATGCAAACTGTGTAAAGCATGTTATCTTTTACATTTAATGTAAAGGATTATAATATTTTGATTTTGGATGATTTTAGCCTTGATGTTGTTCCCCCAGGAGGAGAGGTGTATTGTTCATATAAAAAACTTCCTGAAAGCCGTGAATATTTAAAAAAAATGATATTAGGATTAATTATTAAATCTCATGAACAAAAAAATAATGCATTTAATATATCTCATGATAACCATATAACTTTTTTTTGTAAATGTAAGGCTATTTAAAACTGAGAAATAGTGGTAGGGGAACCCATAAGGTCACAAATATTTTAATTTAAAATTTCTTTGTGAACATGAGAAAAATAAATCTGATGGATGGAATCTTTTTTACTACCAAAAATATCTTGAGCCATTCCATAAAATCAACTATTATTATTTAACCAGACATCTTTGTATGTTTCGTGAAGAAATGTATTTTGTCCTTCAAGCTTACGATAAAATCACCATTGAAGAAATTAAAGATTCCCTCTATTAGTGAGGATATGATCACAAGGTTGAAATATCATTTTGATAATTAATCCAAAAAAATTTAAGCATAGTTGTCAAATAATGAGGATCATTGTAGTGAGTACACTTTAAGGCCAGCTAATCATGATGTTCAAAAAAGGAGAGATGAGTCCATTTCTCCTAAAATAACCAAGAAGAGGAAGAATGTTATTGATGATGTATTTGAAGATTGGATGAATAAAATGAAATAAAAGTAGTAAGGAGATCTAGGTTTAGGTCTTGAACCTACAGAATCCCTAGTAATCAAATTTTATGGTGCAGATATACATACAAAAGAGAAAAAGAAAAATAGGTGGAAAAAATATTGTATGTACATCATGTTTTTGATAGTTTTAGGATATATATTGAATAAGTATCATCAAAAAATTCCTCACCTTCTATCCAGATCGGTAGACAGAAGTCTAGTTCTAAAAATTTTCTTAATGAAACTGTGATGTCCAGTATGATTGTTCCCTCTATTTATGTAACAAAAAAGGGAAAATAATTTTTTCAAGAAAAAGATGGAGATGATTTAGATCATGAAGTATCAAATTATAATGGATATGCATATAAGAAATATATTTAAGATAAAAATTACTTATGATCCTCAGATTCACCTATGCAGGGGTAAATTCTCAAGAAGTCCAAAATGAAAAATCAATAAGTGTTGAAAAGAAAGAATCATATTCTACATAGGAAGATCAATTCCCTTCTAAAAAATATTTAACAAAGCTAAAAAATCTAACACAAAAAAATATGATAAATTATATGGGAAAATAATGATACTGATATAGAAATTGAAGATAATCAAAGTGCAATAGTCGATAATAGTTGTTCTGGACCTCCAAAAAAAATTGGTTTCAAATGAACTGAATATGATCATAGCTCAGTGACTAGACTATATCTTTCTTACCCTGAACAGATCGAAGAAAAAAATTGCTTACTTTCCAAGGAAAAAAACTGAGGTATATTTGATTACTGAAAATCAGAAACGGAAATAAGACTCAGTTAAAGCTTTTATAAAAATATTGATAGATTTAGAGGCGTATATAAAAATACTTGAACAATGTGAAAATGGTCCTAGTAAAAGTGGCAATAATCTAATAAAATGTTCCCATTGTGATAGAAATGATATCAAAAATCATGATGATAATTTAAAAAAAGTAATGATACTTTTGAATGAAACTGATGGTGATTTTTATAATCTTTCTAATGAAATGTCCAATAGAGTAAAATTTTACGATAAGTTTAGAAATGAAACTGAAAATACACTCAATATTTCTCAAATTCATAAGCTATTTTTAAATCATTTGTAGCCTAAGATTTCAAGAAACATGGTCTAAAAGGATGAAATTGTTTATTTAATTATTCATAATGATTATTTAACAGATATAATTAATGATTTGAATGACAATAATAATATTATTTTGATGAAAGGATTATGTATCAAGAATAAAAAAATCTTATATGAAGATGAATATATTGAAAAATGTTTGCATGAAAAAAAACATGTTAATAAATATGAGATCCATCTTCAAAGTAATGATGTCACATAATGATTATTTTTTTCTCTAAAAAATTATTGTATCTTAACTATAATATTCAATAATTGATGGAATTGTATTTTATTTAAATGGTTAGTTAGTAATATTAATAATTATATTCATATGAGTTATAAACATAGGGGGATATATAAGGCCCCAAACATAAATGGTATAAAATCTAATGTGAAGCCAATAATTCACATTGATGATCTTCTTAGGTTTAGAGTTTTATATAATTGTTCCGTAACTATTACATAAAAATTAAAATATTACAATGTAGAGAATTATACTAACTATACATTTTCAATAAGATAATACTGTTGAAATTAGATTATTTTCTTTATAGAAATATTCATAACATTTATCTTTAATTTTTCCATTTTCTTCTTCATCCTTATACCCTGTGGAAAATATTTCAAAAAAATTCAATGAATAAAAAATTCTTAGTAAATTATATAAAATAACAAATGAAATAATTAATAAAGGAATATTTTAAACACATGATACCATTTTCACAAAATAATACTTATCACCCATAAAAATATATTTTTTAACGTACCTCATGAAATCATAATATTCATGAAAAACATCTTAGCAATCATAATTCATAAGGGTTAAATCTGGTTTACGTAACATACTTAAATATTATCTTTCAAATCTACATAGGGAGTAACCTTCATGGTTATATAGGGATTGACTATCATAGTATATTCCCTAAATCTATTAGGATAATCTATATCATTTAACTCTTTCTCATTATCCAATTATTTGGAGACATATCCTTTGCTCAGACTCCAAGAGTTTATCACAGAACCACCCGTATACATAAGAAATTCCTAAGAACCATAACATAATTATAACACATAAAACATGTATAAATGGAAAATACAATTTTAACATTTCTATCACAAGATATAGTTTCAAGATATTAATATAATCAAACCATTAATAAAAACATTTTCAATACCCAAAATACTTGTAATGGGAATATGGTGGTTATTTATCATTTAAAAATATTACGAGTTTTGGGGAAGCCAAATATCCAATTATGGTCATGGTGAGAGAATTATTTTTGTCTTCATATAAATTTTATAAAAATTATTTTATTATATAGTAAAACACAACATATAAAAAGACTCATTTTATGAACATTTTTATGAAATTAAATTTCACAGGGGTCGATTATACATCATATAGAAGAAGGTGGTGTATAAATCTAAATATCCCTCAATTAAAAAGAGATTTAGATAAATTCCTTTACCATGAGTCTGAATTTACTAATACATTTATTATATTCTTGAATAATACACATAGGTTAAATTATACTTTCATTGGATCCTATTTCATGTTTATTATTCCCTTTATATCACTTATTAATAATTTTATAACATTTACTTAATTATATAAGAAAGTGTTGGAATTTTTTTCAATATTCGGTACATGGGTTCAAAAATGAATTTGGTTTGATAAAAAATTTTCCATTTGGTCATACTTCCATCATTATTATAATATTATTAAAGATGTAATGGTAAATTCGTTAAATTAATTATACTTTTGATTCAAACCATTAATTAGGGTTATTAAAAATAAACAACATTATAATCATCAAGATGGTTGACCATACGTGTGCATGAGTAATGTTTTAATTTTTCATTGATCTATATGGAAATAAGATAATTATTATTTTATCATTATAGAATGATTATAAAATCATTACTATCATATTAATCTTATATATATATATATATATATATCATAAAATTATTGTTTTCATTTTTATGTGAATGGAAAGTTGAGGATAATTGATATATTACTATATTATAGTTATTAATATTTCATAAATATATGAAATGAATATTAATTCATCCATTTCAACCAATCACGACAGATGATTATGTAATATCAATTATATCTCTTTGGGGAGGTGACAGTTCACATGTATGCACAAATGATTTATTGCATTCCCATTTGATGGAAGTCGAGATGTATAAAGGTGATGATATAAACCTAATAAAATCTTGGTATATTTGGGAAAATTTAGTAATAATATTATTAGGGATGGTGGATATTGGATTGAATTTGAAAAAGAAATAAAATAGAAACACTTAAATAAAAACGTTATTTTTCCTTTGGATGATCACCGATTTTAACACCTTAACAACTCTAAGAAGGTTGTTCATCCTAAACTAATATATTAAAGAATGCGGGGAGGGAATATAAGAAGGGTTTTAAGAAGATTATGGTATAACAAAATGGTTTATAAGATTAAGGAATAATTATGAAGAGTTCCATTTTATAGGATATGAGATGGGTACTCTTGGAATTATTAAAACTGTTAAATTCATATAAAATTATTTTATATGAAAAATCAGTAAAATCTTATTTAATTAATATATATGAAATGGATGGATTGAAATCTATTCATCCCATTAAAATTGGACACGTTTTGTATATGTTTTAATCCTTATCTTGATGTTTTAACCCAATTTAGGCTTTCCATTTTTAATGTAATGCATACTTTGGAGTTAAAATGATTACCAAAAAATTGAAAACATCCAATGAATGGGTAATTTATGAATTTTTGAGACATTAAAGTACTATTTGGATGAATCATTGATTTTTATAACTTAAAAATCATTTAATTAAAAATTTTATATTTTAAAATATAATGTATATAAATTTTGACACTATTTATTACTAGAAATTTTAAAAAATCATAAAAACTTGATTACTTAAAATTTTTTTTTAAAAACATCAATAAAATATATTATACATTCATAAAAGTCATGTATGGAATCAATTAATTCAATTTATATGTATTTTAATATTATTAATATCATTTATTTGATTCATCATTCAAAAAATCTATATATGTATCATCATTGTGTCAAAATTAACATTAATTATCTAATTACTAAAAATTATAAATAAATTATAATGATGTAGGTAACCTTTTTTTTATACACACGTTTTATAGTCTAATATATCACATATATTACGCCCATTTTAAATTTAATTATGAATAAGATACATGTTTATGAAATGTTTGTTTTTACATAAAATAAAACGTTATCCATGTCAAAATCACACCCAAGTGGCTTCCCAAGGCTAAAATTTCACCCCAAGTATTTTATTGGTCGAAAATAACACATTAAACTTGATTAGGAAATGTTTTAGGGTAGTTTTATATTATTATAATATTATTTCTACATTTAATTACATGATTTACCTTTAACCATGTAAAATAATATAATAAAGTTACTAGTAACAAAAAAATATTTTGATCTTATTAGATAAAAATTCTCAAACTGGTTAAAGACATATATATATATATTATTTAAAATTAAATTCACATTAGTGAATGATTTTTTTCAAAATTAATCTCGTTAACGGATGGATGAAACACATTTTTTAAAGAAAAAACAATCAAAAGTTCACAATGTTTTCACATTGAATTTCAATTTGAAATTGATTCCAATAGCCTAAATAGGATTAAGAGATAAAAAATTATATTAATTATACTTCAAAAACAATTAAAATGATAACCTCAAATTTAAATAAATCACAAAAATATGAATCTGGGAATTAAAATGAAATATATTTCAATATTCATGGAAAAATAAATATTATCAGAAAAATAGAAACCATTCCACCAATGTAAATGAATATGTTCTTATTCAAAATAAGTAGTTTAATTTTACATATAAAATTTATAAAACTATAAAAATTTAGAATTAAAAAGGTTCTCATTACTTATACATTAAAAATACATTTCAAATCTATTATATATTTTTATGCATAAAATTTGATTTATTTTTATTTTACTCTTATAAAATTTATTGGAAGGAATTAAAAACATCTAAAAAACATCTCTAAAAAATATAGTAAGTTTTTTTGATTCTCTCAAATACAATAGCAAGGATTTAACAACCATTTAAATTAATAATATTTTTAATGTACTATTTTTTGGTATGACTCACTTTGGTGTGCAACATACGATTTCAGAGAAACCCATTATTCAATGTTAGGTATTCTATCGGACAAAGAATTCCCATTAATGAAAAATTCATATATAATTGCAAAATATAAATCTAAATTAAAAAGCCATATTCTATAATTACCTGGGATGATACATCCTTCATCAATTTTGGATATTGTGTCCTCACAATTTTATTGACATATCAAACAAGCATGGTGTGTTTCTCAAAGATAGAATTTTTAGATTCCCATATAGAGTATTCAACCCTATGTGTTTCTATAAAACCTTATCCTGATGAATCACATTATTCTGAAACACATTCTCTATGCGGTCCAAAATTTGGATTGGTTTTCCTCCATAAGAATGATTCCCATTCAATTAAAGTACATCTAGAATGAAAACATAATATGGATCTAGAATATGCTATCATAACATTGAAACAATAATAAAATTGTATACCTAGGATAAAATCAGAGGTAAATCCATTCGATAGGCAATTTATCTAACATTATATAGGACTTCATAGGTTGAAATGAACAATGGAATTAAAATCCCATTCTAACTAAAACACATCACACTTTTCCATAGAGAAACAATAAGAAAGACATGATCACCTACCTGGGAAGAAAGATCCTTCCTTTAATTATCTGCTTAACATTTCATCCTACTTTGAGCTATCCCAATGTGTTAATGAATGTGTTAAACATTTATTTCCTTATCCTTTACTTATGTATGTCCCCTCAAGTTCATTTCTATGACATCATCAAAAAAATATAGAGTTTATCAAGTCTTTTCATATACTTCCTCAAATGGAGCAATCTATATAATTGAATGAAAATTGTTATTATATAAAAAATCATCCAAAGAATGATGTTAATCCCCACATTCATGGAAATACAATGATCAAGCATGTCACATATCCTCCAATTCATGAATTATTTGCTCTGACTACCAATATATTTAATGATGAAAATATATGATGAAATTTAATTCATTTACCAATGAAAATTTAAGGCCTTTTCCAATGTTAGGAGTGATCCTGAGTTCACAATCAGATACAATGGAGAGAGTAAATCCATGTAATTCAACTATTTTTAATAAAAAACCATGATTGTTGATCTAGAGATATTGTATCTCGAACTGGAAGAAAATAAGAAAATTAAGTCAATTTATAAACAACAACCAAAATCATATTATTACCTTGAGATGTCTTTGGTAACCCCACTACGATGTCTAGGGATACATTTTTCAATTCACAATATAGTACTAAAAAATGATAAAGTATTCCCTTTGAAAAAAGTCACCTTTTTTAACCCATTGAAAAGTCAAACACATCAATGTAATTTCAGATATATCTATTTTTATTCCAGCATCCTAGTAATACTCCTGAAGGTCTCTATAAAACATAGTAAATCCTAGATGAACATAAAACAAAGAACTATGATCTTTACATAACAACACTTTCTTCAACTGTGAATCATAATTCACACATAATATCTTCAGAAATCTAAAAACACAATATTTATCTATGTTAAATTAAAGAAACATACACATTAGAAAAATTCTACTATTTTCTGCAATTCACATTCATCATTATATGCTTGAATAATTTTTTTTATAGACAATTGTAGTAAAACATGAATAAATATAAAGGAATTTGAGGAATTAACAACTTCCATAACAATTTTTATCAAATCATTAATCAAAGCATCAAATTCCAAAAATGAAATGGTTAATGTTTATTTAATTTTTCTCACTCAAAGCATCAACCAATTTTTTTTTGATTTTCCAACACAGTAATGAATTGTCAAATAAAAATCACATATTACTCCCAATAAAATTATCTTTAACATTTTCAATTATTTCAGAGGGAATATATACAAAATATATTTTTTTAGTATATATTTCACATTTTACTCCATATAGATAATGCCATCAAATTTTTGAAGAAAGAAACAACAGTATCTAATTCCAAATCATCTATACCAAAATTTAACTCATGATATTTCAACTAATGTAATAAATAAGAAATTACCTAATCATTCTACCTTAGGGAATAACCCTTTCCATTAAATGAAAAATCACAATTGATAATAAATACACAATTTCAGGAAGATAGTGCTAAAACTAGATAATCCACCATTCTTATTTTCAATTCCTTAAAATATTCATCACATTATTTTATCTTGATGAAATTGATAGTACTTTAAGGTAACATAGTCAGTGGGATAGATAACAGATCAATTTTTTTTAAAATCCCATTAGTAATAACCTATTAATCTACGAAAACTACGTATATTTGTCACTTTGGTAGGTATATGACAATCTTAAAAAACATTTACATTAGAAAAGTCAAAAGTTATGCTATATTTTGAAACAAAATAAACATGAAATGATTTTTTTTAAAGAAAAATTCAATCTTAAAATACATTAATTATAGTTTATTTTTATTTTAATGGTTTCAAAAATAATATTAATTTTCCTTTCAAGTTTTTACTATCATTTAAAATATACAAAAATTTCATCAAAAAAACAAATCTCAAACTTATCTAGGAACTCACAGAATAATATATGCATAAGATCCATGAATATAATAGGGGTATTAGTTATCTTAAATAGAATTACATAAAATTCGTAATGGCCATATCTCGTACGAAACACATTCTTTATAGTATCTCTCCCTTTAATTTCACCTGATGGTACCCAGACCTCATGTAAACCATTGAAAACATTTGTTATCCTTAGATCTGATCAAACTAATCCTTGATCTGAGTAAAAAGATACTTTATCTTAATAATGAGGTTTTTAATCTATTTATAATCAATGCAAGGTCTCATTGAACCATTTTCTTCATAATAAACAAGATAGAAGCAACCCATGGTGATGTGCTAGTTCTAATAAACCCTTTTCTAATAAATTCTACAATTGCATCCCCAAATCTAAATGTTATATTTGATCTATTATATAATTGTGTTTTGAAATTGGATTATGATTATGAACTAAATATGTAGTATATTAAAATTCTCGATCATGTATAATAATAGAAAATACATAAAGAAAAAAATTAAGGTAATCATTTACCACTGTAATATCATTAATATGGATAGTTCCTTTACATTCAATAATATATGTAAGTTATCATTAATTTATACAATTTAATGGTCTCTTGAATTCCTAATATGTTATCAATAGTAAGGGTTCATTCTGGAACACAATCTGGAAGTCTTTTTGAAAATAAAATCCTTTAACTATAACATTCAATATTATCCTAAAAAAAGAAATCCAATCCATGAACAAAATTTCATAAAAATCTACTAGATTAAAAAAACAATGTTTTCCGGTAAATTCATTCCTTGGACAATGAAAATAAGATTCTTGTAAATTATTTTTACTTCAAAATTCCCCCTTGTTTTTTCCATAACTTCTAGATTTATTCCTTGAGTTATAATATTTTATTTAACATAAAAGTTCTATGAAATGAAATAATGTATTGACCCTAAATATAAAAAACATTGGCACTATATGAATAAAAAATCAATGTACCTGATAAATATAATTTGATGGCCATATGTTTTATCCATTAGTTATCAAGGATTTCAACACACCTATCTTTTTATAGTCTTGATAGTTCTCAACAATAAAATTCTTCATCAAACAATCATTTTCATAATGACCAATCTCATTACATTTATAACATTTTATAGACTATATATAAGATTCTATATTTCCATTACGATGATGTTTTTTGTGCAATTATAAGCCTTGTTTCCCATTTTACCACATCAGATGAACTCACCAAAAATTAAAAGTCATGTTTTCACCACAATTATCATAAACTATAAACTAAATTTTATTACTCTAAAACTATTTTGATAAAATATTCCCTTTAACCTTCCACCTAGAACATGTTTTCTACTTATTGTCTATGAACACATGATTATAAAATTACTGCATTTCCACCTTATACACACATCAGAAATGTTTTTTAAGAAATTCAAACTCACGAGAAACCAACATCATTTGTTACATTGTCTATAATCCTGAGTAAAAATGATTGATTTTACAATTAGGATTCCAAATGAAATTTGGAGCATAGATTTCTAGCCAAGTGATTATTTATTTCTAAGTATCCAATAAGTCCCTATCTATCCTCTTTTCAAATAATTGTTTTTCTATAATATGAAGAACCACATTCATATAACATTTCTCAAGAAACTAACTTTTTAATTCATTCCAACCAAGATAATCAATATCGACACATTCCTTGAAATTTTTAAACATTGCCTACAATTTATCGGATTCTCCGTAAAAATGGTAAACAACATGACTATCCTTTCGATAATCTGATCACCCCAATACAAATAAAATATAATCTAGTGATTTAATCCACCGTTTAGAAAGTATGGTGATAGATGATTCTATGAATAATGGTGATGTTGTCACCTAAAATAGTTCATTTATGATTCAGACAATCTCAGGATTCTGATTTGGATAGTTTTTTCCTCTGGATGTAATCCTAGTATAGATGCATGTTTTATCTATGAAAAATCATCTTGAATAGATATATAATAGATAAAGAAAAATGGTAATATTTAAATGATACATCATTTTAATTGGACCATAAAGTAAAAATCATTTATATATATTATAATAATAATATCTTAATACATAAATTTTTCTAAACTATCCTCTAATACCATCAATATGGTCATAACCTTAAACATTACATAATATTGAGTTAATTGAAGAATTAACATTGAGAACAAAAATATCATTAAGGGGTATACAATAAGTAAGGAAATCATTTGTCTATGAATATTTTAAACTCATGAATTGTCTTCCACAAAATCAGACTTTTCACTAATAAAACATATTTAATTTAATGTACTACATAAAATCAAAAGAATCCAGAAAAAATTTATATCAACCCTAAATCATAATTGTAACCTGTGGCATCCATAACATATATATATTGTATCTTTCACATCTACATAGGGACTTACCTTAATTGATAAATTTTTAATACCCACCGAAATATATTCCCTAACACTCTAAAGAGAAACATGATCATTTTACTATATCTCTTTAAACAAATAATTAGAGAGATATCATTGGCTCACCCACCCTCAATTATCACGGAACCACCAATATACATAATAAATTCCTAAGAACCATAACGTAATTAAAACACATAAAAAAATCATAATAGAAATACAAAAACTCCCCTATTAAATAAAAAAATATCATTTCAAGATATTTAAAAAATCAAAACATTCTTGAAATCTTTTCCAATACCAAAATACAGGAGAATGGAATACCATTTTTTGTCTTAAAAACAATATTGCAAGTGGAGGAATCCCAATTTCAAATAATGGTCACAATAATTGAAAAGTTATTTTCATTGTATAAGATTAAAAATATTTCATATTTCTTTTAGTAAAACTATTAGTATAAAAATATAAATTTTAAAAACCATTCAATTAAATTAAAATTCAAATATGTTCATTATAAACCATATAAAATAATTTGGTGTATAAAATCTAAATAAGCCTTTATAAAAGGACATTTAGATGAAGTCCCTTACATTGTGTATGGCTTGACTCGTATGTTATTTATATTCCTAAATAAAAAAATTAGGTTTATTAGTTCTTACTTGAGTAACCATTTCAGGTTTATTATTCCCTTTATATGACTTATTTATAATTATATTAAAATTTCATAATTCTTTAAGTTCCCATAAAATATTTTATCAATATTCGGTACTTGATTTCAAAATTGGGATTATATGATATAAATTTGATCATGTGGTCATAAATACATCATATCTAGAATAAAATACATTAAAAATAATCAATTTAATAAATTAATTAATCTTTTTAATTATACCATTAATTATGGATATGAAAAATGAACAATGCTATAATCATGGAAACAGTAGTTCGTATGTACACATGAGTTATGTATACATTATTCATTGATCATTATAGAAATAATGTAATAATTATATAATCTTTACAAACTGATCATAAAATAAATAATATCATATTTACCATTTAAATATACTTATATATATCATACATGTGTTATATTGAATAAAAAAAATCACATCGCTTCGTGGAGGTGATAGTTCTCACGTACGCATTTAAGATGCTATAATTTTTTTGGGCATGGAATGTAAGAACATACGTTATATATTATTATATTATAATGACTAATAATTCATTAATATGACATATTAAAATTAATTATACTGTTATAACTAGTCATTAGATATAATTATGGTAAACAAATTATATCAGTTTGTGGAGGCAATAGTTCACACGTACACACGAGCTATTAATTCCTTTCCCATTTGATGTAAGTGGAGATGGATTCTGGTGATAATAATAACATAATAAAATCTAAGTATATTTAGGATATTAGAGTTATTATCTCGTCAATGTTGGAGGATATTTGAAGGCCGTGGAATAAGACATAATATAGAAACACATGAATAAACACATTATATTTCTTTCAAATGATCACGTTTCATTACAACATAACATATCTAATAAGGGTTTAATTCATAAATAAATGCATAATAAAAGTGAGGAAAGAATCTAGGAAGGGTTATGGGTATATCGTGTTAGAAATATTTTTTTGAAGTGCATGGAATAGGGAAGAAGAGTGCATTTTATAGGAGATTGGAGGGGCACTCTTAGATTTATTGAAATTATTAAATTAATATAAAATAAAATTATAGAACTAATTATTAAAAGGTGATTTAGTTATGGGATGGTGGTGGGTAAGTATAAATTCATCCAACATAAATTAGACATGCCCTATTCATTTTTTTAATCATTACATATTAATTTTAACATGTTTAACTCTTAATATTTTATTATTTAATTTACACTTTCATATTTAAAATAATTATCAGAACATTTCAAACGACAAATAAATGAGTCAATAATTACATTTTCAGACATACCACAACTAGTTAACTGATTATAGGACTTTTATATATTTTAATTCATTTAGTAAAATATTTCTTATTTTAAAATATGAATTATTTCAATTTTTACTATATTCATTACATGAATTTTTGAAAAATCATAAAAACTTGATTGCTACGAAAAAATTAGTTTCAAATATCAATATCATGTCTAGTTGGTGAATATATTTTTTATACATCTTCCAATATTTAAATATATATTTATTTTAATATTATTAATATAATTTATTTGATTTATCTTTTAATAAATCCAATACTACATCATCATTATTTCATAGTTAAATTTAAATATTTAATTTATAAAAATTATAAATAAATTACCAGCATGTAGGTAATATTTTTAGATTTATAAATACTATTTATAGTTGAAGATATCACTTATATAACACCATATTGAAATCGATTTAGTAATAAAGGACATGAGTAAGATATCTTTGTTTTTACGTTATGTAAAATGTCATTAATGACATAATCACTTCCAAGTGGCTTCCAAAGGCCAAAATTTCAACCAATGTATTGTCTTAGTGGAAAATAACTCATCCAATAATATTAGGAAATGTTTTAGGACATTTTTGTATTATTATGATGTTAGTTTTATAATTAATTCCCTGATTTACATTTAACTATGGTAAAAAAATACTACAGTTAATACTAAACAAATGAATATTTTGATCCAATTAGATCACATTTTTAAACTAATTAATTTTTTTTATTTTATAAAATTAAATTCACCAAAATAACAATAATTATTTTTAGTATTAATCATGTTGACAGATTAAGGAAACACGTTTTATAAGAAAAAAATCAAATGTTCACAATGTTTTTATATCCAATTTCAATTTGAAATTTATTCTAATGACCTTTGTTAGATTAAATGATAAAAAATAATTTAATTATACATTAAAACCAATTCAATGGATAACCTATCTATATAAATAAATGATATGAAAAGTAGTTCTGAATTAAAATGCAGTATTTTTCCACATTCCTTAAAAAATGAAAATTATAAAAAAAACAGATATTCAACCAATGTATGATTTGATGTTCTACATAAAAAGTATAATATTAAATTTTTATATAAAATTTTTAAACGTGTAAAAAATTATAATTAAAATGGTTTCACCATAAATAGGATGCAAAACTACATTTTAAAATTTGTAGTGTTTTTCATCCTTAAAATTGGATTTATTATTATTTATATCTCATAAAATTTATTAGAGGGAAGTATAAATATAAAAAAAAATGTTTAGAAATTATATAGTTAGTTATTTTCATTCCCAGCAATACAATAGATATTTTTAACTACCATTTAAAAAATAACAATAATAATGTATTATTTTAATTGTATAACATTGTCTAGTGTGAAATGTAAGATTTCAAGTAAACTCATTTTTTCCTATCTGGTGTTCTGTCAAACAAATCATACCCTTTAATGTAAAATAAAATCTATTTATTAAATATTAATAGATACGAACAAGTCTTATTTTACAATTACATGGGATGTGACAATAAATATAATTTTCATTTCTGTATACGGTTCTCAATTTCTAATTAATTTATGTTCTATGATTTACACCTTCCAAAAGGTGGGGAAAATATTGACTCAAACGATTATCATAGGAACTTTTTCAAACCTTTTTTTCATTAAATCACATAAATTCTATTTATTTATTATCCAATTTGTTTAAAATTTTCAATAATTATTTTTAAGAAAACATAATATTTTATCTTGCATAGAACAAGATTTAAATATTTATAAAAATATACTTTTTATTTTGATTACCGTAATTAAACATGATACGATAACAATAATACTCAAATTTTTTTTGTTGAAATATAAGATCTCATATTTTTTCTTTTATACTGAAAACTTTTAATACTCGAATTGATAAAGGTTTTGTTTATAATCATAATTAGATTCAATGAATTGATTGGAATAACATTTTATTTTTTTGAAGTCTTTAATGTTAATTAACATACTTGGAAAATCATATTTCTAATATAAGAATATTATTTTACATTAAAAATAATGTTCATCAAAATGAAATCATAAATTCTATTATAATTTAACATTTTAGGTTTCAGGTGTCCGTGTCATCATGAAAAACTCTGATAAATATGACCTTTGGAGGATGAAGATGATCATTGTGATGTTTAATACAAACACACATTCATTTTACATGAATTTAGTAAATTACTAATGAATTTTCAGTTGTGAAAATTTCAGTGTGTGAGATCACTAGATCATTAAAGACTAAACTATTTGTTCTTTATACATGTACCTTTTTTGATTTTGTATGTGTAATTGTAACGACCAGTAATGTGAATACGATCGACTACTCTAGGGGATAGTGCGATAGAGTGATCATCGTATTAAGGGAATCCATGGATAGGCCAGTAGAGAAAATATGATCATCATATCCAGCTCTTGCAAGAATAGATAGACAGAAAAATCATTATATTAAGGGATTTCTCTTGTAAGGAAAATACATACATTAATATAATTATAAAACAAGGAAAATTATCATTGTTTATTAGATACCCTATTCTTTTAGAGAAAATAAGTCTATTCATTTATAGTAAAAGATTTATTAAACATCATTTAATTTAAAATGATATAATAAATTGTGATACTTTTATATAAATAACTATTTTTTTATATTTTTTATCATAATAGATTTGATTACAATAGAATTATTCTAACCTATATCACTTTGTGAATATATATTTACAATAATTAAGATTTTGTAAACTACAAGAGAGAATCACTATTTTGTATTACATTGAATTATCGTAGTTGTTATGATTAAGATTATTTCTGTATTCATTTTATACTATGAATACGATTAATCCATAATTACATTACCACCGATTATAGAATATTATTTTTTATGCTATAAAGGTAGGATACTTTTTTTATTACAACCTATGAAATGAATACTGAAATCTACAACATTAGGATATTCTAATTATGGCACCCAAGGATGATGTATGATAACCATTTTAATACTTAAGAGGTTTTGCGAATACGATTTTTTAAACCTTGGTAAACAAAGTTTCATTCTTGGTTTAAAATTTAAGTTTTTAAACCTATAATTCACCCCTGGTATTTTTCCATATTCATATACAATAATATCCAACAAATATAACCACATGTACAATAGATTTGGACATGATATAAATGCATGTATTCTTCCATTACCATTGATGGAATTTATATAACATGGGAATTTGTGATATTAGAGATAGTTGGTTTTTGATTTTTTTTGTATAGACTACATGGTTATATTTAAGGACTATGTCTCTTTTCATTCTTGGAATGTTATATTTCACCCTCTGATGGAGTCCATCAGCTTTTCTAGGTATATTAGTATATAAATTCCGAAATATAGGATCCTTTAGTAACAATTTATAGAACCTTATCTATATATTTAATCATAATGTCCTCAGGAATATAAGATTCAAAATTTAATGGGATTCTTCCCAAAATACTGTATTGATACCTGAATTTAATTATAGATGGTTTATTTTGGTTACCACCCAAAAGGGAAATTGAATTTTCTATTAACCTATAATCTGAAACAAGCCATATTTTACATTAATCTTATAGAATTACTAAGAATAAATTAAAATAGTTAATGGTTAAGAAAAAAAAAATATAAAATAAAGTAATTCTTAAACAATGTGTATAGCCTTTGGATAAACCAATTTAATTCATAATGATGTAATACAGTACTATTCATTTAGGTGTTGATTATCATACGTTTAATCAATTATTGTGTAAAAATAGGTATCTTATTCTATGAATATATGTGAATTTATTTCAATTAATGGGGCTTCAGTGTATCTTTAGAGTTGATCTATTAACATGATCTCATCAACATAGTTCCATAATAGTGTATATAATGATAGAAAAATTTATGGGTAACTATAGACATTATTGACATTTAATAATCACATTTGGTATATTGAAAATGATAACAATTTTTGGGTAATTTATCAACTATATCTTCCATATGATCCAAAAATCCTTTTTTAATTTATTGTTGATATTACAATATAATTTAAAAACATGAATTACTTTGAGGATAATATGGAAACTAAACTAATTACATTTTGAGTTAATAATTTTATACAATTATTTATATGTATAAATTCTATATTCTAGAATAATGATTCATTACGAACATTATTTTCAATATCAGAATAAATTTTTACAAACGAAAGATAAAAGAAATTGTCTCTTAGTATAATCCAACAATTTTTTTAGGAATAAATTTTCCTATATTACCAGGGTATTATTGCCACATTTTTGGGGTTTATAAAGTATTTATTATTTAATGAATACATTGAAAAAGAAATGTGTTCCAAATATATTGATTGTTAAATGTAAGAAATGAACTTTGGAATATAAAAATACTCTCACTCACCATCTATAATAAAATTTATAGAAATAATTAATTATGATGTGGTATATTAAGATTTTTTAGGATCTAGTCATGGTTGTGGTCTCATTTAGGGAGACCATTTTTTGGCTTATATATTTTGTATTTGAGATTTCATGTTAAAAATTACCCTATAAAATAATTATAATTATATATTGTTTTTATGGATTAGATAAATGGAGGTATTGCATATTTGTGAGAAAATTTACAATTTCCTTTAAATATAAGAGTTTGAAAAACATTTTTTCCTTAGTGATATTAGTACATGTAGAAATAAATATTTATAGAAAACCTCAAAATGTTCAATTTTGACATGGATTATATGCCCTTTAATATTTGTTCTATAGAAATGAATTGAGTTGGAAATCATATAGTGAAGTTGTATAATATGATAATAGAAAAGGGTAGTTAATGAGAAAGATTGATGATATTAGTTTTGGATGTGATTTTTATATTCTGAATTAACATTTCATACAGTAATCCTTATTCTAGATTTGATAATGTTAGACAATGAAAACCAGGTAGATAAATCTGATAGTATCATAATTAGGTCAATAATAAAATGTGGTGAGACTTATGAAGACTAGATAAAAGATTAAAACTCTTTTTTAAATTTTTTTTAAAGTCAATCTCTTACAGTATTTTAAGGAACAACTACATTTAGTCTACCACCATTCAAAATGGATTGCTCTTCTATGACACTATAAAATATTCAATATGGGGAATGATCATTTTAGGTAATAAGATATGTTATGATATATTATAAATTATGTGATGTAATATCTACCATGTTAGAGGTTTTTGATAGAAAATCGATTACTGGATGATATGTTTTATTCCATAGTGTTACATTTATGTATGTGGGAGAATACTGGAATATATTTTTTCATTTTTTACAGAGGATGTTAAGGATACATGATTCTATATGGGTTGTGGTATATCGACAATCAATGTTAGGAAACATTATTTATATTAGTGTATCTATAATGGTAGAGTAGTTGGAAAAATACTATAACTAATATTTTTCTAATTTATAATAGAGTTCTATAATCAATTGTATTTCATAGAGAACATGGTTAAAATTATCAAATTTTATGATCATTACAATAGGCTGTTGAAGATAATTTTCTTTTATCATATAATATCATTCAAAAAAATATTAATATTCATAAACCATTATTTATTCATTAGAATTTATTTTTAGATCTATGGTCATGGACGAGATAGCTCATGGGAGGACCAAATGATCTTTTTTTAATTCTCTTATAAAACCAGTAATCATGATACACCATTGATTAAATTGTTTGAGGAGTTTTATTTTAAAATTCTTATTTATATTTTTAATGGGTGGGTTTAGGATAATCACTATTAACTAGATTGATTCATTTTCAAGACACTATAAATAAAATAAAAATTAAATGAAGAGTAATAGAAATAGAACAATGATTAAATTATTATTCCTAGATAATCGTAGTTAGCATTGATCATTTGATGAGTGTGGACATGTCTTCTAAAATGTGTCAAAAAAACATTTTCATCATTATATAGGGAATTAATGGAAGTTAGTGCGATGATATTTTGGACCGTTCAACATTAAAGAATAGATTTTCAATATTGTGTACCAGTTATCACTACTACTAAGAATAAATGATGTTCATAATTTCTACTATGATTCATAACTGAAGAAGTACCATCTCAATCCATGATATGTGATCAATTGTGATCATGTTAATATTGATAAGAATATAACTTTTACCCAAGAACATGTATAAGTTTTAATGATATAGTAAAAGAAACATTGATAGAGTTATATAACGTCATTGTGAGTTCTATATTATTATAGTTAGGATCATGAAGAAATGTAGGAATGGAAATTTTTTTGTAGGAATCAACAGACCAAATTGTTTGATCATAATTATGATATCAAAATTTATTGATTATGGAAATACCAATTTCAAGGATATTAAGTACCCTGGTTTTGAGGTATTACACTGTTTTATGCCTTGTCTGTTGTCATTGGAGTCATTTGGTTAGATACATGAAGATTCAAAGGGGATAAAAATCTATTAACTTATAGTCGATAGATAAAAAATTCTGAATGAAAAATTAGAGAAATAAATTATGGAAATTAAATATAAATAAATTAATTAATACACTCAAGTGGGAAAATATACATACATCACAAAATAGTTTCAAAATGTTTGGTTGGTTTTCTTAAAAAAATAACAATAGTGAAATTTAAATCAGCGTAAGTAACCCTTGAATAATTTATGTTTTAAATAATCAATTTAACTACAAACTAGTTTGTGCCACAAATTTTTTATTGTGGATAGAAGTTGAAAACGCTCATTAAATTTCATATTAAATTTTTTAGATATCTAGGATGATCTAATTTGGGTTTCAAAAAACATCAACATATGGAAACCTTGGATTAAAAACCATTTAACAATTTTGTGTGTGGAAATCAATGGTTATGGTTTCATTTTTTTCATCTAATTTTTTTTATCTCTATGTGCTATCTTGATCAGAACCATATATTAGTGTGTAATAACTAATTCTAGGGGTTATATTTTTTTAATGAGATCATAATTTTTTTAATATAGTAATTTAAGTATGAGGCTACCAAACCAAATTGATTGAGAGTATTTTGTGAAATAATAATAGAAGTAGGTGGGTTCACTCCTAATATAATATTCTTCAATGTGTTTTCATGAATATTGGTAATTTTTTTCATATAGTGATTATAAAATTTATAAGTACTTTATGTGGAAAACCTTTATATGATTCGATTTTGAAAGGGTAGATTTGTAATGGTATTATAGGATGTATTAATCAAATGTTAACAATTGATTTGGTTTTCCAAATAAATGTTTTTTTATAAAATTATATCTAATAAAAATATTATTATAGGCATACATAGTGGCGTGAGTACATATTTCATTACTGAACGCCTTTTTGAAATATGTTTGGTTATCGGTGATGATTGGGAATGGCCATGTGAAAATCACACTGTATTGACTTAGTGAAGAGTGGATATTCTCTCTTGAGTATTGGGATATTAATTTTGAATATAAGTGTATATGATTATAGAACTTAGAATTATTATTCTAATGGAAAAGTCAAATAAAATATTTAAGGATATTGTTTCATTAAATTATTCCATAAACTATATTACTTTGATAAATGTTTTTGATATACTCACCCTATATTTCTATATAAGTGCTAACATATTTTTATTCTTGTGGAATGTGATGAGATGCCTTTGGGGAAACACTACTGAGTGACATAATTATCATATTCTTAAAAAAATTATTGAATTTTTAGATTATATCTACTGAGAAAAATGGAATGGTTAGGTTTAATTCTTTATTAATAGTTCTAATTGATATCCTAATTTGGTGCAAAATATTGGATACATTGAGTGCCTTTATCTTTTTCAGGGATGGTACCGCATTTGTACCAATGTATGTCTATTTGGAGTCATATATTCATAATATATCTCTTTTCCACTAGGACATGGATATTATTCTTGTACATATATATAAATGAGTTCTATGATTTATTCTTATTCGTCATTTATATTTTCTTGGGTATTCCATATTTGTTAATATGATGTATGGGTTATTAGAGAAAATATTCTCCCACATTTCAATTTTCACATTTTCAATTATTTGATGCCTTTGGTGTCATGTGGATGTCATCTATGGTCAGTGTCATTCAGTCTCATCTAAAATTATTGAGGATGTGCGGGGTAATATAAATTCCATCATTTTAACATATATCAAAAATAATTTAATCCAAATTCATTGTGATGGGTTATAATAAACATCTCAACCTAGTCACTTCCTCTAACATTAAAATGAATACATTATAGAACTCAGTAATTATAATACTAGAAATAAAGAAGACCACCCATGAGTTTCAACTGAGGTGTTCAGTTAGACCTCTATTTTTTACATGGTTTTGATAGTGTTAATACCCAAAATCTAACATTGTGGTTATTGACCATAGGTACAACTGTGTTAGAGCCTGCATCAACTTCCATTATCTATATAAGTTTGTAATATCATGGAAAACCACAAAATATTTAATTTTTCAATATTTTATTGGGTTATATTATAATTATTAATATCTATTTTATTTATCCATAGAGGTTAGAAAAAGGTTATACAATCCTATTTTCTAATGAAAATTAGTCCTTCCATTGATACTAATTAGGGAGAAAGAAGAAATAATCACATATTATTTCATTTTTGCACATATTCTTTTCCAATGTATTAAAACTGAGGATCATGAGGTATAATGTTTTGTATGATTAGACATAAAAATAAATAATATTAAACTTAAATATATAATTTTTCTTTAAAACAATAAAAACTTATCACAATTGTCCTAAATCATCAAAAACGTAATAGGGTATCATAGGTAACATTTATAAGTAAAAAATATGTGATATGAATAGGTGTATGGGAATAAAAAAGGAAATAAAATATATAATGAGAGCTAAGAGGAATAAAAGGATATCATAAAGAGGATACACATATGAAAGTATACATTGAATTAAGAATTGATTTCTAAGATCATAAATATTTGGGAATGGAAAAAAACTGATTTTCACAAACCTATGTAAATAATCATTTTGAATACCATCATTATACTATCGATAAATTACCATGGTTAATTAGGTTCTCTCCCATAATCCATTATAGAAAATATCATGAGAAATATAGATTTTTCTACTATATTGGATGGCTATATAATTACATTATTACCCTTCACATAAATGAATATCATACCCATGTATTCACTATATGGTAAATAAAACATGCATTAATCATTATCATGATCAAATACATGAGAAGGAAGTGAGTTAACTAATTACTATTAAATGATTAGCCATATGATAAATGAATAATATTTTTAAAGAATATGAAATAATTTTTTTTCTTATTGAAAAAATATAAATTGTACATATCATTGAGTACAAATATAGTGATTTCCTTACAATGAACTATGAGATTAAATTATTAAAATATACCTGTTGAGTGATGATTTATAAAATTAGTAAAGTATATTTTTAAAAAAGTAAATAACTAATTATTTTCCATAATATAATAATTTAACCAATACGGTTATCCATAAATTAAAATTTATTTTTTGAAAATATTTGTGAAAAAATAAAACATGATATGGGTGATTGTCAATAGGAGACAAGAAAGAAGAATGATACCTAAAATATGAATATTTAAAATTGGAAATTTTGAAGGGGAATAAAAACATGTTTAACCTAAAAAATGAAATTGATTTTTTACTAGGAATATATTTATGTGATAAATATAAAAACTATAATAGGTAAATGAGATTAATATTTCATGTAACGGAGAAAAATAAAGATAACATGTAACAAATAAATATTGAAGTTAGTACATAATATACCTTAAAAAAGGTTCAATAATAATTTTATGCACATGATTAACTTCATAGATAACCATATTAGGCTTATTATACACTTACATAATAATATTATTGAACTATAATTCATATTACAAGTTATTATAACTATGATATGTTAATTATTTACCATATAATATTCTTTCTTTCATTGATTACCTACTGCAGTTCGGTAATTTTTCCAAAATTATTATGAATGATGATGTTGGAATATGTATTTTTAAAATATAATAATTATGTTTATAATATAAAAAGTTTAATGGAAATAATTTTAATTTGTTTATTTTATTTTTATGGCCTACCATGATGGGTGGTGATGATAAATGAAACTCAATTCCAAAGGAGTTCATAGAATACTTGTACGCATGATTATGTTTCCATTTCTAAAAAATATAGTGAAATAAGATAAATGATAATTTGAAATATTAGATTCATATTTTATTATTGATATATATTTTATTAAATTAATAAATCCTTTTTAACATTTAGGAATGGTAGTGATGAAAAATGAAGGGAATTTCATTCTAGAGGTAGTAGTTTGGGCAACAAACAAAGGTTTATTTTGTTCATATTAAAGGACTGAGAAGAATATATTATTTCTATTAAAATAATTTAAAAACATATCAATATAAGAATTATATTGATGTCAATATATTAGTTTGGATATAAGTTATTTTGAGGTAGGGGTTACAAAGAATGTTTTTTGACGATGGTAATACTTACATTGGAGACATGAAATTCTATTTCATATTTCACTAGATGTTAATTCTTTAAGATTAATTTAATCGAAAATTGGAATAAATATGGGAATTTTTTTCTAAATGTGTAATTGGTGGAATAGAGTCATTAAAAATTCATATTTTATGTTTACCCATGGGGAGGACGAAGTTATCCCCTTTTATAAGTGAATAAAATGATACATTTTGGAATACCCTTTACCAAACTACGTTAAAATTGTGTTATTTAATTGTAAATAACTCCAAATATTATAAATAATAGATTTTATGTTGAGATAATATTAATAAATATTCAAAAAATAATTTCCACATATGTTTTAAAATAGTTTCAAGTCATTTACCATTGGTTATTAACATTTTTAAATTTTGAAAATTTACATTATTAACTTCTTATTTAATTGGTAATTTATATATTATTTAATCTTAAAAGGTTACCGATATTAAATTTAACTTTTTTCAATAACACTTTAATATAATTGTAACACCCCAAGCTTCCACGGTACGTTTCCCTTCGAATAATGCGATAGCGTGTGTTGTACGCAACCTCGAGTTCTAACACACACCACAACTAATTAAACTAGCCGTTGTGAATAGAAATACATACTTTTTGAAATAATATATATTTTATATTTCAAAATGGACTTCATTTTTGGATTCGGAATATTGAAATTAGCCTAGGGTGAATTTTTTATACTTTTCGGATAACTTTTATATTTTGATGAATAGTGAAAATTACTAAATTTTAATTAAAAACAACTTTGTTAATAAAAATAATTAATATTGATAAATTATGAATTTGAGTGGTTTTAAAGTATATTTAGAATATATTTTTACCATTTAATATAATGTTTGTCATTGGACATAAGTTTACAATTAAACCGAACATAAACAAGTGTCAATCTTTTGATAGTTATTATCTCTTAAAAACACGCTTTTTGTTTTGACAGCGGGAATTAATTTTAAAATAATTTCTGCCACTTCTGTGTTTTAAATTTAGGAAAATGGATTCCATATTTGGAATCAGGATTTTCAAATTGTGTAAATAGGTAACTTTTATTTTTAGACATTTTGAATAATTACTGCGGTAAATATTTTATTTACCATGGTTAAGGGTAAATCCGGTAAATAAGGGTTAAAAAATAATATTATAATAATACTAAATTACCCTAAAAGGTTTCTTAACCCTATTGGTTGATACATGGTCGACCATGGGCATTTTGGGTCTATTTTGGGACCCCATGGATCCACTTGTAAGTGATAATGACACTTTATTTTAATTAAGTTAAAATGAATACAAAAATGACACAAGCATATATCTTTTAGCAAAACAATTTTTACATTGGGTTATATATGTTGGATTTTAGATTATAAATATTCATTAGAAATATAAAAATATTTCCTACATAATGAATTTTATTTATAATTTTTAGACATTAAATAATTTATTTTATTTATGACACAATGTGATGCAGTAAATACTATAATAGTGAAAAATTAAAATAATTGATATTATAAATACCCAAATAAATATAATATAAAACTTTTAATGAATTAAACTAATTTTATAGGATACTATGATATATTAGTATTGATTTAATTGACTTTGTTCGAAGTAATCAATCTGTTATGAGTTTCACAAAAATCAACTATTGAATAGTTTCAAAATTGACATAAAAGAGTTTTCAAAACAAATATTATATTATTAATTGATATTAAATTCCTAAAAATCTAAGGTTCGGCCAAGAGACTTATATCATGATAGGTGTATCATTAATGGACCACTTGTGGGTCGCTTGTATGTATATGATAAGTTTATTAACCATATAATATAAAAATAAAAAGAGACATTGTAAAAGTGAAACTAATTAACTTAGAGTTAATACTTAAAGATAAAGTTAATATAAGTACCCAAACCTGTCTAAATTCTATTGGTTGAGATTTTTTCGACCCATCCCCACCTTAACCTTTGAATAGTCAACTTTGGAGCCATTGGAAACCGAATATGAATTTATTATAAATTAATATTTCAAGATTTTCCAATGGTGCCCCTCACCCCTCTTATAAAAGGGCACTCCTCCTTCTCATTTATTCACACCTTAAAAGCCTTTTGGTTCGGCCAAAATCTTCCCAAATACTCTCCCAACTTCCCTCACTACAACCTAGAGGCCTTAGTTTGATCAGAAAGCCAACCTAAGGAGCCCTTTTGATCAAATCAAAAGGATGAACCCGAAGAAGATGTAATGTTTTCACCACCCCTTTTCAAGTTCCTTTCTTCTTCCACTTCTTCTTCCTTTGTTCATACCATTCTAAAATAATAACTCCAGTATCTCACATATACTTTGATGTTATTATAAATATGGTACAACCATATTCAGTATTCTATCCACCCTTTGAATAACATGTCACCATACGTGCGTACGTACGGCTTACCGTCTCCACGTCGTGGTGTATTTGTTATTCAACATATTATTATTTGGATGGCTATAATAATGATGTGTAACTCATGTAAATAATAAATATAACAATTTAATGATTCTGTATATATGATATAACATCCATTTATATATTATTTTAATATCAAAAGAATGATATTGTCGCTCGTGCGTACGTATGGACTACCGTCTCCACGAACGTGATGAGATTCATTCTCCATCGTATCCATTCAAGTATAATTACCATTTGATGATTTAAAAATGATGTTTAAGGACTTGATATCATTCTGGATATGAATAAGATACAACAAACATGGCTTATGTAACAAAACATATAAAATAAAATGAGTAAGTTAACACCCGAAACGACGATAATTCTAAGATATTATTAACAAATCAATGTTAAAAGATCATATATGATATCATATTAATATATATGATTCTTGTATAATTTAATAACAATTATTTCAAAATTATACAAGAGGTTAACCTACCCCAACAAAGGAAAAGTACAAGGTAAGGTTTATTTCACAATCTCTTCATTATCCGAGGTTGTTTATACATAATAATCTGCTGGGATCTCGTTATCATCCACATCCATTTTTCTTCAAAATGTATTTCAAAACATTTTTACAAGAATATGGGTCAAAGTCATTTATACCCTTGTTTTACTTTTTATAAGAGTAATCTTTCTGTCGTTTTCAAAACAAGGTCCTTTTTAACCTTTTCGACAGAATTAAGGTAAGAATGTTTTTTTTAACTTATACGGCGGGTGCGGTTATTTTCCGCCGTTATAAAATCTTCAAATCTTCCCTTACAAGCTTATAAGATTATTTTCAAAGAAAATGTTTTATTTTATATGGATCTTAAATGATTTCAAAATAAAAGGAGATATTTCTTTAAAAAGAATTTTGATTTCATCTATGTCAACATCCTTTGATAGATTTTAATATTATTTGAAGTTGATTTATTATGATACCAAACTTCTATATTGTATTGAAGGTTTTGTGATATGTTTGACTGTGGATGTGCTATTTTTATACCATTCATAGTTTATGGTGAACGTATTGACATTTCATATGCTAGTTTTAATACGAATGTTTATGTTATGTTTAAACCTTTTCATATGGGAATGCATTGGACTTAATATGTGATGGGTGGAGCCCGCTATAGCTCCTCGATGCATCGGTAGGTCTCATGAGACAAACTAGTGTCTTGGCACAAGGCCTTGACAAAATCTTATTTGTAGTCTTGGCACGAGGCCTTGGCTATGTGGTTATGATAGTCTGGCATTATGCATTCCATCATTATGAAAGTGGTTATTGATTTTGCATGTGATTATTCGATTAGTAGAATAACCATGTGAATAAGTAAATGGCATTATTTCATTTTATTTATGCCACACTATGTTAAATGTTAAAGTTTAAAAGGCTTTTGTTTTAGTTATACATTGCCTTAAATGTTTATTATTATTTATGAAAGTTTCTGTTATATTCCTTACTGGGCATTTGGGCTCACCCCTTTTCTATGTTTTATTTTTCCCAGGATGTGAAGATGTAAGTTATGAATGAACTTCAGGGATATTATGAGGGGATTATAGTGTGGATTATGGAGACAATATGTTTTTGTAGTAGTTTTTCATTTTATGATGTAATGTATGACTTATGAATATATCTAGTGTTTCCAAGGCTACTAAACCAATCGGTCTTTCGAAATTTGATCTTTCTTGTGATCATGCTAATGTTATGTAATAATGCACCGACTCTGGGTAACTAGGGTCGGGGCATTACAGTTGGTATTAGAGGAAGTTTAGTACAAACCTTGGAAGCTAGATTTAGATAAACTCTGATTACAGCATGTAGACCAAAGATGAACTTTGAGGATTAGTATAGAAGAACTTCCTAGAATTTTGGTATAGTAGAGATTTTGTGAGTTTTCCAAGCAATACATCCCTGTCTGGATACGAGCAGGTAAAGGCGGCTCTGGAACAGATGTACCTAGGGGTAAAACCCGAAAACACCGCTTTGAGCTAGACTCGAACGGGAACTGGTGCACGACAACGAGCCTTGGTGCACTCTTGGTTACGACACTCCCGGGGGATATGCTTAGGATAACTCTCATTTTCTTTACAAATCATTATGAAGGGTTTATGAGTATATACTTCCTCAAAGAGAACATTTTTATGATTATGGATTATATCCATAAATAGTTCAATTTATGTTAAGTGTTTTATAAGTATGGGATTATGTATTTTGATTCATAATCTGATCTAGTTTATGCCATTGTTTAGAAATGGTTCCTAGTGGAAGAAATGGAAACCGTATCAATGCACGCACTCCATGTAGGGATTTCCCTCCTGCTCAAGATAATTATAGTGGGGCTGGTGATGCAACTGGTGCCGATCTGCTAATCACCATACTGGGACAACTTACTCAGGTTATGAATTATAACCTTACCCGTATGGAGCACCCTGATCCACAGCATGGAGGATCAATGTTAGATCGATTCATGAGGCAACAACCACCAACGTTCAATGGGAATACAAATCCCTTAGTAACTGAGCAATGGATATATTCCCTAGAGAAAATATTTCAGGCTTTGGGGAGCAGTGAAAGGGAAAAAGTTATCATGGCAGTTTACCGCCTCACTGGAGATGCTGATCAATGGTGGTCATTGATTCAAAACATGAAGGAAGATGATGAAGTATCAAATATGGAGTGGAGGGAGTTCAAAGATCTGTTTTTAGAAAAATACTTTCCTCGCGACCATCGAGCAGATATGGAAAGGCAATTTCTAAGTCTGAGACAAAAGGAGGATGAGAATGTCACAAAGTATGAGGCTAACTTTACAAGGTTAGCAAGGTACGCTGGTGATTATATACGTAACCAAAGAAGTAAGATTGATCGTTTCTTTGATAGGTTAAAACCATTTTTTTATCGAGCATTAGTCTCACAATCCTTTTCGTCATATGAAGACATTGTCTCATGTGCTATCAAGACCGAAAAGGAATTCTCTAAGTCTTATGAATTTAAAGCAAAGCAAGAGAAGAAGAGACCTGATGATCAATATGGGAATGGAAAAAAGGGGAAGAAGGGAAAGGTTGAATATCCATCTTGTGGTAAATGCGGGAAGAAACATCCTGGTACTTTCTTGAAGGGAATGGGAGTCTGTTACAAGTGTGGTGAAAAAGGCCACCGAGCTCGTGATTGCAAGGGGAGGAAGGAAGCTACCAATGTTCAATGCTACAATTGCAGGGAGATGGGACATTATGCAAATGCATGTCCTAAGCGTCAGGAGAACTTACCTCAGAAAAGGCCAAGGGATCAAGGCCAGGCTTATGCTATCACTAATGTTGAGGTAGAAGTTCCGAAATACGTGGTGGCAGGTAATTTAATGGTTTCCTCAAGTTTAGCAAATGCATTATTTGATTCTGGATCATCGCATTGTTTCATATCTTCCCAGTTTGCTAAGAAATTTAGATATTTCCAATTTGATTTAATAACGGAGTTGTCAGTTAAAACTCCTAATGGAAGTATCATTGCAACAATGTTTTGTGAATCAGTCCCCATTAGAGCACATAAATTTTCTTTATCTGCTGATCTCATCGTCATACCTATGATTGAGTTTGATATAATCCTCGGTATGGACTCGCTTTCGGACTATGATGTGAAGATTTATTGTAAGAAGAAAGAGGTAACGATTCTTGATGATAATGATAAGGAACACCTTATTTTTAGAGCAGAATCGTCACCACTTAATTCTTATTTAGATCCACCCCCAGTATCTCAACTTAATTCAATTATTGGGGAGGAAGAGAATGAAATAAGTGTCGGTGAGGAAAGGAATGTTCAAATAGAGGATGTACCTGTTGTGAAAGAATTTGTAGATGTATTTCCGGAAGATTTACCTGGACATCCTCCAGAACGAGAATTTGAGTTTTCCATTGATTTGATTCCTGGATCAAGGCCTATATCGAAGACCCCTTATATAATGGCCACTATAGAGTTAGTCGAACTAAAGAAACAACTAGTGGAATTGAGTAATAAGGGATTTATTCGCCCTAGTGTTTCTCCATGGGGAGCCCCTGTTCTTTTTGTTAAAAAGAAAGATGGATCTATGAGGTTATGTATCGACTACAGGGAGATCAATGCTATAACGATAAAGAACAAGTATTCCCTACCTCGCATTGATGATTTATTTGACCAACTACATGGAGCTCAATACTTTTCAAAGATTGACCTTCGATCTGGATACCATCAGTTTTGTGTGAAGAAGGAAGACATTCCGAAGACAGCATTTCGAACCAGGTACGGGCATTACGAGTTTACTGTAATGCCTTTTGGATTGACTAATGCACCCTCTGTATTCATGGATCTGATGAATAGAGTTTTCAAGGATTATCTCGATGAATTTGTGGTGGTATTTATTGATTATATCTTGGTATACTCCAAAACCTACTAAGATCATGAAAATCACTTGTGCATTATCTTGAAGACTCTGAGGAGGCATGAATTATATGGGAAGTTTAACAAGTGTGAATTCTGGCTTTAGGAGATTTCTTTTCTTGGCCATATTGTCACTAAATATAGAATCTCTGTTGATCCTTCTAAGACCAAGGCAATCCAAGAATGGCCAGCACCTACGAGTATAACTGAGGTACGCAGTTTTATTGGTTTGGTAGGTTATTATCGACGTTTCGTCCAGAATTTTGCCCGATTGGCTAACCCATTAACGAAGCTCACACGTAAAGGGGTTAAATTTTTTTGGACAAAGGAGTGTGAAGAATGTTTCGAAGAACTGAAGAGAAGATTAGTCAATGCTCCTATATTGACTCTACCATCGGGGAATGATGGGTTCGTTATTTATAGTGATGCATCGAAGAAAGGACTTGGTTGTGTCCTTATGCAGAATGATAGAGTTGTTGCCTATGCATCAAGATAGTTGAAAATTCATTAAAAAACTATCCTACTCATGATCTTGAGTTAGCAGCTGTGATCTTTGCTTTGAAGATATGGAGGCACTACCTCTATGGTGAAAAATGTGAGATTTATACTGATCACAAGAGTTTGAAGTATATTTTCTCACAAAAAGAACTCAACATGAGGCAAAAGAGATGGCTTGAATTACTCAAGGATTATGATTGTACGATACACTACCACCCGGGGAAGGAAAACAAGGTGGCATATGCTTTGAGTAGAAAAGACCATGGAGTGTTGAACAATATGAGAATTGAAAGGGATCCAATTATCATGGATCTAGTGAAGATGGACATGGGAATAACCAGGGAAGGTGAAACATCAATGCTTTTTCAAATGGTTGCCAAACCATCTTTACTAGAAAGGATTAAGAGTTCTCAGACCGATGATGAAGAATTCTAAAAGATGATTAAAGCTGTGAATGATGGGTGATTGAGAGACTTTGTGTATGAAGATGGAATTTTGAAATTCGGGAAGAGACTTTGTGTTCCCGATTTACCAGATCTAAAAAGGGAATTGCTGGATGATGCTCATAGTTCCAATTTCTCTATACACCCTGGGAGCACCAAAATGTATAGAGATTTGAAGGAAAATTTTTGGTGGGACAACATGAAGAGGGAGATTGCTGATTTTGTGTCACGATGTATGGTTTGTCAACAAGTGAAAGCTGGAAGGCAACAGCCTGGAGGAGTCATGCAACCTCTTCCCATACCGGGGTGGAAATGGGACAATATTACGATGGACTTTGTCATGGGGCTACCAAAGACTCTTAGAAGGAATGGTTCAATATGGATGATTGTTGATCGTCTTACCAAGTCAGCACATTTTCTTGCTATAAGAGAAGATCTACCCCTGGAACGTCTAGCAGGACTATATATTAATGAAGTTGTGAGACTTCATGGAGTACCCTTATCAATTGTTTCTGATCGTGATCCCCGTTTTACTTCAAGATTCTGAAAGTCTTTAGAAATCCCTGGATACAGAACTTCATTTGAGCACTGCATACCACCCTCAGACAGACGGACAATCAGAACAGACTATTCAAACCTTAGAAGACAAGTTGAGATCTTGCTCACATGACTTTCAGGGTATGTGGGATCAATATTTACCTCTGGTAGAATTTTCCTATAACAATAGCTTCCATTCGAGTATTCAGATGGCACCATATGAAGCGTTATACAGAAAGAGATGTCGTACACCAACCTGTTGGGATGACGTTGGTGAAAGAAAACTTGTAGGCCCAGAACTGGTGGAGGAAACGGTGGAAAAGGTGAAAGTAATCCAAAATCACATCATAGCAGCTCAAAGTAGGCAGAAGAGCTATGCCGATAATCGAAGGAAGGATTTGTAATTTCAAGTCAGTGATCATGTTTTCCTGAAGGTATCTCCATGGAAGGGAGTCATACGTTTTGGTAAGAAAGGTAAATTGAGTCCTAGGTACATCGGACCTTTCAAAATTCTAGAACGAATTGTGGTTGTAGCTTACCGATTGGCAATGCCGCCAAGTCTCTCCAAAGTTCACGATGTGTTCCACATATCTCTATTGAGGAAATACATGCGTGACCCAACTCATGTACTCACCTATGAGGAATTAGAACTGTAACCCAATCTGTCTTATTGCGAACAGCCCGTCAAGATTCTTGATACGAGAGAACAAGTGCTGAGAAACCGGACGACGCGTCTGGTAAAAGATCTGTGGAGAAACCATTAGATGGAAGAGGCAACGTGGGAACCCGAGGAACTTATGATGAAGAACCACCCGAGTCTTTTTATGCAGTAATACCCTAGAAATTGCGAGGACGCAATTATTTGAAGGAGAGGAGAATATAACACCCCAAGCTTCCACGGTATGTTTCCCTTCGAATAATGCGATAGCATGTGTTGTACGCAACCTCGAGTTCTAACACACACCACAACTAATTAAACTAGCCGTTGTGAATAGTAATACCTACTTTTTGAAATCATATATATTTTATATTTTAAAATGGACTTCATATTTGGATTCGGAATATTGAAATTAGCCTAGGGTGAAATTTTGGTACTTTTCGGATAAATTTTATATTTTGATGAATAGTGAAAATTACTAAATTTTAATTAAAAACCACTTTTTTAATCAATATAATTAATATTGATAAATTATGAATTTGAGTGGTTTTAAAGTATATTTAGAATATATTTTTACCATTTAATATAATGTTTGTCATTGGACATAATTTTACAATTAAACCGAACATAAACAAGTGTCAATATTTTGATAGTTATTATCTCTTAAAAACACGCTTTTTGTTTTGACAGCGGGATTTAATTTTAAATTAATTTCTGCCACTTCTGTGTTTCGAACTTAGGAAAATGGATTCCATATTTGTAATCATGATGTTCAAATTGTGTAAATAGGTAACTATTATTTTTAGACATTTTGAATAATTACTGTGGTAAATATTTTATTTACCATGGTTAAGGGTAAATCTGGTAAATAAGGGTTAAAAAATAATATTATAATAATACTAAATTACCCTAAAAAGTGTATTAACCATATTGGTTGATACATGGTCGACCATGTGCATCTTTGGGTCTATTTTGGGACCCCATGGATCCACTTGTAAGTGTTAATGACACTTTATTTTAATTAAGTTAAAATGAATACAAAATTGACACAAGCATATATCTTTTAGCAAACAAATTGTTACATAGGGTTATATATGTTGGATTTTAGATTATAAATATTCATTAGAACGATAAAAAGATTTAATACATAATGATTGTTTATTTATAATTTTTAGACTTTAAATAATTTATTTTATTTATGACACAATGATGATGTAGTAATTACTATAATAGTGAAAAATTAAAATAATTGATATTATAAATACCCAAATAAATATAATATGAAACTTTTAATGAATTAAAATAATTTTCTAGGATAATATGATATATTAGGATTGATTTAATTGACTTTGTTTGAAGTAATCAATCTGTTATGAGTTTCACAAAAATCAACTATTGAATAGTGTCAAAATTGACATAAAAGAGTTTTTAAAAAAAATATTATATTATTAATTGATATTAAATTCCTAAAAATCTAAGGTTCGTCCAAGAGACTTATATCATGATAGGTGTATCATTAATGGACTACTTGTGGGTCGCGTGTATGTATATGGTATGTTTATTAACCATATAATATAGAAATACAAAGAGACATTGTAAAAGTGAAACTAATTAACTTAGAGTTAATACTTAAAGATAAGGTTAATATAAGTACCCAAACCTGTCTAAATTCTATTGGTTGAGTTGTTTTCGACCCATCCCCACCTTAAATTTTGAATATTCAACTTTGGAGCCATTGGAAACCCAATATGAATTTATTATAAATTAATATTTCTAGATTTTCCAAAGGTGCCCCTCACCCCTCTTATAAAAGGGCACTCCTCCTTCTCATTTCTTCACAACTTAAAAGCCTTTTGGTTCGGCCAAACTCTGTCCAAATACTCTCCCAACTTCCCTAAATACAACCTAGAGGCCTTAGTTTGATCAGAAAGCCAACCTAAGGAGCCCTTTTGATCAAATCAAAAGGAAGAACCCGAAGAAGAGGTAATGTTTTCACCACCCCTTTTCAAGTTCCTTTCTTCTTCCACTTCTTCTTCCTTTGTTCTTACCATTATAAAATAATAACTCCAGTATATCACATATACTGTGATTTTATTATAAATATGGTACAACCATATTCAGTATTCTATCCACCCTTTGAATAACATGTCACCATACGTGCGTACGGACGGCTTACCGTCTCCACGTCGTGGTGTAATTGTTATTCAATATATTATTATTTGGATGGGTATAATAATTATGTGTAACTCATGTAAATAATAAATATAACATGTTAATGATTCTTTATATATGATATACCATCCATTTATATATTATTTTAATATCAAAAGAATGATATTGTCGCTCGTGCGTACGTACGGACTACCGTCTCCACGAACGTGATGAGATTCATTCTCCATCGTATCCATTCAAGTATAATTATCATTTGATGATTTAAATATGATGTTTAAGGACTTGATATAATTCTGGATATGAATAAGATACAAAAAACATGGCTTATGTAACAAAACATATAAAATAAAATGAGTAAGTTAACACCCGAAACGACGATAATTCTAAGATATTATTAACAAATCAATGTTAAGAGATACTATATGATATCATATTAATATATATGATTCTTGTATAATTTAATAACAATTATTTCACCATTATACAGGAGGTTAACCTACCCCAACAAAGGAAAAGTATAAGGTAATGTTTATTTCACAATCTCTTCATTATCCGAGGTTGTTTATATATAATAATCTGCTGGGATCTCGTTATCATCCACATCCATGTTTCTTCAAAATGTATTTCAAAACATTTTTACAAGAATATGGGTCAAAGTCATTTATACCCTTGTTTTAATTTTTATAAGAGGAATATTTCTGTCGTTTTCAAAACAAGTTCCTTTTTATCTTTTTCGACAGAATTAAGGTAAGAATGTTTTTTTAACTTATACGGCGGGTGCGGTTATTTTCCGCCGTTATAAAATCTTCAAATCTTCCCTTACAAGCTTATAAGATTATTTTCAAAGAAAATGTTTTATTTTATATGGATCTTAAATGATTTCAAAATAAAAGGAGATATTTCTTTAAAAAGAATTTTGATTTCATCTATGTCAACATCCTTTGATGGATTTTAAGATTATTTGAAGTTGATTTATTATGATACAAAACTTCTATATTGTATTGAAGGTTTTGTGATATGTTTGACTGTGGATGTGCTATTTTTATACCATTCATAGTTTATGGTGAACGTATTGACATTTCATATGCTAGTTTTAATACGAATGTTTATGTTATGTTTAAACCTTTTCATATGGGAATGCATTGGACTTAATATGTGACGGGTGGAGCCCGTTATAGCTCCTCGATGCATCGGTAGGTCTCATGAGAAAAACTAGTGTCTTGGAACAAGGCCTTGACAAAATCTTATTTGTAGTCTTGGCACGAGGCCTTGGCTATGTGGTTATGATAGTCTGGCATTATGCATTCCATCATTATGAAAGTGGTTATTGATTTTGCATGTGATTATTCGATTAGTAGAATAACCATGTGAATAAGTAAATTGCATTATTTCATTTTATTTATGCCACACTATGTTAAATGTTCAAGTTTAAAAGGCTTTTGTTTTAGTTATACATTGCCTTAAATGTTTATTCTTATTTATGAAAGTTTCTGTTATATTCCTTACTGGGCATTTGAGCTCACCCCTTTTCTATGTTTTATTTTTCCCAGGATGTGAAGATGTAAGTTATGAATGACCTTCAGGGATATTATGAGGGGATTATAGTGTGGATTATGGAGACAATATGTTTTTGTAGTAGTTTTTCATTTTATGATGTAATGTAAGACTTATGAATATTTCTGGTGTTTCCAAGGCTACTAAACCAATCGGTCTTTCGAGATTTGATCATTCTTGTGATCATGCCAATGTTATGTAATAATGCACCGACTCTGGGTAACTAGGGTTAGGGCGTTACAATAATTCAATTTCAAAATTAATTAAAATCATCTTTTCAAATGTAAAAATAAACTTTTACAGGGAAATGCATTTTAACCCTTTAGTTTTCATTAATATTATTCATTTCTCATCAATAATTGACGACTGCTATAATAAATATATATAGATTATAAATAATATTTATTATTTAATTTATTATATCAAATTTATTGATTTGAAAAGTTAATGATAAAATTAATAAAATTTATTTAAAAATGGTACCAAAATTTTCAATGTGATAAACATTAAGCGTAATACAATTATCATTATTCATAGATATGAGAATGAAATTTATAATTAATATTTAAATGATTTACTGGAATAAGAATATATTATTTTATATATAATTTATAAAAGTGATAAGGCGAAATTATTTTTATAAGAATGAAAAAATATTTTTTATTGTAAAATAATACATGAGTTGAAACAATTATATTTTTTTGTTGTAAATATTTAACATAGTATTTTTAAATTAATTATAGTAATATTTAAATATTTTTTTATATTATTGTGGTTTCATTAAATTTTATCCAATTATTTTTTACAAAATTTATAATTTTTAATAAAAATATGTGGTTTTTCTATTAACATAAAATTCATTTAGTTAAAAAAATGTAAAAAATTCATACTAATAAAATTTTGATAGAATTTATTTTAAAATGATGTTTATTATATAAAATTGGAATTAATAAATTTTTATATTTTATAATTTTAATAGAAAATATAAATAATAAATCTAAATAATTAAATTGAAGAATTACTTTTCAAAATATTATGTTTTATTAGTAATATTAATATTTATTTAAAATTTGTGTTATTTAAATATATTAATAAATATGAAGTAATAATTTAAATATATCTATATTTTTATTATTCTGAAAATAAAATATGAAGTAAAACTGTTTGTGGAAAATATATATTAATTTAATTGTAAATTCAAAATGTCAAATACTAGTATTTTTATATTAATTTTATAAAATTTAATCTTCACTATGTTGTTGATATTGAAAAAATTAGTTAAATTTTATATTAAAAACTTAACTTATTTTGATAATTATATTATTTATATGTAATGCATATATATAAAATTATTTTTATTATATTTTAATATCATATTTTTATTCCATTGGGAGTTATATTATTTAGAATTTACCTATTAAAAAATGCACTAAATATTTATACCTATAGGATAGGGGAGCCAGGATTATAATTTAACTGACTATAATTATAATGATTATATGTGCAATGAACCAATATCATTCATATATATATGTATATATATGTTCATAATAATCATATTTTACTAGCACATCTCATTTCAATATTTCTCATATTAGTCTATAAAAAGAATTATATTGTATGTATTTATTCTTATTTTAGAGAATTTTATAATAACGGTTATTTGTAATGGATATGATAGTCCATGATATATTCTAATTATAAATATATTTTTATTTTATTTTTTATTAAATAATTTTAATTTTTCTATTTTTAAGGGATGTATTCAACTATGATGTGTTATAATCAATTTTCCGTGGTACATGTTTCATATAATATAAATTTTATTTTCACACCATAAGAATTTATGAAATATTTTTTACTAAATAATATTAATTTCTTCTATAACTTTCACTATATGAAACACCAAGCTTCAACGAAAAAGGATATAATATTTATTTTATTATATAAAAATGACTATTATAATATTGAAGTTAAATATAGAAGTATTAAAAATAATAAACACCTTAAATAAATTATAATGGGTTCATATAAATAAAACATATGGATAGAAATTATGAATTTTTAGTAATGTATTTATATTTTTTAAATTTATTAATTTATCATAGAAAAATATATTTATTTTTGCAAAAATAATTAAAAAAAGTATTTTGTTTACTATTAAAAAAACGTTTTGTGAAAATAAACTATCGGTTTTAAATTTAAATTTAAAAACTATATTTAAATTATTTCATGAAAATTATCAAGAAGATTATTTTAAAAATGAATAGTAAAAATTTATCGTTTTTATTAAAACTACCATTTGTTTTATAGATTTTTTAATAGAATTATTATTTAATGACGTTGTAAACAATTTAGTTATATAAATTATATATTAATTAATAAAAATTAGTTTAATAAAATTAATTTCATTATGAATTTTAATATTAATAAATCTATATATATGAAAATTTTATCTTTAGAAAATAACTTTTTGGTCACATATACATGTATAATTTAAAATTAATATTTTCCACAACAGTGATGGGATTTAGTAAAAACAGATTCCATATTTTGAATTAGTAAAATTTTTTATATAATAATTTATTTTAATTCTTAATAAAAGTTTATATTAAAATTTAAAAAATTACTTATTGCAATTAAAGATAAAATAGGATTATTTGGGGTTCAACTAATAATATAAGTTTAAAAAATTTCTTATTTCCTTGAAAAAATACAGATTTGCAGGACATTTAATGACTGTATCTCATATAATGTTCCATAATAAGACAATATGGAGCTCTGACCCATGTTTAAAATGTAGATAAACCTATTTCTTTTAAAAACCCCTATTTATGTCCTTTACCCCTCATTTAAATGATACAAACTTTTATATCCCATGGACACTTAAAAAACCCTATCGATCTGCCCCTCCCTACCAAAATATATTCCATATATCCATAACCACATCCTATAGAAATAAATTTGACTATAAAACCCAATTATGATGTCTTTAGTTTCTATTATTAAGAGGTTTTCTAGATAAAAGATATCATTCTAAACAAGGGGTATTTATTTTATTTCACTATACAACTATATCAAATTTTATTCAACATTTATGAAATTATAAATTAAGTAACTTCAATGAAATTTAGTGATATTAATTATATTTAATAAAAAATATCTAGCCAATGTTCTATCAAATGGGTAACAAAACAATCAATCTTCTATGTGGTGGACTATCACCCCGTGAACAAATGTAATTCATTTTCAATCACTACCTCTGATGGGTTTATATTTTAATTAAATTATTGTTAATATATTTTTTTAATAAAATTAATATGATTATTTACTAATAATATCTTATACACCTTTTAAAATTTTAAATTTTTAATACTATAACATCACTCATGTGCATGTTGAACTATCGCACCGCGAAGCGAGGTGATTCATTTTTCACTTATGCATTACATGTATGGAAATAGGGATATATTTAACTAATAGTTTATATATATATATTAATTATTAATTAACATATATATTCATGTAGTATTTAAATTCATTTCATTCTATATGCCATTATTATGGAAAAACTGTTCATCCTTATATATAGCATACAGTCTCCATGAATTTCGAAACTCATTTTATATTTATATAAAATTAATATATTACCCAGAATAAATATATAATTAATATGTATTATTTTTATATAATTTTTTAAAATTATGGTTACAATTCTACAATGATAAAATTATAAGGGCCAAAAATATCAAACTAATAAATAGATGATAAATGAAGAATATATTACCCAAATTTAGATTTTAAAAAGGATTTGTTAATAAATTGTTATGAAAATGGTGATAAGAAAATAATTTATGGTGTTATATAATATTTTATAGCTAAATTAAAATATTTATAATAAAAATTAATTTATTATACATGAAGTCTTTTCTTGTATGAATGATATTGAGACTTATGGACATATATTTATTTTAAATCATTTATTTCTTGGAGACATATAAGATATTCACCACATATTTTTCTTATGTGGTGTACATATATCCATTGACCTGTTATATAATCAATATATTTATCTTAATCATATTTAATGTTTCATTTTATGTAATTCATTAATATGACTTTTTTTTCAAAACAAATTGATATGGTATATGATATTCATCTCCCTTTTATTTCTATAAGACATATCCAATATTCAAAAATTTCTTCTTTTGTGTGATATATATACTTTAATATAATTTATTTTTTGTTTCTATAATTAAAAATATAGCGATCTACATTTCTATATAATGATGTTTCTTTTTTTGGGATTATGATTCAAATGATACCAATGTTTTGAGGGTTTGTTGTTATAGTCTTATTGTTTATTGGGGATGTTTATGATTAGTATTCCAATGATGAGATATAATGATATACAAATCTTAAAACAATAAAAAAAAATTCTTTTTTATCTTCATATTTTATTAAATTAAATGTTTTCATTCCATTTTCCATTATTTTTTATTTATAATAAGAAACGAATTATTTTATGAAAAAGAAAATTTTATTTTACTCTTCTTTTGAAAACTTGTTTTCATAAATTTCAACATGTTAAAAAAACTATAATTTGGTCTAATATTCATAAATGATAGATTAATGAATTTTTTTTATGTTTTATTTTTTCTAAAAATGTTTTCAAATTATTATACTTATTTATTTCTAAAATAGACTCATGGGTATGTTAACAGATAATGTGAAATGATTCTTTAATTAAATATATATGACATGGAAATTAATTTCATCTATCATTACCACTCAATTATTTAAATAATTCAATAAATTATTCCAATTTTATTTTCAATGAATATTGTTTCCTTAACATTTGATAAAAATATTCAGATTAATTATTTATTTTCAAAATTGAAATGATATTTTCTGTAAAAATGTTTTAATGATAGTTTGAAAGAATTTTTATTTATCAGTCTTAAAAATTATTAGTCTTTCCTATATTCCTATAGGGGTATGATCCATTTTTTCCATTATTGATTTTTCCCTAGAAATTTTATGATTATGAAAAAAATATTTTTAGGAATCATCTTTATTTTCTAGTGGTAATGATATGATTAATTTATGAAGTGATGTTAAACCAATTTTCTTTCTATGGGTTATTCTATGATGAAATGTCCATGAAACCTATTTCCATTATTTTAGATATGATATGACGAAATTTTTTTGATGTCATTGAATAACAATTTATGGACTATTAGACATGTGAAACCTATATCTCCATGGAAATAATTGTTTAATGATTATTCATCTATGACCTCAAAAGGTATTGAGAGGTTATCCCATGCCCGAAAAAGATGGTATAAGGGTGGTTATACAAATTTTGGAGGGAAACACGTGCGAGATTATACCAAGAAAAAAAGTGGGTAAATAGAGGATTATCCCAATCCCAAAGAAAGTACAAGGGTGGCTATCGCATGAGTAAAATGTTATGAAAGTCTCGGATTGTGGACTTGATATATGATTATCAATGTTTCTGTGTATTCCCCAAATCAATGTCTTATTAAAATTTTATGCTCTCCTGGATCTTATAAATTGATTCCATTATGATTTATGTATTTTTATCTACCAATATTAATTCCATAACCCATTTATATGATCTATGATATGCATGATATGGTTTCTAGATGTTATTTTAATGTTCTCATTCTCATATAACCATGTTATGTTAATGAATCCCTTATATTAACATAATGATATTTTGAGAATACAATTTATTATAATTTAAATATCCTTATTATAAATAGTGGTATCATATATAATATGTCTTATAAGGGTTTGAGTTCTTATGATCATAGTTGGAGATGATGTAGCTTACTTATGAACATGTTTTCTATGAATCTATGTTTTGAATGAAACTAAACCTGAATGATTTTGGTGTGGTTTTTATGTTATAAATTGAAAATTATACTATTAAGAAGTAATATATATATATATATATATGAAAAGTGTTTTTTTCCTTTTTTTGATTCAAATAATGTTTTAGTTATCCTTTAGAAATTAGGATTCTAAATCTTTAGTTAGATCCCTAGGGATATTTCTAGGGATACCTCTATGGATTTATCAATGTATAAGAAAATAACATGGAGTTTTTGTAATTGATAGAGTGGGTGGTTAACATTAATTTACATTATTGATTGGATAAGACAAGTGGATACCATTCTATAATATTTATAACTAGGGGTAATATATTTTGAAAGTGAGAACTAGGATTTGACTCGATCATCACCTGATGCATGAAAAAGGGACATATATAACACAAAATAAGAAATTAATGGTGGATATGTTTTACATATTTTATATATCATTATAAACCATAAATATGGAATTGAAAATAATATGATCATGAATGAAATATGATAAATATAGTGATTCCTTGATTAAAAACATCTGTAATTAATTAGATATCCTATCAAGAGTTTTAATGGTTTATCACTCTAATTAATGATTAAATATAGGGTTTCTAAACATTTTTGTTTTAGTAAGGTATTGAATTTAGAAAATTGAAATTTTCATGAAAGAAATTATGCATTAGTAGTTATGTATCTTATTTCTTAACAGTTACATAAATTTTAATATATCCTGAAATATAGCAGGGATTGTAAATTTTTATCCCTAATAATTAGATATTTAATTCAATTTGAAAACCAACAAAGTTATGAGGATCATATCTCATATATGTGATTCTTCTCTGGTAGATGTTTTAGGAATTTTATTCTTATAAATATTATAATTCTCCCCCATGATTAATTTATTATTGTATTAATCTTGTACCTACATTCCCTATATAAATCTCGTATCAGTTTTCTAGGATGGGAAGCTACATTTAATATTATAGAAAATAATATGATTGTCTATTAATGTGATTATCAATATACAAATCCAATGGAACTCACATCCATTGATGGGAATTCATTATTTTTCAAATGTTTTTTTATCTCATATTATTTTGGAGGAAATAAAAATCAATGATATGTTTATTGAACATGAAGTTATTGATGACTTTATGGAAGAGATTATTATTCTTAGACTCAATCATGAAGTTGGATTCTCAGTAGGACTCATACAAGGTTCTATGCCTATTCCATTGAATAAATTTTTAATGAAAAAAAAGAGTTGCATGAATTAAATAAGAAACATTAGATATACATGACATGGGATTTATTCGTCCATGTGAATCACCTTGATGTCCACCTTTTAGTTTTATTAATAATAATAATGGATTAATGTGATACTTCTCTATTTAATGAGGAACATATAAAGTTAAAAATCAAGAACAATTATCATTTATCTAATAATAATGATTTACTTCACATATTTCATGGACACTATTACTTTTCCATGACTACCCATAATTCTACATTTCATAAATTGAGTTAAGAAGGTGGAAATACTGACTGTAAATTTAATTTTTTTATTCAAACACTTTTGATTAAAAATTGAGAAACCACACATGAAATCATGACTTAAGAGAATCAAATCACCATGGTACAAAATTTTAATGCCAAAAACCCCCTAAAATACATAGAAAAACACATTCTCAGTATAAAAAACAATAAGATCAGCCCATTTTTACTCCTAACTACAGTATAATTTTCTCGTGCAAGAGTGATAAGGCATGAAACCTTCGGAAAACCCATACCCTCTAAAGTATCTAATTTTGGAGGGATGAATAAAGGAAAACCAACTGCTCAAATCCCAATATAGGGAAAACCATGTAATGTAGATGGAGTGACCCTCAAACCTCAAACGAGATGGCCACAAAGATCATTCCACCAATCCAACACATTCATCCAAAAACTCCACCATTTCATAGAATTCAACAAAAATATAAAAAACACCAAATAAAAAAAGAGAGAATTCAATTTGAATACCTCCAATGTTAACTCATAGTTCCTGCATTATATAATTCACTGAACTGGGCAATTAAATTCCTCTGCCTTCATCAAATCAGACACAACATCAAAATTCAGCAACAAAATCTGCCATCAACCTCGACTAGAAACCAAATCCTGAACTGAAATAGGACACCGATGACTTCCACCCATCCCACAACCAAAATCAACATCAAAAAAAGATGCAGAAAAATAAAAATAAACCTTTACCTAAATATGGACATTCCAAATCTCTCCAGAAGAAGACCTCACCAAAAGGAAGAGCTGCATAGCCCATCATCACCTTCAAACCCACACACGGAGGCTAGATCTTCCCTACCAACCCAAAACTAACATGAAACACAATGAAACCTCCAGGGGACACCATTTGGTTCTCGATCTCTGGACCATCACTGTTCCTCTATAAAACCCAAGCCAACACGAATGATAGGGTCATGAAGAAGGCAACAATCGATGGGGTTTGCTGAGAGAGATGATCCCACATGAAACCACCACTAGAGGATGATTCACCCTACAATGTTTTGTATCATAAGCAACAAGGAGATACCGTATCCGATCCGTGATGGTGTAGAAGAAGACATAGTGGGGAAAACCATATCTTCACAATGCCTCTTATGGAATCAACTCAGGAAGGTTACAATCAATATATAACATTCTATAAAATCTGGGGAATCAATGAATATATAGTGATTATATTTGTTCATAATAATGACATCGCAATATTTACATATTTAGTGAATATAGTTTTTAGAGATTATAATGATGAGTTAGTGGTAGTATTTATAGAATAATTTATTATATATTTCAAGAATATGGAATATCATAAATATCACTAGATTAATTTACTAAAAACATTGAGTAAAAATAATCTATATTCAAAATTTACAAAGTTATAATTTTAGGCATGAAAGGTTAAAATTATGGTCCATATAATCTCAATAAAGGGTATATCGATGTATCCATCAATGAAAAAAGAAAATGAATGTTGACCCAAACTGACCATCATGATTGACATATTTTTTCTTCTTGGTTTGGCATGATATTATTCATGGATTGTGGTAAATTTTTCACAACCATTAAATCTACTATCCATATTAACAAAGAATGGATCAATGTTCAGATGGATATATGGATGTGGTGAAACTTTCTCAGAACTAAATAACTAATTACTCAATGCACATGTTTTATGTTAACATGTAGTAGATAAGGGTATATAATCTATAGTGATGCATCAAATAAGGTATTATGATTAATTATTATCCAAAATGATATAGTAATAGTTAATTGATCAAAAAAAATTAATGTATTATAAATGAAATTACCCATGTCATTTTTTGGAGTTAGTGGATGTATATTTTTCATTAAAAATATGGAGGCATATTCCATATAATGAAAAGTGTGAAAAAAATTCTAATCATAAATGTATAATATATACATTCATATAGAACAAGTTTAGAATGAACCAATGATGATTCATGGATCTGATTAGTAATATACGACTACTCATTACAATACTACACTACGAATGCGACCAAGGTGGATAGTTCTTTGAGTCGTAAGGATAATTAATGAGGATCAATGATTAGGATCAAAAAAATATTTATGGATTCTCAATGGATGTATATGAAAATATTGAACACATGGGTGAAATATTATCCCTCTTTAATTAAACATTACCCTTCTATCCACATAAATGTTTATGAGACATAGAGGGAATATATATTTCTATAGAATATGTTAAAAATGTACCTCTATATTATAAGGATTATAATTGAATTATAAGGTTTAAGAACCATTTTTTTCCTCAATACCATATTTTAATAAAGAGATGATAGTGGAATTTCATAGTTTATCATTCCATATTTATTTCAGATATATTGATATGTGCAAATATATTAATTATGATTTATGATGGGAAGGAATGAATCGAGATATTAATGAATATATATCCCAGGTCTTGGTATATTGGGAAGTTATATGATAGTTAAAAGTGTATAAGAAAATGTTACAACCATTTCTTATAACACAATAGTTAGAGGGAACCACCATAATTTATTTTATCATCTTACTGCCCAAGAAAAATAAATGGAAAAATATTATATAGGTTATAGTCCATTATCATAAAAAATAATCACACATCATTGATATCCGAGAATATTTTTTTCTAGATAATTTTTCTAGGATATACATTAAGGAAGTCTTAACGTTGCATTGATTCAACATTCTGTTGTCTCTGATGGGGATATGTGGTCTACCTTAATGTAATTGAGAAGTCATTAGAAAGATACTATGATAGATAATAGTTTCAAAAATATGAATCATACTCATATAGATGGTCATTCATTGAGAACAATTCAATCAATATAAGATATGTCTAGGTAACGTTCAATGTATTTCAATGGTCATTATGATCAACACCTTCCTCTGGTAACATGTTTAAACAATAAAAAAATTCATTAGACCATTCTTGTGGATCATTAAAATTACTCTACCAAATGCCTTTTATAAAAAAAATGGAATAATGAGAACTAAAAAAACTAATATTATTGGGACATGAGATATCTTATCAAATGATAGAGAAACTTAGATCTAATCAAAATACATAATGTTAAAAAAAGTGAGAATAATATTTATATTGAGAATCACAGATGGGATCGGGAATATAATGTTGGTAATAGGCGTTTCAAATAATTTATTTAGGAAATAATGAAATTATATTGGAAAATAATGGTACATGAAGACATTGATATATTGGTACATCTAAATTTTTTTATCACACTAAGACATATGCTTATAGATTTGAATTTCTATAGAAAATCTCTTAGGTCCACTTAATATTCTATGTATCACTCCATAGGAAGTATATTTAGGATACTTAACACCTATAAAAGCATAGAAAATACCACTATAAATCATATTTTTATATTAATAACAGCTTCTATAGATTTATGATTTTAGAGATAACGTGCTATGAAATAAGACCACTCACCATGTTAATGGTTTCTAGTGAAAGCAAAATCTTGAGGAATCTATTTAGAAACCCATGGATTTAATAGAGAAGATTGATAATTATTTACATGTATCATATTGACATAATTTCAATGTATAAATTTATTTTTCTTGTGTTATAATGAAACACATACAATTTTTACGAAATATATATTTTCATGTAAATTCAATTTCTTCTATAGATAATGTTACATGATTCACAATGTTTTCTTAAACAATGATATGTTATTAATATTACTACTAAAAATGACCATTATAATAAATATATTATACTTATTTTGAATGAATAAAAAAGGAAAAATTTCATAACTAATGTTTAATGGTTTTATATGTGTAAAACAAATTGATAAAATTAAATAATTTTTAGTAAATTATTTATATGTTTTGGATATACAATTTACTCCAAAAGTTATTTCTAATACGTTTTGAGTTATTATAACAAATTATTATTTTATACACTTACAAAAATTAATTGAATAATTAATCTCTCTTTTTGAAATATAAATGTCAAAATTATAATTGAGTGAATTTTTAAGAATTTTCTAAAAGGATTAATATTTTGATGAATAATAAATAATAATAATTTATTTTACAAATTTAATATTATGTTATACAATTTAAAAGATAAATTATATATTATTATTGTTATAAAATTAAAATTTGTAAAATTATTTATTTATTAATAAAATTTATGCCATTGAAATGAATTTCATATCAAATTTTGCTATTATAACATTGTATCCTTATGAAAATGTTCCCTTTAGAAAACCACATATTTTTGCATATCTCTTATTTTAATATTAATTTTTGTTCCTATTAGTAAAATGGAATTTCAAAAAAAAATGGATTCCATATTTGGAATCTAATTAATTATTATTATATAATATAGTCAAATTAATTTTTTTCCCTGAAAATGAATTATAATAATAAAAAAAATTAATTATCACGGTTTAGCATAAAAAAGGTATACTAGGGGATGAAATAAATTAACTGGAGGTAAACTTCCTATAAGATAGATCAAATTCTATAATTTGGTTATATTTCATCCTTTTATTATCTATTTTTTAATAATCTATTTTTTTATACTTCTGATATGTTTAAAATGTGTGTACACCTTTTTTATTTTCTCCAATTCCAATTGTCTCCTTCCCCAACTTATAAAAGGGATCCCCTCCTCTAATGTCAACACATACATGAAAATTTAGATCATTTATGTCAACAATATATATTAAGTAATTCCATTAACCTTTCATATACTCCATATTTTGGTTATTAAACCCTCATAAGAAGGCATCGGGTGACATCCTAAGTAGGTTATCTAATGAAGATGTATCTTTCATTACCGAGTATTTATTTTATTTTTCATTTACACATCCTTCAAGTATGATTACACATTTATTTTCTTAATACATTATAAAATACAATATAAAAATATGTTTTTATGATAATTTAATAACCTATTTCCATCTCCTCCTTCATAAAAATGGGAAATGAAAGCATAGATAATGTGTATAGTGGCTACATACTCATGAACCGATGTAATTCATTATACATAAACACCACAAATGGAATATTATAATGGAGCATTTAATGATTATATATTATCTCCATGACATTATTATTATTTAAAAATTATAATATATCATATTACTTTTTAAATTCAAGTTATCGTATGTATGATGATGTCACTCATGTGTATGGAGAACTACCACTTCATGAAGTTATGTGATTGGGTTTTCCTATACACATTACATAAAAATGTAATAAGGATAAATTTAATGAATATTATATATATATATATATATAATCACAATAACTTTATAAATATGATATATTTTTTATATACCTTCCAATACATCTGTTGATAAAATGGGAATAGTGTTCAGGAATACATACGAACTACTATCTCCATTAATGGTTTAATTCATTTTCTAACTCAAAATTTAATTGATAATGGTATATATATATATATTAAAAATAGATAATATTTATTTCCTAAAAAAATATGGATATTATATAACCATGATTAATTTGAAAGGATCATAAATACCAAATCAAACCCTTAATAAAAAATCAAGAGGTTATTACCCGAAATAGGATTTTTACAAGGAACTGTTTGTAAATGGTTAATATAATAGTTATTATAAAATAATATATGGAATTATATATATAAATATTTTTTAATATACCTATAATTATCTAATATTAATTATATAGGATTTTCAAATGATCTTCAAGGATTTTTATATTTATAGCATGAGGTTTATTTGCTGTATTTTATTTATAAGAGACATATTCCATAATAATAACAATTTTAAATTTTCTTTTTTTTATAAAACCCATTGAAATGTAATATTTTTTTATAATTAGTTTCATGAAATTCAATGTTTCATATTATTTTATTTATTAATTGTTTTATGATTCAAAAGTTACAAAAGTGGAATGATATTTTCATGTCACTTTTCTTTATGTCACACATCCCGTATTTACAAATTTTTTAATTTTGGTAGTTTATATACTATAAAAGAATATATTTTATGACTTTAATATGAATTTTATGTGTATTTAAATTTCCATATAATTTTATTTCATTCATAGGTATTATAATTAAATATTTTCCATGTGGTAAGTGTTTCATGTTATAATATCATTATTTATTGTGGTTATTTTTTGTAATGATTCCAACTATGAGATTAGATAATATACCTATAAAGAAAACATTTACAATATTTCCTCTTGTTATTTCATCAAATAAAATATTATACTTTATTTATCCACTTTTTATATTCTCAATATTCCAAAATAATAATATTAAGGAAAAATAAAAAATTTATATCATCGGTCACAAACAATTTTATTGAAATGTCTAACATTTATAAAAATTTATTAAATAATTATTTAAATTACCTCCCATTATTTTTAACGAATTTTTTATCCATTATTTTATTTATACAAAATGAATTACTATGAATCAACATCTTATTTTTTGGAACAAATCTCTTTTGACATATTTCCAAATTCTGAATGGTAATTTCATTTTAATGTTAATAGAAGGAACATTTTTTTTTCATCAAGGCCGATTAATTATTTAAATAATCCATTGAAATTTTCCACATTATTTTTTGAAATATATTTTATTTTCTAAATTTTGACAAAAAATTAAAAATTTTAAGAATTATTTTAAAAATAAAAGGAATATTATCCATAATAAATTTTTATTGATATTTTAATTTCATTTATTTTAAAATCCATTTGCATTTATTATCATTTTCTAGAGATATGATCCAATTTTATTTTACATATTCTTTCTGTGGAAGTTTTAATATTCTTAAGAAGTTATTTTCATGAAACCCATTCCATTCATAGAGATTTTTATATGATTAATTGATGATATGAGTATGAAACCCATTTCCATTATCTAGGATATTGTAAAATTTTATTTTTATGAAACATATTTACTTTCTATGTGTTATTACTTGATAGGTGTTTTAATATATTTTGGAACATTATTTTATGGATTATGTGATGGGTGGGACCTATATAATCCTCAAATTCATTGTAAAATTATAAAGTATATAGGGGATTAATAACAACATTGTATGTTATCCTAAACATAAAAAATGGTACAGAAGAGGTCTTAAAAATCCCAAAAGACTGTAAAAATGAGGTTATATCATTCATAAAATAGGGTACAATGAGGTTATCACATTCATTATGAAGCTACATTAGTGGTTATCCCAAACCAAACATGTTATAAATGTTTTTTTTGGTATCATTGACATGTGATTTTATATTATTAAATGTATTACACAAATCATTATCTTGGGATAATATTATACTCTCATGGATCATGTTCTTTGATTCAAAAGTGATTCGTATCTTATTACCTTCCTTGATTTATTCTTTCATTAATTTTTAAGATATATGATATGAATGTTATGATTTATAAATGTTTTTTCAATGATCTTATATCCTTATTATGACATTATATTTATGTATCTGTTATTTACGCTTACTGATCATATTAGATCACACTTATTAAGTTTCTTATCCCCTAATAATTAATAATGGGTTTTTATGATATGTATAAGAAGGGTTATAGTTCTGAAGAACATAGAAAAAGATAATGATTTTCACTTATGATCCAATTGTTTACATATCTAGGTTTCTAATGGCACTAGTCCTAAATGGTTTTAGAATGGATTGTCATGTTAACTAATTAATATTCAACTATTATGATGTAATATCAATGTATGGAAATATAGATTTATCATAGTAATATTATATTATAATTTAACAATGACTAATTATATTTGTTGGTATTAAGGGTTCCTCAATCTACAATCAAGTAAAAATTCCTTTTACAGAATAAGGAATCATTTTTTTTATAATTATAAACAATAATATTAGTTTTTTTTATATGAATGGATCTTAAAATAAATTTTTATATAGGATTTATCATTTCTTTTTTTATCTATATTTTAACCTAACTTATCTAATCTTCATATTTTTTTGGGTATTCACTAATTTCTAGAATATATGAATATTGAGTGGTAATAACCTTATAACAATGGGTGGTATTACATCTGGAAAAAAAATTATGGTTATTTTTCAATTTATTATTGGTTAATATAAAAATTTTGGGATGGTGTGTTGCATATAATTTTCATGACATTTATTATTGAATAAAAGGGTATGATGTTCCTTTGAGGTCAACTAATACATAAAAAATTATTTTACAATAGGTTTTTATTATTACATACAAAAATAGTTTTATAACCTAAGGACATTATTTGTTTTTATTTTAGTATAGAATCAAAATAAAAAATATTCAACATCTTGTGAATATTTATTCAAAAAATAAATCAACTCTTAGGAAATAAATGGGATATGATCCTCTTCAAATCCAAGTGAAGGGGACATATAAGAATGTGTGATCTCAAATTCCCAGTAAGTAATTTAAAAATAAATTCTATCACAGTTTAATCATAAACATGCCAATAGAAATGAATAAATAAAAATGTATTATTAAAAGAAACATGAGTCAATAATTATTATCCATTAGAATTAATGATAAATATAACATCTCAATTGAAACACCTTTTCAAATGTAATGAGATAATAAAACATGTAACATATAACATGATCCACATACCAAATAAATGATAATGGAGACATTATATAAATAGGATTTCATATATATGTGAACTTGTATACCTGCCAACCTCTTTAATCATAAAATGGTGAGTATACCTAAAATAAATCACAATCACCCTTCTGAACCTATCAAAATTATAAATAATTCAAATTAAATTAAGATATACTAATATATAATCTAGTACATAATGATTTATAGGTACATGTATGTCACGCCCAGGACATAATGCGTACATTGATTCGGTACATACAAACGATCAACACATAAATAAATGACACATATTCATAAAATGAAATCCATGAAATTTATTAACCATTACATAATGAATCCATGGATATAATTTTTTTAACAGTACATCATGTATGAAAATCAGTAAATTATTAATTAAAACCCATGAAAATAAAATGGGATTCATAAAATATCCAAAAAGAATAAAATAACATCATTAAAAAATAATTTAATACACAAATCCAAATCACTATAAACAATCACATTAAAAAAAATATATAGTGATAAACATGATTCATAATTCCATTACATACATATCATTTGAATATAATGATAATAAATCTTTATTAAAAAAATATTTATGGTTTTTTTATTTGTCATTTTAAAACTCATGGTTATGAGGGTCCTTTCAATGGTTTCCTTTAATTTTAAGAAATACTATATGGAATACATTCCTGTTATTATAACTATTAAATAAACCTATTCCACAAATGTCAAAATTTTAATATCATTTAAAATAAAAATAAATCAATAAATGATGATTTAAAACATTATTTGTCAAAGAGAACGGTTTATGTTACTAAGTCCCTTAAAATTTTCCTGGATTTTAAATGAAGTTCTTTAGCCACATGTATCTTCAATTACATATATATATATATTAAATACCTAAATTATAACCCTATTCATATATATAACCATTTATACTCTTAATTTTTAATAAATTTATTTATAAATTGCATTATTGTAAACTCTTTTCAACATGAGGTGTTAATAATATTATCTATTTTGTGCATGTATAATACAATGGATATAATAACCCATAATTTGATACTAATTTAATTATTAAAATTTAATTTTCTATTATATTATATATAAAATATATTTATTTATTTTATTATTACATCATTCCATATGTGTTTTGGTAATGTTATGTGAAAACCAATTTGATAATGTCTTATTTCAGTAGTTTTTCGATACACTAATTTTATAAAATAAATAAAAAAATGATTTGATTTTTTTATAAATATATAAAAATGTTTATTTTATTAATATATTATTATAAACACATTTTTATGTTCTCATATGAATTAGTACTACTATTTTATAGTTTTTATCATGATGGTGGTGAATTTGATGCAAACATGAAGTCTATGTGAATAGATGGACGAGTATTGTTAAAGAGGTGTTTATTATGAAATAAAATCATTATTGTATAATCATAATGATAAATTTTTATATGATTTGGAAAAATACTTTTTTATATTTATAAATATTTTACTAAAATCATGATGAAAAGAAAAACCTATTTTTCTTGGTGGTGGTAATTTTCATGTACAAATGATTAACATTGACATTTTCTAAAAGATTAGTGGTAGTGGTGGGAGAAGTTATATTGATTTTTTTGTATTTTTATTTTATTATATAATTCAAATTTAATATTATTTAATTCCACCAATATAATCTATTATTCATGGTAGTGAAACAAATGGTGTTGCTTCATTGAGGCTATAGTCTACACAATTAACTAATGGTGTTTTTTCACTAATATATAGTAAATTAATAAATATGGGCTATATATTTAATATAAAAAAAATAAGTATGACAGTAATATATAATTATTCATTCTTTAATGGTGATATGTTATTTGGAGGATTAAGATTAAATAAAAATCATAAAAAGGAAATTATAATATTTTTACATTCTTTAATTTATACCGTGATATTCATTGAAATTGAAGGGCTTCAGATAACACTAAGTTTCAAGGGGATTATTTCTAAGAGATAGTATTCTAGAGAGAGTAAGAGGGTATATTTTAGAGGAGTAATTTTATGTATATATGAGTATTTCAAAGGGTGAAAGTGATATCCCATTACATGAGATGATTTGGGTATTTTTTTATACAACATTAATGCAATATAATTGACCTCTAATGTCCATTACTTTGTCATAATCTAGTGTTTGGGGTGTTTTGTGTGGTAATTGTTTCTAATTACATGATTTCCCTAAAAAAATTTGTTTCTTCATCACTAATGTAAGAATTAGTGAGTCGGGTCGGTATCTCAGTGTTTGTAGGGTGGCTTCTTCAGCTCAGTGTCAATGAATCAATGCATCTATAGGTTAGGGGGTCGGTTGCTCATGGACTTAGTAGGTCGGGGTTTTGGTAGGCTAGGCCATTAAAAGGATTGGATGTCAATGACTCAAGGAATCGGTAGGTCAAGGCATCAGTTGGGTGAGGTATTAGTAGGTCAAGCATTTGTTAAAGGCATCAGTGAGTTGCGTCAGTGGCTTGCGTCCGTGAGTGAGGCATAGGGGACTCTCTATGAGTGACTCATTTTGGTGACTCACCCATCGGTGAGTCATTACCTGTTATTCCCAATTTTTCCAATTCTACCACTATGAAATTTCCATTGACGTTAAATGAGTTAAATGGAATATTTAATGGGTTTTGGGCCATTTCAAATAGTATTTATCTCCTAAAAACTTGATGCTTCCTCTGACTCTTAATCCACATAGTCTTAACAACAATCTAACTATAATGACCTCTGAAATAGTTTTCTGCGTAGATTCAGGATATGGCTTTTCAAAAGCTGAAAATACTCTCTTACTTAGAAAAAATCCATTTTCACTTGGTGCATCAATAACATTTCATCCACGATGAGTAATGTGACTATGTTTTAGCATACTGTTTATTTTTTCCCTAGAGTCTTTCCTTTTACTTTTACAACCCCATATTTTGGTGCATGGTTGAACTTTTGATCATCTATTGATCCATTTAGTGATTAACATCATCTCTGTTTTAATTGAGTTTCATGTGTGGTGGGTGTACTCATCGACCCTTGTGAAAATGGCGAGAAGCATATTTAAGAAATATAATAATAAGTAGTAAATAAGGGGTTGGGAAGACAATGATGATCACTTTGTTTTATATGTTATCATTGATCCATGTCTTGTTTTGTAAGGGTTATATGCCTTATGAAAATCATGGACATTGGTGGTCTGTGTTTGAGAACTTGTATGGACTGTGAAAACTTTTTTTGATACTCTGAGAATGATTATATAATGATGAAATTGGTTTACCATGTATATTCGGTTAAATAAATAGAATCCATAGAATCAAACACGTTCGTTGATAGCCTATATTTTATCAAGTTTAATTAAAGAACATGTTCCGCACAATCTGAATAATTCGTTCCTTATTTGTGTGGTTATGTGCTGTGTGTGGTTTTGTTTGGCCTGGTGTCTGGGACGTTTTTGTGGTGATGTGGTCGGGAGTGTGGTTGTGAGTATGGGGTGCTATTGGTGGTGTAATGGAGCATCAAGATGAGATATTGGTTGATTGTGGATTGGATGTACTGGTTATGTAGTGTGACTACTTATGGGTAGTGGTGGGGCAGTGGGGAAGAAATATTGGGTTGTGTCGTGTTCATGCTTATGGGTATGTTATATTAAAAGTTATTATGAAGTGGTGCTGATGAGGTGTGTTGGGATTTTACTTATTGATAGGATGGAAAAGGGTGAATTAATTTTAAGAATGATGGTGGCAGTGGTTAAATGGAAATTAGATTGGATTATTTGATATTGGAACTTCTTTAATTATTTGTCTTTGGTATTGATTGTTATGGTTGAATCACCTTATATCAATTGTCGTGATTGGTAGTTTCCTAAATAGGGAAGGAATAAATGAATTAATGAATCGATAATGAATAATTTCAAATGGTTAAAAGAATTGGCAGGGGATTTGTTTTGTGTTTTGGCATGTAGTGAAGCAAAGATCATTTATCGAATTGGGAAGTGACCATAGAACATTTTGACATGATCATTTAGTGGTGGAAGAAGGGATGATCATTTTTTTCTGGTTATTATTTTTTGAAAACTCATATGTTGGGATGATTACTTGTTACATATATTTATACATTTAGTTCCTTTCAATTTACATATGCACCCCACCCATGATGAGCACTAAGTGATAAACACCCCCATTGTTGTGGGTGAGGGTATTATTTCCCAACATCGTAGTGGGGGATTTATGTCTAGTTATTGGCTATTTAATGCTCCCTCTTCTAGGTATTGGTATCCCAAGACTCTTTGGGCAGGTTAGGGTGTGGTTGTGAGGACTAGGTGTCTGCTAGTGAGGTGTGCTCCATAGGTGTCTTCAAGATGTGTTTTGGTGATTCCAAAATTTCTTCGGGATGGGGTTGTTGTTTTTGGCATAGGGGTTTGGTGGTGGGATGTGATTTGGTATGTAGACTAGTTGTGGGTGGGAAGGTTGTGATAGTGGGGATTGTGGATTATCAAAGTAGCATCATGATGCTCACCCTTAGTGATGAGCAGTTAACTAGTGGAAATTTTTATGGGGTTCCCAAATATCGATTATCAAACTACATTACATTAATTGAAATTTGTTATTTGGTGAGTGTGTCTTAGCGATGTTTGGGTGGATAATATACCTTGTTAAGATTTTATGAGTTCTTTTATTTTCTCACATGGGAATACTTTTCTTCTCCCACTTTTTATGGGTGAAATTTGTTTTCCCTGACTTAGGATACTTGTATACTCACCCTAAATATATAGAACTGTTTTTAGGTTTCTAGGGAGATTACACATATCATGATAGAACTTACTAGCTCAGATGTTGGGGATGGTTATTGTGTCTGTACAATGTTTTATTTTTGGCACATACATTGGAGTTTTCATTGTATTTCTACTAGTTTTTCCTTAAAAAACCATTTCAAATAGATTTTATTTTCATTATATATATTTTTCATGGAGTTATTTTTGTTGATACGTCTTATCTCTCAATCATGGTTTCTATAAAAAGGGTATTGCATCCCAATTTTGTTATATTTATATACACTTGGTGGTGGTTGCTACCCCATGGACTATTGGAGGCGGTACGTGGGGTTATTATCTCTCCTTCATCTTGTGGAATGATGGTCTCAGGATCTTTCTATCCCTTCCCTCATCTAGAAAAAGGTGGGTCATGACAGAATAGTATCAAAGGTGATGGTTGAGAGGTAGGATGGAGTTTTGAGATAGGCACAATGAGGATTGCATGGGTTATTGGGGAAACAATGTTATGTGAAATTGGTTCATGAGATATTCCAAGGAAGACAAGCTAGGTTATGAGTTCTTAGGGCCCCTCATTATCCTATGAAAGGACTCCTAGCATACCAAATTATCATATGAGGCTACACCAGTGGCGTGCTAGAGACCCAAAGAAAGATATATGCATCATTATGACTTCTGTTCATGTTTCTTTTGGGTGTTTTGTGGAAATTAAAATGAACAATGTGTTAAAATAAATCCTAATTGAAATTACATAATACTCAGGCATAGGATTTACCTATTCACCTTTCATCAATGGCACCCTTTCGTCATCCACGAGCAGCTCAAGTAGTGGAGGCTCTGCAGGCCAATCCAGCTGATTGGTATATGGTGGATCCAGGGGAGGAGGACAAACAATGGTAACTGTCTCATTGTGATTTCCAGTGAGAGACACTAGGAAAATAACAAAGAAACCTTTAATATACAGAGATATAGTGTTGGCTTGAGGAGTTGGTTATCACATTGAACATGATCTAACCATCGACAAAGTACTATGTTCTGTTGGCAGTTAGTCAGATGAGGGCTATTGTGTGTCACTATTGGACACTATGCTTGGGGGAGTTGAAGGAGACCGATGTACTATGGGATGATTTTGAGGAGTTTTGGGAAGAATTTCATTAATTTACCATTATAGCTGATAAGATACATGAGCTACTCTTCATCCAGTATGACAGTATGTCAGTATGGGAGTTTGGGATTGACTTCAAGAATATCCTTCATTTTTCTTCGAATCACATTCTGGGTGTGGAGTCTCTGGTGTGGCATTTAAGGGAGACAATCCATCCTTCCCTATAGTTTTTAGTCAATTTATTTGTAAAGACTCGTAAAATTCAAGGTAAATTTTTTTCTTAATTTTCTTTGGAATTTTACAGGAGTGCGGTTTCGGACAGCACCTGATTCCGAGGCCCGGAGTGCCCGAAATCAATTTCCGAAGTTCGGCTCGGGTACGTTCAGTGAATGAACGAGCGGGAATTTCTAACTTTTGACGCGGTGCTCGGAATTGAAATCCGAGGACACCGATGAACTCGCAACGCCGATATTCTCTTAAGGAGACCTTTTCCGAGGTTGCGTTTATTTCGGGTTGAGAGTTAGTTTTTGGGAGTTTAGAATAAGTTAAATAAAAATTGTGGATTACAAATTTTTATTTAAACTTATTGGTTAACCTCCCAAAGGGAGTTAGGGGTGGGACCCACATCCACTTAACCTCCCTTGGGACGATTATGTGTGGTGGGGCCCACACGAACCCCAACTTTTCATCTTCTCTTTTAAAAACTCCCTTTAACCCCTCTTTAAATGTCATGGCAACTTTGTTAATTAATTTGGAGTTATTTTATTTGAATTTCAAACCTTTGAAATTCAATTTGTTAAGTGTGTGAATAAAATAAGACTCTAGCTTATCTTATTTGGTTAGATTTCTCTAGCCTTCTTGAGAGGATTTGGGAACTCCCTCTTCTTCTTCAACTTTGATGAAGAACGTGAAAAACCTTCGAGCTCCGACGAAGAATGTCGCTCCTCTCTTCTTCGTAGCCGGTTGTTTCCGAAGATCGACGACGCCTTCCGTGTCAACGAAAGAGAACGTTGCTTCCTCCTCGGGCTTCCTTCGTCGGCTTACGATGATTCACCAACGACGTACCTCTTCGGACGTACCTCTTCGGACGTACCTCTTCAGACGTACCTCTTCGTCAACGGAATTGACGAACGTTTTCTGTGACGCCCGACCTCCGTGACGTTGTCTTCCGTGGGTCGTTGATGAACATCGTACTTGAAACCAAGGTAGGGGTTGTTGTTGATTATTTATTTACTCTCGTTCTTGGTTCTAGCATGATAATCTTGTGGATAAATATTTACGTGTTATCTTCTAACGAGAGGGAAGGGGTCGGACCACACAAACACGGCCGAATTCCCCCTCCCTTGTCCTGGATTATTATGATTTTCTTATGGATGAAAGAGATGGCATGGTGTCGTCGCACCACGCGGAAATTCGCACGGTTGTATTGCGTGGCGCCGTCGCGCCGCGCCGTGGAAGGATTATCATGAACGCGACGCCGTCGCGCCGCGTCGAAGGGAACCGAAGGCGCCACGGCCGGAGAGAGGCCGCGGCGGAGGGGCGCGGTGCCATCACACTGTGCCGGACGACGAACACCGCGGTCAGTTCTGGGCCGCTGCGAAATAGGAAGACCGGCGGCTAGCCGGGCCGCCGGTGTCGGAAGCCGGAAAGGGGACGGGCTTTGCCGGTCCCGTTGAAGAAAAACCGGCCGTCCAGGTGGGCCGACCGAAAGGGGAAAAACTGGCGGAATTTATTTCCCCCAGCCAGCTTGAATGCCCCCCTTTAAGAGGGGGGGCCGGTTCCATTAAGGGGGGCAAGCGCCCCCCCCCCCCCCGCGTTTTTTTTCCAAACGGCAGGCCCCCACGAAGGGGGGCCGTTGATTGACAAAGGCGCGCATTAAGCCGCGCCGCCAGCTGAGAAGCGGGGGCCGTACCCCCCGCGCGTGGCACCGAGCGGCGCCCAGCCACGCTGCCGCGCCGGACCACGCCGCCGCGTCCGCCTACCACCGGACGGGCCGGGTTGACCCGGTTCGGGCCGACCCAGGGGGGTCGGTCCGGGTGGGCCCGGACCCGGACCCCCCGTTTTCGAGACGACTTCGGTCTTTGGGCCATAACTTGAGCTACGTACCTCCGATTGACGAACCGTCAGCGGCGATGCAATCCATTGATCGAGACGGTCGATTCGGTATATTGCACTCAATGTTTCGGAATACTTTGAGTTCGGCCGGGTTGGTTCGTACACGAAACCAGCCGGGCCCTCAGAGCGGAAACGCTCATATCTTGAGCTACGGACGTCCGATTGACGTGCTGTCAGCTTTGTTGTGTTCCTCTTAGTGAGACGGATCATTTGGAATACTCCGCCCGATGTTTGGACACAGGTGGAGTATGGTCGGGTTGGTTTTGCCTTAAAAACCAACCGGGCCCCTAGGACGAAAAGGCCAATAACTCTCAGACCGGGCGTCTGATCGACACGCCGTCTGTTGCATTAAGTTCCTGTTGACGATACAAAACTTTTGGATACATCAACTCTGGACTTTGTGACAGTTGATGTATCAGCCTCTCGGCTCGTGGAGCGGACCCTCCCGAACGAGCTTGCTGTGTGCGGGAACTCTAGTGCTGGCTGCGACTGTAGTGTGACTGCTACTGCTACTGCTACTGCTATTGTGACTGCGACGACGATAGTACAGAGATCCTGTGAGGATTCGGCGACGACTACAACACTCAGCGATCCTACGTGGATCAGTGCTAAAGGTCATGTGTGGGCCCGATCCTGTATGGGTCCGATCCTGTGTGGGTCATTGTGCTCAGCGGTCCTGTGTGAACAAGGGCCTACAGGTCCTGTGTGGGCCCGATCATGTGTGGGTCATTGCGGGGGTTAGTTACCTATCGATCCGTCGTGGTTCCGACGACTTAGATGGATCAGAGATCATATTTACCGTCTTTTGAAGATGTATACCTATGTGAGCTGAATCCTGTTACTTTCCTATGTGGATTGTGTTGTGCTATCCTGTGTGGATTTCGTTTTGCATTCCTGTGTGGAATACGTATACTATCCTGTGTGGACTGAGTTGTACTTGGGCTCGGAGGTTGGAGCGTATTTGAAATTGATGACTTAGGTATATGTATGAGAATATACCTAAGCAATGTCGGTTGTTACTTCGTGTTTGTATCTTCCTTTGTGATTTATCCTTTGTGTATTTTGGGAGACCTTCAGGGGTCTCGAGGTCCCTACTATGTAGCTTATACTCACCCCTACACGGGCTATGCCCGCACTACGTTGTGTTGGTTGCAGATGACGGACAACGTTGATCTTGGCTGAGGCTTGCAGAGCAGGATGGTACCTGGAGATGGACCACTGGGCAGGACGTGTTCGGAGCGGACGACGAGACCCGAGGAGCAGTGGAGCTATCTGTACCCACCCTTCAGGTGGGATTTCCAGTGGATAGCTCGGTGTAGCGGCTTTTACTTTACAGTTGCTGTTTTCCCCTTTCGAGTTGTACTTTACTTTCAGTTTGGGTTTGTATACTGGCCCATTTACTTTTCCGCACTTCAGTTGTACTCAGTTTTTACTTAGTGTTTACTATTCTGCTTGCTTACTCTGTGGTGGTTGTTTACTTTTCAAAGTCAATGCCTTCCCTTTTTGTTGGGATATACGCCTTGGTTCTAGTCGCTAGCCCCTGGCCTATGGAAGGCGGGCTTGGGGTAGTCACGACACGGGTCCCGAGGGCGGGTCGTGACAAATTGGTATCAGAGGAGTTCGGTTCTACCGCGAACTCTGATCTTTTCTATGTGAAGCAATAATGTTTAGCATATTGAGTGTCGTTATCAGTCCAGGGAGTCCAGTGTTGGTGCGGCGGCCGACGTATCCGTACACCAGGACCCTGACATCTGATTTCCGACTTAATGCATGAAAACATTGATTGCGTGTGTGTTTCAAAGTTTTCTTTATGATTACTTTATATCAGCTCACCAGGTATACTGTTCTGACCGTGGCGCACCTGTTTCATTTTCAGGATGGCCCCACGACGGCAACCAGCTAGGGTTCCGAGAGTCGAGCGTGACGACAGCCCACCGAGCGACGAGGCCTCGGTTTAGGGCCCTTTGTGAGCAGTGGCACCGGCGGTAGTTCTACCCGCCGAGCCACCGATGCTTCCAGCACCAGTCGCTGACGATGCACGTTTCCTTGGAGCTCTGCATGAGTTTCAGCGCCAGCGACCTCCTAGGTTCCGTGGGGAGACGGACCCCCAGGCAGCCGAGGACTGGCTGGAGGCAGTGGTACGTGTGTTTAGGCTAGTGAGGACACCAGCAGACCTCAAGGTGATCCTCGCTGCGAGCCTACTACACGCATTAGCAGGCCGTTGGCGGAGCTTGATGCTCCAGGTGCACGATGAGGCATCTCTACTTTGGACGGACATTGAGAGCCTCTTCCACTCGGAGTTCGTCCCAGCCACCCTTCGTGCGGTGCGTATCCCGGAGCTTCTTCAGCCGCGGCAGGGCAGCATGACGGTCGCTCAGTACTCGGCGAGATTTACTGATCTCTCGCGCTACTCGACCGACATGGTACGAGACCCATTCTTCCGGGCCCGGACCTTCGATCAGGGTTTGAGACACGAGATCAGGGAATCGCTGATCTCCCTCAGCATACTGACTCAGACAGGAGTACTGGAGCGGTCCCTTTTGATCGAGAGCTTCCTTGCTAAGTCTACACCAGCACCGAGACCCACAGTAGGGCGGCACGTGGCAGAGTGTTCTGCGGATGGAATTCGACGGATGACTCAGTGGTCCAGGCAGACTAGACCTTCAGGAAGACGACCTCAGGACACTGGCTCAGCAGTACGGGGCACACAGCGCAGAGCCAGTATTTCGAGAGGCAGACAGTGCTACTTGTGCGGCGGGCAGGGCCACATGGCTCGTGACTGCCAGACCCGCCATGTAGAGGAGCAGCTGACGGTTGAGGAACCACCTAGGCAGTGGCAGAGGTTCGACCGTGGCGGTCCGCAGGGAGGAGGTGGATGAGGCAGAGGAGCTGGCCGAGCAGCAGGTGGTGGGCGACGCTTTGAGGCTCTACCACCACCACCACTAGGAGGTCCACCCCGACCTCAGGGGAGAGCACAGCTTCAGGCAGCTGAAGCTTATGATCATGGATCTCCAGAAGCGGGTGGACTAGTGCGGTACTAGATCCAGGCATAGAGGCCTTTGCCCATAATGCCTCTAGCTTCGTAGATTGTGTTGTCTTGTGTCTGTGTACTTTAAGTTGAAGTAATAAAAGATACTTGCCTTGGTGACTTTTGTTTTCTTGTCGTTTGTTTGTTTTTACTAAGAGGTGCCGGTTAAAAACTTTTGACTTGACCCTCACTTGCGAGATTCTTACTGGAGGAAACCCAGTGACCACACACTGATGCCGACAGTGTGACTCAACCCTTGGAGGCGAGAGTAACGGCTGGATCTCTTGGTAACAACGTCGAGGACTTACGAAGTCATCTATGCCATTAATTAACTAATCATGACGGGATTTACTGTATTAGGCAAGGAACGTGGTTCATCCCGGGGATGAGACTGGATTTCACTTTTCGGCAAAGGAGAAATCTTTGTAGCTTTGACGTACGTTAAGGAGGAAGGGGAAACCGTTCATATGGTCAGACAGATGTCAGCAGAGCTTCCAGGAGATTAGACAGAGATTGACTAGCGCACCTATCTTGAGGCTTCCTGAGGAGGGAGTAGGGTACGTAGTCTACTGCGATGCATCAGGGACCGGACTCGGATGTGTTCTGATGTAGGAGCGGGCAGTGATTGCCTATGGATCATGTCAGTTGAGGCCGCATGAGCAGAACTACGCTACCCATGACCTGGAGTTAGCAGCAGTGGTCTTCGCTCTGAAGACATGGCGACGTTACCTGATGGGTGAGCATTTTACAGTCTTTTCTGATCATCAGAGTCTCAGGTATATCTTCTCACAGAAGGACCAGAACATGAGACAGCGGTGATGGCTCGAGTTCCTCCAGGACTATGACTTTAAGATAGTCTATACTCCTGGGAAGGGGAACATAGTAGCTGATTCCCTCAGTAAGAGGATGGGCATTCAGCTACTTCAGGAGGCATTCGGGACGCAGCTGCGTCTCAGCACAGCCTTTCACCCTCAGACGGATGGTCAGACGGAGATGACCATTCAGACTCTCGAGGACATGCTCCGCGCATGTGTCCTCGACTTTGATCGCAGCTGGGAGGACCACCTTCCCTTGGTGGAGTTTGCGTACAATAATAGCTACCACTCCACCATCAGGATGGCACCGTACGAGGTGTTGTACGACCGACCTTGTAGATCTCCTTTGTGCTGGACAAACCCTGGGGAGTCAGCACTTCTGGGATTGAAGATGGTCCAGGCCACGACAGAGAAGGTCCAGGTCATCCAGGAGCATATGAGGATAGCTCAGAGCCGGCAGAAGTCATACGCTCACAGGAGTCGAAGGCCACTAGAGTTCGAGGATGGCGACCATGTCTTCTTGTGGGTCTCACCTCGATGTCGTATTCGGAGATTTGGCCGAGGAGGAAAGTTATCTCTGTGCTTCATCGGACCCTTCCAGGTCCTCTGCAGGTTTGGCGAGGTGGCTTATCGCCTGGCTCTACCACCTCAGTTGCACCGGGTGCACGACGTCTTCCACGTATCTCACCTGAGGAGATACGTGCACGACCCGACGCACATCATTGACCATGGGGAGCTTGACGTTGACGATGGGGCAACTTTTTCGGAGGTCCCGGTGGAGATAGAGGATCGACAGGAGCGGGTCCTACGTGGGCAATTGATTCCTCTTGTGCGCATCAGATGGAAGCACGGGAATCTCCAAGAGAGCACATGGGAGCGAGAGGCTCAGATGCGTTCTTAGTACCCTCATTTGTTTCCCTAGTTTTTGATGTATCTTTACGGGGACGTAAAGTCCTGAGGTGGGAGTAATGTAAAGATGTAACGCCCCGACCCCAGTTACCCAGAGTCGGTGCATTAATTACATAACATTGGCATGATCACAAGAAAGATCAAATCTCGAATGACCGATTGGTTTAGTATCCTTGGAAACACTAGATATATTCATAAGTTTTACATTACATCATAAAATGAAAAACTACTACAACAACATAATGTCTCCATAATCCACACTCATATCCCCACATAACATCCCTGCAGGTCATTCATAATTTACTTCTTCACTTCCTGGGAAAAATAAAACATAGAAAAGGGGTGAGCTCAAATGCCCAGTAAGGATAACAATATAGCGGAAACTTTCATAAATAAGAATAAACATTTAAGGCAATGTATAACTAAAACAAAAGCCTTTCAAACATGGACTTTCAACATGGTATGGCATAAATAAAATGAAATAATTCCATTTACTTATTCACATGGATATTCTACTAATCGAATAATCACATGAAAAAATCAATAACCACTTTCATAATGTTGGAATGCATAATGCCAGACTATCATAACCACATAGTCAAGGCCTCGTGCCAAGACTACAAATAAGATTTTGTCAAGGCCTTGTGCCAAGACACTAGTTTGTCTCATTAGACCTATCGATGCATCGAGGAGCTATAGCGGGCTCCACCCGTCACATATTAAGTCCAATGCATTCCCATATGAAAAGGTTTAAACATAACATAAACATTCGTATTAAAACTAGCATACGAAATGTCAATACTTTCACCATAAACTATGAATGGTATAAAAATAGCACATCCACAGTCAAACATATCACAAAACCTTCAAAACAATATAGAAGTTTTGTATCTTAATAAATCAACTTCAAATAATCTTAAAATCCATCAAAGGATGTTGACATAGATGAAATCAAAATTCTTTTTAAAGAAATATCTCCTTTTATTTTGAAATCATTTAAGATCCATATAAAATAAAACATTTTCTTTGAAAATATTCTTATAATCTTGTAAGGGAAGCTTTGAAGATTTTATAATGGCAGAAAATAGCCGCACCCACCGTATAAGTTAAAAAAAACATTCTTATCTTAATTCCGTCGAAAAGGTTAAAAAGCACCTTGTTTGGAAAACGACGGAAAGATTCCCTTATAATCCTCTTATAAAAAGTCAATCAAGGGTATAAATGACTTTAACCCATATTCTTTTAAATATTAAAAATGTTTTGAAATACATTTTGAAGAAACATGGATGTGGATGATAACGAGATCCTTGTAGATTATTACGTATAAACAACCTCAGATAATGAAGAGATTGTGAAATAACCCTTACCTTGTACTTTTCCATGGATGGGGTAGGTTAACCTCCTGTATAATGGTGAAATAATTGTTATTAAATTATAAAATAATCATATACATTATTATGATATCATATATGATCTTTTAATATTGATTTGATAATAATATCTTAGTATTATCGTTGTTTCGGGTGTGAACTTACTCATTTTATTTTACATGTTTTGTTACATAAGCCATGTTTGTTGTATCTTATTCATATCCAGAATGATATCAAGTCCATAAACATCATTTTTAAATCATCAAATGATAATTATACTTGAATGGATACGATGGAGAATGAATCTCATCGCGTTCGTGGAGACGGTAGTCCGTACGTACGCACGAGCGACAATATCATTCTTTTGATATTAAAATAATATATAAATGGATGTTATATCATATATAAAGAATAATTAACATGTTATATTTATTATTTACATGAGTTTCACATCATTATTATACCCATCCAAATAATAATATATTGAATAACAATTACACCACGACGTGGAGACGGTAAGCCGTACGTACGCACGTATGGTGACATGTTATTCAAAGGGTGGATAGAATACTGAATATGGTTGTACCATATTTATAATAACATCACAGTATATGTGAGATACTGGAGTTATTATTTTATAATGGTAACAACAAAGGAAGGAGAAGTGGAAGAAGAAATGAACTTGGAAAAAGGGTGGTGAAATCATTACCTCTTCTTCGGGCTCTTCCTTTTGATTTGATCAAAAGGGCTCCTTAGGTTCGCTTTCTGATCAAACTAAGGCCTCTAGGTTGTAGCGAGGGAAGTTGGGAGAGTATTTGGGCAGAGTTTGGCCGAACCAATATGCTTTGAAGGTTTGAAGAAATGAGAAGGAGTGGTCTCCTTTTATAAGGGAGAGGAGGGGCTCTTTAGGAAAGAGTGAAAGTATTACTTTATAATATAATTATATTCGGTTTATAATGGTCCAAAAATCATTGAGGTCGAAGATATGATGAATCATATCAACCAATAAGAATTGGACAGGTTTTAGATAATATTTTAATCATTATAATCTTATTTATTTAAATGATTTATTAATGAGGTAAACATTGCATCATTATTGTGTCATTAATAATTTAAATTATATGATGTCTATAAATTATAAAAAAAATATCATTATGTATGAAATCTTTTTAGCTTTCTAATTAATATTTATAATCTAAAATCCAACATATATAACCCCATATAACAATTGTTTTGCTAAACGATATATGCTTGTGTCATTTTTGTATTCATTTTAACTTAATTAAAATAAAGTGTCATTATCACTTACAAGTGGATCCATGGGGTCCCAAAATCGACCCAAAGATGCCCAAGGTCGACCATGTATCAACCAATAGGGTTAAGCCACGTTTTAGGGTAATTTAGTATTATTATAATATTATTTGTTAACCCTTATTTACCGGATTTACCATTAACCATGGTAAATAAAATATTTACCGCAGTAATTATTCAAAATGTCTAAAAAAAAAAGCTACCTATTTACACAATTTGAAAATCCTGATTCCAAATATGGAATCCATTTTCCTAAATTCAAAACACAGAAGTGGCAGAAATTAATTTAAAATTAATTCCCTCTGTCAAAACAAAAAGCGTGTTTTTAAGAGATAATAACTATCAAAAGATTAACACTTGTTTATGTTCGGTTTAATTGTAAAATTATGTCCAATGACCAAAATTATATTAAATGGTAAAAATATATTCTAAATATACTTTAAAACTACTAAAATTCATAATTTATCACTATTAATTATTTTGATTAAAAAAGTTGTTTTTAATTAAAATTTAGTAATTTTCACTATTCATCAAAATATGAAAGTTATCCGAAAAGTACCAAAATTTCACCTTAGGCTAAATTAGATATTCCGAATCCAAAAATGAAGTCCATTTTGAAATATAAAATATATATAATTTTAAAAAGTAGGTATTACTATTCATAACGGCTAGTTTAATTAGTTATGGTGTGTTAGAACTCGGTGTTGCGTACAACACACGCTATCACATTATTCAATGAGAAGCGTACCCTAGAAGCTTGGGGTGTTACATTCTCCCCTCCTTTAAATAATTTCGTCCTCGAAATTTCTAGAATACTATCGCATGAAAAGACTCGGGTGGTTCTTCATCATAAGTTCCTCGGGTTCCCACGTTGCCTCTTCCATCTAATGGTTTCTCCACAGAACGTTTACCAGACGTGTCGTCCGGTTTCTCAGTACTTGTTATCTCGTATCAAGAATCCTGACGGGCTCTTCACAATAGGAAAGATCGGGTTCCAGTTCTAATTCCTCATAGGTGAGTACATGCGTTGGATCAGGCATGTATTTCCTCAACAGAGATACGTGGAACACATCGTGAACTTTGGAGCGACTTGGCGGCATTGCCAATCGGTAAGCTACAACCCCAATTCGTTCTAGAATTTCGAAAGGTCCTATATACCTGGGACTCAATTTACCATTCTTACCAAAACGTATGACTCCCTTCCACGGAGATACCTTCAGGAAAACATGATCACTGACTTGAAATTCCAAATCCTTTCTTCGATTATCGGCATAGCTCTTCTGCCTACTTTGAGCTGCTCTAATGTGATTTTGGATTACCTTCACTTTTTCCATCGTTTCCTCCACCAGTCCTGGACCTACAAGTTTTCTTTCACCGACGTCATCCCAACAGGTTGGTGTACGACATCTCTTTCCGTATAATGCTTCATATGGTGCCATATGAATACTTGAATGGAAGCTATTGTTATAGGAAAATTATAACAGTGGTAAATATTGATCCCACATACCCTGAAAGTCAAGTGAGCAAGATCTCAACATGTCTTCTAAGGTCTGAATAGTCCGTTCTGATTGTCCGTCTGTCTGAGGGTGGTAAGCAGTGCTCAAATGAAGTTCAGTATCCAGAGATTTCTGAAGACTTTTCCAAAATCTTGAATTAAAACGGGGATCACGATCAGAAACAATCGATAGGGGTACTCCATGAAGTCTCACAACTTCATTAATGTATAGTCTTGCTAGACGTTCCAGGGGTAGATCTTCTCTTATAGCAAGAAAATGTGCTGACTTGGTAAGACGATCAACAATAACCCATATTGCATCGTTCCTTCTAGGAGTCTTTGGTAGCCCCATGACAAAGTCCATCGTAATGTTGTCCCATTTCCACTCCGGTATGGGAAGAGGTTGCATGACTCCTCCAGGCTGTTGCCTTCCAGCTTTCACTTGTTGACAAACCATACATCTTGACACAAAATCAGAAATCTCCCTCTTCATGTTGTCCCACAAAAAATGTTCCTTCAAATCTCTATACATTTTGGTTCTCCCAGGGTGTATAGAGAAATTGGAACTATGAGCATCATTCAGCAATTCCCTTTTCAGATCAGGTAAATCGGGAACACAAAGTCTCTTCCCAAATTTTAAAATTCCATCTTCATACACAAAGTCTCTCAATCTCCCATCATTCACAGCTTTAATCTTCTTCTGAAATTATTCATCATCGGTCTGAGAACTCTTAATCCTTTCTAGTAAAGATGGTTTGGCAACCATTTGAAAAATCATTGATGTTTCACCTTCCCTGGTTATTCCCATGTCCATCTTCACTAGATCCATGAAAATTGGATCCCTTTCAATTCTCATCATGTTCAAAACTCCATGGTCTTTTCTGCTCAAAGCATCTTCCACCTTGTTTGCTTTCCCTGGGTGGTAGTGTATCGTGCAATCATAATCCTTGAGTAATTCAAGCCGTCTCCTTTGCCTCATGTTGAGTTCTTTTTGTGAGAAAATATACTTCAGACTCTTGTGATCAGTATAAATCTCACATTTTTCACCATAAAGGTAGTGTCTCCATATCTTCAAAGCAAAGATCACAACTGCTAACTAAAGATCATGAGTAGGATAGTTTTGTTCATGAATTTTCAACTATCGTGATGCATAGGCAAAAACTCTATCCTTTTTCATAAGGACACAACCAAGTCCTTTCTTTGATGCATCACTATAAATAACGAACCCATCATTCCCCGATGGTAGAGTCAATATAGGAGCATTGAATAATCTTCTCTTCAGTTCTTCGAAACATTCTTCACACTCTTTTGTCCAAACAAATTTAACCCCTTTACGTGTGAGCATCGTTAATGGGTTAGCCAATCGGGCAAAATTCTGGACGAAACGTCGATAATAACCTGCCAAACCAATAAAACTACGTACTTCAGTTATACTCGTAGGTGCTGGCCATTCTTGGATTGCCTTGGTCTTAGAAGGATCAACAGAGATTCCATCTTTAGAGACAATATGTCCAAGAAAAGTAATATCCTGAAGCCAGAATTCACACTTACTAAACTTCCCATATAATTCATGCCTCCTCAGAGTCTTCAAGATAATGCGCAAGTGATTTTCATGATCTTCATAGGTTTTGGAGTATACCAAGATATCATCAATAAATACCACCACAAATTCATCGAGATAGTCCTTGAAAACTCTATTCATCAGATCCATGAATACAGAGGGTGCATTAGTCAATCCAAACGGCATTACAGTAAACTCGTAATGCCCGTACCTGGTTCGAAATGATGTCTTCGGAATGTCTTCCTTCTTCACACACAACTGATGGTATCCAGATCGAAGGTCAATCTTGGAAAAGTATTAAGCTCCATGCAGTTGGTCAAATAAATCATCAATACGAGGTAGGGGATACTTGTTCTTTATTGTTATAGCATTGATCTCTCTATAGTCGATACATAACCTCAAAGATCCATCTTTCTTTTTAACAAAAAGAACAGGGTCTCCCCATGGAGAAACACTAGGGCGAATAAATCCCTTATTACTCAATTCCTTTAGTTGTTTCTTTAGTTCGACTAATTCTACAGTGGCCATTCTATAAGGGGTCTTCGATATAGGCCTTGATCCAGGAATCAAATCAATGGAAAACTCAACTTCTCGTTCTGGAGGATGTACAGGTAAATCTTCCGGAAATACATCTACAAATTCTTTCACAATAGGTATATCCTCTATTTGAACATTCCTTTCCTCACCCGCAGTTATTTCATTCTCTTCCTCCCCAATAATTGAATTTAGTTGAGCTATTGAGGGTGGATCTAAATAAGAATTAGGTGGTGACGATTTTGCATAAAGATAAGGTGTTCCTTATCATTATCATCAAGAATCGTAACCTCTTTCTTCTTACAATAAATCTTCGCATCATAGTCCGAAAGCCAGTCCATACTGAGGATTATATCAAACTCAATCATAAGTATGATGATGAGATCAGCAGATAAAGAAAATTTATGTGCTCTAATGGGGACTGATTCACAAAACATTGTTGCAATGATACTTCCCTTAGGAGTTTTAACTGACAACTCCCTTATTAAATCAAATTGGAAATATCTAATTTTCTTAGGAAACTGGGAAGATATGAAACAATGCGACGATCCAGAGTCAAATAATGCATTTTCTAAACTTGAGGAAACCATTAAATTACCTGCCACCACGTCTTTTGGAGCTTCTACCTCTGCAGTAGTGATAGTATAAGCCTGGCCTTGATCCCTTGGCCTTTTCTGAGGTAAGTTCTCCTGACGCGTAGGACATTTATTCACATAATGTCACATATCCATACAATTGTAGCACTGAACGTTGGTGGCTTCCTTCTTCCATTTGCAATCACGAGCTTGGTGGCCTTTTTCACCACACTTGTAACAGACTCCCATTCCCTTCAAGAAAGCACCGGGGTGTTTCTTCCCACATTTACCACATGATGGATATTAAACCTTTCCTTTCTTCCCCTTATTTCCATTCCCAGATTGATCAGCAGGCCTCTTCTTCTCTTTCTTTGCTTTAAAGTCATAAGACTTAGAGAATTCCTTTTCGGTCTTGATATCACATGAGACAATGTCTTCGTACGATGAAAAGGATTGTGAGACTAATTCTTGACAGAGAAATGGTTTTAACCCATCAAAGAAATGATCAATCGTACTTCTTTGGTTACGTATATAATCACCAGCGTACCTTGCTAACCTTGTAAAGTTAGCCTCATACTTTGCAACATTCTCATCCTCATTCTGTCTCAGACTTAGAAATTGCATTTCCATATCTGCTCGATGGTCGCGAGGGAAGTATTTTTCTAAAAACATATCTTTGAACACCATCCATTACATATTTGATACTTCATCATCTTCCTTCATGTTTTGAATCAATGACCACCATTGATCAACATCTTCAGTGAGGCGGTAAACTTCCATGATAACTTTTTCCCTTTCACTGCTCCCCAAAGCCTGAAATATTTTCTCTAGGGAATTTATCCATTGCTCAGCTACTAAGGGATTTTTACTCCCATTGAATGTTGGTGGTTCTTGCCTCATGAATCGATCTAACATTGATCCTCCACGCTGCGGATCAGGGTGCTCCATACGGGTAAGGTTATTATTCATAACCTGAGTAAGTTGTCCCAGTATGGTGATTAGCTGATCGGCACCAGTTGCATCACCAGCCCCACTATAATTATCTTGAGCAGGAGGGAAATCCCCACATGGAGTGCGTGCATTGATACGGTTTCCATTTCTTCCACTAGGCACCATTTCTAAAAAATGGCATAAACTAGATCAGTTTATGAATCAAAATACATAATCCCATAATTATAAAACACTTAACATAAATTGAACTATTTATGGATATAATCCATAATCATAAAAATGTTTTCTTTGAGGAATTATATACTCATAAACCCTTCATAATGATTTGTAAAGAAAATGAGAGTTATCCTAAGCATATCCCCCGGGAGTGTCGTAACCAAGAGTGCAGCAAGGCCCGTTGTCGTGCACCAGTTCCCGTTCGAGTCTAGCTCAAAGCGGTGTTTTCAGGTTTTACCCCTAGGTACATCTGTGCCAGAGCCGCCTCTACCTACTCGTATCCAGACAGGGATGTATTGCTCGGAAAACTCACAAAATCTCTACAATACCAAAATTCTAGGAAGTTCTTCAATACTAATCCTCAAAGTTCATCTTAGGTCTACGTGCTCTAATCAGAGTTTATCTAAATCTAGTTTCCATGGTTTGTACTAAACTTCCTCTGATACCAACTGTAACGCCCCGACCCCAGTTACCTAGAGTCGGTGCATTAATTACATAACATTGGCATGATCACAAGAAAGATCAAATCTCGAAAGACCGATTGGTTTAGTAGCCTTGGAAACACTAGATATATTTACAAGTTTACATTACATCATAAAATGAAAAACTACTACAACAACATAATGTCTCCATAATCCACACTCATATCCCCACATAACATCCCTGTAGGTCATTCATAATTTACTTCTTCACTTCCTGGGAAAAATAAAACATAGAAAAGGGGTGAGCTCAAATGCCCAGTAAGGATAACAATATAGCAGAAACTTTCATAAATAAGAATAAACATTTAAGGAAATGTATAACTAAAACAAAAGCCTTTCAAACATGAACTTTCAACATGGTACGACATAAATAAAATGAAATAATTGCATTTACTTATTCACATGGAAATTCTACTAATCGAATAATCACATGCAAAAATCAATAACCACTTTCATAATGTTGGAATGCATAATGCCAGACGATTATAACCACATAGTCAAGGCCTCGTGCCAAGACTACAAATAAGATTTTGTCAAGGCCTTGTTCCAAGACACTAGTTTGTCGCATGGGACCTACCGATGCATCGAGGAGCTATAGCGGGCTCCACCCGTCACATATTATGTCCAATGCATTCCCATATGAAAAGGTTTAAACATAACATAAACATTCGTATTAAAACTAGCATACGAAATGTCAATACTTTCACCATAAACTATGAATGGTATAAAAATAGCACATCCACAGTCAAACATATCACAAAACCTTCAATACAATATATAAGTTTTGTATCATAATAAATCAACTTCAAATAATCTTAAAATCCATCAAAGGATGTTGACATAGATGAAATCAAAATTCTTTTTAAAAAATATCTCCTTTTATTTTGAAATCATTTAAGATCCATATAAAATAAAACATTTTCTTTAAAAATATTCTTATAAGCTTTTAAGGGAAGCTTTGAAGATTTAATAACGGCGGAAAATAGCCGCACCCGCCGTATAAGTTAAAAAAACATTCTTATCTTAATTCTGTCGAAAAGGTTAAAAAGCACCTTGTTTGGAAAACGACGAAAAGATTCCCTTATAAACCTCTTATAAAAAGTCAAACAAGGGTATAAATGACTTTAACCCATATTCTTTTAAATATTAAAAATGTTTTGAAATACATTTTCAAGAAACATGGATGTGGATGATAACGAGATCCCAGTAGATTATTACGTATAAACAACCTCAGATAATGAAGAGATTGTGAAATAACCCTTACCTTGTAATTTTACTTGGTTGGGGTAGGTTAACCTCCTGTTTAATGGTGAAATATTTGTTATTAAATTATAATATAATCATATATATTATTATGATATCATATATGATCTTTTAATAATGATTTGATAATAATATCTTAGTATTATCGTTGTTTCGGGTGTGAATTTACTCATTTTCTTTTATATGTTTTGTTACATAAGCCATGTTTGTTGTATCTTATTCATATCCAGAATGAAATCAAGTCCTTAAACATCATTTTTAAATCATCAAATGATAATTATACTTTAATGGATACGATGGAGAATTAATCTCATCGCGTTCGTGGAGACGGTAGTCCGTACGTATGCACGAGCGACAATATCATTCTTTTGATATTAAAATAATATATAAATGGATGTTATATCATATATACAGAATAATTAACATGTTATATTTATTATTTACATGAGTTTAACATCATTATTATACCCATACAAATAATAATATATTGAATAACAATTACACCACGACGTGGAGACGGTAATCCGTACGTACGCACGTATGGTGACATGTTATTCAAAGGGTGGATAGAACACTGAATATGGTTGTACCATATTTATAATAACATCACAGTATATGTGAGATACTGGAGTTATTATTTTATAATGGTAACAACAAAGGAAGAAGAAGTGGAAGAAGAAATGAACTTGAAAAAAGGGCGGTGAAATCATTACCTCTTCTTCGGGCTATTCATTTTGATTTGATCAAAAGGGGTCCATAGGTTGGATTTCTGATCAAACTAAGGACTCTAGGTTGTAGTGAGGGAAGTTGGGAGAGTATTTGGGAAGAGTTTGGCCGAACCAAAAGGCTTTGAAGATGTGAAGAAATGAGAAGGAGTGGTCTCCTTTTATAAGGGAGAGGAGGGGCTCTTTAGGAAAGAGTGAAAGTATTACTTTATAATATAATTATATTCGGTTTATAATAGTCCATAAATCATTGAGGTAGAAGATAAGATGACTCATATCAACCAATAAGAATTGGACCGGTTTTAGATAATATTTTAATCATTTTAATCTTATTTATTTAAATGATTTATTAATAAGGTAAACATTGCATCATTATTGTGTCATTAATAATTTAAATTATTTGATGTCTAAAAATTATAAATAAAATATCATTATGTATGAAATCGTTTTAGCTTTCTAATGAATATTTATAATCTAAAATCCAACATATATAACCCTATGTAACAATTGTTTTTCTAAAAGATATATGCTTGTGTCATTTTTGTATTCATTTTAACTTAATTAAAATAAAGTGTCATTATCACTTACATGTGGATCCATGAGGTCCCAAAATCGACCCAAAGATGCCCATGGTCGACCATGTATCAACCAATAGGGTTAAGCCACGTTTTAGGGTAATTTAGTATTATTATAATATTATTTTGTAACCCTTATTTACCGGATTTACCCTTAACCATGGTAAATAAAATATTTACCGCAGTAATTATTCAAAATGTCTAAAAATAAAAGCTACCTATTTACACAATTTGAACATTCTGATTCCAAATATGGAATCCATTTTCCTAAATTCATAACACAGAAGTGGCAGAAATTAATTTAAAATTAATTCCCGCTGTCAAAACAAAAAACGTGTTTTTAAGAGATAATAACTATCAAAAGATTGACACTTGTTTATGTTCGGTTTAATTGTAAAATTATGTCTAATGAACAACATTATATTAAATGATTAAAATTTATTCTAAATATACTTTAAAACTACTAAAATTCATAATTTATCACTATTAATTATTTTGATTAAAAAAGTTTTTTTTAATTAAAATTTAGTAATTTTCACTATTCATCAAAATATGAAATTTATCCGAAAAGTACCAAAATTTCACCTTAGGCTAAATTAGATATTCCGAATCCAAAAATGAAGTCCATTTTGAAATATAAATTATATATAATTTTAAAAAGTAGGTTTTACTATTCATAACGGCTAGTTTAATTAGTTATGGTGTGTTAGAACTCGGTGTTGCGTACAACACACGCTATCACATTATTCAATGAGAAGCGTACCGTAGAAGCATGGGGTGTTAAAAAAGACCCATAAAATTCAAGGTAATTTTTTTTCTTAATTTTATTTGGAATTTTACAAGAGCGCGGTTTCTGACGGCACCTGATTCCGAGGCCCGGAGTGCCCGGAATCAATTTCCGAAGTTCGGCTCGGGTACGTTCAGTGAACGAATGAGCGGGAATTTCTAACTTTTGACCCGGTGCTCGGAATTGAAATCTGAGGACACTGATGAACTCACAGCGCCGATATTCGCTTAAGGAGACCTTTTCCGAGGTTGCGTTTATTTCGGGTTGAGAGTTAGTTTTTGGGAGTTTAGAATAAGTTAAATAAAAATTGTGGATTACAAATTTTTATTTAAACTTATTGGTTAACCTCCCAAAGGGAGTTAGGGGTGGGACCCACATCTACTTAACCTCCCTTGGGAGGATTAAGTGTGGTGGGGCCCACACAAACCCCAAATTTTCATCTTCTCTTTTAAAAACTCCCTTTAACCCCTCTTTAAATGTAATGACAACTTTGTTAATTAATTTGGAGTTATTTTATTTGAATTTCAAACCTTTGAAATTCAATTTGTTAAGTGTGTGAATAAAATAAGACTCTAGCTTATTTTATTTGGTTAGATTTCTCTAGCCTTCTTGAGAGGATTTGGGAACACCTTCTTCTTCTTCAACTTTGACAAAGAACGCGAAGAACCTTCGAGCTCCGACGAAGAACGCCGCTCCTCTCTTCTTCGTAGCCGGTTGTTTCCGAAGATCGATGACGCCTTCCGTGTCAACGAAAGGGAACGCCGCTTCCTCCTCGGGCTTCCTTCATCGGCTTACGAAGATTCACCAACGACGTACCTCTTCAGACGTACCTCTTTGGACGTACCTCTTCGTCAATGGAATTGACGAACATTTTCCGTGACGCCCGACCTCCGCGTCGTTGTCTTCCGCGGGTCGTTGACGAACATCGTACTTGAAACCAAGGTAGAGGTTGTTGTTGATTATTTATTTACTCTCATTCTTGGTTCTAGCATGATAATCTTGTGGATAAATATTTACGTGTTATCGTCAAACGAGAGGGAAGGGGTCAGACCGCACAAACACGGCCGAATTCCCCCTCCCTTGTCCTGGATTATTATGATTTTCTTGTGGATGAACGAGATGGCGTGGTGTCATCGCACCACGTGGAAATTCGCACGGTTGTATTGCGTGGCACCGTCGCGCCGCGCCGTGGAAGGATTATCATGAACGCGACGCCTTCGCGCCGCGTCGAAGGGAACCGAAGGCGCTGCGGCCGGAGCGGGGCCGCGGCGGAGGGGCGCGGTGCTGTCGCACCGTGCCGGACGACGAACATCGCGGCCGGTTCCAGGCCGCTGCGAAACGGGAAGACTGGCGGCTAGCCGGGCCGCCGGCGTCGGAAGCCGGAAAGGGGACCGACTTTGCTGGTCCCGTTGAGGAAAAACCGGCCGTCCAGGTTGGCCGGCTGGAAGGGGAAAAACCGGGGGAATTTATTTCCCCCGGCCAGCTTGAATGCCCCCCTTTAAGAGGGGGGCCGGTTCCATTAAGGGGGGCAGGCGCCCCCCCCCCCCCCCCCCGTTTTTTTTTCCAAACGACAGGCCCCCACGAAGGGGGGCCGTTGATTGACAAAGGCGCGACTTAAGCCGCGCCGCCAGCTGAAGAAGCAGGGGCCTTGCCCCCCGCGCGTGGCACCGAGCGGCGCCCGGCCGCGCCTGCCCGCGCCGCCGCGCCGGGCCGGGTCGGACTCGGGTCGACCCGGTTTGGGCCGACCCAGTGGGGGTCGGGTCGGGTCGGCCCGGACCCTGAACCCCCGTTTTCGAGACGACTTCGGTATTTTGGCCATAACATGAGCTACAGACCTCCGATTGACGAACCGTCAGCAGCGATACGATCCTTGGATCGAGACGGCCGATTCGGTATATCGCACACAAAGTTTCGGAATACATTGAGTTCGGCCGGGTTGGTTCGTACACGAAACCAACTGGGCCCTCGGAGCAGAAACGCTCATATCTTGAGCTACGGACGTCTGATTGACGTGCTGTCAGCTTTGTTGTGTTCCTCTTAGTGAGACGGATCTTTTGGCATACTCCACCCGAGGTTTTGACACAGGTGGAGTACGGTCGGGTTTGTTTTGCCTTAAAAACCAACCGGGCCCCTGGGACGAAAAAGCCAATAACTCTCAGACCGGACGTCCGATCGACGCGCTGTCTGTTGCGTTAAGTTCCTATTGACGATACGGAACTTTTGGATACATCAACTCTAGACTTTGTGACAGTTGATGTATCAGCCTCTCGGCTCATAGAGCGGACCCTCCCGAACGAGCTTGCTGGGTGCAGGAACCCTAGTGCTGGCTGCGACTGTGACTGATACTGCTACTGCTACTGCTACTGCTACTGTGACTGCGACGACGACAGTACAGAGATCCTGTGTGGATTCGACGATGACTACAGCACTCAACGATCCTTCGTGGATCAGTGCTATAGGTCCTGTGTGGGCCCGATCCTGTGTGGGTCTGATCCTGTGTGGGTCTTTGCGCTCAGCGGTCCTGTGTGAACCAGCGCCTACATGTCCTGTGTGGGCCCGATCCTGTGTGGGTCTTTGCGGGGGTTAGTTACCTATCGATCCTTCATGGGTCCGACGTCTTAGATGGATCAGAGATCATATTTATCGTCTTTTGAAGATGTATACCCGTGTGAGCTGAATCCTGTTACTTTCCTGTGTGGATTGTGTTGTGCTATCCTGTGTGGATTTCATTTTGCTTTCCTGTGTGGAATACGTATACTATCCTGTGTGGACTAAGTTGTACTTGGGCTCGGAGGTTGGAGCGTATTTGAAATTGATGACTTAGGTATATGTATGTTCATATACCTAAGCAGTGTCGTTTGTTACTTCGTGTTTGTATCTTCCTTTTTGGTTTATCCTTTGTGGATTTTGGGAGACCTTCAGGGGTCTCGGGGTCCCTACTGAGTAGCTTATACTCACCCCTGCACGGTCTATGCCCGCACTACGTTGTGTTGGTTACAGACGACGGACAGCGTTGATCTTGGCTGAGGCTTGCAGAGCAGGACGGTACCTGGAGATGGACCACTGGGCGAGACGTGTTCGGAGCGGACGACGGGACCCGAGAAGCAGTGGAGCTATCTGTACCCAACCTTTAGGTGGGATTTCTAGTGGACAGCTCGGTGTAGAGGCTTTTACATTACAGTTGTTGTTTTCCCCTTTCGAGTTGTACTTTACTTTCAGTTTGGGTTTGTATACTGGCCCATTTTCTTTTCCTCACTTCAGTTGTACTCTGTTTTTAATTAGTGTTTACTATTCCTCTTGCTTACTCTGTGGTGGTTTTTTACTTTTCAAAGGCAATGCCTTCCCTTTTTGTTGGGATATACGCCTTGGTGCTAGTCGCCAGCCCCTGGCCTATGGAAGGCGGGCTTGGGATAGTCACGGCACGGGTCCCGAGGGCGGGTCGTGACATTATTCACCCTAAAAACATACTTAGACGTTAAAACTATGGTTGAGGTAGTGGAAAGGATGAACTCGCGAGGAAGTTTTCCTTGATAGGGGATCCGACTAAGTTTTTTAATGGGAAATGAAATTGTTTGTTGGTCTTAAGTGTCAGGTCTTTCCAGGTTTTTGTCAGTGGGGAGTTGACCCTAGTAATATCTGTCCCAACCATCACGTACTCATCCTTTTATCATATTCCTAGGTCTGAGGTGTTGCGCTTGTGGAGGCTGCAATCACCATCATAGTTAATGCCCAGTTTGAGATTAGTATAGTGTATGTGGAAGGTCCACCAATCACCAGAGCATTAGTTGTTGGATATTCCATTTTAGCAGTAGGGACAGAATCCCCCTACTCCACTGGGGGAAGAAAAATCATGCATAGGCCAACCTCAGTGTGTTAAATAGAGACCTCGGCCTAGGCATGGTCAGGGAGGTGGCCAACAACATAGGGGTAGAGGAGCTGGACAAGGTCAGTTGCATGCCACAGAGTTAGAAGGTTCAACAATGTCAGTTGTCATTTGAGGTATGATCGGTATGTTCAGAACTCCTGTTTTTACATTTTTTGATTCAAATTTTTTTCACTTTTTTGTTTCACCCGGTCTAGGCCATGCTTTGGGACTGGACGTAGATAGACATTCTGTGCCCCTGCTATTGAGTACACAAGTTTGAGGTCCGACAAATATGTTTGATATTTTTTGAGGATGTAGATTTATATTGTGGCAACATCTATCATGTGGGGATCTATTTATTCTATAGAATAATTGATACGTTGTTGTCCATGGAATCAACTGGTTGTAATCTATCTGGGAAGTTACCTAATGCTTCTATAGAAGAGGACTATTTCAGACATTGGAGGCCACCATGTAGATTTTCTTGGTTATCCGGGTTTTTATATGGGATGTCGGTGTTTAGAGAATTTCCTTTCCATATTTGGCTAGATCTTAGTGTAATCAGTGGATGATGTGATGTTTGAGGTCACGAGAGTTTTCTGTGAGTTCATGGATTTTTTCCTCAAGGAGGTTGTGACTATACCCCCTCGATGTGATTTTATGATCAGGATAGACTTACAACCTAGTGAGAGTCCGATTTCGATGGATCCTTATTGTATAGTTCCTTATGATTTGCACGATTTTCCAATCTTGATTGACTATCTGATGAAGAAGGGATTTAAACGACATTGTGTTTCGTCATGGGGAGCTTCGATCATGTTTACGAAGAAGGAAAAGGGTAGTCTGAGGCTGTGTATAGACTACCAGAGGTTGATTTAGGGATCATTTATGAACAATTACCCTCCCTATAGGATAGATGATCTTCTCGACCAGATGAGGGGCTGTTTGTTTTATATGACTGATCTATGGTCAGGGTATCTGTAGTAGAGTGTGATGGAGGGTGATGTCCCAAAGTCTGCTTTTAGCTGTAGTTATGGGAACAACATGTTCATGATAATGAAATTTGTTATTTTGAATGCACTAGTCATATTCATGGGGATTGTGGACTCCTTGTTTCATGTGTTCCTATACTATTTCATCACCGAATTCGTTGATGACATCTTAATCTACTTGATGTTAGAGGACGATCATACCATGCATATCAGAATTATACAAGAGGTTCTACAAAACCATAGTCTCAACAGAAAGCTATCCAAGTGAATGTTTTGGGAACAAAAGGTCAACATTTGTGGATATGTGCTGTCTCATCCGGGTATATAAGTGGATCTATCGATGGGAGAAGTGGTTGTTTCATAGGCATCATATACAAATTTGGTAATGGTGTGTTGTTTTCTCAGTCTGTAGGATAATAACGCCGATTCATACCTTATTTCTCTTGAGTAACATCTGTACTAATAGATCTGACCATAAAATACCATGTTTTTGTGTGGATCGAGGAGTTCCAGGTATAATTAGGCCATCTTAAAGGGAAGTTGGTCAGTTCTCAAGTGATCAGGTTTCCAGGAGAAAAGGTGATGTTTTTGGTGTGTTTCATTTCTTCCCATATCAGACTTGGTGGTGAAATGATGTAGTAATGGGGAGTGACCCATTAAATGTCTCTTTAGTCCCCCCCATGAATGTTAATATTATACCCATGATCTAGAGATAGAATCTATCATGATTTCTCTAATGTTTGGGTGACATTAACTCAATTGGGAGTGAATTGTGGTCTTCACAGATCATAAGACCTCGAGGTACATCATTTCCCAGTGAGATCTAAACAAGTAATAATGTATGTGGATAGAGTTACATCAGCACTACATCTTCGACATCTCTAATACCTCAGGAATGTGGAATGATTCCAAAAAATATTTAAGTGGGAAGTCATAGAGAGTAGTTTTTTGGGAATATGGGGATGCTTCGAAGGTTATGGGGGAGTTAGTTACCCTACACGAACATGAATTAATGGATCAAAGAAGATGCTTTCTATTTTAGAATATGGGGCAGTCATATCTAAGGTAGATGGTGGAGGAGTTTCAGTGGGGAGAATCAGAGGTGGAGGTGATGTGTGATCCCATTGACCAGGGGGATACTCCGACGGGATGGTCAAAAGATAGTTTTTATCAGATGTTATTCTGTGAGAAGATGTTTGTTCCAGTGGTGATGTGAGAGGGATTGAACTTTAAGTTTCATATCTTTCTCTTAACAGTACACCCAGAAGTTTCCATGATGTACTGTTGCTCTATGGAATAGTTCTGGTTGGCCTAGGATGGAGCGAACAATGGAGGAGTTTGTGTAAATATTATCAGTGTTCTAGAAAGTGAAGGTTGGTCACCATGGTCGTAGTGGTTGGTTTCATCCCTTATATGTCCATGATTTGAAGTGGGATGAAATATCAATATATTGTTTTACATTTTTACCCATGGCTCAAGGAGAATACATGAAATTGGTGTGGTAGTGGGTTATTTTATAAAATCAGATAACATCTAAGTGATCAATGATTCTAGCACAAAATACTCTTTATTGAATAGGTATGTGGATGAGGTGGTGTGGATTCAAGGAGTTCCAAGATCCATCATCTCATATTGTGATACATGTTTTACGTATAGTCTGGAGGGGATTGCATCCTGCATTTGGCCCTCAGTTACAACTCATTACTTTTTTCCACCGTCAGATGATTGGAATAACAAAGAAGAAGTTACAAACATAATATGACTTGTATTGGGCATGTGTTTTGAACCCTATTGTGTCTTGGGTGTGGAATTTTCACTTGGTAGAGATTTATAACAATAATATCTATCACTATTCCACTAGCATGTATCTGTTCGAAGAACTATTCAAAAGTTCATATCGTTCACCCTTATGCTGGACTGAAGTTAGGGAGGTAGATTTTTAAAGTCATGAAATTGTGCAGAGTATGTCCTAAAAGGTGTATCTTGTTTATGAGAGGATGAAGGTAGAACATGACCGAAATAATTCATATGACGATCACATGAGAAGTACCTTGGAGTTAGAGGTTGGGGACCATGTGTTCTTGAATGCTTTCCCTCAACAAGGGCAATGGAGGTTATGTAGAGGGGGAAATCATTCACCCAGGTTTATCAAACCCTAAATGGTATTGAGAGGAGTTGGTATGGTGGTATTCCAATTGGAATTTCAACCATATTTTTAGATGATCCAGGACATCTTTTATGTCTCCTAGCTTTGTCTCCATCTTCATGATGACTCCCATGTCATTGACTGAGGATCGTTGGATATAGAAGATGACACGGCATTCGTGGGGTGACCGGTGGAGATCTATGATCATCGGGAGAAGTTTCTTCATGGATATTTCATTCCCCTGGTTCGTTCATTTTGGAGTCATGGTGGGCTATAGGATAGTACTTGGTTGCATGAATTGCAGATGTGTTCCCAATACCCAGAGTTGTTTGGAGCATTCATTGTGTGTTTTACATTGATACATAATTCATATAACTTGTTTTATATGAGAATATTGGTCTTTTTGTTCCATAATGTGTGATAATTTCATGAAATATAATGATGGAGGACCTGACCCCTAAATGAGATAAATTAACTGAGATGTGATTAAACTCATGCGGGTGAGTTTGTGCTGGACAAAGTGGATAATATATTGTCATTGGAGAAGGAGTTTTCTAATTTATATGCTTGAATAATATGTGTTTGTGTAGTGGATATATTGATATTTTGGGGTGGTAGATGTTGGAATCCATTTTCTTTGATGTTGTGGTTCCATTCCATCTTTTGAACAATACACCGAGGTTTATCTTTGAGGGGTATCTTATAGGGTGGTTGTTCAAACCCCTCTTTCTTCTGAGATTGGGTTTTAATTCATGAGGTTGAGAATTGTTTTAGAGGTATCTAACTTAATGTCCAAGACCTCCCTGGGAAATTAATTTTTCAAAATCCATTGTTTGGATTCTTTTGTAAGGAAACAATAGCTTATTACATGATTTTACCCAAATATCCAATTTTTTCATCATTGAGCAATGTGTCGCTGAGTCACAAAGGTAGCTCATCGTCAATATGTTGAAATTGTTAGTTCATCATTTGGAATTCAGATTGTCGATAGTTCAAGTCATTATTTTTTCAGGGTATCAGTGACTTCGGGAATCAGTAGGTTGGGGAATCTATACATCGGGGTGTCATTAGGTCGGGGCGTCAGTTTGTCAAGGCATCGGTAGGGCAGAGTGTCATTGACCCAAGGAGTTGATAGGTTAGGGAATCAGTATGTTGGTTGTTGGTAGGTCAGGCATCACTAAGTTCCATCAGTGAGTTTCACTATTGACTCACGTTTGTGAGCTAGGCCTCATAGACTCATTATCTGTGACTCACAACAGTGACTCACCATCAATGATTCATTTCCATTTTTCCCAGTTTATCTAGTTTCAACCCTTTAATGTTTTCTTTGATGTTAAATCAGTTAAATTCCATATTTAATGTGATTTTGTCTGTTTCAAAAGGTATTAATCTACTAAAAAAGTGAAGCTTACTTTGACTCTTAAATAGCATGGTATTGAACATGATACAAATATAATAGCCATTGAAATGTTTTCCCCCATAAATTTAGTAATAGGAATTTCTAAACCTAAAATATTATCTCCTTTATAACACTTACATTTTTTCTTGGTTCATCTATAACATTTCATCCCCAAGGTGTTGTGAAACTATGATGTTGTAGTTTGTGCATTTTTTCCTTGGTGTCTTTCCTACAACTTGGGTGTCCCCAATTTTGGTGAAAGTAGGAAAAATTGGTTATCTATTATTCCAAGAAGGTATTTCCTTTGCATATCTTTCAATAGGGTATCCTATGAGGTGGATGTATTCATGTACACTAGTTAATACAATTAGACCCATATTTATGGATGAAAATAATAAGTAATAAATAAGGTGTTGGGAAGATGATGATTATTTGTTAGTTTTATATGTTCTCCTTTACCCAAGTCTTGTTTTGTAAATTCTGTATTCCTTTTGGAAATAATGGCCATTGGTGACCTCTATTTGTTCACTTGTATTGCATCTTAATACTTATTGTTGATAATTTTAGAATGTATGTATGATTATAAGATTGGATAACTACATATATTCAATTAAATAAATAGATATCCAATCATCAAACGTGTCCTGTGATAACTCTTGTTTTATGAAGTGGAATTAAATAACGAGTGATGTTAAATATAAATTAACATTTATTTATTATTGTGGCTATGTGTAATGTGTGGTTCTATTCGTACTTGTATCTCTGACGTTCTAGTGGTATAATGTCTTCGAGTGTTATTGTGAGTATGGGGTGGTATGTTCGGTGTAATGGAACCTCATGTTGGGATATTGGTTGATTGTGGAATTGATTAATAGTTTATATTGTGGGACTACATCTAGGAAGTCATTGGGAAGCGGGTCTATAGGATTGGTTTGTGTCATGTTCATGTTTATGGTTGTGCTGGGTGTGGTGTTGGTATGCATTAGGACAACCGAGTGGGGTTTTGATGAGCTGTGTTGGGGGGTTAACTTGTACATAATAAGTACATGGTGTCATGAAATTGATGAATAATGGTTGTAATGGTAGAATGGGTGTTAGAACGGATTCTTTAGCCTTGTCCCTTCTTTATTTGTTTCTCTTTGTTAGTGGTTGTTGTGGTTTCTTTTCCTTATAATGTTTTCGGTGTTTATTAGTTTCCTTGGTATGGATGGAATGAATAAATGAATTAATTGATAATTTAGAATGAAAATTGGTTAAATTAATTCATTAGAGGTATGTTTTTTTGTGTATTTTAGTGAATAAGTGTTCAATTATAAAATTGTAATGTGAGCATCATTCGTTTTCATACGTGTGGAATTAAGGGATGTTTTGTGTAAGATAGTTATTATTCTAAAAACTAATTGGTTTTTATAGGAATTTTTTACATATATATATATATATACATTTAATTCCCTTTGATTTATATAAACACCTCAACCATATTGATAACTTCGTGTCGAACACCCCCATTGTTGTGTGTTAGGGTGTCCTTTCCTATCATCCAAATGAAAGGATGGATGGTTGGTTTCTAACAACCTAGGTTTGATGAAAAAAATATTACATCTTTTTATATGAATATTCATTACATTATAAAAAATAACATATGGGGACCATAATAGTGTATTTCTCATGGAAATAGGGAAACTTAAATAGCAGGTTTATAAAATATTTACACGTATCTTGTATTTTTCAATCATAACTAGAACCACCTTTGACACATATTACATAATGCTTAGGGAATGGAAACATATGAGTGGGTGATCTCAGATTATCATTAAGGGTAAAAAATCAACACATGAACATAGTCATGTAAAAACATAAATTTTGAAAATCATACCATGTATAACATATATCTAAATTACGATTCATGGAATAAATCATAGTAATTCATAAGGCATAAATCAGAAAGGAACATGATCCATAAGAAAATAAAATTTTCATAAAACATGGAATTGTGGAAGACCAATAAGCATATAATAATATTTCTATAGTATCAAAGGCATTGCTGTGAAGACCATCATAGTGGACTGATTCCCTTACAGAACTGTGTTTACATATCGTTCAAGCCCTATATAACTTAACTAGGCTTACTTATCATTCTAGTCCTATATTACAAAAACCATTTTGCCCACTCTTCCATCCATGTCTATCTCAAAAGATACAAATCATTACCCAATGCATTGGAGGGAAATATAGGTTCCACACATCTGAAAATGAAATCATTCTTATATGTTCCACAATATTTAAAACCATTCATCAAAGCATAACTCAACAAATAGAAAATTGTTTTTTAAAAAACCATTATATCATAATCCATATAAGATAAATATATTTCCAAAAAATAATTACATCATAAACACAATAAAATAATCCTAAAGATATAAAAATAACCCTATATCATCTTAGATGGAAATTAATTTTGATAAAATAATTGAGGAAAATATCATTTATTGATTATTATTTTTCCTAAAACAATAGAAAATTTTAATAGAAAATAATTTCTTTGTAAATAACCATGAAATATTTTTATACAATAATCATGGAAATAAGTAATTATAAGAGTGTAAAAAACCATTCATTCCATATAAGTTATAAAAACATTCTCCTTGTAATTTTGATGGATAAGTCAAAAAAATACATCATATGGTAAATGAAATAAATATTCCTTTAAAACCATGTACTAAAAGTAAAAAATGGGTAAAAATGACTTGAAACGGACATATAATAATAGCAAACATTTTATGATTTTTTTAGAAATCATGGACATGGATGATAAAAAAACTCCTAGAAAAAGTAATTTTTAAACAATCTCAGACAAAAATGAGATTGCAAATTTAATACTTTCCAATTTATAATCAGTCTAATCGTATGCCTTATAAAATAATTAAAATTATATGAATATGTAGAAATTAAAACATTCATAATAATTTTAATAATAAAATTCAAGTGAAAAATGGATTCCACATAAAATAATTAGATGGTGTATGAGGCATATGACCCCTCGAAATAACATAGTTGAAAAATATTCCCATACATTTGGTCTGATATGCTTTTTATGTGTCCCAAACATCTGTATAGTGATTTAAATAATGATCTTAACTTATTACATAATCATGATAATTTTTATAATATCTTATAAGACTATATTCACATTTATTGGATTGTAACATTTCATTATTACTAGTTATTTTGGTATTAACTAATTTATGTTCTTATGCATGTTTTGTTGAATAAGTTCTTATTTCTATTATTAGGTTACAGATTTATAATTTAAATAATGATATTATTATAATATATATCACATTTATTCATTACATTAATTAATATGATCTTAATTTAATAAATATCATGTAGAACAAATCACATCGCTTTGTGGAGAGGGTAGGTCATACGTACACACGAGAGATGATATCATTCCTATAATTATTGAATGGTGTTGACATTGATGGTGTATAATATTTCAAAATCAATAATATTTTACAATAATAATATATTGTTTTTACATCCTTCATTATACCCATCTTGGTATGTTGGTAATGAAAAACATATTATACCACACCGTAGAGAAGGTAGGTCATACGTACACACGCATGGGGATTTCATTTTCATAGGATGGGTAAAAGACGAAGTATGGGTGTTTCATATTTATAAGAACATATCCGTATTCATGTTATATTAGAGTTATTATTTAATAAAAAGCCACACATGTATATGAATTTTACGATGAAAGAAGTTCGACAGAGTCAGTAGAGAAGATTACCTCATTTTCGACTTTTATCATCTAAATCTCCTCTTATAGTGAAACATTTGGTATTTGAAGAAGAACAAGATATATAGAATGTATATAGTGATTTTTATATAGAAAATGAGTGGGTATGGTTTAGATTTATGGGTCAAATGGATGTGAATAGGTGAAGGAGGATGATCCCTTTTATAATTGAGGTGAGGGGAATATTCGAAACCTCAAATATATTAGTTTCTAATAAAATTAAACTCCACTCATAAAACTAAAATATGTATTAATTTCAATGATTATATGATATAGTGTTGTAATATAGTCAAAAAAATAAATTTTATTCTTGTTTTAATATCTATTAATGCCTTATATTTTAAATTTCACACTTTGTGATTCAATTTCATTTTAACTATGTAACAAATATTTCAATAATTAAAGGGTAAAATATTTTATTTTTTGATGTCATTTTGTTTATAAAAAAATAATTCAGAGTATTATAGACTATATAATAATTATTATATATTTTAATAATTATTTTATATTTTAAAACAATATAATAAATCCTTATTTTTCCAAAATATCATATGTTTCAATTTTGTAACTATTTAATTCACGGGTTTTTAAAAATATCACGATGAGATGTTATTTTCCCAAAAAATATTTTTCATTATTTATATAGGGTCAATTTCATCTATAAAATTAATTGGACATATTAATAATCCAAAATTATATTTATTTTATTATTTTTAATAACATTTATATGATATATCCCTTAATAAAATAATTAATACATCAATTTGGTGTAATTATATAATATTCTTATTTATTGAATAAAATTAATAATAAAACACTAATATGAAGATAAATATACTAGATTTTATTTAAAATACTTTTATTAGAATTTATTTTCTAGTAAAGCTTCAATTAAAAATTTTATTTTTAATAGATTATGAATGTGACAACTTTAACACCACTCGAAATAAATAAATATAAATTTCACAATATCTTATATAAATCTCCAAATAGACCCTAAATAGACCTTTTTATGATTTTATTCAATAAATAATCGACCAAATATATTCTAAAAATTCTTTTTTGTTCTTTTAATGGTTATTATCATTTTCATAAAAATTATTTTATTTTTTTATTAGTTAAATAATTTATGCATCATCCATGTATAAAACAATAAGGTAATTATTTCTTCCCTAAAAATTATAAATAATTTACCATGATAAAGAAAAACATAGTAGCTTTAAAATGACTATGTATGGTAGAATTTATCTTCTCTATATCCTTATTTTAAAAATGATATATTATTTAAAATAAGAATGTAACCTCATTAAATTTTAATGAAATAATATATTATAAATAACATAATATCCCCCAAATGGCCCCAAAACATCAAAATTTAATTTCTATTATGGAAATATGTTGAATAAGTTAATATTTACCATTTATATTCGTTGATACCACCCATTCTTCTATATGTTAAAACATACAAAATATTAAATACAAAGAAAAGGACACTTTGTGTCGTTCTTTGATTTAAATAATATTTTTGTCATTTATTATTGAAAAATGTCCATTAAAACAAAAAATTTATATTATTAATTGTTAATTGTTTAATTTAATTAATCAAATAAATTTTTTTGGTTTTTTGGTCATTTTATACTCATTATAGTTTTATTTTAATCCCACATTAGATAATTTACCCTTTATCATGGTAAACAAATTTACCATGGTATCTATTTATACTGGTAAAAAATAAAAGATAACTACTTAAGAAATTTTAATAATTCAAAACATAGAAGTTTCTCAATTAAATTTAAAATAAAACCTGTAAAATGTCACGAAAAAGAGTTTTTTTTGAAAAAATACCCATTTTTAATTGAAAATTGTTCTTTGTAATAAATTCGTGTATAAAATAATGTTAAAGAACCATAATTTGATATAAATGAATTAATTAAAATTTTAATCTAATATAAAATATAATATTACTATAATTAATTTATATGAAAATAAAGATTTCAATAAAAATATGTATTTTATTAATTCATCAAAAAAATGAAATTTATCAGAAAAAACCCAAAAAATAATCCAAATTAAATTATTATAATCCTAATTAAAATAATAATTTTATTTTGTGAAATTGAATATAGAAAGTTTCAGAAATAGATTTAAAATAGGTGCACTATCAAAAGGTGACAAAAACCATTTCTGTAAAACAAAACAACTTTTATCCAAAAAGATGACTTTGTTCTTATATCATGTCTAGAAAACATATACATTAATTTTAATAATTATATTGAATATATGACATATATATTACATTAATAAAATCCATCATGAATGATATTATTGTTTTAGAAACACACATAAATATAGTCTTTTGTGAAATGAATTTTATCGAAAGAACATGAAATTTCATGTAACGGAAGATGAGTATAGTGTTCTGTATACTACAAGATAAGAAGATATTGTATAATAGAAAATATTATATTGGATTATTGTGCAAAAAATATATTCAAATAAAGTAAAAAATATTTAATAAAAATAAATGGGTGTTACATTTTCCACCCTAAAAATGAATTTTCTATTAAAATTTATCACAAATGACAAAGGATTAATATGTCAATGTTTATTTTATTAACCCCCTCTTAAAAAAAATTATATAAAATACCTCTAAAAAAAGATAGAAACATAATGAATACCCAAATTCACAAATCTTTGGGTTTCCATATAAGAGAAAACATTTTAGAAGTGAAAACATGTATATTGAAGAGGAATTTATTTATCATGTTCTGATAGAGAGTGAAATTGAACATGGTTATGAATATATTAACAATAAAAAATCCAATAATCTATGATGATACAAGGTTACATCTAATTCAATGGATAAGTTGTTACTAATATAACTGTTTTGGTTTTTAAGAACCATTCCATATTATTGAAGAACCTGAAAATAAATATTTTGTTGATTTAATTAGATTCTCAATATTGGTCAAGACATGAAAAATTTCCATATTATACCTTATTCAATGAAGTGATGTGGAATTTTTTATTCCTAAATAATTATAAGATCATGTGGTCTCTAAGTAGAATGATTGGTTATTCCATTAATCATTATCACAAAATGGTTAGCACAAGTTATCAAATATACATAAGTTCGTTTATGGTGGTATTAATAAAATATGGTTCAAAAAAGTGGACTTATACATCATCTATCAAACCGCTTCCACAAATAAAAAATAACATTTACTAACTAGGGACTTCACGTAGTCCAGTGGTAGGTGATAAAGGCCTATCACACTTCAGTTGTGGGTTTGATTCTTGCAACCTTTTCCCAAGCGATGGGTAGTCCCCTAACCTACGAGTTTTCTTTTTCTAAAAATATATTAATATAACATTAAAAAAAATATCCTTAAAAAATACTATCAGATGTTGAACTTAATCAATTCAAACCTTTAGAATTATTCATAATAGTTCTATCCAAACCCGCCGTAACAAATCAATTACAATAAATTTTTTATAAAAAGCATGTGAATAACATCATATATCCACCATATATCATAATATATATATTATTTTTTCACATTCCATATATTTAAATTTCTTCTTTATAAATTCTATAGAGTCATGGATAAAAATATAATTACCCTATATCCTTATTTAAAACATGCATTTTTCGTTACTCCAAAACATATTGGATATATTCCTCAAGTCCCAAATAGTTGTATACATCATCCATGATAGCATAAAATTTGGGAAAAAAACATTATTAGTTCCTATGAAACTAGTATGATCAAATTTACTTATCTAAATCCATCATATCATTATCAAAAAAGAAATATCTTAGCATAAGGGACATATTAAGGGTTCACATTTTCTTAATCATCTATTCGACAAGTATATCACATTACACATAATATACATTTCTAGGTTCTTAAAAAAATTCAAAATTTCCATTATAATAAATCTATAAAAACCTATACTAAAAGTACAAATATATTTCATGATTCATATATCATAATCATTAAATTCTGAAACACGTACACCTTAATCATCTAGCTTCATTCTTAAACCATTACTCAGGAACCATCATCTTAGTCTTTTATAAAATATGAATCTAATATTAAGGTTCCTCATCCTTAATATAATCTTGCTTCTTGTGTTTAAGGTAAAAATTATTGGAAGAACATCAATACATTTCACACATCATTTAGAATATATTTATTCACACTAATACTCAAACAACTTCAGGAATATATTTATGATATTTCAACTTAGGAAATTTGTTTTCATAATTCCAATCCTTTCCACATATGATACATTCAAGGTTAGCTATGTTGTATATAGTTGTGGCTATATACCAAGACTAGAATGTAAAGTGTGAGTAATAGATAACAGTAATTCAAAATAAATAAGTAATGTAAATTACTTATAATATTTCAATCTTTGATATATTGTGTTTGACCCAAGTTTATTTAAGATAATTACTATAATTATAGGATTATAACCCATAATTATTATTATACTTACTAAATCCATATATATAGATTGTAAATAACACTTGGGATATCACTAAATTTTTGGCATCCTAGTTTCCAAATTTTGACAAAACCCTTCCACTGATACCAACCATATGAACCCATGACTGATGTCAATGGGTATTAAATATTTTAATATGAATATTCATTACATTATAAAAATGAATCCCCGAGGAAAATAACAGTTAAGTGCCCCTGGAAACATGGAAACATAAAATCTAGTTAATAAAATATCTACATCGTATCCTCAATTTTCCATCATAACTAGAACGACCTTTGACACATAATACATAATACATGGAGAATGGAAACTTAAGAATGGGTGAGCTCAGATTCTTATTAAGGGTAAACAATCAAAAAAGAATATATCATGTAAAAAATATAACATTTGAAAACATACCATGTGTATCATATATCAAAATTATGAGTCATGTTATAAATAATGGTAATTCCTAAAGAATAAATCATAAAAGAACATGTGCCATGAGAATATAGAATTGGAATAAAACATGAAATTGTGGAAAACCAATAATCACACAATATGAATTTTAGATGCCATGTAATTGCTTCCAAGATCATCATAAAGGACATTTTCCATTACTAAACTGGTTTTACCAGATGTTCCATCTCTGTATTACTGAATCGGGTTTTCATGTCATTCCATCCATGTATTACTGAACCTTGTTTACAGTACATTGAAGAGAATTCTATCTAATGATTTATAAATCTTAACCCAATGCATTATAAGGAGATATTAGTATCACCCATATCATAATGTATTCATTATTACTAGGGCTCTAAAACATAAACCATTCATCATAGAATAACCCAACGAACAAAAATTGGGTTTCTTAAATATCCTTACATCAAAATCCATATAAAATAAATAGATTTTGAAAATATAATCCCACCATAAACAGATGATAATAAATGTAAGTATATAAACCTGACCCCATGTCATCTTATATGGAAATTAATTTTTATAAAATACATGAAATTAATTATTGAGGAAAATATCGATTCTTATTAAAAAATGTTTTATTTTCTTAAAACACATTTTAATTTTTAAGTAAAATAATTTCCATGAAAATATCCTTGAAATCATGTACGAGAAGAATCAGGAAAATAGATTATTATGAATTTTTAAAATCCTATCATATCGTTAAGGTTATAAAAACATTGTCCTCGTCCTTTCTCTGGATAAGTAAAAAAGTACCTTATATGGTAAATGAAAGAATGATTCCTTCAAAACCATGTAGTTAAAGTAGAAAAATGATGAAAATGGCATTAAAAATACATATAATAATAGTAAAAACTTTATGAAAACAGGATTAGAAAATATGGAAATGGATGATAAATAAACCCCAAGTAAATACTTACGTATAAACAATTCGAGATAAAAAAGAGATTTCACAATTAATTCTTAACAATTTATAATCACCAAAATCATATTCCTCATAAAATAATGAAATTTATCTACATATTTAAATATAATAATTGTAATAATTATATTAACAAAAACATTCACGGGAAACATAAACACCACATCAAAGAATTAGATGATGTATAAGGAATATGTCCCACAGAAATAAAAGTTAAACAAAACATTCTCTTACATTAAGTCTGATATGCTTTGTATATGTCCAAAGATCATGTATAATGATTTAAATAATGATATTGACTTATTAAATAATGTTAATAATTTTTATTATTTCACATATAATTATATGCTTATCCCTTTTTTTGTTACATTTCATTGTTACTTGTTATTCGGGTATAAACTACTTTTGGTTATTATGCATGTTTTGTCTAATATGTTCCTGTTTGTATTATTATGACTTATCTATATCATTTATATATTAATTTTAGAGTAATATATATCATATTTATTCATTCAATTCATTTATATAATCACGTTTTAATGATGCTTATGTAGAACGAATCACATCGCATTGTAGAAACGGTAGGTCGTACATACGCACGAGCGACGATATCATTCCTATAATTGTTGAATGGTATTCAAATGGATGTGGTATAATATTTCAAAACCAATATAATTTAATAATAATAAAAAATATTTATTACTTCCATCATTATTCATGTCTAGTTATGTCGGTGATGAAAATCATATTACATCACAGCGTGGAGACGTTATGTCATACATATTATCACATGGTGATATAATTTATCATAGGATGGATAGATGATGAAATATGGTTTTTTAATATTCATTATAAAATAACAGTATAAAATGTATACTGGAGTTATTAGGTAATAAATAAAGAACAGCAGAAGAGGATGTAAAAGAAATAAATAAGTTTGATAAAATCAGTAGAAGGTATTACATCTTCTTCGACGTTCATACTCTAAATACCTTATTAGAGAACTAGAATTGGCCTTTAAAGAAGACAAAAAACTAAATAAGGTAACTGGGTAAGATAATAAGGGATCTGTTAAGGGTATGGTAAATATTTAAGGATCAAATGGATGTGAATAGGTGTGGGAGGAGGAGCCCTTTTATACTTGAGGTGAGGGGCACTTTTGAAATCCTCAAAAATATTAGTTTATAATAAAATAAAACACCACTCATAAACCTTTAAAATGACACAATTTAAAATATTAAATGATATAGGACTGTAATATCCTCAAAAATAATTATTATTCATGTTTCTATATCCATTAAATCATTTTCATTTAAATTTAAATATTAGTAATTCTATTTCATTTTAACAAGGTTACTAACATTTTAATATTAGAAGTGTAAATTTTTTAATTATTGGATGTCAATTTTATCATAAAAATATACTTAAAATAATCTTAGACAATTTAATAAATATTATAATTTGTTTAAAATGATTTATTATTTTTATATGATTTAATCAAACAATAGTTTTACAAAATATCAATTGTATCAATTCTTACACTATTCATTTCATGGATTCGTAAAATTATCACAATAAGTTGTTACCATCAATGAAAATATTTTTTCATATCCATATAGGATCATTGTAATTTATATAAATTTATTGGTCAAATTAGATATCCCAAATTATATTTATTTTTTATTTTAAATAAAATTTATTTGATATTTCCATTAACAAAATAATTACTACATCAATATTTTTTAATTATTTCATACACATATTATTTTCATAAAAATTAAAATTAAAATACTATGATGAATTTGGATATAATATATTGTATAATAATACTTTTACTCGAATTCATATTATATAAAATCTTCTATTAAACATGTTATATTTAACTGATTATGAGTGTTACAACATTAATACCACTTTAAATAAAATAATATAAGTGTCACAATTTCTAATATAAATCTCCAAATGGCCATTAACAATACCCTATTATGACCTTGGTTGAGATATAGTTTACCAATAAAACTTGAAATAATGTTTTTGACTTTAATTGGATATTATCATGTTAATAAATATTAGTTTATTGATTTTATATCAATTAAATAATTTTTACTTCATCCATATATATAATATTATTGTTATTATTTATTTATTAAAAATGAAAAATAAAATACCATAATAAAAAAGAAATATTTTATCCTATAAATGAGTCTTTATAGTTGAATTTATCTACTTTATAACCTTACATTAAAAATTGTATATTATTTTAAACATGAATGTGATATAATTAAATTTTAAATAGAAAAACTATTATAAATACCATAACATCCTCTAAAATCGACCCAAAACATCAAAATTTAACTTAAATTATGGAAATATGTATATTAAAAAAATATTAAACATTTTTATTTTTTTATTCAATCCATTTTTCTATATGTTAACACACAAAATTATTAAAGACAAAGAATATTATAGTTTGTGTCCTTCATTGATTTAAATATTATTTAAGTCATTTTCATAGGAAAGTGTCCATTAAAAGACATAATTTAGATCCCTAATTGTAATGTGTCAAATTTTACTAATAAATTAAATTTTTTTCAATGGTTTTGGTCATTTTATAATCATTATAGTTTAATTTTTATCATAAATTACCTAATTTAGCTTGTACCATGGGAACACAATTTACCATTGTTTATATTTACCATGGAAAAAAATAAATGTGACCTAAATAACAAAATTTGACCTTATGAATAAATATATGAAATCAATTTTTCATATTTCAAATCACACAAGTTTCAGAAATTAATTTAAAATAATATTTGTAAAATTTCATGAAAACATTTTATTAAATACCCATTTTTAAATAGAAAATTTTTTATAATAAATTCATATATAAAATCATTTTTAAGAAGCATAATTTTATAAAAATTAAATAACTAGAATTTAAAACTAATCAAAATTTTAATTTTTTTAACATTAAAAGAAAACAAATATTTCAATAAACACAAGTATATTCATTATTTGTTAAAAATTGATACTAATTAGAACAATAAAAAAATAAAACCAAATTAAAATTGTATAATACAAATTAAAATAAAAAGTTTGTGTTTTAAAATTTAATAGAAAAACAGTAAAAACTATAGTTAAAATAGGTTCACCATCAAATGGTGTCAAAACTATAAATTTTTTAAAACAATATATCATTTATTTGAAAAATTGAATTTATTATTATATCATGTCTAGGAATCATAAAAATTTAATTTTAATCATTATATTGAATATATTACATATAAAGTATATTAATAAAAACCATAATGGGTGATATTTGTTTTTAAACTCACTTAAATTTTGTCTCGATTGAAATGACTTTTATCCAAAGAACTTGAAATTGCATATAATTCAAGCCTATCATTGTGTTTCATATTCAAAAATCTTTGACGGTGTTGAGTAATTAAATATATTATATTGGTTTAGAATACAACAATATAAATTAATGAAATTAAAAAAAATTATTTTATCAAAATCTTGGGGTGTTATATGTTTACTATTTCATCTCTTCTACCTCTACAAGGAATTGGTAGCCCTTGAATCGTCAGGTAGGTTGGGGAGTGGGTGTGAGGCCAGGGTGTCAGTATTGGAGGTTTTCTTTCTATGAATTCTTGGGATGAGTTTTCTAGTGATTCAATATGTATTTGGGGTGGGATTATGGTTTTTATCCTAGTTGTTTGCGAGCGAGATGTGATGTGGTATGCATACCTGTTGTGTGAGGGTAGGCAGTGATAGTGGGGCTTGTGTTAGAGCGTGGTATCATAAATACAATCACCATTAGGAATGCCCAATTAACTAGTGGGAAGTGGTGTGTGGTTCCTAAATATCTGTCTTCATAGAACATTAATTTACATTACTATAGTTGTGATATTTGGTAAGAGTGCCATGGTGAGGTTGGGATGAATAGTTTACCACGATAGGTGCCTTTGAGTTTCTATTCTTTTATCATAAGGAAATTAGTATGCTGCTCCCACTTGTGCATGAGTGAATTTTTTCCCCTAATGAGTATACTTGTATGATCACAAAACGTATATAAAACTATTTTCAGGTTTCCAGGGAGATTACACAGATCATGCTAGATTGTATTGACTTAGATGTTGTGGACGATCACAGTGTTGCTTCTTAGTATTGTTATTTGTCCTTACTTTTGAGTTTAATTTATATTCATAGTAGTTTTACATTAAATATGCATGTGAGCTTGATTTTGTTATCTTTATATATATGTGTCATTTATTAATTGGGTTTGATACATCTTATTTCCTGATAGTTGTTACTATAAAAAAGGTAATGCCTCTATTTTTTATGAGATTTTCATACCCATTGGTACCGGTCTCCACCCCATGACCTATTGGAGGAGGGACTCAGGGGTAATTATATCTCCTTCATCTTGTGGAAGGAAGGCCTGAACATCATGTTATCCCATCCACCATCTTGAAGAATGTGGGTAGTGATTCTTAACAATTAGTTAATTAAATAACATTATTCCAAGATCAATGGCTCTAAATAATAGAGTTTGTTGACTGTGTGGTGTCTCTAGGTCTATTATTGAACAATAGTGTCTTTACAAACATGTTTAAACATGTTATAAAATATTTAACTTTATGATTTTCCATTTTTGAATTAATACATTTATACTATTTGACTTGTTTTTATCATTGTAAATATATTTTATAATAAAAAACAATATCAACCATATAAATTAAATTATGTTACATAACTAAATCATACAAATATTTATTAAAATTTTCTTCCTCAGTTTTGCAAAAATATCTTCTAAATTAATACATATAAACTGTAGAAAAACATTTTTCTAGAAAAAATACATATTAACCATTACAGATCATTAAGCTTATTGAGTATTGATTGAAAATTAATCAAGTGATAATATAATCATTTATGTGTCTATAAATAAAATAATATTAATTATTTAATGTATTTAAATTTATTTTATTTTATAAAAACTCATTGATATTAATGAAATAATAATATTTACCCAATTGATTCAAGGTTATTTGGGTAAATAATATTAATCCTAGAAATATTCATTTTTACCCAAAAAATGAAATTTATGCTATTAAATAATAGGGTCATTTTTATCTCAAATATAATAAACTTTTTATTAAATTAAACATTCATTTTCTGGAATGCAATCAAAATGTAAACCATGAAATATTTAAAAACCATACTTGGGGAAAAGATTAATTTTACAAATAATGAATTATCATTAGGAAATAATTATCTATAAAACTGATGGATATGAATTATAAAATGTTATTATATTTAAAATAATTTTTTAAAATGAATAAGAAACTTAATTTATAAATTTATTAAATAATTAAACAAAATAGTCAGAAAATAGTTTTCATTAAGCCTCTATATAATAATTGAAAATGATAAGTATGAGATTAAAAATATAAGTCTAGTATTTTAAAATGATCAATTATATGTTAAATTATAATTTTTTTTTAGAATAGGATTCAAAAAAATATATATTCATACAAAATAAGACAATAATCAAATTTTATTTATTTAAAATTCTCCTAAAATTAATTAATTTGAGTTAATACCGTGTCCTTAAAATTTCATTATCATTGACATAATAGAATAGATAAATATGAAAAATTGTGTTACATTCCATAATATTTTATCTGTAATGATATATGATCCTAAATATATAAGGGATGAATCAAAAGAACTTATTTTCACTAAAAATTTCATGGATATGTATCTAATAACTAGGCGTTAAGGCATTTATGAAGGATTCAGTTTTATTCATAGAAAACCCAAAGTTTCTCTTACACTAATCAAAGGTGAAAGGTGATTTAAAATATGTTTTTCACTTTTCTATATTTTATCATGGTGTAAAAATGAATATATTAATTATATTTTTAAATTTGATTAATTTTTTTGGAGGTTATTATGATTTACACATTTTTTATTTAAAAAACAATAATAATAATAAAAATAATCATTTTCCTTAAAACCCATATCATGTTGGGTGGAGACTTGATGTTTATAGAGAACACTGTAGATTTATTTCGGTTGTTGAACTATAATACATCCACAAATTTAGAATATTGAGTCAGTGATTCATGCTTACAACCATCATATTGATCTACAGTAATTATATAAGTTCACATTTCCTATATGGTTATATAATGTTATAGATTCCTAGCATCATCATAAATCTTGGGATATAATATTTATTTTCAGTAGTTCTAATGTTCTCCTCACATGATGCATTAAATTTATAGTGGTTCACTAGGATGAGTTTTAATTTATTTCCTCTTGTTACCAAAACATTATATTATCTCTTCATAGAATGACTCTTTATTACTGCCTTAACAATTCAAAATGAACATTATAATCTAGTTATATAAATCTCCTTAGTGATTCATTCAATGTTTTTTACATTTAATAAATTTAAGATTGATTAATTTATCATATTCATCATTTTATCATTGATGAGACTCAATTTTTTACTACTTTGTGTGTTTGGGATGTAACCTATGTTCACAATGTAAATTATATTTTTTGACACCCTTTTTACAATAATCCGAAGGTATATAATTATATCAAAAATTCCAATAGGTTCGTTATTGATGATGCCTTAACATTGCCTCTAACACCTATGGTCACATCTAATGTCATCAATTTATAAAAGATAAATTCTAGATATGAGTGAAGAAATAGAAATAGTAGAAAAAATATCATAATACAATGTAAATAACATATAAAATATACGACCATTTTATATATTCAAATTGGAATTTATTTCCTTTATTTCAACTTATCTAAATAATAGTTATATATATGATATATAATTATTTGTTTTATTATAATTCTCCTAAAATATGTTATGATGAACAACGAAACACATCCTTCTTAGTATTTCATAATTATCATTCCATCAAATATGTTATATCACCCCTGGAGATTCATTCTAGGTGTGTACTATTAGTATCACTCATAATGCATTAGGGAGATGATATCTTAAATTATCACCATACATTTTTAGAGGTGATTACTACTAGATGGTTATGTGCCTTTACCTGTTCAACTCATTTGTATCAACAAATAGATTTAGTACTGAGGAAACCACTAACTCATGTAATTAAGAATATTTTTGGATTACATCATATAATTATGCTCAAATATTGGGTTTTCACAATGGTTTTAACCATAATACCAATGGTTACTAAAATAATCTCAAAATATAAAGTAAATCGTATCCAAACTATAGAATACATCTATGATTTTAATTGGACTAACCCATAAAATATATTAAAATGATGCTATACTATTCTCATTATTTAATTAATAAATCTCACAATAGTCACACAACCTATATGACAAAAAGTTTACTGTTATTGATATTATATATATAAAAATATTATTTTACCATTCTTGTAAAAACTTTTATATACTAATTCTCTATAGGAAACTTTATATACTTATCATATTCTAAAATAAAAATTACAATGCGGGTATTTCAAAACAGTAGAAGGGGTGATATTAGATTGTTTTTGAAGGATAAAATAACAAATGTCATATTGGTTAAAGAAAAAACAATTAAAAAATCAAGTGTATGGAAAAATGTATGATTTTAGAAATAAATATCCTATATGTGATAACTATTATAATTAATGATAGAATTAACATCTCAAATGATAACACTTTTACAATAGAATGGTAAAATAAAACCCATGTCATACTATATTTTCCATGTAAAATGTCAACGAATTTGAAAAAATCATAGGAATTTGAGTTATTACCATTGTGAACCAAGATACCTACTACCTCGTTCAATCATAAAAATGTGAGTAGAGATAAAATCCATCAAACATAACATATTAAATCCACCTATTCATTGTCCCATTCACCCAAAATTTATAAATAAATATATATAATCAATTATCCATTTCATTGTAGAGAGATATGGGTCCCACCCATATTATAATCCTTCAATTTATGTGCCATATGAATATAACATTTAAATAATAAAATAAGTGATATAAAAAATTTGTTTCATGACATTTCCAAATTTAAAACATAATGAATTGTTGGATGTAAAATGGGCTTCGTAGAACATCCAAAATTAAAATAATTCAATTTTTATAAAGAACCAATGAAATAAATGTGTTATTTAAAATATCAAAAAGGTGTGTATTGTAACACCCCAAGCTTCCACGATACGCTTCTCTTTGAATAATATAGTAGTGTTTGTTGTACGCAACTTCGAGTTCTAACACACGCCATATCAATCAAACTAGCCATTATGAATAGTAATACCAAATTTCTAAAATTTGATACATTTTATCTTTCAAAATGGACTTCAATTTTTGATTCAGAATATTGAAGTTAGATTAGGGTGAAATTTTGGTACTTTTTAGACAACTGTTTTATTTTTATGAATAGTGAAAATTACTAACATTTAATTAAAAAAACATTTTTAATCAAAATTATTAATAGTGATAAATTAAGAATTTGAGTGGTTTTAAAGTATATTTAGAATATATTTTTACCATTTAATACAATTTTGTTCATTTGAAATAATTACACATTTAAACCGGACATAAACTAGTGTCAATCTTTTGATAGTTATTATTTCGTAAAAACACACTTTTTGTTTTGACAACGGGAATTAATTTTAAATTAATTTCTTCCACTTCTGTGTTTTGAATTTGGAAAAATGGATTCCAAATTTGTAATCAAGATGTAGAAATTGTGTAAATAGATAACTCTTATTTTTAGACATTTTGATTAATTATATCGGTAAATATTTTATTTACCATGGTTAAAGGATAAATCCGGTAAATAAGGGTAAAGAATAATATTTTAATTATAATAAATTACCCTAAAACGCATCCTAACACTTTTTGTTGATACATTTCCGACCATGGTCATATTTGGGTCGATTGTAGGACCCCATTGATCCACTTTTAAGTGATAATGACACTTTATATTAATTAAGTTAAAGTAAATACAAAAATGACATAAGCATATAACTTTTAGAAAAACAATTTTTACATATGGTTTTATATGTTATAATTTCGACTATAAATATTCATTATAAATCTAAAACAATTTCCTACATAATGATATTTTATTTATAATTTTTATACACTAAATAATTAAATTTATTTATGACACAATAATGATGCAATATTGTCCTTATTAATGAAAGAATAAAATAATTAGTATTATAAATGTAAAAATAAATTTAATTTGAATGTTTTGATGATATACACGAATTTTAATGGTTAATATGACATGTTAGTATTTCTGAAATGAATTTGGTTCGAATTAATAATTTTTTTTTACGACTTTAACAAAAAACAATTATTAAATATTGTCAAAATTGACATAACTGAGTTTTTAAAACAAATATTATATTTTTAAATGATATTCTATTCCAAAAAATCTACGATTTGGCCAAAGACATATATAATGATAGGTGTATTATTAATGGACCACTTGGGGGACTCTTTTTAGTTTATTTTATGTTTATTGACTATATAACATAAAAATACAAAGAGAAATGGAAATGTCACACTAATTAACTAAGAGTTAAAACTAAAAGATAAGGTTAATATAGTGACCCAGACCTATCTAAAATATATTAGTTGAAAGGATTTCGACCCCTCCTCAACTTAACCTTTAAATAATCCACTTTAGAGCCATTATAAACTGAATATAAATTTATTATAAAATAATATTTCTAGCTTTTCCTAAGGTGCCCCTCGCCACTCTTATAAAAGGGAACTCCCCCTTCTCACTAATTCTCACATTCAAAGCCTTTTGGCATGGATAAACTCTGCCCAAATACACTCTCAACTATCCTCCCTTCAACCTAGAGGCCTTATTTTGATCCTAAATCCCACCTAAGGAGCCCTTTTGTTTAAATCAAAAGGCAGAACCCGAAGAAGTGGTAATGTTTTCACAACCCTCTTTCAAGTTCCTTTCTTCTTCCACTTCATCTTTCTTTATTATTTCCTTTATAAAATATTATCTCCAGTATCCACCATATACTGTGATGTTATTATAAATATGGTACAACCATATTCAGTATTCTATCCATCCTTTGAATGACATGTCACCATACGTGTGTACCTACGGATTACCGTCTCCACGTCATGGTGTAATTGTTATACACCATCCAATTATATATTATTTTAATATCAAAAGAATGATATTGTCGCTCGTGTGTACGTACGGACTACCGTCTCCACAAACATGATGGGATTCATTCTCCATCGTATTCATTTAAGAATAATTTTTATGTTATGGTTAAAATAATTTTTAAAGACTTAAAATCATTCTAGATATGAATAAGATACAACCTATCCACAGTAAATGTGGCTTACGTAACAAATCATATAAAGAAAAATGAATTAGTTAACACACGAAACAACGATAGTTCTACGATATTATCAACGAAGAAATATTAAAAGATCATATATGATATCATATTTATGTATATGATTATTGTATAATTTAATAACAATGATTTAACTATTATATAGGAGATTAACCTACCCTCAACCAAGGAAAAGTACAAGGTAAGGGTTAATTTCATAATCTCTTTATTATCCGTGGTTGTTTTTACTTAAGTTTCTACTGGGACCACTTTATCATCCATGTCCATGTTTCTTAAAAATGTATTTCAAAACATTATTACTATTTTACAGAATTTGGGTTAAGGACATTTATACCCTTATTTGACTTTTTATAAGAAGTTTATAAAGGAATCTTTCCGTCATTTTCCAAACAGGGTCCTTTTTAACCTTTTCGACAGAATTAAGGTAATAATGTCTTTTCTAAACTTATACAGGGGGTGTGGCTATTTTATGCCATTATAAAATTGTCGAAGCTTCTCATACAAGCTTATAAGAATATTTTTAATGTAAATGTTTTCTTTTATAGTTATGTGACTTTTAAATGATTTAAAAAAAGATATTTCTCTCAAAATAGTTTTGATTTCTTCTATGTCAACTTTATCTGATGGATTTTATGCTTATTTTAAGTTGATTTATTATGATACAAAACTTCCATATTGTATTGATGTTTTTGAGATATGACTGACTGTGGATGTGTTATTTTAATCCCATTCATGGTTTATGGAAATGTATTGACATTTCTTATGCTAATTTTAATGCAAATGTTTATTTTAGGTTTAAACCTATTAATATGAGGAATGCATTGTACTTATAAGTGACGGGTGGAGACCGCTATAACTCATCGAGGCATCTGTAGGTCTCTTGAGATAAACTAGTGTCTTGGCACAAGGCCTTGACAAAATCTTATTTGTATTCTTGGCACAAGGCCTTGACTATGTGGTTATGATAGTCTGACATTATGCATTCCATCATTATGAATGGTGTTATTGATATTTCATGTGATTATTCGAATAGTAGAATAACCATGAGAATAAGTAAATGACATTTTTTTTATCTTTTCCATATTATACTGAAGTTAAAATTTAAAAGTCTATTGTTTAAGTTATACATTTCCTTAAATGTTTATGTTTTTTACGTCAGTTTCCGCTATATTGTTATCCTTACTGAGCATCTGAGCTCACCCCTTTCAATGTTTTAATTTCTTCCAAGATGTGAAAAAGTAATTATTGAATGACCTCTAGGGAATGTATGAGGGGATATGAAGATAAGATGTGTTGTAGTTTTTTTTCACTTTATGATGTAATGTAATACTTATGAATATATCTAGTATTTACAAGGCTACTAAACTAATAGGTCTTTCGAGACTTGATATTTTGTGATCATGCCAATGTGATGTAATAATCCACCAACTCTGGGTTACTGGGTTCGGGGAATTACAATTGGTATCAGAGGAAGTTTAGTACAATCCTTGGAAGCTAGATTTAGATAAACACTGATTAGAGAACATAGACCTAAGATGCACTTTGAGGATTAGTGTAGAAGAGCTTCCTAGAATTTTTTTATTGTAGAGATTTTGTGAGTATTCCAAGAAATATATCCTTGTTTGGATACAAGCAGGTAGATGCGGCTCTGCACAGATGTACCTAGGGTTAAATCCAAAAACACTGCTTTGAGCTAGACTCAAACGGGAACTGGTGCATGACAATGGGCCTTGCGGAACTCTTGGATACGACACTCCTGAGGGATTTTCATAGGATAATTCTCATTTTATTTACAATAATTATGAAGGGTTTATGAGTATATACATCCTCAAAGAAAACATTTTTTATGATTATGGATTATATCCATAAATAGTTAAATTTTCATTAAGTGTTTTACAGGTATGGAATTATGTATTCTGATTCATAAACTGATATATTTTATGCCATTTTTCAGAAATGGCGCATATTCGATGGAATGGAAACTGTATCAATGCACACACTCTATATAGGGATTTTCCTCCTACTCAATATAATTATAGTGGATCTGGTGATGCAACTAGTTCGGATCAACTAATAACTATACAAGGACAACTCACTCAGGTTATGAATAATAACCTTACCCATTTGGAGCACCCTGATCCGCAGCGTGGAGGAGGAATGTTAGATCGATTCATGAGGAAAAAACCACCAACATTCAATGGGAGTACAAATCCCTTATTAGCTGTGTAATGGATAAATTCCTTAGAGAAAATATTCCACGCCTTGGGGAGTAACGAAAGGGGAAATGTTGTCCTGGCAGTTTACCGCCTCACTGGAGATGCTTATCAATGGTGGTCATTGATTAAAAACATGAAGGAATATTATCAAGTATAAAAAATGGAATGGAGGGAGTTCGAAGAGATTTTACTAGAAAAATACTTTTCTCGTGACCATCATGCAGATATAGAATGGAAATTTCTGAGTCTGAGACAAAAGGAGGATGAGAATGTTGCAATGTATGAGTCTATCTTTACAAGGTTAGCGAGGAAAGTAGAAGATTATATACGTAACCCAAGGAGTAAGATTGATCGTTTATTTGATGGGTTAAAACCATTTCTTCATCGAGCATTATTCTCACAATCCTTCTCATCGTACAAAGATATTGTCTCATGTGCTATAAAGACAGAAAAATAATTCTCTATGTCGTATAACTTTAATGAAAAGAAAGTGAAGAAGAGATCTTCTGATCAATATATAAATTGAAATAAGGGGAATAAGGGAATATTTGAATATCCATCCTGCAGTAAATGTGGGAAGAAGCACCCTGGTACTTTCTTGAAGGGACTAGGATTCAGTTACCAGTGTGGTGAAAAAGACCACCAAGCTCGTGATTGTAAGGAGAAGAAAGAAGCTACCAAAGTTCAATGCTACAACTACAGGGAGATGGAAAATTATGTAAATAAATTTCCTAAGTGTTAGGGAAATTCACAACAAAAAAGGACAAGGAATCATGGCCAGGATTATGATATCACTACAACTGAGGTAAAAGCTCCAAAAGATGTGGTGGCAGGTAATTTAATGGTTTCTTTATGTTTAGAAAATGCATTATTTGATTCGTGATCATTACATTGATTCATATCTTCCGAGTTTTCTAAGAAAATTAGATATTTACAATTTGATTTAACATGGGATTTGTCAGTTAATACTCCTAAGGGAAGTATCATTGCAACAATGTTTTGTAAATCAGTCCCCATTAGAGCACATAAATGTTCTTTATCCGCGAATATCATCGTCATACCTATGATTGAATTTGATATAATCTTCGGTATGTATTGGCTTTCTGACCATGATGCAAATATTTATTGTAAGAAGAAGGAGGTTACAATTTTTGATGATGATGATAAATAACACCTTATCTTTAGAGCAGAATCTTCACCACCAAATTATTATCTATATCCACCCACAATAGCAAAAGTAAATTCAATTATTGGGGAGGAATATAATGAAATAACTGTGGGTAAGTAAAGGAATGTTCAAATAGAAGATGTACCTATTGTGAAAGAATATGTAGATGTTTTTCCGAATGATTTACCTGGACATACTCCCAAATGAGAAATTGAGTTTTCTATTGACTAAATTCCTGGTTCAAGGCCTATATCGAAGACCCCTTATAGAATGGCCACTGTGGAATTAGTTGAGCTAAAGAATCAACTAGAGGAATTGAGTAATAAGGTTTTTATTCTCCCTACTGGTTCTCTATGGGGATCCCCTGTTCTGTTTGTTAAGAAGAAAGATGTATCTATGAGGTTATGTATCGACTACAGGGACATCAATGATATAACAATAAAGAACAAGTATCACCTACCTCGAATTGATGAATTATTTGACCAACTACATGGAGTCAATACTTTTCTAAGATTGACCATCGATCTGGATATCATCAGTTTTTTGTGAAGAAGGAAGACATTATGAAGACAAAATTTCGAACCAGGTATGGGCATTATGAGTTTATAGTAATGCCTTTTGGATTGACTAATGCACCCTTTTTATTCATGGATCTAATGAACAGAGTTTTCAAGGACTATCTCGATGATTTTGTGGTGGTATCTATTGATGATATCCTGGTATATTCCAAAATCGACGAAGATCATGAAAATCACTTGCGAATTATCCTAAAGACTCTTAGAAGACATAAATTATATGGGATGTTTAGCAAGTGTGAATTCTGGCTTCAATGTATTTATTTTCTTGGTCATATTGTCTCTAAAGATGGAATCTCCATAGATCCTTCGAATAAAAGTGCAATCCATCAATTTCCAGCACCAGCGATTATAAATGAGGTATGCATTTTTATTGGTTTAGTAAGATATTATCGACATTTTGTCTAGAATTTTTCCCGATTGGCTAATCGATTAACAAAGCCCTCACTTAAAGGGTTTAAATTTGTTTGGACAAAAGAGTGTGAAGAATGTTTCGAAGAACTGAAGTGAAGATTAGTCAATTATCTTATATTGACTCTACCATTGGGGAATGATGGGTTCATTATTTATTGTGATTCATCGAAGAAAGGACTTGGTTGTGTCCTTATACAGAATGATAGGGTTATTGAATATTCATCATGATAGTTGAATATTCATGAGAAAAACTATCCTACTTGTGATCTCAAGTTAGCAGCTGTGATATTTTATTTGATGATATAGAGACACAACCTCTATGGTGAAAATTGTGAGATTTACACTGACTACAAGAGTTTTAAGTATATTTTCTCAAAAAAAGATATCAACATGAGGAAAAGGAAATGTCTTGATATAGTCAAGGATTATGATTGAATGATAAAATACCACCCAAGGAAAGCAAATAAGGAGGCAGATGCTTTGAGCAGAAAAGATCATGGAGTTTTGAAAAATATGAAAATTGAAAGGGATCCAATTTTCATGGACCTAGTGAAGATGGAAATGGGAATAACCATGGAAGGTGACAATCAATGCTTTTTCAAATCTTTGCCAAACCATCTTTACTATAAAGTATTAAGATTTCTCAGACCGATAATGAAGAGTTTCAAAAGAAGATTAAACATGTGAGATTGAGTAACTTTGTGTATGAAGATGGAATTTTGAAATTTGGGATGAGACTTTGTGTTCCCAATATACCTGATCTAAAAAGGGAATTGTTGGACGATGCTCATAGTTACAATTTCTCTATACACCCTGGGAGCACCAAAAGTATAAAGATTTAAAGGAACATTTTTTGTGGGACAACATGAAGAGAGATATTGCTGATGTTGTGTCACGATGTGATGTTTGTCAACAAGTGAATGCTGGAAGGAAACAGCCTAGAGGAGTCATGCAACTTCTTCCTATAACTGAGTGGAAGTGAGATAATATCATGATGGACGTTGTCAGTGGACTACCAAAGACTCCTAGAAGAAACGATGAAATATGGGTCATTGTTGATCGTCTTTCCAAGTCAACACATTTTCTTGCTATAAGGGAATATTTACCACTTGAACATCTAAAAAGACTATATATTAATGAAGTTGTGAGACATCATGAAGTACCCATATCAATTGTTTCAGATTGTGATATGCTTGTTACTTCATGATTCTGGAAAGGTCTTCAGAAATCCCTGGATACTGAACTTCATTTGAGCACTGCTTACCACACTCAAACAGATGGACAATCAGAATGGACTATTCAAACCTTAGAAGACATCTTGAGATTATTCTCACTTGACTTTCAGGGTATGTGGGATCAATATTTACCTCTCGTGGAATTTTCCTATAACAATAGCTTTCATTCAAGTATTCGGATGGCCCCATATGAAGCGTTATATGGAAAGAGATGTCACACACCAACCTGTTGGGATGACGTTGGTGAAAGAAAACTCGTAGGCCCAAAACTGGTTGATGAAATAACGGAAAAGGTAAAGGAAATCCAATACCACATCAAAGTATCTCAAAGGAGGCAGAAGAGCTATGCCGATAACTGAAGGAAGGATTTGGAATTTTAGGTAGAATATCATGTTTTATTGAAGGTATCTCCATGGTAGGGAGTTATATGATTCAGAAAGAAAGGTAAATTGATTCCTAGGTACATAGGTCCTTTCTAAATTCTAGATCAAATTGGGGTTTTAACTTACCAGTTGGCAATGCCGTCAAGTTTCTCCAAAGTTCACGATGTGTTCCACGTATCAATGTTGAGAAAATACATGCCTGACCCAACGCATGTACTCACCTATGAGGAAGTAGAACTGCACCCGCTCTATCTTATTGCGAATAGACCATCAAGATTCTTGATACAAGAGAATAAGTGCTGAGAAACCGGACGACTCGTCTGGTAAAAGTTCTATGGGGGAACCATAAGATGGAAGAGGCAACGTGGCTACCCGAGGAACTTATGATGAAGAACCACCTGATTCTTTTCATGAAGTAGTGTTATATAAATTTCTAGGATGAAATTATTTAATGGAGAGGATAATGTAACACCCCAAACTTCCACGATACACTTCTCTTTGAATAATAAAGTAGCGTGTTATATGCAACTTCGAGTTCTAACACACACCACAACCAATCAAACTAGCCGTTATGAATAGTAATACCCACTTTTTGAAATTTTATACATTTTTTTTAATTCAAAATGGACTTCAATTTTGGATTTTAAATATCCAAATTAGCTTAGTGTGAAATTTCGGTACTTTTCGGATAACTTTTAAATTTTTATGAATAGTGAAAATTACTAAATTCTAATTAAAAACAAAACTTTTAATCGAAATAATTAATAGTGATAAATTATGAATTTGAGTGGTCTTAAATTGTATTTAGAATCTAATTTTACCATTTAATACAATTTTGGTCATTGGACATAATTTCACATTTAAACCGGACATAAACAAGTGTCAATCTTTTGATAGTTATAATTTCTTAAAAACACGCTTTCTATTTTGAAAGCGGGAATTGATTTTAAATTAATTTTTTCCACCCATGTGTTTTGAATATGGAAAAATGGATTCCATATTTGGAATTAGGATTTATAATTTGTGTAAATAGGTAACTCTTATTTTTAGACATTTTGAATAATTACTTCAGTAAATATTTTATTTATCATGGTTAAAGGGTAAATCCAGTAAATAAGAGTAAAAAATTAATATTATAATAATAATAAATTACCCTAAAATGTGTCCTAACCCTATTGGTTGATAAATTTCCGACCATGGGAATATTTTGGTTGATTTTGGGACCCCATGTATCCACTTGTAAGTGATAATGACACTTTATATTATTTAAGTTAAAGTAAATACAAAAATGAAAAAAGCATATATCTTTTGGAAAAACAGTTTTTACATAGAGTAATATGTGATATATTTTGGACTATAAATATTAATTATAAATATAAAACTATTTCCTACATAATTATATTTTATTTATAATTTTTAGACATTGAATAATTAAATTTTTTTATGACACAATAATGATGCAGTATTGTATTTATTAATGATAGAATCCAATAATTAGTATTATAAATGTTATGATAAATATAATTTGAATGTTTTCATTCAATAAAGAAATTTTATTTGTTAATATGACATGTTAGGATTTCTTAAATGAATTTTTTTCGAATTAATAATGTCGTTAAGACTTTAACAAAAATAAATTATTAAATATTGTCAAAATTGACATAAATGAGTTTTTTAAAACCAATATTATATTATTAATTGATATTCCATACCAAAAAATCTATGGTTCGGCCAAAGGACTTATATAATGATATTTGTATTATTAATGTACCACTTGGGGGACACATGGAAGTTTATAGTATGTTTATTGACTATATATTATAAAAATACAAAGAGACATGGTAAATGTCAAACTAATTTACTAAGAGTTAAAACTAAAAGATAAGGTTAATATAGTTACCCAAACCATTCTAAAATCTATTGGTTGAAAGGATTTAGATCCTTCCTCACCATAACATTTAAATAATACACTTTTGAGACATTATAATCTGAATATTAATTTGTTATAAAATAATATTTCTAGCTTTTCCGACGGTGCCCTACAACCCTCTTATAAAAGGGTACTGGCCCTTATCACTAATTCACACATTCAAAGCCTTTTTTATCAGCCAAACTCTGCCAAAATACCCTATAAACTATCCCTACATCAACCTAGAGTCCTTATTTTGATCATAAATCTCACCTAAGGAGCCCTTTTGATCAAATCAAAAGGAAGAACACGAAGAAGAGGTAATGTTTTCACCACCCTCTTTCGAGTTCCTTTCTTCTTCCACTTCTTCTTTATTTTTTATTTAATTTCTAAAATAATAACTATAGTATCCTATATATACTGTGATATTATTATAAATATGGTACAACCATATTCAGTATTTCATCCATCCTTTGAATGACATGTCACCATACGTGCGTACATACGGCTTGCCGTCTGCACGTCGTGGCGTAATTGTTATTCAATACATTATTATTTGTATGGGTATAATAATGATGTGTAATTCAGGTAAATAATAAATATAAAATGATAATTATTCTGTATATATGATACACAATCCAATTATATATTATTTTAATATCAAAAGAATGATATTGTCGCTTATGCGTACGTACGGCCTACCGTTTCCACGAACGCGATTAGATTCATTCCCCATCGTATCCATTCAAGAATAATTTTCATTTTATGATTAAAAATAATTTTTATAGACTTAATATCATTCTGGATATGAATATGATACAACCTATCCATAACAAATACAACTTCTGTAACAAATCATATAAAGAAAAACGAATTAGTTAACACCCTAAACAACGATAATACTAAGATATTATCAACAAAGAAATATTAAAAGATCATATATGATATCATATTTATGTATATTATTCATGTATAATTTAAGAAAAATTATTTAACTTTTATATAGGAGGTTAACCTACCCTCGGCCAAGGAAAATTACAAGGTACGGGTTAATTTCACAATCTCTTTATTATCAGAGGTTGTTTTTACGTAAGTATATACTGGGACCTCTTTATCATCCACATACATGATTCTTAAAAATGTTTTTCAAAACATTCTTAATATTTTGAATAATATGGGTTAAACTCATTTTTAACCATTTTTACTATTTATAATACGTTTATAAAGGAATCTTTCTGTCATTTTCCAAACATGGTCCTTTTTAACCATTTCGACAGAATTAAGGTAAGAATGTCTTTTTTAACTTATATGGCGGGTGCGACTATTTATCTCCATTATAAAATCATCCAAGCTTCCCATACAAGCTTATAATAATGTTTTCAAAGTAAATGTTTTCTTTTATAATTATGTGACTTTTTAATGATTTAAAAAAAATATTTATTTCTCTGAAAATAGTTTTGATTTCATCTTTGTCAACATCCTTTAATGTATTTTATGCTTATTTGAAATTGATTTTTTATGATACAAAACTTCCATATTGTATTGAATTTTTGGTGACATGTTTGACTTTGGATGTGTTATTTTTATACCATTCGTGGTTTATGGAGAAAGTATTGACATTTTGTATGCTAGTTTTAATACGAATGATTATGTTATGTTTAAACCTATTCATATGATGAATGCATTGGACTTAATAAGTGATGGGTAGAGCCCACTATAGATCCTCAATTCATCGGAAGGTCTCATGATAAAACTAATTTCTTGGTAAAAGGCCTTGACAAAATATAATTTGTAGTCTTGGCACAAGGCCTTGTCAATGTGGTTATTATAGTCTGGCATTTTGCATTCCATCATTATGAATGTGGTTATCGATATTGTGTGTTATTATTAGACTTGTATAATATCCATGTGAATAAGTAAATTGAATTATTTCATTTTATATTTTCCATATTATTCTGAAGTTAAAATTTATAATGCTTTTGTTTTAGTTATACGTTGCCTTAAATGTTTATGTTTATTTATTAAAGTTTCCGCTATATTGTTATCCTTAATGAGCATCTGAGCTCACCCATTTCAATGTTTTAATTTTTCCCAGAATGTGAAGAAGTACTTTTTGAATGACCTGCAGGGAATGTATTTGGGGATATGAAGACAATATGTGTTGTAGTTTTTTTTAACTTTATGAAGTAATGTAAGACTTATGAATATATCTTGTGTTTCCAAGCCTACTAAACTAATCGGTCATTCGAGACTTGATCTTTTGTGATCATGCCAATGTCATGTAATAATGCACCGAACTAGGTTACTGTGGTCGTGGAGTTACATGTATTAACATAATAAACATAATAATTTTATAAAAAAAATTTATCAACAAGAATAAAAATATTAACATCATTTAAAATGTTAATCCCTGAAAATTTGATATTTACTAATAAAATTTATTAATTAAATGAAAAGAAACCATGTCACTTGGTTTCTTACCACTAATTTTTATTACTATAGATGTTCAATAAACACAAATAAAATAAATATAAGAATCATTATGATTTATTTTGTAAACTTATTCATGTATATTATCATTTATAATATTCATTAAAAACAATTCTCATCATTTTTTAGATTAGTGAAATCACTTTTTCTCAATTATTTATTAATATAATTACCTAATTTGAACATGTATAATATATTTAAAATCATATACCATAATTTTATATCAATCAAATAATTTATATAAAAATTTATATTCAATAAAATATAACATATATTGATAAACTATGATCTAATTTCACTCTATATGGGTTTTGGTTCGTTTTTGTTCAAATAAAATTGATAACAATTTTTTTAATAAGTACATTATATAATATCTCTATACCAATATAATAATAATGATTTTATTAATATATTATCAAAAAAATATTCGTTATCTTATAGACATCTATAGTTAGAATTTATAGCATTGTCTATGAATGTGATTGAAAAAACCCATACATTATAAAGAAATCACTTGGTTATTGAGTATGGTTAAATATGTGTTTATTAGGAAATAATATCATTATTACAGATTAGTAATTATATTATATGAAATATTTTATCATTTTCAAAAATATATTCTTTTTTATATAATTTATTAAAATATATTTGATTAATGAAAAATGATTCATCATGAAACCGGTAATATGGACATATAAATGATTAATGTTATCATTTATCAAAATATCAGAGACAATGAAGGTTTATATTAAATTTAATTTTTTATATTGTATTTATATGATATATATCACATTATTTCATATTTATAACAATTAAGACCATCCTTTACATGTAGTTAAAAACATAATGTCACTTCGTGGAGGCTGTAGTCTGCATAACTCCCTCACAATGTTCTTTTAATTTTCTATATATAGGAAAATGAATAAATATCAGTTATAAAAAATGTGATAATATATAAGTGTAATAATTACTAATTATTCATAATATTATTACGTTTATAATATATTTTTAGGTTTATGATAATGAAATATTATTAATAAGATGATTATACCTAAGTGGGTAAATTTATTTTTTTATTAGAAGTTACTATGAAATTGATGGGATTGTTATAGATATTATTGAATATTTGATTATTTTTCATTAATATGGTTTTATTCATATTTATATGATATATATTTATAGAGGAATTCAAATAATAGTTTTGTGTTTGAAAGGGTGTAATGAATTCTCTTTAATAAGAGAGGAAAGTGAACTTTTGGAAACAAACATTGTAATTGAATAATTACATTAAACTATTCCATTTTCAATTGACAAAAATATAAGGAATTGTTGATATTGGCATGAATTTGGATCCATAAATACACAAAAATGTGTTTAAATTTTTTTAAACAAGTTATTCGGTTTTTGCCATTATGTTTTTAAATTTTACCTTTCTTACTTTTAAACTATATAAATAGTGTTTATATATTTTAATTTTATATTTCATTAATCAAAAAAATTGAAATGTATTAGAGATATAGAACTAACTTTTATATATTATAATTCAAATAAATTTAAATGTATTAAAAATTTGATTTTAATGTATAAATGATATTTTTTACAAAAGTAATTTTTGAAACAAAATAACCATTTGATATTTATTAGTTCTTAATTTTATTTTATTATTTACTCCAAAATGAATTAGTTTTAATATATATATTTATGTGTTAAAAATAATATTATATTAATTATTTAATGGATAAATATTTAATTAATTTGATACACATTCTTTGATAATAGAATAATTTTAATGTAATTATGTGTCTATTATCATGATAATTAGCAGTAATCGTAAAAGTTTATTTTTTGCACTAGAAAATTAAATCAGTCGTATTGAAAAATATTAATCATAGTACTTATTGTATCATAATAATTTTATAAAATCAAAAAATAAATTTTTATTAAATTTAATTTAAATGATAGTGTTTGTAATGCGTAAAACAGTTTTTCGAAACAAAATTCATTTAAAAAAAGACTTATGATAAAGATATAATATATAATTACATGGATTCAAATGAATTATGAAAAATTATAATCCATACAAGGGTATTTTATTGATAATCAAATACAAAAATTAAACTTCATTTTATCATGTTATAATTAATTAAATAAAAAAGTCAATAAATAGTTTTCATTCAATTGTTAAATTTATTATAAAAATAATTAAAATTGGTACAAATATTCAATGTTGTATTTCAAATAAAATTATTAAATTTTATAATTAAAAACTTTATGGAAAATTCTTTTAGAACAAATAATGTATTAATATAACTAAAATAATTAATAATTTAATTATTTGAATACTATTAAAAAAATTTAATTATTTAAGAGTTTTTTTGTATATTTGAAGGGATTTTTTAGAGGAAATAATCAAAATTAATTTACAAATTATAATTAATATTTTTTAATATGGATTCCTAAAATAAAAAATATTTCATAATTAAAAAGTAATTTATTGATAATAATCTTTTCAAAATTATCTGATAATAATTATATACATTCTAAACAAAATAACTGCTAATTGTTTACCATCTTGGGGTTGATTATATATTTATTCTAATAACATTCACTATCTGGTTGATTTTGTTTCTATTAGGTGTATTGTGTGACATATGATATAGTCCGTAGAATGTATTTTAATTGATCTATAATTTCAGTTAACTACAACACATGTGTTGTATCCTCATTTTATTTTCTTCCCAAAGTGATGTAAATCATAGGTCATTGACTACAGATTTATTGGGAACTCATGAAGGGTATTTAGATATGATTTATGTGTCATATGACCCTATATTTTATAAATATGTTATTTTTAACTCTCTCAATCTCTTTATTGAGAGATGTTTGAGTAATTCATCATTGTTTGTTTGGGTAATGATAGTGTACCTTAAGTAGGTGTTCTCGTTATTTGGGCAAATTAATTTAGTGAATATTGTATTTGGTCAAAGTGAGTATCAAATCTATTCTATATATATGTGTGACCCATATGGATCATAATTTATGGGTAATAACAAATATAGAATGTTTCCCACATGATTTAAGAGTGGTAATTAAATTTTTATAAAATAAATTCATGGAATTCCTATACAGATGTATAGATTTGAATCTTTTGGCCCAACTAGTTATATTTTCTCCACTACATGCTCTTGGAATTTAATCATTAGTTGGAATCCCATTCATTTTAGATAAGGAATCAAACATCTTAAGGTTTGGGAATATCTAAAGTGATGTTTTTATGGTATAAATGGCTTCCACAATGGTAGAAGTTGTGGTTTTAATAACAAAGTATAATAGCATTTCCCATTGGATCATATATTTAATGAATCCATTGTTATACAAGGTTATTAATATCAATAGGAATATCTAATATGAGTTCAACAGATCTAAGTTCTATATTTTTTTATATATAATGGGTATTAATATTTCAAACAAATATGGGTTAATAATATAGAAAATGAGAAGGTACAACCACCATCAACCTATGATTTGATAAAAATACCCCCCCAATGAATGATGTTTGACCCCCCATGATAGTATTTTGTTTGAGGATACTTTTCATCCCCAATATGGAACTGGACCAAATGACATAGAACATTTTCACTCACCCTCTAATTTAATGGATATAGTTATGGTATATGATATGAATTCTCTATATATAATTAATTTGGTTGAAGTCATATCCAAATTTTTATAATGTCAGCAGATGTGTACACCTATTTTGGAGGATGAGAATCTAGGTACTTGTAATATGATCGAACAAGAGTTGGTGTCTCCTCATTTCCAAAACAAATAAATGAATGAAATCTTGAATGGAAAGGTTTTTATTCCCCCCGCACTTGGTATAACTCATCTTGACATAAAACTAGAGTACTCAACAAATAATCACTAGGAATCTAATATGTATCTCGAGTCAGACTAATTTTTGAAATCAATAAAGACTCAATTTTATATTATATTTTATCCCACAAATTTTATAATAATGTTAATTATAATACATATGGGAAATGATTATAGCAACATCATGTAGAATATACAACATATCGAATATATCACTTTGAGGGCTTCACGTCTTAGCCAGAAGGGTATTATCAATTTATACAAGTTCACTTTGTGAAGGAATCCAGGAACAAAAAATATAGAGACACAATGATGGATCTTATGTACTTCCTAAATAAACTCACCCACGTATTTAGAACTTTAGGATGATAATACATAGTTCCAACATCCCCGGATGATAATAATATTTGGAGAATATCTCTTGAGTTGTGGGATGGAAATACGGTTTATAAAAATGATATAAAAAAGTAAAAGAAAATGTAAATAAATCAGGAATCGGTATGAAAGAGTAAACATGGTCTCAATATAGAGGCATCTCATCCATCAATCATTGAATAGTTTTTATTGGAATGTCAATAGATTGTGACTTTTCACACTATCAAAGCACTTAAACAATTTGTTATGAATAAAATCAATTTTTTAATGGTTTTGATGAATATAAAATTTCTTTTAAAAAACATGAATATCTTAATATGGGTATTGGTTGGACAGTTTTTTATATCAAACACCACCATTAATGATAATTAGTGAGTCTATGAGTTCTCAATAATGATATCATTTCCCATCAAGATTGCAGAAACATCTATTAATCAATCATAGTCTCTATTAGTTAAAACAAGAGCTCAATATACAGTTAATTATTATATTCCACCCTCACATATAAAAAATATAGATATATTTATAGAGGAATGATAAAAATATGTTACAAGATGTATAAAAATGAATTATTCTTGGTTAATTTAACATGAGTTTTAATCCATATGAAAAAATAGATCAGAATTTAGTTGGTTTATAAAATTTTAATTTTTCTATTTTTTTAATAAATAAAGCCATTTTATGTCCATATCATTTTATATGACTTAATCCTGTCTATATACATCATAAATGGGAGGCATGATAGAAAATATGATAGATTCTCCATCCATGATGATGAAAGGAATGAGGATATGGATGTCTCTCAAATATTTCTCCATAAAATCTATTCTAATCAAAATTACATTTTGGATGTCAATTTTTAATAGTATGATAAATTAAACCCCACCCATTAAAATTAAAAAAAAATTCTTGTTATACCTGGATGTAGGGAAGTGAACATAAATTCTGGAAAAATAGATTTGATATATGCACACTATATAATTTTTCAACCAAACTAAAAAACAAAACATAATGCTATATCAGTTGAGAAAAGACTTATTCTGTAGACATGATGATGAAAATATAGATAATAAACACCAACTTTTACACTAGTAAAAAATAACAGAAATCTAAATGTACCATATCTAGATGATATTCAAGGTATTTCTAAACGTGATGCATTTATTTCTGTTATGGATAATTTTTTCACATTTAAGTTAAATGAAAATAGGTAAATAATGGAGATTGAAACTACAAAAATTTTCACTACATGAATAAGGAGGCGGTTTACATGAAATTTGACAGTGCCCTCATTATTTGTATACTAATTCTTATATAGAAAATTACATTTATGATGATGTAACTAGATACATTGATGATTTATTATAAACTGAGGGGGTTAAAAATATTTATAATATTTTCTATAATATTATCTTGATAAATTAAAACCAACCAAATAGAATTACATTTAAATCCTCAAATGAGGAGGAAATCAGAGTAGCCACTTTTTCAATGAAAATGTATTATTTTTTAGATATTAATAGATATACATATTAATTTTGGTTTTTAATTCGGTTTCAATGATTAAAGAGGTCCCCAATTCATGGGAGGATTTATTCATCCATGAAACCAAGAAATATGGAGTCAAATATAACACCACATCAAAAAGAGATAATGAAATATAATGGTTTGGATATTAGGTATTTTAGGCAAGATTCTATTGTGTGAAATATATCAAAAAACATATGTAATGTTATTAAATGAAACATGGGAGATATTTTTATGGACATCAAAACTCAAAATCAAAATTTTTTCCCTAGAAAGAGTATTCAAATTTTACTTTTTACTGCCTCAAAATGAGTCACCATCATGAGGAATATAGTGAAATGTAAAAATAATACCCTAAAATATGTCATATCAAAAGCATGTGACATTATAAAATGGGGGATCATTCATTAAATTATGAGAAAACATTTCTTCCCCAATTCCTTAATCAGTTTTCTCAATATCATTCTCAAATGATTAATTCTTTTTATACATACCAATGGGTCCCCTAGAGTATTCTTTTAATACTCTTGTAGGGTCCAGTAAAGTGACTCCTAATCTAGTATTCTCATTTCTATTATAGATTAGAATGTATGTCTATCACTCAATTAAATTATTTAGGTTGGTCTATAATATATGATTCCACTAAAAAATATTAGGAATTCCCAATATAAAGTATAGAGCAATGAATAATATAAGGGATACTTGTGCATTGAACTTATACATTGATCCTTTTTCTCTTTGAGTGAACCACCTTGAACATGAAACAAAACTAGACCAGGTCCTCAAGATCATATGAAATATCCCTTAAAATATTATTTAGATCATGTGAAGTCCCCTAGACAAGTTAGAGCAAGTAACATGGAACCCCAGGCATGCCTTCCATGTCATGAGAAGCTCTTCGTATTCGCTATCCATGTCTTGTGAATGTCCTATAGACTTGTCGCCTAGATTACATGATTATATAAGTTTATTTCATTTGTGTCACATGGTCACAAAAATGTATTATAGGTGGATATTTAGATTCCCAATGGGAATGAAATCCATGACTCATCATGACACTAAACATGTCAGACTGGTTATGCACCACAATCTGAAACTTTTTGTGTTGAATATCACAATACCCTACAAGAGTTTTAGCCTGATCACATGATGAAACCATTGATGTTAGCGGGATCAAGTGATTCCATCTAAATATATCACATAAGATCAGCTGATAATACTAGGAAAATCCATACATGTCTTATTATGCCCTCTAGATATGTTTTTTGTGGTCATGCGATAGATTCTAGTACCAGTCATGTAGGACGTGTGACATATTCTAAAAAATTTATCTGTGATCATGTGAAAACCATGATACATTTTATATAGGATATGAGACATCATTTAGAAATGTCAACTAAATCATGATATTTCCATAATACATGTCAGGAATACATTATCTATAATTTCAAGTAGACAATCAAGGCATGTCGCACAAAAAATGGACACATGTTAGCTAGACAAGCATGCAGTGTCATAAGGGAGTATTTTTACTTGATCACCATGTCCATCCTCATGGTATAATTCAGAATTAATGACATAATATGATATCTCTCAATTATAATGGATAACTGATTGTGTATTTACTAACCAATGAAATATGAGAACTCTGATTCCTTCTCTATCCATCATACAGATGATTCCTCTCTAAGACACAAGATCTATATCAACAATCCAACGGGATGTCCCAATACATATGTTACACCCCGAGATTTTATGAAAAATATTATTTTTAATTTCATTAATGTCTTGTGTTTTACGCTACACCAAAAGGAGCTTGCACAACACACATCTCTGACTTGGCTTGCGTTACACGCAATCACGACCTTCCACGATAGCGTGTGTTGTATGCAATACTGAGTTTCGCTAAAAAACCATATGTTATATGAACTACCCATTATGAATAGTATCAACTACATTTTGAATTTTATAACATTATTATTCATCTTACACATTTTCTAGAACATGGTATGAGAACAAAATCCATTTTTTGAGTAAAATAAGTAATTTTCAAAAAAAAAACGTAGTTTTGCCTCCTTTTGATGGCACACCCACTTTAAATCTTGTTTTTGACTTGTCTATAAGTTCAATTTGACAAAATAAAATTCTTATTTGGAACCAGGATATAAAAATTTACGTTGGATAAATTTTTCATATTATTCTGATAACTTTCATAATTTAATGAATAGTAAAAACACACTATATTTTAATTAAAAACAACTTTTTTCATCGCAATAATTTATATTCTTAGATTATCTTTTTAGTTGGGTTTAAAGTGTAATTAGAATATATTTTTACCATTTAATCCAATTTTTTTTCATTATAATTAATTTCACTTTGAAATTGGATATAAACAAGTATCAATCTGTTGATTGTTTTTGTTTCTTAAAAGCACGCAATTTGTTTTGATAACAGGAATTAAATTTAAAATTAATTAATGCCACTTATATGTTATGTATTTGAAAAAATAGACATCAATTTTGAATTTGGAATATCAAATAATTATTAGGCTGAATTTTTGGTATTTTTCTTAAAACATCAATTTTCGATGAATAGTGAAACAACTTAGTGGTAATTAAAAAAACTGACTTTTTTTAATTTAAATTAAATTTTACCACTTCTGTGAATTGATTTTAAAAATTCCGAGAGACACAGTTAATATCAAGGACTAAAATGTGGTTCAATAAGATGAAAATAATTTTTCCTGAGTAGTAACTTTTTACTTTTATTTACCACGGTTAAAAGTAAATAGGATAATTAAGGGTAAAAATGATATTATTATTACACTAAAACATGTCCTAATTCTATTTGATAAGTTTAATTCGACCAAAAATAACCTTAGGAATATAATATGATCATTTAGGCCCACTTGGATTAGATTAGGACACTTATTATTAATTTATTTAAAGAAGGGTTAAAATAGTTAAAATCAAAGTTTAATAAGTAAATAATTTTTAATAAAGGGTTATACATAAGATAAATTCTACTATAAATATTCAGTAGAAAGCTAAAACTATTTCTTACATAACTGTATTTTATTTGTAATTTGTAGACATTAAATAATGTAATTTATTTATGACACAATGACAATGCAGTAATTATCTTATTAATGAAATATTGACATAATTCATGTTATAAATACCCAAATATATGAATTTTAGACTTTTTATTAATTAAAATTATTTTATATGTTAACATGACATGTTATTATTTATTTAATTAACTTTTTTAGAAATAATCATTCTGTTATAAGTTTGACAAAAATCAATTACCAAATATAGTCAAAATTGACATATAATAGTTTTTAAAACAAATATTATATTATTAATTGTTATTATATTCCAAAAAATCTAAGGATCGTCCATGATACTTATATCATGATAGGTGTATCAGTAATGGACCACTTGGGGGTCTCTTGGATGTATATGGTATTTTTATTAACTATATAATATAAAACATACAAAGTGACATGGTAAATGTCAATCTAATTAACTAAGAGTTAAAACTAAACGATAACGTTAATATAATGACCTAAACTTGTCTAAATTATATTGGATGAGATTATTTCGACCCATACCCACCTTAGCTTCAAAATAAATCAATTTAGAGCTATTAAAAACTAAATATGACTTTATCATAAAATAATATTTTTAGTTTTTCCAAAGGTGCCTCTCTCCTCCCTTATAAAAGGGCACATCCTCCCTCTCTTCCTCACACCACATTGAGCCTTCATGCTCGAAAAAACCCTAACAAATTATATTTTACACTTCCATAGAAACATCCTAGAGGTTCTGTTATTCTTCAATGACCAATTTTAGTGCCCTAAGAGGAGGTCTCAAAGAGGTGCTTCAAAGAAGAGGTAATGTCCGTTACCGATTCTTTCAACTCTATTTATTCTTCCACATCTTCGTATTTAGTTGTTTCATTATGAATTAATAACATCTGCATAACTAATATACTGATATGTTATTATATGTATGAAACAACCCTGTTTCACCATCTATTCATCTTACGGAAAACGAAATCACCACGCTTGCGTACGTATAGAATACCGTCTCCACGTCGTGGTGAAATCTGTTTTTCCACCAACACCTTACTTGGATGGGTATAATGGTGTAAAGAATGACTATATATGTTTTTTATAACATAATAATAATTCTGATATATTATAAAATCCACTCCAATTCTATTCAATAATTATGAGAATGATATCATCACTCGTGCATACGTACAGACTACCGTCTCCACGACGCGATGAGATTCATTATCCATGTTAACCATATATGAATGATCATAATGTTTATATAATGAATAATAATGAAATATATGAAATAATAATTCTACTGGATTTAGGTATATATATATATGTATGTCATCTATTTAGTTTCATTCAATTCAATAAAGAAAAGAAAACAACGTTCATGCGTACGTACGACCTACCGTCTCCATGAACGGTGTATTTCATTTCTTTTATCGATCTATAATATATATATGTATATGATGAATATATATTATATATAAATCATGTTTTAAATTATGGAATTATTCAAATCAGGATATAAGTAATAATATCAAGAAGGAAAAGTCAAAACACATACGATAAATGAAATGATTTTACCAAAAACGCTGCTTTAACATGGAATTTACAAACCAACGGGTAATATAAAGTCATAAGTGAAACATATATGATATCATAAAAATGAATATGATTATGTAATAAGTCAATGAAATTATTTGAATCATTATACAGGAGGTTCGGATACGTACAAAGCATATCAGACCTGAGGTAAGGGATAATTTTTCAAATCTCATTTTTATCCGACATTGCTTATTCGTAAGTATTTACTGTGGTTATTGCTATAATCCATGTCCATGTTTTATAAAATTGTATTAGTGTATTTTTAAAGTCCTTTTTACCCATTTTAACTTTTACCCCTTCTTATGGAAGGAATTTTCTTTTATTTACCCTACAAGGTACTTTTTTGACTTTTCCGACAAAAGTATGAGAAGAATGTTTTTTTAACGTATACGGCATGAAAGGATTTTTACGGTTTTATAAAGCCTTATTTTAAGGAAGCTTCCTCCAAAATATTTAATGAATATTTTAAACAAAATCTTTTTCTTTTAAAATTTCATTTGTGAAAATAAAATGATTTTGAAGAAGAAATGATATTTTCCTCAAGAATTCATTTCATGTGTTTTATCAAAACCATTTTTCATCTAAGATGAAATTATATCATATGTGTATGTTTCAAGTATAATGTCTCTATGATTTACATGGATTCACTTTACTTATTATGAAATGGTATCCATTTCTTTTAAATGGATTATGTAATGATGGGATGATGTTTATGAAACCCATTTTATTTATTGGGTTATTATGAATGATGTATGTTTATTTTGTGGAACAAGTAAGAATGATTTCATTATGAGATGGGTGGGACCTATATCTCCCTCAAATGCATTGGGTAAAGATTTATATCTCATGAGATAAACATGGATGGAATGGAAAGTTAAACCGGTTCAGTAATACAGTACTAGAATGAGGAGTGAGCTCGATTTAGAAAGGGACTTTTTCCACTAATATGGTCTTGGCAGAAATGCCTTGGCTACTATAGAAATCATATCATGTGCTTAATGTTTTTCCACAATTACATGTTTAATTCCCATGCTATTTTATCATGATTAATGTTTCTTTATAATCTATGCCTTATGCACTTCCATGATTTATGTCATTGCTCAAGATTATGATGTTTAAATATTATCTTCATGTTTTGAAGATCAAATGTATATGATTTGTTTTATTTTATCCATGATTACCCTTACTGAGAATTTGAGCTCACCCTTTATGTGTTTTCTTTTCCCCAGGATTTAAAGAAATGTTTTAGGTAAGAAAACAAAAAGGGGAAGATCTTATGGGAGATGTTGAAGATCTTTCACAACTATTAGAAGATTATATTCCAAGTTTCCAAAGACACTAATCTATTATGATCCTTGTGTGTCTGTTTTTGTTATGTATTAAGTATTCCGCTAAAGTAATGTAATGTCCATTTACATCAAGCTTCAGGTCTCTAAAGTTGGTATCAGAGGAAAGGCTTAGTCAACCTTTGGAAACTAGGATGCGAAAACATTAGTGAGATCCTTAGAGATATTTATAAGGAATGTCTAGGAATGGACCTAAGGATAAGTATACATATAGGATATAGTACTAGAACTATGGTAACGATCTTAGAATTTAACCTAATATGTTAGATATTGAGGGTTCTCTCCCTTTACTCTGTTGTTTTCCCTAGCATGATTTTTTTTCTCACACTATTTTTTTTGGGTTTTAGAAAATGGCTGGAAACAGGAAGATTCATGATAATGGAGGATATGATGGACAATGGAATGATATTCTTCATGAGAAACCAAATGAAACGGTATTTGGAAGTCCAAACATCGTTATTATGCCTAATCAGAAATCTCATAATATGATCAATAATCTCAACTTTGGTATGTTTCCAAATTCGGATAATAAGAGAAAGATGGAGTTTCATGATGATCATAGAGGAATGAAAGTTCAATTTAACTCATGTAAATCTTGTGGGAAGAGGCATCATGGAGGTTATTTCAAAGGAACCGTACGATTCTTTAGGTGTGGAAAATAAGGAAACAAAGCCAGTAAGTGAAAAGGAAAAGGTTCAGTTAACACCATGGATGAGGATAATGGTATTGCTACAACATCAACAATGTATAAATATTTTAAATTTGGAATGTATGGGAATTATGCAAACCAATTCCCTAAGGGAAAGTCTCATGAAGAGAATCAGTACGGTTGTATGGGTAGTATTTATGTTGACGATGATGAAGAGACTACAAATTATATGTGAGATGAAATAATTGTTGAAGCTCGGTCAATGGTTTAAGAAGGTAGTGGAATGATTACATTTTTTCCAAGTGTAATGTTGTATAATTAATCTCATGGTACTATGGAATAAAGAGACATCTAAGGATTTTTACACTATTATCTTTCCATAAGTTTTGAAAGTGTATGATTAATGGTACCAGTAACCATGAAAGGTTATTTAGATATTTTTGGAAAGTAGATGACATCCGCATAATGAAGGGATAAGGAAAAAATTAAATGTTTGATAGTATTCATGAGCTCATGACTGATATAAGGAGAATGTTATATCATGGTTTGCGTATATAGAATTTTTGGATTTTGGTATGTGGAAAGAGTTAAATTTTGACATAATTCATGTTTTCACTAAGGTTTAATGGGTATTAATTTTTCAAGTGAATACATGATTAAGGTATTCACATGATTGGAATGTGACCAACAAGATAAATGGGGGATAAATGATGGTATTCACATGCTTGGTTGATGACATTTCAAGTAATCGTTTTCTTTATACTATGAGATTGGACTGAAGTATTTTAGATAAGCCTAAAGATTGGAATGGATTATGTTGGACATAAGTTAGTATTGTCTATGGATAGAACGTTTTTTGATATTATTGGTGGGATGTTATATTAATGTAGTTTTAGAAAAAGGACAACCTGCAGGACAGGTGACAGCCCATCGCGTCGGACAAGGCTGTGGGAATCGAACCCACAACCGAAGTGCGACTGGCCTTTATCGCCAACCACTGGCCTACAGGAAGTCCCTGATTAGTAGAAACTAGTTTTATTATATTAAGCAGTATGATATATGATGTATAAGTCCATTTTAGGAACCATATATGATTAATCTCACTATAGATGGACTTATGTATTTTTGATAACTTTTATAACCTTTTGTTTGAGATAGATGGAATGACCCATCATTATATCACATGATCTGCTAACACATCACTAATAAAAAATTAAACTTCATTTGTTTAAGAGATGAAGTGTAATTTGTCCAAAGAACGACCAACGGTGAGACTGTACCAAAATCACGAAAGTATTTCTTCGAATTCCAATTTCATCAAATTTAGTGAAATGATCTTGAAAACAAAATTTTTTTCCTAGTTCCCTTATATCCGATGAATCATATGGTACCTTAGATCATCACAAATCTATGGCTTTGTGATTGATGGATTTTTCATAGCCATGTTCTCTACCACTCTCCATCAGAACTTGATGGTTAGATTTTTCTTCTATATCCATATTTTCACCTATGTTCTCCTACGTGGAAACCGAGTGATGAGTTAATTTGGGTAACCATTACATTTCATACATTAGTTTTTAAATCCAAGTTTTGTTATTCCTTTTTACGATGTGGGTTTCTATTAAAAAAACTTTTGAGTAGTAAACCATTTATAACCCTAACGAATTTTGAGGGAAAAATACATTTTAAGGGGGGTAGAATGTAACATCCTGAGATTTTCTGAAAAATATTATTTTTAATTTCATTAATGTCTTGTGTTGTACGCTACACCAAAAGGATCTTTCACAACAGGCATCCCTGACTTGGCTTGCATTACACGCAATCAGAACCTTCCACGATAGCGCGTGTTGTATGCAATACTGAGTTTCACTAAACAACAATATGTTATATGAACTACCCGTTATGAATAGTATCAACTAAATTTTGAATTTTATAACATTATTATTCATCTTACACATTTTCTAGAACATTGTATGAGAAAAAAAAATCAATTTTTCGAGTAAAATAAGTAATTTTCAAAAAATGTAGTTTTGTCGCCTTTTGATGGCGCACCCACTTTAAATCTTGTTTTTGAATTTCCTATAAGTTAAATTTGACTAAATAAAATTCTTCTTTGGAATCAGGATATAAAAATTTACTTTGAATAAATTTTTACATGTTATTCTGATAACTTTCATATTTTAATGAATAGTAAAAACACGCTATATTTTAATTAAAAACAACTTTTTTCATCACAATAATTTATATGGTTAGATTATCTTTTTAATTTAGTTTAATGTTTAATTAGAATAAATTTTTACCATTTAATCCAATTTCGTTCATTGGAATTAATTTCACTTTGAAATTGGATATAAACAAGTATCAATCTTTTGATTGTTTTTGTTTCTTAAAAACAAGTTATTTGTTTTGATAGTAGGAATTAAATTTAAAATTAATTAATGCCACTTATATGTTATGAATTTGGAAAAATAGACATAAATTTTGAATTTGGAATATCAAATAATTCTTAGGCTGATTTTTTGTTTTTTTTTTCGGAAAAACTTCAATTTTTGATGAATAGTGAAACCACATAGTGGTAATTAAAAAAACATACTTTTTTTAATTTAAATTAAATTTTACCACTTCTATGAATTGAATTTCAAAAATCCAAGAGACATGGTTAATATGAAGGACTAAAATGTGGTTCAATGAGATGAAAATAATTTTTGGTGAATAGTAACTTTTTTACTTTTATTTACCATGGTTAAAAGTAAATAGGTAATTAAGGGTAAAAATGATATTATTATTACCATAAAACATGTCCTAATTCTATTGGATAAGTGTAATTCTACCAAAAACAACCTTAGGAATATAATATGACCATTTAGGCCCACTTGGATTAGATTAGGACATTTATAATTAATTTATTTAAATAAGGGTTAAAATAGTTAAAATCAAAGTGTAATAAGTAAATCATTTTTAATAAAGGGTTATAAATAAGATAAATTCGACAATAAATATTCCTTATAAATATAATACTATTTCCTACATAATTGTATTTTATTTTTAATTTTTAGACATTAAATAAATTAATTTATTTATGACACAATGATGATGCAGTAATTATCTTATTAATGAAATATTGACATAAGTGATGTTATAAATACCCTAATAAATGTAATTTGAGACTTTTAATGAATTAAAATAATTTTATATGTTAATATGACATGTTAGTATTGATTTAATTAAACTTTATCGAAATAATCAATCTATTATAATTTTCACAAAAATCAATTACCAAATAGTGTCAAAATTGACATAAAATAGTTTTTAAAACAAATATTATATTATTAATTGTTATTATATTTCTAAAAATCTAAGGTTCTGCCAAGATACTTATATAATGATAGTTGTATCATTAATGGACCACTTGGGAGGTCTCTTGGATGTATATGGTATGTTTATTAACTATATAATATAAAAATTCAAATTGACATGGTAAATGTCAATCTAATTAACTAAGAGTTAAAACTAAAAGATAAGGTTAATATAATGACCTAAACTTGCCAAAATTATATTGGATGAGATTATTTAGACCCATAAACACCTTATATTCTAACTAAATCAATTTGGAGCTACTAAAAACCGAATATGACATTATAATAAAATAATATTTTTAGTTTTTCCAAAGGTGACCCTCTCCTCCCTTATAAAAAGGTACCACCTCCCTCTCATCCTCACACCACTTGGAGACTTCAAGCTCGGCCAGCCCCTAAAAAATTCTCTTCTCCACTTCCATAGAAACATCCTAGAGGTTCTGGTCTTCTTCAAATACCAATTTTAGTGCCCTAAGAGGAGGTCTCAAAGAGGCGATTCAAAGAAGAGGTAATGTCCGTTACCGATTCTTTCAACTCAATTTCTTCTTCCACTTAATTTTCTTTAGTTGTTTAATTATGAAGTAATAACATCAGTATAACTCATATACTGATATGTTATTATAATTATGAAACAACCCTATTTCACTATCTATCCATCCTATGGAAAATGAAATCACCACACGTGCGTACGTTCGGAATACCGTCTCCACGCCGTGGTGAAATCTGTTTTTCCACCAACACCTTACATGGATGGGTATAATGTTGTAAAGAATAACTATATATGGTTATTATAAAATCATAATGATTCTGATATATTATACCATCCACTCCAATTCTATTCAATAATTATGGGAACAATATCATCGCTCGTGCGTACGTACGTACTACCGTCTCCATGACGCGATGAGATTCATTATCCATGTTAACCATACATGAATGATCATAAAGATTATATAATGAATAATAATGAAATATATGAAATAATAATTCTACTGGATTTATGTATATATATATGTATGTCATCTATTTAGTTTCATTCAATTCAATAAGGAAACAAACACAGCGTTCATGCGTACGTATGGCCTACCGTCTCCATGAACGGTGTATTTCATTCCCTTTATTGATCTATAATATATATATTTATATGATGAATATATATTATATATAAATAATGGTTTAAATTATGGAATTATGAAAATTATGATATAAGTAATAATATCAAGAACGACAAGTCGAAACACATATGATAAATGAAATGATTTTACCCAAAATGCTGCTTTAACATGGAATTTACAAAAAAGTGGTAATATAAAGTCATAAGTGAAAAATATATGATATCATAACAATGAATATGATTCTGTAATAAGTCAATGACATTATTTAAATCATTATTCAGGAGGATCGGATACGTACAAATCATATCAAACCAAAGGTAAGGGATAATTTTTCAAATCTCTTTTTTATCCGAGATTTCTTATTCGTAAGTATTTACTGGGGTTATTGATATAATCCAAGTCCATGTTTTATAAAAATGTATTCATGTATGTTTAAAGTCCTTTTTACCCATTTTGACTTTTAACCCTTGGTATGGATGTAATCTTCTTTTATTTTCCCTACAAGGTACTTTTTTTACTTTTCCGAAAAAAGTATGAGAAGAATGTTTTTTAACGTATACGACATGAAATGATTTTTACGGTCTTATAAAGCCTTATTTTCACGAGGATTCCACTGAAATATTTCATGACTATTTTCAACAATATCATTTTCTTTTAAAATTTCATTACATTTTGTGAAAAGATAATGATTTTGAAGAAGAAAGAATATTTTCCTCAAGAATTCATTTCATGTGTTTTATCAAAACCATTTTTCATCTAAGATGAAATTATTTCATATGTGTATGTTTCAAGTATAATGTCTCTATAATTTACATGGTTTCACTTTACTTATTATGAAATTATATTCATTTTTTACATGGATTATTTAATGATGGGATGATGTTTATGAAACCCATTTTATTTATTGGGTTATTATGAATGATGAATGTTTATTTTGTGGAACAAGTAAGAATGATTTAATTATGATATGGATGGGACCTTTATCTCCATCCAATTCATTGGGTAAATATTTATATCTCATGAGATATACATGGATGGAATGACACGTTAAACCGGTTCAGTAATACAGGACTTGAACGAGGAGTGAACTCGATTCAGAAAGGGACTTTGTCCACTAAGATGGTCTTGGAAGCAATTCCTTGGCTACTATGGAAATAATAACATGTGTTTAATGGTTTCCCACAATTACATGTTTAATTACCATGCTATTTTATCATGATTAATGTTTCTTTATGATTTATGCCTTACGTACTTCCATGATTTAGGTCATTGCTCAATATTCTGATATAAGATCTCATTATAAAATTCATTTACACCATCATATATATTTATTCTATAATATGGGGTTTCCTATTAAAATAATTAATGGGATTATTATTTCATTGTATGTAACCATAGAAAAAGTGATGATGTAAATTCTCAATCAATAACATATTTCATTATGTACCAATTCTTTTTTAATATATTTAGATACTAAAAACACTCATATTCTCCCCTTCATCTTTCTCTTAACATTTGGGAAATACATAAGAGAATTATAGATACAATCTATATCCAGACTCCTTGGATAATAAGTCATAGTGTTTTATTGATTAAATAAATGGATAGAATTCTGTTCATCAATCTCTTTTAGGATCTCTTTACGATGACTTTATTGAATCCATAGATCATTTTGGGTTTCGCAGATCAAATGGTTTATATTTTTGGTCGTGATAATTCCGTGGCTGTTGATATGGGATTGGATGGAAGAGGTTGATATACAGAATAGTTTATGTCCATTTGAGCAATCATAATCAATGAAGGTGGCTTATGTACCACTGTATTATTTTAATATTTATGTCAGGAATATTGATAATTTTTTATATTTTGATTGGAAATATCATGAATATGTTATGGGAATATCCTAGATTAATGTGATTTCAAAAGGGTCATTTTTAATGATGATCATGATATTTTTTAATTAAATTCTTCCAAAAGAGCAAGTTTAAAATGATATATTTTTCATAGAAAATAATTTTATATAGATTGTGGTTTTTTCATACATAGTGCTGTGAGTTTATATTTTGTTGTATGACGTACTATTGAAAAAAATTGTTTCCTCTTGATGACTAGAAATAGACAATTGCATATCACCCAAGGATGAATTGGTAAATGATTCATTTTCACTCTTTAATTTTGAGGATTGCCATTTTGTATGCATGTGTGTGAGAGCATGGGATATATAATTGGTATACCAAGGTGAATGTGAAATAGAATTTGGGCGGATTAATTTTGATAATTTTTTCCATAAAAAATTTTATATTGATAAAATATCTTGATATTATCACCCTATAATTTATATAAAACTGGTAACATATTTTTTCTTAGAGTAATGTGATGGGAGGTTATTGGGGAAATCATATTCGGTGATATAGTCAACCCCTTATTATAAACCATGTTGTGTTTTTATATTTCTTCATCTATGATACATGTAATGGGTCATTTTCACTAATAATCCTTTTGTAATCCTCAATTTTAGGGTTTAGTTTCTGAATTTAGAACAGGGGAGTCTCTGCATCTTATTTGAGGATGGTTCCACTTTGGTTCAAATGTCTATATATTTTTAATATTACCATTTCACATTGTTTCTTTTCCACAATTCCTATGATATAGTTCCCTTAATGGTATTATATCAATTTAAGTGAGTTACTCACTTAAATATTTTTTAATATATATGATTTTTTTATATTTATTGATAGGTTTTATATGTTATTTGGGATAATAATCCCATAAAATTATCTTATTCAATTGGAATTTAATGTCATCTATTGGTGTAATGGGAATGTATGTAATGGTATATGGAATTATTCCACATTTAAAGCTAATGAGGAGGTATTGGGAATTACAAATGATACACATTTTCTTTTACTATTGAATTGGTTTGGTAACAAGGTGATGATATTGTTATAACATGAAATTTATAGTATAAGGCGACAAATCTGACGTCTTTATACTACAATTCATGTTACCTTGGGGGTTTTCATACAATAGTGTTATAAGTAAATCTAGGAATATTTTTATACATTAATCACGGTTTTAATTCATTAGTGTTTCATATTAGAAATTATTTTATAGGAATCCCACTTTCAATACATTTTTATATATTGTTCAAATTATTTTTGAAAACAATTAGAAAATATATTTTTGAAATAATGGTAACAATTTTTCTTGATTATAGAATTGACAATTGTTTCTAATGTTATGGAATTTATTCTAGAAATCATTTACTAGATAGAATTTATCTAAATGGGGAATTTTGTGCTTATATAAAATGGATCTTAGATGATTACATAAAAACTTCTAGGATGTAGTTCTAAAAATATGGTTTCAACTAAGGAATAGGGGAACAAAGAACCTGTATTGAGTATTGTGCTAGCAATATAAGCTATTAAATAAGAAAATAAAAATGACGAGATGTGGAATGTGGATCATTTGGTGGACCTTTAAAGTAAGAATACAAAAATGTTTTGAGTGGATTATAACCCCAAAATAGAATATGGTTAGATAAACTGAATTAATGGAATCATCAATTTCTTTGGAACACTGATGATACTAAATATGAAGCTAGAAAAATATATGTTAAATTATAATGCATTTTTCAATAACCAATTATCTCCCCATACATTCAATATAGGGAAATAATATATTTTATAATCTTAAATGTGGAAAACATTTATATGATACTATACCAAGATTTGTTAATGATTTTAGTTCATTTTAAACTGTATTTAGCCTTTAATGTGTCTTTGAAAGCACATATCCTTAAGTCTAGATTGTGTCCAATTACATGATCCATGATTTGTGTTCCCTTTATAATAGCATATATGGAGATGGTTAATAATGAAATAGTGGATGAAGGGTATCTTGTTTTGAATCCTACTAGAGGTTGTCAATATATTCCGATGGATGAATGTTTTACCTAATATGGTGGAAATAAGAGAATTATGGAACTATACTATCATAGTTGTATAAGACCTTATAATTAGACTGTAGATTCAGTTAATCTTCTTATAAGATCTTGAATTCAACTATATTGTATTAAAAGTTTTTTCATTTATACAGATGAAGATAAAATATACCTAACCACCAAATAATTTCCACTACTAATGTAAGAGATTAAATATCAAGAATTATTGTCTTAAAAATCATAGATTTATGTGTAGAATGGGCTTCACTCAACTTCTAATACTTTATACTCATACATAATAGTAACATCATATTAGTTAACATTCAAAAACCCAAGTGGAGTATATAATTTCAAAAAACACTTTGGATCATGAACTGATTCCAAAGGAAGACAGAGAAATACTACCACATGTGATTGATTTTCATATGGTCTAGAACATTCTATATTCTAAGAAAAAAACATGTGTCTTTCTATTTTGAGTTACCATTCATATGAACATTACAATTTTTAATGTTTCATTTTATACTACTATTTCATATTATTTCCTTGATTATTCGAAGGTTAAATAATTGGGTCTACATAAAGAAATTATTCATTATATCATGAGTATAAATATGATGGATAATAACTTATATGAAGATGGATAAATACAAGAAGGGTCGTATTGTATTTTTAAAAACATAATAAATTATAAAAGTCACCTTGTGAATTTCTTATATGATAATTTTGTATTAAAAAATTCAATATATGAATCCATTCATTTAACCATCAATATGAGGAATTATAAATACTAGACGTAGAAGACCATATGAGAAGAGAATTACCAAACCTTAGTGTAATGGATGATCAATATTGGTTCTGACAATGATGGTTATGACACAATAACTACAAATCCTTATGTCAATTGAATTAGAAAATTTTTATTAATGATCAAACAAAATTTATATTTGATTCTACAAATGTTTGTGTCCATTGTCAATATGGTATTAAAAATAAGTCGAGCCTTAAATATATTCATGAAGTATCTACTTCTAATGATTTATAGTTAGTGCACATGGATTCATTTGGACATAAACAATCTCTATGTATTGGAGGAAAATAAAATGTATTTGTCTTGGATGATGATAATTATTGACACATATATGTGTATTTTCAATAATTGAAATATTAAGACTACATTTATTTCAAAAGAATTGTTACTAAAGATAAAAAATGACAATAGAATTCCCTATAAAAATATTTGTATTGATTATGGTGTAAAATGTAAAAATTCATAATTTAAAATATTTTCTCGTAATAAATTTATTACCCATAGATTTTCACCTCCTATAACTTTATAGACAAATGGTTTTACTGAATTAAAAATATAATTCTTTAAAAAATAAAAATAACCATGTAGTGTAAATACTCAATTACAAAAAAAAATTGTTCTGAACTGGTTAGTACTACTTGTTATTCTATAAATCGAGTTTTAATTCAATCCTCTATCAATAAAACTCTATGAGTTGAGGACAGGCTGAAAACAAACTTTTTCCTACATTATAGTATTTTGATGAAAAATATTCATAAAAAATTTGTTATATAACTTAAATAAATTCACAAACAAATCTGATGAAGGTATATAACTAGGTAGTACCGCTACTTCTTAAGAATATACAGTTTTTAGTAAAAATTCATACACTACTGAAGAAATTAGTTCTTGTTAAATTTGATAAAATTGATCATTTCTAAATAATCATAACCATAATCCAAATATTTATTTTCTAAAACTAATTTTCATCCTATTATAGATGATTCTTGTAATTACCAAAACACTCAACAAATAGTTTATGATGTATTTACTTTGGATGATATTATACCTTATGTTCAAGAAAACCTTTTAAAAAATCCAAGTCATTTGTTTCTAAGGAACCATCTTATTAAATGTAACAATGGTATTATCAATCAAAAATACAGGACAAGAATATACCTATGAAATTAAATAGAATATCTTTCATTTCATTCCCAATTGGATTCTAAAAAATCATTATGATATTTTATGTGATGATCATTAAATTAAGGCCATGCAAGATAAGATAAATGAAATAGAAAGTAACAATGTATGTATAAAAGAGTAAAGACCAAAAGAATAATCAACTATTAGAGTAAAATAGTTTTTTCGAAATAGCTGTGAAAAAATTTATTAATTATTATAAACAATACAATACTTATCACTAATGTTTATAGTATACAATAGGGAATAAATTATGGAGAAATCTTTTCTCTGGTAGCTTTAATCAAATCTATTTGTATTCTATTATCCTTTAAAACATTACCTAATATCAAAATTAGTCTAATGTATGTGAAGTGTTCTTTCCATAACATTTTTTAGAATTTAAGGTTTTTGTTGAAAAACCTCAATGTTTTGAAGATGAAAAACATTCAGAATATGTTTATAAACATACGAAGTCTTTTTATGGCCTTATTCTATCCCCTATAGATTTCGATGATAGATAAAAATTATTTGAGTTAGAAATAAATATGTTAAGGGAACTACTAATCCAAATTTTTTTATAAATAATGAAAAAAACATTATGATTATTCATATTGATATGTTTATTACAATATATTTATATTGACTAAAAAATCTATGACAGATTAATTTGTGAATATTATTAAATTTTAGTTTGAAATTATTTTGATGGGTGAGTTATTTATTTTTCTTGGTTTTCAAATATCTCAAAAACTAAATGGTAACAATATATCTATGCATAAGTTTATAAAATATCCTCATTAAATGTATGGATATAACAATACAAAAAATATTAATACATCAATTGGTACCTCTAATAAACTTGATATTAATTAATATAGACAAACTAATGATAATTTTTTTTGATGTATGAATTTATGTGATCTATACTTAAAAAATACTCACCTAGAGTTAGTTATATAACTTAACTTATTTGCAGGTTATCAAAAAAACCCAAATGAATCCTATGTAAAAGGTGTAAAATAAATTTTTCATTATCTAATGTGATCTATGTATTTATGAAATTTTTATTTTGTAGGAAATTATCATGAATTAAAAATATTTTGGGATGATGAGTTTTCAAGTTTTAGAATTGATAGAAAATGTACTTCTAGATATTTTCATTTCCTAAAAGATTAATTTTTATCTGATCCTAGTAAGAAGAAACAATTTATAGCACTATCCATTACAAAATCTAAATATATGGTTGCTAGACATTGTTATGTGGAAGTGTTGTGGATGGTATGAACACTCACTTTAAATGGCATGATTTAATCTAAAACTGAAATACTATGTGACAAAAAAAGTTCAATTTCGTTAACTAAAATCCCTACCCTCCACTCTAAAAAACACATAGATATTAAGAGTAATTTTTTTATGGATCACACACTTAAAGGAGGCATAATATTAAAATTTATCAGAATACAATAAAAACTTACTAACTTTTTATAAATCTATTATCTTTAGGTTTATTTGAATATAGTAAATAGATGATAAGAATTATCAACTTCATGTATTCATTCTGACGTTCTTGTTTTATAAATAATACCCTCTCTTTAAGGAACTCATTTCAAAATAATGAGTACATAAGATTTTTTATATTTTTTAAAACATTCCTCTGATAATAATTTTTACTATGTTTTTTTCATTCTTAAAATTTTTTGTACTACAAAATCTTCATACACAAATTTTTTATACTAAATATTTTTCATACTCAAAATTTTTCATACTTAATAATTTTCTTCATTTTTTACCCAATAAGAACTAATTACTAATAATGATAATAACTTAAAACTCTGATAGGTTAAAATTATTACTTTCTTTGTTTTAGACTTTTCATTTTTTTTATTTTTTTTATTTTTATTCATTCATATATTTGAAATTAAAAAACCTTTCTAAATGTCTTTTGAATTAACTAAACACGATAAAAATATTTCTTTAAATACCTTAATATTTCATTATTTTTTATAACATTCCTCTTCAAAGGTTTTACATTTATCATATCGAAATAAATTATTTTGAAATTATATAAATTTAATCCTTTCCCTTGACTACATATATAAAGGGGACCCACATGTGTGTCCCATAATGATCTTCTCTATTTTTATGCCCGAAGTTGCTTCAACCCTTTAAAGTCCTCTTCACGATCATCCCCGAATTTTAAAATAAATCATGTCATAATTGTCAGTATCATCACCAAATTCGACGCCTTTAAAGGATTATAGTAATATTTTAATTTATCCTGAATGGTTAGTACATAAAAAATATTATGATAAATATTATCCTTCCCTAAATAAATTATAAAGATTTAATGATGGGAATCGATGTTTATTTAGAATGATGATATGGATCAGGATTTGATATTTGATGATGAGGTTTGAAAATTTTAAACTTCTGTTGTGTTTCGCATGCGAAATGTGGAAAGCATGTTATCTTTTACAATTAATGTAAAGGATTATAATATTTTGATTTTGGATGATTTTAGCCTTGATGTTGTTCCCCCAAGAGGAGAGGTGTATTGTTCATCTAAAAAACATCCTGAAATCCATGAATATTTTTAAAAAAAATGATATTAGGATTCATTATTAAATATCATGAACTAAAAAATAATGCATTTAATATATCTCATGATAACCATATAAATTTGTTTGTAAATGTATGATTATTTAAAACCATGAAATGGTGGTAGGGTAACCCATAAGGTCACAAATATTTTAATTTAAGACTTCTTTGTTAACATGAGAAAAAGAAATCTGATGGATGGAATCTTTTTCACTACCAAAAATATCTTGATCCATTCTATAAAATCAACGATTATTATTTAACCATATATCTTATGATGTTTTATGAAGAAATGTATTGTGTCCTTAAAGATTACGATAAAATCACCATTTAAGAAATTAAATATTCCCTCTATTAGTGAGGATATGATCACAAGGTTGAAAAATCATTTTGATAATTAATCCAAAAAAATTTAAGCATAGCCGTCAAATAATGAGGATCATTATCGTGAGTACACATTAAGGCCAGCTAATCATGATGTTAAAAAAAAGGAGAGCTGAGTCCATTTCTCCAAAAATAACCAAGAAGAGGAAGAATGTTATTTATGTTGTGTTCGAAGATTGGATGAATAAAAAGAAATAAAAGTAGTAAAGAGATCCAAGTTTAGGTCTTGAACCTACAGAATCCCTAGTAATCAAATTTTATGGTGCAGATATACATACAAAAGAGAAAAAGAAAAATAAGAGGAAAAATATTGTATGTACATCTTTTTTTTATTGTTTTAGTATATATGCTGAATAAGTATCATCAAAACATTCCTCACCTTCTATCCAGATCGGTAGACAGAAGTCTAGTTCTAAAATTTTTCTTAATGAAACTGTGATGTCCAGTATGATTGTTCCCTATATTTATGTAACAGAAAAGGGCAAATAATTTTTTCAAGAAAAATATGGAGATGATTTAGATCAAGAAGTTTCAAATTATAATGGATATGCATATAAAAAATTTCTTTGAGATAAACATTACTTATGATCCTCAGATTCACATATACGGGGGTACATTCTCAAGATGTCCAAAATGAAAAATCAAGAAGTGTTGAAAAGAAAGAATCATATTCTACATAGTAAGATCAATCCCCTTCTAAAAAATAGTTAACAAAGCTAAAAAATCTAACAACAAAAAATATGATAAATTATATGGGAAAATAAAGATACTGATATAGAAATAGAATATAATCAAAGTGCAATAGTCGATAATAGTGGTTCTGGACCTCCAAAAAAAAATTGGTTTCAAAAGAACTGAATATGATCATAGCTCAGTGACAAGACTATATCTTTCATACCCTGAAAAGATGGGAGAAAAAAATTCCATACTTCCCAAGGAAAAAACTGAGGTATATTTGATTACTGAAAATCATAAACGGAAATAAGACTCAGTTAAAGCTTTAATAAAAATATTGATACATTTAGAGGTGTATATAAAAATATTTGAACAATGTGAAAATGGTCCTAGTAAAAGTTGCAATAATCTAATCAAATGTTCCCATTGTTATGGCAATGATATAAAAAATCATGATGATAATTTAAAAAAAGTAATGATACTTTTGAATGAAACTGATGGTGATTTTTATAATCTTTCTAATGACATGTCCAATAGGGTAAAATTACATGAGATGTTTAGAAATGAAACTGAAAATACACTCAATATTTCTCAAATTCACAAGCGATTTTGAAATCATTTGTAGCCTAAGATTTCAAGAAACATGGTCTAAAAGGATGAAATTGTTTATTTAATTATTCATAATGATTTTTAAGAGATATAATTAATGATAAGAATGACAATAATAATATTTTTTTTTATGAAAGGATTATGTATCAAGAATAAAAGAATCTTATATGAAGATGAATATATTGAAAAATGTTTGCATGAAAAAAAAACATGTTGATAAATATGAGATCCATCGTCAAAGTAATGATGTCACATAATGATTATTTTTTTCTCTAAAAAATTATTGTATCTTAACTATAATATTCATTAATTGATGGAATGGTATTTTATTTAAATGGTTAGTTAGTAATATTAATAATTATATTCATATGAGTTATAAACATAGGGGGGATATATAATTCCCCAAAATAAAATTGTATAAAATCTTAAGTGAAGCCAATAATTCACATTGATGATCTTCTTAGGTTTAGGGTTTTATATAATTATTCCATAACTATTACATAAAAATTAAAATATTACAATGTATACAATTATACTAACTATCCATTTTCAATAAGATAATACTCTTGAAATTAGATTATTTTCTTTATTGAATTATTGATAACATTTATCTTGAATTTTTCCATTTTTATCTTCATCCTTATACCCTGTGGAAAATATTTCAAAAAAAAAATCGATGAATATAAAATTCTTAGTAAATTATATAAAATAAAAAATGAAACCATTAATAAAGGAATATTTTAAACACATGATACCATTTTCACAAAATAATACTTATCACCCATAAAAATATATTTTTTAACGTACCTCATGAAATCATAATATTCATGAAAAACATCTTAGTAATTATAATTCATAAGGGTTAAATCTGGTTTACGTAACATACTTAAATATTATCTTTCAAATCTACATAGGGAGTAACCTTAATGGTTATATATGGATTTCCTATCCTAGTATATTCCCTAAATTTATTAGGATAATCTATATCTTTTAACTCTTTCTCATTATCCAATTCTTTGGAGACATATCCTTTGCTCAGACTCCAAGAGTTTATCACGGAACCACCCGTATACATAATAAATTCCTAAGAACCATAACATAATTATAACACATAAAACATGTATAAATGGAAAATACTATTTTAACATTTCTATCACAAGATATAGTTTAAATATATTAATATAATCAAACCATTAAATAATACATTTTCAATACCAAAAATACTTGTAATGGGAATATGGTGTTAATTTATCATTTAAAAATATTACGACTTTAGGGGAAGCCAAATATCCAATTATGGTCATGGTGGAAGAATTATTTTTGTCTTCATATAAATTTAAACAACATTTCTTTTATTATATAGTAAAACACAACATAAAAAAATACTCCTTTTATGAACATTTTTATGAAATTAAATTTCAAAGGGGTCGATTATACATCATATAGAAGAAGGTGGTGTATAAATCAAAATATCCCTCAATTAAAAAGAGATTTAGATAAATTCCTTTACCACGAGTCTGAATTTACTAATACATTTATTATATTCTTGAATAATACACATAGGTTAAATTATACTTTCATTGGATCCTATTTCATGTTTATTATTCCCTTTATATCACTTATTAATAATTTTATAACATTTACTTAATTATATAAGAAAGTGTTGGAATTTTTTTCAATATTCGGTACATGGGTTCAAAAATGAATTTGTTTTGATCAAAATTTTTCCATTTGGTCATACTTCCATCATTAATTTAATAATATTAACGATGTAATGGTAAATTCGTTAAATTAATTATACTTTTGAATCAAACCATTAATTAGGGTTATTAAAAATAAACAACATTGTAATCCTCGAGATGGTTGACCATATGTGTGCAAGAGTAATGTTTTAATTTTTCATTGATCTATATGGAAATAAGATAATAATTATTTTATCATTTTAGAATGATCATAAAATCATTACTATCATATAAAAATGATTGATTTTACAATTAGGCTTCCAAATGAAATTTGGAGCATAGATTTCTAGCCAAGTGAATATTTATTTCTAAGTATCCAATAAGTCCCTATCTATCCTCTATTAAAATAATTGTTTTTCTATACTATGAATAACCACATTAATATAACATTTCTCAAGAAACTAACTTTTTAATTCATTCCAACCAAGATAATCAATATCCACACATTCCTTGAAATTTTTAAAAATTGCCTACAATTTATCGGATTCTCCTTAAAAATGGAAAACAACATCACTATCCTTTCGATAATCTGATCACCCCAATACATAAAAAATATAATATAGTGATTTAATCCACCTTTTATAAAGTATGGTTATATATGATTCTATGAATAATGGTGATGTTGTCACCTGAAATAGTTTAGTTATGATTCAGACAATCTCAGGATTCTGATTTGGATAGTTTTTTCCTCTGGATGTAATCCCAGTATAGATGCATGTTTTACCTATGGAAAATCGTCCTTAATAGATATATCCTAGATAAAGAAACATGGTAATCTTTAAATTATACATCATTTTAATTGGACCATAAAGTAAAAATCATTTATATATATTATAATAATAATATCTTAATACATAAATTTATCTAAACTGTCCTCTAATACCATCAATATGGTCATAACCTTAAACATTACATAATATTGAGTTAATTGAATAATTCACATTGAGAATAAAAATCTCATTAAGGGGTTTTCAATAAGTAATGAAATCGTTTGTCCATGAATATTTTAAACTCATGAATTGTCTTTCACAAAATCAGACTTTTCACTAATAAAACATATTTAATTTAATATAATACATAAAATCAAAAGAATCCAGAAAAAATTTATATCAACCCTAAATCATAATTGTAACATGTGGCATCCTAACATATATATATTGTATCTTTCACATATATATAGGGACTTACCTTAATTGATAAATATTTAATACCCACCGAAATATATTCCCTAACTCTCTAAAGAGAAACCTGATCATTTTACTATTTCTCTTTACCCAAATAATTAGAGAGATATCATGGCTCACCCACCCTCAATTATCATGGAACCACAAATATACATAATAAATTCCCAAGAACCATAACGTAATAAAAACACATAAAACATTCATAATAGAAATATAAAAACTCCCTTATTCAATCAAAAAATATCATTTAAAGATATTTAAAAAATAAAAACATTCTTGAAATCTTTTCCAATACCAAAATACAGGAGAATGGAATACCATTTTTTGTCTTAAAAACAATATTTCATGTGGAGGAATCCCAATTTCAAATAATGGTCACAATAATTGAAAAGTTGTTTTCATTGTATAAGATTAAAAATATTTCATTTTTCCATTAGTAAAACTATTAGTATAAAAATATAAATTTTAAAAACCATTCAATTAAATTAAAATTCAAAGCTTTTCATTATAAACCATATAAAATAATTTGGTGTATAAAATCTAAATAAGCCTTTATAAAAGGAAATTTAGATGAAGTCCCTTACATTGTGTATGGCTTGACTCGTATGTTATTTATATTCCTAAATAAAAAAAATTAGGTTTATTAATTCTTACATGAGTAACCATTTCAGGTTTATTATTCCCTTTATATGACTTATTTATAATTATATTAAAATTTCATAATTCTTTAAGTTTCCATAAGATATTTTATCAATATTCGGTACTTGATTTCAAAATTGGGATTATATGATATAAATTTGACCATGTGGTCATAAATACATCATATCTAGAATAAAATCCATTAAAAATAATCAATTTAATAAATTAATTAATCTTTTTAATTATACCATTAATTCTGGATATGAAAAATGAACAATGCTATAATCATGGCAACGGTAGTTCCTATGTACGCATTAGTTATGTATACATTATTCATTGATCATTATAAAAATAATGTAATAATTATATAATCTTCACAAACTGATCATAAAATAAATAATATCATATTTACCATTTAAATATACTTATATATATCATACAAGTGTTATATTGAATAAAAACAAATCACATCGCTACGCGGAGGTGATAGTTCTCACGTACGCATGTAGGATGCTATAATTTTTTTGGGCATGGAATGTAAGAACATACATTATATATTATTATATTATAATGACTAATAATTCATTAATATCACATATTAAAATTAATTATACTGTTATAACTAGTCATTAGATATAATTATGATCAACAAATTATATCAGTTTGTGGAGGAAATAGTTCACACGTACACATGAGCTATTAATTCCTTTCCCATTTGATGTAAGTGGAGATGGATTTTTGTGATAATAATAACATAATAAAATCTAAGTATATTTAGGATATTGGAGTTATTATCTCATCAATGTTGGAGGATATTTGAAGGACGCGGAATAAGAAATAATATAGAAACACATGAATAAACACATTATATTTCTTTCTGATGATCACGTTTCATTACAACATAACATATCTAATAAGGGTTTAATTAATAAATAAATGCATAATGAAAGTGAGGAAGAATCTGGGAAGGGTTATGGTTATATCCTCTTAGAAATGTTTTTTTGAAGTGCATGGAATAGGGAAGAAGAGTACATTTTATAGGAGATGGAGGGGGCACTCTTAGATTTATTGAAATTATTAAATTAATATAAAATAAAATTATAGTACTAATTATTAAAAGGTGATCTAGTTATGGGATGGTGGTGGGTAAGTATAAATTCATCCAACATAAATTATACATGCCCTATAAATTTTTTTTAATAATTACATATTAATTTTAACACGTTTAACTCTTAATATTTTATTATGTAATTGACACTTTTAGATTTAAAATAACTATCATAACATTTCAAATGACAAATAAATGAGTCAATAATTACATTTTCAGACATACCACAACTATTTAGCTGATTCTAGGACTTTTATATATTTTAATTCATTTAGTAAAATATTTTATATTTTAAAATATGAATTATTTCAATTTTGACTGTATTCATTACATGAATTTTTGAAAAATCATAAAAAATTGATTGCTACGAAAAAATTAGTTTGAAATATCAATATCATGTTTAGTTGGTGAATAAATTTTTTATACATCTTACAATATTTAAATATATATTTATTTTAATATTATTAACATAATTTATTTGATTCTTCTTTTAATAAATCCAATACTACATCATCATTATGTCATAGTTAAATTTAAATATTTAATTTATAAAAATTATAAATAAATTACCATCATGTAGGTAATATTTTTAGATTTATAAATTCTATTTATAGTTGAAGATATCACTTATATAACACCATATTGAAATCGATTTAGTAATAAAGGACATGAGTATGTTGTCTTTGTTTTTAAGTTATGTAAAATGTCATTAATGACAAAATCACTTCCAAGTGGCTTCCAAAGGCCAAAATTTCTACCAATGTATTGTCTCAGTGGAAAATAACTCATCCAAAAATATTAGGAAATTTTTTAGGAAATTTTTTTATTATTATGATGTTAGTTTTACAATTAATTCCCTGATTTACCTTTAACTATGGTAAAAAAATACTACAATTAGTACTAAACAAAAGAATATTTTGATCCAATTAGATCACATTTTAAAACTAATTAATTTTTGTTATTTTCTAAAATTTAATTCACCAAAATGAAAATAATTAATTTTAGTATTAATCATGTTGACAGATTAAGGAAACACATTTTACAAGAAAAAAATCAAGTGTTCACAATGTTTTTATATACAATTTCAATTTGAAATTAATTCTAATGACCTTTATTAGATTAAATGATAAAACATAATTTAATTATACATTAAAACCAATTCAATGGATAACCTATCTATATAAATAAATGATATGAAAAGTACATTTGAATTAAAATGCAGTATTTTTCCACATTCATTAATAAATAAAAATTATAAAAAAATAGATATTCAACAAATGTATGATTTGATGTTCTACATCAATATTATAAGATTAAATTTTTATATAAAAATTTTAATCGTGTAAAAAATTATAATTAAAATGGTTTCACCATCAATAGGAAGCAAAACTACATATTAAAATTTTTAGTGTTTTTTATCCTTAAAATTGGATTTATTATTATTTATATCTCATAAAATTTATTAGAGGGAAGTATGAATATACGAAAAAATGTTTAGAAATTATATAGTTAGTTATTTTCATTCCCAGCAATACAATGGATATTTTTAACTACCATTTAAAATAATAACAATAATAATGTATTTTTTTAATTTTATAACATTGTCCAGAGTGAAATGTAAGATTTCAAGGAAACTCATTGTTTCCTATCTGGTGTGATGTCGAACAAATCATACCCTTTAATGTAAAATAAAATCTATTTATTAAATATTAATAGATACGAAAAAGTATTATTTTATAATTACATGGGATGTGACAATAAATATAATTTTCATTTCTGTATACGGTTCTCAATTTCTAATTAATTAATGTTCTATGGTTTGCACCTTCCAAAAAGTGGGGAAAATATTGACTTAAAAGATTATCTTAGGAAATTTTTCAAACATTTTTTTCTTTAAATCACATAAATTCTATTTATTTATTATCCAATTTGTTTAAAATTTTCAATAATTATTTATAAGAAAACATAATATTTTATCTTGCATAGAACAAGATTTAAATATTTATAAAAATATACTTTACATTTTGATTACCATAATTAAACATGATATGATAAAAATAATACTCAACTTTTTTTTGTTGAAATATAGGATCTCATATTTTTTATTTTATACTGAAAACTTTTAATACTCGAATTGATAAAGGTTTTGTTTATAATCGTAATCATATTCAATGAATTGATTGGAATGACCTTTTATTTTTTTTAACTCTTTAATGTTAATTAACATACTTGGAAAATAATATTTCTAATATAAGAATATTATTTTACATTAAAAATAATGTTCATCAAAATGAAATAATAGATTCTATTATAATATAACATTTTAGGTTCCAGGTGTCCATGTCATCATGAAAAACTCTGAGAAATATGACCTTTGGTTGATCAAGATGATCATTGTGATGTTTAATACAAACACACATTCATTTTACATGCATTTAGTAAAGTACTAATGAATTTTCAGTTGTGAAAATATCAGTGTGTGAGATCACAAGATCATTCAAGACTAAACTATTTGTTCTTTGTATATGTACCTTTTTTGATTTTGTATGTGTAATTGTAACGACCAGTCATGTGAATATGATCGACTACTCTAGGGGATAGTGCGATAGAGTGATCATCATATTAAGGGCATCCATGGATAGGCCAGTAGAGAAAATCTGATCATCATATCTAGCTCTTGCAAGAATAGATAGACAGAAAAATCATTATATTAAGGGATTTCTCTTGTAAGGAAAATAAATACATTAATATAATTATAAAACAAGGGAAAATTATCATTGTTTATTAGATACCCTATTCTATTGGAGAAAATAAGTCTATTCATTTATAGTAAAAGATTTATTAAATATCATTTAATTAAACATGATATAATAAATTGTGATACTTTTATATAAATAAATATATTTTGTATATTTTTTTTATCATAATAGATTTGATTACAATAGAATTATTCTAAACTATATCACTTTGTGAATATATATTTACAATAATTAAGATTTTGTAAACTACAAGATAGAATCACTATTTTGTATTACATTGAAATATCATGGTTGTTATGATTAAGATTATTTCTGTATTCATTTTCTACTATGAATACGATTAATCCATAATTACATTACCACCGATTAAAGAATATTATTTTTTATGCTATAAAGGTAGGATAATTTTCTTATTACAACCTATGAATTGAATACTAAAATCTACAACATTAGGATATTCTAATTATGGCACCCAATGATGATGTATGATATCCATTTTAATACTTAAGAGGTTTAGTGAATATGATTTTTTTTAACCTTGGTAAACAATGTTTCATTCTAGGTTTAAAATATAAGTTTTTAAACCTATAATTCACCCCTGGTATTTTTCCATATTCATATACAATAATGTCTAACAAATGGAACCACATGTACAATAGATTTGGACATGATATAAATGCATGTATTCTTCCATTACCATTGATGGAATTTATATTACATGGGAATTTGGGATCTTAGAGATAGTTGGTTTTTTATTTTTTTTTGTATGGACTAGATGGTTATATTTAAGGACTATGTCTCTTTTCATGATTTGAAGGTTATATTTCACCCTCTTATGGAGTCCATCAGCTTTTCAAGGTATATTAGTATATAAATTCTGAAATACAGGATCCTTTAGTAAAAATTTATAGAACCTTATCTACATATTTAATCAAAATGTCCTCAGGAATATAGGATTCAAAATTTAATGGGATTCTTCCCAAAATAGTGTATTGATACCTGAATTTAATTATAGATGGTTTATTTTGGTTAAAACCCAAAAGGGAAATTGAATTTTCTATTAACTTATAATCCGAAACAAGCCATATTTTATTTTAATCTTATATAATTACTAAGAATAATTTAAAATAGTTAATGGTTAAGAAAAAATATATATAAAATAAAGGAATTCTTAAACAATGTGTATAGCCTTTGGATACAACAATTTTATTCATAATGATTTAATACAGTACTATTCATTTTTGTGTTGATTATCATATGTTAAATCAAGTATTGTGTAAAAATAGGTATCATATTCTATGAATATATGTGAATTTATTTCAATTAATGGGGGTTAAGTGTATATTTAGAGTTGATCTATTAACATGATGTCATCAACATAGTTCAATAATAGTGGATATAATGATAGAAAAATTTATGGGTAACTATAGAGATTATTGACATTTAATAATCACATTTGGTATATTGAGAATGATAACAATTTTTGGGTAATTTATCAACTATATCTTCCATATGATCCAAAAATCCTTTTTTAATCTATTGTTGATATTACAATATAATCTAAAAACATGAATTACTACGAGGAGAATATGGAAACTAAACTAACTACATTTTGAGTTAATAATTTTATACAATTATTTATTTGTCTAAATTATATATTCTAGAATAATGATTCATTATGAACATTATATTCAATATCAGAATATATTTTGAAAAATGAAAGATAAAATAAATTGTCTCTTACTATAATCCAACAATTTTTTTAGGAATAAATTTTCCTATATTACCAGGGTATTATTGCCACATTTTGGGGATTTATAAAGTCTTTATTATTTAATGAATACATTGAAAAAGAAATGTGTTCCACATATATTGATTGTTATATGTACGAAATGAACTTTGGAATGTAAAAATACTCTCACTCACCATCAATAATAATATTTATAGAGCTAATTAATTATGATGTGGTATATTATGATTTGTTAGGATCTAGTCATGGTTGTGGTCTTATTTAGGGAGACCATTTTTTGGCCTATATATTTTGTATTTGAGATTTCATGTTAAAACTTACCCTATAAAATAATTATAATTATATATTGTTTTTATGGATTAGATAAATGGAGGTATTGCATATTTGTAAGAAAATTTACAATTTTCTTCTAAATAAAAGAGTTTGAAAATCATTTCTTTTCATAGTGATATTAGTACATGTAGAAATAATATTGATAGAAAACCTCAAAATGTTCAATTTTGACATGGATTATATGACCTTTAATAGTTGTTCAATAGAAATGAATTGAGTTGGAAATCATATAGTGAAGTTGTATAAGATGATAATAGAAAAGGGTAGTTAATGAGAAAGATTGATGATATTAGTTTTGGATGTGATTTTTATATTCTAAATTAACATTTCATACAGTAATATTTATTATAGATTTGATAATGTTAGAAAATGAAAACCAGGTAGATAAATATGATAGTATCATAATTAGGTCAATAATAAATAGAGGTGGGAGTTATGAAGACTAGATAAAAGATTAAAACGCTTTTTTAAATTTTTCTTAAAGTCAATCTCTTACAGTATTTTAAGGAACAAGTACATTTAGTCCACCACCATTCAAAATGGATTGCTCTTCTAAGACCCTATAAAATATTCAATATAGTGATTGATCATTTTAGGTGATAAGATATGTTATGATATATTATAAATTATGTGATGTAATATCTAACATGTTAGAGGTTTTTGATAGAAAATCGATTACCGGATGATATGTTGTATTCCATAGTGTTACATTTATGTATGTGGGGGAATATTGGAATATATTTTTTCATTTTTTACTGAGGATGTTAAGGATACATGATTCCATATGGGTTGTGGTATATCAACAATCAATGTTAGGAAACATTATTTATATTAGTGCATCTATAATGGTAGAGTAGTTGGAAAAATATTATAACTAATAATTTTCTAATTTATAATAGAGTTCTATAATCAATTATATTTCACAGAGAACAGGGTTAAAATTATCAAATTTTATGATCATTACAATAGGTTGTTGAAGATAATTGTCTTTTATCATATAATATCATTAAAAAAATATTCATATTCATAAAACATTATTTATGCATTAGAATTTATTTTTAGATCTATGGTCATGGACGAGATAGCTCATGGGTGGACCAAATGATCTTTTTTTAATTATCCTATAAAACCAGTAATCATAATACACCTTTGATTAAATTGTTTGAGGTATTTTATTTTAAACTTCTTCTTTATGTTTTTAATGGGTGGGTTTAGGATAATCACTATTAACTAGATTGATTCATTTTCAAGACACTATAAATAAAATAAAAATAAAATGAAGAGTAATAGAAATAGAACAATGATGAAATTGTCATTCCTAGATAATCGTAGTTAGCATTTATCATTTGATGAGTGTGGACATGTCTTCTGAAATGTGTAAAAAAACATTGTCATAATTATATAGGTAATTAAGGGAAGTTAGTGCGATGATATTTTGGACTGTTCAACATTAAAGAATAGATTTCCAGTATTGTGTACCAGTTATCACTACTACCAATAATAAATGATGTTCATAATTTCTACTATGTTTCATAACTGAAGAAGTATCATCTCAATCCATGATATGTGATCAATTGTGATCATGTTAATATTGAGAAGAATATATCTTTTACCCTAGAACATGTATAAGTTTTAATGATATAGTAATAGAAACATTGATAGAGTTATATTCCGTCATTGCGAGTTCTATATTATTATAGTTAGGATCATGAAGAAATGTAGGAATGAATTTTTTTTGTAGGAATCAACAGACCAAATTGTTTGATCATAATTTTGATATCAAAATTTATTGATTATGGAAATACCAATTTGAAGGATATTAAGTACCCTGGGTTTGAGTCATTCCACTGTTTTATGCCTTGTCTATTGTCATTGGAGTCATTTGGTTAGATACATGAAGATTCAAAGGGGATAAAAATCTATTAACTTATAGTCGATAGATAAAAAATTCTGAATGAACAATTAGAGAAATAAATTATGGAAATTAAATATAAATAAATTAATTAATACAATCAAGTGGGAATATATACATACACCACAAAATAGTTTCAAAATGTTGGGTTGGTTTTCTTAAAAAAATAACAATAGTGAAATTTACATCAGCGTAAGTAACACTTGAAGAATTTATGTTTTAAATAATCAATTTAACTGCAAACTAGTTTGTGCGAAATTTTTTTTATTGTGGATATAAGTTGAAAAACCTCATTAAATTTCATATTACCTTTTTTAGATATCTAGGATGATCTAATTTTGGTTTCAAAACACATCAACATATGGACACCTTGGATGAAAAACCATTTAACAATTTTGTGTGTGGAAATCAATGGTTATGGTTTCATTTTTTCATCTAATTTTTTTATATCTATGTTCTATCTTGATCAGAACCATATATTAGTGTGTAATACCTAATTCTAGGGGTTATATTTTTTTAATGAGATAATAATTTTTTTAATATAGAAATTTATGTATGAGGTTACCACACCAAATTGATAGAGAGTATTTTGTGAAATAGTAATCGAAGTAGGTGGGTTCACTCCTAATATAATATTCTTGAATGTGTTTTCATGAATATTGGTAATTATTTTTTTATATAGTGATTATAAAATTTATAAGTACTTTATGTTGAAAACCTTTATATGATTCGATTTCGAAAGGGTAGATTTGTAATGGTATTATAGGATGTATTAATCAAATGTTAACAATTGATTTGGTTTTCCAGATAAATGTTTTTTTATAAAATTATATCTAATAAAAATATTAGTATAGGCATACATAGTGTCGTGAGTTCATATTTCATTACTGAAGGCCTTTTTGAAATATGTTTGGTTATCAGTGATGATTGGGAATGTCCATGTGAAAATAACATTGTATTGACTTAGTGAAGAGTGGATATTCTCTCTTGAGTATTGGGATATTCATTTTTAATACAAGTGTATATGATTATAGAATGTAGAATTATTATTCCAATGGAAAAGTCAAATAAAATTTTGAAGGATATTGTTTCAATAATTATTACATAAAATATATTACTTTGATAAATGTTTTTGATATACTCACCCTATATTTCTATATATGTGCTAACATATTTTTATTCTTATGGCATGTGATGAGATGCCTTTGGGGAAACACTATTGAGTGACATAATGATCATATTCTTGTTAAAATTACTGAATTTTTAGATTATATCTACTGAGAAAAATGGAATGGTTAGGTTTAATGCTTTATTAATAGTTCTAATTGATATCCTAATTTGGTGAAAAATATTGGATACATTGAGTGCCTTTATCTTTTTCAGGGATGGTACCGCATTTGTACCAATGTATGTCTATTGGAGTCATATATTCATAATGTATCTCTTTTCCACTAGGACATGGATATTGTTCTTGTACATATATATGAATGAGTTATATGATTTATTCTTATTCATCATTTATATTTTCTTGGGTATTCCATATTTTTTAATAGGATGTATGGGTTAATAGAGAAAATATTCTCCCACATTTCACTTTTCACATTTTCATTTATTTGATGCCTTTGGTGTCATGTGGACGTCATCTATGGTCAGTGTCATTCAGTCTCATCTAAAATTATTGAGGATGTGTGGGGTGATATAAATTCCATCATTTTAACGTATATGAAAAATAATTTAATCCAAATTCATTATGATGGGTTATACTAAACATCTCAACCTAGTAACTTCCTCTAACATTAAAATGAAGACATTATAGAACTCAGTAATAATAATACTATAAATAAAGAAGATCACCCATGAGTTTCAACTGAGGTGTTCAGTTAGACCTCTAATTTTTTACATGGTTTTGATAGAGTTAATACCCAAATCTAATATTGTGGTTATTGACCAAAGGTACAACTGTGTTAGAGCCTGCATCCACTTCCATTATCTATATAAGTTTGTAATATCATGGAAAACCACAAAATATTTAATTTTTCAATATTTTATTGTGTTATATTAAACTTATTAATATTTGTTTTATTTATCCATAGAGGTTTGGAAAAGGTTATACAATCCTATTTTCTAATGAAAATTAATCCTTCCATTGATATTAATTAGGGAGAAAGAAGAAATAATCACATATTATTTCATGTTTGCACATATTCATTTCCAATGTATTAAAACTGAGGATCATGAGGTATAATGTTTTGTATTATTAGACATAAAATAAATAATATTAAACTTAAATATATCATTTTTCTTTAAAACAATAAAAAGTTATCACAATTGTCCTAAATCATCAAAAACATAATAGGGTATGATAGGTAACATTTATAAGTAAAAACTATGTGATATGAATAGGTTTATGGGAATAAAAATGTAAATAAAATATATAATGAGAGCTAAGAGGAATAAAAGGATATCATAAAGAGGATACAAATATGAATGTATACATTGAATTAAGAATTAATTTCTAATATCATAAATATGTGGGAATGGAAAAAAACTAATTTTCAGAAACCTATGTAAATAATCAGTCTGAATACCATCATTATACTATTGATAAATTACTATGGTTAATTAGGTTCTCTCACATAATCCATTATAAAAAATATCATGAGAAATATATATTTTTCTACTATATTGGATGGCTATATAATTACATTATTACCCTTCACATAAATGAATATCATACCCATGTATTCACTATATGGTAAATAAAACATGCATTAATCATTACCATGATAAAATACATGTGAAGTAAGTGTGTTAACTAATTACTATTCAATGAGTAGGCATATGATAAATGAATAATATTTTTAAAGAATATGAAATAATTTTTTTTCTTATTGAAAAAATATAAGTTGTACATATCATTGAGTTCAAATATAGTGATTTCCTTACAATGAACTATGAGATTAAATTATTAAAATATACATGTTGAGTGATGATTTATAAAATTAGTAAATTATATTTTTTAAAAAGTAAATAACTAATTATTTTCCATAATATAATAATTTAACCAATACGGTTTTCCATAAATTAAAATTTATTTTTTGAAAATATTTGTGAAAAAATAAAACATGATATGGGTGATTGTCAACAGGAGACAATAAAGAAGAATGATACCTACAATATGAATATTTAAAATTGGAAATTTTGAAGGGGAATAAAAACATGTTTAATATAAAAAAATGAAATTTATTTTTTACTAGGTATATATTAATGTGATAAATATAAAAACTATAATAGGTAAATGAGATTAATATTTCATGTAATGAAGAAAAATAAAGATAACATGTAACAAATAAATATTGATGTTGGTACATAATATACCTTAACAAAGGTTCAATAATAATTTTATGCACATGATTAACTTCCTAGATAACCATATTAGTCTAATTATACACTTACATAATAATATTATTGAACTATATTTCATATTATAAGTTATTATAACTATGATATGTTAATTATTTACCATATAGTAGTCTTACTTTCATTGGTTACCTACTGCAGTTCGGTAATTTTTCCAAAATTGTTATGAATGATGATGTTGGAATATGTATTTTTAAAATATAATAATTATGTTTATAATATAAAAAGTTTAATGGAATTAATTTTAATTTATTTATTTTATTTTTAAGGCCTACCATGATGGGTGGTGATGATAAATGAAACTCAATTCCCAAGGAGTAGAGAGAATACTTGTACGCATGATTATGTTTCCATTCCTAAAAAATATAGTGAAATAACATAAATGATAATTTGAAATATTAGATTCATATTTTATTATTGATATATATTTTATTAAATTAATATATCCTTTTTAACATCTAGGAATGACAGTGATGAAAAATGAAGGGCATTTCTTTGTAGAGGTAGTAGTTTGGGCAACAAACAAAGGTTTATTTTGATCATATTATAGGATTGAAAAGAATATATTATTTCTATTAATATAATTTAAAAACATATCAATATAAAAATTATATTGATGTCATTATATTAGTTTGGATATAAGTTATTTTGGGGTAGGGGTTACAAAGAATTTTTTTTGACGATGGTAATACATACATTGGAGACATGAAATTCTATTTCATATTTCACTAGATGTTAATTCCTTAAGATTAATTTAATTAGAAAATTGGAATAAATATGGGAAATTTTATTCTAAATGTGGAATTGGTGGAATAGATTCATTAAAAATTCATATTTTATGTTTACCCATGGGGAGGATGAAGTTATCCCCTTTTATAAGTGAATAAAATGATACATTTTGGAATACCCTTTACCAAACTACGTTAAAATTGCGTTATTTAATTGTAAATAACTCCAAATATTATAAATAATAGATTATATGGTGAGATAATATTAATAAATATTCAAAAACTAATTTCCACATCTGTTTTAAAATAGTTTCAAGTCATTTACCATTGGTTATTAACATTTTTAAATTTTGAAAATTTACATTATTAACTTCTCATTTAATTGGTAATTTATATATTATTTAATCTTAAAAGGTTACCGATATTAAATTTAACTTTTTTCAATAAAACTTTAATATAATTCAATTCCAAAATTAATTAAAATCATCTTTTCAAATGTAAAAATAAACTTTTATAGGGAAATGCATTTTAACCCTTTAATTTTCATTAATATTATTCATTTCTCAACAATAATTGACGACTGTTATTAAAATATATATAGATTATAAATAATATTTATTAATTAATTTATTATAGCAAATTTATTGATTTAAAAAGTAAATGATAAAATTAATAAAATTTATTTAAAAATGGTACCAAAATTTTCAATGTTATAGACATTAATCATAATACAATTATCATTATTCATAGATATGAGAATGAAATTTATAATTAATATTTAAATGATTTACTGGAATAAGAATATATTATTTTATATATAATTTCTAAAAGTGATAAGGCCAAATTATTTTTATAAGAATGAAAAAATATTTTTTATTGTAAAATAATACATGAGTTGAAACAATTATATTTTTTTGTTGTAAAAATTAAAAATTGTATTTTTAAATTCATTATATTAATATTTAAATACTTTTTTTATATTATTGTGGTTTTATTAAATTTTATCTAATTATTTTTTATAAAATTTATAGTTTTTAATAAAAATATGTGGTTTTACTATTAACATAAAATTCATTTAGTTCAAAAAATGTAAAAAATTCATACTAATAAAATTTTGATAGAATTTATTTTAAAATGATGTTTATTATATAAAATTGGAAATAATAAATTTTTATATTTTATAATTTTAATTGAAAATAGAAATGATAAATCTAAATACTTAAATTGAAGAATTACTTTTCAAAGTATTATGTTTTATTAGTAATATTAACATTGATTTATAATTTCTGTTATTTATATATATTAATAAATATGGAGTAATAATTTAAATATATCTATATTTTTATTTTCTGAATATAAAATATGAAATAAAATTGTTTGTGGAAAATATATATTAATTTAATTGTAAATTAAAAATGTAAAATACTAGTATTTATATATTAATTTTGTAAAATTTAATCTTCACTATGCTGTTGATATTGACAAAATTAGTTAAATTTTATATTAAAAACTTAACTTATTTTGATAATTATATTATTTATATGTAATTCATATATATAAAATTATTTTTATTATATTTTAATATCATATTTTTAATCCATTGAGAGTTATATTATTTATAATTTACCTATTAAAAAATGCAATAAATATTTATATCTATAGGATAGGGGAACCAGGATTATAATTTTATTGACTATAATTATAATGATTATATGTGAAATGAACCAATATCATTCATATATGTATGTATATATATGTTCATAAAAATCATATTTTACTAGCACATCTCATTTCAATATTTCTCATATTAGTCTATAAAAAGAATTATATTTTATGTATTCATTATTATTTTAGAGATTTTTATAATAACGGTTATTTGTAATGGATATGATAGTCCATGATATATTCTAATTATAAATATATTTTTATTTTATTTTTTATTATATAATTTTAATTTTTCTTTTTTTAAGGGATGTATTCAACTATGACATGTTATAATCAATTTTATGTGGTACATGTTTCATATACTATAATTTTAATTTTCACACCATAAGAATTTATGAAATATTTTTTACTAAATAATATTAATTTCTTCTATAACGTTCACTATATGAAACATCGAGCTTCAACGAACAAGGATATAATATTTATTTTATTATTTAAAAATGACTATTATAATATTGAAGTTAAACATAGAAGTATTAAAAACAATAAACACCTTAAATAAATTATAATGGGTTCATATAAATAAAACATATGGATAGAAATTATGAATTTTTAGTAATGTATTTATATTTTTTAAATTTAGTAATTTATCACAGAAAAATATATTTATTTTTGAAAAAATAATAAAAAAAGTATTTTGTTTACTATTAGAAAAACGTTTTGTGAAAATAAACTATCGGTTTTAAATTTAAATTTAAAAAATATCTTTAAATGATTTCATGAAAATTATCAAGAAGATTATTTTAAAAATGAATAGTAAAAATTTATAGTTTTTATTAAAACTACAATTTGTTTTATTGATTTTTCAATAGAATTATTATTTAATGACGTTGTAAAAAATTTAGTTATATAAATTATATATTAATTAATAAAAATTAGTTCAATAAAAATAATTTCATTATGAATTTAAATATTAATAAATCTATATATATGAAAATTTTATCTTTAGAAAATAACTTTTTGGTCACATATACATGTATAATTTAAAATTAATATTTTCCACAACAGTGATGGGATATTGTAAAAACGGATTCCATATTTTTAATTAGTAAAATTTTTTATATAATAATTTATTTTAATTCTTTGTAAAAGTTTATATTAAAATTTAAAAAATTACTTATTGCAATTAAGGATAAAATACGATTATTTGGGGTTCAACTAAGAATATAAGTTTAAAAAATTTCTTATTTCCTTGAAAAAATACAGATTTGCAGGATATTTAATGATTGTATCTCATATATTGTTCTATAATAAGCCAATATGGAGCTCTGACCCATGTTTAAAATGTTGATAAACCTATTTCTTTTAAAAACCCCTATTTATGTCCTTTACCCCTCATTTAAATGATACAAACTTTTATATCCCATGGACACATAAAAAACCCTATCGATCAGCCCCTCCCTACCAAAATATATTCCATATATCCATAACCACATCCTATTGAAATAAATTTGACTATAAAACCCAATTATGATGTCTTTAGTTTCTATTATTAAGAGGTTTTCTAGATAAAAGATATCATTCTAAACAAGGGGTATTTATTTTATTTCACCATACAACTATATCAAATTTTATTCAACATTTATGAAATTATAAATTAAGTAACTTCAATGAAATTTAGTGTTATTAATTAAATTTAATAACAAATATCTACCGAATGTTCTATCAAATGGGTAACAAAATAATAAATATTCTGTATGGTGGACTATCACCCCGTGAACAAATGTAATTCATTTTCAATCACTACCTCTGATGGGTTTAGATTTAAATTAAATTATTGTTAATATATTTTATTAATAAAATTAATATGATTATTTACTAAAAATATGTTATACACCTTTTAAAATTTAAATTTTTTAATACTATAACATCACTCATGTGCATGTTGAACTATCGCACCACGAAGTGAGGTGATTCATTTTTCACTTATTCATTACATGAATGGAAATAGGGATATATTTAACTAATAGTTTATATATATATATATTAATTATTAATTAACATATATATTCATGTAATATTTAAATTTATTTCATTCTATATGCCATTATTATGGAAAAACTATTCATACTTATATACATCATACAGTCTCCATGAATTTCAAAACTCATTTTATATTTATATAATATTAATATATTACCCTGAATAAATATATAATTAATATGTATTATTTTTATATAATTTTTTAAAATTATGGTTACAATTCTACAATGATAAAATTATAAGGACCAAAAATATCAAACTAATAAATAGATGATAAATGAAGAAGATATTACCCAAATTTAGATTTTAAAAAGGATTTGTTAATAAATTGTTATGAAAATGATGATAAGAAAATAATTTATGGTGTTATATAAAATTTTATAGAAAAATTAAAATATTTATAATAAAAATTAATTTATTATACAAGAATTCTTTTCTTGTATGAATGATATTGAGACTTATGGACATATATTTATTTTATATCATTTATTTCTTGGAGACATATAACATATTCACCACATATTTTTCTTATGTGGTGTACATATATCCATTGACCTGTTATATAATGAATATATTTATCTTAATCATATTTAATGTTTCGTTTTATGTAATTCATTAATCTGACTTTTTCTCAAAACATATTAATATGGTATATGATATTCATATCCCTTTTATTTCTATAAGACATATCCTATATTCATAAATTTCTTCTTTTGTGTGATATATATACTTGAATATAATTTAATTTACGTTTCTATAATTAAAAATATAGCGATCTACATTTCTATATAATGATGTTTCTTTTTTTGGGATTATGATTCAAACGATACCAATGTTGTGAGGGTTTGATGTTATAGTCTTATTGTTTATTGGGGATGTTTATGATTAGTATTCCAATGATGAGATATAATGATATACAGATCTGAAAACAATAAAAAATTCTTTTTTATCTTAATATTTTTTTCAATTAAACTTTTTCATTCCATTTTCCATTACTTTTTATTTATAATAAGAAACGAATTATTTTATGTTAAAGAAAATTTTATTTTACTCCTCTGTTGAAAACTTGTTTTCATAAATTTCAACATTTTAAAAAAACTATAATTTGGTCTCATATTCATAAATGATAGATTAATGAAATTTTTTTATGTTTTATTTTTTCTAAAAATTCTTTCAAATTATTATTCTTATTGATTTCTAAAATAGACTCATGGGTATGTTAACAAATAATGTGAAATGATTCTTTATTTAAATATATATGACATGGAAATTAATTTCATCTATCATTACCACTCAATTATTTAAATCATTCAATAAATTATTCCAATTTTATTTTCAATGAATATTGTTTCCTTAACATTTGATAAAAATATTCAGATTATTTATTTATTTTCAAAATTGAAATAATATTTTTCGTAAAAATGTTTTAATTATATTTTTAAAGAATTTTTATTCTTTAGTCATAAAAATTATTAGTGTTTCTTATATTTCTATAGGGGTATGATCCATTTTTTCCATTCTTGATTTTTCTCTAGAAATTATATGATTATGAAAAAAATATTTTTAGGAATCCTCTTTATTTTCTTGTGGTAATGATATGATTAATTTATGAAGTAATATTAAACCAATTTTCTTTCTATGGGTTATTCTATGATGAAATGTCCATGAAACCTATTTCCATTATTTTGGATATTATATGAAGAAATTTTTTTGATGTCATTGGATAAAAATTGATGGACTGTTAGACATGTGAAACCTATATCTCCATGGAAATAATTGTTTAATGATTATTCAGCCATGACCTCAAAAGGTATTGAGAGGTTATCCCATGCTCAAAAAAGATGGTATAAGGGTGGTTATACAAATTTTGGAGGGAAACACGTGAGAGATTATACCAAGAAAAAAAGTGGGTAAATAGAGTACTATCCCAATCCCAAAGAATGTACAAGGGTGGCTATCACATGAGTAAAATGTTATAAAAGTCTCGGATTGTAGACTTGATATTTGATTATCAATGTTTCTATGTATTCCCCAAATCAATGTCTTATTCAAATTTTATGCTCTTATAGATCTTATAAATTGATTCCATTATGATTTATGTATTTTTATCTACCAATATTAATTCCATAAACCATTTATATGATCTATGATATGCATGATATGGTTTCTAGATGTTATTTTAATTTTCTCATTCTCGTATAACCATGTTATGTTAATGAATCCCTTATATAACCATGATGATATTTTGAGAATACCCTTTATTATAATTTAAATATCCTTATTATATATAGTGGTATCCTATATAATATGTCTTATAAGGGTTTGATTTCTTATGATCATAGTTGGAGATTATGTAGTTTACTTATGAACATGTTTTCTATGAATCTATGTTTTGAAAGGAACTAAACCTGAATGATTTTGGTGTGGTTGTTATGTTATAAATTGAAAATTCTACTATTAAGAAGTAATATATATATATATATATGAAAAGTATTTTTTTTCCTTTTTTTGAATCAAATAATGTTTTAGTTATCCTTTAGAAATTAGGATTTTAAATCTTTAGTCAGATCCCTAGGGATATTACTAGGAAGACCTCTATGGATTTATCAATGTATAAGAAAATAACATGGAGTTTTTGTAATTGATAGAGTGGGTTGTTAACATTAATTTACATTATTGTTTGGATAAGACAAGTGGATACGATTCTATAATATTTATAACTAGGGGTAATATATTTTGAAAGTGAGAACTAGGATTTGACTCGTTCATCACCTGATGCATGAAAAAGGGACATATATAACACAAAATAAGAAATTAATGGTGGATATGTTTTACATATTTTATATATCATTATAAACCATAAATATGGATTTGAAAAGAATATGATCATGAATGAAATATGATAAATATAGTGCTTCCTTGATTAAAAAGATCTGTAATTAAGTAGATATCCTATAAAGTTTTTTTAATGGATTATCAATCTAATTAATGATTAAATATAGGGGTTCTAAACATTTTTGTTTTAGTAAGGTATTGAATTTAGAAAATTGAAATTTTCATGAAATAAATTATGCATTAGTAGTTAGGTATATTATTTTTGAATAGTTACATAAATTTTAATATATCCTGAAATATAGCAGGGATTGTAAATTTTTATCCCTAATAATTAGATTTTTAATTCAATTTGAAAACCAACAAAGTTATCAGGATCATATCTCATGTATGTGATTCTTCTCTGGTAGATGTTTTAGGAATTTTATTCTTAAAAATAATTAAATTCTCCCCCATGATTAATTTATTATTGTATTAATCTTGTACCTAATTTCCCTATATAAATCTCGTATCAGTTTTCCAGGATGGGAAGCTACATTTGATATTATAGAAAATAATATGATTGTCTATTAATGTGATTATCATTATACAAATCCAATGGAACTCACATCCATTGATGTGAATTCATTCTTTTTCAAATTTTTTTTATCTCATATTATTTTGGACGAAATAAATATCAATGATATGTTTATTGCACATGAAGTTATTGATGAATTTATGGAAGAGATTATTATTCTTCGACTCAATCATGAAGTTGAATTCTCAGTAAGACTCATACAAGGTTCTATGCCTGTTCCATTGAATAAATTTTTAATGGAAAAAAAAGAGTTGCATGAATTAAATAAGAAACACTAGATATACATGACATGGGATTTATTCGTCCATGTGAATCACCTTAATTTCCACCTTTTAGTTTTATTAATAATAATAATGGATCAATGTGATACTTATCTGTTTAATGAGGAACATAGAAAGATAAAAATCAGGAACAATTACCGTATATCTAATAATAATTATTTACTTCACATATTTCATGGACACTATTACTTTTCCATGACTACCCATAATTTTACATTTCATAAATTGAGTTATGAAGGTGGAAATACTGACTGTAAATTTAATTTTTTTATTCAAACACTTTTGATTAAAAATTTAGAAACCACACATGAATTCATGAATTAAGAGAATCAAATCACCTTGGTACAAAATTTTACTGCCAAAACCCCCTAAAATACATAGAAAAACCCATTCTCAGTATAAAAAACAATATGATCAGCCCATTTCTACTCCTAACTACAGTATAATTATCTCGTGCCAGAGTGATAAGGCATGAAACCTTCGGAAAACCCATACCCTCTAAAACATCTATTTTTGGAGGGATGACTAAAGGAAAACCAACTGCTCAAATCCCAATATAGGGAAAACCATGTAAGGTAGACGGAGTGACCCTCAAACCTCGAACTAGATGGCCACAAAGATCATTCACCAATCTAACACATTCATCCAATAACTCCACCATTTCATAGAATTCAACAAAAATATAAAAAAAACCAAATAAAAAAAACTAGAATTCAATCTGAATACCCCCATTGTTAATTCATAGTTCCTCCATTATATCATTCACTAAACTAGGCAATTACACTCATCTGCCTTCATCAACTCAGACACAATATCAAAATTCAGCAATAAAATCTACCATCAACCTCGACTAGAAACCAAATCCTGAACTGAAATAGGACACTGACGACATTGACCCATCCCACAACCAAAATCAACATCAAACGAAGATATAGAAAAATAAAAATAAACCTTTACCTAAATACGGACATTCCAAATCTCTCCAGAAGAAGACCTCACCAAAAGGAAGAGCTGCATATCCCATCATCGCCTTCAAACCCACATATCGAGGCTAGATCTTCCCTACCCACCAAAAACTAACATGAAACACAATGAAACCTCTAGGGGACAATATTTGGTTCTAGATCTCTGGACCATCACTATTACTCTATAAAACCCAATCCAACACGAATGATAGGGTCATGAAGAAGGCAACAATCTATGGGGTTTGCTGAGAGAGTTAATCCCACATGAAACTACCACTAGAGGATGATTCACTCTAAAAAAATTTCTTTCATAAGCAACAAGGAGATACCGTATCCGATCTGTGATGGTGTAAAGGAAGACAAAGTGGGTAAAACCCTATCTTCGCAATGCCTCTTATGGAATCAACTCAGGAAGGTTACAATCAATAGATAACATTCCATAAAATCTGGGGAATCAATGAATATATCATGATTATATTTGTTGATAATAATGACACCGCAATATTCACAGATTTAGTGAATATAGTTTTTAGAGATTATAATGATGAGTTAGTGGTAGTATTTATAGACTAATTTATTATATATTTCAAGAATATGGAATATCATAAATATCACTATATTATTTTACAAAAAACATTGAGTAAAAATAATCTATATTCAAAATTTAAAAAAGTTATAATTTTAGGTATGAAAGGTTAAAATTATGGTCCATATAATCGCAATAAAGGGTATATCGATGTATCCATCAATGAAAAAAGAAAATGAATGTTGACCCGAACTGACCATCATGATTGACATATATTTTATTCTTGGTTTGGCATGATATTATTCATGGGTTGTGGTAAATTTGTCACAACCATCAAATCTACTATCCATCTTAACAATGAATGGATCAATGATCAGATGGATAGATAAATGTGGTGAAACATTCTCATAACTAAATAACTGATTACTCAATGCACATGTTTTATGTTAACATATAGTAGATAAGGGTATATAATCTATAGTGATGCATCAAATAAGGTATTATGATTAATTATTATCCAAAATGATATAGTAATAGTTAATGGATCAAAAAAATTAATGTATTATAAATGAAATTACCCATGTCATTTTTTGGAGTTAGTGGATGTATATTTTTCATTAAAAATATGGAGGAATTTTCCATACAATGAAAAGTGTGAAAAACATTCGAATCATAAATGTATAATATATACATTCATATAGAACATGTTTATAATGAACCAATGATGATTCATGGATCTGATTAGTAATATACGACTTCTCATTACAATACTACACTACGAATGCGACCAAGGTGGATAGTTCTTTGAGTCGTAAGGATAATTAATGAAGATAAATGATTAGGATCAAAAAAATATTTATGGATTCTCAATGGATGTATATGGAAATATTGAACACATGGGTGAAATATTATCCCTCTTTAATTAAAATTACCCCTGTATACACATAAATTTTTATGAGACATGGAGGGAATATATAGATCTATAGAATATGTTAAAAATGTACCTCTATATTATAATGATTATAATTGAATTATAAGGTTTAAGAACCATTTTTTCCTCAATACCATATTTTAATAAAGATATGATAGTGGAATTTCATAGTTTTTCATTCCATATTTATGTCAGATATATTGATATATACAAATATATTAATGATTATTTATGATGGGAAGGAATGAATCGAGATATTAATGAATATATATCCCAGGTATTGATATATTGGGAAGTTATATGTTAGTTAAAAGTGTATAATAAAATGTTACAACCATTTCTTATACCACAATAGTTAGAGGGAACCACCATAATTTATATTATCATCTTACTCCCCAAGAAAAATAAATGGAAAAATATTATATAGGTTATAGTCCATTATCATAAAAAATCATCACACATCATTGATATTAGAGAATATTTTAATCTTGATAATATTTCTAGGATATAAATTAAAGAAGTCCTAACGTTGCATCGATTCAACATTCTATTGTATCTGATGGGGATATGTGGTCTACCTCAATGTAATTGAGAAGTCATTAGAAAGATACTAAGATAGATAATAGTTTCAAAAAATATGAATCATACTCATATCGATGGTCATTCATTGAGAACAATTCAATCCATATAAGATATGTCTAGGTAACGTTCAATGTATTTAAATGGTCATTGTGATCAACAGCTTCCTCTGGTAACATGTTTAAACAATAATAACATTCATTAGACCATTCATGTGGATCATTAAAATTACTCTACAAAATGCCATGTATAACAAAAATGTAATAACGAGAACTAAGAAAACTAATATTATTGGGACATGAGATATCTGATCAAATGATAGAGAATTTTAGATCTAATCAAAATACATAATGTTAAAAAAAAGTGAGAATAATATTTATATTGAGAATCACAGATTGGATCTAGAATATAATGTTGGTAATAGGTGTTTCAAAAACATTATTATGGAAATAATGAAATTATATTGGAAAATAATGGTACATGAAGATATTGATATATTGGTACATCTGAAATTTTTTATCACATTAAGACATATGCTTCTAGATTAGAATTTCGATATAAAATCTCTTAGGTCCACTTAATATTCCATGTATCACTCCATAGGAAGTATATTTTGGATACTTAGCACGAATAAAAGCATATAAAATACCACTATAATTCATATTTTTATATTAATAATAGCTTCTATAGATTTATGATTGTGGAGACAATGTGATATGAAACAAGACAACACACCATGTTAATGGTTTCTAGTGAAACCCAAAGCATGATGAATCTATTTGGAAACCCATGGATGTAATGGCGAAGATTGATAATGATTTACATGTATCATATTGACATAATTTCAATGTATAAATTTATTTTTCTTGTGCTATAATGAAACACATACAATTTTTATGAAATATATATTTTCATGTAAATTCAATTTCCTCTATAGATAATGTTACATGATACACTGAGTTTTATCAAACAATGATATGTTGTTAATATTACTACAAAAAATGACAATTATAATAAATATATTATACTTATTTTGAATGAATAAAAAAGGAAAAAATTTATAACTACTATTTAATGGTTTTATATGTGTAAAACAAAGTGATAAAATTACATAATTTTTAGTAAATTATTTATATGTTTTGGATATAAAATTTACTCAAAAAGTTATTTCTAATAAATTTTGAGTTATTAAAACAAATTAAAATTTTATACACTTACAAAAATTAATTGAATAATTAATCTCTCTTTTTGAAATATAAATGTCCAAATTATAATTGAGTGAATTTTTATGAATTTACTAAAAGGATTAATATTTCGATGAATAATAAAAAATAATAATTTATTTTACAAATTTAATATTATGTTATACAATTTAAAAGATAAATTATATATTATGATTGTTATAAAATTAAAATTTGTAAAATTATTTATTTATTAATAAAATTTATTCCATTGAAATGAATTTCATATCAAATTTTGATATTATAACATTGTATCCTTATGAAAATATTCCCTTTAGAAAACCACATATTTTTTCATATCTCTTATTTTAATATTAATTTTTATTCCTATTAGTAAAATGGAATTTCAAAAAAATGGATTCCATATTTGGAATCTACTTAATTATTAGTATATAATATAGTCAAATTAATTTTTTTAAAAATGAATAATAATAATAATAATAATTAATTATCACGGTTAAGCATAAAAAGGTATACTAGGGGATGAAATAAATTAACTGGAGGTAAACATCCTATAAGATAGATCAAATTCTATAATTTGGTTATATTTCATCCTTTTATAATGTATTTTTAATAATCTGTTTTTTATACTTTTTCCATGTTTAAAATGTGTGTACACCTTTTTATTTTCACCAATTCCAATTGACTCCTTCCCCAACTTATAAAAGGGATCCCCCTCCTCTCATGTCAACACATACATGACCATTTAGATCATTTATGTCAACAATATATATAAGTAATTCGATTAACCCTTCATATTCTCCATATTTTGATTATTAAACCCTCATAAGAAGGCATCAGGTGACATCCTAAGTAGGTTATCTAATGAAGATGTATCATTCATTACCGAGTATTTATTTTATTTTTCTTTTACACAGCCTTCAAGTATGATTACAAATTAATTTTCTTAATACATTATAAAATACAATATAACAATATGTTTTTATGATAATTTAATAACCTATTTCAATCTCCTCCTTCATAAAAATGGGAAATGAAAGCGTATATGATGTGTAGAGTGGATACATCCTCATGAACCGATGTAATTCATTATACATAAACACCACAAATGGAGTATGATAATGGTGAATTTAATGATTATATATTATATCCATGACATTATTATTATTTAAAAATTATAATATATCATATTACTTTTTAAATTCAAGTTATCGTATGTATGATGATGTCACTCATGTGTATGGAGAACTACCGCTTCACGAAGTTATGTGATTGGGTTTTCCTATACACATTACATAAAAATGTAATAAGGATAAATTTAATGAATATTATATATATATATAATCACAATAACTTTATAAAGATGATATATTTTTTATATACCTTCCAATACATCTGTTGATAAAATGGGAATAGTGTTCAGGAATACATACGACCTACTATCTCCATTAATGGTTTAATTCATTTTCTAACTCAAAATTTTATTGATAATGGTATATATATATATATATATAAAATATATAATATTTATTTCCTCAAAAAAATATGGACATTATATAACCATGATTAATTTGAAAGGATCATAAATACCAAATCAAACCCTTAATAAAAAATCAAGAGGTTATTACCCGAAATAGGATTTTTACAAGGAATTGTTGATAAATGGTTAATATAATAGTCATTATAAAAAAATATATGGAATTATATATATAAATATTTTTTAATATACTTATAATTATCTAATATTAAATATATAGGATATTCAAATGATCTTCAAGGATTTTTATATTTATAGTATGAGGTTTATTTGTTGTATTTTATTTATAGGAGACATATTCCATAATAATAACAATTTTAAATTTTCTTGTGTTTATAAAACCCAATTGAAATGTAATATTTTTTTATAATTATTTTAATGAAATTCAATGTTTCATATTATTTTATTCATTAATTTTTTTATGATTCAAAGGTTACAAAAGTGGAACGATATTTTCATGTCACTTTTCTTTATGTCACACATGCCATATTTACAAATTGATTAATTTTGGTAGTTTATATACTATAAAAGAACATATTTTACGACTATAATATTAATTTTATGTGTATTTAAATTTCCATATAATTTTATTTCATTCATAGGTATTATAATTAAATATTTTCCATGTGGTAAGTGTTTCATGTTATAATATCATTTTTTATTGTGGTTATTTTTTGTAATGATTCCAAATATGAGATTAGATAATATACCTATAAAGAAAACATTTAAAAAATTTCCTCTAGTTATTTCATCAAATTAAATATTATACTTTATTTATCCTCTTTTTATATTCTCAATATTCCAAAATAATAATATTAAGGAAAAATAAAAAAAAATTATATCATCTGTCACAAACAATTTTATTGAAATGTCTAACATTTCTAAAAATGTTTTAAATAATTATTTAAATTACCTCCCTTTATTTTTTAACGAAATTTTTATCCATTATTTTATTTATACAAAATGAATTACTATGAATCAATATCTTATTTTTTGGAACAAATCTCTTTTGACATATTTCCAAATTCTGAATGGTATTTTCATTTTAATGCGAATGGAAGGAACATTTTTTTTTCATCAGGACCGGTTAATTATTTAAATAATCCAATGAAATTTTCCACATTATTTTTTCAAATATATTTTATTTTCCAAATTTTGACAAAAATTTAAAATTTTTAAGAATTATTTTAAAAATAAAAGGGATATTATCCATAATAAATTTTTATTGATATTTTAATTTCATTTATTTTAAAAACCATTTGCATTTATTATCATTTTCTAGAGATATGATCCAATTATATTTTACTTAATCTTTCTGTGGAAGTTTTAATATTTTGAAGAAGTTATTTTCATGAAACCCATTCCATTCATAGAGATTATTATATGATTAATTGATGATATGAGTATGAAACCCATTTCAATTATCGAGTATATTGTAAAATTTGATTTTTATGAAACATATTTACTTTATATGTGTTATTACTTGATAGGTGTTTTAATATATTTTGGAACGTGATTTTATGGATTATGTGATGGGTGGGACCTATATAATCCTCAAATTCATTGTAAAATTATAAACTATCTAGGGTATTAATATAAACATTGTATGTTATCCTAAACATAAAAAAATGGTACATATAAGGTCTTAAAAATCCCACAAGACTGTAAAAATGAGGTTATACCATTCATAAAATAGGGTACAATGAGGTTATCACATTCATTATGAAGCTACATGAGTGGTTATCCCAAACAAAACATGTTATCAAATCTTTGGTTGGTATCATTGACATGTTATTTTATATTATTAAATGTATTAACCAAATCATTATCTTGGTATAATATTATACTCTCATGGATCATGTTCTTTGATTCCAAAGTGATTCGTATCTTATGACCTTCCTTGATTTATTCTTTCAGTCATTTTTATGGTATATGATATGAATGTTATGATTTATAAATGTTTTTCCAATGATCTTATATCCTTATTCTGACATTATATTTATGTATCCGTTATTTACGCTTACTGATCATATAATATCACACTTATTATGTTTCTTATCCCCTAATAATTAATAATGGGCTTTTATGATATGTATAAGAAGGGTTATAGTTCTGAAGAACATAGAAAAAGATGATGAATTTCACTAATGATCCAATTGTTTACATATCTAGGTTTCTTATGGCACTAGTCCTAAATGGTTTTAGAATGGATTGTCATGTTAACTAATTAATATTCAACTATTATGATGTAATATCAACGTATGGAAATATGGATTTATCATAGTAATATTATATTATAATTTAACAAAGACTAATTATCTTTGTTGGTATTAAGGGTTACTCAATCTATAATCAAGTAAAAATTTATTTTATATAATAAGGAATCATTATTTTATAATTATAAACAATATTATCAGTTTTTTTATGAATAGATCCTAAAATAATTTTTATATAGAATTTATCATTTCTTTTTTATATATATTTTAACCTATTTTATCTAATGTTCATATTTTTTAGGGTATTCACCAATTTCTAGAATATATTAATATTTAGTGGTAATAACCTTATAACAATGGGTGGTATTACATCTGGAAAAAAATTTATGGTTATTTTTCAATTTATTATTGGTTAATATAAAAATTTTGGGATGGTGTGATGCATATAATTTTCATGACATTTATTATTGAATAAAAGGGCATGATGTTCCTTTGAGGTCAACTAAGACATAAACAAAAATTATACAATAGGTTTTTATTATTACATACAAAAATTGTTTTGTAACCTAAGGACATTATTGTTTTTTATTTTAGTATAAAACGAAATAAAAAATATTCAACATATTGTGAATATTTATTCAAAAAAAATCAACTCTTAGGAAATAAATGGGATATGATCCTCTTAAAATCCAAGTGAAGGGGACATATAAAAATGTGTGAGCTCAAATTCCCAGTAAGTAATTTCAAAATAAATTCTATCATAGATTAATCATAAACATGCCAATAGAAATGAATAAATAAAAATGTATTATTAAAAGAAACATGAGTCAATAATTATTATCCATAAGAATTAATAATAAATTTAACACCTCAATTGAACCACCATTTCAAATAGAATGAGATAATAAAACATGTAACATATAACATGATCCACAGACCAAATAAATGATAATGGAGCCATTATATAAATAGGATTTCATATATATGTGAACTTGTATACCTTCCAAACTCTTTAATCATAAAATGTTGAGTATACCTAAAATAAATCACAATCACCCTTCTGAACCTATCAAAATTATAAATAATTCAAATTAAATTAAGAAATAATGATATATAATCTAGAACCTAATGATTTATAGGTATATGTATGTCACGCCCATGACATAATGCGTACATTGATTTGGTACATACAAACGATCAACACATAAATAAATAACACATATACATGAAATGAAATCCATAAAATTTATTAACCATTACGTAATGATTCCTGGATATAATTTTTTTTACAGTACATCATGTATGAAAATCAGTTAATTATTAATTAAAACCCATGAAAATAAAATGGGATTCATAAAATATCCAAAAAGAATAAAATAACATCATTAAATAAATAATTTAATACCCAAATCCAAATCACTATAAACAGTCACATTAAAAAATTATACAGTGATAAACATGATTCATAATTCCACTATAGACATATCGTTTGGATATAATGAAAATAAATCTTTATTAAAAAAATATTTATTTTTTTTATTTGACATTTTAAAAATCATGGTTATGAGGGTCCATTCAATGGTTTCCTTTTATTTTAAGAAATACTATAAGGAATACATTCCTGTTATTATAACTGTTACATACACCTATTCCACATATGTAAAAATGTTAATATCATTTAAGATAAAAATTAATCAATAAATGATGATTAAATTTTTTTTAAAGAGAACGGTTTATGTTACTGAGTCCCTTAAAATTTTCCTAGATTTAGAATGAAGTTCTTTAGCCACATGTATCTTCAATTACATATATATATATATATATATATATATATATTTAATACCTAAATTATAACCCTATTCATATATATAACCATTTATACTCTTAATTTTTAATAATTTTATTTATAAATTGCATTATTGTAAACTCTTTTCGACATGAGGTGTTAATAATATTATCTACTTTGTGCATGTACAATACAATGGATATAATAACCCATAATTTGATACTAATTTAATTATTAAAATTTAATTTTATATTATATTATATATAAAATATATTTATTTATTGTTTTATTACATCATTCCATATGTGTTTTGGTAATGTTATGTGAAAACCAATTTGATAATGTCTTATTTCAGTAGTTTTTCGATACACTAATTTTACAAAATAAATAAAAAAATGATTTGATTTTTTTAGAAATATTTAAAAATGTTTATTTTATTAATATATTGTTATAAAAACATTTTCAATTTCTCGTATGAATTAGTACTACTATTTTATATTTTTTATCATGATGGTGGTGAATTTGATGCAAACATGAAGTCCATGTGAATATATGGGTGAGTATTGTTAAAGAGGTGTTTATTATGAAATAAAATCATTATTGTAGAATCATAATGATAATTTTTTTTATGATTTGGAAAAATACTTTTTTATATTTATAAATATTTTACTAAAATCATGATGAAAAGGAAAACCTATTTTTCTTGGTGGTGGTAATTTTCATGTACAAATTATTAACATTCACATTTTCTAAAAGATTAGTGGTAGTGGTGGGAGATGTTATATTGATTTTTTTGTAATTTTATTGTATTATATAAATCAAATTTAATATTATTTAATTCCACCAATATAATCTATGATTCATGGTAGTGAAACAAATGGTGTTTCTTCATGGAGGCTATAGTCTACACAATTAACTAATGGTGTTTTTTCACTAATATATTGTAAATTAATAAATATAGGCTATATATTTAATATTAAAAAAATAAGTATGACAGTAATATATAATTATTCATTCTTTGATGGTGATATGTTATTTCGAGGATTACGATTAAATAAAAATCATAAAAAAGGAAATTATAATATTGTTATATTTTTTAATTTATATCATGATATTCATTGAAATTGAAGGGTTTCAGATAACACTAAGTTTCAAGGGGATTATTTCAAAGAGATAGTATTCTAGAGAGAGTAAGAGGGTATATTTTAGAGGAGTAATTTTATGTATCTATGTGTATTTTAAAGGGTGAAAGTGATATCCCATTACATGAGATGATTTGGGTATTTTTTTTATAAAACATTAATGCAATGGATTGACCTCTAATGTCCATTACTTTGTCATAATCTAGTGTTTGGGGTGTTTTGTGTGGTAATTTTTTCTAATTACATGATTTCCCTAAAAAAATTTGTTTCTTCATCACTGATGTAAGCATTAGTGAGTCGGGTCGGTAGCTTAGTGTTTGTAGGGTGGCTTCTTCAGCTCAGTGTCAATGAATCAATGCATCTATAGGTTAGGGGGTCGGTTGCTCATGGACATAGTAGGTCGGGGTGTTGGTAGGCTATGCCATTGAAAGGATTGGATGTTAATGACTCAAGGAATTGGTAGGTCAAGGCATCAGTTGGGTGAGGTATTAGTAGTTCAAGCATTTGTTAGTGGCATCAGTGAGTTGCGTCAGTGGCTTGCGTCAGTGAGTGAGGCATAGGGGACTCTCTGTGAGTGACTCATTTTGGTGACTCACCCATCGGTGAGTCATTACCTGTTATTCCCATTTTGTCCAATTTTACCACTATGAAATTTCCATTGACGTTAAATGAGTTAAATGGAATATTTAATGGGTTTTGGGACATTTCAAATTGTTTATATCTCCTAAACACTTGATGCTTCCTCTGACTCTTAATCTGCATGGTCTTGAAAACAATCTAACTATAATGACCTTTGAAATAGTTTTCTGCATAGATTCAGGATATGGATTTTCAAATGCTGAAATACTCTCTTACTTAGAACAATTCCATTTTCACTTAGTGCATCAATAACATTTCATCCACGATGAGTAATGTGACTATGTTTTAGAAGACTTTTTATTTTTTCCCTAGAGTCTTTCCTTTTACTTTTACTACCCCATATTTTGGTGCATCGTTGAACTGTTGATCATCTATTGATCCATTTAGTGATTAACATCATCTCTGTTTTAATTTTTTTTCATGTGTGGTGGGTGTACTCGTGGACCCTTGTGAAAATGGAGAGAACCGTATTTACAAAATATAATAAGAAGTAGTAAATAAGGGGTTGGGAAGACAATGATGATCACTTTGTTTTATATGTTATCATTGATCCATGTCTTGTTTTTTAAGGGTTATATGCCTTATGAAAATCATGGACATTGGTGGTCTGTGTTTGAGCACTTGTATGGACTGTGAAAACTTTTTTTTGTACTCTGAGAATGATCATATAATGATGAAATTGGTTTACCATGTATATTCAGTTAAATAAATATATTCCATAGAATCAAACATGTTCGGTGATAGCCTATATTTTATCAAGTTTAATTAAAGAACATGTGATGCACAATATGAATAATTCGTTCCTTATTGGTGTGGTTGTGTGCTGTGTGTGGTTTTTTTTAGCCTTGTGTCTGGGAAGTTTTTGTGGTGATGTGGTCGGGAGTGTGGTTGTGAGTATGGGGTGGTATGGGTGGTGTAATGGAGCATCAAGATGAGATATTGGTTGATTGTGGATTGGATGTACTAGTTATGTAGTGTGACTACTTATGGGAAGTGGTGGCGCAGTGGGGAAGCAATATTGGGTTGTGTCATGTTCATGCTTATGGGTATGTTATATTAGGAGTTATTATGAAGTGGTGCTGATGAGGTGTGTTGGGAGTTTACTTATTGATAGGATGGAAAATGGTGAATTAATTTTAAGAATGATGGTGGTAGTGGTTAAATGGAAATTAGAATGGATTATTTGATATTGGAACTTCTTTAATTATTTGTCTTTGGTATTGATTGTTATGGTTGCATCACCTTATATCAATTGTCGTGATTGGTAGTTTCCTAAATAGGGAAGGAATAAATGAATTAATGAATCGATAATGAATAATTTCAAATGGTTAAAAGAATTGGAAGGGGGTTTGTTTTGTGTTTTGGCATGTAGTGAAGCAAAGATCATTTATCGAATTGGGAAGTGACCATAGAACATTTTGATATGATCATTTAGTGGTGGAAGAAAGGGATTCTCATTTTTGTCTGGTTATTATTTTTGGAAAACTCATATGTTGGGATGATTACTTGTTACATATATTTATACATTTAGTTCCTTGCAATTTCCCTACGCACCCCACCCATGATGAGCACTATGTGATAAACACCCCCATTGTTGTGGGTGAGGGTATTATTTCCCAACATCGTAGGGGGAGGATTTATGTCTAGTTATTGGCTATTTAATGCTCTCTCTTATAGTTATTGGTATCCCAAGACTCTTTGGGCAGGTTAGGGTGTTGTTGTGAGGCCTAGGTGTTTGCTGGGGAGGTGTGCTCCCTTGGTGTCTTCAATATGTGTTTTGGTGATTCCAAAATGTCTTTGGGATGGGGTTGTTCTTTTCGGCATCGGGGTTTGGTGGTGGGATGTGATTTGGTATGTAGACCAGTTGTGGGTGGGAAGGTTGTGAGAGTGGGGATTGTGGATTATCAAAGTAGCATCATGATGCTCACCCTTAAGGATGAGCAGTTAACTAGTGGAAATTTTTATGGGGTTCCCAAATATCGATTTTCATACTACATTACATTAATTGAAATTAGTTATTTGGTGAGTGTGCCTTAGCGATGTTTGGGTGGATAATATACCTTGTTTAGAGCTCATGAGTTCTGTTATTTTCTCACATGGGAATAGTTTTCTTCTCCCAATTTTTATGGGTGAAATTTGTTTTCCCTGACTTAGTATACTTGTATACTAACCCTACATATATAGAACTGTTTTTAGGTTTCTAGGGAGATTACGCATATCATGATAGAACTTACTAGGTCGGATTTTGGGGATGGTTATTGTGTCTGTACAATGTTTTCTTTTTGGCACATACATTGGTGTATTCATTTTATTTATACTAGTTTTTCCTTTAAAAAACCATGTCAAATAGATTTTATTTTCATTATATATATTTTCATGGAGTTATTTTTGTTGATATGTCTTATCTCTCAATCATGGTTACTATAAAAATGGTATTGCATCCCAATATTGTTATATTTATATACCCTTGGTGGTGGTTGCTACCCCATGGACTATTGGAGGCGGTACATGGGGTTATTATCTCTCCTTCATCTTGTGGAATGATGGTCTCATGATCCATCTATCCTTTCCCTCATCTAAAAAAGGAAGGTCATGATAGAATAGTATCAAAGGTGATGGTTGAGAGGTAGGATGGAGTTTTGAGATAGGCACAATGAGGATTGCATGGGTTGTTGGGGAAACAGTGTTATGTGAACTTGGTTCATGAGATATTCCAAGGATGACAAGCTAGTTTATGAGTTCTTAGGGCCCCTCATTATCCTATGCAAGGAATCCTAGCATACCAAATTATCATGTGAGGCTACACCAGTTGTGGGGTAGGGACCCAAAGAAAGATATATGCATCAAGATGACTTCTGTTCATGTTTCTTTTGGGTGTTTTGTGGAAATTAAAATGAACAATGTGTTAAAATAAATCCTAATTGAAATTACATAATACTCAGGCATAGGATTTACCTATTCACCTTTCATCATTGGAACCCTTTCGTCATCCACGAGCGGCTCAAGTAGTGGAGGCTCTGCAGGCCAATCCGGCTGATTGGTATATGGTGGATCCAGGGGAGGAGGAAAAACAATGGTAACTGTTTCATTGTGATTTCCAGTGAGAGGCACTAGGAAATTAGGAAAGAAAACTTTCATATACAGATATATAGTGTTGGATTGAGGAGTTAGTTATCACATTGAACATGATCTAACCATCGACAAAGTACTATATTCTGTTGGCAGTTAGTCAGATGAGGGCTATTGTGTGTCACAATTGGACACTATGCTTGGGGGAGTTGAAGGAGACCGATGTACTATGAGATGATTTTGAGGAGTTTTGGGCATAATTTCATTAATTTACCATTAGAGTGGATAAGATACATGAGCTACTCTTCATCCAGTATGACAGTATGTCAGTATGGGAGTTTGGGATCTACTTCAAGAATATCCTTCCTTTTTCTTCGAATCACATTTTGGGTGTGGAGTCTCTGGTGTGGCATTTAAGGGAGACAATCCATCCTTCCCTCCAGTTTTTAGTCACTTTATTCACCCTAACAACATACTTAGACGTTAAAACTATGGTTGAGGTAGTGGAAAGGATGAACTCGCAAGGAAGTTTTCCTTGATAGGGGATCCGACTAAGTTTTTTAATGGGAAATGAAATTGTTAGTTGGTCTCAAGTGTTAGGTATTTCCAGGTTTTTGTCAGTGGGGAGTTGACCCTAGTAGTATCCGTCCCAATCTTCAGGTACTCATCCTTTTATCATATTCCTGGGTCTGAGGTGTTGCGCTTGGGGAGGCTGCAATCACCATCATAGTTAACGCCCAGTTTGAGATTAGTATAGTGTATGTGGAAGGTCCAACAATCACCAGAGCATTAGTTGTTGGATATTCCATTTTAGAAGTAGGGATAGAATCCCCCTACTCCACTGAGGGAAGAAAAATCATGCATAGTCCAACCTCGGTGTGTTCAATAGAGACCTCGGCCTAGGCATGGTCAGGGAGGCAACCAACAACATAGGGGTAGAGGAGCTAGACAAGGTCAGTTGCATACCACAGAGTTGGAAGGTCCAGCAAGGTAAGTTGTCATTTGAGGTATGATCGGTATGTTCAGAACTCCTGTTTTTACATTTTTTGTTTCAAAATGTTTTCACTTTTTTGTTTCACCCGGTCTAGGCCATGCTTTGGGACTGGACATAGATAGACATTCTGTGCCCCTGCTGTTGAGTACACAAGTTTGAGGTCAGACAAACATGTTTGATATTTTTTGAGGATGTAGATTTATATTAGGTAAGCATCTATCATGTGGGGATCTATTTATTCTATAGAATAATTGATACGTTGTTGTCCATGGAATCAACTGGTTGTAATCTATCTGGGAAGTTACCTAATGCTTTTGTAGAAGAGGACTATTTCAAACATGGGAGGCCACCATGTATATTTTGTTGGTTATCCGGGTTGTTAGATGGGATGTCGGTGTTTAGAGAATTTCCTTTCCATATTTGGCTAGCTCTTAGTGTAATCAGTGGATGATGAGATGGTGGAGGTCACGGGAGTTTTCTGCGAGTTCTTGGATGTTTTCCTCAAGGAGGTTGTGACTATACCCCCTCGATGTGATTTTATGATCGGGATAGACTTACAACCTAGTGATAATCCGATTTTGATGGCTCCTTATTGTATAGTTCCTTATGATTTGCACGATTTTCCAATCTTGATTGACTATATGATGAAGAAGTGATTTAAATGACATTGTGTTTCGTCATGGGGAGCTCTGATCATGTTTACGAAGAAGGAAAAGGGCAGTCTGAGGCTGTGTATAGACTACCAGAGGTTGATTTAGGGATCATTTATGAACTATTACCCTCTCTGTAGGATATATGATCTTCTCGACTAGATGAGGGGATGTTTGTTTTATATGAATGATCTATGGTTAGGGTATCAGTAGTAGTGTGTGATGGAGGGTGATGTCCCAAAGTCTTCTTTTAGGTGTAGTTATGGGAACAACATATTCATGGTAATGATATTTGGTATTTTGAATGCACTAGTCTTATTCATGGGGATTTTGGACTCCTTTTTTCATGTGTTCCTATATTATTTCATCACCGCATTCGTTGATGACATCTTAGTCTACTTGATGTTAGAGGATGATCATACCATGCATCTCTGAATTATACAAGAGGTTCTACAAAACCATAGTCTCAATAGAAAGCTAACCAAGTGAATGTTTTGGGAACAAAAGGTCAACATTTGTGGATATGTGCTGTCTCATCCGGGTATATAAGTGGATCTATCGATCAGCGAAGTGGTTGTTTCTTAGGCATCACCTACGAATTTGGTAAAGGTGTGTTGTTTTCTTAGTTTGTAGGATACTAACGTCGATTCATACCTTATTTCTCTTGAGTAACATCTGTACTAATAGATCTGACCTTAAAATACCATGTTTTTTTGTGGATCGAGGAGTTCCAAGTATAATTAGGCCATATTAACGGGAAGTTGGTCAGTTCTCAAGTGATCAGGTTTCCAAGATAAAAGGTGATGTTCGTGGGGTATTTCATTTCTTCCCATATCACACTGGGTGTTGAAATGATGTAGTAATGGGGAGTGATCAATTAAATGTCTCTCCAGTTCCCCCCCATGAATGTTAATATTATACCCATGATCTAGAGATAGAATCTATCATGATTTTGCTAAAGTTTTGGTGACATTAACTCAATTGGGAGTGAATTGTGGTCTTCACAGATCATAAGACCTCAAGGTACATCATTTCCCAGTGAGATCTAAACAAGTAATAATGTATGTGGATAGAGTTACATCAGCACTACATCTTTGATATCTCTAATACCCCAGGAATGTGGAATTTTTCCCAAAAATATTTAAGTAGGAAGTCATAGAGAGTAGTTTTTTGGGAATATGGGGATGCTTCAAAGGTTATGGGGGAGTTAGTTACCCTACACGAACATGAATTAATGGATGAAAGAAGATGATTTCTATTTTAGAATATGGGGCAGTCTTATCTAAGGTAGATGGTGGAGGAGTTTCAGTGGGGAGAATCAGAGGTGGAGGTGATGTGTGATCGCATTGACCAGGGGGATACTCCAAAGGGATGGTCAAAGGATAGTTTTTATCAGATGTTATTCTGTGAGAAGATGTTTGTTCCAGTGGTGATGTGAGAGGGATTGAACTTTATGTTTCATATCTTACTCTTAATAGTACACCCAGAAGTTTCCATGATGTACTGTTGCTCTACGGAATAGTTCTGGTTGGCCTAGGATGGAGCGAACAATGGAGGAGTTTGTGTAAATATTATCAGTGTTCTAGAAAGTGAAGGTTGGTCACCATGGTCGTAGTGGTTGGTTTCATCCCTTATATGTCCATGAGTTGAAGTGGGATGAAATATCAAGATATTGTTTCACATGTTTACCCAGGGCTCAAGGAGAATGCATGAAATTGGTGTGGTAGTGGATTATTTTATAAAATCAGATAACATCTATGTGATCAATGAGTCTAGCACAAAATATTCTTCATTGAATTGGTATGTGGATGAGGTGGTGTGAATTCAAGGATTTCCAAGATCCATCATCTCATATTGTGATACATGTTTTACGTAGAGTCTGGAAAGGATTGCATCATGCATTTGGACCTCAGTTACAACTTTTTACTTTTTTCCACTGTCAGATGATTGGAATAACAAAGAAGAAGTTCCAAATATATGATGACTTGTATTGGGCATGTGTTCTGAACTCTATTGTTTCTTGGGTGTGGAATTTTCACTTGGTAGAGATTTCTAACAATAATATATATCACTATTCCACTAGCATGTATCTGTTCGAAGAACTATTCAAAAGTTTATATCGTTCACCCTTATGTTGGACCGAAGTTAGGGAGGTAGATTTTCACAGTCATGAAATTGTGCAGAGTATGTATTAAAAGGTGTATCTTGTTGATGAGAGGATAAAGGTAGAACATGACCGAAATAATTCATATGACGATCACATGAGAAGTACCTTGGAGTTGGAGGTTGGGGACCATGTGTTCTTGAATGCTTCCCCTCAACAAGGGCATTGGAGGTTATGTAGAGGGGGAAATCTTTCACCCAGGTTTATCAAACCCTAAATGGTATTGAGAGGAGTTGGTATGGTGGTATTCTAGTTGGAATTTCCACCATATTCGTAGATGATCCAGGACATCTTTTATGTCTCCTAGCTTTGTCTCCATCTTCATGATGACTCCCATGTCATTTACTGGGGATCGTTGGATAAAGAAGATGACACAACATTCGTGGGTTGACCTGTGGAGGTCTATGATCATTGGGAGAGGTTTCTTAATGGATATTTCATTCCCCTGGTTCATTCATATTGGATTCATGGTGGCCTATAGGATAGTACTTGGTTGCGTGAATTGCAGATGTGTTCCCAATACCCAGAGTTGTTTGGGGCATTCATTGTGTGTTTTACATTGATACATAATTCATATACCTTGTTTAATATGAGAATATTGGTCTTTTTGTTCCATAATGTGTGATAATTTCATGACATATAATGATGGAGGACCTGAACCCTAAATGAGATAAATTAACTGAGATGTGATTAAACTCATGCGGGTGAGTTTGTACTGGACAAAGTGGATAATATCTTGTCATTGGAGAAGGAATTTCCTAATTTATATGATTGAATAGTATGTGTTTGTGTAGTGTATGTATTTATATTTGGGTGTGGTAGATGTTGGAATCCATTTTCTTTGATGTTGTGGTTCCATTCCATCTTTTGAACAATACAGCGAGGTTTATCTTTGAGAGGTATCTTATGGGGTGGTTGTTCAAACCCCTCTTTATTCATAAATTGGGTTTTAATTCATGAGGTTGAGAATTTTTTTAGAGGTATCTAATGTAATGTCCAAGACCTCCCTGGGAAATTAATTTTTTAAAATCCATTGTTTGGATTCTTTTGTAAGGCGACAATAGCTTATTACATGATTTTACCCAAATATCAAATGTTTTCATCATTGAGCAATGTGTCGATGAGTCACAAAGGTAGCTAATCATCAATATGCTGACATTGGTAGTTCATCATTGGGGATTCATATTGTCGATAGTTCTAGTCATTAGTTGTTCAGGGTATCAGTGACTTCGGGAAACAGTAGGTTGGGGAATCTGTACATCGGGGTGTCATTAGGTTGGTGCGTCAGTTTGTCAAGGCATCGGTAGGGCAGAGTTTCATTGACCCAAGGAGTTGATAGGTTAGGGAATCAGTATATTGGTTGTTGGTAGGTCAGGCATCACAAAGTGCATTCAGTGAGTTGCACTATTGACTCACATTTGTGAGTTAGGCCTCATAGACTCATTATCTGGGACTCGCAACAGTGACTCACCATCAATGATTCATTTCCATTTTTCCCAGTTTATCTAGTTTCAACCCTTTAATGTTTTCTTTGATGATAAATCTATTAAATTCCATATTTAATGTGATTTTGGCTGTTTCAAATGGTATTAATCTACTAAAAAAGTGAAGCTTCCTTTGACTCCTAAATAGAATGGTATTAAACATGATACGACTATAATAGCATTTGAAATGTTTTTCCCCATAAATTTAGTAATTGGAATTTCTAAAGCTGAAATATTATCTTCTTTATAACACTTCTATTTTCTCTTGGTTCATCTATAACATTTCATCCCCAAGGTTTCGTGAAACTATGATGTTGTAGTTTGTGCATTTTTTCCTTGGTGTCTTTCTTACAACTTGGGTGTCCCCAATTTTGGTGCAAGTAGGAAAAATTAGTTGTCTATTATTCCAAGAAGGTATTTCCTTTGCATCTCTTTCAATAGGGTATCCTATGAGGTGGATGTATTCATTTACACTTGTTAATACAATTAGACCCAGATTTATGGATGAAAATAATAAGTAATAAATAAGGTGTTGGGAAGATGATGATTATTTGTTAGTTTTATATGTTATCCTTTACCCAAGTCGTGTTTTGTAAATTCTGTATTCCTTTTGGAAATAATGGCCATTGGTGACCTCTATTTGTTCACTTGTATTGCATCTGAATACTTATTGTTGATAATTTTAGAATGTATGTATGATTATAAGATTGGATAACTACATATATTCTATTAAATAAATAGATATCCAATCATCAAACGTGTCCTGTGATAACTCTTGTTTTATGAAGTGGAATTAAATAAAGAGTGATGTTAAATCTAAATTAACATTTCTTTTTATTGTGGCTATGTGTAATGTGTGGTTATATTCGTACTTGTATCTCTAAAGTTCTAGTGGTATTATGTCTTCGAGTGTTATTGTGAGTATGGGGTGGTATGTTTGGTGTAATGGAACCTCATGTTGGGATATTGGTTGATTGTGGAATGGATGAATAGTTTATATTGTGGGACTACATCTAGGAAGTGGTTGGGAAGCGGGTTTGTAGGATTGGTTTGTTTCATGTTAATGTTTATGGGTGTGCTGGGTGTGGTGTTCGTATGCATTGGGACTACTGAGTGGGGTTTTGATGAGTTGTGTTGGGGGGTTAACTTGTACATAATAAGTACATGGTGTCATGAAATTGATGAATAATGGTTGTAATGGTAGAATGGGTGTTAGAACTGATTCATTAACCTTGTCCCTTCTTTATTTGTTTCTCTTTGTTAGTGGTTGTTATGGCTTCTTTGCCTTATAATGTTTTCGGTGTTTATTAGTTTCCTTGGTATGGATGGAATGAATAAATGAATTAATTGATAATTTAGAATGAAAATTGGTTAAATTAATTCATTAGAGGTATGTTTTTTTGTGTATTTTAGTGAATAAGTGTTTAATTATCAAATTGTAATGTGAGCGTCATTCATTTTCATACATGTGGAATTAAGGTATGTTTTGTGTAAGCTGGTTATTATTCTAAAAACTAATTGGTTTGTATAGTAATTTTTTACATATATATATATACATTTAGTTCCCTGTGATTTATATAAACACCTCAACCGTATTGAGAACTTCATGTCGAACACCCCCATTTTTGTGTGTAAGGGTGTCCTTTCCTATCATACAAATGAGAGGATGGATGGTTGGTTTCTAACAACCTAGGTTTGATGACAAAAATATTACATCTTTTTATATGAATATTCATTACATTATAAAAAATCACATATGGGGACCATAATAGTGTAATTCTCATGGAAATAGGGAAACTTAAATAGCAGGTTTATAAAATATTTACACGTCTCTTGAATTCTTCAATCATAACTAGAACCACCTTTGACACATATTACACAATGCTTAGGTAATGGAAACATATGAGTGGGTGATATCAGATTATCATTAAGGGTAAAAAATCAACACATGAACATAGTCATGTAAAAAAATATATTTTGAAAATCATACCATGTATAACATATATCTAAATTACGATTCATGGAATAAATCATAGTAATTCATAAGGCATAAATCAGAAAGGAACATGATCCATGAGAAAATAACATTTTCATAAAACATGGAATTGTGGAAGACCAATAAGCATATAATATTATTTCTATAGTATCGAAGGCATTACTGTGAAGACCATCATAGTGGACAGATTCCCTTACAGAACTGTGTTTACATATCGTTCCAGCCCTATATAACTTAACTAGGTTTACTTTTCATTCTAGTCCTATATTACAAAAACCATTTTTCCCACTCTTCCTTCCTTGTATATCTCAAAAGATACAAATCATTACCCAATGCATTGGAGGGAAATATAGGTGCCACACATCTGAAAATGAAATCATTCTTATATGTTCCACAATATCTAAAACCATTCATCAAAGCATAACTCAACAAATAGAAAATTGATTTTAAAAAATCATTAGATCATAATCCATATAGGATAAATATATTTCCAAAAAATAATTACATCATAAACACAATAAAATAATCCTAACGATATAAAAATAGCATTATATCATCTTAGATGGAAATTAATTTTGATAAAATAATTGAGGAAAATATCATTTCTTGATTTTTATTTTTCCTAAAAAAATAGAAAATTTTAATAGAAAATAATTTCTTTGTAAATAACCATGAAATATTTTAATACAATAATCATGGAAATAAGTAATTATAAGAGTGTAAAAATCCTTTCATTCCATATAAGTTATAAAAACATTCTCCTTGTACTTTTGACGGATAAGTCAAAAAAATACATCATATGGTAAATGAAATAAATATTCCTTTAAAACCATATACTAAAAGTAAAAAATGGGTACAAATGACCTGAAACTAACATATAATAATAACAAACATTTTATGATTTTTTTTAGAAATCATTGACATGGATGATAAAAAACTCCTAAAAAGGTAATTTATAAACAATCTCAGACAAAAATGAGATTTCAAATTTAACCCTTTCGAATTTATAATCAGTCAAATCATATGCCTTATAAAATAATTAAAATTGTATGAATATGTAGAAATTAAAACATTCATAATAATTTTAATAATAAAATTCAAGTGAAAAATGGATTCCACATAAAATAATTAGATTGTGTATGAGGAATATGTCCCCTTGAAATAACATAGTTGAAAAATATTCCCATACATTTGGTCTGATATGCTTTTTATGTGTCCCAAACATCTATATAGTGATTTAAATAATGTTCTTAACTTATTAAATAATCATATTAATTTTTATAATATTTTATAATACTATATTCACATTTATTGGATTGTAACATTTCATTATTACGAGTTATTTGGGTATTAACTAATTTATGTTCTTATGCATGTTTTGTTGAATATGTTCTTATTTCTATTATTTGTTTATAGATATATAATTTAAATAATAATATTATAATAAAATATATCACATTTATTCATTACATTAATTAATATGATCTTAATTTAATAAATATCATATAGAACAAATCGCATCGCTTTGTGGAGATGTTAGGTCATACGTAAAAACGAGCGATGATATCATTCCTATAATTATTGAATGGTGTTGAAATTGATGGTGTATAATATTTAAAAATCAATAATATTTTACAATAATAATATATTGTTTTTACATCCTTCATTATACCCATATTGGTATGTTGGTAATGAAAAACATATTATACCACACCGTAGAGAAGGTAAGTCATACGTACACATGCATGGGGATTTAATTTTCATAGGATGGGTAAAAGATGAAATATGGGTGTTTCATATTTATAATAACGTATCTGTATTCATGTTATATTAGAGTTATTATGTAATAAAAAAACCACACATGTATATGAATTTTATGATGAAAGAAGTTCGACAGATTCAGTAGAGGAGATTACCTCATTTTCGACTTTTATAATCTAAATCTCCTCTTATAGTGAAACATTTGGTATTTGAAGAAGACCAGGAAATCTAGAATGTAAACAATTATTTTTATATGGAAAATGAGTGGGTATGGTTGAGATTTATGGGTCAAATGGATGTGAATAGGTGAAGGAGGATGATCCCTTTTATAATTGAGGTGAGGGGAATATTCGAAACCTCAAATATATTAGTTTCTAATAAAATCAAACTCCACTCATAAAACTCAAATATGTATTAATTTCAATGATTATATGATAGAGTGTTGTAATATAGTCAAAAAAATAAATTTTATTCTAGTTTTAATATCTATTAAAGCCTTATATTTTATATTTCACACTTTGTGATTCAATTTCATTTTAACTATGTAACAAATATTTCAATAATTAAAGGGTACAATATTTTATTTTTTGTTGTCATTTTGTTTATAAAAAAATAATTCATAGTATTATAGACCATATAATAATTATTATATATTTTAATAATTATTTTATATTTTTAAATATAATAATAAATCCTTATTTTTCCAAAATATCATATGTTTCAATTTTGTCAATATTTAATTCATGGGTTTTTAAAAATATCAGGATGAGATGATATCTTCCCAAAAAATAATTTTCATTATTTATATAGGGTCAATTTCATCTATAAAATTAATTGGACATATTAATAATCCAAAATTATATTTATTTTATTATTTTTAATAACATTTATATGTATATCCCTTAAAAAAATACTTAATACATCAATTTGGTGTAATTATATAATATTCGTATTTATTGAATAAAATTAATAATAAAATACTAATATGAAGATAAATATACTAGATTTTATTTAAAATACTTTTATTAAAATTTATTTTCTAGTAAAGCTTAAATTAAAATTTTTATTTTTAATAGATTATGAATGTGACAACTTTAACACCACTCAAAAAAAAATATAAATTTCACAATATCTTATATAAATCTATAAATAGACTCTAAATAGACCCTTTTATGATTTTTGTCAATAAATAATCGACAAATTATATTCTAAAAATTCTTTTTTGTTCTTTTAATGGTTATTATCATTTTCATAAAAATTATTTTATTATTTTATTAGTTAAATAATTTATGCATCATCCATGTATAAAATAATAAGGAAAATATTTATTCCGTAAAAATTATAAATAATTTACCGTGATAAAGAAAAACATATTAGCTTTAAAATGACTATGTATGGTAGAATTTATCTTCTCTATATCCTTATTTCAAAAATGATATATTATTTAAAATAAGAATGTAACCTCATTAAATTTTAAAGAAATAATATATTATAAATAACATAATATCCCCCAAATGGCCCCAAAACATCAAAATTTAATTTTTATTATGCAAATATGTTGAATAAGTTAATATTTACCATTTATATTCGTTGATACCACCCATTCTTCTATATGTGAAAACATATAAAATATTAAAGACAAAGAAAATGACACTTTGTGTCTTTCTTTGATTTAGACAATATTATTGTCATTTGATATAAATGAATTCATTAATATTTTAATGTAATATAAAATATAATATTACTATAATGAATTTATATGAAAATAAAGATTTCAATAAAAATATGTATTTTCACAATTCATCAAAAAAATGAAATTTATCAGAAAAATCCAAAAAATAATCCAAATTAAATTTTTATAATCCTAATTAAAATAATAATTTTATTCTGTAAAATTGAATTTATAAAGTTTCAGAAATAGATTTAAAATAGGTGCACTATCAAAAGGTGACAAAACCCATTTTTGTAAAACAAAACAACTTTTATCCAAAAAAATGACTTTGTTCTTATATCATGTCTAGAAAACATATATCATAAATTTTAATCATTATATTTAATATATAACATATATATTACATTAATAAAATCCATCATGAATGATATTATTGTTTTAGAAACTCACATAAATTTAGTCTTTTGTGAAATGAATTTTATCGAAAGAACATGAAATTGCATGTAACGGAAGCCGAGTATAGTGTTCTGTATACTACAAGATAAGAAGGTATTTTATAATATAAAATATTATATTGGAGTATTTTGCAAAAAAAATATTCAAATAAAGTTAAAAAATATTTAATAAAAATAACGAGGTGTTACATTTTACCACCCTAAAAATGAATTTTCTATTAAAATTTATCACAGATGAAAAAGGATTAATATGTAAATGTTTATTTCATTAACCCCCTCTTAAAAAACAAGTATATAAAATAAATTTTAAAAAAATATAGAAAAATAATGAATACCCAAATTCACAAATCTTTGGGTTTTTATATAGGAGAAAACATGTTAGAAGTGAAAACATGTGTATGGAAGAGGAATCTATTTATCAGGTTCTTATAGAGAGTGAAATTGAACATGGTTATGAATATATTAACAATAAAAAATCTAAAAATCTATGATGATACAACGTTCCATCTAATTCAATGGATAAGTTGTTACTAAGATAACTATTTTGGTTCTTAAGAACCATTCCATATTGTTGAAGAACCTGAAAATAAATATTTTGTTGATTTAAGTAGATTCTCAATATTGGTCAAGACATGAAAAATTTCCACATTATACCTTATTCAATGAAGTGATGTGGAATTTTTTATTCCTAATGAATTATAAGATCAGGTGGTCTCTAAGTAGAATAATTGGTTCTTCTATCAATCATTATCACAAAATGGTTAGCACAAGTTATCAAATATACATAAGTTTTTTTATGGTGAGATTAATAAAATATGGTTCAAAAAAGTGGACTTATACATCATCTATCAAACCGCTTCATCAAATAAAAAATAACTTATACTAACTAGGGACTTCACGTAGTCCAGTGGTAGGTGATAAAGGCTTGTCACACTTCATTTGTGGGTTCGATTCCTACAACCTTTTCCCAAGTGATGGGTAGTCCCCTAACCTACGAGTTGTCTTTTTCTAAAACTATATTAATATAAAATTAAAAAAATTATCCTTAAAAAATACTGTCAGATGTTCAACATAATCAATTCCAACCTTTAGAATTATTCATAATAGTTCTATCCAAACCCTCCGTAACAAAACAATTACAATAAATTTCTTATAACAAGCATGTGAATAACTTCATTTATCCACCATATATCATAATATATATATATATATAATTTTTTCACATTCCATACATTTAAATTTCTTCTTTATACATTCTATAGAGTCATGGTTAAAAATATAATTACCCTATATCCTTATTTAAAACATGCATTTTTCTTTACTCCAAAACATATTGGATATATTCCTCAAGTCCCAAATAGTTGTATACATCATCCATGATAGCATAAAATTTGGGAAAAAACATTATTAGTTCCTATGAAACTAGTATCATCAAATTTACTTATCTAAATCCATCATATCATTATCAAAAAACAATTATCTTAGCTAAGGGACATATTAAGGGTTCTCATTCCCTTAATCATCTATTCACCAAGTATATCACCTTACACATAATATACATTTCTAGGTTCTTAAAAAAATTAAAAATTTCCATTATAATAATTCTTTAAAAACTTATAATAAAAGTACAAATATATTTCATGATTCATATATCATAATCATTGAATTCTTAAACACGTACACCGTAATCATCTAGATTTATTCTTAAACCATTACTCAGGAACCATCACCTTAGTATTTTATAAAATATGAATCTAATATTAAGGTTCCTCATCCTTAATATAATCATGCTTCTTATGTTTAAGGTAAAAATTATTGGAATAACATCAATACATTTCACAAATCGTTTAGAATCTATTTATTCACACCAATACTCAAACAACTTCCTGAATATATTTATGATATTTAAACTTAAGAAATTTGTTTTCATAATTCCAATACTTTCCACATATGATACATTCAAGGTTAGATATGTTGTATAAAGTTGTGGCTATATACCAAGACTAGAATGTAAAGTGTGAGTAATAGATAACAGTAATTCAAAATTAATAAGTAATGTAAATTACTTATAATATTTCAATCTTTGATATATTGTGTTTGACCCAAGTTTATTTAAGATAATTACTATAATTCTAGGATTATAACCTATAATGATTATTTTACTTAGTAAATCCATATATATAGATTATAAATAACACTTGGGATATCACTAGATTTTTCGTATCCTAGTTTCCAAATTTTGACAAAACCCTTCCTCTGATACCAACCATATCAACCCATGACTGATGTCAATGGGTATTAAATATTTTTAGATGAATATTCATTACATTATAAAAATGAATACTCGAGGAACATAACAGTTAAGTGCCCTTGGAAACATGGAAACATAAAAACTAGTTAATAAAATATCTACATCGTATCCTCAATTTTCCTTCATAACTAGAATGACCTTTGACACATAATATATAATACATGGGGAATGGAAACTTAAGAATAGGTGAGATCAGATTCATATTAAGGGTAAACAATCAAAAAGAATATATCATTTAAAAAATATAACATTTGAAAACACACCATGTGTAACATATATCAAAATTATGAGTCATGGGAAAAATAATGGTAATTCCTAAAGAATAAATCATAAAAGAACATGTTCCATGAGAATATATCATTGGCATAAAACAAGAAATTGTGGAAAACCAATAATCACACAATATGAATTTTTAGATTCCATGTAATTGCTTCCAAGACCATCATAAAGGACATTGTCCATTAGTAAACTGGTTTTACCAGATGTTCCATCTCTGTATTACGGAATCTGGTTTACATGTTGTTCCATCCATGTATTACTGAACATTGTTTACAGTACATTGAAGATAATTCTATCTAATGATATATAAATCTTAACCCAATGCATTATAAGGAGATATTAGTATCACCCATATCATAATGTATTCATTATTACATGGGCCCTATAACATAAACCATTCATCATAGCATAACCCAACGAACAAATTGGGTTTCTTAAATATCCTTACATCAAAATCCATATAAAATAAATAGATTTTGAAAATATAATCCCACCATAAACATAATATAATAAATTTAAGGATATAAACCTGACCCCATGTCATCTTATATGGAAATTAATTTTGATAAAATACGTGAAATTAATTATTGAGGAAAATATCGATTCTTATTAAAAAATGTTTTATTTTTATAAAAAACATTACAATTTTTAAGTAAAATAATTTCCATGAAAATATCCTTGAAATAATGTACGAGAAGAATCAGGAAAATAGAGTATTATGAATGTTTAAAATCATATCATATCGTTAAGGTTATAAAAACATTCTCCTCGTCCTTTCTATGGATAAGTAAAAAAGTACCATATATGGTAAATGAAAGTATGATTACTTCAAAACCATGTAGTTAAAGTAGAAAAACGATGAAAATGGAATTAAAAATACATAGTATAATAGTAAAATTTTTATGAAAACATGATTAGAAAATATGGAAACGGATGATAAATAAACCTCGAGTAAATACTTACGTATAAACAATTCGAGATAAAAAAGAGATTTCAAAATTAATTCTTAACAATTTATAATCACCAAAATCATATGCCTCATAAAATAATGAAATTTATCTACATATTTAAATATAATAATTTTAATAATTATATTAACAAAAACATTCATGGGAAACATAAACACCACATAAAAGAATTAGATGATGTATAAAGAATATGTCCCACAAAAATAAAAGTTAAAAAAAATTCTCTTACATTAAGTCTGATATGCTTTGTATATGTCCAAAGATCATGTATAATGATTTAATTAATGTTATTTACTTATTAAAGAATTCTAATAATTTTTATTATATCATATATAATTATATGCTTATCCCTTTGTTTGTGGCATTTCATTGTTACTCGTTATTCGGGTATTAACTACTTTTGGTTATTATGCATGTTTTGTCTAATATGTTCTTGTTTGTATTATTATGACTTATCTATATCATTTAAATATTAATTTTAGAGTAATATATATCATATTTATTCATTCAATTCATTTATATAATCACGTTTTAATGATGCTTATGTAGAACGAATCACATCGCTTTGTAGAAACGGTAGGTCGTACATACACACGAGCGACGATATCATTCCTATAATTGTTGAATGGTATTGAAATGGATGTGGTATAATATTTCAAAACCAATATAATTTAATAATAATGATTAATAGTTATTACTTCCATCATTATTCATGTCTAGGTATGTTGGTGATGAAAATCATATTACATCATAGCATGGAGATGTTATGTCATACATATGCTCACATGGTGATATCATTTTTCATAGGATGGATAGATGATAAAATATGGTTGTTTAATATTAATAATAAAATAACAGTATAAAATTTATACTGGAGTTATTATGTAATAAATAAAGAACACCTGAAGAGGATGTAGAAGAAATAAATAAGTTTGATATAATCAGTATAAGGTATTACCTCCTCTTCGACGTTCATACTCTAAATACCTTATTAGAGGACTAGAATTGGCCTTTAAAGAAGACCAAAAACTAAATAATGTAACTGGGTAAGATAATAAGGGAACTGGTAAGGGTATGGTAAATATTTAAGGATCAAATGGATGTGAATAGGTGTGGGAGGAGGAGCCCTTTTATACTTGAGGTGAGGGGCACTTTTGAAATCCTCAAAAATATTAGTTTATAATAAAATAAAACACCACTCATAAACATTTAAAATGACACAATTTAAAATATTAAATGATATAGGACTGTAATATCCTCAAAAATAATTATTATTCACGTTTCTTTATCCATTAAATCTTTATCATTTAAATTTAATTATTAGTAATTCTATTTCATTTTAACAAGGTTACTAACATTTTAATATTAGAAGTGTAAAATTTTTAATTATTGGATGTCAATTTTATCATAAAAATATAATTAAAATAATATTAGACTATTTAATAAATATTATAATTTTTTTAAAATGATTTATTATTTTTATATGATTTAATCAAACAATAGTTTTACAAAATATCAATTGTATCAATTCTGACACTATTCATTTCACAGATTCGTAAAATTATCACGATAAGTTGTTACCATAAATGAAAATATTTTATTATATCCATATGGGATCATTGTAATTTATATAAATTTATTGGTCAAATTAATTATCCCAAATTATATATATTTTTTATTTTAAATAAAAAATATTTGATATGTCCATTATCAAAATAATTACTACATCAATATTGTGAAATTATTTCATACACATATTATTTTCAAAAAAATTAAAATTAAAATACTATGATGAATTTGGATATAATATATTGTATAATAATACTTGTACTCGAATTCATATTGTATAAAATCTTCTATTAAACATGTTATATTTAACTGATTATGAGTGTCACAACATTAATACCACTTCAAATAAAATAATATAAGTGTCACAATATCTAATATAAATCTCCAAATGTCCATTAACTATACCCTATTATGAATTTGGTTGAGATATTGTTTGCCAATAAAACTTGAAATAATGTTTTCGACTTTAATTTGATATTATCATGTTAATAAATATTATTTTATTGATTTTATATCAATTAAATAATTTTTACTTCATCCATATATAAAATATTATTGTTATTATTTATTTATTAAAAATGAAAAATAAATTACCATAATAAATAAGAAATATTTTATCCTATAAATGAGTCTTTATAGTTGAATTTATCTACTTTATAACCTTACATTAAAAATTGTATATTATTTTAAACATGAATGTGACATAATTAAATTTTAAACAAATAAACTATTATAAATACCATAACATCCTCTAAAATGGACCCAAAACATCAAAATTTAACTTAAATTATGGAAATATGTATATTAACAAAATATTAAACATTTTTATTTTTTATTCAATCCATTTTTTAATATGTTAACACACAAAATTATTAAAGACATAGAAGATTATAGTTTGTGCCTTTTATTGATTTAAATATTATTTAAGTCATTTTCATAGACAAGTGTCCATTAAAAGACATAATTTAGATCCCTAATTGTTATGTGTCAAATTTTAATAATAAAATAAAAAAAAATTCAATGGTTTTGGTCATTTTATAATCATTATAGTTTAATTCTTATCATAAATTGCCTAATTTAGGTTGTACCATGGTAACAAAATTTACCATTGTATATATTTACCATGAAAAAAAATAAATGTGACCTACATAACAAATTTTGACCATATGAATAAATATATGAAATCAATTTTTCATTTTCAAATCACACAAGTTTCAGAAATTAATTTAAAATAATATTGGTAAAATTTCACGAAAACATTTTTTTTAAATACCTATTTTTAAATAGAAATTTTTTTATAATAAATTCATATATAAAATCATTTTTAAAAACCATAATTGTATAAAAATGAAATAACTAAAATTTAAAACTAATCCAAATTTTATTTTTTTTATGACATTAAAAGAAAACTAATATTTCAATAAACACAAGTATATTCATTATTCGTTAAAAATTGATACTAATTAGAACAAAAAAAAAATTAAACCAAATTAAAATTGTAAAATACAAATTAAAATAAAAAATTTGTGTTTTAAAATTTAATAGAAAAACAGTAAAAACTATATTTAAAATAGGTTCACCATCAAATGGTGTCAAAACTATAAATTTTTTAAAACAATATATCTTTTATTTGAAAATTTTAATTTATTCTAATATCATGTCTAGGAATCATATAAAATTAATTTTAATCATTATATTGATTATATTACATACAAAGTATATTAATAAAATCCATAATGGGTGATATTTGTTTTTAAACTCACTTAAATTTTGTCTCGATTGAAATGAATTTTATCAAAAGAACTGGAAATTGAATATAATTCAAGCCTATCATTGTGTTGCATATACGAAAATCTATGACGGTGTTGAGTAATTAAATATATTATATTGGTTTAGAATAAAACAATAGAAATTAATGAAATTAAAAAAAATTTATAAAAATCTTGGGATGTTAAGTGTTTACTATTTCATCTCTTCTCCCTCTACAAGGCATTGGTAGCCCTTGAATCTTCACGTAGGTTGGGGAGTGGTTATGAGGCCAAGGTGTCAGTATGAGAGGTTTTCTTCTATGAATTCTTGGGATGAGTTGTCTAGTGATTCAAGATGTATTTGGGGTGGGATTGTGGTTTGTATCCTAGTTGTTTGCGAGCGAGATGTGTTGTGGTATGCATACCTGTTGTGTGAGGGTAGGCAGTGATAGCGGGGCTTGTGTTAGAGCATGGTATCATCAATACAATCACCATTAGGAATGCCCAATTAACTAGTGGGAAGTGGTGTGTGGTTCCCAAATATCTGTCTTCTTAGAACATTAATTTACATTACTATAGTTGTGATATTTGGTAAGAGTGCCATGTTGAGGTTAGGATGAATAGTTTACCACGATAGGTGCCTTTGAGTTTCTATTCTATTCTCATAAGGAAATTAGTATGCTTCTCCCAATTGTGCACGAGTGAATTTTTTTCCCTGATGAGTATACTTGTATGATCACCAAACGTATAAAAAACTATTTTCAGGTTTCTAGGGAGATTACACAGATTATGCTAGATTGTACTAGCTTAGATGTTGGGGACGATCAGAGTGTTGCTTCTTAGTATTGTTATTTGTCCTCACTTTTGAGTTTAATTTATATTCATAGTAGTTTTACATTAAATATTCATGTGAGCATGATTTTGTTATCTTTATATATATGTTTCATTTATTAATTGGGTTTGATACATCTTATTTCCTGATAGTTGTTACTATAAAAAGGGTAATACCTCTTTTTTTATGAGATTTGTATACCCATTGGTACCGGTCTCCACCCCATGACCTATTGGAGGAGGGACTCAGGGGTAATTATATCTCCTTCATCTTGTGGAAGGAAGGCCTAAACATCATGTTATCCCATCCACCATCTTGAATAAGGTGGGTAGTGATTCTTAACAATTAGTTAATTAAATAACATTATTCCAAGATCAATGGCTCTAAATAATAGAGTTTGTTGACTGTGTGGTGTCTCTGGGTCTATTATTGAACAATCGTGTCTTTAAAAACATGTTTAAACGTGTTATAAAATATTTAACTTTATGATTTTCCATTTTTGAATTAATACATTTATACTATTTGACTTGTTTTTATCATTGTAAAAATATTTTATAATAAAAACAATATAAATAATATAAATTAAATTATGTTATAGAACTAAATCTTACAAATATTTATTACAATTTTGTTCCCCTGTTTTGCTAAAATATCTTCTAAATTAATACATATAAACTGTAGAAAAAAAAATTTCTAGAAAAAATACATATTAACCATTACAGACCATTATGCTTATTGAGTATTGATTGAAAATTAATCAAGTGATAATGTAATCATTTATGTGTCTATAAATAAAATAATATTAATTATTTAATGTATTTAAATTTATTTTATTTTATAAAAACTCATTGATATTAATGAAATAATAATATTTACACAATTGATTCAATGTTATTTGGGTAAATAATATTAATCCTAGAAATATTCATGTTTACCCAAAAAATGAAATTTATGCTATTAAATAATAGAGAAATTTTTATCTCAAATATAATAAACTTTTTATTAAATTAAACATTCATTTTCTGGAATGTAATCAAAATGTAAACCATGAAATATTTAAAAACCATACTTTGGGGAAAAAATTAATTTTACGAATAATGAATTATCATTTGGATATAATTATCTATAAAACTGATGGATATGAATTATAAAATGTTATTATATTTAAAATAATTTTTTAAAATGAATTAGAAACATAATTTATTAATTTATTAAATATTTAAACAAAATAGTCAGAAAATAGTTTTCATTAAGTCACTATATAATAATTGAAAATGATAAGTATGAGATTAAAAATATAAGTCCAGTTTTTAAAATGATCTATTATATGTTAAATTATAATTTTTTTGGAATTGGATTCAAAAAAATATATATTTATAAAAAATAAGAAAATAATCAAATTTTATTTATTTAAAATTCTCCTAAAATTAATTAAATTGAGTTAATACTGTGTCCGTAAAAGTTCATTATCATTTACATAATAGAATAGATAAATATGAAAAATTGTGTTACATTCCATAATATTTTATCTGTAATGATATATGATCCTAAATATATAAGGGATGAATCAAAAGCACTTATTTTCACTATCAATTTCATGGATATGTATCTCATAACTAGGAATTAAGGCATTTATGAAGGATTTAGTTTTATTCATAGAGAACCCAAAGATTCTCTTACACTAATCAAAGGTGAAAGTTGATTTAAATTTTTTTTTTCACTTTTCAATGTTTTATGTTGGTATAAAAATGAATATATTAAATATATTTATAAATTTGAATAATTTTTTTAGAGGTTATTATGATTTACACATTTTTTATTTAAAAACCCATAATAATAATAAAAATAATCATTTTCCTTAAAACCCATATCATGTTGGGTGGAGACTTGATGTTTATAGAGAACACCGTAGATTTATTTCGGTTGTTGAACTATAATACATCCACAAATTTAGAATATTGAGTCAGTGAATCATGTTTACCACCATCATATTGATCTACAGTAACTATATAAGTTCACATTTCCTATATGGTTATATAATGTTATAGATTCATAGCATCATCATAAATCTTGGGATATAATATTTATTTTCAGTAGTTTAAATGTTCTCCTCACATGATGCATTAAATTTCTAGTGGTTCACTAGGATGAGTTTTAATTTATTTCCTCTTGTTACCAAAACATTATATTATCTCTTCATAGAATGACTCTTTATTACTGACTTAACAATTCAAAATGAACATTATAATCTAGTTATATAAATCTCCTAAGTGATTTATTCAATGTTTTTGCATTTAATAATTTTATGATTGATTAATTTATCATATTCATCATTTTATCATTGATGAGACTCAATTTTTTACTTCTTTGTGTGTTTGGGATGTAACCTATGTTCACAATGTAAATTATATTTTTTGACACCCTTTTTACAATAATCTAAAGGTATATAATTATATCAAAAATTACAATAGGTTCTTTATTGATGAAGCCTTAACATTTCCTCTAACACTTATGTTCACATCTAATGTCATCAATTTATAAAAGAAAAATTCCAGATATGAGTGAAGAAATAGAAATAATAGAAAAAATATCATAATACAATGTAAATAACATATAAAATATACGATATTTTTATATATTCAAATTGGAATTTATTTCCTTTATTTGAACTTATCTAAATAATAGTTATATATATGATATATAATTATTTGTTTTATTATAATTCTCCTAAAATATGTTATGAAGAACAAAGAAACACATCCTTCTTAGTATTTCATAATTATCATTCCATCAAATATATTATATCACCCCCGGAGATTCATTCTTGGTGTGTAGTATTAGTATCACTCATCATGCATTAGGGAGATGATATCATCAATTATCACCATACATTTTTAGAGGTGATTACTACTAGATGGTTATGTGCCTTTACCTGTTCAACTCATTTGAATCAACAAATGGATTTAGTACTGAGGAAACCACTGACTCATGTAATTAAGAATAATTTTGGATTACATCATATAATTATGCTCAAATATTGGGTTTTCACAATGGTTTTAACCATAATACCAATGGTTACTAAAATAATCTCAAAATATAATGGAAATCATATCCAAACTAAAGAATACATCTATTATTTTAATTGGACTAACCCACAAAATGTATGAAAATGATTCTATACTATTCTCATTATATAATTAATAAATCTCACAATAGTCACACAACCTATATGACAAAAAGTTAAGTGATGTTAATATTAGATATATAAAATTATTATTTTACCATTCTTGTAAAAACTTTTATATACTAATTCTCTATAGGAATCTTTATATACTTATCATATGCTAAAATAAAAATTACAATGCAGGTATTTCAAAACAGTAGAAGGGGTGATATTAGATTTTTTTTGAAGGATAAAATAACAAATGTCATATTGGTTAAAGAAAAAACAATTAAAAAATCAAGTGTATGGGAAAATGTATGATTTTAGAAATAAATATCCTATATGTGATAACTATTATAATTAATGATAGAATTAACATCTCAAATGATAACACTTTTACAATGGAATGGTAAAATAAAACCCATGTCATACTATATTTTCCATGTAAAATTTCAACGAATTTGAAAAAATCATAGGAATTTGATTTATTACCATTGTGAACCAAGATACCTACTACCTCATTCAATAATAAAAATGTAAGTAGAGATAAAATCCATCAAACATAACATATTAAATCCACCTATTCATTGTCCGATTCACCCAAAATTTATAAATAAATATATATAATCAATTATCCATTTCATTGTAGAGAGATATGGGTCCCACCCATATTATAATCCTTCAATTTATGTGCCATGTGAATATAAAATTTGAATAATAAAATAAGTGATATAAAAAATTGGTTTCTTGACATTTCCAAATTTAAAACATAATGAATTGTTGGATGTAAAATGGGCTTCGTAGAACATCCAAAATTAAAATAATTCAATTTTCATAAAGAACCCATGGAATAAATGTGTTATATAAAATATCAAAAAGGTGTTTATTGTAACACCCCAAGCTTCCACGATACGCTTCTCTTTGAAGAATATAGTAGTGTGTGTTGTACGCAACTTCGAATTCTAACACACACCACATCAATCAAAATAGCCATTATGAATAGTAATACCAAATTTTTAAAATTTGATACATTTTATCTTTCAAAATGGACATCATTTTTGGATTCAGAATATTTATATTAGCTTAGGGTGAAATTTTGGTACTTTTCGGACAACTTTTTTATTTTGATGAATAGTGAAAATTACTAAATTTTAATTAAAAACAACTTTTTTAATCGAAATTTTTAATAGTGATAAATTAAGAATTTGAGTGGTTTTAAAGTATAATTAGAATATATTTTTACCATTTAATACAATTTTTGTCATTGGAAATAATTACACATTTAAACCGGACATAAACAAGTGTCAATCTTTTGATAGTTATTATTTCTTAAAAACACGATTTTTGTTTTGGCAGCGGGAATTAATTTTAAATTAATTTCTGCCACTTCTGGGTTTTGAATATGGAAAAATGGATTCCAAATTTGTAATCAAGATGTAGAAATTGTGTAAATAGGTAACTCTTATTTTTAGACATTATGAATAATTACATCGGTAAATATTTTATTTACCATGGTTAAAGGGTAAATCCGGTAAATAAGGGTAAAGAATAATATTTTAATAATGATAAATTACTCTAAAACGCGTCCTAACACTGTTTGTTGATACATTTCTGACCAGGGGAATATTTGGGTCGATTGTAGGACCCCATTGATCCACTTTTAAGTGATAATGACACTTTATATTAATTAAGTTAAAGTAAATACAAAAATGACATAAGCATATAACTTTTAGAAAAACAAATTTTACATATGGTTGTATATGTTATAATTTCGACTATAAATATTAATTAGAAATATAAAACAATTTACTACATAATTATATTTTATTTAAAATTTTTATACACTAAATAATTAAATTTATTTATGACACAGTAATGATACAGTATTGTCCTTATTAATGAAAGAATAAAATAATTAGTATTATAAATGTAAAAATAAATATAATTTGAAAGTTTTGATGCTATACACTAATTTTAATGGTTAATATGACATGTTACTATTTCTTAAATGAATTTGGTTCGAATTAATAATTTTTTTACGACTTTAACAAAAAACAATTATTAAATATTGTCAAAATTGACATAAATGAGTTTTTAAAACAAATATTATATTTTTAAATGATATTCTATTCCAAAAAATCTACGATTCGGCCAAAGACATATATAATGATAGGTGTATTATTAATGGACCACTTGGGGGCCTCATTTCAGTTTATTGTATGTTTATTGACTATATAACATAAAAATACAAAGAGACATGGAAATATCACATTAATTAACTGAGAGTTAAAACTAAAAGAAAAGGATAATATAGTGACCCAAACCTATCTAAAATATATTGGTTGAAAGGATTTATACCCCTCCTCAACTTAAACTTTAAATAATCCACTTTTGATCCATTAGAAACTGAATACGAAATTATTATAAACTAATATTTCTAGTTTTTTCTAAGGTGCCCCTCGCCCCTCTTATTAAAGGGCACTCCCCCTTCTCACTAATTCTCACATTCAAATCCTTTTGGCATGGCCAAACTCTGCCCAAATACCCTCCAAACTATCCTCCCTTAAACCTAGAGGCCTTATTTTGATCCTAAATCCAACCTAAGGAGCCCTTTTGTTCAAATCCAAAGGCAGAACCCGAAGAAGTGGTAATGTTTTCACAACCCTCTTTCAAGTTCCTTTCTTCTTCCACTTCATCTTTCTTTATTATTTCCTTTATAAAATAATATCTCTAGTATCTACCATATACTGTGATGTTATTATAAATATGGTACAACCATATTCAGTATTCTATCCATCCTTTGAATGACATGTCACCATACGTGTGTACCTACAGCTTACCGTCTCCACGTCGTGGTGTAATTGTTATTCAATACATTATTATTTTGATGGGTATAATAATGATTTGTAATTTATGTGAATAATAAATATAACGTGTTTATTATTCTGTATATATTATACACCATCCAATTATATATTATTTTAATATCAGATGAATGATATTGTCGCTCGTGTGTACGTACGTACTACCGTCTCCACGAACATGATGAGATTCATTCTCCATCGTATGCATTCAAGAATAATTTTTATGTTATGGTTAAAATAAGGTTTAAAGACTTAATATCATTCTATATATGAATAAGATACAACCTATCCATAACAAACATGGCTTACGTAACTAAGCATATAAAGAAAAACGAATAAGTTAACACACGAAACAACGATAATTCTACGATATTATCAACGAAGAAATATTAAAAGATCTTATATGATATCATATTTATGTATATGATTATTGTATAATTTAATAACAATGATTTAACTATTATATATGAGGTTAACCTACCCTCATACAAGGAAATGTACAAGGTAAGGGTTAATTTCATAATCTCTTTATTATCCATTGTTGTTTTTACGTAAGTATCTACTGGGACATCTTTATCATCCATGTCCTTGTTTATTAAAAATTTATTTCAAAACATTATTACTATTTTACAGAATTTGGGTTAAGGACATTTATACCCTTCTTTGACTTTTTATAAGATGTTTATAAAGGAATATTTCCGTCATTTTTCAAACAAGGTCCTTTTTAACCTTTTTGACAGAATTAAGGTAAGAATGTCTTTTTTAAACTTATACGGGGGGTGTGGCGATTTTCCGCCATTATAAAATCGTCGAATCTTCCCATAAAATCTTATAAGAATATTTTGAAATTAAATGTTTTCTTTTATAATTATGTGACTTTTAAATGATTTAAAAAAAGATATTTCTTTCAGAATAGTTTTGATTTCATCTATGTCAACTAAATTTGATGGATTTTTTGCTTATTTGAAGTTCATTTATTATGATTCAAAACTTCCATATTGTATTGACGTTTTTGAGATATGTTTGACTGTGGATGTGTTATTTTTATACCATTAATGGTTTATGGAAATGTATTGACATTTCTTATGCTAATTTTAATACAAATGTTTATGTTATGTTTAAACCTATTAATATGAGGAATGCATTGGACTTATAAGTGATGGGTGGAGACCGCTATAGCTCATCGATGCATCTATAGGTCTCATGAGATAAACTAGTGTCTTGGCACAAGGCCTTGACTATGTGGTTATGATAGTCTGGCATTATGCATCCATCATTATGGATGTTGTTATTGATATTTCATGTGATTATTCGACTAGTATAATAAACATGAGAATAAGTAAATGACATTATTTCATTTTATCTTTTCCATATTATACTGAAGTTAAAATTTAAAAGGCTTTTGTTTTAGTTATACATTTCCTTAAATGTTTATGTTTATTTACGCCAGTTTCCTCTATATTGTTATCCTTACTGAGCATCTGAGCTCACCCATTTCAATGTTTTAATTTTTTCCAAGATGTGAATAAGTAATTTTTGAAATGACCTACAAGGAATATATGAGGGGATATGAAGATAAGATGTGTTGTAGTTTTTTTTCACTTTATGATGTAATGTTATTCTTATGAATATATCTAGTGTTTACAAGGCTACTAAACTAATAGGTCTTTCGAGACTTGATCTTTTGTGATCATGCCAATGTGATGTAATAATCCACCAACTCTGGGTAACTAGGTTTGGGGTGTTACAGTTGGTATCAGAGGAAGTTTAGTACAATCCTTGGAAGCTAGATTTAGATAAACACTAATTAGAGCACATAGACCTAAGATGCACTTTGAGGATTAGTATAGAAGAGCTTCCTAGAATTTTTGTATTGTAGAGATTTTTTGAGTATTCCAAGAAATACATCCCTGTTTGGATACGAGAAGGTAGAGGCGGCTCTGCATAGATGTACCTAGGGTTAAAACACGAAAACACTGCTTTGATCTAGACCCAAACGGGAATTGGTACATGACAACGGGCCTTGCGGCACTCTTGGTTACGACACTCCCGAGGGATTTTCATAGGATAATTCTCATTTTATTTAAAATCATTATGAAGGGTTTATGAGTATATACATCCTCAAAGAAAACATTTTTTTATGATTATGGATTATATCCATAAATAGGTCAATTCTGATTAAGTGTTTTATAGGTATGGAATTATGTATTCTGATTCATAAACTGATCTAGTTTATGCCATTGTATAGAAATGGAACATAGTCGATGGAATGGAAACCGTATCAATGCACACACTCCATATAGGGATTTTCCTCCTACTCAATATAATTATAGTTGATCTGGTGATGCAACTAGTTCTGATCATCTAATAACTATACTAGGACAACTCACTCAGGTTATGAATAATAACCTTACCCATATGGAGCACCCTGATCCGCAGTGTGGAGGATGAATGTTAGATCGATTCATGAGGAAAAAACCACCAACATTCAATGGGAGTACAAATCCCTTATTAGCTCTGCAATGGATAAATTCCTTAGAGAAAATATTCCACGCCTTGGGGAGTAACGAAAGGGGAAATGTTATCCTGGTAGTTTACCGCCTCACTGGAGATGCTGATCAATGGTGGTCATTGATTAAAAACATGAAGGAATATTATCAAGTCTCAAAAATGGAATGGAAGGAGTTCGAAGAGATTTTCCTAGAAAAATACTTTTCTCGTGACCATCATGCAGATATAGAAAGGCGATTTCTGAGTCTGAGACCAAAGGAGGATGATAATGTCGCAATGTACGAGTCTAACTTTAAAAGGTTAGCGGGGAAAGTTTAAGATTATATACGTAACCCAAGGAGTAAGATTGATCGTTTCTTTGATGGGTTAAAACCATTTCTTCATTGAGCATTAGTCTCACAATCCTTCTCATCGTACAAAGATATTGTCTCATGTGCTATAAAGACAGAAAATGAATTCTCTAAGTCTTATGACTTTAATGAAACGAAATAGAAGAAGAGATCTTCTAATCAATCTAGAAATGGAAATAAGGGGAATAAGGGAAAATTTGAATATCCATCCTGCAGTAAATGTGGGAAGAAGCTCCTTGGTACTTTCTTGAAGGGAATGGGAGTCAGTTACAACTGTGGTGAAAAAGGCCACCAAGCTAGTGATTGTAAGGGGGAGAAAGAAACTACCAAAGTTCAATGCTACAACTACAGGGAGATGAGACATTATGTAAATAAATTTCCTAAGTGTCAGGGAGACTCACAACAAAGAAGGCCAAGGGATCATGGCCAGGCATATGATATCACTACAACTGAGGTAGAAGCTCCAAAAGATGTGGTGGCAGGTAATTTAATGGTTTCCATAAGTTTAGAAAATGCATTATTTGATTCGGGATCATTAAATTGTTTCATATCTTCTGAGTTTTCTAAAGAAATTAGATATTTACAATTTGATTTAACAAGGGATTTGTCAGTTAAAACTCCAAAGGGAAGTATCATTGCAACAAAGTTTTGTGAATCAGTCCCCATTAGAGAACATAAATGTTCTTTATCCACTAATCTCATCATCATACCTATGATTGAATTTCATATAATCTTCGGTATGGATTGGATTTCTGACCATGATGAAAAGATTTATTGTAAGAAGAAGGAGGTTACAATTTTTGATGATGATGACAAAGAACACCTTATCTTTAGAGCAGAATCGTCACCACCAAATTATTATCTATATCCACCCCCAATATCTAAACTAAATTCAATTATTGGGGAGGAAGATAATGAAATAACTGTGGGTAAATAAAGGAATGTTCAAATAGAGGATGTACCTATTGTGAAAGAATATGTAGATGTGTTTCAGGAAGATTTACCTGGACATCCTCCCAAATGAGAAATTGAGTTTTCCATTGATTAAATTCATGGTTCAAGTCCTATATTGAAGACCACTTATAGAATGGCCACTGTAGAATTAGTTGAGATGAAGAATAGACTAGAGGAATTGAGTAATAAGGTTTTTATTCACCCTACTGGTTCTCTATGGGGACCCCCTGTTCTTTTTATTAAGAAGAAAGATGTATCTATGAGGTTATATATCGACTACAGGGACATCAATGATATAACAATAAAGAACAAGTATCCCCTACCTCGAATTGATGAATTATTTTACTAACAACATGGATTCAATACTTTTCTAAGATTGACCATCGATCTGGATATCATCAGTTGTGTGTGAAGAAGGAAGACATTACGAAGACAGCATTTCAAACTAGGTATGGGCATTATGGGTTTACAGCAATGCCTTTTGGATTGACTAATGCACCCTCTGTATTCATGGATCTAATGAACAAAGTTTTCAAGGAATATCTCGATGATTTTGTGGTGGTATCTACTGATGATATCATGGTATATTCCAAAATATATGAAGATCATGAAATTCACTTGCGCATTATCCTAAAGACTCTTAGAAGACATAAATTATATGGGATGTTTAGGAAGTGTGAATTCTAGCTTCAATATATTTATTTTCTTGGTCATATTCTCTCTAAAGATGGAATATCCATAGATCCTTCCAATACAAGAGCAATCCAAGAATTTCCAGCACCAACGAGTATAAATGAGGTATGTAGTTTTATTGGTTTAGTAAGATATTATCGACGTTTCATCCAGAATTTTTCTCGGTTGGCTAATCGATTAAAAAAGCCATCACATAAAGGGTTTAAATTTGTTTGGACAAAAGAGTGTGAAGAATGTTTCGAAGAACTGAAGTAAAGATTAGTCAATTATCTTATATTGACTCTACCATCGGGGAATGATGGCTTCATTATTTATAGTGATGCATCGAAGAAAGGACTTGGTTGTGTCCTTATGCATTATGATAGGGTTATTGAATATGCATCACGATAGTTGAATATTCATGAGAAAAACTATCCTACTCGTGATCTCGAGTTATTAGCTGTGATATTTTATTCGATGATATAGAGGCACTACCTCTATGGTGAAAATTGTGAGATTTACACTGATCACAAGAGTTTTAAGTATATTTTCTCAAAAAAGATATCAACATGAGGATAAGGATATGGCTTGATATACTCAAGGATTATGATTGAATGATAAAATACCACCCGAGGAAGGCAAATAAGGAGGCAGATGCTTTGAGCAGAAAAGATCACGGAGTTTTGAAAAATATGAAAATTGAAAGGGATCCTATTTTCATGGACTTAGTGAAGATGGAAATGGGAATAACCATGGAAGGTGACACTCAATTCTTTTTCTAATAGTTGCCAACCCATATTTACTATAAAGAATGAATATTTCTCAGACCGATGATGAAGAGTTTCAAAAGAATATTAAAGATGTGAATGATGTGAGATTCAGTGACTTTCTTTATGAAGATGGAATTTTGAAATTTGGGAAGAGACTTTGTGTTCCCAATATACCTGATCTAAAAAGGGAATTGTTGGACGATGCTCATAGTTACAATTTCTCTATACACCCTAGGAGCACCAAAAAGTATAAAGATTTAAAGGAACATTTTTTGTGGGATAACATGAAGAGAGATATTGCTGATGTTGTTTCAAGATGTTATGTTTTTCAACAAGTGAAAGCTGGAAGGCAACAGCCTGGAGGAGTCATGCAACTTCTTCCCATACCTGAGTGGAAGTGGGATAATATCACGATGAACGTTGTCAGTGGACTACCAAAGACTCCTAGAAGAAATGATGAAATTTGTGTCATTGTTGATCGTCTTTCCAAGTCAACACATTTTCTTTCTATAAGGGAATATTTACAACTTGAACATCTAGAAAGACTATATATTAATGATGTTGTGAGTCTTCCTGAAGTACCCCTATCAATTGTTTCAGATTGTGATCCCATTTTTACTTCATGATTCTGGAAAGGTCTTCAGAAAGCCCTGGATACTGAATTTCGTTTGAGCACTGCTTACCACACTCAAACAGATGGACAATCATAATGGACTATTCAAACCTTAAGACATGTTGAGATTATTCTCACTTGACTTTTAGGGTATATGGGATCAATATTTACCTCTCGTGGAATTTTCCTATAACAATAGCTTTCATTCAAATATTCGGATGGCCCCATATGATGTGTTATATGGAAAGAGATGTCACACACGAACCTGTTGGGATGACGTTGGTGAAAGAAAACTCGTAGGCCCAAAACTGGTGGATGAAACGATGTAAAAGGTAAAGGAAATCCAATAACACATCAAAGCATCTCAAAGGAGGCAGAAGAGCTATGCCGATAACTGAAGGAAGGATTTGGAATTTCAGGTAGAAGATCATGTTTTCTTGAAGGTATCTCCGTGGTAGGGAGTTATATGATTTAGAAATAAAGGTAAATTGATTCCTAGGTACATTGGTCCTTTCGAAATTCTAGATCGAATTGGGGTTTTAGCTTACCAGTTGGCAATGTCGTCAAGTTTCTCCAAAGTTCACGATGTGTTCCACGTATCAATGTTGAGAAAATACATGCCTGACCCAATGCATGTACTCACCTATGAGGATGTAGAACTTGAACCCGATCTATCTTATTGAGAAGAGCCCATTAGGATTCTTGAAACGAGAGAACAAGTGCTGAGAAATTGGACGACTCGTCTGGTAAAAGTTCTATGGGGGAACCATAATATGGAAGAGGCAACGTGGCTACCCGAGGAACTTATGATGAAGAATCGCCTGATTCTTCTCATAAAGTAGTATTATATAAATTTCTAGGATGAAATTATTTAATGGAGAGGATAATTTAACACACCAAGCTTCCACGGTACACTTCTCTTTGAATAATAAAGTAGTGTGTGTTGTACGCAACTTCGAGTTCTAACACACACCACAACCAATCAAACTAGCCGTTATGAATAGTAATACCCACATTTTGAATTTTTATACATTTTTTAATTAAAAATGGACTTCAATTTTGGATTTGAAATATCTAAATTATCTTAGTGTGAAATTTTGGTACTTTTCAAATAACTTTTAAATTTTGATGAATAGTGAAAATTACTAAATTCTAATTAAAAACAAATTTTTTAATCGAAATAATTAATAGTGATAAATTATGAATTTGAGTGGTTTTAAATTATATTTAGAATCTAATTTTACCATTTAACTCAATTTTGGTCATTGGACATAATTTCACATTTAAACCAGACATAAACAAGTGTCAATCTTTTGATAGTTATAATTTCTTAAAAACACGCTTTCTATTTTGAAAGCAGGAATTAATTTTAAATTAATTTCTTCCACTCATGTGTTTTCAATATGGAAAAATGGATTACATATTTGGAATTAGGATGTAGAATTTTTGTAAATAGGTAACTCTTATTTTTAGACATTTTGAATAATTATTTCAGTAAATATTTTACTTATCATGGTTAAAGGGTAAATCAGGTAAATAAGAGTAAAAAAATTAGATTATAATAATAATAAATTAGCCTAAAATGTGTCCTAACCCTATTGGTTGATACATTTCTGACCATGGGAATCTTTAGGTTGATTTTGGTACCCCATGTATCCACTTGTAAGTGATAATGACACTTTATATTAATTATGTTAAAGTAACTACAAAAATGTAAAAGCATATATCTTTTGGAAAAAGAGTTTTTACATAGAGTAATATGTGATATATTTTGGACTATAAATATTAATTATAAATATAAAACTATTTCCTACATAATTATATTTTATTTATTATTTTTAGACATTGAATAATTAAATTTATTTATGACACAATAATGATACAGTATTGTATTTATTAATGAAAGAATCCAATAATTAGTATTATAAATGTTATGATAAATATAATATGAATGTTGTGATTAAATACAAAAATTTTATTGGTTAATATGACATGATAGGATTTCTTAAATGAATTTTTTTAGAATTAATAAAGTTTTTAAGGCTTTAAAAAAATAAATTATTAAATATTGTCCAAATTGACATAAATGAGTTTTTTAAAACCAATATTATATTATTAATTGATATTCTATACCAAAAAATCTATGGTTCAGAAAAAGGTCTTATATAATGATATGTGTATTATTAATGGACCACTTGGGGGACACATGAAAGTTTATATAATGTTTATTGACTATATATTATAAAAATACAAAGAGACATGGTAAATGTCAAACTAATTAACTAAGAGTTAAAACTAAAAGATAAGGTTAATATAGTTACCCATACATTTCTAAAATCTATTGGATGAATGGATTTAGACCCTTACTCACCTTACCATTTAAATAATACACATTGGATACATTATAATCTGAATATTAATTTGTTATAAAATAATATTTCTAGCTTTTCTGACGGTTCCCTACAACCATCTTATAAAAGGGTACTAACCCTTCTCACTAATTCACACATTCAAAGCCTTTTGTCTCAGCCAACCTCTGCCCAAATACCATATAAACTATCCCTAATTCAACCTAGAGGCCTTATTTTGATCAGAAAGCTCACTTAAGGAGCCCTTTTGATCAAATCAAAAAGAAGAACACGAAGAAGAGGTAATGTTTTCACCACCCTCTTTCATGTTCCTTTCTTCTTCCACTTCTTCTTTCTTTGTTATTTCATTTATAAAATAATAACTACAGTATATTATATATACTGTGATATTATTATAAATATGGTATAACCATATTCATTATTCCATCCATCTTTTGAATGACATGTCACCATACGTGCGTACGTACGGCTTGCCATCTCCACGTTGTGGTGTAATTGTTATTCAATACATTATTATTTTGATGGGTATAATAATGATGTGTAATTCAGGTAAATAATAAATATAAAATTATAATTATTCTGTATATATGATACACAATTCAATTATATATTATTTTAATATCAAAAGAATGATATTGTCGCTCGTGCATACGTACGTCCTTCCATTTCCACGAACGCGATTAGATTCATTCCCCATCGTATCCAGTCAAGAATAATTTTCATTTGATGATTAAAAATAATGTTTATAGACTTAATATCATTCTGGATATGAATATGATACAACCTATCCATAACAAATACAACTTATGTAACAAATCATATAAAGGAAAACGAATTAGTTAACACCCAAAACAACGATAATACTATGATATTATCAACAAAGAAATATTAAAAGATCATATATGATATCATATTTATGTATATGATTCTTTAATAATTTAATAACAATTATTTAACTTTTATATAGGAGGTTAACCTACCCTCAACCAAGGAAAATTACATGGTAATGGTTAATTTCACAATCCCTTTATTATCCGAGGTTGTTTTTACGTATGTATATACTGGGACCTCTTTATCATCCACATCCATGATTCTTAAAAATGTATTTCAAAACATTCTTAATATTTTGTAGAATATGGGTTAAACTCATTTTTAACCATGTTTTACTATTTATAATACGTTTATAAAGGAATCTTTCTGTCATTTTCCAAACAAGGTCCTTTTTAACCATTTCGACAGAATTAAGGTAAGAATGTCTTTTTTTAACTTATACGGTGGGTGCGGCTATTTTTATCCATTATAAAATCATCTAAGCTTCCCATATAAGCTTATAAGAATGTTTTCAAAGTAAATGTTTTCTTTTATAATTATGTTACTTTTAAATGATTTCAAAAAAAATTTTATTTCTCTGAAAATAGTTTTGATTTCATCTATGTCCACATCATTTGATGGATTTTATGTTTATTCAAAATTGATTTATTATGATAAAAAACTTCCATATTGTATTGAATTTTTTGTGACATGTTTGACTGTGGATGTGTTATTTTTATACCATTCGTGGATTATGGAGAAAGTATTGACAGTTTTTATGCTAGTTTTAATACGAATCTTTATGTTATGTTTAAACCTATTCATATGATGAATGCATTGGACTTAATAAGTGATGGGTAGAGCCCACTATAAATCCTCAATTCATTGGAAGGTCTCATGATAAGAACTAATTTCTTGGTAAAAGGCCATGACAAAATCTAATTTGTAGTCTTGGCACAAGGCCTTGACAATGTGGTTATTATAGTCTGGCATTTTGCATTCCATCATTATGAATGTGGTTATTGATATTGTGTGTTATTATTAGACTATTAGAATATCCATGTGAATAAGTAAATTAACTTATTTCATTTTATCTTTGCCATATTATTCTGAAGTTAAAATTTATAATGCTTTTGTTTTAGTTATACATTGCCATAAATTTTTATGTTTATTTATGAAAGTTTTCGCTATATTGTTATCCTTAATGAGCATCTGAGCTCACCCCTTTCAATGTTTTAATTTTCTCCAGAATGTGAAGAAGTACTTTATGAATGACCTGCAGGGAATGTATGATGGGATATGAAGATAATATGTGTTGTAGTGTTTTTAACATTATGAAGTAATGTAAGACTTATGAATATATCTTGTGTTACCAAGGATACTAAACTAATCGGTCATTCGAGACTTGATCTTTTGTGATCATGCCAATGTCATGTAATAATGCACCGACCTAGGTAACTGTGGTCGTGGAGTTACATGTATTAACATAATAAACATAGTAATTTTATAACAAAAATTTATCAACAAGATTAAAAATATTAACATCATTTAAAATGTTAATCCCTGAAAATTTGATATTTACTAATAAAATTTATTAATTAAATGAAATGATACCATGTCACATGGTTTCTTACCACTAATTTTTATTAATATATATGTTTTATAAACATAAATAAAAGAAATATAAAAATCATTATTACTTATTTTGTAAACTTATTCATGTATATTATCATTTATAATATTCATTAAAAAGATTCTCATCATTTTTTAGATTAGTGAAATCACTTTTTCTCAATTATTTATTAATAAAATTACCTAATTTGAACATGTATACTATATTTAAAATCATATACCATAATCTTATATCAATCAAATTATTTATATAAAAATATATATTCAATAAAATATAACATATATTGATAAACTATGATCTAATTTCACTCTATATGGGTTTTGGTTCGTTTTTGTTCAAATAAAATTGATAACAATTTTTTAATAAATACATAATATAATATATCTATACCAATATAATACTAATGATTTTATTAATATATTATCGAAAAAATATTCGTTATCTTATAGACATCTATAGTTAAAATTTATAGCATTGTCCATGAATGTGATTGAAAAAACCCATATATTATAAAGAAATCACTTGGTTATTGAGTATGGTTATAGATGTGTTTATTAAGAAATAATATCATTATTACAGATTAGTAATTATATTATATTAAATATTTTATCATTTTCAAAAATATATTCTTTTTTATAGAATTTATTAAAATATATTTGATTAATGAAAAATGATTCATCATGAAACCGGTAATATGCACATATAAATGATTAATGTTATCATTTATCAAAATATCAGAGACAATGAAGGTTTATATTAAATTTAATTTTTTATTTTGTATTTATATGATATATATAACATTAGTTCATATTTATAACAATTAAGACTATCCTTTACATGTAGTTAAAAACATAATGTCACTTCGTGGAGGCTGTAGTCTGCATAACTCCCTCACAATGTTATTTTAATTTTCTATATAAAGGAAAATGAATAAATAACAGTTATAAAAAATGTGATAATATATAAGTGTAATAATTACTAATTATTCATAATATTATTACGTTTATTATATATTTTTAGGTTTACGATAATGAAATATTATTAAGAAGATGATTATACCTAAGTGGGTAAATTTATTTTTTTATTAGAAGTTACTATGAAATTGATGGGATTGTTATAGATATGATTGAATATTTGATTATTTTTCATGAATATGGTTTTATTCATATTTATATGATATTGATTTATAGAGGAATTCAAATAATAGTTTTGTGTTTGAAAGGGTGTAACGAATTCTCTTTAATAAGAGAAGAAAGTGCACTTTTGGAAACAAACATTATAATTGAATAATTACATTAAACTATTCCATTGTCAATTGACCCAAATATAAGTAATTGTTGATATTGGCATGAATTTGGATCCATAAATACACAAAAATGTGTTTAAATTTTTTTAAACAAGTTATTGGGTTTTTGCCATTATGTTTTTACATTTTACCTTTCTTACTTTTAAACTATATAAATAGTTTTTATATATTTTAATTTTATATTTCATTAATTATATAAAAAAATAGAAATGTATTAGAGATATAGAACTAACATTTATATGTCATAATTCAATTCAATTTAAATGTATTAAAAATTTGATTTCATTTATAAATGATATTTTTTACAAAAGCAATTTTTGAAACAAAATAACCATTTGATATTTATTAGTTCTTAATTTTATTTTATTATTTACTCCAACATTAATCAGTGTTAATATATATATTTATGTGTTAAAAATAATATTATATTAATTATTTAATGGATAAATATTTAATTAATTTTATACACATTCTTTGATAATAGAATAATTTTAAAGTAAATGTGTGTCTATTATCATGATAATTAGTAGTAATCGTAAAAGTTTATTTTTTGCACTTGAAAATTAAATCAGCCATATTAAACAATATTAATTGTAGTACTTATTGTATCATAATAATTTTATAAATTCAAAAATTAAATTTTTATTAATGTTAATTTAAATGATAGTGTTTGAAATGCGTAAAACAGTTTTTTGAAAAAAAAAATCATTTAAAAAAAAGACTTATGATAAAGATATAATATTTAATTTCATGGATTCAAATGAACTATGAAAAATTATAATCCATACAAGTTTATTTTATTGATAATAAAATACCAAAATTATACTTTATTTTATCATGTTTTAATTAATTAAATAAAAAATTCAATAAATAGTTTTCATTCAATTGTGAAATTTATTATAAAAATAATTAAAATTGGTACAAATATTCAATGTTGTATTTCAAATTAAATTATTAAATTTTATAATTTAAAATTTATGGGAAATTGTTTTAGAACAATTAATGTATGTATATAACTAAAATAATTAATAATTAAATTATTTGAATACTGTTAACAAAATATTTAATTATTTAAGAGTTTTTTTGTATATTTGAAGGGATTTTTTAGATGAAGTAAAAAAAATAATTTACAAATTATAATTAATATTTTTTTAATATGGATTCCAAAAATAAAAAATATTTCATAATTAAAAAGTCATTTATTGATAATAACCTTTTTAAATTATCTGATAAAAATTATATACATTCTAAACAAAATAAATGCTAATTGTTTACCATCATGGGGCTGATTATATATTTATTAAAATAAAATTCACTATCTGATTAATTTTGTTTCTATTAGGTGTATTGTGTGACATATGATATAGTCCCTAGAATGTATTTTAATTGATCTATAATCTTAGTTAACTACAACACATGTGTTGTATCTTCATTTTATTTTCTTCCCAAAGTGATGTAAATCATAGATCATTGACTATAGATTTATTGGGAACTCATGAAGGGTATTTAGATATGATTTATGTGCCATGTGACCCTATATTTTATTAATAAGTTATTTTTAACTCTCTCAATCTCTTTAATGAGAGATGTTTGAGTAATTCTTCATTGTTTGTTTGGGTAATGATAGTGTACCTTAAGTAGGTGTTCTCGTTATTTTGGGAAATTAATTTAGTGAATATTGTATTTGGTAAAAGTGAGTATCAAATCTATTCTATATATATGTGTGACCCATATGGATCATAATTTATGGGGAATAACAAATATAGAATGTTTCCCACAAGATCTAAGAGTGGTAATTAAATTTTGATAAAATTAATTCATGGAATTCCTATACAGATGTATAGATTTGAATCTTTTGTCCCAACTAGTTATATTTTCTCCACTACATGCTCTTGGAATTTCATCATTAGTTGGAATCGCATTCATTTTATATAAGGAAACAAACATCCTAAGGTTTGGGAATATCTAAAGTGAAGTTTTTAAGGTAGAAATGGCTTCCACAATGGTGGAAGTGGTGGTCTTAATAACCAAGGATAATAGCATTTCCCATTGGATCATATATTTAATGAATCCATTGTTATACAAGGATATTAATATCATTAGGCATATCTGAGATGAGTTCAACAGATCTATGTTCTATATTTTTTATATATAATGGGTATTAATATTTTAAACAAATATGTGCTAATAATATAGAAAATGAGAAGGTACAACCACCATCAACCTACGATTTGATAAAAATACCCCCCCCAATGAATGATGTTTGACCCCCCATGATAGTATTTTGGTTGGGGATACTTTTCATCCCCAATATGGAACTGGACCAAATGACATAGAACATTTTCACTCACCCTCTAATTTAATGGATATAGTTATGGTATATGACACGAATTCTCTCTATATAATTAATTTGGTTGAAGTCATATCCAAATTTTTATATTGTCAGCAGATGTGTACACATATTTTGGAGGATGATAATCTAGATACTTGTAATATGATCGAACAAGAGTTGGTGTCTCCTCATTTCCAAAACAAATAAATGAATGAAATTTTGAATGGAAAGGTTTTTATTCCACCTTCACTTGGTATAACTCTTCTTGACATAAAACTAGAGTACTCAACGAAGAATCACTTGGAATCTAATATGTATCTCGAGTCAGACTAATTTTTGAAATGAATGAAGACTCAATTTTATATTTTATTTTATCCCACAAATTTTATAATAATGTTGATGATAATACATATGATAAATGATTATAGCAACATCATGTAGAATATTCAACATATTGAATATACCACTTTGAGGGATTCGCGTCTTAGCCATAAGGGTATTATCAATTTATACAAGTTCACTTTGTGAAGGAATCCAGGAACAAAAAATATAGAGACACAATGATGGATCTTATGTACTTCCTAAATAAATTCACCTACGTATTTAGAACTTTAGGATGATAATAAATAGTTCCAACATCCCTGGATGATAATAATATTTGGAGAATATCTCTTGAGTTGTGGGATGGAAATATGGTTAATAAAAATGATATAAAAAAGAAAAAGAAAATGTAAATAAATTAAGAATCGATACGAAAGAGTAAACATGGTCTCAATATAGAGGCAACTCATCCATCAATCATTGAATAGTTTTTATTGGAATGTCAATTGATTGTGAGTTTTCACACTATCACAACATTTAAACAATTTGTTATGAATAAAATCAATTTTTTAATGGTTTTGATGAATATAAAATTTCTTTTAAAAACATGAATATCTTAAAATGGGTATCGCTTGGACAGTTTTTTATATCAAACAATACCATTAAAGATATGTAGTGAGTCTATGAGTTCTAAATAATGATATCATTTCCCATCAAGATTGCAGAAACATCTATTAATACATCATAGTCTCTATTAGTAAAAATAAGAGTTCAATATACAGTTAAATATTATATTCCACCCTCACATATAAAAAATGGAGATATATTTATAGAGGAATGATAAAAATATGTTACAAGATGTATAAAAATTAATTATTATTGGTTAATTTAACATGAGTTTTAATCCATATGAAAAAATAGATCAGAATTTAGTAGGTTTATAAAATTTAAATTTTCCTCCTTTTTTAATAAATGAATCCATTTTTAAGTCCATATCATTGTATATGAATTAATCTTGTCTATATAAATCATAAATGGGAGGCATGGTAGAAAATATGACAGATTCTACATCCATGATGATGATAAGAATGATGATATGGATGTCTTTCAACTCTTTCTCCATAAAATTTATTCTAATCAAAATTACATTTTAGATGTCAATTTTTAATAGTATGATAAATTAAACACCACCCATTAAAATTAAACAATTTTTTCTTCTTATACCTAGATGTAGGGAAGTGAACATAAATTCTGGAAAAATAGATTTGATATATGCACACTATATAATTTTTCAACCAAACTAAAAAATAAAACATGATGCTATATCAGTTGAGAAAAGACTTATTATGTAGACATGATGATGAAATTATTGATAATAAACACCAACATTTACACTAGTAAAAAATTACAAAAATCTAAATGTACCATATCTAGATGATATTCAAGGTATTTCTAAACATGATTCATTTATTTCTATTCTGGATAATTTTTTCACATTTTAGTTAAATGAAAAATAGGTAAATAATGGAGATTGAAACTATAAAAATTTTCACTACATGAATAAGAAGGTGGTTTACATGAAATTCGACACTGCCCTAATTATTTGTATATTAATTCTTATATAGATAATTACATTTATGATGATGTAACTAGATACATTGATGATTTATTATAAACTGAGGGGGTTATAAATATCTATAATATTTTCTATAATATTTTCTTGATAAATTAAGACCAACCAAATAGAAATACATTTAAATCCTCAAATGAGGAGGAAATGAGTGTAGCCACTTTTTCAATGAACATGTATTATTTTTTAGATCTTCATAGATATACAAATTAATTTTGGTTTTCAATTCAGTTTCAATGATTAAAGAGGTCCCCAATTCATGGGAGGATTTATTCAACCATGAAACCAAGAAATATGGAGTCAAATATAACACCACATCAAAAATAGATAATGAAATATAATGGTTAGGATATTAGGTATTTTAGGAAAGATTATATTGTGTGAAATATATCAAAAAACATATGTAATGTTATTAAATGAAACATGGAAGATATTTTTATGGACATCAAAACTCAAAATCAAAATTTTTTCCCTAGAAAGAGTATTCAAATATTACTTTTTACTACCTCAAAATGAATCACCATCATGAGGAATATAGTGAAATGTTAAAATGATACCCTAAAATATGTCATATCAAAAGCATGTGACATTATATAATGTGGGATCATTCATTCAATTATGAGAAAACATTTCTTCCCCAATTCCTTAATCAGTTTTATCAATATCATTCTCAAACGATCAATTCTCTTAATACATACCAATGGGTCCCCTAGAGTATTCTTTTAATACTCTTGTAGGGTCTAGTAAGGTGAATACTAATCTAGTCTTCTCATTTCTATTATAGATTACAATGTATGACTTTACCTCAATGAAATTATTTAGGTTGGTCTATAATATATGATTATGATAAAAAATATTAGGAATTCCCAATATAAAGTACAGAGCAAAGACGAATAGAAGGGATACTTGTGCAATGAACATATACATTGATCCTTTTTCTCTTTGAATGAACCACCTTGAAGATGAAATAACACTAGACCAGGTCCTCAAGATCATACAAAATATCCCTTGAAATATTATTTAGATCATGTGAAGTCCCCTAGACATGTTAGAGTAAGTCACATGGAACCTCAGGCATGCCTTCCATGTCATGAGAAGCTCTCTGTATTCGCCATCCATGTCTTGTGAATGTACTATAGACTTGTCGCCTAGATTACATGGTTATATAAGTTTATTTCATCTGTGTCACATGGTCAAAAAAATGTATTATAGGTGGATATTTCGATTCCCAAAGGGAATGACATCCGTGTCTCATCATGACACCAGACATGTCAGACTGGTTATGTACCACAATCTGAAACTTTTTGTATTGAATATCACAATACCCTACATAAGTTTTAGCCTGATCACATGATGACACCATTGATGTTAGCGGGATCAAGTGATTACCTGTAAATATTTCACATAAGATCAGCTGATAATCCTAGGAAAATCCATACATGTCTTGTTATTCCCTCTAGATATGTTTGTGGTGGTCATGCGATAGATTCTAGTACCAGTCATGTAGGACGTGTGACGTATTCTAAAAAATTTATCTGTGATCATGTGAAAACCATGATACATTTTATATAGGATATGATACATCATTCAAAAATGTCAACTAAATCATGATATTTCCATAATACATGTTAGGAATATATTATCTATAATTTCAAGTAGACAATCAAGGCATGTCGCACCAAAAATTGACACATGTTAGCTAGACAAGCATGCAGGGTCATAAGGGAATATTTGGACTTTATCACCATGTCTATCCTCATGGTATAATTCATAATTAATGACATAATATTATATCTCTCAGTGATAATGGATAAATCATTGTGTATTTACTAACCAATGAAATATTAGAACTCTTATTCCTTCTCTGTCCATCATACAGAGGATTCCTCTCTAAGACACATGATCCCTATCAACAAACCAACGGGATGTCCCAATACATATGTAACACCCCAAGATTTTATGAAAAATATTATTTTTAATTTCATTAATGTCTTGTGTTGTACGATACACCAATAGGAGCTTGCACAACACGCATTCCTGACTTGGCTTTCGTTACACGCAATCACGACCTTCCACGATAGCGTGTGTTGTATGCAATACTGAGTTTCGCTAAACAACCATATGTTATATAAACTACCCATTATGAATAGTAGAAACTACATTTTGAATTTTATAACATTATTATTCATCATACACATTTTCTAGAACATGGTATGAGAACAAAATCCATTTTTTGAGTAAAATAAGTAATTTCCAAAAAAATGTAGTTTTGCCGCCTTTTGATGGCGCACCCACTTTAAATCTTTTTTTTGACTTTTATATAAGATAAATTTGACAAAATAAAATTCTTCATTGGAATCAGGATATAAAAATTTACATTGGATAAATTTTTCATATTATTCTGATAAGTTTCATAATATAATGAATAGTAAAAACACGCTATATTTTAATTAAAAACAACTTTTTTCATCGCAATAATTTATATGCATAGATTATCTTTTTAGTAGGTTTTAAAGTTTAATTATAATATATTTTTACCATTTAATCCAATTTTTTTCATTAGAATTAATTTCACTTTGAAATTGGATATAAACAAGTATCAATCTTTTGATTATTTTTGTTTTTCAAAAACATGCAATTTGTTTTGATAACGAGAATTAAATTTTAAATTAATTAATTCCACTTATATGTTATGAATTTGAAAAAATAGACATCAATTTTGAATTTGGAATATCAAATAATTCTTAGGCTGAATCTTTGGTATTTTTCTTAAAAACTTCAATTTTCGATTAATAGTGAAACCACTTAGTAGTAGTTAAAAAAACTGACTTTTTTTAATTTAAATTAAAATTTACCACTTCTGTGAATTGAATTTCAAAAATCCGAGAGACACGGTTAATATCAAGGACTAAAATTAGGTTCAATAAGATGAAAAAAAATTTCGTGAGTAGTAACTTTTTACTTTTATTTACCACGGTTAAAAGTAAATAGGATAATTAAGGGTAAAAATGATATTATAATTACACTAAAACATGTCCTAATTCTATTAGATAAGTTTAATTCGACCAAAAATAACCTTAGGAATAAAATATGGCCATTTATGCCTACTTGGATTAGATTAGGACACTTATTATTAATTTATTTAAAGAAGGGTTAAAATAGTTAAAATCAATGTTTAATAAGTAAATAATTTTTAATAAAGGGTTATACATAAGATAAATTCTACTATAATTATTCATTAGAAAGATAAAACTATTTCCTACATAATGGTATTTTATTTGTAATTTTTAGACATTAAATAATGTAATTTATTTATGACACAATGATGGTGCAGTAATTATCTTATTAATGAAATATTGACATAATTCATGTTATAAATACCCAAATAAATGTAATTTTAGACTTTTTATGAATTAGAATAACTTTATATGTTAATATGACATTTTATTATTGATTTAATTAAATTTTTTTCGAAATAATCATTCTATTATGAGTTTGAAAAAAATCAATTACCAAATATAGTCAAAATTGACATATAATAGTTTTTAAAACAATTATTATATTATTAATTGTTATTATATTCCAAAAAATCTAAGGTTTGGCCAAGATACCTATATCATGATATTTGTATCAGTAATGGACCACTTGGGGGTATCTTGGATGTATATGGTATGTTTATTAACTATATAATATAAAACATACGAAGTGACACGGTAAATGTCAATCTAATTAATTAAGAGTTAAAAATAAACGATAAGGTTAATATAATGACCTAAACTTGTCTAAATTCTATTGGAAGAGAGGATTTAGACCCATACCCACCTTAGATTCAAAATAAATCAATTTAAAGCTATTAAAAATCGAATATGACTTTATCATAAAATAATAGTTTTAGTTTTTCCAAAGGTGCCCCTCTCCTCCCTTATAAAAGAGCACATCCACCCTCTCTTCCTCACACCACTTTGAGCCTTCATGATCGGAAAAACATGCCAAATTATATTTTAAACTTCCATAGAAACATCCTAGAGGTTCTGGTATTCTTTAAAGACCAATTTTAGTGCCCTAAGAGGAGGTCTCAAAGAGGCGCTTCAAAGAAGTGGTAATGTCCGTTACTGATTCTTTCAACTCTATTTCTTCTTCCACTTCTTCTTATTTAGTTGTTTCATTATGAATTAATAACATATGAATAACTCATATAATGATATGTTATTATATGTATGAAACAACCCTGTTTCACCATCTATCCATCCTACAGAAAACGAAATCACCACGCGTGCGTACGTACGGAATACCGTCTCCACGTCGTGGTGAAATCTTTTTTCCACCATCACCTTACATGGATGGGTATAATGGTTTAAAGAATAAATATATATGGTTATTATAACATCATACTAATTCTGATATATTATAACATCCACTCCAATTCTATTCAATAATTATGGGAAGAATATCATCGCTCGTGCGTACGTACGGACTACCGTCTCCACGACGCGATGAGATTCATTATCCATGTTAACCATACATGAATGATCATAATTTTTATATAATGAATAATAATGAAATATATGAAATAATAATTCTATTTTATTTATGTATATATATATGTATGACATCTATTTAGTTTCATTCAATTCAATAAAGAAACGAAAACAGCGTTCATGCGTACGTACGGCCTACCGTCTCCATGAACGGTGTATTTCATTTCTTTTATCGATCTATAATATATATATGCATATAATGAATATATATTATATATAAATAATGTTTTAAATAATGGAATTATTTAAATTAGGATATATGTAATAATATTAAGAACGAAAAGTCGAAACACATACGATAAATGAAATTATTTTACCCAAAACGCTGCTTTAACATGGAATTTACAAACGAACGGGTAATATAAAGTCATAAGTGAAACATATATGATATCATAACAATTAATTTGATTATGTAATATGTCAATGACATTATTTAAATCATTATACAGGAGTTTCGGATACGTACAAATCATATCGGACCTAAGGTAAGGGATAATTTTGCAAATCTCATTTTTATCCGAGATTGCTTATTCGTAAGTATTTACTGGGGTTATTGCTATCATCCATGTCCATGTTTTATAAAAATTTATTAATGTATTCATAAATTCCTTTTTACCCATTTTTACTTTTACCCCTTCTTATGGAAGGAATTTTCTTTTATTTACCCTACAAGGTACTTTTTTGACTTTTCCGACAAAAGTACGAGAATAATGTTTTTTAACGTATACGGCATGAAAGGATTTTTACGGTTTTATAAAGCCTTATTTTCAGGAAGCTTCCTCCAAAATATTTAATGAATATTTTTAACAAAATCTTTTTCTTTTAAAATTTCATGACATTTTGTGAAAAGAAAATGATTTTGAAGAAGAAATGATATTTTCCTCAAGAATTCATTTCAAGTGTTTTATCAAAACCATTTTTCATCTAAGATGAAATTATATCATATGTTTATGTTTCAAGTATAATGTATATATGATTTACATGGTTTCACTTTCCTTATTATGAAATGGTATCCATTTCTTTTATATCGATTATGTAATGATGGGATGCTGTTTATGAAACCCATTTTATATATTGGGTTATTATGAATGATGTATGTTTATTTTGTGGCACAAGTAAGAATGATTTCATTATGAGATGGGTGGGAACTATATCTCCATACAATTCATTGGGTAATGATTTATATCTCATGAGATTATCATGGATGGAACGGAAAGTTAAACCAGTTCAGTAATACAGGACTGGAACGAGGAGTCAGCTCGATTCAGAAAGGGACTTTGTCCACTAAGATGGTCTTGGAAGAAATGCCTTGGCTACTATGGAAATCATATCATGTGCCTAATGGTTTTCCACAATTAAATGTTTAATTCACATGCTATTTTATCATGATTAATGTTTCTTTATGATCTATGCCTTATGTACTTCCATGATTTATGTCATTTCTCAAGATTCTGATGTTTAAATATTATCTTCATGTTTTGAAGTTCAAATGTATATGATTTGTTTTATTTTATCCATGCTTACCCATACGGAGAATTTGAGCTCACCCTTTATGTGTTTTCTTTTCCCCACGATTTAAAGAAAGGTTTTAGGTAAGAAAACAAAAAGGGGAAGATCTTATGGGAGATGTTGAAGATCTTTAACCACTATTAGAAGATTATATTCCGAGTTTCCAAGGACACTAAACTATTATGATCCTTGTGTGTCTGTTTTTGTTATGTATTAAGTATTCCGCTAAATTAATGTAATGTCCATGTACATAAAGCTTTGGGTCTCTAATGTTGGGATTAGAGGAAAGTCTTAGTCAACCTTTGGAAACTAGGATGCGAAAACATTAGTGAGATCCCTAGAGATATTTCTAAGGTATGTCTAGGGATGTCCCTAAGGATAAGTATACGTATAGGATATAGTACTAGAACTACGGTAACGATCTTAGAATTTAACATAAGATGTTAGATATTGAGGGTTCTCTCCCTTTACATTGTTTTTTCCCTAGTATGATTTTTTCCTCTCACACTATTTTTTTGGGTTTTAGAAAATGGCTGAAAATAGGAAGATTCATGATAATGGAGGATATGACAGACAATGGAATGATATTCTTCATGAGAAATCCATTGAAATGGTATTTGGAAGTACAAACATCGTTATTATGCCTAATCAGCAATCTCATAATATGATCAATAATCTCAACTTTGGTAAATTTCCCGACTCAGATAATAAGAGAAAGATGGAGTTTCATGATGATCATAGAGGAAAGAAAGTTCAATTTAACTCATGTAAATCATATGGGAAGAGGCATCGGGGAGATTATTTCAAAGGAACTCGAAGATGATTTAGTTGTGGAAAAGAAGGTTCACAAAGCCAGTAAGTGCAAAGGAAAGGGTTCAGTTAACACCATGGATGAGGATAATGGTATTGCTACAACATCAACAATGGATAAATGTTTTAAATTTGGAATGTACGGGAATTATGAAAACCAATTCCCTAAGGGAAAGTCTCATGAAGAGAATTAGTATGGTTGTATGGGTAGTATTTATGTTGATGATGATTAAGAGACTACAAATTATATGTGAGATGAAAGAATTGTTGAAGCCCGGTCAATGGTTTAAGAAGGTAGTGGAATGATTACATGTTTATCAAGTGAAATGTTGTATAAGTAATTCCGTGGTACTATGGAATAAAGATACATCTAAGGATTGTTACACTATTGTCATTACTTAAGTTTTGGAAGTGTATGATTAATGGTACCAGTAACCATGAAAGGTTATTCAGATATTTGTGGAAAGTAGATGATATGCGCATAATGAAGGGATAAAGGAAAAATTAAATGTTTGATAGTATTCATGAGCTCATGACTGATATAAGGAGAAGGTTATATCATGGTTTGAGTATATAGAATTTTTGGATTTTGGTATGTGGAAAGAGTTAACTTTTGACAGCATTAATGTTTTCACTAAGGTTTAATGGGTATTCATTTTTCAAGCGAAGAAATGATTAAGTTATTCACATGATTGGATTTTGACCAACAAGATATATGGGGGATAAATGATGGTATTCACATACTTGGTTGATGACATTTCAAGTAATCGTTTTCATTATACTATGATCTTGGACCGAAGTATTTTAGATAAGCCTAAAGGTTGGAATGGATTATGTTGGACATAAGTTAGTATTGTTTATGGATAGAATTTTTTTGATATTATTGATGGGATGTTATAGTAATGTAGTTTTAGAAAAAGGAAAACCTGCAGGACGGGTGACAGCCCATCACGTCGGACAAGGCTGTGGGAATCGAACCCACAACCGAAGTGTGACTAGCCTTTATCACCTACCACTGGCCTACAGGAAGTCCCTGCTTAGTAGAAATTAGTTTAATTATATTAAGAAGTATGATATATGAAGTATAAGTCCATTTTAGAAACCATATATGATTAATCTCACTATAGATGGACTTATGTATTTTTGATAACTTTTATAACCTTTTGTTTGAGACAGATGGAATGACCCATCATTATATCACATGATCTGCTAACACTTCACGAATGTCAAATTGAACTTCATTTCGTTAAGAGATGAAGTGTAATTTGTCCAAAGAATGACCAATGGTGAGACTGTACCAAAATCACGAAAGTTTTTCTTCTACTTCCAATTTCATCAACATTAGGGAATTGATCTTGAAAACAAAAAATTTTGTCCTAGTGCCCTTATTTCTGATGAATCATATGGTACCTTAGATCATCACAAATCTATGGCTTTGTGATTGATGGATTTTTCATAGCCATGTTCTCTACCACTCTCCATCAGAACTTGATGGTTAGATTTTTCTTCTATATCCATATTTTCACCTATGTTCTCCTACGTGGAATCCCAGTGATGAGTTAATTTGGATAACCATTACATTTCATACATTAGTTTTTAAATCCAAGTTTGGATATTCCTTTTTACGATGTGGGTTTCTATTAAAAAAACATTTGAGTACTAAACCATTTATAACCCCGAAAAATTTCGAGGGAAAAATTCATTTTAAGGGGGGTAGAATGTAACACCCCGAGATTTTATGAAAAATATTATTTTTAATTTCATTAATGTCTTGTGTTGTACGCTACACCAAAAGGAGCTTGCACAACATGCATCCCTGACTTGGCTTGCATTACACGTACTCACAACCTTCCACGATAGCCTGTGTTGTACGCAATACTGAGTTTCACTAAACAAAAATATTTTATATGAACTACCTGTTATGAATAGTATCAACTTCATTTTGAATTTTATAACATTATTATACATCTTACACATTTTCTAGAGCATGTTATTAGAACAAAATCAATTTTCCGAGTAAAATAAGTAATTTTAAAAAAATGTAGTTTTGCCGCCTTTTGATGGAGAACCCACTTTAAATCTTGTTTTTGAATTTCCTATAAGTTAAATTTTACAAAATAAAATTCTTATTTGAATAAGAATACATAAATTTACTTTGGATAAATTTTTCATGTTATTCTGATAACTTTCATATTTTAATGAATAGTAAAAACAAGTTATATTTTAATTAAAAAGAACTTTTTTCATAGAAATAATTTATATGGTTAGATTATCTTTTTAATTGGGTTTAAAGTTTAATTACGATATATTTTTACCATTTTATCTAATTTTTTTCATTGGAATTAATTTCACTTTGAAATTGGATATAAACAAGTGTCAATCTTTTGATTGTTTTTGTTTCTTAAAAACACACTATTTGTTCTGATAATAGGAATTAAATATAAAATTATTTAATGCCTCTTATATGTTATGAATTTGAAAAAATAGACATCAATTTTGAATTTGGAATATCAAATAATTCTTAGGATGAATTTTTGGTTTTTTTCTGAAAAACTTCAATTTTCGATGAATAGTGAAACCACATAGTGGTAATTAAAAATACTTACTTTTTTAATTTAAATTAAAAGTTACCACTTCTGTGAATTGAATTTCAAAAATCCGAGAGACATGGTTAATATCAAGGACTAAAATGTGGTTCAATGAGATGAAAATAATTTTTGGTGAATAGTAACTTTTTACTTTTATTTACCACGATTAAAAGTAAATAGGTAATTAAGGGTAAAAATGATATTATTATTACCCTAAAACATGTCCTAATTCTATTGGATATGTGTAATTCTACAAAAAAAACATTAGGAATAAAATATGACCATTTAGGCCCACTTGGATTAGATTAGGACATTTATTATTAATTTATTTAAAGAAGGGTTAAAATAGTTAAAATCAAAGTGTAATAAGTAGATCATTTTTAATAAAGGGTTATACATAAGATAAATTCGACAATAAATATTCATTATAAATATAATAATATTTCCTATATAATGGTATTTTATTTGTAATTTTTAGACATTAAATAATTTAATTTATTTATGACACAATGATGATGCAATAATTATCTTATTAATGAAATATTGACATAATTGATGTTATAAATACCCAAATAAATGTAATTTGAGACTTTTTATGAATTAAAATAATGTTCTATGTTAATACGAAATGTTAGTATTAATTTAATTAACTTTTTTCTAAATAATCATTCTATTATGATTTTCACAAAAATCAATTACCAAATAGTGTCAAAATTGACATAAAATAGTTTTTAAAACAAATATTATTTTATTAATTGTTATTATATTCATAAAAATATAATGTTCGGCCAAGATACTTATATCATAATAGTTGTATCATTAATGGACCACATAGTGGGTCTCTTGGATGTATATGGTAAGTTTATTAACTATATAATATAAAAATACAAAGTGACATGGTAAATGTCAATCTAATTAACTAAGAGTTAAAACTAAACGATAAGGTTAATATAATGAACTAAACGTGCCTAAATTATATTTGATGAAATTATTCAGACCAATAACCACCTTATCTTCTAAATAAATAAATTTGGAGCTATTAAAAACCGAATATGACATTATAATAAAATAATATTTTTAGTTTTTCCAAAGGTGACCCTCTCCTCCATTATAAAAGGGTATCTCCTCCCTCTCTTCCTCACACCACATTGAGACTTCAAGCTCGGACAACCTCTGAAAAATTCTATTCTCCACTTCCATAGAAACAACCTAGAGGTTCTGGTCTTCTTCAAAGACCAATTTTAGTGCCCTAAGAGGAGGTCTTAAAGAGGCGATTCAAAGAAGAGGTAATGTCTGTTACCGATTCTTTCAACTCTATTTCTTCTTCCACTTAATTTTATTTAGTTGTTTAATTATGAAGTAATAACATCAGTATAACTCATATAATTATATGTTATTATAAGTACGGAAAAACCCTATTTCACCATCTAGCCATCCTACAGAAAACGAAATCACCACGCGTGCGTACGTTCGGAATACCGTCTCCACGCCGTGGTGAAATCTGTTTTTCCACCAACACCTTACATGGATGGGTATAATGTTGTAAAGAATAACTATATATGGTAATTATAAAATCATACTGATTATGATATATTATACCATCCACTCCAATTCTATTCAATAAATATGGGAACGATATCATCGCTCGTGCGTACGTATGTACTACCGTCTCCACGACGCGATGAGATTCATTATCCATGTTAACCATACATGAATGATCATAAAGATTATATAATGAATAATAATGAAATATATGAAATAATAATTTTACTATATTTATGTATATATATATGTATGTCATCTATTTAGTTTCATTCAATTCAATAAGGAAACAAACACAACGTTCATGCGTACGTACGGCCTACCGTCTTCATGAACGGTGTATTTCATTCCTTTTATTGATCTATAATATATATATGTATATGATGAATATATATTTTATATAAATAATGGTTTAAATTCTGGAATTATGTAAATTAGGATATAAGTAATAATATCAAGAACGACAAGTCGAAACACATACGATAAATGAAATGATTTTACCCAAAACGCTGCTTTAACATGGAATTTACAAAAAACGGGTAATATAAAGTCATAAGTGAAACATATATGATATAATAACAATGAATATGATTCTGTAATAATTCAATGCATTATTTAAATCATTATTCATGAGGATCGGATACGTGCAAATCATATCGGACCAAAGGTAAGGGATAATTTTTCAATTCTCATTTTTATCCGAGATTGCTTATTCGTAAGCATTTACTGGGGTTATTGCTATAATCCATGTCCATGTTTTATAAAAATGTATTCATGTATGTTTAAATTCTTTTTTACCCATTTTCACTTTTACCCCTTGGTATGGAAGGAATCTCCTTTTATTTACCCTACAAGGCACTTTTTTGACTTTTCCGACAAAAGTATGAGAAGAATGTTTTTTTAACTTATACGACATGAAAGGATTTTTACGGTTTTATAAAGCCTTATTTTCATGAGGCTTCCTCTAAAATATTTCATGAATATTTTCAACAAAATCCTTTTATTTTAAAATTGCATGACATTTTGTGAAAATAAAATGATTTTGATGAAGAAAGAATATTTTTTTCAAGAATTCATTTCAAGTGTTTTATCAAAACCATTTTTCATCTAAGATGAAATTATTTCATATGTGTATGTTTCAAGTATAATGTATCTATAATTTACATGGTTTCAATTTACTTATTATGAAATGATATTCATTTTTTATATGGATTATGTAATGATGGGATGATGTTTATGAAACCCATTTTATTTATTGGGTTATTATGAATGATGTATGTTTATTTTGTAGAACAAGTAAGAATGATTTCATTATGAGATGGGTGGGAACTATATCTCCCTCCAATGCATTGTGTAAATATTTATATCTCATGAGATATACATGGATGGAATGGAACGTTAAATCGGTTCATTAATACAGGACTGGAACGAGGAGTGAACTCGATTCAGAAAGGGACTTTGTCCACTAAGATGGTCTTGGAAGCAATGCCTTGGCTACTATGGAAATCATAACATGTGCTTAATGGTTTGACACAATTACATGTTTAATTACCAGGCTATTTTATCGTGATTACTGTTTCCTTATGATCTATACCTTACATAATTCCATGATTTATGTCATTGCTCAAGATTCTGATGTTTAAATATTATGTTCATGTTTTGAAGTTCAAATGTATATGATTTGTTTTATTTTATCTATGCTTACCCTTACTGAGCATTGAGCTCACCCTATATATGTTTTCTTTTCCCCAGGATTTAAAGAAAGGTTTTAGGTAAGAAAACAAAAAGGGGAAGATCTTATGTGAGATGTTGAATATCTTTCACCACGATTAGAAGATTATATTCCAAGTTTCCAAAGACACTAAACTATTACGATCCTTGTGTGTCTATTTTTGTTTTGTATTAAGTATTCCTCTAAAGTAATGTAATGTCCATGTACATCAAGATTCAGGTCTCTACAACACATGTCCCATATCCATATGAAATTATAACAATAATTTTTCATACCATGTTTCTGACATCAAGAATAGATCTCATGGGCTTAGGTACATAAAATAATCATTTTAGCTATGTTATATGCCTCTACAAAAGGATGGGTGATTTTAGTGTATAGGCCCTAATCAGGTGGACTTTGAGGAATATGAATCATAAAAAATCAAGATACATAGGATTTCATTTAAAGCTCATCAATTATAGTCATGCGGGATTCCACATCATAGTAAATCTCTCAATGTCTCCAATATTTCAACCATCAGGGCCCAAAAATTAATATAGGTTGACCATTCTACCAAATTCTTGTGTGGAATGAGAAAATCAATATAACAATGATTAATCAGATTCCCTCTATAAAAAAAATGAGAGATTCCTTCCTATGGCCCTATAAAAAACATAAATGGGAATCCACAACAGTTTATGTCCCTCATGTATCTTACATTTCACCTATTAGGACCCAATAATTATCACAGGATGATCATCTATCATCATCTGACAAGACTGATAAATTATTCCACTCTGAGGACTCTGATTCCTTACATAACTATGATATGTTGGAGGCTTTTTCCGGGCCCAATAACCTTATTAAACCTCCCATGTTCAACCCCAAAACATAATCCCACATCCATATTAAATGAGATTGATCACATCTTATACATTGTTTATCACATAGAGAATAGATGACATGGTTATCAGGATATGCAATTGACACATCATTAGCATCATGAATATACACTACCTTGGGAAATCTTAGTCTATAACCCCCATAAGTGGAACAATATTAATACCTCTCATATAATGGGAATATACCTTTGGTCTAGGCCGAAGGTTGTGATTTAACTATGGAAACTCTGAATCTCTCCAAATCCATAAAACATAGGATATCTCCTAAAGACATGACATCAAACATTTGGTGCCAAAATACCAACACATATGTAATGTACCCATGATTCTAAACCACATGGGTTTAACAAACATTGTTGGTTTTTATTTATATAATAAATAGTATGTGAAAGAGGACTCAAAATGGATCAACCCCCACCATGAAAATATTAACTGCCTCCCTATAGGGAAAGAAATTCTAAAGTTCTCAGTTATGAGGATTAATCATACAATCATCGATTCATTACCAAGAAAACGATGAATATCTTCAGATATGTTGATATGCATTTAATGAAGATAACCACTATTAATTTTGTATATAAAATAAATTTATACTATAATCATATTTATTGAAATCGGTCTAATTTTAGAATTATGAATATATTCTCAAACATATATTATGTCTTTTATAGTGTCATATGTTTAAAAAACATTCTCGTAAAAAGTGTGCGACGATCCTGAACATATATCAATTCGACTAATGTGATTTCCTAAGTGTCATTGGGTCTAAAACCCAAACTAGACTCATGACATTAAAAAGTAGTCATGTGTGTCATTAGGGATGAGGTACCCATTGGTAATTTCTTTAAACAATAATAATGACCAAACATTAATGTTTTTCAATGAAATGAACCCTAATATTTACCATTAGGAATGATCAAACCCACATAAAAAGGGTTTCCTGGTCATATCATCTTGATTGAAACAAACATAGTGAAACCGATGTGAACATCTCAAATAAAAAAATAAATAGATTATTATCCAGCGAATTTTTTTCACACAATATGAAAATATAAATAATGAAAATAAATTTAATATGTAAAAAATTTCATTATGATATTATCATTAAATCCATTTTGACACAATATATAAAAAAAGAAATGGTGAACTTGATGTGAATTTCTCAAAAAATTATTGTGTTATTATCTGTCGGGACATTATTTGTTAGCACTATATGAAAAAAAAACAGAACCCTATTTGAATATCTTAAATAGTTGGATGTTACATTTTCAATATGTCAAGACACATAATTGGTATATCAAATACTTCTGATAAGACTAACATAAATCATATATCATAGCCTCTATAACTAAGGTTCTCATAGAATATGTCAATCCTTGCATTGAAAATCAATCATGAGTAGAATAGACACATTATGAAAAAACAATTATTTTAACCAAGCATCTGAGATTGAGAAGATCATGCTTACTAAATTTCACTAAAGGAGACCTCGATCCTTTTTTCTAGAATTACTTCATATTTTGATCTCATTAATTTCATCCTAATCTAATAAAATGTTGACATATGGAGACCATTTCAGAATATATGATGTGGGAGAAACCCATGCCGGTTTCAAAATGATCTCACCTTCCCAATAACATCATGTACGGTGGAGAAAATGATGTTCCAAGAGTACTATGGATGTGGTAGAATCCCAAACCATGAAACTCCTCATGAATTTCTCTATGAACTGATGCTGGTGAGTCTACATGATCTATAAAAAGTTGATGTTATGCCAGTGGCCCTTTATACCACAACCTGCCGCTCCAAGAACATATCCCCAAATTAAATCAATCCCCACCTTTTTTAAAGGATGAAGGTGAAATACAGAGTCACATATGAATTTCGTCTAGTTCTAGGGAGATTTAGGAGAGATCATATCTACGATTGATGGAGGAATAAACTCAAAAAAACCCACCAGTATCAAATGGAGGATACCACAAAACATAATGAAACCTCAGACTCTAATGAATTAGTAGAAAGGGATTCAAATTAGGTGAGGATGGTTCTAGATAATCATGGGTGGGCTCATATCCCCACTCTTAAGGATTACGTCTTCAAAAATGTTATAGAAACAAATTGTGAGCATGCTCATATTCTTGCTCAGTTGGATAAAACATGAGGGAATATTCTCATAGAATCATGATAGTGCTTCATATCCCAACACCCATGCAAGAAGTACATTTCTATATTCTTGTTGAATAAGATAGATATATGTAGGGTCATATCCCCACTTAAATCAAACATATATACCAATACATATTGGGGATGGAAAATATATAGGCTTATATCCCTAGAAACACATTTATAAATTGTGAATACATACTAAAAAAAAGTAAAACTCTTCTTGTATATTCTGATTCTGGTAATGATAAATGAGAAAGTGCATATTTCGATTCCTACTACCTAGACAGCTCAACACACAATTCATCACTAACAAGTGGTTTCCCTGAAGAAATAATACATTATTATTCCTATATAGGTGGATTATTTTTGTATTATGGTAAATTAAAACGTATCATATTAGGTTCATATTCCAATTCTTACTACAGCTCACCAAGTGAGAGAATCACAAGCACCAAAACAAGGGAACATGCTTGTCAAAATAGTTATCATGATATATTCTGAAGGCCCAATACTGGGATCATATCCTCGTTTTGGATATGTATCTCTTTAGTATAGGGGAATACTCCTTGGGAAATTCTCATACATCTATAGAAGAAGTATTATTTGTACACCAAAGGCCCATGATCGCGCGTATATCCTCATTCTGGCTAGGGATAATCATTTAAGAAGGGTACATGCCTCAAGATCTCCTCGTATTTATATCATTGAATATTTCTAGAATATTGAAGTAGATCATTGAAGAAAGATACAGATTCTAGCTTCTACCAATGAATGAAATCACAACATCATTTTGAGGAAATAAACGAGGATTCTCACATCCATTCACCCATTCTGGATACTCATTGGCATATTACAGAAGGGATTCTTATTTGGACCAGACTCATATTCCTTAGGACAAGATCATATTACTCTCTATAATAATAAATATTTTTGGAATATAGATGAAACATATCAATATAATTCTCAATGTCTAATATCTTCCCATGTTTATAAAAAATTATATAATAATTATTATAATAGACTCATATCCCTAAACATTTTCAAAAGCTAGGTCGACATATTGTAACGATAAAGTAGAACATGACCCATATTCTAAATGAATTCAGTGCCAATGTATTTGTGGTCATTTGAGAAAGATTCTTAACATCACAAGGGTACATCAACTCATTAACCAATAAAAAGTAAATCAATTCCTACAATATCGTTCCTCATGTTAGTGTGGAGATGGATCAGAATGACTCTACTACTAACATCAACCATCATCAAACTACCAATAATGATATCTCTCATGGAAAAGGAAATTCATCCCATTTCTCATACACCTCTATATAATGAGGGGTTAAAAGTTCAAAAACATCATATAGAAAGGTTCTTGAAGAACTAGGGTCATCCTCTTATAGTTTTTCGTAAACAAAAAACCTCACTCCACTCCAGTTAGTAGGTGACCCATATAATCATCCACCATGTTTTGACTGGACGGAAGTGTGTAAGTCTAATAATGATGAGGGTGAAATCTATATATGGAGAGAGATAGCGGGAAATATCCCTCTTAATAATATTCTATATACTCTATAAGTATGAATATGAGGTTTTAAATGAGTTTCAAAACGATTTCATTCCATATATATGACATTATATGAGGCCCACTCCTCGGAAAATAATGGATAAACACCACTCTTATCCCAGATAGGAGGGTCAAATTCAGATGATTATGATACTGTACATTCAGCTATACCTTGATGCTATATCCATGGATCAAGATCCAGAACTGAAAATTAATTTCAAAAATCTACAGTTATCTTTCCTATATTTCTTCACAAATCATCAACAACAGATATTTGAAGCCTCGTAATGATGTTTTATTCATGGTTTTGGAATGTATGGAGCATTTCACATTTCTTTTCCACCAGAAAAACAAAACCCATCATAAATTGTGTCATGTAATGTCATATACTATTGAAACATTAGGGGAAAATATAATTATTAGGCCAGTTGGTTACCATTATAGAATTACCCCACATCAATGGTTCCAAGACATCACAAATATAGAGAGAGGATAGTCGTCATACCTTTCAATTGGGCCACTGAAAGCAGTGGGAATGGATTTCCAACATGGAAGTAGATGTTTCGATCAATAATACAACTTCAGACAATGAATAATTCCTATAACATTATGTAATCACTCCCATATCCTATTTGAGAACAACACCATAATATAAAATAGGTCACAATAGCGGTTTATAGAGATGTCATCTTGGAGAAAACCCGGCTCACCGAGCTAGGGGAACATCTACCACTAATTCCACCCATCAGATTGTGAATTCATGATAGGATTCCAGACATATCCTTATCATGTGATAACAAACACAAGCCCATTGGGAAATGGTAATATATATATATATGTACACACACACACACTCACACAGATATAAATATATCAATACCTTTCACTAGGTTTATAATCCCCGAAGTGGACCCTCAAGAAATTAATGGTGATTCAAGATCAACCCCATCACACTTGGATGGGGTAGTTTTAACTCAATGTCCATCTTGAGAAGCATAAAATCCCCAAAAAGGGTCATTTTATCATCCACAACAATCTCGGGCATTGCTAATTGAGGCCTCAAATTACCACCATCCATATAGGATGGGGGTATTTACCACATAATCATCACCATATAGGGAAGAAGTATTAATCTTGTTGAGAGGTAAAAATATATGATCAACATCCCATCAGTTCCTCCAACATTAAGAAAACACTTTTATATTCATGGATTATTTATTAAACATGACCATAAACTCCCTCAAATTCAATTTTCATAGAACAATATGGTAGGAATGTACCATAAAGAATATTGTGCCAGTTTGGTGTCAAAACCCAAAATAGCCCAATAAGGATCGGTGTTCGAATGATGACCCTAATAATGGAATTGTAGAATGAACATGTTGCTCCAAATGTAATTGTACAAATACCATTTCGTGATATTCCACTGTTAATGTCATAATTTCCAAAAAAAATTATATTGTGGATCTAGATCCAAATGAAGAGGGTTGTCACATAGAAAATATAACTATATATGAGGGTGTACTAGATTCACCACTAATGTTGCATACCTTTAGGATAGATGAGGGTCTAAAACCTAACAGCTCTAAATACTATTTTTCCACCTCTATGGCGGTGCACTTCGAAAAAAAATGGAAATGTGTGGCTGCATCATAATCATTTACTAAAAGAATCTATCTTCTTTCTATGAAGGAACAGATGTTACAATATGAGAATGGGATACAAACACTATGAAAACTAAATGGTGATCTACTTAGGAGAAATATTATTGATGGTTATCACAATAATGTATAGAAGAATATTATACCTCCCATAGTTGATCCACCAGAATGAGTAGTATCTAAGAATCAGACGGAAAGATGATGTAGAAATATTATCCATATAAATGAGGAATTAAAAATTGATTGTGAATTACCTCTGTTACACTAATATCCTCTCCCTCTACAAAGATATCAGTTATTATTTTAAAAAATGTGGAATCTCCAGGAGACAATGGTGTCACCACTACATCAACGCCAAAGCACTAGCTGTATATGGGAGATTGATAAGAAAATAGTTCCCCAAAGCTGCATAACGTCATCAAGTCTATGGGTACTCTAATGGAGGTCATGGAAGGGTGATGTACACCAGTGCATCTTGAGTTAAATCTATATCATGAATTGGTGGATGATTCAATTCCCCAACCCAACATAGAAAATCTATCCTTATCTATCTTTTATGGTGCATGAGACCTTGAATTGCATCTCACACACATCGTATCCTGATGTGGACCGATGATGGGACCTTGACATCAATAGAAGGTGACTAAGATAAGGTATTTTGTACAAACACTGATAAGGATAGCCTTGGTTTGGTACATCATTATTCCAACAACATTTATTATAGGGTCGGATTACCTTCATCGGTAGTTAATTTATTAGTTAAACCTCATGCTATGGAAAATGAAAACTGTTGAACAGAATAACTAAAAACATCTTGAAATTTAGTGGGTTTATAACTTTATATTCAGGTGGAAGGGTTTAATATATTAACTCAACATTACACTCTCAAAGGAATATCTACTTGAACTTTATGTTGAATGTCTCCAGGATGAGTTGCAGACACCTATGATCTCAAGGAATTATCCATATGGGTTCCATGAGTTTACAAAAATAGTAAAATGTCTTGAGGACACCATTTGAGAAACCCAATAAATATATCGATGCATTACCTAGGAAAAAGGGAAAATTATTAGTATTTCATAACCTTAAACTATCAATATCAATCTAGTAATAGTTCACATCCAGAAACCTAGGTCGGTTCATAAAAACCGTACCCCTTTTTAGGTGGAAGCAACCAGAAAATTTCACTCGAACATAAGTATATAAATTAAGCCCACCACAGATTTAGGGACCAAATGAATAAATAACAATCATTCATAAATGAAATTTTATTTTATTTTTAAATGGTATCCATAAATAATATAACACTACTGTTATTGTAGCCAACATAGGCGATGAGGTCATCCTCACTGACATCCCTTACTAATTCCCCTTCTAATGAATGATGGTTCATAAAATACATGACTATTTTCAATCAATGAAGTCATTCAATGAATCATCAATTCTAAAAAGGTGGTGTTGGATAACTCCAAATATTTGGAGACCTATATATGTATTTCTCATCTAGACTAAGAGGGTGATTGGAAGAATGTTCTAGCCCAATATGAGTTGATGTTCAACAAATGGATGAATTTAGTAATAGTTGATCAATCCCATGCCACCCTAAGTGAACTACTATATAGGAAAAAATAGATTTACCAATTAAGAAGGTAACATCAGATATGAATCCCAATTATGGGTCTGACAATCAAAAAATAGAATGAAACCGAAGAGGAGGATCCATTTTCAACTCCCAACCAAGATCTAACTCTTACAAACTTCTTACGTGTGACATTTAAATCATGGGAACCACCCCCATAAAATAGAGGCATCAGAGGACAATGGGATGATTTTTGGCTCTAAAAATGTGATACACTTGGTATACCCCTTCCTTGATGAAGGATATTTCTTAGAACACAAGTTTCCTACATATAATCTGAGAATAAGAACACATATGTGTGGGAGTTAAGGATACATGGGACAACAAGGGTATGGTGAGACCAATTTTTTTTTCATGTACCCATAGAGGAAATATATATAATTGATACCAATTGGATGGATCTATAGTGACCCCGAAAGATGAATGAAGGCATCCCAGAACCCTCAAGAGGTTGCCCGAACCCATTTGTCTTGAATGACCACTTAGAGGGTTTTAAATTATATGATCAACCTAGAAAAAAATTGGTGTTCCCTATTCCACTGGAATCAGATACTCCCACAAGATCCATGTAAGAATCAGTTCCATCCACCATAGAATCCTCAGCTATAGAGAACTTTTCCATATGCAAACCCACATCATGAAGTTCCAACCTATGGTGAAAAATATAAAAAATATAAAAAATATGGAAGTGTTCCAAACCAATCCCTCAATCCTTAATTCAATCCATCATTAAAAATTACTCAAGGAGGCACTTGTTGAATCCCTCTATAGACCACAAGAATTTTAGACAATAGTTCTTACAACTAAGAATTAATGAGTGGATATTTTTCCATAGCAATGATTTATCACCATCTTCATCACTGGAAAATATCCATAAGTGATCGTCCAAGGAAACAAACAGTCCATATATTATTAAATTCCACCTATTCATTACAATAATCTACATAAAATTCTAAAAAAATATGGTATTTTAATGTTTAGTGTCTAAGAAGTAATATACATAATAGATGAACATTTAAAACATTATTTTATTCAATAGTAAGGCTTCATCATGCTCCATCGTATGTAAATTTAATTCATATCATAACCTGGGGCCATACATTAAAGGATAGGGTGAGAATAAGGCCTATCAAGGTAAAATAAGTTATATAATTTACATTTGATATTTATAAATAATTATAAGAAAATGGGGAATATTATTATGTCATGAAAAATAGAAAATGAAAATTACAATAAATATAAAAACATGAATCACAACATTGAATTTTTTTTCAATATTTATTTTATATATTCATAAGCATATCACTAATGTTTTTCTCTATGGTGTCATAAATATTTTCTAGGTTATTCACTATTGTATTGTAAAACATGTCATCTCTAGAGATTAAGTTATTTTCCCAATGCATTGGATCTCTATCAGGGGCACCCTAAATATGTATTAATTTTTACGTGATCCACAAGGATCACAATCATACGTTTCATTAATAAATCAAGGATACTAAAAGAAATATTATTCATATCGAAATCATAGTGATTTAAAATGTTCATAAAAACAAGATCATTGTGTCATTTATAACCCATGTATTTGGTAATTAGTGTTTTATGATTGTCAATTATAGAATAAAATAAATCATTTATATATCATGGTGAATACTCTTATAAAATAATGAGGTATGGGTATTCACATAATGAAAATATTATAATTTCATTAGAAAAAGAGAGAAATATTGAGATGAAAATTCAGAAACAAAACTAGTATGAATCATTATTTTAGAAAACATTAAAAATATAGGGGATAAGGAAGTACCATAATTAATTGAATCATAAAATAAAAATTTTGTATAATTAAATGGAATGAAGAATGTTTCATGGAAATTTTATAGACATTCCACAAAAAAGGACCATTAACCAAAAAGATAAGTTGAGATATCCATTACATTAATGTGTGACATCTAAAACTCGATGAATGGGGCTATAAGAGATAAAGGACTCCTTGTGAAGACTCATAGGGGTTCAATACTATCATATAGTAATATTAAATGAATTGGTAATAAATTTAAATTAATAAATTGGTGGGTGTTTATAGTAATGGTTAGTGATTTTTTTTATTAATTTCTCTAGACACCTCACTAATGGTATTTGGAAAACAATGGGCATGATAATGTTATTTTGTAATGGTATTGAACACAAGGGAAAACTATTACATTATTTTATTCTATAAGAGTTTTATATAATTTTATTTTATATAATACATTATTATGATTTCATTACTCAAATCAAAAAATCAAAAATGTATTTTTACAACTCAATGAAAAACAAAATATTTTTGGAAATAATAAAAACCTCATCATAACCTAGTATCTACATTATGATTTCGAAAATTAATTTTTTTTATCATAATAATTATATAAATATGAGATATTTTACTTTTAAATATAAACATACATATTAAAAATAATCATGGGCCTGAAATGCATAGTAATGGTCATAGTAATGTTTTCGACACATGAAAAAAACAATTATTTTGTCATTTGTCTGTATATAAAATTATTTTGATAAAACTATTTAATTATCATAGAAATTATTAATGAAATTATTGTTTAATATTGTAATTTATTTCTCAATGGAAAGTTTATTTTTTAACACCAAAATTTCATTTATCAAATTCCACATCAATTTTTAGGACAGAAAATTCCTAAAAATGATGAAAAAACAATTTTCTTTATTTGAAGGTATTATAGAGTAAGTAACTATGGCCATCAAACATAACCCCTCATAAAAACCTCATATGACCAAATGGTTTGGTGTGCGATAGTGATACATTCTTGGTGTAGATCAGATAGCATCGCCCTAGTGGTAATCTCCCCTAATATGATCTTCTCCCATAATTGAATTAGTTAAAGCTTAACATGTTGAAGCTCATATTGGACATGGTCAAAAGAGATTCCCAGTGACTCTATATCCCTCCCAATTTCAAAAAATGGGCTACTTTTGGAAACCATCTTCTAGATGAGGAAATTGAAACTTCATTTTGTGTTAATAAAAAATTATAATTTATATTTAAAATACTAATTAAAACGATGGAATCATTATTAAGAGTATTGTTTACAATGGTCATATTGACCATTGGTCTTATAAAGGTCAAAAACCGATGGTCACATTTAAATTATACTCACATCATTATTAAAGGTATATATTTTTTTGATTATAAAAATAATATATCATATAATTTTACGAAAGAAATATTATTCCAAAAACCTTGGCATTACATTCTCCCCCTATTATGAAATTTCATCCCAGAAATCTTTAATTATTCTCTTGGTTGAGGAAACATTATGTTACATTCGCCTCATTATTTCATTTGGTTTCCAAATCTCTTCTTTATCATTTTGGTTCTCCGCATCACTTTAATGAGGTAGAGAGACCTGTTTTGTAGAACATTGTCTCTAAGGTCCACTATCTCTACTGAATACTCCTCATAAGAGATTCCAAGTTCTAGTTATGCCAAATTACGGTTCAGTATATATGAAGGGTCAGGTATTAACTTCTTTTAGAGAGTAATTTTTAATACACCATGAAATTGTGCTAGATTTGGAGTAAGATCCTGTGGATAAGCCACTACTCTTATGTGATCAAGGATTTCACAAGGGAGAATGTACCAGGGGTAGAGCACCCCTTTCTTCCCAAACCACATAACTCTCTTCCAAGGTGAAATTCAAATGAAGATTTTATCAAAAAAATTAAACCCAACTCCCCATAGATGGTTGTCATCATAGCTCTTTTTTCTGACTCTGATTAGTCGTTTTTTCTTGTTGGATGGAATGAACATTTTCTATCATACTTTTCATAATATAAGGCCCAATAAGCTTTCTCTCACATGGTTCATCCAAATAAGTATGATTTAGTCAACAATTTCATAAGAGAGTTTCATAATGTTCATTTTTTATTATTGAAGGGATGTTTTTATTTTAATGGAACTCAACCAAAGTGAGATTTTAAAATCCTGTGTTTTAAGAATGAAACACTATGTTCAATACAATACATGATACCCTACATCGAGCTTAAATGAACAAATAAATATTATTAGTTAAATGTAACCATTATAACCATGCCATTAGAATATAAGGAATGAATATTATCAACTGAATTTTTAAAATATGTTTTAAACATGTTTAAATAATGATTCATTTTTTGAAAACTTTTAATATAAATGGAAATTAAAACCAATTTAATATAAACGGTGTGTTTTTATGAAAACCTATTTAAAAAGAGAATATTTTTTTTTATAAAATCATATCACTATTTATGGATTATTATTTAATGAATAATATATGTTATATATTTATTTTAATGTTTTAAATTCATCTTATATGTTTTCTAGATACTATATAAGAACAAATTAATTTTTTCACATAAAAGAAGTATTTTTCTAAAAATGTAGTTTTAACGCTTTATGATGGAGAACCCTTTTAAATTTATTATTTGACACCTTTATACATTTTATTGGAGCATAATAATATTATTCATGAGAATCAAGACATCAAAATTTACTTTTGAGGGAGTTTTTGAAATTTCTCAGACAACTAGCATGTCTTGATAAATAGTAAAATACACTAAAATTTAATTTTAAGCAACATTTTCCATGAAGATAATTTATATGGTTAATTAATATAATTTAATAGTTTTAAATTATAAATGGAATATATTTTTATCATTTAACCCAATCTGCTTTGTTAGACATAGTTTGACAGTGAAATTTAAAATAAATAAATGTCAATGTTTTGGTAGTTTTTACATTATAAAAACATATTTATGGTTCTCACAACTGGAATTAATTTTAAATTAATTAATAATTATTTTTTGAATTTGTATAAATAGATTCTATATTTGGAATGATAATGTCAAAATTTTGTGAATATGTAACATTTTTTACATTATTAATAATAACATGTGTAAATATTTTTATTGATAATGGTTAATGGTAAAATTACTTAAATAAGGGTAAATAAATAATATTTTAATAATATTAAACTAACCTAAAACGTGTCTTAGTAAAATTTGATAGTTATTTCCAAAAATTATAATCATTAGGCTGAACGTTTTGCATTTGGGAGGAATTTTGGAGGGATAATGTCTTGTTATAATAATACATTTAACTAAAAGTGGTTCAGCCATGGGTTCGGAAACCCATGACACCACAAATATATTAAAAAACAATGTAAAGGTACAACGAATAGAAGAAACTACTTACATGTAAAACACCACTCCTAGATAGAAAATAGTACAGACCCATCAGAATCCCAATTCATACCTTTTTATGGGTCGACCTCGACCGTGAGATCCTCCCCGATTAGCTGGATGGCGCCCTCTTCCCCTTTGCATCACCGGTTCATCATCTAACTCCAGAACCTCTATCGTGTAAAAATCAGCTTCTTCATGAGTAGCTCCCCTATGCAGTATTGTATGCACAACCTCAATAGAGGATCTAAAATCCTGGTGAGCAGCATCATGAGTAGGCTCCTCATGCACATGAGAAGCCTCCTGTACATCCTTTGAGTAATGTACCACCACAAAAACAGGCAGGTCCACCTCCTTTGGGGTCTCCGAACCATCAGCAACAGTAGGTGTTGAGGAGAGTCATGTTCGGTTACTGCATCCTACATTCTTGAGTCCTTCAAGATTAATCAAATCAAACTCAAGAGTATTAATAGACTCTAACATTGAAAAATAATTGATAGCTGGATTTGAAGGTCCTTGCAACTCCACAATACTAGTTGCATCAATTGAGATGACATTCATATTATTCCCCCTGATCAGAATCCATTGGGGGAGAATGCACTGGGTCTAGTACTTCCTTAGTAACACCCTTCTTAGATGCAGATGATCGGAGTAGGCCCCCTCCTCCTGGAACAGCTTGTGGACCACCATACTTCTCCACATAAGCAATTTCATCCACCTGCACATCAACCTGAATCCCCTGTTTAACTACATCATCCCCTACAACCTTATTATCCATCCTCCGAACCACTTATATCTGAGCATCCACATTAGCCACCTGCACCTCATCCTGAGTCCCCTACTGAACAACATCCTCTCCAACAGCAGTATTATCCATCCTCGGATCCACTTTCATCCGAGCATCCACATTGGCCACCTGAACCTCATCCTAAATCCCAGATTGAACAACATCCTCCCCTATAGTATTATTATCCATCCTCGGATCCACTGAAACTACATTTTCCAACTTCACCTTATAATGAATAACTAGATAGGCCCTCATCTTCTTAGGTATCACCAATTGGAGTCTATCAGCATCCATAATCTTTATCTTACCCTTCCTACAAGAAGAGGCTATTACAGCTCGATCCAACTCCAGATTTACTTCATTATGGATAGTAGCCTCATGCTCAAATTGATTCCGTTCTTCTTCCTCACCCACATCAGCCCAAGACTTATTATCAAGACCCCTAATAACTCAAATGGTTCCCTACTCCAATGATCCAACAATCACTGGCATAGTAGCAACATTAGCAGGTTGCTGAAATGCAACAAGATTTCGTAGACCTTTTTGGACAGCCTGAACAAATGTGGAAATTCCAACATTGTGATGATCCTTCCTTCTGAAAACCTGTTTACTTCCATGAGGATCAACGTGTTTCTTCTTACATATCTCTGAGGAATGACCCAATGATTTACATAATGAACATTTCATATTCCTACGACATTGCTCAAGAGCATGGCTAATGCACATAAAAGACTTATAGAATGTTAGAAACCGCTCATATTGTATATCCAATTCTAACATAATTTCACCCGAACCAAGGAAGACCGTGTCAATCAGAACATGAGATAAATCAATATCTACCGATACACAAGAAAAGTGACCATACTTAGGATGCTCTGTTTCATTATCCACCTTAATCGGGCAACCAACAGCAGAGGCAACCTCCCACAAAACTGACGGGTTCTAGAAAAACCAATTCAAACCCCTAATTCAAATCAATGTCTTAGTGGAGGAGTTCTTAACTACAAGAGGATAATACATTTAATGTAAGGAGAAAAATAACAAAAACAAGTATCTTCTTACTAAAACTATTTTTTATGGGATTATAAATGAGATATCTTAGACTATATATAGTCAGTATAAATATAAAAATATTTACTACATCCTTATATTATATACATATTTTTAATACATTATATAAACTAATTTAGTTATGACATAATGTTGATGCAGTGATTTCTTCATTTATAATGGATTGAAATAGAGTATATTATAAATATTAAAAAAATATATTTGAAATAATTAATGGACTACATTAATTATATATATGAATTTCTCATGTTAGTACGGACTATATGTTTTTTTTAGTAATAATATTGTAATTAATTTGAAAAAATTAAAGTATGAATAATGTAAAAAATTGACATAATTCATATAATAAAATATAAAATAGTTTCATAAATCATATAAAAGGCCTAAACATATTATATTATGAAAAATTGTTACGATAATTATAATTACTTCATTAATATGTTTTTTGTGGGTCGTTTGACAATATATAGTAATTACATTAACCCACACTGTGTAAATAACATGATATCATTGCATTATTAACAAGTGTAAGATAAGGGTTGAACCAAAACAATAAGGATAACAAAAAATTAAAAACATATATACATATTAGTGGATGATGGTTATTCAATTCAAAATCATCATATCATTAAATTAATTTTTTTGGACCATTTTTAATCAAAATTGTATTTTAAAGAAATTAATATTTCAAGATATTACTAAAGTGCGGCTACTCCATCTTATAAAAGTCCACCACCTCTACCCACACACATACACCTCTCAATCCCATTGGCTTGTCCAAAATTTGCTTAAATAATCTCCCAACATCCCTTCATTCCTAATAGTATCATCACCTTAGTTGGAAAGAAATTCAAGAAATCCTTTTTGCTAAAATGAAAAGAAGTTACCTGATTTAGAGGTAACATCTTCTCTAATGTTTGTTTCCTTTATTTTCATTATAAACTCCCAATCCTCTTATTATTCTTTTGGTAAATGAAAATCCAATTATAATATATATAATATTATTTATTTATGATAATTATTCGAAATACACTTACACACACCACCATATGATGGATACAAACATATTGAATTTGTGTACGGTGAATAACATCTTCAAGAAATGATGATTGTTAAATTTTTTTCTACCACCTCTAATGGTTACCATTATGACGGAAATGTTTTTATATATTATATATAATATATTTATATTGTATCTATTATTGTGTAATTTTTTTACAACGTGACTTTATGCTTTCCATGATGTGTAAATTCGATAATTACATTTGAGGATGTGCGGACTACCGCCCCCTCAAAGTGAAATTACTTATTCATTTCATACATAGAACATATAAAAAATTGTGTTAGAAAACAAATTTAACATATATAACATATATACCACAATTTAATAAAAATATACCTATGTATCATTTCTTTTTCATTCATTTAATATGAAAATGAAATGAATGTAGTGTTAATGCATACGTACGTCCTACCATCTCCATAAATGTTGAATTAAATTTATTATCTCCAATTGTTATGAACATAATATATTATTATATAATAGATATATATGATATTAAAATCATGAATTATAATATTTTGTAGATTACGAAATTTTTACTTCATGGACATGTCACATAAAAATAAGTTCATTTTCGACACAATTAACGAATGTGGACAAAACAACCGATATGAACTTAAATAATTTTTTAATTTTTATAATTCAGTAATAAATGATATAAATGGAATAAAAATATTGAAAAACATTCTCAAGAAACTATAAATTAACCTATATTTTTTTATTTTTGAACAAAACAATTGTACATGATGAGTCAGGCTAAAGGTAAGGAAATTTCAATACTCAATTTCCACTCATTAGTTTTCAAGAATACTTCATTGATTATATTATGACAATATTATTTGTGGAATCACTGTTTATTTAAGTTTTAGTTTCATCTTTACTTTCTGCGGGTATACTATTTTTATAAATGATCACCATATTGATAAATTTTTACGTCATTTATAGGAACATTATAAGGGAAATCTTAACTCAATCTTCATCCATTGAGTTAAATATCCATATAATTGGTTTTTTTTCAAGAATATGTTTGAATTACCTCAGATTGTTTTACACTGAATATAGAACTATATTGGCTATAATTATATTTTTCATAGATAATTTTTCATTGATTTATCTTTAATATAGGGATATGACAATTATAAGGGACTTCATCTCAATATCCTCCCATTTAGGAATATCTTGATAATATATGCCTGATTCATTTATAGGGTTTGTTATAAACTCCTTTGACTTTTAATTTCATTCAATGGGAATATTTTTTATACTAAGGAGTTTACTAAATGAAAAAATGAATGTTTTTAATATATGCGGTGACAATGACCTCTCTGCCGCCATAACTGTTATTAGATATTTGGCTTCCTATATAGGACATAGTGGTTCTAAATGGAAAATAACTTTCGTATTCCCTCTTTGGGTGTTTCGATATTTAAAATGATTTTTAAAGTTTATTTAAAATTTTAATATCATTAAATGATTTCTTATGATAGAAAATGAAATCTTATGTGTTAAATGTTGATAATATAAATCTTTTTGGTGTTATGATTATATAATGGTACTGTGAAATTTTATGGCTAGTTAGGTGATAAACCAAATATGGGTGGTTATGTGATAAGACAAAGATGAGTGGTTCCATGATAAACATAATATGGGTGGTTATGTTATAACATCTAATTCATTAGGTATGGAAGTAAGCCATATGGATATTCAGTTTAGTGATATGTGTGGATGTAGATCGTATGGTTATTCTATTTATGTATGTTTATGTCCTATGTCTCCTTTATATGTTTTATGTTTATATATATGGGATTTATGGTAGCGTTTTATTTACAAAGGGGTAATAAATGAGCTTATATTCAGTGAATTATTTTTTCTACTAATTAAAGGTGAAAATTTTTAATTTATGAACATTATTCATTGTCTTCATGTTTTACCAAGACTAAACTTTTTTATTATTTTTTATCTCATAGTGAAATGTTTAGGATCATCCCATGTTTGGAATTGTTTTTCATAGGACAAAGAGAAAAATAATTTCAATGATTTGATCATGGAAAAGTCATGTTGTTTTAACATGAAATAATACCATGATTATTTTTAAATGTTTTTGTTTTATGAAAAAAATGCATAGTGAGTATAATTGTCAACATGTAATATTTAATTTGATATATAGGAGTTATAACCTAATTATATATTACTATAAACCAAAAAATATACTTGAAGTGAGTTAATGTCAAATGATAACTTATCTCTATATTTTTTAATGTTCAATGTTGAGGCCTTATAGAAAGGTTGATCCCATCCACCTTAAAATTTAATGTAACATGTTTACCGCATGACCTCATGTGTTTGAATAGTCCTTTTAGATTGGACATCATTTCTGGTATGATATACTGTACATATATTCAATTCAGTACTTAGATCATGTTTAATACGTCCCTCTAATTTTGATGTGAACCTTGTTTTGTGATAAAAAATTATGGTGGGTGGTACCCCATAAAGAATTACCACTTATTTTACATAACTATTGGTATGTTGTTTAATAGAAAATAGTCACGAATAGATATAAAATGGGATGTCTTGGTGAGACTGTACACTATAACCCATAACAGATTATGTCCTGTGGATTTTTTCAAGACACCAGTGAAAACGTCCATAGTGATATTACCCCACTTCCATGGTGGTATGGTTAGTGGTTGTAACAACTCTTTATGATGATTTCAAACCACCTTAACATGTTGACACACGAGTCACTTGGGTGTTTAGTCGGAAATCCCACTTTTCACATTACCCACCAATAATTATCACGAAGGTACCTATACAATTTCATTCTTCAAGGATGTATAGTCTAAGTATATATATCAACTTCATACATTAGCTCTTTTTTTATTTCTAGAACATATGGAACGAATAATACTGTACTAAATTTCAGTACCCCATCATGGTCAATACAGAACTCTAGTTACATCCCATTATTTACAACTTATATCTTCTTTTGTACTAACAGATCATTTTATTGTGATTTCTAAATCATCTCTAGTAATGATGGGTGAGAAATTATTTGGAATAGGGTTAATGATGTCACTTACCTTAAAATTAAGTTTTAATGTTATACTAGGTCATTTATAATATGATCTCCATGAATCCAAATCATTGAAATCATAATAAGGTCTTTCTAACATAATGCATCAGAGACTTTATTATCCCTTTTAGGGTGATAATGAATTGGAAAATAATAGTATTTAAGATGTTCCAACCGTATCTTTTGTCCCCTATTGAAGTAATTTTTCCTAAAAATATACATCAAACCTTTTTGGTCTATTTATATATAACATCTCTCCCCATTAATATAGAGCCTCTATATATTTAGATAAAAACTACTATAATCAGCTCCAGGTTATTTGTATGATAGTTTTACTTGTGAGGATTTAACTATCAAGTTGCATAAGAAATAAAATTTTCATTTTTCTTGATGAAATATCCATGAAATTTTGAAGATACATCACTAAAAATAAGTAATCATTCACTAATAAAGGGTCAAGTTAAAATATGTGCGGTAATATAGTTCTTCAGGAATACATGGTTTCTTTCTTTACACTCTTTTTTCAAGGTTAGTTGATTAGATTTTCATGATTTGTTTTTTTAAAAATCCCACAAATATTATCCAACTAATCCATTAAAACTATGATTCTTAGTTCCTATTTTAGTATGATGCCACTCCTCTACATCATTTTTTTATTGGGTAAAAAAATATTACTTCATTGGTTACAATGTTCCCCAATAATTAAACTTATTGTAACAAAAATTCCCTTTTTATGGAATTTAAAAATAACTTATTCTTACATAGTGTTTTAAATATAAACCTTATATGATGATTATGATCCTTGTGAATTTTGAAATATATCATAATATAATAAAAAACTACTACAAGCTTATCAATGTAGTCGTTAAAGACTATATTCATCAAATAAATAAAACTAGCATCACTATTAGTCAAAACAAAGGGAATAACAAAAAATACATAAGGCTTATAACATTATCAAAGGATGTATTTCTAATTTATTCTCTCATCAACCACAATTAATGATAACCATATCAAAGATCAATCTTATTGAATAATTGTGCCCCACGAATCTGGTCAAATTTATTATAAATTAGTAGAAGAGGGTTACTTTTCTTTACTTTTCCCTATTATGTTTCTTATAATCAATGCATACACATATTTATCTATACTTATTATAATAAAACAAAACATTTCCTCCCTAAAGATACAAACTTCTTCATATATACAACTTCTCTAAAATATCATAGAGTTGATTCTTTTAGTTCAAGCAGCTCAACATTTTCCATTATATATGGGGTCATTGAAATCGGCCTAGATGAATGCATTAGATCAATGGAGAAACCTACATCTCATTCTAGTGTAGGTCTAGGTAACTCCCCATGTATTGAATAAGTGTATTCATGAACTATGTTAGCATTATCTATTCATATTATTTCCGTTTCTTCTTTATGTTCATCGATCATTTCAATAAATAATTCCATGTGAGGTACATCTAGACAAAGCTCAAATAAATATATCTCCTCATTTAAAAAACGTATAGGATTTCCATTTAATAGTATAAAAATTTCATAACTTTTGAAGTTGATATCAGTAATTTTCATTGATAGACAGTTCACCTAGAGTATAACTTCAAATTCTTGCATTGGAATGACTACAAGATCTAAGATTAGATTATTCTCAAAAAATTAAATAATATAGTTTCCAAACATTTTTTATATTGGGGTAATCCATCCAAGAGTATTGAATCATAAATATTCTTCTATATTTTTATGTATTGATTAAATATTCATTGGGAACAAGGTGGAAAAAATGGAATGTGTAGAATCTAAATAAAAAAATGTGCTTTATAACATTGAGAGAAAATTGGGGGTGGGGGTACCATCCACCACATCCTATGGAGAATCACCATAGCCATTGTGATAGAAAAAGCAGGAACTTTATCACTCATCCTTTGTTAATAGTGATGTTGATTCACCTCCATAGACCTCATATTCTAATAGCGATTGGATTGGTGACCAATCATTACACACCTGAAGCACTGACCTTCAGGTAAATACTAAGAAATATTCCCCTTATAATTTTGGTTGAGAAGTTGACGATTCACCCCACTATGAAAATTTTGATTGATATGGATTACTCTTCCACGCCTGTAATGCTTCATGTTCTTGAGTGAGTATTTCCATGAATTATTCATCCCAAAGTATTCATGTTGAATATTTCACACTCTCTCCACATATTCCTTGCTCACGGATCCTCTTCATGTTTGGATTCAAATATATCTTATTTTCATTAAATTTATGAGACCACTATATCCCAAAAAACTCAAGTTCTACTGTCATTGAACATCTCATGATCTCCTACATTTTTCATATCATCAGTTGGTGATATTCTTCCACATGTGAGGTCATAGTCCCCCAAATAAATTATCATGTATCTCATTAATATCCACAAAAAATCTGGAGTTTTAATGAGAATGTTCTGTGAAGTTCAACTCCAAGATCCCAACGTATTCATTTTCATTCTACTTTAGCTGTAGGAATTCCTTCTTAATTATTTTTTTCATTGAACATGTGTAATATATTTTGAAAATGGTTCCATTTAACTCATCCCACTCAATAGCATAAATTATCTCTTATTGGATTTTAATTTTTGATCAATGCCCACCACTGATAAACTTCTCCCTATAAGTGGTAAATAGTCACGTATTCATTCTTAATGGTATGTATAATAGAGTACTGGAAAAATATTTTTGATAGAGAATATCTAGTGTTATGTAATAAATGGATCATAAAATACACTAAAATAATGTGGTCGTTAAGGAAATATGGACTCAATATAAACTTGTTCCATTTGAGGTGAATCTGGTCACTCATCTTGATTCAAGTTATTGTTCTTAACATGAATTTTTTATTCATCATTATAGTTATTTTTTTCATTCCAAATTAAAAAAGAAGGCCATATGTTCCTGGTCTATTTCTCTAACCAGTTACATGATTTCTCATATTTCTCAACATTCTAAAAAAAAGCAATTCTTAGTGGGAAACATTTTTTAGTTAAGAATATTTTAACTCTAATTGAACATTATAACTTAAACCATCATTATTATATATGTTATTATTTAAAAAATTTACATTATATATAAATTATTCCTAATGGTTTATAAAAATATTGGGATTTACCAAACCTATCCCTTAGGAATTCCAAACAAGGAGTGAAAAATGGCTTGTATTCATGTACTGGGTCACATCGAGTCTTTCCCAAAACACCTTGTTAGAGGTGTTACCCCTAGGTACATTATTTTCAAATCCACATGCAATGGTTCATATCTAGACATGGATTTATTTTATCAGAAACAAATCACGTACTATTTTACCAAAATATTCAGATTTTTACCTATATATAAACATTGGTTTGGTTTCTTCCATATTTAATAAAATATTAATTTCCACAAATAGATAAACAACCCATTTATTCCACATATCTAATATCACCATTTTATTACATAATAGTATATTTAATTTCAAAGAAATACGATCTTTTTTCATTTAGTGTCTTGGAAATAAGGTACATAATACATAAAAACACCCAAATTTATTTTGTTCCACTTAAATGTATTCTTCAAGGTTTTTTCAATGTATATTAATTTAATCACATATCTTGGGGACATATATCACTGTAAAGGGAGATCATAAGGCCCAATATAAGAAAACAAGTGAAATAATTTACATGTGATGTCGAGAAATACTAACAAGAACATTGAGAATACAATTATTCCACGAAAAATATAAAATGAATTAAGTAATATATAAAATAACAGGAAAAATATCATTGAAATTTGTATACAACATTTATTAAAATAATTTAAATGTATATAAAAAATGTGTTTCCTTGAGGTGTCATAAAAACTAAAAAGGTTGTTCACCAACATAATGTAAAACATGTCATCTTTAGATATTAAATTATTTACTTAATGCATTGTAGAGGTTTTAGGGTGCTCCATTTATATTTATTAGATTTAATGTGATACAAATAGGTTATAGTAAAACTTATCAAAAATAAAAAATCCAAAATAAAATAAATGGGTTTCCAAACAATATCACGGCGTTATAAAACATACTTAAAAACATGATCATTCTGTCATATATAACCCATAATATTTTATATATTCCAATTCCTAAATAATATTAATTATTTATTAATCTTGTTGACTACATTTTGAAATGAAATGGTTTTTTGTATTCACAAAAAAACATTATATAATTTCTATATAAATAAAGAGAAAATTTTCAGATGAAAATATGGCAATATAATGTGTATGAAACATGGTTTTAAAAAAAATTATAAGTAGAGGGTACAAGTGTCTCACATGAATAAATGACTCTTAATATAGTAAATAGTTATAATACAAATGATACAAGAACATGGAATTGAAATTTAAAAGAAATACCACATAAAAAGAGAACATCAAAGGAAAATAGATGTTGAGATTTCCATTACCTTAACGAGTGACTCTTAAAAATTAATGATCAAGAACATTGAGGACCGAGAAAACCTTTGGAGTTATATTTTGGATGTAATTCTATTATTAATTCATGGAGAATGAAGTTATAATTCATGAAAATGATGAAATGTGGGGGTATTTATAGAAAAGGTGAGGTTGATTTTTATTAATTTCCTTGGACACCTCAATAGATGTATTTGCAAAACCATGCACTTTCCCATGGAATTTCACCATGGTGTGTGAAACATGAGGTACCTATTACATAATTTGAATCCAAAAGAGTCAACTAGAATTTTATATTACAAAATTAATCATTATGATTTCATTACTCACACCGAAAACTCAAAACATTATTTTTACTATTCATTAAAAGGCAAAATATTTTAGAAAATTTACATAATTTCATTATAACCAGATATCGAAATTCTAATTTCAAAAAATAATAATGTTATTTTATCATAATAAATATCTTAAGATGATATATTTAACATTTATGTATAAAAATATCTACTTATGGAAATAAATAGTGGCTAGAAAATTCATAGGAAAATTTTAGAGACTTTAAAAATAAATAAAATTATTTAATCATATGTAATTTCATAAATGTATTCTGAGAATAATATTTAATTTTAATTGACATTATTAATTAATCGATAATTTAATAATGTAATTTATATATCCCTAAAAAGAACATTTGTGACATGAAAAATTAATTTATGAAATTCCATCTCCAATTTTAAAGATAACTATTCTTAAAACAGAAATGATGGGACAATAATTTTACTATAATAATGGTATTATTCAATATGTATCCAAGTCCTTGAAACACAATCCATTATAACACCTGCATATTAACTATGGTTGAGGTGTACCTAGGTGATAGATTCAAGAGATAGATTGGATAAAATCACCCATGTGATAATCTCCCCAATTTTAATCATCATCCGTAGGAGAGTTCAGTCAAGCTTAACGTGTGGAATCTAAACTTGGTCTTTCTAAATTTTGAGTCCTATTGATGCTAACTCCCTCAATGTATTTAAAAATGGGCTTCATACGATGCAATTATAATGGATGAGGCCATTGAAATTTATTTTTAAATTAATTAACCCTTACAATTTCTATTTATAATACTGATTAGGACATTAAAATTACTATTTGGATTATTATTTCCAATGGTCATATTTACCATATAGCATAATTGGAAAAAGTTCATATAATGTAAAAAACCCAATTGTCACATTTAAACTATAATCACATCATTATTATAGCGATATTGATTTTTTATTACAAAAAAACATAACACACATATTCAGGGAAAAAATATAATTCAAAAATATTGGGTCATTACATCTGTGTTCCAGGAGGACTCAATAATGTTGATGTACAAAGGGTTATGATAAACAAAGGTTCCATAATGAAACTCATATGAATTCATTCAATCCATAATTTGGGATATTTGGAAGGGGATTTTTCCCCCAAAAAGATTACCGTTCAAGGGTGTGATAAGTGTGTTCAAAGACCTCTCGGGAAGATAAAGCTCGAAGTTCAGTTTGGGGATCTCAAATCTTGCATTGAGTTTATGTGTATCCAACAATACACTATATACAATGTAATTCGTGGAAGGCCCCCTCTCTATAGACACCTAGTGGAACCTTGAATATTATATCAGTATTTTAAGTACCTCATTCATTGAAAGGTCTTCATAATGCATGGTTATAATGACCCCTTTTAAGGCTTGTAAATCTACATATGCTGAAGCAGATTTCTAAAAAAGAGGGGGAACAAGAAATGGTGGATGTTGATATATAGGTTGCATCCCTAATGTATTTGGTATAAAATATTAAAATTCTTAGAGTATAGTTAACATCGACTATGTGGTCCTGATATATGAAGTCAAGGAGGTAGACTTGACCTAATAGTTCAAATCCCCTCCAGTCCCTAGGGATTCTGTAAAAGAAATCATGCTCTATAATCTCTAAGAAACACCTCACATTGTATGCGATTATAATATCCCTTGTCATGAATTCTCTCACCCAAATAATGAATTTGATATCCGAATATGGATAAAATCTTTAGGAAATTTATCCATAGACTTAAAGGTAGAAAAAGATGAGGATGACCTTACAAAGGGCCCTCCTGTATTCGAGGATAGTTTCTCCACCACCAATGATGATCTCATTTAGATAAATCCTGGAAGAGAAGAAGACCGACAACTTATAATGATTAGTTCCACCATGCCCCTCAAAGAGAAATTTATATACATCGTGTTTGTGATGCAACACCAATTTTGGCCGTATCAGAACTATATAATAATTCCCAGACTAAATACATACATGCCCTCTCTTAATCTCAACATATTTGGTGATGATATAGGTATCAAGAAGGAAGACAGAATAATTTACCCCTATCAGGCAATGAATTTAGAGGTGGAAGTTGAAAAATTGATCAAAAATAATGTTTTCTAAGAAGTAAAATGCCAATGATGCCATGCCACCACCACCCCCATAAAAAATAATGGGAATATTTGAGTCTTGATAAATCCCCAATATCATAATAGGAAATTCCCAATGGTTTATTTCTATTACAGATCACAAAAATAATCAACGATGAATCAACTGTCTTGTAATACCTTTACTTCATGTATTGGTTGTTAGGGTATAATCATATAATGATATCACCTGATGATGAAGAGTACACTGCCTTCAAGGTATCTAATGTTAATTTTTTTGATCTGTTTAGCACAAGAGCCAAATATCAACGCAACATGCATCATATAATTAATCCATTATTGGAGAGGATAACCTAGTTTTTCATGGATGACCTAGCTGTTGAATCATGACACCATTATGATCACTTAATATATAATGAAATTTTGTTCGACATGTTGAGACATCACAGTCTAGAGATGAATCCACTAATATGTGTTTCTGAGGAAACCTAAGAGTTGCTCGTTAGCTTTATGGAATGCCACTGCAACATCAACGTCAGCCTAGAAAAGACTAGTTATATTTTATAAATTCCACCCACATAAATCACAATGAACTTAAGTGGATCTAAAAGATCCTCCACTACATTATATGATTCATTGAAAAAAATTTCACCTAATCACTCTCCTTTACCATGATAATGAAAATGGGGATTAACTATCAATGTAATGATGACTTCCAAGAAGCCTTCGAAAGTCTAAATCAGTATCTACTGCACCCCCAAGTTTGGATGGTTGTAGTGGAATAGAGGTAACTCATCATGTATGTGGCCACTATATATCACACACTATGAACCCTCCTCGCATCAATAAATAATTTGGGGATAAACAATAATCTCTAATACCACATTCAATCAATTTTATGTAATGATACTAGATACAATAATTTTGATAAGGGCTTCCTTTAAATCATCTTCTCAGTGAAACATATGACGTATAACAAGATGAAATATGAGGTCCTTCTAGTATCTCATGATTTTCCACTCAAGATAATACATTTAAATCCTACATTGACATGGAGGTTGGCATAATGGGTGATCACTCTATAGTTATTCCAAATTTAGTTTGTATCATAGAAATCAATGAAATGGAAATCCCTAGATGATTTCCTCATTGCACATCCCACCCTGAAGAATACACAAGTCGACACCGAGTTCCTAGATGAAGAGGTATTCTATGGACATTACACTCCCTAGAAATGGGAGATTTATTTTTATGGAACATCATAGATTAGTTTGGGAAAAATTATGGAAAACATAATCTCAATCGGTTCAGCTTTTGGATTATATATGTCTCCCCAGACAAAGTAGTTCTTCCTTACTCATTTTCACTATTAGATGGCTACATGAATAATGATGTAGAGTACTAAGAACTAATCAATGGATTGTAAATGGCCCTACATCAATAAATATCCTACATAAATATAAAATGGAACAAAGGAATGGTGAAAATGAAGTTCAATGGAGAATATTACAATAAAAATAAATTATTGGGCCCTATCACTGGCTACGTCCGGGGACAGATGGAACAATTCCACTTTGAGACCAAATTTCATCATGTTCCATAATTATAGAATTCTCACCCTAGATCATTTTCTAATTCATCCACAGCCCTAGCTGACCCTATTTAGGAGGAAGTAATAATCTGTATCATGCACTAAAGAATGGTCTCTTCAATCATAATATAAGATATGGAAGAAATAAATTATATCCATAATATAATAGATTGTGGTAAACCTCTATCCACCCTAGGATATAAGTACCCCATAATTGTTTTAGTAAAAAATAGAGCTCTCCTGATATACCAAGCCAGGAGGGAAAATTTTTGATGTCATGTAGTGAAATTCACCCTATATAGTTGTCCAATTGAGTAGAAGGCCATATAAGAGATATTATTTGAAATAATTATCCTAATATTTTGAGAAAAATGATAGATTTTATCCATCATGTTTGATGTCCATGTAACATCCTGTGACACTCATCAATCATGAAACAATCTCTCATATCAAATCCATAGGTTGGGTTATTACTAGAAATCCATGATAAGAGATTATCTGTAATTCACCATAAAACATCATGTAAGAAAAATTAATGAATAATTCATCCATAAACATAGTATATTTCTACATATTTTAAAAAAATTTGGTTTTTTTCTGTTTGGGGAATGGATGTCAAGAGGGCATGCCCTCGATCCAATGATAAGCTGTTCGTGTACATCCTTACTAGAAATAACTATTTTTCAAAGAGTATAAGGTAAATTTCACTCATAAATGTATGGATGATTATAACATCCCAGGTAAATAAAGAATATTAATTTTTCATATTTATCCATATTTGTGAATAAAATTTTAATATTAATTTAAATGGAACACTATGATCTAGGGCATACCTAATACGCAATAATGAGTTTCTCTAAAATATTGCGTTGCACTCTAATAATAAAATAATATTATTTAAAATATTAGTTAACAGCTAGCTTTTGTAATTGTGGGAATGAATAGAACTAACTACAAAATGATTATATATGTTTTCAAATATTTTTACTTTTTTTCCAATAAATTTTAGAGGCTTAAAATGTGAATGAATCCAATTTTAAGCATAAATCTTCTAATATTCTTTAAAAGGTCGATTTACCGCCTTTTGATGGAGAACCCTTTTTAAATATACTTTTGATGATTTTATATGTTATATTTGACAAAATAAAATCCTTCTTTAGAATGTGGACATCAAAATTTAATTTGTGTATATTTTTGTTATTTTTTTCTGATAAAGATCAGTTTTCGTGAAAATGTTGTATTTTAATTCAAAACCTATTTTTAATCTAATTTATTAATATGATTATATCATATTTTTAATTGGTATTAATGTGAAATTAGAATATATTTTTACCATTTAATCCAATGGTGATCATTGGAATTAATTTCACTATGAAATTGGACTTAAACTAGTGTCAATCTTTTAATAGATATTGTTTCTTAAAAACGCGCTATTTGTTTTGACAACGGGAATTAATTAATTCAATATTTATGTTTTTAATTTTTTAAAATAGACATCATTTTTGAATTCAGAATATCAAATATAACTTAGGGTGAATTTTTGGAATTTCTTGGAAAAACTTCAATTTTGGATGAATAGTGAAACCACTATGTGGTAGTTAAAAACTGATTTTTTGTTTAAATGAAATTTACCACTTCTGTGATTTTAATTTCAAAAATATTACATACATGGTTGTAATTAGGAGGTAAAATGTGGTTCAATGGCATTAAAATATTTTCTGGTGAATAGTAACTTTTGAGTTTTGGTAACTGCGATTAGAGATAATTAGTGTAATTTAAGATAAAAATGATATTATAAAAATATAAAAATATCTTTAAACATGTCCTAAACTTATTGGTTGAGTCATTTACGACCAATACAACCCATGGGTCAATTCTTGGGACCCCATGGAGCCACTTGGGGTGATAATTACATTAATACCTTTTATTTAAAGTAAAAATAAAAATATCACAAACATGTAGTGTTTTACTAAAAAAAAATCACATGGGGTTATATATGATGTATTTTTGACTATAAATACTCATTAGAAAGCTAAAAAGATTTACTACAAAATGGTAATTTATTTATATATTTTTAGACATCAAAAAAAATTATTTATGACACAATGATGATGCGGTGTTTACGTAATTAATGAATGATTTAAATAAATAAGAAGATAATGTTTAAAATAATATCCAAAACATGTCCAATTATTATTTGATGATTTTATTTCCAACATGGACCACCTTATCTTCGACTCTAATTAATTTTGGAGCTTTAGAAACCGATTTTCATTTTATAATAAAATGATAATTTCAAGATTTCTAAAAGAGACCCTAATCTCCCTTATAAAAAGACCCCACATCCTACCCATCTCTCACACTTCTCAATCCCTTTGTCTGGTCAAACTCATCTAAAATAAGCTCCCAATATCCCTCTCTTCACCCTAGAAGCCTCACATTGGGCAGAATCCTTTCCAAGGAAGCCATTGGGCTCAAATCAAAAAGTGTAACCCGATTTAAAGGTAATGTACTCTCTTATATTCTTTTGTTTAATTTTGATTCTCCAACCCCCTAAACTCTTTTTATTACTTTATTTTTTAACAAAACCAGTATATGCAATATATTAGGAGGTTTTTATAAGAAGGATTCTAGCTACACTTACACACACCAACGTCTAATGGTTAAATAACATATTGTTTCCGTGGATGGAGAATTTTTGCCTCACGAAATGGTGATTGTTCAGTATTCTTTTAATACCTTCAAAGGTGAACATTAAGATGCAACTATATTTATATATTATATATAATATGTGTACGTTTTCCTTATGCTTCTGTATTTTACATTTATATATACCTTTATGTTTTCCATTATGGGTAAACGCAATATCTTCATTTTAGGATGTGCGGACTACCGCCCCCTCAAAGTGATTAGATTCGTTAATTCCATATGTGGGACATGTAAATAATGGAGTTAATAATATTGCATAAGATATTATACTAGAGTTATAATATAACTTTATATCATTATGATTTCATTCCATTAAATATGAAATAGAAATGAAAGTAGCATTCATGGGTACGTATGGCTTAATGTCTCCATGAACGGTGCATTTCATTTCTTACCTCTAAATGTTATGTAATATTATAAATTAATGTATACACTGGATATATATAATATCTATCATATCTAAATCATGAATATAATTCTAGATATAATGGATATTTTACCACATGAACAACTTGTAATTGTAAGGAGTTTATTTTTGACTGAAGTACCAATGATCGACAAAAAGACCGTTATTAACTAAATTAATTTCAAAGTGTTAATAACATGGTAATAAGTGATATAAAATGAATAATGGACATGAAAAGGTTTTTAAGAAAGTATAAATTAACTCATGTTTATTATTCAGGAGATTAATGAATGATCGAGTCATGTCAGACACGAGGTAAGGGATCCTACCTCTCTCTTTCTTTTTAAGTAATCCTTTTTATGTAACATAATTTAAGATCATCTTTATTATGTTGGGGGATGTTCTTTTATATTACTCTTTCTGTCCATTTTATGTTAATACGATTGGAGACCCAATTTTATCTTGTCAATCCATTTTTGAAAGTTTTATATGGCTCCATTAGGCTGCTGAGTTTTCGTAAGGGATTATTCATCTCACTTTTATTCTAGTGAGATTTAGGCTACATTTTCCACTATTTACTTTTAGTGGTGTAAATAATTCCCATTATTCTACTATTTGTGTAATATAATTTAATTTATGAGTATTTACGTCAATTTTTTATAGTCCTTCTTTCATGGGGTGTACGTTTCGAAAGTTACCCATGTCAGTAAGAGAACCTTTCACCCTCCTCTTTTTAAAAATACTTATTTTGTTATGTATTTTAATTTACACCTTATTATGTTGGTATATGTACTTCTATATCCTTATATATGTAAATTTTATTTCCAAGTGATGTGATACCATTTTCTCTCTCATCAAATCACTATCTGAAGTGACGCAGTTAGGCTGTCGAATTTTTGCAAGGGAACTTATTAACTCAATTTCAATTCATTGGGTTAAACTAGTACTCCTTGAATATTTCATTATATGAATATGTGTGAATGAATATTGCTGTTTTACACCTAATATCCACTTATATTGGTTGTATCATTAATTTTCACACATAAGTATGTAATTAATTTATCCTTAATCTAAGGATACTGTCTTTATAAGGGACTTCATCTCAATATCCTTTTATTGAGGATTCCTTTGATTTATACACAACATTCTTTTATACGATGTATAAAAACATTTTGACTTTTCATTGCATTCAAAGAGAATCTTTTTTCTAAGAACCATTTTACTGAACGACAAGAAGTATGTTTCTTTTTTACGTATGCGGTGATAATGACCTTTCCGCCGTGAGTATTATTTAATCTTTTTCTTCCTTAACAAGTCGTAATGTTTTTAAAAAAGGAAAAAAAATAAATTCCATAAACTATTTTATGTATTTTGGTTTTTAAAATGGTTTTGATAATATTTGGATTATATCAATGTGTTTTATTGATATCTTGTGATTGAAATGTGGAAATGTTATGTTTCTTGTATACATGTTTTATGTGATACGATTATGTTATGGTTCTTGGGAATTGTTTATGAATTAGGGTGGTTCCCTGATAAACTAAGGGTGGGTGAGCCTGAGATAGCTCTCCAATGCATTGGGTAATGTGACGGAGTTAAACTTTAATGTTTCTCCTAATAGATTTAGGGAATATACTATGATGAGTATTCCAAATGTGACTCCCTATATAGCTGTGATAGCTACAATGTATGTATGTTAAGTATGAATCAAGTTACCTTCATGTCTTATGATTTCTATGAGTTATTCATAAATATTATGATTTCATGAGGTATGTTAAATTGCTTATGTTTTATGAGTAAGTGTGTTTTCATTGATTCTTATGTATACATGGACTAATGTTTCCTCTCCATATTTTTATATCCCTTACTGATCATTTTGTGTTCATCCCAAGTTTTTAAAATGTTTCTCCACAAGACATAAAGTGGAATATGTTCAAGGATGGGATCAAGGAAATTTCATGATTTCTAAAACATGAAACTAGACATGACTCTTTTGTTCAAGTGTTTATATTTTTTGAAAAAAAATTGAGACTGAGTAGATGTGTCTACCTTGTAATCTTTGAGATTTAATAGTTATGTCCTAATTCTCTTAAACTCTAAACCTGAAAAGATCCTCACTGTGAATTATTCATTTAATTCAATATTAAGTAATGTTTAAGGCCGGGGAATTATAATGATGAATATCATTAATCACATAAATTCCAATATTATAATGTTGTTTAGATTCCCTCACACAATATTCATGGACAATATCACGATATCTAGTCTACAGAGTGGAAGAAACAATTCCATGGGTAAAATATCAATCCCATTCACTCATCCCACTATCATGAAGCCTAAAATAGATATATTGGGTCCTTCAATAAGAATTTGAAAAATATAATCTAGAATATGGTGGAAAAGGATATGAATTTCTGGATAGACAACTTCCTTCAAGATTTTTGAGCCTATTTTACCACCAAACATATTGTAGCAGCTCGATGAGAACTTTTTTCATAAACTACACAACCTTGAACTCCCTCAAAATCCTATTTCATGAGCCTTTAATAAAATGGATTTCTGTTATTCATTCCATCAAGGGGCAATGGTTTTGGCCCTTATACCCCCCATAGTACTAGGTTAATTCCCTGAAAGCTAGAGCCAAAACGGGGAGGACTATATATCATAACAATGATTTTCCATAATGGTGCATAATTATTAGCCACAATGAATGCAGATTTTGTGACACATCCTACCAATGAGATATCTCTCATGAAATAAATTTTATAGAAATCATCAAGAACCCCTTATTCTGATTACATGTCATTAAAATACATATGACCATCATGATAACTTGATTTTAAAAAATATGAACTCATATTAACGGCATGATGTTAAAATATACCAAGAGGTATTGAAAAAAAGTTGTTAAAATTTATGGTGTATCTCATACTTATATAAAAAAATTGAAAACCATTTGAGGTCTTGGAAATAAGACATTAAACTGCATGGAATCCCAAATGCTAGGAACATGATGAAAAATTTTATAACAATGTCTCTGAATCCCAATGATAAACTATACATCATCATATTTCCTAAAAACATGACTATAAACTACATGTTATCCCTCGTCCTTAACAAAATACATTATATCTCAGAACTGATGTCCTCTCCATATGACATTAAACATCACAAGTCCTATAAAACTATGTACAACTTGATTATGGACATCAAAATATATGTAGTGATTCTCGAGCCTCTAATCCTTGGGGAATCTCCATCATGTTCCTTTTTATAGTAGCGTAATATTTTACCTTATTGTGTGTCATAAATAATAAAGTATATTTACTTAGCCCCTTATGTAAAACAACATAATAAATGACCTTACCATATGATGCTAAGGTAGATTGCTGAAGTCCATCCTAGATGACATTAATCAACACATGTTTTATATAAATAAATATGTATTTTGTATCATTTAAATAACAAATATAGGGATTACATGATCTCATATAATGGTACAACCACCATTTGAAACCAAATTCCCCTATTATATTCTTAACCACCTCTTAATTCTGAAGGAGTCATGTTAAATTATTTCTCAAACTGAGTATAGATCACATAATATTTGAAATTATATTAAGGGGTTCCAATCAAACAAATGGAATGAAAGATTATGACATGACCAATATGGTTCTGAATGTAGACCTTAAAAAATAATCCATGAGTCCTCCCTGTATGATGTCAACATATTCGATTGATGTCCTCTGCATGAAATAAAAATGAACATTCATGTGGACCACACCTGAGAGAAAAAATATGGTTGGTGATGGATTCATACCATAAATCCATTCAAGAATTTGTGTGGCCTAATTCCTACCAACATAAGATATATAGTGAATCTAAAAATTTAAATACTAGGTATAGCAAAAAAAATATGAAAATTCCCCATATTTGTGTATATGCCAGTCTTATGCCAAAAGTTCCATCCTCAATAACAATGTATATCTTGATGCTTACTACAATGTAATATATAGTGACATCCAGATCTCCACCCATGGGTCTAGACACTACACCCCTTTCTCATGATGAGAATCCATCACCCTTTTCACTTAGTGATAAACTACATGGTACCTCAAGAACAATATGTGTCTTGATTCCTATCATCCCAAGATACATAGTGATTTCCATATCTCCTATAATATCCTAGATACAACAACCAATGAAAATAATGACCACCACTTTGTATGGGTTATAATTGAGTGGATCATTCCCATGTTAGATAACAATGTGTTACTTGATTGATATCCACACATGATATGTAGTTACACCTAGAACTCCATCTCATGGTCTAGTGAGAACAATTAACTACTAAATTACATTCTCTCTATGTATGGGTTAGATATACACATATATATTTCAAAATAACAACATGTATCATTTTTCCTATACATATGGAATATATATTTACATATAGAATTATGTTCTTGGGCCCATCCACAACATTAGCATTTTACGTCAAGGGAACCAATGTCCTCACCACATCAGGTTTAATAGAAAGACCCACATGATTCATTCCATAACATGATATATAGTGATAGTATAACATCAAATCTTGTGTCGATGAAAAATAAATGATAAAAAACATCACCCCGGCCATGTATGGGATGAGTCGTACAAGTTCGCTAGACATACATACGAGTTAAACCTTTCTATGAATTTATTTCTCATACAATATACTGTGTAAAATCCCTCATGTTTATTCCCACATATTTAAAACATATAATTAATCTAAAAGTAAAAATTTCATAATTTATGATTTTTTTTACAATAATAGTGTTTTATAGGCCTGAATTTAAACTTCACAATAACAAATACCCCCTAACCACATTAAAATAAACTTCACATCAAGAATCCTTAATTTATAACGTTAATTTTTTAGGATAAAATATGTCTGCACTACACAAAAAAAAAATTCATAACATTACCCACTTTTCAACCCATATAAAAAAACTACAAGATCCATACTCAGAATGGACATTGTATAGGGTTTTTCCATTATCATTTAATGAGCCATAACACATAATCCTTAATTCATGTCACAAGTTCCTCAAATTTACAAAAACAATCCAAAACCATTAGAAAATATACACATCTTCAACAAAACCTTTATTTGATTACTCATGTATGCATACAGTTCCTCTATATGCACCTATGGTCCTTAAGGAAATGTGTCACTCTGTAAAAATAGAAATCATATTCTTGTTATCCCTAACATCACCACAGATGAAAAAAGTACCTCAGGGTATTTTGTAACATCACTAGTAAGATAGTACCAAATTATTTCTCATGAACTATGATATGTGACTGATGATTTATAATATTTTTTTCTCCCAAATAGAATGATGTTGGAGAAATTATGAACCTGGATATCCTGATTAGGCTCTTGTGTATCATCCTCCATATTATGTCCAAGTGAAATATTACTATAATGTTTATACATATTGTTCAAACCTTCACTACCTTATACTCCACCAAATAATGGTTTGAATTCAATGAACCAGAATTATGAAAGAAAAAAAACACATAAACTATCATTTTAAAAACTATTGTGAGGACTAAGAAAAAAATAAATATTTCTCTAAATAAAATATTTGTCTTCAAAGTTAAAAGAATATTTAAGGCTGAAATTAATATGTAATAAAAATCATTTGTTATACTCTCTATCCCATGTAAAATTAAATATATGCTCACTAGTCCAAATGGTTCAGGAAAAAGATCGATTAATGATTTTCACATCATTTCTCCATGAAACAATTTCTATAAGTGGCGACATAACATTTAGGGTTCTCAGAGACTTATTGAAAATTACCCTTTAGAAAAATCCCAAATCATTATTTGAGTTCCTCAAATCACAAAAACCATCCACGGACCATGGAAAGGATACCCAGATTTATTATACCCTTTAGAAACTATGCATGTATGCATATGTCTCCAAAAAAATTCAGCAATGGTGTTCAACCAAATGTTTCCCTCTACAAAAGAGCCCTACGATACGTGTGATACCTAACATAAATGTGGTATAACCCATCAACTTAGTGAGTCTAGGTCATTCTTGATATTGTTTTCCCATGTTATCCTAATCAAGTAAACACTTTATACGATGCTTTACAATCTCAAAAAAAACAATACAAGAAGAGTAATCATCCTTTATGTTATGTCACCTTGTTTTGAAGACTTTATCAAGGTTGGAGTGGGACACTATATTCCAAAAACATTGAGACCCACAACTCATTATTGGAAGAAAAAAGGTGTAATGATCAAGATTCAAACATTAATATATGAACTACTATATAGTTATAGAACCCTTCGTAGATAAATTTCATCCCATAAACTACCTCATCATATGAATGTCTAAGTCTTCATAAATCATTTATATCACTTACAATGTAGTAGAGATAATCATTTCATGTCCATGTTATCGATGAATAACTACATTGAGCCACCATATAAAGGCATATACCATTTTTAGAAATGATCTTCAATAAATATTATCCCCCAACAACAGTGTAGAAGAACTTGGCACCTCATAGTGTTACATGTCATCCCCAAAAAGTATTTCCCCATCCCATATTCCCAAACTCAAGATTATGGTTTATGACATATATCACCAATATTCTAACTATCTATATGTAACTGGCATACTTATATTTCTACATCAACCAATATTACCCATATAAACATTCCATGATCCTTGGAAAATAGGGATGAAACCTATATTTGATAATGTCATCGATACATAAGGCCCTATACCACCAAATAGATGCACCTCCACCTCTATTAAAAGAGTTTTTATCCTTATGGTCCATGGAAATAACATGGAATAACTGAACACCCTAGAGTGTTTTAGGTATTCCTTGAATGTATACACCATGCTCTATGAGCATTGGTATTGTCTAAGAAAAATGTCCTTAAACTAAAGTAGTATAAGGACTAGGATAAAAGACCCTAAACTACAATGATATAAGGTCTTATCTAAATGCCCAAAACTACATCAATAAACAGTATAAGAAAAAACACATTAAACTATACTGACAAAAGATTTAAACTAAAATACCTTATACTACAGTGATAAAATGTCTATGTAGAGACCCGAAGCTTGATTTACATGGACATTACATTACATTAGCAGAATACTTAATACATTACAAAAACAGACACACAAGGATCATAATAGTTTAGTGTCTTTGGAAACTCAGAATATAATCTTCTAATCGTGGTGAAAGATCTTCAATATCTCCCATAAGATCTTCCCCTTTTTGTTTTCTTACCTAAAACCTTTCTTTAAATCCTTGGGAAAAGAAAACATATTAAGGGTGAGCTCAAATGCTCAGTAAGGGTAAGAATGGATAAAATAAAACGAATCATATACATTTGAACATCAAAACATGAACATAATATTTAAACATCAGAATCTTGAGCAATGACATAAATCATGGAAGTACGTAAGGAATAGATCATAAAGAAATATTAATCATGATAAAATACCATGGGAATTAAACATGTAATTGTGGAAAACCATTAAGCACATTATATGATTTCCATAGTAGCCAAGGCATTGCTGCCAAGACCATCTTAGTTGACAAAGTCCATTTCTGAATCGAGTTCACTCCTTGTTCCAGTTCTGTATTACTGAACTGATTTAACTTGCCGTTCCAGCCATGTCTATCTCATGAGATATAAATCTTTACCTAATTAATTTGAGGGAGATATAGGTCCCACCCATCTCATAATGAAATCATTATTACTTGTTCCACAAAATACACATACATCATTCAAAATAACCCAATAAGTAAAATGGGTTTCATAAACATCATCCCATCATTAAATAATCCATATAAAAAATTGATATCATTTCATAATAAGGAAAGTGAATCCATGTAAATCCTAGAGAAATTATACTTGAAACATAACCATATGAAATAATTTCATCTTAGATGAAAAATGGTTTTGATAAAACAGTTGAAATGAATTCTTGAGGAAAATATCCTTTCTTCTTCAAAATCATTTTCTTTTCACAAAATGTCATGAAATTTTAAAAGAAAAGGATTTTTTTAAAAATAGTCATGAAATATTTTGGAGGAAGATTCATGAAAATAAGGCTTTATAAAACTGTAAAAATCCTTTCATGCTATATACGTTAAAAACACATTCTTCTCGTACTTTTGTCAGAAAAGTCCAAAAAGTACCTTGTAGGGTAAATAAAAGAAGATTCCTTCCATACCAAGGGGTAAAAGTAAAAATAGGTAAAAATTACTTTAATAATAAATGAATACATTTTTATAAAACATGGAAATGGATGGTAGCAATAACTCCAGTAAATACATACGAATAAACAATCTCAGATAAAAATGAGATTTGAAAAATTATCCCTTACCTTAGGTCTGATATGCTTTGTACGTATCCAAACCTACTGTATAATGATTTAAATAATGTCATTGACTTATTATAGAATCATATTCATTGTTATGATATCATATATGTTTCACTTATGACTTTATATTATCCGTTCTTTTGTAAATTCCATGTTAAAGCAACGTTTTGGGTAAAATCATTTCATTTATCATATGTGTTTTGAATTTTCATTCTTGATATTATTAACTATATCCTAATTTAAATAATTACTGAATGTAAAACATTATTTATATATAATATATATTTATTATATACATATATATATTATAGATCGATAAAAGGAATGAAATACACCGTTCCTGGAGACGGTAGGCCGTACGTACGCATGAACGCTGTTTTCGTTTCCTTATTGAATTGAATGAAACTAAATAGATAAAATACATATATATATATATATACATAAATCCATAAGAATTATTATTTCATATATTTAATTATTATTCATTATATAAACTTTATGATTATTCGTGTATGGTTAACATGGAGAATGAATCTCATCACGTCGTGGAGACGATAGTCCGTACGTACGGCCGAGCGATGATATCGTTCCCATAATTATTGAATAGAATTGAAGTGGATGGTATAATATATCAGAATCAGTATGATGTTATAATAACCATATATAGTTATTCTTTACACCATTATACCCATCCATGTAAGGTGTTGGTGGAAAAACAGATTTCACCATGGCGTGGAGACGGTATTCCGTACGTACGCACGCGTGGTGATTTTGTTTTCCGTAGGATGGATAGATGGTGAAATGGGGTTGTTTCATACTTATAATCACATATCCGTATATGAGTTATACTGTTGTTATTACTTCATAATTAAACAACTAATGAATAAGAAGTGGAAGAAAAAATATAGTTGAAAGAATCGGTAACGGACATTACCTCTTCTTTGAAGCGCCTCTTTGAGACCTCCTCTTAGGGCACTAAAATTTGTGTTTGAAGAAAACCAGAACCTCTAGGATGTTTCTATTAAAGTTTAGAAGAGAAGTTTTCAGGGTTTTTCCATGCATGAAGGCTCAATGTGGTGTGAGGATGAGATGGAGGTGGTGCCCTTTTATAAGGGAGGAGAGGGGAACCTTTGGAAAAACTAAAAATATTATTTTATTATAAAGTCATATTCGTTTATTAATAGCTCCAAATTGATTTATTTTGAATCTAAGGTGGGTATGGGTCTAAATCCTCTCATACAATAGAATTTAGACATGTTTAGGTCATTATATTAACCTTATCATTTAGTTTTAACTTTTAGTTAATTAGATTGACATTTACCATGTCACTTTATATTTTTATATTATATAGTTAATAAACATACCATATACATCCACGCGACCCCAAAGTGGTCCATTAATGATACACCTATCATGATATAAGTATCTTGGGCAAACCGTAGATTTTTATGTATATAATAACAATTAATAATTTAATATTTGTTTTAAAAACTATTTTATGTCAATTTTGACACTATTTTGTAATTGATTTTTGTAAAAATCATAATAGAATGAATAGTTCCAAAATAATTAATTAAATCAATACTAACATGTCATATTAACATAAAAAATTATTTTAATTCATAAAAAGTCTCAAATTACATTTATTTGGGTATTTATAACATCAATTATGTCAATATTTAATTAATAAGATAACTACCGCATCATCATTGTGTCATAAATAAATTAAATTATTTAATGTCTAAAAATTAAAAATAAAATACAATTATGTAGGAAATAGTTTTATCTTTATAATTAGTATTTATAGTTGAATTTATCTTCTGTATAACCCTTTATTAAATATGATTTACTTATTAAACTTTGATTTTAACTATTTTAACCCTTCTTCAAATAAATTAATAATAAATGTCCTAATCTAATCCAAGTGGGCCTAAATGGTCATATTTTATTTATAAGGTTGTTTTTGGTCGAATTAAACTTATCTAATAGAATTAGGACATGTGTTAGGGTAATAATAATATCATTTTTAACCTTAATTATCCTATTTACTTTTAGTCGTGGTAAATAAAAGTAAAAAGTTACTATTCACCAAATATTATTTTCATCTCATTGAACCACATTTTAGTCCTTGATATTAACCGTGTATCTTGGATTTTTGAAATTCAATTCGTAGAAGTGGTAAAATTTAATTTAAATTAAAAAAAGTCAGTTTTTGTAACTACCACTATGTGGTTACACTATTCATCAAAAATTGATGTTTTTTAGAAAATTACCAACAATTCAGCCTAAGAATTATTTGATATTCAAAATTCAAAATTGATGTATATTTTTCTAAATTCATAAAATATAAGTGGCATTAATTAATTTGAAATTTAATTCAGGTTATCAAAACAACTAGCATGTTTTTAAGAAACAAAAACAATCAAAAGATTGATATTTGTTTATTTCCAATTTCAAAGTGAAATTAATTCCAATGAAAAAAATTATATTAAATGGTAAAAATATATTCTAATTACACTTTGAAACCAATTAAATAGATAATCTAACCATATAAATTATTGCAATGAAAAAAGTTGTTTTTAATTAAAATATAGCGTGTTTTTACTATTCATTAAAATATGAATGTTATCATAATAATATGAAAAATTTATCCAAAGTAAATTTTTATATCCTGATTCTATATAAGAATTTAATTTTGTCAAATTGAACTTATAGACAAGTAAAAAAAAGATTTAAAGTGGGTGCGCCATCAAAAGGCGGCAAAACTACATTTTTTGAAAATTAATTATTTTACTCGAAAAATTGATTTTGTCCTCATACCATGTTCTAGAAAATGTGTAAGATGAATAATAATGTTATAAAATTCAAAATTTAGTTTATAATATTCATAACTGGTAGTTCATATAACATATTATTGTTTAGCGAAACTCAGTATTGCGTACAACACACGCTATTATGGAAGGTCGTGATTGCGTGTAATGCAAGCCAAGTCAGGGATGTGTGTTGTGCAATCTCCTTTTGGTGTAGCATACAACAGAAGACATTAATGAAATTAAAAAGAATATTTTTCATAAAATCTTGGGGTGTTACATTCTACCCCCCTTAAAATGAATTTATCCTTCGAAATTCATCGGGGTTATAAATGGTTTACTACTCGAAATATTGTTTAATAGAAACCCGCATCGTAAAAAGGAATACCAAAACACGTCTTTAAAAACTAAAGTATGAAATGTAAAGGTTACCCAAGTTAACTCATCACTAGGTTTCCACGCAGGAGAACATAGGTGAAAATATGGATATGGAAGAATAATCTAACCATCAAGTTCTGATGGAGAGTGGTAGAGAACATGGCTATAGAAAAAATCCATCAATCACAAAGCCATAGATTTGTGATGATCTAAGGTACCATCTGATTAATCAGATATAAGGGCACTAGGAAAATATTTTTGGTTTTCAAGATCATTTCCTTAAAGTTGATGAAATTAGAATTAGAAGAAATACTTTCGTTATTTTTGTACAGTCTCACCGTTCGTCATTCTTTGGACAATTTCCACTTCATCCCTTAAAGAAATGAAGTTGAATTTGTCATTCGTGAAGTGTTAGAAGATCATGTGATAGAATGATGGGTCATTCCATCTGTCTCAAACAAAAGGTTATAAAAGTTATCAAAAATACATAAGTCCATCTATAGAGAGATTAATCGTATATGGTTCCTAAAATGGACTTATAATTCATATATCATACTTCTTAATATAATAAAACTAGTTTCTAATAAAAAAGGACTTCCTGTAGTCTAGTGGTAGGAGATAAAGGCTAGTCACACTTCGGTTGTGGGTTCGATTCCCACAGCCTTGTCTGACGCAATGGGTTGTCGCCCGTCCTGCAGGTTGTCCTTTTTCTAAAACTACATTACTATAACATCCCATCAATAATATCGAAAAAAGTTCTATCCTTAAACAATACTAACTTATGTCCGACATAATCCATTCCAAAATTTAGGCTTATCTAAAATACTTTGGTCCAATCTTATAGTATAAAGAAAACGATTACTCAAAATGTCATCAACCAAGCATGTGAATACCATCAGTTATCCCCCGTATATCTTGTTGGTCACATTCCAATCATGTGAATACCTTAATCATGCATTCTCTTGAAAAATGAATACCCATTAAACCTTAGTGAAAACATGAATGCTATCAAAAGTTAACTCTTTCCGCATAGCAAAATACAAAAATTCTATACACTCAAACCATGATATAACCTTCTCCTTATATCATTCATGAGCTCATGAATACTGTGAAACATTTAATTTTCTCCTTATCCCTTCATTATGCACATATCATCTACTTTCCAAAAATATCTGAATAACCCTTCATGGTTACTGGTACCATTAATCATACACTTTAAAAACATAAGGATAGGCAACAATGTAACAATCCTTATATGTCTCTTTATTCCACAGTACCATGAGATTACTTATACAACATTACACTTGATTAACATGTAATCATTCCACTACCTTCTTAAACCATTGACCGAGCTTCAACAATTCATTTATCTCACATATCATTTGTAGTCTCTTCATCACCATCAACATAAATACTAACCATATGACCGTACTGATTCTCTTCATGAGACTTTCCATTAGTGAATTGGTTTGAATAATTCCCGTACATTCCACATTTAAAACATTTAACCATTGTTGATGTCATAGCAATACCATTATCCTCATCCATGGTGTTAACTGAACCTTTTCCTATGCACATACTATCTTTGTGTCCTTCTTTTCCACACCCAAATCATCTTCTAGTTCCTTTGAAACAATCTCCCTGATGCCTCTCCCCACATGATTTACATGAGGGAAATTGAACATTCTTTCCTCTATGATCATCATGAAACTCCATCTTTCTTTTATTATCTATGTCAGGAAACGTACCAAAGTTGATATTATTGATCATATTATGTGATTTCTGATTATGCATAATAATGATGTTTAGACTTCCAAATCCCTTTTCATTTGGTTTCTCATGATGAATATCATTCCATTGTCTGTAATATCCTCCATTATCATGAATCTTCCCCTTTCCAGTCATTTTCTAAAACCCAAAAAGAATAGTGTGAGAGGAAAAAATCATTCTAGGGAAAACAACATAGTAAAGGGGGAGAACACTCAATATCTAACATCTTAGGTTAAATTCTAAGATCTTTACTATAGTTCTAGGACTATATCCTATAGGTATACTTATCCTTAGGAACATCCCTAGACATACCTTAGAAATATCACTAGGGATCTCACTAACGTTTTCGCATCCTAGTCTCCAAAGGTTGACTAATACTTCCCTCTAATACAAATTGTAGATACCCGAAGCTTGATGTACATGGACATTACATTACTTTAGCGGAATACTTAATACATAACCAAAATAGACACACAAGGATCATAATAGTTTAGTGTCTTTGGAAACTCAGAATATAATCTTCTAATTGTGGTGAAAGATCTTAAATATCTCCTATAAGATCTTCCCCTTTTTGTTTTCTTACCTAAAACCTTTCTTTAAATCCTGGGGAAAAGAAAACATATAATGGGTGAGCTCAAATTCTCAGTAAAGTTAAGCATGGATAAAATAAAAGAAATCATATACATTTGAACTTCAAAACATGAACATAATATTTAAACATCAGAATCTTGAGCAATGAAATAAATAATGGAAGTATGTAAGGCATAGATCATAAAGATACATTAATCATGATAAAATATCATGGGAATTAAACATGTAATTGTGTAAAACCATTAAGAACATGATAAGATTTCCTTAGTAGCCAAGACATTGCTGCCAAGACCATCTTTGTGGACAAAGTCCCTTTCTGAATCGAGTTCACTCCTCGTTCCAATCCTGTATTACTGAACCGGTTTAACTTTCCGTTCCATCCATGTCTATCTCATGAGATATAAATATTTTCCCAATTCATTGGAGGGAGATATAGGTCCCACCCATATCATAATGAAATCATTCTTACTTGTGCCACAAAATAAACATACATCATTCATAATAACCCAATAAATAAAATGGGTTTCATAACCATCATCCCATCATTACATAATACATATAAAAGAAATGAATATCATTTCATAATAAGGAAAGTGAAACCATATAAATCATAGAGACATTATACTTGAAACATTCACATATGGAATAATTTCATCTTAGATGAAAAAAGGTTTTGATAAAACACTTGAAATGAATTCTTGAGGAAAATATCCTTTCTTCTTCAAAATCATTTTCTTTTCACAAAATTGCTTTCAATTTTAAAAGAAAAGGATTTTTTTTGAAAATAGTCATGAAATATTTTGGAGGAAGCTTCAAGAAAATAGGGATTTATAAAACCGTAAAAATCTTTTCATGCCGTATACGTTAAAAAACATTCTTCTCATACATTTTTCGGAACGTCAGAAAAGTACCTTGTAGGGTAAATAAAAGAAGATTCCTTCCATACCAAGGGGTAAAAGTAAAAATGGATAAAAAGGACATTAAACATACATTAATACATTTTTATAAAACATGGACATGGATGATAGCAATAACCCCAGTAAATACTTACGAATAAGCAATCTTGGATTAAAATTAGATTTGGAAAATTATCCCTTACCTTAGGTCCGATAAGCTTTGTTCGTATCCGAACCCCCTGTATAATGATTTAAATAATGTCATTGACTTATTACATAATTATATTAATTGTTATGATATCATATATGTTTCACTTATAACTTTATATTACCTGTTCTTTTGTAAATTCCATGTTAAAGCAGTGTTTCGGGTAAAATCATTTCATTTATCTTATATGTTTCGACTTGTCGTTCTTGATATTATTACTTATATCCTGATTTAAATAATTTCAGAATGTAAAACATGATTTAAATATAATATATATTCATCATATACATATTTATATATATTATATATCGATAAAAGGAATGAAATACCCCGTTCATGGAGATGGAAGGTCGTACGTACGCATGAACGCTGTATTTGTTTCCTTATTGAATTGAATGAAACTAAATAGATGATATACATATATATATATATATACATAAATCTAGTAGAATTATTATTTCATATATTTAATTATTATTCATTATATAAACTTTATGATCATTCATGTATGGTTAACATGGAGAATGAATCTCATCACGTCATCGAGACGGTAGTCCGTACGTATGCAGAAGTGAAGATATTGTTCCCATAATTATTGAATAGAATTGGAGTGGATGGTATAATATATTAGAATCCGTATGATTTTATAATAACCATATATATTTATTCTTTACAGCATTATACCCATCCATGTATGGTGTTGGTGGAAAAACTGATTTCACCATGGTGTGGAGACGGTATTCCCAACGTACGCACGTGTGGTGATTTAGTTTTCCGTAGGATGGATAGATAGTGAAATAGGGTTGTTTCATAATTATTATAACATATAAGTATATGAGTTATACTGATGTTATTACTTCATAATGAAAAAACTAAATAAGAATAAGTGGAAGAAGAAATAGAGTTGAAAGAATCGGTAACAGACATTACCTCTTCTTTAAAGCGCCTCTTTGAGACCTCCTCTTAGAGCACTAAAATTGGTCTTTGAAGAAGACCAGAACCTCTAGGATGTTTCTATGGAAGTGGGGAAGTGAATTTGGCAGGGTTTGGCCAAGATTGAAGGTTCAATGTGGTGTGAGGAAGGGAGGGAGGAGGTGCCCTTTTATAAGGGAGGAGAGGGGCACCTTTGAAAAAACTAAAAAATATTATTTTATTTTAAAGTAATATTCGGTTTATAATAGATCCAAATTGATTTATTTCGAAGCTATGGTGGGGATGGGTCGTAATCCTCTCATCCAATTGAATTTAGGCAAGTTTAGGTCATTATATAAACCTTATCTTTTAGTTTTAACACTTAGTTAATTAGATTAACATTTACCATGTCACTTTGTATTTTTATATTATATTGTTAATAAACTTATCATATACATCCAAGCGAACCCCAAGTGGTCCCTTAATGATACAAATATCATGATATAAGTATCTTGGCCGAACCTTAGATTTTTATGAATATAATAACAAATAATAATATAATATTTGTTTTAAAAACTATTTTATGTCAATTTTGACACTATTTGGTAATTCATTTTTGTGAAAATAATAACAGAATTATTTGTTCAAAAAAAGTTATTTAAATCAATACTAACATGTCATATTAACATAGAAAATTATTGTAATTCATGAAAAGTATCAAATAACATTTATTTGGGTATTTATAACATCAATTATGTCAATATTTCATTAATATGATAATTACTGCATCATCATTGTGTCATAAATAAATTAAATTATTTAATGTCTAAAAATTAAAAATAAACTACCATTATGTAGGAAATATTTATATTTTTCTTAATGAATATTTATAGTCTAATTTACCTTATCTATAACTCTTTAGTAAAAATGATTTACTTATTAAACTTTGATTTTAACTATTTTAACCCTTCTTTAAATAAATTAATAATAAATGTCCAATCTAATCCATGTGGGCCTAAATGGTCATATTTTATTCCTGAGGTTGTTTTTGATCGAATTACACTTATCCAATAGAGTTATAACATGTGTTAGGGTAATAATAATATAATTTGTATCCTTAATTATCCAATTTACTTTTAACCGTGGTAAATAAAAGTAAAAAGTTACTATTCACCAAAAATTATTTTCATCTCATTGAATCACATTTTAGTCCTTGATATTAACCGTGTCTCTTGGATTTTTGAAATTCAATTCACAGAAGTGGTAAAATTTAATTTAAATTAAAAAAAGTCAGTTTTTTTAACTACCACTAAGTGGTTTCACTATTCATAGAAAATTGTAGTTTTTCAGAAAAATACAAAAAATTCTGCCTAAGCATTATTTGATATTCCAAATTCAAAATTGATTTCTATTTTTCCAAATTCATAACGTATAAGTGGAATTAATTAATTTTAAATTTAATTTTCGTTATCAAAACAAATAGCGTGTTTTTAAGAAATAAAAACAATCAAAAGATTGATACTTGTTTATATCAAATTTCAAAGTTAAATTAATTCCAATTAACAACATTGGATTAAATGGTAAAAATATATTCTAATTACACTTTAAACCCAATTAAAAAAATAATATGACCATATAAATTATTGCGATAAAAAAAGTTGTTTTTCATTAAAATATACCGTGTTTTTACTATTCATTAAAATATGAAAGTTATCAGAATAATATGAAAAATTTATCCAATGTAAATTTTTATATCCTGATTCCAAAGAAGAATTTTATTTTTTCAAATTGAACTTATAGAAAAGTCAAAAACAAGATTAAATGTGTGTGCGCCATTAAAAGGCAGCAAAACTACATGTTTTGAAAATTACTTATTTTACTCAAAAATTTGATTTTGTTCTCATACCATGTTCTAGAAAATGTGTAAGATGAATAATAATGTTATAAAATTAATAATGTAGTTGATAATATTCATAATGGGTAGTTAATATAAACTATCATTGTTTAGAGAAACTCAGTATTGCGTACAACACATGCTATCGTGGAAGGTCGTGATTGCGTGTAATGCAAGCCATGTCAGGGATGCGTGTTGTGAAAGCTCCATTTGGTGTAGCGTACAACAGAAGACATTAATGAAATTAAAAAGAATATTTTTCATAAAATCTCGTGGTGTTATAGTCTATGTTAAAAGACCATAAATAAAAAAACATAGTTTCAAAGATAAAATCACCTAAACTAAAATGATAAATGGTCTGAGCCAAAAGACCCCAAACTGAAGAGATAAAGAGTCAGTGATAAAATACCATAAACTATATCACAAAAACAATTTTTCCTATATTAATGAAAAATATTGTAAGTCCCATCATATTTCCATATAAGAATAAAAGTATTTCACTCCAAGAATAGTGTAACATTCACAACCTGAAAGCCACTAAACCGGTGCTCTGAGCTGTGTAGTTACATAACCTTAAGAGTGCATCCCCATACACCAAAGGATGCTGACTAGTAGCGGGGGTCTATGTGGTCAAGTGGGGAGACTATACCCCCTTTCTATTACAGTAATGCACAATAGAAATAAAACAATAGCAGAAACAATAATCAATAAACAATGGTCATGTATGAAAACCCATTCCAACAATAAATATTCCATGTCCTACAACAATTGAAAAAGTGCACAAAAGCCCAAAATAAAGACAACTGTCAAAATCCCTAAAATGGTCCCGAATCCAAGTCCAGATCCTCCACCAAGTGCTACCCATATCCACTCAACTATCTATATATGGACATTTACCTTCTATTGACCTGCAAACATGAAGTTTTCTCTGGTACCCAAAGGAGGCCCAAGCAGTGTGTGAGTACAACTTAGTAGGACAACACCAACGATGTCTACAAAATATCCAGTATGAATAGGTAGTGCATAAAAAATGAATATGAGAGATAATTTCTAAGTAATTATTTAAGGTTCCATTAACCAGTTCATAGCCAAATCAATTCCCACTTCCATTACCATTCATTTCACACAAATTATCATCACTTACCATTTCGTCACATTTCCAGGGGTTAATCACATACATTATGTTACATGGGTCTAAGGCCAAAAATCACATGCATGAGGGTAAACACATCATTATCCAATCACAATAGGACTAACCCCCTCATAGCAACCATATCCTCACCCCGAATCCTCAGTCTGTGTGGATGCAACCGTTAGGAGAATAGATCCTCATTCCCCATTCCTAACCCGTACATTTAGGGTGGAGTTCAGAGCATGAGTCTTCACTCGTCCCATGGGCGTAGATCCTCAATTCATACCCCACTCTACCAAGCCACATGATGATGCTTATATATATATATATGTATACATCAAACCACCATACCATTGCTCTTTGACAAACACCATTCACAACAAACCACACGGGAATTCACATTATTCCTTAACCCATTAACACATTACCATTTCACTTCATTTATCCATTCATCCAATTCCCATGTGTTATGCCTATCTCACTATGAATTCAACACTAATCCCATAACATATCCCATTATGGTCTTTAATCAGTTTACACATTAACCCATTTAACCCGCTCATCATTTCCATGAATCAACCATTCAACCCATTCCAAATAACCCTTAGGTTATTTCCAACTCCAAGTGCATCACCTAACATCTATTCCATGTTAAACCAATCATGCCATCATATTCATCAGGGGATCTTCCATTTATTACAAAAAGTTTACTTGTTTAATAACAATACCTATGCACAGAAAAAGCCATCACACCCCATGGATTGCCCCAATTAGGTCAATTTGTTCTCAATGCATCCCATTGGGATCGTGAGGGTTTCCATTTACCATTTTTAAGCATCCTTTATAGAAAATTCATACATGTTGATCAATGATCGTCAAAATAAAACCATGAGAAAAGACACACATGCATAAATCCACAATAAAGCTATGGGATAACAATTTTAGACCACCAACCTAGAAACCGTGGTCGAATACACACTCAATCAAGTCCTTAGACGGCGATCTGGCCAGCCTTTATAGGTTCAAACTAGAACATACCCAAAAGATTGGTTTTTAGAGATTCAGAACAAGAGGGAGAGAAGATGCAAACCCTGAACCAAAAAGACAGGAAAGGATGGGATTAGCCATACCCAGAGATTTGATCTGCATCCAACGGTGACAGAAACTCCTTAGAAACGAGGGACACCATCCTCTTGGAGCTCGTGGGCGATTTGGTTCATTACAAGGGTGAAGAAGGAGGAATAAGGAGGAAATCCCGTGTGGGTTCATAAAATCTCAGGGTGGAAATTTTGTAATTTTTCCCAATATTAAGAGGCTGTACGATATGGCCGCAGTGTTTGACAAACCGTGCGCATGCTACTGTCTGGACGATGAGGGGTTACATGGTTTACCTGGCCAGGCCACTCGGTTTCCCTAGCCATGCGCAGGCCGTGCGTATAACGACCCATACTTTACATACATTGTTAATACTTCAAAATTGAAGCACACTTATTACAACATATGACAAAACCACAAAGGACCGTATAGGTATAGTGTCTTTAGAAACTGGGAAACATAAACAACTGGTTCATAAATCTTCTACAGTGTCTCCCATTTATTTCATCATATCTAGGGTCCCTTTTAGAATATTCTACTTAATATCCATCTTCCTGGCCTGGGGAAAAGAAAACATAAAAGGGTGATCTCAAATGCTCAGCAAGGGAAAATAAAGGAAATAAAAATGATATCATATCTTTTTGAAAATCATAGCCTGCAAAAGAGATCATAATATCTTAACATGGAATAAATCATAGAAGTGAAAATGAGATCCCCATAATCATAACATGAAACTTTAAACTTTGTCGAATGCACACATAATCATGGAAAATCATTTCTTGTTAGTCATGACTCATTGCCAAGACTATCTTAGTGGACAAAGTCCCTTTCTAAACCGAGTCACCCTCGTTCCAGTCCTGTTTCACTGAACCGGTATAACCTACCGTTCCAGCCATGTCTATCTCATGAGATATAAAATCTTTACCGAATGCATTGGAGGGAGATATAGGTCCCACCCATCTTATAATGAATCCTTTATTATGTGTTCCACATAATCATAAACCATACATCATAGCGTAACCCATGTAATAAAAATGGGATTCTTAAACAACATGACATCATAAAACAATTCATATAAGATAAAGGAAGTCATATAAATGTTTCCATCACAACATAATCAAATCCATGTGATAATAGGGATAAAAACAGAACCCTTTTATTATCTTAGATGGAAAATAATTTTGATAAAATACCTGAACTCCATTCTTGAGGAAAATATCCTTTCTACTTTAAAAACATTTTTCCTTTCATAACATGTCATACGACTTTAAAATAAAGGAAGTTGATTAAAAATAAACTTGAAAACGTTTAAAGGAAGCTTCTTGGAAATAATGTTTTAAAAATCCATTCATGCCGTATAAGTTAAAAAAACATTCTTCGTACTTTTGTCAGAAAAGTCAAAAAGTACCTCATACGACAAAATATGCCTTTCATACATATTACTAAAAACTCACCGAAGGGTGAAAATGGATTTAAAAAATTGTTTGTGGATGGAAATAATATTACATTTTGATGAAACATGGATGTGGATGATAAAATACACCCCAGTAAATACTTACGAATAAACAATCTCGGATAAAAATGAGATTGTGATATTCCCCTTACCTTAGGTCAAATTTGCTTTGTACGTGTCCGAAGCTCCTGTATAATGGTTTAAATAATGTTATTGACTTCTTCCAGAATCATACATATTGATATGATATCATATATGGTCATATTCTTAGCTTCTTGATAGTAATATTTCATTGTTACTTGTTACTCGGGTCTTTATTGCCTTTTGTTCTTATGCGTGTTTTGGCGAATACATTCTTATTCTTCTTTTAAGGTTATATATACCTTATATCCAGAATTGTATTAGTGTAACATATATCATATTTATTCATTCAATTCATTTATATAATTACTATGTAATGATGATCATGTAGAACGAGTCGCATCACATCGTGGAGACGGTATTCCGTACGTACGCACGAGTGATGATATCATTCCTATGATCATGGAACTGTATTGGAGTATATATATATTATTTAAGTATCAATATTACTTTATAATAATCATAAATAGTTAATCATTACACCATTATACCCATCCTTGTAAAGTGATGGTGGAAAATAGATTACACCACGACGTGGAGACGGTATTCCGTACGTACGTACGCGCGGTGATTTCATTTTTCCGTAGGATGGATAGAAGGTTAATTTGGGATGTTTCATATTTATAAAAACATATCAGTATGTAAGTAATACTGATGTTATTACTTTATCATGAAACAACTAAAGAAGAAGAAGTTGAAGAAGAAAGAAATTGAAAAGATCGGTAATGTATATTACCTCTTCTTTGGAACACCTCTTTGAATTCTCCACTTAGGGAACTAAGATTGGTCTTTGAAGAAGACCAGGACCTCTAGGATTATTCTAGGGAAGTGGAGAGGAGAAAATGGCAGGGGTTGGACGAGATTGAGTGCTCAAATTGGTGTGAGGAGGAGGGGGAGGAGGTGCCCTTTTATAAGGGAGGAGAGGGGCACCTTAGGAATATCTCAAAATATTATTTTATATTAAAGTAAAAATCGGTTTATAATGGTTCCAAAGGGTCTTATTTCGATGCTAAAGTGGGGATGGGTCGAAATCCTATCAACCAATAGGATTTAGACAAGTTTATGGTATTATTGTAACCTTATCAATTAGATTTAACTCTAAGTTAAATAATTTAACTTTTACCATGTCTTTTTGTTTTCTTTCACTATATGGTTAATACACTTACTATAACATCCCAAACGAACCCCAAATTGTTTATTATTAATATATATATCCATATCTAAGTCATTTGGCCGAACCATAGATTTTTAGGAATAAAATAACAATTAATAATATAATATTTGATTTAAAAACTATTTTGTGTCAATTTTGACACTATTTGATATATGATTTTTTCTGAAAGTCATAAAAGAATTATATGTTCGAACCAAGTTGATTAAATAAACACTCATATATCATAGTAACCTAGAAAATTAGTTTAATTCATAAAAAGTCTCAAATTACATTTATTTTGGTGTTTATAACATCAATTATGTCAATATTTCATTAATAAGATAATTACTGCATCATCATTGTGTCATAAATAAATTAAATTATTTAATGTCTAAAAATTACAAATAAAATACCATTATGTAGTAAATCCTTTTATCTTTCTAATTAATATTTATAGTCTAATTTATATTATGTATAACCCCATATTAAAAATGATTTACTTATTAAACTTTGATTTTAACTATTTTAACTCTTCTTTAAATAAATTAATAATAAATGTCCTAATCTAATCCAAGTGGGCCTAAATGGTCATATTTTATTCCTAAGTTTGTTTTTGGTCGAATTAAACTTGTCCAATAGAATTAGGACATGTGTTAGGGTAATATTAATATCATAATTACCCTTAGTTACCCTATTTACTGTTAACCGTGGTAAAAAAAAATAAAAAGTTACTATTCACAAAAAATTTATTTTTATCTCATTGAACCACATTTTACTTACTGATATCAACCGTGTCTGTCGGATTTTCGAAATTCCATTCACAGAAGAGGTAAAATTAAGTTTTATGCAAAATTCAATTTTTAACCTACCACTTAGTGGTTTCACTATTCATCAAAAATTGAAAGTTTTCAAAAAAATACCAAAATTTCACCCTAGGATAATTTCGATATTATGAGTCCAAAAATGAAGTCCATTTTGAAAAATAAAATTTATAAAATTTCAAAAAGTGGTTATTACTATTCATAACGGCTAGTTTTAATAGCATATTGTTGTTTAGTGAAACTCGGTATTGCGTACGACGCAAGCTATTGAGGAAGGTCGCGATTGCGTGTAAAGCAAGCCAAGCAAGTGTTGTGTAGAAAAAAATTCCTTTGATGATTTATATAACATAAAAGTCTAGGGTGTTACATTCTACCCCCCTTAAAAAGAATTTCACCCTCGAAATTCGTCACTTTGTAACAAACAGATGAGGATACTTCTCCCTCATCATATCCTCAAGCTCCCATGTAGCTTCTTCAAGTTGGTGGTTCCTCCATAAAACTTTCACCAATCGAGTGGTCTTGTTTCGTAGGACTTTTTCGCTATGATCCATAATCTATATCGGTTGTTCTTCATAAGAACGATCTTGATCCAGCGGTACAACTTCTGAGCTGAGTACATGTGAAGGATCTGGTATGTACTTTCTCAGGAGAGATACATGGAACACATCGTGAACTTGAGAGAGATTCGGTGGAAGCGCCAATCGGTAAGCTTCCTTCCCAACACGATCCAGTATTTCGAAAGGACCGATATATCTAGGGCTCAACTTCCCCTTCTTTTCAAATCTCATAACCCTCTTCCAGGGAGATATTCGTAAGAACACTTTATCACCCACTTCGAACTCTAGGTCTTTTCTTCGGTTGTCGGCATAACTTTTCTGTCGACTCTGAGCTGCTCTTATGTGTTGTTGAATAGATCTGACCTTTTCTGCCATTTCATCAACGAGATCAGGTCCTAATAGCTTTCTTTCCCCAATTTTATCCCAGTAAGTTGGAGTCCTGCATTTCTTTCCATAGAGAGCTTCATAAGGAGCCATCTGAATACTGGAGTGAAATCTATTATTAGAAGAAAATTCCACCAAAGGTAGGTGTTGATCCCAACCTCCATTGAAATCCATAGAGCAAGCTCTCAACATATCTTCTAGGGTTTGAATTGTTCTCTCAGACTGACCGTCTGTCTGGGGATGATAAGCAGTGCTGAAACTCAACTCTGTATCCAGAGTATGCTGAAGACTTCGCCAGAACTTCGAGGTAAATCTCAGATCCCGATCAGATATAATAGAAAGTGGTACTCCATGCAATCTTACCACTTCCTTTACATATATCCTGGCAAGCTGATCTAGAGAGAAATCCTCTCTAATAGGAATGAAGTGTGCAGACTTTGTAAGACGATCAACTATGACCCAGATAGCATTATTGCCTTTAGATGTTTTAGGAAGTCCTGTGACAAAGTCCATAGTGATGTTTTCCCATTTCCATTCGGGTATGGGTAATGGTTGTAACATCCCCTTAGACTTCTGTCTCTCAGCTTTAACTTGTTGACAAACCAAGCATCGAGAGACATATTCAGCAACATCTCTTTTCATGCCATCCCACCAGAAGTACTTTTTCAGGTCCTTATACATCTTCGTGCTTCCAGGATGAATAGAGAATGAAGAACTATGAGCCTCATCCAGCAGCTCTTTCATTAATTCGGGGATGGAAGGAACACAAACCTGATTCCTGAACTTTATTATCCCATCACAATCAAGGTTGAATTCAGGAACATTTCTCACCTTCTTTTGTAACTCGACATCTTCTTTCTGTGCCTCTTTAATCTTTACATGTATAGATGGTTGAACATTCATTTGAGAAAGATAAGATTTTCCCCCTTCCATTATAATTCCAAGATCCATCCTTTGTAAATCCATAAATATTGGATCTTTTGTGATCCTCATCATTGATAAACTAGCATGGTCTTGTCGACTTAATGCATCTTCCACCTTGTTTGCTTTCCCAGGGTGGTAATGGATTGAGCAGTCATAATCCTTAATCAGCTCCAACCATCTTCTTTGGCGCATATTCAGCTCCTTTTGTGTGAAAATATACTTTAAAATTTTATGATCAGTATAAATATCACACCTTTCACCATAAAGGTAATGCCTCCAAATAATTAATGGCAAGATTACCGCAGCCAACTCCAAATCATGTGTTGGGTAATTTTGCTCATGGATTTTCAACTGTCATGAGGCATAAGCTATCACCATATCATTTTGCATAAGAACACACCCCAATCCCTTCTTGGATGCATCACTATAGATCACAAACATTTCTCCACTACAAGGCAGTGTGAGCACAGGTGCACTGGATAACCTTCTTTTCAACTCCATGAAATTCTCTTCACATTCCTCTTTCCAGACAAACTTAACTCCTTTCCGAGTCAACTTGGTGAGTGGATTATATAATCGTGAAAAATCTTTTACAAAACATAGATAATATCCAGCAAAACCAAGAAAACTTCGAATCTCAGTTACTGTTGTTGGTCTCGACCATCTTTCGATAACCTCTGTTTTTGCTGGATCCACAGATATCCCCTCTTTTGAGATTATGTGACCAAAAAATGAAACTTTTTGAAGCAAAAATTCACACTTGGTAAATTTGGCATAAAGATTCTCCTTTCTCAGGGTCTTCAATATAATTCTCAAGTGATCTTAATGCTCTTCCTTTCTCTTTGAATAGACAAGAATATCATCTATAAAGACTACCACAAATTGATCAAGATAGTCTCTATAGAATATATTCATTAGATCCATAAAGATAGCAGGGGCATTAGTAAGACCAAATGGAATCACTATAAATTCATAGTGTCCATACCTTGTACGGAAAGCCTTCTTTGGTATATCCTCCCTTTTGACCCTTAATTGATGATACCCTGAATGAAGATCAATCTTGGAAAAGTATAGAGCTCCACGTAGTTGGTCAAATAAGTCATCAATGCGTGGGAGAGGATATTTGTTCATGATAGTGATCTTGTTAAGTTCTCGATAATCAATGCAGAGTCTCATTGATCCATCTTTCTTCTTAACAAATAGAACAGGTGCTCCCCAAGGTGACGCACTAGGGCGTGTGAATCCCTTATCAAGATACTCTTGGAGTTGCTTCTTCAATTCCTGCAACTCAGTTGGGGCCATTCTATATGGTGTCTTTGAAATAGGCAAAGCACCCGGTATGAGTTCTATGGAAAACTCAACTTCACGATTTGGTGGAAGACCCGGTAATTCCTCCGGAAAGACATCATCAAACACCCGTACAATGGGAATATTCTTAATCGTGAGTTTCTCACCAACCATTTGAGATAAATAACCTTCATTTAGTGGAATCAATACCCATAAGATGGAAGAAATTTCCACTAGAAGGTTATGTTCATCCTTGCATTGATATACGATTGTAGATTGATATGGAATATGAAATGTGACTTCCCTTCATTGGCAATTGATATGAGCTCCATGTAGAGAAAGCCAATACATGCCAAGAATCACATCAAATTCCACTAAAGGAAGGATCACAAGATTTGTAGGAATCACTTTCCCAAAAACATCGATCGGAGAAGAATTATAAACTTTTGATGCGACTGTTGTGCCATTAGGTGTTGTCACAGCTAACTCAACATCTAATTGTTGAGGTAGTACGGTGATACCCTTAGAAAATTCTTTAGAAATAAAAGAGTGGGTGGATCCATAATCAAATAAAACATTTTCTACTTTAGAGTGGATGGTAAGTGTACCTTTCACCACTTCGTTATCGTACTCCACATTGCTGATAGAAATTGCATGTGACTTTCCTTTGTCTTTAGCCTTAAGATTTTGTTGACGTCGACCATCATCATCAACCCTTGGATTTGGGCATTGATTGGAATAATGCCCCATCTACTTACACTTGAAACATTGAAGTGTAGTAGGTTCATTCTGTGTATCCCTTCCTTTGTTTGCGTCATTAGACATCTTATTCCCATTATCACGGCATTCAAATGCCCGATGACCTTCCTTTCAACATTTAAAACATTTACTTGTCTCTTTAAGACAACTCCCTCTATGTTTCTTTCCACACATTGAGCGTAAGGAAAAGCTCATCTTCTTTTCTGTGTGCTCTTTAGATTTTTCTTTGAATTCCATCTTCCTCTTCTTATCAAACCCATGTGACTGATGGGTTATTCCAATCTCCATCTCGACTTTGAGAGAACATCGAACGATTTCCTCATAGCTATTGAAGTCCCTTATGGCTAACGCCCTTCGAAGACTTGGTTTTAAGCCACTAAAGAATCGATCGATCTTACTCTCAGGATGCATAATAATACCAGAAGCGTACCTTGCAATTCTTGTAAAATTTGCTTCATAGGTACCAACAGATTCATCATCCCTTTGCTTCAGTTCAAGAAACTCTTTCTCCATCTTTGTTCGGAGAATACGAGGGAAGTACTTATTGAAAAATAAGTTCTTGAACTCGTCCCATTCCATAGACTCAATTTCATCCCTTTTCCTCGTATTCTTAATAAGATTCCACCATTGATCAGCATCTCCTTCCAAACGATACACTGCTAGGATGACTTTATCATGTTCAGAACATTGAAGAACTGAAAATATCTTTTTAGTAGTACTAATCCATTGTTCAGCATCTAATGGATCAGTAGACCCACTGAAAGAAGGTGGACGCCGCCTCATGAAGGATTCAACAGAATGTTGCTCCTTCCATTGCTCGTTTGGAAGTCCTGCATGATTCATATCTTGAGAAAGTTGTGTGAGCATGGCTACAAGATTTTTCATTCCAGCTCCCATATCGTTTGGTTGCTCAAGGGGACAATCATTGCATTGCCCATCGCATTCCGTATTAACACGGTTCCTTCGGGTTCCAGCCATTGACTAAAACCAAGAAGAATAGTGTGAGAAACACTAATTATATTAGGAAAACCACATAATCAAGGATAAAATTTCACACTTAAGGTTTTATCCTAGGGTATTCATGGCCATTTCTAAAACACTAAGATTGTGTTCTATGCTTAGACATATCCTTAGGGTTCTTACTAAGGCTTTCACATCCTAGTTTCCAAAGGTTGACTATACCTTTCCTTTGATACCAACTATAACGACCCATACTTTACATACATTGTTAATACTTCAAAATTGAAGCACACTTATTACAACATATGACAAAACCACAAAGGACCGTATAGGTATAGTGTCTTTAGAAACTGGGAAACATAAACAAATAGTTCATAAATCTTCTACAGTGTCTCCCATTTATTTCATCATATCTAGGGTCCCTTTTAGCATATTCTACTTAATATCCATCTTCCTGACCTGGGGAAAAGAAAACATAAAAGGGTGAGCTCAAATGCCCAGCAAGGGCAAATAAAGAAATAAAAATCATATCATATCTTTTTGAAAATCATAACCTGCAAAAGAGATCATAATATCTTAACATGGAATAAATCATAGAATTAAAAATGAGATCCCCATAATCATAACATGAAACTTTAAACTTTGTGGCATGCACACATAATCATGGAAAATCATTTCTTGTTAGTCATGACTCATTGACAAGACTATCTTAGTGGACAAAGTCCCTTTCTGAACCGAGTCACCCTCGTTCCAGTCATGTTTCACTGAACCGGTATAACCTACCGTTCCAGCCATGTCTATCTCATGAGATATAAAATCTTTACCCAATGCATTGGAGGGACATATAGGTCCCACCCATCTTATAATGAATCCTTTCTTATGTGTGCCACATAATCATAAACCATACATCACAGCGTAACCCATGTAATAAAAATGGGATTCTTAAACAACATGACATCATAAAACAATTCATATAAGATAAAGGAATTCATAAAAATGTTTCCATCACAACATAATCATATCCATGTAATAATAGGGATAAAAACAGAACCCTTTTTTGTCTTAGATGGAAAATAATTTTGATAAAATACTTGAACTCCATTCTTGAGGAAAATATCCTTTCTACTTTAAAAACATTTTTCCTTTCATAACATGTCATACGAATTTAAAATAAAAGAAGTTCATTAAAAATAAACTTGAAAACTTGTAAAGGAAGCTTCTTGGAAATGATGTTTTAAAAATCCATTCATGCCGTATAAGTTAAAAAAAACATTCTTCGTACTTTTGTCGGAAAAGTCAAAAAGTACCTCGTACGACAAAAGATTCCTTTCATACATATTACTAAAAACTCACCGAATGGTGAAAATGGATTTAAACAATTGTAGGTGGATGGAAATAATATTACATTTTGATGAAACATGGATGTGGATGATAAAATACACCCCAGTAAATACTTACGAATAAACAATCTCGGATAAAAATGAGATTGTGATATTTCCCTTACCTTAGGTCCAATTTGCTTTGTACATGGCCGAAGCTCCTGTATAATGGTTTAAATAATGTTATTGACTTATTCTGGAATCATACATATTGATATGATATCATATATGGTCATATTCTTAGCTTCTTGATAGTAATATTTCATTGTTACTTGTTACTCGGGTCTTTATTGCCTTTTGTTCTTATGCGTGTTTTGCCGAATACATTCTTATTCTTCTTTTAAGGTTATAGATACCTTATATCCAGAATGGTATTAGTGTAAAATATATCATATTTATTCATTCAATTCATTTATATAATTACTATGTAATGATGATCATGTAGAAAGAGTCGCATCACATCGTGGAGACGGTATTCCGTACGTACGCACGAGTGATGATATCGTTCCTATGATCGTGGAACTATATTGGAGTATATATATATTATTTCAGTATAAATATTACTTTATAATAATCATAAATAGTTACTCATTACACCATTATACCCATCCTTGTAATGTGATGGTGGAAAATAGATTACACCACGGCGTGGAGATGGTATTCCGTACGTACGCACGCGCGGTGATTTCATTTTTCCGTAGGATGGATAGAAGGTGAATTAGGGTTGTTTCATATTTATAATAACATATCAGTATGTATGTAATACTGATGTTATTACTTTATCATGAAACAACTAAAGAAGAAGAAGTTGAAGAAGAAAGAAATTGAAAAGATCGGTAATGGATATTACCTCTTCTTTGGAACGCCTCTTTGAATTCTCCACTTAGGGAACTAAGATTGGTCTTTGAAGAAGACCAGGACCTCTAGGATTATTCTAGGGAAGTGGAGAGGAGAAAATGGCAGGGGTTTTCCGAGCTTGAGTGCTCAAATTGGTGTGAGGAGGAGGGGGAGGAGGTGCCCTTTTATAAGGGAGGAGAGGGGCACCTTAGGAATATCTCAAAATATTATTTTATATTAAAGTAAAAATCGGTTTATAATGGTTCCAAAGGGTCTTATTTCGAAGATAAAGTGGGGATGGGTCGAAATCCTATCAACCAATAGGATTTAGACAAGTTTATGGTATTATTTTAACCTTATCAATTAGATTTAACTCTAAGTTAAATAATTTAACTTTTACCATGTCTTTTTTTTTTACTATATGGTTAATACACTTACTATAACATGCCAAACGAACCCCAAAGTGTTTATTATTAATATATATATCCTTATCTAAGTCATTTGGCCGAACCTTAGATTTGTTGGAATAAAATAACAATTAATAATATAATATTTGATTTAAAAACTATTTTGTGTCAATTTTGACACTATTTGATATATGATTTTTGTGAAAGTCATAACAGAATTATATGTTCAAACCAGTTGATTAAATCAACACTAATATATCATAGTAACCTAGAAAATTAGTGTAATTCATAAAAATTCTCAAATTAAATTTATTTTGGTGTTTATAACATCAATTATGTCAATATTTCATTAATAAGATAATTACTGCATCATCATTGTGTCATAAATAAATTAAATTATTTAATTTCTAAAAATTACAAATAAAATACCATTATGTATGAAATCTTTTTAGCTTTCTAATGAATATTTATAGTCGAATTTATATTATGTATAACCCCATATTAAAAATAATTTACTTATTAAACTTTGATTTTAACTATTTTAACTCTTCTTTAAATAAATTAATAATAAATGTCCTAATCTAATCCATGTGGGCCTAAATGGTCATATTTTATTCCTAAGTTTGTTTTTGGTCGAATTAAACTTGTCCAATAGAATTAGGACATGTGTTAGGGTAATATTAATATCATATTTACCCTTAGTTACCCTATTTACTATTAACTGCAGTAAAAAAAAATAAAAAGTTACTATTCACCAAAAAATTATTTTTATCTCATTGAACCACATTTTACTTACTGATATCAACCGTGTCTATTGGATTTTCTAAATTCCATTCAAAGAAGTGGTAAAATTAAGTTTTATTCAAAATTCAGTTTTTAACCTACCACTTAGTGGTTTCACTATTCATCAAAAATTTAAAGTTTTCAGAAAAATACCAAAATTTCACCCTAGGCTAATTTCGATATTCTGAGTCCAAAAATGAAGTCCATTTTGAAAAATAAAATTTATAAAATTTCAAAAAGTGGTTATTACTATTCATAACGGCTAGTTTTAATAGCATATTGTTGTGTAGTGAAACTCGGTATTGCGTACGACGCAAGCTATCGAGGAAGGTCGCGATTGCGTGTAAAGCAAGCCAAGAAAGTGTTGTGTAGAAAAAGATTCCTTTGATGATTTATATAACATAAAAGTCTCGGGTGTTACAGTGCGCCCAGGATTTTTTGCCCATCTTTCCTTTCTTTCATTCCCCGAGCCACCGAAACACTCCCAAGACCTCTCATACTTTCAGAAGACATCCCTTGAAGCCCGAAACAAGGGATTCAACCGAAATATAATGAAAAAATACACTTCCAAAAACTGGGATCTTACAACCTCCACACGTTATAATGGCTTGTCCTCAAGCCGTGTTTCAAATCCTAATTGATCTGCCTAAGAGAAGATTTTGGGCCATTGAGCCTGCATATTCTATTCCTAATCCCATGTTTCTTCACGAACATTCCTATGCGGCCATAGTACTCTCACTAATGGAACAACCTTTCCTCATAAGACTTTTTCACTATGATCCACAACACGAACCAGATGCTCCTGAAAGGACGCATCAGCCTCAATCTCCACATCCTCAACATCAACCATGTGGGATGGGTCAGGGTGATACTGTCGAAGCTACGACACATCAAAAAAATCATTTATCGCACCATACCACTGTGGAAGATCCAATTTTTATGCCATTGGTCCGATCATCTCCTCAATCTCAAAAGGTCCCACATACCTGGGTGCTAACATACCCTACTTTCAAATCCGATGGTGACCCAACCTTGGAGACACCCGAATGAACACTTTATCATCCATCACAAACTCAAGAGGTCTACGCCTCCGATCTGCATACAACTTCTTCTTACTCTGAGCCGTGGAAATCTTCTTCCTGATCAACTTAACTCTCTCTGATGTATCCTGCATGATATTTGTCCCCAACAACTCAGATGCATTGACCTCTATCCAACACAACAGAGATCTACATGGCCTCTCGTAGAGTGCCTCGAACGGTGCCATTTGAATAGTAGACTCAAAACTGTTGTTGTAGGAAAACACAACTAACAATACGTGCCTCTACCAAGAACCAAAATATTCCATGACACAATCTCTTAACATGTCATCCAAAACTTGGATCGTACCTCTGACTGCCCCTCCGTCTGTGGGTGGAAAGCCATACTCAAAAACAATTTTGTACCAAGATCCTTCTGCAAACCTTGCCTAAAACGTGACGTGAAACATGGATCTCGGTCCGAAACTATGGTTCATGGAACACCATTAATCTACACTATTTCCTGAGCATACATCTCACCCAACTAGTCGACTGTAAAGGACTCCTATATCCGTATGAAATGAGACACTTTCGTTAACCTATACACAACCACCCAGATTGCATCACTCTTACACGGCATCCTCGGAAGACCCATGCCAAAATCAATTGTTACATCATCCCACTTCCATTCTTCAATGGGTAATGGATGCAACAAACCACCTGGGTGTTGATTCTCAGCCTTCACCTATTGACAGGTAAAGCACCGTGCCACAAAGCCCGCAACTTCCTTCTTTATTCCAGGCCACCATAACTGCGTTCGGAGATCACGGTACATCTTGTTCAAACCAGGATGCACTTCCCACATTGATGCATGGAACTCACACATCAACTCTTCCCACAGACACTTTTGCATGACCACAAGATCACGAACATGAACAACACCTTCCACACCAATGAACCAACTAGATGGTAGCTCCCAAACTTTAAGCATTTCCTTCATGATAAAAAACTCCAGATTATCGAGATAAACATACTTAACTTGACACAAAAAAGTTGACTCCATCATTAAGGAGGAAAGAGTGACATGACCATTGTTCTTCTTCACCTCCAGGTGCATCTCCGCAAAAAAATCCATCACCTTCCACATGGTGATGGACTCCTGAACCACCTGATTATGAACCTTACTGCTTAGAGCATCAACAACACTGTTTCCCTTTCCTAGAGTGCACACCAAATCAAAGTCAAAAGACTGGAGATATTCAACCCTTCTTTGCTGCTAAAGAATCAGATCCCATTGTGAGAATATTTATTTTAAACTCTTATGGTCGGTAAACATAGTAAAACCTTCTCCAAACAGGTCGTGCCTCTTGCACTTCAAGGCGTACACCACTACATCCAACTCAAATTCATGAGTGGGATAGTTCCTCTCATGGGGTCTGAACTTCCATGACCCATAAGCCATAACCCACTCATCCTGCAACAAAACATCCCCAAGTCTGACTCCAGACGCATCACAAAACACAATGTACTTATAACCCATCTCTTGTAAGATCAAGATAGGTGCGGTCGTCAACCGCTTCTTCAACTCTTGGAAGGAATTATCACAAGCCTCAGACCACTTGAACTTGATTCCTTTCTTGGTCAAGCCCGAGAGTGGTGCTTCCAAGTGAGAGAAATCTTGAATAAACCTTCGGTAATACCCGACCAAACCTAGAAAACTCCGAACATAAGAAACCCTTTTCGGTTGATCCCAAGGTACAACTGCCTGCACATTCTCTGGATCCACTGACACACCTGCCTCTGAGATGATGTGACCTAGAAAATGCACCTCACCTATCCATAATTGACAATTTGATTTCTTGGCCTATAGACGATGCTCTCTTAGTATACCCTAGATGATGTCAAGATGCTGGGCATGATCGTCATGAGTTTTCGAGTACACTAGGATATCGTCAATAAAGACAATCAAAAACTGATCTAGATTGGGATGAATGATTTAATTCATCAAATCCATAAACACCACCGGTGCATTGGTTAATCCGAAAGGTATTACCAAAAACTCAAACAACCCGTACCGACTCTAGAAAGCTATCTGCGGTACGTTAGAAGACCTCACCCTCATCTAGTGATAACCTAACCATAGATCAATCTTAGAAAACACTGAAGCACCCCTCAAATGATCAAACATGTCATCAATTCTAGGAATAGGGTACATATTTTTCACCATCATCTGATTCATCTTTCGATTGTCAACACACAACCTCAATGACCCATCGACCTTCTTTGAAAAAAGCACAGGAGATCCCCATAGAGACATACAAGGATGGATTAACCCATTACGCTCCAACTCCTCAAGTTGAACCTTCAGTTCATGGAGTTTTGTTTGTGCCATTCGGTATGGTGGAATAGAAACTGTCTCCAATCTCAGCACCAAATAGATTGTGAGATCGACATCCCTCTCGGGTGGTAACCCTGAGAAATCCACAGGAAACACATCCTGAAACCAATCCACCATGGTAGGAAAATTATATTTTCCCCCTCCCTAATCATCAGCATGCATGCGACATGCCACTTGAGCCATGGGTCCAGTCATCTATTGACAAAACGGCCCCACACGCCCTGCTCAAACATCTCATTCGCCATAGTGGACATAATCGTCACCCTCAATCAACCTGAACGATACTCTACGGTGATAAAAGTATACGTGCGCCCGATACAACACCAACCAATCCATTCCCTATATTAGGTCAATCCTTGACATCTCGAGAATGATCAAGTCCCATAGAAAATGATACCCACAAACTTCCAAGGCACATCCCTTTCACTGCTTGATATACTCAACCTGTACCCCCAATGGGGTGTCAATTGAAATTACTCCACACTCCCCCTCCACAGGTAAACCTAGAACTACCACACAATGAGTAGAAAAAAGGGTGTGTTGCACCTATGTTAAACAACACACTAGAAACGTATAATCTACAAGGATCTTACCTCGAACAGTTGACAGTCTGGCCTTGCTATCACCAGGCGCAAACTGAACTGCCTGAAGTTGACCTGCCCCTCTACCCTGGGCTCTTGCCTAAGCACCCTGTGCTGCACTGCCCTACTGGCATGAGCTGTCTTGCGCTAGAGTTCCACGTCCACCACCCCTGCCATTACAGCCCATGGAGCTCCAACTACCTACCTGATATAGGGTAAATGATCCCATTACCCTACCCGGTACTTTCTTTTCATCATCATGCTCACCCTCATGCGGAGGGTTCCTGCAGAACATCTTCGCATGCCCCATCCTACCACACAAACTACAATCAACTGGAGGTCGAGGACACTGACCACTCAAATACCCCAACCTACCGCACTGAAACAGAACACATAGTTCCCACTCTGAGAGGTTGACCCTCTCTTCTGACCACCTTGATAGAAACTTTCCAAATGGCGCTTCCGACCATCGGAAGAAGCACCACTTGTCCGCCCAGCTGTCATGACAAGCCCACCACCCGAAGCTCCCTTGAGGTTCCCTTCCGAGATGAGTTTCTGATCCATCACCTATGGAAACCTCTTAAATCAGAAGAAATTTACTTGAGACCTGATCTCATGTCTCAACCCATCCTAGAAACACTTTTCTACCTCATCCTCATCCCCTACTAACACTGGGACAAAGCGTCACAAATCAGTGAAGTGAATAGCATAGTCCATCACCGATAGCGATCCTTGAGTCAGGCTCATAAAATCTGCATCTCGCTCCTACCTCAATGTCTCTGTGTAGAAATGCTTCAGAATATTCTCCTAGAAAACCTTACATGACATCTCGTCAGCCTCCTCGGTCTGAGCCTGAATGTTCCACCGACACCTTGCCTAGCCCCGCAACATATAAACGGCCAACTTTAATCGCTTTTCAACACGGGTCTTCAGATGATCCAGTATCGTCGGGGCAGACTCTAACCATAACTCTACTTCCTCTGACCCACCCTCTCTGGTGAAGGTCGAAGGGTGCTACAGCTGGAACTCCGTGGTCATCTCAACGATACTCGGTGCAACCCACCCTGGGTCCTGATCTATCATCTGCAAAAGGCGAGCCATGTTCTCCTGGAACTAGTCTTCTCTACCTTCATTGATCACCACATTTTCAAGCTCTTCTATCGGAGGAGGGTTCTCAGCAACATCCTCTTGTTGAGAAACTCGTAACCAACGTAATGGTGGTATCTCTCTACATTTCCAAGCACGTGATTTAGCACACATACCATAAAAATTTCATGACTTCCTCAAAAATCTCCATACTAGATACAACAACCAATTTTCATATACCAATTCAACGACATTAACACCTCAAATTCACTTCCCCGACCATCCCTACCACAAGCTAGGGTCCACATGGGGTAAACAACCATGAACTACAACTAAACTCACACAAAATTTAACAAAAACATTTTCAAATTCATTTCAAACACTTATATTTTATTAAACATCATTTAACCACTTGTTTTATTTCATTCTTCTCATTATTTCTTTGTTTCATGAAATGTATGATGCACCCTAATTTCCTGCCTCACACACCCACCTCATGTGTGTGCATAACACAATGCATGTCACCTATCTCCCTAAGTTCTTATGTTGATGCATGAATGCAAATCCTCATGCAATTAAGGTTACGAGCCAAATATCATAAAACACTCACATCAAACCACATGTGGATAACCCAACAGTGAAATATCATCCACTGTAACAGCAGACAACCAAGATCAACATTTCCGACCCAGGGTGACTTGGGGATTCCCTCGTACATGGGATAGAAAATCCCAAGCACGAGTTCGTTTACCAAGGATTAACACATTCTAACCCTTGGTAACTGATCCCAAATAACAAGACCTCAGAGAAGGAGAAGAAAGACTTCCTCTAATACCAATTTTCTAATGTTCTAGACCCAGAATCCACTAAACCGGTGCTCCAAGCTAGGTAGTTACATAACCTTAAGCGCCCCTCCTCATACGCCAAAGCTTGCCGACTAGCAGCGGGGGTCTATGTGGTCAAGTGGGGAGACTATACCCCATTTCTGTCAGAGTAAGCCAGAACAGAAATAAACCAATAGTAGAAACAATAATCAATAAACAAGGAACAATTATAATAACAATTTCCAACAATAAATATGCCATGTCCTATTAGAAGTGAAAAAGTGAAAAAAATGCCCAAAATAAAAAACAACAGCCAAAATCCCCAAAATGGTCCCGACTCAATGTCCAGATCCTCCATCAAGTGCTACCCATGTCCACTCAACAATCTAGTAATGAACCTTGCCCTTCTCTTGGCCTCCAAACATGATGTCTTCTTAGGTACCCAATGGCAGCCCGAGTAGGGTGTGAGTACAAATCCGTAGGCCACCACCAACGGTGTCTACAAAATATCCAGTATTAACAGGTAGTGCATGAAAAACGAATATGAGTGATAATTTCCAAGTAATTATTTAATGTTCCATTAACCAGTTCAGAGCCAAATCCATTTCCACTTCCATTACCATTCATTTCACACCAATTATCATAACTTATCATTTCATCACATTTCAATGGGTTAATCACATACATTTTGTTACATGGGTCTAAGGCCAACAATAACATGAAAGAGGGTAAACACATCTTTACCCTATCTCTTTGGGACTAACCCCCTCATAGGATCCATATCCTCACCCCGAATCCTTGATCCAGGTGGATGTGACCATTAAGAGAATAGATCCTCAGTCTCCTTACCTAACCCATGCATTTCGGGTGGAGTTCAGAGCATCAGTCTTCACTCGACCAGTGGGCGTTGATCCTCAAGTCATACCCCACTCTACCAAGCCATGTTCACATTCTTATATATATAAGTAATCATCAACCCCCATACCATTTCCCTTTGACAAACACCATTCACAACAAACCACACGGGAATTCACATAATTCATCAAACAATTAACACATTACCATTTCACATCATTTAACCATTCTCCCAATTCACATGTGTTATGCCTATCTCAGTAAGCATTCAACACTAAACCCATTACCTATCCCATTATGGTCTTTAATCAGTTTACACATTAGCCCATTTTACTCGTTCATCATTTCCATGAATAAACCATTCAACCCATTCCAAATAACCCTATGTTATTTCCAAGTCTAGTTGAATCACCTAACTTCTATTCCAAGTTCAACCAATCTTTCCAACATATTACTCAAGGGCTCTACCATTTATGACAACAAGGTCACTTGTTTCATAACAATCCCTATGCCCGGGAAAAGTTGAAACACCCTATGGATGTCCCCAATTAGGTCATGTCGTCCTCAACGCATCCCATGGGGATCGTGAGGCTTCCCATTCACCGTTTGTTTGAGCATCCTTTATACCAAACACATCCAAGTTGATCAAATCTCATCAAAAGGAAACCATGAGAAAATCCACACATGAATAAATCCACCCTAAACTATGGGATAACGTTTGTAGACCACCTACCTTGAAACCGCGGTTGAATGGTCACTCAATCGAGTCCTTAGACCTCGATCCGACCAGCCTTTGGAGCTTCAGCCGAGAACTCACCCAAAAGATAGGGTTTTAGAGCATCAGAACAAGAGAGAGAAAAGATTCAAACCCTAAACCAAAAATAGAAGTAAGGATGGGATTAGCCTTACTCGGAGCTTCGATCCGCATCAAACCGCAATAAAAATTCATTAGAAACATGGGAGATAGACCTTTTGGAGCTCTTGAGTGATTTGGTTCGTTACTAGGGTGAAGAGGGAGGAATGGAGAGGAAATCCTGAGTGTGTTCCTAAAATCCCGGGGTGGCAATTTTGTAATTTTTCACAACATTAAGAGGCCGCAGGGTTTTGCCGCACGGTTTGACAAACCGTGTGCAAACCGTGCGCATGCTACTATCTGGAGGAGGAGGGGTTGCACAGTTACCAGGGCAGGTCGCACGGTTTTCCCTGGCCATGCGGAGGCCGTGCACCCAGGCTTGTCTTGCCCAGCTTTCCTTTATTTCATGCCGTGAGCCCCCGAAACACCCCCAATACCTCTCATACTTTTAGAAGGCATCCCTTGAAGCCCGAAACAAGGGATTAAACCAAAAATATTACGAAAAAATACCCTTCCAAAAACTGGTATCTCACAAATAGTTCATTTGGAATGAGATGAAGTAATCTCCCTCTAGAGCATATCTTATGAAAATTAGACATCTTCAAATATAATGATCTTATGATAACTAGAGATGATTTATTATTAAGGAATATTATATTGATTGGAATTAATGAGCACTTATTGAAATGAATTATTAAGGATTTAAATATTCCGATCTAAAAATCGATGTTTACGTGATGTTACAAAAGGATGTGTAACATAGGAAATTAATATAACATAATATCAATTAATATTTACGGAACTGATGAATGAAATAAAACTATAAAACACCATATACTGTTTATACGATCTATTCACTAAATACATACAACATGGAGAATATCTATATCCCGAGTATCTACGATGATTAAGAGAGAAAAAGTAACATTGCAAAACTTTTAACCCATCATTGAATTTACTCATAAGAATCCTTCCACTCATTTAGCCACTGATCCAATGAGGTAATAAGTTGGAATAATTGGTCCACATACTCAGTTTCTCCTCCTAAAACCTACTGCATCTCATCTATAACACCCCGATATTTTATGAAAAATATTATTTTTAATTTTATTAATGTCTTGTGTTGTACGCTACACCAAAAGGATCTTGCACAACACGCATCACTGACTTGGTTTTCATTACACGCAATCACGACCTTCCACGATAGCGTGTGTTGTACGCAATACTGAGTTTCGCTAAACAACGATATGTTATATGAACTACCCATTATGAATAGTATCAACTAAATTTTGAATTTTATAACATTATTATTCATCTTACACATTTTCATGAACATGGTATGAGAATAAAATCAATTTTTCGAGTAAAATAAGTAATTTTAAAAAATGTAGTTTTGCCGCCTTTTGATGGCGCACCCACATTAAATATTATTTTTGACATGTCTATAAGTTCAATTTTGACAAAATAAAATTCTTCTTTGGAATCAGGATATAAAAATTTACTTTGGATAAATTTTTCATATAATTCTAAAAACATTCATATTTTAATGAATAGTAAAAACACGCTATATTTTAATTAAAAACAACTTTTTTCATCGTAATAATTTATATGATTATATTATCTTTTCAGTTTGGTTTAAAGTGTAATGAGAATATATTTTTACCATTTAATCCAATGTTTTTCATTGAAATTAATTTCACTTTGAAATTGGATATAAACAAGTATCAATCTTTTGATTGTTTTTGTTTCTTAAAAACACGCTATTTGTTTTGATAACGGGAATTAAATTTAAAATTAATTAATTCCACTTATATGTTATGAATTTGGAAAAATAGGAATCAATTTGGAATTTTGAATATCAAATAATGCTTATTCTGAATTTTTGGTATTTTTGTGAAAAAATTAAATTTTCGATGAATAGTGAAACCACTTAATGGTAGTTAAAAAAAACTAATTTTTTTTAATTTAAATTAAATTTTACCACTTCTGTGAATTGAATTTCAAAAATCCTAAATACATGGTTAATATCAAGTACTAAAATGTGGTTCAATGAGATGAAAATAATTTTTGGTGAATAGTAACTTCTTTACTTTAATTTACCACGGTTAAAAGTAAATAGGATAATTAAGGGAAAAATGATATTATTATTACCCTAAGATGTGCCCTAATTATATTGGATAAGTGTAATTCATCCAAAAACAACCTTTGGAATAAAATATGACCATTTAGGCCCACCTGGATTAGATTACGAAAATTATTATTAATTTATTTAAAGAAGGGTTAAAATTGTTAAAATCAAAGTTTAATAAGTAAATCATTTTTAATAAAGGGTTATACATAAGATAAATTATACTATAAATATTCATTAGAAATATAAAATGATTTTCTACATAATGGTATTTTATTTTTAATTTTTAGACATTATATAATTTAAATTATTTATGACACAATGATGATGCATTAATTATTTTAAATATGAAATATTGACATAATTGATGTTATAAATACCCAAATAAATGTAATTTTAGACTTTTTATTAATTACAATAATTTTATATGTTAATGAGACATATTATTATTGATATATGTAACTTTTTATGAACTTATAATTCTGTTATAATTTTCACAGAAATCAATTACCAAATAGTGTCAAAATTGACATAAAATAGTTTTTAAAACAAATATTATATTATTTATTGTTAATATATTCCTAAAAATATAAGGTTCGGCCAAAAAACTTATATCATGATATTTGTATCATTAATGGGCCACATGGGGTTCTCTTGGATGTATATGGTACGTTTATTAACTATATAATATAAAAATACAAAGTGACATGGTAAATGTCAATCTAATTAACTAAGAGTTAAAACTAAACGATAAGGTTAATATAATGACCTAAACTTGTCTAAATTCTATTGGATGAGAGTATGTCGACCCATAACAACCTTATATTCGAAATAAATCAATTTGGAGCTATTAAAAACCGAATATGACTTTATAATAAAATAATATTTTTAGTTTTTCCAAAGGTTCCCCTCTTCTCCCTTATAAAAGGGCACCTCCTCCCTCTCTTCCTCACACCACATTGTGCATTCAAGCTCGGACCAACCCTGAAAAATTCTCTTATCCACTTCCATTGAAACATCCTAGAGGTTCTGGTCTTCTTCAAAGTCCAATTTTAGTGCCCTAAGATGAGGTCTCAAAGAGGTGCTTCAAAGAAGAGGTAATGTACATTACCGATTCTTTCAACTCTATTTCTTCTTCCACTTCTTCTTCTTTAGTTTTTCATTATGAAGTAATCACATCAGTATAAATCATATACTGATATGTTATTATAAGTATAAAACAACCCTATTTCACCATCTATCCATCCTGCGAAAAACTAAATCATGACGCGTGCGTACGTACGGAATACCGTCTCCACGCCGTGGTGAAATCTGTTTTTCCACCAAAACCTTACATGGATGGGTATAATGGTGTAAAGAATAACTATAAATGGTAATTATAACATCATACTGATTCTGATATATTATACTATCCACTGCAATTATATTCAATAATTATGGGAAGATTATCATCGCTCGTGCGTATGTACGGACTACCGTCTCCACGACGCGATGAGATTCATTCTCCATGTTAACAATACATTAATGATCATAAAGTTTATATAATGAATAATAATGAAATATATGAAATAATAATGCTACTAGATTTATGTGTATATATATATGTATGTCATCTATTTAGTTTCATTCAATTCAATAAGGAAACGAAAACATCGTTCATGCGTACGTACGGCCTACCGTCTCCATGAACGACGTATTTCATTACTCTTATCAATTTATAATATATATATATGTATATGATGAATATATATTATATATAAATCATGTTTTACATTTTTGAATTATTTAAATCATTATATAAGTAATAATATCAAGAACAACAAGTCGAAACACATACGATAAATGAAATGATTTTACCCAAAACGCTGCTTTAACATGGAATTTACAAAAGAACGGGTAATATAAAGTCATAAGTGAAACATATATGATATCATAACAATGAATATGATTCTGTAATAAGTCAATGACATTATTTAAATCATTATATAGGAGGTTCAGATACGTACAAAGCATATCAGATCTAAGGTCGGGGATAATTTTTCAAATCTCATTTTTATCCGTGATTGCTTATTCGTAAGTATTTACTGGGGTTATTTATATCATCCATGTCCATGTTTTATAAAAATTTATTCATGTATGTTTAAAGTAATTTTTACCCATTTTGACTTTTATCCGTTGGTATGGAAGGAATCTTCTTTTATTTACCTTACAATGTACTTTTTTAATTTTTCTGACAAAAGTACGAGAATAATGTTTTTTTAACATATACGGCATGAAAGGATTTTTAACGTTTTATAAAGCCTTATTTTCATGAAGCTTCCTCTAAAATATATCCTGAATATTTTCAACAAAATTATTTTCTTATAAAATTTCATGACATTTTGTGAGAAGAAAATTATTTTGAAGAAGAAAGGATATTTTCCTCAAGAATTCATTTCATGTGTTTTATCAAAACCATTTTTCATCTATGATGAAGTTATTTCATATGTGTATGTTTCAAGTATAATGTCTCTATGATTTAAATGGTTTCACTTTCCTTATTATGAAATGATATCTATTTCTTTTATATGGATTATGTAATGATGGGATGATGTTTATGAAACCCATTTTATTTATTGGGTTATTATGAATGATGTATGTTTATTTTGGGGCACAAGTAAGAATGATTTCATTATGAGATGGGTGGGACCTATATCTCCCTCCAATTCATTGGGTAAAGATTTATATCTCATGAGATAGACATGGCTGGAACAATAAGTTAAACCGGTTCAGTAATACAGGACTGGAATAAGGAGTGAACTCGATTCAGAAAGGGACTTTGTCCACTAAGATGGTCTTGGCAGCAATGCCTTGGCTACTATGGAAATCATATCATGTGATTAATGGTTTTCCAAAATTACATGTTTAATTCCCATGCTATTTTATCATTATTAATGTTTCTTTATGATCTATGCCTTACGTACTTCCATGATTTATGTAATTGCTCAATATTATGATGTTTAAATATTATTTTCATGTTTTGAATTACTAATGTATATGTTTTTTTTATTTTATCCATTCTTACCCTTAATGAGAATTTGAGCTCACCCTTTATATGTTTTCTTTTCCCCAGGATTTAAATAAAGGTTTTAGGTAAGAAAACAAAAAGTGGAAGATCTTATGGGAGATGTTTAAGATCTTTCACCACGATTAGAAGATTATATTCCATGTTTCCAAAGACACTAAACTATTACGATCCTTGTGTGTCTATTTTTGTTATGTATTAAGTATTCAACTAAAGTAATGTAATGTCCATGTACATCAAGATTCGGGTCTCTAGAGTTGGTATCTGAGGAAAGGTTTAGTCCACTATTGGAAACTAGGATGCGAAAACGTTAGTGAGATCCCTAGAGATATTTCTAAGGTATGTATAGGGATGTCCCTAAGGATAATTATACGTATAGGATATAGTCCTAGAACTAAAGTAATGATCATATAATTTAACCTAAGATGTTAGATATTGAGGGTGCTACCCCTTTAATATGTTGTTTTCCCTAGCATGATTTTTTCCTCTCACACTATTCTTTTTGGGTTTTAGAAAATGGATGGAAACCGGAAGATTCATGATAATGGAGGATATGACAGACAATGGAATGATATTCTTCATGAGAAACAAAATGAAATGGGATTTGGAAGTCCAAACTTCTCTATTATGCCTAATCAGGAATCTCATAATATGATCAATAATCTCAACTTTGGTATGTTTCCCGACTCATATATTAAGAGAAAGATGGAGTTTCATGATGATCACAGAGGAAAGAAAGTTCAATTTCCCTCATGTAAATCATGTGGGAAGAGGCATCAAGGAGATTGTTTCAAAGGAACTGGAAGATGTTTTGGGTGTGGAAAAAAGGACACAAAGCTAGTAAGTGCAAAGGAAAATGTTCAGTTAACACCATGGATGAAGATAATGGTATTGTTATGACATCAAAAATGGTTAAATGTTTTTAATGTGGAATGTACATGAATTATGAAAACCAATGCCCTAAGGGAAAGTCTCATAAAGAGAATCAGTATGGTCGTATGGGTAGTATTTATGTTGATGATGATGAAGAGACTACAAATGATATGTGAGATGAAGGAATTGTTGAAGCTCGGTCAATGGTTTAAGAAGGTAGTGGAATGATTACATGTTTATCAAGTGTAAAGTTTTATAAGTAATCTCATGGTACTATGGAATAAAGAGACATCTAAGGATTGTTACACTGTTCTCTTTCCAAATGTTTTGAAAGTGTATGATTAATGGTACCAGTAACCAGGAAAGGTTATTTAGATATTTTTGGAAAGTAGATAATATGCGCATAATGAAGGGATAAGGAGAAAATTAAATGTTTTATAGTATTCATGAGCTCAGGACAGATATAAGGAGAAGGTTATATCATGGTTTGAGTATATAGAATTTTTGGATTTTGGTATGTGGAAAGAGTTAACTTTTGACAGCATTCATGTTTTCACTAAGGTTTAATGGGTATTTTTTTCAAGAGAATACACGATTAAGGTATTCACGTGATTGGAATGTGACCAACAAGATATATGGGGAATAAATGATGGTGTTCACATTCTTGGTTGATGAAATTTCAAGTAATTGTTTTCTTTATACTATGAGCTTGGACCGAAGTATTTTAGATAAGCCTAAAGATTGGAATTGATTATGTTGGACAGAAGTTAGTATTGTTTAAGTATAGAACTTTTTTCGATATTATTAATGAGATGTTATAGTAATGTAGTTTTAGAAAAAGGACAACTTGCAGGACGGGCAACAACCCATTGCGTTGGACAAGGCTGTGGGAATCAAACCCACAACCGAAGTACGACAGGCCTTTATCGCCTACCACTGGCCTACAAGAAGACCCTATTTCATAGATTCTAGTATTATTATATTAAGCAGTATGATATATGAAGTATAAGTCCATTTTAGGAACCATATATAATTAATCTCACTATAGATGGACTTATGTATTTTTGATAACTTTTATAACCTTTTGTTTGAGACAGATGGAATGACCCATCATTCTATCACATGATCTGCTAACACTTCACTAATGACAAATTCAACTTCATTTCTTTAAGAGATGAAGTGGAAATTGTCCAAAGAACGACCAACGGTGAGACTGTACCAAAATCACGAAAGTATTTCTTCTAATTCCAGTTTCATCAACTTTAGGGAAATGATCTTGAAAACCAAAAATGTTGTCCTAGTGCCTTTATATCTGATGAATCAGATGGTACCTTAGATCATCACAAATCTATGGCTTTGTGATTGATGGATTTTTCATAGCCATGTTCTCTACCACTCTCCATCAGAACGTGATGGTTAGATTTTTCTTCCATATCCATATTTTCACCTATGTTCTCCTATGTGGAAACCTAATGATTAGTTAATTTGGGTAACCGTTACATTTCATACTTTAGTTTATAAAGCCATGTTTTGGTATTCCTTTTTACGATGTGGGTTTCTATTAAATAATCATTCGAGTAGTAAACCAATTATAACCCCGACGAATTTCGAGGGCGAAATTCATTTTAAGGGGGGTAGAATGTAACAACCTGAGATTTTATGAAAAATATTCTTTTTAATTTCATTAATGTCTTGTGTTGTACGCTACACTGAAACGAGCTTTCACAACACACACCCCTGATTGTCTTGCATTACACGCAATAACGACCATCCACGATAGCATGTGTTGTACGCAATACGAAGTTTCGCTAAACAACGATATGTTATATGAACTACCCGTTATGAATAGTATAAACTACATTTTAAATTTTATAAAATTACTATTCATCTTACACATTTTCTAGAACATGGTATGAGAACAAAATCAATTTTTCAAGTAAAATAAGTAATTTTCAGAAAATGTAGTTTTGCCACCTTTTGATGGCGCACCCACATTAAATCTTGTTTGTGACTTTTCTATAAGTTCAATTTGACAAAATAAATTTCATATTTGGAATCATGATATAAAAATTTACTTTGGATAAATATTTCATATTATTCTGATAACTTTCATATTTTAATGAATAGAAAAAACACGCTATATTTTAATTAAAAACAACTTTTTTCATCACAATAATTTATATGGTTAGATTATCTTTTTAATTGGGTTTAAAGTTTAATTAGAATATATTTTTACAATTTAATTTAATGTTTTTCATTCGAATTAATTTCACTTTGAAATTGGATATAAACAAGTATCAATCTTTTGATTGTTTTTGTTTCTTAAAAACACGCTATTTGTTTTGATAATGGTAATTAAATTTAAAATTAATTAATGCCACTTATATGTTATGAATTTGGAAAAATAGACATCAATTTTGAATTTGGAATATCAAATAACTCTTAGGCTGAATGTTTGGTATTTTTCTGAAAAACATCAATTTTCGATGAATATTGAAACCACTTAGTGGTAGTCAAAAAACTGATATTTTTAATTTAAATTAAATTTTACCACTTCTACGAATTGAATTTAAAAAATCCAAGAGACACGGTTAATATCAAGGACTAAAATTTGGTTCAATGAGATTAAAATAATTTTTCGTTAATAGTAACTTTTTACTTTTATTTACCACGGTTAAAAGTAAATAGGATAATTAAGGGTAAAAATGATATTATTATTACCCTAACACATGACCAAATTCTATTGTATAAGTGTAATTCGACCAAAAACAACCTTATAAATAAAATATGACCATTTAGGCCCACATGGATTAGATTAGGACATTTATTATTAATTTATTTAAAGAAGGGTTAAAATAGTTAAAAACAAAGTTTAATAAGTAAATCATTTTTAATAAATGGTTATACATAAGATAAATTCAACTATAAATATTAATTAGTAAGAAAAAACAATTTCCTACATAATTTTATTTTATTTGTAATTTTTAGACATTAAATAATTTAATTTTTTTATGACACAATGATGATGCAGTAATTTTATTATTAATGAAATACTGACATAATTGATGTTATAAATACGCAAATAAATGTAATTTGAGACTTTTTATGAATTCCAATAATTTTCTATGTTAATATGACATGTTAGTATTGGTTTAATTAACGTTTTTCGTACTAACCATTATGTTATGATTTTTTCACAAAAATCAATTACCAAATAGTGTCAAAATTGAAATAAAATAGTTTTTAAAACAAATATTATATTATTAATTGTTATTATATTCATAAAGATCTATGGATCGTCCAAGATACTTATATCATGATAGTTGTACCATTAATGGAACACTTTGGGGTCGCTTGGATGTATATGGTATGTTTATTAACTATATAATATAAAAATACAAAGTGACATGGTAAATGTCAATCTAATTAACTAAGAGTTAAAACTAAAATATAAGGTTAATATGATGACCTAAACATGTCTAAATTCTATTGGATGAGAGTATTTTGACCCATCCCCACCTTACCTTCTAAATAAATAAATTTTTAGCTATTAAAAACTGAATATGACTTTATAATAAAATAATATTTTTAGTTTTTTCAAAGGTGCCCCTCTCCTCCCTTATAAAATGGCACCTCCTCCCTCTCTTAATCACACCACTTTGAGCCTTCAAGCTCAGAAAAACCCTACCAAATTATCTTCTCCACTTCAATATAGACATCCTAGAGGTTCTGGTCTTCTTCAAATACCAATTTTAGTTCCATAAGAGGAGGTCTCAAAGAGGCGCTTCAAAGAAGAGGTAATGTCCATTACCGATATAAGTAATAATATCAATAACGACAAGTCGAAACACATACGATAAATGAAATGATTTTACCCAAAATGCTGCTTTAACATCGCATTTACAAAAGAACGGGTAATATAATGTCATAAGTTAAACATATATGATATCATAACAATGAATATGATTCTGTAATAAGTCAATGACATTATTTAAGTCATTATAAAGGAGGTTCGGGTATGTACAAAGCATATCGGACCTATGGTAAGGGATAATTTTGCAAATCTCATTTTTATCTGAGATTGATTATTCATAAGTATTTACTAGGGTTATTACTATCATCCATGTCCATGTTTTATAAAAATGTATTCATGTATGTTTAAATTTCTTTTTACCCATTTTGACTTTAACCCCTTGGTAAGGTAGGAATCTTCTTTTATTTACCATACAATGTACTTTTTTGACTTTTCTGACAAAAGTACGAGAAGTATGTTTTGTTAACGTATATGGCGTGAAAGAATTTTTACAGTTTTATAAAGCCTTATTTTCATGAAGCTTAATACAAAATATTTTATAAAAATTTTCAACAAAATCCTTTTCTTTTAAAATTGCCTGACATTTTTTGAAAAGAAAATTATTTTGAAGAAGAAATGGTATTTTCCTCAAGAATTCTTTTCAACTGTTTTATCAAAACCATTTTTCATCTAAGATGAATTATTTCATATGTGTATGTTTCAAGTATAACGTCTCTATGATTTAAATGGTTTCACATTACTTATTATGAAATGATATCCATTTCTTTTATATGGATTATGTAATGATGGGATTAGGTTTATGAATCTCTTTTTATTTATTGGGTTATTATGAATGATGTATGTTTATTTTGTGGCACAAGTAAGAATGATTTCATTATGAGATGGGTGGGACCTATATCTCCCTCCAATGAATTTGTTAAATATTTATATCTCATGAGATAGACATGGATGGAATGGAAAGTTAAACCGGTTCAGTAATACAGGACTGGAACGAGGAGTGAACTCGATTCAGAAAGGGACATTGTCCACTAAGATGGTCTTGGAAGCAATGCCTTGGCTACTATGGAAAAAATATCATGTACTTAATGGTTTGACACAATTGTATGTTTAATTCCCATGCTATTTTATCATGATTAATGTTTCTTTATGATCTATGCCTTATGTACTTCCATGATTTATGCCATTGCTGAAGATTATGATGTTTAAATATTATGTTCATATTTTGAGGTTCAAATGTATATGATTTGTTTTATTTTATCCATGCTTACCCTTACTGAGAATTTGAGCTCACCGTTTATATGTTTTCTTTTCCCCATGATTTAAAGAAAGGTTTTAGGTAAGAATAAAAAGGGGAAGATCTTTTGGGAGATGTTGAAGATCTTTCACCATGATTATAAGATTATATTCCGAGTTTCCAAATACACTGAACTATTATGATCCTTGTGTGTCTGTTTTTGTTATGTATTAAGTATTCCGCTAAAGCAATGTAATGACCATGTACATCAAGCTTCAGGTCTCTACATCCTCATCACTAGTACTGTAACTAATCCCCGATTTCTATACCCCAACAAGTAGCCAATGTTGCTACTGAAATATCATCTATTATATCAATAGTTCATGATGAATCTCAGATAAACTGGTTGAAGAGAACTGATCTCATAAGGAAGACGATAGATTGTTAACTAGAAATACTCACTTTTGATATTCTTGGGAGTGATCACTTTTATATGGGATATTTCCTCCACCACATGTAGGAATCCTCATTTACAATATCATCCCTATATTAATTCACTATCATGGAAGCCTCAATATCCACCACACTCCAATGAACAACCCTCTTTCATTCCATCACATAAATCATATCCTTTATATAGTAATGAAGGATGGAATTGTAGAAACCCTTATAACCAATGGAGAGGAATATAAATAAAATATGAACCAATCATACATTCATCTTAACCAAGGCTGTCTCTGCATATATGTTTAAAATATCTCTCCACATGTGTTGATACATCAACTGATTTAATGATGCAGATATCAAGCCTTGTTTCATGCCCATTTTGGGAACATGTTTATATTTCATGACCAAGTCTCTTAGTGAATGAGTTGTACTCATAGTCATTGAACACAAGGGAAGAGAACCATCTTATACATTTTTTAAAATAGCTGGAGGAACCCCCAAGGGAATACAGACTAGACCCACCAAACATTAGCATGAAGAAATTATGGAAAAGGGAATCAACTCTAATCAGCTACAAGATAGATGATACGATATCACCTGGTAGTAGAATGTTATGAATAAGGTTAGAAATATACATTTTTGGGCCATGTGGCTGGTTACATCCACTTCCCCCTACATCATCTTCTGGTAAAAAAGTGACTCCTTCTTATGATAAGTGGCTCTGTGGATCTTCCTCATCTTTTCTCAAAGATGTGATTCACTCACCATCAATGATGACTATATTATACATGTATAATGTAAGGAAATATGACACAATTATAAAAAGTGCCCAGTCTTGAAGAAGTATTATTCATCTCCAAAATTTGATTCCATCAAGGCCAATATGGTAGAAAAATAGATAAATATATTAGTATCCTCTTGTAGTGTATCCACTAGGATAGGATCAAGTGGTATAATCATTGACACTTCTGTTGTAGGAAATATGCACAATTGATCTAGAACCTCATCCACCACTACTACATGATGGTATGAGGGAAACATCAAAGAGTTTTTCGATGAAAATATATGAAATATAGAATCCTCAAAAGAAGATATGTGATCGTAAAGGAAATATCATTAGGTAACTATACATTATTTACAAATCATGATGTGTTTCTAGAATAATCCAAAAACAAGAATGTTGTGAAGTCACACAACAACATGATAATTTAGGAGTAGAGGACCCTAAAAATTCAAACCACTTAATTTTTATATTCCCTTCATGGTAAATCATTTTTACAAGGTGCTGGAGTATGAATTTGTATTCAAGAGGTGAAAATCACAACCCCATCTAGGAAAATCATCCCTAGTGTTCTTCATTATCAGTCTTCCATATGTTTCGAAACTCCTCTAGCATACTTATAACATTAGTATAACATTCAGGGGATTCTAGGACAAACCAGTCTTTACAAAACAACCCCTATATTAACAAAAACACAAATTACGTGAGTACGGTTACAATGAAACCATGACCTTTTAAACAAAGAGGAGAGACCAGTATCAAAAATTCCTCTCTGGGAAAAGAAAACTTGTTCACGCCCACATGTAGTGTGACCCACACAACCAATCAGTAACCCACACAACCAATCAGTAAACATAAGGTGAATACTAAAACCAAACCCTAATACATTCCAACATTATGTTAGGGTCTTGAAAAAATTCCCTATCATCCTCAAAATTTACATTACATTTAATAACCACATAGAGAGGAAACCCACTAGTTGAACTATTTTGTCAACATGGGGGATAACCAACCATCCCCATTTTTTAAACATTCCTTCCACATCCAATGAATAGAAAGCTCCTAGTTCAAAACGAGTTTCATTATTAAGCCAATAATTCTTTTTCACAACATTTAGTTTAGAGTGGATTTTCTTGATGAAGTATCATTCTCTTTTCTTGAACAATATATGTGGCCTTGGAAGAATATATTTTATGAGGAACTTTTTTTTCCATCATGGTTTGTTCTCGAGTGATGGGGGGTGGGGGTGTTGTTGCATAATCCTAGGTAGACCATGGGGAAATAACATCTCATAAATTCCACTTAATATAGGAGCCCAGTATATCTACACCACATACAAAACGATTATATCCACAATTCCATGATTTCAGTGGAAGGTGTTCAAGTTCGGATTCAAATGACTAAACTATTAATTTATTAGAATCAGATTGCAAATAGTAGACATCCGTGATCTCCTAACGGTCACTATCATTCAAATATAATTGAAATCATAATCAAATTATATAGCAATGTATTTATCCTAGAAGGTTTACCCCCTTTATGATCCACAACTATGCCATTATCGAATGTATTTGTTATTAACCCAATAAATATACATATTAGAGTGGGAGTTCCATGTTATTTATAAGTATATAAGATCATAATAATCAGGTTTACAATTAGTCCCATTAATGTCTATAGGCATGAATGCCAATATGTGAATTTCTTCACGGTCTCTGTCAGTGATGAAGTAATCCCTGGGAGATATTCACTTGGTATGTGTTGTGGGTCATCTGAACCAAAAAATAGGGTATAAGTGATGAATTCATAGAAGTAATGGGAGAATAATCTATAAGATAAACCCCTTAAATGGGATATAAGTCTAGAAGTGGACAATCGTCAAATTTTAACAACAAATGATATACCATATTAAGTCAAAGTTACCCAATATCACTGTGGAATATAGGATCCATGCTTTCCCCAATGAAATCACAATGGACTATCATACATATTTCTACCCACTATGTAGTTTTTTGAGATTTTCCATGAGAGTTGAAAGCCATATAAACATAATTATGTCTTTTATATACGATATATGAAATTAAATATTTTCAAAAAAAGTCATAAACTAGTACAATAAAGCTCATAAATTGAATAAAAACAAGCATTAATGAATTTTCTAAAGGGATCATGAATCTTTATTACTTCCAAAGATCTCTATGGTCTCATAAAACCCTAGGTAATCAAAAAATTTCAGTACCCCATGATGATTCGTGATCACATGAACTTGACATGGTCACACGAACAACCAAGGAGTCAAATGATCAAGTGATCAATCCAACAGATCCCATGAAACCCTCATGGTGATAAATTATATTCATATAAAATTTTCAAACAATTATGGAAGTATGGTACATAGTTATTTCGATTGGGAACCAATGAGAACTTATCCTTCAAGACGACTTATTCTAAAATCAGATAATGATGAGGTTTCATGATCAGGTCTTGTAGAATCTTCACTAGAAAAGGAAAAATAATGGAAATATGGTGAATAGTGATCATGTATATCGAGTAGCCGGTGAATAAGGCTACCATATTTTTTCCTATGTGTTGGGAAGTCCCTAAAATACCATTATTCATTTGACAGAACAAAAATCTCCCAATATATCAGATTGCATTACTGCCAAATACTCATGCGACCATTTATAGGCTTTTTGGGCATATATACAAGCTAAACCATTCTACAGATTTCTTTTTCACACAATTTATTCTGTACAAACCATCATGTCTATTCCCATGTCCTTACCACATGACATGAAACATCAATCAAAATGTACATGTTTTATGAAATTAAAACTTTACAATAAGAGAGTTATTACCTCATGACATTGAATTTCATAGTAACAAATATACACTCACATCTTAAAAATAAACTTCACAACAAGAGTCCTTATTGGTTGATGTTTATTTTCAAGGAAAAAATATGTCCCCACTACACAAAAATAAATAGTTCAAATCAATTTTCACTTTTCATCTAGTCTAAAAGAACTAAAATAACGAAACTCAGAGTAGCCATTGTATGGTGTTTTCCATCATCAAATAAAGAGTCACAATCCGTAATTCATACATCAGGTCATAAGTTCATCCAGTTTCCAAAAACCTTCCAAAGAAATTGTAAAAGATACACCGCTTTCCAGAGTCCCTTTATTTGACTACTCATGTATGCATATGGCTTCTTAATATGAACTATTGGTCGTTAAGAAAATGTTTCACTGTGAAAAAATAACATTCTGATCCTTGTGATCCCTAAAATCACCCCTAAGGAGATAATTACCTCAGTGTGTTTTGAAACATCCCCATTATGATGGTACCATATCATTACACATGACCTAATAAATGTGACCCAAGATTTACAATATTTTTATCCCCCACTTAGAATTATGTTGAGAAATCATGAACCTGGATATCCTAATTATGATTGTGTGTACCATCCTCTATATTATGTCAATTTTCTCAAAACCATATTAATTGTGCACTTTTTTGAATGCTATAATACCCTATAATCTAGTCGTTAATGGGATGAATTCATAGAACCTTAACGATAAGATAAATAGATAGAAAACCTATCTATTTGAAAACTATCAAAGGGAGGACTATGAAAAAAAAATATTTCACTCATGAAACACATTATCTTTAGAGTTTAGGAAAAAATTAGGTCTTTAATTAATAAGGAATAAATCTCATTAGGTATAAAATCTATTCCTTTTAAAATCTATGTTATGCTCACTAGACCCTACGGTTCAGGAAAAATACAGTGTAATGATTTTTGCATGTCTTCTCAATGAAAAAATATTCTATATGTGGTAACACAACATTTATGCTTCTGAAACCCTTCTAGGATATTTACTTTTCCACATATAACATATTATTATCTAAGTTCATAAGATCATTAAAACATTCCATGTACCTTGTAAAATATACATAACAACATGAGACCCTTTTCTAACAATGAATGTATGCATATGGCTCCCAAAAATGCACATATGGTGTTCAACCAAAAGTGTCCCTCTACAAAAGGGATCTATGATTCTAGTGATACCTGAAATCATGGTGGCATAAACCATAACATCATTATGTTTTGGGTAATTCTTGGTATGATTTTACCATATCATTATCCTGACATGAGAACATTAGGCCATGCTTTAAAATCTCAAATCAAAACAATCCAAGAAGATAAATCATCCATGATGTTATGTCATCATGTTCTATAAACATTCACATGGATAGAGGGAAACACTATATTCCCAAGCCAGTGAGGCACACAACTCATGATTTGAAACAACATGGTTTAAGGCTATAAATTCAATCATTAATATATTAACTATGATAGTGTTATAGAATCCTTCCTAGATAGATTTCCTCTAATAAAAAACCTCGTTATCTAGATGTTTGAGTCATTATAACTATTTCAGGGCCCTCATAAATTAGTGGAGATAATAATTTTTTGACCATGTTTTCAATGAATAACTATATTGGCCCACCATGTAATAGAATATACTCTTTCCGAGGAAGGATCATCAATCATTATGAGCCCCAACAATAGTGTAATATCACCTAGAACCTCTTAGTGTTACGGGTCATCCTCATAATGTCTTACCCTTACCGTATTCCCAGACACAATATAATGGGTTATGAAATAAATCACCCATATTATGTATATCAAATAAGGACCTAACTTACATAGAATTTCTCAGTCAACCAATAACTCCCATATAAACCCTCAATTAACATTGGAAAAGAGTTGAGAAACCTATGTTTGAAAATTACATTGATACATAATCCCCTTGACCACCCAAACAAAGGTACCTTAACCTTTTAGGAAAGTAGCTTTGATCCTTGTGTTCCTTGGAAACACTAAGGAAGAACCAAAAACCCTATAGTGTTTTGGTTAATTCTGGCATGTCTACACCATATTCCCTGAGCATTGATTAGGATTGAGATAAAAGTCCTTGATCTAAAGCAGTAGTAGGACCTGTCTAAAAGACACTAAACAACATCGATATAAAATCTAAGCTAAAAACACTAAACAATGTCAATAGAAGGTCCATGATTAAATATATTAAACTACACAGATAAAGTATCTGACCTAACAGACCTTATACTATAGCGATAGAAGTTCTACGTAAAAAGACCCCAAATAAAAACATCATATGTTCATAGACAAAATAACCTAAAATACTATGATTAATGTTACAAGATAAAACAACTAAAACTAGATTGAAAATTTTTTAGTGATATACTACTATAAAATACATGACAACAACAATTTTTCCTGCATTAATGAAAAATATTATAATCCCCAGCATATTTACATTACATAAACCATGGTTTTCTATCTATGAATAGTGTATTTGGGATGGGATGAAGTAATCTCCCTCTACAGAATATATTCTAACATATTATCCTTATTACAATATTGTGATCTTATGATAAAAGGAATTGATTTATAACTAATTAATATTATATTGATTGGCATTCATGAGCTCTTCTTGAAATAAATATTTGAAGATTTAAATATTCATATCCACAAATTGAGGTTTACATGATGTTACTCAAAGGATGTGTATCTCATGTAATTTATATAACATCAAATAAATGAAAATTTAGGGAACTTATGAATGAAATAAAACAAGACAACATCATATAGTGTTTAGATGATCTATTAATTAAAAAAATATAACATGGATAATATACCCATCCAAAGTCTCTATGATGAATAAAAGATCCATATTGCAGTTTTAAAACTATTACTCCATCATAGAATTCACTTATAAGATTCCTTAAACTCTTTATGCCTCTATTGAAATGAGGTTGTAGATTGGAATAATTGTTCACATACTCAGTTTCCCCTCCCACAACCCACTGCAACTCATCATCACCTGTAGAGAATTTAAGCCTCTATTTCTCTTCCATATCAAGATGAAACTATTAGTACATAAAAAGCATCTATTATATATATAGTTCATGATGAAACTGGTATAGATTTTCTTGAAGAAAACTTCTCTCATATTGAAAAATATTGATTGTAGTATCGAAACAGTTAGTTTTGAAATTCCTTGTGTTTTATCACATTTCAGTGTGATACCATCTATACCACATGTAGGGAACATCATTTACAGCCTCACCCTAGTTTTTATTCACTGAAATTGAGGCATCAATATCTACCCCACTAAAATCGAGGGCCCTCTTCTATTCTATAACATAGATCACCTCCGTTATCTAGTAATTAAGGCTGCAATATTATAAATCCTTGTAACAAATGGTGTGGAATATAAATCGAAGATGACCCAATCATACCTTCATCCCATATAAGGGGGTCTCCAAAACTAATGAAAAGATATATTTCCACTTGTTTTGAAGCATATGATGATATAATGATATAGAACTATGGCCTTGTTCCAAGAGCATTTCGATAACAAGTGTATATTCTAGGACCATGTATCCAACCGAATGAGTTTTACTCAAAGTCTTGGATTACAAGGGAAGAGTACCAACCTATTCATTTTTTGAAACAGTCCGTGGAACCCCAAAGGGAATAGAGACTAGATACTCCAAACATCAAGGTGAAGAAAATATGGTAAAGGGTATCGAGGGTGATCAGTTATTGGATAAATGATACGATATCACCTGGTAATAGAATGATATGATTGAGGTTAGAAACATACATCACTCAGTCATGTGACTAGTGACATCCACATCCACTAAACTCATACTTGGTTTAAGAAGTGATTACTTCTTATGATGAGTTGGTCGGTGGCACTTCATCAGCTTTTCTAGAAGATGTTGTTCACTCACAATCCACGAAAACTATAGGTTCGAAAGAGAATGTTAGGAGATAATAGTCAAATATGAAAATTTACATGTCTACAAGATGTAGTACCCTTCTAAAAAACATGATTACATCACGTCCAACATGGTATAAGAATAGATACCTCCATCAGTATATTCCAATGGTGCATCCAGTAGCATAGGATCAAGTGGAATGATCATTGAGACTTTTGTAGTAGGCAACACACAAGATTGAGAAAGAACCTCTTCCCCCACTGCTTCATGATGGTATGAGCCTAACATCAAAGTGTTTTCTGAGGAAACCAAATTTTATCTTTAATCCTCAAAAGAAGATATATGATCTTCCAAAAAATCTTTTTAGGGAACTATACATTTTTAACAAATCATGGTGTTTTTTTGGAATAATCCCAATCAAGAATGTAGTGAACTGACTCAATATCATTGTAATTCTAGATGAGAATAAACTAAAAATTGACGCCACTTCCTTTTCCCATTCCTATCAGGTTAACTCCATCTATAGGGTTTTGAAGCCATAATATTTATTCTATAGGTGGAAATCTTTTCCCCCGTCTAGTAAAATCGACCAATGTATTCATAATTATCAGTCTCCTAGTCGCTACCAAATTCCTCTCCCATAGTTATAACATAGGTATTTTATTTAGTGGATGGTAAGACAAAACAGTATTCAACAACCTCCCTGCATATCAACAAATACACTAATGACTTCAGTACGGTTACAATGGTACTATTATCCTTCAAAAAATAGGTGAGACATGTATTAAAAATTCCACTATTGGAGAGGAATACATGTTCACATCCTCATGTAGTGTTCTCTACACCACCCTCAATAATCTAAATGTGAATAGTTAAACCAATACCTAACACATTCTATCATTTCTTTAGAGTCTTGGAAAATTTCATTATCATCCTCACGATTATCAATTACAGAGATAACGACATTGTGAGGAAACCAGATAGTTGAACTATTTGGTCAACACAGGGGATAAAAATCCATACCAATTTTTTAAACATTCCTTCCTCAACCAAAGGCCATAAAGATACCAATACACCACCAGAGTCATTGCAAAGCTAGTACTTTGGCTTCACAACTTCCTTTTCAGAGTGGGCCTTCTTGATAAAGTATCATGCTATTTTCTTTAACAATTTACATTGTCATCGAAATAGATATTTCCTGAGGTCCTTTTTTTCCATCTGGATTAGTTTTCAAGGGATTGAGGGAGTCTTCATTGCAACATCCTAGGCATACCATGAAGAAAATAAATTTTTATAAATTCCAAAAAACACAGGGGCCCAGTATATCTACTGCACGTCCAAAGGGATAATGACCACAACACCATGCTTGAGGCGGAAAATTTTCCTTTCTAGAATCAAATGAATGAACAATTCAGTTGTGAAAACCCGGTTGTAATATGTATAAATATAAGATAACATAACAACCTATATCATTATAATATAATTCAGATCTTCATTGAATTTAGAATCAATGTATTGAGCCTAGAATTTCTATCCCCACACCATTCCACCACTACCTCATGATCGCAAGTATGAGTTTGTTTCCCATAAAATAAAATGATTGGAGGAGGACTTCCACATCATTAATCCATACATACAAACATTCTCATCAGGTTCCCAATTTTTCCCATCGATGTATGTAGGAATGAATTCTTATATGTGAATGTCTTGACGATCTCACTTAGTGACGAAGTAACCCTCGTGGGAGATTTTCACATGGTAAGTGTTTTGGGAAATCTAAATAAAAAAATAGGCTATAAATGATGACATCATAGAAGGAATGGGAGAATAATCAATAAGATAAAACCCATAAAGGGGATAAAATTATGGAACTAGAAAATCCTCATATTTTAACAACACCAGCTTTACCATACTTAGATAAAGTTACCCAATATCACTGTGGAATGTAGGATCCTTGATCGACACAATGAAATGAAAATAGGATATCACAAATTGTTACTCCCTCTTTATAGTTTTTTAAGATGTTCCATGGGAGACAAAATCCATAAGATCATAATTATGTGTTTTATGTCTGATAGCTAAAATTAAATATTTTCATTGTAAATGAAAAAACGGTAGAATCAGGGACATCAAATGAATAAAAAAATCATTCATGAATTTACTAAATGGATAATGAATCTCTTGACTCCCAAATATATCTCAGGTCACATACATCCCCTATTGAATTGTACTATTTTAGTACCCCTTGATTATTCATGATCCCTTCACCTTAACATGGTCACATAAATAACCATAGAGTCAAATGATCATGTGATCAAGACAATAGATCCAATGAAACCCTAATGATGAATAATTATATTCCCATCCAATTATCAAATAATTACTGAATCATGGTAAATAGTTATTTCCAGTTGGAACATATGATAATGATTCCTTGTGCATGATTTGTTGTGAAATCAGATCATAATGAGGTATCTTGATTAGGTCTTGCATATAGGCTATTCTAAATAGACAGATAACAGAAATATTGAAAATTGTGATCTGTTAGACCAAGTATATGGTGAATAAAACACCATCTTCACCCCTACGTGTAGGGAATTTTGTGTAATACCATGAATCCTTCAATATACCAAATAACTCTCAAGTTATTAGTTTTCATTTGCGATAAAGACTCTGGTGATAATTTACAATCTTTTTTGGTACACAAATGAGTTAAAAATTTCTATGAATTTATTTTACACACAATATATCATGTAAAAACCATCACACCTATTCCCTCTATCTTACCACAAGACATTAAAATGCAATTAAAAATTAATAGTCATATGACATAAAAATTTACAAAAAAGAGTGCTGACTCCATGACATTAAGCTACACAGAAACAAATACACTCTAAAAAAATTAACCTAAACATCAAGAATTACATCATAAATTCATGACATTAATTTTCGTGGGGAAAATATGTCCCCACTACACAACAATAAACAATTAATAACATTTCCCACTTCTCATCCTTTATCAATGACCTAGAAGATCCTTACTTAGATTGTTCATTGTATAGGATTTTTCCATCACCATTTAATAATCCGCAATCCATAAATTATATATAATGTCACATGTTCCATAGGATTCCAAAATACCATACACAACCATCAGTAAAGATACCCAATTTCAAGAGAAACTTTATTTTAATACTCATGTATGCATATGGCTCTTTCATATGAACCCATGATCATTAAGAATAATTTTTACTCAGAAAAAATAGTTTTCTGATCATTGTGAGCCCTGGCATCACCAGAGAGGAACTAAGTAGCTCAGTGTGTTTTGGAAGATCCCCATTATGATGGTACCATATCATTACTCATGACATATAAACTATAAACCATGATTTAAAATATTGTTTTCTCCCACTCAGAATGATGTTGTAGAAATTATGAACATGGATATCTTGATTTGGATCTTATGTATCATCCTCTAGGTTTGGTCCATGTGCATATTATCCATAATCATTAAACACATCATTCAAATCAGTATTACCTTCTACTCTTTCCCATACGGTCTGTAGCGAAGGACCATAAACTATAAGTTATATATACATCAAACCTATCAATTTGATATCTATCAAAGGGATGACTAATAAAAAATAAATATTTCACTCACAAAACACATTATCTTATGGGTTTATGAATAATTTAGAAATTATATTAATAAGGAATACATCAAATTTGGTATAATATCTATCCCAAAAAATGCTCTCTATTCTCACTAGACACTATGTTTCTAAAGAAAACAGAGTAATTATTTTCATATCTCTTCATGTTGATAAAATTTTTTCTAAGTTGTGACATAAATTTTAGGTCTCTCAAACCCTTCATGGATATTACCCTGTCCAAAAATCACACATCATGATTTGAGTTCCTATGATCACCATAATAATACATGGACCTTGGAAAAGATAAATATCTTCATGAGACCCAATTCTAACTATTCATGTAAGAATATAGATCCTAAAAATGAACCTACGGTGTCAAATCAAATATGCCTCTATACAAAAGGGATCTATAATCATTGTTATACCTATCAACACTGTGGAATAACCCATCACCGAAATGAGTTTTGGGTCATTCCTGGTATTATTTTCCCATATCATCCCCTAAACCTGAATAATTCTTACCAATCATTACAATCTCAGAAGAGAACAACCCAAGAAATTTCATCATCATAGAATTTATGTCACAAAATTTTGAAAACTTTCTCAAGGTCATGGTGGGAAACTATATTGTATAACCGTTGAGGACCATACCTCATAATTCGAAACAACATGGTGTTGGAATCAAGTATAAATAATTAAGTGATGAACTACCATAGGGTTAAATAACCCTTCTAGGATAGCTTTTGGTTGAACCCAAATTTACCCTATCGGTAAAAGCGGTCGTTGAAGTACAGGTAGGTATCGAATCCACAGGGACCAAAGAAGAAACCATGAGACACTAATATTGGATACGGGATTGGCAATGCAGTGGCCAACATTGGATTGAATTGATTTGAAGAAATATTGATTTAATATAAACAATAAAACAAATAAAATTACATGAATTAAAACAAATAATTATGGTGAGTCGATCCTAGGTTGTCTCATGGGCTTTATTATATGTATTTTTTTTTCATTTGATTTTTGTTTCATTAGTTCAAGAGGTATCCATTAAATGAAATAATCTCTCAATATCATTCTCCGATTTAATCTATAAAAAATTTCAAGGCTAATCACCAATTCACTTAGAGAATAAATTAAATGAGCACTCCAAGGAACTGGATCATACTAGCACTCAAAATGTGTCGTCGTTAAAGTCATTAAAGACAAAGAAGAAGATAAATCAAACAAAGGAACTCTTAAAATAAAGAACAAATTTAAGAATTTAAGGACATCCAATAACATTCAATCTAGCCCATGAAACTCCCTAGGATCAACCCATAAAATTTTAGCCCTCAATTGATGTTATTCTATCAATGGAAGCAGGTAGTTGACTTAAAGAAGCGGGATTGAAGAAGAAAAACATTAATCCAAATGAATACTCCACCATTGTATGGTTAATTCATAAGTGCGGGTGTGAATAAATTCACACTTAGATTCAACAATATCAACGTGTGAATAAAAGGAAAATAAAAAGTGAATAAGAATAAATTTTATTAAAATACTAAACGTGAATGAAAAACATACATTAGAGAAATTGACGATGCCATTACAAAACGAAATCGGGAAATTACAATTGAATGAAAACCATGGATTCAATGAAAAATGATAGATGATAATTCCATTCACCACCAGATCCTTATATAGGCATATTAGGAGCCTTAGATCTGCCCCTAACCCCCCAAAATCAATTCACCCCACAACAATTAATAATGTCAAAAGGAGGGTGAATAATCAAAAGGAAATTGACATTTCGAAGTTGACCCAGAAAACTGCCCAGATTCATCCACCATATTGACGTGTGAATTCATAATTGAAGAATGCCGAATCCGGAGGAGTCGTAGCAGAGAAATATCTTTGTAATTATGTTCTCTATGATCTATAAAACTTTAAGGAAATTTTTCATAGCAGTTTGGATGTTATGGTTGAAATGGTGGGGCGGCTTTATGTGCATTAATGTCGGGTCCACCATTCGAATATCAACTTTAGATCCCTTTATCATCATGAAAACATCAGAATTAACTCCAGACATAGTTCAATAAAATAATCCTCATATTATATATTTCTACTATATAAATTTTAGATTCATTGGGATTGGTTTTTGGGTCCCACATTTGTTTGATGGGCCTTAGGCTTATTATGCCTTTTCCAGCAATTTTCTGCATTCAAGGGAAAAAATCTCCATCTTCCCTTGTGATTCGTCCATCAGACCTAAAAAAATGTTTAAAATAATTTTTTGAATCATATACCAAAATATCAAATTAAAATGATGTATATTGTAATTTACACAATCAAATTATTGAGTAGGCCCAAATTGACAATTTATGCATGAATTGCACAATGATGGGAAATGAAGTTCAATTTCTGAGTTGGACTAAAATTGATGTTTATGCACTTTTAAACAAATTAATATTAAGATCGTAAAAATGAATATTAGAAAATTTAAGTGACTAATCACACCCCCAATTTGAGTTTTTCTAGTCTCGAGAAAAATATATTACAAATATGAAATAAAATCCACTTTTCTAAAATCATTTTAATACACATTACTTACCCAAATATCTCATACCAAAAAAATTATGAAACCCATCAAAATAATTTAAAACAAGCTAGGTCCACAAGCATATCCCAAGCCCAAGCCCATTCCTTTGTTCAAATTCATCGCCACATTTCATCCAATTCTTATTAAGCATGACAAAGTGTTGTGCATCACAAAAGATATGGGGCCCATTTTGTTGTTCAAGGGGAAAAAATGGAAGCGTTAGGTGGGAATCAAATTGAACCTTAATATGAGTATCCAATTTTTTTTATTTTTTTTTATTTTTTTAACCACAATAGATATGAAAAGACTAAATCTGGGCAAGAAAATTATGGAGTCATGATCCCCAAGTGTCGGACGCCACACATATTGTCAATTCCATGATCTAAAATAGAGATATAAATCCTAACTATGGGCAAGACAACTATGGAGTCATGATCCCCAAGTTCCGGACAACAAACATTTGGAAAAAACATTACTCTATGTGATCATTATTTTATTCAATTTTTTGGTTGTTTTTTTATACTCTAATTAAACTAAACGTGACCCCAAAACCCTATTCTATAATGAAAGGGACCCAAGAACTCAAATTCACACACATGATTAGTAGATGTTCATTGTGGCATTTTTATTAAGAGGATGAAAATGTAAACTCTGAAAAATCACATTGGACAACCACACTTTCCAAAAACTATGCTCATGAACATAAACTTGCATTAAAATCAGAATCAAGGCATACAAAATTATTTTATATCCTATTTCAGAGTTTGCAATGTGTGTTATCATATTCAAGGATAATTGAATTTTTTTTCATTCATGTTTTTATTAACAAAAAAATCATTTTTTATCTCCCCTGAACTTAGAATAACACTGTCCCTAGTGTTTAAAGAAAACATAGAAGGGGGTATGGGGGAGTTGTTCAAAGAAGAAATTTGAAATGATAATCATGCAATGAAGTCACCTGGTGGTTCATGATGACAACGCATGCCATAGTCTCCCTTCAATCCTTGATTTTATTCTTAGTGGCTTGGATGGTTGTGAATAGATTTTCCTTATGACTTACGACATGATCTTTTATTTTTTTAACCTATAAAAACATAAAAATAAAACAAAACAAAATAAACTGATGATATATTGTTTTCTTTATATTTTTTGGGTAAGGTATTACTCAGAGATTACACCACGTGACACGGGTGAATATGGAACTCCCCTTTCATACCCATCCTTACTCATAAAAGAAGAACATGTCAATAGATTATGGTAATTTTTTAATGATAAAAAATTATTGAAAATGATTGGAAACATAAAAACCATGGGTTTCCTCCCAAGCAGCGCTTTTGTTTAACGTCATTAGCTTGACTTGAAACCCCAAAATTATCCAATTCCCACTTTCAAAATTTCTAGGACCCCATTTTTATCCACCTCAACAAGATTTAGATTAAGTCTTTTTTTATAATTTTTTCCATGTGAAATCTCATGCTTAACAATGAGTGTGAAAGTCCAAGGAACTTCAGTAATGGTTGATTCAGTTTCATTTGGAGTATTTCCTAAGATTTCAAGGTTCATTCCTACTTTGTGAGATTCTTGATGAAAATGGATGATTATTTAATGTTCTAGGTTTTCATAAATAGAGGGATTATTGAGTGGGGAAAGAAGGATTATAATGTTGAGTTCAGTTTCATTGAATTTTTCCAAAGATGAATGGAAATTCGAATCCAAATTTTTTTCTTCTACAAAACATTTTAAAAGAATTTGGTCCTTTTTAAAAAATGATTCATCCCTAAAATTTTCCATTTGAATTTGATGAGTGGGTATGGACTCACTATTCGTTATATCTCCTAATGGTTCAATGATTGGTGATTCTAAAAAAATGTTATTGGAGTAATATTCTGAACACTCAATCCATGAAGACAAATTTTCCCCTTGTGAATACAAAAAATTAATTTCCTCTAGATTTAAATACCCTTAAACATTTTCTTGATCTTTTTCAGTTATCCCATATCCAAAGGTTAGTTCTTTTTTCAATTCATGGGATGTTTTTGGGATAAAAGATTCATCTATCAATGATGAGGAAAGAACATCTTGAGTGGGAACGTGTTCCTCAAAAGTCTTAAAGCTTTGTAATTCTAATATTAAAGATGAAACTTATGAATTAATTTTATCCATTTGTTCACACAATTTCTCAAGAATTGTTTCTGGATAATGGTTGATATATGTTTTTAAATCATGAATTTCCTCATTATTTATCTTTTCAATCATTCTTGATAGGTATTGAAATTGATCTTTTAAACATTCATCATCCCATTAATTGTACATCTCATATGGTGTAGTGTATTCAATTAAGTTTTGGTCAATGAAATTCCCTAGGTGTGGTGATTCAAAATATTTATTTTCCAGTTGATTATAGCCTTGGTATATTTAATGATAATCTATTGGAGTTGATTGAAAGTTGTTTTTGGGATTCATTGGACACGCAGAAACAGAAAGGGGAAAAGAGAAGATAAATTAGGGTGAGAATAGAGAATTTTGTATGAGAAAATAAGATGAGTGTCTAAGGTACTTACTTGGTCCCTGACAATGGGGCAAAAAAACTTTTGCGCCCAAATTTTCCCTACCAGTAAAAGCAGTCGTTGAAGTATAAGTAGGGATCAAATCCATAGGGACCGAAGAAGAAACCTTGAGATACTAAGATTAGATATGGGATTGGCTATGCGGTGGCCAACTTTGGATTGAATTTATTTGAAGAAATATTGATTTAATTTAAAGAACAAAACAAATAAAATTATTTTAATTAAAACAACTAATTAAGGTGATTCGATCCTAGGTTGTCTCTTGGGCTTTATTGTATGTATTTGTTTTTCATTTGATTTTTTGTTCATCGGTTCAAGAGGTATCCATTAAATAAAATAATCCCTCAGTATCATTATTCAATTTAATCCATACAAAATATCAAGGCTAATCAACAATTCACTTAGATGATCAATTAAATGAGCACTCCAAGGAATTGGATCTTACTAGCACTCAAAATGTGTCGTCGTTAAAGTCGGTGAAGACAAAGAAGAACATAAATCAAAGAAAGGAACTCTTAAAATAAAGAACAAATTTAAGAATTTAATAACATCAAATAACATTCAATCTATCCCATGAAACTCCCTGGGATAAAACAATAAAAGTTTATCCCTCCATTGATGCTATTATAACAATGGAAATGGGTATTTGACTTAAAGAAGAGGGATTGAAGAATAAAAACATTAATCAAAATGAACACTCCACTGTTCTGTGATGAATTCACAAGTGCGGGTGTAATGAAATTCACACATCGATTCAATGGTATCAACGTGTGATGAAAAGTAAAATAAAAAGTGAAGCAGAATAAATTTTATTAAAATACTAAACGTGAATGAAAAACATACATTAAAGAAATTGACGATGCCATTACAAAACGAAAGCAGGAAATTACTGTTGAAAGAAAAACATGGATTCAAAGAAAAATGTTAGATGATAATTACATTCAACACCAGCTCATTATATAGGAATACTAGGATCCTTAGATCCTACCCCCCCACCCACAATCAATTCACCCCCAAAAATTAATAGATTCAAAAGGAGGGTGAATAATTAAAAGAAAATTGACGTTTTAAAGTTGACTCGGAAAACTGTACAGATTCGTCCACCATATTGATGTGTGAATTCATAATTGAATAAGGCTGAATCCGGAAGGGTCATAGAAGTGAAATATATGTTTTCATATTCCCACTATGAGCTATAAAACGTTCAGGAAATTTGGCTCATCCGAATGGATGTTATGGTCAAAATGGTGGGACGGCTTTATGTGCATTAATGTCGGGTCCACCATTTAAATCTCAACTTCAGATCCCTTTATCATCATGAAAACATCAAAATTAGCTCCGGCCACAGTTTAATAAAATGTTCATAATTTATTTATCTTTCAACTGTATAAATTTTAGCTTTACTGGGCTTGGTTTGTGGGACCCACATTTTTTTATGGGCCTTAGGCCCATTATGATTTTTTCCAGCAAGTTTCTGCATTCAGGTGAAAAAATCTCCATCTTCCCTTGTGATTAATCCATGATACCTAAAATAAAAAATGTTCCAAATGACGTGATGAATCATATAAAAAAAATATAAAATTAAAATGACTAATATTGTAATTTACAGAAGAAAATTATTGAGTGGGACCAAATTGACACTTTAATCATGAATTGCTCAATGATGGGAAATGAAGTTCAATTATTGAGTTGGACTAAAATTGATGTTTATAAACTTGTAAACACATTAATATTAAGATCTTAACAATGAATATTATCAAATTTCAGGGACTAATCATCTTTCCTCCCATAACCAACCCCAACATAAAGATGTTTGAACCACCTTGTAATGACATATACTCTTTTCCTGAAAGGACATTCCATGATTATGAGCCCTCGACAATAGTGCAACCGAATATGTAACCTCATGTTGTTATGGGTCATCCCTAGCATGACTTCCCCATCCCGTATTCACAAACACATGATTATGGGTTATGAAATATATAACCCATATTCTAACTATCTAGATGAACCAAACATCCCCAGTATTTCCAAATCAACCAGTAATATTGATTTAAACTTCCTTGATCCATAGAAAAGTGTAGAGAAACATCTGTTTGTTAATTCCATTGATACAAAAGGCCCTTTATCCCCTAATAGTGGTACCCCCACCTTCCTGGAAAGGAATTTTTATCCTCTTGTTCCTTAGAAGAAACATGTAAGAACCAAACACCCTAGAGTGTTTTGGGTAATCATGGAATGTCTGCAGCATATTCCATGATCACTGATCATGTTCGAGCTAAAGTCCTTAAACAAATATAGTATAAGGTCTAGGATAAAATACAATAAACTAGATCAATATATGGTCTGACAAAAAAACCATAAACTACATCAATATAAGCTCTACGAAAAAATAACGTAAACTACACTTATAAAATCTATTAAAGAAAATACCATAAACTACATTCATAAAAGTTCTTAGTAAAAATAACCTAAATAAAAACAACAGAAGGATGAAAATAATATCGCCTAAACTACAATCATATATTTTATAAGCTAAACGACCCAAAAATAAAGGGATAAAAATTTAGGGAAAAAATACCAAAAACTACATCATAAATACAATTTTTCTTACAATAATGGAAAATAATGTAAGGAATATCATATTTCCAATATAGAAACAATGGATTTCTCTCCATGAATAGTGTATTTGGAAAGGGATGATTTAATCTATCTCTAGATCATATATTCTAAAAAATTATCCTTAAAAATTGTCTTAGGATATGTAGAGACCCGAAACATGACATACATGGACATTACATTACTTTGGTGGAATAATTAGTACATAACAAAAATAGACACACAAGGACCGTAATAGTTTAGTGTTTTTGGAAACTAGAAATATAATCTTCTAATCGTGGTGAAAGATCTTCAACATCTCACATAATGATCTTCCCCCTTTTTTACCTAAAACCTTTCTTTATATCCTGGGTAAAAGAAAACATAAAAGGGGTGAGCTCAAATACCCAGTAAAGGTAAACATAGAGAACATAAAACTATCCATAAACATTTGAATTCTAAAACTTGATCATAAAATCTAAAGATAAAAATCTTGAGCAAAGACATGAATCTTGGAAGTACGTAAGGAATATATCATAAAGTAAAATCAATCATGATAAAATAGCATGGAAATAAAACATGTAATTGTGGAATCCATTAAGAACATGTAATGAATTACATAGTAGCCAAGGCATTGCTTCCAAGACCATCTTAGTGGACAATGTTCCTTTCTGAATCGAGTTCACTCCTCGTTTCAGTCCTGTAACACTGAACCGGATTAACATACCGTTCAAGCCATGTCTATCACATAAGATATAAATCTTTACCCAATGCATTGGAGAGAAATATAGGTCCCACCCATCTAATAGTTAAATGATTCTTACTTGTGCCGAAAAATAAACTTAAAACATTCATCATAACCCAAAGAATAACATGGGTTTCATACACATCGTCCCATCATAACATAATCCATATAAAAAAATGGATATAATTTCATCATAAGAGAAATTAAACCATGTAAATCATAGAGACATTATACTTGAAACATACACATACAAACTAATTTCATTATAGATGGAAAATTGTTTTGATAAAACACTTGAAATGAATTATTGAGGAAAATATCCTTTCTTCTTCAAAATCATTTTCATTTCACAAAATGCCATGCAATTTTAAAAGAAAATGGTTTTGTTGAAAATAATCATGTAATCTTGTATAAGAATATTCATGAAAATGAGGCGTTATGAAACCGTAAAAATCCGTTCATGCCGTATAAGTCAAAAATAATATTCTCCTCGTACTTTTGTCGGAAAAGTCAAAAAGTACCTCTTATGGTAAACAAAAGAAAGATTCATTCCATACGATGTGGTAAAAGTAAGAAAAGGGTAAAAAGTGTCTTAAACATACATGGAAGGAATGTAAAAATTTTATGAAAGCATTTTGAGAGCATATGGACATGGATAATAAACATAACCCCCAGTAAATACTTACGAGTAAATAACCTCGGATAAGAATGAGATTGGAATAATTATCCCTTACCTTAGGTCCGATATGCTTTTTATGGATCCGAACCTCCTGTATATTGATTTAAATAATGTCATTGACTTATTACAGAAATATATTTATTGATAGGATATCATATATGGTTCACTTATGACTTTATATTACCCTTTCTTTTGTATGTTCCATGTTAAAGAAGCATTTTGGGTAAAATAGTCTTATTTATCATACATGTTTGGACTTGTTGTTCTTGATATTATTACTTATATCCTGATTTACTTAATTACAGAATTTAAAACATGATTTATATGTAATATAAATTCAGAATATACATATATATATATCATAGATGGAAGGAAATACACTGTTCATGGATACGGTAGGCCGTACGTACGTATGAACGTTGTTTTCGTTTCCTTATTGAATTGAATGGAATGAAGTAGATGACATACATTTATATAAATAAATCCAGTATCATTATTATTTCATATATTACATTATTACTTATTATATATATTTTATAATCATTCATAAATGGTTAACTTGGAGAATTAATCTCATCGCGTCGTGGAGACGGTAGTCCTTACATACGGACGAGCGATGATACCATTTCCATGACCATGGAATTGTATTGGAGTGTATGTATACTATTTCAGAATCAATATAACTTTACAATAATAATATATAGTAATTATTTACACCATTATACCCATCCAAGTAAGGTGGTGGTGGAAAATATATTACACCACGGCGTGGAGACGGTATTCCATACGTACGCACGTGCGGTGATTTCATTTTTCGTAAGATAGATATATAATGAAATAGGATTGTTTCATACTTATAATAAAATATCAGTATATTAGTGATACTGATTTTATTACTTAATAATTAAACAACTAAAGAATAAGAAGTGGAAGATAACATAAAGTTGAAAGAATCGGTAATGGACATTACCTCTTCTTTGAAGCGCCTCTTTGAGGCCTCCTCTTAGGGCACTAAAAGTGGTCTTTGAAGAAGAACAGAACCACTAGGATGTTTCTATGGAAGTGTAGAAGATAATTTGGCAGGGTTTTGCCGAGAATGAAGTCTCAATGTGGTGTGAGGAAGAGAGGGAGGAGGTGCCCTTTTATAAGGGAGGAGAGGGGAACCTTTGAAAAAACTAAAAATATTATTCTATTATAAAGTCATATTCGGTTTTTAATAGCTAAAAATTGATTTATTTCAAAGATAAGGTGGGTATGGGTCGAAAACCTCTCATAAAATAGAATTTAGACAAGTTTAGGTATCTATTTTAACCTTATCATTTAGATTTAAGCTTAAGTTAAATAGTTTTACTTTTACCGTGTCTTCTTGTTTTCTTACACTCTAAGGTTAATAAACGTACTATAATAAGCAAAAAGAACCCCAAGTTGTTTATTATTAATATATATAACCTTAAATAATTTATTGGGCCTAACCGTAGATTTTTAGGAATAAAATAAAAATTAATAATATAATATTTGTTTTAAAAAAACTATTTTAGGTCAATTTTGACATTATTTGGTAATTGATTTTTTTGAAAATCATAACAGAATTATTAGTTCAAAAAAATTTAATTAAATCAAAACTAACATGTCATATTAACCTAGAAAATTAGTGAAATTTATAAAAAGTCTCAAATTACTTTTATTTTGGTATTTATAACATCAATTATGTCAATATTTCATTAGTAAGATAATTACTGGATCATCTTTGTGTCATAAATAAGTTAAATTATTTAATATCTAAAAATTATAAATAAAATACCATTATTTAGGAAATTGTTTTATCTTTCTAATGAATATTTATAGTAAAATTTATCTTATTTATATCCCTATATTAAATATTATTTACTTATTAAACATTGTTTTTAACTATTTTAACCCTTCTTTAAATAAATTAATATTAAATGTCATAATCTAATCCAAGTGGGCCTAAATGGTCATATTTTATTACAAAGGTTGTTTTTGTTTTAATTCGACTTATCCAACATAATTAGGACATGTTTTAGGGTAATAATAATATCATTTTTACCCTTAATTATCCTATTTACTTTTAACCGTGGTAAATAAAAGTAAAAGTTACTATTCACCAAAAAAGTATTTTCATCTCATTGAACCACATTTTAGTCCTTGATATTAACCATGCCTCTCGATTTTTTGAAATTCAATTCACAGAAGTGGTAAAATTTAATTTAAATTAAAAATGTCAGTTTTTTAACTACCACTATGTGGTTTCACTATTCATCGAAAATTGATATTTTTCAGAAAAAATACCAAAAAATAAGCCTAAGAATTATTTTATATTCTGAATTCAAAATTGATGTCTATTTTGTGAAATTAAAAAAATGGAAGTGTAATTAATTAATTTTAAAATTAATTCCCGCTATCAAAACAAATAGCATGTCTTTTAGAAACAAAAAATATCAAAAGATTGATACTTGTTTATATCCAATTTCAAGGTGAAACTAATTCCAATGAACAAAATTGGATTAAATGGTAAAAATATATTCTAATTACACTTTAAAACCAATTAAACAGATAATCTAACCATATAAATTATTGCGTGAAAAAATGTTGTTTTTAATGAAAATATAGCGTGTTTTTACAATTCATTAAAAAATTAAAGTTATCAGAATAACATGAAAATTTTATCCAAAGTAAATTTTTATATCCTGATTCCAAATATGAATATTATTTTGTCAAATTGAACTTTTAGACATGTCAAATACAAGATTTAAGGTGGGTGCGTCATCAAAAGGCAGGAAAACTGCAATTTTCAGAAAATCCATATTTTACACGAAAAATTTATTTTGTTCTTATACCATGTTCTAGAAAATGTGTAAGATGAATAATAATGTTATAAAATTCAAAATTTAGTTACTAATATTCATAATGTCTTGTTCATAATAATATTATAATAATATATCATTGTTTAGTAAAACCCGGTATTGCGTATAACACATGCTATCGAGGAAGGTCTTGATTGCGTGTAATGCAAGCCAAGTTAGTGTTGCGTGTAGTGCACAACTCCTTTGTTTTTGCGTATAAAAAAATACATTTAATATATATATATATATACTCAATGTTTCGTAGAATAACTACTATCAAAGAAACATGAAATTGTGTGTTACACGATCCAGGATTAGTGTTGCGTATACTGCAAGCTAATACGGGGTTGCGTATAGTGCAAGATAATCTTTTGTAGTGTCCAATAGAAGATATGAAAGAAATTAAAATGAATATATCTTATAAAATCTCGGGTTGTTACATTCTACCCCCATAAAATGAATTTCGCCCTCGAAATTCGTCGGGGTTATAAATCGTTTACTGTTTATAGAAACCCATATCGTAAAAAGGAATACTATAACTAAACTATGGAATGTAATGATTACCCAAAGAAACTAATCACTGGGTTTCCATATAGGAGAACATAGGTGAAAATATGGATATGGAAGAAAAATCTAACCATCAAGTTCTGATGGAGAGTGGTAGAGAACATGGCTATGAAAAAGCCATCAATCACAAAGCAATAGATTTGTGATGATCTAAGGTACCATTTAATTCATCGGATATAAGGGAAGTAGGACTACATTTATGGTTTTCAAGATCATTTTCATAATGTTGATGAAATTGGAATTAGAAGATATACTTTTGTGATTTTGGTACAGTCTCACTGTTGGTCTTTCTTTGGACAATTTCCACTTCAACTCTTAAAGAAATGAAGTTGAATTTGTCATTCGTGAAGTGTTAGCAGATCATGTGATAGAATGATTGGTCATTCCATCTATCTCAAAAAAGGTTATAAAAGTTATCAAAAATACATAAGTCCATCTATAGTGAGATTAATCATATATGGTTCCTAAAATGGACTTGTACTTCATATATTATACTGGTTAATATAATAAAATTAGTTTTTACTAAACATGGACTTCATGTAGGCCAGTGGTAGATGATAAAGGCCAGTCGCACTTCGGTTGTGGGATCGATTCCCATAGCCTTGTCTGACACGATGGGATGTCGCCCATCCTGCAGGTTTTCCGTTTTCTAAAACTACATTACTGTAACATCCCATCAATAATATCAAAAAAAAGTTCTGTCCTTAAACAATAATAACTTATGTCCAACGTAATCTATTCCTATATTTAGGATTATTTAAAATACTTCGGTCCAAGATCATAGTATAAAGAAAATTATTACTTGAAATGTCACATAACAATCACATGAATGCCATCATTTATCCCCCATATATCATAAGATATATCTTATTGGTCAAATTACCAACATTCGAAGTCCTTAATCATGTATTCTCTTGAAAAATGAATACCCATTGGACGTTAGTGAAAACATGAGTGATGTCAAAAGTTAACTCTTTCCACATACCAAAACCCCATAATTATATATACTCAAACCATGATATAACTATTTCCTTATATCAATCATGAGAACATGAATACTATCAAACATTTTCTTTTCTACTTATCCCTTCATTATGCGCATATCATCTACTTTCCAAAAATATCTGAATAACCTTTCGTGGTTACTGGTATAATTATTCATACACTTTCAAAACATAAGGAAAGACAACAGTGTAACAATCCATAGATGTCTCTTTATTCCATAGTAACATGAGATTACTTATACAACATTACACTTGATAAACATGTAATCATTCCACTACCTTCTTAAACCATTGATCAAGCTTCAACAATTCTTTCATATCACATATCATTTATAGTCCATCCATCACCATCAACATAAATACTACCCATACGACCATACTTATTCTCTTCATGAGACTTTCCCTTTGGGCATTGGTTTTCATAATTCCGTACATTCCACATTTAAAACATTTAACCATTGTTGATGTCGTAGCAATACCATTATCCTCATCCATGGTGTTAACTAAACCTTTTCCTTTGCACTTACTAGCTTTGTGTCCTTCTTTTCCACACCCAAAGCATCTTCCAGTTCCTTTGAAACATTTTCCTTGATGCCTCTTCTATCATGATTTACATAAGGGAAATTGAGCTTTCTTTCCTCTATGATCATCATGAAACTCCGACATTCTCTTATTAGCCAAGTCCGGAAACTTACCAAATTTGAGTTTATTATTCATATTATGAGAATGCGGATTCGGCATAATAATGATGTTTGGAATTCCAAATCCCATATCATTTGGTTTCTCATGAAGAATATCATTCCATTGTCTATCATATCCGCCATTATTGTGAATCATCTTGTTTCCAGCCATTTTCTAAAACCCAAAAAGAATAGTGTGAGAGGAAAAAATCATAATAAAGGGGGTGTAACTTCAATATCTGACATGTTAGGTTTAATCTAATATCGTTACCGTAATTCTAGGACTATAACCTATACTTATACATAACCTCAGGGACATCCCTAGACATACCTTATAAATATCTATAGGGATATCACTATAGTTCTCGCATCCTAGTTTCCAAAGGTTGACTAAACCTTTCCTCTGATACCAACTGTAGAGACCTAAATCTTGATGTACATGGACATTACATTACTTTTTCGTAATACTTAGTACATAACAAAAATATACACACAAGGACCGTAATAGTTTAGTGTCATTTGAAACTTGGAATATAATCTTCTAATCGTGGTGAAAGATCTTCAACAACTCCCATAAAGATCATCCCCCTTTTTTTACCTAAAAACTTTCTTTATATCCTGGGGAAAAGAAAACATAAAAGGGGTGAGCTCAAATGCCCAGTAAGGGTAAACATAGAGAACATATAAAAATCCATAAACATTTCAATGCAAAAACTCGAACATAAAATCTAAAAATCAAAATGTTGAGAAAAGTCTTGAATCCTGGAAGTACGTAAGGAATACATCATAAGGGAACGTCAATCATGATAAAATAGAATAGGAATAAAACATGTAATTGTGGCATACATTAAGCACATATAATTATTTCCATAGTATCCAAGGTATTTCTCCCAAGACCATCTTAGTGGACAAATTCCCTTTCTGAATCAAGTTCACTCCTCGTTTCAGTCCTATAACAATGAACCTGATTAACTTACCGTTCCAGCCATGTCTATCTCAAGAGATATAAATCTTTACACAATTAATTGGACGGATATATAGGTTCCACCCATCTCATAGTGAAATCATTTTTACTTGTGCCACAAAATAAACTTAAAACATTCATCATAACCCAAAGAATAAAATGGGTTTCATAAACATCTTCCCATCATAACATAATCTATATAAAACAAATTGATATAATTTCATCATAAGAGAAATAAAACCATGTAAATCATAGAGACATTATAATTTAATCATAAACATATGAAATAATGTCATCTTAGATGGAAAATGGTTTTGAAAAAACTCTTGAAATGAATTTTTTAGAAAATATCCTTTCTTCTTCAAAATCATTTTCTTTTCACAAAATGCCATTAAATTTTAATAGAAAATAGTTTTGTTGAAAATAATCATGAAATATTGTGTAGGAAGATTCATAAAAATGAGGTGTTATTAAACCGTAAAAATCCGTTCATTCCGTATAAGTTAAAAATAATATTCTCCTCGTACTTTTGTCAGAAAAGTCAAAAAAGTACCTCGTATTGTAAACAAAAGAAAGATTCCTTCCATACGATGTGGTAAAAGTAAGAAAAGGGTTAAAATGTCTTAAACATACGTGGAAGGAAAGTAAACATTTTATGAAATCATTTTGAGTGCATATGGACATGGATAATAAACATAACCCCTAGTAAGTACTTACGAGTAAACAATCTGAGATAAGAATGAGATTGGAATACTTATCCCTTACCTTAGGTCCGATATGCTTCGTATGGATCCGAACCTAATGTATATTGATTTAAATAATGTAATTGACTTATTACAGAATTATATTCATTGTTATGATATCATATATTGTTCACTTATGACTTAATATTACCTGTTCTTTTGTAAGTTACATGTTAAAGCAGTGTTTTGGGTAAAATAGTTTTATTTATCGTACATGTTCGAACTTGTTGTTCATGATATTATTACTTATATCATGATTTACTTAATTACAGAATGTAAAAAATGATTTATATGTAATATAAATTCATAATATAAATATATATATGATAGATGGAATGAAATACACAGTTCATGGATACGGTAGGCCGTACGTACGAATGAACGCTATTTTCGTTTCCTTATTGAATTGAATGGAATTAAGTAGATGACATACATATATATACATAAATCCAGTTTCATTATTATGTCATATATTTCATGATTACTTATTATATATACTTTATAATCTTTCATTAATGTTTAACAAGGAGAATGAATCTCATCGCGTCGTGGAGACGGTAGTCCGTACGTACGCACGAGCGATGATACCAATCCCATGATCGTGGAATTGTATTAGAGTGTATGTATACTATTTTATAATCAATATCACTTTACAATAATCATATATAGTAATTATTTACACCATTATACCCATCCAAGTAAGGTGGTGGTGGAAAATAGATTTCACCATAGCGTGGAGACGGTATTCTGTACGTACGCACACGCGGTGATTTCATTTTCCGTAGGATGGATAGATGGTGAAATAGGGTTGTTTCATACTTATAATAACATATAATTATATTATTGATACCTATTTTATTACTTTATAATGAAACAACTAATGAAGAATAAGTGGAAGAAGAAATAAAGTTGAAGGAATCAGTAACGGACATTACCTCTTCTTTGAAGCGCCTCTTTGAGACCTCCTCTTAGGGAAATAAAATTGGACTTTGAAAAAGACCATTTCCTCTAGGATGTTTCTATGGAATTGAAGAAGATAATTTGGTAGGGTTTGGATGAGAATGAAAGCTCAAAGTGGTGTGAGGAAGAGAGGGAGGAGGTTCCCTTTTATAAGGGAGGAGAGGGGCACCTTTGGAAAAACCAAAAATATTATTTTATTATAAATTCATATTCGGTTTTTAATATCTCCAAATTGATTTATTTCAAAGATAAGGTGGGATGGTTTGAAATAATCTCATCCAATAGAATTTAGAAAAGTTTAGGTTTCTATTTTAACCTTATCATTTAGATTTAACCTTAAGTTAAATAGTTTTACTTTTACTGTGTCTTATTGTTTTCTTACCCTATAAGGTTAGTAAACATACTACTACAAGACAAACGAACCCCAAGTTTTTTATAATTAATATATATAACCTTATATAATTCATTTGGCCGAACATTAGATTTTTAGGATTAAAATTACAATTAATAATATAATATTTGTTTTAAAAAAACTATTTTATGTCAATTTTGACACTATTTGGTAATTGATTTTTGTGAAAATCATAACAGAAAGATCAGTTCAAAAAATAGTTAATTTAATCAAAAATAACATGTCATATTTACCTATAAAATTAGGGAAATTCATAAAAAGACTCAAATTACATTTATTTGCGTATTTATAACATCAATTATGTCAATATTTCATTAATAAGATAATTATTGCATCATCTTAGTGTCATAAATAAGTTAAATTATTTAATCTCTAAAAATTATAAATAAAATACCATTATGTAGGAAATAGTTTTATCTTTCTAATAAATATTTATAATCTAATTTATCTTATTTATAACCCCATATTAAAAATGATTTACTTTTTAAACATTGATTTTAACTATTTTAACCCTTCTTTAAATAAATTAATATTAAATGGCCTAATCTAATCCAGGTGGGTCTAAATGGTCATATTTTATTCCTAAGGTTGTTTTTGGATGAATTAAACTTATCCAATAGAACTAGGATATGTTTTAAGGTAAAAATAAGATAATTTTTACCCTTAGTTATCCTATTTACTTTTAACCGTGGTAAATAAAAGTAAAAAGTTACTATTCCCCCAAAAATTATTTTCATCTCATTAAACCACATTTTAGTCCTTTATATTAACTTTTTCTCTCATATTTTTGAAATTCAATCCATAGAATTGGTAAAATTTAATTTAAATTAAAAAAAGTCAGTTTTTTAACTACCACTATGTGGTTTCACTATTCATCGAAAATTGAAGTTTTTCAGAAAAAATACCAAAAATTCAGCCTAAGAATTATTTGATATTCTGAATCCAAAATTGATGTATGTTTTTCAAAATTCAAAAAAAATAAGTGGAATTAATTAATTTTAAAATTAATTTCCGCTATCAAAACGAATTGCGTGTTTTTAAGAAACAAAAACTATCAAAAGATTGATACTTGTTTATATCCAATTTCAAAGTGAAATTAATTTCAATGAACAACATTGGATTAAATGGTAAAAATATATTCTAATTAAAATTTAAAACCAATTAAAAAGATATTATAACCATATAAATTATTGCGATAAAAAAATTGTTTTTAATTAAAATATAGCGTGTTTTTACTATTCATTAAAAAATGAATGTTATCAGAATAATATGAAAAATTTATCCAAAGTAAATTTTTATAACCTGATTCCAAAGAAGAATTTTATTTTGTCAAATTGAACTTATAGACATGTCAAATACAATATTTAAGGTGGGTGCGCCATTAAAAGGCGGGAAAACTGCAATTTTCGAAAAATACATATTTTACACGATAAATTTCTTTTGTTCTTCTAACACGTTCTAGAAAATGTGTAAGATGAATAATAATGTTATAATATTCAAAATTTATTTACTACTATTAATAACGTCTAGTTCATAATAATATTATAATAATATATCGGTGTTTAGTAAAACATGATATTGCGTACAACACACGCTATCGAGGAAGGTCGTGATTGTGTGTAATGCAAGCCAAGTCAGGATTGCGTGTAGTGCATGACTCCTTTTTTGTTGCGTATAGAAAAAATACATTGAATATATATATATATATACTCAATGTTTCGAAGAATAACTACTATCAAACAGACATGAAATTGTGTGTAACACGATCAAAGATTAGTGTTCGTATACTGCAAGCTAATACGGGGTTGCGTATAGTGAAAGATAATTTTGGTGTAGTGTACATCAAAAGATATGAAAGAAATTAAAACGAATATATCTTATAAAATCTCGGTTTGTTACATGATAACTAGAGATGACATATTTTTAAAGAATATTATATTTATTAGAATTCATCAGCACCTCTTGAAACGTTTTTTAGGATGTAGGAATTCTTATCCAAGAATTGAGTTTCACATTATGTTACTCAAATCATGAATATCACATGTGATTCATATAATATTATATCAATGAATATTCAGGGACTTTATTAATGAAATAAAACTATAAAACAACATATAATGTATAGATTATCTATTCACTGAAAATATACAACATGAAGAATATCCACTACTCGAGTCTTCACCATGAACAAATGATATAATGCATAGTTCAAAAACTATGAATTTTTTTTTTGGAATTCACTCATAAGAATCCATTAACTCTTCATTCATATTGTCCAATGAGGTAATGAAATAGAATAATTGGTCAAAATACTCAGTTTCTCATCATACAACCCACTGCAACTCCTCATCAATAATAGTGTATTTAAGCCTATATTTATTTTCCACATGAAGAAGTCAATATTCCAATAGAAATAGATCTTTGATATCTAGAGTTCATGATGAAACTGGGATGTATAATCTTGATGAAAACTGGTCTCATAATAAATAAAACATATCATAGATTTGAAATTGTTAGTTTTGATCTTCTTGGTGTTGATCACATTTCATCGGCATACTGCCTCCAGCACAAGTAGGAAACATAATTTATAGCCTTATCCATGTTTTTTTAATAAGGTAGAGGCATCAATATCCACCACACTCAAATAGAGGTCCCTATTCTATTCTTTTATGTAGATCACCTTCTTTATCTAGTAATAAAGGGTGGAATAATAGAAACTCTTGTAACCAATGGTGGGGAACAAAAATAAAACATGAACCCATAAAACCTTCATCTCATCCAAGAGGGTCTTCGCAACTAAGGCTGAAAGACATCTCAACCTATTTTAAAGCATCTACTGATATAATGATGCTGACCTCATGCCTTATTCCAAGCCCATTTTGGGAGTATCTGTATATTCCAGGACCAAGTCACTAAGAGAATGAGTTGTACTCATAGTCTTTGATTACAAGGGATGATAACCAACCTCTACATTGGTTGAAACAGTTGGAGGAACCCCCAAGGGAATACAGACTAGAGCCTCCAAACATCATGGTGAAGACATTGTGGATAAGGGAATCATGTGTTATCTGTAAAATGATAAATGATACGATATCACTTTATAATATAATGATTTTTATGAGGTTAGAATCATTTTTTTCGCAGTCATGTGATTGGTGACATCCACTTCCCCCGACATCATCCTCGGGTAAAGAAGAGACTTCATCTTATAATGAGAAGCTTTCTGGAACTTTCTCAATATTTTTGGAAGATGTGATTCACTCACCATCCACGACGACTATAGGATACAATGATAATGTTAGGATATATGAGACAAATATAGAAAATAACCTACCTTGAAGAAATATTATCCTTCTACAAAATCAGGTTCCATCAAATCCATCATGGTAGAATAATATCAACCAATATAAGTATCCTCTCAAAGTGTGTCCACTAGAATTTGATCAAGTGGTACGTACATTGGGACTTTTGTATTGGGAAACATGCATGATTGAGCCATAAACTATTACACCATTGATTCATGATGGTATTATCCCAACATCAATGTGTTTTCCAATGAAACAGAATGCTTTATTGAATCGTTAGAAAAAGACATGTGATCTTCAATGAATGTTCATTACGGAAGTAGAAATTTTTAGCAAATCATGATGTGTTGATAGAATAATCCAAAATAATAAAGTAATGAGGTTCCACAATAGCATGATAATTCTGGAGAAGAACATAATAATTCATACAACTTCCTTTCTTAGTCCTTTCAATGTAACACCATCTATAAGGTGTTGATGCCAAAATTTTTATTCCAGCGGTGGCAATCGTTGACCCCATATCGGCCAATCAACCCATGTATTTTTCATTATCATTATCCTAGTTGCTAGTAAACTCTTATCCCATAGTTATATCAAAGGTATAATATTCATGGTTTGGAGGGACATACCAGTTATCTACAAACTCAACTTATATTAAGAAAAACACTAATGAAATCTGTACTATTATAATGTCATCTTGAACCTTTAAAAATTATGTGAGACTAGTGTTATAAATTTGTCTATTAGATAGGTAACTTTATCACATCAACATGTAGAGTACCCCATACCCAAATCTGTGAACTAATGGTGAATATAAAAACTAAACCATAACCCATTCCAGCATTACTTTACGGTCTTGTAAAAATTCACTAGCATCGTCAAGATTTTTATGTAATGTAATAACCACATAGCGAGGAATCCAACTAGTTGAACTGTTTGGTCAACATGGGGGATAACCTACCATCCCAATTTTTTAAACATTATTTCCTCAACAGAAGGCCAACAAGCACCCGTTCTACCACAAGAGTCCTTCGTAATAAAGTACATAATATTCATAGAATCCAGCATAGAGTTGGCCTTCATAATTTAGTATCATGCCCCTTTCATGGACCATATATCTGGTCATGGAAGTATATATATTGTGAGTACATTTTTGGTCATCTTGACCAGTTTCCATGTCATAGGGGGATGCATCATTTCATTATCCTAGGTGGACCAAGGGAAAAACAACCTTTCATGCATTTTACATAACATAGGATACTAGTATATCTACTCCACATCCAAAAGGATGATATCCACATAACCTTGATTGAGTTGGAAAGTGTTCATGTCCAGAAAGCAATGACTGTACAATTCAGTTATCACAACCCTATTGAAAAATTTAAAGATATGTGATATTCTAATAGAATATAAAATTAAATGTAATTCATGTCATCATCAAATTCAAAAGAAATGTTATGAACCTTGAAGTTCAATCCCAACCCTATACCACAACTAAATCATGATCGAAGGTCCATGTTAGTAACCCACCAAATCTAATGATTATAGGAGGATTTACAAATTATTTATTAGTACATATGAACATGATCATCAGGTTTACAATTGGTTCTATTGATATTTATAGGATTGAATTCCAATATGTGAATGTCTTCATAGTCACCCTCAATGACATTATTACCTCATGGAATATATTCACCTAGTAAGTAATGGTGTTCATATAAACAAAAAAAGGGTTTAAATGATGACTACATAGAAGGAATTGGACAATAAAAAATAAGATAAAACCCATAAAGACTATAGATGTTTTTAAGAAGAAAATATTAATATTTTAACCACACTAGCATTAACATATTCTTTTAAAGTTACCAAATATCACCGTGGAATGTGGGATCCATTCCCACCACAAAGAAATTACAATAGGATACCATATATTATTCCTACCTGCTTTTATTTTTTCAAGAAGTTCTGCAAGAGCTAAAATACATCTGAACAAATTTAAATATTTTATGTTCGATAGATAAAGTTAAATATTTTCAAAACAAAGTAATAATCTAGTAGAATCAATAAAATAAATTGAATAATAAAAAATTTCAGGATTTTCCTAAACGGATTGTGAATCTCTTGACACATTAAGATCTCTCAGGTTTCACACATCCCTAGGGAGTCACAGAACTATAGTACCCATTGATGATTTGTTATCACACAACCTTGACATGGTCACATGTACAAAAAATGAGTGAAATGATCATGTGATAATGAAATCATATCCTCTGAATTCCTCATTATGATAAATTATATTCTAATCTAATGTTCTACCAATTTACAAAGCATGGTACACAGTTATATCGAGAAGGAACCTATGAGAAAGTATTCTTGTGGATGATTTGTTGGGAAATTTGATAATGATGAGGTATCACAATCAAGTCTTGCAGAATGGTCATTTGAAAAGGACACATGATAGAAATAGGGATAATAATGATCTTTTTATCCAATATTTGGATAATAAATCCACCAGATTCTCTCCTATGGGTATGGAATTCCAGGTAATTCCAAGAATCATTCGACAGACTGAACATCACCCATGATATCAGTTTTTGTTAGTGCCAACGACTCAATAAATAATTAACAATCCATAAAACTAGGCCCTTGGAGCACAAAAGACACTTCTCAGGGGGATCTATCGACACTCAAAAAATGGGAAATAAAAATTCAAAAAGTAAGAAATACCTTAATATAGGTATTATGATTCCCCCATTAAAAATGACTGCTAATGTGGCCAATGTATCACGGATCACATAAGCCTCTAAGAGAAATGTGATTTCATGGCCATCATGAGGTTACGTAAAGGGGCTAAGTGATGCACATATCTTGTGGAATCCATTTAACAAGTCCTTTTTTATTTTCAAATATGACTAGTAAAATCTGTAATTTTGAAAAGGATTCTTGGGTAGAACCCCCAAGGCATGTTACTTTTCAACTAGTGGATTCTAGAAAAAACATCCAATTGGATTTCGATAATTGGAGGAAAATATCAAAAATACCAGAAAATATTGCAGCTGTAAAGATTATAAGATGCATCACCGATGGGGAAAATGATTTTACTCAATGACATTCAAACTGACTCAAGAGTTCCAGAAGACATTGGAAAAAAAGGGAATCAAATATGGAGGATGAATGAGCCTATGGTAGACATAAAATTCATATGATTCTCCCCTACTAGTATTGTAGACACCAAAAGCACCAAAATTAGTGCCCACATTTTCATGAAAATTATACATGGATTTTCATCCCCATTTTGTGAAGGTCCTCTATTATGTGCAACTAATCACGTTCTACCCCTATGATTACTTACGTAAAAGAATATGTAATTGTCTATGAAATGATTTTTCATCTCCATTGGATTGTTTCTGGTCACACGACACATCACTAAGAGGGAGGGTGATTGTTCTCAACAACACTGAAACACCATTTCAAAATCCACAAGCTTTATAAGAAATGGAAATAAACTTGAGGTCGAGGAGGATTCCTCTAATATCTATAAAACACATTCAACACTCCATGGTTGTTCGTAGATAGATCTCACAAGACTCCATGATGAGATGGTCTAATATTATGAAGGAAAATTGATATGAGATCCCATTCTCAAAGAAATTCCCAGAATAATCTCCTAGGATCATGAGAAGGACATTAAATAGGAGTCTTAATCCTATGAATGCACCTAGAAAAGTCTAATTGACAATATGAAAGTCACTCGATATATCTGTGAGATTAAGCAAGAACACATTAATTGGAAATAATAATTAATGGAGGTGGTGATAGTATTTCCTTTCATTCACATAATGACATGTTTTAACACAATGTTATTTATGGAAGGACCTCATGAGGAATAATTGTGTCGATTCCCTTCACTCTAACATAAAGTCACATGATTCACACCAGAAAATACGAATAAAAACATGGATTGAGAGGGATATTAATCACCCAACGTAACCACAAATAGGGGTTATTCATTTAATATATAGACGCATAAACACTCAAGAGGATGTCACAGATAAGTTTATTTCACAAATGTAAAGGCTCCCAATTAGGTAAGATACAAATAAATGATTAAGATATCATTCATTTTTCATGAAAGATCTATGTTTGACCACTCATATATAATGTGAATTAATTTTTGTAGAAAAAAATAGAAACCCACTTATACCTACTAAATATCACATGATAGAAAAAAAATATAACAAAGAAAAAATATAAGGCATTCATTATATAATGTATAGATAAAGGATAACATAAACAAGGAATATAAAAACAATATATACAATGTATCTTATGAGATTTTTATGATCCATCTTGATAATGCGACACCACCAGGATATATATCCTAGATCATGTGTCTCTCCTATGGAATACAATTTGTATCACAATATGTCCCCATGAAATGTCATATATAGTCACTTGTATCCATGGAATTCCACACATTTCTAGAATAACTCTATGTGTTCTCCATCAATGCCTAACGAATTTCGTCTAGAAATTTCTCCAAGATTACACGATGACATCAGTATATGTAAAATGAGTCTCATGGTAGAACCATGGTATGTTAGCCAGCTCATGTGATTCCCTATGGTAACCCCTACCATGGTATAACAATTTTCCCCTAGACATGTCATACTAGGTCATGCAGTACCCTCCAAAGCTTATGACATTGACTACTGTGGTGCCCACATAGTGTTTATTACAGATCTCATGATGACACTAGGAATGTAAGATAGATCAGGTAAAAACATCTAAATATTTTAGCTGAGATCATGAATTAGATTCTAGAATAATCCATGTAGGTCATGTGAAGTCCTTCAGACACGTCATCTGAGGTCATGTGATGGCTTATGCGACCAGTCAGCCTGGTCCCATGGTGCCTTCCAATCAAGCCATCCTTGATCACGTAAAACCCCATAATAATTCCCTCTAAGAAATGTGACATCCCTTAGAAAAATATAATCGATTTTGTGATTTACTTAACACATTCCAAGAATAAATCCTCTCACATGTGAAATAGACAATCAAGGCTAGTCGAGTCGATGATCAATGCATGTTAGCTAGAAAAAGGCATCTAGGTAATAACAAAATCCTTATACATGATGACCTTTTTCATCATCAGAGTGTAATCTAAGATCAGTGGTATAATACTATAATTATGGATGATAAGGGAAACCTCATTGTATAGTCTGTGACCAATGAACAGTGATAACTATAATTATTACCATAAAATGGCTATGCAGGATTCCACTCAGAGGCCTGATTTTCATATCAAAAATCCCAAGGGTTTTCATAATACATAAATCTTCTATCCATTAGCAATGAGATTGATCATTTTCAATCACTTTTATTTTGAACAGAACATAGCTCACATTTTCTTAGGGAGCATCAATAATAATATCATTTTGATAATAAGAATATATAAAATATTGGGAATGTTAGAGAGAATGCCCAATATTTGGTATACAATGAGGACCCTTATTCATTCTATATTCAAAATCCATAGAATTTATTCCTAAGTACAAATCCACAACTCAAATGGGAATCCACATCAGTGAAAAGTCCCAACATGTCTCAGAAGTTTCAATAATCTTGGAAAAATCATTATCAGGGGCCGATCATTCTACATCATCCGTTAGTGGACTAATAAAACCAATCAAACTACGAGGAGTTAGATTCATTATATAATGAGGATAATAATGTGACATTCCTATGTCATGATCACCAAAATAGATAGTAATCTAGATTAGTCTAGGTCCCACCATGTTTTAGACATTTCATCCATCGATACCCAATCAATCCCATGGGGTTATAATCATTCATTAAACACCAATAGACTGAGAAATGATTGAAATATGATGAATTTGATTTCAGCCATAACCATGATACATATGATTCCTCCAAAGGACCCGAGAACTATTTGAAGCATCCCAAGGTAATACCTAGATCCTAATCCCCAAATCCATATGCACTGAGGTTGATCACTTATTATCTCGTGATTCGCAAAAACAATATAGCTCACATGGTCTAGAGGAACCACATTGAACACCTCATTGGAATAAAAATATCCAATATCCTAGGTAATTTTAGCATGCAAGCCTAGATGGGTGACACGATATTACTATCCATAATATAAATGTAATATGTATTGGGGTAAGCCCAATGGTGTGATAGAACAATGGTAACCCAGATTCTTTTTATAACAAGGGTACATAGGATGTCTCCTCAAGACTGGAGCTCAAAAATATGGTTCCCATGACCCTGCACATATATCTTCTCCACATTATTCTTCACATTATTAGTTTAGAAAACTATGTGGGTATTTATTAACATAATTAATAGCATATGTATGATTCTCCATAATTGTACAATCCTTCCCTTATAATATGAACTACCTCCCCACATGCTATAAAATTATTAAGTGATCACCTATATAGCATTAGTATTTAAAAATGAATTTGGTACTATGAAACTAATGAAAAACCATGTATAAATATAGATGTATTCAATGAGGACAAACCCATTTACTTTTTTATATAAAATTGATTTATCCTATAATCATTTTATAAGGGTAACTAGTTCTGTATCATGATTAGTAATAGTTTCTAGAACATATAATGAATCTTTTAGAGTGTCTCAAAGTTGGAAATAATTGACTCTAAATAGGTAATGATGAGTCGAATCTCAAATCCTCATGATTAATGTGAGTCTCTAAGAGTAGTTAGGTCTGGAACCAAAAATTAAAAAAAAATCATTTTTAAAGAAAACTTATACCTTGTTATGGATGACAGAATTTTTTAGATTTTCTCTTAAGAATGAAAATTTCCCCACATTAATTATTCTATAATAAATTAACCGCTCACAAACAACCATCTCGCCAAACTGAACACAACTCAATGAGGGTTTCCTGATCATCTATTCCCCATCAAAATAATGAATAGCATGCAATTATGTCATGTAATGACAATATACAAAAATGAAACAAGTGTTACATTGGAATAACATATACAAAATGCTATAAGAAAATAGAAAAATGAGAGAGGTCATCTCTTATTTCATCATGAGGAGATGCTTGGTATAGTACTCCCATTATCATATCTATAAGTAATGAAGGTAAAATAATAGTATAATGGTGCATGTCCTTATACATAAATGAAGACATTCGGCTTAATCATGTACTGAATATAGCTTGGGTAGGGTATGTAATAATCTTAGAAGGCCACCACCAACGGTGCCTAAAAATAATACAACTAATGTTGATATCAAAAAAATATGTACATTAATAAATATAAAAAATAATAAATAATGGAATATTAATTCCTCACAAGTTCTTTTAGGACAACTGGAAGACTCTACCTACTTTGGAAAAAGAAGGACTATGTCTTATATGAGTACTATTCAAATATATATATATATATATATATATATATATATATATATATTGTTACATACTATATATATGAATATTCACTGATTATGTGCATACATAAGAACTAATATATATGGATACTAAGTTCCATATGGAGGTGGGGATATCTCATGCATTCATGTCTAGTCTAACAATCTATAGGCTCAAGCAATGTGTATATGCCCTAATCCCATAGTTGATTTTATATGTCATGATCAGCACTCGAGATAGGTTGGGTGAGAAGTCAATCCCAACACACTAAACACAAGGATTTGGTGTTTCATGTACATAATAAAAATTTAATTATTTTAGTGTGAGACATCATTCTCAACAACTCGTGTAAGGGAGGGTTAAATGTCTAGCACAACAAATCCATTATCACTTTTTCACTATCCTATATCTATGGTATAATAGTAATTATAATAATAGATATAAAAAAGGATCACTTCATGTGAATTATAATTAACATCTGTAATATAAACATGTGAACCTCATTATAAAAAATTCACTTAGATAATTATATATTAGGTGGTGTGTCCCTGCCCCCCACTATAAATCATTAGAATAAAATAATTTTATTAACAAAGAAAAGATATTAAAATCATGGTGAAGACAAAACCATTGATGGTTTTCCAATACATTGAACAATTATATACACTAGATAGAATACTTTAAAATTTAATAAATACACATAGGTTGTGTTTTTATAATTAAACAATTATATATAAAGAGGTAATTTCAATCAAAACAGTGAAATTGATGGTTATATTTGAAGTAGGTATATTTTAAATATATAAAAGGTGTATATGAGAGTATAAAAATTTGTGCAAAATTATTTTCAAAGGAATTACAAATGTTAAAGAAACACAATGGTGTGAGCGACATTCCTCGCTATAGAGGTTGATATGAAAACATATCAAATTTTTGGGAAAACCACTAAACCACTTACCTTAAGGCCATTGAAAACTCATCAACTATAATTAAAATGAAATTTTAGGTTAAATGTATCAAAATTGGATACATTTTACAAGACACTAATAGTATGGTGAATGATAGTTAACCAACATAGTGTAATATAAGAGACGATAAATGTGTAATTCATTAAAGTATATTTCACAAGTTTCCACTAGATATCCAAAACATCTAACAAAAATATATTTGGATTCAGGATGAGAGAGATAACTTAATCCCAAGGATAAGAGGAGGAAGAGCTCATGGGAGGTGGTTAATTTCTCCATGTTATGAATATGAAATAATATGAACGAATGAGTATGAAAAAAATATTTAATGGGAAACAGTAAAATCACCCCTCAACACTAGGTCGTTTGGTTTTCCCACACTATTGGCCAAACCATGCACCAACCGTGTGTCAAGATATATTGAATGAGGAACCCCATATGGTCTTGGTGCATATTTTGTCTTACCTTGGTAAATATATGTGTGAATCCTCTATAAATATGTTTAATGTTTGTGCATGGGAATATTCCTTGGATCATACAATTATGGAGAACTGTGTGGCTCCATTCTCCCCTCTAAACCACCCTCAACAGTCCGGAGAAACGATGCTGGTTGGGTTGACTAGTATCATATAACCTTGTGGCTGAATCTGTTTCTCTAAATTTCAAATATCATGGCTCACAGAAGGAACCAAACATCCTCTTAACCTCGGTGACTCCATTTTTTATCATCTCAAGGGATAAAGTATTGATTTTTTTTAAAAATAAAGGGATGAAAATTTATGAATAATAAAGTATTCACAACCTCCCTCCTTAAAAATAATCATCCCATGTTTGACATTAGAGTGTACAGAGATTTCATCTATGATTTGATCTGGCCAGTAGGCTCATATAATAGTTTCTTCTTTACTAGACTCATCCTAAAATATGTTCTTCTTTTATATCACTGGTACAAAATGAATTGGAATTCCTTGGGGTGTCTTGATTCTATGATCCACATTACTAACTATATACTACTGAAAGGAATAATCCACATCCAAATATACCTCACTAAGCCATAAATGATGATACTAGTCTAGATAATACTATATATGTTTTGATACATGAAATACATAATGCATAGTTTAATATTTTTATGTATGTACTATCTATATATCAATTGATCTGATTCATTTCAAAACCTCTAATGGGTCCAATGAACCTACCACTATAAGAAATCTTACCTATACCAATTCTTATATACCAAATATTTATAAACCTGTTGGTATAGGTTCACTCAACCAGTGTTTTTTCCAAAACCATTATGAAATGATACCTTGACACCAATATCCCCAATAGTTTAAGAAAACCATGGTGAAAGGGTCCACTTTTCCCAACGGTTTTGCCTATATTGTTGTTAAATAGTACATTGAGGCCACTTTTCTAAACAGTTTTCCAAAATCGTTGGGAAAGGGTCCACTTTTCCCAAGGGTTTGCCCAAACCATTGGGAAATGGTACATCGAGGCAACTTTAACAAATGATTTTACAAAACCATTGGGGAAATATCCACTTTTCCCAATGGTTTGGGCACACCATTGGGAAAGGGTACATTGAGGCCACTTTTCCAAACGGTCCACCCAAACCATTGTTAAAGAGTCCACTTTTCCCTACTATTTGGGAAACTAGTAGGAAAGGGTAATTTGATGTCGTTTTGACCGATGATTTTCGCAAACTATTGGGAAATGGTCCATTTTTTCTAATAGTTTTGGAAATTCCTTTGGGCATTGAGACAAATTTTCTAAAAATTTTGGGAAAACCTTGGGAATGGTTGGGTACCTATCCCAATTATTCTAAAAATGGATTGGAAATACGTATACTACATATATTGTAAACTATTGAGATATTTACCCTCATTTTTTATGAATACATATATCGAATATCATCAAATAAATCATTTCATAAATTACATATAAATATATATATAGAAATATATTAACAAAGGAAACTATTAGATAATGTTAGTGTCATTCATATAAAAAGTAGAGGTTGTGGGGTGAATCCTATGCTATAATTGTTTTATATATTCTTATCCCAACAGTTTTCTCCAAACTGTTGGGATAGGTCATTCCCATCAGTTTTCTCTAAACCATTTGGATTGGTATTTCCCTCTGGAAAATCACCAAAAGGTTTCCCAAACAATTGGTATAGGCTATACCATTGGTTTGGGGACCTATACCAACGGTTCCAAATCATTGGTATAGGAATTTTTTACATTAGTGTAAGTGAATGCATGCCCTGGATTTGAATTCAATTATTTAACAGACCGAGAGAATCTCTAAAAAAACCCAATCCCCAACCTATAACTCAAGACGTTAGAAGAATCAATTTCCAAATTACAGCTATCTTTAATGAGATTTCAACATCCACTTCCTGATCAATTGGACCTTAGCTAAATTCATCAAGATGAGGCTATGTCCGAGAAAATCTACATCCCCTTCCCCTATCCAACACAAATGTGATCTATAAGAATTACCATATGTGGATTAATAATTATCCATATGAATTGAATATAGAAATCAATAATTATAGGAAAACATAACAATTAGTTTGTGTTTCTAAAATTAACCCCAATGTCATGGAAACATTAAACTAGTGTTTCCTCAAACACATAAATCTTATGAAATTATATCTTTCATTCTTATAGTGATAATAAACAATCTAAATAACATGTTTACCTATGTCCTTCTATAGACACATATAAAAAATAATACATTAACTTAGGGTCCCTTTCAGATAGGTTATACTGCGTATCTCTATGAATATTTATAACCTCCCTAACATATATCATACCTATCACATCTAATGAAAAGGTATCTCAATCATGTTATAATTGTGAAAGGATCATTAAATGATAAATAACTACACAATCTATATCAAACCCATGATAAAATATTTTAATCTAAGTCATAAATTCCCTTGAGATGACATACCATTTACACTTCATAATTAAAAATGGATATAATAGTTCTTCTAGTTGCTGACGTTCCTCCTACACCTTATTATATGTGGATCATCATTTCAGAAAGAATGTAATCAAATATTTTATAATATTCCACCAATATTAGAAATGTTGTATAAATACATCATGGTGACACAGGTACATACATCCCAAACTGAGGCATGGAATTTCCCCATAAACTCCTATATAATGTCTGATAGTACCCAATCAGGACCATGAAATCGTAATGTCTTATCATCATCCACATTCCAACTTATATAATTACTGTAACCTAATATATATTCCTATGTATTAGGCTATCTGGAAATGAAATATACCTCATTCTAACTCAAACTTAAATGGTATAAGTCACAACTAGGTATGTGAGAATAGTTTTTCTGTGATATTTTTAAACCTCACCCATCATGTCCAATAATAATTCCACGACCTTCCACTCACCACTGTCCTCCTAACCCACGTGTTTCATTGTTTTCTGGATCAGATAATTAGCTCCAAAATTTTCATTTTCATACAAATAAGCATGATCAAAGTTGAATGATTATAGGTACTCAACCCATTCGTGCTACTTGTTATTTATATCACATTGATTGTTGATTTAATTGAGAGTTATCAAAATTCATGAATACAAAAAAACTATCTCAAAGTAGATAATGTCTCCAAAAGTGTATAACATGAACTACATCCAAAAGATCGTGATATTACATGGTGTATTTCCACTTGTTAGTCATCAATTTATGAGACCTATAAATTATGACTTAGTTTCCCTTCATTATAATATCTGTCAACATATTACATGCTGATTCACAATAAATAGTATATATTATACTAGGATTTAATAGAATCGGGATAATATTTAAAGTTAATATTCCCTTCAACAACTTAAGGTCTTCATAATATACATCTAAACATATAAATTCCATAAAATTCCATGTCATGACAATAAGAGGTTCTTCTAGGCATGATAACTCTTGGTTAGAGAATTTATAATACCCTTATAGCCCCACAAAAACCCATATATAAATTTATTTCTTCATATTGTCCTTGGAAAACATGTCTATTTCCATTTATATGTCTATTGGTACTCTTAACTCTAATATTATTCGATCAAGGAAGTAAAAATTTTAAATCCTAATGTATTATTTGATGAGTATATCATAAATATGGCTCACCTTTAGTGTATGAAGCAATATCTCATGAGGGTTGGTATAGAGATGTTGAGAATATAAATACACTAAGATTTATTCTAGAAATACAAAAATGAATGAATGTTGATATTGTTGGAAAACATAATTCATTGGAACAATGAAAATATAATGATCATTTAGGATACCGAATGATATCACAATGTACTCATAAAAGGGCATACCTACTGTGGAATTTTGTGAAATGAATGTATGAAAATATCACATGAAACTGATTATCGGCTAACCACAAATTATTATTTTTAAAAACCCTTTCTCCCCAGAGCTATTCATAGAGGTCATAAATTAGAGGTATTGGAAACCTATTCTTTAGTACAGGCTGATTCATCCATATTTAATCCATTTAAATCATGTGTGTACCATTATCCTTCTTGAAATAAAAGTATTAGTAAACCACATGAATAAGTGATGGTGCATATTAAACCACTGGCCATCAGGTCCTACAACTATTTCTTGATCTCAAGAGGCTCTACACATTCCATCCTTTATGAAAAAATGGATATTAGTTCCATTGCTAAAACTATTTCAATAGTAAAATATTCATTTTTCAATAGAGATATACAAAAAAAATCATCATCTACAATGTTATAACCTTCAATAAACCAACTAGGTAATAGATATCTATTTTTTCACTCTTCCTAGCACATGATTCTCAGGTACTTATCGATACACATGAGCATATCATTCTCCTATTTCACATGTCTACATTCTTGTGGTGATATAAATTACACCCTTTTGAGAGAATAGTTAATATGGGTAAATAAGGAAATAACTCTCTATTATAATGATTACACCATGGCCTGTGATATTGTTGATGAAAATATTCCACTTGATGATATATCTTCATCACTCAAGGGTAAAATTATTGCAAGATAATATTCTATCTGATCTAATACCTAGTGGAGTATGGAGAGACATTACTCCATTATAAAACTCAATCTTGAGGCCGAGACTCTCTATAATATCATATGATATAAAAGAGTGAGAAATGCCTATGAAAAATATGTGAGAAACTAAGATAATGGCTAAATAGAGATTATCTCGACAAGTAGAAGGTCCAGTTCTATACACCTCTAACATAGGGTTCACTTCATGTAAGTAGACCATACCATAGAGATAATTCACATCATGACATCCCTATGAAACCCTACTCTTCTGGTACTATAATTAATTGTAATGACTACATCTCCCTTGACCATCACTTCATCCAATATGGCCTGTGGTATTACATTTATCTACCTATATAGATATTATAGGCCTCGATCCAGAATCTTATGTGGGTGTACATACATTATCACTAGGTACTGATGTACATGTCATAAAAAATTCAAGATATATACCATCCATGCACAACCTATACACTCAACTAGATCCATAATACACTGAGTATTCATATATTCTAGTTTTCAAAACTGATGAAATTTTATGAAGGTATCCCAATAAGAAGTCTTACAACTTCTACCCACACAAGTACCATCAAATCATCTATTATATCTACATGAAGAAGCACTGATAGATCTTGTGGATAAATAGATAGGAATCCCACAATTATTTTCCCTCATATTCCGTATAGTAATATTGTATTAGTTTAAGATCTCTGAAATAATATTCAGTCAAATTACAATAATCAACAATTAAATGGAACATTGGATCCCATCCCCAAATTTTCTAGTGGTCATAATATTATCACAAATTTATTTGGTATGAAATGTTTCAGCTCTATAGGATAAGTAGAATATTCCATGACATACATGGGTCCCATATAGAGGTTCATAAACTCTCTATCTCATCGATCCATTATAGTTTTTGGAATGAATTAGTCATAAATAGATCATTAGGTAGTCTTACCAGACCATATAATGATATCGGTCTACCTAGGTAATCACATCCCACCATCTCTTAGTAGATTCACAAAGAATACAGGCTTCATGCTTGACCCTCTTCCCTTGAGGAGTCATTATATACCTGAAAATATAAATCATGGCCTCCAACCATGACTCTATTGCATGAGGTGTTGTATCTGTAAAATTGTTTGGGGGATACCACTATTGAAACACATGAGTAAACACTTATATAGTCATGGAAGGTCAAGACTCCCATTTTATAGGATTAATAAAGAGGAAGAAACCTACTATACATTGTGTTTGAGTTCCCATATCATGAAAAATATCTGGTTCCATTGGTGGGACTATAGGAGGGATCACATGTGTTTTTGGGCCCACCACCTCTGGTGCATGGTCATGCCCATATATTTTGTGTATGGAAAGACCCTATTTTGGAGGAATGATTCAAAAGTTTCGAACACATATATCAAAAAATAAGATATAAATTGAAATGGATTTTTGATAGATAACTAGGATAGGTACACAACCCTCATTTGAAATGTTCACACAAATATAATTGATCCAAAAGGTGGGTGCAGGTGACAATAATAAACTATAAAAAGCCATATGAACTATATTGACGACCACAAGTATGAAAAACTATGGTCAAGTTCTTTTCTATGTTTCATATCATTTTAAGGGTTCCGTTATATGGAGTGAATGTGGGATGGTATAGAGAAAAATCCTTATACATTATAAATGGCTCCCCATGTAATAGTAACCATTTTTTATTTTTATATAGATATTCATCTGAGTTAATAACATCAATATGAATATATATCACTGTTTAGGACAAGTATATTAGAACCCACAATACCGTATAATAGGATAAATAATATTTCATGAACTATATACATGGTAACCCACCATATTAATTAATTAATGAACATTGATTAACCTAATTATGTTTTCTCTATTCATAAAAATTTCAACATATTTAAATATATAATAAATAGAAACTTACTATATATAGTAGTGAAATGGAAGGAGATATTAAATTTGACCAAGAAAAAGGCATGTCATACTAGTCACGAACTTCCAATAATGATGTTTTCAATTAAAACCTGTATTTCATCGATTAGAAAGTAAAATAAATATCATTATATTACTAAAAATAATAATATCATAAGATAAAATATGTGTCACCCAAAGGTGATGTATTTTCAACATTAAGATAAATCTAATAACATTAAAAACCTATCCCATGTAATTTGGGTTTCCTATATACATGGGTTATCTATTCCAAAGACCATTCCCATTACAAAATTACATTACATACTAGTATCATGTATAATTTTCAAAATTTTAATGAAATGATAGAGGAACTCTCTAATATAACTTTGTAATGTCCTGACCTGTGATCCACATAACTTGTACCCAATGCTGGTGGGTCAAATGGCCTCATGAATGCCTACCAGTACGCTAGAGGATTCAAACTATCTGTGAGGTTATATGGTGGTACTGAAGGGAACACAATGATGCCTTATCCAAGTGGCACACCAGAAAAATAAATTAGTAGAAAATATCCAAATAAATGAAAAATATTTGTAATAAACGAAACAATACAATAAAAACCCATTAGTGTAAATAACAGACATCTATAATAATAATAAAATCTCCAAGGGATGATTAGTATTTAAATATGTACATTAAGGATGGTTCACTAAAATGAAATAATGGAAATATGGGAAAATATTATAGAATCTGCTCTACTAAAATAAACAAACGAAAAATGTATACTCCTATAGAATCATGACCATATGCTCCGTGTTATGATCCCATGGTTTGAGATATATGTAAAGAATATCTTACATGTGTAGAAGGTTTCTTACCAATATCCATACCATTTGACATGAGGTCATATTGGGTATTAAAGACATTTGAATAATGTGTGAGATAAAATTGATTCATTTAATAAATAATTCCAAGTGATAGTCATACCACTAAAAAAGGTCATTTCGTTCAAACCTTTTCATTAATTATTAAAAGAAGGCCTAGGGACATGAATCAATTTAAATCATTTAAAATAAGTCATAATAAGTTAATATGGTTTACTCGTATACTTTCCATTTTAAATGGAATGGATATTATTGGATATTCAACTATTATATTAGATTATGTTCTATTATTTCAAGACATATATATATATATAATACACTTTTCTTTTCCATTTTATATTGATTTATCATATTTAATCACATAACATAGGTCGGTCAAGTGATAAGAATACATGGTAATATCCATTTAAAAACTCAAAATTCAATCGTATTTTCTATGTAGGGTGGCTTACCACTTGAAGGTTACAGACATAGGACAATTATATGGTGGCTCAGAAGAACATAATAAACATAAAAAGGCATAACTATTAAAAAAGACTACCTCAGGAAGTCAATGTTGTGGATGTAACAACCATTAATGAAGAACATATTTAAAGATAGTATTAAATAACGGTTATAATAACTACATTAAATTTATTCTAATTAAATAGATGAATCCCTTGATATCAATGTGTGAACATGAAAATATTTAAAATGATGAATCTTGAGGGATGAGTGATATGCCACCTACCTTAAACTTTTATTCCTATCATGATCTGGAATCAGACCCTTGTTTGTCCTGGATTGGAATAGATCTGAATAATAGATCAATTCCATGAAAATAGGGTGTATGATCCTACATGTAAATAGAATCACATATAGGAATAAAATAAACACAATATTAAAAATGAAATTAATAACAAATCGATATAGATCCAACAAGTCAGATGATGATTCAATCATACTACAGATAGATGCTGAAGAAATTATCCATTAAAGAGGGATAAAATTAGTTGAAAATATTTTAGGAGAGGGGGTTATACCCCTAGAAGTCCAACAGGATAAGAAATTAGAGTTTAACATAAAATTAAGGATAAATCAGCAAATTTTCCACAAATTTCGCCTTTTCACGGTTTTGCCACATAGTCCGACATAATATTCGAACCATGAACACTCTACTTTAGTAGGTGGAACTCTCTTGGTTAGGACTCATTGTTTGATAATACATGTGATAACTATGAAAAACACCTCTATAATTTTTACTATAGTTTTTTCATGTCTGTGCAGCCCTTGATCACATTTTTGTCATACTGTGTTCCCAATACAACTCCACTATTGGGCCTTGAATGATTTTATCTAAAAATGAGGACATACACTCATGGTTTCTTTTATCCATGTAAAATAACTTTTTATACCAAAAATCAGTTTTTTGGGGTCTGTACTCTAGCACATAGTATATTTATCATGTCAGAATTAATAACGTCTCTTATTTATAACCGATGTGAAAATCATCTTTTACTGATTTACCAAATCAGTTATATTATATAAAAAAGAGAATTATCTTAATTTATAACATTGGTTATAAAATAAAAAACCTGATAGAAAATTATATTACTTATAGAATAACCGATGTCATAAAACAAACGTCATTCCTTTATCATGTCAGTTATAAAATAACTGGTGTTATAAATCATTTTATAATGTCTATTATAGAATAAATGATATCATTTATCCATTTTTTACATATTCTATAGAATAATTGACATGATAAATCATTAAATAATTTTATGAACTTCTATTTAAAGACATTATTTTTTTTCATTCAGTTGATAGAGACTCTGTCTATCTCATGTAGAATCCCTAGAATTGATTCATCGATCCTTGGCCTTAAAAATTGTTTTTGTAGGTTCTTTCATCATGTTTTTTTGATGAATCTATTTTATCTACCTGTATCTCTCATGGAATACTCACATATATAGATTTTAGTTTTTAATGGATTCCATTAATCTACTTTTTCTGATTTTGTTCTTCATGTGTTTCACTATTAATTGTAGATGTTGGTGTAGAATCCAGTTACTGCTTTATCATTGGTCGTTCGCTGAAGATAAATCTATGTTTTGTGATTTTTTTTCACTATGTCATAAACTATTAATTATTGAAGTTGGTTTTGTATTCTAATATTGTTTTATCAATTTTATCTTGTTATTTTTATTCAATGATGTTTTACCATTAGTTAATTACCTTATTTTCATTGGGTATTATAAGGAGATAAAATTAAATAGAGATTTTAATTTAGATATGCATACCATGTCACCTAATCTACATTTTTGTTGTATCATGACAAGTTATAAATGAATGAGACGATATTTGGGATACTAGATGACACTTGTACCTCTAGATAATGACGTAATTCAACCATCTTATGCTTAAGGTAGATATATCTATGACATTATTTGAGCATTGGTTAACTATTTAATATAATATCATAGATTTTGTTACGTTCCACTACTTTTAATTTTCTATTATTATACTCTATCATCTTGAGTGAAAATTCCCCCAATAATACAACCAGTAAACTGTCGCTGCTAGTCACAAACCTCTAGCATATGGGGAGGATAGCATGAGAGTAACCACAAACTAGTGTGATTATTATTTATAATATTAACTGGTTTGAGGCATTCCATGTTTTCTATGTAGCCCCCAAAATTACCTTTTTAACATACTATGAATAAGATATTTTCACAACCTTCCCAAGACAATCTAGTATCCTCTAAACTACTGCACATATAACTATTTCCCACAATACCATTTTCCACAAAAAAAACATAAATAGAATGTCAAAAAACCCATAAATGTGACCATCAATACTATATGAAATAATGAAATTTCTCAATTTGATACAATCCTAAGGCATGTTACATTAATATGTATGATAATTAGGATAGAAATTTAATTCAAAAAATCATATAGTGATGGGTAAATAATACATCACACCAAGGAATGTTTTTCTATTTTTACATAGTGGTTTTATATCTTATTTCTCAAAAACAATATCATTATAATTTATATATATATATATGTGTGTTTTGTATTTAAAATTTACGTTAAATGAAAATTATGGCATAATTCATATAAAAATAAAACTTTATTATGTAATTACATTTTAAAAAAAATATATTGAGGCAAATTTTTTATGCTTAATCATTTATATTTAGACTTAACATCCAATATTATGTAGATTTTGTAATTATATTTTTCAAATACACAAATATTTGTTTTATATTTCAAAATTGAGATACTTTATAATTATTAAATATTTCATATTAATATAAAATTGACTTATCATTATATGATTTATAATTTTGACATTTGTTATAGGTAATAATGATTCGAATTTGGATTACATAACATCAAATGAGTGACGAATATGAGGATGTTGTGGATGATTTTTTTGGAATTTACTAAATAAAATATTCCAAACCACAACATGTTTTTATGTCCATGTCTCAAATGTTTGAATATGAAGATTTTGAAATGTAGAAAGATCAAAGATCATTAAAGCTTTCATGGTTTTAATCTCATTTGAAACCCTTGGATTTGGAATCATGAAACTGGGCATAAATTCAGATATACTAATGATGATTCATTCCAAGATAATAACTCAGATTAAATTCATTAAATTAGTCATGATATTTAAGTAGACTAAATTGAGAATGAATTGTCGATTGAGAATCTATATGATGGTGCTGAAAACCCATTTTATCCTGGATAGAGAGATTTTACAGTTATTTCATTAGTGTTAAGATTGACTAACCTGAAGGTGAAACATGGATGGAAGGACAAGAGCTTTACCAAGCTACTCTAATTATTGAAAATAATTCCTCAAAATGAAAAAAATATTCCAGATTCACATTATATGGCCATGAAAATATTAAGCATGATGGGATTGGGATTCAAGAAAATACATGCATGTTTGAATGATTTTTTGATAAATACGAACACATTTGACTTTCTTTTGGATTTTCCTAAATGTGGGACATCACGATATCAGTTGAAAGAAAAATCACATGTTGATGTATAGATAATAGATATATCTACCATGTTATTTTGGTATAATCCAATAATTCCTCATTTGTAATGTTTATTTTCTAATTCACATGATGAATAATAGTTAAGATGGTTTGATTATGTGTAGATATGTGATGGAAAAATATTCCATTTAGATGATTGTATACAATTGAAGAGAATTGAGGAGTAGTATCCTACATTTAGAAATGAAGTTATAAATCTCAAACAGTGGTTGTGCATGGATAGAATGACTCCATATTCAATCCTCAGTTGCACACATAGTTTATGGAATATTTTTTCGAAAATTTAAAACCTATCACCTAAATTTTGAATGAAGTGAAAATATGTATTGTTCGGTGTAATGATCCATGGACCAATAAAACCTAGAAATGATACTGATGGATTCCTTTAACTAGTAATTTATTATTTGACTCTGTTATGGGGGGGGGTAGTATTAGGGTGTATGATTATTATAAAATTGAAACTTTTCAACTGCATACAGTGATTATGTTTAATATAAATGATTTCTCATAATATGGAAATTTTTCTGGATATAGTGTTAAGGGATATAAATCAGGTCCAATTTTCAAAAAATCGACCTTATTTTTTTCAATTTCACTCACGGATGAAAATACTATTCATGGGTCACTGAATGATTTTTTCTTATAGAGAACACATATAGAAGATTAAAAAATGAATTCAAAATATCATAAGAATTTTATATTTCTCCAAAACGTTTATCCATTTATGATTATTTTTAGAGGGTTCAAAACCTTGGTGTGACATTGGGAAAGACACATGAAACTGATAATGATAAAAATATTTTGAAGAAACAATCAATATTTTTTGAGCTACCATTTTTCATATTTCATTAAGTGAAACATAACAATGTTGAAATTCATGTGAATAGGAATATCTATGACATTTTTATTGAATGGTTTTTATATATTAAAGTAATGACTAATGATTGGTTGAATGTATAATTAGATATACCATCAGTGTGAATATATTTGGAGTTATCCACTACACTTTACATAAGGTGAATATTTATTCCCCTAACATATCATAGATTATTCTAGAGGCAGAAAATTAAGATATTCTCATTATATTCATGATACCAATGTGTTGTACTGTTATTCTTAAAATTTAGAAACTTTTATCTATTTGATGTATTTGATTTTGAAATTTATGAAATCCAATGATTGTCACGTCAGGATGCAACAACTTCTACTAGTTCCATTGGGTGGAATATTTCTCATCCATGTCAGAAAGACTTTCATGAATGTGTGTGTTTTTATCAATTCAACATGTAAAAAGTTTATTGATTTGGGTGCCTTGTAAATTTTGGATAATGAAAACAATTATATTCGTTATCTATTATTAATGTTTTTCATCTATTTTTTTGATATATTTGTGCATTTAATTGTTCATTTTTTTTTTGAGAAATTGAGTTTTATGGGCCTGTATATCTATATCGGATGTATCATTTTGAACGATATTTGAAGATAATGAATGAGTATTTTAAAAATAGATATCAACATGAAGCCTGCAATGTTGAAATGTATATTTATGAGGAGGTCGTGGAGTTTTTTAGAACCTACTTGTCTCCAATACAGCACATCAATTTTCCTTCATCTCCCTATGAACGAGTTAATAATGGGATAATTGGGATTCATGGGTTAAAATTCAAATTGTTATTTGGTGAATAGATTTTGAAGGAACATTTATACATCTTGAATAACAAAGTTGATGCTAATCCATATATAATATTTCTTATAAATGAGTTGAAAGAATATCATCCAAAGAAGAATGAAATGTACGTTTTGATTGAGCAGAAAAAAATTAACATGGTTTAAAAATATCATTCATGGTAAATTAGATGAATCTAATAAATTAGGATAGTTAGTGGGTGGTCCATGATTAAATGATTAACACGGTTCGGGTATAACATAAATAGAAATAAATTTCATACAAAATCGTTGGAAAATCAATGTGAAGTTCTGAATAGTAGTCTATTTGTATTCACCGTAGCTATGTATTTTTTGGTTCTAAATAAAAATCCCAATTACTATATCAAATGTATATTTTGGAGTTATTGATGAAATATGGTATGTTGATTTCAATAAAAATAAATTTCAAGTTATTAACTTCAAATGGGTTATCCGTAACAACATTATAAAACACAGTTCATTTAGAATGACTATTATTAATTAGAATTGATTGAAAGATAAATCTGATTCATTTATAATGGAAACACATGAAAAAAATATTTATATTTTCTTGATAAATTTGATATTAAGTGGTCTATTGTTTTAAAAGGTAAAAATAGTATGTTGGTGATGATCAACCTGAAGAAGATGTTGATTTATGTGAGATTCCTACTTCCATGTAAATATTAATAGATAATAATAATGAGAATGTCATAGTCACGGTTTGTTCCATTAGGATGATCATGAAGAAGGAATATGGGAAAAAAAATACAATAGTAAATTCCTAATATTATATGTCACATATGATTAATACTAGTTTATGTTTATTAATTTCTTAAAATGTAAGATATTGTAATTTTTTCATTGATAAATATATATTTAAAATAATAACTACAAATATTTGTTTCTTTTTGTTTCTTTTTGTCTAGTTTACCATTTTTTCCATTACACAGCTTATATATTTATTGATTTTTTTGAATGAAAATTATTTGGAATCTAATATGTTAACAAAAATTACTTTTTTTTGTAAAAATTATTTATCAGTTAGAACCATTTTTAGTATTCCTATACCAATTTTGGGTTTGTTTCCATTTATTTACATGAAATTTCATATATCATTATTGTTCATAGATTTTTAGTTAACTATAAATATATCAATAATAATGGGTTATGTTCTAGTTTACATTTTTGTTTCATAATATTTATTTTTTTTACATTAGAATTATAATATGTGAATATTTATACTTGTGTACTAAATGTTTGTTTCATTGATTTGATGGATATATTTAGATCAATTAATTGACCAAACACATAATTATAGAGATGAGCATTATGGTCATACCACTATAGAGTAACCTCCACAAGTTCAACTAAATGTTTTTCCGATATTCTTCGTGTACTCCGACAACAACAAAGAAGTGTTTGATGGTTAGTAAACCTGAAAGCACACAATTAAAAAAATAGCACTTGCTTATTTCCTGGACCAGAGGACATTGGTAGGCATAGATGACAATGACATTCCTAGAGGTCCTAATGAAAAAAAATTAAGAGTATTGAATCAACTTAGGGTAAAATAAATGTCAACTTTTTTATTAATAATGGGAGAAGTGGTGACAAAACAAAACAAGATCGATGAAGGGAGACTATTTTGTTCTACAGTTTTCTTACTGATAGACTAATCATTAAATGTTTATATTATAATATGTTTTCCCACTTGTTTATTGGTTGAGTATTTATATATCTGACACTATAGGAGCCTGAAGGAAATGTTTATTGGTGGATTCTAGGAGATGAAGGGATTGAAAATCAACCCACACATGTGATTTCATTTTTCTTGCATACATAACATGATAACCCATGTCATATATACCATTTTATATGTGAAGACACATGGAAACAATTTGTTAAAATTTGTGTACAAAATAATTTTTTATAAGTATAATTTATACTTTTAGAAGTTTTTATATATTAATGGTCTTATTAATAACTACATAATGAATTGTTATTCATTATTTATAGTAATTGGGGAGATATCATCTAGAGATCCAATCATGAAGCGTATACCCTCATAGTTTATCTCATGAAGGGTGTAATTTTTTTTTAAAAAAAATGACGGATGAAAATTTACAAAAACCTAGAGATGAGTCTTCATGCTCTAGGTAGGTTGACCCTCAGTCCCCTCTTTCAAGACATGAAAAATGGAAGCGGGATCAGATGAGAAAAAAGGGGAAATATCTGATAAACGAATCAAGGGTCATTGTTGAGAGGATTATAAGATTTTTATTTTATTTATTTAAGTTAAATCGATTATTTATATAATTTGAATAATTACTTATTTTTTCAAAAAACTGTACAGAATTATTTTGAGGATCGGAGTGCACAAGGGGTATTTCAACCGGATGGGTGTCATGATATTTTTCATTTATCATTGGGAAAGCCTGAACCCCCAAGTCATATATGATAACACCAGATGGGTGTATTTGTGAGAAAGTGTTACCACTTTTTTCAACTTCTTATACTAAGGGATTAATAAAAGGAATCTTAAATCGATAAAATTCAAAATATTAATAAAAATATGGAGGTAAAGATCATATAATATGTAAAATTTCTATTCTTAGACACACAAAGGCAATTTTAGACAACAACTCCCACTCCTTCACCTTTTCCAGCAGCTCCCACTCCCCAACCTCTGACTATAGAACCCATTATTTATCCTCCTCCTCTAACTAAAAATCTCATTTTGTATCCAACTTATACACCCCAAAGTCCATATATTCCTAGTTATTGTGAGTTGTATTTTTTTGATCATCATGATCATATAGTTGAATGTTGGATGATATATTATATATGAGATACAATTTATCATCAACAGTTAGAGGTAGATCAGCATAAAGTCACCATAAAATAAATTATAGATATAATAGTTGGAGTATTGTTACATATAGATTAGGTGAGGACAATTAGACAAAGTATCAACCACTTTTTATTTGCCCATATAGACATCAGTGAAAAATTACCCGAGAGGAATGTGAATATTTTATCTTTTATTTTAAAGTATTATTAAATTATTTTTACCATTTGATAGTTCATATATTTATCAATTTCTAAATTTGAATACTTTAATGGTAAAGAAATACTATATTTCCAACAAGAAAGGTAAAGGGCTATGACATCAGAAACATATTCTAGTAGTCTTGATATATTTCCATGATATTACAATTTTCTGGTGGGTCATTTTACGTTTCTAATAGAAACTCATTTTTGTGGGTATAAAATTGATATAGGGATTCTAAAAAACAATATCATGGAGTTTATTGATAGATATTAGTTGGGCGTCAACAAGATTCATTTTCCCCATGTATGTCTTATCATAAATCAGTCCCTGCATTAAATTTATAGAAAATGTATACATAGGTCTATTTTGTTTTAGGTATTTTTATAAAATGTGCGATGAGGTTGAAAATACATATTTATATGGATTTATAGACCCATAATTGATTTCACCTAAACCGTACACAATGAATGAGGAACCAAGAACATTTTATTTTGCTAAAAGATTTTAATAGAATGTAATTAAGTAGTTCTGGATGTTTCCTAATGATGATAGGTATGGAATATATATATAATAGAGTATTATTTATCTTTTAACATAATAAATAATAACAATGAATTTCCTTGTAATTACTCGTAAATTTCAATGAAATTTTTTTCTTAAATTATTTGGAATTTTATGAGTCCGCAATTTCTGATGGCGCCTGATTCTAAGGCCCGGTGTGCGTGGAATCAATAACTAAAGTTTGGTTCGATAAGTTCAGTAAACGTACATGCAGTTTTTTCTATGTATTGAACCAGGGCTCAGAATTAAAATATGAGGACACTGATGAACTCGCATCGCCAGTATTCACATAAGGGGAGATTTACCGTAGTTGCGTTTGGTCAAGCGTAGAAGATATAATTTGGGGATTCGTAACAAATTAAATAAAATTTTTGTGTTACAGTTTTATTATTTGGTTAGAGGTTATTATCTCTAATGGGATGTTGTTGGAGGGCCCACCCCCACATATCCTCCCATGGGTAGATAATATGTGTGGGGCCCACACTAACATCAACTCTTCAACTCCCCATTGGAACCCCCCATTGATGAGGGTTAAACCTTCCACCTTCCCTTCAAAATGTTTCCATCACAAGATTAATTAATACCATTTTTTAATTTATGATGTCCACAATTCATTTTGAATAAATTTGAAATACATGGAAATATTATAATATTGGGGAGCCTTCTTTTACTTGGTTTGGCACAATCTCGATTGGGGTGGAACTTCAGAGAATTTGGAGGATATCACCATCCCCAACGAAAAACACTCATTCCACCGAAGAACGACGACATGTATTCCTTCTTTCAAACCGGGTCAATAACGTTAGGAGGCACCCACGAATAATTCCATCTACCTTTCCTCTTCCTCCACGTCAAGGGAGAAGACACCTCCCGCGAGGAACGTCGAAAATGAAAACGACTCTTCCTCCGATGTTGACGGAACGACACTGTCTTCCGTGATGTCGATTTCCGCGATGATGACAACATACCTTGAATTGAGGTAGGGGTTTTGTATAATTTTGATTATGTGAATTATACCCTCGTATTTTGGTGAATATATGTTGGATAATTGTTTGAGCCTCTAATGTGGTGGGTACATGCTAACAAATAAGTTCGGATCCTCCGCCAATTTGTTTGTGATGCGTGGTTTGTTGCGCGATGGGTGAATGAAATGGAAACAACGTTTTGAGGCTGTCGTAGTTAAGAGAAACACCCGAGGAGGCTGTAGGCATAGATTTGAGGCAAAACGGACCACTAGAATGATTCTAATGGCCCACGAAAGAATGTGGCGGCATGGGGCCCCGACAGCCGGCACCGACTGACCGCCTGGGGGTAGCGACACCCCTCAGGCGTCACACCGTTAGCTGCAGCGGCGGAGCGGAACCCGCATCCCCGGGTTTGGCAATGCACGGGTGGGGCCAGTTGCTGCCATCGTTTGGAAAACTAGGGTCCACGCCCCCCTCCCCCCCGCTCCGTTCTCGGATAGCTGGCCGAGCCATAGACAGCCACCGGGCCTTGCCGCCTGCCCACGGGCCGGGCTTCCAGCCGCAAGGGCCGGGCCGCTAGCTGCGCCGGCTGAGCCGCCAACTGCGTGGGCTGGGCCACAACCGTCGGCCCAGGTCAGATCGGACCCAGACCCCCTTATACGGGCGAATTTTGGTATTTCTACCATAACATGAGCTAAAAACCACCGATCGACGCACCATTAATTGCATTGGATTCCTTGGATCAAGAAGGTTGTTTTGGTATAGAACACTCAATGTTTGGGAGAATTTTTAGTAAACTAGGTTGGTTCGATACTAAAACCAACTAGACTGTCGGAACGAAAATGCCAATAACTTTCAGACCGGGCGTCTGATTGACGCGCTGTCTATCGAGTTCGATTTCTTTTGATGAGATGGAACTTCAGGATACATCATCTCTAGAAATTGTGATAGTTGATGTATTTACCCCTTTGCTTGAGGATTGGACCCTCCCGGAATATTGCATGTTGTGTGCGGGAACCCTAGAGCTAGCAACGACTACGATGACTACTGTACTGGGATCCTACGTGGGTTCGGCAACGACGAATATTGTACTGGGATCCTACGTGGGTTCGGTAGTGACAAATACTGTACTAGGATCCTACGTGGGTTCTGAAGAGATGACTATTATGCTGGGATCCTCCGTGGGTTCGACAACATTGACTACTGTTCTAGTTCCAGTATGGGTCCGACAGCTTAGATGAATCAGTAAATACATCTTATCATCTCTATCGTATTCCAAGATATGTATACCTGTGTGATATGAGTCATGACTTTCAATCATTACATATATGTTATTAAATTTACTTCCTGTGTGGACTGGGTTGTGCTTGGGCTCGAGAGTTGGAGCCCAACTGAGATTGATAACTTAGGTATATGTATGGGCATATCTAAGTATGGTTGGTTGATACTTCGTGGTTGTATCTGTTTTTTGTGTTTTATACTTCGTGGATTCTGGAAGACCGTCGGGGGACTTGGGGTCCCCAATGAGTATCTTTATAATCACCCCTGCATGGGCTATGCCCTCACTTCGTTGTGTTTGTTACAGATGACCGGAAACACTGATCGAGGTAGAGACTTGTGGAGCTGGATAGTACCCGGAGGTGGACCACTTGGAGAGACGTACACAGAGCGGACAGATGGACCTAAGGTGTGGAAGAGGCCATATGTACCCACCCTTAAGGTGGGATTTATGGAGGACGACTCAGTAGTTTCTGTTTACTTTTTTTCAGTTGTACGTTACTATTGGGAATGTATTTCCGACCCCATTCCTTTTAGTAATTTATCTTGTATTCAATTTTACCTAGTGTTTATTTCCAGTTGTTGCCTCTTATACTTGAGTTCATACTGTGTGTGAGTTGTAGGTTAAAAATTAATTTCCTTCCCTTTTATCGGGATTATTCCTTTGTTGCTAGTCACCAGCCCCTAGCCTATGGAATGTGGGCTTGAGGTAGTCACGACACGATCCCTGAGGACGGGTCATGACAAATTTGTATCAGAGGAGTCAGTTCTACCACAGAACTCATGACTCTAATCATTTTTTTTCTGTGAAGCAATAGTTTTTAGAGTATTTAGTGTGGTTTTCAGTCCAGGGAGTCTAGTATTGGTGCCCCAACAGACGTATCCATACACCAGGACCCTGACATCTGATTTCAGACTCAGTGCATGAAAACACTGAATGCGTGTGTGTTTCCATTGAAAATTTTTCATCGTGATTACTTTGTTTCATTTCAATAGGTATACTATTTTGACCGTGGCACACCTGTTTTTTTTTCAGGGTGGCCCCACAAAGGCAGCCAGTTAGGGTTCAATGTTACGTATGAGATGGTAGCCCACCGAGCGAAGAGGCCTCGGTGCAGGACATCATCATAGCGGAGGTACCAGTGGCACCACTACCCACTGGGCCATCGATACCACCAACCCAACAAAAGAGAGTGGACACCACCTGAGTTCATTGCATGAGTTCCAGTGCCAGAGGCCACCCAGGTTCCTGGGAGAGATGGACCCAAAGGCAGCTGAGGATTGGCTGGAGGCTATCGTCAGAGTTTTCAGATTGGTAGGGAAACCAGCCGACCTTATAGTGATCCTTGCTGCGAGTCTCCCACACACATGAGTAGGTAGATGGTGGATCCTAGTGCTCCAGGTGCATGACGAGGAATATTTACTATGGATAGACTTCGAGAGTCTCTTTCACATGGAGATTGTTATATCCACCCTTTGTGTAGTGTGGATTCAGGAGTTACTTCATCTGCAATAGGGCAATATGACAGTAGCTTAGTACTCAGCGAGGTTCATCGACCTCTCATGCTACTCCACGAATATGGTACAAGACATGTTCTTCAGGTCCTGGACCTTTGAGAAGGGACTCAGGCATGAGATCAGGGCTTCAGCGATTCCCCTCAGCATCCCAACACATGCGGGGGTGCTGGAGCGAGCCCTTCTAGTGAAGTGTTTTCTTGCTGAGCAGTCACCAATGGCGAGACCCACTACAGGACGATACATGGTGGAGTCTTCTGCAGCCGGCAGTAGACAGTTGACGTAGAGGACCATGCGGACCAGGATATCAGGTGGGAAACCTTAGGATACAGGTTCGGTTGTGCGGGACACATTAAACAGAGCCATCCATTCGAGGGGAAGGCAGTGCTATGCATGCGGTAGGTAGGGTCACATGGCGCGAGACTGCCCGACCTTACATGTGGATGAGCAGCAGGTAGTAGATGGACATCCCAGGCAGAGGGAGAGGTTCGACCGTGGTGTTTTTTCGGGAGAAGGCAGACGTAGCAGAGGAGCTGGCCGAGCAGCGGGTGGTGGATGATGTTTCGAGGCTCTACAACCACCACCACCAAGTGGTCCACCACAAACAGAGGGATCTGGCTGACAGAGGTGGGCTCAGCTCTAGGAAGTCAAGTCCTATGATTACGGAACACCTGATATGATTTGATGTAGTATCTGCGTCCACTCCACCCTTACTGCAGTAATTATAGACACATGTGCAAGTCATTTTTTTATTTCTGCTACCCTTGTTCAGATCTCGGAGATTCCGACGAAGCTGTAGGCTTGATCCTTACAGATAGAGACTCCTACAGGAGAATACTCGATGATTAGGACCTGGTGCTGGCAGTGTGAGATTACTCTAGGAGGCGAGATCTTTGGCAGGGATCTTCTTGTAGCGGCGTCGTGGGCTTACGATGTCATCTTGGGTATATATTGGTTATCTACAGTTCATGCTTACATTGACTATATTAGGAGCAAGGTGCGGTGTATCCACATGGATGGGACTAGGTTCACCTTCACTGGCGATAAGAGAGCCTTTACAGTGCAGGATGGACTTAGGCAGAGGAGGGGGTAGCTGATCACACATCTGTTGCCTAGTCTCATACTCGGAGCGGTTGATGTGCGGAGTCTGAATTTTCTTGTTGTGGTGGATCAGTACATGGATGTTTTTCCTAAATACATTTTAGGACTAAATTATCACAGATAGGTAGACTTCTACATTTACTTGTACCCCGGGAGAACACTGATATCTACTCTCGCATATCGGATGGCTCCCACCGAGCTTCGTGAGCTGTGGGTACATCTGGAGGACTTGTAGGGAATTGGATTTATCTGACCTAGTGTTTCAACCTGGGAATCCCCGATTCTATCTGCCAAGATGGTGTATGGGAGATTGCGACTGTGTGTTAACTACTGTATCCTAAATCAGGTGACCGTGAAGAACAAGTACCCACTCCCGAGGATTGACGATCTCATTGATCAGCTCAAGGGAGAACGATGGTTCTCGAAGATAGAACTCAGGTTGGTCTATCATCAGTTTAGAGTTCGAGATGAGGATGTGCAGAAGATAGAATTCATGTGTCGGTATGGCCACTACGAGTTATTGGTTAGGCCCTTCGGCGTAACCAACACTCTAGTAGTGTTCATGTGTCTCATGAACAGGATATTCCAGCCATACCTCGATCGATTTTTCATAGTCTTCATCAATAACATACTGATTTACTCAACTACTGAAGAAGAGAATGCCAACCATTTGCGGGTGGTACTAGATACACTCCGAGAGCACCAGCTTTATGGTAAACTCTCGAAGTGCCAATTCTGGATTCGAGAGGTTCACTTATTGGGAGACGTCATATTGGAGGTAGGGGAAGCAGTGGATCCAGTGATGATCAAGGCAGTACTTGCTTCGGAACCACCCAGGAGTGTGACAGATATTCAGAGTTCTCTAGGTCTGGCTGGGTACTATCAACGATTTATTCCAGACTTCTCTAGAGTTTCACCACGACTTTCAGTTTTTATGAAGAAGGGGAAACCCATCGTGTGGGTAGATAGATGCCAGTAGAGATTTTAGGAGATGAGGAAGAGATTGACTAGTGAACCCATCTTGAGGATACCTGGGGAGGGCGTTGGGTACGTAGTTTACTGCGACACATCAGGGACCGGACACAGATGTGTCCTGATGCAGGATCTAGCAGTGATCGCATACGGTTCACAATAGTTTAGATAGCATGAACAGAACTACGTTACCCATGACCTGGAGTTAGCAGTAGTGGTCTTCGCCTTGAAGATGTGGCTGCATTATCTTATGGGCGAGCATTTTACAGTCTACTCTGACCAGTAGAGTCACAGGTTCATCTTCTCGCAGAAGGATCTGAACCTGAGACAACAGAAATGGATCGAGTTCCTCGAGGACTATGAATTTGAGATAGTCTGTACTCCTGGGAATGGGAACGTTGTAGCAGATTATCTCAGCAGAAGGTTGGGCATTAAGTTGCTAGGAGAGGAAACATAGTAGCTGGCCGGGTTACCGATATCTTTCGTGGATAGATATGGAGCAACCTTTCTATAGTCTCGCACAGTCACTCCTCCACTTCTTCAGTGAGTCAGGGAGGCACAACATGAAGACGTCGACTGTGAGACATGACGTGTTCAGATAACCTTAGGACAGGGACCTAATGGGTTTTCTGAAGGTGTGGAGCACGTTATCCTCTACAGAGGACGTCCCATGGATCAATTTCACTACAGGAGGATATGATGAGGGAGTTCCACACTACCCCTCTAGTGGTACATCCAGGAGTGTCTAAGATGTATCATGACCTTAGATGATATAATTGGTGGACGGGTATGAAGAAAGGAGTAGCAGAGTTTGTCTCTCGATGCCACATTTGTCAGCAGTTGATGGTGGACCACAAGGTTCTAGTAGGCTTGGTTCAACCCTTAGAGGTTTTAGAGTGGAACTGGGAAAGGATATCCAGGGATTTCATGATGGGACTTCCACGTACATCCAAAGGACACGACTTTATCTGGGTGATTTTCGACCGACTCACCAAGTCATCCCACTTCTTACCAATCAGAGATCAAGGCTCATTCGAGAGCTTGGGAAGCCTCTACGTTCAATAGATCATACGGATTCATGGTGTTCCATTTACTATCATCTCCGATCGATATGCTTGATTCACTTCCCGACAATGGAAGGGTTGAAGGAGGCTTTCGGAATGCAGCTTCACTTGAGCACCACCTTCCATCCTCTAATGGATGGTAATACTGAGAGAACCATTCAGACTCTCAAGGACATGCTCCTTGCATGTGTCCTTGACTTTGGTCGCAGATGAGACGATCACTTACCCATGGTGGAGTTTTCGTACAACAACAACTACCACTCCACCATCTGGATGGCTCATTACAAGGCATTGTATAGCCGACCGTGCAGATCACCTCTATGCTAGACTGACTCTGGGGATTCAGCACTTGTAGGACCAGAGATGGTTCAAGCTACGACGGAGATTGTACAGATCATCCCGGAGCAGATGAATACTGTAGAGAGAAGACAAAATTCTTATGCTGATAGGAGACATAGACCACTAGATTTCGAAGATGGTGACCATGCCTTCCTACGGGTCTCATCTCAACGAGGTCTACGAAGATTTGGTCGGGGTGGCAAGTCATCTCTACGTTTCATATGGCCATTCCAGGTCCTTAGTAGAGTAGGAGAGGTGGCTTACCACCTGGCCCTTCCACCTCAGTTGCACCTGGTGCCCAACGTCTTCCAAATATCTTAGTTGAGGAGATACGTGCACGACCCATCCCACATCATCGACCATGGGGAGATAGACATTGATGACGAGGTGATATTCATGGAGGTCCCAGTTGATATCGAGGATCGACAGGATCAGGTCCTATGTGGATGGTCGATTCCCCTGGTGTGCATTCACTGGCAGCACGAGAACCTCCAGGAGATCTCTTTGAAGAGGGAGGCTCAGATTCATGCTCAGTACCCCCATTTGATTACCCAGTGTGTGTTGTAGCTTTATAGAGACATAAATATCTAAGGGGGGGGGGTAATGTAAATCCCTGAAATTTCAAGGAAATATTTTTTCATAAATTATTTGGAATATTATGTGTTCGTAGTTTCTAATGGTTCCAAATTCTGAGGCCCGATGTGCACAGAAACAATTTTTGAAGTTTTGTTCATCACGTTTAGAAAACATACATGTGGGTTTATCTATCTTTCGAATTGGTGCTCGGAATTGAAATTTGCGGACACTGATGAACTCGCAGAACCGGTATTCGCTAAAGGAGTCCATTACCACAGTTGTGTTTGGTCGAGAGTATAAGATATAATTTTGGGATTCATAACAAATTAAATAAAATTATTGTTTTATAATTTATTATTTAGTTTTTGGTTATTATCTCCAAAGGTAGGTTGGTGGTGGGTCCCACCCACACATACCCTCCCATGGGAGGATAATGTGTGTGGGTCCCACAAGAAAATCAACTTTTCTACTCCTCCTTGGAACCCCCATTGATGAAGGTTAAATCTTCCACCTTCCCCTCATAATGTTGCCAACACAAGATTAATTAATGCCTTTGTAAATTAAGTTGTGGTGTCAACAATTCTTTATGAATTAATTTAAAAAACATGGAAATATTATAATATTGGGGAGCCTTATTTTACATGGGTTGTCATAACATCACTTGGGGTGGAACTTGAGAGAATTTGGAGGATATCACCATCTACAAAGAAGAACACTAATTCCACCCAAAAATGATGATGTGTCTTCCTTCTTTCCAACTAGGCCAAGAACATGAGGCGACACCCACGAATAATTCCATCTACCTTTCTTCTTCCTTAGCGTCAAGGGATAAGACACCGCCCATGTAAAATATATCCAACGACAATGACTCTTCCTACGACGTTGATGGAACAACACCATCTTCCGCGATGTCGATTTCCACGATGACGACAACGTACCTTGAATTGGGGTAGTGTTTTTTGTATAGTGTTTTTTTGTGAATTATACCCTCGTTTTTTGTGAATATATGTTGTATAATTGATTGATCCTCTAGTGCAGTGGGTACAGGATAACGAACAAGTATGTACCCTCCACCGATTTGTTCGTGATGTGAGGTTTGTTGGGCGATGGGTGAATGAAAGGGGAACAACATTTTGAGTTCATAGTAGAAAAGATAAAGACCCGAGGAGGCCGTAGGCACAGACGAGAGGAAAAACAAACAACCATAATGACATTGGTGGCCCACTGAAGAACTTGGGGGTGCGGATCGCTGGCACGGTTGTTCCAGTGACCAGAGGCGACGACCGGCACTGGCCAGCTGCCTGGGGGAAACGACGCCCCTCACCCACCACCGGCAGAAGTCTGCAGCGGCATCAACTGCGGCGGCAGGGTGGAACCCATATCCACGGGTTCCCGGAGGAATGGGCGATGCAAGCTAGCACTGCTGTTTCGAAGAACCGGGGGGTCGCCAGCCGTGCGGGCCGGGCCTCTAGCCACGCAGGCCGGGCAACAACCATCGGGCATTGCCACGCCCTACCTAGTCAGACCCAGACTTGGGTCAGGTCAACATGGTTCGGGATGACCCAGGGCGGGTTGGGTCAGGTCAGATCGGACCCAGACCCCACATCTATGGGAGACTTTGGGGTTTTCGCCCATAACATTAGCTGCGAACCTCCAATCGATGCACATTCAGTTGCGTTGGATTCATTGAATAGAGATGGTCATTTAGGTATATCACACATTAGGTTTTATCAATGTTTGGGTATGGCTGGGTTGGTTCGATGCCGAAACCAACCGGGCCCTCGGAACTGAAATTCTAGTAACTCTCAGACCGGGCGTCTGATTCATGCGTTGTCTGTCGCGTTCGGTTGCTTTTGATGAGAAAAAACATCAGGATACATCAAATATGGACTTCATGATAGTTTATTTATTGATCCCTTTGCTCGAAGAGTGGACCCTCCCAAAATCGAGCTTGCTGTGTGCGGGAAACATAGAGATGGGTACGACTGTGACAACTAAAGTACAGTGATCCTACGTGTGTTTGGCAACGACGACTACTGTATTGGGATCCTCCATGGGTTCGACAGCACTGACTACTGTTCTATTATCCTGTATGGGTCCGAAAACTTAGATGAATCGGTAACTACATCAGTTCATCTCTATCTCGATATGAGAGATGTATACCTGTGTGAGATGAGTCTTGACTTTCAATCATTATCATCGATGTGATTGACTTTACTTCCTCTGTGGACTATGTTGTGCATGGGCGCAAGAGTTGGTGCCAAACTGATATTGATAACTTAGGTATATGTATGGGAATATATCTAAGTAGGGATGGTTGATACTTCGTTGTTGTATATTTCTTCTGTGGTTTATCCTTCGTGGATTCCAGGAGACCTTTGTGGGTATCGGGGTCCCTAATGAGTATCGTTATACTCACCCCTACAGGGGGTATTCCCACACTTCGTTATGTTGGTTTCAGATGATGGGAATCAATGATTGAGGTAAATACTTGTGGAGATGAACGGTACCTGGAGGTGGACCACTTGGCGAGATGTACACGGAGCAGACAGACATACCTGAGGTGCTGAGGAGGCCATCTAAACCCACACTTTAGGTTGGATTTCTGGAGGACGACTCAACAGTTGCTATTTACTTTTCTGCAGCTGTACTTTACTATTGGGCTTGTGTTTCCGGCCCCTTTCCTTTAAAAACTTCCTCTTGTATTTTGTTTTACTTAGTGCTTATTTCCTGTTGTAGCCTCTACTTCTTGTGATTATACTGTGTTTGTGTTGCAGGTTTAAAAATCAATGCCTTCCCTTTTATCGGGAATACGCCTTGGAGCTACTCACCAGCCCCTGGAAAATGGATGGCGGGTTTGGGGTAGTCATGGCACGGGCCCTGACGACAAGTCATGACATTCATTTTATACCATTGTCTATTTGATGTAAGGCTTTTTTTTATCCAATGGGGAAGACACTTTACTTAATATGCTCTATCCATGGTGACGTGTGAGGAAATATTATGAACATGTTAGAAAAAAATGTTTTAATATCATAATAATTTAAATTATAATTAATTATAAATTTATTTTAGTAATTTTATTTTCAAACAGGGGATGCGATATCTTTATAAGACCCACAATGAAAAAGAATTCCAAGATCAAATATTTAAAATTAATGGTGAATATTTATTTATAATTAGTAAATTTTGGATACATTAAATAAAAATTATATTTTTAACTGAAAATATAATTGAAATATAATTATCGTACACAAATAAGCTTTATTTAATGTGAATACATTTTTTTATGAATTATTTATGAAATATTAATAACTGGAACATTTATGAAGATCATCGAGGTTATATTTCATTATAAAACATTCTATAATATTTAATTTGTTTTTTTCATTATAAATTTTTACAACATTCCATTTAATTTTTAGCTATTTTAGGATCTTTAACCATAATGTGCACAAGAGGTCGCTCACATACAAGTAGAATGGTTATATTATATTATTATTTTTATTGGATTTTACATTTTAAAGTGAATATAGAAATTTTTAATAGTGTAATTCTCAATGCGTATTTGGTAGTTTTTCTAATTTTACTTATGTTTGAATTTAGATAATATAATAATTTTTTATGTTGTAACTATGAATGCATAATTTTATTGCTGGTTCTCCATGTTTCTGCTTCAATAATTATGTTTCTGCTCTCCTGATGGTTCTAGTGTTTTTGGTTTGGTCGGATGTTGAGAGGAAGGATAAAATAAGTTATTTTAAAAAATAGTTTTTATGTCTTTTATTTTATAAATAACGTTAAAATATATTATGTGGAGTTTTTATGTCTATTATAAAATAATTTAGGTAAAAAAATTTAATCCCAAAGGGTTTTTTACATCAGCTATTAAATAACTGATTTAAAAAACCCTTATCCGAAGTGTTTTTAATGTCAGTTATTAAAAAACTAACATAATATATAATATATTACATCATTTATTTTATTTACAACATAAAAAATTATTCAGATGAAGGGTTTACTTGTTGATTATAAGTTAAACAATGTAAAAAATATGGTCCATTATTGATTTATAACGCCAGTTTATTTATCCGACGATAATGATAATATTTATAACATCACCGTTATTAGTGGTGTCTAAAAAGATATATAAAAACTGGTTTTAATAAGGCTTTTTCAGTAGTGGTACAAGGCCAGAACACCCCCGACACCTTCATGAACTCATTAGTCACACATAATATTTTCAAAACAAGGAATTAGACCGAAATTTAAAGGATCCAAACAATAGTAAAAAAATAGGTTATAAATTTATTTATATATATATATATATATCTTATATTTAACATATAAACATGGAATCCATTATTATCTCCAACCATGATAGGTTGTAATGGAAAATGAATTACATCGATTTGTGAGGTGGTATAATTATGTACACATGATCGAGAACATTGTTTCCCATTTGATGAAATTTGATATGGATGCAGGTTATTCAATTTATATAATATAATATCCATATATTAGCAATTAGTATTGTATTATATAATAATAGTTGAATTATTTTTGTGTTATTTCGAAGAATAAATAACAACAAAATGATCTATTAACAATCATACCTCTTATTTAGAAAACTTAATTTGTTTTACAATAAAATACCTTTTAGGATAGTTTTACAAATAAAAATATGGCCTTTAGGTTGTGAGGTCGGAAGTAAATAATTTTTTTTAGGATTAATCTAATCCAAATAGATTATTTATGTTTAAAAAGGATTTGATAATGGATTGACTTTCATATGTAGGGTAAATTAAAAACATGGAATTTTTAATAGAAAAATGAACACCCTTGTTTGAAGAAGGCCAAATGCCTCCAAAATATAAAATTAATGAACTTAAGATAAAATAAGTTCAATATATTGCAATAAATTATTATTTAAAAAGTATAAATTTCCTTTGAACCATTTTTATTTCATTTTAAACAGAAACTAAACCATTTTATCCTTAACCGCATATGTTATTTTTTTAGTTATTAGTTATAGTTAATAAAAAAATTATTTTGACCTTATTATATTATATAACATATTCCTATTATAAATATGTAATAAATTTGTAACAAATTATTCAAAATATGTCTTATATTGTAACATGAAATTAAAATCACATACGTGATGAAAAAAAATTTGAAATATATTTTTACATAAATATAGAATATTTTAACATAAAATTATAATTCCATATTGAAACAATTGAACTAAATTGTATTAATAATTATATAGTTTAGATAAACTTTATTTTAAAACAAAATTTAATTTTTCAATTATTTAATCAGACATGCACTTTTAAAAAAATATTATCATTTTTCTGTACTAATTAAAAACATATTATTTTTTTAATAAAATACTAAAAATATTACCTTATAAAATAATAAATTATTGATTCAAATTATTATAATAATTTTTTCCAAAAAACCTTTTTATAGAGGGAAAATTATTTATATTATTAGATAAAAAAATAAATAGAAATGTTATTTTATATAAAAATTATTTTTCATATACATAACATCTTTAGAAATAATAAATTTTTATTAATAAATTTTATAAACCAAAAACTATCATACATTTTATAAATATATGGTTATTCTTATTAATAACTCCATGTTTTATTACGAGGTCATAATGTTATTTTTTTAACAAAAATATTAATTTTATATCAAGTTTTTTTTAACTTAGTGATGCATGTAACACATGACATTGTTGAGTCAATAATGTTTTCCTTATGACTTTTCCATTCCTTCTTGTTTTGAAAATCATAAACACCATATACTTAAGAAAATATAAACTTTACCTCTATAACAAAAATTTACTTCTTTAAGAAAATTTACCCTAACCTAGATTTTCTTATACATAGCAATATTTTTCTTAATTAAAAAAACTGGATTCTTACCCAAAATCCCAGAAGTCATATAATGTCAAGATTTGGAGCATTCTGTTTTTAGGATCCGAATTCTGGATGTGAACTGTAATTGTAGAGACCCGAATCTTGATTTACATGGACATTACATTACATTAGAAGAATACTTAATACATAACCAAAAAAGACACACAAGGATTGCAATAGTTTAGTGTCTTTTTAAACTCGGAATATAATCTTCTAATCGTGGTGAAGGATATTAAACATATACTATAAGATCAACCCCTTTTTGTTTTCTTACCTAAAACCTTTCATTAAATCCTAGGGAAAAGAAAACATATAAAGGGTGATCTCAAATGCTCAGTAAGGGTAAGTATGGATAAAATAAAACAAATCGTATACATTTGAACTTCAAAACATGAACATAATATTTAATCATCAGAATCTTGAGCAATGACATAAATCATGGAAGTACAAATGGCATAGATCATAAAGAAACATTAATCATGATAAAATATCATGATAATGAAACATGAAATTGTGGAATCCTTTTAATAACATTATATGATTTCCATAGTAGCCAAGGCATTTCTTCCAAGACCATCTTTGTGGACAAAGTCCATTTCGGAATCGAGTTCACTCCTCATTCAAGTCCTGTATTACTGAACAGGTTTAACTCGTCGTTCCAGCCATGTCTATCTCATGAGATATAATTATTTACCCAATGAATTGGAGGGAGATATAGTTCCCTCCCTTCTCATAATGAAATCATTCTTACTTATTCCACAAAATAAACATACATCATTCATAATAACCCAACGAATAAAATGGGTTTCATAAGCATCACCCCATCATCACATAATCCATATAAAATAAATGGATATCATTTCATAATAAGAAAAGTGAAACCATGTAAATCATATAGACTTTATACTTGAACCATACACATATGAAATAATTTCATCTTAGATGGAAAATGGTTTTGATAAGACACTTGAAATGAATTCTTAAAGAAAATATCCTTTCTTCTTCAAAATCAACTTCATTTCACAAAACATCATGAAATTTTAAAAGAAAATGATTTTGGTGAAAATAGTCATGAAATATTTTGGAGTAAGCATCATGAAAATAAGGATTTATAAAACCTTAAAAATCCTTTCATTCCGTACAAGTTAAAAAACATTCTCCTCGTACTTTTGTCGGAAAAGTCAAAAAGTACCTCGTAACGTAAACAAAAGAAAGATTCTTTGAATACCATGTAGTAAAATTAAAAATGGGTAAAAAGGAAATTAAAAATACATAAAAACACTTTTAGAAAACATGGACAAGGATGATAACAATAACCCCAGTAAATACTTATGTATAAGCAATCTCAGATAAAAATGATATTTGCAAAATTATCCCTTACCTTAGGTCCAATATGCTTTGTACATATCTGAACCTCTTGTATAATGATTTAAATAATTTCATTGACTTATTAAAGAATAATATTCATTTTTATGATATCATATATGTTTCACTTATGACTTTATATTACCTGCTCTTTTGTAAATTCCATGTTAAAGCAACGTTTTGGGTAAAATCATTTCATTTATCGTATGTGTTTCGACCTGTCGTTCTTGATATTATTACCTATATCTGGATTTACATTATTCCAGAATTTAAAACATGATTTATATATAATATATATTCATCATATACATATATATATTATAGATCGATAAAAGGAATGAAATAAACTGTTCATGGAGACGGTAGGTCGTACGTACGCATGAACGCTGTTTTCGTTTCCTTATTGAATTGAATGAAAATAAATAGATGACATACATATATATATATATACAAAAATCCAGTAGCATTATTATTTCATATATTTTATAATTTTTCATTATATAATCTTTATGATCATTCATGTATGGTTAACATGGAGAATGAATCTCATCGCGTCGTGGAGACGGTAGTCCGTACGTACGCACGAGCGATGATATTGTTCCCATAATTATTAAATTGAATTGAAGTGAATGGTATAATATATCATAATTAGTATGATGTTATAATAACCATATATAGTTATTTTTTACACCATTATACCCATCCATGTAAGGTGTTTGTGGGAAAATAGATTCCACCACGGCGTGGAGACGGTATTCCGTACGTATGCATGGGTGGTGATTTCGTTTTCCATAGGATGGATAGATGGTGAAATAGGGTTGTTTAATACTTATAATAAAATATCAGTATATGAGTTATACTTATGTTATTACTTAATAATGAAAAAACTAAAGAAGAAGAAGTGGAAGAAGAAATAGAGTTGAAAGAATCGGTAACCGACATTACCTCTTCTTTGAAGCTTCTCTTTGAGACCTCCTCTTAGGGAACTATAATTGGTCTTTGAAGAAGACCAGAACATCTAGGATGATTATATGGGAGTGGAAAAGAAAATTTGGCAGGGGTTGGCCGAGATTTAAGGCTCAAAGTTGTGTGAGAAAGAGAGGGAGGAGATGCCATTTTATAAGGGAGGAGAGGGGTTCCTTTGGAAAAACTACAAATATTATTTTATTATAAAGTCATATTCAGTTTTTAATATCTCCAAATTTATTTATTTCGAAGATAAGGCGGGGATGGGTCGAAATCCTCTCATCCAATAGAATTTAGACAAGTTTAGGTCTTTATATTAACCTGATCTTTTAGTTTTAACTCTTAGTTAATTAGATTGACATTTACCATGTCACATTGTATTTTTATATTATATAGTTAATAAACATAACGTATACATCCAAGAAACCCCCAAGTGGTCCATTAATGATACACCTATCATGATATAAGTATCTTGGATGAACCATAGATTTTTAGGAATTAATAACAATTAATAATATAATATTTGTTTTAAAAACTATTCTATGTCAATTTTGACACTATTTGGTAATTGATTTTTGTGAAAATCATAACAGAATTATTAGTCCGAAAAAGTTAATTAAATAAATAGTAACATGTCATGTTAACATATAAAATTATTGTAATTCATAAAAAGTCTAAAATTACATTTATTTGGGTATTTATAACATCAATTATGTCAATATTTCATTAATAAGATAATTAATGCATCATCATTGTGTCATAAATAAATTAAAATATTTAATGTCAAAAAATTACAAATAAAATACCATTATGTAGGAAATAGTTTTAGATTTATAATTAATATTTATAGTCTAATTAATCTTATGTATAACCATTTATTAAAAATTATGTACTTTTTTAAACATTGATTTTAACTATTTTAACCCTTCTTTAAATAAATTAATAATAAATGTCTTAATCTAATCCATGTGGGCCTAAATGGTCATATGTTCTTCCTAAGGTTGTTTTTGGTAAAACTAAACTTATCAAATAGAATTAGGACATGTGTTAGGGTAATAATAATATCATTTTTACCCTTAATTATCCTATTTACTTTAAACCATGGTAAATAAAGGTAAAAAGTTACTATTCACCAAAAATTAGTTTCATTTCATTGAACCACATTTTAGTCCTTGATATTAACCGTGTCTCTCGGATTTTTGAAATTAAATTCATAGATGTGGTAAAATTTAATTTAAATTAAAAAATGTCAGTTTTTTTATCTATCACTAAGTGGTTTCACTATTCATCGAAAATTGAAGTTTTTCAGAAAAATACCAAAAATTCAGCCGAAGAATTATTTGAAATTCCAAATTCAAAATTGATGTCTATTTTTCCAAATTCATAAAATATAAGTGGAATTAATTAATTTTAAACTTAATTCTCGTTATCACAACAAATAGAGTGTTTTTAAGAAACAAAAACAATCAAAAGATTGATACTTGTTTATAGACAATTTCAAAGTGAAATTAATTCCAATTAAAAACAATGGATTAAACGGTAAAAATATATTCTAATTAAAATTTAAACCTAATTAAAAAGATAATCTAACCATATAAATTATTGAGATGAAAAAAGTTGTTTTTAATTAAAATATAGCGTGTTTTTACTATTCATTAAACTATAAAAGTTATCAGAATAATATTAAAAATTTATCCAAAGTAAATTTTTATATCCTCATTCCAAAGAAGAATTTTATTTTGTAAAATTGAACTTATATACAAGTCAAAAACAAGATTTAATGTGGGTTCTCCATTAAAAGGCGGCAAAACTACATTTTTTAAAAATTTCTTATTTTACTCAAAAAACTAATTTTGTTCTCATACCATGTTCTATAAAATGTGTACGATGAATAATAATGTTATAAAATTCAAAATGTAGTTGATACTATTCATAACGGGTAGTTCATATAACTTATCGTTGTTTAACGAAACTCAGTATTGCGTACAACACACGCTATCGTGGAAGGTCGTGATTGTGTGTAATGCAAGCCAAGCCAGGGATCTGTGTTGTGAAAGCTCATTTTGGTGTAGAGTACAACACAAGACATTAATGAAATTGAATAGAATAATTTTTATAAAATCTCGGGGTGTTACATTCTACCCCCCTTAAAATGAACTTCTCCCTCGAAATTTGTCGGGGTTATAAATGGTTTACTACTCGAAAGTTTGTTTAATAGAAACCCACATTGTAAAAAGGAATACCAAAACATGGCTTTAAAAACTAATGTATGAACTGTAACGGTTATCCAAATTAACTCATCCCTGGGTTTCCACATAGGAGAACATAGGTGAAAATATGGATATGGAAGAAAAATATAACCATCAAGTTTTGATGGAGAGTGGTAGAGAACATGGCTATGAAAAATCCACCAATCAAAAAGCCATATATTTGTGATGATCTAAGGTACCATCCGATTCATCAGATATAAGGGAACTAGGACAACATTTTGGGTTTTTAAGATCATTTCCCTAAATTTGATGAAATTGGAATTAGAATAAATACTTTCATGATTTTTGTAAAGTCTCACCGTTGGTCGTTCTTTGGGAAATTTCCACTTCATCTCTTAAATAAATGAAGTTGAATTTGTCATTTGTGAAGTGTTAGCAGATCATGTGATAGAATGATGGGTCATTCCATCTGTCTCAAACAAAAGGTTATAAAAGTAATCAAAAATACATAAGTCCATCTATAGTGAGATTAATCATATATGGTTCCTAAAATGGACTTATACTTCATATATCGTACTGCTTAATATAATAAAACAAGTTTCTACTAAACAGGGACTTCCTGTAGGCCAGTGGTAGGCGATAAAGGCCCGTCGCACTTCGGTTGGGGGTTCGATTCCCACAGCCTTGTCCGACGCGATGGGCTGTCACCCGTCCTGCATGTTGTCCTTTTTTTAAAACTACATTACTATAACATCCCATCCATAATATCGAAAAAAGTTCTATCCTTAAACAATAAAAACTTATGTCCAACATAATCCATCCTAATCTTTAGGCTTATCTAAAATACTTCGATCCAAGCACATGGTATAAAGAAAACGATTACTTGAAATTTAATCAACCAAGCATGTGAATACCATCATTTATCCCCCATATATCTTGTTGGACACATTCCAATCATGTGAATACCTTAATCATGTATTCTCTTGAAAAATGAATACCCATTAAACCTTAGTGAAAACATGAATGCTGTAAAAAGTTAACTCTTTACACTTACCAAAATCCAAAAATTCTATATACTCAAACGATGATATGACCTTCTCCTTATATCAGTCATGATCTCATGAATACTATCAAACATTTAATTTTCTCTTTATCCCTTCATTATGCACATATCATCTACTTTCTAAATATATCTGAATAACCATTCATGGTTACTGGTACCATTAATCATACACTTTCAAAACTTATGTAAAGACAATAGTGTAACAATCCTTAGATGTCTCTTTATTCCATAGTACCGTGAGAATACTTATACAACATTACACTTGATAAACATGTAATCATTCCACTACATTCTTAAACCATTGACTGAGAATCAACAATTCTTTCATCTCACATATCATTTGTAGTCTCTTCATCATCATCGACATAAATACTACCCATACGACCATACTGATTCTCTTCATGAGACTTTCACTTAGGTAATTGGTTTGCATAATGCCCGTACATTCCACATTTAAAACATTTAACCATTGTTGATATCGTAGAAATACCATTATCCACATCCATGGTGTTAAATGAACCTTTTCCTTTGCACTTACTGGCTTTGTGTCCTTCTTTTCCACACCAAAAGCATCTTCCAGTTCCTTTGAAACAATCTCCACGATGCCTCTTCCCACATGATTTACATGAGGGAAATTGAACATTCATTCCTCTAGGATCATCATGAAACTCCATCTTTTTCTTTTTATCTGAGTCGGGAAACTTACCAAAGTTGAGATTATTGATCATATTATGAGATTTCTAATTAGGCATAATAACAATGTTTGGACTCCCAAATCCTGTTTCATTTGGTTTCTCATGAAGAATATCATTCCATTGTCCGTCATGTAGTCAATTATCATGAATCTTCCTGTTTCCAGCCATTTTCTAAAACCCAGAAAGAATAGTGTGAGAGGAAAAAATCATGCTAGTGAAAAAAACATAGTAAAGGGGGAGCACCCTCAATATCTAACATCTTAGGATAAATTCTAAGATCGTTACCGTAGTTCTAGGACTATATCCTATACGTATACTTATCCTTAGGTACATCCCTAGATATACCGTTGAAATATCTCTGGGGATCTCACTAACGTTTTCGCATCCTAGTTTACAAAGGTCGACTAATCCTTTCCTCTGATACCAAATGTAGAGACTCGAAGCTTAATATACATGGAAATTACATTAATTTAGCGGAATACTTAATACATAACAAAAACAGACACACAAGGATCGTAATAGTTTAGTGTCTTTGGAAACTCGAAATATAATCTTCTAATCATGGTGAAAGATCTTCAACATCTCCCATAAGATCCTTCCCTTTTTGTTTTCTTACCTAAAACCTTTCTTTAAATCCTGGGGAAAATAAAAAATATAAATGGTGAGCTCAAATACTCAATATGGGTAACCATGGATAAAATAAAACAAATCATATACATTTGAACTTCAAAATATGAACATAATATTTAAACATCAGAATCATGAGCAATGACATAAATCATGGAAGTATGTAAGGCATAGATCATAAAGAAACATTAATCATGATAAAATAGAATTTGAATTAAACATGTAATTGTGGCAAACCATTAAGCACATGATATGATTTCCATGGTAGCCAAGGCATTGCTGCCAAGACCATCTTAGTGAACAAAGTCCCTTTCTGAATCAAGTTCACTCCTCGTTCTAGTCTTGTATTACTGAACCAGTTTAACTTTCCATTCCAGCCGTTTCTATCTCATGAAATATAAATCTTTACCCAATTCATTGGAGGGAGATATAGGTCCCACCCATCTCATAATGAAATCATTCTTACTTGTGCCACAAAATAAACATACATCATTCGTAATAACCCAACGAATAAAATGGGTTTCATAAACATCATCCCATCATTACATAATCCATATAATAGAAATGGATATCATTTCATAATAATAAAAGTGAAACCATGTAAATCATATTGAATTTATACTTTAACCATACACATATGAAATAATTTCATCTTAGATGGAAAATGTTTTTGATAAGACACATGAAATGAATTCTTGAGGAAAATATCATTTCTTCTTCAAAATCAATTTTTTTCACCAAAAATCATGCAATTTTAAAAGAAAAAGATTTTGTTGAAAATAGTGATGAAATATTTTGGAGGAATCCTCATGAAAATAAGGCTTTATAAAACCGTAAAAATACTTTCATTCCGTATAAGTTAAAAAAACATTCTCCTCGTACTTTTGTCGGAAAAGTCAAAAAGTACCTCGTAACTTAAACAGAAGAAAGATTCCTTACATACCATGTAGTAAAAGTAAAAATGGGTAAAACAGAAATTAAAAATACATAAAAATAATTTTAGAAAACATGGACATGGATCATCACAATAACCACAGTAAATACTTAAGTATAAGTAATCTCGGATAAAAATGATATTCGAAATATTATCCATTACCTTAGGTATGATATGCTTTGTACGTATAAGAACCTTGTGTATAATGATTTAAATAATGTCATTGACTTATTACAGAATCATATTCATTGTTATGATATCATATTTGATTCACTTATGACTTTATATTACCCGTTCTTTTGTAAATTCAATGTTAAAGAAGCATTTTGGGTAGAATCGTTTCATTTATCGTATGTGTTTCGACTTGTCATTACTGATATTATTACTTATATCCTGATTTACATAATTCCAGAATGTAAAAAATGATTTATATATAATATATATTCATCATATACAAATATATATTATAGATCGATAAAAGGAATGAAATACACCGTTCAAGGAGACGGTAGGCCGTACATATGAATGAACGCTATTTTTGTTTCCTTATTGAATTGAATGAAACTAAATAGATGAAATATATATATATATATATATATATACATAAATCCAGTAGCATTATTATTTCATATATTTCATTATTATTCATTATATAAACTTTATGATCATTCATGTATGGTTAACATGGAGAATGAATCTCATCACGTCATGGAGACAGTAGTCTGTACGTACGCACGAGCGATGATATAGTTCCCATAATTATTAAATAGAATTTTAGTGGATGGTATAATATATCAGAATCTGTATGTTTTTATAATAACCATATATAGTTATTCTTTAAACCATTATACCCATCCATGTAAGGTGTTGGTGGAAAAACAGATTTCACCACGGCGTGGAGACGGTATTCCGTACGTACGTACTCGTGGTTATTTCATTTTCCATAGGATGGATTGATAGTGAAATAGGGTTGTTTCATACTTATAATAACATATCATTATATGAGTTATAATGATGTTATTAATTCATAATGAAAAAACTAAAGAATAATAAGTGGAAGAAGAAATAGAGTAGAAATAATCGGTAACAGACATTACCTCATCTTTGAAGTTCCTTTTTGAGACCTCCTTTTAGGGCACTAAAATTGGACATTGAAGAAGACCAGAACCTCTAGGATGTTTCTATGGAAGTGGAGAAGAGAAGTTGGTAGGGGTTGGCCGAGCTTGAAGGCTCAAAGTGGTGTGAGGAAGAGAGGAAGGAGGTGACCTTTTATAAGGGAGGAGAGGGGCACCTTTGAAAAAACTAAAAATATTATTTTATTATAAAGTCATATTCAGTTTTTAATAGCTCCAAATTGATTTATTTCGAAGATAAGGTGGGTATGGGTCTAAATAAACTTGTCCAATAGAATTTAGACAAGTTTACGTCATTATATTAACCTTATATTTTAGTTTTAACTCTTAGTTAATTAGATTGACATTTACCACGTCACTTTGTATTTTTATATTATATAGTTAACAAACTTACCATAAATCCAAGAGACCCCCAAGTGGTACATTAATTATAAAACTATAAATCTATAAGTTTCCTAGCCAATACTTAGATTTTTAGGAATATATTAACAATCAATAATATAATTATTTTCTTTAAAAACAATTTTATGTCAATTTTGTCACTATTTGGTAATTGGTTTTTGTGAAAATCATAACAGAATGATTAGTTCAAAACAAGTTACTTAAATCATTACTAACATGTAATATTAACATAAAAAATTATTGGAATTCATAAAAAGTCTCAAATTACATTTATTTGGGTATTTATAACATCAATTATGTCAATATTTCATTAATAAGATAATTAATGCATTATCATTGTGTCATAAATAAATTAAATTATTTAATGTATAAAAATTAAAAATAAAATACCATTATGTAGGAAATCTTTTTATTTTTATAATTAATATTTATAGTCTAATTTATCGTAGGTATAACCCTTTATTAAAAATTATTTACTTATTAAACATTGATTTTATCTATTTTAAACATTCTTTAAATAAATTAATAATAAATGTCCTAATCAAATCCAAGTGGGCCTAAATGGTCATATTTTATTCCTAAGGTTTTTTTGGTCGAATTAAACTTATCCAATAGAATTAAGACATGTGTTAGGGTAATAATAATATCATTTTTCCCTTAATTATCCTATTTACTTTCAACCGTGGCAAATAAAAGTAAAAAGTTACTATTCACCAAAAAATTATTTTCATCTCATTGAACCACATTTTAGTCCTTGATTTTAACCGTGTCTCTCGGATTTTTTAAATTCAATTCACAGAAGTTGTAAAATTTAATTTAAATTAAAAAAAGTCAGTTTTTTTAACTACCACTAAGTGGTGTCACTATTCATTGAAAATTGAAGTTTTTCAGAAAAATACCAAAAATTCAGCCAAAGAATTATTTAATATTCCAAATTCAAAATTGATTTCTATTTTTCCAAATTCATAACATATAAGTGGCATTAATTAAATTTAAATTTAATTCCCGTTATCAAAACCAATAGGGTGTTTTTAAGAAACAAAAACAATCAAAAGATTGATACTTGTTTATATCCAATTTCAAAGTGAAATTAATTCCAATGAACAAAATTGGATTAAATGTTAAAAATATATTCTAATTACACTTTAAACCCAGTTATAATGATAATCTATCCATATAAATTATAGCGATGAAAAAAGTTGTTTTTGATTAAAATATATCGTGTTTTTACTAGTCATTAAAATATGAAAGTTATCAGAATAATATGAAACATTTATCCAAAGTAAATTTTTATATCCTGATTCCAAATAAGAATTTTATTTTTTCAAATTGAACTTATAGACATGTCAAAAACAATATTTAAAGTGGGTGCTCCATCAAAAGGCGGCAAAAGTACATTTTTTGAAAATTGCTTATTTTTTCTCTAAAAATTGATTTGTTCTCATTCAATGTTCTCGAAAATATGCAAGATGAATAATAATATTATAAAATTCAAAATTTAGTTGATACTATTCATAATGGGTAGTTCATATAACATATCATTGTTTAGCGAAACTCAGTATTGCGTACAACACACGTTATTGTAGAAGGTCTTGATTGCGTGTAATGAAAGCCAAGTCAGAGATGCGTGTTGTACAAGCTCCTTTTGGTGTAGCGTAAAACACAAGACATTAATGAAATTAAAATAAATATTTTTCATAAAATCTCGGGGTGTTACAGTAATTAAGTTCCAATCCGAATTATGGACTCCGAAGTTCTATGAAGTTTGACTCCGAACTCTTCTAATGTTCGACTCCAAACTCTTATGGAGTTCGACTCCGAAGTTTCATGAGTTTGACTCCGAACTCTTATAAAGTTCAACTCCGAACCTTTATGAGTTCGAATTCTAACTCTTATGAGGTTCAACTCCAAACTCTTGTGAAGTTTGACTTAGAAATTTCATGAGTTCGACTCCGAACTCTTCTGAAGTTCGACTCCGAACTTTCATGAGTTTGACTCCGAACTCTTATGAAGTTCGACTCCAAACATTCATGAGTTCGACTCCGAACTCTGATGAAGTTCAACTCCGAACTTTCATGAGTTCGACTCCGAACTCTTATGATGTTCGAATCCAAACGTTTACTAGTTCGACTTCAAACTCTGTATGTTCAGATTCTGAACTCTGGTAAAACTAGACTCCGAATTACTATAAAACAGAATCTGAACATCTTTTTATTATAGACTCCGAATTTCATTTTGGTTAGACTCTGAACTTATAATTTTCTAACACTCAGAATTTTTTTGTATGGATTTTTCTTACATATGATTCATTACAAAATTATTTCGTTCATTCAGTTATACATGGTTTGTTATTAAACGATGTCATCCATTCTGTTTCTAATTAACCGTTGGTTGAGTTACACATGTATAGGTCCCTACGAATTTCACGGAAAATATGACCATTGGAGAGAGAGCCTATCGATCCTATAAATAGGATCTCGTTTAAAAGAGCTTAACAATAAGTCGATCGATCAAGAGACCACACGCTGTTAAGGTGATTTCTAGAGAGAGAATATTTTCATGCTTTGTGTGTACTGAACCGCTTGATCAGATTGTTTCGTGCGACTCCAAATGTTGGTGATTAAATTAGCGGACTTCTGAGGATAGGAAGACAGAGATGATGACTAACTTGAAGTTCGAGTTCTTCATTGTTGAGGAAGACAGATGTTCCAGCTACCTTGATGTTGAGGGCTTGCGAGGATAGAAAGACAGCGATTCCGATCATCGTATCGAGGGCTTACCCTGGTGTGGGTAAGACAGACTTGCTTGAATTTATAAATCAAGGGACCGATATCCAAGGTTGTTGGATACCCTTCTCTTTGGGTTAAAAGACTTGTATCTTGTTACTTGTAGTTTTACTACTTGTTTTTCCACTGCACTTCTGTATTGTAAGAGATGTTTAACCTTCTTATATTTCCTTACACGTGTACTCTGATTAGATTAGATTCTATACGCTATAAAGTAGAATCTCATATTGTAAACTTTGGTTCTAATTCTCCAGTTGGTGATTACAGGTGTTGTAAAATGTATTAGTTTAACTTTGTTAAAGTTATATTTTTCCTTGTCTAAGGAAATTTTTAATGTGTACAATTCACCCCCCCTCTTGTATATTGAGCATCTACATCATTATTTCGATCCTAAAAATAGTATCAGAGGAGGTCTCTGAAATACATATACTCACATATAAGTTTTTCTTGTTCAATTTTTCATTGTTCTTCATCCTTGCATAGAATGTTTTTATTCATTCCGTATTGTCTTTCCGAACTTTTTCTTTCCGAATTATCATTCCGAATTGTCAATCCGAACTTTGTGGTTACAAACTTTTCCTACTAACAAGTTTGGTTGCCAATGTTTTTTTAAGAATGGAAGGAATCAATGTTGGTTATATCAGAAATATAAATCGTACAAGACCACCAATATTTGATGGTAATGACTATGAGTACTGGAGAGATCAAATGAAAACTTTTGTTACCAATACTGGAGTGGATAATTTTGTTATAATTACTGGTGATTATAAAATTCCTGATAAGGAAGTTAGAACTTTCACTAACCAGGAAAAGCAAGAGTATCGACTCAATTATAAGGTACACAATACTTTATTATGTTCAATGACTAGAAATATATATAGCCAAATTTTATCTTGTGAAGCAGATAATTGTATCTGGAAAAAGTTAGAGGTTACACACATTGGCACTTCTAAAGTGATTGAAACTAAGAGAGATATGATTATAGCTGAATACCATGGATTCAATTTTCCGTATGGAGAACCAATCTGTAATGTTCAACAGAGATTTATAACTGTAGTCAATAGCTTACAGTCTATGGGAGAAAAAGGGTTAGATTATGAATCCCTTGTGGATAAGATAATTGATATTATTCCTAATGAGTGGGAATCAATGAGAACAACAATTGATGAGAGCAGGAAGGTCACTCAAAATTTTCTTGAGGAACTATTTGGAACTCTTCTCCAACATGAAACAATAATGAAGAGAGATGATGACAACATCAAAAAGAAGAATGAAAATGGTACTATTGCTTTTACTACAACATCAAATCATATTAAAGCTAAGACTCCTGAGAGAGTAACCAGATCCAAGTCTAAGAAGGTGGTTATTCAATCAGAATCTAGTGAGAGTGAAGTCTTAGAGATTGAATTAGAAAATCTTGCTCGAAGGATGAACAAGATAGCTGGCCAGAGAAATTTCTAATCCAAGTATAAGAAAAAGGAAAGTAAAGACATGAAAAATGGAGAAGTTACTTGTTATGAATGCAAGAGAGATGGACATATTAGACCAGATTGTCCTTTTCCCAAAAAGAAAGAAAGAAAAGAAAGGAATTCTAAAAGGAACAGAAAGAAGTATTACAAAACCAATGCTAAGAATGTTCTGTAAGAAAATGACACCTGGAGTGCCAGTGGTGGGGACTTGTCAGATGAATCTTCTGATTATGAATCTTCCGGATAGAAGAGTCTTGGTATTATATCTAGATTAACTATTAACGATCATTGATTTATGGATAAGGTACGAAATGATGAATCATTGACCAATGTATCATTAAATTCTAATTATAGTAAGTATTATAACTCTTTAGATGAAGAATCATCTTCTGATGAAGAAAATACTGCACCTACCTATGAAGATGTTTCTAGGTTTGCTGAACTTATTGAGATTGAAAATTTTAAACTCAATAAAAAAAATGATAGGGAAAACTCTAGGAATTCTATTCATATGAAAGAAATATCAGATCATTCTATTGATCTTGATAGAAAAAATGCTGATTTTATAAATATTTCAAAAAATGTTGAGGAATTATGTTCTGAGAAGAAATAATTTTCTAAAATTATAGAACAAGTAATTTCTATGAAAAGTGTTTTCGAGCATATATTTAGTTACAAATATAATGATTTTGAAGATAAAAACTTGGTTATAAAACTCAAGTCTGAAATTTTTTCCTTAAAGAATTGCTTATAAAACATTACCCAAGGTAAAGAAAATTTTGATAAAATATATTCAAAAATACGACCTTTAAGAAATAAATCCGGATTTGGTTATACCCATGCAAAACCAACTTTGAGTAGAAACTACTTTGTTCCACAAAGTGCCCCATTTTGTAACAGGTGTCAATGTGGTGGTCACTGGACAAAAAATTGTTCTTTAAATAAAACCACATCTCTAGGTTTTCATAAATATTTTTTTTCTAAGAAGGTGTGGGTACCCAAAATTTTATTATTTGAAAATATCGGATCCAAACAAGGTTGGATTCCAAAAGTATAATTATTTTCTTTTATCAGTAAGATAAAGGTAGTACCAAAAACAATACATGGTACATGGATAGTGGAAGTTCCCGGCACATGACTGGTAACAAAAGCTATTTTGAAAAGATTATCAAAACAAAAGGAGGAAAGGTAACTTTCAGAGATAAATCTCAGGGAGAAATTGTTGGTATACGTAATATTGTTCTTCTTGCTAAAACATTGATTTCAAATGTTTTATTTGTTAAGGGTCTTAAGAACAAACTCATTATCATAATTTAGTTATGTGATGAAGGGTACCATGTGAATTTTAGGAATGATAAATACTTAGTTCATAATTCCATGGAAGAATTTATTCTCTCAGCCAATAGTCAAGAGAATGTTTACAATTTGAACTTAGAAGACCTCAGGAGCCAAGAACTACCTTGACTAAGTGCAATGGAAGATCATTCCTGGTTACGTCATAGAAGACTAGGTCACTATAACCTTAGAAACTTTTGTAAAATTTCTAAGAAGAAACGAGTTAAGGATCTATCGGAGCTTAGATTCGATTCTTTAAAAGTTTTTGATCCTTGTCAATATGAAAAGAAACAAAAATCTAGTTTTAAATCAGTCTCTGAAGTCTCAACAACTGATGCATTATAGTTAGTCCACATGGAGCTTTTTGGTCCAACACAAACTGAAATTATTGGAGGAAAATATTATGTGTTTGTTCTAGTTGATGATTACACAAGATTTACCTGGGTCTATTTTTTAGAAAAGAAGTCTGAAGATTTTTCTTATTTCAAAAGTTTTAGAGAACAAGTTAAAAACAAGAAAAATCTTCCACTAAAATCTATTCATAGTGATCATGGGGGAGAATTTAAAAAATCTGATTTTGAAAATTTTTGTAGTATAAAAGGTATTACTCACAATTTTTCATCACCTATAACTCCTCAACAAAATGGTTTAGTTGAAAGAAGAAATACAATTCTTCAAGATATTACTAGAACCATGTTGAGTGAATATTCTATAGCTAGAAATTTCTGGGCTAAAGCTTTAAGTACTGCTTGTTATACTATAAATTGAGTTTTGATTAGAAATTTTCTTAATAAAACTCCTTATGAGTTATGGAACGGTAGAAAACCAAGACTTTCCTACTTTATGGTTTTTGGTTGCAATGTATTCATTCTGAATACTAAAGATAAATTACATAAATTCGCACCAAAATATGATGAAGGAATTTTCTTAGGCTACTCCACAACTTCTAAGGCATATAGAGTTTCAAATAAAAAACTTGTACTACAGTTCATGTAAAATTTGATGAGTCTGATCCTTTTGTTTTTAAACAATCCCAACCTACATCCTCGGAAGTGTTTTCAAAAACTGATTGTCATCCTTTGATAGAATATCCTTCTGATAAGGAAAATGTTCAAGAAGATACATATGAAACATATACCCCAGAAGACTTTCTACCAATTATTGATGAATAGGTTCTAAAAAACCAAAACCAGGTTTTCCTTAAGAATAATCCTAGTGATAGTATCATTGGTGATGTAAATCAACCTATAAGGAATAGAAGTTCCTTAATAAATGAAGTAGAACATCTATCATTTCTTTTCCAATTCGAACCAAAAAGCACTGATGAAGCTTTAGGTGATGATGATTGGATCAATGCCATGTAAGATGATGTAAATGAATTTGAAAGGAATAAAGTCTGGACCTTGGTTGGAAGACCAAAGAAAACTTCTGTTATTTGAGTAAAATCTGTTTTCAGAAACAAGTGTGATGAAAATGGAGTCATTGTAAGAAATAAAGCTAGACTAGATGCTAAAGGATATAATCAACAAGAGGGAATAGACTGGGAAGAAACCTATACTCCAATAGCCAGACTTGAATCTATTCGTATTCTACTTGCCTTTGCAGCATTTTTCAATTTTAAACTTTTTCAAATGGATGTGAAATGTGATTTTCTTAATGGTTTTGTTCAAGAGGATACTTTTGTTGAACAACCTCATGGATTTGAAGATACAAAACATCCTGATCATGTTTTTAGTCTTACGAAATCCTTGTATGGTCTTAAACAAGCCCCATGAGCCTGGTATGATAGACTTACATGATTTTTGCTTCAAAATAACTATGTTAAGGGAAATGAAGATCCAACCCTTTTTATAAAGAAAGATAAGAAAAATGTTTTGATTGTTCAAATTTATGTTGATGACATAATATTTGGTTCAACTCAACAATCTTTAACTGATTCATTTGCAAGTCTAATGAAGTCTAAGTTTGAAATGAGTATGATGGGTGAGTTAACTTTTTCCCTTGGTTTTCAAATTTCTCAAAGACCAGAAGGAACCTATATATCTCAACATAAGTATATTAAATATCTTCTCAAAAAGTATGGTTATGACAACACTAAGAGTATAAGTACTCCCATCGGTACCTCAAACTCCATTGATCTTGATGAAGCTGGGAAACCAGTAGATCAATCATCTTTTAGAGGTATGATAGGATGTCTACTATAATTAATAGCTAGTCGACCAGACATAATGTTCTCAGTATTCTTATGTGCAATATATCAATCCAATCCTAAGGAATCTCACTTAAAGGCGGTCAAAATAATGTTTTGCTACCTAAAGGGAACCATGGATCTAGGATTATTTTATACGTCTGGAAATGATTTTGTTTTAAAAATCTTCTCAGATGGTGACTTTGGTGGATGTAGAATTGATAGAAAGAGTATATCCGGAACTTTTCATTTCATAGGAGATTCATTAGCTTCTTGGTCCTGCAAGAAGTAACATTCTGTAGAACTTTCCACTACTAAAGCGGAATATGTAGCAGCTGGAAGTTGTTGTGCTCACGTGTTGTGGATGCAACACACACTCACAGATTATGACCCTAGTTTTACTAAGACTCAAATTTTGTGTGATAACACAAGTTCCATTTCCCTCAGTAAGAATCATGCACATCACTCTCGTGCAAAACATATATAAATTAAGAATCACTTTCTTAGGGATCACACATTTAAAAGAGATAACATTCTTCAGTTTATTAGAATGTAAGATCAGCTTGCTGATATTTGCACAAAATCATTACCCTCCGATAGATTTTAATACATTATACAAAATTTAGGAATGATAACTTTAAGGTATTAATTCTTCATTAACTTCTTGATTGAACAATTCTCCTAATAGTAATAAACTCATTTTCATATGGGGAGTACATTTGAATGTTATTATAACAAGAAATTTCGTAATCTGTTTTTCATACTTTTTGTAAAAAAAAATCTCGTAGTTACTTTTTCAAAAATTCTAGAATGGAAATTTCCAGAATAATAATTTCTGGAATGGAAATTTTGGGAATGAAAATTCTCGAAATGGAAATTTCCTATAATAAAACTTTCGTACTGGAACTTTCGTAATGATATTTTCGTACTGAAACATTCGTAATGAGATTTTCATACTGGAACATTCGTAATGAAAGTTTCTTACTGGAATTTTCATAATGAAACTTTCATACTGGAATTTTTGTAATGGGACTTTCGTACTGGAACTTTTGTAATGTGATTTTCGTAATGAACCTTCGTAATAAGTTTTTTTGTAATAATATCACCAATTATGAACAATATCTCTAGCCAATCCGAAAGTATAGATTTCCTTACATAAGTTTTCATAATCATATTTTTCTTGCTGGTATTTTCATGTTTTTCTTTAAGTAATTCGGAATCAAGTTTTCCTTAAATCCGAATGTTTTCCTTAAAACCTCAAAATATCGGAGTCATGTTTTCCTTGTAAGAGTGTTCTCAACCGTCAGATCAGATCAAAAATATTTTCAACCGTTAGAAGGATTTTGGAAGAAAAAAGGTCACCTCCATCACCTATATAAAGGGGAACCAAAGACTCGTCCCACATCGGATTTTCAAATCTTTTTCATCTCGAAGCTCTGCTGCTCTTCTTAAGACCGATTTTGATCATTGCAAAGATGTTCTGAATCCTTCAGATCTCTCTGTTCCGACTATCTGTTGAAGAAACATCTCAAGATATGTCAAATTCAAAGCCAATCTCAAAGTGGTTAATCTTCATGGAAAGGATGGTGCATCCATATTTCTATAAGTTTAATCCCTTATTTCAATGAATATTAGACTGAATGGATGGGAGGATGATTGCGTAGCGAAGTCAGATAAACAGTATCCGGTTTATACTGGTTTTCTGATTGTGTTTTACGAGTCTGTTTCCTTCCACATGGAAGATTACAGAGAATGGTTTTCTTTTAAGTATTATAGGAAGACTTACAAGTTATCTTACACCAATTCCGTGAACATGTTTGGTTTATCCTACGAAGGTGAAACTGAGTTCTGTTCACACAAACTTCCAGATGAGTAAGGAAGTTTCAACAATGGGAATGCAATGAAGTGTCTTGGACTTAAGGATGCTTCAACCATTAAGATTTCTCGTCGCACTCCAAACAATAGAATTCTTCATCTTTGGGTGCAAGGATTTCTGGTTCCATGAAGAGGTGACATGGATAATTTGAAGAAAAGTGATATCTATGTCTTATATTTCTTGGTAAATCTATGGAAGATAAACTTGATGATGCATGTCTTGATTACGATAAAGAACATCAAAGAAGGTAATTTGAGAGCTCCAATAATTATGTACCCTACCTTACTATCTAAGCTAATAGTTCGAAGCTTATATTCCTTCAAGGTTGCATTCAAATCAAAAGTTCGGAATTGTATTCTTATTCTGGTAAGTGATGATACCTTGAAGAGGATGAAGATGGATTTTTCTAGTGAATAAGGATAATTATACTCTCTTCTTGTCGAAGAAGTTGAGGCACTTCAGAAAGGTACACACACTCCGGAACCATTCAAAAAGAAAAGGAAGATGTGGAAGCTTAAGGAAGTGGCTGTTGATGAAGAAAATCCTAAATTTAAGGAAACTCAGTCTGCTCCCCCCAAACCGAAGAAACAGAAAACTTATCCTGATGAAGTTACTGCCATGTGGAGGGAAGATAAAGAAAAAAGGAAAGAAGGGAATCCACAATTCGGATTGGACCTACAGAGTCTAAGGCCTTAAAATAAAGAGCTGCGGAAGAATTAAAGAAACAGGAGAAAGATAAGAAAATGAAAAAGAAAGTGTCTGAAGCTGAAGTGGTGCAAGCCTTGCTGAAAGCTACAGAGTTAGCTTCTGAGCTGATTCGGGTTTCAGAAACTTTCCTTACAAAACCTTCCTTACTAGAAACTCCAGCTAAGAAGTATGTCACTCCATAAAAATCCAAGTGTAAAGAAGTAGTTGAAGAAGCTGAAAAAGAAGCTACTGAAGAAGTAGAGGAAGAGGTTGAATAAGAAGAAGAAGAAGAAGAAGATGGAAGTGAAGATTTAGATTCCTTGATCATGAATTTTGTGGTTTATAAAGATAAGGCAGAATCCGCAAAGATAGTAACTCCAGGAACGGGAGGTGAGGAAGGTAGTAATAATGATGATAAGGAACAACAAGAAGAAGAGAATGTTTTGTATGACGAGGAAGAATCCTATGAGAGGAATTTTATTGAGGAAGGACAAGAAAAACAGAAACAAGATGAAGACCTGATTATTCATGTTTCTGAATCCGAGGAAGTATCTCTTAATGAGGAACCAATTCCGATGTCTGATAAGGTGAAGCAAGCTCTAATGGATACTCCAACAAAAGAAGTCTTCAGGAAGAAGTAGGTTGGTGGTTCTTCTAAGAGGAAACTGGTGAAAAATGAAGAAGAAAAATCTCCAAGAGAATTATCTGATTCGGAGTCATCAGCTCATGGGTAAGATTTTGTGGTTGAATCTATGAAGAAGTTGGTGGACACCATTCTGATTTTTCCATCTATAGATTCCAGATGCCAGATGTTGCACCAGAGTATGAATCAAAAATCATATTCTTTATCCATGCTCATGGATAAGAGTGTGAATATCAAAGCAGAAAAAAAGGTTTTCTTATCGATAATGATATGCGTAGAAAGTCCAGCAGTAAGTTAACTATGTGGTTGAGAAGAGATGATGAAGAATTAGTGCGGTTTGAAAATTTTCAGACTGAAGTTCAAACTGTTTTTGACACCAAGGATCAAAAGATTAAAAATCTTCAAGATGAGCTGATTGATGAGCAAAGTTCTCAGAGACAACAGGTGAAGGAACTAAGTGACAAGGCTAATTCTCTGGCTCAAAATCTTTTAAGTGATAGAAATCTCTGGATTGAGCTTGAGAAAAGACTCGTACATCAAGATGAATTGTTAAAGATGTAGAAAGAAGCTATCGAGGCTCTGGAAGAGGCTTTGAAATCCCAAGAAGAAAAGAAAAAATCCTTGGAGAGGCAAGTCGAGGAAGACCAAAGAGACCTAATGTAACACCCCAAGCTTCTACGATACGCTTCTCTTTGATTAATGCGATAGCGTGTGTTGTACGCAACACCGAGTTCTAACAACCAATCAAACTAGCCGTTATGAATAGTAATACCTACTTTTTAAAATTATATATATTTTATATTTCAAAATGGACTTCATTTTTGGATTCGGAATATCTAATTTAGCCTATGGTGAAATTTTGGTACTTTTCGGATAACTTTCATATTTTGATGAATAGTGAAAATTACTAAATTTTAATTAAAAACAACTTTTTTAATCAAAATAATTAATAGTGATAAATTATGAATTTTAGTAGTTTTAAAGTATATTTAGAATATATTTTTACCATTTAATATAATTTTGGTCGTTGTACATAATTTAACAATTAAACCGAACATAAACAAGTGTCAATCTTTTGATAGTTATTATCTCTTAAAAACACGCTTTTTGTTTTGACAGCGGGAATTAATTTTAAATTAATTTATGCCACTTCTATGTTTTGAATTTAGGAAAATGGATTCCATATTTGGAATCAGGATGTTCAAATTGTGTAAATAGGTAACTTTTATTTTTAGACATTTTGAATAATTACTGCGGTAAATATTTTATTTACCATGGTTAAGGATAAATCCGGTAAATAAGGGTTAAAAAATAATATTATAATAATACTAAATTACCCTAAAACGTGTCTTAACCCTATTGGTTGATACAGGGTCGACCATGGACATCTTTGGGTCGATTTTGGGGCCCCATGGATCCACTTGTAAGTGATAATGACACTTTATTTTAATTAAGTTAAAATGAATACAAAAATGACACAAGCATATATCTTTTAGAAAAACAATTGTTACATAGGGTTATATATGTTGGATTTTAGATTATAAATATTCGTTAGAAATATAACACGATTTCCTACATAATGATATTTTATTTATAATTTTGAGACATTAAATAATTTATTTTATTTATGACACAATGATGATGCAGTAATTACTATAATAGTGAAAAATTAAAATAATTGATATTATAAATACCCAAATAAATATAATATGAAACTTTTAATGAATTAAACTAATTTTCTAGGATAATATGATATATTAGGATTGATTTAATTGACTTTTTTCGAAGTAATCAATCTGTTATGAGTTTCACAAAAATCAACTATTGAATAGTGTCAAAATTGACATAAAAGAGTTCTTAAAACAAATATTATATTATTAATTGATATTAAATTCCTAAAAATATAATTTTCGGCCAAGAGACTTATATCATGATAGGTTCATCATTAATGGACCAGTTGGGGGTCTCTTGGATGTATGTAGTTTGTTTATTAACCATATTATATAAAAATACAAAGAGACATTGTAAAAGTGAAACTAATTAATTTAGAGTTAATACTTAAAGATAAGGTTAATATAAGTACACAAACCTGTATAAATTCTATTGGTTGAGTTTTTTTCGACCCATCCCCACCTTAACCTTTGAATAATCAAATTTGGATCCATTAGAAACCGAATATGAATTTATTATAAATTAATATTTCTAGCTTTTCCAAAGGTGCCCCTCCCCCCTCTTATAAAAGGGTACTCCTCCTTCTCATTTATTCACACCTTAAAAGCCTTTTGGTTCCACCAAACTCTGCCCAAATACTCTCCCAACTTCCCTCACTACAACCTAGGGGCCTTAGTTTGATCAGAAAGCCAACCTAAGGAGCCCTTTTGATCAAATCAAAAGAAAGAACCCGAAGAAGAGGTAATGATTTCACCACCCTTTTCTAAGTTCATTTCTTCTTCCACTTCTTCTTCCTTTGTTGTTACCATTCTAAAATATTAAATCCAGTATCATATATATACTGTGATGTTATTATAAATATGGTAAAACCATATTCAGTATTCTATCAACCCTTTGAATAACATGTCACCATAGGTGAGTACGTACGGCTTACCGTCTCCACGTCGTGGTGTAATTGTTATTCAATATAATATTATTTGGATGGGTATAATAATGATGTGTAACTCATGTAAATAATAAATATAACATGTTAAGGATTCTGTATATATGATATACCATCCATTTATATATTATTTTAATATCAAAAGAATGATATTGTCTCTCGTGCGTACGTAAGGACTACCGTCTCCACGAACGCGATGAGATTCATTCTCCATCGTGTCCATTCATGTATAATTATCATTTGATGATTTAAAAAAATATGTTTAAGGACTTGATATCATTCTGGATATGAATAATATAAAACCTATCTTTTACAAAAATGTCTTACGTAACAAAACATATAAAAGAAAACAAGTAAGTTAACACCTGAAACAACGATAATACTAAGATATTATTATCAAATCAATATTAAAAGATCATATATGATATCATATTAATGTATATGATTATTGTTTAATTTAATAACAATTATTTCACCATTATACAGGAGGCTAACCTACCCCAACCAAGGAAAAGTACTAGGTAAGGGTTATTTCACAATCTCTTCATTATCCGAGGTTGTTTGTACGTAATAATCTACTGGGATTTCTTTATCATCCACATCCATGTTTCTTCGAAATGTATTTAAAAACATATTTATTATTTAAAAGAATATGGGTTAAAGTCATTTATACCCTTTTTTGACTTTTTATAAGAGGTTTATAAAGGAATCTTTCCATCGTTTTCAAAACAAGGTCCTTTTTAACCATTTCGACAGAATTATGGTAAGAATGTTTTTTTAACATATACGGCGGGTGTGGCTATTTTCCGCCGTTATAAAATCTTCAAAGCTTCCCTTACAAGCTTATAAGAATATTTTCAAAGAAAATGTTTTATTTTATATGGATCTTAAATGATTTCAAAATAAAAGGAGACATTTCTTTAAAAAGAATTTTGATTTCATCTATGTCAACATCCTTTGATGGATTTTAAGATTATTTGAAGTTGATTTATTATGATACAAAACTTCTATATTGTATTGAAGGTTTTGTGATATGTTTGACTGTGGATGTGCTATTTTTATACCATTCATAGTTTATGGTGAAAGTATTGACATTTCGTATGCTAGTTTTAATACGAATGTTTATGTTATGTTTAAACCTTTTCATATGGGAATGCATTGGACTTAATATGTGACGGGTGGAGCCCGCTATAGCTCCTCGATGCATCGGTAGGTCTCATGAGACAAACTAGTGTCTTGTCACAAGGCCTTGACAAAATCTTATTTGTAGTCTTGGCACGAGGCCTTGACTATGTGGTTATGATAGTCTGGCATTATGCATTCCAACATTATGAAAGTGGTTATCGATTTTTGCATGTGATTATTCGATTAGTAGAATATCCATGTGAATAAGTAAATGGAATTATTTCATTTTATTTATGTCATACCATGTTGAAAGTTCATGTTTGAAAGGCTTTTGTTTTGGTTATACATTGCCTTAAATGTTTATTCTTATTTATGAAAGTTTCCGCTATATTGTTATCCTTACTGGGCATTTGAGCTCACCCCTTTTCTATGTTTTATTTTTCCTAGGAAGTGAAGAAGTAAATTATGAATGGCCTACAGGGATGTTATGTGGGGATATGAGTGTGGATTATGGAGACATTATGTTGTTGTAGTAGTTTTTCTTTTTATAATGTAATGTAAAACTTATGAATATATCTAGTGTTTCCAAGGCTACTAAACCAATCGGTCTTTCGAGATTTGATCTTTCTTGTGATCATGCCAATGTTATGTAATAATGCACCGACTCTGGGTAACTAGGGTCGGGGCGTTACAGTTGGTATCAGAGGAAGTTTAGTACAAACCTTGGAATCTAGATTTAGATAAACTCTGATTAGAGCACGTAGACCTAATATGAACTTTGAGGATTAGTATAGAAGAACTTCCTAGAATTTTGGTATTGTAGAGATTTTGTGAGTTTTCCAAGCAAAACATCCCTGTCTGGATACGAGCAGGTAGAGGCGGCTCTGGCACAGATGTACCTAGGGGTAAAACCCGAAAACACCGCTTTGAGCTAGACTCGAACGGGAACTGGTGCACGACAACGGGCCTTGCTGCACTCTTGGTTACGACACTCCCGGGGGATATGCTTAGGATAACTCTCATTTTCATTACAAATCATTATGAAGGGTTTATGAGTATATACTTCCTCAAAGAAAACATTTTTATGATTATGGATTATATCCATAAATAGTTTAATTTACGTTAAGTGTTTTATAAGTATGGGATTATGTATTTTGATTCATAAACTGATCTAGTTTATGCCATTGTTTAGAAATGGTGCCTAGTGGAAGAAATGGAAACCGTATCAATGCACGCACTCCATGTAGGGATTTCCCTCCTGCTCAAGATAATTATAGTGGGGCTGGTGATGCAACTGGTGCCGATCAGCTAATCACCATACTGGGACAACTTACTCAGGTTATGAATAATAACCTTACCCATATGGAGCACCCTGATCCGCAGCGTGGAGGATCAATGTTAGATCGATTCATGAGGCAAAGGAGATGGCTTGAATTACTCAAGGATTATGATTGCACGATACACTACCACCCGAGGAAAGCAAACAAGGTGGAAGATTCTTTGAGTAGAAAAGACCATGGAGTTTTGAACAATATGAGAATTGAAAGGGATCCAATTTTCATGGATCTAGTGAAGATGGACATGGGAATAACCAGGGAAGGTGAAACATAATTTCTTTTTCAAATGGTTCCCAAACCATCTTTAATAGAAAGGATTAAGAGTACTCAGACCGATGATGAAGAATTTCAAAAGAAGATTAAAGCTGTGAATGATGGGAGATTGAGAGACTTTGTGTATGAAGATGGAATTTTGAAATTTGGGAAGAGACTTTGTGTTCCCGATATACCTAATATAAAAAGGGAATTGCTGGATGATGCTCATAGTTCCAATTTCTCTATACACCCTGGGATCAGCAAAATGTATAGAGATTTGAAGGAACATTTTTGGTGGGACAACATGAAGAGGGAGATTGCTGATTTTGTGTCAAGATGTATGGTTTGTCAACAAGTGAAAGCTGGAAGGAAACAGCCTGGAGGAGTCATGCAACCTCTTCGCATACCGGAGTCGAAATGGGACAATATTAAGATGGAATTTGACATGGGGCTACCAAATACTCCTAGAAGGAATGATGCAATATGGGTTATTGTTGATCGTCTTACCAAGTCAGCACATTTTCTTGCTATAAGAGAATATCTACCCCTGGAACGTCTAGCAAGACTATATATTAATGAAGTTGTGAGACTTCATGGAGTACCCCTATCAATTGTTTCTGATCGTGATCCCCGTTTTACTTCAATATTTTGGAAATGTCTTCAGAAATCCCTGGATACTGAACTTCATTTGAGCACTCCATACCACCCTCAGACAGACGTACAATCAGAACGGACTATTCAAACCTTAGAAGACATGTTGAGATCTTTCTCACTTGACTTTCAGGGTATGTGGGATCAATATTTACCTCTGGTAGAATTTTCCTATAACAATATCTTTCATTCGAGTATTCAGATGGAACCATATGAAGCGTTATACGGAAAGATATGTCTTACACCAACCTGTTGGGATGACGTTGGTGAAAGAAAACTTGTAGGCCTAGAACTGGTGGAGGAAACGGTGGAAAAGGTGAAAGTAATCCAAAATCACATCAAAGTAGCTCAAAGTAGGCAGAAGAGCTATGCCGATAATCGAAGGAAGGATTTGGAATTTCAAGTCGCTGATCATGTTTTCCTAAAGGTATCTCCATGGAAGGGAGTCATACGTTTTGTTAATAAAGGTAAATTGAGTCCCAGGTACATCGGACCTTTCGAAATTCTAGAACGAATTGGGGTTGTAGCTTACCGATTGGCAATGCCGCCAAGTCTCTCCAAAGTTCACGATGTGTTCCACGTATCTCTATTGAGGAAATACATGCCTGATCCAACGCATGTACTCACCTATGAGGAATTAGAACTGGAACCCGATATTTCCTATTGTGAAGAGCCCGTCAGGATTCTTGATACGAGAGAACAAGTACTGATAAACCGGACGACGCGTCTGGTAAAAGTTTTGTGGAGAAACCATAAGATGGAAGATGCAACGTGGGAACCTGAGGAACTTATGATGAAGAACCACCCGAGTCTTTTCATGCGATAGTATTCTAGAAATTTCGAGGACAAAATTATTTGAAAGAGAGGAGAATGTAACACCCCAAGCTTCTACGGTACGCTTCTCTTTGATTAATGCGATAGCGTGTGTTGTACGCAACACCGAGTTCTAACAACCAATCAAACTAGCCGTCATGAATAGTAATACCTACTTTTTAAAATTATATATATTTTATATTTCAAAATGGACTTCATTTTTGGATTCGGAATATCTAATTTAGCCTAAGGTGAAATTTTGGTACTTTTCGGATAACTTTCATATTTTGATGAATAGTGAAAATTACTAAATTTTAATTAAAAACAACTTTTTTAATCAAAATAATTAATAGTGATAAATTATGAATTTTAGTAGTTTTAAAGTATATTTTGAATATATTTTTACCATTTAATATAATGTTGGTCATTGGACATAATTTTACAATTAAACCGAACATAAACAAGTGTCAATCTTTTGAAAGTTATTATCTCTTAAAAACACGCTTTTTGTTTTGACAGCGGGAATTAATTTTAAATTAATTTCTGCCACTTCTGTGTTTTGAATTTAGGAAAATGGATTCCATATTTGGAATCAGGATGTTCAAATTGTGTAAATAGGTAACTTTTATTTTTAGACATTTTGAATAATTACTGCGGTAAATATTTTATTTACCATGGTTAAGGGTAAATCCGGTAAATAAGGGTTAAATAATTATATTATAATAATAATAAATTACCATAAAACGTGTCTTAACCCTATTGGTTGATACATGGTCGACCATGGACATCTTTGGGTCGATTTTGGGACCCCATGGATCCACTTGTAAGTGATAATTACACTTTATTTTAATTAAGTTAAAATGAATACAAAATTGACACAAGCATATATCTTTTAGCAAAACAATTGTTACCTAGGGTTATATATGTTGGATTTTAGATTATAAATATTCATTAGAAAGATAAAACGATTTACTACATAATGATATTTTATTTATAATTTTTAGACATTAAATAATTTATTTTATTTATGACACAATGATGATGCAGTAATTACTATAATAGTGAACAATTAAAATAATTGATATTATAAATACCCAAATAAATATAATATGAAACTTTTAATGAATTAAACTAATTTTATAGGATAATATGATATATTAGGATTGATTTAATTGACTTTTTTCGACTTAATCAATCTGTTATGAGTTTCACAAAAATCAACTATTGAATAGTGTCAAAATTGACATAAAAGAGTTTTTAAAACAAATATTATATTATTAATTGATATTAAATTCCTAAAAATCTACGTTTCGGCCAAGAGAATTATAACATGATAGGTTCATCATTAATGGACCACTTGGGGGTCTCTTGGATGTATGTAGTAAGTTTATTAACCATATTATATAAAAATACAAAGAGACATTGTAAAAGTGAAACTAATTAACTTAGAGTTAATACTTAATGATAAGGTTAATATAAGTACCCAAACCTGTCTAAATTCTATTGGTTTAGTTGTTTTATACCCATCCCCACCTTAAACTTTGAATAATCATCTTTGAGACCATTATAAACCTAATATGATATTATTATAAATTAATATTTCTAGCTTTTCCAAAGGTGCCCCTCCCCCCTCTTATAAAAGGGCACTCCTCCTTCTCATTTATTCACACCATAAAAGCCTTTTGGTTCGGCCAAACTCTGCCCAAATACTCTCCCAACTTCCCTCACTACAACCTAGGGGCCTTAGTTTGATCATAAAGCCAACCTATGGAGCCCTTTTGATCAAATCAAAAGGAAGAACCCGAAGAAGAGGTAATGATTTCACCACCCTTTTCTAAGTTCATTTCTTCTTCCACTTCTTCTTCCTTTGTTGTTACCATTATAAAATAATAAATCCAGTATCATATATATACTGTGATGTTATTATAAATATGGTATAACCATATTCAGTATTCTATCCACCCTTTGAATAACATGTCACCATACGTGCATACGTACGGCTTACCGTCTCCACGTCGTGCTGTAATTGTTATTCAATATAATATTATTTGGATGGGTATAATAATGATGTGTAACTCATGTAAATAATAAATATAACATGTTAAGGATTCTGTATATATGATATACCATCCATTTATATAATATTTTAATATCAAAAGAATGATATTGTCGCCCGTGCGTACGTAAGGACTACCGTCTCCACGAACGCGATGAGATTCATTCTCCATCGTATCCATTAAAGTATAATTATCATTTGATGATTTAAAAAATGATGTTTAAGGACTTGATATCATTCTGGATATGAATAATATAAAACCTATCCTTTACAAACATGTCTTACGTAACAAAACATATAAAAGAAAACAAGTAAGTTAACACCCGAAACAACGATAATACTAAGATATTATTATCAAATCAATATTAAAAGATCATATATGATATCATATTAATGTATATGATTATTGTATAATTTAATAACAATTATTTCACCATTATACTGGAGGTTAACCTACCCCAACCAAGGAAAAGTACAAGGTAAGGGTTATTTCACAATATCTTCATTATCCGAGGTTGTTTATACGTAATAATCTACTGGGATTTCTTTATCATCCACATCCATGTTTCTTCGAAATGTATTTAAAAACATATTTATTATTTACAAGAATATGGGTTAAAGTCATTTATACCCTTGTTTGACTTTTTATAAGAGGTTTATAAAGGAATCTTTCCGTCGTTTTCAAAACAAGGTCCTTTTTAACCTTTTCGACAGAATTATGGTAAGAATGTTTTTTTAACTTATACGACGGGTGCGGCTATTTTCCGCCGTTATAAAATCTTCAAAGCTTCCCTTACAATCTTATAAGAATATTTTCAAAGAAAATGTTTTATTTTATATGGATCTTAAATGATTTCAAAATAAAAGGAGATATTTCTTTAAAAAGAATTTTGATTTCATCTTTGTCAACATCCTTTGATGGATTTTAAGATTATTTGAAGTTGATTTATTATGATACAAAACTTCTATATTGTATTGAAGGTTTTGTGATATGTTTGAGTGTGGATGTGCTATTTTTATACCATTCATAGTTTATGGTGAAAGTATTGACATTTCGTATGCTAGTTTTAATACGAATGTTTATGTTATGTTTAAACCTTTTCATATGGGAATGCATTGGACTTAATATATGACGGGTGGAGCCCGCTATAGCTCCTCGATGCATCAGTAGGTCTCATGAGACAAACTAGTGTCTTGGCACAAGGCCTTGACAAAATCTTATTTGTAGTCTTGGCACGAGGCCTTGACTATGTGGTTATGATAGTCTGGCATTATGCATTCCAACATTATGAAAGTGGTTATTGATTTTTGCATGTGATTATTCGATTAGTAGAATATCCATGTGAATAAGTAAAAGGCATTATTTCATTATATTTATGCAATAACATGTTGAAAATTCATGTTTGAAAGGCTTTTGTTTTAGTTATACATTGCCTTAAATGTTTATTCTTATTTATGATAGTTTCCGCTATATTGTTATCCTTACTGGGCATTTGAGCTCACCCCTTTTCTATGTTTTATTTTTCCTAGGAAGTGAAGAAGTAAATTATGAATGACCTGTAGGGATGTTATGTGGGGATATGAGTGTGGATTATGTAGACATTATGTTGTTGTAGTAGTTTTTCATTTTATGATGTAATGTAAAACTTATGAATATATCTAGTGTTTCCAAGGCTACTAAACCAATCGGTCTTTTGAGATTTGATCTTTCTTGTGATCATGCCAATGTTATGTAATAATGCACCGACTCTGGGTAACTAGGGTCGGGGCGTTACACCAAAAGAAGCTCAAAACATTGTTAAAGAAGCTGATTCCAAAGGAAAAGGGTGACAAATAAACCCACTCAGATTTTTTGTTGTAGTTTTCTTTCTTTGTAAAATTTTCCCAACTCTAATGAAATGTTATTTGGTTGGTTGTATCTTGTCATATGCTAATGTTTCAGGTACCATATTTTCATTTCCATTCCCTTTCAATTATTTTTGAAAAACACAAAGGGGGAGAAGGAAAAATCACTACTTATAAGGAGGAGAAATAAAAATTTCTAAGTGAAATATACTTAAAGTAAGGGGGAGTTTCTCACTACGACATTTTTCATTCCTACAAAAATGAAAAATCCACTTCAGAAATTCAGAATACAATCCTTAGAGTTTCAATTCCTAAGGGGGAGTTAGTTTTATTCACTTTCATCTATGAATAAAGAGAGATAAGTTTTAATTTCAAAATCTAAAGAAAATTTTCAAAGTCCTTATATTATTTTTCGTAAGGATGTTTGTGCTTTCCAAAAAGGGGGATATTGTTGAGTCAATAAGGATTTCCTTATGAATTTCCCATTCCTTCTTGTTTTGAAAATCACTAACACCTTATACATAAGAAAATATAAATTTTACCTCCATAAATAAAATTAACATCTTTATGGAAATTTACCCTAACCAAGATTTTATTATACATAGCAATATTTTTCTTAAGTAAAAAAGCCAGATTCATACCCAAAATACCAGAAGTCATATAATGTCAAGATTTGGAGCATTCTGTTTTTAGGATCCAAATTCTGGATGTGAACTGTAATGAAGTTCCAATCCGAATTCTGGAATCTGAACTTTTATGAAGTTGAGTCTGAACTCTTATGAAGTTCGACTCCAAACTCTTATGTATTTAGACTCCAAACTTTCATGAGTTTGAATCCGAACTCTTATGACGTTAGACTCCGAAATCTTATGAAGTTCGACTCCGAAACTTCATGAGTTTGACTCCAAACTCTTATGAAGTTCGACTACGAAATATTATTAAGTTCGACTCCGAACTCTTATGGAATTTAACTCCGAACTTTCATGAGTTAAACTCTGAACTCTTATGAAGTTCAACTCCGAACTTTCATGAGTTAGACTCCGAACTCTTTTGAAGTTAGACTCCAAACATCCATGAGTTTACTCCGAACTCTTATGAAGTTCGACTTATAACTTTCATGAGTTCAACTCCGAACTCTTATGAAGCTCGAATCTGAACTTTTACTAGTTCGACTTCAAACTCAGTATGTTCAGATTCTGAACTCTGGTAAAACCAGACTCCGAATTACTATAAAACAAAATCCAAACATCTTTTTATTATAGACTTTTAATTTCATTTTGGTTAGACTCCAAACTTATAAGTTTCTTACACTCCGAATTTTTTGTATGGATTTTTCTTACATATGATTCATTACAAAACGATGTCGTGAATTCAGTTATATATGGTTTGTTATTAAACAATGTCATCCATTCTGTTTCTAATTTACCATTGGTCGAGTTAAATGTGTAAAGTTCCCTCCGAATTTCATGGAAAATATGATCATTGGTGAGGGAGCCGATCAAGCCTATAAATAGGAGCTCGTTTGAAAGAGCTCAACAAGAAGTTGATCGATCTAGAGACCACGCGCTGTTAAGGTGATTTATAGAGAGAGAAGATTTTAATGCTTTGTGCGTACTGAACCACTTGTTCAGATTTCATTGTGCGACTCCGAATGTTGGTTATTGCATTCGAGGACTTCCGGGGATAGGAAGAAAGAGGTGCCGACTACCTAGAAGTTCAGGGGATTCCTTGCTGAGGATGACAGAGGTTCCAACTACCATGAAGTTGAGGGCTTGCGGGGATAGAAAGACATAGATTCTGATCTTCGTATCGGGGGATTACCCTGTTGTGGGTAAGACAAACTTCCTTGAAAGTATAAATCAAGGGACCTTTATCAACAGTTTTTGGATACCCTTATACTTGGGTTAAAAGACTTCTATCTTTTTACTTGTAGTTTTACTACTTGTTTTTCCACTGCACTTTTGTATTTTAAGGGAAGTATAACATTCTTATATTTCCTTACACTTGTACTCTGATTTTTTTTAGATTCTATACACTTTATGGTAGAATCTCATATTGTAATATATGGTTCTAATTCTACAGTTGGTGATTAGAGGTGTTGTGAATTTTCTTAGTTTAACTTTGTTAAACTTAGATTTTTCCTTATGTAAGGAAATTTTCAAAAGTGTACAATTCACCCCCCTCTTGTATATTGAGCATCTAAATCATTATTTTGATCCTATAGACATCGATGAAAAAACTTTATAATGAAAAAATATTTCATTAAATGATGGGTTTTTACATAAATTTCAAATCTTTAGGAATTAAGAGATGCATATAATTTTTTTCATAAATATGTCTCATGGATACATGTAATGAATAAATATTTTTCTTGTGAAAAACATTAATGAAAATGGAAATTATTATGGAATCTTTGTTATTGATAAGCATGGAATATTGGATTTAATAATGAATTGTGTCATCTTAAATTTCAATGTTTTTTAAAAAATTTAAAATACCTACGTGTTATGATTTTATTAAATCAAGAAATAATTTTTATGTTGACATTTAATTGAGGTCAGGTAATGAAAAATGTTAAAAAAATAATGGTGGCATGATTGGGTGGGGTTTTAGGATTTATTTGATTATAAAATACATAACATACAATATGGAGAATCTATTTCATGGTATTAATATGATTGATGTAACATATTGTTACTTTATTAAATATATTACTGAACCCTTATTTTTATCCTGGTTTTTTGGGGACTATATCGAGTTGTTTTAGGTGAAATTTTAAAATTTTTGGAGGTTCTTTAGGCTTAAAATGGGTGGCACACCGTTTTCCCAAAAAAAATTCCACTTTAGTTTAAATTATGAAACCTTCTAAAGTGTGGGTTTTCATGGGTTTGAATGGTTATATAAACCATGTATTATCTTGGTACAAACTATGTTCATTTACTAGTGATTCTATGTTTTCTAATACTTAGGGTTCATTGTTTTTATTGACATGTAGACCTACCCACGAAACCATGCACACAAACTATATTATTCTTAAAATTAGTTTTTAAATTCTAAAACCCCCTAGTTTTACCGTATAATGACCCCATATTTATCTAAATCATTTTTATTGGCATTGAAGAACATTAATAAATGATTTTGGGTCCTCAAATCCCATTCCTGGTGGACTGAAGCATAGTTGATCTCCCTCAATATCCTCTAGGTAACTATTTCTCCTCTCATGCTTCGTCTTCAAGTATATCTTTACCCCCTCCTTAGAGACTATTAGATCATGTTATTTTTTATTTATCTGAACTTTGTTTTATTGAATATGAAAATTATGTTTGATTTCATGATTGTAACAACTCGAGATTTTGTGAGAATTATTATTTTTAATTTAATTAATGTCTTGTGTTGTACGCTATGCCAAAATTATCTTGTGCTATACGCAACACCATATTATATTTCAGTATACACAACACTATTTTTGGCTCGTGTTATACACAATTTCAAGTTTGTTTTGTAGAAATTATTCTATGAAACATTATGTATAAATTTTTTTTAATGTTTAAATGAAGTAAGTTTTGATTATGTTATACACAACAATAAAGGGAGATTTCACTACACGCAACCTTGACTTGGATTGCATTACATGCAATCGCGACCTTCCTCGATAGCATGTGTAGTACGCAATACCGAGTTTCACTAAACAATGATATATTGTTATAATATTATTATGAACTAGCCTTTATGAATAGTAGTATCTAAATTTTGAATTTTATGACATTATAATTCATCTTAAACATTTTATATAACATGGTATGAGAATAAAATTAATTTTTCGGGTAAAATAATTATTTTTCTCAAAAATGAAGTATTGCCTCCTTTTGATGGAGCACCCACATTAAATTTAGTTTTTACATGTTTATAAGTTCAATTTGACAAAATAATTGTTTTAGGATTCAGGATATAAAAATTTACTTGGGATAAAAGTTTCATATTATTCTGACAACTTTCATATTTTAATGAACAATAAAAACATGATATATTTTAATTAAAACAAATTTTTTTCATCACAATAATTTATATGGTTAGATTATCTTTTTAATTTGTTTTAAAGTTTAATAAAAAAATATTTTTACCATTTAATTAAAATATTGGTAATTGGAATTAATTTCACTTTGAAATTGGACATAAACACGTGTCGATCTTTTGATAGTTATTGTTTTTTAAAAACACACTATTTTTTTGATAACAGGAATTACTTTCAAAATTAATTAATTCTACTTCTATGTTTTTAATTTTAAAAAAGAGACATCATTTTTGAATTTTGAATATCAAATATTTCTTAGGCTGAGTTTTTGGTATTTTTCTAAAAATCTTTAATTTTTTTGAATAGTGAAACAACTTAGTGGTAGTTAAAAAAACTGAATCTGTCATTTAAATAAAAATTTTCCAATTCTGTGAATTTAATTTCAAAAATTTGACATACATGGTTGTTATCATGATGTAAAATGTGGTTCAATAAGATGAAAATTATTTTTCGTGAATAGTAACTTTTGATTTTTATTTACTGCAATTAAAGGTAAATAGGGTCATTCAAGGTTAAAAGAATATTATAATAATTAAAAATTACCTTAACACTTGTCCTAACATTATTTAATGAGTATTTTCTAACCATGGGCATCCTTGGGTCGATTTTGGGCCCCCATTGAGTCACTTGGTAGTGATAATGACAATTTGGATTAATTAATATAATGTAATGAAAAAATTGACATTAACAAAAATATTTTAGTAATTAATTTTTATAAGAAGTTATATAAATTATATTTTCAACTATAAATATTCATTGGAAATCTAAAATTATTTCCTACATGGTGGTCATTTGTTATAATTTTTAGACATCAAATAAATTAAATTTTTTATTACTCAATAATGATGCAGTATTTACCTAATTAATAAATTATTTAAATAAATAAGATTTTAATGATTATAATATTATCCAAAACATGTTCAATTATGATTGGATGATTTTATTTCGACCATGAGTAATATTATCTTTATCTTTAATTATTTTCGGACCTTTTCAAACCGAAGATAATTTTATAATAAAATAATATTTTCACACTTTCCAATGGTGCCCCTCTCCTCCCTTATAAAAGGGCACCTCCTCTCTCTCCACTTTACACAACTTTGAGCCTTCAATCTCAGACAAATCCTTCCCTTTACTCTTCTAAGCACCCCAAGTAATATTCTAGAGGTCCTGGTATTCTTCAAATCCCAACATGAGTGCCCTAAGAGGAGGTTTGAAAGAGGCGTGTCAAAGAAGAGGTAATATCTGTTACCGGTTAATTAAAATTTATTTCTTCTTCTACTTTCTGTTCATTAGTTGTTTCATTATGAAGTAATAAAATTAGTATCACTCATATACTGATATGTTATTATAAATATGAAACAAACTTATTTCACCTTTATCCATCCTACGGAAAATGAAATCACCGAGCGTGCGTACTTACAGAATACCGTCTCCATGCCATGGTGTAATCAGTTTTTCCACCACCACCTTACTTAGATGGGTATAATGGTGGAGATAAAAACTATATATGGTTATTATAACATAATACTGATTCTAAGATATTATATCATCCACTCCAATTCTATTCCATAATTATGGGAATGATATCATCGCTCGTGTGTATGTACGGACTACCGTCTCCAAGAACGCGATGAAATTCATTCTTCATGCTAAGCATTCATTTATGATTATAAAGTATATATACTGAATAATAATTAAATATATGAAATAATAATGCTACTGGATTTATGTATATATATATGTTATCTACTTAATTCCATTCAATTAAATAAGGAAACGAAAACAGCGTTCATGCGTACGTACGACCTATCGTCTCTATTAACGGTGTACGTTATTTAATTTACCAATATTATATATATATATATATACTCAATATATATGATATATAAATCATGATTTACATTCTGTAAGTAAATAATTATATAAGTAATAATTATATCAAGAACAACAAGTAAAAACAAGTACAATAAATAAAATGATTTTACCCAAAACGCTGCATTAACATGGAATTTACAACTACAGTATATGAATCCTACGTGGGTTCGGCAGCGATGACTACTGTATTGGGATCCTCCATGGGTTCTACAACAATGACTACTGTTCTAGTATCCGGTATGGGTCGGACAACTTAGATGAATCAGTAACTACATCAGATCATCTCTATTGCAATACAAGAGATGTATACCTGTGTGAGATGAGTCTTGACTTTGAATCATTATCATCGATGTGATTGACTTTACTTACTCTAAGGACTAGGTTGTGCCTGGGCTTGAGAGTTGGTGTCGAAATGAGATTGATAACATAGGTATATGTATGGTCATATACCTATGTAGGGTTGGTTGATACTTCGTGGTTGTATCTTTCTTCTGTGGTTTATCCTTTGTGGATTCTGGGAGACATTTGGGGTCTCGGGGTCCCTATTGAGCATCGTTATACTCACCCCTACATGGGCTATGCCCGCACTTTGTTGTGTTGGTTTCAGATGATGGGCATCACTGATTGAGGTAGAGACTTGTGGAGCTAGACAGTACCTGGAGGTGGAACACTTGGTGAGATGTACACGAATCAGACTGGCAGACCTGGGGTACTGAGGAGGCCATGTATACTCACCCTTTAGGTTGGATTTATGGAGTATGACTCAGTAGTTGCTATTTACTTTTTTGCAGTTGTAATTTACTATTGGGATCGTATTTCCGACCCCATTCCTTTAAGAACATTCTATTATATTTAGTTTTACCTAGAGTTTATTTCCAGTTGTTGCCTCTACAGCTTGTGATCAGACTGTGTTTGTGTTGCAGGTTAAAAAGGCAATGCCTTCCCTTTTATCAGGAATATGCCTTTGGAGCTACTCACCATCCCCTGGCCAATGGAAGGCGGCCTTGGGGTAGTCACGTCACGGGCCCTGATGACGGGTTGTGACATTCATTTTATACCACTGTCTATTTAATGTTATGCTTTTTTATCCAAGGGGGAAGACACTATACTGGATATGCTCTATCCCTGGTGATGTGTGATGAAGTATTAAGAACATGTTAGAAAAAAATGTTTTAATATCTTAATAATTTATATTATAATTAATTATAAATTTATTTTAGGAATTTTATTATCTAACAGGGGATGCGATATCTTTAGAAAATGCACAATGAAAAATAATTCCAAGATCAAATATTTAAAAGTAAGGGTGAATATTTATTTATAATTAGTAAATTTTGGATATATTAAATGAAAATTATATTTTTATCTGAAAAAATAATTTAAATATAATTTTCATACAGAAAAAATCTACATTGAATGTGAATACATTGTGTTAAGAATTATGTATGAAATATTAAAAACTGGAACATTTATGAAGACCATCGAGGTAATATTTCAATATAAAACATTCTATAATTTTTAATTTGTTTTTTCCATTATACATTTTTACAACATTCCATTTAATTTTTAGCTATTTTATGATCTTTAACCATAAAGTGCACAAGAGGTCACTCATTTACAAGTAGAATAGTTATTTTATATTATTCTATTTATTATATTTTACTTTTTAAAGTGAATATTGAAATACTTAATATTGTAATTGTAAATGCGTATTTGGTAGTTGTTTTGGTTTTATTTAGGTTTTAATTTAGTTAATATAGTAATTTTTTATGTTGTAACTGTGAATGAAAAATTTTATTGTTGGTTCTCCTTGTTTCCGCTTCAATAATTATGTTGCTGCTTTGCTGATGGTTCTAGTGTATTTTTTGGTCAGAAGTTGAGAGGAAGGATAAAATAAATTATTTTAAAAAATAGTTTTTATGTCTTTTATTTTATAAATAACGTTAAAATATATTATGTGGTGTTTTTATGCTGATTATTAAATAATTTAGGTAAAAATATTTAATCCCAAAGGGTTTTTTAAATTATCTATTAAATAACTGATTTAAAAAAACCTTATTTGATGTGTTTCTAATGTCAGTTATTAAACAACTAACAGAATATATAATATAAGACATCATTAATTCAATTTACAAAATTAATAATTATTTGGATGAAGGGTTTACACGTCGATTATAAAATAAACAATGTAAAAAATATGGTCCATTATTGATTTATAACACCAGTTTATTTATCCAACGATAATGAGAAAATTTATAACATCACAGTTATTAGTGGTGTCTAAAAAGATATATAAAAAACTAGTTTTAATCAGGCTTTTCAGTAGTGGTACAAGGCCAAAACACCCCTAACACCTTCATGAAATCATTTGGCACACATATTAGGTTCAAAACAAGGAATTAGACCAAAATTTAAATGATCCAAATAATAGTAAAAAATAGGTTATAAATTTATATATATATATATATATATATATCTTATATTTAACATATAAACATGAAATCCATTGTTATCTCCAACCATGATATGTTGTAATGGAAAATGAATGACATCGATTTGTGAGGCGGTATAATCACTACTGGAAAATGGACCTATCCCCACGGTTTTCCTCAAAACTGTGGGGATAGGTACCCCCTATACCCACGGTTTTGGAAAACCGTGGGTATAGGTCAATTTTCAAGACCTGTACCCACGGTTTTCAAAAACCGTGGGGATAGGTCTTGAAAATTGACCTATACCCACGGTTTTCAGGAGAACCGTGGGGATAGGTATAGGATAAAAAACCTATACCCACAGTTTTGAAAAACCGTGGGTATAGGTTTCCCATGTGTGCGTGGGAAATTTTTTTTTCCGCGGGAAAGATTTTTTTTTTGGCGGGAGTCCTATACCTACGGTTCTTCCCTCTATACCCACGGTTTATATAACTATATTTAACTAAATATATATATATATACACATAATTGATAGTAGGGTAGTGGTAGACGTGGTACTTTGCAGCGAAGAGGTCGTGGGATCGAAACCCGCCTGCGGCTTTATTTTAGGATCTATACCCACGGTTTTGAAACCGTGGGTAAAAGCCATTGACACCGTGGCAATTGGGAATGTTTTGTTGACATGGTGGCAGAACACCTATACCCACGGTTTTGGAAAACCGTGGGTATAGGCTGGGGACCTATACCGACGGCGTTCCAGCCCACGGTTCCCAAAACCGTGGGTATAGCCTATACCCACGGTTTTGGGGGCTATACCCACAGTTTTGAACCGTGGGTATAGGCCTTTTTTCCAGTAGTGAATGATGTACACATGATCGAGAAATTTGGTTCCCATTTGATGAAATTTGATATGGATGCAGGCTATTCAATTTATATAATATAATATCCGTATATTAGCAATAAATATTTTATCATATAATAATAGTTAAATTGTATTTGAATTATTTGGAAGAAGAAATAACAACAAAATGATCTATTAACAATCATACCTCTTATTTAGAAAACATAATTTTTTTATCATTAAAATACCTTTTAGGATAGATTTACAAATAAAAGTAAGCCCTTTAGGTTGTTAGGTCGGAAGTAAATAATTTATTTTTTAGGTTTAATCTAATCCAAATAAATTAGTTATGATTAAAAAGGATTTGATAGTGGATTGTATTTTATATGTGGGGTAAATGTAAAACATGGAATTTTTTAATTGAAAAATGAACACCATTGTTTGAAGAAGGACAATTGTCTCCAAAATATAAAATTAATGAAATTAAGATGAAATAACTTCAATATATTCCAATAAATTATTATTTAAAAAAGTATAAATTTAATTTGAACCATTTTTATTTCATTTTAAACAGAAAATAAACCATTTTATCCTTAACCACATATGTTAATTTTTTTAGTTTTTAGTTATAATTAAGAAAAAAATTATTTTGACCTTATTATATTATATAACATATTCCCATTATAAATATTTAATACATTTTTAACAAATTATTCAAAATATGTCTTATATTGTAAAATGAAGTAAATATCACATACGTGATGAAAAAAAATTTAAAAAATATTTTCCCATAATTGTAGAATATTTTAACAATAAAATATAATTCTATATTGAATCAATTCAACTAAAATTTATTAATAATTATATAGTTCAGATAAAAGTTATTTTCAAATAAAATTTAATTTTGCAATTATTTAATCTGACATGCACTTTTTAAAAAATATTAGCATTTTACAGTACTAATTAAAAACATATTATTTTCTAATAAAATACTAAAAATATTCACTTATAAAATTATAAATTGTTGATTCAAATAATTTTTATCATTTTTTCCAAAAAAAAATTTATAGTTGGAAAATTATTTATATTATTAGATCACAAACATAAATATAAATGTTATTTTAGATAAAATTATTTTTAATATACATAACATCTTTAGATATAAAATTTTTTATTAATAAATTTTATAAACCAAAAACTATCATACATTTTTTAAATATATGGTTATTCCTATTAATAACTCCATGTTTTATTACGAGGTCATAATTTTATTTTTTTTAATAAAAATATTAATATTATATCAAGTTTTCTATAACTCAGTGATGCATCTAACACATGATCTCGATGAAATAAAATTTATATAGAAAAATCATTTCATAAAATGATGGGTTTTTACATAAATTTTAAATCTTTATGAATTAAAAGACGCATATAATTTTTTTCATAAATAGTTCTCATGGATAAATGTAATGAATAAATATTTTTCACATGAAGAACTATAATGAAAATGGAAATTATTATGGCATAATTGTTATTGATAAGAATGACATATTGGATTTAATAATGAATTGTGTCATCTTAAATTTCAATGTTTTTTAAAAAATATAAAATACCTACGCGTTATGATTTTATTAAATATATTACTGAACCCTTATTTTTATCCTGGTTTTGTTTGGGATTATATCGTGTTTTTTAAGGTGAAATTTTAAAATTTGTGGATGCTCTTTAGGCTTGGAATGGGTGGCACACTGTTTTTCCCAACTTTTTTTCCACTCGAGTTTAAATTATGAAACCTTGTAAAGTGTGTGTTTTCATGGTTTTGTATGCTTATATAAACCATGTATTATCCTGGTATAAACATTGTTCATTTTATAGTGAGTCTATGTTGTCTAATACTTAGGGTGAATTGTTTTTCTAGACATGTAAACCTACCCACGAAACCATGCACACAAACTATATTATTCTTAAAATTAGTTTTTAAATTCTAAACCCCCCTAGTTTTACACTATAATGACCCCATATTTATCTAAATCATTTTTATGGGCATTGAAGAAAATTAATAAATGATTTTGGGTCCTCAAAACCCATTCCTGGTGGACCGAAGCATAATGGATCTCCCTCAATATCCTCTAGGTAACTGTTTCTCCTATCATGTTTCTTCTTCATGTATATCTTTACACTATCCTTAGAGACTATTAGATCATGGCACTTTTTATTTATCTAAACTGTGTTTTCTTTAATATAAAAATTATGTTTGATTTCATGATTGTAACAACCCGATATTTTGTGAGAATTATTTTTTTTAATTTCGTTGATGTGTTGTGTTGTAGACTACACCAAAATTAGGTTGTGATATACGCAACACCGTATTATCTTGCAGTATACACAACACTATTTTTGGCTCGTGTTACACACAATTTCAAGTTTTTTTTGTTGAAATTATTCTACGCAACATTATGTATAGATTTTGTTTAATGTTTATATGAAATAAGTTTTTATTAAGTTATATGCAACAATAAAGGGAGCTTTCACTACACAAAACCTTGACTTAGCTTGCATTACACACAATCACGACCTTTCTCGATAGCGTGTTTAGTACGCAATACCGAGTTTCAAAAAACAACTATATATTTTGTTGTAATATTATTAAGAACTAGCCGTTATGAATATTAGTATCTACATTTTTATTTTTATTACATTATAATTCATCTTACACATTTTATATCACTACTATAAATATGACTTTTCCCAACGCTTCTATACCAACGGTTTGTAAAAACCATTGCTATAGGTTCCCTTTCCCAATGGTTTGGCCAAACCAGTGGGAAATCCCACTTTGAGGGCACTTTTCCCAACAGTGTGGCAAAACCATTGGGAAATGGTATGGCTTTCCGAACGGTTTGGCCAAACCATTGTGAAGGGTCCCCCATATACCAACCTTCACCCAGAATCAAAATCCAGAATCAAAATCTATACCAACGGTTGTCAAAAACATTGGTATAGACCTATTCCAACGGTTTTGATAACCGTTGGTATAGATCCTTTGATTTTTTATCATTTTTTCTTACCGAGAACATTATATAAATCAATATTTAAAATAATTAATAGAATACATATATATATTTATGTAATTATGTTCACAAAAGTCATCTTAGGTTTGTGGTTAGGTCGTTTAATGATAAACTAGGGGTCTTGGGATCAAATCTCAGTGAATGCTTTTTTTGAAATACATATACCAACGGTTCCATAACTGTTGGTATAGATTTTCATATTACTTATACCAATGGTTTCCAAAACCGTTGGTATAGGTATATAGAAATGGTTTTCCCAAAACCGTTGGTATAGACCTATCCCAATGGCTTACATGGCAACAGTTCTCCGAACCGTTGGTATAAGCTATACCAATGATTTACAGGCCTATACCAACGGTTCCAAACCATTGGTATAGGTTAGTTTTCTAGTAGTACATAACACTGTATGAGAACAAAATTAATTTGTCGGGTAAAATAAGTATTTCTAAAAAAATGCAGTTTTGTCTCCTTCTGATGGAGCACCCACATCAAATTTAGTTTTTGAGATGTTTATAAGTTCAATTTGACAAAATAATATTCTTATTTGAAATCAGGATATAAAAATTTACTTTGGATAAATTTTTCATATTATTCTGACAACTTTGATATTTTAATGAATAGTAAAAATACGCTATATTTTAATTAAAAATAATTTTTTTTCATCACAACAATTTATATGGTTGGATTAGCTTTTTAATTCGTTTTAAACATTAATTAGAATATATTTTTACCATTTAATCCAATGTTTTTCATTGGAATTAATTTCACTTTGAAATTGGACATAAACAAATGTCGATCTTTTGATAGTTATTGTTTTTAAAAAAACACTCTATTTTTTTAACGGGAATTATTTTTAAAATTAATTAATTCCACTTCTATGTTTTGAATTTGGAAAAATAGTCATTATTTTTGAATTTGGAATATAAAATATATCTTAGGCTGAATTTTTGATATTTTTCTGAGAAACTTTAATTTTTTATGAATAGTGAAACCACTTAGTGGTAGTTAAAAAAACTGACTCTTTCATTTAAATGAAATTTCACCACTTCCATGAATTTAATTTAAAAAATCCGACATACGTGGTTGTTATGAAAAGTAAAATGTGGTTCAATAAGATGAAAATAAATTTTGGTGAATAGTAACTTTTGACTTTTATTTACTATGGTTTCAGGTAAGTAGGGTCATTCAAGGTTAATAGAATATTATAATAATTCAAAATTACCTTAACACTTATCCTAACCTTATTGGATGAGTATTTGCCGACCATGGGCATCCTTGGGTCAATTTTTGGACCCTATTGAGTCACTTGGTAGTGATAATGACAATTTGGATTAATTAATATAATGTAAAGAAAAAATTGACATTAACATAAATCTTTTAGTAATTAATATTTATAAGGAGTTATATAAATTATATTATCGACTATAAATATTAATTGGAAAGCTAAAAATATTTCCTACATGTTGGTTTTTTTATAATTTATAGACATCAAATAAATTAAATTTTTTATTACTCAATAATGATGCAATATTTACCTAATTAATAAATGATTTAAATAAATAAGATTATAATGATTTCAATATTATCCAAAACATGTTCAATTCTGATTGGATGATTTTATTTCGACCATGAGTCATCCTATCTTCGTCTTTAATTATTTTTTGACCTTTTTAAACTGAATATATGTTTATAATAAAATAATATTTTCACATTTTCCAATGGTGACCCTCTCCTCCCTTATAAAAGGGCACCTCCCCCCAATCCACTTTTCACAACATTGAGCCTTAAAGCTTGGCCAAACCCTACCAATTACTCTTCTCAACACCCCTAGTAATATTCTAGAGGTCTTGGACTTCTTCAAAGACCAACATTAGTGCCCTAAGAGGAGGTTTCAAAAAGGCGTGTCAAAGAAGAGGTAATATTCGTTACCGATTAATTAAAATTTATTTCTTCTTCTACTTCCTCTTATTTAGTTGTTTCATTATGAATTAATAACATCAGTTTCACTCATATACTGATATTTTATTATAAATATGAAACAACCCTATTTCACTTTCTATCCATCCTATAGAAAATGAAATCACCGCGCGTGCGTACGTACGGAATATCGTCTCCACTCCGTGGTGTAATCAGTTTTTCCACCACCACCTTACATGGATGGGTATAATGGTGTAAAGAATAACTATATATGGTTATTATAACATAATTCTGATTCTGAGATATTATATCATCCACTCCAATTCTATTCAATAATTATGAAAATGATATCATCACTCGTGCGTACGTACGGACTACCGTCTCCACGAACGCGATGAAATTCATTCTTCATGATAACCATTCATGAATGATTATAATGTATGTATATTGAATAATAATTAAATATATTACATTATAATGCTACTATATTTATGTATATATATATATATTTCATCTACTTAATTCCATTTAATTCAATAAGGAAATGAAAAAAGCGTTAATCCGTACTTACGGCCTACCGTCTCCATGAACGGTGTATTTCATTTCATTTATCAATTTTATATACATATATATATATACTGAATATATATGATATATAAATCATGATTTACATTATGGAAGTAAATCATGATATAAGTAATAATAATATCAAGAACAACAAGTCCAAACACGTACGATAAAAAAACAATTTCACCCAAAACACTGCTTTAACATGGAATTTACAAAAGAACGGGTAATATAAAGTCATAAGTCAACCATATATGATATTATAACAATTAATATAATTCTTTAATAAGTAAATGAAATGATTTAAATCATTATATAAGATGTTTGGATATGTACAACGAAAATCAAACCTAAGTTAAGCGGTAATTATGCAATCTCGTTTTTATTCGAGATTGCTTATATGTAAGTATTTACTGGGGTGATATTTTTCATCCATGTCCATAAAAATGTTTTTCATAAAGTGTTTAATATTCTTCCCTGTATGTTTAATGTAATTTTTACCCCTATTTGACTTTTACTTTGTGTTATGGAAAGAATCTTTCTTTTTTTTACCATATGTGGTACTCTTTTAATTTTCCATTAAAAGTACGAGGAGAATGTTTTTTAACTTATACAGCATGAACGGATTTTTATGTTTAAAAAATAGATAACTTTCATGAATATTCTTCTACAAGTTTTCATGATTATTTTAAACAAAATCCTATTCTTTTAAAATTTGCAGGCATTTTGAGAAAAGAAAATGATTTTGAAGAATAGTGGACATTTTCCTCAAGAAATCATTTGAAGTGTTTTATAAAACCCATTTTCCATCTAATATGACATTATTTCATATGTGTATGTTTCAAGTATAATATCTCTCTGATTTACATGATTTCAATTTTCTAATGATGAAATGATATCCTTTTGTTTTATATGGATTATGTTATGATGGGATGATGTTTATGAAACCTATTTTATTATTTTGGTTACGATGAATGATTTATGTTTATGTTGTGGCAAACGTAAGAATGATTTCATTATGAGATGGGTGTGACCTATATCTCCCTCCAATTAATATAGTAAAGATTTATATCTCATGAGATAGACATGGATGGAATGGTAAGTTAATCCGGTTCAGTGTTACAGGACTGGAATGAGGAGTGAGCTCGATTCAGAAAGGGACTTTTTCCACTAAGATGGTCTTGGCCGCAATGCCTTGGCTACAATAGAAATAATATCATGTTTTTAATGTTTTTCCACAATTATATGATTTATTCCCATTCTATTTTATGATGATTGATGTTCCATTATTATCTATGCCTTACGTACTTCCATGTTTTATGTCTTTGCTCAATATTTTGATGTTTAAACATTATGTTCATGTTTTTAAGTTCAAATTTATATGGTTTGTTTTATTTTATCTATTCTTACCCTTACTGATCATTTGAGCTCACCCTTTATATGTTTTATTTTCCCCAAGATATAAAGAAACGTTTTAGGTAAGAAAAAAATGGGGATATATTTATGGGTGATGTTGAATATCTTTCACCTTGATTAGAAGATTATGTTTTGAGTTTCCAAAGACACTAAACTATTATGATCCTTGAGTGTTGTTTTCTGTTATGTAATAAGTTTTCTGAAAAATTAATGTATTGTCCATGTACATCATGTTTGGGGTCTCTACAATTGGTATCAAAGGAAAGGATTAGTTAACCTTTGAAAATTAGGATTCGAAAAATTTAGTGAGATCCCTAGAGATATTTCTAAGGTATGTCATGGGATGTACCTAAGGTTAAGTATAACTATAGGTTATCATCCTAGGATTATGGTAATTATCATAGAATTAAACATAAGATGTTAGATATTGAAGGTACTCCCCCTTTATTATGTTGTTTTCCTAGCATGATTTTTTCCTCACACACTTTTCTTTTTGGGTTTTAGACGATGGCTGGAACCCGAAAGTACCTTGTTGATCAATGTAACGGACAATGAAATGATTGTCCTTATGAACAAACCAATGTTATGGGAGATGGAGTACAAAATCATATTTTTATACTTACATAAGCTATGATTCATTATGGACTTCCAAATTAGCAGAGAAGGGAACAATATTTTATTGAGTCCTTCATGAGGTAGCGTCCAACTTCTTTCAGTGGGTCTTCTGATCCACTTGTTGTTGAACAATGAATTAGTACCATTGAAAAGATATTTTCAATACTTCTATGTTATGAACATGAAAAATTCATTCTGTCTTTTTACCATTTAGATGGCAAAGCAGACCAGTGGTGGACTCTAATTAAGAATAGAAGGCCCCATGGTGAAATTGACTAATGGAATGGGATGAGTTAAAGAACTTATTTTTAAATAAGTACTTCCCTAGTATTCATAAAAAATGGAAAAGGAATTACTTAATATTAAGAAAAATGATGATGAATCTATTGGTATATACATAGTGAATTTTACAAGGCTTTCGAGGTATGCATCTGGCATTATCATCCAACCTGAAAGTCAAGTCGATTGATTCTTCAGTGGCTAAAAACCAAGTCTTTGAAGGGAATTAACTATAAGAGACTTCAATAGAGATGAAGAAATTATGCATTGTACCATCAAGGAAGAACTGGAAGTTGGAGTTACATATCCATCTCATGGTTTTGACAAAAAACTAAAGATGGTGTTCACAGAGAAATCTCAGAACAATGGTGAAAAGAAGATGAATGTTTCTCTTTTCTCAAAGTGTGGAATGAAGCATGGTGGAGATTGCCTAAAAGGTTCTAGAAAATGTTTTAAGTGTGGAAAAGAAGTTCATCAAGTAGTTTATGTTAATGTAATGGAAAAAATGTAGCTAATTATTTGAATATATAAAAGACTACCGATAATGCTCCACCAACACTTCAATGTTTCATGTTCAAGGAAATTGGGCATTATTCTAATCAATTCCCTAATTCAAGGGTTAATGATGATCGACATGAGCAACCACATAAGGCAAAGGACAAAGGGAATTCACATGAAATCACTATTGGCGATGTTGAATATGACAACGATGTGGTGGAATGATTAAGTGTTTATGTAATGAGATTCCAAAATAATGTTGTATATAGTATCATGGAATATTTGAATATTTTTGTATTGGTATATTGTGGTTTTCAATAATTTTATGGTACCGGTAACCAGGGAAAGTGATTGAGATATTTTTTTTTAAAAAGATGATATGCGCATAATGAAGGGATAAGAAGAAAATGAAATGTTTGAGAGTATTCATGTGCTCATGACTGATATAAAGAAAAAGATATATCATGGTTTGAGTATATCTAATTTTTAGATTTTGTTATGTGGAAAGAGTTAACTTCTATCAGCATTCATGTTTTCACTAAGGTTCAATGGGTATTAATTATTCAAGAGAATACAAGATTAAGGTATTTACATGATTGGAATGTGATCAATAAGATATATCTTGTGATATATGAGGGATAAATGATGGTATTCACGTGCTTGTTATATGACATTTTTAGTGACCATTCTCTTTATACTATGAGTTTGGAAAGAGGTATTTTGGACAATCCTAAAGATTGGAATGGATTATGTGGAACATTATTTATTAATTTTAAGTATAGAATTGTTTTCGATATTATTGATGAAAAGTTATAATAGTGTAGTTTTAGAAAAAGGACAACCTGTAGGATGGGTGACAACCCGTCGCGTCGGACAAGGCTGCGGGATTCCAACCCACAACCAAAGTGTGACAGGACTTTTTCTCCTACCACTAGCCTACCAGAAGTCCTTTTTTAGTAGAAACTAGATTTATTTTATTTAGTGGTATGATAGATGAAGTATAAGTCCATTTTTGAATCATATATGATTAACCTCACCATAGATGGACTTATGTATATTTGATAACTTTTTCTACCCTTTTGTTTAAGACAGATGGAATGAGCCATCATTCTATCACATGATCTACTAACACTTCACGGATGAAAAATTCAAGTTCATTTCTTTATGAGATTAAGTGGAAATTGTTCAAGACACGAACAACGGTGAGATTGTACTGAAATAAAGTATGTATTTCTTTTAATTCAAATTCTTCAACTTTAGGGAAATGATCTTGAAAAAAAAATGTTGTCCTAGTGTCTTCATATTAGATGAATCATATGGTACCTTAGATCATCAAAAATTTTTGGATTTGTGATTTTTGGCTTTTTCATAGCCATGTCCTCTACCACTCTTCCTCAGAACATGATGGTTATATTTTTTCTTTCATATCCACATTTTCACCTATGTTCTCATATGTGGAAACCCAGTGATGAGTTAATTTGGGTAACCATTATGTTTCATACTTCAATTTTTAAAATTAACTTTTAGTATTCCTTTTTGTGATGTGGGTTTTAGGAAAGAAATTTTCAAGTAGTAAACCATTTACAAACCTGACGAATTTCAAGGGAGAAGATCAATTTAAGGTGGGTAGAATGTAACAACCCAAGATTTTGTGAGATTTATTATTTTTAATTTCATTGATGTATTGTGTTTTACGCTACACCGAAATTAGCTCGTGCTATATGCAACATCGTATTAGCCTGCAGTATATGCAACACCATTCTTGGCTTGTGTTACACACAATTTCAAGTTCGTTTTGTAGAAATTATTCTACGCAACATTATGTATAGATTTTGTTTAATTTTTCAATGAAATAAGTTTTTATTATGTTGTACGCAACAACAAAGGGAGATTCCACTACACGCAACCTTGACTTGGCTTGCATTACACGCAATCACGACCTTCCTCGATAGCATGTGTAGTACGCAATATCAGGATTCACTAAACAATGAGATATTGTAATAATATTATTATATAATAGCCGTTATGAATAGTAGTATCTACATTTTTAATTTTATGACATTATAATTCATCTTACACATTTTATATAACATGGTATGAAAACAGAATAAGTTTTTCGGGGATAATAAGTATTTTTCAAAAAATGCAGTTTTGCTGCCTTTTGATGGCGCACCCACATTAGATTTTGTTTCTGACATGTTTATAAGTTCAATTTGAAAAAATAAAATTTTTATTTGGAATCAGGATAAAAAAATTTACTTTGGATAAATTTTTCATATTATTCTGATAACTTTCATAATTTTAATGAATTGTAAAAACACGCTATATTATAATTTTAAAAAAAATATTCATCACAATAATTTATATGGTTAGATTATCATTTTAATTGGTTTTAAAGTGTAATTAGAATAACTTTTTACCATTTAATCCAATGTTGTTCATTGGAATTAATTTAACTTTTAAATTTAACATAAACAAGTGTCGTTCTTTTGATAGTTATTGTTTCTTAAAAACATGTTATTTATTTTGATAATGCGAATTACTTTTAAAATTAATTAATGAAACTTCTATGTTTTGAATTGGGAAAAATAGACATCATTTTTGGATTCGGAATATCAAATATATCATAGGTTGAATTTTTGGTATTTTTCTGAAAAACATCAATATTTGATGAATAGTGAAACAACTTAGTGGCTGTTAAAAAAACTGACTCATTCATTTATATAAAATTTTACCACTTCTGTGAATTGAATTTCAAAAATCCTACATACATGGTTGTCATCAATAAGTAAAATGTGGTTCAATAAGATGAAAATAATTTTCGAGGAATAATAACTTTTGACTTTTATTTATTACAGTTAAAGGTAAATAGGGTAATTCAAGGTTAAAAGAATATTATAATAATTCAAAATTACCTTAACACTTGTCCTAACCTTATTATATGAGTTTTGGCCGACCCTGGGAATCCTTGAGTCGATTTTGGGACCCCATTGAGCAACATGGTAGTTATAATGACAATTTGGATTAATTAATTTAATGTAAAGAAAAAATTGGCATTAACAAAAATCTTATTGCAATTAATTTTTATAATGAGTAATATAAATTTTCATTCCTAATATAAATAATCATTGGAAATATAAAAATATTTCCTACCTGGTGGTTTTTGTTTATAATTTTTAGACATCATATAAATTAAATTATTTATGGCACAATAATGATGCCGTATTTACCCCATTAATAAATGATTTAAATAAATAAGATTATAATGATTAAAATATCATCCAAAACACGTTCAATTATGATTGGATGATTTAATATAGACCATGAGTCATATTATCTTAATCTGTAATGATTTTTGGACCTTTTGAGACAGATGATAAGTTTATAATAAAATAATATTTTCACACTTTCCAAAGGTGCCCTCTCCTCCATAATAAAAGGGAACCTCCTCCCTCTCATTTTTACACGACATTGAGCCCCAATTATCAGCCAAAAACTGACCATTACTCTTATCAACACCCCTAGTAATATTCTAGAGGTCATGGTCTTCGTCAATGACCAACATTAGTTCCCTAAGAGGAGCTTTCAAAGAGGCGTGTTGAAGAAGATGTAATATCCGTTACCGATTCTTTCAAATTTATTTCTTCTTCTACATCCTCTTCATTAGTTGTTTCATTAGGAAGTAATAAAATAAGTATCACTCATATACTGATATATTATTATAAGTATGAAACAACCCTATTTCACCTTCTATCCATCATATAGAAAATGAAATCACCGTGCGTGCGTACTTACAGAATACCGTCTCCACACCGTGGTGTAATCAGTTTTTCCACCACCACCTTACTTATATGGTTATAATAACATCATACAGATTCTAAGATATTATATCATCCACACCAATTCTATTCAATAATTATAGGGATGATATCATCACATGTGCATACGTATGGACTACCGTCGCCACGAACACGATGAGATTCATTCTTCATGCTATCCATTCATGAATGATTATAATGTATATATACTGAATTATAATGAAATATATTACATAATAATTCTACTATATTTATGTATATATATATGTATCATAAACTTAAATCCATTCAATTCAATAAATAAACGAAAACATCGTTCATCTGTACATACAGCCTACCGTCTCAATGAATGGTGTATTTCATTTCATTTATATATCTATTATATATATACTGAATATATATGATATATAAATCATGATTTACATTCTATAAGTAAATCATGATATAAGTAATAATAATATCAATAACAACAGTCCAAACACGTATGATAAATAAAATGATTTTACCCAAAACACTGCTTTAACATGGAATTTACAAAAGAACGTGTAATATAAAGTCATAAGTGAACCATATATGATATCATAACAATGAATATGATTCTTTAATAAGTAAATTAAATTATTTAAATCATTATACAGGAGGTTTGGATATGTATGAAGAAAATCGGACCTAAGGTAAGGGATAATTTTGCAATCTAATTTTTATCCGATATTACTTATATGTAAGTATTTACTGGGGGTTATATTTTTCATCCATGTCCATAAAAATGTTTTTCATAAAGTGTTTAATATTCTTCCATGTATTTTTAAAGTCATTTTTTTCCCTCTTTGACTTTTACTTTGTGTTATGGAAGGAATATTTCTTTTGTTTACCATACTTGGTACTTTTTGACTTTTCTATTAAAATCTCAAGGAGAATGTTTTTTTAAATTATACGACATGAACTGATTTTTACGGTTTTAAAATTCCTAACATTCATGAAGATTATTATACAATATTTAATTATTATTTTAAACAAAATAATTTTCATTTAAAATTTCAGGGAATTTAGAAAAAATAAAATTATTTTGAAGAATAATGGACATTTTCCTCAAGAAATCAATTCAAGTGTTTTATCAAAACCATTTTCCATCTAAGATGACATTATTTCATATGTTTATGTTTCAAGTATAATATATATATGATTTACATGGTTTCAATTTTCTTATGATGAAATGATATCCATTTTTTTATATGGATTATGTTATGATGGGATGATGTTTATAATACCCATTTTATTCGTTGGGTTATGATGAATGATTTATGTTTATGTTGTGGCACACATAATAATAATTTCATTATGAGATGAGTGGTACATATATATCCCTCTAATGCATTCATTAATGATTTATATCTCATGAGATAGACATGGCTGGAGCGGTAAGTTAATCTGGTTCAGTGTTACAGGACTAGAACGAGGAGTGAATTCGATTAAGAAAGGGACAATGTCCACTATTATGGTCTTGGCAGCAATGCCTTGGCTACTGTGGAAATCATATCATGTTCTTAATGGTTTTCCACAATTATATGAGTTATTCCCATGATATGTTATGATTATTAATGTTCCATTATGATCTATGCCTTACGTACTGCAATGTTTTATGTCATTGTTCAGGATTTTGATGTTTAAACATTATGTTTATGTTTTAAAGTTGAAATGTATATGGTTTGTTTTATTTTATCCATGATTACCCTTACTGAGCATTTGAGATCACCCCTTATATGTTTTATGTTCACCAAGATATAAAGATAGGTTTTAGGTAAGAAAATAAAGGGGGAGATATTTATGGGAGATGTTGAAGATCTTTCACCATGATTAAAAGATTATGTTCCAAGTTTCCAAAGACACTAAACTATTATGATCCTTGAGTGTTGGTTTTTTTATGTATTAAGTATTCTGAAAAAGTAATTTAATTTCAATGTATGTCATGTTTGGGGTCTCTACAATGATCTCTATCACTTACATTTTTCATTGGCGTTCCTCTTTGAAGGCATTGTGAATTTTGATTATGTTAATAATATATGGTGGCACAATTTAATATTGAAAAAATTATTACACCTTGATTTTAATGATTAATTGAAATATATAAAAATTAACTAATGAAAACCTATTTTTATATAATTCTGAATTTTGATATGAATTGTCATAGAATTTTTTATGAAACCAATAGTATAATTGAATTTGAATTTTCAGTGTATTTTGATGCTGATTGAAATTGTTAATTTATTTCATATGTTTTTTTAATAAATCATGATTAAATTGATATAATTAAAAGCTATTAGTTATTTTAAAAAATTCATAACATTATAAATGACATAAGTTTTATTTTTGCAACCTAAGTTCAATTTTGTAAATGAAATGTGGGAAATTTAACTGTGAATGACAATTTATTTGAAAAATGAATTAATGTTTTTAATTTAATAAATTGTGATCTAGAGATTATAGTTTGTTAGTGGGTTATTTAGGATAATAATTCTAGAATAATAATTCATTATTAAGGGATTGGTGATTATATAACTAACAAAAATCTAGTTTGGTTGATATTATCCCACATCGGTAGGTGATGAGCCATATATTTCTTGATCATGATTGGACTTGTGTGAACATATTTTAATGATCAAAAATATGAGATGTGTGAGGATCCTATATGTATAAAATACCATACCTTAGTGAGGATGAACATTATGATTATTTTGATTTTTTATATTAAATATTAAAATTATTAATAAATCATTTATATACATTCAAGTTCATTTATATTAACATTTTTATAAAAAATGTATATTTAATTAGTGATTTGATTTTTTTCTATATTTTTTTTTCTATATGCATGTCTTGTTTTATATATTCAAATTAACTATCAATGACTATTTTATATAAATTTAAAACATGGTTTTTTATAATTATCAAATATTTTTATAGAATATGTGTTTAGAACCTTGTGGCATTTATAGATAACATACTACATTTTTTCATCGGAGGTTTTATATTTTATTTCTACCATGTTTAAGTAATTGGAATGCAAAACTTGGAGGTGGTGGATCATCTTAATCCACTACTATTAGAGTATGTTTTTTATTGGGATGTTTAGATTATCTTGCCAATTTTTGAGTAGTCTGATGATATAAAAATTTGGGTTTCGATATATCTATTATATTTTTGTACCTAATAAATTTTGGAATCATGATAATATAGACTTGTTTATTTATCTTCTGTTATGTTGTGTAAAATTCATTATCTCTTTTAATCTGTATGATATTAGGTGATAATCCAAAACCCCTAGAAATTGAGAATATACTTTGTGGAATTTTAGTTCCAAATTCAGTATCATGATATGTGGGTAGCTAGGATGGTTTGTGAAAAAATGGTATCAAATGTGTAGGTCAAAAATATTTTTGTGATTTCAGCATACAGTTTAGAGTATCTTTTTAAGAAATAATAGGATGCTAATAATGAGTTACTTTCCATATATCTGCATAAAAATGGTTAATTCACAATGGGTTATTTTGAAATAATTTATTGAGTAAAAAATTTATATAACTATAGAATTTTAAATAGATTTTATTATGATTAGTTGAAATAATATTATTTATTTCTTTTCTAATGGGATTATGGTCATGATTTTTCTTATCTTTTTTTTTTGACTAATATTATGATGTATTAAATATTACTTTTTGATGATGTGTAGAAGAATTCCTTTAAGAAAAAAATTTAATAGTGCCTATAAGAAATTTTTTGATTAACTATAGGGATCGAATTCTAAAGTGTACCAGAATGTCATTGAGATTGTTGTGCATGAAATATATGATTTGGGACATGAAACTACACCCATTCCCACTCATAATCCAATTTAAAAACTATATAGGGATTAATTCTATAATAATGATCCAGAGTTTACCCACCATAATCCAATAGCATTCCATGTCTCAACTAATCCTCAAGAGGATGAGGATGGGATGTGAAATATGTTGCTTCATTTAGGTTCTTGTAAAGGATAGTTTTGATCAATGTGAAAAGTATAACCTTCCACAAAGAAGGACCTTGTAATAGATGATGGTATATTATTGTGAAAATGATGAACCAAGAGTGTATAGAGTTAAAATATTTTTAATTTTTTTTCACAAACCATTTCTATCTAGAGTATATAGTGTCGTCGAAGGGAGTGGATATTTTCAAACTAATTTTTAATAAAATAATAATTACATAGTATGTGAATCAATTTTCCATTATTATGAGGTTTTCACATTAGATATTATCAAATTAAAATATTTATAATCAATTGTTTGATATTTTTTCAATCTGATATTTATTCTCTTCTTTTTTCATTGAATCATGGTTATTTTGTTAATGTGACAGATAAGGTATTGATTATTGAAGTTGATCTATCTATCTAATTAGGTATGACAGGAGTTACTTTTTATCCTTCGGGATGTACTATGTGTTTCATTAATGTGAATTTAATGTGTGATGATTCTCATTGTGGTTATCAAATGAATGGTCCTTTTAGAACAAATATTTATTCTGGAAGAGGCCCTTTTGTCTTTCATGATGTTTTGTAATCGTAGAAATTTGAAACAAGTTTACACTGAGGAACCCAAGATATGTATTTCCTACAATCAGTATTGATATTTTCAGATGTTCTATTACATAATCACATCCCCATAGAGTGGAACCGTCTCACTAATATCAAAAAGTGATTTTGAGCATCCATATTCATCACGATCAAATGGGCCCTATCAACAAGAATTTGGAATGAAGAGTTTTCATATAGAGGATGTATCATCATAGGAATTCGATATGGTTCCAATGACTGTGATAGGTACAGGCACTGCATATCCATATTTAAAGACTTATTTATATTATATTATTGAATGTAATTTTTTAATATTGAATCATATTTTGAACATTTTAAGTCTTTTTAAAATGATTTTTTCTTATGTTATATATATTAACACATCACTTATAATGAAGAGGGTTAAGGGACATTATTTTTTTCTTATGTTTTATCATTCTTAGAAAATGATCATTTGATGTTTTTCTGATTCCATAACATTAATCCTATTTATTGTATCTCAAAAAATTTGGATTATAATATTGATAATAAGGCACAAAATGAATTCCATATTCAATGGATCTGAATTACCATGCATGATGGGTTGTCTCATATAATTCAGGGAGAGTAGGACATGATTCCATTTAGAGATTGATTATCTAATCCAATGCTTGGTAATGAAATAAAAAAATTTCATTGAACTAGGAGTGGTAATGTTTTAGCCATGTTCTCCCTATAGTTTTTTTCAAGATTCCTGACGTGTTCTCATATTATTTCAATGGTTTTCAACCAATATGATTGGTGGATTTTTGTATAGATATTATTCCATTTACAAAGCTAGTATCTATTATTTTGTTCTGGATGGAACCAGCTGAAATAGTAGAGTTAACGACATAGTTGGATGATATTTTAGAGAAATGGTTTATATGCACGAGTGTATCACATTAGGTGGCACATGTTCTCTTTTCTATTAAAGAATATGGAACACTTTACCTATTTTTTATTACTAGAAACACAACTAATTTATAATATATAACTTGTATTTATTGCATTGGATAATTATTGGTTTTTCTATTTTAAAGGTTCAATGTGGTTCTCAATGATTTCTTTTTGAACTTGTTATCACTAGTAGAGAATAACAGAATATGACATTCATAAAATCACCTTCTAGAGATGTTATCTTTATTATAAGAATCTTTTAATGCTTTTTAGTCAAAAAATAATCTTACTGCTTAAAATCCTTGCACCTTAATTTCTTAATCTTGTCCTAAAAAATATAAAGATTAAAATTAATTATTCATTACCAATATATATGACCCAATTTTTAATATCATTTTATACAGCTTATAAAATAAATAATAGATCACACACACACCTATGGACATTTGGCGTTTATATTTTTTAATAACTAGGAAAAAATCAACCATATCATAGAAAAATAAATGACATGCCCCTAAGAACCTACATAATCTCATAAAAATTCATCATTTGAAGAACCCTTTAAAGAGATGTACTACTTAAACTTTTTATCACATCATGGGGAAACAAACATAAGAATTGTTATATCAGATGCTGAGTAAGGATACAAATAGGATACATCAATACATGATCTTATGAATGTGTATGAAAAAGTTTAGGGAATTTTATTAGGATCATTAAATAATATATTCATACACAACTTGTGATAGATAAAAAACATTTTTCGTTGAATACACAATTATTATTTCAGGAAACATGGTCTATAAGAGTAATAAATCAATAAAAATAAATAATTATCTATAAGATAATTAAATAATAATTTTTATCACCATCATAAAAATATAAAATAAAATTAAATCCTTGTATAAATACCAATTACATCATCTTAGTGGATCCAGACATACTAGTTTATCCTTATAGATTGAGACACAACTGTATCACATTATAGATCAGGACCATAACATTGTTACCCGTTGATCTATAATTACAAAAAAATATCTACCCTATCAATTATATGGATATATTCAACCCAAAAATTATGTAATTAATATAATATGTATGTGTTTAATAAGTACAAAATCATTCATCAAATTATTACCATTGAAAATAAATTGGATGAATAAATAATTAATGATAGCATAACTCATGTAAAAGTAATGAGATTCATTAAAAATAATTACATAATAAAATATTTCACCAATAGAAATAACTGTGATTGTATCCTAGGATCATATAACCGAAAAATTAAATTTATAATAAATGAATTTTTTATTAGAGAGAATATTATTTTGAATGACCACATGAAATAATTTTTAAGGAACATATACTTTATATTTTCACTTTTGATGAAAACCTATATAATTATAAATGGAAAATATTAAATTTTGAAAGGAAACTTGTAATATTTTATTATAATATTAAATTAATTATTGTTTAATGTTAGTGGAAAATTATTCTCATGCCATACAAGTTAAATAGACTTTCCTTTCGCATTTTTTTTAGAAAAGTCACCAAATACCTTCCTTGGAAGATTATAAATAAAATTCAATTCAAAATGTTTTTTAAATCTTAAATCTTGGGAAAAAGCTAATTAATAAATAAATAGATGAATAGTAAAATGTTTTTGAAACGATTTTTAACAATATTAACATAGATATGATATATTACCTTTTAGATAAATTATCGAATAATAATTAAATTATAAAATAAATCATTACCAATATATTAATTTTTAAATCATAACACCGTGATAGAAATAAAATAAATGGTTCTATAAATCATTATAAAATTAATATAATATGTCATAAAATTTATTCATTTCAAGTATATATTCCACTGAAAACATAAATGTAATGTATAATGTTTGTGTCCCATAAAAATAAAAGGAACTAAAAATACATTACTTTTTTTATTTAGTTTAAAATTATTAATCCTCATTTACAATGCTTTAAATCATGTTATTAACTTATAATAGATCCATATTTATTTTTATAATATCATATATGATCCTCTTAAATATTTTCTTTCACATGTTCTCATTAGTTTTTTTATTCAAATCACTTATTTGGGAAATAACAACATTGTTTTCCTAGTTTGTTTTGGTTAAGTAGTTCTGGCCCATATATTTTGATCACATGCCCACAATTTTAATAATATTTATCATTGTTTAGAAATTATATATATTTATTATATACATATTTAGAATAATTCCTAAAAAATTTATATAAGAAAATGAATTACACTGTTCATATACACGATATTCCATATATACACATAAACATTGTTTCCATTTTTCTTCTAAGGAAATGAATGATAGGTAAATAAAAATAAACCAAATAATAATCATTATTATGTTATTTATATCACATATATTCAAAAAAAATATCCTTATTACCAGCCAGGAGAAATATATGTGAAAAAAAAATCACATCGCATCATGGAGATGGATGTTTATATGAACGCACAAGTGACATAATCATTTCAAAATAAATATCATAAGATAATAATTTTGAAATAATATTTTCATTATAGAAATAAAATTATTTCCAATATATTATATATAATCAATGGTTATGATAAATTAATAGTATCAATTTGTAATGACAGTAATTTGTACGTACATCAGAGTGATACTTTTACATATTATTTGATTTTAAAGATGGTATTTAGTGGTTTATTAATAATAATAATAACCTTAAATAATATCTTGGATATTTTATTGGTTGTTTTATGATTGATATCATAGATTTATAGTTATCAAATAAGATTAGAAAATTAAATTGATCGGTTAAACTAATTAGATGTTATTTGAAACTACTCCTTTAGATTTCCCATAAACAGACTTAAGGTTTGTCTTTTGAGGTGAAAAAAACTACATAATGTATATTTGGAGGATGAGAAAATAATTTTTAGGGGATTTTCAAGTTAGAGGGATCCCTATGATGTAATGAATTGAGGGATGTTGTTCTATTTTATAATTAATTGGAGGGTGACATTTTGAATTTCTCAAAATAATAATTTTTAATTAATCCAATATCAATAAAAAATATATAAAAATGGAAATTAATTTGAATATAAAGTTATATAGTTCATTAATTCAATAAAAAGTTTAATTTGAATATGTTTTATCTTCTTTTCTACAAATATAATTTGGTTTTCAAACCATATTTAACCCCTTTAAAGCTTACAATTACAAAATGAATTTTTGTTCATTGATGGTAAATAATAACCTTAAAATCAAAATAGACCAAAAACAGACCATGGATTACATTTTAAATAATATCATAATCAGGTATGTAGATATTATATATTTGGTAATTTTTATCTTTTTATAATATTTTTAAAATATCAAAACATCCTATTTCAAGGGCTATTCAATACATTAAAATTAATAAAATTATTATTACTCTAATAATTTAGATAAATATTTTATAATATACCTAATATTTTAAGGACTTGAAAATTATTTATCATAAAATTTATCTTAAATTATAATAATTTTAATATATTTAATAATATTTATTGAAATCTCTATTTAAAAAATATTAACAATAACACTATGGTGTAATCATTTAACGTAATTATTTCTCGATAAAAAATATAAAATAAATAACCATGATGATGATTAATATTATGTATTACTCATGAATATTTATATCAAAATATATCATTTTTATTACACCAAATAAAAAATTTTATAGTCTATAAAAATTTAATTGTGGCCTTTTTTACTATTAATTAAATAAAGTATTATAAAATTCACAAACACATAAAAATTGTAAATGGACATATATTTTAATATTAATTTTTATCAAAAAATATTAATCATCCAATAAAATTGTTTCATGTGTGAGGGTTATTTTTTAGTCCTTTCCATTTTAATAATAACAATAATTACCTAATTGACCCTTTAATATGTATCAAAATTTACTCTGGTTACTATTAATAATGTCAAAATATAAAATGGATCTATTAAAAAAATTTGGACCCTATGATTAAAAATATTAAATAAATTTTTATAATTTCACAAAATAAAAATTTATTAAGTTATTTTAAATTAAACTGAAAATATGTAACAGAAAACTAGTTTATGGAAAAATATGTATTTTAAAAAAACATTTATCATTCTAAATCAAAGAATAAAATCCATTTTAGAAAACATAATTGGATGTTATCAAATATTATTGAGGTAAATAAAATTTCAAACTTACCTAAAACATAATATTAACTTTCAAATTCATATAAAATATAATTATTGATAAAATTTTGTATTTTCACTATTAATTAAAGCCATACTTTTCAAGAAATTTTCAAAAAATTTCCATATGAAATAATTTATAAGATTATATAAAAAATGAATATTATTTAAAAAATTATTATTTATAAAATACCCAAATTTAAATTATTAAAAACCAAAAAATCACTTTTGAGGAAAATGAATTTTTTTGAACAAAATGAATTATCAAAAAATTATGTGATAATTATTTAATAATTTACATCAAATTTTACCTTTAGTAGGTAGTTTATATTTATTTAAAAAACATTTATTCATATTGATTACTTAAAATTTATGAGCAAGATTTTAATTGACAGACAATAATCTTTATTTGTCTATTTAAAATCGTGGTGGTGTATCTTGTCAAATATCAATCAAAATCATTCCTTTTAATATAAAGGTTGTCACACCCAAAAATTCAAAAATATAACCATCATATTTAATAGCATGTATGAAGCACAAAAACCTGTAAATAAAGGTATAATACATATAATAAATTTAACATATATTTATATTTTTAAATTAATTAAAAATATGATATAACTTTCATTGATCGCAAAACTGATTTTTCTTGCAATACACACTACTACAAGTTTTTTCATATCCTATTATACAAGGCGAACCAAATTTTTATGAATACTATAAATATTGTTATTTGAATTGAAAATTAACTTATAGAAATAAAATTACAGGTTTAGAATTGGAATGTGTAACGAAATAGAATATATGGTTTAATACCTTTTTTACAAACTAATTATAAAAGACTATAAGAAATACATGAATATAAATAATTTGATTTAATAAAAAATCTTTTATTTTGAAATAATGGTATTTTATCAAAATCTGTAATTTAAATACCATTATAGAATGATATAAATGAAATTTATATAATTTATATTAAGAAATGATTTTAATGAAAATAGAGTACATGATATGCATTAGTTGAGAAAAAATCCAATTTAGGGCATAAAACACTCTAACCTTCTAATGGTTTTGAGAATAATGTTTTACACTTTTTTATAAAATATAATTTATTTTATAAAAGTTTAATGTAAATATAAGTTTATAGTGAAATATTGAATTTTTTTTAAAAGATTATTTTTTTGATATATACAGAAAAATATAGATTTTTAATTGGATAATATCTTTTCATTTAAATAACTTAATATAAAAAATTATATTTTTAAATTCATATAATGTAAATATAGTTAAATTATACAGCCATTAAAACATTTCAAGAAATTAATATTATTTTCATTTTTTATTTTGATACAAAAATATTGTACACTTTCTGGACATATTAACTTTATGACCTATCTTCTCATCGCATCACTAAAATTATTTTTATATTAATTTATCCACATATATAGATATAATTCATAAAATTTATTCCATGTTTGGAATCATAACAATTTATAATTTATAATAAGTTTACAGTATCAATTGATCAATGAGTTTTGTGATTTTAGTTAAAATTAATTAAAACAATGAAGTCAAAAAAGATTACACTAAGGTAATAAACATTAAATGAATGGGGGAAACGACACTGAAAAATATAAAACTCATTTTATAGACATATTTAGAAATTATTCTACCTAGGTTTAGTTTTAGATATTTATTGGATGTACCTAACTTTAAGAAACATTTCTCTTATTCTATGTATTGAACCATACTATATATAAATTTATTTTACTTCATAATAGAAGTATATTTATTATAACATATGACAAAACCATGGTAGGAATGTATAGGTATATTGTCTTTATATACTCGGTAACATAAACAACTTGTTCATAATACATCTACATTGTCTCCAATTTATTTCATCATAACAAGACTCCTTTTTGGTATATTTACATAATACCCTTATTCATGACCTTTGGAAAAGAAACATATTAAATTTTCCATTAAAATGCTATGTAACAGTAATGAAATGAAAATATCAATCATATCATATTCATAATAAAAAAGAATTTTAATTTCTTATCCTACATATAGAAGATCACAATATCATTTCACTGGATATATCATAAATGTAAAATGTAATCCCAATAATCATAAAATAGGACCTGAATTTTTTTTTCATAAAAACATATATAATGAAAATCATTTCATATTTGTCAAGACTCATTTCTAAAACCATCATAGCAGAAAAATTCCCTTACTGAACCGAGTTCACTCCTCATTCAAACCCTTTATCTCTAAATTGGATATACATTCCGCTCTATCCTAGTCTTTCTCATGAGATATAAATATTTACCCAATGAATTTATGTTTGATATAGGTCCCACCCATCCCATAATTAAAATATTGATACGTGTTCTGAATAAACAGAAAAAACATTCACTATAACATAACCAATGAAATAAAATGTGTTTCATAAACATCATCCCATCATAACATAATCCCCATAAAATATCATTCCATAATTAACACAACAAATTATATTAATAATATAGATATAAACATAACCCTATTTAAGGTGTGTTATCTTATTTGGAAAATAATTTTGATAAAACACGTGAAGTTACGTTTTCAAGAAAATATCATTTCTTCTTCAAAATCATTATCTTTTCTAAAAATTTATTTCAATTTAAAGTGATAAGAATTTAGTTGAAAATATTTTTCAAATCATTTAAATATATCTTCATTGAAATAAGGCAACACGAAACTATAAAAATCAATTCATGTTGTATAAGTCAAAAAACACTCTTCTCGTACTTTTGCTAGAGTATTCAAAAAGTACATCAAAACAAATAATGAAAAAACATTCATTTCATACCACTTAAAATTTTTATCAATGGGTCAAATTATCATAATTTTTTTAGAATATTAGAAATAATATTAATTTTAAATAAACATTAATTTGGATGATAAATAAACTAAACAAAATACCTACGTATAAACAATCTCATATAAAAAAGAGACTAAAAATTATCCCTTACCATAGGTCTGATATGATTTATATGTATCAGAAAATCCTATATAATGATTTAAATAATGTTATTGATTAATTACATAATAAAAATCACTTTTATGGAAACATTTATGATCTTATTTTTATATTTTTGTTACTAACATTTCATTGTTACTCATTATTCTGGTATTAACTATTTTAGGTTTTTATGTATGTTTTGTCGGATTTGTTCTTATTACTCATTTTATTTTATAGTTATATCATTTATAAAATGGTATTAGTATAATATATATATCATATATATTCATTAAATCATTTATATAATCTTGTTTTAATTAATATTTTGTAGAATCAATCACATCGCGTTGTCAAGATGGTAGGTCGTACATACGCACAAGCGACAGTATCGTTTCAATAAATGTTTAATGGTATTGATGTGTAAGGTGTATAGTATATACGAATTAGTATAATGTTATATTAACAATATATACTTATTTTTTTCAGTTTTATACCCATACAAGTAAGGTGGGGGTGAAAAAAAACAAATTACCCCATGGCATTGAGACAGTAAGCCATACGTATGTATGCAAGATGATTTAGTTTTTCATAGGATTGATTTAAGGTGAAATACGGTTGTTTCATATTTATAAAAAAATTCAATATATAAGTGATAATTATGTAATTAAATCATAATGAAACAACTAAATAAGAGTATGTATATGAAGAATAAAATTTGGATGAATCGGTAGAAGAGATTACCTCTTCCTCGACGTGCCTTCCTTAAATTTTATCTTATGGATTATAATTGATCTTATTAGAATACCATTACATATAGAAAGTAACTAGAGAAGTTGAGAAGAAAAATGAGCAGGGGTTGGACAATATTTAAAATTAAAAATTGATATATGTGGAGATGGAGGAGGTTCCCATTTATAAGAGAGGAGAGAGGCAATTTAGGAAACTCTCAAAATATTAATTTATTATAAATTACATTTTTATTAAAAATACTCCAAAACACATTAAATTAAAATAGTGAATTATTTTGGTTCAAATAATTATCATAAAATATTTTTTGGATAAGTTTTTAAAATATTTTTAATCCTTATTGTTTTGGATTAACCCTTATTTTACCATTTTTAATATTACTTTGATATCATGTTATTTACACATTATGTGTTAATGTAATTACTATATCTTGTCAAACGACCCAAAAAAGTTATTTATGACATATTTGGAAATATATTAACCATTTTCCTAGATCTAATATTTTTATTAATTTAATATCATTTAATAAACTATTTTGTGTTTTAAGTTGTGAATTATGTAAATTTAGGACGCTATTTAGACTTGACTTTTTAAAGAATTCATAACAACCAGATTACTTTGAACCAAAGGAATCAAATAATAGCTAACATGACAATGTCTTCAAAAAGATTCATGTATGGAATCAAAATGTTCATAATAAATTTACTTTTATATTTATAAATTCATTTATTTGAATAATTTAATAATTTGGTAATCACTACACCATAATTGTGTAATAAATAATTTTTTTTCTAATATATAAAAATTAAAATAAAATACCATGATGGAATAATTAATTTTATATTTATAATGACTATTTATAAACATAAATATCAGTTATAAATCATTATATTAAAATATATTTAGTAAAATATATATGTTTTTGTTATAAATATTTTTTCTTTAAATTTATTCTTTTAAAATGTTATTTTTACATCCAAGTGATTCGATAGTATCCCAAAAAAGAACCATGGATGACCATGGTCAGAATTATCTAATCTATTAGGATTAATACATGTTTTAGGATAGTTTTATACAATTAAAATATTATTTTTACACATATTTAACATATTTACCCTTAAACCATGGAAAATGAAAATAATTACTGATGTTACTATTCATAATGTACACAAATTCTAAGTACCTATTCACACAATTTGGAACTTATAATTCCATATAATGAATGCATTTTTCAAAATGAAAAACATATATGTTTCTGTAATTAATATAATATTAATCCCATTGTTGAAATGAGAAAATGAGTTTTAAAAGATAAAACATTGCAAATGATTGAAATTTTTACCAATGAATTCAATGTAAAATTATTTCTAATGAAATAAATTATATTAAATGGTAAAAATATATTATATATATATATATTTTAAAATCATTAAATATTATAATTTAATCATATTAACTATCAAGATGAAAAAATTTGTTTATAATTAAAATTTGCGGTTTTGTTAGTATTCATTATAACATGAAAGTTTAGAAAAATTTCTCAGAAACATATCAAAAGAAATGTTTTCTATCCTAATACAAAATACATTTTATGTTTTCATATAAAATTTATTAAAGCTTTAAAATCGTAATTTTAAATGTATTATCCATTTAATGGTGAAAAACATAACCTTTTTAAAAAATAGGTTCTTCCAAATAAAATAAGGTTTTATTAATACCCTATTAATAAAATATCAATTGGATGAATTTCAAATATATATTATTATGTATAAAACACATATATATCTCATTAATTTCAATACCAAAATTAATTTACTCAAAATAATATAACTATATAAATTATTTATATTTTTTATAAATAATTAATAGCCAATGAATTAATAATGCATTTTCATAATTTAGTTATAATTATTACCACAAACATAACGGCTCAGATATAACGATAAATTTTTATTAAGGGTATATCATGGTTCATTTGAACTTAAAATTGCGACTATTTTCATAAAATTACAAAAAAAAATTACTCCCCAGCAACCCTATACTCATCTAAGAAGCTTCAAATTGGTTATAAATCAAACATAGAGTGGAATTGGTGGAAATGTAATGAGGATACCCAAAAAGGAAATAATATTCTTCTAAAAGAATTTTTAATTTATTTTCTTATACACCACCATAAATTATTATTATAAAATTATTATATAATATCTTAATTATCAAAAATATATTGATATGTAGTTATGTTCTTAATTTACTGCATATAATGACCCGACCATAAACAATACATAATGTTGAATTCAATTAATAATTCACTTTGAGGATTTTTACAGCATTAGAGTTTTATATAATTAGGCTATAACTATTACATTACATCTCAAAAATTACATGGTTGACACTACTACTCAGTTTCCATTTTTTATAAAATAAAAACTCTTGAAAAAAGAGTCATGTCTAGTCCCACGTTTTAGACAGAATGCCTTTTATCTGATCTCATCTTTGACCCTATTCGTCTTTAGGTCTTGGGAAAACAATTTCAATATTTTGGATGAGCATAAAAAGCTCAGTAAGGGTTATAAAACAAAGAAAGAAAACATTATTTCATCAATACATACATAACATAAACTCTTTATCATACCTCATGAAATCATAATATTTATGAATCACACATTGAAAACCTAAATCACAAAGGTAACTTGTGGCATCCATGTCATTCTTACATTGTAGCTATCAAAGCTACATAGGGAGATACATTGGGAATACATGTCATAGTATATTCCCTAAATATATTTGGAGAAACATTCACGTTTACCTCCATCACATTACCCAATGCATTGTAGAGATATTCTAGGCACACCTGTCCTAGGTTTATCAGAGAACCACCCATATATGTATACAATGCCCGAGAACATTAACATATTCCTAACACATGAAACAAACATAAATGGAATATAACATTTCCACAACTCAATCACAATATATAATTTAAATATATTGACATAACAAATATATTATCAAAGCCATTCTCAATACCAAAATACAATAATGTGTATATGGTATTTATTTACCTATTAAAAACATTACATCTTGTTAAGGAAGCCATTGATCAGATAATACTTGCAGTGGCGGAAAGGTCATTATCACCACTCATGTAAAAAACATTTTTTTGGAGTTTTGTAAAACAATTTTTAGAAATAGATTAAATTTGAATGAAATAAAAATTTTATGGTGTTTATACAGCACATAAAAGATTGTTGTGTATTAAAAAAATATGCCTCAATGAAAGGAGATTGAGACGAAGTCCATTATATCATGTGTGACTTGACCTATTCGTTCATTAATCTCCTGAATAATAAACTAAAATTAATTTATATTTGATTAAAAACATTTTTGTACTTTATTATTCTTTATATATCAGATATTACCATGTTACAAAAATTATGTAATCAATTATGTTAATAACGATCGTTTTGTCAATATTTGGTAATTGAGTCAAAAATGAACTTCTTATAATTAAAAATTTTTCATGTTGTCAAATATCCATTATATCCAGAATTATATTCATGATTTATATATCATATATATTATATATATCTAGTATATGTTTTTATTTATTATAGTACATATCTTTTATAAGTATGAAATGAAATGTACTGTTCAAGGAGATGGTAAACTGTACGTACGCATGAAGGCAACTTCCATTTATATTTCGTATTTTAATGATAATAAAACATAAGGATACATAGATATATTATAATTGTAGTATAATATCAAATATAATATAATTAACTCCATTTTTTATACAACCCACATATGGTATTAAAGAGTCATATCACTTTGAGGGGGTGATAGTTCGCACTTCCTTAAATGCAATTATCACATTTACCCAAAATGGAAACCGTAAAGGATTTATATAAATAGAAAATAAAGAATCATAAAAAAACATAAATTTAATATATATATATATATAATACAAATATATATCCATAATAATGTCCAACACGAGAGGGGGTAGAAGATAATTGAAAAATCATCCTTTCGTGAGGCTTTAGTTTTCCATCCATAGAAACAGTATGTTATTTACACATAAGATCGGGGTGTGTGTATGTTTAGTTCGAATACGTATTATAAAAACAAAATATTATATTTAAGATTCTATTTTTTTATAAAATAAATGAATAAAAAGAGTTAAGGGGGTTGGATAAGTAAAGTAAAACAAAACAAATTAAGAGAAGATGTTACCTTTATATCGGGTAACTCCCTTTTGTTTGAACCAAAAGGGATTGTTGAAGAGCCTTATGACTATGTTAAGGATTATAGAAGGATTGGATGGATGTTTATAGCTTAATTAGGGAAAATTTTGGATGATCTAAGTGTCTTGAGAGGTGTGAGTAATGGGATATAGGTGATGGATTTTTATAAGGGGATGAGGGGCTCCTTAGAAAAGTGTGAAAATATTATATTATTTAATAATTATTTCGGTTTCTAACTGTCCAAAACATATTAAAGACGAAGATAAGATTACTCATGGTCTAAATAGATCATATAATAAGAATTGTATAGGTTTTGGATATTATTTTAATATTTATAATCTTATTTATTTAAATCATTTATTAATGATGTAAAACACTACATCATTATTGTGTCATAAATTATTAAATTTATTTGATATCTAAAAATTATAAAAAACTACCATGATGTTGGAAATATTTTTATACTTCCAAAAAATATTTTTAGTTGTAAATATAACTTATATAACCATATTTAAAAATTAATTTAACAAAAGATATGTTTTATGTCAAATTTTTCATCGCTTTAAGTTATTAAAATAATGTGTAATTATCACTCCAGTGTGGCCCCATGAGGTCCCAAAAATAGACCCAAGGATGACCATGATCAGAAGAGTATCAACCAATTAGAATAGGACACATGTTAGGATAATTATATATCATTATAGTAATATGTGTTTCCCCTTATTTACTAGATTTACCATTTAACCATGGTAAATAAAATATTTACTGAAGTAAATATACATAATTTCCTAAACTAAAAGTTACCTATTTGAAAAATTTGTACCTCTTTCTTCCAAATATGGAATCCATTTTTTTAAATTAAATACACATAAGTGACAGAAATTAATTTAAAATTAATTTCTGCTGTCAAAACAAAAGGCGTGTTTTTAAAAAATAATAACTTTGAAAAGATTGATAGTTCTTTATGAGCAATTTCAAAGTGAAATTAATTAAATAACCATCATTGGATTAAATGGTAAAATTATTATCTAATTATTCATTAAAATTTATTAAAAAGATAATATATCCATATTATTAAAATAGATTAAAAGGGTATTTTGAATTAAAATAAGGTATTTTTAACTTTTTCATTAAAAATGGAATTTTATCAGAAAAATACCAAAAATTTACTCAATGTGAATTTTGATGTCCTAACTCTAATTAAAAATCATATTAGGTTAAATATATAAAATATAAGTGACCAAATCCATATTTAATGAGGGTTCTCCATCAAAAGGTTGTAAATCAACCTTTAAGGTAAATTATGCATAAAATTAGATTAATTCACATTATAAGAATCTAACATTTATTGGATAAATGTAATAACATTCAAAAAACTTGTATAATGATAATTTAGTTAGTTTTGTTCATTCCTACTAATACAATGGTTAGGCGTTAACTACCATTTTAAATAATAATAATATATTATTACTGGGAAACATAAGATTTCAATGAAACCAGTTGTTGTGTAACAGGTAAGCCATCGAAAATAGCAACCCATGTAAGTAAAAATTAATATTAAATTCAAAAAATATTAATTAACAATAAAATGTATTATTTCTTTATTTACCTGGGATGTTACACCCTTCCCCATTTCTGGAAATGTTTTTCCTCACAATTTTATTCACTTATCAAATAAATTGTCGTATTTATCCCTCATGGCATTTTATCATTCCCAAGTTGTAACTTCAACCATATGGGTCTTCCATAAAACCATTTCCTATAGAATTACCTTATTTTGTAATACATGCTCTCTTCAGTCAAGAATATGGACTGGCTATTCCTCATAACAGAGATTCTCTTCCAACTGAGCTACCTCTAGACTTAAAACATGAGATGGATCTGGCATATAATTTCTCAACATTGAAACATGAAATAGATTCTGTACCTGGGAAATACATGGAGGTATATCCACTCTGTACACAACAAATCTAACGTTATCTAAGATGTAATAAGGTCCAATGAACCTCAGAATCAACTTTCCCTTCTTACCAAAACTCATCACACTTTCCCACAGAGAAACTTTGAGAAAGACATGATCACCTACCTCAAAAGAAAGATCCTTCCTTTGGTTATCCACATAACTTTTCTGCCTACTCTGAGTTGTTCTCATGTGCTTCAGAATCAACAGATCCTTCTCTGCCAACTCACTGTCTTCCTTATACACTTTCTTTATTCTATCTGATAGAGATGATTTCACTAACACCCAAAACAAAACAAGAGAATTTTCTACACCAACAACTTCTATGACAATGTTCATAAAATAAAAAACCAAAGGATCTCGTTCCAAACATATCATGGTCAATGAAGCATTTACTTTTTGACTCAAAGCATCAGCCACATTATTTGCATTTCCTAGATGGTAAAGGATTGTGTAGTCACAATCCTTGATTAATTATAACCATCTCTTCTATAAAATGTTCAATTATTTTAGAGTGAATTTATACTTAGAACAATTGTGGTTAGCATATATATCACATTTTACACCATACAAATTTTGACTCAATATTTTTAAAGAAAAAAAACAATAGGTAATTCCAAATCATGTGTAGGATAATTTAACTCATTAGGTTTCAAATGATGTGAAGCATAATCCATTAACTTATCATTATGCATAAAGACACATCCATGTGCTTTCAACACAGCCTCAATATAAATAACAAACTCACCATTTATTGAATATTGTAACAAAACTAGAGCGTTATACAATCTACTTTTCAATTCCTAAAAAAATCATCACATTCATGTGTCCAAATAAAATTAACACCTTTTCGAGTTAACTTATTCAGTGGTTTAGATAATTGTGAAAAATCATCAAAAAATCTCTCATAATAACCTTCCCAACAAAGAAAACCATGGATCTTAGTAATCTTTGTGGGTCTTGGAAAATAATCAACAACTTTTGTTTTAGTAGGATAAAAAATTATGCCATTTTCTGAAACGATGTGACCAAGGAATGAAATTTTTTGTAACCAAAACTTACACATACTGAATTTCCCAAATAGTTTTTTTCATTTAATGTTTGCAAGACAAACCTTAAATGACTTTCATTCTCTAATTTACTTTTAAAAAAAACCAAAATATAATCAATGAACACACCAAAAAACTTATCCAAAAATTCATAGAAAATTATATTCATAAGATCGATGAATACAACAGTTGCATTAGTTAAAACAAAATGAATAACTACAAATTTATAATGGCCATATCTAGTATGAAACGCGATCTTTGGAATGTCTGTTTCCTTTACATTCAACTGATGGTACCCCATCTTCATGTAAATCATTGAAAAATACTGAGCTCCCTGAAGCTGATACTACATTATTTGAAGGCCCAACATTTGCTGAAGTAGTTGAAATAGATTTCACCACCCCTTCTTGGATTGTATTCTTTCTTCTTTCCCTCAATTTAGTTCTTCATTGGTCTCTCATTTTCCTAATGGCCCATTTCATTGCACAGATAACATTTTACTAATTGTAAATCTGATTTTTTCTTATCATTACACTGTTCTTTTTCAGTGCAATTATGAACCTTATGTCCCATTTTACCACCTCATTTTCACTTACCAAAATTCTAAAGACATCCCCTAGTATGTTTTTTACCACAATTTTCTCAAATTGTAAATTTTCATTTCTTACAATCAGACATTTTTAAAGAGTTCATCCCTTTAACCTGCCACCTTGTACTCTTATTCTATTGTTTTTCAAAGAATACCTCATTATCGTCAAACTCCATTTACACCTTCTCTGGACATCCCAGAAGTATTTCATAATTTTTTAACTCATGAGAAGCAAAATCCCTTTGATAAATTGTTTTTAATCATGAGTACAAATGATTGATTTAACTATCAAGATCTCATATGAAATTTGGAGCATACCATGCTAGTAGATTAAATTTTTCTTCATTAATAGCCACTGAGTCAACCTCTTAACACAATTCTAGGAACTTTTTCTATCCTAAGATGAACCACCATAGGAAAATATTTCTTGAGAAACATACCTTTCAATTAATCCCAATAAAAATCATTAATATCCGCAATATCTCTAATATTTTTCACCATTGACCACCACATATCAACTTCACCTTTAAAATAATAAACAACAAGACTAACATTTTTATGTTCTGAATAACCCATAACATCGAAAATCTTTTTCACTGCTTTTATCCACCTTTCTACTGGCACAGGGTTAGATGATCCCCTAAATGATGGGGGATGTTACCTCATAAAACGCTCCACTACTAACATGTTCTTCTATGGTTGATATGGATAATCTGATGCATGGATACCACTTCCATATATAGCCTGAGGCAAATGTGACATAACTAAAACAAACTGTTCAGTTCTGATTCTGACCATCTCAAGTTTCTAATTTGGGAGGTTGGGTTCCTCTTAATGTGGTCCAAACATAGCTGTAGTATTTCCTCTATAGAAAACCATTCTAAACATAGAAATGTATTAGGTGAAGCAAAATGGTAATCTATAAATGATATATCACTTCAATCATACCATAAATTAATTTATGGACATTAATTTAACAATATCATAACTTCTAAAGTTATCTAAACTGACCTATGATACTAACTATAAAAAACCAATCTTAAACATTACATAATATTTAATGAAAAAAATAATTCACAAAGGGTATCTTTTTAGGTATACAATATTATATAATTAGGCCATAACAATTACATTACATCTCAAAAATTACATGGTAGATACTCCTACTTAGATTCCATTTTTTTATAAAAAATGAAATCTTGAACAAAAGAGTCTTGTCTAGTCCCATGTTATAGATATCATGAAATTTCCTTGATCGCATCCTTGACCCAATTCAACTTTATGTCATGTGACAAACATTTCAAAACGTGGGATGACCATAAAAAGCATAGTAAGGATTATAAAACAATGAACAAAAAAATTATTTATTCAATACATACATAACATTAGATCTTTAAAATACCTCATGAAATCATAAGATTTATTAATCACACATAGAAAATAGAAATCATAAAGGTAACTTGTAGCCTTAGTATCATACATATATTTTAGCTATCACAGATATATAGGGACTTACATTTGGAATACCCATCACAGTATATTCCATGGATCTCTTAGAAGAAACATTCATGTTTACCTCCATCACATTACCCAATGTATTATAGAGCTATCTCAGGCTCACCAACCCAAGGTTTATCAATGAACAACCCCTATACGTAAACAATTCCCAATAACCATAACATATTCATAACACATAATTCAAACATAAAGGAACGATAACATTTCCACATTTTAATCAAAATATATAATCTAAATATATTGAAACAAAAAATCCATTATCAAAACCATTTTCAATACCAAAATAAAAAAATGATTATATGGTATTTATTTTCCATTTAAAAAAATTATGACTTTTTAAAGAAGGCATTAATAAAATAATACTCACGGCGGTGGAAAGGTCATTGTCACCGCTCACTTAAAAAAATTATTATATTTCATTTAGTAAAACACCTTGTAGAGAAATATTTCCTTTGAATGAAATAAAAATTCAAAGGTGTTTATATAGCGTATAATATAAATTCATGTATTAAAACAAAATATACCTCAATGAAACGAGATTGAGTCGAAGTCCCTTACCTTGTGTCTGACTTAACCCGTTCGTTCTTTAATCTATTAAATAATGAACTAAATTTAATTTTAACATTCTTAAGAATTATTCTCATGTTTATTATTCCTTTTATATCACATATTAAAATGTTATAAACATTATGTAGATATTTATTATAATAACAGTCATTTTTTCGATATTTTGTACTGGAGTCAAAAATGAATTTCTTATAATCACAATCTGTTTATGTAGTCAAATATCTATTATATCAAGAATTATATTCATGATTTAGATATAATATATATAATATATATCTAATATATTAATGTATTTATAATAATACATAACATTTTGAGGTATGAAATAAAATGTACCATTCATGGGGGCGGTATGCCGTCTGTATGCATGAACGCTACTTCCATTTATAATTCATATTTTAATGGAATTAAAACATAATTATACATAAATATATTATAATTATAGTATTATATAATATATAATATCATTTAATCCATCCTTTATACATCCCACATATGGAATTAACAAGTAATATCACTTTGAGCAGGCGGTTGTCCACACTTCCTCAAATGAAATTATCACATTAACCCATAATGGAAACCATAATGGTATGATATAAATGGTAAATACATAATAATAAAGAAAACATAAATATAATATAAATCCTATATAAATACAGTGAAATCATAATGGCCACCATGATATGTAGTAGGAGAAAATTGAACAATCATCGTTTCGTGAGGTGTTAGTTTGCTATCCAAAGAAACAGTATGTTGATTACCCATTAGAAGGAGGTGTGTGTAAGTGTAGTTAGAATACATCTCATAAAAAAATCCTAGTATATTTAGGATAATGGTGTTTTTATATAATAAAAGAATAAATATAGTTTATGGGGTTGGAGAAGTTAAAAAAAACAAAAGAACATAAGAAAAGACGTTACCATTAAATCGGGTAACTCCTGTTGGTTTGAAACAAAAGGGTATATTGAAGGGACTTATTCCTAGGTTAAGGATTCTAGGTATAGGATATGGATGTTGGGAGATTAATTGGGAATATTTTTTATGAGGCAAGGGTCTTGAGAGGTGGGACGAATGGGTTAGAGGAGAGGGTTTTATAAGGGGAGGATGGGCTCTTTAGGAAAGGGTGAAAATATTATATTATTATAAACTGCTATTATATTTCTAAATTTCCAAAACATATTAATGTCTAATATAATATTACTCATGGTCTAAATAAAATTATCAAACAATAATTTGATGGGTTTGGTATTTTATTTTAATCATAATAATCTTATATATTTAAATCATTTATTAATGAGGTAAACACTACCTCGTTATTGTGTCGTAAGTAATTTAATTTATATGAGGTATATAAATTATATAACATATTCCACGATGTATTAAATATTTTTATCAATCCAAGTAATATTTATATTCAAAATGATAACTTATATAACCCTATGTAATTTTTTTTTTAAAATCTATTTGTTTATGCCATTTTTTTCTTTACATTACGTTAATTAAAATAAAGTGTCATTATCACCCCCAAGTCACCCCACGAGGTCCCAAAACTAACCCAAGGATGAACAAGGTTTAAGGTGTATCAAAAAATAGTATTATAGAACATTTTATGGTAATTATAGATTATTATAGTAATCTTTTTTTACCCTTATTTACCAGATTTACCCATTAACCCTGATAAATAAAATATTTATTGAAGTAAATATTCATAATGTCTACAATTAAAAGTGACCTATTTACCTAATTTTGTTCTCCATATTCAAAATTTGGAATTTGTTATTCCAAATTAAAAACACATAAGTGGATGGTATTAATTTCAAATTAATTCCCACAGTCAATATAAAATGGGTGTTTTTATTAAATAATAACTATCAAAAGATGGACAGTAGTTTATGTCCAATTTCAAAGTGACATTAATTCCCATTAAAAAAATTGAATTAAATGGTCAAAATATAATCTAATTACACTTTAAAACTAATTAAAATCATAATACAAACATATAAATAAATTATATTAAAATGGAGTTTTGAATTAAAATAATGCATTTTTAACTTTGGATTAAAAATTTAATTTTTTCAGAAAAATACCAAAAATTTACACAAAGTGAATTTTGATGTCCTAATTCTAATGAATAATTTTATGAGGTTAAATAGAGAAAATAAAAAACCCCAAAAGTATATTTAGAGAGGGTTCATGATCAAAAGGCGGTAAATCAACCTTTACGGTAATTTTGATGAAAATTAGATTAATTCACTTTTTAACTCTCAAACTTTTATTGGATAATTGTAAAAGCATTTAACAAACATGTATAATCATATTGTAGTTAGTTATGTTAATTTTTTCTAATACAACAGTTAGGTATTTACTACCATTTGAATTAATAATATCATGTTATTATTATGCAACGTAAGAATTCAAAGAAACTCGTTGTTGCGTATCAGGTAAGCCATCGAACAAAGAAACACTTTTAAGGTAAAATTAATATTTAATTCACAATATATTAATTAAAAAGAAAATTTATTATTTCTTTATTTACCTAGGATGATACACAACATGTTCAAAAATTGGTTATGAAATATTTGTTCATGTTTGTGATGAAATGTCACCTCCTGAACTAATGTCTTTCATTTGTCAATTATCATCATTCATGGTTTGGAATAATGATATATATAGTTTATATATAATATATACTAAATTACTGATGTTATTTTTAATTTTTAATTATTATATTACAAAGAAATTTATTCTTTCGATTTTGTGGTATGTGGTATCGCCGTTCATGTATACGGCAGAATGCCTCCTCAAGATGTTATGTGATTGATTAACACATTGCATAAAATGTTTTAAGGATGAGATAAATAATAATATGTAATATAAATCAAATATTGATTATTAATTAATTAATATATATATATATATATAATTTAAATTTCATTCTTTCAATGTAATAAAATCAAAATAGTGCGCATTCGTTCGTATGGAATACTGTCTCTATAAATAGAATATTTCATTTCCTATCACCCAATTTTATATATTTCCATAAATACATATTGAATGAATACATATAAAATTTAAATCATGTTTTACCTTTTTTATATTATGAAATAATTATATAATTAAAATGAAAAATACAATAACAATTCAAACAATACATTAAAACTAAGTTAATTGAATCTCATAATAATAGAAATAATGAAATATAATTAACAGAAGAGTGATAATATATTACATGAAGATATTGTATGATATTATAAATATCAATATGGTCATTTAATAAGTTAAAAACACGCTCAATACTATTATAAAAGTGGTTTATGAGAGTTAAACAAAAAGCAAGTGTAAGGTATGTGATTTCATCACAATTTACATTCCATTGAGGCTTATCAGTTACTTTGGGCAATCCACAATCATGTGGTGTATATAAATAATAATTTACATGAAATATCATGAATAATTCATTTTATTTTATGTTTCAAATTAAATTATTTCATCTAATAGAATTTGATTTTAATATTACGTTGTGATTAATGTTATTGTGAAATCTCACATTCTTTTCAGATTGTTGACATTCTCTTCAATCAATTAAAATATTTTAATAATTTTTCATTTGTAATTGTATTTTACATAAATATACATATTCATTTATTATTGATATTATTATTCCAAATAGTATACATGTTTTACATATGGAGTTTATATTAATTTTTTTTATTAATAGGGGGAATACTGATTAATTTGTATCCTTTTCTCAACACATATATTTTATTATAAGGTATATTTTTCAACAAGTAATGATATTATACGACATATGAAGAATGGATTTAACATTTAGTGAATAATTATGCCTATAATTTTTATATCACCGTGATGTATCGATTGGTCTCATGAGACAAATCAGTTGGCAATATTAAATGAGATTTTAAAATTGTTTATAAACTATAAAGATGAGTAATCTTGATAATAGAGGTTTTAATATTTCTAATACATTGTGTATGATAGTTAATAATTAACATCATCTTAGTTATTGGTATTATATTTGATATTTTGACAATGATGTATAAATGGATTCATTTCATTATCATCATATTAATACTAATGGAATGTCTTTTATGTTATTTACATTTATACATTTATTCATCGTTATCCATTCATTTAGTCAGGTTATTTAATAGATAAGCGTGATTTGTTTTTTTAAACATTCCTGGTTTATTATGATTATTTATCCATAATAGCTTCAATTTTAGTTACCGCTTATATATAATTAGATCTCATCCATATTTTTTTTCATTCCCCCTGAATCAATGGTGTTTACAAGGAATGCTATCAAAATAGATCATAGATGTAATAATGTTGTTATCAAAAAGAAAAAATGAAATATTTTAATTTTATATTCAATTATAATAAAATAAGAATGTATATATCTATTTTACCAAGACATTGATGCAATTCGTTATTTGGGACACGATTTCTTTATATCTTATACCAAGGTAATTACATAGGTAAAAAACTCAAGGATTACAGGGGAATGTGAATTACAATTGTCATCAGAGTAAGTAGAGTATAAAACATGGAAACTAGATTTAGGAAAACATAGATTAGATAACCTAACAGTATAATTGAATATGAGGATTAGTGTATAAGAACATACTATTTTTGGTAAGATAGATATTATGTGGTTTCCCAAGAATTACATCCCATTGTAGATAAAAAATGTTGATGTGGTTCTTTAACAAATTTAAATATGGGGGATTACTCTAATATGTAAAATTGGTCCTGACGAATTAGTAATGTGATGCATAATAATGGGACTTATGGAACACCAATCTTGATTATCCCATAGGATATTATTACGGTAATTCAAATTTTTTTAAAAACCATTATGATGCATTTTAATAGATGATGAAAATTAATGAATTTGGTTAAACTCATAGCCCATGGAGACTCCCAGGTGGGAAAAAATTCCAATTTATTTAAGTAATTTGATTAACGTTTAAAATAGTTGAAGTGTTTTACGATTAAAATTATATGGATTTTATTAAATTTTAGAAAAAAATATTTATTAATTAAATTAATAAGTAATGGATATCATCATGGTTTATTATTATAAATTCTAAAACACCTTATTTGGGGTTTTAATTGATATATTATTAGCAAGATTAAAAAACATCAGAGAAATTTAGGGTTATCAAACATTATAGTATTTTTTTGGAGAAATAATGACTATATTTTTTTGATATATGTTTAATGGTTTGGATAACCACTTGTATTAGTATATAAATCATGAAAGTTTATTAAGATTTCAATAATATTATTAGTCATTGATAAAATGGGTTGTTTTGAAACCCATATTAAAAAGAATATATAATGATTAACATTATTTCAAGGATGTTCAACATATTATTGGTATGATTATTGAAATTAAATTAATATAGTTTTATAAAAATAGAAAACAACATTCTAGGTGACATCCTATAATGTCCATCAAAATGGTGGGGCTTAAACATATGACTAGAGGATGATAAGGGTTTCAAACCTACCAATGTTCTATATGATGCCCTGGTAATATGTAATTGTCTTAATCTAAAAAAATGTGATAAATAAATATTAATTATGAATTAATAGTTTCAATTTTACAATTATAAATTTATGTTTTTAACAAATTAGGTATATAAAATATTTTTATATAGAAGGAAATACATGTCACACTTTTATGGATATTACGATTTGTTAAACATAAATTTTAATTCATAATTAATAAAAAAATAATTTTTGTAAATTTTTTTAATGGAATAAGAGATTAAATTTATATTTTTCAAAAAAATATTTAAATATAACATTTATTAAGTAAATTTCCTAGTATTCTTATAAAATAAAATAATTCTTAGAAATTAATAAAATGAACATGAAATAAAATATTATTATATAACCATAATTTCTAATTTTATTAGTAACATTCCTGAGGTATTAAATTTATTTTCTGATCCCCTAAACATTCCTTTGAAAATTTACATTTCTATAATCAATTACTGAAATGAATCCCAAAAAATAATTAATCTTTTCCTCAATGTTCATATCTTATCTCCCCTTGATGTTATCTTACATTGAATTATTGTCATGTGTTATTTCAGATGACATTCAGACACCATAGTACATATTATTAAGATGTTTTTTCATTATCCATTAAACAATGTCATGTTTTTATTTGTGTTTTCCCCAACCTGGAAACCATTATTTTCAAGGTTGTGTATAAATTTATAGGATTCAATTTTTTATGGTAGATAGAATGTAATATGCTGAAATTTTAAAACATTACCAATATGTTCGGTAACATGTTTTACAAACAAGGCCAATTTTATATATAAATATGACATCCTGTGAATTTACAATATATTCAATATTTTAGGTAAATTTAATATACGATATAGTTTCCAATGTGTGTAACACTATGTTTTCTTGTGTTATCAGAAAAATGAGTTTCTTTGATTGTTGTTTTTACACACAAGACCATGTTTGACCAAATACTAATAATATTATTAATTTAATTGAAAAATATATTATGGAAATTAAATTGAAATTTATGAATAGTATTTACTGTATTATGGAAATATATTATTGAGTACATTGGTTACAAAAAAATTATAAATGATTATAAATCCCTATTCAATATATATATAATGGATTAAACAAAAAACTAATTTTATTATCCAAAGGTGTTTTATAGTAAACATTTAATATAATTAATATTAGAGAATTGACATATTGAAATTAATTTATTATATTAATATTTTTTGACATTCATCCAATATATTTTATAGACATAAAAAAACAAATTATAGACAAAAAATATGTATTTTTCTAAATGACGTTTTCCCTCTTAAAATGGAGCAGTTATTTTAATGCTATATTTTGAAAATTTTATATTTTTATTTGAAAAATAAAACATCATTTTTGAATGTGTAATTTCAAAACTATCTTAGGGATGTTTATTTGTATTTTTCAAAGATTCACATTTTTAATAAATAGTAAAAAATACAGAAATTTTCTTTAACATTGACATTAAATTTACTTAATTTAAAATGTTAAATAATAATTTTTATTTGTTAGTAAAGATAAAATAGTTCAATTATATGTTTATTAATTCAGTTTTGGTCATTATAATCATATTCATATTTAATTTTCGTTACAAAAAATTCTAAAAATTCAAACATTTTCAATTTATAAATCCTAATTGACATCACATTAGTTGGATTAATATTATATTAATATTTTCAAATTATTTTGATTGAATTTCAAAAAAGTGGATTCTAAATTTAACATAATAATAATTTTCTATATCAAATCATTTAAACATAATTTTTTTAAAATTTCATTAGTAAAATAGCTAAAATTAATTAAAATAAATATGATGAAAATTAGTTTACCAAGTAGAAAACATTAAAATTATGTGGAAAATGATCATGAAACTTATCCAAACCTATTAGATATATATTATTCAATCTTACCCATTATATAATTTAGTTTTTTAATCATTGTATCCAACATTCAAAAAAATTACATTGTTGAAAATCACTCTTTAAAAAATTTACTGGTTTCCAACTCACCCCTCTTATAAAAGGTAGCCCACTCTCCTCCTCCATTCAAAATATAAAACCACATTGGTTTAGAAACTATCTTCTAATATATCACAAAAATCCCATAAACATTAATAGATGTCTTATATTTTTTATAAATCCATCTTAGAAGAAATTAGTGAAACCCTAAGAAGGATACCCAAAAAAGAGTTAATGTTCTTCTAAAAGCATTTTACTTTTATTTCTGTATCCAAAAACATCATTTATTATTATAAAATAATTTGTATAACTAAATATGTATCAAAAATATAATGATATTTTTTAATATTATGGGTAGGATATACTAAATAACATTATTCCATCAACTGGGTTTTGAAGTCATCGTTCATGAGTAATATAAACTATCATCTCACAAAAAAATTTCTTTTTTGTTTCATTAACACATTTCATGGTTTGGAATACTGATGGATTTATAGTTTATATTATATATATATATATATATATATTATATTTATTATGTTTTTATTCTTATGTAATTATTATATCACACATACATTTAAGATTTCCATTTTGCGGGAATATAGTATTGTCATACGTTTTATGGGGAACTACCACCTTGCAATGCGATGTGATCCCTTAACGCATTAAATGGAAAGTATTAAATATGTGTTTAATACAAATATTTTATATATATTAAATAAAAATAAAACTACCATGATAATATATATATCATTGAATTTTTATTATTTCAATATGAGAATAAAATTGAAAAATTATTCAAGTGTATGTAAGGCCTACCATCTCCATGATTAGTGTATTTCATTTCATTTCACAAAATTTTTTATGTTAATATCAATATTTATATATAATTATGATATATGTTAAATAAATAATGCTTTAATATATGGAGATTATGAAATATGGATTTATGAAATTGAAACAAAAAATAACAACATTGAAAATACATGAAAAACATGGTAATTATCTTCACAAACAATGAAAATAATGGAACATTATTATCAATAAAGATATAATATGTTACAAAAGGATAATATATGATATTATAAAAATTAAAATTGTTATATAAGAATTTAATAACATTGTAAATAATATTATACTATAGGATAAAGATCATTCTACAAAAAGAACGCATATGTAAAGGGATTTCATATCAATATAAATTTTATTAAGACTTTTTTTGATGAATGGATTCAAATTTATGTAATTTATATAATGAAACAAAACTATTTAATATAAATAATAAATTGTGGTATTTTAATTTTAAATTTTAATTATTTTAATCTAATTTGATTTTATTTGAAAATTACCATGTGATAAATTTTATTGTGAAAATTCACTTTCTTTTGTGATTGTTAGCATTGAATTAAAAGAATCAATTTATTATAATAAATTTTTACTCATCATTATTTTTAAATTTAATATACATTTTCTTGTGTTAGGGATATAATTATTTTACATAACCCTCTCCATCCATTGATACCCCTCCAAAGAAGGCATTGTAGAAAGGGATGAGATTAATGCTGAGTCCCGCCTCCAGTAGGCTCTGGGTTGGAGACTAGCTCCAAGGGAATATAGATCAAATAATATTGGAGACATTACTAATTAATAGAACAAATATTAGGAGAATGAATGAATAATAAATAAAAAATCCAATAAATAATATAAAAATAAATCAAAAAACCATCCTGCATGAATGTAAGATGTTGAACTGATACAAAAATAATAATGTCTCCAACGTGAATTCCCAATAGTAACGCTATGAAAGGACACATCAGCTGTTGAATGGTTCAATTTATTAACACCCACTATATTACCCAAAATACTTCTCAAAACTAGAAATCCTTTCCATATATGTACTGTGATAATAAAAGTATAATCATCAGAAAACAAAATTCTCTTATGCACACGTGGAAGAAGCATACAAATGCCATTTGGAGAAATAAATATAACCAATCTGCCCCTAATCATGTATACTATCCAATCCCAGCCACACCAGGGAACACTAATTAGGTAACGCCTGTCATTTAGTATAATATTTCAAAAATATCATCAATGATAGGGTACCACATAACACATTCCTACTAGAATTCTTTACTTTCCCAACATCATACATCATGATGCTCCCATCCATTATGTATACCACATCACACACCATTTACACAAAAGGGAGCCTCACAACACATCTTGCCAGCACACACCTAGTCCCCACAACACATATCACCCATAAACACCTGGGCCTTACAACACAACACGTAATATCGCATCCTAAATACCCTAGGGAAAAATCATATATCATCCCAATGAAACTAGGGATATTACAAATGATCTATCCCGCAAACATTATTTCTATCACATCACACCCAAACACACATGATCCAAATAACACAGCATCAAAAACATTTTTTCTATGACAAACAACATATAAAACATAAAATTCCATCAACCATCACATTATATTCAATAACTACCTTCCCTAGAAGAGTGAGAGAGAGAGGAAAAGGGAAGATACCCACCCATCTGTACTCGTCACCAGATTTAGGAAAGATACTCCCCATGGGTAGATGCGGTTGTTCGACACATTGTGATCAATATGTGTGGGTTGAGTATAAGAATCATAACAATATATAGATATATGTATTTTATTAAAAACTATTATATAACCAATGGCACAACTAAGGATGCACCTCTAGTGATAAACCATCGGACAAACATATCTGGATGACACACTGGTAGATGAGGCACAACTGGATGAGGAACAACTGGATGTGTCACCATATCTATGAACTTCCTTCCACTATCAGGTAGTACCCTATATGAAATATGATACTATATGAGGCACTTCTTGATGTGGCACCACTATATGAGTAACCTCTAGTGAGCCACTATCAATGAGTGACTGCCTAGGTGAGATTCTGTCAGGATGCCACATCCATGGTAACACCGCCACTATGACACATCTAGGGTGACACCACCAGGTAGAAACCACCTTGGCGAGGCACCGTTGGCATGAGATAATGTTGGAAAACATTTATGGATTGATAAGATTGAAATTCTTTGGGATATGTAATCTTTACCTCCTAGGACACCCCAAAACAAATATTTCTCACATAGTATTAGATTAGAGAGTTCCAAGATATTAATTTTTGTACATCTCAAACTATTATTTACCTTGAGAATTCTAGACAAGCATAGAAGGAAGGATGGTAAGGTCTGATCAAACACATATCATGATAACTCATAAGGATCTCTATACACTTGGATATTTCTATCAAATTAATGCATCTAAACAAATCAATGATAAACCGCACTATGTTGTTAGAACGTTAGAGTAGAATCCTCTACACCAAAGAACATATCTTCAAAAATATACTAATTCGGTCTTATCAAATCAACCCATATATCTACAAAACAAATTTCATAAGCAGAACAAACCACACCATCTAATCACACGATTCCAAGAATTATTTTCCCCAGGACTAGATATTATCCACTTTGGGTGGCACTGACGCACTCGTATGGGATTAATCGAAAAACATTTAATGTTACTGGATTATGAATTAGGTCCTCTCTATTTCATATGTTTGGACATTATCCCACATCAAAAACCAAGGGAAAACTGGTCATATTATAATAATAAAGTATAACCATCACATAAAAATGGGTAATTGACCAATGAAAACATGAAATTAACTCTGTGTAAATGGAAATAATATAAATATCTCACTCCAAATTATTATCCTCTTGACCACCATGCCCCCACAACACATTAACCAATGGAATTGACCTTCCACACATCAACTTCTCTAAATGATCCTAGATTTCTACTAGATTCTCTATAAACGTCGCAACATCCATGAAAACTAACTCCCCCATGTTCATGAAATAATAGTCATTGTGTAGATACTGGAGAAACTAAGAGATGTGAAAGATATCAATGATCCTATTCAACTACAATAGAAACATAAACCAATATACCATAAATATATCTCTCTTAACACCTCAAAGGGATTGAAAAAACTGGGGGAAATCTTACTCTCCCTAATGAACCTCAACTACACACGTCAAGTAGAAACCTTAATGAAAATGTGGTCCCCAACCATGAACTACAAGGGCCTAAATATATGATATGGATAAGATATATATGGACTAGTACTGCTTTAATAATATCTCAAATGAGATAATCATTATCAATAGTTCTCTACAACACATCATTTCATGTACCAACTCCCTCCCAATCCTTTATCCCGCACAATAGAGAACCAAACGATCTCTCATACAAATACTCAAACATGGCCATACCAATGCATGAGTGATTTCTATTATTATAATTGATGTCCCCCAATGGAGGTTTTCATACCAAAGATCCACCAAATTTTAAGATGAATTCACACAAAAATAACCTTTAACATCTTGATAGACTGTTCTGTCTACCCATCCATCTGAGGGTGGAAAGTTGTGCTATGGAAGTATTGAGTACCCAAAGAATAAATCAATCCACTTCAAAATTATGAGGTAAAAATTGAATAGTGATCTAAGAAAATGGTCCTTGGAAATACATGAACCCACACTACTTCATCCACATACTTCATTTCCAAAGATTCCACTATCCCTGACTCTTAGACCCCATAGAAGTGAACTGATTTCATCAACATATCAAATATTACCGAGATAATATCATAACCTACATTATATATAGTTTACCCTATGATGAAATTATTTAATATATAATCCCATTTTAAATTAGGAATATCCATGTTTTTCAAAAATCAACCAACAACATGATGTTATACCTTTACCTACTAGAAAATGATGCAAAATACCACAAGCTCTAATGCTGCCCATTTGATACCTGACTACAAAAAATAAAAACTAAAGTTGTGGTACATCATAAAAATTATTGTGTGTACCACAAAATGAGAGTTATGAAAATCAAAAAGGTCTATAATTCACAACAGAAATGGAAAATAACAACATTCTATGAATCAATATCTGGCTCCAACAATTCTCTGACCATCCTTCTAAAGCATCATTATGGACAATGAAATCGTGCATCTCCTATAGTACTGAGACACCCCACTAAGACTCGTCCACGTAATTCATCATAGAATACTACAACTTCATCTAAAACAAACAACCTTTTCAACAATTCACTATTGAATATATGTGAAATGATTCAAACTCCATGATTTCTCTCCTAGAATTTTCCTATTAAAAAACAAAATCATTTTGTTAATTCATACTTGAATCTTAATCCACAAAATTCAACTTTCCTAAGGTGAATGAGATCTTAAAATCGTAGTTGAAAATAAACTCCATCCACTTCAACATTAGAATATTAATGTTATGTTTGAAAAAGATATTCCTCAAGGTCTTGTTATCTATGAAGTACACAAAGGGCTCCCCAATGGGGTAATACCACTAAAATAGAAGAGAAAAAAACACATCAATAATCTCAAGAAAATGGGTGTCATAGTTATGTTCATGAAGAAATAACTGACTAGACCAATAAGAGACCCTTTTTCATTTACGTGTAAAAACGCATTATAAGAGCACACATTATGTATCTGAAAACACCTCAAACATAACTCCTTCCTTAGGAAATCGTAGCACTAGGGAACTGAACATATTCCTCTTTAAGAAATCCAATGCCACTTTAAATTTATCTATCCATGAAAAATACTTATCTTTACTAGTCAAGTATGTCATCAGAGATCCAAATGGAGATAAATAGGGCCCAAACCATCGTGAATAGCATATAATACCAAGGATCCAGCAAACATCATACATATTCTTGGGTGGTTCACATGAAAAAACCATTAGACATCTGTCAGGTCTCCTCCAACACCTTGATGAGACACCACATGGCCATCTAATTTCACCTCCAATGTCCAAAACATATAGTTTGACAAATATTGTAGGGCTAGTGGAATTAAAGAACAAATAAGATAGTTCTTAAATGATCAATTTTATCCTCCTCTAAAATTGTAAAAATCATGTTTTCATTGATGAATGTGATAATAGATCAGTAAAGGGGCTTATGGAACATGATGTTCCAAAGCCCCATGAATATGGATTGTGCATTCCCAACACTGAAAGATATTACTCAAAACTAGAAGTTCACATACCATCATATGATGGCAGTCTTCTAGATATCACCCTTCCCCACCCTTAACTCGTAATAACCTGACCATATGTGGATCATAGAAATTAAACCTGCCTCTATCAGCTGGTTGAAGAGATAATCTATTCTCGTAAGAGGGTAATTATTTTTGACCATCACATGATTAAGGATACAGTAGTCAATGAAAAACTTATACAAGTTTCTTCCTTCTTTGATAACAACACTAGAGAATCCCATGGAGACACAATAAGTAGGATAAAAATATTATTTATTAGATAATTTATTTGAATCCTCAACTCCTAACACTCTGAAGGTTCTATCTGATATGAATCTATGAAAATTATCGAAACAATGGACTATAAGTCTATCCCAAAATCAACATCATGTCGTGGGGGTAGCACCACAGCCTTCACGAGGAAATATATTGGAACTCCGCAATGACCTAGTGAATATATACCTTCACATAATCAACAAATTCAACCCACATATTATCAAACAAAGAATGAAATATCTCTACATGCTAACTTCCCAGTATAAAACAATTCTAACTTAAAGAACCAGACTTTGTTCATAAACATTCGAAAGTTGGACACTTCTCTCTATGTTCTCAATAATATCAAGAAAATAATACAACTAGTCCATGATGAAAATGAAATCATATTTCTATATATGTCACGATTAGATATCACCACATGACCGATGAAATCCCATCACCAGTCTACACCCCCAACACACCTCAGAAAATAAGGTATGTCCTCCTACTGGTGAATTGACCACGAGGGCATGAAAAGACTCTCTTTTAATAGTAACAGATAAATAGTTTAGAGTTTTTAAATCAAAGAAGTGTGACTCTCCTAAATAAAATATGTTACAGACATGGATACAAAAAAACTTATCATATAATTTTCAATCTCTAACCACTCTAATACTAGTTTCTCTAATATATCAAAAGACCACACTGTGCTTCTATTCCACTCTACTATCGACCACCTACATGAACAGACTTGGGTTGAAGTCCCTAAATAAAATGAATATCCTATGGTTAGAATCTACTAGATTCACCTGCCATCTCATTGTAGACCTCCCTGTGACGGTATCCACTTGATCCCCTTCACCATCTTCTGAATATCCAAATATGTTGGAAAAGTAAATGGAGTATCATCATACTAGATAGAAGGATAGAGTGCCTCCTCATGTTGTATCTCAAAAGACTCCACATCTGGAAAATGGTCTTATGAAAAACATAGAAGTTCCATGAACAATATCCATAGCTCTCATACTGACACACTCCCTTATTGATGGGAGAGTAGCTCCTACCCCTTCTTAACCTTCATTGTCGATGAAAGGAACTATACTCACAACTCCTTCTAAAAGTTTACCCCCAAAAAGTTCAACTCCTTCGTTTCACTTAGATATAACATCCAACATTGACATGCAACATGTCACATCTGAATGACTGCCAAAGGGTCCCAGTTCCCCATCGGGTTCCAAATCAAACTACAATTGATATAAATCTCTTATTGACATCACCCATTCCTTATGTCTGAAACAATTCCCTAATACTTCCATAAAACATACCGTTATAAATAATGAAACATCCTCTATCACTGATCATCCTACACAACTAAATCAACCGTACAGTGATCAAACAAATTATCCTGATGAACCTGAACTACCTGAGCCACAAAAATATTATGAAAAGGATATATACATGAATGGAAAAAAAGGATTTCCTACTCCCATGTAGAATGGAATGTTCATTAATATTTATGTTAAATTCATTTTATTCATTCTGACCTTCTCAAAACAACCCAATTCTAAAATGAACCAAAGTAATTATGATTCATGTATTTCTGATTGGGATCTACACAGTAAATGTTCCATATTAGTTGGTCATTCAATATCCCCATATACCATGCAAAATATACTATAGGGACCAAAAATCTAATTTCCTAGTTGGTCTCCCAATCCTCTATCATACACCAAGGTCAACTGGAACTACATCCATACCAAGAAATTCAATCATAACTATGCCTAACTACAAACTCCATCTTATTTCTCAACCAACAAATTTAATACAACTCTGTCATGACCCCTTCATTTAAAAATACATCTCTTGTGCTAGAACTAATGAAATGAAGATAATGACCCCACGAGTTAGGCCTCCAATAGGCCCTAAGTTAGTGAATAACACCAATGATGTAATAATTTCACAATATGTATAGAATTACACATTGTGAGAAACAAGATCAGGATATTAATTGAATCATCCGCACCAACACCATGATATAATATAATAAAAAATTCCAAAAAAACCCACAAGCATTAAAAAATTATAACCAATACAAAAATAGTGAATCCTTCAATGTAAATACCGAAATGTATAGCTAGGTAGTGACTCAAAAATATCCCAATGGTCTAATATTGTATTGAACAACATAGTCCTATAAATCCACATATAGGCCTAAAATAATTTTTTTTTAAAAAAGTTTAGAAATGCATGTTTACACAGAAAGAAAAAAATGTTTGTCATTCAATTTGGAAAGAAGAGTACTAATGACCGTTTTAGAAAATTGGATAACCAAACTTCAACTAAATAGATATAATAACCAATACCAACCTCACCAAGGCACCCTCACCAAAAATCAAAAGTCTTGTAATATAATACCTTATATTGATCATTAATTATAGGATACCCTCACAATTTTTTCATTAGTATTCTGCTCTGACCAAACATCGTTTGTCCTGGGGCTCCCACCCATTCTATATACCACGACATATCCCACTCGCAAAAACATAGGCCCTACAATACAGCACATCTAATATCATACAAAAGAAATATGGGAAATCACATAATATCTCAACCTCATGCAACATAGGTCAACAGAAGACATCTCTCCCACAAACCCCTAGGCTATAACTTCTCTCCCAAACATGGATGGGGCAAAGAAAAATTTTCCCGTAAACAACAAGGCTATCACAACCCCCATCCATTGAACTAACATACCTTTATCCATCATAGATAGTTCCATATCTACCTCATCTGGAAGATAGATTAGAAAAGAGTTGGTACCCATCAATTCATACTCCCCACTGGATGATGGACAAAACATACACACGTGATGATGTGGGTGTTCAGAACATAGTGATCAACATATGTGGGTTGAGTATATAAATAACTAAAATATAAAAATATATGTATAGTATCAAAAAAACTATTACATCTTATAGGTTCCCAAACAAAAAATCATCTGACAGTATAGTCACCTTTGCTACCACCTCTAGATGAATTTATTAATTACTGACAAAGTCATTTCCAAATGTAAAGATCCATAAGTAATTTTTGTGGCTTCACATTACCTATATATTGAACACAAATTCATTTAATTATTTATAATCAACCATATCTAATCACATTAACATCATTTTAATATTTCATTAACTACTTCCATATCATTGACCAAACCAACCTATGTCACTTAAAAATTTATTAAACAATTCTTTACTTATTCCATCACTAAATGGGAAACTATCATGACACATGAAACACCAAAAAGTAATGGTGATTATATGTCATTTAAAGGATTATGATCCATACTAAATTAATGCAATTCACATTAATGAAACATCATACAACAACCTATAGATATGGGGTGAAGCTGTATACGTCTTATTAATGGATAAAATCTAGGAAAATTACCTATACCAATCACTAAAATCCCTCATAAAACTCATCCATCATGTTTATCATATTAATAGGCCCCCAAAACGTGTAAATATATCTAGAAACTCATTACAGAACCAAAAATTTAAAAACCCTTCTTCATAATTACACCACACAAACCACAACCCCAATACACAGCCCATGTCATTCACATCACTGACACACATAATCCACACCAATTAAAAATATTATATCACTTCACATGCTATTCATAAAACATTTTTAAACTGAATAAATAATCCCATATTTAATTCAATATATAAATTTTTAGGTTTTTCATAAATTTTATGTTCATGGGGAATCCATTTATTAGCAGATTATACATGATAAACCAAATTATATATATATGTGTGTGTTTAAAAATACCAAATAACATTCCTTCCGCAAAATATCTTGTGCGGAACCATATACCCTCAAAGGACACAATTTTCTGTTGGTTGTAAGCTTATACAAATCATAATATTATCAAAGAGTAATAACAAATCAATATCATGGATCACTTTTCCCCATTCCTGTATATATATTCTTAAACCTATTTGATTATATTTATTATTTTGGAATCAAAGGTATTAATATGGTAAAAAAACTATATATCAGTCCCACATGATTCAAAATTACAAAACATGATGAAAAACCAATATTGAAGGTGAACCATCAACACTTCTTTCATGCACCAAAAAATAGAGTCATTCATATAACATGTAACACTACAACGAAACACAAACCAATTACCCCTTCCTAGGCACATGAATCTAATAAGAAGTGAGATTCGTCAGATATGATAGAATAAAAAATCAAAAAGTAACAGACAAGGTGAAATATATCATTGCTACAAAAATACATAAATAGAGTCGTGCGATTAGCTATAGATTTTATTTTAAATTAAATGTAGATCTGACAAAGACTATGTGGTTTGACCATTTCAAGGACTCCAGACTGTTATGGAATTAAATATATGATCTATGGCATTTTAATTGATCTTAATCACATATAAATTTTACATGAAATTAATTTTATAATAGTGAATGATGTAAATGGAGGAAAAATAGATGAACAAGGAGAGAAATTCACGAGTCACCACTAGATGAGGAATAACTAGTGAGGAACATTTAGCTGAGTCACAATGGGATGGGGCACCATTATGATGAACTTCCTTCCAACTTCATTGAGTCATAACTTAGTGATATAATATGGAATGAGACACCAATGGATTAGGATCCTATTATTGAGGGATTTCCAGTGAGACACCTCCAAGGTGAGAAACCACCATGTTGAAAATGATTGGGTGACACCATAGGGTGACACTGTAAGGGTGGAAGCACCTAGCTGACACTGACAGGGTGATGCTGACACAGAGACACCACCATGGTGAGGCACCTATGGTATGAGACACCATTATAAAACATGGAAAAAACTAGGAATTTTGAAAACTATTGAGATAAGTCACATTGACCTATATGGAAAACCCAAATAGAAAGGTTCCCAAACATTAATGAACTATGGAGTTCTAGGCCATTAAATTATTTTTTAAATAATTCACATTTTTAAATATAGTGTTTAAATTTAATGTTACAGATTAACTAAGGAAATATTGATAAATCTACATCCTTTAACCAATACAGAAATTTAACGATAATAAATAGTGTTGAAAAATGAATTCTATTATTCAATGTATAAGGAATGATTTGGAAATACAATGGGAATTAGTTATAAGACATCTATTTCTCCTCATTTCATTGAAAGGTTTAATGGAATAAATCAGTTAGCCAAGTGAAATCACTTTCTACCTATATATTTAATCTTTTTGGAGGATAGTTCACGAGCATAGAGTTTATCATATTCCAAAGAATAGATATCTAATAAACAAGAATTTAATTCATTTTAGTTATCATTATTATCCTTTATACATTTAAAATTATATAATATATGGAGGTGTTTTATTATGGGATTATTGATTTTAATTCCATGTGTGTTCAGTTATTTACAAAATCATATTGATTCTCTAATATATATTAATGCAGTAGAGTTATATTAATGGAATTTGTGTTTACTTATTAACTATTCCATGTTTATAATTATTATTGATTCACAATAGCTTACATTTTACTTAACCCATATTGATCAACTGCAAGTACCCATATTTTTTGACATTAGACATGAATACAGGATGCCTACTATGATTGATATTGAAGGATATTCTAGTTGGAATAATGTTATTCATGAGAATAATAAAAATTTATTGTAATTATTGTCTTCAATAATAATACATGCCTCATGTATGTATATATTTTTATATGAATTCTAATAAATTTTTTCATTCAGGACATGATTTTATTATATCTAATGGGATTGCAATATTTGAATGCACTAGATCTAGGCTAAATGGGGTTAGGGAATTACATAAAGATATTAAACCACACCCTACACAATTAATAAATTACACAATGAAAATTTGAATTTATTCTTGATAAACAATATTTTAAATTCCAAAATACGTTTTTTAATCCACATTGGAAAAAGTCCCCTAAAATCACCTCTTGAAAAGATTGAAAGATGCAATAAAGTCATTTAAAATAAAAAAGACTAGGTTTCCTTGTAGGAAATAATGATCATGGAAGAGAAACATAACTCACATGAATTGATAGATATTCATAGATAACATGGTAATAAGAATGTTGTCCACAAAAAAAATATCCATAATGGATTAAAATGTTTTAGACATCATTGTAACAAATGATAACAGATTATGTTTTTTCATCAAGATCATTTTCCTAATGTTTTGGAATTCATTTACAGTCTACAGTAGGAATATAATGAAATAAACTTATATAAAATGTAGAGTTTTTTCCTTTAAAAAATTTTATCGACATACTAATCTTTTACTGCAAATGATGAGTATGAAATTGTCATTCATAAATCACTAGAGTCAATATCCACTTATCATGAATTATATAATAAGATAACGGGATATTCATGTGGTATTCATACATACAAAATGGTTAGAACAAAATAATTTCATTCCCTAAAATGAAAATATGATATATAACAAAAACTACTTTAATATAAAAAATTCCACATTAATACCCAAATTTCAAATATGACCATTAAATAAATAACTACCCTTATAATTACATGAAATTTTCATGACTATGATTTTTTAAAAAATGCACGAAGACATAAATGATAAATATGATATTTATCTCCATATACCATCAATCACTCTTAACACCTCCTATCAAAAATTTAATTTCTCTAACAATATAACATCAAAGATATGCTAATCATTTTCATAAATAATATGTACCACCATTAATCCAAAATATACTAATATTTTCTTCAAAAATATAAATCACCATTTATTTCTAATATAATGTCTCATAATATCATATATGTTTCCCATAATATAAAGATTCATCCAAAATGACAGTGATCACATAAACACCAAATAAATATGTGAACACAAGTTTATCTATTTAATAAAAACAAATTTCTACATATTCGACATATTAATAATATATCAAATAATTTATGAAAAATTAATATTAATAAAGATTTCAAAGAGGCTAGTCCTAGGAGATGCACCCTCATATCCTGTCAGATGTGGGTTCAACTCTCATGGCCTTTATAAATTCCACAGGTTGTCACCCAAAGTATGGGTTTTCAGTTTTTAAAAACTATATTAGTATAATACTTATAAAATTCCAGAAATGTGAGAAATACCCAAATATTATAATTAATATATTCAACATAAAATGAATATTTTTACCTCAATGGTCATATCATAGATTTTATTTTTCATCTCAAAATTTAATAAAAAATAATTATCTCAGAAAACATATCTGCACAAATATCATTACTCACTATATAATTCCAGAACATAAAACCTAAATATGTGGTGTATAAGACTCAAAAAACATTATCTAATATACACATGAGGGTATTTATTAATCATAACCAATAATCTCAATAACCCATCATAATATCCAAAGGTATCTAAATCCTTCTCTCTCACAAACTATAATATCGCTAAATCCAAATACCAAAATCTGGTGCTAAAAACATATCATACACCATTCTAGATTGGTTACCAATAAATGTGAACATTTTTTTCCATCACAACATACAATATAAAATGTAAATATTGGATAAATTACAAACCTAATTACATTTTAGGATTAATGAATTGGAGAATTAGGAAAGAAATATACATTTCATATAAAAATAAACTACCATACCAAAAGAAATGATATTATTTCCAAAAATTTATTCAAATATATCACCCTTCTTTTACATATCATACATAGAATTTTTTTTTCATAACACTTGAATGAATACATAAGAATGGGTGGGATAATATTCTCAATAAGGGTAAAAATATGAGATATGAACTCATAATTATATAAATTAGTGTGTTAAATAAAAGGATAAATTATCATGGAAATAACTTTAGATGTTCATACCCAACTTGTTAAAGATCATAAACACGAGTCATGGCATAAAACACTATCATTTTAAAAAACCTGGGTTGTATGATTAATAAATAATGAAAAATAAATCACGAACAATAAGATGTTTTCATTAATGTTTTTAAACACAATAAATATCAAAAACCAATTCATATGTCATGGTTATCTACCATTTACATCAAAATAGTGTGTCATGATACACTTATTTCTCATAGTATATCAGGAAAAACATGTGTCCCATTCTAGATCTAGCCTAGAGACTTGTTTCCCATTGTTATATCACAATATATAAATCATTAAAATATTAATTATTGGAATATATAGGTTCAATCGTTCTCATAATTGAAACCATACTTATTTTTTCAACAAAAACATATTTCATTCATTATATCAGAACACATTAAATGAAAATATTTTTAAAAAACTCTCATAATAGAATAACTCATGTAAATGTTAATGGATTCATAAAAACAATGAAATCATAATCATTTTCCATATATAGTTAGAAAAATGATTATTTACTTTATCATATGACTAGTAGATCCAAACATACCTAGAATAATTATTCCATAGTGGGAAAATGATTTTTTAAGATCACATGAAATTATTATTGATGAAAATATTATTTCTATTTTGCCAATACTTTCCAAAAATCCAAAAAATTACAAATGAAATCATTTTATTCAATATTAAACTTGTATGATTTTATAGGAAGGTTAAAATAATTAATGAATAATAATGGTGAAAAACATCTTATGGTTTAAATGATAAAATTAATTCATTTTGTATTTCGGTTATAAAATAATCAAAATATAATGTTTGGAAAATGATAAAACTAATAACCCTTTCAATCCATTTTAAAAAAAGTAAAAATGGTTATAAATAATTTTAAAATTCATAAGGAAATAGTAAAACCATTAGCGACATGTGTTTAGAATACATAGACATGGATGATAAATACTTCCTTTTAGATTCAATCTCAAATAAAAATGATATTATGTAAGAAATCCCTATCACTTTAGTAATGATGGAATTATAACACCATGAATGAAAAAAATAATCGTATAGGTAAATCCACAAAAATTACATTATGTATCATTACGTTCGTTAATGTTCAGTAAATAAATAACTCAAGAGATACAATTATTGTATATGAAATGTGTCCCAAAAGAAATAAAATGTGACATAAATATCCATTAACATGATATTTCATTTAGATAAATGTGACTAAATATCTAATATAATAGATTAAATCATTTTATTAATTTATCCTAGTACTATATTTATATTTATTCAATAATATAAGTTCTTATTATATCATTTTATAACCTATTTCATAATTATTTGTTTTTTAAATTACTATTTCAGTTAATATCTGCTTCATTTTCGAAGCATCTTTTTGATCAGTAGTCCTAGTCCTTATATAATGATCTTAGTACGATCATTTACATATTTTTAGTTAAATTTTAAACCTAATATATATTCATTATATACATATTTATATTAATAAATAAAATATAGATATAGAAAAATGAATTGCATCATTTTTGGAGATGGTACACTTTACACACCCATGAATATAGTTTTCATCGAACATATAATAGAACGATAGAAAAATAAATTACAATAACCCATTCCTGAATCATTACTATGTTACATATATCATAAATGGCCTTAAAAATTATCCTTCAAAAACATCATTGTGATTTATAAGTTTAAAATAAAACACCTCATATTGTGGACATGTCAGTCCATACGTACGCATGAGCAATATTACCGCATCTTAAAAGATAAGATGATAATAAAATAGGCATAATATTATTATTGAAGAATCATAATTATATGATATATATATAATATAAAAATTAATTTCATCATAGTTACCATCCATAACAGATGGTGGTGAAAATTGAATTATATCGCTCTGTGGATACACTAAGTCATACATACGCGTGAGTGACACTTTAATTTTATATTTTATCAGAAAGAATGTGTGTAATTGGGTTTTCATATTCATAATTTCAATTAAAAATATTACGGATAATATATTTCTTATTATATATAATATATCCCATATTTAGTAGAGGTAAATAACATTATAAAAGGAGAGTGATCATTTGGAGGGATTACTTCTTTTTTCAAAAAAATCCTTTAAATCTCCCCTAAATGAATCTAATTTTTTATTTTGATAATACCATCATATATATAATGTATTAAGATAAGTTGATGAGGAAATTTTGTAGGATATGGTTGATATAAAATTCTCCATGTTTTGTAATGAATTGAAAGATGAGGTGTCCTTCTATAGTTGAGGTGATATGGACTTTTAAATATTTTTAAAATGTTAAATTATAATAAATTGAATATAAATAATAGTAACTTTAAAAATAAATTTTTTAAAATTTAAGGATCTATAAGTTTTTAATCCCTTCGACCATTAATATTTTTATATATTATTTATATATTTTTACAATTATCTTTCTCTCATAACCATTATTTATAATATCTTACTCTTACCTAGAAATCATGGTTTTTTACAATATAAAGTCTAATATATTAACTATAAAATTTTAAAAAAGCCTATAAATAAATCATTGATTACATGTTGATTATCAGACAAATATTTTTGCCGGAATTTTTATTTCATCAAATTCATACAATTTATTTAAATATTATTAACTATAAAATATCAAAAATAAAAATTTTGTGGAATATTCATTACTTTGAAATTAATAATATCAAGATAAATCTACTAATTCTACTAAAATATTTTATTAATTAAATAACATGATCATTTATTTTATAAAATTATTTTATAACACTAAAAAATTGAAATTTTATTTATTTTAATATTCTTCAAAACATTTATTTGATATTTACATTAATAGATAAATCATTAAATCATAATTGTGTAAGAATATATGTTATTTATTTATTCACTAAAAATTAAAAAATTAATTTATTTAATAAGTATTAATAATTCATCTTCAAAATGATTATTTATAGTCAAATATATAATCTGTATAACCCAATATTAAAAATGATATAATTTATAAAAATTTGAGTGTGACAACTATGGGTTTTCTTTAAATACAATATTTTAAATGTTATAATCAAAATAAAACATCAAAATGTTTTTATGATACAAAATGAAATTCTTTTTTATGATAATTACTCATCCAGTAATATTGTTATGTTTAATAGTCATTTTATAGTCCATATTACATTTTTCATATCTTTGATTACCCAAATTACCCAATAAAACTATAAAATTATTGTCCATGGTTACTATTAATATTATTCTAAAATAATGGGGGACTATTTACTAAATTTAGACCTCTTATTTCAAAATATAAAATTCATTTTAAAAAGTTAAAATATAATGTCATTTTAATATTTAATATATCATTAAACCAAAAAGATGCACTGAAAAAAAGTATTCATAAAAATCACACTTTAAAATATAAAATGTTTTATAATAAATTTAACTATTAATTGTATGTCAAAAACCATAATTTGAATATATTAAATAAAATTAAAATAATTTGAGTTTAAAACTAATTCATATAAATATTTGAATAAGTAAATACTTAATTAATATAATTTTTAATCAGAATTAAATATTATTCACATGTTATTGAAATATAAAAACATTCTAAAAATATTAAATGCTTTACCATAAGAAATTGTTGGTGTGATGGAAAAAAATAGGGTATGTAATATATATTTTAATATATATATATATATATTAATTACAAAATCAATGAAAACTTATCTTGAATGAAAATGATTTTTTAAGAATAAAATGACTTCTCAAACAAAAATTTATTATATTGTAATCATTTAACAAAAAAATTTATATTCAGTTTAAAATTAATTTATATTTCATAAATTAGTTGTTCATATTCATACCCAACAATTTTATGTGTAGGTTAAAACATTCTCAAAATTATATATTGATGTTTATTTAAATTACGTGTTTCATATATTGTACACTATTAAAAAAAAAGCCATTCCATCTAAAATATAGGGATATAAAATGTTTTTAAGGATTTTATGAACATGTTATTACATGAGAATGTTGATATTTCCTTGGTTTTATTTTTGGGTGAAATCACTATTTACTACCACTTCAGGGAAGATAATGTGTTTCATCTAGGATTAGTTCTTTAATTGTGGATAAAATACCCACATTATACAATATAATTAAAATATTTTTTTTCTAAACATGGACTTGTAATAAGAAGTATCAGTAGATCCAGTAAAGTTTAATGTTGTTTGTAAATGGGAGAAACCATGACAAGATTTCATGATTTTTTTAATTCAATGGATTAGCAAGGTATTATAATTAGTTTATAAAAGATTACTATAATAAGTAGTTTTTGATGAAATATCTCCCTCAGTTGGGAGTAACATTTTTTTAATGAGAAAATTCTGAGTTATTTTGTTGAGGTGAAAATTATTAGTTTTTATACACTAGTTTTTTCTTCTCTAGATGTCATACCAGGATATGTTATCTTCATTGATGCATTTGGTTCATGATTGGGATGTGTACTTATTTAGAGTGATCATGTAATTTCATATAGCTCTATGTATCTTAGTCTACATGGGAAAATTTATTTTACACATGACCTTGAACTCACAACTATGATGCACAGACTTCTTAGTTGGTGGTAATACCATTCTGTAGATAATTTTCGATATTTATCAATTATAAGCTCATAATTTATATATTTTGTCAAAAATATTTGAATCTGAGCCAAGGCATCGAGTGGGGTACCTATAGTTTTTTGATTTTGGAATTAATTATACCCAAGTTAATGGAAATGTCATTTCAGATTCCTTGGTAAGTAATATCCCATCCCAGGCCATGAATATCTCACAAGAAGAGTGGAACATGATGGTGACTTCTTCATAGATGCATATAAGGGTCCGAGAAATATTGGATGTGGCTATCTTTTCTAGTATTTAGTGAAAAAAGTTTCTTATTTAGAATATTATTCAAGAAAAGTATCTTCTTGATGAATTCCATGGAATTAGACTCTCTCTTTATAGAAGGGAGACTGTTGTTGAGTGATAATTCTCTAAACAGTGAATTATAGGTTATTACAATTGTTTTGTTTTGTTGTTGTTTGTGAAGAAATATTTGCCTAAGGATATACATAATTCTTAGTTTTTATTATACCCAAGAACCACAAACAAGGTTTGTGATAAGATTCCTTAATTCAGGTGGAACATTAAGAGCCATCATATTGGTTATTTTGTATCTAATTATTATACATTCCAAAAAGGATTGGTTGATCCCTAGAAACATTCGGGCATGTTTAAAAAACATTCAGTCATATCTTGGAAGATGGAAGAGATATCTATATAATTTTTGGTTGGGATTTTACATACCCCTAGAAAGGGGAAAGTGATTTATTTTATGATTGGTAGGCTTAAAAAATCTTCTCAATTTATTCCCATTCACAATACAACCAATATCGAGTAGTTTAGATATATGCATGTAAAAGATAATTTATATTTTTATCAGAGTTACATATTTTATTTATTCTGATAGGGATTCCCATTTTAACTCTAATATTTTTAATGTCTTTAGGGGGAACTTGAATCATTAGATTTTTTAGTAAGGAATATCATTTATAGATGGATTCCTAAAAAGATAGATATGTTAATATATTGGAGTATAAGCTTTCTGAATGTGTTTTTTATTTGTTGGAGCTTGAGTTTACCATTTGGGACTTGTTGAGTTTCCCTTTAAAAAAATTATAAGCATATTAGTATAATGTAACCTTATGAAGAATTGTAAATATGGGGTTTTTTGTCTCTGATAAGCGAAATTTACTTGTTTGGAATTAGCATGATTTTAGTGATGAAATTAATAATTTTTCAGATTAATTAATGAATATTGATAGTAAAAACAAATAAATATATTTCATTTATCATAAACATTAACCATTGTATTTTTCAATTGGTTACCATTTATCCTTTAATGTTCCACTTCATTTATTCCATCAACGGATTGGGAGGAAAAGTAAGCCTTTACCTCAATTTTTTGGGAAATTTTGAGTTCACGAAGTTTGTGTGGCAAGTTGATTACAATATTTCATATATGTTATAGTTCTCATCTATGTATCACATGTTCCATGAATAACATAATTATATATATCTTTTATATCTATCTCAGGTTTTGATCTGATTTGATCATGATATTGAGTATGATTTGGCTGCGACTAGACATTCATTCAAGATAGTTGATTTTTCTACAAATAAACTTTTTGGGCGTATTATCCCATCAGGTTATGTGATATGTAATCATGGTTCTAATTCTAATGAGACATGGGATTGTGAGTAAAATATTATAGAACAATGGCCTCATCTTTTTGATGTGGGAACATCATTACATGAATTCTTGGTGAAATATATAATCCCTATTTTAGTGGTTGTAACATCTCATTATATATTCACAAGTGCTGCTAGGTAATTTTTTTATGATTTGGTTGTGTATTATATCATGCTATTTTGAATGAAATAATGATATTATTGGAGGATCTTTTGTATATGCATGATTAAATCATGGGTTGGACAAACTATGTACCACCACTATGAAAATCAAGTAAACATGGATAGTTGCAGTTTTCAAAATTGGTACATGGTTTGAAAAGCCATGTTCCCACTTAGTGGATACTATACACCATAGATAGTGTGTCAATTTTGGTGGCATGGATCAGGATCCTGACCATTCTATCTGTGAGGCTCTACCCAGCTAACCATATATGCATTCTTTGTAATTCTAAAAAAAATTCATTTATTCAAATACCTTTTTATTAACCCCCTATTGACCCCCAATTGAACTACATTAAAATTACTAGTCTCTGGAGTGTATCATAAAACGATTTCACCCCATAAAATCCCGTTATATAGTGGATTATAGCATGTAAGACCCCGTTTGATCTCCTCCATGTAAATTTTTATCCTTTGTAATTTCTCCCCTAGTGTTTTTCCATCTGATATGTCTTTCAATAATCATTATATTGTGTTATATCATCTCATTGGTGATAGATAAAATATATCTTTTATCAAATTTTTAATATAGGTTTTATTTATTGATCTTTATCTCATTATATTATCATTGGAAATACCTATTTTGAGGGTTGTTCATCTTGATTCCTTGATTAATTTTAGGAGGATTAATTTTATATTGAATTAATAATTATGAATTGCATTTCCCGATAATATGAAATATATTTCAATTAAATTATGAAAAGGAAAATTGATATAATTTTGAGTTTGTATTTTAAATGCAAGGAAAATTTGGGGAAGCCTCTATTGTGATAAAATATGAATTTGGGGAATATTTTCAAATTGATGGAATTATTTAATTGATTTGTTATTTTTTTTAAGAAAAACAAATTAAATTGAAATGATACAATCCAATGATTGGTTTTTTTGTATAAAATGAATAAATAATGAAGAACTCATTTTTGGGGTTTTGAAGTGGTAAGGAATTTTGAGAAGGAAAAATGAGAAATTGAATAGTGAATGTTGATTTATTATAAATGGGATGATTTTAGAAATATTAATTCAGTGATTATGAATAAACAATCCTTGATAGTTAGTTATTTATTTGGTATAATCATTATTTGATGATAATTAAATAGAGGTTAATTCTTGGTGATAACAATAACAAAATCCATTTTAGGATGATCTTATCCATGATGGGATAATGATGAGCCCCATTCGGCCTGACCCTATGGGATATGTGAAAAAAATGTCAATGATTATTGATATATGAAATGTGATGATAATATAAGTAGAAACCATAATACCATAGGTTATATGAGCAAGTATTTTATTTTTATTATTTTTATTATATATTATATTTATTTATAGAAATTTTTCATTCAAGAATGTTTATTTATATAAACAATTTTATATTAAATGTTCTCGTTTTTTCATGTATGAAATGTTTTAGAATATTTTGAAATGATACCATGTTTTATATTATATATTAAAAAGTATTTCAAAGACCTATTTTAGTAAAATTGAATGAATAATTTGAATTATTATTATTATGGTATCTCTTTATAGAACACATTGTGAGACAATAAAAGGATTTATAGAACTCATTATATATTTTCCTAAAGATGATTATAGATTTTATTCTTATATGTATGATTAAAGGGTTAGAGACACATTGTGGGGGTGGATGTTCTTGATCCTTTTGAGTTGGAGTAAAATATCAACTGTTATGATGACCTTTTATTTTCTATTTAATATAAAATTGATGTTGTATTATTTTTTCTATTTAATATAGAATTTTTAATTGAATTAATTTCTATATATTGGAGTGTTGAGGACAATGAATTATTTTCTACAGTCTACTATATTTGTGAAAATTTATTCCCTCATTTATATTGTAAAATATTTGGTGATAGTCTCAATCACATGGGGATTGGGAAGTCCCTTTCGACATTATCAATTCTGTATCATGGATCCACTTACTAGGTTATTAGGGCTAGTATGTGAAATTTCATATATTCAATTATTAATAGGTTATAATTTTACTACAACATTGTTGTTCCCCTTAGATTGTATGTTTATAAAACAAATTCTACAAAAATCGATATCATCATTTTGGGTTGGCTATTTTCAATTTCATTAATCAATATATATCAACAACAATACATTGTTTTCTATTAAATATATAATGGTTTTGTTTTAAATATCATTTAATATTATTTATTATTCATTCACTCTTTATTAACTCTTGAAATTACTATGTAATAAATTACATCCAAATGAGATTTTTTTCTATTGATCTATAGAGTTAATAGTCATCACTATTTGAGAATAAAAATTCATAAAAAATAGATATCATGTTCTAAAAATATCCAAATTATTTTTTTGATTCTTTTAAAACATGTATTTACACCTTGTATTCACGTTATTTATTGTATGAATCTCAACATACAATTGGCTTCTCAATTAAAACTGATGTTTTGAAAAAATATTCTTTGATGTCTTATTTTTTTATATTTATCATCAATCAATGTTATTTTAAGTGTTGATAATATTTTCTTATAATAACATTTTCCCCATGAAGTTATGTTTTTATAACTTTAAAACTCTGTATCTAATTGAAATTCAATTAACCGTCGTTCATTTTCAAAACATAGAAATAATAAAAATGTAGATTTTGTAATGAAATAATTTTAGTTATTTTATTGGTTATTACACTTCTATAATGTTCATTGTAAATGATTATATTACCAATGGAAACCATACATATTTCTTTGAATACATGTATTTATAAAATACTCCATTTTCTTTCTTATTATAAATCCATAGATAAATTGTATGCAAACCAATATGAATTTTTCATGTTTTAAAAAATGACAAATGGTATCCCATAAGTAACTATGAATGGGGAGGTAAAAATGGTTTATATTATATTTTTTGGTACACCCACAATGCATCCTAGATCTTTTTACACCAATTAATAGTGATTTTGTACACTAATTCCTAAAAATTCTTCGTCACATATTTCTTGGATAATTACAGTTTGTTAACTTTTTGATGGGTCAAAATGGGACAATTATGATATCCCATTAATATTTCCTGATAAGTTACATCATAATGTAATTATTGAAATGATTTCACTAATAAGTAATGAGTAATCATGAGATATTAAGATTATCAATAAAGTTGCTTGATAAAAATATAATCATGACACTTTTCAAATTCTTTAATGTTGTCATATATTTCTATGATAAAATAGAATAATCAATACTAAAAAATTTTTATGTGTTTCTAAATAACTTTTATAAGTGGAAAATGTGATATATTATACAACCATAAAATATACTAATATATTGAATTGGGTTTTATGGTATTACATTTTAATTCCCAGTCAAGTATCCTTCAAGGATAATTAGTGAATTATAGTTCCATGAATGAATCCAAAATCATAAATTCTGAAGGAATCCAAAAGGATAATGAGATAAATATTCAATATAAATACCTTTATCTTTGCATTTTTCTAATCACAATATATTATCCACTTTTTATAAATATAATTTTAAATTATATTAATATTATATAAAAATAATTATTTTAATTTTTAGATGATATTACTATTATATAGTGTTTTTCTCACACTCATTCATTGATATAAAATTTTATTTGGCATGATCCAACCACCTTCATTAATAATTATATACTATATTTTATGTTTTCATCATCAATGAGTATCATGAAATTTATAATTGTAATATAATATATTGAAATTTAATTTATATTATGAATATGGTTCTATAATGATGATAAATGAAATATTTTTTAAATATTAACATACATAATGTTATTCTTAAATTACATGAAACAATATAGTTTGGGAAATAATTCTAAAAAATCATACACAAAGGTACATTAAAATTAACAGGGGGGAGGAAAAATTATTATAATAAAATTATTCCAATACAATTGTTGATATATTAAATATGAATATGATATTATAGGTATAAAATCAAGATAAATATTATAGAACATTTAAGAAATACAGAATACTAATAACATTTCATGATCAAAAAAAGTTTACTATTGAATATATTTTTAATTAATTATTTTAGTTAGAATAAAATAATATTTATCTTGCATGATAATGTTTTTAAAATATGTTATTAAGATGGTTTTTTTACTATAGAGGAGTCTATTGAACTATATTTGAAATCCAGAGCAATGGTAAGGGTTTATTTACTAATATTTGTTTGAAATATATATTATTTATGTTAAAAATTATATCTAGGGAAAATATATGTTAGTTCTAACTAATATATATATATATATTTGTATTCTCCATTTATTTATATGTTTTCATGTATTCATTCAAATTTTCAATACTACAGTTCACAATTCAATTGAAAAATGCTTCAATATGGTCCAACCATTATCTTTTCTTTTTTGGTGGGCATTATTTCTCCTCCATATCTATATTATTTTAATTCATTAATTTACTTGTATATACATATATTACTTCTTAACATCTTATTGAATGTAATTTAATTTATTAAAAAAATGAATATTCTTTTAAGAGTTTCAATATGATCAAATTCAATAAATATTCTCATTCAGTAAGAAATATATAAATGAATGCCTTTTGTAATGTTATGTGTATGAAATTTATTCCTAACAAAATTATTGGTTTTAATTAAGAAATTTCATATCTTTATTTTCAGGGGTTTATGAAGAAATTTAAATTCAGTTCATATTATATTTTTTTCTATTAAAAATTGTTTAAAAAGGAAAATGGGGTTTCATTGACTATCTCAAGGTAATGTAATTTGATATAATTATAATTACTTTCATATTTTTAAAAATAATATAATTTTTCATATGAATTAATAAGAATATTTGTTAATTATAGCATCCAACTTATTCCCTTAGATGGATTGTGTTAATGTGTGACAAATGTTTTCATGAATCCCATTTCATTTAATCTGATAATTTTCCTTAGATGAAATTAAAAATGTTTCAATTTTCTTGTCCCACAAATATTTATGGTTTTTTCATAATATGATGGGTATGATCAGAATTATATTGCCTAATAACTCCTGATGAAATATTTCAATCTCATGAAATTACATATAGGGGACTATGTTGTGAAGTTATTCGACTATGAGACTCTATCCAATATATTAATCATAATGGAGAGTGAAAAAATAAAATATTAGATATAACTAATGTATAATGATGGAATGGAAATAATTATCATCATGAGAAATAATTTTATACTCATAGGATTATGACACACTTCAATGCCTATTTTTTTATCTGGATTTTCACTAGATGGTTCGACACTCATACATCATATTTATGAAATTATCACAAATAATTATTCTATAAACTATGATTTATCGTAAATATTTTATTAGGTATGAAACACACAGTTTATGACCTTGTAATATTATTATGTTTATATATAGAAAATATTATCTTATGTTCACCATATTTTTTGATTAATATATAATATATGTTACCATAATGTCCATATAAGATCACCATTTATTAAATTTATATTATATGGGATATATATATTAGAATTTAATCGTGTTTTACAAAATGGGTTTCTTTTTAGAATAATATTTTGTTGAGAATCGTAAAACTAATCAAAATATGTTATTTATGTTTCTAATCTCCAGAGACACGATTGATTTTTGATGGGCATATGATTTATTATATCACGTATTATATATTATTATATATGTCTGTAATATTCATGTATATTATGATTTGTTATGCTTATATTGAATTCTAGAGTGGTGTTATTATTTTAGGGGATTGGGATTTTATGAATAAGAAGATATAAACTAATGAATCTTGTGCTGAACTAATGCTGATGTTGGATGATTGTAAACTTTCAATCATCCAAATGAATTTTTCATTTTCTAAGACACATGAGGATTTATTATTAATATTATATAATTTTATACTCTTCCTTTTATTGTTGGATACTGTCCCAAACCTTGTCACTTTTTGTCAATGGACTGATGTTGCGTCCCAAACCGAGATTGGTTTGAGTCAATTTATACTATCAATTTCATTTTCATGGTTATAAGGAATCAAATTTTAAGGAAAAATATTTTTTAGATTTTTTAATTATATACATACATAATAAAATAAAACACTAATTAAAAAAGATTTATTTTCTTTATTGGAATTAAATAAAATCAAGGATAACAATATTCCATCTAGTGAATCCTTTTATATCATTAATAGTATTATTCTTGGATTACTAGGGAATGAAACATAATATTGGTGATATAAAATACTTATTAAGGGAAAAATATATTGGAATTAATAAATAATAAATGATAATAGTCAATAAGAAATGTTAAATAAATGAATAAACCTTCCATGTAATCAATTATCTAAATGGAAGTGAATATTAAATATTGAAAGGTAACAATGTGAAATGACTGCCTTAAAAATTACATGATATAGATAACTTAATATTTAAAGCTAATAAAGTGAAATAAATTCCATATAAATATCAAAAAATGATATGTATTCATAGATATGTCAACAAAAAATATCCTCGTTGAATAATAACCGAAACCAATATGAAGGAAATTGTTGAAAAATGTATGCCATGTTTTCTATGTACATGGTACCTATACTATTAAGACTATACATAAGATATTTTTCATAATATGGGGTAATAATCCATCTATGGAATCAACCCAAATGTCTCGTCTTGTGAAAATTCTGATGTATTGCGGGGAAATCTATAACCCGAACCACTCGTGTCATAGTTTTCAAAAATATTCCTCATAAATAAAATAGTTTATTTAAAAATGTGCCTTATCATATATCTACATAGAGTAATTGATAAAAAGTTATCAATATTTACCCATATAATCAAATAACATTCAAAGTTAACATTGTATAAAAAATAACATCATGTTTAGGGAATGAACATATATTTGCTAAATGATACAGTAAAATAGGGGAAATTCAATATTCAATGAACAAAGAAAATTTTATATATCAAGGGTAATAAAAGGAATCAATTAAGTGATATTAATACTACACTTAGGAATATCAATCATAAAACATCTAGCAGAAGCTTAATGATTTTATTAATACAACATACCCCTGGTGTAGTAAAATAAATGGTGTTATTTTTATTAATGGAAATATTATAAAAATATCTTTTAAAAACCATCCTAGAAATAATATCCTTGTTTTAAAACCATTTGTAAAAAAATTTCAATATAATTAATATTATAAATTATGCCTTTAAACAAGAAAAAGAAGCATCAAATGAATGATGGAAGGTAAATCAGTAAATGATATACAAGGTAAAAATAACATTCTTTTTTCACAGTAAAAAGGTTAGAAAAAAATAAAATAATCTAAAAGTGAAAAGAACATTACATTGTAAAATTCGTTAAATGGGAAAAATGTGAATTTGTTTTGAATTTTTTTTGTATTTTTTTAATTTTTTTAATTTTGTTTAATAAAACAGAATTGTTATAAAAAAATAGTTTCTCTCACTAAAGAGAGAAATGATGTATAGTTTTCGTAAAATATTTTTTTAAACACCGTCCATACAAAAGAGTTAAAAATGGTACTAATACGTGAAAAATATCATGAATTTACATTGGAGATATATATAGGCATTATTGAATAATAATAACATAATTTTGTTTAATGGATATACCATTGAAAGATCTTTATACATATTTTTTAAGGAAAATAATCGTTATCATTCCAAAGTGTCCCATACCATTTTGAAATAATTTAAATAACGAGCCTCATGAAGAAAAAAAATAAATGAAAGTTATAAGATAAAGTGAGTAATTATATTAATGATATTTCATGAAAAATGGTAGTATATACACCATATAAATGAAACTAGGTGTATAGAAATCAATAATTCTTAATGGGATGTAAACTGAGAAGAAATTTCACAGTGAGATTCCTTTCAGATGAATGTCATTTAATATCCTATATGATAAACTTATCCTCATTATCTACATTCATGATATCGTATTTAATGATTATCATTACATTTATTTCAACTATTACTATGTTGTATACAACTACTTGTACATTTAGGTTTATATTGGGTGTTTTGAAAAAATTGGGTTAATGTGTAAAAAAAACATTTCTAGGTAAACTATGGTCAAATGGATCATTATATAAAATGTAAAGAATAATAATAATGACATATTTATCGTACTAATATATCAATTATACATTAATTATAACTGAATAAATATTTTTATGAAAAATGAATCACTATTCCAATCATTGATATGGTAGGCCTACGTACACATGATTAATGTTCCCATATTACAATGATAATTATATAAATAATGTACGTAAGACCACATCATTAAAAATTTCTCACTATATCATAAATACCATATTATTTAATAATATATATTAATAATTATAATTATAGTGATGTAAATGGAATCACATCGTGTTGAGGAGGCGGTAGTCCACACATCCATGAATGTCATTATCCCAGTTTAAGTGTAAGAAAGGATATAATGAAAATGATATGTATATATTTATAGTATATTCAAAAAAGGTAATTATAACATGAATATAATATATAGGAGGTTAATGTCAAAAATTTTCAATTGAAAATGTCTTTTATATATTTCATATATAGAGTTATTGAATCAGGTCACTTCGATGGGATGTATCCCACACTTTACCAAACGATGTTATCATATTAATATAAACGGAAAGAGTAAAGTCTTGACCCCGTTTCCTAGAGGTGGTGTGCTATTTTTATATATTTTCATATAAATAATGAATTCATATACCAGTGGAACTAATTTTTTATTATCATTGTAAATCAATATACATACCTATGTTCAACATTACAACTTGAAAGGAAATACAGTATATCAAATTATATTGACTCACACATAATCAGCTATATTATCCTTGAAAATCATTCATAATACACTTCATTACAAACACATTAAAATAAAACATGTGAAAGGGGTTAGAAAAGATGCTCAGTAAGTGTAAATAATATAGTAGAAGAAATTATAAACCCAAACACTAGGCATGCTGAATAACGAAAAACACTTTCTAGTAGTAATATACTTGAGCATAATTTGGATGAAAAAATCGATTAAATAACTACAAAAAATATAACCAGGGATATTCTAATAGTCAAATAATCACATATAATATCAATATCTAGTTTCATAATGAAGTAAAGAATAATTCCAGAAATTATGAACTATAGATTTAATGCCTCGACCGAGGAATATGAAAATTTATAAGCCCTTTGCAAAAACTATATATTAAAATGGTTGTGGACTCAGCCAATCCCATATCTGTTTTGTCTCATTAAACCTAATGATTCATCGAGTAGATATATTGGTCCCTAAATATCAGTTTCTAATACCAATTCATTCCACTTATAAATGGGATAAACATTAGCACCATATACATTAATATTGAAACTAATATATGGATGGTTAATAACTTTCCCGAAACATTAAATATAATCATTAATCATTCAGAGTAATACAGTACATTTTATCAAGGTACCACATTGAAAATAAAAATATTCATAACACATTCAATAAAATATGGTGTATGATTTCATATAACAGTAACCACATTTAAACATAATAATCAATATGGTTATTGAAATAGGTTAAAATGCTCTTATAAAATCATTGAGTAATTCATCAGATAATAACTTTTTTACATTAAAAAGAAGAAGAATTTTGGAATTTTTTTTATAAAAATAGATGTTAATTAAGGGTTGTTTCATAAAAATAATATATATTTTAGAAAAACTAATGGTTTTTATAAATATATTATACAGTTCCCTTTAATATAGGTAGAAATTCGAGAAATTCCCTTGAATTAGGCTTCTATTTTGGGATGAATTTTTATTGACCCATTTAAAACCTATAATAACCCAAAACATTAGTTATTATTTTTGTTATTACATATATATATATATAACAATTACAAAGAATATACAATGATTGCATTTGGATAATTAAGAATTTAATTGAAATTAAGTCAGACAAAGAGTAACCAAAAAGAAAACAACGGTTCGGGTAGAAAACATGTACATTATGTCATAATATGCTCCTCCATTGAACATAACCTCCAAGAATATAAAATTATACTTATTAATAATATAGTAAATAATGATTAATACATTTATATTATTTATTTTAATTTTATTAAGTTCATTTAGGGTGATTTTTTTGGTATGAAAACTCAATTTAATCATTTAAGAGTGAAAACTTTCTAAGTTTACCTGATTGGTTTTCTTGTATATGAGTTTGGATGTTCATGTAAAATGGAAATTGAAAAAATAATTAAATTTATATGTTATTAATTATCATATAGAAATTTAAATGAGAATATTAATATTTTTGTTATTTTGGGAGGTAATGAATTGAAAAATAAAATATTAATTACAAGTGCTTTGATTAATATGAAAGTTTTTTTCCAATCAAAATCATTTTATTTTTTTTAATTTAATACAATATTTTCAAGATTATTACATAATACTATGTAAGATATATTAAATATATTATGATCTAGTTAAACCATAAAAATGGTTTCATGACTATAATTGATTATGTTAGTAGAAATTAAAAACTCATCCTCCTCGAATGTGATAAATTAACACATATTGGACCTTGTTTACATTTTTATTATAAGAGGAGGGGAAAGAGAGAAGGTGAGGAAATATTCCATTATTATAATAAAATTATATTATATTTACGTCCATGGAATTATAATGTAACATTTATGAGGGGATGTGAGGATATAGAATCAAGAGAATGAAACTTTTAAAAGAAATTGAAATAAAAAGGAAGAGAGGTCTACCACTTTAGTACCCATCCTTGAGGGCCTCCTTAATTCTTTTTGTATTAGCCTTTTAGTGAGAGAAAATGGTCCTTTATGTGGGGAATGGTCATGGGAATAATATTTTGTAGAACATATAAAATTCACAATGATAGAGGAGAGTGTGGAGAAAGGGGAGTTGTGGGTGGATTTTATAATGGAGGAGAAGGGTTATTTCACATTATTTTTAATCATTATTTTCTTATTAATTTTTAAGACATTGAATAATATTGATTCTTATAAAAAAAATAGTTACAAGTTCATGTGAGTTTGAACCAAGTGTTCATAAATCCGACCCAAAAAACCTATGACTAAATAAATCATTTATTTATCATTTAATTTTAATTATCGTATTTTACTATTAACTCAAAATTAATATATTTTATAAATATACCAAAACATAACAATAAAAATTATTCAGAATGTATAATAATAAAATGGTATCCTTTTTAATAAAACAATTTTCTAAATATGTGAAATTAAATTTTTAAATAAATTAATTTTTATATGAAAAATACATATTAAATTTAAAATTGATTTTATTAGGCTTTCAAAAACTAATTGTGGTCTCCTATATTTTTCCTACGATTATAGGAAAACAAAATAATTATTTTGGAATACAATTTATGAAAATATATTTTATTTTAAAAAAAATTATAAATTGTAATTACTTATTTATTACTCATAAAAATACGAACACTTAATTATCAATTATTAAAACACTCACTATCAATTATAAGGTGAATATATTATATATATATATATATATATTCATTTGGGAGGTTAATATTTATAAGGGATATATTTATATTAATTCGGGTACATTACTACTCAGGAGGGAACATTACTATTCATAAGGGTAAGCTATTATTCATGAAAAATATAACATTATCCTATCTAACTATAAATTTAATATTAATTGAAACTATGTTTATCAATTTTTAAAAATTCAAATCACAAAAGAAGAAAATCTTATGATCACTCTCTATGTTATAAATGGGGTTTTTTTAGAGACTTTGTGTTTCAAGAATTCAATTTTAAATTTATTTTCAAATACATATGGTGCTACATTTTCCCCCCTTATAAAAATTTCGTCCTTAAAATTTTAGAATGTTGCCCAATAAAATTATTTGGGTAGTTCTCCATCTTATAATCTTCAAGATCTGATGATTCTTTTTAAATATTATGAATTTTCAAATGTACCTTCACCAATCGTGTCATATGATTCCTAAACACCCATTCATTAGTGTCTCGAATCCTGATAATCATTTCACCATAAGATAATTTGGGTTCCAATTATTAACATTTATAAGTGAGTATATGTGTTGGATTCGTCAAGTACTTTCTCAATAATGAGAAATAGAATAAATTATGTACTTTAGAGTGGTAGGAAGAATTTTCCAAATGATAAGACACAAATCTAATTTTCTTGACATTTTTAAAAGGGAAAAATATATATAGGGATTAATTTCCCATTCTTCCCAAATCTTATAACACATTTCTACATGGACCATTTTAAGAAAAAATGATCATCCACATGAAATTCCAAATTCTTCCACTAATTATCATCATATATTTTTTTAATACATTGATCTAATTTGATATATTTTTCAATAGTCATTACCTTCCATGTTTTTTCCAATATAAGATTTGGTCCCACAAGCTTTATTTCACAGACATCACCCCAACAAGATGGTGTACGATATCTCTTTCTTTACAATTCTTTATATGGTGCCATTTGAATTCTATAATGGAAACTATTATTGTTGGAAAACTCCACCAATGGTAAATATTTATACCACATACCTTGAAAATCAAGTGGTAAAGATCTCAATATGCCTACTAATGTGTGGATCGTCAATTCTGATTACATATAAATTTTTGGGTGATAATCAGTAATCAAAAATAAGTTCAGTATCCAAATATTTCTGATGTCTTTAACAGAATTATATGTAAATTTTAGATCATGATTAGAGGTAATTGAGATCGCTGCTCCAAGATATCTCAAAATTCTATTCATATAGATTCATGTAGGGCGCATCAGTGGAAAATACTCTCTTATAGCGTGGAATGTTCATATTTTGTAAGTCGATCAACAATTAACCCTATTAAATCATTCATTCATGGAGTTCTAGGTAATATAGTGAAAAAAATCCATAATGCTGCCATCCCATTTCTATGTACGAATAGTTAGAGGATGCATGAATCTTATAGAATTTTGTCATTTGGCTTTCACTAGTTGACAGACAAAACATAATTGTACATAATTAAAAATTACCCTCTTCAGGTTGTCCCACCAGAAATGTTCTTTCAAATATCTATACAACATAGTAATACTAGAATATATTGAGAAATTATAACTATGGGAATCGTCCAATAACTCTCTATTAAGATTGGGTATAGCGGGATCACACAACATCTTCCCAAATACCAGAATATCATCTTCAAATATGAATTTGACTAATTTCCCATCAGTCACAACATTAATTTTCTTTAAATTATTTGAATCCTAAAACTGATAAGCTATAATTCGTCCTAATAAATATAATTGGGAAAATAATTGAAAATTTTAGTATGTTTCATCTTCTTTGTTAATTTCCATACTCATTATCAGTAGATCCCTGTGCATATTATCCTTTTCAATCCTCAATATTTCTAGGACTCCATGATCCTTTCAACATAATTCATCACTACCTTATTTTAAATTCCTAGGTAGTAGTGTTTTAATAAATCATATTCCTTGAGTACATCGAGTCATATCCTTTACCTCATGTTGAGTTCATTTTGTGAGGATATTTATTTCAAGATCTTTTGATCACCATATATCTCATATATATGACCATTGAGATAATGTCTCCATATATTTAGATAACTGATTCCTATTGTTAACTCATAATCATAATTTGGGTAATTTTGTTCATTTTTTTAACAACTTAGATGTATAGGAAATGAATCTTGGATTTTTCATAAGGACAAAACCAATTCCTTTTTTGATGCATCACTATAAATCCTTAATCCACCATTTCTCGATGGTGGATTCATGATAAGAGAATTAAATAACCTCTTATTAAATTATTCAAAATAGTCTTAATGTTTTTCCCATATGAACATAAACTCTTTATGAGTTATCATTATTAACGGGTTGGCTAATTAAGAGATGTTCATAATGAAACAATGATAATAAACATCAAAACCACTAAAACTTTGTTCTTCTATTATGTTCATTGGTTTAGAACGTATGGCCTAGAAAATGAATCATATTGAAGAAAAAATTCACACATTTTAAACACCTAATATATTTCATTTCCTCTAAGAGTCTTTATAATAATTTGCAAGTGATTTTTAGGATCTTTTTATCATTTGGAGTATACCAATATATCATCAGTAAATACTACAATAATTTCATAAAGTTATTCCATGAAAAATATATTCATTATATATATGAAGACAGTGTTTTAATTTATTAGTCCAAAAGGTAATAATGTAAACACGTAATGAAGATACCGTGTTTGAAAAGATGTCATTGAAATATCTTCATTCCTCACACGCATCTGATAATATCCAGATCGAATGTACATATTCAAAAAATATTTTTCTCCATGAAGTTGATTAAATAAATCGATTATACGAGCTAGATGAATCCTTTTCTATATTGTTATAGCATTCATCACCTTGTAGACAATGCAAAAACTCATATATCTATCTCTATTTTAATTGAAAATAATAGGGCCTCCCCATGGAGAATCACTAGGAAGAATAAATAATTAATCAACAAACCCCTATAGTTGTTTCTTTAGATCTATTAGTTCCATTGTAGACATTATATTAGGATTATTTGATAGTATTCCAGAACAAGTAATTAAAGTAATTCAGAACACAACTTCATTCCTTGTAGGATGTCCAAGAAATTCTTCTGGAAAAAATATCAATATATTCTTGTACAATAGATACATCCTTGATTTGAACATTTCATTTCTCAATAATAGATATTGATCACTCATTATATATAATAATTGCATTAAGTAGATCTATTGAGGTTGGATCCAGAAGAGAAAGTGATGATGATGTTTCCACCATAACGGTAAGGGATTCGACATCAGTCTCAAAAATTATTACTTCTATCTTCTTAAAAAATATTTTGTTATCATAATATTAATGCCATCCTATACTAAGTCTTAAATCAATGTCAATCATGGTTATGTTGAGAAAATTGGCCAATAGATCTTGTTCGTATTCTATAATAGGGTCTCCCTGACACATATTTGTTACAATGATACTTCACTTATGGGTATTGACTAGAAACTCCCCTATTAAGGAGAATCAGAAAGATCTAATTTTTAATTAAAAAAGGAAATATATAAGAAATGCGATGATCTATAATCAAATAAAGCATAGTCCATGATTTGGGAAACAATTAATGTACATTACACCACATCATTAAGAACTTCAACCTCATCATTTTTGACAGTTTTATCATGGATATTCTCCATTATCTTGTTCTAAGGATGGTTTCCATGACAATTTGGACAAAAATTAGCATGGTGCCAAATCTCTCTAATGTTTTGGAATTGAAAATTGATAACTACTTCTTTTCCATTTAAATCACCATCATGATGGCCTTTCTATCCACACATTTAGAATATAACTTTTCCTTTTAAGCAAGAATTAGGGAGTTTCCTTCTATAAGTATCTTTTGCTGAAAATTCACATTTTTATTCTTCCCAATATTCATATATTCCATTACACCCTCTTAATTTATTTTTCCTTTAAATTCATAATACATAGATAATTCCTTCCCTATATTGATAGCACATGAGATAATGTATTCATATGATGGAAATGGTGGCAGACTAGTTCCCTTCAAATAAGTGGTTTTAAACCATCAATGAATTGATCAATCATTACCCTAAGATTACTTATATAGTCCTAAAAATTAAGTTCTAACATTGTAATATTGGATTGATACTTTTTCAAAGCAATTATACTCATTATGTCCCAAACTAAATAATTGCTTCTCTATATCCTCTCATTGTCCATGAGGAAAATATTTTTTTATGATTTTTTAAAACCCTTATATTCCATTTCATCTATTTCTTATTACTCCATTGTGTTTAAATCAATTACAACCATTGGTCCACATCACTAGATATAGGATAAACCACTATTATAACCTTCTCTCTTTCATTACATCCCTATAAGAGAAATACATACTTTTAAGAATATCCACTACTCTGATACGAATGGGTTTGTATTTTAATTGAATGATGGGGAATGTTAATGATGTCTACAGTTGATCCTCCACATTGGGGATCACAATGATCTATATAGGTAAGGTTATTATTTATAACCTTATTCTGTTGTCCTATTGTTTTTATAAGTTTCTCATCTCTAGTTTTACTTCCATTACCAATATCATTATATTTAATAGGAGGGAAATTCATACATGGGATACGAGTGTTCATGTAGTTTTCAATCCTTCAACTTTGTTCCATTATATAAATAAGGGGATACACTATATTAGTTTATGAATCCTGATGTATACTATCAATTTCAAAAAATACATAGCTTAAATTGAAATCTTATCCATAACTAACATCATAATCATAAACACAGTTTCTTTGAAGAGTAATTTAAATTTTATTCCCTTATAATTGTTTGTAAAGAAAATATGAATTATCTTATTTATTTGACATAAGAGTGTTAAACTAGGAGGGTAGTAAGGTCTGTTGTTGTGTTCCAGGATTCCCTGGGTTATGCTCGAAACTCCATGTCAGAGTTGTTACTCCCAAGTACATTTGTGCAAGAACCGTGTACACTTTTTGTATCCAAAAACTTATTTATTTTATAAGAAGTTACTCATATTCTATTACTTACAAAAATTACAATATTATCATGTATGTCTATCATAAAAGAAATTCTTATGATTTTTTTCCGACAATCTACATTTTCTAAATCTAGTTTCCATGTTTTCTAATAAACTTCCTCTAACACCAACTATAGGACAAGAACCCAATTTCCCAAAGCCAGTACATTCTTTTATTACATTGGAATATATACAAGGAATTTTTATCCCAATGGAATTAGTAGTTAAGTATATATGAAGAACAAGATACATACATAAGTTCAAAAATAAAATGTGAATGGAAATACAACATATCAACTTCTTTTAAATCACACATAATCTCCAAGATTATCCTTACATATCATTCATATTATACATCTTTAAAACTTGGGAAACATAATACATATAAATGGGTGATCATAGTTTCTCATTATGGGTAAATAATACAACATAATAAATTATAAACCTAAATACTTGGCATGATGAATAGATAATAATGCATGCCTTTGGAAATATATATTATAATAATATAGAATAAAAAAATTATTAAAAAATACCATAAAACATAACCATGGATATTATACATGCCGAACAATCACTTCGACTATTAATCTCTAGTTTCATAATGAGTGAATGCATAATGGTGGACATTCTGAAATATACCACAAAGGCCTCATCCAAGATATCAGAAAATGATTAAGTTCATGACTAAAACCATATCTGAAAATGTAAAAGGCCTTGATGAAGTCTATTTCTGTTATGTCTCATTAGGCCTAATAATGAATTGAGGGGCTACAGCAGACCCCACCCATCAGTAACTGAATCTAATTCATTCCTCATATGAATGTAGAAAAATATAAACAACATATACAGTCATATGAAAACTAACATATGAAATATAAATAACATTCCATAATCAATTAAACATAAACACAATTCATTTAGTGTGATAAGGTTAATTGTATAGACATTGAATATCCACCATCAAGAAATTGATAAACCATTCAATTATGTTTTTTGGATTATATCATAAAACATTATCCCAATTTAAGCTTAAAAATCAACATGGGTGTTGAAATTGATAAAAATTAACTTATAAAATCAACAAGTAATTCATCAGATAAGAAATATTTAACTTTAAAATGAAGAGTTCCATTGAAAAAATAATTATATAAAACTAGAAGTGAATTAAAATAGTTTTTTATAATAAAAAGAATTATTTTAGTTTAATTAATTTTTTCTAAAAACTGTTTATATATTTCCCTTGAAAAGAGGTAAGAATCTGTGAAATTTTCTTAAATCGGGCATTTATTTCAGGGATAATTTTTTAAAGACACTTTTAAAACATGTAACTTCCACTATAATAATGAAAGACTCTATTTGGTAAATAATTATATAAAATCACAACTTAATATTTGATATCTAAATATGAATACATTAGAATTTAATTCAGATTATGAAATATAATGAGTAACCTGAACAAAAATTGAGGTTCAGGTAGAAAACCATTAACTTATGTAATAATATGTTTCTCTATTAAACAAATGTTCCTGGAATATAATCTTAGTATTATTAATAACATAATTCAAGAAAATTTTAGACATTTATTTGATTTATTATAATTCTTTTATGTTTATTTATTTTATTTTGTATGGGTTATTAGATACAATATCAACATTTTGGAGTTCACGCATTCATAATTTTCCTGATTTGTTCGCTTTTATAAGAGTATAAATGGTTGTGTAAAATGGAAAATGAAATCTAGAATAGAAGTCATGAGTTATTAATTATTATCTAGAATGATAAATTTTAATATAATTCTTTTGGTAATTTTGGGATAGGATGAATCGATTTATACAATTTTAATGATAAACGCTTGGATTAATTTGGTTATTATTTGATAAGAAAAAAATAATATTTTTTATATAATTTAATAGTATGTGTAAAAAATTATTATAGAATTTTAATTAGGATACATTACATATATTATTACCTATTTTAACCATAAAAATGGTGTAATGATCAGAATAGAATATGGTAAAAGAAATTGAAAACCAATCATCTATGAATGTGAAAAATTAACACATATCGGATAATGTTTCAATTTTTAATATAACAGGAGGGGGAATGTGATATGATGGAGAAATACTAATTGTATAGACCTGTAAAATTCAATGGAAATTTTTTTCTTAATTTTCTTTGGGATTTTTCAAGAACACAGTTTCTGACGGCACCTGATTCCGAGGCCCGGTGTGCCCGGAATCAATTTCCGAAGCTTAGCTCGGGTACGTTCAGTGAACGAATGAGTGGGTTTTTCTAACTTTAAAACTGGTGCTCAGGATCGAAATCTGAGGACAATGATGGAATCACAGTGCCGTTAATTTCATAGGAACACCTTTTCTGGAGTTGCGTTTGCTTGTGTGTGGTTCATAAAATAATGGGTTAATTAATTAATAAAATAAAATTGTGCAACCAATTTTATTTCTTCTGTGTTGTTTTAATCTAAGTATGGTGGTTGGAGTGGGACCCACTATATCCTACTACACTATGTAGGATATTAGTGAGGTGGGGCCCACACGAGCCCCACCTATTCAACTTCATCAAACCCCTTTTTTGTGACACACCTGCACCCCCTATTAAATGCCAAATAAACACTTACATTAATTGGACGGTTAAAACTCTTCAATTAATTCAATTAATTGAATGAACTATTTTTGAATTTCAAATTGAGTTTTTGGCTTCTGTGTTAATTAAATAAGACGAAGTCTTAGTTCTTTAAGGATTATTCGTTGTGCGAGAAGGGTAGGAGAGGAATTTCTCAAGCCTTGGAATCCTCATCTTCCTCCTTGAAGAACACGTAGAACGCACCGTCACCAACGAAGAATGTCGGCCATTGACGAAGGATGACAAAGAATGCTAATTTCTCAGAGATCGTTGACGCGACGCCGTGTTCCGCGACGCCGACGACCCTCTTCTCCGTGACGCCGTGTTCCACGATGCCGAGGATCCTCTTCTCCGCAACGTCATCTTCCATGACGTCGTCTTCTGCAACGCCGTGTTCCGCGACGCCGACGATCCTCTTCTCCGTGACGCCGTCTTCCGTGACGCCGTCTTCCACAACGCCGTCTTCCGCGACGTCGTTGTTCCGCGATGACCATCGTTCGACAACACCTTGAGGTAGGGGTTGTTTTTGCTCGTCAATTATTCGTTGTTGTTCGTCAACTTCTATTTGGGCTGCCTGTTATCGGATTAATGGGAGCATGTCGGACAACACGAACACGGCCGACCCTCCTCCACCTTGATGTTGTGTTTGTCGAAGCACAATTAAAGGCAGCGCAGTGCAACAGAACCACGCGGAAACAATGTAAAACAGGCAAAGAAGCGTGCCACTGTCGCGAGACGCCTTTGAGGTCGAACGAAGCCGCGGCGCCGTCGCGCCGCGCTGGAGAACCACGAAGAGGCCGCGGCGGAGAAAGGCGGGGCGGCCGGACCGGGCCGGAGGATAGAACGGGGGTAGCACCAGCAGGCCGGACCGGGCTGGCCATTTCGGAGGAAAGACTGGGGGTTGTAACCCCCGGCTGGCAAGGACCGGCCCCCATATGGGGGCCACATTTTCAATCAAGAGGGGAAGCTCCCCCCCTTTCTGCTCGGCTCGGCCAGCACCGAGCTGGCCGCATGTAGGCCTTGACCACGCTAGGCCAACCAGCCACCCAAGTCGGACCGGCCGCACCGGGCCGGGCCGGCCCCACCAGGCCAGACCGCACCCTAAAGATCCGGACCCGGACCTGGGTCGGGTCGACCCTGGTTGGGCCGACCCAGGGGGTCTCGGTCCGGGTCGGTCCGGGCCCCAAACCCCCTAAAACCGGATAGGTTTGTCATTTTTTCCATATCAGGGACTACCGTCCTCCGATTGAAGCTTAATTAGTTGTGACACTATCATTGGATCGAGACGGGAGTTTCCGTATATTACAATCAAGGTTTCGAAAAACCTTGGGTACGGCCGGGTTGGTTCGGACACGAAACCAACTGGGCCCTCGGAACAGAAACACTTATAACTTGAGCTCCAGACATCCGATTGACGTGTCGTCCACTATGTGGGATTCCACTTAGTGAGACTGACCTTTTGGCTTACTATTCTCGAGTTTTGGATGCAGTTGGAGTGCGGTCGGGTTGGTTTTGACTTAAAAACCATTTGGGCACCTGGAACGAAAAAGCCAATAACTCTTAGACCGGGCGTCCGATTGACATGCCGTCTGTCACGTTGAGTTCCTTTTGTCGATACGGAACATTGGGATACCTCAACTACGAACATCGTATCATTTAATGTATCGGCCCTTTGGCTCGTGGAGCGGACCCTCCCTGAACGAGCTTGCTGTGTTGGGGAACCCTAGAGCTGGTTGTGGCTGCGACGATGATGACGATCGTATAGAAATCCTCCGTGGGTTCGACATCAACGACTAAAGCACTCAGTGATCTTGTGTGGATCAGTTCTTACCGATTCTGTATGGGTCAGATCCTGTGTGGGTTAGCGCTCAACGGTCCTGTGTGGGCCAGTTCATACTGATCATATGTGGGTCATTGCGGGGGTTAGTACCTATCAATCCTATGTGGGTCCAACGGATTAGATGAATCAGTGAATACATCTGATCATCTCTATCGTCTTATGAAGAAGTATACCTGTGTGAGTTTAGTCTTGAATTTCAATCTTTATCTTCGATAAGATTGAATTGATATCCTATGTAGATTTCGTTATGCTTTTCTGTGTGGATTTGGTTGTGTTTTCCTGTGTGGACTGGGTTGTACTTGGGATCGTATGGTGGAGCTGAATGGGAATTGATGACTTAGGTATATGTATGGGAATATACCTAAGTATTGTTGGTTTTTTACTTCATGATTGTATCTTTACTTTTTTATTATCCTTTGTGGATTCTGGGAGACCATTGGGGGTCTCATGGTCCCTACTAAATAGCGTATACTCAAACCTGCATGGGCTATGCCCGCACTACGTTGTGTTGGATGCAGACGAAGGACAACGCTGATCATGGTTGAGGCTTATGGAGTAAGTCGGTATCTAGAGCTGGACCACTGGGCGGGACGTACATGGAGTGGACGGCTGGACCCGAGGAGCTGAGGAGGGTATCTGTACCCACATTTCAGGTGGGACTTCTAGTGGACGGCTTGACATTGCTGCGTTACTTTCAGTTGTTGTACTTTCTTTCAGATGTACATTACTTTCAGGTTGGGTTTGTATTCTGGCCGACATACTTTTCCGCACTTACTATTGTACCTAGTTTTACTTAGTGTTTACATCTGCTTCCTTATTCTGTGGTGTTTGTTTACTTTATAAAGGAAATGCCTTCCCCTTTTTTTCGGGATTTATGCCTTGCTGCTAGTCACTAGCTCATGGCCAATGGGAGTCTGGCTTGGGGTAGTCAAGACACGAGCCACGAGGACGGGTCGTGAAAAATTGGTATCATAGGAGTTCAGTTCTACTGCAGAACATAAGAATCTGATCTTTCTTCTATGTGAAGCAATAGTGTTAAGGGTATTCAGTGTGGTTATTAGTCTAGGGAGTCCAGTGTTGGTGCGGCGGCCAACGTATCCATACACCAGGACCCTGACCTCTGATTTCTGACTCAATGCACGAAAATATTGATTGCATGTGTGTTTCAAAAGTTTTCATTGTGATTACTTTGTGTCAGCTCACCAGGTATACTGTTTTGACTGTGGCACACCTGTTTCTTTTCAGGATGGCCCAATGATGGCAGCGAGATAGGGTTTTGAGTTTTGTGGGAGCCGATATCCCACCGAGCGACGAGACCTCAGTGCAGGGCCCATTTTTAGCGGAGGCACCTGCGATACCTCTACCCATCGAGCCACCGATGCTACCAGCCCCAGCCGCTGATAGTGCACTTCACCTTAGTGCATTGAATGAGTTTCAGGATCAGAGAACGCCCAGGTTCCGCAGGGAGACGGACCCTCAGGCAGCTGAGGATTGGATGGAGGCTGTGGTTCGAGTTTTCAGGTTAGTGGGGACACCAACTGACCTCAGGGTGATCCTTGCAGTGAGCCTCCTACATGCGGTAGCAGGAAGCTGGTGAAGCTTGATTCTCCAGGTGCATGAAAAGGCATCTCTCCTCTGGATAGACTTTGAGAGCCTCTTTTGCTCGGAGTTCGTACCAGCCACCCTCCATACGGTGCGCATCCAGGAGCTTCTACAGCTGCGGTAGGGCAGCATGGCGATCGCCCAGTACTCGGCGAGATTTACCGATCTCTCGTGCTATTTGACAGACATGGTACATGACCCATTCTTCCAGGCTCAGACCTTTGAGCAGGGACTGAGGCATGAGATCAGGGAATCGCTGATCTCCCTCAGTATTCTGATGCAGGCAGGAGTACTAGAGTGAGCACTTATCATAGATATCTTTCTTGCTGAGCCTACACCAGCAACGAGACCTACCACAGGGTGGCACGTAGTAGAGTCTTCAATAGCTGGAAGTAGATAGATGTCGCCGAGGTCCAAGAGGACCAGACAATCAGGTGGAAGACCACGTGATACTGGCTTGGAGGTGCGGGGCACACGCAGCAGAGCCAGTCTTACGAGTGGCAGACAATTCAATGCATGCAGCGGGTAGGGCCCCTTGGCTCGTGACTTCCCGACCTGCCAAGCAGAGGGGCAGCAGACGATTGAGGAACCACCCAGGCAGATGCAGATGTTCGACCGTGGCGGTCCGCAGGGAGCAGGAAGACGAGGCCGAGGAGCTGGTCGAGTGGTAGGTGGTGGATGACGTTTTGAGTCTCTACCACCACCACCACCACCAGGAGGTCCACCCCGACCACAGGGGAGAGCACAACTTCAGGAAGCTGAATCTTACTATCATGGAGCTACGGAAGCGGGTGGACAAGTGTGGGACTAGCTCCAAGCATAGAGGCCTTTGCCCATAATACCTCTAGCTTCATTGTTTGTGTTTCTTTATTTCCTTGTACTTTGAGTTTCAGTAATAAAAGACACATGAAATAGTGAAATTTTCTTTCTTGTCTTTTGTATGTTAATACTAAGAGGTTCTGGTTAGAAACTGTTGACCTGACCCTCACATACGAGATTCCTACTGGAGGAGACCCAATGACCATACACTGAGGCCGACAGTGTGACTCAACCCTTGGAGGTGAGAGTAACGGTTGGATCTCTTGTTAGTAGTGTCGAGGCCTTACGGCGTCATCCATGGCTTGAATTAACTAATCATGACAGTATTGACTATATATGGCAAGGAACGTGGTTCATCCAGGGGATGAGACCAGATTTCTCTTTTCGAAAAAGGAGAAATATTTGTAGCTTTGTAGAACGTTAAGGAAGAAGGGGAAACCATTCGTGTGGTCAGACAGATGTCAGCAGAGCTTCCATGAGCTGAGACAGAGGTTGACCAGTGCACCTATCTTTCAGCTACTCAGGGAGGTAAGAGAGAAGCTAGCCTCTTTGTAGATATCCTTCTTGGATAGAGTTGGAGCTGCCTTTCTTCAGTCACTCACAGTCACTCCTCCACTTCTTCAGCGGGACAGAAAGGCATAATGTGGGGACATAGACTGTGAGACGCGGCGTGCCCATATATCCTCAGGACATTCACCTGATGGATTCTCTGTGGGAGGAGAGCACGTCATCCTTTTCAGAGGACGTACCATGGTACCAGCTTCTTTACAGGAGGAGGTGCTGAGGGAGTTTCACAATTCCCCTTTAGCAGGACGTCCAGGAGTGGCGAAGATGTACCAGGACCTCAGACGATAGCACTGGTGTCTGGGTATGAAAAAGGTTGTAGCTGAGTTTGTTTCTCGATGCCTCACCTTTCAGCAGGTGAAGGCAGAGCACCTGGTACCAGCAAGCTTGGTGCAGTCCTTGGAGGTCCCGGAGTGGAAGTAGGACGGGATATCTATAGATTTTTTGACTGTAAATCCATTAACATCCACAGGTCATGACTCCATTTGTGTGATTGCCGACCGACTCACCAAGTCGGCCCAATTCATACCCATCAGAGAACAGGGATCAATGAATATATTGAGACGGCTCTACGTTTAGGAGATCGTATGGCTTCATGATGTGCCATCTTTTATCGTCTCCGATCGAGATGCTCTCTTTACTTCCCGAAATTGGAAGGGGTTGCATGAGGCATTCGGGATCCAGCTACATCTAAGCACCGCCTTTCACCCTCAAATGGATGGTCAGATGGAGAGGACCATTCACACTCTCAAGGACATGCTCCATGCATGTGTCCTCAACTTTGGTCGTAGCTGGGAGGATCACCTACCCTTGGAGGAGTTTGCGTACAACAACAGCTACCACTCCACCATAGGGATGGCACCATACAAGGTGTTTTACGGCCGACCTTGCAGATCACCTCTGTGCTAGACAGACCCTGGGGAGTTAGCACTTGTGGGACAAGAGATGGTCCAGGCCATGATAGAGAAGGTCCAGGTCATTTAAGAGCAGATGAGGACAGCTCAGAGCTAGCAGAAGTCTTATGCTGACAGGAGGCGGAGACAACTAGAGTTCGAGGATGCAGACGACGTCTTTTTGACAGTCTCACCTCGACATGGATTACAAAGATTTCGCTGGGACATCAATTTATCTCTGCGCTTTATTGGACCATTCCATGTCCTCAACAGGATAGGCGAGGTGGATTACTTCCTAGCTCTACCACCTTAGTTGCATCGGGTGCACGACGTCTTCCATGTATCTCATCTAAAGAGATATGTGCACGACCCGACACATATCATCGGCCATGGGGTGCTGGACATTGATAATGGGGAGACCTTTGTGGAGGTCACCATGGAGATCAAGGATCGATAGGAGCGAGTCCTATGTGGGTGGTTGATTCCTCTAGTGCGCATCAGATGGCAGCACGAGAACCTCCAGAAGAGCACTTGGGAGCGGGAGGCTCAGATGCGTGCTCAGTATCCACTTTTGTTCACCTAGTTTATGATGTATCTTTACGGGGACATAAATCCATGAGGTGTGAGTAATTTAAAGACCCGTAAAATTCAGGGGAAATTTTTTTTTTATTTTTCTTTGGGATATTGCAAGAATGCAGTTTCTGACGGCACCTGATTCCGAGGCACGGTTTGCTCAGAATCAATTTCCAAATTTTAGCTTGGGTACATTCAGTGAACGAACAAGTGGGTTTTTTCTAACTTTTAAACCGGTGCTCGGAATCGAAATTCGAGGACACCGATGGAATCGCAGCGCCGATAATTTCTTAGTAAAACCTTGAGTTGCGTTTTCCCGGGTGTGGTTCTTAAAATAATGGGTTAATTAATGAATAAAATAAAATTGTGCTACCAATTTTATTTCTTCTTAGTTGTTTTAACCTAAGTATGGTAGTTGGAGTGGGACCCACTATATCTTACGCCACTAAGTAGGATATTAGTGAGTTGGGGCCCACACGAGACCCACCAATTCAACTTCCTCAAACCCTTTTTTTGTAACACACCCACACCCCCTATTAAATGCTAAGTCAACACTCACATTAATTGGACAGTTAAAACTCTTCAATTAATTAAATTAATTAAATGAACTATTTTTGAATTTCAAATTGAGTTTCTGGCTTGTGTGTTAATTAAATAAGACAAAGTCTTATTTTTTTAAGGAATATTCGTTGTGCGAGAAGGATTGGGGAGGAATTGCTCAAGACTTGGAATCCACATCTTCCTCCTTGAAGAACGTGAAGAACGCACCGTCGCCGACGAAGAACACCAGCCTCTGACGAAGAATGACGAAGAATGCTAATTCCTTGGAGATCAATGACACAACGTCGTGTTCTGCGACGCAGACGACCCTCTTCTCCGCGACGCCCTGTTCCGCGACGCCGACGATCCTCTTCTCCGCGATGCCGTCTTCTGTGACGCCGTCTTCCGCAATGCCTTGTTCCATGATGCCGACGATCCTCTTCTTCGCGACGCTGTCTTCCGTGACGTCGTATTCCACAATGTCGTCTTTTGCAACTCCGTTGTTCCACGACGACCTTAGTTCGACAACTCCTTGAGTTAGGGGTTGTTTTTGCTCGTGAATTATTCTTTTCCATTTATCGACTTCTATTAGGGCCGCCTGTTATCGGATTAATGGGAGGAGGTCGGACCGCACGAACACGGCCGACCCTCCTCGCCCTTGATGTTTTGTTTGTCGCGGCACGATTAAAGGTAGTGCGGTGCAGCAACACCGCATGGAAACAATGAAGAACGGGCGAAGAAGCGCGGCACCGTCGCGCGGCGCCAGAGAACCACAAAGAGGCCACAAACGGAGCGGGGCCGCGGCGGAGGGGCGTCGCGCTGTCGCGCCTTGCTGGTCAGACAAGGCCACAGATCAAAGCCGCGACAGAGCAAGGCGGGGTGGCCGGAACCGCCGGCCGCTGGCACCCAGGAAGGGCGGGACCGCGACGGTCCTGTGGCGGCAGCACTGGCCAGCCGGACTGGGCCGACTGTTTCGGAGGAAAGACTGGGGGTCGTAACCCCCGGATAGTAAGGATTATCCCCCATGTGCGGGCCATGGTTTCAATCAAGGGGGGCAGCCCCCCCCCCCCCGCCCATTCCGCTCGGCTCGGCCAGCGCTGAGCTGGACGCATGCAGGCCGTGCCCGCGCCAGGCCAACCAGCCACACTAGGTCGGGCCGCGCCGGGTGGGCCGGGCCGTACCAGTTGGGTCGGGCCGCACCCACCGGGTCGGGCTGCTCCCTAATGGGCCAGACCTGGACCCGGGTCGGGTCGACCCGGTTCGGGACGACCCATGGGGTCTCGAGTCGGGTCGGTCCGGGCCCAAAACACCCTAAAACAAGACATGTTTGTTTTTTTTGACCATATCTTGGGCTACGGACCTCCGATTGATGCACCATTAGTTGTGATGATATCCTTGGATCGAGACGGTAATTTCTATATATTACACTCAAGGTTTCAGAGAACCTTGGGTACAGCCGAGTTGGTTCGAACACGAAACCAACAGGGCCCTCATAGCACAAACGCTTATAACTTGAGCTCCGGACGTCTGATTGACGTGTCGTCGACTTTGTTGGATTCCTCTTAGTGAGACAGACCTTTTGGATTACTCTGGTCGAGGTTTGGACATAGTTGGAGTGCGTTATGGTTGGTTTTGACTTAAAAAGCAACCGGGCCCCTGGAATGAAGAAGCCAATAACTCTCAGACTAGGCATCCGATTGACGCGCCGTCTGTCACGTTGAGTTCCTTTTGTCGATAAATAACTTTGGGATGCATAAACTCCGGAACTCATATCAGTTGATGTATCGGCCCCTTGGATCGTGGAGCGGACCCTCCCCGAACGAGCTTGCTGTGTGCGGGAACCCTAGAGCTGGCTTCAGCTGCGACAACGATGACGACTGTACAAAAATCCTCCGTGCGTTCGACAACAACGACTACAACACTCAGCAATCCTGTGTGGATCAGTGCTTACCGATCCTATATGGGTCAGTGCTCAGCGGTCCTGTGTGGGCTAGCGTATACCGATCCTGTGTGGGTCAGATCCGGTGTGGGTCATTGCGGGGGTTAGTACCTATCGATCTTGTGTGGGTCCGACGGCTTAGATGAATCAATGGCTACATCTTATCATCTCTATCGTCTTACGAAAAATTATACCTGTGTGAGCTGAGTCTTGAATTTCAATCTTTATCTTTGATAAAATTGACTTGATATCCTGTGTGGATTTCTTTATGCTTTCCTGTGTGGATTGGGATATGTTTTCCTGTTTGGACTGGGTTGTACTTGGGCTCAGATGTTGGAGCTGAACGAGAATGATGAATTAGGTATATGTATGGTCATATACCTAAGTAGTTTTGGTTGTTACTTCGTGATTGTTTCTTTCCTTTGTGGATTATCCTTTGTGGATTTGGGAGACCTTTAGGGGTCTCAGGGTACCTTCAGAGTAGCATATACTCACACCTGCATGGGCTATGCCCGCACTACGTTGTGTTGGATGCAGATGACGGATAGCGCTGATTGTGGTTGAGGCTTGTGGAGAAACTCGGTACCTGAAGGTGGACCACTGGGCAGGATGTACACGGAACGGACGGCTGGACCTGAGGAGCTGAGGAGGATATTTGTATCCACCCTTCAAGTGGGACGTCTAGTGGATGGCTCGATGTTGTTCTTTACATTCAGTTGATGTACTTTCTTTTAGTTGTAATTTACGTTCAGTTTGGGTTTGTATTCTGGCCCACTTATTTTTCTGCACTTACTATTGTACCCAGTTTTACTTAGTGTTTACTTCTGCTTGCTTACACTATGGTGTTTGTTTACATTATAAAGGAAATCCATTCCCCCTTTTGTCAGGATTTACGCCTTGGTGCTATTCTCCAGCCCCTGGCCTATGGGAGATGGGCTTGGGGTAGTCACAACACGAGCCCCGAGGACGGGTCATGACATTAATTTAGTATAATAAAATTTTAGTACATCTAATTTAGAAAAATTATTCTAGAATAGGGATCAGGTGAGGGGAGGAGAGAAAAGGGAAACAGTTGAACTCGTAAAAGAAATAAAATGGAAGAGGAAGAGAGCATTATCTCTTGAGTGCCCCTCTTGAGAGAATCCATATGAACTTTGGTTTTGGACTATGATGAGAATAGAAGGTGTTAGATGTGAGGAAGGGTATTGGGGTGACTATTTGTCAAAATATTGACAATTAAAAATGGTCTACATGAGTTAGGAGAAGAGGGAGTGATGGGTGGATTTTATAGTGGAGGAGATGAGTTATTTCCCATTATTTTAATCATTAATTTTTTTATTTTATCTTGAGACTACGAATAGTCTTGATTATTTTGACAACAAATAGAAATAAGTTCATTTTATTTCAAACCAAGTGTTCGTACATCATCCTTACATCACATATGACTCAATAACTAAGGTATTTATAAATTCTTGTCAATCACAGTATTTTACTATTTAATAAAAATCCATGTATTTTGAAAAATTCCAAAAATTACCCATAACCATTTTTTGACATGTACAAATAAAAATTAGAGTCAACTATATCAAAATAATTTTCAAAATATATTAAATTTATGTTATAAATAAAATCATTATTTACATGAAAAATAAAAATTAAATTAAAATTTGATTTTATAATAATTTCAAAAATTAATTGGGGTCTCATAAAAATTTCATAAGATAATAGGAAAAAAATATTTATTTTGGAATAGATTTTATGATAATAAAACAAATTAAATCAATTTAATAATTTTAATTAAATAGTTATTACTCACAAAAATACCAACACTTAATAATCAATATTCAAAAAATTTACACTCATTTATATGGTCTTTAATTTTTTTATACATTCATTGGTGACGGTATTATTCATTAGGGTTATATTACAATTAATGTGGGTATATTACTAATTATAAGGGTAAGTTTCTATTCACCAAAAAATGTTGTATGATCTTATGAGTCTCAAAATATCTTAATAATCAAATCCATTTATGTCATTTTTTCGAAATACAAATCATAGAAGCATAAAAAATTATGTTTTTATTCTAGGTTTAACGATATTTTGTTTTATAAAGACTCATTGTTTCGTGCATTCAATATTAAATTTATATTCAATTCCATTAGAGTTATAGAAAATATTTAAATATACGTTGTAAGAGAATAATATTATTACAATGACATTATAAATATCACATTCAAAATATATAAATAGACACATAATCATAGCGTTCACTATAAACAGTGGTAATGAAAAAAATGAATAATCATCGTTTTGTGTGGGAGTTGTTCGTCACACATAGAAATAGTACGTTCAATACCCATAAAATGGAAGTTTCGGAAGGTGTATGTTGAACCATATTCATAAAAAATACTCATATTTTTATTATACATTTTTTGTAAAATAATTTAATAAAGAGCTCATTGGTAGTGGATAATGGTGATAAATCTAAAAAGTGATAGGAAAGACATTACCTCTTAATCAGGTAGCATGTTTTTGTTTGTACTAAAATGATACTTTTTGATGTATTTCTACCAATGTGAGGCTTCATGGTCAAGGTATGGGATGTTGGGAAGCTATATGGGTATTCATGGATGAACCTATGGGTTTTGAGAACTGTGATGATTGGGTAGAGGTAGTGGCCTTTTATAAGAGAGGAAAAGGACTCACATTGTATTTTTGAAAAGAAGATAGTTGTACCCACGTTTTTACATAAAAAACACTACCAAAAATATTCAAAATTTATAATAGAAATATCATGGATGAGGTATGTTCACCCAATATGTTTGGGACAAGTGCCTAAGTCATTTGGCCCCCTGGGATAATTCTTTAGTCCTATTTTAAGCTTAATTTTTACTTAATAATTGTAATTAATCTAAATAACATTCACTAAAAACATTGGTAAAAATATTTGTATTATTAGAAATTATAAATTATTCCGATTCCAAATATTTAATCCATTTTTCCAAATTCTAATCATACAAGTGGTAGAAATTGATTTAAATTCAGTCACGTTGTCGAGATTACAATATGTGTTTTAAAAGTAAAAACGCATGAAATATTACTCTGATATAATAATAAATTACGAATGGAAATTTATTTCAAGGAAATAAAATGAATTAATTTAGAAAAATATTATCTATTTTATACTGAAATCAATGTTTAAATAAAATTCATGCTTATAAATAAATTATATGATAAAGTAGTTTTGAAAAAATTCATTATTTTTACCTAATCATTAAAAATTTAAATGATTGAAATAAAAATAAATAACTAAAAATAACATAATTAATATGATTTTCAATAAAATATTAATTTTATTTTCACATATTAAATAAATTAAAGTGTCCAAATTATTTTTGAAAGTTGTTTAACCATTAAATGGCGGTAAAATTACATTTATAAAAATAGATATTTTTAAGTGTAAAATAGAGGTTGTTATTATCTTATGACTAGTATTCTTAATGTATGAAAATAAAAATTATTTTATTTAATATATAACATGTATATTTCATTAATGTCAATAAATAATTATAATTAATTTTTTTTATTAATAGAAAACCCCATTGGAATCATATATATAATAAGATTTCTTTTTTATATCTAGTACGTTCTAATATAATATTTCTATTAGTTCAAAAGACATTAATTCTTTTTATAATTATAAAATACCAAAATTTGTCACAATTTAGTTAGTACTATTCATAACCACTATCATTATTTCTGTGTTATATTATATTATATTATGTAACAATATTTCAATAATATAGTTAAAATTTGGGAAATTTGGTCTTGTGTGTAACGCCAGCCATCAAAGAAATCCACTCTTGGTTGTAACACACTCTAAATTAGTGTTGCATGTATTGAAATATATAAAATATATATAAAATATTAAAGATATTATAATTTATCTACATATTATATTACCTAACACAATCGGTGTCACATTTCATTCACGATATCAAATACAAGGTTCTTAGTTTTGAATTTCAGGGTGTTACATTTTCCCCACCTAAATTAAATTATGTCCTATCCATTTAAACTCGATCATGGTGATATTTTGTTTGATATTTTCTCTGTTGGAATAACCCATAATTATAAGGATTCATAAGTCAGCCTATATAAAAAATATAGTTGAATGTTCAAGGGTCACACTGACTACCATGTAACCAGATCTCTAAGTTGGAGTTCATCGGTGGAATGTGTAGATACAAAATTGGGAGGAATATCCTAAATATTTATAGGGAGTGAATAAGGTCATCAGTAAAAAAATTCAATGATCAATAGAATTTTTATGAAAAAAATCAATAAATATATGATTATTTAAGAGACCATTAGATTAATAAAAATTAAGGTATTATGAAACCACATTATTTGGAAGTCATTTTCCAAATGTAGGGTAATTTTTTAAATAGACAAGAATACAAGTATTTATAATTGATTGAATGGTTTATATTTCATTGGATCAATCCTATATATTTTTTCATTAATGAAATTATAATTCATTTAATTACACTATTAAATTAATTATTAATAAAGACATTTCATAAGCCTGAAGCACTAGAAAAAACGTTTAATGGATTGTAAGGCCTAAAAAAGTGTTAAATTTATAAATATATGTCTTTAACTATCTTCCAAGACCAATATGATCCATATATTAACCTCTAATACACAATTTTCATATTAATATTTCATCATTAATTCTTATTCCATATATTTTTTGACTAAAAACAATAAAAAATAAACAAGGACATTGTATCGGTGTAGGATTGTTTGGAAAACCTTATCATCCTTTGGTCATGGGTTCAAGATCAAATGCCATGCTAGATTTTATTGGTTGTTACCCATATTACCAGTTTTACATTTCTAGAATAAAATTAATATAATTTAAAAAATAAATCTAATCAGAATCTTTTATATTAAATAATTAAACAGAATCTTAACCATGGTTTTCAATTCATCCTCAATAAATTAATTCATCATCAATTTTATTTTAAAATAATTATTTTATTTGTATAATGCTTATCCATTATAAAATTTCAAGGATTTATAAATAATTAAACAATATCTTCAATAAAAAACCTTTTGTATGACCTTGGATACTTAATATGTATCCAAATGCTACATAATGGTTTGTGACGAAAATGTGAATTTTCCTAAGAATATACCCCTGGAGTGGAAAAAAAGGTGTGTAGTAAGGCCCATTTTCATATACCAAGTTACCCCAAGTTAGGATCAGAACACATAATCAGATTTATTACATCTTGTTACATCTGTTCTAGAATCACGTCACATTTAGTATATAGAAAAGGATGTATTGATAAGAATACCCACATAATCTCAACCATACCAAATTTCATGGATGTTCTTCTATAATCATTCTCAAAGATTACCTTATGGTTATGTTCTAAATACTATTTTTTTCAAAAATATAGTCCCAAGATTTGTATTAATCCTCCCTTTGAAATCATTTTTTGGAACCCGACCCCTGATAGTCTAAGGTCGTTGTTTTCTATTAATGACATTGGCATGATTACAATGAATCAAATCTTGATGAAAAGGAGTTTTGTAATATTGGTAAACCAGATAAACTAATGAGAAATGAATTCACTAATTAAAATATATTTTTTCCTCCCTTATTAATAAATAACACTGAGGGTGTCTTTATTTTATTATATAAATCACTCTATATCTTTTATATTATTATTCTTGAATTTTTGTGGAATGATTCATAATAATGGTGAGCTAACGATCCTATAAATGAAAAAATATAGTGTAAGTGATAATGAATCAATTTCTAAAGTTAATATGGTATGAAAAATAATTCAACACACCTACCATGTAATAAATAAATTGATTGAATATGCATAAAAAATATAGAAATGAAAAAAATAGAAACACATTCGATAAAATTACAAGATAAGGAAAAAATAAATATGAAAATTCATGAAGTTTAATCACGTGCCATCTAAATAATTGAAAATAAAATGAATACATAGATATATCATAACAAGATCTCATTGATTTATAGTACCTGTAACTAATATAAGGATAATTATTGATGTTTGGATGTCATGTTTCCTATAAACACGATACAATTTCAATCAATACTATTTACAAAATATGGGGGTAAAAAACCATATATGGTGGCTAAATAAATGAATCCTCCCAACTGATTATAAATTCATTTAGTGTTCATTTATAACTAGGACTACCCATGTTGTACCAATATAAAACATTCCTTATATATCAAAATATTCAGTTAACAACGTTCCTTATCAAATAACTATTCTGATTAAGAGATACATATTTATCAATATTTAACCTCATAATAAAATATAATTCAAAGTGAACACCATATAAAAAATGATATATAATTTAGTATATGAACATATCCAGGATAAATTATATGGTAAAATAAGAGAAATTCAATGTTCCATGATCATGAAAAATGTAATATATCAAGCGGACAAAAAGGAAATAAGGAAGGTAATGTTAATACCATCCTTTTCCAAATAAATCATAAACCATCCAGATGAACATTATGGATGGTATCAATGCAACATACACTAGTTATAGTAAAATAATTGGTTGTTGTCGTATATTACTATAAATATTTTCAATATATACTTAAAAACAATATTGTGGAAAATATCATTTTTATAACATTTTGACAGAATTTTTATATGAAAATAAACATAAAAATATTTTCATTAAAATTTATCTGTTTCAACATGAAAAAGAAATCTTAAAATTTCTAATATTAGGTAAATCTATACATACCTTACAAGGTAAAAAGAACATTCATTTTTCATGAAAAAATGGTTTCAAAATTGTGTTGTTCAAAAACCGACAAGAAAATATCATTGAAACCATTTAAAAAAGAAAAAATGGAAAATGTTCCTTAATAATGAATGTTATAAACATTTCTAAAAATAGTTTTGTAAAACAAAGTATTTTGAAAAAAACTGGTTCTTTGAATTATGAGTGAAATTGTGTTAGTTTTTATTAAAATCATTTTCCAAAACAACATGATTTAAATGGATGGAAATGTGATACTAATATTTGAAAAATGTAATTTTTTAACGAATGAGAGAAAAATTAATGGGTTTACATAATAGTAGTAAGATAATATCATTGAATAAAAATACCATTGAATATCATTATTGTAATTATTGAGGAAAATAATCTTAAAATATTCCAATGTACCCCATACCACTTTAGAACATTTTTAATCATAAGAATCCTAAAAGAATAAAATTTAATAAATGTTATAATATCATGAGAGTAATTAGAATAACATTATTTAATCAATAAACGAAGTACATACACCGTATAATAGAAACTACGTGCATGACAAAAAATAATTCTAAATGGAATGTAAATTGATACAAAATCCATTACCTTGAGTTTCCTTTTGGGTGAACTTCCTTTTTATTAAACTATAATAAACTTATATTATTAATAAACTCTCATGAGATCATTTATAATATTTATCATTAATTTATTTCAGTTATTACCATATTCTATATAGTTACTTAATTAATTTTTTTTACATCAGGTGTTTTGATCAAATTCAATTTATGTTTCAAAATAACATTGTTATGTCAACTATTTTCGTTGGGGATATTATATAACACATACAAATAAAAATCATTAAATAATTTTCATATTTATATATAATTTTTACATTTAAAATAAATCATTAAATATGGAAATAAGACATGAATCAACATTATAATCATAGAGATGGTAGGTCGTACGCACACATGTGTAATGTCCTCATTTTTCAATGATAGTAATGGAATAAATATAAGAAACCCCATATAATTCCAAATTGTTCATTGTATCACAAATACCATCATTTTTAAAATATATATATATATATATTTATTTATTTGGTTTTTAATGTAATCACATCGTGTCGAGGAGGAGTAATCCACATGTCCATGAATGGAATTATCACTTTTAAGATTGTGAAAGTGTAATAATGAATATATATATATATATATATATTATTTAAATAATCTTAATTATTTCATTAATATCATATAAAATCACTTTATTTCACGTTTTCTTATTGCAATCTATCCTTTATATGTTCCATGTATAGTCTTAACGAATCATATCGATCCGAGGGGAGGTAATCCACACTTACTCATACAACGTTGTCATATTAATGTAAAATAGAAAGTGTTATGATTTGTGTTATAAAGTAATTAAATAAGTATAAAAACATTATAAATATCATATATTTAAAATTAAAATAGTCGTTACATCAAAATGGAAATCAAGAAAGGTGGTAATGAAAAAACAAAGAATCATCATTTCATGAGTCAGTAGTTCATCATAGAGAAAAAAATATGTTTGTTTCCCATTAGAAGGAAGTGTGATAATTTGTAGGTCGAAACATTATCATGAAGTCATCATAGAATATTTTGGATACTACTTTTTAAACATTAATTAAATAATAATATTTTATAGAGTGGATAAGGCAAATAAAACAAAATAAGTATGGAAATACATTATCTGTTAATTGGGTAATTTCGTTTGGATTTAACTAAAAGGAATCCATTGATGTATTTTTACCCAAAATGTGTCCAAAAGGTCTATGGGATTTATTTTTTGAATCTATTTGTGCAGAACCTGGATGAATCATTTTTTTTGAGTGGTGTGAGGAATGGGGAGAAGTTGTGGCCTTTTATAAGGGAGGAAAAGGACTCACATGGTATTTTTGACAATAAGATAGGTGTACCCACATGTTTACCTAAATAAATTCATTAAAAACATCCAAAAAGAATAATATAATGTTAATGAAGAATTATTTCTTTACTATGAGTTTTTGACAAGGTTATAGGTCAGTTGGTCCCTATATTAAAGGTCCAGTCCTTTAATATGCTTAATGTTGCCTTACTCATTGCAATTAATTTTACTCATGTACAACAATATATTTTAAGAAAAGCAGGTCTTATCCAAAATTATAATTTATTACGATTCTTAATATGAAATCTATTTTTAAATATTCCAATCATAGATGATGTATAAATTGATTTAAATTTAATCCGTCATGCAAGATGAAAAAAAACAGGTTTTTAAATTAAAAATATCTGGATGTTTTTTATGTTTTGATAATAAATTTAAATGTGAAATTGAATAAAATGTCATTTAACTAATATAAATATTTTCTAATTTTTCATTAAAAATAATTTTAAAAAATAATTTATTCTTATAAATAAATAATATGAAAAAGTATTTTTGAACTAAAATTCAGCATTTTTAACCACTTCGTGAATAATTAATTATTTGGAAAAAAATATAAAATTTACCATAAAATAATTGTTTTTTATATAAAATATGATATTTATTTTAAAATATTAAATAAAGTAAATTTTAAAAATTAATCTCTTAAATGATTTCTCCATTTAAAATCAATAAAATTACATTTATAATAATACAGGTTTTATATGTAAAATAGAGTATGTTATTATCTTATGCCTATAAAACCTTAAAAATGAATATAAAAAATATTATATTGGGTTTATAATATATACATTTCATTAAAATGATTAACTAATAATTAATTGTTATTATTAAGACAACTCTCCTTTGGAATCCAAAATATAATAACATTTCGTTTCATATATAATTGATTATTATTTCCATTACTCATTAGTTGTTAACCCATTAATTTATTTGATATTTATATATTACATATATTTTATTATGTTAGTTAATACTATTCATAAAATCTAACATAATGTATTTTTTGTATCATATAATATTAAATAATAGTATTTAAATAATACATTCTTATTCAGTGAAGAAAGGTCACGTGTGTTACCCAAGCCATCGAAGAAGGTCATTCATGCATGTAACACATGCTGAATCTGTGTTTACTACATTGATATATATAGAATACTTTTAATTAGTAAATATTTTATAACATATCTATATATAATATAATAACTTAAGTGTATATTGTCATTTTTCATACATTCTATCAAGTATAAGGATATTTATAATTATGGAGTGTTACAAAAGAGATATGTAAATATAGGTCAACATTTTTCTAATAGAAAAATCAATTATTTAACATTGTGGAACATTATTTGATATTTAATGTGGTGAATAATCTCTTGTTAATTCTCACATAACTATCGAAAGATATATATAATAGCATGAATCAATATGAATCCTCTAAGGTGTTATAGAATGAATATCTATTAATTTAATATATCTTAATACAACATCCATCCTTTATTATTGGGCCTTATACCAACCTATGTTCTGAGTTATGTATAAAAAATTGAAAATATAATTTCCATTCACCAGTAATCAATGACTGAAAAGGTGGTTTTAGAATTTAATCATTTTTAGCAGGGTTTGATAAATTTGGTACTCTCATAGAGTATACAACAAAGGATGATAAAACATAATACAATGATAAAAGTGTATTAAAAAAGAAAATTTTCATTAAATACCCTCATGAAAATTTTCAAAATCAATTAGATTGGGAGTTCATGGAATTGAAATTAATAAATGATGAATCCATTAATACCCTATAGGAAATAATTCAATGATTTTCAAAGTATGATTCTTTATTATAATAGAAACTAGAAAAAAACTGGTCATTTAATTAGTTTATTAAATCCATGTATCTTCAAATAGTTATCTATAAGTGAAATTTCTAAATATAAATAGTTTTTTATGCTCATTGTTTTTAAATGAAATTTGGAAAATACCGTTATTACAATGGATAATTAGAAGAAAAAAAATTAAAATAGGCTACCTTGAATGCCCTAATGATAATCCCATGGAAGTAAGGATATTAATCATCCTATATGTTGAAAATATGGGAATTGTAATGGAAGTAATTTCATTAAAGGAATATGTAAAATTATTATGTAAGGAATGGGTTTGGATTATTCTCATTAATGTTTTAAATATATTGATAGGAAAACAAATTAAATAGATGAAAAAATGTCATCCGATTTAACAACACAAAATCCAATTATTTTAGTGTATGGTGTATTAGAAGTAAACCAACTACTACACTAATCAATGTGTAAATGATAAAAATAAAGATAAAAAACTCTATAATCTTAAGTGTAATCTAAATCTAATGAAATCTTATTTTCTTCTATCGGTCAATTATTCAATATGATGAAAGATTAACTTTTCATAAACTCAATAACTGGAAAAAACTATTGGAATATAGATAAAACCACACCTTATTATCTGTAAATTTCTATAATATAATAAATTCAAAATTACAATGGATATATTAGTTGAATTTTCAGTTAAAACACTTTATGCAATAGTGAATCCATCTCAAGAGTATAAGAATTATTTGATAATATTTTGTGACAATATTCTTCCTATAAATCTTATAATTCTCCATTCAGTGGAATTTTATTTTAATTGTTAATGGATTAAATCACTTTTTATAGATCTCATATTAATTTCCATGGTAATGAATTTGGATTTTATATCCAGAATCTTCCTACAGTAATGTATCTATGAAATTATAAACTCAAATTCCCTAAGGAAATTTCTTCCTTTATTTTATTCATAATACCTGTTGATGACGTAAATTTATTTCAGATGGTTATGTAGAAATATAATTTCGAGGTAGGGATAATTTTAAATGAATAATTTTTTTTATTTTTTTAAAGAGATTCCTGATATCCTCCACAATCATAATATTTGTTTTCCTATAGAACATGTACCTAATCTCAATCATATATCAATATATCCTTATAGAATGAAACTTATTAAGTTATATTAATTAATTATGAAACTCCATGAAATTGTTTAATGATTTTTTATGAATACATAATCTTCACCATGGGGTACTCCATTACAATTTCTTATGAGGAATGATTGTCAAATGTATCTATGATTTTATTATTATCAACATAAGCAAGTCATGGTCTGGAAAAATTATCATAAACTCTATATTTATTAGTTATTTGATAAAATTAGAAGGATGTAATGAATATTCATGACCTAACATCAATTTTGGTTTCAAAATTTTTGTAAAAATCAGAGTATCTATCAATATTGTCATTACATATAAAATATGGACACTATTAATTCATACAGGTATCTTTCAATTATTAAAACCCCGATACAAGCATTATAGGTATGATGAAGAATGACTTTATAGATTAGAAACATTATTTTTTGGATGTCTTACAAATTTTATTATTATATATTATGAGATAAATAAATATCATAAATACCACTTATCAATTTTAGTATAGACATTAAAAAGGAAATGTTGTATTCCAAATTTATGATATTTGAATTTTTACTGTATAATGTATCATTATTGGGTAGTATAATAACATGATAATATATATATATATATCATTAAATGATATATAATATTTATTATATTGACCATAGAAACCATTGTAATAGAGATATTTAGTTATCATGGATTTTATGTGTCACGACCCCCTCCCCACAAAGTGTACCCCTCTTGGGCCGACAATGTGAGAAGGGAGATAATGACCCCCGAGTCCCGCCTCCAGTAGGCCCCGGGTTGGCGACTATCACTGAGGGTATAATACACACACAAATGGGAGGCATTACCCTCTAAGAGAACACATGCATAAGAGAGAGATAGAATAGACTCCAACCAACTCCAACTCATAACTGAAATATTAAAGAAACCCAAGTAGATATATGAAATGTCCTGAAAAAGTACTACAACTGAAAGGGAAAACTAAAAGTACCCAAAAGAAAGAAAAACGGCAGTGACCACGAGCCCGAACAGCTCCCCCTCCAACCACAAGCTAGTAGTAACCCACTTGATCTCCAACTTTCTCCAAGTGACCTGAAAAACAGTTTATATGTACATAGGGTGAGTATAACAGTATACTCAGTAGGATCCTCCCCAAACCTCTCGTGCGAAGATAAAGAAAGAATGCTAAATCCCAGTGAACAACAAGTAAAACTAACTCGTCACCTAAACAGGTATACTATGTTCCAAACCTCGCCATTGCTACTCTCACCAAGTAAAGCATACAAGAATATAGCATATAGTAAATAATATTAAGGGTACCCCGCTACTACTTCCCCACTGGTTTGCCGCTTTTCCCCCAACGACATACGTCCTGTGCATCTCTCTCCAAAGGCTTGCCCGCAGACACCTGGGCTAAGATCCACAATCTGCACCTCGTGCACCACATAGTCTTGCCCACAGACACCTGGGCTAAGCACCACACCATCCTCACAACCAAAGTAACCAGGTAGTTTCTGGGAGCCACCATAGCTCGTATAACGTGTATCATACGTCGAGTATTATACCTCAAGCCATCACAACCCATACGCCGAGTAAGGATCCTCAAGCCATCACAGCCTATACATGTTACACCTATAGTATTCCATAGGATACTATATCCAGAATATATGCGTCTGAATAACCACAAGACATTACAGCCCTCTACACACATATATGGGGTAACTAACCGTTGTGCCTCATGGCACCAGTATCTACCAAGAGAAGAGAGCGGGGCCAAAGGGGGTAGTCAGCCATTCAACCTCCCATCAGAATGTTGGGGAAAACACCCCCCAGGGCTCAGAATCCCAGGGGTGTCAGTTGCCCTTACCGACAGGGTGGAGTAGTGTATAGAAACACAAAAAGTACAGAAAATATAAGTAACTCACATCCACACTATGGGCATTACCTAGGCTTAGATACAACTGCAGCTAACTTCTCTCAGACTCTAGGCTTCTACTTCAAAGACTAGGTATCCTACAAGCACACAACCATTTGAAGATCTTTATTAGATTACTCCATTCTCATTTTATCAGTTCTACTGTACGTTAATTAATTCTTTAAACATTAATTAAGAATGAACAATTCCACATTAAACTGAACTGGCATCACTTTCAAAAACAACTGCTCCTTTTTAAGATTCACATCACCATTAAATTCCAGCATCTCCATCCCCGTGGATTTTCACCATTTAATCAAACATTTCTTACAGAATTACTTTTCCACATTCCCAGGCATTCTAGAAAAGCATCCTATGCTTCTAAACACAAAGGAGGCTCAACATGGTGAGTAAATATACTACCCATCAAGTCTTCTCCACCTATAGAAAGAGCATAGACCCATCCTCCATCGAGAGGCTAAACACGGAAAGCACGTGGCATACCCCGCGTGTCTTCGCCTCCTTCGGAAAGAGGGTAAGCAAGACCAGCTGCCTTGAGCAGTGTGGAAAAGTAAAGTAGATAAACAACCAAACCAAACCACCAACATCAAACCATCACATTCATCTCATACCATCACCCTTGGCGTCCTCCCTGACACCCATATTCATAAACCGATGCATCTCGCCACACTAGGCGTCATCCGCTGCCATAACCACAAGTCTCCATGCCTCCACATAACACAACAGCCATCCAGGCTCACATCACAGCACAAGCAGTAGGAAAACAAACATCACAAAATGGGCTCTCGGCCCTTTAATAAGGCATTCAGCCTTCAATCACAATGAGCACTCAGAGCTCCAAACCACAAGGCATTCAGCCTTACAAGAAAGCGGGTAACTCAGAACCCTTTTGAAATTCCCACATAATCTATTTTCTAATCCATATGGAATTGGCAGATTTGTTATTCGTAGGTTCCAATCATGGATACCTAATCAGCAAGCTATCACTATTAAATAACCATGCTTACTTCCCTAATTTGATTATCCTCAAATTAGAATAACTACAACAACGACAATAACCAGGTTAATTTACATGCCTCTTTAACTTTAGCCAATTAATTAACAATTAATTCCGGCTTTACGTTCATTATCAATTTCTATCATGAACGAACAACAAATCAAAGAAAACATATATATCACTATATCTTGGAAAACATGAGGAAAACCGTCATCACGGTATAAAGCAACAGCATGCGATCAACCAATTCTTTTAATCTGGTTCAAGTATTTAATTAGGTCAATTTCATTGTGATCCAAAGAGATAAATCATGCTAATTCTACGATTGCACATATACAATTAGAGAACCCATGAATACCCTAACTCGAAGAGTTCTTGACGTCCTTTATCCACACAACAAGTCATGATCCTCTCCTCGTGACAACTGCATCCAACGAAGGATGCTTATATCGAAGATTGATCGACACGGCTCGGTTGCATCCAACAGAGCGGAACTGATCCTAAGAGTAAAGTTGATTTTTCAACTCCTATGTAAAGGATTGAAAGGTGCTAGTGCCTCTTAATCGAGAACAAAGAGAAAGAACAAGGAAGAATGATATATCGTCCCTTTTTAAGATTTAATGGGGCGACGGTTTAAGATCCGGTTAATTCTCCATTAAAAACGGATCGCATTAACCCATGCGGTTGACCAAGTAAAACATTCCAAGCCTTAGGAATAATTAATATAGGATTTATGGTACTTTAAACGGCCTTAAGAGCCCTTAAAAAAGGCTTTAAATGTATTTTACGTAAAAGGAAACGTCAAAAGGGGAAAAAATGTAGGAGTCTGGAAACACTGTTCACCCACTGTTACTGTACATGAAACCGATCTGTGAAACCGATCTGTGAAACCGATCTGTGAAACCGGTCTGTGAAACTGATCTGTCACACCGATCTGTGAAACCGATCTGTGAAACCGATCTGTCACACCGATCTGTGAAACCGATCTGTGAAACTGATCTGTCACACCGATCTGTGAAACCGATCTGTGAAACTAATCTGTCACACCGATCTATGAAACTGATTTGTCACACCGATCTGTGAAACCAATCTGTTAGACCGATCTGTGAAACTGATCGGTGAGACCGATCTGTCAGACCGATCGGTGAGACCGATCTGTCAGACCGATCTCTGACACCGATCTGTCAGACCGATCTGTGAAACCGATATGTCACACCGATCTGTGAAACCGATCTGTCACACCGATCTGTGAAACTGATCGGTGAGACCGATCTGTCGGACCGATCGGTGAGACCGATCTGTCTGACCGATCTGTGAGACCGATCTGTGAAACCGATCTGTCACACCGATCTGTGAAACTGATCGGTGAGACCGATCTGTCACTGTTCATAAAACTGGAAACACTGTTCACAGAACTGAAAAATTGGCAAAGTGTTGGGGATAAGTCCCCTTGACCTCCCGGAACACCTCCAACACCAAAATTCCACAATGTAATGGACCGGAGAGGTCCGGGCCATTACATTAGATACCTCTCAAATCATTCTCATCCTCGAGAATTAAAAACCAACCTAGAAGAAAAGAGGGGTCCGAACAACCACCCCATAAGATACCTCTCAGGGGAAAACCACCATGAGTTGTTCGAAAGCTGGAACGAAACTCTGACATCCAGGAACAAACAATCAATACCCAAACAATTAATTCACTACATCACATCAAAGGTACATAAATAAAACATGAAAGGTCTGACCAGAGAGGAAACATCATTACATGAATGGATTTAAACATTAAAAAACTCTGGGTACTGAGCACGTATCGGTGACTCACGCTCCCAGGTACTCTCCTCCATGCCACCGTGTCTCCACAAGACACGAACTAAGGGGATAGAACGCCCACGCAACACTTTCTCCTTGCGGTCTTGGATCTCCACAGGTCGCTCCTCGAAGGTTGCATCATCGTCAATATCGATCTCTCCCCAATCGATAACATGAGATTCATCATGAAGATAACGACGGAGCTGTGATACATGGAAAACATCATGTATCTGACTCATATGAGGGGGAAGGGCTACTCGATACGCCACAACTCCAACATGAGCTAACACCTCGAAAGGCCCAACAAACCAGGGAGAAAGCTTACTACCACGACCAAACCTTCGCTGCCCACGACGGGGAGTCACCTTTAGAAACACATGATCCCCAACATTAAACTCTAAGGGTCTCCTTCTTTGATCAGCATAAGATTTCTGACGATCCTGTGCTGTCTTCATCCTCTCACGAATCACTTGAACCATCTCTGTTGTATTCTGCACTAGTTCTGGTCCGAGAATTGCTGACTCTCCGACCCCAGTCCAGCACAATGGAGAACGGCATGGCCGGCCATACAAGGCTTCAAACGGCGCCATGCCGATGGTAGAGTGAAAACTATTATTGTAAGCGAAATCTACCAAGGGTAAGTGCTTCACCCATGAACCTCTAAAATCAAGAACACAAGAGCGCAACATGTCTTCAAGAGTCTGGATTGTTCGCTCTGTCTGACCATCCGTTTGAGGATGAAAAGCAGTGCTAAGGCACAGTTGAGAGCCAAAATCATGTTGGAGACCTCTCCAAACCCTAGAGGTAAAATGAGGATCTCGATCAGAAATGATTGTCCTCGGTACTCTGTGAAGCCTCACCACCTCCTCCAGATACTGCCTCGACAAAACTTCCACTGATCTCGACTCCTTGATCGCTATGAAGTGGGATGATTTTGTTAAACGACCCACTACCACCCATATAGCATCATGTCCTCCCATAGCTCGAGGTAAACCTGTAACAAAGTCCATTGAGATGTCCTCCCACTTCCATTGAGGAATCTCTAAGTGCTGGAGAAGACCACCAGGAACACGGTGTTCGGCCTTCACCTTCTGGCAGACTAAACATCGAGACACAAATTCTGCAACTGTAAGCTTCATCCCAGGCCACCAAAACTGACTCCTCAAGGATCGGTACATCTTCGTCACACCAGGATGTACCGCCAAGGGTGAACTATGGAACTCTCGTAGAACCATCTCGCGCATCGCCAAGGGAACAAAAATCCTGCCATGATACAACACTCGGTGTTGTTCATCCTCCGACCAACCATCAGGGGCCTCACCACATACAACTCTGTCTCTCCAAACTTCTACATCTAGATCACCCAACTGAAACTCTTCCACCTTCTCCATCAGGGATGACTGCACCGTCATCTGGAAAAGACAACCTCTTCCCCCAACTTCTCCCATATCAAGATGAAAAGCTGATAGCTCTTCCATCACTATCCAGGAATCACCAGATTCACACACAACATCATTACGTGACTTTCGGCTCAGTGCATCAGCAACAACATTCCCTTTTCCAGGTTTATACGATATTTTAAAGTCGTATTCCTGCAAGAACTCCATCCACCGACGCTGCCTCAAGTTCAAATCCCGCTGAGAGAAAACATACCTCAAACTCTTATGATCGGTGAAAACCACAAAGTGCTCACCAATGAGGTAATGTCTCCACAACATCAGCGCAAACACCATGGCTACCAACTCAAGATCATGGGTGTAATAGTTTCATTCATGGGGACGCAACTGTCGAGACCCATAATAAACAACAGACCTCTGCTGCATGAGAACACACCCTAGCCCCAGATGTGAAGCATCACAGAAATCATCAAACTGGACTCCCTCCGCTGGAAGACAAAGGACTGGAGAACTTACCAACTTCTCCTTTAGATATTTGAAAGCTGCCTGACACTGATCAGTCCATATGAACGCTTGATCCTTCCTGGTCAAAGTTGTCAGAGGAGTCGCAAATCGGGAGAAATTGGCTACAAACCTCCTACAATAGAATGAAAGACAAAGGAAACTTCTCACCTCTGACACGGTCTTGGGGGCTGGCCAAGACACCACTGCTTCTATCTTCGAAGGATCCACAGCTACTCCCTGTTGGGACACAACATGTCCCAAGAAACGAACTTCTTGAGCCCAGAACTCACACTTGGACAACATCCCAAACAACCGATGTTGGCGAAGAACTCCCAAAACGGCTCGTAGATGCTCTGCATGCTCCTCTTCAGATGTGGAGTACACAAGGATGTTGTCGATGAAAACCACAACAAACATGTCCAGGAATTCATGGAACACAGCATTCATCAACCCCATGAAAACAGCTGGAGCATTTGTCACGCCGAATGGCATTACAACAAACTCATAATGCCCATGACGACAGCAGAAAGCAGTCTTCGGGATATCCTCCTCCTTTACACGCATCTGATGATATCCTGACCGCATGTCTGTCTTTGAAAACCAACTTGCACCCTTCAGTTGATCGAATAGGTCATCAATCCGTGGGAGAGGATAGAGGTTCTTTATTGTCACTTTTTTTAATCGACGATAATCTACGCACAACCGCAAACTTCCGTCGGCCTTTTTCACAAACAAAACTGGTGCCCCCCACGGTGACATACTTGGACGAACAAAACCACACTGAAACAGACCATCGAGCTGTATATGTATCTCTCATAACTCATAAGGGGCCATCCTATACGGAGACATAGAGATAGGAGATGCTCCTGGTTGTAGCTTGATCCCAAACTCGATCTCTCGTCGAGGGGGTAAGGATACAACCTCTTCTGGAAAGACGTCAGGGTACTCCTCTACGACCCTAGGAAACGCCAAATCTTGAACCTCTGAAGAACTCATCATCATCCCAGCCATCATGGATGATAAGGATGAAACTCGTCTATGACTCATCCGAGGATCTCTCTCACCAACAAACACTACTTCCTCTCCATCTTCATCAAAGAAAACGACCTTCTTCCTGTAGCAATCCACAATAGCCTGCACCGAATACAACCAATCCATGCCGAGGATGACATCATATGGTTGTATTCGTAAACATAGGAAATCTCCCCAAGAGAGGTGCTGCCCCAACACTAGCTCATAGTCTCTACATACTTCAAACAAGCTAGCTCGACCTCCAAATGGCGTAGTCAACGCCAAGGGCACTGGAAGCCTCTCTACCTCAAGTCCCAAAGCGTGGACAAGGGTAGGGGATATAAAGGAGTGTGTCTCTCCTGAATCAATCAAGGCATACACCAAGGTAGAAAACAAGAAAAGGGTACCTCGAACGACATCTGGCTCGCCTGGGGCTGGCAATGCTAGAGCATGAAGCTGACCAAGACCACCTCTGCGGCCTCTCTGACCCTGATGACGACCACCACCACGGCCACGCTCTGCTCTCTGAGGAAGGGGAGCGTCATGGGGCTGTCCTCTACCTGCTCCATCTACCCTCGGGTGATCTAAAGCTGGTGCAACCTGCTGCTGCTGCCTCGGCTGGAACTGCCTCAACGGAGGAACCTGGAGTGGAGCGCCTGGTGCACGATGACTGCTCTGAAAAGTCGGGCACTCCCGCTGCTGATGACCACGACCACCACAAGAAAAACAAGTGCCCGATCCCTTGGCATAGGCCTGAGAGTTGCTGCCTCTGGAGAAACGAGATGGGAAGGGATGGGACCTACTCCCAGGTGAACATAAACTCTTCTGTCCTGAAAACCGGGAACCCCGGACCACAGCTCTGCATCGTGAGGAATCATGACGATTCCCCTCTCGTGATGATCCAGTCCTGGTCAAAGTCCTCTCAACAACCTCTTCCCTTTCCAGCACCTCAAGATATGTCTTCAGCATAAATGGGGTGACCTGGCGCTGGATCTCTGGACGCAAAGCCTCCTCGAAATGCCTCGCCCTGGCCTCATCATATGGTAACAGGTCTGAAGCATATCGTAGAAGGTTCCTAAAACGGATTCCAAACTCTCGAACACTGGAGCTCCCCTGTCGAAGGGTGAGTAGCTCCTGGCGACTAGACGCCTTCGCAGTCGATGAAAGAAACTCGACTCTAAACACATCTCGAAACTCCTCCCATGAGATCGTTGACTCCTCACGATCCCCGAGGAACAAGAACCACCACTGTCTCGCTACTCCACGTAGCATCGTCCCAACCAAGGACACCCAGTGTTCATTCCAAGCACGAATCGAACTGAAGCCTATCTCAACCTCCTCCAACCAGTCTTCTGTGACTGCATCTGAAACAGAGCCCTCGTACTTCTATAGACTCTGGCGCTGGAACTCTCGGAGTGTCTTCCTCCAAGTATCGTCGTCGTCAACCTCTACCCGGCGGCGATCTGTTGGAACAGCCTGCTGGGCACCTTCTGCGCAAACCTGACGAGGTTTTCGACCCGGAGACATACCTGTAAAATAAAAATTGTTAGAGATCCTATGCCTGGAATATGGAAGACTCAACATTAATTAATTAATTATTTTTTTATTAGTTTTTGGTTACCTATCCCAAGGTATACCCATTCAAACACAGGCGCAAAGAATAATGATGCATGATCCTTTCCTAGGTCTCTACCCTGCAACCAGTATCAGTTTGTTTAGTAGCCATCGTAAACTTATAGGTCCGTGCAACAGATCATAGGGGGCCCTGAACGCCTATTTCTCTACCGGTCTCCAGTGATTACCCCACTTGCTAAACATGAATGACACTGTTGCCCTACCATCCCATGCATCCGCACCTGTGCCTAACTCCAAACTCCATCCTATCCCTCAACCAGACCTCTGATACCACTCTATCACGACCCCCTCCCCACAAAGTGTACCCCTCCTAGGCCGGCAATGTGAGAAGGGAGATAATGACCCCCGAGTCCCTCCTCCAGTAGGCCCCGGGTTGGCGACTACCACCGAGGGTATAATACACACACAAATGGGAGGCATTACCCTCAAAGACAACACATGCAGAAGAGAGAGATAGAATAGACTCCAACCAACTCCAACTCATAACTGAAATATAAAAGAAACCCAAGTACATATATGAAATGTCATGCAAAAGTACTACAACTGAAAGGGAAAACTAAAAGTACCCAAAAGAAAGAAAAACGACAGCGACCACGAGTCCGAACATCTCCTCCTCCAACCACAAGCTAGTAGTAACCCGCTTGATCTCCAACTTTCTCCAAGCGACCTGAAAAACAGTTTATATGTACATAGGGTGAGTATAACAGTATACTCAGTAGGATCCTCCCCAAACCTCTCGTGCAAAGGTAAAGAAAGCATGCTAAAGCCCATTGAACAACAAGTAAAACTAACTCGTCACCTAAACAGGTATACTGTGTTCCCAACCTCACCATGGCTACTCTCACCAAGTAACGCATACAAGAATATAACATATAGTAAAGAATATTAAGGGTACCCTGCTACTACTTCCCCACTGGTTTGTCGCTTTTCCCCAACGACATACGTCCTGTGCATATCTCTCCAAAGGCTTGCCCGCAGACACCTGGGCTAAGCTCCATAATCTGCACCTCGTTCACCACATAGGCTTTCCCACAGACACCTGGGCTAAGCACTACACCATCCCCACAACCAAAGTAACCAGGTGGTTTCTGGGAGCCACCATAGCTCGTATAACGTGTATCATACGTCGAGTATTATACCTCAAGCCATCACAGCCCATATTCCGAGTAAGGATCCTGAAGCCATCACAGCCTATAAACGTTACACCTATTGTATTCCATAGGATACTATATCCAGATTATATGCGTGTGAATAACCACAAGCCATTACAGCCCTCTACACACATATATGGGGTAACTAACCGCTGTGCCTCATGGCACCAGTATGTACCAAGAGAAGAGAGCGGGGCCAAAGGCGGTAGTCGGCCCTTCAACCTCCCATCAGAAGGTTGGGGAAAACACCCCCCCCCCAGGGCTCAGAATCCCAGGGGTGTCAGTTGCCCTTACCGACAGGGTGGAGTAGCATATAGAAACACAAAAAGTACAGAAAATATAAGTAACTCACATCCATACTATGGGAATTACCTAGTCTTAGATACAACTGCAGCTAACATCTCTCAGACTCCAGGCTGTTACTTCAAAGACTAGGTATCCTACAAGCACACAACCATTTGAAGAGCTTTATTAGATTACTCCATTCTCATTTTATCAGTTCCACTGTATGTTAATTAATTATTTAAACATTAATTGAGAATGAACAATTCCACATTAAACTGAACTGGCATCACTTTAAAAAAAACAGCTCCTTTTTAAGATTCACATCACCTTTAAATTCCAGTATCTCCATCCCCGTGGATTTTCACCATTTAATCAAACATTCCTTACAGAATTACTTTTCCACATTCCCAGGCATTCTAGAAAAGCATCCTATGCTTCTAAACACAAAGGAGGCTCAACACGGTGAGTAGATATACTAACTTTCGAGTATTTTCCGCCTATATAAAGAGCATAGACCCATCCTCCATCGAGAGGCTAAACACGGAAAGCACGTGGCATACCCCGCGTGACTTCGCCTCCTTCGGAAAGAGGGTAAGAAAGACCAGCTGCCTTGAGCAGTGGGGAAAAGTAAAGCAGATAAACAACCAAACCAAACCACCAACATCATACCATCACATTCATATCATACCATCACCCTTGGTGTCCTCCCCGACACCCATATGCATAAACCGATGCATCTCGCCACACTAGGCGTCATCCGCTGCCACAACCACAAGTCTCCATGCCTCCACATATCACAACAGCCATCTAGGCTCACATCACAGCACAAGCAGCAGGAAAACAAACATCACAAAATGGGCTCTCGGCCCTATAACAAGGCATTAAGTCTTCAAACACAATGAGCAATCAGAGCTCTAAACCACAAGGCATTCAGCCTTACAAGCAAGCAGGTAACTAAGAACCCTTTTGAAATTCCCACCTAATCTGTTTTCTAATCCATATGGATTTGGCAGATTTGTTATTCGTAGGTTCCAATCATGGATACCTAATCAGAAAGCTATCACAATTAAATAACCATGCTTACTTCCCTAATTTGATTATCCTCAAATAAGAACAACTACAACAACGACAATAACCAGATTAATTTACATGCCTCTTTATCTTTAGATAATTAATTAACAATTAATTCCGGCTTTACGTTCATTATCAATTTATATCATGAAACAAATCAAAGAAAACATAGATATCACTATATCTAGGAAAACATGAGGCAAACCGTCATCATGGTATAAAGCAACAACATGTGATCAACCAATTCTTTTAATCCGGTTCAAGTATTTAATTAGGTCAATTTCATTGGGATCCAAAGAGATAAATCATGCTAATTCTATGATTGCACATATACAATTAGAGAAGCCATGAATCCCCTACCTCGAAGAGTTCTTGACGTCCTTTATCCACACAACAGGTCATGATCCTCTCCTCGTGACAACTGCATCCACCGGAGGATGCTTATATCGAAGATTGATCGACACGGCTCGGTTGCATCCAACAGAGAGGAACTGATCCTAGGAGTAAAGGTTGATTGTGCAACTCCTATGGAAAGGATTGAAAGGTTCTAGTGCCTCTTAATCAAGAACAAAGGGAAAGAACAAGGAAGAATGATATCTCGTCCCTTTTTATGATTTAATGGGGAGACGGTTTAAGATCCGGTTAATTCTCCATTAAAAACGGATCACATTAACCCACGCGGTTGACCAAGTAAAACATTCCAAGCCTTAGGAATAATTAATAAAGAATTTATGGTATTTTAAACGGCCTTAAGAGCCCTTAAAAAAGGCTTTAAATGTATATTACGTAAAAGGAAACGTCAAAAGGGGAAAAACTGTAGGAGTCTGGAAACACTGTTCACCCACTGTTACTGTACATGAAACCGATCTGTGAAACCGATCTGTGAAACTGATCTGTCACACCGATCTGTGAAACCGATCTGTGAAACCGATCTGTGAAACTGATCTGTCACACCGATCTGTAAAACCGATCTGTGACACTGATCTTTCACACCGATCTGTGAAACCGATCTGTGAAACTGATCTGTGAAACGGATCTGTCACACCGATCCGTGAAAACGATCTGTGAAACCGATCTGTGAAACTAATCTGTCACACCGATCTGTGAAACCGATCTGTCAGACCGATCTGTGAAACTGATCGGTGAGACCGATCTGTCAGACCGATCTGTGAAACCGATCTGTCAGACCGATCCGTGAAACCGATCTGTCACACCGATCTGTGACACTGATCGGTGAGACCGATCTGTCAGACCGATCGGTGAGACCGATCTGTCAGACCGATCTGTGAAACCGATCTGTCACACCGATCTGTGAAACTGATCGGTGAGACCGATCTGTCACTATTCATAAAACTGGAAACACTGTTCACAGAACTGGAAAATTGGAAAAGTGTTGGGGATAAGTCCCCTTGACCTCCCGGAACACCTCCAACACCAAAATTCCACAAAGTAATGGACCGGAGAGGTTCGGGCCATTACATTATGGATATTATTAATTATTTGTTTGCAATTTTTTTATACTATCAAATTAATTACCATGACAACATGTAAATGATTCATGTCACTCTTCATATATTAAAGTGATTAAAATTTTAAGAGGATTAAAGGAATCTTTTCACCTCATATATACTTAGACTACCCTCTAATTTCGATGGTTTTGGGTGATACAGTGGTGCATCATGAAATGTATTAGGATGTTTCCTTATAATGAATGGAGCTATGGTTGGCTATATCCAAGATCAATTAATGGTTCATGAGAAATAATTTGTAAAAAATTATTTATATATAAAATAATTAATATATTAATTATTTATTTTATAGAATTATCTATTTTTTGAAATTTAGTAATATATACCATTGAAAAACGTTTATAGTATATACCAACATATGATGAGCATAACATGAACCAATTGATATAGATAGAGTTTATCGTGGGATATATCTAGAATATACATTATGATCAATGGTTGGAAAATGTAGACCAAGATGAATTAGTAATGATTGATCATTCTACATTATCCATGATTATGATTAGATTAGAATGAATAATAAAGTATTTTTAGAGGATTGATTTATAAATTGTGATGGAATGGTGTAAATCATATATTTTCCAAAGTAATAATCACCAGTTATTCCATGAAAATATTATAGAGGTAGAAATAGAAGATGTAGTTCTATCAAACAATTTATAGAATATTATGGAGTAAAAATTTGAAAATATAGAAATGATAATATTATATATTCAAAATTTTCTTCCATCAATACCATAATTAAAGAAGGAGATGATTGATGATAGACAAATCTCTTAATTTTCTATGAATACTGGAAGAAGAAAATATTTACACTAATCTAAAAAATATTTTTTTAGGATTTCATGAAGAGAAATAATTTTTAGTATGTATCTTAATGATTGGTATTCTTGAAAGGTAAGGCGGAATTATAAGATTATATGTGGATGATGGGAAAAATACCCATAACTAAATCGAAATGGGATAAAATCATCATGAAATTATCTGTACTTATTCCTGGTACAATAAAATTATAAAATCACATTTTTTTGTTATCAATAAACATATGATGTGAAATAATTTCATTTATATTTTTGAATATTTCATTTTCAAACACCATTTGATGATATACATAATTTAAGAGGTATTGATTCATAGAGTACAACCCTCTATTTAATAGAAATGTTATCAAATGATGTCCTCAATATTATTGAGAATATATAAAAATTCAATGCATATAGAACTAAGCATCAATAATATCATTCTTCAATAAACATATCATCAAAATAAAAGGACCATTAAAACAGTAGATGATATGATATGAAATAAATATATTAATTTAAAAGGATGTTGGGATCAAAAATCCATTGAATATATCATATATACAAAAATTTTCTATTATAGTATTCGAAGGGAACAATAGAAGGTTATATATGAGAAAATTCTTATAGATCAAACATGTTATGGAGATGTTGGAGAGCCTATAACATAGAACATAGATATTTTGTATTATATTAATATAAATATGCATTCCATTCATTATCACATTATATATAAATAAATTAAATATAAGAGATATAATTATAATCCATGGTGAGATATATTGTTGGAGTTTGGGGTCAATTTTTTATTTTGAAAATATCTACTAAAGGGGGTTTTTAGATTCATGAAGAATTACTAGTTGATTGATAAATACATTGGATCATTCAAAATAATTGATCTTTTAAAAATTTAATCTTACTATCTATAATTTCAAAAAAAATATCTATATCTCATCATGTGATAAATGATTCACTTTGGATATTTACGTGCCAGGTCTATCCCATGTTCAAAACATTGAGGATTTATAGTTAAAACAAAAATAATTTTATGTTTCACTACTAGTAGAAATATTGGATCCTTGGGATAGAGAACATTGAAGGTTGACCACAAAAAGTTTTATTATTCTATATAGAAATCATTTTCTGATGAGAAAAATTATATAATGATTCAGAAATACCCTCATTTGTTTTAATTCAAGTAAATAAATATTTAATGGGAAATTTTGTAAAGAGTTTATAATGTAACACCATGTGATTTTAATTTAGGTTTTATAACAAAATAACAATGTTTAATATCTTGTTTCACATACATCACAAAAATATAACTAACAACGAAACATTTTATTAACACAAATATTAATATGTGAGATAACAATCAATACATTTTTTGATAATAATATGAATCATCATTAACAGAATATCATGTTTAATATATATATGTATATATATATGTAAAAAAATTCCATGAATATGAATTCCATATCATCATGTATTTCCATAGAGATCATGATTATAGATTCATGAATTGAAATAATTTTAATATTTAGAAAAAAGAGATATATTGAGAGAGAAGTTTGTTAGTAATATTAAAGATTATATGATTATATGTAAGATTATATATATTAATGAAATAAGATTCTAATAAAGTTGGATATGGGATATATTTTCATCATGCTTTCATGTGTCTAATAGAAATATGTTTTTTATTATGTTTTGAATATAAAATTTGAAACAACTGTTTCATCTGGAAATGGGTATAAACTTGATTTCCTAAGGTTTGAACATTCAATCGGTTCTTAAGGGGTTTATTCATAGAACCAAAAACACCCAATGATACTATATCAATTTAAACCTACTTTCTAAAGGTAGGTGCTCATTAGTTGTAAAAAGATTAGGCTTTAGAATTTGCATTGGTTAGGAGGATGGGAGGTCAGTCTCATCACACCATTTTGGGGGGAATCATTACCTACTCTGGGACTCCCTTTTAGATTTAAGTTATGTTCATGAATCCTTATTAATTCACCAGGAATAAAAAATATTTTTCCTTTATATTTTTCAGTTGATGATTAATATGTATGATGTTTCGAGAATCCTTTATATGTATTTGAGGTTCTTGAGCAATGGAGAATCATCAATATGTATTAGAGATTCTTAGTCAACAGTATCCTTAAATACATTATATATAAATATCTTGGTCATTATGATGACCATACTAGTTTTAATCAACTCAGTGGGGCAGTTGATGTTTATTGTCCTTCATCAAGACCAAGATTTTTTCAGAGTTCGGATCATACCTGCAGATGGGCTACATACGTATCCTTGATAAAAAAAGGAATCAGAACCCATGTAGTTTGATAGGAAGGATATAGATTAATGTTATAGGGGATGGAAAAATAATTAATGAATGATGGGCTTGAACCTTGGAATGGATTCAGACGTAATCACCTTTTAAGGAAGAGATCAATGTTCATGTTGTTCGGGTGATTAAATATGGGAATTATGCATGGTTAATGGCCAAAAAATAGATGTCACGATTATTTTTACACTCAATGCTCACATGAGTCATGCTCGGTGCGAGTAATAAGAGGTATCAGTAAACCTGACAATTGTTCCATGAAAGATGCAGTCACAAGAAATGATGTGGGGCTTACATATGTTTGACTACCCAAGTAGATGAAAACCAATATTTACTTAAGAAAAGAATCCCAGGAGCAGGGTCCATAATGGTATTTGTATTTCATGGTGATTTGGAGTTTTATCCCAGAGCATATTCTTGAGAAGGAGGCCCAAATAAAAAGGGACTTATGATTGTGGCTTATATTTGAGAAGGAGGCCCAAACCAAAGGAAATAAATATTGGGGCTTAATCATGAGAAGGAGGCCCAAATTTAAAAGGGGACATATAGCTCGGGGCTTAATCCTCAGAAGGAGGCCCATGTTAAAGGAAATTATGACTAGGGCTTACTCCTGAAGAGGAGGCCCAGGTCAAGGGAACTTGTGACTAGGGTTTACTCCTAGGAAGGAGGGCTAGGTTAAGGGAACTTGTGACTGGGGATTACATCTGATAAGGAGGCCCTGGTTAAGGGAACTTGTGACTAGGGCTTACTCCTAAGAAGGAGGCACATGTTAAGGGAATTTGTGACTGGGGATTACTCTTGAGAAGGAGGCCCAGGTTAAGTTAACTTATGAATGGGGATTACTCATGAGAAGGAGGCCTTGGATAAGGGTACTTGTGACTAGAGCTTACTTTTGAGAAGGAGTACCAGGTCAAGGCAACATGTGGCTGGGGCATACTCTTGAGATGGAGGCCCGGGTTAAGGGAATATGGGGACTTACCCATAATGAGGATGCCAAAATTAAGGATCTTCACATCTTAAAGGATGAGGTTATATGTAGGAAATCTCTAACCGTAGTGTATGTCATGATGTTTTAATAGCGATTATCAAAGAATTCCATTCATATAAATAATCAAACAAAGGAACCATGCCATAAATGTCTTTGAAAAGGGGTTCGAGGGATAATATCATAAAGAGGAGAGGTGAATGAGAGAGAGGAACACAAATAAATTTATCATGGAAGTCTTGGTATTTCAAGTGTACTTTCACGGTATCGGTTCACCTGGTCGGCAAAGTATCTATATGGTAATACATGGGCGAGACTTAACTCAAGCCTTTAGTATTATCCTAATATGATTCCAAAAGGGAGGCGTGCAACTTTCATGGAAAGGGTAGGGCAGCCCACAAGTGTTTCAATTTTTAAGGAGGTCTAAACACTTAGTCACGAAAGTGTTGATGAATTATAAACACTTAGGCCTTATTCTACTCCTTCATGTCTTCCATTCTAGGTAAAAGTTTGCCTTAGAAAATTTCGTAAGAGTTGAGTTGAAGACATGGGAGACCAGATCCTGAATTTGACTTCTTGAAAAAACCTTCTTGAACTGGAGGGACCATTGGGAATATTTATAGGCCACCTTGCACCTTGGGAGAAATTTCAAATAGGCTGCACAAGTGAGTTGCATGACCCATAGGTGGCGCTCAAGTGACTTGTGCAGCGTGCAAGTGACTTGCGCGACTTACACCAAAAGGGTTCCTAGTTCATGCCTTTGTCATTTTTTTTGATGTTCTTTAAAGGGTGACCCTCTTTGTTCTTAAGGAATCCCCCTTTACCATTCATTGGACTTAGTAAAGAAAAAAATCATTGATAAAAGTCCCCTAATCAGAGTTGGATCCGAAAAGGAAAAGGGATCTGGCTCTGAGGTAAAGCCGAAGGAATCATGGGTCTATGACATGAAGGTTCGACATAAAGATGCTGAGGCATGCAGGTATGGTGCGCAGGTGGTCTAGATGACCTATATATACATGCTAACTTCCGTTCAAACTCATTCGGCTTCCAGAAACTTGAGCTCTCATCGCGCAAGGTGCTTCTGTCTTTGGCGAATCACCCTTCTGGATTGTGTCGTGCTTCTAGAGAAGGTATTTGACTTGTGTTCCATGACTATGGCTGCAAAAAATTGTGTGGCTGGTTTGACTTGCGCACCAAGCTGGGACGTGAACGAATTAATTCCTTTTCCATTTTATTTTATTTTCTTCATCAAAATTTCAAAAAACCAACTTACTTAAATGTTGGTTGTTTGATCTTTGTGTAGATTCAATGGCTCGCAGAAGAATTGGATCAGCTGATGAGTTGGCTAGAAAGAGAATTGACGACAAGATGAACGTCATCGACCATGACAATTATGTTATTTGCGACAGCCCTCTACGAAGTTTGGATATTTAAATGAATAAATATAATGCTAATTTCCCATAGAGAATCTACTTCCCTTTTTATATCCCTGGTTATCTGCAAAGAGTCAACGTTCTAGAGGCAAGAAATTATATCCTTCATTCTTGGATTCAGACCAATACCAACTTCTCTTCAGCAAATGTCTCAGTTGTAGGATCATTTTTCAATTATGGGATAGTGGAGAAGGCATACATAATACATCATAGCCCATGTCCTCTAGATTTGAAGCCTCACACATCTGATCTGCAGCTTCATTGCTATCCCTCTATTTATCAAAATTCTCAGATGGACCAATCTAAGGGATGGATGTAGAGATAGGATTTCTGTCCTGGAGGAGGTGTAAAGCCGACTTAGATGTGGGCATATTGGGTGCGACAAACCTATGTAGGGTTTTTCGATGATCTGAAGAGAGCTGCAATATATGAAGCTATCTAGGCTAGACAGACGTATGTCTACAAGAATGAAAATATCGTGCCGGATGTAATCTGTCGTTGGATACTGGAAACAAATTATTTCCATCTGACTCATAGAGAAGTAGGCAAAAGTTTGTGAGACGTCTACAAGATTTTAGGGGCTCCAATTTTGGGAGAAATGAATGAGGAATTCAACCCCTCAAAAAGTGGACCTGGAATGATTCAGATAAGACTAAGACCTTAGCTATAGAATTAATGAAAATTTTCTATAATCTTAAGAATTCTACCACCACGAAAACCTACTCTAGAAAAGATTTCGATCCAGAGGAGTGGATGGACATTTTTTGGATGAAGAAGGGAGATAAGTGACCTTCCTGTACTTGTCCTACTAGTTTCCCTTGAGCAGAAAAGAGGGGTGCTGCGGGCACATTTTGATCAACCCTGGAAGCAGGTGAGTTTGATAAGTGGGGATATGAAGTGAACCAGAAAATTCCAATGAAGACCCGTATGGCATGATTTTTGGACTTATGGTTCAGTGTTTACCAATTACTAGTTCAGGATTCGAAAGGATGGGTGGGGTCGGGGACCTTTGTTATTGTAACCAAGCTAGCTGAAAGGGTGATGGTTGGGTTGGCCACCCCAGTTTGGCAAAGCTTCATTGGATATTACTTCATATTTATATGTCTAAGTCTCCTATAGGAATATTGGGATGATTCCATGTTTTATGGGGATGGATAGCTATCCACATCAGGACATATGCAGTACAAAGTGGGGTACAGGTTCTTGGAAGTTCTTTCAGGCCATCTCTTCAGTCCTTTTCTGAAATTTCTCATTTATCCTTCAATTCATATGATATAAAAATAAAGCTGAGCATGTTCAAAGAGTTTCATATATTTCCTAATGGAAATCTGCCAAAATGGTGATTTGTTTATGATGGAACAACTTGCCTGAAGTTAAGGGCATATATGCGGGCATGTAGAGATGGTACACTGGACATGATGATTGACGGAGAAATGATATGCGAAGCCTATCCTCCATATATATTTGCATGTCAATTTAAGCATCTGTAGAAAATTCTCGTATCCCCTTTTGTGTATGTCATGTTAGAGCAACATCTGATGGTTTCTCCTCAACTATATTTTCTAACATCTATGGAGAATACTGGGGCAGTATTGGATCTACCAGCTGTTTGAGCGGCAAGTCGATTGACTACATGGTATGCCGAAATCTGGGTAGCATCATACCCTGAAGGGGTACATAATCAGTTTGTCCCTCGGGTGGCGATAAATAATAGAACCACTAGGAAAGATGCTTTTCATTTGGAAGACGACTCTTCCTCACACGAAGCTAATTAACCAGATTCCTCAGCCGAAGTTGATTCACCAAATTACAATGATGGGGATGATGAGTCTCGAAATGCTTCAAAGCGGCCTCGTGCAAGATATAATAAGCCTACTAGAGTCTAGATACCTACTCCATCGACTCCTGGTGCGTAACATCAATGAGGCAATTTATTCTACATTATTTCAAAGATAAACAAGTTTAATTTTCATGTCCTTTATCTGTGATTGCATGAGATTGGAATAATTTTATGTCCCATATTGTAGGACCCACCTCACAGCCTTCTGGTACACATTCTGAATATTTATGACTAGAGGGTATCCAGACATGGTAGAGTTTATATTGTGATGCTGAAGCCTCCTGGATAAACTTATGCCAAGGGCTACATATCCCTAGAGTGGGAAATCAATTGGATTCCTATAACATCCGCTTTGATTACAAACCCAATGAAGTGAGGGCTTACATTAAAGAGCTGGAAATGCTCATATATGCCACTGATGAGTCGGTTCCAGTCACCAATAGGGTGAAGGAAATGAGGGAATGTGGTAGCACTGAGGGGATTGGTCCTTCATTAGACAAATATTGTCGTGATTACATGGCTTCTAAAGACGTAAGTTTCCCTTATCTCATATTTCTATTTGCTTTGAAATTTTTATTTACTCAAAGCCTTTTTATTCAAGGAAATAATATTCTTCATCTTGCAGCTTGTAATGGAAAGTTCCACTAATATCCCTTTTCTGCGGTATAGCCCTCATGGAACCACTCTTGAATCCACTGAATATCATTTTGAGATGGGAAAAGTATCTTCAGTCTAACAAGCCATGGATGTGGAGTTAGAAAGGGAGTTATTGTCTCCGATACCTATTTTTAGAGATGATGACACCGGTCCACTCAGAATGGAGAAAACGCAAACACATTGAAGAAAGAAGACCACAGTAAAACACTTTATCAGTACTTATAAGTCTTTCTAGTAGTCATTAATCCTAACTTTTGAAAAAGGTGTTCAATGTAATTGGGATTGCAGGGGTTTCATTAGTTTACCCTTTAAGCAAAAGGACTGACCACCCTCGATGTACAATGGAGGGTGTTGTAGAATGTCCGCAAGTTCCTACTAAAACAAAAGTTCCTGAAAAAATAATGGGAGCAGATGAGCCAACGTTTGTTCCTAGCATCGTACTTTTTTCTGACTCCATGAGAAACGAGACTTCTGGTAAATTAACAATACCTTATAGAACCTATAATAAGACCTCAACTGACTTCTATTATATGATGTTTTAGGTTCAACACATGCAACATAACATTTGACAACCACTAAAGATGACCACACAACTGTCTTTGAATATTTATTCAGGGTCAGAGATTTCCAGATGAAAGTCATAAAGAAGACATGCCGAGTGATCCCACTGGTGAGACTATCCAAGGATCTGGGACATCATTGAATAAAATGATGAAAATTGTCATGTACTTTGAAGATATTTTAGAACATGTTAATTTTCCACAATATTTGATGATTTTGGTGATCTAGTTATAGAATCAACTAGGAATGAGTTTCATCATTTTTCCTATTAATCATCTCATTATTAAACATCAAACCATATTGGTTAAAAAATATACAGATCCATATAAGGAAACTGATGAACCAATAATCCATGAAAGGGGTGCAGACATTGATGTTAACACTGTTATTGGAAAAACATTGTCTTAGGTGGAGCTTAGCACAACAAACCCTCCTAAAACCCATCCTGAGAAACCTGTTGATGCTAGGAATGATGGGGAGGAGTCTTCACAAGTTTATGATCTACTATTAGAAAAAGGACGTTGATATTTGTGGTTTACTTAACCTCCAAGACAATCAATCCTCATTTATTGTCCTTTGAAACATACCATATTTTCAATTGACCAAATAGGGATGTCAACTTAAATGGATAGATTTGGAGGTGATGCCTCAACATCGGCCCAAACAGTAGCAGAAGGTGAAGCAACTAGGGTTAGGGAAGGAGCAGAACTAGTCACTTCATTAAGCGCATAAATACCATACTATGTTCCTCCCTATGATAGTGATGTCGAATAAGACCCAGATGTGAAAAAGGCGCTCCAATTCACACATCTCAAAGAATGTCAAAATATATAAAAGATAATATATGATGTGCCTCTTGAAGATATTCCTTCTAAAATTCCAATACATTCATCCATGTTCATCATGTTGGGACTTGGAGGTTTTGGATATGAAGAAATCCATGTCGCGGTGAAACAAGTCATTCGATGGAGGGAGTAAGATCAAAGGTTTCATAAAGAACTGATCATAACTGGATTGCTGACCAATATCAGTGAGTTTCAGGCTGTAGTGTCCCATGATGAGGTTGATAATGCTACAATGATAAAGGAGGTGAAGCAAAAGATCAAGAAGAATATTGGCCCGTAGTTGCACCTTCAGCAAGGTCTATATCCTATTACTGCAGATCATGACCGACATCATAATTCGTTGGAGGAAGTCAAAAGGATGGTATAAAAGCAATAAAATATTCCAAATAAGCCTGTCATCAAGCTGAATAGAGTGAAGATGGTCAATTGAATGAACTTCAATTGGCTGATGATGAAGCTCAGGATGCTATGAAACAAATGAGAACTCATGTTGAAAGACTTCTGTAATTTATGAAAAAAAGAGAAGAGACTCTAGTTTGTGGATGTTCTTCTAATCTTTTTCATCAATGAAAAATAGTTCATCTACAATCATTTGGACCTTCATTTTATTGATAATTTCTCTTATTTTTACTTATTGCAATGGGCATAGTAAAGATAGTTGGATTTTTACTTGGGTTATATAAACAACCCCACAAACTTTTCATCATTTAATTGCTCAATATTAACTAAATCATGTAAAATGTACATTTATTGAGTTGGAACTCGACTTTTGTTTCGAGTACCTTTTACAGCTTCCCAATTTAATGAGTACCATGTTTATTTGTTATTGGAAGTTTAAAGTCATCCATGTTGGACTATAAAAAGGATAATATTTAAGGTCTAATAGATTTGACCAAAGAGATAATATTGACTCAATTATTGATAATTTGTTTAGAAACATAATACCATATTCATGTGTGGAGGTGGAAAATTGTAAACCATGACTTGATAAAATTGGAATCTGAGGAATGACAAGGGAAAAGAGCTAAAAGGCATTAGTGGAAGTATTTTTTAAGAATAAAGTTACCACTACTTGACAAACCTGTTATTGGGGATGAAATATGCAGGGCCAACTATGACATAAGCTATATAGTCAAATAATAGTTTCTTTTGGCTGATAGGTCTGTTATGTAGAAAAATTATGTGAGGCCACCTAAGGGCACATGCTACATAGTCGGACAAAAGAACTCTCAGAGATACAACCTTATATTTATTAAATCCACAGAATGTTTTATGGAGATTCAAATTTTACAATGTATAGATTTTGATTAATGGAGAAAGGTAGTTGAATATGGAGAGGATATTTCCAATCATAATTGTCAAAGAATTGGAGTAATGTGACTTCTACAAAGGTATAACCCAAATATAGGAAAAAAAGGTATCTATGGTTTTAAATAATATGACTAAAACCAGAGATAGAAACATTATACGACATAATACTTTCATATCATGAAAATGTGTAGGAAAAAATATGATAAGGATGTTAGTTTTTTTTGGAAGAATCCTACATATTACCTTTAATACCCATATGGAAAAAAGAGGCTTCTCCTAAGAATGAAGTTACCACTACTTGAAAAACATGTTATAGAGGTTGAATTATGCCGGGGAAACTGGGGTATAAGATGCATAGTCAAATAGTATCATCTTTTGGGATGACAGGTTCATTATGTAGACAACTTATGCAAGGACACCTAAATCCATGTGCTGCATATTTAGGCAAAAGAACTCTCTGGTATCAGAAATGTTGCGACCAGATGTCTAGAAAAGGGTTATGAAGGTCATGAATATTATTTTTATAATTTTGTAGCTGGGTCTTGAATTGAGATTCTGGATGTCACTACGTCTTTCATTAGGATGAGAATCAAGCCAGACGTAGTTCTTGAAATACATTTTTACATTATGTTGGAGGAAAGCATGGAATTTCTTAGTTTAGGGTCCTAGAGCTTGGATCATATTAAAGAAGACACATCGTTCATTTGTTATAAACCTGATGTCAATAATGTCCAGGGTGTTCCATATCACACCATGTTCTCCCACGGGGACTTTTCCGCCAAGGTACTGAAAGTGTAGTTTGGGGTTAGGCCCAAAGGATTGGGTTTGGACTCGTCTAATGCTCGATCGTTCCTACGTATCTCATAAGGGTGAGAATCAAGCCATAAATAGTTCATGAAATACCCTTTTTGTAGATTTTGTTTGAACATGTGAGAGGTATAGAGGATTGTATTGTAATTATGGCTGGACCCAAGATTAAAAACATGGGTGCTACTATGTATCTCATAAGGATGAGAGTCAAGCCATACGTAGTTCTTGAAACAGAACATGGTTGGAGACCATGTCAACGTTGATTCCTCTCGAGTGAGGGTATCAGGGTTTGTTGTAGTTTATTTGTCATGTAGGACAAATGTGAAAATAGTTTAAGGTCATATGCATGGACCAGTACTATGCAGTTTTGTGTCAGGCAGTAAGGAAAATGGGGGACTGTGTAGTTTAACGTCATATTTCTAGGACGATGGGACGTACATTGTTTAATGTCATGATGGATGAAAGTGAACCTATATGAATAAGATGGTTGATGGAGACTTCATGGATCAAAATCTTATGGTATGGAGGTGAATAGATATGAAGAAAGTGGTTTCAGACTTCAACCTCATGAGGTTGTCTACGTACCCGGCCGAGGAGGCAAGGATCAAAGTCTGCGTAGATCAATTGAGAGGGATTCGGTGATCATGGTGTACTTGAGGACAATGAACCGAAGATGATGTTGAGACATAAGCGTGGTTAGAGGCCCTGATAAAATGTCATGGTCGAAGCTGACTATATGTTCACATGAGTCATGCTTGATGTCAGAATCAAGAGGTAGCAACAGACCTGACTATCGTGTCGCGAATGATGTAACCCAGAAGAATGGTATGGGGCTTATGCATGGTTAGCTGCCTAGGGAATGCATGGAAATATAGTTTAAAAGATAATTGTGCATGCGGCGATCACAATTTAACTTCATGTGTCACAGACATGGGGTGCTTGGTAGTTTAATGTCCTACAGCTCAGACGATGCACAGTTTAAAGTCATGTAGGACAATATAGGGGACAATGTTTAATGTCATGTTGGGCGATAGAAGGGCTATGAAGTTTAATGTCCCGCAATAAGGACATAAGGTGTATTTGTGTTACACAAAATTCTTCTTCAAGAATCTTTCAATGGTTGGAGTTTTAATGAGTTCTCCATCCATTGAGATTAAAGAATAAGCTCTATTGGAGTAGACCTTATGTATTGAGTAAGGTCCTTCCCACTCTGGCTCAAGCATTTCTGGCTTCTTTCCTGAATCATTGGTGTTCTAAGGACCAATAACAATTCTCCTTTAATGAATGAATGAAGAGGAACTTTTTTTATTAAAATCTCATGCTTTTCGATATTGATAGACTTCTAAATGGTGTAGTGTGCACAATATTTTTTCATTTAGTTGTTCCAATTATTCCAGTCTCTTTCGAGATTGTTCATATATAGATAACTGATCTCAAATGGAGAATCTAAGCGAAGGTAATTGGACTTCAATATGAAATACTTATTCCATTCCATATACCAATGAATATGGAGTTGATCGTAAAGCAGTGCAGGCGGTAGTCTGATAAGCCCATAGATCATGAAAATGTTTATTAGGCCATGAATTCTTATCTTTATCCACCATTTATTGAAGTATGTTTGAATGAGTCTTGTTGAAAGCCTCTACATGACCATCAACCACTCCATGATATCGAGAGTAATGGTTGGATTTGATGTTGTATTCTTGATACAATTTTCTTACTTCTGATGAAAAAAAGTTGATTCCATTATCCGTCAATATATTAAGAGGAACACCAACTTTGGTAATGATGTTGGACTTGAAAAATCAAACAATTCTTTTAGAACTAAATTCTTTGATAGGTATTTCCTCTTCCCATTTGTAAAAGAACTATGTAGGAGTAAGAATATACATAAACTGCTTAGTTGTAGTCATATGATAAGGTCCTACTACATCCATTCCCCATGTAGGAAACGACCAGGAGTATTTAGCTATATGAAGTAACTACAGGTGTTGATGAATGAAGTTGGAACATACTAGGCAACAATGACACTTCTTAGTTATATCATCACAATCTTGCATCATTGAAGGCCATAAGAATCTAATCCTTGAAATTTGTCTAGAATGTCTATGTCTAGACTGGTGGGAACCACAAACTCTTACATGTACTTCATTCATGATAGCCATTGTCACTTCACCATTAGTAAATCTGAAGGGAATTCCATAAAAACCTCACTTATAGAGAATATTTTGGTGATATGGACTATCATAAAGAGTAAAATTGACCATGTGTCACCAGAAATGTTCTTTCCCAGCTCTATCAGGTGGGAGTATTCCATTTTGATGGTATTCCCTGATAGGTTGCATCCATCCGGTAGTATAACCATATGGTTCAAAAATGGGTCTGATTTAATTGATTTCCTCTATTCCGATTTGAACATAAGGTGAAACTACACGACGGTGAGAAATACTGATTATTGTTTCATCCTGATTTGAATCTTCCAGGACTGTGGCTACATTTTCCGGTGCATTAGCTTGGGCATTTTGCGATCATATGACATAAGAAAATGTTGGTTCTGATGGAAATTCCACCATTAAATCTCTAACATAATCACACAAATGGAGTAACTCTTCCTCTCTGATGGCATATTCCCCATTGATTTTTTTGATTACCGAATCTGAATCACCTTTTACCATCAGGTGACTCACATGTTTGTGAAATTCCAATTCCAATCCTGCAATGAGATTTTGATATTTTGCTCAATTGTTCATTCCACCTTCCGACAATAAGAAGGAATAGGGTAACTCTTCCTTTTCTGGGGAAATAATCATGATTCCAAACCCAACATTGTTGAATTTAGGATCTTCCATTTTCTTCCATGTTGGACTTCTGGAGGCAGCATCAAAGTACATTTCCCATGTTTGATGATTATCTTGAATAGGGAATACTTCCTCATCAAGAAGTTTAATATTTAATGATGTATCTTCTACTGATGGGTGATCAACAAGGGAATTGGCCAGATCATTTCCCTTTATTTCTTTTTGAGACACATACTGGATATCAAACTGTTGCAATATAACTTCCTACCTTGCCAGACATCTTATAAGCATTGGATGACTATGGATAAATTTTATAGGGTTGTTGTGAGATACCAATTGGACATCATGATGTTGTAGATAGTGTCTTAATTTCTAAACTACAAAGATCAATTCTATGCATCACTTTTCAATAAAGAAATTTGAGTTTCTGCCTCAAGCATATTCTGACTGAGATAGTAAAGGTTGTTTTCATTCCCATCATCATTCTTTTTGGAAAGGAAGGAACCAAGTGATCGCTCTGAAGCTGTCACATAGATAGTAAGTGGCCTTTATTTAATAGGCATCATCAATACCAGAGGGATAAAGAGATATTTATTAAGCTTATCAAATTCCTATTAGAAATCTTCATTCCATCGGTATGTAACTCCCTTCTTCATTAATCTGGTGAAGGGTAAACACTTTCCTGCCAAATTGGCAATGAAAATCCGAATATAGGCCAAGTTTCCTTGATGTCTCTTAATTCATTAAAATCTCTAGGTGGTTACATGTTATGTATTGATTTTTTCTTATCAGGATCAACTTCGATACCATGATGGCGTACAAAAAAGTCGAGAAATTTTCCTATGGTTACCTCTAAAGCACATTTCAATGGGTTTATCTTCAAATTGTGTTTTTGAAGTTTATTGAATATGATTTTTAGTTTGACCAAGTGATCAGAACATTGTCTAAATTTATCCAAAAATCATCCACATAACATTCAAAAAATTACCCTAAAAAGGGTTTGATGATGTGGTTCATCTCATGTAGATACGTTGCACCTAGATTCTTCAATCCAAAAGACATTAACCGAGATAAAAACACACCTTGAGGAGATCTGAATGCTAAAAGTATTCATCTTCTGGGGCCATTCATATTTGATTGTTCACAGAGTAACCATCCATTACGGAAAGAGCCTCGTATCCAGTTGTTGCATCAATTAGGAGTTCTGCGATCAGAACTGGAAAATCAGCCTTGGGACAATGCCGATTAAGATCTCTGAAGTCAATGAAAACTCTAATTTGTCAATTATTATTTTTTCACAGGGATGTTATTAGCCATATATTTTGGATACTGAACTTCTCTGATGAATCTATCCTTGATAAGCATATCAAATTCAGCTTCAATTTTGGAGGCATAAGTTGGGTGTGTTCTTTTTGCTACTTGCTTGAATCCTTGATGTTCTTCTGGAAAACCCAAATAATGAGTGGAAACATAGTGATCAAGACCTAGAATTTATGTATAATTCCAAGAAAATACATCTCGATTTTTCTTTAGAAATGAAATATACATTTCATTATCTTCAAGTGTCATAGTTGCACTAATTAAAGTGGGTCATGGATCTTAATTTTTACCCAGATTTATTTATCTATGTTCATCCACAGTGGTAGAGATACCCTCTTCAAATGATGGAGGAGCATCTCTGAGATCTTACTCTTCTTCTTTAATACATGTTAATTCTTCTAATTCTACTTTCATAGTAGATGACAAAGAATAATTTTCATAGTCAGGGGAGATGTTAATATTTGAACATCTTGGAAAAGAGACTTCCATTTCTGACTCTATTAATGATGAAGGGTCTTCCTGTGGTGATAGAGAAGATATTTTGGATTTAGAATCAACACCATTTTTTTCTCTGGTATTTCTATAACTTCTTCTGGACAGGTTGATGGGGCATTGAATTGCCGGATTTCACCGGAAGAAATGAAGACATCCTATTTAGGATTTTATCACTTCTTAGAGAATCAACAATTTCTCCCATGTTGTCTGGCTTGGTAGCTGTAATTGACATTATGGAAGTTCCCATAAGAGTGTCTGGATTTAGGTATATCATTAAAATTTGACTGATATAAAAAACATAATATATACTCACATGTATGAATAGGTTTACTAGAATCTTTTACTGTCACATACATGAAATATTTAGAGTTATTTTTCATTAAAATTACATCCTTGATTTGTTTTGGTGGTTTTTCATGCATTTTTAAAGGAAACAGTGGGTTTCCAAAATTTGGGCCAACCTAAGAGCTGATTTCCAGTTTTGAAAGTATATTTTGTTTCTTTAATTACTCCTTAGTTTTTCAACATTTTTCAACCATTAAACTTCCAACATTACCTTCATTTAAATATTAAAACCACAAAATAATTTTGGGCCCCTTAAAAATTCATTAGAATCATGGAATTGAGTTATAAAATTAGGTATTGGGCCAACCTGAAAGCCCTTTTCCAGTTTTAAAATTGTTTTGTAATGCTTTCATAAAATATTTATTTTTTATACTTTTTCGGTGATTCGACCTCTCAGACATTCCCATCGAACCCAGCCACACACCCATATTAGTTTTCGCCTCTTTGGAGCTCATATTGATCGCGATTTAGGGCCTAACTTCTGAAGCTCCAAAAAACGTCCAGATTTCTCAAGTAAGTTGTTTCTCTTCCTTATTCCTCCGTTCTTCTTAGGGTTTCTTCCTTTTTTATTGAATACCCAAATGTCCAGAAGATGGGGTTTCATACCTAGGGTTTTAGTTTTGAGTTTCTTGGTCCAATCCTCTGGTTTTAGGTTCAATCTTACTCCTTTGTGGTGCGGCGGAGGTGCGGTTGATGTGACGCACAAGGATTTGGGGGTTTTGACTCTTTTGGTAGGTGATTTCATATGTAGGTATTTTATAATGAGTTGTAATGCTGTATTTATGTTTCCATAATGTTCATCATTCAGTATTTTGATTTCAAAAATTGATTTGGGTAGCATTTTAAAAGTGGTAGATTTTTAAGTGCCAATCTTGTGTGAAAATGGGTGTTTTACATGTGTAACCCATATTGTGCCTCTTGGTGTTGTTTTATAATTCAGGGATTGGATTTATAATAATTTTTTGATGCTGAAATTTATGTTTTGGTATAATATTGGTCTCCATTTGGTTTTAAATATGGGATTATAGATGAATTTAATGTGCAACATTTGATTAATTTTCTTGAAATTGTTTTATGGAAATTATAAATGGTTTATTGAGTTATGCAAAAGGTGAAAAGAAGGTGTAGATACTATTTTGAATATGTGTGACCAGAACTGATATTTATATGTGAATATTTATTTTGGTAGCATGTGGTGACTATTTGAGCACAATACGGGAAACCCGGGTATCTAGGTGGGATAACGTGTACTAGTACGCTAGTGAACGGAGGGGTTTTGACCATGGTTCACTTTGCAAGTCTGACATGGATAACACTAACAAAACTATAATGGAGATGATTGGAGACCACTAGGTTATGGGTATGCTCCCTACTAGTGGCTCGTGCACAAGAACGAATTTCGTTATGGTTACTTTCACTGAGGTACGAGGTACTTGGGGCTCACAACAAACTAGTAGCTAGGGGGTTCCTACGCTTGGTGCTCGTGGCCTTTTTGGCATTTAAACTTTCTTTATGGTATTTTGGGATGTGAAAACCAACAGCTTGAATGTTTTATTCAATTTCACTGATTCTTTGTAGTTATCCCCATTCAAAGTTATTTTCTTTTCAAAGTTGCACTTTTAGAAATAAATGCCACTATTATCTATTTATAACTCTTGCAAGCCTTTTATTTTACAATGCCTATCACTTTAAATCCTTGGGTGATATACTATTGGGCTTAGTATCACACCCTACTTACACCTTTGGGTGTAAGTATACTTGATCATGTTTGACACAGGCAATGGAAAAGCCTTGGGCGATGGCGGTTCGGGTTGCTAGTTTCTCTCGATGGTGCGATGTTGTGGAGACGGCTTGTTGGTGATGACCCCTTGCCGTGTGGAGTCTCATGGGCTGTTTGCTGCTAATTTTATGTACCTTTGGACCTCTTTTGTCTTGTTTAAACTCATATACTAAGTTCTGAATTTTTATTAATTCTTTTTTGGCATAATTTTTCAGATTTGATTTGTTGTTTGTTTTTGGTTATCTTATGAACCCAAAATCGGGTAAATCATTCCCAAATGAATTTTTATGATACCTGGGCTCTTGTGCCAGCCCGTGGGTATGGGGAACACCCTTCGGGTCTTGCCATGAGCCGGGTTTGGTGCTGGTTTGATGGCGACCAGATTCAGTTCGTGATAAAATGGTATCAAAGGAGGTTAATGTTTTTGGGTTATATTGTTATTTTGGGATGAGTCAGGATAGACAGGAGCTAGGACTGTCGGGGCTCGGGGTTTTGGTTGTGAGTAGGGTGTCTGGCCCACACCTCTCATGGAATACCCTGAGTCACCAGGGGATGTTGGAATTTAAAGATTGTCTTCACTTCCAGGTGAGACGTGTGGGCTGCAGACCACATGTGGACATCATGCAGATGTGTTGTAGTTGTTTATTTTATTACTGAAATGTGTTTTTATTATATATATTTGAGGTATTTGATTAAAATTTTCAGAATTGTGGTATTGATTATTATTTTGTGACTGTTACATTTTGTAGCAACATGCCTCACCGGAAAGCTCTCACGCACCCACGGGATGAAGCTGGAGGGAGTTCTCCCACACCAATTGATCAGAGGCTAGTCGAGGTCGTGGTCCGGGCTGTACAGGCTCTATGATATAGACCAGCTCTAGTTCCAGCTCTTATTAGAGAGGATGAGACTGGTCCTAGAAAAGACAAGGCCCAGGAGTTCCTGAAAAATAAGCCTCCAACCTTCCGAGGCAGCTCAGAACCCCAAGAAGCAGAGGAATGGATCGAGAAGATCGAGCGTATGTTTGAGTTCCTGGAAACACCCGAGGAGCTGAGGGTGAAGTGTGCCTCCTTTATGTTGGAGGGTCCCAGCCGTAAATGGTGGGAGTCAGTGCTTCATGCTGGGAAGAATGAGCAGATGCGCTGGGGAGATTTCAAGGCTGTCTTCAATGAATAGCACTGCCCTGAGGTGTTGGCTTATGCCAGGTCTAGAGAGATCATGGATCTTGTTCAGGGAAATCTATCTGTGATGGAGTATTCCAACCATTTCACTGTGTTGGTTCGGTATGCTCCAGAAATTGTCTCTAATGAGCAAGCGAAGGCTCAGAGTTTTGAGAAAGGCTTGAGACCAGAGATATACTTCCAGGTGTTCTTGTTTAAGACGAGGACCTTTGCTGAGGTCGTTGATCGGGTGTGCATGGTGGAGATTGATAGAAAGGGCAGGGCTGGTTTCTATGGTTCTGTATCAGCAGTGGGAAGTGGAAGCTCCTCAGAGAAGAAAAGGAAGCGGGAGGATCATGTGAATAAATGAGGAGGCAGTTCAGGGAACTCTTCTAGGCAGTTGTCATCAGCGGCTTCTGATGCAAGACCGGTCGTGTGCCACCAGTGTGGGAAGACCAGGCACATCCGTCCAGCATGCCCCCATCCTCCGAAGACCTGTTTCCAGTGTGGAGGTATGGGACACGTGCAACGCTTTTGCAGGATAGCGCGTCCACTTCATAGTGGGGCAGGATCCATGGCCCCCAGAGGAGTGCCAACACAGTCTAAGCCGTCGAGGACTGGGGGATCTCGATTTGGCAGCCGTGGTGGTAGGGCTGGGTCATCTTCTGGGTAGAGCCAGTTCAGGGCACAGCCACAGACTAGCGGTCATCTTCAGGTAGAGACTGGACATCTCTATGCGGTGGATCATGCACCACTAGGGTCAGAGGCGGGACCGTCGACTGTTCGAGGTACGTTTTTGATTTCATCTTCTATAGCTGCTGCTCTTTTTGATACTGGTGCCTCTGTTTCATTCATTTCTGCCCATTTTGTGGACAATCTGAATCTGCCAACTGTTTTGATGTCATTCGCAATGGAGTTGGTGACACCGCTAGGAAAGAAGAAGGAGCAGGGTCTCAGGTGCCCATCATGTGCGCTTTCTGTTTCAGGGGTTGAGATGGAGTGGGACCTCTTGGTCTTAGATATAAACCTTTTTGATTTCATACTCGGGATGGATTGTCTAGTACACTTCCAGGCACACATAGATTTCTATAGATGGCGTGTGAGTTTCACGGCACCTGATGGGAGTCGTCCGGTTTTTCATGGAGAATGGGATCCTCGGTCAGGTCGCACAGGGCCTCCACTACAAGAGTTGGGAAGTGTTATCTTCCAGTTATCTTCACTTATGCTATAGGATGGTCTTTCCCCTGAAGGTTCACTACCTCATGTAGTGAATGAGTTTCTGGAGGTATTCCCAGATGATTTTTCAGGCTTTCCCCCAGAGCGGGATGTGGAGTTTTCAATTGATCTGGCACCGGGAACACAGCCGATATCTCTTCCCACTTATCGCATGGCCCCCACCGAGTTGAGGTAATTAAAGATACAGCTGGACGACTTAGAATACAAAGGATTCATTCGCCCGAGCGTCTCTCCTTGGGCCGCTCCTGTGTTGTTTGCAAAAAAGGCTAATGGATCCCTCTGGTTGTGCATTGACTACCGGAAGATGAATAAGGTAAAAATTAAAAACAAATACCCTTTACCCAGAATAGATGATTTGTTTGATCAGTTGAAGGGGGAAAAGTGGTTCTCAAAGACAGACCTGCATTCAGGGTATCATCAACTCAGGGTGAAGGAGTCAGATATCCCAAAGACAGCCTTCCGAAGCAGGTACGACAACTTTGAGTATTTGGTCATTCCCTTTGGATTGACAAATGCTCCAGCAGTCTTTATGGCACTTATGAATAGGGTTTTCCATCAATATCTCGATTCCTTTGTTGTGGTGTTCATGGACGACATTCTGGTATACTCTAGCTCTGAGGAGGAACACGAACATCACATGAGGGTCATTTTGGGTACATTACGGGATCACCGCCTCTATGAAATGTTGTCAAAGTGCAGTTTCTGGATCAGGGAGTTGAGATTTCTCAGGCATGTGATCTCAGAGAATGGAGTTTCAGTGGACCCTGATAAGATTAGTGCGGTTATTTCATGGGAGCAGCTGAAGAATGTGTTCGAGATTAGGAGTTTCCTTGGCCTGGCTGGTTATTATAGGTGATTCATTCGGGATTTCTCTCGTCTTGCTTCACCGATGACTACCCTCACCCGGAAAGGGGTAAAGTTTGTATGGGGTCCAGAATGTTAGGAATCATTCGAGGAGCTGAAGAGGCGATTGACTACTGCCCCCGTGCTGATTTTACCAGAGGCTGGAAAGGGATATGTGGTTTATTGTGATGCCTCAGGTATAGGTCTTGGGTTCGTGCTTATGCAGGATGATCACGTGGTGGCGTATGGATCTCGCCAACTACGGCCACAAGAAAAGAACTACCCAACCCATGACTTGGAGTTGGCAGCAGTGATGCATGCTTTGAAGACATGGCATCACTACCTCTTTGGGGAGAAGTTTGTGGTCTATTCTGATCACAAAAGCTTGGCTTATATCTTCTCACAAAAGGACCTCAACATGAGGCAGCATCGCTGGATCGAGTACTTACAGGGGTTTGATTTTGACATTGTCTATACCCCAGGTAAGGGTAATGTAGTGGCCGACGCCTTGAGCAGAAGGGTTCCAGTGCAGGATTTGAGGAAGTCACGTGATGAGTAGACATTGATGGGGATCTTTTCTCAGATGCATGTGGAGACCATGGAACATAGTGGAGGGGAATTCTTGGAGAGCATCCAATTGACTCCTTCTCTGTTGGAGTTGATTCAGTAGGAACAACCTAGTGATGAGCTTTGTCAGCGATTGAAGCAGTTTCTTCATGGTGGGAAGACATCCTCTGATTGGTCGTCGTCTCTTGAGGGCATCTTGTGCTTCAAGGGTCGTTCGGTAGTGACGTTATCTCTACAGAAGGTGGTGATGCAGGATAGCCACTAGTCTTAGTGGGCTATCCATCCGGGTGCCACTAAGATGTATTATGATGTTTGTCGGCAGTTTTGGTGGCCTGGTATGAGACGGGACATAGCAGACTTTGTGTCGAGATGCTACACATGCCAGCAGGTGAAAGCAGAACACCAAAGGCCCTCCAGTTTGCTCCAACCACTACCCATTCCTACCTGGAAGTGGGATGAGATTTCCATGGACTTCATTGTTGGATTACCTCGTACACCTCGAGCTAAGAATTCCATTTGGGTGGTGATTGATCGTCTAACCAAATCAGCCCACTTCATTCCGATAAAAGATACATCTAAAGTGGATGAGTTGGGCCATTTGTATCTTCAGGAGGTGGTGAGACTCCATGGTGTGCCATCAGCAGTTGTCTCAGATAGAGACCCTCATTCCACATCTCGATTCTGGGAAGGCCTTCAGAAGGCCTTGGGGTCCCAGATTAAGATGAGCACAACATACCATCTGCAGACGGATGGTCAGACAGAGCGGGCGAATCAGATTTTGGAGGACATTCTTCGTGTATATGTCCTAGACTTTGGAGGTTCTTGGGATACCCATGTGGGATTGGTTGAGTTTTCTTATAATAACAGTTACCAATCCTCGATTCGAATGGCTCCTTTTGAGGCGCTCTATGGTCGGCCTTGTTGGTCCCCCCTCTGTTGGGATGAGGTAGGTGAGACCTCACTACTGGGGCCGAGTATGGTGCAGGAGACATCTGAGAAGGTAAAATTAATCATGAAACGTTTATTGAAAGCTCAGAGTCTTCATAAATCATATGCTGACTGGAGGCATCAATACCTAGAGTTTTCTGTGGGTGACAGAGTATTCTTGAAGGTGGCCCCTCGTTTAGGCCATCGTAGATTGGGGAAGCAAGGTAAGATGAGTCTGCGGTACGTCGGGCCATTTGATATCATCGAACATATTGGAAAGGTGGCATACAGGTTGGCCTTACCTTCTAATTTGACGTCCATCCATGATGTCTTCCGTGTTTCTCAGTTGAAGAAATACTACCCGGATCTGTCCCATGTGTTGAGTTGGGAAGAACTGGAGATAGAGCCTGACTTGTCTATTGTTGAGAGGCCAGTGAAAATAGTGGACTCCCAAGAGAAGATACTTCGAGGGATGTCTATTCCATTAGTCCGGGTTCTATGGCAGCATGGAAATGATACACATGAGACATGGGAGCGAAAGTCGTGGGTCGAGGAAGAGTACCCGTTCTTGTTTTCCAATCAAGCCTCATGTTGACTTTCCGGGGCGGAAAGTCGTTCATGGGGGAAAGAATTGTCACATACATGAAATATTTAGAGGTATTTTTCATTTAATTTACATCCTTGATTTGTTTTGGTGGTTTTTCATGCATTTTTAAAGGAAATAGTGGGTTTCCAAAATTTGGGCCAACCTAAGAGCCCATTTCCAGTTTTAAAAGTATATTTTTTTTCTTTAATAACTCCTTCGTTTTTCAACATTTTTCAACCATTAAACTTCCAAAATGACCTTCATTTAAATATTAAAACCAAAAAATAATTTTGGGCCCCTTAAAAATTCATTAGAATCATGGAATTGGGTGATACAATTAGGTATTGGGCCAACCCGAAAGCCCATTTCCAGTTTTAAAATTGTTTTGTAATTCTTTCATAAAATATATATTTATTATCCTTTTTCGGTTATTCCACCTCTTACACATTCCCATCGAACCCAGACACACCCCCATCTTCGTTTTCTCCTCTTTGGAGCTCATATTGATCGAGAGTTAGGGACGAACCTTTGAAGATCCAAAAAACGTCCAGATTTCTCAAGTAAGTTGTTTCTCTTCCTTATTCCTCCCTTCTTCTTAGGGTTTCTTCCTTTTTTATTGAATCCCCAAATTTCCAAGAAAATGGGGTTTCGTACCTAGGGTTTTAGTTTTGAGTTTCTTGGTCCAATCCTCTGGTTTTAGGTTCAATCTTACTCCTTTGTGGTGCGGCGGAGGTGCGGTTGAAGTGACGCACAAGGATTTGGGGGTTTTGACTCTTTTGGTAGGTGATTTCATATGTAGGTATTTTATAATGAGTTGGCTTTCTGTATTTAGGTTTCCATAATGTTCATCATTCAGTATTTGTATTTCAAAAATTGATTTGGGTAGCATTTTAAAAGTGGTAGATTTTTAAGTGCCAATCTTGTGTGAAAATGGGTGTTTTACATGTGTAACCCATATTGTGCCTCTTGGTGTTGTTTTATAATTCAGGGATTGGATTTATAATAATTTTTTGATGCTGAAATTTATGTTTTGGTATAATATTGGTCTCCATTTGGTTTTAAATATGGGATTATAGATGAATTTAATGTGCAACATTTGATTAATTTTCTTGAAATTGTTTTATTGAAATTATAAATGGTTTATTGAGTTATGCAAAAGGTAAAAGGAAGGTGTAGATACTATTTTGAATGTGTGTGACCAGAACTGATATTTATATGTGAATATTTGTTTTGGTAGCATGTGTTGACTATTTGAGAACAATACGGGAAACCCGGGTATCTAGGTGGGCTAACGTGTACTAGTATGCTTGTGAATGGAGGGGTTTTGACCATGGTTCACTTAGCATGTCTGACATGGATAACACTAAAAAAACTATAATGGAGATGATTGGAGACCACTAGGTTATGGGTATGCTCCCTACTAGTGGCTCGTGCACGAGAACGAATTTCGTTATGGTTACTTTCACCGAGGTACGAGGTACTTGGGGCTCACAACAAACTAGTACCTAGGGGGGTTCCTACGCTTGGTGCCCGTGGCCTTTTTGGAATTTAAAATTTCTTTATGGTATTTTGGGATGTGAAAACCAGAATCTTGAATGTTTTATTCAATTTCACTGATTCTTTGTAGTTATCCCCATTGAAAGTTATTTTCTTTTCAAAGTTGCACTTTTAGAAATAAATGCCACTATTATCTATTTATAACTCTTGCAAGACTTTTATTTTACAATGCCTATCACTTGAAATCCTTGGGTGATATCCTATTGGGCTTATTCTTATACCCTACTTACACCTTTGGGTGTAAGTAGACTTGATCATGTTTGACACAGGCAAAGGAAAAGCCTTGGGCGATGGCGGTTCGGGTTTCTAGTTTCTCTCGATGGTGCGGTGTTGTGGAGACGGCTTGTGGGTGATGACCCCTTGTCGTGTGGAGTCTCATGGGCTGTTTGCTGCAACTTTTATGTACGTTTGGACCTCTTGTGTCTTGTTTAAACTCATATACTAAGTTCTTAATTTTTATTAATTCTTGTTTGGTATAATTTTTCAGATTTGGTTTGTTGTTTGTTTTTGGTTTTCTTATGAACCCAAACTCGGGTAAATCGTTCCCAAATGAATTTTTATGATACCCGGGCACTTGTTCCAGCCCGTGGGGATGGGGAACGCCCTTCGGGTCTTGCCATGATCCGGGTTTGGTGCTGGTTTGATGGAGACTAGATTCGGTTCGTGACATTTACAAACCATTTTGAGCATTAATTTTGGTGACCTTCTTTGACATGGAAATTTTCTTTCCCTCCTTGTTATAAAATTCTACATCAATGTATTGAAATTCACATGTTTTGAATGGGGCCTTCTCACCATACAATGTACTAATTTGACCATTGAAGCAATATTTGATAAATTGATGGTATGACGATGGTACGACTACATGTTGAAGTAACCAAGGTCTTCCAAGAAAAATGTTGAAGGTGGTGTCCTCACAAACAACCATGAAATCTGAATTAGACACAAGGTCTCCAAATTGAATTTTGAGTTTAATATCACCCATAGGTTCTTGTTCGTTCATATCATATCTTTGAAACATCAATGTAGAAAGAGATAAATCGGATTTGGTGAGGCCCAATCGCTGATGTGTACGAATAGGAATAAAGTTGACTCTTGAGACATTATCAATCAAAGATTGTCATATGTCTATATCATTGTCTTTTCCAGATAGATATAAAGGTCAGATATTTCCATGTACAACATCATATTCCTCTTCAGCTGAAAAAGATATCACTGCATGGCATTCTGCAGGATCATTCCCTATACGGTAGACCTCAGCCGCAACAATTTCTGTTTCAAATTATTGAGGACATGAAAAAGACTCTGTAAATGCCTCTAGAATATCTTTTGATAGATTAAAGGCATCCATAATTGATAACATGGCCAGTACATGGGACAGATATTTCAAAAAATCATACATTTGGTCCAATTTTCTTTGTTTCCCATCATGAAAATGTGGTTTTACAGGTGCCTTGGAAGTTGATGCATTGGCAGTAGATGCATCTCATATTAGGGTAGGAGTTGGAAACACTCCTAGATTTAGTATATTTGACTAAATAGGTCTATCTATTAGTTGATAGGAATAAGGTGTAACCTATAACTGGTCCTCCAAAATAACTATGTCAGGACAGAATCTTCCATGCGTGGCAGAACTCTCTTGTTCCTGTCGATCCGACTGAAAATCATTTCCATGAGTTTCTACCACATATACAGTTCTAGCAGGGGTAGTATTGAAATAGTGGATTCTGGAATACCCATGCCTTCCCCTATATCCTATACCTCTGTCTCTTACTCTAATTACTCTATTAAATACAGTGATCTTAGGCTCATCATAATCGAAACTATTAATGGAATAGGGATCCGTTATTAATCATGTTAATAGAAGAAAAAATCAATTCTTCATCTGATGAAGATTCTACCAGATAAACTAGTTCAGGTTGTGTCGTTTGGTGGGGTGGTTCCTGTGCTTTTGAATCAGATGGCATAAAATCTTCCAGAGTCAAAGACAACTTTGTCTTTGACATGATCTCATCTTCTTCTGACTTCTCTTCTTTCTTCAAATTATGCAGCTTTACTGGGGATTTTCTTTCTGATGAAGGTAGTTTTACTATGGAAGAAATACTAGAAGACATAATTGGTTGATTCAATTGCATTCTTTAAATGGTATGAGTTTAGTTGATTATTTTCATGACTATCCAATCATCATATTTTTGTGAATTTTTACTTTTGACTTCGTGCCACTCGCCTTCTTCCTCTAGATCAGTAGCAGTAACACATTCTACCTAGGAAGAAGAACCTTTTAGTTTTACATGTCTAGATTCCACCATCTTTTTTATGAGGAAATTAAAGACAAAACACTATTGATTGGGATTCCCAAAAATTTAATGAAATGGAAAATAGTTGGGGAGGTCTTCATCACCTTCTTTGATTGGCCTTTTGGTCCTTGGCATCTGAACTAGATTGTTTTAAAGAGACGAGATGAAGTAACCCGGAACATGTTCATTCCAGAAAGAATAAACATTGTTTTTTAAATCCTAAAACTATTTCCACCTTTTATATCTATGATCATATTGATTAGGTGGCCATTGTTGTTGATACTCAGGAGGTGGAGCCCTTCGATATCATGATGGTTTTGAAGTAGAAGCAGGTAGAGGTTCTTGTTAAATTGTAACTGTAGCATCTTCTACCTTTATTATTCTCCTTCCTGGAACTGATTTAATTACATGAGTTTTAGACTTAGTCTATATAAGTTAGTCTTATATCTGCAGAGCGATTGAAGAATGGTCTCAAAACCCTCCTTTTTATTTCACATGGATCAATTGTGTGCATAATTCATCATGCCGATTTTCCAAATATATTGACAGAAATTCTTTTTGAGGGAGTTCTAAACATACGAAATATGTTAATCCCTTCCAATGAGTAATGAAATCTGAAACACTTTCATTTTCCCTTTGCTTAAAATTGGTAATATCAAAACGGTTGTCTTTGTTAATGTTGAGATAAATTGAAGAATGGATTTGTGATGAAGATCTTCCCACCTAGTAATTGACTGAGATTGCAAACTTGTGTACCAGACAAAAGAATTTCCTTGTAATGAATACACAAAGCCCCTAATCTTAACTACTTATTATTGTTGATGAGTTCCCATCATAGGATCCCAATGAGAAACAAAATGCGTTAAGTGTTGTTCTGGATCTCCCGAACCATTAAAAATATGGAATATAGTACTCGAAAAATTTGATAGGGGAGGAATTGCATCCACCAATTAGGGGTAAGGTCTCTTCTCTAGTTGAACTATTGGACGTCATTCCTCTATAGCTTCCAAATGAGCTATTAAAGTCTTAATGGTAGTCATTACTGTTTGAGAAACATCTGTTTGAGCTGGATTCTTTGTAGGTGCAATAACATGAGTTTGGATGGGTGTGGCGACTGGTACTATCACTAATGGTAGTATTGTCGGTTGTTGTCGCATATAATCCATAGGATTGGACCAGTGAGTGTGTACATGTAAAGGGGGATATTATTGATCCAACCCAACAGTTGAAACAAATTCCCTTGATAGATTAACTCTCACATGCTTATGAGGAAGACTACCATGATGTAGTTCTGCATTTAGCCTCCTTAACTCCTTCATTTCTTCTTCTTAATGTGCGAACCTTTCATCTAATGATAGTGATTGTCCTTCTCCAAAGGTTTTATGGAATGTAACATGACTTTTTTTCTTTCCCCTTATTGAACGACATTCGGAGAGGGGGAAGTTGGCTATTGGAAGGAATATCTAGATTTTGAGTAAGCCTTTGATTTCAGGTACACACACTTTTTTCATTTGTTTCTGTGTATACAGTCTCTTGAACATGAACTTATTCATCTAATTCCTTTGAGTGAACCTCACATTCTGGGGGATTAGTGAAAAATTCATTGATGAAATTTATCGATGCATAATGCACTGTAGCCCTTCATTCAGTGTTTATGTGATATTGCCTTCTTCCATGTCCTTTTTGAGACATTGCCTCTTGTTTGGTTGATCCCTCTGGAATTTCATTATGAACTGTAATTTTTACGGAATTACATGATATGTCGGATCTGTTTTCCCATTGTGGCTTGTTCCCTAATCAAGAGAATACTGACATTCGTTATAGAAGAGATTGAGAATTTGAAAAAGTTCCCAGTCCAGTGGACTAGGACTGTTTCTATTTTTCCTGGTCAACTCCTCAAATCATGTCTATTGGTCTGAAGGTTGGATTAAAAGAGTCCCTAGCCTGGAAAGATGTGGGGGATGTTGAGCTACTACATCTGAATATTTCTTAAAATCACTCCTAATTTTGAGGATTTTGGTCCATAAATTTGCCGAATGCATCATCCGACATCCACTCAAATACCCTGGCTTAGATGACCTTGGTATTATTTCAGACACCTTTTTCACCTTATGATGCACATTCTCTAAACGAGAAGCGTCTTGGATATTCTTATTTTCTCGATAAAAGAGTAATTCGACAAATTGTTCCTTTTATACCTGACTTTTGGAAGAACTAGTTGACGCCTATTCTTGAACAAGCTTTTGATTACACAAACAACCAGTTAGATGTGGCCAACTGTGGGGAATAAAATATCATGGGAACACTTTTGGTGGGCTTTATTTAATGTAAATCATAGTGAAATGCAATGCTCCAAGAACACCACATCCACTGATATGAATACCAGATGGGGCATTGGTAAATAACCGGAGGAACATTTTTAATGTGCCAAGGTATGCATGCTAAAGGGTTCTATTCTGCTTTTCAACCAATAGATTTCGGGAAACTAAGAGAGATGACAAGTCAATTTTTCATTGCAACCCTTATATTACCTTCACATGATTTTGATATTCACCATAAGGTAATATTTTCTCTTTCATGTGACAAAGAGTTTTCCACATGTTGAGACGAAAATCGTGAATACAATCCTCTGTCAACATCTCTGGAATATCATACTGAGAGTCACCCAAAGGCCAACATATGACTGGTATTTCACCTTTCTTAAATTTTCTTCTCATATTCAGTACATATCCTTTTTCATTTAATGAATATTATTCTAGGTGATTGGACTAATGATGATGCTTCTTTGTTGCTTCATCGGATTCAACCAGATTGGTTGAGAATTCATTTGTCAAATTTTTAGATGAATGACCCAGGGGTGGTTCGGAGAATGACCTACACTATGATATATCTTTTGATTGAGAATATATTTCACCTGATATTGGTAAGACATCAGACATGACTGGCTTTGAATTTGAATTTTTATGATGATAAGAGGGATTTCTCATTACTTCATTGTCCACTGATAAATTTTCCAAGCAATGAAAATTACTACTATGGAGAGGACTTTCACAGATAAAGTATTCATCATGGGGAGGAACACCATGGTGGATTTCTACAAAAGATGAAACCTTTTTCTCCTTGGTCTTCTAGCCACACAGAGGGTTATCATGGCTCTTATCTGAAGATGATGCTTCGAGATTGACCGAATTGTCCTGAAGCAAGCCTTCATGAGGATTTTTCTGATGAATACCATATGAATTATTGTTGTTATTTCCAAAATTTGGAAATGAGAGAGTAATATCTCGAGTTGAAACAGATATTTGTCTGAGGACATCAAGAACTCCAACACTGAGAAAATCCTTATAGCAGATTGGATCCTGATTTTTTAACTACGCTGGATGGGTCTTTTTATTGGACACATTTTTATTCACATTTGAAACCACTTTTTGAAGAATGTGGTTATTATGGTCATGTGTATGTGCATGCTCAAGAGAAATGGTCGGGTCAGGCTGACTATCTCCATTTAAATTGGGTGTATGTTCCAAACTTGATTGTCCGTATGACATGTGGGAGTATGCCCCATGGACCTCTTAAACTGTAACAGAGGTGTGTATCTACTCCGGGGTGACATGTTGATGAGTAAATCCACTGATAGTGGTAGATTTATGTTTATTTCCCTATGATGTTGCTGAAGATGATATAATATTCTGACAGGTATCTAGAATATGGGTAGGGATTTTCTTCTTCTGTTTCCCCATTGTCATAATATGCTTGGTGAATTCAGCTTCCAGAATAGGAATATACGTCCATTATATGTTTCCAGTAGGTGTGTGTTCCTAATCCATCCCTTCTTTTCTTATCTGCAAATTCTGACAGTTCTCATGTGTGGGGGGCAGAGAGTTTCGTATGCCTCTTATTTGTCAATGGAGATTTCCAATTGACATCTCTGGGTGCTACAAAACAAGACTGTTGGTTAGCTTGATGAATGGAATGTGTATGTGACTGATTATTGATCTCCATTGAGTATGATTGATGAACATCCTTCAATACTGGCAGATGAGTCTGGTGACAGAATTGATAAATGTAAGCAGGATCATGAGCCTGTTTATAGGTGGTCACCACAATTGGTAGGTGGGAATTATTGGATGCAGTCAGACGAGCGTTCAGACTGGCTGATGATTTATAAATAAGTGTATGTGCCTTCCTATACTACTCTGTCAGAATTTCCTGGTGGGATTTGTTTGTTACTACCAGACGAGTTAGCTGGGTAGTGAAATTAGGACGAAAGGGTTTATATGCATGTTCTTTGTTTTCCATCAAGTTAGGTTGATGGACTTCTACAAATGGGGAAGAGGTAAGAAATTTCTCCATGTTGTCTGAATTTTTCCTTTGACAGTTTTCCTTGTGTGCTCGGGTAAGAGGAACCTGAGCTGGATGCCTAGAGGCGATACCCTCATCATGTTGAGGGTGCACTACTGCACGAGTCTGGTGACAATTGTTGGTGGGATTCCTCAATAAGGACTACTTTATTTTTGAACTGAGGCATTCAGTGACCTCTTTAGTCACCTACCTGTTATATGGGGGGGAATAGTTGTTGAATTCTAGGGATAAGGACCCGAAATGGTTGTAAATTGTGGTTGGAACCACCTATTTCTTGACCACTGTTCATCTCTGTCTAGACAACCTGGGTGAGTTGTTAACTTTGAGGTCTTGTCGAGCGGCCTCCATAGTCGGGATGATACCATGTTGAATATATTTTTTTCACTAATGCATTTGAGACCTAGTATTGAAGACGTTATGTTGGTGATGTCATCCTTAGAGAGGATGAGGATCCTTCCAGAGAAGTGGTCGAGGCATTCATAGGTGTGAACATTAAAGAATACATTGTGTGTTGTAGAGATATCTTGAAAGAAGAGTGCATGGTTGATATAGCAGACATAATGAAGATAAGTCTGGCCAGACTAAAACTTTTGGATGATCACGTATTTTATTGATTTCTTTGTTGTCCATCATATTGATTTTAATAGGGGCCTAAAAAATAATTAAAAAAATCATTTAACTTGGTTATGGATTCACGTCAGGATCACTATTTTTTGTTTCTTCTGGAAATGGGGATAAATTTGTTTTCTTAATGTTCAAACATTCCAATTGGTTTCTAACAGGTTTATTCATAGAACCGGAAACACCTAATGATTCTATATCCATTTAGAAATACTTTCCAAATGTAGGTTCTCATTAGTTATAGACTGATGAGGCTTAAGAATTTTCATTGGTCAAGAGTATGGGAGGTCATTCCCATCACACCTTTTTCGGGAGAATTATTGCATACTTCTGCGCTCTCTTGTAAATTTATGTTATGTTCACTAATCCTTATTAATTCACCACGCATAAAAATATGATTTCCTTTATATTTGGAAATCAATGATTTATATGTATGTGGTTTAGGGAATAAATTATATGTATTTTAGGTTCCTCATCGATGGAGAATCATCCGTATTTTTTAGAGATTCTTATTCAATGTTATCCTTCAATACATTATATAGAAATCTCTTGGTCATTATGATGACCATACTGGGTTTAAATCCACTAAGTGGGGCACTTTTAGTTTAGTTTCATTCAGAAATATAGGGATTATTTTAGTGTTGGGATCGTACCCTTAGATGGACTACCTATGTATCCTCTTTAAAAAAAGAAATTAGAACCCACATAGTTTGATAGGAAGGATATAGTTTAACATCATAGGAGAAGGAAAAAGAATTAATGATTGTTGGGATTGAACCTTGGAAATAATTCATACGTACTCTACTTTTAAGGCAGAGATCAAAGTCCACATAGTTCAGGTGAAGAAATATAGGACTTATGCATGGTTAATGGCCCAAAAAGAGATGTAGTGATTACTTTTACACTCTAAGCTCACGTGAGTCATGCTGGGTGTGAGAATCAATAGGTAACAGTTAACCTGGAAATTATTCCACAAAATATTCAGTAACAAGAAATGATGTGGAGATCACAAATATATGACTATAGAAGTAGATGAAAACTAGGATTTACTTCAAAAAAAAGCATAGGAGCAGGTTCCATAAAAGTATTAGTATTTTATGGAGATTTGGAGTTTTAACCTGGAGAATATTCCTAAGAAGGAGGCCAAATTAAAAAGGGAATTATCATTGGGGATAATTCCTAAGAATGATGCCCAAACCAAAATAAATTAAGATTGGGGCTTACTCCTGAGAAGGAGGCCCAAATTTAAAAGGGGACTTATGACATGGGGTTTACTCCTAAGAAGGAAGCCTAGGTTAAAAAAAATTCTAACTAGGGATTACTTAAGAAGAGGAGGACCATGTTAAGGGAACTTGTGATTGTGGATTACACCTGAGAAGGAGGCCCAGGGTAAGGGAACATTTGACTAAGGCTTACTCATGAGAAGAGGCCCAGTATAAGGGAACTTGGGACTGGGGATTACTCTAGAGAAGGAGGCCCAGGTTAAGTGAACTTCTGACTGGGGATTACTCTTGAGAAAGAGGCCCATGTTAAGGGAACGTGATATTGAAGCTTACTCCTTATAAGGAGGCCCATGTTAAGGGATCTTGTGACTGGGGCTTTACAACGACCCATACTTTACATACATTGTTAATACTTCAAAATTTAAGCACACTTATTACAACATATGACAAAACCACAAAGGACCGTATAGGTATAGTGTCTTTAGAAACTGGGAAACATAAACAACTGGTTCATAAATCTTCTACAGTGTCTCCCATTTATTTCATCATATCTAGGGTCCCATTTAGCATATTCTACTGAATATCCATCTTCCTGACCTGGGGAAAAGAAAACATAAAAGGGTGAGCTCAAATGCTCAGCAAGGGAAAATAAAGGAAATAAAAATCATATCATATCTTTTTGAAAATCATAACCTGCAAAGAAGATCATAATATCTTAACATGGAATAAATCATAGAAGTGAAAATGAGATCCCCATAATCATAACATGAAACTTTAAACTTTGTGGCATGCACACATAATCATGGAAAATCATTTCTTGTTAGTCATGACTCATTCCCAAGACTATCTTAGTGGACAAAGTCCCTTTCTGAACCGAGTCACCCTCGTTCCAGTCCTGTTTCACTGAACCGGTATAACCTACCATTCCAGCCATGTCTATCTCATGAGATATAAAATCTTTACCCAATGCATTGGAGGGAGATATAGGTCCCACCCATCTTATAATTAATCCTTTCTTATGTGTGCCACATAATCATAAACCATACATCATAGCGTAACCCATGTAATAAAAATGGGATTCTTAAACAACATGACATCATAAAACAATTCATATAAGATAAAGGAATTCATAAAAATGTTTCCATCACAAAATAATCAAATCCATGTAATAATAGTGATAAAAACAGAACCCTTTTATTATCTTAGATGGAAAATAATTTTGATAAAATACTTGAACTCCATTCTTGAGGAAAATATCCTTTCTACTTTAAAAACATTTTTCCTTTCATAACATGTCATACGACTTTAAAATAAAAGAATTTGATTAAAAATAAACTTTAAAACTTGTAAAGGAAGCTTCTTTGAAATAATGTTTTAAAAATCCATTCATGCCGTATAAGTTAAAAAAACATTCTTCGTACTTTTGTCGGAAAAGTCAAAAAGTACCTCGTACGACAAATGATTCCTTTCATACATATTACTAAAAACTCACCGAAGGGTGAAAATGGATTTAAACAATTGTAGGTGGATGGAAATAATATTACATTTTGAAGAAACATGGATGTGGATGATAAAATACACCCCATTAAATACTTATGAATAAACAATCTCGGATAAAAATGAGATTGTGATATTTCCCTTACCTTAGGTCCAATTTTCTTTGTACGTGTCTGAAGCTCCAGTATAATGGTTTAAATAATGTTATTGACTTATTCCAGAATCATACATATTGATATGATATCATATATGGTCATATTCTTAGCTTCTTGATAGTAATATTTCATTGTTACTTGTTACTCGGGTCTTTATTGCCTTTTGTTCTTATGCATGTTTTGCCGAATACATTCTTATTATTCTTTTAAGGTTATAGATACCTTATATCCAGAATTGTTTTAGTGTAACATATATCATATTTATTCATTCAATTCATTTATATAATTACTATGTAATGATGATCATGTAGAACGAGTCGCATCACATCGTGGAGACGGTATTCCGTACGTACGCACGAGTGATGATATCGTTCCTATGATCGTGGAACTGTATTGGAGTATATATATATTATTTCAGTATCAATATTACTTTATAATAATCATAAATAGTTACTCATTACACCATTATACCAATCCTTGTAAAGTGATGGTGGAAAATAGATTACACCACGGTGTGGAGACGGTATTCCGTACGTACGCACGCGCGGTGATTTCATTTTTCCATAGGATGGATAGAAGGTGAATTAGGGTTGTTTCATATTTATAATAACATATCAGTATGTAAGTAATACTGATGTTATTACTTTATCATGATACAACTAAAGAAGAAGAAGTTGAAGAAGAAAGAAATTGAAAAGATCGGTAATGGATATTACCTCTTCTTTGGAACGCCTCTTTGAATTCTCCACTTAGGGAACTAAGATTGGTCATTGAAGAAGACCAGGACCTCTCGGATTATTATAGGGAAGTGTAGATGATAAAATGGCAGGGGTTGGCCGATCTTGAGTGCTCAAATTGGTGTGAGGAGGAGGGGGAGGAGGTGCCCTTTTATAAGGGAGGAGAGGGGCACCTTAGGAATATCTCAAAATATTATTTTATATTAAAGTAAAAAATCGGTTTATAATGGTTCCAAAGGGTCTTATTTCGAAGTTAATGTGGGGATGGGTCGAAATCCTATCAACCAATAGGATTTAGACATGTTTATGGTATTATTTTAACCTTATCAATTAGATTTAACTCTAAGTTAAATAATTTAACTTTTACCATGTCTTTTTGTTTTCTTTCACTATATGGTTAATACACTTACTATAACATGCCAAAAGAACCCCAAATTGTCTATTATTAATATATATATACTTATCTAAGTCATTTGGCCGAACCTTAGATTTTTAGGAATAAAATAACTATTTATAATATAATATTTGAATTAAAAACTATTTTGTGTCAATTTTGACACTATTTGATATATGATTTTTGTGAAATTCATAACAGAATTATATGTTCGAAAAATTTTGATTAAATCAACACTAATATATCATAGTAACCTAGAAAATTAGTGTAAGTCATAAAAAGTCTCAAATTACATTTATTTTGGTGTTTATAACATCAATTATGTTAATATTTCATTAATAAGATAATTACTGCATCATCATTGTGTCATAAATAAATTAACATATTTAATGTCTAAAAATTACAAATAAAATACCATTATGTAGGAAATCTTTTTATCTTTATAATGAATATTTATAGTCGAATTTATTTTATGTATAACCCCATATTAAAAATGATTTACTTATTAAACTTTGATTTTAACTATTTTAACTCTTCTTTAAATAAATTAATAATAAATGTCCTAATCTAATCCAAGTGGGCCTAAATGGTCATATTTTATTCCTAAGTTTGTTTTTGGTCGCATTAAACTTTTCCAATAGAATTAGGAAATGTGTTAGGGAAATATTAATATCATATTTACCCTTAGTTACCCTATTTTCTATTAACCGCGGTAAAAAAAATAAAAAGTTACTATTAACCAAAAAATTATTTTTATCTCATTGAACCACATTTTACTTACTGATATCAACCGTGTCTGTCGGATTTTCGAAATTCCATTCACAGAAGCGGTCAAATTATGTTTTATGCAAAATTCAGTTTTTAACCTACCACTTAGTGGTTTCACTATTCATCAAAAATTGAAAGTTTTCAGAAAAATACCAAAATTTCACCCTAGGCTAATTTCGATATTCTGAGTCCAAAAATGAAGTCCATTTTGAAAAATAACATTTATAAAATTTCAAAAATTGGTTATTAATATTCATAACGGCTATTTTTAATAGCATATTGTTGTTTAGTGAAACTCGGTATTGCGTACGACGCAAGCTATCAAGGAAGGTCACGATTGCGTGTAAAGAAAGCCAAGCAAGTGTTGTGTAGAAAAAGATTCCTTTGATGATTTATATAAGATAAAAGTCTCGGGTGTTACATTCTACCCCCCTTAAAAAGAATTTCGCCCTCGAAATTCATCACTTTGTAACAAACAGATGAGGATAATTCTCCCTCATCATATCCTCAAGCTCCCATGTAGCTTCTTCAAGTTGGTGGTTCCTCCATAAAACTTTCACCAATCGAGTGTTCTTGTTTCGTAGGACTTTTTCGCTACGATCCAGAATCTCTATCGGCTGTTCTTCATAAGAAAGATCTTTCTCCAGCGGTACAACTTCTGAGCTGAGTACATGTGAAGGATCTGGTATGTACTTTCTCAGGAGAGATACATGGAACACATCGTGAACTTGAGAGAGATTCGGTGGAAGCGCCAATCTGTAAGCTACCTTCCCAACACGATCCAGTATTTCGAAAGGACCGATATATCTAGGGCACAACTTCCCCTTCTTTCCAAATCACATAACCCTCTTCCATGGAGATATTCGTAAGAACACTTTATCACCCACTTCAAACTCTAGGTCTTTTCTTCGGTTGTCGGCATAACTTTTCTGTCGACTCTGAGCTGCTCTTATGTGTTGTTGAATAGATCTGACCTTTTCTGACATTTCATCAACGAGATCAGGTCCTAATAGCTTTCTTTCCCCAATTTCATCCCAATAAGTTGGAGTCCTGCATTTCTTTCCATAGAGAGATTCATAAGGATCCATCTGAATACTGGAGTGAAAGCTATTATTATAAGAAAATTCCACCAAATGTAGGTGTTGATCCCAACCTCCTTTGAAATCCATAGAGAAAGATCTCAACATATCTTCTAGGGTTTGAATTGTTCTCTCAGACTGACCGTCTGTCTGGGGATGATAAGCAGTGCTGAAACTCAACTCTGTATCCAGAGTATGCTAAAGACTTCGCCAGAACGTCGAGGTAAATCTCGGATCCCGATCAGATATAATAAAAAGTGGTACTCCATGCAATCTTACCACTTCCTTTACATATATCCTGGCAAGCTGATCTAGAGAGAAATCCTCTATAATAGGAATGAAGTGTGCAGACTTTGTAAGACGATCAACTATGACCCAGATAGCATTATTGCCTTTGGATGTTTTAGGAAGTCCTGTGACAAAGTCCATAGTGATTTTTTCCCATTTGCATTCGGGTATGGGTAATGGTTGTAACATCCCCTTAGACTTCTGTCTCTTAGCTTTAACTTGTTGACAAAACAAGCATCGAGAGACACATTCAGAAACATCTCTTTTCATGACATCCCACCAGAAGTACTCTTTCAGGTCTCTATACATCTTCGTGCTTCCAGGATGAATAGAGAATGAAGAACTATGAGCCTCATCCAGCAGCTCCTTCTTTAATTCGGGGATGGAAGGAACACAAACCCGATTCCTGAACTTTATTATCCCATCACAATCAAGGTAAAATTCAGGAACATTTCTCACCTTCTTTTGTAACTCGACATCTTCTTTCTGTGCCTATTTAATATTCACATGTATATATGGTTGAACATTCATTTGAGAAAGATAAGATTTTTCCCCTTCAATTATAATTCCAATATCCATCCTTTGTAAATCCATAAATATTGGATATTTTGTGATCCTCATCATGGATAAACTAGCATGGTCTTGTCGACTTAATACATCTGCCACCTTGTTTGATTTCCCAGGGTGGTAATGGATTGAGCAGTCATAATCCTTAATCAGCTCCAACCATCTTCTTTTGTGCATATTCACCTCCTTTTGTGTGAAAATATACTTTAAACTTTTATGATCAATATAAATATCACACCTTTCACCATAAAGGCAATGCCTCCAAATATTTAATGCAAAGATTACCGTAGCCAACTCCAAATCATGTGTTGGGTAATTTTGCTCATGGATTTTCAACTGTCGTGAGGCATAAGCTATCACCATATCATTTTTCATAAGAACACACCCCAATCCCTTCTTGGATGCATCACTGTAGATCACAAACCTTTCTACACTACAAGGCAATGTGAGCACAGGGGCACTGGATAACCTTCTTTTCAACTCCTTGAAATTCTCTTCACATTCCTCTGTCCAAACAAACTTAACTCCTTTCCGAGTCAACTTGGTGAGTGGATTAGATAATCGTGAAAAATCTTTTACAAAACGTCGATAATATCCAGCCAAACCAAGAAAACTTCGAATCTCAGTTACTGTTGTTGATCTCGACCATCTTTCGATAACCTCTGTTTTTGCTGGATCCACAGATATCCCCTCTTTTGAGATTATCTGACCCAAAAATGCAACTTTTTGAAGCCAAAATTCACACTTGGTAAATTTGGCATAAAGCTTCTCCTTTCTCAGGGTCTTCAATATAATTCTCAAGTGATCTTCATTCTCTTCCTTGCTCTTTGAATAGACAAGAATATCGTCTATAAAGACTACCACAAATTGATCAAGATAGTCTCTAAAGACTCTATTCATTAGTTCCATGAAGATAGCAGGGGCATTAGTAAGACCAAATGGCATCACTATAAATTCATAGTGTCCATACCTTGTACGGAAAGCCGTCTTTGGTATATCCTCCCTTTTGACCCTTAATTGATGATACCCTGAACGAAGATCAATCTTGGAAAAGTATTGAGCTCCGCGTAGTTGGTCAAATAAGTCATCAATGCGTGGGAGAGGATTTTTGTTCTTGATAGTGATCTTGTTAAGTTCTCGATAATCAATGCAGAGTCTCATTGATCCATCTTTCTTCTTAACAAATAGAACAGGTGCTCCCCAAGGTGACACACTAGGGCGTATGAATCCCTTATCAAGATTCTCTTGGCGTTGCTTCTTCAATTCCTGCAACTCAGTTGGGGACATTCTATATGGTGTCTTTGAAATAGTAAAAGCACCCGGTACGAGTTCTATTGAAAACTCAACTTCACGATTTGGTGGAAGACCCGGTAATTCCTCCGGAAAGACATCATCAAACTCCCATACTATGGGCATATTCTTAATCGTGAGTTTATCACCAACCATTTGAGATAAATAACCTTCATTTAGTGGAATCAATACCCATAAGAGGGAAGAAATTTCCACTAGAAGGTTATGTTCATCCTTGCATTGATATACGATCGTAGATTGATCTGGAATATGAAATGTGACTTCCCTTCTTTGGCAATTGATATGAGCTCCATGTAGAGAAAGCCAATCCATGCCAAGAATCACATCAAATTCCACTAAAGGAAGGATCACAAGATTTGCAGGAAGCACTTTCCCACAAACTTCTATCAGAGAAGAATTATAAACTTTTGATGCGACTGTTGTGCCATTAGGTGTTGTCACAGCAAACTAAACATCTAATTGTTGAGGTAGTACGGTGATACCCTTAGAAAATTCTTTAGAAATAAAAGATTGGGTGGATCTAGAATCAAATAAAACATTTTCTACTTTAGAGTGGATGGTAAGTGTACCTTTCACCACTTCGTTATCGTACTCCACATCGCTGATAGAAATTGCATGTGACTTTCCTTTGTCTTTAGCCTTAAGATTTTGTTGACGTCGACCATCATCATCAACCCTTGGATTTGGGAATTTATTGGCATAATGCCGCATCTCCTTGCACTTGAAACATGAAGTGTAGTAGGTTTATTCTGTGTATCCCTTCCTTTGTTTGCGTCATTAGACATCTTCTTCCCATTATCACGACATTCAAATGCCCGATGACCTTCCTTTACACATTTAAAACATTTACTTGTCCCTTTAAGACAACTCCCTCCATGTTTCTTTCCACACTTTGAGCATAAGGAAAAGCTCATCTTCTTTTCCGTGTGCTCTTTAGATTTTTCTTTGAATTCCATCTTCCTCTTCTTATCAAACCCATGTGACTTATGGGTTATTCCAATCTCCATCTCGACTTTGAGAGCACATCGAACGATTTCCTCGTAGCTATTGAAGTCCCTTATGGCTAACGCCCTTCGAAGACTTGGTTTTAAGCCACTAAAGAATCGATCGATCTTACTCTTAGGTTGGATAATAATACCAGAAGCGTACCTTGCAAGTCTTGTAAAATTTTCTTCATAGGTACCAACATATTCATCATCCCTTTGCTTCAGTTCAAGAAACTCTTTCTCCATCTTTGTTCGGAGAATACGAGGGAAGTACTTATTGAAAAAATAAGTTCTTGAACTCGTCCCATTCCATAGACTCAATTTCATCCCTTTGCCTCGTATTCTTAATAAGATTCCACCATTGATCAGCATCTCCTTCCAAACGATACACTGCTAGGATGACTTTATCATGTTCGGAACATTGAAGAACTGAAAATATCTTTTCAGTAGTACTAATCCATTGTTTAGAAACTAATGGATCAGTAGACCCACTGAAAGAAGGTGGACGCTGCCTCATGAAGGATTCAACAGAATGTTGCTCCTTCCTTTGCTCGTTTGGAAGTCTTGCATGATTCATAGCTTGAGAATGTAGTGTGAGCATGGCTACAAGATTTTGCATTCCAGCTCCCATTTCGTTTGGATGCTCAGGGGGACAATCATTGCATTTCCCATCGCATTTCGCATTAACACAGTTCCTTCGGGTTCCAGCCATTGACTAAAACCAAGAAGAATAGTGTGAGCAACACTAATTATAATAGGAAAACCACATAAACAAGGATAAAATTTCACACTTAAGGTTTTATCCTAGGGTATTCATGGCCATTTATAAAACACTAAGATTGTGTTCTATTCTTAGACTTATCCTTAGGGTTTTTACTAAGGCTTTCACATCCTAGTTTCCAAAGGTTGACTATAACTTTCCTCTGATACCAACTATAATGACCCATACTTTACATACATTGTTAATACTTCAAAATTGAAGCACACTTATTACAACATATGACAAAACCACAAAGGACCGTATAGGTATAGTGTCTTTAGAAACTGGGAAACATAAACAACTAGTTCATAATTATTCTACAGTGTCTCCCATTTATTTCATCATATCTAGGGTCCCTTTTAGCATATTCTACTTAATATCCATCTTCTTGGCCTGGGGAAAAGAAAACATAAAAGGGTGAGCTCAAATGCTCAGCAAGGGCAAATAAAGGAAATAAAAATCATATCATATCTTTTTGAAAATCATAACCTGCAAAAGAGATCATAATATCTTAACATGGAATAAATCATAGAAGTGAAAATGAGATCCCTATAATCATAACATGAAACTTTAAACTTTGTGGCATGCACACATAATCATGGAAAATAATTTCTTGTTAGTCATGACTCATTGCCAAGACTATCTTAGTGGACAAAGTCCCTTTCTGAACCGAGTCACCCTCGTTCCAATCCTGTTTCACTGAACCGGTATAACCTACCGTTCCAGCCATGTCTATCTCATGAAATATAAAATCTTTACCTAATGCATTGGAGGGAGATATGGGTCCCACCCATCTTATAATTAATCCTTTCTTATGTGTGCCACATAATCATAAACCATACATCATAGAGTAACCCATGTAATAAAAATGGGATTCTTAAACAACATGACATCATAAAACAATTCATATAAGATAAAGGAATTCATAAAAATGTTTCCATCACAACATAATAAAATCCATGTAATAATAGGGATAAAAACAGAACCCATTTATTATCTTAGATGGAAAATAATTTTGATAAAATACTTGAACTCCATTTTTGAGGAAAATATCCTTTCAACTTTAAAAACATTTTTCCTTTCATAACATGTCATACGACATTAAAATAAATGAAGTTGATTAAAAATAAACTTGAAAACTTTTAAAGGAAGCTTCTTGGAAATAATGTTTTAAAAATCCATTCATGCCGTATAAGTTAAAAAAAACATTCTTTGTACTTTTGTCGGAAAAGTCAAAAAGTACCTCGTACGACAAAAGATTCCTTTCATACATATTACTAAAAACTCACCGAAGGGTGAAGATGGATTTAAACAATTGTAGGTGGATGGAAATAATATTACATTTTGATGAAACAAGGATGTGGATGATAAAATACACCCCAGTAAATACTTACGAATAAACAATCGCAGATAAAAATGAGATTGTGATATTTCCCTTACCTTAGGTCCAATTTGCTTTGTACGTGTCCGAAGCTCCTGTATAATGGTTTAAATAATGTTATTGACTTATTCCAGAATCATACATATTGATAAGATATCATATATGGTCATATTATTAGCTTCTTGATAGTAATATTTAATTGTTACTTGTTACTCGGGTCTTTATTGCCTTTTGTTCTTATGCGTGTTTTGCCGAATACATTCTTATTATTCTTTTAAGGTTATAGATACCTTATATCCATAATGGTATTAGTGTAACATATATCATATTTATTCATTCAATTCATTTATATAATTACTATGTAATGATGATCATGTAGAACGAGTCGCATCACATCGTGGAGACGGTATTCCGTACGTACACACGAGTGATGATATCGTTCCTATGATCGTGGAACTGTATTGGAGTATATATATATTATTTCAGTATCAATATTACTTTATAATAATCATAAATAGTTACTCATTACACCATTATACCCATCCTTGTAAAGTGATGGTGGAAAATAGATTACCCCACGGCGTGGAGACGATATTCCATACGTACGCACGCGCGGTGATTTCATTTTTCCGTAGGATGGGTAGAAAGTGAATTAGGGTTGTTTCATATTTATAATAACATATCAGTATGTATGTAATACTGATGTTATTACTTTATCATGAAACAACTAAAGAAGAATAAGTTGAATAAGAAAAAATTGAAAAGATCGGTAATGGATATTACCTCTTCTTTAGAATGCCTCTTTGAATTCTCCACTTAGGGAACTAAGATTGGTCTTTGAAGAAGACCAGGACCTCTAGGATTATTCTAGGGAAGTGGAGAGGAGAAAATGGCAGGGTTTGGTCGAGCTTGAGTGCTCAAATTGGTGTGAGGAGGAGGGGGAGGAGGTGCCCTTTTATAAGGGAGGAGAGGGGCACCTTAGGAATATCTCAAAATATTATTTTATATTAAAGTAAAAATCGGTTTATAATGGTTCCAAAGGGTCTTATTTCGAAGATAAAGTAGGGATGGGTCGAAATCCTATCAACCAATAGGATTTAGACAAGTTTATGGTATTATTTTAACCTTATCAATTAGATTTAACTCTAAGTTAAATAATTTAACATTTATCATGTCTTTTTGTTTTCTTTCACTATATGGTTAATACACATACTATAACATGCCAAACGAACCCCAAATTGTTTATTATTAATATATATATCCTTATCTAAGTCATTTGGCCGAACCTTAGATTATTAGGAATAAAATAACAATTAATAATATAATATTTGATTTAAAAACTATTTTGTGTCAATTCTGACACTATTTGATATATGATTTTTGTGAAAGTCATAACAGAATTATATGTTCGAACCAAGTTGATTAAATCAACATTAATATATCATAGAAACCTAGAAAATTAGTGTAATTCAAAAAAAATCTCAAATTACATTTATTTTGGTGTTTATAACATCAATTATGTCAATATTTCATTAATAAGATAATTACTGCATCATCATTGTGTCATAAATAAATTAAATTATTTAATGTCTAAAAATTACAAATAAAATACCATTATGTAGGAAATATTTTTAGCTTTATAATGAATATTTATAGTCGAATTTATCTTATGTATAACCCCATAATAAAAATGATTTATTTATTAAACATTGATTTTAACTATTTTAACTCTTCTTTAAATAAATTTATAATAAATGTCCTAATCTAATCCAAGTGGGCCTAAATGGTCATATTTTATTCCTAAGTTTTTTTTGGTCGAATTACACTTGTACAATAGAATTAGGACATGTGTTAGGGTAATATTAATATCATATTTACCCTTAGTTACCCTATTTACTAATAACCGCGGTAAAAAAAAATAAAAAGTTACTATTCACCAAAAAATTATTTTTATCTCATTGAACCACATTTTACTTACTGATATCAACCGTGTCTGTCGGATTTTCGAAATTCTATTCACAGAAGCGGTAAAATTAAGTTTTATGCAAAATTCATTGTTTAACCTACCACTTAGTGGTTTCACTATTCATCAAAAATTGAATGTTTTCAGAAAAATACCAAAATTTCACCCTAGGCTAATTTCGATATTCTGAGTCCAAAAATGAAGTCAATTTTGAAAAATAACATTTATAAAATTTCAAAAAGTGGTTATTACTATTCATAACAGCTAGTTTTAATAGCATATTGTTGTTTAGTGAAACTCGGTATTGCGTACGACGCAAGCTATCGAGGAAGGTCGCGATTGCGTGTAAAGAAAGCCAAGAAAGTGTTGTGTAGAAAAAGATTCCTTTGATGATTTATATAACATAAAAGTCTCAGGTGTTACAGGCTTACTCCTGAGAAGGAGGCCCGGGTTAAGGGAACTTGTGACTGGGGATTACTCCCTAGAAGGAGGCCCTGTTAGAATGGTATGTGAATATGATATACTCTATAATACCAAATGTAGGATCTAATATATAAGTATGAGATTCTAAAAAACAATAGGGGTGAATTGTATACTTTTAAAAAATACTTAAGGAAATTTTGTATATCCAAAATTCACAACACCTCTAAGTTCTAAAAGTTTGCTTGATTCCAGAAAAGTGGTTAAAGAAATGAAACTTATCTAAAGTTTACAACTACTAAGATTTGACCATAAAACATATATAATCCTATATAATCAGAGTTCAAGTAAGGATGTATAAGAATTTTATAATTTACTTAACAATAAAAATTGCACAACGAAGAACAATGTAGTAACACTACATGTAACAAACAATAACTCTTTTAACCCAAAGAGAAGGGTATAAAAAAAACTAGATAAGAGGTCCCGAGATTTATACTTTCAAGAAAGTCTGTCTTACCCACACTAGGGTAAGCCCTCGATATGAATATTGGAGTCCGTATTTCTATCCCCACAAGCCCTAAACTATCATGTAGTCAGCACTTCTGTCTTCCTATCCCCTGAAGCCCTCTATTGTACACAACAACAATCAAAGTCGCACAAAGAATGTCTGCACGAAGAAAAGTATGAAAAAGATGTCCAAAAATTAGGTACGAAGCCTGAGAGTTTATCGGAGCCTCTATCTCTCTAGAAATCACTTCAATAGCATGTAAGCACTGATGTCAAAGTTGTTGTCAAGTGTCTTGACCTTTTCAAATGAACCCCTATTTATATGCTCAGCTCCAATGGTCGACTCTCTCCTCCAACGGTCAAATACTTATTTGAATTTCGGAGGGACCTATACACGAGTCACTCAAACAACGGTTAGGTGATAACTGAAAGCATGACACCGTTTTATAAAAGAACTAGTGAAAGCATAACTAAAATTTATATTCGGAATAGAGACAATACGAATGTTCAGAAAGTAAGAAAAAAAATTTTTGGAGTCTAACAAAGAATAAAGTTTGTGTCTATAATACAAAGATATTTGGATTCTATTTATCAGAATAATTCTGAGTAGATATTCATACAAGTTCGTATTCATAATTCGTAATCAGAATTCACAATCAAAAATCGTAATGAGAATTCGTAATCCTAATTCTTAATCAGAATTCGTAATGTGAATTCTTAATCAGAATTCGTCAGCAGAATTCGTAATTGGAATTAGTAATCAGAATTCATCATCAAAATTCATAATGGGAATTCATAATAAGAATTTTTCATCAGAATTCATAATGAGAATTCGTAATCAAAATGCATCATCAGAATTTGTAATGAGAATTCATAATCAGAATTCATCATTCGAATTCATAATGAGAATTCATAATCAAAATTCATTAAGATAATTCATAAAGAGAATTCGTACTCAGAATTCATCATCCTAATTTGTAGTTAGAACTTTATATAAGTTAGTAATCAGAATTTAGAGTTGATCTTCATAAAAGTTTGTAACATGGAATTTAGATTAGAACTTCATAAAAGTTTGAAAAAAAATTCTGATCCAAAAAAAAATGTTTCATACCTAAGTATTATACGATTTCGAGGTTTTAGATATGAATCCAATTTTTATACTTAAGAAAAATATTGATATGAACAATGAAAACAAGGTAAGGGTAAATTTCATTTACGAAGGAAATTTTCCTTATGGAAGTAAAACAGGGGTAAAATGAGTTTTCCCTTCATATAAGGTGTTTGTGATTTTCAAAACAAGAGGAGTGGTAAAGTCATAAGAAAATATCGATGACTTATCAATCTCCCCCTTATATGAAGGAATGGAAAATTCATAAGGAAAACCTTATTGACTCAACATGCCCAGGTTAAGGGAACTTGAGGCTCACTCCAAAATGGCATGACCAAACTAAGGATCTTCTCATATTAAAGAATGAGGTTATATGGAGGAAACCTCTAACCGTAGTGCAGGTCACGAGGTTTTGAGAGGGGTTATCACATAATTCCATTCAGGTAAGAAATCCAACAAAGGAACCATGCCATAAATGGATTTGAAATGGGGTTCGAGGTCTAATATTTGGAATAGGATAGGTGAACTGGAGAGAGGCACACAAATGAAGTTGGCGTGCATTTCTTGGCCATGTAAGTTTACTTGCACGACATGGGTTCACCTAGGAGACAAATTATTTGTAGGGTAATACTTGGGAGAGACTTCACTCAAGCCTTTAGTATTATCCTAAGATGTTTCCAAAAGGGCAGTGTGAAAGTTTCATCGAAAGGGTAGGGCGGCGTGCAAGTATTTATATTTTTAAGGAGGTCTGGACACTTAGTCGCACAAGTGTTGATGAATTATAAACACTTAGGCCTTATTCTACAACATCAAGTATTCCATTCTAGGTAAAAAGTTACCTTAGAAACTTTTGGAATAGTTGAGTTGACGACTTGGGCGACCAGAGCGTGAATTTAACTTTTGGAAAAAATTGCCTTGAAATTGGGGGCCCACAGGGGCTAATTATAGGCCACCTTTCACCTTAGACAAAATTTCAAATAGGGCACGCAAGTGAGCTAGGCGACCCATAGGTGGCTTGCAAGTGACATTCGCAGTGTGCAGGTGACTTGCACGACTTACTCCAAAAGGGTTCCTAGTTCATGCCTTTGCCAATTTTTTTGATGTTCTTCAAAGGGTGACCCTCTTTGTGATTAATGTTTTCTTCTTTACCATTCATCGAACTCTATGATGAAAAGGAGCTTCAACAACAATATAGTTAATAATTATTGAGTAAAATATATAAGTAATATATAAAATAATTCTTTTTTGGAAAACATATACAGTTTTTCCTTTATATATTTATATTATCATTAAATAATTATTATAGTTAATTTAAAAATTAATTAATTTATTCTAATACTAATATAATGATATAATTAAACTGTTACTATATGAATAATTAATTGTAATTTGATGTTGGTCAAATAATATAATGTAAAAAATATTTTCAAAATAACTATATTTTAATTTTTATAGATTTTTTCCAATCAAATTATATTGAATAAATTTAATGGATAAAAAGAATGTAATGTAAAAATATATACACTATTATAATAATAAATATTTAATTATTAATTAATATGAAATAATGTGAAGAACTCGTTCTATTCAAATATTAATTTGATTCTAAAAATAATTTTTTCAATATAAAATTAAATGTTACAATGACTTTATATTATTAATGAATTTGATAAAATTGATATAGAATTTATAATCCAATTATTGGAATTAGATAATATAGTGAATTAATTTTTAAGGCACATAAATAAGTTACTATAGTGAAAATTAAGCTACCATAGTAAAAGTTAAAATAAGGTAAAAATGATAAACTATGTTGTAAATAATTGAAATATCCTAAAAACATATATATAAATATAGTCTATATTAGTATGTATGACTATAATCCATTATTTCCTATATTTTATTATTTTTCATCAAATATTAGAAACAACTACTTTAAAGAATGAATGTCCGTGGAAATGAAACTAAATACCCACATTAAAAGGACCCTGCTAATAGCCCACCCAACCGATTCATACCATTATGTTCCATCTTAAATAGCATACCATTTTAAATATGAAAAATTATTCTAATTCTTTTATTTGTTTCTAGATCATTTATATATTTCTATATCCTTCATAATTAGGGATTCCATGTTGGGAATACTGGAATTGGACAGAGTGTCCTCTAAGTTATTCACCGTCAAATCAGATTTCAATATCATATTCACTCATTAAAAATGTCATTCTCCCTCATAAAAATTTTATAATAATAACATTATTAAACAATTCCAATCATATTACTAACATATAATATTATGATGTTACCAATTCATTTGAATTAATTTTTCTTGTTTTTGATGGTTTTTTATCCTAAATGAATGATGTTATACTATTTTCATAATATATAATGTTAATGAGTATAATGATATTAATAAATGTAATATTTAATATTAAAAGGTAATTTATGATATAAATTTGGTTTTATATCGGTAACATAGAAAATTATAGATGAATATTAACTATCACATTATAATAAGTAAATTACTTGAAACATGCCAGTGATTTATGTATTATGATAAACAATTCTAACAACATCATATAAATGAATATTGAACTGAATAAATCATTTGAAAAAAATGATTCTACAATAAATATTTATCTTTTAATGTTGAAATGTTTTTGATAGAAATAATATTGGAATTAGTATTATGAATCTTTTTTTAATAACCAATGTTACTAACATCTAATTATCAAAATTAATTATAAATATCTAATATATAAATGATGAATAATTATAATTAATTTGTATAAATGGAAACATATATAAATAAGGATTATAAATAAGTGAATAATTTTTTATAATTATAAAAGTGTGTATATATTTTTAACAGAAATATATTGTAATGTTAATAGTTTTCATACCAATATTATTTTGAGATTTATACACTATAGGTTAAAATATTAATTTGAGTAATTATATGGCCTTAATCTATAAAAGCCATGTATTTTTATTCTCTTGGTCATTCATGTGTCTCATATTTATTTTTTGTATTATAAATTTGATTGGTTTAAATTTAACCTGATGGGGTTCTTCAATATAGATCCAACCATATCTATTTTTTTAGTTCAAAATATTTCTTCCATTTTTAAATATTCTATTATTTGATTTATATATGTATTCATATCTAAACATATTATTTAATTATGTCTGTTTCAATTGAAATACATTATTTAGAAAGATAATACGTTTTCCAAGAGTTGGGTTAGATCAAAACACAAAAGGGGTGGGAATTGGGTTCTTAAAATCATAATTATAGTAAAACAGCCTATTTAGTGAATGTGAGAACAAATATAATCATTAAAAAATAGGTAGATTATGTAAAAAATATTTAGAAAAATAGATTGAAAATTATATATTTATACTTGTTTGTGAAACAGATTTCTCCTTGTATTCTGCAATAACACACTACTCCACAAGTTCGCTTATTTTCAATATAACCATAATTTTACTAGGGGATCCCATTTGAGATCAAAAATATGTTACTTAGTAAAATTAAAGAAGATATTTTAACAAGGAACTTACATTAATAGAACTATTTATGGCCATAACATGATCAATTTCTATTACAATAAACAAAAACTAAATGAAAAAATTTCTGATAATCAATTGTATAATTGAGTTGTATGCAGAAACTAATAGTATATGAAGATACATCCTAAAATATGATAGTTTTTTAGATAAATCTCAATATTTCTTCAGTGAAAATACAAAAGTTTAAGGAAAATGGGAAATCATTTTTATTCTATCTTTTCTATGAACATGTGTTCATTGTTATTTTTATCAGAGTATTCTTCTGTGTGTGTGTGTGTCATTGTAGCACAATATTAATTGTATATTCTTACAGTGACTATAAATTCTTTTTGTATCTCCAATATTATTTTGACATTAGATAATAAAAATGGTCGAATTTATATTCTCCTTATGTGATAGGATATTAATGTAATTATTATAAAAATTTAAATATATAAAATACATGTGTAATAGCCCTAAAATAAATCCAATCATTTTTCAGATTCCCCTATTCATATAGAAATTAAATTTTATATAGATCAAACATTACTAAAATAGAAAATACATTCTCTAGTTTTATCATTAATAATGAAACATCTATTCAATATATTAAAAAAGTAATCATATAATTCTATATAAAAATAATACTGTTGTATGAAATCCAACTGATAGAAATTTTCTTAGAAGATAAATTTCATGGGAACATATAAGGTAAATAAAATATTTCAGGTATAATATGAATAATATAAATGAAATTCATCATTTAATTGAAAAATTATTCATCATTAGATAAATGTTTCATAGATTTTTGTTACATGCAAGTCTCAACATCTCTAATTCTTATAAGATAATATTTTAAACAAAACCATGTTGTAAGATAATTATTTCTCATAATTGAATTCTTACTAATATAACTGAATTTAAATTATGATATTTCTCAATGATTCAAATCATAAGAGAACATATTACAATGATTAACATACATCTCTCATAGAGTTATCTGATTCTAAGAAGATGAATGATGTTCTTTCAAAACACTGAATCTCATAATATAAAATACCCATTGATATATTGAACACTTTTTTCATCATAATAAATTCAATTTAATTGAAAATTAGTTTAATTCAATTGATAAAAGTGTTTTTTTAATGAAATATGAAATACCCATTAAAATAAAAACAATTATTTTTTTAATTACCAAATCACTAACAAAAACTAGATATGTTGGAAAAATATAAGTACATAAAAAATTTTCCCTATTTTTTTTATCACAAATACCCATTTTATTTAAAAATTAAATTTGGGAAAAAATACAATAAATGGGAATTCTAAAATCATGTATTATTATCCAATAAAATTAATATTTTTCATTATGTGTTATTCATTTTGGTTCTCCAAGAAATTAATTATGTAGTTATTATATATTTGTATTCTCCTTTTTCATCTCCATATTTTTCGAAATCAAAAGGACTGGATAAATTATGAAAAAGAATAAAATCAAGATTTCACATGAAAAAGATTAAAAATTCTATACTGCGGAATGTTAAAAAAATGTAGCACGAATTTGGATTTAGTTAAGATATAGACTATAGTAAAATTCAATTGGAATTAAGAAAATATATAAAAATATTAAAATATTATGTAATAGGAAAGAATAATTGAAATCAGTTGATAAGAATTGTTAAAATGTGCTAAATATAAATTTAAAGATATTAAAAACATATTCACAACACTTTTATATAAAAGAGATAAATTCATTGAAAAAATTATAACTAAGAATTGAATCATTTAAATGATTAATCATAACAAGATTCAGATGATTATAAAATTCGAATTCTACCAGGAATAAAAGCATGAAAGTTATGAAGTTATATCATATCCAAAATGTGACGGGATTTGTTAGATGTGGTTTTTGGAATTATAAAGGATAGATAGATAGAAGAGAGTACGTTGGTAGAGGGGCATCATGCATTTACCAAACAATATCATCCAACATTAACATATAATATCAATAAATTATCCTATAAAATCATACAATCCTTATAATGGTTGATTGAATGATGAGAGAATATTTTTGTTCCCTTTTAAAATGAATCTATTTGTTATTTTTACTCTTTTACATTTTTGATGGGTCAAATATTTCCATTAGTCATTGTTTTGTAAAATCATGGACACCAAAAACAGGGGGTCCTGGAAGACAACACCATTTAAATTTAAAATAAAGAATCACCACTAGAAAAAATAATTTTCACCCTTACATTATTAGACTAATCTTAAAGGGTGGAAAATCCATTATAGAGAGTATTTGAAATATTTTAATAGAAATGTTTTAAAACTACCGTCTTTGCCCCAAAACATCCAATGTAATCAACAGTTAAATTTGATTATTTGACATAAAAATGAATGATCAATAGAAACAATAGTTTTACATTGATTGAACATTTTTATCTCTGTTAGATAATATATTAAAGTTATCATAATACAAATACTCTTGAAGAAAGTATAATATGAAGAACTAATGATATATTAATTAGAATAACCAAATTTTTTTTCTAACCACAAAATAAAAATAAATTGAAATATTATGGAACAATATATATATGTACAACAATATTGTTCAAATTGATTATCACTATACAAATTGAAATGGGTGTTTTTTAAAAATTATATTTAAAATTGATTTATTAATTTTTTTATTCTTCTCCCCTAAAATAAAAAAATCAAATTATTTATTCTTCTTTTTTATTTTCCCTAATATTAAATTTTGAATATCCAAATTTTATTATCCTATTTATTATAAATTTTTTTGATATCAAAATTAGTATAACATTAATAAAATAAATATATTAAATATTACACCAAAAGTGTTTATATTTTTTTAATACTAGTTGTGTAAAAAATTTGGCCTGATGATGTCATGAATGAAAAGACAGAGAACAATATAATTCTATAAACATTAAAAAAATAGATAATAAATTCAATAAATTTTGTAATCTTAATGATGAAAATAAATAATTATATAATAAAATTTATTAGATGCTAAAAATAAACTAGAATCATATTGAAAACATATTTACCAACACATTAATATTGAAGATAAAAATTAATTAAATATAAAAATAAACATCCACAGAAGCATTAATATTTTTTATCTTAACATGATTAATATTTTTATAGACATACCTCTCTACCATGACACCAGAAATAAAAACTATGATGGTATATCAGCTCTGTAACATGAACTATTTTTTCGAAGTTGTTTTTGGAATGGTAATGGATGTCTGATGGTAGAGATGATTTTATTATACTAACATTAGCAATATCTCTAACAATATGACCCATCATCAATTAGGTCTCTCTATGTCTTTCATGATCACATTGAGATATCCTCATAGAGGAGGATTGGTTGTTGAAAGATAGTTTTTATTAAATTTCCAAACAAATTGATATCAGATTTTTTATTTTTTAATTTTCGATGGTCCAATGATTTACATTTTTTAGATGTAGAAACATGGAGATAAATAATATCAATCCCTAGTAGAAATACCCTTTGGATATAAAATAGATAATCACTGTAAGCATAGATTATTACCATTATGTTATTCTTAATGTAATATTAACGGGTATTGAATCCGTAGAAAAACTTCTGTGAAAATTATCAAAATAAATTTGATACATATCCATTTATGGATAAATAAACTATCCATTTCATCATCCCTTTAAACTGGTTAGTTGACATAACAAATAAATGATCAATATAAATGATTTTTTTTAAATCTATAGATTCATGATGTTCCTCATCCAAAATAAGAACATCAAAATATTCATTATCTTCAACTTATTCTAATGTTTTTCAACATTAAAAACTTACAAATAAATGATGTAACTATTAAAAATTATTTTATAAAAAATGAAATTATTGGATAATTTTCTACTCATTCATTGTAAATCAATAATAATTAAACTGACTTACTTTTGTACTTTAGATGTAATGTCTTGAAAAAATAACACTTTTTATTTTAACAAAAAGGTTATATCCTTTCTAAAAAAATGATGGATAGAAGTTATTATTGTGGAAAATTTAGAATCCTTCAAAATTTAGAAATTATATCCATTCAATTTCCTAGATTAATTTCCATTGATATAACCTGAAATTGAAATATTGTAGTATTTTCAGTCAATTTTTCAATGCTTTGAGAAACTTTTTCAAAACTATAATAAATATTAGATTGATTCATGGATTTTGTTCTGGGTTCCCAAGAGATCTTTTAAAACTATAATTATGTTAAAAAATATAAGACCTGAACCCCATTTTTTAATACATCAACTCACTAAGATTTCTAATCTCATTTTTAGAATCGATCAAGAGAATATTCATTAACTCTACTCCAGATATGAATTTAGAGTATCTCTCTTAAAATGTCTAACTACTATCATTCTCACCTACAAGAATATATTAACATATAAACATTTCATTTACTAGACAATATCTATTATACAACACATGCGCTCTTTAAGAAATATTAATTATATTTTTCTCCAAAATGATGTAATGATTCAACATATGGTGATCCTTCATATTGTGATCTGATTCTTCATCAAAAAATCAACTGATTTGACTCTAATGACAGAGACACATCCATTATAGGTGTATCACCTAGAATTATTGAGATAATAATTTATTCATAAATGATAAAAAAATCGTTGTCACATACAAGAACACCCTTTCCCTTATAAAATAATTTGGAATATATTTATGAGGAAAAAATCTCAAAGTGTAGTTTTCTATCAAGGTTGAACAAAATCCATGAATCTTCATTCCTTATCAGTAAGAACATCATTGTCCAATAAATTTCTCATATTAACATATTTTTCTACCAAAATTGTTATATGATTAAATTTATAAGAAACTACTCCACTACTAACTACCAGGAAGGATGACTCCTCATCCGTTAAAGAATGATTTACATTAACTTTGTATTTTAATGTTATGAGTTGAAACATACATAATTAAAGATTATAATAAAAAAAACATCTCCTTTAGTTTTTTACAAAATTTTTTTACCCCCTTACAACATGGGGGGTATCTTCATCTATAATAAAACTAATGATAAAAAAACTTGGGGGAAAATCAATTCAAATAGAAAAAAATTCAAGGACTTGTTCTAAACATGAAAAATATATATAATGACATATCATGTTAGATTAATGGACCTCTATATTGAATGATACATAATTTAATGTGATGTCCAAAAAAATAAATTCTTCAAACTCACCAAGGAATTGTGTGATTATAGATTGCATGAAAATAATAATGACCATTATTTCATGGTCTATAACCCTTACTAAATATTTTTCAACAACTATTATAAATTATTATTACTTACAATTTTGGGGTGTACTCGATTCATGTAATGAAACTAAATACATGCTAACAACTATGTATCCTTCATGAGGGAATTTAAAAACACCAGTCATATTTAGTGTTTATATTAAAATTAATTTTGGGTCAACAATTAATGTGACAAGGTTTTCATTCCAACAAATAATATTCTATTGTCATAGAAGTCCGAAAATACTTTCCCAAAATATTCAATTATTTCTCCATGGAAGATATAATCATAAACATCACTAGTGATGAAATTATTATAAATAAAAATTCTTTCAGGAAGCTAGTTAAAATAACTTTTTTGTCCACCTGACTCTTTCATTGACATCCTATGGTGATTAAATCTACACAAAGAGGGACAATTTTTTCTCTTGGTGTTTACCATTTTAGTAGATATTTAGAAGATCGAAGGGTTATTTAAAAAAAAATTTGAATGAAGAGATATGAGAATTCAATGGGTTGAAAAAGATTTATGTATAGAGATCATATTATTTTATTTGTTTAGTGGTAATCGAAGGGTGTCATATTGATGTAAAGAGAAATCAATAAATTTTTTTTTTGACATGCACTATTTTGTTGTGTATAAAACTAAATAAAATGATTCATAATATAATATAATCTAAGAAAAAAATATTCACATTATTAAAAATGAGGTATGTTGTGTATGTAAAATTTTATTTAATGAATTAAAAAGATTTTATTATTTTTTGATAATGTGAATCCTACTAGCTGGAAATGTTATTGTAAAGAAAAAGACTAGTTTATTTTATGTGGAAACAAATTCTAAATATTTATCATTGTTTTTTTCATGATATATCTTTAAATGATTTCCCAATATATATTATATTTTTATAATGGTTTATTGGGTTAGTTTAAATATTGATTGAAAATCTGTTATGAAATTAATTGAGGAAAAAATAAAAAGTAAATCCAAAATACATTAAGGTGTGTTTAATATATATTACATTTTTAGAACATTTTCCTACCAAAATATATTCATCTTCCACAGTTGATAATTATACAATGTGATGTTTTTCACTTAGTTAATATATTCAATATTTTGGTATAGAATGAAATTTTTTTAGGTTCTTTTCATATATAGTTTACATCTATAAAAATAAGTTTTGGGGTATGAAATTAAATTTAAGTAAGATGATTTTGAAAAATGAAAACAAAGAGACATGATTCTTTTTAAATATCATAAAAGTAATTCTGTAGTATATAAATGGGTTTATCTTTGATTATAAAAAAATCTTTTACAAATATAAACTAGAAACATAACATATTATCTTCTATTATTATGATCAAATAAACATATAACAAATCCTCTTTAAAAATTATTTTTAACATCTTTTCCAGTCTCATCAATATGATTTTTAATATTATATCACATAAGAGTTGAATAAATCATATTATTTTAATGTCCATTATTTATAAGTTAATAGAGTTGTTATTTTGAATGGTTGAAACATTGAAAATGAAAACCTTGTATATAAATACAATAAAGTGTACTAACATTGAAAATGAAATCAATATTCAAAATATTACCCTTGGTGTTTAAAACGAAAATGTTTCATCCAAATAAATTAAAGTGTACTAACATTGTAATTCTACCATTCCATAAGTCTTTGGGTCTTTTTATTATGAAAAGGATTATTAAATCAATTTTAATGAAATATAATGTTACTTTATTAGTTTCATTCAAAAATTCGGTGGGAGAATTATGTTCAAAAAACATTACTCTATAAATTTAATGAAAAGTCTTATTATTTATTTCTTCAACATAATTATTTTGAGGTGGGTGGTGTCAGAAAACATAATTTTAATACATTTATTAAATAAATGTTTATTGAATTTATGATTCTCACATTCTACTTAATGATAGCTTCTCATGGTTAAAATTTGGGTAACATTTTTATATTTAATAATCTTTCCAAATAAATAAAAATAGAACAACCATTAGTTTTATGTTTTAAAAATTAAAACTATTTAAATAATAAAAATCATAAACCAACACATAAAAATGATTACATAGAAATAATTTCATTGTTAATAGTTCTACAAATATCTATGGTGATAAAATCTAGATGTATACAGTTAGAAACCACTAATTATTTTAAAATATGAATTCTGTTTATATTATATTGGACATGCATCACACAATATCTTATTCTAATTTATGGATAAAAAATATAGATATAATATGTCTCATTGAAAATATTTCTATGGAGTGAGAAACATAATGACCAAGTCATCTATAAAAATTTTGGATTCATTAATTTTATCCTTAAAAAAATATACATTTAATCTATTTAAATAATTAAGATCCCATGTTTATACATTAACTATATTAGGTTGTTTAATCCTAATAGACATATCCTGGAAAACGATGCATGAATTATTATAAAAATAAACAGAATATCCATTATCATAAAATCAATAGATGCTCTTATGTTTGTGATTCATTAATTTAATATAAATAAATTTTTTGGTGATGATAGATTGAGTATTTTGGACTAATCCAAATACCAACAATTTATCTTTTAGCATTATCTCCAAATGAGACATAACCTCAATCAATCATAGTTAGTGATTGAATATTTATGAAATATATAATAATACGACATTAACAAAAATTATGTATAATACTTTTTTCATTTTGGTGTAAGTTCGTTATTCCATACAATAAAAATTCTAATAATAATATATTTTTTGTATCTAAATTCTACTATGTCTAAGAATGATATCTATAACAGATATGGATATCAAAATATTTTTGTGTCTTTTATAAAAATTAAAAGAATGTTTTGAATTTTTTTCATAAAATCATTTTCATTCCACAATATTGATGAATTTTAATATTTTATATACTATCGTAATACACTATTTATCCACAATGAAATTAACAAAAAATTCAATTGGATTTGTTTTTGATACTATGATCAATATAATTTTGTAACTTGTGGGCCTTCCACCATAGTTTCTTAATCTCAAAATTTATTTTTTGAGTAGATTTGGAATAATAATAATTCTGTATAGATAATAGTACCCTTTATTGAGAACACAAGTGGCATCATTTATGGTTTTAATCTCATCTAGTAGTTTCTACATTTTCTTAAATTTTTTATTATATAATGAATTATATTTTTCCAACTTATAATTTACATCCAATTTTTCTCGAGTCCACCTATTTAAAGAAAAACTTATTATATTAGTTTGTGGGATATTTTATCTTCATGTTTAAACATTCAAACATCATTTATAACATAATGATGTATTTAGTTAATTATTCATTTGAAAAATTTACATTTGTTGATTCATTAACATCCTCAGAAGAGTAGTAAGCATATACCCTATCTGAATTTTCCAAACTTCATATTTTTTTTCATTTTATTATGATATTCTGCTTATGATTTTATGGATTTATATTCAATAGAAACATTAAAGAGAAATTTTGGGTAATTTTATATCTAATTTTTATTTCTTATTATAGAAATATTTGTTGAAGTAAATATTTTCTATCTTTTTATTATATTTAATTTTGTGAAAATTAGACATGACATATCCAAGATTTTTAAAATCATAACATCTTACTTATTTTGAGTTTTTAACTTGATTTTTATAATTGTTGAAGGTTATTCTGAAACCTATTCTCATATTATAGAATATTTTGATCATTAATGAAAACTATGTAAATTTATCATTTTATTTCTAATACATACATAAATCTTATTATTTTGATGTTTTAGTTATATTTTTAATTTTTTCCTTCTCGTCTTTAGATTAATTAACCATTATGGTGTAATTCTCTTTTTCACTATTTTATATTCTCCAGACTTATCTTCTATTTCATCTTAATATGCCATTAGAGTTAAAATGTGAAATTTTTTAATGAAATTATTAACCACATTATATTTTCTATTGGAATTTGACATTCTAGTCCAAATAGATTATGAAACTCTTTGAACATTAAATTAATTATCAGGACCAGGAATTAATGATCCTAGATAAGAAATATTTATCACAATAATATTGAGTCTTCCATACAATTGAGTAATGATTTCTCCTTTAGCCAATTTGAATGTATTGAAAATAATTTTGGAAGTATCATTTCTAATATTCTTAACATTTTCTATACCATCAGAAGAATATGCTATTGTATTCCACATATCATTAGTTTTTTGACACTGTGAAATTTTTATGAAGTCATCTATTCATAAAACACATATTGTAGCCTATATATCTTTTAATTTTTGATGATAATCAACCTCAGTAGAAGAAACCCATGATTAAGGTTCTATAATTGGAAAATTTTTGGGATTTTATACTCTAATAAGAACTTTTCATCTATCATTAATCAAATATATGGCCATGTTATCCTTCCAATAAAAATAATTTCAACAATAATATAAGTATCTCTAACAATTTACATACCTTCTCAACTGACAGGCCTAAAACCACTTCGAAAAATATATTTTCACATAAACCTTAGACAGATGTAAAAGAAATGTCACTATCTATAATACCAATTGATGTCTGAGAGTATGGGAAACTGAAAATAGAAGGGAGGTTGAATTTAGTTCCATAATTATTATTTCATTAAACCAGTCACTTCATGGAATGCGAGTTCAAATAATTTTCCTAGTAATAATATGCATTGTAAATATAAAATATTGATGTATAGATAGTGAAAACAGGAGTTTTATAGTTTTATTGGACCAAAATTCCTCTAGTACTTTCCAAAAATACTGTACTACCAGAGTTGTGGGATTTTATTTATAACAAATCTATTTTTAGGGGATCCCATATAAGTAAAACAAGTGGATAATTATTATAATAGAATAATATATTTCAATTACTCTGTATCTATATGCGACCTATCAATGGCCTTACCACAGTTACACATGAAAATTCTAAAAAAATATTTGAATAAACTTTTAGAGAACTATTACAGCCCAATGTTTCTAGAATTATCTAAAATTTTAAAAAGATACATCCTAAAAATATTTTAGTATTTAGAGAATATATCTGGTTGATCTTTATTCCGACTAATATGAATTTTTTCATATCATTCATTTGTTTGTATGTGATCTTGTCTATGTAATTGAACTTTTTTTTTACTGTTATGAATGTATTTTTTAGTGTTTGAATATAATTTTAGGTTTTTATTTTTTAATGTAGTGGAAAAATATTCCCTTTAAATAACATTTTTATTTTGAACACAATTAAATTTTATAATCACAACCATATAACTTATAATCCATTTAATAATATGGATATAAATGTCAGGCATATAATCTATAAAAAATAGAAAATAATTATAGAGGATCCACATCAAAAATCATATCATTCTTAGATCTTTTGATTTTTGGAAGACTGTCATTTTAGACAAATAAACCTTACCTTAAATTGACAATACCTTTTCTATTATTTTATAAAATAATGAAATGGAAAATGAAGATATTAGGGAAGAAATCATTCCATTATAAATAATATCAAAAACTTTATAAGATGTCCACCTGATAGAACTATTCTGTAAGGAAAACTTCTTTATGGATACTATGTGATTAATCAAATCTTTGACATATTCTATGCATAAGATAAAATTAAATAATAAATGTGTACGTTTATTCGTGTTCGTAATATAATTATGTTACTAAATTTTCATACATAACATTCAAAATTTCTATTATGATTATAAGATAATATTTAATGAATATCCTTTTCATGAGATGATGACTACATATAATTTATCTCTGACTAAAATAATGGACATTAAATTATGTTGTTTCTCAATATTTATATTAATTAGAAACATATTTCATTGTATAATAAACCTCAAATATAATTTTCTTTGATTATGATTACTTTAAAAGTTTTTTTTCAAAACATGAATTCTTTTCAATGTAAATATTGTCCCAATTTTTTAATATTTTCTCTACAAAATAATAAATTTAATATTATGTGTAACATAAATTTATTTTATAAAATTATAATGTAAAACACTAAATATAAAATAATTATAATAAAAATAGTGATTTTATTAATACTTAATAAAATAAAAACTAAGATATACTGGATCAACTAACAAAATATTCTTTTAGTACTTATGTTATGTAGGATTTATATAGAAATTGAACTTATTATTAAAAGTTTTGAAATATTATAAATTTAATAAAATTCTATACTGATAAAATTTCCACCATATTTTTTGGTTTTTTTTGAAATTTTCTCTCCATGTTTTAATTTTTGTTCAAATAAATTTATATTCTCAATAGTTTATATTTTTTAAAAAAATTAAATAATATAACAATTTTAAAGGCTATTTTAGATTTATAATCATTGTAACCATTTAATATCTTATAATGATTCTTTTAATCTTTTTCAATATATTTTAATGTTAATTTTTTTTCAATGAATATTATATAAAAAATATATCGTCACTTTCTCGAAGGATAATGATAATTTATTATAAACAATTTCCTTCATTTCATTTAACAATTTAATTACGTTGTGATAGAATTTAGATTATTATCTTGATGATGTGAAAAAATAAATATAATATTTTATAACGTAACGAGTTCACATATAATTATTGATCACTATGGTGGATTTGAAATAGATTTATATATAATTACATTTAGTATATCATATTAGGGGGATACCTCATTCATTATAGTAAATTAATGAAACTTTTTATTATATTTTCATGTGGCCATTACACTAGGGCTCTCTATACATTTTGATACGATTGAATTAAAAATCACCTTGATATAAAAAATTATTTTTTTCATATACACGTGGAAAATATTTAAACCTCTGTAATGTTTTCATGTCTAATAATTATTAACTCATGTTTCATAATACCTAAATTTAATTTCTGATGTTATATGGAAATCCTTATTCCAGGGATCCTTAGTTGGGTTATATATTTTATTTGGTGTTATTTTTCTATGATATGATCATGTACCGAGATAATATTCTGATAACCAGTTTGTTATCTTAAAATCATCTATGATCATTGATGTTCACATCTTTTGTTTAATTTTATGGAGCATACGATATCATATACTCTTATTTATCCATTAACTAGTTTACGGAAAGAGTACTAATTTTTTCATTTAAAAATGGTATTGTAGTTGGAAAATATTTATCATAGATGATGAAAATGTATTAATTATTTTTGTAATGATTTTAATCATTATATACAAAGAAATAATTGACTATGTGGTGTGATTAATTATATTTTGTGGTTAATAACCTTATAAAATGATGTTATGTTTATTTTTTTGTTCATTGGGTTTCCTTATCCTCTGGATGCATCAATGTCAGTTCCAAAATGTAATCAAGGATGACAATATCTGAGATCATTACTTATTTTATAAAAATATCATAAATTTATTAAAAAAATATCGTTCTGATTATCCATCACTTAATATATTTATTTTTCAATAGGTTTCACTATATGTAATGATCTATATGTAAAACATAGGAGTGAATTAGGGTAGATCTAAAAAATCCAAAATAATGGCAACCACTAAAAATTATTTCTACATAGTTATGTGTTTGATTTTTTTCTTTATATAGGGCACTGTAGAAATAATATATAGATCAATATATATGATAAATTCATTGTCTCTATAGACTCACCCTTATTTATATGTATTTGATTTCACATTATTTAATAGTTATTATCCAAATTTTGGGAGACCATGATTAAGGCGGAATACAATATTTATTTTTCTGTAATGAAGGAATCTATTAATAAATTATCAAAATAGAAATAAACTTTTTTATAATAGGTGGTTGTGTTTAAAATGTTATACAATACGAATTTCCAAAATTCAATTTTAAATTTCTAATTGGTCATGACTGAATATAATCACATTCACCATGATATGACCAACATTTTCTTGTATCATAATAATTTATTTTCAGGGTACATCTATTCCGTGAATGGTAAAAAAAAATAAGAACATTTCCCATATCGATCGTTAATTATATCATTTGACAATATGTAGAAAATATATATATGAAAAATTAAAATGTACAATATAATGGTTTGGATTCCATAATTGAATTCAATAATTATAATATAAAAGGATTAACATGAAAATAAATGACAATCCTCATCCATTTCATCAAATATATATCTAATTAATCCTTAGAATGTCTTCAGTGTACTGCCAATTTTAGAGAATATATGATGATAGGTGAGTGTTTTATATATACATGATAATATAAAATTATTTTTCTATCAAATCCTATATTATGTGTTTATTAGATAAATAATCATTTGGAAATTAATAAACTCATGGTCATCAAATAAATGTAGAATTTGATTTATAAATGTTAGTGGAAATTGGTTTTCCATGTTAACTTCATTAACATTCAATTTATAAAATATCTACCTTAATAACATGACTACTTTATTTGGATAAATACTTTATATTGATTATTTATCTTATTCTTTTCTGTCTTATTTTAAAGTTTTTAATGAGGGTGAATAACTAATAATATAAAATAGGATAAATCATTACTTATTCAATTTACATTAACAGATTATTCATGACATCATACAACAAATTTATAAACTTCCATTTTGATTGACACAAATAATACAACATTTTTCTAGAAAACAGAATTAATGCATATATTAGGGTAAATTGAAATTATATAAGATACACGCTAATCTATTTACATGATCCACTTATTATTTTTGATGATATAATTTTTCCAACATATTTGTTGAAACTTATTCAATATTCATAAATATAATTTTATTTTTAAATTATAAAAATGAATTTATTAATTATAGTGGGTGTTTATTGTTCTGTATAGCTGGTGAATTCATAGACAGAGGAATAATATCAAGAAAATGTATCTATTTATAATAATTAGGTACATTGTATTCCTCTAAAATCACACCCATTATAAAAATTGTAATTAACTTCAATTTTATCTACCATATTCAATATAAAATCCACAATTTTTCAACATATTATTTTTTTAAAATCATTGTGGGGTCATCAATATATTTTGGGAAAATGTGTATAAATTTCAAACCATATACTCTATTCTTGATGGATTTCATTAAATAAATTTTCATTGTCTCATCATCAATTCTTAATATCAACCTACCAAGATTCACATCAATAAATTACATCAGTAGGAATATTAATGGTCGCCTAAGGATAATGGGGAAATATTATTAATAATCAAAATTATTCTTTAAAAATTTCGTAACAAATATAAAAATTTCTTCTTTATTATAAAGAAACTAACCATTCTAGCCCATAGTTAGTTATTATTTTATTACATTGGTGTATCATACAATTGATCAGTTCCTATTGAAAAAAATATCTATGTTGTATTAGAAACTATATGCATAATTGAATCGCATATTCAAACTAAAAACATAAAAAATTGAGAATTTTAAAATTCAATATCACTAAACATAATCCGTGATTCTATCTTCATATCCATTGGAAATGAAATAGAATAAAGGTTAACACATATTATTAACTAGTAAGACTTATATACAGAAAGGAGATCATGAATCTATAAAACATGATCAATATGTGAAGGTAAATAATTTAACACAAATTCCAGTTTTTCAACAACATGAATATAATTATTAGATAATGAATAATCATTATACAATGTAAATAACTAAATGCACATTCCATTTCATATATAACAAGAGATAAAATTGAATTTGTCGATAAAAACAATGTAATAATCTCGTTGATAATAATCAATTAATTATAAACAATGGTAATTTTTAATATTGAACATTGTAATCTCAAAAATAATTATATATATACCATCAATAACTTTATAGAATTCAATTTATATTATTGGATAGTGTAATAGGGAAATTCAATTAGTCCATGATTATTGATTATACACCTTATACAATCAATTCATCAATGTGATATATAATTTTGGTCCCCACATACTAATAAATTTCCAATGCATTCCATATATATCAAATGATAGAGATAATTTATTAACAATATAACATATCGAAAAATATCCATATTGTAGAAAGAATACAAATTTATCAACATTTCCATAGTCAGTAATATAACATTCAAAATATGAATCCGTATGTACAAATGATATATCGTCTAATAAAAAACTATATCCCTGATAAATAACATTAATATATTTGATATAATTAACGTCCAATGATCACAAGAATTTTATTTTTTATGTGAATGTTAGTGACTAAGAAATTAATGAAAAAATTCAATATCAATACATTCCATTTTAAAATCAATTATAAATCGTCTAAAAAGGAATAACACTAGTTTCATTAAAACATATCATTACTTGAATATATTTAAAATAACATGTTTTTATCATAGAACAATTTAAATACCAAAAAGTATCATTAAATTTAAATAAAAATATAATTTTGAATTTGAAAACAAATTTTATATACTATAAATTTCTATAATAATTGAAAAAAATTCTTTGAAAATAAAATTTTAAACATGTAAGGTATGTTTATATATAATTAGTGTACATGATAGTGGGTAAATACTTTCAAGTTTAGTTTTTTAAGTAGATTATTCCTTTGAAATTTATATATAAAATTTAAAAAAGTACATTATTTTTCAAATAATTAAAATACTCACCCTCAAACATTCTATTAAAATAAATTCATGGATTAAAGTAAATTTAAAAAATCATACGATAAATATAAATTCTATATTTATATGATTGTAAGAATAATGGATTTGGATGAAAAGGGATTTCTGGCCAAAGAGAGTAAAAATGTCACAAATTCATAGAAAATATTTTATAACTAATTTTAAGTAACAATGGGAAGAAAATTGAGCTATTAATTAAAATTTTAAATAAGAAAAAGGGGAGAAAATTTGAAATGATTTTAGTAGGAAATCGTTAAGAAATATTATTTAATGGATATTCAAGTATAAGAAATCTATATTAAAATGATATTGAAAAAAATAACCCTACAAAAATCATGATTTTGAAGTGAGAAATAATAAAATAAACCATTATCTAGGTCAATGTTAAATCCACATTAAATAATTTTAAATAAAAAATAAGACAATGAAAAATCCTTAAACACATAATATTTTGATATCAAATAAAATGATGATGTAAAATAATCCAGTGATAAAATTTAGTTATGAAAATCCTTACCACATTTTAACATTCAACTCATATCCACTTAGATGAAATTATTAAAAATAATTATAAAATACCATTACATATAAATTATTCATGATATTACAAGTAAAAGGGGCAGTATATACTCAAAATAATTGAAATTAGGATTATATAATTAAAATATGACTCAATAATGGTAATTTGAGATGAATAATCTTACCTTGTGTTTCATTTTAGATGATCATGATATGACCTCAAAAATAATGGTAATATATTTTTTATTTATTTATAAAAAACCATATTCATATTTATAATAAAATATTTGATCCTATTAAAAAACTTAACAATTGTTCTTTGATAATCTTTTATAATTAATATTTTAGTTTTTAATTTCCCGGATTTCTCATTCATGTTTTTCATGATAGTTCCATTTTGTATAAATATGATTCAGATATATAATATCTATAATGATATTTATTTTTTAAATATCACCCTTAATTTTTATATATATTTTTTTATCGTTAATATTTTTTGAACATGTAATGTATTAACATTCCATTTTAGAGATTGTAGGAAAGATGTATAAATTGGAGATAATATAATTCACTTAAATGGGTTAATATATAAAGATGTGGATAAGATATTAATTCCAAGAATTGATATAATTCACTATGTATCATATGTTTTCATTATTTTCATAATTTTAACTATCGAAGTGAGTTGGAAATGGACAAAAATTTACATCTATTATGAGGTGGTAGACCTCTATACATACAATAGATGTATTTACTTCCCATTAAATAATTAATGTGGTGGATAAATTGAATTCAATCCACAATAAGTAATATTATATTAATTTTGGTTTTAATTATATTATATTTGAGTTTTTAAAAAATAATTTAATATAAAAAAAGTATAAAAAACACTATAACAAATCTTTTATATACCCATGGACGTATACCAAAAATTTTCCTAAAATTATGGTATAAGTGTTCACATCCAAAAGGTTCAAAAATAAACTGTGTTAATATGGTTTGATGAAAATATCCCAATGGTTTTAAAAAACATTGGAATAGATTAGTGATTGAAATTTACTTTTTAAACTTTTGATATATAGGTTCTATAGAAATAGTCATAAATAACTATTGGAATTGTTTTCCTAAAAAACATCCCACATAGTCACCTCATCCCATATAATTTCAATCCTGATCCACAGATTCATATCATTCAGCATTTGGATTTCATCCCCAATATAATGGATATATCCTCTATTAATTTCAATTTCCATCCTTCTGCATTAATAAATCTGTACGTCCAAATTTTTTTTGTATTTTTATCAACCTTGAATTGTTTTTATTATATGTATAATAAACCGTTATATATTTTTTCCAAATTTTATTTCTTTTAATGTGTTTAGATTTTCTTATGGGTAATGAATCCACAATTTTCCAATTTTATATTTAATGATATTCTATAAATTTTAAGGGTTTTCATTCTTTATTTTTTTTCTACATCATAATATGGGTGTATAATAAATATATGATTTTTTTTGGATTTTAATAGATCATTTATAATGAAAATTTAGTATTATAGGCTTGGATTATAATATATTTTGATATTTATAATTGTATGGAAAAAATCCATCCATCATGGAATAAATTTGGTGTTCTTTATGTTTGGGTTGATTATAATGAATTATTATTAATTTAAAATAATTTAATATAAATATTGTGATTATATGATGAAATTGAATTTATATTTTTGTATTTTTGGAATAATAATCTTTAGTGGGTCTTCATTGGTTTTTTTTGGTGTAAAATGTTTAATGATATTATAATAAATGAATTTTGGTTTAATAATTATTTTATTAAAAAAAAATATTGACAACATTGATTTTATTCATTGATGTGATGAGATAATAAATAATATAGGTAATGATCTTGGTACTATTTTTGATTTTTTATAAGTATTTTATAATATGTTTAAATTTAATTACCTTTAATTTATTCAATGTAGCATACATTTGGTCATGATTTTATTACTTATAGTTTATAAAAAATATTTTGAAATATTTTTTTTAGTAATGAATTAATAATTTTGTATTTTTTTGAATAAATCATAAAATTAACAATTTTAAATATTTTAAGTGATAACATTATTCTAAGATAAAGGAATACATATAAGGTTGAGATATATAAATTTTATTTTAGGAATCATAAAACTAATAAAAATTTTAAACATAAAGAAATATATGAAATTTGTAAGAGTCATTAGGTGTGGATAGTAGGAATTGGGATACGGTTTCAATTTTTTAAGATTAAAATTTCATTTAATAACGGATACATGATGTTAAAAAAATTTAAATTGAAAATCTTCTGTATCACCCTACATAGTATTGGGGAAATTTAATTAAAAATTGTGGTGATCATTCCGTGAGGAAGTGATATTCTATAAAAATATATGAGTCATTATTTTATTAATTATTTTAAATTGTACATTATACAATATAATTTGTGAAATAATATCCACGAATGATTCATTTTTTAGAATCCAAATTTAACATTTTGGTAGACTATAAGATGTGGAAAATCATTGATTCATAGTAATAAAATTTAAAATTATATTATATGGATGTGTTGAAACATAATAATAAATGTTGTTTTTTATAAAAAGATATATATAATAGAAAAATAAAAAATTATAAAATTGATTCTGGGATAATCATATAATCATTTATTTTATTTGGATTCACCAAATATATGTGTGCAACCAAAAATATTCAAGTACATAACCATTCATTAATTTTATGCTTATGAATATCATGAGAATGGATTAATATATTTATAAGAGTTGATATATTCCCATTTGAATAATCTATATCAATCAACAAGACACAAAAAAAATACTAAGAATGAAATTCAGATAATGAGATAAATAAAATGAATTCTATTAAATGATTTATTTTATTATATACATCAAGGGAATATGTAAATAATTTTACCATTTATATGAATTTTGTAAAATATATGTTGGAATATTGATTAAATCGACATGCATGAAGACAACCCTCCAAACTAAGACTTTTGATTATTATTCTATCCAATATTAATGGGGATAGAGCACATTGTAGATAGATCACAGAAACTATTTTCTAATATTTTTAATCTTCATTGCTTTACTTTTTGTTATTTATTGACTTTACACTAGATTACTTGTTGTTAATCCAAAAAGACATGCCTCGCATCATATCTGTTGTATACTTACATTTAATTTAATTTAATTTTATGATATTATATTAAATTTATTTTTAATACATATAATATTTTTTTATTTTATATTATGGCACTCTTATGTAATATTTTTCCATTTATGATTTCATATAAAGTGAAAAATTCTGTTACCATAAATATTTTTCTAAAAATAAATCACAATAAATTACACTAATGTAATGACATATAATATTTTTTGTATAATTCATATTATATGGACGTATGAAACTGATCCAATCTCAAGATATTTTCAAAATATATTGATAACCATTTTAGATTATTTATTTTTCAATGCTTCAGAAAATCATCATATAGAATGTGCTTGATATACTTGTGTTGGATGACATTAGTTATCTGAAGATGAAGCTATATACCATATAATAAAATATTTTCTTAGAAAATACTATTTATGGTATCACATTAGTGATAAAATGAAATATCAATATGTTTATGATCAAAATGAGATTATTGGATTGGGGATTTTGTTAAATGAATGGTTTTAATTTTTTCATCATAATAAGAATGAATGTATTATTTCACAAGAATTCATTGAAATGAGAAAATATGATTCATGTAATAGAAATTATGATGTTGATAGTGTTAAAGTGTTTATTGTATATTTAATGACTCCGTTATGCCGAACATGTGGTAAAATGAAAAAGACGTAATTATATATCTGAAAATTTCATAGGAAAACCATGTATGGTATTTTTAATAAATCCATCAATTATATACTTATCCATTTGAAGGTATTATATCCATATGAGGCATATATTACTCAAAACAATATATGGAATGACTGTTAGTTTAAAAACATGTGTTTTCTAAAAATATAAACAATTCATACCTGAATGATTTTAGGTACTTCTTAGGGGAAACTACAAAATATAATGATTCTATAAAATAAGGAACATCATAATGTAATGAAAATATTAGTGGAACACCATATCAAGTTTCAAAACATGTTTTATATCGCTTTAAATTTATTTTAATTTATTAGAATCATTTCTTGTCTGATGAAATATATATAAATATATCATAGAATGATATTGATAGAAAGAAATATAATGATGAGTTCATTCATCTTTTAGATGGATCTTGATGGAATACATTTGATACATTATATTATGATCTTATAGATAAAATGTTTATTTCTATGTTGGGTATATCATGTGAATGATTTATTTAGTTTTTCAAGATGAGAACATTTTATAGAACATGGTCAGTTTTCATACACATTTATAATATTCATCCATAGATGTGAATAAAAAACATTTCATATTCATCATTATTATCATTTTTTTAATTTCTGATCATGGAAATGATATACATGTATACACGAGACCTTTATAAAAATATTTGATGCTAGTTTGGAAGGTGGGTGTTCAAACATGTGATTCATATTCCAAATACATATTTTAGAAGCTTGATAATATGATTTAAATGATAAATTATTTTCATACTAATTCAATGAAACATGGATATAGGATGAAGGGAAAACTATAATAACATCAATTCATTAATAATATAAAATCAATAATAATTAAATATCATCGTAGTTCCATATTTATTGGACATCAATGAATACTTCCAATGTATAATATATATAATAACAATAATCGATGGTTTTTAAATACCATAGACACTAAAAATATTCCACATCAAATTTCTAGAACTGATGTTATTAATGAGTTAAAAGATGATAGTTTTTCATCAAAAAAGTTTCATATGAAATCCAAAAATAATTAAAAAAATTACTAAAACAAATTACAATTAGAAGAAGAAAATTATCTTCTTAAATTTCAATTATTAGTATTCGAAATTTTTATTTCATTTCATATATGTAATGAAAATTGAAAAAAATGTGAAATGTTTCAATAAATTATTATAAATTCATAAGGAAATAAAAGAAATGATTTACGATCAGATTGTGACTAGGTGGATTAGGGTATCATACCATAATTGTATCCTTTGATTATTAATAAAAATAAAAGGAAGGTTCACGTTCATCTTATGCGATGACTCTTACATAAAAAATGAATATTTGGATGAACTAGAGAATATTAAATTTCATTATGAATATTGAACCAACAGGTCAAAATAGTTCAATATACGATAGTTAATAATGATTCTATAAGGACCCTTGATTATCATATCCTTATCCATGAGTTGATTCTAATTGAAATTCACCATCTACTATATAATAATATTAAGGATTCATTTATTTGGTAGTTCAATTTTTTAGTTATCAATGTTCTGAGAACTTGTACATGTCTTTCATGTAAAATATAATTAGATGATGAGCAATTATTATTTTCTGATTTAGGGAAAATATTTCTATCCTCATTTTTCACATTCATACTACACCTAACTATATATATTCCAAAATAAATAATTCTTGGTGGACCTGATGATTTCTATTGGATTTATCCAGATAAAACAAATATGTTTACATTGATGTCTTATATTCTTACAATAATTCATCCTTATGGATCTATTGTGTAATGTTACTTGGCTCAAGAATGGATTGATTTATGTTCAATGAATTTTTCTGATGTGGCTAAATGATTGAAAATATCGGTGATAAATGTATAAGATAAGTATAATATAATTAAACCCATTTTTCCATAATATCCCCAAATTGGTGAAATTCTCATATCACATATCTTGACTACATTAATCATTTATTAGAGTGTGATGATAGATCACACATTTTTTAAGTATGATTTATTAGATGAATTCATCAACTATATTGAACATTTATATATTATATCATATCATGTAATTGTACAATTCTTTTAAAATATTTAAATTTAGTTGGATTGGAAAAAGAAACAAATTATAAATAAAAATAAAATTTCTTTACCATTGAGAAAAAGTGATACTTTTTATAGTAGCATGTTTTATTCTTGGTTGAAATTGAATGTAGAATTATTTTTATGATAAATAAATCAAATTAAAATATATTTAATTTCAATATTTCATTATATGCTTGGTGTCATTTTTTCCTAAATAATTTTTCAATGAGGAAATAATATAATCTTAATTTGGTCTAAATTATGTGGAATGATAAGGAACACAAATTGTGATCAATGGGTAGAGATTTATTATCACTGTACAAGAAATGGCTATGAAAAAAAAAAGAATAATCTTGTTATAGGAACTTCCAAAAAATAATTTTATTTTATTTCATTGGTTATTAGTCCTCATTTTGACAAAGTTTCTTATTATAGTGGTATAAAATAAATATTAATACTTTATTATTACCTTCATGGTCATGTGACTATGATTAAATTCAAGGGTTTTGATTCAATTATTAGTAATGGAACATTAAATGATGATTATTGATTTATAGTTATTTTAATGACTCATTATCTTCCTATAATTGAACCATATATATTGGAATCAATGTAGAAAGACATTTTTTATGATGAAAATAATTTTCAACTTGAATTTCCTGTCATTATTGAAGTAACATAAAAATATTTTTTTGGCCAACATAATGATAAAATCGGCATCATCCCATCTCCCTCTAGACTAGATCAATATACTACCTATGATGACTCCCAAATTTTTTTTTTCAAAGCTGATTATAAACATGAAGGTGTGGTCTGAAATATATAGAACAATCCATTTGTGATGTTAGTTATTTTGGTTTAGCTCGATAATGGTTTTCAATGTGGGTACTATTAAAATTCCATTACTATTGTTTATGATTTTTTTTATCATACATGACCTTAGTGTTCATTTTCAATATATTTTGGCCACAGTTAACTTTGAGTTTTATTTTCAAATATTCAATGAAATTGTATTAGAACTTATCAAGTCCAAAAAAACTAATACAAATACATTGGATCCAAAAAATATGATGAATTTAATTAAATTAAATTAAACTAATTAAAATTAAAATAAAAAATAATGGAAATAATGACCTAACGAAAAATATGGAAAAATTAACTAACCAATAATACGAACCAAATTAACTGACAAAAACAATACACAATTGACTTAATAAATTGACCAAAATGAACCAAAAGACCATAACTAATTGCATTGGATCAAATTTAAAATAGAATAATAATATATCATACCCATTCTAAACATGGTAGTTTGAATGTATTGAATTTTAGATGGATTTTTTTATGTTTTGATATTATTTCCACTATATATAAACTGATTTTTTTCTATCATTATGTATCCATTATTTAGTATAAAACTTGTTATTCCATATTTGTGTCATGTACCATGTTATTTGTTGTCTTTGATAAACATTAGTTTTGGATTTTTAATTGATTCCTTTTTATAAATGATAGAAATTAAATCATTGATGAGATATGTCGGAAAAAGAACGGTGATAGTAACTATTAAATTTGAGAGATGTACATCAATATATTTGTATGTTTTGGGTATTTGTTTCAAATACTTATATCAATAACATATAATTTCACGAGATTAACATTATTTTTAACATTTAATCAGGATATACCATAGGAAACTGTTCTTATTTGATGAGCCTTGTTGTACAAATGCTTGGACAAAAAAACATGGGTGGACACTAAACTACATGCAGAACTCGGTGTACCCGATCACACCCTGTCACTTCCTCTGCAATTTCATCAATCATACCTTCTTATTCCATTGAATCATTAGTTCCAGTAAAGATATTTATGCCACATATTTTTTCACTACCATTTTAATTTAATAATTCTTACCCATTATTCCCTTCGTAGATGATGCCTCCGACACTCTATACCAATTATACATTTCCACAGACATCTACGTCATCATCTGTAATGTCTAAATCCATTACCCATTATAAATCTACATTCTTTATCCATCGATTTATTCCCTGAAACATTATAAGCTATTGGATAAGATATTAGGCCACACTCATTTAATATAGGTTGATTTTCATTTAGAGTATAGGGATCCATTGGCACCCACTGATCAGACATCATAATATATAGTTATGTTTCCCTAGTGAATAATTCATTTTCATTATAAGAATTATTGATTTAATTTTTTCATTAATAGTTGGACTAATGACTTGGAGATATGGGAATAAATTCATTTATGTGGTGTGTAACCGCTACACCCAACTGATTTTCAAGTAAAACAAATGCAATAAAATGATTTGAAGAATAAGATGAAAATATAGAATGTTTTTTTATATTCTCTCTAAATAGTATGAAATATTTATTGTCTAGACACACACCTATAAACACAATCTAAATTAATTTAATGATAATTTTTGTGGATAATTATGAGTAATAATGTTCATTTGATTTAATTTAGTATTATTGTTTTTTATGTGAATTTGTATTAATGTTTCATGTTCATTATAATTTTCTTAATGGTGAGGCTATACGGACAACATGACTCATGAAATTATGTGATTTATTGGGAACATATAAGCATGATTTATACAGTGGATTGCATATAAGAAGTGGAATGAGTTAGATGACACATATCATGAATTATTATCTAGTTTCATATTATTGAGAAATTATTTCTTATTAAAAGACTGTTGATTAGAATTTATTAATCAAATTTCAGTTTTTTTAATGTAATTACAATAATTTGAAGTAGTAAATTGTTTTTATTTATAAAAAAATATAGAGAGTGGAACAGAGAAATAAAAGGAAAGGTTGTTATAAAACACCTATACAATTTGGGGTGTCCTATGATATAGGACATTGAGGGGAAGTAGGTAAAAAACAACTTATAATTATTCTTTTTAAATAAATTTTGGAAATAATATTTCCGCATTTTTAAATTATATATTTATCCCATAAATAGAATTCTTATACAAGAAATATATTTTTCCCTAAACTACATACTATAAATATTTTCTTATTGCATAGATAAATCATTAAATAATATTCTTATATAGATATTGGATAAACACATTCAATATTTCACCAAAAATGAAATTTTTCTTGATTATTATGTGTGAAAATAAATAATTAAAAATAAAAGTCAAAACATATTTATACACCATAAAACATATCAATTGTAATTTTAGATATCAAATATGAATTCTTATTGTAATAATTATATCATATTAGGCTACATCTCCCTTGGAAATGAGTTTCTCAACCCTTCTTTCATATCCTAGTGTTGGATTGCTACTTCAAAAATAATTTTCATTCCATTAATCAATCATTACAATGTTAGAAATATCAAAATATAATTCATACCTACAATAAAGTTATGATATTTAAATGACATCAAAATATAATGTTGGACCCTTCGTTCTGGTGTACCAGCAACAATATTATTCTTTCCAACATTATCTTCTATACTATTTCAATGTGAATGTTCCATTTCATAATAAAACACAAACCACGAGCATCATTAATTCATGAAAATGATATATTGTAAGTTGAATCTATTTTTTCCAAAACTATGAGCTACTTTGTTATCAAAACCCAATAAATTTTTGGCATTCTCCTTTAGTGATATATGTTTCCTTAGGTATAATTTCCTCTTAATCATTATTCAAATAAACCATTCCAATATTTTCTATCTATAGGGAATAAATATAATGAATATCACCAACATCATCATGATGGTTTTAGTCAATTCCTTTTATGATATATACCAATATTTAAACATTGTTATCTTCAATAAAACATCACTCCGTTGTCGAACATTAGACAATCACACTTTAGAAACAAAATTTTTTCCCTTTAATACTTTCTATATTTATCGATATGAATGATCTAATATATAAAACCAATCCTGTTACAAGATCATGAATTTTATTTATTAAAATTGGATCAATATGAGAAAGGACAGTTAATGTTTCTATCTTGGAATCTGAAACTCCCCAATGTCTGAACAACTATAAAAAAATTCAATGAATTAGAAAGAATAAATCTAATGAAGACTTGATTCAATTACCTATTATGGATACCAAATTTTTATTTCATCTTTATAAATATAATAAAACTCTAAAATAATAAAAATAATGATAAATTACCTTCAACATAAAATATCCTAAGTATAAATATAAACAAGATCTATCTTTCCCAATTGAACAAATTGAAACAAATCTTCCATAAAATTCCTACTACAAACAAACATTCATATAGTGATGAAGAAGAATATCCTTAATTCATGTATTGATTCCAAAATAGCAACTAAATCATTCTTTTCCACCACTATTAGTGCACCATGAATGATAAAATGTTTTAGTAATAAGTTGGTACCTGGAAGGTCCTCCAACATGATCTATAGAAGAATGAACATTAGTAAAAAAATCCATTATAATTTTAATAATTATGAAATAGGATCCACATGGTAATGAGAGATTCCACATCAAATTATGTATTACCTTTTTTTCATTATCTTCTCAACTGAACCCATGTTCTCTATTTTATACATGAACATACATGAAATTTAACCACAAATGTAACATGCTCACTAATAACTCTGAAAACTAAAAAATGATTACAAGGGTTTACTGTCCATTTTTTCATTATGCCTATATATCCTACCAATGAAAACTACACAACCAACGCCTAGACGTCCTACCACATATACTATGAAAAACTCCTCAAAAACCTGAAAACCATCACCATTAACTAGATAAACTAAATGGTAGAGAGGTCAATGAAATACTATACACAATTATCATCTTACATATTATATTAAATTACTCATATCAATCATTCTAGAGGGGTTATTTATAATCATAATACTATATATCATAAAAATAATAAATAACATTGACCCCATATTATTGATACAAATATAGAAAATATATTTCCCTTTTTATATTTAGCCACTTTCGTAGACCTTCTCAGAATCATTATATTTTTTTGACAGAATATCAACTGAATTCACATTAAATGAACATTATTTCACTAAAACATAAAAAACATAATCTGATTTGACAAAGTAAAAAGTGTTCCATAATTCCAATTAAAAACAACCAATATAAAGTCAAGTACTATAAATAAAAACATATGATATTGAACACTACAAAAACATAATCCAAAAAATATCCGTATAGATTAAAAGTCAAAGGATTATAAGAAAATGAAAATGATGGACAATAACCCAATATTAATATACCAAACCAACCCCAATTTAAATAAATTGAAATGAACAATATAGAACCAAAATAAACAAAATAAGTTGGAATATATAAAAACTGAATCAAACAAAATTAAACGGAATTAAATAAAACAGATTAAGTATAATAACAATAATTTAAATAAAAAATAAAAAAATTAAACAAAAATAAAAAATATTAGTGTTATCTAATGAATTAAAATGATAAATCAAATTTGAATCAAATATCAATCAGAAATGATAAATTAAGTTGAATGAATTTGACCTAAAATCTATACAAAAATAAAACAATTTGAAAAAATTCAATAATATTTGAATTTAAATATATTGAATCAAATTGAATAGGCCAAACAAATCCATGAAAAATAGTACAAAAATTAAAATCCATCTATAATTAATTATATTGAATAAAATAAAAAACAAAACATAATTTCATACAAAGAATATAATAAAAAAGTATATGTTCAATCTTGTAAAATATAAAATTCATGATCTAAAATGACCTAAATCAACTATAAATAAATGGATATAAAACTAAAAAGCAATAATTATTGAATAAAATGAAATCAATGCATCCCAAACTAAACAACCGAAAACATAAATAAATAAATAATTGAAAAAAATTCAATAATACCAATTTTAAATGACTAGAATATTATGAAACAAAACATTCCTAATTGGATGAGAATATTATATATAATGAATAAACCAGAATGTACTATGATAGAAATGACCCAAATATAAAAAATCACACTCAAATAATATAAATTTAGTTGAATTTAATATTGAAAAATAAAATTAAATCTATCATAAATAAACGAATATAATGTAACAAACATCTAACCGAACCATTAGAGGGAAGAAAATAAAAATTCAAATTGAAATGAAAATTTATAAATAGATATAGGTGAAACAAAAAATGATCCAGAAGAAACCAGACTGAATTAAATGAAAAATAGCCCTAAGATAATGAAATTGTAAGCCATTATTAGAAATTGATTATAATTGAACCAAACTGAATTGAATTGAAATAGAAGTTGATCCAAATAAATAAAAACCAAGGATACCTTACATACTCTCATGCTAACTAAACAATATCATTAATTAACCAAATTAGAAATAAACCTAATCCCTTAATGTTTATTTTTATAAAAAATAGATTTACAATTTGATGTAACCAATATTCATTAATGATAAATATACCATGCTTTTACCTATTTTAACTCGTTCCATGTTATATAATTGAAACATAGAACAGAAAATAGGAGAACACTAAGAATGAACATCATATTGTTTTAACATATTATACATGTATTTAATCATGAATAATTTTTTAAAATGAATATACTATATTCCAAAAATTGAACAATATCATTTCCTTTATATTATTTTAAATAATATTTACAAACCCGAATCATCAAATTATACTATTTGTTAATTTATAAAATCATTATTTAATAATATTGTAAATACGTCAAATATATAATACAAAAAAAAATTCTTCTGTTAAAAAAATGATATCAAAATATCTAAAAGTAATTAATCATTATAGAAAATCAAATTTCATCATTGAGTATATCAATTTTTTTAGTTATAAAAATCATTAATAATAACATATTTTCAATTTTGTTCTCTATATTTAATTTAAATGTAGAGGGTTGTTCTAAATATTGAATAATTTGTTCCTTGAAAATGAATATATTTATAGAACTGAAATAAGAAAGATAAAAGCATGGTGAATGAATTGAAAGACCATCAGATTTTATGTTTAACACTATTTTATTCAAATTTAAATCTCCATTAGTTATCTAAATATTCACATTATTCTTCTAATAGTGTTCTTTCGAGTCTATTTATCAGTGTGAAGCTGAAACTATGGGCCAAAGGATAATATATATATGTTTTATAGAGATGACATCCATGGAAGAGTATGTTGTTGATCAGGGAAGAGTGTTATCCAAAATAGATATTGGAAAACTTTACGTGGTAGTATTGGTAACAATGAGTTGGTAAATGCTAATGAATGGGAAACACATTCCATGCTTGAGGTATAAGAGAACAAAAAATTAGAATACATAAGAATGAATAGAATCAAATATTCAAAGATGAATTTATGAAATTTATGGTTGTCTTATTTTTAGCACATACATCAGATATGATTATTGCTTGCAATTAATATGTTTCAATGATTCTTACATTATATATTGAATCAAGTGGTGTTCAGAGTGGTGGTCAGGATGATGATATTACATGAGATTGATATGGAGAATAGGATAATGATGTTGAATGTGATGAAGATAGAGATGATGATAATGAGGATAATGATAAGGATGATGATGAGAATGATGATGAGAAATATGTTGTAGATTATAGTATTGTTTATAATGGTGGTGAAGGATATATTGATCATGTATATTTTTTACTGATATTTATGATATTTTAGTTTTTATTTGAACGTATAAATGAATATTGTTGATGTTTTGAATGTTTGTTATCATATTTTAAATGAATTAATTGGTATCCATTGATATAATTGTGTATATATTGGCTAGTAATGCTTGTTTATGGGAATTTGACCATGGTTTCATGCTATTGTGATTAAAATTAGTTTCTAGGTTGCGTGGGGGTTGTATTTTATGTTGGAATATAGAGGGTATATGACAATGGTTCCATCACAATACTGGTAAACTTAATTTCCATAGACCTACAACAATGGTTCATTAAAAAATGAAGGTATATGCCCATAAAAATAGCCAATTAGCCATGGGTTTAGGGAAAAATTGGTATAGGCTATTACAATGGTTCTCCGACCAATACTAATGGTTCTCAATCCAATAATATTGTTTTTTTAAAAAATATTTCCTTGAAAAAATATTACATCACCCATCGTATTCAATTAAAATTCAATTTAAAAACATTTCAAAAAAATTATTTTTTTATTGGATCAAAAAATAACATCATTAATAATTATTTTACCTTTTAAATAATTTAGGATGAATTTTTCTTAAATAATTTACGATAAAACACTCATAAAATTAACCTATTTGAAAAAATAAATGAAAATAATCTCACATACCATGATATGGATCTAGTTTGAGTAAATATAGTTTTTTGGTATGTTTGAAAAAATAATTTTCAAATTGACAGTATTCAAAACTAGGATGTTGTTCATCATAAAATTCCTCCATTAAAAATAAAGGTAGAAAAGTATTTTTATTATCCATCTAAAATAGTTTTAAATTTATATAAGATGTATATCATAAATTAATTTTGCATTCTTATTTTTAATCAATAACGAAATGGTTTCATCATATTTTTTACATTCTTCTTGATTTTAACCTTTCATCAAAATCATGATTTATTTCTTGTGATTACACCATGATCTTATTGTTAGATTCTAAAAAACTTTTTTAAAATATAAGGTTAATCAGAAGTTCAATCAACTAATTTACATACTTATCTGGTTTTGAATTTATATAATTATTCAATCATATTTAAGGACCAAAATTCATCATCGAATGTTTCTTATATAATTTTTCGTTCTAGTTGGGATACAAAGGCAGATAAATATACTATCTTTAATATAATTTATTAGTTTAACTCATTCATCTAAGATTCCTATAAAAATATCTAATGCACGTTCCTTAATATTTATAGGTAATCATGGTATCACAAAATTTAGTTCACTTGTTTCAACCCTTACAGTGTTTAGTTTAGGTAAATCAAGTTACAAATCAACATCCATATTGTTTATAAATATTGGTTTTATGTCTCATATACTCAAGGGAATCATTTGGATCTATAGTCTGAGTCATTTCATTATCATAATGATAACTCTCATCAAAATTAAAATTATTTGATTCATAAAAAGTCCATATCCTTTTTTCATAATCTTTATAAGCCTGGTATGTAGTTGAATAACCTAGAAAAATACCTTTATCGTATTTCAAATCAATCATAAAAGTATTACCCTTGGAGTTAAAGATGAAAACCATTCCTCCATAGAATTTTTTGTATCCTAAATTTTGTTTTAGATCATTCTATAAATAATAGGGATTTTTATAATGATATAACTTGTTATAACTATGTTAATGAATAAACATGTTGTGTTTTTAATATCAACCCAAAAATGAGTGGGAATATCATATTCACATAATATAGTTCCAGAAATTTCAATCAAAATCCTTTTACATTATTCATCAAAACAATCACGTTGAGGTGTAATGGGGGAAAATTATGATTCATTCCATTATTCATGAAATATAAATTAATTTGATGATCTTAAATTCTCCCACATGATCACTTCTCAAAATCACAATTTTGGAAACATTATCATTTTCCAAAATCATACACACATTATTAAAAATAGATAAAGCTTCTATTTTATGTTTTAAAATATTCTAAAATTTAAATATTATATCATAATCAACAAACACATAAATAAATTTTTTACTATAAAGTCATTCATTTCTAGTACATAGTTTATGATATATGAAAATTATATCTAGATGTCTAATTATTTCAACATCATTAATGGTTTTTAAGATTATTTTAGACATATTCCAAATATACATGAATAAAATATCTTATTTTTGTCTAATTTAAGGTCCTAAAATCCATATTTCAAATGATTTTTATGAAACATTTCCATGGAGTGAAAATTACAATGTACAAGACATCTATTAAAATTCTATGATTCACCATATTCCTTACTTGAACTATTTTCTATATATCTACAGAATGAATTATGATCTACTATATAGTTGGTATATATTTTAGGTTTTTTAAACATGAGATACATATCATTGAAAATGAATCATGAATTGTTATAAAAACAAACTAATCAACCATTACCATATTATTGAGATATACTAATCTCTTTTCTATTCAATTCTTAAACATAATGAAAATTTTTATTAGGAGAAATTATGGACATCTATATTATCAAAATACCAACAATTCATGTTTTTGAATTTCCACCAAAATCAGTTATATCCTCCATCGTTCTTTGATAGGGTGTGAAATGACTAAAAAATACACTCATATTACTTATAAATAATGTTATACCAACCATTTTTCATTGATGTTAAAATGGTTTATTCCATACTATGAAAAAAAACCAGAAATATTTGGTATCTCTATTTTACATGGTCTAGAAATGATATCTATGAAAGACTTGGGGATCCAAATATGTTTTCATTTTCCATAAAAATTCTCAACCTGTTATAGAATATGATTCATGAGAAATTAATTTTTTGATTCCACATAATAACTATTTTTATATCATATATCTCAGAATGTTGTTTAATTTATCCACAATGAAAAAAAGAATTGTTGAAATGTATATTGGTTTTGGAACTATTCAAAAAATAATTTTTTAATTTTTGGGACAATAATTAATACATTAAATTTCAAATATTTCTATTTAGATTTTTTAGAAAGATTTTATTAGTTAATTTTAACTTTTATTGAAAGGACTTGTGATATCATTAATGTTTTAAACCCCATTTTTTATGTTATATAGCTTCATTATCGTTTTTTTATATGATGAACTATACATTTCCCATTGATTTTTAAAATCCATAATTTTTATTCATATGTCTACCAATTTATTGAAAATTTTATAATAAATTTTTGTGGGTTCATTGTTCATATTTTTTAATATTTTATAATTATTTTATACTATATTTTAGCATTTATTTAATTCTTAATGTGACAATTTTTCGTTTTCTCATTCGTAACCATATTCAAATGAGTACAAAGATTCTACATATTGAAGGTTCATCTAAAACCCCTAAAATTTCTATATAATTTTCTGATGTCTATGGAAAACATTTCAATTTTATTATTTGGCCATTAATATATTGGTAGTATTCTTATTTTGATGTTTTAGAGATCTTAATGATTTTTTTCTTTTTCTCATTCTTGGATGTTAAAATCATAAAGGTAGCATTTTCCTTTATTTACATTTTATATTATTCATCTTCATATTCAATTTCATTCTCTAACATCATTACAGTACCAATGTGATATTTTTTATGAAATAAATGACCACTATAGATTTTATATTTAAATTTGATATTCCATTCATCATTGGTGGTAAAACACTAAGATAATTCAACACAATGTCCTCCTCATTAATTTGTGTTTCAAGAGTTCTGAAATTATTCACTTTCATAATGACCCTTACATTCAACTGTTTAATGATTTCTCCATCAAAAATTCTGAATGCATCAAAATTATGTTTGACGGTATCATATTATAGTTCCATGACATTATCTATACATTCATATGAATATTATATGAAATATTATATTTTATCAGCTATTGGAAACATAAAAACTATTTTGAACTCATCTAGTCCTAATAAATTTTTTATAGCATTCACTTAATTGAAATTATGATCATAGTCTACTTGGGTTGAAGAATATTATATTTTAGGTACTATTTTATATATTTCATCGTGATTTACTATTTAAAGATTTACAATCATGGAAATATTTATTAAATAGATGGTCGATTAACACATCTAACAAATATAATATTCCCCATAACTATAAAGATATTTAATAATGTATAAACCATAACGATTATCATCCTTCGAATCTATAAAAAAATGATCATCAGACTTCAGATTTTGACAGTTGTGAAATCAGGGGTCATGATATAAAAAGTAATTGTTTTTGAAAGTATGGATAACCGAAAATAGAGGGTGAGTATTCGGTTCCTAAAATTTTATTTAATTTAAACCCCCACATTAATTTATTTGAGTTAAAATCATTTAATTTAAAAAACTGAGATAAGAAGTATAATATATTAATGAAAAATGATTGAACACATGATATTTATATTGGATCAGGGAATATTATTCCCCTAGTCCTCTCAACTAACAATGTACTGTAAAAGTTTTGTGATTTTCATTAAAATATATCATTTTCGTGGGGGCTCCTAGCTAAACACACATATCTATTAATTATTATAATAGGATAATATATTTCCATTAGGATCCCCCATTATATAACATATCCATTTCCATAACACACTAGTATACAATGATAATTAACAAAATGATATGAATAATTTATTGATGATGTATTGAAGAACACAATTTTAAGAAGTAAATGAATGTAGATAAATATGCGTCATTGTCAAGACTCTTCGCCCGGGGTCCATGTCGTGACTACCCCAAGCACGCCTTCCATAGGCCTGGGGCTGGCGACTAGCACCAAAATGCGTATTCCCTATAACCGGGAAGGCATTGCCTTTATAACCTATAAACACATGCAACCAAGAACACAGCAAGAGACGAACAAAATTCAACTGCATAGAAAAAGTGTGATGAAAGTAAAAAGGGGTCGGAATACAAGCCCAATAGTAATAGTACAAGTACAACTGAAATACAATAAAACTGATGAAGAAGAAAGGAAGCAATTGGGTCATCCTATGAGGTTCCTACCTGAAGGGTAGGTACAGATCACCTACTCAGCACTCCACATTCGCACGTCTCCTCGACGTACTGTCACACCATATGGTCCACTTTCGAGCCTCGTCTAGCCCTAGTACCCTCAGCCCAATCAATGATATCTATTGTCTACTCAAAACACAACAAGGTGCGAGCCGAGCCCATGGTGGGGTGAGTATATAGATACTCAGTAGGGACCCCGAGACCCTTAAGGTTTCAGAAAATCCACCAAGGATAAACCACAAGCCATGAAATCAACTGACAATCCTACTTAGGAAATGGCGATACATATACCTATGTTATCATGTATACCCATCTCAGTCATGAGGAAACACAGAGTCCAACTCAAAATCCCAAATCTCAACTGTTCCACAAAGGAAGGAATACCACGATGGTATGTACCACATAGGTACTCCAGAGAAACTAATACCATAAATGTACTGACTCAGATCACACCAAGTATTTCATTGGTACAAAAGTAGATATGATTAGATATAACCACTGAATAATATTACTATGTTAAGAGGCAGACCCACATAGGATCACTCGGTGTTATCCCACATAGGATCGCTTAGTGCTGACCCACACAGGATCGCTCGGTGTTGACCCACACATGATTGCTAGGTGCTGAACCACACAGGATCACTCGGTGCTGACCCACAGTGGATCGCTAGGTGAAAACCCACACATGATCACTCAGTGTTTACCCACACAGGATCGCTCAGTGATGACCCACACAGGATCACTCTGTGCTGACCCATACAGGCTCACTCTTCATTCTTCACGTCACATATAGCTACTGCGTTCCCACATTAAGATTTATTGTCTCTGAGAGAGAATGCTCCTCAATCAACTGTTTGATACTCCAACTACCACGAAGTCCCATTAAAAAGTATCCTAATGGACTGCCACGCCGTAGGGGTCTAAACGCAACAGACAGTGCGTTAATCCGGAGCCCAGTCTTTGATTTATTAACCTTAAATCTCAAGGGAATAGTTGGATTCTTGCTCGATCCAACCCAAACATTTCACAACGTTATGAAAATATCATTTAGGGTATACAAAAGGGACAGTCTCACTTCAGGGTGTACAATGTCATTGAGGGTTTTTGAAAAGGATCCTTGGTACCAAAGTTATGGCCAAAAGAGCGAAAATGGGTCGAACTGGGTCTAGGTCCGGTCTGACCCAGTGGGACTGACCCATCACGAATTGACCTGGGCTAACCTAGTTTGGGTCAACCCAGCCGAACCCACTGGGTTCGTCCCCTACTGCACTAGGCGGCCCGACCCATGCTGATTAGTCTGGCCCGTACTGGGCGGCCCGCCCTAGCAGCTGGGCCTGAGCAGTGCGGTGTGGCCACAGGGGCCACAATTTCTATGGGGGTTATGAGGGGGGCGGAAGAGAGTGCGGGTGCCATAGAGATTATTGGTTACTGTGAGGCCATGGAGGGACACAATTCAGCCAGGCGGCACGGTCATGGGGCGGCGTGGCGAGGCCGCGGGGCGGCACTGTGAGGACACAGGGCGGCGAGGGACATGGGAGGCAAGGCAGAGGGGCAGTGAGGCCACGGGACGGCGAGGTCATGGTGCAGTGAGTCTGCATGGAATCAATGAGTCGTGGATGGTCATACAGTGTGTTCGGGTGATTTACCTTCACCAGTGGCCATCTTGACCAACCTCCCTCCGTTGGCCGCCTTCGTCGCGGCTGGCGGTGGTGTCATATGTCCTTCCCGTGCCCTAATGAGGTTGGTTTCTATCCTCCTCCATCACAAAGATCTCAACAATTTATCACAAGAAATGTATACAGGTCGGGCCGTGATTGTTTTGCCCGCACCCTCCACGTTAGAGTGGTAGCACGCGGCTATAATATCTTCTTGATTTATGATGAATCATCAAAAACGGGTAAGGGGAAGAAATTCAAACAACCACCCTACCTTTTTGGTTCAGTTGAAGATTTTCAGTGGTTGAGACGGATTGGTGTTTGTCAATCCTGAAACAAGTCTCCTCTAATGACGCCAGTTAGGAGATGAAAAGATTAATTCTGTGATAATGGTGTTTCCATGATCGTCAGTTCGTTCGTCGTTGGAGTTCCTTCAACAATGTTTTGGAGAAATATTGGCCGAAGGAGAATAGTTCTTCCATGGAGAAGCTCTTCAACAAGTTCTTCCCCCAATTTCCCTCTACCAATACTTCCCCCAAATTCCACAAAAAAATTATATCCAACCAAATAAAATAATATTATCTATTTAATTTTTTGGCACAATTGAAGTTGTCTTAATTGATTAATGGAAGGGGGAACAATTAAATGGGCTGAGTTTTCATAATTAAAGTAGAGGATACCAATGGTCACATCCCTCATTAAAGAGGTATTCCAAGATGCTTCCACACCATTAAGAGGGGAGTTCAAGGGGTTTTTAGTTTCAAGTGGTCCCCACCACCATAACCCATGTGGTAGGTTTCAGTTTAGGTGGTACCCACCATTAAACCATCTACATGGGAGGTTTCAACAAAAGGAAAAATAAAATAAAAGTTTACTATATTTTATTTATATTTCCCATGAAAAAACCAAATTATATTTTTCACCCTAGAAGAACTACGGTCGAGGATAAGTTCCTCTTAATTATATATTGGCTCTACGAGTTCAATGGTGCCCTCATATTTTAATTCCAAGCACTAGTTCAAAAGTAAAAAAAGCCACTCGAACGTTTATTGAAATTACCCGAATGAAAGTTCAGAAAAGCATCTTGAGCACACTGAACCTCGTAATTACGCACTGTCTATTTTTGCAGACAAATAAAATTCCTATTTAATTAAATAAATTATATTGATATTCTGGGTTTTTACATTCTCCCCACCTTAGGGATTTGCATCCCCAAAATCCACTACTAAAACAAATAAAACATGTCAGGGGTACATAGCACGAATCTAACCCTCCCACTCCCATGTGCTCTCATGGAGGATCTTGTGCTTCCAGAAAATTCACACCATAGAATTTGACTTCCGATGAATTATCTTCTCCTGTAGATCCTCAATATCTGATGGAACCTTTGTTAATGTCTCCCCATCATCAACATCTAGCTCACTACGGTCAAAGATATGAGATGGGTCATGCACGTATCACCTTGCCTGGGATATGATGAAGACTTCAAACACCCCGTGCAACTGAGGTGGAAGATCTAAGCGGTAAACCAACTCACCTAATCCTCTATGGACCTGAAAGGGTCCAATGAACCTCATAGATAACTTTCCACTTCAGCAAAATCCCGGCAATCCTTGTCAGGGTGAGACAAGTAGAAAGATGTGGTCACCATCCTCCAACTCCAGAGGTCTCTATCTCCTATCAGCATGTGACTTCTACCTGCTCTGAGCAGTATTCATCCAATACTAGATGATCTTCACCTTCTTTGTGGTGTCCTGTACTATCTCTGGCTCCACCGGTGCTGACTCCCCTGGGTATGTCCAGCACAAATTTGATCAGGAAGATCTCCCGTACAATGCCTCAAAACATGCCATCCCAATGGTGGATTGATAGATGTGGTTGTATCAAAACTCCACCAAAGTCAAGTGATCCTCCAAGCTATGGCTGAAGTCAATGATTTAAGCACAAAGCATGTCCTTGATGGTCTAAATGGTCCACTCATTTAGGCCATCCGTCTGAGGATGGATGGCGATGATAAAATGAAGATGTGTTTTGAAAGCCTCATACAACCCCTTCTATAGACGGGAAGTAAAATGTGTATCATTATGGGAGACAATCGTCGAGGGTACTCCAAGTAGCCTAAAAATATCATCACATAGAGGCGTCCCAAGCTCTCTACTAAACACTGCTCTGTGATTGGAATGAAGTGGGCCAACATGGTGAGTTGGTTGACGATCACCCAGATAGATTCATGACCTCTGGATGTATGTGGAAGTCCTATCAAGATATCCATAGATATCCCATCCCAATTCCACTCTGGGACATGTAATCGATTAACTAAGCCTGGTGGTACTTGATGCTCTGCCTTCACTTGATGGAAAGTGAGGAACTGAGAGAAAAACTCTTCTACTACTTTCCTCATTCCCTGCCACCAGTGCTGTCGTCAGAGGTCATGGTACATCTTCACCACTCCTAGATGTAAAACTATAGGGGTTGTGTGTAACTCCATTAATAAAACCTCCTAATGTGATATTGGTTACATGGTACATCTAATAAAGAGGATGACATGCTCCCGACATTCAAAAAATCTATCAGGTCCCTCTCCTGTGTATATATGAGCACGTCATATATCACTGTCAGTGTCCCCATGATGCACCTCCCATACTTGCTGAAGAAGTGGCGAATTCATTGTAAGAGACTGAAGAAAAGATCCTTCATCCCAATCCAAAAAGGATATCTACAAAGCGGCCAAATGCTCTATCACCTCACCTATTAGCGACATACCAGATATCTGGATGAGTGCATCTGCTACAAAGATCCCCTCTCCCGGAGTATATACTTTCTCAAACTCATAGTCCTAGAGGAACACAAGCCAACATCATTGTCTCTAGTTCAGGTCCTTCTGAGAAAATATATACTTGAGACTCTTGCGATTAGAGTACATTGTAAAACGCTCACCCATCATGTAATGTCGCCACATATTCAAGGTGAAGACCACTACTACTAACTCCAGGACATAGGTAGAATAGTTCTTCTCATGTTGTCTCAACTATCGAGAACCATGGGCGATCACTGTTTTCTCCTACATCAGGACACATATGTGCCCGGTCTATGATGTTTCGCAGTAGACTACGTACAATACGCCCTCCTCCGGTAGCCTCAAGATGGCTTCACTAGTCAGCCACTACCTCATCTCTTGAAAAATATGTTTTCATCTCTCTGAACAAATGAAGGGTTTCCCCTTCTTCATCAACACTTATAGATTTGCTTCAACTCTGGAGAAATATGTTTCAAACCTCCAGTAGTATCCAGCCAAACCCATGAAACTCCATACCTCTGTCACACTCTTGGGTGGCTCCCAAGCAAGTATCGCCTCAATATTCTCTGGATCAACTACAACTCCAGCCTTCGATATGACATGTCCCAGAAAGTGAACATCTCAAATCTAGAACTGGCACTTCGAGAGCTTACCATAAAGCTGGTTCTCGAAGAGTGTGTCCAGTACTACTGTCAAATGATAGACATGCTCCTCCTCTATATCCGATTAGATAAAAATGTCATCAATTTTGAGAACCACAAAGCAATCAAGGTATGGCTGAAAGATCCTATTCATGAGTCCCATGAACACTGTTGGAGTGTTGGTTACATCGAATTGCATAACCAAGAACTCGTAGTGGCCGTCCCAAAATCTGAAAGATTTCTTCTACACATCCTCATCCCGTACTCTGAGCTTGTGATAGCCTGATCTAAGGTCTATCTTCGAGAACCAACGTTCAACCTTCAGCTGATCAAAGAGGTCATCAATACTCATATGTGGGTACTTGTTTTTCACATTCACTTGGTTCAGGAGATGATAGTCAAAACAAATCCCCAAACTCCCATTCTGCTCCTTGGTGAAAAAAATCGGTGCTACCCAAGGAGAAACACTGGGGAATATGAATCTCTTCCCCTACAACTCCTTTAGTTGTACATGCTGCCCATGAAGCTCCATGGGAGCCTTCTGATACACTGGTGTATATATTAGTGTCATACCAGGGTAAAAGTCAATGTAAACTTCCACCTCTCTGTGAGGAGTTAGACCAAAAATATCATCAGGGAAAACATCTATGTACTGGTCCACCACTAAAGGATAGCTCTTTCTCTCCACATCAACTACTCCGAGGGTAAGGCTAGCCAATTGATGAGTGATCGGCTATAGGCTTCTTTGTGTTAGTCCATCATGTGAAGCAATGCCTCCCTTCTCCCTAATAAAGGTAAACCAGTTCCCATCCGTGCAGACACATATCACTTTGAGCCTAATATAATAAATCTGAGAATGGACTATAAATAACCATTCCATACCCAAAATGACGTCATAATTCCTCGACGTTGTTACAAGTAGTTCCCATCCGAAGCTTTCACCTTCTATAGTAATCTCTCACAACTGGAATTAGTTCATAATCATCAAATCTATACCCGTAGGAGTCTATAACTGTAAGGATTGAGCTAACGGATCCATTGGAATCTCTGATATCTGAACAAGGGCAGTTGAAATAAAAGAAGGACTGGCACCTATGTTTTATAAGTACTTCTACAGAGTAGTAGTAGACACATATCGTACCTCATATCATCTCTACAACGACGTGATCGTAGGCCTCTGCTACCTTGAGATGAGCTCGCCCTTTTTCTCCTACTCCCAAAGGTCATGGTGGACCTCTTGATGGAGGTGGAGGTCAAATATCTAATAATTTTCCCACCACCAGTTGCATGTACAACTTCTCTACCACATCTTCCTACTCCATGCGGACCACCTCGGTCAAATCTCTTTCTCTTCCTGGGCGGTCCTTTGGTCATCTACTGATCATCCATACAACGAGTCAGGTAGTCACGAGCCATGTGACCCTACCCACTGCATGTTTAACACTTCCCGCTCCTGGAATGACTGGATCTACCTTGGGTGTCCCACACAACTGACCCTGAATCCTATGGGTATCCACCTGTAGGTCTGGTCCTTTTGGACCTCTATGTCATATGTTTGATGTCAACTGCAGATGACTCCACTATGTGATGACTGGTAGTGGGTCTCTCCATTGGTGACTACTCAGCAAGGAAACTCTATACTAAAAGGACTCACTCTACCACCCCTGCCTGCATCGGGATGCTGAGTGAGATCATCGAATCCCTTATCTCTCCGCCTGAATCCCTGCTCGAAGGTTAGGACCCTGAAGAATGGGTCTGAAACCATATCTATGGAGTATCATGAGAGGTCAATGAACCTCACTGAGTACTAAGCCACAATCATGATACCCTTCTGCAGACGAAGTTTCTCTTGTATGCTCATTGCTCGAAGAGCCGCTGGGACAAACTCTGCCCGAAACAGGCTCTGAAAGTCTGCCAGAGAAGCATCACCTCGTCGTGAACCTGGGGCATCACACTCCACAATCTGCCTACTGCTAGCTGTATAAGGCAGGTGGTAATGATCACCATGAGTTCAGTTGGTGTCCCTACCAGTCAAAAGACTCTCACCACAGCCTCCAGCCAATCCTCTACTGCCCATAGATTCATCTCTCCCCTAATCCTGGGTGGCCTCTAGTGTTGGAACTCGTGCAATGTGCTCAATCTGCATGCACCCAATGCTGCTGGGGCTAGTAGAATCTGTGTCCCAATAGGTTATGGTACCACTGGTGCCTCTGCTAGTGAGTCCACAGGATGAGGTCCATGTACCGAGGCCTCATCGCTCGGTGGTATATCCGTTTGTACTACATCCGGAACCCTAGTTGGATGTATTCATGGAGGCATCCTGAAAAGAAACAGGTTCACCATGGTCAATAAGTTATACCCGTTGAGATGAATAAAAGATATCACAAAGAAAAAATCTTCAAAACACACACACAATCAGTGTTTTTGTGCACTAAGTTAGAAATCAGAAGTCAGGGACCTAGTGAATGGATACGTCGGTCAACGCACCAACACTGGATTCCCTAAACTGATAACCACACTCACTACACTTAACACTATTTCCGTTAAAAATAAAGATAAGATTCTTATGTTATATGGTATAGCTGACTCCATTGATACCAATTTGTCATGACCCGTCCACTGAGGCCTGTGCTCTGACGACCCCAGGCCCACCATTCATGGACCAGGGGCTGGCGACTAGCACCGAATGGTGTATTCCCTATAACCAGGAAGGAATTTAGATTATAACTTGTAAACACACGCAACCAAGAATTTAATAATATACGAACACAACTCTAATGTATAGAAAAAAGAGTACAGAAATTAAAAAGGGGCTGGAATAAAATCCCAACAGTAATAGTATAATTACAAATGAAATACAATATAACTAAGAAAAAGAGAGGGAGATACATGGTCATTCTCTGACGTTACAACCTGAAAGGCATGTATAGATTTCCTCCTCAACAACCCATGCCCGCCTTTTCTTCTGCATACTGTCACGCCATTTGGTCCACCTCCGGGCCCCGTCTAGCCCTGGTAACCTCAGCCTCGATCAGTGTTGTCTCTCGTCTGCACCAAACACAACAAGTTGCGGCCATATCCTGTGAAGAGGTGAGTATAACGATACTCATTTGTGACCCCAATACCCACAAGGTGTCACAAAATCCACCAAGGATAACCCACACGACATGAAATGAACTAAAAACCCGACTTAGGTGTATGCCCATACATATACGTAAGTTGTCAAGTATACAAATCTCAATCAGGAGGAAACACAGTCTCAAACTCAAAAGCCTAAATTTCTACTATACCACAAAGGAAGGAATACCACAAAAGTACGTACATCACATGTATTCCACATAGAAGAATACCACAAAGGTGCTGACTCAGCTCACACCATGTATTTCTTATGTAGATAAGTAGAGATGATTACATGTAACTAATGAATCACCTTACTCTGTTAAGAGGTTGTCCCACACAGGATCTCTCGGTGTTGAACCACAAAAGATCGCTCGGTGCTGACCCACGTAGGATCTCTCGGTGAAGACCCCCACATGATTTCTTGGTGTTGACCCACACAGGATCACTCTTCATTCTTCACATCACAGCCAGCTACTGGGATCCTTCACTAAGCTTGCTCGTCTATAGTAGAGTCCGCTCCTCAAGCCACTAGTTGATACTCCAACTATCAAAAAGTCCCATGAAAAATTATCCCAAAGGAGAACCACTACATAGGGGTCTCAACACAACCGACAGTGTGTCAATCAAATTCTCAATCTGCTTGATATTATCCTTTTAGTCTCAAAGCCATGGTTAGATTCATGCTCGATCCATCCCAACCATTCCCCAACTTTATCCAAATCACTAGTGGGGTACACTAAAGTGAATGTCTCACTCCAAGGTTTACATGGATATTGAATGTTTTTAAAATTGATGCTTGGTGACAAAGTTATGGTCAAAAAAGCACAAATGGGTCAAAGTGGGTCTGGGTCCGGTCTGACCCAGTTTGGGTCTACCCGGCCCATGCTGGGCGGCCCGGACTGGGTGGCACGATGTCCCAACATGTGCTGTGAGGGCCAATAGGGAAGCGAGTGGGGCGCGGAGGTCACAGGGGGCCACAGAAGGCCGCGAGACAAGGGAGGGCAGTGAGGCCATGGGGAGGCGCGACCGTGGGGGGTGCGGCGAGGTAGCGGGGCAGTGGTGGTCGTGTGGTGGCGCAACGAGGCAATGGGGTGATGATCCCCTATGGCTGGCCGGGCGGTGCGGTCACACACCATTCGTTATCCAGTGGCCGGCTTGACAGGCCACCCTCAATTTGTCACATTTTACGCGGCCGACGATGGTACCGGCCCCTGTTCTCATGCCCCACCGTGGTTGGATTCCGTCCTCCTCTATTACAAAGAACAGAACAATTTATCATAAGAATTGCAGAGAGTTCAGGCCATGTTTGTTAGGCCCGAACCCTCAGTGTTAGATCAGTAGCAAGCGGCTGTAATCACTTCTTGATTTATGATGAATCGTAAAAAATGGGAAAGGGGATGAAATTAAAACATCCACCCTACCTTGATGGTTTGATTGAAGATTGTCCTTGTTTGAGATGGATTGGCGTCTATCGGTCCTAAGACAAGTCTCCTCCAACAACATCTGTGAGGAGAGGAAAACATGAAGTTGGTGATGAAAAAAATTCCTTGATCATCAATTCATTCGTCGTTGGACATCCTTCGACGGAGATTGGAGAATGATTTTTTGATAGAGAAGAGTTCTTCGTTGGAGATGCTCTTCCACAAGTTCTTCCCCCAATTTCCCTCTACCAACACATCCCCCAAATTCTCCAACAAATGAATAACCAACGAAATTATATATGTTTATCTATTTAATTTGTTGAAACAATTGAATTTGTTATAATAAATTAAAGGACTGTGTCAAAATTAAATGGGTTGTGTTTCCATAATTAATGTAGAGGATAACAATGGTCACCACCATAATTAAATAGAGTGTTCAAGATTCTTCCACACATTTAAGAGGAGATTTCATGGGGGTTTTAGTCTCAGGTGGTCCCCACCACTATAACCTATGTGGTAGGTTTTAGTTATGGTGGTCCCCACCTTTAAACCATCTACATGGGAGGTTTCATGAAAAATAAAAATAAAATAAAATAAAATTTTATTTTATTTTATTTCTATTTCCCATAAAAAAACCCAAATTCTATTTTTCACCCTCGACCAACTATGGTCGTGGTAAATATCACCTTAAGGGAATATCGGCTCTGCGACTTCAATGGTTCCCTCAGATTTCAATTCTTAGCACCGGTTTAAAAGTTACAAAAACCGGCAACCACATTTACTAAACATACAAGAAAAAAAGTTCAAAAATTCATTCATGGAACATCAGGCCTTAAAATCACGCGCCATCAATTTTCACGGACTCATAAAAGTTCTATTTAATTAAAAAAATTACATGGATATTCTGGGTCTTTACAGTCAGGAGAAGAAGATTATATTCAAAAATAATCTATGGATCATCTTTAATGCAACTAGTGAACATGTAATAATAACATAAAATATATTGATTATGATCAAGTATATGTAATATAATTTATTTCAACTACTATTAGAGTATTTTTAGTGTCTATCCATCATTATAGTTCTCTATTTCATGTATATAAATGAAGTGGATAATTTCTCTTTTTATATGTCATCTTTGATTTTGAACATAAATATATTTAATAACCATAACATTAAAATTGATAATTTTTTGAATAGTTGTTCTATTAATGGAGTGTATCTATTCATTAAATATATAAAGAATACATTTGTAGTAGCCATTCCATTAATTATATATGTTATCAGATCATTCTATACATAGAAAAAAACTATAAACAAATATAAAATCCCATAAATTGAAAATCCCTTATTTGATATTATTTAAAATCATGAAATGTATTATCAAGATATTATGAATATATTCTTAAAATTATTCATAACAGCGAAATATTCATTTGATATCCAATTGATAAATCTATTCTTGAATGGTAAATTTTATATGGAGTATATAATATAAAATAAATATTTTACTTAAACTATAAATATGATAAACTGAATTTAACAAAGAGTATAATATATATTATGCATAAGATAAAAAATATAATAAATTTTTATACTTAAAATTAAAAAAATATGAATCTCTCATAAGATAATATTTTTTAAATAAAATGTCATATAATGAAGACTTCATATAACTAATCTATAGATAGAATTATAGACTCTGAATTATGGGTCATCCAAATATTTATGTCTATAGGATAATATCATAGATAGTAAGAAAATATTTTATCACATATTATTTCTATTCAATGTATAGAAAATGTATGATTTAATATCATTAATTTATGAAATAATAATTAATTCTCCTTAAATATTATATTTGTTTCTACATATGAAAAACATTTAAATTTAATGAATGTTAAATTTTATTGATAATAGTATGATATATATAAAACATAACATAAAATAATTTTTATCAAATAATTATTTTTTGAATCATGAAAAGACATAAAAAATTGTTATATGCCAGAACATAAAATATTACAGATTCATATTCCTTGGAGATATCTGATAATTTAAATTTTACTGATCATTGAACATATGTACACGCATTTGGAAGGAATATTATTTTTTAAAAATTCCTAACTGAATGACTTTTCTAAAAATACTTTTTTTGTTTTAGTATAGAAATTATTTCTCCATGTTAAATTTTTTTTACAAATAAGTATACCTTTATATTTTTTTATTTTTTTATTTTAAGGAAACTGATATAAATATTTATTGATATATTTATTATTAATAATCATATTAAAATTTAATGAGAGTATAAAAATTATTTTCATCACTGTCAATACGTTTTATTTATTTTTATTCTGTTATGTGAATATTTTTGAAGGACACCAACCACTATCAATCTTTACATGGTTGGTGATAATTTATTATTAATAAAAATTTCATGAAACTCGTTTATTTGAATATTTTTATTAATCTATGAGGGAATTTATATTATTATCATGTTCATATGTCACAAAGATGTTTAATTTTTTTTATGAAGAGTCTTTAGAAAATTATATAGTACCTCAATGCATAAATAAATGATTTATTTCTAAATATATGTAATGTTTCAGACTGTGGTGGGATGTCTATCCATTATGATACTTATTCAATAATAGTAATGGGAATGTTGAATTAAATCAATACATTATGGTTCTCAATATACAATGAAATTATAGGTGTGGAAATTCTCTTTCATATTTATAAATACTTTTTATTATTACATGTGTGAAACATTTTTATCCTTGTGTTATGTTATAATGTCTCATGATCACTGACTCAAATTTCCACAATAATTAATATAATTTCTGATTTTATATATAAATACTTCTTACATGACTCATGATTTAGGATATTTGTTTATTTGATATGATTTTAATATGTTATAACTATGTACCGTGATCATTTAATCGTTCCCATATTCATATATTATATTATATTATGATCATCAATTGATATATCCTATGTTTAATGTTACAAAAAATATAATATCAATAGTTATTATGTTCACATTATAGAGTTTATGAAATTAGGTATTAATTATGACATTTAAAAATAGTATTATTGGTGTAAAACATTTGTAGTATATGATACACATATTTTTATAAAATTCCAAAAATGTATATAATTATTAACGAAAAATATACAACTTGTTTTAGGGTGTAATTTATTATGATATATAAAATATAATTTGATGAAATTTATCACGTTTTGTAATCAAATTATTAAATTTTTTTGAAATATTTTTTTTAAAGATCGGCATTTAAAAATAGGTGATCAGTAATTATTATTTGAAATCATTCAACAAATGAGAGAATTTTTATTTACAAATAGAGAAAATCTAACTGAATAACACTAGATGGAGAAGTTGTCAGAAAGTTGTATTTTTTATTGGACGGACCACTGGTCTCATATTCATTGTTAAGAAGATCATGGTTCATCTGTGGTATTTTTGTTTATAAATTCATATGTTTGTAAGACATAATGTCATAATTTCATTGAATCATTTAATGAAGAAAATAATTTCAAGAGATATGAAGTTCTTGAACACTCTAATATTATTTAATATGGTACATTTCTAATATTCATGTTCTCAAAAGCCACGAAAAATCACCTCATAACATATTTTTATGAAATAGAGGAATAATAAATATTTTATTGTCACCATAAATCAAGAAAATGTTTTCATAAGTTCCAGACTACCATAGAATGATGTTTTGAGAAGTCTGAAAGAGTTAAAACTAATGAATTATGAAGAATATAAATGTTTAAGAGTGGAGTTTTAATCATAATTCTAACAACTACATAATACAAATTTAACCATTTTTTATATTCCGTCTGAATAAACATGAGATGTTCCATCAGAAACAAATTAAGAAGTAAATTCAATAAGATAGAATATGATGAAACAATTCAATTTGATTGGATCTAATAATGAATGAAAATAATATTGAATCTGAGGATGAATGCTAATCGGACTGACTATTAGGAGTAAAGTCAATCATACTGACTATTAAGAATAATTTCAATCAGAATAATTTTGGGGAGGAATTTCAATTAATTTAAATCTAAAGAAGAAATTTCAATCAAACTCACATTGGGTAGGAATGTCAGTTAGACTGAAAGTAAAGAAAATTGTTAATATGACTAACTATGACTGGTAAATTTATCAAATTGACATAGAAGATGAAATTCAGCTAAACTATATCAGAGGAGAAAATTAAATAGGATTGAAATTAAGATTTATTGTTAATCGGGAATAATCTGACGAGGAATGTGAATATGACTGACACTATATAGGAGGGTCAATAAAAATGAATATGATTTGTAATGTCAATCAAACATACTCTGATAATTTTATTCAATCACATTGCCTCTAACAAGGAAATACAGTTAAAAAAATAAAATGAGGAAATTTAATGCTTAACGAGATAATGATGGTCAATCACAATGAGATGAGGTGATTATAATAGAATATAGAATGACCAAGAAGTCTGAGAAGCCTAATTACTAAGATGAATCGTGAAGATTCTTGAATATTTGTGAAGAGTATAAAGGGTAAAAGAAGAAATTCAAATATTTATAGATCAAATAGTTTGTGAACATCATTTAGAAAAAAATTTGTTTCCCACTTTATTTATTCTGTGATGACTATATGTAATTTCATAGTACAATTTTACATTGTATCTTTTTTATATGATTTAACAAAGAAGTAACAAAGTTGAGTTGATTCAATTTTCATCCATACAAACATTTTGAAACATGATTAGGAAGATAAATTCTTTCATATTGTACTGTGAATTATTAGAAAAAGGAATATAAAACTGAGAAAGATCAAACTAAGATGATTGAGTAGAGTATAAGAAGGTGAGTTTGATAAATTGCTAATTAGTCCATTATAATGAGTCAATCATATAGAGAAAATCTAACCTAGGGTCATCAGAAAAAGGATCTTGGAGTATTTTTAGGTAAAAATTATTTTGTGAATTTTTTTTATTAGAGTCTGATTTTATTTTATGAAAACATTTTAACCTATAGGGTGTAATTATAATTATTCATATTAAAATATTGACTATTTATAATGGGATTTATAACAATTTTTATCAAATTAGTCATTATACTAAATATCTATATACCCACATGAGTTTCTATGGATAGGATATAGGTTCTCATAATAAAGATAAACCATGTAAATCTCATGAAATTTACTTCATTTCATACGTTTTCATGCATATTTAATTACTAATAGATGATAAGGTTATGAAATTTATTAGGATTTAGGGATTTTTTATAAACTTTATTGAACCATATAAAATATAACAACTGATCCCCCCCTATCAGTTGTTATTTGATGCACTATAACTTCATTAGATTTCAACCAAAGATCCCTTTTTTATTAATTATTATCTATAATGTCAATTATATCATCATTTGATAGAATCCAATATTTGACAGAAATTATTAGCATGGTTCAAAAAATATGTATCATCATTATCATCTACGTCATGTCCTGGATGATATTGATGCTGCAAGAATTGGTTTTCCATTTATTGAGAATGATTCTCCTTTGGTGTTTGATTATAAAAGATATATTGAATATTATGGAAAGGATAGAAATTCTACCCATTTGTCTCATTCAAAAACAATTTATATGATGTTTAGGGGTGTAAAAAATCAATGAGTATGTGGGGAAAGTAACAATGTATTTTTAACGGAATAATAATGTGATAGAATCAACGATAAAAATAATTCATAGTATGTATAAAAAAATATTAATGAATGGTGATGAAACCATGGATGAATAATTTACTAAGGTAAATTAAATTTTATTTATCATCATTTTATTTTGAGATTATTTTTAAGATTGAACAATCAGGATGAAACATGTGAGAAAATTTCTAGACATTATTAATTCTAAAAATTACACTTAAAAAGAGAAATATAATATATATGTATTTATTGAATTTCATAGCCTTATTAGTTCTTTTAAAATGGAAAAAACTCAAATTTTCAATAATTGCTTGAAATATGAAATAGATCATGAAGCTATGTGAATGTTGTGAATTCATTATTCTGAAGATGTTGATCATTCTAGTAATGAGGAGAAATAGGATAACAAGTTGAATGATAAAGTCATGCCTCCTATAATTACAAACTATCACATAGTAAGGGGAATATACTGAGGTAAACATCCTCTACAATGTGTTGACTGTAGTTGAATAAGTAAATTCTCAATGAATTGACCTATAGTGACTATTAGAGAATATAAATATTATTCAGATGAAAAAATAATAGAAGAAGGGGAACCCATGTTTTAAGGAATAAATTTCATCAATGAAATCATAGAAGATGTTTATTAAGAACAATAGATCTATGTTGAGTAATAATGATGAATTAGACTAAAATAAAATAAAATCTTCAGAATATCGATGCTCATAAAGTTTTATAACATTCATTTCAAATGTTTATAAAAAGGGAGATTACTCAAATAATTAATAAGAAGGAGGTGATGAATCTTACCGAGAGAATATAGTAAAAAATGAATCTGCATCATGTCCACAGAAAAATAGATACCTCAAGATAGAAATCATATTGATAAAAAAATTTGTGAACATGTTGGTAAAGGAAAAAAAAAATATTCATGAGGAAGAACACATCCATGAGATATTATGTTACAAGCATATAATTAATAAATAGAGAATAACTGGTAGAATATCACAATATGAATGTTGATGTGAAAGACTTATAATGTAACTAGATTCAATCAAAACATTGTGAGTTTTAATGTACCTTAACGAATATAAATGAAAACATAAAAAATATTACGATGTGAAAGATGAGACTTATAAAGTTGATGATAATTTATAATAAATAATTAGTTGAAATCATCACCACTAAAAAATGTTTCATCAAATTTTTATTACATTTCAGGTGACATGAAAAGTATTTTGAATGATTGAATGTGTAAAGGATGTGAGAAACTAATAACATATACAAAATTTGAATAATCACATAGGTGGAATGATAGCTTAAACCCATATAATGTTATATTTGGAGTAAATTATCATCCTCAAAAAAGTTTCTATAGATAAATATCGTACTTCAATAGAAAATCAATATTTTATATCTTTATTAGTGTTATAAAATAAACAGGCACATGTATTATAATTGTTTGCAAAATATATCACTTCCTTGAAGAATGAATAAATATAGAAAATAAAATAATGAAAGTGGAATGGGTAACATTTCTAAACCATAGGATGTAATAAAAGAATAATATCAAGATGAGGGATAAAGTTCAAAGAAAATCATTTTGAATTTCTTGTTGATGTTTTTTTGGAATATGTGATCAGGATATTCATCATGATGAAAATTACAAATAAATGACCATGATAAAGAAAAATGATTTAACATTTAAATTACTATTTAGTGTTGAAAATACCATTTATATAACACCGTATTAAAATATAACTTTTATTATAAATAAGTGTGTGGTATATTAGACTTTTCAACAAAAACATATTATAAAGGATATGATCTTATCTAAGTGGAATTAAATGGTAATATATCAAAAACAAGAATTATTATAGATGAATATTACTCGTAAAATTAAATAGGGTAATGTGTTTTTGTTATTTTATAGTTCGTATCAATTTATATTTACCACTAATTTTACAAAAAACCCTTTATAGTGGTTAAAAAATCACAATGTTTACAATTTATGTTGAAAAAAATTAAAAAGGACCTATTTAATAAATATTTGTAGAATGGTTTAAAATTTTGATTCCAATTTTCAGAAAATAAAATACTTATTTTGGATAATTTAATAAATATTTAAATTGGAAAAACACAACAAAAAACAGTTTCCCTTTAAAATGAAATTTTTTACATATAAAATGTATTTATAATAAATTCTTGTCAAAAATAAACTTAAGATAACATAATTGAATTAATATATATCAAATTGAATTAATAAAAATTTTAACCTAACCCAAATCATATTTTTACTTTTTAAAAATTTAAAATAAAAATTAGTTTTAATAAATAATCATTATTTTATGTAATTCTCTAAAAAATAAATATTTTTGTAAAATTCACAAAAATCATATTCTATAAATATTCTTCCAATATGAATTAAAAATAAATTCTATTTTGTAATATAACCTTGAAAAAACACCGATAAATTAATTAAAATAAAAAATCAATAAATGTAATAAAAACATTTTTCAGACTTTTTATTGAAGAATAAAATGACTTTAATACTAATATAATACTTTTTAAATAATAATTATTCAAATTTTTAACAATGAGTAAGAAAATTATATATTTTTCAATGATGTTAATAATATCCATTCACAAAAATTTAATGGAATGTTAATAATGGACACACTTAAATAACAAGAGTAAGAAAAATATATATTTCTTAATGATGATAATAATATTCATTCACAAAAATTTAATGGAATGCTAATAATGGTCACATTTAAATAACAAGATTTAAGGTGAGATGAAAGTATTGTGAATGATTGAATGGGTAAAGGATGTGAGAAACTAATAACATCTACAAAAGTGGAATACTCACTTAGGTGGAATGATAGTTTAAACCCATATAATGTTATATTTGGAATAAATTATCAACATCTAAAAAGTTTCTATAGAGAAATATCGTACTTCAATAAAAAATAAATATTTTATATATTTATTAGTGTTATAAAATAAACATGCACATGGATTATAATTGTTTTCATAATATATCACTTCTGTGAAGAATGAATAAATATCAATAATGAAATAATGAAAGATGAATGAGTAACATTTCTAAACCATAGGATGTAATAACAGAATAATATCAAGATGAGATAAAATTTTCAAAAAAATCAATTTGAATTTATTGATGATGTTGTTTTTGGAATATGTGATCAAGATATTCATCATGATAAAAATTATATGACACTCCTTCTATAACAAGTATCTTACAGTCAAAAAGGAATAGAATATACAAATAAAAATTTTGGAAAAATGAGATTATGTTATTGAGGTAATTTTTAAATATATTAAATGGAATAAAACATGGATACATGATAGTTGTTTTTTTACACATATTACAGGTGATATAAAAATAATGAAACATGTTTAAAAACATTATGGGGGAGTAGTTACTTTTCAGAAACAATGAAATGATTTATTATAATGTTCATTCCAAGGTTGGAGGAGTTTATTTTGAAGAAACATTTTCCCTGGTGTCATAATTAGAAAATATTATATTTTTTAGTGGCTACACATAGAAATTAAAAAGATTATTTGATGGAGAAAAGTGATCATTCTAAAATGGATAGATTGAGGAACATTTTTACATTAAAGAGACAAGCTGGTTTATTATTGATAATGATAAAATAGTGTTTTTATTGAATAAATACTACTATGGGTAAAATAATGCCCCATGTTCTTGGTATTAAAAGCATCATATATTTTTTTATAACAATGATTATTCAAAAAGCAATCATTCATAGAAACATGAATTAGAAAGAAGTTAACTTCAACACACTACTTATTATTTTTTATGTGGATGATTTAATTTTTATTTAAGATGAGTAAAATGGTTGAAATAATTTTAATGAAGGAAATGGATAAGAATTTTGTAATATCATTCTTTGGATAATTATTCTTTTTTCTTTTAATGCAATTTAAATAAAAAGATAATCACATTTTCATTTCTCAATAAAACAATGTTTGGGAATTGGTAAAGAATATTGGGATGGAAAATTACAAATATATTATTTTCTTTTTTTAGTGATTATAATTGTGAGTAATGATTAATGTAGAAAAGTATAAATTAGAAAAAAAGTTGGTAACTAAATGGGTTATTTTATTTCTCTCACAACCTCATGAATTGATATTGAATATTCTCTAACAATGTATTCCTAGTATCAATGAAATCTAAAATAATTTATTGTATTGAAAAATATATAATACTGAGATGATTCAATGGAAAAAATACCTATGGTATTTTATAAAAAAAGATGTTTTTGACCAAAATTTCGTGGTTATACTGATGTTGACTAGGATAAAGATTATAATGATAAAAAATTAACTTCTCAGGGAACATTTTTCTTGGGAGATTATTTTGTGAGTATTCATTATAATAAACAATGTTCTATAATGGTGATGACAAGGGACTCTGAATATGTTGTAGCTACTCCTGATTGAACTCAAATATTTTTGATGAGATTTTAGATGAAATACATAAAAATCGATGATTCTAAACAGTTGAATATTCATTGTGATAATCATGGTGAAGTTGAACATTCTAAACATCATGTTACAAAACTCTAGATCAGAACTCATTGTTATATTGTTTCACTAGATGAAATAGAAATTACTTATTGGAGATGGTTTGATTGATATATTATAAAATAGAATAAAATAATTGATATCATTACATAAGGTATTTGAAAAGGCATATTTATGGAATTTATGCTACAAATTCATATTCAACCTCCTCAAATGAATTATTAACCCACATAAGGATGTCCCCCACCATGATCCAGATTATGTTGGTTAAGGGGTTCAAAATATAACAACATTTTAATTTCAAATATGTTTTTACTTATCTTTTTTTATTAATTTAAAGTTATTATTAATATATAATAGGAGAGATGAAATGGAATGTGTAAAATGATAAATTATATGGTAGGTTTATCATAACATGTCCCAAAAATTATTCTTACCATTTAATGATGGAATTCATTAAAAAATATTATATTATCTACTATTGTGGTTTCAAGACATAATAATTTGAGAAATGCTACACTGTATATGGTTCAAAAAATGATTTATTTCAAAAGATAAGTTGTGAATAAAAAAATTATAGTAGTAAAATTTTCTAACAAGTATTGATAAAAAATAAAATGTGGGATGTTGAATAATCTTTATGATGTTTTGTTTTATAGAAACATTATTTATTTTTTGGAAAATAATCATTTGTAAATCTTCTAATTTGAGATATTGGTGAATGATTCTCACTTTATCAACATAATCTCACATGGAGAGAAATATTATTTATAGACACAATTAATTTTATTGAGTAACAACCTACATATATGTTTTTAGAAAGTTAAAATATTGATCAGACACACCATCAATATCAGATTCCATGGAATGAATATCAAGTTTCATCAAACTCATTGATGTTCAAAAAATAATATTTTTATAAAAAAAAAAGAAAGAACAACTATTTATGATGAGATTGAATGATGATAGTGAGTTCAATAGTTATAAATTTCATAAGAATAACACCCTTAGGTCTGATGATAAATTTTCAATATTGATGTTCTCATAAATCATGAAAACACTAATGATAAAAAAAATTATGAAATAGATGGGTCATAATGATTGTAGTGGTTTCAGAGATAATGAAAATGATTTATTATATCCAGAAGTACTGGAAACAAATGTTTTCATAAGACTTAATTATTTATAGCTAATTAAGACTAAAAATATTAAATGTTTTAGAGATGATTTATCATCTTATTTAGAATTCTATCATTATAGTGATTCCACCACATTGAAATTGAGGATGTTCTATAAGACAATATGTGATAAGATATGTTAATTGGACTGACTGTGTACGAGAAATATATTGGATTGACTCTAAGGAGGAAAATGAATTGGAATGTTATTGAGGGAGAAATTCAATCTGTTTGTCTGTAATGCTGAAATTCTGTTGAATAGTCTCTAAGGAGAAACGATAATAACAATGACTCTAAGATGAAATTTTATTCAGATGGACTCATGTGAAGAAATCCAATTAGAATTATAGTGAGGATTAATGTAAATATGACCCACTTTGAGGAGAAAAGTTAATAAATGTGAATTTGATGATGTAATTAAATTATACTGTCCTTTGAGGATGTAAGGAAATCATATTATCTCTAAGGAGGTATATTAATTGTACTAACCTTGAGATTGATTATCTATCGCACTAAATCTGGGGCATAAATTTCATCAAACAGAATTATGGGAGGAAAATCAGTTGAACTTACTCTAAAGAAGAATGTTGGTTAGACTAATTATGAAATGTAAATTCAATTGGAATAACATTGAATGAATGGAAATCTGGCTAACTATGCTATGGAAAATTAATTCGGAATTTTCTAAGTGTGTTTTATAACAACCAAACCCATTATCAAATAAATTTTTCCTTTATTAATGTTAATTTATACAATATAAATCACATAAAATCACTAATATTCTATTACAAAATCATTATAAATAATGAACTAAACAAATTTGATGTATTTATATAATTTATGGAACCAATACCGATGAAATAGTAACTTGACATTGAGAATAGTAATATGGTCCTTATGAAATGTAAACTAGCCGAATGAATATTATCTTCACCTATTAGTGTATAAATATAATTTATGAATGTTATCTCTAAAAATATGATATAATTTTATCATAGTATTAGTAAATAAATATTTTAAGAATGTATTAATTATGTGTTGGAAATTTTTTAAGCCATAAATATTAAATTACAATTTTGTGATTAATTTAATAAATTAAAAGAAAATTTATTTCCATAAAATGTATTATTGAATTAATATAATGATGTATTATGATTTTATGACATTTTATGAAAGCATTAGTGTGTTTTAAAATAGTTATAAAATCATTTATAGTTTCAAAATCTGTATTTTACACGTAAATGATGATTTTAATTAAATAAATAAATTACTAAAAATTCAAATAAATAATTCATAAAATGGAGTCCATTTTATAATTAAACAAGTTGACAAATGGTTAGGGTTTATTTTTTTGGATTTATTTAAATTACTTTTATTTTTAGTGATTTGTGAAATATGGAAATTTAATATATATATATATATATATATTATAAACCAAATAAAAAATATATTGAGTCTTTTTTGATGTGATAACCATTGATTTTAATTCAGATGGTCTAATTAATTTATTTTTTCTCAATAATCAAAAATATTTTTTGTCTTCAAAAAAATAATAATTTATTGTTTTATATAATGAAAAAACACCCCTCTCCTCCAATATAAATACCACCCATCGCACCCTCTTCTACTCAATCCTCTAAAGCATTGAGTGTTAACAAAATTACAGGCATAACTCTTTCCAAGAAACTCCCCCAAAACTAATATATATTTCTCATAATAACACCAAGAATCTGGGCCTTGAGGAGGATCTCAAGATGATAATTGAATAGGTAAATCCTTTCTCTTTTTTCTTTTAATTTTGTTTAAATTTGATTTCATTTCTTATTCTCTCCTCATATAACTTCATCCAAATGAAATGATAACTATAGTACCATACATACACTGAAATTATATAATATTAATGGATAAACCATTATTATATTACTCCACTTTCTATTTTATTATAAAAATGAAATCATCGCCCGTGACGTGTCAGATTAAAGACATCATGGGCGATGCACTTTATTTTTACATAAACGCCTTCAAGGATGTTAATAAAACCACTCAATGGTTTATAAATTTTTAAAATATGTATTATAAAACCCTCTTAATGTTCTTAAATAATTTTTTTTATATAATAGTGAATATAAAACAATATAAGTTTTCTTTTTTCTGAAAACCACAATAATTAACCTAAAAAGATCATCTTTAACATTTATCTGACGATTCTTCCTCGTGCCATATAATTTTTTTATAATATCATTTAAACATATGTATGATCATGGATAACCTATAAAAACAATTATATACATTTTTCAACATTTTATAAGAACATTAATTCACGAATACAAGCAAACCAGTCATGAACACCATGAAAACGAATCCTCTTGAATAATGAAATAAAACTATATAACACATCTAAAATCCCATAAATGAAAATAAAAATATATAATGAATTATATTCGTATATAAAAGGTTATATATTTTTAATTTATGATTCTAATGTGATTTTATAAGACATTAGTAATAAAGAGTCTTCGAGACACAAGGTAAGGAGAATTCTCCAACACAACTCTATTTATTTGGCGTTAATATCTTACACCCAATTTTATGTTTAAATATCCTTTAATTTTAATTACATCCTAATTATAATACATTTTCTAGGAAATATATTTTTTATACAGTATTTTATGGAAAACACATTATTTTCCCAAAGAACTACACATTCAAAAAATAATTTACATATCATTATAGTTTCATCTTCACTCACAGTTAATGATTAAAGTATGTTATTCCAATATTCATTTTAAAAAACAAATGTATATGAATGTATTCTTATGAAACAAAATCATTCCATTACAAGGGTTATTTTATTTTAATGATTGATATATTTTCTATGTGTAATTCCTGATAACGTAAATATATTGATGTGATAGTTGCACCCATAATTAAATAGCGCAATGTAAATGTTACGATTTGAAGTGTGCACCAAGAATTTTATATTGATCCAATGAATAGGTTAATGTGATTTATCTTATGATAAATGTAATATAGGAATAAACATATTTTCATATTTTTTCACAACTATGTGGGGTTGTTGAATACTACAACATGATGTTTCATTCTTATATATTTCCACATTCAATTCCTTTTCATAATGATTCTTATCAATATTATGATCCAATAAGAATGTAATGATGGTAATGATAATTCTATCACAATGATATTTTGTTTCTTGATATTATATATCTTATTACTTGGATATTATTTTACCAAAATTTTATGTATATCCTCATCTGATTATATGTACTCAGGATAATTCTAGGTCCAATAAGAAGCTAGAGAATAATTAATTAAATAAAGGATAATGTTTTATTTTGTAAAAGACAAGTATGTTCATAATTATTATATGAAAATAAATATTTTGATCAATAGTTTGTAATTATTTTATGTATTTATCCATTAAAATGATGTAATAGGATGTATAAGAAAAAAAGGGTTTTAATACTTGGTATCACAGAACTGTTTAGTAAATTGGGGAATTCATATTAGATTACATTAGTGAAAACCCATTGTATGAGACTAAGTATAAATGAGAACATAAGAAATATTTTCTTCAATTATTATAAATATTGGGTTCCCATATGATATTCTTGTCGATCTAATTTTATATTGGGAAAATTTTTTATGACATTTTGACTTATGTCATAACCATTTCTCTTTTAGAATATGGTATGAACCAGGAGAAACCATGCCACCAACATATGTGAGGGAAAATGTAGTGATTTTAGGAATAACATCACCAATATCTTGGGAAGTGGAGTTCAAAATTTCATGGATATTCTTAACCAACTATCTCAGTTTTGTAACAATATCTTGAATAATGTGGAACTTATTCAATCATCTAATATTGAGATAAACGATATGAGTTTTACATAGGGAAATAACCACAAACAATTAGTTGATCGTATGATCCACTATCAACTGTATAGTGGGAAAAGTCAAGGGATAAGCTATTTTTTGATTCACTGTGATTTGAAAGATAATTTGGCACTGTCTATTCACTATTTAGATAGATAGGCTGATAAATAGTGATATTTGATAATAAAAACCAAATTGAAAACTGAAATTGAAGAGATGGATTGGTATGACATCACTATTACAAAACAGGTCAAGGGAAGCGCTGCACATTTATCAATTATTTTTAAAGCGGTGATAAATGGGGTCTTTATCAGTGCTAAAAAAATCACTGATAAAGACCACCCTTTATCAGCTCTTCTGTAAAACCGCTGGTAAAGGGTAAAATTGAAAAAAAAAAATTATTAATATATAAACCTATAAATCTATTCATATTGATATAAATATAATATTAATTTTTTAAATATGTTTTTTAAATGATGAATGGAAATCAAATATGAATTTATATGATATTTAATAAAATAGGCTTATAAAATAATTTAAAAAATATGTTTAATTAATTATTATGTAAGTTTTATCCACCAATAGTCATGTAATAACTCTGAGTATAAAAAAATAATAATAAAATAAATAAAAGATCAAAACTATGTCGAAAACACTACTCAAACTTCAAATAGACATAACTTTTGATCTGAGACTCTGTTTGAGCTATACAACTTATCGAATCAAAGCCTGAGATGAGCTCTATAGACCTATGAATGGTATAACCCATGAAAAGTTTTTTAGAGGCAAAAAAGGCACAGAAGGCCTCCAAAACTGAGTTTTTATTGGGGGTACCGGATTTGTTTACAATTCAATCAGCTATAAATTCAGATACCAATGTATGATAAATTTGTAGCAAATATGATATATAACATCATTTAATTATCTTCGATTTGACTGATTGTGGAGCTGAAACGGACTCTTGGATTAGATGTTATGGTCGTTTTAACATTCAAACGCCTCTAACTTCTGATCCAGATGTCCCTTTTTCTTGTACCACATATCATATAGAATATCATTTCATGTTTTTCAATTTGACTGGTTTTGTAGTAGAAACGGACTTCTAGATTAGAAGTTATAGCCGTTTTAACATTCTCGTTGACTTTTCACATCCACATATCTATGTATTCATTCATAACTATATACATATATTTATTTATTTATTTTGTGGGTGTGTGTGTGTGTATGTGTTGTATATATGTATGTATTCATTTATTTATTTATAAACACACGTAAAAACACATATTCTGTGAATGTATTTGAAATTAATATTATAAAAATATATATTAATATATAAATAAATATACGGAAAAAAATTATTACTATATATATATATATTAATATAAATAAAAAAATTTATATTAACATGGATCTGTACTAATATACAAATACATATAACTATATATATTTATATAACTTGATATATCATTAAAGGGAGAACAAAACAAAAAGGATAAGTGGAAAAGTTTCAGCACGCAAAGGGGGAGGTCTTGTGTTCGTATTGTAGTGGCAGTAGGGTCGTGCGGGTGTAGTAAAGCGGGGTGCAGCGTGCGGGTTGAGGGGGGTGCAGGCGCAGCAAAGAGGGGTTCAGCGTGCGAACCGCCCATGAATTATATATATATTTAATTTTTTTAATTTTTTTTTACATTTATCAGTGCTATTTTTATTGTGCTAATAAAATATACCTTTTATGAGGGCTAAAAAATAGCACTGATAAAAGTACCCTTTTATCAGAGCTTTTTGAGCACTGATAAAAGGGACCCCCATTTATTAGCACCGTGCTTTACAACGCTCATAAAAGTGATGATAAAGGAGTTTTTTTAGTGCTGATAAAAGCGACTTTTGTTGTAGTGCATTATGATAACGTTTCATAACAAGTGTTTCCCTTGATCTATTTGAACAAATATATAGAGAGAATTCCTATAGATGAAAAAAATGAATGATAATCATTCATGGGATGTGAAGAAAATTTCAAAAGGATTGCATGGTACTATTTGGGATTTGTTATAAAAATTGATAGAAAAATTGATAGATTCATTATTGGGTTAAAATAACACCATTGAAAGGATATAGAAATAGACGGCTTTTAGAGTTATGAATATGTTTTTCAATTTGATCTCAAAGTGGAGATAGAGTTGGGAGAATGGTCTAATGCCCATGGTGATAAGCAATGAAATATGTAATTTCAAGCCAGAGAATATAATAAAAAATTTAGAAAGTAAACTAAACCACCCACATGTCAAAATGTGTTAAGAATCATCTTGTGAACTAACTCAAAAGCAAGGGGAAATTCTTCATGTTTGGGAGTGACAACCAACAAAATAATGAATGTCAAAAAAATGAGGATGTAGGAAAATGTGGTAAGGGAATGGAGAGGACCACCCATTGTCCAATTATACACCTATAAGGGGAAAATGGACTAAGAATTCGAGTGCACAAAACATTGAGTCGTTGTAGGTAATCAACAATAATAGCCGCCAAATCCTAAGTAAGAAGGGAATTATTAAGTCATTACTACAACTAAAGAGCAGAAATAAAATTATTTCAATCAAGGTACACTTCATATTCACTCAATAATGGAAAAATAATTTATTTGGTTTAAGTTCAACGCTTTCCATTTTATATTACAATTATCCTAGAACTATTGAACATAATGCCCAAAACCATGATGTTGAGATATCTATAAATACACAGAGTTGTTATGTAATTGCAACCCATGTTTGTATTCTTATCAGGTTGGTCTATGTGGGAAGAATCTTCGAGTAAATCTCATAATATATCCCTTGGTGAAATTCAACGATATACATTGGATGGATTGAATCTCATTATATAGAAAACATATCATGTGTCATGAAAAGGAAATGTATTTTCATATTACAAACTATCCCATGCTACTGTATAAATTCCAGGAGAATCATAAATCCCCTTTGAAAAATCTGTCACAGCATTGGTGTGAATTCCCTTTGAAGAAGCATTCCTCTCTCAAATTGTTGAGTCAATGAAAGGTATCTGCACGAGTGTTAATTCTATATGAAGAAGCATTCCTTGCTCTAATGGTTGAGTCAATGGAAGGTGTATACCAAATAGAAAATACCATTATCCGGGAATACTATGATTTATTTCTAAAAATAGTAATCAAGAAATCCCCCAGACCATGAAGTGTAGTTCTCAATAGAAATCATACCTGAAGCTACTCTTATCTCAAAGTTTTCTTTATTGGATGGTTCCAATAAAACTGTAAGATTTAATGAAGCAGTTGCAAGATCATTTGGAAAAGGGTTCATACATATTAGTACATCTCCTTTGGATGGACCCACACTCATTTTCAAGAAGATGGATGGATCAATGTGACTGTGTATCTATTAATAGGAATATAGTAAGATCGTCATAAATAAAAAGTATCATCACCCAAGGATTGATGAATTGTTCGATCAGTTACAAGAATCTCAGTAATTCTCAAAGGTGGATATTCATTTTGGATATCATCATCTGAATGTAAAATAAGGAATATATTTAGAAGAATGCCTTAAAAATGGTATGAGATATGTTATTATTTAGTAATATCATTCAAACATACTAATTCTCCTTCAATATTCATGGATTTGATGAATGGGTTGTTTATACATTTCCTATATAAATTCATGATAGATTTTATCGTTGATATTCTCATATAATCAAATAGAATTGAAGAAAATGAAGAACATATAAGGCTTGAGTTTGTGATATTAATAAATAAGAGAAGTTGTATGACAAGTTAATCAAGTGTGAATTTTGGATGCAGCAAGTCACATTATCAGAAAATGTGATCAAACATGAGGGAATTTATATGGACCCATCATAAAAATGGAAATTGAGGAATGTTCTAGAACCTCAACTGTCACATAAATCCATAGTTTTCTTGGATTATCAAGGTACTATCATTTTTTTGTGATCTATTTATCACAATTTTCAAGCCTTCTATGTAACACCCCGAGATTTTATGAAAAATATTCTATTTAATTTCATCAATGTCTTTTGTTGTATGAAACACTAAAAGGAGCTTTCAAAACACGCATCCCTGACTTGTCTTGCATTACACGCAATCACGACCTTCCACGATAGCATGTGTTGTACGCAATACTGAGTTTCACTAAACAACGATATGTTAAATGAACTACCGGTTATGAATAGTATCAACTACATTTTGAATTTTATAACATTATTATTCATCTTACACATTTTCTAGAACATGGTATGAGAACAAAATCAATTTTTTGAGTAAAATAAATAATTTTAAAAAAATGTAATTTTCCGCCTTTTGATGGCGCACCCACTTTAAATCTATTTTTTGACTTGTCTATAAGTTCAATTTGACAAAATAATATTATTCTTTTGAATTAGGATATAAAAATTTACTTTGGATAAATTTTTCATATTATTCTGATAACATTCATATTTTAATGAATAGTAAAAACACGCTATATTTTAATTTAAAAAAACTTTTTTCATCTGAATAATTTATATGGTTAGATTATATTTTTAATTAGGTTTAAAGTGTAATTAGAATATATTTTTACCATTTAATCAAATGTTGTGCATTGGAATTAATTTCACTTTGAAATTGGATATAAACAAGTATCAATCTTTTTATTGTTTTTGTTTCTTAAAAACACACCATTTGTTTTGATAACAAGAATTAAATTTAAAATTAATTAATTCCACGTATATGTTATGAATTTGGAAAAATAGACATCAATTTTTAATTTGGAATATCAAATAATTATTAGGCTGAATTTTTGGTATTTTTCTGAAAAACTACAATTTTCGATGAATAGTGAAACCACTTAGTGGTAGTTAAAAAAACTGACATTGTTTAATTTAAATTAAATTTTACCACTTTTGTGAATTTAATTTCTGAAATCCAAGAGACACGGTTAGTATCAAGGACTAAAATGTGGTTCAATGAGATGAGCATATTTTTTGGTGAATAGTAACTTTTTACTTTTATTTACCATGGTTAAAAGTAAATAGGATAATTAGGGGTAAAAATGATATTATTATTTCACTAAAAAATGTCTTCATTCAATTGGATAAGTTTAATTCGATCAAAAAAAAACTTAGGAATAACATATGACCCTTTAGGCCCACTTGGATTAAATTAGAACATTTATTATTAATTTATTTAAAGAAGGGTTAAAATAGTTAAAATCAAAGTTTAATAAGTAAATAATTTTTAATAAAGGGTTATACATAAGATAAATTCATCTATAAATATTCATTAGAAATAAAAAAATATTTTCTACATACTGGTATTTTATTTGTAATTTTTAGACATTAAATAATTTAATTTACTTATGACACAATGATGATGCAGTAATTATCTTATTAATGCAATATTGACATAATTGATGTTATAAATACCCAAATAAAATGTAATTTGAGACTTTTTATGAATTAAAATAATTTTAAATGTTAATATTTCATGTTATTATTGATTTAATTAACTTTTTTAAACTAATCATTCTGTTATGTTTTTCACAAAAATCAATTACCAAATAGTGTCAAAATTGACATAAAATTGTTTTTAAAACAAATATTATATTATTAATTGTTATTATATTCCTAAAAATCTATGGTTAGGCCACGATACTTATATCATGATAGGTGTATCATTAAGTTACCACTAGGGGGTCTCTTGTATGTATATGGTATGTTTATTAACTATATATTATAAAAATACAAAGTGACATTGTAAATGTCAATCTAATTAACTAACAGTTAAAACGAACAGATAAGGTTAATATAATTACCTAAACATCTCTAAATTCTATTGGATGAAATAATGGCGACCAATACCCACCTTTTCTTCGAAATAAATCAATTTGTAGCTATTAAAAACTGAATATGACGTTATTATAAAATAATATTTTTAGTTTTTACAAAGGTTCTCCTCTCCTCCCTTATAAAAGGGAACCTCCCCCCTCTCTTACTGACACCACTTTGAGCCTTCATGCTCGGCCAAACCTTGAAAAAATATCTTCTCCACTTAAATAGAAACATCCTAGAGGTTCTGGTCTTCATCAGAGACCAATTTTAGTGCCCTAAGAGGAGGTCTCAAAGAGGCACTTCAAAGAAGAGGTAATGTCTGTTATCGATTCTTTCAACTCTATTTATTCTTCCACTTATTCATACTTAATTTTTTCATTATGAAGTTATAACATCAGTATAACTCATATACTGATATGTCATTATAAGTATGAAACAACCCCATTTCTGTATCTATCCATCCTAAGAAAAATGAAATCACCATGCGTGCGTACGTACGGAATATCATCTCCACGCCGTGTTGAAATCTGTTTTTCCTCCAACACCTTACATGGATGGATATAATGGTGTAACGAATAACTATATATGGTTATTATAACATCATAATGATTTTGATATATTATACCATCCACTCCAATTCTATTCAATAATTATGGGAATGATATCATCGCTCATGCGTACGTACAGACCACCGTCTCCACGACGTGATTAGATTCATTCTCCATGTTAACCATACATGAATGATCATAAAGTTTATATAATGAATAATAATGAAATATATGAAATAAAAATTATACTTTATTTATGTATATATATATATATGTATGTCATCAATTTTTTTCCATTCAATTAAATGAGGAAATGAAAACAGCGTTCATGGGTACGTACGACCTATCGTCTCCATGAATGGTGTATTTCATTCCTTTTATCGATCTATAATATATATATGTATATTATCAATATATATTATATAAAAATCATGTTTTAAATTATATAATTATATAAATCAGGATATAAGAAATAATATCAAGAATAACAAGTCGAAACACATACGATAAATGAAATGTTTTTACCCAAAACGCTGCTTTAACATAGAATTTACAAAAAAAACGGGTAATATAAAGTCATTAGTGAAACATATATGATATCATAACAATTAATATGATTCTGTAATTATTCAATGACATTATTTAAATAATTATACAAGAGGTTCAGATACGTACAAATCATATCGGACCTAAGGTAAGGGTTAATTTTTCAAATCTCATTTTTATCCGAGATTGCTTATTTGTAAGTATTTACTGGGGTTATTTCTATCATCCATGTCCATGTTTTATAAAAATGTATCCATGTATGATTAATGTATTTTTTAACCATTTTGACTTTTACCCCATGGTATGGATGGAATCTTCTTTTATTTACCCTACAAGGTACTTTTTGGACTTTTTCGACAAAAGTACGAGAAGAATGCTTTTTTGACGTATTCGACATGAAAGGATTTTTACGGTTTTATAAAGCCTTATTTTCAAGAAACTACCTCCAAAATATTTCATGACTATTTTCAAAAAATTCATTTTCTTTTAAAATTGAATGACATTTTGTGAAAAGAAAATGATTTGGAAGAGGAAAAGATATTTTCCTCAAGAATTAATTTCAAGTGTTTTATCAAAACCATTTTTCATCTATGATGAAATTATTTCATATGTGTATGTTTCAAGTATAATTTCTCTATGATTTACATGGTTTCACTTTATTTATTATGAAATGATATCCATTTATTTTATATGTATTATGTAATTATGTGATGATGTTTATGAAACCCATTTTATTTATTGGGTTATTATGAATGATGTATGTTTATTTTGTGGCACAAGTAAGAATGATTTAATTATGAGATGGGTGGGAACTATATCTCCCTCTAATTAATTGGGTAAAGATTAATATCTCATGAGATAGGCATGGATGGAATGGCAAGTTAAACCGGTTCAGTAATACAGGACTGAAACGAGGAGTGAACTCGATTCAGAAAGGGACTTTGTCCACTAAGATGGTCTTGGCAGCAATTCCTTGGCTACTATGGAAATCATATTATGTTATTAATGGTTTTCTACAATTACATGTTTAATTCCCATGCTATTTTATCATGATTAATGTTTCTTTATGATCTATTCCTTACATACTTCCATGATTTATGTCATTGCTCAAGATTCTGATGTTTAAATATTATGTTCATGTTTTAAAGTTAAAATGTATATGATATCTTTTTTTTATCGATGCTTACCCTTACTGAGAATTTGAGCTCACCCTTTATATGTTTTGTTTTCCCCAGGATTTAAAGAAAGGTTATAAGTAAGAAAAAAGGGGTATATTTTATGGGAGATGTTGAAGATCTTTCACCACGATTAGAAGATTATATTCCGAGATTCAAAAGACCCTAAACTATTATGATCCTTGTGTGTTTTCTTTTGTAATGTATTATGTATTCCGATAAAGTAATGTAATGTCCATGTACATCAAGCATCGAGTCTCTAAAGCTGTTGTCATAGAAAAGGTTTAGTCAACCTTTGGAAACTAGGATGCGAAAACGTTACTGAGATACCTAGAGATATTTCTTAGGAATGTCTAGCGATGTCCCTAAGGATAAGTATACATATAGGATATAGTCCTAGAACTAAGGTAACGATCTTATAATTTAACCTAAGATGTTATATATTGAGGGTGGTCCCCCTTTATTATGTTGTTATCCCAAGCATGATTTTTTCCTCTCACACTATTCTTTTTTGGTTTTAGAAAATGGATGAAAACTGGAAGATTCAAGATAATGGAGGATATGACAGAAAATGGAATGATATTCTTCATGAGAAATGAAATGAAATGGGATTTGGAAGTCCAAAAATCTTTATTATGCCTAATCAGCAATCTCATAATATGATCAATAATCTCAAATTTGGTATGTTTTCTGACTCAGATAATAAGAGAATGATGGAGTTTCATGATGGTCATAGAGGAAAGAAAGTCCAATTTCCCTCATGTAAATCATGTGGGAAGAGGAATCAGGGAGATTGTTTCAAAAGAACTGGATGATTCTTTTTGTGTGGAAAAGAAGGACAGAAAGCCAGTAAGTGAAAATGAAAAGATTCAGTTAACACCATGGATAAGGATAATGGTATTGCTACGACATCAACAATTGTTAAATGTTTTAATTGTGGGATGTACGGGCATTATGAAAACCAATTCCCTAAGGGAAAGTCTCATGAAGAGAATCAGTACGGTCATATGGGTAGTATTTATGTTGATGATGATGATGAGACTACAAATGATATGTGATAGGAAAGAATTGTTGAAGCTCAATCAATGGTTTAAGAAGGTAGTGTAATGATTACATGTTTATCAAGTGTATTGTTGTATAAGTATTCTCTTGGTACTATGGAATAAAGAGACAACTAAGGACTGTTACACTGTTGTCTTTCCTTAAGTTTTGAATGTGTATGATTAGTGGTACTAATGACTATGAAAGGTTATTCAGATATTTTTGTAAAGTAGATGATATGCGCATAATGAAGGGATAAGGAAAAAATTAAATGTTTGATAGTATTCATGAGATCTTGACTGATATAAGGAGAAGGTTATATCATGGTTTGAGTATATAGAATATTTGGATTTTGGTATTTGGAAATAGTTATCTTTTGACAGCATTCATGCTTTCAATAAGGTTTAATGGGTATTCATTTTTCAAGAGAATACATGATTAAGGTATTCACATGATTGGAATGTGACCAACAAGATAGATGGGGTTTAAATGATGGTATTCAAATGCTTGGTTGATGACATTTCAAGTAATAGTTTTCTTTATACTATGTTCTTGGACTGAAGTATTTTTGATAAGCCTAAATATTGGAATGGATTATGTTGGATATAAGTTAGTATTGTTTAAGGATATATGTTTTTTCGATATTATTGATGGGATGTTATAGTTATGTATTTATAGAAAAAGGACAACCTACAGGACGAGTGATAACCCATTGCGTTGGAAAAGGCTGTGAGAATCGAACCCACAACCGATGTGCGACTGGACTTTATCACCTACAACTGGCCTACAGGAAGTCCCTATTTAATAGAAACTAGTTTTATTATATTATTCATTATGATATATGAAGTATAAGTCCATTTTAGGAACCATATATGATTAATCACACTATAGATGGACTTATGTATTTTTGATAAATTTTATAACCTTTTGTTTGAGACAGATGGAATGACCCATCATTCTATCACATGATCTGCTAACACTTCATGAATGAAAAATTAAAGTTCATTTCTTTAAGATATGAAGTGGAAATTGTCCAAAGAATGACCAACGATGAGATTGTACCAAAATCACGAAAGTATTTATTCTAATTCCAATTTCATCAACTTTAGGGAAAAGATCTTGAAAACCAAAAATGTTTTCCTATGCCCTTATATCTGACGAATCAGATGGTACCTTAGATCATCGCAAATCTATGGCTTTTTGAATGATGGTTTTTTCATAGCCATGTTCTCTACCACTCTCCATCAGAACATGATGGTTAGATTTTTCTTCCATATCCATATTTTCACCTATGTTCTCATACGTGGAAACCCAGTGATGAGTTAATTTGGGTAACCATTACATTTCATACATTAGTTTTTAAAGCCATGTTTTGGTATTCCTTTTAGGATGTGCGTTTCTATTAAACAAACTTTCAAGTAGTACACCATTTATAACCCTAAAGAATTTTGAGGGAAAATTTTTTTTAAGGGGGGTATAATGTAACACCCCGAGATTTTATGAAAAATATTTATTTTAATTTCATTAATGTCTTGTGTTGTACGCTACACCAAAAGGAGCTTCCAAAACATGCATCCCTGACTTGGCTTGCATTACACGCAATCAAGACCTTCCACGACCGCATGTGTTGTACGCAATACTGAGTTCCGATAAACAACTATATGTTATATTAACTACTCTTTATGAATAGTATCAACTATATTTTGAATTTTATAACATTATTATTCATCTTACACATTTTCTAGGACATGGTATGGGAACAAAATCAATTATTCGAGTAAAATAATTAATTTTCAAAAAATGTAGTTTTGATGCCTTTTGATGGCACACCCACTTTAAATCTTGTTTTTGACTTGTCTATAAGTTAAATTTGAAAAAATAAAATTCTTCTTTGGAATCAGGATATAAAAATTTTCTTTGGATAAATTTTTCATATTATTCTGATAACATTAATATTTTAATGAATAGAAAAAACATGTTATATTTTAATTAAAAACAAATTTTTTCATTGAAATAATTTATATGGTCAGATTATATTTTTAATTGGGTTTAATGTGTAATTATAATATATTTTTACCATTTAATCTAATGTTTTTCGTTGGATTTAATTTCACTTTGAAATTGGATATAACCAAGTATAAATCTTTTGATTGTTTTTTGTTTCTTAAAAACACGCTATTTGTTTTGATAACGGGAATTAAATTTAAAATTAATAAATTCCACTTATATGCAATGAATTTAGAAAAATAGACCTCAATTTTGAATTTGGAATATCAAATAATTCTTATGCTGATTTTTTGGTATTTTTCTGAAAAACTTCAATTTTCTATGAATAGTGAAACCACTTAGTGGTAGTTAAAAAAACTGAATTTTTTTAATTTAAATTACATTTTACCACTTCTGTGAATTGAATTTCAAAAATCCGATAGACATAGTTAATATCAAGGATTAAAATGTGGTTCAATGAGATAAAAATAATTTTTGGTGAATAATAACTTTTTACTTTTATTTACCATGGTTAAAAGTAAATAGGATAATTATGGGTAAAAATGATATTATTATTACCCTAAAACATGTCCTAATTCTATTGGATAAGTCTAATTCGCCCAAAAACAACCTTATGAATAAAATATGATCATTTAGGACCACATGGATTAGATTAGGACATTTATTATTAATTTATTTAAAGAAGGGTTAAAATAGTTAAAATCAATGTTTAATAAGTAAATCATTTTTAATAAAGGGATATACATATGATAAATTCGACTATAAATATGAATTATAAATCTAAAAAGATTTAATACATAATGGTATTTTATTTGTAATTTTTAGACATTAATTAATTTAATTTATTGATGACACAATGATGATGCAATAATTATATTTTTAATGAAATATTGAAATAATTGACGTTACAAATACCCAAATAAATGTAATTTGAAACTTTTTATGAATTCCAATAATTTTATATGTTAATATGACATGTTATTATTGATTTAATTAAATGTTTTTGAACTAATCATTCTGTTATGAGTATCACAAAAATCAATTACCAAATAGTGTCAAAATTGACATAAAATATTTTTTAAAACAAATATTATATTATTAATTGTTATTATATTCCTGAAAATCTTAGGTTCGGCCAATATACTTATATTATGATAGTTGTATCATTAATGGACCACTTGGGGGTCTCTTGGATGTATATGGTAAGTTTATTAACTATATAATATAAAAATACAAAGTGACATGGTAAATGTCAATCTAATTAACTAAGAGTTAAAAATAAAAGATAAGGTTAATATAATGACCTAAACCTGTCTAAATTCTATTACATGAGAGGATGTCGACCCATACCTACCTTACCTTCGAAATAAGTCAATTTGGAGAAATTAAAAACCAAATATGACTTTATAATAAAATAATACTTTTAGTTTTTCCAAAGGTGCCTCTCTCCTCCCTTATAAAAGGGAACCTCCTCCCTCTCTTCCTCACACCACATTGAGCCTTCAATCCCTGAAACACCTTGAAAAATTCTCTTCTCCACTTCCATATAAAAATCATATAGGTTCTGGTATTCTTCAAATACCAATTTTTGTGCCCTAAGAGGAGGTTTGAAAGAGGCACTTCAAAGAAGAGGTAATGTATGTTACCGATTCTTTCGACTCTATTTCTTATTCCACTTATTCTTATTTAGTTATTTCATTATGAAGTAATAACATCAGTATAATTCATATAATTATATGTTATTATATGTTTTAAACAAACCTATTTCTCCTTCTATCCATCCTACGGAAAACGAAATCAGCACGCGTGCGTACGTACAGAATACCGTCTCCATGTCGTGGTGAAATCTGTTTTTCCACCAACACCATACATGGACGGGTATAATGGTGTAAAGAATAACTATTTATGGTTATTATAACATCATACTGATTCTGATATATTATACCATCCACTCCAATTCTATTCACTAATTATGGTAATGATATCATCGCTTGTGCGTACGTACAGACTACCGTCTCCACGACGTGATGAGATTCATTCTCCATGTTAACCATACATGAGTGATCATAATGATTATATAATGAATAATAATGAAATGTATGAAATAATAATTCTACTGGATTTATGTATATATATATGTATTTCATCTATTTAGTTTCATTCAATTCAATAAGGAAACGAAAACAGTGTTCATGCGTACGTACGACCTACCGTCTCCATTAACGGTGTATTTAATTCCTTTTATCAATATATAATATATATATATATATATATATATATGATGAATATATATTATATATAAATCATTTTTTACATTCTGGAATTATGTAAATCAGGATATAAGTAAAAATATCAAGAACTACAAGGCAAAGCACATACAATAAATGAAATTATTTTACCCAAAATGCTGCTTTAACATTGAATTTACAAAAGAGAGGGTAATATAAAGTCATAAGTGAAACATATATGATATCATAATAATGAATACGATTCTTTAATAAGTAAATTAACTTATTTAAATCTTTATACAGGAGGTTTGGATACGTACAAATCATATCGGTCCTATGGTAAGGGATAAATTTGCAAATCTCATTTTTATCCGAGATTTCGTATTCGTAAGTATTTACTGGGGTTATTTCTATCATCCATGTCCATGTTTTATAAAAATGTGTTCATGTATGTTTAAACTCATTTTTAACCATTTTGACTTTTACCCCATTGTATGGAAGGAATATTCTTTTATTTACCCTACAAGGTGCTTTTTTTGACTTTTCCGACAAAAGTACGAGAAGATTGTTTTTTAACGTATACGGCATGAAAATATTTTTAATGTTTTTAAAGCCTTATTTTCATGAAGATTCCTCCAAAATATTTCATGAATATTATCAAAAAAAAATCCCTTTCTTTTAAAATTGCATGACATTTTGTGAAAAGAAAATGATTTTGAAGAAGAAAGGATATTTTTTTCAAGAATTCATTTTAAGTGTTTTATCAAAACCATTTTTCATCTAAGATGAAATTATTTCAAATGTGTATGTTTCAAGTATAATGTCTCTATGATTTACATGGTTTCAATTTCCTTATTATGAAATGATATCCATTTCTTTTATATGGATTATGTAATGATGGGATGATATTTATGAAACCCATTTTATTTATTGGGTGATTCTGAATGATGTGTGTTTATTTTGCGGAACAAGTAAGAATGATTTCATTATGAGATGGGTGGGACCTATTTCTCCCTCCAATGCATTGGGTAAAGATTTATATCTCATGAGATTGACATGGCTGGAATGGAAAGTTAAACTGGTTCAGTAATACAGGACTGGAACGAGGAGTGAACTCGATTCACAAAGGGACTTTGTCCACTAAGATGGTCTTGGAAGCAATTCCTTGGCTACTATGGAAATTATATCATATTCTTAATGGTTTTCCACAGTTACATGTTTAATTCCCATGTTATTTTATCATGATTAATGTTTCTTTATGATCTAATCCTTACGTACTTCCACGATTTATGTCATTGCTCAAGATTCTGATGTTTACATATTATGTTCATGTTTTGAAGTTCAAATGTATATGATTTCTTTTATTTTATCCATGCTTACCCTTACTGAGCATTTGAGCTCACCCTTTATATGTTTTCTTTTCCCCAGGATTTAAAGAAAGGTTTTAGGTAAGAATATAGAAAGGGGAAGATCTTATTGGTGATATTGAATATCTTTCACCACGATTAGAAGATTATATTAAGAGTTCCCAAAGACACTAAACTATTACGATCCTTGTGTGTATGTTTTTTTTATGTATTAAGTATTCTGGTAGAGTAATGTAATGTCCATGTACATCAAGCTTCGGGTGTCTACAGTTGGTATCAGAGGAAAGGTTTAGCAACCATTGGAAACTAGGATGAGAAAACGTTAGTGAGATCCCTAGAGATATTTCTACGGTATGTCTAGGGATGTCCCTAAGGATAAGTATACGTATAGGATATAGTCCTAGAACTATGTTAACGATCATAGAATTTAACCTAATATGTTAGATATTGAGGGTGCTCCCCCTTTACTATGTTGTTTTCCCTAGCATGATTTTTGCCTCTCACACTATTCTATTTGGGATTTAGAAAATGGCTGGAAATAGGAAGATTCTTGATAATGGAGGATATGACGGACAATGGAATGATATTCTTCATGAGAAACCAAATGAAATAGGATTTGGAAGTCCAAACATCATTATTATGCCTAATTAGCAATCTCATAATATGATCAATAATCTCAACTTTGGTTAGTATCCCGACTCAGATAATAAGAGAAAGATGGAGTTTCATGATGATCATAGAGGAAATAAAGTTCAATTTCCCTCATGTAAATCATGTGGGAAGAGGCATCAGGGAGATTGTTTCAAAGGAACTGGAAGATGCTTTGGGTGTGGAAAAGAAGGACACAAAGTTAGTAAGTGCAAAGGAAAAGTTTCAGTTAACACCATGGATGAGGATAATGGTATTGCTACGACATCAAAAGTGGATAAATGTTTTAAACGTGGAATGTACGGGCATTAAGCAAACCAATTCCCTAAAGGAAAGTCTCATGAAAAGAATTATTACGGTCGTATGGGTAGCATTTATGTTGATGATGATGAAGAGACTACAAATGATATGTGAGATGAAAAAATTGTTGAAGCTCGGTCAATGGTTTAAGAAGGTAGTGGAATGATTACATGTATATCAAGTGTAATGTTGTATAAGTAATATCATGGCACTATGGAATAAAGAGACATCTAACGATTGTTACACTGTTGTCTTTCCTTATGTTTTGAAAGTTTATGATTAATGGTACCAGTAACCATGAATGGTTATTCGGATATTTTTGGAAAGTAGATGGTATGCGCATAATGAAGGGATAAAGAGAAAATTAAATATTTGTTAGTATTCATGAGCTCATGACTGATATGAGTAGAAGGTTATATCATGTTTGAGTGTATAGAAGTTTTTGATTTTCGTATGTGGAAAGAGCTAACTTTTGACAGCATTCATGTTTTCACTAAGGTTTAATGGGTATTCATTTTACAAGAGAATACATGATTAAGGTATTCACATGATTGGAATGTGACCAACAAAATATATGGGGGATAAATGATGGTATTCACATGCATGGTTGATGACCTTTCATGTAATCGTTTTTTTATACCATGAGCTTGGACCGAAGTATTTTAGATAAACCTAAAGATTGGAATGGATTATGTTGGACATAAGTTTGTATTGTCTAAGGATTGAAATTTTTTCAATATTATTGATGGGATGTTATAGTAATGTAGTTTTAGATAAAGGTCAAACTGTAGGACATGCGACAGCCCATTGCGTCGGACAAGGCTGTGGGAATCGAACCCACAACCGAAGTACGACTGGCATTTATTGCCTACCACTAGCCTATAGGAAGTCCCTGTTCAGTAGGAACTGGTTTTATTATATTAAGCAGTATGATATATGAAGTATAAGTCCATTTTAGGAACCATATATTATTAATCTCACTATAGATGGACTTATGTATTTTTTATAACTTTTATAACCTTTTGTTTGAGACAGATGGAACGACCCATCATTCTATCACATGATCTACTAACAATTAATGAATGACAAATTCAACTTCATTTCATTAAGAGATGAAGTGGAAATTATCCAAAGAACGACCAACGGTGAGACTGTACAAAAATCACGAAAGTATTTCTTCTAATTCCTATTTCATCAACTTTAGGGAAATGATCTTGAAAACAAAAAATGTAGTCCTAGTGCCCTTATATCCATTGAATTAGATGGTACCTTAGATCATCACAAATATATGGCATTGTGATTGATGGATTTTTCATAGCCATGTTCTCTACCACTCTCCATCAGAACATGATGGTTAGATTTTTCTTCCATATCCATATTTTCACCTATGTTCTCCTACGTGGAAACCTAGTTATGAGTTAATTTGGGTAACCGTTAAATTTCATACATTAGTTTTTAAATCCAAGTTTTGGTATTCCTTTTTATGATGTGGGTTTCTATTAAACATAATTTTGAGTAGTAAAACATTTTTAACCCTGACGAATTTCGAGGGCGAAATTCATTTTAAGGGGGGTAGAATGTAACACCCTGAGATTTTATGAAAAATATTCTTTTTAATTTCATTATTGTCTTGTTTTGTACGCTACACCGAAAGGATCATGCACAACATGAATCCCTGACTTGGTTTGGATTCCACACAATCACGACCTTCCACGATAGCGTGTGTTGTACGCAATACTAAGTTTTGCTAAAAAATGATATGTTATATGAAATACTCATTATGAATAGTATCAACTACATTTTCAATTTAATAACATTATTATTCATCTTACACATTTTCTAGAACATGGTATGTGAACAAAATCAATTTTTCGAGTAAAATAAGTAATTTTAAAAAAATGTAGTTTTGCCGCCTTTTGATGGCGCACCAAATTTAAATCTTGTTTTTGACTTGTCTATAAGTTGAATTTGACAAAATAATTTTTTTTGGAATCAGGATATAAAAATTTACTTTGGATAAAATTTTCATATTATTCTGATAACTTTCATATTTTATTGAATAGTAAAAACATGCTCTATTTTAATTAAAAATAACTTTTTTCATCGCAATAATTTATATGGTTAGATTATTTTTTAATTGCGTTTAAAGTGAAATTAGAATATATTTTCTCCATTTAATCCAATGTTGTTAATTGGAATTAATTTCACTTTGAAATTGGATATAAACAAGTATCAATCTTTTGATTGTTTTTGTTTCTTAAAAACACACTATTTGTTTTCATAACGGGAATTAAATAAAAAATTAATTAATTCCACATGTATGTTATGATATTGTAAAAATAGACATCAATTTTGAATTTGGAATATCAAATAATGATTCGGCTGAATTTTTGGTATTAATATGAAAACTTCAATTTTTGATGAATAGTGAAACCACTTCGTGGTAGTTAAAAAAAACTGACTTTTTTAATTTAAATTAAATTTTACCACTTATGTGAATTGAATTTAAAAAATCAGAGATATACGGTTAATATCAAGGTCTAAAATGTGGTTCAATGAGATGAAAATAATTTTTGGTGAATAGTAAGTTTTTACTTTTATTTACCACGGTTAAAAGTAAATAGGATAATTAAGGGTAAAAATGATACAATTATTACCCTAACACATGTCATAATTCTATTGGATTAGTTTAATTCGACCAAAAACAACCATAGGAATAAAATATGACCATTTAGGCCCACTAGCATTAGATAAGGACATTTTTTATTAATTTATTTATAGAAGGGTTAAAATAGTTAAAATCAAAGTTAAATACGTAAATCATTTTTAATAAAGGGTTATACATAAGATAAATTAGACTATAAATATTAATTATAAAGCTAAGAAGATTTACTACATAAGTGTATTTTAGTTTTAATTTTTAGACATTAAAAAATTTACTTTATTTATGACACAATGATGATGTAGTAATTATCTTATTAATGAAATATTGACATAATTGATGTTATAAATACCCAAATAAAGGTAATTTGAGACTTTTTATGAATTAAAATAATTTTATATGTTAATATGACATGTTAGTATTGATTTAGTTAATGTTTTTTGAGCTAATCATTCTGTTATAATTTTCACAAATTTCAATTACCAAATAGTGTCAAAATTGACATAAAATAGTTTTTAAAACAAATATTATATTATTAATTGTAATTATATTCCTAAAAATATAAGGTTCGGCCAAGATACTTATATCATGATAGGAATATCATTAATGGACCACTTGGGGGTCTCGTGGGTGTATATGGTACGTTTATCAACTATATAATATAAAAATACAATGTGACATGGTAAATGTCAATCTAATTAACTAAGAGTTAAAACTAAAAGATAATGATAATATAATGACCTAAAATTGTATAAATTATATTGGATGAGATTATTTATACCAATACCCACCTTATATTCTAAATAAATCAATTTTGAGCTATTAATAACCGAATATGACTTTATAATAAAATAATATTTTTAGTTTTTCCCAAGGTGGCCCTCTCCTCCCTTATAAAAGGGCACCTCCTCCCACTCTTCATCACACCACATTGAGCCTTCAGGATCAGACAAACCCTTCCAAATTATCTTCTCCACTTCCATAGAAACATCCTAGAGGTTCTAGTCTTCTTCAATGATCAATTTTAGTGCCCTAAGAGGAGGTCTCAAAGAGGTGCTTCAAAGAAGAGGTAATGTCCTTTACCCATTCTTTCAACTCTATTTCATATTCCACTTATTCTTCTTTAGTTTTTTCATTATGATGTAATAAAATTGGTATAACTAATATAATGATATTTTATTATAAGTATTAAACAACCCTATTTAACCATCTATCCATCCTACAGAAAACGAAATCACCACGCGTGCGTACGTACGGAATACCGTCTCCACGCCGTGGTGAAATCAGTTTTCCACCAACACCTTAAATGGATGGGTATAATGGTGTAAATAATAACTATATATGGTTTTTATAACATCATAATTATTCTGATATATTATACCATCCACTCTAATTCTATTCAATAATTATGGGAACGATATTATCACTTGTGCGTACGTACGGACTACCATCTCCACGACGAGATGAGATTCATTATCCATGTTAACCATACATGAATGATCATAATGTTTTTATAATGAATAATAATGAAATATATGAAATAATAATTCTACTTGATTTATTTATATATATATGTATGTCATCTATTTAGTTTCATTCAATTCAACAAGGAAACGAAAACAACGTTTATGCGTACGTACGACCTACCGTTTCATGAACTGTGTATTTCATTCCTTTTATCGATCTATAATATATATATGTATAAGATGAATATATATTATATATAAATAATTATTTACATTATGTAATTATGTAAATCAGGATATGAGTAATAATATCAATAACGACAAGTTGAAACACATACGATAAATGAAATTATTTTACCCAAAACGCTGCTTTAACATGGAATTTACAAAACAACGGGTAATATAAAGTCATAAGTGAAACATATATGATATCATAACAATGAATATGATTCTTTAATAAGTCAATTTAATAATTTAAATCATTATACAGGAGGTTCAGATACGTACAAAGCATATCGGACCTAAGGTAAGGGATAATTTTGTAAATCTCATTTTTATCCGAGATTGCTTATTCGTAAGTATTTATTGGGGTTATTGCTATCATCCATGTCCATGTTTTATAAAAATTTATTCATGTCTGTTTAATTTCCTTTTTATCCATTTTGAATTTTACCCCTTCGTATGGATGAAATCTTCTATTATTTACCATACAAGGTACTTTTTTTACTTTTCCGAAAAAAGTACGAGAATAATGTTTTTTTAACGTATACAACATGAAAGGATTTTTACAATCTTATAAATCCTTATTTTAATGAATCTTCCTCCAAAATATTTCATGATTATTTTCAAAAATATCCTTTTCTTTTAAAATTCCATGACATTTTTTGAAAATAAAATGATTTTTAAGAAGAAATGATATTTTCCTCAAGAATTCATATCAAGTGTTTTATCAAAACCATTTTTCATATAAGATGAAATTATTTCATATGTGTATGTTTCAAGTATAATGTCTCTATCATTTACATGGTCTCACTTTCCTTATAATTAAATGATATCCATTTCATTTATATGGATTATGTAATTATGGGAGGATGTTTACGAAACCCATTTTATTTATTGGGTTATTATGAATGATGTATGTTTATTTTATGGAACAAGTAAAAATGATTTCATTATGAGATGTGTGGGATCTATATCTCCCTCCAATGCATTGGGTATTTATTTATATCTCATGAGATAGACATGTATGGAACGACAAGTTAAACCGGTTCAGTAAAACCGGACGGGAACGAGGAGTGAACTCGATTCAGAAAGGGACTTTGTCCACTAATAAGTTCTTGGTTTCAATGCGTTGGCTACTATAGAATTCATATCATGTGCTTAATGGTTTTCCACAATTACATGTTTAATTCCCATGCTATTTTATCATGATTAATGTTTCTTTATGATCTATGCCTTATGTACTTCCAGGATTTATGTCATTGCTCATGATTCTGATGTTTAAATATTATGTTCATCTTTTGAAGTTCAAATGTATATGATTTGTTTTATTTTATCCATGCTTACCCTTACTGAGCCTTTGACCTCACCCTTTATATGTTTTATTTTCCCGAGGATTTAATGAATGTTTTTAGGTAAGAAAATAAAAAGGGGAAGATCTTATGGGAGATGTTGAAGATCTTTCACCACGATTAGAAGATTATATTTCATGTTTCCAAAGACACTAAACTATTACGATCCTTGTGTGTCTGTTTTTGTTATGTATTAAGTATTCCACTAAATTAATATAATTTCCATGTACATCAAGCTTCGGGTCTCAATAGTTGGTATCAGAGGAAATGTTTAGTCAACCTTTGGAAACTAGGATGCGAAAACATTAGTGAGATCCCTATAGATATTTCTATGGTATGTATAGGAATGTCCCTAAGGATAAGTATATGTATAGGATATAGCCCTATAACTATGGTAACGATCTTAGAATTTAACCTAAGATGTTAGATATTGAGGGTGCTCCCCCTTTACTATGTTGTTTTCCCTAGCATGATTTTTGCCTCTCACACTATTCTTTTTGGATTTTAGAAAATGGCTGGAAATAGGATGATTCATGATAATAAATGATATGACAGACAATGGAATGATATTCTTCATGAGAAACAAAATGAAATGGGATTTGGAAGTCCAAACATCATTATTATGCCTAATCAGCAATCTCATAATATGATCAAAAATCTCAACTTTGGTAAGTTTCCCGACTCAGATAATAAGATAGCGATGGAGTTTCATGATGATCATAGAGGAAATAAAGTTCAATTTACCTCATGTAAATCATGTGGGAAGTGGCATCAAGGAGATTGTTTCAAAGGAACTGGAAGATGCTTTGGGTGTGGAAAAGAAGGACACAAAGCCTGTAAGTGCAAAGGAAAAGGTTCAGTTAACACCATGGATGAGGATAATGGTATTTCTACGACATCAACAATGGTTAAATGGTATAAATGTGGAATGTACGAGCATTATGAAAACCAATGCCCTAAGGGAAAGTCTCATGGAGAGAATCAGTATGGTCGTTTGGGTAGTATTTATGTTGATAATGATGAAGAGACTATAAATGATATGTGAGATGAAAGAATTGTCGAAGCTCGGTCAATGGTTTAAGAAGGTAGTGGAATGATTGTATGTTTATCGATTGTAATGTTGGATAAGTAATCTCATGGTACTATGGAATAAAGAGACATCTAAGGATTGTTACACTATTGTCTTTCCTTGTGTTTTGAAAGAGTATGATTAATGGTACTAGTAACCATGAAAGGTTATACAAATATTTTTGTAAAGTATATGATATGCGCATAATGAAGGGATAAGTAGAAAATCAAATGTTTGATAGTATTCATGAGCTCATGATTGATATTAGGAGAAGGTTATATCATGGTTTAGTATATAGAAATTTTGGATTTTGGTATGAGGAAAGAGTTTACTTTTGACAGAATTCATGTTTTCACTATGGTTTAATGGGTATTCATTTTTCAATTGAATACATGATTAAGGTATTCACATGATTTGAATGTGACGAAAAATATATATGGGAGATAAATGATGGTATTCACATGCCTGGTTGATGACATTTCAAGTAATCGTTTTCTTTATAATATGAGCTTGGACTGGAGTATTTTAGATAAGCCTAAAGATTGGAATGGATTATGTTGGACATAAGTTAGTATTGTTGAAGGATAGAACTTTTTTGGATATTATTTATGGGATGCTATAGTAATGTACTTTTAAAAAAAGGAAAAACTGTAGGATGGGCGACATCCCATCGCGTCGGTCAAGGTTGTGGGAATCGAACCCAAAACCGAAGTATGACTGATCTTTATCGACTACCACTAGCCTACAGGAAGTACCTGTTTAGTAGAAACAAGTTTTATTATGTTAAGTAGTTTGATATATGGAGTATAAGTCCATTTTAGGAACTATATATGATTAATGTCACTATAGATGGACTTATGTATTTTTGATAACTTTTAAAACCTTTTGTTTGAGACAGATGGAATGACCCATCATTCTATCACATGATCTGCTAAAAATTCACGAATGACAAATTCAACTTCATTTCATTAAGAGATGAAGTAGAAATTGTCCAAAGAACAACCAACAATGAGACTGTACCAAAATCACGAAAGTATTTCTTCTAATTCAAATTTCATCTACTTTATGGAAATGATCTTGAAAACCAAAAATATTTTCCTATTGCCCTTATATCCGATGAATCAGATGGTACCTTAGATCATTACAAATCTATGGCTTTCTGATTGATGGATTTTAATAGCCATGTTCTCTACCAATCTCCATCAGAACATGATGCTTAGATTTTTCTTCCATATCCATATTTTCACCTATGTTCTCCTACGTGGAAACCCAGTGATTAGTTAATTTGGGTAATCGTTGCATATGATAAATAAGTGTTTAATTCCAAGTTTTGGTATTCCTTTTTATGATGTAAGTTTCTATTAAACAAACTTTCAATTAGTAAACCATTTATAACCCCGACAAATTTTGAGGGTGAAATTCATTTTAAGGGTGGTAGAATGTAACACCCTGAGATTTTATGAAAAATATTCTTTTTGATTTCATTAATGTATTTTGTTTTATGATACACCAAAAGGATCTTGCTCAACACACATCCCTGACTTGGCTTGCATTACACGCAATCACAACCTTCCACGATAGCGTGTGTTGTACGGAATAATGAGTTTTTCTAAACAACAATATGTTATATGAACTACCCGTTATGAATAGTATCAACTGCATTTTGAATTTTATAACATTATTATTCATCTTACACATTTTCTAGAACATGGTATGAGAACAAAATCAATTTTTTGAGTAAAATAAGTAATTTTTAAAAAATGTAGTTTTACTCCTTTTGATGGAACACCCACATTAAATATTGTTTTTGACTTGTATATAAGTTCAATTTTACAAAATAAAATTATTCTCAGAAATCAGTATATAAAAATTTACTTTGGATAAATTTTTCATATTATTCTGATAACATTAATATTTTATTGAAGTGTAAAAACACACAATATTTTAATTTAAAACAACTTTTTTCATCACAATAATTTATATGGTTAGATTATATTTTTAATTGGGTTTAAAGTTTATTATAATATATTTTTACCAATAAATCCAATTTTGTTCATTGGAATTAATTTCACTTTGAAATTGGGTATAAACAAGTATCAATCTTTTGATTGTTTTTGTTTCTTAAAAACATGCAATTTGTTTTGATAACGGGAATTAAATTTAAAATTAATTAATGCCACTTATATGTTATGAATTTGGAAAAATGAAAATCAATTTTGAATTTGGAATATCAAATAATTCTTAGGCTGAATTTTTGGTATTTTTCTGAAAAACTTCAATTTTCGATGAATAGTGAAACCACTTAGTGGTAGTTAAAAAACTGACTTTTTTTAATTTAAATTAAATTTTACCACTTCTGTGAATTGACTTTTAAAAATCCGAGAGAAACAAATAATATAAAGGACTAAAATGTTGTTCAATGGGATGAAAATAATTTTTGGTGAATAGTAACTTTTTACTTTTATTTACCATGGTTAAAAGTAAATAGGATAATTAAGGGTAAAAATGATATTATTATTAGCCTAACACATGTCATAATTATACTGTATAAGTGTAATTTGACTAAAAACAACCTTAGGAATAATATATGACCATTTAGGCCCACTTGGATTAGATTAGGACGTTTGTTATTAATTTATTTAAAGAAGGGTTAAAATTGTTAAAATCAAAGTTTAATAAGTAAATCATTTTTAATAAAGGGTTATACATAGGATAAATTCGACTATAAATATTCATTATAAAGATAAAAATATTTAATATATAATGGTATTTTATTTTTAATTTTTAGACATTAAATAATTTAATTTATTTATGACACAATGATGATGCAATAATTATCTTATCAATGACATTTTGACATAATTGATGTTATAAATACCCAAATAAATGTAATTTGAGACTTGTTATGAATTAAATTAATTTTATATGTTAATATGACATCTTAGTATTGATGTAACTAACTTTGTTCGAACTAATAATTCTGTTATTATTTTCACAAAAATCAATTACCAAATAGTGTCAAAATTGACATAAAATAGTTTTTAAAACCAATATTATATTATTAAATGTTATTATATTCCTAAAAATCTAAGGATCGCCCAAGATACTTATATAATGATATTTTTATCATTAATGGACCAGTTGGGGGTCATTTGGATGTATATGATATGTTTATTAACAATATAATATAAAAATTCAAAGTGACATGGTAAATGTCAATCTAATTAACAAAGAGTTAAAACTAAACGATAAGGTTAATATAATGACCTAAACTTGTCTAAATTATATTGAATGAGAGGCGTTAGACCCATCCAAACCTTATCTTCGATATAAATGTTTTTTGAGCTATTAAAAACAAAATATGACTTTATAATAAACTAATATTTTTAGTTTTTCCAAAGGTTCCCTCTCCTCCCTTATAAAAAGGCACCTCCTCCCTCTATTCCACACACCACTTTGAGCCTTCAATCTCGACCAACCCCTTCCATATTCTCTTCTCCACTTCGATAGAAACATCCTAGAGTTTTTGGTCTTCTTTAAAGTCCAATTTTAGTGCCCTAAGAGGAGGTCTCAAAGAGGCGCTTCAAAGAAGAGGTAATGTCTGTTACAGATTCTTTCAACTCTATTTCTTCTTCCACTTCTTATTATTTAGTTGTTTAATTATGAAGTAATAACATCAGTATAACTCATATAATGATATGTTATTATATGTATGAAACAACCCTATTTCACCATCTATCCATCCTACGAAAAATGAAATCACCACGCGTGCGTACGTACGGAATACCGTTTCCACGCTGTGGTGAAATCTGTTTTTCCACCAACACCTTACATGGATGGGTATAATGGTGTAAAGAATAAAAATATTTGGTTATTATAACATCCAAGTGATTCTGATATATTATACCATCCACTCCAATTCTATTCAATAATTATGGGAACGATATCATCGCTCGTACTTACGTACGGACTACCGTCTCCACAACGCGATGAGATTCATTCTCCATGTTAACCATACATGAAGGATCATAAATTTTATATAATTAATAATAATGAAATATATGAAATAATAATTTTACTATATATATATATATATATATGTATGTCATCTTTTTAGTTTCATTCAATTCAATAAGGAAACGAAGACAACGTTCATTCGTACGTACGGCCTACCGTCTCCATGAACGGTGTATTTCATTCCTTTTATTGATCTATAATATATATATATATATATATGATGAATATATATTATATATAAATCACAGTTTACATTATGGAATTATGTAAATCAAGATATAAGTAATAATATCATGAACGACAAGTCAAAACACATACGATAAATGAAAGGATTTTACCCAAAACGCTGCTTTAACATTGAATTTACAAAAGAACGGGTAATATAAAGTCATAAGTGAAACATATATGATATCATAACAATTAATATGACTACTTAATAATTCAATGACATTATTTAAATCATTTTAAAGGAGGTTCGGATACGTACAAATCATATCGGACCTAAGGTAAGGGATAATTTTGCAAATCTCATTTTTATCCTAGATTGCTTATTCGTAAGTATTTATTGGGGTTATTTCAATCATCCATATCCATGTTTTATAATAATGTATTCATGTATTTTTAAATTCTTTTTTACCCATTTTGACTTTTACCCCTTTGGTATGGAAGTAATCTTCTTTTATTTACCCTATAAGGAACTTTTTTAACTTTTTCGACAAAAGTACGAGAAGAATGTTTTTTAACGTATACGACATGAAAGGGTTTTTACTGTTTTATAATGCCTTATTTTCATGAAGCTTCCTACAAAATATTTCATGACTATTTTCAAAAAAAAATCCTTCTCTTTTAAAATTTCATGACATTTTGAGAAAAGAATATGATTTTGAAGAAGAAAGGATATTTTCCTCAGGAATTCATTTCAAGTGTTTTTTCATAACCATTTTTCATGTAAGATGAAATTATTTCATATGTGTATGTTTCAATTATAATTTCTCTATGATTTACATGGTTTAACTTTTTTTATTATGAAATGATATCCATTTCTTTTATATGGATTATGTAATGATGGGATGATGTTTATGAAACCCATTTTATTTATTGGGTTATTATGAATGATGTATGTTTATTTTGTGGCACAAGTAAGAATGATTTCATTATGAGATGGGTGGGTCCTATATCTCCCTCCAATGATTTGGGTAATGATTTATATCTCATGAGATAGACATGGCTGGAACAGAAAGTTAAACTGGTTCAGTAATACAGGACTGGAACGAGGAGTTAACTCGATTCAGAAAGGGTCTTTTTCCACTAAGATGGTATTAGAAACAATGCCTTGGATACTATGGAAATCATATCATGTGCTTAATGGTTTTCCACAATTACATGTTTAATTCCCATGCTATTTTATCTTGATTAATGTTTCTTTATGATCTATGCCTTACGTACTTCCATGATTTATGTAATTTCTCAAGATTCTGATGTTTAAATATTATGTTCATGTTTTGAAGTTCAAATGTATATGATTTATTTTGTTTTATTCATGCTTACCCTTACTGAGCATTTGATCTCACTCTTTATATGTTTTCTTTTCCCCGGGATTTAAAGAAAGGTTTTAGGTAATAAAACAAAAAGGGGAAGATCTTATGGGAGATGTTGAAGATCGTTCACCATGATTAGAAGATTATATTCCGAGTTTCCAAAGACACTAAACTATTATGATTCATGTGTGTTTGTTCTTGATATGTATTAAGTATTCCGCTAAAGTAATGTAATTTCCATGTACATCAAGCTTCAGGTCTCTACATTCTAACTATGTTAACAATAAATGGGGGTAACGTAAGTCTGGAAGGAAGAATGTGAGGAAGGATTCAAAGGGCTAATGAAGAGTTTGATCATTGAACATTTACTCACATTACCAAAAATTAGAGAAACGTTTGTGATATATAATGATTCTTCCATGAAATTCATGGGTTGTTTACTCATGTAAAATAATAATGTTATAGTCTATTCCTTAGAAAAGTTGAATATCCAAGAGTATGAGGACACTATTCATGATCTATAGCTAACATCTTTGTTTTTGTGACTTGAAAACATGGAGAAACTACCTATATGGTGAGATGTATGAAATATATAACTATAAAAATATCGTAAAATATATATTCATAGAGGATATAAACATGAGCCAAAGTATATGGTTATAACTAATTAAAGACTATGATTTCTATATACACTATCTTCCTGGCAAGGAAAACAAGGTATCTAGTTCTGTAAGAAGAAAATAACCTGCTACTATATCCATGTTTTAGATTGAGAAATAGACTATCTTTATGGATATGTAATGGATGGGTTTGGAAGTCATAATGGAATTGAATACATCCAAAATTTCACAAAATAATTTTAAATCATCTCTCCAAGAGATTATAATGGATTCACAAAGGTTTGATATAGAGTTTCAAAAGAAGGTGGATACAATAATGGAAGGGAACATAGAAGAGTTCAATATAAATGATGATGGTGTTATAATGTTTGGAATGTGGCTCTGTGTGACTTCATTAACTTGGATAATTAAGGATCTATTTGAAAATGAATATATCTCAACATTCTCTTTCCATCATGGTAGTACATATACATATTGTGGTCTTCAAGAAAACTCTTTGTGGAAAATCATGAATATGATGATTGTGATATATATATCAAGGTCCTTGATATGTTATCTAGTTAAAGATGAGATACTAAAGTCCAAATGAATGATTTAACAATTTCATATACTGATGTGTAAATGGGAGAATGTCATTATGGACATTTTTATGGGCCTCCTGAAGAAATCCAAAGGAAATACTGTGACATGGGTTGTGGTTGATAGAATCACCAAGACTGACCAGATTATCTCTGTTCTGGAATATCTCTCACATGACCATCTTGAAATGATATATGTGAAAGAGGTGGTGTGACAGCATGGTAATACACAATCAATTATCTCATATCATGATCCTAGTTTCACATCTAAATTATGGAGGATTTTTCAACAAGCTATGAGTATTGAATTAAATTTCAACACACCCTACCCCTCCCCCCCAAAACATAGGGGAAATGTGAAAGTACTCTCTAGACACATAAATATATTCTAATATTATTCAATATTGATTTTAAAAAAAGATGATATCTTTATCTCCCACTAGTAGAGTTATTATACCATAATAGATTCCTCTCGAGTGTTCAGATGGCTCTATATGTTGTTATATATTTGACGCATTGTAGAAATCCATCCTATTGGGATGATGTTGGATAAAGAATGCTACTTTGACCTGGTCATGTGAAATAGTCGATATAGAAGGATCATACCATCCATCAACATATAAAACCTACTCATATTTTAAAAAATATATATGTAATCAACCGATGAAGGGGATTGGATGTGATATTGTAAATAAAGTATTCCTTCAAATATCACCAAGGAAGAGAGTCATGCAGTTTAAAAAATAATGAAGCTTTTCCCATGGTATATTGGCCACTTTGAGATCCATTATTTTATAGGAGTTGTGGCTATCAGTATGTACTTCAACCGAGTAATTTTTATATTCATGATGTGTTCTATGTATCACTCATGTGGATGTAATTACTATATTCCTCACATGTACAAACCTAATTGGTGGTATAGACAGATGATGGTCTCTCTTATGAGGATAAGATAGTATAGATTATGGACTAAAGAGATAAGGTTCTACATAACAACCCATACCACCATCTCAAAGTGTTGTCGGGGAACCGTAAGTATGAATAATAAACTTGGGAACTAGAGGAGGAGATGATGGAGAAGTACCCTCAACTATTTATGTAAAAAAATTCCATGGTGAAATTTCAAAAGGGGTGAAGAATATAATGACCAAAAATTTTATAAAGGAAATTTATACCTAATTATTGTAATTACTTATTGTTTAAATCATATAAAATAATTTAGACATTTTAATAAAATCTATATAATAAAATAAAATTTAATATAAAAAGTATTTCTAGAAGATTAGGATCCAATACTGATAAAATAGTAAATTGACCATCAGAGTATTAATATGATTGTTAAGAATATTAAACATTACAAATGAATATTATTATCACCCATATAGTTTAATTAATATATAATAATTTTATAAGTGATAATATGTTATAATTATATCATCATATATGTAAATAATAATTTAAATAATTGTCAATTAAATTTTACTATTTTTAGTAGTAATCAATAATTATATACATTGTTGTGAATAATTTTTTATTTAAAAAGAAAATTTCAGTTTCATAAAATATATTCCTTATTTAATTTATTTATATCTTATTATTTTATGATAATTTTATTAGACCGTACTTATTTTTTCAATGGGTTGTGAAATAAGTTATAAATTTAAAATATATATTTTCCAAGTAAATGATTATTTTGAAAAAAAAAGTAAATTACTCATATTTAGAACACTATTTTCATAAAATTGAGTTCGTTTTGAAATTCTACACATTGAAAAATTGGTAGGGTTATTTTTTGTGATTTTTCTAAATTACATGAATTTTGGGGAATATTAAAATATGGTAATTTATAGTATATATTCATTTAAAGCTAAATACAATATTAATTGAGTCATAACTCATAAAATAAACATTGTTATGAAATAAACTTATTTGATTAATGTATTTAGTATATGGAATCCATACTACTTCTTGTCTTGGAAAAAATAATAAACTAATGAATTAAATAACGAGAAAACACCCCTCTCGTACACTATAAACACCACCTCTCACAACCGCTTATCCTCACAACTCTAAATATTTGAGACATGTTCATATTCAAACCAAAAACACTTTTCAAGTCTTTCTTCCACAACTATGATATCTTGTTCATATCAAAATACCACGCCTAAGTGTCCTGAGGGGTTCTCAAGCAGAGAATTCATGTCATAAATCCTTTTTTTATTCTTTTAATTTTCTTTTTAAGTAAATTTGTATTACAATTATTTCTTCAACACCCTTCATCCAAAAGAAATGATTAATCCATTAAATTATATATAGTATAATTATATTAGGTTAATGAAGGATCCATCATTAATCAACTCACCCTTTATATCTTTTATTATATTAATTAAATTTTCACATGGTATGTATCGATTTACCGACGTCATGGGAGATGTACATTAATTTTCCATAATCACCTTCAAAACTATTACTAAAACCATTAAATAGTTTAAAAATACTTCTTTTCTATTAAACTCCGCCCTTTATGATATAGAACCATCATTTATACATAATTCTAAATGATAAACTAAATTTAGTTCATTGAGATTGAAAAAAAACTACTAAAATAAAAATATAACATTTATCATTATCTTTATTCTAATGATGCACCCACATACCATATAAACCTATACATTATAAGATAATTTAATATTATGGAAGATCATTAATAATAAAATTTATTTATATTTGTCAACATTTTAAATGAACTGCCATTCATGGATACAAGGAATCCAATCATGAAAACCATGAAAACAAATGATCTTGAATAATGTAATTAAACTATATAACTCATCAAAAGCCCATAAATGAACTCAAAAAAACTTTAACAAACATAATTCTCGTGTAAAAGGACATTTATTAATAATTAATAATTCTAATATGACTATACAAGTCATTAAGCTGAAGGATTCTTTGAGAAACAAGGTAAGCAGAATTCTTGAACTCAAATCTATTTCTTTAGGTTTTCCATGTTTCACCCCATTTTCAGTATGGAAATCACCTAAATATAATTTAATCATAATTTTATTACATTTCTTTGTATAGTAATGTTTTATACATGACATTGTGATAATATCAACATTTCCAAAAAATTAGTCTATCGAAAAACACACATTTTACTTCTTGAGACTGTTACTTCTTCAGTCAATGTTGATACATCATGTATGTTATTCCCTATTTCATTAGGGAAACCAATATTTAAGAATGTATGATTATGAAACTAAACTCATTCCTTTCCATGGGTTATTTTATGTTAAATATTGATATATGTTCTATGTTTCATGCATGATAATGGAAATGTTACAAAGTGATAGGTGCACCTAGAATTATATATAACAATGTAAATTTTTGGATTGGGTGGGTGTTCCTAGAATTATATAGATCTTAAATTCATTTGGTAATATGTAATATCTCATAAGAAAGTGAAATATGTGTGAACATAATGCTAGATTAGTTCACAACAATGTGTGTTACTTTACCACTAAGACATGATGTTTCATTTTTATGGATTTAAAAAGTCCATGACTTTTCTTAATGGTTCATTTAATGATTATAATCCTATGCATATTTAATGATGATAATGATTATTCTAACATAAAATTATATTATTTCATGTTATTATCTATCCTATTGGTATTTAGATTGTCCCTTTTTTATGAATATTCTCAGGTTATTCCTTTTTCTAAAGAGAATTCAAGGGACAGTAAGAAGATAGAAAAGAATGAATTAAATAAATTTTTATATTTTATTTTGTAAAATTTTTGAATGTTCATGATTTTTCTAACACAGCAAACCTTTGGATCCTAATTTTGTAATTATTTTTTATTTTTTACTTTAAAATAAAGTAATAAGATATGTGATAAAAATAACGATGGATATAAGATACATTGTATTGAGATGAGGAGGACCCGTGGGACTTAATAACAGTTAGGAATTATAAAAAGTCTTATTATAGATATTAATCAAAAATATTCCTAAATATTTGAGGAGAGTTGAAGAGGAAAAATTGAAATTAAAATATGAGTACATCTCATAGTTTCTTAAATTGGGGAAACATTAAATTTTTTCCAGTTTCCTAAATATCTCACTCTGGGACTCTTATAATGGTTTCCTAGTGCATTAATACGTTGTATCTTTTTAATGTGAGTGGAAAAGGTAGAAGGAATAAGTGATGAGTAAAATTTATTTCCAAAAATATATCTGATTTGTAGATTTGAAAAATGAATTTTTTATTACTAGATTCTAGAAGATTGTACAGAGGAAGACCAAGAAATGGAGGATCTGATTGCGGAAGATCAGACTGAGTAGATTGAGCATATCTTGAGAATTGAAATTTCTGAAAATGGTTTATCATAAATATTCTTCATAACAAGTATACATGAATAAATCAATCATACCTAGGATCATTGGAATGAAGTTCCTGAAATATTTTTACGGGGAAAAAGTTTTTTTCATCATATATATTGTGGATTAATTGTTTGTAAGAAAAAACTATCTTATAAAAAGATTCATTATAATTATTTATACTAATATATATAAGAAATCAAATTGGGTTTGGAAATAATTGTATTCACTTATTCATTATAGTGAATTATTTTAGACACATAGAAGTGTATATGGAAAGGATATTTGTTCTCAAATTTTTTCCAAACATTGTAAATTACCTATCATTAAGATAATATCTTACTTTTTCATTCACGAGTGTTTATTAAGAGATGGAAAGGATATTAACATTAACAAGTTTTAGGGGTTGTGTTTTTTAATATATTGAAACTTATCGTTGATAAAAACTAATTCACCCCCTTCTCTATTGTTATTCAACACTCTCGAACGTCATAATTAGTAACAAATTTTGACCACTATGGAAAATTAATTATCTATGGTTATATTAATTTTTTAATCTATAAATATGGTAGGCCATGCCATATAAATTATTCAAATAATTTTATTGATTCAATGTCCCTAAATATTATCATTATTGTTATATCATATTTCATGCACATGATAAAAATTGTTCTCTTAATTAGGTGACACGGTAATTAGGGTGTAAGTCAATATAGATTTATTTTTAATGATCGATTATGTATATAAATAATCAAAATTCAAAGGTTTTTTTATGCTATGTGGTTGGGATAAAATTTTTTGTGTGGAGACTTTCGAAAATCATTAATAACTCTTCAATTTACATAGAATGATAAGAATCCAATCCACCATAATTGGATCAACATATTGTTGTATCACATTTTTTTTGAAGGTTACTCTATTCCATGAATGATAATGTTAAGGCCAATAGGGGTCGATATACCCAGAAAGGGGGGTGAATCAGGGTATGGATATTCTTTCTCAACGTTCTTCCTGCCCCACTAGATCTTGAACTCTTTATTTCAACGATCACATTGTTTTCACTCGTGGGATTATTATGACCACTTATTTTCTTCTTTATCTGATGATGATTCTTTAAATGCAACGCAAGGAAGTATGTAGGTAGACATAGAGATTTTTACTTGGTTCACCATCGTTGGGATACGTCCAAGTAGCATATGCCGACAAGTTGCCGGTCGTACCTAATCCCACTATTCTTCACTAGATGTGGTTACAATGTTCGGGATAGATCAATTCTATTCCCAGGCTCACTGCCTTTACAAGGTTTAGGGTCCGCTCATAGCTTTCCAAAGGGTCACTCCCTATTTCTCTCTCTCTAGCTCACTGCCAGTGGAGAGGATCACCTTCTTCCTCTTCCTTCGCTCACTGATCTAGAAGGAATCCACTCACAGTTTATAGATCTGTAGGTCTCTTCATTTTCATGAAGAAATGCATCTTCTTCTATGTGTAGATGCTCTTTTGAAGCCCAATTTTCACCCATAGATGTATCTCTCTTTTCATCGAAGGTATCGGGAAAACTTCCAGCTTCCACGCAGCCCGAAAATCACTGCTGGAAACAAACCTTACTTAGCACACAAGTAAATCTCGACACGCATGTATCGGCGCGCAAGTCTCAACGGGCATGGAAGTCCTCTTAAAAAACTTGCGCGACACAACCTTCTTCAACTCCAAACTTGCGCGACATACTTCCTTTTATGCCCAATCCAATATTGGAATGCAGCTCCACACTGGCGCGCAGCATCAAACACTAGCACACAACTATCACCCTGGCGCACAAGTCCCACCTGTGCGACCACACACATCACCTGTGAGACCACCACACCTGCGCGAGAGGAGCTCTGATTTCTCATAGTGTTGAACTCCGGTCTTGGAATGAATAGGGGTGGTCCAGTATTTATAGGAAAATTGACTACCCTGCACGACGACGTGCAAGTCACCTGCGCGACCCAGTCTCTGCGCGCATGTCTTCTGTCGTTTTAGACAATTGTGCAACCAACTCCCAAACTTGCGCGAACCTGTTTCATTAACCATATTTTGATCTTCTGATCTTGAAAAACTGATGGCGTACATGTTTCCTATACTCCATGTCATTGGCGTGCAAGTTCCTTTGCCAAAAACACTTTTCTTCATTTGTCGATTTTCAGGCCCAAAAATTTGGAAAACACTGGAAAACGGTGCCTCCTTGTATCTGTTATTTTGTACTGCCTCGAGATCATTCATTACTTTTGTCGATGTTCTTGAATCAAACATGGATTGTTGACCACATCTCTTGAACTCGACATTCCATCATGAAATCCTCTTTTTCCAACAAATTTGTAAGTCATTGTTTTGCTTTGTCAACAATCACTACTCAGATGTCCACTTTGTCAACAAACACAATCACCTCAAAAATTCATCAATGATGCCTTGAGGGATTTTTTCCCAACAATCCCCCCCTTTGGGTTTGTTCACAACTCTTTTATGGAAAGATACATCATTACTTATTCATCCACCATTATCATTTTGTAATTCTGATAACGATCAAGGATTTCCTCAACACATACTCTAAGCCCCCATGAGCAATGCTCAGTATGAGAAACAAGAGTAAATGGAAAGTTCATCAATGAATAACTTCATATCTGACATCCACTGTTGACACCAAACTTATACCAATTTGTACTAAACTGATACCAATTGTTGAAGGACTTGTTGGAAGACTATTTTTTGTTTGGAAATATTTTTACCACATTCAAACATTACTCTTCGGCATTTATCACGATCCTCCACTATCATGATATCTATTCTTTGATCGATCACTTCAAGCATCGTCAGATTTAATATGCTCCCCCTTTCTGTTCATAGCTTTATCACCTCTTTAGCCATATTTCCTGTGTTGTCTAAGCTATGCTCTGGCTAAGCACTTTCAACTAGCTTCAACTCCCCCTATCTAGCTATTCCACTTGTCACCTTCTCCCCATATCATGCATGATTTATCAAATCTTCAAATTGTCTCCCCCTTGAACAATCACTATTATCTCCCCCTTTTTCAACGAACCCAAAAGAAACTCCTTTTTAGTCTGTAACATAGTAGAGAACACATATCATCACATTATGGAAAAACACATCATACCTCAGGGAGAGGGGGGGGGAGGTTCCACATCCACACTATTTTAAGTGCGGGGAATCGACTAAACTCCTAGAGCCAGTCGATGCATCTCAAAAGCTTCCTTGGGTAAGGCCTTTTTCAGAATGTCTACAACCTGTAGCTCTGTAGGCACATACTCCAACTTCATGATTCCCTACTCAACCTTCTCCTTTATAAAATGATATTTTATCTCAATGTGCTTTGTCCTTGAGTGATGAACGGGATTTTTTCTAAGATTGATAGCACTTGAGTTATCACACTGGATTCCGATCATAGACTTCAATTCAACTCCCATATCGTCAAGTTGTTGCTTTATCCATAACAACTGTGTGAATACTTGAGTTGCCACAATATACTCAACTTATGAGGTGGTTAATGAAATGAAATCCTGCTTCTTGATTAACCAAGCAATAAATAGTCCTCCATGATAGAATGCACCTCCTAACGTTGATTTTATATCATCTGCTGATCTAGCCCAGTCTGCATTAGTATATCCCAATAACTCTATCTGAGATTTATCAGTGTATGTCAAGCTGAAAACCAGTGTACCCTTGATATACTGAAGTATAATTTTCACTACAAGCATGTGTCTTTCCTTGGTATTACTCAGATATTTCGCTACATGGCATGTGGTGAATACAATGGCTGGCCTTGTTGAAGTCAAGTATAGAGAGATTCCAATAATATGCCTGTATTTTGTAATATTCACTGCCTTTCCATCCTCATCTCTTGATAATTTGATCTGGGTAGCAACCAGAGACTTCATCTCTTTTTAATTATCCATTCCAAATGTTTCCAAAACCCCCTTGACATATTTGGATTGAGAAATGAATGTTCTATTCCCTCCCTATGTTACCTGTAGACCAAGGAAAAACATCATCTCACCAATCATAGACATTTCGTACTCATGATTAATGGATTCAAGAAAAATGTTTCCATTGTGCTTCATCTGATCCTCCAAATAATATGTCTTCTTCATAGCCTAGCCTCATCATCCTTTGATTACTATTGTTGTTTAAATACATATTGTAATAAAATCCATCATGGTAAAAACCAAACTTCTTCAAATACTGATACATCCGTGAGTTTTATGCTTTCAGTGCTTGTGTTATCCCATATAATGAATTCTTCAGCCGGCAAACCTTATTCTCATCCTCATAAATAAGAAAACCATTTTCCTACCTGACATACACTTCTTCCTCAAGCACTCCATTCAAAAATGCAGATTTCACATCCATCTGGAATACTTTGAACTTTCTTTGCACTGCTATGGCCAAAAGTAATCTGATTGTCTCTAGCCTTGCAACTGGTGCAAATGTCTCATCTACATCAATTCCCTCTATCTGGGAGTATTCCTTTCACACTAGTCATTCGTTGTTCTGAATCACTATGCCATCTTCATTTATCTTGTTGTGATAAACCCCTTTTGTCCCGATGACATTCTTGTCTACTGGCCTCAAAACAATCTCCCACATCTGATTCTTCACAATCTGATTTAGCTATTCATTCATGGTCTGAACCCAGTTTTCATTTCTAGCTGCATCAGCAAAGCATTTCAGCTATACCTGAGATAGTAAAGATGTCTTCTGCAGTGATTTCACTTTCCTTTTATGAACTGGAGCTGACTAGTCACTGATGATATTCTACCTGTGAATTTCATCTCAACTCTTTGGCTTCTGTGTAGATAAGGTTTTTAGTTCCTCGTACTCACCATCAATATATTCTTCTGAATCAACTTTAGCCACTTCTTCTCACCCTGAGTCTCTTACCACTTCATTTCTCTTAACATAAAACTTCTCATTGGGCCATTGTTCAATGAAGTCTTTTATTTTAACTTCTTATCTCATATTTCTATTGACACTGCTTTGATTTTCTCTCGCAGCATCTTGGCATCCTGAAAGAAGTCAGTTGATACCACATTGTTAGAACAGAATATATAATCATGAAATCATGTGTGTTACTTCTTAGCCCCCAATAATTCTTCATGACAATAAACATTCATCCTTTTTATCGCATTGTGATCTTGCATCTGAGTAGGATATAGAATGCTCCCCCTGTGTTATGAAGATCTTGCATCTTTTAGGCCCAACTGTATAGACCCATAACCATTCATTCCCTCATCCATCATTTATTATCATATTCCAATCAGAATTGATCCATTAACAAAATCTCTAAGCCTATTGAGTTGGTACTCAGTGTAGGAAGCAAGAGACAAATTCAATAACACAATCACTTCCTGTTATGCTTTGTTGCTCCCTTTCATCATCAACTTTGATACCTGATTTGAGTCAATCAAAACACTGATTCATATCACATATCCACTTTGCATCTTTAGATGCCACATCACCGTGTATCGTATCTCCCTAAAACCTGAAACACATGAATCATTAGTTAATATCATTTATATACATAGGGAGAGGGTCTCTTAAGAATCCTCAAGAAGAAGATTGTAGTTTATCCTAATGGGTCAACCATTTGATTATTTCTTTGAGTGCATCACACTCCTTTCTTGCTTCCTCCAGCTGCCTAGCCAACTTCAAATGCTCTGGCCATATGACTAAGCATTCATTACCTCCATGCTGAGTCTTTTTCTGATATGAAGACTCAACAGGCCTGGCCTTTCTCGCAACTTGGGGTTTAATCCCACTAGTACACATTTCCTTCATTGAGGTTCTACCAAAATTCCATTTTCCTTGATTATTTCTCTGAGCAGTAATTTTCTTTCTTGTCATCTTCCCATGCTTCTTCCACCATTGTAGGGTTTTTCCTTTTTCTTCCAGTCCTCTCTGTGGCACATGAATTGTGAATTTTTCAACCCAATATTTATTTATCTTCCTTTTATAATATTTAAGATTCTCCACCCTATTTTTCATTGGTCGTGGGTCCTCCATTGAATGTTCATTCTCCATACTCACAACTATTGTGTTTCCTCCCTTTTCTTCCAGATATGATCATGTACTTTCTTAGAGGGCGGTTGTGAGTGTGACAGAGGAGGTGATAGATACTCCTTTCGTTTAGCTCCATGTGATTCCCCTTGGACTCTAAGCTTATTCGTCACCTTACCACATTGTCTTCCAGTGTATAATTTTTCATTATGCATCACTAGAGTCGAAATTCTCTTCCTGGGTTCATTTTCCTTCCCTGCTTTCTTCTTGCTGCACTGTCTGGAAAAATGCCCATGATCAGAACATATGAATCATCTTCCATCAAATACATATCTCATTTCATCATTTCAATATTGAGATATTGATGTAGCTAGAGTTCTTCCTCAGACATTGAGCTTTTGAGATTCCTGACACATATTCATGGTGTGTCCCATTCTTCCACAGTAATAGCATTTTATGAATGCTTTTCTTTGAGAGACTCTACTCTCTGATTTCTCAAGATGCTTCTTCTTATTATCATATTCAGAAAAGTTTTTATTTTCACAGCTTGATATGTATTCTTGAGCCTCTAAACAGAAGCTTGATGTGTGGCCGTGAATCCCGCAGAAATAGCACATGTCATCACTACTTTTTTAACTTCCCTCTTAGGCCTATGTTGATGCTCCTTTCGTCATAGAATCTAATGATCGGAAAAGGGGAATATTTGAGCTCAAAGTGATTCATCCTTTGAAGAAAACATCAACAATCGACAAAGGCATGAACACATGATCAAAAGCAACTTCACCGCGCAAGTGACTTGCGCGACCTAAGTGATAACCGCCTGGTAACCGCCCATGGCCTTCTTTTGCCTATAAATAGACACTGTGGGCCCTCCATTCGAGAGGATGTTTTTCCAGAAACTCGTATTGAAGATCCCGACGCCCAAGTCTCTTCTCAAAGCTTCCGGAACACTTCTAAAGGTAATTTCTTACCTAGAACGGAAGATTTAAAGAGAAGAAGGAAGGCCTAAGTGTAGAAACTCATCAACACTTGCGCGCCGCCTTATTCCTTCAATAGAACTCACGCGTCCCTTTTCTGGAAGAACCTCAAGAAGATTCTAAAGGGATTTATAAAGATTTGCTCAAATATTTTAATGATGTTTGAGAATCGCACAAGTACCCCTCATGTCGCGCAAGTATACTTGCGCGACCAATACTTGCGCGCCGCCGCAATACTTGCGATCCTTTTAAGACTTGCGCGCCCCTACCTTTTTGGGTGCCCATCTTGCCCATTTTACCCCTCTTATGCCATCACACCTTTCCTTTTCAAGATTCAGTCTTCAAGACACTCTTCAAAGCCATTTATGGCATGATTTCTTGATTTGACATCCTTATCTGAAAGGAATTCAGTGGAATATCTCTCAAAACCTAGTGATTTAAATATCCTTATGTCACTAAATTTGGAGAGTTCATTCTTTCAACCTCATCCTTTAAGATGAGAGAATCATTAACTTGGGTCTCCTTTTCAGGAATAATCCCCAATTATAAATCCTTTAATCTAGGCATCTTCCTCAGGAGTAAGCCCCAAATTCTTAATGTTCCCAATCTTGGGCATCCTCCTCAGGAGTAAGCCCCAAACCGTAATTCCTTAACTTGGGAATCCTTCTTAGGAGTAACCCCCAAGTCCTCTAATTTTGGGCATCCTTCTTAAGAGTAAGCCCCAATATCTAATTATGGGCATCCTTCTCAAGAGTAAGCCCCAAAACTTTATCCATAACCTGGGTCTCCATTTTAGGAATAAGACTCAGTTATAATCTTGGGATTCCTTGTCTAGAGTAAGCCCCAAGTCCCCTAACCCGGGCCTACTTTTTAGGAATAACTCCCAGTCATAATTATGGGCATCCTTTTCCGGAGTAAGTGCCAAGTCCCTTAATTTCTCTTAACCATTCCTAATTTACCCTTGATTTGGGCTTCCTTTTCAGGAGTAAAACCCAATCATAAGTCCCCTCCTAACTTGGGCATCCTCCTTAGGAGTAAGCCCCAAGATTAGAGTATTCAAATCTCTATGAAGCACATATACCTTTATGGACCCTGTTCATGGATTTTCTCCCTAGAAGTGAATCCTAAACCTTCATCTATCTGGGCAGTCATACATACGTAAGCCCCAAACCATTTCTTATGATTGCATCTTTTCATGGCACAATTGTCTAAATTTTACTAATACCACTTGTTTCTCACACCGAGCATGACTCGCGTGAGCTTAGAGTGTAAAAGTAATTGTGAAATCCTGCTTTGAGCCATCAATCATAATCATCATACCCTTACTCGAACAACATGTGTTCTGATTCCTTTTCCAAAACAAAGGATACATAGGTAGCCCATTTATGGGTTCAATCCCAACTTTGAAATAATCCATGTCCTTCTAAATGATGATAAACATCAAGTGCCCCACTGAGTGGCTTTAAAACCAGCCTGGTCATCATAATGACCAAGAGACTTTTATAAATGTTTCGAAGGATACCATTGACCAAGAATCTCTAAATAGATACGGATGATTATCTATTGATGAAGAACCTCGAATACATATAAAAGATTTTCTAAATTTCTTACATATTTAATCATTGATTATTAAAACTAATGTAAAGATCATTTTATACTTGGTAATGTAATAAGGATTCACAAACATAACTTAATTCTATAAAGAGAGTCCTGGAGTAGACAATAATTCCCCTCAAAAAGGTGTGATGAGTCCGACCTCCCATCCTCTCGACCAATGCAAATTCCTAAGCCTCATCAGTCCACAATCTAATGAGTGCCTACCTTTGGAATGTAGGTCCAAACGGATGTGGAATCATTGGATGTTTCCGGTTCTACGAACAAACCCGCTAGAAACCGATCAGAACGTTTGAATCTCCCGTCCAGGAGGTCATCCCCGAATTCTGTGCGAAACAGCCTATCTCCAGCACCTATAGGATTTCATTCACATCTGGGACTGTTCACAGCTCTCTTTCTATCTTTCACGGGATGGGATTCATCAAATCCGACACCAATTGTTCCCAGACTGTATGGTCTTTAAGCTGAGAAAATTTGTTCCTGCCTCTTTTCAGAAATAACAAATTTTCTTTTTATTTCTTCATCACCTATCGAAGGATAATCAAATAGAAAGTGTAAGGAATCCTTCATTTTGGGATTTCCATTAGCATTGGATTTCTCCAATTCCTTCTTCACTGATTCTATCTCTTCTTACAACTTTTGAATCTTCATATCCCTTGATTCAATTTGGGCACTGAGTTCTCTTCTGATATTCTTTCCTCTATTCATATCATCTTCTAGTTCCTGTGTGAGATTTTCCACCATGTCACTTTTCTCCATCACTTTCAATATTTAATCTTCAAAAGAATCTAAAAAACATACATTCTCTTGTTGTAGAATTTGATTCTTCTGAACTAGCTCAGAAAACCGTGTTTCTAGATCATCATTTCTAGCTTTCAGATTCCGAACTTCATCTGACTTTTGATTCTCTTCATAATCACCAGCCTTCTCTTTTTCTTTCATTTTATCAATCTTTTCTGGTTATTCACCTTGAGAATCACTCTTCTCCTTTAGGTCAGTAGCTACATCAATATGCCTTTGATTCAAACTTCTTATCTTGTTGATATCAGTTTCCAGTGCTTGGATCCTAATATCTTTAGATTTAATTTCATCAGTGTTTCTATCATCACTTGAAATATCTGGTTCTTCGATACACTTGACTTGATCATTCACTTTTCTATTCAAGCCATCGACCACCCTTTTCTGTTCTTCAATCTTAATATTATACTCCCTAACCGATTCTGAGTTCTCTCGTGTTGATAACTTGAGTTTCTCAATTTCATCCATCAACTCAGAATTCACTTCTTCCTACTGCTGCATATAGAGTTTGGCATCATGAACAACTTTGTTAGATTTATTTTTTTTCTCTCTCCAAACATCTATCTCTTCAAGAGCAGCCTCTAACTCAGCTCGCATATCTATTCATCCTTTAATTTCTTCTTTTTTGTCAGCATGAATATAATGCTCATGTACTTCACTCATTCCAACATCATGATTGAGTAAATCAATATTTTCCCTATCAAATTCATCCAAACCTTCCTTTAGGAAGCTCTCTGATTCTTTTAGTTGAATCACACATTTTCCAAAAACACTTCCACGCTGAGGGAAATTACATGACTTCTGATTCCCCTTTGATGCTATTCCTTTACTCATGACAGATTGAGATAAGATAAAACTGTATCTTCAACCACACAGATCGACTACACCAAGTTGAAGCAAACAAATCTGATAAAAGAAACCAGCCCTTTGATACCAATTGTTAGGGCCAATAGGGGCCTCTATACCTTGATGGTGGGGTGAATCAAGGTATGGATATTCTTTCACAAAGTTCTTCCTGCCCCACTGGATCTTGACCTATTTATTACAAGGCTCACTTTGTTTGCACTCGTGTGATTATTATGACCACTTATTTTCTTCTATATCTGATGATGATGCTTTAAATGCAATGAAGGGAAGAATGCAGGCAGACATAGAGATTTTTACTTGGTTCACCCTCACTGGGATACATCCAAGTAGCATACGCCGACAAGTTGCCGGTCGTACCTAATCCCACTATTCTTCACTAGATGGTGATGCAATGTTCAGGATAGGTCACTTCTATTCCTAGGATCACTAACTTTACAAGGTTTAGGTTCAGCTCACAGATTTTCCATTGGTCACTCCTTGTTTCTCTCTCTCTGGATCACTGTCAGTGGAGAGGATCACCTTCTTCCTCTTCCTTCGCTCACTGATCTGGAAGGAATCCACTCACAGTTTATAGACCTGTAGGTATCTTCATTTTCATGAAGGAATTCATCTTCCTATGTGTGTAGATTCTCTTTTGAAGCCCAATTTTCACCCATAGATGAATCTCTTTTTGCACCGAATGTATCGGGCAAACTTCCAGCTTTCACGCAGCCTGAAAATTACTACTGAAAACAAACCATACTTGGCGCGCAAGTCAATCTAGGCGCGCAAGTATCGGCGCGCAAGTCCTCCTCAGACACTTGCGCGACACAACCTTCTTCAACTCCAAACTTGCGTGACACACTTCCTTTTACACCCAATCCAATATTTGCGCGCAACTTCACACTGGCGCGCAGCTTCAAACACTGGCGCACAACTATCACCCTGGCGCAAAAGTCCGACCTGCGTGACCACACACACCACCTGCGTGACCACCACACATGCGCGATGGGAGCTCTGATTTCTCAAAGTGTAGAACTTCGGTCTTGGAATGCAGAGGGTTGGTCCAGTATTTATAGGAAAATTGACCACCCTGCGCGATGGCGCGCAAGTCACCTGCGCGACCCAATATCGGCGCACAAGTCTTCTTGTCCTTTTAGACACTTGCACGACCAACTCTCAAACTTGCGTGAACCTATTTCCGTAGCCATATTATTATCTTCTGATCTTGTAAAACATATGACATGCAAATTTCCTATACTTCAACTCCTCGGCACGCAAGTCCCTTTTCCAAAAACAATTTTTTTCATTTGTCGATTTTCATGCCCAAAAATTTGGAAAACACTGGAAAAGGGCGCCGCCATGTATCTGTTCTTTTATACCACCTCCAGATCATCCATTCCTTTTGTCGATGTTCTTGAATCAAACATGGATCATTGACCTCATCTCTTGAACTCGACATTCCATCATGAAATCCTCTTTGTCAACAAATTTGTTTGTCATTGTTTTACTTTGTCAACAATCACTACTCAGATGTCCACTTTTTCATAAAAACACAACCACCTCAGAAATTCTTCAATGATGCCTTGGGGGATTTTTTCACAACAGCTAAAATATAACTATTAAAATTTTCCATATGGACCATTTATTAGATCTTTTCCAATTGAATTATAATATACAACTTCTATAATTGACCTTTTACAAGGTAAATTTTGTTATTACAGACACCAAATCATCACTAATAGACTAAAAAATAGTCCATTAAAATTACAGACAATCCTACACCATTTTATTACATATTTATTCCATACAACATTAGAATTTATTTTGTGAAATTCACATGTTATAAGATATATTATGAAAAGTGACCATTCTATATATTCATGTTATTATATTTTTATTTTTTTGTTTAATCCAGTAATATGTTTGGGTATGAATAATAAACATAAAAAAATTAATGAAATTCATATTCTTCTATTCACTCAAGCATTTGATCTATAAATATGAGTTGAATGTGGTTCATCGATGTAGCTTCCTTATCATTCATGTAATTTAGAGACTTACTCAATACCATGACTATTTTATTCAAACTAATTCATCATCTTCATTCTTTATCATAGTCAATACTCAATTATTTTATAGAAATTTGAGGAGTGATACCTATAGAAAATATAAAAAAATTCATTTTATCATCAATTCAATTAAAATTAACTTAATTTTTAACCACATCATTAATTAAATGTGAAAAATTAAATATTTATTAACAATTAATCTTGGTAAATATTTCTATATAATCAAGATGAATTAAAATCGTTGTATAAATTTCAATTATATATACAATATAATAATTGTTTTCTTAGACACCATTATTTTCATGATTTTTTATTTTTTTCAAATATTTTTGTCAAAATATTTCTTTTATAATATATATCACTATATATATAACCAAAAAATGAATTTATTAATTTATTTTGGGTATTAATGTAATTTAAATTTGTATTATTCAATATATGACTGATTATATTAGGAAATTACTCTTCTGGTAAAATATTTTCGAACATATACCTCTAATAACTCTATAATCTTCCAATTTTTTATCATTTTTTTATCTATGATATCCCTTATAAACATCATCATTTATTCAGTTCTCAGTTTATTAGAATCATAGTAGGGTTTTTATCATAATTTTTGAAAACATCATTAAATTAATTATGTTCATTTCAATTCCTGATGTATAATGTGACATCAATCAACATATGATCTTCACCAATTCTAAATATTTACCTAGATTGATTCAAATGAAACAATTAAATCAACATGAATATTCATGGTGTCCTAAAGATAATGAGGAAATATTATCAATAATAGAAATTAATACTAAAAATTTTTATGAGAAATATGAACATTCCACCATTTCTATAAAGTCCCAAACCTAAGACCCCCAATGTCAATTGTTATTTTATCACATTAGTGCTTGATATAGTTGATCACTTCCTAATGGAATGAATAGTTTTTCAGTCTTAGAAATATAGTTAAATAATTGAATAAAACATTAAAATTTTATGAGTATTAATAATATAGTGGATGTTAATATTCAATATCATTGAACATATTCATTGAATCCATCTTCATATCATGATTTATAAAACAAAATCACATTTATCTCATATTCATAGTAAGAGATACATGTAGAATATAATATCTTGAATAAATAAGGAATAATAAATATGATAATGTAAACAACTAAACACACATACTATTTAATCAATAACATGACAATCCTTAATAAGTAATGTGTAATGATTATAGTAATATTAATTATTGAACACACCTTTAATTAAATCTATTACATGAGAAATAAATTAATCCATGGATATAATTAGTGAAAACATATTCTGAACAATAAAAACTTAATTCTCAATAAATTAAATTCATTATAATTGATATGAAAATATCATACATCATTATATCTATATCATTATGACCATTCTATATTCTAGTTTAGACTATGCATAAGAATACATAAGAATCATAATTATGTAAATATAAATAATATTCCTCCTCAGTTTATTGATTCATCATGGTTCCATAAAATTCTATCCCCACCCATCACTTCAACTCCAATATAATACACATACAATGAATGTTGGATTTAATTAATGAACACTGTGGAATGCCCATAAATAAATGCGTTGAATAAAAATTTTGAGTTTAAGAATATTTTCCCATTGAATAAAATTACATTACAAATAAGACACCATATATAAATAAGATATATGATTTATTAAATAACAATATCTATGATAAATAATATTAATATTTATGTTAAATTCAATGTTAAATGATAATAAGAAGTTTAATGTTTCATTAGACTGTAAATGACTAATAAATTAATCATGAAAGTGAAGTTAAATGTTATCCTTGGTAAAATAATAATTTATATCTAGATAATGAATAATAATTAAATCCTTCCAACATTTAACTTATGCAGTATTAGTAAAATAATGGCTTCTTTTCGTAGAATGGGTGAAATACTAGAAAACATCACTAACACATAATTGAAAGACTACACTTTTCACCCTGAAAATCTATTTTTAAAAGTCTATATTTCAAAAATATTAGGGAAAAATATTTTTTTAAAAGAAAAATGTAAACATATATTGTATTCTTTGAATTAATTATTGTAAATGATAGTGGGTAATTCAAATCATAATGATTTTGATAGTTTTATGATTTTTTTCTTATTTTTATAGAAAAATTCAAAATGAAATTTGGTTGCTAAATGATTTGAAAATTAATTTGTAAACATTTTATTTTCATCCATCAATGGATATAAATGAATTTAAAAATAAATATGGTAATTGTAAAAAAAATTATAACATTTCAAGTAAACATTTATTTTTATGAAAATGTATTCACTGATGTGGAGAGTAATAAAATCATATTTTTAAACCATTTATAAATGAATTTATATACCATTCATTGGACTATTTCACTATTAAAAATTAATTTGATGAATAGAATTTTTTTACAAATTAAAATGAGTTTACTATGAAATAATAATAAAAATTACATTAATGTAAATTCAATCATAAATAATCTCTATTAAAATTATATTGAGAAATAACACCTTATATATATCTTGAAATTTATGCGATTATTAATCAATGAATGTATTAACTAACGAAAATGTTAATCAATATAAAAAAATTACAAAATAAAATATTCATATATCATTACACACATACTCTAATGATATTAAAGATAACGGAAAAGTAATTTAACATAGTGAAAAAAATTAAGTTATGAAATTACTCACATCTATGTATTATTCAATATAAATCCACATAGATGAAATAATTAAAATTTTAAAAAAATTATTATTATTGATGTTTACATGATAATACATGTAAAAGTGATAATATATAAAATATCTAAAATAAATTAGGTCAATAAAATTGAAATATGAATCTATTGAGAAAATTTGAGATGATGTCCCCTGGCTCACATTTCACATTAGTGGAACATTATTTAACCTCACATATAAGGAATATAAACATGTGATTAATTTATAATTATTGTATATTATAATTTATAATAACATATAAGATCGTTTTACAAATTATTATCAAACATTTAATAACAATATTTTAAAATTATAATTTTTTTGGGTTTGAAATTCCATGTTTTCTCATGTTTGGTGTATCATAATAATTTTATTTATATTGGAAAGGAAATAGTTAAAAAAATATTAAAAAGTATATTAATTTAATAAATATTTTTATAACCAATTGCAAATGTTGGAAATGTAAATTGTTTACATCGCTTTAGAGATATGATTGGATGTACATATTCTCATGCAACGATATCATTCATTTATATGGGTTTAAGGGTAAATAAGTGGATAGAATATAAATTTCCAGAACGTATATCATGTCAGAAGTATAATATATATTAATTATTTCTATAATTATTAACTCTCATGTGATTTAAAGAATGAAAAAAATTGCATCGGTCCACATGATTGTAGTCCACCATACTGACAAGCGGTGGACTTGATTCCAAATTACTTGATACGTACGTGGATAAATTTTAATCCATAAATAAAATAAAATAATATTATACATTATATACTTATTATATTATATTGTAATTTTTTAGTCAAAATTTATTGTCTAAAAATAATAAATAAAAATAGTGAATTTTGTTAAGGCAATTACCTTTCCCTAGAAGGACCTCCTTTGGATTCCTTATTAAAGAAAACTAGGTTTTGGAAATTTGGAAGAAATTAATCTATATAATTTTTATATGAATATTTAAGATATATTTTTATTGGTTTTTTATTGTAAAGTTTTCTTAATTAGAGTGTATATGTGAGTGGGGTTAGTTCCCATTTAGAATGGTGTATGAGTAACATTTTTTAAATATAGAAAACTATTCATGAAAGGGAATTCATAAGAACAACAAGTGCTACCTAAATTTATAAAGAGTGTAATTGATGGAATATAATTCAAATCCAAACATCCATTATGGATAAATAATCATTTTTATGCATGTAATTCCTCATTATATATGTTTACTTTTCCATTTTTGGTATTTATAATTGTTACTTGTTTTTTTATCCTAGGAAGTGTATCTTTTATGACTAAAATATAAAATAATAATTACTATATAATATTGACCCATATAATATAACATTGTTATCACAATTATATAATAAAAATTATTTATGAAAATCATAAAACAATATATATCTTTATTATTGAAAACATCCTTACAAGATCAGACTTATAAGTTCAATTGGTATCCTGGAGACCTACATAAGAATGGGGTAAGCTCTAAATCAATCTATGGGGATAAACATTGAATAACAGGAAAAAATAATAAATGTTATAATATTGAAATATTTTGGGTCATAAAATTCATTGGAATCATAAATATGAATAATGATGGATGAGACATCATGGTAACTTAATAGAAATATGGTAACTATGGAAACAACCTAAAACATTTCATTATAATCAAAGATCAAGGAAAACTGAAAAGAAATAATTTTGGAAAAATTTCCATGATGTATTATTTTAACTCTATAATCCCTTTAATGAAATATAATGATGAAATAACAATATTCAAAGAATTTGAGTGCAATATATTTCTAAGTGTACCCATCACATTCATTTCATTATCATGATTAAGTGTTCCAAATTGATCCTAAAACATGGATTCATTAAAAATAATATTTTATTTCATTATAACTTTGTATATAATACATATATTTAATTCCACAAAAAATAATTATAATAGCATACCATTGATAGGAAATGTGTTCAGGTATTTAATACACAAATGTTTTTCATGGAAAATTACGTTGAAATTTCTACCGCATAATATGGGTGTATAAATGATCATCAGAGGTCTTATAGAAATCGAAAGGGATATATCATGATTTTTACAATAAATTTAATGTAAGGTGGATATGTAATAACATAATCAAAAATTTACAAATGATGATAAAATATATACGATAAAGAAGATACTTGAATAAAGAGTAGAGGGAGAGGATCTCATACCTTGAGTGTGTGATTCTAAAATAATGTGATGAGATTATTGATATATTGAGGGCACATTTGGAGGAACATATAGTGGTTAAGGAAGAATAACTATATGTTCCAAGTATTTTTAGTGAATAAAAATATGATCTTTGGTGGGTTTATATAGGAAAGTATAAGGTAGTTATTCATCATTTCCCAAATAGAGGTTTCATACTCTATATGTTTAAATATCTAAAAAACAGTCGCATTTATTTTTACAATTTAATAATCCAAATAGTGTTGTATTACATTATTTTATAATCCCATAGAAAAATATTATAAAATAATACCTCTGATTATGTGTAAGTGCGTGATATTCCTAAACAAATGATTTTAAAACATTAAAATATAATTTTTTTTGGAGGATTCCTAAACTATTTATAAAATAAATAAAATAAACGAAAAAACACATTGTTTAAAATTAAATAAATATATTTGGTATTATATATTCAACAATTATGATTATTATAATTCTTTTGAATCCATCAAGATATAACCATGTAAGATCATATATTTTCTATATCAATAATATATATAAATTCCTCAAATTAAATTCCAAGGGGAATTTTATATATAGAGTTATTGTGATTACAATGTTCCCACATTAGAAATTTCTCACTCAAAATTTTTATTTGACACACTAAAATATATTAGGGTAATTATTTTTCATTACACTTCCAGTTCCTTCATCACTTCTTCTATGGTGTGGGTTCTCCACATCACATTGACTAGGTTCATTTTCATAATCTACAGAACATCGTCTATAAGATATAAGATTGTCATAAATTTTCATCATATGAGAGGAGATTATCTAATGGTACCATTATTGGATTGAGTACATGTGGGGAGTATGCTATATAAATTATCAAGCTAAATACATAGAATACATCATGTAATAAAGAATGGATAGGTGGGAGTTCTATTTGAATATCCATTGTTCCTATGTAATCAAGGATATCATTGTGACTGATATATCTTGAAAAAATCATTCCATTCTTCACAAATCTCAGGAATTTATTATGTGGTGGAATGTTTTGGAATACCATGTATCAAACATGAAACACTATATAGAATCAATGATAGGAAACATAGCTCTTTTATCCACTCTGAACAGCCTTGAAATGTTGTTTAATGGTATGGATCTTTTTTAGTATTTCCTAGTACATTTCATGAACTAAAATTTTGTAATCCCACACCTCATCTAAATAAGAATGTATTCCTAATCCATTAACATAAATGTCATCATAGGGTGAAATTTTGATAAATTATTTGTAAAATTTACACTATTAAAACTCAACCAAATGAATATGTTTGTCTCTTAATACATTGAATTCAATTGAAAATTCTCACAAAATGTCATCGAGTGATTATATTGTCTACTCGGATAGGCCATCATTTTTAGGGTGATACGTCGTACATAAGTTTAAATATATTTTTGGAGACTTTTTGATACTATTATAGAATATATAGAAAAATCTTGGATATTGATAAGATATAATCATTAGTGGTGATCCCTGAAACCTATCCACTTTTATACTATATATCCTCAAATGTTTATCAAGTAAGAAGTCATCTTGAATCACAAAAAAGTGAAGCCTTCCATTAAACCATCACTTTCTGACATAAAATACCTATTTATATTTATTCTAATATATACTTCTTCATACTGTACACAAATAGTTATATTAGAGTTCTCAGTACATCATTGTGCTTCTGAGATGGGTGGACAAAGTCAAACTATGTAAATAATACATAATCTCCTTAAATTTGGTGACTGGCGGTATACATAGTCATAACCATGATTTTTCATCTGAAAATCCTTAACATTGAAGTATGAGGATTTCATTTTTCATATTACTTCTTCTTTCTTCTAAATTCCCACATAATCTCGTTTAGATTCAATTATCATCTCAAGGATGGATGGTTGAGTAATAATTTATTAAAAGGATAATGATGTTTTTTCATTCCAGATTCTAATATCCATCCTTTTAAGGTCAAATAATATTGGATAATATTAAATTATCATCAAGAATAAAATTTCTAGTTAATTTTAACATTTTACATATGAAATTTGTTTTACACGATGGAAGTGGATTCAATATTATTAGTCTTTGGTCAACTCTAACCATCCTCATTGGGGCATATTAATCTCTTTCAGTTTAAATATATAATTTATGCTCTTGTGATCTATAAATATTTCATAGTTATCTAGAAAGATATAATGTACCATATTTTAAAAGCTAAGATCAATGTATACATATCCAAGTCATGTTTTTGGATGTTATTATCAAGAACTTTCAATTTCCTTGAATAATAGGATATCACTTTTTTAATTAGCACTAAGACACAACCAAAGCCCTTTTTTAGAAAAAATGAATACCATTAATCTTTCTCCACTTGTAGGTAGTGTGAGTACATTTTCATTGGGATAAGAATGTTTTTTAAATCCATGAATCTATCTTTAAATTAGTCATTCTTAGAAGACATGTCCCCACCCTATGATTTATTGGTTATAGGGTTAAATAATCATTTGAAACTTCTCCAAAATCGAGAGTAGTACCTATCTAATCTATGAAAGATATAAATATATATCACATATGATTTCAAAGAGAATCTTTTAATTAATTATACTTTTCATTGGTCCATAGTTATCTCATTTCATTGGATGGTATTCTCCAAGAATGATAAATCCTTGATCAAGAACTCACATTTTATATACGTTTCCTAAATATTCACCTTTATAATGTCTATAATAGACTCCTCGTATTATCATCATGTTCCTTCATGCTATTATCGTATATTATATTATCATAAATAATTACTACCAAAGATTTATTTTGGTATTATATAATGTATCTTATAACAACATCCATGATAGTAGATTTATAATTAGTGTGTCAAAATGGAATTCATATGAGCTCATAATGTATGTACATTTTACAAAAAGAAGATTTTAGAATATCCATTTTCTTCACTTTTACATGATAATATCTTGACTGATGATCCATAGTGGAGAAGTATTATACTCTACATAAAAAATTGATCAAGTCATAAATCTATGGAATACAATGGGAATGCATCCAAGGATGATCCCATCTATATACTAAATCATTTGAGTGAGATATTATTTAATATAGTTAAATAATATCCATAATTGATATGTTGGGGTTTAAAATGATTCATTGACCAACATGAACTTCTATATACCACGTGATCGATTCTTTATACCATGAGTTATTTCCTTCTCATATAAATTAATGTTGTCTCTATATAGAAAACAAATAAATACCAAAGATTTCATAAAATTGCATTAATGTGAGTATCACAAGTATCAATGGGAAATTTAGGGAACACATTTTGATAGAGGAGGATTTATTTACATGGGATGAATTAATTTCCCCATTTTTAATCTTAACTTATAACTCGATTTGTATTCTTTGTGGTGATGATTGAAGAGTACTAATAAAATTTCATTATATAAAGAATCCTTTTAACCGGAATTAATAATAATGTTCAATAATCTCAAATGAATATCAAAATCACATGTTACCACATAATTTTCGAGATCCACCTTTATAGTTTGATATAATATAATTTCTATCTATTCATTTATGGTTGTTGGATGTCTCCAAAACCCAATGTTATTATACCCTAGATAGAAAATTTCCCAAGTTCTTTAATGTTGATTCAATGATAAATGTGCTAAGTGATGGCCATAGCTTTCTTCTCCTATAACACATTTGGGTTCCTCTTATCATAAATCGGTATCTTGGGGTCCTTCTTTCTCAAACCTAAAGCATTTCATCATTCACCATAGGAAATTGTGGGGGGTTTCCACACATTTGACAAGTGGGAAGATGAATTTTAATGGCACAACTATAATTCTCTATCAGATCACCAAAATTAAACTCCACTTTCCACATCTTATCCCCATGATACCCTTGAAATTTACTGATTTATATATCTACATTAATGGGATATGTGAAAATATCATCATATATACGAATGTCATGGATCACTAGGTATTTTGTAGACTTGTTTTTTGTCCATCACAGAAGTGGTCAACATTTCATTATGGGGTAATGAAAATGTCTGATGTGTATCATTAATGTTTTATGATGTTTGACTTGTATAACCTAATAGATTCATAATTTTTTATGGGGTCAAGGATGTACATTTAAATTTAATTTTAGACAGTTCAAGTAAAATATTTAACAATTTTATCTATAAATACTTCCAATCCATCATTTTGATCACTTCCTGGGTCTTTTTATTTTTTATAAATGTGCACCACTATTAATATTCTCCCTAAATATGATAAATAATTAGTATACCCTTCACATTATCAGAACATTGAAGGATGGAGATGATTCTTTTTATGTATTTTATCCACTATTCCCTGATCAAGTGATAAAACTAGGAATTTAAATTTAGGGGCAATTGTTATATAATTATAACTATTGCATTATGTTCATTATATAGGAAATTTTGATGCACCACATGATCTATGTTTCTATTAAACCCATAATTAATTTGAGAGAGTATCGTCAAAATGTTCATGTTTACTTCAAAAATCGGGTTTGGATTCTCATTGGTGAAATCATGGCATTGTAATTCACATTTTCTACATGATACCTCATATATCTAGACATTTAATTGAACGAAAGAAAAAACAGGGATCAATATTTTGGACCTATTAAATGCATACAAGGGGATCCAAAAAAATTAATGGGATAACTATTCAATTTCATGTAATTTATAAAATTATAAATTTTTAAGGTTAAATATTTGTTTTCTATGATATATTTTCTAACATAAAATATTATAGGATTTCCCCCCGTAATTATGGTACTCAATGAGCTTGTGAATTAACAAAAGGTGAAATTTTCCTTTGATACCATTTATTAATACCCTTCTCATTATTATATAATAATTCAGTATTTATTACATAAAATTACACATAATACAACATAGATGATTGATAATTCTTGTGATTTTAGAAATTACATACAATAAATAACAACTTATAACAATAAATACATAATAATTATTGAAAACAACCTTAACATCCTTGTATATAAAATTGAATGGGATAAAATGGGGACATAAATAAGAAATTGGTGATCTATAAATCATAATACGGTAATAAATATGGAATATCATGAAGATCATAATACATGTTAAACAATGGGATTATTAATGGGAAATAAAATACATGGTAGTCATAAACATGAACAATGAGGCATTATATAACATTATGACAATATGTCAATATGAGAAATAATGATAATACATAAAATAATGCATCATAAACATAGTTCATGGATCACTACCTAGAAACTATAAAATAAAAATTATCATTATGGATTAGGTCTTCTCCTTATTACCTATAATTATGTATCTGGTGAATAAAACAATACCCAATTCATTGGAATGCTATATAATTTTAGACTCACATATCACTTTCATTTCATTATCATGCTTAAGTGTGTCCCATAGATCATACAACATTGATTCATTCATCATTATATTTTATTCTATGATAATGGATTGAGGAATTATAATATTTTTTTCTCCAATCAATATGTATAAATTTATAAAGGGGTACACCAATGATAGGAAATGTGTATGAGTATTCATAATATAATTATTTGGCTTGGAAGATTGTGGTGAAATTTCAACAGCAAAACAAGTCTGTATAAATTTCAATGGGAGGTATTTATTAGAGTCAAAGGGGTATATAATAATTTATAGATAAAATAGACAATCAGGGGGTATGTAAGAATCTATCACAACATTTGGAAATGATGATAGAAGATAGAAGATAAATAAGATACTTAAAAAACAAGAAAAATATATGATCAATTACCATGAGAGTGAGATTCTAAATGCACTGGAGGAGCTTTTTGATATCTTGGGGGAACCTTAGGAGGAAAATATATATGTTAGGGTATATAGAAAACATGATCCATGGATTTTTAATGAAGATATATTAATTCATATCTGTGTTTATTTAGGAAAATAGAGGGGTGATCTTTATTATTTTTGAATCATTGGTTTTTGACTCTATATAACAATATAACTGAAAACAAAATCCTTACCATGGGTTTTTCAGTTAATTTATTCAATGGATAGATGTTTATAATTATTTTATAATAATATTTTATGATCTAAATAATATAGTAACCTTTTTGATATGTAATTGAGTCATACTCGTAATCAAATGATTTTAAAACCTAAAAATATTTTATTGGTTTTGGAGGATAAAAAAAACAATTAAAAAAATGAACTAAAATCAAATTATTTGATATGTAATGAATACATTTCTCCTTTTACATCCATTATAGTATTTAATACCTCAATTTTGGGTCATTAGGATATCATAATACACACCATATAATTAGACGATATATAATTTTCACTCAAAAATATTATTTTTTAAGAAAATTATAAAAAATTCATTATTTGGTTAATTTTGTAATTAAGACTCCCAAAATTATATTCATTTAATATTTATAAAAAATATTCAGTTTTTATTTTTAATTCTAAAATAATAATCTATATTTATCAGGAAATGTTGGGTTTTTAGACAATAATAGTTTTTGATCCCATATAAAAATTATAGTTGAATTAATAAAATATAGTTGAATTATAGTTTAATTATCTATAAAATACATTAATTCATCTAAATAAACATCATAATTTATATCAAATTAAAAAAACATTTTTTAGTTTATCGTACCAAAATTGAAATGATTTATAAATTAACAATAAATTGAAAATATATTCATTATTATATACAATAAACATACTCATATTATTATAGTATGGATTCATTTAACTTTAATACAATATAAAATTCCCTAAGAGTATGTCTGTGATTCTGAGAAATTCATGAGGTGGATCAATCTACATGGTTTGGGTCCTGATATTGATAATATAGAACTTCTTCTGTAAAAGGATTCTCTCATTTTTAAGTGGTTGGATATCATATTTGAATTGGTCATGGACAATGACAAGTGATACTATATCCCTTTTAATCTATGATAAATGAGCCTCATATTGTATAATTCTAATGGTTTTGGTTATCAAAACCTTTTTCTAACTAAATTGGATTTATTAGAACCATCTATTTATACTACCCATATGACAATTGTTGAATGGATATATTATCAATGTTAAGGATGTATAGTGGTATTTTAAATTGGTTTGGATATTACCAAATAATTTCATGTAACATCTATATATATAATATATAAAAATTCAGTTAAAAAATCACAAGTGGGATTTTATTTATAACATATTCGGTAATTAGAGTCCATTTTTTAATTTATGATTTATTCAAATATGATGTTAATTCTATCTCACAAAAGACATGTTGAGATGAGATGAATTTCATTATAGTGTTATCTATTGTTGATTAATATTTCATAGGATTGAGTTAGACTAATTTTACCATGATCTCTAAATTAAAATATTATTCTTTATTATTTTTATATGTACTTTGTAATTATCAATTTATTCATATTAAAATTACACTTATTTACATAGAAATATAATCTAATGTGTATCCCATTGAAGAATGAATGATAATAGTTAAGAAAAAAAATTTCTCATGGAAACAAAACTGCATTAATATTCTATAACTATGTAAAAATTATTCTAATATACAAGTTATTTCATATAAATCCCCAATCTTTCAACTATATTTTTAAACAACCATAACACCAATATTCGACAAATCAAAAAAATTCATAAATTCACACACATTTATTTTATTGAAAATCATTCAATTCATTAAAAAATATTCATTGGTGTTCTTTAATACAAATCATTAATATACAAAAAATACCCTATTTAATTTTAATAGTGTACTAATCATTCATAAATCATAATTTTTAAGATATCAGGATTATTATCATTTTGGAAAATATTAGATAAATGAAATCATCATGATGAAAATAATTTTAAATAACCATTCACTTCAATAAGTATCAACCCATATTCTTCCCTATAATATAAATTCAAATATTCTCTCCCTTTATATGATTTAATAATAAGATAGTTATGCATTATTCAATAATAAAGAACAAATCCATTTTTCTCAAATATTTCTTTATAATATAAATTTCCAAAAAAATTATAAGCAACGTGTCGTCTATTTTTTAGTGAACATAAATATAATTTCATTAAAGGGATACAAGATATAGATATAAATATAAACAATAAATCAATGTAAACAAATGATACAATTCTTAAACTAGAGACCTATATTTGGCAGTGGTCATCCCATTTCCAAACAATCTAGCTGATTAGGGAATTTTGGGATACAGGAGACAATATCCATATCTAGAAATCCACCACAGGTAGTGCCTTGGGAAAGATGTCTATAGTATGATTCTATATTGATGAATACTCCAATATCCATAGCCAATTATTATCCTACGACATGATGTAATATAATTTATATTTATCAAATTTTTTATTTTTTGTGATGTACTTGATTTTTACTGTAAAAGATAAACTAGAGGTTATAACAGTTTAAAAAAGAGACACTCCATCAATATAAATATCGCCATGTTTTCTCATTGTTGATAAGAATTGTTTCTTTTATAATATAGAAGTAGTATATTTTACTTTTATACTGATTTATTAAATGAAATATTGTTTCATTAATTTCTAAAAAATAAAATATCCTCCATGACAATAAATAACATACCAATGATTACATTATTTTATTAAAAAACAATCCCAATCCCCATATATAAATCCCAATAAATCATTAAACGTTACATCATGATAAATCAAATAAAAACCCAATGTTCTTTGGATATAAAAAAGAATTATATTTTAATTAGATTGTGTTTCGTCCTTTGGGATAGATTTGGTTCCATATGGCTTCAAATGTTGAAATAAAAATTTATAATCATGTTACCCTTAAACAATATTTTATGTGAATAATTTTCATATATTACACCACAATAATATTTTTCCCACAGTAATGCATTAAAAATGTAATTTATCTAGCAATAGATGGCATCATCATCCTAGAACACTCCATTAATAAACAATTTTTTAAATATATACAATATTTGGATTTAAAAATAAAGGATGAGTTATTTATCTATTTAACATATTATAGATGTAAAAATTTTAAGTCGCTAATTGACCACTTCTCTAACTCGAATGTTATAGATTGTACAAAAAACATACATTTTGTTTCTCCCTGACATCGTAAATTAATTTCATCCATATAATTGGTAACAAAAATTATTTATCTGTATTTAATTTAATAGAGGAATTGTTGTCGAATAATCCTAATTGTAATATGTTTTTATAAATTATTGAGTAATCCAAAAATAATATTCTATAAGTTCTCTATTGAATATATAAAATTCTTTTATCATATAATATAACATTACATCATCATCCTGATTAATAAATCAATCTGATTTCTTGGATATACTCCTCTTTCTCAATATATACATAATGTAATGATTATTTTTTTCATTTGAAAAATATTATTTCTATTATGAATTGAAATTTCCTAGAATATTTTAATTATACAAAACTAAGCAATAGGGTAAAACACATTTAGTCATAAATCTACATGATTTTGGAATATTACTGATTTCCTTTCCAATCATTGATCAAATTTACATTTCAATTTAACAGATTGTTTAACTAAACATTTATTTTTTTGTCATAACAAATTTTTCTTGTAGACATTGACAAATTTTGAATATATTATTCTTCACAATTTTAACTATTACATCATTAATCACCATGATATAAATTTTATCTCAAGCAGATTCCTCGATATTATTTGGAACTAATTGAGATTGATATATTGATTATTATACAATACTTATTCTGTTAGTTTTCACATATGTCATTTCGTAAAAAATGATTTTATCTTTACTTGTAGCAATGCTTCATCACATTCATATAGTTTGTAAACATTCCCCATTCCTCCCAAAATTAGTCACGTATTTTATATCTTTAGAAACCTCATATGATAAATATGGATTTCTCACTTTGATAACTCTCTATTATTATATTTCATTAAAATATATATGATTCGAAAACTCATCAATTTTAATATTATGATCATGTTCCACAGAAGTTTCATATTTGCATTCAATAATTTTTTAAATACTTTTTTCTTATATTTATATTACTATATCACATATGTGTACATAAGAAAATTAAAATACTCCAAAATAGATTATAACATATATTATTTCATTTTATTATAAATAAATCCAATGAAATATAAATTTTTAATGTATTTGATTAATTAATTATTAGCATAGCACATATTATACGGTTTATTTTATTCATAGATAAATAAAAAAATAAAGTATAAATTTATATGAAAACTACTCTATTCCAATGTATGTATATATGAAGTTATTTTCAATAAACATTTTATGAGTAATGTTATTAATTATCAAGTTACTCCACTAAAGAACAACAATTTTTGGAGGATTTATCATTATTAAACCATGGTTCTTTATCCCATGATTCTAAAGATAATATTATACATGAATTTTGGTAAAACAATTTCCAATATAATTTCATAAAAATTGAATTCTTATCCAAACAATGCATATATTACTCTAAAAAAAATGGATTAACAGAATTTAAACATTATGTACAACTAAGAGATCAATATTAGCCAAAACATACTATATTAGCCCATGATGATTAAATTTGAGAATCATTCACTATGCTTATATGTAGCTGATATTAGACAACACATGTCAAAATACACTATGTCAAGAAACATTATTGTCTTATTTTCATTTGGATTGATTATCTACCAAATTATACATCCATTGATCTAGTTAGGAAAACTAGAAATGTGATCATGTTAAATTCTATCTTATTCACATTATCTACCTTTTCTAAACAAATATTTAAAGGAAATTTGGCATATGTAACCTTAAAATTTGTAAATAACAAATTATATGATTTAATGGAATGAAAACACATATCATATTATCTACTAATGACATATAATTAAAACTTTATGTTCCAAAACATATTTATATTTATATTATATATTCCTTTTGAAATAAATGCCTTCTTAAAAAAATTTACCACATTCCAGGATAAAATATATTTTTTAAATATATAAAATTTTGACCAAAGAAAATAATGACAAATATATAAAATTAATTAATTAATATCTATTGTTTTTTATATTAGAGTTCCCATAGTACTCAATTGTTCTTAATTTTCATAACAAACAACACCATGTTCATATGTTTATTTTTATTGACAAGATATTTATTATCCATTATAATTAATGTGAAACATTTTTCCATGGACTATAATTCTTTATATTCCAAACATTGAAATGAAATCTCAACTAAATTTGTATTTTCATGTTTTCTATTATTGATCATTGTTCACTAATTCACCTATATTGATATTGAATATGATTCGTGTACCTCTATTTCAACCTAAAAACCCAAATATTAAAATGATAAAAATTGGTTTTTTATTCTTATCCAATATAATGGTACTTATAGATAGTAATTTTTTACATTTTCTAGTTTCATTTAGAATAAAATCTAGTCACCTTGATGATATTTTCATGCCATTCTTCTTATAACATTCACACAAAAAACAATGACTATTAAAATCATTATGATTATATGAATTTATTCTCATCTTATTTTATCCCTCTTGTTCCTTGAGACATTATTTCAATATAGTACATTGTTATTGATTTTTTCCCATCATTAAAAAATAATAAATTCATATTTTTGGAGTATTTTTAATATTATTTTGTATTATAATTCTTGATTCATATTTAATTTATTATTTTATAATGTTAGTAATCATCCATGAAATAGGTTGTTGTGTAATTACATTAGTCACAACTATATTTTTCTCATTTTTCAATTTTTATCATTTGGTTATATATCTTTTATTTTTTTATTTCACTATATTCCACCTTAACTCATTTAGTTTCTCATAAACTGTGACATTGAAAAATCATTATGGGTGATATAAACCTACATTGATCTTCATCATTTCATGACATATCTACCATAATGACTTCTATATCCTTGATTAATTGAACATGATTTTTAATATGATCAATTTTAAAATAATGAATAAATTAATATTATCCCATATTTAATTAGATATCAACAATATTTTTCATGTTTTCTAGATTTATACATTTTAATCATCCAATATTTCCCTACTATTCATATGTTTCTTCTTCTTAAGGATTATATATGATTCCAGGTCATAAATAACTATATATTCCATAATTGGATTCTATATAAAAACATAAATTTCATTAATAAACACTTTTAATTAAAACACTTGGTCTTTGTTCCCTCAACACAATCGTCTTTATTATATTATTCCTCTAGGTGTGATTTACAATTATTTATATAACAATTTATTCATTTTTGAATGGTTAATAATAGATTTATTTTAACTATATTATTTTCAATGAAATAATCATCTTGGGATGACATGTTATCCTTATTAAATTATTTATACTATGAAATATTATATCCTTAGATTAATTTTCTAAAATTTTAATATTAATTAATAATATATAATATTATATCAGAACATGTTAATACACTATTTTTTGAGTATAAAAAATTATTTATATTGAAAAAAATGTTTGAGGAAGAATATATTTCTAATTTTATTTCCCCTTTTTCATTTTCAGAAATAGAGTGATATAACCCCCACTAACATCTCTATCATTATGATTATCATCCAATATCAATGTATTTTTTTATTTATTTACACATAATAATGCATGATTTTTCATTTATTTTATTTTAATATTAATCATAAAATGTTTAAAAATAGTTATATAATGATGGTTCAATGTCATATCATTCAGAATTTTATCCAAATTCTTTAATAAATGCTCATTGAAATGTGAAAAATAGTAACAATATATTTTTTATTATCCAGATATTATCATGGGGTTCACGTATTTCATGAATGTACCCATAATAACACTCTCACAGTTATTGAATTATGTAACATGTTCATTTTGGAGAATCATTTCATTCTTATAGAGGTTCCAAAAAACATTAAATATAGCTTCATGTGAAGTAAGTCAGTTTTTTCTAAATCGAGATATGTATAACCTTTTTAATTATTATTTTCGGGACCCCCTAGTATTAAATTATTAATATATTATTGTTTAAAATATTTGAAAACATTTTTGGTCTTTCTGCTGGGAAATGGTTATAGTGTCACTCTCAGAAAGAGTATTAGTTAATTTAAAAAAGACATTTAATTTGAATTCATTTTTATTATTAATTAAATGGATATATATTATTACTAGGGGAATGAATGTTATTTTATTATATATTATTGATGTTTCACATAATATCATTAAGATATTATAATAAAATTTTTGGGGTTAGATAACAGTTTATTTTTTTGTTTGTAGATCCATATAAGCCCTAAAACATCGAACCGAAATTTAAATATCTATTTTTTATTACAAATTTTTTAATGAATTTCTTATATATCCTAAATAGGGTGTTAAAATATAATTCAGAACCATTTATTGGGTTTGGGTATTTTGGAATACACTTGTGGTGTTTTGAACTAAATTATAGTTACAAGCCCCCGAGGAGGAAGCTGCTTTCGTTTTAGTGAAATATATTATTATTTTAATTTTTTAAAACAGAGACCGACTATAAAATGATATTTTTTGTCAATCACTATTTTTACTAAGGCTGTTAATTTACCATGAGTTTGCCTAATATAGAGAATATGGACAGAATCATAGAATATTTCACTATATATTTGTCATGATCAAACCTAACAAATGATTGACCCGAAACTACCTATCCCCACCTCCATAGGCCATTGGGTGGAAAAAATGCCCAAAAATTCATATCACTTATAAGAGAGTAATTTATAAAGTACATGTATGAAAAAACACGACAATATAAATGTATTAATATAGATATATAATAATAAATATATGAAAAAACTAGAATATAAAAAAATAGTTCAAAAGATCTAGGGTGTACAAGTGTATGAAACTACAAAATAAAATGTAAAGAATAAAAATATTGGACTAAATAATAATTTGTTCCAACCTAACAGAAATTAGAATGTAAAATGCTGAGATATCTCTACTTGTGATCTCTAAGTTGTGACCACCATAATTATTACCAATAAACTTGTTTCTGTAAGCTCAAATAAATTCACCATCAAACATTATGTTGTCTATATAAGACATGACATGTGTAGGAAATTCCCAAGACGGTGCCAGTATATACATATCCAGCAGGATGACCCAAAATATGAAAGGGGAGTTGTAATAGATACAATATATATATAAATAAATATGACTATAAACAAGATAGAGATAAAACTAAAGAAAGAAAATGAATAATCTCATTAATTAATAGATTCTCAACATAGTGTGTTTGTTAACTACACATCAAGTCCTTTCCTGCCATCGATGGGGAGTAAACTCATCCAACCATGATAAGATAAAGATAGAAAGCACATGTATTATCCCTCACATATTCACATCCCATGGAAGGAGAGTAACCAAAACCAAATATATGGATACATATGTATATATATATATATATGCTCAATAAATCAATATAAATTGAGAGAGAAAGGGGATCCACTTATTATAACACTTCCCAGGTGATTTTTTTCCAATTCATATAGAACACCAATAACAATGCCCGAAATATCATGTGTCTTTAAAATAGAATCCATCAAATCCAATTCACTCATCTTCACTAATCCAAACATTATAGGGGACAAAATCAATAGGTAGAGTACCCATGGACTTTTACAATAAAAGTGTCCCAATTGGTGGATATATATAGGGCCAATAATATGTTTCAATAAGAGGATTCCACTATGAGATAAAGGAAATATGTCATACCTAGTATGAGGGTTCCATTTAATGGCTAGATATATGACCCATACCACCTTCCAATAAGAGGGTACCACTATAATAATCGATATAGGGCACATGCCTAGAATAGTAGGATGCTTCCACTTCATGGATTGTGAGATGACCCATACCGTGTTCCAATATGAGGGTTCAACTCTAATAATAGAGGAATCAAGATCAGCCCAGTTGGATATTTACACTCTTGAAGACTATAGATCACCCATTCCCATCCCAGTTAGAGGGTTCCACAGTATAAATTGGGTACCCATTCCCTAATCAGCTCAACGTATCCACAAAAAATGATTATTGTGATCCTACGTGATCCCTACTGTCATAGATCATTTCTTTATCATGATCCATGCATGGAAATATCTCAAACAATGTCCAAAAATCCAGAACCAAGGGAAGCATCATGTTTTATGTGGAAAATACCTTAGTATAAGATAACTATTGTCCAAAATCCAATTCCAAAAATGGAGAAAGTAGAGATTGATGTTTCCATAAATAGAATAATGGGGTACTCAATGGTGGTCCCACTAAATCGCTATGTCCTATCTCTACCAGTACATGTCACTAAAAATGTGTGCAGATACACAACTTGCATGGGATATAGAGTGTACCCATGATTTTCATGGTCCCTCCTAGGTTGACAGTCAATTACTTTATCAATACTTTGTCTATGTTCATTACTATATATCAGTGTATCCATCACATGTCTATGAACATTTGTACAAATCCGTGTTCCTAGCTTCATACACTCACACATGGTCCTTTTTGTGTGATCCTAAACATAGCTCATCCACTAGGGGAATAGATAAATTGGGTGTATGGATTCAACACATCATTTTGTTCATATAAATTACCAAAACCATAGCCACTATAGTAAAGGGTTTACACACCGTCTGTTCACCATAGTACATGGCGTGTAGTTGGGTTTTCCTAGAAATCCATATATGAAATCCAAACCTTATACATATATTTACACCACATATGTCTCATTAAAACCATTTTCAATTGGTTATTCAATTTAGTATATATCATTCCAATCCATCATGTAGTTTTAAATTAGATTCAGTTTCCCTTGCGATGTTCTTCGCACAACCATTACACCCTTGGTTCTTATGATATCTATTGTTTGATATATGATCACCAAAAAATCACCATATACCAAAAAAATCATATATATTCCATGGATTCATTCATTTTTCAGTCACATGTAATTTATTTATGATTTTTAGGGTCTAATCAGTCTTAGTACTTCTTAGAAACATTCGAACTGGTACCACATGGTTTAACCATGAAAAACATAAATTAATTGAGGGGTAAGAAACAATTAAGAAAATTTTATTGATTTTTTCCATGATTTTGTTGAAATAATACATAATGGGGATATATATTGATATTCAAATAAATAATAATTAACTATCTCTTACACATGTGCAGGAAAACAGCCAGAATTTGTGCATATCAAATGAGTTGATTTCTTTTATCAATCGATTTAATCAAAATGGGTATAATACAAAAATTTAATACTCTTACCATGAAATTGAATATAATTTCACATAAAAACACTCCTTATAATGAATGGAATAATTATTTGTGGTACATAATCACTGATAATCTCTGATCTATAGTTTTTCAGTGTTAGATGTGAATCTCCAATGAATGAAGAGGTGAAAGAATATCTTAGGGGTCATCTGATATTGAGATTAAAACTAAGAAATATTACATAATGATAGATTTATATTATATTAATTTTGTTAAATAAATGAACTAATTAATTTTGGCAAATATTTAATCTACATAATGTACATCCAAAATGAATTATTTTGAAACACCCATTGACAACTTTTTATAAATCACCTCTAAGTTAGATATTGCGTTCAAGACTCAACCATGGTCTCAGATTTATAATCCAAGATTTTGAGAAATAGTTATCATTTCTTGGTTACAAAAATATGTTATTTCAATATAATAAATACTTAATATTTTTATAAAATTAATTTCAGGCACATTGAAATTGTGAATCGTATTTCATCTCAGAACCAGAAAATGGAAAAATATATTGAAATATTTTAATTTTTTATGTGGAAAACACCGCATCATTAGATCATTAATTACTCAAATATTTTCATTTTATAAAGGAATATATGAACAAAAAAATATGGATTCTGATCCCACATTTGGCTATCATACTCCCATTATCCCCCTTACAAATTCAACTTCTTCCACAATAATCAAATAAAGGGGATGGTTTGACCATGAAGAGTCCTCTCATGTTGATCCTCGATATCCTCTGGGTTCTTTAAAAAAATTTCATTAACATAAATGTGTATCTTTCCACTATCGATGATGTATATAGGGTCATTCATAAATCTACTCATATGTGACATATGAAAGATGTCATAAACTATTTCATGTTGTTAGTGAAGGTTGAGTTATTAAATAACATTTTTAACCCACTCGATGACATTGAATAGCTTGATAAATCATTATGATAGATATTTTCCTAGCCAAACATCTTTCTCCCTTATTTTCTGAACAATCTTAAGAAAATGTTGTCTCGTTTATCGAACTCCAAGGCCCTTTGATGATAAAATTCATATGATTTATGCTACCAATTTGTAATCCTCATCTACTCATAGATAACCTAGTACTTCTACCTCACCAAGATTTCTTTCTATAGAACCGTAAGATATGTCTCGTCAATATCATTAAATCAAAAGGGTAACCTTTAGGGTCTCCCAAACATGGCTGCACAAGGTTTTATGCTGATAGTTGACTGGTAAATGTTGCTGCATGCATACTATACCATGGCCAAGTATTCATCTAAGATTGGAATGAAGTATAAAACCTAGTCTCTTATCATATCCTCCAACAACAAGATAGTAAGCTCATTCTACCTATATGTCTTTGGGAGAATAGTTGTACTCATCCACATCCAGGTCTAAAAAATTGATATAGGCCACTCAAAAATCCTAGCATAAACCATGCATCATGGTTGGAGAAACTTATCAAAAGAATCAGATGGAAGAGAATAATTTTAAATACATACATGCTCCTCAAAAACTCTACTAAAAAATAATCCCTTATATAAGGAAGTGTTCTAAAATGATAATTTAGAAAAAAATAACTTAATGGCCTTTTTTTCCCTCACTCTCCATGGAATCAATAAAAAATAGTAATTAGATATGCCATACAACTTCTACCATTGGATATCAAGGGGTGAAAAAAAAACATTCAAAAACTAGTTCTCAGCATTCAACAACTGATATGTGAAGCATGATAGAGGAACATGTACAAAGATAACCTCATGAAGGACCACCAAATCTACCATTTATGTTCACTTTACAGATTCCCCACACTGGGATGGATGTCATGGTTAGAAGTGTGGGACTCTTTCATAAACTCATCCTCCATCATGACTGCAACCAACATCTATCCCTTGAAAAATATGACATTGTTCCCTCATTCATAATATGCATATGATGTATCACCTATGGGTATATAGTCACACATTACCTCATAGTTAGTGTCTCCCAGTTTGGACTCTCTCATGAACATGAGACTTTGTGAGTCAACACAATTGACTAAAGAAATTTTATACCCTCCTAGTCCACCAAGGGTAGATACAAGGAATCCAACTACTCATAATCCTTCTCTGCAATGTGAGCTTGGGAATTCATATTAGGGAATATCCTATGTTTCCATTTGAGAATAAAAATATCAATGTAATAGTCCTACATGAACACTCAACACTTTCATTTTCTAAGGGTCATTTATCTCTACAATATGATATACCTGAGACTAGGATGGTATAAGTAAAACACGAAGATCTTCCCTATATTGTAGTTCATGCACATCCTCAAAGTGAAGAAAATAATTTCCATATTTATGTCATGAGTTTCATAGGTCAGCTCATGGGCTATCAACTGCCTCAACTCATATGTGATAACTGTCTATAAATATATCAACATTCATCCAAGACCGTCTACTGAGAAATTAGAATACACAATATATTCTACTCCATCCTCTAGTAGTCTCAACACATGAGAAATTATTATCCTCAAAGGTCAGGTAGCCCCACCCTGTCCTGGAAAATAGTTTCCCATTATGCATTAGGGTGGTTAAAGGTGCTACAATATTAGTGAAGTCTTCCACAGACCAAATTTAGTACCCCACCAAACCAATATTAATCTTCACATCTTACATAATATTGGGTGTCTCCAAAGAAAATAATTCATTGATCATTTCTATGTCTATGGATAAACCAAACTCAAAAATGACATGCCCCATAATTTTAACCTCTTGAATCAATAATTGGATGTTTCATAGATTCCCATAAAGGTGATTCCATTTAAGAAAATATTAAACCATCCTCAAGTGCTATGAATTAATATCCAATATTGAAGCTTAGATGAGAATTAATTTGTAGTAAAAAAAATAAATTGATCCATATATTTCTGGTAGATTTCGATCCTCAAATCCTTAAAAATGGTGAGTTTATTCTTCCCACCAAAGGGAATCACTAGGAACTCATTATGTCCATGAAAATTATGGATGCAATATTGGAATATTAGACTCATTAACCACTAACTACTGGTATAAAGGAAAATGATTTATCTTTTACAACAAATTAGAACCTCACAACAGATCAAATAGGTCATCCATACAAGGAAATGCATACTATTGTAATTATCATGTTCTAGTTTAGAGGTCTATATTCATTGAAATATTTCTCTCTCCCATATACCTAATTAACGAAGAACAATTGTGCTTCTATGGCTGGACACACTCTTTTAAATGGAATGATTATATAGAAGGTACTTCAACATAAGTCATAGCTATAAGATCTATTTAGGGTCCATATAATAAACTATTAAAGGCATTATTGTGGTCTTGAGATGAAGATCGATAAAAAACACTTTATCTCTTACATTAGAGGTAGTTAGGAAGAATCCTTGGGGAAGAATTCCTTATAATACCCCAACGGATGAAGTCGAGATGTAAAAAGGTCATACTTTACCAAGGGATATAATCTCCAAATTATGGGTGAAGGGAAACAACATCCTACTCCTAGTACACGCTCTTCTGTCCGTGAGATGTATCTCTCCTATAATTTTGAATATCATCCCATTAGTGTGAAGTCATGTGACTAATCTATGGTTATATTTAATCTAGGATTAGACCATAGAAAAAAATCCATACCAAATATGAAAACATATATTTGAATCTTGTTGAGAAAAAGGTCCAATGTGAAACTATCTCCCCAATATATTGCATACACTTCCAGTAGATAAAAGATACAGAAGAAGAGTCCCTTATAGGAAAATCTTGATTAATATGATGCACTAGCACCTAAACTGTGAGGTAGTTTTCTCATACAGGGAGTAAAAATATAAGGTATGAATGGAACATATAACTACTAATCTTGAAACAATATTATGAAACACCCAAGTCATACGTCTAGTCATGTCATACAATAGAAATTCATAAACATTTTGAGCTAGTATCTCTTTTTGGCTAGGACCACAAGCTCTCTGAGCCTAATGTGGACCACTTAGTGATGGTTGTGGATGGATATCATATCATATTATACAATTCATTTCACCTCCTCCTCTGATAGATCAACCTCAATGGGGTCCCCCTTTTCCTCTCATGGGAGATCACTGATCCATGGAATGTTTATGTCATGCAAATACATCATCTATCTCTTTATTCTCTTATTTTCATATGGTCCGACAATCGTGAACTATGTGACCTCACCCACCACAAGATATAAATTTTCCCACTATAATATTCCAAGTTATTTTGTGTTATTATTATTCCACATGACCACACATATAAGTCTGATCATGGTTGGATCTTCTGCACCATGATCCTACAAACTGGAGTATACTAGATACTATAGATGATTCACCTATATGACACACATTGAAAACTCCAGTTTCCTAGAATCACCATTATATAAATATCTTTATCATGACTGCTTAATATATATCCCCAATAAATTTTTGAATATACAATGTCACCACACTCACACAGATCTATCTGTGGTTTCCGTACTCAATCATTTGGGCTCAAAATTAGCCATCACATATCATATCATGGGAGTACTGACTATGGTTTTTGATCCACACTACTTACTCAGCCACCATCCTCCCTCCATGATACTTTTATAGAGAATCCTATATACGAAATGAGTGAAAATAAGAGGGAATTTAATCCTTATGTAAAAAATATAGAATAGGTCCCTCATAGTTTAGACTCAACATGCATCTACGGAACAAGACTACACAAACACCCAACTGCTTCATGGAAAATCCAACCAACTAGTGAAACCATCTGACTTGTCGGGGTTTGAAAAATCATGATGATATAGATCAAAAACCTGAACTAGTCCTCTACTTTATGAGGATATGGATCACCATGGAACTTCAGCGGACTCTATCACTGGAACTCATGAAGAATGCTACTCATGTGTGCATATTTATCCTTCTTAGCAGGGATGATCTACATCAAAATAGATGAATGTGATGCTACTTTCCCACCTATGGAAAAAACCTCATATAATTGATGTTGAACTATAGCCTCATCCATAAATTTATCGTCATCATGATCTAAATCTGGTATCCCATATCACTTTCATTATATAGGAATCCCAAATGTTATTATGATATTCCACAAAAAAATGAATATATATATATATATAATAGCAGGGATCTGAATCAATAAGGGAAGTAATTGTCTCATACATATGTGATTAATGAATAAATAATTAGTGCATCCATTTTTGTGGTATGATTAGTAGAAAAGTATGTGGTCATGGTCCTGGTGAATAGATTCTTTTTCCATTAGTAGCATCCATGGATTTTGGATTTGATATCCGCACTCGAGAAACATTGAAATTTTTTAACTAATCCCAAACATATAATTGTATGTATACTACTCCAGAAAAATTCCAATGGAATGATGTATAATGATACCAATCATTCAAGAACCAACCCTAATTGGGACTATTTCCATACCTACTACTTGTATTCCCCCATTGGCCAGAGGTGGAGATAAGCATCAAATTTCTCATCCTAAATGGGAATATATTTCAGGAATTACATGTACCCACACATCCATACAACCCAATAGATATTCATAGGGGAATAATAAAAAAACATACCACAAATAGAAAGTAAACCATGAATTATAATATAAATGGTATACAAGTGCGTGATAGTGAAACCTGAATAGTAAAGGGGAAAAACACACCCAACCAGAAATATGTCCCATCCTAACAGAAATTTTAAGGTAAACTATTGAGAGATCGTATCTAATGATCTCCAAGATATGACCACCATAAACGGTAACACAAAACAAGTACACTTATGCTCTTCTTAATTCATCACTAACCTATTAATTTTCAACATAAGATATGGCACATATAGGTATATCCAATGGTAGGGTGAGTATATACGTACCCATTAGAATTATCTTAATGTTCAATAGGAATCATTAAGGGATATAATAGGAAAAAAAAATACAGAAGATAGTAAATTGGATACATTTCAAGCCAATGGAATACTGATATTAACATCATCCCAGAAATGGGTCACAGAAAAGAGTGTATGTGGATTACATGTTGTGTCATTGTTTCACATAGTATGAGAGTAAACTCAACCAAAAATGAGAAACAGTACATAAAATCACAAGGCATACCCTACACGACTTCACAACCCACGAACGGAAAATAAAAAAATCCAATGGTATGGATATAGATTTAAATATATATTCATAGAAAATAAATCCCAAACAAGTGATAAAGGTAACTTCATCTCATATAACACCATAGGAAAAGATTTCCAATAGTTCTAAAAATCCCACAATAATTCCCAACATCTAGGTTGTCTTCCCAATAAAATCCATACAAGTTAAGTCACTCCTATTCACTATGAAATAAATTATTGGGGCCTCAATATCTAGGTATTGGACTTTTTCCCTAGTTTTACACGAGGGTTCTACTCATTGTATATATAGGGGATCCATACTATGTTCCAACCATGGGGTTCTACTCTAGTAGTCAATAGATTACCCATGACCTTCCAAGTAGGATAGTTTCATATAGAGGATAGATAGAGGTCCCATGCCATGTTTCAATAGTGGTGTTCCACCATAATTATCAGTTGAGGAACCATTCTATTCTTTTCATTATGGTTCCCCTTAATAGAAATATAGAGGACACATACCCTATTCTAATTGGAGAGTTTTACTCTAATTTTAAAGGATCCATATGTTTTCATAGTGGAGGGTTTCTCTGTAGTATTGTAAAAAGGAAAAATTTAAATCACATACAGAGGACTCCATAATATACATCAAGGATTTATCCGCAAACCACCAGTAGGGTTCCGCTCAGAATTCCTCTTCTAATCACGTGTGACCGCTATCGTTATAGTGCATTCCCAAAATAATAATCATGCCCGAAAACACCTCATAATGCATCATAAAATCGACATCCAAGAGAAATACCACATTTTATATCAAATTCCATGTGGATATGGTACTCATGGGAAAGAATAAGAGTCCAAACTAAATAGATATGAGATTTTGATGTTTCCTCAAATGGATCTAAGGGGAACATGACATGAGAGGGGACCCACATTGAGTATAGTCCCTCTCCATCACCAGGTAATGTCCCTAGAGGTACAAGTATCACAAACCATGCCAGGATTCATGAATTTTAGGGGATATACATGGTTATCCAATGCCACTTAGGCCCCTGATTGTGTGTATGAAATTGTTCGCATACATTACCCCTTGTCTGTGTACATATACATTGGTACATGACTGTTTTCCCAGATGTGTACTACAACACAGGTTCCTACCTATGTACTACTTCATATGGCCCTTCTATCTAGGGATGTGAGAAAAGTAATATCGGGAGTCTACATGATGTATAATCCTTATAAATTCCCAAAACACTATCTGTCGCATTATAGAGGCTAAAAGTGAGGTTTTCATAATTTTATATGATGTGAAGTAATGTTATTCATATAAATGAAAACATATATTCAATGACTTGAATATAAAAATTATACGACTAATCTATCTTCCACACCATCCACAATTAGTGGATCCAGTTCAGAATTATCATTTCTGGCCATTTGGTGGATGAAAATTGGATTCAGTTTTTCATCATAGGTTTGTCACACATCCCACACACATCCTCCCCTTCTTTACATAAAATTTTTCATCTCTATGTATATGATATTTATTCCACATCACCCAAAAGTCCACAATCTATTCCTGATTTTTCGATTCATCCCCAAAATGTAATTTGTTCATGATTCCATCTGATCAATCGGGCTCAGTATTTCCTAACAATTTTGAGTCGAGATTACTAGGTCCAATATGTGAATAACATGAAGCAATTTAAAGGAAAATAACCAAGAAAAAATTTGATTGATCACTTCCATGAATTATAGGACAATTATACATAACCTTGATATACATGATAAATAATTAATTAATAATCTAGTACATGGGTGCATGAAAAGGCCTAAACTAGCGTAGATCAATGGAAGGGATTGATCTTTTGAATTAATTTATTCAAACTATAATTAATAAAAAAATTTATAAGTATAACCTAGGGATTGGTTTATTCGTCATTGAATAATGCACCATATGATTAGTGGAAGAACATTTTGTATTTTCTTTTCTCCAATATACTCTAATCATAATTTTTTTTGTCATTTAATGCGGCTTGCCAATGAAAGGAGAGGAGGAATAATATATTTATTCTACAATAAATATTTTTATAATCCAACAAAATAATAAATAATGATTGATAAATTGGTGATTTTTTGGGTTATATGAATTAGATAATTAATTTAAATAATTAATTATTCCCCTAAACATACCTCCAATTAGATAGATATCCAAATAAACCATGTTAACCTATTTTAGGTCATACCTAATGTATCAATCATTTTCTGGAAACAACTATTGTCTCTGATTTTTTATATGAGCTTATATTTAAGTGTTATCCCATTTTAATAAGAAAATTATTTGTGCCCAATATAAAATATTTTTATTATTTTTATAAAAATTATGTCAAGTGCATCTGGTGTCATAATTTCACACCATTTTAGTGTTTATCTCTAGAAACATATGTAAAATTATTTTAAAGTCTTAAAAGGAAAAAACCAAGATTCTAAATTTTTTATCGAACCTAGGAATATCGGTTCTGATATCTATGATGAGACCATTTAGTGATAGAAAATAGAATAATGTTTGCAATAAATGATTGAAGTGACTATCATTATTCAATAAATTATGGATTGTAAATTTGGATTCACCTCCTTGCTATTTATTATCATTTTCCATCATTTTATACATCAATTAACACACCTAGTATTGTTGTGATCATTTTTCACGATTATCTTCCTCTAATTGTGTATATTAATTCACATTAAAAATTAACATGTTCTTCCCCACCATTTAAAATCAATTCACTATCATTCATTATTTCTTCATTCCTGTTTTTTATACACTATGAGTTTTACAAGTGAGTTGAATTGTTAAAAAACCATGATAATAGTGACTGTTTTTTATTTTTTTTCTTGTATAATCATATAGATAATGATATCAAAAGGAAATATCTTAAAATATTGGTTATGGTGGTCTAAGCCTAAAACACATAATATTTTAGAATTTGTAACTTATTTTCCTGAAAATTACACACTGAGGGTTAAGATGTCTATTTACGTGACAAAAGAGTACAAATAAAACATCACAATAATAAAAACAAAAACAAATCTATAAAAATATATGAAGTTCCAATTACTCCAAAATATTTTCTCATACAACATAAGATATCTTGAGGATAATATGTGTAAAAGCGGTGGTGTCTAGATTTCCCAATATGGTAGAAAGTATGAAAACTAATCATATCAGGTTATTTATTAGGAATACTATAACATCATAATGAGTATGATGATTTGTATAGAGAAATGCAATTCGGATGTGTTATCATAATATAATGAACATGTGGAAACAATATAAAACAAGGATTAATATATGTTAGTTGAGGTTCATTCCCATGACCATCGACTTAATATAGAAAATGTACCATAGTAGATTATGGTTAACTCCCTAATCCATTATATAATATCTTTGGTGATATAATACTTCTAAAAATGAAATAATGGTATGTCTAATTTTGGTACCACCCGTACGGTGAATTGAAATAATAAAAATTCATTCCAAGTGGGAAAATAAACCTTAAATAAATAATAATTTTTATTAAAAAGATGAAAATATAGTGGGTTTGAAAATTATGATTCTTGGAATAACCAAAGGATTAGTCATATGGATTCCCAAGAAAAAAATAAATTAAATCATTTGGATGTTCATATTTCTAAATGATACATATAAAATCTGAACTGAGTTCTAATATATATATATTTCATTAGTCTATTTTATGATAAAGCAGAAAAAAACATACCAATTGCGGGAAGAATTATGGTACATATAAAAGATATTTGTAAAAAATGGAATGAATTTCTTACATTCCATAAAAGCATAAGGGAATGGATAGAGTTATATATAAAATAATGAAAATTTTAAAATCTATAAACTTTTAAAAAAAATATATATGTGGGTGATTTTAATGATGAAAAAATAAATATTAATGTTTCATTAAATTATGGTTACCAAAAAGTAGGAATTTCAATGGGAACTAATAAAACTACAATATAAAAATGAAATGTATATTTAAATATATAAATATAAACGGGATGTATATAGAAAAATATAAGAGGTAAAATTAAAAAATATTGTATGAAATTACAGAAAAATGTAGAAGTTTTTAATAGAGAGGTGACAAATGCGGTACAGAAGATCCCTTTCTTATGTTTTGGGATTCATTCTTGGCTCACGATTAAAATATAGAATAAAAATCTAATATTATTAAATAATTATTTAATAAACTTATCAATATATATTTCAAATTTTATTTTACTTTATTATTCATACGTTATTCATATATAATATATTTTTCATTCATACATCAGTTATTCTAGGTTTTTTGTTGAATTTTTAGAAATCAATCAATATGTTGGCAAAGGTAGAATAGGTTGTGAAATAATTTAATAATAAATTTTATATTAATATTTTTATTGAAATCATATATATATATATATATATTAAATATATTTATAAATCCATCAATGATAGGTTGATGAAACAATAATGTAATTTCATTAGAAGGTGATAGTTCACACGTATTCATACTAAATGACTCTATTTCTCAATGAAAAATAAGGAAATAAAGTATTTTATATTTTGAAAAAAAATAAACATTATGATATATAAATAATATTTCTTCATAAATAAAATTATTTTAAAAATACTTGAGTACCATTGATGAATAATATAAAAAATTGATTTGTGGAGGTTGAAGACGGCACCATTCAGTAAAGATGAATTTATTTCATATAATATACAATAGAATCAATAATGTTTATTCATTTTTTATAATTAGATATCCCAATAATAATAGTACTTAGGTCATTATTGTTTTATATATATACTATCTTTTAGAAATAATGATAAAGGAGAAATCATTACAAAGAACATAATACTTACGTTGGAGACATGATCATCCACCAGTGATTTCCAAAGAAGTGAGGGCCTCAAGAGAAAATATAGGGACCATATGATTATGGTTTTGAAAAGGATTTCTAGGATTTTTATTTGAAGGGGAGGTAGATGGTATATTAAAGTTTATGTTAAACTATAAATGGGATTATGGGATTCCCTTATATGAGTGATGATAAATATGTATTTCGGAATACCCAATACATTTAAATGACAACATTAAATAATTAAATAGCCATTGACTATGAAGTTCATTAATAATTCTGTTTTTCTGTCATTGTGGGTTGATTAAGCTTCACGATGGACTTCCAACACATTATTTAAACTTTGTACTAGTCATATAGAATATATTTTTTTATGTTTTTAGGTTTTTAAAAAAATACCAATTTATTATGAAAGTAATTTAAATTTTATTTAAAAATGTATGTAAACCTTTTAATTTTTTTAATTTAAATTATTATTTATTTTATTAAATTCTATTCTTAAATATATTATTATCATCATCAAAATATGAATATTTAATATAGTAAAAAAATCCATGAAAAATGAGTTCTAACCATTAGGTGTTCATTGGAATTAATTTCTATTTATTATTAATTAAATATCAATAAATGTAGTTATATTTCATATTTATGATAATATTTTTTTCGAATCATAAATTATATAATTATTATTTACTAATTAAATGTTTCATACATTATTTAATAATCAATTTTACTAATATCATGGTAGGTAACACTAATGATACAAATATTATATTATTGACTAAAATAATATTGCACTAATTATTGAATATTGAAATTTGAACTCATATAAGTTATCGAATTACTAATATTAAATTTATAGATTTATGAACTTTTTTTAAATTAACTAGAAAATATACTTTATATTGAAATATTAACTGTCTTTACAAATATTTAAAAAAGTACATTATAAAATCTCTATAGATTTTCATAAAAATTATTGTAAATAGATATTTTGAATATAAAAAGGTTTTATTTTAAATTTTTTCATTATTTTATTTTATATTTTATATTTTTTAACAAAAACATTGTCTTTAATATATAATATATAAAAATTAAATATTTTAGAAAATGAACAAGTAGTTAACTTAAGTTCATTCTGATATTATAAATTTCAAAATGAAGTTCATTTGTTCAAATTAAAATTATAAATGTAGTATAATTATTTAAATTCAAAAATCCATTTATTTAATCCTTCTCGATAGTCAAACTACATTAATGTCCGTATTAAATTTTCTTAATATTTTTCCTAGTATATAATTACATATAAAAAAATTACTCAACAAAATCCTTACTATTATAAATAGTCACTAATATGAAAGATTACAAAATTATTCCTCTTTGAAATTTAATTCATTTGATATACGAGTTCATATATTTATGGAAAAATGGGAGGGGGGTTTATCCATTTAGGTTAACATGTTTCTTATTCATAATTAATGTTTCAATAATTTACATTATCATGGTAAATTTTATTATTATGAAGTGCATTTTATCCAAATTCCATGTTATTCCTTAATATTAAACATAATATTGATAAAATTTATGAAGTGAAACATATGAATTTAGTAAATGTGATGAATCTGGTATGTAAATCATCATGGGTAAAAATTTTAACACATCAAGTAAATTATATAGGTTTCCTGGGATCACTATTCAATTTTTCTTTGCTTTGATGTAGTCATGAATAACAATGCGACTAATATATATTCGATATAGATCCCCCTTCATTTAGAATCCCCTGACCCTCGTCTATTGTGATATATAAGGGAAAAACATTATATGTATCATAAATTTATATACATATAATTCTATAAAGATAATTGCATATAATATTCATTGTTTCATTCATGTAATTAGTGTAGTAATATATTAAAATTTGTGACTATTTGAATTTATGTATAATAATAGGTACCGGTATGAGAGTTGAATTGATCCTTTTGAGGAATTGTATGGCTGGCCTAGTGAATCCAGGTTGTGTTGTTTGGAGATCAGTGAAATTTCAATGGTTGGTTTGAACTTGGTTCAAGAGATGTTAAAAATGAATCACATGAATTGTTAATGAATATTAAAAAAATAGATCTAATATAAATCTTATGTTGATCATCATTACAGAGCAGTGTAGTTTTCAATTTGTGACCATGAGATCATGAATTATTCACCTTTTTAGGTTATTTGTTTCATGGGAGGAAAGAGAATCATTATCCATATTGTATGAGACCTTTTGAGGGTTTTGGGTTGGTGGTGAATGAGGCTTACCATTTATCAATTCTTCCATAGGTGATGTTGATATATTACATATTTTGTATATCACAACTTCGAAAATATCTTTCTAATCCATTTCATGTTTTGAGTTGGTGAGATCATGATATTGAGCCTGATTTTACATTATAGAGCATCCAACCAGCATTGTTGATTCTTAGTCCAAGATAATTGGTGGGAGTATGATACCTTTTGTCTTTGTGCTATAGATCCATGGTTTTGATTTAGATGAGACTTGGGATTATGAGTCACTAGTATGAGAATAGTTGCTTCATCTCTTTGACATGTAAAATTCTTGAAATTCATTCTGAAAAATAATATTTCTATGGTGGGGAGGATAAAACCTCTTGTTACATGTTTATTGGTACTTCTCAACCCTTGTTTTTAGGATTCATTGGTTGGGGCATGTATCGGGTTGTTTTTACTAAAATTATGACAGGTTTTATATTGAAAATGAATCTGATGATGAAAATAAATTGGTTTTTATTTATTTTTATTTTATGTTTAAAATAGAAAATTGGGAAATTGAATTTTGAGTGATAGATTATTTTAAATGAGTTTATTTCCCCTTTTTTAATTGTTTGACTATTCACATACAAGGTGGGGTAGTTAGTCGGTTATTTTATATAAGAATTATATATTGATAATTCCAAAGTAGTATATTTATGATGAAAACTCAAAAAATAGATTGTATCCTATATAGGATATTGATGAGTCCCATATGGCTTAATCCTGAAAGGACATATCAGTACAAATTTCGATGATAACTGGTATGATATGTTGGAGTATAGTATAACAATAAGATATCATACATCAGGGAATATAGTCATGGTTCTTATTGTGATTATTTTTATTATATATTTATTTTATTTTTATAACTAGTTTATTCATGCATGTTTACTTATATAAACTATTTTTTTCTATTTTTACTTATACCATGATTGATTTTTTTTGAGAATTATAAAATAATTTCATGTTTTGATTTATATATGAAAATATACTTCCATGAAATATTTTATTTAAATTAAATGGTTGATTCGAATTATTTTTAGGTTTTTTATGGAAAAATTGTTGAGACAGTGTAGTGGTATTCCATCGTGGTATTTAATTAGAGGTAATTCCATTACAGTATTCATTTTTGTTATTAATCATTGGTATTCCATCGTGGTATTTCTTTCATGGTTTTTATTTTCTAATATTTCTATTTTCGTATTCCATTATGGTATACCTCTGTTGTTTTGGGGTATCCTATTGAGTTCTATTTTACTCAACCCTGCATGAGCTTTGCTCGCATTTGTCTTGTCTTTTTTAGACAATCGACTCTTCGATGGTGTTCCAAGATGATCTGGACCAAGCCTTGCCTTCTGAGACCATATATGACGAGGTGTGGTCTGAAAAATTTTCTAATGAAAGTCCCAGTACCTCGTACATTATAGGTTGTGCAATATGTAGAAATTTTTTTTTGGGTTTGTGTCTTTTAGACTGATTTAAAATCCATTACATTAAGTATTGTACTCTTTTTGTGGGATATAGTAGATTTCATGCTATGTTTACATATTTCTTTTACATTTCATAATTTCTGTTTGGGAGATGTGTGTGTCCAAACATGTAATTTAAAAAAATCATCCCTTTTGTGGGATATTCCTAATCAGTGCTAGTCGCTAGCCCATGGAATATTGGAGGCATCCTAATGGTATTCATAGAATGATCCCTTGTGGTATGGGTCGTGACATTATAATCATAGGATAAATAGTTTAAATAATGTAAAGATTTGGAGACAGAAAATACATACTAAGAGATATGTTAGTGAGTACGATGATTGATTCTATAAATATATGTATGAGTATATATAGCAATGACATGTGTCTATTTTACATTTGGATGTTTTATATATGATCATTGGGTTTTTCATGTCTCTAATAGCTTTATCGACATTGACTAGTTTTTAGTAATAGATAACAAATAATATAATTAATAACTATCGAATGAAAGAAATAGATAATATTTAAATTAATTATTTTATAACAAAAGTTAATTTCAATGTATTATATATTATTATTTTTGTTGATAAAAATATTATCATTATTTTAAAAATTATATTAATGATTCAAAAAAAAAATTATTGATAAAATATATTAGATATTATATGAATATATAATTTTCATTGTATTTGATTAAAATTATTTAATGTTAATAATGATATTTTTAAAATAACTATTTTTTAATATTTTGTTTATCTTTATATTAACAAATTAAATTCATTAAATATAAAAGAAAAAATATATAATCTCCTAATATAAGAACTAATTTTTTTAAATATTCAAATTTAATTTATATGAAATAATGTTAAGAACATTTTTTATTCAAAAGTTATTCTTTCACTAAAAACATAATTTTCTCTCCCCAAATAAATTTAAATATGATGAAATTTATTTATTGAATTTGATAAAATGGATATTGAATTTGTAATCCAAATGTTATAATTAGATGATAAGTTTAATTAATTTTTTAGGCATATAAATATGTTAATCCGGTGAAAATTTTGTTACTATGGTAAATGTAAAATATTGTAATACTTGATGAAATATGTTGTAATGAATTATATTATCCCAAAAAATCAATAAATATATTGGATAAGGGAATTTATGAAAATAATCCATTATTTCTCCCTTTTTAACAACTTTTCTTTCATAATTTATAATCTATACCTTAATGAATTTACATTTTCATAAATGAAAAAATGAATTTAAAATGGACCCCTCCTGTAGCCCTCCCAAACCACTCAAACCATTATATTTCCCCTTTAGTATCTATACATTTTTAATCTCAAAATTCATTAATAGGTGTTTTTTGTTTCTTTTTCCATGTAGGATTATTTAATTCTTTACTATTAAGGAATCCTAAATCATTTATTATTAAGGAACCTATGTCTGGAATGATTGATTTCATTACAGTATGTTCCACGATTTTCACAATCTATTCCAATTAATATATCATATCTACTCTTTATAAATATCATCTTATAGTTTATGGATGTTATAATAAACACAATATTAATCAATATCAATAATATTTATAATTAATAAAATTTTTCTCTTAATTATTCATTAGTTCAACATTTTCATGTCTTGGTAGGTCTGACAACCTACATAAATGTTGTTATACTTTCTTTACTATTTACAATGTGATGGAAAATATTTATAATAAAAAACAAATATTTCATATTAAATAGTAATTCATTATATAAATATATTCCATACTATTTACATAGAGAATTATGTATAAATATTAACTGACATATTCATATCATTAAATTTCATTAAGCATGTGCGTCACAGATTACATTTTGTTAAACCATTAAAATATCTTAAATTAAATGAACATGGGACCTAATAAATTATGAGAACAAAATTATTCAAATATCTATAAGTTTCATATAATGGATAACATCTTATCAGTGAAAAAATATCAACATTACCATTATGAAACACATATTTAATAATTATTATGAACAAAATCCAATAATAAAAATAAAATATAAATATCATATATATATATATAATGAATACATATAATTTAATTTTTTTAAACGTAACATATATGAATAAGGTTCATAAATTTTTTTATTTAGATGGTTGTGTTTATTATATAAGAGGATAAGTATTTTTCAAGGAAAGATGGTGTATTGTTAAGGGATTCCTTACCAATAGGTTTTTGAAATTGATATAACATACATTAAAACATTAATTTCAGTAATTGTATTCCCTTCCTCTCAAAACACGATATTTTTTTCCCATCTAGTTATTCATGGGTGTTCAATGTATTTGTAAAATTTTACACTTAATTTGTTAACATTTCATTCAAAAATCCTATTGAATGTGCATACATTAACATTTCATTTTATAGTTAAAGTTATGTGTCCAAAATGAAAATATTCTATAAATTAATTTATAGATGTATCTTTCTCATAAAATATGTTATCATTGGGTCTTTTTCAATGGATATTTAATTGTATGGAATATAAATATGCTATCATAGAAAATGGAAAGATAAAATCCCAAAAGGGGGTGAACAGAGTTCATAAAATATTCATTACAAAAACCCACCCTATAAGATGTATGCTTGTTAAAATATCTTCCATAAAAATACTTATTGAAAATATACATGAATAATGAAAATAGATTTAAAACATGATTTTTATATTGGTTTTGGAATAAAAAATCACCTAGTACACACCACCTACTCTCTTATCCTTGATTTTATTTATTTTAACTATTTGGTCCATTTTTTTGAGGTCCATATTTTTATTAAATGTATATATTAATTATTACAATGGTACAAGACATTTCATAAAGGAACCGCCCCTTATAAGTCCTATCAATTGCATTAACACACCCAATTAAATTGAGTTTAAACAAAAATTTATGAATAAAATTTAAGGGAACATCTCTAGAACATAGGGATGTAGCAATTTATAGTAGATTAAGATACATCCTAAAAATGTGATAGTCTTCACGACAAAGATCTATATGATCATCAGTGAAACTGATAAACATGTAAGCATAACCTACTATTTTTTTATATGATCTTGTCTGTATAAAAGTGTTTATTTTTATTGTTATTAGAGTAGTCATCATTATATGGGAATAATTGAATGTCTCTATTTCATGTATATATATGCAGTCGAAACCAATTCCAATTATATCTTATCTTTGATTAAAACAATATTTATAAAATATAATAAAAATAACAAAGTTTACATTAAATTGAATAGAAATGAAATTAATTGCATCAGTATATTCATTCTAATATAGAAAATAATTTTATATATTCCTTATCAAATATCCTCTCCTTATTCAGTTCATTATATTCATAGAAATTTGACATTTCATTCAAATGAACATTACATAAAATAAACAATCCCTTCTCTTACAGTATCTTATAAAATTAAATGTATTATCAAGAGATTAATAACATAATCCCAACATTATAAATAATCACTAGATCTTCATATGATATCCAACTTATATAACTATTAAATAATGTTAAATATATGTAAGACTATATAAGATAAAAAAATATTGAGTTATATTATGTGTAAGATAAACGAAATAAAACATTTCATAAAATAATTCCTTAGAATTACAATCTTTTATAATTATGTGTTATACTTAGTGTTCACAAAATATTTGTTGAATGTAAGATAATATTATGTAATTAACATTTTTGTATATTGAAGTCTTTATAAAATTTGAATCTAAAATAAATAACTAAAATTTATTGTTTTCTATCACAATCAATATTTTTATGAGATAATTTCTATCAAAGATAGATAAACCTCAACATGGAGTATTTATATTATTAGTAGAAAATAATATTTTTTTTTCAAAAAAATGTATTCATCTAAGAAAAAATACTTTCCCTTATTTTCAGCTTTTTTCTCACCATGAGTTAAATGTGTAAATTCATTATAAGATAAATTAATTTTGATAAAATTATAATTTTAAATACATATTATATACTCGATATAATAAAAATTCGTTTTTTTGAATAATAAAAACACATAAAACTAAGATGTGTTGGAGAAATATAAGTCTATCCAAGAATCTCCCCTATATTTATCAAAATCCTAATGAATAGAAACCCAAAATTTTAAAAATTGATCAACAAAATAGATATTTAATTTGTTTTACTATTATCCCAAAATGTTAAAAAAATAATTTATATATTATTAGTTTACGTTATCCCAAAAATTAGTTCATAATTTTTTAAAAATTTCTGCTGGAATGTTTTTTCACTATTTATGGAATCAAATGAAGTTGAATAATAATAATAAATAATAAAATCTTTATTTCCTAAGAAAATGTGTAACCTGATTATAATACTAATAATTTAAAAAAAAAGAATGATATAATGTGAAATGAAATGTTTTGAATTAATAAAATTAACCAAGCATTAAGAAAATAGATAAAAACATTCAAAATATGTATTAACAGTAATGAATATAATAAACCATAATATTAGAACAATGAATAGATTCTAAAAATAAATTATATACATATTGAAAATATAATCACGAACTATTAATATTAAAGATAGAAATTGACTAGTAATATAAAAATCTAATCATGTAAGAATTCAAAGATTTTCTCAAAACATGATTCGAATGTTTCAAAAAGTCCCATTCAATATGGAAACCATGCATGAAAGCAGTAATGGTTTTTCAGATCTACAGTGTTAAACAAACTTTTAGTTGTGGGTTTTAGAATGTTAATTGTTCGTTATATGGTACAGATTATGTAGGTTGAGTACATGCATCAATTTCTATATCAATATAATACAACAGTAGTAACGATTATCCAATTATTTCTCGATCACATGATTCAATATGTAAATAGGTACAATGGTTGTTGATAGAAGCATGTTTGTCCCTCAAAAATATGAATCCATCTGATATTTTACCTTTTCTTTATTTATGATTGAACAAAATATTTCCATTAGTAATTTAGATATAGAATCATGTTGATAAATAAATTGAGGTCCTAGAAGACATCCCCCTAAAATTTGATATAGTGCATCATCAAAAGCATTGATTCTTCTGGCCATCTTATTAATCATGTAATATTGAAGGATTGTATGTCCCTTATAGACGAACTATGAAAAATTTGAAAATAAATTATTTACATCTCCATACATTGAGAAAAAATATACACATTTCTTCTACACTTCAAAATGAATATCTTTCAAACCAAATGAGCAACCAATTAAAATGATTTACTTTCTTTTTTGAGGAATCATTTGGTTCCTAAGCCTCTTAAAATGAATTGAATTATTCATTATCTTATTTTTCTTATAGATATTATTATAATAAATATATTATAACTATGACATGTAACTATTAAATCTTATTTTCTAAAACATTAATATTGTTGGACAAGAATACAACCATTCTTTTAGTCCTAGTTAAAATGAAACTATCATTATATTATACATGATATGTAAGGTCTTGAACTTCAAGAACAGTTTAATTTAACCTGGATTTTATCTCATTTATAAAATATTTGATAGAAAGAAGATATTATTGTGGAAAATATTTAATTCTTATGACTTCTCAAATAATATCATTTTAATTTTAATGATTCATTTTCACTGGATATAAACATACATTACAATAATGAAACCACTACAGTCATTAGGGAAATATCATGAGACACTACCACTAAAATTTACTATACATTAGATTTATTCATGAATTATTTATTGTTTTCCCTTGGCAACAATTCAATGACATATTTAGTTAAATCATTACTACCCAAACACCATCTTTGTAATCCATCTTCCCACGAATATTTCCAATATCATTTCGAGAATCAATCAACAAAACTTTTACTTATTGAACATCAAACATCATTTTTGAGTATCTATTTTGATAAATAATGATAACATCATACACATTGATTTAAGTATATAATCCTCTTACATATTCATTATTTTTAGTGTATATGTTCTATTTAACTTTTTTTCTCCAGAAAACATCAACTATTTTTTCACCAACATGATGTCATGATTGATCATGTGGTTCTGTTCCATTTTGTGACATGATTTCTCTTCTAACAACCAATCTATTTGACTCCCAATATAGAGATACATCAATAACAGTTGTGGAAATTGTAATTTGGGACATTATTCATTATTTACCGATTTATCCAACTTTGTAATACCAAATATCACTCTTTCTCTAACAGAATTAACTGGAATAGAAGTAAGAGGGACCCAAACTCCTTGAGTATTTTTCTATCTGGGTTGAACAAAAACTATAAAATATCTTTTCATATTTGTAATAGTTTCACCATCTTGTATATTTCTTATTTAATGTGATTTTGAAAAAAAATTGGAATATGATCATATGTCTGAGAAACAACACCACAGATAACAACTTGGTGGAATGACTCCACCAAATTAATGTTGTATAAATATCAACATCTTTTTCTGATGATACTAGATTAAATATAGGTAACAACGGATTCCATTAAAACCCGCTATCATTATGATGATTTCACATAATATTATTCCATTTGAAATTGTGGTGTAGTACTTTCATCTTGAGAAAACACAAATATTACAAAATACTAGGGTTAATATCCTTACAAATGGCTAAAAATTCATAGACTGGTTATAAATATAACACATATATTAAATGAAATATCATTCCAGATTAAAGAGGTTCTATTTCATAAAAAATGAAATTAACTTGACATCCAAAATATATATTTCTGAAACTCCCATGAAATAGTTATATTAAAACGATAATTAACTTTATATGATCCTTTATTTTAGCTTCATTGTCTTTAAATTCATTCTTCTCAACATATGTTTTTGCCTAATTGGGCCTTCATCATTTTCAGTGGACTGAATTCATCGTTATAAAATAAAGAGGGTTTGAATTGTTTGTAAACATCTTGAGGGAAATTAAACAAATCATACATTTATAGAGTAGTTATCATAAATCATTGCTTGTTAGTGGTAAAAAAAATTTGGTCATAATTGTCACCAAAATAGAATAAAGATGTGTCATAAAACATACGAACTTATTTATCAAATAGAATTTTGGATTTTACATACTTAATGAAAAATTCCAAGACCTGATGTTTTACGAACTTCTAATTAATCATTTATGTTATATCATGAAAGATAAAATCTATTGCTCATCCACTTAACAATTTAATTGATTATCATGGGTTGTTCAATCTTCTTGAACATGTGCTATCAATTCTCATGGTTTTCAGTATTCCATTAGAGGTTTTAAAGATTCATGCTGTAATGAAAATGATTCAAAATGATTATTTAAGAGGATTCAATTGATTTCAGCGATTTCATTCATAGAGCCAATATACTTTATTATGTTAAGTGTTAATTAAGGTGTCTCACAGGATTTGTAGATTAATCAATAAAAAAATTAGGTGTCATGTCATATTTTGATGTGACTAAAATATAAAATAGTAATTATGATGGTGAAATAAACTAACAAAGTTAAAATATTTAAATAGATTCAATATTAATATACCATGTAAGTAAAATCAAAATAATAATATTATATAAAGGAAATTTTGATATGATAAAATCAGGATACCACGTTTGTAAAAATTTATTTTTATTTATAAACTTTTTATAAAAATTATATTGATATATCATTATTATATTCATGATATCTTATTAAATTATGTCTGAAATAAATATTCTTTATTTTGTAATAGTTTATTGAATTTATATAACTGTTGATAGAAATTATATTATCAGAATTTATTATAACACAATTAAAATTATATCCCAAATAAATTAAGATATGTATCAACCACATTAATTTTGTAAAAAAATTCAAATAGTAATTTATTTATCTTCAGTGGATGATAATTATAATTGATGATATTTTTACTTTACTAAGATATTAGATATTTTCCAAGATAGATAATTGTTATCTAGTTTTTTATCTTATCTAGATAAAAAAATATGTATATGAATATGAAATTAAATATAAATAATATCATTTTTAAATATTATAGAAATATATAAAACCCCTTTTAAATAACCTGTAATTATTTGTTGTTGTATTTAATTGTGATTTATATGGATTATATTAGAATTTTTTCTCAATGACACACTTAAAACCTAATTTATGTTCTTCCTGTAATATTATACTACAAACATCAAATGATTCTAAAAAAACATGTTAAACAACTGGTTTTCCAGTCTAATCAATATCATATTTAATATAGGGGATCATATGAGTTGAAAAAGTATTAATATATTCTAGGAACAACTTCTTATGTATATCATGTTTTTTTCGCATTGTCAAAATTCCAAAAATAAATATTATAAATTGGGAATAATATGAAACATTTTAACTCATAAATCATTCTCACTTAAAAATAATTTTTAATATTATTTCATAAACCATTAATTCATTTTTCATTTTTTGACCAAAAATTACATCATCTATAAAATTGTTAAAAAACAAAATGTTGACTATGGTGTTTTATTAAATAATTTCAGTTCTATGATTAAAACAGTACAAACATTTGATAAAAGAAAATAACATTGTTTCCCATCCCCAGATTGTTGTTCATGCTTATGTCTATATAGTCCTGGGTAAGTTTGACAATAAATTTTTTCTTAAAATAATGGTCATAAAAACCATTATGTTATTATATATATATATTGTCCACATAAAATCTACATTTTGAAAAGTATATTTAGTATCTATATGGTACAATTAAAAATTCATATAAGATGCATATGATATAATGATTCTAATAGCTTCTACTCTAGCTATGGGGGAATGGAAAATTTGTAATCTATACATTTTTCTTAATTGTATACCTTTGATAATAATATTTCTTTATTTATAATGATTTAACCAAGATCATATTTTATGATCATAAAAACCCAGTTCATTATAATAATATGACTATCTTAGGTTTTTTCATGCAGTTCACGTATTTTGTTACTTTTGGTCTAATTTTACTCTTCTTGTATAGCAATGAAGCAATATTGATTAAATAAGGATTATTATATAGTTTTTTGTTCTATTTTGGAATGAAAGAAAATTAATTCAATTAGTATTCTTATATTTATTATAGTTCTAATTTATTTAATCTATGAGTCCTATAACTATTTATAATGTATATTTCTTAATAATTATCTATAATCATGGAATCACACCTTCTTGTACACTAGTTTAAACACATGAAGCATTTAATTAATGTTAATAAATTTCAAAATCAACATGATTGTTGTAGTTAATGTGCATTTCATGTATCATGTCTTTCATAGAATCATTTAGTTTATCCTTTAGAGATGGGTTTTTGTCAATAAGATACATTTAATTTAATATGAAATGTGTTTATTTAGAAATAATCCTAGAAAATTTATTAAAAAATATTTATTCCTTGGAAGTATCTTAATACCATTGGAAAATGCCTTATCTATCTCAATGATTAACCACCAATAGATTAACTTGGGTGGTCAGTATGTTAAAAATTCATCCAAATACATTGAAGTATCCTAATTTGTTTTCTATATTTCTTTAAATGACATGGGTTTTATTTAATATAAGGATATTTAGAACTCTATTAATGAAATTACATTTTGTTTCAGTAGTTTCCACCCCAAAATGTATGGGAATATTTTTTTTATATAACATTGATCTAGAAATTTCTTGCAACATATGATTCCCCCTATTATCAAAATCATTAAATTATAGTGTATTTTGGATAGAAAAGGAATTCTTTATAATTTTCATTGAGGAAAATTAATTAAACTCATGATTCAAAAATTATCCTCCGTGATAATTATTTAATGTTACAATATTCGAAAGATTTTTATTTTTCATAATATTAGAGAAATTAATAAATATAGAATAAGTATCAGTTTTATGTTTGCAAAATAAGAAATATCTAAATATTGAAAACCATTAATGAACATATAAATAAATAATTAACTTAAAATACGTTAGTTCAAGGAGGTCGAAATAGCTCCATTAGGATATCCAAGAGAGGTCCATATGTAAAAACCTATTTAATCAGTATAATATATGGATTCAACTTATTTCTAATTTGACATTCATCATATAGTTTACTCTTGTTAAATTTAAGTCAATTATAGCCTGAAATATAATGTAATGATGGAAAAATTCTATCGAGTGAAAATTTTGATGTCCAAGACATCAATTCTAAATTTAGTATTTACTAATTTTTGCATTAAAAATCTAAATTATTTATACATAATGAAATAAGATCTAATGTATAGAAATTATTTATTATATATTTTCTATGCATGTAAAACATATCATAGAAAACTAAGAATCCATAGTTATAAAGTTCAACTGAATAACCATCATCATAAACCGTTGTAGATACTAAATATTTTTTCACAAATAATTCAACATAATAATTTTTTTTGATGAGGATATATTTTTCTTTTCAAACTACTTACAATACCACCAATTATGAGTTTATTATTTCAAAAAGTGCGACATAGCCTCCCTCAATCATGGATATATATTTAATGTTTGAGAAATATAAACTCATATGAATTGAACAATAAAAATCTATAAATAATTTTACATTGTTTCTATTATAGTTTATTCCCAATAATGGAGTACAAAGCATCATGTTATTTTTCTATCCAATTAATCCTTTTTAATGAAATGTTAGAAATATAATTCTTTTTGATCTAAATATTGTTTAGTTTTTTATAAATATTATCAATATGTTTAAAATAATTTTACATAATCATTTTTATTCCAAAACATTGATGATTGTGGATATTATATATGTTAGAATAATTTATTGTTTATATAAAATGAAAAATATAACATTTTAATGGGTTTTATTTTTTAATGATGGAAACATAGTTTTGTAAATTTTGGAACATTTAACTAGACATAAAATTCCATATATTTTTATTTATACATGATTTTGTTCAATAATTGATTTTTATAATATTAATCATTAGTTATAAAACTGGTGGAACCTTTTTTTATTTGAAATTCATTTTTAGGTATTGTATTGTCTTATCAGTTTAGTGCATGACATAGTATAAATTTACAAATTTTCCATCAAATCCAATTTGTTATTTTCTCCATTTCATTCAATATTTTAATAAAACATATTTTTAGTTATTTTTTATTCTTATTTAAGGTATCAAAATTTGTTTAAAACTATTTAAAATATTCAAATAATTATTTATATGAGAAATTTTTATATTATGGTTAATATCCCTGATCAAGAGAGTAGTAAAAATGAACCTCATCTAAATGCTCCATAATTCATATATTATAATTTGGATTAAGAACTAGAGATATTGATTTCAATGATGTGAATTCTTTATAATCTTAATAAGAACTCTAGATGGCATTCATTCCTTTCATAGGTTTCTTCTTATAGACAACTTAGTTGATGTACTTATTTTCTAACATTTTTTTATCATTACAAATTTTACGTTAATATTTTATATATCCTAATTTAATACACCAAAAAACATAATATATCTTTTTAGGTTTCACCATTTTTCTTATTATGGTGGAATAGTCTTCTGAAACCTCATTACATTTTATTGAATTTTTTAAAAAAATTAGAAAACATGTAATTTTCCTCTTTGGATATAGAATAGATTAGAGAATATTATTCTTTATAAATTTTTTATACCTAAATGATTTTTTATTCTTCCCAGATGTTTAAGTAGAAACATTAATGGAAAATTTAAATTCACTAAGAAGTTATATTATGTACCTCTAACATCAATTTAAGATTCATATATCCTTAGCATTTAATAGAGTTATTTTTTAAGTACATATTGGTCACTCTATATTTTATTATGGTATCTTTGATTAAACTCCACATTTGTTGTAAAAATCCTATAAAATATAATATTTTTCTTTTTCTTCAGTGATATTTGTTCCTAGAGAGAAAAAATTATTCAAAACCATACTGAGAACTACATTCAAATGAGTAAAGATGCATTCTTCCAAAATTTTGAATGTATTTAACATAATTTTGGCCTTATAATATATGATATAATTTACATTATCTACAGATTCATAAGATACTTCTGTAGTATTTCACTAATCATGAGATGTTTGACACAAAAAAAAACTCTACTCAACACATCATTTCTTAATCTATAGATTATATAATTTGCATCTATTAAATTAAAATAATATTCTACATTAGATATACCATACCCCATATTTTATTTCATTGGTATTTCATAGGGAATTAATTTTTTCCAACAAACATTCAAGCCATGATTATACAAAGAGATTTTCATTTGATCCTATCAGAAACCATAATTTTTTAAATTAAAGTAAGGAAATATATAAATTTACAAACATTCTCATTTTTCATCCATAGAATCAATTTAAAAAATGATCAATGGAATTAATCATTTTTCATTTGTGAAATACTGAGTCAAGAGATCTAAAAGTATCTTTCTTCCTAATGTAAGGAAAGATCAAAGTAGAAGAGGGTTTGAATTGAGTCACTAATTTTTTATTACATTAAACCAACCACTTCATGTTTTTCTAGTTCAAATCATATCCTTATAAAATAATAGGGTTGAAAATATAATATCATAAAGTAAATAGATTGAACTCTTTATATTTATATCTTTTGGGGAATATAATTCTACTTTTCCTTTCAACCAACACTATACTACACATTTTTTGTGACTTCCATAATAACATATCTTTTCACGGGGGAACCCAATTGAGTATTAAGAAGATGTTACTTATTTGAATTTCTATATAGAATTGAACTTGGATCTATTTTTAAGTGAAATATCCATTTACTTAACACACTCACATAAAATTAGTGTAAAAAATATATGAATAGACATTTAAAGTACTATTATAGCACATATTTGTAAGAACTAAATTTAAAGTTGATAATGATATTTATTGAGAAGATTGTAGTATTCAAGACACATGTATTTTTTTATCTTTATTGATATTGATAAACGTCAAATCATATCACATAATCATTTTAATTCGATTTTTTATATGTAAAATCATTTTAGGTTCTTGTTATCAAATAATTTGTCAATGTGTATGTGTGTGTGTGTGTTTCCATCACAGTAGGTCTCTATATAATTTATATGAAGGTAATGTATAAATGATAATTTTTATCTCATATTTGAATATAAAAATATATAAAATAATTAATACCAACTATAGACATGATTATCCAATTAAGTGACGTTTTATCAATTACATTTATCCATTATTTTAAAATATAAAAAATACTTCTATAGGAGACAAGATAGAAGTCATTTCCTTGATTAGATATTTCTCTTATTGGAAAACAACATTTTATATAGATAAAATGTTACTTAATTTCAAAATAAGTTTTGTAAAATTATATAAAAAATTAAATTACATAACAATATATTACAAAAGTAATAATATGAATCTATATAACATTTATATCTTTTATAAGTTATCAAACTAATTTAATTCTGCTTGAATGATAAATTTTATTTGGATTTCGAATGATAAAAAAATCATTTACATATATTTTTCATAAAATAAAAGAATACAAAATTGTTGTAGATAATTATACAAAATAAGATAATTATGATTATAAATTGTGATACATACAATTCAAAAATTCTGTAATATAATATATATATAATTATTTATGAATAGATGTTTTATAAATTGAAAAAATATTCTAATTGATCTCTGACATAAATAACTAAATTTTAACAATATGGAAGATAAATCATTCTATTCATAATAACATAACATAATTAGTATTATAAAAATTCAACACAATGTCTATTTATTCTTTTTAGAGGAAATATTTTCTTTCAAAACATCAATTATTATAATACTTAATAATCTTCTGATGTTAAATAAAATTTCTCTGCATAAAATAATTATTAAAATACATTTCATATAAATTACATTTATAAAATTATAAAATAAATAACTGATGAAAAAATAAGTAAAAAAGAAAATAGATTTTTCAAAATCATTAAATCCCATACAGACTTATATTTTCGACCAATTTTATTTCCAATTGAATCTTCTATTAATACACCAGTTTTGATAAATCTCTATTAACATTGATCTTATTTAAAAAATATTGGAAATTTTAGAATTTTAAAAAAATTATACAATTCTATTTTCCAACCCTATTATTTCAATTTCATTTAGAAACATTCACTCATTGTGTTCATGGATTTGAAAATAAATTTTTCATTCATTGATTATATAAATTATTTTTTCAAAATAAATTGATATAAAAAATGCAATGGGTATTAATTATTTACAATCATATAAAAATTATATGATCTAGTAAATATTATTTTAAACATTATTATTAACTTTAAAAATTGGGTATGAATTACAAGGAATGTTATCTAATAATACCATCCACCATCACTCTCATGATAGGTGATGATAATGTATTATATGAATATTCTTGAGACTAATTTCATTGATGTGGTTAATTATAAAATGAGTTAAATTAGATTTTTCTCATATTCATGTGGAAAAAATAAGTATTAATTGTTTTATGTGATTAGTGTGTAAAAAACTATATAGAAATATAATGAATTGGGATAAAATTTATATCTAAATAACATGAAATGTATGAGACTAAATGGGGAAACACCATCCATTATGGGACACTATTAACAATAATTATGAGAATATGGAGTCAATATAATACACTATTTATCACTATCCATAATGAGATAATTAACCTCGAAATTAATTTTGATATGGTCAATTATTTTTAATTCATAAATATGTATCAAATATTTATTCATATGTTATGTCATCATGTCACATGATTATTGAAATATGTTTCCACTTTTATAAACTTCATTTATGATGTTTTTTTGAAAATTCTATTACGCGACTCATGAGTTTGAAAATGTATCATTTAGTAATATTATGCTTTATTATGATAATGTACCATTATTAAGTTATAATGGAAGCATTCTAATTTAATAGACACTTATGATTGTATATTTTTATATCTTATGATTAATATTATTGAGAATCTAATATCACACATTCTTATGAATCCATTATGAATTTTATTAATAAATATATTAATTTTGACATGTCAAAAGGGCATTATTAGAGTAAAATATTTGTGTTAGATGAAAAAATGAATAAAAAAGATGGAAATGTATTTATTCATTATAGGTAAAGAAATAATTTGTATTCCTATGATTTATTATGATATATAATATATAATAACATCAAATGATGTAACATATATGTATATTGTGTTTGATTTTCATAATAATCCAAATTCTCTAATGTTCGTTCTGATGTGAAATCAATGGTAAAAATATCTATGAAAATTAATTATTTTATAATGATACAAAGAACATATTAAAAATAATAATTCAGATTATCTAGAATATAATATATATTTTTTCAATATGATTCACTATGAGGGATGATATATATGAAAAAGGAATATCATTGTATTATAGTAGATTCTAGAAAACCTAAAACAATGACCACTACTACAAATACATTATATATGGTTATTTAATTTAATTTATATTAATTTAGGTAAAAACATGCCTAATATATATCTTGAATGATGTGATATATTTTTATTTCCCAAAGAATCTCCCTCTGTGTTATCACTTGAAGCATACATATGTTTAAAACTAATCTTCTTAATTTTGGGACACCATAATCGGTGTGGACAAAAGGTTGATTTATATGTAAATAATTATTTCATTAATAAAAGTCCAAAAATATGGAATTTTGTTTGTATAGGTTGTTGGGTAGAAAATTATTATTTCTGATGAATTTCCAAAATCAATGGTAAATCCCTAAATTCCCAAGATTTATAAGAATCACACCCACTATGCTAAGATCTATATATTCATGTATAACATTTATTTTCTTCTCAATGTACCTATATCCATTAAATTTTAATAAAATATCTAATAATATATTCCGGATGGTTCTTGAATTAAAACATTTACAAATTTAGTTGGAAATAAATCTTAGAATTTTTAATGTAAAAGATAATGGTTATGATTCCATGCATAAAATCATCACCAAAAAAATTCCAGGAAAATTATAAATATTACTCTTCTAATTCATAAATTATTTATTTCATACCCCTTATGAATAATAAGATTGAATTTCCCTATTGATATAATATAATATGATTTGTGAATCTTATATATATACATGTTATGTTTTTTATATCATATATTATTTGGTTTTACGAATGATAAAAATTATGAAAATAGTTAAATTTATGTTCATCCAACCACTAAATAATTTAATCCATAAATATGAGTGGAGGGTGATTTATCAAAATAGAATCATTGAAATTATTGTATGTCAGATACTTTTTCAATAACATTATAAGTTTTTTTGAAAAATACATTTTCTTAATTTTTTTCCTATCCTTTCCTCCCATATATGAAAACAAATACAGATGGAATCCAAAAAATCATAAATAGATTAAATTTTTGGTGATTCAATTGACATTAAAATGTTTTTTCCAACATCATTCATGAGAATTATTACTTACCATTTTTATTGATAACTAATATTTAAATTTTTTTTAGAAAATCATTATTCATACAAATAGTGCGATATTTTCCCAATATTTGGGAAATATACTAACATGTTAATTGGGTCCAATTTTTATGGATTTTTTAATTGTTTATAATATATTTCATGATCATTATGCAATTCTCATAAATAGAATTGTCAATTTAAACAAAAAAATTAATGTCTTAATTTCTATGGGATTTTATTTTTTCAATAATTGTTGGATTTAATATAGAGGGATAATCCCAAAAAAGGCATCTCCATGAAAATTTTATATCCATTGTATAACGTAAAAAACTCACTCATCTTCCAAATCATGGTTCTATTCATTTTTTAAACCATATCCCCTATATATTACACCATTTATTCTTGTAACCCATTTTTTAATATCATAGTGATAATTTGATCAAATTTTGTGAAAATATTCTTAAATTACATACCATCTCCTCTATGCTTGATAAATATTATTAGATAAATGATCACTCTCTCATCACCAATTTAAATATCAACCTACAATGATTCATAGAAATCAAGTCTGTCATCATGAATATGTGTTGTATCATTAGGTTAATTGATAAATCTTGATAGTCATCAACTATTTTTTTTAAAAACTAGATTAGAAATAAAAAGTTATACCATTATAATAAATAACATGAACCTATTAATCTACAGGAAGAAATTATTTGATTACATTGGTTCTTGATATAATTGAAGACATCATAGTATAAAAATATTTATGTAGTATTTAAAAACAAGATATATAATTGTATCTCGCAATAAATTTTACTACATGAAATAAAAATTATTGAAATATAAAAATTATATATCATTTAAATTATTCCATAATTCCTTATTCATATTCATTAGAAAAAAATAATGGTTGGATCAGATTCATAGTAAGGGTCAGATAGAGAAAAAACATGGTGTATCAATAAAGAATAATCATTATAGGAAAGTTAATAAATGGAAAAATATTCCATTTAATCAATTTTTGGAATTTCATTATTATTTGTGAAATAATAAATATGAATTTTTAAATAATTGGAAATACATGTAATTTAATTAATACGAAGAGAAAAAATTAATCCATTGATACCATTAGGGAAATTACCTCTTGTATAATAATAACACAATTATTAATGAATTAAATGATTAATTTTAGACACGATGATGATGTACCTAATGATATATGTACCACGAAAACATTTCAATATTATTTTTTAAACTACATGATGGTATACACTTGAAATCTAGTTAATTCATCCTTCCGGATTCACCTTATCGGACTAGTGATTCATCAAGGTTCTATAAAATTTTGATCACCACCCATCAATGCATGCCCAATAAAATCCTCATATATTTAAATATTTATTATTTCATTATGAATATGAATTATAAAAAATGGATTTTGTAAAATGAATTATGATTTATTTATATTCCATAGCCAAATAAATTACATTCATGAAAACACATTGTATAATGAACTGATATATGGATTATAAATCAAACACTTCTACGATATGTAAAATTATATTTATGGTATATTTATTGTCCAAAGTTCACAATAAAGTTGATTTTTCAAGGGGATATTGATGAATAAAATATTAATTGATAATGTGAATATCAATACATTCCACTACAAAACATATCACAATCTATATGGATAATGAATAATAATGGAATCATTATAACATATACCCAATTGATCATATGTAAAAATGGGGTTTGAAAAGGAAATTCAAATACAATAAAATATCATTTATACAAACTTCAAAGGAAAAATCATTTACACTTTGAAAGTATATTTTAAAATTGAATAATTTAAATAATATTTAAAAAAAAATATTTTTTGGTAAGAAACATGTAATCATGAAAAGTAAGATTCAATATAATTAGTGGATATTATATTGGTAAATTCCATTCATGATTATTTTTTTAAAATAACGAATCCTTTCAAATTTTTTATGGAAATTGAAAAACTATATTATTTAGTAAATAATAGGAAAAATCATTTTTAAAAATTTATTAAAAAATAAATAATTTACAATAATTAATTTATTATATCATATGAAAATTATAAAAAAAATATGGAATTAATTTTAATTAAACATGGATTTTAAAAAAAGTATTTTTTTAATCAAAGAGTTTAATAAAGAAAAATTTTCACAAATATGTTTCTAATTTATGTAATGTGAAAGAATCATTATACAATTAAATTTAAATTTCACGAATAACTAGAGGAGACAAAATATAAGTGGGTTTACTAGTAAATTATCAATAAATTCCCATTAATTGAAATTCAAGCATCATTAATTAGGAATTGAATGATTTTGTTAAATAAACCCATAAAAATATCACAATGTTCAAGTGATAATTAATAAAAATTATTATTAGTGTTAAAGATAAATCCACATAAAACTAGATTAAATATAAATATAAATTATAAAATATCATTACGCACATAATTATAGGATATCTGATACGATGATGAAGTAATATAAAAAAGTGAAAAATGATATAGTATATTCCTTGCAACATGAGAACATTCAATTAATATCTTCTTGGACAACCTAATTAATTTCAAAACATAAAATAACATTATTGTTGATGGATTCAAGATATTACATGTAACATGGCCATTACATAAACAATAAAAGCTAATAGACAGTTCCCTCCCTTCTCAACATGGATTCTCGTTCACTACCGTCATCCCCTATTTTTCTAGGTTTACCCTCCAACTTTTCAGGCAGTGTTCCATTATCCTACCTCTCTTACCCCATCTTCTAACAGTTTTTACTTCTCTTACCTCCCTCATGTGTCCTCTTTCAGAGAATCTATAGCATCCATTCAATCCCCTTCTAGATGTGCTCCCCCTCTCCCCTTATTTATGGCCTCATAATAGTTTTCACTCATTATGTTTTCTCAAAGGTCTTACTAGAATCCACTTTTATTTATATCACTCTCAATACATGGTTCCTTAGAAGCAAGGTTCTCTGGTATCTCCCTAATTCTCTTTTTGGGCCCTCCTATCACACCTAACACAATCTTTTTTAGGAGCAATGGTAATAAGGGAGATTTGGGATTGTGATGGGTGTATGATGGATGATTGGTTTTTCCAAGGTCTTTTTTGTTTCTACAGTCATGCCCCTTTTAGAATCCCAAGTTTGATTTAAATTCTTCTCTTGCTTCTAGATCTATCATTTTAGAAACCATAACAATCTATAGTGATGGTGATCAAGAGAGTTTGAGGATGTGAGGATGAATCATCGATATTATTCCTGGAGGTTTTCATTTGATTCGTTATTCATTGTATATAGTGTCTTTGGTGGTGACGGTTCAAATTTGACTTAATTTCAAGGGTGTTGTTCTTACAGATGTAACTAGGGTTCATGTTAGTGGTTGAGGATGATTTTTTACTTTATTTAGAATATTTATGTTGATTATGTTGTCTTTCATGGACTTTTTTGGTGATTTGTTTTTTTATTTCTTATATTTCCTGAATATCTCTCAAATTGATGGTGGCATGACTAGATCTGTTTTGGAAATCCATTACTCAATATCACCTATGTGATGAAGTAGTTTATTTAGTGACGGTTTTATTTGGATTTCATTCTGTTAGTGTGGTGAAGTTTTTGGGTATACGACAAAAGTGGTTCTAGAGGGGATGATATTTATTTTATGGTGGTATTATCACTAGTGAAATTTTTTATGATGATGGCGAATAAGTGCTCAAGGGATTGAGGAATCACTCACCTCATGGTTCGAGGAATTATCATTGGAATGTTTTTGTTTGAATTTTGAATTTGGTGGTGTTTGGATGTGGAATTGGTCTATTAATTGTGTTCTTGTGTTCATTTTTATCTAGAAATGGAAATTGTGAGGTTCTAAAAAAACATAATGTGTGTCATATGAATATAAAAAAAGTGGATTGAGGATATAAACAATAAAAAATGAATTTAGTTTATAAAATTAAAATATAACTCATTGAAGGGAGATTAAGATGATATACCTTAATTCACTCATCCCATTAGTTGAACATTAATTAACCTACCATATAATGTTATAACTTTTTTATTAATATATAAAATTACTATATTTATGTTTATAATAAAATATATGATCTTATTATAATATCTATCAAACTATTCATTGTGAATATTTTATGATTGCTATTTTTTGGGATTAGATTGCCTTGTTTCCCAGGGAACATTTTGTTTTCAAATTTCCAATTATTTGGGAAATATATATTTTTCCATAATCTAAACAATGATATTAATTTTATATATATAATATTAACTCATCATAATTTTTTTTAACCATTCATGATTGTTGTATATATAAATTATTTAAATCTATTTGTGGAGAATGTAGACCGTACGTATGGATGGGAAGCGATATCATTCACTTAAATAAGTGAAATTGTATCGATTTGGACTATATATTAAGTTATAAAATCATTAAAATATTATAAGTATCATTTATATTACATATTTATATAATTACATCTATCAATTTTACAGTCTGATGGAAAAAAAATCATCAGTTCACAAGATGGTAATCCAATGTCCACATTAGTGATGGAATTGTTTCTAATTCCAATGATAAGGAGGAGGATAAATATTTTTCCATATACAATATAAAATATTATATCATTTTATATACTTATTATATTATATTCCAATTAATAGTATACAATATAAGGTAGAAAATAAATATATTAAAAGATGGATATTAGTGAAAATAAATAATGTTTCTTAGAAGAACCTCATTTAGATCACTTATTAAAGAACCCTAGGGTTGGTATTTTATGATTAAATTTTTTTAATGTTTCTATCGATTTTGGGTGGATATTTCATATTGTTTATTTTTATAAAAATTCCTTTATATGTGAGAATAAGTTACTAGATAGTGTTCGCTTTTATAATTTCAGAAGGGTGATATTATGTAAAGACCAACAATTATTCAATAATGGGAAATAAAATTGAACCCAATGTGACCCCTGAATTTAAAAATAATATTTTATCAGGAAAATATGTTTGATGCATGTGACGTATATACTATCCATCCCAATCTTATTAATTTTAACATCATAGGTAATTGTAAACACCCCTACTTAAATAAAATTTGTATATAAAATTTATACTAGAATTAATCAAATAGTTAATAATTTCTAAATTCTTATGTAGAAAACCCACATCACATGTGGATTAATATAAATACCTCTTAAAAAGTGGTATAAGTAAATAATATGGTCATCCAGATAAAAATATATATATATTTCTATAAATGAAAAAAATAATGGGAAGATAGAATAATGACATTCATGAAACATTTAAATAATTATAAAGAGTGATTGAGAACCTGGGTTAAAATAAATTAACTGATCAATAGAATGTTAAAAACATCAAAACCATAAACCATGATACATTAAAATACCAATTATTAGTCACATGTGAATTTTAAAGTATAAATTTTTAATGAAATAACATTTTCATATTGTTATGAAATATATTTACCATGTAAAATAAGAATGTAATGAAATATTATTAGATTTTATAATTAAATTTTCAACAAACAATGTAATTATTAGTAGTCCATTGATAAATTTCAACATTTTCTCTTTCTTCAATAAATGAATAACAAATATCTAATTTTTTCCTAAGGTAAAAAAGAATAAAATTTAATGGATTATAATATCCATAAATGAATAATAATATATTCAATATATATTTAAATATAAATATAAATTAAAATTGATATTGTAAGTTAAGATAACAAAAAAATGTATAAACCTTCATATTTAGAAATGAAACATTTTACCTCAAAATTTCAGCCAATTGCACTTCATAGATTATTCCAACACTAAATTATCCTACATAAAAATTATTCTCAATATTATCAATACTAATGAATTATTTCACATCAATGGTGAAATCATACATCTACAGATGTTTAGTTGCATTCTTATAAAGTAATCCTTTATATTAAACATATTTGTTATCTAAACAACATCCCAATAAATCATATTTTTAAGTATAATAAATTAAATAAAGATAAAAATTACTCGATACATTAATATCTTCCCAAACAATAATCATAATGTTTTACAATCACACTATTTTAGTAAATAAGATTAATAATAACCCATATATAATTAAATATTGTGATAGGAGTAGTTCCCTTTTCACGCTTTGGTTGTGGGTTGACGACCTTTTTCCATTCCATGATGTGATTGGTTGTTACCAAGTATTAGGAATTTTATATTTCTAAAACAATATTAATATAATTCCTATAAAATTTAAAAAAAATGATAATAATCCTAAAAGATAACATTAATCATCAAATATATACTTTACTACTGTGGTTTCATTATGAAATTTTCCCATAATGCAAATTATATTTACTTAAAATTACTATGTTAACATACAAGACCATAATGACCCAAAAGGTTTATAATAACCTTAATTATATTTCACAAAAATATAAAATCAATATTTCTCAAATAAAAATCTAAAAAAATCAAATTATATTAATAATATTCACATTTACCATAATCAAATATAAAAATATTATAAATGTCTAAATGTTACTTCCTTCAAATATAAACAATAAATGGAAAATTTATCCATTATTTTTTTTGTCAAGAACATAATTATGAACACATAATTCAATGAAAAAATTATAAAACCTACCTCAAATGAATATTAATCATTGTACCTTTTTTGATAAGTTTATTTTCGTATTAATTATTAAATGTGAATTATCCAAAGAATTTGTTTTTAGGGTCATAACTGGTTAGTAGTAAAGACAATTTTCCTGCACCAGGTGATAATCAAGTAAAATCTGAATTCCCAACTTTTGGAGTAAAAACACATAAATAAAATTTTTCTAAAGACACATAATTTTTTAGTATTATAATAGATATGTAAATTCATGGAATTACCACTTAATATCTTCCTTATAAATATATTTGGATGTTATTCCATAGTATGAAAACTCAAAAAACATATGTCGTAGTGTTATGATAACTAATATTTGTTATCCAAATTCATTTTCCAAGTGCTTCTAGAAAACCAGTTTAGATATTTCAAATAATTACCCTGAACCCAGTATCCTTGATTTAGTGGTCACATTATTTCATTTATGTTAGATACATGAAATCGAATCCCAAATTATATAACATTTTATTATTATTGGAAAAAACATGGATAGTATGAAATTAGAATTAATATGAAAACATGAAATAAAACATAATGAATATTATTGTTATTCATATTTAACACTTTGAAGTATTCTATCCTCATATAATATAGAAACTGAAAAACTGAGTGGGGCATCAAATTTTCAGTCAATGATATGTATAAAAGAATATATTTTGGGTCAATAATTAATAATCATCATGTTATGGTAAAACAATAAACACACATTAATTTTTTTAAATAACATAAATGCTATTATTAGATAATGAATAATAAATACAAGAAGTTAAATAAAAGAATATGCATTATGTTACACATAATATTTAGAACAATGTAACTTTTGTGGGTATACTTTTTCTTTCTCATTTGTTTTTTCTTGTTGTGAATCGAGTGGGAGACTAGAATTATGGCAGGGCTTAGGGAGTTATTATTGAGCATGTGGTTTTTTCAATGATACATGATATTTTTATTAAAAAGGGGGATATTGTGGAGAACAATACTCTATCTCTATTATGATTTTGATTCTCACAAATACCCTTAATTGATTTCTAATGATTTTATTTTTTATGTATATTTCATGAATATATTAATATTTTTATTTCTGGATGAAATATTTATGTTCTTGAACAATGATATTTAATTACTAATGTAATCTCATTACCATGTTCTGGAACCAATGTTCATTCTCTACATATTCATGAATTACTTAAGCGTGTTTTGAAACATTGTTTATACCCTACGTGGAGAAACGTATCGTAAGGATGAAATGTGATGTATACATTTTGGGATTTTAGAAAAATGTGGTTAGTAAACCATACATTATTGGAAATGTATGGAAGATGAACCCTACATTATAAAGTAACCCTACGTTAGGGTTATTTGAAAATATTTGGGAGAAGAACAGTACATACTTTTTAAATGTTACCTTTGTTTCTCAAAAGTATGGTTCATCATCCTTACTTGTTTAAACAATCTTACGTTTGGAAGCATATAAAAGTATAGATCATTTATTATACATTTGATTATTGAAGATAAAAGTATGGTTCATCAACCCTACATTTGTAATCAACAGTACGTTTGAAGGAAGCAACATCAACCCTACGTTTGTGTTCAACCTTACGTTTAAAAGATGCATTCTATTCAGTTAAACCTTATATTTGGAATCAGATAATTAAAGATGATATTATTATGCTATGATTTACAAGGAAGTTATTAGGCTAATATCAAGCCATATTTAGAGCTTATTTTAAATCATGTCTTTTTCTAATTCAAAACCACTTTATCTATGATTTAAAGGATCAATTTAAAATGACATTTTTATGCCGAATCTTCAGAGAAGATACGACTGCTTTGTTATTTGGAATTTTTTATTATCACGAGTAACAAGGCGACTTTTGTGGATCTAAATTTTCAGGAGAAGTGCTCATCATTATTATATAGATTTATTATTTACACAGAGAATATATATGAGTTTTTCCGAACAGCAACATCAAACATTCATAAAAATAAAGAAAACAAAGACTATCAAAAACACAGATCTACATATTCAAAAGAGCAACAAAGAATATTTATTGACGAATAAGAATCACGATAGAAGATTCACTCATTATACATTGATGATCTACTATGAATCTTCTACTGCTGAAGTTGTGAATTATTTTTTTATATCTACTACAACATGATCGACTCAGAATGACTCTTATTTAAGGTTAATTATTTATGAAGGATATGATCCATATACTGTCAATTGAATTCTATTGCAATTGTGAAGGACAACTGGAAAGTATTTTCAACGTACAAATACCATTATTTTCTATATTTGAGTGGTCGAATTCTCATACTAAGCTGTGTGGTTTCTGTTAGTGTAGAAGAATGTTTTTTTCCCTTATATTGTAAAGGTGTCAAATTCATGTACTCAGTTGTGGAATGGTCTGTTGACAAGAGGACCAGATAGTGAAAATCACCAAGCTCATGGAGTAGAGCGTTGGTGGAGTGGACTAGGGGTCTTCTGTTCCCTGAAAAACTATACATCATGTGTCTCTTCTATTTAAATTTCCACTGAATTAATCCAACTGATTGATGTTAAAGGGCATAACACGATCTTGCAAAGAATTTGTAAAAGACAAAATTCGCCTCCCTCATGTTTATATTTGGTATAATTTGATAGAACAACTAGTATTAGAGGATGAGCTTTCTGATAATGCCTTTACAATCTAAAAGTTATTATACACAGAACAAGCTGACTGATACAAGTGAGGGAATGTCTATGGTTAAAGCACCATACTTCATTGGAGAAAATTTTGGATGCTGTAAATCAATAATGATAATATATCTGAAAAACCTTGGATAAAAAGTATATTCAATGATTCTAACTCTTATGAAATATCTGACAATCGTGAAACATGGAGTACTAATACTGAAGCAGAATATGATATGTACTAGAAGGAAATGAATGCTATTAGATGTGGTCTAGTACCTGATTATTTCAATAGAGTATATCAATTTCCGACATCATATGAGATGGGGAAAAATATTACTGTTTCTTAGGAATGAACTGACAATGTCAGTAAAATGAGATAGGCTACATCTAAGCATAAATTCAACACATTCAGAATGATTGCAGGTGAATGAATTACTCAAATAAATAAAATATTGATAGAGATTTTCAATAATATAACAGCTTTGGGAGACCAAATGAAACAAGATAATCAATCTTTAAAAGTACTGAAATTACTGCTTACTAAATTAAATGGAATCTCTGCTGCAATCAGGCAGTAAACACCTGTCAAAGACCTAACACTGAGAGATCTTATTGGAGCACTTATGATGTATAAAGCTGAGATTCAAGATGAAGCAAATGAGTATAAGGTTTTGATCAAGATAGAAGACACTACCTTAAAAGTGTCATCTCAAGGTTTAAGAAGAAAGCTAAAGAAAAAACAAGTAATGGCGAAATCAAAAAGTTCTGATTCATCAAATTCTGATATAGACTGTCTATGCTAGCTAGAAAGTTTAGTAAATTCTACAAAAAGAAGGAAGGTTTTATAAAAACGTTAAAAAATGATGAAAAAGAAGTTAGATGTTATGAGTGAAATAATATGGGTCATATCATACCTGACTGTCCACAATTAAATGAATACCAGAAGAATAAGTTATTCAAAAGGAATGATTAAGATAACAAGGTAATGAAAGAAATGAAATCTATAAGGATTGTGCTTGAAGACTCTAGAAGCACTTCATAATTATAATTATAGAAAGAAGAAGTTAATTTGAAAGTCAACATGTGCTTTCTGTTAGAAACAAATGAGGTACAATCATATTTCTCTTCTGACTCTGACTCTAGTTCTGAAACAAGCTATTATAATGAAAAACATGTAGCCTACTGCAACATGATTAGATAAAAATATGACTGTATTCTTAAGAACCATAAGTCACTAAAGAACATTCACATGGATATTTCAGATGAAAGACATTCATTACTAAAAAAATTTAAGGAGTTAACTGATAAGTATAATTCAATTAACATTGACTATACAGATCTTGAAGCTAAAATAAACGCACTACAAATAGAAGTAGAAACATATAAAATAGTAGCCCTTATTTTTACCAAAGTAGAAAACTTCTTGAAATAAATTCTTTGAAAAAATATTATTAAGAAATAATTATTTAGAATTGGCAGTAATGGTGAAAAAAAGAAGCTATACAGGAATTATTTTCATCCATGCTCAAAAAGATTAAATTGTAATTACTGTGGAACAAAGGGACATATTTCCGAAAACGGTTTCTTATGAAAACCTCAAATAAGTGGTATTATGAAAGATTTTATTTAAAATAATTTATTTGATTCTGTTGATTTTAGAGAAACAATGAAAGTCTGAATTATAAGATCATTTCTAGCTATCACAACTGGAGCCAATAGAATATGGTTACCAAAGAAACATATTAAAAAGCCTTTTCAGAAAGTAGGTCATAGATTAAAAAAGACCATATGGTATATGGAGAATGGATTCTCAAGGCATATGAGTAGAATCTCATCGAATTTCTCTATAATCACTCAAAAAGATGGTCTCTTTATTACTTTTTGTTGACAATGCCAAAGGTAAGAGCATTTGCATTGGAACTGTTGGAGATCTAGAAGTTGTATAAATCAAAAAAATTCTTTATGTACAAGTATTGAAACACAATCTGACAAGTATCTCCCAACTATGTGATGATGGTTATACTGTTGATTTTTCTTACTATTTATGTTCTGTTTTAAATAAAAAATGCTTAAATTTAGAGCACCTACAACTGACAATCTGTATACCCTGGATTGAAATTCCTTGTGTAAACACAATTAAACTACTTAACTGCTAAGATAAATGAATCCTGGATCTGGAATAGAAGTCTTGGACATTGCAATATATATGCTTTACCTAAATTATCCAAGAAAAAATTAGTTTTTGATTTTCCTAGTCTCATTTTTGAAAGTGATAGATTTCGTGATGCATGTCAACTTGGCAAGCAGCAAAAATCATCCTTCAAACATGTTAACAAAATTTATACATCTAAACCTCTAGAACATATCTATATGGATTTGTTAGAAACATCAAGAGTAGAAAGCCTAGCTAGTAAATTATATATATATGTTTTAGTTGATGACTATTCTATATTTACATGAATTATCATTTTAAAATTTAAAAATGAAGCTTTTACATTAATTGAATTTTTTTTGCAAAGATGTTAAATAATGAAAACTGTTTTAAAATAATTTTATTAAGAATTCACCATGGTGGAGGATTTTATAATCTAGACTTCAATTACTTTTACACAAATATGGGTATTAAACACACCTTCTCTACCCCAAGAAATCCTCAACAAAATGGAGTTGTTGAAAGAAGAAATAGGACTATTAGATAAATGGCTAGGCCTATGCTAAATGAATAATGTCTTCCTACCTATTTTTTGGAGGAATCTGTAAGAAAAACCTGATATATAATGAATAGAGTTTTAATTAGACCAATTTTAAAAAAGACACCCTATGAAATCTGAAATAACAGAAAACCTAAAGTAAATTACTATATAGTGTTTGGATGAAGGTTTACACCTTAAACACTAATGAAAATCTTGTTATGTTTTATCCAAAATATGAAGATGGAATTTTTTAGGATATTATGATACTTCCAAAGCTTATAGAATTTTTAATAAAATTTCAAGGGTTGTTGAAGAATTAGGTAATGGGAAATTGGATGATTCTGATCCCTTTGAGAAATGGATAGATCAAATGGATGAGCATGATTCTAATGATAACATGATACTTGACAACCTGAATGATTATTTTGAAAAAGATATAAATGAAATTTAGTCCAGTCAAGAAAAAGTTGACACTGAATAACATATATGTGTACTTCATTGACAGTCTAGTACCCTAAAGAATCACCCTTTAGAAACTGTAATATGATACTTAGATATAGGAATAAAAACTAGATGGAATATAGGAAATCATGTTGAGTTTTCTGTCTTTCAATCCCAATTAGAACACAAGTCTATAAAAGAAGACTTAGATGACTAAAGTTGGTTGATAGCAATGAAATAATGAACTAAACAAGTTCAAATGAATTGAAGTCGGGAAATTAGTTGAAAACTCACAAAATTATCAAGTTATTGGAACCAAATAGTTTTTTATATATAAAAAAGATGATCATGGAATAATAAATAGAAATAAAGACAGACTATTAGATAAAGGATATAATAAAGAAGAAGGTATAGATTATGATGATACCTTCGAAACTGTAGCTATATTAGAAGACATTAAAATATTTTTATCATATGCATCTCATATGAATTTTAAAATATTTTAGATGGATGTTAAGTATTCATTTTTAAATGGATATTTGATGGAGGAATTTTATATTGTGCAACCTCTTGGTTTTGAAAATTTTCAAAAAACGCATTTTGTTTTTAAACTTACTAAACCTCTTTATGGACTTAAACAAGAACCTAGAGCATGGTATGAATGATTATTCTCTTTTATTTTGAAAATTTATTTTACTATTGGAATGGAAGATCCAACCCGGTTTAAGAAAACTGTAAATTATAATATTTAATTTGTTCAAATTTATGTTGATGATGAAATTTTTGGATCAACTAATAAATCCCTATGTCATGAGTTTTCAAATCTAATGAAAAAAGAATTTTAAATGAGTATGATGGGAGAATTAAATTTCTTTTTAGGACTTCAAATTTATCAAAAATATTTTGGAAATGTTTTAAATCATAGAAGATACATTATTGATTTACTAAAAAATATGGACTTGAAAACAGTAAGACATATACAACTCCTATGTGTACTAATATAAAACTTGATTTGGATGATACTACAAAATTAGTTGAGAAAACGTTATATAGATGTAATATTGGTAGATTATTATATCTTACATCTATCAGGCCAGATATAATGTATTTAGTATGTCTTTTTACAAGATTTTAATCAAATCTTAAAGTTCGAATTTAACTATTGGTAAAAGAATTTTTAGATATTTAAAATGAACTTTTTTTCAATCTCTTATTTATCCTAAAACATCTGATTTTACTTTAATTTCAAATTAGGATGAAAACTTTTGGAGTTTTAGATTATATTGGAAAAGAACTTCATGTACTTTTCACTTTTTAGGAAAATACATAGTGTCATTTTCAAGTAAGAAACAACACTCAGTTGCCCTCTCCACAGCAGATGCAGAATTTGTATCTGCTGGCAGTTGTTGTGCACAAGTTTTGTGGATGAAAAACACTCTTATGGACTTTGGAATAAATTTTAATTGTACTTCTATTTTATGTGATAATACTAGTTCTATCAATATTTAAAAAGACCTATAAATCATTCTAGGACTATTAATGTTGATATCAGACATCATTTTCTAAGAAATCATGTTCTTAAAAATGATATATCTTTAGAGTTTGTATGTTCTGAAATTCAATTAGCATGTATTTTTACTAAACCTATTCCCACTACAAGGTTTGATTTTATTAAGGGGGGATAGGATTATTTAATTTTTAAAAAAAAATTTATGTTGTTTCATTATTTTAATACTATTTAAAGTTAATTAGTTTTCGGTTTTTCAAACATGATAAGTTTTTTTCGCAATAAATTTTATTAGTTTTAAAAGTCTATGTAATAATTATTGATGACACAACAATAAAGGCTTTTAGAAACCATTTGATTTTTGAATTGTTTCATTTTCTACCAAAAATTCATTTAAACCCGGTGTACTTTACCGCTCTTTGTCTATTCGAACCAGAACTTTTGATACCCTAATCCTTATTCGAACCTGCATGGATTTTTTCAACAGAAACGACCATGACCCAAAGAGACTATGAAGCTGAGACAGGCACAAAAAAAACAACGATATTATGGAAGAAAAATTATTCATGGAATGGTCATAGACATGGAACGGCTATTTTAGATGAATCTTCTGCTGAAACAAGTTCTTTCTTTTCAAAAACTAGAGTAGATGGTCAATGGTGAGAAGTATGAGTTTTTTTATGACATAGAACTATGATATTTCTTTATGTCTGTACAGTTTAGTCTAGGAGAAGATGAGGATATTATGGTAGTGAAGATTAAAGATAAAGATGATTCTATATCCTCTGTAGAGATTGGTCTGATTCTGAACTTCCCTCATGAGGGAGTTTTTAATTTTGATTTGAAAAAGATAGGCGAATTTGTGCATATGTCTGAGGATATCTTGTCTTTTCTTTTTGCTTCTACTCATATAAGGAATATGTTTATAAATGACCTAGAGCCAAATCAGAAAATCCTAGTGAAATGTGGTTAAACAGGGATTTCACTGAGGATGTCTGAGTTGGATAAAATTTTGTATCCAGAGTTGTATATAATGTTTCTGTTTATTAGTGATATAAAGCTTAATTTTCCTAGGTACATGGTATGGTATATTCAGTACTATTGTAAATTAGAACCCCACATTAATTTTTATCTTTTTGGTAGATTCATTTCAAAAATTCCGTTAAAAAAGGATATGGTGATACTGGTGGAATCCAATGATAGATGTCATTATAGTAAAACATTTGTTACTAGGACCCTAAGAAATATTGGTTACATTTGGATCACGTTGAAGGGAAAACTTTTGCCAGTAGGGGCTGAGGAAGAATAAGAGACTGCTCAAGATCAGTCTTCAAAGTGCAAGGAGGGACAGGCTAAATTGAGAGTGATCATTGATGTAAGAAGAATATGATATGAAACTGAAGAAACATAATAACATAGAAGTGAGGAGGAACTTCAGATTCAATGAAAAAGAACTCCTAATGAGGAACTTGTTTCACCAATTTTGGAAACCTGATATTTACTATCTTATAGTTTTGTCAGAGAAAAAGCTGTTGAGAACCCACAAGAAGAGGATACTTCTCAAATTAAAGTGACTCCTCAAGTACAAAATGAAATTGAAAAGGAAAAGGAGGCTGAGCCTGGTGAGGAAGTGGTCAGTCCTCAGGAAAATAAAGAAGATATTATTTTAGAATATCCAATGGAAGAACTGATTACTGATGTTCGTGATGAGAATGTTTCTGAAGTTCAAACAAAAGAAAATTCATGTGGATTTTTATGTGGAAGAGTCTGGAAATGACTCTGAGGAAATTTCTGTTGACCAGCCAGGTCATGTGGAATCAAAAGAAACATCTGATGCAGACTCTTTTCCATTAGTACTGATGCATCACATTGAATAAGAAAATGATAATCAAGAACAAGGTGCCACTGATTTAGTGAATAATGATGTAGAAGCACTATACAGAAAGTTGTCTAATTTGGAATCTTAAAATGATGCTCTAAGGATATCCTTAGAGGATGAAGATTTGATATTTCAAAGACATAAAGGATGTATAGTTTCCTGATAGGCAGTTGAAAATTTTATGTAAGAGAAGTTGATAGAGGTACACAAGCTGAAATCAGAAATGGTGATGAATTCAGATCTTTCTGAATTCAAAACCTATATAGAGACACAGTTTGCATCTATCATAATATGTGAAGCTAGTGGATCTGGTACTTCACATTATTTAATTTGAATATTTTAGGCTATCACATCAGAAATGAGCAATATGAATAGAAGATTTCATGATTTTCAATCAAATAGTGCTCCATTATCAGTTTTTTTAGATATTTAGAAGTTTTTGGTTGACCATTTGACCTCAAATCAACCAAGTATTAGAACTGTGCTGACTCAGTCCACATAGATGATAACTATGTTTATAGAGAAGGAAGAGTGACTTAAATAGTTTTTCAGAGTAAACTTGATAGAAGATATTCATATACTCTGGAGAATCAAGATCTTAGTATCAAACTGGGAGATGGAATGATGAAAAGGCTAAAGGGAGCAGTTGATAGAAATCAATATAGTAGTTCGGAGGATATAGACCCTATATTATACTCTTATTATACCTTGATTTCCGTGATCATCATGATTGTACATATTCTATGTTTTCAATGAAATTTTGATTCACTGTATCTTTGATTTTTTTTACTGTCTTTTTTGAGATATTTCAACAATCCATGTTTAATTATTGGAAAATGGTGAATAATAGAATTTACTGTAGTTCTGTGCTATATTAAATGAGATCTATTCCATATTCTATAATTCTTTTGTAATTAACAAAAAGGGGGAGAAATTTGGATAAACACAACATTTTATTTTAACCTTTACAAATATTAAGCATCATCTTAATCCATTAAAGGCATAGAAATTGAGAAAATTATAATATTGTATATATATTTGAAAAAATCACAACTATATGTAATTAATTTTGAAAGATAATTTCATTGGTTATGTTATGGTTTTGTGATCATCAAAAAGGGGGAGATTGTTGAACAACTGTTGTTTTTCAATGATAAATAATATTTTTATAAAAAATGGGGGATTGTTGAGAACAATACTCTATCTATATGATGATTTTTATTCTCACAAATACCCTTAATTTTTTTTCTAATGATTTTATTTTTTCTATATATTTTAGTAATTTATTATTTTTTTATTTGTGGAAGTCATTTTTATTCTATTGAACAATGATATTTAATTTCTAAAGTATTCACAATTGCGTGTTCTGGAAACTCTTTCATGCTTTACATATTTGGGAATTGCTGAAGCATGTTCAGAAAACACTATTCATACCCTACGTGGACAAATGTAGCGTAAGGATGAAATGCAATGTATACATTATGAGATATCAGACAAGTATGGTTAATCAACCTTGTGTTATTAGAATAGTATGGAAGAGGAACCCTATGTTAGGAAGGAACCCTACGTATTTGTTATTGAAAAATTATGGAAGAAGATCTGTACGTAAGTTTTAAATGATACAGTTTTTTCTCAAAAGTATGGTTCATCAACATTACTTTTGCAAAAAATCTTATGTTTAGAAGCTTATAAATCTATGTATCGTTTATCATAAGTTTGATTATTGAAATGAAAAGTATGGTTCACCAACCCTATGTTTGTAATAAATCGTACATTTGAAGGATGCAACATCAACCCTACGTTTGTGTTCAACCTTACGTTTGAAAGATGCATTCTATATAGTTCAACCTTATGTTTGGCATCCGAGATTTAAAGACGATATTATTATGCAACGGTTTGCAAGAGGATTATTAGGATAATTTCAAGTTATATTTAAATCTGATTTTAAAGAGTGTCTTTGACTAATTAAAATCTGTTTTATCAATGATTTAAAGGATCATTTTAATAGGATATATTTATGCCAAATCATTAGGTAAGTTACAACAGCTCTGTTAATTTGAAAATTTTAATATCCCGAGTTAGAAGGCGAATTTTTTGGATCTAAATTTTTTGTGCAAATTCTCGTCATTTTTATATAGATGTGATATTTACAAAGAGAATATATACGAGTTTTTATAAATAGAAACATTGAACATTCATAAAAAGAAGGAAAACACAGACTATTGAAAACACAGATATATTGATTCAAAAGAGCGAAGAACCTCTGTTTATCAAAGAAAAAGAATCACGATAGAAGATTCACTCTTTCTACATAAAATATCTTCTTTGAATCTACAAATTTTGAATTTGTGAATTATTTTTTTATATCTACTCCAATAGGATCGACCCAGAATGACTGTTATTTAAAGATCATTATTTCTGAAGGATATGATCCATCTACTATCAATTACATTTTTTTGCAATTGTGAATAAAAACTAGAAAGTATTTTCAATGTAAAAATAACTTTATTTTCTAATCTTCAGTTATGGGATTCTCGTACTAAACTGTATAGGTTATGTGAGTGAACTAGAAGGGTTTTTTTCTTTATATTGTAATGTGGTCAACTACATGTACTTAGTTGTGGAATGGTCTGTTGAAAAGATGACCAGATAGTGAAAATCACCAAGATCATGGAGTAAAGCGTTGGTGGACTGGACTAGGGGACTTCTATTCTTCAAACCACTATGCATTGTGTGTCTCTACTCTTTAAATTTTTTTGCATTAATTTATTTGATTAATGTTAAAGGGAAGAACATGATCTTGCAAATAATATGTAAAAGACACAATTCACCCACCTCTTGTGTATATTTGGTATAATCTGATCCAATAGTTTTGACCACAGATGATGATATTGGCTTATTGGTAGCGATTTCAACAAAATTCCGGATGTAAGAGAGTAGATATGTGTAGAGGAAAAACTAATCCAAAACATAAATGTTTTTTATGATTTCATGGAAACATGTGTTCTTTTTATTATTTTTATTTAGGTGGAAACATCACTTTGTGTAATAATAATAGTGGTAAAACTACATTTTTAGGTGTTTGGATAGATTCTTTGGCAACTTGTAATGTTAGGATTCCATCTCAGGCACATACGTTAGACAACTCATGATATTGTTTCCCTACCACTCTCCTCTATCTATTAGTTGTGAGGTTGATCTACCATATTTTGATCTTTTTCATTATTCCATAAGTTTTCTATTAAAGGAGGGTTTCCGATATATTGTTTAACACCCCCTAGAATCAGTCGATGGAAGAGACTTTCTGGGTTTGGGTTTTCAATGTGGTTGAGGAATATCAATACTGATTTGTAGGTTAGGAGTGAGAACAATCATACTCATAAGGAGATCTGGGGGGATATTCAAGAATATATTGATAAGCTCATGTTGAGGATCCAATAGACATGGGATGATGATATATTTTCTTCCATGATGGTTAAACAATTCCATCTAGATGAGATGTTGTTCGGTGTGGTGGGAGTATACGTGACTAAAATCCTTGAAAACCTAGCATAAAAGGGGTGACAAAAAAATATTTTTTAAGGCATGCCTCTAGGAAATGAATGTGAGAAAAGGAGTCACTCTAACTCTATATGAGGGTTCAAATACCATTTAAAACATGTTGGATTGTAACAAGGCCCTATTTTACTTTAAAAACCTACTAGAGGGGAGTAAGGGTTTCCTTGATCAGACCCTTCAAGAGGAGCATAATCCAGGTTCATGTAGTGTATCTACATGCTTGTTGATGATGTAGATAATGACTGTATAGAGGTCCATCTAGATGGGGAGGAGATAAAGATTGTGGTTTTTTTTTGATGTCATATATAACTCATATACCAGATGTCTTTTTAAGGTTTCTATATTGACATTTTAGATATCATCAATGATCATGTCATGGATGCAATTTTGGATTCAATAAATGGGGACGTCTCTGTAGATCTCTAAGTGCTTCAAAAAAGGTATTGATCTTGAATTCTCATTATCTATAATACATTGGAAAATATCATTCAATGTGCATTTTAAACATATCTTGAAGAATTATTTCTACTTTAGTGAACTTGAGGATAAATAGTATGGTAAAATATTTTGTGATAGAGAAAAAACATGGCTTTGACCATGGGTGATGTAAATAAGGGCAGTGAGGATTTTTTAAGAGATAGTTGGTGAACTAAATTAAAAGACCATGGAATGAAATATGATTATTAAAATTAATATAGAAGTGTCATGTGATAAGCTTAAATAAATCATATTCATTGAGGTTATGAGGGAAAGGAGAATGAAAGAATTGGTTTTTTGATCGTATTATCTGTATTGATTGAAATACAATATCAATAAAATTATGGGATTAAATTAATTAGGTATATTGAATCTTAATTGATATATGATAACCATGTAATTAGTAATGTGTTTGAATCTAATTGGTTCCCAATAAGGGGAGGAAGAATCATTAAATGAAAACTAGGTATGCAACCAAAAAAGCTTCCTATAGTTCACCTTGGTGCTTCAATTTATAAATGAAGTATTCATAAAATTTGGTCCCCTATCATGATGAATAAAATAATGGGATGTGTCTATAATTGAAAAAAACAAATTCCTATCATTTGGTGGGTGCATTTATTTGATTAATTATATGTTATGTTCAATCACTATGCATGTTCTCTCTCTAAAAAAAATTATAAAATGTACTACCTAGAACCTACATAAAATCATTAATAAATTTATTTTGGATGTCCACGACTCAAGAAGTTATCATTGGTAAAACTAGATGAGTCTTAGGAGGCCTGTTTTCAAAAGATATATCTATTTCTGTCCCTTACTATAAGCCATGCAGGCAATTCATTTTAAACTAGTGTGGGAAATCATGGACCAGAAATCCCCTTATGACCTATTTATGATATTAAATTATGGGAATAGATGGAAAAAATGGGTTGAGGTCAAAAATAACACCTCAATACTCACCTGAAACATGATCATAATTTTAGAGGTTATCATGGAGAAGGTTTGGTGGGTCGTGGGAAGAGGTGAGATGCAGTTTTGGAAGGATAACTGGACCTATGAGGCATTGTATTTCCCATGTGGCCTAGTTCTGGTGAACACCTTCTAAGAGTCATATAGTTTATAAAATTTTATTAGGGAAACTCATGATACATAACAATGAAATCAGATTGATATCTTCTACATGATTGATGCCCCTAATAGATATGTCTTCTCCACCTTGAGCTATAGGTTCTTCAATAGAGAGGATTTTTTTGTGAGTTGATACACTAATGTTGGGGGAATGTTGTGTGGTTTAAGAAAATTTAGAGTAAATAAGTTCCATTTAAGATAAAATTTCTAATTTAGAGTATGTGGACCATAGTATTAATGAAATATGATAACAACTATACGTAAGGTATCATGATGGTATCTGGGTGATAATGATGTATATATACATGTCCAAAATACTCATTAAATATTTACATCTATAGAGAGTTAAAAATGGTTATCTGGATGATAGTCAGTAATTTTTCATGTTTATCAGTGATTGGGGAGAACATTATGTGTTTCTAGAGTCATGGTTTATGGGAGATATCTAACCATAGAGGAGACCATCAAAAGACTCACAATATTTTAATTTTCATGTTAGGTCATCTGAGAGATAAGGAATAAAGATAAATATTTAAATACTTACACTTAATTATTCATCAAGGTAAATTTTAAATCCATCATGTATAATCATGGTGCATTATGTCCTAGTAAGTACGACTTTACTTCTTATATACTGAGGATTCCATTGTTGGACCTAAATTTAGGGAACAACAGAATCAAAAAAAGTTGGTGTGGGTGTACTAGAACCCTCCCTTGAGATGATGGAAATTAAACAATGATGATTCAATTATAGAAGTAAATAATAGAGACATTTGGATCTTATAAGATTAATAATTTTCTATCTTATTATAATTTTCCACCTTCTATGGTACTGGTAACTCTTTGTTGGATTAGGTTATATCCTTGATCCGTGGGATACTACTTTGTAGGTCATAGAACCTTTATATCAAGGATGATTAATCAAAATCTATGCTTCTTGTCGATGTTCTACATATAAGGATTAAAACTTCATGAAACATGAACTATTACATTTTTAGGTTTAGTATGTACACAGTTTAGTGTATGGTGGTGGGGAATACCTTGAGAGAAGGAAACTATGCAATTGATGAACTGGGGTTAAAAGGGGTTTTGATATAGGAAAGATAATTATTTTTAGATATGGGGTCTCTTCCAGATGATTTTTAATTAATTTTCATGGGTGATTCTCTCATTCTTCATTATTTTCATATACCTTGATTGTTTTTTGTTTTTTAAGCATTAAAAATCTAATTTTATGTTAGTAAATACTTTTGGAAACAAAAATCAATCTATGTGTTGGAATTCAATAGAAAAACATGTAATGCTAGATTCCTAACTAGGCTCATGAGACTATCAACACATCAAGTGTTAATATAACTCAACATTACATCAATCATTTTATTTCAAACACATTCTTTGTATATTAAATTATTAGATAAATTCATGAATAAAATTCCTTATAAATAATATCATTATTGATTAAAGAAATCATATTTCTTAATATTTCCCTATCATGTAAAATAAATTTAAATACTATTCAATGTATGTTAAAATTTTATATGCTTTAATATATTATAAAATCAATGATAATGATTATGGATATTTAGGGTAAACCTAATTTCCAATGATAAAAATAAAGTGACTGTTTAAATTGAAATTTATTGACTAAATAACAAATAAATAATGTGACTTTTAGTAATATGACTATCAAACATATCATAAATAATATATTGAAATAAAAATAATTCTAAACACAAATAAAATAATAGTAATATATTTTTGGGGAATAGAAATTTTCACCTTCCAAATAAATTTTTTAAATAAATAATTTACATAATAATAGGAAAATTATTTTCTTGGAAAAAAACCTTGTTAACATGTAAATGAAAAAACCTATAAATGATTTTTCATGAAGTTGGTAGATTCCATTGATGTCGATTTCATTAATTATTGATTCTTTTCTCATTAATATAAGAACAGATTTAAATTTCCTTGATTAAAAAATGTTAGTAATATTTAATTTATAATAATTTATAAAAATAAAAGAATGTCATAAAATAATTTTCGTAAAATGTTGTATAGTGTTAAAATTTTTCATTAAAACATGTATAATAAACATAGATTAAGAATAAAAAGTATTTTAGACTCAATATATTTATAACAGAGTATTTCATTCAGAAAAATTCTCAAATTACTTAAATACTAAACTGACTAAAATCATACTATTAATAGAATATTTCATAAAGAACTATATGAGAATAATATTATTGGGTATTACTATATAATGATAAAATTATTTCCATCAATGTATACTTCTAAATAAATAATCTCTATTAAAATTAGATTTTGGAAAAAAACCTTACAAAGATCATAACATCAAATTGATAATTAATCAAATAGAAAATACTTTGTTTCAAATGTAAATACAAATGAAGTAACATTAAAGAAAATAAAATATAATAAAAATTCATTAATAAGAAAAATTTAATATATCCAAGACAATGAAGAAATAATATAACCAAATTTAAATAAATGTAGTCGTGAAATTCCATAGGACTTTGTAAATCTCAATTCAGCCCCCCATGGATAATGTTGTTCAAATTGAAATTTAAAATTCAATGATGTATGAATTATTAATCATATTATTTTTAAATTATACCTTATACACAATGATTATTAAATTTGATGTGTGGCATTAAAAAATAAGTCAATAAATGGAAATATAGATGGAGTTCATTACATTATGTTTCCCATTAGTTGAACATGATTTAAACTCTTATATAATTGATTGAAGAATATGATTAATTTATAGTTGAAATATATTCATATTTAAAATATCATATATGATTCTCTAATACTATTCGAAAACCTGTTCATTAACAATATGTTATTAACACTATTTTTTTTGTTAATTTCCTTTTTCTAACCCAAGGGTTTTGTGGTAATGTTTCATGTTTTTTATAGTATAATGTAACATCATCTCCAAAAAATTACTAATGATATAAATATAATAATGACTCATTATATAAATCTATAGTACCATTATTCAACTTTGTACATATAAAATAAATCACATCACTTTGTAAAGCTGGTAGGTCATATGAACGCATGACCGGTGATATCATTCCTTTATGTGGTGAAATCATATCCTAGTGGATGATATATCAATTCAATGAATCAATATGATTTCACAAATATCATATATAATAATTATTTCTATAATTATTTTTATCACTGTCATTCAGTGATGGAAATAAAATTACCTTAATTTTTTTGGTGGTCGTCCTCTATAAACACGAGCAATGGATTTGATTATATTTTGATGGGGAAGGATGCAGATAAATATTTAAAAAAAATATTATTAAATTCTAGATACTTGTTTTATTATATTTTAATTTTTATTATATAGTCTAATTCATATAAAAATGTTATTAAAGGATGAAACATAATAAATAAAATTTCATTTCCTTATATGGACATACATTGGATATTTTTTTATTATAATAGGGTTGGTATTTTGGAAATAACATAAGTCCTATAATGTTGATGAGTTTTTTTGAAATATTTTGTGATGAGTTCATCATATGTATTTATGGGTGTTAAAAATGAGTTGAGTAATTTTCATTATATAATAGATGAGGAGTTAACTTTCTATAAATACCCAATACTATTCTAGAATGGAATGTGAATATTACTGCATATGACTCCATAATTGATAAATAATATAGGTTATGGAATTTATGGTCAATCCATATCTCCATCAAAAAAACAAAATCTTTTTTTAATCTTATAAATACTTCTCTTATATGTCTACTTACGTTTATCGTTATCTCCTTGTATACATTAACTAGTTTTTTCTGGTTGGTATTGAATCTGTTAGGAATATAAATGAAATGAGATGTATTATTTAATTTCCCAACTAATTAATCTAATTTTGAAATCCAATTTAGTAAATAAAACTTATATATGAGTTCAATATTTATATTAATCTAATTCCATATAACACATATAATCTCATATTAACAAGATTAGATGTAAATAAATTTAACTTCATTTACAACTAATTATCTAGATAAATTAAGTAGCCTTTGTTATATGATTTTAATAATTTGATTTAAAATATTAAATAAATTTTATTAATTTCAATTCATATTTTTGGTGGAATTGAAAGTAATCTTATGTCGTAAATTATGTGAAAAAATGACTTTTCATGTAATCCATTTTTCACAAATATGATGGTCATATATTAACTATACGAAAAATAATAATCATTACATTGATTTAAATTTATATTAATGGGTGTATAATCTAAGTAATCCTTTTAAATAATTACTTATTATTGATAATTTAAATAAATTAAAATTCTAGACCTTTGGGAAATTAAAAACATTTCTAAGAAAAATGTTTTTAAAATCCTAAAAATAAAATTATACAACAATCAGTTATAAATGTTATTAATATTTAAATAATTAAATTATATCAAAATGAGAAATATTTATTTAAAATTTATCATATAATTAAATACATTATGGGGAATTTAATATATGTAATTTATTGAAATGAATTGATAGTTTTAGAGAAATGGGTACTTTTCACTATTTATTGAACCATTTTAGAAAAATTACAAAATTTTAACCAAAAAAAATTTCGATACATTGATTTAATAAGTAATTTTAATTTAATGATATTAAATTTCTTAAATTCCAATATATTATATATTTTAAAACTCCTAGAAAAAAAATTAAAAACATTTTTGAGGAAAACGTATGTTTTTTTATATAATGGTACTAAAATTATTATTATTATTAACAAAACTTCTTTTAATAAATTTTTATTTATTTTAATATATATAATAATATATTTAAAATTTTCATTAATCACATTAATAACCTCCAATTCAATGAATGGGTTATAATGGTCATATTTGAATAATATATTTTGTGGGTCATATAAGCTTTCTATTTCATGTTGTATATGCTTTAATTAGATATTGTTTTAAAACCTGATGTTATTAAATTTAATAATTATTTCATAGTGAATTCATTCTTATATTTCATCAATCTGGCATTATGGTAATTTACAACTCTTGTTTAATTTTGTTAAATCATTGTCATCATGTATATTAAACACATAGGAATTAAATCATCTATTGATACATAAAAACTTGTGCACTACTTAACTACATCATATCACACTAGGTTCATCATAAATAGAAATCCTCTTTGAATTAACATGAATAATACCATTCATCATTACCCTAGAAGGGATATATAAGAATATTTATAATTAATACATATTATGGGTAATCAATGTTGATATTAATGATCAAATAAGTATAACAAGATTATATGGTTATAAAATCCTAATAATAACATTTTAAAACCATACCTAGAATATCTTTGATGATAATCATGATTCAGGAAAATAATAATGCCTGCTCATAAGGCATAAATCGTAATGGAATCAAATAACAGGATCCAAGAGATCATAACATTGTAAGAATACATTAATTTTTGGAATACACATAATCATAAAAATCATATGTGAATGATATTAACCATGAAATTATTAAAAAATAGGATTTGGATATCCCAAATTTTTAACTACATTAGTTTTGGGATTAAATACATTGTACCATATTCCATGAATCAGATCATAACCAATGTAACCTCTTTAGGGTATAAAATATCATCCCATATACAATACTTTGGGATTGATATAACTTCCCATGTACCCAAATTTTGTCATCTTGTAACCTCACATTTACCCTTTGTGTGTATAGGAAAATAATAATTACCAAATTTATTACACATAAAAATTGGTCCAACTTTTCAAATAATGAAAATCATAATTTTGTTTTCAAAAATATCATAAAATATTCCTCATATTGATTCTTGTGCAAAGAAATGTGTTTCAAAAACATTTAATCATAGCATAACGAGAATAAATGGAATTTATACACATCATTTCCTCATAAAAATTAGTCTTCCAGAGATATAATTATGATATTAACAATCGATAATATACTTTTAATATAATACATAAAAAAATGATGTCACTTTAGATGAAAGGTTAATTTTAAAGGTAACTAGGAAGATTTTTTAAAGTAAAATTTCATTTACATCATTGAAATAAATTATTTAAAATTTTAAAAAAATTCAAATATTAAAGAATAAAATTTCATTGATAATGATATTGTTATCATTTAATTTATGAATTAATACATTTAGGGTGTATGATAGTGGAAAATACTATTCATTCTACACACATTAAAATAGTGATATCTAAGTCATTTTTAGAAAAAGTAAAATATAACTAATTCAGAATGTTATATGAATAATACTTCATAAAACATATATATAATATTAAACATGGATAGTAATGAAATTATATCATCAAAGTATAATTATATAAATATTCATTAAATAAACATTCGAAATGATGGATAATGATTAAATGGTTTTTCAACCGAAGATACAAATAAATATGAGGTTCCTTAAAAATATTATTTTGTAATCATGAGTACATAAAGAGATTGACATGAAAAAAAATTAACATCCCCAAATATATATATTTTATGAAATTAAATGAGTTTATTAAGATGTAGATCATAATATTTCATCATTTAAAACATATTCATAACCAACCTTCACAAATATTGAGGTAGTAATAGAAAATGGTTACAACATTGTCAACAATTGAATCATAGTAAAAAGAAAGATGAAAAAATTTATGGATATATATATATATATAACATTATGTATATAATGATAAAATTAATTCTTATATAGTATATATAACACATAGAAGAAACATGTGGTGTATAAGGCTTGTTTCCAATAAAGTAAATAGTGAGACAAAAATATCATACCACATTTGAATCATATGAATCATAAACCCCCAAAAATAATTTTATAAATTGAAATATTACATATCATTAAGAGAAATATAATCACAATATAACATTTCAATGTATTATTATGTAAAACACACAAATTAAACGTGTGTTTAATATGACCTATATCACAATGGAAAAAATGGTAGTAGAAATATCATTCCTATAGACCTTATTCAAATGTTTTATAACAACCTATATAATTATTATATATTTACAACACATATAATACAGAAACACAAACAAATATATACATATATATATATATATATAATTCCACATATCTTTTAAACATAAACATTAAACAATATTTTGTGAACAATTATTTGATAAAAATGATTTTCAAGTAACAAATGCTTATTTTTTCATTATGTTTTGGTTTATTGTTTTCTAATAAATTGATCACATTTCCATGAACAATATAATTTTAACAATTATTTTAATATAATATATATTTACTATAAATTTATTTTTAATAACCCAATAAGGATAGAGTTAAATAAACAATTACATCTTTCATGGAGATGGTATGTCATATTAACGGATGATAACTGTTCCCACATTCTTAATGTATGGAACCACAGAATGTTAAAATATATATCAAATTTACATAATCATTTTTATAACATATATATAATTTTATTCCATAAATATAAACTTATGAAAAAAAATTTAAAAACTAATGTAAATATTAATCACATCACTCTGTGGAGGTGGTAGTCCACCTGTATGCATGAACGATGTTATGCATTTCAAAAAGAAAAGAATAAAACATATATATGTGAATTTATAATTATAAGATTATAAATATTTCATAAATATCACATATATTCATAAAATACATAATTTTATGAATCCATGATATTTTGCTGATGGAAAAAAGAATTATATTAGTTGATGAGGCGATAGTCTTCCAAACACATGATGTATAGTTTCAGTTCCCATTTGATGGAGGATATGGAAATTGGTTAATAATTTAACATAATAAAATAAATGTATATTATGATTAAAGTTATATTATATTTTCATATATCAATATTATATGAATGAGTAATATTAAAATTTTATATGATAACACATGGTTAAGATGAATATCGCTTCTTTGGTGATCCTCTTTTGGGTTTTAACTAAAGCCATTCATATGTGTTTTAAATAATCAAACCATAGACTATCAGATATGGGAAATTATTTCTGGTATTGATTTCATTTGTTAATTCAAAAACTGAAATGTAATTATATTATTATTGGAGAGTATTGGAGATGTCCTAATAATACTGTGAAAATCAACCCACATAAAGACAACATGGAAATTTCCCAATGAATCCAAAATGATGATGTAATTACTAATAAAAATGCTTCTAAATGACTATGTATTATAATTTTTCATATAATAAGGTTTATGTAAGGTAATATAAAATAATTTATATAGGTTTTATTAGAAAATATGCATTTAAATTTTGGTTTGTCTCATTGGTAAACCTATTTTAACCTAAAGTGTGGTAATTAATATTAATTGTTATTAATAATCATTATCGAAAAAATAATTTTAAATAATTAAATAACATTAATTATTATGGTTATAAATATTGAATTAAATATTATAAAATTCAATAAAATTATTTGTAAGTATTTTATTTAAAATTAAACATACTAACATGAAGAAAAACATGTTTAAAAAACATTTTCTATAATCACAAAAGGTTATTATATAAAATTTCAACATAGATATAATTTGAATTACTTATATAGGAGTAATAATAGTATAATTTAACCAATAATACTTTCAACAGAATATTAAAAGTAATATGACTTCTAAATTCTTAATACTAAATGACATTTTCTAATAAAAACAATTTTTCTATTCCTAGAAAAATAAATATTTTCAAAAATATCACAACAATACATTATATATAGTTTTACATTTATATTTAATAAATAAAGATAAATTATATAATAAATTATATTAAAGTGGAATCATATAATTTTTTTATTAATTTACAAAAATAAATGAAATTTATTTTTGAGAAACATTGCATTTCGAATATATATAAATACAATAAAAAGTATTCAGTACTTCATTATTAATATATTTACATATCATTTTACCATTATATATAATATGTATAATATGGTCATTCATATCCATTCCTCTATGTTTAAAATCACAGTTACAATTACCATGATTAAATAAAAATATTAATATTATAGCACTGTTCGTTAAAACATGGTCTTGCGTCTAACACATGGTTTTAAAGAAATAAATTTTATTTCCAAAACTATAGTTTATAAAATATTGTGGTGCGTTATTTTTCTCCCATTAATGTTTAATATTCCCCCCAAAATGACTTCACTTAGGCATAAATAACTATGTATACTTCTTTCTCATCATATTCTTATTTCCATATTTTACATCCATATGTTGATGGTTTTCCCATAAATCCATTACCAGGTGAGTGGTCTCATTTAATAGAAAAATATTATATGATATATATAATCAACCACTTTTTCTTAATATGATATATCATGATCATGATGTGTTAAATTTGAGTTTAGTATAAGGTAGAGATCACATATGTACATCCTCATAGGATATTCATACAGTACATTATGGATATGTGGGAGGTTTGGTAGATGTGTCAAATGATAAAAAAAAATCCCTACTCAATTAATAATATTAAATAGATAAATATAACTAGGGATACAAATTTCTTTCATTTGTAATCTCATAAACTTATTTTGAGAATAAGTTCATTAAATCACATTTTCACTAACATTAACTTCCAAATTACTCTGAAAATTATCAGAATAAATTTTTTATTAACATTGTGATGACCTTATTTTTCTAAATGGATATTAAAATATAATTCATTATATTTCCTATAAAAGGAAAAAATATATTTCTTTTTCCAAATTTACATTATCAATTTGGTTTTTTACAATTATTTTCGAAGAGGGATTCAAAAAGATCCATCTAATAGCTCAATTTAATGATAATAATATAAAAAACATAACTAGATGAATACATTGATACCAATCACCATTCAAATACAAATACAATTACCTTGTTACATATTATATGGATTGAGAGGTTTTTTCAATCTAAATATCTATTAGTGGAGGATATGAATTAATGAAACTAAAAAATATATACAGAGCCTATTTAATTTATTTCTAAAGCATCGAGGTAAACCTCTAATATCGATAAGATACAGTATAATTTGGTACAATGTGATACATTAAAAATTGTATAATGAATATTTTAGAAATATTTCCAAGATATAATTCATATCAAATAATGAGGATGTTTACTAACATTTTATGGTGATCAACAATAACAAATATTGAATTTTTCAACATAGAATATTATGGAGTCTGAATAAAAAATACATGGTTATTATTCCCAATTTCAATTATAGTATGTGTAGTGTTTTTAAATTCAACATTAAATTTTCATATTAGTATTAAATTTATGAAAAAAAATCTGTGAGTTATAAACCTAGGAATATATCTCTTCATTCTACCCCACTATAAATACAATTTCAAATATCGATACATATTTGTCTATTCAGGATCAATAGTGAATAAATAATTGTGTGAATCCTCTAAAAACTCTTTCAAATATAGCATGAATATGATATAAACATAGTTCATCAACCATATCATTACATTCTATTCATTTTTATAGTAAAGTTAAATTTTTAATTTCCTATATAGCCCCACATTTTAATAATACTCCACATTAATATTTACCAAGTTATATGGTTGATTAATCATTTAAAAAATATAGTATTTCTCCAAAAAATCATTATTTCAGGATACAGTATTTTAAGATATAGATATATTCTATATTCTCTAATCCACATCATGAAAAATCTATCATGCATATTTAGATTCAAATTATCAACTACCTTGCACACATTTTATTGGTGTATTGTAATGATTAGCTAATGTAATTAATCATCTCCAACCATATTTTTATATCATGTTAAACTATTTTTTTAATATATACTTTTATTTACTATTATTATTATATTTATAAAACCATTATACATTTAGATAAAACCTCTATATTATTAATTAATGAATTTCCATACTACCCAAATTTTTTGGATTTGGATAATTTTTCTCCTGATCCATCAATTTTCCTAAAGAAATATCTATTGCCGTATTTTTTTAAATACATTAGTTATCTCTATAATAAAACAAATTTTTTTATACAATCAAAAAAATAATTATCAATCGTATGATTTATAAATATTTTTATAGTAACCAAGACAACATGTATGTATTGTATAGGAATTTCACACTTATCATCCCAATGATGTTTGTTCAACCGTTTTGTACTTATCATATATGACATGTTATCCTTTTTACCAATCTATATTTATAATATTATTATGTTTTCCACATAAATATTATGAGAATACATAATCAAAAAATTTCATATAATTCTTAATAGTTATATATAACATTAAAAATATGAAATTATATTTCATCCTCAAATAATACATCATGTTAAATGTATGAGTTATGGATACATTATTCCAGAAAAACGCCTCCAAAAAATTCCTTAATCACATTAAAATATAATCACTTAGAAACCTAAGTTTCTTTTCTACGAAAATTAATTGATGATCAACCATAATCAAATTAACCCATGAAGGTGTCCATGTATCTTTAGTTAATCATACATTAATTATTTTATAGATAAAAAATTAATACAATAGTTATATGTTTAATGATTATTGTTTTTAAAATACTATTGTTAAAATTTATATATAGTATAATTATTGAATTCAAATATAAAAATACATTTAACCATTAACATCAATGATATAGTGAAAATGTATCCCATCTTGGTCTTGTATTTATCCCAAGTTTATAGAATTTAATCCAATAATTACCATCTTAACCATATATAATACAATTAATTCATTGGAAAATTATTTATCTATAACCATCATTTCGACATAGAAAAAATATTCCCCTCTATTTGACAAATTTTTTGAGATATTTATCCCTCTTTATTGACATGTAGAAAGACTAATATTATTTATTTTTATGTTCATTACCACATGAAAATTCATATAATTCAATCCCCCCATTTGTTGAAATCTTAGTATTGTCACCTATGTTTAAATTTTTAATTACATATCATGATAACTTTTATATCATGATATTTTAATATTAATCATTACATTGGATAGTGTACATGTTACAACACATCGATCAGGAATGAACAACTAAATACTAATGTATATATTTTACCATTATAACATAGTTGTTAGAATTGAAGGTATTAACATGGTTAATTTCATAATGAAGATATTATTTACATCGATTGGTTAATTATAAATGAATGTCAAAACATTTTTAAAATAAATCGTAATGTTTTTCTAAAAACCAACTTAAATGTTCAAAAGTGTGTTTTATCCAAAAAAATAAAAAAACACCTTTTTAAGAATATATTAATTATATATATATACACAGACATATATATAATATTTAATCAACTTCTTAGAATTAATCTTATGTGTTTTATAGAAATGATATAAGAACTAATCCAATTTTACATATAAAAAAATTATTTCTCAAAAAAGAAATTTTTACGTCTTTTGATACACACATTTCTTAAATATTAGATTTAATACTTTTATAAACTATATTTGAAAAAGGAAAACATATTTGAAAAAACATATAATGATTTCAAAAAGGTTTATTGGCATAATTTTGAGAATTTTAATGTTTTTATGAATAATGTAAGATATATAATTTTAATTGATTACTAATTTTTCATCTGATTTTTTCATTGTGTTAAATTAACTTTTTGAATGGTTTTAAAGATTAATTATGTAAATTTGATTTTTATCAAGTTTTGGTCATTGTAATAAATTTTAAAATGAATTTGGACATAAAAACATTTAAATCTTATGAAGGTTTTTACATTTACAAATCAATTTCTCATGTTGTGAAGGACATTTATTTTTTGTTAAATTATTCAATTTTGGTGTATGGAAATTTGAAAAATAGATTCAATAATTTGAATAAGATGTTATATATTTTGTAAATTTTCCACTTTTTAGGAAAAATATGAATTTTAAATTTTTTTAATTTTATTACCAATTTTAATAGTAAATCATGTAATTTTAGGTAAAAATAATATATAAATATTTCAAAATTTACATAACACTTGTCCTAGTTTTTTTGGATAAATATTTATCACCCCTATAAATTAAATGTTTTTCTATAAGACCAATTATTTCCATTTGTTTTATAAGATAAAATTTTTAGTACTATATTCAATGAAAAGTATTATTTTTTCAAATTTTGTTTTTGAATAAGAGAAATATTTTTAATGAGAGTTTATATTTGGGATATATTCACCTAAAAAAGAAAAGAAATTAATATCATTTAAATAAACTTAGAAACCTATTTGGTTCATAGATTATTTGTCATAATGCCTATGTCTAATCCCTTCCCACATTCTAGAGGCCATATATTAGGCAAAAACCCCTCCATAGATGTGTTATGGTGTTAATAAAATGAGATATTACAAAAAAGAGGTATCATTTTTAATTATGTATATCTATTTAATAATATCAACCACTAATTTCAAATTTTAATCCACCATGATTAAATAATATCTCTAGTTTATTTAATATAATTAGATGTTATTATGATAATATCGCCACATAAATCAATATTAACTTCCATCAAAAATTAAAAATAATTATTATTCCTTTTAATGACAAGCTACCGCCTCACAAACAGATATAATTTACTTCCATCCCTATATCTCTAGACTAGTATGAATTTTTGAATTAATGTTTTTTATATGATATTAATTAAATATTTATAATTATTAAAAGATAATATAACATTTATGTTATGAAATTTTCAAGCACAATATAATAAATTTTTTTTTCATACATATGTGTGAAATAGAACCACGAAGAAACTATGTGATTCGCGATTCATCACCACCTCAAATAGAATATATATATAAGTATATTTAAAATAATAATATTATATTAATTATATTATGATCATTACTAGATGATGACATATTCATTAACTTATTTTAATAACGTTCATTGAAAAATTGAAACATTACTATTGTGTACATACCACATACCATCCCCGTGATTGAAAAATATTTCATTTATTATTTCCATATTTAAAGGGTATATTTAATAGAATAATTGATATATAATTGTTATTATTATTTCATAAATATTACTCGGGTGATGATGGTATAAGGACCACATTGACTATTGACTTCATAACCAATTCATTTTGGAATCTTGTACCAAATATTATCCAAAATGTACAACATGAACGTATATAATTAAGTAATTATTATAACATGATATAATGCTAATAATAAGTATAAAATTAATAATAAATGTGAAATTAATTTCTAGTAAGAATTTTTTTAACATAATATTATTATTCTAGATGAAAAAAGACATACATGATGAATTAAACTCAAGGTAAGTTACACATTAGGTAAAAGACTATTTTCAATGATTTAGATAGGTATTCTCTTAAATCATTCTCTATGAGGTCCATGTTTTTAAAATGGTATTTATTAATTTAAATATATCGACATGAATGTTTTAAAATTATAATTCATGAGTTTATATCATACATTTCAATGTGGTATGGGACACATTAATTTAAAAATATCTTTTTAAATCTGTAAAATTGTTCTGGAAAATTGATTGATTATTTGAATAAAATAATATGTATTCTTATGAGTGTAAAAGAAAAATTTATATGGATGTTTCTGATTCTTTCTTTGGGATGTGCATCCATCTGTTGGGGTACGCACCATCTTTTTCCACAGATTTCTACATTCCAAAGACTAGTGACATCAGTCAATTTTTCAGGGATGCTTTATCATTGATCAAAACATGATGATGGGATGTTGGTTCATTTTCTAGTGGATTCCTCCACAAAATTTTTCACTGAGTCCGGGTCTCCTCATAGATTAGTATTCTAATCGTGAAACTCTTCTCGGTTACATATCATTGTGGACGTATGTTAATTACACTATATCTTCCAGGACATTCCAAGGGGTCATGTATGGGCATCATCCTTCAATCAATTGAGTATACATGTTGAACATTTCTGGCATGTCTAGAAGTTGATACATTGATGTGTTTGGGGTTCTTCCATTTATGATTGGGCATCTCGAGGGTGGGGAATCCTGAGGTATCCCACATCATTTGAGGGGAATTATATTCCATAGGCATGTCTCTGTTGTTTTCCCCACCTTTCCATGTTTATCAAAGATTATGTTGCATGTTTAATGTCTAGGGGAGATGAATTGGGCTATTTTTAACATGGATGGGAGTTTATTATATAGGTGGATCCCTAGGACGGAGCACTTGATAATTCTTTTAGATGGGAGGACCAAGATGTCTAATAAAGACAAATCATAGGATACTTAGGCAACTATAAAGGGGACACCATAGTATCATATTTGCTAGGATTGAACCTTAGGGAGGTTTCTTACATACCCTGTCCCAAGAAATAGGGATCAAACCCACATAGTTAAAAGGGGCCTTGAATTTGGGTGGTCGTAGAGAACAATGATCTGGAGACTTGTTGGGGATTACATGTGGATATAGGCCTATCGCAAGAGGATTTATCCTGGTTGGATGGATATGGAGTGTGTGGGGATTATGTGTGGTCAGCTTCTCTATTGTTTCAAGGAGAAATAATGATGTGGGTGTCATGATCTCACAATGATATGGAAGCATGGGTAAGATTCATCATTGATATTGATGGTTCAGAGAAGTGTATGCAGAATGATATGGAACTAACATGAATATGATAGTGATGTTGGTATTGAACTTATAGGGTCACTACAGGAAAACCACCTATCAGCGGTGGGTTTTTTATATAGCGGCGGTTTAAACCGCCACTAAACTGGGCGTCGGCAATCTATTAGCGGCGGTTTTATGCATTTCGCGGTGGTCAAAGAAAAGCGTTGTAGTACCTCATTTCATTGCGGTTTTTGGTAAATTTAGTGGTGGTTTTAGGAGCTATTTAATTAGAGGCGGCTATAATCGCCATGAAATTCAGGCGTGTCATGCGCCTGCTTAGCGGCGGTTAAAACCGCCGCTAATTACGACGTGATTTTGCGGCAGTTTTAACCGCCGCTAAGTGTATTACGATTACATTTAGTGGCGGTTTAACCCACCGCTAAATGTATAAGTGGTAAAACATTAGCGGCAGTTAAAACCGCCGTGAAATGCTGACCCGAAAAAAAATAACATTTCTGCTTATTCTACACCACTGCCTTGAAAAACAAACCAAACAAGAAACCATATATCATGCCAAAAATTCTCAATAGGAAGGAATTCATCATATGTTTCCACTAATAGAAGTATTCCCCCAAGCTTAAAAATATTTCATAGGCCAATTTCTACCTCACCATGGGCTAGATAAATAGTTTTGGTTCCTAGAAACCATCAACGAATCAACTCACTATGGAATTATGGTTTATGGTACATGATAAACAAAAAAATATATGTCTCCTCGTAATGATGAATAGCATGCACAACTATCAAAGAAGAGAAGGTTTGGTGTTACACCCAACATGGTTAACATCACTACCAACCCATATACTAAAAACATTCATGGTTTTAATCACACCCAACACAACTATCAAAGAAGAGAATGTTTGGTGTTACACCCAACATATATACATGAAGATAACAATGGTTAACATTACAGCCAACCCATATAATAAATAATAACAATAGTTGGAATTACATTCAACCCATGTAACTAACAAGAAAACTTGTTTTAATTGCACCCAACCCATATATGAAGTCATAAGAATATTTGTAATTAATCTCAATGTAGGTAAAACCCAAGATAAATTGTCAGAATCATGTATAACCTACATAACCACAAAAATTTGGTTGGAATCACACCCAACCCATATACCAATAATAATGATAGTTGGCATCTTATACAACTTATTATAAAGTGTTCAACATGGTTAGAAATAGCGAACCTATATAGAATGCCAAATAAGTGGTTAACATTATGCCAAACCTAATTATAAAAATAGAAATATCATTGGAATTAAACCCAACTAAAGAACCAAGTAATAACAAGAATTTAATTGCACCCAACCAAAAATATACATCATTTTACTCAATTCACTCTTACTTGGATAAGATCTCAACTATCAATTATGTTGTATATAATTCACCATCATTGAAGAATTTCTTTAAATAACTTTTAATATATTATCACTTCACATTAATACATACCCCTCTTAGTTATCATTCCATGTTCTACCACCAATTTCAATTTAATTCATGGATGTACATGATTAATAATTATAAACCAGAGGACCTTACACAGCCCGAACAAACCATTCCTGAATCTCATCTATGAGGAAATATAATTTTGTTCCATCCTGATCCATTGTTACCTTCCCTTCTACACTTGTGCATCAAACAACACATAAAACATATATATAATAAGGAGAAAATTTATGCACCACCTACGCAATATTCCTAAACAACATTTCATTTAATGTTGATGAAAAAGTTGATCCAATTCAATAAAAATACCTAAAGCATACAAAATACCTAAAATTATAGATTTAGAATGAAACACAAGATAACATCAAATGAAAAAAGAGATTGGGGGTCACATGGATTTATACTTATATTTTAGAGATGATCAAAATTGAAAATATTTGATTCCATAAATGATTAAAGTGTATGGATCAAAATGATCCAAAGAAGAGAGGGGAAGGATCACTATTAGTCTTTTTTCCTATAAGGAGGAGGAATGAGGATTAAATGGGTTGATGTTCAGTTAGAATAAGAACCATTAAAACATACTTGTTATAAAATACTTTGTGTCGATGATTGACATTATGGTTCCAGGAAATAAGGTCTCTCCAGTCTACCACATAAGAAGACATTTGAGAAATAGAGGACATATTTAAAGAGAATAGAGAATATAATAGAAGATATGTAACCATTAAGAGATAATTGGTTGTGCTAATCAAACAAAATAAGTGCATAACATGGAAAACATTACATGGACCACATGATCCATTCTTGGTCACGAAAATCACATAACCCATAAAACATCTTTTTATCACATGATTTTTCTTAATACATATAATCATGTTACCATGTGAAGGTCACATGAATCACGTAAGGATTATTTGATCATAAAAAAATCCTCAAGAGACAACTGAATCACATAAGATAGACTAATGGCCATGGGTGTGCATCAAAGTTCAAATAAATTACCATTGATTAGTTCATGGATTGAATAAGTGAGATATTTAGACAAGGTGATCACACAAAGAGGTCAAGTGACATGATCACATGATTAGGTCTCTTGTATGGTATTTTTGATGAGGTCATGAAAAGATGTCTTGCAAAACAATCGCATGAGAGAGGAGGTTTTGAGAGTTATGGAGCTTCATGTCACCGGTCAAATGGCCAGCCTCTCACCCCCTATTTATAGGGAACCTCAAGGAATATGAATGGACTTATAGAATACCAAAAAATGTTTTGAATTCCAACCAGATAAATCATAATAGACCCATGAAGTCATTTCCTACCTCATAACTGTGGCCTTGTTCCTTCAAACATCACTTTTGTAGGGGGGGCATTTTTTGACGCTAGCCAAATGAGCATTGTATATTTTAGGAACAAAGAAATACCCAAATCATAGGTATTAATATATACCCAAAGGATAGAAAATTCTAGCATTTATACATATAGATTAATCACCTAGGTCACTAGGACCATGTGAACTTCAATGAGGCTCATGATCACATGTCCCTAGGAACATCATGCAGAGGGGTTATGCAATTCATGTGATCTGTTCCTGATTATGTGAAGCCCCATCAAATAGCACAATTAATCATGTATAACCCCTCTGGTTATTCTTTTTTATCATATGACTGGTCATCTAACAATATCCAAATATGTTCATAAAATAAAAGTTAGAAAAGAGGGAAGCTTCATGGGAAGGGAGTTGCATTGGTTTTCACGTGATGTCATAGGGAGTGACCCAGATGGATCGGCATCCGTCGCAGAACTATAAGAAATAGTATACCGCTTCCTCCTAGGCAATCCTGTCAGTAAATAAAATAAAATTAAGTTCAAAATATATATTTAAAAAAAATTATGCAGAAAAACGAATTATAAATAATAATAGATGCCCAGTACTAAAAAACAAAATATATATAACAATGATAATGAATGACTTTAGAAATGAAACAAGTGGTTGCTGCATGATTGAATAATTGTACATACAATCATTTTCCCCTTCAATCATGTCAGTTTCCTGCTCCATTTCTTCATCCACTTCATTCATCCTTGCAAGACTAAGATTTGCAATATCATGATGGACCAATAATTCTGCTTCCTGTTGTTGATGACATTAAATTTCAGAGGTCAAAACTTCCACTTCATCACCCATATCATACAAATATCTTTGAATTACGTGAGTAACTACACTCCACCCTTCATCCACAACATCATTCACATAATATACCATTTTTTCATGCAATGCTATGATATATGGATCATGAATTTCATGATCACCAACATCCATCAAGCGAGAGAAGTTGACAGAAGTAAATTGCAATGAATCTCTTTTAACACCTCAGATAATATCGACCCATTTGCATTTGAATGAAACAACAAAAAAATGTCCATGGTAGTTTAATTCAATAATATCATGCATCTTTCCATAGTACCCCACTTCAGAAAATGTAAATATACCACTATTCTGTGTTTTCAATCCCACATCTCGATCAACTGTACGAAATCTAAAGCCATTCACATTATAAGCGTCGAACTTTCTAACATGCTTTATAGGGCCTCTAGCAAGAAACGTCAAATATTCTGACAAGTCTGCTCGAGTATCAGTTTTCATGATCTGAAAAACGAAATATAATTTAATATATTTACAAATTGTATGTGACAAACTAATATTCTTATTTATTGCAATATTTATGAACTTACCCGTCATGCAAACCATTCTACAATCTCTTTATTCACAGTTTTCGTTATATATTTATCATTTTGTGTTCGGACTCTCATTCATCTCTTTGTTTGTATCCTCAACTCTTCAATAAATGGATCTGCAATTTCTCTATTCAGTAGCACATATCTATGTGCCTGTAATAATTCCAATTCTGTCAGTGTCACATTTGAGATCCTTCCAACTGATTGGCCAATAGCAGGAAATATTTTTGATTTCTGATGCATTTGACATTGAGTTGATGTGTCGTAAACATGTCCAACTCGATTAAATATTGTCTCAATATCATCTAAATACCTGGAACAAAAGTTAAGACATTCCTCGGCCAAATAGCCTTCAGCAATAGAGCCTTCTAGTTGAGCTTTATTTCTCATGTATGATTTAAATGCCCAAGATATCTATGAAATAAAATAATAATATTATGCATTTATTTAAATGTCAAAAATTGTTTACTCAACGAGAAAACATATAAATAAAATACCTCTAAATTGGATACATCCATCGATAATGAACTGGGCCTCCTAATTTATCTTCTTCACCCAAATGCATAGTTAAATGCATCACAATAGTAAAAAATGATGGAGGAAAGATCATCTCCATTACACAAAGAGTCAATACAATCCTCTCCTGGAGGTTGTCAAGGTGAAATGGATGTACAACATTCTCACATAATTGCCTGAAAAATGTGCAGAAATGGAGTACAACAGCAGTAAATTTTTCAGGTAATAATGTACGCAATGCCAATGGTAGTAACTACTATAACAAAATATGTGAATCGTGACTTTTCAATCCATGTAACATACGATTCTTCAAGTAAACACACCTCTAGATGTTACTCGAATACCCATCAGATACCTTCACATTCTTTAAAATTTGAAGGAATGTATCTTTATCCCTATTTTTCATTGCGAAAATGGCCGGAGCATACTTTTTATTCTCATCTGTCCAGAGATCTCGTTTTAGGTTCTATACTTGTAAGTCTTTGCGAGCATTAAGATGATCCTTCGACATTCCATGCTCATTAAGTAATGTGAGAAACAAATTATCACAAACATTCTTCTCAATATGCATCACATCAATATTGTGGCGTAACAAATTAAATTCCCAATACGAATGTTTAAAGAATATACTTTTTTTTCTTCCATTGTTGCGTTCTGATTTCACTTGATGAGGCACTTCAGACCCATTTTCCGCTATCATTCAAATGATGAACCTTCCCAAATTTTGTTTCAACATTTTCAAGATGTGTCAATATTTCAGAACCAGTTAACAAGTTAGGAGGTGGTCTACGATCAATGAAACCATTAAATTTTTTATTTGTTCAGCCGAAATCTATGAGATGCATCGAGAAATATTAGATGGCATAAGAAGCACCATTTTCTACTGTGAAGTAACCGTTTGGTCTCAAAATCAAAGTTACAAACAGGAAAAGACAAACCCGTATAATTGTTCCAACCAGATTAATTCCCATGCCCAGGGAAGTCACTAATGGTCCACAGTAAAGTAGCATGCATTTTAAACATTGTTTTATAAGAAACATCAAATGTCTCAACACCTTTACTACATAACTCCTGCAGTTATTCAATCAAATGCTGCAAGTATACATCAATATCATTTCCAGGGATTTTTTTCCAGGAATAATCAATGAAATGGTAAACGATGATTGTTGCATACACATCCACGGAGGCAGATTATAGGGGATCAAAACAACTAGCCAAATTATATAACGTGTACTCAAAGTCCCAAATGGGTTGAATCCATCGGCAGCCAATCCGAATCGAATATTCCTTGGATCAGCTGAGAAATATGGATGTAATGAATCAAATGTCTTCCATGATTGGGAATATCGTGGATGTCTCATTAACCCATCATTGTTATTATCTACCGAATGTCACTTCTTGTGTTCAGCGGTTTTTGATGACATGAACAATCATTGCAATCACGGCTTCAAAGGAAATTAACATAAAACCTTTGCAGGTGTGTTAATTTTCTTCTTCTTCATGAAATTATGTTCAGTCAGACTTCCAACATCACCATTTTACTTGCATCTAGAAGAAGAACATTTCTTGAAATTATGTCTACTTGAATACTCTCCCCAATAAAGAAAACAATCGTTGGGACACGCATGTATTTTTATATAATTCAGACCAAGCTTGTTAACAACTTTTTTCATATCATAAAAAGATTATGGGATTTTTTCTTCAGTAAATGTATCACGAATCAATTCTAATATCATGGACATTTCCATATTTGTAATTCCACATAGACATTTGATATGGTATAACTTCAGTAGAAATGAAAGATTTGAATATTTCAAACAACCACTATACAACTCTTGATTTCCATCATCAACTAAATCATGAAACACATTTTTCCCAGTGATGTTTTAAGTTACATTTGGCTCTATAGAATCAAGAGGATAATCCAATGAAATGTTCCAATCTTGATCTACTTGTGTTACAGTCTCAGAAACATCACTTGTCATGTTGCAATTTGTAGCACCCTCTTCTTGTTGTTCTGATATGTTTTGATGCTGATTGTGGTGTCTTGCATTGCCGAATGCATCATTTATGAGGTTTTTCATTTCATTTTCTATTGTCGATGAACTTGGGACCTCATTCTGTGGATTAACATCAGTGCTCAATCTTTCTGTATTGTTCGATTCTCCATGCCAATTCCAACACAAATATTGTTCAGGGAATTGCTTCAGTATTAAATTTTCATAAACTTCATCTTTCTTCAACCATGTGCTAAATTTAAATTTAGGACATGGACGTCTTATTATCCCTTCAACGGATCGATTAGAAATCACAAAATCTAAAAACTCATTCAAACCCGTAACATACTAAGGTGTGTTCCTCGGAAATGTGATCCAAATTTTATCCATGTATATCACAATGTGCCTACACAAAATATACGATAGTGTAAGATTGTAAAATAATAATATAATAAAGATAACCCATTGATCATAAAGTATGCATAATATAATAAAGATGATTCATTGATGACATTTACAACTTACTGAGCATACCCAGACAAACCAAAAAAGTTTGGTCCCTATGAGATAGCGTGAACACCTCATTGAGGAGCAGTAAGAATATCAGGTTACACAATTTTCATAACACTGTCAATCACACATTTATGTTGCCTCAAACAATTTTTATCCCCCCTACATTAATGAGATACATTGGTCCAGTTAGATTACTTCCACACCCTCACAAAAAATAATACAACTTTCCTGAACATCTCATATACTCACATGCTTGGTTATTTCAATTAAATGTATTATTTTATTTTCCATATCTAGAAATGGGATACCAGTCGGTATTTATAACATCCATCCAAAATCACTAATATAGTGGGGAGTTTTTAAGATCCTATTACTGATCTATCATGTTTTTTTATCCTCTTCATGGTTTTCCTTTATTCCATTGTCTGTAAAGGACTAGGAAAGAATTGGTAAGATACCTAAAATGGTGAAGTCATATATTTGTTGTACTTTTATCTTTAACCAGATTTTTTACATGATTCAAAAGTCTTTCACACTGTATAACTAGGTTACACATTGTGTAACTATTACTAGATACAAGTCATGAAAGGGTATTCATGCTGTGAAAGTTTACACCTCTGGAAGAGTGGTTTCACATCGTAAATTTTAAAATAATGGATTTTTAATTCGAGGTGAAGGATTTGTCAACATACTAGAACACCATGAGTTATCCAGTAGGTAATAGTATTACACATCATCAAATGGCCCTCGTGTAGTTTTTAAAATAGGGGAGTGGCTATTTTGGTTTCAGTTCTTTTCTCCAGGCCCTTAGATCCCTACCTAGAGATCTTCTCAGGTTATTTTGGGAGACCATGCTCCATCTAGATTGATCCATTCAACATTGGATATTTTATTATAGTTGTGTCCCATCTCTCTGGGTAGGAAATATTTATGATTCTTCATTTCTCTTGATAATGGTGGCACCCTAGGGTAACATTATCTCATCTGGTGGCCTAAATTTTTGAATCTTTGTGTATTCTTCTAGATCCTTTGGGAGATCTCATTATGGAGGCCATTCCTTGGTTAGTTGTGGTGCGGTAGATGTCTTTTCTTGAGGTATTTGGTGTTATCCCTTTCCACCAACCCCTTCTTTTCTAATTTATATCAATATTAATGTTTTCATTATATTCTAGGGCATTCGTTTTCATCATTGGGTTTTCATTGATGGTAGATCCCATTACGGGAATGTGTGACTTGAGCATTGAGGTAGGTGGTTCCATCTCTAGCCTATGAAAATTAGCCTAATTTCTCTTAATTTATAATTTGATATATCAAATTGGAATGACTATTTTCATTTGTTTAAGAAGGGGTTTTTGAGAGAAATGTTTTTCCATGATTTTTGATAAATGAAAATGAAATGGGTACTTTTAAAATATTGAAATTGATTTGTGAAAATGAGCACTTAGGTTACCTTGGGTACTTAGGTGGAAGGTTTATCTTGAGTCCATCGTCCATTTTTTTGATTATTATGAGGTTTTCTCATGGGTATTTCCTTGGTTTCCTAGTCCCATTGTTCTAGGGGACAACTATTAGCATTTTCGGGGGGTTTACACATGGGGTATTCCTCTTATTCCTAGGCATGCGTTATAGGAATTGGATTGTGACCATGATTTATAATGGTATAAGTATTCTTCTCATCTAAACAATAGTGTTCCTTGGTACATATGCCTCTACCACTTATTTTATTTTGTAATGATTGGATTTCTGAGTTATAATTGATATACATTTTGTACCTACTTTTGTTTAGAACTAGGAAAAAGGGAAATGTTTACCCATGTTTTCTATAATGTTTCACTACTTCTTATCATTCCATGTTATATTTAAAACATGAATACATGAATAGTTATATAGAGGCTTGATATGGAACACCTGGGTGGGATCCTATGGAGGCTGTCAGCTCACACCTTGTGCACCTCCTTAGGGGTACGTAGACATTTGTATGTATTCCGATACTGGGAAGGGAAAGGCGCTGAAGTGAGGTGGTGAGGTTTGTGTTAGATGGTTTTGGGTAGCTGGTGGTGAGATGCAGGGAGTTCATCCACACCATCTCATGGAGTAGTTTTTGGTTTTAGTCCATGTAGTTAGGCTTGTTTTCAAAACGTTGACTACTTTTTTAATTGTTCTTTTCTACTGTCTTTTGACTATTGTGGTATATATATTCATTTAGTATTCCACATTCCTTTTTATTTTGTGTATAAATATATGCAATTTGTTTGATCATGTTGGGATAAATGTTTCCCTTTTTTGTGTTTTTTGATATATTGGTGCTTGCCTCCAACCCACAAGGATCAGGAATAACCTTCGGGTATGTAAAAAAATGGGTCAGTTACCAGGTTTGAGGGTTACCCAGGTCAATTCAATACACAACCTCAATGGCAACTCTTCCTAGAATTAAATTAAAGATGAGAGTGACCCCCATATCCAACCTCCTACAGGCCCCGGGTTGATGACTAGAATAGGGGTATAAAAAATAAAGATGATAGAAATTACCATCATATGTACCAATAATAAAAAAAATAACATTGAACAACATCATAATATATATATATATATATTTAAATCAACAATAATACATTAAAGAATGAATACGTAAAAAAATAAAAACCCCAAGATAAAAATACCAAATAAATCTCCATGGTATTGATTTCAAAACAAACACCAAGCACAAAGATAGTACGACCCAACATAGTCAAAAAAATATCCTAGGAATCTGGATGTTTTTATATATATGGGGTTTATCATTGTATGTATCCTTAGTATGTTTATACACAATACCTCCAATGAAAATGTTAAAGGAGTATAATAACACATCATTGAACAAACAATATAACTAATAAGCACCTAGTAGGTCAACTATTGAAAATACTCACCAAGACTCGATTACTAAATATCATAATCATGCATAGTAAAATAATATCAGATGAATATGACACAAAGGCACCCTAAAACCAATTTCTAATTTTTTTCACTATCGCACCCTAATATCAAATGTCATATTCTCCCAATATCTTTAACATTTATTCCATATAATACTATATCTCATATTACAACCATACCACAAACCTTATCCATAACATCATCATTAGCCAATAACCTCTATCACATATCACATATCATCAACACTTCTCAAAACACGTACTGTTGGGAATCAAAATCATGAAGGACATTAACCTAATTCCCTCCACCTACCATGCACAGCCTCTAATATATATCCTTACATCTACACCACTATAGCCTATCCCATAAATACCACTTATAGTCCACTATTTTACTTACGTCATATCATTATCTCAATACACCATAGGGACTTATAGTGCACCTAGTTTATAATCATCATCAATGACTCAAAGGGTTTTCTAATACGTAATGTACATTCACATAAATATCCATTAGGGTCTTCTATTTCACTATATACTTTAGAAATATGATCTTACCCACCTCAATACATCAAAGATAATTCTAAAACTATAAGGGAGAGTTGGGATGGGGGAGTAGGAATGCATCCATTCCCTCACCAACCTGAATGTTAGGGGAAACAACCTAGTACCCATAGCTTGTTGGGATTCGAGAAGGGTATCTAACTCAAGTGGGAAGTATTCAAAAACCAATAATAATAATATTTAAGTATATTTATAGACACACACAATACCAACATAAGACATAAATAAAAAATAGAACTTCTATAGCTAGTAAAAATCACCGCACTACTACTACCTCACATTACCATCACTGCCAACTATAACACAATGACCATCCCCACGACTTATACAAAGATCCACAATAAAGATGAATAATTTACCATCATACATCATCATTTATCCCATTTATATATTCATTTCACCAACCATATTACATTATTTATATTTTATATTAATCATATTTAATGACAAACCATGCAGCCATCACCCATATTTTTCCCAACTATTAACCATTAATTAAATGGAATATTTTTTTTATTATTTACCCATGATATTTTTTAATTCCATCAAACCCCATGTCATGATCATGATTAAAAACTATATTCCATTCCATAAGGAAAACACTAAACATTCATTTTTCAAAAAACCAAGTCATGTCCAATAACAACCCACTCATTCCCTCTTTTCAACCATGTAATGGATGAAATATCCACACTACACAATCCATAATATCAATTTTATTCCATAATACCACCCATTTAATCTTTTCAACTATGCTCCCTTGTACTCTAGGATTTATATAACTATTCAAAATTAACCTATTGTGTCATAAATCATTGAATCCATGTTCAAACCTCCAATGAAATGATCACATGCCAATCATTATCAATATTATCACCATGCATGAAGTCTATAAAAAATTTTCTATGCTTCAAACCTAGTTAAATGGATACATACCTAGAAAAGACAGGTCACCGGAGATGGAGGTCGCAGGGTCGCCGGAGACGGAGGTCATAGGGTCGCCGGAGGTCGCGGGTCTCCGGACAGTTGGGGGTCGCCAGACGGTTGGGGGTCGAGGGTTGCGGGTCACCAGGGGATTAGGGGAAGAAGGGAGGGAGTGGAGGTTTTTTGGAACGATCTGGGTGGGGGAAGAAGGGTCGGAATTGTTAAAATTAATTTCCGGTTTCGCAGCGGTTTATTAAAAACTGTCGCGAAACCTTTCGGAAAAAACGTTTAGTGGCGGTTTTGTGAACCACCGCCCGAAAACCGCCGCTAATCCCAGTTTTTTCTGTAGTGGATATTCCGATATATCCCTGTGGTGGAGAATAAAAGTCCAAATAGTGTGGTGGGATGGTGGGTTCCTTAGGAGGTGACCCGCGAGAATGGATGCATGGATGGAACCCAGAGAAAGTGGAACCTCCGGGTTGGTGCATGCCCTTCCTAAAATAAAAAGGCTAAATTGAAATACCAATATGATACATGAATGACGGGATTGAACCTCAAGGAGGATTCCTACGTATCCCATGTATTAGGGAATAAAAGTCTACATATTATTGGATGGGTAATCGAATTGGTTTGTGCATAGAGGATAGTGACCTGGCGACATACTGGGGGAATTAGTGTGGTTAGTTCACCAATGGTTTCCCTAATGCCACTAGGACGGGCCACATTTGTGGGACCAAATAGAATGGAAAATGATGTTTCCCAGTGTTTAGGGATGATATTTAGTGATGATTCCTATGTACCATGTCTAGTAGACAATGATCAACCCCATGTAGTCTGATGGAATTGGGGACTACTATAGCATACCATCAGTTGGGGACTACAACAACTTATCATCATCTAGGGACAACAACAGGGTTATAGTTTGTTGCATACTATAATAGATTACTATCAGTTGAGGTTGAACCTCAAGGATGCTTCCTACATACCGGGTCTAGGTGATAGTGATCAAAACCCACATATTTCAAATGAATACAATTTAACATCATGCGAGATGAAAAGGGTGTATACTGTTTAACATCAAGTAGGACGAGGGTGAACTAACATGAATTGGTCGGGACTAATGGTTGTTTCACTTGAACATCAGGGAGGATTCCTACATACATTACTTGCAATGGTCAAGGATCAAAGTCCATGTTGTTTGGAAGGGGTGTGTTGCTTACACACAATGGCATCACAGAACGAATGTCAAGGTCGGTGCTTTCTCTAAGCCCATGTGAGTCAAGATCAGTGTGAGAAAGAAGAGGCAGCAAAGACCTAACAATAACATCTCCAATGGTGTGTCTATGAGGAATTAAGTAGGGGTTATGCATGACTAGAATCCCAAAGAGTAAGTAGTGGCTTATGCTTAATTAGAGGGCTATGGAGATGTAGATTCGGACATACTCTAAGATAGAGGCCCGATGGAGAGAAATATGAGATGGATAGGGTTAGAAAATGAAGGTACTAGTGGACATCTCTCATCTAATCTTTTGGCAGGGAATAATAGAGGAGGAGTATGATACTACCTCTCCCAAAACATTCTAGGGTCTTACACCAGGATGCTTTACCTTCCCCACCAACAGACGCCACTCCAGTTGTAAGAACTCAGAACTTCCTTAGAGTTTTTTTCTTTCCAAGTAGCTTTTGAGAAAAAGAGGAGAATATGGAGATTTAAGGAGTAAAAGACATGTACATTTGAGTACATTTTGTGTTCCCGATTTCCACGGGGGACCATGAGTTACCTATGTAACACATGAGTACATGGTCGTATGGGGTGACCTGGAGACTGCCTAATGCCGAGACCATTTAAGGCATGTACATACCATGTAATTTTAAAGAACACACCATGTACTTTTATTTTTAACTACTATATCAGACCGATGTCATGTCTATTCAATAGAAACCTCTTCATCTAGGTTAGTCGCATCCAATAGAGACGAATACAGAAAAATTTTCTTATGGGCCTCTGACTCATCGTGCATTCTCTGAATTGAACTTCGTCAGTTACGTTGGAATTTCATTTTTTAGTTCTTACTTATTGTAGATCCTCATCCCTTTTTCTCAATTATATCATGATATAATATTGGGTGAGTGTTTTATATGGTTTTAAAGATCTATGACGTTCTTGGTTGTATCAAAGGTTGGGATTCAACTATATTGATTGTATAATATCGAGGTAAGTGGTTTGTGGCTTTCAGTAGTTGATCATTGAATATTATATGAAAACTTTCCTAATACCATAGAATGGGGTATTTCATGTTTTTTGTATTTTATCCCTCTTAATAATTTTTATGCCTTATGTGCTTGGGTAGAGATTTTTTTATTCCGAATCAGGTTATTTTCTATGCTATGGAAGTTTTTTCCATGATTGTTTTGTTATTGTCCGTTTGGTCTACCTTTTCATGTTAGTATCCTTACATCCCATTCCTAGTTTTTTAATGATGGAGTGATTTATCTGATGATGTTATATGCTTATATATTTCTATCCAAGTAATTATTGAAGGATGATAGCCATGTAGTTCTTACGGTTTACATTGGCTTTTGAATATCATTGTGCATTATTGACTTACACAGTTATATGGGAACCCGGTGTATTAGACCATAGGTGGAATGGATACTGAGGGCTTCCCCAGAGTGTCTATTTACTTTGACATTGTAAGACCATTGGGTGGATTTATGTTGATTGATCCCTCAGAGTGTATGCAGTTCCCTATTGCAAGACCACATGGTGAATTGGATGTTGAGTCCTTCCTCAGAGTGTCTATAGATTACCAATAATAAACCACAGGGGGAATGGAAAGTGATTTAATTCTCATAGACTTTGAACAAGAGGGGATGGAATATGAGTACTTCCTAGAGGGTTTCATGTGATAGTTTGGTTGAACTAAAGTGGTTAGTCTATGATTACTTCCTAGAGGTTTTCTTGTGTTTTATTATCTTTTTACATGATATATGTAAATGAATTGAACTAAAACTATTGTATAGTGTTTTTTATGTACTTCCTTTTTCACTGCTTCATTTTTCTTGTCTCCTTCCATATATATTCATTGACTATTAAGAAAAAATATTTTGTTGGTTAGCTGCTGTGATTCATCTCACACCCTATTTCGTTAAATCTTTTGGGCCCAAGTAGATTATATTTCTATAGGTATATATAAGGGAAAAATCCCATCTACGTCAGGTACTTGAGCGTTGTGGATATGCAGAGCATGGGAAAATGATGATGCTTGTGATGCTGCTGGAGTTTATTTGATTTCTCTGTACAATGGTTTACTAATGTATTCTAGTATTTTGACATCTTTGGCTGATTTCCTAGATATTTTTATCATGCATCACTCATATATGATCTCCATTTGTTTATTACTTTTAATCTTCCAATGTTTACTTATTTCATGTTATTACTTCTTCCTCTATTGTTATCTATTTATTTTTGCTACTTTACTCTGCTAATGAGGGAATAGTTTCCCCACTATCCCACCCAAGTCCCTCGCTGCTAGTCGGTAGCCTCTAGTATTTGAGGAATTGTGCTTGAGGCTATGTGACCAACCGGGTATGGGGCACCTATGGGCAGCACCCGGAACCGAGACGTTACAAGGTGGTATCATAGGAATTATTTTCATATTGACACATTATTTGGATCCTATGTCCACATATAGGAAATAATTTGTACTTGGTAATAAGCAATCCACAGGATTTGCAAACCTATGTATAGGGAAAATACAATTTACCTCATATGTTGTGATTTTTCTAGTTTTTCAATTATTGCAATTGATTTCATTTCACCATTAGGTGATTCACATATATTGTGTTGTTAATAGTGAAAATACATAGGTTATATTTCTTTTTCAACCTAGATTGATGGGTGTATTCCATATCATGCATCATATAGGCACTCACTAGTGATCCCATGGCATGAATTCTTTTAATGACATTTAGGGTGCATTACTAATTGCAAGTTGTTTAGATAGATTGTGTGCTAGATATCCATGTTTTTTTTGAAAATTTACTTTTAGAATACCTTCTATTTTATAGGGTATTATATCAGGTAATGGTTCATTTTAATGAATGCCAATAATTGGTTCTTTAGGTGTTATGGGCCATAAAAATTGGAATCTAGTGGATCATTGTAATGTTATTCTTGTTTATGACATGTATTTGATGCCAAAATTTGATTCACGGGGAGTATGGGACTCCATGGATCAGAATTTGACACTTTATTGTTTGTTTCAGCATTATTCTAGGTTTTGTATTAGTTTATAAGGATCACTTTTTTAGAAAAACCCAGAATACACAGTGTGAAATGATTAATACATTCCATGTGTCCTTCTATTCGATAAGTAACTGGTTTTCTTAATTAAATTACGTGTACTATATGTACAGGTCATGTAGTCTCTAACTGTGATACTACCTGTGTGGTATAAGACAAGAGGATGTGAAATTTTTGTGGGACGTACCATGAACCCTATGTGCACATTGTGTCTTAGGATTCATGTGTCTGTCCATTTGACTAATGACACAGGTGGGTTATGGGTAGTTAATACTTGTAGTGTTTGGAAAAACACACCATGTAGAGTCGGTTGTGTAATCAGTCATGTGACTGACAACATGGGTTAGTGATGTTCTTTCTAGTACACACCATGTCATGCATGAACGCACTGTGTAGTCTTGTTCTAGGAGAACTGTGTGGGTTAGTCACATAAAATTACTCAGGTAGGCGAAAAATATTCATGTACATGTTTTGTCTTAGGAGGAAGCAATGTGCATATGAGGTGTTACACAACTAGGGTTTGTAGTAATACATGTCCATGTGAAATCTTAAGGGAACTTTCCTTGTATGAGTTGTACATGCCCCGTATTTCCCTTTAATAAATCATGAATGCTTTCTTTATCATGTTCCCTTCTTCCAGATCGATGCTTCAGTCCTTGTTAATATTGATCTATGGTGTTCGTTTGACCTGGAAAAGTCATTCTGCTGATACATCTTCTGGTTTTATGCATGTTACATGGTGGTGACTAGAAACTTAACATTACAGATCAGGAACTGCCCGAAGATCCTCCAGTCAAGCTCATCTTGGAACCAGCCGTTATTCCAGACACAAGTGATCATGCACAGATCCGAGAATGCTTCCTGAGGTTATTGCAGACCTTCCAGGTAGCATCGCATCCTTCCCCATCTGTGGAAGAGTTGAATCAGGTCATTTATTAGTAGTATCCTCCCATATTCATAGTGTATGGATGAACTCGGGCTTCTAATTCAAGGTTGGAGGATATGTTATATATCTTTGAACATCTGGAGACGCCTTCAAATATGAGGGGGAAGCTCGCTACGTACATGCTATGGGATTCCACCAAGAGATGGTGGGTTTTGATCTCACAGTAGGGACACCATTAGGTTATGGATTTGGATGAGTTCCAGTTTTCCTTCTATGATTACTTCTACATGGATACATTGATAGATGATCAAGCCCAAGAGTTCATGATTATAGAGCAGGGCACTCCCTCAGTCATGGACTATTCATCTCACTTCATAGAGCTATAGAGCTTCACACCCATCCCATGTGGTGATGATATATTCTTGTAGAGGAAGTTTGAGGATGGTCTCTGGAACTACATCTGATCTTATGAGGACATCTTCATGTTGAATTCTATCACCTATATAGTTGACCTAGCGTTTATCACATAGTGAAATTTTAGGAAGTATGGATCTGTGGGACAATGAAGATCAGCATCCAGAGTTATTGCTTCTCCAATTGATAGCAGGAAGATCCAGAGTGAGTATACATGTAGGGGATTCGTGTAGGCGAGATACAACTTCAGGTATCCATGTTGTATTCTACTAGTGTGGGAAGTGTGAGGATACGATCCATCATTTCCCAAGAGACCTAGTTGAGTACCAATCTTGCAGCCATATGGGACATCTTTAGTGTTTCTATCAGATTTTCTCACCATCAGCTGGTGATAGATGTTTTGTTTCAACTCCATGTAAAGGAGAAAGGCCATCAGTTTCTCATTAGTCAGGATACAGGATTTCATTCATCTGTTCATGCCGAGGTGGAGGTCACGACCGTGGTATCCAGTTAGACATCTTTTAGATACTACAAGGTGAATTAGCTCAGGGTGGACCGGAAAGGTCATAGGGCCGTAGTATAGGTCAGACATTGGCAGTGCAGTAGGCCCAGCAAGAGCATGATCCCAAAACCTTTACAATCATAGGTACATTATTAGTTGCCTCAGTTTTAACTTCTTCACTTTTCGATACAGGGGCGGCACATTGTTTCATAACTATTACTATTGTAGAGATCCTTGGGTAGTGTATCTTAACGTTTTCTAATGTATTGATGATAGAGACTCTGTTGGGTACTATAAAAGCTAGTGCATGTCAATGAAAGGAGTTCCCTCTTGAGGTTGGTGGGCATCACTTCAAATAGAAACTTTACATCATAGAGATGATGAGTATGAAATAATTCTCAGAATGGACTCTTTAGTTCGCCTCCAAGATATTGTTGATACATATCATCATAGGACGTGTTTTTTGTCACCAGCGTGAAGATCCTTTTTACATAAGGGTGAATGTGATGTTCGGGCATGCAGAGAAAGACCCAAGTATCATGGATGAGAGTAATTACATCACAAATTTCTAGTATGTATCTGGATTACTAGGGGACTTCACATCTGGACTTTGGTCTAGTGGTATATCATTTTAGGGATGTATTTATAGTGTAATTTTATGGTTTTCCTCTATGAAAATATGTAGACTTTTATATTGAGCTTGTTCCAGTAGTAGCACCGTTGTCTATTCCTCCTTATAGGATGCTTGAACCAGAGTTGCAGGTGCTCATGAAATAGTTGGAGAAGTTACTGTAATATGGTTTCATACGACTCAGTACATCTACCTGGGGTTCCCTTGGGCTATTTGTGAATAAGGTGTATGGTACCCTCATACTTTGTGTGGATTATCAGAAGTCGAATCAGTTTACAGTTAAGAATTGATATCTCTTGGTGGTGATTTATGATATATTTGATAATCATTGAGGAGAATGAGCGTTCTCAAAGATTGGATTGACATCCAGTTATCAGTAGTTGCATATTAAACAATCAGATATACCACTTATAGCCTTTGTAGGGAGGTATGGTCTATACGAGTATGTGGTTATTCCGTTCGACCTCACGAATTCGCCAGCTATTTTTGTGGCCCTGATGAACTGAGTATTCCATCTATACTTGTATTCATTCATGGTAGTCCTCATGGACTATATCTTGGTGTAATCTCACACTCAACAGGACCATTCCACAGATCTGGAGATCATTTTTATTACACTGAAAAAGCATAGGTTATATTATATGGTTTCAAAATTCCACTTTTAGATGGAATAAATTCAATTCTGGGGCCAGGTAATCTCAGACACAAGAGTATCTGTAGACCCCGGGAAAGTTACAGTAGTAGTTTCTTTGGAGCAGTAGTTGAACGTCTTTGAGGTATATAGTTTTCCAGGGTTGTATTGTTAATACATATGTTTCATGCATGACATTTATATCTTAGCAGTTCAACTTATAGGCCTGACTAAGAAGGTTGTGAATTACTTGTAGTCAAATTCTGGTGAGTCATCCATTCAAGACCTGAAAGGGAGGTTGACTTAATCATTTATACTAGTCTTTCTAGAACTGGTAAATATCTATACTATTTATTGGGATGCATCAGGTATCGGGATTGGAGCAGTGCTAATGTTGGGTGAAGGAGTCATAGCATACGGGTCTCCACACTTGTGGCCACATGAGAGGAATTACCCGACACACAATCTTGAGTTGGCTACAGTCGTTCATTCTTTACACTGTTGGAGGCATTATAATTTGGGATATCATTTTGTGGTTTTCACTGATTAGGATAGTCTCAATGACATCATTACATAGCGTGATATGAATTTGAGACAACGAAGGTGGGTTGAGTACCTATAGTCATTTGATTTTGAACTTGCCTATATGCCTAGGAAAGGAAATGTAGTGGCTGATGCACTAATTAGAATGACTCGGATATAGGTATTTTAGGAGGCTAATAGTGAGTGGATAATTTTAGATATGTTCTTTGGGATGCATTTGGACGTTCAGAATAGACGAGGGTATAAATTTTGTTCATCTATGGTTGTTACCTCTAATCTACTTGATCGAGTGTAAATGAAATAACTATCAGATTCTGAAGTCTGTGTCCTACAAGAACGTGTCTCAGGAGAGGAACCTATTCCTGGATGGACGGTATGCGAGGAAGAGATCTAGCATATTCATGGAGTGTATAGGTGTTAGTGGACATACACGAGGAGCTGATGCGAGACATTCTTTCCTCAGTTTGATAAGTTCATCCAGGTGTCACCAAGATGTACCGATATTTGGACCATCAGTATAGGTTACCATGTTTGGGGTGAGATGTTGATGGATTTTTTATGAGGTGTTCCACCAATCAACAGTTAAAGGTGGACCATCAAAATCCGATAGGGCTTTTGTAGTATTTTCCAATTATCGAGTGAAAGTGGAATGATGTTGCGGTGGAATTTGTGACAGGCTTACAGAGGCTGCCTCTATAGAAATATGTAGTTTGGGTTATCATTGACAGACTCTTGAAGGTTTCTAAAATCTTTGTGATCATAGAGACCTTAATTGTTGAGGACATAAGAAGGTTGTTCATCTGATAGATTTTATGTCTACATGGAGTTCCCCAATCCATTTTTTTAGACAGGGACACACGTTTTACTTATCAGGTATGGTAGGGATTATAGAGAGTTTTGGGTACACATGTACATCTAAGTATGTCTTTTCATCCTGTAAGAACCAAAATATTATTTTCTTGTATGGGTTTTTTTTGTTTTTTTTCATATATATAGGAGTACGATAATTTTCAGGAGTACTTGATGTGTACTTATAAGAACACGCCATGTATTCTGTTACCACGAGTAGTCATCTTCTGGTCGAGTAATGGATGAACACATGGTCATGTGGGGTGACCTGGATACCATCTAAAGAGTAGCTCGGTTAAGGAAAGTACATGTCGTGTTATTTAAAGAGCATCTTGTGTATTTTCTTTTATTTTATTAAATGGAAATGGGTCATGTCTAATCAACATAAGACCCTTCTTTTCGACTTTTCTTGTCTTGGAGCGACCGTACGACCCAAATCTTCTCTGATCCCCTGACTAATAATATGTTCTCTGATGAAACCGTCATCAATTTCTATGTAATCTCCATGGTAATCTCTTCCTTCTTCTAGATATTAGTTTCTTAATTTCCCCCATTTCATGAGATATCCTCGGTTATAGGTTTTAGGAGTTTTTTAGATCTATGACATCCTAGGTCAATTCAAGGCCTAAGGATCACATGTATTGTCTATACAATGGTGTGCTTGGTCCTTCATAACTTTCCGTAGTTAATAATTTAATTTTATGTGTAAAATTTCCCAATACTCTAGAATGGGGTACTTATTGGTTATGGATTTATCCCTATTAACGGATGCTCCGCCTTATGTTCCTAAGTAGAGGGTGTTTGATTGTGAATGTGGTTATTTTCAATGTTGTGGATGTGTTTCCCATGTTTTTCTTTGATATTGACCATTTTGTATAGATTTTCCTGTTAGGCATATTGCTTTTCATGAATAGTATTTTAATGTTGGAGTGATTTTATTTAATGTTTTGGTGTTCCTTGTAGCTATTAGCCATGTAGTACTTTTATGTTTAATTTGGCAGCTGAACATCGTTTGTGTAAGATTGCTTTAAACAGGGTTGTGGGAACCTGGTGTAGTGAGTCCATAAGGGGAATTGATATTGATGGCTTCCCCAAAGTTTCTATAATTTCTTTATTACGATGGAAGACCCTATGGGGGATTGACTTTTAGTGCTCCCTTAGAGTGTTTGTAGTTACTGTTTTGAGACCCTGGGCGGAATTTACTTTGAGTTCTTCCCCAGAGTGTCTATAGTTTATTTTTAAGAGTCTATAGGTGGAATTGACAGTAAATGCTTCCTCTAATAGTCATTTTTTCATTAGACCAAAGGGATTAGACTGTGTGAGCTAGTCACAAAGTCATTATATCATTGTATAAGTTGAACCAAATGGGTTAGGTAGTGAGAATTTAACCAGAGGGTTACTTGAGACTCATTGGTTGAGCTAGAGGGGGATAGGTTGTGAGAACATTCTCAAGGGTTTCTTGTTTAATTTTGGTTGAATAATTGATGAATGTAAATGAATGAAATTGAAACTATAGCACTGTTAGCTTTTGATTACATCCTTTTTTATTTATTAATATTTCTTATTTCCTTCCATATATATTCGCTGACTATTAGGCATAGATATTTGGTTGATAGCCTACTGGGATTCGTCCAACGCCCATTTTGTGTCATGATTTTAGTCCCAGAACAGATCATATTATTGCAGGTATAGATAAGGGAAAGTACCCTACAACATTAGTTACATGATTTCTGTGGAGATGGAGAGCTTAGGACCAAGGTGAGGCTTGTGACCACAAATAATTAAATATTTAATCAAGGGATGAGAGTACAAAAACAAGGGGAAGGGAACAACAGAGGACCTCAGATTGGTGGGGGGGGTCTGAAATAATGGATACCGTGGGATTCCCCTTGGATAAGATTAACCCCCTCCGGCTTAAGTGGGGTTGTATTGGAATGGTCACTGACAGAGGAGATCAGGGTTGCATGAGAGGTGAGGAAGTCTGCAACTTTGTTCCCCTCTATCCAGGTATGGGTGACTCGAGCCTAGTTTTTGAGAAGTTGTTTGCATTTCCTAACGATGTATAAGACTGGCCAGGGGGTGGAACATCTTCCCAGTAGAGAATCATGAATAATCCTTGTGTCCATTTCCACCTCAGATATATCAATATTATTCTATTTGCAAAGACTCAGCCCCGTGAGAACTGCATTCGAATCTGCATGAAGAGCAATACCATCACCATAGTGCACCGTGAAAGCAAATAAAACACTCCCTTCTAGGTCATGAACCACTCTTCCACCTCTCATGGATCCTTCAATGCATGATCCATCAGTGTTATGTTTAAATCCAGTTGTTGGTGGAACCCATTTAATCCAGCGGCCGCGTGCCCTATCCATTGGTGGGTTGGCCAGAGGGGAACGAGCTTGCAGGATGCTGAGGGAGGGAGCTTCGTGGCAATTATCAACAAGTGAGACCATATAAATCAATAATCTCTTGGTTCTCATGATAATGGACCGTCCTGTGGAGGAAGACCCATCAATTCTGGTCTTGTTCTGAGCGTGCCAGAGGAACCAGCATCCAGCACTGAGGATAACTGACCTTGCTTCTCTCTTGGGACCTTTATCTGTAGTCCCCTGAAACCACATCTCCAGGAACGACAGGTCCCGATGATGAGTCGAATGTATCACTGTGAAATCTCTGAAGGAGTCCCAAACACCCCGCGCCCACTCCCCTTTGAAAAATATATGGGTCGTGGTTTCTTCCCTCTTCTTTTCACATCCTTGACAGCACAATTCTAGACTGATGCCAATTTTTTGATTCCTTCTTCTGATGAAATCCATTGATTCTCTTATGCACCAAACCAGAAAGATATACTTGCTTTGAAGCTTATTGTACAAGAAAAGGTTGTTCGAGCTATCCTGTTGAGCCTGGGGGTTGAGATCCTTTGGTAAGCATTGATTTCGAACTTACCAGACCGAGAGGGGGTGAACACACATCGGTCCGTTGTTTATTATATTCAACCTTCCATTTTATACCTTTGTATGGTTTTATTACTACTTCAAATATTGATATCTATTTATTTATGGTGATTCACTCTACCAATAAGGGCATAGTTTCCCCACGATCATACCCAATGACTTCACTGCTAGTCGGCAGCCTTTGATGTTAGATAAAATGCACTTGAGGCCATGTGACCAACCATGTATGGGGCACCGTTGGGAGGCACCCCGAACTGAGATGTTACAAAGTGGTATCAAAAGAGATTATTTTCTTCTTGACTTATTGTCTGGAGCCTATAGCTAGGGATATGATGGAATATGTACATGGTAATAATTTGTGCCTAAGATTATCTAATCCATGTACAGGGAAAAACTGATTTTCCTTTTATATTGCTATTCTATGGTATTGCAATTATTACAGTTGATTAGATTTCACCTTTTGGTGATTCACATGTTTAGTGTTGTTATCGTTGGTATAATTGATGTTCTATTTCTATTGAAACCTAATGAGATGAGGGTATTTCATCTCATGAATCGTATAAGAACTTGCTACAAATCACATGTCATGCATTTTTGTCATTCCATATAGGGTGAATTAGTGATTTCATGTTGTTGGGATATATGTTGTGCTAGATATGCATGATGTTGTGATAGATTCCTTGATATAGTACCTTTTTTATGATATGATATTGAATTTTGAAAAGATTAGTTTGAATAAATTCCAAATATTGGTTCTTGAGGTGTTATGGCCCCTCATAGAATGAAATTTGGTGGACCATCAATTTCTTATGCTTGTATATGACTTGTAGAAGATGAAAAGATCTGAATTTCCAGGAAAATGGGCCCTCACGGATTAAAATTTGGAACTTTGATGTTCATTTTAGTGTTTTTATGGGTTCTATAGTAGTTTATGCGGCTTACTATTCGGAGAGACCCACAATACATAGAGTTTAATTATAAATACAAGCCATGAATCATTTTTTTCAGGAAGGAATTCTTTTTCCTAAGTACATGTCGTGTACAGTATATAGACACCATGTAGTCTCTAACTGTGTCATTGGATGTGTGGGAAGAGCCCTGGGGTTGGGAAATCATTGGTGGGACACGTTGTGTACTGGTACATGTTTTGTTTTCTAAACTAGGTGTCCACCCATGTGACTAACGACACAGATTGATAAAACATAGGATATACACATCATATCAAGCTTGAAAATTATGTCTAGTATAACCCATGTATCTGGACATGTAATGAACAACACAAGGCGGTGGAAACATTTCTATTACACACCATGTCAGGAATAAACACATTGCGTGGAGTCCGTCGTGTGTTAAAACATGTGACTAAAAACACAGGATGTTGAAACCTAAGTAGTACATGTCGTGTCTGGAATAAACACGACATGTAGTAAGGTCCTAGGAGAATATTGTGGGTTAGTCATGTAGAAGAACATGGGAAGGGGAATGAAATTCTAATACACGTCGTATCATGGAGAAACTTGCTGTGTATATGGGATGTTACATGACTTGTTTGGGCTGAAGTACACCCCCATGTGAAGGAGTAAAGGAACATGTCGTCTAAGGGTTATACATTCCATGTACCAATGTATTGAAATACTTTAATGCTTTCATTTTTTTTGATATATTCTTGCACTTCTAAGTTTCATTTCGTGTAAATCTTGAACTAAGTGTGTGCTGGACCTTGTAGAGTCATTCCACCAAGACGTCCTCTAGCTGTATGCCAGTTACATGGCAGTGACCAGACACCAGACATGACTGCTCAGTAACATCCAGTAGATTCTCTAGTCATGACCATCCTCACACTATCTATTATTCTGGATATAGGCGCTGATTCAAAGTTTCAAGAGGGATTTTATGAGGATGATGTAGACCACCTAGGGAGCTCTACCTCCTACCCCTCATGTGGAAGAATTGACGTGGGATTTCCAACAGCAGCGTCCTCCCAAATTCATAGGGGACAGAGGACCTTAGGATGCAGAGTCATGGTTAGAAACCATGCTATATATCATCAACCATCTAGATATTCCTTCATAGAGGATGGTAAATATCGCTACGTGTATGCTCTGAAATTCCACCAAGAGATGTTAGGATGTGATCTCATAGGCGGGATTCCAGCAGGTTATGTCGGGGGATGAGTTTCAGCATAACTCCAATTATTACATCTACCCAGATTAATTGAGGGCCAATCGAGCCTTAGTGGTCATGACTCTTGAGAAGGGTATTCAGTTAGATATGGAGTACTCTTCTTACTTCACATAGATACTGTGCTTCACACCCATTCCAGGAGGTGATGAGTTATTCTTGGTGAGGATGTTTGAGGATGGTCTCAGGCATGACGTCCAATATCAAGTGAACATATTTATGTTGAAGTAAATTGCTTATATAGTTAACCAAGTGTTGATTATAGAGCACACCCTGAGGGATTATAGAGACGTGGTCTAGGGTGGTTCGACATCCAGAGTTAGTGCTTCTATGATTGATAGTGGGAAGCGCCACATGGAGTCTACATGTGGAAATCCGAGTATGCGGGATACACCTTCATGAAGCCAGGTGGTATACTACAACCGTGGGAAAAGAGTGGGAATATGTGACCACATTTCTCCAGATACCAAGTCGAGTGTGGATCTTGTTCCAAGATGGTTCATCTTTAGCAGTTCTATCAATTCATCTCACCAACAGCTGGTGATAGGATTTCTTCTATGACTCTGTGTTTAGGAGTAGCACCGCGAGTTTTTCATCAGTCTGGAAAGTAGATTTCTTATATCCATTCATGATGAGGTAGAAGTCATGGTGGGGGTATCCATTCACTATGATTTCAGTGAAAATAGGTTGTATCAGCATAGGGTGGGCACGTAGGGTCATAGGGATACGGTACATGGCTTACATTTATAGTGGAGCAGACATGGAAAGAGAAGGATCCCAAACCCTCTATAGTTCAAGGTATTATTCTAGTTTCCTCAGTTTTAGATTCCCCAAATTTCAATACAGGGGGTTCCAATATATTCATATATGTGGGTATTGTATAGAGACTTGGGCTCTATATCTTTACATCTTCTGATGACCTGACTCTGGAAACTCTGTTGGGGGGAAGAACAGTAACTGTACATCAGTGAATGGAGTGTCCTCTTGAGGTTTGTGGGTGTCACTTATTTGGGTTCTCTATATCTTAGAGATGATAGGCTATAACGTCATCCTTAGAATGGACTTGTTAGTTCCCTTCTAGGTTTTCGTCAATTGTTATTGTTGTAGGGTGTGTTTTACGTCACCATAGGGAAGATCGTTTATTCATAAGGGTGAATGGGATGTCCATGAAAGCAGATTAAGACCCGAGCATCATGTCTTTGGAGAAGTTACAGCCTAGATGGATAGTATATATCTGGATGACTAGGGGACTTCACATATATACTTCCTCTAGTGGTGGATAATTTCCAAGATGTCTTTCTAGAGGACTATTCAGGTTTTCCACCATAGTGTGAGGTGTACGTTTCTATTTATTACCTTCCTATAGAAGTAAATGTGTCCATTTTCTCATTATAGATGGCTAAACTCGAGTTATAAGAGCTCAATATGTAGTTGGAGGAGTTGCAGGCAAAGGGTATCATCAGACCCAGAACATCTCCATGGGTTTCTCCAGTCTTGTTTGTGAAGAAGGTAGTGGGTACCCTCATAGATTTTGTGATTTATCAGAAGATGAACCATTTTATTATCAAGAACCGATATCCCTTACGGAGGATTGACGATCTATTTGATCGGCTTCATGGATCCGTAGTGTTCAGGAAGATTGACTTGAGATCTAGTTACCATCGGTTGCACGTCAAACCATCTGATATACCTCTTACATTATTACAGAGCTGTTATGATCTATATGAGTTTGTGTTTACATCATTTGGTATCACAAATGCACCTATAGTATTCATTGCGCTGATGAACCACGTGTTCCCTCTATACATGTTTTCGTGCGTGGTAGTCTTTGTGGAGGATATATTGGTGTACTCTCACACTCGACCTAACCATTCCATATAAGGCCCCATCCTTAAACCTTACTTAATATTGAATTAAATGAGTAATTAACATTGAGGACCTTTTCAGGTTTAGAGTTTTAGGGAATTAGGATATAACTATTGCATCTCAAAATATTAAAAAGTAGTCCCTTATACTAAATTTCCATAAAATAAAAACTCTTAATGAAAAACATGTATAGTTCCATATTTTAGGTAGCATGACTTTCCCTTGATCCCATCCTTGACCCTACTCCACGCTAAGTCCTGTGAAAAACATTTCAAAAACATGGGATGAGCATAAGAAGCTCAGTAAGGGATATAAAAATTTGGAAAGGAAACATGGGTACATATATACATAAGGATGAGATCATACATTACCCATAAAACATAAGCACATTAACATACCTCATCAAATCATGAATAAATCATAGAAATCATAAGACATAAAGGTAACTTGAGGCATTCATAACATTCTTACATAGGGAGTAACCCTCTTGGTTACGTTTGGAATACCCATCACAGTATATTTCTTAAATCTCTTCAGAGAAACCTTAATGTTTCACTCCTTCGCGTTACCCAATGCGTTGGAGAGCTATATCTGGCTCACTCGCCCTTAGTTTATCACGGAACCACCCGTTTTCATAACAATGCCCAAGAACCATAACATAGATGTATCACATAAAACAAGCATAATGTAAACATAACATTTCCACATTTCAATGACAATATAACATTTTAGTATATTGAAATAATGAATCAATTAAAAAAGAAACCATTTCCAAAACCATTTAAAACATTTAATAAAGAGATTTTTGAATCAAAGTGTCCCATACCACCTTGAAGCTTAAAATTTTAAACCATTAATATCCATATAAATAAATATTTAAAACCATTTTGAAAACATGGATATTAATAAGAACAAATAATTAAAACATTTAAAACAATATTTTGGTTAAAGGAGTTTTACCAAAATTAGAGACACCTGAATACAATAATTGAGGAATAACATTTAGTCAGAACTTTATAATATCATGAGAATAAATGGATTCATGATATAATACTCCAAAGGACAGTATATACACCATATAAGAGTGAATTGGTGCATAACAACAATGAAGTCTCAATAGGGATGTAAAATGTGATGAAATCCCTTATAAAGAAGGTATCCTTAAATTAAGGATAAATAAATCTCAAAATTATGTGTGAAAAATATAAATACACCCAATATAATTGGATATTAAGTGTAAAACAATAAAAGTTCATTCACACATATTCAATGGATGACATATTCAATGACTACATGTTGAACCCAAAGAAATCGAAATTGGGTCAAAAAGTTCCCTTGACAGCCTAACGACATCACATCAAAATGATTTGATGAGAAATAAAAAGTATATCTCATGACTTAGACATAAAATTTACATCAATAAGGATATATGAGAACATATCCCAACATAACAATATGTAAATTAAAAGACCCAACAAAAGAAGTCTTTTAAAAAAAGAGGATGGTGAAAGGTTCCCTTACCGACTTGGGTATCATTCAAAACATACACCCCATGAAAGAAGGACAATAGATCATTGATGTAAATACTCATAAACGAAATTATATTACACAAAGAGTAGAATAATGGTCAGTACATACACCACTCAGTGGAATTTGTGGCAAATGTAGAATAAATATCACGGGAATAAAAGTGAGATGATAAATCCCTTACAAAAACTCGGCAGCCTAACGACGCCACATAAAACTTATGAATATGGATTGATGAGATCAAATAGGGTATCTCATCACATTAAAATAAAATGTACAGAAAGAGGAATATAAAAGAACATCCCCAACATTACAAAGAGGAGCTTAAAAGAAGTGACATAAAGGAGAGTACTTAAAAAGAAAGAGAGAGGTTAGATCTCTTACGAAAGTTCGACAGCCTAACGACGCCACTCAAAACATCCAAAATGGATTGATGAGAGAGAATAGGGTCTCTCATCACATGAACATAAAAATTACAGTATGTTTAATATAAAAGATCATACCAATAACAAGAAATATGAGCTTTAAAAGGAATGACATAAAAGTGTGTACTTAAATAGAAAGAGAGGAGTAGGATCCCTTACCTCGGGTCCGACTTGACTCGATCGTTCTTTAATCTCCTGAATAATAAACTTGAGTTAATTTATACTTCCTTAAGAACCATTTTAGAGTTCATTATTCCTTTTATATCACTTATTACCATGTCATAATCATTATGTAATCATTTAAGTTAATAATATTTGTTTTTCGGATATTTGGTTCTTAAGTCGAAAGTGGACTTCTTACAATTACATATTGTTCGTGTGGCCAAATGTTTATTATATCCAGAATTTTATTCATGATATAGATATCATATATGTCATATATATCCAGTACATGCATGCATTTATAACATTACATAATCATTTATAGGTAAGAAATGAAATGCACCGTTCATGGAGACGGTAAGTCGTACGTACGCATGAACGCTACTTTCATTTCTATCTCATATTAATGGAATTAAAACTAAATGAGAGGTATGTATATTTTAATTTCAGATTTATATTTATCATTTAGATGTATAATTCATCATATATATCCATTATATACATGTAATTATAATAGTACATTACATTTGGGGATAAGAAATGAAATGCACCATTCAGGGAGACGGTAAGCCGTACGTACGCATGAACGCTACTTTCATTTCTATCTCATACTTTAATGGAAAGAAATAATAATTATATAGAGGTATATAATAATTCCAGTATAAAATCATTTATAATAACATTAAATCCATCCTTTATACGTCCCACGTATGGCATTAACGAATCACATCACTTTGAGGGGGCGGTAGTCCGCACGTCCTAAAATGAAGATATCGCGTATACCCATAATGGAAGCCATAAAGGTAAGAAACAAATGAAAAATACAGAAGCATAAGTAAAAAAATAAACATATTATATATCATATATAAAAATAGTGACATCATAATGGCCACCTTTGAAGGTGTTAAATGAGTATTGAACAATCATCGTTTCAAGAGGCAGAATTTCGCCATCCACGGAAACCGTATGTTCTTTAACCATTTGATGTAGTTGTGTGAGAGTTTAGCTCGAATAAATCTTATAACAACATACTAGTATATTGAAGATACTGTTTTTGTTACAAAATAAGTAAATAAAAAGAGTTTAGGTGGTTGGAGAAGAAAAATAAAACAAATGAACATGAGAGAATGAATTACCTTTAAAAGTGTAACTCCTTTTGATTTGAGCCTAAAGGCTTCCTTTGAAAGGATTCTTCCCAATGGAAATCCTCTAGGATTAGGAGAGGGATGTGGAGAGAGTAAATGGTCTGGGTTTGGCCGAGACAAAGTCTTTAGGAGTGTGTGAAATGAGGTAGAGGTGGGGGCCTTTTATAAGAGGAGAGGAGGGGAACTTTTGGAAAGTAAGAAATATTACTTTATTTGAAAAGGTGTTTCGGTTTTAAAATGACCCACATTGATATAATTCGTGGATAAGGTGATAAGGGTTCTAAATCCACCCATCCAATAAGTTTTGGACATGTTTAGTTCATAGATTTTACATTATCTTTCCATTTTATTTAAATCGTCAAATAATGATGTCATCGCTGCATCATTATTATTTCATAAATAATTTAATTTATTTAAAGTCTAAAAATTATGAAAAAATTACTATGATGTAATAAATAGTTTTATCTTTCCAATGACTATTTATAATCAAAAATCTGACTTGTATAACCCCATTTAAAAATTGTTTTAGTAAAACTTATCATGTTTGTGCCATTTTTTTACATTAACATTAAATAAAAGGTATTTATGTAATTTTCCAACCAAAGTGGCTCCATGGGGTCCCCAAGTTGACCCATGGTTTGTCTTGGTCGGCCATGACACATAAAATGAGGGTAGGACATGTGTCCAGGTTATCTAATATTATTAAAATATTATTTTTACCTTAAACTACACTAATTACCACTAATCGCGATTAAAAACTTAATAAGTTACTATTCACCAAAAAATTATTTTAATCTTATTGAACCACATTTTACTTCTTAATGAAAACCATGTATGTCAGATGTTTGAAAATCAAAACACAATGATGGAAAAATTTTATTTAAACGGAAAAATCAGTTTTTATAAGTACCACTCAGTGGTTTCACTATTCATCAAAAATTGAAGTTTTTCAGAAAATTACCAAAAATTCACCCTAAGATATATTTGATATTCTAAATTCAAAAATGAAGTCAATTTTACAAAATTTAAAACATATAAGTCACATTAATTAATTTAATAATTAATTCCCGCTGTCAGAGCAAATAGAGTGTTTTTATGAAACAATAAGTATCAAAAGATTGACACTAGTTTAAGTCTGATTTCAAAGTAAAATTAATTCCAACGACCACTATTGGATTTAATGGTAAAAATATATTCTAATTTCACTTTAAAACCAATTAAAAAGATAATCTAATCATATAAATAAATTAGATTTAAAAGTGGTTTTGAATTAAAATACAACATTTTACACTATTCATTAAAAAATGAACTTTATCGGAAAGATACCAAAAATTTACACAAAGTAAATATTGATGTCCCAATTCCTAATAAGAGTTTTATTTGGTCCAAAATAATGTTTAGGAGTGAACAAAACTATATTTAATGATGGTTCAACATCAAAAGGTGATAAGGGAAAACTAGGGCATATACGCCTAAAATTGAATTCTTTCCGTATTTTAAGACTCTATCCTCTATTGGATAAATGTAAAAACATTTAAAAACATATATAATCATATTTCAGTTATTTCTATCCATTCCCGGCAATACAACGGCTACATGTTAACTACCATTAAAAATAATATTATTTTATTATTAGAGTGCAACGTAAGATTCCCAAGAAACTCGTTGTTGCGTGTTGGGTACGCCATCGAGCTTTGCATCCCCTTTAAAGTCATATCAATATTTTATTTACAAATATGGATAAATATTAAAATGTCATATTCATTATTTACCTGGGGTGTTACATTCCACACACATTGAGATTGTTTTGAGTACACTGAGAGAGAATCAGTTACATTCTACGCTCTCAATGTTCCACATTGGGATGGAAATGATTTAATTCATGGGTCATCTTATATCAGAGAGAGTAGTATCATCAGACCTAGAGAAAGAGAAAAAGTTAGTTACCTGGGAGTAGCCGGAGAACGTCTTTGAGTTATGAAGTTTTCAAGGGATGGCTGGATACTGAAAACGTTTCATACAATACATTTCAAGATTTGGAGCACCACTGATGGTGCTCACTCAAAAGGGTGTGATGTACTTATGGTCAGATTCTTGTATGTCAGCCTTTCAGGAGTTAAAATAGAGTTTATCTTTAGCACTGATACTAATATTGAAGGAGTCGGGAAAGAGATTTACTGTTTACTATGATGCATCTGGTATCAGGCTCGGAGAAGTGATTTTTCAAGGAGAAGGAGTCGTTTAGTACGGGTCTCAGCAGCTAAGGCCACATAGGATGAATTACATGATGCATAATATCAATATGGGAAATGTGGTTAATGAATTTTTTTGTTGGAGATATTATCTATTGTGAGAGATTTTTTTTACCAATCGAAAAATTCTCATGTATTTTTTATTCTATTCGATCTGAATATGAGACAACAAAGGTAGGTTAAGTACATCAGTCTTCTTCTATTGAGTTTTCTTATACACATGGAAAAGGAAACGCGGTAGCTAAGGTGTTGAGCAGGAGGACTCAGATACAGGCTATTCAGGAGGCCAGTAGTGAGTGGAAGCTTATGGATCTGCTCTTTGTAATTCATTTAGAGGTGCATGATAGACAAGGTTATACATTTCTTTCCTATATGGTAGCTACCTCTACTCTACATGATTGAGTGAAAATGAGGACATTATCAGTTATTGAAGGCCTATTCGTACTGGAGAGTGTGTTTGGAGAGGACTTTATTCATAGATGGACTATAGGTGAGAAGGAGATCTTTGGTTTTCATGGGTGAGTGTGGGTGTCACCCGACATATGTGAGGAGTTGACGTAGGATTTTAATTCCACAGTTTATGAAGTTCATCCTAGTGTCACAAAGATGTATTGTGATACACAATGTCAATATTGGTGGCCATGTATATAGAAAGATATTGTTGATTTTTTTAAGAGATGTCCTACCTGTCAGCAGGTGAAGGTAGAGCATCAGCGACCAGCAATGCTTCTGAAGCAGTTACCCATTATTGAGTGGAAGTGTAATGTTTTCATGATATATTCTGTGATATGTTTACCAAGTATGCCTTGAGGGAATTATATAGTTTGGGTTTTCATTGAAAGACTCATGATGTTTTCTCAATTCTTACAGATCAAGGAGACCTTTAGTGCTGATAAAATGGGAAGGTTGTACTTCTAGAAGATTGTGAATCTACATGGGGTTCCATAATCCATTATTTTAGACATGGAATCACATTTTACTTATCAGGTCATGTAGGTACTACATAGGGATTTTGGTACACCGGTACTTCTGAGTACATCATACCACCCCCTGGTGGTTGGCAAGTTCAGGCATACAATTCTGGTACTATAGAAAATGTTGAGAGCATGCATCCTCGATTTTGGAGGTTCTTGGGTGAAGCACATACCTCTTGTTGAGTTTTCCTACAATAATAGATTTCAAGCGACAATTCATATGGCTCCTTATGAGGCATTGAATGGTAGGCCAGACCGATCACCCCTTTGTTTTCCAAAATTAGGAGAGGTAGCGATGATGGGAGCTCGTATAGTCTAGGAGACCACGAAGTGTGTGGAGTTGATTTGGAAGAGAATGGATAATGCATAGTCATGATAGAAGACTTATGCCGATGTATGGACACGACCTCTAGAGTTCGAGGTCAGAGATAATGTTTTTTTATGGGTCACACCAAGGTAGGGACACTAGGGGATTAAGAGACATGGTAAGCTCTCACTAAGGTATGTTTTACCATTCGAGAGTTTAGAAATGGTCGGGTATATTTCCTATTAGTTTTAATTACCTCATAGGTACTTGGAAATGCACAACATCATTCATGTTTCTCAAAAATGATGTTAATTCTCAGACTCATATCATGTCTTTAAACATGAGGAAGTTGAGATATAGTTGGATGCATCATTCGAGGAGCATCCTATCCAAATTGTTGAACATATTGAGAAGGTTCTTCATGGAAATTCTGTTCCACTGGTACAAGTTCTATGGAATCAAAGGCAAGTACAAGTCAAGACCTAGCAGTGTGAGTTTGATTTATGATCATAGTCGTTAGACTTTATTGAGGTTTCTTCTTCTACGTCGGCTTGCTAAGGAAATTCAGGGAAGAATTTATTTTAGGGGTGATTTTTTTAAGAACCAGGATCATCGTTTTAGGTATGGGTTTTTTGGTTGTTTTTTAGAAAAAGAGGAGTTCTGGAAATTTTAGGAGTACACACAGTGTACTTATAAGTACACGATGTGGATTCAATTACAACGGGTAGCTATGTGATGGTCGTGTAATGACCGAACACATGGCAATGTTTGGTGACCTGGAGAGAGCCTAAAGTGGAGTTTGTTAAAGAATGTAGACAGTGTTTAATCTTAATGAATACACCATGTATTTTCATTTTTATTTCATTAAACAGACGAGGTCACGTCTAACCGACAGAACACCCTTCTTCTCGATAAGTCTCATCATGGTGAGACTGTACATCACCAATCTTCTCTGAGCCCCAAACTCTTTATCCGTTCACAGATTAGACCACCATTGATTGCATTGGAATCACCATGGTAGGATATTCATTCTTCTAGCGCCTTATTTCCTAATTTTTCCTCTCTCACAAGATATACTCAGTACAATGTTTTATGAATTATATATATATAAGGAATCCTAGGGGTATTCAAGGCCTAAGGTTCACATATATCATCCATAAAATGCCATGGTAGTCGGTTTGTTCCATTCTATAGTTAGTATTTTAATTTTATGTGCAAAATCACCCAATACCATTGAACATCGTGTTGTGTGTAACGAGATTTTAGACCTGTTAATTCCTGTTATGCCTTGTGATCTGGAGTAGAGTTTGTTTGATATTTAATGGAGTTATCTTCCAAGATATGGATGTGTTTCCCAAGATTGTTTTGTTTTTAATCTTTATTTATAGCTTTCTCTATTAGTTTGTTTCATTTACATGCCATGTACTATTTTGAAGAAGTGATTTTATTTAATGCTATGGTGTTCTTTGTTTCTATTAAGCATGTAGTGCTTTTCGGTTTACTTTTTATACTGAACATCATTTGTGCATGGATACTTCACACAAGGCTATGGGAACCTAGTGTAGTGAGACCATAGGGGGAACTGATGTTGAGGGCTTCCCTCGAGTGTCTATTATTTCTTTATAACGCTGCGATAAGATAGGGGAGATTTTTGTTGAATGCTCCCTCAGAGTGTCTGTAGTTACCGTTATGAGACAATAGTGGGAATTTATGTTTAGTTCTTCCTCAAAGTGACTTTAGTTTATCATGAAAAGGCTATAAGGGGAATTTATGGTGAGTTCTTCCCGAGAGAGTATTTCTTTTCATGAGACCAAATGGGCTAGACCATGTGGGCTACCCATGAGGTCATTATATACTTGTTTAAGTTGATCCAAAGGGGTTAGGCTGTGAGAACAAACCTAGAGGGTTACTTGAGACTGATTGGTTAAACCAAAGGGGGATAGTCTGTGATAAATTCCTAGAGGGTTTCTTGTTTTCTTTTTGTTGAATAATTGATTAATGTAAATGAATAAAATTGAAACTATAGGATAGTTTCCTTTGGATCACATTTTTATTTATTTATTTATTTTGCGTACTTCATGACATATATATTTACTGACTATTAGGCACAGATATTTGGGTGGTTGCATATTGGGATTCATCTCACACATTATTTTTTTCATGCTTTTGGGCCCAAACAAATAATAATGTAGGGGGTATAGATAATAGAAAGAGCCCAACTACATCAGGTACTTGATTATTGTCGAGCTAGAGAGCATGGGACCAAGAAAAGGCTTGGGATGCTGCTGGAGTTTATTTTTCTTCTTTTCAATTTGGTTTAGTACTATATCCCTACATTGTCACTTGTTTGGATGCATTTCTAGTCATATGTACCATGAATCATTTATATATTTTTCATATTGCCTATTATATTCAATCTTCCGCTATTTACGATTGTATGGTTTTATTATTGCTTTCGCTATTGTTATCTATTTATTTCCACTGCTTCAATCTGCCATTGAGGGCATAGTTTCCCCACAATCACACCAAATTCCATCTCTTATAGTCAGAATCCTCTAGCATTAGGGGAAATGTTATTGAGGCTATGTCACCAACTGGGTACTGGGAACCTTTGGTTGGAACCTGGAACCGGGATGTTTCACATCCCCAGATATATAGCCTGTCTGAGCGTACGATTTAGGTGCTAGAGGACATGCTTCGAGCATGTGTCCTATATTTTGGAGGTTCTTAGGAGAAACACATACCTCATATCAATTTTTACTACAATAATAGTTTTCCATCATCTATTCAGATTGCACATTATGAAGAATTGTACGGTAGGTGATGTTGATCACCCTTATGTAGGATAGAGGAAATATAGGAAGCTATGCTAGGACCTCATCTTGTCTATGAGACCATAGATTAGGTGGAGTTGATTTGGAAGAGGATGGCTACTGCATATTCATAGGATAAGTCTTATGCTGATCGAAGGAGGTGACCTCTGGTGTTCGAGGTCGTAGATTTGGTTTTTCTATATTTCTTACTGAGGTTGGGTCACATACGCATAAGGAGAGAGCACATGATTTCACCGTGATATGTTGGACCGTTTGTGGTTTTAGAGAGAGTTGGGCCGGTTGCCTATCAGTGGCAGTTACCTCATAGGTACTGGGATATACATGATGTCTTCTAAATTTCTCAACCATGACATTACATCTCATGCATGCATCATGTTTTTCAACCCGAGGAAGTTTAGATGGATGAGGACGCATCATTCATGTGGAATCCTATCTGATTTGTTGATCGCAGTGTGATGGTTCTCTGTGGTTGGTCTATTCCTCATGTACCAGAATTTGGTAGATCATTGCCCTATTTTTCATGTATACGACATGTAAAAGATTCCAAACATTGATTTGTGGGGAGTTTGGGCCCCAACAAATTGGAATTTGGATCTTTATCATTCATTTCATTGTCTTCCTAGGTTCTGGAGTAGTTTTTGAGGCTTACACTCTAGAAAACCTAGAATACTTGGTGTGTAATGGTTAATAAATTCCATGAGCCCTTTTGTTCAGAAAGGAACTATTTTTCATATGCACATGCCATGTACTGTATGTACACACCGTGTAGTCACCAACTGTGTTACTACCTGTTTGTGTAGAGACCAGGGGATGAGAAATTTTGGGTGGGACACACCGTGTACCCTATGTGTATTACATGTTTTAAGAGCCATGATTTTTCCATGTGACTAACTACAAAGGTGGATTATGAGGATTTATTACACATCGTGTCTGGTACAAACACGCCATTTACAGTCAGCAGTCTAATCGGTCGTGGGACTAAAAACAGAAGTCTATGATGTTATTTCTAGTACATGTCGTGTCAGGAATGAGCACACTGTGTTGTATCGTTCTAGGAGAAATGATTTTATTAGTCATGTAAGAGAACTTGGGAATGGGGAATTGATTCAAGTACACATCATTTATTAAGAGAAATGGCAATGTGTATTGGGTGTTACACAACAAGGGTTGGGAGGAGTACATGTCCATGTGAAATCTTAAGGGGACATGCCATGTAGGAGATGTACACGCCATGTTTCCACCTTTTATTAATACTTAATTCTATCTTTTTCAGGTTCCCTTAATGCATATCTATGTTTTAGTCCTTGTCAATCTGGATCTAAGGTCACTGTTTGACCTGGAAAAGTCATGGAACCAAGATGTCCTCTTGTTTTATGCCAGTTACCAGACACCAGATATTATTGATCAGGAACTGCCTGTAGATCCTCCAGTTCAGCCCGTCTTGGGGCCATCTATTATTCTAGACATAGGTGTTTATACACAGTTATGAGAGGGATTAATGATGTTTATGCATACCTTCTAGGAAGTTCTGCATCATGCCATGTCTACGGAAGAGTTGACACGAGTCTTTCAGAAGCAGCATCCTCCCACTTTCTCCGTTGATCGAGGACCTAAGGTTGCAGTGTAATGGTCAAAGGTCATTCTCTCTATCTTTGAGAATCTAGATATGCCACCAATGTTGAGGTTAAAGCTCTCTATGTACATTTTTTTTTGTATTCTTCCATGATATGGAGGGATGTGATCTCATTGGTGGGATGGTAGCAGGTTATGGCGTTGGATGAGAATCAGTGTGCACACAAATATTACTTCTATATGTATACTTTGAGGGATGATTGAGCCTGAGAGTTCATGAGTCTAGACTGGGGTACTATCTCAGTCATGGTGTATTCGTCTCGGGTCATAGAGTTGCAGTGCTTCACACCTATCTCCGGAGGTGATGAGATATTTCTGGTGAGGGTGCTTAAGGATGGTCTCAGGCACAACATCTGATCTTAGGTTAACATCTTCATATAGACTTCATACACCTCTTTAGTTGACCAAGAACTGATCACATAGGGAAATTTGAGGGATTCTAGAGGTGTGGGCCAATGCAGGTTTTCATCCATAGATAGTGCTTATCCATCTAATAATAGGAATCACCGAAGGGAGTTTACATGTGGAGAGCCGAGTTGGTGAGATACACCTTCATGTAGCTTGGTAGCATGCTAATAGTGTGGGGAGAGTGGGCATATGAGTCCACATTTCCCAAAAGACTTAGTATTGTGTTGATCTTACTTTAAGATATGACATCTTATACATTTATGTTTGTTTTATCACCTCCATCTAGTGATAGAGGTTCTGTTTTAACTCCTCGTACAAGAGTAGGTCCACCGGTTTCTCATCAGTATGGGAACTAGAGTTCTTCTAGCCACTGAGGCCGAGGTGGAGGTCGGGGCTATGGAATGCATTATGTCTGATTTCCGTGACTAGTGGATGGATCATCTCTAGCTATACAGGCAAGGCCTTAGGGCCACAATACATGTCTGACTATTATAGCGGAGCAAACCTAGAAGGATCAGGATCATTTACCCTCCATATTCAGAGGTACATTCCTAGTTGCCTCCGTTTTAGCTTTTACATTTTTCAATACAAGGCTTTCCTATTGTTTCTTATCTATTGCTATTGTGGAGAGCCTATGTCTATTTATCATTACTTTTGCTGATTTCTGGATGCTAGACACACCATTGGGGATTTAAATGGATAGTGTTTGCCAATTCAAGGATTTCCCTATTGATGATTGTGTGTTTCATTTCTCGTTGGAAATTTACATCTTAGATGTGATAGGTTATGACATCATTCTATGAATGTACTAGTTAGTTCCCTTCTAGGCTATTGTTTATTGCTATCATCATACGATGATTTTTACATTACCAGAGGGGGATCCTTTTTACATAAGGGAGAATAGGATGTTTAGGTGAGCAGAGAATTACCCATGTATCATGGTTTTGAAGGAATTACTTCCCAAATTTCTAGTAAGTATATGGATGACCAGGTAGCAACACTGTTGTAATTTCATTCAATGGCTAGTCATTTCAGGTATGTATTTCTAGAATACATTTTTGGATGGTCTCTAGAGTGAGTGGTATACCATTCTATTGATCTTGTTCCAGAAGTAGAACTGGTGTCCATTCCTCCTTATAGGATGGCTACAATAGAGTAGTAGGAGCTCAAGAAAAAGTTGGCAGAGTTGCAGGAAAAGGGTTTCATAATACCCAGTACTTCTCCTTCGGGTTCATCTGTCATATTCTTGAATAAGGAATATGGTACCCTCAAACATTTTGTATACTATCTGAATTTGAACCAGATGATGGTCAAGAACCTATATCCCTTGCCAAGGATGGATGATCTCTTTGATCACTTATGAGTATCCCAGGTGTTCTTAAAGACTGACATAATCTCTGATTATAATTAGTTCCATGTTAGAAAATATGATATACCTCTTACAAAATTTCATAGCTAGAATAGTCTATATAAGTATGTGGTTATTTCATTCGGCCTCATGAATGCGACTACACTATATATGGCCCTAATGAACCTATTATTCCATTCATACTTGGATTCTTTCGTGGTATTATTCACGGAAGATAACTTGTTGTACACTCACACTTGACATGACCATGCCCCACATTTTGATATCATTTTGAGTATAATGAGATAGAGTCATTTATATGTTATGATCTAAAAATGCCTCTTTTTTATGGACCAAATCACTTCTTGGGACATGTTATCTCAGACACAAGAATACCAGTAGACCTAGAGATAATAGGAGTAGTAGTTTCCTAGGATCAGATGAAGAATTTCATTGAGGTATATAGTTTTTTTATGGATGGATAGATACTACATACATTTTATAGAGTTGTATTCATGCCTTGCAGTGCCACTGATAGGACTGAATATGAAGGGTGCAAAGTACTTATGGTCAGATTCTTGTGATTCATCATTTTAGGAGTAAAAATGGAGGATGACTTCAGCACCAATACTAGTATTTCATGATCCTAGATAGAGAAACATTTTTTACTTTGATACATCAGGTATTAGCATGAAATGATGGATTATGTTGGGGGAAAAAGTCATAGTGTAGGGGTTTCAGTAGTTGATGCCACATGAGAGGAATTACCCAAAACATGATCTTGAGTTGGTTTTATTCAATCTTGCTTAACGTTTTTGGAGACATTTTCTTCTAGGAGAGAATTGTGTGTTTTTCACTAATCACAAAAGTCTCAAGAATATCTTTACATAGTGGGATTTGAATTTGAGACAATGATGGTGGGTTTCATACCTTGATTTTTTTGATTTTGAGCATGCCTATATGCTCGGGAAAGAGAACATAGTGGTTAATTCGTTGAGAAGGAGCACGACGAAATAGATAGTTCAGGAGGCTAATAATGAGTGGTATCTTATTGCACTATTATTTGAGTTACATTTAGAGGTGCATGATAGAAAATATCAGACATTTATTTCTTTTTGGGATGTTACATCCACACTACTTGATCGAGTGCGAATGAGGCAACTATCAGATTCTAAAGGCCTAGTCCTATAAGAAAGTGTGCCAGGAGAGGACCCTATTCCTGGATGTACAGTAGCTGATAATGAGATATTCCATTTTCATGGTCACGTATTTATGTCAACAGACATATGCGAGGTGATGATGCATGACATTAATTCCTCATTTTGGGCAGTTCATCCTCGTGTCACCATGATGAACCATGATCTGCACCATCAGTATTGATGGCTAGGTATAAAGAGATATGTTTTCGGGTTTTCCATGAGTTTTTCCACATTTTAGTAGGTGAAGGTGGAGTATCAGTGACCAGCATGGATTTTGTAGTATTTACCCGTTTCAGAGAGGAATTTGAATGATATAGTGATTTACTTCATGATAGGCTTATCGTGGTTGCCTCATGGGAACGAAGCAGTTTGGGATGTCATTGATAGAATCATGAAGGATTCCCACTTCTTGTCCAACAAGGAGACTATTATTGTTGATGAGATGCAATGGATGTACATCAGAGGGATTTTAAGTCTACATGGAATTCCACACTTCATTGTTTCATACAGGGATGCACGTTTTACTTCTTGGGTCTGGTAGGGATTACATTGTGAATTGGGTACACAAGTACTTATGGGTAAAGCTTACCATCCCTAGACTTATGGCCTGTCCAAGTGTAGATTAAGATGCTCGAGGACATGGTTATAGAATGAGTCCTAGTTTTTGTAGGTTGTTGGGAGAAACAGATACCTCTTTCGGAGTTCTCCTACAATATTATTTTTCAAGAAACTTTTTATATGGAACCTTATTAGGATTTGTACGGTAAGACATGCCGATCACCCTTATGTTAATGGAGGTACGAGAGGTAGCTATATTGAGACCACATCATGTCCAGGAGACTACAGAGAAGGTAGAGTTGATTTGGAAGGGGATGGATACTGCACAATCATGACCGAAGTCTTATTATGATCGAAGGAGAAGACCTCTAGAGTTCAGGCCAGAGATAATGTTTTTCTTTTTGTCAAACCGAGGTAGGGAATCATGCGGAGTAGGAGATAGGGAATTATTTTTCTGAGATATGTTGTACTGTTTGAGGTTTTGGAGAGAGTTGGGTCAGTTTCCAATCTGTTTCAGTTACCTTAGAGGTAGAAGGCTATGCATGACATCATCCATGTTTCCCAGCAATGAAGTAACTTCTCAGACCCATCTCATATTTTTCAACCAGATGATGTCGAGATGCATGGGTTCACATCATTTTAGTTGCATCATATCCGTATTGTAGATCATTGTGAGAAGGCGTTTTATGCCCTATATGTTCCTTTGTTATGAGTTCTATGTCATCACGGTCGAGTACTATATGATACATGGTAGAGGGAGTCAGACGTACAATCATATTGGCTGGAGAAATTCGATGATTGATCATCTAATCCGCCTTGATTGGGAAATTCGGGGACAAATTTCTTTAAAGGGTGAAGTTTTTATAAATACAAATCTTAAATTTAGGTTTTGTTTCAGGTTGTTATTTTTAAAAAAGAGGATAATCTTAAATTTTTAGGAGTACATGTTGGGTACTTTGGAGTACACACAGTGTACCCGGTTTCCACAAGTGACCATGTACTGGCTGTGTAATGGTTGAGTACATGTCCATGTGGTGTAACCTAGAGACCTCCAAAAGCGGAGGCCGGTTAAAGAATGTACATGTCATGTACTTTTCTTTTTAATTTTCATATCGGACTGATGTCATATCTAATCGAAATGAAACCTTTTCATATAGGTTTGTCTTGTCTAAGTGTGATGGATACTGACAAATCTTCCCCTGGCATCTGACTCGTCATCCGTTTTCCAAATCGAACTCCTTTTGTTACATTGAAATTGCATCGGTGAGTTATTTATTCTTCTTCATCCTCATCTCTTAATTTGTCATCTCTTGTGAGAAATTCAAGGTTGTTCTTTTTTGATGTTTTTGTAGATCTATGGAAATCTAGGTTGAATAAATTTTTTGGATTCAACTATATTAGTCATACAACATTGATGTTGGTGTTCTGTGCCCTTCTATAGTTAGTCTTTGAATATTATATGCAAAAGTGACCCATACCCTAGAATGACGTATTGCGTCTTTATGGATTTTAGCCTTATTAATACACGTTCCACCTTGTGTGCCTAAGTAGAGTTTATTTATGGTAAATTGTGTTATTTTATATGATATGGATTCGATCCCCATGTTTGTTTTGATATTGACCATTTGGTCTAGCTTTACATGTTTGGATGCTTACATTCCATGCCAAGTGTTGTTAAGATGGAGTGATTTCTCTCATGATGTTGTATGATCGTATCTTTTTAGCCAATTAGTTATTAAAAGTTGTTATCCAAGTAGTTTTTAAATTTTACAATGGCTGTTGAATATCATTGTGCACGATTGTCTTACACAAGGTTGTTGGAACCAGGTGTAGTAGACCATATAGGGAATGAATGCTGAGGGCTTCCCTAGAGTGGCTGTTTACATTCACATTGTGATATCATAGGTTGGATTTATTTTGAGTGATCACTTAGAGTGTCTATACATCCAAAATCAAAGAACATTGAGGGAATTGGATGTTGAGTGATTCCCCATAGTTTCTATAGTTTAGAGATAAAAGACCTCATGTGGAATTGGCTTTGAGTGCTTCTTCAACGAGTCTTGTCTAAAACTGAACTAGAGGGGTTAGAATGTGAGAACTTCCCAGAGGGTTGCTGGTGATATTTTAATTTAACCTAAGAGTTTAGTTTGTGAGTACATCATAGAGGGTTTATTGTGTTATATTATCTTCATACATGATATCTGTAAATGAATGTAACTGAAAATGTAGGATGGTTATCATTTGAGTACTTCCTTGTTTACAACTTAGTTTTTTTTATTACTTTCCGTATATATTCACTGACTGTTAGGCATAGATCATTTGGTGGTTGAGTAATGGGATTCATCACACACATGGTGTGGGTCACGCTTTCGAGCCCAAGTAGATTATATTGTGGCAGGTATAGATATGGGAAGCACCTTTATATGTTATCTATTTGATTTTTGTGGAGCTGGAGAGCCTTGAAAAAATTTGGCGCATGCGATGCTGCATGAGATTATTTGTTTTCTCTGTAATTTGGTTTAGTACAGTATTATTGCATTGTAACATGTTTGGATACTTCTCAAGAAATTTTTATCATTAATAACTTTTTTTATGTGTTTAAGTTGTTTATCTCTTTTAGTCCTCAAATTTTTACTTATTACATGGTATTACTACTTCCGCAATTGTTATTTGTTTATTTAAACTACATTACTCATCCAATGAGGGAATTATTTTCCCACTATCACACCCAAGGCCCTCACGACCATTCAGCAGCCTCTAGCATTTGGGGAAATGTTTTTGATGCCTCTAGACCAACCCGGTACGGGGAAACAATTCGAAGAAGATCTCAGTTTCACCGAGACTAGAGGGAATAGAGAATGTTTGAGTTTGGCCACCCCGTGTATATGGAACTGTGTGACGCTACAGTTTAACATCATGTACTGAGGACCATGGTACGTGGTAGCTTAACTCCATGCAGCCCAGATAAGGAGGGTTCACTCTGCACCCCTATAACATACCTAAATGGCATGCATTAACCCTTAGTGAAGGGAAGGAACCAAAAATGTTATGGAATGGTGGTTTTATAGAGTGATCCATTGAGGGTCTCACATTAACATGACTATATGAAAAATTTATATCCATTAGCATGCCTATGAAAAGAAGCATGAGAGAAAAAATACATTATGAAGAACCACCCAAGTAACCATGAAATGAAATCGTACCAACTAGGAGGGTCATACGATAGAATTGTTTTCAAATCAATAGCATTCATAGGAAAGGATCTTGCGATGCTCTGGTGCTCCACCGAGTGAAAAGACTCCACGAAAGGGTATGCCGCATGAAGTGGAGTGTCCTATCCTAGGCAAGGGGTATACATGCATAAAATTAGTGATTCACAAATTGAAAGTGATTTTTCCGAGTAGGACATCATGGAGCATGGGTTCCTTGAAAATCATGGCACAATGAAATAATGTACATCACAAAGCATAGGGATCCTTCCATGGAATAGGGTTAACATGTTCATGTAAGGTACATTGTGAGTAATGAGGATATGGTGAAGACCCGAGTCCCCTAAGGGATATTCGTCCTTTGGGAATGTCCCATGCGATACGTGAGGGGAATCCCTGATTGAAGAGGGGTTGTTTTTCAGCTAATCTAATGGAAATTTACAGTGCCCGAGTACTTTTAAGAAATTAGTTTTCTAAATGATTGACAATGATGTCGATGCTTCATGATTTTAGATATGAGAGGGAGAACAATCTGGGTATTCATAATTTAGGATCAAGGTAAGCCGGGTATTTATTGGTGATGGGTGTTGTAGAGCTCTGAAAGAACGTTGAAAAGACATGTGGTGCTCTGTGATTAGATAGGTATTGCATAAAAGTTTTTTTAACATTATAGTCGTCCATTATCCACTCCTCAGAATAGAGGTCTCTGGAATTCCCACTATAGTGCTTGTGAAGGATTCATTCAATTTCCATGGGATTTTGAAGGCAATCTGGAATCCCTTGTTGGAATGAATATCCTCATCAATAGCATCATAAATGTATAGTCCACTACAACTTTTATTCGGTGACGGTCGCATATGGGCCTTAACTATGCGTTGGTTGTAGTGCTAAGGGGATTCACGATGGAGAATTGCGAAGAAGCCTATTTTGAATTCGCCATCTCGTTAAGAATTGTTTCCTTTGCACATATTTTGGTTCCATAAATTCCCTCCCCCCCCCCTCAGAAATAGATCTTAGGATAAAACGAGGCTCAAATTCTAAGGTTACATGTCCAAAATTTTTAGGTGAATTTCAAAGCATGATCGCGAAGCCGAGTGGCTATGTGGAGATGCGATGTGTGGGTGGAGAAATATGTAGAGATTCTTATGTCCATGCATGCTGTGAAACTCAGATGACATCTTCAATAAATTGGGGAGGCAGATCATTCTTTTTTTACTCCCCTCTATATTTTTTGTGATTTTTCTCTCAATTTGAGAAGCTCCAAATGCTATGTTATTGTTCCTTTTGAATTATTTTTTTCTGCTCTAGGGTGTATAGGGAGTCTTTAGACTCTACAATCGTATTCTCAAAAAATTATGTCTTTGAAATATGTGGCATGGCTCTGTGACCTATTTCTGTGTCCGAGCACAACGTACGATCTCCACGACCGAGTTATGTTATCCAGGATAACAACATAAAAAACAATAAGATGAAATGGATAACTAGGAAACTACAAGGGGGTCCATTTGAATTCTACCCAGAGGGAAGAGAAGGATGATAACATGGGAATCCAAGAGTGTGTGTAAATCCACTCAGACCAAAAATCATTAGTTCGGCTATTTTCGTACTGTCAAAAGAACAATAATTTGTAAAAAGGCTGACCCTACAAAGTTTTGGCATGATGTAAAATGTTCTCATTCCCAATAATAGTAGGGACGATGCAAACTACAAGTTATGGACTACGGCGTGCCATCACCAGTGGTTCAGGATTTCCGAAGATCATACTTGGGAGGATTATAAAAATTTCAACACTGGTTTCTTGTATACCCATGTGAACAACATTTATGGGAAGGTGTTGCAGCTAGTGGTAACTCTACTTTAGTACCACACCACTCTGATGGCGACCTTGGGGAACCCAAAGACGGGGTGGACTAATTAGTGGGATTTGCGCTAGGGTAAAAACATCACAGATGAATGGGCATGTACTTACTAGGTCGGTATATCCTATGAGGAGTTCAAGGTATAGTTGAGGCGAGTGGGCCTATATGAGACAACATTGTCCTCTCAATTACATCTTTAATAGCCAAAGATTCTGATTCCATAGGTGTTGAGTAGGTTGTCGCTGAGGACCAACACCTTTCATCTTCACCATGGGGAGGTTGGTACCAGCCTCTAGGACCTATACAAAATCTCAGGGATCCTGATATTGGAAGAAATTTTGGACGAGTTCCGCCCCTCAATGAATATATGGGTGGATTTGAAGAAGGTTCCATCATTGTCAAAGGCATTGATGGAAATATTCCCATGAGAGGACAACCATTTTGTGAGGGATGTTCATTTCAATTTGTGGTTGAGTCGGTTCATGAATTCCCATATAGATGGGATGTTTTCTATGAGGACTCAAACATTCCAAAAGGGTGTCCAGTGCAGTAAATAGAACTCATACTAGTGAATCTTGGAGGATATCTAGATAATGATGTTTGGTTTTAGTTTTAGCATCAAGAATCAACCAGTGGTTTGTTTGGATATGTTTATCTCGACACTCATTTGTGACTGGATGATACAAGTAGTGGATATGAACATGGGTCTACAGCCAAGCATTTTTATCATGGAGTCCAGATTTGTGATGGGGGAACGAATCAATCTAGGGATCCTCATGTTGGATATGTTGTAAAAATTACCACGGCACATCTATGAGGGGAATAATCCACATAGGGTGTTCGGACTGCTTTATCATATTAACAGGTAGATAGAGGTGCATATTTAGTTCGTCTATGAATACCTGAACCCTATTTCTCTTCATGGTTCTGACTTCTGACTAGCCATTTTGAATTTTGTAGGGAGTTTCCCGACAAATCTAACCCCACCATTGGGGATGAAATAGGTCTGGAAGGAAGATGAGTTCAACTTCTACACATTACAATTGCCAAAAATGTTTTTCACTATTAATGGCTAGGGAACTGAGGAGCATCGTTATGACATCCTGCATTTTTTTGGATGGATTCCTGGTGGTGCGGGTGGACCACGAGCCTTTCTGTGAGCCATACACCCCGCACCACAACAGGAGGCATTTCTGGTGCATGCAGAGGCTAACCCCAGATTTCTATTTGGGAGTGCTCCATGAGGACCATATGTGTGTGATGTAGAATATGTGGCTAATGTTTGCATAGGAGGATGGGATGATGCGAAATGATTTTCCTCCTCCCACATGCATCTGTGGGATGGTGATGGATTATGCTAAGAGTTGGGAGGCAGCCAACATCGGGATGATGTAGAAGCAGTAGAACGTTTGTGCTAATGATGGGGTTCCTCCCCATCCTTGAGGTCGAGTACATAATGCAGAATGAACGACACATGGTGGCGAGGATGTAGTAGAGGAAAGGGCCACAATGATTGAGAGGCAGGTGGCAGCATCATGCCTAGTGGTCCTCAAGGAGAAAAGTCATCTAGTAGGGTGACCCCATAGGGGGTTCTGTCGGATACCCAATCAGGCATCGTGGAATCATCTATTCCATATATACATGCCTAAGATGTCGTTGTCCTAGAGGATTGGGACATAGCAGATGTCAAAAAACAATTCATCAACCCTTCCTAGATGTGGAACCATCTGAACCATCTGGGAATAGATTTACCAGGTATTAGTCCTACTAGAACCATTATTGTGCTATCTCAGGCTGACAGAGAGAAGTACATCATGGATCTAGAAAAACTTCAGGCACTCTTGATGTGCCATGTGTCCAAAAATATATCGGTTGAAGGTATTGGTCAATCAAACAGTTCCACAATAGTTTTCTACTACCGATATGATGGAGCGCTTCTCGCATAATTGAAGAATAATATGAGTCCTTATGGACGGATGAAGCTGGTAGAGGGAGCCCTCTGGAGGATGGTGAGGTTACCAACTCGGACATGGAGATGGAAGAGTTTGTGGAGGCTCTTGAGGTAAACATTAAAGCATTCTTTATTATCCTTATTTAGGAATTTTAGCCCTTCAAAACATGAATTTGTAATGTGTAGGAGGGTCTCATATAAAAAAATTTCTCCCATGCAATCACAAATGCATCTTCGAGATCTGCATCCTAAACAACAGCAATGACCACACATAGTTGGGGTGCGAAACCCAGGGTGGTTTTACCAGATTCTTCATATATCTGAAACATATATTGGGGGAAACACCTTATAATTCTGGTTTCAAAAACTCTTAGGCAAGAAAAACTATTTTATCTCTTTAGGTCTTCATCATAGAATTTGAAACTATCATCCATTGAATCTGGAAACCTGACATCTACATCGCTCTCACATGCACCGTTCTTCAAATGGAATTTTCAGTATTGGAAAGGGTTACTGAGTCTCATAGTGATTCATATTCTAGAGGCATGCTAATGGTCTTCGAAAAAGGCATGTCATGAACCAACCTGGGTCGACCCTAAACTGGTCCCCGAACCAGTCTGCAACATGGCCTGAGAGGCATTCCTGATCCACCTGGGTTGACGACAACTTCCAGAGAATCAACAGAGAACAAAATGTGAACAATTTCACCCAAAAAATGAATAAATCCGTGGAAATAAATTAGAACACAAAGTAAATAAACAACATGAAAAGAAATAATTATCAATAACAACCAACTAACATGGACATGACCAAAAATCCTCATGACCTTGAGAGTAAATCTCCCAAACATGACCATGTCTGGCCCCCGGTGAGCAAGCTTGAGTCAAACCTGCACAGAAACTAAAAACTAGAAAACACTATAGGGGTGAGTATTAAAACTCAGTAGGCGTGCCAAAAACCTATTCCCAATGCAATACCTTTAAATAAATAATTTAATAATTCTAGGTTTGTAATAAATTATATAAAATATTTATTCCCACACAAGCATTCATTTCTAGAACAAGTAACAGTCCATTTCCCCTTTTAATTTAAAGAGAAGATTAATGTTTGAAAGGAACAAGTGCATTGCATTTTAAAACATTATTTTTGCAAACAATTTAGAAATCCAAATTTTAGTTGTTAGTCAAATGGAAAACCACACACAACAACCAAAAAAACTAAGTTAAATTGAAAATAAGTGGCACACAAGGGCCAGAAACCGAACAAGAGCTCTTAATCATTCGCCCCATAAAAATAAACACTAAAGAAAACATGGTTCTATCCTAAGAACTCGTGAACAATCTAGAACGTACCATACATGTGACTCATCATGAATTCATTCCTACTCTCAATGTTATCATAATGCCCTAATGCATGGTGTTTCCATACATGTACTAACCGAGGGGCCCAATCCCCTAGCAGAGTATAATTTGTACTAAGGGCCACTAGCTAGTGTGTAATCTAAACTAGTGCACAATCATTCTCATAAGATCCACTAACTATGCTAGGTTCCCATGTCCACATGTATAATAAAAAGGAACGGGGCGAGTCAACATAGTCAATAAAGTAGCACAAACAGTACACACTACTCATGTAGTTAATGTACACCAAAGATTACCCTTGAGTCACACCAAAAAGTGTTTTCCAAAATAATTTATTTTATTAAAGTGAAAAATGGGCCAACACCAATTTTAAAGATAATCCCCATTTCTCAAGAGAAAAAAAACACTTATTCACAATTTAAATTAAATAATTTATCAACAAACTAGAACTACATTTGAAATTCCGTAAATTATGTTTAAAGTCCACAATGGAATTCTTTCTGTACTGGGTGTCTGTTCATCAATAAAATATTTCATCTGTCATTTATAAAATAAATGCCTATTTTTACACAAAATAGTCAATTAAAAATTAATTATCTTATATTATTTCGCATTTATTTAAATTTATAAAATATCACGCAATTAATAAATTCTAAATCTAAAGTGAGTGTAGTGGGGGACCTACCTCGACTCACAGCTCGAACATGCTGGTTGCAACATTCCTCAGAGATGCACATAATCACACGCTATTTGACTCCTACAGGAGCACGAAAAAACCTCATAGATATTCTTAAACACCAGAAAAAATAAGTGAAAACACAAAAACATTATTTCACAACAATCCTATGAAGAAGCTGCATAATGTGACCTCGTTACGGAGACACGCTCGATCAACAAAGTCATGCGACAGTCAAAACGGACAATGAGGAAACCCGAAGTGGGTGAGGTCTAGTTATTAGGTCATGCAACTGTCAGACAAGAGGATCTTTGGCCGGAAATGTGCACATTGCACTGACGGGGCCAATTGGACAGTGCATAGCGGGTTGTATGGTGCGCAACCAAAATGGTACGTGGCCAGAAGGAGGTTAGGTGGGTGTTTGGCTACCGAATTGAGGTTTCGGTAAGTGAAACTATATGGAATGTATCAGGGCGACGCACCCAAGCTAGATGAATGATGCAGCAGTGCTACACCGCTTCTGGCCAGTTGGAACATGGAAAGGGGATAGCGCCTGGGTGTGCTGAGAAAGAGAAAGGCCGACAGATCATCTTGCTCGAACACAACAAGGGAAAGAGGCAGGGTTCAGGGGGTCGGCAATGCTGGTGGCACTGGTAGGAGGTTCTGTAGGCTGCTCGGATGGAATTGAAGGGGAACTAGGGGTCGTTGCACTGCTAGTAGACAAACGAAGCATGAGGAGGGTACTGCATCCACGACATGATCAGTATAAAAGGGAGGGGAGACAACAAGGTGATATCGCGTCCGAGACATTGCGTCGTTGATGGCCATAACGTCAGTGAAATGAAAAGGTGGGTCAGAGGACGAACGAGGGAGGCAGGGCACATAGACAGGGGGTCTTGTTAAATTGGGGCATGGTGGGGCACGAGAGGTGCACTGGAATAAGAGGGTGGGGTGAAGTGCAAGGGAGGTGGGGGGGGGGGACCCTACCAATGGGCGATGTCTATGGCAGTGGTGCCTGTTTCGAAAGGAGGCATCCATGCTGGGCTTCAGATGTGTGAGAAAGTCTGTGGGGATGCTGTGCTGACTGGCTACAGGGGTGTATAGTCATGGCACTGTGCAGGGTATGACGAAGCATGGAGGGTGTCAGCCACGAGGAGAGAAGTGGAGGAGAGGTGTTGCACGATAGAGGCATAGGGAGTAGGGAAGTAGAAGAGTTGGGGTTGCAGTATATCATCTGAAGGCCACCGACCATTGCGACAGTAGGGTAGAAAAGAGGGTAGTTAGCATGAATGGTCGGGGCTGCTGGGCGGAGTAGCTGTGATGTATGATGGTTGTGCGGGATGCTACCGGGGATGAAGAGCCAAGGGAGAAGTGATGCGGGAGAAAAGGGCAGGCAATGGGGTGGTGGCACAGCAATGACCAAAGGGAAGAGAGAAAGAAAATGTGGATAAGGGGTAGGGTTAGGAGGATAAGAAAGAGAGAAAAAGAAAAAAAATAAAAATAAAACAAAATAATAGGCAAAAAAATACATATAATAATAAATAAAAAACATTTGAAACATAAAAAACAATCATAATAATAACAACTCTTGGATAATAATAATAAATATTATTAATAATAAAACTATTAAGAATATTAATAATAATACCAAAAAACATTATAAATAAATATATATATATATATATATATAAACTCATTTCATTTTAACAAAAATAATTAAAATTATAAACAACCATGAATAATTTTAAATAACGCAATAAATTAAAAAATTTATTCCTTTTATTTTTTTGAAGATATACATATTGTGAAGATTCCTACGTGAAGCCGCATGAGGTTTCCAAAACATGCTCCACCCATAAGCCCAACGACGTCAACCCAAAAACATGCATTTTAGGACATAACTCAAAAGTTTTTCATTACTGACTCCACCCGAACCCCTAAAAAATTTAAATGTCCATGAAAATTATAAAACTAAATAAATGATAGGTCAAGGTGTGAAACTTCTCCCCACCATAACTCTTTCCACCTTTGGAAAGACACAATAAGATCTGAACCCAGAGATAAAACTTATCATGTGCCACTCGCCCACAAACTTTTAAGCACCTCCATCTGATAGATCCAAACAGACTCTGAAAACCCATGACACACAACTCATTCTTAAGACACAATCACCTTAATCGTCACCAAGAAAAATCCAAACCATCCATTCCAACCAAGGGAAAAATGGACATAATCCATCTCTGACACTTATTCTTATCAACCTTGTCCAACGGGACTATTGGGTGTACTCTAATCCCAGCATATACCCTAGACAAAGAACATAGGATATGGTGGATCTACACAAGACTACCCACCACAAAAAAGATAACCAAAACAAACTCTAATACTGACAGTGGAGTCTCGAATGGGCTCTGCACCCTAAGGATTGGGATAAATATAAATTACTTCTAGTGTAACTCTACAAGACCCAATGTGGGTCTCCCCACCATAAGAACTGACAAGGTTTACCAAGCATAAAAAATTTCCACACAGAGCAGAAACCCCACCAAAAGGGTAGGGGAGGGAAGGACCCAACCAATCAAAAATCAAAACTACCGTCACCGCTACCTCAACGACATCAGACCCTTAGAAGAACACAAACCATGACACACCAAAGACCCGGATTAAACCAAGACCCTTCTTTACCGCTTGGGTTTTTCTGACTAATTTCCTTCTTCACTCCGGGGCCTATGGCTAGAGCCCCAAGGATTGAGGCATCTCCTGCCTCGTAGTCAAGATTTAGAAATTCAAAACCATAAAACAGAAACAATAATTTCACCATAAAAACATACAATAAAATTAAAATTTCAAAGAGGTTTGATAGTAAACATTCTTAAAACCAAATGGGAAAAAAGAAACACCACAAAACACCACAAGAGACAACCACTACATCAATGGAACAGTACAAAGAGTAAACCTCAAATTGATCCCCAAACATCACCCTAATGCTGCTGACTGGTTGAGGTGAACTTCGACAAGCTAGGTCTTTGTTCAGTGTTCTTCTTGGAAACACCATGGAAAAATACTTGAATGTGACCCAAATGCCTATAGGTGTGGCAGGGTCTCGGAGCACTTCGGCATGTCGGCCTCTTATGACCTTTCTATCCACATAGATGACAGATCACGATATTGTGCTGTGAAGAAGATGAATAAAGGTTTGAAGGCCATTACATTCCACTAGTAGACTCACTTGCTTCAGGAAGGTTCTCATTCTTCTTCTATCCATCATCTTCACTGATTCCCAAGTCCTGGGGAGGACTCACCACCTCATGGACACCTTCTAACTTAGCTTTAGCAAGAATGGATTTCCACACAACATCTGAGAAGGTTGTTAGGTTGAGCTCTTCCACTTTCGATCACAGTTCAGGTCAGACTCCAGACTCAAATTATCAAGCCTTTCCGGGATATTTTACAACAAACCATTTTTCATACAGAACCATGTCTATGAAATGTCGACATGATTTCAGTACTGATTCAACACCCTACGGAAGACAACACAACTCTATCCTCTTCCTCATCTTCGTCAACTATGGGAAATATTTTTTGATGAAAGATGACTCGAAAAACTCCCATGTTATATTTTCCAGAGGTTTATTCCAGGATAGGGACATCCACCATTTCTCGGTTGGAACTTCTTGAATAATGGTATCCAACTTCACAATTAACGACTCAGGAAACCCAATGGAACTGAACTTCCTCTCAATATTCTGCAACCACTCCTTTTCCTTAGGTGGATCTGCATGAACATAAAATAGGCGAGGGTTTAACTTCTAGAATTATAGAACATAGTCTATAAGAGGATCAACTATAGGATTCCTTATGATGCACCACATGAAGCTGCACCTTGGGCATCCATCGAACCTTCATGGGGATGAACAATAAGGAACAAGAAATCAAGGATCAATAAAAATTTACAAAAACTTTTATGAATTAAAGAAGACTCAAACAATTCCCCAGGGGAAACTAGTGCCGATGGGTGACTCGGATGTAGGGCTGGAGGCCATACCATAGTCACACCACCATCACAAAGAGCACTCTATGGTAATGTCCTTGGCTCCACATGGCTTTCCAGACCATGTGAGCTAGCATAGGTCGCTTTCCTGGTTCCCATTTCTTTTCCCAACATAAAAAAATTCAGAACAATCCAAGGACAACAACATACCCACACATCCCATGGTAACCAGAGGTTCAGAACGAGCAAGGGTTCGTGACGTCATTCCAATTCCTAAATCTCATTTCACTTTAATTATAATACTAAAATGGTAACCACAAATAACGATGGGTGGTCTAAATAAAAAGTTCCACTCAGGAGACGACCTTCTATGATACCATTTATTCTAGAACCAACCCTGGTCGACCCTAAACCGGTCACCCGATCCGGTTCTCAACATGGCCTGAGAGGCCTTCCCAATCCTCCCAGGTTGGAAACAAGTGCTAGGTCATCAATAGAAAACAACATGAGAATGATTTCATCCAAAAAATGAATAAAGTAGTAGAAATAAAATAGAACAACACAAAGTAAATATACAATATGAACAGAAAGAACGATCAACCACAACCAGCTAACCTGGCCATGACCAAAACTCCTCCTGAACTCGAGAGTCACTCTCTAAACCACAACCATGTCTCACCCATAGTGAGAAACCTTGAGTGAAACCTACACAGAAACTAAAAACATGAAAACACTATAGGCGTGAGAATGAAAACTCAGAATGTGTTCCCATCATACTTTTCCTAATGCAATACCTTTAAATAATGAATTTAATAACTCCAGGTTTGAACTAAATAATATAAAATATTTTCTTCCACACATTCTTTCATTTCTAAAACAAATAACAATCCATTTCCCTTTTTAATTTAAAGACAAGTTTAATGTTTGAAAGGAACAGGTGCATTGCATTTTAAAATATTTTTTTGCGAACAATTTATAAATCCCAATTTTAGTTGTTAGTCAAATGGAAAACCACACACAACACCCAACACACATGAAGGGAAATGGAAAATAAGTGGCAGAAAGGGTCCAGCAACCGAACTAGACCTCTCAATCATCTACCACAAAAAATTAAACATTAAAGAAAACATGGGTTGAACCTAGGAGATCATGAACAATATAAAACATGCCATACATGTGACTCACCCCCGAAGGGATTCCTACTCTCAATGATGTCATAATTCCCTAAAGCCTGGTGTTTCCCTACATGGCCTAACAGAGGGGCTCAATCCCCTAGAAGAGTATAATCCCTTCTAAGGGGCACTAGATAGGGCGTAATCTAAATTTGTGCAAAAATAGTTCTCAGAAGATTCACTTACTATGCCAGGTTCCCATGTCAACACATATAATAAAAAGGAAATGGGTGATTCAACATAGTAAATCATGTAACACAAACATCCCACACAACTCATCCAGTCAATGTATGCCAAAGATGACACCTGAGACACCCTGAAGAGAGTTTTCCAAAAAAAATTAATTTATTAAAGTGAAAATGGAAATGGTAGAGAAGCTAGGATGGTAGGTCGTACGAAAGGTCGAGGCTGCTTGGCAGAGCAGGTGCGATGCTGGAAGGTCATGCGGGATACTGCCACGAAAGAAGAGTCGAGGGAAAAGTGTTGCAGGAGAAGAGGGTAGGCAGAGGGGCAGCGGCGCTGCAAGGACCAAAGGGATGATTGAAAGAAAACACTGAGAAGGGGTAGGGTTAAGAGGAGAAGAAAGAGAAAAAATAAAAAAAAATAAAAAAAAAATAAAAGTCAAAAAATACACATTATAATAAATAAAACTACTATTGAAACATAATTTTTTTTAATAATAACAATTCATTAATAAAAATAATAAATAATATTAATAATAATACTATTAAAACTATTAATAATCATACCGATAATAATTATAAATAAATAATTAATCTTAGTTCGTTTCAATAATAATAGGTAAAATTATTCTGAACAATTAAAAATTTTAAATAACACAATAAATTAAAAAATGTATTCCTTTTAATTTTTCGAAGGCAAGAATATCATGCCGTTTCCTAGGCGAAGCCGCACGAGGTTTCCAAAACAAGATCCACCCATATGCCTAGTTAAGTCAACTAAAATATGTGCGTATTTTTGACATAACTAAAATTGTTTTCATCTGGGACTCAAACCGAACCCCAAAAAAATTAAAAATCAATGAAAATTATAAAATAAAATAAAAGATATGTCAGGGTGTGACAAGTCACCCATACTGACCAAGCAACATCCCTCTATATCATAGGTGGGACCGTCATCAGGACTGATCCTGAAATCATCAATCTAGAATATGATGATGGGGATCAGTCGGATGACATGGGACATGGCCTAACTGATGATACACTAGATGAGGATCTTACTTATGAGTTCCTAGATGTGTTCCCCACATATAAACCCTCCAAACCCATGGACTGGGATAAGACAACATCTAATGAAGAGGAAAATGAGGACATTCATCTTTGGGCATGGAAGATGACCAAGCACTTAATTAGGGATTCCCCTCATGTGAAATTGATTGACTAGATGGGGAGGCTTCGTTCAAGGCTGTGCAAACTATGTGCTAGAGGAGTTAATGCCTAGAGTCCCCATATTCTCATCCGATATTTCATGGATGGGAAGACATAAGAGCATGATTGTGGCCTTGGTGTTAGCTGGCAGCAAATGATGTATGTGAACATCAAGAGACTCATGGAGGCTGAAAATGAGGTCCAGATATTAAAGGCACTAGAGAAGGATTATTCAGCCTTTCTTGACTCACAATAGTGGCTCATGTCATGATTGAAGTCCCAGATTATAGAGGCTAAATAGAAATCATGGAGATCCTATGAGGAGATGGTCATTATCCGAGTCGATGAGGATCAGGCCCTAATTGTGGAAAATTAATTATGACCCATTGTGATTGAGGAGAAGCAGGAGCATAAAAAATGAAAAAGATCCTGGATGATACAATACTGAGAGTGGATGAGCTGGAATGCTCTATTCAAGGGCTCATCCCATAAATGGGAGGGGAAATTCATTTGGTACTGTAATTTGTAAAAACTCATAAACATACATGCATGATTTTTCGGTTTATCAAGATTTGGTTCTTGAGTTCTGCTATTTGTTTTGTATCAGTTAATTTTCACCATATTTGAGAATTATAGAGAAATCTATTTTTAATCTCACATGGGTTTTGCTCGATGTGAGAAACAAGGGATGTGTGAATCACTATTCCCTTTGAAGGTGAGATTTCTAATAAGGCTCTGGGCATTCAGTTTCTGAATAATCAAACCAAATTTCTTGGAAGAAATAGTGAGGCCTGATAAGAGAATTAATTCCTCAGAATAGTAAATTTTTTTCCCAACATGCTCTAGTGGCCGACAGTGGTAACACCTGGGGTGTTAGATTAAATCTGAAATAGGGGAGTGGGAAGTGTGAATCATGATACTGATGGTTTGAATCACTATTGGGGTAGTGTGACAATGATGGATAACTGTTTACCATTATCTAAAAAAATATTCCTATTACATTAGCCAGAAGTGTGGATAAAAAATGATGGCCAACTGGTGACCATGTTATAAACATGAGGTCATACTCAATATTTAATCCATTAGTCTTCTCGAACATTATCCCAGGACCATATTTGAGCTATAGGCCGACATTCATTAATATTAGGGGGTTCCTTCAGGAATGAATGAGGATAAGTGTCCAAATAAAGGGTTTGTGAATCATTAATGGTGGTGTGATGGGTTGTTCAAATAAAGTCAAACACTCTTGAAATTTCACCACCGTGATGAAAAAACATTAGGTGAGCACATTGGTTTGATCTGGTATCATTCCTACTTCAAATTGGACCTCTTTGGTGAGGACCAGAAATTCTTTTTGGTTTTATGTCATACCAATGAGGATGATAGATAGGTATTTTAATGTCATACAGTGAAGATGGTTGACATAGTTTTATGTTCATACTATGTGGACTAAGGAGAATAGTTTAGAGTCATGTTCCAAGGACTATAGGATACATGTTTAAGGTCATAGAGATTGGACCACAATCCAGACCGAGGTGAAAGAAGGGATAATGACCATGTGACTGGACCCAAGGCGAAATTCAAGTGTGTTGGTACGTGTCTTATAAAGATGATAATGAATCCAAATGTTGTTCTTGAGCATACTGTGGTTAGAGACCAATGCAAGAAGGGGAAATCCACTTTGGTGAGGAATCTCACATATCTCAAAATTATAATGGGCCATCCTGAACTTTTTCTGGGTAGGGATGCAGTTTAAAGTCATGTTTTGAGAATTTGGCTTCCCAGAAATGAAATATTTAGTGTAGTACATATCTCTACGTGATTGAGGACCATAAAATTCCACATCATACCCCATGTTCCCAATGGGATTCTTTGGTCCGTTGTTCAATGGTGGCATGACATGGGGATGGAACCAAAGGGAAGTTCGTAGGAATTTTTACATACCCCAAGAGAGTGAGAATCAATCCATACATAGATCTTGATGAACTGTATTGTTTATAGCCTTACAGTAGAATGGATAGTGGAAGGAGAGTTCCCAGAGGGGGTGTACGTAGTGTGGTTGTTATAGACCCGACCCGAACGAGGACCAATGCAGTCCATATCATACCAAGTAACCATCGGGGAAATCTAATGTTGACAGCTGAAGATGGAGAAATTTAGGCTAGGCCCCTAACAAAGTGTCCAGGTGATCCTATGTACCCCATGATGGAGGGAATCGAGCCATACATAGTTATTGGATCATATTTTAACGTCTTGTGGAACAAAAGACATGTGTGGTTCATCTATACCAATACGCATCCTACCAAATTCACTAATCCCATGTGAGTCATGATCTGTGGGAAACAAGGAGTAGTGGTGGTAAATTCCTTGTACATGAAGGCACACATTAGGGGTAATGGAACACTAGTTTAATTCCATCCCATAATTAATGACCTGCCTGTTTAATGCACATTAATTTCAAGAGGTGTAAAACCGAGTGTGTTGAAATTCCAAATGAATATAATGGGTAGAGGGATTTGAATCCTTGTGCCTAAGATCTGAATCTCAATGTTGTTTGGTTTGAAGATAATGCATAACTATTTACCATGTTTTAAACACAAAATCTATTTTGTTATATCCTGGCATGAGGATAAACAAATGATGGTCAACCACTGGCCATGTTCGAAACACGGTACTAGTTTCAAAATGTGGTCTGAGGCCTTCTGTGGAATTGGATGAATATGGTAGGTAAGACAATGGGTATCCCTTAAGACATTATGATGGATGGAGATCCAAATAAAGGGCACATGAAGCGTGAACATGAAACTATGAAATGTCCATGTTAAATCTCGCAGTTTGTGCGCTTCGAAACTATGGATTTGAGTGTGCCAATGAGATATGTTTGAAAAAAATATTTGAATCTATTTCAATGGAAATGGTCCTATGTATGAAATCTCCTATTTAAATATAGAACATGGTTCAAGGGAATTTGTATATGGTGGAAAAGTCGCAAAATACGACGTGGGTGATGACCAAAGAGGCCTTCCATATCCTAGAACATTCTTGTGGATGTATTTAAAGGATGAAAGGTTGAGTGATTATACGTATCACATGAGGATGAGAATCAATCCATATTTAGTTATCGTTGGACATTGACGGGATGAAACAAGGGAGACACATGGTGACGTTGTACTGAAACCTGAAGTGAATGAGTATCAAAGAGGTACTCAAAACAATACATGATTCTGCCAGATTTTGTTCCATGGTTCCTAAAAGAGGGCAAGATTTGAAATATCTAGAGCAGGGCCAAAATAAGATATTTTTTGGAATTCCGACATATCCCATCAGGAGGGGAATCAAGCCTGACATAGTTGCTAATGTGTCACGTAGTTTAATGTCATGCCAAAAGGATATATGGATCTTACTTTTAATGCCATAGAGATTGAACCATTATGGAAAGGAGTAAGGGAGACACATGCTGTAGTTTTTTTAAAACCTAATGTGTATGAGAATCCAAGAGGTAATCCCTACCCCAAATGTTCATAGTAGATTTTATGTTTTGGAACAAAATGTGGATGTTGGTCTGGGCCTTGGGCAAAGTGCCCAGGCATTCCTACGTATCCCATTAATATGGTGATCATGTCATACATAGTTCTAGAGTGGCATGGTAAGGTACCAATGCCATGGAAAATACTGTTGTGTGGTTCTGGCCCACTCACAAAAAGAATCGACATTTTACTGAACATGTTTGTTCTTTTTTATGTATGTGTTTTTTATGAAGAAATGACCCCATGATGAAGAATCTGGGCATCTCTGTTGGGATCAATCCATTTTTAGGCCTCAAAAAATGGTACGGTGGATAAATGATACCAACCATGATGTCCCCTAGAGTGAGTACATCACAATGTGGTGTTGTTTTTTCATCACGCATCCAATAAGATAATATCATTGGATAGGGTCATATGATAAGACCAACCAATGTATATTATCTTCACACAACAAAGATGCAACAATTTAAATTTATGTGAAACTATGAAGCATAATTTAAGGTCCTATGGCTTGGATGGATACAAAAGGAATAATACATAGATGGAATTATCATGGTGTGATAAAGCACACCCGACGTGGATGAGGACAAGGTCCACACCATACCACTCACAACATCAGTGAAGAAACCTCAGGCTGAGGGGCCAGAACAGATCATGGGATATGGGGAATGACTCAAAGATGAAACATCTAGGTGTTCCAACATATCCCGTAAGGATGAGAATCCATCCAAACCTAGTTCTAAGAGTGCAGTTTAATGTCATGTGGGATGAGAGGGTGGGAAGACTATCTCCTAAAAGGGGAGTATGTGGTGCAGTAATTTCAAACCTGACATGAATGAGGACACAATCCTAAAAATGCCACACCATGGATTCTAATATGATTCAGGTCTATAGACACAATTATATGTGTTGAAAACACTTCTCCACAATTGAAGATGTATTTCCATGTGTTGCGACTCAAAATGACCTGAACTAGGATCGAAAAGTTCACAGTGAAAATCATTAATTTTCATGGGGGTTAGTGACGGTAGCGAAGGTGCCAAACAGAATGGTCCATACCACATATCGACACTAATCCCAATAAGGGATGTGGGAGCGCATCCCCAACATTATGGAGCAATAAATATAGTTAATTCCCTAAAGCGACGCCCAAGGTACTTGCATGCCCTAGTACTCTTTTCTTTCTCTTTCATTACTTTACCTCTGTATGGGATCCTCGTTTTATTTTGGATCCAATTCGGAATGGGGGATTTTTTTGACACTCCATTTTATCAAAGAGTCATAAAAATGACCAATGGAACCCCTTTATAATTGAAATGGGAAAATACATGAAGAAAATCAAGATTTTCAAAGGCATGAATTTTGGATCACCTTAGTCAGACCAAAAGTGTGGCAGCGTGTAGCCAACTTGCATGGCACAAAATGTCACGCAGCCTAGTTGTGCCCCCAATTATCTTTGACCTAGGGTCCTATTTTTTTCCTATAAATTGACCCTTTGGGCCCTTATTTATATGGAAAATTTTCCATAGAGACCAATTTCTACTCTGGTCGCCCTAGTACTTCTCCCCAGTCATCCCAAATCATTCTAGTTTTTTCTTCAACACCTTGAGTGGAGGATTTAAGAGAAGATCATTATACATAATTCCTTTCAGTGTTTAAAAACCGTAAACAACATGTTCCTAAAGCACCCAACCTCCCCAATTTAAAAATATTTACATGACACATAATCCGTTAAAAATAACTTGAGTTCCCCACTTCTAGGACTACTTGTGAATACTCATTAAGTCTTGATAAATGTCTCTCCCATGAATTAACACATAGGTTTTTCATTGATTATGTGAACACAAGGTCGCACAATTCTACATTCACACCCTTCTCTACATGGGCTCCCCTCTTCGAGTCACTTTCTATTTTTAGTATATAAGTCATCAGTCCTTCATTAATTCCCTTAAGGTAAATGTATCTTATTCATTGGCTCCCTTTTCTGAAATGGATTCTATTGAGACATCCACAAAAACCTCATAACATATCAAACCTTTGTGAAAACACATTAGTGTGTCTCTTATTTGGGATTGTATATCCACTGTCAGAGGTTTCCCACATTTGTTTTATAAGGGAGTTAGGGTACATGGAATGTCTATGGGTTTTTATATCCACAGTCACATAGACCATTCCCCCAAAAATAGTGTATGGAATTTCCCAGTTTGGAGGTTAAGGGTTTGGGTTATGTCCTCCCCTTTTCATATCTATGACTCGAAACCTCAGGTCACTAGTAGGTAAGGTATGAATCACACATACTTTTCCATGAAAGTGAAGGAGAACTACCATTCCCCTACCAATATCAATTTTAGGGTAACCATCTATGCATAAGCTATAGCCTTTCTTATATGAGGTAGAATCAATGCTCCACCTTTCTTCATTGATGAAAAGACCATAGGGGAGATGTGAACAAGGAATCTTCTTAACCGTTACCTCTCACATTGCGCTTTGTCGCCATGGGTAGCCATCCTTGTGTAAGACCCTAACATTCATTATTTCTTCCAACCATTTGGAGCCTTTTCCATTGTCAAGAGAATAGATGTAAGGCTTATCGAATTATCCCCTTCCAAGGTCACCTTTCCCTCTTCAACGGTCAATGTGCCATCTTCCACCAATGGAGGAGAAAACATATGAAGGTGTTAATGACTTTGTTGAATCATTAACATCCTATTATTTCTGACACTGAGGATGACTCATTTGGGATTATAAATCTCTTATGGTCACAACATTTGGACATGGGAATGAACTACGAGATCTTTTATTCCCACCATAATCGGGATACGTAGGAAGCCTTCTTTGGTCTCGACCTCACTAGATATCATGTTCAGAAATGTAACCCAAATTCTTTTAATGTGGGCATAATTCATAGGAATAAGCCCCAAATTAAACCCTAACCAAGGAATCCTTTTTAGGAAGTAATCCTAAAATTATTTTTCTCAGTGGACTATTCTCTCTAATGAGAATTGTCAAACTATGTGGGCTTTGAATCCCATATATATGGGATACGTAGGAATCCTCCTTGAGGGTCAACCCCAATAGCTTAAATCAACCATGTTTTCCCTCTTCCATATTCCCCATAGGGTCTGATCCTACATGGAATCCCATATCTTTTCAATGTTCCATGGACTGATTCAGCAAAAGTCCCATACAAATCATTGGCTAAGCACCTTTTTATTAGGGGTCAATAATCACATGACCATAAAAGGTATGATTTGTCCTGTTATGCAATACTGAAGTAGGGGGGTTATGATTCCTTTCCCAAGGATACATAGGTACCCGATTTTATGGGCATTATCCCAATATCAAAACCAACCATCATCGCCCCATATGGCAATAAATTCCAAAGTGCATGGTTGAATTTCTTAAAAAACAGTATCAAAATAATTATCATTAAAATAATCATGATATAGTATATTAGAGGATAATATTTATGGAGAACATTGAATACATACAAATATCTCCATTGATGAAGAACCTTGAATAAATATTGATGATTCTAAATTTTACAGATGATAATAAGTGACTACAAATTCTAAGGGAAACTTATTTCATACATGGTAAATTAATAAGGATTCAATAAAATATATTAAATTTATAAAGAGAGTCTTGGAGTAGACAATAATTCCCCCCAAAAGGGTGTGATGAGTCATAACTCCCATCCTCTCAAAAAATGCACATTTTCAAGTATCATAATGTTCAAATTTAACATACACCTACCTTTGGAATGAAAGTCTCCTTTAGATAATGAACTATTGGATGTTTCTGGTTCCATGAATAAATCCATATGAAACCACATGGAAGTAGTGATTCTTAAAACATGAACACACATTTCATGGAACTACGAAAAAAAATGGTGAACCCAATGTGAATCCATAACCAAGTTAATACTTTTACCCATATGTTATGCCATTGTCAATTGATAAATGAAGGCCATAAAAAGGAATCAGTCACCCATGTATCCATTTGAATAGGTACTTCTTTAATGGATTTTGTTGTGGTTTCATGTTTTTTCTTATAATTCCCTTAAATCCAAAATGGCTTTCATCAAGACAACATCTGTGAACTTCCCGAGTGCTGCACAAGATGAATCCCTATCCATGGGAAGGAAAAAATCTCAAACCCAGCCTCTTAAACACCAGGTTTCTAATATGTTGTTAAATTTATATCATTGGAATGATACTATCCCATCATTGGAGGCTTCTCGGAAGTCCCTTCAGGTCAATAAAAATCCATGATCATATAGCCAATGATGACCAATGATCATGAACAAGATGGTGCCAACCACTATCTTCAACCATTTTAGGTCCTTATCCACAGAATGCAATAATAAATCCCCCCATACTATACAGAATTGGAGAAAGAGGCCACTCAAGGCCTCACTTAAACAATGCAGGAGTCCTTCCTGAGGACTCCTCCAAGCAATCGTCATTATAAGAATCGCGCTGTAGTGAATACCCAACATGATGGGGGTTTTGTCTCTGGATGTTCTTACAAGGTCTCTCAAAACCAGGCATGCAAGACCAACCTCTGAGGAATATGTCTGATAAATAGTTAGAAGCTACTTACTTTTACCCCTTCTAGAGAAGCCCATCATCCTAACTTCATGGAAAACAATGAGCGTGCACATACATTCATTTGTCCTAATTTTGCTACTCAACAGACTCGTCTAGAAGCAACCCACCAATCCCACCTGATAAATCTGATGGAGTACCGTGAATAGGTACATAAACCGGCTTATAAATTATCAACAAGTCAGTAGACTCATCAAACTACATTTAAAGAAGCCCTCTAATCTAATGTGATAGTTAATGGTAAATAGGGACATACACCTGTTTGAAATCATCAATTCTACCAGCTGTCTCGTCTACCTATATAGAATAATGTATATTAACCATAATTGATGGGAAATAGTCAGTAGGCACATACATCTTCCAATGATCATAAAGTTTGCCAAGAGTCTCATTTGGTAGCACCTGGAGAAGTCAATCGGAATGCTTTGATGAAATATCAGTGGCATGCCCAACTCTCTACCCCATGCATGAGTACTATAAATACCCATTGATGGGAAATGGAGGACAAGAGAAAACACATACACCTACTTTAGATATAGAATGTATGTATATACAAATTACGATCTCTGAATTCACCAAACATCACTTATAGATAGTGAAATGGCATACGCAAATCCCTACCTCTATTCTGGAAGCATACTGGGATATTATAACAACCACATCACTAGTACCGGGGAAATAGAACAATAAATTTGTACCCATACATGGGATGACAGATCAAAACTCCATCCCGAACAATATACATATCTTTTTTCTAGTAAAAAACTTTCATTGGGCATACTCCCCCATATCCTACGGAAAACATGATTGGGAGCATGCACCCTTTCCAATTGAAGGTAATCAGTCTGTTCTAGTAACTATTCTAAAGCAGGCACATGCACATGCCCATGATAACCACTTTTCCCATCAAGTTTCCACAACTATGTATAAGAGAACATCAAAAAATAAGATACACCAAACATTGTTGGAAAATCAAGAGTCAAGCCACGATTTGGATCCTCTTACTCCTAGAGTTCATGAAGCCCTCAGCCATTTATCTTTTTCTTCTCAAGATAATATCCTTTCATTACCAAATAATGGGAGTGGTAGTTGTAATTATGAAGTTCCTCAATAGATAAATTATAATGAAGGCTTGATTCATGAAAAGTCGATCAATCTAGAGTGCCTATCTCTGGATTAGATCTACGACGACCCTCTATGTGGCTAGAAGACCATGGAGAAATAAGATTTATCCCTTACTATAATACACCATGGTGATTCCCCCTATGATGGTATTCTCTTCAAAAGTCCACTCCACCATAGTATTTAGCATTTTCAAGACAATTCTATACTTGACAATGTAGTGATGAGAAAGCCCTCTTATCTCGAGGAACTTGTCAACACAATTCCAGTAATGTGCAATGCCATGTCATTGATAGGTGAAACACTTTTTCAACCAGTAGACATTATAAGGGAATGGTTAGTTTTCGAACCTTCCTTGGGTCATTTGTCTTATAATACAGAGAATCAACTTTTTTCATACCATGTCAAGAAACCTCTAGTGAAAGACGATGATGATGTTTTAAACATGAGGAAACAATTATCTAAAGGAGAAGTACCATTAATGTTCTAGACATCGGAAAATTCTCAATATAACATTACATAATTGATTAAAGATGATTGCATTCATGATATCCACCTCTATTTATAGAAGACTATTTTTCATTTGAATACTATGGTATTACCATATGATGAATACCGAACTCATTTAAGGTAATGTAATGATTGCATTGCCAAATTGACGTGACGTCTCTCTCAGTTCCACAACATCCAAAGGTTGAAAAACTGTAGATAATCCTTCAATGAGAAAGCATCAATGCTTTAAAGAGTCTACACTAGTTAATTTCTGATTCTCTAACTATTGTTTGTATTAGAGGATGGGGTGCACAAGGAGCACTACATTTCATAGCACTCCCAAATCAGCAATGTCTGCCAAAAGTGGTATCATGAAATGTTATTTCCCATAGTCAGCCACAATCAATATATTTTTTATGTAATTGAATGTACAATCAGGAACATGACTCAAGTAGCTATCATCAGAGTCAGGCCCAAAAAAAGAAGTTGTTGAGTTTTTTTTACATCAAGCATATAAGAATCATGAGAAGGCATCGCGCTTAGAAGATGTTAGGACAAAGAAAATGTAAATGTCTAAAATTGGAATGCGATCATCCAAAATAGTTGTTTTGAGTTGTATTGGGATAATGCACCCAGCTAATGTCCAAACAAAAAATCACCAAATCAGAAGAACAGTTGCACGAATTTCTGCCATAGAAGTTCAAGAATCACCCAATATTTCAAGGCTAGGGGCTCATTTAATTCAAAATTAAAATTATTTAAACAATGATAAATAATTTGAAGAGTAAGTACAAGAACATCCCTAGCCTACAGGGTTGGGGGAATTTTAACATCTACTATCCCCTCCTCAAAGGCTGTCAGTATTCTCCCAATTCGGGAAGAATATATAATAAATGCATACAACTGAATTATCCAAGGATTCCCTTCGATTTATTGTCTTACCAATTGTTCCAATGGATGCTTTATATTGGAGAAAATTGTAATGACCCAAAAATTTAAAGGAAATTTTTTTCTTATTTGCTTAGGGATTTTACAAGAATGAAGTTTATGACGACACCTGATACTTAGGCCCGGTGTGCCCGAAATCAATTTCTGAAGTTTAGCTCAGGTACGTTCAGTGAACGAATGAGCGGGTTTTCCTAACATTTGAACAAGTGCTCAGAATCGAAATCTGAGGGCACCAATGAACTCGTAGCACCGATTTTTTCTTAAGAAGACCCTTTCTGGAGTTGCATTTTCTCAGGAGGAGTTGTTAAAAAAAGTGAGGAATAAAAATATAATCGCTTTACAATTTTATTTTTATTTCGTTATAAGTGGTTTAATGATGTGACACAATTTTTTCCCCTCTATTTTGTGGTTTAACTCCAAGGAGTTGGAGTTGGAGTAGGACCCATTGGGTTTCTCACTTTTCTTTGGAGAATAAAAGAGATGTGGGGCCCGCACGAGCCCCACCCCTTCACTTTATCCATAACTCCTCACCTCCCTCATTATTTCTGTCTTTTCTATTGTACTTAATTTTATTTGTAGATGTACTTTTCAGTTGGGTTTGTATTCTGACCCTTTTTATTTTCTAGCACTTTCTTCTGTACTTAGTGTATTACTTCTGCTTGTACTATGTGGTGTTTTGTTTACTTTTACAAAGGCAATGCCTTCCCAGTTATCGAGATTTACGCCTTTGGTGCTAGCTGCCAGCCCCTGGCCTATGGAAGGCGGGGTTGGGGTAGTCACAACATGGGCCCTAAGGACGGGTCGTGACAATTGGTATCAGAGGAGTCGGTTCTACCACATAACTTATAACTCTAATATTTTTTCTATGAAGCAATAGGGTTAAGGGTACGGAGTGTGGTTTCCAGTTCTGGCAGTCCAGTGTTGGTGCGGGCAGACGACGTATCCATACTCCAGGACCCTGACAACTGATTTCTGTCTTTGTGCTCGAAAACACTGATTTTGTGTGTGTTTCCAAAGGTTTTTCCTTAAAACAGCTCAAACTAGGTTAGCTCACCATGTATAAATCATTTGACTGTTTCACGTACATTTCTTTCAGGATGCCTTTCCATGAATGATCAGCTAGAGCCCCGAGAGATGTACGTACTGACAGCCTGTCAAGCGATGAGGCTTCAATACAAGGCCCTCTTGCAGTTGAGGCACCAGCAGAGGCACCAGTGTTAAAACCATACGTTGGGCCACCGATTCCACCAGCCCCTGTAGAAGGCGATGCACGCCGCTTGAGCACGCTGCACGTGTTCCAGCGCCAGAGGCCACCCATGATTTGGGGAGATAATGTCCCAAAGGTGGATGAGGATTTGCTGGAGGCTATGGTGGGAGTTTTCAGGATAGTGGGTACACCAGCGGACTTCATGGTGATCTTTGCGGCCAGCCTCCTTCAGACAGCAGCTGAGAGATGGTGGAGCAACTTGTTCCAGTTTTGCGACGGGATGACCTTCATATGGCGAGACTTTGAGACCTTCCTCAGGGTGGAGTTTATACCAGTGGATCTATACCGCAAGCGTGTTCAGGAGCTGCTGCCTTTGCTGCATGATTTTCCATCAGTATCTGAGTCATCTGTAGGAAGTAGACTGATGATGCAGTGGTCCGGGAGGACCAGACCAGCAGATGGGTGATCTTGGGTTTTAGGATCGGTAGTGCGGGCCACCTGGGGAGGGGTCAGAGCCAGGCGTTCTAGAAACGGACAGTGTTACTCCTACTTCATGAAAGGTCACATGGAACGTGATTATCCAACTCCCCGCACAGTTGATCCGCAGGCGTTGGAGGAGCCACCGAGACAAATGTAGCGGCGGGTGCTTGAGCAAAAGTCGAGCAGTGGACAAAGCAGTAGTGCTCTGGAAGCAGGTGGAAAGGAGCAGAACTAGTGTATACCTTTTTCTTCTTGGTACTTCTATTTCCATGTTGTTGTTTTTGTTTTTGTGTCTTTGTACTTTGAGATGTAGTTATAAAAGACACGTGTCCTTGTGACATTTGCTTCCTTATTTTTTGTATACTGAGAAGTCCTGGTTAAAACTGTTTACTTTACCCTCACATTCGATATTCCTATTGGAGGAGACCCAGTTACCTTACGCTGATGCCGACAGTGTCACTCGACCCTTTGAGGTGAGAGTGACGGTTGGATCTCTTGGTTGTAACGTCGAGGCCTTAAGACGTCTTCCATGGCATGAATGCATCATTCATGTCCGGATTGACTGTATTAGGCAAAGAATGAGGTTCATCCAGGGGATGAGACCAGATTTATCTTATTGGAAAGGAAGAAATTTTAGCATCTCTTGTGAGACCAGAGATGGTCCAGGCCACCACAGAGAAGGTCCAGGTCATCCAGGAGCGGATGAGGACAGCTTAGAGCTGACAAAAGTCTTATGCTAACAGGAGGCAGAGACCACTAGAGTTCGAGGATGGTGACCACGTTTTCTTATGGGTCTCACCTCGACGAGGTCTATGGAGATGTGGTCGAGGCGGCAAGTAACCTCCGAGGTTCAGCAGACCATTTCAGGTCCTCAGTACGGTAAGTGAGGTGGCTTACTGCTTGACCCATCCACCTCAGTTGCACCAGGTGCGCGACGACTTCCACGCATCTCAACTGGGAAAATATGTTCTTGACCCGACACATATCATCGACCTTGGGGAGATGGAAATTGGCGATGGGGTGAATTTTGTGGAGTTCTAGTAGAATTTAAGGATCGAAAAGAGCAGGTCCAATGAGGATGGTCGATTCCTCTTGTGTGCTTTCGATGGCAGCATGGGAACCTCTAGGTGAGCACATGGGAGCGAAAGGCTCAGATGCATGCTCATTACCACTTTTGTATCCCTAGTTTGTGTTAAAGCTTTACGAGGATGTAAATCCCTGAGATGTGAATAGTGTAATGTCCCATAAATTTCAAGGAAATTTTTTCTGAATTTCTTTTGGATTTTACAAGAACGCAGTTTATGACGGCACATGATTGCGCGACCCGGTGTTCCTGGAGTCAATTTCTGAAGTTTAGCTTGGGTATGTTCATTAAACGAACGACAAGGTTTTACTAACATTTCAAACGGTGCTCGGAATCGAAATCTGAGGGCCCCACTCCTTCAATTTTTTCATAACTCCTCACATATCTCATTATTTTTGTCTTTTCTGTTGTACTTAAATTCAGTTGTAGCTGTAATTTTCAGTTGGGTTTGTATTCTAGCCATTTTTATTTGTTAGAACATTCTTTTTTACTTAGTGTATTACTTCCGCTTGTACTCTATGGTGTTTTTTTACTTTTATAAAGGCAATGCCTTCCTAGTTATCGAGATCTACAACTTTGGTGCTAGCCACCAGCCCTTGGCCTATGGAAGGTGGTCTTGGGGTAGTCACGGCACGGGCTCTGAGGACGGGTCGTGACAAAAATGATCTCAGGGAAGATACAGAGGGAGAAAAGCTTAAAAAAATACGGATAGAATTCTATCGATGCATTATGTGTGAGTGAATGTCATTAACCCCATTACAGAAGATCATCTAGAAAATGAGTACAGTTCATGGGAATCAGAAGACGAGGTTCTTTTCCATAATATGATACACACTTTTGAAAATGAAGAAGGTGTGCATACTCAAAATCATATGCTTAACCAGAAACTAAGAATACCTTCAAAAAACCAACTCCCGCCACTCCAAAAGGCATATAAAAAAGGGAATTGAAAAAGTCAGATTGCAAATCATTTTTCCACTAGATAAGGTTAATCAATATCACATGAAGAGAGATTTGATCACCAATAAGGGGAAATTAAGAAGTCGAAAATACTCAATACATAGTTACATCAAAGCTCCATTTCTGCTAAACGTACTACCTAGGAAGGTCCTCAACCTAAACATCATGTTAGAGCACCTCAAAAAATAGGATTTGTAGTAACTAAAAATGAAGATAATGAATTTCTTCCACTGGGCACACAATGATTGTCGGGCCATATACATCCTAGAAGGCCTATTCTCGTGGGTTATCCAAGGAAAATATCAGCACCACCCTTAGTGGGTTTTCCGGTCTTTGCATCTGCTCAAGATCGAATTTCTATACCTGTATAGGTTCCAACTCATCTAGATGTTCCCCAAAAGCTTATGAACAGAACTAGGGCATTAACAACATGATTGGAAGCTATGGAAAAATGACGTGCACCAGTTCAGCTAGAAGAGAGAGCATACCCTGAATGGGTGGATGCAATTCTTCCCCCACAAAATTTTCTGAATACCAAATTCCTACTATTTAGTTATTTGGGAGATCCCTAAGAACAGATAACACATTTTTTTCTCGTTGTGATCACATGATGGAAAATTATCAACAAAAAGAAATAGTAAATATTATTTTTTTGTGCATTCATAAAAAGGACCAGCTTTTGTCTAGTATACATGCTTGAAATCTCGATCAATTACAAGATGGAAAACTCTATGTTAGAAATTACATCTTTAATATTGCTCAAAGCTACCAAAGGTGATAGTTTATTTTCGTTCCAATTTTCAAAAATGGATAATGAATGAGTTTCATATTTCATTGCATGATGGAATGGATTTACATTTTTCTTATGTCAAGTACTCTATCAAGAAAATTTGCTTCCAATTTTTGTGGAAAATATGCATCATGAGTTATATACACCATTGATCCCTGTGAAATACACAGTAGGGTTTCTAAACAATACTTTAATCTCTCAATAGATATAAGACTCTATTATAGAATATAAGGTTAAATATTTTGTAAATCCATCAGCTCTGGGGATTAGTATAGGAATGAAAGAAGCTGCTACAATTACACTCAAGAACTCATATCAACCTGCTTCTCCTTCATGACCTTCATCCTACCGAAGGGCTCTACATCAGGAGAAAAAGTAGCAACGAACCTCTCATCAAGATGATCAAATAGATCAAAAGCGAAAAAATTGAAAAATTGAAGAGTAATTTTTATTATTTTCAGAATAAATATGTTCCTAGTTACTTCATATCTTCCTTGTAAAACAATTTGGTTTAGTTTCCAAAGCTGAAGAAACCAAATAAATAAGGGTATGAAGATCATTAGAATTATTGTCCCTTTAAACAGATATTAGGGCTGCCCATCCAGTAATGTTTTTAAGGCCCTCTTGCAAAAGATGGTGGATTCTGGACATGTGAATCTGAAAAGTTATTTAGCTCAAGTAGCATGTATTACTGCTACTGATCCAAAGGTAGATGTAAAATGACAAGAAGTCAAAATAAAAAATGTGCAGAATATAATGATTGGATGATCAAGAAAATGTTCTACCGATATCATGCCATTTTACAAACACAGCTGAAATAACTTATTATTTCTTCCTCCACATCTCCACAGAAAAACGACCTTCGTCAATAGGTCGTTTCTGAAAGATGAAAATAATTCATAAGGACAAAGATATGTCAGAAGAAGATGATCTCACATTAAATACGATGTTGTTTTTATCCCTAGAAAACATCATGACATATGTTTTGAAAGTATGGGTACCACCCTGCCAAATGGCATAAACAACATTAACCAATCAGGAAGAATATTAATCAAATATATTATTGATCTTTGGTTTTGTCAACATTATCCACTTAATGGATCCTTATACCGATGATGATTATAATTATAAGGATCCACAATTACATGTAAATAATTGGGGAACTAGAAGAAGAGGCTAGGGTCAAGGATACAGTGGAAGACATGGAAATTTTAGAAACCACAATTTTAATTATACCCCAAATTGAAAAATATATGCGGTAGAAATTCATGGAATTTCCCTTCAGTGGGCTCCACTGGAAGAAGGAGTTTCTACCAAGAAAGACAGGTTCGGTTCTGAAAAATGTTTTTTGTTGGACCGATTATAAGTCACACTATCTTATTCTAAACATGTGAATAGATATAATCAGTATAATCATCTAAAGACAATATTATTTCCATCATTTGGTCCGACACATGATACAACTAAAAAAGAAACATGAACATCCAAAGCACCTACAAAACAACATCACCATGTTGGGAAACAAAAACCTTTGGACCAAAAGTATTATGTCTTTAAACAATTGGACAATGTAACGACCATGTTTTCAATTTTGGATTTTTTGAATATTTTAAAAGATATTTTATAAACACTCATTGAGGCTTTGTCAAGTCCTCATAAATTTGAAACCGAAGATGATGATGTTGAGCTTTGTCGTATAGAGAATAATCCTGCAAAATGTCATAGAGCGATAACTTTTGCAGATGAGGATGAAAATGATGGTGTACATGGACATAACAGGCCTTTGTATTTATTTGGAAAGGTCAATGATGTAGACATCAAGTAGGACTTCATTAATAAGGGCTCTAGAGTCAACCTCATTCCAGTTCATACACTTTGTTGATTGGGCATAAAGGAATATGACTTATCTCCAACAGCTTTATTATTTCAAGCTTATGATAAGAATGAGCAAGAATCTCTTAGTGACATTACACTCAGAACTCAAATTGGATATCTTGTGTCTAATTTAGATTTTAGGTATTTTTATTAGGAAGCAACCTTCAATATTCTTCATAGAATCACTTGGCTACATAAACATGCATCCATATATTAATCATACCACCGATATCTTATGTATTGTTTCAATAGTCAAATAAGGGAAATTGCATGGTGACAAGGCTCTATTAAAAACATGTGAATCATAATACATTGATGCATATTTTTATCACAAAAAAGGAATGAATTCCATTACAAAGTAGATAACCATATTTCATGCTCTGAAGGGATTGGAAAAGATTCCAGGAAATCCATTCATACATTTGAGTATTGATAATGTGTTACCTACTAATCAAATTGAAAATTTAAACCCAAATCTAGGATCTTTTCTCGTAATTTCTATAATGTCAATTATGGAAATTGAGCCGGACCACATGGAAGAAACTATTGATATTCCAAGTAGTGGGGGAAGTTTGAATGGAGGTATCTTCATTTCATCCCTGGAAATACAACAAGCCTCTACATCATCAACCTGAGTAGAAGATATTATCGCAACTCTAAAGGAAGATAAAAATGTTGATTCATAATACATAAACTTTTCTTTTTTACCAATGAAAGACCCTTCGTCATCAGTAGGGTAAGATATGGTGGACTCTTATAAATAATGATTAAATACAGACTCCCCCTATAACTCTGGGATTTTTTCCACATCATCTTTTATTAATGTAGAAACAGAAGAGGTAACACATAATGATGAAGAAGAGGAAGATCATGGGGATTCTCCTTCAACATTTGAGGATGGTGTCTCTACCCCTGTGGATGTTCTCAGAGAAATAAATCTGGGTACAGAAGAAGATTCACACAACACTCTAATCTGTGCGTCCATGAACACTAAAGAGAAAGAGGTGTATACTTTATTTTTAAAACAACTTATAGATATGTTTGATTGGATTTATACATATTTATTATGAATAAATGTTGATGTATCCACCCATCATTAGAGAATGTTGGAAGAACATCATAGTGTCATGCAAGCTGCAAGAAGAACACACCCAACTCATGCCTCTAAAAGTTAAGTTGAAGATGATAAGCGTATAAAGGATAAAATTTTTAGAGAATTTAAATTTTCCAAATGACTGGCCAAAATTTTTGCAATGAAAAAGAATAATGGGAAAATTAGAGTTTGCATTGATATCCGAGATCTTAATCGGCATTGTCCTAAAGTTGATTTTCCAGTTTCCATTATATAACTTTTAGTTGATACAATGTATTGTTATAAATCTATTTCCATCATGGATTGAAACTCTAGGTATAATAAAATCTATATGGAACCAGAGGTTAAATAATCTACACCCTTCAGATCCCATCAAGGTCTGTGTTTCAATTAGGTAATGCCCTTTGGAATTAAGATTGTAGATGAAACATTCCAATGTGTGATTCACCTTATATTCAATCCCTTATTAGGGAATATTTTTGAATTTCATGTGGATAATTTGGTGGTCAAATTTTGATAACGTTCCAATCACTTGGTTGATTTGGAGACCATATTCCATAAACTTCGAGAACAAAATTTGAAGATGAACCCCTTGAAATGTGATTTTGGGGTAACCTTAGGAATGTACCTTGGATTGTTTGTATGCCATCATGGTATCAATTTTGGTCTAGTGAAAACAAAATCAATCCATGGTATGTGACCTCCTTAAAATTTTAAATAATTTAGTGAACTACATGGATACTTGGCCAATATTCAGTGCTTCATCTCCAATTTACAAGTCATGTGTTTCCCTTCAGTAGATTAATGATAAAGAGTGTCACCTATCATTGGAATGAATACTACAATTAATCATTTGAAACCATCTAGAAATATCTCTTGATTCCACTGTTATTAATGCCACCTATTAACAGAAAGACACTTATTCCTTATGTTACATATATAGAGTTATTATCAGGTGATTTCCTTGCTCAAAAGCACAATGATGGGAATGGAAATAGTATTTACTATCTCATTTAAACTACGATCGATGCAGAAACTCAGTATTCAAGTATTTAAAAGTGCTACCTATCATTAATAATTGTATTTATGAAATTGAGGAAATACCTAAAACAACATGAGTTTAAATTAGCATCTCTCAATAAACCACTCAAATTTATCCTCATTTTTCCTATTTTATAGGGCGTCTGGTTAAGTGGGTAGTAATTTTGTAATAGTTTGATATCTAATTTATACCTCAAAAGGCAATAAAAGGCCATACTCTGGCTAACATCCTTGTGGTTCATCCATCTGCAGAATAGACATCATTAAATACTGAGATTCCTGAAAAATATGGCTTCTCTATTTATTAAAATTCACAATCACAGGAAATGTACATTGATGGTACTTCTAGAATTAAAACTGGAAAGATAATGGAAAACCCTGAACATAACAATGTAGTGTTATGAATTGTCCTTATTTTCCAAGAAAAGGAAATGTTGCCTTATTCCTTCCTGTTGTCGTAAGGTTGAACCTATAATGGGGTGGAGTATCATGCTCTCATCTCATGTTTGGAATTATCATTCCTGGTGAAACTGAATTACTTAAAAGTGAATGGTGATTCAGAATTGGTAATCAAGAATATCAATGAAGAATATTCTATAAGAAAATTAGAATTAATTCATTTTTGGGATTACATTAAAGGGTTAATGGCTGAATATCTCTCAGTTCTGACATTGTCTTATGTCTTGAAATCACAAAAAGATCAAGCAGATTCACTAGATAATGCAGTTACAACCTTGGGGGATCCAAATCGAGATAAGACATTCATTAACAAATCTCTTAGTTGAATTGTTTTACTGTTTTTACAAACTAAAATGATGAAAATTAATGAAATTATCCCGATTTTTGAGACATATGTTCATACCACGGAATGGATAAAACCCATAATGGAATACCATTAAAATGGAGTACTTACACCAAATATGGCTGAATGAGAACCGATTCCATGAAGAAAGGATAATTTTACTATTTATTATAGTTCAGATCACTAAAACATCCTCTACAAGCGATTCTTTGATGGAATTTTCTTCAGATGTATTTATGTAGAAGAGACAACAACTATCATTAAAGAAGTAAATTCTTGTCCTTGTGATGCCCACCTATTTAGGAATAGACTATCTGATCAGATTCAATGTCATGGATACTTTTAGATTTCAAAAATGCAAGATTGCATATATTTCAATAAGAAATGTCATCCCTTCCATATGAATTCCAACTTTATTCATCAACCCCTGGAGTTACTAAATACAGTTAAATACCCTTTACCATAAGCCACAAGGGGAATGGATATAGTAGGGCCATATTCTCCAGCCACAATTAAGCAGTTCAGGTATATTCTAACTTCTACTAACTTCTTCTCTAAATGGGATGAGGCAATACCTCTCAGGGAAGTCAGAGCCAAAAGCATTGTTAGTTTTTTTCAAAACTAACATCAACACTAGATTTGGTGTCCCTTATATTATTTTGATAGACAATGAACCAATTTTTGTTCTTTTTAGTTAAAAAAGTAATATCAAGAACATAATATCAAATCCAAACATTCATCTCACTATCATGCGGCAACCAATGGGAAAATAGAGGATTTCAACAAAACCCTATAAAATATACTCCAGAAGATGGTGGATAAAGATAATAAATCATTTCCTGATAAAGCTTTGATTGCATTATTGGATTATTGGCCAACTACTCGTATACACCCTCAAGAAACTTCTATTTCCTTGGTATATGGAAATTATGTAGTTTTTTCAATTAAAATGAAATTGACTTCACTCGGAGTTGTAATATCTGATCAGTTTTCTATAGATGAGATGACTCAGAAATGGTTAAATGAGTTTGAACGATTGGACAAGAAAATATTTTACACTCTACAACATTTAAAAGTCTATCAGAAAAGAATATCGCAAGCTTTTAATAAGAATGTTTTCCTCTGTTCATTTCTTCATGGAGAATTGGTATTTTCCATTTGGACTCCAATGATACCATGGACTAATCCCCAAAAGCCTGAGCCAAAGAAGTAAGGATCTTATTCCATACATAAGGTATATTTAATTGGAGTTTATTCTGTAATCTCAATGGATGGAGAGATTATTACAACTCCAACCAATGCAAGATTCTTATTTAAATACATTGTGTAGTGGTAAAAATTGTCCTCACTACAAGGCATAAAATTCCATGGTACAATGTCATCATTGTAATAATAAAATCTACGTAGCTCCCATATCAATACTGCACGTCTTAAAACTAATCTATACAATGTCCTTGATACATGACTAAAAAAGGCACAACCCCCATGTCATTGCCGCAATACTAAAAACTGGTCATCCCATGTTATAGATACCGAACTAAAAACTGCATAGTACAAAGTTCTTATAGCAAGAAATTGAATTTCATGACAACCATATGTGCCCATTATGCATGTTGTTAAAATGTGTAGAATCTTCATCCTCGTCTCATAACGCTAATCTACATGACATCATCTGTCCTTGTTGCATAACAGAAAATTGTATGACTAACATTTTCTATATTTAAAATTAGAAGCTTCTATAAAAAAACACCATTGAATACATTGCTACTCCTTAGTAGCACACGAGTCTCCCTCTATCCTATATCTGATTCAAATATGCAAATAGAGCATATTTTAAGAACTACTTATGGCTTGATTCCCATTTTCAATGAGATACATTGAGACACATAAAACTCCAATTTTGGGCGCATCCATAAACATAATATATTCTTATTTTATTTTCACCACCTGTATATGAATCAAATATATATATATATATATATATATATATATATATATTGTTTCATTATGATATAATATTTGATCCTCAAACCATTTTATATCTTATGTTTTACCATTCTCTCAGAACTTGTCCAAAGCCCCCATTTTTCAACTTAAACACAATTGGCATGAGGAGTTATTGTTTAACGAACTACATATGATATTATTATCATCTACATGAGATACATATAGACACCTAGATATCAAATATTGGTCCCAATTGCAAATTTTTTTTATTCCTTGTAAAAGAATCCAACTGGCATGGTGAATGTTTTAAGAAATATGTATGACTTGATTCTTGTCCCATAAAGAAGAATACTAAAAAATGGGGTCTTATCCATTAGTCCAGCTACAACACGATATTATTTTCACATCGGTTCATGTTTTTCCTAACCGCCTGACTTTAAACTTCATGGAAATCTAACTCCCAAATTCTTCACTTGTGTCCCCATAGTGTAATAGAAGAATCCTCTTCTACTCCTTGTTTCTCACACAGAGCATAGACTACGTGGTCTTACGAATGGGGTGAAAGTATTCTTTATATAAATATGTTGTCTCAATTTATTATGGGGTTATTAATGTCCAAATTTTATGACTTAAAACTAAACATCATAATATTAATTCAGACGAGAAAATGAAAGTATCCATTTTACATATGAGTCAGATCTATGTAGAGGATGTCAAATTGGTGGCGAATATTGGTTTAAATATTCCTCATCTACATTGGGCATAAACTCCTTTCATATTTCACACTAAATTTTTTGAATGTCTTCAAATCTTCGTATTCTTTATAATGGTTTTTGGTGATAGATATTCTAAAACCTGATAACTCTTTTTTCTGACTACACAACACGTGCCCTTTGGTGGCCTTGCATATGTTGCATAGATAACATTCCTATCAGCTAAAAGATTCCCCTATTTGGATATGAAGCATATGCCCTAGGTGGCCCTATATAACACATCCCCCCTATCCGTTCTTTCAAATAATGGTAACCTCATTCTTGGTTACAATATCCTTGTCCACTTTAATCTTTTTGATAATATACATGAATCTGTATTTTAAAACAGTCAATCAATTATAAGTGTCCCATTATCTGTCTCCCAATCTGAAAGTCTTCAAGACCATAGTTTACACATTTCCCTTAACATGTGTTCAATCCAATATGAAATAATGTTGGAATCACTTGGCCACATATCACATACTGTTTCTATTTCTAGTCCTAGTTGAATGACCAAAAACTACAGATACCACACCACCTACATTTGGTTCATACCTTCATTGAAGTACCATTCCTTCAATTTTTTGTAAATCATTGATAGAAATACCCTTTCCATATTCTGGTACCATTCTCCATAAACCAAACTATGTGCCTTAGAAAACCGGAATCTCCATAAACATTCTTTGAATTTTAGTATTAAAATGTCCGATTTTTCAGATCTCTTTTTTCCTTACTATATAGAACATGTCCTTACGTGGCCTTGCATATGTTTCTTATATAAAGGGCCACTTAGCCAAAAGATGCCAATATTTGGCTATGCAGCATATGTCCCTGTTTCTCCTACATAACACATCAACCATAATAGGTTTTTCAAAATAATGGTAACTTCATTTTTGGAATAGACTTTCTCAAATGATTTTAGACCCTTTCCCATATAATCCTTTGGATTCAAAAATTAATAAATTATAGTTTACAATTTTCCATTTCATACCTGGATATGGTAGTATATTTCAAAAAAATTATTATAAATTGGGAGAGTGTCATACTGTTGGACAATGTTGAAGAACATAAATTAAAGTAACATAATAACCTCACTTCATGACATAAAACCGCACAACAACAATGTTCTCACTACATTACTTAAAACTGCAGAGTACCAATGTCCTCACTACATGACGTAAAACTGAACATTCAAAATTTCCTCGTTGATTGACTTCAAACTGCCTAGTATCTATGTCTTCACTACATGAATTAAAACTGCAATGTACCAATTTCCTCACTACATGACTTGAAACTAAACAATAAGATATCATAAATTCCCTTTTCTGATAAATTTTAACCATTCCTGATACACCAAATTTGTATATAATTTTCTTTCCTATTCATGACATATGTCGGTATAAAATATCCCTTTCATTATATAAGTTATTTTCTTTTTAAAACACACCCAATGTGGTCATAAGTCACCCAAATATTATTTTCCTCTGTCCATAAATAGTAAAATGTGAAATTCCTAACTATCTATTTTTCTTGACTATGCAGTACATGCCCTTATTTGTCCTTAAATAAGTTTCCTACATAATAGGATTGCTAGCCAAATGATTCCACTATTTGGATATGAAACATATATACTAGTTGGACCTTCATAATACAAACCCCAAAATAGGTTTGTCTAAGTGGTTGTAACATCATTCTTGGAAGAGAATTCCCTTATGTTGATACAAGTTTTAAATTTGGGGACTATAAAAACCATTGATCAAGATTCCCCTTGGAAATATATAATTAATATTAATGAAATTGATAGACAATGTGTCTTGTTTGGGATATAATTTAAAATTTCATGGTCAAATCTATTCCACCATAAATACTAGCCCATTGTAGTCCAACATGCATGAATCTAAACTGCCAACAACCAAAGACATGGTACTCACTACATTGAGAACCCTCAATGGGATCTCTAAACAGAAGTCGAGTCTAAGCTCACTAAACATACATTTTCTGTATGATTTTGGTAATATTGATCTATAAAAAGATAAGAGATATAAATCATGTGTGATTTTTCATATAACCCTAGAAAAAAATCAAACTATGCTCACTAATCCCCAAGGCTATGGAAAAAATTAGAGCATCCATCCAAACATGACATAGATCCAAAACTAACCAAATTATGTTCGAATGCATCAAAGTTCCCTACTTTTACCTTAGAATAAGTTACTTTTCATTCTGAATGAATCAACTTCTATGTGGGTTTGGGGATTTTGTAGACACCACAAAATGTGTTGCATGAACTTATCCACAATTGAGTATGTATTTCCATATGTCGCTACTCAAAATGACCTCAACTAGGCTAAAAACAATCACAGATCGACTCTTTATTTTTCATGGGTGTTAGTGACATTAGCAAATACACCAGCCCAGAGGGCCAGGACCACAGCCCGGAAGTGATCCCATGTAGGCACTCTGGGGTGCTACACCAACTATAAAGAGAAATAAATTTGTTTTAGTCCCTAAATATGCACCCAAGTTACTTTCAGGCCCTAATTCTCTTTTCATTCTACTTTACTACTTTACCTCAATAAAGGATCCAATTTTTATTTTGGATCCAATTCTGATGGGGGGATTTTGTTGAAACTTCATTCCATCAAGGAGTAAAAAAATGAAAAAGAGAATACCCTTAGAATGAAAAGGGGAAAATACATGAATAATCAAAAGATTTGAAATGGCATGAATTTTGGATTGCCTTAGACAGACAAAAAGAGCAGCGGCATGCAACCTACTTGCGTGCCCCAAAATGTCACGTAGCCTACTTGAATGCCCAAATTCCTTTAGTCCAGGGCCCTATTTTTGCTTATAAATGGACACATGGGGCCGTCATTTAAACAGAAGAATCTCCAAAAAGCCCAATTGTTGCTCTGGTCACCCAAGAACTTCTCCCCAGTCTTCCAAAACATTCAAGGTTATCCTTCAACACCTTGAGGAGTGGATTTAAGGGAGGAACAATGGACTGAAGTCCTTTTGGTGTCTGAAAACCAACACACATGATCTCCTAAAGCGCCCAACCTCCACAAGTCATAAATACTTGACATAAACCTAATCCTTTAATATGAACATGAGCACCCCACATATAAGAAATCCTTTGAATACTCTTTAAGGATTGAGCATGGTCTCACCCAAGTATTAACACATAGGTTGTTCGTCTCTTATGTGAACCTTAGGTTACCCTAGCCTACTTGCTTTCCATTATAGTGCTCCCTTATCTACTTGGGATCCCCTCTTTGATTCACTTTCTCTCTTTAGTTTATAATACATTAATCCTTCCTCAAAATCCATTCATGGAAAGGATTCTTCTTCATTGGATCCCTTTTCTAAAATGGATTTTGTAGAGATCTCAACCAAAAACTCCTGTTTTATCAAACCATTAGGAAAGACACATAATTTTGTATTTTAATTAGTTTTTTATATCCACAGTTTGAGGTTTCCCACAATTGTTTTATAATGGAGTTAGGATACAGAGAATGTTTTTGGGTTTGTATATACACAGTCACCTAGACCCATCTCCCAGAAATAGTGTTGGAAAGTGTCCATATTGGATGATTAGGGTAAGGGGTATGTTCTCCCTTTTTCGTCACTAAGACTCAGAACGCCATTTCACTGGTAGGGAAGGTATGATTGACAATTTAATTTCTATTATAGTAAAGGAGAAGTATCATTCCCCTACCTTGATCAATTTTAGGGAAACCATACATGCATAAGCCCATATTTTTTCTTACAACTGGTATCATTAGTGCTCGCCCTTTCTTATTCAGTGGCAAAGACAAAATGGGAGATTTGAAAAGGGACTCTTATTACAATATCCCTCTCCGGTTGAGCTTTTTCACCATGGGATTCCATCTTGGTGTAAGACCCATACATTCAACATTTATTCCTTCCATATGGATGCTTGTCCAATGTGAAGAGAATAGAAGGAAGGCTTTTTGCCTCATCCTCCTCCATGGTTGCCTCTCCCTCTTCCATGATTGACACACCCTCTTCCACCAGTGGAGGAGGAATAATTTAAATGTGTGAATGAATTTTTTGATTCTTTTACATACTCTTGTTTCTCGCACCAATTATGTCTCCTATGGGATTAAAAATTTGTCATGGTCACAACATTTTCACATGTTAATGTACTACGAGAACTCTGATTACAACCATAATCGATAATGTAGGAACCCTTCTCAAGGCCCGAGCTCACTGGATATCCTATTCAAAACTATAACGCTAATTCCCTTAATCTGGGCATCCTCCATAAAAATAAAGCCCAAATTAAACCGTCACCAATGAATCGTTTTTGGGAAGTAATCCCAAACTCATTTATCTCAAAGGACAATACTATCATGTGAGGCATATTTATCAACATGGGATTTGATCCCAATCTATATGGGAATGTAGGAATTCTCCTTAAGGATATAATCTAATACATTAAATAAACCCTATTCTCCATGAGCCATATTCCCAAAAGGGTCTGATTCTACATGGAATCCCATATCCTTTCCATCTTCTTTGGGTTGCTTTGACTTAGGTCCCATATCAAGATTTGACTAAGCACATTTTTCATACAGTTCCTTATCACATGACCATAAAGGTTATGATGTGTACCATTAGGTGGCAAGAAACAATGAGGGTTCTAATTACATTCACAAGGATACATAGGTAACCAATTTTATGGGAACTATCCCACGATAAAAACAATCCTTTATCACCCAGAATGACAATAAATACTAGAGTGCCCTGATGAGAGGCTTAAAAACCCAGTGTCATCATAATGGGGACTAGAAGAATATTAAAATGTCATATTAGAGTATACTATTGATGGAAAACAATGAATACATATAGATATCTCCATTGATGACGAACCATGAATACATACTAATGATTATAAATATTACACATGTTAATAAGTGATTTAAAATTCCAAGGGAAACATATTTCATACATGGTAAATTAATAAATATTCGTGAAAATATATTAAATTAATAAAGAGAGTCTTGGAGTAGACAATAATTCCCCCTAAAAAGGTGTGATGAGGCTGACCTCCCATCTTCTCGAAGAATGCACGTTCTCAAGTATTGTAATGTTCAAATTTAATGATCACATGGATTTGGAATTACATCCCCCATTGGATAAATAACTATTGGAATTTTCTTGTTCCAGGAATAAATCTAATAGAAACCACCTGAAAGCAGTGATTCATAAAAACAGAACACACGATTCATGGAACTACGGAACAAGGTCCAAAAGGCAGAACAAAAGAGGTAATTAGTGTAAACTGAGCTAGACCTGAAATGAAATGTCTGGGTGTTTCTATGTATCCCATGAGAGTGGTAATCAAGACTTACGTACTTATTGATATGTTGTCTAGTTTAACGTTCAATGAAAAGGATGTAAGGAGATATTAATTTAAGGTAGAAGATCTCAGACCACAGAACTGAGACTATTCTAAACAGGCATCAACCATTACCAAATCCATAATCCCACAAGAGACATGGTTTGTGTGGGGATCAAGGGTGGATATGGTCTTCAAAACATGTGTAATAGAAATAGGGGAAATGGTGTGAAGCCACTAATGACACCACAACATGGATCTATCCTCCTAACGCACAAACACAAAATGAGAGAGAGAAACAACAGTGTCAGAATTCCAATTAAACATGATAGAAAGGAAGATGATAAGAATAACACAACTAATATTTATGGATTAATGGTTGGGTTGCAACCATAATGGAGTACCTTCGACCTTTTTCGAAACACAACATCCATATCGTGTGCCCTAAAATGAGAATAAACAGTTGATCACGGATAGCTTACAAGATTCGCAATGTGGCACTTGTATCAAATTTTCATTAAAAAATTCTTAGGGATGATGTCCTGAGATAGTTGAGAGCCCTTAATCCTATCATCCTTGCCGTTTGGGGGTCTGATCAAATGTGAAAGATAATGATTGCCCAATTTTATGGAAACATGAAGCATAGAACTTGATGGACACATGTCAACATAGAATCCAGCACTCTAGGTCCTAAAATAGAGTTCTCTTGGGAATTTTGGTGTATTTTTAATGTTGTTCAAGAGGACCAATTTGATTGTTGATGACCCATAATGATGAGTGGAGGACAGAGGTGAAGATCTCTCAAGAGGGAGGTATGTGGTGTGGAAATTGAAAATCGGATGTGAACGGGAACTTAAGACCACAAAACACTAATAAAACACTATTTTTTGTATATTTTATTGAAATTAGATAGCCTAATAATCTCAATTTTTTTAAATATATTCAATTATGAAATATTTGGGATTAGATCATTCATTTGAAAATTTGATGAAAATTCCAGTTTTACCATTTTAAAATGCATTGTAGTATTTCACTCATAAATATTATAATTTGAATTATTAGATCATAATCTATTGTAACAGTGTTTCTAAATTAATTTTAAACAACTTTTATTTAGGTCACTGTAGCTAAAGAGTGCACATGGATGGAATAAATGGGACATTGAGTCAATGGTGTGCTGGACTCTCCAGAATGGACATGGGTTCTGTATTTCGAACATAACTTCTTCATCCGTGCTTATATTTGGCCCAAAATTTGAGACGAGCTCGAGGAGGCAATTTCCCAGAAATCATATTTCTGGAAGTAGAGTGTATTAATGATTTTTTTGGGTCAAATGGGCTGTGAAAGTTGGATTAAAATATTTGGATGAATTTCCCCATTCACAATAGAAACCACTTATAACCTAGCCTCCACTCCACTCTATAAATTAGTGTTTTTTTCATTTGGAGGGTTTGGGACATGCATTAGGATATTGGAAGAATAAGAGAATGCGTTTCAACAAAATTCTCCAACCGTTGTAAGAGGGGTAGCTCTTGAAGCAAGGATCCCCTCCTCGAAGCCTTCTTTTCTTCATCAGGTTGTAAGGTTTTCATTTGTCTAATAAGCTTCATTGTTCATTTTTTATTTCTTCTATTTTATAATTTTTTGTTTAAATTTATTTTATTCATAATCTTCCATATTGGGTTGGAATCAAGAGTGGAGACATGAATGGGTTCTACCTTTTCAATCCTTTTCTAATGCAAAACGTCTCCACGATGACCAAATCACCCATGGATGAGTAGTTTTATAGTGAAAACTATCTTCTACCCTCTTCATTTAATTATTTTGAATCATTGAACTACTGTAATTAAAATAATATGATCCATTATTTTTGTTATGAAATTATAAGAAACTATGAAATCAATTGAAAAATTAACAAAAAAAACACGCGAGGTCGAGGTTTTGTTTAAATTGTGAGAGCACAAACTTAATCGATATTGCAAGACCACACGATATATGTTTGTTGAGTTAAACTATATTACCTAAAAAAATTAATCCACATTATCTAGAATAGAAATTTGCATTAATTTACCACTTACTATAATCAAAACATAGAACATCAATCAAAGCAGGGTGCTGCGATTGCATGTTCCCAAGTTAGCCTAGGGTTAAATTCACTTCGTCTTTGTTTTATAGTTAATTATCGTAGGATTATGGATTTCACAAATTAAGGTATCATAATTAAGTGAATTTTGATTTTAATTATAATGATAAATTATTTAGAGAAGAGGTAGAGTTAGAGCCATTACGCCTTTTATATAATGTTTAAAAAACAACTTCTTGTTTTGTATTTATAATTGAAAATCATTTCAAAACTTAAAACAAAAAAAAAGAAATCTAAATCAAGATAACATCTTATAGTTTTATAAAAAATAAAAAAACCCCATCCTTACAATTATTGATTTTATCCTATTTTATTTTATATTTATAATACCTTTAAGAAGTTGTTATGATTGGCTTCCTCATTTGAGTGACGACCTTGGTCAACCACTCTGCTGCACCTAAGTAACCTGAGAATGAACATCATTTGAAAGTGACCACGATGGAACCATTAAAACTGGTTCCATTACCATAGAGGCAAGTAATTATTGAAACTAATTATAGGTATTTATTTTATTTTACATTTTATTATATTTTTTTCTTCCTTCTTTACCCAATCTAAGTTTTTTTCTTCTTCTTTTATTTTCTTCTACTTCTTTTTGGGAAATCAACTCAAACATCTTTTTTTTATATTACTATGGTCCACATTTTTATTTTAAATTTATTGATTTAATAATAGAACTAATTTCAATGATCTATCAAATCTTGAGCCTGATATTGAACGCAACCTTAGGGCTCGAATCAAGCATTCTCAATCTATGGGATGTTTCGAAATTCAACCATTAAGAGAATTACTCTACTCCACGACCATTAAAATTGGACGAAATTCAAATTAAAACATTAAAAAAAAGAACCAATGGCTGAAAATAATGGAAATAATATTAATAGAACCATTCATTAATTGGCTGCACCGAATATCAATTATAAACCAAATTACATTGCATACCCAAATCTAAAATCGGACATTGAACTGAAATATGGATTAATTTACCTGCTTCAAATAGTTCATGGCCTCTCTGGTGAGGATCCTAATAAACACATCAAAGAATTTAATGTGGTTTTATCAACCATAAAACCAATAAATTTTTCTGAAGATCAAATCAAACTAAGGGCAATACAATTTTTACTTAATGGAGCTCTGAAAGATTAGATATATTTTTTACAACCTAATGATGTAAATTTGTTGGAATGGTCTGAAACGTCATTTCGAGTAGAGATTTTTTTCCAGCATCAAGGACCACATCAATTCCTAAGAAGATCTCTGGGATAAATCAATCCCAAGGGGAGTCAATGTATGAGTACTTGGAGTGATTCAATAAGTTTTATGCAAGTTTCCCACATCCAAAAATTAGTGAGGAACTCTTTATCTGGTATTTCTACAAATCACTAACACCTGTGGAGAGAATCTTTGTGGATGTTGTGGTTGGAAAATCATTGGTGGAAAATACACCAATAGCTGCACGTATGTTGATCGACAAGATGGCACAAAAATCTGAACAATTTGGCCATTAATGTACATCACATGTTAGGGGAGAACATCAGATAAGTCCATATTCTCATAAAATTCATTTTATTGAAACTAAGTCAGAATAATTGGCCACTATGGTGGGGCAGATTACACTAGATCAAAAGACATCCCCGCCCACTCATTCAAGGCCTTTTGTTATCTTCTCTGAGATAATCCACCCAACTAACTATTTCCCCCAACTACAAGAAACAGAAGATTGTGAAGTAGTGTTTCTAGGGAGACCATATTAGCATAAACAACCGACATAACCCCAAAATAAGTTTGATTCACATTATACAACATAATAAAGGGGTGGAAGTATCAATCAGGCATGAGCTATAGCTCTGGAAATCAAAAAAGGCCCCCCTTTCAAAAATTCTTCCTACAACCTCCGATTTACAAGAAGGGTTTCCAAAATCCCCAAAAAAGATTTGAATCCCAAGCATCAACAAGCCAAAAAAAAGGGAATATCCCACCAAATGTATATTATAATACTTTTGATCTTTTGAAAAAGAAATTTTGTAATCAACAGAATGAGTTGAAGAGTCAGGTTTCATAGATGAGGGAGTTAAATACACAAATGAGCTGGATTGACACTTCCCTCCATGAAATGGTAAGTAAGAACTCCATAAATATACCTTCCCATCCTAATCTAAACCCTAAGGGGAATGTCATTGCATTAACATTGAGAAGTGGGAAGAAAACAACTGATACAACTAAACCTATCATTCTACAGGGATTCACCTCAACACCAAAAAATACCCATTCCACACCAACTGATGAGCAATCCAAAGAGGAAGACAAAGGTTAAAAAAGATTGATGATGATCCTCCTAAACCCCTTTCATTTCTAAACAGAGTTGTACAAACCAAAAATAAGGCTAAAGAAGGAATGAAAAAAGAGAGTTTTTGGAAACATTCAAGTGTGTGGAGATCATCATTCCGCTACTTGAAGCCTTCATGAAGATCCCAAGGTATGCAAAATTCTTAAAATAACATTGTACCAATCGAAGACGACTCAATTGAAATGAGAGGATCAATGTTGGAAGGAATGTTTCATCACTAATTACACCAACTCTAGCAAAATAAACCAATTGTAAGGATCAAGGGAAATTCACCATATGAGGAACTATATGGGATTTTCACTTTCATGATGAGCTTTGTGATTTGGGAGCTTCCATAAATGTGTTGCCTCACTATGTATTCTTTTATTAGTAGGTTGGTGAGCTGAAACCGACAAGGTTAGTGGTGCAGTTGGAAAATAGAGCTACAACATATCTAGTGGGAGTCCTTGAGGATGTACTTGTCTAGGTAAGAGACATTATCTTTCCAGTATATTTCTACATGCTTAACATGGAGGATGATTAGGTATGTTCTCATGCTCCCATTATCTTAGGTAAAATTTTCCTCAAAACTGCAAAAACAATCATAAATTTCAATGAGGGTACACATTCCCTAGAGTTTGGGGATGGTGTGTTGATATTTGATGTTATGGAATCCATGGAGTACCCCTCATAAGACTATTCTAAATTTGTTATCTCCCATTTTGAACCACCAAATAAAAACTCCATGTAATTTGATTGTCCTATGCTTTGGGAGATTATATGTATTGGTTCTAGTTTGATGTCTAATTGTACATCCACACCTATTTGTAATGTAAATGACTCGATTAGATTTTATTTTGAAATGGAATCATATTATGACCATTTGAACTCAAATTAAGACACGTCTATTGAGTATGATGATAGATTTTAAGCTTAATTATATGATTTTGATGATTTTTTTTCTGATACTGATGCTCGTTTTGCACATAATTCAGTTCCATAAATGTCTCCATCTAGTCACCACCCCCTACACATGAACTCAAGCCATTGGCATCAAATATCAAATACTACTACTTGTTGAGTTTTGAGAAATTACCTGTTATAATTGCTAACAATTTCCCTCTTGAACATGATGAAAAACATTTGAAAATTTTGAGGGAGAACATCAAGGAAATTGGGTGGACCTTGGCTGACATATCAGGTATTATCCACTATATTTGCATGCATATGATTCTTTTAAAGGATGGGGCTAAAACAATGAGGCAACCAAAAATGTGACTCAATCCAACCCTTCAAGAAGTTGATAAAAAAGTGGGTGAAATTTTTTTCGAGGATGGTTTAATATATCCCATATCAGATTCCTAGTGGATGAGTCCTATTTAGGTTGGGCCTGTGAAAAGCGGTGTTATAGTTCTATAAAATGATAAAGGGGAGTCAGTTCTGATGAGGGTACAAAATTGATGGCATGTTAGTATTGATTATAGGAAACTAAATACGTCCACTCATAAAAACCATTTCCCACTCCCATTAATTGATCAGATGCATGAGAGACTAGCTGAGAAGACACACTATTGTTTCTTGGATGGATTTTCTGGATATTTTCAGGTTCCTATAGCTCTAGAGGATCAGGAGAAGAGTATATTCCGCATTCCCTTTGGAACATCTGCCGACCGAAGGATGCCATCTGGGCTTTGCAACACCTCAAGTACCTTCCAGAGATGAATTATGAGTATTTTTTCTGATTTTATTGAGACATTCATGTTGGTATTCATGCATGATTTTACATTGTATGGGACTTTATTTGATGAATGTCTATGTGTATTGGGAATGGTGTTGAATCATTGTATTGACAAGAATCTGGTATTGAACATGGAAAAGTGTCATTTCATGATAGAGTATTCCATTGTCTTGGGGCATGTAGTGTCAAAAGATGGGATAAATGCTGATAGATCAATGTTAGATATTATTTCATCCTTACCATATCCTTCATGTGTGTGTGATGTTAGATCATTAATAGGGAATATAGGATTTTATCGGTGCTTCATCAACGATTTTAGTAGTATTTCTCTTCCTCTGTCATGATTACTTCAAAAGGAATCTGATTTTGTGTTTAATTATTCTTGGAGGACATCCATTGATGATCTAATGAAGTGTCCGACCACTCCACCGAACATATAGCCCTATGACTGGAGATTACGTTGTGAATATGTGTGAAGCCTCCAAAATCATGGTTGGAGCTGTCTTATCTCAGAGGGCAGAGGGATGTTCACATTTGACTGTCTGTGCATCGAGGCCACTAGATTAATCCTAATATAACTACACAACCACAAAAATAAGTTTATTGCAGTTATATTTAAATTAGATAAATTTTTTTCATATTTATTGGACTCCAAATATATTTTTTTCTGACTATGCAGCTTTGAGGTACCTCTTGATGAAGCCAGACACAAATCCCAGGCTAATCTGGTGGATACTTCTTCTTCAAGAATTTTACATTGAGATGTAGGAAGAAAATGGTTCAAAAAGGTTAGTGGCAGACCACATGAGTAGTCTTACTCACACACTATAGGATGACACCTTCGACCAGGTACCAGTTCGGGAAACTTTCTCCAAAGATCATCGTTATTCCATATAAGGTACGCATACTTGGTATGCATATTTAAAGAACTACCTTGTTGCATACAAAATACCTTCAAATTTAAAGAAACAACTAGTCCAAAAGATAAATAGTGAGTCTATATTTTATTTGTGGGATGATCCTTAATTATGGCCCATGTGTAGTGAACATGTTATTAGGAGTTGTGTTCCTGATCATGTGTTTGAGTCTGTTTAGAAATTCTTTCAGACACTTGGTTTTGGTGGAAACTTTGGACCCCAATGGATAGTTAGTAATTTTTGGACTATGGATTATATTTTCCTAGAATATTCCATGATTCCCATGTGTTTTGTTAGTCATTCTCAAATTTCCAACAAACACGAAACATTTCTAGCAGACTGTAGATGCCCCAATAATGCATACTATTCTGTGAGATTTTTGATGTAAGGGGCATCGATTTTATAAGTCCTTTTCATAGTTCCTTTGGTTTTTGAATATTTTGGAGGTTGTTGATTATGTGATTAAATGGGTGGAGTCTGTGGCCACCAAGACTGATGATTCTCATGTTGTTGGTGACTTTGTCAAAGAATAGATTTTTTTCAATTTTGGAGTACCGAAGGCCATCATTAGGGACCAAGGCACACACTTCCACAATTGGAATCTTTCTTCCCTTCTTCAGAAATAAGGGGTGATACTCAAAACATCAATACCCTACCACCCCCAAACAAAAGGATATACAGATGTTTCAAATCACGAGCTGATAAAGTTTTTGGAGAAACCTATGGAGCCGAGTAGGATAGATTGGAGAAAGCCCTTGGAAGGTGCATTGTTGGGTTATTGGACAACATACAAGACGACCATTGGTATGTACCCATTTCAGATTGTTTTTTCGAATGTGTGTTATATCCCTTGTGGAAGTTGAGCATCAAAATTATTGGGCAATAAAGAAATGAAACAAGGATTTTGCCCAAGTTGGAATCAAATGGAAGCTGCAAATTCAAGAGATTGATGAGATTTGATTGTGTTTATTTGAGAACTCAATTCTCTACAATGAAATATCAAAGTCATATCATGGAAAAATGATCTAGGAATGAGAATTTCAAGTTGGAGAGAGAGCCATGTAATATAGTTCACAACGGAAGCTGATTCCTGGTATGTTGTGTTCTAGGTGGTTAGGTATTTATGTTTTGACAATGTTTTTCATTATGGAGAAATTGAGATGACATAAGATGACACTAGAAAGATATTTACACTCAATGGGAAACGTTTGAAGATATACATTGAGGGACTTCCTACTGATGTAGTGGATTTCACCCACTACAAGACCCCATCATCACTTGATCATATCAGGCCATTCCTAACCCATTCACTTTTTTATTATTTGTCTAGTTTAAAATTATACATTTCATTTTCATATATCATCTAATGGGTTCACATTGAGGACAATTCAATATTTTATGTGTCGGGGAGGAAAACTTTTAGTTTAGTAATTTCAATAGTATTTCTGTTTTTCAATGATTTTCAAAAGAAATTGTGTATTCCAAATTTTGTGTGTGTATTTTTTAGTTGTTTGTCTGTTATTTAAACTTTTGAGTTGAAATAATTCTCATGACTATTTTAAATTCATATCAATAAGTGAAATAATTTGTCCCATGAAACTGAGCTTAAATGAAAGATGAAAAAAACTTTCTATCAAGTTCAAATCATTATTAATTTCATGAAAAGTACTGGGAATTTTGAATCCCATACAAAATATCACTGTGTTTATATTTAAAATAACTTTCTAGTGAGGCTTATGGACCATTATTTTCATATTATTCACATTCACCTCACTTCTTGAGAGAAACAAACCATGCTGGATTTAACCAGAATATGATTTATTCCTGTCAAAACTTGAGGGTTTGAGGTACCTATGTTTTAAATGATTTAGGAATTTGATAAGTATTAAAGCCCATATTTCAAAAAATCTTTTTTTATACTTTCATACATTAAACATTTAGTTCTTTTATCCCTTTGAATCCATGAACAGCCTGTTAGGTAAGCCACATTACAAGCTAATTTTCCCTATCCAACCAACTATTGAAGTGAAATTGCATTATATTGTGGATGATAAGTGTGGGGGAATATTTATTTTGTTGTTATACCACATTTTGCGAAAATTTGGGTGGAACATTAAATTTTGAAGAGATGTGTTTCTGATGGAGAAAATTATTATATTGAATGATATGCCTTTTCTGGAGATTTCAAGAAAATCGTTCTTGAGAAGATTTATATTTTTACTGCTGAAATGTTGATCGGGGTGAAAATTAATTTATTTTTCATGATGATGAACATGAATTTATTCTATGGGGATTGAGGAGGAGACCATATTTAAGTGAAAATTAGATTAATACAATTTTGTTTCAAAAAGTGTCAAGCCCCCCTCATTCAGCCTAAGAATTTTTCACATCTTAATCCTACCAACCAAAATCCATATAACAACCCTAAATATTTCTAATGATAAATATATTTCCTTGACTCATATTTGATGGCGATGTAAGAATTTATCAAGCCTATGGTGACCCTTTTATAAGTTTGGATGATAGAGACATTGCTAAAAAATTGATATTTGTGTGATAAGAGAAAATTCTAGTGACATAAGTGTTTTACGCATGAGAGGAAAAATGAAGTGGAAATATATTGAAAAATATAATTGGAGAACTTGAAATAATTTTTTTATGAGGAATGGTATCTTATATTTCTTGGTGTGTAATTGTTGGATCTCAAGTATATGTGTTAAAATTTGTTTTTCTTTGATATTGATGTTTACTTGATATGAGGTTTTCGTAGGAGTGAAAAAGGGTAAGTGTGGAGGAGTTGATAAAACAGTATTTTGATGAATATTTTATTGATAATAAATGATATAATTCCTCACATTGTGCAACATAAATTTCTTTATGAAATATTTGGGATTAGATCATTCATTTGAAAATATGATGAAAATTCCAGTTTTAACATTTGAAAATTCACTATAGTAATTTGCACATAAATATTTTAATATGACTTATATGAAATTAAACATTTGAAACTGTGTTACTAAATTAATTTTATATAACTTTTATGTAGGACACTAGAGCTACAGAGTACATTTGGTTCGAGTAAATGTGCCATTAAATCAATGTTGTGCTGGACTCTGTAGAATAGACATGGGTTCTGTATTTGGCCCATAACATCTTAATCTGTGATTTTATAATGCCCATATTTTGAGAAGGACTTGAGGATTCAATTTCTCAAAAAACATTCGTTTGGAAGGAGAGTTAATTCCCATGTTTTGGTGGTCAAATGGGCGGTTCAAGTAGGATTATAATATTTGGCCAAATTTCCATAGTCACACTTGAGACCACTTATAATCTAGCCTACTCTCCACTCTATAAATCTGTTTTTAATCATTTGGAGGGGTTGTGAAGTTCATTAAGAAACTAAAGGCAAAGGATAATTGGTTTCACCCAAAATCTCTAACCATTGTATGAGGGGTAGATCTTGAAGCATGGATCCCCTTATCGTAGCATTCTTCTCTTCATCATGTTGTAATATTTTAATTTGTGTAATAATAATCTTTTTAATTCATTTATTTCTTCTCTTCTCTTCTATTTTGTTCATATTTATTCTTATATTAATCTTCCTAATTGGGATGGAATCATGAGTGGAGACGAGATTGGGTTCTACCCTTTCAATCCTTTTCTCATGAAAAACATCTCCATGATGACCACACTGCCCATGGAAGAGTATTCTTCTAGTGACCAATCTATCTTCTATGATCTTCATTTAATTATTTTGAATAATTGAGATACTTTAATTCACATAATATTATTAATGAATTGTGTTCTTAAATTATAAGAAACTGATAAAGCAATTGCACAATAATCTAAAAAATACACGAGGTCAAGGTTTTGTTTAAATTGTGAGAGCGCAAACATAATTGGTAATTCAAGACCACTATGATATGATTTTCGAGTTCAAATATATTCTATTTATTCAATTCATCACAATTTTCTATAATGGAAATGTTCCTTAATTTACCACTGACAATAAAATATCATTAGAACATTAATAAAAGCAGGGCATCGTGACTGCATGTTCCGATGTTAGCCTAGGGTTAAATTAACTTCATCTATTGGGTAGAGTTAATTCTCATAGGGTTTGGAATTTAACAAATTAAGAGATCATAATTAAGTGAATTTTTATTTAAATGATAATGATAAATAATTGATTGAATAAATATATTTATATTGGTGACACTTTTTAAATATTGTCTAAGAAAACATCTTCTTCTTGTGTATTTTTAATCGATATTCATTTAAAAAAAACAAAAAAATGAAATATTCTTCCAGAAAGTATCTTCTAGTTTTATAAATGATAAAAAAACCCCATGCTAACAAGTAGTGTTTTTATTATCATCTATTTTATTTTTATAATACCATTAAAATATTTTTATAATTTTATCACTCTATTGAGAGACGACCTTGGTCAGCCGCTCTGGTGCATCTATGTAACCCAAAACTGAACAAAATTTGAAAGTGCACATGACAAAACCTTTCACACACCACATATCCCCTGCCAGAGGACTCTGCCCAGTGTCAGAAAGTTAAGGATGATTCTTAGAAATAGGGATGGTCTTGGAGAAAAATAGTTAGGCATTCTACTTATCCCATGAGGATAGGAATCAAGCCACATGTAGTCATGGAAAATGTCATGCAGTTTGACATAATATGGTGAAGACGTGGTAGATCATAGTTTATAGTCATATATCTTAGAATGTAGATGCCCAGTTTAATGTCATGTGTGTGAGACATAGGATGGGATTGATGAACCATCGTGCTTTCCAAGTGGGATCCCAGAGAATGTAATCAATGATTGTGTGTAACTGCTTCCCATTTTCATTACACAATATACATATTGTTTCCTGGAATAGGAAAAACAAATGAGCTTCGACTATGAACCATTTTTGAAATGCACAACATGTACCAAATTGTCATCCAAAAACCACTAGGAAGGTGTCTTGAGACTATAGAAGATCCCAAATCCATAAAATCCATATCGTTCGGGAAACATTTTGGATATGAAATATTATGGAAACCCCCAATAATGGAATTCATAAAGAGTGGTGGTACACATGTAGTTTAACATCTTGTAGGAAGGACAATGAATGAATGATAATCTCTAGGGGATGTTTGTGATGTGGAAGAAATAGCCCGATGTGAATGAGGACATTGAGGCAACACCGAACTGCAAAATATTAATTGATAACTTGGTCCAAGGGGATGGAAAGGTCATAGGAACTGAGGATGGGCCACAGAGAGAATATCCTACCCAGTTTCCAATTTATCGTCACATGGGGAAAGTGTGAGTGGTTTTACGTCAAAGAATGATGGATAGATTATGACCATTAACATAATGTGGTGAGGATGGAGGTCATATTAGTTTATGTTCATAGAGTTCAGAATTAAGTTGAATGACACTTTATGCGGTTTTGGTATCACCCAAGATCCTAAGCCCATGTGAGTAATGCTCAGTGTGCGAAACAAGGAATGTGATAAGGATCATCACCTCATATAAGGGGACAATAATAATGGAATGAAATTTTCTAGAGTCGACCCCACCTAGACCAACATCACTACTCATGGTATGCTGACATTCAAAGGGATAAATGAACGGAATGAATCACATCACCCAGTATTTTGGAAATTTAGGGGTGGTGATAACGATGAAGGATGGATCCTGACCACATTTGAAACATAGAATCCATATCGTGTGACCGGGAATGGGATCAACACATGATCATCGACCACACACGATAGTCTAAATGTGGGACATGTATTGATGTTTCATTCAAAATCCTTTGGGACACTGGCCCAAGATGGCAGGAGATCCCTGAGGCCTAACATCTATATCGTTCGTGGGTCCTTTTGGATGTGAATGTTTATAGATACCCAAATAAATGGAACATGTTATGCGTGACTATGGCCATGTTTTTTATCATCATACATGATAGAAAATAGATATGCATGTCTCAAAGAGGGGAATACTATGTGCGGTCAAGATAAACCCAACATGAATGAAGGAAAACCAAGCCTGCACCCAACATGTGTTATGAGAATCATCAGGGCCATGGGGCCGGACCTAGTAGAGATCTTGATGTTTGGGGTTGGGATTATGGGAGAAATATCCATGTGTTCCTACATATCCCATGAGTATGGTAATAATGCCTCACATAGTTCAAAAATAGCCATGTAGTTTAATGTTATGTGGAGAGGATGTGGGAGTATAAAAGAATGATGAGAGGCACATGGTGCAATCTTTGTCAACCAGGGTTGAGTGGGGCCAAAGAAATATATACTACTCTATGTGAAATCATCCAAGAGAGGTATACCAAGGTACAATAATAGAAAATAATTTGGTGTGTTACTCTATGATGAGGCGTCTGATAAATCTTTTGAATCCCATGGGGATGGGAATCAAGCCATTCATTGTTCTTGAAATGTCATGAAGTTTAACTTCATGAGACATGTACATTGGGAGTTCTCAGTTTAATATCATATAACATGGTCCTTTTTGTATTTTATTGTCGTGTGGGATGTTATAGATCATAGTTTATGGTTATAGAGCTCAGACTATAATGGTGTATCTATGGCTCATAGTGCTAGCATCATGCAAGGCAAAAAAGTTGTTTAACGTCATGCAGGATGGGTGATAAATAGTTTTATGTCTTCTGCTTGAACGAATCGACCATTTTAATATCGAGCGTGGAAGATAGAATCATTTAAAATCATGTAGGACCAGTTCTTACTCCGGAAAAGTACTTCTTGAGGAATTTGGAATTGGTGGAAGTAGTTACATGCTCACTATCAATGGTAAAAAAAGTGTATGTGCCATTAGGTTAAAACTTATTAATGATGTTTGGTCCATCCCATTAGAGATCCAATTTGGGTGGTTTCCTTACTAGGTATCATTGGCGTTCGCAGGGCTAACACCACGTCATCTTATAAGAAGGAGTGAAGGCAAATATTCTTGTCGAAATCACTAGATATGTTGTTATGATACCTCTCCAAATTATGCATGGCACAAAGCATGTTCTATTCAAGTGCTTCTATTTCAGACAGATGTCATTTAGTTACCTTATCATCTGTTTTTTAATCATATATAGTTGTGCACAATATGGGAAACTAAATATTGAGGGTCCACACTACCTTTGATTCATACATTAGGGAATATGGGGTCACTTGAGAGGAATTATAACACATCATCCAATAATACTAGAGAGTGCTGGGGAGTTTTTATGACAAAAGATTCTTTTTATGACCAACCATAATCCTTAGAGTATTAGAGAGGGTTTTTTTTAAACACTTCAATCTATCCATTTGCTTGCACATGATAGCAGGTGGAATGGTTAGAACGAATTTTGTACTTAGGATACAACATCATTTGATCAGATCCACAAAATTTGTTTCTGTTATTGGTGAGGACGTCATGAGGGACTCCATATCTGAAAATAATATTGGTGCTCACAAATTCATCGATAGAACAAGAATTGAATTCATTGAGTTGAGCTTCCACTATCAACTCGTAAAAGAAGTCTATAATGGTCAGGATGATCTTTCATTAGTGATCTGTCTCCAGTGGATATGTTTCCACAATATTGAGTCCCCATACCACAAAGGGCCAAGAGTACATGGTAGTGTGGATCGGCTCCAGCAGTTGATAGAAAAATTATTATGGATTTGGAATGCATTGAACCTATTGGAAAATTTGATACAGTCACAGATCATAGCGGGGAAAAAAATACCCAAATCATAGGATCTGGATAGATAGTTTCGGACTGATATGATGATCCCCAAGGAAATGAAATAAAATTATTTCATGAAATGTGAAATCTCACCTCCTTGAATGCATAGAAGGATAACCCCATCAAACCCTTTTTTATAGAGGACCTACTCAATAATGGGGCCACTCTAAAGGGTTAACATGAAATGCACACCATCAGGTTCACTCGAGATCAGCTTGATATTTTTGAATAATACCGTGTTTGAGGTAATTGATAATGGGAGTCACACAGTCAGGAGTCACCTCCAACACTACGGCAGGGGGACATGGGGGTCCTGATGTGGAGGTACTGACGATAAGGTGGCTTACCTTAGGGCTATCATCATTTTTTGGAGAGACGAGGGCGATGACATTCCAGTGCACCACACGAAAAATCAAATCATCCTGGTTGGTCTCTTCAAGAGATTAGGCCACGATTTACAAGGCATAGGATTTCTTGTTCTGCAAACGATGGACATGAGCAACTTCTGGTCGAGATGGGAACTAGGCCATCAACTAGCGGGTACGTTCCAAAAGAGGTTCGAGATCAGGTTTCCTAAAGACATTGTACTAATTGAACTATTTGATGACTATTTAGGAGTCCCCTTTCACATGTATGTTTTTAAAATCATTCTCAAGGGCCATTTTGAGGCCAGTAATGTGAACCTGATACTCTACATCATTGTTGGTAGAAACTTATGACATTAATACTGAATATGGAAGAACCCCTAGTACTGGCATGATGAAGACGTTTCCCAGACCCACTATACTGAGTTTGGGGTAATTGAGTGTTCTTTTAGTTGTGCTTTAGTAAGATCCATCAACGTGAATTTTCCAGTATGGAACAGTTGGGTCTTCTGAAAGGATTGCCTCATCAGGAAATCCATGATCTAGAGACTACTCTATGGGATCAGAATGGGTGGCATGGAAGTCTTCGAATATTTGTCCCTTAATTTCCTTATGGGGGACACACATGATGTTGAACTACAGGAGGATCACTAGCCACTGAGATAGATTACTAATCAAATTGGGATGCTCAGAATGTACTTTAGCAGATCCATAAGGTTCAGTACTTGTATCCCATGATGATTCACGTAGTGTAAAAATTTCTATACTGTGAAGACCATCACATGGAATATTTTCTTTATGGAGTAATATATAGTCTCTCTATCGAGGAGAATGCGAGGGAGATAGTATAAATTGTTATTTGTTCCCTCAATGTTCATCTGGTCAAGGAGGGAACCAAGAGATCATTTTAATGAAATTACATAAAGGAGCAGCAACATTCCAAAAATAGGAGTCATCAGAACAATAGGTTGTGACATGAACTTCTTGATTTACTCAAAATATGTCTAACACTACTCATCCCACTAATAATCGACAACTGTAGTCATTATGTAGGAAAATGGATTACATGTTCCTACTAGATTAATGATGAACTTGCCTATAGATTATGTGTCACTGAAGGCCTCAAAGAACCCAGATGTTTCTCAGAGGGGAAATCAGACTGATGACTTTTATCTTTTCTAGATCGATCTCAATGCCTTTTTATTGTACAACGAAGCTATGAAACTTATTGAAGGTGACCCTAATGAAGAAAATCAATGGGTTCACCATCAGATGATGTGAACAGAGGAATCTAAACACATTCTCATTAAATTTGAGATGGTCCAAGTGCTATAGTGATTTGACCACCAGATCGTCCACATAGAATTCCACCAATGTCCCACAGATCATCTTAAATATGCGATGCATGGAATGTTTATAGGTGGCACCTACATACATTAGATTGAAGGGATTTACCGGGTAGAAGGAAATTACCTTTTAGAACTCTAAAGGCTGTAGACTCTTAATCTATGGGGTCCATTTGTATTGGATTATACTAATAATACCCATACATGATGGAGAAATCCTTGAACACCGTAAAGGCATCAATGAACAATTATTTCATAAGAAGGTGAAAATAATACTTCAGACAATGAAAGTTGAGATATGAGAACTCAATGTGGACTTTGATATGTTTGGCCTTTTCTAATGAGCACAATGTTGGATAAATATCTATGGTACTAGACCTCCTTGTTGAAGTTGGATCTGATGAGCTAATAAACCTTAGCTACCATCGTAGAACAACAAGAAGGGTTCATCTTTCTAGAAGCCTATTTGAACCTATAATGATTTCATCGAAGGATTAGGTGGTTGATGGAGACATGAGAATCTATTCCTGGAATCTCGTCATCACTCTAGGGAAATACATCACAATTCTACTTTACGATGTGTATGTATTGTTGTTTCTCTTCTACATACATAATGATGATGATCAATGTGGGTTTTAAATCTATCTAATTACTGAGGTTCACTGATACTAATTTGTCGACCATGTTAGAGAAAACCTATTCAAATGAATGGGGAGAATACGTAAAATCAGCATATTTATTCACAATGGGGGGATACTTGAAGTGAGGCTATTCTTCCGAATTAAAAAATTCGAATGGGACACTGGTACTAGCTAGTGTGGTGGTGGACACCACATCATGGAGTTTTCATACTACTGAAATCAAAGCGATGAAGGCTATTGACCCAATCTCATCTATCCCTTGGAGAAAGGGTCCACACATGATGATATCAATAAAATAGTGTTGCATTGTCTTTAGATGGTTTATCTGAACCCAAAAAAACAAGAAAGAATTCCATATTGTCTTTGTCATGGGTCGAACATCCTGATACCATATGAGAGTATATGTCACATGGATCACTTGAGCCTGATTTTTATAAGAATACAAGGTGATCTCTTGATGTCCCTTAGACTTGGGAATGTTCACCCCCCTCTTTCCAGAGGCCAAAAATCATTAACCCATGTCCATAGTCATGGCCTCCAATAGATGGATCGGGAACTTGTAGACATTATCCAAGTCTTTCAAGGGATGATTGCGACTGTTCCTTGGTCAACCTAATTAACATGAGTTTTCCTATTAGTTCACTTAGAATAGTCTCCATCTAGATAGAGGTATTCACAAGAGGAAACAGGAGATGCATCACCTTGGGGTACTCCTTCTCCACCATTAAGAGAGTACTTAAGGAATTTATTATACTAATAAGGGACCGCCACATATTGGTGGATCCATGTCCTACCTATCAATGTGTTGTAGGTTGTATCCTATGAGATAACCATGAAATTAGTGTTGGAAACTAGGGCACTGAATTGGGTGTTCATGAGGATCTTGATGACTGATGGTTGTTCCATCCTATCATAACCCTGAATTTTAAGGATAGGGGGACTCAGAACTTCATCGAAGCACCCTATTCTTCAGAGTGTCTGGGTCGGGAAAAGTTTGATCCCCAACTGTATGAATACAACACATTGGAGATCCTGTATGCCATTGAAATAGCCAGTGATGTACAATGGGTGAATGTGACCCTTTATGGGAGAACATTTATCTTCTCCAAACAAATATATAATGGCCTTAAATTCTACATGCTTGGATGCCTCCACATAGAATGATTCTATAATGGATTCCTCCGTCTCAAACTAGACGGGTCTTCTCAAAGACTCAAGAATGGGGATCAAGCATATCTTTTGACAAGAATAGGGAATCATGGATAGGGAACCTCATCAGAAAGATTGAATGATGTTTATGATTATCATATTTCCATAACAAATGGGAACTTCTACTAACAAGAGGATGTTCTATGATAGGACGTACAACAAAACCTTTTGGATGAGCTGATGGCCGACTGGTGCTGGAAATGTAAAACTATCCTCTAGTCAAAATTCATTGAGAAACTATATGATGATGGATAGATGAAAAAGGTTGGTCTGTAATAGGATGTGTCTTATTGAGGAATGGTGAGGGTGTCCTAGCCTGATCATGTACAAAAAAACGTTGTTGAATGTAAACATGGTAAAAAAAGATAAGAAGGCTGAGTGTGTTGAGCTTCCTGTCGGGCATGTTGTATAGTTTTGTTATCATGCACATCCTGGATGGAAGTATTTACTGAGGCATTCTAACAAACCATATTTCCATGAAACTATCAGCACTGACAATGGTTGTGGACATTGGAAGGATTCGTCTGGCGTTCCTTGTGGCTGGGAATCATTTAGGGGTTTACTAGTTCCCCGGTGTTAACCAAAGGGTACCCTTGGTTGCCACATGAAGAATCCCCCACAACTGGATGGATCCTATGGGTAATCGTCATCTCTACGAGAATGAAGTCACTGAGAGTATGGGATGAAGATGGAAATGGTGGGGGATTTCTGTTCTCTTATTCCACTGATGCTTTCCCTTCTATGAAGATGAATGACGGGACATCGATGGAGAAGTAGTGGCTATGTGTGACTTGGGGAATTCTGAAGGCTCTGCTCGATTGAAACGTAAATAAATAACACCATGATCACAAGAGACCACATTATGAGTCATATAGTCATCATATTTTTGAGAATAGTGATCAAGTACCTTCTAACACTCATCATCACTATCATTATTTCTTTTGGGATGTACAAATACACATGCCACTTGTTCTGGTGATGGGTCTAACCTGACTATGTTGTTGTCAACCTATTATTGGGGCCAAAAATTAATACATTGCCCTTTGGATGGTGTGCCCCACGATCTGGTGATATGGGTAGTGATTGGGGTGATCTGTGAGATTTTCCTGTTCAGGCGTCCTAGACACTGATAACCCCATAATTCCCTTTTCTAACTCACTTCAGATATAATTGGGGACCAAAGGCTCAATAAAAGAGTTTTTCATGATCCTTCTATTTGGGAAGGTGGATTTGGGATCCTGGACCTAACATGGGGATGGAGAAGCCTTTAGGGGAGGTGGAACCTTTTTATCTCCCCTAGTTGGTGGTATCACATTATGTTGGGGCTCCTGCCGAGTCTGAGGGGCTCGCTTCAAGGTTGGAGACAATGCCTGAGGAGGTGGGAATCTACAAGTATGCGGTGGTGGCTCCCCTAGTAATAACTCCTTCTGCCTAGGGGCCTCTACTTGCGATGCCGCGGTGGGCTCAGCCATAGAATCCCTTCTCGCAAGAATTATAGATGGCAATCGATGTGACCACTAGGCCACCTGCAAAGAATAATCAAGATGATGGTCCTAATCAAAGAAATAATGGATTCCACTGGGTTAACTTTTGGTGATGAGGGTGGGAATTATGATTGTTTTGACATTCCCCAAACACATTTTCAATATATATTTTTGAGATAGCAGCATGTCCATGTAGTAGTCGGGGCCACTCCAATGGAAGACAAAGACCACGATATGCTCGTCTGGCCTCTTCTAGTACTTGAAGAGTTCTAAAATACTCATCATTCGAGTGGTAGATATAAAATGGTATTGAAACATCCTAAAAATATCTTACCACATAGATAATAACCAAATGGGTAGCTATATGTACAATAAAATTCACTCCCTTCCAATGTTTGTACGAAACACTAGTGTTGTGCAGCCTCTTGCTACGATGGAGTTCCTAGAATGGGTCCACCCCCTGAGATTAAGTAGGCCAGATGCTGCAGAAGATTTCCCTTCCCATTAAATGGAGGAAATGACAGGGTTTCCAAAACTAGGGGGTGTTGTAATATCATACACCCATTCTGAATGTGGCTTTCCATCTGTCATAATTTCCACATGTGGAGTTTACAATGCTTGGTGATGAAAAAATAGTGCTGCCATTGGAACATCCGGATGAGGATTCTAGTCATTGAATGTGACCCTAAAAACTATTATGTTGGTAGGTTCCCCAACATAATAAGTAGCCCAAGAGTCTCATGGAGTGGCAGGTTGGATGACCTGTGGGTTTGCCGGGTGAACCTAAGATGTGTCTCAAGGATTATCGTGTAGCTCGAGTGGATTTTGAGATGCATATTGTGATCCTTTTCCATAAACACTACCACCTACCATATCTATGTGGCATAATGGTCCAGAATACCTGGTGTAAATTTAATAGGGAAGTTGTACCTTCACCTTCTACCCCATTTGAGGATCGTCGAAGTATGATCAATGCTCTACAGCACATTCATTGAGGATTTCATTGATCGAATTTTTTTTTTATTCAGTGGACTATTGATGTAATTCATTTTTTTCAGGATCATCTTTCATCATTACATAGATAAATATGGGTTAGAGGGTTTGACAGTCCAAATATTCTCTTTTCCTTTATTGGGATTCCGACCGAGGCCTAATTACTCGATAGGTACTTGATGACCTATTAAATTTCATTGCTAGTGATAAATCATTCCCAAAGAATCTAATAAGTGTGGGGATCCCTCCATGGGAAAGTTATCATTATGGAGCACTATCTTGTTTTATCACTATGATGAGTCAAAAATGTTAAATAAAACTATACCTAGAAGAATATCCTCAGTATCTCATGATAAGTCAGGCTGGATCCAAATAGGAATGAAATGAGGGGCCACATTCTACCCCCTGCCACAGATATGGATGTTTGGGGAGGCCTCCTTGATAATTTTGTGAAGAAATTATATGCCTTTAATGCATCTTTGCAGGAGGGTTCGATGGCAAATGGGTGACTTAGGGCACTAGACTTGAGGGAGTGAAACTAAGTTGACCATACGACATTGCTAGATATTATCTTCAAAGAATGGCAGGCTCTTAGGGTAAACCACTTGTTTATAATGGAGATAGGAGTGTGTTTCACATAGAGTTTTGTGAAATAACGCAACCTCATCTTGGGTAATATATTCTTTCACACTGATGATTGCAGTTGAAAATGGCTCGAACATCTCTAGTAAATCATCTATAAAAAGGATGTCCAACAAACTCTTCAACTCAGACTTGGTATCATGCCCCGGGATGCTCCATTCATCAAATGGGGGTGGCTAAGGGACCAGTAGTGGCCATGAATAAGACCGATGATATAGTGGACTAACGAGTGGGGAATATGGTGAATGGGATAACAGGCCGATATATCTGGGGATATATTGCGAAGAATACAATGAATGAGCCACCACACACTGATAAGATGGACTAGTGATCATAGATTTCTATGAAGGGTTTGGAGTTGCTGATGGTGGGGCAGTTGCTTTTTGTCCTCTAGGGGACCCCAGAATAACTCTCTAGGATTTTTAGTTGAGGTAAATAATATCCATATTAATGATAGAGTGGATTTCATGGCTACGACATAAAAATATTCCAAATCATCTTCCTCCATGATGTATCTCCGATGGGAGGAAATAATATGACAGACCTCACATTTTGGTAGGATGAGGATTATTCCCCTTTTTTCTACACCGAACCTTGACACAAAAATCAGGCTGAGGGTTCCATTACCGAATAAAATTCTTCCTTAGAATATGAGAAGAATACAGGCATAATCTCGGTCGAAAATGCCTTAGTATTCTTCTTATGGAATCACGGACCCACCCCCCTACACAGGTATGGTTCTTTAAGATAGGATTGGTTTTTGGCATGAGGAGGACCATTAACAGAACTGGAATAAAAGTAGAGACGAAATCCTCCTAGGTGAGTCATGGTGCAAGGAGAACATGGACAATTGTCAAAGGGATCATGGGGAGGACCTCCATGTCAACTAGTTGGCACGTAGAAACAATCTCCACAGGAACGGTTGGAGTGGGTAGGACCTCCATTAGAGCTTGTGGTATCATGGGTAATATCTCCATGTCTCTTTCCCTTAGTAGTGATGGTATAAGGGGGAACTTCATATTGGTCAAACTAAACATGGGGAAGACACCCAGGATAATGGTTGACTGGACGAGGAGGATATTCTCATCGCCGACCTGTGACAGGAGGGACTGCTCCATGTTGGGGGTCCCTGGTGTAGAAGAGACTTCCGTGCTCAATGTAAGTGTGGTGGGGAGGTCCTTCACAGATATTTATGGTGTAATGGGGAGGAACTCTACACAATTCATGGGAATAAGGTGGAATTGTACCCTCATTGGTGGTCGAACAAGGAGGACCTCCACACTGGATGTCATCACCGCGGTATTGCTCACAACAGATGCCACCTATGTCGGTGACAAGGATACTCATCCAAAATTTCTTGTAAATTGTTTGGGGACTTGATCATATTTGGTAATATAAGTTAAAATGTTCAATATAAACAACACATCTATTATATAGGTCAGCGGTGTCACCATCCACAGTAGCTATTGATGATGACGCCCACTGGAGGTCATCCTCCTTCGCATCACCCGGTGTTGGAATTGGGTTAACAGGGATGGGTCTAGTTGTGGAGGTGCATAAATCACCTTCTCCTCAGCCTATGGGACCGAGTGGTGGTGCTGATATGACATGGTGGGAGGTTTTTCAAAAATCCCATTGGACGGGATTACTGCTGGGTTATACCAGACATCCCTCCCATCATTTGTTTAGGGGAGGGTGTCGTCAAAACGATTCGAGGAGAGTCTCCCAAAATGATTGTAGATCATATTGGGGAGTAGTGGCTCCCCACACGACCCTTGTGGGTGGTGGAGATGATGATGTGCAGATGCCTCGAGGTCCTGTTGGGCCATGTTCGATGTTGTGATAATTAATTCTTCTTTATATATTCCGAAAAGGTCCCTAATCACCCTCCTCTAAATGCATCAGATAGGGAGATGGGGCATGAGTTCCCAATGTGGCTTGGTTTGGTGGTGATCAGTTTCCTATCATGGCTTGGGTCATATAAAGCCCGAAGATTCAAACATTAGAATTAAAATAATGAAAGTGATGTTTAGAACACTAGTATTGTCCTATCTACCATTTTGGTATGAAGGATCCATGATGACAACGTCACAGACCGGGTTGTCCAACGTTCAACTGCAACAATCTCGGGAGAGTTTCATGGTAGGAACAGTATTTTCATGGCGTGACCTTGCACTGCATAACTGAATTTGGTGACACATTTATCTAATGATTTCTTAAACACTACTAATCTCCCCATTGAGGAGAGTAAAATCACGTCGGGGTCACCATTTCTATATTTAGTGCATTTTCCGAAGTGCGCATCCATTTCTTGGGGGACACACTGATTGTTTCCTCACATTACCAATTTCCAAAGGCAGGAAACATCCATCACATAATTAGGGATGTATGCTCTTTTATCAAAATAGGATGATGGGATGTTGGTTCCTCCTTCTTTGGATTCCTCCTCAGAATTCATCACTGAGTCCAAGTCTCCCTCATAGATTAAGATGTTATTTGTGAAACAATTCCCAGTTCCATATCTTTGTGGTTTCTAGTTAATTACACTACTTCTACCATAAAATTCCATGGGTTCAAATTATGGTGGCACCCTGCGATCGATGGAGTAGTCACGTAGGAAATTACTAGCTTGTTTGGACGTTGAAACAATGATGTGTTTGGGTTTCTTGCCCTTATGATAGGGATTCTCTAGACCATAGAATCCCAGGGTATCCCATGTTGAGTTTGGGGAATTATATTTCATAGGCATATATATGAGAATTTTTTAGCATCACGTGTTTATCAAAAGATATGCCGTTAGTTTACCATCTATTGGAGATGGATCATACTGATCCGAACACTGATGGGAGTCGATAAGATGGGTGTAGCCTTAAAAGGGATCACCAATAAATCATACTATATGGGTGGATCGAAATGTCAAATGAATAAAAATTTGTGGATGATTAGGTCCCCACTAAGGTGATTCCAATGTTTTCTATTATATAGGATTGAAACTCCTAGATTTTTCCTACGTACCTTATCCCGAGAGATTGGGATCAAAGACACTTACTTCAAATGGGTGATTTATTGGGTTGTGCGCAGTGGATACTGTCTCAGAGACATGATGGGGATTAGGTGTGGTATATGGCCCATCATAAGAGGAAGGATCTTGGTTATACAATTATATATTTTGATGGGCTTTGGAATGGTTAGCTTCTTAGTTGCTGCTAAGAGCTGAGGTGATGTAGGTGACATGATATCATAGGGATGTGGAGGCCTGGGTAAAAATAAGAATGTATATAGATGGTTTAGTGTAGTGTATGGAGAATGAAATGGAACTGATGTGAAGACGAAAATGATGTTGGGCTTGAATCTCATAGGTGATTCCTCCAAATCAATGTGGTGGAGAATCAACGTCTATGTAGTTCGTTGCGATGGTGGAACTCCATAGGTGGTGACCCATAAGAAAGGATGAATGGATGGGACCCAGAGGAAGTGTATCCTCCGGGTTGGGGCATGACCTTCCTGAAACACAATGTCTCAAAGGAGAGACCAGGATGAGATCTGAGAGATGGTATTGAACCTCAAGAAGGATTCCTATGTTTCTTCATGGTAGGGAATCAAAGCCTATAGGGATCAGGATGGGGCATAGAATCGGGGTGTAAGCAGAGGACAATGACCTGATGACACACTGGGGGCTTAGGAATGGTTTTACATCCCAAGGGTTGGTCTGACACCACTGGGATGAGATAAAGATGTGTGCCCCAAGAGAGGGAACAACTATGTTTACCATTGTTTTGGGGTTGAACCTCTGGAAAGGTACCTACATACAATGTATAATAGATTGGGATCAAAACTAAGTATTTTAGTGGAATTGGGAACTACAACATCATATAATCGATTGAGGACTACAATGGATTATCATCGGCTCGGGATTACAATGGCTTACAGTCGGTTGGGGATTCCACTAGATTACTATCAGTTGGGGGATATATAGATTACTATCAGTTGGGGTTGAACCTCATAGAGTCTTCCAACGTACCCTCACTAGAAGACAGGTATCAAAACTAATGTGTTCGAATGCATATAGTTTAACAACATGCGGGGAAAAAAGGGTTGTATACAGTTTAATGTCATGCCGGATGAGGGTGAACTGAAAAGAAGTGGTCAGGACCAATGAATGTTGGAATTGATCCTCAAGGAGGCATCCTATGCCCCTTTCATGGAAATGGAAAGGATGAATGTCTACACAGTTTGGAAGGGGTGTGAGATTTACACACTCAAGGGTCCCATAGATAATTTCATGGTCGTTGCTTACTCAAAGAGGACTTCTGTCATGGCAGGTGTGAGACTTAAGTGGTAGAAAAGTCTAGATGATTACTTCGAAAAAGGTGTTTCCATGTAGAAGGAAGTGGGGATTATGCGTGATTGGCATCCCAAAGAAGAAACTGGGGCTTATTCTTGATTAGCGGCCTAGAGAGATGGAGATTGGGACATACTCCATGATGGAGGCCTGATAGAGACAACATGGAGAGTAAGATGGACAGAGAAAAAAGTATCGTTTCCCATATCGACTTTAGTCTATGGGAACTAAAGATGAATGGAGGATCAGTGATGCTACCTCTTAAAAGAAATTTTAAAGGATTACAGCAGGATTATTTCCCTTCCATGTAGACATATGCCACTCCTGTGAAGAGTAACTCATTCAATTTAAGGAAGATCTCACTCTTGTGGAAACTAGTGGGCGTGGAGAATGTCCACGATGGCACACCCATCATATATTGGACATGTTGAGGCTAGAATTTAACTTCATGTGATGAGAATAATGGTGTTTGGATGTTTAACATCCTACAACTCAGATGGGGCAAGTTCACTCCGCACCCCAAGGACATACATAACCGGAACTCTTTAACCCTTAGTGAAGGGAAGTCACCGGAAATGCCTTAGTGAGGTGGTGTTATGGAGTTATACATTGAGGGGATTACATAAGCATAGAAATTCTTATAAGAAATAGTCATCAGTGTTCCAATGCGTTAAATCATGCGGCGAAGGAACACAATTTGAAATACCTCCCATGGGACCTTGAAATAACTTTGAAAATATCAAGAGGGTCATACGAGAGATGGGTTTTCGAAGAAAAGGGTTCACATGAAAGGATCATTTGATGCTCTGGTGCTCCATAGTATGAAAGGACACCATGAATGGGTATTCATTGAGAAAAGGAGTGGCCTTTCATAGCCATGCGATATACATTTATATAAAGGGTTCATCATGAAGTGCAAGTGGTTTTGTGGAGTATTGCATCACAGAGCATGGGTTCCTTGCAAATCATGGAACTTCAATGCAATTTACTTTGAGAAGCACGTTGATCTTTCATTAGAATAGGGTCCACTTGTCCATGGAATAAAATTCATGAATAATGGGTGTTTGGAGATGACCTAAGTCCGCTTAGGGATCTCCTTCCAATGTGATGGCATGTGGGCTATACGAGGGAAATCCCAACAAGAAGGGTGGTTGTTTTTTAACTACAAGAAAGGTACATAAAAATGCTCATGTACCATGAAGAGATGATTTTTCTCAATTTTTATTAGAGCATAAAGTGATACAAGATTTAATATATGATATGGGGAAATGTTGGGGTATCTATCCTCTGTGTCCAAGGGATGCCTGGTATTTATTGACGCGGTGTGTCACGATGCTCTGAAATTACGTTGTAAAGACACTAGGTGCTCTATGTTTAGTTGTGGATTACGTCAGGTGTGTCATAACATTTGAGTCGACTGTCATCCATTCCTTAGCATAAAGGCCTCCTTAATTCCATCTACAGTGCTCGTGGAGGATTCTGTCAATTTTCAAGGGATCGCAATGGCGATTCAGTTTCCCTCTACATTGATAAGATCTTTATCAATTGTGTCGTAAATGTGGAGACACAAACTACAAATAATCTTCATTGGTCAAAGAGGGTCCCCATCAATGCACTGACTGCAGTGCTAAGGGGCTTCGTAAAAGAGCATTGCAAAGTATCCTGTTTGGCATCTGTGTGCCCTTTGTGAATTGTTTTCTGTGCACATATTTTGTTTCCAACAATGGACATGATGAAAATATAATGATATTAGAAGTAATGAATATATATAGGTACTTGGACACTTTAATATTGGTTACATGATTAAAAAAGGTTGGGTGGCTCAATTATAAATTGGGGATGGGTGGTGATGTTATAAAATCTAATGCATTGGGTATGGAAATCCTCCATATGGCTATTCCATTTGCTAGGATGACATATATTGAAGTTGAGAACATGGTTTTTCCATTTTACTATAATTATGTCCCATGTTACCTACATATAATTTATAATATTTATTATAAGTTTTCGTGAGAATAATTTCTTTAAGTGGTATGATAATGTTCTTTTTGAAATAATCATCTCTTTTCTGGGTAAAAGGTTATGTTTATACAGAAATGTTTTATGGGTTTTCACTAGACTAATTGATTCCATTACATTAACTCCCATAATAATATTTTGTTCTCTTCTAATGCTTAAAATGAATTTTATAGGGTTTAAGTGAGGGTTGGTTCAAGGATGAGAGGAGTAGAAAATCGTGAGGATATATCAGTAAATAAACTCATTTTTTAATTATTTATTTTTTATGGAAAAAATTGATACTGAGTATATGTGGAAACATGTAATTTATGGATTTAATAATTAAGTGTTTGTCCAAAAAAAATATTACTATAAACAAAAAATATGTTATGGAAAGTTATTTTATTTTCTAGTTATTTAAATTTATAGAATATATATTATTTACCTTCAGTTCCTTATAATGGGTATTAGAGAAGGGTTCATACAACTTGAAGATTAATATTTCTTCTTCAGAATTAGGGATATCATCATGAGTTTATAATTGTTGGGTTGATCATTATTTTAATTAAATAGAGACCCTATTGTGGATTTTAGTTATGAAATTTTATTGTTACTAATGGATTTTATAGTGAAATTTATTTTTTAAGTAATTATGGGATTTTACATTTTTGGATACAAAAAGAAATGTATTAGAAAAAATTTCAGGTTAAAACATGTTTTCTCTTTATTAAGAATTAATAAACTTTCTAAAATGTTATAATAATTACGTTATTGATGAAATTGGAAACCCAATGGATTCTTTAAAACCTGTCACATCTTACAAGCTAGGTGTATAGAACTCAGAACCGAAGGGTGAAACAAATGTATCACCTAACACTGGACTATGTGAAGTCTCAATTAGTATGAAATTTTAATTTTGGTGAAATTATTTTATGGAGGAAAATTAATTTTATTTTTGGAACATATTTTTTTTAAATAAATAATCATGGTATTGAAAAATTAATTTTTGATGAAGTGAATGATATTATTTGGGAATTCATTTACTATTTTGGGAAATGTATTTGATCATGGAAAATAAAATATTATAGGATTTTGTTTTTGTTGTAAATAATGAATTATATTTTATAGAATATATTATTTTATTATGTACATATGGAGATTCATGTGATTATGGAAATAATAAACCAATATTTTAAAATATGTGATATAAAATTACATGTTTGTATAATACATTAATACAGATTAATATTATTTGGAGAGAAATGTTTAAATATATTTTCAATGAATGTTTTATAAAAAAATTATGTATTTGGTGTTTCAATATTATTTTGAGTTAATTTTGAGGAATAGAAAGTATAATGTTATGTTTAAAGATCTATGTTGATTATTTTGTATTACTGTTGAATTTTGGAGAATAAATTTTTATTTTTTCATCATATATGGTTTATTATTTTTAGGGAATTATCTTATCCTGTACTAACCTTTATTTTGTAGGTTAATTTCTAAATATTAGAAAAATAGATGGGTAATATTTTTTTGGATTGTATGATTCTTTAATATTTGATTCTCTTGATTCAGTCATGAAAAATTCATATTGAATACTAATCATTTGGTTAAAAATATGTGTTTGTGGTGTAAATTGATTATTGGATGAAAATATGAATGTATAGTAAGTATAATTTATTATTATTCTAGTCTATGAATATAAATATTTCATCAACTATATGGAATTGATCTCAAAATATAAATGTTATCAATTTAATTTTCTTACTAGTGAATCAATGACCTTTTTCCCCATCATAGATGCATGGTTCTATGGTTTTGGAATTTTTAATGTCTATTTTATATATTACTATCTATCGTAACTTTGTTGTTATTTTTTCTTCCATATCCATTTTTTATTACATAGTACCCTCCTATGTGTAATAATAGGCGACCGTCTTACTTCACTTTCAGTCTTTTAATGTTGAAGTATCGTCAATCAATTATTTAATATGGTTTTTCGATAAAGGTGTTTTGAAAATTCACATCATAGATACAAATATCAATTTAAAAATATTTATGATTAAATATCCAAAAGTGTGTGAAGATTTTAACATCGTGAATTTTTAAAAGAAAACAATATTTTTTTATTCCATACATAATAGACCACATAGATCTTAAAGGAAAAATTAAATATAATTGTCTAAATTTTACCACTATAACCATTAATTTAGAATGATGCCGTGGACATATTTAATTAAATTATGAATATATATATTTTACATATGAAAAATTAATAATTACTGAAGTCAAAACATTTTCTAAAAAAAAGTAATGTTTTTTTAAAAAAACCTATAAAAAGGAGGACATGTGTATTTTATACTGAAAAACGAACATAACACACTTGTTGGATTATATAAATGATATATATATATATAATATTCAATATAATGTTTTAAATTAATCCTATGTGTTTTCTATACCTGCTATAAGAACACATCTTATTTTTTGTATAAAAAACATATTTTTGAAAAAAGATTGTTTTTATCTATTGTGATTGTGGAATTGTTTTAAATATAGTTTTTTAAAATTTTATATCATTCCAAAATAAAATATTATTTATATATAAATTGAAATTTTTACATAGGTTTAATTTTTTTAATTTTTGAGATAAGATTCATGTTTTGGATAAATAGTGTAAAATACTTCATATTAATTGAAAACACTATTTCAAGAATTTTTTATAGTGTTATATTACATATTTGAATGTTTTTAATGTAAAATTAGAGAAAACATTATATAATTACCCAATATTTTCACTTCAAATTAGTTTCAACTGAATTTTTGGTTTAATAAAATTTCGATCTTTTGATGGTTTTTACATTAAAAACTCATTTTCTCATTCTGGAAAGGAGTTTAATTTTTGATTTATATATGAATATTATATGTTATGAATTATAAAAAATGTATTCCTTAATAGGTTTAATAAATTCCAAATGTAATAAATATTTCCCTTATTTATTTGGAAAAAATATGAATAATAACTTTGGTAATTTTTATTACCTCAATTAAGGGTAAATCATGTAATTAAGGATGAAAATAATATTATAAATATTATAAAATTACTCAAAAATTTATCATTATATGATTTTATTTTAATTTTAATCCATAATAATTAAATTATTGGTTACGAGGTTATTTATTTCTTTTTATGAAAATATAAAAGTTATATATTTATATTCAACGAAAAGTCATTTTTATCATACTTTTGTTTAAAAAAAAAGAAATATTTTTAATGTAGGGATATATTGGGAAATTTTTGAAGGAAGAATATATATTTGTTTGAAATAATGTCCATCTTCATCATTGAAATTTATTTATGTTTTTTTTGGAAATAAATAATTACTATAATGGATTTCACAATGATGACGTAATATGTGATGGCCCGGACCTCTCCGTCCCATTACATTGTAAAAAAGAAGGTCACAAAGTGTTCTAGAGGGTAAAATGGACTTTTCCCACACTTTCTAGAATTGTGAAACTACACGCCGTGTAGTGCGAGTACACGCCGTGTACCCCCTTGCTGATTATACCCCATGTTGAAGGTAGTGTCCTTGCTGTGTGAAATAAATGGGTACACACCATGTGTCCAGTACTACACGCCGTGTAGTCCTTCCCCGCGTACGTGTTACCAGTCAACAACCGTGTGCCATGTTGGAGTTGTGTCTTTTCCGTGTGCAATAAATGGGTACACACCGTGTGTCTAGCACTACACGCCTTGTAGTCCTTCCCTGCGTACGCGTTACCAGTCAATGGATGTGTGCCATGTTGGAGCTGTGTCCTTGCCGTGTGCAATAAATGGGTACACACCATGTGTCCAGTACTACAGGTCGTGTAGTCCCTCGCCTCGTATGCCTTACCCTCGAACCATGTGTTGACCAGTCAATGGTCGCGGAGCCATGTTGGAAGCCACATGGAGACCGTGTAAAATAACAGAGTACACACCGTGTACTTTTTCTTTTATCACCTATAAAAAGAGGGGTCCCCTCCTCCTTTTCAACTCACCCATCTCCTCCCCTTTCCTCTGAGCAGAGTTCTCCTAAGAGACTTGAAGGCTCTTCCATCTATAACTTCTTCATCCGAGCTCCGATTTACGATCCTTTAGCGGCCACAGGATTGTAACGACGAGGCGGAACATCTGAGCTTGGATCCATTATCTTTACTTTGGGCTTTCCATTCTGACTTCCACCCGAAGAGGTTTTTCCGGGACCCAACAGAAGTGACGGACGCCGACAGGCGTCTTCTAAGGTTGATCCGGGGGAGTGTTGCAATCGGAACCTGTTGTGGTAGGGATCTTACCTTCGTCTCTATAAATTGTGCATCATGCGGAGTGGGTATCCTCATATTTTCATGAGAAACAGTTGGAACTTTAAATAAATATAATAACTAGTTAATGAATGGGGATGGGGAAGTTTTTATGTTTATCTTTATATCCTGTGATATTATGTTGTGAATTGAATAGGCTTATGCCTACTAAAAATAACAGTCGTTGGGGGCCTTTACATGTGCAATTAAATGTTTCCCTATCTTTGTGGACCATTTTTGTGTATGGAAACATTGTGTAATGTGGAAATTGGTTAATCATGTAAAGATGGTTGATTAAAATATCGAACCCTTTTGTGATCACCCCGGTTAAACAAAATGGAATAATGAACATGTGGGTTTGGCTTGGTTACTAGTGTGTGAAAGGGAGGGGTGAGTCCTGGGTTGTTATGAATAGAACAGGCAGTAGGACTGCGGTAAATGATGTTAAAGGGATAATGATGTATGAGTTTTAGTGTGTTTTTGGTTATGGTGATTTGCAGCAGGGCTGCAGGGATGGGTTTTAATGTGAACGGACCATTGGTTGTGAATAATAAATAAAAAGTTCAAGAGTTAATGAATGGTGGGTCATGGTAATGCAATAGGATTAATAATCAACGGGTTGGTTGGTTGATAAGAAGGACTTGGTTGTGTTGCCTATGATTTCCTAACTTGATTTGTGGATGGAAGTGATATGTTTTATGAACGATTGATGTGGTTGGTTGTGGATAGATTCTTAGTAGGTAAGGAACTAAATAAACTAATTCTGTTGAAATGTGAAAACCTAAACGGGGTTGGTGTAGTTTTTTTATGCATGCTTCGTAGTAGCAGTGCTGAGGTATGTGCTCAGTTTCTCTGTTTAGAAGCAATAGGTTGGGTTGTTTGTTTGGTATACATATATATATTTGTATCTTTTATTATTTTATCCCACCCCACCCATGTTGAGCACATGGTGTCGAACACTCCCATTTCATGGGAGAGGGTGTTTTTCCCTTAGTTACTAGCTCCTTCCTACTCCTTCTCCCCTATGCTGTGATGGCTTGAGGCGACCGTACACCTATGACTCTTCGGGTAGGTTTCGATTGGGGTGCTTTTAGCCCAAAACTCTTCGGACAGGTTCTACTGTTTCCAAAGAATATTCGGGACGATCCCCTTGTGTGTTCGGGCGGGATACATGGTTGTAAGGCCCAAGTGTGTGTGGGCAGGATACATGTTTGTTTGGCCCAGGTGTGTGCGGGTAGGATACGTGGTTGTGAGGACCAGGTGTGTGTGGGCGGGGAGAGTGTGGCAACATCAGTACATTCACTGTTAGGAAGAGCAGCTAACTAATGTAAAATGGTGTGGGGTACCCAGTACTCTTGTTATTATATATTACTACCTGTTGTGATTCTGTTTTGGTGAGTGTGGCTGGTGAGGTTGGGTGGATTGAATTCCTTGATAGGTTTCTTCTGTTGTTCTCCCAGGAAATTAGGATGTCTCCCCACTTGTGCATGAGAGCTTTAGGTTTCCCTACTGAGTATACTTGTATGCTCACCCTACGTTTACATATTGGTTTCCAGGAGGACTACCAGGGATGTACGAGACCCTAAAAGTTGGACAGTTGGAGTTATTGTAGTTGTTTTACTCTTGTTTTCTTTTGGTGTTGTACTTTTGAGCTTTCTTTTACTTGTACCCTGTTTCAGAACTATTTAAACATGCATGTGGGATTGGTTTGGGTTTATTTCTATACACTTGTTCTTTTCCTTTTTGGTTCTTGAATTGTCCTATTTCTTGATCTTAAAATAATAAAAAGGTTAATGCCTCCCATATTGTGAAAACTCATACCCTTGGTGCTAGTCGCCAACCCGGGGCCTACTAGAGGCAGGACTCGTGGGGTCATTATCTCCCTTTCACCATTTACAGCTCTGGAGGGGCATCCTTGGTGGGAGGGGGTCATGACAGAATGGTATCATAGGTGATGGTTGAGAGATAGGATGGAGTATGGAGTTAGGAACAATGAATATTGCATGGGATGGTAGGGAAACAATGTTAGTTAATCTTGGTGCGTGACATAGGCCAGGGAAGACCGGCTTGGACACGGTATTTTAGGGCCCCCCATGATCGGATGCAAGGACACTAAGCCTACCGAATGACCAGTGAGACTACATTGATTGAAGGGTAGAGACCCTAGGGAAGGTACATGCATCATCATGATTGTGTTTTAAATGATTTGGGTGTTCTGGGAAGGAAATTGAAATAAAATGATAAAATAAACCCTGAGAAATTTCCTTAATACTTTGGCATAAGCGATCTTTGTTTACCATAAATCTATGGAACCTGGACATTGTCCCCGGGTGGCTCAGATGGCCGAGGCCCAACAGATTCAGGCGACCGATCAGTTGAGGATTGACTGCGAGGAGGAAGATAGCAAGTGTAAAAATACTCTCCGTTATTTCCAGCGGCAGAAACTCAAGAAGTACGAGGGTAGTACTTCAGATATGGATACAGAAGGGTGGATTGAAGAGCTAGGGATAACTTTTACCTTGATTTGTGCTCTGAGGGAGTACTAGGTTCTCTTAGTATTCAGTCAGCTGAGAGGTGCGGTGCGACAGTGGTGGATGCTCTACCTCGGAGAGAGGATAGAGACAAAGGTTCCATGGGCTGACTTTGAGGAGGAATTCTGAGAGGAATTCCTTTCTTCCATGATCAAGGTGGATAAGCGGCAGGAGTTACTCTCCCTTAAGCAGGGGAGTATGTCAGTATGAGATTTGGGGATCATGTTCAAGGATCTCATGCGCTTTGCTCCAGATCTCTTTCTGGATGAGGATTCTCGAGCGTGACGTTTGGAGGAGGCGATTCGTCCTTCGCTTCAGTATGTTGTCACCCCCTTCACCCTTCCGACGTACTTGGCGGTACAGAAGAACGAAGAGGATGTGGAGAGGATGCACTCACTGGTATGTGTACCACGAGAGAAGATCCAGCCGGGCTCGTTGAAGGGGAAGGAAGTCAGCAGCAGGTCTCCTACGACGGGACCTTCCAGGTTCTTGCCAGTGGGGAGCAGGCCCCAGCAGTTCTAGTTCATATCTTCGAGTCCTCGTCCCTTTTTCACGAGCCTAGGACCGAAGTGTTTTTCTTGTAGAGGTTTCTGGAACATTCAGAGTCGGTTCCCGACCCGAGCTATGTATGGTGGAGGTGGGAAGGTTCTGCGCCCACCGCAGCAGCCCCAGTTTCCGGTGTGGCCCTTCTAGCAGCAGCAGGACCATGATCCTCTGAGGGCAGACTTTGCAGGAGGAGGTTGACCTCAGGGTGCTCCTCAGGGACCTAAACCAGGGTGTGTTCGGGGAGGTGGACGACATCAGAGAGGAAGAGGAATTGGGTGTGGGGAGTTGCACGCAACAGAGTTGAAATCTCATGCATGACAAGAGGTGGTGCGAGGTACGATTTGTTTGTTCAGCACTCGCGTTTCTGCTTTGTTATATTCGGGAGCTTCGCACTCCTTTGTTACACATTGTCTGGCCCATTCTCTGGGACTAGATGTATAGAGACTTTCCCTACCACTGGTGCTTATTACACCCGTTGGAGGCCAGACCAGCATATCTAGTGTTTTCTGGGGATGTGGGCTGAGGTTTGGGCCACATCGATCTAGTGGAGACCTTCTTCAGTTACAGATGCAGCCATACGATGTCATCCTCGGCATGGACTGGTTTTTTTTGTTAGTTCCATTATCGACTGCTTTCAGAGAAGAGTCATGTTCTCCAATGAGGATGGGAAGCGCGTATGATTTGTTGGAGAGAGGAGCTATCAGGTGGGAAGCAGGCATGTGAAGCCTCTCTTTTCCGTGTTAGGCAGGTTATCAGTGGTTCCAACTGATACAGAGATGATGGATGTCTCAGAGGTTGTTGGGGAGTTCGTCGATGTTTATCCTGAGGAGGTTGTGACTCTACCCCCCGACATGATGTTGAGTTCGGTATAGACATACAGCCTGTTGCCCATCCGATTTCGATGGCCCCTTATCGGATGGCACCTTCGGAGTTTGGGGAGTTGTGGATTCAGATTGATGATCTAGTGGAGAAGGGTTTTGTTCGATGGGGTGATCCAGTTTTGTTCGTGAAGAAGGAAAATGGTGGTCTCAGGCTATGCATAGACTACCGAAGGTTGAACCAAGTAACGGTCAAGAACAGTTACAACCTTCCATGGATAGATGATCTCTTCGACCAACTGAGGGGAGCGGGTTGGTTTTCCATGATTGATCTACGATCTAGATATCATTATCTGAGGGTAATGGATAGTGACATCTCAAAGGCGGCTTTCAGGTGCATGTATGGGCACTTCGAGTTTGTGGTGATGCCGTTTGGAGGTACGAATGCACCGACTATGTTCATGGGACTTATGAACATTGTCTTCCGAGAGTTTCTGGACCGGTTCGTCGTTGTGTTCATCGATGACATCATTATCTACTCAATATCAAAGGAGGTGCACGTTGAGAATCTTAGGGATGTCTTGGAAGTCCTTCGACTCCACTAGATTTACGGGAAATTTTCAAAGTGTAAGTTCTTGACGTAATAATTACACTTTATTGGGAAAGTAGTGTCTCAGCATGGAGTATTAGTGGACCCGTCGAAGGTGGAGGAAGTTGTTTCTTGGGCAGCACCCAAGAGCGTGCAGAAGTTTATAGTTTCCTTGGGTTAGCAAGTTACTATCTAAGGTTTTTTTTGGACTTCTCTCATGTTTCTTCTCCATTGATAGCTTTGACTAGGATGAACCACGTCTTCCTATGGAGCGAGAAATATCAGAAGGCTTTCGACTACCTAAAGGAGAAGTTGGTCAGTGATCCCATACTCAGGTTTCCAGAGGAAGGGTTGTTGTATGAGGTGTTTTGTGATTCTTCTGGCCTTGGTCTAGGGTGCGTACTGATGCAAAAGAAGGGAGTGATCTATTATGGTTCTAGGAAGTTATGCCCTCAAGAGCGTAACTATTCCACCCATGACCTAGATCTTGCAGCAGTAGTTTTCACACTGATGTTGTGGCGAAATTACCTCTTTGGGGAGTGCTTTGTGGTCTTCTCAGAACACAAGAGCCTGCATTATATCTTCTCCCAGCGTGACAAGAACTTGTGGCATCAAAGATGGGACATGTTTCTCCAATACTATGTCTTTAAGATCTCTTACACTAAAGGTAAGGGAAACATTGTGGCTAATGCCCTGAGCAGGAAGTTGCATAAGGAAGTGATTCGGGAATGCCCTGATTCTTGGAAGGCGATGGGAGAGTTGGATGCCTTGCACTTGAATGCCAGGGTAGAAGGTGTTAGAGGTTGTTTGTTTCAGATGATGGTGCAGTAATCCTTGTTGCAGTAGGTGGAAGAGTCTCAGTGTGGGGACTCCGAGGGGGAAGTGATGCATGATCGTGTCGATCAGGGGAACGCTCCAGAAGGATAGTCAGAGGACAGCCGACATCAGATGCTTTTCCATGGAAGGTTGTTTGTCATGGAGACAATGCGTGAGGGAGTTCTATGTGAGTTCCATAGCTCAGCCTTGGCGGTACATCCAGGAGTTTTAAATATGTACTGAGGCCTGAGGGAACAATTTTGGTGGCCCGGGGTGAAACGGGTAGTGGCAGAGTTCGTGGCTAAATGCCTAGTGTGTTAGCAAATGAAGGATGAACACCATGTTCCCAATGGTTTGTTGCATCCTTTAGATGTCACCGAGTGGTTGTGGGATGAAATCTCAATGGAATTTGTTACAGGACTACCCAATGCTCAGCATGTTTATGGTGCTATCTGGGTAGTGGTGGATTGACTGACGAAATCTTATCACTTTCTAGCAATTAAGGAGTCGGGCCCGGTGAGTACCTTAGCACAGAGATACGTAGATGAGGTGGTGCTTTTGATTGGAGTTCCGAAGAATATCTTCTCAGATCGGGATACTCGGTTTACATTACGAGTCTGCAGGGGGTTAAAGAATGCTTTCGGCACCCAGATATGCCTTAGCACTGCTTTCCACGCCCTGACCAATGGGCAGACAAAGCAGACTATCCAGACGTTGGAGGATATGCTGCGAGAATGCGTTCAGGATTTTAGAGGATCATGGGTATGCCATTTTCCTTTATTAGAGTTGGCCTAAAACAACAGCTTCCACTCTACTATTGGAATGGCACCGTTTGAGTCTTTGTATGGAAGGCCATGTCATTCACCCATTTTTTGGGCAAAGGTTGGTGAGATAGGTTCTCTTGGGCTAGTGGTAGTGCAGAGCACCACAGAGAGAGTCCAGCTTGTACATGAGAGGATGAAAGCAGCTCAGGACCGACAGAAGTCTCATGATGATCATTGGAGGAGGCCATTAGAGTTCGAGGTGGAAGATCATGTGTCCTTGAAGGTTTCCTCTCGACGGGGGCAGTGGAGGTTTGGGAAAGGGAGAAAGCTCTCACCTATGTTCATCAGACCTTTTGAGGTGTTGAGGCAAGTCGGCGAGGTGACATATCAGCTGGCCCTTCCACCTCAGTTGGAGAAGGTTCTTGACGTCTTCCATGTCTCACATCTTTTTCGGTACTTACACGACAACTCCCATATTATCAACTAGGGAGAGTTAGATATGGGAGATGACACAAACTTTGAGGAATGACCAGTCAAAATCGAGGATCGTAAAGAGAAGGTGCTTCGTGGATGAACCATTCCATTGTTTCGTGTGTTGTGGAGGCATGGCGGCCTCGAGGAGAGCACTTGGGAGCAGGAGATCTAGATGCACACTCAGTACCTGGAGTTTTTTTTGACTTTTTTCCCCTATTCTTCTAAGATTTGTGTTGATGTTGTACTTTGTACCTTTGATATATGGAATTCTTGGCTTGTCAGTTGTGAGAACTTTTGTTTCCTTGTTCCATGGTAATGTGTAACATGTCCAGATGTATGGGGAAAGGAAAAAACCAGACCCTTAATCTAGACGCATTAATGCGGTTGCGATTAAACCTGTGCGGGTGAGTCAGTGCTGCCTAATGTGGATAATATCTCGACATAGGAGAAGGAATATCCCAAAACCACATTTTCGGGCAGTGTGTTGGTTTTGTGGTGTTGGGGGTAGTGTGAGTTGAAAAAAATCCTAATGTATGAAAGTGGTCAGACCCAATTCTTAATCGAGACGCATTAATGAGGATGCGATTGACCCCGTGCAGGTGAGTCAGTGCTGCCTAAAGTAGATTATATCTCGACATAGGAGAAGGAATTCTAACACATATGATTAGGGTTGTTGGTTGTGTTCCTGTTATAACAAGAACTCTAAGAGGTATCTTGTTGGGTTCCTCTGGGATGGTTTTTGAATTCTCAGGGATGAGAATGTTTTAATAGGTATCTGATGTAATGGACCAGACCTCTCCGGCCCATTCCTTTGTCAAAATGATGGTCACGAGGTGTTCTGGAGGGTAAAATGGACTTTCCCCACACTTTTTACAATTTTGAAACTACAGGACGTGTAGTGCGGGTACACATCGTGTACCCCCTTGTCGGGTATACCCTGTGTTGAAGGATATGTCCTTTCTATTTGAAATAAATGAGAACACATCGTGTGTCCAGTAATACACGCTGTGTAGTCCTTCCCCGCGTAAGCGTTACCAGTCAACGACCGTGTGCTGTGTTGGAGTCATGTCCTTACCATGTGCAATAAATGGGTACACACTGTGTGTCCAGTACTACACGACGTGTAGTCCTTTCTCATGTATTCATTACCAGTAAACAACCGTGGGCGATGTTGGAACCGTAACCTTTCCGTGTGCAATAAATTTGTACATACAGTGTGTCCAGTACTTGATGTCGTGTAGTCCCTCCCTACGTATGTGTTACCCTCAAACCGTGTGTTGACTAGTCAACGGCCGCATAGCCATGTTGGAATCCCCGTGGAGACCCTGTGAAATAACCGAGTACACTCCGTGTACCATAATGTACACACCGTGTACTTTTTCTTTTCTCGCCTATAAAAGGAGGGGTCCCCTCCTCTTTTTCAACTCACCCCTCTCCTCCACTTTCCTCTTAGCAGAGTTCTCCCGAGAGACTCGAAGGCTCTTCCTTCAATAACTTCTTCATCCGAGCTCCGATTTACGATCTGTCAATGGCCACGGGATCATAACCACGAGGCCGAGCTTCCAAGAAGGGATTCGTTATCATTACTTTGGTCTTTAATTTCCAGCTTCCACCCGAGGTGGTTTTTCCAGGACCCGACAGAAGTGACGGACGCCTAAGTACGTCTTCTAAAGTTGATCCAGGGGAGTGTTGTGATCAGAACATGGCGAGGTAGAGATCATACCTTCTTCTATCAAAATTGTGCATCATTCAGGGTGGGTATCCTCTAATTTACATGAGAAATAGTTGGACCTTTAAATAATGATAATAACTAGTTAAAAACGTGGATGGGGAAGTTTTTATGTTTATCTTTATTTCCTGTGATATTATGTTTTGAATTGAATATGCATATGGCTACTGAAAATCAAGGTCGTTGATGGCCTTTTCTTACGCAATTAAATGTTTCCCTATATTTTTAGACCATTTTTGTGGATGGAAACGTCGTGGAATGTGGAAATTGGGTAATCACATAAAGTTGGATGTTTAAAATCTGGAACCCTTGTGTGAACACCTCGGTTAAACAAAATGGAATAATGAACATGTGGGTGTTGGCTTGGTTACTGTTGTGTGAAAGGGAGGGGTGAATACTGGGTTGTTACAAATAGAACGGGCAGCAGGGCTACGGTAAATGATGTTAATGGGATAATGATGTATGAGTTTCGGTGTGTTTTTGGTTATGGTGATTGGTAGCGGGGCTTCAGGGATGGGTTTGAATGTGAACGGACCATGGGTTATGAAAAATAAATAAAAAGTGGAAGAGTTAATGAATGGTGGGTCATGGTAAAGGAACAAGATTAATAATAAATGGGATGGTTGGATGATAAGAAGGACTTGGTTTGGTTGCTTGTGTTTTCCTAACTTGATTTGTAGATGATATTGATATGTTTTACGAACGATCGGTGTGGTTAGTTGTGGATAGTTTCCCAGTAGTTAATGAACTAAATAAACTAATTCTGTTGAAATGTGAAAACCTAAATGGGGTTGGGGTTGTATTTTGTATGCATGCTTCGTAGTAGTAGTGTCGAGGCACGTGATCAGTTTCTCTGTTTAGAAGCCATTGGTTGGGCTGTGTGTTTGGTATAAATATATATATATGTATATTTTATGTTTTATCACACCCCACCCATGTTGAGAACTTATTGATGAACACTCCAATTTCATGGGATAGGGTGTTTTTCCCTTAGTTACTAGCTCCTTCCGGCTCCTTCTCTACTATGCTGTGATGGATTGAGGCGACCTTACACCTAAGACTCATCGGGTAGGTTTCGATTGGGGTGGTTTTAGACAAAGACTCTTCGGGCAGGATCTACTGTTTCCCAATAATTTTCGGGATGAGGCTCAGGTGTGTGCAGGCGGAATAATTGGTTGTGAGGCCCAGGTGTGTACGGGTGGGATACGTGGTTGTGAGGCCCAGGTGTGTGCATGCGGGGAGAGTGTGGTAGTGTCAGGATGTTTTCCATTAGGAAGAGCAGCTAACTAATGGGAAATGGTTCGGGGTACCCAGTACTCTTGTTCTTATATACTACTACCTGTTGTAATTGTGTTTTGGTGAGTGTGGTTGGTGAGGTTAGGTGGATAGAATTCGTTTCTAGGTTTCTTCTCTTGTTCTCATGGGACATTAGGATGTCTCCCCACTTGGGGACGAGAGAGTTAGGTTTCCCTAATGAGTATACTTGTATACTAACCCTACAAATACTTTCCAGTTTGCAAGAGGACTAACAGGGCCGTGTGGGACTCTACTAGTCAGACAGTTGGAGTTTTTGCAGTTGTTGTACTCTTGTTTTCTTTCGGTATTGTACTTTTGATCTTTCTTTTACTTTTACCTTGTTTCAGAACTATTTAAACATGCATATGGGATTGGTTTGGGTTTATTTATATAAACTTTTTCTTTTCCTTTTTGGTGGTTGACTTGTCCTATTTTCCGATCATAAAATAATAAAAAGGGAAATGCCTCCCATATTGTGAAAACTTATACCCTTAGTGATAGTCTCTAACCTGGGGCCTACTGGAGGCGGGGCTCGAGGGGTCATTATCTCCCTTTCACTATTTCCAGCTCAGGAGGGGCATCTTTGGCGGGAGGGGGTCATGACATAATAATTATTTTACTAATATAATTATCAAATAATTTATTTTAAAAATACTAAAATAATTATTATATGATATAATTAATTTCATTAATAAATTTCAATAATAGTTTCAAACATTAATGATTATTTTTAAGTATTGTTTCAAATATAACATGTTTTGATGATATTTTTAAAAAGATATTTAAGGAACATTATCCAACTATACTTAAATGATATTTTCAAATAAATAATATTTTATTAAATGATATATAATTAATCAAAAATTAATATTCTGAAATATTATTTAGATAAGGCTAAAACTTTCATCAATGAAAATTATATTTGTCTTTTATAATTTTATCGTTATTATATTAATCATGAAATTGTTAAATAGAAATTATCATAGTAAAAATAAAAAACCACAAATATGGGTATAAGTAAAAAGATAAAGATAAAGAATTAGTTAAAAAATAACTAACTCTAATTTGAGTAATTTAAATTGACCCTTAAAAATTCAATATTCTAAATAAATAATTTTTTATCCCATTTTAATTTAAAATTTATTCCTTTTAATTTAATAATTTAAACAATTCCAATATTTCCCTTCCACTATCCTATAAAAGGGTATCCATTATTCTCATTTCAATACACATAAAATCAAATTATGTTGGGACAATATCAATAGAAATCCCATAATATAATCCCTTACAAAATTCTAGAGGCATTATAATGGGAATAACATCCTACATAGAGGTGTTATGTTGTTAATTAAAGGAGATCATTCCTAGAAGATTTAACAATTTTAAAATAGTATATCTATTTTATTACTTATTTGACTTGCATAATATATTATTCAAAGAAAATGAAATTACATTTAATATATTATAAATATACATAGATGAAATTATGTTATTATCATCTCCTTAATCTATTTCCACTTAAATAAAATTGGAATAATAATTATGATTTATCAGTATAGTGAATTACTGCCTCGCGAACCCATATAATTATTTTTATAGTTCCATCCCTCAAGACTAGAAAAATGATGGAATTAAAGTTTATATATTATATTCATGAAATATATATCATTATTAAAAGATAATATTTCATTTAAATTCGTATCGGTCCATTTATCGAAAAATGATAATGGCATTTGTGTGTAAATGTGGACTATCACTTACACAAAGTGATTTTATTTTTTTCAACCCCACATCACATGGATGATATATATATATAAATTTTTATACAAAAAATAACATTTAATTAAATATATTATTATCATTTTTAAAATATAACGTAATACATACCTTCTATCGATAATGATCATTGAAAAATATAAATATTACTCATTCTTACAAACATCTTACCATCTCTATTAATGTTACATAGATCATTTTTCGTATCCATATGTAATTAATAGATTTAAAATTATTATTTAATTATAAACATGAAAACAATGTCTTGAATGTTATTCTGAATATGATGGTCTAATTACCACATTGACTATTGACAGCATACCAAATCCCTTTTGGACTCAAGCACCGAATATCATCAAAATGTTCCACATGAAAATAAATAATTAAGTAATTGTTATAACATTATATCATGGTAATTAGTGATATAAGGGGAATAATAAAAATGAAAAAAATACCAATAAATCAATTGATTAACATAAGTTTATTATTCAGGATGAGAAAGGACATAAGTGACGAATCGGTCTTAAGGATAGGGCCACGTTAACAAAAACATGATTTTAAATGTTTTAATGATTTATTTTTCTAAATCATCATATTTTAGATACAAGGTTTTAATTTTTTATATGTATTTATATGGAAATTAATGTTTTTATATTGTTATTGTTTAGTGTCTTACAAAATTTTCTAGTGGTATTGGACACTTTGATTTAAAAATAACTTTTTAAATGTTTAAAATGTTTTTTGAAAATGGATTTATTATCATAAAAATATGAAATATTTTTTATTATTTTAAATAAAACATTAATGTGGAAATATGTAAATTTGTAGTATTTTATGTCTTGTGACTATATAATGGTATTTGGACATTTAGGTGGTGGTTACGTGATAAATTATGTTTAGGTTTATCCATAATAAACCACATTTGGGTGGTTGTTTTATAAACTAAAATGCATGGGGTATGGATGTAAGTCATTTGACTATTCTATATATAAGAGTGAAATGAAGGGAATTCTACTACCTGGTTATTCAATTTTAATAAAATAACTTACTGTGATTCATAAATATATTTTATACACATTCATATGAGTTTTTAAGAGAATAATTTGATTTTAAAAATGTAATATAATGATATTTAGAAATTATTATCCATTATTCAGTGTATAACGGTTTGTATTTATGTGTTATTTTATGGGTTTCCAATGCACTAATGGTGTCATTTTTGGATGTCCCTTAATGATAATTTTTACTCATCCCATGTCTGAAAATGTTTGCACTGGGTTTAAGGAAGAGGCAGTTCAAAGATGGGATCTGAGGAAAATCATAATGATATATCAACACAAGATAGATTTTTTAGTATATTTGTAATGCGGAAAACACTAAAATTGAGTATAAGTGTCCAATTTTAGTGTATGAGTTTATTATATAATTTTTTTTCAAATTCTCTAAAACTGTAATCCTAATAGTTATTTAGGAATAAGAGGTGATTTATACATTTAAAAAAACTACAATATGTAATGATTATAGATTTTTTATATAACAGATTACAAAAAATCACAATAACATTATATCAAAGAATAATCTAATTTGGTTTTAAAAAATAATCATATTTTCCATCACATTAAATAACCACATGATTCTTCTAGTTTCAACCATTATCTAAAACCAAAAATACCGGTGAAATAAAATTTAATTATAGTATGGAATCCATATAGTCATGATAATTTTTTAAGATATATAAATAATGGGAAAATATTTTCCATTTATAATACCATTTCTCTAAACATGGTCATTCATGGTCATCAACTATTAAAATCAATTATGAAGGATTGTAAATAGTTTTAGAATTTCTAAAACAATTTTATTGTGAGTGAGAAAAGGAATGTTTTTGAAAACTAGTTGATCATCTATAAAAAGGCCAACATTCCATTTTTAGATTTATTAACTATTGGTAAAACTATGATACAACAACCCCCATATAATACCTATATAGGGACGAAATTTCTTCTTATCTACTACCTATATAAACCAACAAAATTCTAGGATATTTTCTTATATTTACGCATATCCTTAGACATATCCCTCGGGATGTCCCAAAAAAATTTCATCCTATTTCCAAGGGGAATCTAAACTGTTCTTAGAAACAACCTATTGGGATCCACACATTTCATAAATAAATATATCATCTTATCAGAAAAATATTCATTATATAAATTAATGATCCACACAAAAAATAAGAATATGTCCTTTAGATAATTTTATACATAAATAATCAGTTTATATGTAAACTATATCATTTCTTACTAATTTCTTCTTAAAAAGAACCATTCATATAATTATCATATATTATGAAATTATATTTAAAATAGAGAAATTAATCATAATAAAGGTTGAGTTTTTATGATTTATAACTATAGAAAAGGGAGATATAAATTATCATAATAGTATAAAATATGAATAACAGCATGAGAATGTGATAATAACATTTTAAAACCATACCCAATAGATTGTAGATCATAATCATGAGTAATGGACGAAATAAGGCCAGTTCAAAAAATATGAATCATAATACAATGAATCAAGATGATTCATGAGAAAATAACAATGGAATAATATATATATATATATAATAAATATACTTATAAAAAAAATTATTTCAATGTTATCCAACAAGACATTAATTACATTTAACCTATAGAATAACCACAAATGTACTAACCTTAATAATGGGATAACCTCCCATTTACCCTCTTTCTGGATAGTTAAACATTCCCATATACCCACTATTGGGCATGTGATGACATTTTTATGCCCTATTTTGGTATATGGATAACCTCTCATGTTCTATTCATATTGTATATTATATCCTCTCACGTAGCTATTGAGTTATCATAACAATATTAATTACCAAACTCATTAGAGGGAGATATGGAAATAACACATCACATGATGAAAATAAAGATTATATGTGATAGAATATAATAAAAAATTCATCATAATATAAAACAAGATAATAAGTTTTTCTCCTAAACTTTTAACGATAACATAAACTCTAGAATAGAATTCAGGTTAAAAAAATTGTATCATAAAAATAAACCATTCAGAGAAATTTTACGTAATTTATTGTTGGATAAAATACATAATAAATATTATGTTACATCATATAGTTTCATATTTGATGGAATGTGATTTTGAATGTTCACTTGAAACATTTCATGAGGAAAATGGTCATTATATTTTGATATTAAATATAACAAATATATGAATTTCAATGATATTTAAGTAAAAATATTATTTTAAGATGACTATGGAAAATTATGAAAGAAGAATTAAATAATTTATTGGTGATCACTGAAAAACAATCCATTCATGATGTACATGTTAAAACAATGTTTCTATTCACATTCACGGCAATAGTCAAAAGTACAACATTTGAAAAGTTACAAAAAGCATAATTTCAAAAAAATAACAAATTAAATAATGGGTAAAATTGAGATTAATATATCATATTAGTATATTAATTAAAAAATTTAAAATATTTTTGGAGAACATATATATGGTAGAAAAAAAGTGTTTGATTGAACTGAAAAATAATGTTGGTTTTCCCAAAAACATTTTTTGGGACATTAGACACATAAAGATAGAAAATAGAAATGATAACATGTTATTTACTGAAAAAATAGATAAGTATGAAATTATTTATTATATTGATATTTAGATCAATATATTTTATTATTGAATACATAATCATAAAAAATCATGATGATCAATAAAACTATAATGTAAAACCCTTACCATATTGAGAAAATTTGAATTTTGATCCTCTTAAAACAATGATGCATAATAGGATATGTATATCTTATATTTTCATAATTATTAAAATAAAATAAATTCATATGAATTATATAAACCATTTATTAGAAAAATATGAGGTGTATTAGTCATGTTACCATAAAAAATAGAAGTGATACAGACATCAATTACCACTTCAGAATCATTTGTCTCATAATCACCATTAGATAATAATATAAAATATATTCTTAAATATAATTAATGGAATTATATTCATGTTCTAAATTATCCAATGGTCAATATATTTAACTCATAGAAACAATTAGTGGTGAATATGAAATATGTATAAAAAATGAAGGAGGATAAAAATCCCCTAGCATAAGAATCAACAATCATATCTAACATTTTGGCATCCTATATAAAAAATGTAAGATTATTATTAATATATTATAGAACAAAAATCATATATTTCATATCATATTTCATTTAATAACTTTATAAAGACTATTTTATTAATAAAACATTATTAAAATTATGTTTTAGATAATCAGTACTTTGTTTTACAAGTATGAAATGCATTAGTAATTTCCTGCCATTGAAATTGGTTATGGATCTATATTATATATAATTTTTACGATGAGATAAATATAATATATATTAATTTTAATTTTTTTAACTCATTAATGTTAGATATGGATGATGAATATTATCATTCAGGGATATAGTAAAATAAATTTACACAGGAATGATATTTCCAAATTCTCAATTGATTGAATGAAGGAATATTAAAAAAATATAACATATTTATATAATAATTATAATATGTTATATAGAATATATATAATATATATAATCATTTAATAAATTATTATTACCATCCATGTTAATATGAAAAAAACTACTGCATCGCTTTGTGGATATGGTAGTACATATGTTTACATAAGAGACATTATAATTATTCAGAGAATTTGAATTCAAAATAATGAATTTATATTAAATTTATATGGGTATAAATATTTCATAAATATTATATATTAACACTAATTCCATAATTATCTCCAATTATAGTCAGTGGTGATTTCAAATGATGTAATCTGTTCAAGAGGCGATAGCCTATCTTACACACGATCAAATATTTCATGTTCCACTTGATAGAGGGGGAGAAAATATAGATTATTATATAAAAATAATATAATCTAGTGTATGATAATATAGAGATGTAATTATATAATCATATTTTTTTTAAAAAAAATTACATATTTTCAAGAAGAAATAATCCAATAATGAATAGATAAGAGATATACCTACTCTTCATAGTGCCTCTCGAGGATTATACATAAATACTTCTTAAGAGATTATGATAATGAAAAAATTGAAAATATAATGTGGTTATGGACGTATGAAATAGATTTTCGAGGGGCTTGGGTGATCTAAAATCCATTTATTATGTGTCAAAGTGATGATAAGAGATGATCTTTTAATAAGTGTGCAAAATTAACCCACTCGCAAACTATATGGAAGCATTAAAATATAACTAAAAATGAAAACATAATTCCCAAAAAAATGAAAAAAATTTCTTTGAAACATATTTTTTTTGTATATGGTTGAAATATTTCTATCTAATAGGATTTAAACATGTTTTATTATATAATATAGATTAATATTTGTGTTTATGCCCCTATAATCTTGCATTAAATATAACAACAATAATTAATTATTACTATTTGTATTATCTATTATGACCAAATTATAAAATGTACATATTATATATTATTAATTATTATGAAACCAAATATTTAATAAATCTTACAAAATATAATTCAATAAATTATAATCTTTTAGTTTAATATCAAACCCACTAATGTGGTAAAAAAGTGATTATCATTAGAAAAAGATATCAAAACTGTAATTTTTTTTAAAAAAAGATGACCATAAAAATATATCAATGGAACTATATTGGATTAATAATTATATTATTTTGAATTTTTAAAACTATCATTAAAAATTGTACTTGTTATAAAATTAAAAGGGAATTCATATTTCAGTAATAATTATCAATTTTTAATAAACATTTAAAATTAATGTTATCTAAAACATATAAAAAAATAACTATATGATATTATTGATGTCATGAATTAAAAAAAGTAGTTTATTTTATCAAAAGTATTTTCCAAACATAGAAATTTTTTACTTTTATTATATATTAAAAGAAATAAATGATTTTTTTAAAAAGGTGTTATTTGTAAAGAGTATAATGAATTTTAAAATGAATTATATACTTATTAAAAAAAATTCCTTAACTAAATCCATTATAATGAATATTCAAAATTAATTTATATATATTCATACTTCAATGTGTAACTGATCATTTTTTAACAATTGTTATTACATTTCAATATTAATAGTATATTACATTTCATTAAAACTCATTATTGTGTGCAATGCATGTTATTAAAAAGATTACATAAACTTGAAAAAAAATTCATAAAAACACATGGTGTCATACATTGATACAACAATAATTTGTATTACACGATGATAATCTTTTTACATTCATTCCTATAGTCTTATAATTTTTATAACTTATTGTATTATTTCATTGATTTATAAAAACCCTATCTAAATTTACGTAAAATTCGTAAGGATTCTCCAAATATGGATGGTAATGAAAAATCTATTACGGGTTTATCATCTGAAATTATTGACCAAATATTTTATGGTATTTATTGGAATCACTACCAACAATTTCAATGTAAACAATATGGTATTATATTTTATCATATAAATTTATTATAAAATACATTGGAAACATGTAATATCAATTCATTAATCAAGATGGTAACTCATATCCATTCTTCTTGATCTGTTAATTTTATATTTCTTGTGAAATGGGTAACCTAAAATGATAATGTAGCACAAGAATTAACCAAAAATAAATAAATAAATCCCTAATTTTGGGAGAATAATAATTGGATAATAAAATAGTAATTTAACATTTTTTACATTACCATGGTCCTAAAATAATAGTCTAGAAACGAAGTACATATACATAAATTATTTTATATAATAGGTGTAATAGTGTATAATTATTATTTTAAAATCATCAATGAAGCTATCATGGAACCCTATAGATATTTAATGATATATTTTTTTATATGAAAAAAAAAATCAAATTGTTCATACCATATAAGGTAAATACTCTGAATTAGTGAGGGGGATATTGCTCTGTGGATTTACCATAATGGCCATTTCCGATTAAAATGATACATTATTTATAGGGATACCACTCTCTATTTAATATAAAATAAATTAAAATTAATTTAATTATATACATACATATTATTTACATGATTCAAAAAAACTATAAATATTTAAGGAGGGAAAAATGACAATTCATTTATGTATGAAATTCACAAACCACTATTAATATTTCAGATAATATTTGGTCATATGTAGACATATAAGTATTAGAAACATAAAAAAGAGGAGAACTCACTACTCTTCGTCACATTGAATGCACATTACCCCACAAAGTGACAATGACTGGTTCTTCCTGAACCAATATAGAGGTTATAGTATCTAGGTTATATCAGTAATTTCATTTATCAACAACATTAGGAAACATATTAATGTTAATATTATATATACTTTATGATCCACCTAGTTTATTATATATTTACATCTATCATAGATTTAGAAATCCTGTAACTTTCTTAATCAATGTTCCACATTCAATTTTTTTAGAGAATAATATCGTATAAATAATTAGTGAATCACCATGTTCCTTATTTAATTTATTTTTATTTCAACTACATTAATATAAAAAAAAGATGAATTTTCAGTCATTTTTTCAATATAAAATTCACAAAAATTAGTAAATGATTAAAACACTTAATTTTTTGATTTTATTCTTTCCCTCATTAAATTATGGAAAGATCAACATCATCAAAGCCGAATTTCAACATTCACTTGACAACCAATAATAGGGAAAACAAACATTATTACACCTCTATTTTCAATAACAAAATTTATGGTTCAAATACTATTACATTTGAAATTCATGGAATATACTGCTATAATAATGGTTTCCTAAAAAAAATAAGGAAGCTAGTTTTGGAATCTCACTATAGTGATGTTCTACCTTTCATGGAATATACTATATTTATCATTATTATTATAGATATGTTCCCTTCTCATTGACCAAAAAATTTATCATGCATTGGTTGGATGTACCATTAATAATTTCAAATTTATTTCATATATGATATTGATTTAGTCTCACTCAAGAGATGCCATAATGAGAGGAAACTCTTTATAGTGTTATAATTTATACATTAATATTCTATAATATTGAGTTTCATATAATATAACAATGACATTATAATAACTCTATTCTTATTTATTATTTTCTAGACTTATTGGGAAAAAAATATTCCAATCATAATTACTCTTATAAAATATGATGTAAACGTGGTTAGTGACTCATTGTGGAATGAATGAAAATTGTTACAAAATTAATGTTTTCATGGGGGAAAAATGTATTTACCTTTCTTTAACCACTTATAAATTCATTCCATCACTCTAATATGTCTTATAAATCCCTATTTAATGTATTACCATTATATTTTTAATCAAATATAAAAAAATACTAAAATATAATTTTTTAAAATAATCACATGACATTATTCTTCGGAAAAACATTCTATGTATTTAAAACATATTTTTCTGTATTTAATTGATAATAATCATTATTACATGCATTAAAACCTAATTCAATAATACTGTGTACTAATGATTCATGAATAATAATTTTTTATAGTTAATTAGGAATTCTAGTTATTAAAAATTTAGATAAATTAAATCATCCTGATTAAAATAACATGATATCACTATTCAATTCAACAATTTTCAGCCAAGATTATAAAAATGCTGTTTAATTAAAATACACACTCTCTTTCCATATGTTTGTAACATTATAATTCCTCTTGTTTCAACAAGAAATATCTAATCCAGTTTTCTTTAATATCTCTTTATCATCTATAAAATCTAAAAAAATTATAAAAAACTTATCCATCATTTTTCAATAGAACCTAAATGTAGTTTCCTTGATGGGTTTTAAGATAGATATTGAAATATAAATAATAAATCCATCATATAAAATTATACAATTAAATAAATTGAATATTTTATTAGGGAGTGGTCATACATTATTCCATCCATATATTAAAATAGAGGAGGTTGAGATTTAAGATTCAATAGATGAATCTGAAAATCATCCATGGGTAGTGCATAAGTCATGGTGTCGATAATATGATTTTTCATTGATTAATAGTCTACGTTCCATATCTCTAGTTAAACCATATCCCTGATGAGGGTTATTTTATATTATTATTTTTTTAATTTGTCTGATTGTGATGATTTTTATGATGACATATAAACAAGATGTTATCACACATTATTAGAATAAAATACAATTAATAAAGAAATATATCATCATATTGATTCTTTTTTATAATAATTGTGTATTTTCTAATGTATTAGTACTATATTATTCTATTTTAGGGTTAAATGAAATGAATTCAGGTTTTATTCATAGAAAATTAATTGAATAACATCCACGTTAAAAATAACCAATCAATGACTACATATTTTCATCCCAAAAAAACATTCCCAATCCTCATATATCAAACCCAATAAGTCCAGTTATGTTAATTTATTATAAAATAATACAAAATCAAATATTATTTTTATATAAAAACGAATTAAATTTTCTAGGAGCATGTTTCATTAAAGGGGAAAATATTATTATCGTGTGTCTTGAAATATAGAATGAACTATTTAGAGTCATGTTATATTTAAATATAAATTTTTTACTAATGTTCCTATATTCCATCAGATTAACCATTTTCCCATATTCATCCACAGAAAAATAATTTACGTAGTAACAGATGTCAGAATCACCCATGAATACACCGTTTTAAAACTATTTATGACTTATATAGCTTATTTCGATTAAAAAATAAAATATATATCCCTTCACTATATCACATATAAATGATGTATATATATTTACTCATTGATTTATGACATATGAAACTACCAGATCATGGATTTTACACATAGCATACATTTTATTTAACCTAGGCCTGTTAAAATAATTCCATTCACCTAAGTGGGAACAATAATTATCTGTCAATAAGTATTTTAATATTGGGATTTTTATCAAATACTATTCATTATAATATATTATTTCTAATGAATTGAGTAATTAAAGAAATGAAATTTTATTTTTTCATTCATTAATCTATAAAATTAATTTTCAACTAATATAACAATCTATCGACATCACAAATAATAAATCTATATGTTTTCATTATATAAAACTCTAACTAAATATTTTCATTAAGGAATAAATCGTATTTGTATTTTTGAAAAATATTTCATTCCTTATGCATTGAAAATTACATGAATAGTTTCGTTAACCATAAAAAATCTTTGGTTGAATGAAGACATTCATCATAAATCCATCTTATTTGATAATATACCTTATATAATATCCTTTCCATGATGAAAATTACATTTTATTTTTATTGATCTCATTATATAATATCATCTTAGTACTGAAAAAATTATTTTGTTGTAGTATTTGAACAATATCACATATATTATTCTATAAAATTCACTTGGAACATCGCAAATCACATTAATCCAGATTTTAGCAATACTATATTCCCCAAATATATTTTTGAATCAAATTGAGGTAGAAATAGTTATTAATATAAAATAGTTATTCCTTCAGTTTTAATATGAGCAATTAGATTCCAAATAATGGTGTATTATTTACCTTCATCCATGCATCATGAAATTCATGTAGTATCAACAATTTTACTCATTTACCTCACACTAAACATTCTATTTTATATTAAATGGAACTCCATATGATATAACTGGGTTTCCCATATTGACATCCCTATGTTTTAGTATTTAATTAAGTTTTTTAATATGAATATACTCCTTTATTTTAATATTATGACCATGTATAACGTAAGAATCACAATGAAATTAAATAAATTTCAAAATAATTATGATGTAAAATGTGTATACCTTCATCATATATATGATTATAAAAAAATAACTCACTCCCAATGAATTTACATTTGAATGTTGGTCACTTGATTGAGAATAAATCATATGATCTAGAAATTTATAATTTATTTCAAAAGTTGTTTCTTCCCATACAACATCTTATAATGTGTTTTTTCTTCACAGAAAAATAAATTATTCATATTAATAATATAGATGAATTTCAAATATTATTCATCAAAATATATCACCACTATTATATTCTAAATGATAATTTTTAGGACCATATTATTAATTATTTAATTACTCCACCAACTAACATCATTTTTCGACGATTTATCATTATTAAAAAATTGTGTTGTATTGCATCATTTACAAGATTATATAAAATATGTTTTTTGGTAAAACAAATTCAATTATATTTTCATAATTTTTCAATTCTTATAAAAAAAAGTATTCTCAAATCATGGTTAATAATTAATACGTATGAACACTACGCACTTATAAGATAACACCATTAACAATTCCATCCTACTATAATCATTGATGAATAAAATAAATATTATATTACCTACCATGTTTGATTGTGATATTGACCAACATATATCAAAATACACAGAAAAAAGTAAATTTATTGAATTCTCACCCTCTATCTATAATATCTACCAAATTATCAATCTATTTTGTTTTTCTGAAAAGTGGAAATTTTATCATGTAAAAGTGTATCACTATTATATTCTCCATGATTCACAATTAAACCATGTAATGAATTTTGGCATATGTGACCACGTATTTTTTAAAATAACTCATTTTATTTTTCATTTGTAAGAAAACACATTTATCCTTATCCAATATTATTCTAAGGATTCTATATATTTCATTACATTACATGTAATTTTATTATCTCTTATTTTTGAGATAAAGTCATACTTAATGAAATATACCACATGACATGAGAAATTCAATATTCATAATCCTAGCAATTTTTTACCATGGCTACCAACAAAAAATATATACATCTTTATGAAATAATTTCTTGAGATTTTGGTTTTCAGAGAGCATATAAATTAAAATAAATATTCATTTACAAGGTAAAATACATAATGTAAATTGTTTTTTATTCACATGAAAATATATTTTTTACCTATTATATGGGTTGCACAGTGGCTTTCTAGTGACCATACTATATCGTCATCCAAAAATTACAATGAAATCTCATCAATATTTTTATTCAAGTGTATTATATTCATGATAAATGTTCAGTAATTAAATTTTATTTATATAGAATATAATAATTTTACATCCAACAATATCTAATAAACATCATCTAATAGGGATTTAAATTATTTATGAATTTTTATTCCACTCAGAAATTCTAATAGCTACAAAATGATTGTTTTTAACTATATTCCATTATATGAAAATCATGTACACCTAATATTAATTTCATGGATTTTTTATAAGATTAAATTTAAAATAATTATCAATAAATCATTCATATAATTTAATTTTCTTTGTCAGTTTTTATATTTAATAATTTTTTATACATCATTTCACTATTGAAAATTTATATATAGTGTTTCCGATCATTCGAGAATAATAATAACAACATTTTTTTGTATTGATAAAATTTATTTGTACTATAATTCTTATTTAATATGTATTTAATGTATTTATATAGTGAATATTCATCCAAAAAACATTTTCTTGGTCATTCAATAGTCATCTGAAGATTTTTGTTAAATTTAATATTTTTCAAAAGTGGTTAACTATAGTTAGTATTTATTATTACACTCTATTCCACCTAAATTTCTTTACTTTTTCATACAATCTTTCATCAAAATATAATTCTTAGAGATATATACCCATATTTATCTTTATCCTTTATTACACCTCCATGACAAAGACTTTTATATCATTGATCCTTTGAACATGATTCTTCTTATGATTGATCCAACCATTAATAGTAAGTGAATATTGTCCTATTATTAGAGTCATATCAACAATATTTTATATATTTATTTTGATTATAACATGATAATTATCTAATTTAAACCTCTCAGAAGATTTATTTTATTCATATCGATTTATATACTTTTCCATTAATAAATAAATATAGATTTCCTATCATTTTTTTCAACATAAAACCAAAAATTTCATCAAGATAACCTTCTAATTTTAAATTAAGTTCTAATAATACCCCAATATTATCTTCTTCTTCATAGTTTTATTCTAGGTGTGTTGTGCTTATGATTTCTAGAAGAACAAATTTATTATGAAATTCTCTAATCCTAATTTTTTCTACAAATAATTTTTCTGATATGAAATCATATAAGAAAGAAATGTTTTAGTTTTTGAATAGTATATACTATGAAATAATTATTGAATTCAATTAATCATTAAAAATTCATAATGAATAAATAATATTCACCATCATATTAGATATGATTTAAAATTATTTTTATGAGGTTTCCAACTAGCCAAGATGATCTAAGATAGAGGAGAATCAGATCCTAAAATTTAACAATGTAATGAAATTCGACATGAATTGTAATTTCAAGGGAAATTAAAAATAAGGTAGTCAACCAACCCTTTCGTACCATCATCCACTAATAATGAGCAATATTTTAGTAGCTCGGAAGGCCTAAAACATACATGTTTCCATGATCTCCCTCTTTAACAAAGCATATTACACATAGTTGGATTCTATATATGAATATTAAACATTAATATTGAGTTGAGTGCCATGTTTAATAAAATCAATCCAAGGAGGTTGAACATACCAAAAAATAATCTCGGTTATCATCTTTAAATTCATGATACTGTTTTGGGAAATAGATTCAATTCACGGGGTATTCAACAAGTGTGGGAAAATATGTTTAGTACAATACATAATTGTAACCTAATTATGCTTCACATATAGTTATAATTAAAATATAATGATGAAATCAACCATTTAATATTCCATAATAGTTTTGTAAAACACCACTACAAAAAGAAGGCGATGTCATTCTGGATGAAGTGCCATTAACATTATCCTTTATCCATGAGTCAATTGGTGGAATCCACCACTCAAATTTGGATACCAACGGTACCGGCAACTCCAACAATCCTTAAAATAGAAAGGTCACCCATGTTGTTGTTTTTTTCTCTCACTCCACCACTGTAGGAGAATATAAATCCTTGTGTTTATCCATATTTACATCATGAATGGATGGTTATATACCATCAAACAATATTCCATTTCATTAAATATAGATTGAGTCAAAGATAGGGGCCATGACTGCTAGAAGAATATATTGGATTTGGTCTCACTCTCAAGAGTTTTTAATGAAGTATATATTCCCTTCCAATTTCATACCTATACCTATATCAATGAGTAACATATTTTTTATATAATTCCTTATATTCCATTCATATTCATATCTAATAAAAAGATAATAAACAATTTATTCATCTCCTAAAAATAAATAGAATGATGAAATAAAGAATTGTCTGACCCTCTTCAATTGACCATGTTTTTAAACCATTATTTCTGATTCTTTATATGGTAATACATCTCGTGTGATGTATGATGTGTACAATAAAGTTTTACAGACATGATTGTATCATTTTAGAAATATCAAATTCTATCATGTAGTATTCCATGACATTTAGCTCCCAATTTCTACTAAGATTAAATACTATGGTATCGGTGTCTGTGAATAAATTTCATTAAATTCCCATCACATGTTTCAAGGGATCATTGTAAATGAGTTTGTAAAGTACCATACTGTCAGAAATGGTTATAAAAAATATATCATTATGGATGACTAGGTTTCCTTTTATTTGCCTATCAAGACAAAATGTTTTCCAACAATTGAGATCATAGTGCTTTCTAGCCAGCCATATAGTGTCCCACATTTACTGATTAAAGGATTTAATGATTGAGGGTTGAACCGATGACTGATGATAATATTCATATCCAACAAGAAACCTTTTATTTGACCTAAAAAAATCATAGGAGGAATCATTAGTAATTAAAATTTTCTATGTAAATTTAATAATAATACCATAATTGAGTATTTTATGATTCTTAATTTCATGTCCCCCATTTCTATTAGATTGATACATTATTTTAATGAGAAATTTTTTATTTTTCATTCCTGAGTAGACACTAACTAGATAAAATTTCTGATCATACATGATAAATTTTTAATGTGAATTCTAATCCACCAGAAAATAGATACCAATTAAATAAATTTAAATGTGATGGCTGAATTAACAAGGTGCAATCTCTCAAATTGAGACATTGATTTACCATTACATCAAGAAAATTTACAAATAATTCCATATATTATTAATATAATTAATTGGATCATTACTTAAATAGTTTAACACAATTATAGTATAATTGGAGGGATCAACTTCCCACTCAAATATTCATAGTAATCATGTTATTTTTAGCCTCATAGAGCACATCAATAATCAAAATAAAATATTTTCACCAACTAATATAATTCCTTTCAACATCCTCATACTGAATTAAATGATCATGGATAGTAGATAAGGTCCTCTTTGAATATTACCCAAATAAGAGGATTTCAATTTTTGATAATAGAAGGTTTGGAGTGGAATCACCCCCACCTATAATTTTCTTATATAGTTGAACCAAATAAAGATTACAGATATATATTCTTATGTAATCATCATCAAGTGAAATGAGAATCCATAAGAGTGGATATATTATCAATAAACCCATGGGGCATTGAAAAATTCCAATAGAGGCCCATTGAATAAAATGGTCATTGTTGATGATGAAAGAACTAAGTTTATCAAAATAACAATATTGTTTAAGAAGCCACATCTCTTAAGGATATTGTGCAGATAACTCCATTTCAGGGTATCAAATTATTTAGATATATCTATATCAATGGAAATTTTCCCCATTTCACCATTCACATTATTATGATAACACATTCAAATGTTGTGATTATGAAATTCAGAATTCATCTTCATGTATCAAAACCACATTGTGTTGAAGTAATGTTATCATTTATTACAAATCCATTATGAAAATTGGGATTTTAAAAATGACAATAGTGACGATATTCCCAATGAAAAATGGATAATTATCATTATATATATATATTATTTTGTTTGATATGAATCAATGAAATAAAAACTGAATTTATTCTATACGGTAGAGAAATAAGGGAATAATTCTCTTACTACACATACAATGTCAACTTGTAGAATGTCCCAATAAAAAAGGGTGAATTTATTTATGATTTTATCTACTCTAGTAACACTCTCTATATTCAAAGAGAATATATATTTCAAGAATTCATTTTATTTGGATCTATGAGAAGGATTTAGTAATTTTTCTATTCTACTAATTGAGTGATATTTTCAGTCAACTTAGATGTGTTTACTAGTCTACCATTTTCATACATCCCACTAATGTAGTTGACCAATTCCATTGATACATAGTTCATAGAGGTGTAAAATATTACATTATTGTAGTTGAAATTATTTCATACATTACACTCTTCTCACTGAGAAATCTTGGTTGAATATTGAGTTTATATCCAATTACATAAAATATTTCAAAATCAAGTGATTCACGTATGTCTTTATTTTGAAGATTAGATGGTCATCCAACATTGAATGTGTATTAAATTACCCCCAATAGGGGATATCCAGATTTTAGTTTCAAGATTGAATGCTTTCAAGATGCATCTCAAATTCAATAATTTCAAGGTCAATCTTCCAGAAGGATTTTTTACTTCATTCTCTTATGAGTCTCTTAATTTGCATTAATTTCTCATCTGGTATCTAATGTGGTATTCCAATTGGTACAAGCTTCCATGAAACTAATATATTTTCCTAGTATTAAATAATAAAACCCCATCCATTGTTGAAGTGAAACCGGATATGGGATGACCTTTTCATGGTGGATAACTCCACAATTATGGGGTTGTGATCAAAGTGAAGAACATGAAAGTTTTAATAAGAAAATCCATTGGAATCACTCCATTTATATATTTTAAAATTTAATTTAATTTCCGCTTAAAATATTTTATAAAATGAATTACATGACATCACCAAAATCTCCATTTTTATATCATCATCCAATATGAGTTTATTTATTTATTGAAGACCACTTAATACGATTTATTTTTAAAAGGATTTTTTTCATTATTACTCATCTAATGTTTGAAAGTGGTTCTATATAGACTATCAAATGTATCATACATTTAAATTTTATCCATATACTGCTTGGTATTCTTATTGAAATTTAAAAAAATAATTCCTAGGATACACTTGATAATAATGATATTATCATGGGTTACATTGAGATAATGATTCTACAACAATTACATTTCCCCAATAAAATGATTTTTCAACAAATTAATTTATGATAATCAACAAATTATTATAACGGGTCCCTAAAATGATTAATTTAACTTTATATTTACAAACCATGCTGTTTATAAACAATGAAAAATATAAATGATGATAGTCAAATTATTGGGAAAACCATATAGGTAAATCACATATATATTTTTTATTATAAAATATTATAAATATTTTATAGTTCTTATGATGATCTAGGTATACCCTACATACTATCCAGAAGAGTTTTAGTGAAGTTCCAAGACATTTAATTTTATGTTTCTATTTTAATTAGTTAACTGAATAAGCATTCTTCCTATGGAAATTGATGATATTTTTTTAGCTACTAAAGATTTATCATTTAAAATCATTTAGATATTCCAATAACAATTGTGAGGATGGTCAATGGGTAATTTTTTTGGAGATTCATGTATGATTCAAAATAATATAAAAAAACAAAAAATTTTGTTTCTAACACATGAATTTTTGGTGAATATATAATATATTTTATGTTTATTTTTATATTGTAATTTAGATTATATTATTGAGTTGGGGTTTTCCGGATTACCCTAGAGGTGGTGTGAACCATAGTAAAATTATAGGCATCTTATGAGGCAATTTCTCCTGTGTTAGTAAAATAAATAATTATCTTATTACTTTTATGTGTGGAACATCATATCACAATATGAAATTATACTTATAGTATATCTCAATTATTACACACACTATTCATGACCATTAAACTATTCCAGGAGAGAGGAGTAGAACTGAATCATGGATATTGGATATCAGATTGATGGAACATGACAAGATCTGTTAGGATATCAATGATCAGAACATGATGTTATAGAATTTAGATCACTGTATCCAATAAATAATTTTATATAAATTAATTATTAAATAAATTTGGGATTGAAAATTTGGGCCATCTAATCATAAATTATTTAATTTATCATCATTTATAAATTGATTACCACCCACAATAATATTGTGATAATATTATGTAGTTGTTTTCTCTAATGGACTATATTTATTAACAAAAGAATAGACCCTATCCATCCCCAACATTACAAATATATCCATTTACATTCATCATGAATTTATTTTTGTATTTTGTGTATATATGAATGAAATTACACATGACTTTATTGGGTTTCAAACCATCACACCTCTCACTATTTTCATATTCTCACTCATCAATATGTTGGAGAATGATCTCAAGAGGTTATATCTTAGACTAGTGGGTATAGAGACCCATTCAATAAACACATATTATTTTATAAATCTAAAATTATTTCTCCTAAAAATACACACTGGGGATTGTGATGTAATATGTGTTTTAAGAAGTTGAATTCAAATAAATATCATAACCCTAAAATAATCAAAATTATATAAAACAACATATATTTATCCTAAAAAAATATTTTCTCATGCTATATAGGATATCTTCGAGAAAATAATTATAGAAATTTTTTATCTAGAAATCCTAATATGGAATGAAATCTGAAAAATAATCATAAAATGAGGGTCATGATTAAAGAAAGGACGTCATAATGAGGCAGATCATAAGTATTGATAAATGGAATTCTGGTGTGATATCATAAGATACTAAATATTTGGAAACATAATATAAAATTATTTTATACATATATTTTAAGGGATAGTTGAAATAAAATCATTATAGATTAGAGAATGTCCCATAAAGGATTTAGGTACACTCCCTAATCCCTTATATAAAATTTCACATGATATAAAAATTCACCCAATGAATTAGAGGGATAATTAATTTTTGTAAAACTCTTCCGATGAATGAAAGACATTTAAATTAATTCCACATAAGGAAAATAAACCATACATAAATCATAATTATGAAAAAAACATGAGAATATATTGGGTATCATATTTGTGATTGAAGGAATAATGAAAGGATATGTCATTAGGATTCAAAAGAGAAAAATTTATAAAACCATTTATATAGTTGAAATTTATAATAAAAAATTTCAATTAATATTTTAGTTCAATTATATAAATATATATCATGAGATAGATATAGGAGAAAAAATTATTAAAATGCGCAACAAGGGTGAAGAATTATGATAAATGTAATTGATATTTTTAATGAAGGAAATACATCCTTATATTCCATGAAACCAAAATGAAATGAATTATAATCTTTTAAAAATAAATATTTTCTTGAATCTATTCATGTTTTATATAAATTATTCATGTGTGATTATCATCAATATAAAATAAATAATAATGTTTTATAAAACTACGTAAACTGAAAATTGAATTTAAAGAGAGAGAAAAATGACATGTAAAAATTAATGGTTCATTTAAAAACAAAAATATTAAAGGGAAATATGTAAAAAATAAAAGAGTTAAATATTAATAATAATGTATAAAATGGAGAAACAAATAGAAAATTATAAATAGAAAATCCAGAAAAGGGTTATGTAAGAACCTTTATATCAGTTTAGAGATTCAATATAGGCAGATGAATAGAATATACAATATAAAAAATTAAGATGAATATATAAATACATGAAAACCATATTAATCAATATTTCACATGATATGGTCCTTAATAATTAATATTTTATTCATTATAAATATATACTTATTTCATACATCAGTTACAATATATTTTTCATTAAAATTCTCAAGAATCTTAATATATAATGACCATGGTATTAAAAATTGTAAAATAATTTAATTATAAATCTTAAATTAAATTTATTATGAAAATAATATATATTAAATATATTTTTAAATCCATCCATGATTGCAGGTGATGAAAAAACAATTACAGTGCTTGTGAAGATGAAAGTTCACATATATGTGTAATTAATTTCTCCATTTGTAAAGGAATGATATGGAAATAAAGGTTATGATGTTATGAAAATTAATATATATATATATATTATATAACTTGTATATTCATATATTAAATAATTTTGATAAAACATGATTTTTGGTGATGGTAATAGAAATATTGATTTGTGGAGGTGGTAGAATATTACATTTAGTGACAATGATTATTCATCAAAATAGTTATAGTAGTATAAATAATAATTATTAATTTTAGAAATTAAAATTCTAGTATAATAATAATAATAATCATTTGTTTATATTTTTATTTAAAACTATAATTTTGGATACAATGATTATCAATAAAATTTATAATGAGGCTAATATAAATTTGGGACACATGTTCTTCCTCTATTAATTGAATTAGTAGTGAGGGACTTTATATAACATCTAGAGACCATGGGATTATGGATGTGAAGATTACATGTAGGATATGTATTTGAAGAAGAGGATCTTAGAAATTTATAATGGTATTCATAACTATAGATGGTATGAATGGATTCCATTTTATAAGTGAATATAAGGGTGTGTTTTGGGAAATACATTACACTTAATTGATTACATTATCATATTCCATAGTCATTGACTCTGATATTTAGTAAAAATAGTTTTTATGGTGTATTGGGATGATTAAATTTCATTCGAGTCATGAAACACATGTTTTTAATATGTTTCATGTATTTTACCTTATATTTTAACATTTGAATATTTTTATACCCTAATAATGAATTTTCATAACAAATTGATTTATTTATTATTTATATATATATTCTAAGTCCTATTAATAATGTTTTATTTTTTTTTGAAATAATTCTTTTGTATCTTTAATAAAATTAAATTCATAAATATGTGACTATCTTCATCTAAATTTAAATATATAAAATATTAAAAATATATTTTTTTTGAAGAAAACTAACTTATATCCATTTTTTGTTCATTAATATTATTTTTTATTTATTACCAATTGAATAAATATTAATATAGATATATATATGTTTAAAAATAACATTTGATTCATAAAATGAAATATGAAAATATTATTTACTAATTCAATGTCACATAATTTGAATGAAAACATTCATTAATGAAATAGTATTACCACAATCACAATAACAAACACTAAACATAAAAATACTATTTTTATGCATAAAATAATATAGAACTTATAATAAACTATTTATAATTTGAAATCTATATTTTTCTTAACATTATATTTCTAAAGTGATAAACTGTAGTTTATAAAATAATATAATAAAAATAGTTTTCATTGTGAAATTTTAGTTGTGATTCAAAAATAGTAATAATGTGACTATAGATTAACTATTATATATTTTTAAATAATATTATATACTTTTTTTACTTAAATAGAGTTTATTAAATCTTAATTCATTCTTGTATTATATAAGCGATAATTTTCAACCTAACCGTTATTATTTCTATTCACTCTGTGAATAAATTATTTTAGTGAAATCTATGTAATTAAATTATGTTAATACAAATATTATAAATCCGAAATTGTATTTAGTTATGTTGTATTAAAATTATAATTGTATTATGTATATTTAAATGCAATTTTTTACATTATATTCTAGAATGTTTAAATAAGTTAACAGTTCTCTTTTATTTTATAAACATTTGTTTTAGTCTTTTATTTCACGTAAAAAATATACTCAACACATTTCATATTAATAATAATTAATCACAAATATGAATTTTTGATACATATTTCCACAATAATAAATTTATATTCTACTATTTTATTTCACATATTAATGGAATTATAAATTTAATGTATATGTATTTTATGATCCCTTTAAGTTTCATTGATTCTTATTCACACTTAAAGTATTTATAATTAAAGTCTCATGGTGGTTATTCTTATAGTGAATAAATAAATATATATATATATATATATTCCATACACTTTTCAAGATACTCCATATCATAGAGATAAATCTCCAACAATACCAACAATGAATTCAGTTTATGGGGGAGATCAATTATGTAGATAATCAGGCGTGAAATGTTGAACACATCGGGTACATTAGATAGGTTTAGTGGGAGATATATTCTATTTTATACATTTTCTAAGAGAAGAATAATAATAATGGTGGAAATATATTTTCAACTTAGCTGCCCCTTCTTTATAAATTCATTAAATCTAATATATAGTGATATATGAAACAAAAAGATGATATATAACGTCAAACAATATATCTCATCGATGTTTATTAGCATAAACCATTTATTGACTCTACACATCATATATTCTCTTTTAAAATGTATTTCTATTTTATAATTTTTCATCAACCATCATAAGTCCTTGAATCATTTTTCCCCTATATATAAAAACATGTATGTGTTATAAATCTCTTTCCCTAGAGAGTATCATATTAGGTTATTTGATTTATGTGTAGAAACTATTATTGAGGAGGGCTTGTCTAGATAAATATATTGTCCCAAACAAACATAAATAATATATTGAATTACATAATCATATCCTAATGAATGTGGTTATATAATTTAGATTATAAATTAGTGCAGGGGTAATAGGTCATAAAAATATATGACTATGTTTGGAGAATAGTGAGTACTATTCAAGAATATTGAAGTAAATTTCATAAAATGTTTAGAAATAATAATTTGTGGGGTTCTCAAAAACATCAGTACATATATATTGAATCTCATTTCTTGGTGAATTAGACAGATATCGTTTTGAATTTAAATTACACGAGTAGACTTTGTTAGATAGTACAACTCAACTAGTATAAATTTTTTCATTTTTTATGTCCAGATAATCATGAAAAAAAATCTTTTAACCCCATTAAATGTTGGTATATGGAATCATTATATCATTATTTGAGGATTTTTCCACTCAGTCATTAATTTCTATCACAACACGCCATTGGATGTTTATTCTAAAATCTATTTCCACATATTATCCCTCCAATATTATTCTTATATATACCTATACATTTTCATGATTCCTTTATGGAAGGAGAATACCAAGACATGTGAATAAATTTGTATATATATATATTTATTTCCATATCTTATGTTAAAAAATGTGGTTTCACAAATTTTTTACAACATTTATCATAAAACATGAACTCCAATGAATTTCCCATCCCCATATCATCAACCTTATTATAAATCACCAGATTATCACATTGTCTTTTTTTAACCTGGTTACTAGAGATAGTTGAGAAAACCTTAATTAAATATAAAATGATGTTCCCTTTTTAATGATTCCTATTTTTATTCATATCATGTATACAGAGATAAGAACATTCCAAATCCATGTAATGAGAATTTTTGAAAAATATTTTATACATAGAATATATTCTAGTTAATTTTCATTACATTAATAGTAATATATAAGGATATTATAATCCTTAATAAAAAATAAGAATAATCACTAGTCCATATTGATCTCGTTCAATGTGAATGCAAATGTATATATATTTTATACTATATATATGACACACTTCTCTCTATAAATATAATTCACCTAAACTGTCAATCTAAATATTACTATAGTGATCAAAATATCATTTTTCAACTAAATCAATTAAAAAACCATCAAATATATTTTGATATAATCTATCACTTAAACATTAATAAAAAGTAAAATACACATGTTATTTTATTATTCATCATTATAGTTCATAAATCCTCTCAATATACTGTAAAGGTGAGAATATTCATTTTTGGGTAACATATTATTAAACTCCATGGGGATCTTTTCACTGTCATCTATTAGTCAAACCTTTACCCCTTTATAGTTAGATGGTTAGATATTTCTAAAATCAAGTAAATTTTCACAAAAATAGTTGATTGTAACTATCTAATATGAAGAAACCACAAAACTATATCAAATATGATTGTATAATCCCATTTTCATTCAAATTACTCTTTTATGGGGTCACTCATATACTATTATTATTTTCAACGTGTTTTAATATTTATATATTCTCCATCCAAAACACACAATTACAAAACATATCCTATAACTAATCCTAAATGAAAGTCTTCATCAACCATTAAAATACACTTATTGTTCATCCTTTATTTTTGAGTATATAATAATATCATATATAAATACTATAAAACATTTATGGATGTATTCTCCAAATTACCTGTTCATATTGTCAAAAAGGTTCTGTGGGGAATTATATAGTTCAAAAGGAATGAATATGAAATTATAGTTGACATAACTTATTCAAAATATTGTGTGGGTAAAATCCCTCTTATTTAACTTTAACTGATGGTATGCAAAACATGGGTACATATTGGATAAGTAATTAATTCTACGCAGATGATCAAAAAAGTAATAAATCCATGGTACAAGAAAATTTTTCATTAATATGATATGACTAAGTTCATGATAATCAGTACATAGATTCATAAACTTGCCATTCTTCATTTAAAGTTCACCTGTGCGCCATCTAGTTAAGCACTCCGGTTTTTTTGACAAGTTTTCATTTTATATTTTAAATGAGTTTTTATTTCATCAAATTAAAGGTAGGAAATTCTCATTTGATTATTGGATTTGATAAGAGATCTAAAAATACATTCATTTGAAAACCCAACCTCTATCTTAGGATAAAAAATAAGAAATATTTTAAGAATACACCTTTATAATCCCCTACACTGGTTTTGTCCCCAAGAGAGGTCTATTCAACTAATTTAATAATTTGAATAAGATATGATTTTTCAATTACGAACAATATTCAGGATAATATAAATATTAAATATAGATTTTCATCATCATCCTTACACAAGAAAATAATTAGAGGTCAATTTTGAAAAAAATAGGTGATTTATTTATTTTGATAGAAGATGTAGGAACTTTATAGATAAAAGTTTTCATTCCCCTAATAACATAAAATTCCACTAAAATGATTTTGTTGGGTTCACTAAGAGATACATATAATATATATAAACTTGGTAATATTTATCTTCATGGGATGAAAAATTAGGTGAACTATCATTATTCAATGATAAAATGACCTCCATGTTTTGTGGTGGTGTTTTAATTGTTTTACTAAACTATTTTTATATGATAGAGTCAATAGAACAAAATTAAAATAGTATGTTCTATATTAATTAATGAATAAATATCATAACTATCACCCTGTCATTTACTAGTTCCACCTCTAAAATTGTACTAATGTAATCATTCCCAAGATATCTAGGGATTGTTGTTTATTTCCATTGGTTACCATTGACAACCCATATATTAGTCAATTTATTTCTTATTTCCCATGATCATCATAGTTGAAACAGTGTCCAATAAAATGATGAAAGATCTTGAATTGTTTCACCATCATCACATTCGAGGGGTTTATTACCTAAATTCAGCATGTTATGTCCTTATGTCACTAATTTCATTATATAAAATATTTATCTTTGTCCTTGGGAAAATTTATATGATGCTTGTTTCCAAAAATTTTACATATCGAATGTTAGATTTTCATTCCATAATGAGTTTTTTTCCTACGAAGGCCAAACTCCATTATCTACATCTTATCTATAAACCATTACGAACTTCGAGAGTCTATAATTTCAATTCAAATTTTGATGGAACATCATATTAATAATTCAAATATTTAAAACTCTTAATTAATTAGTGATATTTAAGGACGTGTCCTTATCCCACTAAATAAGTGAAATTTATATCCGATTTTAATGATAAATCAAGATGTGTACCATGCATTATTTTTTATTATGATGGTAAATTATCTAATACATTAATCTTCTATTTTAATGAGTTCAAATAAATATCTCTCTATCTTGTGGCAGATTATGAAGAGAAAATATTTATTGAGAAATTACTTCATTAATTCACCCAACTACAAATATTATATGACGTCCATGGGAATGTTATTAATTATTTCCATAAACCAATAACAATCAAATACATTAAGGATCTACAAAGAAATTATGACCTTATATGTCATAGAGTATTGAAGGATAAAGAATATCTTATCAATAGAGATAATCCACTATTCATAAATTATAAGATTAGAAGATCTATAAAATGATGGAGGTCAGAACTGAAAAAATGCATCTACTATAATTTTTGTCATTGATTTTTTTCAACATGATTCAATATATTTTTTATAACCTTATTTAGTTATTCTGGTACATCTATGTGGTTTTCATCACTTACTCCCATTATACTTAGAATTTCGTTACTTTAGTCATCCCATTTACTATTTAATAGTTTGTTAATTGGTTCCACAAATGTATATCCACTTTCTCAAATAAATTTTAGTTATTTATTTTAATATGTTGATTATTATATTTTAAAATGGTAAAGAATAAACATAAAAGATGAAACTAATAAATATTGTGCATAACTGATCATATTAGACATTATCATACAATATACATTATATATGGTCATTTAAATTTTTTTTAACTATCATAAATTTGTTTCATTACAGCATATGGTCAAATCCATTATAATTATTTTTAAAGATAATTTGAATTAACTAATGAATATCCCTTATGAGTTTCTATAAAGTTACGATGTTATAAAAATTTGTCACGAACTAGGTCACAATTTAATTATTACCTAACATTCCCACTTCATGGTTACTAGAACTAGGTATAAATTTGACAAAATCAACATCCACTTTGGAGTATTAATATAATAATTTAATGGTGTCAAAATAAAAAAAATCACTATATTACGAAAAATTTCAGATATTATGCTAAACTAAGATTATCACTTAGAATTTTCCCTATAGATTCTTATAATGTAATATTATCAAAAAGTCCCAAAACAACTACACCATCTATAGATATAATCTATGTTGAAATAGGACCTAAACACCTGTTATTTTTCTATTCTGGACATACATTCCAAATAAATATAATATTAGTATTGGGATGTATAATATCGTTAGAAGAACAGAAATGAATATATATTAACATAAACATAATAAATTATATTTATTTTAATTGGCAAATAATTTTCCAAAATATAAATAATATTTAAAAAATACATTGAATATTCATTTGAAAATACGTGAAGAAATGGGAGATCAGGAAATCCCAAAAGGGGAACAATCATTTAAATTAAGAGTAACATTAAATTAAATATGAATATCATTATTTTATTAAAAATATGAGCATAGTAATGGATACATGGAAGAAGTAATTTTTTTCGATCATTAATATGTGGTATATAAAAAATAAATTAATATTAAACACAAATCTCATGGGTCACTCCCAAGACCATCATCATATAGTCATCAATGTTATATGATTTATTTTTGTTGACACATTGACACATTATATAATATCTCATGAGATAATGTGTAAAATAATGAAAGGGATCACAAAAGAATTTTATGTCCAACAATCACATAAATGATATTCAATCATGTTTATTAAATAATAATAATGAATTTATACATAAAACATAATCATGATCAAACATTTGAAAAAGAAATGAATTCCATAATTCTAATTTATGTCACAGATGAAGGTTAAAAACTAATGATTCCAAATTATAAAAATAACTAATTGTTTATATTTTCATATTTTAAAATGAATCTTAGTTATTCATCATTGATTATCAATGTTGAAATTTTTTTATAATGATCAAAGATAAGAGAGAATAAAAACATACATCATAGGTAAATAATTATTAAATTAGTGTGATATATTTTTAATGAAGGCATTATAGTTCTAGAAAAAACAATAATTAAAAATGCCATTTATCCATAATATAATGGTTTTTTTGAAATATATTCATTGATAAGAATAATTTTATGAGTGTGATTATCAATAATATACAAGAACTAAGTTTGTTGCCTTAAGCCGTGTTTACATATATTTGGGAATTTTAATGGGAAATAAAAGCATGTATAAATCTAAAAATGTATCCTATATTTAACATGGTATATATATTTTTAAAAAATATAAAAAATATAAGATTTACATGTGAATAATAACAGAATAATAAAGGGATAATGGAGAACATTTACCCAAAAATATTCACAAAGGAGTTACAGAAGATCCCATACCTCATGTTCCAGATTCATTCTGTGCATACACTTATCTTCCTGAATAATTAATTTAATATTACTAAATACAAATTTTTGTACCATATTAAAAATATTAAATATTAAAAGTCCCTTTTATTGACCATATTCTATTTAATTAGAATTTTGTTTTCTTACCTATGTTAGTTACTTAAGGTTTTCATTCATTTTTTCATAGCACATTATCTATGTTGTCCATGGATGAAATAATTGTATAATAGTTTAATAGTATTAAATGTTTTATTCTTTTTATTTACATATATTTTATATTTTATATATTATTTTTATAACATACATGTGGAGTTGTGAATAAAAACTAAACTTATTTCAAGTGGAGATGATTCTTCTCATGAATGCATGATTAATGTTTCCATTTCTTAACCAAATTTGGTGAAATAAAGTATATTATAATTACAAATTTAATAGTAATAGATATATTATAGGTATAAAAGAATTTTAAATATTAATTATTCATGATCCTATATGAATGTTGGATATAAAACATAGAAGATGTCAATCGGTGGTGGTGTTGTAACATGCAATACACAAACAATGCATATATTTTTCATAGAAGATAGAGGTGAAAAATTAGGTTTATTATATTCATATAGAAAAATATCAATATAATTAATAACATATCTCATTATAATTGTTTTATATATTATATTTATAATATAATAAATATATATATATAAAAAAATTTGGTAATACTTACGTTACATTCCTGATATTCACATAGAGATTTCCTAAGAAGTGAGGTATATTAGGTAACTTCTAAATGACATGGAAAAAAGGGGATGGATGGAATTATATGAGATTTATTTTCATAATAGGTTCAATGGAAATTATAATTCAATGTGTAACCATGGAGTGGTATATGTAATCATCATTAAAAAGTAAAAAAGGAAACATTTGGGATTAACCATTACACATCTACGATAAAACTACATTTTACCATTCCTAAGGACTCAAAATATTTATAAAAATAGGATTAATTTATATATTGGGTCTACAATGATTCATAATAGACTTTAATGTCATGTTTTAAACTTTTTTTTAATTCTTTTAGCAAATTATGATTTATATTATTACATTTTCTACCTTGGTAAGATGTTTTTAACTGTGTAATTTATATTTTATTAAAAAATATAAGTTATAACCATCATCAAATTATTTATTCATTGAACTTATATATTTTATCTAATTGATATACTTCAATTTATAAATATTATATAGTGATGTTTTAAATTAAAATAAAAAATATATAAATTAAATTTTCTTAGAATAAACTATTTTTAATCACTGTGATTTATTTAATATTATTTAGTATTGATTATAAATTGAATTACATTTACATTTTTTATATATAAGATAAAATAATATATATGGTCCACAAAATAATTATGATCTATTTTTTATTATATGAAAAAATTCATGATTTTAATAAAGCCATTCTTACAAAACTATTTTACCATTATCACGACAATTACACTAACATCTCTAACTTTACCATTAAACCTATAAATGATGTTGAAATTTATATCTAATATTTTTTTATTCTAATACAGGAAATAATTTTTTTTATAGATCATTTGTTAATGTGATAATTTCTAATTTATGTTACAATATTGTAAAAACGTTTTTTAGTTTTAAATATATTTTGAGATTAAATAATGTTAAACATTAAATTTCTATATTCAATATTATATCATTAAATTAATATTTAATATTAATTTTTTATATCTTATATTATTTGAAAATTTAATTGATTCTTTTATTGTCATTGTGATTGTTTTTATAAATCATTGTCTTCAATTTTACCTGTTAAAATTCAATTATATTATATGAAAAAACAACATAAGTGAATATTGTTATTCACAATCCAAAAAATTATGTAGTAATTTTCTAGATTTAAATATTATAGGTTTTATAAATATATTATTTCAAAATGTAGTTATATGTATCTATTTCTAATATTTTATCAACTATAAATTCCATTTTAATATTTTTAATTATTTTGTTCAGTCCATTATTAATTTTAATATAATATATTCGAAAGAGTAATCATTAAATAAAATCATCATTGATATCAGTATTCTTTACTATGGGTCTATAATGAAATTATTGTGTTGATAGAGAAGTTGATTGTCAAATGCATTGAGATTTTTTCAATAACGGATGTCGTGAATGAATGGATCAACGTAGTGAAATAGAGAATTTGGAAGAAAAAAATAAGCAGATTTCATTATAGAGTTAAGGGAGTGATGGATCATGTTCCAAGAGTGCCCCCACTAAATAATATATAGTTATTGGTAGAGTGACTATTCTACTATCTTTAAAATCAGGTCCTAGCTTTGTGAAAATTTAAAAACACTTTTATTATTGGTAAATAACACAAATACATAACCTATATTTTAGTGCAACACATTCCATGTATCCCATTGGATATGATGGTGGGGTGTTATATGATTATAAATATTGAATGATATATGATATGGAATCACAGAACATTTAGAATATTTGGGTGTTGATGTACAAAACCTATCATAGAGAGTGTAATATTGTGGCATCATTGTATGGAATACATGACCAAAATTTGGTACATTTTCTTCCCAAGGTGGTATCTATAGACCACGATCCAAATTAAAAAAGAGAAATGACATGTACTAATAATATTCTTGATCTTCCTGACATACATTACACAATATAATCTCTTTTATAAATTATATTCCACACACCCACTTAGAAACTCTGCATAACTAGAGATGTTAAAGACCTATATATTAAGGATACAAACCTAGTACCTTATTGTCCCTAGACAGTACAAACACAATATATATATATATATGTATATATTTAAATTTAAATTTTTATAATTTCTAGTATAAGAATCCACATATGTAGTGTTTCTATATTCCATGCTACACTATAATAAATTTTATGAACAATATAAACTTATTGGTTTCTTGTATCTACTTATTTAAAGCTCATATATAAAAACACAAGTAGTCTATCCTATGTCATTAAAAGATGACATGAGGGTTGACTTATCTTTAGAATCATGGGTGAGAAAAATGGTGATGTCAACATTTTATCCTCTTTGTCTGTATTGGTTGAATTATTAATACCATGAATTGAGAATATATAATTCATTGGTTTATTTAACCAATCATATAATATTTTGTACTTGATAATGTGTGGGATTCCATCATTAGGATTAAGTAAATTCCACTCTAACATGTTGTGTACTACACATGTTATGGGTCCATTATTATTTAGGGTAAGACTCCCTAATATGTTATGTTTTACTATTGGTGTGATCCCTCTATATGTGAAGGTATATCCCCATTATCTATTGATCAGAACTCAATAAGGCATGGGTGAAATATTGAAGATTCTATGAGATGTATGGGATTCCATGAATTGGTGGCTATCATGATATATCAATATAATATCAGGACTAAAAATAGTTCATTTATAACATCATGGTTCCCCCTATGGGTTTATAAAAGACATGGTATTGGTGGATGTTTACAAGTAGTAATCCCTCAATGGTTGGGTTTAACTTAGTCATGTCAGAATATGGTGGTAGTGTAGATAAAGAGAATGAATTACTGATTCAATATTTTTAATTGACTAGGAACCCATGGGTTTCCTTTAAGATAATACATATTACAAGTAAATCATATTTTTTTTTCATTGTAGAGTTTTGATTAATTTTACTATCCCGAAATTATTGGGAGATATAAGCTTAATTAGGTGGATTTTGGATAAATCATACATTACTAATATTATGAGGCTTCTAGTGTTTTATCATTTCTAAATCATTCCATATCATCATCATGGTTATGTTATTACATAGTGGTTCTGTAACACCCCAAGATTTCATAGTGTGTTATTTTTTCAAAATAATTAAATAACTTGCACTACATGCAACACCGAGTTCAATCAAACCATGACTTACAAAACAAATCCATTCAAAAGAGGTTATGAATAGTATTATCTAAATTTTAAACTTTATATAATCCTTATAATTTTAGAATCCATATTATGAGTTTCTTAGATATAATGCAAGAACAAATTCATTTTCAGTATTGCACTTTTATCAACTTTTAATAGTGAACCCTTTTTAAATACAATATTTTAAACTTTTTGACTAAATGGGGACATCAAAAAATATAAAATGAAACATCCCAAGCTTCCACGGTACGCTTTCCTTTGAATAATACAGTAGCGTGTGTTGTACGCAACTTCGAGTTTTAACACACACCACAACCGATCAAACTAGCAGTTATGAATAGTAATACCTACTTTTTGAAATTATATATATTTTATATTTCAAAATTGACTTCATTTTTGGATTCTTAGTGTCGAAATTACCCTAAGGTGAAATTTTGGTACTTTTCGGATAACTTTCATATTTTGATGAATAGTGAAAATTTCTAAATTTTAATTAAAAACAACTTTTTTAATCAAAATAATTAACAGTGATAAATTATGAATTTGAGTGGTTTTAAAGTATATTTAGAATATATTTTTACCATTTAATATAATTTTGGTCATTGGACATAATTTTACAATTAAACCGAACATAAACAAGTGTCAATCTTTTGATAGTTATTATCTCTTAAAAACACGCTTTTTGTTTTGACAGCGGGAATTAATTTTAAATTAATTTCTGCCACTTCTGTGTTTTTAATTTAAAAAAATTGGTTCCATATTTGGAATCAGGATGTTCAAATTGTGTAAATAGGTAACTTTTATTTTTAGACATTTTGAATAATTACTGCGGTAAATATTTTATTTACCATGGTTAAGGGTAAATCCGGTAAATAAGGGTTAACAAATAATATTATAATAATACTAAATTACCCTAAAACGTGTCCTAGCCTTATTGGTTGATACATGTTCGACCATAGTCATCTTTGGGTCGATTTTGGGACCCCATGGGGCCACTTGTAGGTGATAAGGACACTTTATTTTAATTAAGTTAAAATGAATACAAAAATGACACAAGCATATATCTTTTAGAAAAACAATTGTTACATAGGGTTATATATGTTGGATTTTAGATTATAAATATTCATTAGAAAGATAAAACGATTTCCTACATAATTATATTTTATTTATAATTTTTAGACATTAAATAATTTATTTTATTTATGACACAATGATGATGCAGTAATTACTATAATAGTGAAAAATTAAAATAATTGATATTATAAATACCCAAATAAATATAATATTAAACTTTTAATAAATTAAACTAATTTTCTAGGATAATATGATATATTAGGATTGATTTAATGGACTTTTTTCGAAGTAATCAATCTGTTATGAGTTTCACAAAAATAAACTATTGAATAGTGTCAAAATTGACATAAAAGAGTTCTTAAAACAAATATTATATTATTAATTGATATTAAATTCCTAAAAATCTAAGGTTCGTCCAAGAGACTTATATCATGATAGGTTAATCATTAATGGACCACTTGGGGGCCTCTTGGATTTATATAGTATGTTTATTAACCATATTATATAAAAATACAAATAGACATTGTAAAAGTGAAACTAATTAACTTAGAGTTAATACTTAAAGATAAGGTTAATATAAGTACCCAAACCTGTCTAAATTCTATTGGTTGAGTGTTTTTCGACCTATACCTACCTTAACCTTTGAATAGTCAACTTTGGAGCCACTTGAAACCGAATATGAATTTATTATAAATTAATATCTCTAGCTTTTCCAAAGGTGCCCCTCACCCCTCTTATAAAAGGGCACTCCTCCTTCTCATTTCTTCACACCTTCAAAACCTTTTGGTTCGGCCAAACTCTGCCCAAATACTCTCCCAAAATCCCTCACTACAACCTAGAGGCCTTAGTTTGATCATAAATCCAACATAAGGAGCCCTTTTGATCAAATCAAAAGGAAGAACCCGAAAAAGAGTTAATGATTTCACCACCCTTTTTTAAGTTCCTTTCTTCTTCCACTTCTTCTTCCTTTGTTCTTACCATTATAAAATAATAACTCCAGTATCTCACATATACTGTGATGTTATTATAAATATGGTACAACCATATTCAGTATTCTATCCACCCTTTGAATAACATGTCACCATACGTGCGTACGCACGGCTTACCGTCTCCACGTCGTGGTGTAATTGTTATTCAATATATTATTATTTGGATGGGTATAATAATGATGTGTAACTCATGTAAATAATAAAAATAACATGTTAATGATTCTTTATATATGATAGATCATCCATTTATATATTATTTTAATATCAAAAGAATGATATTGTCCCTCGTGCGTACGTACGGACTACCGTCTCCACGAACGCGATGAGATTCATTCTCCATCGTATCCATTCAAGTATAATTATCATTTGATGATTTAAAAATGATGTTTAAGGACTTGATATCATTCTGGATATGAATAATATACAACCTACCCTTTACAAACATGTCTTACGTAACAAAACATATAAAAGAAAACAAGTAAGTTAACACCCGAAACAATGATAATATTAAGATATTATTATCAAATCAATATTAAAATATCATATATGATATCATATTAATGTATATGATTCTTGTATAATTTAATAACAATTATTTCACCATTATACAGGATGTTAACCTACCCCAACCAAGTAAAAGTACAAGGTAAGGGGTTTTCATCTCACTCCTTATTCCCGTGAGATTCATGCCATATTGCCACCATTACCTTTGGTGTGGTGTATGTACTGCCCATAATTATATTCTTTGTTTAATACACTCTAATTTATGTGTATTTACATATTCATTGTATGATACCTCTTTCATGGGTTGTATGTTTCATAACTTACCAAATTGGTAAGGATTTATTTCGCAATCTCTTCATTAACCGAGATTGTTTATACATAATTATCTACTCGGACCTTGTTATCATCCACGTCCATGTTTCTTCAAAATGTATTTCAAAACATTTCTAATATTTAAAATAATATGGTTTAAAGTCATTTATACCATTGTTTGACTTTTTATAAGAGGTTTATAAGGGAATCTTTCCGTCGTTTTCCAAACAAGGTGCTTTTTAGCCTTTTCGACAGAATTAAGATAAGAATGTTTTTTTTAACTTATACGGCGGGTGCGGTTATTTTCCGCCATTATAAAATCGTCAAAGCTTCCCTTACAAGCTTATAAGAACATTTTCAAGAAAATTTTTTATTTTATATGGCTCTTAAATGATTTCAAAAATAGAAAGAGATATTTATCTAAAAAGTGTTTTGATTTCATCTATGTCAACATCCTTTGACGGATTTTACGCTTATTTGAAGTTGATTTATTATGATACAAAACATCCATATTGTAATAAAGGTTTGTGATATGTTTGACTGTGGATGTACCATTTATATAGCATTCATGGTTTATGAGTAAAGTATTGACATTTCGTATGCTAGTTCCAATAAGAATGTTTATGTTATATTTCAACCTTTACTTCATATGAATGTGTTGGACAAGCATGTTCCAGGTTGGGGACTGGTTAAAGTAAGCCCTCCAGGTTGGGGACTGGTAAGAGTAAGCCCTCTAGGTTAGGGACTGGTAAAAGTAAGCCCTCCGGTTTGGTCTCTGGTTATTAGAAGGACTCCGGGTTGGTGTCCGGTTATTAGAGGCACTCCGGGTTGGTGTCCGGTTATTAGAGGCACTCCGGGTTGGGTTCCGATTACAGTTAGCCCCAAGGTCTTGGGATGAGGCCTTGACAAAGAAATTAAAGTTCAGCATTATGCATTCCAACATTATGAAAGTGGTTAATGATTTTGCATGTGATTATTCGATTAGTAGAATATCCATGTGAATGAGTAAATGAAATTATTTCATTTTATTTATGCCTTAAATATTGAAAGTTAAAGTTTGAAAGGATGTTGTTTTAGTTATACATTGCCTTAAATGTTTATTCTTATTTATGAAAGTTTCCGCTATATTGTTATCCTTACTGGGAATTTGAGCTCACCCCTTTTCTATGTTTTATTTTTCCCAGGAAGTGAAGTAGTAAAATATGAATGACCTGCAGGGATATTATTTGTGGATATGAGTGTGGATTATGGAGAAAATATGTTGTTGTAGTAGTTTTTCATTTTATGATATAATGTAAGACTTATGAATATATCTAGTGTTTCCAAGACTACTAAACCAATCGGTCTTTCGAGATTTGATCTTTCTTGTGATCATACCAATGTTACGAACTAATGCACTGACTCTGGGTAGCTGGGGTCAGGGCGTTACAGTTGGTATCAGAGGAAGTTTAGTACAAACCTTGGAAGCTAGATTTAGATAAACTCTGATTAGAGCACGTAGACCTAAGATGAACTTTGAGGATTAGTATAGAAGAACTTCCTAGAATTTTGGTATTGTAGAGATTTTGTGAGTTTTCCGAGCAATACATCCCTGTCTGGATACGAGCAGGTAGAGGCGGCTCTGGCACAGATGTACCTAGGGGTAAAACCCGAAAACACCGCTTTGAGCTAGACTCGAACGGGAACTGGTGCACGACAACGGGCCTTGCTGCACTCTTGGTTACGACACTCCCGGGGGATATGCTTAGGATAACTCTCATTTTCCATAAAAATCATTATGAAGGGTTTATGAGTATATACATCCTCAAAGGAGACATTTTTATTAATATGGATTATATCCATAAACTATTTAATTTATGTTATGTGTTTTACAAGTTTGGGATTAGGTATTGTTATTCATAAACTAATCTAATGTATGCCATTTTTTAGAAATGGCGCCCAGTAGAAGGAATGAGAACTCTATCAATGCACATGATACAAAGAGAAAGAAGGATCATATATTTTATGGTCTTAAGCCAGAATTTACAAGAGAAATAGTCTCGCATGTATTATCATCATATGAAGAAATAATATCATGTGTTGATAAGATAAGTAAAGAGTTTACTGAGTCCTATGGCTTTTAAGGGAAGCAAGAGAAGAAAAGGATGGAAGAGAGAAACATGGATAAAGGGAAGAGGGAAAGGAATAATTTTCCCATATGTGGTAACTGTGGAAAGAAACACCCTGGAACTTGCCTGAAAGGAATGGGAGTTTGTTATAAGTGTGGAGGAAAAGGGCACAAAGTATGTGACTGCAAGGGTAAGAAAATGGTTTTAAATGTACAATGCTTCATTTGCAAGGAGTTTGGACACTACGCGAACCTATGTCCCAGTAATCAGACTATGCCCAAAATGATGTTATTGGATAATAATCAAGTTATGATACTACCACAGATGAAGAGGAATGATTAGAGTTCTTATGTTGATTATGTCAATTGAGTGTTGTATCAACAATGTACTTGTTATAATAATTATGGAGTATATAAGGATTGTACTGCAGTACTATTTCATTAAGGACATGAGATTGTGTGGAACAAAGAAAAGTGACTCAATAGCAGGATAAATTTTTGGAAAATATATGGTTGAGAGAATGATAAATCATAATATAGTTCTGATACTGAGGTAGTGATTTTGGAATAATATGTGATTGTTTTGGATAAATTATATTGGATATTCTTGACTACCTTGGAACTGATTAATGATTTGTATATTCCATCATTATTGGGGTTTAAAACATTTTTGGATTAATGAAGTATATCCAGCATTCTATATGGAATAAGGGAGCAAGAATGTAATCAATAAGGAATATGGTAATACATGATGAAGGTATTCATATGCTATTACGGGGTGAAAAGGATCAATATTATGTTTACCTTCCTTATAAATGTTGTACTGTGAGTTTGGACAGAAGTATTTTGGATAGTTCTTGTTTGGATTATTTTTGATTTCCATAAAAGGACAACCCGGAGGTCGGGCGGCTACCCGTCGCGTCCGGAAAGGCTGCGAGACTTGAACCCGCAACCGAAGGGCGACAAGGGTGTATCACCTACCACTGGCCCACGAGATGTCCAGGATTAAATAATGTAGTATTTATTAAAAGATCATGTAGATGAATTATAAATTCGTTTATTTTGGAACCATATACGAATAGTGTAAATAGAATTTTTTTTACATTCAATTATCTTTTAGAGTGAAAGATGAGTTTGTGGTAGAAATTTATTAATGGATAAAACTCTAATTATAAAGTATGTATATCTCCTTATGATCTTAGCCAATCTCATAAATAAATTCCTCAATATTAAGAAAAGAAACTTAGAACAAAAATGTTTTCCTAGATGGTACCTTAAATCATCACTAATTTATGGCTTTGGGATTGTTGGCCTTTTCATAGCCATGTTCTCTACCACTCCCCATCAGATAATTGATGGTTATATTTTTCTTCCATATCCATATTTTCCTACATGGAACCCTAGTATGTGTTATTTTCGGTAATCTTCATACTTTCGACTCTTTATAGAGGCCTCATTAATTCATTTTTTGATGTGGGATTTCAACTAATATATTTTGAAACGTCAAAAATGTGTTATCCTAATACCCTATGTTTTGTTGAACCGATGGTATTTTAAATCATCATAGATTGATGAATTTAAGGACCTCAATTTTACACTTGTTTGTGATTGATGACCTCAATCACTACTTATAAATATTTACGTTTTCCTCCAATTATATGTCTCTAATTACCACCAATGTTCTCCTAATCGAGATCATAATTTGGTGGTGACCCTTTCATTTATCTTTTCCTCATATTAAGACTAAATTTTAGTAACCCAATTTCAGATGTGGGTTTTCCCACAAATATATTTTCTATTTTCAACCTTTTATTTTCGAAGAACAATTTCAAATTGCGAGGACACAATTTATTGAAGGAGGGGAGAATGTAACACCCCAAGAATTCATAGTTTGTTATTTCTTCAAAATAATTAAATAACTTGCACTACACGCAACACCGAGTTCAATCACACCATGAATTACAAAAAAAATCCATTCAAAAGAGGTTATGAATAGTATTATCTAAATTTTAAACATTATATAATCCTTATAATTTTAGAATCCATATTATGAGTTTCTTAGATATAATGCAAGAACAAATTCATTTTCAGTATTGCACTTTTATGAACTTTTAATAGTGAACCCTTTTTAAATACAATATTTTAAACTTTTTGACTAAATGGGGACATCAAAAAATTTAAAATGAAATATCCCAAGCTTCCACGGTACGCTTTCCTTTGAATAATACAGTAGCGTGTGTTGTACGCAACTTCGAGTTTTAACACACACCACAACCGATCAAACTAGCCGTTATGAATAGTAATACCTACTTTTTGAAATTATATATATTTTATATTTCAAAATTGACTTCATTTTTGGATTCGTAGTGTCGAAATTATCCTAAGGTGAAATTTTGGTACTTTTCGGATAACTTTCATATTTTGATGAATAGTGAAAATTACTAAATTTTAATTAAAAACAACTTTTTTAATCAAAATAAATAATAGTGATAAATTATGAATTTGAGTGGTTTTAAAGTATATTTAGAATATATTTTTACCATTTAATATAATTTTGTTCATTGGACATTATTTTACAATTAAACCGAACATAAACAAGTGTCAATCTTTTGATAGTTATTATCTCTTAAAAACACGCTTTTTGTTTTGACAGCTGGAATTAATTTTAAATTAATTTCTGCCACTTCTGTGTTTTGAATTTAGAAAAATGGATTCCATATTTGGAATCAGGATGTTCAAATTGTGTAAATAGGTAACTTTTATTTTTAGACATTTTGAATAATTACTGCGGTAAATATTTTATTTACCATGGTTAAGGATAAATCCGGTAAATAAGGGTTAAACAATAAGATTATAATAATACTAAATTACCCTAAAACGTGTCCTAGCCTTATTGGTTGATACATGTTCGACCATAGGCATCTTTGGGTCGATTTTGGGACCCCATGGTGCCACTTGTAGGTGATAAGGACAGTTTATTTTAATAAAGTTAAAATGAATACAAAAATGACACAAGCATATATCTTTTAGAAAAAGAATTGTTACATAGGGTTATATATGTTGGATTTTAGATTATAAATATTCATTAGAAATATAAAAAGATTTCCTACATAATTATATTTTATTTATAATTTTTAGACATTAAATAATTTATTTTATTGATGACGCAATGATGATGCAGTAATTACTATAATAGTGAAAAATTAAAATAAATAATATTATAAATACCCAAATAAAAATAATATGAAACTTTTAATGAATTAAAATAATTTTCTAGGATAATATGATATATTAGGATTGATTTAATTGACTTTTTTCTAAGTAATAAATCTGTTATGAGTTTCAAAAAAATCAACTATTGAATAGTGTCAAAATTGACATAAAAGAGTTCTTAAAACAAATATTATATTATTAATTGATATTAAATTCCTAAAATTCTAATGTTATTCCAAGAGACTTATATCATGATAGTTTCCTCATTAATGGACCACTTTGGGGCAGCTTGGATGTATATATTAAGTTTATTAACCATATTATATAAAAATACAAAGAGACATTGTAAAAGTGAAACTAATTAACTTAGAGTTAATACTTAAAGATAAGGTTAATATAAGTACCCAAACCTGTCTAAATTCTATTGGTTGAGTGGTTTTCGACCTATCCCCACCTTAACATTTGAATAGTAAACTTTGGAGCCACTGGAAACTGAATATGAATTTATTATAAATTAATATCTCTAGCTTTTCCAAAGGTGCCCCTCACCCCTCTTATAAAAGGGAACTCCAACTTCTCATTTCTTCACACCTTCAAAGCCTTTTGGTTCGGCCAAAATCTGCTCAAATACTCTCCCAACATCCCTGAATACAACCTAGAGGCCTTAGTTTGATCAGAAATCCAACATAAGGATCCCTTTTGATCAAATCAAAAGGAAGAACCCGAAGAAGAGGTAATGATTTAACCACCCTTTTTCAAGTTCTTTCTTCTTCCACTTCTTCTTCCTTTGTTCTTACCATTCTAAAATAATAACTCCAGTATCTCACATATACTGTGATGTTATTATAAATATGGTACAACCATATTCAGTATTCTATCCACCCTTTGAATAACATGTCACCATACGTGCGTACGTACGGCTTACCGTCTCCACGTCGTGGTGTAATTGTTATTCAATATATTATTATTTGGATGGGTATAATAATGATGTGTAACTCATTTAAATAATAAATATAACATGTTAATGATTCTGTATATATTATATATCATCCATTTATATATTATTTTAATATCAAAAGAATGATATTGTCGCTCGTGCGTACGTACAGACCACCGTCTCCATGAACACGATGAGATTCATTCTCCATCATATCCATTCAAGTATAATTATCATTTGATGATTTAAAAATGATGTTTAAGGACTTGATATCATTATGGATATGAATAATATACAACCTATCCTTTACAAACATGTCTTACGTAACAAAACATATAAAAGAAAACAAGTAAGTTAACACCCGAAACAATGATAATACTAAGATATTATTATCAAATCAATATTAAAAGATCATATATGATATCATATTAATGTATATGATTCTTGTATAATTTAATAACAATTATTTCACCATTATATAGGAGGTTAACCTACCCCAACCAAGGAAAAGTACCAGGTAAGGGGTTTTCATCTCACTCCTTATTCCAGTGAGATTCAGGCCATATTGCCACCATTACCTTTTGTGTGGTGTATGTACTACCCATAATTATATTCTTTGTGTAATACACTCTAATTTATGTGTATTTACATATTCATTGTATGATACCTCTTTCATGGGTTGTATGTTTCATACTTAACCAAATTGGTAAGGATTTATTTCGCAATCTCTTCATTATCCGAGATTGTTTATATATAATTATCTACTGGGACCTTGTTATCATCCACGTCCATGTTTCTTCAAAATGTATTTAAAAACATTTCTAATATTTAACAGAATATGGGTTAAAGTCATTTATACCCTTGTTTGACTTTTTATAAGAGGTTTATAAGGGAATCATTCCGTCGTTTTCCAAACAAGGTGCTTTTTATCCTTTTCGACAGAATTAAGATAAGAATGTTTTTTAACTTATACGGCTGGTGCGGTTATTTTCCGCCGTTATAAAATCGTCAAAGCTTCCCTTACAAGCATATAAGAACATTTTCAAGAAAATGTTTTATTTTATATGGCTCTTAAATGATTTCAAAAATAGAAAGAGATATTTCTCTAAAAAGTGTTTTGATTTCATCTATGTCAACATCCTTTGACGAATTTTACGCTTATTTGAAGTTGATTTATTATGATACAAAACTTCCATATTGTAATAAAGTTTTGTGATATGTTTGACTGTGGATGTGCCATTTATATAGAATTCATGGTTTATGAGTAAATTATTGACATTTCGTATGCTAGTTCCAATAATAATGTTTATGTTATATTTCAACCTTTACTTCATATGAATGTGTTGGACAAGTATGTTCCAGGTTGGGGACTGGTTAAAGTAAGCCCTCCAGGTTGGGGACTGGTAAAAGTAAGCCCTCCAGGTTAGGGACTGGTAAAAGTAAGCCCTCCGGTTTGGTCTCCGGTTATTAGAAGGACTCTGGGTTGGTGTCCGGTTATTAGAGGCACTCCGGGTTGGTGTCCGGTTATTAGAGGCACTCCGGGTTGGGTTCCGGTTACAGTTAGCCCCAAGGTCTTGGGATGAGGCCTTGACAAAGAAATTAAAGTTCAGCATTATGCATTCCAACATTATGAAAGTGGTTAGTGATTTTTCATGTGATTATTCGATTAGTAGAATATCCATGTGAATGAGTAAATGGAATTATTTCATTTTATTTATGCCATACAATGTTGAAAGTTCAAGTTTGAAAGGCTGTTGTTTTAGTTATACATTGCCTTAAATGTTTATTCTTATTTATGAATGTTTCCGCTATATTGTTATCCTTACTGGGCATTTGAGCTCACCCCTTTTCTATGTTTTATTTTTCCCAGGAAGTGAAGAAGTAAATTATGAATGACCTGCAGGGATATTATGTGGGGATATGAGTGTGGATTATGGGGACAATATGTTGTTGTAGTAGTTTTTTATTTTATGATATAATGTAAGACCTATGAATATATCTAGTGTTTCCAAGACTACTAAACCAATCGGTCTTTCGAGATTTGATCTTTCTTGTGATCATACAAATGTTACGAACTAATGCACTGACTATGGGTAGCTGGGGTCGGGGCGTTACATGTTCAGACTATTATATTTAATATATTTATATTATGGTTTATATACTTCATTAATATTATGTTTACACTCACCTACAAATGGGATTTGTTCACACATATGTTTTATATATGGTGATGATAATGAATTATAAACTAGTTGTGTTTGTACTAGATCTCATATGACATGTTTGGGGATAATTATTAGTGATGATGGAAAATGCATTGTGGGGATTGGTGGGTTTTTATGGTGGTAATATGAATTTTCTTCGAAAAAAACCATGTAGTACATTATGTAAGGATATAGTTTCTAGTGTCTTCCTCTAATAAAATTCAAATTATTTTCAGATGTATAGTTTTTTAATTTACCTATTTGGAGTTTCTTATATATTTTATGTCTCATACATGAATTATATATAATCCAATTTAATATGTATGTATGTACATCTATTGTTTCGAGTTATATTATTCATTATAGATATGTGTATATTAAAAGATGATATATCCCAATTTCCACCTTGTTGCATGATATTAGGACTCATTCCAAGTAACCTGCCCCTATACTATTTAGTATGTGAATTATGTGGAATTATTTTATTACCTATGGATAGGGTAACATAATGGTAGGTCAGGTCCAATATTCATAATTATTAATATAGTTATTATTCATGTGATTATTTTTGTTGGAATTTAAGGAAGTGTTGTTAAGGGGGTCCTATGATTAGTTATCACACCATAGTTAAATTAAATCTGTATCATGATCAATTTATCCATTCAATAAGACTTTGATATCATATTTTCTAGTATAGATCATTAAAATATTTTGTTGGGTTACTATATTTTGTATATGTACATCATATAATGGTCATTTATTATTTTTCATTAACATATTGTGTCATCTCATCTATAAGTTAATTAAACATTATAGGTTTATCCTATTAAATAATGGATGTTTCATGTTGATAACAATATTATGTGTCTATGTAAAGTCAGAATTATCACATTCATATATTCATCCCTATTGGTATGTGTTAGTGTGTTCTGAGACATTATTTTTGAGACATGGATGATGGATAAAATTACATATTGTTTCAATTATGAATCTCCCCATTTTCCATACTTCATACAATCTAGTAAGGTTATTTGTAATCCCAAATAATTTTTTTGGAGTTATATATGTGTTGGGAAATATGAACTTGTTCTGATGATAGAGGAATAATGGGATTGTGAGTAGAGTCTAATCATTTGTTAAAGGGGTTTGATAAGATTCTTAGACTCATGATTATATTGGCTTCTAACATTCATTTAGATGATAAATACTATTTCATTATTTTCCCAATATAGAATAAATTTACACTAATAGATAATAACCTTCACAACCTCACTTTGAGATTGATATATCAAAGATGATGTTTGAGACATTGTTTAAGATAGTGTTTTATCGGAGGAAATTAGACCATATATATGGAAAATAAAAAGTATACATAAAATATTTAAGGATTAGTAACCTCAGGAGGTGTTCTCTAGACATGGTTCATAGAAATATTATTCATGATCTATGATCTGAGGAGATATTTATGAGTAATATTTATCGATATATATGTGCGATTTAAAAGAACACCACCTATGATAGAGATCATAATAAATAATTAGAGGATTGAGGATACTAGGTTATAATAGACCACTGTTTGGTGTATAAAATATTTTATTTAGAATTCGAAAATTTTGATAACATTAAAAATAATCCAAAGAGATAATAATATATAAATAATTAAGATTCCACCATATTTTCGGGATAATTTTATACGAGGTTGTAATTCAATGTAAGATCTTATGGCATGATAGGAGTTAGAAATGGATGCTTATTTGGTCCAATACAATAATAAAAACTCTTTAATGGATCCTATAAATCACATGGTAAAAATAGTTGGTGATCTGAGACTATTCACGTGATGTATGGTAATGGTCAGACATTAACATATGATTTTCAAAGTATTTTTCTTGTAATTTCTTCGTAGACTCTAATACAGGATTGTGGAAGAGTTAATTATTAATTATATTTCATATGTTTGAGTGTATGATTTTCTATTTTATCTCCATGACTATCTCTTGTAATCTAGAGAGTTTAGAGTGATATTGGAAGTCTACATATGACACACTCTAAGAATTTTTTTTAATCGTTATTGGTGGAAGATGTTTTTTCATGAGAATCATGCATAAGAGATTTGAGATATAGTGGTTACTTCCAAATAAATTATTTAAAATAAGTTCTTGTATTTTTTTGGTTACATGTAATTGAGTAAATGATATGAGATCCACTCCCAACAGTTAGTCAGATCTCACTAGATTCAGAGAGTGGATACCACCCTTAAATGGATTTAGTTACAAACACATCATTTGAAAACCACAAATTAATGGGATATTTGTATGGATTCGATTTTACTTCTTGTGATTTCTAATTAATGAATAGAATATTACAATTGGGATAAAGATAATTGATATTTTCTTATATTTCAATTTATATTTTCATCGTCTTTACAACACAAATTAAATATTGTATAGTAATTTGTCATATATTTTTACTAGATGAATAATTTGAATTGTAATTTGAAAATGAATTAATATTTAAAATATATGTTATTTTATTTATAAATGATAATATTAGGTAAATAAATACATTATATTTAAATAAATAATTTGATATTTAATTAAATAACAATTTTGCAAACACTGTTTCAATTATAGTTCATCGATTTCAATTTAAGATTAATATTTTTATTGTATGAATATAAATGTATCAAATATTAATTATTGAATTGATGAAATAAATTTCCACTTTTTTGTATTATAATTATATATAACATACCTGAGTTAGATGATAATTTCTCTTAAATATAATTGGACCACGACTCAAACCTGGATTGGATCATTATTCTTGTCCCAAATTCAATGATAGGTCCACAAAATATTCATTATTTAATAGAGTGGTTTGAATGTTTTACATGTGATATTGGACTAATTTTTTCTATTTCATTCAACCATTGAATCTTCCTTATTGGCCATTATAATTTTCAACCTTGTCATAAAGAAATAAGGATATTTTTCAACTCAAATTTTTATCATTACATATTTAAAATAATTGATTACAATAAAATCCCAAATTGTTCATATTTATTTTACATAACATAAGTGAATTATACATAGAGTCATGTGTATTATTGTTTAAATGGATAACATTTAGAAAAAGGATTATTTAATGTTTTTCTTTTCAGGGTTGTCTCTATGACTTCATGCCTGGGTCGATGCTTCCACATCGGCACTTATGAATACATATAGAATGTACCACATGGATCATAATATGAATATTGTTTTTATAAATATCTAATAAATGAATCCAACGAATTTCTTGAATACTCGAAATCATTTTTTTATAGCCTTAGATAAAAAGTATGGTTCATACATTTCTAATGATTATGTGCCAAATAGGATTTAAACAAGACCGGAGAAGTATAAAATTATGATCAGTTGAATAAAAAATGGTGATTCTTACCAATAAATGGAGGCCACCATTAATCAAGAGGACCAACCACAACCCTAAAAAAATTTGTTGTCACTACATTGTTTTTTTTATTTTTTTATTTTTTTTTCAGAAATATATCATTCACATTACTTATTTTAAAAAAAAATATTAAATTCCTTAATCTGATTATCTCTCTCTTATTAAAAACTATGAACCCCATACATCATGATCATGAGTGACCAAACCATGGAATCTATTGGGGGAATTATTGAGTATTGAACACATGTCTTGAATATTGACTCACAAATGTTAATTTTTTATTAGAGTTTGGTAGATGAGGATCACAGTGGGAAATAATACACTGTATCCACCATTCAACTAAGTAATAGATTATAAATTCTCATTATTTTCCCATAATCAAGGACGTTCTAGTGTAGTGTACATTTGGACAATATAATACACCACCTATTAAAAAACTATGAAAAGGTGTATGTTCACACATATACAGAATTGTTTTCATTATGTAAAAATTCTAATATTTATAAGGTGATAAATTTTAATCTTTGTGATTTATCATGGATAAATTATTTTTTTTCTAATTCCATAGTTTATGTATCTATATATAAATAGGTTTCAATTTATTATTCAATAAATTAAAATGAAAATTTAAAATTCTTTCATAAATTTAAAATTCTAGAAATGTAGTATATGTGTTATAAAGCTATGGAATCTTCTCATTTACTAAATAATCTGTTAGCCACTATTTTCAATTATGAATATAAACTCTTTATTTTATACAACTGAATTATAGGCTTATAAAAATTTGTCACTATTGTCAGAGTGGTATGTAGTTTCACCCCATTCTATCACATATTCATCATTTTCAAATAATTTCTTTATATTTTAAAAAATTAAAAATGTAATTAAAAACACTGTAAAAATAATTATTTTATCATGATATATTCAATACGTTTTATATGAATTTACTAACCACTCATAGGCATGAAAACAAGATCAATATCAATAAATTATGTGGAATATAAGATTTTTGAAAAATGATTATATAGATAATCAAATTCAACCACAAAACACTGCTGTAGTAGCTGTAGGAAACATAATCTAAATTTAATTCAAAACCTATCATGGAAGATATTTCCCCATCAATTGGTTTTCATGGAATTTAAATAGGTTGAAATTAATATACTCATTTAATTACTATTATAATCTACATTTAGTGATGTCCAAAATTGATCCCTAAATAACACATGTTTGTAGATTTACATAATGGAGAATGTTTTATAATAACCCTTTCTATTTATTGTGAATGGAAACCAGTAACATGACATTCTCATATGTCGGACAAAAATAAAATATCATTAATTTTAAATTCAATAAGAAACTACCATGGTTGTGGAATTTGTTATGAAAATGTAGGACTCTAACTACCTACATAATAAAATAGAAATCTTACAATAGGAGGCCATAAATAATGATGTAGAACTTAAAGTGAATCTATACAATGGATTAAATCCTACCATGAACTAATTACAAATTTATATAATTAAAAATTATATAAGAATTAAAAATATTGGATTAGAATATTTATATTCAAAAAATCATCAGTTTATTTAGAGGATGGATATAAAATTGATTCTGTACCTAATGAAGAGTACTTGGAGATATCAAAACCCCTTGAAAAAAAATTTAAGGGATTAAATAACGAGACCCTATTCCCCTATTATATATGATTAAAGTGAGAGATAATTTTATATGTGTTGATTATATTTATGTTGAATCATTGTTTTTTAGATTTATTAAAATTAGAATGCTCTATTAAATTACCATTGAATTTTTTTGATGATACACAATAATTAATAACAAATAGTTTAATGATGTGGTTTTTAGAGTAGAAATAATAGAGAATTAAGAACCATATTTCATCCTCACCCAACCTTAAAAACAATATTAATTTAAATTGAAATAGAGATTATATACGTTATACATGATGATATATAATGTTTGTTAAAATTGATGCTCAAGAGAAGGAATGGAATGTGGTGATATTCACATAAACCCCCCATACATATAATTATTGATAATATCTACTGCATAAAATTTCGGGTAGCCATAAAGAGAGCCCATATGTTATTATATCAATGATTGTTTTTATTTTCCTAATATTTTATTTTTTGTTCGACTTCTCATTTGTTCATGTTGTTTTCTTATATTTATTTTTTTTTTGATTTATATATGTTCTTATGAATATGAATGAGGAGAATATCTCAATGTCATACCTTTACTAATGAAAAATGTTTTACTATTAATTTGAAAATACTATGTTTATTTCCCAATTCAATTACATAATAAAATATAATATAAATGTTTTTGTAATAATAATGGTGTTAACCAGATTCTATCTGTGGAGGGGTGGTACAAACCCCATCAAAGAGACCATGTGTTTTTAAATATATGTATTTTATTTATGATAATAATATTTTTGAAATTCATTAAAATCACTAATTTGTTTCTAAATATCATTTTCTTTTTCATAAATAATTTTTTTTTCAAATTTTTATAATCATTTAACATTTTTTAATTATTTTTGAATAATTATTTTTAATCTGTGAATGTAATAAAATTTGATCCAATGTGAAACACAATGTTTAACACTAATTCCCAAAATAGAAATTATTTCCCACATTGAAGTTGTTTTTATAGATTCCATAAATCATAATATTTTTCTAGTATACTTCAGTAATGTAATAAAATATATAACTTATTGTTTTCCTTTTTTAGAATATTTTAGATTTTATAAAATCACTTCATTAGAAATGTGGAGATATCATGTAGTCCCATTATTTATTGAACATTATTATAATCATATAGATTCCAATGGAAATATAATGAATCACAATTAAAGATTGAGAGTGGATATTTAAAATATCAATACCATGATGGGATTACTTATCCCTCTTATTTTAAAAGTTTATTTTATGAATATGGTAGTACTCAATTATGTGGGTGATAAATTTTTGATATATTAAAAAAACGATACTATTGTGATATGTTGTGGAGAGTGTGTATAAAATTTTTACTAGTATTTAGAATGAAAAATTAGTGTTTGAAGATGTGTGATGAAAAAATAACATTCAAATATGTGATTGGATTTTATTACTATTTGAAGATAAAATCTCTACTTATCTACCACCACAAAATTTGTTTAATATGAGAAATAATGAAATAAAATGGGGAGAAAATGAATTACATGGATGAAGTAAGTGCGGACAAATTACATTATTTATTCATATACTTCCAATGTGTGGACAAGCCATTAATAGAAAAAGGATTTTGTATGTCATCAATATTAAATTATGCAGTGTGTGATGAACCATTATTGAGTATTAATTGTTTAGTGAGTTTTATATCACTTTAGATCTATGCCACCACTTCTTCCACCATAATAATTACATTCAAATCCTTCCAACAAATTATACATAAAACAACCCTAATAAAATTCTACAAAATAATTTACTCAACTTCATAATTCCTTCAGATTAGATAATCAAAGAGAAACATATCCTTATATGTTAAATAAATTATTAAAATAATTATAAAATTTCAAATTTTAAATAATTTGGTAAATAATGATATATATCAAGTGGTGAAAACATAATACTCAGAAGAGAAATATGAATATTATGGATTTTTTCATTTTTAAAGTGATTGAAGAAAATTAAAATCCATTTATGTGTAATAAAAATTGACCTATTGTTCAAATTTAAATTTTATATCATTTATTTCTTGAAAAATTTCCTTCATTAGTTTTATAAGAATATTTCCTTCTGTGAAATTTATAATTTTGTAGTTATAGACAAGATGAAAAAGGGGTTTATGAATTTATTTCTAAAACAAATTCAAATCACAATATTAATAAAATTAGAGTACAATGAAAGAATTATTTGTATGATTAAACTAGTCAATGTGATGAAATATTATTTACATTGAAATCATTAATCAAAAATAAATATAAATTTCATTAATTAAAAATTAACAGAATGATTATGGATTTTGGTAGTAGCATAGGAATGAAACCCAACGTATCCTATACACATGAAGTCAGGATCTGGTTAAATTTCTATAATGGTTTTATGAAAAATAAATATCCAAATAATAAAGGAATTAATTCATATATTTTAATGAGAACTACGTTCCAAAATAATTCATTTTTTAAACCGATTCCATACATCAAGAGCCCTTTTTTTAGTGGTGGTGTCCACATGATAAAGATGAATTATAAGATAAAGGGTGTTTTACATATACTATATAATAAACTACACTCTCACAGTTGATTTAGAGTAAAATATATGATTGATAAAGTTAAATAGGGAAAAGATACAACCATTTATATTAAAAATTAGAATAATAGAGAATATAAATCAAAGTAAACGAGTTAAAAAAAATTTATTGAAACAATTCAACCCATGTTTGCCTCTTGAAAAAAGAATACCCATTGATATATCTTGAAAAATAATGTGATGATTCAATCCATAATCATTTAGTGGAATCATTTTTTCTTTATGATATTTATTGATATCCAAGGATCATTTGGTTTTTTATAACCTTTAAAGGGTATCATGGTTTCATGAGTCGAGAAATGAATTTCCTGAGTCATGTCACTGAATTTTAGAGCCTAATTTAATAAACATTGAAATCCAATTATCAAGGAAACTATAGAGGTGGTTTGAGGCCACCCGATTGTAGGTTATATCATTAATGTATATAAGGATAAAAAATAAACTAGTTAGAATATTCATTACAAAGGGTGATTGGTGGGACATGTGGAATAACTAATTTTTGTATAATTTATTTTCGTAGATGGTTCCAATGAACCATCCTACTAATGGTACTCTAGGAGGTATGGTTATTTTTCCATCACCAATGGTGGTAATGTGGCCTCATAATATGTATATGGTAAAGATTTTAAGTGAGGACATTATAAATGGTACTCTACTGTAAAAAGATTTCTTTTTATTGGTTAGATTATTTCATAGAATAATGATAAAAATATACAAAAAATATACAATTAAACTCACTTTCTAGAAATTTTTTATCTATTATGATTATAGACACTCATTTCAGGATCCAAAATATGCTCTGTTTAATAAGCAGTAACAATCATTTTTGAATAATATAAATTATATAATATAATAAATAAGTTAATAAGAAGAGAAACAGTTGAAAGTAATATAATTTATGTATTATAGAAATCAAAAGTCACTACATTAGAAATTAACATTCACTTAAATATCATCTTTATTTTATAAATATTATGTGTATTCTCGCCCCAAAAATTAAAAAATTATCCATCATTATTTTTTCTCCACTAAAAATACCTTTACAATATCTCAACTATTTTTATGAAATTTTAAATGTTAAGAAAAAGTGTTTGATATATTATAGATAAATATACGTGTATAATAATTAATGTCATTATAAAATGAGTACATTAAAAAAATGAGAATGATATTTTTTAAAAAATGAAATTAATTGTTAAAATACATTGGATTTAATAATCGAAAACAATTGAAATAGTAGATAATAAAAACAATTAAAAAAATATTTCTTATATTCTCTTTAATAAAATTAAATGGATTTAATGTAGGGTATGTTTTAACTATTCTAGTTAACTAATGATATGTGTTTTTTTATGTAACATGATACCCACATTTTAAATGTAACACCCAAAGATTTCATAGTGTGTTATTTCTTCAAAATAATTCAATAACTTGCACTACAAGCAACACCGTGTTCAATCACACCTTGACTTACAAAAAAAAGCCATTAAAAGAGGTCATGAATATTATTAACTAAATTTTAAACTTTATATAATCCTTATAATTTTAGAATCCATATTATGAGTTTCTTAGTCATAATGCAAGAACAGATTCATTTTCAGTATTGCACTTTTATTAACTTTTAATAGTGAAAACTTTTTAAATACAATATTTTAAACTTTTTGACTAAATGGAGACATCAAAAAAATTTAAAATGAAACATCCCAAGCTTCCACGGTATGTTTTCCTTTGAATAAAATAGTAGCGTGTGTTGTATGCAACTTCGAGTTTTAACACACACCACAACCGATCAAACTAGCCGTTATGAATAGTAATACCAACTTTTTAAAATTATATATATTTTATATTTCAAAATGGACTTCATTTTTGGATTCGGAATATCTAATTTATCCTAAGGTGAAATTTTGGTACATTTCGGATAACTTTCATATTTTGATGAATAGTGAAAATTACTAAATTTTAATTAAAAACAACTTTTTTAATCAAAATAATTAATAGTGATAAATTATGAATTTTAGTAGTTTTAAAGTATATTTAGAATATATTTTTACCATTTAATATAATTTTGGTCATTGGACATAATTTTACAATTAAACCGAACATAAACAAGTGTCAATCTTTTGATAGTTATTATCTCTTAAAAACACGCTTTTTGTTTTGACAGCGGGAATTAATTTTAAATTAATTTCTGCCACTTATGTGTTTTGAATTTAGGAAAATGGATTCCATATTTGGAATCAGGATGTTCAAATTGTGTAAATAGGTAACTTTTATTTTTAGACATTTTGAATAATTACTGCGGTAAATATTTTATTTACCATGGTTAAGGGTAAATCCGGTAAATAAGGGTTAAAATATAATATTATAATAATACTAAATTACCCTAAAACGTGTCGTAACCCTATTGTTTGATACATGGTCGACCATGGGCATCTTTGGGTCGATTTTGGGACCCCATGGATCCACTTGTAAGTGATAATGACACTTTATTTTAATTAAGTTAAAATGAATACAAAAATGACACACACATATATCCTCTAGAAAAACAATTTTTACATATGGTTATATATGTTGGATTTTCGATTATAAATATTCATTAGAAAGATAAAAATATTTCCTACATAATTATATTTTATTTATAATTTTTAGTCATTAACTAATTTATTTTATTTATGACACAATGATGCTGCAGTAATTATTATAATAGTGAAAAATTAAAATAATTGATAATATAAATACCAAAATAAACATAATATGAAACTTTTAATGAATTAAAATAATTTTTAAGGATACTATGATATATTAGGATTGATTTAATGGATTTTTTTAGAAGTAATAAATCTGTTATGAGTTTCACAAAAATCAACTATTGAATAGTGTCAAAATTGACAGAAAAGAGTTCTTAAAACAAATATTATATTATTAATTGATATTAAATTCCTAAAAATCTAAGGTTCGTCCAAGAGACTTATATCATGATAGGTTAATCATTAATGGACCACTTGGGGGTCTCTTTGATGTATATAGTAAGTTTATTAACCATATTATATAAAAATACAAATAGACATTGTAAAAGTGAAACTAATTAACTTAGAGTTAATACTTAAAGATAAGGTTAATATAAGTACCCAAACCTGTCTAAATTATATTGGTTGAGTGGTTTTAGACCTATCCCCACCTTAACCTTTGAATAGTCAACTTTTGAGCCATTAGAAACGGAATATGAATTTATTATAAATTAATATTTCTAGCTTTTCCAAAGGTCCCCCTCACACCTCTTATAAAAATGCACTCATACTTCTCATTTCTTCACACCTTCAAAGCCTTTTGGTTGGGACAAACTCTGCCCCAATACTCTCCCAACTTCCCTCACTACAACTTAGAGGCCTTAGTTTGATCAGAAAGCCAACCTAAGGAGCCCTTTTGATCAAATCAAAAGGAAGAACCCGAAGAAGAGGTAATGTTTTCACCACCCCTTTTTAAGTTCCTTTCTTCTTCCACTTCCTCTTTCATTGTCATTACCATTATAAAATAATAACTCCAGTATCATATATATACTGTGATGTTATTATAAATAAGGTACAACCATATTCAGTATTCTATCCATCCTTTGAATAATATGTCACCATACGTGCGTACGTACGGCTTACCGTCTCCACGTCGTGGTGTAATTGTTATTCAATATATTATTATTTTGATGGGTATAATAATGATGTGTAACTCATGTAAATAATAAATATAACATGATAATGATTCTGTATATATGATATAAAATCCAATTATATATTATTTTAATATCAAAAGAATGATATTGTCGCTCGTGCGTATGTACGGACTACCGTCTCCACGAACGCGATGAGATTCATTGTCCATCATATCCATTCAAGTATAATTATAATTTGATGATTTAAAATTATTATCTACGGACTTGATATCATTCTGGATATTAATAATATACATCCCATTAATAACGAATATGGCTCACATAACAAAGAATATAAAGTAAAATGAACCCGTTAACACCCGAAATAACGATAATTCTAAGATATTATTAACAAATCAATGTTAAAAGATCATATATGATATCATATTAAAGTAAATGATTCTTGTATTATTCAATAAAAATTATTTCACCATTATACAGGAGGTAAACCTACCATCGACCAAGGAAAAAGTACAAGTAAGGTATTTTCTTATCTAACTTTCAATTCTGTGAGATTTCCTTTGTTCGCCACTAAATTATTGAAAGTGGTGTATTGTGTACTGCCATTTGATATATATTATCATGATTATCTTTATATTAATGTTATTCTGTAAATCATTTGGTGGTTATTAACTTTTGGCCATACGACTCAGTTGGTTAACGTGGTAAGGAGTTTCTTATCTCGCTCTTAATTTCGTGAGAATTCCATTGTTCACCACATAATTATTGCATGTGGTGTATGTGTACTGCCCAAGATTGTATTCATTGTGTAATATACTTTAATTTATGGGTATTTATATCATCTGGGTATGATACTTCTTTCATGGGTGTATGTTTCATAAGTTGCCTAATCGATAAGGGAATTCGAAATTTCCATTTCCACTCATTTGGCTTTACGCATATTTCATTGATTATATTACTCCAAGATTATGTGTGGAATCACTATTCATTTGATTATGTCATAATTTCTACTCCCCTTCCTGTGGATATACGTTTGATACACATAATCACTCCATTGATAATTTTCAAGTCATTGATATGAATTTCATAAGAGTAATTTTAACTCATTCTCCATTTGTTGAGTTAAACATCCAATTCGTTGGTGTTGTTTTTACAAGAATATGTGTGAATGTCCTTTGATTGTTTTACACTGAATATCCAATCATATTTAGTGTATTTATATTTTTCACACATAATTATGTCGTTGATTTATCCTTAACCTAAGGATACAACCATTATGAGAGATTTCATCTCAATTTACATTCCATTGAGACTTCTTTGATGATATACACCAAATCACTTTTATGTGGTGTATATAATGTACTTTGATATAGTATATCATGAATCCCTTTATTTTCATGATATTACAAAGTTTTGATTACCTCAATTATTTGTATTCAAGTGTCTATTTTGGTTAGAATCTCTAACTAAAATACCATTTTTAAATGTTTTAAAGACTTATTCATCTAAACCTTTCTCATTAATGTCCTTGTTTTAAAAATGGTTTTAAGGATTTATTTATATGGACATTAAAGTTTAGAAATTAAAACTCCTTTTAAAAAGTTTCAAAGTGGTATGGGACACTTTGATTCAAAAATCTACTTTTAAATGGCTTCTTTATAAATAGTGTGACTTTTAAATGTTTTCAAGAAAAGGGGGATATTTCTCTCAAATAGTTTTGATGATTATTTTTTTCTATGTCAACATCCTTCATTATTCTTGATTGAGGTTAATGTGATACAATACAATATTCCATATTGTATCGAATGAGTTATGTTTGACTGTGGATGTGCTGTTTTTATACCATTCATGGTTTGTGGTAAAAGTATTGACATTTCGTATCTTATTTTTAATACGAATGTTTATGTTATGTTTAAACATGTTCATATGAGTAATGCATTGGACTTAATAAGTGACGGGTGGATCCCTCTATATCTCCTCGATGCATCGATAGGTCTCATGAGACAAACTAGTGTCTTGGCACAAGGCCTTGGCAAAATCTTATTTGTAGTCTTGGCACGAGGCCTTGGCTATGTGGTTATGATAGTCTGGCATTATGCATTCCATAATTATAAAAGTGGTTATTGATAATGCAATGGATTATTCGACTAGTAGAATATCCATGTGAGTAAGTAAATGGCATTATTTTATTTTATCTTTGCCATTTTATGCTGAAGTTCAAGTTTAAAAGGCTTTTGTTTTAGTTATAAACTGCCATAAGTGTTTATGCTTATTTATGAAAGCTTCTGCTATAATGTTATCCTTACTGAGCATCTGAGCTCACCCCTTTCAATGTTTTATTTTTCCCAGGATTATGAAGAAGTAATTTATGAATGACCTGCAGGGATAGTATGAGGGGATATGAAGACAAGATGTTTTTTTTATGATGTAATGTAAAATTTATGGATGTATCTAGTTATTCCAAGGCTACTAAACTAATCGGTCTTTCGAGACTTGATCTTTCTCGTGATCATGCCAATGTTATGTAATAATGCACCGACTCTAGGTAACTAGGGTCGGGGCGTTACAGTTGGTATCAGAGGAAGTTTAGTACAAAGCTTGGTAGCTAGATTTAGATAAACTCTGATTAGAGCACGTAGACCTAAGATGAACATTGAGGATTAGTATAAAAGAACTTCCTAGAATTTTGGTATTGTGGAGATTTTGTGAGTTTTCCGAGCAATACATCCCTGTCTGGATACGAGCAGGTAGAGGCGGATCTGGAACATATGTACCTAGGGGTAAAACCCGAAAACACCACTTTGAGCTAGACTCGAACGGGAACTGGTGCACGACAACGGGCCTTGCTGCACTCTTGGTTACGACACTCCCGGTGATATGCTTAGGATAATTTACATTTTCTTTACAAACCGATTTAAGTAATATATACATTATATGAGAGTAAATGACCTTGGTTAATCCTAATATGTTTTAAATTGAGAATATGGTGACGTTTTAATCTCTAAATGATTTTACGACTACTATTACTCACACAATGCTTTCTGGTTTTAGTCAATGGCTGGATTCCAAGGAAGACATAGTGACTTTGAGAATGATGTACAAGGTGGGAACGGTGGTGGAAATGAGCAAAAAAATGGAATGTTTATAGGCGTAAAAGATATCGTCTTTATGCCAAATCAGTTTTCAAAAAATATGATCAACAACATATATATTAACCAACTCCCAGACTCAACAAGGAAGAGAAAGGTGATAAATGATAAGATCTCCAGCAATGGAGACCATGGAGAAAAGAAACCTCAATTTTCATCATGCAGGAAATGTGGAAAGATACACCCAGGAAAGTGTCTCAATGGGACAATGAAATGTTTTACGTGCGGGAAGGAAGGACATAAAGTGAAGAATTGCCGAAGAAAAATGAAGAGTACTATGGAAGAAGATAAAAATGGTCCCAAGAGTCCATTTATAGTCATTTTCCATAAATGTAGGGGACCTGGCCATTACCCGAGTGAATGTCCTATTCTATAGAATATTTTCTTGGTCAAAGAAGAAGCTATGTGGAAATAAATGGTTGGAGAAAAATTTAAAAAGTACTAGCACTCCTTGTTGATGGGTTTACTTTGGAATAATTTTCTCTTGTATTTGTAACCCCGCTGTTTTCCATGTGAGAATGATATTTGAGGAAGAATTGTCTCTTCTCTTATGGATATAGGTATAAATAACCATTTGGTTTTATATGATCATTGGGGTTTGAGAAAATGATAAGTTATTATAATTTGGGATGAAAATGCAAAGTATAATATAACATTTGTGGTTAAATTTTGTTATTTTGTGAAATTTATCTCATTTTGGTAATATTATAAAATATAGTTTTTGAAAAAGGACAACACGTAGACCGCGTGACAACCCGTCGCGTCGGACAAAGATGTGGGAATCGAACCCACAACCAAAGTGCGATTGGGATTTATCGCCCACCACTGGACTACGTGAAGTCCCTGGTTAGTGTGACTATTTTTTTTGTTAAATGATTTTATTGATTAATAATAAGATGATTTGGGTTCATATGTCTTATCAAATGAATACCCTTGGTATAGGAAAATGATTTGGTGATTAGGTGATAAATGTTATTTTGGAAGATGTTCGTTTTGTTAGGAACACTATATGCCCAAGGAAAATAGAATACAATGAGGTTTCATTTGTAGTGTAATGGTGGATTTTTATCCACGTTTTTATTGTTGATTTATAGTGATTTGGGTTATTTATGGAAATGATTAACCTATAACAGAGAATATGTGATGATGTTAATTACTTTTAAGTATGTGACTTTAAGAGTATTTGATGTCATTTGGAGATACAATGTATCATGGGAGACTACATAAACAAATTCTTCTATGTTTTGGGATTCAATATTAGTTTGGATTATATTAAAGGATTTTAAGGACAATTGGTTATTGAATGGTATCTATTTAACTTTGGGGTATTGTTGGTTTAATTTTATAAATTAAGATTAGTAAATATTTATCTCAATGAATATCCTTTTGGGGGATCATTAGATCATTCACTAACCATTTTGGTTTTGATTAATCTTCAAAGATAATGTAAATATATGGTTTATCCTGCATGGATCATGTGATTCTATAGAAGTTTATTCTAGCTCTTCCAGTGTGACCAAGTCTTCTTGAATACTTATCGTTTAAAAAAAATTGTGTTAGTGGTGGAAATTTATTAATGAATGAAAATATACTTAAAATGTAAGTATATCTCATAATGTTCTTAGTCAATATCATAAATGAATTCCTCTTCCTTATGTATTGTAACTTTAAAAAAAATGTTGTCCTAGATGGTACCTTAAATCATAACTAATTTATGGCTTTGGGATTGTTGGCCTTTTCATAGCCATGTTCTCTACCACTCTCCATCAGATAATTGATGGTTAGATTTCTCTTCCATATCCATATTTTCCTACATGGAACCCTAGTATGTGTTATTTTCGGTAATCTTCATACTTTCCACTCTTTATTTTAAATAGAGGCCTCATTAATTCATTTTTCGATGTGGGATTTCAACTATGATATTTTGAAACGTCAAAAATGTGTTATCCCAACACCCTATGTTTTGTTGGACCGATGGTATTTCAAATCATCATAGATTGATGAGTTTAAGGACCTCAATTTTATACTTGTTTTTGATTGATGACCTCAATCACTACCTATAAATTTTTACGTTTTTACTCCAATTATATGTCTCTAATTACCAGCAATGTTCTCCTAATCGAGATCATAATTCGATGGTGACCCTTTCATTTCTATTTTCCTCATATTAAGACTAAATTTTAGTAACCCAATTTACGATGTGGGTTTTCCCACAAATATATTTTCTATTTTCAACCTTTTATTTTCGAAGAACAATTTCAAATTGCGAGGACGCAATTTATTGAAGGAGGGGAGAATGTAACATCCCAAGATTTCATAGTGTGTTATTTATTCAAAATAATTCAATAACATGCACTACACGCAACACCGAGTTCAATCACACCTTGACTTACAAAAAAAAAGCCATTAAAAGAGGTCATGAATAGTATTATCTAAATTTTAAACTTTATATAATCCTTATAATTTTAGAATCCATATTATGAGTTTCTTAGTCATAATGCAAGAACAGATTCATTTTCAGTATTGCACTTTTATCAACTTTTAATAGTGAAAACATTTTAAATACAATATTTTAAACTTTTTGACTAAATGGAGACATCAAAAAAATTTAAAATGAAACATCCCAAGCTTCCACGGTATGCTTTCCTTTGAGTAAAACAGTAGCGTGTGTTGTACGCAACTTCGAGTTTTAACACACACCACAACCGATCAAACTAGCCGTTATGAATAGTAATACCTACTTTTTAGAATTATATATATTTTATATTTCAAAATGGACTTCATTTTTGGATTCGGAATATCTAATTTAGCCTAAGGTGAAATTTTGGTACATTTCGGATAACTTTCATATTTTGATGAATAGTGAAAATTACTAAATTTTAATTAAAAACAAATTTTTTAATCAAAATAATTAATAGTGATAAATTATGAATTTTAGTAGTTTTAAATTATATTTAGAATATATTTTTACCATTCAATATAATGTTGGTCATTGGACATAATTTTACAATTAAACCGAACATAAACAAGTGACAATCTTTTGATAGTTATTATGTCTTAAAAACACGCTTTTTGTTTTGACAGCGGGAATTAATTTTAAATTAATTTCTGCCACTTCTATGTTTTGAATTTAGGAAAATGGATTCCATATTTGGAATCAGGATTTTCAAATTGTGTAAAAAGGTAACTTTTATTTTTAGACATTTTGAATAATTACTGCGGTAAATATTTTATTTACCATGGTTAAGGGTAAATCCGGTAAATAAGGGTTAAACAAATAATATTATAATAATACTAAATTACCTAAAAACGTGTCTTAACCCTATTGGTTGATACATGGTCGACCATGGGCATCTTTGGGTCGATTTTGGGACCCCATGGATCCACTTGTAAGTGATAATGACACTTTATTTTAATTAAGTTAAAATGATTACAAAAATGACACAAGCATATATCTTTTAGAAAAACAATTTTTACATAGGGTTATATATGTTGGATTTTAGATTATAAATATTCATTAGAAAGATAAAAAGATTTCCTACATAATTATGTTTTATTTATAATTTTTAGACATTAAATAATTTATTTTATTTCTGACACAATGATGCTGTAGTAATTACTATAATAGTGAAAAATTAAAATAATTGATATTATAAATACCCAAATAAATATAATATTAAACTTTTAATGAATTAAACTAATTTTCTAGGATAATATGATATATTAGAATTTATTTAATTGACTTTTTTATAAGTAATAAATCTATTATGAGTTTTAAAAAAATCAACTATTGAATAGTGTCAAAATTGACATAAAAGAGTTCTTAAAACAAATATTATATTATTAATTGATATTAAATTCTTAAAAATATAAGGTTCGGCCAAGAGACATATATAATGATAGGTTCATCATTAATGGACCACTTGGGGGTCTCTTGGATGTATATAGTATGTTTATTAACCATATAATATAAAAATACAAAGAGACATTGTAAAAGTGAAACTAATTAACTTAGAGTTAATACTTAAAGATAAGGTTAATATAAGTACCCAAACCTGTCTAAATTCTATTGGTTGAGTGGTTTTAGACCTATCCCCACCTTAAACTTTGAATAGTAAACTTTGGAGCCATTAGAAACTGAATATAAATTTATTATAAATTAATATTTCTAGATTTTCCAAAGGTCCCCCTCACCCCTCTTATAAAAAGGCACTCCTCCTTCTCATTTCTTCACACCTTCAAAGCCTTTTGGTTTGGCCAAACTCTGCCCCAATACTCTCCCAACTTCCCTCACTACAACCTAGAGGCCTTAGTTTGATCAGAAAGCCAACTTAAGGAGCCCTTTTGATCAAATCAAAAGGAAGAACCCGAAGAAGAGGTAATGTTTTCACCACCCCTTTTTAAGTTCCTTTCTTCTTCCACTTCCTCTTTCTTTGTTATTACCATTATAAAATAATAACTCCAGTATCATATATATACTGTGATGTTATTATAAATATGGTACAACCATATTCAGTATTCTATCCATCCTTTGAATAACATGTCACCATACGTGCGTACGTACGGCTTACCGTCTCCACGTCGTGGTGTAATTGTTATTCAATATATTATTATTTGTATGGGTATAATAATGATGTGTAACTCATGTAAATAATAAATATAACATGATAATTATTCTGTATATATGATATAAAATCCAATTATATATTATTTTAATATCAAAAGAATGATATTGTCGCTCGTGCGTATGTACGGACTACCGTCTCCACGAACGCGATGAGATTCATTGTCCATCATATCCATTCAAGTATAATTATAATTTTATGATTTAAAAATAGTATCTAAGGACTTTATATCATTCTGGATATGAATAATATACATCCCATTAATAACGAATATGGCTCATATAACAAAGAATATAAGGTAAAATGAACCCATTAACACCCGAAATAACGATAATTCTAAGATATTATTAACAAATCAATGTTAAAAGATCATATATGATATCATATTAAAGTAAATGATTCTTGTATTATTCAATAAAAATTATTTCACCATTATACCGGAGGTAAACCTACCATCGACCAAGGAAAAAGTACATGTAATGGATTTTCTTATCTCACATTCAATTCTGTGAGATTTCCATTATTCGCCACTAAATTATTGAAAGTGGTGTATTGTGTACTACCATTTGATATATATTATCATGATTATATTTATATTCATGTTATTCTGTAAATCATTTGGTGGTTATTAACTTTTGGCCATATGACTCAGTTGATTAACGTGGTAAGGAGTTTCTTATCACGCTCTTAATTTCGTGAGAATTCCATTGTTCACCACTTAATTATTGCATGTGGTGTATGTGTACTGCCCATGATTGTATTCATTGTGTAATATACTTTAATTTATAGGTATTTACATCATTTGTGTATGATACTTCTTTCATGGGTGTATGTTTCGTAAGTTGCCTAATCGATAAGGGAATTTGAAATTTCAATTTCCACTCATTTGGCTTTACGCATATTTCATTGATTATATTACTCCATGATTATGTGTGGAATCAATATTCATTTGATTATGTCATAATTTCCACTCCCCGTCCTGTGGATATACGTTTGATACACATAATCACTCCATTGATAATTTTCAAGTCATTGATATGAATTTGATAAGAGTAATTTTAACTCATTCTCCATTTGTTGAGTTAAATATCCAATTTGTTGGTGTTGTTTTTACAAGAATATGGGTGAATGTCCTTTGATTGTTTTACACTGAATATCCAATCATATTTAGTGTATATATATTTGTCACACATAATTATGTCGTTGATTTATCCTTAACCTAAGGATACAACCTTTATGAGAGATTTCATCTCAATTTAAATTCCATTGAGACTTCTTTGATGATATACACCAAATCACTTTTATGTGGTGTATATAATGTACTTTGACATAGTATATCATGAATCCCTTTATTCTCATGATATTAAAAAGTTTTGATTACCTCAATTATTTGTATTCAAGTGTCTATTTTGGTTAGAATCTCTAACTAAAATACCATTTTTAAATGTTTTAAAGACTTATTCATCTAAACCATTCTCATTAATGTCCATGTTTTAAAAATGGTTTTAAGGATTTATTTATATGGACATTAAATTTTATAAATTAAAACTCCTTTTAAAAAGTTTCAAAGTGGTATGGGACACTTTGATTCAAAAATCTACTTTTAAATGGCTTCTTTACAAATAGTGTGACTTTTAAATATTTTCAAGAAAAGGGGGATATTTCTCTCAAATAGTTTTGATGATTATTTTCATCTATGTCAACATCCTTCATTATTCTTGATTGAGGTTAATGTGATACAATACAATATTCCATATTGTATCGAATGAGTTATGTTTGACTGTGGATGTGCTGTTTTATACCATTCATGGTTTGTGGTAAAAGTATTGACATTTCGTATGCTATTTTTAATACGAATGTTTATGTTATGTTTAAACATGTTCATATGAGTAATGCATTGGACTTAATAAGTGACGGGTGGAGCCCGCTATAGCTCCTCGATGCATCGGTAGGTCTCATGAGACAAACTAGTGTCTTGGCACAAGGCCTTGACAAAATCTTATTTGTAGTCTTGGCACGAGGCCTTGGCTATGAGGTTATGATAGTCTGACATTATGCATTCCATCATTATAAAAGTGGTTATTGATAATGCATGGGATTATTCGACTAGTATAATATCCATGTGATTAAGTAAATGGCATTATTTTATTTTATCTTTGCCATTTTATGCTGAAGTTCAAGTTTAAAAGGATTTTGTTTTAGTTATAAACTGCCTTAAGTGTTTATGCTTATTTATGAAAGATTCTGCTATAATGTTATCCTTACTAAGCATCTGAGCTCACCACTTTCAATGTTTTATTTTTCCCAAGATTATGAAGAAGTAATTTATGAATGACCTGCAGGGATAGTATGAGGGGATATGAAGACAAGATGTTTTTTTACGATGTAATGTAAAATTTATGGATGTATCTAGTTATTCCAAGTCTACTAAACTAATCGGTCTTTCGAGACTTGATATTTCTCGTGATCATGCCAATGTTATGTAATAATGCACTGACTCTAGGTAACTAGGGTCGGGGCGTTACATTAAAATAATTGCATAAAAAAATGATTCAAATATCAATTTTATTTTTCTTTGCATGTTCAATATGATTTCTAGAGATTCATGTTTCTATATAAGCATGAAATTTATTTGGAACATAATGAAATATTATCCCAAAATCTAATAGATATGTTTTCATCCATTATAATTTGGCTCAGTTACTCTTAATGACTGTAAATTCAGATTTAGGGGTAAAAAGAGATTCTAAATTTCAATTATTACGACTCCATGAAAATAAAAATAATGTTAAACAATATGAAAAATCCGAAATATTCATTTTCCACACATTGGACATAACAGAAAACTAGTAACTATAAATCTAGAAAAATTAAATAAGGATACCTGAGGACATAATAAACAATTATTTTTAATCCTTTTTAATGAAACCATAATTTTACAACTATTAAATGTGTTTTATTAGAATCATGTTGAATATTTTCATAATGACAAATAATAAAAAATGTTTTTTAGAGTCATAGTAAGTAATATTCCAAATATTAATTCTATTAAAAATATAATCGATTATTTTATTGGATCTATCAAGTTTTATATCAAATGAATTATTAATAGGCATGTTAATTTCCATAAAATTATCCATTACAGAATAAAATATGTTCATTAGTGTATTATATTTTTCCCCAAATTGTACCTTCCTCATTTTAAGTGATTATAAAACAATGAACTAATTTTTACTTTTATATTGATCTTATTTCAAATTATTTTCTCAAAATATTGGAATATATATATATATATATTTATTTATAAAATAATTAAATGATTAAAATATAAATTAATGATTAAAATACAACATCAATCTTTTTTAATTATTGAAAATATTTTTTCATATCTTAAAGTAATTTAATTATATAAAACCAGTTATCCTTTTTACCCATAACCCTTGAGAATGTATTAAACAATATAAATATTTTGTTATCATAAGAAGGCAATATGGAGTTTTTTATTATAAAAATAGTCCATTATATTATGACACACATTTTAGAGAGTAAAAAATATAGAAAATTACATTTAATGTTCATTTAACATTTTATAAAATTTTGTTAAGTGATTAAAGACAATAAAATTTTAATGGATTCTATTCGATAAATGATTACAATGATTTAATTCTAATCAATTTCCATTTCCGTAATATAGAATATCATTTCAAATATCATCATTTTCATATATGATGGTAAAATGCTTATCTGAATAATTTCTAAAAACAATTTTTTAAAAAACTATTTTATGATCATTAAACAATTCAAGAATTTCCCAAACATTATACCATTGGAATTTATTAGGGCATTTTTTATAGAAAAAGACTAGTTTTCTTTGTTCATCTGATATTATTGTTTTTTGATCTAAAAAATAAAAAAATGATAAACAATATTTTGAAATATGTTATAGTAAATGTACAATATCACAAATCACGGTTAATATATTCCATGAGATAATATTTGGATTTTTATTTTTATTTTGAATTGTACTAAAATAATATTAAAGTTTAATATTATTTTTTGAGAGATTATATGTTATCGAAACATATTGGATAATTTGCATACAATCATTCAATATTGATTGAATTTTTAATAATATTTTGGGAAATTTTTTATGATTGAATTATTCCATTAGTTTTGATTTTTTATAGAATAATCAATCTGATGTACACAATATTGAATAAATATGACTGATTCAATCATAATACATTGGTTAAAATTCCCATGTTATTTATTTAGTATTAATAATATATAATTTATATCCAAACACAATAAAAATACAATATTCAGAATTTTATTCTTCCAAAGATCATATTGGGTCTTTTTGGTGAATGGGCATACAAAGAACATACTATTTGATAAAATAATATGCATTTAACACATATTTCCAATTTTTTGTTGTTATTATTAAATCATTAAATGGGGTTGTTGAGCTACTAGAATATATTAGTTTATTTTCCCAATATCCCTATTTGTGTAGGTGTTCTTGAAGTAAAAAATATGACTATAACAATGTGACCCCCAAAGTAAATAAAAATATATATTTTTGAAACTCTCACCGATGATAATTTTTTATTAATATTATTTCCCTCAAATAGTCAATTTTGATCATCTTAGTGATTCTAATGAAGGATTTACTCGACCTATTACTATGTGAGAAAAATGAGATACAAGTGAATATTGTATATCTATTACAAGTTACAGAAGTGTTTTATTTTCTTCATATAAACTGATGTTTCTCTATATAAAAATATCAATTTAATCAATCTCATTTTTTTATATCATGATAATTATTGATTATTTTTAAAAAAATGTCAATTACATGTATGACTATCACTTCTTACCTATAAATGTCTCATTGAATTGATTTTTTTTAAATAATTTGTTAGTTAATGTCAAATGGGAATAATTAGAGTGTATGTTTTATGGTGACCGATGTGTCTATGAAAAATCCATGAATCATTATATATTACGGAAAAAGTTAATTTTTAATAATACATATATTTTAAAATTACAATTTATGACTTTTAAAAAATAATAGATGAAATTAGTATTCCATTAGTGTTAAAAACACTAAAATTTTCTTTTATAATGATATTTTCACACTATTAGTGATCTATTGGCTAATTGATTTCAAATTGTGTCTTTAACCAATAATGAAGAAATTTTTTTTCATAATCCTTGTATTGAGAGAATTTGTCATACCTATATGGAAGATTCCTCTTCTTGGTACTTCTTAAAAATTCATGTATCCTCTATCATGAATTTAAAATTTATTATATTCATAGGTATCACCATACATTTTTCAATTAAATCCACAGTCTAGGTACAATATTTCTTTTTTTATTTACTATTTTGAAAATATTCTAAAAAATAAGTAAATATTGTTTTTTACTAATATATTTTGTTATAAATGTTATCCCAGAGAGATTTGGATCCAAAATATATATTTTTTCACGATCTTTTAGATGAAATATGAGAGAACGATTTGATCAATTTGTTATACCATATTTTGTGTTTCTTTAATTAAATTAATAGATTAATTTAAATATTTTTGAAATTCCAATAAAAAATTTGTTTACTGAAATTCCACTAATAAGAATCATTTTTTTGAATAACATGGATTATTGAAAAAAACCAATGAAAAAAATGATTTTTATATGACATATAGTGCCCTGGATAATATTTGGGGACTCTTAACAATAAGAAACAATCATGATAGACTTATTAAGATTATAAATAATTGATTTTAACTCATACACATTAAGAAAATTATCTAATTATTTCAACATTTAATTTTTTCTTATTGAGTGAGAATTATTTTATTTATAATATATATTAAAAAAGTTTTTACTATATTTGACATTAATGTCGTTTTACCAAAACCATTTTCACGATACTTTTCGTCTTCTTTTTTATCTTCATAAAATAGTTACATGAATGATGAAGGGTATGAACATGTTGTTGGGGTGGAATAAGAATAATATTCCGAGTTTAATTCAATGTTATCCTGAATTTAATCCATGAAAAAATTGTCTTATAAGTCACATTATTCTCTTTAAGAGAGAGAGTTAGTGATTACACATTATGTTGAATCATTTAATGATTTCTTGACTTTATTCATTCTCTCTATATTCTTATTTTTGATTAAAAACAACTCAAGAATTGTGTGTAAATTATTTTTTCATTAGAATTAAATCAAATCTTATTTAATATTATCAACATCCTTATTTTCATGTCGGAATGATTTCTTTATTTTTTTGATTATAATCAACTTATTAGATAAATCAATCATTTTATTTCCATCCAAATAGTTTTCAGTAATTTATCATAAATTTATCATCTCGTTTTATCCATATATTTAATATGATACCTTTTCAACATTCCTCTTTATAGTGATCTGATAAGTAATATGATATTTTATTGGATCCTTGAATGATATGCTCATTAATTTCAATTCTTCTTGTACATTTGACAAAATAAATGACTAATTTCATGTTAAATCCCAATAAAAATTTTCACTACTGTAACTATAGATAAATGATCACTAAGATACATTAAACTAGAGAATTTTGTAATAATTCATTATAAAAAATTGTTAATATATTCATTTGGATTAATTATTAATAATTAAAAATCATTTTAAACATGTTAATCCTAGTATAGATAACATTATTCATTATTTCCATAGTTAATTATTCATATTTACATATTTAATTATTTATATTAAAAGTAGAAATGAAATTATAAGAATTTTGATCTAAACTAAATTATAATTTTCATTTAGCACTATTACAAATATCAAAAGTGGGTATTTTATTGACAATTCAATTATAATATAATTATTCAGATTGATTTAATCTAAGCATAATTATATTCTTGATAGTATATCGAGTACTACCTATACATTTAGACAAGAATTTTTTTCAAATAACTATAATAATAACCATTAAAAAATGTAAAAGACCAATATATGTTTCTCAGAAACAACCAAACCTGTTGGAAATGTTTATATATTGAAATTATCAATCATTGGAATTGGTTAAGATATTTAAATTAAATAATTATTTTTTAAAACAATGATATTTTTAAATTTCATGGGGAACCACTTCAATATAATTATATGGTAAATGATAAGATGTAAATGGAGTGGGATGACCTGAAATTTATTTTCAATAATATTTTCAAATGATTATTTAAAATTATAGTTACCTTCCATGAATCAATAAATTTAATAATTTCAAAGCCAATTTTTAATGATTGTAAAGAAAAGTAATACATTTCATATCATAAAATATAATTATGATATTAAAATTTCACACTTAAATAATTGAGATTGAAAATATCTCAACAACGAGGCCTTAAAAATCCACCCAAAAAAATCCATCAGAGGGATTTATTTATAGAATGGTTTTAAAAGAACACAACTATCAAAGAAGAATGGGAAGAGTTTCATAATATTAATTAAAATCATGAAACAAGAGAAGAACATATATTTTAATGAAAAATTATAATCATGAATCCTCACATTAATGATGGAGAGAAAATTATGATTAATATGATGATTATAACATCATGGGTCTTTGGTTTAGGTCAAATTCCTGATCTGTTTTAAATTTTTGGAGATTTTTCTGTAGAACAACTTCTATAACAATCATTGGACATCAATTCATAGAGTTTCCAGGGAGAAAATACGTGATTTTAGATGATTCTTAATTTTTGTAAAGTGTCTTAGTATTTTGTGGGTGTTTTTGGTGCATTAGAGGGAGAAGAACCATATTTTCAAGGTTCACATAATTTGGTGAAATGTTTTTGAAAAATCATGCAACCTCTATAGCATAATCGTGTTCCCCTAAAGATTATCTATTCATGTATTTCAAAAACCTTGCAGTGGGGGGATAATGAGTGTTCATTACCTCAGTAGTCTTAAGAAGAGGGAATTCACATGTACTGTGTAAGGTATAAACGACAGTGTTCATGTCTACATGTTTAGTTAAAAATGGGTACTTGTTTTCCACTATATCCCACAATGTTTGTGCATAGTTTTCCCTAACCTTGTGAGATAACTGTGTGAGGTTTGTCTCATTATAATCTGGTACGATACTGTTTCCACATGGTTGGGAAAACTATGTGATCTATTCCTGCGGCCCATCAAAGCCATCAAAACATGGTTTTTTAATCCTTCAATTTATTTATTATCCTCCATTGTATTCCTTCGAGGGTCATATACATATTAGGGAGTCCCCATTAGTTCTCCTCCAATAGTTTGTGATAAACCATTTTTTTGACACCATTTTGATCAACTTACATCGTGTCAGATCTATCTCAGTAAGTATCATCATCCTACGACTTCTATTCTTTTTACCCCTCACCATTCTATGTGCCAAATATATGTGAGTGGTTTTTCTCTATTTTCAAGGTGTTATTTTAAAACACTAGATTCTCAAAAATCACTTTATGTTATAGGCTATGATTAGATGTGTGGACGTTTACCAATAGGGGTTAGGTGGTGCATTCATTTATGTGTGATTCATAGAGTGTTTTGAAGCAATTGATTGAGAATATCATTACGTAATCTAGAGTAACCCTAATAATTTTATTGTCGGATTCTAATTTATTTTATGAACCCCTGTGAGTTACATTAGAAATATCATTTAATACTATGAGTTGAATGATGTAGGTGAGAGGCATTGGACCTTGGGAACATTAGTCTATAGTGTAGTTTTATTTAAATTGTGTTTCTCAATTTAATTATTATTAATATATATATATATATATATATATTGATTGTAATTCATTATTGAGTTATATGGTAATGCGATGTGATCAGCCTAAAAATTGAGACAAAATTTGTTATCTATTTTCAGGTGATGTCATTATATAGTTGGGCATGGACCAATATATATTTATTGTGGGTGATGTTGATAACTAGTCAATATATAGGGTCAAGATTTTACCTGAAAATGTCATTAGGTCCGAAACATGGATCTTGAGATATTAGATTGTGTGGCTATCTGTTTGAGTGACATTGTCAGAGGGGAATGATGTTTTTTTAAGGATTCAGTTCTTTTATGGGAATGTCGCACACCCATGTTGGAAAATGTGCCATTTGGAGATCTTTTCACATAGGATGACATAGTTTTTTAGGGTGTTTTGAACACCAATTTGGATACAAGCAGTTAGTTTTAGGATGTGACTCTCCATAAATGAGTCTTTAGGGAAATAACATGTTATGGAGGATGGGAATCATCATTCCTAGGGACATCACTTATTGATCCCATTGTTATATTTTTTAGAGGATTGGAATTACTTGGAATTTGAAGCCTAGTTTGGATTTGATGATGTTACTTCTCTACTGAGGTCCAATTGATGAGGTATGTGATTAGTCCATGCCATTGGGATATATATTACATCCTTGAACACGAGGTTTCAATTGACATAAAGTGCTGAGTGGTTTTATTAAAGGTGACCCAAAAATATCACCTAGTATAAATAACATCAATGTATGCCTTGGGTTTTTGGATATAGATATTATCCTCTACAATATTAATTCATTGGTATCAGTAGGTGATAGATACTTTGAGTCTGTTGATAACAATAGAAGCTTATATTCATTCCCTTCCTTTCATTATTTTTCATATTCACATTGTAAATCACAATTATATGATAGGAATATGCTGGTGGTGTCCTATTTTTATTCATTTTCACACAATATGTGGGCCCTTGAGGACACATGTATACTTTATGACATTGTGTTTATGTAATGGTTTATCTCGAGATATTGATTATAGTACTTGAGTTGTAATGGGATGGATGGATAAGGATCATGAGGTTCTTACATCTGCATGATTTACCTTTTTTTCTTTCTTATATCAACATGCTATTATATATATGTATTGAGGTAGGAAACTAAAGACTATATTATAGGATTTATGTTTTACTTGATACATATTCATGTACAATTTTAGAAACTAATTATTTTAATTGCGTTTTTTATTGATCTTTTTTATTTCTTTTAATATTCTTGATTGTTCTTCATCTATGTGTAGGTTACTGGTCCATTTACATTGGGAATTTATTTTTTTTCTTCATATTATATAAATATACGTGGAAGGATATTATAACATTACCGTAGAATATTGTCTACCCACTATCACCATATATACCCTCTATAGTAGACGGTATCATTCGGTGTATGTATAGGCATGCCTAATGCTATTAGAACACAACATGATGGAATATTCGGCTGGTTAATTAGGTATAGGTACTAAAAATGGCATCAGATGGTTGTTGACATTGAACTAGTATCATCATTCTACTAGCTAGTAGTGATAAAATTATTTATTTTTTTAGTTGGTAATACAACATTTGTTATAGTAGACTGGATATTAGGTTGTTTTCATAAATGGGATTAGAACTCATGTTCAGTTAACTGTAACCCTATGTGTGTGGAATGTATGAATTTCATTTGTAAGGGAATTTATTTTCTTCTAATGTCATTTTATAGTTGATTTGATTTCCACCTCGAGGGGTATAAAAGGATGTGAACTGATTCATTTGGTGATATGTGACCCTTGATCTAATAAAGTAAGGGAGGTGTTATTTCACCCATTGTCTGGTTGGAAAAGATATTTATGAATGTTATCATTATTTTTTATTGGAACATTGTATTTTAAAATGTATATGTTATTTATACAAGTTCTGTTGTGATAAAAATTTATTCTGATGTGTTATTTATATATATACATATATATTTCTATGTGTATGGGCTTGAATGTTATTGTAGAATGTAGGTATAATGATATCAGGCAATGTTGATCACTAGGTTGGTCATTCGTGGTTTCTAATTTTTTTTGTTAAATTGACTTCCCGGATGGGCATTATGTGAATAATATATGATACATGAATCTGTAATGGGTGGGTATGGAGGCCATTAGTTTTGGGTGTCATATGATATGGTTGTAATTGCGATGGGTAATAATTGTTAGATTTTATTGTTAATTTATTATTTGATTATCTGCATGATAAATATTACTATGGGTTGTATAATGATGTGTTGCTATCCAGCGGCTTTCAAACTAGGTGACTTGAAATGGGTCATCATGGGGGTTGTCACAGGGTTTTTCTTGAGAGAGCATAGTTTAAAACACATGAGGATCTGGATGAGGCCCTTGATGGTTTGGATTATTATGAGCCTTAGGATAAGTATTAGTTACAAGGTATAGTATAGGTTGGGAAGCCTCTATATATGTCATCTTTGGGTACATCGATTAATGAGTAGCCTATAACGATTTTGGTTTGTGTTATCTAATAGATTGATAGGGGAGCTCAAGGTATAGGGATTTTGATGGCGCATTTTACTGGAGAGTTCTAGTAGCATCAATCACTTCTATTCTAGGTGAGGAATGACAATTAGAGGTTAAGAAATGGATCGTGATGATTAATATGATCATCAGGTTGCTTAAGACACCACCAAGGTAGGGGATTAAGTAAGTAATGTAAAATCTAAGAGGACCATATAAGAACTGGTTTGATGTTCATGTTCATGTAGTCATACATTAAGTGAATTTATAGAAGTATTTGATGCTGGGTTATTTGAGAACTTATTCTTCAGGATGATGAGGGTAGAGAGAGATCATGAGTTTTTGATCCTATAGTTGGGAAATAACTCCTCCAGAGACTATGCATAGACAATCAATAATTGGTATAACTTCATACATGGTATGGTGGGATATGACACCTCGAGGATGGTTTATATTATTCCATTCAAGTGTAGGTGAACATCATCAATTTGAAAACATTCTCTTAGGTAGTGAATGATGCTCCGATAGTGAAGGAAAATTTTATGGATATATCGTATTATACCCCATTGGTGGCTTTAGGTGATTTTAGCGGTGATGATTATAAGATCAAGATGTGAGGGTAAGAGGAGTCTCAGTATGGAGTTCAGCATAGGTACTCGAGCAGAGCACTCACTAGTATATCATCGATGGTGCAAGTCTAGTGATAACTGGAAGGAAGTGTCATGATGTAGTGAGAGTAACCTAAAAAGGAGTTCCATGCATGTGTATGGTTGAATGACTCAATATTTTCTATAAGATTCTTTTTATGAAAGTATTATGTTGAGGTCCAAGGAATACTGAAGGTTCTCTAATCATACTGAGATCGGTATGAGGTGATGTTTTCCAAGATTCATCCACATGTAGAGTCATGGCATTAATAGTGGGGGCCCAATAGTTCGGTTAGATAGTGGTTTCTGGTGAAACACTATAGTGAGGTCATTCTTCTGGAAGTTTGGCCTTTGTCTAGGTACATTCCATAGAACTTCTAGGGATAGAGATGGTTCGTGTTCTGATTACTAACAAAGGTATGCTGTAAGAATTACTTGATTACCCTCATCTAGGTTTTTGCATGGAATTATTAGAGGCATGAGTATTTTCAATGCATGAAGTAAAAAATATGTATATATTCTATGTCGAGATACTATTTAGTTGGTTGGAATAATTTCAGATGCATTATATATATATGGTTCATGGCACCAATTTTTTTATGTGTGAATTGATATGGTGCCCGATTACTTGATGCGATTTAGCATCTGTTCATCAAGGAGATGAATGTTACATGTGAGGTGTGTTGGATTATGGGAATCATTGATGTTCAATACAAGAATAAGGTTTGATTCATCGAAGATAATTTTAGAATATAATTATATTTGTACTTCATAGGCTCCATGTTCAATACAGGCATGTAGAGTTCATCAATGTGGTGTGTGATTCAATTGAGTTTCGGGTATGAAATCAGAGAACATGATGTGGTTCCGGAGTGACTATAAATAATGAGAGGACACTGAGTGTGGGTATGGTTAGTAGACCATCAGTTTCATTTGAGTTTATTGGTAGAGAAGTCATTAGGGTTGTTAAATCATATATTGATAATCCCCCTTTTGGAATTTTATCTATCCACTTTTGACTAGGGAAGTTTAGTTTAATTTTAGAGATAGGGGAATGTTCCATAATTACATGGTTTTTTGTATCCTATCATGAAGATGACCTCTGTTAAGGTGGGGAGATTTTAATATCCCATGTTTTTAGAGTATATGTAATTCCTCACACTTTTTGAAAATTTTTAGTTAGTGGGTAGACTGATATCTTTCCCAATCATAGAAACACAATTATAAAAGTATGCATGTCCTAATACCATGTTTTTATATGATTAATAATACTCAATATGCGCTTCAATTTTTTTTGGTTTTAGGTGTGTCGTAGGATGATGTCTCCTGCTTTTGGGGGTGTACAGACTGAGTCACACTGTGATTTCAAACCATGCGTCCCCTATGGATTAACCATGAAAACCTTGGAGTTCTCTATGTAGGGTTCTCCAAACCATGAAGGATGGTGTGCATGTCCATGTTACACCATTATGGTTTTCAGTAGAGGGTATTCCCATAGTCCATGAATTTTTAGAAAATTATGCTTATTATTCACGTTTACAGACAAATTGGTAGTAGTTGTGTATTATAGTGCACAAGGATTGTGCAAAAATTAGACTTACCATGAAAGATTACAATGCAAGGTATGTCTATTTAAAATAATAAGCCAAACATTGTTACATAGTTTATATATCTATGTGAGAAAATTGTGTGAACCATAAAATATTTTATATTTTGGTTTTCCACTCCCTTTATTTCTTCATATTCCTCCTTCTATTTCCTCTATGGGTTTTACATATAATAGGTGTTCCTCTATTTTTCTCCTCATCTATGTTCTAAGAATTCATTTTAAGGGGACTCCATTTGATAATCATTAGTCACATTCAATTTGGAATGGGAAGGCCCATCTCCATCATACTTTAATTTTTCTTTTCTGTATCCATCCACTATGATTAATTTGTCTGATTTATTTTACTCTATTTCTTGGGTTTAAATAAGAAAAACTGATTTCACCCAAAAAATTATGAGTTGGAGGATAAGATAAGATGTGTGGATGGCTACCAACATAGATTCAGTAGTTTTTACCTTTATATGTGTTCTTGGGAGTGTTTTAGCAGTTCCTACTAAGAGTTTCCTTGTGTAGTCTGAGCGAGATGATAATAATTTAATAGTTGTATTATATATATTAATTTGAAACCCTGTGATGCCTATAAGCCTGTTTAATCAATACCACAAGTGGTATGATCCATGTGAGTGGATTTGTACATTGTGTAGATGAGTTTGTGGTGTTGTGTTATTAAAATTCTTCTTTTTTATGTAATTATTCTGAATTATGGCATATTTATGAACTTCTTTTGATTCTATATTGAGTTCCATGGGAACATGATGGACTCAACTCAAGGATTGAGAATGTTTGGCTATCCAAATTGAGGATATGAAATTATGAGGGTAGATATTAAATGTTATATATGTATTTTATGTGATTTTGATCACTGGTTGGGTGAATTGATCATCGTTTATCAAAACAAGGTCATCATGTTATGTGAAAAACTCGTTAGATATTAGATTTTGTGGCCATCAGTTTGAGAGACATGGTCATAGGGAATGAGGTTCTAGATTTTACTGGCTTTTGTTCTATTTCTTTATTCATACTCACCCAGGTCGGAAAATGCACCATTTGGAGTCATGCGCACATAGTATGAATCAAATGATGAGGGGTTTTTGAACACACAAGTGGGTAGAGGCCTTCGGAAGTTGAGGCTTAGGAATCATGGTTGGAGGTAATTTTCATGGAAAATAACGATGTTTAGTGAGGAGCCATAAATTGAGAGTGATGAGATAGTTATTTGGGGTTGAGGATCATCATGATTGAGGATATTATGGTAGGAATTATTTAAGAGTAATTACACAGACATTCCTCATGACATAGTCTATTGATTGTAAAATAATATTTATTGGAGGGATGACATTATCATGCCTCAAAGGTCATTTTTTCATAATAGATTTATGTCTGAGCTGATGTCCATGGGGTAAGGTATGTGATTGGGGCATTCCTTTTGGACACTAGTTACATGACTACAAATGAGGTGCTGGTTTGTATGACGTGTCTTGTGGTTTAATTATATATGAATCCTGAGGATTCATATGGGGAAGATTATATCAAGGGATTCCTTGGGAATATTCTAAGTATCCTCTCATCGATAGTATTTTAGTGTTGGATGAATCATGAGATAGCTTCCTAGTTTCTATTGAAAAACATGGAGGATTGTGTTTGTTAAATAAATGTTTCACCTTTCGTTATTTTTAGTATGGACCTCCTAAATCATATATATATATATATATATATATATGATAGACACATATAGGTGGTGTCCTAAGGACATTCACACTCACACCATACATGATCTATTTATGAATCTTGTATAATTTTTGAAATTTCATTTAGGTAGTGGTCCAGTATGAGGAGATAGATCATATTACATTTGTTGTAAAGGGGAGGTTAGAAAGATACCATGAGGTTCTTGAATCATCTAGAGTATCCTTTATTTCATTTCAATATCAGTATGCTATTATAAGTATGTGATGTGGTCAACCATTGAAGACTATTCTTATTATTTGTCTTTATGGGTTAATATGTATGCATTTTTTATTCCAGTAGCTAGAAATTGTATGTGTGACTATTTTTCATTCTATTCCTATTATTGCATATTGCTTTGACAATTTTTTATTGTGCTTCCTCCATATATGGGTTACTGGTCATGTTTCTGTTGGTATTTCATTTATAATAAATTATATATATAAATATATGTAACATTATTATATTACCACCAGAGGGTTTAATCTTAAAAATATCACCCATTTACACCAACCTTGAGAGTTTGTATCCTTTGGCCTTCGGGGAGGTGTGCCTAGGGCTAGTAGAACCTTGGACAGAGAACTGTTCATGTTGATTATAGTTTCGGGGTTCTACAATGATGATAATGAATTAGTTTAAAAATAAAATTAGCAAATAAATCATTTTTCTTGTTGATTTAATAGAAAATGCTATATTAAAAGAAAATGTGTAAAATTACAATAATAAAAATAATGAATCTCAATGCGAATGGAACATTTTTAATAAGATTGAAGAAAAATAAATTTGTATGAAGGAACTAAATCAATGTTTTCCCTTGGATAAAAATTAATAGCTATGATATAACATGAAAACCAATGTCATGGATTAAGGACCATTTGGAGGTAATTACTTTTCAATGATGTTAACTATTGAGATCAAACCTTCCTTAGGATTCAATTTATAGAATATATTGGAGATGTTGGTGTCTCTGTATGATCTATGGATTTAATGAGGAGATTGATGGCTTCTAGGAGCATCATTTAATGTAATGTGATAGATCTAGATTGCATACAACATGTAGTTTCTTCTAATGCCACTAGTTAGTCGATCCCATCATTATATATTAGATGATCATAGAATAAACAATATAGTAGTCGATATCTTCCACTAGATATCCATTGATCCAACTAAAAGAAATATCTTTCATCCCAATGCCACCATACAAATAGTGTCATTCCATTATGTTACCCATGGTACAGTTAGATGTTTGGTAGTACTATCCAGCCCCAATAGACAGTTGATCTCCTCATGTTGGGTGTCCACTGTATCATGGTAGTTAATTTCTTTGAAATAGTCTTATAATCTCCCCCATTATCTTTCTCTTTGCCTCAGAATTTGATAAAGATAATTTATAATTTGTTTACTAATAATCACTCAAAGATAGAGGTTATAAAACATTAAGTTATTTTTATAATAAAAAATTAGATGATTGATATAAGTGAAAAAAATAATGGTGAAATAATTTAATATACTTATCATGGGATTTAAATAGTTTTAATCCCACCATGTAATTATAATAGGTGTAGTGTTCCAAAATTCATATTAATTCAATAATTTGTGTTGAATTGTGAAAATGAATTAATTTTTGAGTTCTAATTATTTTTATTCATTCTTGATATTAGAAGGTAAATATATAAGTTATAGTTATAAATTTTTATGGAATTTGATTCTATATAATGAATTTTTTAATTAAAAAATGTCCAAGTTGAACTATTTCTCTTTAACATTAATAATTTTATTACAAAATATTACATGTATTTAAATTTAATGGATACATTTTAAATTAATGTAAACATGATGGGGAAAAATTATTTGATGATCTTGATATGTAATAGGATTTTTCATGATGAAAATTTTCCAACAATTAATCCATAGATTGGATTCATCAATATCGACCACACCTTATTGATCATGATATAAATTCATTGTCATTTATCTTACCTTTTTTAAAATGAGACTTGGGAAATTGTTACCAAATTTAGTTATTAATTTAAATTGAGAAACCCATATATCATTTTTATGATGTATAATAATGTAGTAAAAAATAGAGATATTATTTTGCTCAATTTTTTATCATTCTATTTAAGTCAGATTATGTTTCAATAGGCTAAATGTTTCTGAAGAGGAATTTTATGCCATTTAAATAATTTATCTAATATAATTACACTAGTGGGAGAAAGGTTTCTTCAAGGATGTTCACAAGAAAACATATGGGCACTATCTAGTAAATAATGCGGTGATTCAGGATGACACATAAGTACACATTCTTCCATTCAAAGGAAGACTAAGATAAAATAATATAAAGATTATTGTGATCAATTATTGTTGAAAAAATCCAAAAATATTTATAAAGAGATGATCAAAATTGATATTTGAGGCAACGAAAATAAGGAAAGATTAAATATTTCAAAAAAAAGTACATCAGGGGATTTTATAATGACTGAAAAATATGAGATGTAATATCCATATAATATAATATGTATTTTAATTGAAATAAATGGTGAATATATCTACTTAAGGGGTTCAATAAAAAATTGCGAAATAATTATATTTTTATATATATTAGTTTTCTCTTTATTTTATTTCTATTTATTCAATTATAACATCCACCGCATATTATACTATTATAATTTCATTACCCCATCTCTCTCTCTATCATTCTCTAGTGTAAAGTATTGTATTAATTATCATGAGTAACCATCCCAAAAAATTCCTTAAGGGATTAATCTTGTTTTAATCCAAATAATTTAACAATACTGGTCTATGCTTGATATTTTATTATTGTATTCATTTGGGGTATTTTAGTCTGATATTTTCATATTATTCTCCTCTTTACACTAGAGGATTGAACTTTTTTCTTCGTTATTATCCCTTGATATCAGAATTGGATATTTAGGGTAATTGAGGATCCATGAGGGAACTATATATTAATTATAAGGGATTATTAGGATGTTCAAAAATATTAAATATTATTTTCATTATTTAAATATGAAACATATTTTAAGGGAATGAAGGTTCAACCTAGTTGATTTTTCTAGTATAATATACATTTTTTCTAATACAAAATTTACTATATTAACATATATAGTTTTAAATTTATAATGCAATAAGAAATAGAATTTTATTTATTAATTCAGGAATAGAATCTTTCAAAAATTTAATAACTGAATTTCAAATAATATATTATATAACCTTGAAATATATTCTAGTGAGATAAAATTATTTAACCACTATGTTAAGATTGAAAAAAATGTAGCAATTTTTTTTACACAATGATATGAAGGTCCATGTCCAATGAAAATAAATCAATGTGATACTGATTTATATGTCATGTTTGAATTTTAGATATGCAAATCTAGGGATTCATTATGAAATAATGGAGAAAATATTTTTTAGTATATTTTATCGAAAGATATAATTATGTAATTGTGGAATTCCATGTGTCTTATTATGAGTGTACTATGTTATGATTTATACTCTCATAGTAGAATATTTAGATTCATAGATTAGAAATTAGGATTAATGAATTTAAATCCATGTAATTTAATGATATTAGGCTGGTGGTATATTATATTGTTGTATATTTCTGTAGAATGATACTCTACATGAATATAATTTGGTCAAATTAGAAACTACCATCTGATTTTATATAAATTTAAGTTGAATGGGATTTATTTCTCACCAATAGCCAAATACGGTGGCACCACTCTCTTCCATTATTTAAAAGATTCACATGGTGGGGATACAGATTTATTAGTCTGATCTGAATAAATGTTCTAAGGATATCGACCTGAAGGTTTTCTCTAGAATTGGAGGTAACATCATCTACTTTTAGTGGTGGATATTGGTTTTCACTTTATGTAAACATTAAATGTTATTATAGAAATTTTGGGATAAAAAACCTTATTGAATACATATAACATCAATGTGGTTTTTCTGTTGACATGTGAGGGTATTCCCAAAACATGCGAGCTCATATAATGTTGAAGAGGAAGAATTTTTCTCAATAGGTTGTGGTTATTTTTATATTAAGATATATAAGGTGATATCTTGTGTTATCAGTCCAAATGTGTAGGGTCATAAAAAGTATTTGGTTCCTCCACATCTAGAAATAATGGGTTACATTCCCAATAGTTGTTTTTGTTCTGTCGAGATGTTTTAGTTTTTAGGGTTATTAATGATGTATTAATATTTAAATTTTGTTATATATAGACTTAAAACCCTTCTTTTCTTTGATATGTTATTTTAAACTTCTTTATATTTTAATAACTATGGAGGATTTAAAAAGACGTTGAGGTTTTGATGATTTTTATTGTCACCTATATTCAATGATCTAATGAAACTGGTGCTTGTTACATGAAATAATGAGATGAGGGAGGTGATAATGTTAGAATGAGTGAAAAAGATTTATTACTTCTTTTTAGATGTGTGTGTGAAATATATATTAATTTTTCAATTGTGATGTTAGGCGTAATGGGGTGACTACCATGTTCCAAAAACAACAACATTGTTCAAAATGTATTTGGAGTGGAGACCTCTAATAATAGTTAATGATTTAAATAGGCCATTTTGGAATACATGTAAATGTAAATTAGATCAACATCATCCCATGTGTTGAGATATCCTGTTTAGGATATTGTTTTTGGAGAAATGTATTCCGTTGAATCATAGAGAGTACATGTGTGTTTCCACCAAACATAAGATTCATGATGGTAAATGACTAATAAACATGGTTGATGAGTGTGATGTCAAGAACCTAGTTCCACATTCTGGTTCCCTGATCTAGTTGGTATCATGACCAGATGTACACTTCCCTATATGCTAGTGTTTTTCAACTAGTAGTCAGGGTCTAATATATATATACTGGGGAGAGAATACACTATTTATCAAACCATCAGAAGATAAAAAATAAATAAATGAATTCCAAACTATAATTACTAATAAAAAAAATAATAACATAACATATAAATCCAACATCACATGATAATCCCAAAAACTGTAAAAAAATATCCAAACCAAAGTAGTTATTCTATAATTAAATAAAATGTATCTATTTTGATGTTCAAACATAGAATAAGGATATTGAAAATCCCAAGAAAGTCCTGAAATAATTTAATGTTCCATAATGTATTATATATCACAAATTAACAATTAATCATAATGGTCAAACCCCTATCATGTTCTGTGATCATTAAGATTATATGTGTGCCAATTAAGAATCGTGAGAAGGGAGTGTGTAAAACTTATAAGGACACTAACAATGTTGTATAAAACAATATCTAGTATATAATAGTGTCTAATGTTGTATTAAGAATAACGAAAAAAATATAAAGTAAAAAACCTTACTATTAATATTATTATTCTATTAAATATAGAAAACCTAGAGTTTTGGATAAATCCTTAAGCAAAAATACCTTCTTCGGACCATGCTAGACTCTGAACCATTACTTAAAGGTATATATCATATCATTCCATATGGGGGTTCACTTAATCATTTAATATAAATTTCATATTCATATAATGGGGGATTATAGAAACATTCAAGCACCCCAAGGGTATATGAAGTTGAAATACCTATCCCAAACCTCTATGATAAGATATAATACCTATATATATTGATTTCCCAGATTTGAATATGGATTTTGATAAATTTTATAAACCCCTTAATAAATCATTTTGGTAAACCCATTAAAATATCTATTTTATATTCTCAGGTTGATCAAATTGATTCGTTATATTTAGAATGACTATTTCAAAAAAGGGAATTGAAATTTTACAATTACATATATGAAATTATAATAAAGACTATTAGAATTTAAAATCATACCACCACCCACTGTAATTCTAAAATGACTTTTCCATACTAAAATTCCCAAATAGATTGAGAATGATCAAAACCACAATGGTTTAAATGATCTAGGAACAATAGCTAGATAAAAATCAAAAAGATTAAGATCAATTAAAACATAGATCAAATCCATCATCATGATAGGGGTTGAATAAGCCTTGTAATTCACCATGTATTGTCTAAAATAAAATGATATTTCATAGGGATGGCCTGGTGTGATTTTGGGGTAAACAATATGGTTTTTTGGAATTTAAAATTGGGGGAATTGAAACTCATACACATGGTTTCCTAAAAAAGGTGCATGGTTTACCAAATCAAGAACCTTAATAGTGTGTCTCTGCATATTGGGTTCACATGTTCTCCTAAGTGACCCATAATTTGAAAAACCATCCACCAACCATGAAACCCCCTCTATTTCGTGGTGCACATTTTGAGGAAGGATGATGCATGGGATGGCCAAACCATGGGCCAACCATGTACCATCACATATCCCTCCAAAATAGGATACATTTTTTCTTCTGGAAAACCAAATGATTTTCCCTTAATGTGTGACGATAGTGTGCAACCCTAACTGCTTCCCAACTCATCAAATTTCAACAAAAACATATCAAATAAAAACCCAAATCAGTTATAATCAAATATAGGGTGTAAGAGTAACTAAAAAATATCAGGAAACATCTTCACAATGGTTGATATATTGAAATCGACCCACCATATTACTACATATCCACTAGTTTTAATCCCAAGCATCTATAAAATTTGTTGGTAAAAAGGATGGGGCACTGATCCCAGATATATTATTACATCTACAATGATTCCTCATATACAAATCCATGTTTTTACATTACTCATACTATTGGAATGTTCATTCCATAAAAAAATTATAATTTTGATGCATAACATGAATCATATTCACCTCAATGGACATATCTGCATCAAAGTCAACATCATTGACACTGATCACATGATAGTGTTTGGGGCGATTCTTCCAAAGTTGTGAAACCATAAAATTAACATTGATATATTTATAGCTATATTTATGTTCTAATTAGTATTCCACTTGATAAATTATTTACACAAACACACATGGTCCCTCAAACATGGGTACTAACATGTGTTTCCATGGAATCCCACAGTGTACCAACTTAGGATAAACCTGAATTAACACATGATCACCCACATTAATCTTAAAAGGTTATTAATTTTAAAAAATACATGAATTATATAGACTATAATCCATATCCATAAAATTTTAAATCTTCATAATCTACTCTGATGTCTACTTCAAGAGGCTCAAACACAACAACTAATACTCACCTCCCACAATACAATATAGAGGTGATCTATATAGACTACATTAATGTTCATCATATTGTTCCATATGAAAAGAATCAAGATAAATTTTTTTTCTTCAAACTAAATGAGTGATAGTTTCTTATCCCATTATTAACCCAATTCAAGATTTCATGCTTGTAACATATCCTCTAGCAACTATTTTTTACATTCTGACTACTCGTCTATCTTTCAGTGGACTGTCATACTCTGAAAAACCTGCATACCAAGAACCTACTATAATCCATTCTAGAGGTGTGATGTGAAATATGAGTCATGGTATAAAACTATTCTCCATGTAACCCTGCGTAGATAAAATATCTATTGAATGTACATCTCCCCCAAATTGATCAATAGTAAAATTCTCCTAGTTTAGAACAAAATGGGAAACTTTGGTCAATATTTTGATAACCAACCATATTACATCATTCATACAAGGCTTCATGAAAAGTCCCAACACTAATACAATGTTTACATTGTCCAATAACAATTCTGAACTTGGAATGTGTTGTAGTAAACCACATTGTCATTAATGCTCGACATTCACCTATTAATATGCGTAAAATCATATGAAAAATCCTACACATTATTTTTCATGTAATACCAACAATAATATTGACATTGTTCATGGTATTTTTTTTTCAAACCATAATGCACCACCCACATTGATGAATAAAAATCACACATCAGATCCTCTCAAATTCTCATAGTCAAAACATCACGATTCTAAACATATATGATCTCATTCTTATCGCGAGTGAAATAAAATTTAGCCTCCCCGGTGTCTAGGATTTACCTCAATGCCAATTACTCCATATCCTTATACTGAATCTCCCTCGTCTAGCCCAAAATACTAGATGCAATTAATACTGGTATGAGATTCATCTACTTCGGGACCTCCTAAACTACACTATGCATATCGGCCAACAATTTCGTCATCTTAAATTAAGAACTAGATTGATGAAAATCATGAGTCTTTTTCTTCCTTCTCAAAGAATCAGCTATGCTATTTTTCTTCTACTGTGTATACATTAGGTCAAAATTAGATGATTTAATATAATAAACCCATATTTTCTGTTGGATATAAAAAAATCACAGCCAAATGATATAATTTTAAATTTTTTGATTAGTATAATAAATGTACATTTCACCAAATAGTTAATAACATAAACACATCATGGAACAAACCAATAATTCTAAGTTGAGATCATGTTTAGGGAAATTTAGTTCATGTGTAATCAACATCTATGAAAAAGACACCAAACAGTATCTCCCAACATTTATATAGATCAAACGTGAATTATTGACTCATATCAAAACATGGTATAGTCCTCACCCATCTTAGGTAATATAAATATTGGTTCATTATTCTATTTTTTATTCAATTACTATATGGAATTCTCATATCTTCTAAACCATTAAAAAGTGATATCCTTTTTATAAAATCTGTAAAGTTGTTCTTCCACAAAGGAAAAGTCATGGATGAACCATCAATAATAACCTTAAATTCCCAAAAAGTATGAGATATCAAAAACATTATTGGTATACTCCCAAGAATCCAATGCCAACACCTTCTCTTGGTAAACATAAACACCTTCCTTTGAGGTGATGTGACCTAGGATATGAAAATTTTAAATCCATAATTGACACTTAGGAAGATCAAGATATTGATAAATATCTCTAGGTATACACATAATGATTTTTGGATGTTGGGAGTGAACTTAATTTTTTTTGGGATTACAACAATATTTCATCCACAAAAAACTAAAAACTAATCTTGTTCTGGGTCATGGATTCAGATCATCAATGTTATAAACACAGTCATAACATTTTATAGCCTGAATGGAGTCTTGATGAACACATATAGGACATACTGTATTCTAAAAGAAGTCGTTTTCATATTAGAATTTGTAACAGTCACCTTATGATACCCAAATAACAATTCGATCATAAAGAAAATACATGATCTTTTCAATTAATCAATGTGATCGTCAATATGTGGATGATGAGTGTAGTTCCACAACGTCTTCTTACTCAAAATCTAGTAATCATCACATAATCTGAATTTCCTTTCATCTATCTTATAAAGGAAGAATAGAGAACCCTAATGTGACATACTGGGAAAGATAAATCCCTTATCCATAAACTCTTCTATTTTATTCTTAATATCTTTAAACTCTATTGTTTAAATTTTTTTATGGTGTAATAGAAATTGGTTCATCCCCTGTCATACGGTTTTTTGAAAAAATAACCCCACCCTTATGTGGAAGTCCTAATATATATATAATAATCACATCACACAACTATTCCACAATGGGTTGAATGGTTTCATTCATTACACCCCATCATATATCAAAAGACTTACAACCTAAATTGTGAGCTCCCATAGTTGCTGATGAATTGGATCTACATGGAATTTCAGGATATCCCACTCTTCTAGGTGAATATTACTATTAAAATTTGAATATGTAATGTTCAATATCATTGGATAAAATTCATCAAGGTCTCAGTACGATATTATCCTTTCCTTACCCAATATCATGTCTATGGTTGATTTTTCAAGTATTTAAATATCCAACAAGAAATGATACTCCCCATCCATGATAGGACACCACACAGAATAATTTATGCCCCTCAATCATACTCATAGAAATATCCCCACTCAAAAACACAATATCTAGAATCCAAATATTCTCAGGATGTGATGATATAAAACAATATGTGGCTCATGTAGAGAATAAAGCATAAGAAAATGTAGAATCTACAAGGATAGATCCCTAAACTGTGGATTTCCCAACCTCTCTATCGATATGTTAATACTAAACTGCATGCCATTGTACTTCCTCTCTTCCCTATTCTATTTCTGAGTCCATTTCTCATCACCACATTGTTGATATGAGAACTATTTCCTAGATAATCAACATGCACTACCTCTACTACAAATTCTGGATGATCTCTAACTACCTAACTGTTATTATGGGTGAAGACCCCCTCCCAAAATTATGAATCTACCTAGAATATCCATATTTACTCATCAATCAATGATTTTGGCTATATTAAAGAAGGGGAACCATCCATTAAAAATTATTACACTCTAATTTTTTTTAAAAAATAAATATGAAAGTGTCCTGAGCTACAACACTAGTGGGTGTATATTTGGTTATTTTTCTATGTAACTTATCATCCTCCTTGGACAGTATGAATTTCATATCATGAGATCCTCTTAACATTTAGACATTTAATCCTCTTGAATTATGTACCTCCAGGTCATCTAGTAGAAACTACATACATTCCACTGGAAGCCTCATTTAGGTTACCATTAGTAATGATATAATGGTTGACCAAATACGAATACTTCTTCAGCCAAAAAAGGATAACATGGGACATAATATCATAAAAAATCCAATCTTCCAATCATTTCACCCTATATTCCTTATCACCTTTCAACACCAGAACAAAGACCTACATATCACCGATGTCATCAACATAGTCCATCTAAATCATTTTCTATTTCGACAACAACATAAACTAATCATCCCTCCCATACCGGAGCTTATGAGGGTAAAAGAGATTAAACAAATCACCTTAAGATCATTCAAATACATTTTATAATTATTTGTATCCTAATTTTTTCTTTTTCACACATGATTTGATGGACCACATGACATATAATATACAATCATTACTCTCTTATTAGAGAAAATTATGTATGATCAATGATTTTTGGGACTAAATGAATCCAGAAATCACTTATCGTAGGTTCATCCTGTCTACTAATGGTTGGAGGGTGTTTAAAAAAGAACACTCATTTAAATTATTACAATATTTAGAAATTCGTCTCTAGTTTTCTTTCCATTAAATGAATTGTGTGAGAAATAATCTCAAGGACCAACTCTATGGCTCTCCATTGAGAACTATCGAGGACATAGGTTCCATGAATGGATGATAATTTACGTCTTTGTACTCATTCAAAACTATCAACAAGAATCATAATGGTTGAATGTCTCCAAAATTTAAAAAAAATCCTAGTATAAATGACAGATAATTAAAAAAATTCATCCTATGGGATTCATAAAAATCCTGAAAAATTCATCCCTCATTCCTCACCTCATGATAAAAACTGAGGAAATAACAATACCCTACAACATCGATCATTAGGGTAAAGTATTATATAGTTTAAACCCTTTCCATTTTAATATTTTTCCATTAGTTACCCATTTATCATGTTTAAATTACCAAATTTATCATCATTTAAAATTTAAAATTTCATATTATTTAACTTTTTATCATAAATTACTCAAACAATGAAAAATGATTCATTTTAAAAACTCTCCCAACCCATTGTTTTCCACTCATGCCAAAAATAAAGCTTAATTTAATAAGGTCGAAGTCCATGTAACAATGATTATATACATACATATTGTTCCATTCCATAATATGATGAAACCTTACCGTAAAAACAACATCACAAAGAAAGTGCATCAGTCAAGGTGAAATAACGTTAAATTTTAACAACAATCATCATGAAAATCATCCTAGATTTGGGTACTTGGGTTTTCACAATATAAAGATCAACTACCTGCATGCATAAACTCCTAAAAAAGGCTTGAATCACCCTATACTCTTATATATAATTCCCAAATAGTGATTCATTTAAAAATAATATACATTTTCCTCTAATGACACATTGTAACATCCAAACCCACGTTTTATTTATTGATGGCCCGAGTAGGCTGGTTACAAGATCTAATGAATACCTTACAATACATTATGGGTTATTGATGACTATTAAGGATCTAATATTTATATAATGGGAGACTATAACCCTTTTTATGAGAAATAATATAGTAGAAATAAATAAATGAAATCCAAATGATAATAAAAAAACAAGAATAATTCTATAAAAAATAAAGAAGAACCTAAATTGATAATCCAAAAATAATAAATCAATATCCAATCAAATGTAGTATATATAAATTACCATTATAAGTGTCATGTTAATAATTTTATCCCATCGAAAAGACAAAGAAAACACCCATGTTGGTCCCAACATCATGTCTTGTTTTCCCATCTATGAGCTTTTACGACTTATCCATCTATCACACTGATTGTTCCCTTATGTAATCACATTGAACTGAATGGTATTTAAGTACCTATTTGGAAAACAAATTATGGTGTCGGTAAAAATTATAAGCTCACCACCACTACCATCTAAAACCATATACATTATATAATATCACAAGAAGTTGTATTATGAATAAATTAAAAATAATACTTTAAATAGTGTTCCCATTAATATTATTCATTAATTAACTATATAAAACCACAAGAACATGATGAAACAAAAAAAATAGAATATACTATTTTTAGTTCCATTGATTGAACTATTAAACAAAGGGATATTTTTTTCATTCCACGGTATGTTTGCATTAATCATTTAATATAAATTTCACAATCATATAATGGGGGAATTATGTTGCAGACTATAACACCATGGGTATTTGGAGTGGCAGTCAATGTCCCCCAACATAGTCATCATTTGAAATACATATATATATATATATATATTGGAACTATAATGGATGTTTGGAACCCTATTGGTATTTGAATTTGCGATCCATTTCCCATAACTCAGTTAAAAATCCACAACTACTGATTCCACATAATCAAACAATATATCTAACATTTCCATAATTCATTATTCAACCTATAAAATATATTCATTTATCATATAATAATAATTTATAAATAATAATTTCAATCATACCAAAACACCCCATGGGGAGCCATCAATTTCAAGAACCCATTAATAAATCAGTTTCATTAATCCATTATTTCCTCAATTTTACAATCCTGTGGTTATCCTATGGATAAATTTAATTAAAAATTTTATTTCGTAATATATAACTCTCAATTTCACAATTACATAAATGAAATTTTAATCAAAACTATGGTAATTTACAATTAGACCACCTACCTAAAAATCATTTATGAGCGTTATCTAATCTAAAATCCTCAAATTGATGTGGAATGATAAAAAATTCAATGACATAGAAGATCTATGACCAATACCATTGATCAAGATATAATGGGTATAGGTCCAATAAATGATGAAAAAAATTCATAAAAATGGAGGAAAATCATTCACCCTTATAAGTAATGAGAGACGAGAGAGAGGGAAAACCAAATAGTGCTGCAATTTATTTCCATGGATGATACAATCTCACAATATGATATTTGATTCAATATGAAAGCGGATTGAGGATCCTTGGAATCATCAAATGGGAATTCAATATCAGAGTAAATTGTTGAGGGCTTTTATGGGGTGATTTGTGTTCAAATCATGGGTGTTACATAATTTAATGTAATAATTTAGGGAACTATAAACCCAATCATATAATTTCATCGGAGGAATCACATGACTTTCAAAACAATGTGCCCTAACCATGAACCTCTACATAGTGAATACATGATTTCTCATTAGTGTTTTACCGTTTGACAAATCAAGTGGTTACTATCTAAATATTTTCTATTGAAGGTAGGAAAATTTATGGTGGGTATTGGTATATTTTGGAAAGACTATGTGCCCCATACTATTCCTCTGAAATGTGCTAGAGTGTTTCCTGGGGAAAACCATATTGTTTTCTATTAATGTGTGTCAACTATACACATCACAAAGGGATTCCAAACATTTATAGTTACATAATAAAAAAACCATAAATAAAAACAAAATGAATGTATAAAAAAAACAAGTCCAACATAGTACAAAAAAAAGATCACGTGGAAACTCTAGAATGTGTGGGATCATACCATGAAAGATAATATTTAAATTTTAGTGATTTTTACTAAGTATTTTAATGTCTTGCACATCTGAAACTAATGTATTTGAAAAATATTGTCTGATTTTTTCCATTTAAGGATGAATTATTAAATTTCTTAAAAACTAACAATAAATGTTTTCATTTTAGTGATGAAATGGGATTAGATGATTCTTTCATATAAATATCTTGGTTTTCTCATTCAATACACAAACGGATTTTCATTTTTGTAGTTCTGACAATCCCATTGGTTAAATGAGAAAATTTTTAATATTGGTTATCATGAAAAAATTATCTTTTTGTATCTATTATCTAATTTTTAAGTGTTTATATGTATACATAATTTTCATGAATTTTGGAGGATGATAATATTTTTAGTTTTTTATTAATGAAATAAATATTAATCATGTGGGAATAATGATTATTTTTTATGAAACATTGTTTTAATCATTGAAAATATTTATTTCATTCATTGAAGATTTTTTAGGATAGTCTCTATGTAATTTTTTAGTGTGAATCATCAGTGATAGTAAAAATTAATATATAAAAAACAATATATAACTCCTTAGAAAATTAATGTGTTTCTAGTAAAATTATTATATATACTAAATTAGTCATATGACGATAATTTTAATGCATATTTTTAGGTTGGTTTGTTGATTTTATCGAGGTAATGGTGTAATCCCATTTCTTGAAACGATCTCAAAAGACATCAATTATAGGAGTGTTAGTGAATGATAAATTAAATTATTGTGCATTATATGAGAGCACAACAATCAAACTATAAACAATTCACATGTTCTATCTCTCTCTCTCTCTATTTATGTATATCATCACATTTCATTTACGTAACCCATGACATTGAAAGGTCAGAGGGAGAATATATTGAAATAGTTATCATCAAAATATAGTAAGGAGACAAAATTAGTGACATAATCGAAAATTAGTTCAAGTGGTGATGTCGAATTATATCATGTTTTAATGTTGGATTGATGTTTCAACCACTTTATAATGAGTTATATATTTATGTTTTGACTTTTTTGGTTTGTTAATGTATAACAACTAAAATATGTGGCCACCTCAACTACAAAATGGTTATGAATTATTTTATTGTAATACCCTATCATGATCTATTATGTTAATATTTATATTTAATTTGGATTTTTTAAATAATATCTCAAAAAATTTTCAACCAGTGAATATTTTTATCACTGTATAAAAAGAATCTTACCTAGCACAAACACTTCAACATTTTTGAAAAAAGAACCACATGTGATTCTATTATAGAAAAATTAAATCAGATATGTTACATAATAACCTTGGGAAATGAAGCTGTATGAATTATTGAGATTAGATTCTTACTAATAAAAATAGAAGGCGTAATATTAAAATATCATAAGTGTACAAGATAAAAGGATATGGGTATAATAAAGAAACATAATAAAATTTATATCCAATACATCATATGTCATAAATAAATACATAAAGAGTAGCATAAAATAATTCATGAAAAAAATAGTATGTCAATAATCCTGATCCATTAGTGTACATAATAGTCTTGAAAACAAACAAAATACACCTCAATATTCCATACATTATAAATATATAATTTTATAGAAACATCCTTTCACAACCCTTTCCATCAGGGAAAATTATTATGAGAAACTAAAATTTACGCATGAATATTTGATTAATGAGTTATAAACTTTTAACCAATTAATTAAAAAGAGATGGATGAGGCACTCAACATTCATCTTTGGTTATGTGTTCCCCTAGAAAATAATTTACTTTTCATTTCATAATGATCACTTGAATTTTTTTTATAAAATTATAAATATAATATCGATCAATTATTAATATTTAATGAATAAATTTAAATAAAAATGATTTTATATCTATTTAAAATGATTTAACAAGTTTAAATAATTAATAATTCTATCAATAATATTATCATGACACCCCAATAGATATTTAATTTTAATCCAATGACATCAGATATCATTATTGGTAAATATTTATCTATCATGGTAATAATGAGTGTAATATTTACAATATAGAGATAAAGGGTATACGGTCATAATACTAATTTCAACAATCAGTAGTTGAATGGAAACTAAGTGATCATCATTCAAACAATTACTTCTAATGTAGGATATTTATAATTAAGATCAACATAAACCAAAGTTAATGTCATTTAAGTTGAATGTATAATAATGAAAAATGGAGTGAAAAATATTTCCTTCATAAGAGTATAAAATTACATAATACATCTATAGATTGAATACTAATAGAAGAATCTATATAACATCATTTATCAATAAAATTTTATGTCAATGCAAAATATTGAAATAAAAAATATTTTTTAATATTTTTTAAATATTAGAATAGTAATAAAAAATAACCATTATGTTTTGAATAAAAAATACAAGATATAATTTCGAAAATTAGCAGGAAAATAATTTCATTTTAAAATAATGAAAATATATAGAGAATTATTTTTATAAATTTATTAATATGGTGTAGTTATTAATTCTCTTGTAAACGTGAAAATGATATAAATGCCACATTTTGATGAAAACAAACTATATGTGAGATTATATAAATTATTTCCAATCATTAAATATATGTTGCAGTACTATAATGTTCAAAATAATTTATTGAATCATATATATCAAAACATAAGAAATTACACAATGAATAAAAATATAAAAAAGGATATTCTCTTGAATAAGACTATGTGTGTGAGGCTTTTTATCATATTTGAAATATTTCATGTAAAAAATGATTCAATGGGAAATTTTTGTTTTTTAGGTATTGTAAATTCAAATTACTAGTAAAATAAGAAAATTAGGTGTTTTAAAATGAGTAAAATATAAAAATATAAATAATCACTAAAAAGTCTTCATTTTAAAATATCATTGGCCAGAAAAACAATTATGGTCATAGTTACAATTTAATTAATACCTATTTCACCATTATAATCTTTGGAATCAATGACCATTTAATAAAACTAAATTATGTGGGTATATAAACCCCATCACTATAATAAAAAAAATTCAAAAAAATTAAATTTTATATAAATAACCCCTTAGTTCAATCCATGGTCAGTTGAAATGTGCACTATCCACCATTATAATAAAATTAACTAGATTAATAGACCATTTTATATCTTTTTTCATTTTTATAACCCTTTATATGTTTTATTTTAAATAATTCTAAAATGTATATTAGTTAGTTAATATCTATATTTGATAACATGTTCATGTAATGTGGACCATTTTCAAATAAGTTGTAATAGAAAAGTTATTGTTCATACCAAAGATCACCTTTCTATGATCATATAATGCATTAGAATTTATTTCAAAAAATTTATTTATAATTTTATAATTTTATTCGATTGTTTTTTGGTAATGACTTATAACGTTTAGTTTGGATATGGGAATGTGTTGATGATTCATAGTGACCATATGGTGTTTTCTTGAATAATGAATTATAAATTTATATTACCATTTACAAAAAAAAATTGAAACTCATTACTTACATATTAATATGATATATTCCTTAGAATTTGATTATTGTATACATATATTATATAAATGTGTTTTATTTCTCATGAAAGTGGTTAAATGAACCAAAACACAAACATACCAAACATAACAGATGATTATGAAGTGATATTGGGGTATTATAATTATATTAGATGTACAATGGTTTTATTAATTATTTAATAGTGTAATACATTATAATTGTAATGAATTATATTAATATAAAAAAACTTTTTTAATGAACGAAGAAATCAAAATTTCCTCTCATGATTATCCTTTGGATGATATAATTTACATATGTTGTTTACAAATTACATTCTTGATAAGTTCCTTAATTCTTCATTTTAGAGACACAGTAATGTCAAAAAAATTATATCTATTCTTGAATTTTATTCTCATCACAATAAATTTATTGGGGGATGAAAATAAAAAGTAAATTCAATCATTCAACAGTGAAAATTTTATATCGCAACTTGTAGATGTTGATTTCGTTTAAAAAAACAAGAATATGAGTAACATAGTATATTATTTTAGAATACCAAATATATCATAAATATTTTTATTAAATATTATATTATTATATTTGGACTATCCCTTTATAGTGTTGATGTAAAATGAAACTAATTTTCTTTTGGAGATGGTTTTCCAAACAATGCTAAAATAACTATTCCAATTTTCTAATATATTAGTGGAATGTGGTCAATAAATATATTATACATTTAATAACTAAATAGTACAAAAATTATACTCATCATATAATTTAATGATTTTATATATTATTTTAGGATGAATAATTTTTCATGATGAAATAGAAATATGAAAGTGGTTTTCATACATTTATATATCACATCATAGACTATCTATTTTGTGATGTGAGGTAATCCTTTAAGGTATAGATTTTATATAGTACAGAAAAACCTTATTAAGTATATGAATTATTAGGAGTGCTATATGAATATTCTAGTATGAATAGGTGGATTTTAATGTGATCATAACTCAAAAGAGTAGTATTTATTAGTGAAAATAAAATCCATTTTTTATATACATGATTATTATTAGAAAAAGAAAGCCAATATATTAGACTGTTGCTAAAAATCATGAAATAATGTATTGTAGAGGGTATAAGATCACGAGATTCAAAGAACATTAATATCCAAACTTGTTTTAAAAATGGTTTTGGAAATTACAATTTAGATAAACACTTTTTAACTGATTTTTTTAAATATATACACCAATTTTTTAGAATTTAACATTTCCTTTATTCCCAAAAATAAAATAACACTAATTTGAAAACTTGTAAGAAATAATTTGAATTTTTAAATCTAGTTTATTTGATTAAATTTATTTAAATTTAATATATAATTTTATCATAATATATTTATAATGTATTAACAACGTTTTTAAAAAAATTATACCTAATTTATGAAATTGTAAAATAGGGGGTTGTAATATAAAAAAAATATTTTTAAATTATAAATCCACTTATAGAATATAAATTAAATATTATAAAAGGATTTCATGAATATAATATTTTTATTTATAAAAAAATAATGAAAATAAAGTTATGTTATTTATAAGATAGTTATTTTAGTAAAATAATATATTAAATTTTTTTAATAACTTTTATAATAAACACTCTAAAAATTAATTTTTGATTTATATTTTTTAAAATAAATTTATAGAATTTATATTATAAAATTGAAATTATAAAATAAAATACAATATAAAAATATCTTCATATGAAAACACATTTTTAAAATAGAATTTTTTTAATTATTTTCTATAAAAACTAAATATTTAATTTATAAATTATTATGTTTTGTGAAATATTAAAATTTTATGATATATTTAATAAAAAATAATAATATAAATCCGTCAATATCTTAAATAACATCCAACACTGATATTTATAATAATTGAGTTATATAAAAAAATATTATTATTAAAATATGATAAAATAGTAATTGAATTAGATGTTATTATTATGATTAATTATATTATAATATATACACATAATGATTCTAATGAGTAAAAATTTATTGATGATTGATTATGAGATATTTATTCCGTTTTTTTGTGAAATCATTTTATGATTAAAAAAATCCATTTTTTCCAAATATGATTTTATTTAATAATTGATTTTTAACTTATAATTATTTTCTATAACATTTATTAATTTTATTTAATTATATAAAAATAGTTTCAAAAATTAAAATATCAAAATTGAAATATGTTGAATTTGTTTTTTACCTTTTTATAATTAATGATTTTGTAGAAATTATAAAAATATCAATTTTTCAATTACTCACATTTATTATCATTAAATAATGTTTCTGTAAAATATATATTTAGTTTATATTTGGTTTTAAAGTGACATATGTTTCATTTTTTTTAGTATGATTTAGTTAATTAAATTTTAATAAAAAATATTACTAATTTCTATATATAATGACTTTTTTGTTTAAAATACCATTCATCTAAAAAATGATTATCATCGTTCTTGAGACATTTCTATTTAAATTGGTTCATATAACATATATAGTTTGATTTATGACAAATGTATAACATATTTGGAATCAAGTGGTCTAAATTTAGTAAATAGGTCCATTTTTATCATGACAACTTCCCACTCCCCCCCCAATGGGTTCCCCTACTGAACATACATTTAGAGATTGGATATAGTGAATGACCAAGTCGAGTAACCAGTTGGACCTAGTTTAGTGACTAGATATATAGGTGTAATTAAAATAACTATATGATGAATTACCCTCAATGATAATATGTTTAATATTAAGATAATATAAATGCATTTGTCAACACCTTCCCAGACATATTGTAAATTCCTCAACTACATTATCATATAGGAAGTGCAATAATTTATTACATTGGAATAAATATAAGACCTTAATACCAAAGGGATAATCAATATAATATTTTTAGGGAATATATTACATACGTAAAACAGACATTTTAATTGAAACTATATAATAAAATTTATGTAATCCGTTGTGAGAACTATCATTCATCTAGCTTGACCATCCCTATCAATCATAATATTGATATTGGAATCCTATTAAAATAAAACATAAGAAAGGGTTGAGCTCTGATTCTCAGTAAAGGCGATGGTAAAATGGAACCCATTATTCATAAATAAAAATAAACAATATACCAGGGTATATAAATGCAACATAACTCATTTTCACATAATCTCTATAATTATAATAAATGATAAATTAAAATAAAATAGGTATATATAATTAATCACATGGAATTCCAATAATTGAATAATCACATGGAATATCCATAATTAATATCATAATAAGTGAATTTATATTCCAAGACATCAAAAAGAAACCATCAATAATTAGTCCAAGACACCAAAAGTAAATGGGTAAGCCCTCGAAAATTTCTGAAATTGTTTGTCTTGTATGAAATACCAATTAATTGAAGGGATATTGAGGTCCCCTCCCGACACTTACTATTTCCAATTCATTCTTCTTAATAATTGAGTGAAACATAATTAAAATAAATATTTATATTAAAAACTTTCATACAAAATGTGAATACTTTAATCAAAAAAATAAATGGTATCCAAATAACAAATCCAATATCAAACTAAATCAGCAATAATTAAGTGAAATATTGTAAACAAAATTTTTTTTTATCAAGTAAAATTAATCAGAATATTTTACATTTGATTTTGTCATAGATAAAAATACTATAATAAAATCATTATTCTTTTGAAGGGCATATATTGTTTACTTTGAATTTATTTATTTAAAAAGTAAATAAACTGTTAATAAAAAAACATTTTTTTAAAAATAAACTCTTATAGAAGAAGCGAAATATTAGAAAAATTATTTGATCAAGGATTTTGAAAAATAATATCCCACTGGATATGTTAAAAACATCTATTCCATCGAAAAAGTTATAAAGTAGCTCATTTGAAAAACAATAACTCAATTTCTTTTAAACAGTTTTATAAAAATTCATACAAGGATAAAGATACATTTACTGTTCATTTAATAATAGAAAAAAAATACATGAAAAATCTTTTTAGAAAACTTATATATGTGTGATAGATTTCCCCAATTGATTCTTATATAGAAAAAACCATGAATAATAAAGAGTTATTGAAATAGACCCTCACCATGAACTTTATATGAGTTTAGCATGTTTTAAACAATAGTATAAGATTTTAATCATTTTATTAATTTATAACAAAACTGTAACCATATTTTTGATATCGTATATGATCTTCATATATCTTTAAGTTTTTAATATTTAGTTATAACCCATGTTTCAGGTGTTATCTACTTTATTTTATTTTACATGACCTCTCATTTATGTAATGATTCATATGAATATGATAAATTTATTTTATATAGGGTTATATTATGTTCATATATATTATATTAAATAATTATATACATCTATAAAATAGTAATTTAATTGTTAACATGGAAAATAGATCACATCATGTCGTGAAGACGGTTGGTCGTACAACCGCATGAGCATCGATATCAATCTGTTAAAGGTAAAAGGGTAAGAAACTAAATAGTATATTACATATAGAAAATTAATATAATGTCATATTTATTTATAATATCAATTATATTCATCATTATACCCTTCAAAATAGAGTGGTCCTAAAAAACAAATGACACCACGTCGTGGTGATGGGTAGTCCTATGTACCTAAGATCAGTGACTTTTTTTTCCATAGGATGAATAAATAGTGAAATATTTTTTTTACCATATTCATAAAAACATATTTGAATATATATTATATTTTAGTTATTAATTTATAATGTAAATAAAATATGAATAATAATTATATGTAGAAATGAACATGAATGAATTCATAAAAATTATAACCACTTCATTGTCAGACTTTCATTAGATATCTTCAAAAGGGATACATGGTTGGTATTTTTGTAAGAACATGATATACAGAAATATTTTTAGTATTTTTGGGGGAGAAATGTGTATGTTTTGGTCAGTATATAAGGGTATAAGTGATCTGATGATGTGAGGGAGGAGGTTCCCATTTATAATTTATGCGTGGGTCACTTTTGGAAACTGCTAAAATATTCTATTAAAATAATTTAAATTAATACTAAAAATGCCTTTAATGTGATTTATTTTGAATATATGATGATTACGGGTCAAAATAAACTCATGATGTAAATTTTGGGAATGTTTAGACTACATTATAAAACATTTCATTTCGTTTGAACCATTATTTAATCCCTTTAACTCTTAATATAACAACATGTATTTTTAAACATTGAATTTCATTATATTTAACATAAAAACTAAAAATAAACATAAATGGATAATTTATTACATATTTAACATCACCATTATCCTTTAGTGTAATTTTAGTTTTTTTGAATTATATATAATTAAACAAACTCTTATTTATTTTAAAATAACAATAATGAAATTTTCTTTCTATTCCTTACATTGACTATTACAAATATCAATAAAAATTTATATCACATAAAAAACATATAAAATATCCCAAACATGTATGATATATCTAAAAAAGTCATGTATGACATTATTATATCATATTATATTTATTTTAAAAATTATAATGTCAATTATTTAATATTTCCATAAATTAAATAATTATTTCATCATTATTATAAAATCCATTATGGAAATTATTTATTGCTTAAAAAATAAAAAAACGATAAAAAACAATATATATTTTTTATATTTAAAATTAAAATTAAAATTTTATTATTTCTTCTTTATATGAATATATTAAAAATTACATAGTTATTAAACACATGAATACGACATATTTATATTTTCTTTAAATAAAATATAATAAATGTAATACTCTAATAAAATTCCATAAAAAATTTATAACATATTTCAAATTGTATATTTTGTATACCCTAACCCATCCAATGTAATTTTGAAAGGTTTTAGGGAAATTATATAATATTTAAAATATTATTTTTTCCTTTAATTACTCGATTTACCTTTAGCTGTGTAAAAAAACCAAAGTTACTAATAATAATGTCCAAAAATAAAATAAAGATATATACAAAATTTGGACCCAAATATTCCAAATCTTGAAACTAATTTTCAAAATTGAAAGTAGACAATTTGAAGTAATTTATTTAAAATCAATCTCATTGACGGAAATATAAATTGTTTTTTAAAATGAAAATATTCAAATGATTGAACTATTTTTATATACTAATTCAATATGAAATTGATTCCAAAAAATAAATTGTATTAATAGAAATAAAATAATATTATTAAACTCTAAATCCAATTAATTTTTTTAAACAATAAAAATTATTTTGATAGAAAATTTTTTTATTTTAAAATTCAATATTCTATTAGTATTTAGAAAAACCAGAAACCTATGATAAAAATACCAAAAAATATCCAATGTAATGTTTTATATTACTATTTAAATATAGAATTATAATTTGTCAAATATAATTTACAAAATTATCTAAAACTATATTAAAAACAACTGATCCATCAAAAGGTGGTGAAACATATTTTTGAAATGTACACCAATTTAATATGTAAAGCTGAAATCATTCTTATCTTATTCTTATATAATACATTATGAGGCATTTTTAGAATTATTCATACAATGGTTAATACTATTTATTCCAACCATTTAATATCATTGTTTTAAAAATCAAAATATCACAATGCATTCGAACTCAATGTTGTGTGTGTCACAATTTATTAAATTTAATTAACAAAATGTACCATAAAATATTCGTGCGTTAAATTATCATATACTAAAATAAATTATCTCATTTCATATATAAATTTGAATTCAAAAAACAATGGTTGATACTTGAATATTCTATTGTGGGAAAACCATATCCAATATAGGGTTAATAAAACTTCCCCTTAATAAGAGAGATATGGAAATGTAGAGAATACCACAGACCATGTTTTTTGAATATGTGAACATTAATGAAAAATGAGAACATAGAAATGGAAGAGAAATATAGCTATCATGTTTTTATGTATAGTGATACGGAACACAATTATAAAAATTATAACTTTCAAAAAAACACAATTCTTTTGATATGTTAAGAAACAAAGGATTTTTCTAAATGAAAAGTAAATAAATAAGGATTCTTCCAAAAATATTTTTTCCTAGAGTTTAGTGGAATAATTTAATATTTAAATAAGAACTAACATGATATAATTATATTTCATAATCTTAATATCACTAATTTTTCAATATTTTATCTAATTTCATTTCATCCCTTATACTTGGAAGTCATTGTTTAAAATGAATTATCATGCCTGAAGGACGTTTATAAATAATTTTATCCAGGGGCCATAACATCATATTTTATATTTATATTGAAACAAAAATGTTTATATTATTATATTAAATATGATAAATCATAATTTGACATCAAAAAATAATATCCAAAGTTCACCTTTATCCATTACAAACGCAGTTAGTTTTAAAATATGTCCAAAATATAGCAGTCCAAACACAAAAACCAAAAATAAATTACATATATGGACACTAAAGTTCCAAATTTAATATAACATTAAATATCTTCATAAATAATGTATCTATTAATATAATATAAAAAATATATGAATACATTTATAACCATATAAACCAAATGAAAACATGCATGCTTCCAAATTCATAAATAAGAGATATTGTTGTATAATCTTTATATATATGATGTATCTTATTAAAAGAATATCATAACATAATTATTTATTCCAAAAATAAAATATAATAAATATTCCATTTTGACTATTGAAATATCATAAGTTTGACATAGATAATTTGTTAGCTATACTTCTTTGATGTATGAGACATTCATTTGTTTAGTGTCCTATCTTGTCAGAGTTGAGATATTTCACTTTTATATCTTCTTTCTATTCCGTAAAATCTCTATCCAAGAGATATTTATATCCAAACATGTAACAAACTACCAATCAATTCAGACATGTATCATTTTGTTTATTCCCAAAATTTTCACAAGAGGGGAAATATTTCATTCTATTTTCCCTTTATCAATTTTGTTCTCCATTAATCGATTATTAACATAATTTCAATTAATGTTATAAGATATAGATAATTCGATCTATTTACTAATATTTTGTGTGTATATATCATTACAAGAAGGGAAATATTGGGTGATTTGTGACTCATATTTTTTTTAACATGATGAAAAATCATAAATCCTACATTGTTGTTTACGAATGTGATACACAACAGAACATTATAATCATGTAATGTTGGAATCACACATAGAAACATTCGCATCCTCATTTTGTCTAAGACACAACATTTTCCTCTCAATTAAACATAACATTCAACATAGGATGTTGACATAGATGAAAATACTCTAATAAAATCATTGGACTTTTTAGATAAAGAACCTTTTTACATTGAAATAATTTATTTCAAAATAAATGAAACTATAAATGAGAAAAAATTATTTGAAATTATCCTTGAAAAAATTAAAATGACACGTAAATCATTAAGTCATTCTGACTATTTAAAAATCCTCTCAAACCGGATAAGTCAATAAAATCCTTAGGTCACAAATGTCATAAGTACCTCTTTTGAAAAAATTAAAAAAAATATTTCATTCAAATCATTTTATAAATATTCAACCATGTGTAAAAATATATTAAAAATTCATAGGATAATTGTAAAAATATTTTTGAAAACATTTTCTAGAAACCATGGATATGGAAGAAAAATTTTCCCTACTAGAGATATAAACATAAATAAACTGAAAAATGAGATTTAGAAATAAAATATTACCTTAAACATTAATTTTTTTGATAATTATACAACATAATGTGTTATGTTTCAAATAATTTTATTATTTAATAAGATAAAAATATCCATATTTATGATATTGTATTTGATCTTCTTATATTATTCTATTAATAATATTTCATTGTAACCCTTGTTTTAACACTTATTGTTAAATGTTATTATACATGTCATATCAGGTACGTCTTGGTTCATATGAATATTATATATGTATTTAATATCCAAAAATATATTATGTTCATAGATATTATATTTAATCATTATATTTGTTTTAATTATTATGAGAAGTTTAACCTGAAAATTAATCACATCATGTAAAGGGGATGGTAGGCCATACACACGAATTAACGAAAATATGATTCCCCTAATGGTAAAAGTGTAAGTAATTTTAGTATATACATATAAAAAATTAATAGTATTTCATATTTCTTATTTATATACCTTATATAAGTCATTATACTCATATAATTAATGTGGTGATGAAAAACAAATTACAACACAACATGGATATAGTATAGGGTACGTACACACACATAGTGACATAAATTTTAATATGATAAAAGAAATGAAGAATATTGTTTCATTAAAAAAATAAAAATACCTCATAATATATATTATATTTGTTTTAGTACTTTATAATTTATAAAAAACACATGAAGAAGAAATATATGAAGAAATAAAATTGAAATAATTAGTAAAAATGATTACCTATTATTTAGGGGAAATCCCCAAGGATTATTCTTAATTGATCAAGGGATGTTATTTTGTAATACCATTATCTCAATAACAAGTCTATGATTTTTTAGGAAAATATTTTTTGGTTTGGTCGATTATAAGTCTTAATGTTGGATGATAAAGTGAGGGAGGATGTTCCCTTTTATAATTGAGGTGAGGTTCACTTTTGGAAACTCCCTAAATATTTAACTAATATAAATAAATTTCTAAATTAAAATGAATTCAATTAATGTTATTTAAAATAATATATTGAAATGGGTTTAAATAATCTCAAACAATATGTTTTTGAATAGTTTATGTCATATTAATTCATATATCTTTTGGTTATAACACTTCCATTTAACTATGACACTAAAAATAAGTATCTTTACACATTGATGGTTAATATATTTGCTATATAATGACAAAATAACCATAAATGGAAAATGGATAAAGTATTTAACATCATTCCAAAATGTGGTAAATTTTTTAGATTTTTATGTATTTTATATCATTGAATAATATGTTTTTTATTTTAAAATTTCATTAATAAAAATTTTGTTAATATTCATTACATTAACTTTTAATAAAAAATCAAACAATATTTAATTGTACAAACAATTATAAAATAGAAATTTTATGTAAATTTTATCTATAAAATTCAGTTATGACATTATATATTTGAAATTATATTTATGTATATAATTTAATATCTTTGATATGGTATTTTAATTAATTAAATGACTAACACATCATAATTATATAATAATTTATGTTAATTAATAATTTCTTATTAATTAATAGTAATTTATATTATTAAATATAAATTTTTAGTATTTTAATAAATATTTATGGTCTAATTTATCATGCACATAACCCTATATTAAAAATAATAAAATTATTATAAATATAAATATGAAATCATTAAGTTTTATTTGTATAAAATATAATAAATGTCAAACTTCTATTCCAGTGACTTACAAAGGGTAAAATATCCAAAAATACTGCTTTTTGAAAATACCCTATCATAATATGAAATTTTCACAAGTTTCAGAATTATTTTATTATATTTATAATATTATTTGTTCCCCAAATTACTCAATTTACTTTTAAAATTTTAAAAAATTAATAATGTTACTATTCCTATAAAAATGAAATGTATTTACATAATATGGACCCACTTATTCCAAATGTGTATTCCATTATTCAAAACTAACAGAAAATAATTTGTTGTAATTAATTTAAATTTAATCCTATTAATAGAACCAGAAAACATGTATGTAAAGTGAAAACATTCAAAATATTGAAAATTTTATAACAATATTGAAATTTAAATATTTTATAATGAACTAATTTGTATAAAATAAAATAAAATAAATTTTATTTTACTCTAAAACCAATTAAAAATATAGTTTATAAAAAAATTATTTGTATGAAATTGTAATTTTCAATTAAAATTCACTGATTATTATTATTCATCAAAACATGAATCATATCATCAAAATACCAAAAAATCATCCAACTAAAATTTCTTATTTATCATTTAAAGAAGACATTTGTATTTTCAAATAAAATTTATTAATTTTTTCAAAACTATATTTAATACATGTGCTCGATAAAAAGGTGGTGGAATTTCCTTTATTAAAATATATTCCTATAATATGTAAAATGAAATTAATTATAATATTATTCATAAAAAATATTATGGATTAATTTTCAAAACATTTTATTCATAATTTGGTTAATACTATTCATTTCTCCCATGTTAACGACTAGGTTATAACTGTCAGAAGATCGTGGTGAATTTGAACTCATTGTTGCATGGAACACAATCTCATAATTTCATTTACTAAAACTCACCATAAAATATTGGGGGGATACATATATAAATAATACCAATAATTTACATAAATTATCATACAATAATAAATTAATTTCATTCAAAACTACTAGTACCAAAAGATAAAGATTGAAGTGACTAACAAGCAGAAACAACTCATGCAAATCAACGAGAAAGTAAAATGTAGACTGATGAAAAATATTCTCTTGAAGAACTGAAAATGATTTATATATAAGCAGGATGAACATAAAATTATAATCAGTAGCATCCTCTCTAAATCCTCTAGTAAAAATGTAAAGAATATGTGATAATGAAAATTGAACTACAATGAAACAAACTCATCACATAAATAGGTACACTATGTTATAATCCACTAAATGTATAATATTCATCATTTATCTCATACATTATATAAAAAAATATATCAATGAAACTTCAACGGTACCCTATTCCCACTTCAAATTAGTTTTCCACACTATCAAAACATGACACATCATAAACCATTTAGATCCACAATAATCGATCACAAAGAAACATGTGGATTGTATCACAACAAGATTCTTGATCATAAAATCATAACATAATCCAATATCATATCTATATATATTAACCATGTAGTTTTCAGGGTTGACCATTTTTAATATGCGGTGTATCATACATGACGTACTGAACACTAATCCACCACAAACCATGCACCATGTATCGAACATCAAGACATAACATCATACACATGTCAATCATATAATGATACTTTGGAAACTATATTTGTTAATAGATATGTGTGTAATAACCACCAAATATCATTTCCTTTTACTAGAATATATAGTAAACTAACTGACATTCATACTAATACAATTATATTCCAATATAAGAGGGTTAGGTGAGATGGGGTAGTCATACATCCATCCTCATGTCAAGATATTTGGTAAAATACCGACTTCATTTCCACAGGGTGACAGTCTCCCTAACTGACATTGGTTAGGTAGCATATGAAAAAACATAATATATAAGATATTATGTAGCTCACATACACACTATATGAATAAATAGTCATAATATCAACTACATTAATCATCTCTTAGACAACCACCATCGACTTTTATAGACTAGGTAAACTATATGAACACAATCATTTCATGATCCATATTAAATATTTATTCCATATTTTTTTCCAAAAAATTGCATTATTAAAATTAATTAATTGTCCATTAATAAAAAACATACATTATTATTAATTTAATTACATTAACCATCAATGTAATATCCATCCACTCTTGGAATATTCTAAACAGAGTTCATAGTTTCTCAAGATCATCATATTTTTAAAATTTTAATTACATCAACCCAAAACCCATGGTTTATAAATTATATATTCATTATTATAAAATATCCAAAATACAAGAACTATATGAAAAAAATCCTAAACTACCACCTAAAAAAACCTAACCTATAAGAACATCTTTTATTATGTAGTTGTGAAATTAATTTAGATAAAAAAAATGATACCTGATTATCATATATTTAATAAATTACATCGAAGAAATTATCTATCTATATCAAATCAATTTATATTACCCCATTCATCACATTTGTTCATATTTTGTGTCATCCGTCATACCCACATGAATCAAAAGATTCATCACTCTATCAAAAGAATAAAAACTTTCCATTTAATCTCAGAATCACCACAACATGACACATTATCCAACCTAGTCTCATAATAGATCTCATAGTTATTCTTAAATCCATATTAAACTACAAGTCTTGTAACAACAGGTTCAATAGGTTGATCTATTCCCTAAAACATTTCATTCAATTTTATGAAAGAAACAACTCCCATGGATTCAAACAAAATGAAATCATCATTATAAGGAAAAATAAAACACATGACCCATACATTTTTTATCAAGAAACTATTTTTTAATCCTTCTCGAATTAAACCATTCTCTTTTAATAGGTTGAAACATTGGGAAAACTAAGCCTTAAATATATAATATGCAATCAATATTTAATCATTCTATAGTGATTAATTATTTTTTCAACACAAATAAAGTAGTTATATTAATAGTAAAACCAAAATTCATTTCAATATTCCTAGAATGAATTATAATTCATCACAATATTTTACAATTACATTATCTTGAATGAAAATATTTTCTTGAGCTTGAACATTGAATTAGTTTGACGTTCATCCGGACTATAACAAATAAAAGTTTCATTATGAAATAAGTCATGTTTACTATTTTGAAAAATAAAAACATACTTCAAGATTTACCATATTAACCAAATATCATTATATTAAACATGAAAATCAATTTCACTTTAAGACATACTAAAAATAGTATAATATGTATCACACTGTATATAAATTCAATATCGAAACAATTGTAACTGTAGAAATCAACATGTCATCACTATAAACTATTCATTATTAATAGTATCTAATAACTATTATTAAACATTCATCATTATATAATATTAAATACCCTGATAAATTTACAATTCCACCTTGTGAACAAAATAGTTAGTGAATCCTCTTCCAAAAAACTGTAAATATTCTTCAAATAAGGACATAACGATGTCGAAGATCATTGATAACCTCTATAATGAATAAAATGCAATCAACCCTAGACCTAATTCCTCAAACCCAATAGAAAAATCAATTTATACCTCATTGGAATAACATAGATCAAGCACCATTGCATTTAAAAAAAGAAAAAAATAAAGAAGCAACCATGAAGAGAGATACCACTTGAGGGAAGAGTTAGAACACTCCTTAGACCACCAATGATTAACCCATAGTTTTTGGGGATACAACACAAATTGAAAGGGGGTTTAAATCCTTATAATAACACTCTAGGTCCAATTTCATTAAGATAGAAAATATGAAGGATGATAGGGTTTAGGGGTATTGAATATTTCTAGGAAACCAAAATAATTAAATGACACGACACAACCCCATGGACTGTGCCAGATCTCACCCAATCAATGTGTATTATATAGAGTAACCTTAGGAGCCATGGAATTTCAACCCTTGTTTAATATAAATTCTAGGAATCTTGGATGTATCATATAACTTTGGTTATAGTGGTTTCTGTGAAGACATAATAACCACCCTACAAGACACCCTATTCCAAAGAATGTACCACATCATAATTCTCATCTAATAGCACAGTTGTCTTCCAAATTTTCAATATTCTTAAAACACCTCCTAAAATTTATTTACCACTTTTGAGGTCAACAGTTATGTGTCCACCATCACCATGATGAAAAAAATACCACTATTCTGCATCAATTCCATATTTGTCTATAGTTCTAAAACAATAACCTAAATCCCTATAAACAAACTAAAAACCTTTTTTTAATGATACAAACATTAAAAAATTGAATTTTATTTGTCTTCTATGTTCTGCGTCCATAAAATAGATATCTCTAAAAACATTCTAATACTTGAAAATCTAATACTAAACCCAAAGACAATTAAGAAAAAAAGGTTTTCTAAATGACCACCCTATAAGATACCTCCCATCTATATTGCAACCCCAATTCCTTAACACTCTCACTTTGAAGAATGCATAAAAAATGATAACTCATTAACACTCTCTTGTTGGGGCTACCTCTCATATTATTTTAATGATAAAAAATGAATAAATTTGAAACCATCTCATATCCCAAAAGGGTTTATAACTAACAAGGATGTTTCCACTATCAAAGAGATAATCATCAAACAATTTAAGGTAACGAGATTGTATATATGACTTGAATTCCCATACACTCTCCTCCACACAATTGTTCTTACACAAAACATGAACCAATGTAATTTTATTCCAATAAAACACCATATCATAGGAATTGTGGATCTCTATAGGACACTCCTCGATGGTCACATCATCATCAACATAGATCTCAAAAAAATTGATTTTAGTGTATTCATAAAGAAAAAAGTAATGTTGTGATACAAGAAAATAATATGTATCTAAAACATCAATGGAGGAAGTTTAATTTGATACACCACATTTCAAAAACATTCTAACGCCTTAGAATATCAAATGAATATAGAGAAGGTTTACCCCCATGACCAAAATGTCACATCCCATGATGAGGAGTCGCCATCATGAACATGTGATCCCTATTATTGAACTCCATATTCCTCTTATAACGTAGGGTATATGATTTTTAAGGATCATGTTTTGAAATAATACTGTTCTAAATTACAGAACTATCTAAATTTTATTATATCATAGTTCTATCTCATTAACATCTACCTCTTCAAGAATGGTCCAACATAATGGAGAATATAATAGTAAGATGTAAAATCTATAAATGGGGTAAGAACAATGGATGAATGAAAACAATTATTTTAATAAAACCTCACTTGTAGATCCATTATCCATAAACTGTCAAAATATAGTACATATGTCTGAAACATGACATCATGATTATGGATATTCCACTCCATCTAACCATTAGTCTACATTTGTACAGAATTGTTAATAAATAATTGAAATCCAAAATCTTTTTGGAGACTTCTCCTTGATATAGAGGTAAAATTAGAATCTTTAGAAGAGCTGATTTTCTATAGAAATCAATGGAGTCAATCCACTTATTCAAGATAATTCCATGAATAATCATCCACTAATCCTAACTCCAATATCTATAAAAAGTTAGATGATTTCATAAGATGATCAAATATATCTCATATATCATTGATACCTACATATTCTCTAGATAGGTAGGTGATAAATTCCATTAAGATGTCCTCCCACATCCACTAGAGAACATCAAATAGTGTATCAATCAATCCATAACCAGGTACTCATCCTTCACCATTAGGAAGTCAATACATTGACAGAAAAATTAAGAAATTACACACTTCAATCCGAAAAACCAAAACAATCCTCTTAATGCTTTATACATTATTTTCTCATAGGTATGTATAACTAATTGGGATCAATACAAATCATGAAGAACCATATCATGCATCACTAATGGGATTAGAGAACTACACTAGAACACACACTAGTGCATCACATTATCAAAATATCTATTAGGGGCATCAAAAAGGAAACTATTTCTCTCAATTCATCCACCTTAAAATCACCCAGTGAAGACTCTTCCACCAGATTTAGTAAATATGTCTTCACTATAATTTTGGAAGGATATCATTTTCCTCCAACAAAAAACTTATATAGTTGTATCACTAGTATTTATTCCATCACTCTCTAGGATTCTCCATATTCATCCATTTTACAACTACATGGATTCATTATTAGAGAATCACCTACACCATTACATGTTCCATGTGATTAATAAATCAGGATGTTTAAATCTATAAATACTTCCTTCCAACATCATTGAAACATGTTTATTTTTCATTAATATGTGACATAAATTTAGATTTTTTATAGGTAGTAACAATGAAATCATCCCCGATGAAATAACTTCAACCCCATATCATGGAAATACATATTCTTATAACTAAAGGTCATGGGTGGAATAGATGTGCCTAAGATGATGTAACATTACAAAACCAAAAGATAAAATTGAACATTTATATTTCAAAACCCATTCTGCACAAAAAAATGTGTTATTTAATTCAGCAAAAGGTACTCCTTATGACAGAAAAAATTTAGAATGGATACATGGGAAACATCTTATTCATGTTATCAGAATATCCATGACACAATTAACACCACGAGAATTCCATATCCTTCTATTTCAATACTATTAGAGGAGTCACAACCAATGCTAAAACTATTACAAACCTATTTAAATATCATTTAAGGACAAGGGAACTACAAGTGAATTATAATTTCTTATGGGATTCCCAAGATAAAACTACTTAAATTTTGAAATGGGTAAAAAATTCTCCAAACAGGGTTACCACATTACCCCTGAAAAAGTCTTGAAAACCCTAAAAATCAGTCATTGACAACATTTGAAATAGATGATGATGATTATGTAATCAATAAATATCATGGAGATTCAATACATAGTTCTCCCCATACTTGGATTACACTGTGATGTCATTGAGGAAAACCACCACAAAAATTTCATTAAACTATCTAAACATTGAATTCATTGAACCCATGAACATCTATGATAACTCATCACATAGAACATAATAAAAAAATATTTCCCATGATGGAAATAGAATGTAGTCTTATGAATATCCAAGTCCTTCAGCAACATTTTATGATAACCTAATTATATATTAACCATAAAAAACTAAATGTGCACATTTATTTTATGTAATTAATCATTAATACATTGTATAGGATTATAGTTCTTCATTTTACCTTTGTTTAAGTGGTGATAATCAATATTGAGTCATAAAATTTCATCATCCTTCTTCACAAAAAAACTACCGCACCATTATGTGAATAAAATTCCACAATAAAACCCCAATGTAATAAAAATTTGACCAATACATTTATATCTCCAAACTCAAAATCCTCTATATTATATGGAGGGATCAATATATGATACATTCCCAAATGTTTCCCATTCTCGATATCGACATCTAATTGAGGAGGTAACTGAACAACATTCTCTTGAAATATATCACATAACACTTATACTACACTGGGAAACACGAACTACTGAAACTACGATGAAATCATCATATTCTCATCCATTATGTATAAATAGAGTATAATATTCCTCTTACCCATACAAGGGTCTCACGGACCAAAAACACTATTGGATCCCCATAAGTATCTCAGAACACAACCTATGTCTAGAAAAATAAATGTTTTTACAACAATTAGAAAAATCCATGTTGAGGATGATATTATATTACTATGTATATACTCATAGGATGGCTTGTTAAGAGAATTAATTCCCCAAAACAATTTCACAGTGTCTACATATATCAAATAATTTGGAATCATCTCTAACAGATGTCCCTAAGAGATTCTCATCCATATGTGTCAATGAATATATAGGTGTACTGATATGAATGAGTGAGTTACTCATATATCAAAAAAATCATGCACTCATGTATAAAAATTAAAATGGTACCTTGAAAGGCATATAGTTTCCCTATGATAGATAAAATAATGCATGAAGGTACCTATAACCTGGATCCCAACCTCTCTAGCACAGTTAATGAATATGTCCCTGACTGTGCTCCAATTGTTGAAGATTTATATTGTTTCTTGGATATATTATGAATTCCTTATGTTTTCCCTATTTTTATGTGACTAGAACACCTTTTATATACTTTCCTTGGATGAAAATATCATAATGGTGTTATAAAAATCAGAACACCTTACAAATGCTGAATACTTTAAAAAATTTATCACTCTCACCACTGATAACATTGTCCTATATAAGATACCAAAATGTCAAGTCCCTTTTAATAGTTATTAATTCAACAAACACTAGTGATTTGAGATTTTGAGGGATGAGGCTTACATATCAATGAATTATAGCTATTATTTCAGTAGAAACTAGAAATCCCAGAACAAATATCTTATTTAAAAGGGAATGACATGACACCATTACCATTATGATCCATTTTTATTATGTGTCCTTTCAATAAACTCTTCTTTCAATTATACAAGAATATATGTCTTCCAAGTAAATGGAGTGACATATTTATAAATATATAAAAGCAATCAATCTAAAACAAATACACCATCACAGCCTCTCATGTAGAAACACGTGGGAATCATAACACAGAAGAGTACCAAAATGGATTCCAAGCTCTCAAATGTTGGAACTCGCCTATCGATGTGTAAGAATATCTCAAAGACTGGATACTTTTAGTTTATGGAAAAAACGTATGTTTCATAAAATTTCTCAAAAAAATCTCCATTGATGATGATGACACCTTCTAATCCCCAAGAAAAAAGATATTCATCATACCAACTATCCTAGACATCATCATCATAGAAAAAAACAACATTTCACATTCCAAGAACTGTTTGAAATGAATTCTATGTTAACCTCGTGATCTATTATCTTGTGAAAATAAAGAAATAGATAACCCATTCAAAAATTGTCATCTTATATTAAACTGCTAGAGTATCTATATCTAATTATTAAAATATTATACCTCTAATCTACAATGATATAAATAACCATTTATTTAGACATCTACAATAGAATACTGATAAATACATTGACCTGGATCCATGACGTTAGGGTGAAAAAATGTTTTGATATCCTCAACTAGGAAAATTAAATTCAAAAAAAATTATTCAATTATTTTATTAGCATATATAATATTTAATCATATCTCATGGTCTTTCCATTGCATAAAATGGTAAAAAGAAGAATAATGCATGATTATTTACTACCTTTATACACCAAAACCAGTGCAACATCATTTTGTGTGATTAGTGAATGTAATATTTCTAACATCATATCACAGGGTGAAAAAAAAACACATGTATAAACAAATATATAATGTTTATATCATTTAATTATTTTAGCTTGAAAGATTTCCCTACCATCCCCAGAAACCACATTAGTGCCTAAACCAGAAATCTATCATGTACCTCAAAACTAATACTTCCATACCACTACATCATGTCCCCTACCACAATGAGTACATATACTACTCTAAAAAATAGGTAGTGAATATTTTGACAACATAGGTCACCCCTCTAGTTGGTCCTGGGTTTGATACTAGAACTATTCGTATAATAAACATACGCGGGTGAGGAATTACAATATATGAAAACGTACGGTAGATATTGATAATATTTCATACAAATAAAAACATGGTATTTCATGCAAAAATTATTCAATTTTCATACGTTAAATTTCATAATGTACTAAAATAACTGATAGAAAAAATAAAATTACCGAAACGGTTAAGAGAACAATGAATATGAATTCCAACTAGCAACTAATGAACAATGGTCTAGTAATATACAACCTGATCTATAATATACTTGTACTGATCTAAAATATTATTTGTATAAAATCTTATAATAATAGTAAATATAGTTGGATCCTATTTATAGCCACTTTTAAAAATGATAATTAAGTAATTATAAAGTACATTAGAAATAATAAAAACTAACACCCACCATAAATAGGTATAATATGTTATCATCCTCACCACAACTAACTATCACCATGTATAACATATACCATATAATAAATTATATAAATGAAACATCAAGGGAACACTAGTTGAACTTCCACAATATATTTCCTCTCTTCCCTAACCATACATGTCCATGGATAACTATTTTCAAAAGTAGAGAGCCTGAAGTCATCTAGGATGGACATCACAACTTGCACCTTATAAATCATCTCATCACATCATACCACATCGCATATCCATATATTAATCAAGTATATTTTGGGATTCACCACATCATATTTTTTGTATATGATATATCTTTTATTATACCTTATTCCATCACATCCCATACAATTAGTAAAGATCCTCAAGGCATTACATCTTATACAATTCAAACAAAGAACAATCCTTTGGATACTATATACCTATATACATGTGTGTGAAAGAAAAAAATACATAAAAACCCATTACAAAAATACATGGTAACCTAAAAATAATATTTATAAGTACAAGTAAATTCGTTGAGAAGTGGGTGGAAAAATAGGGGATAATATGCCATTTATCTTCCCATAAGGATGTTGGGGAAAACACCCTCCCAAATTCCACTAGGAATAAATATCCCAAACGTATATGGGACGTGTAGAGTAAAAAATTATTAAATATATAATATAAAATATTTGTCAATAACACGATATGTGTATAACCTAGTCATTTTCTCAACATAAGGGGACTGTATATCCAATTTTAAAATAAGACTTTTATATTATAAATTAATTTATTTTTTTATAAAAGATTTCACATTACAATAAATAATTTATAATACATTAAGTAACCAAACTAATTATTCTATATTACACTACATTAATTCTTAGAGTAATGTATTTCCCCTTCGTGTATATTCCAAACCAAGTCATCATTTCTCAAGATCAACATCGTTTCATAATTATCTTTTCATTGACAACAAAACCACGAGATAAAGATTATTTATTCACTATTAGAATCATTATATAATATAGGTAATATCAGAAAACAATCCTAAGCTACCATAAAGAATAAAATTTTATTCTAGAACAACCATCTTTTTATTATATTGGGGCATATAAAATAGATAAAATAATAAAACATCCCATCATGCAGTAACCATATTTATTTCAACAGACCACCTAGATTTATTATTTCATCCAATAATCACAACATCAACCCAATATAACATCTACATGGTCCTTCCCAACACACACATTCATATACTGATTCATATTTCTAGCATAGGTTCCAAATGATACTATATCATCTAGCCTTTGTACTACATATCACATCTTCCATCATAGGATAATTCATCCCATTCTTAAAAAAAATCATATTGAAGCACATATCCATAGAACATCTTATGGGATAAAGAAAAATGATATTAAATAGGTCCATCTATTCCTTAAAATGGGGCATCTAAAAATCACAGTAAAATAATCAACCATATCTCAAAACAAAATGAACATGACCATATTAAACAAATAGGAAACATAGGCCCCATAAATTATCTTTATCAAACAACATGTTATTATTCCTTCTTGAATGAACCAATTCTTTCTTCATTGATTCTGACTATAGTAAACCAAAAGAATCGTGATATAAAACCCTCTCAATTGTTAACTATTGCCTCATTATTAATTCAGATTTCAAAAAACCTTGGAATGTAACAATATCATTTACATACATTTTTATTTTATCATTCTCAACAAGTATTATCATCATTAAAATTATTCATACATTTATTTCATCCTACAATAACACATTTAGTTAATACGTTCATCAGATAAATTTTATTATGATTAAATTATAATAATCACTGAATTCGATACTACTTGCCTCTTATTTAATTTATAATCAAAATAATTAATGAATTCAAACATTAATTTATTTTATAGTTTCTATCAGTATCAAAATTATAATCTATAACACCATATTAATTTCTAACATGAATAACAAATATACAACATTATCATGAAAATTAAGAGGAAAACTGCTATCACGGTTGAAAGAAACCTCTTGTGATTAGAAAAAAAAATCATTAATAACCACATTCCATTAACATTTGGGTATTTATATTTTCATATAGAGGGATAAATAATTATATAAATATAATATTATTTAAATAAATAAGTTTATAATTTATTCCCCTTGTTCGAATGGGATCATGTTCTTCTCAAGAGAATAGACCAACATCACATATATTTGATCAACTCTCCCATGAGGAAACATCAATATACCAATGATAATGTTATAGAACCCCATAAATATAATTTAATTAAAAAATAATAGAATATTTGATATAAATAACCATATAATGGAGTAAAGATCTGAGAGGAAAATGAATTCCAGTGCAGAGAATCTTGTAGAAGAACTATGTAGAACTCACCTTGGATCACCACTGATCGATCCCTATGATCTTTGGATCAATAAATATTTGAAGGGTATTTAAATATATTCAAAAACATATCTACATACATTTCTATTTGATAGATAAATTCGAGCATAATTCTTCTTTTAGTTGTCTTAGGTTATTATATACATCTTGAATCATTAAAAATAAATTTCCTAGCATCATGGAACATGATATAACCTACCCTAAAATAGGGTATTCTATAGATCAACCTTAGGTACCACAAAACAACAATAATTTCAGAAATTTAATTTATTAAATAAATGGTATATCCAATAAAAGTGACTCTTGTGGTTAAATCGTCTCCACAAGTGTGGCATTAAATAGCCACCACTTCCACGAAATGGACTACACAGTATCCCACAGGCCATGGTGCTGCACCCCCCCCCCCATTTAGAGGTAGCCTTGAAACTCCTCTGAAACATTGTACCCCACTTCAATGGTCTACTACACCACATCCACCATCACCTTGGAAAATCACATATGTCCACATTTTCACAAAAAATGTTATGGAAGTGGATCCTGAAAATGTACTCAAACATTGAAAACCCACCTAGGAAATCCACAGAGTTCTTCCAACACCAAATCATATGAAACGAAAGTGGAGTCATGGATCTGATCCCATACATATTAATTTTTTATCATTATGAATAATAATAGAATTAATATTTTTGTCTTTACTAAGGGTAAGTTGTGAAAAAATGGGTTTAAACTATGATATATGGCCTCAAAATAAACTTAATAGATGAAATTATTTCATTAAATGTGTTAAATTGGACCATATCAATCCCAAATATAAATATATTTCACTTCTTGTAAATTTTTCTTTTATAATTGAATTAAATAATTTTAGGTGAAGCACATTAAAAATTATTCTATCTTTATTTTAAGTTCTATTATAGGATCACATAGGGATAAAAATATGCTTTAAGTGAATATTTAATCTTATATTGAGAATAATAAAACTACTTTTTTTATATTTATTTCAAATTATTTTTTATTATAAAATTACCTTATATGATTATACAACATTGACATGGTTCTTATCCATGGAGTAGAAAAATCGTAAGAAATTAATTTAAAAAATGTCCATAAATTTTAGTTTAGAAAAATAGGGTCTCATACTAATTTTATGATTAAAAATAATTTATAAATTCTTCTTAAATCATTTATATTTTGACTAATTTGATATCATAATTTCGTGAATGTCATATTAAATTAATAGTGTCAAAAATGATATCCAAATATTTTTAGTAATATTATTATTTTATAGTATTTTAAGAAATAATAATAACTGTTAAATTGAACTAATATGTTTTCAAATGGTTTATAACTCAATACCATGAACATATTTATATATTAATTACCTTGTAAGTAAAATTATAACACATTTTCTATAGAAATATTTTTACAACGATTAAGATTAAAGTAGTTAACAATGACGTTAAAAAAATGTGTTGGTTTCCAATGTCCTGGACTATTGATTAAACCTCATTTGTAATAATTCATTGACCTTTTCCTTTTCATTATTTAATTTGAGTCTTTTTTTGTAATCTTAAAGAAATCTAACATAATAATATTTTAAAACATTGAAAATATTCATGTCTGATATTTACATTGATTAGAAATGAAATCACATCCTTCAACATATTTATAGTAAATAAAACCACCTCATTGGATGAAAAATAGAATTATTCTATGATAGACATCACTATACATGATATTATAGTCTACAAATACTAAAAATAAAATTTCCCAAGTACATAACCAAATGTTGAAAGTATGTCTAAAAAAGAAGAATTACTCTTTTTTTACTATGTCAAATTTCACTCTTCTTCCATTTCCTCAAAATTTGATTTCCAAATAATGAAACAATAAGGACTGTATATTAAATATTAATACAGGTTATTATTAATATGTAAAAACCATTTTGATGTTTTTTTCTTAAACAAGATGACAACATAGATCGCGAGTAAATACCTCTTACCACTTCCAAAAAAGAGTGTAATTCTATTTTCAACAGAACTTTTTATGGTCTTTTATAATAAAATAAATAATATACAAATGTATATATATATTATATTAATTACACATTTCTGCATATGGAATTAAATAATCATATGTATCGTCAAATCTTCCTATCCATTTGAAAATGATAACCTCAGTTGTTCAAATGTGTGGATAACCACTTCCACAAATCAATGTGGGTTTTTTTGATTCTTCATTACATGGATTGTAATATAAATAAATTAAAGAAATATATATTATAAATTATATATAAATGAAAAAATATATGTTAATTTATGTTTTCCATTCATTAATTTCATTAATTGATTTGTGAAATCAATATTATATATTATATAAAAATGATTTAATATTTTTAAATTTGTGTTCTACATTATTTATATGTAATTAATGTATGATCTCAATCACAATGAAAAATGAAATGGCTCAGGTATAACCAGGTATAAATTAATTACAAATGTACAATAATATTAGTCAAAAGGCTAGATCGTCTTATTCTATTTAGAGGCACTATTGTAGACCCACACATGATCGATAAGTACTACCCCCTGCTGACCCACACATGATCCGACCCACCTAGGATAGATAGGTACTAACCCTCAATGACCCACTCATGATCCAACCCACCCATGATCAATAGGTACTAACCCCCACTGACCCACATAAGATTTGACTGACATAGGATCAGTATGCATTGGCCCACACATGATTGATGAGCACTGACCCACATAGGATCTGACCCACGTAGGATTTGTATGCGCTGACCCACATAGGATCATTGAGCACTTATCCACATATTATTTGACCAAAAATCATTGTTTCTAACCCACATAGGATCTCTAGGTGCTAACCTTTACATGGTTTGCCTCCAATATCCACCTCACACCTAGCCCCTTGATGACCACACAAAGCATACTTGATTCTGGAAGAATATGATCCTCAAGACATCGGTCATATTTCAACTGGCACGATGTCCCATGATGAAGTATTCCGATGATCTGCTATATCAAATGGGTTCCAATGCAACAAACAGCGCATCAATCGGACGCCCGGTCTTAAGGTAATGGGCATTTTAGTGCAAAGGGCATGGTTGGATTCAAGTTCAATCCAATCCTCCCATACTCTAATTGTCTAAAAAAATTAGTTGGAGTATCTCAAAAGTATCATCTCCTTCCAATGATTCAAGTTCCATTTATTGTTCATCAAAATGTTATCTATTTTGCGAGATATGATCTTTTAAGCATATTTGGCCGAAGAGGGTCTGAGTCTTACCCAGCCCGACCAGAATCGGCAGGGCCACAGATCAGCCCAACCCGAACTAGCTAGGTTGCGGACCTCTGGGAAAAGGACTGGCTTGGCCTGCAGTTTGCTGCGACTTTCAAAAGGGTTCGCACGACCCCTCTATCTCATATGGCTCAAGGAGCCATTCAACTCCTTCAGTAGTGGCTCCACGTGGCACTGTCTGGCTGCCCGCGGAACCCACAAAGTGCAGGTCCCTTTAACTTCTAACATGGCATTGATGCTACGACCTCCAACTATGACACATGACGGGGTACCACCCATCCGACAACATGGATATACGAGAGCATACCGACCCTTCAGTCTACCGCGGAACCTTGCGGTGCCACCCCCTTACACGGCCGACGAGCGCCGACTGCTGCCTTTTCCCATCAGCACTGGTCGCGAGTCACCGGTGCTTCTTCCACGGGGTTGTAGTGACAATCCTGTGAACCATTTTCAAACCAATATGTTCCTAAAGGCCACCCCAGATGTCATCGTCGCATCGTGCCTCCCTGTTCATGGTTCCGTCATGTTAAGAAATCTACACGCAAAGAACACAACAGAAAATATCAATGCGGCTTAGGGTCTGAGCATTGTTCATTTGGCTTATGTCGTCTGAGTCATCATTACAAAAAATGAGAGAATTTTATTCAACATAGATAAACTATAATACTTCTGCATTTCAACATTTCTTTGAATAAAATGGGAAATATAAAAATTACTTGAATTAAACAAAACCCCTACTTCGAGAATCATTGGAGGTGTCGTGGTTGTGGCAGGAGAAGTGACCTCATTGGATAGAGTCACTATCATTAGTCGATTCCTTATCATTTCCACCCAAGCATATATTCATTATCATTGGAATGTAGCTTGTAAATTTTCTTGAGGTTCCTCACTTGATTAAGCTATGTCAAAAAATCCAACCCGAGCTCCATTTAAATTGATGGGGGAGGGTGAGTAACACATTGGATAATTAATGAGGTTGATTAATAAATTAACCTCTTCATTCACAGTGGTTCAGTTAAAAAACTATATATTCGATCTATTATATGGTTTGAAAACCCATTGGTCCTATCACCGACACTAAATAGGTGGTAAAAAAATAAAATAACAATTCATTTAATTTATTATTTCATTAAAAGTCACAAAAAATATATTTTTCACCTGACATACTATGGTTGATGTTAAAACTCCCTTAAGAGAATCTCGTTGATGTGGATTCAACGATTACCTCAGATGTTTTATCCAAGCATGAGTTCAAATGATAGAAAACGCCACCCATGTACTCTCCTAGAAATTCTTGTGTAGCTAATGATCTAGAACTCGATGAATCGACTACCAACAAAGGACCCACTCATATCAATCCTCAATCTCTATCATGAACCCCCCAAATGTTTCCCCATCATCGATTTCTAGCTTTCATCCGTCGATAACGTGTGATGGATTATGCACGTACCTCCTTAGCTATGACACATTAAAAAAATTATGTAACTATTGCATCTGTGGGGGAAGAGTAAGAAGGTATGACACCTCGCCAACACTACTGAGGATCTGGAAAGGTACAATGAACAACTAAGAAAGGTTGTCACCCCAACCAAACCTCTATCATCTTCATTGGGGTGAGACCCATAGGAAGACAATGTATACCTCCTAAAACTCTAAGGGTCTTTGTCTACTGTTGGAATAAGGATTTCTCTTGTTATGTGTAGACTTCATCCTCTATTAGATTATGTGGACCTTATCTGTGGTAGCTTGTACCAACTCTAGACCCATAAGTGTTGACTCCCCTGGGACTATCCAGCATAGTGGTGACCCGTATAGTCACCCATGAAGGGCCCCAAATAGAGCCATGTCGATGGACAAGTTATAACTATTTTTGTGAGAGAACTCCACCTGTTGAAAGTGTTCCTACCTACTATGGCCAAAATTGAGGACAGAAGCATGAAGCATGTCCTTACGTGTCTGTATGGTCAACTCTGTCAAACCATATGTCCAAGGGTGAATGGTAGTGGTCAAGCATAGCAGAGTCCCACACTCCTCCTACAACCCCTTATAGAATCGGGATGTAAAACTAGCATCTTGACCGAAGACAGGTTTCTATTGAACCTCGTTAAGTCATACAATATCTTTCATGTAGAGGTGTATCATTCCCTCAACAGATCCCTTATCTCGAATGAGTAGGGGGTCAGAAGGCGTGGTGAGTTGTTCAATGATCCCACATATGGAATCGTGGACACTAGATTAATTTGGTAGCCCTTTCTTGAAGTCAATGGATATACCATCCCACTACCAATACGATACCTAAAGTGGTTGAGCTGAGCCCATCAGTACTTGATGTTCATCATTCACTTGCAGAAAACTAAGGCATTATGATACAAACTCTACCATTTCTTTTTTTATCCCTGTCCACCAGTACTGATGCCAGATGTCCTAGTACATCTTCTCCAAAATAGGGTGTACCACCATAGAAAATGTATGGAACACTCTCAACACCTACTCCTTAAGCATAACTAGCTTCATAGTGCATCATTTGAATAGTATGGAATGATACCCACCTTCATAAAAATCATTAGGAGGTTGTCATGAGTATATGTGAGCACGTCGGGCCTTCCAGTCTACGTCCCCTAGTTTTTCCTCCCCGAATCAATAATTAAGTGAGGGAGAAACTGTCACGGATTGGAGGTAAGATGCTCCATCACTATCCACGAAGGATAACTGAAACATGGAAATATTATCTGTCACCCCACTCAGCAACTGTAGACCAAACCTCTCGCTGATTGCATCTTCTACTACATTTCACTTCCCTGGAGTGCAAACTATTTCAATTTCATAAACCCGGAGGAACTCTAGCCCTCATCGATGTCTCAGATTTAGGTCCTTCAGAGAGAATATATTTCTGTGATTATAGTGAAAATATTAAAGAGTAAAACTTTCATCGATCAAGTAGTGTGACAACATATTCAATGAAAATACCATTATTGCTAACACCAAGTCATGGGGAGCATAATTCTTCTCAAGCTCTCTCAAGTTTCATGAGCCATAGGTGATCACTACTTTCTCCTGCATCTAGAAACAACCTAGTCTTGTTTTTGATGTGTCATGGTTGACAAGATACCTAATAAAATCTTCCAGTAGCCTCAAGATGGGAGAACTCATCCGTATTTGTCTTAGCTCATACTGTGTTGGCATCTATCCGTCCACATAAAGGGTTTTACCCTATTTTCTGAAGCCTACAAGGGTTCCACTACTATAGAAACATTGGGTTTGAATCTCTAATAGTACCCAGCCAATCCCATTAAACTGTGCACCTTAGCCACACTACTGGGTGGGTCCAAAGGAAGAACTACCTCAACCATTTCCAGATCCAACACAACTCCCACCTCTAAGATAACATTCCCCAGGAAGAAAAAATCTCATATCTAGAAATAGAACATAGATATATTTACATAAATCTGGTTCTCTCAGAGTGTATCGTGAACAATCCGTACATGTGTAGAGTGATCCTCCCCCGTTGCTGAGTATATGAGGATGTCGTCAATGTATACCGTCATTAAGAGATCGATGTAAGGCTAGAAGATCTCTTTCATGATACCCATGAACACTACCAGGGCATTGATCACACCTATGGGAATCACCAAGAACCCCAGATGGCCATGTTGACATTTGATGGAAATCTTTGATACGTCCTCATCCCATACGATGAGCTGGTGATAGCCTATTATGAGGTCTATCATCGAAAACCATATATCTCCCATTATCTAGTCGAAAATATCATCAAATATCAAGAGTGGATAGATTTTCATCATGGTTACCTAGTTCAGGCATAGATAGTCTACAGACAGCCTCTGATTCCCATCTGCCTTCTTGGCAAATAAAAATGGGGAAAACCATAGAGAAATAGAGGGCCATAGAATCCCTTTCTTCTAAAAGTCCGTTACCTGTAACCATAACTCACAAAGCTCAACAGGATCCATCCAATATGATATATTTTATTTGTGTGTCATTCTAGGGTACAAGTCGATATATAATTATTCCTTTATATGAGAATATAGTCCTGGTACGTCATCAGGAATGACATCATCATATTGGTCCACCCCTATAGGATTACTCAGACTCCACACATCAACTTCTCTGAGGGTAAGGCTAGTTAATTGATGAGTGACCAACTACACCCTCTATCATATAATTCCATCATGTTCAAGATGGTTTCCCTTCTCCCCAATAAAGTAAAACCTAGTCTCATCTTCTTAGACACACAACACATTGTGCCTAAAACAATTGATCTAAGCATGGATTGTGGATATCTATTCTATAACCAATATGACATCATAAGCCCATGATACCGCTACTAAGAGATCCCATCCAAATAAATCACCTCTTAGAGAGATCTCACATAGTCTGTAGCAGTGTGTAAACATTTAAACTTCTCCCATAGGAGTTTCTAATCAAAATAATTATGCCAAAGGCCCCACAAGAATCTCAGTGCTCCGAAAAAGTACCAAGATAATAAAAGATAGACTAAATCCTATATCTATAAGAACTGCATATATGGTGTAATATACATAGATCATACCTATAATCATCATTGCATTTTTGCGACTATAGGCCTCCTCTGCTTGATGATGAACTCACCCTTGTCCACTTACTCTCTCTACTTATGGTGGACCACTTGGGAATAGTTGTGGTGGAACATCAAACCGTTGTCCAACACCTACTGAACTACCCACTCCTCTACCACATATTCCACCCTACAGACCATCTAACTCAATTATTTTCCTCTATTATGATGGTCCCTAAATATTCTTCTAATCATCAGTACAATGGGTCAGGCAGTCACAAGCCATGTGGCCCTTCCCGCCACTCGTGGAGCACAGACTTCCCCTCTACTGGATCAGTCCACCTCATGAGCTACGAACTTCTGAACATACAACATGGGGTTATCCCCTGAAGGATAGACCCACTTGGCCCTCTACCCCATATTCATACTACATGTTGTAGAGGACTCGACTTCCAGTCTTCTACTGGTGGCTCTCACCATCGGTGCCTTCTCAACTAAGAATTTATCCACCAATAATGCTCGATCAAGCACTCCATCCCGTAGCAGGATATTGGGTGATATCTTCAATGCTCTGATGTATCATTAAAGAACGTGCTCCAATGTTCATTCCCTAATGAAAGGGTCTCATTCCATGTCTCTGGAGTAGCGTGAGAGGTCAATGAACCTCACTGAGTAGTAAGCTACTAATAGGTTGCCTTGTAGTAAGTGCAACAACTCCTAGATACAGACTGAGCGTAATGTCAGGGGTACGATTTCTACCCTAAAGAGGGTCTCTACGTCCATCTAGGAGAGTTTCTCATCTGCATGCTTCTGGAGAAACAGACTCCACAATCTCCCTGATGTTCCTTGGAATAGGATAGCAGCTAGGATCACTATCTTCTCTTCTGGTGTCTCAACTAGGTGGGAAAAACATGCCACAGCCTCCAACCAGTACTCAGCTACCAATGAATGACTCTCACCTTGAAACCTTTGTGTCTATTGTCTATGAAACTTGGGAAATGTTATTATTCAGTGTTCATGGTCATCTTGTGGGGCTGGTAGATATTTATGACCAATGGGAGGTGGTTCTTCTGGTGCACCAACTGAAGGTTCAATCACAGTAAGAGAGCCCACCACTGAAGCCTATGTGCTATGTGGGCCATCATCATGTACTCTCTCTAGAATCCGTGATGAGTGTCTACAAAGAGGCATCTTGAAAAGAAATATCTGCATCATATTTACTATGTTATACCTTGTGATCTGACTCAAAAGAGATCAAAGTGTGTATCATTTCCTAAACACACGCAATCAGTGTTTTCTTTCACCGAGTTGGAAATCCAACATCAGGGTCCAGGTGTATGGATACGTCAGCCGCTGCACCAACACTAGACTTCCCAAACTGAAAACCATACTCAAAAAACATAAAACTCTTTCTCCATTATAAATATTAGAGTCCTTGTTCTTCGGTATTACTGACTCCTCTAATACCACTTTTTCATGACCCATACCCTAGGGCATGTGCCGTGATTGACCCAAGCCAACCTTTTATAGGTCGGGGGTTGGCGACTAGCACTGGAAAGGCGAATCCAAAAAATGGGAAGGTGTTTCCTTTAAACCTATACCGACACACAGTCTAAGAAAACAACAATATGCAACCATGAATTCAAACTTCAGTAGTAAAGGTTTCTACTAAATGTAAAGGGAAAAAATAATATCCTAATAGAAAGATTCAACTTCAACATAAAACATTAGAAAACTCTTATGATCACCCTATAATGATCCTACATGATGGGTAGGTATTGCTCATATCCAAAACTCTATACATCCACCATCACTGGAAACCTTCATCAGGTCCTAGTTCCATGAGTCTCAGTCAAGGCTATCCGTCATATGCCCAGGACACATCATGGTGTGGTCTAAGCCCAAGCATGGGTGATTAAAACAATACTCAATAGGGATCTCAAGACCCCTGATGGTCTCTCGGAATTCAATAATGGAAAACCGAAAATCATGATATCAATACATAGCCTAAATAAATGATTCAGCTCAAACTAGATATTACTTAATTATAGAAGTAAAATTGATTAGTTGTAAGGCTATACTATCTTATTTTATTAAGAGGCCCTGCAACTGAACCACAAGAGATTGATATGTACTAATACATGCTCTCTCACAAAGGATCAGACCCACCCATGATCGAGAGGTACTAACCCCCACTGACCCACACAGGATCGGACCCACCCATTATTGATAGGTACTAACAACTACTGACCGAAATAGGATCTTACCCACACAGAATCAGTATGCATGAATGACATTAGATTACTAAGCACTGACCCACACTGACTCTAACCAACAAAAGATAATTATGAACTAACCCACAAAATATTGATGAGTGTTATAACATATAGGATCTGTCTCACACTGGATCAGTGCTGACCCACACAGGATCACAATGTACTGACCCACACATGATCACTTGATGTTGACTCACACATGATCGCTAGGTACAAACCTTTGCAAGATCTACCTCAAATCTCTACCTCACATCCAAACATTTTATTCTCGCACAATTCATTATTTATTATGGTAGAATATTCCCCTCAAGACATCAGTTGTATTTCGACTAGCACAAAGTCCAATGAAGAAGTAACCTCATGATCTGCTATGTCATAAGCGTTTCAACCCAATAGACGGTGCGTCAACCGAACGCTTGGTCTTTACATTATGGGAATTTAAGTGATGAGGACCTCGTTGGATTAAATATTGATATAATAATTCCATTATACATCTTTCTCCAGAACGCATTTTGAATATACCAAAAGGAAAATATTATTACAAGTATTCTAGTGCCATAGATAGTTCGTAAAACGATTGTATGTTTTGCGAGAGACAGTCTTTTAAGCGTATATAGGTCATAGAGGTTCCTGGTCTGGTCTGACCAGCCCAAACAACCTTGGAAGACCCAACCCAGTCATGGTCGGACTTGGATAGGCCTGAACTGGATGGGCCGCAGTGGGCTCTGCTTAGCCCAAAATGCCTGGGTTGGGTCACGGCGGGCTCAAACCGCTGGGCAGCGAACCGTCCTGGCCCGCTGGCTGGCCCGACCCTTGTGAGGGGTCACACAACCCCTTTATCCCATAAGGAACAATGATATGATTGGATTTTTATGCAGCAGAACCATTTGGCGACACATGGATATCTGTGGGACTCACAGGGAGCGGGTCCAATAACCTTCTGTTGTGGATTCAATGCCTCAACCTCCACCCATGGTGCACAACGACACATCGCCCATCCACCAATGCGGCCGACCAAGAGTCAGACATCCCTTGGATCTGTCACATTATTGTACAACGCCATTCAATTTTCCGTACGGTGAGCGCCAACCTCCTCCTTCACCCACCGACACTAGTCACTGTAGATTCTTCTACAAGACAATGACGTCACTCCAGATCTCTTTATTCAATCTTGTTTTCACCTAAGGGCTTCCTGGGATGTATTTTATACTACGTTCATCCCAGTTCATGTTTTTTTCAAGTTGATAAATCTTCCCATGAAGAATAAAACAAAAATATTGCAGTAACATAGGGTCTGAGACTTGTTCATTTGTCATGTGCCCTCAGCGTTAGCATTATAAAAAGCTAGATTATTTGATTCATCATTTATAAACAATAATAATTCCCCGTATCAACATTCCTTTAATGAATGATGGAAAGAAACAATTCACATGAGTTAAAAAAATCCCTACCTTGAGATTCATTAGAGGTGAAACAATTGTTGAAGTAGAAGAGTCCTTGTTCGATGGAGTCTCAAGCATTCATTGATCCAAGATCATTGCCTCCCAAGCTTCTATTCTTCATCGGTGGGATGTGTTTTAGTAAATTGTGAGAGGTTACTCAATTGATAAAGCTTGTTCCAATACTCTAACATGAGCTCCATTTAAATAGATTGGGGAGGGGGAGTAACGCATAAAATAATTAATGAGATTCATTAATAAATGAACCTATTAATTCCCAAAGGGTTAGTTACAAAACAAGAGATTCCTCTGATTAAATGTCTTGATAACCCATTGGTCCCACCACCTACAAAGAACAGGTGGTAAGAAAAAAAATAACTATTCTGTTATTTTATTATTTAATAAAAAGTTAAAAAAATAACCTTTTCAACTATCCTTCTATGGTCGAAGATAAGAATCCATTTAGTGAATCTTAGTGCTGTGGATTCAATGGTGCCCATGTGTTTCTAATTTGAGCACAAGTCCAAAATATAGAAACCTATTTCTACACGTTAACTGGCCATATCTTTAAAAAAAGTTTCAAAATCCTTTTTGGGAACACAGAGCCTTACAATCAAGTGTCATCAATTTTCATAGACTTGTAATAATGCCAAATATTTTTTAATAAAAATTATATTTATTTTCTAGGTATTTACCCATAATTTATTAAATTTCACATAAATTATATGATATTTGTATAGTTGTTATCTTAATTTCCCCAACATTGATATATATTTGGGATTATGAAAAAAATTACATTTACATTGTTTATATAATACTGAATTTTATATATAACATTGATATATATTTTTTTATGATAATTAATGATTCACTCTTTGTTTACACATTAATAGTTTTATAGTTCTAATGTTTCTAATGTGTTAATCATTTATTTTAAAATATATTTTTGGATTTCCCTCCTTTTCATTCAAAAAATATTATAATCTACCCTTCGTATACACCATATATTTTCTTATACAATGTATTTTTAGTCATATTCCATATTTTATTATATATTTTCATCTCTTGGGAACATTAATGAAGGAAATAATCTATTAAAAAAATATAATTTATCTATTGATCACGTATATTTATCATTCATAACCATATTTTTTTATATTTTATTGAAAAAATATATTTAATTTTATCAGATAATTTATTATGGACATTTTTTATAATATAATTTGTATAGGGAATCAATAAAATATTTATATTGATTTATAAGTGGATGTTTTTTCAATCAAATGTCAAATAGAATGTTTTATTTGTAATTTATATTGTTTAGATGGATTGTGCTTTAACAATAACCAGTAAATGATATTTATCATTTTCTAAATTCTTTAAATGCTCTTAATTATAAATTTTCTTTTGAATAAATATATTAAATTTTTTCACATTTTCATCTATTATTTAAATGAAATCATTTTACTACAAAATATATTTTTCTAATGAACTGATGGAAATATTTTATAACTTGATTAATTATTCTATCCTTATATTTTTCTTAAACCATTTATATTCTAGTTATATGTTTTCATATAAAATGACAATTTTCTTAAAAATACATATTGTTTTTTCATGGATATTCTTATTCTCTGATTGTATACAATTTCTACCTATGGTGTAATATAATGTATATTATTTGATAGACTATAGAAATATTGATATTCAGAATCCATTCCCCATTGTGGTTATTTTTATAATACATGTTTATTAATAATTAAATTAATCTTTCAATATATGAGGATATATTAAAAAAATTCTGTTATGGCTTGGACTAGGAATTATATATTTCCTTAATACATCGAATGATATTAAGAGACAAACCAATTTTCCAGCATTGATAAATGGGTTTTGGGTATACATCAATATCATTAAATGGATTTTGAAAAAGAACATGATGGTAATGATATGTTGTGGTCTATTATCATGATTTAATATATTTTTAATTTACTTCCTCAAGAATTTATTTATTATTATCAATGATTTTAATGCAATCATATTATCCATCAATGTATTTAATTTTAATTTTATTTATTAAATGACATGTGTTTTAAGTTATTTACATTTTCTTATTGATTAAGCCTTATTAATAACAACTTGTTGGAATCTACAAAATTATTATTAAGGATATGATATTTCCTATTCTTTCTTCTTTTCCCCATGATATAAAGTAGGATTATTTGAATGGGTTAAATTATTAATATTATTTATTTTTAATATTCTTCATAATTTATTTTTATGTCAACAAAATTGATCAAATGTGAATTAATTTATCCTTCAAATATCCGTTATTATTTATATATGTAAGTGGTCACATGAATCAGATTTGAATTTAATAATGTTACCACTCTATCTGGGATGTTTGGGTTTTTGTTTTTACTATGGGTATTAGGGAAGGATTAGTAGTAATAACCATAATTAGATTTAAGAACACATAGAATAGGGACTATAAACAAATGGTATACAGTAAAGATAAAACATTGTATATAATTACATAAATAAATGTTCATTAAGGTTGGGGACATATGTTTTTACAATAAATACAAATTTATCTAGACATTAAAGGTCGATGTGGTTTTGGAATATATATATCTAGGGGTGAAAACATTGAATAATTATACTAAATAAATTATTGGCCATTATTATAGTTCATCATTAATTCTCCCATATAACATACATGGTTTTACCCTCATGATATATATTAATATGTTAATTAAAATTTTAATTTTGAACAATTATAATGAATGAGATATTATAACATATATAAACCTAGGATATTAAATATTAATGTGGGATAAGACTTAGGTGTCACATGTTGATAGGTCTATAGTTGATGAAAAATGTAATGCATAGATAAAACATTTTATGATTAGTGTGGTAAAATATTAAGATGAATAAAAATATTTTCATATTTATATATTTGAATATAATCATTTGGTTTAGTATACGTTTTAGAGAATGTTTAATATGAGAAATGATATTTTCTAAATTTTTGGACATAATGTTAAGGATATTGAAACCCATTAATTTTAATATGATCACTCATGTAATTATATTATATAGGGATAAATGATTTTTTAAAATATGGTAATATAGTTATATCGTATAGATAACAATGTTGTATTATGTTTTTTTAGAGATGTGAACTATATTTATAATATGATATAAATATACTAAAAAATTGTAATTTATGAATGACTAAATCTATGGAAGCATATATAAATAAATTATATATTTATGGTTATTCATGATATTTATATAAATTAATCTTATATTTTAAGGAATATATGATTATTGAATATATATATTTAATATATTTCTTTATGTGTGATAGGTAATATTTTGAAATAATTGTTAAGAAGAATATAAAAAATTGATAAATATTTTTGATTTTTGGGTTATTAATTGTGTTAGATATATATTGGAAGAGTCATAATGATAAATATTTAAAGAGTGGACTATGGTATTCTATGGGGTTATTATTGAGGTTTTCTTGATTAATATACTATATTGAATAACATGTTCCTACAATTTTTGTTTTTTAAAATATTTTTAAAAAATAAGAATGAACTATAACTATTTTACAGATCATATGAACCATTAAAATGTTATTTTAGTTCATAAATAAAAAAACATCCCCTAGAATATTCATTTCATGGAATATGAGATGAATTTGGAATTCATTAAATCATAACCAAATGATGAAATTATTCTTTAAAAATAGAAACAATATATAATTTAAATTAAATCCTATAATGTTTAATTGTATTGAACATCCCTAAATTCATTAACGAAAGGATATAGATATATCGTTTTATTATTTTCCCTTTATTTTTGAAGAATAATTTTTAATTTCATCCTTAGTGATTTTTGGTTCATTGTTCATTATCTTTGTCATGACCATGTTCTCTACCACTCTGTTGGTCCATAGACATTATTTATCTTCTTGATTTGTTTATTTTCAGTTAACAATACTTTTCAAAATATCTTGGAAACAAAATATCTGATATTTTAGGTATCTAATTTTTCCACTTTTAATTTTAAAATGATGTTTTTTATCCAAATATAAGATGCGGTATTTAAATAAATATGATCGTTTGATGAAAAAGAAAAAACAATGAGGGTAAAATTTATTAATATGGGAAAAATGTAACCTCTTAGTATATGATGATATATTTCCCTTTAAATGACTTTATTTGTTCCATTACTTTCATAACATACAACATCGATCTATAAGTGAATTGAGATATGTTACAAAAATATTATAATTTAAACAAGAAGACACAGACATTGAATTTGTGGGTATTGATATTTGTAACCATATTATAAATTATATGTATAATCTTCAAATTATATAAACAGTTATTGATGAATGCAATTAAAATACAAAATCTATTTCTAGTGTATATAGTATATTATCAAAAAATGTATTTTATTCAAAATTGATTTCATTAAAACATTAATTTGTATATTGTAGTTAATTTCATAAAAATCTAAAAACTATATTTTATAAAATTAAAATCAAATTTGAAATCATGTTCTCAAAATTCTCTTAAGGGTAATTTTTTTAATCTAAACTTGTTCTTTTCTCAATAAATTTGAAAAAATTCATCATTTCCATATACTACCTTTAAATTCATTAAATAATTTAAAATTAAAAAATAAAACTATTTTGGAATATTAATTAATGTAGAATATGAAAAAATGAATTTAAAATTATCTAATTAATTCCACTTTAATCATCAATATTCATGATTTTGATATAAGTAAATTTTTATTTTTAAAAACCCATTTTCCTAAAAAATTATTTCCATTATGTTTTGTGAAATTAAGTTATTATTTTATTCGTACTCTTATATTGATTTATTTATTAAATATGTAGAGATTATTTTGAAACAAGTTGTTCATATTTTATAAATAGGTCACTTTTTATTCAGGTTGAAGAGTTGTTGTGGATGTTATGTTTCACCTTGGTAAAGAAAAAATCGGTAAGGCAAGGTTATAAATATGAGATAAGGTCTCAAAATCAGTGAAATGCATTTAATTATTAATTTTATGTTATATAATCAACATTTTAGATCCTAAATTATATTATATAGAATTTTTTTTCAATTTTCCCATAAATATGACATTTAATATATTTAGTCTAATGAAAATTAAAAAATTCTACTCGCTTGATTTTAATTTTCTTAATATATTCACATAGTGAATGAAATAATTATTAATAAATATGAAAGGTTATTTACAGAACTATAAAATTATTTTCAAGTGTGTAATATTTCTATAACTGGTTTTGCATATATAGTTACCTTTAATTATTCTACAATGATTTCTTGTGGTTGATTATTCTATATAAAACAAAAATAAATTATTTTAAAAACAATAAAAAAAATTGTTTTTGAATAAAATATCATATGATTTGATATTTATTGTAAATAGAAAATTTTATTTTATGAATTGTTACATTATATTCTCATTAATTATTTAACTTTTTTGTTATTAAAATAAAATTATTGTAATACAAAAAATTTCTCACCACTAATATTTTATGTAAAAAAAATATTTTATTCAATTTTTTAAAAATCATACAAAGGATAAAAGATATTAATTAGGATGATAAATATTCAATAATTTCATAAATATTAATTATTTTTTCAAATATATATCGTATTATTATTATTATACCATTTATGATTTAAATAGATGTCAATGTTGTTATAGTTAAAATGTTGATGAATGTGTTAAACCAAAAGATAAAGGTTGAAATTGGCTAAACACAATTAAAACAGAATTAGTTTTTTTATTTATATATTAACCATATCTTTTTACTGTATTATTTATTTTGGAATCATTTTTTGAAGAAGGTTACTAAAGAATAATTTAAAAAATTATAAACTACAAGTGCTTCAGTCCCATCAATTAAAAAATGACACCACTCATTTGTCTACACTACGCCACATTGAAACATGTATAATGATCACAAAATAACCCCATTATCATATTCAAATCATATAAAGACATTATAAGTACTAGATTCCATGAAATATCATTACAATGGTGCTTAACAATGGATCTAAAGGAAGTCGACCAAAGAAGATGTAATCATCTTTACTAAGTGTGTAAAATTATCTATTCTTATTTATTATCTAAATATATTTTACCTATACTAATATAAGAACTTATATACCAAAAATATATTATGACTTGATTATTTTATAAAAAAACCATTTTCCATTTTATTTCTAACCTATAAAAAGGGAAAACATCCCTTTTTTGTATGCATGGATTACAATCTCTACATAATAGTGTCTTTAATTATTTATAAAAAAATTACTTGGATAGATATAAGGTGGTTAATAATGAATATATATCTTATTAATTATAAAATTAATATACCATATCTACCTACAAACTTCTAATTCATTAAAAAACTATAATATCGCTTGTGTGTATTTGTGGACTACCACCTTTACAATGATATGTGATTAATTTTTCATTTTATCATTACATTTATGGTAATAATTATTTATAAAATTAATATATATGTTATATATGTTAAAATAAATATTTTGGAAATTTTAATCATTTTTTACCTTTAATTAACTCCATCTTTAGAAAAGTATAATAATTTTTATGTGCACATGTGGAAGACATTCATTATGAAAAATGTGACTAATTTTTCATTTTTTCAACTAATGAATGATCTAAACATATATATAACGAATATATGTAACATTTATAACTTTATTTAAATTTCGGATATGAGTGAAATATAAAAAATGGACGTGTACCAGAACTACTGAACCAAAATTCTCATGAAAAATAATGTTGTTAACACTTGTAAAAATGATCATATATATTGATTATTATAAAATGGTTCATAATATGTTATAAATGGTTAATATAAGATATTATATAAAGATATATATATATATATATATAATAATAATAAATCTTAATTTATTATACATTTGGATAAAAGTGATTTGGTGGAATTTTATGTTGAGTTAAGTGGTTTCATAACTAAATATAATTTTATTTGGATATTTCACATTATAGAAAATATAATAAAATGATCAGTTTTGGAATTAAATTTATTAGGATAACATTGTATAGACATATATATTTGTTTCGTATTAACATGTGATACATAGAGTCACTATATTGTTAATTCTCAAATAAACATTATGGTTATTGGAAGAGATTTCATAACTCACATTCAATTCATTGGGTTATAATTATAAAACATTGACTATGTTATTCCATGATTAGTTATGGAATGAAATATATGTTATTATTTTTAATTTGTAGTTGTTGTTTTTATTTTTTATTTTTTCACACATAATCAAATCATTTATAAATTCTCACATTAATGATTCGATAACTGTTATGGATATAAAAACAATTTACCTTCCACCATGAAATATGTTATATTATTCTTCATATTAATTTTTTATGTTTTATATATTGACCCACTAATGCATTTAAATTAATTACAAATTAATTCATTAAGATTAATTTCAATTTCATGTTTCTACATTCAAGGTGTTATAATTTATAAATTTCCAAAGGCGTAATATTATAATTTACTATCACACTATTTAGTATTTATCTTATTTTCATTTATATAATACTATTAACATTCCTTCATATACATAATATATTTTCCCACACTCTATAGATTAATGAAAATTTATAATTTTGATCCAATATATCCTCTCTACGGCAGTTGAATCAAGAAAATAAATATTACAAATAAAAATCAAACTTATTTATCACTTTTGTTAGTGCATATGTTTTTTCAAATATATATTGTACAATATTATTAAAAAATATATTTTAATGTTCTCAAATATTTTATTAATGAATTTTTTTAAAATTCATTATATTTTTACATGTATTCAATGTAATTTTTACAATGTTATCTTAATAATTAATTTTCATCATTATTTTACCAAATCCCAAAAATAATATTTCATATTTAATGAATATGGAATTTATCGAAATATCTGCCAAAATAGAAAATTTTCAATATTTATCATCGTGTAAATGTTTGATATGTGGTTTAATATTTTTTAAAATTTGTTAATGTATCAATTCAGTAATATTTTTTTCATTAAGATAAATAATTTTAATAAAAATCAATATTTAAAAATAATTATTGGTGAACTATCATCCCAAAATTATTATTTTGGTCATTAAGTCTCTTAGAAAATTCACTTTCTTTTCACTACATTTCATTGATTTTTAAATTTCTATTAAATTTCATTAGTCTAGGTATAACGGTAATGACTATATCCTAAACAATTTAACATTTATATATATTATATTATATTATATATTTAATTTGATTGACATTGGAAATTTATATATAAACTCTCATTTAATATGTTTCGAATTTGTTTTGACAATGAATTATTTTAAATTAAATTGATCGATAAATATATGTGTAATTAAATTATATAGAAATAAAAGGTGATGAAATGAAATATATATCCCTCTAATGCATCAATATGTCATATTTGAAAAATAATTCAGCTAGCCATACAGAATAGGTTTATATTTTATACCGATACATACAATGAAATATCTTTGGAAAAAATATTTATGGTAAAAATATCATGATATATGAAATCATGATTTCCAAAATTACATAATTACTAAGGGAGAATTGTGATATTATTATTAATAAGGTCACAACCTAAATACTACCTTTTGATTCATTTAATGCATTGGTGATTGATAAAATATAATACTTTTTAGTTATTTACCTCACAGGGTTGATTATTAATTATTTAATAATTCTATATTCCACTATATGCACCCCTTTCTAACAATATGAGATCACCACGTTTTGATTTCTATTCCATAAGACATAATGTACGGATCATTTAATGGTTCACAGATTTAAAGTATTTATTATTATTATTATTTATATTTATTATCAAATGTAAAAAAATAAATCTTGTATATATATTTTTCATCATGGAAAAAAACTCCAAACTATTGGGAATAGATAACTTGTATCTTATTCTACTATAATAATATAATCACCATCTCTAAGCTACTATGTTTTAGTTTTTTAAATTATATTTAATTTTAATCATAATTTAAAAATAATATAATTGGTTTTATTTATTAAAATATATATTGTATAAAAATAACGATTAAAAACACAATAATGAAGTATGTAAATATTTATTAAATAACTATTATATACGAATCTAATTATATCTGTTGTAAGTTAGTTACTCTTATTTATACATACTAATTAAACAGTAATTTTTAATGGTTTAATGTTATCATGGTTTCATTTTAGTTCTGGTTTTCTTGTTGAGTAGGATAAATATAATTTTTGAATTAATTCGATTAAATCACAAATTGAAATCTTATGTTGTAACATTGTCCCCCATTAAATGAATTTTGTCATCAAAAAAATAATTATCCAAAATTAACTATTTTATGTTAAGATATTTTTTACATATTCAACCTCTATGGGATAATTTCATAGATGGCATCAAAAAAATCTATTACGGTATATCATATTTCTTATCTTCCCACAACCAGCATTATCTATGCATAAAGTAATTTACCAATGTAGCATATACCCAAATAATATATTATCCATAACATACCACTGTAAAAAATGGAATCTCCCTAGAAATAGTCCACTATGAATCATTTATTAATCCAAAAATATAATATACCATTATCCCATATAACAATTAGGCAATAGCTTCTGTAGTCACAAACTAGTAAATATATATAACAATAACAATTTTTAGATTAACATTTGATAAAATATCATTTACTGAATTTTAACTAAATAAAATATTTATAGGGTTATCAATACTACTATAAAGAAATTTCTGAATTTCAATCAATAATTTGTTACCACAAAATTATTAATTAATTAAACCGAATCATTTTCTACAAATTAAAAATGTTCTATCCAACAATTAGTAAAAAATATATCCATCAAATAATGTATAAAATCAATTTTTTTCATTTCCTTTAATTTATGTTTGCAGTCTGTTAAGGAATTTGTAATATATTTCAATCCGTAGATATTTATAGTAATTTTATTATCTATTGAATAATCAAAATATCATTGATAAATATGACTCGGAAATAAATATAAAAATGACTTTTAAGATTTTATTAATAATAGAATAAATATATTCTTACATTGTTTTTTGTTTATATTTTCTTATAAAAATTACTCTTTATTCGGTAGAGTGTAGTACATGAAACACTGAGTTTGAATGGTCCACATAATATTATTATATAAATTATATTTTTATAAAAAAGTCATTGGGTTTGTGGGTATTAATATGTAAAATAATATGATGATATATATGTACAATAATTTTTGATAATCAAAATAATAATCAATTATTCATAAACAATTTATTGGTTAAAAATGACGATAATAATATTATATTAAAAAAGATATTGTTGAAAAAACTTTTTTATTTGTGATTTTTATTATTTTTTAAAATAATAATATTAATCACTGTTGATTTATTATTTAAATTAACTATTTATATTATATACCAAATTAAATTAATTAACATTCATTTAATAATGCTTACTAGGATTCTACATAGAAAAAAGAATGTTTATGCTTCAAATTTTTTCCAAAAAAATATTCTTAATTAATTTAATTTATAGTTATTGAAATAAATTTTTTATATATATATTAATTTTATTTGAAAATAATAATTAACTTTATTAAATAAAAATTTGATAATTTTATTGTGATTTATTTCATGAATTTTCCTAGAAAGATAACTTTTTTAATTAATATGGAAAATGATGATTTGTGAAAAAACTATATTTACTTTTTGTTATATAGTGTACTTTACAAGAAGAATAAATTCACATGAAACGATTTGGTCCATTTAATAAAATATGAAAAATTGTCCACAAGGAATCATGACAGGGAAGGATGCAATTTCTCTAATCCAGTGTTAGAAAAATTACACTTCATAATATGAAAATTCATTCTGATAACCACACTCATCAATTGTTTCCCATTTTGATTGAGAGTTACCATGACTGAATATCATGTGAATATAGGAATTTAACCTTCTTGAATTATTAGAGGGGGATATTGTAGACATGTAATTTGATATATTTGAATAGTCAATCATTTATCTCCTCTTTTGTGGGGGGAGATGAATCCTTTACTGTCAATCATCATCTTTTCCCCAAGTGTAATAATTTCTTATAATTTATAATTACCACTCCCTAATAACTCAATGGTGGAATATTACATCACACATTCATCAATAGATATATTTTAACTCTTATAAGAGAATATCAATGCGGTCTAAATTTTATGAAACTCATCATGAAGGTTATTTTTATGTGCAACTGAGCAGAAATTGTCATCCTATTGTAGTAATTATAACTTATCAGAGTATATTGGTTGTATGATACCACTCTTAGTATACTGAGGTTTCATATTAGTTTCTTCCAAAACCATAGAATGAGTTAATTCAACTGTATTTTGATCAGAATGGGGTTCGCAATTAGTCTCAGCAGACATGGATTGATGAATTGTGCACCTCCACATATATAAATTAGTATCCAAACAGAATTACCCATATCCACATCCAATATTATTCATATTAGTAGACCCTCACACCCATTAACCAATCATAATTATATATTTTCACTATGACATGTATTTCACTTGTAGGAGTTTCAAAGAAATCATGAATTATACCATAAATGATAGCTATAGTACCTTGAGGCACCACCACCCCTATATGACTCAACCATTTCAGATCAATTTTCAATCTACTAAATATATCCTTGACTTTCAGAACCTATGGAATATGATTTATCTCATCAATATCACTTCAACTTCTTTACATGAGGTTAGAATACCATTATCCAGAATGGTCATTCAATTAGAACTGGGTAACTCTGGACCCTCTAAGGTTCTAATGGAATAAACATTCAAATCTTTTTGATCAATATATAAAAAAATGATAAATATATCCCTGTTATCTTTTAGTAGTATTTTTATAACCAAAAAATGTAAATTTTATTCAACATGATATTGGTAAAACATGTCAATTATGGTTAAACAAATGGGGTAATTTCATAATGTATCTCTAAAGTATTCTTTTATTACTATTGGATGAGTGTTTTTTGATAATTTTTTTTAACTCTTCTATTAATTAATTATTAACTATTTTAATAAATTCTATACTAATTATTGACTTGTATGATCATAAATTACAATTTTTATAAATTAGAAACCATTTTTTATTCTCGTAATTTAATTTTATAGATGGAATGCACCAATCATTCTTTGTTGATAAAAATATTTATAATCATTTGTCATAAAAAATTATAAAAACCATAATATTTATTTATTTTAATTTTATTTGAGTATTTATGCATAATATGATGTTTTAATTAATTCGATATTTATGTGTTTCGAATTATTATATTATTTGTAATTTATAGAACCAATACTTCTTAAACAAATTAATATATATTCAAAATTATTAATCATAATTTCCAATATTCTTGTAAAACCATTTTATTTCATGATCATATTATGATGATATCACAAGAAAAAGATATATTATTATATAAATGTATAAATGGGTGAAAATGAGGCGTAACTAACAGATATGGCAGGAAATGTATACGTAACATTCATAAATGTTACAAGTGGAGATTTTTCTAACCATATCACATAATATATATGAATATTTGGTGTTTTGTGTTGTGTGGGAATAAATAAATATTTATATTTTTTAAAATCATTGAAAAAGTAAAAGATTAATACTCCGCTTACATATAAATGGGATCACCATATTATCCATAATTAAATACCCAAAATTAATTTAGTTTCTATTACATAAACCAAAACCTATTTTTTATTTATATTTTTGAGAAATTACAATAGCACCACTCCCCTCTATTGTAAATGGGTTCCCCCACTAATTCATATTTCAAAATCCTTAATCCATTTAATTCATTAATTACTTACACAAAAATCAGAAAATATTACACCATTCAATTATTATGAAATATGTTTTACCCTAAGACCATCCGATGATGCCTTAACATGGATGCCATTAGTGGACTCTCAAAGAAGAGGTAATTACATTACTCAACTCTTTGGAAGACTATTTCTTCTTCTAAACCCGATAAATTAGTTTATCAATAAATATATAGTAAAATTTTCTTTATAAATATTATTATAAATTTTTATGATTATAGGAAAACTATTTTCTTTAATCGTTATATTCAATAGAAATAAAAACAATTCTTCTACAAATGTACAACCTATCATCACCATGTAGTGATTTAATTTATTTTTCAACATTGATATACATAGATTTTTATAATAGATGAAATATAGAATATATATGATATTATTTTGATAATAAGGTGTAATTATATAAAACAAACCACTACATTCCTACCCATCTATTTATTATAAAATGATAACACCCCTCATTCATACTTGTGAATTTCCACCTCTATGAATTGATTAGAATAATTATTCAAATACCATCATTCATAGATGGTTCAAAAATTAAATGTAAAAAATAAAATTTTATTCATGTTGTTTTTAAAAAAAGTACTTTATAGAACAATTTCATAACTCTATTAACTATTTTCAATATACTATATTAATTTTTGAGAATTTTTCTAAACACATTTAAATTGTAAAATTCATAATGAAATATTAAATGAATTGAATTCAAATTATTCTAAAAGGTTATAACCAATAAAATCAAATAATATTTTTTATTAGTAAATGACCTAATAAATTTAAATTAATTATATTGGTGTATCAAACTCCATAAACATAGAGGAGACCTAGGGTTTGTGTAATTCCACATAATTTAATATAAAATGATACTTGATATAAATTATGTTCCAAATTTATGTTATATGGTGTTTAAAAAAACCTTTTTATAGACAATATTATTACTTATAATTTATTCACGGTGAGAAACTGTTTTTATATATTTCTAATTAATCTAGGTTTCATTCAAATGTTACCAAAGTAATATGGATTTATTTCAAAATCTCATTTTTTATTTTAAATTTATATTATTAAATTTGGATTGAAAAAAAAATAATGATAATTACTCTTTATACCTCCTTAATATTCATCTATTTTTTATAGGGGTTAAATGATTTGAAACAAAAATAATTATTTTAATCTTATAATGATAAATAATATATATTTATAAAATTTAACATTATTTTGTCAATTGTAAATGATCTTTTTCTTCAATCTCTATTTTATTTAAAAAAAATTGAAGTATATTATTTTCTATGAAAATTGAATATTTAATTTTACATTAAATAATATTATAAATTTATATCAATTATTTCAATGTAATATTCTTGTCAAATTCCAAACAAGTTAATTTTTTTGACGTTTAACCAATAATATTAACAAAATTTATTTTTTAAATTCTTGATTATAGGATGTATTTCACAACCATTAAGACAATTATTTTTATTATATATTTTGTTACATGATTCCTTATAAATCGTTAAAAAACTCAACATGTCAATAAAATGGAAAACATTAATTGCAATTTTAAAATAAATGTCATTATTTTATTAATGAAATTAATGTAAATTTCTAAATGAAATAAAATATTTTTTTACATAAAAGTTATATGAGATTAAATTTCTTAACATTTATATTATTCATTAAAAAATGAATATATTATTATGACAAATAATTTACATATATAAAAACCATCATTTGAGATGAATTAAATTTCTTCTATCATCCTTTATAGTTTTTAATTTCATAATTTAAATAATCATGGTCACTTTTTATTATCTTAGACTATAATTCCATTAGATATTAATTTTAACTCCATAGTCAAATTTTATGTATAATGTATTAAAATGGAATCATTTCAATAAAATTAATGATTCATAAATAATATACCTTGTATATATATTGTTTCTTTTTATGTACATTTATCCAGAATATTATCTCACCAAATTGTGAATATTATGTATTCAAAATTATATATAGATATTTTTTATCTATAAGACATTTTGATAATTTACTGCATTGATCATTCAATATAAGAATAATGAATTGGATTTAAATGTGTCCAGTGGGTACAAGTTGTAGAATAGCCCCTTGAAAAAAATAAGGTCTTATGATATATAATAAGTGGCCACTATAGTTAGTTACACACAATAGAATGATCCAATAATTACAAATTATTTCTAGATTTAGAGGCCTAAATGGTATGAATCATGATTACATGGTTACGACCTTGATTGTAGTTCATGAATTCCTAGATTTATGAATTTCCTTTTTTACGAAATTGGTTTTAACAATCCATGTTATTTCAATGATGATATTATCATAGTATGTACACTTGAATAATTTTTTAGTTTTAAATAAAATTTTCTTAATTACCAACATTTCAGGATTATGTATTAATTATTTACTCACAATAGTATTGGTTATATATAACTATTATTATAAATATCATATAATTAATTAATTTTTATCCTTTCCAATGTATTTAAATAATTACTCATCGAGTAATTTCAATTATGAATTAATGATTTTAAAATTATGTTTTTCATTTTCATTTAAAAATGGATTTCATGCATGTGTATAGTTTACTGAGATTTTTTAACTAATCAAATAAGAGCGGTGAGATCCACCAAATTTTATAGTTCTGTGATGATGTAAGAAATTTATTAGGTTATTAGAGTTAGTTATATAACCATTGGTATACAATCTTATTCTATTGGAACAACAAGTAGTTGTTTTGATTTGAATATATCAAACATGTTAATTTATACAATCCCATATAATATTTGTTTTAATTTTAATTAATATTACTCTATGGACCAATATTCATGATGAATTTGGGATGACCAAGTGAGTTACATTTTTTAGAAATGCACCTAGAGGATGGGTGAATCAACACTCGTGGTAAATGTAAGGGTTATGAAGATAATATTATTTTGGTATTTATTTATGATATAATTAGATACAATTAGGATTGTTGATAACATTATATTAACAACATAACCATTCATGAATCATTTTTAGGAAATTTTTTTATATATTAAAATTTTAAAACATATTATAATTAATTTCCGGAATTTTTTATCAATATATTCTTTATTGATGGAATATCTATTTCCCTTACTGAGAAAAAAGGAAACAAAATAATAGACCCCATCGTTTAATGTAATATTTGAGGAATTTAATTCTCTGAAACATTGATAAAATTACATATTATTTGATTATGGTTTTGTTTTATTTATCAGTGTTACATTAGTGTGATGTTAAAGAGAACACCTTGAAGTATTTTTATAATAATATTCAATAGTATTTGAAATTTTGAAAATATAAATAATTGAAATATATTTTTTACTTAAAACAATCCTATTAAGAAGTGATTTTACGAAAATATTTATGTATAGTTATATAAAATCAAATTCATGTTTTTATTATAAAATATGGTAATATTGTAATGATGTTACTGAATTTTATGAGCATTAATTTCATAAATAAATCAATTTTTTTAATTTATGCTTAGTTGATATATATATTAGAGTGATAAATGTTTTTTGGAAAAAAAATTTGAAACTATTTTAGTTGAATAATTTATTAATACAATCAAATATTGAGGTTAAAATATAATTAATAAAATTATATCTGTATTAATATAATTTTTGGGTACTATTAAGATTTTTTAAAATAATTATTTTTATTGAATATTTAATTAGGTTTTATTTTAGTTTGTTTTTGAATTTCAATTGTATTCATGTCAAAAATATTTTATCATTTCTAGGATTTTGTAATCAATTCAGGATTCGTTTTAGTTATTTTTTCATGAAATATTCTTAATGACCATTATGATGGAAATAGAAGGATAAAACCATACGTATAGAATGAAAAATCAACATTTATGATAATATTATATTTTTTTCTATCACAACAATAATGTTATTTCTCAACTAAAAATAACTACGGTTAAATCTATATATTCTTATATAGAAAGTATTACTAATCATCAAATTTATGTTTTTCATAATTATTTTTTACATGTGACTCTTAAAGTTTTCCATGTAAAATGAACTTCCTGTTATTCCCTAGAGAAAATATATTAATAAAATCAATATAATTTCTTTTTATTTTATGATGTATAAATTTTTGTATAAAAATTTAATATTAGATGATGAAAATTCTATATGGAGGAGAAAATATGGTGTCATGATAGGTTAGTTTATATTATAATTAAAACACTATTATGGATAATGTCAAATACATGAAATTCCATGTATAAACGAATAAAAAAATAATATTATATATATATTCTATTTATAACCGATCTATTGGGATGGAATATATATTTATTAATAAAAAATATATTAGATATCCAGAGAAGGTTTCTCCTTATTAAAATTAATAATAAATAACGCATTTACTATGAATTGGTAGTAAATAATGATAATATATTATTAATGTACTGGATCAATTTTTTATGAAGTGTTTTGAATTTGTGTAATGGATTTTCAACATAAACATGTTAATTATTCAATTTAGATTAATTATTCTAGTGAAATATGTAAATAATATCATTTAATTTTTTAACATTTATTTAAATATTTTTATTATAAATGAAATTTGAATAAATTATTTTTTTAATTAAAAAAAAGTTTCTTCAAAAATGGTTTTAATTTTATATCATGAGCAGATATTATAATTGATTCATTAAATTTTTTTAAAATTTAATGTAAAAAATGATAATAATTTATAAAATCATTATATCATAAAAAACATGGAATAATTTTTTATTTTTCTAAAAACATTGATTTTTCAGTGAATATTTAAAATGCATATTTTTACAAAAAGGACATTTAATTTCACTAAAATGTATATCAAATTATAAAATATTTTATATTTTTAAATTTTTTAATAATCATCCCCTTTATTGAATATTATTTACTTATTTATATATGAATAATTGTTATATTTTATTTCTATTTGATATAATATTTTCAGTAAAAATTGAAATTGTCACTAAACTATTTACAATATGTTTAGAATATTTATTAGAAAATTATAATAATAATTTTTATTATAATTGTAATCATGATGGTTAAATTTTGAAAATATATCATTGAATTTTTTCCAAATTGTAATAGTATAAATATAAAATATTTTCCACCTTAATAAGGGTAAAGTAGAAAAAATAGGTTAAAAAATTATGGTAAGGATTTAATATCACTGTATCACATTCTAATACTATATTGGATGAATCTTGTTCAACCCGCGATATGTTTATGGAGTGAAATACATTATTTTAAATCCATATATTTCTTATTGAACCAATTCATTAGTAATATGAATGTAAATTATATTTTATCCAATTTAGAAACTCTTTAGGGTCTCGTTATTTAGTGGTGTGCATCGAAGGTTCCATTTCTCTGGCGTGTCTCAAAAGTTTAAGGATCATTGTTATTAATTTTGACACAAAATCAATTAAATTGTCTTCATACCTATTTTCAAAGTGGTATATTATTTTAATGTTTTTATTGAGTATCTTCCATGAATTATTTTTAATACATTTTACCCATATATATATATATAAGGAAATTTATACCACATATTCATTTTGAATATGATAATAGGGATTCCAAATTTGGAATAAAATTTTCAAAAGTATATATGATGTCTCTTTAGTTTTTATCATAATAATGTCTTCATTGTGAAATGTTATGCCATCACAATTAATGTTAAATTTGGTTCAAATGATGTTCAACTAGGAACTAAGGCTAAACATGTATCTAAAACCATCTAAATGTCATTTTTTAAATTTTTTACAAAGTATATAATAATATATCTAAAATATTGTGTTCCATGATCCCACATGTCCATGAATAATACCTTTTATTACTATGAAACAATGAGTAATTACAAGACAACCACTCTCTTAACATATAAAAGTTATCATTCACATCCCATTCATTTAAAATAATTATTCCATTTAGAAGATAAAATTACAACAAAAATACAACATATCTTCTATTTATCCCATCTTATGTACCGATGCAGACCCAAATACCATCCTATATTGTCATAATCTATAAGATAATTGAGGTCTCTCAATGAAAAGGCAATTATCACACAAGGAACAATCAATGTATTTAATTTTTATACATATTATAAATTTATTTTATCCATAGTAAAATAATTAACTCAATAATAACAACCTTATTATATTTTATTATTATTAATAGATAAAAATTCTCAAAATAATTTCAATAATATGTATAATTAAAGTATCTCTCTTGCATATGTGGTACTGACCACCTCAACATAAAATTGTAATTAATATTCCATCATGGTATTACATAGATAGTTATAAAGGAATAATTTATTAATATATATGACATATAAATCATAATTTTGATTCCATGTAATTAATATGTCATATAAAATCTTGTCATTCAGTATGTTGTAAAATGATAAATTTTATCGTAAGTATGTGTGGAAACCCACTACAATGAAGCGATGTGATTTATTTTTCCATTTCAACCATGAATGAATGATTTAAAAAATTATATAATGAATAAATTTATCTTAATGATGTTACAATTATTGGGAAATTATTCAACCATTTTTAATCTATAATATCCATGATTAATATATTAATTCGACATTAGAGAAATTATCCAATAAACTATATGTGGTTGATGTATGTAAAAAATAATCGATGAATGGATTTAATACTTTGGTAAATGTACCATAATACTATTTTGAAAATGAAAAGATATTATGAATGTATTATCTTAATTTAAATTCATAATACATTATGATCATTCATGTACAATTATGAAAATATTAATGGTAATTTTACTTACATATCATAACCTCTTTAATGATGTATGCTTTAAATTATGTACATAATTTCTTTTTTATGGTTTCTATATAGACCATTTCAAATATTATCACATGAAATTATATTATTAATGGTATTAAATTTTTTTTAATCATAAATGGTGTTTTGATAAAAAATCTTACCAAAGGAGTTGAAATTTAAATAACAATCTTATGTATATCGACATTTTTTATGTTTCAATATGTATTGAATGAATTTTAGGAATCATTCACCAAAATCCTAAAATAATTTAATATATTATATTTATTTTTAGGTATTTTTGTATTATTCAATTACATCCTTTCATTGGAAATTAAATTGAATAGGGAAATGGTTTATTGAAAATTTGATGTTATTTCTAAATTGGTAAGAAATATTTTATCCCCTTTATATATTATTTAAAGAAATATTGAACAATATTTGTATTTATATTAAAATTTATAATGTTATAATTTTATAGTGTTCTTAATTATTTACAGTTATAATTTTTAACAATATAGTGATAAGAATATTTTTTTATACTTTACCAAATGAATAGATTTCCCACTATTAGAACCATTATTTTAAAGAAGTATTCCATTAAAATATCTACTAATTTTTTAATATATTATAAATATCACTATTTCTTTAATATTGTTAAAATTTTATGCAATTGTTTTTTATTATTTTCTCAATGGAATTAGTCTAATTTTTCAAAACTATATAAATTTTGTAATTATATATTTTTTCAAAAGTATTAATAAAATTTATTTTAAAATTTGTATTTCAATTAATAACTTCAATTCGAAATTTTTTTCCTTTGCTGAAAACATTCATTTATGAAGAATTTATCACCTTCTTAAAAAATAAATATTTTTTGGTTATTTAATTTTTACAATATCATGATCACATTCCCAATCAATAAAAATAATATTATATGATATTATTTTATCCTATATAGAATTTTTTAGTAGATTAATTCTCCATATATTGTGTAACAGTGATGTTTTATTAATAATATACGTTTTCTGTATATGTTATATGTTAATGGATGTTTACTAATGGTTATATTTCATTAACTATGAATATATTTCTTATCATTGATCCATTACAAATTATTGTTCATTTTTATGGAACTGTGAGAAAGAATAAAATTTAACAATAAATATTTGAGGAATCTATGTGATGTAAATATAATTATTGGTTATTAGTTCAATAATATCCCTTTTACGGATCAATAATTATCCTTATAGAGAATGTAATTCCACTTTAAATGGGATTATTGTTCACACATACACATTTACTATGAATTAATCCATAGTTGAGAGCACAAAACTATAATATTTATTATTAATTAGTAGAGGCCCTTCGGAATGTTTATAACTATATGTATTTATTCATTTAAATTATATATAATTAATGTATCATTATTTGTGTGAATTATATGAATCTATTAATCATGGATGTAATTTTTTTTAGAAAGATGAAACCTTGACAAGAAAAAAAAGGTTCATTTAATTAAAAATAAAGTCCAACTTACATAATCCAGAAAAAAGTAGATCTATCAAAATCCATCTTATGATGGGGTAAAAGTAATTCAGTTGGATGATCATAACAGTTGCAATCAGCACTACAGAATCCATTAATAGCGTGTTTATCCGCAATTGAGTTACCTTCTCTATAAATGTGGGTGATGATATAATTCATATAGAGAAGTGAATCCAAGCAGCTAATCTATCTATTAGTAAGTTTCAAAGATAATTTATAATAACCCATTCTGATGGCAGAAACAATTATAGAATAATCACTTTCTAGGTATATATTTTCCTATCCAAAAATTTTATCTTTCTCCACCGCAAAATGATACCAAGAATTTCATCCTTAATTTTAGAGGTTATACCACAGGAACCATGAAAGAAACACTTTATATGTTTCTTTTTCATAGGGATACCAGATTTAGATGATTCAATGCTAGAGATTTTTCCATCAGAACAAGGCCTTATGCATCATTGAATGAAGGTTTGATTGATGTGCTTCAATGAAAAGGTTGGGAGGCCATTAAATATATAATATATGATGGTAAGATGTTGTTCTAGTTTAATAGTCATTGTGTAATTCATGGTTATAACCTATCACATATGGATACTTATAAGAAAGGGTCATATAATATTTCTCCTTGAACCCCATTAAAAAAAATCATTTTCTATAAAAAATATATGCCCTTGAAGATTTATTATTCACCTAATCAAGAGTTAGTGATCCATTTTATATTATACTAATGTCATAATTAATTTACTAGATCTAGATTATTGTAGTTGGGACTATTAAAGGTGGTATCAGTGAAACCATATTAGGAACATTTTGAATGAAATTTTATAATAACACATATAACATGGTCATTTTGAAAATCACTAAGAATATTTGACATATTTTGAATTTTTTAATCCAATAGATCAATAGTGCTGAGGAATTTGTCCTTGTTATGTGAGTTATATTGATTAAGGAAGAAACATAGAGTGTGGTAGGGTATGAACACCCATTGTATGTGTAGCGATAAATTTGATAATTTTTTTGTATTTATTGATGATATCAAAAGATACACTAAGGATTATGAGGAGTATGTTAATCACTTGAGAATAATTCTTGATTCATATAGATGAAACTGTGTTATGTGATAAATTTGTTGTTTATGATTATATCATGGAGTTCATTTTTTATAATGTATTATCTCAATGGATGGAATATTTATTGAGTTTTATATGAAAAAAAATTTAAAAAACTTCCATAATTGTTGAATTTTATATATATGGATTTGAATGAAAGGTAAATGTTGATAAATTATAAAAATATATTATAATGATATTATTGTACTTTTCAATGGTAGTTAGTTCTGAGTATAAGAAGAACATATATTTTTTTAATCTGAATATATATAATTTTACATAAATTTAGAATATAAGAAAATTGGAAATAGATGATCAATGTAATCAATCCCAATGGATGTGAAGTTTAGGAAATTATTTAATGATGATTTGTTAGATGTACTTTAGAGTTAATTTTATTTATAATAATGATATTTGGTGATGTATAAAACATTTTGATTGAAAATATTTTAATAATTTCATTATTTATATATAATTAGTGTATTTTTTTATTTTTATGAAGGATATTTTAGGATAAAAAATAATATTCTATTGAGTGATTATGTGATCAGAACTCTATATATTTTTCATAAAAATTTAATCAATCATATTTTTTCAGTTTTAATTGTGTCCTTTTTTAATATCATGCTTTATAGATTAGGATTTATAATTATATATTCATAATGGTTATTATTTTTGATCATGATTCCATTTCTATTTTAGATTGGTGGTATAAATGTTCATTGTTTTTGGGATTTAATAGTCGATTAAATTTTGATTGCATTTCTTCAAGAATTAGTATATACATATGATCATGATCATACACATCGAAAGATGAAATTAGGAATACAAAATGGGAATAAACCGAAGAAGAAACTTTTTTATTGTTTTTTAACCAAATATAAATGGAAAAATAATGAAACAAAAGGTTAATATATCTATTATTATGCACATTATAGACCAAATATAAAAATGTATGAATTTTGAAACATATTTTAAATTGTGAGCCTTATAATGAAATATATATAATATTAATCCAGGAAATATTAAAGAAATTAATGTTCATGATAAAATCAATATCCAAATTTATTTCTCAATTCTGAAATATTCATCATAAAAAATAAGAATTAAAATTTTGAGGATGAATTTTTGGTAAGTAGGGGACAATGTGATACCCATATATTTTATTACATATTTTTTCATTTAAAAAAATATTTTTAATTACAGCTTACACATCAATCTATATGTTAAAAAAAATAGAAAAATAATATTATTTAACTATGATTTAAAAAACATAGTTATTGGGATAGAATGTACAGAAAATAATAACCACATTAAGAAATATATGAATAATTTATTTAATTAAAGAATTAATATAATTAAATAAATAAATTATTAATTGGTAGAAAGTTATGAAAAATACTATTATGGAAAAAGAAAATATTTTCTATAGAACAATATTTATGTATGAAATAATTTTTTTATATTAATATATTAAATTAATCAATATTGATATTTGATTCTAATAAACCAAATATATTGTATATATGTTATGTACTTGGCCAAGATTCTAGTAAATTGGTGCCCCAATCCTGGTGGACCACATATTCCCAAGCACATCTCTAAAAATTCTAGAGGCTACTGACTAATAGCAATGGGCTATGATGTGTTAGTGTGGAAATTATTCAATTATTACTAGAATATAGCATAATGTATAAATATAAAAATAGGTAAATAGAAAAACCAATACAATAATCCAAAGAATCAAACAATAATTTTTTTAGAACAATGTGACCCATGGATTGGAAAAAACCAAATCCATGGACTGAGAAAATATTATAAAAAAGAAAACACACACAGCCCCAAAGTCAAGGATTACAAGACACAAAGTGTCCAAATAGAGCACCAAATTCCTGAAATTTCAGTCAAATTCAAGATCAGGATATAAGAAAACTAACCAAACTTGTGTCAACGGGACATAAAATTTCCACCAGCCGACCATCTAGTCTTTAATGATCATGATATCCAAGAAAAAGCCTTCAAATATCAATTTTTTCTTCGAACTCTTCCATGAGGAGCTCCCCCCTCTTAGATGTCGCCCTCGGGTCCACACTGTGGAATTATCTATTGCCTTTTTCAATGGAGCATGATCAGAAAATGTCAAACTGGATCCCTTATGTTTATACTCATCATTGAAAACATCCCTTGCATCGATAGGAGAAGAAGAGGCATCGAGAGTATATATATTATTTTGGGTGGTAAACATCACATCTTGCTGTATCTTTCCAGGTGAACTAGAATCTGAATTTACCACATTAGTCTGCAGAGTTTAATCATGTTATTTGGAAACATTAACCTTCTTTATATTAGTGTCATAAGTGTAAACACCATTTGTATCAGAAATTCTGCAAAAAAATCCATCATTAGTGCACAAAGATCCTGCTACATCAGAGACAATAGCAGAATCCTGTAAATTCGAAGCCATAGCAGCACCCTAAAAAAGATGAAACAAATCCACCTAGGATGAATCAAACCAACAAAGTATATCGCCAAAAACCATGATTTCCAGCCCATTCACAATCAGGTTCAGCTCCATGTAAACTCAGTATCTTCGAATCCTTTGATGTCCAAGCCTTTGACATTATGTGACAACAACCAGCCATGAGAAAAAATTTCATGGTGATTTATTTTCCAGATTCTTCAAGCTCTACAAGATATGCTTTTGTCATTATGGGGATATATTTGGACTCCTTACCTTTAAATCATTATCTGTGATTTTTCCAGATTTGGGGGGTCTCCCTAATTTCCTTTTAGAGCATTGAGGACCTCTGGAGCCTTGAAGCAGGTCATCAATGTTTACAGCTTCAGGTATCACACGTGTACTGGACACAATCAATTTGTCCAGATTTCTGTGATTAGTGGAATAAATACTTGCAAGATTTGTAACATTAATTTTGGAAACAGAATCATATGAAGCATTTTTACCAGAACATGAAGTTATTAGAGTGTTCTGAATGTCTTGATCATCAAGAAAAATTCTAGAATCGACCCCTGGAATAGGAGAAAAATCGATGAATTTGCAGGTCTGTCCAGATTTTATAGCAGCTGGAAGATCATGTTTATAGACATTTTCATTCAAAGAATTTTTAAGATTTAAACTTTCTACTTCAGAAGATGAATCATTTTGGATAGAATTAAATAATGGAGAATCCTCCTTATCATCCTATAAGGATACCACAAGATCATGAATATCATTGTAAAAATCCTGAAATAACTGATTCTCCTCATCTTTATTCTGTGACACAGATTGAATAACCTTGGGTGTTGGATCCATAATATGCTCTTCCTCTTCTACTATATCATCCCATGAAACTTTTTGAGATGAGGAAGGAGCAAAGTGAATGGATGTGGGAACTTTTGTAGTAGAAGGATCACTTTGCATTTCGAAAGGGAGTACAACTGAGTTTTTTAGAATTCCTTTTTTTCTCAATAAAGACAGCTTTGTTCTTTTTGATCCTGTTAACTTCAGTCTGTTCTGAATCTCTATGTGAATCTTTAATTTTTCATTGAATCATCCTACAGTTAGAAATAGTATGCCCCATGATTTTGCAGACATCAAAAAATATGGAACATTCTCATATTCCAATCTAATATCTGACTTGAATCCATTATCATTAAACAGAATGCAATTTGGTCTTTTGATTTCAAAATTGATGTCCACAAGGATTCTAGCAAAGAAACCAATTTCTCCATCAAGGGTACGCTGGTCCAACCTAATTGGAGTGCCGAGACATGAAGAAATATCATTTAGAATTCTAGGATGCCAATACACCCAGTTTAATCCATGAAACCATACCCAAATTTGAGAATTCGATTGCTTGAAAGTGAAAGGATTAAAATTGACATCCCATTCAGATAATATCAGGACTCCAGGTTTGAGTTGAATATTTCCCTCATTCCAAACTGAATTCAAAGAATCAATGGAATTGAGTATGATGTTAAAATACCCTTTACCAATTGAGATTAATTTCCAATCCCTCATACCCCAACAGTGTGAAATTCTATTTTTGAGATCATCATAAGACCTAGGTTTATCCCCTTTTGAGTAAATCATATGACCAAGTATGGAGAACATACATAAATCAATCCATTACTGCAATTCATCCGGATCAGAAACCTCTTAAAACCCACCATTCTCTAACCTGGTGATGTTTGAGGATTTATATGAATCCGCCTTTGTATGATTTAAAGAGCTAGAAAGAGCCTCCGCAAAAGACAGACTTTTTCTTCGAAAATTCGAAGAATCCTGAGAGCCCGAGGGCTTGAAATCTTCCTCTAAGACACGGCGATTATCCTCGAAGGCTGATTCCCACTCTGGGTTGAACGATTCCATAGAGAAACTTAAGTGAGTAGAACAAAAAGCTCCAAATCGCCATTTTTGCGATGGGGAGTCAGGGAATTATTGCTCCTGCTCCGTTTCTTGCTCCTGTTCTGTTTCACCATCCAGAAATCATTTTCAATCTTTAAAAGAATCAAAAAATAGTAATAAATGAATAAGGATATAAATAAATAAAATATTTATAATAACTAAAGATGATATTTTTCACTAGAAAATAGGAATTCATGGATATATTAAAGCATGAATAACATGTTCCCAGAAGTCTAAATAAAATCACAATACTATCCCAAAAACCCCGAGCTTTGGATTAGTCATAGGCTATCTATTACCATCCTAAACAGAGAAAATAAATGGTTTGAAGCCCTATTCTTCCTTTTTTTTCACAACTACATTCATGTAATCTTCCCCGGGTACGAAACGGTTCTCGTTGAGGGTGTGAGATAAATCTTAGTGGGGCCCCAACAATAGTTGTAATAAGATCCACCTTGAGTAATAGAAGTGTAACAGTCTGAAATCATTCATATATAATGTAATTCTATACAATTTAACTAAATACCGAAGTACCTACTTGATCATTCACATGGTGTATGAACATGTGACAAATTCATTATTTTTTTCTAATTTATAAATAAATCACAAATTATCAATGGGTATGGATCCAACAAAAACAAAGAAAAATGTAATAATATTTAAAAATGATTATCCAATGTAATAACCAAGGTAACATAGACATCAAGGGTAACCAATTTAGTAATAATTATATCCTCGCTAAGGGTAGGAGTGTAATCCAAGGAGAATATTCCATGTAATTTCACAATATGATGTCTATTGAATCCAAGGTGATCATCCATTGTAAAATTGTTATATGTAGTGACTAAGACCTATGTGAATTAATCATAGAACAAACATTCCAATTCTAGTTCTATGGCATGTATCAAAGGAATCCTTTAATAATACATGTGGGTTCATACGGTGTAATACTGGGAATCCAAGAAAAGAGAAGGATCGAGATCGAGGAGGGTCTAAACCAAAGAATGACCCATTATTGAATCAAAATGAGGTTCCCACATTCTCATGACATTCCCCAATTATAATTCAATCTGATCTCGAGTGAGGAAACTCCAATATGATAATAAATCCAAATAATATTTAATTAGTTTGAATCCTCATCATTCATTAGTGTTATAAGGCCATGTATCATGAAACCCTTTAATCGATTCGTAATTGATCAACAAGTAAATTTTGATCAAGCCTTATCATCCATTAGTGTGACAATGCCATGTAAAATTAATCCTTTATTAAATACATTTATAGCATATTCAACAAGAAAATTTCACTTCACTAGAGTCCCTCATAAAGGGTTCTATGAACATGCTACCTATTAATCATTCAAATTTAAATACAGCCAAGTCATATACTATGTATACATACCAATTACCATTAACATTTAATTATTAATTTGAAAAACTTACGTTAGGTGGTCCAAGTGGATTTGATATGTAAATTCTATTGACCATTACATGATAAAACAAATATTTATTATAAGGAGGCCTACTATTAGTGTGGTCAAACTATAGCACATTTAAATGATGGATCAAAAGTTTTAAATAAAAAAAATATCAACTATGGAATGTTATCCTACATGAGATATTGGGAGTTGTGGGAGTAACCACCAACAAGTAATCACGTTATTGGAAATATTATTACCATACAATTCAAAATATTATTATCATTGAATATAAATTTCTTAAATAGCCCTAGATGAAATTGGGGGCCCCATATGACCATTAAAAAATCAACAAACAAGAAGGATGAGTTTTAGACCAACCACCATAGGCTTGTACGACTCTCCTCCTCTAGTATAGGCCCTTCATGTATCTTGGATTAGTGTAGATATATTAAAAGAGAAAAACCTCTCACCACATGATATTTAGTTATAGAGAAAGAGAGATAAATAACTTATTAAAAGGACTGGAGTACATACCAATGTGCATAAAACGTGACGAAGAAAAGATCGAATGGATCTCAAATGTAGGAGATCTATTAATCCCTAGAGTAGGCCTTCAAAATGATCCAAAATAATATAAATTTAGCTAATACTGATGGAAATCAGATTTAGTGGAAGGAGGAGGTTAAATTAGATCATTAAGCTAAAAATAGTCATTTTACCAAGAAATTATGCTCAATATAGTTTTTCCGCACGATTTTACCAATGGTGCACAAACCAAACATGGGTACCTGGGAAAAGGGTCATGAAACATGGTTTTTTTTCACAAGGTTAGGCATTCCAAACTCTAACATAGTGGGATGGATCAGCCTCAAAATGTAGACCATCCTCATGGTAAGATCTTACTGTACGGCTGACTTTTACATTTTTCTCAAACCCAGCGACAGACCCAAATTTCCCCAAATGATTGCTTTCTAGATCTAATTAATCCTCATACACTAGTATAATCTTTTGAAACTCATTATTAATCCATATTTAGTCCAAAATAAATATTTCGAAAAAAATTTCTAGGATCCATACCAGAGTGAAAAATAGGGTTCTTGAAGTCTTCATGCTTAAAATAACTCATCCAAGAGTTCACCTTTCATGGGTGGTGAAACACTATCTGAGTTAAACGATGGAAAATGGTCACCAATTTAAGCCTCCAACGCCCAATTCTCATCTTGTACGAAGCCAAGAAACTGTAGCACCCATTATAGAGAGACAGACTGGCCTTATAGAACCATCATTCTCTGGTCAACAATTCATAATGGATACCCCAAAAAAGAATCAACATATAAATCAACTTCCTTGGGATAAAAAATATTTTAGTGTTTCACCTAATATTGGGGAATGTATGAAACCAAGAATATGTCATTAGTGGAATTTTATCTACGAGGTAGTAGATATTGATAGGCTACCAGCCCAACTCTCTCTAGAATCTCGTATGTCCCTATGTAACAATTTGATATCCTCTCTTGTCTTTGTAACCATCTATGACCTATAATGGGAGATACCAAAAGGAATACATGACCCCTAAACATGAACTCTAGAGGTCATCAATGATGATCAAAATAAGATTTTTATCTAGATTGAGTAGTAGTCATACACATTATAGTTATCTGAAGATGCTTTGAAGTCTCCAAAATGAGATAAGGAACATGTAGGGCTACCTCACTTGTTTTAAGCTAGCACAAGGGTGAATAACATGACCTAAAATATAAATCCTAAAACAGATCTCAATCAATCATCTCATGGATGTATTATTCTATGTGAACTCAATGAGTTGGATATGCATTTTTCCATAACCATTGAAATCATGAACACATTCTTGGATAATTTTCTTCCAGATATTATAATGTAAATTCATTTTTTCATTTGTTTGAGGGAGAAATGATTTTCTTAGAAGCACATATGTCCCTAAAGACATCAGAAATACCTTCTAGAATGGTGACATGGAACGAGCATCCTACTCAAAAATTATTGTATAAGGTACTTTGTGTAGTTTTATGATCCCATGGACATACAATATTCCAATATCATGAAATGTGAGGGTCTCTTGAATAATAATGATATTGGATAATTTCAATAATTGGTCAAAAAATACCGATAAAACATCACTAAAACTAGGTGACTTAGGAAAAATGAATATAATGTCCCTGTAAATAACATCCCATTTCAATTCAAGTACTGGCAGATTTTGTAACAATCGAGAATGTCTCTAGTACTTCAATTTCACCTCCTGATAGGTGGAAAACCTAATGATAAATCTTGCAATCTGATGTTTCATTCCAGGACACCAATACTAGCTTCATATATGTCGATACTTTTTGTAGATTCCTCTATGAACTTTTCAATGAGAACATCAATACTCTTTCATTAACTCCTCTTTGATATTATCAAGAACATGTTCTTATCCATTTATGTGAATGATTCCACATCTTCCCACAAAATAATATGGAGTAGGTTTATCTCCACATATACTCTCACAAATATTGAAGCCCCAAGGATTGGAAAATTATATACTATTCACCATCTCAAGGATAGAAGATGAATTGGTCAAGCCATATATGCATGATTTCTTATTACTATCATGAAACTCTAGATGTATCACAGAAAATATGGATATTAACTTATGTTCAACACTGGATTTTCATATGTCCAGTTGCTAGATTTTCCATCTCATCACATCTGAAACTAAATTTTCCTTCTTATGAATATAGTCATGTTCAAAATCTATGTATTTTTGATATTTTACCAATCTATGAATCTCGAGGTTCTTGTGATGTTGGTTAAAGATAAATTTGAGGCTCTAATTGTCCATGTACACCCAAAGGTTCATAGCTAATAGATAGTGTCTCTAGTATTGTAAAGCATGGATAGTTACTTCTAGATCAAGGTTGTATGTTAGGTAGTTTAACTCATGAGGCCTCCATTGTCGAGAGCCGTATAGAACAAATTTTTCCCAATTAATCATCACATCCCCTAGGATGATGCTTGTTTCATCACATATAATGGTATTGCGTATATCTATCATTGGAAGAATTGGAATTTGGGTAGAGAAAAGACTTTCTTTTATATCTTAAAAGGATATCTTCCATGATTATAACCATAGGAACAAAACACCCTTTTTCATGACCAATAATAGGTGAAAAGGGGTGGGACATGTCTTGTTGGAAATTCATATAAGATTAAACACTCATTATGAAACACCATATATAAAACATGTCATTAGGATGATCATAGGAAAATATTTAACTAACCTTTTTAGGATCAAAAGAGACCCACGATTCTGATATTATATGACCCATGAAGTGAACATTATTGATCCAAAAGTGGAACTTATCAATCATAGCATAAACTTTATTCTCTATGAGCGTACTCATAATGATATCAAGATTATTGGAATGTTCATAATGAGAGAAATAATAAAACAATATAAAATACATAAAGACCATGAAAAAACATACGTGATTGGAATGGAAAACCCTATTCATTAGAGCAATGAAATTGGAAGTCACATCTATATGATAGAATGGAATAACATGGTTTGGTTCTCATACACACCACACATGCTATGGAAGTATATATGAGGTGTGCCGATGTCTTGAATCATACCTGATGATAACTAGATATTCTGATGATCTTGGATAAAATCATATCACCAAGCTGAAGTGATAATCTTTCTAGGTTAGAGGATATTGGTTGTTTATTGTATCTTGGTTCAACTATATATAATTCCTGCATAGACCTATTGTTCCATCATCATTCTTGGTGAAAATCATGGGTGAACCCCAAGATGATATATTGGTCCATGTTTAGCCTTTGGAATCTAAATCCCCTAACTGTTACTTGAGATGCTACTAATTATATTGGTGATATCTTTTATGAAGTAATGAACAAGGAAGATTCTTCTAGAACAAGATTGATCATAACATATACCTTTCACTGATGATGTGATCTACAAAAATCATCTTGAAATATGTCCATAAAACGATCAACAACTCGAGGGAAATTAGGTTAGCAGAAACTTTGATCCTCCATAAATTATTTGTATTCTTGGTGGTCACTTCACCTATCCCATTATTCTTTGGTCTATCACTACTAGCCTAGACATCCCACTAACCCTTATACAGATAACTACTACCCCCTAGGAATGTAAATGATACCCTATAGCGATAGTAAACTACATTAGAATGATAATAAACCAAAAAATCGATCCAAATAATGTCTTTAAAGCCTATCATCTTGATAATGTATAGATTCAATGTGAAAGGATAACTACTTACGTCAAGGGGATAGTCCCTAAAAAAGAATATTCACTCTATACATATCCCCAATAGTGATTATAGGGTCATTACACAACAGTAATATTTTATCTAATGTCTGAGACATTCCATGAATGATATAGAGATAAAAGACTCCAAAGCACGTGAATCAAAGAAACAAATATTATAATATATTCTACTACAGCATTAACTTGTACATTAGATTGTCCTCTGACCATATCCTCTGGTATCGTCTATAGCACATGAAACAAGGTAGATCCACAACCCTATGTAATAGCTTGACTACTATGATCCAAACTACTCTGCTAGGGAATCTAGTGATCAGGAATCTAGCTACTGTGGACATAACTTCCACATCATCCAATCCAACCTCTATTAATCCAAATACCCTCCTATCATTCCAAAAAAATAACCTTATCTTAATGTTTGAGCTGTTGCAGGTCCTTTTACACTCGAAACACAAAGAGAAGTCCTACAGAACCTCAGAAGATACTTCATACAGCCGCAATCCTAAAAATCCATTGAGACTACATTACAACGGAGCAATATATTCCCCCAGCTTCTACACTAATGAAACCCAATTGATCTGTCTAAATGGGTACTCAGGTTGTCCCTATCCCAATGAGAAACCTCAAGGAACCATTTCCTTCCACTATGGGCACTACTAGACTGCTTTGAAAAAGATCCTATATGACTGGTTCTATTATCGTACATATGTTGTGTTAAGTGATAAGATCCTAATTTATTATTTCTGAAATATTAATCTGGAAAAACTCATTCACCCACAAACTGATGGCACACTGGAGCCCATCTTCAAAACGTATAACACTCAAAAGCTAATCACGCACAAGAAGTAATGAAATGCTCTGTAATAGAGTGAAATATGTGACTATTCCATTGCTGAAAATGGACCTAACTGATGTTTCATGGGCTCTCTGGACTTGTAATCTTTTAGCGTCGGAGAAATAATTGATCATAGAATGTTGTCTAGAAATCAACCCATAACATGCCCTGATATTGACCATATTGGGTATTCACATACCACCAATGATTGTACAAATCCCAAATCATTTATGTAGATGGGTTTACCCTCTTCTATATAGTTGTCTATATATTCTTAATGATATGTAGGGTGGCATCTAGGAAAGACTCAAAATCATGTGGACTGACATCCCCTTAGAAGGAAGGGTACTGTTTTCGTTGGATCTCACGAGTCAGCTCAACCATCGTAGGTGTATTCCATGGAGAACCATGCATTGATTAAATCCGATTTATGAAACTATTATGGGATTGGGAAATTGTGAACCTATTAGGTATAATAGGTTATTCCACGAGGATAAATCTTGGGCGTAATACATGAAGGGCCGATCCCAACACATTTAGATCACAGTCATCGCCACCTTCCTTGTGTATGAAACTAGTACATCATGGTTGAATTTGTTTTCAAATTACCAGTATATTCCTCAAAAAAATATTTACCTTGATAGTTAGAAACAAATACAGAAACAAAGAAAGTAATAACTCACTTCCAATGTTTTACTACCCCAACTTCCCACATAGATGGCTAGGTACTGGTAAGTGGTAAATTATACATTTTATTTCATTTTAAATTTTGTTTCCAAGTTCACTCCCTTACTTTGCATAAAATTCTAGAGGTTGGATAAGGATTTGTGACGATTTTAATTTAGATTTAAATTTTCGTTTAATAATGGACATTCATTCACATTAAAAGAGTCCCCATACTTCTCATCAATGAAAAAGACACACATTTATTTTTTTCCTGGTGGCTCGAATCTGTATGTTACTCATCCAAATCCATGAGTGGCCATACACCTCAGGAATTGAGATATGAAATAACTCAATTTAAACCAAGAGTAATAAAAGTAGAAGTTAACTATAACCAGATCACTCAAAAATCACAATTATATGAATCAATACCACGTAGTGATATTCATCGATATGGAATAGAATAGATATTACATGTGAATTTTGGGATCCCAAAATGTTGCATGTAGCAATGCACTTTTCCCTGATATCATCTGGAGAATGATTAATGGAATCCTCAATCATATTAATAATAATAACCAAAAAAAATCTTGTGCATCACCCCATGGTGAAATAATTTCAACTGTAATAGTAAATATAGAACCACAATTATATTTTGGGTATCTTGGAATTTACCCCAAACCTATGTCCTGAACGCTCAAGAATGACATATGCCCAAGTCCTAAGCATTCCTAATATCATTTGTATTTGATCCAAATAGTAATGCAAGAAGCGTAACCTCTAATGATACAATTTTTTTTCATCCCAGACCAAGCTTCTACATATTTGGTGTCACGATCCCTATGGGCGACACGGCCTCAAAAACATCTCCCCAAATGTGAGAGGCTTCCGACTTGTGGTGCGTGACTAAGGTTTGTGTGTAGATAGACTATTCCCACATTACTAGATTACAACAAAACATATAATTATAAACATTGGTAAATAGGGGAAGAATAATAAGTAAAAATCATAATTATATAAAAATACTAAAAAAATACGAATACAATAACTGAAATGAAGATAATACTTAATGATGATATTTCATGTCACTAGAAAAGTAGAAAAAATGATTATAAAGCAATAGTCAAAACATTTTCCAATAAATTTTAATGGAAGTCAAAATAATATCTTAGGAATCCCGATCTCTAGATCAGTCATCTTCTATTAAATACAATCCAAAATATCCTGAAATCATGTGATTCAAGTTATATGATTCCATTTTTCAACCCCGGAAATCATGTAATCTTCAGTGGGTACCAAAAAACTCCTAGAGAGGGTGTAAGATAAATCTCATTAGGACAACAACAATAGTGTTTATATTATATGGTTTGTGTAATGGAAATGTAACAATGTGATAACATGCCTATATAATGTACAACGATATGATTAAACTAAATACCAATGTACTAGATTCAGCCTTGGGCCTGTGTCGGAACAATTAAGAAATTTAATATTTTATAAATACATGTTTAAACAAAAATCATATATTATCAATGGTGTGAGTTATTATATAAAAAATGCATCATATTATAATATATAATAATGATGCAACAAAGTAATAAACAAGGCACCTTAGACCTCAAGGGTTAATTACTCCGTAATAACTGTAGATTAGATAAAGGTAAGAGTGTAATCTAAGGGGAAAGTCCTATGTAATTCCACATTAAGATGAATACCGAATCAAAGGTGATCATCCAAGGGAAAAATGGAGTAATATAGTGAATGGGCCGTATGGACTTTAATAATGGAATTTTCCGATAAATGCTATAATCTTGGAGATTATCCAAGGTATCATTTAATACTATGTCTGATATCCTACGATGTCATACCGAGAATCCCAAAATAAACAAGGATTCATATCTAGATGGGTCTACATATAATAAAGACACATCCAAGAGTTTGAATGTAGATATCATGTGATCCTTGAATTCTCCTATAAGAATCCAGGGTGTGTTCAATTTAGGAAACTCTTATTTGATAATTAATTCAAATAATATTTCATTAGGTTCAAGCCTTGTGTTTTATTAGTGTGATTAGGTCTTGTTTCATGAATCTCATTAATGAGTTTATTATTTATCAATAAGTCCTTTTTGTTCAAGGATTTCCTTTAATTATGGTGATAATTCCATGTAATATGAAACCTTTATTATGTACATTTAAATCATATTCAATAAGTATGTATCACTCTGCTTCCTTCCTTAAACATTTTAAGCAGTGGTATAGACATGCAACCTATTAATCATTCACATTAAATTGGTTCATGTCATATATATAGTATACTTTACAATTTCCCTTTCACATTTTATTATCAATTTGTAACACAAGACTTAGGTGGGCCATGTAGAACTCACATGGTACCTTCCATTAACCATTAAATGATAAAAATCATTTATTATAAGGAGGCCTACCATTAGTGAGGTCATGCTCAAGATCATTCGAATGATTGATTACATGTTTCAAAAAAAATACTCAACTATAGAATATCATCATACAATGGATGATGTGCGTTGTGGGAGTAACCACCAACAAGTAATAATTTTTTTTGGAATGATCACAAGAATATGTATCAAATGATTATATCCAGGGAAAATTATCCTTAGGAACCACACCTGATGAAATAAATGATCCCCACACAACAATTCTAAAATGGACAAACATGAATGATGAGTTATAGACCACCGACCTTATGCCTGTAAAAATATCATCCTATAGTAATGAAACATTATATGGATTAAATTCAAGTAGATCAAAGAAATGGGGAAAAATTATCACACCTCAATAAATAGGGCAAGGGAAATATATATCAATAACGGCTAAAAAAAATCAAGTACATACCATTGGACATCAAAAAAGAAGAATAAAAGCTCGAATGGATCCCACATGAACGATATATCATGATCCATAACTTAGTCTGTAAAAATGATAAAGAATAAGAGTAATGGAGAATAATACCACTGGAAATGCGATTAGGATGAAATCAGATGATTAATTAGAACAATAAGGGATTAATAGACATTTTAATCATAAAATAGTCTTTGCATGATTTGATTGCATAGTTTGACAGATCGTGCGCAAACCATGCATGGGTACCTAGGAAAAGGGTTTCACCGAATGGTTATCCCTCATGGTTTGGGAAACCAATCAATAATTGTACAAGGTTCCTATGCTTAAAAATGAAGACATTCTATATGGTTAGATATAATCAGCAAACATACCTAAATGGTTTCCTCAATCTGTGAGAAATACCCAATTTTGACAAAAATATGCGTTCCAAACTCGGAAAATTCCTCAGACACCCTTGGAACCATTAATAACTAATTAGGCATCAAAATTAGGTCCAAAATAAATAATTAGACTGAAATTTAAAGAATCCATCTCTGAGTGAAAAACTGGGTTCTTATATTATTAAATTTAATAAATTTCTATTCATTTACTTATGTTTTTTATGAATTTTGTGAGAGTAATTTCATTTTATACTTAAAAAAATAGTCTTTCATCTAAATTTTATTTTATTGAATTTTTTAAATGGATATTGTAATTAATATCTCTAATATTTATAAATTTTATTCTCTATGTTTTATAACATTTTTAAATCATTATTTCTTAATAAAAACTAGATTTTGTCTTGGGATTTTTCTAAAAATATAAATGACTAATTTGATAGGGAATGTTATTTTTTTCAAAACTATTATTTAATTATCATATATTAGTTATTTTAATTTTCCCCATCTATTTAATATTTGTTGTTAATGTATCATTAATTTTTATTGATTCAATATAATCAATTTATATTCCTATGAATCGTCATTATATTTGATTTTAGAAGTTATTTTTTGGTCATAAAAAGACATTTTTTAAAAATAATTTTTTATTTTATTTTAAAAAATTATATTATAATATATTTATTCCACTAATTTTTATTGAATTAAAAATATTGGATACATAATAAAAAATATATAGGGTCTAATTTTATATGTAAGTCCTCTTTATTCATGGTTATTCTGATTAGTTTCTAAGATAAAGTTTTTTATTCTCAATATAGGAAAAACAAAAATGACATGTTTAAAATTATGTAATATGGATTTAAAATCAATATATCCCTTATTATTAACAATTTAAATGTGTTTTTTGGAAAATAATATTTTTTAAGAGTTATTAAATGCAAATTAAAACATGATATCAATTTTTCAACCCATGGATGACTGTTATGAAAATAAAATATAAATTATCCAAATGAAAAATATATTATTCCATATTTTCATACAATAGTATAGTTGTAAGGCTCCATTAATATTTGTATTGAAATAATGAAATAAAAATAACCATTCTTTTCATTTAAATAAAATAATTCATAAAAATAAGCTTTTTGATTTCCAAGGTGATTTTATTTAATGCACAAATCATGTTCATTATTAAAATAAATTTTCAATCTATTTTTTATACATATATTAATTTTTTCCTCTTGTTGATTATTAATAATCTACGTTTTCATATTTTTAATCATTATTTCCATATTTTTTTTAATACCCAATTTTTTTGTTATAACTAACATATCATGGTAATATTATATGTTATATTAGTTAAGGTTAAATTCCGATAAATGAATGATTAACTAGGAGATAATGCATAAAATGTATCAAAATTTAAATAAAATATATTCTTTGATTTTTATTCAACCCTATATATTCATATATTTTAATTTTGGGTGCCTTGGTTCCACATGACCATGAATTTGATATTTAACTATTTTAATAACATTGAATAATTATAGGATTCATACTCTCATCACTTATAAAAGGACACCTCGTATTCTCAATTATTAATATTTTTAAAACCATACAGAATAGTTAAATAGAAAAAAAATAATTTTACCCTTATTCCTTTCATTTTTTGTCTCCTGGTCTTCCCATAAAACATTATGTTGAATGCTTCAGGTGTAAAAAAATTTCTATATCAATGAATATTTATTTTCTTACATGAATGTTAAAACCTTTATTTCATATTCTTCTTTATCTAAATATATTGTATCAATACTAGAATTTTGACCCCATTATAATAAATATTCTATAATGTTTCAATGATTATGGGTTATCCAATTTTAGTATCATTTACTTTCTAGGGAAAATGAAAAAAATATTCATTCATATGTATGACCTATCATTGTCACAAAGTAGTGTAATTCATTTGTTTATATCGACTTTACATGAATGATTATAAATGTATAATTAATGAACATATGTCATATATAAGAAATATTTATTATTATATAAATAAAATATTTCATCAACCTTACAATAATTGAATATATTGAAAATTATAATGTTAATATTGACAACGTATGGACTACCACATCAATAAATCGATGCCAATAGTTTCTTTATTTACACCATGCATTGATGATTCTAAAATTTTATATATGGAATAAAATTATATTTTTAAAATTATTAAAATTATTTATATAGTGGAAAATTTCCATATCTCATTTAACAATGATAATTATATTGATGTAACTTCAGGGGAATCAACCAAACAACCATTAGTTGTTGATATAAGAAATAAATATTCAATTAATTGATTTCCAATTTCCTAAAAATGTTCCCACAAAAGTTATTACATATTAAAAATGTTGTTAGGAAATTATATAATATTTTAAAATTCAATATATAGTAGTATAAAAAATATACAACTAAGTATAGAACCAAGGTAAATTTCATTTAATAGAATTTCTACTTCAGTAAGACATGTTATAAATTGTGTGAATAATTCATTTTATATTATTATTATACTAATAATTTAAAATATATATTATGAATTATTCTTTTTCATGGTGTTATATTTTTTCTATTCATGTTTTCTCATTACATGGTGTTTAATATAAAAATTACCAATTGATTATGAAATCTTTTTTAAAATTATTTTTCTTCTAGTTGTTTTCATTTGAATTTATATGAACACATTTTATTATTTAATCTCATTAATGAAGATATGTTTTCTCATATTATCATTAATAATGATGCTACCATTATTTCAGATTGTATTTCCTATTTTTGGTAATTAAAATGATTATGATTTGTTTTAGTAAAATTCAATCAAATTTCATCTTTATTTACGATATTTTATTTCAAGGTCAATTTTAGTAAAAATGATTCCAAAATTTCCTTAAACATTAATAATTGTTTTTTTATTTTAATATTTAATGATATTAATATTCAGTTTAAATTATTTAATAGGATATTTGTTTTCATTATCCTTAGTAGGTAAATTTATAAATATAATAAATAAGTTAAATAAATAATTGTTGTTTATGTTTATTAAATTATTGTATTTGCAATCATCCGAACCACTATATTAAATAAATATTTATTTAATTATTTACATGTTTTTGGATTGAAATTAACATCCAAAATGGTATAAAAGTTATTATTTAATATTTTATAATATTAAATATCTATTTATTTTGTAACTGAATGAAAATAATTTTAGAGATAATTAATAACCTTTTTTATGGCAATGTTTCCATATCATTATGGAATGTCATTTTTAATGTTTTAATATTAAATTTCCACATTAATAAAAAAATTAATTTTTAATAACAATAACATATGAATAATTGTATGGATTCTTTCATTGATACTTATTAATGGTTTTATGCTATTAACATTTTCATGATGGAATTAACTATCACTCTATATTTTTTCATTGGAAATTTTTTTCCTCAATACCCATATTTAATATACAATGGATTTATATTAAATTATATCTATAAGATATATGTTTTCTCAATAATATATCATATTTTTATTTTCTACTAGTATATGGATGTAAATTAAAAAATTTACTGTATTTTGTATGGGAAATATTTCTTTTTTATAACTAAAAAAATATAATTATTTGTTTACATGAAATGATGAAAAAACAATTTATTATTAAGTCAATATATGATAAATGAAATGGCGGTGAAGGATATTATTCGAGACTATCTATAGAATATCCCCTCGACATATCGAAAATTCAAGTGAGACGGAATATTATAACATATTATATTGGTATATGGTTCACCAAAACCAACATTTTGAGAATGATGTCTTGAATTACAATCCATTCTATAATATTCATGATAACTATTATGATTCCATGATGTAATCTTAATGAATATATGAAATTATCTCATTTTGACAAGGATTTATTTTTTTATCATCATTATGTTGTCTATGTTGATATTATCCATGGATGTACATCGAACACATGATTTGGTTTGAAATTGAATGTGTTTGATTGTAAAAAATTATATAAAAATTATTCTTAATTTTCTCAACAATAAAGCCAAAATATTTAGCACTTACTAAACATAAGATTTCACACATTATTTTTCCATTCCCATTTTAGAAAAAATTGATTATTTGAATAATATTTACGATGCAAGATTTCCTTTCGTGATATGTTTTAATTTTCTGATATTATATAGAACTATTATGCGTGTCAATCATTATTATAATTATAATTAGATTAATATTAGATGGTGTGCTCAATTTATATTTCCAAAATGGAATAACATATGAATTGGATATGGGATACATGATTTGAGGATATTATATATTGTATTTGAGGATGTTTAGTTGGATCGTATCATGAAAAATTTTAGAATAACATAGATTAAAACGTAATTGACCAAATATATTATAATAGATTATACAATTTTAAGTATTTTAATTCCTTATATAAATATTAATTAAAAAATTCAACTATGTGAGTAGACTCATTTAGGGATTACATAGATATTAGTGAAGTGAATCAACACATTAATAAATGTAGGGACTGCCCTAATATTATTTTTTCATTTTTTTTAATTTTATTATGAAACTAAATCTTGATTTTTAAGATATTAGTAATAAATTTAGGATCATTTCTTATCTTTTAAGGGGAAAACATGAAATAAATTAAATTTAAATTCATTGATTATTGATTTTATGAATTTTATTTTCATTACAATATCATCTCTATCGATATATTATTTGTTGATCTTACTATGATAAAAAAAATTTGCACTATAGATGAATAAAACATTTAAGGGTTTAATATCAAGGTATTTATTTATAAATTGAACAATTTATTATAATTATGTTTTAAAGATCATATGTTATAGATCAATGTAAGGATTATGAGATAAAAAATATGTATTGTTATGAATATATTCAATTATATGTAAAATTTATGAAAATTTACTTTTAGAAACATATGTTGAATGGTATCCATCCCCATGAAAAATAATGTTTTGGGAATAATTTAAGAAGAATGAATATATTACTATTAATTTTATATTTCTTATCCAACAATGTGATATTTAGAGGTGTTTAATGAATTTTTTATTATTTATATGGTCAAATATTATAATTTGTTATATATTTCCAGTCAATATACTTATTTCGGTTATATGTATTGTTTATAGATAAAAAAGTAAATTTATTTTGAATGAATAAGTGATAAAAACATTATGATTCATTTTATAAAATGTATTAATGAATATTTTCACTATTCTAAATTGATCTTCAATTACTATTTTAAATATAGAGAATAATTTTATTAATTGTTTACACATTTTGCGAAACTATTTTTGTAATGATATAATTTCATTTTTATAAAGGTGGAATAATGTTTCATCATTTGATAGCTTTTATATTTGAATAAAAGTTTATTTTAGTCCTTTTTGTCAATAAATCCCATCTTCATCATAATGATTCACATTGATGAATGAATCTATTCTTTTATAATGTGTTGAATTCATTTAAATATTTTTATCATATTTTCCACCCCAGAAGTAATGTAGTTTCACATAATGAATGAAAATATTGTTAAATTTTTTAATTATTTAGTTTAATGTATCACCCAACTACCAATATTTATTTTCAGCAAAAAAAATTCAATTTTGAGTAATATTAAAGTAAATTAATAATTTATATTCTGGTCATAACATAGAAATTAAAATTCATGATATTGTGAACACAAAGTTTTATTACAATGAAATTATATATTCATCATATAAAATAGTAAATTGAATCGTGTGGATTTAATTTATATAATAAGGGTATAATTTGAAAAACTGGGTTTTTAGTTTACTATTTATGTAAAAATTACACTATATTCAATATCATGTAACCGAACAAACACCGAGTTAAAATGAACTAAAAATTATTATTATTTACCTATTTTAGTAAAAATGCAGTCATTCTATAGGAGGGTATGAATATTAATTTCCATATTATGATATATATACATAGAATGTTTTTGCATAATAAAAACAAGTATCTATAATATATTGTTAAATAATTTTTGGGAAATAAATAATACTTTTTCATAGGTAAAATATATATTCATCATAAATGTGTTCTATGCATGAATTGTATTTTGAACATAATTTATTAAATTTATACTTAATAGTAAATTACAATAATAAAATATTTTGATTATATATCTAATTAAATCACATAACATTCATGAAATTCTAGTAACATTAAATTTAACAGGGGTCATGTCATTTTATACATAAAAAATAAATTCTCTTAATCATGGGTGTTTATAATTATTTTGGAAAGATAATATTATAATTTTTTTTTTCCAATTTCAATTTTTTATGGAAATATTTTTTTTACTAATACCATTATGTCCTAAAAATCTTTAGGATGATTTTGTTGGATTTTCGAAAAAGATCAAATTTTGTGTGAAAAGAAAAAATACTAATTTATGATATCATTTATATAATTCTTATAAATATATATTACTAAAAGTCCAATTATATTTTCAATTTTACTTTAATGCAACATTGAATCTCATTTTTAATATAATTTAAAAAAATTATAGGAATCGACATTATATTTTATTTTGGAAGGAGTTCATTTTTGTCTTAAAAACATATCACTAGAAAACCCATTTTTGTTTTAGATTATATATTTATATTGTTATTTATTTCTAAATATTATAAAAAATGAATAATGGGAAATGGATAAAATATTTTTAATTATTAGAGACACATTTCATAAATATGTAACCATTATTTTTGTTCAATATAATATATTTCTGTGGAAACTATTTATCACATAATTATGGGTAAAATAGGTAAAATGTGGATAAAACTACTGGTTAAGTAATTTAAATATTTATATAATTTAATTTTACCTATCATTTGAGTTATTTATGATAATAGAAATTATTATAGATTTTAATAATTTCATTTGAAAACTTGTATTAAATTTGGAACTAAGGATTGACTTTAATGAGAATACATTATATTTTATAAAACTTAAACACCATTTTGGTTATACTAAATTAATATTATGGTATGAATGAATCTTTTTTACTACATAAAAAACAAAAAAACATATATTTTATTAAAATTTAATAATAATTCTTTTAAATAAAATTCCATCATGATTTCAAGTAAACATGATTTTTTACAATTATATGAGGTATTTTCCTATAAACTATTTACCATGTATTTTGATCACATATTAAATTAAATTTCTACCACATATATAGATTAAATTAGATTAAATAGATTCCCAATATAGATTTATTATTTACATTTTTCAGGACCCTTCTTTTTTAGAATATTATAGAGTTATATTTGTAGAAAGTTATGTAATTTTAGTTAATGATAAATTCAGTTGGATAGTGGGTTAACAAAGATATAAGGGATAAGATGTATTCTACACATATTTGAATGTTCTTGGGTTATATTTTCAAAAACCCATCACAATATTCCTAGGAATTTAAAATTCATTAAAGTATAATGATGTAGAAAACTAATTCTTAATGTTTTAAAATTTATAATAATTACATTATTGTTGTTCCCCTCCCTTGTAAAACGTCACCATTAATCATTCACAATGATTATGAAATTTTATTTAGAATAAATAATCCCAAAATAAGCTCTTAGAAACCTTCCCTTAGTTATTGAGCTTCTAGTATTTCCCTATGACCATCATAAAGATGCTTGAGGAGTATTCCAATGGTTTCATCTCAATGTAGAGGTAACGTTCTTACCCACACATTCAATGTTTACATATTCTTTTAATTCCATTAAATATATCTTATAACTAAGAACACAACTGATCAATCAAAATGAATATTTTGAGATGATTGTAAGAATATGTAACACCCAGATTCAATACCCATTCTATCATGTTGTAAATAAGAACCACACTCGTATATATGTATGGTGTACAATAAACACATAGTAGTGTAATTAAATTTTTCATCTCTTAATTACAAGGATTTATATAATGGATTTATTAATGAATGTATATAATCATTATAATGTAATTTTTCTTAATAGAAATACATTTAAACATTTAACATTTTTACCTTTAATTTATTCATAAATTTAATTCTCGCTTCTTCGTTAGTGTAGAGTACGACCTCCAAGAAGATATGTGATTCTTTTTTCTATTATGAAACCATATGTATTATACTAAGATTTTGTGTGATGAATAATATTAAATAAAATTAATTTTTCAAAATTTTTAAATTATTAAATAATGTCATAATACTATTTACAAAGGTAAATATACAAATAACATTTGGGAGAAATTTACCTAACAATAATAAGTGATAGAAACTATTGAGAATTAATCAATGAATGAATTTAAATTTTTAATAAATGAATTTAAAATAAAATGTATAATGAAAAAATTATTTTTAAATAATTAATGTTGTTTTAATTCATTATAATGGAAGATGAAATACATAGGATATAGAGGAGAGCCATGTTATGGTAAATTTTCACTCATTTCCACTCAATGAGATATGTTTTACATTATAAACCTAATTTCAATTATATGGTTTATATAACAAAACTTCATAATATTATATAATTTATAATTCATTATTCATGTTATTCTATATTTTTTTTCAGGTTTACTCCATAAATGGGATTTTATTCAAATATAAACAAAGTAGAAATGATGTATTTCACAACAAATTGTTTAATCAATAATGTTTATGTTTAAATATTTAGGAAGTAATTCGGTGATGTACTCACATTAACCCCATCTATTTGGTATATTGTATTCATTTGTGTTGTTTTCATTATTTTTAAAAATCTTCCATCTCATAGGTACATATAATGATAAAAGAGATATTTTTAATAAAAAATAATATAATATCTTATTTGTTTGATAAATGTTTTCATCCATTTTCATGTACACAAATATGTTTCATTATTTCTCCTTAAAATGATTGAAATAATATAAAAATTCCCTTTTAAAAGTATTTTTATAGATTATAAATTATTTGAAACAAATATTATTTGTCTGATTCAAAAGAGGTGCTTCTTATATGTTTACCAAATTTGTTTAATATAGACATTTGTTATTCTTCTTGAATAAACATATTTTACCATCATCGGGATAATTCATTGAATTAATGAATTCGTTATAAGAATACTTGAGGTATTAAGGAATTTAACAACAATATTTTAGGTTTTTTATATAAAATATTATCAAAATAATATATTATTATTTCTATAAAAGAATCACAAGTATTTCAGAAAGGATTTTTAAATTCATTATTTTAACAAAAAAAAATTAATTATGGAACGTTCATTTTGATTTTTAAGTTTTATCTTCTTATATAATTTATAGAAATAATGTTATACATTATAACCCTTCCCATATGAATATTTTCATGTATTGTATCGTACTTTAAAAGTTTGATGATTTAGGGTTACTAACATTCTCATGATCATCTTCTCTCCCACACTCCATTATTATATTAAAATATATTATTCACTTTGATAACGATATTTTCTGTTAGAGGGATAAAAATAATATAATTTTTACTATATTTATTTTTTCTAGCCAATATACCAAATCTATATATGGAATCAGTTGAGATCACATTATTAATAATGTTATTTTATTGATTACGAACATATTAAAACATTTTTATTCTGTGATTATTAATTTTCATTTATGTTGAAGATTAAAAATGATTTTTATTGAGAAATTATTATAGAAGTAACACATTGGATGTTCATGAGAGGGTGAGGGACCATTTATAGAATAAACTCTAAATTTATTGAGAGGCCTCATTTGAAGAAACTGATGGTAAAATTCAATTGGATCTTTTTTTCTAACATACCCATTTACTAAGAATGATATATAATAGAGTGGAATTGATGATGATATTGACGATAAAATTAATTGCTCCTTGATTAAATTTTCATGAATAGTTGTAGTAAACTGTTTCCTTTTTTGTTAATATTGTTTAAATTAACCATTTGGTTTCAATGTTGATATTTTCAATTCACTAACATTTATCTCATTTTAATTATTAAAATTTAATATGTTTGATTATATTTATTTTAAAATTAAATAATAATTATTTAATAACCATAGTTTCCATTGTGTGTCACCTTTGATGATCATATAATATCACCCATTATATTTTATCATTTTCCATGTATATAATTAATGTATCAATATATTATTTAGTGGAATCAAGAAGGTTTTAATTAATGGTTTTTAATTTACAATGTAATATTAAGGGTGTGTATGTTTCTAGTTTTTGGAAAATAGTAAATTTATCAACAGAGGTTGAGTATACATATTAAATATTGATCTAATGTTATAGTGTAATAACTAGCCATGGGATACTATATTCACCTAAATTAATCCAACCACAACATCTTAGGAAAGACTACAGAACACTACATTTATATTGACCCGAACATAAACAATGCATAATTTTATTATTTTGGAAAAAATTATCTCTCTTGTATTGTAAATTATTATTTTGGATCAGTTTTTTAGAGAGTGATATCATCAAACATATGATAACAAATATTAGAATATAAACTAGAAAATTCCACATGGTATCTAATTTATCGGTGTTTAAAATATTGAACACATAAAATGTTTTCTCTTTATGACATATTAATACAATATTCATCTTCACCTCATCCTTACTCAAGTAATCCTTAAAATTATTGGAAAAGTGTTTCTATTAATGGGATCAGAAACAAAGCAATTTAATGGGACATATAAAAAAAATTAATAAACAAATTGTTCCATGAATTCTCATAAACATTTTACTACATAAAAATATACATTGTGTTCAAATTTCAAATTTTATTATGAAATTAATCATCTTATCTACCAAAATATTTTCATTAAATATTTCATTCAAATTATTGAAGAAAAACTATAACATGTAAAATAGTTTTTCTAATCATGTAAAACACATGATTTTGTTTTCAAAATGATATAAAATTTTCCCTTATTAAGTAACATATAATATACATTATAAATAATTCCACAATATTAACATATGGTATCAAGATATTTCTATCAATACCAACTACATTTATAGTTAAATAATGTTGTTAACATGGGAAAACATTTTCATATCACACTTACAATCACTCTTAAAATAATGAAATGTATTGGAGATACATATTTGGATCATCCATTTTGAATTATAATAAAATTAAGTATACATTATTTCTAATGAAATCAGTAATCAATTAACTATAATTGACCATCCCATATTAATCATAAATTCTCTATAAATATAACATAATCATAACAATCGAATTATTTTTTATAAATGTTATTTGAAACAATAAAAAAATTTCTAGATATTAAACTGATCATATCGTTTTAATCCCTTTTGGAAAATACTCTGAATAAAAGGGAATGTAGATATTCAATTTTAGAGAACAATTTTTCTTCTAAAGGAATCCAAACACCATATAGTGGATATAATGGAAGGAAATATCCTTTATGTTATAGACATTAAAATTTAATATTCAGTGTATTTTTTTTAGAATTTTTTATATAGAAAACATAAAATGATGGATTATAAAAACCATTGATGTAATGTAATTTGTCATATAATATGTCAATTAAAATTCATTAATTATCAGATAAATATGTTAATAAAACATTTTTAAAAATACTGACCTTACAGAAATACATTTATAGAATGAATCATGAAACAAAATTAAATTGTGGTTTTAAATGTAAATTTTCTCATACCTCAAGTATGTATCACCATGTATGTAAGTGTACTAATACATGTATTCCAACCCATTAAATGTTTTGGATTATCATGGGGTTCAATGAAGACCTAGAGTGAATTTTTAGGAGGCCATCTGCTAAAATATTTCTGTAGGGAGAATAGAAGGTGTATTAATTTGTTTTCGGTTGTGTATTCAACGTTCATGTCTTTTTATTTCGGATTCATGGGTTAATAAATAATGTGTATTTTTTTAATTTATTGGAGGGGTGGATTTTATGAATTACCAAAAGCAAAAAATTTAAATGATGTGAAAGGGGTGCCACACTATATAAATTCACTATTTATCATAACTATAAAAGCTACAATTCCTATGGTTTTATCTCTTAAACCAATGAACCTAAAAAATATTACACGATAAAAAACCCTCACTTATTTTTTTTGTAGATTCCTCAAATGGATATTAATCATTATATTTTATCTTAAATCCATAGAGATCAAGGTGTGTTCTATATTTATTTTTTACTGGGTTCACCATGATTCCTCTTGTTTCCTTCTCTATATTCTGGACATGCTACGATGCATGATATCTATTATTCTATTGATGTTCCACTATTTTTGGTTATGGGGTTTTTAAAATCATATTTAGGGACTCAATGTTACCTAATTGAAGTGGTAATTTCAGATCTGTAACATTGGTCTGCTATTTTATGATGATTGTCGATTACATTTTGTTAAGGGGTTTAATTCATCTCTACCAATTTATATAATATTGTAAATTTATAATTTTTATATCTTTGTATGGAAACAGAATTACCCAAATAAATATTGAACCCTATTGATAAATAATTTTTAATCTATTTCATTTTAATGTTCTTTATAATGCTATAACAGGTTGCTGCTTGATTTTATAGATAGCGTGATATCGTTTTTATGGTTTTTGAGAATGATATTATTCATGGAGTATGATATGGGAATTGTGAAATAATGTAATTATATAATTATTTCTTAATTAATTAGATTAAGAATAATTTATTAAGAGGCATGGTTATAATTTGGTGTTTATAATAATATGATGGTAATCAAATGGATGAAATTTTTATGTATAAATAAATATTCTTTTATGTTATTAAAAAAATGATGAATAATGTGATGCATGATAACACTTTTTTGGAATGTTGATATTAATAAAAGATCGTATTATTTTAGAATGTTAATTTTCATAGATTATTGAAAGTATTTTAATTCTGAAAATGTGTTGGTATTTTTACTACTGGCTATACCCTAATGATTTATTTTTCCTATAGTTGGAACATGTGAAAAATGAATTTGTTAATGCAAATTAATATATTATAAATTTTTTTGATATAAATAATTTTTAGTTCCTTAAATTCCAATGTACATGAACATATTGAGTCCCTTGTGTATGCAGTACTAATAACCAATTCTTATGTGAAGGGTGGGTGCCATGTTTTAGGGCCTAAATTTTTAAATTGGATTTTTTTCAACTACATATATCATGTTCTCTCTATGATGGAATCATTATGTGATGTGATTTGGATTATGGAGGATTGTATCAGATATGATCATTGGATGGCTGAACCTAGGATGAATAATTTTAGTGTGAAGCGGCATAGATGGTGTGGCTAATGTAGACACCTTGGATGGAGAGATACATCAAATTATGTTTGTGGATGTCGATGATAGAACAATATATGATAAAACATGTTAAATTTGGTCTTACACATTGATGGAATTCTTATTTCTATTATTCTCTGTTATTAATATTTTTAATGGAAAATGGCTATATTTCTTGTTATTTATAGATTCTTTTCCACGCTATATGAAGCTATTAGATATACTTGGATGAATGATTACTATTTAAGTAGATTGGGATGGTCTTCCTCGTGTTTATTGTTAATTGAATGATTCTAATAAATAATAAATAATTCATAACCCATGGGGTTGGTTTTGTAGAATGAAAATGTTGAAAATATGTTATTATTGTAAATATATTGTCTTAGTTTGGATTATTCCTCGAGGGATTGGATTTTGTGTGATAGGTAATGTAATACAATTTGAAATTACATTAATGGTTAATTGATGGTTAGTGAATTAACTAAATGAATGAAACACGAAAAATAAATTAATTGAACACATTTATATCTTTTAAATTATTGTAATCTTATATGATATCTTATCTTAGTAGTGGGAGATATGAGTGCATACAACATTTTCTGCAGTTTTGATATTATTTGGTTATTCATATAGTGGTGTTGGGAAGTATATTTTTTCATTTATGATAATTAATTTCATATATTTCCCTAACCATGTCAGTTATGGATATTGTTACCCAATAGACTCTAGGATGGTATTTTCCAAAACATCCTGATGAAAGGATGGATGGATAAATATTCCCTCGTTCTCTAATCTCTTCTTTTGTATGTAATATGTAATGTTATGAATAGAAGTTATTTTCCCCATATATGTGTATGGTGGGGTGTAATGGATTTCCAAGATTCATGCATAGGTATCCCCAGATATAGTATCCCCATGATTATGATAGGTATGATGTTTATATATTGTGATTGATTGATGTAATTAAACATTGTATAGGTTGAAATGGATAGAGGTATAAACCTAACATATGATACAAATAATATCAGTTGCGGGGGATCGTATAAAATACTTGGTTTTTATATATGGTGACTTGTGTTGGATGATGAAATGATTTCATTCATGAGATGCATGTTTTTATGCCTTCCCTAGGTGCCTTTGATATGAATTATTTTTGGGAGAGATGCCTCAGGACACACAATGTTAGGGATGAGAAGAAACCCAGTGGGAAGAGGGAAAAGGTTACCCTTTATTTTTCACTATTTTATCATATACTCTATTTTATGCAATATATGGTGATTGTTAGACATTGTGTGTTTGGGAACATAGTATTCCATGTTTTTTAATAGGTTAGTTTCACTATTTTTCCTTTTTATTGGGTATGATTTCCTTACCTTTTTTAAAACTATCAATGGTGAGTATCTTATAAATATAATTTTATTCTCACACTATGTCTATATGAACTAATTTTCTGCTCATTCACGGTATCTTAGTATAATGACCCATCATTAAACATTACATAATCTAGTTAATTAGACTAGAATTTTCATTTTTATATTCAAAAATATCCTTTCTATTTTCTATTTTATGGAATTAGTTTATAACTCATATATGAATCCCAAAATTACATAAACTGAATACTACTAAAATTGTATTTATTTCTTTTAATATAATTTCTTTAATAAAATAAAATATTCTTCACAACATTCATCATTTCTTCTTATTTCTTCTTACTAATCCATACACCCTATGAATAACATTTCAATACATAGTATGATCATAAAACTGTATGAAATGGATATAAAAAAGGGAAAAAATTCTAGACCACATATACTTATAAACATATAAAATAATTCTATCAAATACATACTTCTCACCCATTATTTATCATATAGTTACTTTTTGAAAATAATATATTTACATAAAACATAGAAAACATAAATAAACCATTCTGGAAAATTGGAAAATTACAAAATAAATATTGTTACCCATTTGGATGTTACTTAATTATTAACCCTAAATTAAAGAGATGTGTGGAACATAATAGTTCTCAACAAATTATAAAATATTAATTCTTGTTGTTGTCTCTGAACTTCACCATGTTATATGGTATGATAGAAATTCTATTATTCATAATAAATGGTCATCCGGTCTTAATTCAGGAAAAAATTGGATTCTCATTGCCATCCGCAAATCTGATTCAATCCAAATGGGTCACTATAACCACACGATGCACAACTTTAGCATCCTTCGATGTTTAGGTATCGCTGGATAATTTTTTTAACCACGCTGCACTTTTTAAGTATTCTAGCATGCCCCTATTCCATGATGGATTAAGGTTAATGTGGATGGGACTTCCAAAGTAAATCATGGTCCTTTTGGTTATGGAGACACCATCTTTAAGAATCAAACATGTCATATCATTGGTTCAATCTATGGTAGTTGTGGCATTGCTCCCTCTATGAATGCTGAAATGATGGTTATGCTTCATTCCATCTCTTTTTCTAAACAACATGGATGGAAGAACCTCTGGATTGAGAGAAATTTGACGACTATTGTACAAGCCGTTTGGAGTGGAGTGATACATCTTTCATGGCCAATCACCACTTGCCGGATGGACAACTTTCGTGCTCTTCATGACATCAACTACATCATCACACATATATATAATGATGCTAACATGGTTAGTGATGGTCTTGAAAACAAGTAAATCAATCAAGAGTTCACCTTTCCTGATGAACTTCCTGGTGACTTACATACCTTTAATAATAAATATTGTAATACGCTTCCTCCTTTTAGACATTTGTAACTCTTTTCTTTTATATCTATAGTGCCTTGGTTTTCTGGACATGCACCATCGTTAAAGAGAAGAGAACAATTTCATTGAAACTAATCATGTAATCATGTAAACAAGACATCAAAAAATAAATTCAACTAGAAATAAGAAAAATATTATCATGTTATATGAGTTAAAATATATTCCCTTTTGATTTTCTTAAAATAAATACATTAATGAATATTTTGAAAGATAAATATCGTAACTCGTGTTCATGTTGTGTAAAAAGTGAAAAAAATCAAATGTATAATGGCTTAAATAATTTTATAAATATATTGTAGAAATATTTTAATATTTATTAATCCTTATATGATATTCTTATAACATTATTCCACACATTTATTAATAACATTTTTTATTTCCATTATTTCAAGTGCATTTGTTTTGTGGTTTCCAAGGTCAATTTATTATGAAAAAATTTGTAAAATAGAAATAATACATCATAAGTGATTTTATATATATATATATATATAATTTTAAAAAATTAAATGTTCATTTAATCTCTCTAAGAATGATATAATGGGAAAAAACATATCATCAATGACTTTAGTGAATTGACAGACCACATATGATGAATTCATTTTTATGAATAACTGATTAAAATATAAGATATCATGTTTAATGTACAATTAAAACTATATATTTCTTGTATATATACGATATTGTAGTTATCATGAATATTTGAAGAGGGTTATGGAGGGAAAAGTGTAAAATAATTTAATATATAAAAATATATAATTCACCTATTGAATAATTTCACTTTGAGAACCTCTTTAAGGGTCATGGTATTGGTCTTTTTGTGAGATCTGAAACACTATAATGTGGAAAGGGGTCAAGATGAGGTAATTAGGTAGAAGATAGCTCTTAAATATGGATTATGGTAGGGAATTTGAATGATTTAAATATCTATTATTATAATTTAGGTGAGGGGGAATTTATAAATTACTTAAAATATTAAAATAGAATTTGTATAATAAAGGGATAATGTATTTGAGATTCTTTAAAATCATAGAATATGATTTTATTGGACAAATATTTTCATTTATAGCCTTTTTCAATATTCTATTCCTTTTAAATAATTGAACATATTATTTTATTCATGAAAAATAATATCTATCAACTTAAACACTATTCATCATAATTATTTTAAAAAAATAAATTATCCTATTTAAAGAAATATTTTATTATATTTTAGATATATAATTTTATCATAGAGAACAATTTATTCACATTAAAAAAGTATAATTGTATTTATTTTATTATTTTAATTATAATTAATTTTTTTAATTAATTAATTAATAACTACATCATCATTTTAAAATCCATTAAGATAATTATTTATTCCTTAAATGTTAAACAAATCCATGAATAGGTTTCATTTCATAGATTTTAAATTAATTTTTATTATCTGTAAAACAATAAGAAACCCATATATTAAAATATTATAATCATTAAAAAATATAGAATGAAAAACATGACTTCCATTTAAATATAAATTTATAAATGATCTAAATTGAATCTAATTGGATGGGAAATCTCTATATTTGAAATCAAAATAAGATATCATCAAAAAAATACACATCCAAATATATTTAACCAATTTCTAGGATAATTTATGTTTATTCAAGATTTAATTAAAATCTTATTATATATTTTTATTATTATTGCACAATAACTATATAATCATTGCATAAGAATTAAAGTCGATTATTATATATAAAAAAAATAGAAATAAAATAAAATAATTAGATTCATTCTAATCAATTATATTCATTCATTATGTATATTTACTAAATCCATTTCAAGACAACTTCATTAATTTGTAAATTTTCCTTTTCGTGCCTTTGGAAAGTTTAGAATAACAATTTTGATATGAAAAATCTTATATAAAGCTATAATTATCATATCATATCCTAAAACATCAATTATAAATAAAAATTTATAAAAATTCTGGAAAATAATTTTTATTAAACATTTATTATATATAATTCATCAATTTTGATTTTTTTCAGGGATGTGTAGTTAATGCGTTGACACTAACAACATACCACAAAATTAATTTATGTTTACATATTCGAATTATTTTTTTAAAAAATCTCTATCATAATGTAATTATTTACTTATTTTAAATATTTAATGAATTTTATATCTTAATCATATCTTGACGCCTCTATAAAAACATATTGTGTTTTTTAAAAAATGGTATTTTTAATATTTAATAAAATTAATATTTTTCAGAAATTTTCAAAAAATTCATGATTAATTTTTTTTAAAATTTGAATTCAAAAATGAAATTATTTTTGTCGCATTAAACTTCCATAAACTGAAAATTTTTCATTTTAATAGTCCAATATATGAAATTAGGTTAAAATATATATATATTTAAGATAATGAATTTTAATATTTACATCAAGAATATAAAATAACAATAAAACAAATAATTTAAGTTATACCTTGGTTGTTATATTCTCCCCCATTTTAGGAATTTCATCCTCTAAATTTGATTACTAATTAAACAAATTTGGATAACATTACCTCATATAACTTTCAGATTCTCATGTTGCTTCATCAGACATGTCGTCTCTCTCCAAAACATTTATCTTGACGAATTTTTATGTTCAACAATGCATTATCTCTAAAATAATGAATATAATAATTCTTTTCATTAAAATAAATGTATCATTACTACATAACTACATCTAGGATGAAAAAATGAGATGAATCTTGAAGAAAAGGCATTATTTGGAAACATGAAAATCATTTTTTAGCTGCTATAAACTCGGATGAATATATACTCAGTTGAAAATTGGTCCAACATTCTTTATAATTTGATAAGATAAAATGAATAGTGCTCATATCATTCAATTCTTACAAAAAATCATAATAAGATTCAAAGTATATATTTTATCGGAAACTAGATCACTTACAATGAAATAATGTTCTTTTCCCACGATATCTATATAAATTTTCTGATTAATATTAGCTATACTCACATTTCGTTGGACCATCTTCACTTTCTAGACCACCTCCTATATTATTATTGGTCCCATCAACTTCCCTTCCCTAACATCATTCGTAAATGTTATAGTTCCACCCAACATTCCATATAATTACTCCAACGGTTCTATCTATATAATAGAGTGAAAAATATTATTAAAATAAAATATAATATCTGAAATATATTGATCCAAACTACCCTAGTAATCCATAAAATAATATTGAATCATATCCATCAACGTATAAATTGATCAATTTGAATATCCATCAGATTAAGGATAAAATGTAGTGCTAAAATTGAATTTAGATATTAATGAAATCAGAAGGGCTTTTTAAATTTTATATTTAATCATAGATTCATAGTTAAATACAATTGATAGAGGAACTCCATATAATTTAAAAAGATATTTATGGAATATTATGGAAATATAATCTAGAGAATGAGTTTCTAAAATATGAAGGAAATGATTATATTTAGTCATTTTTTCAACAATAACCCAATCCAAATTGTTACGTCAAGAATCTTTTGGTAGTTCTGCCATAAAATATAGGGAAAATTTTTCCCATTTCCACTCAATCACCAAAAAACATGGAATCTTCCATTTTGTCGTATTTTTTATATTTTTGAACTAATAAAAAATTACAAAAAATCATTAAAAATGAAATATCTATCTTCATACAATCCCCTGTTAATACTACTTAATGTATATATACATTTTAGCACTGTAATTACGAAATAATAATTGGGAACTTTGAGATTCACTTAAAAATTATTTAATTATATGGGAATCAGAATGCACACGTATTCTCATTACAAAGCTGAAAACATTTTTTTTATCAACATAAAATTCTGGAATCATACTTTTATTTTATAATTATACATTTTTCTAAAACACATAGTCTTTTTTTAATGTTCATAATTCTATCTAAGAAGAAGGACTACACTATCACCTGAAATAAAACAGGGTAATATCCTTCACCAACAACTTCAAAGAAAAAATTCATCGAATCATTAATCCAAGGTGCATGTTCTTCATGTAACAGGATTGATGATGCATGATATTTTTAAATCCTGAAATCTTCAACAATGTTCGATTTTCTAGATTGTAATTTTTTATGAAATCATTATCCATTATAATTTCCAGAAATTCTCTCTACCTCATGTTCAATTTCTTATGAGTTAATATATAAATAAAACTTTTACGGATATTATATATTTCACATTTGGCTCCATATTAATTATGCATCCAAAATTATAAAGGTAAAACCATTGTTATTAATTACAAATTATTTTTTTGGAAATCTAACTCTTCATGTTTCATTTCTTTTGATGAATAAGAATGTACCTAATCATTTAGCATCATAACAAAACCACTTCCCTTCAATGAAGCATCAAGATATGTGATAAAATCCCCATTTATGGATGTTATTTAAAAAATATAGTGAATTCATTAATATTCTCTATATTTCATGAAAACAATTCTTCTTCATAAATAAATTTAACCCCATTTCGTGTTAAAAAAGTTAACGAGATAGATAACGTTTCAATATTATTAACAAACCATCGTTAATAGCCTTCTAACCCTAGAAATATACAAATATATATAACATATCTAGAACATTATAATTCATCCAATATTTTTTTGAAAATTTCAACTATTATATAACCATTATAGATAATATTCCCAATAAAAACATATATTTTCACAAAAATTAACATTTCATAAATTTTCTGAATAAATTATTTTCATTGAGTGTTTGTAAGAAAATCCTAAGATGTTTTTCATTATCTTCAATTATTTTTTAAAAAACAAGAACATCATCAATATAAATAATGAAAAACATATCTATGTATTCATGAAATATTATATTTACAAGATCCAAAAATAAAATAGCAATATATTTCAAACCAAATGGGATAAAAACACACTTATAATGCAAATATCTTGTAGGAAATGAACGTCTAAAAATTTCATCCTCTTTCACCTTTAGCATATGTAACCAAAATATAATGTTAACCCTAGAAACATATTGAGATACCTGGAGCTGATCAAACAAGTCATTGATTTTAGGATTTTGATATTCATTCATAACTGTAATTTTATTCAAAGATCTATAATCAATGAAATATGTCATGGAACTATCTTTGTTTAAAGTAATCAACACAGTATCTACCATAGGTTTACATAATGGATGAATGAAATCTTTATTAAAAAAGTACTAATATTTCCTTTTCAATTAATGATTATCTATTTGAGTCATTCGATAATGGTGTTTATAAATCTTATTAGCATCAATAACAATGTAAATTGTAAATTTTACTTCTTAATCATGTATAACACGTGGAAACTCAACAAAAAAAAAACATCACGATATTCATTTACCACTGATACATCATTAATTTGAATAGATTCACTATTTTCAGCCATTCGTGCAAGATAACATTAATTTCAATATATAAGCACCTTCATAGCTTCATAATATGTAATCAATTATAAATGTTTATAATTTAATTAGAACTAAAAATATTTATGAAAGAAAACTATTATATATCTAGAGTCAGTAATATCGTGATAAATAGAAATCCAATATACATATTGAATGACATAAAACTCTACTATAAAGAAACAACCTTGTTTGAAGATACTTTTATTCCACATCCAAGAATATGAATATTATTATAATTTATTTTTTTCATTAATATTCCAACTTTTGTTTTTACCTGATGTTCTAGATTAAATTCTTTAGGTAAAATTACGAATTTAATAGAATATTATTCAGAAATAATGTAATGTGTTGACCATATATCAACCTAAGAGTTAGAAAATTACAATAAAAAAACAATGTACCAGATACCAATTCATTGAATGGACCAACATCTATTGAAGTATTCACAATGTATTCCACTACAAATTTCATTATATAGTCTACATGATTCCAATCATTAAGATACATTTTTGGAAAGGTATATAAATAATTCTTCATCTCATCACATTTAAACAATTTATAGTTTTCATATCATAATTAAACCTAACAATACTAAGTACTTTTTCATTACATTATCAAAATATATGTCCAAAATTACCACATCGTAAACAATTATTATATTTTTTATGGAATTATCCATGTAACTTTTAACCACACATCCTATAAACTAGAAAATAGATTATCATACCTTTTGATTTAATTAATAGACAATTAACCATTTAAATCCATCTAGAACTTCTATTATTGTTATATTCAAAGTAAATTTCTTCATCTGAAAAATCCATTTATGTTCCCTCATCACATCGGAAACATTTTTCATAACATTTGAAATCAAGAGAGTCAAGTTTCCTTCAATATATTGGCATCAATACTAAGTAAAAACGATTTATTTTTAGGTGTGGACCTTGAATATGATTAAAAAATGAATTTTCAACTAATTGATGTTTTCAACATACATGGCCACTAAATATTATTCCTCTTGATTCATATCAGTTAATTATTTTTCCATAAATAAATTTAATAATTATTGAAAAATTAATTTCTAGGAAAATATTCCTAGATTCATCCCATTTAAAGACATAAATATCTTCATTACAAAGGATATTCTTGACCATTGAGCCCAATTGTTCTTCTACTAATTAAAAAAATTAAATAGGAATAATAGCCTATTGATTATCTGAATCCACCATGACATTGATTATCTCATCAATGGATTTAATGCACCCTTCATCAACCAGTGGGTCAGAAGATCCCTTGAAATCATGAGGGTGTTTCCTCATAAAATGTTCTTCTATCATCATGATTTTCTATGATAGATTTAGTTGTTCTCCTTCAAGTATAGATCCAAAATTTATATCATCTTCAAACAATTCCATTAACTTTAAAAACATATCACTCACACTTCCAAACATTCCATGCTGCATATTCAGAAGGATAACATTTTGTTAGACTCTTTCTACATCAACATCCAAATATCTTATACATAAAAAAACTATGAACAAAAAAAAATATTATATGAAGTTACATGATAATTTTAAAAATATATTTCATTTCATATTAACAATGACATTAAAACAATTTATGGGTATTCTAATAACATCATCATGACCCCAAATTTTATCAAAATTGTTATATGAAAATATCTTTAAGCACATATCCTTATACAATACATAATATTTTGGATTCAATAACAATTAAAATTATTACATTTCCAATGATATTTTGAGTTTATTGTATGGATGTATTAGTGATTATTCATAAATTAAAACCCACAATCATTCAATGTGGATAATACTAAAATGATATCCTTTTCCCATTATTTTTTTATAAATAAAACATGAGTTATTCACAACATTCATCATTTCTTCCTAATTTATCTTACACATCGGTAACCAAAATGAAAACAATTTCAATTCTGGGATGATATGAAATCTCAATAAGGGACATAATAAATTGATAAATTCTTATATCATGAATAATTATAAGAATATAAAACCATTTTCACAAAGATATACTTCTCATCCATGACGTATCCGTTATTTACATTTTGAAAACAATAGATTTACATAAAATAACTAATGCATAAATACAAAATTTATATAAATTTGTTCACTCCATACTATTTATTTTAACTCTCATGGCTATCATTTGAATTCTAACTATCACGTCAACCTTATGATGTAACCATCATGAATACTTTATGGTGTAACCATCGTAGTTACACATGGAATAACCATACAGTCAACCAATAACATAAACACACCGAATGCATTTTATGGAAATATAAATACCCCAAAACATCTTTAAAATATCCCATTAATGAGAATATAATCATTAAACACCTATACATTTTTCATAAAACCATCTATTAGCCAAATTACGCAATGTAAAGGAAACTATGCACATACAAATGAGAATATATACCTTGAAAATAATAACATAACATTGTATATAAAATTTCCAAACAACATTTTATCATAAAATCTAAAATTATCATCATGATTTAAATGATACAAAAATTGTTTTTATGAATTTTATAAAATAAAAACATTAATGAAAATTTTAGATGAAATACACCTTACCTCGGGTTCGTCATAATAAAAGAATTCTCAATTTTTTTTTATTTTTTAATTTTTTTATTAATTTATCATAGAACTATATTTATATTTATAATACCTTATACAGTCATCTGATAACATATTTTTACCAATTTATTAATTATATATTGTTATTGTAATTTCTTCAGGAGTGTTTGTTTCATGGGTTCCATGATTGATTTGTTATGGAATTCCTTGTCATATATTAGTAATACTACATAAGTGATAATATATATATATATATATAATTCATTTGAAATTATTATATGTGAATTTAAAATTTCTATGAATTAGGTAATGAGAAATGAAAAATCATCATCTATGAAGGTGGTCAATTAACATAGAATAGATAATGAATTTGATTTAGAGAATAATAGAAGAAAATAATATATTTGATGTTGTGTAAAGCATTAACAAGGTATAATTACTATATATATATATATATGAATCTTGAGTTATCCAAAAACATTAAATTTTGGGTGACGATGGTAGATGTGATAAAGAATTTAAAACAGAAAAAGAAATAATTAAACTCTTGAATCAATTCTCCTAGATAACATCATTATTTCTCCTATAATTGTTTGTTTATAAAAGAACACTATAATTTGGAAATGGATTAATATGATAGAGTTTGGAAGAATATAGACAAGGAAGATGGCATAATGTGAAAAAAATATAGGGAAGGATAAAGTCTCATTTTATAATTGAGGTGGGGGGTATTTTTAGAATTTGTTAAAATATTAAAATATAATTTTTCATAATATTTGGATGAAGAAAATAAATATTCCAAAAAATAACTGGAGTTCATATTGTTGATAGAATATTACCATTTATTTTAATTTTCATGTTTTTTTTAAAATCATTTAATAAAATACATTATTCATGAATTTATTTTGGGAAATCAAACATTATTCATATCTATAAATTTAAAACATCAAAACAAATTATCAAATTTAATTTTTTTATATCCTATTAATATAATATTTTTTTATAGAAATCAAGAATTACATTAAAAATATAAAATTATATTTATTTTATTATTTTTTGATATCAATGATTTTATTTATTAATTATTTAATTAATTACTGTGTCATCATTATATAATCCATTGAAGTAATTGTTTTTTATCCTAAAATTAAAAAATAAATTTAAATGATGAATATTTATTTATTAGCCTTTCAATTACTATTTATATTTCAAAACACTTCAGAAAAACCATATATTAAAATATTATACTAATTAAAATCTATAGTGTGACCGAATTGACTTCCTTTTAAATAAAATATTATAAACGTCCTCAAGTTTATAAATCGGGGAAGAAGATTCATATTCAAATCAAAATAACTTCATTATTGAATAATAGACATCAAAATAGATATATGAATATATGAGTAATTTATATGTTGACAATAATTTAAATAAAAACATTTTATTTTATTTTTGCTTCCAAGTCCACTGCATTAGCATTACATAAGAATTATTGTTAATTATTTCATATATAAAAAATAAAAATATTTGACTATCATAATAATTAATTAATAAGGTTCAAGGAAATCATTTATATTTCTTCATTTTGTAAATTTAATCATATCCACGACTAGAAAACTTCAATTATATTTATATTTTTTTCATGGCTTGAGAAAATGTTGAACATGCATTTGGATAAAAATATTGTTTCAAAAATATTAAATTCAAAATTAATTGAAAAAATAGAAAATATAAATATTAATTAATTAAAAGTAATGGTAATAATTTTTAGTAATAATGTTTTTCTCTATAATTCAAAACTGATGATTTTTGAGTGTTACACAGGCTCTATGTTGACATTGACAACATACCATGAAATAAATATTAATTGAAATATGAGGAATTATTTTTAAAAAAAATTAAATTATAATATAATTATTTAGTTTTTTATAATTTTTTAAAAAATTATATCCAAATTATTTCTTCACACTATAAACAAATTCTGTATTTTATTTAAAACTACATTTTTACTATTAACTAAATAATTATTTTCTCAGAAAATTATAAAAAATGAATACTATGCTAATTTCAACATTATGAATTGGAAAATGAAATTATTTTTATCCAATTAAAATACTATTAATTGATAATTAATTTTTTATATATAAACATATAAGGATTAATTCAAACAAATTAATGTCTATAAAAAACATTTTACAATTTTCGTAAATATTACTAGATAAAATAATATTCTCCTAGTACCTATGTTGTTTCAATTTTTAATATGAATGGATATTACTATTTCATAGTTTTTTATGTTATTTTTGGGATCCTCAGTTGCTTAAATAATTATTAAATTATACATATAGTTTTTATTTCATTTGTTATAGTTTAATATGAAATTTCTCATTTGTACTTTGGATTTATTTATATTTATTTAAGAGGTAGTGTTGATTGGTGTATATTTATTATATCTTTATTCCCTAATATATCTTAAGGGGTAATTTGTAACGCCCCGACCCCAGCTACCCAGAGTCGGTGCATTATTACATAACATTGGCATGATCACAAGAAAGATCAAATCTCGAAAGACCGATTGGTTTAGTAGCCTTGGAAACACTAGATATATTCATAGGTTTTACATTACATCATAAAATGAAAAACTACTACAACAACATAAATTCCCCATAATCCACACTCATATCCCCACATAATATCCCTGCAGGTCATTCATAATTTACTTCTTCACTTCCTGGGAAAAATAAAACATATAAAAGGGGTGAGCTCAAATGCCCAGTAAGGATAACAAAATAGCGGAAACTTTCATAAATAAGAATAAACTTTTAAGGCAATGTATGACTAAAACAAAAGCCTTTCAAACATGAACTTTCAACATGGTATGGCATAAATAAAATGAAATAATGCCATTTACTTATTCACATGGATATTCTACTAATCGAATAATCACATGAAAAAATCAATAACCACTTTCATAATGTTGGAATGCATAATGTTGAACTTTAATTTCTTTGTCAAGGCCTCATCCCAAGACCTTGGGGCTAACTGTAACCGGAACCCAACCCGGAGTGCCTCTAATAACCGGAACCCAACCCGGAGTGCCTCTAATAACCGGACACCAACCCGGAGTGCCTCTAATAACCGGACACCAACCCGGAGTCCTTCTAATAACCGGAGACCAAACCGGAGGGATTACTTTTACCAGTCCCTAACCTGGAGGGCTTACTTTTACCAGTCCCCAACCTGGAGGGCTTACTTTAACCAGTCCCCAACCTGGAACATACTTTTCCAACACATTCATATGAAGTAATGGTTGAAATATAACATAAACATTATTATTGGAACTAGCATACGAAATGTCAATACATTACTCATAAACCATGAATTCTATATAAATGGCACATCCACAGTTAAACATATCACAAAACTTTATTACAATATGGAAGTTTTGTATCATAATAAATCAACTTCAAATAAGCGTAAAATCCATCAAAGGATGTTGACATAGATGAAATCAAAACACTTTTTAGAGAAATATCTCTTTCTATTTTTCAAACCATTTAAGAGCCATATAAAATAAAACATTTTCTTGAAAATGTTCTTATAAGCTTGTAAGGGAAGCTTTGACGATTTTATAACGGCAGAAAATAACCGTACCCGCCGTATAAGTTAAAAAACATTCTTATCTTAATTCTGTCGAAAAGGTTAAAAGCACCTTGTTTGGAAAACGACGGAAAGATTCCCTTATAAACCTCTTATAAAAAGTCAAACAAGGGTATAAATTACTTTGACCCATATTATTTTAAATATTAGAAATGTTTTGAAATACATTTTTAAGGAACATGGACGTGGATGATAACAAGGTCCCAGTAGATAATTATGTATAAACAATCTCGGATAATGAAGAGATTGCGAAATAAATCCTTACCTTGTACTTTTCCTTTGTTGGGGTCGGTTAACCTCCTGTATAATGGTGAAATAATTGTTATTAAATTATACAAGAATCATATACATTAATATGATATCATATATGATCTTTTAACATTGCTTTATTAATAATATCTTAGTATTATCGTCGTTTCAGGTGATAATCGATTCGTTCTTCTTAAATGTTTGGTTACGTAAGACATGATTGTAATGGATAGATTAAATCTTATTCATAATCAGAATGATATTAACATTATTTTTAACCCTAAAATGAGAATAATACTTGAATGGATACGATGGAGGATGGATCTCACCGCGTTCGTGGAGACGGTAGTCCGTACGTACGCACGACCGCTACTTCCATTTAATTTTTATTTTAAAAGAATTGAATCCAAATGATACATAGGTATATTACTATTCCAGTATAATATAATATTTTATATATGTTACTTAAGTTCATTAACACTATCCTTTATACGTTCCATGTGTGGTATGAACGAGTCATATCATTTTAAGGGGGCGGTAGTCCGCACTTCCTCAAATGAAATTATCGTATGTATATACAACATGAAACGAATAATGGTATGAAATAAAATGGAATTACAGAAGCTTATATATAAAATATATATCATTAATATCATATTTAATTACAGTGCCATCATAATGGCCACCATGAGAGGCGGTAAGATGTATTTGAACAATCATCGTTTCGTGAGGCGTTAGTTTGCCATCCACAGAAACATTATGTTCATCATCTATTAGATGGAGTTGTGTGTATGTGTAGTTTGAATCCTTCTTATAACAACATCCTAGTATATTGAGGATACTGGTGTTGTTACAAAAGAAAGGAATAAAAAGATTTTGGGGGTTGGAGAAGCAAAATAAATGAAAATAATTTAAGAGAAATCGTTACCTTTAATTTAGGTAACTCACTTTGGTTGGAACCAAAGGACTTCTTGAAATGCTTTCTGCCTAAGGGGAAGCTTCAAGGAGGAGGAGAGGGATGTGGGGAGCTTAGTTGGGAAGAGTTTGGACGAGCCAAGTGGCTTGAGAGGTGTGAGGAATGAGTAGAAGTGGTCTCCTTTTATAAGGGAGAAGAGGGGCTCTTTAGGAAAGAGTGAAAGTATTACTTTACAATATAATTATATTCGGTTTATAATGGTCCAAAAATCATTTAGGTCGAAGATAAGATGACTAATATTCTAAATAACATCAACCAATAAGAATTGGACAGGTTTTAGATAATATTTTAATCATTATAATCTTATTTATTTAAATGATTTATTAATGAGGTAAACATTGCATCATTATTGTGTCATTAATAATTTAAATTATTTGATGTCTAAAAATTATAAATAAAATATAATTATGTAGTAAATCGGTTTATCTTTTTAATGAATATTTATAATCGAAAATCCAACATGTATAACCCTATGTAAAAATTGTTCTTTTAAAAGATGTAAGCTTATGCCATTTTTGTATTCATTTTAACTTAATTAAAATAAAGTGTCATTATCACTTACAAGTGGATCAATGGGGTCCCAAAATTAACCCAAAGATGCCCATGGTCGACCATGTATCAACCAATAGGGTTAAGACACGTTTTAGGATAATTTAGTATTATTATAATATTATTTTTTAACCCTTATTTATCGGATTTACCCTTAACCATGGTAAATAAAATATTTACCGCAGTAATTATTCAAAATGTCTAAAAATAAAAGTCACCTATTTACAAAATTTGAACATCCTGATTCCAAATATGGAATCCATTTTTCTAAATTCAAAACACAAAAGTGGCAGAAATTAATTTAAAATTAATTCCCGCTGTCAAAACAAAAAGCGTGTTTTTAAGAGATAATAACTATCAAAAGATTGACACTTGTTTATGTTCGGTTTACTTGTAATATTATGTCCAATGACCAAAATTATATTAAATGGTAAAAATATATTCTAAATATACTTTAAAACCACTCAAATTCACAATTTATCACTATTAATTATTTTGATTAAAAAAGTTGTTTTTAATTAAAATTTAGTAATTTTCACTATTCATCAAAATATGAAAGTTATCCGAAAAGTACCAAAATTTCATCTTAGGCTATATTTGATATTCCGAATCCAAAAATGAAGTCCATTTTAAAATATAAAATATATATAACTTCAAAAAGTAGGTATTACTATTCATAACAGCTAGTTTGATTGGTTACGGTGTGTTAGAACTCGAAGTTGCGTACAACACACGCTACTGTTTTATTCAAAGGAAAGCGTACCGTGGAAGCTTGGGATGTTTCATTTTAAATTTTTGATGTCCCCATTTAGTCAAAAAGTTTAAAATATTGTATTTAAAAAGGTTTCACTAATAGAAGTTGATAAAATTGAAATACTGAAAATGAATCTGTTCTTGCAATATGACTAAGAAACTCATAATAGGGATTCTAAAATTATAAGGATTATATAAGGTTCAAAATGTAGTTAATACTATTCATGACCTCTTTTAATGGTGTGATTGAACTCGGTGTTGCGTGTAGTGCAAGTTATTGAATTATTTTTAAGAAATAACACACTCTGAAATCCCGGGGTGTTACATAATTTCACACATATTTATACTTATTATACCCCTATGTTTGTCACTGTCATGGGACATACATATGGTAGGTCTCGGGTAGACATCATCTCACTTCTATTATTGCTGGCCTAATAGGAGTGTGCATTGGTGGGGAGGGGTCATGATTGAATGGAGTCAAATGTTCTTGTTACGTGAATGGATATAGTGTAGAATTATTCCTAGGTTTGTTTTCATGGTTTAGTAGGGATGTAATTTAATCTATGATTATTGCTGATGTAACCATGGGTGACTGGTTAAGATAAAAATATTTAGTGACCTCTATTATCATATACACAATACATATTTTCTATAGAGCCTACTAAATAATGTAATATAGGTTATAGGTTATAGACCCAGTAATTGATCATTTATATTTTTTATTTTTGTATTTGAAACTGGTATACATTGTGATGCATTAAAACCATAACAAGGAAACAATCTATTTAATTAATGTTATATATTCCATATTCTAGGTATTGTAGCTATGAAAGTTAGTAAATTCTTTCAGAATGGCTCGAGGAAAAAAACCACAGCCTGTACATGTGGAATATTTTTAATATGATGTTCCACTAGATCATTATATAGTGGTGTTTTATGATGATGAATCATTTTTTGGGACACTATTTTATTTTTATCTCTACATTTTGTAGATTTATAATTGATATATATAAGATTTAGTCATATACGATTCACTGGAATAATTATAAATGGATTTCTGTTCATTTTTTCATTGGAGGGAGTAATTTGTTTCTTTTTTGTGACCATGCTATATTGAGTAGTGATGTACTGGTGGTTATTTTTTCTTGAGAAACGTGTGGAGATAAAAATATCATGGAACATGTTCTGTGATTAATTTCAGGGGGAGTTTATTTATTTAATCATAATTTTTTCCTCTCAAAAAGAGATTTTTTACCTTAAACAAGGGACTTCAAGTATTTGGGATTTCGAGATCTACTTAAGGAACCTTTTTTGATATTTTGGAGAACTTTTTCAAGATGAGAAAGATATGTTGAGTTAATTAAATGAATCAATATGTCCATATATATAGCACAATGTAATCCCATTTATTATGATGACTTGTCCAGAGTTTATGCATGGATAAGTGGTCATGCATTGGTTGATATAATGAAACAAATCATCACAAGAGGGGAATTTTTATAATTCTATGTGATGAATAGGTGAGGTCAAATTTTCATATATATCAGAAAATAAGACTTTTCAGTTAGTCATTTATAGGTATTATATATAATCATATTTATTTTTTTGGGAAATAGGTATCTGAATGTTTTTTTGGTCACATACAAATGATTTTCTTGTGTACTCTGAGGTCATCTGTTACATGACTTACCAAGCTTTTGGGTAGTTATTGTGATCTTGGTGATCTGCATTAGCTTCGTCCACACATGTTTTTTTCTATTAGGAAGTAGTTGTATGGTGCAGTAGTTTGGGATTAAAATAAGAAGACAAGGTATGTAGAGTGGAGTCCAATTATTATACTCATCTTTCAAGAGAAGAGCATGGTTGTGGAGGTGGATACCACCATGTTCAGAATGGGTATGGAAGAGTTCATGCTTAGATTTATTATTTTTGTTTTTCTAGAGCCAGGTGACTGATACATCATTCGTGTCACCCATTTCCTATTTTATAAAATAGTGTATTATTTTTTATTTAGGGGAGATTCCCTCATTTATATCACCCAACATAGTCCAGGAAAAGGTTATTGAGTTAGGGAGGATTATATTTCTATTATTATTGACCACATTAGTTTAAGGTCATGCTAACATGTATAAATTATATTGAGACTTTGAGGTACTTTTAGGGAATAAAATATATAATTTATTTTTCATAATGATATATATATATTACATCATCCTCATAATGTTTTTTGTATTTTTTTTGCCATCATGGATTTCAAAAATAGGAAAGTTTGGATATATGATGAAAATGGAGATCTAGTAGTGCTAGTTAGTGATCTAGTCATAGGGATGGGTGAGATTTGTGCTCTATTGTTGTCTTAATTAATGTATAATCTAACGCTGATCTTATTGTTAGATCATCTGTCAAATATTACAATGATTGTTTTATAGTACATTGGTGTCATTTTAGTGGAAGTTGATGTGTTTCCCCCTCGATGGGATATAATCTATTGAATTGATTTATCTCTATTATTTACTATTATAACAATCTCTCCATATAATTTGGATCATTTGTAGATGTAGGATATGTGTGTATATTTCAATGATTGGTTACATTCAGGGTTTGTTCTCTTGAGTGTTTTCCTTGTGGTGAACCTGTATGGTTCGTGAAAAATAAGGATTGAAGTTTTCAGACTTTTATATATTATTGTATCTTGAAGCAGGTTATGGTGGAGAAACCATATCCTCTACCTTGGATTGTTGATTTATTTTATTAGCTGAAGGGATAATTCTTTTCTTGGAATAATGATTTTCAGTTCATATGATAAGAGATGTGGGTAAAGGATGAGGATGAGCTGAAGATTTCATTCTATTGTCCTTAATAAGATTCTTAGTTCATTGTGCTGTTTTTGTGTGTGATTAATTATCTATCCATATATATGGGTTTGATAAAAAATGATTTCAAATTGATTACAAATATGATCATGGTGGTTTTCACTAATTACATCATTATGTACTCTATGTCTAAGAAGATACAAGTACATTATCATTACGATGTTTTGGGTGGCCCTTATTAGGATCAATTGTTCAATATTTTTTTGAAGTGTGAGTTATGGTAATAAAAAATATTTATCTTTGGACATGTTGTTTCCTATAAGGGATTAGTTGTGGCTCCATATATGATATAAGTTTTTGTGTATTAGGAATATCTCTTAATGGTGGATGATGTGAGGAATTACATTGTCCTTGTAGGATATTAAATGAGTTTCATAACCAGGTTCCCTAGGGTTAAAACAATAATGAAAATTTTGACTATAAATGATCTTCCATTATTATAGACTAAATAGTCTCGCGTTGGTTTTGATTACACAATTGATAATTTTGTAAGTTCACCACTCCTTATTTTCTACCAAAAGTATTTTAGATTATCATTTTTTATGAAACTATGAACCTTCTCAAGGACTGAGTTCTAATATAGTAGTGGTGTTTTATTTCTTATGTGTATCGAAATTTATATTTCCATGATTATAACTCTACCACCCATGATCTAGAGTTATAGAATTTTTTGCATTATTTTATGTTGTGAAAACATTAATTCATTATTAGGGTTTAGTTATTTTTATAAATCATAATAACAATAGTTATTCCTTCTCCCAATATTAAATTAACATGAGATAGTGTTGGTTCATGGAATTCGAGTCAAATTTAAACATAAAAATTTCACATATTCTAGGAAGGGTATATATCGTGGTTTATTTAGTAATCAACACGCCACATAGTAATGTTTTGTGGAAATCCAACATCTCTGTATTATTGTTAAAAAAACTCTTGAAGATGAGTATAGGTATGTGAGTGGATGGATGATGTGTCTCTTTTTTCAGAGTGGTTATGATGCTATATTTATGATATTATATATTTTAATGAAATTGAAATCATTATATCATTTCTATAGTAAACATCAGTGGTGGTTTTGTCGATGATATATATAAAGGAGGTGGTGAAACTTCATGGAGTCCCAAGGGAGATCATCTTTGGTCATAGTCCTTGTTTTACCATCAAGGTTTGGATAGGTCTCTAACATGCTATTATATCATAGTTATTCCATTGAACTTATTTTCATCCATTAACATATGGTCTGAATGAGGAGGTGATAGGGATTCTTGAATAAATTTTTTTCTATTGTGTATTGGATTTTGGAAGTTTGTAGATAAGGCACATTAGATTAGTCTTAAATTATTACAATAATATCATACTATCCACCAATGGTATGGAACCATATTAATCATTATATGAAAAAGCATCAGGTTCTCTATGGTGATGGATTGTTGTCAGAGTGGCAACAATTCATTGGGAAGAACAGGAAGAGAATAAGACATAGATACTTCATGTAATTCACATGTGGATAAAGTTTGATAAAGAATAATAGAAATTCAATGACCATCAATTTAGGATACCAATAGTGTTATAATTATGGGAAAATGTGTTCTTTATTGTCAATCATGATCGGGGGAAGAGATGTATTGATCATTAGTGGAAGATTAATCCTAGGTATGTTGGACCATTCGATGTATCAGATTCTATTTATTAACATGTAATATCATAAACAACATCCACCAAGGATTATATGGATACCTTTTGTTGTTCAAATGTAAAAAATATTTAATTGTTATTGTGATAAATCTCATGTCATAGATTTGGGCGAGATTGATTGTCACGATGAACTAACATTTGAGGTGTGGCGTGTGGAGATATATGTCCTCCAAGAGAACGTGTTGAAAAGACATGTTTTTCTATTTTTATGTCTTTTGGTTTCACAGTGTATTAGAGGATAATACTTTGAACCATGAGTCAACGATGTAGAATCATCACCTTGTACTATTTAATTATTATCTATTCTGTTGTAACATTATTCTTTTATTTATGTTTCCCATTGTAGGTTATGTGATTGCTTCGTCCTGTTTCTTATTGTGTATTTAGTATCACATGAGGGGAATCTCCCTTGGTGTATGTTAAAGAGATGGTTATTTTTATTTAATTGTTTGTATTTGTTTGTCTAATGAGGTTGTTGTGGTCATGAGATGAATATATCATTGATATGTATCTCATAGAGTGGTTATCTGGACGACCCCCATTTTTCTCTATTGTTTGGATATGTATTCTTAATGACATGGTTTTTTTTAAAGGTATATAATGTAAGGGACATGGCCTATTTATTTCACTGTTATTGTGTTATTTAATATTATGGTGCTCATAGGAGGCGTTTTTTTAATCTGGTGGGGATCAACAACTAAATTATATAAGCATAGATAATTCATGGTGTGAAAATATGATTTCTTTAGTTTATTAGATGGTCACCACTTCTTAACAATCATTCAAAGGGTGATACGCAACTTTTAATATTTCAAGATTATTTGTTTTTAGGATAGACAGTAATTAGAGTGATCTAAAACCGAAATTTATAGTATCTGAAAAGGGGTGTCAGGACATGTAAATCCCCTATTCAGCACACCTATTAAGATTGGATAACCTCTATATTTTTCATTCTCCAAAAATCCCTATCAAATTTAAAATGATATGCAGACCTCCCATCAGGATTTTAGGGATTCCATCAGTATGGATTGATACTTGGATTATATCATCAATATTTGGTGATGCAAGGTGAATTTTTTCTTCATTTTCTAATGTAGTATTCTGGGTCAGTCTTGTGGTCTCCTGTTGCATCTCTCATAGTTTTGGAAAATGATCTATGATTTTAGAATGCGGTTAAATTTATATCAGTTCATTTGGGTAATATATAATTTTGATGATTGTAGTTTCCTCATGGGAGAGTTTATATGAGATCTATAATGTTAGAACACTATTTGAAGAAACAAATTGAGGCCTCTATGAAATGTTAATTGATTCTTCTCTATTACTCTACCTATGATCATAAATTGATTATTTCTATCCCTTAGGATTATAATTGAATTAATACAATTTTTATAAAACCCTATTAAAAAATAATTTCTATAAATCACATGTTAATTTAAATTATACACTAATGATGGGGTTTCTCTAGATTTTTAAGATGGTGTTATATCTAAACAATTATTTTTTATAGTTTTTATATTGACGGAGTATCATGATGGAATTGGGAAATAATAAACATATAATATAAATAGAAAATTATATATCATAATTATAGTAAAATAAGTGGCATGCTCTTAATATAGTGTTGTTTGTAATTTTATGGCAATCAAATTAATGCATCTTTCATGTATAACAATTTTTTTCCTTGTATGGTGTCTGGTTAATTAAATTGATCATCCATTTCATAAAGGGAATTGATCGATAATGTGAGTCATGAAAGTGGTTTGTTTGATTGTTGATAATAATAAATGGAAGGACAATTGAGAATGGTTCTTCTCATAGTATGTTTAAAGTTTTCTTAATGTTACCAGAATGTTATATTTGGAAAATTTATTATATCTTAACGCATTACGATTCTAATAGTTGGAACACAAGAATAATAAATCGATTCATTAACAATGGAATTATTTTATTTTGTGCGGTAAAATTATTATATAGAGACTAAAGAACCCTGTACTGGTGAAGGATGACTTCCAGGAGTCTGGATTTAAGAGATCTAATCACTTTTTTAATAGTGGATTTCCAATTTGGGGGCTTATATTTCCCAATTTTGATATGCATGATTATTTCTTACTTCTATGATAATGTCTTCCAGATGACATATTATCAACTAGAATTGATATGGGGTATGGTGTCCCACATGTGATATGATACATGGATGGATGATCATGGTATGGATGATGTGTGGGTGGGGATGCTCACATGATGTGTTGGAAGTTGATACATATAATAGAGAGATTCACCAGCATTTGCATTACGGTTTTGTTGATGGAATCATATAAATTGGAATGGGTTGATGCTAAGGTTTCATATTGATATGAATAATACTGATTTAATTCTATTAATGAATCTATATAATTTCTAATTACAAAGTTGTTTTTTACATGTGTTCTATTCCCCTCAATATGAGGCAATTTGATGTTCTAGGTTTCATGTTTCCTCTTGATGTCATATTATGATTGGTTTCCTAATGTATTGGGTCTATTTAATTGTTATAATAAAGAATAAATAATTCATAACCTATGGGGTTGGTGCCAATCAAATGAAAATGATGAAATAATGTTAAATTTGATAAAACCTGAACATGGTTTTGATTGTTACTAGAGGGAATAGATATTTCCTAGATTATTATTATAATATAATGTGGTATAATGTTAATGGTTAATTAGTGGTTGATGAATTAATTTATTTATACAAATTATAACAAGAAAATAATGAATGTAATTTCTCTATTTCAAATACTTATTTTTGTATATTATATCTCTCCTTAGCAGTGGCATCAAGGTTTCGAAGAAAAGTTACCAACAATTGAGTGTAAGACTAGGTTCTGCCCATTGTGTGATTTTGATATATATATATATATAATATCATGTATATTTTTTTATTTAATATGACAATCTCTTATATTGGTTAGGGTTAATGAAACTTAGTTGACTCTGGGAGGTTTTTTTCCTCAACATCATAATGAGAGGATTGATGTCTTAATACACCCTATATCCCCACACTCTTCTATTGGTAGTCATTTGTGCTGGTATGTATGGCAGTTATCTTCAACATATATCTATTAAGAGGGATATGAAAGATTGTGTTAATGAAGCACATGTGTCCATGCATATTGGATAAACATTATTACAATAGGTATGTTGTCTATAGGTTGTGATATCTTGAGTTACATTCACATTCTAGGGGTTGAAATGGTTTGAGGTATAATACCTGATGTGTGATATACACCATAAAATTTCCTATGTATCGTAAAAACTATTTTTTATTATATATAGAGATATATATGGGATAATGTAATGATTTGATAAATTTGTTTCATTTTTTATGAATATATTAGGTGATTTCAGACTGTACTATTTTGGAGAGAGATTGCTGAATACATACAACATTGGGGTAGAGTGAAGGACTAGTGGGGAAGTGGGAGTGGATTACCCAATATGTCTCATTATTATATTTTATGCAATATTTAATGTAATAAATCTTGAATGTTATAAATTTTTATTAATGGGACATAAAATACCCATTTAGGTTATTATTTAGTTTCACTGTTGGTCACCGTCAAATAGAATTCTTTCATTATCATTTTTCATGAGACGATCCGGGGATGATCCAACTAAGTATATGGTTTTGGTCACCCAATTTATATATAAACTCTTATTAAAATCAAACACTGTTGATAGGTCATCAGGGTAGATATTTGAATCTTAAGGGTTTCAAAAGTTATTTAGGCTTCGTGGTCACCAACTACATTACTTGTTGTCACTTGTAGTTTTCAATTAATTTGTTATAGTATTTTATGATATTACATGTTTGGATAGGGTGTTTCATATTATTTATTCTAGAGGATGAGTAAATGTTTCTATTTGTCATTACTAATTATTCTATATATTCTATTTGAGTGTAATTCCTATTATCTGTATGTATATTATACCACTGGTCCTAGTGGCCACCCCATGGCCTACAAGATGAGGGACTTTGGTAGTCAACATACCTCTTCCCACATTTCTTTAAAAGTGGGGTACACTTTTGGGTGGGGTCATGAAAATGTTCATAATTTGTATTACAAAAAATTATCAATATTATCTAAAACAATTTTCATTTCTAACATTCACATAACATTATTTATTTTTCTTTATTATTCAACATTATAATCATTTAGAATCTTGTTATACATTTTGATAATATTCAATAAATTCCACAATAATATATTTGATAGTATCAATATTTTCAAAGATATAATTGTTACATCTTTTTTTAGAATAAAAATTAGGGTGTAATTATTTATTATAGATTTATTATAATTTAAAAACCAACTACGAATGTGGTTTTTAAAAAAAGATTTATGTTATAATATAAGAAACAACATTCCATTAAACACATAAGTAAGATTTTCATTTTCAAAGAGAATAACAAAATTATTTTAAGTATTATTTAATCATTTAGGAATTATTATTATCAAATAAAATTAATATTATTTATTTAAAAATATTTTTATATATCATTAATGTTAGGTGCTTTGGAAAAAATAATCTTGTCTCTTCTTTAAGGTTGTAAACCATATGTTCATACTGATAAAATTATAATTTTTAAATGGATAAAATTGTATAAAAATTATGAATATATTATAATTCAATAATTATAAAAATTTAATTTATATAATCTATTAAAAATAGTTCCATATTTAGAAATATCACCAATAGATGGTGATGAAAAAAAATTATATCAATTCACAAGGTTGTAGTCCAACGTAGACAGGAAAGGGGTTTTGATTTCCCATTTTCTAAAATAGAATATCACTATATATTATGAAAATAACCTATGAACACATAAGTATCTTGAAGACACTACATTTTATCATAATTTTACAATATTATTTGAATTTGGTTGAACAATTAATAAAACCAAATCTTTCAATTAAATGATAAATATATTCTTCAGACAACATTGATTTTAATGAACCATAATCAACGTATAGTTGATATTATTAACTAAATAAGTCCTCTATAATTAATGGTTTTAATGAGATATTCGATATTGCTTTTTTAAGCAACAATATTAAAAAAGTGTGAGAAAGAGAGGGTAGGATGTGTAATTTTATAAAAGAGGTGAGGGGAACTCTTGTAATTAAATAATTAAATAATTTAATAAAATTTATTTTTTATAAGAAAATTTCTTCAAAATGAGATAATTATAAGAAAATTTTAGTTTAAGTAAAAAATCTAACACATTTAAATTTTGACATGTTCTGATTATTTTTTCACCACTATATCATTATTTTGGCCCTATTTAAACTCACTTTTAAATTACTGAGATGTCAACGCTTCTTACTAGTTTGGGGTCAAGAAAGAATATATAAAAGGAAAGATGACATAGGTAGGAATTATGGTTAATATTTTAATCCATATAAAATTTATATGGACAATTAATGTATTTTATTAAAATTAAATTATTTCATAAATTATTTTATATAATAAAATTTCATTATTAAGAATTTTGGAAGTAGATAAAATATTCTAATAAAATATGTGTATAACTTAAGTAAAATGAATCCCAAATGACACAGTTTCAATGATTAGGAATATGGGATATTAATTTATTCATTCCATAAATTTATATTGGTTTGATAATATTTTAGTCATTATCATTTGATTAACCCCTTGGTTAATAAATTCTAACCATGACCGTAATGATGGGATTTTTCATATTAAGGTTTTAAAACTGTACATTAAGATGAAAATTTTCTCATAAGAGGTCGTATGAGATATTTTATGCAATTAATAAACATACCAATTCTCGTAATATAACTCCATGAGGTTTTATAAAAAAATTATTTAATTCATTAAATAATAATTATATAAACAATAATACACTGTATTATAAAGATTGTTATAAACTAGTCCTTAAACATAATTGTGCCACATTTGTGTTTTCAATTTAAAAAAATTGACATACATGATTGCAATATGTAATTTATTTGGAGTCTGAAAGGACAAAAATAATTTTTGGTGAATAGTAACAGAACTATATGAATAGTAGCATGCCCTTATTAATAGTAATATAACTCTTATGAATGGTAAACTTTCCAATTATGTAGTATTCTCAACCATGAAGTTATAATAAAATGACATCGTATAAGTGACAATATCATCATTATATTAGTGTTGGTATTTTTGAAAGTCATAAATATTTAATTAAAATTTTATGACTTATTATAGAATTTAAATGAAAATTAAATTTCATGAAATATAATTAAAAATTATTATATTATTTTTGTAAGATAAATTTATGATTCCTAACTTAATTTTTCAACATATTAGAAAATCGGTTATAGTTTCTACATTTTTAAATTTTCAAGTAAATAATGATATTATTTAAAAATCAAATTTCTCGTATTTAGAAAATTTTTATTATAAAATAGAGTTACTATTTGAATTTTACATCTCAAAAAATGTTTGGGGTGATTTTTTTTTATTTTTCTGAAATACATGAATTATTGGTGAATAGTGAAGTCTGATAATTTATGAAATGTGAAAAATTAAGGATTTTCTGCATCATACATGTATCACATATGATGTAAATGGGAACTAATTCTAAATAAAATAAACTTCTTTATGTTTTTCATCATAAGAATCATGAATATTTAGAGTCTTTAGAAATAATATTAAAATAATGATTAATATAATGGAAAACCCCTCCTCACCTCTACTATAAAAACCACTGTCAACCCAATGTTCCTCACACTCCTCTCAAGATTTATGAATAATATATATTATACCCTATATTTTTCCCAAGTCTCTTCACAACACCAAGAATAGTCTTATATCATAAAAATTCAAATACCAAATGCATTAAAGAGGATTTAATGGAGAAGAGATCAAGAGGTAAAAATCCTCTTTCACTTTCATTTATTCTCATTTAAATTCATTTTCCTTTCTTATACTCACTTCCCCTATAAAAAGGGCATGAAATATACAGTATCATATATATAAAAGAGTGTAATATTTTTAATGGAAAATTTCTCAACATATATATTCTCTTCTCCCCCTTATTCTCAAAAACAAAAACATCATCCTTGATGTTTCAATTTACCGATATCGTGGATGTTGTGTATTCAATTTCCTTTTATTCCATCAAATCTATCCATAAAAACATTAATATGGATAAAAAATATTTTGTATAATACATATTATAATGTATATTATGTTCTATAACAAGGGATTATGCATTGTATTAATTAAAAAAATTGTGGTACCAAATGTAAAAAAATCATATTAATAAACAAACAATTTTCAATAATGATTTACCTAATGATTTATAACCATACCATATAACCAAAAATATTTATGGAATAATTTATTAATATAAAAAAAGGTTAATAAAATATCATTTAAAATATGGATTTTATCCTCTTTCAATAGGGAAATCTGTTATAAAACAACCATGGAAATAATGTAAATAATGCACCTGAAAAAATAGAACGAACAAATTATTAAAAATTAATTGGGAGAATGATGTCAAAAAATGATTATATAAAGTTTCATAAAAATTATTTTGTTTCTATAAAGTATTAATAACACTCATTTAACAATTATGATCTATGTTTAATCCCGTTTGAAGTTTGATGAACCCGACTTAAGTAAATTATTAAGCAAATTTCCATTCCATTGGTTATCCATCTACATTATTCATTATGTGGTATTGAGATTGTTTGTGTGATTAATTTTGGATTATATTCTATTTTAATAGGTGTATTTATAGTAAATATTCATATCTGTTCCATTATATTAATTCCCAATCTACTTATATTTATAAGGGACTTTCTTTTTTTAAATCCTTTAAAAATTCTCTTTATTAATATTTAAAAATATTGTTTATATATATATATTTTGCATGAGTGTTTTGTATTGATTTCATGATAATTTATTACTATGATATGTTCCTTCTATATATTAATATTTGTGGAGACCATTATATTTTTAGATATGTTGGGATGAGCCCATTATAGGTCAAGATATGTTGGGTTAAGCCCATTATTGAACAAGATATCACTGGTGACCCCATTATAGCTCTCCAATGCATTGGATACTCCATAGGAGGAAGTTGACTAAAAGTTTAGTCCATGTGGAAGGGTTATTGTAATTTTGATATGTTAAATATGACCATAAGAGACTACCAAATGTTTCTATACCTACTAATGACTTTTTATAAATGGGTTTTATTTGGTTTGTATGTTTCCACTTGACCAACGATTTCTTACTGTATATCCCTTACTGTTCTTTTTTTTCTCATCCAAATTTTTTAAAATGATTCTCATATCTTATATGCTTGTGTAATATAATGATATAAGTCACGTTAATTTTAAAAATTATTTGAAAATGAAATAATATTTTATTTAAAATGTTTCATATTTCCGAAGAAATGGATTCTGTTTTAGTGATATCCTCATGTATGATTCTGAGATATCATGTATATTTTATTTCATAATTCTCAAAGAATATAGACCAAAAAAATTCATTGTGTAATAATGTATATTATTTTCATAAGATCAATAATATGTTATGTTTTAAGGCTGGGTCCCTATAGTTGGTATCATAGGATGGTTATATAACGTTTGTAGTTGTGATGATCTTAATAAAATACAATAAATGATTTTTTTCATTTATTTAAAATGATATATAAATTAAATATTAAAATTATTATTCGTCCATGATTTGCATATACAGAATGGTATTCAATAGAATAAATAGGGAATCTGATGTAGGAAAGTACCAAGAGGCTAATATTTTTCTGAATTTGTTCCTTGGAATGATCAGAATAAAAACAGGGAAATTTTTTATAGTAATGGCTTAGTATAATTAGGTGATAAAAAATAGTGGTATATATTCTAGAGGGGAACCTAACTTACCATTAATAAAAATTTCATATATAGATCATTTTATAAAGAAATGACTCGAACAATTTATTGGAACCAGAAATCCATAGATAGCCAAAGGATGGAAATGATCTATAGATATGATATTTTATGTCATGATATATTCATAACATAAAAAGGAAATACTATCAATTTATCATTTTGAATGTGAATCTGATTAATGGTTCTCTCTAGTTAAGAATACGAGAGAATAAGATGATCTTGGTAGTATATAATGGGTTGATTTTAAATTTCTTTTTCAGGAAGAATATTTTTCTAAAACTATTCAACTATGAATAGAGAAAAAAATCATGGAACTAAAGTAGTAAGATAGTGATTATATGTCATTATATAAAGCCAATTATACATGATTGTCCAGGAATGTCCTATATTTCACTACGGATTTTTACATTAAAATTAATAGATTTTTCCCTTTGATGGAAACAATTTTTATGAAGAGGTTATGATTTTTGAGAGTTTAAAAGCTACAATAAACATAATTTCTAAACTAAAAATGCTGAGGTAATGTTTTATGACTTTTATTTACCTCATGATGACAATAATAAGAAGTGGAAAAGTTTGAAGACTCTGGGGAATAATTCATCATAGAAATATTTAGGTAAGAAAATCAATTTCCCTTCTAGTGAAAATTGTGGTAAAACTAATTTTGTTGAATATATTTAAAATTTTATGAAAGTATATTGTTGTGGAATTTTCATTAGGAAGAACCATTAATTTAAGGAAAATGGTTCAAAAATTAATGATAAATCGATGTTCATACGCTTTAACTATAAGGAATTGGACCATTTTGCTAATCTGTGTCTGAAGCCAGTCACCTTGGAATGAAACCAACTAGATTGGAATCATATGTGTGTGGGAAAATCCTTTTCTACCACATCATCATATATTGACAGTTCAAATGAGGTGTCATAAGGTATGTTTCTTATTTTTATGGATTTTTCAAATGGTTTGTTCGATTCAGGGTCTACACATCCATTTATTTCTAATAATTCTTTTAGAAAAATTATGAATTCCACATCATGAAAGGAAACCAGAACTCATGGTAAAAACACTTGGAGGAAATATTTTAGAAACATTATTTTATAATAATCTACATATCTTTTCTTATAGAATGAATTTTCCTGAAAACCTCATTTTTTTGTCACTAGTGGAGTTTTATGTTATTATGGATTTGAACAAAATTTCATTTTTATCATTGTAAGATAGATTGTAGAGAAAAAATAAGTAATTTTTCAAAAATAGTTTCTGCTTGTATACAAGAAGGATCCTATACCATTAATTACATATCAGGGTCTATGAATTAGGTAAAATATGAAAATGAATGTTATATTACTTATATTTTTGATGAAAAGGGAAAAATCCAAATTAATTATTTTTTAGCAGTAAATGAATACATGTATGTACTTCTTGATGATTTTCCATGGTTTATTTCTATTCATGATGTTGATTTTACGGTTTTCTTAGTTCTTAATGATACGAATATTTCAAAACCCCATTATCGATTTTCTCAATTGGAACATCAATAATTAAAAAAATACATTATGAAATTGGTAGATAAAGGTTTCATTAGACCTAGCACTTCACCATGGGGGGGGGGGTCTCCAATATTTGTTTTTGAAAAGAAATATGGTTCAGTGAAACTATGCATTAATTATAGATCCTATATTATCATCACTATAAAAAGTATCATTTTCCTCATATCGATGATTTATTTGATTATATCTATAGAGTATAGTAGATTTTTAAGGTTGACTATATGCTGGAGTATCATCAATTGAATGTATAAGATAAGGAAATCATAAAAAATGCACTCCGAATAGATATGGTCATAAATGGCCAGTTTTTCAAAAATAAAATGAAAAAAAACTATTTGGAAATTTAGAACGTTTAATTATTTTTTAGAAAAAATATCATTCTATAGACACAATGATTCTAAAGATTGCATAAATATTTATCCTTCTAAATAAAATTGTTAATGAATGTCCAAGACTAAAAAATATATATAGATTCGTACATTTATTTGTTTGGAAAGATATTACTAGAGGTTTTTTGAAACAATACATTTTTATCTATCATAAAATATTAGGAAACTTGAAAAGGAGTTATGTTCATCTAGATAAAATAATGTGATGTTTGTTTTTAGGAATTGAAAATAATATTGGAGAATTATCTAGTGTTGACCCGAATATCCAATAGTGGTGAATTATTCATCTATTATTCTTCTTCTTTCATGTGACTAGGTATTGTTCTGATGTAGAATTATTTTGTAATATCTAATTCCACACATCAGTTTAAATATCATGTTTTAAATTACCATACACATGATTTGAAATTATATTATGTTTTCTTTGTAATTAAAATTGGAAGGCCTCATGTGTATGGAGTAAAATGTTATATATATATTAACCACAAATGCTTGATGTATATATTTACTCAAATGGAATTAAACATGAGACATAAAAGATGAATGGAGTTAATAATGTATTATTATTGTCGGACTCATTACCATAGAATAAATGAAAATGGAGTGCATGATTCCTTGAGTCGGAAATGTAATTCTACATTAACCAAGATACATTTAGAATGTGACCCCTTGGTGAATTATTTGATAAACATTGGGCTAGCTTTTTTTGGTGCTGTAAATTCCTATGTATTACTTCTGGTTTGAGGGAAGTCATATCTGTCATATATAATTATGAAATATAAGAAATAAGATATTGTGTTATAGAAAAAATTTTAATTGGTTAGAATAGGCATGCTACTAGAATTTAACCTTGTATGGATTTCGTTTTGAGGGTTTGGAAGAGATTATGTGTTCTGTGTGATTCTCAGTTAATGAAACAATGGTTATGTGATGCTAAAATTTATATATTTCCAGTTCATCCTAGAATCACAATGATGTATAAAGATCCTAGATAATATCATTCGTTGAATTAAATTAGGATAAATCTTTCTGAATTTACCATGAATTTTTTTACAAGGCAATACATTAATGTAGTGTGGCAGTTACAATATGGGATTATTTATCCATTACCTGTACTAGTGTGGAAATTGGAAAATATATCTGTGGAATTCATTTTTCTACTTCAAAATGCATCTCAAGGTAATAATACAATATTGGTTATTGTTGATTGTCTGATTAATCGGCACATTTCCTTTATATTTGAGATATTATCTCTTTGGTTGATCTTTCACAACTACACCTGAAAGAGGTTTCTTGGATAATTGGAGTTACACTTTCCATTGTTTCTGACTATGATCCAAGGTTCACTTCTAACTTTTAGGAAGGACTTAATAAGTCATTGAAAACAAAATTTATTTTTAAAACTTTTTTCTACCTCAATCTGATGAACAGATTGAGAGGAAAATATAGACATTAGAGGACATTCTTCGACAATACTCAATAGATTACCATGGATGTTTGGATCAAATACATTATTATGTTTCATTTACTTATAATAAATATATTCATTCTAGTATAGAGTATAATCCTTTTTATTCATTGAATGGAAAGAAGTGTCAAACTCTAGAATTTTGGTATGATGTTGTGTAAATGAAGATGATGGGACCAGAATTATTAGCGGAAGCTGAAGGAAATGTATATATGATTCAATAAAACATGAGGAAAGCTAAGAGTATAGAAAAATGTTATGTAGATAAGAGGAGGAATTCCATTTCATTTAAGGTAGGATATCATGATTTCATTACAATACATCCTTAGAAAAGAGATATGCATTTTGGTAAAAAGGAATGTTATTTCAATGGTTCATTGAAACATTTGATATCATGGAGAAATTTTGACAAGTCTCCTACCATGTGTAATTTTCACCGATTTTATCCCTTGTACATAATGTTTTTCATGCTTAAATGTTGAGAAGTTACGCACCAGACTCTTCTCTTGTTATAATCCCAAAACCAGTTCAGTTAGATGAGAACCTTTCTTATAATGATATAATTATTCAGTTTCTGGAATATACAGAGAATGTATTGTGGAATAAGCTAATCCACCATGTATACTTTTTGTGGATATTCCTCATTATTGAAGAAGCAATATAGAAATATTAAATTTCTCTAAGGGAAATGTACCCTCTCTTGTTTAATGAGTAAATAAAAATCATGTGGAAGAAATTTCTAGAATGTGGGGTGAATGTTACTCTCCAAGATTTTAAAAATAATTTTACATTGATGCATGAAAAACTAAATCTCTACATAATGTTTGTTTTTAAGGAAATAGTTATAACTAGATATTAAACATTAATTTTCCATATATATGTTTTAAATTTCAAAACATGGACAGACATAGTTGCGATCATTGAGTTCTTTAGAGACTAATTGGACAAACATATTTTTTTTCCTATTAGCATACCCTTATGAATAGTAATATGACCCTTATAAATAGTAAATTGGAAAAATTTATAGTAACCTCACCCATTAATGTATAAAAAAATTCATCTTATAAGTTACAATATGATCATCATGTAAGTGTTTTATATAAGTCATATATATTTAATTAAACCTTTATGATTAATTAAATAAATAAAATTATTTTTTTTTCATCAAATATAATCATAAATTATAATCATATGGTTAGAGGATAATTTTATGATCCCTAAATTCATTTTTCAAGGAATTATAAAATCCATAATAGTTTCTAATATTGTTATTTTTAGAATAAATTATAATTTTATATAAAAATAAAATTTCACATTATTAGAAAATTATATTGATAATATTGAGTTCAATTTAGAATTATATACATTGATAAATTGTTTGGGTGAATTTTTTAGAATATTTTGAAATACATGAATTTTTTGAGAATAGTGAAATTCTATAATTTATGAAATATAAAAAATAAATGAATTCCAGCATCATGCTTGAGTCATGGTTGATGTAAATGAAAATTGGTTCGATCTCACATGCACATATTAATATTTTTGGCTATATGAACTAATACTATTAAATGTCTTGAGAAAAAAATATTTAACTAATGATGAAAATAATTGAAACCCCCTCCTCTCCTCCACTATGAATACCACCCTCACCCTCTCTTAATCTCACAAATCACAATCACTGATAACTTCCTAAATTATGAAAAATATTTTAGAAAATTATCTTCCCCATGTCCAAGACCTACTTCATTTACCAAAAGTTAAATACCAAAGTCATTAAGGATGATCCCAAGGAGAAGAGATCAAGTGGTAAAAATACACCTTCATTTTCTTCTGTTTTCATTTCACTTGATTATCTTTTATTATACTCTCTTCCCCTCCCCATATACAAGTGTAATGAAAGCTCATTTATGTTATATATACTATAATTTTATCATGTTTATGAAGAATTAAACACCTTTATTGTTCTATTATTCCTCTTAATCTCAAAATAAATACATTATCCATGATGTATCGATTTACCGACATCGTGGACGATGTGTCTTCAATTTTCATAACTACCTTCAAATCAGGCCATATAACAATTCATATGGTATAATAATATTTTATTATACATCTTATATGATACATCATGTTTTTCAAAAAAATTATGCATCCTATTAATTAATAAAACAGTGGTCTGTAATGATCAAAATTCACAAAAATAAACTAATGATTGTTTGTAATTATTTATCAAATGATTCATCCTCATACCATATATCCAAACCAATTTGTGGAATCAATTATTTTTTTGGAAAAATTTTTATAACATATCATTTAACTTTTGGAGTTTCTCTTCTATTTTATAGGGAAATCCTTTACAAAGTGACTATGAAAGTCGTGTAATTAATGCACCCAAAAAAATTTTAGGAACAAAATATTATAAATTAATGGGTAATATGATGTTATAAAATGATCATATAGGGTGTTATAATAATAATTATTATTATTTAAAGTATTAATAAAACTCTATTAAAAATTATAGCAAATTTTTAATCATTTTTTTTGTATGGAAAACCTGAGTTAATGGAATTATTATCCAAATTTTCATTCTATAGGTTAACCTTCTACATTATTCATTATGTGGTATTGAGACTATTTTTTTAGGAAATTTATTTATACAATGTGTCATTATATGTATATAAGGTGTATAAACATATCCCTTACATTCAATTAATTCTTACTCTCATTATATTTGAACATGAATTTCCATTTAAAGTCATTTTAAAAGTCTCATTAGTGAAATTCAAAAAATATTATATATATGGAAGGAGTGGGTTCTCAAGATATCATGATTTTCATTTTCAATGATAATTTTCATGGACATAGTTATGTTGGGTGGATCCCATTATATCTCATGATATGTTGGTTTGATCTAATTATATCTAAAGATATGGTGGGATGTTCCCATTATAGCGCAAGATATGATATGTGAGCCCCACTAAATATCTCTAATGCATTAGTTACTCTGAAGATGGAATATGACTGAATGGTTAATCCACATGTAAGATTTATTGTACGAGTGATATGATAAATATATACCAAGTAAACTACATAATGTTTATCTACATGATAACATGCTTTTTGAGAATGTGTTTTATTATGTTTTTATGTTGTCACTTGAGTAACAATTTCTTTCTGTATATATGTTTTTTAGAATTTTTTTTGCTCAGCCCAATTTTTTGAAAAGTTTTTAACAAGTTTTATGGATTTATAAGATAAATAAGGAAGTAAAGTAAATTGTTAAAAATATTTTTCAACCAAATTTTGTGTTATTTATATAGTTCTATATTTTTTATGAAATGGATACTATTTTAGTGGTATCCTCATGTATGATTCTAGGATGTTATGTATGTTTTATATAATTATTCTCTAAAATAATAAACTTGAAAAGATCCTCAATGTATATTAAAATATGTTTATCCCCAAAACTCAAGAATATGTAATGTTTTATGGCTTGGTCCCTATACTATTAATATTTCTATACTTTTAAATAATTTTATAATATATTATTTTACAAAAATTAAAATCAATATAATTTTTTGAAACAAATATTTCCACTAAATGAAATAATACAGTAAATGATTTTAAAAATATAAATATAAAATATACCTTAATATATTATATGGAAATAAATTTTTTTTTGAAACTATAAATCACCACGAAAAAAATTAAATTTCAAAGTAATTAAAACCATTAACATGATGTTTAAAATTATTTCATTAAAATGTGTCTTTTTTCATAATATTTTATGTGAAATATGTCTCCACTAAAAAATAAAAAACCATTATATGACTACAATATTAATTTTTCATTTATATAACTATATAGAAATATTTGTATGTAGTTTTTTTCTTCCACAAAATATTATAGATAAAAAATTTAAGATGGTGAAATTCTTTACATTATATTTACCTAAAATAATATAAATTGTATAATAAATATAATGTGGTAAGAAATTTTACTGTTTTTTATTATGGATGAAATATATTAATCAAATTAATTATATGCTAATTTTGAGTTTATATTGATACCTAATCAGATTAATGTTTATCCTAATTTAATCCAATTTATATTTACCATGGTAAAAAAACATGCAATGGTTACACTTCATAATTTCCCAAAATAAAAGGGTCTTATTTAACTTATATGAATCTTATAATTCCAAATATAGTAAAATATTTCAATAATATTTTCCTAGATTTTGATGAAATTAATATAAGATAAGATTGAATGATGTAATGAGAAACAATTTTAACAAAAAAAAATTAAATAGATAAATGATATTATTGAAAAATCAGATATAAAAATATATTAATTTCTAAGTAATTAGTAATTTTTAAAAAACGTACAATAATATTAATTTATTTTCATATTTATTATTTAAATAAATTTTCAATATGATATAATATTTTATAAAAATATATAATTTTTACTAGTCGCTGAAATATCAATATTCTCATAAAATTATAGTACATTATCCCTATGATAATTAAGGCATGTAAATTTAAAATATCATAAATCCTGGTCATATATAATATCTTTATGTTCTAGAAAATGTTATACTATTTTTTGAAAAATTGGAATTTCTATCATTTTGGAAGAAAATGAATTTTTGAAACATAAAATGACTTTTGAAAAATTAGTACTTATTTATCATGGATTAATAAAACAAATATTATTTTATAAAATATTTAGATATTTTATTTAGATTATGATTGTTTGTATTCATATCTGACAATTTAATGTGTTGTTTTTAATGGTAATAATTAAATAATTATATTTTTTGATATTTTATCATGTTCTTTCATATTGTATAAAATATCTTACAATGAGTTATTCTAAAATATCATGGTGTCACATTCTCCCCCATTATTAAATTTCAACAATGTTATAATGAAATGATATTGAAAATTATTTGTGTTAAATTTGAATATACCATTTTTGAATTCCCACATATAATGAAGCCTTAATAATGCTTCCTCATAAGAAGAGGGAAATTAGAGTGAGAAGGTCATCATGAAAAAAACCTAACTAAGTTATCAAACATAAGAGAATTTGCGGGAAATGAATAAATAGACATGTAAAACATTATTATCCACATGATGATGAATTTCAGATAATTTTGTCACGAGATGATTAATGAACTCAAAACCATAAATCAATAATGTGTTATAACACCATCGAATCATTTTATATGAATCCAATATGATAACGTTTTTATTTCAATATTCCTTTTCAATATTTGTAGAATTACAGAAACATTTATTCTATGAAAATAAGGTATTAAACTTACATGACATGTATAATTTCATTCGTAAATAAAATCATACTATAATCCCATATTTGGTTCAATGTTTTGGGTATTCAGAAAAAAAAATTTATGCCTAAAGCTCAAAAATCAGCCTCTATTTTATTAAATAATCCCAATACAGTAACAAGATATTCCTCTTATCATTATACATAAACCAAAACTGAATTTATAGATCATTTTTAGATAATTTATAAAATGAAAATATTTAAAAAAATTGATACATTTATTTTAATTTTATCCTGATTTATTGTATAATACATTGTGTTTAGGTTTTTCTATAAAGGAATTTGGAATTATGGACTCAAAATAATGAATGTTGAATGTAGAAAAAACATGATTTACATTCTATGTACCACATACATGACGTGGGACTTCATTTTTGACATGATTTAAAGTCCACAACCTAGACTGGGATGCCATTACGGGAAATGAATCTAGTACATGACATTTATAGTCATTACGAGTTGTGAATATTTCAATGCTTGAAATCCCATAAAGTTAACAAAAAACATGGTGTGTATAGATTGTATGGCATGAATGGTATGAAAGATCTCCAATTCAATAAAACATACTGTTTTTATATTTTTATTTTTAGAGCTCAAATTGATGTCTCGAAGTTGACATATATGCCATGTACATTTCCAACCTATTAATATTTTTGATATCTGCCAAAAACAAAAGTGAATCCGACTTTATTTTTTCCCTTTTTGTTCCATAATTTTCTTTTATTTTTATACTTTTTTATACTAATCAAATATTTATTATTTCATTAATATGTGTTTTCAAATATTTTGGATTAGTTAGATAATTTATATTCACTCTACTCTTATTCTACATTAGTTGTGAATTTTGTTTTGTCAACATTCAATTTCAACAACAATTGTTATTCTTCATCCACTCTTGCAATGGTACTCACTAATTATCTAAAAATTGGGTGTTTTTGATTGATTTAAATTTAATTTATTTATTTTATATCAATTATTACTTTCTTAATCTTAGATTTCTTCTCTCTCATGTTTTTTATTATTTTCTACAACATGTTAAGTATTTACTTGATTATCATCGTCACTTACAGGTGAGTCTAATCAACCTAGGGTTAGGGGTAAAGAGTAAGGATGTTTCCTAGACAAATTAATCTATAAATTGAATCTTTATAACCATTTTCCCTTTATTATGTTAATAATAATTCATCATTTCATTATTTTTCATGTCAATGACCCAGGGAAGGGAAATTGAATGAACCTATCCTAATTAAATTTGATAAGGACTACGACCATTAGTCAATGATGCTATTATATATAATCTAGGTGTAATTAACTTAGGATATAAGGTATACCTTGCCCATAAAATTATTTCAAAAATGTTAGATCAAACTGGGTATAACAAAACCAATTAGAAAATCTTGCACGACTTCTCAACCTAAGACATATGACTATCCCATAATAAATCAAAGATAATATAATTCCATGAGCCTTGAAATTAACCCTTCTATATTCTTATATTATTAAAAATAATTTAAAATATTATTATTTAGGAAAAAAATTATACTATAATGGTGGATTTTAGTAATCAATTCCATGAATTTTTTCAATTGTTTTCTGAACTACTAGTTATCCTCATGGGTTTGAACCGCACATACGCCTCATTACTCCCATGTATAAAGTAAAGTTTAGGAATAAAAATTTCAAATTTTATCCCCACATGATTAAATATAGTTATGTGTGTGGGTGGATAATTTTTATTTATTTCTATTTATTATTATTTCATAGGAATGGTAGAGCTCAAATCAAACCTTGAATTACCTCCCCACATCCACATTCTTCTATTAAATTTTTTTTATAAAAACATGTGTCCTCTATAATCCTCTCACTCTCTCACTTTTTTTGGATACTTCATGAACCATAGAACCTTGACATGCGCAATAATCATGAAAAAAATATAAATGTATCATCAATACCTAGATTGATCGATTAATATCTACATGCTGCCTAATTATTATGCTTGTACATAAGAGTCCTGTACAACCACACCACTGAAACATGAAACATGTGACACCTATCATTAAAGGATAGAATCAAGTGTTGCATGAATATACCAAAATAGATTGTAGATAACATTCCATTATTGATGATTCAGTCAACATTATTTTCCTTCAAATTTAGGCACACAATTTGGAGATCAACCATGACCTATTAACATATTCAAGAATATGGTTCAATTTAGTGGGATTCAATGTGAATATCCCCATTAATATATCTTCAATTACATATAGATTATATATTAAATTTTCCAAAAATTTGTGTCATTAATTTCAAAATAAATCCATGCCTCCCCTTTATCCTTACGTTACCGTGCCATGGATTAGATAAAATGTCATGCTCATGAGTAAATAATTATTTGTGACTGACTAGGAAAAATATATATGAACAAATAAATCCATATGATACAAACATAGAAGAATTTTAATTAAATTAAAAACTACCTCTAGGAGGCTGTATAATCATTGTGGGAATCAAGGGGTAGATTTAAGAAGATTATAAGAAATATTTTCCCACCATGTACTATATGTGTGGATTAAATTGCATATATATTACTGAGGTCTCAAACATACTACGCATAATGTGTTAGAAAAAAATTATAATGGTTGAATTATTCTCAATAGTATAAAATCCTTTCAATACATCTTTGATAATGTCTACATAAATTATAGTTTGTACAAATATGATAGAGGACCACCTCATCCCAGAATCGATCAGGGGGTGGAAAAAAATCCACCTCACAGAATAAGTATAATTGCTGAAAAATAATATGATTTCCCTTAATATGACTACTAAACCACAACCCAATCCTAATAATGTATATTAATTTTAATTAATCAAGATGTGAGGGGGAATATATTATTACCAAGAACATATGTTAGACTTATAAGAACCTCAATTCTAGGATTGTAATTACTTCAATTAAAATCAATAAGGACACAAGTTCTAGCATCCATAATAATTTTTTAATGTAATATCATCATTAAATGTCATAATATACAACAAATAAAACAAAAAAAAATTATTGAGTAATCTTTCAATTCCGCAATATAATCAAGGGCCACTTAGGTAGTAACTATAACGACTATCTTCTTTACCTATATAGATATTCCCATAACCATTTCCTATTGAATATTTTTCCAAATGTAAACCAAATACAGTTTCATCAAGATCCACTTAATCCTTCACAACATTCCAAAACACTCCAATAAATTCCCAGAAAACATCTCAATGCATTAGATCCATAGTTAATTCAATGGATTACATCCCAATAAACTGAAATGAAGTACGAGGTGGTTACACTGTGAAAAAAATTCTTAAACCGGGAAGATCGATAAATCTATATCTGATCGACTAGTAAGTATATTTCATTGTAAAAGAAAATAACATTTCTGATAATAGGATAAATTTATAATTTTTTTAAGTTGATAGGTGCTAGATTTTAAATAACCATGTTTTTTTGAGAAAAAATAATCAAAAAGTTTTAGATAATGATGTTCATGGAAAAAACAAAGAGGTAGAATCAAAACAGAAAGCTCAAAAAAAATAGTACGAGAAGGAATAAATTAATTTATTATCACCATCATATAATACACACCTACCATTTCCAAAACAAATGTTGTAAAAATGAGAGGTAGTCTAATATATTTTAAAAAATTTAAAAATTTTCCTTACTATATTCAAATTATATACGAAATTTAACACATACCCACTTATAAATTTTTTCTTTAATGACATATTTTCATGAAAAATATTAATATATAACATAGGACTTAAATCTATCAATGAATAATACTCCAATGTTGTTCAACTGATTTTTCTACTAAAAATTTGTGACCTAGGATGTGTTTTAATTCTAAGAACTATACAGTCAAAATATTTTGAAAAATACTTGTACGATATAAGATAAATTATCAATCTAATTTCATTGAGTTTTTTGAATAATCTAGGGCATTAATACCTAATAAAAATTTTTAACTCCAAAATTCTTATGGATTAGTCATTCATCCTTGTGTATAGATCTAGGACGTCTTAATTAAAGTCTGCAAATTAATTTCCCCTGTAGATTTCATCATCATGGGTATAAAAGATGAAAGAGATATTCCACTAATACTAAGAATACAATTAACCAACCCTTCGAATATTTCAAATTATATTAACCTAGGGATATTGATTTTTATATTTGATTAAGAATGGGATGTATTTGATTTTAAGAGTTAGATTATAAATGAAACAAGAAAAATATTTTTCAGCCCAACTTCTTTTTTAATGATAACTACGATAATGTGACCACTGAATATGAAAAATAAGAAACTAACACTTATTGACATGATATCTAGTGGTCATAAAAAATGAAAATTTCATTGCACCTCCAACACTTGTGAACATCCCACCTTTGCTCCACTCTATTTTCATGATTCATTCTAAAAAGGTTATCAACTCAGAGATAGAGTATTCTTCTAAAAAAATGTCTATCTGTAGATAAGAAAAAAAAATTTAAGGAAACATAAGGTAGTTTAATAATCCATTGTGGGTATTTATAATATATAAAAATATTAAATATAGTGAAATATTTTCACGAGGACCTAGTCCAATTGGGGTAAGACATGTATAGTACATTTCATTTTAGCAATAAAAGATGTTTAAAAGTAGAGAAACTGAAAATTTTAAATGTTCAATTTTTTTATTACATGTATGGAATATATAATGGGTTTACAAAAGTGTGTATTTTAAATCACATGATGTTATTCTTCAAACTGACCCCACAATTATTTTCCATTGATGGGACCCACCCATCACATGAGATCTCTAACCCGAAACAACACAACCTTCCTTTTTTACCTACCATGACCCAAATCACCTCCTACAATGCTCATCTCCATTGTCTCCTCCCATACACCTTCCCCACCTTCAATCATGTCCTAAAGGAAGAAGGTCCCACCATATATTCCTAATATCTGCCCAAACATAATGAATCACATCTTCCACACAAAATATGTATGGCTACTCCTATTCCACTACCATATGATCCCTCCACCATATATTTCACATAATTATCTTCCTCTTCTTATGATTTTAGGTACTCATAATCATAATATTGAAGATCTCATGACCTTTCCTTTCATATCCCCTATTCCTACCTCTCATTTTACTACCATCATCATTAGATTTGGTTGGTCCATCTCCAGGCGAAGTCGATGCATACCAAAAAGATGTTAGATCTCATATTATATGAGAATATACTCAATAATAAGGAGGTCCTTGGCCTCATAAAAATAATATATCATAGCCATATCACTAAGATTCATTATTAGACACTTAGAATATTTTTTCCTTGTGTTCTTATCCTCTGTTGGGTTAACTATAAATTCATCCCACATCATAATCATTATAGAATATGTGAGCTCAAAATTAGTGACTTTGATAGTGGACTTAATGTATAATCTTTAAGATTCAAAATATATTCATTAATTCCATCATTAATGATTAATGAAATTTTTTTGATGATGAACCACTTTATTTTAGGATAAATATAGACTATTAGAGTATATATATATATTTAATGGACCCAAAATTATACGCAGCTCCACAATGCCAAACTATTGGATACATCGTAGGGCCCATGCTCATTCGTGGTTGGGAAGTGGTGATTCTCATTAGGGGGTGATGTAGATCAAGGTCATAATTCATGCATTAACTAGGGAAAGAAGTACCATCAAAATGGACCTCCAGTTTTTCATGTTCTACCAAACCATTTTGAGGAGGACTTGAGGTATTTGATGGGAGGATCATTGATTATTATTTTTTAAAAGAACCATATGGACATCAAAGGAGATCAACCCCACAATTCCCTCATTCCTATGGAGAGATTATCATACTTATTAAATACAATATTGTGATATAAACAATTGATGTAATAATCTATTGATGGGTGGTAGAATATATGGATGATTTGGATAAGGCCCAAACATAGCATGAAAATGGTCTAGCTATTCCAGCCTCCCCTGTTCATATCCCTTATCCCACCACTTCATCCCCTACCCATGACACCTTTATATCTCACAATCACCCCAACCCTACATTGACTAATCCTCATTCACTTTCCTACAACACCCACCACCCATATCCATTATACATCCACCACTATGGTTTCAACACCATCACCCATCCGATCTCAACATTCAGATATCTATCACATACAAAACTTTATTCTATAGAACCTAGAATCAATTTTCTGAAATGAATATATTATCTTCATCATACATTCCCTTTTCACCACCCCTAAACCACCATCAGCATCCCGTCCACCTCCAACTGTAGAATCTTTATCTATAACCATTCATTCCACCTCGGACTCCATAGAAATCCTTCCATCACTAACCACTAATATTTCAGATCCATAATTATTTCATACAGATCAATATAAAAATTTAATGCTCCCAGACATCCCACCCCCACTTAGTCTACCATTCATCAAATCATTTAATTCTCAATTTTTTACGCATCACCTCCATCATTATCTATTCTATTTGTGTGATATTTTGTAATGATTGTATTCCATTTCACACTAATGTATAATTTATGTATATATACATGGGATGGATATTATGTTCTTTTATAATTGTAGTTTGATTTTCAATCCATTAATGTATCACATTATCTATTTCCATATTTTTTCAACACATTTATTGTCATTGACATTCCATTCCCACCACTATCTACCTAACTATAATGTAGTTCTCTGAATCATGATGTTACAATGTCTATCTTGAGTATATCTGTCATGAAATTATTGAAGACTACGGAAACCCATCACAACAAGCATATCTATGTTTCCTTTTATATGAGACACATGATCTATATGTTCCCATGTTGGTTAATCGATCCACAAATTCCCATGAGATCGATGAAAAAACCACATGTTTTTGTATAAGGCAGTAGATATATGAGATGGTGGATTATATTACTTTATCTCATCTTCCGTATTTATAGATAAAAGTGTGATTATTAGTGCATCATGGAATTCAATTTATATTTTCTATGTTTCTTTATTTTCAATATTGTGCGTAAGATATTGTTTTCTATTATGCAACATTTGTGTTAATGGATATTTCAGGAATTTCATTGTACACATAATCTGCAATGATTCGAGTGGAATTCTCTTAGTTTTTATTGTATGTAACTCCTCCTTTTTTTACATCCAAATAGGTCAAACCTATGTAATATTATCTTATTAAGATAATTTTCATCCATTAAAAATTATATATTAGCCACAAAAACTCAGTAAATAATACATCTTATATTTTATTGGAATGATATTAAATATAAAAATATTTTTATTTCATAATATAGATTCAAATTTCAATTTCATTTCTTTATATATTGTTATTAATATCTCAACCATGATCTATTCCATTCCAGTGTAAACACTAACCCATTTTAATTATGGTGTATTATTTCTTATGATCTATTGATGATACACATGCGTTATTTTCTATTTATAATTATTTGGGACACATTTTTCACTGAAAACATTTTTTAAAAATGAAAACACATTACATCCATTTATATAATATAAATAGATAGGTTGGAGATTTTTCAAATCCATGTTTTAGTAATGGTTAGAATTTGTCACATGATATCAGATTTCCGTATAATAATTATAAATCTAGATTCATGAAATTTCATTGGATTTACTTATTACTAGATTCTAAACCACTAATGATTACTTGTTATTTTTTTTTCAAATTTATATTAAAAAAATTATTATTAACCTACAATATCATATTATTTTATAATTTTATTGCTTGAGAGAAACATGTAGCATTTAAACATATTATAACATTCATTGAGAACTTATTCATCATATGATTAACAATTAAATATATAAAGTGATTGAGGGATTCATTTTTGAGCCAGTTATTTCCAATATTTACCTATACATATTTATTTCTTCATCCCATAGTTTCCATGAATAATATTATTAATATAGAAATTTTTTGTAATGATTTTCTCTTTCTACCCTTCTCTTGGTATTAGGACTGATTAAACATTGAACAAGTGTGGTGGAAATTTCCCTGCTAAGGGAAACATGTTTTTTTATTTTAGAGATATATTATGGATGTTTCACTAGACTGATATGATGTGTTAGATTATTAGTATTGGAATTTTTAACACATACCATTTTCAAATGACAAATATTTAGAAAATAAGAATAATATTTTTTTATTAAGATATTAAAAAATAATCATTACCAGACCGAAGAATCCTATGATGGATCATATGTGGATATGGTAATGTATGTCATAACAGTCTTTAACAATACATTTGAAACAAATTAAAAAAAGAAAAATATAGGAAACACTATACATTTGTTATACATACATGATATCCTCATCTGCCAACATTGTGATGTTGATAGTGGGAAAACATTTTCCTAATGGTTCACTAGATTTTAATGTTCTTGACTATCAAGAATTTATAATGTATATCATTCCCTTCTTTTGGGCCTTTAATTTTATATTTTACACTCACCCACTTTGTCTCAGAGTCATTTGAAAACTATTGATGAATCATTAATGATTGATCTTATATAATTTCAGTGATGTAGGGATGATAGAAATAATTAAATTTTATGGTGAAGATCATTTTTTAAGGGTATGAGTATAACTCAAGTTTAATTTCCAACATTAGTTATGAGAGAATATTTACCATGAGAAGAATTGAGAAAGTTTATTATAATTTATGAAATATTTATGAAATTTAAATTAAAATATCACATAATCTAGATATAGATATAGAATATTAGGAATGGAAAATTTTCATTTCATAAAAATGATTCTAGAGGACTTAATTTGTCTTCTTACACATGGTTTTAATTTCCATGTGGTTATGAATTTTTTCTATTTCAAAATTTTTCCCATTATGAATCCTTATATAGAATATCTTATTGTAAGGGGAAAAATTTTCATGTGTGGGGGAATTTGATAATTTGAAAATGTATATACCTATTTAAAACATTTATTTTATGGTCATTGATCATTTATTTGATAATTCTGTTGGTTCTGATTTATTTACACATCAATTAGGAATTCTTTTCAAAATTTAAGTAAAGGAAAAAATAGAAGAAACTGGGTTTACAATCAATGTATTAGTTTCAATACTTGTAAACCTCATTCATAGTATACCTATATTTCGAAAGACAAGCCTGTTAACTCTATACATGATGTTAATCTTGTAAATAATCTATAAATACATTCCAAAATCTCATTATTTAATCGATCATAATCCCACTAAAATTGAAAAATACACACGACGTGTAGATATTTCTTTCCATTAAAATCTTGGAGGCGTACCAATTCAATGATAAAAAATGTCATTCCTACAAAAATTATGGACCTCGAATGCCTGACATGATGCCCACTTAGATATCAGGTAACGTTCTGTCATATTATTATTTGAGTGAACCTCTTTATATATAAGCGACAAAAAAAATTCATTTTCTATTATTTTCATCCATATTTTTCTCTCATTTTTATATTTTTTCAATATAAAAGCATTTTATTTATTTACATTAATTCTTTTAATAGTCATTCTGAATTTTTTCTTAATATACATCTATTCTACAGCAGCTCCACATCTATCGTTAATCTCTTTCTTTTTTTTATTAATTTTCATCACTTATTATCCTTATTCATAAACACTTACAATGTTATTCATTATTTCTTTTTGATATGTTAGTTTCTCATTTTATTTAAATTGATTTTTATTTTTTTAATACTTCATCTTAATTTTTTAATACTAGTTCTTTTCTTTCTCAAATAAATCGTGATCGTTCGTTGCATCATTAGTATTTACATGCTATTGATCATGACCTCCATGCATAGATAATCGACAGAAGGTTAGGGGTCAAGTTAACGTGTGTTTGAGACTAATTAATCTTTATATTTTTTATTTCTAATCATAATGATATTATATTGGTTAATATAAATCTTTAATCAGATCAATTTTCAAAAGCAAGCCCTTATTTAGTGAAATTTTACAAACCTGTCCTAATTGGAGTTGATCAGGACTTTGACTATTAACCTCTGATCATGTCATTATAAAAGTAATGAGAAATTATCCTCGGTTGTAAGATATACCATGACCATGATATATTTATTGCATGGAATGTTCCCAATTATCTGATCAAAACCATTTGTTGAATCTTTATCCTCTTCATAAAATAATACATTTGACTATCCTAAGAAAAATCAAGGATTGTCTTATGTTGAGTGAATTAAAATTGAACATGATTCTTCTTTTATTATTAGAACTAAATTCAAATTAAATAGTCCAGGGTAAAATTAGTCTGAATTAGTAAACCTGAGGAATACATTCCAAGGGTTTTGATTGATTGATTATTGATCTATTAGTTTTCTTACTGGGATTTACCTTCAACTACCTCTTTACTACACCATCATAGTAAGTTTAGTTTGGGAAAATAACCTTCTAATCTGATATATTCCAATGATAATTCCATTATTAATATGTAATAGCCAATAATATCTAATCTAAAAAACCATCACATAAATAAATAATATATTATTCTACAAAATTCAATAATAAATATAATGGTTTATCATATAAAATTACAATATAAATAACCCCAAACCCAAAATAACATCAATAATATAATCCTTAAATAATGTATTGAACTCAATGGTTATCTCATACCATTAAAAATATATACCCAAATATGTGATACTATTATTCTACAATAATAATACATGTTAATGCTTTGGGTTACATATACCTCAACCAAAAAAATATTCCTAGAATATTAGTATAAATTGAGATTCCCATCAATTAAAACCTCGGGAGGTGTTCCTAAGGAATTAAACATATTATCAATAGAAATAACATAAAACTGTAATGGTATCCATAAATCTTAATTTATAAAAAAATGAAAACATCATAACATACAAATTTTTCAAAACAATGATTTTATAAAAACAATAAGTACATACCGTTAAACAATATAAAAAATCAATCTTTTGGAAAAAATTCATTTTATTGATTTCTAAAATATTATTTATTTATTAATTTTTAGGAATTTTTACATCACCATTACATTAAAAATGTTATATAAAAATGTGGAAACATCCACCCTCTATCCTATTTCCACACAATATAAATCATTAAAGGGAAAACAAGATTATTTGTAATGAAATATGCCAAGATTTGTCATCATAACCTCATAACTGTATAAATACACCCTTAATGGCCTATGATATAAATCATTAAAACCACACATGGGCACTAAAATAATAGTAATGGAAATATGAAATGAAATAAATAAACTCTCTAGTCCATAAAGACACATTAAAAATTTTATTTTTCAATATAATCATGATTTATAAATAAGCATTTCTTATCCAAAATATCTATATAGTCTCTTAATATTTTTTTTAAATAAGAATATATGAATGGAAAAATGAAAAGAAAAAAGGATTCTTTGAGATCGTGGAAACCCCATGAATATATTTTAAAACAATTATGCATATTATCGTTAATGAAAAACATATATATTCCATTAAATATATAATATAATTCATAAACTGGTAAATGATAATATGTCTATAGAAACATATAGATCATGATGATTATAATATTTGATAACTAGGGATATCATTTTCATATTATAATTATTATCAAGATAAAAAATAGCAATTCATTATAGATCTATATCTGGCTCAGCCATTCATGGTTGATAATAAAATCACCCAAACGTGGTTTATAATATACCCACCCATCATTGGTTAATTATGAAACCACCCATCCAAATAAAAAACTCTCATGAACAATAAAAAAAATCATAAGTCATTAATGCATGAATAATTTTTTCCCACACATTAAATAACATATTTTTATATAAAAAATCTATATACATTTTATTTTTTTGAATTTGCTATAAAAAAGGGAATGCTATTTTTTATTGAATACAATATGAATATAATAAAAAATAAAAACATTAATTAATGTTTATTGATGTGAAAAAAACCTTAACTCCATAAAAATTAAAATATATAAATTATTTTACTTTTGTTTCAATATTTTATTTATAAAATATGAAAAAGTATTCCTTTCCAAAAACATTAATAAATTTAAATAGTGCCATTGATTTTAAATTATATTATATTCATGTCTATATGAATCTTTTAAAAAAACTATTTTTATGAATATATGAATAAAAAAAGTGATTAGAAAAATATTGTTGTTCTAATGGTTATAAATGTCTTTGTATACTGAGAATTAAATGATATAATGATCAATTTTAGGACATATTCTATTTAATTATTGTGTATAAATAATTTTATATTGGAATTAATATTTTTATTTTCATAATTTTATTAAAATATTTAATCATTAAGTGTAATGGTTGATGATATTTTCAGTATTTTAGAAAACATGTTTCTTTGGTTCTTTTTAAGTGACACAATGTTTACAAGATATAAGGAATATGATATAAAAATGGTTATTATTCTTCGTGATTAATGGAGAATATTGAAATTGGAATACCTAGGTATCCTTTTGTTGACTAGTAATTAAAATATTTCTTTCCAAAATAATAACAATTGGATCTCAGTGTTCCACTACTTAGGTTTGAAGTAGGATCAACCATAACCTATGTCAATCATAGAAAATATGTGTTTATGAATTGGGTCACAAACACTATGAATCAAGGGGTATCAAGAAACTATGTGGGGAAGCACAATGATAGAAAAAGAGAGGAAAAAATAGGTTGTTCTTGTGAGTGATAAGTGTACAAAGGAAACTAATTCTAAGTACTGGTAGGAGCACTTTTTATTATAATAGGAGAACATGAATAAGGATATAATCAATGTAGAATTTATTCAGAGTATTACTATTATTCCACAATTAAATTGATTGATATATCAGAGTCTATATTATCTACTTTTTAGGATATATTTGATAACCCATCCAAGCTTATCATCAACCTTAACACATGAAGAGTTTTGTGTGTTGGGAATTCACCATGAAACAACATACAATGATCGAGCAGAGGTAATATAGAACCATTTGATAATCCTACGTATTTCAATAAGATCTAAATTACCTGGAATATAATTTCCTTGTTTAAATGAACTTTAAAATGAATGAAAAAGGAAAAGAAAAATTTTGGTTTTAATGATGGTGATATCCTATAAATCTTAACCTGAGGTAGTAAACTCTTGAAAATGGTGCCTCTCCTATTTTTCTATAGAGGCACGCTGGTGGAGACTTCTATATTAATCCATGACACCTATCATTTTATTATATGAGTTTATTAGACTACCTGATATATTTTTTTTATGGATAATAACATATCACTGAATGAAATCTGAATTTGGGAAGAGAGTTCCATGTGGCCGAGTTGTTATTATTACAATCTTTATGATCAAATAATAGTGATTTAGATTCCCTATGCTATTAACATGGATCACTTGAGTTATGAAAATGTTATAAAACCATCATACACTGGTTGGTTATTTTGAATGTAATTCCCATAAATCGATGGGTAGAAGAGAGTGGTTCACATAATTCATTTATTCAATGATAGTTTATAGATAAAAGATATGTATTAGTTAGGACTTATGATAAATTTTTGAAGTAGATTGAGAAGTTTATTTTTTACAAAAACATTTTCATTATATAATATATAGATCCAGTTAGCTATTTACTGAGTTTCAATGAGTACAGTGTCGTATATACTGTTATGAGAAGAATACCTCATTTGATGTAGAAGTGGGTCACATTATATTATTATGTGAAGTGATAATGTGAAAAAATTTCTGTGATAGAATTACATTAAGGTGTAGTGTGAATACATTTTTTTAGGATACAATTACTGCCTAAACATATTAATATAGGAGATAATGGGAATGAAGAATAATATGAGGTGTTGTATTTCTATTTTCACATCTATGATCTATTTGAGTTTTTACTATATAGAATCCTATATAATATTTTCTTGATGAATATTATTTCATTTGTGAAATAATATTATATTCAAAATTCATTTGGCTTTATACAAGCACAAATGATACATATTGTATACATGTATAAAAATTGGAAATAATTATATCAATATTATTTTGAGTTGAAGAAATATTTTTTAGGAAAGTGAAGAATAATGAAAATTGATAGTTATTGACAAATATTCAGTAGTTCCTTATGGTATTATAGTCATTATAAGCAGATGTAATATCATCTATAATCAATAATATTTTACTGATCAAGGATTAATGATCTTTTCTTGATTACATTAAGTAGTGGTCTATGTCTTTTAGTTGAAGTGAGAAAGTGAAAAATAAGATTATTATAGAGGATCAAAGAGCAAGATTACTTTTTTGTTATAGTGGAATCTTGAATATTTTTTTAATATATATCATTGAGTAAAGTGTTGTGTTTGTATATACTAGTGGACATTCATTATAATAACATCAGTGATATTTCAGTCTAAATAACCACGGTGGGATATAAATATAATTTTATAAGTGGTTCATTATTTAACACTATGGATTCTAGGTGATAATTGACCTATAATATTGAAATTTGAGGTTTATTTTAATACAGAATGTTTTTCTTGGATCATCCTGAACACAAAATGGACATATTAAACCACTTAGGGGGTTGAACATGTAAACATATTGTTTTAAGTGATTCGTTTACTTAATCTCATTTAGGTTCAATAAGTATTTCCATAAACATACAAGATATATTAACTATAACATATTCATATGCTCTAATTAGATAGTGGTAGATGAAAATATAATAAAACCTATAAAAACGATTTCCAATAATTCACCGCACCATCTCAGTATAAATACATGATACTTTTTTCACATCAATTGGTATCATAGGATGGGTTCCACCTATTATTTTATACATGTTATTATCCAAACTATTTTTGTTTGACATATATGAAGTGAATATTTGAATTAAATGAAATAAAATATCTCATATAGATTTAATTTTTAGTTCATATCCTCATCAGTTTGATGGATGAGGTATCTAAAAAAACCCCAGAAGAAACTATTGAATAAATTGGCATGGAAGCTGAAAATTAATTTTTTGATGAATTAGGTTTCATCACAAATCGAATTTCGTCATAGTGGTATACTATTAGTAGAATATGTTAAATAATTTTACAAAGATACATTTGATGAGTCCAGTTTGGGAATTATTGAAGAAGAATATACTGAATAAATCATTAATTTGTATTAATAAATAAAATATTATATGAATAATGTTCCTATTGATTTAGTCACTTATATATTTTCATTTATCATACGAATATATAATGAGGTTCACATTTGGGAAAGAAAACATTAGATATGTAGAACGCCTCAGAAATTATTTTTCAAAGATGTAAAATTCAAATGAACATTATTATTTCCAATGAAGAATCTATATCAATATTCTATGAAAATATCCTCTATGTTGTTGTATAATTGAAAATAATTTATTTGGAGACTGATGTAACTAATAATGTCTTTAATGATATGATTCTCACAGTTTATGAATCTCATAAAGTTACTAAGATTATTATGTAATATCTGTTGGGAAATTAATAAAAGTATGTGACATTCATCCATTCCAAATATATATATTTTTCTCTATTGGATTTCATTGATTGACTAAATTTGGTTAAATACAAATTAAAAATAGCAGTTTGTGATAATGATGGGATGGATAAAGATTATATAGCAGTGATTAGGGAATTAGATAAACTATCCAAAACAACTATGAATGAAAAATATGCCAAGATAGATTTTATGATATAAATATGTAGATATATTAAAAATATTATACTAGATGAAAATAAAATTCATGATAATCAATTTCAGAAAATGAAGAGTCAATATAAAGATACATTGATAGTTGTTTAAGATAACAGAAAATTAAAATACATATAGAGTGTTAAAATGGAAATATATTTGAAATATATAACATAAACACAGTGAAATGATTACCAAAAAGAACATGATTATATAATGAAATCATAACTATTGAAAATGAAATCTATAAATATGATATTTTTTTAGTTATGTGCAATTTTCAGAAATATGGATAAAACCCAAGAAAAATCATCACAAATTGATAAGATTTAAAAATAAATATAATAAATGAAAATATATTTAATTTTTTATATGAATCATTTAATTGTAAAGACACATTTGAGATTATATATATAAAAATCTATTTCAATCTCATTGAAATAAGTAACCCAAATTATAAAACTATCTGTTGATAATAATATTATTTCGTTAATTATATCAAGTTCGAAAATGAATTCTGGTCAAACCTATATAAAGAATACTAATGAAAAATCCATCTTATCATCCCATGTGGATATGAATAAATGTTTCAATTATTTTTCCTTATAAAGAGCTCAGATAATGAATCATATTATTTAAAAGAAATATTATATCAAATATATCCTAATTGTTTTTCCCAAGATGGTATATATATTCTTTTTCTATTGTTAGTACAATTGGAAATTTTGGTATAATAACTTTGGGATTTGGTTTAAAATTTCAATGATAGAAATTTACAAAATTCAAGTACAAAGGGGGGAATATTTGATGCAAATAGAAACCCTTCAGTATTTAATCATAATTCATATATAAAGAAGATATTATTTTTAAAAATTTAATGTCAGTTTTTTAATGACTTCATTTATTATTAATACACAATTTGGAACATTTATTTTGAGGGGTTGGTACGTACAAACTATGAATTAATAATTTTATGAAATCAATATAATAACCCACAAAATTTAGAGATATGGGAGAAAAAAAGAAATGTATTCAATGGGATTTAAGTGGAATTAGAGATTTAAGAAAATTATGCTGAATAATACCAATAATATTATTAATGAATCAAATTTCACACAAATCTAATGGATATTCTACTGTGGAAGAAGATTTCATTAAATGGACAATTTTTAATAGGTTATAAACACCAATTATAGTGGTAGAATGAAAAATGTTGAAAAATAAATACCTCCCTGAATCAAATAAATTGGATAATTTGGGGTATGAAAATCAAGATAATAAATTTAAAACTCATTATTTGTTCTTAAAAAGGATTACCCAAGGACTATAGAATATTTTTGTGGATGGTGAAATTTTCCAAGGAATATTGCTGACTAATGCATGTCATGGAAGCCTAAAAAAATTTATGTTGTGAAGAACAATGGAAAAACACATAATGGATTCATATAAAACATTTCTACAATGACGATGGAGTCTACCAAAAACAGTATCCCTGAACGTGTAGAAAAATATTACTTAGTCATATGGATAGAACAGTTGGAATTGGATAAGAATGTAGATAATGAATAATGTAAGAACTGTACACAACTAGCTATAGTGAAGAATACTAGTCAATATAAGAATTAATTAGAAGAAATTATTAATTAAATAATTCCCTTAAGTGATAAAATATGTAAAATCAAATAAGGATGAATATAACATATTCTAAAAAATAAAGAGTTTAATTAAATGGGGGTTTTTGTGCTATGAAATAACTCTCATCCTAGATACTCTAACTGATAAAATCATTGAATAAAAATAATTTTCCAATCTATAGTTTATGTTTATTTATTCAATGAAGGGTCATCAAGGAGAGGTACATATTCAAGGTGGGTTTCTTGAAGGTATGAGTAATCATAAATAAATATAAACCATTCATAAATTTAACTATCAAGGGTGCTCTTTACATGAATTGGCATTAAAAATTTTCTTAGTGAATATTCATAATGATATAAAATTATTATTAAGAATATTGATGAATCTCAATTTTATTGGGTGCGAGTTGAGCTGAATATTACTAGAGTTGGGTTTTAAAATTGGTTTCACTTCAATATTTGATTTTTCAGGAAGGGGATTATCTAATAGGTTTAAATCATGGAAATTGGATGTTTATATTATTGATGAATGTTCTCCACACCCTATATTATAAATATTTTTTAATTAGAAGGGGATAAAGTAAAAATTTGATGAAAAAAGTTAAATGGATCGGTGAAGGGGAGGTATATTCTTTCATTTCTACTATTTTTAGTCTATTAGTATAGAAGAATTTAGGATATTGGTTGAATATAATTTAAATAATACCTAAATGAAGAACCATTTTAGACATCACATTCTAAAAAATTTATTAATTGATTTGTGTTATATATTGATCAATATATTTTTATATTCTATGTTTTCACACATATACTAGAAGATGACTGAACGATGGATCATTTTATTGAGAAGAGTGATTTGTTTTCTCCTTCAAGAAGATTAAATGGATTTTTTATAATGTGTAATATCCTATGAAATAATGATGTTAAATGAGATAAAAAGATAATTGTAGTTATTATTATATGAGAGGAGTTGAATTCATTCCAATAAATTATATTTTTTTTATTTTAATCTAATAAAGAGAATAAAACATTAGATTTTCAGTGATAAATGGTTATTGACAACAAATTTAAATGAATAGAATAAAGAACCCAAATTAATTAAATTAATAATTTTATTGTAATTGATTCCAATGTGTTTTTTCAAATAATTCAATGTTATATTGATCAATGTTTGGAGTTCATACATTTATATAATATGGATAATTAATAATAAATTTTCAAGGATGTTTTGATTGGATCATGAATCTACAAATAATGAAACATTAAATGTGATGTTTATAAATATGTCTAGCTATTCAAAAAATGTGTCTTTGGTTCTATGAAGTGGAACATTGATTAAAATAGATAAAAAAGAGTCTACCCAAAATGGTGTGTATTTGAATGATTAATTGATTAATATTGCATACTAATATTTTAGTACTTATATGATAATATCCATTTGATCTAGGTGCACCACTAAATTGATGGACTCTTGGATCAACAATTTAAATCCCCAAATATTCATTAGTAAAAATTCATTTTGGTCTATTTAAATAAATTTTTATGGTTATGTAAAGCATAATCACTTATTTGTATTTATGATTTGGATTTTAAAATTACATTATGAATTGTGATCATTGCAAACATAGTCTTTGAATAGTGATCACATGATAAGTATACATAAAGGGCTTTAACAAGATAAATTTACTCAGACAATGGATGTGATGGCCTAATCAAGTAGAATTTTCCATTTTGAAGCCCATTTATAAGAGCTCGGAAATGAGGTGGCATAATTGGGATTTTCTCTTGACCAACCCCAAGCCGATCTTAAATATTTTAAACTTCAGCAGAACCACCTACAAGAGAAGTGGATATGGTTAGAGATTACCACTAGAGCGATATGATCAGAGTCACTGCACGAGTTTGTCACCGTCACACACCTTACCCTAAGCTCTTTTGTGGGTGTTTTAAGGGGTTATGTAACACTACCCTAGCACTATGATTATGTACATTATTTCTTATATAATAATGATTATACTTTCATTTTATTATGTTAAATTTTTAAATAGTTTTTTAAATCGAAAATAGTATTTTTTTTGTTCATATTAAACTAAGAAATATATTTTGATTAATTAATGTATTTTGTAATTAAATAATATTTAGAAAATTATTATTATTATTATTATTAAATTACTTTTTATTAAATATAATTGATCTTGTAATTTTATGAATGGAATTGTAATTTTTATTATGAATTGAAAGTTGCTTTTGACAAAACCAATGTTTTTTCTACAATGTCACTTTTTTATTTTAAATGAAAATTTTTAAATATTAAAAAAATTATATAGGTAAAATGAATTTTATTTTTGGAATCATGATGTTGAAATTCTCCAATGGTGAATTTTTCAGAAATTTATTTTCCATTTAAATATTTCTGTAAAAATTAAATACCATTTAATATTATAATGTGTGTGATGATATAATAATGACCCATTAGTGATGTAATAAAATATAATAATAATTATGTTTGGCCAATATATGTTTTACCATTAAAATAATGTTATTTTATTTTTTTGGATTTATTTTACAAAGCCTAAGTGGACCCTCCAAAACTTATAAAACATTTTATCTTTTTAAATTGATCTAATTGAAAGTGGGACTTACGTCCATATAAGCAACCCTATTATTTAATGAAGTTCAGTCATTGCCCATATAAAATATTATTTTCTAGTCCCATTTGGAAAATATCCTAGGAAAAAACCATGGGATGGTTCGGGGTTTGGATTAGTTTAATGTGTGGTGTACCAAACCTAAATAATAAAGAGTTCCCTCTATTTTCCTATATAAACCCAACCAATCACCAACTTCCTCCTCACTCAAATCCTCTGCAGTTCGACCTAACCCCGACCTCATACTTCTATAATCCTCCCATGGTGCCCCAATTTCCCATGAATTCTCTCTCAACCCACTCCCAGGCCTTTTGGATTACACATCCAAGTATGGGATTATCACATTCCTTATTTTTTTCCAAGATTCCTTATATTGTTATACCCTTTAATTTTCAACTATAAATGTAGGGGTCTGATTTATCATCTCCTTCATACTACCCTGTTTATGTATGAATAATGATAGATCCCTTTCTCTCTCATTATTGCCTCCCATGTACACTCGTTACCATGTCGAAATTCCATAAGGAATTTCTCTCTGCTCATTTATATTATAATAATTCTTTTGTATCCTGAATCTAAATTCCATTATAATTTTTGGAAATTGTATCTATATTACCCCTTTAATTTTAATTTCATATACATATGTTCAGAAACATCTTTCCCACTCATCAACCATTTTTCTGAATTCTTATGTCACGTCGTTATGCTGCCGAAATTGTACTATGTTTTCCAAGACAAAGTCTTTATGTAGTGAATACCATGCCCATTTCTCTTTCAAAGATATACATATTTATGCCCATTTTATTATTTATTAAATAGTTTCATGTACGAATTCCAAATTTCTTTATTGTGGAATAAATGATGATGATTCCATGTTTTATGATTCATAGGGCACACTTATGCATTAAATGAAATCTTTAAGAAAGGTGTCGCCTGATAGGACTATAATTCATTGTGTAATGTATAGTATCATGATAAGTCATGTGAAATGGTTTTTTAATCACTCTAATTAAATTTAAATTAGGATTTTCTCATTATTCATGTGCAATGAGGTTTTAATCGTGCTCCATGTGCAATGAGCCTTGGCTCATGCAAATTGCATGTCAAGTGTTGTTGCCCCATCTCCTTGTTATGGTTATCATGATTTATTATGCATTTATTTTAATGTTTCTCTTGTTATCCATGGATATTCTTATTGAATAAAATTTATTATATTCCTCAGGTTATTCCATTTTTATTCCCTAACCAGGCTTTATAGCTCACACTTTTCTTATACATGTCCTCAGGTTATCCCATTCAATGATACGTACGAGAGACTTTAGTGGTCATGTAAATTAATTTATCAATAAAGATGGTGTCTATATTATCTTCTATGTTGTTATGTAGTGTTATTAAGCCCCAAATACACTATACCTCTCAATCATAAATGTTTTACCATTTGAATTCTATGTAATTAATTAGGTTTAACTCTGTCATAAAAAGAAGGGTTGTCATAGTTGTGAGCTATAAATCACAGTATGGGATTAAAAATGGAATAACGTGTACTATACAATAAATGTTCATAAATAAGAATATTAATTTATCACAAGAATAAAATTAACATAAAGGTATGATAAATCACTATAATCATAACATTGAGATGTGGTAACAATGCTTAACATGGAATTAGCATGAGCTAAGGCTCATTGCACATGGAGAATGAGTAAACCCTCATTTCACATTAATCACAATTAAGACATCATTCCACATGAATTATCATGAGTCATCACCCATTTTGCAAGACATGTCATGATAATATACATTACCCAACACATTGGAGTGATATTCAGGCACACTCTTCTTAACCATTTTATTTCATGCATAAGTGTTCCACATGGATCATAAAACATGGATTCATCATAATTTATTCCATAATAATTGAATGTGGAATTAATAATTGAAACTATATAATCAATAATAAAATGTTTCTAATGGTGAATACCCTTATTAGATAAATTGGAATGGAATTCACTTCACAATGACTTAGGCTTGGAAAACATGTTGCAATTTCAGCAGCGTAACGACGTGACGTAAGAAAATATAAAAATTATTTTTGAGATAGATATGTGAGTATCATAATATTTACATGAAATGGATATTCATGGGGTTATATAGGTTGATTTCCCATCAATTATAATTGAATTTAGATTCATGATACAGAATAATTACTTGACTATAAATGAGTAGAAAAAAATTTCAGAGAGAAATTCGAAATGGTAACAGGTGTTCATGGGAGGTATTAATGTTAGAAAAATGATTATATCATCATTAAAACATAATAGGGCTTCATGGGGATGGGGGTGTGAAATCATAACCCAACATTTATATTTTAAAATAAAATTTCATATTAATATGAGGAAACTAGGATATAAATAACGAAAGTGAGAATCACTTACTTCAATGTGTTCTTCCAAAGGCTTGGGAGGGGCTTGGGAAATACATATTTGGAGAATGGGGATCCTTGAGATGATTTTAGATAGAGGATGGAAGGGGTTGGTCAAACTCTAAAGGATTTGAATGTGGAGGAAGTGGGATCTTGGATGGGTTTATATAAGAAAAGATATGGAATTCTTTATTTTTTATGTTTGTAACAACACACAATAAACTAATCAAAACCACAAATAAAACCATGTTTTTTGACCATGGTTTTTTCCAAAGGGGAGTCGAATAAAATATCATATATGGAAAATATCATAACATCATAAAATAATAGTGCTGCTTGTTTGGAGGTGTGTCACAGTGTCAATGAAATGAACTTAAAAAGATAAAATTTTTTATAAGTTTTAGAGGTTCTACAAAGACTTTGTAAAAAAAATCAAACAAACCTAAAATAACATTATTTTAATTTTAAAACACATATTGGCCGAACATAGTGTTTTTATTATTTTTTTACATCACTATTGGGTCATTATGATGTCATAAAACACATTATATAATTTAACATTATTAAATTTTTACACAAATATTTGACTCTCTTAAAAAATTATGAAAAATTCACCATTGGATAATTTTGATGTCGTGATTCAAAAAAATAATATTAATTTTATCTAAATAATTTTCTAAATATGTGAATATTGACTTTTAATATAAAACCTGATATTTATCGAAAAAACATTGGTTTTGACAAAAACAGCTTACAAACCATAGTAAAATTACAATTTCATTCCTAAAATTATATGATCATTTATTTTCAATAATAATTATATTAATAATATTTTTATTATTTTAAAATATTATTTATTCAATAATCAATTAATTCATCAAAATATATTATTAGTTGAATATTAACTAAAAATACTATTTGCGCGTTAAAAAGATCATTACAAATTAACAACAATACAATGAAAGTATATTCTTTATTATATACAAACATAATGTACATAATAATAGTGATATTGTCTTGTTACATAACCCCTTAAAAATAGTATAAAACCTTAGTGTAAGCTGCGCGATGGTGACATACCCTTGGGGTGGCTCAGAATACATCGCTCGAGTTGTAATCCCTATCAACTTCCACTTCTCCTGTAGGCGGTTCCACTCAAGATTAACGTATTCATGATCAGCTTGGGGTTGGTCAAGAGAAAATCCCAATGACGCCACCTCCTTTCCTAGCTCTGATAAATGGGATTCAAATGGGGCTAGTCTACTGGATGAGGCATTTTCACCCTTTATTTGAGTAAATTAGATTTTTAAGGACCTATATTTATAATAATCATGTGATCCCTATTCAATGGATAAATTAGAATCCATCATAATTATTAACATTATTATAAAATCCAAATCATAAAACAAAATATGTGAATACTTTTTACATAACCACTAGAATACATTTAAATAGACTAAGATGAATTTTCATTAATGATTTTTTGGTTCGTTACAATCATCCCCCCATAAGAATATTCAACCTTGAAATTTTATTTTAAAAAATAAAATAGATGTGTGTAATATTTCTTTATCACTTTCTATGATTCCCACGTCGCTTCTTAAAACTTGTGGTTTTTCCACAATGTCGTGACGAGGGGAATTGTGTTATTTCATAGAACTTTTTCTCTATGATCCAAGAACATCACAGGCTCCTCCTCATAAGAAATATCATCCTCTATGTGTACTACCTCTGAATTGAGTACATGTGAAGGGTTCGGTACGTATATCCTTAAGAGTGATACATGAAAGACATCACGTACTTTGTCCATAGTAGGTGTAAGTGTTGTTCGATAGGCCACAACCCCGACATGATCAATAATCTTGAAGGGGAAGATTTACCAAGGAATTAACTTCCCTTTCCTTCCAAACCTCATTACCTTCTTCCACAGAGATATGCTTTGAAACACTATGTCTCCAACATTGAACTCAATGTCTCAATGATGGTAATCTGAATTATTCTTCTATCGAATTTGGGATTCCTTTATATGTTTCTGAATGGTTCTCAAATTCTCCACCATATCATCGACGATTTCTGGTCCTAGTAGCTTACACTCATTGACTTCATCTCAATAAGCTAGTGTTGTACACATTTTCCCATAAAGGTCTTCATATGGTGACATTCATATGCTCGAGTGGAAACTATTATTGTAAGAGAATTCAACGAGTGGAAGATGTTTAACCCATCCTCCATTTATGTCCATAAAACATGATATTAATATATTTTCCAAATCCTAAATAGTTCACTCATATTGGCCATCTGTTTGAGGATGATAGGTCGTACTGATGTTCAGTTCATTTCCTAAAGCATGCTGGAGGATTTTACATATCATTTAGGTGAATCTCAGATGGTGATTGAATACAATAGATAGTGGTATTCCATGAAGCCTTACCACATCATTTATGTAATTGCGTTAATTTTTTTCAATGAGAAGTCCTTTAGAATTGTGATAATGTGAGCTATCATCGTAAGATGATCCACAACAATCCATATAGAATTGTTTCCTATAGATGTCCCTTGATGTCTAGTGACAATGTCTGTGGTAGTGTTTTCCAACTTCCATGTTGGTATGGGTAGTGATTACATCATCCCCTTATACTTTTTCCTCTCATCAATCTTCATTTTCATATTGTCCCACAAAATGTTATCTCAGAGATCTTGATACATCTTTGTGCTGTCCAGGTGAATAGAGAAGGTTGAGCTATGTGTGTCATTCAAAAGCTTATTCTTTATCTCTGGATAGGATGGTACACAAAATCGTTACCCAAATATCACAAATTCCATCCATTTCAAAAATTAACACTATGTACATACCATTTAGGATATCTTCCTCTCATTTCATAATTTCCACATCATTTTTTTGAGAATCCTATTTTTTTCTACAAGAGGGAAGGTTGAGAAATCATTTGATAAATGGTTGATGATTTTCCAACCTTAACAATTCCAGTGACCATCGTCTAAAAATATAAGGAGATTGGATCCTTCTCAATTCTCTACAATGATATAATTGATGCATCATTTGTACATAGATCATCTAACACCTTGTTCTATTTCCCAAGATGGTAATGGATTGAGAAGTTGTAGTCTTTGATCAGCTATAACCATCTTTGTTTTGGGATTTTCAACTATTTTTGTTTGAATATATACATTAGGCTTCTGTGCTCTGTATGTATTTCAAACTTCATCTCAATGAGATAATGCCTCAATATTTTTAAATCAGATATCACTACAACCAACCCGAGATCATTTTTCAGACAATTTTTCTCATTAATATTCAATTTTATTTATGTATAGCCAATGAATTTGTCATTTTTCATCATCACAAAGCCCGACCCTTCTTCTAAGTATCACTAAATACCACAAAAAGTTATCCATCTGTGGGTAATATGAGCATGGGAGTTGGTATAATCCTCATTTTCAACTCCTTCAAGCTATCTTCACATTCACCACTCCAAGATAACTAGACTCCCTTATAATTTATCTTGGAATTAGGGTTTGAAAATCCTGATAAATATATCACAAATCAGTGATAATTCCCAGCTATCCCCAATAAGATACAGATATCTATTATAGATGATGGTTTTGGATATCCATTTATTGTTGCTGTCTTAGAGGGATCCAAATATATCCAATTTCTTGTGATGATATTGACCAAGAATGAGACCTCCTTGAAATAGAACTCAAACATGTTGTACATTGCACAGCTCATCTCCTTCCTCAAGGTCTCTAGTATAGTTATTAGATACTCCTCATGATCCTCCTTGGTTTTGGAGTATATTAGAATATCATTTAAAATGACTACCACATAATTTTTCATGGTAATATTTATTAAAGACTCTATTGATAAATTCAATGAAGATGGTTGGAGAATTAGTGAGTCCAAAATGTATTACTATGAAATCATAGTGCATGTACCATGTACACTATGTAGTCTTGTGGATGTCTTCCTTTTTCACCCTTATTTGATAATATCCTAACCCCAAATCCACCTTGGAGAGGTATTGTTCTCCATGATGCTGAACGAACAAGTCATTGATTTGTGGAAGATGATACTTTTTCATTACCCTAATTTTGTTGAGCTGAAGATAATAAATGCAAAGGCACATTGACCCATCCTTCTTCAGGATGAAAAGGAATGGTGCGCCACATGGTGAAGCACATGGGCATATAAACCCTTCATCGAAATCTCCTTGTAGTTATTTTTTTAACTCCTCAAGCTCCACAAATATCCATTCTATATAGATTCATGGATATTATCAATGCCCCAGGTATAATATCAATTGAGAATTAAACATCTCTTCTAGGAGGAATACCATGCAATTAATCGGGAAACACTTCAGAAAATTCCCTCTGAATAAGAATGTCTTCAAGGATGGTTTCCTTATTAGACTCAATCATCTGATCTAGATATGAGTGATCATAAGGATATAATAACTACTCTTGATATGTTGGAACTAAAAGAGATTCATCATCCTCCCTGCACTTGTACAGAATCGGGGGTTGATTACCTACATGGAGAGTGATTTCTCTCTCCTGGAAATTTATGTTGGCTCTATATGAGGAAATATAATCCATGCTATGAATTTCATCAAATTACACCATAGGGAGTATTATGAGGTTATTTGGGAAGTTCAATCCCCAAATTATGATAGGGGAGGAGTTATATTCATGGTATACAATGATTGACCCATTTTTTGTACTCATCGACATCTTTACTTCCATGATTTTTGGTGATGTAGGGATTAATCTACTAATAATTTAGTATATTAATAAATTAATAGAACTAGAATAAAAAACTACATTCACTATTAATGAATTAATAAATAGAGTTCATGTAACCACATTGTTGTCGTTGTTTAATTCAGTGATACTGATGAAAAAAGCTCTCCCTTACTGCCATGGAGGTTGTTTGTTGCCTCCAAAAACCTTGGCATGGGGAAATAATTTGAAAGGTTTCTAGGTTTTTTTTATTTGATGAAATGAACTATGCATTGAGGTTTAAATGGATTGTTCCTGTTCTCTGTCTCCACTATGGGATTTTCCTATTAGTAGTCAACAACTAAATTCCATTCTCTTCCACACCTAAAGAATTTCCTCTCCCCCTACATGCAATTTCCGAGATACTTCGTTTCACACTGTTGGAATGTGGGGAGCTGGATATTCATAGCCCTATTGGATTTATCCCTCAGACTGATAAAATTGATGTCCACCTTATGCTTATTATCCCCATGAAACCCCTAATATTCACCGATTTCCATTTTGACCATGAGGGAACATCAGGCAGTTTCATCATAGCTGTCGAAGTTAGGGATCACCAGGTTAATCCGCAGGCTAGGATTCAACCCACCAAAGAAGCGATAAACCTTGTATTCATGGGTAACAACAATGTTAGAAGCATCTCATGCTAGACTTGTGATGTTCTCCTCATATGGTCCAACAAATTCATCGTCTTTTCTATTGAGTGACATTGAGTCCCTCCACATCTTAAGCTGAAGGGTCCATGGAAAATATTTATCCAAAAACATTTTCTATAAATACTTACATTCCAATGACATGATATCCATCTTTGGCATTGTAGTTGTGATCAATGTCCACCATTGATCAGATTCACTATCCATACGATTAGCTGACAGGAGAACCTGCTCTTGTTTGTAACATTGATTTATAGAGAATATCATTTCAATGTAGTTGATCCATTGTTTAGTGATTGAGGGATCATATTATCAATTAAAAGTCATAGGCCTTTGTCTCATGAAGCATTCCATTAAAAAATGATCTTTCTTTGGGGAGGGGGTGAACATTCTTCTTGACCCATTTTTCTATTCAAATATTGTGTTAATTGAGAGATCATCGTGGGAAAGGTCACGATTCCTACTCCCATTGGATTGTGAATCTCATTAGAATAGACATCGCAATGATCCTTACTTCAGTTTCTAGAATTGGACCACCTATTATCGTCCATTGGATAGACTAAAAGTAAAGTTAGGGGTAACACATAAAGGGTAATCCATAGACAAAAATTTATGACTTATAAATTCATTTTAATTCCGTAATTTCTGAATCTAAAAGCATCATTCTCTGTTATCCATGACCTACATTGAAACATGTATTCATATGGGAATTTCTTAAAATTCCCTTAATAATGGTTAATATAAATCCTTTTAATTTACCAAAGAATATCCCCTAGGAGTGTAATAACCAAGAGTACAAAAAGTCCCACTATCGTGTACTAGGATAACTCAGGACAAGCACTAAACTCCTTGTTGCAGTTTTCACTCCTAGGTACATTTGGGCTAGATCCGCCTATACATGCTCGTATCTAGACAAAGATGTATTTTCATGATAAACCACTTACTCAATACTCACCAAAACATAAGGATATTTTTTCATTATACATAGTCTTGCCTTGAACGCTTCACTGGGGTTTTCTAATACTAATACAAAAAACAACTAAATCTATCCTCTGAAACAAACAATGACAACACTGCTTTTTATTACACACATAAGCCAGATTTATTACATAAAATTAAACTGATACAACATAGTAGATCAATATTTCTAGAGTATTTTAGGCTTAGGAACATTAACTAACAAAATATAACATAAAACACACAATATATTTATTTAATACTTCTTTTGAATAACCACTACATTCCCACATACATAACATTGCATGGGATAACCTGAAGATATGCCTAAGAAAAGGGTGATCTATAAATCCATGTAAGGGAATAAACATGGAATTACAAAAGTAATAAAATACATGTTATTCAATATGAATATTAATGGAGCACAAGAGATTCATGAACATAGTGGCATGATAATGATTGATAATCAAAACATGGGGATGTTGCAACAACACATAACATGGAATAAGCATTAACCAAGGATCATTGCTCATGGATCATGAGTAAACCCTCATTTTACATGAAGAACAATTAAACCCTTGTTGCACTTGATTTATCATTATTAAACACCCATTTCACATGATGTATCATGATTCCATATTTACCCAAAGAATTGGAGCACTATTAGGGAGCACCCTTATTAAATATTTCATTTCATGCATATGTGTGCCACATAGATCATAAAACATGGATTCATCAGAATTTATTCCATGATAATGGTATGTGGATGTCATGAATGAATATATATATAATCAATGAGAAAATGTTCATAATGATGAATACCCTAATTGAGAAATGGGAATGGTATTCACTACACCATTACATTGGCATGGAAAACGCAGTGCAATTTTGCAATCCTAATGGCATGAAATTAGAATTCATAAAAGTGGTTGATGATAGAGAATGGGGTGTCTAATAATATGTACATGAAAATGGAAGTAAGGGGATCATATCGATACATGTGGCAACAATTTTAATGTAATATAGATTCATGATACAAAAGAATTTATTGAATGTAAATGAGAAGATAGAAATTCCTTATGAAATTTAATCATGGTAACAGGTCTACATGGGAGGCATTAATGGGAGAGAAAGGGGTCTCACATAATTAAAACGTAAATAGGGTAGCATGGGGTATGTTTGAAATCATACCCCAAAGTTTATAATTGTAAATGAAAGGGAATAACAATTTAAAGAAACATGGACATAAATCAGGAATGTGAGAATCACTTACTTGGATGTGCGATCCCCAAGGATTGGGAGGGGCATGAGATAGAACACTATAGAGTGTGGGGAACATTGGGAGGATTCTAGAGAGATGAAGGAAATGGTTGGTAGAACTCCAATGCCTATGAGTGTGCAGGAAGTGGGAGCTTGGGTGGTTTTATATTGGAAAAGGAGGGGGAATTCTATATTATTTAGGTTTTGGACACCACACATTAAACTAATCAAACACATATTACAGCCCATGGTTTTTTCCAAAGGGGAGTGGAAAACAAAATTTTATAAGGCCATTGTCTGAACTACTTGTTATTATATGTTTTCTTATGTGGAGGTGAGTCACAATCTCAAAGAAATCATTTTAAAAAGCTAAAATGTTTTATAAGTCATGGAGTGTCCACTAAGGCTTTGTAAAATAAATAAATCCAACCTAAAATAAAATTATTTTAACGGTGAAAAATATATTTTCCAAACATAATGTTTATATTATTTTATTATATCACTTTAGGGTCATTACGATGTCAAAAAACGCATTATGTAATTAAACCGTATTTAATATTTTCACAATAATTCTATTGTCTCAAAAAATAATGAAAAATTCATCATTGAATAATTTTGATGTAATGATTCCAAAAAGAGATATCCTTATTATCAATATAATTTTCCATATATCTGAATATTTAATTATAAAATAAAAATTGACATTTTTCAAAAAACATTGTTTTTTCCAAAAACTGCTTTTAAACATAAATAAAAATTTCCATTGAATTCATAAAATTGTACCATCATCTATATTTAATAAAAATTAATTTAATAATAATAAAATTTTATTAAAATTATATTTAATTTAAAAAACAATTAATTCATCAAAATAGATTTCATTGTTGAATATTAACTAAAAATAATATTTGTGCTTTAAAATTATATTTACAATGTATCAATGATAAAATGAAAGTATATTATTTATTATATAAAAAAATATTGTACATGATCATAGTTCTAGGGTATTGTTACATAACCCCTTAAAATGCCCACATAAGACCATATGGTAAGGTGCGTAATGGTGACATACTCTTTGGGTGGCTCGAATAAATTCACTCGAGTGGTAATCTCTATCAACATCCACTTCCCCCATAGGCGGTCGCACTCAAGCTTAACACCTTCAAGATCAGATTTGGTTTGGTCAAGAGAGAATCCCAATGACGCCACCTCTTTTACGAGCTTTGATAAATGGGCTTCATTCGAGGAATGTTTTCCATATGAGGACATCATTTTTTTTGTAAGAGTAAATTGTATTGGTTAAGGCCCAATATTTATACTAATCATGTGATAACTATTTATCGATGATATTAGCAACAGTCACAATTATTAACGTTATTTTACAATCCTAAACATAAAAGAAAATAGGTTAATACGTTTTACATTACCATAAGAGGAAATTTAAATAAACCTAGATGAATGTTCATTAATGAATTTTTAGGTTATTACAATCTTCCCCCCATAAGAAATTTAGCCCTGAAAATTTCTTTTTTCCACACTGAAAGAGATATGGGTAACTTTTCTTCATCACTTTCCATGATTCCCACGTCGCTTCTTCAAACATGGGGTTTCCCCACAACACCTTGACTAGGGGAATTGTCTTATTTCATATAACATTTTCTCAATAGTCTAAGATCCTCAATGATAGCTCCTCATAAGAAATATCATCATCTAGATGTACTACCTGTGAAGAGAGTACATGTGAAGGGTATGATGTGTACTTTTTTAGAGAGATACATGAAATACATCATGTACTTTGGTCATGAAATGTGGATTTGCCTGTCGATAGGCCACCGCCCCAATATGGTCAAGAATCTCAACGGGGTTGATGTACCTATGACATAACATAACTGTCTTTCCAAAACTAATGATCTTATTCCATGGATATATGCATAGAAACACCATGTCTCCAACTTTGAACTCAATGTCTCGTCGATAGTTATCTGCATAACCCTTTATCGACATTGGGATGTTTCCAGCATGCTTACATGATGTCACTCACGCATCCCTCTTATGGAAGTACAGACTAGACCCTACACATGTACTCTCTTCATAGTTCTTGAAGCTAGAAGATGATATTTTTTATGAAAAGAAACCAGTGATGATCGTAAATCGTAATGAAAAAGTTCTAAAAAAATAAGCCAATTCTCCTCGTAAATGTTTTGTTCTTATGCCCTGACCCCAGTTACCCAGAGTTAGTACTTTATTACATAACATTGTCATGATACAAGAAATCATGTCCTGAAACAGCAATTGGTTTAGTATTATTTATAAGAAGATACATACATATGTTCAATATTACATGTTGAAAAGAAATACAACACTGATTTATTCCATTAGAATCATCCATGTTTACTAGATTATGCCTAGAAGTCACTCATAACTAACTTCTTCATATCCTGGGAAAATTATACATAAGAAAAGGGTGAGCTCAAATACATAGTAAGGGTATGAAATACCACGAAAGATAACATTAAAATTTGGCTTGGTGAATAAATAAAAACACATGCCTTTAAAAATAATAATCACGAACAATTTATGGAAGAAATATGATCTGAGTAAATAATTATATAATAAAACATAGTAATGGGTATTCTTCTAGTCAAATAACCACATTAAAAATCACTATAATTTTCATAATGAGGGAATGTATAATTCCAGACATTTTGAAATATCTTTTCATGGCCTCAGCCAAGATGTCTAAAAATTATTTAGGCCTTGACCAAACCAATATATCAAATTCGGAAAGGCCTCATCCAATTAGACCTATAATTGTCTCATGAGACCAACTGATGCACTTAAGAGCTATAGAGGGCTCCACCCATCACATACTATGTCTAATACATTCCTCATATAAAAAGGTTGAAACATTACATAAATATTCATATTAAAACTAGTATATAAAATGTCAATACTATAACCATAAACCATGAATGGTATAGAAATAACACATCCACAGTTTAACATATCAAAAAACATTAAATACAATATGGAATATTTGTATCACAATTAATCATCTTCATAAAAATTTAAATTTTTTCAAAGGATGTTAACATCGATGAAATCAAAAATATTTGAAAAAAATTAGCCTTTCTATTTTGAAATCTTTTTTTGTTTCACATTATAAGAAAAGATAGAAATTATTTTGAAAATATTTTTATAATATTGTAAGGTAAACTTAAATTATGTTATAATGGTGGAAAATAGCCACACCGTCTCAATAAGTTAAAAAATCATTCTTACATTAACATTGTAGAAATTGTCACAGTGTAACTTGTTTGGAAAATGATGGAAAGATTCCATTCAAACCATATAAGGTTAAATAAGGATAAAAATTTCTTTAACCTATAGACTAGAAAATTTCAGAAATGTTTTGAAATACATTTTTAAGAAAACATGGATGTGGATAATAAAGAGGTCCTAGTAGATACTTACATAACAATAACCTCAGATAATAAAGAGATTTTTAAATTAACCATTACTTTGTGGTTTTCCATGGTCAAGGGTACATTAAACTCTTGTATAATAGATAAATCATTGTTATTAAATTTTAAAAGTACTGTATACAAAAATATGATATCATATATGATCCTCTTGTATTGCTTTGTTAATAATATTTCAACAGTATCATCATTTCTGGTGTTAACTAATTTGTTCTCCTTTAAATACATGGTTATGTTAGCTCTTTTTTAATGGATATGATGTATTTGATTCATATAAAGAATTATATTATGTTGATAAAAAATATTTTTAGACATAAAATTAAAATTATTCGTGAATGGTTACTATGGGGAAATTAATCTCTTCACGTTTGTGGGGATGGTAATCTGTACATACGCACAAGTGACAATATCATGATATTGATGGAGAAATTGTATGTAATTGGATATTATGTCATATATAATGAATAATTAACATGTTATATTTATTATTTACATTATTTTTACTCATTATTATTTGCATCCAAATAATGAAGTGTTTGAATAATGAAATACACCACAACATGGAGACGGTAAGTCGTACATACACCCGTATGGTGAATTTGTAATTTATAGGATGGATAGAATAATGAATATTGTGTAATATATTTATAATAACATCACAGTTCATAAAAATTATTGGATTAATTATTTTGGTATTGAAACAACCAAGAAAGACGAAGTGTATGCAGAAAAGAACATAGAAGAGGTGATTAAATATTTACCACTTCTTTAGATTGTTCCTTTTGATTTGATAAAAAGGGAACCCTAGGTTGGATTTTTGACCAAAGGAATGCCTCTAGGATTAATATTATATCAATTAATATTATTGTATTTGTTTTAAAAACTCAATTATATCAATTTTGACACTATTTAGTATAAGATTTTTCTTAAATCCATTAAAACATTATCTGTTTGAATAAATTTTATTTAACCAACCCTAAATTGTCATATTAACCTATAAAATTAGTATAATTCATCAAAATTATCAATTTTCATTTATTTGGATATTTATAAAATAAATTATATTAATATTTCATTAATAAGGTAACAACTACATCAACATTGTGTCATAAATAAATTAAATAATATAAAATCTAAAAATTATAAATAAAATACCATTATTTTGAAAATATTTTTACCTTTATAATGGATTTTTATAGTCAAATTTATATTGTGTGCATCCCTATATTAAATATTTTTTATTTATTAAACGTTGAATTTAACTCTTTTAACTCTTCTTCAAATAAAATAATTATAAGTTTCGTAATCTAATCCAAGTGAAACAAAGGGGGTTGTATTTTACTCCAAAGGTTGTTTTTCATCCGAATTATACATATCCAATAGAATTATGACATGTGTTAGGGTAATTATGATATCATTTTTACCCTTAATTACAATATTTACTTTTAACCATTGTATATAACAGTCCAAAGATACTATTATCCAAAAATTATTTTCATCATATTTAACCACGTTTTAATTATTTTTGTTAACCATGCCTCTTGAATTTTTGAAATTCAACTCACAGAAGCGGTAAAATTAAATATCATGAAAATTCGCAAATGCTCCCAAGAGGTGGGTAAAAAATGAAAAAATGTCAATAAAATTTTTATATGTCTAAACTTATTATAAAATGACTCCAATTAATAATGTTGAACTTATATTGGTATTATATATCTATTTTTGACATAAAATAAATTTAAATAAAATTAATAATTATTTAAATAAAAAGTATATTTAAACCAATAACATAGTGTTTTCAATATTCATCAAAATTTGATTGTTTTTAGAAGAATTAAAAAATTCATCCTAAGATAATTTCAAAATTAGGAATTCAAAAATGAAGTTCATTTTGAAAAATAAAATTTATAAAATTTCCAAAAGTGGGTATTAATGTTTATAATATATAGTTTGATTAGTAATAGTGTTTTAGAATTTCGAAGTTGCGTACAATGCAATCTATAACATTATTCATGAGGAAACATACCGTTGAGGCTTGGGGAGTTACATTCTTCCCTTTTTCAAATAATTTTGTCCTTACAATTTCTATAATACTACCTCAAAAGAATATTCGGGTGGTTCTTCATCATAAGTTCCTCTAGTTCCTACGTTGTCTCTCCCATCTTATGGTTTCTCCATAGAATATTTTCTAGAACAGTCGTCCGGTTTCTCAGCACTTGTTCCCTAGTACCAAGAATTTTGACATGCAATTCACAATAAGAAAGATTAGGTTCTAGTTCAATTTAATCATAGGTGATTACATGATTTTGGTCATGCTTTTATTTTTTCAACAGAGATACATTGAACACATAATGAACATTGGAGAGACATGGATGCATTGCCAAATGATAAACAACAACTCCAATTCATTCTTGAATTTCGAAAGGTCTGATGTACCTAAGAATTAATTTACCCTTCTTACTAAAATGAATAACACCCTTACATGGGGATACCATCATTAAAACATGATATTCTACCTAAAATTACAAATCCTTCATACAGTTATATTCATTGATCTATTTCCTACTTTTGGTTGCTTTGATGTGGGTTTGGATAATCGTCACTTTCTCCAATGTTTCCTTAACATTTTTAGGGCCAATGTGTTTTCTTCCACAAACAACATCCCAAAAAGTTGGTGTGCGACATCTCTTTATGTATAATGTTTCATATGGTGCCATCTTAATAAATGAATGAAAACTATTTTTATAGAAAAATTATAACAGAGGTAAATACTGATCCTACTTACCTTGAAATTCATGTGGGGAAGATCTCAACATGTATTCTAAGGTTTGAATAGTATGTTCTGATTGTCCATCAGTTTGAGGGTGGTAGGTAGTGCTCAAACAAAGTTCAGTATCCGGGGCCTTCTAAATACTTTTCCAAAATCATGATTTAAAATTGGGATCCCGGTCAAAAAAAATTGATAGGGGTTCTCTATAAAGTCTTAAAACATCATTAATACATATTCTTCATAGATGTTCAAGTTATAAATATTCTCTTTTATCATGAAAATGTGTTGACTTGGTAAGATGATCAATAATGACCAATATTGCATCATTATTTCTAGGAGTCCTTAGAAGTCCCATGACATAGTCCATCATAATATCATCCCATTTCCACTCAGGTATAGGAATATGTTGCATGAATAATCTTGGATGTTGCCTTCAAGCATTCAATTGTTGAAAAAACATACATCTAGACACATAATCATCAATCTACCTCTTCATATTGTCCCACCAAAAATGTTATTTAAAATATCTATAGATCTTTATGCTACCAGGGTGTATAGAGAAGTTAAAGCTATGAGAATCATCCAAAAATTCACTTTCTAGATCAGTTATATCCGGAACATAGCGTCTCTTCCAAAATTTCAAAATTTATTATTCTTATACAATTTCAATCAATCTCTCATCATTCACAATTTTAATTTTCTTTTGAAACTCTACAGGATTTGTCTAAGAACTTTTTCTCGTTTCTAGTAATGATAGTTTGGAAACCATTTGAAAAAGTATTATTGTTTCACCTACCATGGTTATTTCCATATCCATCATTACTAGATCCATGAAAATAGGATATCATTCAACTCCCATCTTGATCCAAACTCCATGATCATTTGAACTCAAAGCATCTGCCACATTATTTTCTTCTCAATGGTGGTAGTGTATAGTGAAATCATAATCCTTTTGTAGTTGAACCTATCTCATTTTCCTCATATTGTGTTATTTTTGTGTGAAAATACACTTCAAACTCTTGTGATTATTATAAATATCACATTTTTTACCATAGATATAGTGTCTCTATATCTTAAATGAAAAGGTTACAACTGTTAACTAGAAGATCATTAGTGAGATAGATTTTATCATGAATTATTTTTTTCATGATGCATTGTCAATAAGTCAATCATTCCGCATAAGGACACAGCCATGTCTATACATTGAAGCATCACTATAAATAACAAACCCATTATTCCACGATAGTAGAGTTAATATAAGAGAATTAAATAATCTTCTTTTCAATTCTTCAAAAATGATTTCACACTGTTTTGTCCAAATATATTTAACGCTTTTACATGCGAGCTTGGTTAATGGGTAATCCAACAACGAAAAATTCTGGATGATACATTGATAATAACCAGATGAACCAATAAAATTATGTACCTCAGTTATACTCATCGGTGTAGGACATTATTGGATTTCCTGGGTCTTGGAAGGATTAGTAGATATTCCATCGTTAGAGACATTATGGACAAAAATGAAATATATTTAACCCATAATTCACACTTTCAAAACTTCCCATATAATTCATTTCTTATGAGGGTTTTACGAATAGTGCACAAGTGATTTTCATGATCCTTGTATATTTTTTTGTATACTAAGATATCATCAATAAATACCACTATAAAGTCATCAAGATATTCCTTGAAAAAACTATTCATTAAATCCTTGAAGATAGAGGGTTCATTAGTCAATCCAAAATGTATTACTATAAACTCATAATGCTCGTAACTGGTTCAAAACGCAATATCAGAATGTGTTCATTCTTCACACACAACTGATGATATCTCAGTCGAAGGTCAATCTTTGTAAAATATAGATCTACATGAAGTTATATGAATAAATCTTTAATGTGATGTATGGGATACTTGTTATTCATTTTTTTAGCATTGATATCTCTGTAGTCAATGCACAACCTCATAGATCCGTCTTTTTTCTTAACAAAAAGGACATGGGCTCCCTGTAAAGATACACTAGTGCAAATAAATCCCTAATTACTCAATTTCACTAGGTTTATCTTTAGTTCCACTAATTCCATATTGTATATTCTATAAGGATTATTCGATATGGGCCTTGATCTATAAATTAAATAAATGGAAAACTAAATTTCTCATTCTTGGGTATGTCTTGGCTAATCCTCTGGAAACACATCAACATATTATTACACAATATGTAAATCCTTTATTTGAACATTACTTTCCTCACCCATAGATATTTCATTATATTCCTCCCCAATAATTAAATATAGTAGAGCTACTGAGGTTGGATCGAGATAAGAATCAGATGGTGAGGTTTCTGCCCTAAAGATAAGGTTTTTGTTACCATCCTCGAAAATTTTAACCTCCTTCTTCTGACAATAAATTTTCAAATCATGGTCCGAAAGCCAACCCATACTGAGGATTATATCAAATTCAATCCTAGTTATGAAGATTATATCCTTAGATCAAAATATTTTATAGGACTAAATGGGGACTAATTCACAAAATGTTTTTGCAAAGATACTTCCCATAGAAGTTTTGACTGAAAAATCTATTGTCAAATCAAACTAGAAATATCAAATTTTTGAAGCCAACTTGGATGATCTGAAACAATGTGATGATCCAGAGTCAAATAAAGCATTGTCCAAACATGGGGAAATCATTAAATTACCTACCACCACGTCTTTAGGAGCTTCAACCTCAGTAGTAGTTCTCACATAATCTTGGCCTTGTTCCCTTGGAATTTTTTAGATATGTTTTCATGGAGTTTAGGACATTTATTTGAATAATGTCCCATATACCTGCAACTGCAGCATTGAACATTGCTAGATTCTTTCATCCTCTTACAATCACTAGCAAGATGTCCTTTCTATCAACAATTATAGTATACTCATTTTCCATTTATAAATGCACATGGGTGCTTCCTTAAACAATTATCACCGGGTGGATATTAGACTATTCCTTTTTTCCTGGTTTCCTAATTTTCCTTCCCAATGTTTTCATGAGATCTCTTATTCTCTTGGTTTTCTTTAAAGTCGTATGACTTAGAGAATTCATTTTTTCTCTTGATATCACATGAGACAATATCACCATACGATGAGAAGGATTGTGATACTAATTCATGACAGATAAATAGATTCATCCCATCAAAAAAAATCAATCACACTTCATGGGTTACATATACAACCTACATCATGCCTTGCTGACCGTTTAATGTTATCTTCATACATTGTGACAATCTCATCCTCTTTTTATCTCAGACTCAGAAATTGACTTTCCATATATGCTTGATGTTCATGAGAAATGTATTATTCAATGAAAATATCTTTAAAATCCCTCCATTCTATACTTGAAACTTATTTATCCACCTTTTGTGTTTGGAATTAATTAGCACTATTGATATGTATCTCTCGGGACATGATAAAATGCCATGACAACTTTTTTCCTTTCGCTACTCTCTAAAGAATGAAATATTTTCTATAAAGAACTTATCCATTTCTCAGATACAAATCGATTTGTAGACTCATTTAATGAAGGTGGTTGTTGCATCATGAAGCAGTCTAACATTGATCATCCAAATTCTGGATTATGGTGCCCCATATGGTTAAGTTTATTATTCATAACCTGAGTGATTTGTCCAAGTATAGTGATAAGCTGATCAGAACCAGTTACATCACCATATCCATTATAATTATCTTGAGTTGGAGGGAAATCCCTACATGGATTACATGCATTGATATAGTTTCTATTCCTTCTACTAGGCACAATTTCTAAATAATGGAATACATTATATTTGTGTATGAATCACAATACATAACTTCAAACAAGTATAACACTTAATATAAATTGATCAATTTATGGATATAATCCATAATAATTATAAAAATTACACTGAGGTGATATATACTCATAAATTCTTTATAATGGTTTTTAAAAAAAATTTGAATTGTCATAAGATTATCCACCATGAGTGTCGTAACCAAAAGTGTAGCAGGGCTCGTTGATGTGCACTAGTTCTCTTTCGAGTCTAGATGAAAGTGGTGTTTTCATGTTTTACCCCTAGGTACATCTATGTCAGAGCTGCCTCTATATTCTTGTATTCAAACTGATATGTATTTCTGGGAAAACTCACAAAATCTATACAGTACAAAAATTTGTGAGGTTCCACTATAATAATTCTCAATGTCTCTCTTAGAGAAATGTTATCTAATCAGAATTTTTCTAAATGTAGTTTTCCAAGGTTGGTACAAAACATCCTCTGATACCAACGATAATTCCCCGAACCTAGTTACTCAGAGTCAGTGATTTATTAAATAACATTGCCATTATAATAGGAATCATGTCCCAAAAGACCGACCGATTTAGTATTATTGGATACAAGATACATTGATAAGTTCAACATTACAACATGAAAAGAAATACAACACTAATTAATTCCATTAAAACATCCAATACTCTTAGAGTATTTTGGAAATTCACTAATATCTATCTTTTCCATATCCTGGGAAAATGAAACATAAGAAAGGGGTGAGCTCAAATTCTCATTAAGGGTAAGCAATACAAAAGAAGATAACATAAACATAAGGCATGGTAAATAATTAAAAACATATTCCTTTTAAAATAATAATCATGAACACTTTATGTTGGAATATAATATACATAACTAATTCCGTAATAAAAAATAGTCATGGGTATTATACTAGTCTAATAACCACATGAACCATCATTATTATTTTCATAATGAGGATGTTTATAATGCCGAACATTATAAAATATCTTTTCAAGGCCTCAGTCAAGAGGTCTAAAATGATGTAGGCCTTGGCCAAAACCATATATAAAAATTGGAAAGGCCTTGGCCAATTCCACATATAATTGTCTCATGATACCTACTGACGCACCGAGGAGCAATAGTGGGATCCACCCGTATCATACTAAGTCCAATACATTCATCATATGAAAATGTTGAAACACAACATAACCATTTGTATTAAAAGTAGCATACAAAATCTCAATACAATAACCATAATCCATGAATGGTATAAAAATAACACATCTACAGTCATCCATATCATAACAACTTAAATACAATAAGGAATATTTGTATCATAATAAATCAACATCAGACTAGTGTAAATTTTATCAAAGGATTTTTGAATATATGATATGAAAATATTTTAAGAGAAATATTTATTTCTATTTTGAAATCATTTAAGAGTCACATAATTTTAAAAGGAAAAAATATTTTTAAAATATTTATATATGAATGTAAGGGAAACCTGGATGATGTTATAACGGCAGAAAATAGTTGCACCTTCCGTGTCAGTTATAAATCATTTTTACCTTAATTTTTTTTAAGAGGTCATATAGTACCTTGTTTAGAAAAGGATGAATAGATTCCATTCGAAACTTATAAGGTAAAATAAGGGTATAAATGAGTTTAACCCATAGTCTAGTATATAGTAGAAATTTTTTGAAATACATTTTTACGAAATCACAGATGTGGATGATAAAGAGGTCCCAGTATATACTTACATAAAAACAATCTCGGATAGTAAAAAGACTGTAAAATTAACCCTTACCTTGTACTTTTCCTTGGTTGTGGGTATATTAAACACCTGTATAATAGTTAAATATTTTTTACTAAATTATACAAGAACTATATAAATAAATATTATATCATATATGATACTCTAATATTTCATTGTTAATATTATTTCAGTATTATCATCCTTTCAGGTGTTAACTGATTCGTTTTCCTTTATATTCTTATTTATGTAAGCCATGTTTGTCATGGATTGGATGTATTTGATTAATATACAGAGTGATATTATGTTCATAAACATTTTTTATTCATCAAATGAATGTTATTCTTGAATGGTTATGAGGGGAAATGAATCTAATCGCGTTGGTGGAGACGGTAATCTGTACATACGCACTAGTGACAATATCATTATATTGATGGCGAATTAGTTTGTAATTAGTTGGTATATAATATATAAAGAACCATTAAAATGTTATATTAATTATTTACATTATTTATACACATTATTATACCCATCTAAATAATGAACTGCTAGAATAAAAAACTACACCACGACGTGGAGACGGTAAGCCGTACATACGCACGTATAGTGACTTTTTCATTTATAAGAGGGTTAGAATAATGAATATGGATGTACCATATTTATAATAACATCACAGTATGAATATGTTACTGGATTTATTCTTTTGGTATGGAAACAATAAAGAAATAAGAAGTAGAGGAAGAAAAGAACTTGAATGATGTGATGATATATTTACCTATTCTTCGGGTACTTCATTTTGAATTAATCAAAAGGGATCCTTAGGTTGGTTTCGGACAAAAATAAGGCCTCTAGGATGTATTTAGGAATTTTTTGAGTATCCTTGGACCGAGTTTGGCCGAGAAAAATGGATTTTGAGTTGTGAGTTTGAGGGAAGGAGAAGTGCCCTTTTATAAGAGAGGAGTGGGTCACATTATGAAAATACTGAAATATTATTTTATAATAAAATCATTTTCGATTTCTAATGGATCCAAAATTATTTATATATAGGCTAAGGTGGGGATGGGTTGAAATACTCTAAAAAATAGGTTTTATATATGTTTAGGTAACCATATTTACATTATATTTTATATGTAAATCATAGTTTAATAGTTTAACATTTCTAATGTATTCTTCTATTATTTAAATAAATGGTTCATAAACGTAATATAAATATAAAATTGAAAACCAAGTGGTTCATTATTAATATATATAACCTCATCTAAGCCTTATGGCCGATGCTTAGATTTTTATGAATATTATATCAATTAAAAATATAGTATTTGTTTTAAAAACTCAGTATTGTTAATTTTGAAACTATTTAGTATTTGATTTTTTCTAAAGCAATTAAAACATTATCACATAGAATAAAATTTATTTAACTAACCATAAAAAGTCATATTAATCAAGAAAATTAGTGTAATTCATCAGACGTCTCAATTTAAATTTATTTTAATATTTAAAAGATCAATTATTTTAATATTTAATTTATAAGATAATTATTTCGTCATCATTGTATCAAAAATAAATTAAATTATTTAATTTCTAAATATTATAATTAAATTACCATTATATAGGAAATATTTTTATCATTAAATATAATATTAATAGTTGAATTAATATTTTGTGTAACAGTACATTAAAAATGGTTTTGTTATTAAACTTTGAATTTAACTCTATTAAGTCTTCTTTAAATAAAATAAAAATAAATGCCCTAATCTAATCCAAGTGCAACAATGGAACACCCGAAAAACCAATTTTTTAATGTAATGGTAATTGTTATATTGTTTATTTCTGGAAAAAACTTCTTTCTTATGGAAGAATAAAAAATATGGTTTCGATGTAAAGGAGTATAGCACACGAGATAGACACAATGAGTTTTATTTAAATAAAAACATTGTAGCGTTTATAATACACTGAGATCAAAAGAGTAACCATGATAACCAGAAATACCTCTTAAGTACACTATCAGAATTATAGGGAGATATCTTAAAACAATGAGAATGCAAAGGAAATAATATGGGTCCTTAGAATTCGTCATAATGAACATAATAAAGGTTGAATCCACTAAGACCACACTAAGAATGAAAGGTATGACATAAACCGTCTTATTAAATAAACTTTAGTATTAGGACACCCTATGTCTTGGATTTATAAGCCTTTAATGTGATCGTTGACTTAGGAAACCATGGAACTCTAATGGCTATATATATATAGTTTTTTTCCTTATTGGACAATTAATTTAAAACTTATAAGAATATTAGAGTCCACCATGTAATTAGGTTACAAATTTAAAAATAATAAAACTACTCTTAACTATGAACTTTAAAAGGGCATAGAGGAATGCTTTGAATTATACGTTGGGTTTTTGAAATGAAATAATATATTCAAAACATGTTTCAATTAATTCCAATTTATTATAGATATTTTCATTCAGTTTCTTAAACAATTATTAAATTATTTCTAATTGAATTATATTTTAATTAAACTATGTTTAGACCACTACAACCCTAGTTTAAAAATTATCTTTTGAATTATAACATTTTTTTATTGAAGGGTAATTATTTATGGACAACCATTGAAAATACCTTTAGGAAAATGTTTAATTTGTAAACATTAACCTTTTTATGTTTACAAAAATCCATATATATAATGGAAAATTTCTACATAGTGTTATTTTCCCTTAAATATCCATATATGTTTATGTTAGGTTATATAAAAAATGGGCCTGCTTGGGCTATCCCAATTATGGTTGTGCCGAGATAGGCATTACACGCTGGGTGGATGAACCTAGACCTCATCCCATGCCTGGACAAGCCCGAGTTTGGTCATAGGTCACCAGAGAGGTGCACCGGAGCTTTGTGAGAGAGCACATGAGCGCACAGCTCTTGCACAAGCCGCGGTTAGCATGGGAAGGCCGAGGCCTGTGAGGGAGCGGAAGCCCATTTATAAGGCCCCCGAGGTGAGTTTTGTTTGATTTCTGATTATTGAATGGGAGTCTCATGCTTATAAGGGAGGTGAAATCTGTTTACCGATTGGATGCGGGACAAAAATTTTCAGACGAAAATAAATTGTGGCTGTCAGATCACACATAGCATGATCTGGGCTGACGATTAACTATATTTTCTTGGGCCTTACAATAAACATAGATTTTATCTGAGTCGCTCATTTTTTTAGAACATGCGGATGTGACCCATCCCTAGGATCAAAGACAAACATGATCTGGACCATCCATTTTTCACATGATCTATGCCAGTGACACTGTCTTCTTCCTCATATGGCGTGCTTTACACCAGTACCCTACTTACCCCTTTTCACCATTTTTCTCCACCCTTATAGAAACCATACCCTCCATTCATGTGGTTTCCACAATGGACGTCTGGTAGTTCTTTTTTTGAAGGCCACTTTGGCCTCAGATCCCATGAATTTTGAATTAAAAAATATATATTGTATTGGTTTAGTTTATAAAAATCAGTTGAGGAATTTGATGAACCCTCCCAGTTCATTGCACCCAACCCTTCTGCGGACATCAAAAAATACTCTGAGCTCCTATTCCTCCTTAGATAAAGGAATGGGATTTAGATTTCTATTGCTTGGGTGGTTTTATGTTTTGTATATATGCATATACACTTGTAGAATTAGATACATCATCCTACGGTTTGAGGTTAATTATTTCTCCAAGGGTTGCAAGATCTTAAGGTATAGGGTAATAATAGACCCTATATATGGATTCCCCAAGAATTCTTATCTTATTCCTTAAATACATAATCAGTTATATATATATATATATATATATGAAAATATATAAGTATAACATATACAACCCTCAGATTTGCATAAAAATTATATGCCCAGGATAAAGGTTTCCAAGGTTGAGTTAATGAAGAGTTAAAATGCATGGAGTCATATTGAGCAGGAATTTTTTTTTTCTATTCATGTATGTTCTTATAAATATGGATACACTTAATATTAGTTATTTTTTCAAAACAATTTGGTTCTTGTACTAGAACGAATAAGTATATGTTTTTGTGTTTTTGTGACAAACTAGTTTAGAATAAGAACCTTGTGTATACATGATATGTATAATTGGGTATGTCGGTACCTGTGCATATATTCCATCTTTGATCCCCTATTGTATATAAAAATTTCCAAGATTTGTATAACATATGTTTTTAAATGTTTTGGATAGACAAAACACTACTTTTATGCACGCCCCGTTGAATAAAAGTTTTATACCACAGAAAACCCTAATCGTGGTATCCTAAATGCTTTATTTTAATATGCTCAGTTCATGAGTATAGATTTTGGAAACTCGTGACTTCATATTGATGTGCACTAATTACTCCTTACTCATTATATTAAATGATAATGTAAAAGGTTGGGTTTTATACATACAATTTTAAATATGTAACATTTGAGATAATGTGAGTTTAGTACCCCACATGAAATGTTATGTTACCACTTTATTTGTTATATTAAAGTTCAACTAATTACTTGATCATGAATGTTCTCAAATAATATGGTTTTATACCATGTCATTTTGTGGGTTGAAGTTTCTATTTATTTTGTGTTATTTTTCATCACATGTACTCTTATATTTTGTACAAATTAATGACAAGACCACATAATTCATATTTCTGTGCCAGAATCACTATATATGCATAAATGTGAATGATTGTAATAATGAAATTTTATGCCCTTTCTAGAGTTTATGCATTTAATTGTTAAAGGTGGTGTTGGACACATTGAATAAAAATAAAGGTGAAATTATAAACCATGTAAATTTTACACTAGGTTGATATGTGAGAAGTAATTTTAATAAATCAATGTGGGATGTGCACTTTAATTTAGAGGTATGTGTAATGAATTGAATGTAGTAAGTGACATGTGGGGCCTGATATAGCCCCTCGATACATCTATAGGACTCATGAGATAGCTAGCAGCAGAAATGGCCGAGCCCTTTCCCATTCATCAGTTATGGATTTTTTCTAAGGCATTAATTATAAGACGTCTTGGCCAAGGCCCTGACACAGTCCTGCATATGCACATCCCTCATTAAGATATTAAATTAATTAACAGAGGAATATTAATATAGTAAAATATTCCTGGTTAAAAGAATTATGATTATGAGAATCAGATGAAGTATATGTATGGAATATTAGTTAAGAGGTATTCGAAGAATTTATGGACAATGTATGCTTCACAAAAGTAAAGAATGAAATTGAGTATATTTTTTTCGAAACACTAATCTTGAATTACACATAGTTATTAATTTATTACGTGCATTTTTTTAATGAAACGTCCTTTACTTACTATTCTAAAGGTGAATGTCTGTAATTGAATCATGATAATGTGAGTTTTTTTTAAAATTTTCACATATATCTCTTAAAAAAATGTCTTGGTGTGTTAAATTTTTTACAACACTTTTGACAAAATGTTTTATGGAAATTTTAAAGAATGTTTTCAAAAGTTATTTTACGCAATGTATGTTATTTTTAAACCCCTTACCAGGCATTCGTTTTCTCACCCAAGATTTTTAATTAAAATTTTTCAGTTGACCACTTTGAGTAGATGAAACATTTCAATTGTAGCTAGTTTCCCAAAGCCTCAACCGAATTTGATCCTCTGTATGGCACTGGCTCCAGGTACTTGGAAGCTGGGGTGTGACATTTGGGATTACAGGCTTCGGTTTGGAGAACTTTAGGAAACCAGAACTAAACAAAGAAAATTTACATAATCCATACTAAGAAGGATGTTTCCTAAATTTCAAATGGAAAATGAGGGTACTAACCTTCTGTCTCTTCCCAATGAGGCCTTGGAATACATAATTTCCATAGTTATCCCTGAAAATTTTATAAACTATTCCCATATCTCAATGTTATGAAAACATCTCTATGACATATCCAATTACCCCTGAGTACTTCAACTCCACCGAATAGTGGGTCTAGATTACATCTATATGTTGAAAGCCTAGTTTCCATCCTACACAAAATACAAAAAATACTACGACAGACTTTTTAGATGCTTCACTGTTGTGGAAGGATTCCCGTCCCTCATGGCCTTCAAGAAGTAGTAGTAGTGGGAGACCTCCATGTGGCATATTTGTGTCAAGTCCTCTCTTATGGGCCATCATAGTAAGGTAATGGACTTTAAAATCCTTGAATACGAAGCCTCTCGTTCTGTGTAGAGAAAACAAGTACATGAGGACATCCCTCATTTGTACACCCCACATGTCAGACTCTAGAGACAACACAAGTGCTCCCACGATATTGACCCAGATTACCCATGTTGCATTTGGTTCATGGAAATTGAAAGATTCAAATTAGTTTTGGGGATTATTCTATTAGGAAACTGGGGAAACCATTAGTCCAATTGAATTTTATATATCAAATGTTGTATGAGAACATAACTTGTTATCTCTTATATTGTTATCCTTTCATCAGCTATACTTATTGAATGAGTATCAACCGGTGAATATTCATAATAAATTTTCAGATGGAAGGAAAAACCCATATATTATCTCTCCCTATAGAGGAACTGAAGATTAAAGTGGTCAAAACCTATGAAGAGGAGTACATACCTCTCACAAACTTAAAAAAACGTGCAAACAACTATATGAGTTGAAAAATAATCCAAAAATAATCCACACCTATCAAGGGAATGCCTCCATTTATTACCTCATAGACATAACACAACTGGCCAAGTATAGGCTAAGAGGAAAATACCATGAAGGGATTTTCCTATGTTTCACCCTAGGACAGAACTATACGGCTTGGTAATTTATTAAAGAGGCTATTTTGGAGGGAAACCATTGTGCGACCTATATATACCAACTTCACGGTTTTATCATGTACAACAACATATACGAATTGGATGTTCTTATTCGAGACATAGTACGACGAGTTCATTAGGTGATGGTCCATTCGAACATTTCCAAACATTCTATCATTCGAGATTTTCTCTAGAAGCCCAAGTGTTCGATGCAAGAGTTCAACCCCTTCTATCTGAGGTGTGTCGGGGTCAGAAAACGTGAGGAGTTGAGAATCAATTTGGGTTTACCGCTGAACTCACCTGTAGATCCTCTATGATGGGGATGATTCTAAAAACATTAGAGATATTCTTATGTAGTTATATGAAAGGAATTACAAGGATGAAATTTATCATAGGGGGGAATAATGTAACACCCCAAAAAAACTTGTGTTTCATGTAATGGTAATTTTTATATTGTCTATTACCTGAAAAAAATTGTTTCTTATAGAAAAATAAAAAATATGTTCTAGATGCAAAGGATTATAGCACACAATATGGACACAAGGAGTTTTATTTAAATAAAAACACCATATAATTTAAAATACACCGAGCTCAACAGAGTATCCATGATTACCCAAAATACCTACTAAAAACTCTATCAGAATTACAGGGATACGACTTAAAACATTGAGAACCCCGAGGAAATAATATGGTTCCTTAGAATTCGTCATAAAGGACATAAGAAAGGCTAAAGCCACCACGACCACACTAAGAACCAAACATATGATGTGAACCATCTTCATCAATCAACATGAGTGTTAGGACACCCTATGTCTTGGATTTATAAGACACTAATGTGACCATTGCCTTGGGAATCCTTGGAACTCTAACATCTATAAATATAGTTTTTGGCCTCATTCGAAAATTAATGGAAAACTTATAAGAATATTCTATTCCACCATGTAATTAGGTTATAAATTGAAAAATTATTAAACTACTCCTGATCATGAACATTGAAAGGGCATAAAGGAATTCTTTGAATTACACGTTGTGTTTTTTGAATGTAATAATGAATTCAAAACATGTTGCAATTAATTCAAATGTATTGTATATATTTTCATTTATTTTCATAAACTATGATTAAATTATTACAAATTTATTTATATTTTAATTAAACTATGTTTAGAAAACTACAACGCTAGTATAATAAATATCAATTGATTTATAACTTCTTTTTTATAAAAGTGTTATTATTTATGGACAACCTTAGAAAATAAATTAGAAAAATGTTTAATTTGTAATCATTAACCTCATAATGTTTACTAAAAGCCATATATAAAAGGGGAATTTATATATAGTGTTATTTTTCTTTAAAACATCATATATTTTATATGTTAGGTTATATAAAAAAATGGGCCTCCTAGGGCCAGCCCTTTTATGGATGGGTCGAGGGAGGCAATAATTACTAGGTGGCTGAGCCTAGCCCTCAACCCATGTCTGCGCTTGCCCACGTTCGGGTATAGGTCACCCGAGAGGTGCATATAAGAATTGGGAGTGAGCGCATGAGCACGCAGAGCGGGCACAAGCCATGGTGAGCATGGGTAGGCCGAACCCTGTGGGGGAGTGGGAGCCCATGTATAAGGCCCCGTACGTGTGTGTTGTGTTATTTTTGATTATGGAATGGGAGGCTCGGGCTTATAAGGGAGGTGAAATCAGCAATCCTATTTTATGTGAGGCAAAATGTTTTGGGCGAAATGAAATCATGGATGTCAGGTCCCATATCACGCAATCTGGGAGAAAGATTCACCACGTTTTCTCGGGCCGTCCGATCAACTCATAGTTTATCTGAGTCCCACATTTTTTTAGAACCCACAGATGTACCCCAACCCTAGGATCAAAGACATACACGATTAATACCATCCAATTTTTCTCCTGATCTATTCCAGAGACGTTTTCTTCTTCATCATGCAGCGTACTTTACACCATTACCCTACATACCCCTTTTCAAAATTTTTCTCATCTCTTATAGCCACCAGACCCTCCATTCAGGCGGTTTCCACAAGGGGTGTCTGCTAGTTCATTTTATTAAGGCCACTTGGGCCTCGGATCCCATGAAAGTTGTATTAAAAAAATATTTTATAGATTTAGTTTATAAAAAATACTTGAGGCCTCAAAAGAACCCTCTCGGATCGTTGTACCCAGGCCTTCTCTGAACCTCAACGAATACTCCAAGCTCATATTCCTCTTTAAGTTAATGTAGTTGATTTATCTTTGTATTCCTTGTGTGGTTTTATGTTTTGTATATATGTATATACACTTGTATCATTAGATACATCACCCTATGGTTTAAAGTTAATTATTTCTTCAAGGGTTACAAGATCTTAAGCTATAGGGTATTAATAGAACCTAAGTACGGACGCCCCATGAAAACATATCTTATGCCATAAATAAGTAATCGATTAGATATATATATATATGTTAAAATATATAATTATAAAATATACAACACTCTAATTTTCATAAATATCATATTCCCAGGATAATGGTTTCCAAGGTTGGGTTAATAATGAGTTAAAATGATTAGAGTCACTATGAGTGGGAAAATTTTGTATCTAATCATATATGTTTCTATAAATATGGATACAGATAATATAAATGAGTTGTTCAAATCAATTTTGTTTTTTTTACCTGAATGAATAAGTACATGTTTTTTGTTTTAGTGACAAACTAACTTAGAATATGAACCATGTGTATACTTGATATGTATAATTTGGGTATGTGGGTATGTGTGCATATATGCCATATTTTCTTCCCTATTGTATATATAAATTTCTAATATTTGCAGAACATGGGTTTTCAAATGTCTTGGCCAGACAAAACACTACTTTTATACATTCCTTATTGAATAAATGTTTTATATAACATGAAACCCTAATCATGGTTTTCCAAATGCATTCATTTAATATTCTTAGTTCATGAGCATAGATATTGGAAGCTTGTGACTTTATATTCATGTTTACTAATTACTCATTACTCATTATACTAAAATATAATGTTTATGGTCGAGTTTTATACATACAAGTTTGAACGTGTAATGTTTGAGATAATGTGAGTTTAGTACCCCATATGAAATGTTACGTTAACCCTTTATTTGTTATGTTAAATTTCACATAAATATTTGATCATGAATGTTCTCAAATAATATAGTTCTAGACCTTGACATTTTTTGTGGTCAAGTTGTTATTTATTTTGTGTTAGTTCTCATCACAAGTACTCTTATGTTTTGTACAAATTAATGACCTCACCAAATAATTCATAGTTCTATTCTAGACTAACTACAGATGCATAAATGTTAATGACTATAATATAAAACATTTATGCTCTTTCCTGGGTTTTTTCATTTAATTGATCAAGGTGGTGTGTTACACATTGAATAAAATGAAAGGTAAAATATGAAACCAAATAAATTGTACACTTGGTTGATATGTGAGAAGAAATTTTAATAAATCAAAGTGGGATGTTCACATTGATTTAGTGGTATAAGGAATGAAATAGAATTAGTAAGTGATGAGTGGGGCCCGCTATTGCCCCTTGATGCACCTGTAGGTCTTATGAGCCAGCTAGCAGTAGAAATGTCCGAGTACTTTCCTGTTTATTAGTTATGGATTTTGGTTGAGGCCTTAATCATTAGACGTCTTTGTTGAGGCCCAGACACCGTCTGACTTATGCACTTTCATCAATAAGATAGTAAATTAATTAACAAAAGGAATATTCTACTAGTAGAACAATCTTGGTTAAAAGACTTATGATTATGAGAATCAGAAGAAGTATAATTATACAATATTTGTTATACAATATTCAGAGAATTTATGGCCAGTGTATGCTTCATAAAAGTAAAGAATAAAGTTGAGTCTATTTATTGTGCAACTGTGATCTTGAAATACACATAGTTTTTAATTTTATACTAGAATTTTAGTATGAAATGTCCTTTACATACTATTCCAAAGCAGAATATCTGTAATTGAATCATGATAATGTCAGTATGTTTTAAATTCTGCACATCTATCTCTTAGAATGGTGTATTGGTATGTTAAATGTGTTATATCTCATTTGAAAAATGATTTTTGGAAATTTTGAAGAATGTTTTATAAAGTTATTTTGGGAAAAGTTTGTTATTTTTAAACCCCTTACTAAGCATTCATATTATCACCATACATTTTTAAATAAAATTTTTCAAGTAACATCTTTGAGTAGATGAATCATTTCTGCAGAAGCAGGTTTTCCAGATCCTGAACAGAATTTGATCCTCTGTATGGCATCGACTCCGGGTAATCGGGAGCGGGGCGTGACAACCAAAGTGGTCATATTTTATTCTTAAATATGAATTTGGTTGAATTATACTTATCCAATATAATTATGACATGTGTTAGGGTAAATATGATATCATTTTTACCCTTAATTTCACTATTTACTTGTAACTGTGGTAAAAAAATTCAACTGTTACTATTCATCAAACAAATTTCACCTTATTGAACCAAATATTAATTATCGATATTAACCGTGTCACTCTGATTTTTCTGTATTCAATACACAGAAGCGTTAAAATTTTGTTTTATGCAAATTTTAAAATGCTTCTAGGAGGTGGGTAAAAGGTGGTAAAAAGTTCAATAAAATTTATATATATCTAAACTTATTATAAAATTACTCCAATGAATTACATTGAATGTATAAAGGTATTATGTGTCTATTTTTCACTAAATTAAATTTAAATAAGATTAATATTGATTTAAATAAAAAGTCGGGTTTAACCAATAATGTAGTGTCTTCACTATTCATAAATTACTGAATGATTTCAGAAAAATAACAAAAATTCACCCAAAGAGAATTTTTATATTTGAAATTAATAAATAAATTCCATTTTGAAAAATGAAATTTATATAATTTTAGAATGTGGGTATTACTATTCATAACGACTAGTTTGATTGGTCACAGTGTGTTAGAACCTCAAAACTACATATAATACAAACTATTGCATTATTAAAAGGGAAAAATACTGTGGAAGATTGGGGTGTTACAGTTGTGGCGAAACCAAAATTTCGAAGAAGAAAAATGGAAATCGGAGGAAGTGAGGAAGCAACGTTACCCATATCGGTTTTAGTGTGGGAAAAGAAAATTTCGATAGCGGAATTTCTTGGGGGGAGATTATAATGACCCAAAAAATCATAAATGAATATTCTTTATGGTCTATTTAAATATCTTCTTATGGATATTTATAACGTATTCATTATTTGGTTTTAGGTTTTTGAATTTAAAATACCTTCAATAATTGTTACCATTTCAAATATAGTCGTTGAGCAGTGGTAACATGATTAGTATAAAATAGGGATTTACCAAATCCAATTAATCAGAAAAATGAGGTGATGACCTCATCATGTAGACTTACCCGGTAAAAATCCCATTTATCAGATATTAGAAAGGAGGAGGCATCATTCATCTTCGCTCTTGACAAAGCCCAATCTGAGCTTGAATATGTTGTACTGGAGAAGAACCTCCTATGGTAGAAGTGGAAGTTGATAGATATTACCACTTGAGCAATGTTATCTGAGCGACCCCAATAGATTCTCACCATCACACACCATACCCTAAGGTCATTTGTAGATGTTATAAGAGGGTTATGTACCAAGAACCTTTCAATATGATTATGTACATTATTATTTTATATAATAATTAATATACATTCAATTTATTACAGTTACTTTGAAAAAAAAATTAAGCATAAATAGTATTTTTAGTTAATATTAAACTAGGATATCTATTTTTATGAATTATTATATTTTTAAATATAATAATATTTTAATAAAATATTACAATTATTTATGTTCTTTTTATTAAATATAAATGATCGTATACTTTTATGAATGCAATTGTAATTTTTATTAGGGGTTGGAACCTGTTTTTGTCAAAACCGAAATTTTTTCGATAAATGTCACTTTTTATTTTAAAATTGAAAATTAAATTATTTATAAAATTATTTAGATAAAATTAATATTATTTTTGGAAATCAGGACGTCTACATTATCCAACGGTGTATTTTTTTATAATTTTCTGAGACAATAGAATTATTGGGTAAAAATTAAATGCTTTTTAATTACATAATTTGTTATATGTCAACATAAAGATCCATTAGTGATGTAATAAAATACTATAAACATTATTTTATGCCAATATATGTTACAATATTAAAATAATGTTATTTTAGGCTTTTTTTTTATTATTTTTACAAAGCCTTAGTAGACTCTGCAAGACTTATAAAACATTTTAGCATTTTAAATTAATTTCTTTTATGAGCGTGAATCACCAACACATAAGAAAACCCTATTATTTTTTGAATTTAGGAAATTTTATATATAAAATATTAATTTTGACTCCCCTTTTGAAAAAACCATTGGAAAAAACCATGGTCTAGATTCTGGTTTTGATTAGTTTAATGTGTTGAGTCAAAAACCGAAATAATAAAGAATTCTATCTCCTTTCATATATAAACCCTATCAAGCTCCAACATCCTCCTAACTCCAAGCCTTTTGAGTTTGAAAAATCCTACCCTTATCTCTCTATAATCCTCCTAGGGTTTTCCTTGATCCCAATATGTCTCTCTCAAGCCCCTCCCAAGCATTTGAGATCACACTTTCAAGTAAGGGATTCTTACTCTCCTTATTTATGTCAATATTTATTTATATTGTTAAGACGTTTTGTTTTCAATTATAAATGTTGGTATAGGTTTTTTCCTATCCCCCATGCTTTCCTCATTATGTTTATAAGATTATATACCCTTTTTCTCTCATTAATCCAACTTATATACAGCTGTTACCGTGCATAAATTTCATAAAAACATTCTCTCTCCTAATTTACGTTTTAGTAATTCTTCTGTATCTTGAATATAAATTACATTAATTTTTATTGGGAAATTCATATATATTACCCAATTACATTCCATTTAATTTATATATAATTAGACACCCCTTTCCCTACCATCTATATTTTTTAAGAATTATTATGTCATGTCGTTATGCTGCTGAAATTGCACCACGTTTTCCAAGCCAAAGTCACTATGCAGAGAATACCATGCCAATTTCTCTATCATGGGTATTCACCTTTATAATCATTTTCTTATTTATTAAATAGTTTCAATTATAAATTCAACATTCCATCATCGTGCAATAAATTATTATGAATCCATGTTTTTTATGATCCTTGTGGAACACATATTCAGAAAATGAAATGTTTTATAAGGGTGTGCCCGGATAGCGCTCTAATGCATCGGGTAATGTATTGTATCAGGATATGTCATGTGAAATGGGTGTTGAATCATGATAATTCATGTGAAATGAGGGTTTACTAATGTTTCATGTGAAATTATGTTTTACGCATGATCCATGTGCAATGATCCTTGGCTCATGCTAATTCAATGTTAAGTGTTGTTGCCACACCTTGATGTTATGATTATCATGATTTACCTTACATTTATGTTCATGTTTCTCTATTCCTCCATTGATATTCCAATTTACTAACATTTATTTTATTCCTCATGATATTCAATGTTTATTCACTTACTAGGATTTATATATCACTATTTTCTTCTGCATATTCTCAGGTTATCCCATACAATGCTATGTACGATGGAATGTAGGGGTCATGTAAAGGAAGTTGTCAATAAATATGTTGTGTGATTAATATTAAAAGTTGTTATGTAATGTTATTATGCTCCAAAGACAGTATACCATTGGACCTTCTATGTTTTATCAAATGAATTTTATGTAATAAATCTCGTTTATGTGTGTAATAAAAACCAGGGTTGTCATACCAATAATTGTCAGTAAGAATAGAAAAGCTGAGTGAATTTATAGACACACTTATACTAAGATGAAAGAGGAAGAAATACATCATTCATGATGGAAAATTTTTCAATGATAGAGCCAACTCCCCATGTTGGTGAGTGATCAGAGCACACATGTAATGAATTTTGAGTAGCTGTAAAGGCAGATTAAATTATAAAGGGAGCATATGTTTGTGGTTAAAAATAATATGGGATTAACTCAGCGTATTAAATTTCATAAACTATTTGTAATAACAATATTTTGGGTATCATATGATCGAAATTTTATTATGTGTTCGATTTCCCAAAATATATCATATTCATCCTCGACCAACTAATTAGTTTTTTGCATCAAGATTACACCACACAATGTTGTCCGATGAACGAGTCATAGAACTCAATCATAATTTTATCATCCAAAGAAGTCCAATATAATAGAAAATATTTGAATATTTATTTTAATATCTAAATGAATTTCTAATTGATATAAAATAGATATTATAAAAAAATGGAATTCAGATGATGATGATATCTTGTGAAGAAGATCCTGAAGCTAGGAAAAGATGAATTAGTTGGCTCTGCATGTTTTTCTGAGAACTATGACAGTGGATAATTGCCTGTAAATATAGGATACATCTAATTTCATGATATATGTTTATGAAACTACTTTAGAGTTATTTTTGATAGAGAAAAATTTCCTTAAAAGTCATGAAAATTGTGAAGCTAGTTTTATTTAGTCCAGTCAATCTTATTACACCCTATATGATAACATGATTGTTATTTGGATTCTGTGAGAAATTTATTTAGTTTATCTCAGTTAAATTAATGTTTTAAGAAAAATAATTCAATGTTTACTTAATGAAAAACTGATTCACATTTACCTGTGATGTGAATTTAGAGTTTTACATCCATCTTCTACGAAAATATGGTTTATGTGAAAAGGATATGTGTTTGTTGTTCATTCCTAAAAATTCAGGATGTAATTAAAGAAGTTTAATTTTTTGATAAATTAGTTTGTGAAATAATATATATATAGGAATTGAACTCCTAGGTGTGTTTGAAGTAGATTAATTATGTATTTAATTTTACACAAAGAATCCATAATTTGATGAAACTGTAGATCACATCATATCATAGTGTAAAGTTATAGTGTGAGATATTATTTTTCTGAATATAATTATGTGAAGGAGTATCATACAGAAGGCTGTGCATGACATACTTCGTTCACATACACTTTCATATAGGATACCATGGGATTTAATGTTTACATTAGGTGTGGTTTTTCTATTTTCACATCCATGATCCATTCATGTTTGACCTAATAAGAAGGGTGTATAACTTTTTAATGATTATGAGCATACCAAGCATGAAATAATATTTCCATTAAAAATGTATTTATTTCTATATATTCCTGAATTATACCTAATTTATATCTATGTTTATTTTAAAATGATGTTACCATTATTGGTTTTAGATGAATTATTTTTTTGTATTATGAGTAAAAAGAAAACAAGTATTTTATGGAAAACAATTCAGGTATGTATTCTAGTATTTTGGTTAGATAAAGTTGATGTAATATCTTCTAGAATTTAGTATTGTATACTGATATAAATTTTATGGGGTATTGTTGAATAAATTCATTGGAAGTTTAATACTATTTATTGAAGTAAGAAAGTGCAGAAGTATTTTAATACAATGGATTGAAAAAAGAATACTAGTTGGGTGTTGAAGCAGAATTATGAATATTGTGTAATATTTCACATTTTGTAATTTATTTGGTTTAAAAAGTGTCATTATTATAAAAAATCATTTTTTGGACTACAATATGTAGAAAACTAGTTAAATACATGTATAATTTAAGGATTTTGTTCATACCTACCACTAAGGATTCATGATGAAACCTGGGAAACGAAATTGTAGTTAGTAATTGAATTTAGTGGAGATTATATGTCACAAATCATCTGGCACAAAGAATGTATGGTTTCACATGCAGTAGGGAAAAATATAATGGCCTATTCAATTAATATAGATATTACTTCATAATTGAATAATATTTATTACTTAACAGAACAAAACCACGCAAGGATCGTATATGTTTACTTTCTTTAGAAACTTGGAATCATAGAAAACGAATCTTAAAACCTCCATGTTGTCTCCCACTTATTTCATCATAAATAGATTCCTTTTTGACATATCTTACTTAATACCCTTCTTCTTGTCCCGGGATAAAGAAATATATGAAGGGGTGAGCTAAAATTCCCATTAAGGGTAAACAAGAGAAATAACATTTGTGTCATTATCATAAGAACATATCATTTGAGAATCTTATTCTACATATAAATGATCACAATATCATGTTATGGCATAAGTCATAAAAATGAAATATAAACCCAATTTTCATAACATAAGACATGAAATTTCATGGATTAAAAAAAATGGAATTGAAAAACATATCATATTATTCAAGGCTCAGTATCAAGACCATCATAGTAGAGAAAGTCCATTACTGAAATGAGTTCACTCTTCGTTCTAGCCCTATATTACCGAATGTGATTTACATTTCATTTTAGTCAAGTCTATATAATGAGATATAAATTTTTACCAAATGCATTTGAGGGAGATATCGATCCCACCCATCTCATAATAAAACCATTCTTATGTGTGAATCAAGTACATAAGAACACTTACCATATCATAATCCATGAAATAAAATGGGTGTCTTAAAGATAATTCCATCATAATTGATTTAATCAAATGGATTTCTTAAGTAAAATTCCATGATAAACTTAATAATATTATATTAATAACTGAGATATAAATATAACCCTTTTTAAAGAGTGTCATCATGGATGGAAAATAATTTTTATAAAACACAGGAAATTATTTCTAGAGAAAAATATCCTTTCTTCTTCAAAAATAATTTCCTTATTCAAAGTTCCACACAATTTTAGAAGAAATCATATTATATGAAAATAATATTGAAATAATGTAGAGTAATATTCAAGGAAATATGGAACATGAATATTTAAAAATTTATTCATATCGCACATGTTAAAAAATAATTTTTCTCATACTTTTGATAGAAAATTGAAAAAGTTCCACCTATCAAAAACGATAAAAGATTCAATTCATGACATTTAGTAAAAATTTAAGAATTCATAAATTTACTTTTAAAAATTATATAATGTTATAAATCATATCTTGAAATACATATTTTTTATATTTGTATGTGTATGATAAATATACCCCTATTAATACTTACAAATAAACTATCTTGGATAAAAATGACATTTACAACATTATCTCTTAACTTAGTTATGATATGCTTAATATGTATCCAAAACTCATATATAATGAATTAAAAAAATGATAAATATATATTTTTTAATAAAAATCATTTTTAGGATAAAATTTATGATCATATTTTCATCGTTTCATTTGAAACATTTCCTTTTAACTGGTTATTCAGGTATAAACTGCTTTATGTTATTATGCATGTTTTTTCAGATAAGTTCTTATGAGTATTTTTATGATAAATTTATTTCATTAAAATTATAGTATTAAAATAATATATATCGTATTAATTCATTAAATTCATTTATATAATCATTCTTTAAGGAATATTACATAGAATGAATCACATCGCATTGTGGAGACAGTAAGTCGTACGTATACATGTGCGAAAATATCGTTCCTTTAATTGTTGAATGGTATAAAAGTGAATGGTGTATAATATCTTGAAATAAAAATCATTTTATATAAATCATATATATGTTTATTAATTATGTGATTATACCCATCAATGTAAGATGGTGTTGATAAATGGATCCCACCACGACGTAGAGATGGTAAGTCATACATATGCACACATGTTGATTTTATATAATAGGATGGGTTGAAGGTGGACTAGGTTTGTATTTTTAATGAAATATAAGTATATGTGTGATAATAAAGTTGATAATTTATAATGAAACAACTAATTAATAGGAAGTACAAGGAGAAATAAGTTTGAATGAATCAATAAATTATATTACCTGTAATTCGATGTGCTGCCTCTAAATATCCTCTTAGATTACTATACATGGTCATTAAAGATGACAGGAACCTATAAAATTAAAATAGGGAAATTGAGAAGAAAAATGAATAGGGGATGGAATAGACTGAAGGGTCTAAATTAAGAAAATAGGTGAGGTGGAGGTTCCCGTTTATAATTTACGTGAGGGGATCTTTTGGAAGCTCGATAAATAATAATTTATAATAAAATCATACACTAAAAAATCCTCCAATATATACCAATTTATAATATCAGATGATAACAGATTTTAATATCATCATTAAATACATTTTGGATATAAACAATAAATTTTGGAAATGTTATTTTTCCAATGTAAACCATAACTTTTTAATTTACACTTAGTTCATCTATTTAATTTTAATTTTTGTAATAACATTCTAAATATTTAATGGTTATAAATTTTTACCAATTGTGTTAATTTACCATTAATAGATATTTTATGATAGTATAGATCTTATAATTATTTTGTTTTAGTGGTTAAATTTTTTATGATATTTAAATAATTTATTAAAATGTTATTTACATAAAATATCAATACTGTCAATTTTGAATCATTTCATTTATTTGACATTAAAAAATCCACACATGGGATAAATTAGAAAAAAATATTTAATATACACAAAAAAAGGCATATTAACCTAAAAAGATCATTTTTCAGATTAGTTTGTTCATATGATATTTAACTTATAATATTTTTAACTGTTTATTTGATATTTCAATTAAAAAAATAATTTCTACATCACTATTGTCTCATCATTAATGATAATTATTTCATATCTAATAATTATAAATAAAGTTATATGATTTAGGAATTTATTTTTGATTTTAATAGACTAACTATAGTTGATAACATCTTCTATATATCCTTATATTAAAATTAATTTACTTATATAAAATTATATTTTGGCATTTTGTCACATTCATTAATTTTTATTACATTCTTGTCATATTCATAAGTAAGTGGCTCTTATGAGATTAAATTTCTGAAAATAGATAAATATGGTCTAATTTATTCTTCCAATATTATTTTTATACCTGTTATGGTTATTTTAAAATATGATTTTTACCCTTAGTTACCTGATTTACCATTAACACTAGCAATTAAAATAATTACCAAAGTTACTATTCATAATGCGCAAAAATAAAATTATAATATTAACATAATTTGGACATAATGAATCAAAATATATATTCCATTTTTCAAAATTAAAAACCCAATTGTTAAAGTAATTAATTTAAAATTAATCCCATTGTAGAAATGAGGGAAGATGTTTTAACAGGTAAAACATTACAAAAGATTGAATTGTATTTACTAATGAATTCAATGTAAAATTAATGATAATGAGATAGATTATATTAAATGATAACAAAATATTCCATTTATACCTTAAAATTTTCATTATTATTAATTTCAATATAAATTTTCTTGATTAAAAAATATTTCTATGATTAATATTTAGAGTATTTTTAATATTTTATCAAAACAAGAATGTTGTCCAAAAAATACCAAAAATCTATCCACAATATCTTTTTATAATCCACTTAAAAATAAATATTTTTTTAATATAAAAATTAATGATGTGACAAAATATTAATTTAAAATGGGTTCATCAGTGAAATGTGTAAAATCATGTATTAAAAAAATATTTTTTTATACATCAAATATGGTTTTATTAATACCCTATGACAAAAATATCCATTGGATGAATATCAAAAATATTTTAATAAATATTTTAAACATAAATATCACATTAAATTCATTACCAATTATATTTCATTAAATATAAAAATATCTAATTGATTTATATTTTCAAAAATAATTTATATCCAATGAATTCATTATGCATTTTCAGTAGTTATAATTACTCATGCTAACCTAACAGCTAGGCTATAATGGTAATTTTCTTAATAAGGAATCTCAAGATTTATTTAATCTCAATATTTAATGAATGTAAAATACTTATGAAAAAAATATATGAAAATATTTTATAAAAACATTAGTTTGTTACATTCTACCCCCATTGAACTGAATTTCTCCCTCAAAATTCATCACTTAGAAACAATCTGCTGAAGATACCTCTCCCCCATCATATTCACATGTTCCCATATATATTATTAAAGACGGTTGTTCCTCCATAGATAATTAACCATGATAGTGGTATTGTTTTGTACAATGTTTTCCATACGATCAATAATCCATATCAGTTGTTCTTCATAATAATGATCTTTATCCAGCAGTACCCCTTTTAAGCTTAGTAAATGTGAAAGATCAGGTATTTCCATTATTGGTTGAGAAACATAGAACACATCATGATCTTGAAAGTGATTCAGTGGAAGTACCAATCGGTAAGATAACATATAACACCCCAATACTTCATAATAAGTTATCTTCTTTAAATTAATTCAATAGCATGTGCGACACGCAACATTGAGTTCGAGCGCACCATGACTTACCAAACAAGCCGTTCAAAAAGAGGTTATGAATAGTGTTAATTGAATTTTTTATTTTATATACTCCATATAATTTTATAATCCATATTATGGGTTTCTTATACATAATATAAGAACAAGTCTATTTTTTTCACATAAAAGAAGTGTTTTAAAAAAATTTAAATTTACCACCTTCTAATTGAAAATAAATTTTAAAAACAATATTTTACACTTTTATATATTAAATTTAATAAAATTTAATTCTTCTATAGAATTAGGACATAACAATTTATTTTGAATAAATTATTGTTACTTAATTGATAAATTTTATATTTTGTTGAATACTGAAAAATACTAAATTTTAATTGAAAACAATATTTATAATCGAAATAATATATATGGTTAAATTATGAATTTGAATAGGTTGGATGTATAATTTTATTATAATTTTATCATTTAATACAATTTAGGTCATTATAAAAAATTTCACATTTAAATTTGACATTAACACATGTCAATATTTTGATAGTATTTACTTTTTAAAAACCAGCATTTCGGTTTCGACAATAGTAATTAATTTTAAATTAATTAATGAACCTTATATTTTTTTGAGTTTGTTAAAATATATTTTATTTTGGAATTTGGAATATAAAAATTTTATTAGGGTGAATTTTTGGAATTTTTCTTGAAAGCATTCAAATTGTTTTATGAATCGTGAAAAACACTGTGTTATAGGTTAAACCCAATATTTTGTGTAAATAATAGTTTATTTTATTTAAATTTCTTTTATATAAAAATATATTTATAATACCTATATATGTTCAATTTAATTAATTTTATTAATTTTTTTTATAAAATAAGACATATAAAATTTTATTGAACTTTTTATTGTCTTTTACACACCTTCTAAGAGCATTTGAAAAAATTTGCATAAAACAAAATTTTACCACTTTTGTGAGTTGAATTTCAAAAATCATAGAGACTTTAGTGACATCAATAAGTAAATTTTTTTTCAATATGATGAAAATAATTTATTGTGAATAGTAACTTTTGGCTTTTATTTACCACAGTTAAAAGTAAATAGGGTAATTAAGGGTAAAAATGATATTATAATTACCATAACTCATTTCATAATTCTATTTTATAAGTGTAATTTGACCAAAAAACGTTAGAAATAAAATTAGATACTCTTTTGTCAAAATGAATTAGATTATCACATTCATTTTTATTTTATTTAATAAAGAGTTAACAGAGTTAAATTAAATGTTTAATAAGTAAGACATTTTTAATATAGGATTATAAATAATATAAATTTTAGTATAAATATTAATTTGAAATAAATATAGAATTCATACATAATGATACTTTATTTGTAATTTTTAGACATTAAATAAATAACTTTATTTATTACACAATGATGATGTAGTAATTACCTTATTAATGACCGATTAAAATAATTGATATTATAGATATCCAAATAAATGTTATTTGAGACTTTTTAAGAATTACAATAATTTTATATGTTAATATGACATGTTATGGTTGATTAAATATTTTTTTTGAAGTAATCCTACTGTTATGGTTTTCACAAAAACTAAATACTAAATAATGTCAAAATTGACATAAATGAGTTCTTAAAATAAATACAATATAATTTGTTGATATAATATTTTAAAAAATATAATGTTTTTGAAAAAATACTTAAATAATATTATATATTTAATTAACGAACAACTTGAAGTTATCTTGGATGTTTACTGTATGTTTATAAACCATATAGTGTAAGAATACAAGAAGACATAGTACAAGTTAAACTATTTAACTAAGAGTTAAATCTAAACTATAAGGAAACAATTGTAAACTAAACTTGTCTAAAACCTATTGGATAAGTGGATTTAGACCCATACCAACATTATATTCTAAATAAATCATTTTGGAGCCATTGGAAATAGAAAATGATTTCAATATAAAATAATATTTCAATGTTTACCTAAAGTGACCCTCACTACTGTTATAAAAGGTTACTTAAACTTCTCATAATTTCACAACTCCAAAGCCATTTTTCTTGGCAAAACCCTACCCAAATATCCTCCCAACATTCCTCAAATCAACCCAGTTTCCTTAAATTGGTCAGAAAGCCATATTATAGATCCTCTTAGAAAACTCAAAAGAAAACATCTGAGGAAGAGGTAATAATTTCACCACCCATTATCAAGAAATTTTCTTCATCAAATTCTACATTATTTTATGTTTCCTTACCAAAATAATAACTTCCATACCTTTGAAATATTTTTCTATTATTATAAATATGGTACTACCATATTTTTTATTCTATCCATCCTATAAATGACATAGTCACCATACGTGTGAACATACGGCTTACTGTCTGCACATCATGGTGTTGTTTGTTATAAAAACAATTTATTATTTGGATCGGTATAATAAAGAGATTAAATGGTGTAAATAATTTATATAACATGTTAATGATTATTTATATATTATATACCATCCAAATACAAACGATTTCTCCATCAATTTAAGGATATTGTCGCTCGTGTGTAGGTACAGATTACCGTCTCCACGAACGGGATGAGATTCATTACCCATTGTAATAATTCAAGAATAACATTAATTTTATGATTACAAATAATATTTAAGAACGCAATATAATTATTTATATGAATCAAATATATCATATCCATACCAATCATGGCTAACGTAACCAAGCATATAAAGTAAAAAAATTTGTTAACACCTGAAACACTGATACAATTGAAATATTATTAACAATCCCATATTAGAAAATCATAAACGATATCATATTAACGTATTTAGTTCCTGTATAAAAAATACTATTATTCCACCATTGTAAAAGATGGTAACCTACCCTCAACGGATAAAAAATACAAGGTTAGGGGATTCTTAACTCTCTTTTAATTCCTTGATATTTCTAATGTTCGCCACTTATTTATTGCATATGGTTTATTGTGTACTTCCATTTGACATATATTATCATTATCATCCTTATATTAATGGTATTATGTAATTTATTTGGTGGTTATTAAATTTTTGTCATATGAATCAATTGATTAGAATATGTTAAGGGGTTTTCATCTCACTTTTATTCCCATGAGATTCATGCTATATTTTCCACTATTACTTTTTGTGTGGTGTTTGTACTTCCCATGATTGAATTGTTTGAGTAATATACATTAATTTATGTGTATTTACGTCATAATTGGAATATACATCTTTCATGGGGTTTATGTTTCGTATGTTACCAAATTGGTATGGGAATTTGAAATTTAATTTTCCACTCATTCAATTTTACACAAACTTCATTGATTACTTTACTCCCTAATTATGTATGAAATGTCTATTTATTTACTAATACAGTAATTTCCACCACCACACCCATTTATGTGGATATACAATTGATACATATAATCACTCCATTGATAAATTCTCATCTAATAAATATAAACTTGATAAAAGTAATTTTAACTCGATATCTATTCATTGAGTTAAACATCCATGTCATTGGTGTTGTTTTTACAGGAATATGTGTGAATGTCTTGTGACTGATTTACACTTAATATCCAATCATATTGAGTTTATTTATATTTTTCATACATAATTATGTCATTGATTTATATTTAACCTTAGGATAAGGTCTATATAAAATAATTCATCTCAACTAACATTTCATTGAGACTTCTTTGTTGTTATACACCAATTATCTTTTATTTGGTGTATATACTATACTTTAACACACTATAACATGAATCCATTTATTCTTATTAAATTATTATGTTTCTATTACCTCAATAATTTTTATTGAGTCCTCATTCCATTGTTTTGAAAATCTAACTAAAATATCATTTTATTTGTTTTAAAAATATATTCTTCTAAATCATTCTCATTAATTCCATGTTTTGAAAATGTATTTAAGGTTTTATTTCTATCAAAATTAATGTTTTAAAATTGTAATTCCTTTTAAATGATTCATAGTGGTGTGGGACACTTTTATTCAAAAATATATTTTAAATAGCTTCTTGATAAATTGTGAGACTTTTAAATGTTTTCATAAAATAGGGATATTTCTCTCAAATATTTTTTACTAAACATTCTCAACTATGTCAAAATCCTTTAGAGGATATTTTTATTTATTGAGGTTGATTAATTATGATACAAATATTCCTTACATTATTTATGGTATTTTGAAATATATGACTGTGGATGTGTTCTTTAAATAACATTTATGGTTTATGGATAAGGAATTCACATTTAGTATGCAAGTTTTAATACAAATGTTTGGGTTATGTTTAAGACTTTTTATATGAGGAATGCATTGTCCATATTAATTGATTTGTGGGGCCCTCTATAGCTCCTAGATGCATTGGTATCTCTCTTGATACAAAAAAGTTTCTTGTCCCAAGTCTTTGACAAAATCTTATTTGTACTCTTGGCACAAGACCTTGAATATATGCTTATGAAGTCTGGAATTTTTCATTCTATCATTATGAATGTGGCTATTGATATTGCATTTGATTATTCTACTTTTAAAATATCCATGTGATTAATTAAATGGAATTAATTTATTTTTTATTTCCCATATTATGTGGATTTTTATGTTTAAAAGGCTTTTTTTATCATATACATCTTTTAAATGTGTAAGCCTATTTATGGAAGTTTCCGCTATATTGTTATCCTTACTATGAATCTAACATCACGCCTTTCAATGTTTCATTTTTCCTAGGATGTGAAGAAGTATTTTACGATTTACTGGAAAAGATAGGCTAATGATATAAGTTTGGTCATAAAGGGACAAAATGTTGTTGATGTTTTTATTTCATAATGTTATGTAAAACTTATGAATGTATCATGTACTTACAAGGCTACTAAACTGATCAATATTTTTGTGTATTATTCCTTGTATCATGCCTATGATGTTTAATAATGCATCAACTCTATGTAATAGAGGGTTGGGGTGTTACATTTGGAATCGTAGGAATTTTAGTACGAACCACGGAAGATAGATTTAGAAAAAAATCTGATTCAGAAAACTACCCAATGAAAGAAATTGGGGATTAGAAAGAAAAACATCAAAAAATATTTATAATGTAAATATTATGTGGGTTTTATAAGAAATACATCCATGTCAAGATACGAGTAGGTTGAGGCTGCTTTGGACTAGATGTACGTACGAGTAAAAACTCCAACAAGGAGTTTCAGGCCTGACCCAACGTATCGTGGTACACGACAATGGGCCTTGGTGCACTATTGGTTACGACACACCCAGGGGATATGCTTAGTATATTCACATCTTCTTTTTAAATTGATTTGAAGGATTTTAATATCAGATGAGAACAAATAACCTTGGTTAATCCTATGGTGTTTGATATTGAAAATGAGGTGTTATGATATTCTCTAAATGATTTTATGACCCACACTATTCTATATTGAGTTAGTCAATGGCTTGATTCCAAGGAACGCATAGTACCATTGAACATGATGTACAAGGTGGGCACGGGGGGGGGGGGGGATGAGAAACGAAATGGAATATTGATAGGTGTAAAATTTATTTTTTTCCTGAAGAATCATTTTTTCCAAAAATATGATCAACAACATATATATTAACCTACTCTAAGACTCAACAAATAAGAGAAAGGCGGTGAATGGTAAGATCTCATGTAGTGAAAACAATAGAGAAAATAAATCTCAATTTCCATCATGCAGTAAATAAGGAGGGAGACACCTAGAAACATGTCTTAATGGAACAAAGATATTATTTATGTGTGGGAAAGAAGCACATGATGTAAATAATTGTTGAGGAAAAATGAAGATTATTATGGAAGAAAATAAAAATGATCATAGGAATCAAAATACTGTCATTTTCCATAAATATAAGGGACCATGTAATTACCTGAGTAAATTACCTAATCTATAGAATATCCTCTAATTCATGGAATAACCTATGTTGAAATAAATAGATTTTGAAATGTTTAAAAGTATGGGATTACTTTTTATGACTATTCTCTTGTTTATGTAACCATGTAGTTGTTAGGAGAAAATGAAAATTGAGGAATAATTATCTTTTATTTTTTTGTTTATAGTTATTTAGAACCATTTGGGTTTATATGATCCTTGAATTTGAGGAAATTACAGTTTGTTTATTTGTGGGATGAATAATCTGAGGAATGAGATTACATTTATGGTTAAATCATGTTATAGTTATTTTGAGGAATTTATCTCATTTTGGGAAGGTTATAAAATTTACATATTTAAAAAATAAGACACACAGACCGTGTGACAACCCATCACGTCAGACAAAGATATGGTAATTGAACCCACAACTAGAGTGATATTGGGATTTATCTCTTACTATAGGACTAAGTGATGTCCCTAATTGGTGTGACAAATTCTTGTTAGTTAAATAATTTTATTGATCAATAATAAATTTATTTAGGATCATCTGTCTTATCAAATGGATATCCTTAGTATAGAAAAATGATTTGGTGATTATGGGATAAATGTTATTTTGATATTTGTTCACTCTGTTGGAAACACCAAATGAATAAGGAAAATTTAATACATTGGGATTTCATTTTTGGATTAATGGTCGATTTTTATCTATGATTTCGTTGATGATTTATAGTGATTTTGGGTAATTTATTGAAATGATTAACCAATCATAGAGAATATTTGATTAGATTAATTAATTTTATGTATGTGACTTTAAGAGTAGTCGATGTTCTTTGGAGATAAAATTTAACATGGAAGACTACATACTAAAATTATTCTATGTTTTGGGTTTCAATATCAATTTGGATTATTTTGAAGGATTTTAAGGACAAATGATTTTTGAATGGTATTTATTGATCTTGGGGAATTGTTGGATAAATTTTAGAAATAAAGGTTATAATTTCATTTTCTAAATGATTATATTTTTTTGGTGATTATCTGATCTTGTTCTAACCATTTTGGTTTTGGATAATCTCTAAAGACAAGTAAAATATATCGTTTATCCTTTTTGTATTATTTGATTCTACAGAAGTGGATTATAGTGCTTTAGGTGTGACCAATTCATCTTGAATACCTATTGTTTGAAAAAAAAAGTTGGGTTAGTTGTTGAAATTTATTAATAGATGAAGATATACTTAATAAGTATGTATATCTCTTTATGTTCGTAGTCAATCTCATAAATAAATTCCACATAATTATGAAATGGAACATAAAACAAAAAACATTTTCCATTTACTATTCCTACTAGGATGCTAATGACTGGTTATCCCATCTGATGTTTGTGGTTTTCCTATTGTTAATTTCTGTGGATCATGTTTTCTATCACATTCCATCAGAATTTGACACTTAGTTTATCTTCCATATCCAAGTTTTCCTACATGGAATGATAGTATGGGTTATATCAGGTGACCTTTATGCATCTATTTCATTCTTATAAAATGATAGTTTTATTGACACTCTTTCCAATGTGGGACTTTTAATGATGTTTCCTAGCACAATTTTAAAATTTTGACTACGAAATTTCAAAAAGAATGGAAGAATGTAACACCCCAGGATTACATAGTAAGTTATTTTCATTAAATTAACTAAATAGCTGACGCTACCTGCGCCACTGAGTTCGAGTGTACCTTGACTAACCAAACTAGATATACAAACGAAATTATGAATAGTATTAACTGAATTTTGAGTTTTTTTATTTCCATATAATTTTATAGTTTATATTATTTGTTTCTTAGACATAATATAAGATCAAATTCAATTTTCCCTATTAAAGACTTATTATTCAAAAAATGCAATTTTACCACATTTTAATGGAAAAATCTTATTAAAACTACTATTTAAAACTTTTATATATTAAATTTAATGAAATTAAATTCTTTTTATGAATCGGGACACAAAAAATAATTTTGAATAATATTTTGGTACTTTTCTAATAACTTTCATATTTTGATGAATACTCGAAAATACTAAATTTTAATTCAAAAATATATTTTTAATAAAAATAATTTATAGCGATAAATTATTAATATGATTGATTTATAAGTATAATTATATTATAATTTTATAATTTAATACAATATAGGTCATTATAAGTAATTTCACATTTAAATTTGACATAAACACATGTCAATCTTTTGATAGTTATTGATTTTTAAAAACTGGCTTTTCAGTTTCAACAACAAGAATTAATTTTAAATTAATTAATTCATCTTATATGTTATTAATTTGGTAAAATAGTATTCTTTTTGGAATTAGGAATATGAAAATTTTCTTAGGTTGAATTTTTGTTATTTTTCTAAAAACATTACATTTTTATGAATAGTGAAAACACTGCGTTATAGTTTAAAACCGACATTTTATTTAAATAATTATTTATTTTATTTAACTTTATTTTAAGTCAAAATATATATATATATATAATACCTATATGAGTTCAATGTAATTCATTTGCGGTGATGGTTTGAATTTTGGAACTGGTGCGTGACGGTAGTTGGCGCGGTGACTTGGTTCTGTTTTACTATTGATTTTTTTATTTTGTAATCCCTGTTTGTGAGGGTGCCCAGTGACTTGGTTCTGATTTACTGTTTTGAATTTTGTAATGTCTGTTTGTGGGGGTGTGACATGATGTGAAGGACAGGTTTTGTAGGTTCCCACTTACCCTAAATGTGGTTTTTCAATAAAATAAACAAATTGATTGTGGTGTTATTATAATTACCCTAACACATGTCCTAATTCTATTGGATAACTGTAATTCGACCAAAAAAACATTAGTAATAATTTATGATACTATTTTTTCCACTTGGATTAGATTAGGAAATTTATTATTATATTATTTAAAGAAGTGTTAAAAGAGTTAAATTCTATGTTTAATAACAAAACCATTTTAAATATAGGTTAATACATTAGATAAATTCAACTATATATATTCGTTAGAAATATAAAAACATTTCCTAAAAAATGGTATTTTATTTATAATTTTTCAACATTAAATAGTTAAATTTATTTATGACACAATGATAATGTAATTATTACCTTTTTAATGAAGGATTAATGAATTTATATTATAAATATCCAAATATATATAATTGGAGACTAATGATGAATTAAAATAAATTTCTATGTTAATATGACATGTTAGGATTGAATAAATTATTTTTTTCGAAGTAATAATGTTTTTATGATTTTCACAAAAACCAAATACTACATAATTTCAAAATTAACATAAATGTGTGTAGAATACAAACACCAAATTATTGGTAGATACAATATTCATAAAAATCAGAGTTTCATAAAAATGGCTAAAATAATATTATATATTTCATTAATGAACCACTTTATGTTCTCTTGGAAGTTTAATGTATGTTTATTAACCATATAGTGTAAGAATACAAGAAGTCCTGGTAAAAGTATATCTATTTAAAAAATAGTTAAATCTAAATGATATGGATAAAATGGTAACCTAAAACATACCTAAAACCAATTGGTTAAGAGGTTTTCACCCATTCCAACATTAGTTTCAAAATAAATCATTTTAAATCCATTATGAAACGCAAAAAAAAAATTAATATAAAATAATATTTCAAGGTTTCCCTAAAGTGAATCTCACCTCTCTTATAAAAGGGAACTTTCCATTCTCTTAATTTCTCACCTCCAAAGCCATTTGGATCAGCCACACCCAACCCAAATATCCTCCTAACGTCCCTTAGATCAACCTAGAGTCCTTATATTGATCATAAATAAATCTTATGGAGCCATTTTGATCAACTAAAAAAAACACCCGAGGAATTGGTAATAATTTCACCACCCTCTATTAAGAACTTTTATTCTTCCACTTCCACTTTCATTTTTGTTTCCATACCAAATTAATAACTACAGTACATTCTACAAACTATAATGTTACTATAAATATGGTACAACCATATTCGTTATTCAATCAATCCTATCAATGACAAATTCATCATACGTGTGTACGTACGGCTTATCGTCTCCACATTATGATGTAATATGTTATTCAAACACATTGTTATTTGAATGGGTATAAAAATGAGTATAACTGATGTAAATAATATATATTACATGATAATAATTCTTCATATATGATATAACATCTAATTAAAAATAATTTCACCATCAATATAATGATATTGTCGCTAATGCGTACGTACGGATTGCAGTCTCCACAAACGCAATGATATTCATTCCCCATCGTAATCATTTTAGAATAATTTTTATTTTATGATTAAAAATAATGTTTAGGAAAAAATATAATTCTGTATAAAACTAAAATAAATCATATCCATAAAAAATAGGAGTTAAATAACCAATCATATAAAGTAAAAGAATCAGTTAAAACCCAAAACGATGATACGACTAAAATGTTATTAACAAAAAGATATTAGAAGATCATATATAATATCATATTTATGTATTTGGTTATTTTATAATTTAATAAATATTATTTCAACATTATACAGGAATTTATCATACCCTATACGGAGGAAAAGTATAAGGTAAGGGGTTTCATATCTCACTTTTAATTCTGTGATATTTCCATTATTCGCAACTAATTTATTGAATGTGGGGTATTGTGTACTGCCATTTGATATATATTATAAATATTATCATTATATTCATGGTATTATTTGATTCAGTTGGTGGTTATTAAATATTGGTCCTAAGACCCAATTGATTACAACGTTGTAAGTGGTTTTTATATCACTTTTATTCACGTGATATTAATGCTATATTGACCAATATTACCTTTTTTTTCATGTATGTACTGCACATGATTGTATTTTTTGTGTAATATAAATTAATTTATGTGTATTTACATCTTAATTGGATGATCCTTATTTCATGGGGTGTTTGATTCATATGTCACCAAACTGGTATGAGAATTTGAAATTTCAATTTCCACTCATTCGGTATTACGAAAACATCATTGATCACTCTACTCCATGATTATGTGTGAAATCACTATTCATTTACTTATTTAGTAATTTCCACTCCACTTTGTGTGGATATAATTCTTATACAAATAATCTCTCCATTTATAAATTCTCAAGTCAACGATATAATCTTGATAAGTGTAATTTTAACTCAATTTCTATTCATGGAGTTAAAAAACCAAGTCATTGGTGTTGTTTTTAATGAAATATATGTGAATGTACTCTGATTGATATAGAAATAATATCCAATCATATTCATTTTATTTATATTTTTTCACACATAATAATGTCATCGATTTATCCTTAACCTAAGGATAAGGTCTTTATAATGGAATTCATCTCAACTTACATTCCATTGAGACTTCTTTGTTGTAATGTGCCAATTCTCTCTTATTAGGGGTATATACTATACATTGACATAGTATATCATGAATACCATTATTCTCATGATATTATAATGTTTTTATTATCTCAATTATTTTTATTCAAGCATCTCTAATTTGGATAAAAACTCAAACTAAAATATAATTTTAAATGATTAAAAAATTTATTCTTCTAAATCATTCTCATTAAATTCCATGTTTTAAAAATAGTTTTAAGGTTTTTTTTATATTGAAATTAAGGATTTAAAATTGAAATTCTTTATAAATATTTCTTTGTAGTATGGGACACTTTGATTTAAAAATCTATTTTAAACTGATTCTTGAAAATATTGAGACTTTTTAAATGATTTTATAAAAATGATATTTCACTCAATGATTTTTACTGATCATTTTCAACTATGTCAACATACATAATGAGATATTATTCTTGGTTGCGGTTGATTTATTATGATTCAAATCATCCATAATGTATTAAAGGTTTTTGATATGTTTGACCGTGGATGGGTTATTTTTATAACATTCATGGTTTATGGATAATGTATGGAAATTTAGTATGAAATGATTAAAACAAATGTTTGTGTTATGTTTATACCTTTTCAGATGAGAAAAGAATCGGAATTATTATGTGATGGGTGGTCCCTCTAGATCTCCTCGATGAAGTGGTAGGTCTTATGAGACAAACAAGTGTCTTGGTACTAGTCCGTGATAGAATCTTATTTTTAGTATTGGAACAAGGTCTTGACTACATGGTTATGAAGTCTGGCATTACGCATTTCATCATTATAAAAGTGGCTTTTGATAATGCATGTGATTATTCGACTAGTAAAATATCAATGTGATTATGTAAATGGAATTATTTTATTATATCTCTTCCATATTATACTGATGTTTAAGTTAAAAAGACTTTTGTCTTAGTCTTATACATTTCCATTAAATATTTATGCTTATTTATAAAAGGTTCCTTTATATTGTTATCCTTACTGAACATTGAATCTCACCCCATTCTATGTTTAATTTTTTCAAGGATGTGAAGAAGTATTTTATGGTTGACCTTAAAGTATATGATAATGATATAAGTTTTTTCAAAAGGGGAAAAATATTTTTGATGTTTTTTATTTCATGATGTAATGAAAAACATATAAATTTAAATAGTACTTCCAAGTCTATTAAACTGATAGGTCTTTTTGGACATGATTCCATTTATCATACTTATTTTATGTAATAATGCACCGAATCTGGGTAACTAAGGTCAGGGTGTTACATAACTTCCCAATATGATCCACATTCTATAAGGGACCAATATACCTAGGGCTGATCTTTCCCTTCTTTCTAGACCTCACTATTGTCTTCAAGGGAGATATTTGTAAGATCCTCTTATCACCCACTTCAAGGTAAAAGTATTTCCTACAACTGTTTGCATAACATTTTTGTCAAATCAGAGACTCTTTTATGTTTTTAATTTAACTTACCATTTATACCATTTCATAAACAAGATCATGTCCTAATAACATTATTTCCCTATAATCATCCCAATAAGTTGGAGTTCTATAATTCTTCCCATTGATGGATTCATAAGGAGGCATATAAATACTAGATTGAAAGCTATTATTATATATAAATCACACCAAAGGTAGTTTTTATCCTAAAAATCATTGAAATCCAAATATCAAGATCTCATAATGTCTTCTAGAATTTTAAGTGTCCTCTCAAACTGACCATTTATTTATAAATTATAAGAAGTGTTGAGACATAAATATTTAAATATAGCATGTTGAAGACTTTTATATAACATCAAGGTTAGCACCAGATCCCGATCAGATATAATAGAAAGTGGTACTACATGAAATATTACCACTTCTTTTACATATATCCTGGAAAGCTGATCAATATAGAAATCCACTCTAATAGTAATGAAGTGTTCCATCATTTTAAGTGGATCGACTTTAACTCAAAAATAATTATTTCCTTTGGATGTTTTGGGAATTCTGATGGCAAAGTCCAATGGGATATTTTTCGATGTCTGTTTTGGAAAGGGAAATGGTTGTAACATCCCCTTATACTTCTATCACTATACCTTAATTTACTATAAAGAAATGCACTGAGAGTCATATTCGGTGACATCCCTTTTCATGTCATCCCACCAGAAGTACTCTTTCAAGACCTCATACATCTTTGTACTTCTTCAGTAAATAAAAAATTTAGTAATATGAGCCTCATCGAATAAATAATTGTTTAAATCTTTAATGGGATAAATACAAAATAGGTTTAGGAACTATATTATTTCATTAAAGTCAATGTTGAAATTAGTAACATTTTTCACCTTATTTTGTACCACTACATCTTCGTTAATCACCTCTTCTATCTTCACTTCTATTGATGGTTAAACATTCATTTGAGAAATATAAAATTTCTTGCCTTCCATTAAAATTTCAAGATCCATCATTTGGAAATCTCTAAATATTGGATCTTTTGAGTTGCCCAACATAGATAACCTAGCATGATCTTTTCCACTCAAAGCATCTGACACCTTGTTCCTTTTCCTAGGGTGATAATGTATTGATATGTCATAATCATTAACCAATTCAAACCACATTATTTGCATCATATTCAGATTCATTTGATTGAAAATAAACATTAAATAGTTATGAGCAGTATAATTATAACCCCATTCACTTGTAAGGATAATGCCTCCAATTCATTATTGTAGTGATTACCGCAACAAAATCTGAATCATGACTTTGTTATGTTTTATCATGGATTTTTAAATCTCGTATGTAATAATCTATCATCATAGAATTTTTCATAAGAACACATCCAACCTCCTACATGGATGTATCACTGTAGATTACAAGCCTTTCTAAACATCAATAAAGTGTGATGTCATGCGCACTTACTATCCATTTTTTTAACAATTTGAAATTCTCATCACATTTGTTTGTCCAAATAAACTTGACATCATTATGAGTAAAATTTTTGAGTGGATTAGATAATCCTGAATAATATTTCACAAAATGTCGATAATATCCATAAAAACCAATAAAACATCGGATCAAAGTTATTTTTTTTGTTCTCAAACGTATTTTTTTAACCTCAGTTTTTCAGGATACATAGATATCCTCTCTCTTGAGATTATGTGACTAAAAAATAAAACATTCTAAATCCAAAATTCACAATTGGTAAATTTCTCATAATGCTTATCCTTTCTCAGGGTCTTAAGTACAATTATTAAGTGATCTTCATTTTCTTCCTTTCTCTTTGAATATACAATAATATAATCTTTAAAGAATACCACAAACTGGTCAAGATAGTCTCCAAATACACTATTCATTTTATCCATGATGATTGAATGGGAATTAGTAAATATAAAAGGAATCACTATAAATTCATAGTGTCTATAAAATATACATAATTTATTATTTGGTATATCTAACTTTTGTACCCTTAAATTATGATATCATTAATGAAGATCAATCCGAGAAAATTATTGAGTACCATGAATTTGGAAAAATTACTCATCAATGCAGGGAAAATGATATTTTTTATGGATGGTAATCTTGTTATGTTCTTGATAATCAATTTGGTGTTTCATTGATCCATATTTTTTCCTTAAATAATATTATAGGTTCTCCCAAAGGTGATGCACTAGGGTGAATTAAATAATTATCACAATTCTCTGGGAGTTTCTTCTTCAATTCATAAAACTCAATTAGGTCCATTTTATAATTTATATTTGTATATATCAAAGAACTTTGTTTAAGTTTTATTGAAAAATATACTACACTATTTGGTAGAAGACCTTGATATTATTATAGAAAGACTTCATAAATATCCCCAAAAATTGGATTATTATAAATCATGAGATTCACCCCAGCCATTTGAGATAAATAACATTCATTTATTGGAATCATGACCCATAGGATGGGAGAAATTACTACTGTATGTTTACATCCATCCTTACATTGACAGATGATCATATATTTATCTATAATATGAAATGTAACATCCCTTTCATGGAAATTTATATGATCTCTATAGAGAGAAAAAAAATCCATGCCAAGAATAACATCAAGTTCCACTATAGGTAGGATCACAAGATTTTCATGAATTTCTTTCCCAAAAATATCAACAAGAGAAGAATTATAAACTTTTCATGCGACTATAGTGCCATTAGTAGTGGTCACAAATAAATCAAAATCTATTTTTTGAGGTAATACAGTTACACTATTAGAAAAGTCTTCATATATAAAATAGTGGTTGGATACAGAATCATATAAAACATTTTATATATTATATTTTATGGTATGTGTACATTAAACCACTTCTTTATCGCACTCCACAATGCAGATAATGATTGCATGCGAATTTCTTTTATCTTTGGCCTTAAGAGTTTTTTGATGTCGATCAGGATAAATTACCCTTGTATTTGGGCATTTATTGGCATAATAACCCATTTAATTTAACATGTAACATTGAAGTGTATGAGTTACATTCTTTGTATCCTTTTTTTTGTTCACATCATTAGACATTTATTTCCCTTCATGTCGTAATTCAACTTCCAAATGAACTTCTTTTCAACCCATAAAAAATTTAGTAGTACGTTTTTGAGAATTCCATCAATGTTTCTATACAAAAATTAAGAATAAAGGAAAGTTCATCCTCTTTTCTCTGTGGACTTTATATTTTCCATTGAATTTAATTTTTATCTTGGAAAAAACCCATGTGACTGATGGGTTACTCCAATATCGATCTCAATAATGAGAGAACATAAATCAATTTCCTCAGAGCTTTTATAGTCCCTTATGGATAATTCCCTTTGGAGATTGGATTTTAATCCCCTAATTAATCAATGAATTTTACTCTCAAGTTGTATAATAATTCATGAAGCATTCCTTGTAAGTCTTGTAAAATATCTCTCATAGTTACCAGCAAATTCATTATCATTTTTATTACGTTCAAAGAACTCCATTGACATAATTTTTTGAATAATACGAGTATCGTACTTATTAAAACAATATGTGCAATAACTCATCCCATTATATGGATTCAATTTCATCTTTTCTCCTCATATTCTTGATATGAATCCACCTTTGATCAGCTTTTCCTTACAAACGATAAACTGTTAAGATGATATTATCATGTTTAGAACATTAGAGAACTAAAAATATCTTTTTAGAGGTACTAATCTATTTTTCATACACTAATGGATTGAAAGACTCGATGAATGAAGTTTTATACTACCTCATGAAGGATTTAGCAGAATGTTACTCCATTTTTTACAAATTTTGAATTCTGGCCTGATTCATAGCTTGAGAAATTTGTCTGAACATGGCTACAAGATTTTTCATTATAGCTACAATAACATTTGGTTTCATATGGGGACATTCATTTCATTTCATGTCTCATTCACCATTAATGCGGTTCCTTATGGGTTCATCCATTGAATAAAACCAAGAAGCATTATGTGAGAAACACTAGTCATAACTGGAAAAACACATAATCAAGAATAAAATTTCATTTCAATAAATGTTGGGTTTTTACCAAGAATATTCATCAAAACATCTAAAACACATGGATAGGATTTTATACTATACTTATACATATCCTCAGGGTTCGAACTAAGGTTATCTCAATCAATTTTACAAAGGAATACATTTCATTTTCTTTGATCCCAATATAAATATTCCATTATTTACATATAGATTTTACATCACAAATTATAAATTGTTGTTACATAACAAAACAAAACCACTCTCAGACCGTATAGGTTTAGTTTCTTTAAAAACATAGAATCAAAAACATTTTGTTCAGAAAACATCCACATTTCCTCCTTCATAATTTGTTATAAATAGACTCCTTTAATCAATATTATGTATATTACTCTTCTGCATGACCTGGGAAAAAGAAAAGTATGAAAGGGAGAGATCCAGTGCTCATTAACAATTTAAAAGCAATATATAATTAATATCATTAACATAAAAACATAATATTTTAAAATATTATCCTTCGTATAGATGATTACAATATCATGAAATGTGATAAACCATAAAAATGAAATGTAATCACAATAGTCATAGAATACGACATGAAATTTCTTTCCGTACACACATAAGAATATAATATCAATTCATATTATTCATGTCTCATTGACGATACCATCATAGAAAAAATATTCCATTACTGAACTAAGTTCACTCGTCGTTATAAACCTGTATTACAGAACAATATTTACTTGTAGTTCGAGTAATGTGTATGTCAATATATATAAATAATAACCCATTGCGTTAATTTGATATATAGGTAACACCCATATCTGAAAGAAAGCTTTACTATGAGTGCAACAAAGACATAAAAACAATCATCATAGCATAGACCATGAAATAAAATGGGTTCCTTAAACATCATTCTATCATAATTGATATAATACAAATTGATTTCTAAGATAAAAATCCACCATAAAACCACCAAATCATAGTAATAATAAGAATAGAAAGATAAAAATATTTAAATAGTTTTTTCTTATATGGAAAATAATATTTAGAAAACACATGAAATAAACTCCTTATGAACATATACCTTTTTCTTAATAAATGCTTTCTTTTCTCACAATGAAACACAATTTTATAAGAAATAATTTTATGTGGGAATAACATTCAAAAACATAAAGGAGAACCATCAAGTAATTAAGGCATTATGAACCGTGAATATTTATCCATGGAATATATGTTAAAAATATTATTCTCGTACTTTTTTGCGAAAAGTCAAAAAGTACCATGTATAAAAAATGGAAAAAGATTCCATTTATACAATTTTGTAAAAATTTACCACTGGTTAAAATTGAATTTTAACAACTATAGAGGGATATACAAAATATTTTGAAATGTGTATTTAGGAATCATATTTGTTGATGATATATATACCCATGTAAATACTTATGAATAAACAATCTCTCAAAAAATGGGATATGAAAAGTTATCCTTTACATTTAGAACGATATACTTTGTATGAATCTAAAACTCTTGTATATTGTGTTAAATAATTTTAATGATTTATTACAAAATCAGAGTAATTTTTATGATAACATTTTTTATCATATTTTTCTCTGTCTATTAATAACATTTCATTGTTTCTCGTTATTCAGGAATTAACTACATTATGATATTATTCATGTTTTGTTGGATATGTTCTTATTCCTCTTTTTAGATTATAGTTATATCCATTAAATAATGGTGTTAGTATAATGTATAACATATTTATTAATTAAATTCATTTATATAATCACACATTAATGAAAATTATGTAGAACTAATCACCTCGCACTGTGGAGAGGGTAAATCCTGCGTACGCACGAGTGATGATATCATTACCATAATTTTTGAGTGGTATTAAAATGAATGGGATATGGTATCTCCAAATGAAAATAATTTAATATAATAATATGTATAATTATTAATTCCATCATTATACTCATCCATTTAAGGTGGTGGTGAGAAATGGATTACACCATAGTGTGGAGATAGTAATCTATATGAACACACGCTTGGTGATTTTATATTTCATAAGATGCGTGGTAGGTGGAATATAGTTGTTTAATGATTATAATAATGTATAAGTATATGATTGATACATATGTTTTAGACTATAATGAATCATCTAATGGATATGATGTAGAAGATGAAATATGATTGAAATAATTGGTAAATTATAATACCTATTCTTCATTGTGCCTCCTAGAAATATCTTCTTATATCCCTAGATATGGCCTTTGATGATGACTTGAACCTCTAAAATGAAAATAAAGAAGTTAAGATGGAAAAGGGTAGGGTATGTTCGAGTTTGAAGGCTCACATTTAAGTTAATAGGTGATGAAGGAGGTTCCCTTTTTTAATTTTGGTGAGGAGAACTTTTTGAAACTACATAAATAACAATTTATAATAAATTTGAACCCTACGCAATAATATCCAAAATTACACAATTTATAAGATGATATGAGATAGGGTTGTAATATCCTTAACAAATAAATTTTTGATAATTGATTTTTTAATTTAAACCATATATTTTTAATTGATATATAGATATTCTATTTAATTTTAATTGTGGTAAAAACATCCTATATATTTAATAGGATAAATATTTTATTATATGGTGCTAATTTACAATAAATCGATATTTAATTACATTTAAATATTTTAATTATATTATTTTCATTTTTAAAATTTTCTAGGATTTTTAAATAATTTAATAAATTTTTATTTTTATAATACAACAATAGTGTCAATTTTGTCACAATTCTTTTATTTGACATTTAAAAAAGTCCACACATGAGATAAATTCGACGAAAATATATTATGTAAAATGATAACTTGTCATACTCACCTTGAAAATTTGTAGATCACATTAATTAGTTCATATGAAATGTATATAAATTTTTTTTTACATATTATTTGATATTTCTACAAATAAAATAATTTTCAGATCACTATTGTTTCATTATTACAGTTAATTATTTAATCTCTAAAAATGAAAAATAAATCTCTATATTGTATGTAATTCATTCATATATCAAGAGACTATATATAGTCTATATTATATTTTACTTATCTATATATTAAAATTAATAAACTTATATAAAATGATATTGTAATATTTTGTCACATTCCTTAGTTTTTATTACAATCATGTCATATTCATAGGTAAGTGGCCATTGTGTGATTAAATTTCTAACAATAGATGATAAGGGTCATATTTGGTCATACTATACGATTTTTAAGAATGTTAAGTAGATTTTATATTATATTTTTAACCTTAATTACCTGATTTACCATTAACCATGGTAATAATAATAAATACAAAAGTTACAATTCATAGTTCCAAAATATAAAAGAAACCTATTAAAATTATTTGGAATTACCAATACGAAATTAGAAATCCATTTTTAAAAAATTCAAAACACACAAGTTTATGTAATTTATTTAAATGGATAACATTTTTGAAAAGAGAAAACAAGTTTTAAAGGTTATAATATGGAAAAAGATTGAAATGTGTTCACATTTGAATTCAATAGAAAAATAAGGATAATTAAATAAATAAAATTGAATGATAAAAATATATTTTAGTTAAACTTTAAAACTATTCAATATTATTATTTAACTATAAAATGTTTCTCGATGAAGAATGTTGTTTTTAATCAACATTTCACATATTTTTACTATTCAAAAAAACATGAAAGTTATATTACAAATATCAAAAAATATCCAAAGTAAATTTTTATACTCCACAACAGAATTCTAAGTTTTATTTTTTAATATTAAAATTATTTTGTGATAAAATAATAATTTAATATGGTTTGTCCATTCAAAGAAGTAAAATTAACCTTTTAAAAAATAGGTTTTTATATATCAAATTGAATTGAATTTATACCATATAACAAAATTTTCCATCAAAAGAATATAAAAAATATTTCATTATGATTATAACATATATATATCATATTAATTTCATTAACAAAAGGAATTCACTCAAAAGACAAATTTCTAATTAAATTATTTTTTATTAATAATTTATAGCCGATGAATTCATAATGAATTTTCATAAGTTAGTTATAATTATTCCCTCAAACATAACGACCATCATATAATGATAATTTTATAATAAGGTCATCTAGAGGTTCTTTAAAATCCATTATTCTGTGAAGAGGCATGCTATTAAGGAATAAAAATTATTTAAAGAAAAATATTTCATAAAACATCTAGGTGTTTGAAAAACATTATAATTTTTTTCTGTTTTTCATCATTAAAATTTTTTCTTTCTTCTGGTATAATTTAGGTTGTAAATAAAGAATACCAGTTCACTATGACTATTTCAATGGAATTTATTATAAAATGAATTTATGTAAATAAATGAAATGTGAAATTTTTAGCCCAAAAGGTAAGTTTCATGTTTTTAAAAAAAATTATTATCCTTAATAATATCAACTTTATTTAAAAGTTTATAATATATATATAATTCATGAAATATATAGTGTAGAATAAAATTAATTTTCTAATGATTGGAACCAAACACCTCATAAGTGAGTGATAAAAATGGGAGTCCAGGGAATTACCATAATCCAACTACATCCTAGTAGTTTCTAAAATATATTTATTGTTATAACTTATGAATAATTAAACAGTATGTGTGATTTATAATTACATGTTTCTATAACGTCACATATCACACTTATGAAATTAATTTTTTTTTATATTCATCCCATGACATTAGAAATCTAATTGTTAGATTCGACATTAATTTATGCATGATCGCTTTTTAATGTTATTATGGATCATGTGATAAAATTTTACATTGTACTAGACTTTGTACTTATAGACATATAGGAAGATAAGAAAACCATTATTCTTATATGATTATACTTTATAATTAGATCACCTCTAATTGAGGTAAAATATTAGGATATGTTTTTCTTTAATAGTAGATTTGTTATAATGTTCATTGTTAAATAGTGATTTATGTTATAAGTGGTGATGACTTGGAACAAAAATATCTTTTAAATTTTGAATGTTATTATAATAGATTAAATTTATAGGTTTATGACATATAATGTTATGAAAAACATGAAGAATATAATAATAAATTACGGTAAAAATATTATAAATTACGTATAATGGATTAATGAATTTAAAAATTAATTTCAAGTTGGACCATAAATTTTTTTATTATATGTTATATCTTTTAAATTTTATAGGGACAAATAAGAACTAGTGGATATATTTAATGGGGGTATAAAATCAATTTTACATTGGAATAATGAATGTCAGAATTAGAGAGGAGAAAATTATAATCCCAGGTATAGATGATACAATTATAAAGGTTCCATAATCTAGTCCTAGTGAATCCATATCTATCATTCATAATATTCATAAGAGTTAATGTTTTTCCGATGTTTATATAATATCACTTTGAGGATAATAATTGTGTTTTTATGTTATAGAATTATCTATATTTAAGTTTCTATAATATTACCTAACCATTTAGAGTGAGAAATGATTAATGGAATCCACATTCATCTATTTTTATTTTTCCCTTCCAAATGGATGAAACAAGGAAATCCATAATATAAAAATTGATGAGTCATTGCACGATTCAAATGGTGAAATTTATATTCACACAATAAATAGTTTTAGACTATATTTTGTATAATATAACATTTTATTAAAAATTGTTTAACTAAAAAAAATAATAATTTATTAATTTTTTATTTCTCAATTTTTTTATTACCCCCATAAATTTCTACTTATAATTTAAAATATATTATAACGACCCATACTTTACATACATTGTTAAAACTTCAAAATTGAAGCACACTTATTACAACGTATGACATGTAACACCCCGACCCCAGCTACCCAGAGTCGGTGCATTACTTCGTAACATTGGCATGATCACAAGAAAGATCAAATCACGAATGACCGATTGGTTTAGTAGCCTTGGAAACACTAGATATATTCATAAAGTTTTACATTACATTTCAAAGTGAAAAACTACTACAACAACAAAGTCTTCATATCCACACTATTAACCCCTCATAATATCCCTGCAAGTCAATCATAATTTACTTCTTCACTTCCTGGGAAAAATAAAACATAGAAAAGGGGTGAGCTCAAATGCCCAGTAAGGATAACAATATAGCGGAAACTTTCATAAATAAGAATAAACTTTTAAGGCAATGTATAACTAAAACAAAATCCTTTCAAACATGAACTTTCAACATGGTATGGCATAAATAAAATGAAATAATTCCATTTACTTACTCACATGGATATTCTACTAATCGAATAATCACATGCAAAAATCAATAACCACTTTCATAATGTTGGAATGCATAATGCCAGACTATCATAACCACATAGCCAAGGCCTCGTGCCAAGACTACAAATAAGATTTTGTCAAGGCCTTGTGCCAAGACACTAGTTTGACTCATGAGACCTACCGATGCATCGAGGAGCTATAGCGGGCTCCACCCGTCACTTATTAAGTCCAATGCATTCCCATATGAAAAGGTTTAAACATAACATAAACATTCGTATTAAAACTAGCATACGAAATGTCAATAATTTCACCATAAACTATGAATGGTATAAAAATAGCACATCCATAGTCAAACATATCACAAAACCTTCAATACAATATAGAAGTTTTGTATCATAATAAATCAACTTCAAATAATCTTAAAATCCATCAATGGATGTTGACGTAGATGAAATCAAAATTATTTTTTAAAGAAATATCTCCTTTTATTTTGAAATCATTTAAGATCCATATAAAATAAAACATTTTCTTTGAAAATATTCTTATAAGCTTGTAAGGAAAGCTTTGAAGATTTTATAACGGCGTAAAATAACCGCACCCGCCGTATAAGTTAAAAAAAACATTCTTACCTCAATTCTGTCGAAAAGGTTAAAAAGGACCTTATTTTGAAAACGACGGAAAGATTCCTTTATAAACCTCTTATAAAAAGTCAAACAAGGGTATAAATGACTTTAACCCATATTCTTGTAAATATTAAAAATGTTTTGAAATACATTTTTAAGAAACATGGATGTGGATGATAAAGATATCCTAGTAGATTATTACGTATAAACAACCTCGGATAATGAAGAGATTGTGAAATAACCCTTACCTTGTACTTTTCCTTTGTTGGGGTCGGTTAACCTCCTGTATAATGGTGAAATAATTGTTATTTAATTATAAAAGAATCATATACATTAATATGATATCATATATGATCTTTTAACATTGCTTTATTAATAATATCTTAGTATTATCTTCGTTTCAGGTGATAATTGATTCGTTCTTCTTAAATGTTTGGTTACGTAAGACATGTTTGTAATGGATAGATTAAATCTTATTAATAATCAGAATGATATTAACATTATTTTTAACCCTAAAATGAGAATAAGACTTGAATGGATACGATGGAGGATGGATCTCACCGCGTTCGTGGAGACGGTAGTCCGTACGTACGCACGAACGCTACTTCCATTTTTTATTTTAAAAGAATTGAATCCAAATTGTACATAGGTATATTACTATTCCAGTATAATATAAGATTTTATATATGTTACTTAAGTTCATTAACACCATCCTTTATACGTTCCATGTGTGGTATGAACGAGTCATATCATTTTAAGGGGGCGGTAGTCCGCACTTCCTCAAATGAAATTATCGTATGTATATACAACATGAAACGAATAATGGTATGAAATAAAATGGAATTACAGAAGCTTATATATAAAATATATATCATTAATATCATATTTAATTACAGTGCCATCATAATGGCCACCATGATAGGCGGTAAGATGTATTTGAACAATCATCGTTTCGTGAGGCGTTAGTTTGCCATCCACAGAAACATTATGTTCATCATCCATTAGATGGAGTTGTGTGTATGTGTAGTTTGAATCCTTCTTATAACAACATCCTAGTATATTGATGATACTGGTGTTTTTACAAAAGAAAGGAAATAAAAAGAGTTTGGGGGTTGGAGAAGCAAAATAAAGGAAAATAATTTAAGAGAAATCGTTACCTTTAATTTAGGTAACTCACTTTGGTGGGAACCAAAGGACTTGTTTAAATGCTTTCTGCCTAAGGGGAAACTTCAAGGAGGAGGAGAGGGATGTGGGGAGCTTAGTTGGGCAGAGTTTGGACGAGCCAAGTGTCTTTAGAGGTGTGAGGAATGAGTAGAAGTGGTCTCCTTTTATAAGGGAGAAGAGGGGCTCTTTAGGAAAGAGTGAAAGTATTACTTTATAATATAATTATATTCGGTTTATAATGGTCCAAAAATCATTGAGGTCGAAGATAAGATGACTAATATTCTAAATAACATCAACCAATAAGAATTGGACAGGTTTTAGATAATATTTTAATCATTATAATATTATTTATTTCAATGATTTATTAATGAGGTAAACATTGTATCATTATTGTGTCATTAATAATTTAACTTATATGATGTCTAAAAATTATAAATAAAATATCATTATGTAGGAAATCGTTTTATCTTTCTAATGAATATTTATAATCTAAAATCCAACATATATAACCCTATGTAACAATTGTTTTTCTAAAAGATATATGCTTGTGTCATTTTTGTATTCATTTTAACTTAATTAAAATAAAGTGTCATTATCACTTACAAGTGGATCCATGGGGTCCAAAAATAGACCCAAAGATTCCCATGGTCGACCATGTATCAACCAATAGGGTTAAGACACGTTTTAGGGTAATTTAGTATTATTATATTATTATTTTTTAACCCTTATTTACCTGATTTACCCTTAACCATGGTAAATAAAATATTTACCGCAGTAATTATTCAAAATGTCTAAAAATAAAAGTTACCTATTTAAACAATTTGAAAATCCTGATTCCAAATATGGAATCCATTTTCCTAAATTCAAAACACAGAAGTGGCAGAAATTAATTTAAAATTAATTCCCGCTGTCAAAACAAAAAGCGTGTTTTTAAGAGATAATAACTATCAAAAGATTAACACTCGTTTATGTTCGGTTTAATTGTAAAATTATGTCAAATGACCAACATTATATTAAATGGTTAAAATATATTCTAAATATACTTTAAAACCACTCAAATTCATAATTTATCACTATAAATTATTTTCATTAAAAAAGTTGTTTTTAATTAAAACTTAGTAATTTTCACTATTCATCAAAATATGAAAGTTATCCGAAATGTACCAAAATTTCACCTTAGGCTAAATTCGATATTCCGAATCCAAAAATGAAGTCCATTTTCAAATATAAAATATATATAATTTCAAAAAGTAGGTATTACTATTCATAACGGCTAGTTTGATTAGTTATGGTGTGTGTTAAAACTCAAGGTTGCGTACAACACACACTACTGTATTATTCAACGAGAGCGTACCGTGGAAGATTGGGATGTTTCATTTTAAATTTTTGATGTCCCCATTTAGTAAAAAATTTTAAAATATTGTATTTAAAAAGGGTTCACTATTAAAAGTTGATAAAAGTGCAATACTGAAAATGAATTTGTTCTTGCATTATATCTAAGAAACTCATAATATGGATTCTAAAATTATAAGGATTATATAAAGTTTAAAAATTTAGATAATACTATTCATAACCTCTTTTGAATGGCTTTTTTTTAAGTCATGGTGTGATTGAACTCGGTGTTGCGTGTAGTGCAAGTTATTGAATTATTTTTAAAAATAACACACTATGAAATCTTGGGGTGTTACATTCTCCCCTCCTTCAATAAATTGCGTCCTCGCAATTTGAAATTGTTCTTCGAAAATAAAAGGTTGAAAATAAAAAAAATATCTTTGTGGGAAAACCCACATCGGAAATTGGGTTACTAAAATTTATTCTTAATATGAGGAAAAGAGAAATGAAAGGATCACCACCAAATTATGATCTCTATTAGAAGAACATTGGTGGAAATTAGAGACATATAATTGGAGGAAAAACGTAAATATTTATAGGTAGTGATTGAGATCATCAATCACAAAAAAGTATAAAATTGAGGTCCTTAAACTCATCAATCTTTGATGATTTGAAGTACCATCGGTTCAACAAAATATAGGGTATTGGGATAACACATTTTTGATGTTTCAAAATATCTTAGTTGAAATCCCACATCGAAAAATGAATTAATGAGGCCTCTATTTAAAATAAAGAGTGGAAAGTATGAAGATTACCGAAAATAACACATACTAGGGTTCCATGTAGGAAAATATGGATATGGAAGAGAAATATAACCATCAATTATCTGATGGAGAGTGGTAGAGAACATGGCTATGAAAAGGCCAAAAATCCCAAAGCCATAAATTTGTGATGATTTAAGGTACTATCTAGGACAACATTTTTGTTCTAAGTTCCTTTTATTAATGTTGAGGAATTTATTTATGAGATTGGCTAAGATCATAAGGTGATATACTTACTTTATAATTAGAGTTTTATCCATTAATAAATTTCTACCACAAACTCATCTTTCACTCTAAAAGATAATAGAATGTAATTTTTTTTCTATTTATACTATTCGTACAGGGTTCCAAAATAAATGAATTTATATTTCATCTACCAGATCTTTTAAAAAAAACTACATTATTTAATCCAGGACATCTCGTGGGCCAGTGGTAGGTGATACACCCTTGTCGCCCTTCGGTTGCGGGTTCAAGTCTCGCAGCCTTGCCGGACGCGATAGGTTGCCGCCCGACCTCCGGGTTGTCCTTTTATGGAAATCCAAAATAATCCAAACTAGAACTATCCAAAATACTTCTTTCCAAACTCACAGTCCAACATTTATAAGGAAGGTAAACATAATGTAGATCCTTTTTACCCCGTAATAGCATTTGAATACCTTCATCATGTATTACCATATTCCTTATTGATTACATTCATGCTCCCTTATTCCATATAGAATGCTGGATATACTTCATTAATCCAAAAATGTTTTAAACCCCAACAATGATGGAATATACAAATCATTAATCAGTTCCAAGGTAGTCAAGAATATCCAATATAATTTATCCAAAAAATCACATATTATTCCAAAATCACTACCTCAGTATCAGAATTATATTATGATTTATCATTCTCTCAACCATATATTTTCCAAAAATTTATCCTGCTATTGAGTCACTTTTCTTTGTTCCACACAATCTCAAGTCCTTAATGAAATAGTACTGCAGTACAATCCTTATATACTCCATGATTATTGTAACAAGTACATTGTTGATACAACACTCAATTGACATAATCAACATAAGAACTCTAATCATCCCTCTTCATCTGTGGTAGTATCATAACATGATTATTATCCAATAACATCATTTGCGGCATAGTCTCATGACTGGGACATAGGTTCGCGTAGTGTCCAAACTCCTTGCAAATGAAGCATTGTACATTTGAAACCATTTTCTTACCCTTGCAGTCACGTACTTTGTGCCCTTTTCCTCCACACTTATAACAAACTCCCATTCCTTTCAGGCAAGTTCCAGGGTGTTTCTTTCCACAGTTACCACATATGGGAAAATTCTTCTTTTCCCTCTTACTTTTATCCATCTTTTTCTCTTCCATCCTTTTCTTCTCTTTCTTCCCTTCAAATCCATAGGACTCAATAAACTCTTTACTTATCTTATCAACACATGATATTATTTCTTCATATGATGATAATACATGGGAGATTATTTCTCTTATAAATTATAGCTTAAGACCATGAATGATATGATCCTTCCTTCTCTTTGAATCATGTGCATTTCTGGAGTTATCATTCCTTCTACTGGGCGCCATTTCTAAACAATGGCATAAACTAGATTAGTTTATGAGTCAAAATACATAATCCCATACTTATAAAACACTTAACATAAATTGAACTATTTATGGATATAATCCATAATCATAAAAATGTTTTCTTTGAGGAAGTATATACTCATAAACCCTTCATAATGGTTTGTAAAAAAATGATAATTATCCTAAGCATATCCCCCGGGAGTGTCGTAACCAAGAGTGCAGCAAGGCCCGTTGTCGTGCACCAGTTCCCGTTCGAGTCTAGCTCAAAGCGGTGTTTTCGGGTTTTACCCCTAGGTACATCTGTGCCAGAGCTGCCTCTACCTGCTCGTATCCAGACAGGGATGTATTGCTCGGAAAACTCACAAAATCTCTACAATACCAAAATTCTAGGAAGTTCTTCTACACTAATCCTCAAAGCTCATCTTAGGTCTACGTGCTCTAATCAACGTTTATCTAAATATAGCTTCCAAGGTTTGTACTAAACTTCCTCTGATACCAACTGTAACACCACGACCCCAGCTACCCAGAGTCGGTGCATTACTTCGTAACATTGGCATGATCACAAGAAAGATCAAATCTCGAAAGACCGATTGGTTTAGTAGCCTTGGAAACACTAGATATATTCATAAAGTTTTACATTACATTTCAAAGTGAAAAACTACTACAACAACAAAGTCTTCATATCCACACTATTAACCCCTCATAATATCCCTGCAAGTCAATCATAATTTACTTCTTCACTTCCTGGGAAAAATAAAACATAGAAAAGGGGTGAGCTCAAATGCCCAGTAAGGATAACAATATAGCGGAAACTTTCATAAATAAGAATAAACTTTTAAGGCAATGTATAACTAAAACAAAATCCTTTCAAACATGAACTTTCAACATGGTATGGCATAAATAAAATGAAATAATTCCATTTACTTACTCACATGGATATTCTACTAATCGAATAATCACATGCAAAAATCAATAACCACTTTCATAATGTTGGAATGCATAATGCCAGACTATCATAACCACATAGCCAAGGCCTCGTGCCAAGACTACAAATAAGATTTTGTCAAGGCCTTGTGCCAATACACAAGTTTGTCTCATGAGACCTACCGATGCATCGAGGAGCTATAGCGGGCTCCACCCGTCACTTATTAAGTCCAATGCATTCCCATATGAAAAGGTTTAAACATAACATAAACATTCGTATTAAAACTAGCATACGAAATGTCAATAATTTCACCATAAACTATGAATGGTATAAAAATAGCACATCCATAGTCAAACATATCACAAAACCTTCAATACAATATAGAAGTTTTGTATCATAATAAATCAACTTCAAATAATCTTAAAATCCATCAAAGGATGTTGACGTAGATGAAATCAAAAATATTTTTTAAAGAAATATCTCCTTTTATTTTGAAATCATTTAAGATCCATATAAAATAAAACATTTTCTTTGAAAATATTCTTATAAGCTTGTAAGGAAAGCTTTGAATATTTTATAACGGCGTAAAATAACCGCACCCGCCGTATAAGTTAAAAAAACATTCTTACCTCAATTCTGTCAAAAAGGTTAAAAAGGACCTTATTTTGAAAACGACGGAAAGATTCCTTTATAAACCTCTTATAAAAAGTCAAACAAGGGTATAAATGACTTTAACCCATATTCTTTTAAATAGTAAAAATGTTTTGAAATACATTTTTAAGAAACATGGATGTGGATGATAAAGATATCCCAGTAGATTATTACGTATAAACAACCTCGGATAATGAAGAGATTGTGAAATAACCCTTACCTTGTACTTTTCCTTTGTTGGGGTCGGTTAACCTCCTGTATAATGGTGAAATAATTGTTATTAAATTATACAAGAATCATATACATTAATATGATATCATATATGATCTTTTAACATTGCTTTATTAATAATATCTTAGTATTATCGTCGTTTCAGGTGATAATCGATTCGTTCTTCTTAAATGTTTGGTTACGTAAGACATGTTTGTAATGGATAGATTAAATCTTATTAATAATCAGAATGATATTAACATTATTTTTAACCCTAAAATGAGAATAATACTTGAATGGATACGATGGAGGATGGATCTCACCGCGTTCGTGGAGACGGTAGTCCGTACGTACGCACGAACGCTACTTCCATTTTTTATTTTAAAAGAAATGAATCCAAATTGTACATAGGTATATTACTATTCCAGTATAATATAATATTTTATATATGTTACTTATGTTCATTAACACCATCCTTTATATGTTCCATATGTGGTATGAACGAGTCATATCATTTTAAGGGGGCGGTAGTCCGCACTTCCTCAAATGAAATTATCGTATGTATATACAACATGAAACGAATAATGGTATGAAATAAAATGGAATTACAAAGCTTATATATAAAATATATATCATTAATATCATATTTAATTACAGTGCCATCATAATGGCCACCATGAGAGGCGGTAAGATGTATTTGAACAATCATCGTTTCGTGAGGCGTTAGTTTGCCATCCACAGAAACATTATGTTCATCATCCATTAGATGGAGTTGTGTGTATGTGTAGTTTGAATCCTTCTTATAACAACATCCTAATATATTGAGGATACTGGTGTTTTTACAAAAGAAAGGAAATAAAAAGAGTTTGGGGGTTGGAGAAGCAAAATAAAGGAAAATAATTTAAGAGAAATCGTTACCTTTAATTTAGGTAACTCACTTTGGTTGGAACCAAAGGACTTGTTTAAATGCTTTCTGCCTAAGGGGAAACTTCAAGGAGGAGGAGAGGGATGTGGGGAGCTTATTTGGGCAGAGTTTGGACGAGCCAAGTGTCTTGAGAGGTGTGAGGAATGAGTAGAAGTGGTCTCCTTTTATAAGGGAGAAGAGGGGCTCTTTAGGAAAGAGTGAAAGTATTACTTTATAATATAATTATATTCGGTTTATAATGGTCCAAAAATCATTGAGGTCGAAGATAAGATGACTAATATTCTAAATAACATCAACCAATAAGAATTGGACAGGTTTTAGATAATATTTTAATCATTATAATATTATTTATTTCAATGATTTATTAATGAGGTAAACATTGTATCATTATTGTGTCATTAATAATTTAACTTATTTGATGTCTAAAAATTATAAATAAAATATCATTATGTAGGAAATCGTTTTATCTTTCTAATGAATATTTATAATCTAAAATCCAACATATATAACCCTATGTAACAATTGTTTTTCTAAAAGATATATGCTTGTGTCATTTTTGTATTCATTTTAACTTAATTAAAATAAAGTGTCATTATCACTTACAAGTGGATCCATGGGGTCCAAAAATAGACCCAAAGATTCCCATGGTCGACCATGTATCAACCAATAGGGTTAAGACACGTTTTAGGGTAATTTAGTATTATTATATTATTATTTTTTAACCCTTATTTACCGGATTTACCCTTAACCATGGTAAATAAAATATTTACCGCAGTAATTATTCAAAATGTCTAAAAATAAAAGTTACCTATTTAAACAATTTGAACATCCTGATTCCAAATATGGAATCCATTTTCCTAAATTCAAAACACAGAAGTGGCAGAAATTAATTTAAAATTAATTCCCGCTGTCAAAACAAAAAGCGTGTTTTTAAGAGATAATAACTATCAAAAGATTAACACTCGTTTATGTTCGGTTTAATTGTAAAATTATGTCAAATGACCAACATTATATTAAATGGTAAAAATATATTCTAAATATACTTTAAAACCACTCAAATTCATAATTTATCACTATAAATTATTTTCATTAAAAAAGTTGTTTTTAATTAAAACTTAGTAATTTTCACTATTCATCAAAATATGAAAGTTATCCGAAATGTACCAAAATTTCACCTTAGGCTAAATTCGATATTCCGAATCCAAAAATGAAGTCCATTTTCAAATATAAAATATATATAATTTCAAAAAGTAGGTATTACTATTCATAACGGCTAGTTTGATTAGTTATGGTGTGTGTTAAAACTCAAGGTTGCGTACAACACACACTACTGTATTATTCAACGAGAGCGTACCGTGGAAGATTGGGATGTTTCATTTTAAATTTTTGATGTCCCCATTTAGTAAAAAATTTTAAAATATTGTATTTAAAAAGGGTTCACTATTAAAAGTTGATAAAAGTGCAATACTGAAAATGAATTTGTTCTTGCATTATATCTAAGAAACTCATAATATGGATTCTAAAATTATAAGGATTATATAAAGTTTAAAAATTTAGATAATACTATTCATAACCTCTTTTGAATGGCTTTTTTTTAAGTCATGGTGTGATTGAACTCGGTGTTGCGTGTAGTGCAAGTTATTGAATTATTTTGAAAAATAACACACTATGAAATCTTGGGGTGTTACATTCTCCCCTCCTTCAATAAATTGCGTCCTCGCAATTTGAAATTGTTCTTCGAAAATAAAAGGTTGAAAATAAAAAAAATATCTTTGTGGGAAAACCCACATCGGAAATTGGGTTACTAAAATTTATTCTTAATATGAGGAAAAGAGAAATGAAAGGATCACCACCAAATTATGATCTCTATTAGAAGAACATTGGTGGAAATTAGAGACATATAATTGGAGGAAAAACGTAAATATTTATAGGTAGTGATTGAGATCATCAATCACAAAAAAGTATAAAATTGAGGTCCTTAAACTCATCAATCTTTGATGATTTGAAGTACCATCGGTTCAACAAAATATAGGGTATTGGGATAACACATTTTTGATGTTTCAAAATATCTTAGTTGAAATCCCACATCGAAAAATGAATTAATGAGGCCTCTATTTAAAATAAAGAGTGGAAAGTATGAAGATTACCGAAAATAACACATACTAGGGTTCTATGTAGGAAAATATGGATATGGAAGAGAAATATAACCATCAATTATCTGATGGAGAGTGGTAGAGAACATGGCTATGAAAAGGCCAAAAATCCCAAAGCCATAAATTTGTGATGATTTAAGGTACTATCTAGGACAACATTTTTGTTCTAAGTTCCTTTTATTAATGTTGAGGAATTTATTTATGAGATTGGCTAAGATCATAAGGAGATATACTTACTTTATAATTAGAGTTTTATCCATTAATAAATTTCTACCACAAACTCATCTTTCACTCTAAAAGATAATAGAATGTAATTTTTTTTCTATTTATACTATTCGTACAGGGTTCCAAAATAAATGAATTTATATTTCATCTACCAGATCTTTTAAAAAAAACTACATTATTTAATCCAGGACATCTCGTGGGCCAGTGGTAGGTGATACACCCTTGTCGCCCTTCGGTTGCGGGTTCAAGTCTCGCAGCCTTGCCGGACGCGATAGGTTGCCGCCCGACCTCCGGGTTGTCCTTTTATGGAAATCCAAAATAATCCAAACTAGAACTATCCAAAATACTTCTTTCCAAACTCACAGTCCAACATTTATAAGGAAGGTAAACATAATGTAGATCCTTTTTACCCCGTAATAGCATTTGAATACCTTCATCATGTATTACCATATTCCTTATTGATTACATTCATGCTCCCTTATTCCATATAGAATGCTGGATATACTTCATTAATCCAAAAATGTTTTAAACCCCAACAATGATGGAATATACAAATCATTAATCAGTTCCAAGGTAGTCAAGAATATCCAATATAATTTATCCAAAAAATCACATATTATTCCAAAATCACTACCTCAGTATCAGAATTATATTATGATTTATCATTCTCTCAACCATATATTTTCCAAAAATTTATCCTGCTATTGAGTCACTTTTCTTTGTTCCACACAATCTCAAGTCCTTAATGAAATAGTACTGCAGTACAATCCTTATATACTCCATGATTATTGTAACAAGTACATTGTTGATACAACACTCAATTGACATAATCAACATAAGAACTCTAATCATCCCTCTTCATCTGTGGTAGTATCATAACATGATTATTATCCAATAACATCATTTGCGGCATAGTCTCATGACTGGGACATAGGTTCGCGTAGTGTCCAAACTCCTTGCAAATGAAGCATTGTACATTTGAAACCATTTTCTTACCCTTGCAGTCACGTACTTTGTGCCCTTTTCCTCCACACTTATAACAAACTCCCATTCCTTTCAGGCAAGTTCCAGGGTGTTTCTTTCCACAATTACCACATATGGGAAAATTCTTCTTTTCCCTCTTACTTTTATCCATCTTTTTCTCTTCCATCCTTTTCTTCTCTTGCTTCCCTTCAAATCCATAGGACTCAATAAACTCTTTACTTATCTTATCAACACATGATATTATTTCTTCATATGATGATAATACATGGGAGATTAATTCTCTTATAATTTCTAGCTTAAGACCATGAATGATATGATCCTTCCTTCTCTTTGAATCATGTGCATTTCTGGAGTTATCATTCCTTCTACTGGGCGCCATTTCTAAACAATGGCATAAACTAGATTAGTTTATGAGTCAAAATACATAATCCCATACTTATAAAACACTTAACATAAATTGAACTATTTATGGATATAATCCATAATCATAAAAATGTTTTCTTTGAGGAAGTATATACTCATAAACCCTTCATAATGGTTTGTAAAAAAATTATATTTATCCTAAGCATATCCCCCGGGAGTGTCGTAACCAAGAGTGCAGCAAGGCCCGTTGTCGTGCACCAGTTCCCGTTCGAGTCTAGCTCAAAGCGGTGTTTTCGGGTTTTACCCCTAGGTACATCTGTGCCAGAGCTGCCTCTACCTGCTCGTATCCAGACAGGGATGTATTGCTCGGAAAACTCACAAAATCTCTACAATACCAAAATTCTAGGAAGTTCTTCTACACTAATCCTCAAAGCTCATCTTAGGTCTACGTGCTCTAATCAAAGTTTATCTAAATCTAGCTTCCAAGGTTTGTACTAAACTTCCTCTGATACCAACTGTAACACCACGACCCCAGCTACCCAGAGTCGGTGCATTACTTCGTAACATTGGCATGATCACAAGAAAGATCAAATCTCGAAAGACCGATTGGTTTAGTAGCCTTGGAAACACTAGATATATTCATAAAGTTTTACATTACATTTCAAAGTGAAAAACTACTACAACAACAAAGTCTTCATATCCACACTATTAACCCCTCATAATATCCCTGCAAGTCAATCATAATTTACTTCTTCACTTCCTGGGAAAAATAAAACATAGAAAAGGGGTGAGCTCAAATGCCCAGTAAGGATAACAATATAGCGGAAACTTTCATAAATAAGAATAAACTTTTAAGGCAATGTATAAATAAAACAAAATCCTTTCAAACATGAACTTTCAACATGGTATGGCATAAATAAAATGAAATATTTCCATTTACTTACTCACATGGATATTCTACTAATCGAATAATCACATGCAAAAATCAATAACCACTTTCATAATGTTGGAATGCATAATGCCAGACTATCATAACCACATAGCCAAGGCCTCGTGCCAAGACTACAAATAAGATTTTGTCAAGGCCTTGTGCCAATACACTAGTTTGTCTCATGAGACCTACCGATGCATCGAGGAGCTATAGCGGGCTCCACCCGTCACTTATTAAGTCCAATGCATTCCCATATGAAAAGGTTTAAACATAACATAAACATTCGTATTAAAACTAGCATACGAAATGTCAATAATTTCACCATAAACTATGAATGGTATAAAAATAGCACATCCATAGTCAAACATATCACAAAACCTTCAATACAATATAGAAGTTTTGTATCATAATAAATCAACTTCAAATAATCTTAAAATCCATCAAAGGATGTTGACGTAGATGAAATCAAAATTATTTTTTAAAGAAATATCTCCTTTTATTTTGAAATCATTTAAGATCCATATAAAATAAAACATTTTCTTTGAAAATATTCGTATAAGCTTGTAAGGAAAGCTTTGAAGATTTTATAACGGCGTAAAATAACCGCACCCGCCGTATAAGTTAAAAAAAACATTCTTACCTCAATTCTGTCAAAAAGGTTAAAAAGGACCTTATTTTGAAAACGACGGAAAGATTCCTTTATAAACCTCTTATAAAAAGTCAAACAAGGGTATAAATGACTTTAACCCATATTCTTGTAAATAGTAAAAATGTTTTGAAATACATTTTTAAGAAACATGGATGTGGATGATAAAGATATCCCAGTAGATTATTACGTATAAACAACCTCGGATAATGAAGAGATTGTGAAATAACCCTTACCTTGTACTTTTCCTTTGTTGGGGTCGGTTAACCTCCTGTATAATGGTGAAATAATTGTTATTAAATTATACAAGAATCATATACATTAATATGATATCATATATGATCTTTTAACATTGCTTTATTAATAATATCTTAGTATTATCGTCGTTTCAGGTGATAATCGATTCGTTCTTCTTAAATGTTTGGTTACGTAAGACATGTTTGTAATGGATAGATTAAATCTTATTAATAATCAGAATTATATTAACATTATTTTTAACCCTAAAATGAGAATAAGACTTGAATGGATACGATGGAGGATGGATCTCACCGCGTTCGTGGAGACGGTAGTCCGTACGTACGCACGAACGCTACTTCCATTTTTTATTTTAAAATAATTGAATCCAAATTGTACATAGGTATATTACTATTCCAGTATAATATAATATTTTATATATGTTACTTATGTTCATTAACACCATCCTTTATACGTTCCATGTGTGGTATGAACGAGTCATATCATTTTAAGGGGGCGGTAGTCCGCACTTCCTCAAATGAAATTATCGTATGTATATACAACATGAAACGAATAATGGTATGAAATAAAATGGAATTACAGAAGCTTATATATAAAATATATATCATTAATATCATATTTAATTACAGTGCCATCATAATGGCCACCATGAGAGGCGGAAAGATGTATTTGAACAATCATCGTTTCGTGAGGCGTTAGTTTGCCATCCACAGAAACATTATGTTCATCATCCATTAGATGGAGTTGTGTGTATGTGTAGTTTGAATCCTTCTTATAACAACATCCTAGTATATTGAGGATACTGGTGTTTTTACAAAAGAAAGGAAATAAAAAAGAGTTTGGGGGTTGGAGAAGCAAAATAAAGGAAAATAATTTAAGAGAAATCGTTACCTTTAATTTAGGTAACTCACTTTGGTTGGAACCAAAGGACTTGTTTAAATGCTTTCTGCCTAAGGGGAAACTTCAAGGAGGAGGAGAGGGATGTGGGGAGCTTATTTGGGCAGAGTTTGGACGAGCCAAGTGTCTTGAGAGGTGTGAGGAATGAGTAGAAGTGGTCTCCTTTTATAAGGGAGAAGAGGGGCTCTTTAGGAAAGAGTGAAAGTATTACTTTATAATATAATTATATTCGGTTTATAATGGTCCAAAAATCATTGAGGTCGAAGATAAGATGACTAATATTCTAAATAACATCAACCAATAAGAATTGGACAGGTTTTAGATAATATTTTAATCATTATAATATTATTTATTTCAATGATTTATTAATGAGGTAAACATTGTATCATTATTGTGTCATTAATAATTTAACTTATTTGATGTCTACAAATTATAAATAAAATATCATTATGTAGGAAATCTTTTTATCTTTCTAATGAATATTTATAATCTAAAATCCAACATATATAACCCTATGTAACAATTGTTTTTCTAAAAGATATATGCTTGTGTCATTTTTGTATTCATTTTAACTTAATTAAAATAAAGTGTCATTATCACTTACAAGTGGATCCATGGGGTCCAAAAATAGACCCAAAGATTCCCATGGTCGACCATATATCAACCAATAGGGTTAAGACACGTTTTAGGGTAATTTAGTATTATTATATTATTATTTTTTAACCCTTATTTACCGGATTTACCCTTAACCATGGTAAATAAAATATTTACCGCAGTAATTATTCAAAATGTCTAAAAATAAAAGTTACCTATTTACACAATTTGAACATCCTGATTCCAAATATGGAATCCATTTTCCTAAATTCAGAATACAGAAGTGGCAGAAATTAATTTAAAATTAATTCCCGCTGTCAAAACAAAAAGCGTGTTTTTAAGAGATAATAACTATCAAAAGATTGACACTCGTTTATGTTCGGTTTAATTGTAAAATTATGTCAAATGACCAACATTATATTAAATGGTAAAAATATATTCTAAATATACTTTAAAACCACTCAAATTCATAATTTATCACTATTAATTATTTTGATTAAAAAAGTTGTTTTTAATTAAAACTTAGTAATTTTCACTATTCATCAAAATATTAAAGTTATCCGAAATGTACCAAAATTTCACCTTAGGCTAAATTCGATATTCCGAATCCAAAAATGAAGACCATTTTCAAATATAAAATATATATAATTTCAAAAGGTAGGTATTACTATTCATAACGGCTAGTTTGATTAGTTATGGTGTGTGTTAAAACTCAAGGTTGCGTACAACACACACTACTGTATTATTCAAAGAGAGCGTACCGTGGAAGATTGGGATGTTTCATTTTAAATTTTTGATGACCCCATTTAGTAAAAAATTTTAAAATATTGTATTTAAAAAGGGTTCACTATTAAAAGTTGATAAAAGTGCAATACTGAAAATGAATTTGTTCTTGCGTTATATCTAAGAAACTCATAATATGGATTCTAAAATTATAAGGATTATATAAAGTTTAAAAATTTAGATAATACTATTCATAACCTCTTTTGAATGGCTTTTTTTTTAAGTCACGGTGTGATTGAACTCGGTGTTGCGTGTAGTGCAAGTTATTGAATTATTTTGAAAAATAACACACTATGAAATCTTGGGGTGTTACATGACAAAACCACAAAGGACCGTATAGGTATAGTGTCTTTAGAAACTGGAAAACATAAACAACTGGTTCATAAATCTTCTACAGTGTCTCCCATTTATTTCATCATATCTAGGGTCCCTTTTATCATATTCTACTTAATATCCATCTTCCTGACCTGGGGAAAAGAAAACATAAAAGGGTGAGCTCAAATGCTCAGCAAGGGAAAATAAAGGAAATAAAAATCATATCATATCTTTTTGAAAATAATAACCTGCAAAAGAGATCATAATATCGTAACATGGAATAAATCATAGAAGTGAAAATGAGATCCCCATAATCATAACATGAAACTTTATACTTTGTGGCATGCACAAATAATCATGGAAAATCATTTCTTGTTAGTCATGACTCATTGCCAAGACTATCTTAGTGGAAAAAGTCCCTTTCTGAACCGAGTCACCCTCGTTCCAGTCCTGTTTTACTGAACCGGTATAACCTACTGTTCCAGCCATGTCTATCTCATGAGATATAAAATCTTTACCCAATGCATTGGAGGTATATATAGGTCCCACCCAACTTATAATGAATCCTTTCTTATGTGTGCCACATAATCATAAACCATACATCATAGCATAACCCATGTAATAAAAATGGGATTCGTAAACAACATGACATCATAAAACAATTCATATAAGATAAAGGAATTCATAAAAATGTTTCCATCACAACATAATCAAATCCATGTAATAATAGGGATAAAAACAGAACCCTTTTATTATCTTAGATGGAAAATAATTCTGATAAAATACTTGAACTCAATTCTTGAGGAAAATATCTTTTCTACTTTAAAAACATTTTTCCTTTCATAACATGTCATGCGACTTTAAAATAAAATAATTTGATTAAAAATAAACTTGAAAACTTGTAAAGGAAGCTTCTTGGAAATAATGTTTTATTAATCCATTCATGCCGTATAAGTAAAAAAAAACATTCTTCGTAATTTTGTCGGAAAAGTCAAAAAGTACCTCGTACGACAAAAGATTCCTTTCATACATATTACTAAAAACTCACCGAAGGGTGAAAATGGATTTAAACAATTGTAGGTGGATGGAAATAATATTACATTTTGATGAAACATGGATGTGGATGATACAATACACCCTAGTAAATACTTACGAATAAACAATCTCAGATAAAAATGAGATTGTGATATTTCCCTTACCTTAGGTCCAATTTCCTTTGTAAGTGTCCGAAGATCCTGTATAATGGTTTAAATAATGTTATTGACTTATTCCAGAATCATACATATTGAGATGATATCATATATGGTCATATTCTTAGCTTCTTGATAGTAATATTTCAGTGTTACTTGTTACTCGGGTCTTTATTACCTTTTGTTCTTATGCGTGTTTTGCCGAATACATTCTTATTCTTCTTTTAAGGTTATAGATACCTTATATCCATAATGGTATTAGTGTAACATATATCATATTTATTCATTCAATTCATTTATATAATTACTATGTAATGATGATCATGTAGAACGAGTCGCATCACATCATGGAGACGGTATTCCGTACGTACGCACGAGTGATGATATCGTTCCTATGATCGTGGAACTGTATTGGAGTATATATATATTATTTCAGTATCAATATTACATTATAATAATCATAAATAGTTACTCATTACACCATTATACCCATCCTTGTAAAGTGATGGTGGAAAATAGATTTCACCACGGCGTGGAGACGGTATTCCGTATGTACGCACGCGCGGTGATTTTATTTTTCCGTAGGATGGATAGAAGGTGAATTAGGGTTGTTTCATATTTATAATAACATATAAGTATGTAAGTAATACTGATGTTATTACTTTATCATGAATCAACTAAATAAGAAGAAGTTGAAGAAGAAAGAAATTGAAAAGATCGGTAATGGATATTACCTCTTCTTTGGAACGCCTCTTTGAATTCTCCACTTAGGGAACTATGATTGTTCTTTGAAGAAGACCAGGACCTCTAGGATTATTCTAGGGAAGTGGAGAGGAGAAAATGGCAGGGGTTGGCAGAGCTTGAGTGATCAAATTTCTGTGAGGAGGAGGGGGAGGAGGTTCCTTTTTATAAGGAAGGAGAGGGGCACCTTTGGAATATCTCAAAATATTATTTTATATTAAAGTAAAAATCGGTTTATAATGGTTCCAAAGGGTCTTATTTCGAAGCTAAAGTGGGGATGGGTCTAAATCCTATCAACCAATAGGATTTATACAAGTTTATGGTATTATTTTAACCTTATCAATTATATTTAACTCTAAGTTAAATAATTTATCTTTTACCATGTCTTTTTGTTTTCTTTCACTATATGGTTAATACACTTAATATAACATGCCAAACGAACCCCAAATTGTTTATTATTAATATATATATCCTTATCCAAGTCATTTGGCCGAACCATAGATTTTTAGGAATAAAATAACAAATAATAATATAATATTTTATTTAAAAACTATTTTGTGTCAATTTTGACACTATTTGATATATGGTTTTTGTGGAAGTCATAACAGAATTATATGTTCGAAACAAGTTGATTAAATCAACACTAATATATCATAGTAACCTAGAAGATTAGTGTAATTCATAAAAAGTCTCAAATTACATTTATTTTGGTGTTTATAACATCAATTATGTCAATATTTCATTAATAAGATAATTACTGCATCATCATTGTGTCATAAATAAATTAAATTATTTAATGTCAAAAAATTACAAATAAAATACCATTATGTAGGAAATATTTTTATATTTCTAATGAATATTTATAGTCGAATTTATCTTATGTATAACCCCATACTAAAAATGATTTACTTATTAATCTTTGATTTTAACTATTTTAACTCTTCCTTAAATAAATTAATAATAAATGTCCTAATCTAATCCATGTGGGCCTAAATGGTCATATTTTCTTCCTAAGTTTGTTTTTGGTCGAATTACACTTGTCCAATAGAATTAGTACATGTGTTAGGGTAATATTAATATCATATTTACCCATAGTTACCCTATTTACTATTAACCACGGTAAAAAAAATTAAAAAATTACTATTCACAAAAAAATTATTTTTATCTCATTGAACCACATTTTACATACTGATATCAACCGTGTCTGTCGGATATTCGAAATTCCATTCACAGAAGCGGTAAAATTAAGTTTTATGCAAAATTCAGTTTTTAACCTACCACTTAGTGGTTTCACTATTCATAAAAAATTGAAAGTTTTCAGAAAAATACCAAAATTTCACCCTAGGCTAATTTCTATATTCTGAGTCCAAAAATGAAGTCCAATTTGAAAAATAAAATTTATAAAATTTCAAAAAGTGGTTGTTACTATTCATAACGGCTAGTTTTAATAGCATATTGTTGTTTAGTGAAACTCGGTATTGCGTACGACGCAAGCTATCGAGGAAGGTCGCGATTGCGTGTAAAGCAAGCCAAGAAAGTGTTGTGTAGAAAAAGATTCCTTTGATGATTTATATAACATAAAAGTCTCGGGTGTTACATTCTACCCCCCTTAAAAATAATTTCGCCCTCGAAATTCGTCACTTTGTAACAAACAGATGAGGATACTTCTCCCTCATCATATCCTCAAGCTCCCATGTAGCTTCTTCATGTTGGTGGTTCCTCTATAAAACTTTCACCAATCGAGTGGTCTTGTTTCGTAGGACTTTTTCGCTACGATCCAGAATCTCTATCGGCTGTTCTTCATAAGAAAGATCTTGCTCCAGCGGTACAACTTCTAAGCTGAGTACATGTGAAGTATCTGGTATGTACTTTCTCAGGACAGATACATGGAACACATCGTGAACTTGAGAGAGATTCGGTGGAAGCGCCAATCGGTAAGCTACCTTCCCAACACGATCCAGTATTTCGAAAGGACCGATATATCTTGGGCTCAACTTCCCCTTCTTTCCAAATCTCATAACCCTCTTCCAGGGAGATATTCGTTAGAACACTTTATCACCCACTTCAAACTCTAGGTCTTTTCTTCGGTTGTCGGCATAACTTTTCTATCGACTCTGAGCTGCTCTTATGTGTTGTTGAATATATCTGACCTTTTCTGCCATTTCATCAACGAGATCAGGTCCTAATAGCTTTCTTTCCCCAATTTCATCACAGTAAGTTGGAGTCCTGCATTTCTTTCTATAGAGAGCTTCATAAGGAGCCATCTGAATACTGGAGTGAAAGCTATTATTATACGAAAATTACACCAAAGGTAGGTGTTGATCCCAACCTCCTTTGAAATCCATAGAGCAAGCTCTCAACATATCTTCTAGGGTTTGAATTGTTCTCTCAGACTGACCGTCTGTCTGGGGATGATAAACAGTGCTGAAACTCAACTCTGTATCCAGAGTATGCTGAAGACTTCGCCAGAACTTCGAGGTAAATCTCGGATCCCGATCAGATATAATAGAAAGTGGTACTCCATGCAATCTTACCACTTCCTTTACATATATCCTGGCAAGCTGATCTAGAGAGAAATCCTCTCTAATAGGAATGAAGTGTGCAGACTTTGTAAGACGATCAACTATGACCCAGATAGCATTATTTCCTTTGGATGTTTTAGGAAGTCCTGTGACAAAGTCCATAGTGATGTTTTCCCATTTCCATTTGGGTATGGGTAATGGTTGTAACATCCCCTTAGACTTCTGTCTCTCAGCTTTAACTTGTTGAAAAACCAAGCATCGAGAGACATATTCAGCAACATCTCTTTTCATGTCATCCCACCAGAAGTACTCTTTCAGGTCCCTATACATCTTCGTGCTTCCAGGATGAATAGAGAATGAAGAACTATGAGCCTCATCCAGCAGCTCCTTCTTTAATTCGGGGATGGAAGGAACACAAAACCGATTCCTGAACATTATTATCCCATCACAATCAAGGTTGAATTCAGGAACATTTCTCACCATCTTTTGTAACTCGACATTTTCTTTCTGTGCCTCTTTAATATTCACATGTATAGATGGTTGAACATTCATTTGAGAAAGATAAGATTTTTCCCCTTCCATTATAATTCCAAGATCCATCCTTTGTAAATCCATAAATATTGGATCTTTTGTGATCCTCATCATGGATAAACTAGCATGGTCTTGTCAACTTAATGCATCTGCCACCTTGTTTGCTTTCCCAGGGTGGTAATGGATTGAGCAGTCATAATCCTTAATCAGCTCCAACCATCTACTTTGGCGCATATTCAGCTCCTTTTGTGTGAAAATATATTTTAAACTTTTATGATTAGTATAAATATCACACCTTTCATCATAAAGGTAATGCCTCCAAATCTTTAATGCAAAGATTACCGCAGCCAACTCCAAATCATGTGTTGGGTAATTTTGCTCATTGATTTTCAACTGTCGTGAGGCATAAGCTATCACCGTATCATTTTGCATAAGAACACACCCCAATCCCTTCTTGGATGCATCACTGTAGATCACAAACCTTTCTCCACTACAAGGCAGTGTGAGCACAGGTGCACTGGATAACCTTCTTTTCAACTCCTTGAAATTCTCTTTACATTCCTCTGTCCAGACAAACTTAACTCCTTTCCGAGTCAACTTGGTGAGTGGATTAGATAATCATGAAAAATCTTTTACAAGACGTCGATAATATCCTGCCAAACCAAGAAAACTTCGAATCTCAGTTACTGTTGTTGGTCTCGACCATCTTTCGATAACCTCTGTTTTTGCTGGATCCACAGATATCCCCTCTTTTGAGATTATGTGACACAAAAATGTAACTTTTTGAAGCCAAAATTCACACTTGGTAAATTTGGCATAAAGCTTCTCCTTTCTCAGGGTCTTCAATATAATTCTCAAGTGATCTTCATGCCCTTCCTTGCTCTTTGAATAGAAAAGAATATCGTCTATAAATTCTACCAAAAATTGATCAAGACAGTCTCTAAAGACTCTATTCATTAGATCCATGAAGATAGCAGGGGCATTAGTAAGACCAAATGGCATCACTATAAATTCATAGTGTCCATACTTTGTACGGAAAGCCGTCTTTGGTATATCCTCCCTTTTGACCCTTAATTGATGATACCCTGAACGAAGATCAATCTTGGAAAAGTATTGATCTCCGCGTAGTTGGTCAAATAAGTCATCAATGCGTGGGAGAGGATATTTGTTCTTGATAGTGATCTTGTTAAGTTATCGATAATCAATGCAGAGTCTCATTGATCCATCTTTCTTCTTAACAAATAGAACAGGTGCTCCCCAAGGTGATGCACTAGGGCGTACGAATCCCTTATCAAGATTCTATTGGAGTTGCTTCTTCAATTCCTGCAACTCAGTTGGGGCCATTCTATATGGTGTCTTTGAAATAGGCAAAGCACCCGGTACGAGTTCTATTGAAAACTCAACTTCACGATTTGGTGGAAGACCCGGTAATTCCTCCGGAAAGACATCATCAAACTCCAGTACAATGGGCATATTCTTAATCGTGAGTTTCTCACCAACTATTTGAGATAAATAACCTTCATTTAGTGGAATCAATACCCATAAGATGGAAGAAATTTCCACTGGAAGGTTATGTTCATCCTTGCATTGATATACGATCATAGATTGATCTGGAATATGAAATGTGACTTCCCTTCTTTGGAAATTGATATGAGCTCCATGTAGAGAAATCCAATCCATGCCAAGAATCACATCAAATTCCACTAAAGGAAGGATCACAAGATTTGCAGGAAGCACTTTCCCACAAACTTCTATCGGAGAAGAATTATAAACTTTTGATGCGACTGTTGTGCCATTAGGTGTTTTCACAGATAACTCAACATCTAATTGTTGAGGTAGTATGGTGAGACCCTTAGAAAATTCTTTAGAAATAAAAGAGTGGGTGGATCCAGAATCAAATAAAACATTTGATACTTTAGAGTGGATGTTAAGTGTACCTTTCACCACTTCGTTATCGTACTCCACATCGCTGATAGAAATTGCATGTGACTTTAATTTGTCTTTAGCCTTAAGATTTTGTTGACTTTGACCATCATCATCAACCCTTGGATTTGGGCATTGATTGGAATAATGCCCCATCTCCTTGCACTTGAAACATTGAAGTGTAGTAGGTTCATTCTGTGTATCCCTTCCTTAGTTTGGGTCATTAGACAACTTCTTCCCATTATCACAGCATTCAAATGCCCGATGACCTTCCTTTCCACATTTAAAACATTTACTTGTCCCTTTAAGAAAACTCCCTCCATGTTTCTTTCCACACTTTGAGCATAAAGAAAAGATCATCTTTTTTTCTGTGTGCTCTTTAGATTTTTCTTTGAATTCCATCTTCCTCTTCTTATCAAACCCATGTGACTGATGGGTTATTCCAATCTCCATCTCGACTTTGAGAGCACATCGAACAATTTCCTCGTAGATATTGAAGTCCCTTATGGCTAACGCCCTTCGAAGACTTGGTTTTAAGCCACTAAAGAATCGATCGATCTTACTCTCAGGTGGGATAATAATACCAGAAGCGTACCTTGCAAGTCTTGTAAAATTTTCTTCATAGGTACCAACAGATTCATCATCCCTTTGCTTCAGTTCAAGAAAATATTTCTCCATCTTTCTTCAGAGAATACGAGGGAAGTACTTATTGAAAAATAAGTTCTTCAACTCGTCCCATTCCATAGACTCAATTTCATCCCTTTTCCTCGTATTCTTAATAAGATTCCACCATTGATCAACATCTCCTTCCAAACGATACACTGCTAGGATGACTTTATCATGTTCAGAACATTGAAGAACTGGAAATATCTTTTCAGTAGTACTTATCCATTGTTCAGCAACTAATGGATCAGTAGACCCACTGAAAGAAGGTGGACGCTGCCTCGTGAAGGATTCAACAGAATGTTGCTCCTTCCTTTGCTCGTTTGGAATTCCTGCATGATTCATTTCTTGAGAAAGTTGTGTGAGCATGGCTACAATATTTTGCATTCCAGCTCCCATATCGTTTGGTTGCTCAGGGGGACAATCATTGCATTGCCCATCACATTCCGCATTAACACGGTTCCTTTGGGTTCCAGCCATTGACTAAAACCAGGAAGAATAGTGTGAGCAACACTAATTATAATAGGAAAACAATATAATCAAGGATAAAATTTCACACTTAAGGTTTTATCCTAGGGTATTCATGGCCATTTCTAAAACACTAAGATTGTGTTCTATGCTTAGACTTATCCTTAGGGTTCTTACTAAGGCTTTCACATCCTAGTTTCCAAAGGTTGACTGTACCTTTCCTCTGATACCAACTATAATGACCCATACTTTACATTCATTGTTAATACTTCAAAATTGAAGCACACTTATTACAACATATGACAAAACCACAAAGGACCGTATAGGTATAGTGTCTTTAGAAACTGGGAAACATAAACAACTGGTTCATAAATCTTCTACAGTGTCCCCCATTTATTTCATCATATCTAGGGTCCCTTTTAGCATATTCTACTTAATATCCATCTTCCTGACCTGGGGAAAAGAAAACATAAAAGGGTGAGCTAAAATGCTCAGCAAGGGAAAATAAAGGAAATAAAAATCATATCATATCTTTTTGAAAATCATAACCTGCAAAAGAGATCATAATATCTTAACATGGAATAAATCATAGAAGTGAAAATGAGATCCCCATAATCATAACAAGAAACTTTAAACTTTGTGGCATGCACACATAATCATGTAAAATCATTTCTTGTTAGTCATGACTCATTGCCAAGACTATCTTAGTGGACAAAGTTCCTTTCTGAACCGAGTCACCCTCGTTCCAGTCCTGTTTTACTAAACCGGTATAACCTACCGTTCCAGCCATGTCTATCTCATGAGATATAAAATCTTTACCCAATGCATTGGAGGGAGATATAGGTCCCACCCATTTTATAATGAATCCTTTCTTATGTGTGCCACATAATCATAAACCATACATCATAGCGTAACCCATGTAATAAAAATGGGATTCTTAAACAACATGACATCATAAAACAATTCATATAAGATAAAGGAATTCATTAAAATGTTTCCATCACAACATAATCAAATCCATGTAATAATAGGGATAAAAACAGAACCCTTTTATTATCTTAGATGGAAAATAATTTTGATAAAATACTTGAACTCCATTCTTGAGGAAAATATCCTTTCTACTTTAAAAACATTTTTCCTTTCATAACATGTCATATGACTTTAAAATAAAAGAATTTTATTAAAAATAAACTTGGAAACTTGTAATGGAAGCTTCTTGGAAATAATGTTTTAAAAATCCATTCATGCCGTATAAGTTAAAAGAAACATTCTTCGTACTTTTGTCGGAAAAGTCAAAAAGTACCTCGTACGAAAAAAGATTCCTTTCATACATATTACTAAAAAGTCACCGAAGGGTGAAAATGGATTTAAACAATTGTAGGTGGATGGAAATAATATTACATTTTGATGAAACATGGATGTGGATGATAAAATACACCCTAGTAAATACTTACGAATAAACTATCTCGGATAAAAATGAGATTGTGATATTTCCCTTACCTTAGGTCCAATTTGCTTTGTATGTGTCTGAAGCTCCTGTATAATGGTTTATATAAAGTTATTGACTTATTCCAGAATCATACATATTGATATGATATCATATATGGTCATATTCTTAGATTCTTGATAGTAATATTTCATTGTTACTTGTTACTCGGGTCTTTATTGCCTTTTTTTCTTATGCTTGTTTTGCCGAATACATTCTTATTCTTCTTTTAAGTTTATAGATACCTTATATCCAGAATGGTATTAGTGTAACATATATCATATTTATTCATTCAATTCATTTATATAATTACTATGTAATGAAGATCATGTAGAACGAGTCGCATCACATCGTGGAGACGGTATTCCGTACGTACGCACGAGTGATGATATCGTTCCTATGATCGTGGAACTGTATTAGAGTATATATATATTATTTCAGTATCAATATTAATTTATAATAATCATAAATAGTTACTCATTACACCATTATACCCATCCTTGTAAAGTGATGGTGGAAAATAGATTACACCACGGCGTGGAGACGGTATTCCGTACGTACGCACGCGCGGTGATTTCATTTTTCCGTAGGATGGATAGAAGGTGAATTAGGGTTTTTTTCATATTTATAATAACATATCAGTATGTAAGTAATACTGATGTTATTACTTTATCATGAAACAACTAAACAAGAAGAAGTTGAAGAAGAAAGAAATTGAAAAGATCGGTAATGGATATTACCTCTTCTTTGGAACGCCTCTTTGAATTCTCCACTTAGGGAACTAAGATTGGTCTTTGAAGAAGAACATGACCTCTAGGATTATTCTAGGGAAGTGGATAGGAGAAAATGGCAGGGGTTGGCCGAGCTTCAGTTCTCAAATTGGTGTGAGGAGGAGGGGAAGGAGGTGCCCTTTTATAAGGGAGGAGAGGGGCACCTTAGGAATATCTCAAAATATTATTTTATATTAAAGTAAAAATCGGTTTATAATTGTTCCAAAGGGTCTTATTTCGAAGCTAAAGTGGGTATGGGTCGAAATTCTATCAACCAATAGGATTTAGACAAGTTTATGGTATTATTTTATCCTTATCAATTAGATTTAACTCTAAGTTAAATAATTTAACTTTTACCATGTCTTTTTGTTTTCTTTCACTATATGGTTAATACACTTAATATAACATGCCAAACGAACCCCAAATTGTTTATTATTAATATATATATCCTTATCTAAGTCATTTGGCCGAACCATAGATTTTTAGGAATAAAATAACAATTAATAATATAATATTTGATTTAAAAACTATTTTGTGTCAATTTTGACACTATTTGATATATGATTTTTGTGAAAGTCATAACAGAATTATATGTTCGAACCAAGTTGATTAAATCAACACTAATATATCATAGTAACCTATAAAATTAGTGTAATTAATAAAAAGTCTCAAATTACATTTATTTTGGTGTTTATAACATCAATTATGTCAATATTTCATTAATAAGATAATTACTGCATCATCATTGTGTCATAAATAAAATAAATTATTTAATGTCTACAAATTACAAATAAAATACCATTATGTAGGAAATCTTTTTATATTTCTAATTAATATTTATAGTCAAATTTATCTTATTTATAACCCCATATTAAAAATTATTTACTTATTAAACTTTGATTTTAACTATTTTAACTCTTCTTTAAATAAATTAATAATAAATGTCCTAATCTAATCCAAGTGGTCCTAAATGGTCATATTTTATTCCTATGTTTGTTTTTGGTCGAATTACACTAGTCCAATAGAATTAGGACATGTGTTAGGGTAATATTAATATCATATTTACCCTTAGTTACCCTATTTACTATTAACCACGGTAAAAAAAAATAAAAAGTTACTATTCACTAAAAAATTATTTTTATCTCATTGAACCACATTTTACTTACTGATATCAACCGTGTCTGTCGGATTTTCAAAATTCCATTCACAGAAGCGGTAAAATTCAGTTTTATGCAAAATTCAGTTTTTAACCTACCACTTAGTGGTTTCACTATTCATCAAAAATTGAAAGTTTTCAGAAAAATACCAAAATTTCACCCTAGGCTAATTTCGATATTCTGAGTCCAAAAATGAAGTCCATTTTGAAAAATAATATTTATAAAATTTCAAAAAGTGGTTATTACTATTCATAACGGCTAGTTTTAATAGCATATTGTTGTTTAGTGAAACTCGGTATTGCGTACGACGCAAGCTATCGAGAAAGGTCGCGATTGCGTGTAAAGCAAGCCAAGCAAGTGTTGTGTAGAAAAAGATTCCTTTGATGATTTATATAACATAAATGTCTCGTGTGTTACATATATGAAATTACATTTTTGACATATCTATATTTTCTTAGTTTTCTAGTCTATTAAAAAAACTCACTTTTGATAATAATTATCGTATGATTTAATTTTCTTTGTTTACATGATTAGATAATTATAATGTAGAATTTAGGATTAGTGTTATGAATTTGAGAATTAATTTTTTTAATAATGATGTAAGGGAATCATATGGATTAGTTTAATGAATTATTTAAATGAGTTAGCATGTTTTGAACTTCTTAAATTATTGTTAATACGTATTTTTTTTATTATTCAGTACCTGAATGATTCAAACATTATAATTTGCATAGTATCACATAAGTAATCAAATCCATTGTTTCCAATTATTTCTTGAAAAAAATTAATAATTAATAAATGGTACTAGTTTTCTTATAGGATTTATATTATTCCATATCAAAAATAATAAAAAAATATAAATTTTAGTATAAATTAAGAAAATTATTGATTAAAACATTATCACTGGACTAATATGTACATTAATCCTTATATTTTCCCTATAATCCATAAATTTCAATTTTTTTTGAAATATCCATTTTATAGAATGTTATTCTTTCTCGCACGTAATCTATCTTGTTTCCATTAAAAAATTGGCATGGGGAGAGTTTTTTATGGTGTAAAGGGATATTTTAAATAGAATAAACTGTGTTGGTAGGTTTCCATGATATTTTGGGGGGTTTGTGAACCGCTTTTAGGTGCATTATGTAGTGTGTTGAAAAAATTGAATAAAATGATGATCCTTGGTAGGATGGATTGTCCTAATCAATTGTACATTGATCTTGATAATATGATATTTTTGGGTGTATGTGAGTGGTTTCCCTTGCTCAATTTTATAAAAATTGATATAAAAATTCATAATTCATATAAAAAAACAAAAAATGGGAAACCATTAGTGTTTTTATTATTTCAAAAAATAATATTTTCTAGGTGGATCTTGGGGGAGGTCACTTTTGATAGAAGGTATTTCCATTGATGATATCAATTGTGCATTAGAAATTAAACTTTTAATATGAGCATAATTTTTTACATTATTCTATTTATAAATAGTTTAATTACCTACCTTAAAAAAATGATTCATTGGAACTAATTTTAATGTGCTCATGAATATTTTTTATCTATGTAATTATGATTCACATATGTTAAATTTCATAAAATCATAAGGTATGAGACATGTAGACAAGGTAGGATTTTGTATTTTGTTTTATTATTTACTAAGAGTAATGAAATAAAGGAATTAAGGTTATGGATATTATTGTGGGAATAAAAATTAATGGAGAAATATATAATATGAATATATGATAGGACATGAAATTTTATTCTATTAAAATAATAATAAAATAAATTATTTTATTTTCATATTTTGAGAATGAGGATTTTTATAATTTCTCTTGTCTAACACATGTAAGAATATTTTTCATTTAGAATAATTTGATTTTATTGATATTAAAATCTAAATAATTGTAGAATTTGTTTTCACTAATCATATTGATTTCATTTTAAATTTCAATTTAGATGAATTTAATTTCTTTGATAACATGATTTACACACTAACCCCAATTTAAATGACAAATAATATACTTTTAAAATATTAATTTCTAATGAAAATGTTATTTCATAGCCATTGGGATGAACAATGTGTAATGAAAAAAATAAATAAATAGATAATTTATTGTTTTAAAATTAATAAATTTAATTATTTTTTTAATTTATTAGAAAAAAACCGCATAGATGTAAAAGTTTTTTTCTAAAGGAATGTGTTTATACACAAAATGTGTTTTTAATCATAATCATGTTCTTTAATTATTATATATTAATTATTTTTATGTAATGTGTATTATATATCATAATATTATTCTTGATGTTAATAAAATTATTTTTAAATTGAAAGGGATAATAATTAACCAAATTTTATGGTAAAATATAAATTTTTAATAGATCTCGCTGCATTTTCCTCTAATTTTATAAAAATAATTGCTTCAAATTTTTTATATCATATTTAAATATATTTGTTTTCAATTTTTTAAAAATCATAAAAATTTATCATAGACTATATTTTTCTTATTTTTCTAAAAAAGATGATTTTGTGATGAATAGTGGAAATACCATTTTTTTAAATTGTAACAATTTTATGGTATTAATAAGATATAATAATGGCATAAAATTGTGATATCCATTAAATCAAAAAAGAATATGTTAAATTATTTATATAATATAATTTAATACATTATTTTAATTTTTGGAATCCATCTGGTATTTTGAATTTATGTTATATTTTATTCAAATTAAAAACTATTTTTGAGTCTTTATAATTAATGACAGGAAGTGAATGTTAATTTTTTATTTGTCTTGTTAATGAATAAAAACACATTCCATTGTATATTATATAACCATAAGATTCTTGTAATCTGGTTAATTATATTACCTTAATGAAAAATAATTCTTACACTTAAAATATGTTATTTTTCTAGAAGAAAGTTTTTATAGTGTATTACACATTAATATTAAAATTAATGTCTTACATATATTGGAAATGGATATTTAATAATATATCCTTTATTTGGAATCAATATGTTTATATTTTTTAAATATATCACATTAATTTTTCACACCATAAATATTAACCATTGAATGTATTTATCACATTGTTATGGGAAAAATGATTAAAACAGTGTTGGATCATTGGGATACAAAATTAAAATTTCTTTAACAAATTAATTTGTTCTATTTTATAAGAGTATTTCAACCAATTACATCTATTCCATGAAAAAAAAAATATGTTTTTTAATGTAATAATTTTATAATTTATTAGGGGAATTAGATCAAAATGTCACACTAATAACTTTAATATCAATTATTTTTCACATAATGATAGAAAATAATAAATGAGATTAAAAACTTCTAGTTGATGAATTTTTTAGTGTTTTAGAATTATAATTTATTTTAATATATTATTAATTGAATTATTAAACTAAATATGTATGAAACTGAAACTTAGTATTTATTCATTTTAATGAAAATTAGAAATAATATTTTAATAATTTTTTTTAATTATTCGGATTAATTATTGTGCTCTATGAGTATAGTATATAATAAGAACATATTATGGATTTTCTAATGGTTTATATTAGGATTCCATAAATATATTGATGACTCAAAAATTAAATTAAATTAATATTTCTCAAATTGACATTAGGGGAATTTTATAAAATATATATATTACAAAATTATTTTAAATTTATAAAAATAAACTATGTTAGCAACTGAATAATATTTATTTTAATATATATAATTTATTCCATTTCTGGGTCACATTTTATTAAATTTTAACAGTATTTACTATATAATTGTATAAATTTTTGATATTGCCGAAATTTCCAAAAGGATAAATGAGGGTTAAAAGTATGAGATAATGTTAAAAAATTCAAAAAACTAAAAATGTTATTGTATGATTGGATTTATAAATATCCTAATTATTATCCTATGTTATATATTTTTTTCATTTGTAGTCAATTTTTTATAAATATTAATTTAAATTATTATATTTCATTATGTAATTTTCGTAGTACCACTTTCTTCTATTATAAAATAGAACGTACTCAACACTCTTACTCAAACCATTTTTGTGTTAGATAACTAAAACTTACTCATGATATTCCATATTATGTTCCTTTATAGAATTATATATCCTTTATTATTGTAAAAAGTGAATTCATTCAATAATAAAGGTGTAATCCAAAAAATATTTCCCAATGAGGAGGTATACCTCTTAACAAGCCCTTTTAAATATTATTTCATTTTATATAACTATTAATTAAATGGTATACATTATAAAATAATGAAAATACTATAATAAATGGAAAAAATATTTATTGTGGTAGAGAAACAATTATTCACTATCTTTCTATCATAAAATAAGTGGAAACATCACTCATGTTTAAGTACAATGTATGATCACCACCTTATAGTGTAATTATTTTTTTATCAATTCCTTAATTTAATGGTTATAAAGATGGTAATATTTTACACATAGGATATTTATAATGTAATAATTATGTATTAATTATAATATCATATATAAATTTAGTTCTTCACATACGTTGGATAATATTGACATCGCACATGCGTACATGTGGACTTCTTCATCCTCGAAGCAATGTGATTCAATTTTCATTTATAATTTACTTGGATTATAACTTAAGATATGATTAATAGATATATATGAAATACGGGATATAAAAATGGTCTTATAATAGTGATTTATTATTTTCCTTTCTTTTTCTCCATTTGTAAATAATAAAAAACAACATCAATGTGTATGCATAACCTACCACCTCCACGAACTATGTAATTAATTTTCCACTCTCCATATTTCATGAGTGACTCAAAACATGAATATAATATATATATATATATAACTATGTGAATATTATATCCTGAATAAAATTATTTAGATGAAGTGACTCTTAGTAAGGTAAAATTACAGAAACTACTGAATAAAAACATACCTAAAAAATGAATCATATAACAACATAAATGATAAAAATAATTACAAATTGTTATCAAATGGGTGATAAAATGTCATTAATGGATAAAAAATATTTTCACATTTATATTTTTATGATATATAACAATAATTAATATTATAATATTATATTAGTTTCTAGAATCACCTTAACTAGTTTTTGAAAATAATGTAATGAATGTATTCGGGAAAATTCCATTCATAGGGTCCTTTGAATGCTTCCAAATGAGAATCAATAATCATGGGTTGATGAAACACCAAAGAAACAAGTATTATTTTACCGTAATGGCGATGAATAGTGAATTCTGGATGTATGTGTATTAATAACATGGGTCACACGAATCATGCGATGTTCAGTAAAAGTCATGAATATATAACTCTAGTATCATCACATGTTAGGGATCTACACATCATGTCATATGTTCACTGATCATGAAATGTACTATCAGATGTGACCTCCAAATCATGGGAATCCCCTTAAAAAATCATCTAGATCATGTGAAATCATTTCATATGTTTAATTATTATCATGAGACATGTTAGTAGATAAAAATATGATAATTATTGAGGCATTCATATGATAAAATATGAAGATGGACAAATATTATGTCATTCTGAGTTTCATGTGAATGGATCCGGTGATTTATGTGATCATTTCATTATTCAAAAAAAATATAATTGACATTCTAGAATGATCATTAAAACCCATTTGACATTCCATCCTTGATAATGTGATGGACCTCAGATATTATGGCCTAATATCATGAAATCCCTCTAACACGCAGTCTGATATATGAATGATTTTATATATATAGGCATTATCTCATAAAGTCATTCATAAATTTCTTCCTAAACTAGAAGTAGCTATCATACATGTCATCCTAATCTCATTAAGGCACTAAAAATGGATGGTTTGATCACATGAAATCTATTTATCAAGCAATATAATTGAGAATAATTGAAATGGAGGAATAATCCCACAATCGATTTAACGAAAAATGAAAAAGGAATACATCATAACTGAATTGTTTTCTGATCATTAAAAGATAATGATTCATTACTAACTTATTCAAAGGTTCCATTAAATGACTCAATCAACTATAATATACCTAATAAACATGTAATGAGACATAGATACCAAGATACATGGCCTATAAAATCTATTGATGAATCATTAAAAAAGAGCACAAACGATAGGGAAGACATTCTAAAATTGGGGACCATATATTCATCAAATTCATCACTTGAGATGCCCTTTTAGTGATTTATTGGACTCTGTGGTAATTTTATGTTCATCATGCGATTGTATCATTAATGAAATGAAAAATATTATGTATGAAAACTAGATTACATGAATAACATTATATGTTTTAGCATGATCACATATTCCTCATTAGGAAGACCCCTAAGAAAAAAATAGGAATTTCCATGAGGCATGATGTAAATTATGTATGCTTCATATGAATGTAGATATTTATAATTTAATGTGATGTTACCATGTTATTCACGTGATTTATATTTATATCATGTGATGTCCATTATATATGTCCTCAAAATCATGTTAGGAATCTGGGAAATGTCAGGTAGATCAGGCTTAGAATCCCAAATATTTCCTTGAGATACTATGATTCCCTTAGGACATATTAACATAGTTCATGAATTTTCCATGGATACATATTCCTGATCATATTGAAACCCACATACATCTCACTTGGATAATATCATATCCATTATAAATGTTCGGATGATTAAATGAATCCTATAAGACATGTTGGGTTGTTCACAAGATGACCTATAGTCATGTTTGGAAGATCATGTGGCACACTTCAAATATGTTCACATGATACTAATATAAACTTATGACATGTTGTATGGGTCATGTGAATCATCTAGGAATGACATCTTCATCCATGTAAATCCATTGGGAAATACATATAGTTTTACAAGATAACACTAAACCATGTTCATCCTTGTAAAAATGATATCCTCAGATATGTTCGGAAGAGATCCTAAGACATATCACCCTCTTCAGAAGGACATCAACAGATATTTCTTCTTTGTATAGAAAACAACCTCAAACATTTTAGGATTCTATCTGTAGAAATGTATTTCATTATTGAAAAACACTATTGGTCTTTTCATCCTTTTCATATAGGTATACTTGGATATGGACCCTCAATCCATGTGAATTTTAAAAATTATCTATGAGGTATAGAAATCCACTTTTGAGTAGAACACCCATAGGGGACTAGGGTTATGCACACATAAAACCATGATTCCCTTGAAAGAGGTTATCTTTCCAATTATTTTAAAATATATATTTTATGGTCTCTCTCATTTATCCATCAAAGGATAAATTTGAATTTGGGACATGTGATTACACTATGTGTAATCCCCTCAACAAATATATGATCGCAACATTTCCAGAGATTTTTCATTCTTACTTTCAGGAAAACATTTACCATTATTCTGGTTATACCATGTTTGGTTTTGTTTGCGGTTTTTTTTTGTGAAACATGAGAATTTATGGAAGTCCAAGGGGATGTGAATGGTTTGTCTGCGGTAAAATCAAACTATGCAATTTAACCCATGAAATAGTTCACCCTCTTTGGAGGTGTATACTGTGATGCACCATTTAGAAAAACTATGATTCCACCCTTCACAAACAATTCAACCCAAGGCGGACTTTTTAAACATGTTCAGACCATGGTTTGAAAAACCATGCACCACATAAGAGAATATTCATGACACCTAATGGGATCCACATTGTTAAGGAACACATTTTTGAATATCATGTGGCGCTACCCTATAAACAATGTACATTAGAAATTAAATCCCTAATTTTTATATTTAGGATTCTCAAACCATTTATTGTTATCCCCAAATAGCCAATTTTGGCCTAACCTAAATTCAATCACATTTGGAGGCTCTTGAGAGGATTTATAGACTCCTCAGACCCCTTTTTTTAACAATAATAGATATGATTAAATGATTTCTTTATCTATATAATATAATTTATTTGTATTTTTGTTTATCCTCCCTCGTATATATATTTTATAATGAAAAAGAATTATTTTTCCTCCACTGGAAATTGTATAGATCTAAATATTAATGGATAAAAAAAATATGCATTTTTATCATGGTATTCCTCAAAGATCTTCCATACCATTATTGTATTGATTGATCCTCATAAATTTGGTGAATATTTATTGGATAATTCTAATCAATGATCTTGAGGTATGTGGTCCAGTTTTAATTTCCCATTGTCATTATTTAAATATGTGTATGTAAATTTTAAAACAAAATTTACACATTGGACAATAATATTATAAATTGATTTAAGTAATTTTACCAACATGAGATTATTAATTGGTGGACGAATGGTTATGTGACATAGATTGAATAATGTGTTAAAGAAATGGACAAAGATCCATGGGGTGAAATTTTACGATTAATTTGATGATTTATAAATTATTATTGGTTGATAAATGAACATATTAAATGGTTTGAATAATGAAATATGGAAATGCTGATATATGTGTTTAAAATGTGGAATCAAGAGATATGATTTTTTGAATAAGTTGTTTGATAGGTATTAATGTAACAAATATATATGGGGTTCCATAGAAAACTCAAGGAACAAAATATATATATAAATGTATTAAATGTGTTAAATGTGTTTTTTGATTCGGATTTCTGCATGAAATACCAATTGGTTACTAGACTACTACTCAAGGAACCCATATTATGAATGTGAAATTTATATTAAATGATTAATGGAAACACAAAATCAAATGAAATGAGATATCCCTATTTTAATGGTTCGAACTCCCATATGGGATGAATAAGGGACTGTTGATTTAGGATTCATTTTGAACAAAATGTCTTATATAGGTACATAATGTATAATTTTAATTGGGAAATGGTTTGACTTGGTATTTTTTATTTTAGTAATTATACAATATCATTCATTGTTATAGAATTATTATTATTTTAGAAAAAAATTTGGTGGCCTAAGGAGTTGTAATCTCACCATACATGGGATTCCCAATTAGCAACAAAATAAACATTGTGGTTTTCAAAATAGATAATGGCAAGATACCTATGATAGATAACTACGTTGGTAAGAACCACTGATGAGGGAACCAAACATAATTTCGAGTCCTTCTAGATAGTATCTAGTGTAATTATTTTTTTATTACATTTGGAAGATAGAAAATAATCTGGAACTTATTATATATTTATTAGGTTTAGATATTGTATCATATTTCTTCGTTATCCAGTGATGTTGTTATTTATAGTTTATGATATTATTCATGTTATTATTAATTGTCTTTCAGATATCATTTATTGATTTCCATAGTTGTTATAGTTCAATAAAGAGTGTATATTCACACAATTATATATATATATATTACACACTTGATAGTAATCAGAAAACTCTAGAATATGGGGAGGTGCCCCTGATGTCTCATAACCAACTTAATTAGGGCAATGATATGTGGAACATGTGTTGAGAAATTTAAAAATTGCTATGAAAAAAGTTTTAATTTCCATTCATTTTTCATAAAATTTATGATATCTAGACTAGTTACTATAATAAAGTATTCCTTGGCCTTGATATTGTTCATGGGATTGGCTAAGACATGCATGGGGAAAACATCATTATCAAGGTTGGGGACAATGCTCTTGATGTTTTCAAATGCAGCTGAATGTTATTTTACCTTGACTGATGAACATGTTGTTTGACCTTTTTATTTTAAGAGTATTTTTGTCCATGCCATGTATGGAACAATATTTATTATTCATGAATCATTCTAGAAACATTGAATTTCATACAACATTATTCATTTTAGGACCATATAGAAAACATGTTTTGTGTTAGATGTTAAAATGAAATAGTTTTATGTCTTTTAATAATTTAAGATAAAAATGATACCTAATATGAAATTAACAATTGAGAATTATGATAAGTATGTAAATTAATAATGGATAAAATTCCAATCTAATGTGAAATAGTAATAATGAAATTTTTTTAAAATATGTTACCCGTGACATATATGAGGGAATGTTGAGGGTAATGTTATAAAAAATATACCTAATATGAAACTGAAAATTGAGAATGATGACAAGTAATGAAATTGATAATGGATAAAATTCCAATCATATGTGAAATAGGAATAAAGAAAAAAGATTTAAACGATGTTACACATGGTCATTTTTGACCATGTGGATGGGTAATCGGGGATAACATGTTATGGAGTTACAAGATTACCTCATGCGTAAATGTAAAAAATATGTGTTACGAATCCTAATATGTTTGTTTAGATTTTTATATATATACTGACGTGATGATTCTTTTTGATATGGTAGTGAGAAGATGTGGTTGGAACTGATCCACCGACTATGGAACCAGAGGATTTGATATTACCTGGTGAAGGAACGGAAAATAAGTATAGGATAAATTTTATCACTTTATGTAGTTTATGGAGAAAGACCTAGGGTAGGCTATCTGAAATATTTTTTAAGTAATATTAGAGTTCTTGTTACCAGAAACTCTATCCTTAACCAGATAGGGTGGTCTTGGAAAACTTATGTTTTGTTTTGGGACCATCAATTGGATCCTTGACCATTTTGATACTACAACATATGTAATACTAATTTTGGATACTTATATATTACATGGAAAATTAAATCATTGTTTGTACATAGAAGCTCTAAATTGGTAGCTGAATAATATGGATTGGATTGACATTTAGGAGATGGTTTTGGAGATATTTTACCCTGAAATGTTTGGTTATGAGGTAGAAGATGAGTTTCTATTGTTCACCCATGGGAATATGTCTATGATGGTCCATCATGGCCTCTTTATTGATTTTAAATTCTTTATTATATTATTGGTAGGAGATGAAGAAAATACATTGAAAAAACATCAAAATTTAATTAAATGTGATTTTAAGTCATATGTTAACATCATTGTAGAGAATGTGTTTTTTGAGGTTCTAAAACATGATATTTTTTATAAGGGTTACATAATTGAAGCTTCTAGTGTAATATCGAGGGGATTATACTAGGTGAACATGAGGCACATCTACCAGTAGTAGGTATTATCTCCATGATAATTCAAACTATGAAAACAACAATATGAGTTGAAAGGGTGAAGGATCAATTACTCATATCTATAATCCAATATTTTTCCACCATTGGAATATCTTGTAATATTAAATGTGTCCCCAACAAATAGTCATGTGTCAAGAATGACGTAGGATGGGTCACCAAAAGAGACATTATAGAAACCCTCAATATATGGAAAATGATATAGGAGTGAGGTAGATTCAGGGAACTGGGAGAGGGACTTCTACCCCATAATAGTCAGTTAATTGATTTCATTGGGATGTGGAAATTGTGGAAGTGGATGCAGTATTTCATGGAAAGATCACACATATCATAATAGTGGTGAAACTCAAGAGAATTTGAAAAAACACATGGAATAGACAGTTTCATGAAGTTAAACCAACACTTGTTGATAGAGAGGATGGTTTATTGGTAATAATAGTTACTATTCATGTAGCTTCTATGCTCGGTACAGCCTTATTTGATACAGGATCCCCTCATTATTATATATCATCAAAACATGATATTGGTTTGAGGAAAACATTAGAGTATATAAGGGTGGTTGTGATAATAAAGAAACCACTAGGAGTATGGTTATGGTACATCATTATATATAATTAATGATTGCTAGTGGATGTAGAGTATTTTTACTTTTGATATCATTATGTTATAAACTTATAAGGATTTTAGTTTACATTTGGTATGGACTATATGATACAATTCATATATAATATTTATTTTTAACATAGGATATTTTAATTTTCAACCCTAAGGTTAATAGTTATATTAATCATGGGATGTCGGATATAGACGCATGACATGCATTGATAGGTCATCAATAACTGGAGCATCTCGCCACTCAGTTTCCAAGACTTTTTCAAGATGATGGTGGAGTAAATCATGATACCTTTACACCATTAGTGGAGATGTTCTAGAATGTTTTATGATAAATTGATATGGATTACAACTAATTGATATATTGAGTTAATAATTGATCCCATGTATGGATCTGAAGCAATTTCTATTCCTCCATACAAAATTTCACCAATAGACATTCATGACATGAAAACCCAACAAGAAGAGTTTCTAAATAATGTATTTATATGTCATATAAAATTTCCTTGGGATTACCCAATCTTGTTTTCAAAGAATTATGATATTTCAATAATTTATTTTTTCATTAACATAAATTTTAAAAAAATATTTTGAATAACAATAATCTATTCCACATATCAACGATTTCTTTAACCAGTTGAGAGTTACATGTGTTTTCTCTACAATAAAATTGATTTTTGGTATCCTCAGTTTAAGTTAGGGATTACTCTATACAAAAAGACTCATTTAGATGTAGGTATGGACTCTATTATTTTGTAATGATTCCATTCATGATGAAAATTCTCTAGTGATGATAATGAATTTGATGAACTGAATCATTCAATTGTAACTAGAAAAAATTTTGGTTGTTTTTTAGGATTAAATATTGGTGAACAGCAAATCTCTGTATGAGAATTATCAACATCATGACGTCATCTTCTGTTCTATATGAGAGAATTTTAATTACTCCCAGATATGTATGTGAAATTTTTTGATCAACTAGGTACATTTATTGGGAAATTTCATCTCTAATGATGGTGTGTCGGTAGACCTATAGAAGGTGCATGCAGTGGTTTCCTAGGAGAAACCCAAAGATTTTTTAATGTTCAAATATTTTGGGGTTTTTTAGGTTATTATTGAAGGTCAATATAATAATTTTATCTCATGGTAGCACCAATTTTGTGAGTGTATAATAAAAGTATCAAGCTTTGATATTCGGGATCAGCTGAAAATGATTTTCTTGAATTAAAGAATTGCTTGACTACTACAACAATTTTAATCCTACCTAAGCATGGTCTAGATTATTTCATATTTATTTGATGACTTTGAAATTAGAACTATATTTTGGTAGATGTAGAGGGGTCTGGTTATGGGGTATAGGCTATAGTATTTGAGGTCTCACAAACAAAATAACCATATGCATTGTCTAAAGTCAGCTCATGATGTTTATAAATTTATGTGTTGGATAAATTATTTTTTGGGAAAATATTTAATATGTATACTGAGAAAAAAACCGTAATTTATATATTTTTTTAGTCATATTGGATTCATTGACAGTGGTAGTTGGTTGGGTAAATTCCATATTTTTAATTTTCGCTAGGAGATATGCATGTGAAGGGAAATAGTGTTTGTAATACTTTGAGCTGGATGAAACAGACCCAAGTAGTTTTAGATACTTGTTCTAAGAGGATGGTGACAACCTTGCTCGATATGATGTAAATTCTAGTATGGGATGATAATGATAAAATAAACCTCATATTAGTGTATTTTGAGTTTACCCTACGATCCAGATAAGAAAGGGAAATATGAGAACTTGGAGTATTTTGAATCAAGGGAATGATTTTAATTAGGGGAGACAACATATTATTTTACTATATATAAGGATGGTATCATTTATGTATTGAAATTAATTGGTTCCCTTACAAGTATTTGATGAGAGATCTTGCTTTATTTTCATTCATATATTTGGGAGGTTCGTTATTGTTTGAACAAAATGTAGCAAGACCAACATAGACAGTGTTGCTGTTTAGTAAAAAAAAGTAAATTGTGTGATTCATGACATGAAATTATATGTGCAACCATGTGATTTCCAAAAATCAAATACTAGGTACATCACTACAACAACATTCCATTAATGAATGGAAGTGGGATGATGTTTCAGGAAATTCATTATAGTAATTTCAAGGGTTCCTTGGATTAATAATGAATTGTGAGAGGTCGTGAAATGATAGGCCCAAGTAACAAATTTCATTTCTGTCTAGGAGACATTCACATTGGATTATCTAGGGTTCATGTAAGTTCACGAATAAGTCCATCTTCATGGGTTTCCACGAAGAATAGTTTCAGAAAGGGAATCACATTTTATATCATGCTTATATAAATTCATGAATAAGTTTTTTAGTATGCATGGGTTTTATAGTAAGTATTTACACCCATATACAGATAGGATGTCAGATAAAACTTTATAATTATACTGGGGTATTCTATGGGATTTAATCCTAGACATTGATGGGTATTGGGAGAATCACATAGCACTTGATGAATTCAAATCTAAAAAATATATCTGGATAGTATTAATATGATAAAAAATGAGCCACTTAATGGTAAAAAATTTTGATCACATCAATTGTTCAATGGAGGTAGTGAGTCTGAGTTATTAGTACACAATATCTTTTTGTAGAATTTGATTATGGTTCACCTAATTCAAAAACATATGGATATGACACAAAGTGTGAATAATTAATAAGCCAATCAATGTTCAAAAACCCATTTATTTTACAGTTTGTTATCTTTTTTTCATTAGGTTTTTTTCATGACTGGGTCACGATAGGATTCAGAATAAGCGCTGGTCATTCCTCGGTTATTTGTACCTTTTTATATAATAAAGAAAATTGGGCCGATGTTATACCGATTGTATCTTCCACCAAAGTATGGTGTTATGGATTATGTTCTTCATGTGTCACAACATCATATTTATTACCTCATCCCTTCTCATGAGATCAATGATGATTTTTTTGATATATCGACCAACAAATCATTTTTGGTTCATATGAATCATGTTATGGATCATAATTATATTGTTTTCTAGGGAAATATTGTGCATATAGTTCATGTGTTGTGGAAACATGTATGTGTTTAGGATAAAATTTTGGAGAGGGAAGATTATATATGGAAATAGTAGCCCAATAATTATACATTATAACATTAGATATTATTGGGGTTATATCTTTAGGATGATATATTATAATAAAAGAATATTTTACTATCTCAAACATTTCGGATATGCCACATGCTCATTCTCTTATACTCTTTTTCAATTGCTTTTTTATACCTTGGTTGGGTTTCTGTTTGGGGTTTTTTTGGGAAATTAGAAAAAAAATTGACAAGGGTATCATTATGTTTCATGAATGGATAAATAAAATGATGTGGTTTCCCCTAGGAAATCACTAAACCATTTTGTAAGATAAGGAGGTTGAGTGTGTTTTGGTAGGATCATGTGGCCACCCTCCCCAAACTGTATAAATCATGTAATAGCATGGTTTTGTGGTTGTAGCATTGTTTCTCAATCCATGTCACTCTTATGTAGAGGTTCATGATTATGGATAACTGTTTTCAAAATAGTACGCCTATTCCCAGGAAACAATGTTGGTGGAAAAACAAAACCATGATCTAAAATAATCCATACCCCCTAGTTATTATCACTAAACTCCATATTTAGAAATTAAATGAATCCCCTCAAATTCTATCTTCTCTGTATGATTTTATGGATCCTATAACTCCTTTCATGGAGAATCAACGTCATGATTAATGAATCATCTTATCTATGATAAATGATTTGTTCACCATTTGGTTTCCCCTCTCTCATGTCTATCAATTCATTGATGAAGAGGAATGAATTGTTATCTATTAGTAATTTTTATATATAGATTTTAATGGATCATAAAATAGTTCATCTTGATCCTGGGTAGTGTTCCAAGATCTTCCATTCTAATGTGGTGTAGATCAATTTTCATCAATTTGGGGATTTTAGTTTGGTGAATTATTTTCCATGATCGTGATATAGGCGGTAAATTTTTTAATTCCCACTATCATGATTTTTATTTCATGTTTTTAATTTCTAAATATCATTATCTACATTGCACAATTTCATTTTTAATTGAATTGATCAAATTCATATACATAGTATTATAAAATAATGTGATAATGGGTTTATGAAATTGATTTATTAATGGATTTATGAAATAAATGATTACCCATGGAGAATATCGAGAAGATTAATATGATGATTTAAAAGTTATGATTGGTGGGTAAATGAAATTATGAAATTGGTTGAACAATTATTTATATAAATAGTTGATATGTATGTTGAGAATGTTAAATCATGTGATAAATGGTTTGACCAAGTTGTTTGACTAGATCTACTAGTCCAAATAACCACGGGGTTCTAAACTGAAACTCTAGGCCCCAAATATATACATATATTTCATGGGATAAATATGTTGTGGGATAGGTAATTCTTATCTAAATACATGTGATTACGAGAACTTATATTTTTGAACCCAACGTGTGACTGTGAAATTGATCACAATTGTTTAATGGAAACCCATGATTGAATGAATCAAAATATCTCTTAGTAGATGGTTCAAAATGAAGCATGAGTGGAATATGGTATTCTTGATTCAGGTTTAATTCTGAATTTTTGGTTTATATAGTTCGATAAAGTTTAATTTTAAATTGGAAAACTATTAACATTATTTTTTTATATTATTCTTTATAAGACATCCTAGATTTTTATCGACTAGATATTTTTTTAAATGGAATTGGTGGTTTCCAACCGAGTTGTACCCACATCCTAAATGGGTTTCCTAATCATTACCTGAATAGAAATCATTTTTATAGGATTGGATAATGGAATGTGACATGTGCATGATTGCTATGTTGGGATAGGGAAAGGATAAGAGAGCTATACATGGTGTCATGAATTTCTTGGGTGTTTTAGGGCCATTGGTTTTTTCTTACATTTGGAACATGTAACTTATTATGCCATTACATATATAATAATTTTTTTGGATATTTTTTTCTATCTTAGGATTATCTTGTGATGTTGTTCTGTATCGGGTATTTTATTATTCTTGTTATTGTATATTATCATTGGCTCTCATATATTGATTTTATATTTTTTGATGCTTTGATAAAGAGTCTATAGTCTCCCCCTGATATATCTATTAGGCCCAAACTTCTATTTAGAATCATATGACTTATGGGGAGGTGAGCTTGAGGTCATGTAACTATTCGACTCAGGGAAATGACATTTGGAACATAGATTGGGACATTAAAGTGTCACATTTACTCTATCCCGTATTTTCCACCTCTTTTTATATATTGTATTTCCCCATACATAAGAATATTGAGAAAAAAATTAAACACATAGAACATTGATTCCTTTTATAATCACAAGACTCGATATTTCTTCATAAGGATCATTGTATATATACAATATATTCACATTCACCATCATTGTGTCATCAAATCCTTCATAAGATTTCTATTCATGTTCCATTCGAGATGCTTCAACCTATATTTCACATATTAATATGTAGTGTGCTTCGTTTCCCTCTATCCATTATCTCTCAGAATACCCTTTAATCACATGAAAAAAGGTAATTTCAATTGTTATCCCATTTTCATAATGAAAATACACTAATAAGGTCATAGTTAGTGGGTTTGTCCAACACCAATGTTTTTGAATCCAATATTGTTGGGATTCACCGTCATTCCCTAAAAACATGGTAAATAATCCACCCATGTGTTAATTATTCTCTACTACCCATCAATTTGGTGGGGAATAATTGAACTATATGTACCTTGAGTCTAGTTAAAAGTATGATATGTATGATTCCATCTGAATATAAATGTTCCATACCAAATTCTTATATGTGATCAAATTAATTCTTTTCATTTGACTATAAATTTCAAGACATGATCCATTATAAATTATGAATTTTTTTATTCCAATTTTCACATGATATGTAAGTATCTTATTAGAGGTTTCTTCATAATATAATGAAAACCCAATAACCATTTTTGGATGTATTTTGTCATAAATGTTCATAGTTTAGTGTATTTTATAAACAACTAGTCCCTCTTTATTATGAAACAATATGAAATAATTTTAGACAACATTTATACATAGAGATGGTGTTATTGATAGAATACCCTCTCAAATGTAAAAAGGATTCACCACCCAATCCTTTTTATATGGAAACCAGTATGATCATGGTATTTGAAATAGATTCTCAAATGTATATGAAATCTATAATGGATTCACCAGTTAGGAAATAATTATCCCCAAAAGTGTGTGATGAGGTCAACCCCACATCCTATCAATGAATATGAGTTCCTTGTTATTGTTGGGTTTGAAACCCCTAATGACAACGTTCCATTTCAACGTGGTCCCATTTATCATTATATATGTGAGAACCATTGGGAGTTTATGTTATAGATATAAAATGGGGAACCCAACATGAATAGATCGTTAAAAAATATTAAACTACCCATAAACGATTGTCTGGTCCAATAAATCACTATCAAATTATATTTTTGCACACACATTAGAAACATTATTTTGATATTGAATTTTTTTGAACCTTTTTTAAATCATTGATGAACATAATATTATCAGTATTACCATGGGTTGGTGATTCTAAATAATCTATATAGGAAAATAGAGTAAACCATGATGTAAATAAACAAAAGTATTCATTATCTATATCAAATTAATCATTTCAACTTTCTGAAATGATATTTTTATAGTTGATTTTTTTAGTCGTTTACTTTTTATTGTTGATAATATAAAAACTCAATTTTTCCTTACATAATCCAAAGGTACTATACTACAAACACTCTGGAAACACAATTCTTGTAATGGAACCTAATAATGATGAAATAACGTCTCCCACCTGACACTTATACCATAGTTTTAAGAACAATATGGTATGATAATACCATATTTGTGGTATGATAATGACCCCTGACAACACATGATGTGACTTATATGCATTAAATCACGTAATACAACGACAATTAGGGTTGGGTTGGGGAAAATGGTGATGCATATATCCAATTTCATAATCATTAAAAGTTATCAAGAGAGTGTTAAAATAAATGTATTCCATTACATATGTTGGTAGATAGTGGAGTCTACTATTGATCCATCCATATTTATAAGCTACAATAAGGATCTCTTTCCAAACACCAACCCCAATTCTGTCCTACTAATAACCCTCGGTTTCTAATAGATGGTACTGTTGAATAGGTCACCATCTTAGATACTCATACCTTGGAAACATGGATATCTCCTTAGGAAAAAAATCTTCCAATCAGGGTGATAGGGATCATATTCCTTCTTCCACTAACAAAGCCCATAAAAATATTATTAATGAATCCGAAAACTTGAATCAAATCACCACCCACTTGAACCATGATTGACCACATATCCCGACAATAATAATGGGGAAGTCACATATATATTACTTGGTGTAAGAAGACCATTGGAAAATTTAGATTTCATGGAGAGGACATGAGTGGTGTAGTATCCACACATATATCAAAGGAACATTCAAATATATCATGGAGCCTAATAAAGAGCATGGTCATATTCCTAAAAATACTCAACTGAAATTATATTATAATATATAAATGATAGAATTGATTGACCTTCATAATTCAGAACTATTAGATGTAAAATGGTACACTCATAGTCATATCTTGATACCTATATAATCACAAAACAAAGACAAATATAAATAGTTGGAGAGTATATGGAAGTCACATTCTCATGCACTATTCTCGGAGGCTTAATAACATAATTTGATAAAGGATAAGGCACATTTCTGGGTTTACATTACCATTCAAAACTAGGTTCACTGTAACAGGTTTTATATCACCTTATGATTGGAACACATTCTTATCAATGAAGTACATGACATATTCCAACAGCTTTCAAGGATTGGGAAATTTGTCCACTCTGATTGAGGTATAACAATAGAGTTTTTAAATAACACCAAGGTAGGATACCATCACATCTATTAAATATTACCAACATATTACTGTGTATAATAAGGATCATAGTAAAATCCATTCTAAATCAAATGATATAAAATAGTAGAATCCTTCATGGGATGTACAAGATGTGGCCCATCTCCTTTATCCCATTGTTGAGGAATGTATAAATAATTAAATTGAAAATTCATATATCAATAGGGAGAATAACCAATTTTCAACTATAAATGACCTTCTTATTAATGTTATCACCCCAATTGAATCATATACACCCATAGAGGATAAAGAATCCCATAATCAACCTTATGAAGCATCTCAACCGCATGATTATTTTCTCATAGCAACATATTATCATCAACATATTCCAATGATGGCTATTATGTGGGGCCATATTAATGATGAATCCCAAAAAACCTTTCAAGAATATTCCAGCCATGATTTCAAATGATGACCACATTAATTATATTCTAATTTATAGTTTTCATGAAACTATATGATGAGTATATATAACACCTCAAGAATCATCCAAACATTCATCAATGGTTAAAATATATAAAAATAATGATTTCCCTCTTCATGGTAGTATAGATACTGATTATAGGGATTTCACCCTAGAAATACACCGTGGAAAAACTCACAATGGAGGTATCTACCATGTACAAGTAAATAATAAATATTTAATCAATCCATCATATATATAAGTACATTGAAAACCATGTCCGATAATATATAGTTAAACGTTATCCAAAAATAACAATAGTACTCATTCCACATGCGACCTTGATAATAGAACTAAGTTGATTGAATTGGTAGTGGAATATTACTATAATGATGTTGGGGAGAAAATGGATATTATGATTTAACAAACTGAAAATAGCCTCCCAGTATTTTTTTGTCCCATAGGAACATCCGAATATGAAGTAAAAATGAGGTAAATGATCTATTTGTTTCTTAAATTCACATAATCACGATAGAATAAAATTAGTGGTAAAATTATAGACACCTCATTTTTAAGGATACGAGGGTCAATTCCAGGTCAAAAATAATAATACTAATAATAGATGTCAGATAGACTTATCCTATCTCTCAATGTCCTATTAACCAATAACTGAAATACATTATGTAGGATTACAACATGAAGTCCTCAAATAAAGTAATCTCTCTCGAAATTAATAACTAAATACTATTTATACATCTATATTGTGGATGGGGTGAGTATGGGTTATTTAACATCCCTCCATCCTAGAAACATATCTATAATTGCAGTATCCTAAAATTTCATTGATGTTAGGGGGATAATTGGACTAAATAATATGCAAATCAAATGTTCTATCCACGTATGTTCCACTACATTGAGAATAAAAATACACCATGACTTTAGGTAGATTGATATACCTAGAAAAAATCATAAATATGGACTCTCAAATAAATTGAAACAAGTCTCTAATAAGAAATATTAAGTTATGGACTACATGGAGGCTCTTCGTAGAAAGTGACCCACATCAAAAGTAACCATTGACACCAGCACATATAAGAGAAATATTGTTCAAAATTAGGGAGATCGATGTTGTAACAACTATTGAATACATCGTAGAGAGAACCCATCCCATATTTTGGGGGTATTTTGACAAAATCATCTACACCAGGGATCATAAAAAAACTTAGATGCAAAATCAATTTCAAGATTAATTCGACCCCATCGTAGATTGAAGGGGTCATTCATATCTCAATATCCACAACATTATTCATCAATTTATGAAAAAAATATTATAGAGTTCCAAAAAAGGATCTAAATATACAAACGAGCATAGGTTAGGGAAATTTTTTTCATCATCTTAAATGGATGTTAGAATATTCTCTTCTTGGAGGTTAATACCTACGGGTTGAGTCCCATCCATTCCACCCACTAAGAGATGTACCCATTTCATTTGAGGAAATCATTTAATGTGAGTTGAAAATCACACTCATGGTCATTATTCAAATTCCAGGATTAGGGTTATGTCTTGAAAAGTAATCATAACCGAAAATCATCATAAGACAAGATGACCAAACTGGATTCATGTTTAGGGGTTGGAAACCCATGAAAATCTTAATGTGAATACAATTTATATAAAGAAATCCTACTATTTGGTTAATGATTAGTTGATTATTATTTCTATGTATATCTTATTGAATGTCATATCCATCAATAACATGGAATAACTCATGAACATACAGTGTGGAAATTATGAAATAATATATTGAGTGTTAGGTAATATTAAATCAAAAAATTGAGGATGAATATACGATGAATCAGAGGAGAATCTAGAACCATGAACCTCCAAATAATGAGATCAAAAATATTCATTGTAATTTGATCAATGATAATATGATGGAAAAAAATTCTTTATTGGAATTTATAGCACAATATTATAATGGGAGTCAAATATTTAGAAAACAATATAAGGTATTTCTCAAGGGAAATACTCCCATTGGGCATCACCTTTAAGAGGAAACATATATCACTCCACCCATTTATTAAAAGAGGTGTAATATTAATTAAATGGGAGAGATTATGAGTTAGTGTGGGTATGGTTTCTAGAAACTAGTGTACAAAAAAATAGATTTTGATGAATATACTGACATTATTCTATTATATCCAAAACCTAGTCTTTATTGGGGAAATAATTTAGAACAATAATGGAATGGAAATATATCAGACTTGAAATAATGAAATCCATGTCATGTATCATATACATCCTATTCATTTGAGTTGTTTCAATCAATGCTACTTAAAGAAGTCCACATCAACATTATGTCCATAGAGGTTCAAATAGAATCCATGGCAGTGACATGATCTCAAGTATCAAAGAGGGAAGCCGTATCATGAAAGGCTGGAGCTTAAAATTCCCTCAAATATTTATCATAAATTTATTAGATTAACAATCAACATCATTAGAGACATATTATTCTATATAACACGCATTTTATCTATATGGGACCATGTGACTGGACCTTGAGACCATCATTATGTAAAAAATTAATGATCTTTTATATAAAATATGGAGGGCTAATATTCTTTTGAAAAAAAAACATTTAGTAAGATCCATCATGTGATTAAAATATATTTAGTAGTATAGATCTTGAATCACCCCACTAAATGTAATCATCATTAGATTAAGCGGTCATTTTTTGTCAAATTAGAATGTTATAATTAATACAACCTTCCATTGATTATGGTTATTCTCATGAATATGAGTCCCCCATACATTATCAGTGAGCCCGAGGTTGGTGTCATATAAACCCACAAAATAGGTGGTGGTGTGGTCATTGTTGAACTAAATATTCAGGCTAGATCCATGTAGATTCTATATACACCAACGAGATTCATGAGAGAGTTATTCAGTTTTCCCAAAAAGAACATGGGTATGCCACAATAACCTTTATTTTTCATTATAACCCCAATCCATTTAATCAAATTAGTTAGAGTGGAGTAACTATTTAAGAATAATAACTAATGGGAGGTAGACTTACACAATATAGAAAATATAACCATGGTTTTTATCTTAGATTCAGACTCTACTAAGTCAGAAACATCATCTTATAATCAAAAAAATGAAGAGAAAGTCCAAAGTTGGATGTATAGAAAAATGGAATAAAAATATAAAATTTTAAAATTATTTGAATTTTTCCCATAAACCCATGTTTACTAGATTTTATCATCCTTTAAAATGATCAGTGTTAGTAATTTATTGAGGCCTTCCAGAGTCCCTCAAAATTGAGATAGATTTATCCATTTTTAAGGATCATCAAAATTAATGTACACTAGAAAAATATCATAAACCAATGCATTCATATATAATGAATTGTAAATATATATCTTCAGACATATGAGATCTATTTATGAATCATGAATGATTTGGGAAATACCACAAATGTTTTAAATATATCATTAATGAAATGGTTGGAAAACTATTTAGTTATAGAACCCATATTGATTCATGATAATTAATATATATTGTGGTGGAAATCTAAAACATGGAAGGAATACAACAAATAATAATGGGTATAATATAGGTGTTCACACCCATATACATGATAAATTTCACTAAAAATATATAGATTTTGTATAACATTGATTATATGATTTATATAAACTATATTGAGGAAATGTACTCACTTATAGTTGGTTATAACAAATTATAAATTTTCTATTCCACTCCTATTCAATAACTATTTCACAATTTATATATGTTTTTTATTAGACATTCAGAGAGAGCTCTATATAATCCTGAAACCTCCCCTAATCATTTAATAGAGACCAATTATTCCCAGAATAAATTACTTACAACTCGGTATGTTCATACCACTCCTTCACCAATCTATAGATATACAGAAAGAAAGAATCAATATGATTCCCCCTCAAAAGTCATTGGGTTTTAGGATTCCAAAACTTCTTTTAATGGGATTTCTTATCTTTATGTTGATATAGGTTCCAAAAATTTTTCCACCAATCACAATGATTCCACAATAGAAAGAGTGTTTAAAGATGAATAGGATGTTGCATGAACTGTCCTCATTAATTTGAAGATGGTGTCACTACTACTATCAATGATATTATATGGGAAAATATTCCAATATTAGAAGACCTCTAACATATATTGATTAGTCCCTCCATTATTCTATATGTAAAGGTGATGTGTATTTACTATATAATGTAGAATTCATAGCTGTTTTCTAATAATTACATAGAGATACATAGGATATAAACAAAAGTTAATGCATATCTACTATAATTTAATGATTTCCACATATGTATCATGATAATAACCCAATGAATTCACCCCTCTCATATAGACAAGAATTAATATATGGGTAAATAATTAATCAATTATAGGTTTTTCTATGAGGTGTGGTGAAAAATATTTCTTCCCAATATAATTGATGATAATAAAAAGAAAATGAATATATGAGGGTGCACCTATTTCAAGGAACATATTAAACACTCACTGAAGTATGATTTATTGATACCAACCAAAAAACATTTGACTAATGAAAAAAGTGGATTAGAAGAAATTTACATTATTGATGTGTATTTAGGATGTAATACTATCATGATAGCTATTACCAATAATACATCCCTAGTCTTCAGGATAAATGTTGTGATAATGAGAGAAGAGTTAAATCCCTTCATATTATAGAATGCTACTGTTACATGTCAACAAATGATGAAACAACTCACTATACACTTTTAAGATGAATTTTGGAGTGCTACATCGATGAATTGTTAGTTAAATATCAAAAACTATATTATTTTCTCACTGATCCTCAAACAGTCATTAAAAATATACTATAGGGTCATTTGATGATAAAACCTATGTAGTGTGTTTTTTTGAGTAAAATTATATAAAATTCATAGAATTGTTGTATTCCACTAAGGAATTTATATTGAAACAAAAAATAATAGTACAATACTATAAATTACACCTCATCAGAATCATATATAATTGATGATCATCCAATAGATCATCACCTATATTATGAGTTTCATAGGTATTCAGTATGGAAAATATATTCACTTTACCAATATAATGAATAAGAGAGTAACCTACTAATGGGATGTGGGATTTAAAATATATTTTGATATGCATAATAGTTACCCTATTTATCCACAATTCATTATTTTACCAATAGAAGGAATGCCACTAATCTTATATGTGGCCTCAATAGAACAATATATATATGGAATACTCACATGGAAAAATGTTGTGGGGATTGAAAATAGTCTCTATTATAACATGTGAACAATTCTAGAAAATGAATCTCGACAATATAATACCAATTAAAATAAACATTAAATTCAATATTCCATGAAAACTATGTTGAATTACTTAAATCATCCCGATGTACGCCTAATATCATATAAAAACCCAATCAAGTGTATTATCAGTTAGCCAATTTTAAAAATATTTTTTTCTCATTGAAATATTATTTTGTAACAATATTTATTACAATTGATGTGACTAATTTTAATTTAAGGGTCAAAACTAGCAATTTAATAACTAAATATCCTTTTCTTGAAAGCATGATATAGTAAATCATACTGCCAAATAAAGAAGTTTTTCATAAAAATGAAACTTCCCAAATAAGGGAAATTGTTTTGATGATTCCTCCTGATTATTTAGTTGAATAAAATTAGTTAAATCCAATAATAACTAGGTTTGTGTGGTAAATGTTTTAGCTTCCATATATTTTAATTTTTTTCAATTTTCATCTTCATTTTTGAAGGCTATAATAATAATTAGGTAGAATACTAAATACCTTATCATAAGAATAGATATAGCCTTACAACACTATATAACCTAAATGAATGTAAAAGGGTACGGATAGATTGTTATAAGAATGATAAATGGTGAATATGTCATTATTAAGGAATAAATGGGCCCTCTCATTGGTCACATGAGTGAAATAAGGGAAGAATTATCTTTTGAACCAATGATTAATTGTATCCATTGTTCACTAAATTAATTTTTCATCACACCACATATTGTGTCTACATCACTAGATATTATATTTCATGGAAAACTTGTCTTCGTATTCACTCAATGATGAGTAGTCTTAGTGTTTATTTTATATGAAATGGAAGAGAATAATCATATCTATGATTTTATAGATCATTATGTGAAGGCATGGAGAACATGAAATATGTTTCTATAAAAATATTAACTCAATCTATAGACCCTTCTATTGATTCGATAAAAATAGAATATATTTTTCATGAAAAGATAACAATACCCAAATAGACAACCAAAATGAGTTGGAATCCCTCTATAATTGTGGATTTAATGGTTTCCTCTTTAGATGAATTAGAAAATGAGTGAATGTAACCATTATTATGGAGGTCTAGATTGTCCCATGTGAAAATTAGTTGTCTTGAACCAAACACTCCAAACAATTGAGAAATAATAAGGATTTAATAATTGGATAATATCCTCAAAAACCATTATCTAATATCTGAGTATTTTATAAATAGATCATATACATAGAAATGATATTTAATATCAGATAATTTCAACATAGGTTGAATATTATTTAGGAAGATTACTAGGTAAATTTTCTTTTGGAAAATAAAATTTCTTCTTTGAAAACAATAATTTAAAATTAAAACAATTTCCAATCATTAAATAAAACATTTTTCTACAAAATAATCATCTAATATTGTAATGGAATAATTAAATAATTAATAGTTCATGATCGTTGAAAATTGAGTTACATATTGACATGTTAAATAAAATATTCTGTTCATTTTCTCAGTAAAAAGTAAAAAATCCATATTTAAAAAATGAAAATAGGCCTTCAATTAATTTTTTTAAAAATATTAAATAAGTTGTAATTTTGAGTAGAAATAAGTACCCAATTTTAAAAAAGAATTTAATTTTTTTTCAAAACATGTACATTTATGAAAAATGAATTTCAAAAAAAGTTATAAATATTGTCTAATTTTAATAAAAATATTTTTTTTACATTTGGTTATATAAATATAGTAAAATCAGGGAAAAATTTATTTTCAAAAAATAAATTTTGTTGAAGAAAATAGATTAACATATTGATACATAGATCACACTATTTCTTCATCAAAACAATAATCATGAACGACTCATATAACAAAAATTATTGTAACATAAAACTCTTATTAATTTTGTAATTATTGAATCATATATGGTTAAAAATAAAAGAACATTTTCATGAGAAGAATAATGAAAGATATGTTTGCGAATAATTAATGTATTAATGTGTCATGATGGTGGAAAATCCAATCATACCCTATATGTTAAGAAAATTTCTTTTGTATTTTTTTGTAAAATTCCCAAAGAACGTTATTTAAAAAATTAAAAAATATACATCTTCATGAATTTTGTAAAAAATAAAACTTTGCTAAAAATGTAATTAAAAAATCGTAATAGTTTAGTAATTGTATTTTTTTATTTTTTTTTAGAAAACATTATCATTGATGAAAATGGGAGTATTTAGGAAAATTTAATAATGATTGTTTTTAAAATAATTTTTCTTATACATATATATATTTTATCATTGATGTTTATGATAAAAAAATTATACAATTTTGTGTACAAGAATTAAATATACATAAATATTTTAAATTGAACATTATATAATCAAAAATAATTTTAAAAAAATCAAAGCCTCGCATAATAAAAAATAATGATTTCTTACCTAATGAATAGAAATATGGTTAACAAATCCATCACCAAATGTAATTAGTCGAATCATATACCCCTAAAAAGTGATAATTATTAAATAAAAAATTTAATAACATGAATATTAATATATCGATGATATGATATATAAAATTGGAGTATATACTATACAAAATATAAATATGTGGTGAATAAATCATATATATATCATAGAAGTAAAAGTGATATGAGAAATTATTACCTCAAGCCTCCCTTATGTTTTACATACTCAAAAATCATGTATTATTGATAAAATATTGTTATTAAATTATTCTATAATTACATTAATATATGTAATAGCTTATTTTATCCTTTATAAAATATTAACCACATTCATTAATAATATTTCACTTTTTTCATTGATTGTGGTGTGTTCATTTCATGGTTTCATGGTTAGTTTACTTCTGTATAAATATTGATTTTCTTGTCGAATGAAATAAATCTAAAAATCGTTATTGAAATTTTATATATGAAATTAAATAATTTTCAAATGGTACCATATAATATTTTTATTTCCAACGTGAGAATAATTTAGTTGATTTAATTGTAATGATAAATGTTGAGATTATTATGGTGGATTTTATTACCATCACAAAATAGTTTGGTTCAATTTCATATTTAGTATATATAATATATTTAGAACATGATTTATGTTATCCTATACATATTAAAATGATATTTAAAAATAATAATACATTTATGTCTATCCTTCATGTAGGTTATTGAAATTGAACCAAGTCATTATACACATAGATGATTTGCCTCAATAATTTTTACCCTGTATTTACTTCATTGAATAATATGTGGGGAGAAAAGGGATAAATAGAAAATTTTCGATTATAAATTTAAAATTCTAGTATATAGGTGATAATATAGTTATTACTTTTTTATGGTTTTATTTTCTAAGAATAATGTAGAAGAAAAAATAAAATTAAGAAATGTGGATTATGAAAATTTCCTCTTTAATATCACCTCCTTCAAGGATCCCTTAGTCAACTTGGAACTTATATTTTGGTGAATACAAAATCACATATACATGAAAGGTTTTTGTAGAAGTTTCTTTCTATAATATTTTAAGGGCATAATGTATCGTATGGAGAAATAAAGTGGTGAGGGGTAGTATTTATGCATTGGGTGGGGTGGTTTTATATGACAAAAAATGCTTATTTTATATTCATATCCAACCAGATTTGGGAATAATTAATTCCAAAATCTTATATTCATAATTAATTATTTAAATTACATTTCTGTCATATAAACTCATCAAACACCCATTTAACTTTTTTATTCTAATTTATTTTACTCTATTATATTTTAACATAAACCTTGTACATTATTTTACATATAAATTGGAAGATCATTTTTTACCATGAAAATATTATTATTCCAAAAAAAGTATATTAACTCATAATATAATTTATACCACTAAATTCCATATATTTCATCCATTTTACTTGATTCGAATTTTAATATTCGTTAAAAATTTAAAATATTATACATGTATAACTCATAAAAATTGTTTATAAGGTAGAAATGATCATTATTACTGTTTATATTATGTTCATTAACAGTGTTTCAACTCAAATTTCTATGAACCATTAATAAAAAATGGTGTATACTATATTATATCATTAAATTGGGAAGAATGTGTAATCTCAAATCTAGTGATCAGAAATGCAGAATTTTTGTATAACGGAAATATAAATCGTAATCATAGTTTCATTGGGTATATATTCAAAATATCTCATACGATATCATTCTCTAAGATGTGTATTCATAAATATAGGGCACAAGGTTTTTAAAAATATTCCTCGGATTCCAATATTAATGCCCCTTACCCTAGTATCCAATTGTTAGTGATTTTATTTTTAAAATGAAAAATTATATAGGGAATTAAATCCTGGAGGACCAAATAGTTTAGCAATTTTAAAACACATTATACGTACATGATCTTTACGTTGTAATTAAAAATATAAAATAAAAATTGTGTATTCTTTGAGAAGACCACTATTCTCTAGGAAATATCATCCATATAAACCAAAAAAACTTCTTATAATCCAAATAAATTTAAAAAATAATAGATGGGTCATCATTGATGCTCTATAATGGTATATATAAAGAGGAATCTATATCAAATAAGAATTAAAATTAGAGAAATATATATAAATGAAACACATACTATTTAATTAGAAAACTTGACTATATTGTGGCTAAAATAATAGATGATAAAAAATTACATATAATAAATCACATGATCTTGAAATATTTCAATGGATATTTTACTAATCAATTAATGAAAATGAAATAAAAATCTAATAAAATATTGAGATAATTCTTAATGGGGGACATTATAAGGCTACAATCAACTCATTGGAAAGGTCTCTATACATAAAAGGTTAATACTTCAACCAATACCAACACATGTTTTCCTCATGAGACATCCTGATGAATTACGTAAATATAATATTCCTCACCCATCCCATTTTAACCCCAATTATGTTTTATTATTAATTTGGTGAATCATGTCCTACATTAAAATTTATATTGAAACTATCATATGAATAGATAAAAAATATCCCATTCAATAATCATAATTATAAACCATCTTGAGTAATATGGTTAATGGTATTAAAAGAGTACATTCCAATTCAAACTGATCATAAATTATTGAGTAAAATATGATTTATGATGTCATAATAGTTTAATATCAATGAATAATAAGATTCCAATAATAATTTTTAAATTAATGAAAACACATTAAATGCGATGATTGAAACACTCTCGTGGAAAATACCCTTTTCACATTGAAAATCGCTAATATTTAAAATCCAAAGAAATTATAAAATAAAAACATTATATGAAAATAAAAATGTAAAATTTTAGTGGTTTCTAAAATGAATAATTTATTCTTGATATTATGAAAAGATGATAATTATGTACATTTAAAAAAACATTTCTTTCATATTTTTTGGGATGAGTGAAAACATTATTATATATAAAATGAAAAAAATATAACATTCTAGTCATTTTTAAAACAATTTATGAGTAAAATGAAATATAAACTATCATAGTATAATATTATAAACATTTATTGAATAAATTTTTAAAAACATTAACATGGAAATAAAAAAATTAAATAAAAAATGAAATATTAATTTATAAAAGTAAAACTATTAAAAATAACATTTCTATAAAGTATTCTTCAATAAAATTATTGTATTTTTTATATTAGAAGTATATCAACCTAAATAAATTTCATATGAAACATAAAAAATTCACAAGACATTTCAAGAATATTCAAAAAAGGACATATTCAATAATGTAATTTTCTAACCTATTAAATTGATTTTGAGTTATGAATTATTATAGAATAAGATATCATTTGAATCAAATTCCCCATAAAATTATTAATTATCAAAAGAAAATTTAAATAATAGGAATATAATGATATTCATGATTTTTTATATTGAATCTCACAATATAAACCACACAATATAAATAACTAGTTAATAAGGCATATATCTCACAGAGGTGATTGTGATATTAGAAACCCTTACCCAATACTTCTATTTAGTTATACATATTTTATAACCATATGTTATAAATAATAACTTATATCATAGAGGTAAATGTGATATTAGAGACCCCTTAACTCCCACTTCAATTTAGTTTTCCAAAATCTATCTTCTTGTATAATGTTTCCAAATGTTTTATATAATATTTTAAAAAATATTATCATTTATAATACCTTATAATATACTTTTGTAAAACCATACCACATATCCTTTAGTAATATATCATTATCATTATTGTGTCAGTTGATTCTTTTTCCATGGTTTCTTGCTCAGTTTACGTGTGTATAATTGTGGATATTCATTTTAAGTGAAAATAAAATTAAATATTGGAAATGAAATGGTATTCATGGACATTATGAATTATAAATGATCCCAAATATCATTTTTATTTTTATCATTAGTTTGATTCATTTGATAAAATTTAAATAATAAATGGATACTTTATTTTGGATATTTTTTCGACCATCACAAACTAGTTTTCTATATTTTCAAATTATATATATATGTATAAATATTTGTTCAATAACATGAAATGGTTTGTCATATAATTATTAAATTGTTATTTTACCGTAATAATATATTTATGCCTATCCCTAAAAGAAATAATGGATAATTATTAAAATATTCATACTTGGAGACGACTAACAGCCATAAATTGAACAATGTTTTCATTTCTATGAATACGATGATATAAGAACTGTGGAGGATAGAAAATATTCCATTAGAAATTTAACATTATAATTTTCTTGATTATAATGTTGTTATTATGCCTTTTTTGTTTAAGAGATGAGAATAAAGAAGAGGAAGAAAAAAACATAGGGAGGTGGTTTGATAATGTTACCTCATGAATATTATATCCTTAAAGGATCCCTTAATGAACATGGAATTGGTATTTCGGTGAGGATAAAATTATATTTAGGTTGTTAAATGTTGGAGGATTTATTTTTATGTATAGATTTCAAAAGATTAATATATTTTTAAGAGAATTTGAGTTGTGAGGGGTGGTATTTATACTTGAAGAGTGGTGATTTTAAGTTATTAAATAAAAATACTTTTTTATTTAAATCCAACCACATTTTGGTGGAGTTAATTCCAAAACATTATATTAATAATTAATGTTTTAAAATATTTTTTTTAGAAATGCATTAACCACTCATTTAATGCATCAGTTATCATGTAATGTAATCAATTACCTTTTAGCATTTACTCACAAAATAATTTTACATATCCTGAGGTAAATTATTTATTTAACACTGTAACTTCTTATACCTATAAATTAAAATAAAATTTTAAACTAATTTTAACCTCAAAATTTTAAAAATGGAATCTTTTTTAATATATTAAATTTATAAATGTAATAAAAATAAATTCAAAATATGTTATATGTATAGTTCATAAAAAATTTTATTGTGCTTAAAATCATTCTTTTCAAAATTGATAATAATGTGTTTCTAAATTCAAAAAATTATGAATTATTTTATCACATAAATAAACATTTAACAAAAATATTTCCTAATATATTCTAAATCATGATTATATAATAATTATTTTATATTATTCAATGTATTTTTAAAAATTGGTATTTCAATTTATTAACAAAAAATTGATATTTTTTAAAATTTTCATAACATCACTCTATCAATTTTCTGGCAAGTTGATTACAATAATTATGTTTATTTTATCAGGAAAATTTTATAAAATATTCAGAAAATTTATTTACTTATTTTTTCATAGAATGTAATAATGTTTTTTTAAAAAAATATTTGATGTATAAAATGACTTTAATAAATATTGTGTGTCCATTTGTTATGAATAATTAAATTTTATTGAATATAAATATAAAATTTGTTTAATACTAATGTTAATATTATTAAAACCTAGTAATTTAGTGTCATGTTTATAATTATTTCATTTTAATATTGTTTTTTTATATTTATTTTAATCATAGTTTTTTGTACAACATAATATATCAAACATAGCGTTCTAAAAAAACAAAACTGTGATGTATCAAATTCATTGTTTATTGGATGATAATTAATTTAAAATATTATCAAAATAACACAGAATCACTTTTATATCGTAGATGTCATATATGTTCATTAAATATATCTTATTTATAATGACTTTCAAAATTAATAATAAATCTGTGCAACAACATCATGTAGGAAGTAGTCCACATACACATGATATATGAAATCATTTCCAAAATAATTCGATGGTAAGAAGTTAGGTGTAATATTATTATTCAAATAGTATTAATATTTCAAAAATATACAATATTAAAATTTATAAAAAATTTATCTACTAATGATATGCATAAATGGATAAATAATTACATCTATTTGTTAGGTTGTAGTACTCAGTACAACAGATTAAAATTTTCCTTACAAATTTGAAGGATGTAATGATGGATATAGGTTATTAAATTAACATAATTAAATTTAAATATATGGGATATATTGATATAGTCATATCAATATAATTTTTGAATATTCTATGGTGGTGAAAATTGAAATAAAATAAAAAGTATCCTTTAATAATGATCTGTCTTCTTTAGAAAACCTCTTTATGTTAGTAGAAAAAATCTTCAATGGAGGTTTTCCAAAAAAATTAGGCCTCCACGAATATGTTAAGGATGTAAGGATGTTATATGGTAATTTTATTGGATGAATAAAATGTTATATAATGTTAATGTGGAGAAGAATGGGGGATCCATTTTATTAGTGGGGAGATGGGGAAATTGTATGTTTTTAAAATAAATGGTATACCAACATATTAAAAACATAATAACTCTCTATAAAAGATAATTATAAAACATTATAGGATATATCTTCATAATATGGCTATGAAATAGTATTTTTAAAAGTTCTTAAGTAATATTAACCATAGTAGTTCTATAATAAATATCTGATAAACCATATTTAACAATAACTAATGTAATTAAAATTTACAAAATTTACTATTCATTATGGAAAATAATATTTTATCCAAATTATATAATATTAAAAAAATAATAAAAATAATTAATACATATTTCATAATTAATTTCAACAAAGGGGCATGATGTAACTATAAATTTCACCAGTTGATGGGATGAGAAAACTTTTTCCCATTGAAAATGATTCCTTAATTATACAACGCTTTATGATAGAAACTATATATAAAAATGAGTCCCATAAAAAATTCGAATTATTCATACATAATGGATTATTTATAAATATAAAATAATCCTATAAAAAATTGAACTTTAAAATGTTATAAAGAAAGATGTTTTTAATAAATAATCATTTTTACTATTCATTATAATATTATACATTTAATAGATAAATTTATCTTTTGTTAATTTTTAATTGATGATTTTAAAAAATAATATTATTTTCAAATAAAATACTTTCATAGTGTATAAAATTGTATTTTATTATTTGTTCACAAAATATAATAAAAATATTTTTTTTGATAAAAATACATTTAAATTAGATAGAGAAATTAATAAAATTTATTTAATTTTCATGAATATATGTTAGTTATCTAAAAATTTATAATTAATATAAAATTATTTATACATATTTATACAACCATTATTAATGGATATTTCATAAGGAATAATTTAAAATAATAATATTAATATAATATCTTGGTTCTTTAAAATTCATTATGGTGTGTACCCCAAACTATAAAAGAAATTCAATATATTTTAAAAAATATTTTATAAAAAGTCAGGATATTATATTAGACCCTTTTAAAATCATTTTTCACATTATTTTTAAACTATTTTATATAAAAACCCATGGATTCTTCTACGTTATTTTATTATCCTGTTCCCAGATATATTTTTAATGTTGGTGGTTTCTATTTCAAAAATTAACCTGCTGAATGCTCTTTTTTAATGGTTGACTGAGACCTTGGTTAGTAAATGTGGTGGTTAGATCATGAAATTATATAGAAAATAAACATGGAACACATATTTCACCTGATATAGGATTAGTAGAAGAACCAAGTGATAATATTATATTCATAATTTAAGAAGAATATACAAGGGGCCAATATAAGTATGTATTTTCATTTACTTCATCCCTAATCTCATAACATTTTTCCATTGAGAAATTCATAGTAAAACCTATTTAACAACTTCAAAATCATGATCATGAAAATGGTTATTATTAAAACTATTCTATCAAGAGTAATCTTCCATGATATGTTTATGAATGGATGCGAAGTTATCTAACATTTCATGAGGTAGCTCATCTCCCAATATATTTCTTTATCAAACAACATATACAAATTTTTTATTTCTACACTTATTTTAATACAATTATTCATAATGATCCGTTGAACATTTTGAGTGAATTATATTATTGTATGAAGACTCAAATAGAGGATGTGGTTGAACCGAACCCCCTTTTAAATTCAATAAATAATATAATACTATATCCTATAGGGATTGAATGTTTCATTCAGTTTATATATTTATCTATGGATAATAATTTTCGTTGGCACAATAAATTATATAAGTAGCATTCTAAATAAATCGCCAATATGTTGAGTTAATCCTAAAATGTTAATATGATTCATTAGAATGTTTTATTCTATTAAAACATACTCATTCATTTATGTATATCCTCAAAAGATGATAAAGGGAGAAATAATATATAATATTTTGGTAGTATGCTGACATTATGTGGTGATTGACTACAATCCACATATAATTCATCAACGTAGACATTTTTGGGATTATAGTGAAATAATCCATATTGATACTTTCCAATTTCCATTCTGGTATGTTTAGTATTTTAAAGATCCTTTTATACATTTATCTATATTCATTGACTAATGGAAAAATTAGGCCCTGAGATACAAACATTTCATTATCTCTATTCATTCCATAAAAATTGAAATACTCCCTAATATCAATCTATAACATTTTTCATCCAAGATTTATACATATTAAATTACTATAAGTTTCCAATAAAATATCCTTGTATAAATATGGTAAGAATTGGACACATACATGGTTCAAAAATCATATTATTCAACTTAAATCATGGTTATTCTTATGAATATTTTTATCCTTCTCCTAGAGATCTTACTCAATCCTTCCATGAATTTTTATTTTTCAAACATATATATTTATGAACATTTATTTATATAAGAAATCATTTTACCCTATATTTAAAACAATATTCTCCATCCATCCGAAACATATCAATATTTTATCTTTTGGGATTCCAATTGGAGATAAAATAGAATCATTATTTTTGACACAATGTATCAGCCACCTGTTTCACATTCACATGGTGGACATTTATTGAGTATTCATAATATTTAATCATCTATGACCACCTCCTCCAAAAAAAAGATAAATCAATTTTTTTAAATATATAATTACAAAATTTATTACCAATATATATATATTTATGTGTATATAGTTCACCTTTCTACATAATGGTAATGCCTCCAATTTATTAATGAAAATATACTATAGCTAAATTCAAATCCCAATATGGTTGGTTTTTTATGAAAAATTAGTTTTCATGAGGAATAATATAAATCCATTCCATATAAATATGAATGTATTATAGTACCTTATTTTTTTAATCACTACAAATTACAATTCAATACCCACTATATGATAATTTAAGTATAACTTCACTATAAAACCTCATATTACATTCGTTATAATTTTTATCACATTCTTATGACTAAACAACATTTATTTATTTTGATTTAAATTGGTAATATCCTTAAATTTCCAAAGGAATTTCTCTAAAATCCATTGATAATATCAATCCAAACTATAACAATGAAAAGAATTTATGTACAACTTTTTATTTGGTTTTTTCCTCCTAAGAATCACTAAGAACTTAATGGAATATTATATACATAAAAACTACTATATTTGTAATATCTTAATTATATTTATTAAATTATATATCTTTTAATAAATTCAACACTATGTTAGATTTGGTTTCATACAAGAGCAGTCTTCTCTGATATCATGTGCTACATACAAGACCATGTTTCATTAAATAACAATCTATTGGTTAAATTTTATTATTTGATATAATATGATATATCAAAGATGTAATGATAGAGGTTCTGAATATAATTAATTAACATATGAAAAATTATATTTTATATAAATATAAAATGAATTCATTTATTATAGACGAATGAGAAACAAAAATAAAAACCCATTGGATATTAAAAAAATATTACTATTTATATGATTCCAATGGAGTTTTGTCTTAATTAAAATAAATAATTACTATTACTAAATTATTTTAATGAAATAAATATTTTATATATTCAATAAAAAAATTTATATTCATCCATTGTGTTTTATATTTATAATATAAGAACAAAACAGATTTTACACATAAAAACCATTATTTTTACAAAAAAAATTACCACCTTTTAAAGGGGTACCAATTTTATATCATATCATTGAAACATTAAGTGATTTAATATGTAAAAATAAACTACATATTTGATTTAATATAAAATTATTTTATTATGGTGAATTTTTAATAATTTTCTAAAACATTTTATTTTAAATGTATTGTTAAAATATTGAATTTTTCTTCAAAATAGATTTTTAAGATAATTTATTAATAAGGATATATTATATTTAAATTTTTTTTAATGTTTAACTAGAGAATATTTTTATCATTTAATACAATTTATGTCATTGGGATAAATTTCAAATTGTAAAATACCATGAAATCTTAGAATAATTTAGGATATTTTTACCTTAATACCTGCATTATTATCCCGTCTATGGGATTAAATTTAAATTAATTTTTCCATTTATATTATATGAATTTCGAAAAATTGATTCAATAACTTTAATCATAATAATTTCTAATTTCTAATTAGTCCCACTATGTTTTGACCAAAAATATTAGTGGAAGAAATTAAATTAAATTACAATTATTAATGTAAAATTAAAGATAATAATGGACTAAACCATTATAATTAGGGCCCAAATAAAGAATAAAAAAGCAAAAGACCTATTTTGTGACCATATAAAGACCGTAAACCATAAAATATTTATTTTTCTTTGTTTTTTTGACTGATTTAGGTAGTAACATGTGTACACCTTACATGTTTCCAAAAACATTGAAATGAGTCATATTCCTTACCAACAATTAAAGACATATTATCCTACTTTTTCACACCAATAAATTCTCTTAGAATAATCCAATATGTTATAAAATAGCTTCCCATCATCTCTCTAGTAGACCTAGTTTCCACCCATTGTGATGAAATCCTTCCAAGTAAGCCTTTTGGTATAATGAAAAAAAGATACCTGATTAAGAAGCAATGTGTTCTCTCAAGCTTTTTTAGTTTCATTTCCATTATCCACTACCCATATTATACTAATTATATTCATTACTAAAAAATATTATCCAAAATATAATATTTTTTTATTATGTTATGACATTGAAATACACTTACCCACCTCCAAAAAAATGGTAAAAAACATTATTTTTCTGTGTACGGTGAACTACTGCCTCACAAACGATGATTTTCCATTTTCCCTTTACAATGTATCATCCAGCCCATTATTATAGAAAATATATTTATATACTTTATAAATAATATTTATTATGTCTTTATAATTCTTTAATACTCTTATAACACATACCTTTAACACTTCCCCTTGTGCTTTAATACGATAACTTCTTTTGAGAAGTGTGGACTACGACCCCTCGAAGTGATGTTATTCATTCATGTTATACATGGAACATATTAAGGGTGAATTTAATTAACCTATTTAACATATTAAGCATAAATATAATTCTAGAATTATCATATAAATATGAATCATATATTTTTCATCCTTTTAATATAAAGTATTAATGAATATAGCCTTTATGCATACTCACAACCTATCTTATCGATGAATGGTGAACATCATTTCAAATATCCAAATATTATGGACTATTATAAATACGTATGTTAAGAATATATAAGAAAATTAATTTATGATTTAAATTTTTGTGATAATAAAAGAATGATATTAAAATTTTGAACTACAATTAACAACTCATAATAAACATGAGAAAAATAAGCATTTAACACACTAAATAGAAAAAATAATGAAAGGGAACATAAAAAGGGAAATAATATATTTTACGAAATTAATTAATGATATTATAAAAATTAATATCATTATAGTATAAGTTATTAACATATTTTAACCACTATAATTGTGGATAAACATCACACAACCAAATGAAGGATATGTTAGAGGATTTCATCTCAAATGACCTTTCATTTAGATTAATTACTATTATAAACATATTTTCTTTTATCTAGTGTATAAACATAAATGTTAATGTTATATCATTAATATAATTATTATCATTAAGAAATATGTTCCATTTCATTCTTGTGGAATTATGGTTTAAAATTTTCTAAGTGGTATGGGACACATTGAAATGTTTAATGATTTTTTCCCCACATAAATTTTATAATTTCAATAAGCCTTGTAGTTACATATACTAATTTAAGATATAATTGATAAATTAATATTCAATATTAAATATGGATATTTGGTAATGGATGTTTTTTAAATATATTATTATTGATTCATATAGGAAATACATGAGTTGGGGACCATTTAAGAAAATACCTATAGTTTTGGGAGTGGTTAATGAAATCCCCTAGATGCATCGATAGAATCATGAGTAGAATTAGTTTTCAAAAGTGTTAAAAATATATTTTAATTGTTTAGGTATTATGTACATGGGAAACATGATGTCTGATAGGTTGAAATTCTATTTTTTTCAAATTATTTTAATATTTGTCATTGAGATTTTTCATCGACATATCACTTGATGTATTTCATTATTAGTTCATTTATTTAATGGAATTTGATTTCATTTTATAACCATTCCATATTGATATTTCCTTATCATGTTATTTGAATGGAATGTCTTATCATCTATTTATATTTTCATGTAAATTTTATACTACTGATTCAATATTGCTTCCACTTTACATACCCTTACTGATTCTTTTAGCTCAACCTAATTATGTTTCATATATCTAGGTAATGAAGAATAAAACATTGAATAATCCTCCAAAGATATAGTTTGTTTCATTTTATTGTGTTTGTTGTTTTTAATTTCTATTTTCTAATGTATTATGTGTATCATTTATGATATAATTATTTTTTAGATTGTTAAATATATTAAAACATTAGGATTTGAGTCCTTATAATCATGATAATGTAATTAAATAAACCACTAACTCTGGGATTCTATGGTTGGGTTGATACAATTAGTTCCAGAGGAAGTTTAGTATCATCCTTGGAAAATTGATTTACGAAACATAGATTAGGGAACAAAAACCTAAGATAAAAAGTGAAGATAATTATTAAAGAACATCCTTGAATTATTGTAATTTAGTGAATAAGCGAGTATTCATAGAAATAAATCATCTCATGGATATAACATGTGGGTGTGGTTCTATCATAGATGTACCGAAGTTTAATTACTCCAACAATGTGTTCACGGAAAAACATGGGGTAAACTGGTAAATGCCAAAAGGCATACTGCAGACGTACTTTGGCACTCCCAGGGGGATATATATAGGATATCACATATTTTCTTTTCCGACCATTTTCAACAATTTAGAAGGAAATATTTCCCCAAATTAGAAAATGTTTTTGATTATAGGATTCATGTTTCATACATTTAAGTTATATGACATACCATAATTAGATTGATACATGTTTTGCGAGATTATTAAATAATTTTTTGTATTCATTTATTTAAGAATTTCACATGGAAAGAAGAATGATATCATTAATCATGGAAAATTTAAATATTTCTCTATAGAGGAAAGAAATAAAATTCGTGTTATAACTAATCATGTCATGAATATATTGGGGAAGCTTAGTCAGGTAATAAAATTTATCCTTCCTCGAATGGAGATTCATATTCCCAATAGAGAATATCATATGATAGACCACTTTATGTTACAGAATCCCCCGTTGATTAGTGGTACTACAAATAAAATTATTGATAAGAAACATATTATGTTTATAATAAATATATTTACTACATTTGAATGTAGTATAAAGAAAAAGGATACACTTGTTGTCTATTGTATCCAAGGTGGAAATTACGAGTTTTTGTATCTGATCCATTATACTAGAGAGGAAGAATAAACTAAAATCATGGATTGGAAAAAGTTTTTTGATATATTATTCGATAAATAATTCCATATTGATCTAAAAATTGAGTTGAAGAGGTGTATACATAGATTAAATTAGAAGGATAAAGAATGTTTTTCTGATTATGCAGCTTCCACTACAAAGTTATACATATATTTGACAGAATATATATGCAACATGACGTACAAGATATACCACTCCATTTAATGTCTTAATACAAATATTCATAGGGTGTTGGTATCAATGAATTTTTCATCATATTAAGAGATAATATTGTGATCCAATAAATTATAGAACAAATTATCGAGATCCTATGAGTTCATGGGAAACCAGGACAAGAAGTGGTCTTATAAACAACATGATGAATGTAATTAGTCAGAGAAGATGAAAGGGAATGAATTATTTCCCAAATTGTTATTACTATGGATATAATAACCATAATAAATTCTTGAAAGTATTGGGATTTTGTTATTATTTTGGAAAATGGGCCACCATGAAATAGAATGTAAAGGAAAAAAGTAAAGATATTTTATTTAATGTTACAAATATTATGAGATGGGGCACCACATAAATGAATTCCTAAAAAATCAAGAGAATGTAACTCAGAAGAAGTAATGGAATTAAGGAAAATCATATGATATTGAAAAAACTAATGTGTAATAATTAATTTACACTTATATTTATATCAATGAAATATGTTGTAAATGTTTTTTTATGCCATTCTCAATGTATGGTTAATGAAATATTTATGGATTGAAATGAAGTACATTTTTGTTAGGGTATTGAGATAGTATAATAAATAAAACCAAGAGACAGTATTTATTATATTGTTGATTTTTTTTAAAAACAAATGAATGATGGGTATACAACCCATAACACATTCTTGATGTTTATATAATAATAAAGAAAGTATTGATTTACAAAAGTGCAAACTATCTTGGAACTGATAACTGATGTTTCAAAAATATTTCTATAATATGATTTATGGTGTTTAAAACACATTGGTATTTATGGAATAAATTTAACAAAATGCTTCATACTAAAGGAAAAAGAAATAATGCAAGATCCTAATACGGATTTATGGGGATTCTAGTTATTACTATATTTCAAGTTGATACATGATGATGTCGTTTAGATATTTTTTAAATGGTGACTGTAGAGATACATCATATTGGTATAATTATAATGATATGTGAATTTGGAAAATATGTGAGTCTCCTTATAAAGTGATTAGATCATAATCTCTTAGAGGAGTTAAATTTTATAAAATTATTTAAGATGATATTTGGTTGATATTTAAGAGGATTATATATTACATCACCATATGATCGATCATGTTCTACGAGATAAACTAAAAATAGTTCAAGGTGTAATAAAAGGAAATATAATGTTTATATATATATATAAACATTCGTATATAGTGAATGCTTTTATTAACTATAAAAATGGTTTTGAAACCAAAATGTTATCAAATTATCATAATTTATGACGATATCGATGAACTTTACTCAAGGATATAGTTTATGGTTTTTTGGTAAATAATATATATCTAAGAAAAGTCTTTACAACTATCCATCATGATCATAAATATTAAACATTATCTTCCAAATCCATGTTTTCATTTCCCGACAATGTTCTTCAACTAGGGAACTAAATTATATGACAGTTGAACTTTCATTTATCTCATATTAAGAAGATGTGGTATTACCTCTATTTATAAGGTATCTATTTCCAAAATAGTTTATTTTTAATCCCTATATTACTTAGGTGATGATTAAATTGGGAGGACAAAATATTATTAAGTTTGGGATCATGTAACACCTAAAAAATATAAAGTAAACATTGTATTCGATACTGGTACGACATGAATCACTATCTCATAAGGGAATTAAATATTTCAAAAATCCTAAATATTTTTATTATTTTATATATATTCAATAAAGAATATAGATTTTGAAGAACACAACATGGAGTTATCTTGAATATTTAGAGAAAATGACCTTCCATGGTAGCTTGAGTTACATGTAAGACCACATTTTACCAATTAAAAATTTATTTTTAAAATATTATTATTTAATATAATATGAAATATCCAAGATTTTATATTAGTGGTTATGAATAATATTATTTATCTTATTAAAATTTATTATTAATATAAATATAAAATTAATTCATTTGTTATAAACTAATGAGAAATGAAAATATGAACAAAATGGATATAAAATGAAAGATTATTATTATTATGATTCCATGTAAATTTTGACTAAATAGTCACATTTAATTAAAATTACTGAATTATATTAATGATATATATATTTTTTATATATTTATATCAAATATATTTTATATTCATCCATTATGAATAATATGTATAAGATATGAACAAAACATTTTGTACACATAAAAACGTATATTTTTATAAAGGGAATTTTACCGCAATTTAATTGAGAACTAATTTTAAATATGAATTTTGACACTATAATTGATATTTTATGTAAAAACAAACCTCAACTTTTATAGTTTGAAATTATAATTATTTTAGGGTAAATTTTTTATAATTTTTAGATACATTTCATTTTATTTTAAAAAGTTATAAATATTTAATTTTATATAAAACTGTGTTTTAATCAAATTTATTTATAAAGATAAATTATATTTTAATTGGTTTTTAAGATTAATTAGACCAAATTTTTATCAATTAATACCATTTCGGCCTTTGAGATCAATTTTACATTGAAATGGTCTATAAAATCATATCCAACTTTTGGAAAATTTTTCCTTAAAAACTGCAGTGTTGTCCTCTCTGATGGAATAAATTTAAATTATTTTATACCAATTATGTGATTTTAATTATAAAGAAGGGATACCAGATTTTGAGTGAAGTTATTTTAAAGAGTCCAATATGGTAAAAAAAATTACAGAAAATATTAATTATTGTAATTAAAAATAATTAGAATTGTTTAGGTAAAATTTATCTTCATAAAGGAAAAAACCTCTAACATATTCCCCAAAATGACATAGAAACTTTTAAAAACCCTATTTTATGAACATTTATCAGACATAAACATTATATTACTGATTTATTTATATTTTTATTTTAATCTTATATGTATGAACATGTGCACACCTAACTTGTTTCAGAAAATTTCAACTAGGTCATTTTCCATCGATATTAAGGCCACCAAATCTACCACATATTCACACCTCTCAAAACAAATATGTTTGGAAAATATCTGAAAAAATAGATAACAAATATCCCTACCATTTACCATGAAGCCTAAATTTTGGATGAGATCCCTCCAAGGAATACTTTTGGTATAAACCAAAAGAAGATACCAGATAAAGAGGTAACTTCTTCTCTCAATATTTTTAGTTTCATTTCATTTATACACTCTCTATAATATTTTTATTATGTTAATAAATAAAAAATGTTGTTTAAGGTATACTAGTTTTTTAATGTTATTATTATTACCAACTCTTACTCACACCTCCATTTAATGGGTAACGAACATAATTTTTCTAGTATGGTGAACTTCTGCATCACAAAATGATGATTGATCATATTGACATTACTACAAATCATTGTGTCCATTATGATGGAAACTATTTTTATATTTTCTATATATTCTAATTATTATTTATTTATGCTTATTTAATGCTTTTATAATATATTCTTTTACATATACAATTTTTTTGATATATTAACAACATATGAGGTTGTATGGACTACCGCCCATTCGAAGTGATGTGATTCGTTCACGCTATACATAGAACATATTACAAATTATTATAATTATAATATATCACGTATATATCATAAATATTATACTATAATTAATATTTTATTAATAATATTTTATTTTCAATTATTTTAATATGACAAAGTAATGAAAGTAACATTCATTTGTAAGTTAGACCTGCCATATCCATGAATGGTGCACTTCATTTCTATTTTCAAAATATTATGGACTATTATAAATAAATATTTTTTGAATATTTCAGATAATTAATTCATGGTTTATATAATGAGGTTATGAAATAATGGTCTACGAAATAGATTCAAAGTGTAACAATTTAAATAATACATGACAAAACTGGGCAATTAAAAGCTAAAATAGGTAAATTAATTGATGAGACTTTACAAAAGTGTAATTAAATATTGTATGAAGGTAATATTTGATTTTAAAAACAAGATTATGGTTCTTTTATATGTTATTATAATTTTTAAAGACACTATATAAGAAGTATAATTACCACACAAAAAAAAAGTGTTATGCTATGGAATTAAATATCAATTTAAATTCCATTGATGTTTAATTATTGTTATCCAGTTTGTTTATTTTATTTACTATATATATTACACTTTGAATGTTACATGATGAATATCATTATTATAGTTATATTATAAGTTCTATTTCATTAACATGGAATTATGGTTTAAATGATTCAAAGTGGTATGGGACACTTTGGACTATTTAAGGATTACTTTTACTCAAGAATTATTTAATGTCAACAAACCTTGATGATACATATACAATATTGATGTATTATTGATAAATCCATATTCAATATTTAATATTTATTTTTTATAAATGTCATTTTTTATTCAATATATTATAAATACTTTAGTCGTTCAATAAATGGGTTTGGAACCATTTAAGGAAACCCTACAGGTTCGAGACCAGTTAATGTATTCCCCTAAATGAATAAATAGTATCATAGGAAGAATTAGTTGGAAAAATAGTTTAAAAAATATTATGACAGAAAAAATATCATATGCCTGGGAAAAAATATGTTAGAAAATTAATCATTTCCTTTATTAATAATTTAATTATTATGAATCCATGATATTGTGTGTCGGCCTGTCTATAGATGTATTTCGTTTTCATTTCATTGATTTAATGAAAAATATTTTTAGCTTCATACGTTGCCATATTAATATTTACAGATATATTTATTTTAATAAAACAAATATCACCTGTTTACATTTCCATGTTAATTATGTCCAATTTATTCATTATTTCTTTATCTTTACTTTACTATGAATTTTAGCTCGCCATTATTATGTTTCATTTATCTTGGTAAACAATAACAAATCATTGTACATGTTTTTAAGAATGTAAATTATTTCATTTCATTATGTATCATGTTTTGAATTTCCATTTCCTAATGTATTATGTGTATCATTTTTTATTTCAATCATTACAAGACTGCTAAATTGATCAATCCATCAATATTTGGTTCCTTGTAATCCTTATAATATTAGAAAATAATACCCCGACTCCAACTTTCTAAGGACATGCCATTAAAAAAACCAATAAAACATTGGATCACAATCCCAGTGGTTGGTATGGGGTAATTATAAATAGAATATTCCTCTTATGGGTCAATAGATATAACCTCTATGGATAATATTTGAACTAGAAATGAATATCTTTTTTCCAACAACCACACTCAAATTTTATCACAGTTTCTCCCTAAAAAGTTTATCCAATATGTGTTTTCAAATAGTCATCATAATTCACCTTTCACATTGAATAAATAATAACACCATTTTTGTACACTACCATAAAATATCAAATGTAATATCTAAATACGGTATTCATCCAAATCAAGGAGATATTGGATAATTAGTAAGACAAAATGGTCTCACTGTATATTCAAAGTATCTATAAGATTTTTGGAAATAGATATGGGTATAAAATAATTTACCTTCAATTGATGATATCCAAATCGAAGTCCATTTTTTGGAAATATATTCATGAAAGGGTAATTGATCAAATAAATTCATCAATACAGGGTATGTGATACCATTTCTTTATAGAGATCTTCCTCGGATCATGATAATGAATGATGAGTCACATTGATCATACATTCTTCTTATCAAAAAGGAAATAGGTTTCCTAAATATACACAATTTTCTAAATAAATCCCTTTTTAAGGATCCATAAGAGTTTTTTATTCATACTTAGCATTGAATGGGATAACATGAGGACTTGTATAAATAAATGGGTGGGATATAAACCCTAGAAGGGGAGTAAACAAGTAATAACATAAAAAATATAGTACATGTTAGGAAATAGGCATATCAATAGAGCATAATAGAAACATGAATATAAAGTCTTGATATAGAATGATTATCATAACATGGAATTGTGGAAACCACATTTAACATGATATTAGCATGATACAAGGATAATTGAAATAAAGATAATGAGTAAACCCTTATAAAACATTAATTCTCAAGAGTAAACCCTCATTTCACATGACGTATCATGGAACTAATCTTTACCAAATGCATCAGAGTGCAATCTAGGTGCACCCTTCATATTCATTTCATTTCATGGATAAGTGTGCCACATGGATCATATAACTTGGATTCATTAAAAATAATAATTTACTCAAATAAGAAATAATTTTTAATTCATACATGAAAATATATAATAAATATGTAAATGTAAATTAAGGTGAATACCCTTGATTGGGAAATGGGCAGGTTATTTAGTACACAATGACATTGGCTTGGAAAATCACGGTGCATTTTCGGCAGCATAATAGCGAGACATAAGAATTCATAAAAATGGTTGATGAGAGATAAATGGGTGTGTGATTATATTAAGATAAAATAGACCATAAGGGGGTCATATAGATTAATGTCCACACATATTTAATGGAATTTAGATTCAAAATAAAAAATAATTACCTGAATGTAAATAAAGAGAGAGAAACCTCCTACAGAATTTCAATGTGGTAAGGGGTGTACATTGGAATTATTAATGAGTTTGAAAGGGTTATATTATCATTATAAAATGTGGATGGGTGTATAAGAGTGGTTTTAAATCAAACCCCAACATTTTTAATTAAAAATACAAGGGTATAACAACATAAAGATACTCAGACAATAATGATAGTGGAAGAAAACCCTTTCACGAAAGTGTGATACCAAGGGATTGAGAGAGACTTGAGAGGGTTCTCATGAGATATTGGGGCAGATTGGTAGGATTATAGAGATTAGTTCTGAGATTTTTATAGATATAAATATTTTGTGTGAAGAGAAATGGGATATTGTGTTGGTTTATATAGGAATGGAGCTGGATTTTGTTATTATTTTGGTTTTGGAAACCACACATTAAACAAGAAAAATCCAAAAGCCATTCCATGGTTTTTTCAATAGTTTTTAAAAAGGGTAGTTGGAAAAATTATTTTATAAGTACAATGGCTATAATTCTTAAAATATTAGGCTTTCTTATGTGGTGGTAATCACACCCTCAAGGAAATTATTTTAACATGTTTAAATGTTTTATAAGTCTTGGAGGGTTCACTAAGGATTTTCAAAATAAATCAAACAAACCTAAAATCACAATAATTTAAATTTAAAAGATATATTTTCTAAAAATCTCATTTATATTATTTAATTATATCTCTATTATGTCATTATGATGTCATAAAACACATTATATATTTTAAGTTATTTCATTTCTAACCAAAAATCTGGATGTCCCCGAAAAATATGAAAAGTTCCCTAATTGAAAATTTCAACATCCAAATACCAAAAAAATATTCATTTTATCTAAATAATTTTCTATATATGTGATTTTTTAATTTTAAAATAATAACCCATATTTATAAAAAATCATGGGTTTTTGATAAAAACAGCTTTCAAAACATAATAAAAATTACAATTGTATTGATATAAATTATATGATCATTTATATTAAATAAATATTGAATTAAATATTATTTTATTAATATATTATTTAATTTAATAATCCATTAATTCATCAAAATATATTTTTTAATTTAATATTAACTAAAAACTTATTTTTTCATAAAAAACTATTTACGAAGTAAAAATAATACAATGAATGTATATTATTTATTATATTAAAAAATTATGCACATAATCTGAGTTCTAGGGTCTTATTGAATAACCCCTTCTAACACCCATATATGACCTAAGGTTAAGGTGTGCGATGTTGACCGATTCTTGTAGAGGCTCAGATAACATCGCCCTGGTGGTTATCTCTAAGAACATCCATTTATCTCATAGGTGGTTTTGCTCAAGCTTAATGTGTTGATTCATTCCTTGGGATTGGTCATGATTGAAGCCTAGTGACTCCACCACCTTTCATGTATCTGAAATGGGCTTCTTATAGAGTAATTCAACTGGAGGAAGTCATCACTTACTTTCTCTGAGTAAATTGGTTTTCTTAAAGACCAATATTTTTACTAAATAGGATGTCAATATTAAACAACTATATTAACAACGGTAACAATTCTTATTGGTATTTTAAAATGAAAATACATAAAACCAAAGATGTTCATATGTTTTATATAACTATTTTACACGATATTACAATTAATCACATCATGTGGAATTTTCATTAGTTAAGGTTTTGGTCATTACAATATTACCCCCTTAAGAAATATCTCCCTTGAAATTTCTTATTCCCACACTAAAATAGATGAGGGTATCTTTTCTTCATCACACTCTAATTTCCATATTTCTTCTTTCAAAAGTGTGGTTTTTATATAACACCATGATGATGGGAATTGTCTTATTTTCTTAAACTTCTTTCACTATGATCTTAGATCTTCACCAACTTATCCTCATAGTAGAGTTAATTATACAATTGTAACACCTTTGGATTATGTACATGTGATGGGTCAGGTATGAACTTACTCAAGAGTGATATATGGATTTCATCATGTAATTGAGATATGTTATATTGGAGTCCTATTCGATAGGTTACATCTCTAATGTGGTCAAGGATTTAAAAAGGGATGATGTGATTTTGAATTAGTTTTCAAATTTTCTTAAATCTCATTACTACAATCCATGGTGATATTAATATGAATACCGTGTCTCTAGAATCGAAATATAGTTCCCGTAGATGATTATCTGTATAGAACTTTTTCGACTCTTAGCTATTTTAATGTGTTACTACATTTAATTGATCTTCTACACCATTTCATCGACCATTTCTAGACCTCGTATTTTTTAATGGCTAGCTTCATCCCAACATGTCAGTGTTCTACACCACTTCTTGTGAAGGAATTCCTAAGGAGCCATTTGGATGATTGAGTGGAAACTATTGTGGTAATAGAACAGATGTAGAAGAATTTTTTGATCTAATCATCCTTTGAAGTCCATTGTGCATGATCTCAACGTCTCCTCATGTGTCGGGATAGTCTGCTCAGATTTTCCATTAGTTGGAGGATGATAATCTATACTGAAGTTTTGAATTTCATTTGGAACATGTTGAATAATCTTCTGAGACATAGAGGTTAATCATGGATCTCGATCATATACAACCGACAATGGTACATTGTATAGCCTTACCAAATCTCTAATGTATATCATTGCAAGTTCATCCAATGAGAAATACCCCCAAATTGAATTTATGTATGCGGTATTTGTAAGATTATCTACAACAACCTTTATAACACTCTTTCCATTGGAAATCATCATTAGTCTGGTGACAAAATCCCCTGGGATTTGCTCCCATTCCCATTCTAGTATGGGTAACGGTTGCATCATCCCCTTGGTCATATACCTCTCATCCTTCACTTGCTGACATACCTGGAACATTGATGAATACTCAGTGATATCCTTATTCATGTTATCCTATCGATATTTATCTTGGAGATCTTGATACATCATTGTGTCTCATGAGTGAATGGAGAAATTTGAACTATGTGCATCATTCAAATGTTCTTTATTTAACTCTGTTTTTTTATGGAACACATAGCCTTGACCCAAATATCACAATTCCTTCTTCATTAACATTTATCTCTAAGGATTTCCCTATTCAGATAGTTTCTACATTCTTTTAAATTCCCACATCATCCTTTTGATCATCTAATAACCTTTCAAAAAGAGACGGATGAGCAATGATTTGTGAAAGGATTGATTATGTTCCATTATTTATGATTCTCACATATAACTTCATCAAAAATAATAGGATTGGATAATTTTAAATTCTCATTAATGATAAAATTGATATGTCATTTCTACATTGATCATCTTCCACCTTGTTCTCTTTCCAAGGGTGGTAATGGATTGATCACTCATAGTACATGATCATATCTAACCATCTTCATTGTTGTATGTTCAACTCTTTATTTGTGAATATATACTTGAGGTTTTTTTGATTCGTGTATATTTCACACCTATCCCTAAAGAGGTAATGTCAGCTAATTTTCATAGAAAATTTTACTATATCCAACTCTAGATCATGTGTTAGATTGTTTTTATCTACATTCAATTTCCATGATTCATATGTAAGGACTTTGTCATTTTTCATCAATACAAAGCCCATTCCCTTCTTAAAATCATCATTTAACACCACAAAAAGTTATCCACTTGTGGGTAGTGTGAGCACATGCTTAGTGATAAACCACCTTTTCAACTCTGTGAATCTCTATTCGCATTCATCATTCTAAAAGAACATTACTCCCTTCTGAGTTAGCTTGTTAAGAAGGATAGAGAATCGTGAGAAATTTCATAAAAATTGGCGATAATATAATTCTAACCCCAAGAAGATACAAATATCCTTCACCAATGTTGGCCTCATCCAACCCTCAATTATAGTTTTCTTGGAGGGATCCACAAAAATCCCATTTTTTTATGATATGATCATAGAATCAGACCTCCTTTATCCCGAAGTCACACTTGATGTAATTTTCATAGAGATTATACTTTTTAAAGGTCTATAGTAAAACACTAAGATTCTCTTCATGATACTCCTTTTCTATGGAGTATATTAGACTATCATCTATATAGACTAAAATAAATTTTTCAAGGTAATCACTAAATACTCTATTCATCAAGTCAATGAATATTGTTGGAGAATTAGTGAGTCCAAAAGGCATTACTATGAAATCATATTGACCATATATTTTACAAAATGAATTATTGGGGATATTATCCTTCTTCACCCTTACATGGTAATAACCTGACCCCATATCCACCTTGGAGAAGTATTATTCTACACATATTTGACCAAAATATTCATCAATTCGTGATAGTGGATACTTGTTCATCATCGTGATTTTGTTGAGATCATGATGATTAACAAAAATTAGCATTGAACCATCCTTTTTCATGATGAATAGAATTCATCCACCCCATGGTGAAGAACATTGGTGTAGAAACCCTTTATACATATTTTCTTGTAGTTGTTTCATCAACTTCTCGTGTTCTATAACAGTCATTGTATATGGATTCTTGGATATTTGAAATTCCCCAGGAATAATAATAATCAATAATTCCACACCACTTCCTTGAGGATGACAAAACAACTCCTCGGGAAACACTTCAGTGAATTCGTTCACAATAGGCATGTCTTCAATGATGGTTTCATCCATAGACTCAATCATGTAATAAAGATTCCAATTATCATAGGGAATTAATATCCACCCATGTGATGATTGTGCTAATGAGGATTCATCTTTCATGCACATGTGCAGAATCAAGGGGTCAATTCTCCATATGGAGAGTGATTTCCCACTCACATAACTTTATATAGGCTCTATATAAGGAAATACCATCCAGGATAATAATTACAAAATATTCCACCAGAGGATGTATGGTGAGGTTCTCTTGGATGTTCAATCATAAAATTTTGACATGGGATAAGTTATATTCATGGGATGCAATGATTTCCAATTTTTTAGTTCTTTCCAAATTCATTACATCCATGATTTATGGTGGTGTTGGGATTTCTCTACTAATATTTTGAGATATAAAATATTGTTTAGAACCAGAATCAAAAAGTAACTTCACTATTATTGAATTAATAACTATTTTAACTATCACCAAATAATTTTCGAGATTTTCTTCAGTCATATTAATGTAAAAATCTCGCCCTTGTGGCCTTATATGTTGTTGTTTGCCTCTGAAAACCCTTGGAATAGGGAAATTGTTTGTAATGATCCCCAATTCTTTATAGTTTTGTAAATAAAAACTACATTGAGTGTCGAACAAGTCACTCCTCTACTCCGTGACAGTAGTGGGTTTTCCTTGTTAGATGTTAATGACCAATATCCATTATCCTCAACACCTAAAGCAATTCCTCGTCCCCATCAGGAAATTTCTAGGGAGCTTATATCGTCACATTTTGAAATTGGGGTTTTGGATTTTCATAGAACTGTTGGATTTATCCATCAGACTACCAGAACTAAATTCCCCTTTCCACTTCATATATCCATGATACTATTGAGATTCTCCAATCAATATTTCGATTCTGAGGGCACATTAGACAATTTCCTCATAGAAATAAATGATGATGATTTCTATGGATTTCAATAGGCAAGGTTTTATCCCATCAAATAATAAATCAATCATTCATTTGGGGGGGTAATAATAAATCCGGAGACATATCATTCAATTATTATGATTTTTTCCTCATACGTTATGATGTTTTCCTCATAAGTTATGACGGATCTGTCTTCTTTTTTTCTTCATGGTAAGGAAGTCCCATTACATATTAATTTAAAGGGTGAAAGGAAAATAATTATCGAAAAAAAAATTCTGGAAATACTTCCATTCCAACACCTCAATCTTCTCATAAGGATTCATATTTTTTATCAATGTTCACAATTTATCAGCTTCACTCTCTATACTACTTGTATCTAGAAGAACATTATCTTATTTCGAACAGTGAATGATGGAGAAGATCATTACAGCAGATTTGATCATTTTTTTGGTAAATTATGGATAAGAAGATCCATGAAAATTAGGAGGACCTTTTCTCATGAATCTCTCAATTTATAATTGTTCATTCTTTGGGGGGGTGAACTTTCCTCTTCATCCATTTTTCTATTCCAAAATTAAGTAAAATGACAGAGCATCATGAAAAATTTTGGATTCCTGATCCCATCATATTGGGCATCTCATTAGAATAGTAATCACATTGATCATCGCCTAGGATCTTATCTCTAGTCTTCCTATTACTTTTGATTGTTTGGTATAAAAAGAAATATTGGGGTAACACATAAATGGGAATCAAATGACAAAAATGGATAACTTAAAAATTACAATTATTTCCTTAAATTATATATTTTATCCATGATCTACACACCAACATATATTCTTAGGTGAATTTATCAAAACCCCTTAATAAAAGTTCATATTATCCCTATTAATTTATTAAATCATATCCCCCTACGTGTTTTGTGACCAAGAGTGTAGAATGTCCTATTTTGATGCACCAGTTCCAATTCAAGTCCAGCTCAAATTGGTGTTTTCAGGTTTTACCCCTAGAAACATCTATGCCAGAGCCACCTCAACCTACTTGTATCTAGAGAGGGATGAATTTTTTTGATAACCCACATAATCATTACTCAACAAATTTTTGGGATTTGTTTATTATAATTAGTCTTATCCCTTAGGAGGGTTCACTGAGGATTTGTAAAATAAATCAAACAAACATAAAATCACAATATTTTAAATTTAAAAGAAATATTTTCTAAAAATCCCATTTATATTATTTTATTATATCTCTATTTTGTCATTATGATGTCATAAAATACATTATATATTTTAACGGTATTTCATTTCTATCCAAAAATTCGACTGTCGCCGAAAAATATAACAAGTTCCCCTATTGAAAATTTCAACATCCAAATACCAAAAAAATTAATCATTTTATCTATAAAAATTTCTATATATGTTATTTTTTAATTTTAAAACAAAAACCCATATTTATAAAAAATTCATGAATTTTTTATAAAGACAGATTTCAAAACATAACAAAAATTAAAATTGTATTGATATAAATTATATGATCACTTATTTTAAATATTGACTGAATTAAATTTTAATTTATTAATATATCATTTAATTTAAAAATACATTAATTCGTAAAAATATATTTTTTAATCCAATATTAACTAAAAAATTATTTTTTCATTAAAAACTATTTACGAAGTTAAAAAAATAAAATTAATGTATATTATTTATACTATAAAAATTTTATGCGCATAATCTGAGTTCTAGGGTCTTATTGAATAACCCCTTGTAACACCCATATATGACCTAAGGGTAAGGTGTGCGATGTTGACCAATTGTTTGGGAGGATCATATAACATTGCCCGTGTGGTTATCTCTAAGAACATCCATTTCTATCATAGGTGGTTTTTCTCAAGCTTAATTTGTTGATTCATGGCTTGGGATTGGTCATTATTGAATCCTATTGATTCCACCACAATTCAAGTATCTGAAAATGGGATTTGTAAGGAGTAATTCAACTGGAGGGGGTAATCACTTACCTTTTCTGAGTAAAATGGTATTCTTAAAGACCAATATTTTTAATAATTAGATGGTCAATATTAAAAAACTATATTAGAAACGGTAATAATTATTAATGATATTTTGAAATACAAATACATAAATCCAAATAAGTACATTTGTTTTATATAACTATTTTAAACAATATAACATTTAATCACATCATGTGTAACTTTATTTTGTTAAGGTTTTAGTCATTACTATATTCCCCCCTTAAGAAACATCTCCCTTTAATTTCCCACTCCCACACTAAAATAGATGAGGGTAACTTTGCTTCCTCATACTCTTTATTTTCTGTATTGCATCTTTAAAACATGTGGTTTTGCTATAACACCTTGATGAGGGGAATTGTCTTATTTTCTTAATTTTTTTCCCTATGATCTAAGATCATCACCAACTTATCTTCATATGAGAGTTTATTATTAAATGGTAAAACCATTGGATTAAGTACATGTGATGGGTTAGGTATGAACATACTCAAGAGTGATACATGGATTACATCATGTAAATGAGATATATTTTATTGGAGTCTTATTCGATAGGTTACTTCGCTAATGTGGTCAAGGATCTAAAAAGGGCCAATGTTCTTTTGAATTATTTTTCCATTTTTCATTAATCTCATAACTATAATCCATGGTGATATGAATAGGAATATCATGTCTCTGGCATTGAAAGATCGTTCACATAGATGATTATCAGTATAGAACTTTTTCGACTCTTAGTAGCTTTAATGTGTTCCTAGATGGGCTTGACATTATCCACCGTTTCTTCGACCATTTCTAGACCTAGTATTTTTTATTTCCCAGCTTCATCCCAACATGTTAGTGTTCTACACCACTTCCCACGAAGGACTTCATAAGGATCCATTTGGATGATTGAGTGGAAACTATTGTTGTAAGAGAATGGATCTAGAAGAATTTGTTGATCAATTCCTCCTTTGAACTCCATTGAGAATGATCTCAATGTGTACTAAAGTGATGGGATAGTCTGCTCAGATTGTCCATTAGTTGGAGGATAATAGTCTATACTAAACATTAGCTTTTCATTTGGAACATGTTGAAGACTCTCCCGAGACATAGAGGTGAATCGTGGATCTTGATCAGATACAATGGAAAGTGGTACATTGTGTAGACTTACCAAATATCTTATGTATATACATGAAAGTTGATCGAATGAGAAATACCCCCATATTGAATTGATGTATGTAGTATTTGTATGATTATCCACAACAACCTTGATAGCACTGTTTCCATTGGATATCATCATTAGTCTGGTGACAAAATCCACTGGGATTTTCTCCCATTCCCATGCTAGTATGGGTAATGGTTGCATCATCCCCTTGGTCATATAACTCTCATCCTTCACTTGCTGACATACCAGTCACATTGATGAATACTTAGTGATATCCTTATTCATGTTATCCTACCGATAATTATCATGGAGATCATGATACATAATTTTGTCTTCTGAGTGAATGGAGAAATTTAAACTATGTGCATCATTCAAAAGTTCATTATTTAACTCTTTTTTTGATGGAAAACATAGCCTTGACCCAAATATCACCATTCCTTCTTCATTAACATTGATATCTACGGATTTACCTATTCAAAAAGATTCTACTTTCTTTTAAATTCCCAGAATACTATTTTGATCATCCAATAACCTTTCAAAAAGAGACAGATGAGCAATGATTTGTGAAAGGATTGATGATGCTCCCTTATTTATGATTCCCACGTATAACCTCATCAAAAATAATAGGATTGGATAATTTTAAATTCTCATTAATGATAAAATTGATAGGTTATTTCAACATATAGAATCCTCCACCTTGTTCCCTTTCCAAGGGTGGTAATGGATTGATCACTCATAGTATATGATCATATCTAACCATTTTCATTGTTGGATGTTCAACTCTTTATTTGTGAATATATACTTGAGGATTTTATGATTCGTGTATATTTCACACTTATCCCCAAAGAGGTAATGTCACCTAATTTTCATAGAAAATATTACTATAGCCAACTCCAGATCAGGTGTTAGATATTTTTGATCTTGAACATTCAATTTCCATGATTCAGAGGCAAGTAATTTGTCCTTTTCCATCAACACACAGCCCATGCCCTTCTTTAAATCATCATTTTACACCACAAAAAGTTATCCACTTGTGGGTAGTGTGAGCACATGCGTAGTGAAAAGCCTCCTTTTTAACTCCATGAAGATCTTTTGGCATTCATCTTTCCAAAAGAACATTACTCCCTTATGAGTTAGCTTGGTAAGAGGCCTAGAAAATCGTGAGAAATATCATACAAATAGGAGATAATATACAGAAAACCCAAAGAAGACACAGATATCCTTCACCAATTTAGGCTTCATCCAACCCTCAATTATAGTTTTCTTGGAGGGATCCACAAAAATCCCATTGTCTGTGATGATATGACCAAAGAATCAGACCTCCTTAAACCCGAAATCACACTTGATGTAATTTTCATAGAGATTATCCTTTTTCAAGGTCTCTAGTACAACACTAAGATGATCCTCATGATAATCCATTGTAATGGAGTATATTAGACATATATCTATATAGACTATAATAAATTTGTCATGTTAATCACTAAAGACTCTATTTATCAAGTCAATAAAGACTTTTGGAGAATTAGTGAGTCCAAAAGGAATTACTATGAATTCATATTAACCATATATTTTACAAAAAAGAATTATTGGGGATATTATCCTTCTTCACACTTACATGGTAATATCCTGACCCCATATCCACCTTGGAAAAGTATTATCCTACAAATATTTGTCCAAAAAATTCATCAATTCGTGATAGAGGATACTTATTATTCATCGTGATTTTGTTGAGATCATGATGATTAATATAAAGTAACATTGAACCATCATTTTTCATGATTAATAGAATTCTTCCACCCCATGGTGAATCACTTGGGTGTATAAACCTTTTATACGAATTTTCTTGTAGTTGTTTCATCAACTTCTTGTGATCCATAGCAGTCATTATATATGGAGTGTTGGATATTTGAAATTCCCCAGGAATAATAATAATCTATTATTCCACATCACTTCCTTGAGGAGGACAAAACAACTCCTCAAGAAACACTTCAGTGAATTCCTTCATAAAAAGAATGTCTTCAATGATGGTTGCATCCATAGACTCAATCATGTAATAATGATTCCAATTCTCATAGGGAAGTAATATCCACCCATGATATAATTATGCTAAAGATGATTCATCTTCCATCACATGTACGGAATCAGGGGTCAATTCTCTATATGGATAGGGATTTCCCTCTCAGATCACTTTTTTAGGCTCTATATAGGTAAATCCAATCCATGATAATAATTATAAAAGATTCCACCATAGGAAGTATGGTGAGGTTCTCTTGGATGTTCAATCAAAAAAATTTGACAGGGGATGAGTTATATTCATGGGATGCTGTGATTTCCAAATTTGTATTTCTTGCCAAATTCTATACATCAATGATTTATGGTGGTGTTGGTATTTCTCTACTAAAGTTTTATGATATTAAAGAAAATGTAGAACCAGAATCAAAAAGTAACTTCACTATTATTGAATGAATAACTATTTTACATGTCACCAAATCATTTTCGAGATTTTCTTCGGTCATATTAATGGAAACATCTCACCCTTGCGGCCTTATATGTGGTTGGCTGCCTCTGAAAACCCTTGGAATAGGGAAATGGTTTGTAATGTTCCCCAATTCTATACAGTTGTAGAATTGAAAACTACATTGAGTGTCGAACAGGGAACTCTTATACTCCATCGCAGTAGCGGGGTTTTCTTGTTAGATGTTATCGAGCAAAATCCATTATCCTCTACACCTAAAGAAATTAATGTCCCCTTCAAGAAATTTCTACGGGGCTTATATCTGCACATTTGGAAATTGGGGTGTTGTATTTTCTTAGAACCGATGGATTTATCAATTGGACTTGCATAACTAAATTCCCATTTCCCATTCCTATCTCCATGATATCATTAGATTCTCCATTAAACAATTCGATTCTTATGGCACATTAGACAATTTCCTCATATAAATCAATGATGTATATTTCTATGGATTTTAGTAGGCTAGGTTTTATTCCATAAAAGAATAAAACAACCTTTCATTGGGGGGGGGGTAATAATAAATCTGGAGACATATCGTTACAATTATTATGATGTTTTCCACATATATTATGATGGATCCTTATACTTTTTTTCATCATGGTAAGGAATTCCCTTTATATCTTAATTTAGAGGGTGCAAGGAAAATATTTCTTGAAAAACAATTATGGAAATACTTGCATTCCAACACCTCGATCTCCTCATAATGATTCATATTTTTTATCAATGTTCACAATTTATCAGCTTCACCCTCCATACTACGTGTAGTCAGAATAACATTATCTTATTTAGAACAGTGAATGATGGAGAAGATCTGTACAATAGATTTGATCAATTTTTTGCTAAATTAGGGATTAGATGATCCATTAAAAGTAGGAGGACTTTGTCTCATGAAGCTCTAAATTTAGAATTGTTCATTCTTTTGAGGTGGGGTTGAGCATTCCTCTCAGCAATGTTTCTATTCCAAAATTGAATAAAATGATAGAGCATCCTGAAAAAGTTTGTGATTCATGATCCAATCATATTGGGTATCTCATTCGAACAGTATCACATTGATCATCACCTAGGATCTGAGCTCGAGTCTTCCTATTACTTATTATTGGTAGGAATAAAAAGAAATTTTTCGGTAACATAGAAATGGGAATCAAAAGACAGAAATGGATAACTTAAAAATTACATTTATTTCCTTAAATTGTATATTTTTTCCATGATATACAAACCAACATATATTCTTAGGTGAATTTTTCAAATCCCATTAAAAAATGTTCATATTATCCCTGCTAATTTATAAATCATATCCCCTGGGGTGTTTTGTGACCAAGAGTGTAGAATGTCCTATTGTCGTGCACCAGTTCCAATTCAAGTCTAGATCAAATCGGTGTTTTCAGGTTTTACCCATAGATACATCTATGCCTAATCCACCTCAACCTACTCGTATCTAGAGAGGGATGACTTTTCTTGATAAACTACATAATAATTACTCACCAAATTTTGGGGATTTTTTTATTATAGTTAGTCTAATCCCTAAGGTTTTAACTAGGGTTTTATAATTTTAATCCCAATGATAACTAAACCTATCCTCTCATACCAACAATAGTAACCCTAAAATGTTTTACACACTTAAAAATTATTTATTACATAAACATGAAATTAATACATCTCTGAGGATTGATAGGTCTAGTGTCTTTGGAAATTATGAACATTACCAAACAACTTAGAACATAAAACCCAATATATATATTGAAAACTTCCTTCATATGACCACAGCATTCCTTTGTACATCGCATTGCATGGGATAACATGAGGATATTCATAAGAAAAGGGAGAGCTATAAAGCCTAATAAGGGAGTAAAACAACCATAACATGAATAATATAGTACATGTTAATAAATAGGTGTATCAATGGAGCAGAATAAAAAAATGAATATAAAAGCATGATACAACGTGATTATCATAACATGGAAATGTGGGAACTTCATTTAACACGATAGTAGCATGAGCCAAGGATAATTTCATATGGAAAAAAATTAAACCCACATTTTATGTTAATTAGAAAGATAAAACCCTCATTTCATTAGATGTATCATGAGACTAATCGTTACCCAATGCATTGGAGCTCTATCAGGGCGCACTTTTCATAATCATTTCAAATCATGCATAAGTGTGCCACGTAGAACATATAACATGGATTAATTAACAATCATGATTTATTTAATGATAAAATAATGTATAATTAATTCTTAAAACTCTATAATCAATGATTAATTGTGAAAAAATGTAAATAACCTTGATAGAAAAATTTAAATTATATTCACTACAAAATGACGTTTTCAAGGAAACTCACGGTGAAATTTCGGCAGCATAACGTCATGACATATGAATTCATAAAAAGGATTGATGAGAGAAAAATGTGTGTCTCATCATATGTAAATTAAATTTAATTTAATGGATTCATATATATATATATATATTTATTTATTTATTTATTTATTTCACAAAATATGTAATGGAATTTAGATTAATAATACAAAAAAATTGAATGAATGTAAATAAAGATAGTTAAATCCCTTACAGAATTTAATAATTATAAAGAGTGTAAATGAGAAGAATTGATGAGAGAGAAAGTGGAATTAAATCATTAAAACGTTAATATGGTATTATAGTGTACGTGATAAATCATACCCCAACATTTTTAATTAAAATGACAATGGAGTAACAACATAATCAAACATTGACATAAATGAGAGTGGAATAAATCCCTTACTAGGAAGTGTGATCCCAAAGGATTGCGAAAGGCTTGAGAGGGACATCATTAGTACTTGGGGAACCTAGGTAAAATTCAATAGAGAGTAGGGTAGGGTTAGGTCAATATCCAAATGGTTTGAGTGAAGTGGAATGGGAGATTGATTGGGATTATATTGGAAATGAGTGGGAATTCGTTATTACTTATGTTTTGGACACCACACATTAAAATAATAAAAACCACAAGCCATCCAATGGTTATTTCCCATGGGATAATTCATAGGGGAATAGAAAACATTTTTCATAAGTCCAATGGTCATATGTCTTAAAATATTCAGCATTCTTATGTGGAGGTGAGTCACACTCTCAAGGATATTATTTGAAAATATGAAAATTCTATAAAGCCATGGTGGGTGCACTAAGCCTTTTTAAAATAAATCAAAAAAACCTAAACTAACATTATTTATAGGTAAAACATATACTAGACGAAATTCACATTTTTATTATTTTATTGCATCACTATAAGTTCATTATTATGTCATAATACATATTATATATTTAAAGAGTATTTAATTTTAACCAAAAAACCGACTGTCTTAAAAATTATGAAAAATTCATTGTCGGATAATTTATATTTCCTATTTCAAAAACTAAAATTCATTTTATATAAATATTTAACTAAATATTTGAATTTTTACATTTTAAATAAAAATTGACATTTATCAAAAATTCATTTGTTTTGACAAAAAGAGCTTTCTAACCTTAATAAAAATTACAATAGTATTTGTAAAAAGTTAATGATTGTTAATATTTATTAAAAACTAAAATTTTAATAAAATTTTATTAAAATATTATTTAATTTAAAATCCATTAATTCATCAAAATTTATTTATTTATTGTATATAAACTACAAATATTATTTCTCCTATAAAAAATATGTACCAAGTAACAAAAATGAAATAAATGTATATTCATTATTCTATATAACTTAATTCACATAATCATAATTATAGTTTTTTGTTACCTTACCCCTTATAACACCCGTATATGGCCTATGTTGAAGGTGTGTGATGGTGTTAGACAATTGGGGTGGCTCAGATAACATCGCTCAGGTGGTAATCTATATCAACTTCCACTTCGAACATATGTAGGTTTTTCAGAGCATAATGTATTGAAGCTCGACTTGGGCTTGGTCAAGAATGAATCCCAGTTTCACCACCTCCTTTCTGAGCTCCATAAAATGGAATTCATATGGTGAAATTCTACAGGATGAATCCACCGCTTCCTTTTTCTAAGTAAATTGGATTTGTTAAATCCTAATATTTATACTAATTATGTGATCACTGTTCAATGGCTATATTAGCAACAGTAACAATTCATAATAGTATTTTAAAATCCCAAATAGAAAACAAATTAACTGAATATGTATTATATAACCATTTTATATAATAGTAATACATTTAATTATATAATGTGGAATTTTCTTTAGTAAAATATTGGTTCATTACAAAATAGTAATCCATAAAACCTCATATTATAAATGGCTATTTATATAACTATGATCATATAATATATTCCAATATTTTAGAATACATATTACTAGATAATATTTATTTTTCTATCATCTATAACTTACAAAAATGATGTAGTCGGAATCTATGTTAGGAATATTGAATTATTGTGATTAATAATTTATATGATTCTAAATCATGATACCTTCATTTCATTCTTCAAAACCAATGTATTATTCTGTGTTATTAATGATCATTATTCAAACCATCCATGATGGTTTATATAGAGTTAGTGAATTTCCAAAACATATGCCCAAAAAGTGTCAAACTATTTGTTATGAAAGGCATGTTTTATGGAACTAAGTGATTACATATTCACTCCACAATGAGTCATTTCATCAATTTATCAGGGCATAACCCATGGAGAAATAATAAATTAGTAAAAATTATTTCCTAGTAATCATAAACCATATTTAGAATGAATAGGAATGGTATAATTGGATAATTTAACTTTTGAAGTATATTTGGCATTGGAGTTTGTCATAATAGGTGGAAAATTATTTTGACATCTCAACCGGAAAATTTGTTGAGAAACATAACATTTCCACCACGAAAGAAAATAAAAACTAATAAATTTCCATAAATTAAATAAACCATTTTTTTGGAAATAACCACTAAAACATGTAATGTATTTTTTAAATCTTTTTTACTTTAGGATAAACAGAAATACTATTCATTTCATATAAGCTAGAATTGTGATTCCATTAACATTTTTCAATAAAAAAGAAATAACCATTTTTTATAAAAATGAATATAATATTTCTTTTAAAACTATTTTAAAAAATAAAAGTGCATGTTATTTAATTTATATAAATATAATTTTATAATAGTTAAAAATTAAATTAAATTCTTTTTAGAAAACACAGACATTTTACAAAAGGGAACTTTAAACGAAGTGATAAATAATGTCGGTATTATTTACGAAAACATTTTTTTCTATTCAGTAAAAAAATATGGTAATATAAACGGAAACATTTATTAGAATGAAATAAATACATGATACTAATTTCCCGGATTTTTAACGATATATATTATAATATTTCACCATTAGAATAATATTCACAAACAATCCTGATAAATAAAAAGTTTGCAATGTAAAATTCTTACCACTATGGTAAATATTGAATTGAAATCCCCATGAAATATAAATTCATATATGGATATTAATATCTCGAAATTTTTATGATACAAATATAATTTTTTTTAATGTGAACATTATACAAAATAATTAAGTGATGGAAAAGACATGTGTCCAACAAAATTAAAAGTGAGAAAAATATCCATTCCTCAAGTCTTCATATTATTCATTCAAATTCAATCCTCCTATATAACAAATATCTTTTATTATATGTTCATTCTATAAACATATAAATATAAATAATACCTTTTATGATTTATTTATATCCCGTTTTTACAGTGTTGTTAGAAATATCATTGTTAATATCACATTTTTGTTAAATTATCCTTCACTTTCAATGTACATTTTTTTGGTATTTTTGACTATACTAAATTGATCGTTGTTAAATAAAATAAAAAATGGGAACCATGATATTGAAATAATATATATTAATTAAAATTTTATTTAGTCTAATACATTAGTGTAATAATTAGAAAATGTATTACAACGTTCTTGGAGATCGTTACTCGTGTGTATGCTTGAATAATGTTCACATTGTATTGATGGGTGTGGCAAATGGGAAATTCAAATTCAAATTTATATAATTATATTTATATAATTGATATCCTATATATTCATATAATTAATCCCTAATTCCACTGATTTTAAAATAAAATTAAAAACATATCACATTGGTTTATGGTGGCAGCAGGCCATCCATAAACACGAGCAAGGTTATCAATTTACAAAGGATATTAATGTAAAAAGATATATGTGATTTTATATTTCATGGAGTATAAATATGAAATTTATATCATATATAAACAATAAATCTAGTATTGTCTCTATCTGTTAATGGTTTTGAATGAATGTGAATTACATCGTTTTGCGAGATGTTTTTTTTCATACACCAGATTGAAATTTTTATTTCTCAATTGATGGAAAACCGTATGGATGAATGTTATTAAATAAAAACAATAAAATATCAGTACATGGGCTATAAAAATGGTATTATAACAATATATCTTAACAATATTTGAAGGAAATGTGAGATGAAATAATATAAATATTATTTATTAAGAATTGTAACTCTTTTCATAAAACCTCATTTGGTTAGGTTTAAAATAGTCTCTATGAGGGATTTAAAAACCAAATAATGTATCTAGAATGTTTATATAGAGTTAAATTTGGTATTTGTAAATGAATTTACAATAAAAAAAGAATTTTATATGTAAAATATATTTCATAGTGGATTCCCATTTATAAGTTGTGGGAGAGGACACATAAGGAATATTTTAAATGAAAATGATACAAACTCATATTAACAATGATAAAAATATCTAAAATGGATTATTCACGTTTTTTGGAATTTTTTTGACGAATATTGTCTATAATATAGGGTTTATAAATATTTTTTGGTTATTTTATCCATTATATTTTTATATTAACACCCAATAACCCCATTTTTACATCAATCACAAAAAGTAAATTTTAATATTTTTAATTTTAATTTTGAAAAGAAATTATGATTTAATTATAATATCTTATTAATAATTATGATAAAAAATATTTTTCCCATTTCTATAATTAAATTATAATATCTTTAAATTTTTAATTTCAAATTAAATAAAAAATTCGATGAAAATAGTCTTCTTCAAAGACAAATTTTTTTCTAAAATGATTTTTTTTTAATTTTAAAATCCAAAATAAAATAGTTTCTAATGACATAAAATGGAAATATAATGATATAATAAAAAAATGGTAGTTTTATAACTACCATAAACCATAATAGCACATTTGAATTATTTATGATAAAATGTGGCTTTTAATAAAAAGTTTGCATTTTTACAATTTAGTAAATAATTAATCTTTTTAGGGCAGTCATGAAAATTCACTATAATATAATTATATCATTTTGATTCTATAAATTATGTTCATTTTCTCATTTAAATATTATAAACATGGAGTAATTGAATATTATTTTGTTTCCTAAACAATTTAAAATTTTATTCGAAAAAAGTGTATTCAAAACATATAAATAGATAACTAAAAATTAGGTAATATTTTATCATTATATTTTATTTAATTTAAAAATTTTATCTTGTTTTAATAAAAATTTATATTCATATTCATACAAATATGTTTAATTGTTATGATATTAAGATCTTTTTTAGAAATTGAATTTAATTTAATATCATGGTTTGTTTAAAATTATTTTAAGTGTAACATAAGCTTTTGAAGCTATTATATTTAATTGAACTAAAATATTTCATATAATCATATTTGTCATGAAAATATATTTCATCCCTTTAGTTGTTTTTGGGATTCAATTGACAAATACATGGTTATTATTTCATATTTCAATTCTAGTATGAGCAATACTTATAAAATTCCCATAAAAGTTTTTATCTATCATTATTATAATGTAATACTAATAAATGTAATAGAATAAAAAAAATATCACACTTCTTATTATCCCACCATAAATAGAAATTTTTATCACTATTCATATATTTACTTCTCGGACGGATAGTTAAAGATGGAATGTAAGATTAATCTAAAAAAATTCTTTAATTATGTTGTTGATAGAACATTGACACAATTCCTAAACCATGTCATTCCATCATAATCAATTCCAATCAGAATAAAATTTCCCACCTTCTTAAATACCTGTAAATATTATTTTTACCCCTCATAACTTATTACATTTATATATGGTTCAATACTCATTTGATAAATATATATTATTTTCCCCACACTTACCAATTTTTAGATCCATCCACAACATATAAATAAAAATTAAAAATTTGTTCATCCTCAAAATAGATTTTCCATAATTCACATTTTAACTTAGAGAATTTTATACATTTTTCTTGTTAATATATTGGTAATATATTGATCATTAAGAATCATTAATTATCTGCCACCATAATCTATGAAACATATTAATTTTCCTCTTTTTGAAAATATAATTTATTCAACTATGATCAATATATATATAACAACATTATCCATATAGATAGTCCCTTGATATTTATAATACATAAATTATAACCAATAACATCAAATAATTATTTGGGTAATTTTTTAAAGAACCATTAACTATCGAGAGGCATAATATATCACAGTTTCATTCTACAGGAAAGTTCATCACAATACCTTATTTAATGTTTCCCTTTATATAATAAACTATATATATGATAGTTTAATGTGTGTATTTGTATTTACTAACATTATTTTTTGATCCTCAAAATATTCCTCTCATTCATCCATCTAAAGCTACTTGTCTCTTTTATAAGTTAGTTTTGTCGGTGGATTAGATAATGTTATTAAATGATAAAAAACCATTCAATTATATTTATAAAAACCATGTAAACAAAAACATTCAATCACATCAGATGTTATCGGCCATAATTAATCAAATTCTATTTTGATGGATCCACAAATATACTCTCTCATGTGATTAGATAACCCAAAAATAGAATATTTTTTCCAAAATTCATAGTATAAAATTTTTGACATAGAATCTCCATTTAATGGGTCTTAATAAAAATTCCAATGTTATCTTCATGATCTATCATACCTTTTGAATATAAAACATCACTATCTCTAATGACTTCCAAGATATAATCTAGGTAATATATATATACGGTATTTATAAAATCGATGAAAATGTTGGGGGAATTATTAACACCAAATTGCATAAAAATATATTGGCAGTTTCCATACCTTATATAAAATGATATCATTAGTATATCATCCTTATTAACACTAAAGTATTTATATCTATAATGAATGTCTGACACAAATAATTATTAACCACTAAAAATTTGATCAAACAAGTCATAAATATGGGCTTGAGGATACTTGTTCTTGATTATGATCGTGATTACTTCTCAGAAATCAATATAGAGTTTCATCTATCTATCAATTTTTATCATTATAGGAACTAATGTAACCCAAAGTGATATAGTTGACTAAATGAATACCCTGTCAATATTTCCCAGGAGTTTGGTCTTTACTTATTGCAACTCTATTGGGGTCTTTCTATAGGGATCATTTAAAATTGGAAAATCACTAGGTTTCATTCCTATTTAAAAACAAACTTAATGATTTTTCAAGAGTCATGCAAAATCTTAAACAACGTCATCAACAAACTCCAACATAATAGGTATATCATCAATGTTCATTTTCTCCACCTCCATCATTTATAAACAGAAAACATTATATTGAATGATGAAACATATAATTGGTGAAATTAACATCAAATTACCGTATTTAACATTAAAATGATAGTTGACCATATGTTTAATTTTAATATTAAAACATACTTATTTTTTTTAAAATTTGATGTATGATTTATGATGATAAAGCTAATTCATATTTATGACAACATAAAATCCAACAAGAGTGTGAATGAAAATATTATTTGGAAATAAATTCAAAAACACTTAAACAATAAAATTATATTATACATTATATTTGATCATCATATCTACGTTATTTTTATTATATTTCATCATCAAATCATTTTTGAGGAATTTTGATACAAATAGAAAATTATTCATATATAATAAAGTAGTTAAATAAAGTGTAAAATAATATATTATAAGTTCCTGAGTGGAATACATGTTTTCCTTTTCATATGTTTTTATCCTAACCCTCATTAAAAATAGTTATCACATCATATTTTAAATGTTTTATTGAAATAAGAGGGTTTTAAAATAAATCATAACCATTAAACATTGTATTCAATCACTAGTGTTCTTAATGACCATAATAATTGTAAAAATAAAATACGAATGCAAAAAGGGGAATTTTTTGAATCTACCGATGATCATCTATTAACCATATATGTCATTTTTAGATTCATTAACCTAGGTATAATTATGCCAGACCCACATCTAGATGTATTATTCATAGATTGAATTAATTTCTGGGAATCCATTCACTTTTTCGTCATCAAATATTGTCGATGTTTTCCTATAAATAGACATATTCAAATTTTTATCAATCATTTTTTTTCAAAGGATAAATAAATATTTCTATATTAAAAACTAAAATTACCCACACAATTTGTATATAAATTTCACATCTTAATTGTTGAATATTCATTACATTACATCAAGATCGATGGAAAAAAATTTAGTCAGATATCAGGAATGTGAAAATGAGCATAAAAATGGAAAACTATACTTTAAATATTATATATAGTAAAAATGAGTCATAACACACATCAGGTATGTATAGTAGAGATTAATCATAAAGGAATGAAAAATCATGACACATTATAATAAATAATTAGCATAAGTCATAGAATAGGGGAATACATGTAAGATTAAAAAAATGAAATGTTAGGGATATAAACAAATACATTAATATCATGTTAGGAATGAGACAAAAATTAGTGTATGTACTTAAATAATGGGATAATATTTTTTGTACTGACTTTTAGGCATGGTTTTTCCTCCCAATTACACTTTTTAAAGCATGGGATAACCTCCCAATTTCGCACTTTTGGGATTATGATAACCTCTCATGTCCAATTTGATACCATAAAAAATTATTCAATATCATATTCCATTTGTTGAGATACCAGTCTAACCCATCAAATTATATATATATATATATATATATGTTTAAATGTATATCATAAAACATTAATCATATCACAACCCATTAAATATAAATAGGTTTCATACACATTTCAACATAGTATAACTACATGGAATGAATCATTTTAAATAAAAAATTGTCATATAATAACATATGGTAGTGGAATGGGGTTCATAAATGTAAAATCCCATTACCTATTGTCAGGTATTTCATGACACTCTCCTTAATTCCTTCGTGGATGTAAAGGTTTAATCAAGGAAAATTATAGAACAATCATGTCATTATGTTGGGTTGTAGTTAATGGGGTAATGGAATAATTGATCTAGTAAGTGATATTTGGTAGTTTATTAGATATGGTGTGGAGAGGCCCAAATGAAACGCGAACCATTATATTATAGAAAATGGGATATTTAAATATGAATGGTCAGTGGAATTACCTATTAGTTATGTCATAGATCCATGAAGACCATTTTGTAGAGATAATTTCAATTTGAGAATGTTTTAATCATTGTTCTTTTGTTATTCTATATCCATATCAGGGGTTTAGTAGATTAGGGAGAGGTCTACGATGTGTTTTCAGGATGCCAGTTTACTAGGAGGTTATGTTGTGTGGCCTTTGGTGGATGATCCATGGTGTGGTAATTTCCAAAATTTTAGCACCATTTTCATGGGAGTTTGTAGTGTGGAATGTGTTTTTATAAACATAAATTCAACATCCACGTTCTATATTATTTTTCCTCCATTTTTAATTTTATTCAAACTAGTGGGTCTTAAAGGATCCCAAGGGGTGTTTCAACTCCTCTGAAATCTAATATTCAAAAATCAGTGATATCATATATGTGTTTGATTCATCTTAGGTATGAGATGCCTATGTGGACTAATTTTCCTTTTTATTCTTTTATATCATTTAGTGGTGAATAATCATCATTTTGATGATGGATTAGATATATATTTTTTGTAATTTTGAGTGTTAGGGATTTTTTTCATCATCTTGCACAACTAAGACAATCCCTTATCATTCCCATAACAGGTGTTTGATCTGTAGATCACTAATTAATTTAAGGATGATATATATGGTTTCTTCCACATATTTGAAATTCTATTTTCATTATATATTCGATATGAATATAAAACTGATTATATTTTATTTTAATTAATTTGGGTTTGAAGTAAGATATAAAAGGAATGAGTCTTAAAATAAAACTAATATTTGGGTGATTTTGAGAAATAGAATTGTTTGTTAGAAATATTGATTTTGAGGGAAATCATTTTGTAAAATTGTTTTTATTCATTTGAAAATAATGGATTTGAATAAATAGAAAAGTCAAAATGAAATTAATTTCATCAAAACTATTTATTTCATTTTGATAGGTCAAAGTATTTTTTTAATATGTAATGGGGGAATTATGTTTTTTTAACTGGTAAAAAATGATTTACTTTTTCATGATTAATTTATTAATTTAATAACACTCATGTCAGCAAAAGTAGTTAATTATAATTATTTCAAAAAACATGGATCGGTCAAATAAAACAATATTTTTCATTAAAACTATAACATAAACATATTTCAATATGATTATTTAGTTGATTACAAGTTGGGTCCTAATGTTAGGAGTCATGGTAAATGTGAGAAAATGTAGATGAGATCATTGATTGAGTAGTGCAAGGGTTATATAACCAAAACTGAAACATATAAGAAGGATTATTAATTGGCTTATTATATACGTGATTTTATTATTACATGTAATTAATTAAAAAACATCTTAAATAATTACATCTAATTTAGTTAAATTGTTTACATTAAATTTTCATTTAAGGATGTTTTATCATGTCTGTTATATCATTCTACTAAAAACTCTTTTTTTGAAATTATTTGAATTCCATGAAATTCAATATTTTTTAGAATTTTAAATAATTATTGTTTTAATTTTTATAAAATTCTTTGTTGAATACTGTGTGATACCCCACTAGGCTGTATAAAATATATCATTTTATTTCCTTGGGGATTTAAAATATTCTCTTATACAATTTCTTGAAAAAGGAAAAGTGCCATTTATAGGTACTGATTGTTATTAATATCCGGTGGTAAAGGTGATGTAGGTTAATATTTTAGATGTGATCATATTTTTATAATGGTTTTACCAGTGCATTTTATTAGGTTATATTTTGTTCCTTTTTATGATTAAACTTTTTGGTAAAAATGTACATATTTTTCCCTGGTACATTCTCACTATAGTTTATTAATAATACTAATTCGTTCCTTTCACATCCATTGTTTTTTTCCCAAATAGTACTGTTATAAATCATGTATGACTCTAGTTTCTTGCCCATTCTTATGGATAATGGAAGCACCCATCAGTCTATGTTATTGTCATCTTGAGTATTAGGGTACCTGAGTGTTTGGTTTTGTTTGTGATAAATTGGTATCCAAGGTAAAAACTTTTTATCTTTGAATTTTCATAGAATGCATTGTTTGTCAAGTTAGATAATTAGAAGAATTTATTGGTAAATAAAAGAATGTTTTAAGTTATTTATTGTATATCTATAGTAAAAAAAACCCTTAGGTAACCATGAGTGTTTAGGAAAATTTACTCGAGGAATAGTTTCATCTTGTTTTGGACTTCCCCGTAATATTAATCTGAGTATACTAAAAATGAATTTGTGAGTTATTTTTTATGGAATTGATATTCTTGTACCTATTTTTTTATTTTTTGTTTTATGTATCCTTGTTCACCCAATCACGTCACTCTATTGTTTATACATTCTCTAAGGACACTTTTAGATGATGTTCAATTTCTTTTCCACTTCATGTAGTGGCATGTGATGAACAAATGCATAAATTACTCTAGTTCAATAAGATTAATCAATAATTAATATGTACCATCCATTATAATCTAGAAAGAATCTTTATTAAATAATAGAAGAATCTCCATATTAATCGGTTGTGCATCTAGTGATTATGATAGGTAGCATAACTGTAGATTCAAATTTAGTTAGTTATTTAGTAAGAAATAGTTTCACCTCAGGCATTTATATCAAAAAATATTGTGAATTTTCCTAATCATCATATAAATCATAATATTATTTAATTGATATTAGTACGATTCTAAGAATGAAGAGAGATAAGTGACCTCTGTGTCTTTTATCTATTTTCACTTAATCGTCTATTAATATTACCTAGAGTTTTATGGTTCTCAACATGAACCCTCTTGAAAAAAATTTCAAGAAGGATTTGATGATTTTTTATAATCCCTGTATGGATTGATACCAATGATAGGACACCGTTACAACACCTGATGTGCTCTTTCACTTCATTAAGGGAGAATGAGAAACATTATCGATTATATATAGACGTTTATTTTTATACTATTCCTAGTTAATATAGTTTATAGTTTTTGACATGGAAATTGAATATTTTTTAAAAGATGAACATAATGTTTCCATCGAGTTTCCCAATGTTTCTCATCTAATTTTTTTTCACATTCCACTAGTAAGGGATTTTGTGTTTTTTTATTGATTTGGTTCTCGGTTCTCATCCAATGTATATTCTATCATACCAAATGGATATAGTTATGTTTAAAAAATTCAAATATTAGTAATATTATGTTTAAGAGATATTTTTCATAAACCTTGGTGTTTCACCTTGAGAATTTCATGCTCTATTTGAGATGAAATAATATATGGTGTGTTTCTTATTTGTAGATTAGAAGAAAAGAAATTTATTTTCCATGAAGAAAAGTATAAGTTAACTTATATTAATGATATCTTTAATTATTTGAGAGAGAAAAAGTGTAATTTAAAATTTTATATTTTTTTGGTCATCACTTTCTTAAAATAATAGAAAATTACATTCAAAAGTGATAATTCAGTAGTAGGTATAGGAATTATGTTTATCCAATTATTCCATCGGTTCTATCAAATTATCATATAATATATATATATTTTAAGAACATTCCATTTCATTATTACACTAACTCATTCATGGTTGTACATTTATAATAAATCATAGTTTACTATGATACTAATGGGGACTATGTTCGTCAATTAATAGATATTCTTGAATTATTGTGTAACCATCAATGTAATAGAAAATTATTAGAATTCCAATTCAAGATTCGATAAGTAATGATATTAAGAAACCATTTCTCATACCAAATTATTTTCGTAGAAATGAACCTGTGAAATCATTTATGGCACTAGAGAAATCATGTATTGTCAATGAGATATGAATCTTCTTTATACTGATGGGATATTTCCACAAAATCTTCAGTGATTTACTGATGTTTTAATCTCTAATTTATAGCATATATTTTAATTTTGGTTATATTTTATGGGATGAGAAATGTAATTTTTTTATAAAACATTTCTATTTCACACTATATAATGATCCCAATAGTAGTGTCCTAGAGTCGGGGGTAACTTCTTAAACTGGAATAAGATGTAAGTAATCACTTATCAATGGACCAAATATTTAAGTGTTTTTGGAAAACTAGATATGCACATGAACCATGAATTATAATTTATATTAAAAATATACAACATTGATAATCTCTTGATAATTCCCTTATTCTTCTATCATAAACCTATATATCAATATTAATAATCTTCTTAGAATCATGAAAAAAATAAAACTTAGAAACGGTTGATCTTATATTCATTAAATCGGTATGTATTCAACTAAAATTGTCAAAAAAGTGAAAAAATGAATTATTTAAAGTTATTTAATGGAAATAAGTACCATTTAATCAATAAAATGAGCATATCATGTCAAGAATATAATATGATCAAATAATTCAATATAAATAACCACCTCAATAGGGAAACATTACCAAAGATTTTCTACTAATCGAATAATCACATGTAAATAAATACCTAATCTCATAAATATATAATACATAATTCCACACTCGTAAAAAACACTATTGAGGATTCATGCCCATAATCTAATATCATCAATTATTCATGAATAAAATTATATAAATGGAAATTTCCTTGTATAAAACATGGTCTATATTTTTGAATGATACCCACCCATGCATTAATGAACTATGTCACCCCTAACCATCACTTAATAAGTCTAATTAATTTCACTCTTGAATAAATAATACCACAGATCAAATTAAATAATATCAGTATTATAATAACTAGTCATACAGTATATCAACACTTCTCGAATAAAACTGATCATAAAACATACACTGAAATATGATGAATGCTATCATTATAGTACATTTATAAAAAAATAACAATGTATTTCTTCATGGATGAAACTACATTAAATATATTATTTTAATTTTACATGTGAAAAATACCAATTACTCATTAAATAAAACTTGTGTTTGATATTCTTCTCAAATATAAAAGAAAACATTTGTTTTCTAAATTACAATGTAAGAAAATATAATTAGATTAAAAAAATAATATATTTATTATATTGTTAATATAACTTCATTCCTTATAAGTTACAAATACTTTCCATCTCTATTTTTTCATGCAAGTGTCAAATAACCTTGTTTAGAAAATGAACAATTAATCATTAAAATATTTTTTACAAAATTAATTTTTTTAAATGACATTATAAAACCATAGAATGAAAATAAATATATTACATAAAACATTTTATTGAATTAATGAACATGGAATATAAATATTCCATAGTAGAGGATTAAAAAGATACAATCCCAAATACAGATGATATTGTGAAATAATTCCTTTCCACTTTGTAATCAGTTGAATAGTATTCCCCATTAGCAAAATAACATAAAATGAAACATTATATAACAATGATAAATTATATTCATTATATAATATTTCAAATTTTAGGATATATACATAGTGAATGGAATAATTGGGGAATATAGCATACATAACATGGAAGTTAAATTGAGATGAGAAACTCTTACCTTGTGTATTATTTCATCCAAACATTGTAGAAAATCACGTATACTTGTTTAAAACACTTTATTTACTCATATTATAATTTATGTCATCTTATATGATAATTTTATTAAATATTACTACCATTTCATTAATAATCTCTCAACATTTTCATTATTTTGGGTAATAACTACAATGTTTTTCTAGTATATTTTGACATGTTGTTTTTTCTACAATGATCTATATCACGATTTAATAATCTATATAATTTAAACCATTATGTAAATATAATTTATATTCTTTATATATTTATTTATAGTAATACATGACATTTAGTGATATGAAACGTAGTACACTATTGACGTAGAAGGTAAGTAGTACGTACGCCTGGATATTGTTTCAACATTCATATCTTATTAAAAGAATGAACAGTAAATGATATATAAATAAATAATTATTCCAGTATATTATTTATTTGAAATATGTCATATATATTTATTAAATTTATCCTTAATAATGAATATTTGATGGGTGAATGAATCAAGTAACCTTGATTAGGTGGTTGTCCACACATCTACAAAAGATGATACCATATTCCCACTAAATGTAATGAACGAAGGTATGTGTTACATAATAATTAGAAATTAATAAATAAATTATAAATATTAAATATGTCAAATATAAACTATAAATCCACCAATATTACTAACCTTTATTGGTGGTAATCGAATAAAAAATGACATCAGTTTGCGAGGTGATCGCCCACTATACACACTAAAAATGCTTATATATCATATTTTTTGGAATTTTATGAAGAATTAGTTCAAAACCCAGACATAAGAACATATATATATTTTTATTATAATTATTACACATTTTAGAGAAATTTTACAATCCTTTTCTAATTTTTCTTTAGAATTAATTACTCGATTTAACTTTAATCATTGTAATAATAATGACTAATATTATAATTAATATTATCAAAAAAAATTATCTATTTAGTAAATTTTTTAAATTGTGATTAAAAAAATTGAATACTTTTATAATTAGTCAAAAAATATTTTTTTAATAATAATTTAAATTTAACCCCATAGATATGGTGAGAAAGTGGGGTTTTAATGTTAAAATGTTTAAAATATTAAAATGATTTTATAAATAATTAAATATAAAAAGTTTTATATTTACTAAAATAGAATAATAGAATTATAATTGATATAATTTTATAATAAAAAAATTTAAAATATAATTTATCCTTATTAATTATTTATATGAAAAGTATGTTTTCAATTAAAATAGAGTATTCGTCACTATTTAGTGGATAATAAATATTTTCAGAAAAAAATAAAAAAATCATAGTAAGATAATTTTGAATTTAATTTATTAAAAATTATGTTTATATTTTGAAATATTTTTTATAAAAGTGTTAAAATTTAGTTTTAAAACATGTTCTCCCTCAAATGGTGGTAAAACTACATTTATAAAATAGATTTTTTAATATGTAAAATTAGATTTATATTTACATAATTTAATTAAAACACATAATATGACTGTTAAAAATTATTTTGATATATATATATATATATTTCAAAAATTGTATAATAATATCCATTCCCACCAATTTAATGAAATTTTTTTAAAAAATATTCATTGTTCTTTTAGGTGGGGTGTTTCAAGAAATGTAATCAACCAAAGATGATTGATTTTAAAAGTTTCCTACCATAAAATTTTGAGTGATACAATATCTTTTCCTGAAATAAATTTATTTGTCACAATTTTAAATTTCTATTTTAAAATCAAAGGATTATTTTTGAAAATTATTTTTTGGGAAACCTACATAAAAAATTGTGTTAATAAACAATACTCGTAATATGAGGGAATGTGAAATATTACGGTCACCATAGAAATAGGAATTAAAATCAGATAACATTAATAGTATGTAAAAATATGTACATAGAATATAAATATAACTGTCATGTTAATATATATAGTAGAGGCAATATGTTCATTAGAAACATAACCACTATAAAACTTCAAATAAAAGATGCGTTGAAAGACCACTAAATTTTCAATATAAAAAAACATTTTTTCAAAAAAACCTTTTTATAGAGTATTGGTATTAGTTTAGTATATAGATATTCACATTATAAAATAATATAATGTATTTAATTGCATTTTATTTGTATAATATCATCATTTGGTGGTGTGTTGATTCATTTTCAAATCAAATTTTACACTGAGAAATGGATATTCAATATCTATTATTCATGTAATAAGCAGTTTTAAAGAATCATAAAGCCATAAATTCATTACATCGTCCCCAAAATACTTATCACAACCAAATTTGTACGAATAATTCATCCAACAGGATAAATCATACTTTAACCTCAAATAATAATATCAAAATGTATTCACCATATATTCCATAAGTTGTTTACCTTAAGACTCAACCAAAATACCTCTGTCGAGACTAAAAGTACATAAAATTTATAATTATGAACACTAAACATCCAAAATCTATATAACATTATATTCCCCCCAAAATTTATCTATTACTCATATATACCAAATAAATAAATACTTTGATCACCTTAAATCATTATTGGAAACTTGCATGCTTTCAAAATATTAAATGAATATGGATTGTAGTGCATCCTTATATTTTGCATTCTTCCTATAAATAGAGCACCATTGAAAATGTAATTCATAAATCTAGATACATATGATATTTAATAATTTTAACTCATTTTAATATGCTAACTATACTTAATATCTCATTCCTTTCAAATATTTTTGTAGTCTCTTTATCATTTATAGTATAACCATTACTCATTAAACATTTATAATTCAATACATCTGATTTCCCTGAAGACATTGATTTGTACAATTCCTATACATCCAAAATTAGAAACATTCAACCATTGATAATACCTTAGTGGGGAAATTATTATCATCCATTTTTGACCATAATTTTCATTTTCTAGATAAGTTAATGTTTATTTATGATTAATTTCAACACAAAAATCAACATAAAAATATATGAAGAATTTTACTTGAGAGTTTCTTCTCACATTATTGAAATATATGAAACAAATCATAATTCTTGAAGATTTTATCTTATACTTGGGAATATCCTAAATTTATAATATTTGGTTATATTCTTTTATCTATGTTTTGATAAATATAATTCTCAAGGATTCTGCAAAAAATATTTTCATACCATGTGTATTTTTCATGACTAATGTTGATCAATATTTGTGGTTACATTATTAAATTGTTATAAGAAACATGGAATAACATTTTGAATGACTGGACGTTCTAGTACATTTGTAAAACTATATACATAATATTACCTTACATTACAAGTGAAAATATTATATATAACATTGAGAATCGTCTGATTACACCATTATTTTTCTTGGATATCCTTTCACATCAACCATAACAATCATCATGTAATCCCGAGGGAAAATAAGACATAAAAAGGGCGTGATCTCATATGATTATAAATGGTTAGTATATAGTGTGATCTATCAAAAATATGAAAGAAAAATTATATAATTTTAAATAACTAAATCACTCGACATTTAATCAATACTTTTATTATAATACCGCTAGAATAAAAGATAAGTAATAAATTCCATATAAACTATCACATATAGATGGAAACATAACCATTTATAATCTTATAATAGAATAAGATAAAGGAAACTAATAAATAATCTAATAATGATGGAATGCATAATGGTGAGCATCTAATACATTTTTTCATGAATATATTCCAGGAATCCAAAATCATCTAGGGTTTATCCCCTAGATTAATTAAATGGATGTGTAAATGGAAAAAAGCCATTCTATATAGACTCATGAGACCATCCAATGCATTGAAGGGCTGAAGAAGGCCCCACACTTGACAACTATGTCGAATACAGTCTTAACAAGAATAAATAATACACTTGAACAAATTGATATCTACCTGAATTTGATTTACTTGTCATACAGAATAACAATACATCACCATTCAATATGATCATTAACTATCGAATGGAAGGTAATTAGTGGAATGGTAATAGTATATCTTCAAAATAATACTTCACTATATATGATGACATGAATGATAATACTTTAAAATTAATATTAGAATATTTCATGAGGAAAATTTCCATTTTCTCTTTGAAAATCAATTATGATTAAAACTAAAAATAATAATAAAATAACATTTTATTTGAAAATAACAATGTATATTTTTAATTTATGCATTAAAAAATTATTAAATTATGGCATTCGGAACATAAACTCATTATTTATATGTTATAAAAACATTCATTTGGTGTATTTTCAGAAAAGTCTTAATGAAATTTGTTTAGAAAATAAAAAATAATAAATTTCAAACCAATTTTGTAAAATAATAAAAAGACTATGATGTTTTTTAAAACAATTAGAACGATAATAAAAAAAATTATCAAGACATTGTTTTATATATAAATGTATTATAAATATTATCCTTCTAAAACATACCATGTACAATCCTGAATAATTTTGAGATTGACAAACAAACACTTACCATATTAAAATCCATTGAATTTTATTTCCCATTAATGAAAAAACATTATATGAAATTTTATATACAAAAATTAAAAATATATTTTTTATACAATATATAAAATTGAATAATATACACCACCCAAAAAAATAATCAGATAATATGACTTATATCTCAAAGTTGTAAAATTGTGATGTAAAACTCATACCTAAGGATAAATTACTTCCACACATGCCTCAGACTCAATAATGGTAGTTTGAAACAAATTATTAATAAATTATAGAATTTTATTAAAAATTATGATATCAAATATGATATTTAATTATAAGTGACTACTCACTCATTAATAATATTCCAATATTTTCATTGTTGAAGGAAAAAACAACTTTGTTTATTCTATTATGATTTGAATTGTAATTTTTTATTACACTTTTTATATCAATTTTTAAATATATCAATAATTTAAATCATAATATAAATATTTTATATATTATTTATTTATGTGTTTAGATAAAAAATTATACATTGTTCTAGGAAATGAAATACATAGTTCATGGAGATGGTAGGCTGTATGTTTTCATGAACATTGATTCAATTTTGTTATCACATTGAAAGATGTAAACTTAAATTATATATAAATATTATTATTCCATTATAATATTTATTTAAATTATGAATTATATTTTCTTTAAACCCTTTCTAAATACATTCCATGAAATGCATGAAAGAATAATATCACACTAAGGAGGCGGTTGTCCACACATCTACAAATGATATTATCGTATTCCAATAAAATAGAAATCATGAAGGAGTATGTTATATAAAGATTTCATAATACTAAATACATTATAAATATCATATATATCATATATTAAATATAAATTCATCATTATTCCCATACATGAAATGTGGAAATTATTGAACGAATGACATCAGTTTGTGAGGCGGTTGTCCATTGTAAAAATGAATGAAGATTCCATATACCATTTTATGGATGTTTATAAATATTATGCTCTAATGTTTACTTAAAAATTATTATTATATCATATATAATTAGTATATTATGTAATAAATATATTATAATAATTTATTAGGTGGAGGAAGAACAAATATAAAATATTACATTAAAGAACGTTACATCTTTTTCAGGTAATTCCTTTTGGTTTGCATGATAGAAATTCTTATTTAGATTTACGCACAAATAATGTATTATAAAATGAGTTTATATGTTTTGGTAGTTGATTTTTATAGCCTATGAATGATCTACGTGGAATAATGTGTTTTTAAGAAGTGAATGATATAGTTCCCTTTTATAATAAATTTGATGGGAATTTTTAAGAAATCTCAAAATATGAAATTAATATAAATTAATTTTCAATTATAAAATGATAAAAATACAATTTATTTAGAATATATGATGTGGATAGTTCATACAATTCTTATCCAATAATATTTTGACCTATTTAGATAGCATTTTTACTCTCCACGTTTGGTTTTAAATCTTATTTAATTACATTAACTCGTACCATGAAAAAATTGGTTTTTACATTTGTTGGTTTAATATAGTTACTCTAAGATCCAAAAGGGACAAAATGGAACAATGTTAACATTTTTTAAATTATAAAACTATTTATTATGAATTTATTATTTTTTGTAGTTTTACATCACTTAGTAATATAATTTTTGTTTTGAAAATTCATTAATGTAATTTTGGACATTATTCATTACTTTTAGTTTTAAAAATATAAATGATATATGATATATTATAAAAAAATTTAATACAACCAAAATATTCCATTTTTATTTAATTTTTTTCTTTATGAAATTATTTATCTCAAATTACAATTAATTTAATATATTTAATAGTATTTAGTTTATATTTCAAATACTAAATGAATAATTGCATCACTGTTGTGAAACTATTTATGTTATTTATATTTTCAATAAAATTTAAATGTAAATTTACATGATCAATATAAATATTCCATATTCATAAATAATATTTATGGACTGTGATATCTTGAGGATGAAAACATAATAGAAATGTCATAATTATTAAAAACATAAGTGTAAAAAGTTTTTCTTTTTATAAAATTAAATACTCTACATGGCCTAAAGTCATCCATGTAGATATAAAAGGTCGTAAATTAGACCCATGACTGATTTTTTACATTAAATCATTAAATTATATTAATACTTGTTTTATTGTAATTTCCTAGTCCATATCAAAAAAAATTTACACTTGATTACATGATTTACCATTTATCATGGTAATTACAATTATTAAGATTAGAATTAATATTGAGCAAAAAAATAAAAGGGTCTTATATAATAAATCCAAAACATAATATTACAAATAATGAATACATTTTCATTATTAAAAATAAAAAAAATTCTATGATTACATTAAAATATATTATGTAAATAGGGAAAGATAGTGGGTTTAGAAAGTGAAAATGTTCAGACATTTACCCAGCTTTTTAATTGAAAAATTATATATAAAAGGTTTTCAAATACAAATATTAAAATGATTTATTTATAATTTATCTATTTATAAATTGAAAAATATTACATTATAATTTAGTATTATAATTTATTCATATGAAAAGTTTGATCTCAATTAAATTTGAGTGGTTTTATCCATTCAATGGAAAATCAATCTTTTTAGAATATTAAAAAAATTCACCCAGAAATAATATTTAAATTAAATTTTAAAAATTGAATTTTATTTTTCAAATAAGATTTATTAATGTGTGGAAATTTATATTTAAAATAATTTCTCCATCAATTGGGGGAAAACTAACATTAAAAAAATAACACTTTTAATGTGTAAAAGTGTATATAATTTTATATCACATCTTGAAAACATATAATATTAATGTTAAACATTATATTGAAAAAATAATATATAAATTTCATATTTTTTTATATAAAATTCATTCTATCTAATTTAACGGTATGGTTATAATAATATATAATTGTCCATTTATGATGGTTGTTGTGCGCAACATAATCTATATAATAGGTTATATTTAAAAAAAGACATACCATTAATTCATGGTGTATTACACCTACAATGATGTTAAATATAATAGAGGACTAGATGGAAAATGACGTCTTCCTTCATCCATCAGGTTTGGGATTGGGATGTGGCATTACTACGTGTCATCATTTTGTAAGCTATGGATCTAGAAACCTTATGCCAAAAAAATAGATTATCCACCCATTGTCCTTATATTAACAGTTTTTATTTATGATATCATTATTGGTTAGAATTATCTTTTGGGATAAATTATTACTATTTTATATAATAGTTATTGTTCAAAACCATATCCCAATATGTTTTTCATATTTAATGAATTCATTGGATAGAGTACTGTAGCCCTTTAATTTCAACATTTCATATAAACTTTGTAGGTGGGATGTAATTTTTGATTCAATGTGAAGGATAATTCTAAAACATGTCATGAATAAATAATCATAAGTGTGTAATACAGTGTCTCTCATAGCTAATTCACATTTGTTTGTTTGGGATAATGAGTCAGATTTTGTTTTAAAATGGGTCCAGTTGAACTCCCATCATCATTTGATGCTTATTTTTGAGTAGATGTTTGATGACAAATTATTTAGAATTAGGGATTCCATTTATGTATGTGTGACCATATGTGAGTGTTCATTCCATTACAATGGTATAATATGATTTTAAATTTGAAATTTTCATCTATTACCTATGAGAATGGCTCAAGTGGGGGTGTTCTCTAGTTCCCAGTGGGATGTGAACCCAATAAACACAATGAAATTATATGATATATAGTGAATCTTATTATGTCCAGGTATGATATGGAATGTCTCAAACATTTTCCCTCATTGTTATACATTCAAATTGATCATAGTAAATACCTAAAAACCTTTGTGTTTTCATAAGCCACTCCTAGTGCTGACTTATAATTGGGAAGTTTTCTTTGAACATTGTTGTTGTGATTGCATGTAGACCTTTTTGTAATAAGTTATATGGATTTTGATCGATATAATGATCAGATTATATCACATTATAACCATTTTATATATAACCAATGTTGATAAATTGGGATGTCTCTTTGTATAGATGATTATCATATTACATTGTTTTCCAACTGATATGGTCTTTATTAGTGGTCCCCAGTTCACATCTCACATATAGAGAGTCTTCTTAGTTTCCATGGGATACCATGTGTGTTTTATAATGTCATACCATCCATATACAGTTTTCCATATAGAACATTATATAAAAATTCATCAAGTGATTCTAAATGTTTTAATTCATGAATTTAATGGAGCATGGGATGACCATTTAGGATTGGTTGTTTCGGGCTACATAAAAAGTTACCAGTCACATATTAGGATGGTTTCTTATTGAGAAAATCTATGGACATCCATTTGGATCTCTATTGTGCAGGTATATATTTGGTGATATTTCCATTGTTTTTCATAGAATTTTCAAGGTGATGATGAGGAGTATTAATTTCATTCATTATAGAATTTTGGAAGTATATATATATTATAAATATTATACTGATCATAATTATGGAGAACATCTATTTTTAGTGGGTGCCTAGGGGTTTACGATAATTTCTCCTCACATGGGATAAAAATGTCATGGAAATCACGGAAATATTTCGTTGATTTTTTAGGGTCCTTTCATAATGATTGAGTGAGTGAAGAAAGTTTCTTGCTATTTAGGACATCCACCATATTGGACACAAATTCACAATGTGTCCCATATTTCAAAACCTATAAATTATCATGTCCATCCATATCATCTATTTCTCTAGGAATATTTTTATGTTGAGAAGAATTTATCGTTTACAATGCATCAATTTCAGATTTTTTATTATTATATAAATGTACTTGTGAGAAGATAATATCATTAGTCCATGTGTTATTGGAACATTGTTCATAATTTCACAAGACATGATGAGGCAGTAATGATAAAGTATTTTCCACGTGTTCAACGTGGATTTTTCTAGATAGGATTTCTTGGGATGTATTGTTTTTTATACTAATGAGATTGTAAGATCTGGTAAAATTTTACCAGCATCTATTGACTCACACTTTTTCCCTATCTATTATGTAGGTTCTTAGTGTATTGTATAGAAGAGATATGTTTTTATATAAATTGAAATAATTCCAATGGTTTAAAATTTTTTCAGAGTAATTGTAGTCTTGGTATTAGTATTATACTTTATGTTTCACCATGGTGTAAGGGATTCAACATAGAGAGTCCAAACGGTACCATAGACCATTTGGACGTGACATAAGGGTGTTTTGGATAACAAATGGATTCAAAATGAGATTTTGTCAAATATTTGGATCCAAGAAGACCATTTTTTAGAGATATTTCTAATTTTTTCTTAGGTGTGGCATGATTCATGTGATGAACTATGAAATTTCCATGAGAAAAGAAGATTAATCAATATTTGTGAAATGTAATCAGAATTCCAGTTAGAAGTGATGCATTTCAACTTGATTTAGGGTGGTTCTTCGATGTTGTGGCTATTCCAAGTATTTATTAATCTTTTCCATGTGATTTTTTGTCGTGGACTATATTTTTATATATATAAAATCATAGTCCTAGTTGTATATGTCATTTACTCATGCATGAATCTCAACAAATATTTTTTATCATATAGGATTCCAAGAGGGTTTTAAACTCCACTTAAATACATTATTCTTTGAGTGATGATCTGGTGTAATTATTTGGTTCTTATCTAGTCAGTGATCTCCCAGTAGTCTGGTTTTCCCTATTTTATTTTATTCTTTTCATTGAGTGTGATAAATCATCTTATTAAGGGTGGATTTGATGTATGATTTCATTTATTTTGTTAGTAGGGTTTTAATAATTGTATTATTTTCTTTCAAACCTCTATTTGCATTTAGATTTCATGTTTTTATCCTTAGTTCACAAAATAATGGAATTTCATTCCCAAATTTCTCATCCAAATAATAGAAAATTTGATTTATTAATTTATTCTATTTGAATTTATAATTTATTTCCTATGCTATAAATTAGTGTGTACCTTATGTATGATTTAAAAGGCATGTTTTATTTAATAAATCCCTATTTTTGTTAGTTAAAAGACATGTATTGATTTTAGATTAATATGAATTCTAATTGAAATCTTGTGGTACAATTTTTTTCAATAATTTTATAGAAATGGATTTCATTGAAATATTATTTTGAAAGGAAATGAATTTGATATGCACCTATGATTTTGTTTTTTAAATGAATGAATCATGTTAGAGACTTAAAATGGGAACCATTATTTCATTAAATGGACAAAAAGGAATGATTCCCTCTAATTGATTGGCTGATGGACATAATCCCAAGTGAGATGTGGGGGTTAATATTATCCTTGATGATAAAGCTTGTAAAAAAACCCATTGAATTATATTGATGAGTAAAACAATGACTTAAACAAATAATAAAGCTATTTTTAACATAATGGGGAGTTTTTTTTTACATGATATATGTAATGTCGAAGACCCCTTTTGGCCATTCTGTTGTAAATATCCAGTGCTTAGGGTGTTATGGGAGGCAACTGTAGCTCATTTCAACAGATTTCTAAATTTTTAGTTTCTCCATCCGTGAGTATACTGTTTCCGCATCGGTGAGTTAAGGGTGTCAGTGATGGTGAGTTAGGGGAATCTACATTGGTGAGTCCAGGGAGTCATCTACGGTGAGTCAGAGGAATCAGCATTGATATGTCGATGTGTAGATGGATCATGGAATCAGTTTGTCATTGCATTAGAAGGTCAGGATATCGGTAGGTTGAGGTTTTGGTAAGACGAGCTATTGGTATGTCAATGAATTAGTATGTCATTTATTTGGTAGGTAATCATAAGCACCTCAATGTGTGTGGATCATCTATGGTAGGTTTTGTTAGTAGCTCACCCATTTGTGGATTAGTGTTGGTGACTCACCCATCAATGACTGATTTCTAGTTTTGAATGTTTTTCTAGTTTCCCCCTATTACGTCTTATTTGATGTATACTGTGTTTAAAGCCTTAATTGTGCATTTTAAGGATTTTTTAATTAATATTAAGTACATATATAATATCCTAACACTCCATGTACAATGAGATGCTCATTCCACATGATTGTGACCACGATCCCATGTTATTTACTTTTGAAATCAGTCTTCCTTTAATATAGGATTAAACTCTTCAAATCCATGATCTTACCATCCCAATTTTATTTTTTTATTCCTTCTTAGTGTGCCTATAGCCTTCATATCAAGATGAGGCATACGCATGTTCTAGATCCCCATATGGATCGGTTTTATTAGAGTTCCTTTTTAATACTCATGTGATCCCCAGTTCATAGAAGAAGGAGGAGCTTGATCTCATGTTATTTCAAGTAGGGATTTCTTCAGCCTCTCTTAATTTTTACATCATGTGTGGTAGGTGTAATATTTATTAATGTTTATGAACCAATGAATAATTTTCATAAAATGATAAATAAATAAGAAGGTAATATGATCCAAATATAATAGAGGTCATGAAAAAACGTGATGGGAGTGGTTTTATATTGACTTCCTTTTTTTTCATTCATGGGTTGTTATGGTTGTAAGCCTTATAAAAATCATGTACATTAGTGGTATTTTTCTCCATCTAATGAAATTCTGTTCTTGTCATGATTCTTGATAAATAGATGTAACTTGAAATATGTATAATCAAGTATATTTGGATAGTTTAAATGGATTCTCCATGGTCAATCATGTTGTTTAATCACCCCTATTATTTTAAAGTAGAATTAAAGAACCCCTCTAGCTAAACCTAAATACTCTTGGTTAAATGGTGTGGCTTGTGTCATGTTTAGTCACTTTTGTGAGTTGGTTTGGTATTTTTGTGCAGTGAGGCTAGGGTTTTAGTGGTAGTGGTTGTAGATTTTGTGTATGGGGAGGTACAAGGGGAGTGTTTGTATCCCATCTTTAGATACTAGTTAATTATGTAATGGAAGGACTTATAGGTAACGAGGCTACCATTTTTTAGGTATTAGCAGTGAAACTATGTTATCTTTGGGATATAAGTGTGGTTATAAACTTTTTATGCAGCGTGACATCATATAACTATGTTAGGATTGTATGGTATAAATTTGATGAAAAATAATTTGGAATATCTAAGAATGAAGTGGGTTAGTTTCTGTGTGTTAATTATTCAGAATCATCACCTTATAAGGTCACTACTGACATTGTTCTTAGTAGTTTCCCCAGGTTGTGCTAGAATAAACTATGTGAACCATATTAATAAATAAATGGAAAGTGGTTAAATTAAAAAGGGCTTGTGTTATGCTTTAGTAGTGTCTTTTTATGGTTTTTTTATATAATGGTTGCAAACAAGGTGGTTCTCCCCTGATATAGGAGATGAATGTGCAGTCTCTTGATGATCGTTGAGTGTAATGTATATTAACAAACATATGAATATGGGGAAATTCATGAAAATTAAGGAGAAAGATCATTAAGTAGATTTGACATTTAAAATAAAATGACAAAGGATCACTTTGGATAATTTCTTCAAAGGATATTCTTTCTATCTAACAACGTTATGTTACATTAATTGTGTTTTCATTGCATCTATATATTTAATTTTAGTATTTCATTCTCATTTCTAAAATATGGATATCATTTATTTTACATAACATATATATATAATGTGTATTATAATTATTGGGTTCTTGAATATGATATCTATTTAAGAGATCATCCTAGGTCATCCACTATATTTTTCATAGTTCTAAATATTTTTTAGAGCTTTTATGAAAATGCTAAATCAAATTGGAACTATTTATTAGGATCTATGTGGTATTCACTTGCTATTTTTATTCACATTTTTAAATAATTTTCCTTTATTTAAAATATCAGAAATTTCAAAAAGAAATATTTGTTCATGATTAATTTCAATAAAAATTATTATGCATGGACTTACCAATCATAGGTTCATGAAGAAGATGAAAAGTGTTATGAATCCCATATTCATGAACATAACTAATAAATAATAAAACTAAAGATAAATGATGAAATGGTTGATGAATATATTTATTCTCATTATAGATATTTAAAAATCAACACCATATAACCACCCTCTTGCTTTGGAAGATGGTAATGAATATGAACATAATGATATTGAGTTTACAATTGTCTTTTCTTAATTGATCAATATCCACAATGAAATAATTGAAAGGGAATATTCATTATTGATTCATCGTATTATAATATTATTCAAGTTGAATTATTTTCTAATTTCCACTTTCTTTAAAATTATAATACAGAAAAGAATTAGCGGAATATTGATTTTAATGAAGAGAACAGACAATTAGTGTTTTTTGAGGAATAATCGGTGGATATGCTTGTGATAGTGTGACTACCTCATATACAAGAAATAAGATACCAAATGAAGGAGGACACGAAAAAAGATAGCATGTAGCACCCATATTTTCTACTCCCTCCCACTCTTGAACTCAATTTCTATATATCATCTTTCATAGGGGGATGAAAACTATCTTATCTTATTTTTTGGTTCTCCAATATTAGTTATAACTCATGTACACTGTAAAAAGGAATGTTTGGTGTTTCATATAAAAGAAACCACCTCCAAATTTGGATTGGGAATAACTCACTACAATATCCTGACTTGGGGATGTAAAAACCTAGATAACACTTATGGGGTCAAACCAATCATTGTCCATTATATAAAATCATTAGATTTATTTCATTATAATTCTTATATCTTTTAATTTATTATAGTAGTCTTATTATTGTAGAAACTAGGAGATTATCTCAAGGCATCCACTGAAAAATAAATCACATTTTATATTACCTTTTCATTATTTTGATTTCTTCCATATATAAATTTTGTGTGAAGATGTATGTTGATCGAATATCAGATAAATTTAGGTTATTAAATGTAATATTCATGGGGTGTTATTTAAATTAGTATTTAGGAATTTTAATTTTTCTTTTTTGTTTTTTGTTGTTTATGAATATTTTTTCTATTATCATGTTTTCATTTTTTGTGGTGTTTTTTAGAAAGAAAGAGTTTAATTGATTTCATTGGAAAATTCAAACAATCTAGTTATTTTTGGATGATTTATTTATTTGAGTAATTTTGGATTTAAATGATTTCAAATAGATTTTGTTTTAGATTAATGATCTTTTCATTTGAAGAATTTTTTTTTGATTTTCACACTCATTTGCACTAGTACTGTTCAAATTGAATATGTTTCCCAACCGAAGGAGTCTCAATGCCATTTTAAAATATTATTAGATTTCAATTGTCCATGAGAGTCGTGATATAAATTTTGTGATCCGGAAAATTTTTTTCTCTTTTTTAGTGATGTTAGATATCATTGAAGGGGTTAAGTATGATTGCATCACCACTATGAAAGTTGTTTCTTATAATAAATTCTTATTTTGGTATACTCTATCATCTGAAATTATTTAAGCCATAATAGCCATGATATAAATTATTATTAAGACACATTTAAGATATTTATACCTTTACATCCATATCTAGAATTTAAATGCACGATTAGAACTCAACTGTCGGTGAGGGAGAAGATGGTCTACATTTTGGTTCATGAAGAATATTTTTGAGATGTATTGAAATTGTTTTCATATTTATTGGTGCTTGGTTGGAAGAAACTTATTGGTGGAATGATGTATGGGTGACCCAAAATATCATTAAAAATATGGTATAGGTGTTCACCAATTTTTTAAGATCACCGACCGCCTCTATTTTCCTCAAAATCATTAATTTGAAGAGAAATCCCTATATGAAATCAAGTTGAAACAATGAAAAAACTGGGAAATAGAGGGAATACATTTATTGATTCTGATATTCCTATTTTGAACTTCAAAATGTAATATTTTTTTATATTTGATTCATTTTTAGATAATTTACGAGCATACCATTCTCATGCAAAAATATTTTTTCATTTCATTTACTTCACTTAGATATTTAACCTCTTCATTCTACCTCAGATGTTTTTACAGTGAAAATGAGTCATCCATCAGCCTCAAAAAACCCTAATAAAAGAATACATGATAGTCACATTTTTGACTCGATGAAGTGAATATACTAGGAGGATATAAAGCCTATGGATATCACACATTTTAATGAGAATGGGGGAAACACCACATTAAATATCCTTGAGTGAATAGAGGTATATTTTTCTTTGGAGGTAGGTACGACATACATGTTATGACTAACATGTGATTTAATGGATTCTTATTAATTTTTAGGAGTTTGGATAAAATTTATCTCTGTAAGATACATGAAATTTTCCATGATTGGATAATTGAGTTATGTTGTCATTTAGGCTTTGAGAAGTTCATTTTGACCTTTCTATAAGATGATTCGACATGAGTTAAGTGATTAAGTGTGGGATAATTAATGTAGAATATATTTTACAGTAATTTATTGTGATTTATATTGATTTTAATAACACTATTGTGTTATTTCAAGGGAGATTTTTACATTCTATTTTTTTGAATTATTTTCATCTTAATTGTAAATTGGAGAATTTTGGAATTTTAGTGTTTTAATTTATTTCAATGTTTAAGACAAAACAAATTATATAATTATCAAAATTGATAATTATTATTTTATAGGTTACTATGTTTGATGTGATTCATTTTATCCTTCTAGAAGCGATGCTTTATCTACAATTTGGAATCTCCAATCCATCACACATGTCAGGCCTCAAAAACTATGCACAGATCTGATGAATTGTATAAATTTTTAAATATATCGTGAAATATTACTCCATTGGAGATAAAATTTATCATGGACAATTAATGAATTTAAAGGACCAAATTTCATTAATATGGATGGTCTAGATTCTTTTATCATCAATTCCATTATTCATTGCAACTCGTATAATTGTAATATAATATATCTTTCTGGATAAAATAAATATCTCGAGTAAATCGAATATCTCTCTCTCCCCATAAGTATAATTATTCTCATAGTTTTTTTGTCCACATATAAGAGATATTGGAATGATTTTAAAGAACAACACATTCCAAAATTCAGCAATTAAATTGGTATACAAGTAACATTATTTATATTGATGATTTTTGGAGCCAATTTTTCTTTCTTGTTTCCTATAAAAATGTACTCTATTCTTTATTTCAAAGGGTTGGAATCATAGGAGTAGCCTTTTTTGGCTATTAATGTAGTTTTGGTGTTATATTTTCTTATCCCCACATTATTTAATTTCATTGAATTTTTTAATTTAAGTCTTATCTGTTCCCTCCATTTACCTTCCCTCTTTTTTTCTTCCCCCAGTTTTCTTCATCATTGTGAACTCTTTTGCTTTTGACCATGAGTAGCTAACCCATTGATGTTCCTAGGGGAGTAATTCAGTAGTGAACCCACATACTTGGAAATTCATTCTTATTGCTTCCGATTTATTTAGAGTTATGATAATGGTAATCTTAATGGGCATGGTGCATTCGTGTATCCACATGCCAGATGAGGAAGATGTTTCACATCTCTCATATTCTCAGTTGATTGAGGAGGTGGATGTGCTATATCTCATCGATCATTTATTGTACTGTATATTCAAAACCATATGAATAAATGGATGTTAATGTTTGCAATGAAGCATTCTCATTATGTATATTTGAAGTTAATAAAGACACGATGATGGTCTACTCTTGATAATATCATGAGAGGATCTCCAATATGTTTAACATCATTCAATTTGAATTCATTTTGTTTTCATTGAATCTGCAAATTAAATTTTTGTATATCATACTCATTTTTAAAATATCCATTTCATTAATTTCATTCCTAATATATATATATATAATTATACATAGTGGGTTATTGAAAATGATATCTCTACAAAAGATTTACTTAGGTTAGCAATTTCAATATACATAGTTATAAATATTTCTGAGATCGTGCAAGACAATGAAACATAAAAACTATAAACCACACCCCACATTGGTATTCAAAAGATTGTATATTTTCTTATTCCATGACTAAGATATTACATTTTGACACATGGATGTGGTGTTTAATCTTTTTCTTTTTGAACCATAGTGATAGAGGAGACCTCTTGAGTTGTGGTCCAATATTTGTAGTGGTTTTTTCATTGTGTTTTATTTTGGTTGATGATGGGTGTGTTTAGGATATACCATTTTGGTACTAAATTAATAGTATCATTGTGGCACATTTGGGCAGGGGGTTTACTAACATGCATCCTTTATCCGATATATTTTTATTAAATAAATCTTTCAACTATGATTATTGAATTATTCTTAGTTGTATTATTCCACACATTTCGATCGGTAATTCCCTTCAGGATTTATTAGTTCTACCTTGATATTTGGGTATCCTAGTTTCAGGTATGGTTCAATAAAATAATTTTCTTTACCATAATCATAGGTATTATATAAAATTAATAAGTATCTCATCGTTGGATAATTTCCCCATTAAAAGGTATTTAACATCGAAGGAAGACATATTATTTGAAAGAAGATTTCGAAAGATAATTTTGAACATTTCATGAGGAAAAAAATCATTCCACCATGAAAACATAAATTTAAAATAGAAAATAAATATAATAGAAAATATTTTTTTAGTTAAAAATAACCTCAATAAAATATAATGGAATATTTAGATTATTTATTTTTCATAACAATGATTAAAACCCTGCATTCCATATACATTAATATAAATATTTCTTCCAAATATTTGGTAATAATTAAAGAGAGACATCTTAAAAAATGACATGAAGATTAATTTTATTCCATATTTTAGATAATAAATCATTTGTAGAAGTTACAATAAACAATATTGGGATAAAAATTAAATCATTATTTAACCTATTATTAGAAAACATGGAGGAGGAAGATAAAGGATTTTCGACATTGGGAAAAAATAATGTCAGTTTTCCTTAAAATAATTATTTTACACCATTGAGTTCTTAATTATACGAATAACGAGATAAATTATTATTTAAATTAAATAACTGTAGGATATAAAATTTATCCATTTTTGAATATTGTTCATAATATTCCATCAATATATCTTAATCATAAATATCCTCGATAAACAATGAAGTTATAACATAATACCGTTACAACATTGGAAACATTTGAATGATAACTAATATGAATGAATGTACAAAAAAGGTATATTTATAGCCTATAATTTTATTAATATTATTTTTAAAATATTTTCATTCAAATTATATACACCATAAAAATGAATCAAGTGGTGAATTTGTCATGTGTAATATGAAATTAATGGTTATACAAATATAACTTACGTCATGACTATAATTTCCTCAATATGTTCAAACCTATATTTTAATAAATATAAGAATATAATAAATCTATTTATTAAAATTACTCATATATATCATGAAATATATAATTCTAATATAACATTTTAATACTAATTTGTTAACAAATTATATGTTAGAATCTTATTTTGGCTATTAGATTCTCCATTTTTCATGTGTGTCTTCATTATGTATATTTGCCCCATTTAAATTGATCATGTTTATATAATCTATAAAATTTTAAACATAATATAAATATCATTTATAGTCTTTATATATGTTTTCAAATTAATCCATGAAATGTATAGATTGTAAATGAATTAAAGTTTTAATGTAGATTGTAGGTCGTACATATGCATGTACACTATTTAAATTTTTTCAATGGATGGATCAAATGAGGGTAAATTATTAATTCGCATATATTGAATAATTTTTATATCATAAACATCATATATAATCATTAAATATACCATTATTATCATCAATTTATGATAAATGATAAATGTGTCTAATCACTTGTTGGAAGTGGAAGTCTATTGGTACACACGAGCAAAGATTTCATTATTCCATAGAATATTGTTTAAGAATATAGATGTGATATAATGATTACTAAACTATGATAATTGAATAAATATTGTTTAAATACATTAATCCTGACATTATATTCATATATAAAATGCAGTGGTGGAAGAAATATGACATCAGTTTATGAAGAAGTAGTATGCGATACACCCCATTGATAGTTTCATTTTCCATTTGATAGGGTAGATGTTGGAAATAGGTTCCTCAATTATCATAATAAAATAATCAGTATATATGACATAATATTGTAATTATATCAGCATGTTTAGTGAATTTTTATATATGTGGAGGAATAAATATTAATAAAATGATCGGTTAAGATCGTTACATATTCATTGGAAAACTATCTTACGTTAACACCATCATCCTTCATAAGAGAGTTTCTGAATCAATTATAGGCCACTTGGATATGGGGATTTATTTAAACAATATATTTGGTTAGGGAATGGATGAAATATATTTTTTGGTTTGTGAAGAAGAGAGAATATATTTACCCATTTCTCGATGGGGTAGAGGATTTTGGTAGATTATATTTAAAAAACACTACACCCATGTTTTACAATTAACTCAAGACTCCTATTGGGCACTTTATCAATACATATATGTGATATAGATAGTGTATTTCCATAACAAAGGATTCGTATTTGTTTTTAGAAATATTAATACATAAAATTTTAGTTTAACCGTAAAGTATAATGTTATTATCATTAAATATTGTAATTAACTTGTACGGTTATTAAAATTAAATAAGAAAATAATAATTTGATATATTTGTATAATATTAATAATTCTAATTAAATATATTTAATATATTTCTACATTTTCATTTCAATACTGATTATAAATATTGAAAAATAATTTTATAAAAAATAACAAAATTATTATTTGACAACGAGGTGCAATAAAAGCCATTTTTTCTGGAAAATGTATTCTTAAAGAATACATACACTTTAAAATATTGTATGAGCATATTTTTTATAAACATTTATACATAAAACCGTAATTTTTCTTTTTTAAAAAATAATTTTATTTTTGTTCATACATCTATTTTTAATACCTTGGTTATAATGATATTGTTGAAAACATAATTTTAAATGCATATTGTTTTTCAATAATGCTTGGTTATGTGTTTAACATAGGCTATTGAAAAAATAATTCACATAATATCTGGGTGTTAAAAATATATATTTATGTTTATTGGATATAACTTTATTAATTTTTGGAATGATTAATGTTGAATCATTTGTTTTATCATAAAATTTTTGACATTAATTAATTATTTATTAATATAAATGAATATTAATTTTTTATCATAAATTGTAATTTTTTTTAATACCTATATATTGAATTTAAAGGTAATTTATTTGGATTTTTTATCCTTTAAAAGTTGGTTTTAGCTAATTAGGAATGAAAAACACATTCAAAATATAAGTTATTTGGATAAAATATTGATATTATAGTCAAAAATAAATAAACATTTATATTAAATGTTCCATGTAGGCATATATCCTTTTGTTCTTTTTTCTAGATGGTAATTTTATTCTTTTTCTCTACGGAAAAAATACCATGAAATAAGAATTTTGTTTTATTATATTCATTTATGATGAATCAATGTTCACTTTAAAAACTCACAAATTTATGGTTTTGCGGTCATTATCATTCTCAGGACCATGTTCTATGTCACCCTATATTATTAAGTTGACATATATATTCTCCCACGTGTATAGATTTTAACATACTACCAATGTTATCCATATCTGTGAATGTAATTTCACAAACCCGAATGCCACTCAATAGTTCCCCGAGCCGGGTTTTTCACATGTCCTAATGTGCATCTCCCCAAATGCCAGAGGCCACTAACTAGTATCAGGGTCCTTGGGTGTGTCCCTGGGGATACTATTAACTCATCACTAGTGAAAATAAATTCGGAATAATGATGAAAAAAAAAAATTTGGAAGTAGGTAGAACAACAAGGCAACTTCTACAAAAACAATATAAGAATATATATATATATATATATATATATATATATATCAATGAAAATGTGTCTAATAAACAAAATCATGATACATTTCATGTGTCTAATAAATCATCCAAAATAGGTACATATCTGTATAGTGTAAGGAATGTATCCCAAAGTAAAGGACATAAAAAAAGTGATATCTCTTAATTTCATCCCAGGCCTTAGTTTAGTCACATTTTTCCATGCTCCAAAAAAAGGATTAAAGTCAACACTCGAACTATGGGAACGTTCCCTAACCTCTACATGCATCCAAATAGTATATTTAGGTACCAAGTGGTAACCCAAATAGGGTATGAGAATCAATACAAGTAGGTAACCAGCTATAGATTTATACACATAATGAATGTGAATGTAACACCCCGAGATTTTATGAAAAATATTCTTTTCAATTTTATTAATGTCTTGTGTTGTACGCTACACCAAAAGTAGCTTGCACAACACGCGTCCCTGACTTGTCTTGCATTACACACAATCACGACTTCCACGATAGCGTGTGTTGTACGTAATACAGAGTTTTTCTAAACAATGATATATTATATGAACTACCCGTTATACATAGTATCAACTACGTTTTTAATTTTATAACATTATTATTCATCATAACTATTTTCTATAACATGGTATGAGAACAAAATCAATTTTACGAGTAAAATAAGTATTTTTAAAAAAATGTAGTTTTGCGGCCTTTTGATGGCGCACCCACTTTAAATCTTGTTTTTTACTTTCCTATAAGTTCAATTTGACAAAATAAAATTCTTCTTTGGAATAAGAATATAAAAATTTACTTTGGATAAATTTTTCATATTATTCTGATAACTTTCATATTTTAATGAATAGTAAAAACACGTTATATTTTAATAAAAAACAACTTTTTTAATTTCAATAATTTATATGGATAGATTACCTATTTAATTGGGTTTTAAGTTTAATTAGAATATATTTTTACCATTTAATCCAATGTTGTTCATTTGAATTAATTTCAGTATGAAATTGGATATAAACAAGTATCAATCTTTTGATTATTTTTGTTTCTTAAAGACACGCTATTTGTTTTTATATTGGGAATTAAATTTAAAATTAATTAATGCAACTTTTATTTTACGAATTTGGAAAAATATACATCAATTTTGAATTTGGAATATCAAATAATGATTAGGCTGAATTTTTGGTATTTTTCTGAAAAACATCAATATTTGATGAATAGTGAAACCACTTAGTGGTAGTTAAAAAGACTAACTTTTTTAAATTTTAATTAAATTTTACCACTTCTATGAATTGAGTTTAAAAAATAAAATAGACACAGATAATATCAGGGACTAAAATGTGGTTCAATGAGATGAAAATAATTCTTGGTGAATAGGAACTTTTTACTTTTATTTACTACGGTAAAAAGTTAATAGGATAATTAAGGGTAAAAATGATATTATTATTACACTATCACATGTCCTAATTCTATTGGATAAGTTTAATTCTACCAAAAACAACCTTATGAATAAAGTATGACCATTTAGGCCCACTTGGATTAGATTAGGACATTTATTATGATTTTATTTAAAGAATGGTTAAAATAGTTAAAATCAATGTATAATAAGTAAATCATTTTTAATAAAGGGTTATATATAAGATAAATTCGACTATAAATATTAATTAGAAAGATAAAACGATTTCCTACATAATGGTACTTTATTTGTAATTTTTATACATTAAATAATTTAATTTATTTATGACACAATGATGATGCAGTAATTATCTTTTTAATGAAATATTGACATAATTGTTGTTATAAATACCCAAAAAAATGTAATTTGATACTTTTGATGAATTAAAATAATTTTCTATGTTAATATTAAATTTTAGTATTGATTTAAGTAACATTTTGTCAAATAATAATTCTATTATGATTTTCACAAAAATAAATTACCAAATAGTGTCAAAATTGACATAAAATGTTTTTAAAACATATATTATATGATTAATTGTTATTATATTCCTAAAAATATAAGGATCGGCCAAGATACTTATATCATGATAGGTATACCATTAATGGACCACTTGGGGGTATCTTGGATGTATATGGTATGGAAATTAACTATATAATATAAAAATACAAAGTCACATGGTAAATGTCAATCTAATTAACTAAGAGTTAGATCTAAAAGATACGGTTAATATAAGGACATAAACCTTTCTAAATTCTATTGGATGATAGTATTTAGACCCATCCCCACCTTATCTTTTAAATAAGCTAATTTTGAGCTATTAAAAACTGAATATGACTTTATAATAAAATAATATTTTTTGTTTTTCCAAAGGTTCCCCTCTCCTCCCTTATAAAAGGGAACCTCCTCCCTCTCTTCCTCACACCACATTGAGCCTTCAAGATTAGCCAACCTCTGCCGAATTCCCTTCTCCACTTCCATAGAAACATCCTAGAGGTTCTTGTATTCTTCTCAGGCCAATTTTAGTTCCATAAGAGGAGGTCTCAAAGAGGCGCTTCAAAGAAGAGGTAATGTCCATTACTGATTCATTCAACTCTATTTCTTCTTCCACTTATTCTTATTTAGTTGTTTCATTATGAAGTAATAAAATCTGTATTAATAATATACTGATATGTTATTATAAGTATTAAACAACCCTATTTCACTATCTATCCATCCTACGGAAAATGAAATCGGCATGCATGCATATGTACGGAATACGGTCTCCACGCCGTGGTGAAATATGTTCTTCCACCAACACCTTACATGGATGGGTATAATGGTGTAAAGAATAACTATATATGATTATTATAACATCATACTTATTCTGATATTTTATACCATCCACTCCAATTCTATTCAATAATTATGGGAATGATATCATCAGTCGTGTGTACGTACGGAAAACCATCTCCATGACGCGATGAGATTCATTCTCTATGTTAACCATACATTAATGATCATAAAGATTATATAATGAATAATAATGAAATATATGAAATAATAATGCTACTTTATTTATGTATATATATATATTTATTTCACCTATTTATTTTCATTCAATTCAAAAAGGAAATGAAAACAGCGTTCATGCGTACATACAACCTACGGTCTCCATAAATGGTGTATTTCATTCCTTTTATCGATCTATAATATATATATGAATATGATGAATATATATTATATATAAATCAAATTTTACATTCTGTATTTATGTAAATCAGGATATAAGTAATAATATCAAGAACTAAAAGTCGAAACACATACGATAAATGAAATGATTTTACCCAAAACGCTACTTTAACATGGAATTTACAAAAGAATGGGTAATATAAAGTTATAAGTGAAACATATATGATATCATAACAATGAATATGATTCTGTAATAATTAAATGACATTATTTAAATCTTTATACAAGAGTTTTGGATACGTACAAAGCATATTGAACCTAAGGTAAGGGATATTTTCGCAAATCCCAGTTTTATCTGAGATTGCTTGTTTGTAAGTATTTACTGGGGTTATTGATATCATCCATGTCCATGTTTTATAAAAATGTATTCATGTATTTTTAAAGTTATTTTTACCCATTTTTACTTTTACCCCTTGGTATGGAAGGAATCTTCTATTATTTACCCTACAAGGTACTTTTTGACTTTTCTGAAAAAAGTACGAGAAAAATGATTTTTAACGTATACAACATGAAAGGATTTTTACGGTTTTATAAAGCCTTATTTTCATGAAGATTCCTCCAAAATATTTCTGGACTATTTTCCAGAAAATCATTTTCTTTTAAAATTACATAACATTTTGTGAAAAGAAAATGATTTTGAAGAAGAACGAATATTTTCCTCATGAATTCATTTCAAGTGTTTTATCAAAACCATTTTTCATCTAAGGTGAAATTATTTCATATGTGTATGTTTCAAATATAATGTGTCTATGATTTACATGTTTTCACTTTCCTTATTATGAAATGATATCCATTTCTTTTATATGGATTATGTAATGATGGGATGATTTTTATGAAACCCATTTTATTTATTGGGTTATTAAGAATGATGTATGTTTATTTTGTGGCACAAGTAAGAATGATTTCATTATGAGATGTTTGAGACCTATATCTCCCACCAATGAATTGTCTAAAGATTTATATCTCATGAGATAGACATGGTAGGAACAGAAAGTTATACTAGTTCAGTAATAAAAGACCGGAACGAGGAGTGAACTCGATTCAGAAAGGGACTTTGTCCACGAAGATGGTCTTGGCAGCAATGCCTTGGCTACTATGGAAATCATATCATGTGAATAATGGTTTTCCACAATTACATGTTTACTTACCATGCTATTGTATCATGATTAATGTTTCTTTATGATCTATGCCTTATGTACTTCCATGATTTATGTCATTGCTCAGGATTCTGATGTTTAAATATTATGTTCATGTTTTGAAGTTCAAATGTATATGATTTGTTTTATTTTATCCATTCTTAATCTTACTGAGCATTTGAACTCCCCCTTTATATGTTTTCTTTTCCCCAGGATTTAAAGAAACGTTTTAGGTAAGAAAACAAAAAGGGGACGATCTTATGGGAGATTTTGAAGATCTTTCACCATGATTAGAAGATTATATTCCGAGTTTCCAAAGACACTAAACTGTTACGATCCTTGTGTGTCTGTTTTTGTTATGTATTAAGTATTCCAATAAAGTAATGTAATGTCTTTGTACATCAATCTTTGGGTCTCTACAGTTGGTATCAGAGTAAAGGATTAGTCAACCATTGGAAACTAGGATGCGAAAACGTTAGTGAGATCCCTAGAGATATTTCAAAGGTATGTATAGGGATGTCCCTAAGGATAAGTATACGTATAGGATATAGTCCTAGAACTACGGTAACGATCTTAGAATTTAACCTAAGATGTTAGATACTGAGGGTTCTCCCCTTTACTATGATGTTTTCCCTATCATGATTTTTTTCTCTCACACTATTCTTTTTGGGTTTTAGAAAATGGATGGAAACAGGAAGATTCTTGATAATGGAGGATATGACGGACAATGGAATGATATTCTTCATGAAAAACCAAATGAAACGGGATTTGGAACTCCAAACATCGTTATTATTCCTAATCAGTAATCTCATAATATGATCAATAATCTCAACTTTGGTAAGTTTCCCAACTCAGATAATAAGAGAAAGATTGAGTTTCATGATGATCATAGAGGAACGAAAGTTCAATTTCCCTCATGTAAATCATGTGGGAAGAGGCATCAGGGAGATTGTTTCAAAGGAACTGGAAGATGCTTTGGGTGTGGAATAGAATGACCCAATTCCAGTATGTGAAAAGGAAAAGGTTCAGTTAACACCATGGATGATGATAATGGTATTGCTACGACATCAAAAATGGTTAAATGTTTTAAATGTGGAATGTATGGGCATTATGCAAACCAATGCCCTAAGAGAAAGTCTCATGAAGAGAATCATTACGGTCGTATGGGTAGTAATTATGTTGATGATGATGATGAGACTACAAATGATATATGAGATGAAAGAATTGTTGAAGCTCGGTCAATGGTTTAAGAAGGTATTGGAATGATTTAATGTTTATCAAGTGTAATTTGGTATAAGTAATCTCATGGTACTATGGAATAAAGATACATCTAAGGATTGTGACACTGTTGTCTTTCCTTAAGTTTTGAAAGTGTATGATTAATTGTACCAGTAACCATGAAAGTTTATTAAGATATTTTTGGAAAGTAGATGATATGCGCATAATGAAGGGGTAAGGAGAAAATTAAATGTTTGATTGTATTCATGAGCTCATGACTGATATAATGAAAAGGTTATATCATGGTTTGAGTATATAGAATTATTAGATTTTGGTATGTGGAAAGAGTTCACTTTTGACAGCATTCATGATTTCACTATCGTTTAATGGGTATTCATTTTTCAAGCGAATACATGATTAAGGTATTCACATGATTGGAATGTGACCAACAAGATATATGTGGGATAAACGATGGAATTCACATACTTGTTTGATGACATTTAGAGTAATAGTTTTATTTATACTATGAGCTTGGACCGAAGTATTTTAGATAAGCCTAAAGATTGGAATGGATTATGTTGGACATAAGTTAGTATTGTTTAAGGAAATAAATTTTTTCGATATTATTGATGGATTGTTATAGTAATGTAGTTTTATAAAAAGGAAAACCTGCAGGATGGGCGATAGCCCATCACGTCGGACAAGGCTGTGGGAATCGAACCCACAACCAAAGTGCGCCTGGCCTTTATGGACTACCACTGGTCTACAGGAAGTCCCTATTTAGTAGAAAATAGTTTTATAATATTAAGCAGTATGATATATGAAGTATATGTCCATTTTAGGAACCATATATGATTAATCTCACTATAGATGGACTTATGTATTTTTGATAACTTTTATAACATTTTGTTTGAGATAGATGGAATGACCCATCATTCTATAACATTATCTGCTAACACTTCATGAATGAAAAATTCAACTTCATTTCTTTAAGATATGAAGTAGAAATTGTCCAAAGAACGACCAATGGTGAGACTGTACCAAAATCACAAAAGTATTTCTTCTAATTCCCATTTCATCAACTTCAGCGAAATGATCCTAAAAACCTAAAATTTTGTCCTTGTGCCCTTATATCCGATGAATCAGATGGTACCTTAGATCATCCCAAATCTATGGATTTGTGATTGATGGCTTTTTCATAACCATGTTCTCTACCACTCTCCATCAGATCTTTATGGTTAGATTTTTCTTCCATATCCATATTTCCACCTATGTTCTCCTACGTGGAAACCCAATGATGAGTTTATTTGGGTACCCATTACACGTCATACTTTTGTTTTTAAAAACATGTTTTGGTATTCTTTTTTATGATGTGAGTTTCTATTAAACAAACTTTTGAGTAGTAAACCATTTATAACCTCGACGAATTTCGACGGCGAAATTCATTTTAAGGGGGGTAGAATGTAACACTATGAGATTTTATGAAAAAGATTCTTTTTAATTTCATTAATTTCTTGTATTGTACGCTACACCCAAAGGATATTTCACAACACGCATCTCAAACTTGTCTTGCATTACACGCAATCACGACCTTCCATAATAGCATGTGTTGTACGCAATACTATGTTTTGCTAAACAACGATATTTTATATGAACTACCAGTTATGAATAGTATCAATTAAATTTTGAATTGTATAACATTATTATTCATCATACACATTTTCTAGAACATGGTATGAGAACAAAATCAATTTTTCGAGTAAAATAAGTAATTTTCTAAAAATCTAGTTTTGCCGCCTTTTGATGGCGCACCCACATTAAATCTTGTTTTTTACTTGTCTATAAGTTCAATTTTAAAAAATAAAATTATTCTTTGGAATCAGGATATAAAAATTTACATTGGATAACTTTTTCATATTATTCTGATAACTTTCATATTTTAATGAATAGTAAAAACACGCTATATTTTTATTAAAAACAACACTTTCCATCGCAATAATTTATATGGTAAGATTATATTAATAATTGGGTTTAAAGTGTAATTAAAATATATTTTTTCCATTTAATCCAATTTTGTTCATTGGAATTAATCTCACTTTAAAATTGGATATAAACAAGTATCAATCTTTTGATTGTTTTTCTTTCTTAAAAACACGCTATTTGTTTTGATAATGGGAATTAAATATAAAATTAATTAATGACACTTATATTATATGAATTTGGAAAAATAGATATCAATTTTGAATTTGGAATATCAAATAATTTTTATACTGAAGTTTTGGTATTTTTCTGAAAAACATCAATTTTCGATGAATAGTGAAACCACTTAGTGGTAGTTAAAAAAACTAACTTTTTTTAATTTAAATTAAATTTTACCACTTCTGTGAATTGAAATTAAAAACTCTGAGAGACATGGTTAATATAATGGACAAAAATGTGGTTCAATGAGATGAAAATAATTTTTGGTGAATAGTAAGTTCTTACTTTTATTTACCACAGTTAAAAGTAAATAGGATAATTAAGGGTAAAAATGATATTATTATTACCCTAACACATGTCTGAATTCTATTGGATAAGTGTAATTCGACCAAAAACAACCTTATAAATTAAATATGACCATTTAGGCTCAATTGGATTAGTTTAGGACATTTATTATTAATTTATTTAAAGAGGGGTTAAAATAGTTAAAATCAAGGTTTAATAAGTAAATAATTTTTAATAAAGGGTTATACATAAGATAAATTCGACTATAAATACTAATTAGAAATATAAAATAATTTCCTATATAATAGTATTTGATTTGTAATTTTTATACATTAAATAATTTAATTTATTTATGAGACAATGATGATGCAGTAATTATCTTATTAATGTAATATTGACATAATTGATGTTATAAATACACAAATAAATGTAATTTGAGACTTTTTATGAATTCCAATAATTTTATGTTTTAATATAACATGTTAGTTTTCATTTAAGTTACTTTTTTATAACTAATAATTCTGTTATGATTTTCACAAAAATCAATTACCAAATAGTGTCAAAATTGACATAAAGTAGTTTTTAAAACAAATATTATATTATTAAATGTTACTATATTCCTAAAAATGTATGGTCTGCGAAAGAAACTTCTATCATGATAGTTGTATCATTAATGGACCACTTGGTGGTCTCTTGTATGTATATGGTATGTTTATTAACTATATAATATAAAAATACAAAGTGACATGGTAAATGTCAATCTAATTAACTAAGAGTTAAACCTAAAAGATAAGTTTAATATATTTACCTAAACTTGTCTAAATTCTATTGGATGAGAGTATTTAGACCCATACCCACCTTAGCGTCTAAATAAATCAATTTTAAGCTATTAAAAACCGAATATTAATTTATAATAAAATAATATATTTTGTTTTTCCAATGGTGCCCCTCTCCTCCCTTATAAAAGGGTACCTCCTCCCTCTCTTCCTCACACCACTTTGAGCCTTAACGCTCGGCCAAACCCCAAAAAATTCTCTTATCCGCTTCCATAGAAACATCCTAGAGGTTCTGGTCTTCTGGAAAGGCCAATTTTAGTGCCGTAAGAGGAGGTCTCAAAGAGGCACTTCAAAGAAGAGTGAATGTTCGTTACCAATTCTTTCAACTCTATTTCTTCTTCCACGTATTCTTATTTATTTTTTTCATTAGGAATTAATAAAATCAGTATAACTCATAAACTTATATGTTATTATAAGTTTTAAAAAACCTTATTTTACCATCTATCCATCCTACAGAAAATGAAATCACCACGCGTGCGTACGTACGGAATACCGTCTCTACGCCATGGTGAAATCTGTTTTTCCACCAACACCTTACATGGATGGGTATGATGGTGTAAAGAATAACTATATATGGTTATTATAACATCATACTGATTCTGATATATTATACCATCCACTCCAATCCTATTCAATAATTATGGGAACGATATCATCGCTCGTGCGTACGGACGGACTACCGTCTCCCCGACGCGAGGAGATTCATTCTCCATGTTAACCATAAATGAATGATCATAAAGTTTATATAATGAATAATAATGAAATATATGAAATAATAATTCTACTGGATTTATATATATGTATATGTATGTCATCTATTTAGTTTCATTCAATTCAATAAGGAAATGAAAACAATGTTCATGCGTACGTACGGCCAACCATCTCCATGAACGGTGTATTTCATTCCTTTTATCGATCTATAATATATATATGTATATGATGAATATATATTATATATAAATCATGTTTTACATTCTATAATTATTTAAATCCGGATATAAGTAATAATATCAAGAACTACAAGTCAAAACACATAGGATAAGTGAAATGATTTTAACCAAAACACTGCTCTAACATGGAATTTACAAAAGAACAGGTAATATAAAGTCATAAGTGAAACACATATGATATCAAAACAATGAATATGATTCTGTAATAAGTCAATGACATTATTTAAATTATTATATAGGAGGTTCAGATACGTACAAAGCATATCGGACCTAAGGTAAGCGATACTTTTGGAAATCTCATTTTTATCCGAGATTGCTTATTCATAAGTATCTATTGGGGTTATTACATTCATCCATATCCATGTTTTATAAAAATGTATTCATGTATTCTTAAATTACATTTTACCCTTTTTTTACTTTTACCCTTTGTTATGGAAGGAATCTTTTTTTATTTACCCAACAAGGTACTTTTTTAACTTTTTCGACAAAAGTACAAGAAGAATGTTTTTTAACGTATATGGCATGAAATGATTTTTACGGTTTTATAAAGCCTTATTTTCATGAATCTTCCTCCAAAATATTTCATGACTATTTTCAACAAAATCCTTTTCTTTTAAAATATCATGACATTTTGTGAAAAGAAAATTATTTTGAAGAAGAAAGGATAATTTCCTCAAAAATTCATTTCAAGTGTTTTATCAAAACCATTTTTCATATAAGATTAAATTATTTCATATGTGTATGTTTCAAGTATAATGTCTCTATGGTTTAAATAGTTTCACTTTCCTTATTATAAAAAGATATCCATTTTTTATATGTATTATGTGGGGATTGGATGATGTTTATTAAACTCATTCTATTTATTGGGTTATTATGAATGATGTATGTTTATTTTGTGGCACAAGTAAGAATGATTTCATTATGAGATGGGTGGGACCTATATATCCCTCCAATGCATTGGGTAAAGATTTATATCTCATGAGATAGACATGGCTGGAACGTCACGTTAAACCGGTTCAGAAATACTGGAGTGGAACGAGGAGTAAACTCGATTCAGAAAGGGACTTTGTCCACAAAGATGGTCTTGGCAGCAATGCCTTGGCTGCTATGGAAATAATATCATGTGCTTAATGGTTTTCCAAAATTACATGTTTAATTCCCATGCTATTTTATCATGATTAATGTCTCTTTATGATATATGTCGTACGTACTTCCATGATTTATGTCATTTCTCAAGATTTTGATGTTTAAATATTATCTTCATGTTTTGAAGTTCAAATGTATATGATTTGTTTTATTTTATCCATGCTTACCCTTACTAAGCATTTGAGCTCACCCTTTATATGTTTTCTTTTCCCCAGGATTTAAAAGAAAGGTTTTAGGTAAGAAAACAAAAGGGGAAGATCTTAAGGGGGATGTTGAATATCTTTCACCACGATTAGAAGATTATATTCCGAGTTTCCAAATACACTAAACTATTATGATCCTTGTGTGTCTGTTTTTTTTATGTAATAAGTATTTTCCTAATGTAATGTAATGTCCATGTAAATCAAGCTTTGGGTCTCTACAGTGAAATATATAATGATAATCATTGTGGAGGTAAATAGTACAGAAATAAATAAATAAAATGGATTCTCGTGGAATTTAATTACTACGAGTGATAATGAAAATCCCCAAGAGGCTCCCTGCAAAATAAATGTCAGTTCATATACTTAGGTTGTTATAGGTAATGGAATATAACAACATGAAATAACAATAAAATCTATAGAAAAATATCATCCACACCATAATCATTCTTCCACATGAAAAATCGATCTGTCCAACCAATCATCCTATATTTCACATTGTCGTTATGTATAATAGTTTTGTGAGACCCAATGGGCTACATGTAAGGTGTAGATGACCAAGGAATCTTCAATGTGTATAATGATAATATCTATATGATATTAATTAATCGTTGGTTGGATTCCTAGGATCATGTTAACTAAACATTTCCTATATGATTCTTTGCTAGCTCGATCGAATTGGTAGTAAGGACCATTGTATCCCACTAAGTCAAGTCCCGAGAATAAATAGCATTCCATGACGTCCAATACCATTTTCTAATATAAGTATCATCATAATATTCTTCCAATGAATCATGTATCAGTCCATATCAGGAGGATAACAAGTCATGTTTCCACTTTTCATTCAATTACACCACCTTTGTATACCCACACAGAATACAAATTTCATATCAAAGAGAAAAAAATACTATAACCAATAATTTTACTCAACCATTATCTATTAAACAATTACACAATTGAAAATTATCATGTCATTACATGTTATAGGGGTCATCCAATCTTATAAACATATCATTGAATTCAATCCATTTATTAGATGGCTTCCAAAATCTTGGAAAGCATCAAATAACCCCATGTGTGGTCTTATATGGATTAAACATGGTAATACGATAATTCACACCCCATGGGTGGAAATGGATTGAGAATAATACACCCACACATCACCATCGATAGAAAGGTCATCTATAATAGGTATAATTAGATATAATTCTATTATGATGTTCATATTTAGGGCCACACCAAATAGTCTGGAGGGTCAAACAATAGTAGGAAGCCTTATATTGCACGTTAACTCACAAAAATTAATAAACCACCTATCATAGCTCTATAGTAGGGTGGTCATATATTATCAAGACATGTTCTGACTTAGATAGGGATAAATTGGTAGAACAAATGAATAAACAAGATTTAGGGAGAATTAGCTGGCCCCAACATATCATCATGGATAATAAGAATAACGATGAATGGACCAAAAGGAAATGATTACTCACTGATATAGACCTAAAGATATGAACAGTTCCTAAATTAGATATTAGATATATGTGAATCTTTAAATGAATGATTATCCTTTGAAAGGAATATCATGAGGTTCAATATCTACCCATAGGAAGAATATATCAAAAGGAAGTTTAAACTGATATTAATTTAATATAAAATTATAAACTTAAAAAAAAATATTTGGATGCATTGTTTAGTCACATAGATTGATAAATTGTTCACTAACCATACATGGTTATCTATATGAAAATGGAACCCTCAAGGTTAACTTTCATAGTTTGACATGCCATGTAATACCGTCCAAAACCCCTATATCAAACATTCATAGGTTTCAGAACTACCATGAGGCCCTATTCATATGGATTGAATGAAACTAGGCGTCTTATACATCCTCTATATTGAACCTTTCCCAGTTTCATCAAACTATGAGCTAGACCATTTTCACCATAAAACATGGGTTTTGTGTTCTGAATAAATAACTAACAACCTTGATACCATAATGACTTCAACGAGAATTTATAAAATGTAACATTAAGACATTAAAACTAAAAATAAGTGTACTATACCTCCTATAAAAAATCAGGTGTTACAATATTTTCCCATTAAAAATGTGTCCCAAAATTTCCCTCTTAAGGGTGATCAAGATTAGACTATGGAAAAATCTGGTCCCTATCAAGATAATTTAGCTCCCACTCCCAATTATAGTCATGTAAATGTCTATGATTTCATTTAAAAAATACTAGAGGAACTATCCAACATCATAGAACCTTTTTTCTCTTATCAACTATATAACTAAGATTCTATTGAAATGGATCATATTTCTATTATTCAACCTCATCCGATACAAAAGTTTGAGATGGATATGAGTGATTACATCAAATCTGCAATAAATTGAAGATATCATGAGAGGATTGGTACCTCTAAGTTAACTACTATCGGTAGGATTCTGACCCGACTCTCTCAAGATTCTTAAACTTTTTAACATATATCTGTGAAATATCACCCTATATAATGATTATCTTATGTCCCGACATAGGTGAAACATGTAAGAAAACCCAATCCCCATCATCAAAATCCAGTGGTTTTCAGTGTTGATCGACATAAAATTTCTGTCAGGACTATGATGTATCCACCCATTTTTGAATCAACTGGACTAGATTAGAAGTATGTTATATGAGACACAATCCAATAAAATCTTCCACACCCACCTCTAACCAAAATATGGGTGATCGGCATGTCATAATTTAAATTTCCACATAAAGTGAAATTTGAATCATGTCCTAATAACTATTGTTGTAGGTGAACTTGACTAGGGAAATATGAATCACCTAAGAGCTTTAAAAATTAATGATGTATGATGATATTATTCCCTCAAGCCCATGTATCCTACACTCTAACTGGACCTTGGTCTAAGGGTGGTATAATGCGGTAAAAAGATTCAGTGTGCCTAGCACCCTTTGAAAACACTTCAAGAAATGAGTCTTAAAGAAAGAGTATCTATTTTAAATGGTAGTATATAGGACCCAATGATTTCATAATATCTCATTGACATATAACCTACCATGTTCATAATTAATGATTGTATCCTTGATCGATTAGAAATTAGAAACCTTCTTAATCCCGTCAAGGTAAACCCACACAATATCATTACCTTGAGGAAACATCTGTAAAGATGTCAAATAATTTAACATGGCATTATCCTATTACCACTCTGGAATTGACAACTATTGTAAAAGTTTATCTAGTTATTGGTTTTCTACCGTCATATACTGAGAGGTGGAACAACTCTAAACAAAACCATGCACCGATATTTTTCATACTCGACCACTAATACTAACCGAAAATGTCACAGTACATCATGGTGAAGCATGTATTCACTCCTCTTATCTGAGGCATGAAGTTCTCACATCAACTATTTATGTGCGTCCAATAAAACCCATAAGAGACAATGGATTTGAAATATCCCATCATCAGATACGGTCTAACTAGAAGGTGGATCTTGTCCATCTACACTCTCTCAAAGTACTAGGACCTCTATATATGATAGATGCCTCATTCTTAATCTATAGAATTGATATAGGTGACATCTAAGGATGAAAAGTAAGTCCTTCCCTTAATATTGTGAACATCTATGTCCATCTGACAGAATAACACCATAATACATCACTCATTATTGTTGTGTGGATTTTTCTTATATTTAGGTCCTCCTACTCAATGCATCAAAAACCAAATTTCCATTACTAGGATTGCAGGGAAGCTCAATGTCTAAATACTAGAGGTTATTCACCTACCATTACTTCCTCAGATGAAGATCACATTTTTTAGATATATATTTTAGGTTTTTATTGTATGTGTTCCCAATAAAATTCTCTTCAATTAAATAATTTTTCCTACAATGAAAAGAATGAAAAAAATACAACTAACACTAATTTGAACATACGGTAATTTATCTCGTGGGGATTTATCTTAAAACATTGTTCTTACATGAATCTAGACCCATGAATGATTACTTATCCAATACCTATTCATGATGTGTCATAATATAGAGTGTAGTTCATGCCCTACTCTTGAAATATTAGGACTGATGATGAATTTAATCTCACTTTTAGCTTTAGAAACTCGATCTCACAGGTCTTTGGCCATGATAACATCATGAAATTATTAGTCATTCATATCAATGATGCTACTAAGCATGATAATTCATATATTAAAGTTCAGTCATATCAATATTTCCCTAGGAAACAATATATGACAATGATATTCCTTGGATTCTCCATGAAAACGTTATCTCTCCCCTTCTCTTAGTCTAGTCATAGTCCGGTCAATGAGATGATGTGACCCATAAAATAAATTAGATCCATCCATAAGTGGCATATTTTTATCATAGAAAATAATATATTTTCTCATAGTGCATTCAAAATGTTCTCAAGATGGTTTGCATAGTCATATAGATTATGATAATTCGCCAAGATATCATCCATGAAAACCACAAAAACCGAATCTAGATATGGATGGAATACATAGTTCAACAGCGTAACGATATATGATAGCATGTTTGTCAAACCAAACATGATATCCAAATACTTGTATATATGATACCTACTAAAAAAGGATGTATGAGTTATTTTTATAGGTTTTACACAAACCTAATGATATACATACCTCAAATGAATTTTTAAGAACACAATGGCTCCTCGAAGCTGATCAAACTGGTCATTTATCTGTGGAAAGTGATATCATTTCTTAACAAACAGGTTGTCAATATTCTGATAATCTAATCTCATCATAAGGGTTTTGTAGTCTATTTTCTCAAAAAATACTAGTGAACCCCTTGGTGATGTATTGGGTCAAATAAAACCTTTTTCCACAAAATCCTATAATTGAATTTTTCATATTCTGTAACTCTTTTGTAGACATCCAACAAGGAGTAATGTATGATTGTGTAGCTCATATCACTAGATTAACGAAGAAATCAACCACTCCATCAAGAGGTAAACTAAAAAATTTATCTAGAGAGATGTATCTAATGTGCTCATCTACTGGAGGATAGTATTCAGGATACAATCTTTATCATTTAGATAAAAACGGCCACCTTATTTATCATCCCACCCAACAAACGATGTCATGGTCTGATTCGTCTCACCTATTCATCTCATCCACCTTCATGGGTCCACCTATCCCACAGGTGTTGTGATAGTCACCCTTAGAATATAGTATTCAACATAATCTAGATATCATATAAAATAGTCTATTCTTAGTATGATGTCAATACCAATCATCTGGACGTAATAAAGATCCAAAAAATTGTGACAACCACTAACCCTAAATTGGAACTCCTTGCACTGGGATATACCATCAGTTCAGATTCCAAAGAGTGTTTTTATTTATAGAAACCTGAGAAGACATTAATAATATCCCATGTATTTTCACCATAGGTACAGATATGGAATAGTGTGATGAACCTAAATCAGAAAGAGAAGATGAAATAGTATAGGCCTATAAGATTTTACTTCCTAATATAGATGGGATGACCTACTACACTATGGGGGTAGTCTATACAAAAAATATATGGCTTGAACCATGTCCCTCTAGAAAAACCTGCCTATATGTGGTAGGACCACTCTTGATTCTCCCAATAACTGGTGCCTAGCTACCTCATCCATGGCCACAAATACCTCAACCTGATTCACCTACAATACTCTAGCTCCATGCCTGATGTGGAGCAGTGGAACCATCTCTACAACCAAGCGTTAGAGCTGACCCCCTTCCTCTCAAATGTGGAGGGAACATCCTATAGAAACATTGCATGTGGCCCATCCTACAGCAATACCATCACTCGACTGGGTTGCAGTCGCACAGATTTTTGAGGTTTCCCCATATACCACACTAATGAAAGAAATAAAATCTATTATTACACATATACTAAAATGTGCGCATCTCGAGTGAATTTAAAAAATATGTGCTTCCTTCTCCATGATGATGAACCAAATGTTTGAGAAACTGAACTCCACATTCCTACCCCCCCCCCCATTTTCTCTTAGGTTTCACTCTATAATCATCACATGATTAACAATTTATGTGATATATTTCAATATTAACATGTTTACATAAAAAGTTTTATCATTTAAGAGACATTACCCAAAGCGTCTCACCCCAAATATCTCATCAGATAGGTACGTCAACCCAAAATGATACTACTATATACTGCTTTCCATTTACTTCATGATAGTCATAATCCCTGACTCCAAAAGTATAAATTCAATATTCCACACAACCTATAGAGTCTCTAGGTATAAATACACAGATAACCAAGTTTATAAATAAGCCTAAACCATATCTCACAACTTATCATCTTGGTACGGAACATCCCACCTGTGCATTACAGCTCTACGTAGCATATATATAGTTATTCAATGTCCACTTATGAGGTTTATAAAAATTATTGATGATTTATATAGGATTATATATTCATATCTGAAAAACATTTGGAACACCATCCTAAAAGAATGTTTTAGTATTTTGTTATTGGAACACCTATGTTAACTCATCCATAAATAAGGCAGGTTGCGATGACCCCTGAAAGGTCTGCATGAAGAAAAAGAATCACTTGGAGAACAAGTCCTCTAATCATGTGTCTGGAATTGATGTTGGTGCCACAACTATCACTAAAATAGGATCCAAAAATAGTCAACACCACACCTCCACCAGAGTTTTGTTGTCTCCTCCCTCCAGGCGTGTGACTGGAAGTCATCATGAAGTCCTACCTCTACAATTCCAAACACAAGCCTCAGTATATAAAAAAGATAATGTTTTAAAAATAAAAAAGAATAATACCATTAAATATGTTTCTAAAACTAATTTTTACCTCACATATATCTTTTGAAAACATGATTTTAAAAGGAACAGCCACAAAAAACCACTCAAGACACTACCTCGTTCCAACTCAAAAGCTGTGTGTAGGACATGTATCAGTATCCATGTATAGTTTTCTTTTTTAATTCCAATACCTTTGACATTTAATATTATAATTAAATATAAATGCTTAAATTATGAGCACAACAAATTTGGATCTATGAGGTCCCATACACCTCATCAAAAAATGTGTGGCGCTAATATAATCCATATAATATCCCATTAAGTTAAAAAAATAAAATATATGTTGCACCACTTCACGATTAGTTAGGTTATATACTCTTTATGAAATGAAAGATGGTTTCACATTCCCCTATACACAATATCAAATATTTCATAATTGTATTCAATAATTAATTCACCAAAAATTTTGTTTCATAATTCATCTAATGTGACATCAAATAACTGTCTAAAATGATTCCTGAGAATAAGTATCATCATATCATCATGTTAAAATAGGAAAATAATCAAAATTATATCAATATTAACATCAAAATACATTTTTGTCACAAAATGTGGAATCAAGAAAACTGTAATAGTTAAAATATAGAAAATTGATACTCAATTCATGGAAATTTGGATTATCTTGTACATAGGGTAGGTACTTCCGAAAATAGATAACTAACAAAATATATTTCCTTTAGGTCCCTATATATTTTCTAATAATAGTAGTGAAAATAATAAAAGACTAGCTGATACCATGTTGTGATGTCTGAGACTCAAATGCCACCAAATAGTTCCCTAACCCTGGTTGGCCACATGGCATCAAGTGTTTCTCCCAATATTCCAAAGGCTTTCGACTAGTAGAAAATTCCTTGAGGGTGTTAAAGAATATTTTATTCCCTCTTTTTTATTGTATATCAAAGTGGAATAGAAATAAAAAAAATAATAACTGATGAAAATAGAATATCCCTATTACTGATACATAAAATATATAAGAATAAATATATATAAGAAACCACAGAAGTGTCTCATACAAAAAATGATGACACATTCCATGTGTCTAATAAATAAATACAAATTTGTATGTAGCACTATAGTAAAAATCATGTATCAATAAATTAAACTAATACCAACAAATTTATCACCTAATAGAATTGTGATTTTTAGCTCAGTTATGTTTTTCACTACTACAATGCATGGATCGAAATGATCCCTTGAATAGTGGATCATTTCCCCTACCTTTACCTTCATCCAAATAGTATATTCAGGTACCCATCATCGACATGAATAATGTGTGAGAATCAATCCAAGTAGGTAACCACAAAAATATCTATAAAATTATTTAACGTGAAATATAACAATCCAAATAATGAATTGGTAAATAGGAATGTGGTAAATAAATGTAAAATATGACAATGGTATGTATTTACTAAATCTGATTCTAAAATTCCATAATAGGATCCTTTAAAAGGGCCAACTCCTATACAAATAAAGCTACATGTAATGAATGGTAACTCCATGACAATGTTGTATAAACTAATGAATCATATCATCTACAACCTCTCTATACAAAATGAATTGTAGAACATCCACAATAGATACATTCAACTATGAACCTCATATATTTTATATTCATTCCATATAATCGAAGTGTCAAAAATTTATGGGACAAATATAATGTGTAGAATACCATGTAATCCACTTTGAGTCCTTGGATAATCTTTATGTAAACATAGGTATACACTAGTTGGAGACCTAAGAGCATGTGAACAAGACATGAACTATGACACTCCATGAATGTATGATCTGAGGTGTAGAGAAGACCAAATCATCTAATAGAATCAAGACTCAATGGGAAAACCCTTTCCAATGAATCAACTACCCCATCTGGATCCAATGATAATTTTATAAGGCATATAATGATTCATTCATCAATCCATACCATGAGTATACCCAGTCATGTAATCATTTCAGATTAATTAAAACCAAAAGAGTTTATGCACTAATATTTCACATGTCACATACATGGGATATTAAGGAGTTACTCACTCATTTAAACTAACACTTATCAATTTTATCATTACTAAATTAAAAATCAACATTTTTTCACATGAATTATGATCCATCCCAATTTCTATACATATCATTTATTTCAATTCATTTATTTGTGGGCTTCAATTATCTAGGAAATCGACAACTCACCCCATGGATGATTCAAGATGGTTTAAACATGGTAAATTCATAAGAAAAACATCATCGGTGGGAATGGACTATAAAATTATCCCAATACATAAGAAAACATCATTAAAAGTTTTGAGTACATCTATTTCAATTAACCAGTTAAATTGCTATAGTATAATGTCTGGTGGATGGAGTAACAACATAGAGAATAATAGACCACCAGAACACAAGGATATTTTATAGGAAAAATATCATATCATCATATTAGTATAATCAGATAGTGTAAATTCCAAATTTCATTTAGATCAGGAGAAAATGGATGAATGAAAAAAAACATGAAAATATAGAAAATATGATTGTACCAAAACTGGGCCATCTATAGGAATAAGAACAATGAAAATATAAAATGGAATTGAGTACTCAATGATTCCAATCCAACACGATGTTTCACACTTAAACTAGAGATCATAGAAAGAAGAATCATCAAATTAATGATTATTATTCTAAAGGGATCTTTCAAGATTCCATTTCATACCATAAGAATAAGAAACAAGTAGTAAGTTTAAAAAAGATATTTTATTTAAAAATTACTTAATTTAAAAAAATTAGGGGCTACACAATTTATTTACACTGCTTACAAAATTTTGCTCCAAATGTTCATGGTTAAATGTAGGCAAAGGAAACCTATAATTTTTCTTCGTATATTTTGACCAATTGTGAGGAAACCATTCAAAAACCCACTATAAAAATTGCAGAAGTTATTATGGTTTTACAGGATAATAAATACGGTATGATTCAAACTATGTGTCATGCAGCTTCCTGATATCCATCCTTGAATGGTTTAATCTAATCGTTTCGTGGCCACGAATAGTTTTAGAAAACCATGCGCCATGACATTTTCACCCAAGAAAATTTGTTATAGGTTTCCAACCAACCCATAACACCACCAATACCATAATTAACTCAAATTTAATTCACTTTACGTCATTTATAAATATTCAAAATAAAAAATAATATATTTGTACCGAATATAAAAACCCATGTTCTTGTAGTGAACTTGAATATTTTATATTTTTTGTTACCACAATGTATCCTACATTACCTCTTTAGAAGTGGGTTTTTAATAAATTATTACTTAGTAGGATTTCGAAAATGGATGAAGAATTAATGATTGAGATAAACCTATGAGGGTGGGATTTTTTAAAATGAGGAAGAATTTAAATCCCAAATACTTAATTTTACTATTCTCATTAATAAAATTAAATTCATTGGAGAATTATCTACACACAACACTTACTTTAAATGAACCATAAAATTCTTTTAGAATTAGATTTCCTATTAGGTAGTTTTTCGTATATCCATAGTATTAGTATGTATAAATATTACTCAATAGATTATATAAAATTTATTTTACTCAAACAAACAAAATTATTTCAAACATTATCAATTGATTAGAATGTATAATAAAATTACTTTGATGTAAAAGATATTTTTTTAGGGAAAAATATTTTTAAGAATTAAATTTGTCATTTTATATAAATAAATAAAATTAATCACTATTTTTTTAATGCTTTTATTCGAGATTACATTTTATATATTGAATAAAAAAATTAATATTCATCTGTTGTGTTTAAGATAGAATTAGATAAGAATAAATTTAATTATATGTTTAAAATTTTAATATTTAGAATCATTTTTATTTAGCGGTGTGAAATATTTATTATATAAATCCCTGCCATGATTAAAAATTAAATTTCATAAAAATATTTTATTCTTGGATACAGTATAAAAACTCAACATGGTGTGATTTTTTTATATTTTTTAAAAAATATTTTTTTTCTCACAATGATGAAAATACTAAATTTCCAATGACAGACTCATTTTTTATAGTAATATACATTACTCAGGACTTATTTACTTTGTATATATATTTTACATCCCAAAGATATGTTAATGGAGATAAATAATTTAATTTAAATCATATTTTTGAATTTTTTAAACCATGTATGGATTTATTAAACCAATGATTTATTTTATTCAAATTCAAAATTATATTCAATTCAATGTAGTTATGAGGATGGTTCCGAGATTCCATTTTATCTTGTATTTCACAAAAAGAATCAAAATATGCTATTATTTCATATATAAAGTATAAACACTAATTTTAACAAAAATGATAGTTTATTTTATGTTAAAATAATATTTCTCACATATTAGATATTATTATAAAACAATTATTCTTCATTAAATTATAAAAATTTATTATAAAATTTATTTCTCCCTTAACTATGAATTCTATAATTACAAAAAAATAGTTACTGAACAATGTAGCAATGGAATGTATGTCTTATATGGTTTGAATTGTTTTTGGAAGTAAAATTTATTTTCCAAATAAAGGAGTTTAGGTTTTATAGACCATCAATCTTGAACCACAGATCACTTTAACCAAGGTAACAATATATGAATTTTAATGAACCATGTGGAAATTATTATACCAATAGATGTTGTACCTCTCGTACCCCTCGTGGTTTAATTTTCATGATCACAACCACTCTCTTATTTATATAATCTTGTTTTAAGTGTTTTTGGATGATAGGCATGATTTCAGGTTGCCAAGGAATTGGGCCAAGAAAGCCAGAAGGCAAAAGTGGACTGATTTCAGTCCACCTGCCAACCGGTGGATGACCACCGGCCAGCCGATGGAATCTTGACAGAAGGCATCCCCTCTGTCCAGACCACCGGCCAACCGGTGTCCCATCACCGGCCAGCCGGTGGAACCCAGACAGAAGGGACACCTACTGTCTGACCACCGGCCAACCAGTGGCCTCCTCACCGGCCAGCCGGTGGTGCCTAGGCAGAAGGCCTCTCCATTTTCCAAAGCACCGGCCGACCGGTGGCAAAGCACCGGTCAGCCGGTGGAGCCAGTCAAACTAGTCGTTGGGCTTTGTCCAGCCTGCTCCCAACGGCTCCGAAGACTTTTCTAACGGCTCCGAAGACCCCAAACGGCCATATGAGGGTTCCCCCTCTATAAATAAAGGACTAGGAAGCCCCGGAACAAGAGTGGAACAATAACCAATCCAACGGAAGCCAACGGACACATTTTTCATCATTTGGAAAACCTCCGGCGGATTCCTTCAAGGAACCTCAATTTCTCCAACCCACTTCCACATCCAAGGAGCACCATCAAAGAAGATTGGGAGCGCTCTTCATCAACTTCATCAATCCTTTGGAGCCCAAGGCTTCTCCTCTTACGGTTTTTCATTATTTATCTTTTTGAGCATCAATTTGGGTTTGTGCCTACAAACCCCTCTTTCATTTATCTTCCTTTTTTTGGGTTTTCACACCACCTTCATGGTGTGAAGAGGTTAGTCAAGCCTTCCCTTTAAAATGCTTGAGTCATAGGTGAGCTAGCCTTCACCTGTAAGAAGGCTAGTGGGTTCTTGCTCAACCATTAAAAGCAAGCTGTAATAGGTTCTAGACTACCTTAAAGTCTAGTGGGTTTCTTGCTAAAACCATTAAAAAGAAAGCGGTAGTAAATCTCTCAACGGTTGAGTTGGGAGTAGAGACGTAGGCTTTGGTTTAAGCCAAACTCCGTTATCAAGTTTTGTGTCTTGCCTCTTTTATTTCCGCTGCGCTTTAACTTTGTTTTAAATTGTTAAACTTTTTTTTAAAGGCAATTCACCCCCCCTCTTTCCATCACTCTCCGACCCAACAATTGGTAACAGAGGAAAGTTTGAGTAATACCCTAACCGGTTTCAAATTCAAGATCCTTTGTGATGGCTTCAACTTCTTTCGCCCCCGAAGGCTATTCTTTGGGTCGTGCTCCATTCTTTGAGGGAACCGACTATACTTATTGGAAAACCCGCATGACCACTTTTATTAGAAGTATAGGTTATCCTATTTATAAAATTTTCATGCATGGTTACTCTCTCTCTTCTCCCGATGAATCCAAATGGACACAAGCCTATATTAAAAATTTCGAGCTTGATGGCAAGGCCATGAACGCTCTTCATTGCGGCCTTGATCGTAATTAATTCAATCGAGTTTCCACATGCACTTCGTCTCATGAAATCTGGAAGCTATTGGAGGTTACCCATGAGGGGACCAACAAAGTTAAGGATACTCGATTGGATATGTACTGTCAAGATTTTTAGTCTTCTACCATGCATCCATCTGAAAATATTACTGAAATGTTTACTCGTTTTACTGACGTTTGTAATGGAAGAAAATCTCTTGGAGATGATGTTTCTGCAGAAACAATGGACAAGAAGATCCTCTGGATCTTACCAAGCTCATGGGCACCGAAATTCACGGAAATTCAAGAAGAAAAAGATGTTAAGAAAATGCCGGTCGAAGAGCTCATCGGATCCCTCATGACCTACGAGATCACCATGAGGAGGCAAGCTGAAAAGGAAGGAAAACCGATAAAAGTTCCAAAGAACATCACCTTCAATGTTCAAAAAGAAGAAATCTCCTCCTCCTCATCGTCTTCCTCTTCAAGCGGTGATTCAGAAATGGAGAATCTTGCCCGTAAAATGCACAAATTCATGAAGAATAACAAAAATAAAAAATCCTGCAAGGCTCAACCCAACGAAAAATCCGAGCCCGAGGTAACATGTTACGGGTGTGGAAAGAAAGTCCATTACAAGCCCGATTGTCAACTCAACAAGAAAAAGGCCAAGAAAAGGGAAAAGAAGAAGGCATTCAAGGCCACATGGAGTGATAGCTCCACATCCCCCTCCTCCTCATGTGACAATGGTAAAAAATGCCTAATGGCATTTCATGAGGTATCCTCTTCCGACTCCTCATCCTCTAGTTCTTCAAATTCTTTCAATCATTTATCTTATGAGGATCTCCAACATGATAGAGATCAATTGGAGGAAGGATTTCACGAACTTTCTTCCAAATTTATTGCTTTGAAAAATAATTTCAAAAAACTTTCTTCTGAAAAGAAACAACTTCTCAAAGAAAAGGAGGAGTTGTCCCTCAAGATCCAAAACCTTCCCAATGTTGATTCTATGGAATCAACAATCAAGGATTTAAGGGAATCCCTAGCTAAGTTCACTGAAGGTGAACATAACCTCTTGAAGCTCCTTGGTTCCCAATGCATATTTAGAACCACCCAAGGGCTTGGCTATTCCAAGCAAGATTCCTCTTCCCATGCTCCTACTATTTTTGTAAGGGGGAGCTCCCAATATAAATTTTGCAATTATTGTAAAAAACCTGGGCACTTAATTTATGAGTGCAATTGCAAAAATGCCCGGTATGGAAGGCCCAAAACCATTTCCTTTAATGATGAATTTCATCAGAGAAGACCCGCCATTAGACATGTTTGGATTGAAATATCCCTTTTAGCGAGTCTCACCAGACCAAAATTTGTCTCAGTTCTAAAATCCTCTCCCCGATGATTTGTTGTTTTTATTTAGGGAGAGTTAGGATCGTTTAAGCCTTTTTGCTTTATTTTCAAAACTTTCATTTCAAAACTTTCAATTCAAAACTTTCAATTAAAAACTTTCAATTCAAGAATTTCAATTGGTTTAAAACCTCTATTTTGTTTTTCAACCATTCCCTCAATCAAGTTTTATGCCCCGTGCTATTTTGATAATCACAAAGGGGGAGAAATTCTTGGTTGATTGGGGGAGAAATCTTTCTCTCATCCTTTGCTTTACTTTTAAATTTATCCTTTAAAGCATGCCTTTCATTTCAGTCTTTTACATTACTTGTTTTGGTGATTGTGATCATCAAAATTGGGGGAGGTTGTTGTACCTCTCGTACCCCTCGTGGTTTAATTTTCATGATCACAATCAATCTCTTATTTATCTAATCTTGTTTTAAGTGTTTTTGGATGATAGGCATGATTTCAGGTTGCCAAGGAATTGGGCCAAGAAAGCCAGAAGGCAAAAGTGGACTGATTTCCGTCCACCGGCCAACCGGTGGATGACCACCGGCCAGCCGATGGAATCTTGACAGAAGGCATCCCCTCTGTCCAGACCACCGGCCAACCGGTGTCCCATCACCGGCCAGCCGGTGGAACCCAGACAGAAGGGACACCTACTGTCTCACCACCGGCCAACCGATGGCCTCCTCACAGGCCAGCCGGTGGTGCCTAGGCAGAAGGCCTCTCCATTTTCCAAAGCACCAGCAAACCGGTGGCCAAGCACCGGTCAGCCGGTGGAGCCAGTCAAACTAGCTGTTGGGCTTTGACCAGCCTGCTCCCAACGGCTCCGAAGACTTTTCCAACGGCTCCGAAGACCCCGAACGACCATATGAGGGTTCACCCTCTATAAATAAAGGACTAGGAAGCCACGAAACAGGAGTGGAACAATAACCAAGCCAACGGAAGCCAACGGACACATTTTTCATCATTTGGAAAACCTCCGGCGGATTCCTTCAAGGAACCTCAATTGCTCCAACCCACTTCCACATCCAAGGAGCACCATCAAAGAAGCTTGGGAGAGCTCTTCATCAACTTCATCAATCCATTGGTGCCCAAGGCTTCTCCTCTTACGGTTTTTCATTATTTATCTTTTTGAGCATCAATTTGGGTTTGGGCCTACAAACCCCTCTTTCTTTTATCTTCCTTTTGTTTGGGTTTTCACACCACCTTCAAGGTGTGAAGAGGTTTGTCAAGCCTTCCCTTTAAAAGGCTTGAGTCCTAGGTGAGCTAGCCTTCACCTATAAGAAGGCTAGTGGGTTCTTGCTCAACCATTAAAAGCAAGCTGTAATAGGTTCTAGACTACCTTAAAGTCTAGTGGGTTTCTTGCTAAAACCATTAAAAAGAAAGCGGTAGTAAATCTCTCAACGGTTGAGTTGGGAGCAGAGACGTAGGCTTTGGTGTAAGCCGAACTCCGTTATCATGTTATGTGTCTTGCCTCTTTTATTTCCACTGCCCTTTAACTTTGTTTTAAATTGTTAAACTTTTTTTTAAAAGGAAATTCACCCCCCCTCTTGCCATCACTCTCCGACCCAACAATAGAAACACAAGGAATCCATGGAAAATGTGATCATGTTGAGGTTGATTTCCCATAAAATCATTCCAGTATTTTTAAATCTTATTAATGTAAAAAAGTTTTTGTGAATGATGAAGGCTTACAACATGTCCCTCTATAGAAAAAAATACATAAAAAATACTACTCATATCTGAAGCCAAGCATGGTTACCTGGTCTTATAGACCATTAGAGTAAGAATAAGATTGGTATAATGAATATGATTTTTCATATCACTTTGATTTTTATATTTGATAATTCTAAATTTTTTATTTCTAATCATTAAGGCATAAATACATGCAAGACACTTCCAATAATTATTTTTCATTTCATTATATTTTAATATAAAGGGTGTTTCATTTTCCTATTGAAAAAAATTATATCTTTAATGAATTAAATATCTCAATATTACTACATTAAAACAATTTTAGGATAATTTTATTTCTAAATAATAATTTGATATAAAAACAATTAATATTTTACATTTTATTAAATTTTAAAAAATGATTAATTATATTAATTGATAATGAATCACTAACATAGTTTTTATTCAATTAATATTAAAATAATATTTTTAATTAAAAAAATTAAATTAAATAAAATGAAAATGAAATTGTTTAATCCATCTATTTTATAAGTACATATACCACTTTAGAAATGTTAAAAAAATTTATATTCAAAATTCTATGAAAATATTGATAACTATAATTTCAATGTATATTACATGTTTCATAAAATATAATTATTATATTAAATAAATAAATACCAATGTATTAATTGATATGAAATTATTATAAATTCTATACATTACTTACTGATTGGGTTATAGATGAATATATCAACCAAAGACATTAGTGTGTTTATTTTCTTTTATTGGCATCTTTTGTTACCATTAAATAGATAAAAGTATTGTTATTAAGATCAATTTAATAAAGATTAATAAGATGTAAAACTAATAAATTAATTTTATTAAATAATATAAATTTATTAATTGTATTGGATGATAGGATTGTGAAATATCCTCATTGAAGGGTTGGAATATTTCAAAGGTGCACATGTGGCGATAAATTGCATTTTTCAATAATCATTAAACATTATCAGTTTTGGGGTTCATTGGGATTTATAAAAAAATAAAGAATTATCTTCTGAATGTAATTTTAGAATTAGATAAATAGTAAAGAAGAGAATAATAATATTTAAATTTGTTTGGGGTACGAAGATACTCGAGTCCACTCTCCAAATTCTCTCTCTATGAGATTGGAATTTTTAACTAGAATGATTCCCTTATCAAAATATTTTTACAAAAAATAGAGAGTAGTTATTTTACACTATTCATTATATTAAAAAGACTGTTAATTCAGTTACATGAAACCAAAAATACATATCTTAGAAAAGAAACCGACACATAGAAATGAATGAGTATGTGTTTTTGAAACTGAAATAAATAAATGGATTTTTATTTTCTTATTTTATAGGTTGAACATAACAGCTTTATTAAAAAATGATAAAATAATGATATTATTCTACAATGATGAATTTATCCAAGTGATAATATCCTTTAAGAGATACTATTCTAAAATTATCTTGAGTAAGAATATTAAAAAATTAAAAGTATCAGTTACAATATTACGAAGTTGAAAAATGTATATATTCATAGTGTAGCCTCATCAATAAATAACTGAGCATTATGATCTTTGTATAAGTTCAATGACAAAATAATATTCACAACTATTCAGCTGTACACTTCATTTTATATGTGGTGAAAATTATCTGATAAAAAATATTAAACATATATCATTCATTTTGTTGAAAAGATCATAAAATGCCACCAAAGATATCAAAATCATTCAAATTTAAATAATTCAACAGATTCATAAATTTATATATATATATATAGTAATTATTTATTCAATATTATATTATTTTTAGAAATATCACAATCTTTATTTGAATAGTTATTAAAATATCTTTAACCAAATATTTTTTTCCATCAAGACCGTTGGACAAATCTCAGATAGTATATTGAATTTTAAACTCTATCATTGAAAATTCAAATGAATGGTTCCATCATTTGACGAAACAACTCCAAATTTAGGGCTAGAAATGTAGGTTGGAATACAAATGTAGGATTGATGTATAATGTGTTTGTATTCTTAAAATTAATATTGATTCTGATTGTAGATTTAAGTAACCATAATTTCAACATTCTCAAACATCTTGTTCCATATAAATGTAGGGTTGACAAGTCGTACATTAAAAAGTTGTAGGGAAAATGATACAAATTCTCTATTTCAAATTTTTGGATTCATAATTATGATATGATTTTACACATTATTTATGAACATTTTTTCTAGAATATGATAAAACATATCCTGAAAAATATAATAAATATTAATCCATAATAAATAAATTGAATATAATTCTAGAATACTTATTTCAATGAATACTAATTTCATGAAAGACATTTAATGTAATATAATCATTAAAAGAAACAATGGAATGTTTTTATCATCAATGATAATAAGATTTAATTAGTATTGTGGAGACGATACATTCCAAAAAATATCCCCCTTTATCATGATCACAAAACCCTTAACTGAATTTATAGAAAATATTGGATTTGTAAATAGTAAAATAATATTTTAAAGAATATGTTTATTTTCTGACAATATTTAATGTTTCACAGTGATATTTCACTGAATTTATAACATTATATAATGTTGTGTTTTCCCAAATTTCAGCCGCTTTTTATGTCAAAAAATATGTTTTCAAAATTGTATCGAATCACATTCAATGTGGAATATAACAATAAATTAGTTCTACATTATACATTATAGAGAAATGAAACTGTTTTTATGGAATTATAATTATGTATCAATAATAATAAATATATAATAATAAAAATTGTTTTTATTAAAAATATTTTTTGGAATACCCTCTCGATATTGGATAATATGGTTTAAAACTTATTACTACATAAATGATAATGTGCATGTTTAAAAGAGGATAAAGGTGTTTCCAAACCGTGAGAAACATGTATAATGTTTTGTTACACTTCTATCTATCCTCGTAAATTTTCTAAAACATTTTTACCCATCTACCATATTAAAATTCCCGAGCCTTTGAAAAATTTTAATCATTCAATCAGATTGAACATAAAAAAATCTAGTATATTTTCCCCTATTTCTGTAAATATAGTTTTTTTCACAAAATTGTTTTATAATCATTTTTATTACATTATCAGTTGATGTTAACTAAGTAATATGATCTATCTGATTTTCTAAAACAATAGTCATATGTTCACAATTTCACTAAATATTTCGAAGCCTATAATTTGTATCATTCATCACTGAAATAATTGTTGAAATATTCCAACTATTTTTAGAGATGTTGGTTGTGAAGAAATATAATATCATGAATGACTGAAACTGTAACGACCCAAAATATCATTAATGGAAAATCCCTCTTGATCCAGTTAAATGTTTCTTTATGAAAAATTTTTTTATAAGATATTTACTTTTTTAGTTTTACTTTACGATTTGTGACCGTTACTTTTATAGCCATTGAACAGTGATCACCTGGGTAGTTTAAATATAAGGCTTTAACGAACCAATTTTCTACTCAGACAAAGGAAGCGATGGCCTCATCCAGTAGAATTTCCCCTTACGAAACCCATTTGTCGGATCTCGGAAAAGAGGTGGCATCTTTGGGCTTTTCCCTTGACCAAGCCCAAGCTGAGCTCCATCAAGTCAAGCTCGAACGTGATCATCTACGGGAAAAATGGAAGTTGATAGAGATTACCACTCGAGCGATGTTATCCGAGCAACCCCAAGAGTCTGTCACCATCACACACCTTACCCTTAGGTCTTATGCGGCTATTTTAAAAGTTTATGTAACAAATAAGTATCACCATCTTCATGTATATTATTTTTTTGTATATAATAATGAATATAATTTCTAGTCATTTTTGATACATTGTAATTAGTTTTTAAAGTACAAATGGTGTTTTTTGTTATTATTTAATTAAGAATTATATTTTATTAAATTAAAGGATTTTTGAATTAAATAATATTTTAATAAAATATTATTATTAATATTAAATTAATTTTTATTAAATATAAATTATCTTATAATTTTATGAATGCAATTAAAATTTTTATTAAGGTTTGAAAGCCATTTCTGTCAAAACCCGTGAATTTTTTATAAATGTCGGTTTTTATTTTAAAAGTGAAAATTCACATATTTAGAAAATTATTTAGATAAAATAAATATTATTTTTGGAATCATGACGTCGAAATTATCCAACGGTAAATTTTTCATAATTTTCTGAGACAGTCAAATTTTTGGGTAAAAATTAAATACCATTTAAATATATAATGTGTTTTATGACATCATAATGACCCAATGGTGATGTAATAAAATACCATAATCCTTATGTTCGGCCAATATATGTTTTATCATTAAAATAATGAGGTTTTGGGTTTTTTTGACTCACTTTTCAAAGCATTAATGGAGCCCTCAAGACTTATTCAACACTTTGCCTTTTTAAATTAATTTCTATGGGAGTGTGACTCACCTCCACATAAGCAACCCTAATTTTTTAATAAGTTCGGACCTTGGACTTGTAAAATATTGTTTTCCACTTTCCTTTTCCAGAAACCATGGGCAAATACCATGGGATGGTTTGTGGTTTGGATTATTTTAATATAAGGGGTCCCAAACCTAAATAATAAAGAATTCTCTCACCTTTCCTATATAAACCCACACATGCTCCCACTTCCTCCTCACTCAAAGCCCTTGAAGTTCGTCCAACCTCTTCCCTACTCTCTCTAGAATCCTCTCAAGGTGCCCCAAGCTCCCAAGAAGCCTCTCACAAGCCTCTCTCTAGCCTTTGGAAGCACACTTCCAAGTAAGGGATTTTCTTCCTTTCTCATTTTTGTCAATTTTCATTAAGTTGTATTTCCATTATTATTTCAATTATGAATATTGGGGTATGGTTTCGCACCTCCCCCATACTTCCCTCTTATTGTTTGAATGATGGGAGAACCCTTTCTCTCTCATTAAATGCCTCCCATGTACACCCGTTTCTATGCCGAAATTCCGAAAGGAACTTCTCTCTCTTCTTTTACATTCAAGCAATACTTTTGTATCATGAATCTAAATTCCATTTCTATTGTTCAGAAATGTATATATATGATCTCCTTACTGTCCATTACATGTAAATATGATGATGAACCCATTTCTCTCTCATCAACCTTTTTTATGAATTCTTATGTCACGCCGTTATGCTGCCGAAATCGCACCGATTTTCTAAGCCAATGTCTTTGTGTAGTGAATACCATGCCCATTTCTCCATCAAGGGTATTCACCTTTATGCACATTTACATATTTATTATAAAGTTTCATGTATGAATTCCACTTTCCTTTATCGTGGAAGAAATGATTATGTTTTATGAATCCATGTTTTATGATCCATGTGGCACACTTATGCATGAAATGAAATGTTTAAGAAGGGTGCGCCCTTTATAGCGCTCCAATGCATTGGGTAAAGTATAGTATCATGATACATCATGTGCAATGAGTGTTGACTCATGATAATTCAAGTGAAACGAGGGTTTACTCGGGCTTCAAGTGCAATGAGGGTTTACTCATGCTCCATGTGCAACGAGCCTTGGCTCATGCAAATTTAATGTTAAGTGTTGTTGCCACATTTCCATGTTATGATTATCATGCTTTATCATGCCTTTATGTTCATGTTTCTATTATTCTCTATTGATATTCCTATTGCCTAACATGTATTTCACTCCTCATGTTATTCATTGTTTACTCCCTTACTAGGATTTATAGCTCACCCTTTTCTTATGCATGTCCTCAGGTTATCCCATGCAATGCTAAGTACGAAGGAATGTAGTGGTCATGTAAAGGAAGTTTTCAATAAAGATGTTGTATTTCAATTTTAAATTTTTTATGTAATGATCCTAAGCCCCAAAGACACTAAACCTCTCGATCTTCTTTGTTGCATCAAGTGATGTTTTATGTAATAAAGCATGCTTAAGTTGTAATAAAAAGCAGGGTTGTCATAGTTGGTATCAGAGGATAGGTTTAGTTATTTTTGGGATTAGGAAACCCTAGTAAAGCCTTAGATACAAGACTAAGCATAATTAAAACATCCCTATGTTTTGGTAAATACTAAGTAAGTGTTTTATCAAACAAATACATCCCTGTCTGGATATGAGCAGGTAGAGGCGGCTCTGGCACAAATGTATCCTAGGGGTAAAACCCGAAAACACCGCTTTGAGCTAGACTCGAATAGGAACTGGTGCACGACAACGGGCCTTGCTGCACTCTTGGTTACAACACTCCCGGGGGATATGTTTTGATGAATTCACAATCTTAGTATAAACCCTTATTAAAGGAAAAATTCCCCTAAGAATATATTTTAGAAGGAAGATCATGAAAAGCCTGGATTGAATCCTATAGACTCATGAGTTAAAGAGATTAAAGTTTATTTATATGTCATCAACATTTGTCTTTGGATTAACCTTTATGTGTTACCCATAACTTTCTTTTATTCTAGCCAATGGCCGGTAATAGGAGAACTCAGGCTAACAACCGTTGTGAAGATCTGTGTGATGATTGTACTTATGAGATTCCCAATCCAATGGGAGCGGGAATCGTGAACTTTGTCACGCTTCTCTCTCAGCTAACTCAAGTTTTGAATAGAAACACTGGTAAAGAGGAATGTTCAACCCCCCCTAAGAAATAACAAGTCACTATTGAAAGCTTCATGAGACAATGGCCTCCTACTTTTAGTGGATCATCAGATCCCACGATCACTGAACAATGGATCAACTCCATTGAGAAGATATTCTCCATCCTCCAATGCTCTAAAAAATAGAAGGTTCTCCTGGCGGCTTATCGTATGGAGGGTGAAGCTGATAAATGGTGGACGTTGAAAAAAAATACGAAGCCTGAGGAGGAGATCGAGGCTTTGGAATGGAAGGTATTCCGGAAGATGTTTTTCGATAAATATTTTCCACGCACCCTCCATCATAAGATGGAAAGGGACTTCCTTTCCCTCAAGAAGAAAGATGAGGAATCTGTGGGAGCGTACGAGGCAAACTTCACAAGGCTTGCACGATACGCTTCCGGCTTTGTCGTTACCCCCGAATGCAAGGTTGACCGCTTCTTTGGTGGGCTGAAGCCTAGCATGCGGAAAGCATTAGCGATCCGTGACTTCGACAGTTATGAGGAAATTGTCCGATGTGCCCTCAATGTTGAAATGGAGATCGGAGAATCACAGGGGTATCATGGGGACAAGAAGTGGAAGGTGGACTTCAATGCTGGTGGTCCGATGGATAAATCAAATGACGCTAAGAAATTCCAGCACCCCACTTGCCAAAAGTGTGGAAAGAAGCACCCTGGAAATTGCCTTAGGGGGACAAGAAATTGCTTCAAGTGTGGAAGAGAAGGGAACCTAGCTGTTAACTGTCAGCAAGAAGAACCCGCGACTGCGACAGAGGAGAGGAACTCTCCTTTCGAACCTCAACGCGTTGTTCAATGCTTCAAATGCAATGAACCGGGTCATTTTGCGAATCAGTGCCCTAATCCAAGGGTTATCGGAGGCAATCAACAACCTCCAAGACAGCAAGGAAGTGCTTTTGCCATCACTTCTGCCGAAGTGAACCCCGACAACGAAGTGGTGACAGGTACGCTAGTTATTCATTCAAGAATAGCGAATGTACTTTTTGATTCAGGTTCTACGCATTCTTTTATATCTCAAAATTTTAGTAGAATAATCTCGGCACCACCACAAATCATGGAAGTAAAGATGTCGGTGAGTACGACAAATGGGGCAATCATTGCATCCCATGAGTATAAGTCCTCCCCTGTTATAATCTGTGGATTGAATTTCCCAGCGAACCTCTTCATACTCCCTTTGGTGGAATTTGATGCAATTATTGGCATGGATTGGCTTTCCTTATATAGAGCCAACAGAAATTGTCGGGAGAGGGAGATCACACTCCATATGGAGAATCGACCCCCGATTCTTTACATGTGTCAGGAGGAAGATGAATCTCCTTTAGCTCCATCATCTCAAGCATGGATATTACTGCCTTATGAGCACGTATATCTGGCTCAGATGATTGAGTCCAAGGAAGAAACCACCCTTGAAGAAATGCCTATTGTGAGGGAATTCGCTGAAATATTTCCCGAGGAACTTCCTGGTCTTCCTCCAAGAAGAGATGTTGAGTTCTCAATTGAACTTATACCTGGGGCACTACCAATATCCAAGACTCCATATAGAATGGCTGTTGTTGAGCTTGAAGAGATGAAGAAACAACTACAGGAGAATCTGGATAAAGGGTTTATATGCCCAAGTGCATCACCATGGGGTGCACCAGTCCTCTTCGTCATGAAGAAGGATGGGTCAATACGGCTTTGCATCGATTATCGTGAACTGACCAAAATCATGATAAAGAACAAGTATCCTCTCCAAAGAATCGATGACTTGTTTGATCAGCTGCGTGGAGCACAATACTTCTCCAAGGTCGACTTGCGTTCGGGATATTATCAAGTAAGGGTGATGAAGGAAGATATCCCCAAGACTGATTTTCGTACAAGGTACGGGCACTATGAATTCATAGTAATGCCTTTCGGACTCTCCAATGCTCCAGCAATATTCATGGACTTGATGAATAGAGTATTTAGAGATTACCTAGACAAATTTGTGGTAGTCTTTATAGATGATATTCTTATATACTCCAAAACCAAGGAGGACCATGAGGAGCATTTAAAAACTATACTAGAGACATTGCGCAAGGAGAAGCTCTATGCAAAGTACAGCAAGTGTGAGTTTTGGTTGAATGAAGTCTCATTCTTGGGCCATATCATCACAAGCAATGGGATATCTATGGACCCCTCCAAAACAGATGCAATTGAGGGATGGCCGAGGCCAACATCGGTAACTGATATCCATAGCTTCTTGGGGTTAGCTAGATATTATCGACGATTTGTGAGAAATTTCTCACGGTTTTCCAACCCTCTTACCAAGCTAACTCGAAAGGGAGTAAAGTTTTCTTGGAGTGATGAATGCGAAGAAAGCTTCAAGGAGTTAAAAAGGAGGCTTATCACTGCACCCGTGCTCACTTTACCCACAAGTGGGGAGATTTTTGTGGTATTCAGTGATGCTTTGAAAAAGGGCTTAGGATGTGTGCTGATGCAGAATGATAAAGTGATATTCTATGCCTCAAGGAAGTTGAAAATCCATGAGCAAAACTATCCAACGCATGATCTGGAGTTGGCGGAAGTGATCTTTGCCTTGAAAATCTGGCGGCATTATCTCAATGGAGAGAAATGTGAGATATATACTGACCACAAGAGTCTTAAATATATATTCACACAGAGAGAGCTTAATATGCGCAAGAGAAGATGGATAGAGCTCATCAAGGATTATGAATGTTCAATACATTACCACCCTGGGAAGGCGAACAAGGTGGCAGATGCCCTAAGTAGAAAGGATCCAGCAATTCTATCAATGATGAGAATTGAGAAGGATCCAATCTTCTTAGACTTGATGATGATGGACGTGGGAATCATAAAGAAGGGAATATCATCAATCCTTTCACAAATGATTGCTCAACAATCTCTTTTGGAAAGGTTAAAGGATGCTCAAAAGGATGATTTAGGAATACAAGAAAAGGTGGAAGCTATCAAAAAGGGAAAATCCTCATAGTTTAATGTTAATGAAGAAGGAATTGTGCGGTTTGGGAAAAGACTATGTGTTCCATCATGTTCGGAGCTGAAGAAGGAACTTTTGAATGATGCACATAGTTCAAATTTCTCTATTCACCCAGGGACCACAAATATGTATCGAGATCTCCGAGAAAACTTTTGGTGGGATAATATGAAGAAGGAGATCGCTGAATATACATCAAAGTGCCTGGTGTGTCAGCAAGTGAAGGCAGAGAGGCAGAGGTCTAAGGGGATGATGCAACCATTGCCCATACCATAATGAAAATGGGAGAACATCACCATGAACTTCATCACTGGACTTCCAAGGACATCCAAAGGCAACAATGCAATCTGGGTTGTTGTGGATCGTCTTACAAAGACTGCACACTTCATTGCTATTCGAGAGGATTTCTCTTTGGATCAACTGGCACGGATATATATCAGGGAAGTGGTACGGTTTCATGGAGTACCACTATCTATTGTGTCTGACCGAGATCCAAGATTTACCTCTAAGTTTTGGAAGATTCTTCAACATGCTCTGAATACTGAACTGAACTTCAGTACGGCCTATCATCCTCAAACTGATGGCCAATCCGAGCGGACTATCCAAACACTTGAGGATATGTTGAGAGCGTGCTCAATGGACTTTAAAGGAGGATGGGATCAACATCTTCCTCTAGTTGAGTTCTCTTATAATAATAGTTTCCACTCGAGCATCCAAATGGAACCATATGAAGACCTTTATGGGAAAAGGTGTAGAACACCGGCATGTTGGGATGAGGTCGGTGAACGTAAGATTCTTGGACCAGAAATGGTCGAAGAAATGGTGGAGAAGGTGAAAGCCATTCAGCAGCATATCAAGACATCCTAGAGTCGACAGAAGAGTTATGCAGATAATCGTCGATGAGACCTTGAGTTTAAAGTCGGAGACATGGTTTTTTACGCATATCTCCGTGGAAAAAGGTCATGAGGTTTGGAAAGAAAGGGAAGTTAAGTCCAAGGTACATCGTCCCCTTCGAGATTCTTGATCGTGTTGGGGCTGTGGCCTATCGACTAGTACTTCTACCTACTATGGCCAAGGTGCATGATGTCTTCCATGTATCCCTCTTAAGGAAGTACATACCATACCCTTCACATGTACTCTCTTCCGAGTTGGTAAAATTAGAAGACAATCTTTCTTATGAGGAGCAACCAGTGAAGATCTTAGATCGTAGAGAAAAAGTTCTACGAAATAAGACAATGCCCCTCGTCAAGGTGTTGTGGAGAAACCACAAGTTTGAAGAAGCAACATGGGAGTCGGAGGATATGATGAAGCTAAGTTACCCACATTTGTTTTAGTGTGGGAAAAGGAAAATTTCGAGGGAGAAATTTCTTAAGGGGGGAATGTTGTAACGACCCAAAATTTCATTAATGGAAAATCCCTCTTGATCCAGTTAAATGTTTCTTTATGAAAAATGTTTTAATAAGATATCAACTTTTTTAGTTTTAATTTATGATTTGTGACCGTTACTTTTATAGCCGTTGAACAGTGATCATCTGGGTAGTTTAAATATAAGGCTTTAACAAACCAATTTTCTACTCACACAAAGGAAGCGATGGCCTCATCCAGTAGAATTGCCCCTTACGAAGCCCATTTGTCAGAGCTCGGAAAAGAGGTGGTGTCTTTGGGCTTTTCCCTTGACTAAGCCCAAGATGTGCTTCATCAAGTCAAGCTCGAACGTGATCGTCTACGGGAAAAATGGAAGTTGATAGAGATTACCACTCGAGCGATGTTATCCGAGCAACCCCAAGAGTATGTCACCATCGCACACCTTACCCTTAGGTCTTATGCGGCTATTTTAAGGGGTTATGTAACAAATAAGTAGAACCATGTTCATGTACATTAATTTTTTTGTATATAATAATGAATATAATTTCTAGTCATTTTTGATACATTGTAATTAGTTTTTAAAGTACAAATGGTGTTTTTAGTTATTATTTAATTAAGATTTATATTTTATTAAATTAAAGTATTTTTGAATTAAATAATATTTTAATGAAATATTATTATTAATATTAAATTAATTTTTTTAAATATAAATGATCTTATAATTTTATGAATGCAATTAAATTTTTTATTAAGGTTTGGAAGCCATTTCTGTCAAAACCCGTGAATTTTTTATAAATGTCGGTTTTTATTTTAAAAGTGAAAATTCACATATTTAGAAAATTATTTAGATAAAATAAATATTATTTTTGGAATCAGGACGTCGAAATTATCCAACGGTGAATTTTTCATAATTTCCTGAGACTGTCAAATTTTTGGGTAAAAATTAAATACCATTTAAATATATAATGTGTTTTATGACATCATAATGACCCAATGGTGATGTAATAAAATACCATAATCCTTATTTTCGGCCAATATATGTTTTATCATTAAAATAATGAGGTTTTAGGTTTGTTTGACTCACTTTTCAAAGCATTAATGGAGCCCTCAAGACTTATTCAACACTTTGCCTTTTTAAATTAATTTCCATGGGAGTGTGACTCACCTCCACATAAGCAACCCTAATTTTTTAATAAGTTCGGACCTTGGACTTGTAAAATAATTTTTTCCTCTTTCCTTTTCCAGAAACCATGGGAAAATACCATGGGATGGTTTGTGGTTTGGATTATTTTAATATAAGGGGTCCCAAACCAAAATAATAAAGAATTCTCTCACCTTTCCTATATAAACCCACCCAAGCTCCCACTTCCTCCTCACTCAAAGCCCTTGAAGTTCGTCCAACCTCTGCCCTACTCTCTCTAGAATCTTCTCAAGGTGCCCCAAGCTCCAAATAATCCTCTCACAAGCCTCTCTCTAGCCTTTGGAAGCACACTTCCAAGTAAGGGGTTTTCTTCCTTTCTCATTTTTTGTCAATTTTCTTTAAGTTGTATTTCCATTTTTATTTCAATTATGAATGTTGGGTTATGGTTTCGCACCTCCCCCATACTTCCCTCTTATTGTTTGAATGATGGGAGAACCCTTTCTCTCTCATTAAATGCCTCCCATGTACACCCGTTACTATGCCGAAATTCCGAAATGAACTTCTCTCTCTTCTTTTACATTCAAGCAATACATTTGTATCATGAATATAAATTCCATTTCTGTTGTTGGGACATGTATATATATGATCTCCTTACTGTTCATTACATGTAAATATGATGAGGAACCCCTTTCTCTCTCATCAACCTTTTTTATGAATTCTTATGTCACGCCGTTACGCTGCCGAAATCGCACCGATTTTCTACGCCAATGTATTTGTGTAGTGAATACCATGCCCATTTCTCCATCAAGGATATTCACCTTTATGCACATTTACATATTGATTATAATGTTTCATGTATTAATTCCACTTTCCTTTATCGTGGAATAAATGATTATGTTTTATGAATCCATGTTTTATGATCCATGTGGCACACTTATGCATGAAATGAAATGTTTAAGAAGGGTGTGCCCTTTATAGCGCTCCAATGCATTGGGTAAAGTATAGTATCATGATACGTCATGTGCAATGAGTGTTGAATCATGCTAATTCAATTGAAATGAGGGTTTACTCGTGCTTCAAGTGCAATGAGGGTTTACTCATGTTTCATGTGCAATGAGCCTTGGCTCATGCTAATTCAATGTTAAGTGTTGTTGCCACATTTCCATGTTATGATTATCATGCTTTATCATGCCTTTATGTTCATGTTTCTATAATGCTCTATTGATATGCCTATTTCCTAACATGTATTTCACTCCTCATGTTATTCATTGTTTACTCCCTTACTGGGCTTTATTGCTTACCCTTTTCTTATGCATGTCCTCAGGTTATCCCATGCAATGCTAAGTACGAAGGAATGTAGTGGACATGTAAAGGAAGTTTTCAATAAAGATGTTGTATTTCAAGTTTAAAGTTTTTATTTAATGATCTTATTCCCCAAAGACACTAAACCTCTCGATCTTCTTTCTTGTATCAAGTGACGTTTTTTGTAATAAAGCATGCTTAACTTGTAATAAAAAGCAGGGTTGTCATAGAAACCTCCTTTGATTAAATTAAAATTACTTATTATATACAATTTTCAATATCCAATAAAGTTTTTGACGCAAATTATGATTTGAGTTTTTCAAACTGGTCTAACATGTCCCCTTAAAAAGCTTCAAAATCTCTTCTAGAGACTGAATTTTCTATAATATTATGCAATTCAGTTTCAAAAGTTTAAAATTTATCTTTAAGAAAAGTTAAATTTCATAAATAATGAAAATATTTTCTTTCATCCTATAAGTCACATAAAAAACATGAATATTCTTATTTTATCTTGTTGAACTGGGTAAGAAATACATGAACATGATTATTCAATAAATAGGTAGATTCTATTTCATGATATATATATATGGTTGACCTTTTTCTCCCATGTAAAAATATTTTTAATTTCAGTTCTCATTAATGTAAAAAAATATAACTTAAATATCATATTTTTTTGCAGGTTTCAGTATAACCTTGTTAAGGGAATCCTATATTATTAGAATTGATTTATTCTGGAGTGACCTAGTAGTGTTATTCACTACTTTTTGAAATTAATCCTTTTATTGATCACATTCATGGACATGTTATTTAGAAAGAGAGTCCTTAGAATATTATTCTTCTTGATGTAGATATTTATTCTATTCTCTGTTGACTGGAATATTTTACAGTGTGGATACCTCACCAAAAACTACAACATCTGAACTAGGTTCTTAAATTGTTTTTTTTTTGAACTGAAGGCTCTCCCAGATATCTAGACCAAATGTCCTGGGTCTAATTAATTTGTTATTCGAAAACATATTTAGGTTTTTCTCTAAAATATCTCATATATTTTATGTCATAGTACTCATATCTGATTATATATACCTTTGGTAGATCTTCATCACTTATTGGGTATTCTTCAACTTTATCTTTTTTATTTTGATCCCAACAACTGATCTAAAAATACTTTTTTTTTCAATGTACTGTAGAACTAGAATTTTTTATTCTACAGCAACATGTAATATATTTCCTTGTACTATAATCCATAATTTTCATATATTCCATAGAGTTATGTCATTGATAATCTTTTTGTCTTGACATATTGATTATATCATCACATATATAATCAATTATTTTTTATGAGGTATTATTTAAATAATCATTATATATGAATAAGAATTTATACATGCCTCCTCTTGGGAATAATTGTGCATGTACCATAACATGTACCTTGATAAAATTAAACATGATATCACTCATCATTAAACTCATTCTATAAGTAACAGAATATTGATAAATATCATGTCTAAATTTTCAAGGAATTATAGATGAATAAATAGACAATGCCAATACCTTTTGGTCAGCATCATGATCCTTAAAAAAATTATAATCTAGGTGGAGTAGAAAATAAAAGTCATAATATCCTATACTATATGTTCTCAGTTTCGTATTGACCACAGATCCAAATGAGAAACACCTTGATGGGGAAATTTGAAAACATTAGCTATTTCATATAAATAGAATGAAATATATATGTGATAAATTATAGATATAAAGCAATCATTTTTATCACGAATTGATAAAAAGAATGTATGAAAAACACTTTTACATTTATATCAAAAATAAGACTGATTTTTAGCAGAAAAAAGAGTTTCTGGAACATTAATTGTTAGGGATGTCGTTAGAATACAATTATTACTACTGATCCAATCAATGTCTTTTAAAATTTCTAGAAATATATTTTTTCAGGTAACACACATATTTATTCCACATGGTTCAAGAAAATATGTCACTTGATTTTTTTCGTATATAATGTTTTATGGTTACATATTCTAGGGTTTCGAAGGAAGTTATGATCTCTGTCATGCGAAAGGGTTCAAAATCATTTAGAAAGTAATAGAAATGATAATGAGAAATGTTTTTATGATTTTTTGGCTGATGCGGCCAAGTTTCTCAATATGATTATATAGCGTAATAATTAATCATCTTTATTAAAAAGTGTAATTTTATTTTTAAAAAACAATTAATCAAAAACATATTAATATTTCAAAAATAAGTAAAAGAATAAAATATATGTAAAATATTTAAAAATAAACTCATAAAAGAAATTAACTAAAATTATAAATATATATTCTTATATGAACATGATCTCTTATAAAATTATTCCTTATAATAATTAACATGGTTCTAGAATAACTTAATATATTTTTTGAAATATTTTGTTCACTTGTGTTATCACACAAAATAGTTATATAGTTGAAATTATGTCTGAAATCTTGTATGGTAGGTTTCATCCATAACTGTTTTGCATAAAAATTGTAATCAGATATTTATTTTGCCTCAGTTATTCAAAAATCAACTGAATGTTGTTTCTTAATTAACCATGAAACTCAATATATTTTTCTAAGTGGCACATTCCTCATGTTATTTATATCTCATCTATACCTTCCAAAATCAGTATCTGAGTATGAAATTAAATTAAAATTATAGGTTTTTGGGTAATATAGAGATTGAAATATTGTGAATTTTAAATATCTAAAAATACGTTTAACAGAATTAAGATAATATTTTTTTGGGTTAGATTAAAATATAGAAGAAATAAATATATAAAAAATTATGATAATTATATTATAACTAAGATATAATAAACTACCAATCACACCTTTGTATAACATGTTATTGACTAGATTTCCAGCTTCTTCCAAATCAATTTTTACATTAGTACACATGGGAGTCTTGTAATACTTACTAGTGTGTTGTCCATTTTATTTAATTAAGTTTATAAATTATTTTAATTGATTTAAAATTTTTTATTAATAATTATGATATATTTCATGTCCTAAAAACAAAATCAATTCTCACATCTACAAATTTCAAATTAATTTTTGCCTAAGATTATGAAATTCATTACAAAGATTTTTACTTCTTCATCCAAAAATAACATCATCAATATAAATTTGCACTAATAATACATTAGAAAAAAATGAGTTACTAAAAATCATATGGGCTCCAAATCCCAAATAAAATACATTTTCTAATGAAAATGAGCTTATTTTCTTAAATAATGATATTTGTAATTGAATTAAGGACATAAACTGATTTAAAAATATAGAAAAATGAATTTGGTAAATGAGAGTTTTCACAACTAGTGGTTGTTCAATATAAATTTCATCCATTAAAATTAAAATCTAAAAATGATGATTTTATATCCATATTATATAATATTAAAATCATATGAGATTCATATGTTAGTAGGATTATTCTAGCTTCTAATATTGAAATAGGTTGAATGGTTTCATCATAATATATCCATTCTCCAGGATTTTATCATTTTTCTACTAAAATGTTAGTGATTTTTGTATTAATAAATTTTCACTCTATTTTTAAAAAAACCATTTGGTATCTATCACTGCATAATCATTTAGTGTTTCTATTAATTCCAAAATATTTACTGATACAAAATATATGAATATCATTTTTCATATCTAATAACCAATATTCGTCATTTATATCTTCATTAATTGAAATAAGTTATTATTTTAGATATAAACAAATAAAATCCATAGGTGTTTCCAACTTTCCATTTTGTTATAACTCTAATATTTAGATTTAATTTGGAAATTTCTAATGGGTGGACCTTTATGGTTCTAGACTATCTATAGAATACACTTTTAGGTTCATATATTTTATGTTATTATAAACTAGTATAAATTTCCACTATGTTATATTCAAAAAAAGGACATAGGTGATTCATGTATCAGGTTATCTAAAGAGTCAATTGTTTCATCTTATTTATCATTATTTTTCTCAACTGGTTAAGATTAATTAATATTAACTTGGAGTGATTCTTCAACAATCCATGACCTTTTATTATAAACTCAACTGTTTTTAGAAATAATATAATGTATTAGAAATATTCCTTCAAAATCCTTTGGATTAAATTTAACAATTATTTCCTTATTATTCAAGATATACACCCTGCATACAGTAATGTAATTTATTTCATGCTTTTGGATATTTCAGAGTTCTTACAGAGCCTTTTTAATAATAGTCCTTATTAAAACTCTATTAATTTTATTAATATTTATGAATATGAATTATACTAAGAAATATGTAGAAAATTTTTACTTATTTAGCATAGAACATTCCATTTCATGAATTTTTCTCTTTCTATAATTGTTAGTTAAAATTTTTAAATGTTTGTAGAGCCGAGAAGATATGTATAATACCTAGATTTTCGAAAACAATATTAAATTATTTGTTCTCAAATTCTACCCCATTATTACTTATTAATGAAATTATTTTGAAACCAATTCTATTTTGAAATTGTTTGGGAGAATAGTAAAAAATAGTGAATATATTGCATTTGAGTTTTAAAAAATAGACCAAGGTAAATATTGAAAAATAATCAACTAAAAATTAAATATAACATTCCATTAGAACATACTACCCTTGATGGTCTAAAAAATACATATACTTAGTTTTAGTGGTTTACATGTGAAATTTTATTCAATTTATTAGAATTATTATTTGTGCTGTTTGTCAATTTGAAATGCATCACAAAATCTATCATTATCAAACATCTAACAAGGAAAATCAGAAACAAAATATTTCTTAGAAGAATTATATAATTAAAATATATTATGGTGTCCACATCTCATATTATTGATTCATGGATGATATTTCTCAAATCTTAATCAATTCTATTATTATTTACACTGAGAATTGAGACACAAATTATAAACATTTATATTTCTAAATGCTCAAAATTTAATTAATTTATCATTAAAAATTAAAATATAATAGTTAGACAAATAAAAATAAAATAAAATCTAATAAAACTGATAAATACAAATTATGTTATAATTTAACCATTTATTAAATAGAACATTTCTGATTTTGATATTATTTATATCTCTAACTCATCCGACATCGAAAATATTTTCCTTTTCAATATCTCTAAATATGACTAAACCAATATCCATTTGTGAGATTTATTAATGTTGGAAGACTCTCCACTCATGTTTATAGAGTATCCACTATCCATATACCATATAGAATTTTTTTATGTGGTCTTTTAGCCCCAAAAAAATTAATCAATTTTTTGGTACACATGTTCTCTTGGGTCTATCTGTGTTAGCAAGAAAAGATCTAAGAATCCAGATCTTCCTTATTTTATTGAAATTTATATTTCTATGATCAGACAATTTTTTTAGCTGAATGTATATTTTATTCCACATCTCTGATGATTTATTAAGTTAAATTTATTAGAATAATTTTTTTTAATACCCAATTGAACCAGTTAGTTTATTATAACTGGAAAAAGAATATATATATATATATATTATCTTTCACCTTTCCTTCCTATTAAATCATGTTCTCTTTTAAAAAAATTCAATGAATTTAATTCAAATAATTTCCCCTTTAGTTAAAATACTTGCAATTATTTTAATTAATTACACTCCATATTATATTTGAATTATTTGATTTTCATGAAAAATACATTGTGAATTAGATATACTATATTTTCCTTTTTGTTAAATTTTTTTTTATCATTTGTTCATTTTTGTTTGACACAACACTGTGAATATGAAAATGTTACTTGTACTTATTTATGAAGTAATCATATTATATGTTTATAATTATGTAGTAAGAACTCAATTATATATTTGAACGACTATCAATATAAGAGGAAGAAGATTTATAGGCATGAACCCCATGTTCATTTGTTCTCCATAAATCAAATGTTTTACTACATATTTGTTTCTATTATTATAAATCTGATTTGGAGGAGCATCTAGAGGAATTAGACACACTACATTTATCTTTATAAGATCTTCAATTCCTTTTTCACCATAATTAGGTTTCCTATGATTTTTCATATTTGGTCTTAATAATTTGTTCCTTTAACTATGAGAAATTATGACTTAAATGACCCATGTTCTTACATTCATAGAATATTACAACTTGGGATCCAATCATATATTTATTAATTGATTTTATGAAGGATATCTTATTTTTTTATAAATTACTAAATTTCATGGCTAACAAATCCAGTTCCATATCAGAATCTACGTAGTCTAAATATTTTCACATTTTCACATTTTACCTCGATTTTACTATATGTTTCTAATATATAACCCTAAGGGTAGTGTTTTCAAATTTTCCATATTTTATATATCTTCATCATCAAAATTCATTTGAGATATCTAACTATTTTATGGGCTTTATAATATTTCTTTATTAGATGTCCCAGAGAGAAAACATCATTCGATATTTTAGCCGATTGTCCATTAATTGGGGTAAAGATTTCACCATAATAAATTATGAGGTGTCAAACATTAATTTAGTAGTATTAATCTTTTTAATATGACATTTTTGGTTCTTTTATATGTAACAGTGTTGTATTCCTCATTTTATAAGCCATATAACATAGATATACTTGATTTGATTGATCTAGACCAAGTACAAAATTATAAAATTCATATATTTTGAGTTTATGTCATATGAAAATACTTATTCATCATCCCATGTTTATGTTATCCATTAAATTACACCATGAGTGATGAAAATAATATAAAAATTAAATATCTGATTCATTATATATGTGGTCATTTGAGATTTCCAGTATCCTTAAAAAACCATTAAAATGTAGAATGAATCATACAAATAACTTTCTGAGGATTTTCAATTATTATTATACTTATAAAGCATCTTATAATTTTATTCACGTGAGATCATTGTAACAAAATATAACCTTGTATACAAATCATTGCATAAAAATTATGATAAAATACATGGTAGCGGTGAGTTGTTCCTTTTAGTTAATCTGGATAGATTATCTAATTTTAATTTATTTGGTATTTAAGTATACATGAAACATTCTCTTTTTAAATTAATATTATTATTGGATAAATAGTAAGTATGAATAGTGGTTAGGGTCACCATGATCCACTAGTATACTCCATCAACAAACTCTATATACGCTATGTGATTTTAACTAGAAACATCCTCTTGTCATAATACCTCTATACAACAAATGAGTGTTCGTAGTTGAAAGCTTACAAAACATTACAAATACATATACTTCGCATACAATGAAAGAAATATCAAAAATATAGTACAAGAAGTTGAAAAAAGCTACTCCTTAGTATGAACAACTAAAAGTCAATTAAATCAAAGGGTTTCGTTCCTGGATACTATTGGATAAAATTCACATTTGGATAAACAAATGACCAAATACATAACTTCTTCCGCAAAGATGAATATCTTTATCTAACAATAGATTTCAATAAATCCTTATTTAAAATATTATTTACTATGAATAGAAACAAATTAACATCAGATGTTACAACAATATGATATTGAAAAATTTATATATAGAATATGTAGCATCTTCTAATAATAAAAAAGTTTGCAGATATTTTCTTCAGTTCTATTTTTTAATTATATTCAGAAGTATGTAGTTGTGTATCATGTTGTAAATGTATCAAAAATACTCAGATCAAATATATAGAACATATATATTTATTTTGGATGAGAAGTTCTAAAACTGTCCCATGACAAGCCATAATAAAACTGTTGGTCGGAGTGGACACTCAAGAGGGGGGGGGGTGAATTGAGTTCCAATTAAAATTTCTGTTAAAAACAATTTCTGTTAAAATCCCCCAATTTCAAAAACAAATTAAACTGTAGTGAATTTATATAGATTATGAAGGTTCAATTAGTTTCTCAAAGATTGATTAATTCTCAGTTAACTTAATCTTATGAATAAATTAACTTTTGAAACTAACTTACTGATTTATAACAAATATAAACACTTGCTAATTTAATTATCAAAGTAGCTTTGAAGATAGATTATATTTCAAAGTAATAGCAGCGGAAAATGAAATAAATATGTATAGTATGGATATAGAGTATAACTATAAGCACAGAAAATTAACCAAGAGGTTCAGTCTCAAGCCGAGACTTAGTCCTCTCAAAATTTTATATAAGAATGATCCACACCCTGGATCGGGGTTAACAACAGTGAACACACTGTCCAGGTCACAAGACCTCTACCACAGTTCTTCGTGGGAAAACAAACAACAGCAGCAAGCTGTCCAGGTCACAAGACCTCTACCACTATCCACAGTGGGAAATGGAGTGCAGAAAGATTTGCTGAGGATTTACAGATCCTCCAGTGAAAGTACATGAGTCAGTGTGTGTGTTTAATACAGCAGATATCACACACTGCTCAAAATGTAGAAAACTAAAACACAGTAGAGCAATAGATAGAATGAAGAAGGTTTAGAGTGCTCTATAGTGTTGGCAGATCAGTTCTGGACTCATAGGAATGAGTGACTTGAAGCTTTGGTCCTTTTTCTGTAAGTTGACACTAAAACAGAGGGTCGGGATTTTCAGACTTCCAGATGTTCAAGTGATCAGCCTTTTTGAGTTTGAGTGCTTCACATCATGGCTTTTAGGAGACGCTTCTTTCAGTCGGTTCACTGAGACTCTTTTGTTCTTCAGAATGAATGCTCGAGAGTTCTTCCTCTTTTTGTGTATATGCGTATCTCCTTCTCAGTTGTAGATGTTAGACTCAGTGTAACTGTTCCATTCATATGTTTTCTTGAATGCTTCTCTCTTCTTTTTATACTCCTCCATATATTCCCTTTTTGTTCACCCGAGGCCGACAAGATAGATAGTCTGGAGTTGCACGTGCGATCTTCCTCGTACATTGTATTATTTCTTGATATGTCTGCAAATATCAATAAATAATGTTAGATGTATTCATCTTGATAGACATGACCGTTAGATTAGTATTAAGCAAATTGGTAAAGAAAAAGTAGAAATATAATAATAATAAACTGGTCGAGAAAGTATGTCACTGTGGACTTCAACTCTGGTCTTCCAACTGTGGACTTCCAACTATGGACTTCCAACTGTGGACTTCCAACTGTGGACTTCCTTCTGACTGCTGATTTCAAACAGAAGGCTTGCTCTCTGTAGGCTTGCAATGGTAGCTTTTACTCCATGTAACTGTAGCCTTTCTAACTGTAGACTTGTAACATCAAATTTGTAGAGCTGTAGCCTTTGTCAACTGTAGACTTCGATCATCTGTAGACTTAGTAGACAGAAGCTGTCTAACTGTAACCTTGACTGTAGACTTATGACTGTAGGCTTGTTCGACTGTGAACTTGTTCCAACTGTAGACTTGTTCGTCTGTGAACTTGAGCAGAGAAAACCTTGAGCAGAAGTCTTGTAGCTGTGACCTTCGTCTGTGAGCTTTGACAATAGATAGCAGTGGACTCGTAACTGTAAGCTTGTATTAGTCTTCGACTGTAACCTTGTAACTGTGAACTTATTGCAACAGTAACTTAAGGTGACAGTTAACTGTAACTGTGACTTTGAAAATAAAACTCTGACTGTTAGCTAACAATACCAAACTTATGTAAATGCTAATGTAAGCTGTTACAGTAAAGTTATGAGAGTAAGAATATGAACTGTTTAGAATAAAATACGTTTAAGCATAGAATAATGAGATTAATGCAAAGGTTTAATACATCATAATTAATGTTTAAGCATGATTTGGGATTATCAAAATAGGTGATTCCAACAATCTCCCCCTTTTTGATAATCACAAATTATGTCAGTATGAAATATAGAAGTATCAGAGAGAAGTGTGCAGAACACAGTATTGGCAAAATGAGCACAAAAATTAGGTATAATCCGCAAGGATTTCTCCTCTCTGTATAGTTTCATTTCTCCCTTGAGTTTCCCTATTTCTCCCCATTTCTCCCCCTATCTAGTTCTCTTTATTTCTCCCCCTTTGTGATTAACAAAAAGAAAGACACAGAGAGAGAAGATAAACATTGTATTAATAAGGAGTACAATACATGACCAAAAATGTGAATACATGATCCCTATCAAAAAAAAACATAAACAGACTCAATCCTCTTCATCTGGAGGTAAGGGATCTTTTCCTTTGGAGGAAGAAGATGGAGCAGGAGGTGAAGGATCAACAGGCTGAGGAATGGCAGCAGGAATGTCTGGAGGGGCAGCAACAGAGGCTCCTGAAGGCCGGTAGTGAGTAGCTTGCCGAGGGATCAGTGGTCTAAGGCTTCTGAGGGCATCAGCAGGAGACATTATGGAAGAACCACTGGGGTTGGAGACTGGTAGGGCAGGAGGAACTATAACAGGTGTGCAGTCCACATGAAGAAAAGGTAGGAGCAGATTCCTGAAATCCATGATAATGTTTCCTCCTCTGTCCATGGCAGATAAGAAGTCATCTTTGTTTTCCAAGAATTTATCCAAAGCCGGGGTCAACTCTCGTAGCTTGCTAACTTGTTCTTTGAAGGCTTGAGTTACAGGAGGTAGCTTCATAGTTTCTAGCATGATCTTGAAGTGATTGTTCAACTGATGCTTGGTGAAAATCCGATCAAAGTAATAATCCACTTTACTTTTGATGGCCTCCTGAGAAGCAGTAGCAGCCTGCAGGTGCTCACGAACAAAGCCACTGACTTCTCTTGTAATAGCAAGAATCTGAAGATCTGATGTGTCATTTGCACGGGCCTGAGTAAGCTCTTCTCTGAGCAGGCTTCTAAACTGCTCAAGGTCCACAGGAGAGCTAGATGAAGTAAGGGACTTGACTGAGAATGCCACTGTCTCCTTGAAAGACTGAGTCAGATTTCCAATCACCTTCTAAATGACAGCATCCTGATTGCTAAAGTGTTCTTTTACTGATTTCTTGAAAGCCTCAAATACTTCCACAAACTGCTTGACCACTTCTTTGATGTATCGAATCTCACTGGCCACTTGTGTCTGAGAACTGCTCAGGGCAGTTAAAGAAGCAACTGATTGTCTGAGGGCCACTACTGCTCCAGTCCAGCTTTCAATTTGGGTGTGTCACACTTTCATTTCATCCATCACTTCTTTTATTGGACTTCCCACAACACATCCCAGAGATAGTTCTAAGGATTGTTCTACATTTTTCAGCTCATCAAAAAGACTGGTTTTCAATTCAGCAACAGACTGTCTGATGGTCTCCTTCATTTCATTCTTTAAGGATTCAAGGTCTTCCTTGGTGGCCAATTTCTCAGTTTCTAACACTAGAGAGCTGTTAGGTAGGATGACTGGATTTCTTGGTGGTTGGTTTTCCTCATCTGAATCCTCATAATTGAGTCCTAACACCATGTATCCTGGATCTGAGGTCCATCCTTCTATATCATACAGTACAGAGACTGAACCAACACGCTCCCCCTCACTTGGAGGTCTTTCCTGAGCACTTTCTACTATCTGCTCAACTCTGGGTAACTCTAGGTTCTCTTCTGTAGCTCTAGCAGGTTCCATACTTGCTTCCTCTGTAGGTTCAGTAGAGAGGTTAGCCTCCTTCTCTGTTGGGTCATCAACCACTTCCATGACAACAGTAGTAGAAACCACTCCTGCTTCCTGGTCAGACACTGACTTGTCTGTATACCCTATCAGAGGGCTCATACTAAGTTCTTCTCCAACAGTTTCTTGATTTTCATTTAAAGCTCCAGCCGCTTCTGCTTCGACTGTATCACCCTCATCAGAGGTGTCCTTGACAAAATATTGAGATTCTTCTTCTTCTTCTGTAGTCTCAGTCTCACTGTCTCTTAGAACAGGTTCTCTACTAGGTAGTTCTTTTGGAGGGCTTGCTGCTCCAAACGTCACTGTCCTGACAGGACTGTGAGTAGTATCAGGATCACTCCCTTCATCAATTGGAGTGTTCTCTCTTGCAGAGTCACCAACTACTGCAGTCTGTTCATCATCTGAGTATACAGGTTCAGGCTCATCAGGCTTTAAGCCTGGATCTCTCCTATCTCTCGGTCTAGAGGGATGAGTAGAAGGGCTAAAAGTCTCATAGATTCTCTCCTCATCATTCACCCATGATTTCTTCCAGGGATTCCAACTGATCTTCATGAATTTGCAGATTACATTCGAGATACATACACTGTTCTTTGCCACTATCAACTCTTCCTGACTTCCAGCTGCACCTTTCACTTTCAACATAACCGAAATGAGTTTAGCATGAAACAAGGCACTTGATTTTGAGCTTGCCTTTATCATGTCCTCCATCTGAGCCATCAGCAACCTACAAAGGTTGACCTTCCTTCCATGTTTTAATAAGTACATTAAGTAAATATCCTGATGCTTCAGAGTAGCAAAATCTCCTCTTCTAGGACTCAGCACATGCTGGATAAACTTAAACAGAAGCCTGTCCTCTCCATTCATTTCAGTAGCAATAACCTTTCTCACTGTGCCATTGCCTGTCAATTCTTCCAGAGCCGTCTCATGATCAAAGATTCTACTGTTTGGAGGAGCCGTTCCAGAATAGTAGTTGTAAATACCCTCATGAGGAACTCTTAAACATGCAGCCCATTCAACGGATGAAAAACTGACTTCATTGCCGTTTACTCTGGATACCAGTCTATGCAGATCATCCTCTTCCTCGAACTGTAGATATTCATAGAACTCCTTCACCAGCTTCGGGTAGTATGGTCCATTATTGTTTGCGAAGCATTCGGTCCATCCTTGATCATTAAGCACTGCCAGCACTAATGATCTGCTCGATAAAATCCATTCTTCACTTAGCTCCTTCTCAGCAACTATTTCTCTCTTAGTCAGATGTGGATTAACAGGTCTCATCGAGGCGTTCTCGGTGCCACTGGATTCGACTTGAGTCCTCTTTGGCATTGGTGCATCTTCGTTGACAGTCGGGGGTCGCTTTGTTCTGGCCATTGGAATTGAATGAGGTTTCGAGGTTCGGTTGAAGGTTTAGGGTTTAGGACTTGAGAGAGCAAGGGTCGAGATGAGTGGATTGGGATATGTTCGATGTTCTCAATTTTATCATTTAGGGATTTAGAAATAAGAGAATAAAGAAAAGAAACGGTTCGAATTCCCGCAAAAATAAAATAAGATTAAACAGCGAAACAGCCTACAGAGAGATGTAACAGTGATGTATACCGGTGAGGTCTAACTGTGAGGTTTCAACTGTGAGGTTTTAACTGTGAGGTTTTAACTGTGAGGTTTTAACTGTGAGGTTTCAACTGTGAGGTTTCAACTGTGAGGTTTTAACTGTGAGGTTTTAACTGTGAGGTTTCAACTGTGCTATAGTTAATCTTACCTAACTCATGTTTGATATAACTTAATCTCTCAGAATTCAAAGGCTTTGTAAGAATATCAGCTAACTGATGTTCAGTGCCAATGAACTCAAGAGTGATATCACCTTTTTGATAATGATCCCTCAGAAAGTGATGTCTCACATCAATATGTTTTGTCCTAGCATGAGATACTGGATTTTTTGAAATGTTAATAGCACTTGTATTGTCACACCTTATAGAGACATGTTTGAATTGATATCCATAGTCTAGTAAAGTGTGTTTCATCCACAAGATTTGTGCACAACAGCTACCAGCAGCTATATACTCAGCTTCGGCAGTAGATAATGCAACAGAATTCTGCTTCTTACTACACCAAGATACTAGTGACTTGCCTAAAATGTGACATGTTCCAGAGGTGCTCTTTCTATCTAACTTGCAGCCAGCAAAATCAGCATCAGAATAACTTAATAAATCAAATGATTGTCCTTTTGGATAAAATAATCCCAAATTGGGAGTATGTTTTAGATATTTGAAAATCCTTTTAACAGCAGTCAAATGAGACTCTTTTGGATTGGCTTGAAACCGAGCACACATGCATACACTGAACATGATGTCAGGTCTACTGGCAGTAAGGTACAGTAGACTACCTATCATACCTCTGTAATTGGTTTGATCCACTGGTTCACCAGTTTCATCACTGTCCAACTTGCAAGTGGTGCTCATAGGTGTGTCACTGCCTTTGGTGCCATCCAAAGAAAAACGTTTTAGAAGATCTTTAATATATTTACTTTGGTTCAAAATAATACCATTTTTATTTTGAAAGATCTGAAATCCAAGGAAAAATTTGAGTTCTCCCATTAAACTCATTTCAAACTCAGTTTGCATTATTTTTGAAAAATCAACACATAAAGAATTTTTTGAAGATCCAAAAATAATATCATCCACATAAATTTGAACTATTAATACATCTTTAGAAATCCATTTAATAAAAAGAGTAGGATCAGCTATCCCTTTAGTAAATCCTTTTGAAATAAGAAAAGAGCTGAGCCTATCATACCAAGCTCTTGGAGCTTGCTTTAAACCATATAAAGCTTTAGATAGTTTAAAAACATGATTAGAAAAATGGGGATTTGTAAAACCAGGAGGTTGTTCCACAAATACATCCTCAATTATATATCCATTTAGAAAAGCACTTTTAACATCCATTTGATATAGTTTGAAATTCAGATGAGCAGCATAAGCAAGTAATATCCTAATGGCCTCTAGTCTAGCCACGGGTGCAAAGGTCTCCTCATAGTCTATTCCTTCTTCCTGACTATACCCTTGTGCAACTAGCCTAGCTTTGTTTCTGATTATTTTACCAAACTCATCAACTTTGTTTCTAAACACCCATTTTGTGCCTATGGTAAGAGTGTCTTTAGGTCTTTCCACTAATTCCCAAACTTTGTTTCTTTCAAACTGATTTAGTTCTTCTTGCATAGCCATTACCCAGAATTCATCACTGATAGCATCATTGACATTTTTGGGTTCAAGCTGTGAAAGAAAAGCTTGATGTTCAACCTGATTTCTTAGAGAAGCTCTAGTTTGTGTTCCTCTATCAAGATTACCAACAACAGCATCTAAAGGATGATTCTTTAGAATCCTAGTTGATTTGGTAAAGGTTGGACTAGAGATTTCAGGTTCATCTATAGGTTCGGGTTCCACAGAGGAAGATTCTGGAAAAAGTCCAGAACTGGATGTTTTTATTACAGGTTCTTTAGATTTGTCATTTAGGTCCAGAACAGATAAGTCTTCTTCAACATCTTCAAGAGAAGTTTTAGACTCATGTGGATCAGTCTCATCAAACTTGATGTGAACAGATTCTTCCACACATTTGGTTTTCTTATTGAACACTCTATAGGCTTTACTAGACATAGAGTAACCTAGGAAAATTCCTTCATCACTTTTTGGAGCAAATTTATCAAGATTATCTTTAGTATTCAGAATAAAGACTTTGCAACCAAAAACTCTAAAGTAATTAACCTTAGGCTTCCTATTGTTCCACAACTCATAAGGGGTTTTCTTAAGAACCGGTCTGATCAAGACTCTATTAATGACATAACAAGCTGTATTAACAGCTTCAGCCCAAAAGTAAATTGGCAGGTCATATTCATTAAGCATAGTCCTTGCAATTTCTTGCAGGGTTCTGTTTCTTCTTTCCACTACACCATTCTGTTGGGGTGTCCTAGGAGCAGAAAAATTATGAGAATAGCCATTGAGTGAGCAGTAAGATTCAAAATCTTGATTTTCAAACTCACGACCATGATCACTCCTCAAGGTCTTAATCTTAAGTCCACTAAGATTTTCTACAGACTTAGAGTATTTAACAAAGGAAGAGCAGGCTTCACTTTTGTGAGCTAGAAAGTATACCCAAGTATATCTAGAAAAGTCATCTACAAGAACATATACATAGTGCTTCCCATTTAGACTTGAAATTCTTGATGGTCCAAACAAATCCATGTGAACCAGTTCAAGTGGTTGAGAAGTTGAAACTTCTTTCTTTGGTTTAAAAGAAACTTTGTGTTGTTTTCCCTTTTGACAGGGATTACACACTTTGTCATTTGGGAATTCAAGCTTAGGTAAGTCTCTAACTAAGTGTTTCTTAGAGAGTTTTCTAAGTGAATGAATGTTGAAGTGTCCTAATCTCCTATGCCACAGCCAAGACTCTTTATGAAAAGCATTTAAGCAAGTAACATTATGTTTAGCTAAAGTGTTTAAGTCAACAGCATAAACATTTTCATTTCTTAAGGCAGAAAATATTAAAGCATTTTTGGAATTATAAACATCACAAGAATTGTTTTCAAACTTGACATTAAAGCCATCATCACACAATTGAGAAATGCTAAGTAGGTTGTACTTAAGTCCATCAACAAATAAAACTTTGGAAATTAATACTGAGTCAGAGTTACCAATCTGGCCTAGGCCGATGATTTTTCCTTTTGAGTTATCACCAAAAGTGACATATCCTCCATCAACCTTTATTAAGCTTTTGAAGCACGAATAGTCCCCAGACATGTGTCTTGAACATCCACTGTCTAAGTACCATACCTTCCTGTAATTGCTTTTCAAACAGATTTCCTACAAAACAGATTAGACAAGAAATGACTTTGGTACCCAGATTTTTTTGGGTCCAGATATGTTAGCAATCAAGGATTTAGGTACCCAGATTTGTTTTATGGGTCCCATACAATTAATAGATGCAACAGATTTAGAGAGATATACTTTACTTGATCGACAACTATTTAAATAACCAGTTGAGGCATATGAATTTCTAAAACTGGAACTAGCAGGATTTTTTCCAGACTTGGAAATAAATCGGGTTTTAGTAAGCTGTCTTTGTCCAGGTTGGTATCCCAATCCAGTAGCATACTTAGGTGCAACTTGCTTTCCTAGCAGTTGGGTTAGAGTATCTTTTCCATTTGTGAATGTTTCTAAGTCCTTTCTAAGTTGTTCATTAGATAGTTTCAGTTCTGTATTCTCCTTTAATAATTGAACATTTTTCACTTTTTCTACATCAAGTGCAGACTTGACACTTGCAGTAAGAGCATGCTGTTTCTTTAAAGACTTATATTTTTCCTTTAGTTCATTACACGTTTCTTCCAGCATATTACAGTATTCAGTCAATTCATCTTTAGACATATTTTCAGAATCAGAACCAGATTCTGCTTCACCTTCAGAATAATAAGAGTTTAAAGTGGGAGTGTCTAAGGTTACCTCAGATGTGTTTGTCATGAAACACATATTAGCACGATTTCTTTCAGAATCACTGGACTCTGATTCACTTGTGCTGTCTTCTGAAGCACTCCAGGTGGCCTTCATAGCTTTCTTATAATTCTTGTCCTTGTACTCATATTTCTTCTTGAATTTTAACTTAGGACAGTCAGCTTTGATGTGTCCTTTCCTTTTACATTCATAGCAAACTATATCTTCTTCTTTATCAGTTTTCTTCCAATCTTTCTTCCACTTACCTTGTCTATCATACTTACCCTTGTAGTTTGGTTTTCTGAAGAACTTCTTCTTCCTATAGAACTTCTTGAATCTCCTTGCTATTTGTGCCATCTCGGCATCACTGTCAGAATCTAAGTCTTCACTGGATGAGCTTTCAGTTGGTATATGTACTTTCTCCTTGTCTTTGCTCTTTGATGCAGTAGACATAAAAGCTACAGATTTTCGTTTTGGTTCCTCATCTTCCTCTTTATTCACCTTTAGCTCTTCTTCGTACATCATCAGCTTACCAATTAGCTCCTTGACAGGCAAAGTTCCAATGTCACAGGATTCTCTAATTGAAACGGATGTGCCTCTCCATCTGTCAGGCAGACATCTCAATAATCTCATGATTTGCTCCTTTGCTGGAACAATCTTCCCGAGTGAGCTCATTGTGTTGACTATCTCATTAAACCTGAGATACATATCAGAAATAGGTTCATCAGCTTTCATCTTAAAGTTATCATATTTGATAGTATAAGTGTTTAACCGCATTTCCTTGACATTAGTTGTTCCTTCATGAGAAACAGCTAAGGTGTCCCAGATTTCAAAAGCAGTTTTACAAGCAGAAATTCTATTGAACTCCTCATCTCCTAGAGCACAGTAGAGAGCATTCACAGCCTTACAATTATTATTGTAAGCTATCTTAGTAGGTTCATCCCAAGTTATTCTTTCAGTTTCTGGAATCTTGTATTGAGACTCTATAGCAGTCCAAATATCAAAACCCATACTTTCCAAATGAATTTTCATTTTGAGCTTCCATTGGGCATAATTCACACCATTAAAGAAGGGTGGCCTGTTAGTAGCAGCACCTTCTAGTCTATTATCCATAAGGAAATTCTAGAAAATATTTTAAAGAGATAAAATTTAGAACTAACAGAAATTTAAGATCTTTTAGATAAAACCACAATCACAGTGTAAAAACAGAGAGTTAAAATAAAACTTTGAGCAAGTATAACAGAGATAAACACAACCTCTGATACCAAATGTTGGTCGGAGTGGACACTCAAGAGGGGGGGGGGGGTGAATTGAGTTCCAATTAAAATTTCTGTTAAAAACAATTTCTGTTAAAATCCCCCAATTTCAAAAACAAATTAAACTGTAGTGAATTTATATAGATTATGAAGGTTCAATTAGTTTCTCAAAGATTGATTAATTCTCAGTTAACTTAATCTTATGATTAAATTAACTTTTGAAACTAACATACTGATTTATAACAAATATAAACACTTGCTAATTTAATTATCAAAGTAGCTTTGAAGATAGATTATATTTCAAAGTAATAGCTGTGGAAAATGAAATAAATATGTATAGTATGGATATAGAGTATAACTATAAGCACAGAAAATTAACCAAGAGGTTCAGTCTCAAGCCGAGACTTAGTCCTCTCAAAATTTTATATAAGAATGATCCACACCCTGGATCGGGGTTAACAACAGTGAACACACTGTCCAGGTCACAAGACCTCTACCACAGTTCTTCGTGGGAAAACAAACAACAGCAGCAAGCTGTCCAGGTCACAAGACCTCTACCACTATCCACAGTGGGAAATGGAGTGCAGAAAGATTTGCTGAGGATTTACAGATCCTCCAGTGAAAGTACAGGAGTCAGTGTGTGTGTTTAATACAGCAGATATCACACACTGCTCAAAATGTAGAAAACTAAAACACAGTAGAGCAATAGATAGAATGAAGAAGGTTTAGAGTGCTCTATAGTGTTGGCAGATCAGTTCTGGACTCGTAGGAATGAGTGACTTGAAGCTTTGGTCCTTTTTCTGTAAGTTGACACTAAAACAGAGGGTCGGGATTTTCAGACTTCCAGATGTTCAAGTGATCAGCCTTTTTGAGTTTGAGTGCTTCACAGCATGGCTTTTAGGAGACGCTTCTTTCAGTCGGTTCACTGAGACTCTTTTGTTCTTCAGAATGAATGCTCGAGAGTTCTTCCTCTTTTTGTGTATATGCGTATCTCCTTCTCAGTTGTAGATGTTAGACTCAGTGTAACTGTTCCATTCATATGTTTTCTTGAATGCTTCTCTCTTCTTTTTATACTCCTCCATATATTCCCTTTTTGTTCACCCGAGGCCGACAAGATAGATAGTCTGGAGTTGCACGTGTGATCTTCCTCGTACATTGTATTATTTCTTGATATGTCTGCAAATATCAATAAATAATGTTAGATGTATTCATCTTGATAGACATGACCGTTAGATTAGTATTAAGCAAATTGGTAAAGAAAAAGTAGAAATATAATAATAATAAACTGGTCGAGAAAGTATGTCACTGTGGACTTCAACTCTGGTCTTCCAACTGTGGACTTCCAACTGTGGACTTCCAACTGTGGACTTCCTTCTGACTGCTGATTTCAAACAGAAGGCTTGCTGTCTGTAGGCTTGCAATGGTAGCTTTTACTCCATGTAACTGTAGCCTTTCTAACTGTAGACTTGTAACATCAAATTTGTAGAGCTGTAGCCTTTGTCAACTGTAGACTTCGATCATCTGTAGACTTAGTAGACAGAAGCTGTCTAACTATAACCTTGACTGTAGACTTATGACTGTAGGCTTGTTCGACTGTGAACTTGTTCCAACTGTAGACTTGTTCGTCTGTGAACTTGAGCAGAGAAAACCTTGAGCAGAAGTCTTGTAGCTGTGACCTTCGTCTGTGAGCTTTGACAATAGATAGCAGTGGACTCGTAACTGTAAGCTTGTATTAGTCTTCGACTGTAACCTTGTAACTGTGAACTTATTGCAACAGTAACTTAAGGTGACAGTTAACTGTAACTGTGACTTTGAAAATAAAACTCTGACTGTTAGCTAACAATACCAAACTTATGTAAATGCTAATGTAAGCTGTTACAGTAAAGTTATGAGAGTAAGAATATGAACTGTTTAGAATAAAATACGTTTAAGCATAGAATAATGAGATAAATGCAAAGGTTTAATACATCATAATTAATGTTTAAGCATGATTTGGGATTATCAAAACAGGTGATTCCAACAAAAACAAATATACATTAGTCAAGATAGACATAACTGGAATTATAAATATGAAAGATTAACTATATTGAATATGTGTAATTAAAACGCTTCGAACTAGTCTAAAAATTAGTTATAAAATGGATTTGAGTATATCATTACTTCTATCATGAAAACAGAGTAAATATATTTTAAAATATTCAATTTAAAACAATATCATTAAGAAGTCAACTATAGTGTTACTTCTGGTGATAAAAATTCACCAAACATAGGGTTAAAACATAGCCTTGAATACAATTGTAGGGTTTCTATACCATAAATTTGTTTCCTCAAACATAAGTTTTACACCAGATGTATGGTTGAGTAACCCTACATTGTTATTTCTCAAAAAATATGGCTATATACTGAGTTAGTGTTGACGAACCATACATTACAACAAAATGGGGTTGAATATCCATATAGGCTATTTCAAACATAGGTTTCCATCTTTACATTATAATTTCACATGTAATGTATGAACTGTGTTTCGGAAATACATTAAAAAATGTTCTGAAAACATTAAAAAATATTCATCGCTAATCAGGGAATTTTATATAGTTCTATAATAAATATAATAATGAATATTATATTCATGAAATTCACACCATATAATATCATCATTAGAAAAAGTTATTTGTGACCATCAAAATCAATAAGAATTATATAGTATTATTGAGACAATACATGCCCAATACTCATAGAATATTTTAAATATGACTATTTTGATTCATAAAAATATAAAAATTAATTTATATTAATTTAATAATTTATATAATTATAATAGTGACTATCCCTCAATTATAAAATCAAACATCTTATCCTCTCTTTATAAAATAATTTTAGATTTTGATCTTTATCTTAAACCTAACATAACACCTTCATTGATTCATCCACCATTTATTATGGAGTTTTTATTTCCAAAAGACAACCCCTTTATATATGTAGGTTTTAATCCAAAAGTAATTTTAAATTAAGAAGTTTGTCGCTTAAATGATCATTCCCAATTTTATTTAACCGTATACCATTATGAATAAATATAATCCACTATAAAATAATTATATTATTTTCCTAAATATAAATAATTATTAATTTTTTTTGATCAAAAATTTTAGACATTCATTCTATGATATGAAAAGATAAAACCGCATTGGTTCATAAGTACGACTTAAATTCATTATGTAGGGGGTAATATGTTACTGTTCCCCACATTACATGGATGGTTATATATATGAAACAAATAAATTTATATGAAATTTAAAGTATAATTATGATTCCATTATTATAATATCTTATCCATATTCTTACACATGTGTTTATGATCACATATAATTATCAATCTAATTTAATGATTAAACACATGTATAATCAATGATTATTGATTATGATATTACATGATTATGTGTTAAGTATCATTTAATTTATCTATTTTTTCATTTCATATTTTAAATTTTATTTTTATATTTTGTATACATAATTAATTTATTACATACTCTCACTTTACCAGTGTGATATTTATAATATACTTCATTGAAATTTTCACTTATATGTGACGTATTTGGTATTAATAACCTATTTATTTTCATGTGGTAAATATACTAAGAATTTTTTGTATTTATATTGATTATTTATTTTTTATTGATAATTACTATTTCATTACTACTTTATTATTTTAGGGAATTAAAGTATGAATGTTACCCAATAAGAACGAATTTATTTTATATTCGATTTTTTTGTATTTCTCTTATTTTCATTGAATGAATGTTATAATTTATCTATATTTAAAACCAATTGTTTTATTTTCCTATTGAAATTTTGGATATTGCATGTTTTCCTCTAAATACTCCTATCTTTTTTACATGAATCATGTAATGAAATTTTTTATTTGAAATGTAATCTTGTTTCTATTTTGATGTGATATCATTTTCTTCAATCTCTGTATTTTGACTTTATTTCTAAAATTCGTATTTTTTGAAAAAATATATTTCAAAAATAAAATTATATTTATTTTTAATTGTTTTATTGGGATATTATCTATTATTTCATAATGTCTCATCTTGAAAATTCATTTTGAAAAAACCATAATGAATATTTTTTTACATTATTACATAAAACATTTTCCCCACTATAAAAACCAATATATGATTTTTTTTTTCTTGTTCACTATGATTTTAATGGATTTGAAAATAATACCCTTTAATGAAAAATTATTTTTATGTTTTTCCACAGTTAATTTTATTTTCCAATATATATGATTTTTTTACAAAATATATATATATATGATGAACTGTTATTTATATTTTCCCTCTTATTAATTTTGTGGTAATTAAATTTATGTTAAGACATGAATATTATAGTGATAATTGGATATATTATCTCTATTAAATAAACATAATATTTTTATAATTTATTTTATTATTTATTAAACTATATAATAGTCATACATAACGTGTTTTTATTAAATTTTTTTTATAGACTGTGGATATTCTAAAATTACATATTAAATAATAAATTATAATTATTATAGATAATTTATATATTTTATAAATAAATTTGATAAATAAAATTATAAGGAATTCATAAGAGATGATATTATGGGAAGGGCCTAGTTTTATATATCCCCAAAATGTATTAAAAATTATAATTAGAATAAATAGTTTGAAATCTATATTGATTTGGTCTTTCGGGTATACATACTCGTAGTCATACCATATTGGCATAAGGCTTTGACAACAAAAATATCATGATTTCTGATATCGTGGTACAAAAAATTAAAAATTTATATCAAAATGAATTGTGTTATTATTATAAATGATATTATTCCATTGGTATATTCAGTTGATTAATTTATTTTTTAAATTTTTTTAATAAATGACGTGTGTTCTCATTTAAATTTTTTACCAAACAATTTTCTGACATATTCATTCATTATGTATTTCATTGTGTGTAACCCTTATTGAGTGTTTCAACTAAAAATTATTTTGATTTCTCTCCCCATGAAATGATAAATAAATCATAATAATAATTCATTGATAAATACTGTTCACTATTACTATTTTTTATATTTACGTGTAATAAAACTTGGATTTCTTGTATCTGTCAAGTTAATAAATAAAAATAAATTATTATTTCATTTTATATGTGATTGATTATATCTCGTGAAAATATAGTATAGTAACCACTAATTATATTATAGTTGTGTTTATTAGCAATAGTGTTTGGTTGTGATTATGTTTAAAATACGTTCTTGAGGATATTATACTTGGGATGTGTGGGTGGATTTGTTTTATATATTTTTAAAAACATTTTTCATTAATTTATTTGAATTATTATTTTAATTAATTAAATATATTTATCCAATAATCATAGTTTTCTTTAATTTATGATAGGGGATGAAATGGATTTAATGTTTTAGGATAAATAAGAATATTAAAAAGAAAAGAGTTGCAGACCCTTAATGCCATGGAAAAAAGTGGTATAGAGTGAAATATAAAGGATAATCCTAGAAATATGATAATAATATATGAAAAAAATTATTCAAATAATTAATATTTAAATAAACCCATGTCAAGGGTTATATTAGGATCTATAGAATGATTATGTTGGATTCTATGGTATAAAGCATCATGAAAAAAATTTACTCCATGAACACAATTTTTAATTCATGAATGTTATATGAAAATTGTTTTGGACTGATTATGTGACAAATTCAGGTTGTGAATAATATAGATACCTTATGAACACATATTTAATGATAAATGTAAAAAAAATAATTTTTTAAGAATCATTGTTTAATATCAAGTGAAATTGAAAATAAATCTCTAAATGCAACATGAAAAAATTAAATTCTATATTTTTTCCACGAAATATGATGAACTATTTGTACAGTTAGTGGGGTCAATGAGTGGTCAACCAAAAAGACACCCGAAGAGTTGTTGTTTACATGATATGAATTTTACTACTCAACAGGCTGACAACTATTCAATAATATTGAATAATTTATAGATGTTATACCTATTCATTACTATAATATAGGGGAAAACTTGATAAACATTAATGGGTTATAAATAATGGGTGATGTTTATAGTGGAGTATATTTTATCTATTAATCCTTTAATTTGATTCATTTATTTACAACATATTTCAATTAAAATTTTCAAAACAAGTGAATATCCAAGACATTATATGTTTATTATTATGATTAAAATTGTTATTTAGAAATATAAACATTTTATTAAGCTCATTACTTGATCATTTTTCTGAAGAGTTGTTTAATAAATTAGGTAACACCATGACTAATGGATCTCATAAAATAGCTCTGACAACAACAATTGACAAATTAATTTATCTTATCACATCAAATGAATACACTTAATCAATTAGAAACAATGAAAGTTTTTGCCAAATTATTTAATTATAAATTTATTTTTATCTCAATATCTATGTAAGAAATTTATTTCCAAAATTTTACTAAAATGAATCTTGGGTTTAACATCAAACTCAATAAATAAATATTTTATTCTATTAGTTATTGTTTTGATTTTTTTATTTATATTTTTTTATTCATCCTGATTGATCTAGAAAATCCATTTTGGTATCAATCAATAATACATTAATGTTTCTATATTGTGCTTTGTTAGTTCCAGATTTCTACAATCAATGATATAATCATGAATATATTGCATTTATATTGTTAGTTCTTATATGATTTGACTATTTCCTTCTCATTGGTATAAATGGTGCGATTTTAGTATATAATATAATCATATACTTTTGTCTTTGTAGAACTGATGACAGTGATAGGACATAGCAATCATATCATGTATAGGGTTAGATAACCATCGTAATTACTAATACAATTTTTAGGTTCCCCTTTTCCAATTTAATAAATATGTATGGACCATCGTAAGAAATTTTGTGTTACTAAATGTGTGGTTTAACTATTAGTGTAGTTTGTAACACACTTATTTTCTACAATCTAATATTATTTTGATTCATATATAAATATTTTTATGTAATCCTTCATCTTCTAGGGGCTACTCAATGATACATTTTTCCTCAATTTTATATTTAATTAGTTTCATGGGTTATTAATAAAAGTGGGAGATTATGAAAGTGGTCAATAATATAAAAACCATAAATTATTTTTAGAAAAATCATGGCCCCTATGGGTTTCATGAAATGTGTCATGCTAATTATGGATCCTAATGAGCTTTATATACCCTTGACTTTTTTACTTACCCCCATTAGTGAATGGTTCCCTTAACAAGATTCTAGTATTGTTATAGATAAATTTATGAGAAATTTCTATTCTTTTAGGCATATGAATCTTAATGAAAAAATTATTTTTTATCTGAGAAGATTTTTTTCTATAAAAAATGCAATATTTTTTATATTCTTAATAATACATTAATCCCTTTTACTGATGAGCTTTGACCATTGAGTGTTGGACCATTGTAGATTGGGACATCCACATAACCATGTCAACAGTTGGGGTTTATCATGTCATTTTCCATTATTTTCTTTCTGGTAGTTTCATTACAACAATGATGTTATAGATAACTTCATTCATTCATTTCCATTGGGTTTTAGGTAATTCTAATAATAATTTTATACTCATAATTTAATGAGAATTTATCCTACTAGTGTTGCGTCTAAGATTAGGATTCCAAGTACAATGATTATCATTTTGTATCTCATGATTGTTCTCCGTATTTGGAGATGACGTCTAGTGACTCTTTATGATGAATGGTGGGATATAGGTGGTATTAGGTGTAGTAATAAAAATCTATGATTGATATAAATCCATCAGTACATATAATATTGGTGAACTTTTCAGTGCCTTTTGAAATTATAATTTTAGGGCATGTCAAATGTACAGATCCATTATATTATTCCTCTGATTTAGTGTTCTTGTATTCTATGTCTCATATATGAATTTAATATATTACAGTTTATAATATATATATATATATACACTAATATTTCATCTAGATATTTTTTTAAATTTCATATATTTGACTATTGGATGTTGATATAGTCATATTCATCCCTTAATGGATGATATTCTTACATATTACTAGTAAAAAACATGATCCTTCTAGTTGAATGATTGGAGTGGCACACTTATCTTAACATCTACCTTTATGGGTCTTCAATGGGTTATTTTGGTTTCGAAGAGTACCTTTTATACATATTTATATATGATAAGATGTTTGTTTCATATCATGTTTGAATATTAACATGAAATAAAAATCATGTAAACTTCATCGTCCACAATTCTTCATAACTATTTTACTTTATTAGTGCTACAAATTATTCTTATATAGTTTAATATAATTTTCATCAAAGATATTAATTTACTTATGGTCAAGGATTTATTCCATAACATTGATCAAAGTGATTTCAAAAAAAAACTGTCCACTATGACACACATTTTTACTCTAAAAAGTAACAAATTATATGGGGGTTGGTGGAAGATTATAGGTATCCTTCTCTATATTAACAATTATTGTTATTCTTCTCTTCCATTGATTGAAACACACCTCTACGTAACAACAAAAATGATGCAATATTGTATTTGAAGGGAGAAAATTGAGTTTTTACATAGTTCAACCAGATTATGGTACTATTTGGAGCATAAGAAGATAGATTTTTAATTCATTATAATCACTAACCTAAATAATTTTATCCTAATCAATAGAGTGGCAGCATTGACCACCTAAGATTAAAATCTCATAATGTAGGGAACCCAAAATTGTGAACCGTTTATAAGGCTCAGTAATCCACCTAAAACCACTATACCTTTCGTCACAATGAAAATATGAGATTATACTATCAATCTTGAATCAACAATATCTTTTTTAATCCACATGATGAAGTATTTATATTATCCTATTAAATTAACTAAATGTTATTTTTAAAATTATTTTTATGGAACAAAATATAAAATAAAATTAACTTTTTATCCATAGGAGACATTTATTTTTATAGATAATCAAACATATTAAATCATAAAATAATACATATGGCCAAAATTTAATTAATAATAAATTCATATACATTAAAACGGAAAAATTTTGTGCATGTGAATAATTTGATTCATGTGTTTTAAATAAATAATTATATATAACATGAAAATGATCTATTTTTTTGTTTAAGTTGTTCTGTTTGGAGAATAATTACATGTGGTAACTTAAAATATTATAAAATAAATTTGATTGATAAACATTTATTGATATAAATATCAATTATAGATTATATCCCCATGGTTTTAAAATATCTATATATGTTCCTAACAAGATAATCACTTGATGAAGAAATATGGTATTCTTATTATTGTATGAAAAATATTTTTTATATAGTTACAACTAAAACAGAAATTTATGGGGTCACACCACTAGATATTCTATCAATAATATATATATATATAATTTAATCTAAAAAATAAGAACCATTGTGACGCAATAAAAAAGATACATGATATTATAATCATTATTTCTAATTCTAAATCATTTTATTTTCTTATTTGTGAGACCGTTCTAAACAAATGTTTGTTTAATTCTATGTGAATTAGTCAAGAGTTACCATTTTCAAATTTCAATGTAAAAGTAGTAGTATTTAATTTATAATGTTTTAGTTACTTGTATAATGTGTTTTATATATATTCAGGATATATAAACAGAAAAAAAAAATTTATCATCTAGATCAATGGATTCACGGGAAATGATGATAGATTTTTTGTACATCAAATATCGGGAATGGTGCTACTAAAAACATGTTATGTTGATGGAATACAATGATATGTAGAAATAAATTCCAGTATTTTTTATAAAAATTATACCTTATATAATGAATATATTTTTAGTCACCTTGGATTTGACATTAATATCCACCTTACAAAATGTTTTAAAATTATTCATTAAATATATTATTTACTTATGTATTGGAATAATAATTCAATACAACGTGATTTTATTTTTATCATTTAGTATATTAATACTTAAATTAAATGTGTATTTATTTCAGAATTACCGCTAGTTTAATATTTTAATTTCTAATACAATGATTACCATAAGAATATTTTTATAAAAGTAGAATAGTTTGATTTCTTCTATGTTATTTGTCTTTAAAACTAATTATATTTCACAAGTACAAACAATTTTACTATGATCCAATATTGACATATTTTTCATAAATCCAATTAAAACTAATCATTAGGGTTGGAAAAAAAATTATATTTATCTCAAAATGTAATTCCCCTCCCCTCTTGTTGATGAAATTATAATTATTTCATTGGGACAATATTTTGTTGGAAATGAAATCCTAACATCATGATAAATGTAATTTCTATTTATATTATTAATAAATATATTAAAAAATTTGAACATGGTAGGTTTAAACTGAATTACATTTCATTATCATTTCCTATTAGTTGATATTTAATCCCTTACACTATTTGTGTTGCTAGTGAAAAATCTATATTTTTTTAAATAGGTTTCTAGTTAGAAATCATGTGAATTTATAACTGGAGAACATTATTTTATATTATTTTTTAGTATTACATGTGTGATCTAAAGATGCACTATATTTTCAACATTGTGTTTGACAACATTATAATGATAAAGAGATATTATAAAGTTTAATGAAAGGAAATTATTTTTTTATATAGAAGAATAATTAATATTCATTATCCTATTGAGTACATATTACACTATTTTATTCTATGATAATGAATATTTATAGTTATATTCATTTCAAATGATAAATAAAATAAGGGTAAATTTTGATGAAAATATTTTTGGATGCCCCATGGTTTTAGAACCTCTCAATGGTATGAAGAATTAATATTTTCAAGACATTGATTTTCAACATTTTGAAACTATATTTAAATTCTTAAATCATTGTGGACTATCAAAAATAATTGTTAATATATGGGTGAAACAATATTTGAATATACAACAAATTATAAATATTATTGTTATAATAACTAAGGGAGGGGAGTCATAGATGAAAAATAAAATAATATTACCACTTGACTAAATAATATCTGGATGAATTAAATTTAACAGTAATTCTATATTAATGTAAAATAAAAATAGACAATTATAATATTAAAAGAAAAAATGAAGTAGTGTTTTCCCCTAATACATATAATGTTATATAGAATACAATAAATGTATGTATCATTGTTACTAAGTTTAATTTTTTAAAGTGGAAATATAATTATTCAAATATATGAATATTATATGTCAATGGTAATCAATTATATGATATTTATGGAGATTGAATTAAATTTTTAGTAATATAAATTTCCAAAATACTCATCCAAATGACGCAAAACAATGATACGACTGGAATGAATCATTATATGTGATATTCTTTTATTATAATAAGTCTAAAAACATTATAGTAGACTGTATTAAGTTGATGTCGAATGATTTCACATCAATAATATATTTTATAATAAAACGAATGAATATATTAAATTATATTTAAACATGGAACGTGTGTGAAGATGAAACATATTCTTATCGTTCATTTTTATATTGTCAGACTAAATGTAGAAAATAGTTAGATTTTATTCAATCATTACAAATAATGAAAAAATATACATGGTAATGGAAAACATTAAAAAATTTAAAAATCATTATTTATTATTTGGAGTCTAAAATAATTATTAATAAAAGTGTAATAATTCATTAGATGTTGAAAAGATAATCCAATAAATGATAAAAATATAAATTCAATGGAATCTAAGGAATATTTAGATTTTACTTTTAAAATGGAAATATATGTTACTTTTATAAATAAAAAATTTACATCTTGAATATTTAATATCATATTCATTAATTAGAGATTATAAGATCATAAAAATTAATTTAAAAAATATCATTGTAAATTTAAAATTATTAAAATTATTTAGAATAAAAAACTTAATTCAACTATGATTTTTTCTCATCAAAAAAATAATAATTCAGATTTAGAATATTGGGATATTATAATCACACGTATAAACAATATTAGTGGTGTAACAAAATTTTCTTTCAGTTATAAAAATTATAAATAATTTTTTAAAAAAATTTATAAACAAATAAAATCTTCTAGAACATATAATCTAGTTAGTATTACCTCAAATATTTTAGATTCGTAATAAAATTAAATTTTACCTAAAATATCTTCCATTTGAATTGAATTTCCAATGAAACATCAATGGAATAAATAATGATCAATAAATAAGGTAAGATGTTTATTTAATCATAAAGATATAATGTAAATAGATCATATAGTGATATAATATTTAATAGTTAAAAATATGAAGGTTCCTGATTTTTTTTATTATGTTACTATACCCACGAAGCTTGGGGTACCAAAAAAATTATTCAATATATTTCAGTAAAAGAGTCATGCTACCAAAAATTGAAATAAAATTGTTTATTAAAGCTTGGTTTTCATGACACATTACAAGAGAAACCAATTAATTTTTTAATTTAAAAATTTTAATGAGAGAATGATTCATATTTGGGGACAATACTCTAGGGGAAATCGTTATTATTAGTAATTTTCCATTTCCTACAAACACAATAATTTGCAATATTTTATAATTATTATGTATTACCTGGAAAATTATAATTATATTTCAACTATATAATGAAAGATATATTGTGAACATCCATTAAATTAAAATTATTATTCAATGTTATATTGAATGTTTTTTCTATCTACTTATATAATAATGAATCTAATTTTTTTGACATTGAATAAAAAAGGAAATGGAATTTTCATTGCATGTGTAAAAATTGAGAACTATCTTGGTTTGGGAATAGTATATCCAGATACAATATCATTAACAATTTATCCCAACATTTGAGTAATGGAAATTCTTGCGATCTATGAAAATATAAGATTAACTTTTTTGGGATATTGTGATCCTCAACAATTTTTTTAGCATCATAATCCTAATATTATAACTATATGGGATGACTCAACATCCAATAATTTATTATTAGTGCACATAGTTTTTTAAATTCCATCATTAACTGGATATATTTGGGAATATAACTATGTTTATTTCATGGTTAACAATTATAATATATTTATTTTTGTTTTTTTTCATAAGCATATATGATTATCTTAAAATTTTTAATATGTTTTATCAATTTTTAAAAAATTAAAGATACCTTTGAATGAAAAAATTTTATAGTGATCATAGTTTCTAGGTAGTAAATTTTAATTTTCTACCTTTTTTCATTAAAGTGTTATCAATAAATAAATTTCTATACTAAATAAACCATAAGAAATAGTTTTTTTCAATGAAACAAATCATTGTAAATATTAAAAAAATGAAGAGAGTATTATTTTGATAGATTTTTTTGGAGATGTTTGTATGAACTTATTTAAATAATATTAATTGAGTTTTACTTGGGACATCTCTAAGTAAATTTTGTATTTATAGTTTATTACATTGAGAAAAAAATAGATTCATAAATTTGATTATCTTGTTGATATGTATAAAATGGGAATATAAAATATCAATTAAATAATTTTTAATAATTATTGGGAAATGGAAAATTTATTGATTATTCAATAAAAATTATAGAATATAGTATTTTTGAAAAAATTAAAATGTTTTTGAAGAAACTACTACTGAAATTTCAGGTGAATTGGGTCCTTTTAAATTTACTAATATGATGAACATTGATACTTCATATGATGTTCAATATAAATCAAAATAATATTCCAGAAGTTTATATGAAACTAACATTACTAAATACTCAATAATTCTGAAAAATATATTTTTAATATTTGGAATTATATTTGATTAAAATTTAAAAAAATATTACTTCAAACTAAATTATTATTATACATAAAAAACATATACTTATAAGGTTCTACCTAACTAATAATATTGTTACTTTTTTATGTTAACTACATAAAACTACAGTATCAGTATGAAATAAATGTGACATTCATGCATACATATCAAAATATAATCCTATACTATAATATGATACAAAAGTTGGAGAATGTTTGATAGCAGATACAAAATAAAATATTAATCAATTTGAAATAAGTGATCATTATAACACATTAGAACAACCTAATGAATCACTAAAAAAAATTTAAAATTAATTTTTTTTCGAATCATGAATGTTTAAAATTGATCTCTAGAAGTATATGGTAAGACATAATTAAAAATATTATTATCAATAGGATAGAATAGATTTTATTGGTTGTTATCATTAGTTGATAATTTAGATTCCACCATAGTTTAAATGCCTTTTCAAGGAAAAATAAACTTTTCATTTATTCAAATACATGTTTAATGTTCTATTAATAATAATTAAAATAAAAGCTATGTTTAAATTAAACAACATAAATGGTTGGATATTATAAATTTCTAGTAAATGTACTTATATATATAAAAAACCACAATAAGAATGTAAACATATCTTATGGGAATGGAATTATATAAGTTATGTATCCTTAATTATATATTTTTTATGAAATTATTATCATATAAAATTTTAAATATTTTTTTCAAACATTCCACCATAGTTCATATAAATATAAATGATACAGTTTTTGTTTAATCTCAAAATCATTTTCATGATAGTTTTTATAAATATATGAAAAATGAGTTTGAAATGAAAATTATAGAATATGTCAGAATTGTTTTTTGGTTTTTTAATTCTTTAATAACCTTAAGAAAATACATTAACGTAAAATTATTAAAGAAAATATTTTCTCAAATATTTTTATTTTGATAATACTTTGAGTACCATTACAACTATATCAACTTCTATTAATGTAGATCCTTAATAATCTAAAAACATGGTAATTAAAAAAAATTGATAACTATGTTTAGTAGTGTATATTTTCATATAAATATTAATCCAGATATTATGATTTTAAACAAATTATGAATGTTATTTTATGTTCTCCTAAACTAAACACATTTTTTAGCAGTGAGAAAAATTTTCAAATGCTTTATAGTTGGTTTATAACATTTATTATACTGTTCTTTAAGAAATGATTATTATAAAGTCTAAAGATAAGTAGATATACTCTGTTTCATAACTTTTGTTAAAAAGTTCATCTCCCAAAAATATAAATTAGAAATTTGAATCTTACTTTTTAGAGTTATTATAAACATGTAAAATCGAAAACATATTTTACAAAATGTTGAATATTTATCAATAATTTTATAATTAATGATCCCCTTTAGGATTATCAGAAATAATATATATCATTATAATATTGGGAGAGGAAACATAAGAGTGTGATATAACTAGAAACCGTATATGGAAAAATTATAAACATTTCATAATGTGTTAGATCATTATAATTTGAGGGAAAAAATTATAGTTAAATTTCTCATTACAAAGAATAAGTGACAATGAGTGTGGTTCATAAATCACGATGTAAATATATTAACATCAAATTAATAAAAATTTACCACGACATAGGTGAGTTTGATAAGAATGGAATCATGAGATTTTTAAATGATATCATAAGATCATGAAATATAAATTAGTTGAAAATAACATACAATATGTCATCATCTGAAAAATTTGGGTCTCGTTATAATGACTACCATAGTGCATAGATTACTAAGGAGGATTCGGTTCACTCTTAGTTTCCATAGGAACCATTTATATAGTTTCATTTTACTGTGGGTTTATTCCCAATTATATTTTAATTACCTTATTAGATGTAATTCATTATCAATGTACTATTATGTTATAAAATTCCAGGCCCAGACAACACTTATCATATTGTCCATATGTAAATATCCCCCAAAAATTACATGCTAAATATACCATCCTTTTATTTTATTATTTACATTAAAATTAGTTTACATTTATATGTAGATCATGTTATATGGAAAAAAAATTTATCTGATGTTACACACAAAAATGTATTTCTTCGATAGCTTTCACGACACAAAAAATCGAACATCAGTGAACATGAAATAATATTTTATTAAATATGACTATTAAATCATATTCCTTAAATATGTGGGTTTGAATAGTATTTTCTACTTTATTAAATATAAATATAATAACAATACTAAATATATATTTAGTAACAAACACTTAGTAAATAATCAATCAATTTGTATTAATATAATTATTATTGACAAAATTTCATTCTCTTATAAAGGTTATTAATAGTTTATATGAGAATATATTATAATTTATTTATAGTGATTTTATAAAATTTACTATATAAAATTTCTGCAACACCCCACGATTTAAAATATATTTATTTTTAATTTTAATCTCTTCGTTACTATAGATTACAAACAACACCCACAATAACAAAATAATGAAATATTTTTATAATCAAGATAATAAATTAGTGGCATTGAATAATACTAAAAATATATAAAATTTATATATAATATGGTCAACATGATTTTTAACTTTTATTATTTGTGTTTTCGATGCAATATATAAAAAATAAATCCACTTTAACAAATTTTAAATACTATTTTTGTAAAGAATTTTTTGTCTCCTTTTGATGGAGTATATGTTATAAAACAACATTTAGAAAATTTTATTAATTGTAATTAAAATATTTTACATATTATTCAAATTAGGAATGTCAAATTTTATTTTGGTTTAATTTTATGGATTTTACAAATAAGATTCATTTTTTGTTGAATAATGAAAAATACAAGATTTTAATTGAAAGAAACATTTTTACATAAAAAATTTATGTAATTTTATTTTAGTAATGATTAGTTTTAAAGTATAATTTTATCAATTTTATAATATATAATTCAATTTCGTATATTATATTCAATTTAACATTTAATATGGATATAAAAACATTTCTATATTTTGAACCTTTGGACTTTCAAAACTAGTCTTCTTATACAATCTATAGAATTAATTAGTAATTAAGTTTATCAATTTCTGATTTTTTAAGTTTGAAAATTAGATTCCATATTTATAATAGTATTGTCCAAATTTAGTAAGTATAATCCTTTTATTTATGGAAAATATGAATAGTAACTTTAGTATTTTTTTACACAATCAAGTGTATATCAAGTAATTAAAGATCAATAAAATATTATAAATATTATAAAATTATCCAAACAATCAGCTTAATTTTACTAGATGAGTTATTAACAACAAGTAGTTTCCTTGGGAATATTTTATGAGCTTGTGGAGAGAAATTGATGACTTTACACCTTTTATAGTATTATATTTTAAAGAAAATAAAATATGTCCAACTCATTGTTCTAATTAGTACTGAATTTTTAATATATGGTTATTTGAAAGAAATCATAAAATTAAAAATTTAGTTTGAAAGTTAATTTTTTTATTCCATAGGAATATTTATTTTTAATTTTGAGTGAATATGTATTTAAATTAATGTCTTTCACAATGTTTATGTAGTAATTTTTTAATTAATACACATATTAAATAAATGATAATGAAAATATTAAAAAAATTTATTTAAATAATGTATTAAAATAATTTAATAGAAAATTTGGGTATATTTTATGTAATTTTTTGAAGATATATTATTGTTACAATAATTTTAAAAAGTCAAGTAATTAATTGTGTCAAAGATGATATTAATGATATTTTTAATTAAATAATATTTCACTAAATTATATAAATTAATACAAACATAAAAATAATACAAATAATTATGATATAGTTTAATATTCCATCCTTGACTCATTTATGGTTCATTTGGAATTTTAATGTAACATTACTAACCTTCGATGCGTAAAAATACAGGTTGTCACAATAAGTGTTAATGGGTTTAAATAAAAGGAAATTACTAAACGATAATGGTAATAATGAGACCTAAACATTTCAAAAAATAATTAGAGTAGAGTATTGTGACCCATAAACACATTATATTCAAAATAAATCACTTTTATCCAGTTGAAATTGAAAATTAATTTATATTAATATATTATTTTGAAGATTCCAAAATTTCCACTCCCCTCAATTATAAAAGTGAACATCCTCCATCACCTCTTAAAAACACCCTGATTTATCTTTCATAACTGAAACTAGCCAATTTATACATGAAACATCATTATCCATGAAATCGTGGTCCGGTTCAACCAAAAATACCAACTATATATTAGTAAAGTATAAATCATAATGAAATTTTACAAAGAAGAGGTAATCATTTTTACCAACTCATCCAAGTTCAATTCTTCTTCAACCTCTACTTCATGTGTTGTATATATGATAATGTAATAAATAAATTATCAACTATATTCATAAATGTTATCATGATAATGGAAAAACCATAAACTACTATTTATCCATCCAATGAAAAATGAAAACATCACATGTGTGTATGTACAACATACTACCTCTGTACTATGGTGTAATATATTTTTCATGACCACTTTACTTGGATGAGTATAATTATTGAATTAATGGATATGTATGATAATAATTTTATTATATTTAATATGGTGAATTTAATATAACTTCTCTTTCATTTGCATTTCAACATTAATGGTTTGATACCGTTGCTCATGTATACATAAGACTTAAAAACTCCTCGATGCGGAGTCATTCATTATCCATTCTAAACTTTCCTGAATTATTATAGAAATGTATATAATTATTAAATATGATATGTATAAAATTAATATAATTATTTATAATTTATATACATATCCTATGAAAAATATTCGAATAATTCATGACAAAACATGCATCGAAAAATGATGTTGGTAATATATAAAAGAAGGGTAATAATGTAACATTATTAATAAATGGTTTATAGATTAATATTACAAGATCATAAATATGAATAGGGTTCTGATATTAGTTAAATAAATTTTTATAAATATTATATTATATATCAATGAACATTCGACTAATGGAAGCTTAAGTTAGGAACATCATCTCAATCACCTTTCATTGTGGTATATATTCAGTTTAGACACACACATTCTATTATGATTTTTTTATAAAACCGATTTGAATTATCATGTCATTAACTAATTTGTTATCTTGTTTTTTTCTTTTATGTTAAATATAATTATTCATTGGGGCTTATGACTTACCAATTCAAAATGATAGGGGGAACCTTGAATGTTTAATGATTTAATTATCATGTCATTTTCTCCATACAAATATTCTCGATATAATTTCACATATTTATTTATATTTATTTAAAATGATTATAATAGAATTTATATTTATATTTTATACTTCATAAAATGGTGTTCAAATTAATACTTATATTAGTTTTTTATGGAATGATTATATAGACAATAAAAAAAATATTCTATTTTTTAATGAACATGCCATCAATGAATTTTCCTTGTAGCGATTATTATTTACTTTCTATATTCATTTTAAAGGATAAATTTTTTATTAAATGAAAACTAATTTCCCTATTTTTGGATTATTTCATATTATATATAGTTATTTTTATATTAAAATTGAAATTTTTGTACGAAATTATTTTTTATATTGTATTAAAAAGAGATTCTCTTTAACAAATTTTCAAAGATATTATTAAAGAATTATAATATATTTGCAAAACCATTGTTTAATAATATTCCTCATTGAGGAATATAGCTTAATATATCATATGCTAGACTTTGTTTTATGGTCTAATATTAGTTTGACCGTGGATGTGAAATTTTGATTCCTATCATAATATGTTGATATAATTTTGAGATTTCATATGCAATTTTTAATAAAAATATTTTTGTTTGTTATATTTCAAAAAATTCATCTGAAAAATATTTTATAATTAATGTTTAATGATTTAGGCCTTCTATAGCCCATAAATTCTTCTATGCAATTCACAAGACCATCCATGGTGGGATTTTGCTTATCCCTTAGCCATTTAATTTCGTATGTCTTCACCAAGGCCTTGAAAATATGTTTCAGATGTCAAACATTACTTATTTCATAATTATGTTATTATTTATTGATATTTTATATGATTATATGTCTATTTTAATATCTATTTTTTATTTTTCCTATCTCAAGTGATCATTTACTATGAATTTGTTCTGTTATTTACCATTCCATATTTTTTATGTCATATTTACTCATAGCATCTTCTATATGCTCACTTGTACTAAGAATTTGAGATTCCACTTTCATATGTCACATTTATCTACAGAATTAAAAGAAGTATATTATGACTAATATGTAGGGTTACACAAAGGTGAAATATTAAAATACTAATTGAAATTATTCATGTATCTTATTTTTTGAAATTTAATGTGAATTTCTATATAAATCATGTTTACCAATACTATGAAACCATTACATTATTTGGAGTGTGATTTTCATGTATATTATGAAAATGTAATAAATTAAGGAACAAAATCCGAGATATTGGGGTCATAGACACTATTTTTTATTTTAGGTCGATGTTTATTACAAACCATGGGAACTAGATATGGAACTGCATTGATTAAGGAACACAACCTTAGGACTAACAAATAATTATAATTCTATGTATATGATATCATAATATATATTTATTAACACCAGGGATAACCTAAATTAAATATATGGACTCATATATTGAGAAGATGATGTCATGATTTAAACATCTTATAAATGATTATCAATAAAAATAACATTGTGAGACGGGTTTCTCAGATTTTTCCTAGGGTTTTGGCCAATGGAAAAAATTAGAAAGGTTATTCAAGTAATGATTATACTACTAATGACGGGGAGACTACAAGTAAAATATTAAGGGAAGGAGGTATTAATGAATATGATTAAAAATCGTTGAAAATTTATTAATAGTGAGTTAAAATGATTAATGATCTTTGGTATTGAGATTAAATAAATTTTCAATCAATGGTTCCCTAGTTTAAATAATCAAGACATATATAATCATTTTATTACAATACTACTTGTTTATGGGTTTGGAATAATGAACATTTCCATTGAATTTTTTATTATAAAAAAGTTTTCAATAAATATTTCATATCTGTAAATAAGAGTAACATTATGTTATTGGTAGAATATAATGTTAATATTATTTTACAAATTTAGTGACCTTCATTATAAATTTATGAAATTTGGATTCATAAAAAATATTATGAATTGTAATTAAGGTAACTACTTATGGAATTAATTTAGTTGAACTTTAGATACTATTTATACTATTAATCCATGATTTACTGTATTGTCTAAAATTTTCTAGCAATTTTTTCATAATTATTTGTAGGGTGAATGAATACATTTATGACCTTATGATTCTGTATAAAAACTTCATATTGATATGCATCTCCTGGTGAAATAAATGATGTCGACATAAATTGGGGCAAAACCAGAGGATGAAATTATTCATATAAAATGAATTCAAATAATATAAGTGTATTATCTTGAGTTATCTCTCTAAATGGTAATATATTCCCTCAAATTTTTTGAAATGAGCTTCAAACAAAAAAACATCATATTACAATTATATATTCTAAATCCTATTGTCTTAAAAATAATGAGGAATTTGTTTATTTGACTCCATTAGCTGTTCGTTGATCACATGAATTCTTATGATGATTTTCATCTATAATTATCAATAATGGTTTTTTCTGTATGATCAATTTCAACAAATATAATCCTATTTGATATCGAAGTTTTTTGGTGACCTTCTCATTTACCTTTTCCTCTTACTGAGAGGATATTTTATTAATCATTTTTATGTGGGTTTCCCAGAAAGAAATTTACATGTCTCAACAATTGATTTTAAAAGTTTAATATAAAATTTAGAGGGTGAAATTTATTAAGGATGGAAGAATTTGACACCCCTAGATTTTTCAATATATCTCATTTTAAATTTATTTTCATAGATAACATAGTTTTCTCACCAAACAGAGCTTTAACAAAACAATGGAATATTATTATAATTTAGAAAATAAATTGGAGTCACTGAATAATATTAAAAAAATATAATACTTATATATTATATTATCAATATAATTTGTAACATCTGACTTCAATGTTTTCAATACATGATATGAAAATAAATCAACTTTTATGAAAACAATCGTTATTTTTATTAAGAGAGTTTTATGGACTTTTTATTGAAAACTTGTTTTAAAATGACATATTAAAATTTTTTCTAATTATATTTAAAAAATGAACATATTATTTTAAATTCAAATATCAAAATTTAATTTTTTTTTTGTATTATTATTATAAGTATAATGTTGTGGTGAGTAGTTAAAAATACTTGATTTTAACTATAAAAAGATATTTCATCATAATAATTTATAGTGTGAAATCATAATACTGATTGGTATTGAATAATAATTTGATCAATTTTATATAATTTAATCCAAATTAGTTTATTTTAATAAATTTAAAATTTAATATGGATATAAAAACCGTTCAATTCATTTACACATTTTCACATCAAAAAATCATTTTTCCATTATATATATGGGATTAACATTAAATAAATTTTTTCCAATTATATGTTTTCAATTTTAAAAAACGGATTCAATATTTTTAATCATTTGTTCCAAATTAATAAATAAATCCATTTTATTTTTATACAACATGAATTATAACTTTAGTACTTTTTTAAAATTAAAACAATTAATGGTATATTAGGTAATTGAGGAAACATATAATATTATAAATATTATAAAATTATCGTTTACTAGTTATAATTTAATTGGATTAGTTATTTTAGACCAAACTCGTCATTTGGATGATTTTGTGATGTATTAGAGACAACAAATGACATTAATCCTTTTATAGTGTTTTCATTTATGTAAAGTTTAATATGTCATAATAAAGTTTTTAATAGGTTTTATATTCGTAAAATTTGTTTATTCAAAATATATATTTGACAATAAATAATATTTTGAAATATAAAATTTTAATCTACTTCCTTATAATGTATTTTTAATTTTTAGGAAATACATAAATAAATAAAATTATTTCACAATGGTGATGCAATAATTGTTTAATTAATGGACTTATTAAATAAATTATATTGTGAATATACAAAAATATAATTTTATATAATTAATATAATACGTGAATTTTACATATTATTTTAAATTATGGGAGATATGTTAATATATTTGGTTTTTAGATATCTCATTTCTATGAGTTATTTAAAAAGTAATGTAATGAATACTGTCCAAATTTACATTAATGACAATTTAAAATGAATTATATGTTTATTACCGTTATATAAAATTTATAAAAATATAATATGTGGATAGTTGATTATAATAAATTGTAAATTAACATCCTTGACTGAGTTATGATTATTTTGGGGTTTTATACTAAATATATTATCCTTCATAGAGTAAAAACTGATGTTGTCATAGTAAGAGTCAAAAGGTTTAAATATGGATTGAAACTAAAATATAAGGGTAATAATGAGAGATTGACATTTATAAAAATAACTGAATTAGAATCTTTAATCACATTGCTATATTAACATATAAATAACACACTTATGATCCATTTGTAAATGAAAATTAATTTAGATTTATTTAATATTTTTTTAGTTTCCAAAATTTCCTCTAACATCAATTATAAAAGAAAATATTCTTCTTAAATTATTTAAAACACCATTAGCCTTATAACACTACAAAAACCCAACACATTTCTCCTAAAAACATAATTTAACATGATCTATAGGTATTTATCTTCTAATAAGGTCCAACCTATATACCTTAATCATAGATTTAATAGAATTCTAGTGAAGAAGATGTAATCATTTTTACTAAATCATCACAGTTCATATCTTCTTATAATAACTCATAATGTGTTGTTTCCATGCTAAATTAATAAATACAACATCAATATATATGTTTTTATTTTATTATTATTATGGTACAACCATATTCAACATTTTATCTATCCAATGAAAAATGGATACATCACTTGTGCATGTGTACGACATATAGTCTCCACAATGTGGTGTAATATGTTATTCATCACCACTTTTCATGGATGGGTATAATGACAAAAATAATGCATTTATATTATAATTATTACATAATATGTATTTTATAATGATTAATATATCATCCACTTACATACCCATTCTCCACTAAGGGAATGATTCAATTACTCGTTTGACCGGATGTCCTACCATCCATATGAAACAATGTTATTCATTTTCCATTTTTACAACTAATAAATGATTATGAAATATTACTTTATGAATATATATTATATCTACATAACTAATATTAATTTATAAATTTTGGATCTATACCCATTGATAAATAACTAATACAATTGAGGAAAAACATGCAAAGCAATATGAAGTAGTTAACACCAGAAACAAGGTTAATTATGAAATATTATCTTCCAACGGGAGATAGAATAATATATAGAGATAAGATATGGTATAAGAAATATGACTGTAATTCTTATAAAATCTATTAAATTTATAAAACTATTATAAAGAATATTAGCTCATATTCTACTAAGGTAATCACAAGCTATGGAATTTCATCTAAATATCCATACATTGAGGTACAAGATGATATTGTTCACGGTCATGACCTATCCCCCAGGGTCCGTTTTGTGAATACCCCAAGCATGACTTCCATAGTCCAGGGTCTACGACTAGCACCAAAGGGGTAAATCCCTAAAATAGGGAATTAATTGTGTTTATATCCTGGAAGTGAACATAACAGAGTACATGCTGGAAGCAAAATGTAACACCCCGAGATTTTATGAAAAATATTCTTTTTAATTTTATTTTTGTCTTGTGTTGTATGCTACACCAAAAGGATATTTCACAACACACATCCTTGACTAGGCTTGAATTACATGCAATCGAGACCTTCCACGATGGTGTGTGTCGTACGCAATACCGAGTTTCGCTAAACAACGATATGTTATATAAACTAGCCGTTATGAATAGTAATACCCAATTTTTGAAATTTTATAAATTTTATTTTTCAAAATGGACTTCATTTTTGGATTCGGAATATCGAAATTAGCCTAGGGTGAAATTTTGGTATTTTTCTGAAAACATTCAATTTTTTATGAATAGTGAAAACACTAGGTTACTATTTAAAACCGACTTTTTATTTAAATAATTATTTAATTTATTTAAATTTATTTTAGGTCAAAATTGATACATAATACCAAAATAAGTCCAATTTAATTCATTGGAGTCATTTTATAATAATTTTAGATATATAAAAATTTTATTGAACTTTTCACCCTCTTTTACCCACCTCATAGGAGAATTTACAAATTCACGTAAAACACAATTTTACCACTTCTCTGAGTGGAATTTTGAAAATCCAAGAGACACAGTTAATATCAAGGACTAAAATGTAGTTCAACAAGCTGAAAATAATTTTTGGGGAATAATACCTTTTTAATTTGTTTTACCACGGTTAAAAGTAAATATGGTAATTAAGGGTAAAAATGAAATTATTATTACCCTAACACATGTCATAATTCTATTGTATAAGTGTAAATCGACCAAAAACAACCTTAGGAATAATATATGACCATTTTGGCCCACTTGGATAAGATTAGGACATTTATTATTAATTTATTTAAAGGGTTAAAATAGATATAATCAATGTTTAATAAATAAATAATTTTTAATATAGGGTTATACATAAGATAAATTCGACTATAAATATTAATTATAAAGCTAAAATGATTTCATATATAATGGTATTTTATTTATAATTTTTTAGACATTAAATAATTTAATTTATTTATGACACAATAATGATCTTATTAATGAAATATTGACATAATTGATGTTATAAATACCCAAATAAATGTAATTTGATACTTTTTATGAATTCCACTAATTTTTTAGGTTAATATGACATGTTAGTATTGATTTAGTTAACTCTTTGTGAACTAATAATTCTTTTATGATTTTCACAAAAATCAATTACCAAATAGTGTCAAAATTGACATAAAGTAGTTTTTAAAACAAATATTATATTAATAATGGTTATTTTATGCCTAAAAATATAAGGTTCGGCCAAATGACTTAGATAAGGTTATATATATTAATAATAAACAAATTGGGGTTCGTTTGGCTTGTTATAGTAATCTTATTAACCTTATAGTGTAAGAAATCAAGAAGACACGGTAAAAGAAAAATTATTTAACTTAAAGTTAAATCTAAATAATAAGTTTAAAATAGAAACCTAAAATTGTCTAAATTATATTTTATGAAAGGATTTAGACCCATCCCTACCTTAGCTTCTAAATAAATCAATTTGGAGCTATTATAAACCGAATATGACTTTATAATAAAATAATATTTTTAGTTTTTCCAAAGGTGCCCCTCTCCTCCCTTATAAAAGGGAACCTCCTCCCTCTCTTCCTCACACCACTTTGAGCCTTCAAGCTTGGACAAAACCTACTAAATTCTCTTCTCCATTTCCATAGAAACATCCTAGAGGTCCCGGTCTTCTTCAATGACCAATTTTACTGCCTTAAGAGGAGGTCTCAAAGAGGCGCTTCAAAGAAGAGGTAATGTCCGTTACCGATTCTATCAACATTATTTATTATTCCACTTATGCTTCTTTAGTTTTTTCATTATGAAGTAATAACATTAGTATCACTAATATAATTATATTTTATTATAATTATTAAACAACCCTATTTCACCATCTATCCATCCTACGGAAAATGAAATCACCGCGCGTGCGTACGTACGGAATACCATCTCCATGCCGTGGTGTAATCTATTTTCCACCACCACCATACTTGGATGGGTATAATGATGTAAATAATTTATATATATGATTATTTTTAAGTGATATTGACTCTAAAATAGTATACATACACTCCAATACAATTCCACGGTCATGGGAATGGTATCATCGCTCGTGCGTACGTACGAACTACCGTCTCCACGACGCTATGAGATTCATTGTCCATGTTAACCATTAATGAATGATTATAAAGTATATATAATATGTAATAATGAAATATATGAAATAATGATGATACTGGATTTATGTATATATATGTATTTCATCTACTAAATTATATTCAATTCAATAAGGAAATGAAAACAGCATTCATGCGTACGTACGGCCTACGGTATCCATGAACGGTGTATTTCATTCCATCAATCATATATATATGTGATGCTGAATTTATATTACATATAAATCATGTTTTATATTCTGGAATTAAGTAAATAAGGATATAAGTAATAATATCAAGAACAAAAAGTCTAAACATGTACGATAAATAAAACTATTTTACCCAAAACGCTTCTTTAACATGGAACTTACAAAGGAACGGGTAATATAAAGTCATAAGTGTACCATATATGATATAATAACAATGAATATAATTCTGTAATAAGTCAATTACATTATTTAAATCAATATAAAGGAGGTTTGGATCTATACAAATCATATCAGACCTAAGCTAAGGGGTATTTATTCCAATATCATTCTTATCCGATATTGTTTACTCGTAAGTATTTATTTGGGGTTATGTTTATTATCCTTATCCATATGCTATCAAAATGTTTTCATAAAATGTTTACATTCCTTCCATGTATGCTTAAGACATTTTTACCCTTTTCTTACTTTTACCACATCTTATGGAAGGAATCTTTTTTTTGTTTACCATACGAGGTACTTTTTGACTTTTCCGACAAAAGTACGAGGAGAATGTTATTTTTAACTTATACGGTGTGAACAGATTTTGACGGTTTCATAATGCCTCATTTTCATGAATCTTCCAATACAATATTGAATTAGTATTTTCAAAAAAACCCTTTTCTTTTAAAATTTCAAGGCTTTTGTGAAAAGAAAATGATTTTTAAGAAGAAAGGATATTTTCCTCAAAAATTCATTTCATGTGTTTTATCGAAATCATTTTCCATATAAGATGACATTATTTCATATCTGTATGTTTCAAGTATAATCTCTCTATGATTTACATGGTTTTATTTCTCTTATTATTAAATTATATCCAATTGTTTTATATGGATTATGTTATGATGGGATGATGTTTATGAAACCCATTTTATTCTTTGCGTTATGGTGAATGTATTAAATTTATTTTGTGGCACAATTAAGAATGATTTAACTACGAGATGGGTGGGACCTATATCTCACTCCAATGCATTGGGTAAAGATTTATATCTCATAAGATAGACATGTATGGAATGGTATATTAATCTGGTTTAGTGTTACAGGACTGAAACCAGGAGGGAACTTGATTCAGAAAGGGACTTTGTCCACTAAGATGGTCTTGGAAGCAATTCCTTGGCTACTATAGAAATCATTACATGTGTTTAATGGAAGCCACAATTACATGTTTTATTCCCATTGTATTTTATCATGATTGATTTTTCCTTATGATATATGCCTTACGTACTTCCATGATTCATGTCATTGCTCATGATTTTGATGTTTAGATTTTATGTTCATGTTTTTGAATTCAAATGTTTATGGACTGTTTTATGATCTCTATATTTACCCTTACTGGGAATTTGATCTCACCCCTTTTATGTTTTCTTTTCCCCATGATATAAAGAAAGGTTTTATTTAAAAAATGGGGAAGATATGTATGGGAGATGTTGAAGGTCTTTCACCATGATTAGAAGATTATATTACGAGTTTCCAAAGACACAAAAATATTACGGTCCTTGTATGTCTGTTTTTGTTATGTACAAAGTATTCCACAAAATTAATGTAATTTCCATGTACATCAAGCTTCGGGTATCTACAGTTGGTATCATAGGAAAGGCTTTGTCAACCTTTGGAAACTAGGATGCGAGAACTTTAGTGAGATCTCTAGAGATATTTCTAAGGTATATCTAGGGATGTACCTAAGGTTAAGTATAAGTATATTTTATAGTCATAGAAATACAGTAACGATATTACAATTAAACCTAATATGATAGATATTGAAGGTAATCCCCCTTTATTATGTTGTTTTACCTAGTATGATTTTTGCCTCTCACACTATTATTTTTGGGTTTTAGACAATGGATAGAACCCGAAGGAACCGTGTTGATCAATGTCATGGACTATGCAATGATTGTCCTGCTGAACAAACAAATGTTATGGGAGATAGAGTGAAAAATATTATTTCTATACTTACACAAGATATGAATCATTCTGGACTTCCAAATGAGCAGAGAAGGGAACAATATTCTATTGAGTCCTTCATGAGGAAACATCCACCTTCTTTCAGTGGGTCTTCTAATCCCCTTGTTGCTGAACAATGTATTAGTACCACTGAAAAGATATTTCCAATTCTTAAATGTTCTCAACATGATAAATTCATCTTATCATTATATCCTTCGGAAGGTGAAGATGATCAATGGTGGAGACTTATCAAGAATACGAGGCCAAGAGATGAAATTCATTCCATGGAATGGGATGAGTTCAAGAACTTATTTTTCAATAAGTACTTCCCTCGTATTCTTCGAACAAATTTAGAGAATGATTTTCTTGATCTAAAGAAAAAGGATGATGAATCTGTTGGTATATTCATAGCGAATTTTACAATTCTTGCAAGGTATGCATCTGGCTTTATCATCCAACCTAAAAGTAAATTTGATCGATTCTTCAGTGGATTAAAATGAAATCTTCAATGGGCATTAGCTATAAGAGACATCAGTAGCTATAAATAAATTGTGCGTTGTGTTATGCAGGTAGAAATGGAATTTGGTGTTACATATCTATTTCGTGGTTTTGACAAGAAACGAAAGATGGAGTTCAAGGAGAAATCGCAGAATAATGTTGAAAAGAAGATGAATGTTTTCTTATACTCAAAGTGTGGAAAGAAGCATGGTGTAGATTTTCTTAAAGGGACTAGAAAATGTTTAATGTTTGGAAAAGAAGGTCATAGAGTAGCTGAGTGTCGAAGTAATGGAAAAAGGGTTTCTAATTATGTGAATAAGGAAAAGACTTCAGAGAACGTACCGCCAACACTTCAATGCTTCAAGTGCAATAAAATGGGGCATTATGTTAATCAATGCCCTAATCCAAGTGTTAATGATGATCGACATGAGAAACCACTTAAGGAAAAGGAAAAAGTGAAGTCACATGTGATCACTATTGTTGATGTTGAATATGAAAACGATGTGGTGGAATGATTTAGTGTTTATGTAATGGGATTCCAAAATAATGTTCCATATAGTATCATGGAATATTGAAATATTTATGTATTGGACTATTGTGGTTTTCAATAATTTTATGGTACCAGTAACCATGGAAAGTGATTGAGATATTTTTGGAAAGATGATGATATGCACATAATGTAGGGATAAGGAGAAAATGAAATGCTTGACAGTATTCATGAGCTCATGACTGATATAAAGAAATAGTTATATCATGGTTTGAGTATACAGAATTATGAGATTATGGTATATAGAATGTGATAAAATTTAACAACATTCATGTTTCAATATGGTTCAATGGGTATTCATTCTTCAAGAGAATACACAATTAAGGTATTCCAATGTTTTTAATTTGACCAACAAGATATATATTATGATATATGGGGGATAAATGGTGGAATTCACATGATCATTTTCCTGATACTATGATCTTGGACCAATGTATTTTAGATAAACCTAAATATTGGAATGGATTATTTTTAACACAAGTTAGTATTGTTTAAGGATATAACTTTTTTCTATAATATTGATGGGATGTTATAGTAATGTAGTTTTAGAAAAAAGATAACCAGCAGGATGGGCGACATCCCATCGTGTCAGACAAGGCTGTGGGAATCGAACCCACAACTGAAGTGTGACTAGCCTTTATCACCTACCACTAGATTACAGGAAGTCTCTGGTTAGTATAAACTAGTTTTATTTTATTAAGCAGCATGATAGATGAATTATAAGTTCATTTTTGGAATCGTATACGATTAACCTCACCATAGATGGACTTATGTATATTTGATAACTTTTGATAACCTTTTGTTTGAAACAGATGGAATGACCAATCATTCTATCACATGATCTATTAGTGCTTCACGAATAACAAATTCAAAATCATTTCTTTAAGAGATGAAGTGGAAATTGTTCAAAGCACGAACAATAGTGAGATTGTACCAAAATCATGCAAGTATTTCTTCTAATTCAAATTCTTCAAATTTAGGGAAATGATCTTGAAAATCAAAAATGATGTCCTAGTGCCCTAATATCCGATGAATCAGATGGTACCCTATATCATCAAAAATATATGGCTTTGTGATTTTTGGATTTTTCATATCCATGATCTCTACCACTCTCCATCTGAACATGATGGTTATATTTCTCTTCCTTATCTATATTTTCACCTATGTGGAAACCCAGTGATTAGTTAATTTGGGTAACCGTACTATTTCATAATTTTGTTTTTAATGATTGGTTTTGATATTCTTTTTTATGATGTGGGTTTCTATTATAGAAACTTCTGAGTAGTAAACCATTTATAACCTCGACGAATTTTGAGGGCGAAATTCATTTTAAGGGGGGTATAATGTAACACCCTAAGATTTTATGAAATATATTTTTTTTAATTGTATTGATATCTTTTGTTGTACGATACACCAAAAGGACTTTTCACAACACGCATCCTTTACTTTTATTGCATTAAACGCAATCGCGACCTTCCACGATAGTGTGTGTTGTACGCAATACCGAGTTTCGCTAAACAACGATATGTTATATAAACTAGCCGTTATGAATAGTAATACCCAATTTTGGAAATTTTATAAATTTTATTTTTCAAAATGGGTTTCATTTTTCGATTTGGAATATCGATATTAGCCAAGGGTGAAATTTTGGTATTTTTCTGAAAACTTTCAATTTTTGATGAATAGTGAAAACACTGGGTTACTATTTAAAAACCGAATTTTTATTTAAATAATTATTTAATATATTTAAATTTATTTTAGGTCAAAATTGATATATAATACATATATAAGTCCAATTAAATTCATTGGAGTCATTTTATAATAATTTTACATATATAAAAATTTTATTGAACTTTTCACCGTCTTTTACCCACCTCCTTGAAGAATTTCAAATTCACATAAAACATAATTTTGCCATTTTTGTGATTGTAATTTCGAAAATCCAAGAGACAAAGTTAATATCAAAGACTAAAATGTGGTTCAATAAGATGAAAATAATTTTTGGTGAATAGTAACTATTTTCTTTTTTTACCATGGTTAAAAGTAAATTGGGAAATTAAGGGTAAAAATGATATTATTATTACCCTAACACAAGTACTAATTCTATTGGATAAGTTTAATTCGACAAAAAACAACCTTAGGAATAAAATATGACTATTTAGGCCCACTTGGATTAGATTAGGACATTTATTATTAATTTATTTAAAGAAGGGTTAAAATAGTTAAAATCGAAGTTTAATAAATAAATAACTTTTAATATAGAGTTATACAAAAGATAAATTCGAAAATAAATATTCATTAGAAATCTTAAAAGATTTCATAAATAATGGTTTTTATTTATAATTTTTTAGACATTAAATAATTTAATTTATTTATAACACAATAATTATCTTATTAATGAAATATTGACATAATTGATGTTATAAATACACAAATTAATGTCATTTGAGACTTTTTATGAATTCCACTAATATTATAGGTTAATATGACATGTTATTATTGATTTAGTTAACTTTTTTAGAACTAATAATTCTGTTATGATTTTCACAAAAATCAATTACCAAATAGTGTCAAAATTGACATAAAGTTGTTTTTAAAATAATTATTATATTACTAATTTTTATTTTATTATTACAAATCTAAGGATCATCCAAATGACTTAGATAAGGTTATATATATTAATAATAAACAACTTGGGGTTCTTTTGTCTTGTTATAGTAAGTTTATTAACCTTATAGTGTAATAAAACAAGAAGACACAGTAAAAGAAAAATTATTTAACTTAAAGTTAAATGTAAATGATAACGTCAAAATAGAAACCTAAACTTTTATAAATTCTATTGGATTAGAGGATTTCGACCCATCCCTACCTTAGCATCGAAATAAATCAATTTGGAGCTATTAAGAACCGAATATGACTTTATAATAAAATAATTTTATTTGTTTTTCCAAAGGTACCCCTCTCCTCCCTTATAAAAGGGAACCTCCTCCCTCTCTTCCTCACACCACATTGAGCCTTCAAGATCGGCCAACCCCTGAAAAATTCTTTTCTTCACTTCCATAGAAACATCTTAGAGGTCTCATTCTTCTTCAAAGACCAATTTTAGTGCCCTAAGAGGTGGTCTCAAAGTGGCGCTTCAAAGAAGAGGTAATGTTTGTTACCAATTCTTTCAACTTTATTTCTTCTTCCACTTCTTCTACATTATTTGGTTAATAATTAATTAATAACATCAGTATCAATAATATAATTATATGTTATTATAATTATTAAATAACCCTATTTCACCATCTATCCATCATATGGAAAACGAAATCACCGCGCGTGCGTACTGACGGAATACCGTCTCTACGCCGTGGTGTAATCTATTTTCCACCACCACCTTACATGGATAGGTATAATGGTGTAAATAATTACTATATATGATTATTTTAAATTGATATTGATTATGAAATAGTATACATAAACTCCAATACAATTTCACAGTCATGGGAATGGTATCATCGCTCGTGCGTACGTACGGACTACCATCTCCACGACGCGATGAGATTCATTATCCATGTAAACCATTAATGAATAATTTTAAAGTATATATAATAAGTAATCATGAAATATATGATATAATAATGATATCGGGATTATGTATATATATGTATGTCATCTATTTAAATCATTCAATTCAATAAGGAAACAAAAATAGCGTTCATGCGTACGTACGACCTACTGTATCCATGAACGGTGTATTTCATTCCATATATCATATATATATGTATATGCTGAATTTATATTACATATAAATAATTTTTAACATTATGTAATTAAGTAAATCAGGATATAAGTAATAATATCAAGAACAACAAGTCCAAACAGTTACGATCAATAAAACAATTTTACAGAAAATGCTGCTTTAACAGGGAACTTACAAAAGAACGGGTAATATAAAGTCATAAGTGAACCATATATGATATCATAACAATGAATATAATTCTATAATAAGTAAATGACATTATTTAAATCAATATACCGGATTATCGGATCCATACGAAGCATATCAGTCCTAAAGTAAGGGATAATTATTCCAATCTCATTCTTATCTGAGATTGTTTACTCATAAGTATTTTCTAGGGGTTATGTTTATTATACATGTTCATATGCTCTCAAAATGTTTTCATAAAAATTTTACTTTACATATATGTATTTTGAAGACATTTTTACCCTTTTATTACTTTTACAACATCGTATGGAATGAATCCTTCTTTTGTTTGCCATACGAGGTAGTTTTTGACATTTCCGACAAAAGTACGAGGAGAATGTTATTTTTAACTTATACAGCGTGAATGGATTTTTATGGTTTCATAATGCCTCATTTTCATGAATCTTCTTATACAATATTGCATGATTATTTTCAAAAAAACTCTTTTCTTTTAAAATTCCATGGAATTTTATGAAAAGAAAATGATTTTGAAGATGAAATGATATTTTCCACAAGAATTCAATTCAAGTGTTTTATCAAATCTATTTTCCATCTAAGATGACATTATTTCTTATGTGTATTTTTTCATTTATAATGTCTCTATTATTTACATGGTTTTATTTCTCTTATGATTAAATTATATCCATTTGTTTTATTTGGATTATGTTATTATGGCATGATGTTTCTGAAACCCATTTTATTCTATGGGTTATAATGAATGTTTTAAGTTTATTTTGTGGAACAAGTAAGAATGATTTCACTATGAGATGGGCGGGACCTATATCTCCCTCCAATGCATTGGGTAAAGATTTATATCACATGAGATAGACAAGGCTGGAATGGTAAGTTAATCTGATTCAGTGTTACAGGACTGAAACGAGGAGTGAACTCGATTCAGAAAGGGACATTGTCCACTAAGATGATCTTGGCAGCAATGCATTGGATATTATGGAAATCATTACATATGATTAATGGATTCCACAATTACATGTTTTATTCCCATTCTATATTATCATGATTGCTGTTCCCTTATGATATATGCCTTACGTACTTCCAAGATTCATGTCTTTTCTCAGGATTTTGATGATTAGATTTTTATGTTCAAGTTTTTACATTCAAATGTTTATGGATTGTTTTATGTTCTCTATGTTTACCTTTACTGGGCATTTGAGCTCACCCCTTTTATGTTTTATATTCCCCAGGATATACAGAAAGGTTTTAGGTAAATAACAGGGGAAGATCTTTATGGGAGATGTTGAAGATCTTTCACCACCATAAGAAGATTATATTCCGAGTTTCCAAAGACACTAAACTATTACGGTCCTTGTGTGTCTGTTTTTGTTATGTACTAAGTATTCCGCAAAAGTAATGTAATGTCCATGTATGTCAAGATTCGGGTCTCTACACAAAACACTAAGTAAAACTGTATAACCAAAGAGTGATGAAAAGTAATAGGGGTCAGAAATATAATCCCAATTGTAATGTAAAAGAAAAATAGTATTACTAGTACTATAAAAAGGGAAAACAGCTCCCGGATCATCCAACGGGAAATCCTACATGAATGGTTGGTACAAATAGCCTCCATAGTGCTCCACATCCATCCAGTGTATTGTCGCCTTGTCATGAACCTAAAGCTTTAGGTTCCACTATCTTCCTGCTACTGCCTAAATGTGACTCGTGGCAAGGATCACCATAAGGTTGGATCATTTCCCTAACAGTCTAAAGAATCCCACCATATCCTCCATCCAATCCTCAACTGCCTATAGGTCCATCTCTCCAATGATCCTGGGTGTCCTCTGGTGCTGGAACTTGTGCAGCATGCTCAAGTGGTGTGCATTGTCTTCTTTTGGGGATGGTGGCATCAGTGGCCCAATGGGAAGTGGTAATAATGGTGCTTCCGCTTGAAAAAGGGTCATGCACTGAGGCCTCTTCACTCAGTGGGCTATCTGCAAGTATAACTCTTGGGGATATAGTCGTTCTTCTTCAAGGAGGCATCCTGAAAGAATTAGATGTGACACGGTCAAAGATTAAAACTTTTGAGCTGACCTGGTTGAGCTGACATAAAGAAATCTTTTGAAAACACACACACAATCAGTGTTTTCATGAACTCAGTCGAAAATCAGTAGTCAGGGTCAGGGTGTATGGATACGTCGGCCGCCGCACCATCACTGGACTCTATGAACTGAAAAAGACAATCTGTACCCTTAACACTATTTCTTCACAGAAAATATCTGATTCCTATGTTCTGTGGTATAATCGACTCTTTTGATACCATGTTGTCATGACCCGTCCCCTAAGGCTCGTGTCATGACTACCCCAATCCCACCTTCCAGAGGCCAGAGAATAGTAACTAGAACCAATGGCGTAAGTCCCTAAAATAGGGAAGGCATTGACTTTATATCCTGAAAGATCACACAACAGAGTACATGCTGGAAGCGAAGCACTAAGTATAAATCTATAACCAATCAGTGCTAATATGTAAAAGGGGCCAGAAATACAACCCTAACTATAATGTACAAGAAAACTGAAAGTACTAGTACTAAAAAAATGAAAAACATCTCCTGGATCATCCAACGAAAAATCCTACAAGAGGGGTAGGTACAAATAGCCTCCACAGCGTTCCACGTCTGCCCGGATCTTCGTGTACCATTACGCCACGTGGTCCACCTCCGGGTACCATCTAGTACTAGTACACTCAGCCTCAGACAGTGTTTTTCGACATCTTCATCCAACACAACGAGTTGCAGGTATAGATCATGCAGGGGTGATTATAACGATACTCAGTATGGACCCCGAGACCCTCATTGTCTTAAATAATCCAACAAGGGTAAACCACAAGTAATAAATCAACAGATAACCACATAGGAAAATGACCATACATATACCTAATATATCAATTAATCTAACTCAATCATGAGATAAACAAAAAAGTTACTGACTCTGTTCAAATTGGGATTTTATTCTAGGGGTAGTATCAAATTACATCCCCATTCTCACTGTCAAAACCTCAGCCACTAGAGAACTCCTCCTCTATCGAGTACAGTGGGCATGTCGCATCACCAAAGAGCTTCCCACTAAACATTGACTACTGAGGTATTCCTCCTATCGAGTATCGTGGGTCTGCTATGTCACCAAGGCGCTCCCCACCATGGGTCTACCGCGTCACCAAGGCTCTCCCCCTCATATCCTGCTGAGGTACTCCACCTGTCGAGTACTTTGGGTTTGCCGCGACACCAAGGCACACGCCATTGTGGGACAACTGTGACTGCAAGGCACTCCCCACCGGGTTAGTCAAATCACTCTGAGTCGAATCTGTCACCAGTCGTTAGGTCTTAGCTAGCTACTAGGTCTCTACAATATGCTCGCTTGTCTCTAGGAGGATCCGCTACATGAGCTACAGGTCAATACTCCAACTATCCTGAAGTCCCACGTATAAGTATCTCAAATGTCTGCCTCATCATACAGTTCTCAACACAACAGACGGTGCGTCAATCGGACGACCGGTCCGTGAGTTATTATCCTTTTAGTCCCAGGGGCCTGGTTGGATTCGTGTATGATCATACTTGACCGTATCTGAACTATAACCCAAACGTCAGTAGGGTATACTCAAAGGGATCGTCTCTCTTTAAGATTAACAGTGCTATTGAAGGTTCATCAAACAGTCATCTGGTGCCAATGATATGGCCACGGAATTTAAAGGGGCATTGCAGCGGGCCTAGGTCCAGTCCTACTCGATCGAATCTACCCGGCCAGACTTATTCTGGGCTGACGCATTGGGTTCAGCCCAGCCTGCTGGGCCCTTCCTAGCAGGCCACGAAGGTCGCGATTAACCCAGGGTTGCAAACTGATTGTGAGGGCATGGACCATCCGCACATCGGGGTAAGGGCGGTTTGTCCTGGAGGTGCTGTGAGGGGTGTGGATGGTCGGCTCAGACAAGCACGTGTGGGGCCCGGCTCGGTGTCTTGGCCCTGATGTTCGATACCAGTTAGTCCAGAGCAGCGAGGGGCGCGGCTCGGGCGGCACAGGGTGCACGGGCCAATGCATTTCATCCGGGAGCATGGGAGGTGGCTGGGAAGGCCGGCCCATACTAAGTCGGATCAGGTCAGTTTAACTAGGTCTCACCGGATCCAGGCCCACTATGACCCCCCTTTTACTTTCTTTTCCCATATCTTTGGCACCAGATGACCATTTGACGAACCATCACCAGCACTGGTAATCCTGAAGAGAGACTGTCCCATTGAGTATACCCCCACTGGATTTCGGGGTATAGTTGAGATACGGTCAGGATGGATTGTACATGAATCTAAACAGGCCCTCGAGACTAAAAGACTAATAACTCATGGATCAGACATGTGATTAATACTCTGTCTATTGAGTTGAGATCTCTATGATATGGCGGACCATTGAGATACTTCTAAATGATACTTCGTGACTGTTGGAGTATCGACCTAGAGCTCGTGGAGCATATCCTCTCAGAGAATAGAAAGCATAGTTTGGAGTCCTAGTAGTTGGCTGAGACCTGAAGACTGCTGACTGATTTGACTCAGAGTGATTCAACTAGCCTAGTGGGGAGTGGCTTGGAGTCGCGGATGACCCATATTGTGGAGCGCTTTGGTGTCGTGGTTGACCCATGGTACTCGATAGGTGGCGTACCTCAGCAGGCTACGAGGGGGAGATCCTTGGTGACACTGTAAAAGCATGGTGGGGAGTACCATGGTGATGTAGTAGACCCACAGTACTTTACAGGAGGGGTACCTCAGTAGTCCAAGGTTAGTGGGAAGCGCCTTGGTGATGCATGAGGCCCACTGAAATTGATAGAGGAGGAGTTCTCCCACACCCGATGTTTCGACAGTGTGACTGAGAATGTTACTTTTTACAACCCCTAGAATAAAATCATGGTTTGATCTGAGTAAGTAATTTTTGTTTTTATCTCATTATTGAGATGGATTACTTGATAACATAGGTATATGTATCGGTATATACCTAAGTAGGGTTATCTGTTGATTTCATATTTGTGGTTTATCCATGTTGGATTTTGTGAGACCATGAGGGTCTCGGGATCCGTACTGAGTATCGTTATACTCACCCCTACACAGGATTTTCCCACATCTCTTTATGTTGCATTTAGACGACGGACAGCGCTGACTGAGGCTGAGTGTACCAGGACTGGACGGTACCCGGAGGTGGACCACAAGGTGTGATGGTACATGGAGGAGCCAAACATATGTGGAGCATTTTGGAGTCTATTTGTTCCTACACTTCTGGTAGTATTTCCCGGTGGATGTTCCAGGAGCTGTTTACCCTTTTTCAAGTACTAGTATGTTCAGTTTTCTTGTACATTACTGGTGGGTTTGTATTTCCAGCCCCTTTTACATTCCAGCACTATTTGGTTATATAGTTTTACTTAGTGTTTTGCTTCCATCATGTACTCTATTTTGTGTGATTTCAGGATATAATGTCAATGCCTTCTCTATTTTACGGATTTATGCCTTTTGTGCTAGTCTCCAGCCCCTGGCCTATAGAAGGCAGGCTTCGGGTAGTAACGACACGGGCCTCGGGGGACGGGTCGTGACATAAACCAACAATATTTTATGAGTATTTCAAAAATCACATTTGATTCATTATTTATTTAATTTATTTATTATCATGGTATTATTATTTTTTTGAAATTTTATTCATTAATGGGGATTGTGATTTATATTTTCAAATAAGAATGGGACACATAGAATGTCTAATGATTAAAGTATCAAATCATTTTATCCATGTAAATATTTTATGATTTTATTTTACATATTTATTTATATAGATATAAAATTATTATAAATTAAATTAAATATATATTTTTATTTGTAATCAATGGCTCCCGAAAGTTTCCTTCAACATGTTTTATATAGAATATTTTGACTATTGAAAAAAGGAGTGTTCTGTTTTTTAACAAAAATTGGAACTATGACATACCAACTGTCATGACTATTATTTAATTTACATCTTTCATGGAATGAATAAATATTTTCTTAAATGAAAACCCTGAATCCATTATTTCTATGAAATATAATATTTAAAGTTTTTATTTTTTTAAAAAAAGGAATTTTTAATAGGAAACTACTTTTAATATGTGTTTTACATGAGTTTTTTACAAAAATATTTGTTTTATTTTATTATTGTATTTTCATATATTTAAAAAATTGTTTTTGAATATAATAAATAATTGAGGTTCATAACCTATGATATCATATAATAGATTTTATTTAATGTTTTATGATCTGTTTTACATTGAATGTTCTATTTTGATACCATTCATGGTATATGGTATAAGTATTCACATTTCATATATTAGTTTCTTAATATAAATATTTAAGTTTTTTATAATTCACCACATTAATATGAGGAATGTAATGGACATAATTTGTAATTGTTGGGGCCCATTATATCCACATGATGAATTGATTGGTCACATGAGACATGCCAGATTGGGATTTGGCCACAGAGTAACCCATTTATTATAATGACCCAAACATTCATTTATAAAAATTTCCCTTGATCAAATTAAATGTCTTATAATGAAAAATGTTTTTGTAAAACCTATGAACTTACTTGGTTTTTTTTAAAACATTATTATAAATTATGACAGTTTCTAATATTGTCATTGAATTGTGATCACCTGATTACTATTAATACAACGCTTTAACAAATCAAATTTACTCAAAAAATGAAGTGATGGCCTCATATAGAAGAAATTCCATGTTAAAAGCCCTTTTCTTGGATCTCAGAAAGGAGATGGCATCATTGGGCTTCACTCTTGACCAAGACCAAGCTTGGATTCAACATGTTAAGCTCAAACGGAACCACATATAGGACAAGGGGATGTTGGTAGATATTACCACCAGAGTAATTTTATCTGAGCCACCCCAAGAGTCTGTCACCAACATACACCATACCCTTTAGACTTATGCGGGAGTTATAATGGATTAAGTAACAAGACCATAACACTATGATTATGTCCATTATTTTTGTATATATTAAAGAATATACATTCATTTTATTGATATTATTTTGTAAATAGTTTTTAAAGAAAAAATTGTAGTTTTTCTTTATATTCAATCAAGAAATATATTTTAATGAATTAACGCAATTATTAATTAAATAATATTTAAATAAAATATTACTAATATGTTTTGTTTTATTAAATAGAAATGACTCTCTAACATTTATGAATATAATTGGAATTTTCATTATGGTTTTAAAGCTGTTTTTTCAAAACCTATAAATTTTCATTTTAAAAGTAAATATTCACATATTTAGAAAACTATTTAGATAAAATTAATTTTATTTTTGGAATCAGGATGTCAAAATTATTCAATGGTAAATATTTCATGATTTTCCTAAACAGTCGAATTTTCTTGTTAAAATTAAATACTGTTAAATTTTATAATGTATTTCATGACATCCTAATGACTCGATAGTGATGTAATAAAATACAATAAATGGCTTGTTCGGCCAATATTTGTTTTTACATTAAAATAATGTGATTTTAGGATTTTTTAAATTATTTTGATAGCATTATTGGACACCCCAAAACTTATAAAACATTTTAACTTCTTCAATTGATTTCATAGAGAGTGTGACTCACCTCCAAGTAATATATCCTACTATTTTAATAAGTTCATAATTTTTCATTATAAAATAATTTTTTCCACTCCCCTTCTGAAAAAACCATTGGCAAAAATCATTGCTTGTATTTTGGTTTTGATTAGATTAATGTGTGGTGTCCAAAATATTAATGATAAATAATTCCCAATTTTTCCTATATAAACCCAGAAAATCTCCCACTTCTCTTCACTATAAACCTTTAAAGAACGTCCCTAATCTTTACTCCTCTCTCTATAATCTTCCCATTGTGCCCAAAACTCCCATTAATCATCTCTAAAGAATCTCCCAAGCCTTTCAGATCACATTTCCAAGGAAGGGATTTCTTCCTTTCTCATATTTGTCCAAATTTCATTATATAGTTGTACCATTATGATTCAAATTAAACAAATTTGGTTACGCTTTATCAACTCTCTCATACATCCCTCCTAATGTTTTAATGATGAAATAACCCATTCACTCTCATTAATTTTCCCATGTACACCTGTTACCATGGGTAAATTCTATATGGGATTTCACTCTTCTCATTTACATTCAAACAATATTTCTATATTATCAATATAAATTCTATTAAATATGATGGGACATGATTATATATAAATACCATACTATCCATTTCATTTAAATATTACGAGATATCTATATATCTCTCATAATACATTTTTATAAATTCTAATGTCACATCGTTATGCGGCCAACGTTGCACTGCGATTTTCCAAGCCAAAGTCATTGTGTACTGAATAACATGCCCATTTATCTATAATGGGAATTCAAATTTTTTCACATTTACATATTTATTATAGAATTTATTTTATGAATTACACTTTCCTTTATTGTGGAATAAATTATGATGTTTAATTAATCTATGTTATATAATCCATGTTGCAAAATTATTCACAGAATGAAATGATTAAGCAGGGTGCACCCTAATAGCGCTACAATGCATTAGGTAAAGATTAGTAACATTATCCATCAAGGGAAATTTGGGTTTCCTCATGATAATTATAGTTTAATGAGGGTTTACTCATGATCCATGTGCAATGATCCTTGTCTCATGATAATACCATTTTAAGTGTTATTTCCACATTTCATTGTTATGATAATCATGCAATACTATTATAAGGGTTTCATGACATTCCTTTGGATTTTTCATCACTCCCAAATTCAAGGATTACCATGTATTTGGTCGGATTAAACCTAGCCCGTGGAAGGCCATAGAGATATGTGACTTTGGGGGTATTAGGAAATTGCGTAATGTGCCCTCCAAGTCAAAATGGTGACTAGAGAATCTCAGGGATATCATGGGGATAAAACGCGTCAGGTCGACATCAATTATAGTGGTCCGACGGATAAATCCAATGGTTCTATAAAAATCCTTCACCCCACATTTAAAAGGTGAAGAAAGGGATAACCTAGAAATTGAATTAGGGGACATTGATATTTTTTGGGTGTGGAAATGTACGGAACCTGGAAATTAACTTCTGAAAAGAGATTCCTACGGACGTGACAGAGGAGAAAAAAGTCTTGTTGGAACCTCAACACAATTTTCATTGCATCAACTGCAAATAACTAGGTCACTTTGCAAACTAGTTCCCTAAGCCATGGGTTTTTTTGGTAACTAACAACCTCCAAGGTAGCAAAGGCGAGCTTCTTCCATCACTAACGCCAAAGTGAACCCTCACAATGAAGTGATGACAGTTATTCTAGTTATTTATTCAATAATAAAAAACATTCTTTTCTATTTGAGTTCTATACATTCTTTTATATATTTAAAGTTTAGTAGAACATTCCCAATGATACCAAAAATCATGGAAGTAAAGATGTCAGTTAATATGGTAAATGAATATATCATTGCATCCCTTGAATGTAACAACTCCCATGTCATAATTTTTGTAGTGAAATTCATGGAGAACCTCACCATACTCCCTCAAGTATAATTTTATTCAAATCATGGCCAGGATTGGATTTCTCTATATAGATCCAACACAAATTTCCATGGGAGGGAAATCACTCTCCATATGGAAAATCGGCCACCAATTCTGTACAAGTGCGTAGAGGAAGTTGAATCTTTTTTAGAACCATAATCTCAAGTGTGTATGTTATTCCCCTATGAGAATGTGTATCTAGCATAGATGATTGAGTCTGATTAAGCAACCATCATTGAAAATCTGCCTATTGTGAGGGAATTCGCTGAAGTTTTTCCTGAGAAATTTATTTGTCTTCCTCCTAGAAGAGATGTTGAATTCTCAATTGCTCATTCAATTGGGTCATTTCCAATATCCAACAATCCTTATTGAATGGATTTTTCGAACCTTGAGGATATAAAGAATGATCTTTTGGAGAATCTGGATAAAGGGTTTATACACCCAACAGCTTCACCATGGGGTTATATAGTCCTCTTTGTTGAGACGAAGGATTGGTCAATGCGGGTTTTCATTGATTATCGTAAGCTCAAAAAATCATGATAATGAACAAGTATCCTTTCCAATGAATTTATTACTTATTCGATCAGCTACATCGATCATAATACTTCCCCAAGGTGGATTTTTGGTTAGGATATTACCAAGTAAGGGTAAAGAATGAGGATATCACTACTAATGCTTTTTTTGTAAGGTACGAGCACTATAAATACATATTATTTCCTTTCATACTCACTAATGCTCCATAAATCATCATGGTAATGATTAATAGAGTATTTAGAGAATATCTCGAAAAAATTCTAGTAGTCCTTATAGATGATATTATAATATACTCCAAAACCGTGTAAGATCATGAGGAGAATCTAATCACTTAACTAGAGAAAATGAAAAAGAAGAAACAACATAAAATGAATAAAAATTATGTGCTTTTGATGAAGGATGTATCATTGTTGGGTCATAACATCATATTAAATAGGATATCTATTGATCCCTCCAAGATAGATGTAATAGAGGGATGTTTGAGGCCAACAATGGTAACAGATATATGTAGCTTCTTATGATTAGCTGGAAATTATTGTTAATTTGTGATAAATTTAACACAACTATCCAAACCTATTACAAAGCTAACTCGGATGAGAGTATTGCTTTATTGTAGTGATAAATGTGAAAAGTGATTCATGGTGTTGAAATGGAGGCTTATAACTGTGCATGTACTCACATTACCAACAAGTGGAGAACTTTTTGTTGTATTCAGTGATACTTCAAAGAATGGATTGGGTTGTGTTTTGATGAAAAATACCAATTTCATTGCCTATGCTTCAAGGAAATTTAATATCAAGAGAAAAACTATCCAACACTTGATCTAGGTTTTCTGTCAGTAATATTAACTTTAAAAATATGGTATCATTTCCTCATTGTGGAAATATGTGAAATATATACGGATAAAAAAGCCTCAAGTATATATTCTCAAAGAATGAGTTTAACATGCATCAACAAATATGGTTAGATATGTTCAATTACTAAAACTACTCAATCCATTACCACCATGGTAAAGTGAATAAGGTGGAAGATTCTCTATGTAGAATGGACCCATCAATTCTATCATTGATGATAATTGAAAAGGATCTATTCTTCTTAGATTTGATGAATATGAACATGAGAATCATAAATATGGTAACATCATCAATCCTTTCACAAATTATTTATCAACCATCTCTTTTGTAAAGCTTAAGGGAAGCTCAAAAGGATGATGTGGGAATAAAATAGAAATTCAAAACAATCAGAAACGGGAAATAATTGTTGTTAGATGTGAATGAATTATGAAATGTGATATTTAGGTCAAGACTGTTTGTTCCGTCAAATCCACTGTCAATGAAAGAACTTTAAGATGATGCAGATAGTTCCAATTTCTCTATTCACCCACCAAACACAAAGATGTATCAAGATATACGAGAGCATTATTATTGGGATAATATGAATGAGGAGATCATTGATTATACATCAAATTTCATGGTATTTCAGCAGGTGAAGGATTAGAGGCCGAAGTCTAAGGGGATGATGAAACCATTACCCATAAAAGCATGGAAATGGTAGAACATCACCATGGAATTGGTCACCTGAATACCAAATAAATCCAAAGGAAACAATTATATTTGTGTTATTGTGGATTGTATTTCAAATACTTCTCACTTCATTTCAATTTGAGAGTATTTATCATATGATCAACTAAAACTGATATATATAAGAGAATTGTTATGTCTGCATCGAGTATCAATATCGATTGTATCTAATCAAGATCCAAGATTCACCTCCATGATCTAGAAGAGTCTTCAACATTCTTGGAATACTAAACTAAACTTTAGTACCCCTAATCATCCTCAAAATGAAATCCAATATTAGCATACTGGCCAAAAACCGGGAGACATGTTGAGAGAATTCTCAATAGAAAACAAAGGAGGATGGGATCAACATATATTTCTAGTTGAGTTCTCTTATAACAATATTTTCCACTCAAGAATCCAAATGTCTCTATATAAAGCCTTTTATGGGGATAGGTGCAGAAAACTAGCATTTGGGATGATTTTGGGGATCGAAAACTCCTGTGACCATAAATGGTCGAAGATATTGTGTAGAAGGTTAAGACCATCTAGCATAAAATTAATGCTTATCAATGTTGAAAAATGATCTATACTGATTATCATCAATTTTACATAATGTTTGATATTTGGATACATGGTATTCCTCTGCATATCACCGTAGAAGAGGGAACTAAAATTTGGGAAGAACGGAATGCTTAGTCCAAGATACATAATCTCTTTTGAGATCCTTGATCCTATTGGAGGAGTGACCTATCAACAAGCCCTACCACCAAAACTATCTCAAGTACATGATGTATTCTAAGTATCACTATTGAGGAAGTACATACCTGACCCATCGCATGAACATTATCCAAAGGTGTTGGAATTGGATAATGACCTCTCCTATGAATAAATGTCGGCGATAATCTTATAACATAAGGAAAAAGATCTAGGAAATAACACAATGCCCACATCAAGGTGTTGTGGACAAACAAAATTTTTGAAAAAGAGACATGGGAATTAGAGGAAGTGATGGAGAAAAGTTACAGAAATCTTTTTCAGTGTGGGAAAAGAAAATTTCAAGCGCGAGATTTCATAAGGGTGAATATTGTAACTACCCAGAATTTCATTAATGAAAATTCATATTGTTCTAATGAAATGACTAATTATGGAAAATGGGTATGTAAAATATATTCAATTTCTTAGTTTTATGTTTTTGGATTCTAAATTACCGTTAAGAATTATTAATATTGAAAATATAGCCATTGAGTAGTGATCACAAGATTAGTATAAATATATTTCATTAAAAAATAAAATTTACTCAGAAAAAGGAAGCGATGGATTCATCCAGTAAACTTTCCCCATAGGAATCCCACTTATCAAAGCGCAAAAATGATGTGGCATCCTTGGGATTTACTCTTGACCAAGCCCAAGCCAAGAATCTGTACGTTAATCACGAATGAAACTTCATAGTATATTTGTATAAGTTGTTAAAAATGACCACCTGAGCGATGATATCTGAGCCACCCCAATAGTCTATCACCATCACTCATCATACCCTTTATTCTTATGCCAGTGTTATAAGGGGTTATGTAACAAGACTGTTGAACTATGATTATGAGCATTATTTTTTTATATAATAAATAATATACTTTCATTTTATTATTGTTAAATTGAAAATAGTTTTTAACGAACAAATATTATTTTTAGTTAATATTCAATTAAGAAATATATTTTGACGAATTAATGGATTTTTTATTTAAAAAATATTTTTAAAATATATTTTTACTAAGTAAATATTTTTTAAATATAAATCAACATATAATTTTAATGAATACAATTGGAATTTTTATTAATGGTTGAATTTTTTTTTTGTCCAAACAAATGATTTTTTGATAAATGTCAATTTTTATTTTTTATGTAAAAATTCAAATATTTAAAAAAATAGATAAATTGAATATTATTTTTGGAATCAATATATCAAAATTATCCAATGGTGAATTTTTCTTGATTTTCCGAGACAGTCGAATGTTTGGTAAAAAATTAAATACCGTTAAATTATATAATGTGTTTATGACCTCGTAATGACCCAATAGTGTTTCAATAATAAACTATAAAATGGAAATTATACAAATGAATTTTTTACCATTAAAATAATGTGATTTTTGGTTTTTTTTTCATATTATTTCAGAAAGCATTAGTGGACCCCCCATGAATTATAAAACATTTTATAATTTTAAAATGATTTCATTTAGTGTCTTACTCACCTCCACATAAGAAAGCATAATATTTAAAGAAGTTCAGTAATTCGACCTATGAAGTAATTTTTTCCACTCAATTTATTAAAAAACCATGGGCAAAAACTATTTTTTGGCTTGTGTTTAAGATTAGATTAATGTATGGTGTCCAAAACCTAAATAATAAAGAATTCCATTTCCTTTCCTATATAAACCCACCCAATCTCACACTTCACTTCACTAAAAACCAATGGATCACATAACAACCCTACCCTAATCTCTCTATTATCCTATAAAGGTGACCCAATCTTTAAATAAGCCACTTTGGCACCGCTCAAAATCATTTTGAATCACACATCCAAGTAACAGATTTATTCCTTTCTCATTTTGCCTAAATATCATTATTTTGTGATAACATTTTGTTATCAATTAAAAATTTTAGGGTATGATTTTTCACCTCCCCCATACATCCTACCGTTGGTTTGAATGGTTAGAGAACCCTTTCTTCCTCATTAATGCTACCCATGTACACCTGTTACCATGCTGAAATTCCATAAGGGTTTTCACATTCCTCAATTACATTCCCGCAATTATTTTGTGTTATTAATCTAAATTCCATTAAATATATTAGGACATTTTTATATATAAACACCTTATTTTATATTTCATATAAAAATGCTGAAACATCCATTTCTCTATCATAAACCATTTTTTTAATTCTTATCTCATGCTATTTTATTGCCAAAATTCCACCATGATTTTCCAAGACAAATTCATAGTGTAGTAAATACCATTAACATTTCACTATTAAGGGTAATAACATTTATACATATTTAATTATTGATAATTATGTTTCATGCATGAATTCAAAATTCCTTTATCATGTAATAAATAGTGATTTATAATGAATCGATGTTATATGATCCATGTGGCACACTTATGTAAGAAATGAAATAATTAAGAACGGTACTCCCTAAAAGCATTCAAATGCATTGGGTAAAGATTTGTATCATTATACATCAAGTGATATGGGGGTTTACTTATAAAAATTATATTTCAATGACTCTTTACTCATTCTCCATGTGCAATGATCCTTGGTTATTGCAAATACAATGTTATGTGTTGTTTCTGCATTTACATGTTATGATAATCTAGATATATCATCCCTTTATGATCATATTTCTCTTAAAATCCATTTTTATGCCTATTTCCTAAAATGTACTATATTATTAATTTTATGCCTTGTTTAATCCCTAACTGGGATTTATACATCACCATTTTCTTATGAATGTCCTAAGGTTTTCCCATTCAATACTATGTTTGAAAGAATGTGTGTGGTCTTGTAAAAAGAAGTTTTCTATAATGATGTTTATTTTATGTTTTATGTAATTATGAAATGTTTATAAAACCCAAAGACACTATACCCATAAATATTATTTTTTTATCAATTGAAGTTTTTAATTAATAAAATATGTTTATGTTTGAAATAAAGACCAATATTGTTTTATTTATTTTTATATGTCTTGACCAATGCCTTGACGGTATGTTTTAAATGTCGGAATTTTTCATTCCATTATAATGAGATTATTTATTGATATTACATTTGAATATAAAATGATCGGAACATCAAAATTTATGTTTCCAATATCATGTGATCATTTAAAAGGAATATTTTTATGTAATTTACCTTGTCATATTTTTTATGTCTTATATATTCATGGCTTCTATTATATAGTTTCCCTTAATAAGCATTTTCAATGACCCCTTTCATATGTTTACTTTTCCCCATTATTCAATGAATTTTATTTTTACTAATATTTGGGGTTACACAAAGGTATAATAATGACATAATAAATGAAATTCAATTTTTGTCATCTGTTATAAAATATAAGGTGAATTTCAAGTGCGTATCTTGGTTACCAAGATTACTAATATATTCGACCCCTTGATCTTTGATTAACATAAATATAATGACAATATAATTAATTAATCCACTAAATCAAGTCTAAAATGGTCCAATTATATGAAATTATATTCATTTTTGACATCATCATATCAAAATTCAAATTTTGTAATTTTTTGATGATTAATGAAAGTATATAAATTTGTAAAACTATCATTTCATTCAAAAAATAAAAATTTTAAATTCATCAATACTTTTTAATCTAATAAATGTATTATATATTTATATTTAATCCAAAAAAATAAATTTTAATTAACATTATATTTGACTTTAGAGTATGTTTATTTTTTGGTATAAAAGGGGTTTATTCCTTAATGATCTTTTAATGTGAAAAATGATTCATCATATTAATTAATGAAAAGAACTCATAATAAATAATTTTCTAATTGAAATTTATAAATTATATTTGAAATAAATTTAATAATAACTCATATACTGATTTATAATTGAAATAAGGTTAAGATAAAATCATATAGAGATTAAAAAATACCATTCCCAAAATACCCCTTTTCGCATTAGCAAGTGTTGTTTTTAAATTGGTTTTTTCTCACATTTAGAAAATTTATTACGAAATATGAATATTTAAATTATCTTTAACCCAAAAAAATTATTATATATTGTGTATTTTCTAAAAATATTAAAATTTAATGAATAGTTAAAATAAAAAATTTAAATTGTCAACTACCATTTCAGTTTAATTATTTAAATAGATAATTAATTTTATAAATTGGTTTTATAGTGAAATTAGTTAAATTATATTTCAAATAATAATTTTTAAATTATTTTTATTATTTTTATATAAAAAATATATTTAAAAACATGGCAATAATTAGATCATATTATCTTTGAAAACTCATTCTATTATCACATATGTGAGAATATGTTTTAATAATTTTTTTTTAATTCATGGAATTTTACTTTAAAAAGTGGATTACATAATAGGAATTATCATCATTTATATTTTATAATAATTTCAACATAATTGTTTTATAAAATTTGAATATTAAAAACAAAAAAAAACTTACATACCACATTTACTGTAATAATTTGTTTACCATGGGGTTATACTAACAAGAAAAGTGTTGAAAATAACTCAAAACATGTTAAAATCCCATTGGATGACCATATATTGATATTTATTGTTATATTATTGAGAATTATCTATTATTGGATCATTAGGATGTGGAAAAACATTGGTGGAATATAAATTTTAAAATATCACAAGTGTGGCAATAACCTAACTTATAAAATGACACACCTTCTCTTAGACTATTTTACCCTTCAAACTAATTTGGTACAGAAAATAAATTACCATATAAGTTCACCAAATTCATCCTCTAATAATGTATTATATTTTAACTCAAGAAAAAATATGAAATTTTTTGGTGCAATCCTTAGGATGTTACATGGATAAGAGTTAAAAATTATTAACTACTATTTTATTTCATTTCATCCTCTACATCCATCAATAATTTATAAAACACGCTATTAACATATATGAAATATATTCCATATTATAATATTTTTCTCCACTAATACAATGTAATAAAAAAATATACTATATCCAAATGGGTTATCAAATCTCCTTCCGTGGGAACCTAAAACTACCGCCTTGCGAACTGATGTTATTCATTTTTCAATTATCATCTCCCATGGTTGTGTAGTAAGATAAATCTAAATTATATATATCCTTTTTATAAAATAATAATAACTTTAGAGGAATTATTTCAAATATACCTTATTACATTCCAATATGTACGGGATATGATAGTGTCTCTCATGTATGTGGTCGGCTGCCACCTCACAACGCGATGTTATTAATTTCCACTAATACTATACATGGATGATAATTCAGATATATTTAACCAATATATGTCATATGAATGAAATTATAATGATATTAATGTAATATATTAAATTATTATATAAAAATATATCTTTTCATTTTTTACCTTTTCACTCACTAGATGATGATAACATCGATCATGTACGTGTGGACAACTGCCTTCACAAAGCATTGTGACTCCTTTGTACAACACACCATTAGGTGTTATTTATATATATATTTAAACAAATAATCTTAAATTTATTTAAATTTTTAATTTTTATAATATAATATTTTACATACCTCCTTCCCGTAATGATTGTTGAAAAATGTAAATTTTACTCATTTGTACGTACAACATACCATCTCCATGATCGCACCACACTTCATTTATCAAACCCATTATTAATTATTGGTATTAATGTTATAGTTGAATCATAAATATTATAATTTGTTCATTATTATTATTATTTAAATTTTAGAGCCATTATCAATGTACATATCAAATATATACGAAAAAATATGTTATTACCGGAAACATGACATTAACATTGAATTGTTAATAAACAGGTAATAAAAGGACATAAGTAAATCATATATGCTATCATATTTTTTTTGTTTTTGAAATAGGTTTTTATAAACATATATTTTTTATGAAGAATGAACAAATATGTTCAAAATAAATTTAGGACTTACGGTATATGATTTGTAATCTCTTTCTCATTTTCGGGTGACATAGGAAAATTCAACACTCATTTCATTTTTGTCATGTATATAATGAAATTAATACATGTTATATAATAAATTTCAATAATTTATTCATATTTATTGTGTCATTTGATTTTATTTTTTATTTGAGATTTTGATTTAATGGTTTACTAAAGAAGTAATAGATTTTCATATCACTTTTTAATTCTATTTTAAAAATACCATATTAAAATCCATTTCATTTATGTTGTGTTTATAAATACCATGAATGTGTTTCATTGAATATTCAATTAAAATAATTTTGATTTATATATCCATTTTATTGTCTCTCTATAATGGGATTTTTAGTTCAATAGTTATTAAACCAAAATTTGATGTTCTCTCAACTATCATTTTTTGAGAGATATGTTATATTATTTACCTTTATCCTTTTATATGGTTTATATATATATATATATATATCCATTTTGATATTTAATATCATGGAATTAATAATGAAAATGATATATTATGATTAATTTAATAAATTTTAATCATGGTCCATACATTTAAAAAATTTTAATGTTGTAAATATTTTAGATTACAATATCATTATTTATAATGATTATTAATTATTTTGTTTTTGATGATACAATTTTATTATATGTTTCTAAAAAACACGTCAGTTTCCATTTCCAATATGTATTTGTTATATTAATTCTACAATTTTATCACACTTCTATAATTAATATAATTATGAATATATTCCATCTAAAATACTAATTTATTTCTATACTGAGTTGGAAATATATTTTATTTGAATACCATGTTTTCTAGAAAATATTTCATAAATGTTTTAATATTCATCCATGATTTTTAAAATAAATTTTACCAATGATTATATTTTTTCTAAAAATTATAAAAGGAAACAAACTTGTTTTTTCAAATAATAAAAATTTGGATTTTACTAAATGTGTCGAAATAATCTATATTTTTCAATTGCACGACATAAACAATAGTTCCCAATGTCATAACTACTCAATGATTACAAGAATCCATTACACGTTTCAACATTATTTTCCAGGAATGTTTTTTCATCAATATTTTTTAAAATATTTACATTAAATAAATTATTTCAAAATGAAAATTATTTTGAAAATTTTTTATGTTTTAAAAACATTTTCTAATTTTTAATTGATATTTCCCATAAAAACTATTTTAAATGATTTTTAATGATAAAATTATTAGTTTTTTATTTATTTCGATAGAATATAATTTATAAATTCATTTTTTTTAAATAATATTTTTAATAAAAATTTATCTCCTTAATGAAAACTTTGAGGTCATTTATTATTCAAAATTACTTTCCATCTTGGATTAAATAATTTTTTTAGCATATGATTTAATAAGTATGTGAAAAAAGGATACCATTCTATTTCCATATTTAATTTTTTTAGTGATTAAGATATATTAATTAAAAAAATTTCCCTTCCATAGGTTATAACATTATTAATTTCTTATGAAACATGTTCTTCATCCATAGACTATACCATGATGAATTGATTATGTAACCATCTCATTTTTATTTGTTATTTAATGATTAATTTTTTTCTCCAAACCATTTCATTTAATGGGTTATAATATGATGATTTTACTCTTATCTAGTGGTACATAAGTGTATGGAATATGTGATAGGTTGGATCTATATCTTTATGAAATTCCTTGGGTACATATAAATGTTATGCAATCACAGATGGATAATGAGTTGCAAGACCATGACTAAAAAATATGGTACACTAGTGGTGTTACCAAATCCATTGTAGGTACATTGGTTGGTTGTCCAAGACTAACATGTTTAAAATGTACTGGTGGGTATCTATGCCAATGATGTTATAGCATTATTTTTATACCACAAAACGATGTATCATGAATATTTTATGCTCTCATAAAAGATATTATTTGATTCCAAATTGATTCATGTCTTCTAAATAACCATTATTTATTCCATGACTTGAGAAATAGTAATTTTATATGTATAGTATGGTGTAAAATATTACCATTGTGTTATCATACACTCATAATATTCTTTTACAAAATTATCTCCCCTGATTACCCACACAAATAATCTGAGATCACACTTTATCACATTTCATTTCCACATATTTTGATAAACAATTTTATATATGGTAAATTTTTTATTTGTACGAAATGGAAAAATCATTATGTATGATATTGATGATATTTCCACAAATTAAATGAGTGTGTACCTATTATCCAAAAAACTAAAATATTACTATCATCAACTATATGTTGTTGTTATGTATTGAATATTCATCTAAAAATATATAATATCAACATAGAATAATCCTTGGACGATATAGTTTGTATCAGACGGAGGTTTAGTGAAAATTTACCAACAAGGATGGAAAAACATTAGTGGCTAACCAAGAGATATTTATGAATTTGTCTAGTAATGTATATGAGGATGTTTATAACAATAACTAAACATTGATGAAAATATTCAAGATTTTTTTATAAAGGATTGAGCATATAAGTTCCATGAAATTACATCATGACTATATACTACAAGTTGATGTGGATATTGATCAAAGGAATACATTGGTAACATCTATGAAAAGGGTAAATTGTGATGTAATCCATTATCACATAGTCTACATTAATAGACCATACTGAACACCTTGTTTCAATCTCCTAGGTTGTATTCATGGGACATTCACAAACACATTAAAAACCATAATAATTGATTTTATTAGATAATAACTATTAATGACCTAATATTAATATAATGTGTCATAGATTAAAAATAAGGTGTCGTCACTTACATAATATATATGTTATTTTTCATTCTTTTTTGATTTCAAACTAGTAATACTATTTCCCACCTAATAATTTTCGTTTTTATTCAATGGATAGAGGCCAATGGAATCATGTAAACATTTAATATTATAGTTTATTCAGTGTCTACTAACAACCAAATTAGATGTTGACTGGAAAGAAAGATATTTTTTATTATTATCAATTAGATATTGTGACATATTATTTAAAAGGTGTACTTAATTAAAATTCATAACATATAAAATATATGGAAGATATAATTTTAATCATAATGTGGAAATAAATATATAGGAATGAATATTTGGTTTAAAATATAAAGAAAAGGTGGAAAGATGAACCTGTAAGTATATCTTATATAGTGTTAAATTGTTATTGGTGTGGAAAATAAATGCATATAGTGAAAATTTGTCGAGAAGTTTAATTTATTTAATATGTAAAACATGGAAATTATGCAACTCAATGACCTAAACTATAAATTGACTTCTAGACCAAGGAAGAGACTATTTCGGTCCAATCACTAATGATAATGGAATTATATTTTTGTGTGTCTAGAATCAATAATCAAGATATATAAATTAAAAAATATATAATGATTATTAAAAATATGGGATATATTATTGAAAATAAATAATATCATCAAATATATTGATGATCTCGAAAATTGATTTTATGGAAATGTGATATGCAAGGAAAACACATGATTAATGGAATGATAACCCTTAATATGATCATGTTGTTGAGATAATGATGTTGTGATAAATATATTTTCTATTTCTAAAATATAAAATTGTTATTGTTGATGAACTAATAAATAATTAAGTATTTTTGGATAATGAGGGCTATGTTAAAAAGGATGAAGTTTAAAACACTATAAGAATTTGGGAATATAGTCAATAATCTATTGTATTATTCATGGAATAAGGAATCATGAATGTCTTATCTATGGGTTGATATTAACTAAAGTGATTACCATAATTCAATAGAATATATGGTGTTGGTATTGAAATGTTTGATATGTGAAAATCGAGATTTTCCTATAAATATATTGAGGATTAATCAGAAGAATATTTTTGGAAATTTAGATTACATATTTATAAAGCCAAAATATTTGAAGTGATATAAGGTTACAAAAAATTATAATGGATTGTATTGAATTTTTATTTGGTTATATAAATTAATGTATCACTTCACAATATGAATATTTATTCATATTGGATAACATGGGCACAAAATTTGATTTATAAAAACTAATAACATATGGAAGGGCTTACGATTCATTTCAGTACAATATTTAATGCTTAAGACATAAAAAATTCTTCAATTAGATCAAGAGATGATGAGGAAATTGATGATGGTATAACCCAATAGTGATATTATTATTTTTAATTCTAAAGGATGAAATAAATCATATAATCTCATTTAAATTATTTATTTATTGAAAAATTGATTTTTATATTACTTGTTGTCCAGTTAGTCATATTTTTTATAATATCAATAGGATATTTTCTAACTCTTTACTTAATTATTTATAAGCCTCTGACCTTATATATATAATATAAATTTCTATTACTAGTGATCTCTATTATAAAATAATAATTTAAAATGTTTTTCCACAAACAAATATTTATATCCCAGATATATTCTCCTATATAGAAACCTCATTATGAGTTACATTAGGTAGTTTTTATGTTTTAGTATTTTCCATCTTAAATGAATATTTGATTTTTATTTATTTTATGTGAATTTATATAATGTATTTTTCATATATTAATCCTTTTAAAAATATGATGAATTTTGAGGGATAAATTCTTTTTAGCGGCTATAGAATATAAAATCATGATTTTTATGCATTTTCTCAACAACAAAAATTCAAATGAATTTTACATTTTACATATGTATACACAACACCATGTATAGCTTTCATTACATGCAACAATGTATTTTTTACTGATAGAGTGCATGACATGTGACAATGAGATTTAGTAAAGTATTAAATAAAATTATTTGAATTATTACCATTATTACCTAGATAATAAATAAGAGGGTATGAATATTATAAATTATATTATGATATATATGTATATATTTCAAGGTAAAGGTAAATTTACATATAAATTTATTTTAGATAATCAATTAATTTCAATTAATATTATTATATTCAAAAAATTACATTTTCTTCAAACATGTTTTTATTAATTTTTACGAAAAAAATATTATAATTAATTTATAGAAATTTAAGAATAATTGATAGATAAATTTAACATTATTTTTTAAATAATAATTTCAATTATTAATTAATTTGAAATTTTTGGATTTTTTAGAAAATGATGATTATTAGTAAAAATTGAAAAATATATATTATTAAAGAAAATTGTTTTCAATTGAATAAAATTATTTAATTTACATCACTCATTATGTTTTAATTTAATATTAGTTTTACTTAGTAATATCATATACATTTAAATAATTTTAAATCAACATTATATTGTATTTTAGTTTGTGTTAAAATTTGGGTTTCAAAGTATTGTTTTCTAATAAATTATTTAATGTGCATAGTGATTATAAATTTTAGTTAACATAAATAATAACTAATGAGAAAGTTTATAAATGATAATTATATATTAATAATAATTAAAATTTAATTATCATTCATACAATTATAGTTAATTGACATAATGTATATATAAATTCTTATTGTGATTAAAAAAATACACTTCAAAAAATCCAACCTTTTCATCATGTTTGTAGGTTTTAATATAAATTTCATATCACATTATTTTTGAAAAAATATCCAGAAAATAAACTTCATTATTAATATATTAATTTCTATATTTTATTAAGATATATTTTTTAGTATTTTCATAAATGGTTAATTTATTTCTAAATTGTAAAAAATACATAACATTAATTAAAAGTATCATTTACAATTTGAATGTTTATATTGATAAATTATGATTTAAATAAGACTCAAAGAGAAATTATTTAAATTAAAAAATATCTTAATATAATATAGTTCATTGAATTTAATTTCATAAATAACTTACATTTAATAACATATTAAACATTTTATTATTTTCTCATTGAAAACTGACATTCTCATAAAGCTTGCCAGATTTATTTTTATTTATATTGTAAAAAAAATTCAATATAATTTGGAAAATTGGATTTTAAATTCATAATTTTTTAAAATATTTTATCTAATAATTTCTCATAATTTTTAAACAAAATTAATAGTAAAAATGGGAAAAATTATTTACCATGATTAAACTATAAATGGGTTTACATAGGGATGAACAAATAAATTAATAGTTAACAGAAACCCAATACTTTTACAAAACCCAATTTATGGAATTATTTTGACCATATCAGTTATTTTATCTATAATTATATGTTATTTGAACATGTTTAACTAGAATAAACATTGCTCAAAATTTTTTATTCCAAAATTAACAAGTGTGCCACTCACCTCACATATAAATGGCCACCCATGTCCCTCTTCACATCACATATCAAAACCATTTTATTTCATCCAATAAAATCCAAAATAAAATTCAAAACTCAATATTCTCATACCATAAGACATATTTTTGGATTAATCAATCCCAGGATGGATTTGGTTAAATCCCAATGATGATACATAAATAAGAGGCAATATTCTTGAACAAGTGTTTCATTTCATTTTTTCCTCCACCTCCCTAAGTATATATTAAAAATGGTCATAATATAACCAAAATATATCCCATATAATAATATTGTTTATTATAATTTAAGGAAAACAATATATAATTCAATCAAATGGGTTATTAAATCATTATTGGATTTTATGACGGACTACAACCCCATGAAAAATTGTTATTCATTTTTTCATTACCACCACTCAAAGTTGGGTATAATGATGGATATAAATTATATATATTTTATTTTCAAAATAATTAAAACTATTTATTCATTATAATGTATAAAAATATTTATGTTTCCATTTCAGTGGTTATTTTATAACATTACTAATTTGTATGATAGACTATAACCCCATAAAGTGATGTGATTTCTGTTCACTAACGCTTAAAATGGAAGATAATAAGGATATTGTAAATAAATATATGTTATATATAAGAAACTATTATTATATTCATGATATATTTATCATTATTAGAATATAATATATAATTCTACTTCTTAAATTTTCACTCACTGAAAGTTGATAACATTATTCATGTATGTGTGGACTACCACCTCTTCAAATCAATGTTACTCTCATTTCATCAACAAACAAATTATATTATATATATAAGTAAATTTAATGAATTAATTTTTTATTTATGATATTATTTTCATTTTTAATGATTTTTTATTACTTTCCTTTTCTAAATAATGATTTATGAAAATTAGAAACGTTACTCATGTATATATAAGACATACTGCCACCATGATCGTAACGTACCTCATTTATCCATATAATGAAAAATAATTAATATTAGAAGTATAATTTATGTATAAATATGATAATTATATCATGATTATTATTATGGATATCATGTAACCAAAATCAATGTAAGATGGAAAAAAATATCAAATCAATCATATACAATTAAAGTGTTTATTACCTGAATCATCTCATTAACATGTATTTATTAATAAAAAATAATAACATGAGATAAGTAAATCGATTATTTTTTTATAAATATATATTTTATTAAATTGGTTTATAATAAAGTAATCTTTATTATATATGAGGTTCCAATGAGTACGATCTATTTAAAGACTTATTGTAAGGGATTTCAAGTATCACATTTATTTCTTTGAGACATATTCAAATTCAGCACTGATTCATTTTTTATTGGGTATATATTATAGTTAAAACATGATATATCATAAATAAAATAATTCTACTGATATTTAATGCTACATTTTAGATCATTATTTGTTGGGGTTAGGATTAAAAAAATTTAAAAATCCCTAACATATTTTCTTCTCACATTTTCATTTTTGTGAGACACTTTCCATATTCACCACATATTCATTTTACATGGTCTATATATTGACCATGAGTGTAATTTATTATTTTTTCCTCGAAATTGTGTAAATTTCATTTATTACATGAGTATATTTCTTTAATGGGCTTAATATTAAATAAGATACCAATATGGTGATATTTATATTCTCAATGTCCCATCATTAGACATGTTTTTTGTTTTGTACATATCATCATTTATGTGGATAATATACATCCCCTTTGAAATGTAATATCCTTGAATTATTTATTTGAATTATATTTTCTGTCGTATTTAATTATTTACCTTCATGGTTCAAATATTTCAATTTATCTAAGGGGTAAATACATTACCTTACAATCTCATATCAACTTTGGATTGATTCTGATCATATTTCTCGGGAAAATATTACAAAACAATTCCCAAGAAATGATTGAATTTTATTCTCTCATCTTTATTAATTACATTAATGGTAAAAAAATAACAATTTTTTAATTAAAATTATTGAGAATGTTTTTATAATAAAATAAATTGTATTTCTATATTTTGATCAGAATATATTTTTTTCAAATATATGTTTTATAAATATGTTTTCTAAAAAATAAAATTAATATATGATTTGAAGAAAATTAAAAATATTTAACTTTTTAAAAATGTTTTCGAATGGAATATTGATGCGATTTTTCAAAAGAAAAATTAAATATTTTTAATGAAAAATTTAAAATAATCTTTATATTAAACATGAATTACATGAATAAAATTTCCCATTATAATGAAATCTAAATGATGTAAATATTACGTTATTATTTTATAAATATACTTTCATTGAAAATGTTTTCTTAATTATTTGGTAATTTTTTTCAACACTAAATAAATTATTTTCAAATGTAATATATTTTAACTTTTTTTAAGTTTTCAAAAAAGTGTTACAAAAATATTATATGATATTTACCTTAATATATATTACAAATTATATTTAATGATTCCTTTATATGTTTTAAATTTAATTGTAAATGAATATGACATCGAAAAAAATTAAATTAAAAATGGATTTTTTATGAAAAGGTTTCTTCCTCGTGAAACATTTCCCATAATTTATTTTTTAAAATTATTTTATATTAGAAGAAATTATTTAATGTAACTAAATAATTTTTTTTGATATAAACCAAGTATTCCAATATTATTATTTTTCTACAGTTTTTTTATCTAACAAGATGTTTATGAAATTAGTTTCTATTCCTTGGGTTATACCATGATAATAAGATTATGAAATATTCTTCTCTTCCATGGATAATACAATGATGAAATAATTATCAATAACTTAGCATTAACCCATATAATTCAATATTTAAATGTGATATAGAACATATTTTTTCATGGGTTCTGATATGATTAATTTTCAATGATATTATGGAACATAAATTTATAGATTATGATATTGGGAGGACCTATATCTTTCAATAATTAGTTGTGTAATAATAAATGTTCTATGATATCATAGGGTATATGGGTAACGATCTAATGCTATAGAATGAGGGTTTATAGGTTACTAGATAAAACCCAAGAAATAGGGTACACTTGTTGATATCCCAATACCAATACAGAAAGACATGTTGTTTAACCATGAAATAAATTATATTAATGTCTTTGAGGGTATCCATGAAGTATTCATTTGTATAATTATGTGTATTAGAGAAATATATTTCTTATTCAAATGTTATTCCCTAATTGGTAAGATGATATGATTATCTTATAATTCATGTCTACTAAACTAGAAATCATTTCCCCACAACTATTGATTTTTATACTAGATATATAGGGTATGGTTTTAATATGTTCTCTTAATGTTATAATACAATAATTCTCATGAATTATATATTTATATCTAATTTTTACATTTAATAATAACCATATCTCACCATTTCATATCATTCCATGTCCAATACCATTAAAAATGATTTTATGTTGGTTATATTTGCAAATAGTACTAAAGGGGGAGAAATTTATTAGATATATTGAAGATCATTCACAAAAAAGGACTTTTTTCTTATTACACAATAAAAATAATATATTATAGTTTTCTTTCCTATGTTTTTGTAATGTAATGAATATCAGTATAAAAATATGTAATATCATTTTATGTGAGTCTTGGGATTCTATAAAATCTCATGAGATGAAAACATAATGCAATGTAATGGAGGGATATATAATTATGATATCTCAAAGCACATAATTAAAATAATAACATGTCCTTGAATACATGTAACATGTAATTAAAAGAAACAACACACAATGTATAATCATGATAAAATCGTAGATAAATAATGTGGATTCATAATGTTTTTCCCATGAATAATCAAGGGAATTAACATAAGGGGTCATATTAGAAGAATAAATTAAAGAAATTTGTATGATCTAAATTTCAAAAAGATTCATAGGTCTTTATCATTTAGATCAATCATATGAAAATTCATTAGTAAAATCTGGTAAAGGCAACAATAAAAATGAAACCCATATTTGATGCTTTTTGATATGAACATATGATCAACAATGGATGATATACATTATTATTTACCATTATAAAATAATTTAATTTTCATGAGTTTCCAAAATATAAATATGGTACGAAATATATTTTCCTGATGGAGAATTTTTTATGGAGGTGATACATAACATGAAATAGAAAATTGTGCAAAAATGATAAGATGAGTTTACTTAAAAGTGACTATTTGTAAGGGATCTTTATAAACTGATCATCCCTAATTTATTCATATTGTTAACATTATATTGAATTTTGGGATCATTTTTATACAATATAAAAAATATATATCTAAAGAATATTGAGGATGAATGAGAAAAGGAATGAGAATTTGTTACCCAAAAATACTGAGGGTGGTTTGAAAGATCCATCAAATGTTTTAAAATAAATTTTAATTTAAATATATTGTATTTAAAGTGGAATATATATCATTTGTAAATGTAGGAAAATAGAAAAATTATTATATCATTAAAAAAAATAATTAGGTACCGATGTAAAAAGGTGAACCTTGGAAGGAAACGGGATTATGGACTGATAATGGAAACCATCATTAAATATGATGAGAATTATTATCAAAAATGATAAACATATCGATTATGAATATAATAATGGAAATTTATAGGAATTTATGAAATTAATTTTCCCAATAGAAAAAGATAATGTAACATGAAATAATATCTTTGAGTGTAAAAATATAATCATATATGTTTCATTTTCAAGATGAATCATTATAACTCAATGAAAGGGGGTGGGGTTAAACAAAATCAAAATATCATCATTAGTGTTTTAATTAAAAAATAAATTGAATTTATAACATGAAATTTATATTTAAATAAAATAAATATAATGAGTTTTACAATAAAATAAAATCAATGTCTATTACTTAGAATAAAAATTATATTAGTGGTGAAAAAAATTTATATCAATGTGGATCAAAATTAACACTGAAAAACAATAAACATAACTGTTAATTTATAGTAGTGTGATAAATTTTTTTATATATAAAATCATCAATCATATCTTATTTTAAATCAATTTTAATATCTTTCTACGCTGAGATTATACATTTTTAATTATTCAATAAATTTATGTTATATTATTTAACTGTCTATATAATTTGTGTATTTAATATCAATCATCTTTAACAGTTTTGGTAACAGTTGTGTTTCTATTCATTATTATATTATTTTTCATCTACACAAAACAATATAATTTATTTAAAAGTAAATTTTATAATTTTTTATAATTCTATAATTTCAGTTCCTTTGTATTTTGGTTGCTATTTAGGAAGATGGTGTCAGTGATGAGATTATTTCAGTACACGATAATGAATAACATTTTTGTCTTAATTAATGAGTCAATTGTAAATATTATCATTCAAGTACCAACAAATTCTAATTTTACTTGGTAATTTCAAATATTATTGTTCATAGTCCATCAATTATGACAATATGTAGCATTCTTCATGTTGGTAGTTAATGATACCATTATAAAAATGGAACAAACTATTTGGGAGTATGGATATATAAGTGATTATATTTTTACCATATCATTATCATAAATGAATAATATTATTATTTTTAAATTGTAAATTTTATTAAAAATAAATTCCATGATTTATACAAATATTTTAAATGAAAATATCTTATACCTTATATATAATTCACTTATCCCCTTATAATTCTCTTTTTGTGTGGTTATTTTTCTAAATAGACCATTTATAATATTAAATATAATTTGAGATTTTTATATATAAATCATATAAATCCTATAAAAAATTACATATACATTCACCAAAATAATTTATAGAACCATTCTTGAAAGGATGTGATTAAAAATGAAAATTTTCATTTATGGAGGTGGTTGTCTACACACAGACATGTGCATCATTTTTATTTTTATTTTTATTGTCAGAGTAATAGAAAAATAATACACTATCAATAAAATAAAATTTAAATAAATAATTTATATTTTTATTATAATATATATATTGTTGATACTAGAGGATTCCAAAAGTTTTTTAAGTGCTGTAAAATAAAATAACTACGCAGAGTATCCTAGGAATTTCAAATTGGGGGTGTCCCATGAAATAGGATGTTGTTTGCTACATTAAAAGGTGAAAAGAATGACAAATCATTAGAGAATAATTTTATTATGGCAATAATTGATTTTTTTAAGGGTTAGGTAGGTAAATATTGGTGATATATATAGTTGTGAATTTCAAACCGTATTTGTTTTCCTTATTTCATAATTGTCGTATTATTTTAAAAAAAAATCACCCAAATTAGAGTGAATATTTTAATAATTATTATAATTGAATAAAATATAAATGTAGTAATTTATTGGTACTAAAAATATAAAAAGGAACTTATAACTATGTTATAATATAAAAAATAATAAATTGCACTCTTTTTAATCTAAATCATATTCTAAAAATAAGGATGTTATATAAATTTTAAAAATAAAATGTTTTAAAAAAATGGGTTTGTTAGAAAATTATAATTTTTCTCCTTAATTTTTCTTAAAAATGTTTTCTATTATTTATGTCTTTAAATATTTTCAATTATTTTTTTAATTTTATAAATATCATATTAGTGTCTTTTATTAAGATATATCAAATTAAAATAAATTTTGGACAATATATAGAACATTATTAGTTTTTTATAATAATCGTTCTACCATGGTAACTAATATCAATATTTAAAATTTTATTTTACACCTAAAAAAGAAATTTATCCAATAACATAATTAGATTATACTAGTTCAAATTATTAATTTATTTTTTACGCTTATATTTCTAAAAGGAAAAATATCAATTTTAGTATCATATCAAAATACACAATAAAAACATTTTTAATAATCATATATCATATAAGAATAAAATAACTATATTACATTCCTCGTAAATACCATAGTATGGATTCAAACATATTTTATTTAAGAAATTATCAATACATTCAATTAAAACCATTTTCACCATAAAATTATAATTTTCACAGTGTATGAAATACTTTTTGTCATTAATATACATTTTTTCACATTAAATGATTTTGTTTACTATTTATTTATGCTATTTGAAATTTAACAAAAAATTAGAGTTAATATTAATTTATCTAATAGATGATTCAAAATACAATTACATATATATTGATACCTCCTAGAATATTAGTTTTACTATAATGGTTAAAAATATTTCGTTGTTTGTTTTAGTTTGGTGTTTTATGTGATGAAACATATTAAAGAAATTGGGATTTAATTGGATTCAAAATTTAAAATCATGGTATATAGTATTATTTCCATGTAAATAATTTTTTTCTTAAAAATTGATATTGTTACATTTTAATGAAAATATATAAGTGTATTGAAATTATATATATCACTAAATATTTTATTCCTAAGGAAATAACAACATATAAATCATAGGAAAAATATATTTTCCCTTAATATTTTATTGGCTATAATATTTACTTTTTTCTTAAAAATTAGTTACATGAGAATATCATTATTTTCTATAAAAAGAAAATATAGTTATTTTTCTTATAAAGGATGTTCAAAATAATAACTAAATTTATTAAATCTAAAATATTTAAAAAGAATGTGATATCCATAGTCTATAAATTAATATATTCTATATTTATAGAGAAAAATTCAATTCCTAAAATCATATTAATGTTTTATAAAGTAAGTATATTAAAAAATACATAATCATAATCCCTAAAACCATGATAATTATTTACAAACAATAGATTCCAAAAATTATACCATACATTTCATTTATTAAAAAATATAATAGTAAGCTTAATCATACTTGATATCTGACATCCAAAAATATAAAGTGATAGGAAAATGTACCAAAAACCACATAATTATAACAATCCACAAAAATTACATTTTTATAGTATATTTGATACTCCATTTATGAAAGAGGTTGTTTGAGTATATTTATATGTTAGCTATATGGAATAGTGGGTTGGTGTTCAGATATCACAAATTTATAACATTTAAATTGTAACAATCTGAAAAATGATATTGCTTAAATAATCTATCTCTTTTATGTCAAGAATTATATCAGTTTTTTTCAATATTTAATATAAGTAAAATAAAATTTAATATGATCAAAACACTTTATGTGTTGATATGGAATTATACAATGATGAATTGTTATTAAATATACTCATGGAATAAATAAAACAATCATTAAAACTAACTCATCTTCCATGAATTCTCCTAAGAACATATCCCATTGAATATAGATCAAAAAAATATAGTGAATAATTAGGATACTAATATACATTATTAATGTATTTAAAAGAAAATAATATGAAAATAATTGGGTGATAATTATAAGAAACAAAATATTTATAAAAAAATATGATAGTTATGAAAAATGGAATTTGGAAAATATGTATCATGGTCATTATTAATGTAAATGAATAATATTATTGGTCACTGTTATTATTATTGGCCCAATAATGGGACTATTGGGATTATTTTAAAATTGGGTGTTTATAAGCTATATAAATATGTATATTTATTTTCTAAAAATAATTTTTGATTAAAATTAAATTTGAAAAGAAATGTTATTATAGTGAAATTTTATTTTAGAAGACATTTCAGATTATAATATAAATTATTATAGTTTTAAGTAATTTTTAAAATGGTATAACATTTTATCTTATCAGAAAAGCTGTTAATAATAAATAAATAACTATTATAAATAAAGTTAAAACTATTTTTTTAGAATAATTTTTTCTTAAAATAAAATTCATTTTGGGATTCAGTAGATCAAAATAAGATTACGATGAATTTATAGTGATTTTGTAGAATTATTATTATTCGTGATATTGTGAAAATACCAGGTTTTACGAAGTACAACAACTCTAATAAAATAATTATTATATGTTTGTGATTCAAATTAATTAACTATTACTAATTACACAAATTTAATTAATTAATGACATAATATATATGTTTCTACACTTAAAAACAGATATATGACATTTTGAAAACAATGATTTTAGGATTTCTAAATAAATTATGAGTTTTATACATATCACATTAAAATTGATTTGTAACACATTTATTAGTTGAATAAGATAAAATGGATTGACTATTTGGAATGATAAAGATTATATTAGGTAACACATTCATTTTAATTTTTAGGAATAATCATATATAATTTTGTAAAAAAGAGTTACCATAGTATATTTAAAATAATATAAAAGATTAAATTTAAAAGTTAAATACATAATCCAATTTAAGATAATTACATTAAATGGGTGTATGAAATTTTTAACATCCATAAAAACCATAAAAAAATAATTTTCAACCATGTTCATTGAATATAATTCCACAAAATACTGGTTATCTATAAATAAAAAATTATTATAATTAAATAAATATAAACCACACATTCTCATGAATTAATAACCATAATTACAACCAAACATTCCACACTAAGATATTAATAAACATTCCACAATCAATTCCAATCATAAGAATCTTTCTAGTGGGTTCAATGGTTATATAGATTCCATAAATAGATTTAATAAGAATCCCTCTAGGAAAAGGGACCTCTCTCTGTTATATTACTTTCAAGAAACTTAATTGTAGATATCTTTTTTATTGAAATTAGTTATGTATTTATACAATTAGAGATGTAATTTTATATAAACATTTATGTATTTATAATGATAGATCATTTATCTTCTATCATTATAACCTTTAGCTAAGCCATTACTATGGTAGTATTTAGTATGTTATCCTCATGTTCTCCTATATATTAAACAAACATCATTATGTAATTGTATTTGTTTTTAAATTTATTATTGAGGGGATATGAATAAACATTCATCTTTTACAAAAAAATTGGTTTAAATGTGATCAGATACCTCTTTCACTATTATTACATTGTCCCTTTATTCATAATGGTCCTCTGTTACCATGAAAAAAAAATTATGTGATCTTTTCATGCCAAAATAATATATTGTGAATACCATAATCATTTCCACTAAGAAGTATTATACTATAAATAACGAAAATTATTTTATTTTTCAATACATTTTTTTAAACGACATACCATGAACATTGGTTAAGAATTATTTAATTAAAATTTAATTTTTTATGATCTATGTATCACATTAATCGATGTACATGATATGATTATGAATGTGTGCACCAAGATAAAACTAAAATTCATGAGGTAATATATTAGCCTCAGGATATGTGTTGTGTGGTTAATGGGAGGTTATCCTAATCACATTATGATATGTATTCTTTTTGGTTAATATTGACATATATTTATGATTTCTTGTTCAATGGTGTTTCCTCATTCAAGTGATACATTATTTCACTCATGATATACCATGCCACATTGTTATTGATTATCATTATCACATCATATGTTATAGTTTTATTTGTATTGATTGGTATATATAAAATTATATTATCACATGTTTTTTATATTCCCTTGCAAGGATTTATAAAATTAAATTTCATAAATATATCCATAGGTTATCCCATTCAATTGTAAATGAGCTGTGGATGAAAACATGTTTTAATTATTTTTGTTTTATCCATATTAAAAAGATGATAATATATGTAACTAATTACCTATGAATCTTGGGTTCTTAACCTAATGGGTTGCAATGAGTGTTTTTTAATAAATAAAACCAGAATTATTTTGTAATTATGTTTTTATGTATTCATATTGGGTATCAAAGGAATTTAACACTATCACTAGGATTGGGATTTAATACAGTAGTCAAGGGAATTGGGATATCACTAAAAAATGAAAATAATGTCTATGATTTTCATAAAGTATAGAATATGTTGTTTACAAGAATGGAAATACATTTATATATACTAAACATGGTTGTGGATCTGTTATAGATATACCTATTGTTAGCAAATTCGTGAAAACCAAATTGGCCTCAGCACAATTGGGAATGGTTGAAAGGCAACGAGCCTTACAGTATAATGGGTGTGACACTCCTGGGCATTTTTTTTTAATTTCCCAACATCATTTCCAATATTTTATGATCACTTAAGATTAGAATTATTGGTTTTAGTGGAATACTACAAAAAAATTTAGATGATTTCATTATAATTAGGTGTTTGGAAAATCATTTCACGTATTTGTTATATTGTTTAAAAATAGGTAAATTTTCAATTTCAATGATGGAAGGACAAATATCTCAGAAAAATATACTCTCCCTTATATAATATCTATATCATATATTATCATAAATACGTGCTCATATGAATATATAACATATCCCAATATCCAATTTAAAAGAAAACATCATTGGGATGCATCAAATACCTCTTCCATCCCTCAATTCATTCATGAATGTTTGATTTTAAATTGGAAAATATTGCACTCACAACATTATTAACATTCTAAGAGTGGGATGTACTATTGGGGTATTTTAAATTCATATCTATATATTAAACAAATGAAAAAAATAAGGATATTCTATAAGATATATAGGAGAGATATCTCATATCATCTTATATGTTTCAAACCCTAACCTAGGTCTACCCGAGACAGATCACCCGAGATGACCCACAATAAGGCCTAAGAGGCATTCAAGATCCTCATGGGATAACAAATATTTGTGGGAATCAGAGATAATACATATGGGATAATTTTTTCCATTACTATTTAGATATAAATTACCAAAAAATAGAACACCACAAAACCAACAATAACCTAGCATTAATAATTACATAATCTCTTCTAGATATTACAATAGCTAAAAAATATTACAAAGAAAAGAACAAAAAAATCTAGACTAAAATGATCTTTACATGTCCTCATTGTAACCAACATCCATAAGAACCATCCTTCTCCATTGTATATCCTAAAAAATCTTAAACCTTCATAATAGTTTGGTTCTATCAATTCGGAGTGGCTTATGTTGGATTTTAGTATAATCAACCTATTATGTAAGCACTATAGAATCTATACATGTCATTTTTCACAATATTATATGAATGTAAATTTTAAATACATTAATGAAAATAGGGTTTTATCATTTAAAAATCCAATCAAAACATTAACTTTTCAAATTCTAGTTAAAAAACTATAATTTGAATAGAAACCCCAGTGAGACTAATGCACAAGGATGAATAGAATATCTAAACTAAAAAATTTATATCCAAAAACCACAGAAATAAATGAAATAAAACATGTTAATAACCCCAACAAAAAGAAAAGGAAAAAATGGTAGAGAAGTTAATATACTCATATACATATATATAGTCATGAAAATTTCGTAATCATACCAATAAGTAATCCCTGTATATACTTGATTCAGACTCAAATATCGATGTATAGTGAAACTCCATAGTCAATAGCCGACCTGGATGTTATTAACTATCCTTAGAATGGGACAGTCCCTCATAACCTATTATCTATACATTGGGTATGAATCTGCCTAATCGAGATAGTAAGGAATTGCCTCTCAAACATCAAGATGATATCTCATAGACCCATGATAATCGTACATAGGAGAATGGAGAAACCAAATGAATGGAATTATCAATGACCCACTGATGACATCATGCACGAATTTCCCAAACCTAAACACAAAAAAATGAGAAGGACCTACCATTAGAAGGATACCTCTATGGTTTCTTTTCATAGGTCAAATCCCTTATTGTGAGAACATGGAAAACATATCACATGTGTTTATCACTAAAATACAAAAAAAAAACAGAATGGTCAAACTAAGACCTAACCAATAAAAATTTAATTCCTTTTCCATGTCATTTTACTAAACCCATTTTGAGAACAACATTAATGGATTAATGGTTTATAATTTAAATTTTGAGAAATCTAATTAGAAAATTACACTATAGGGTACCATATGTGATGATCTTTAAGAAACACAATTGGAAGTTATATTTGAGACCATTTGGTAATCAAGGAACCATATATGAAAAAATGAGGTTCTAGAAAAGAAATTGTTGGGGGGAAAGATGGGATAGAGAAGAATGAAAATCAATGAGGAATATGTTTTTATAAAACTAGTGTTAATTGTTTAAATTTTTATGAATACCATTATTATTTTAGTTCCAATTCATATCTTTAACCCATTATACTGTTGATATACCTAAATCTAATGGAATTTCAATAAAAATACACAAATTCCACTTTAAAGAGTCACCACTAGAATGACTACTAATTATATTGACTCACACAAGAACTCTAAACCATGATGAGGTTTCACATTCCCAATGAAAATAAAATTCACAATTACAACACAGTTAAGAAAATACAAAACAATACAAGAAAAATATGAGAATAATCCATTTTATTTTAAATGGAATATTGGAACATCATCAAACCCCTTATATTTTTTATTTATAAAGTAATAATTAATGAAATCATTTGAGAATAAATTTTATCCAAACTCCCAACATATAAAAAAATAAATTCCAAAAAACACATCAAAATAATGAGAAACACTTAAATAAATAAGTTGTAAATTCTCAATCAGCAAATCTAATCACTTATTATAGGTTATTTATTGGAGACAACAAGCTCAACATTGTGTGACTATAGAGAAACCCTTTATGGATGAATAATATACTCCATGGAAGAAACTCTATGACCAAGAATCTAATAAAAAAAATCAAAACGTCATCTATTTGTCCTAGAGGTTGGTTATGAGGGAGCAAAGTTAAAAACGTCTGAATAACCAAGTGGGGGAGAGAATAAGAGGATTATTAGAACAAAATCTTGGAATAACTCAAATTAAAATCGTGGAGGGTTACTAATGAAGGATGAGGAACCAATGAGTGAAGAAGATTTAAGATTACTATGGTGTGATGATGATGAATATGGTAGAATAATTATATCATTGGGTATAATTAGGGGAGGTAAAACATATAATTTCATGTTTTCATGACTCATGTTTATTCTCATGTTTTGGTAATTCAGTTTTCCAATTAATATATCATCTATTGTCACTATAATCAATGATGAGGAATCCCATAAGTGAGTGAAACTTGATTTTGGATACCATTAATGATCCAGCAAACATTATTCTATAAAAATGGGAGAACATGTCACATCCTTTCTGAATGGTTACACATAAATATTCAAAAGTATCCTTTTCCATTAAACCAAAATATGCTACACAATTACTCCTTGGATTCAAAATATTTTTGCTCAACCAAACAAATCCATGAAAGACACATTATTTAATAATGATACGATTTTGAAACACAATAATTTTTAACAAGACACATGGTTTCCTTTCGAACTGTTCACAAATACCCTTCATATGGACAAAACACATACGAAACCAACAACACTCAAAACATCACATATGAATCTCTATGCAGTCATTGCCTAAAATAATAAATTCCATGAAAAGGATATAAATAATGAAAATAAATGATAAATATGGTCAGGGTGAGATAATTATACCCACCAAAAAAGTATTTTAATATATTTTTACTAATCAAAAAAGAAGAACCAAACTCAATATTGATATAGAAAAAAGCAGAAGGAAACCAAATAATATTGTCACTAATTTAACTACATATGTCACACTCAACCATCCCTAGAGAAAAATTAATAATTAGAATCACATAGAATGAAAATAAAATGGTTCTATATATTAAAATAACATTCCAGTACCACAATACATCAAACAAAACTCCCAACACATAACAAGTCCCCACCATAAGTTGGGGGAGGGAAAAGGATCTCAAACCAAAAACATGATCTAAAAAGAAATCATAATTTACATGTGAAATTATAATCTCCAAAATTAACAAAACTTAAAATGGAAACAAAAAGGGATCTACAAAAAGGATATCCACGAAAATTTCCCCACTCATAAAGGTTGAATCACATATATTATTGAGACAAATTTATCCCATGTTTCACCCCAAAATGAAACATCAAATATATAGAAGTTTGTAAAATAATATCATAAACTATCCCCACTCTAATAATAATACCACAAAATAGCATGAGGTTCCCAAAAAAACTAATTTTGACTGCATAAAGTGCTTCACTCCATAGATAATTACTTGATCCATGGTTCTGTAAATCATTTGTTACACCACATTCCAGATTAGAAAACCTTGTATTAAGGAATTGACTTCTACAAATATTTCTTTCAGAACATCTATTTGTGACACAAATGACCAGATCATTGTAAATCCTTTAAGGGATTTTGAAATGATGGATTTGAATGACTCAAAGTGGCACAATGGAAGAACTCGAGTGACAAACTTGATAATGGAGACTATGAAAATAAAAAAAAGGATACCTCTCAAGAACATGTTCCTCTACAACACCATTCTCAATAAATGAAGAACCATTATGATATTGATGAGAAACTATAATTGATTGTTAAACAGATTAAGATTCTAGAACCAACTCCACTAAAAATGCCTCATCTACCGACATTCAAATAGAACATTCCTAGATTAGAGGTCATAGTCTTTGATTTGGGGTCGAAGAACCCATACAAATAGTGGATCATTCCACTGATCAATTGACATCATATTTTGAGAAAAAGATATGTGATATTTTAAATGGTCTATATAGGACATCACCTTTTACTAACCGTGTTGAATACCTCCGAGATCTACCAAATTTATCACCTTTATCTCATTGGGTATGATTCATCAAATTAATGTTTTATTAATGATATCTGAGGACATAGTAACCTACAACATTAGAATAATGATCACCCTCCACTGATCCAATCCTTACCCTTCAAAAGTTCTTTTAATAGCTTACACCCTAATATCATTGGGGGATCCTAAAGTCTTTATAACACACTCACTTTCTCAAGACGCTTCACAACCTTTATTGGACCTCGACCAACATAAAAAACTAGAAAATGATTAGAATATCTGACACTACCAACCCATTTGGATTGAGGGTAAGGTCAACTACTAATCAAGACTCACTGAAGACCATTGGGTTCTTTTTAGGTGGATGAATATAAATTAAATTATAAACATAGAACCAAAAATAATAACTTAATTCCAACAAATAATCACATTTAAAACCAAAACACAAATATAATAATCTAAACATCACAAATAGAAATCAATACCCACATCTTTATATCACTCTTTCAATTTCAATTTTGTAACCACCTTCTTCACGAATATTTTTCCAAAATTCCAATGATCATTTCTAATGTACAACACAAACCCCAAATCCCACATTTTAAAAAATACAAATTCAAATAAAACATTTTACTTAAGAAAACCGTCTTCCAAAAAATGGCGTTTCTTATGAAAATCAATATACATCATCGTGAAACAAAACCAAAGTACTTAACATACCAATACCCTTGAAAATATAGAACTATTTTCCATGAAAAACCCCACATCATAGTTAATCTGACAATTACACAAGAAATAACAAACTACTAGAAATGTTTTAACCATGCACTACGGATATACCCAGGTTACTACCCCATGGAAGCTCATAGTGGAACACTAGTCCACTTCCATTGTTATTCTCCAATCCAAACAATCCAGAGAAACCCCGACGACATAAAGCTACAATACCAAATAAACGACAATTTTCCCAAACTAATCCAAGTAACTCAATGATATAAAGGAGTAATTTGTATCCATGATCTTCCCATACCAACCACTAGATTCCTAAAAATCCTATTTTTAAACAACCACACACCCCAAAAAACAATGTTCTTATCTGAGGATCTTTTTCACAATCAATCCCAGGTCAACCTAGACCAGTTACCAAATATACATGAAAAGATAAGCGAGATGAAATCGAGTCATACTTGGAAGAGTAAAACTAATGAAAATCTATGATAATGGAGATATAGAATATTTTTCCCAATAATAAATATATATAATCAACCGAAAATGTTAACAAACACTAAACTAAAAATAACTAAGAATCAATAATTTCACTTACACTTCAAGATAAAATATTTGTTGAAAAAAATGAACATGAGAATAAAATGATACCTAGACTGAAATGATCTCCTCGTGTACTCATGGTCCCCACCGTCCATAATAATTATCCCACTACCAATTCAAACCATAATAGTTAAACATGAAAAGCACCATGGGTATACTAACATCGAGTGGAACATGTATGGTGTGATTTTATATAGTCTAGTAGGAAAAATCCACAATGTTGTTAGATAAAATTTAATTAAATATTCAAAGAACAATGTTTATAAATACTATAATGTTAATAAAAACAAACATTTCATTCAAAAAATACCTCTTTAAAAACAAACATCTTATTAAAACACCCAATCCAACTAATGAAAAAAAGAGGAATATTAAAAATGAAAATGTAAAACAATGTATATCCAATAATAATATAATTAAAAGAAATAATAACCCAAAATAAAAAACCCCGAACATAAAAATTTAAAAAAGTAAATATTAATATAGAATGAATATATAGAAATATATTCATATGCATTTGAAAAACATCCCTATAAGAAATCCCAATATATATTTCATTTTCAATCAATGGCATGTGTATGGTGAAGATATATAGTAAATAACCAACATAGATGCTCTACAAAGGGCCCACACATGGAAAATACAAACATTAAATATCCATTATCTAGGCAGTACCAATTTGTTTAATCGTGATTTATAAGAAACCATCAATCAAATATATAGATGACTTCTAGAAAACAACTAATAATTGTAAAAGGGAGAATGAGGACGAAACCACACACCTGTAAATTACCATAAACCATAGATTCGACTATTATTTCATTTCCAAAAAAATCAATAGAAACTATTTGAATCCCCTCTCAATGGAAGTATGACCATAGGGGTTCCCATCACATTTACAACATCTAAATGTTCCAACTATTCCAAAAAGTAACATTAGTTTAAAAAATTATTTTCCAAAATATTATAGGGGAAAATGGAATTTATTGATTAAAAACTAAATTTCCTTTCCAAAAACATTTCTAATTACCATAGTGAGAACATAATTTATGATTGAATGGTTCTAAATTGTATTTTGAGCCCTTAAATTACCGAATTAGTATTCAGTGTCCCAAACAAGATGATATTTTGGGAACATATATAAAAAATAAATTTGAGACAAGTTAGTATACAATAAAATATGTAGGAGACACTTGTATTTTAGAATAACTATTCAAAGAAGGGAATTCAATGTTATAGAAGAATAACAAAGTTAATAAAAATAGGTGTATAAAAATATCAGGATCAAATTAGTCATTTTTAATAATACCATAATCATTTCTTGGAATATCCATATGTGCACCCAATACACTAAAGGATATTACAATATCCATTTGTTTATCTATATAAATATCATATTAAACATTAAACGGTCACCACGTTCATTATGACTAATTTAAAAAACTCACACATGAGCACTAAAACATAATGTGTCTTCATAGACACATAAAAACTCAATTCAAATTGTAAAAGCAATTTACAAAATTTAGATAAATCTATACTCATTTAAGAAATAATCAATTTCATATTAAAAATACTGTTTAGATTTCATGATACAAAATATAAAAATATATATAAATAAATAATTAATTATTTATATTAAAACCTCATTTCCAGCTAATTTCAAACATAGAAGAAGAAAATAAATTCATACAAACACCTCGTAATAATGAAAAAAATACAAATTTATTTGAAATGATCATTCATAAAATATAATATTTCAAAAAAGTAAATGGATGGATAAACATACCTCAATGATCTGATAAGGAAATAAAAACCATGAAAGAAGAATAACAATGTCCAAGGAAAAACACACAACCTAGTCTCCATGAAATATAGGCCAAACACCATACCTCAACTTTGGAATTTATATTAGTGGGTTTTATGTAAAAAAATGAAATTATTAAGTGGGGATGAGAATAATGGGAAATTATTTACTAGAGAATAAAAATAAAACATCTTTAAGTAATGGATGTGAATCAATGATGAACGAGGAACTAGTGAGGGAGGATGATTTAGCAGCCCCACCATGATCCTAGATCATTTGGTGGAGAAGAGTCCGGAAATGGTTTTAATTTTGGGATTGAAAAATGAAGTTTTATGTTTTCAAATTTTTGTGTAAGATACATGGTTTGGGCACACAAGTTTGTAAATCATGAACAAACTATTGGAAGCCTACTAGAAAAAGAGGAGACCCACATGATCCGGTGGTATTTTTAGGGAATCCTTGAACTAAAAATGTCTCATGGATTTATAATAATAAGAGGACATCTCACTCAAATTTCAAACAGTTACTCCTAACCATTTGAAAGTCATTATCCTAACCACTGGAACCACAAAGAGGACTCTTGGTTACTCCATGGCCTCATAAGTCTTGGGAAAAATTATTCCCCAGTTGTCTAAGATACACCATGAAAAAAATAAATTGAATGTAAAACACACACTACAATAACCATCAACATGGTTTCTTATCATACAGTGCAATAAAAAACATTGCATAGGGGAAAACACACCATAAACCTTAAACAAATAAAATTTCACATCCTAAACTCAACCCAAACCTCAACCAAATTACTAATGTCCATTAAAAAGTTAAAAGTTATAAAAATTAAAGAAAATAATTTTCTAGGTGTGACAATATTTATCAAATAATATATTTTGTCATTTTTGAAATATCAAAATTAAATTTGGAAAATTTTATTTTTACATATATATGAAGATGAATCTATATAATTTTTTCATAATAAACTCATAGAATTTTATTTATATATATATATATATATTATAGAATTATTTTTTAGTGATTTATTAATAATTCAATATTTCAAATCCAAACTACATGGGATTAATTTGGACAAACATATAGATGATTATTGAAAATATTCCAACATAGCATTATGATGCAAGAACCCTCACTCTTTAAATTTTACACCAAAAAGAGACATCATTGAATGGATTAAAAAATAATGCATTGAAAATTATATTTAGGGGTCGATCAATTAAAATAATACAAAAAAAATATTAGATGAAATTTATTTAAGGTTAAAGAATGTAATGGCTTAAAAAGGTTCTTAATTAAATAAAGAACATCACACTTATCTTTTATTTTTATAGTGTCTTGAAATGAAATCACATGTGTGGACATTTAATTGTATTATAAAAAATTATCTTCATGTGTTTATATGGAATAAGAAAATATAGAACTGTAATGGGATATAAATTTTAAATAACAATACAATCATTACAACAAAATATATTGTCATTAAAAATAATTAGAATATATCACACCCAATAATAATCATAATATAAAAGAGAATAGATGGGAAAATAATAGATATTATCCATGTATAAGTAATAATCATAAAACTAATAAATGATATAATTTATCATTAAAAATAATTTAAATGAAAACATTGTTGGAAAATAAAATTCATTATTTTATTGTATTCGCCAAAAAATGAAATATTTCCTAAAAATCCAAGAAATTTACTTGAATATATTTTTTGGAATCATAATTACAAAATATTTTTTATATTATAAAATATTTTTTCTAATTTTGTTATATGTTGTTTTAAATTATGTGCTCGAAGAGAAACTATTACTTCTTTTAGAGAAAGAATATTATTCTTTAGAATTCAATTCTTCTTCTTCTAAATATTTTTTCTTTTATTACTGTTTCTCACACTTTTTTTCAGCGCGTACACGTCTTTCTTCTTGAGTGAGACAGGAGTGGCTTTTGCTACCCACCATTCCCGCATTCCGAAGGTGGGTGACATTCTCTTATTATTCAGTGACATCTTCTACTTGATTGAAATGAGATGATGGGATGTCGGTTCTTCCTTCCATGGATTCCTCCTCGGAACTCTTCACCTAGTCCGGATCTCCCTCATAGATTTAGAAAATATTTTGTGAAACTCTTCCCAATTCCTTATTTCCATGGATGCCGGTTATTTACACTACTTCTGTCTGGACATTACAAGGGGTCCAGTCAAGGCAGTAACGTTCAGTTGTGAGAGTAGTCACATTGAGGCATCACTGGCATGTTTGGACACTGGGGAATTGGAGTGTCTGTCTTTTTTACCTTCTTATTGGGCATCTCGAGGGCGTGGATGCCCGAGGAATCCCACATATCACGTGGGAAATCATATGCCATAGGCATGTATCTGAGGTTTTTTCATCTTCCTGTGTTTAACACTGGGTATGCCGCATGTTTAACGTCCAGCAGAGATGGAACGGGCTGATCAGGACACCACCAAGATAGGATCAGATTGAAGAACCCCTTGAGGGAACAACGATATTGTGGCTAGCACGTGGGCGGCTTCCCAAATATATTTGAGGGGAATGAGGTGGCATGATCTCACCAGGACGTGGCGGCCCGGGTAAGAATCAGGATGGATGATGGTTTTAGTCTTCAGCCTCAAGGAGACTTCCTACATACCAAGCCTTGACATGGATCAAAACCTTTGTAGTTTGGGTATGGATGCCGGTGAACCGAAATGAATGAGTACCTTGGTCCAATAGGTGATGGGATTGAACCTCATGGAGGATTCCTACGTACCATGAGTTATCATGGATCAATGTGCACGTCGTTAAGGATATGGTCCTAGCACACTGAAACAGAGGTGGTTTGGACCAATGGAGGGTGGGTTTGAACCTCAGGAATGCTTCTTACGTACCATGCCTTGACATGGATCAAAGTCTACATAGTTCAGATGGGTGTGTGTCGGTGAACCGACGTGAAAATGGACCTTAGTCCCAGTGGGTGGTGGGATTGAACCATATGGAGGCTTCCTACATACCATGACTTGACATTAATCAAATTCCCCATAGTTCAGGTTGAAAAGGGGTTGTTGAAATGACATGAAGGGGTGTCGGAACAATTAGATGGTGCGATCGCAATGGCTTACCGCTGGATTGGGATGTTGTTTAATGTCATGCGGGATGGGGGAGTGTCAGAGGACCGACATGAAGAAGGACAATGGTCCGTTGGGTGTTGGGCTTGAACCTCATGGAGGCTACCTACATACCATTCCTTGACATGGATCAATGTTCCTGTATTTCGGGTGGGATTTGGGAGTTGGCAAACTGACGTGAATAAGGACCTTGGTCTGATCGGTGATGGTCTTGAACCTCAGGGAGGCTTCCTACATACCATGCCTTGACATGGATCAAAGTCTTCGTAGTTCAAGCAGGGTTTCGTGAGCGAACCGACATGAAGTTGAACCCAGTGGTCCACTGGTGGTAGGAGTAAACCCCATGGAGGCTTCCGACATACCATTCCTTAACATGGATCAAAGTTCTCGTAGTTCGGGTGTGGAGTTTAATGTCATGCAGGATGAGGCACTTGGGGGATACGCTCTAAGGCGGACTAGGGTGTGTCATGGTCAGTTCTCACTCTTAGCCCACGGGAGCTATGCTCAGTGTGAGAAACAAGAGATTGTAGGGACCTGAAGATCATGTCATGAAGGGTGTGTCCGTTGGTAGCGAAGAAGGGATTATGCGTTGGGCGGCCCATGGTGCTGGGACTTACTTCAAGATGGAGGCTCGATGGCACAAAGAGCAGTAGGATAGGGGGATTGGGACTTACTCAAGGATGGATTCCTGATTCCCTATCACACCTTCCGCTGGACTTGGCATCGAGGAAGTGAGGAGGAGAAGGGGTGCCGCCTCTTACCAGAAAAGCTAGGGGGCTTATACCAATGTGGCTTCCCTTACCCATGGACAAAAGCTACTCCCAGAAAGAGGATATCATCCCTTGTGGAGACCAAGGGGCATGGAGAATGTCCAAGGTGGGGGCACCCCATGTGAGAGGCACGGGGTGATATCACAATTTTACGTCATGTGTTGAGGACAAGGGTGCATGGCAGTTTAACGTCATCCGGCTCGGACGAGGTGGGTTTACTCCACACCCCTATGACTTACATAACAGGTACCCTCTAATCCTTGTGGGAGTGAAGGTGCTGGAAATGCTGTAATGAAGGTCAATCACAGAGTGAACCATCAAAGGATCCACGTTAGTGTGGCTATGAGAACAAGAAATATCTATTATGTTTCCTATGCGAAGAAGCATTAGAAAAAGCAACTCTATGGGTGGTATCGTCCGGGGGACATTGAAGTCACATCGTGCAAACCTGGAAGGTCGCACATGAAAAGGAATTTCCAAGTAGAGGAGTCCATAGGCAGGGGCCCAGTGGATCTCAGTTGCTCTGCATGGTAAAGGAGACTGGAGAATGGGTGTGCTTCACGAAGTGGGGTGCGTTAGCCTTATAATTAGGCCAAGGTGCACATGGGAGGTGATTTGAGAAGAGGAAGGGTATTAGTGGAGCACAGCCTCATGGAGAAAAGGTGCATCACAAAGTGATGTGTTGTGAAGTAACGTGCTTCGTGATGTACAGTGATCCTGCCTTAGAAAACGGATCATGAGTACATGAAGGGGGTTTCACAAATAATAAATGCTCCATGACAACCTAGGTCCCCTTGGGGATCCCCTTACTTCATGAAATCCATTAGGCTTCTCAAAAGGCATCCCTCTCGGAAGAGGGGATCAAAATGAGATAAGGCGGAGGCATCTCTCGAAGCAAATATACCTTGTGTAGCACATGATTTGCAGAGCAAATGGTGCTTCGCGATTTGGGTGCTCAGAAGCTGAAAAGATGGATTGTGCATCCGTAGGGCTCTGGGGGAGATCAGTTTTTATAGGCAAGAAGCGCCGCGAAGCAGAGCTTATGCGGTGTGAATAGGAATTGGTTTGCTTCACGGAAGCCTCAAAAATATCAGGTGCATTCGCGGAGGGTACCGCCGCCTTTGCTTCGCGGAGGGATCGCGAATGTCAAGGGTGTTCGTGGAGGGTACTGCCTCATTTGCTTCGGGGAGACCGTGTTGCTTTGGGGGACTCCGCGGAGTGGCTTTGTGAAGCTGGTCGTGGGGCCTCTTTCCCATTTTTCTTTTCTTCCAAAATTTTGGTGCCAACAAATTCCCCCCTCAGACATAGATTCGTTGAGGGATCAAGGGTCAAAGTCTGATGGAAATCACCAAAATCAATGGCATTTTATGTTACTCACTCGCGAAGAGGGTTCTCAAGGTGGACAGGGGTCGCGCGGGCTGGACACACCACGAAGCTCCACACGGACTAGACGCGTTGTGAAGCTCCGAAGGCCACTGCCTATAAATAGGGGTCCATCCATCTCATTTTTCCTTTCCCATATCTGCGATTTTTTATTTTCGCACTCTCAACTCGTGAAGCTCTGCGTACTCCGCACCTTCTCTAGGAGAATCGGGCTTCGCGGCAAACCACGTGGTTTTGACACTACGACAGCGCCACGCGAGCATGCGCTTGCAGGCCATGTCCAGGCTCCATGGCTTGACACTACGAACGAGCACCATGAACAGGCTTCGCGACCCTACCTAAAATTTGTCCGAGTTCTGAAACCCAATGGCCCATCAAGAAGCTGTCATGGGGGTTCTTGAAGACGCCGCCCGGAGGGATGAGATGGAAAATTTTCTAGGCCTAAGAGAGTTTTTTTCTATCCACTCGGACAGTAGTTATTTGACAGAGCTGCTATCAGAGAGCAAAAAGAACTATCTGATGTGAAGGAAGTTACCCTTTTATGGATTCGGGCTGAGGGATGACGTCTTCATTCCTGACGCGAGTAGGGACGTACCAGCTTACTGGTTTAGGATCACGCCGTGCTAGCGCCAATGGTTTAGGGCGGTTGATGGTCAGGCGCTGGATGAATTCATACATGTCACTACCAACTACCAGTACAATCATCCGAACAATGTTGATGGGAATCTATTGCATCCGAAGATGTCCCATCCCATGTACCACACAATACTGAAGTCATCCTTGAGGGATTCGAAGAAGGGGTGGTCCAATGAGTGGGACCTGCGCCAGGGCGGCAACTTCACAAATGATTGGGCATGGTCCTATTGGGTAGGCACCTCATCGGAGGTGTGTGGAGCTAGGCTGAGGAGAGTGGGTTTGTATGAGTTGTCATGGGCCTCCCAATTCCACATTTATCAACCAAAATAGCTAATGCAAGATTTGTTGAACAAATGGTTGTCTAGGACCAACACGTTTCACCAGCATCATGGGGAGGGTGGCATCAGTCTGTGGGATTTCCATAAAGTTTCAGGGGTGCTGATCCTGGGGGTTATGTATGATGAGTTCCTCCAGGTAATGAGTGTGTGGGAGGAACGGGAGAAGATGTTGCGGCTAGGGATGGCACTGATGGGGCTGGTCCTCAGAGATGACAAAGAATCGGTGAGGGATGTGCACTTCAATAAGTGGTTCAAGCAGTTCCGGAACATCCTGAAGGATTGAGACTTTCCCGCGGGGCCTCGAACTTTCTTGAAGGGGGATCAACGGGGCATAGAGCATTCGTATTGGCGGCTGTTGGAGGACATCCAGTGGAAGACATGGGGTTTCAGTTCCAATACCGAACAACAGCTGATAGTCAAACTGGCGGCGTTTATCGCGGCCATTATATGTGGTTGGATCCTACCTGTGAGAGATACCAATATGGGGGGTGCAACCCAGCTCATTCATCATGGAATCCATGCTAGCCATAGGAGTTCGGGTCAATATCGGGATTCTGATGCTCGCCACAATGTACAAGATGCTACGGAATGTTAGTGAGGGCAAGTGGTCGCCGAGGATATGTGGGCCCTTCTATCTTCTGTATGGGTGGATCAAGGCGCACATCAGGGGGGGTTTATGAATATTCGAACCCCATCTTGACTCAGGGGTCAAACTTCTGCCCATAAATTCTGATTGATTCTAGGAGCATTCTAGAAAAATTAACCATACTGTTGGTACTACAAAGCGTGTGGAAGGCAGACGAGTTTAATTTCCACCCGTTTCCATTGCCGACGAGGGTACTCACTAATGACGTTCAAGGAACATAAGAGCATTGGGCCTATCTACTTGCCTTCTAAGGTGATGTCCCGGTGGTAAGGGTGGACCGCAAGCCTCTCTGTGAGCCGTACACCCCACACCGGTTTTAAGACAATTATGGTGCCTGCAGCGGCTGACCCCGCAGGTCTACTGGGGGGTGCACCATAAGGATCACATGTGTGTGTTGAGGAAATTATGGATCATGTTCACACGGGACGATGGGAAGATTAGAAACGCATTGCCTCCACCCACTACCGCCTTTGGACTGGTGAAGGAGTATTCCATAAGCTTGGAGGCAGCTTATCCGGGGGAAATGCTAAAGAAGCCAACTGTTCAAGCTGGGGATGGCAGGCCTTCCCTATCACGAGGTTGGGGTTGGAGGGCGGCAAGGGCATCTCGCAGTGGCGGGGCTTCCATGGTGATGGGACCTGCACCAGCTGAGGTTGAGGTAGCCACGGTAGATCCAACAATGGTAGTGGACCCGGTGGTCCCAGGAGAGTAGATCCATCCGGAGGGGCAGCCACTGAGGGGATTCCTCATGATATCTACTCATGTTCTGGGAAAATGGTTTCGCCATATTGACATGCTAGGGAATGCTGTTTTCCCGGAGGCATGGGTCATTTGGAATGTCAACAGGTAATTCCTCGGCCCGCTTGAGATGTGGAAATACCTGCACCACCTCGGGATGGATTTACCTGGTATAGGCCATGTCCAGGCCGGTTTTTCAGTAACCCCAATGGAGGCTGAGCAATATCTGGGTGAGCTGGAGGAATTTGTACATTTTAGGGGTTCCTCGGGTCCGATGATAGATTGGGTGAGGGTGCTGCTGGATCGGATGGTTCCCCCACAACTGTCAGTTACCGAGATGAGAGAGAGCTTCCCCCAACCCGAAGAATCAGAAAAAACCTCTTGGGGGTCGTGGCCAGTGGATGGGGATCGTTAGAGGAAGGCAAAGTCGGAGATCAAGACTCGGGTCTCGACTATTTCGCGGAGGTTCTTGAGGTAACATCCCAAGTATCATTCTTTAGGGTCTGCAATCAGGTCATTATGGATTTCTTAGAAACATCTGAACCGTACAGGTGGACCTTGTGCATAGACCTTGTTCTTGCCTCTCGGCAGGTGATAATGCAGGACCCTCGGAACCCGCACCTGTGGCCACATCCAATTCGTTGTGTGGTGGGGCTTGGGAACCCGAGGTGGCTCCTCCAGAAACTCTCGACCTTCTGATAATATACAGAGGGCCATGCTTTGGGGTCCCGTAAGCAAAAAATTAGGAACAATACTAGGAGTTCAATTTCTGTATGTCCTCTCTACTAAATTCAATTCTATCACATGTTGATCCTGCCAACTGAAGTCCATGCCCTTCTCTATCACGTATAGTTTTTCGACTGGCATGGGCCGCTGCGGGGAGGTTGGTTGAGATTTCTTGCGACACCCCTCCCAAGGGCATTCCAGTAATCGTGGAGATTGTTACCTAGCCCATCCGAGCTGCAGCACTCCCGATCATTTGTGGGACCACCAGCGGGGTCGTGCCTGAGGTCATTGAGGTGGGGACGGACGATGAGGATCGACCTGTCGACCCAAGTCCTGTCATGCCTGATCAGACGCCATATGCTGCACCTGATCTAATTCCAGATGCAGATCCCACTGAAGATTTCTTTAGGTCGTATCCCACATATGAGCCTTCCAACCATGCAGACTAGGATGAGATGATCTCTGACGAAGAGGACAGCGATATAGTATGCTGCCGATCATAGAAGCTGATCATGCACTTTATCGAAAAGACCCCTCCCCATGCATTATAGATGTATGAGATGGACAAAATTCACTCTCGAATGTGCGAACTGTGTGCTGGGGGAGTGGATTCCCAGCGCCCTCATCTTCTCATCCGAGATCTCATGGCAAAGGTGATCTGGGAATAGGATCGCGACCTCAGCATGGGCTGGTAGCATAGGAACGCGACGAACATCAAGAAACTCAGGGAGGCTGAAAATGATGTCCAACTGATACAGATCTTGGAGAATGAGTACTCAACCTCTCTTAATGAACAATCAGAGCTGGTATAATGATTGAAAGCCCAACTAGCAAGGGCAGAAGAGAGTACGAGGCAAGCATCTAATGAGATGGCCATTACTCAGGCTGACGTAAAGTGGGCCAAAACTGAGGATGATGAACTGCGCCACATCGCTGCTGAGGAGGATCAAGAGTTGAGCCAGTGGAAGCAACTCCTGGATTCCACAAGTCAAATGGTAGTGGAACTGCAATGTTCTTTTGACAGGGTCATCCCATCCATGGGAGGGATAAACCCCCGAGTGCTGTAAGGATCACAAAATCACAAACGCACTTTAATGTTTTGATTTATTTGATGGCATATCATGCAAGAGTTTGGTTATCGAGGTTGGATTCATAAACATCTTTTATATTTGTGAAATTTCTAGTGGTCAGTCCCTAAGCTCACATGGGTTGAGCCCAATGTTAGAAACAACAAGTTATCTCCATGCTCTTCCATCTGAATATGATTCATTGACCAAGATTTGGGTACACAAGGTTTAAGTAACCAATCCGACTGTTTCGGGAAGACATGGGAGATGCCCAATTGAGGGATTAGGACCTTAGAACAATCGACGACCAATTCTTCCGAAGTGCTCTGGTGAACGAGCAAGGTAACGCCAGGGGCATTGGGATTAGTCTAAACATAGGCAAGTGGATGGTGTGAATCATGATTCCTAAATATCAGTAATTCTATGGGGGTGGCGTGACAATGAAGGATAACTGTTGACCATGTTCGAAACACAGTATCCTTATTGTGTTAGCCTGAAATGGGGAAATCAGATTAGGGCCGACCATTAACCATGTTCGAATCATGGGGTCTGACTCAAAATGTTAACCATTAGTCTTCTGTAACATTGTCCCCGGATAGTAGGCATGCCATAGGCCAAGCATCCATACTGTTAGGGGGTCCATCCAGACCTGAAAGAGGACGAATGTACGAATAAAGGGCACCCAAAGCGTTGAGAGTGCAGTGACGATTTTTTCGAACAGAATCCAACACTCTTGAAATTACGTCACCGTGGAGAAATCACACTGGATGGGTTCATTGGTTTGATCATGGATCATTACGTCATTCAGAAAGGACCTCTCTAGAGAGGGAGTCGTCACTTCTCAATGTCATCTTGGGGTATTCCAGACTTTTTCAGGGTATAGTTGCAGTTACATGATCCCTCACGAGGGGTCAGGCCATGGGCCGGAAATGAGGAGGAACAGGATCTTACGATTCCTGACGCTGGACCCGAGGTGAAATTCTTGGGTGTCCCTACGTATCCCATGAGGTTGGGAATCAAGCCGTACATAGTTCTAGAAACATAGTGTAGTCATAGACCAACACCGACAGGTGAAATCCTCTTTGGTAGAGGCTCTGGTGCATCCCATGATCAATATGGGGCATCTAGCACTTATTCAGTGTAGAACCGCAGTTTTGTGTCATGCGTTGAGGACATATGGCCTCCTACAATTTAACATCATATAGTAGGACGTGAAAGGGGAGTGACCAGGGAGCATGTGGTATAGTAGCTATGAAACAGACCTGAATGAGGACATGGAGTCGAAATCACACCAAGTACCCCCGGAGGAAACTCTTCTGGTCGAGGGACCAATAGTGAGAATTAGGCTGGGCCTGAAGAAGAGTGGTCGGGTATTCCTATGTACCCCATGAGGATGGGAATCAGGCCATACGTAGTTCTGAGAGAATAGTTTAACGTCATGAAGGATGATGAAAAGCCTAGCCGTGTTGGTACAAATCCTACAAAAACTACTAAGCCCACATGAGTCGTGCTCGGTGTGCGAAACAAGAAGTAATGGTGGGACTTTCCCGACACAGGATGGGGAATGTTAGGATGAAGGGACACTCGGTGACTACCGGCCCAATGATGCCCACTCGTCTATGAGGTGAACCTGGACCTGAGAAGGGATAGATCTGATTATGTCGGTATTCCACTTGAACATGAGAGAGTGGGAATGTGTGAATCATGAAGCTCTAAATCTGGACCATAATTATGGTGGTGTGACGATGGAGGATAACCATTAACTGTGTTGAGAACACAACATCCCCATCATGTTAGCCTGTAATGGGGATAGACAGATGGGGGTCGACCATCTACCATGTTCGAAACACGACACCATGTCGCAAATTTCGTCAGAGATCCGTAGGGAAGTTGGCCCAAAATGATTGGAGATCCCTTAGGCCCAACATCCATGGAGAGCCCATAGTCCTAGCATCCATGTCATCCGAGACTACTTTTGTACGTGGAAGATGGTGAGGATCCAAATAGAGATCTCACAAAGCTTGGACATGGAACGGGAGGAATGTATCCATGAAGATTGCACACTTAGGGCTCTTTTTCAAATGCATCTAAATACGACAACGAGAGGTATTCGATAGAGGGAGTCCAGTCCCTTCCCATAGGGAGATCTTAGTTTAGGGTCATATAATTAAGACCATGGATTAAAGGAAACACGTGAGACACGTGGTGGGGTAACTCAAATACCCGACGTGAATGGGAACTGGGGGCTCTGATCACCACATGCTCCTCGAAGAGTTTTTAGTTCAAGGGACAAAAAACCAGAGTTGAGCTGGGCCTGATGCAAAATGTGAAGACGTTCTTACGTACCCCATTACGATGGGAATCAAGCTACATGTAGTTCTTTAGGTGGAATGGTAAGGTAACGGTGCTAGGGAAAACAAAGGGGTGTGAGGGAATAGCCCGCACATCAAAAGAAGCAGTATTTGACAAATCTTGTTTGTCCTTTAAGGTGAGTGGTTTTGATGTGAAGTGACATGCCTAGGGTAGCAGGCCCTGGCGTCACCACAAGAATCAATCCATAGTAGGAATTGACTAATGGCATGGCATATAACCAATACCTAACATGAAGTCCCCTATGTTGAGGTCATCACAATGATGTTCCGTTTTTTGTCATGCGGCCAGGATGACAATATCATAGTTTCGGGTCATGTGATGGGACCCAGCAAGCATTTTTACGTCATGCAGCACCGACGTAGTAGAGACAATGCTAGGAAGAGAATGTGTATGGTGCAATGAAACATATACAATTTGAATGGGGACATGATCCCACATCACGCCGTATGAAATTCTGAGAGGAGAACCATGGGCCACATGGGGTAGATAGGGGTGAGAGAAAAAGGGGCTGGAGAAACTATCTCCCAAGTGAGCTGGACCTGAAAAAAATTCGTCCGGGTGGTCCTAAATATCCCATAAGGATGGGAATCAATCCACAAGTAGTTCTATAGGATTCCTTTTAATGTCGTGCGGGACAAACAGGACAGGAAATAGGAGGGATAATTTTTAGAATGGGATGCGCGTGGTGCAGCTATTTCAAACCCAATGTGAATGAGGACAAAATATCGTACCATGACTCAATGTCCTGTAGTCAAAGTCCAGAAGGCGGGATAGAAAATACCAATTAGAAAAACTCATGATGGACCTAGAGACAAGAGGTCTGGGCATTTCTATGCATTCCATGAGGATGGGAATCAAGACATACGTAGTTTTGGGGAGATCGTAGTTTATAGTCATAGAGCCCAGACCGTAGGCTGATGGAAACCTTCCAAGTAAGCGAAGACCTTAACCAGATCCATAAGCCCACATGAGTCAAGATAAGCGTGGGAAACAAGTGAGGAAGATTTCTTTTGCAATACCCAGAACACATGCCAAAGGGAAACTCGTGTAGAGCCCCTATCACGAATTTTTTCCTCCTAACGTGCAGCTGCGCACTGAGGCATAATACTAAGAGTTTCGAAGTTCTTCTTGGACCTGATGAGGTGGAGAAGGATTTGAATCATGTAACGAATATTTTGGGCTAAATGGGGTTGGCATGGTGATGGAGGATAACTGATAACCATGGAAGAAACTAAGCAATCATGTCACGTTAGCCAGAAGTGGGAACAAAAAATGGGCATCAACCGCTGACAATATTCATAACACGATATTTGTATCATATTTTTTCTGAAACCCTCAAGGGCGTTGGCCCGTAATGGTAAGATATCCCTTAATCATAGTATCCATGTCGTTTTTTGGGGTCCCTCTAGGAGGGAAAGGTGATGAAATCCTGGATGAAGGGGGAACAAAGCCTGAAAAGAAGGTGAAAACATGTCCAACCAGAGTCCGGCATTCCAGGTACTAAACCAGAGTACCCATAGGCACATTGGTGAATTGTAGAAAAGGGTCGATGGGGTGGCTAAGGATGAAGAGGGTAGGCCAAGGGGCACAGGTTAAATGGGTATTTCGAAGAGATGGGGCTGGAACTGAAGTCTAGAGATTCAGGTGGCCCTATGTATCCGATAAAAATGGGAATCAAGAAACATGTAGTTCTCGAAGATACCGGGGGGCAGGATATCCTAACATGAACCTGTATGTCCTGGCGAGTAACCCGACATGAAAGAGGACATAATACCGCACCACACCGCATAGTCCCGTAAGAGAGAACCTGTGCTAGGGGCCCGAAAAGGCCAAGGGGATTGAGGCTGGGCCTCGGTCAGGGAGGACTGACCAGCTCACAGTTTACCATCTTGTTGTGAGGACGAGGGGGGAGTACGATACCCCAAACAAGGGTGGTTTACAGCATGACGAATAACCCGACGTGAATGAGGAAAGAATTTCATACCACACTACACAATCCCATGAGAGAGAGGAATTGGGCCAAGGGCTTGAAAAATGCCAAGGTGTCTCGGTCAGGAAGGCCAAACCAGCTTGTAGTTTAATGTATTGCAGTGTGGATGAGGGATGGGGGGTTGAAAAGATCAAAGGGGCCTGAGGATGGGCCTTAGTTAGGGAGGCCAGACCAACTTTCATTTTAACATCTTGCAATAAGGATGAGGGAGGATAAGGTGTCTCTTCCAGGGATGTGTATGACATGGCGAGAAACCCGAAGTGAAGGAGGACATAATCCCACACCATATCGTACAATCCCATAAGATAGAATTTGTTCCGAGGGCCTAAAAATGCCAAGGGTCTTGAGGGTTGGCATTGCCTAAACGAATTTCATCGGTCGGAGATACAACGTGGAAAAATGAACCACTACACTTGATGTTTGGGACATCTTGTGGTGGACCTAACGATCCAGGACAGCTGTTGACCATGTTCGAAAAACAAAATCAGGAGTAACATATGAGCATCAACCGCTGACCATATTCAAAACACGGGATTTGTATTAATTAGTTACTCAACATCCTCGAGAGCGTTGCCGTGAAGTGGAAAGAGAGAGCCCTTAGTTCTATAATTCATACCATTCAGGGGCCCTTCTAGTTGGGTAAGGGGATAGAATCTCAGTCATGTAGTTGGTGAAGCATATATGCACCCTTCTCTCAGAGAGGCAAACATATCCTCGGAGTGGGGCGTATGGCCGGATCGAGGTTAGATAGACACGACCAATGGAAAAAGTGCACCCTTTCCATACATCTCAACCCGGGGGAATGATTTTGGCATTTGGGCTTGGCCAACAAATGAAATGTCTGGGAATTCCTACATATCCCATAAGGATGGGAATCAATCCATACATAGTTCTTTAGGGCAATGCAGTTTAACGTCATGTGTTGAAGACATGGGAGGATAGAAGAACAGGAGTGGTAACCTGACGCGATCATTATTATCCCTGAATGAGTGGGGATAAGGAATCCTACACCAAATCATGTGAGGATTCTACGAGAAAACAATACCCAAGGGGGGTAGCCGGAGAGAAGAGTTTATGGCTGGGCTCAAGACGAGGCGTCTGAGTGTTCATACATATCCCATGAGAATGGGAATCAAGCCACACGTAGTTCTCAAAATGAATTTTAATGTCATGTAGGACGATGCACATTTTAATGTTATGCAGGACTGTCCAGTTTAAGGTCGTGCAAGACCGTATAGTTTAAGGTCATGTCGGACTGTATAGTTTAAGGTCGTGCTAGATCGTACAGTTTAAGGTCATGCAGGACCATGCAGTTTAAGGTCATGTTGGACCATATAGTTCAAGGTCATGCAAGACCATGCAGTTTAAGGTCATGAAAGACCGTGGATTTTAAGGTCATGTAGGACCGTGGAGCTCAGGAAATGTATTTCTTGAGGAACATGGCATTGGTGGGTGGAGTTATGCACTCACCATCCCTGGTAACCAAGGAGTATTCTGTATTAGGTTAAACCTTATGAATGATGTAGGGACATTCCCTTTTTTTCTCCAACATGGGTGGTTTTTTTCCGGGGATCATTGGCGCTCGGAGGTCCAATACCAGTTCTCCTTGCAGTAAAGAGCGGAGGTGAACCTTCTTATTGAAGGCTCTAGCTATATTATTTTGTTTCCTTTCCAGATTGTTCAAGGCATGTAGCCAACTCTAATCGAGTGCTTCCAATTCAGATAGATGGATATCGGCCTCCTTATCTAGAGCATGCTGGTCATAGACTACAGTGCATAATGAAGAATGTTGGATCTCGATGGGTAGGCCGACCTCAGCCTTATACACTAGGGAATATGGGGTCACCTGGGTGGAATTCCTAGTCGTCGTCCAATAATCCCAGAGGGAATTGGAGAGTTTGTTCATCCAACTATTCTTGTTCAAGAAAACCAATTTCTGAAAAATGATAGAGAGGGTTTTGTTGAACGCCTCGATATTCCCATTCACCTATGCGTTATAGCTAGAGGTATGGTTAGAGCGAATGTTGTACTTGGTGTACAATTTCATCATATCAGCTGCTCAGATGCTTGTGCTGTTATCGGTGAGGACTGTGTGAGGGAATCCAAATCAGTAGATGATGTTGGAGCTCAAAAAATTGACAATGGATCTAGCCTTGACTTCCTGGAGTGGGACTGCTTCTTCCAATTTGGAGATGAAATCCATAGTGTCCCGGATAAACCTATATTGGTGAGCTATCGTCATTGGATATGGTCCTGTGACATGAAGTCCCCACAATTAAAATGGCCATGAGTAGTTGGTGGAGTGGAGCGGTTCTAGCGACTGATGCAGGAAATTAGCATGAACTTGGCACACAAGACATCTCTTGGAGAACTTGATACAATTTTGGATCATATAGGGCTAGAAGTACCCCAGTCTCCGGATATGATGGGATATCTTCGGCCTATCCTGGTGGGCACTGCATGAACCGGCATGAACCTCTTGAGTGACCAGAGAAATATTGACTCCTTGAATGAAACAGAGGAGAACACATTCCAACCCATTCTTGTAGAGGAGTTGCTCAAGGCTGGGACCACTCTGAAGGGTAAACTGCAGCAAGCAGCGTCTAATTTTATCGTGCTCGGCCTGATCAGCTAGGGGCAACCAATTTGGAGATACTCAACAAAAGTTTCTCTCCAGCTAGGAGTCGTTTCAACCACTACATCTAAAGAACACTGGGCTCCTGAAGTGGAGGATCCAGTGGTAAGTTGGCTTACTCGTGGGCCATAGTCATCCTGTGGGGAAAAGGCGGTGATGACTCTCCGGTGTGCCACATGTATAATCATACCATCCTGATCGGGCTCTACGAGTGAGGCGGTTAGGCTGGAAAAAGCATCCGCTCGACCGTTATGTGACCGAGGGACATGGGTAACCTCTGGTTGAGAAGGAAACTATGCCATTAGATGGATGGTGCACTCTAATAATGGAATGATCTATGGATTCCTGACAACATAGTCACCATTTAATTTCTTGAGGACTAGTTTGGCATCCCCTTTCATGTGAAACTGGGGCACATCGATCTCAAGGGCCAGATCGAGGCCAGTGATGAGAGCCTGATACTCGACCTTATTATTGGTACAACCTTCTTACAACATGAATAAGTATGGATGAACGGATTGCACCAATGTGATGAAGATGATACCCAGAACCACTCTGTTGAGCCTAGGGTCATTGAGCCTTCTACCGGTGGGACTCTGGGTGGCACCATCGAAGTGAATTTTCCACCACAGGATGGCATAGTCGACTAAGAGGATTGCCTCATCATGAAAATCTATGTCCAGGGATTGATCTTCGAAGGTTATATGGGTAGCTATGAAGAATTTCAATGCCTGCCCCTTGATAGCCTTCTGACGCACTAACTGGATATTAAACTACTGGAGGATCACCACCCACCATGCTAGTCGTCCAATCAACATGGGTCGGTTCAGAATGTAATTCATTGGTTCTATCTGAGAGACCAACTATACCTCATGATGTTTTAGGTAATTTTGCAATTTCTAAATGGAAACACAAGTGAAAGGTAGCTCTTTTCGATGTGGGAGTATCTAGTATCCGTATCAAGGAGGATACTGCTGAAGTAGTAGAGGCTGTTCTATGGACCCTCATTGTTCTTCTTGGTGATCAAGGCCCCGAGAGACCATTCCAGGATGGTCAGATAAAGGACCAGCAGCGTTCCAGCGATAGGTGGCATAAATACCAGAGTCTGGAACAGATACTACTTGATTTCATCGAAAGCGGTATGGCACTCATCGTCCCATTTATAGGAAGAGCCTTTTTTCATGAGCCGGGAAAAGGGATTATACATTCCATCCAGATTCGCAATGAATCGGCGTATGTTGGCTAAGTGGCCTTGAAGACCTCGATACTCCAAAATATTTCTTGGGGGAAGAATTTGGCTGATTGTCTTGATCTTCTCTAGGTCATCCTTGATGCCCTGGTGCCGGACATCAAAGCCAGGTAATTTCCCAGAGGTGACCCCAAAGGAACACTTCAATGGGTTCATCTTCAGGTGGCGAGAATGGAGGAAACCAAACACTTTCTCCAGGTCCCTGAGATGGTTCTGACGCTGGTGAGATTTGACCACCAGTTCGTCCACATATCATTCCCCCAGTGTCCTGAGGATTTGCTTAAATATGTGATGCACGACCCGCTAATAGGTTTCCCATGAATTCTTCAGGCCGAATGTCATGACCTGGTAACAGAAAGTACCCTGGGGTTCCCTAAAAGTGGTATATTCCTCATCCTTAGGGGCCATCCAGATCTGATTATATCCAGAGTAATCATCCATGAAGGAGAGGGCTTAGAATCTAGCTGTAGATTCAATCAACAATTCTATCACTGGAAGGGGAAAATCATCTGTTGGACAGTGGTGATTGAAATCGCAGAAGTCGATACAGACTATGATCTAAAAATTCTTCTCCATGACAGGCATATTGTTGGCTAACCACATGGGGTACTAAACTTCCTTGATGAAGTTTCCTATGATAATCTTGTCAACATTGGCCTAAAACATGGCACCGTGATAAGGTTTCATCTTTCTGGGAGGATGCTTGAGCCCGTGATGATTTGTAGGGAGACCGAGGCGGTGGACGGCTACCTGAGGATCTAGTCCCGTCATCTCGATGTAACTCTAGGAAAACACATCACAGTGTTGTTTAAGTATGTTCACATATCGTTGTTTCTCCTCGAGGGACATGGCGGCACTGATCAATGTGGGTCTCAGATCTGCCTCGCTACCAAGATTCACCTGTACATGTTCATCGACCATGGTAGAGATGCCTTCTTCAAAGGCATGGGGAGCATCCTATAGATCCTCTTCTCCACTTGTGGAGGGATATTCCGTGGGGGGAGTTTCATCTGAGCCACCAGACTTGTATGGGAGGCTAGTGCTAGCCCGAGCGGTAGTGGTCAGCACATCAGGAGATTCACGCGCCGTTGAGACCATGGAGATGAAGGTAGTTGATCCAATATAGACTTGTATTTGGCCCATAGGGCCGCACCTGATGATTTCAAAGCAATTGTCATGCATCGGCTTGAGCCGGTTAATCCCAGCCTGGAAAAACATACATGTATGACGTATTTCCATTTCCATGGGGTGGACATCCTGATACCGTATTGGGGTAGGAGGATACGGGATCACCCGAGCCTAGTTTGTGTAGGTGTAAGAGGAGATTTTTTGTCGTCGCTTGGACCTTGGAATATGCCTTCCTCTAGTACCAGAAACAAAAAAACACTACCCCATTTCTAGGGTGGTGGCCTCCAGTCGATGGATCAGGAAAATGTAGACATCATCCATACATTCCCATGGATCAGTTGTGACCATGGTGGGTTTGACCTCATTTTCCAGAATCTTCTTATCATTACTCTTGTAATATTCAGCATCTAGATAATGAGATTCACAATAGGAGAAAGGAGATGTGTCTCCTTGGAGCACGCCTACTCAACCATTGAGGGAGCATTTTAGGCATTGGGGATACGATAGAAGGATTGCTGCATGCAGGTGGAGCCATGGTTTTCCCATCAATGCATTGTACGCGGTGTCCTCGGAGACAACCATTAATTTGGTACTGGCCACTAGGAATCCGAACTGGGTCTTTAAATGGATCTTTCCAACCGTGATCTTTTCAGTACTATCATATCCCAAGATTCTTAGGTCAGAGGGAGATAAATCATCCTCAGACAAAACCAGCTTCCACAGTGTCCGAGTTCGTATTAGGTTAATCCCAGAGCCGGTGTCAACAAGACAGTAGGGGACTTCCACGCCATTGAACTGGACAGTGATGTATAGTGGATGAATATGACCCTATATGGGAGGGTCTTCGTCTTCACCAGAGAACGGGATAACTGCCTAGCATTTGGCATTTTCAATTTCCACGGTGTGGAAGGCTTCTGTAGCTGCTACCTCCATCTCAAACTGAAGGGTTCTCGTTAGGGCCTCGACAGGCGCCTCATGCATGTCTGATGACAGGAAAACAGCCTCGAGGATAGAAAAATTCACTGGGATGCCGTCAAGGTGCTTGAGGACATCATTCTTCCATGCCAAGCATGAGCTTCTGCTTACAAGAGGCCGCTCTGCGATTGGAGGAATGGCGGGCCATGTCGACTAGATCGGTGGCTAGCTAGTGCTAGAAACATCTCGTTTCTCACCATTGGAGTCCTGAAGAGTAGCTGTCAGATGAGTACCATACAACTGATATTGGCATGTAGTAGAGAGATATTGTCCACGGTACAGAAGAGGAAGCTCTACCTGATCTAGTAGCATGAACGGCGGTGGAGGTAGATCTGAGGACACCAGATGAGGAGGTTTATGAAGTTGAGCTATTCACTGGGCCTACTGTCTAGTCTCATTGGAATGCACGGCCAAGCTAAAAGTGCCAGCTGATGTGCCCGGAAGACCCATATGGTTGCGGTTCCACCGACGTTGGCGTCAGCTGGGGACGTTGGAGAGGTTCTCCTGGCATTCCCCCTTGTCGGTAGTCATATAGGTATTTACCAACTCCATTGTATTAACCGAAGTGTACCCCTGACTATCGCTTGATAAATAATCCACCACTGGGTGGATTATGGGAGGGATCCCCATCTCATTGGGCATGAAGTCACCGAGAGTGCGGGATGACGTTGTCATTGGTGGAGCGCGCTGCTTCTTCTTGCACTGCTACTACTTGCTCTTTTGGGAAGAGATCGGAAGAGATGATGACGCAGAGGCACTAGTCGAAGCTTCTGAAGGCTCTATCTGATTTAGCTATGCCTGGATAATACCATGGGCACGTGTGATTGTTTCACGAACCATCCAGTCATCGTAATTCTAGGATCTGCGGCTGGGAACCCACTCCCACTCACCTTCGTCGTCGCTACTTCTTTCTGACCTCACAAAGTCACCCACCACTTGTGCCTAGTCCGGGATGAACCTGACAATGTTTTCATTGAACTTGTCTTGGAGCCAGTCTATAAACACATGGCACTTTTTGAGGTTGTTCCCCATAATTCGATGATAGGGGCAGTAGTTGGGGTGATGGGTGATATTTTCCTCTGTAGGCCTTATGCACTAAGGTAAGCGCACAATCCCTTGTTTTATGGAACTACGGAAGTAACTGAGGACCTGATCCTCGATGAACGAGTAAGTCTGGTGTCCTTTCTCCAGATATGGGGCTCTTGGATCTTGGTCCAGACAAGGGGAAATAGGAGCCTGTCGAGGAGGCCGAGCCTGATTATCTTGCCTACTCGGTGGTGGGATGTTGCGCGGGGGAACCTGCCGATTCTGAGGTGGTCGTTGCTGGGTAGGAGGCGGTGCCTGAGGTGGAGTGCCTCTGTGAGGTTCTACAGCCGGTGCTACTGGAAAAAATTATAGCTGCCAGGGGCCTCTATTTGGGCCACCGCAATGAGATCATCTCTAGAATCCCTCCTCGTTGGGATTGCAAGGGGCATTGGACTGGCCTAACTAGCCTATTGTAGAGCTTCCTCGAGGAACTGGGTGTTATTTGAGAAATATCGGAACCCACAGGTGTAGTTCTAAGTGATCAGGGAAGGAATCAATTTTGTTTTGACAATCCCCACACACATCGTCAATAATTTCTCCTGAGTCAGTGGTATGTCGAGGGAATATGTGAGCCCCTTCCACCGGGCGATGAAGTCTGTGAATCGCTCATCGGGCCATTGCTTGCACGTGAAGAGGTCTGCGATGCTGGTATTTCACGTGGTCGAGTTTAAATGGTATAGGAATTGCCAGCGAAGATCCTCCCATCCATTCACCGATTCAATGGGGAGCTGGTTGTACCAAACAAAATCAGGTCCTTCTAATGTCTGCACAAAACAACAAAGCATAGGGGCTTCTTGTTGTGATGGAGTCCGCAACATGGGGCCACACCTGGAAGAAAAGTGTGCCTGGAGTTTCTGCGGGTCTCCCATCCCATTAAAGGGAAAGAAAGTGGGATTTAAAAAACCCGGTGGTGCAGGCATTTCATCCACCCATGAGGGATACAATTTTCAATCTAGTGGGACTACCACGTGCCGCATTTTCAACGCCTCGAGGCGGGCGATGAGTGCCACCATTAGATCGTCAGGGAGGGGGTCCCTGTCTTGATGGGGATCCCTATCCATGAGTGCATTTTCGGGCTCTTCGACATGGTAAGCAGGTTCAACTGCACGTGGAGCGATAGTCAGAATGGCCTGCAGGGTATCTGGGGGAACCCAGGCTAGATTACTCGGATTGTCGCGCCATTCTGGAGGGTTTGGTGAGACGTACTTCACCCTCTTGCCGTGAGTTACAGCTTCTACCCTCTATTTGGGAACGGTATGATCTGGGTTTCCCCAAGGCATCTCATATAGTGATGTTTTTTCTGCCCCTGCTGCCCCGGCCTTGGATTTCCATAGTCAGATCATCGATCTATAGCACGTTCGACCAGGAGTTCATCGACCAGCCTCTTCTGCTCAACAATTTTCTGGTAAAACTCATCCATCTCGGGGTCTTCCTTCAACTTCTGCAATGAGGTAGATAGGTCGAAGTGCTTGACAGCTCCGACATGCACTTTACCCTTGTCAGAATTCCGACTTAGTACCAATGACTCGGTGGGCACAGAGAGACCAAGGAGGTTTCTCTACTGAAGATTATTATTCCCTGATGGGTCCAATAATGGTGTCACATCCTTAGGGGGTAAGTCTCCATCAAGAAAATTTAGGTCATCATCCTTGTCCACGACATAATCCATATTGACTGTGACCCTTTCAGGGGTTATGTCTTCAATATCGCATATCCCGTCGGACTGTCGTCGAATAGGGCTGAATAGGAGGTCAGCATACTTCCCCCATCCAGGGACTTGCACATGGGGTGTAGCCTCCTTAATGATTTTTCAGAGTACCCTGAATCTCTGAACACATTTTTTTAGAGGGCCCTTTGGAGACCTGGTGACTCAGGTCATTAGGCCATAGGGAGTGCGACCAAATCGACTAGATGACATTGCTCGTCGATTTCCTCAAAGTGCACATGGCTCCTTTGGTACACCACCCAATGATAACGAAGACAGATGTTCATAGCCCATAGGGTTTGGAAGAAGCACTCGACCTCCTCTAGGGTGATGGATTCTTGTGCACATAAGTGTGATGCTGCCGTCGGCCAAAACTTCTCCAGTAAGATATCCTCCACAAGAATGTTCTAGAAGCTCCTGGGCTCATATTCATGGTATGGCCCCGTATTTCCCCACTCGTCAACTAGAGGTGGCTGAGTAACTAGTAGTTTTATTGAAGCGGACCGTTGAGAGAGTAGACTGGGTGACAGAGAATATGGCGAACGAGCCGACTGGCCGCCGAATTTTGGGCCATCCTCTGAGGAGTGCGGTGACCTGACCACAATGTCACGATACGACGGGCTGACAGACACAGATTATGGTGTAGAGATTTCAATTACTGGAAATGGGTCACGTTGTTGGTCAATTGCCATCGGACCCCAAAATAGCTCTCCATGATCTCTAGTTGAGGTAGAGGGTGCTTCTAGTGATGATGGTGGTGACTGCACGGTTGAACCTGTGGGACTCCCAAAATTTCCAGCTCCTAGATGTACCTGCGAAGAGAGGCGGGAATCTGGTGGACATCACAGTCGAGAAGGATGACGCTGATACACCTTGTTCCTACCCCGGTTCTTGACATAGAGGACCGAGGGGAGCGTCCCACTACTGAGTTGTGCTCTACTTCGGAATCCGAGAAACAGACCGGTTGGATATCAGTCGGAAGCATTTTGGTATTCCTCATTCGGTTGTGATGACCCTCCTTCCTACACCGGGATGGATCTTCGGGAAATGGAAATTCTTGGCATGAGAATGCCCTTCGGTCGCACTAGTATTCGGGTGGGGAGTACTTCCACCTGAGTGGGCCGAGGTGTGAGGGGAACCAGGGAAGATGTCAAAGGGGACACTGGGATGACCTTGGGTGCTGGTACGGGTGGGACCCCTGATAGAACTGATGGGAGCATCCGTTGGACCTCCAAGCCTGGTTCCCTTGAGGACATCAATCTGAGGCAGGTCCCCATACTGATCGGACCAAACACGGGTAGGACCTCCGTGCTGGGTGTTGGTGAAGTGAAGTTGATCTCCAACTCTCTGGTTGATAGGACGAATAGGAACTCCGTCGGCTTCTACAAGGACGTAGAGAAGGTCCTCACATTGGAGAGTGACTGGGTGTGAAATGCCCCCACCCTGACGGTCTGTGGAAGAAGGGACGACTTTGTATCCAGTGTAATGAGCACAGGGGAGGCTCCCATATGAGGTGTTGTTACCACGAGGAAGGCCCTCATTCGGGTCGAAGGTGGCATGGGGAATACCTCTTCGCCGAGATTGGGAGCGGAAAAGGCCCGCATCCTCTATAATGGTTACATGGGGAGGGCCCCGTTGTGGGTGGAATTGCTGCGGGTTAGTCTATGGCGACCACTGCATGTGCGTGCAACCAAGAGAGTCGACCCAGCGTGCCCGTGGGGTGGTTGGGGTCTCGATCTAGGTCAAGCATATTTCTTTCCTTGCTCGGAAAAAGTAGGGGGTTGATGATGCACGTCAACAGTGGCTTAGGGAATGGCAGTCACTGATGTTGACGCCTCTTGATGGGAATCCTCCTCAAACTATTCTTGATGCTGGCGTCAGGTCAATTGGGATGGTACCGGTGGTGTTGGTTGGTAGTCCACCAGCTCTTCAGCTCGGGGAACTGGGTGGCGACCCTGGTGCAGACTAGTGGGGGGCCTCGCTAGGAACCCCTGGGATGGAACTCTGGTGGGGCTAGCCCGAACATCCCCTACCTCATCAGCGTAGGGGATGGTGTCGTCGACGCATTCTGGGGAGAGGCTCCCAAAACGGTTGAAGGTTTGAGTGGGGAGCCACAGCTCCCTGCGTGGCCCTCGGGGGCGGAATAGATGGTGAGGCAGAGACGCCTCTAAATCCAGGCGGGCCATGTCTCTCATATGGGTGACCCCTTCCTCCTCGTACCTATGTACAAGGTCATTGATTATCCTTCGTTGGATAATCTACAATGGGGAGAGGGGGTTTGGGCGCCCAGTAGTCGCGGCAGTTGAGGTCATCACAGAAGAAGGATAACTGCGTGGTGTAGCTGCATTGAGATTTCCCCTTCCCCTATGTCAGTGGGAAAGAGGTGATCGGGTTCCGGATGCAGCAACTAGGCTCTTTAAGGTAGAGAGACCATCTCATTAGTACTCATAGAAAAAGAAATCGATACCCAATGCCCCATCGCCATTCTATCGTTCATGGTTGGTAAGTGGGATCTGCACTGACAATGTCGCAGACCGAGATGCCCAACATTTTGACTGCCCCAACTTCTGGGGAGTTTCATGCCAGGCCCACTATTTTCTTGTCGGGACCCAGCACCGGATATTTAGATCTAGTGACATTTCACTATACTGATGTCTCGAGCACTACTAATCTCTAAATTGAGTAAAATATCTTTAGGTCAGGTTCAACATTTCTGTTTTCGATGCTTTTCACTAGGGTATGTGTGTCCATCTACTTGAGTGCGACCGGTGTGGCTTTTGTTACCCTACATTCCTGCTTTCCAAAGGCGGGAAGCCTTCGCTCCTTATTCAGGGATGTCTGCTCCTTGATCAAAATAGGATGATGGGATGTCGGTTCTTCCTTCCGTGGATTCATCCTCAGAACTCGTCACCTAGTCCTGTAATCCCTCATATATTTAATACATAGTCTGTGAAGATCTTCCTAGTTCCATGTTTCCATGGATGCCGGTTAATTACGTTTCTTCTTTCAGGACATTCCAAGGGGTCCGGTCAGGGAATCAACCTTCAGTAGTGGGATTAGTCACGTTGAGTCATCAATGGAATTTCTAGACGCTGGGGAATTGGCGTGTCTGTATTTTTCCCCTTATTATGGGGATTCTTGAGGGCGCAGATGCTTGAGGCATCCCACATCGAGCGTGGGGAATTATATTCCATAGGCATGTATCTGAGGTTTTCCTCAGCTTCCTTTGTTTAACACTGGGTATTCCGTAATTTTAACGTCTAGCGGAGATGAATTGGATTGATCAGGACACTAGCTAGAGGGGATCATATTGAAGAACCCCCTTGAGGGAACACCGATATTGGGGTAAGCACCTAGGTAGCTTCTCGAATACTGTGGAGGGGAATGAGGTGGAATGATCTCACCAGAATGTGGCAGCCTAAGTACAAATTAGGATTGACGATGGTTTTGGTCTTGAGCCTCGGGGAGACTTCCAAGGTACTATGACTTGACATGGATCAAAGCCCTCATAGTTCGGGTATGGATGCCGGTGAACCAACAAGAATGTGGACCTTGGTCCTATGGGTGATGGGATTGAACCTCATGGAGGCTTCCTACGTACCATGCCTTGGCACAGATCAAAGTCCACATATTTCGGGATAGGGGCCTGGAACACCGACACTAAGGCGATCGGGACCAATGGTTGGTGGGCTTGAACCTCATGGAGGCTTCTTACGTACCATGCCTTGACATGGATCAAATTCTATGTAGTTCAGATGGGTGTGTGCCAGTGAACCGATGTGAAAATGGACCTTGGTCCAGGTGGGTGGTGGGATCAAACCTCATGGAGGCTTCCAACATACCATGACTTGACATGGATCAAAGTCCCCATAGTTCAGGTTGAAAAGGGTCTATTGAACCAACATGAAGTGGTGTCAGAACAATTGGATGGTGGGATCGCAATGACTTACCACTAAATTGGGATGAAGTTTAATGTCATGTAGGATGGGGGCGTGTCGGTGGAACGACGTGAAGAAGGACCTTCGTCTGTTGGGTGTTGGGCTTGAACCTCGTGGAGGCTTCCTACATTCCCTACCCTGACATGGATCAAAGTTCCCATAGTTTGGGTGAGATTTGGGTGTTAGCGAACTAACTTGAATAAGGGCATCGGTCCGATGGGTGACAGGGTTGAACCTGAGGAGGCTTCCTACGTACCATGCCTTGACATGGATCAAAGTACTCATAGTTCGGGAAGTGTATGGTCAGAAAACCGACGTGAAGGTGAACCCGGGGGTCAACTGGTGTTGGGATGGAACCTCTTAGAGGCTTCCTACGTACCATGACTTGAAATGGATCAAATTACACATAGTTCGGGTGTGAAGTTTAACATCAAACGGGATGAGGTATTTGAGGCTTACACACTGAGGTGGACCAGGGTGTGTCATGGTCGGTGCTCACTCTAAGCTCATGGGAGCCATGCTCTGTCATGACCCGCCTTCACCAAAAGGAGGGAAGGGTCAGCAGATTGCCCATCCCTTCCTTCTTTAAGTTTATGGAGAGATAATGACCCCCGAGACCCGCCTTCAATAGGTCCAGGTGTGGCGACTAGCACTAAGGGTATAGAAATTTCTCACAAATGGAAGGCATTACCCCTTTTTGTTTTATAGGATCGGGAGATAAGGTAATGAAACCCAACAACACCAAGGTAAAATAAAAGTAAAACCAAAAGTAAGCCATTCCCACATGCATGTTTAAAATGAAAAAGACACAAAGTACAGGAGGTGACTATAAAGGAAAGTACCAAAGAAAGAAAAACAACAACTTCCCCGAGGGTCCGAGCTAGTATAGTCCCACGCGATCCCCGAAGTCCTCCTGGAAACCTGAAAGCAGTTTTATATACGTAGGGTGAGCATACAAGTACACTCAGTAGGGAAAACCAAAGACTCTCATGCACAAGTGGGGGAACGTGCTAAAGTCCCGTGAGAAAAGAGTAAACCAAACACCTATCAAGGTAAACTATCCACCCAGGCCTCACCAAGGCAAACTCCCCAAATAACGCAAGTCAAGTAATATATATAATCAGAGAACATCGATGTTTGGGTACCCCCGCCACTTTCCCACTGGTTATTGAGACATCATATGCATCGGACCAATCCCGCCATTCTCACCGCAGTCCCACTGCCACACCCACCCGCACACACCTGGGCCACAACCACATGCAGTCCCACTGCCGAAACCCTGCCCGCACACACCTGGGCCTCAACCGCACGCAGTGCCACTGCTGAATCCCGCCCGAACACACCTGGGCCACAACTATCACATGTAACCATGCATGCACACTCCTAGGACAGAACAACCACCACCACGCTCGAAGACACCTGGGCTAAAGGATCCACTGCCATGCCCGAAGACACCTGGGCCTCATCCCGAAGATGCTTGGGAAACCACCTGCCGCACACACCTAGCCAACCACCACACTACCCCACCTGAAGGTTCTTGGGAAAATAATGGACCTCAGGCCATAATAGCCTGCCCGAAGATACATGGGCTATCCGGGAAAGGGATCAGAAAAGGAGCTAATAACCAGCCACTAAGAATAGTGTTGGGAAAACACCCTCCCCCATGAAATGGGGGTGTTCAGCACTAAGTGCTCAACATGGGTGGGGCACGAATAAGAAACACAAAACTACAAGTATAGATATAGGTAACAAGCACTCACCAAAGTCTAGGTTTTTCTAACCGGCCTACGAAACATAACACCACTATATCCGAACCACAAGTCCCGACTCTCACCAACAAAACCCATTGTCCCATTCTTATTTCATGTTTAGTAATAATGTTTAAGTTTAAGCACTAATGGGCAACTAGTAAGCAAAGGCACAAGTCTAGAAAAGTAAACAATCAAACAACAACCATAACGCCCACACCCGTTTCTCAATAACAGAGGATCCCACCCAAATTTGTGATATGAACAAGTATCCACCAGGCCGTAAAAATAACAACCACCAAGTGTATAAAAGAACAGGGGATCCCATCCCCTCTCACATCTCCAGCCATCGGCATGAAAGGAAACAACCAACTACCACCACCAACACAAGCATGGCCTTGCCGGTATTTTCATATTTAAATGACTTTACACACTCCATGATTGAAATTCTGTGTGCTCTAACCGGGAGTCATCACAGAAGGGTTGATCCTGGTGATTTCAATTATTTCAGCCGAATATACATGATTACCCAATTCATTTTTCACATCAGGAACTGACAACCACAAACAATCCATTTAAAACATCAGCAGGGTTCATTAGGGCATAAACAACAACCACCAACGACCTCAATTTTCAGAAGGCATAAGCCAGCACAAATCAACAAGATGGCCACAAAAGAAACAGAATCAAACAAATATAAGACAGCATCCACAAACACAGCCCCCCTCTCTTTCATTATTGAGTTCGTTCATTATCTTTGTTAAGTTCAGTCCAACCAGTTCTAATGAAACAAAAGCACACCCACCCCGTATGATACACAAAAGAGAGAGGCGAAGGAGAATTCACCTAATTGTTTGATCAACGATCGAAGCTTATGCCGGGCGTGGAACTTTATGGATAACGATGCGGCGCTCCTGATGCACCAGAAGCTGTTTGTGAAAAGCCACGATCCAGGAAATGAGAATCCACGGCTAAACCTTGTTTTATAAGATCCGGGGATAGTTGGGGTGAAAACAGGAAACCGCGTAAGGTGAGGGGGTCGTGGGTTGACCACGTGGCTCCACTCGTCACAAAAAGGGGTCGGGTTGTTTAAGACGACTCATGAATTTAATAAGAATTTAATTAAAAACCTTATGCACGTTACGGGTCTTTAAAAAAGGATTAAACAAGTCAGAATAGGGTTTAAAACCCTATTTGCGCAAAGGAGCACTACTGGAAACAACTTGACAAGGCCGGGTGACACCGATCGGTCTCGCAGATCGGTCTCACCGATCGGTCTCCCTGATCGGTCTCACCGATCGGTCTCACTGATCCGTCTCACCGATCGGTCTCGCCGATCGGTCTCACCGATCGGTCTCTCCGAGACGCCACTCCTTTAGGACCCAGATTTTTTTGGCAAAGGGAAGAACCAAGAGAGTCTGGGTCATCACATCAGATACCTCTCAAACTATTTTAATCCTCTAGAATTTAAACAACCCAGAAGGGAAGGGTGGGTCCGAACAACCACCCCGAAAGATACCTCTAAAGAGTGAACCTCATCGTTAACTGAAAACACTTCCTGTCACGAACCAAGAAACATACCATGCCAAATCGCCCGGGCATGTGGGTTGGGGAGTCTCCTCCCACATGTCAAGATATTATCTGCTTTGGGCGGCACTGACTCGCCCGTACGAGTTTAATCGTATCCACCTTAATGCGTCTTTATTAGGGGTCGGGTTCTCTCCTTCCCCATAGTTGGGGATTTTTACACACGAACAGAAGAAAGAAAACCAGCACATTTCATATCCAAAAGACAAAACGTTCCACCACAATAGGTACAACAAGGAACAAAACTCAAAACAACTCCGGGTACTATGTACGCATCTGTGCTTCCCTCTCCCACTTACTCTCCTCAATCCCACCATGTCTCCATAACACACGAACCAAGGGGATGGTTCGCCCGTGAAGCACCTTTTCTTTGCGATCCTCGATCACCACTGGTCTCTCCACAAAGGTCATGTCTTCCTCGACGTCCATCTCGCCCCAATCAAGGACGTGTGGATCGTCAGGAATATACCGACGGAGATGGGACACATGGAATACATCATGTATCCTTAGTAGAGGCGGTGGCAACGCTAGCTGGTAAGCCACTTCACCGACCCGCCACAACACATGGAAGGGTCTGATGAATCTGGGAGAAAGCTTACTCCCATTGCCGAACCTCCGCTGCCCAGGCCGAGGGTAGACCTTTAAGAACACGTGGTACCCAACCTCAAACTCCAAGGGCCTCCTCCTAGTATCAGTATACGACTTCTGTCGGTCCTAGGCTGCCTTCATCCTTTCCCGTATGGGCTGACCCTTCTCTGTCGTGTCCTACACCACCTCCGGACCAAGGATGCCTACCTCTCCTACTTCGGTCCAACACACAGGCGAACGGCATGGCCTCCCGTACAAAGCTTAAAACGGGGTCGTGCCAATGGTATAGTGGTAGCTATTATTGTAGGAAAACTCTACCAGAGGCAATTGTTGCACCCATGATCCTCCTGAGTCCAGAACACATGCTCGCAGCATATCCTCCAAGGTCTGGATGGTGCGCTCTGTTTGTCCATCTGTCTGGGGATGGAAAGTAGTGCTAAGGCATAACTGGGTGCCAAACGCATGCTGTAATCCTCTCCAGACTCACGAGGTAAACCGTGCATCCCTGTCCGAGACTATAGACCTCAGAACCCCATGCAACCACACCACCTCATCCACGTACTTTCGTGCCAAAGCATCCACAACACTCGACTCCCTGATTTCCAGAAAGTGAGCTGATTTCGTCAACCTTTCCACTACCACCCAGATGGCGTCATACCCTCCTTGGGCCTTGGGTAGTCCCGTGATGAAATCCATCGAGTTGTCATCCCACTTCCACTCGGGGACTTCTAGAGGCCGCAATAGGAATCCTGGAACTCGGTGGTCATCCTTCACTTGCTGACACACTAAGAACTTGGCCACAAACTCCTCCACCGCTCGCTTAACTCCGTGCCACCAAAACAGACTCTTCAAACCCTAGTACATCTTGGAAGCTCTTGGGTGTACCGTCAGGGGTGAGTTGTGGGACTCACTGAGAACCTTTCCGCGCATCACCTCTGGGACAAACAAATTTTTCTGGTAAAGCATCTAGTTCTGACCATCCTCTGTCCATCCTTCTGAAGCATTTCTCTGGTCAACCTGGTCACGTATCACTTCACACTATAGGTCTCCCCACTAAGACTCTTCCACTTGCTGAAACAGGGATGACTGCACTGTCATCTGATATAGGCAGCCTCTACCTCTATCCATTTTCGCATCCAGGTGTAAGGCACCCAACTCTTCCATTTCCTTCCAGGCGTCCGCCGACTCTCGGACCGCATCCTTCTGCGTCCTCCTGCTCAAGGCATCATCCACCACATTGCCCATGCCCTCAGTATAAGAGATCTCGAAGTCGTAATCCTAGAGGAACTCCACCCATCTATGCTGTCACAATTTTATGTCCCGCTAGGAGAAGATATACCTCAAGTTTTTGTGGTCCGTGAAGACCACAAAGTGTTCCCCGATGAGGTAGTGCCGCCAAAACTTTAGCGCAAAAACGACTGCTGCAATATCTAGGTCATGGGTGAAGTAATTACGCTCATGGTAACGCAGCTTCCTAGACCCATAAGAGATCACCCCTTGTCCCTACATTAACACGCACCCCAGGCCCTGTCCTAAACATCACAGAACACCTCATAAGCTGCCCCTTCTTCTGGTAATCTCAGCACTGGGGCACTGACCAACTTCTCCTTCAGATAGCTGAAGGCTAACTGGCACTACTCACTCCATACGAACGCTTGATCCATCTTGGTCAGAGTTGTCAGAGGGGCTGCTTCTTGGGAGAAGTTGGGTACAAATCTCCGGTAGTAACCCGCCAGCCTGAGGAAACTTCGGACATCTGCCACGTTCTTGGGTGCTGCCCAAGAAACAACTGCCTCAACCTTTGATGGGTCGACCGCTACCCCCTGCTCAGACACTATGTTCCCAAGGAAGTGTACTTCTCATGTCTATAACTTGCATTTCGACAACTTCCCATAGAGCTGGTGCTGTTGGAGGACCTCCAAAACTGTCCTCAAGTGCTATGCATGGTCCTGCTCTGATCTAGAGTAGACTAGGATGTCGTCGATGAACACAACCATGAACCGATCCAGGTACTCCTGGAAGATGGAGTTCATAATCCCCATGAACACAGCTGGGGTGTTCGTAACACCTAAGGGCATGACTACGAACTCGAAGTGTCCATACCTGCACTAGAACGCTATCTTCGGGATTTTGCTCTCTTTCACCCTCAGCTGGTGGTACCCAGACCATAGGTCGATCTTCGATAACCATCATGCCCCTTTCAACGAGTCGAAAAGATCATCTATCCTTGGAAGAGGGTAGTGATTCTTAACCGTCACCTGATTCAGCCTCCTGTAGTCTATGCACAACCTAAGACCACCATCTTCCTTCTTTGAAAACAAGACCGGAGCACCCCACAGTGATGCACTCGGACGAACATAACTCCTCTTCATCAGATCGTCAATCTGTATCTGCAACTCCCGTAGCTCCGAAGGTTCCATCTGGTAGGGGGCCATCGAGACTAGACGAGCACCGGGCTGAAGGTCTATCCCGAACTCAGGAAATATGTCCATAAACTCACGGACGATCTCTGGCACTTTCACCCTTTCAAAATCAACTGATTCCACTGTCATCTCGGTCAACAAGGAGAGGAGAGGTTCCTCTCTCCCGTTTCCCTTCAGACTGCTCCGCTCTCCAGTGAAGGTAACATGCCGGCCGTCCATGTCCGAGAACTCTACCCTTCTTCGGAAACAGTTGATGACGACGCACACAGAAATAGCCATTAGATTCCTAGGATGACATCGTATAGCTGAATCTCTAGCAGAAGAAGATCCCTAACTGACTGATGTGTCCCTATCACCAGTCTACATCCCCGAAAAACAAACAACAAGTTGGTCTGACCTTCGACTGGTGTGCTCAACACCAGGGGCACTAGACGTCTCTCCACATCTAAACCCAGGGCACGAGCTATGCTGGGTGCAACAAAGGAGTGCAAAGCTCCGGTATCGAACAAGGCATAAGCAAGAGTGCTAAAGAGACTGATCGTACCTCGAACAACCTCTGGCCCTGCTGTAACTGCTGCCTATGCGGCGTGTAACTGTCCACGCCCAACTCTGCTGCCCCTCGGCTGTCGGCCACCTCCCCAACCACGCCCTGGTCGAGGTCCCTGTGGAGCGCCCTGAGGTCGTACTTTTCCTCCTACGTCTGACCTCGGAGGAGCAGGAGATTGCCGTCCCAGCTGCTACTGCTGGAAAGGTCTGGCTGGAAGCTCCTGCTGGTTCGGGTGCTGGGGATGACTGCCACTGTTGTACTACACCCGGTCGGGGCACTAACTCTGAATATTCCCAGGGCTCCCAAAGATGAAGCACTGCGGTCCCATGCCCGTTGGAAAAGGGTGAGGGCCGGGGGATCAAAACTGAAACTGCTGTGGCCTGCTCCCTGCGGGTCGGAACCTAGAGGGTCTTGACACTGGAGGCCTGGTGATGATGTCCTTCCCCTTCGATGGTCACAGCTGAATCCCCTCTCGCGACACTATTCCTAGAGCATGCATCCTCTCAACCACTTAAGCCTTATTCCGGACCACCATGTACGTCGGCAGGGTAAAGGGGGTAACAACATACTGGAGGGAGGGTCGGAGCGCCTCCTCTAGACGTCTTGCCCGAGACTCCTCGTCGGGAAAGAGGTCCGGAGCAAAATGTAGGAGGTCCTTGAACTTGATCCCTAGCTCCCTCACGGACATACATCTGTACTGGAGGGAGAGTAGTTCCTTCCTATTTTATGCCTTCATCGTCGAGGAGAATAATTCTGCCCGGAACTCCCTCTCGAAGTCCACCCAAGCCACCTCAGACTCCCTCCTCTCCCCCAGGTAAAGAGTCCACCACTAACATGCCGCTCCCCGCATCTGGCTGACGGCCAGAGGAACCCAGTACTCGGTCGGGGCCCGAATCTGGCCGAAGGATATAACAAGCTCCTCTAGCTAGCCTTCCGTCTTCATATCAGAGGTTCTTCCCTCATACTTCTCGAGGGCATGTCGCTGGAAATATCGAAGAGGCTTCTGCCACTGGTCATCCTCTTCCTCTCGATCATCTCTCTGCCGATCGGACAATGTAGTCTCCGGGGCCTCGATCGCCTGTACCACATGCGGTCTCCTTCCAGTTTCTATAGCTACAAGGTAAACAAGGAATGCCTAAGCCCAAGTAGTGCATCATATCGTTATTAAAACTTATTAAAATTTAATTTATTCTTAATTCCCAAGACATCCCAGAAACACAGGAACACAAGTCATTATGATGCATATACCTTTCCTAGTGTCTCTACCCTTCAATTAGTGTGGCCTCATTTGGTCATTCGGTAGGTCCAGAGTCCTTGCATCGGATCATGGGGGACCCTAAAATCCCGCGTCCTAGCCAGTCTTCCCTGGCCTAATTCACACGCCAAGGTCACCCAACACTATTTCCTTACCATACCATGAAATCCTCACTGTGCCTAACTCCAGACTCCATCCTATCTCTCAACCATCACCTCTGATACCATTCTGTCATGATCCGCCTTCACCAAAAAGAGGGAAGGGTCAGCAGATTGTCAGGCCCTTCCTTCTTTAAGTTGAAGGAGAGATAATGACCTTCCGAGACCCGCCTTCAATAGGTCCCGGAGTGGCGACTAGAACCAAGGTTATATAAATTTCTCACAAATGGAAGGCATTACCCCTTTTTTTTATAGGATTAGGCGATAAGATAATGAAACCCAACAACAGAAAGGTAAAAGAAAAGTAAAACCAAAACTAATCCATTCCCACATGCATGTTTCAAATGTAAAAGACACAAAGTACAGAAGGTGACTACAAAGGCAAGTACCAAAGAAATAAAAAAAGAAACAGCCCCGAGGGTCCAAGATAGTATAGTCTCGCGCGATCCCCGAAGTCCTCCTGGAAACCTGAAAGCAGTTTTATATACATAGGGTGAGCATACAAGTACACTCAGTAGGGAAAACCAAAGACTATCGTGCACAAGTGGGGGAACGTGCTAAAGTCTCGTTAGAAAAGAGTAAACCAGACACCTATCAAGGTAAACTATCCACCCCAGGCCTCACCAAGGCACACTCCCTAAATAACGCAAGTCATGTAACATATATAATCAGAGCACATTGATGTTTGGGTACCCCGCGCCACTTTCCCACTGGTTATTGAGACATCCTATGCATCAGACCAATCCCGCCATTCTCACCGCAGTCCCACTGCCACACCCGCCCACACACACCTGGGCCACAACCACACGCAGTCCCACAGCCGAAACCCCGCCCGCACACACCTGGGCCTCAACCGCACGTAGTCCCACTACTGAATCCCGCCCGCACACACCTGGGACACAACTGTCACATGTAACCATGCCTACAAACACCTTGGCCAGAACAACCACCACCATGCCCGAAGACACCTGGGCTAAAGGATACACTTCCACGCCTGAAGACAACTGGGCCTCATCCCGAAGACGCTTGGGAAACCACCTGCTGCACACACCTGGCCAACTACCACACTACCCCGCCCGAAGGTTCTTGGGCTAATAATGGACCTAAGGCCATCACAGCCTGTTCGATGATACTTGGGATATCCGGGAAGGGGAGCAGAAAATGACCTAATAACCAGCCGCTAAGAATAGTGTTGGGAAAAACACCCTCCCCCAAGAAATGGGGGTGTTCGGAACTAAGTGCCCAACTTGGGTGGGGCGAGAATAAGAAACACAAAACTACAAGTATAGATATAGGTAACAAGCACTCGTCAAAGTCTAGGTTTTTCTAACCGACCTACAGAACATAAAACCACTATATCTGAGCCACAAGTCACAACTCTCTCCAAACAAACCCATTGTCCCATTATTGTTTCATGTTCAGTAATAATGTTTAAGTTTAAGCACTACTGGGAAACTAGTAAGCATAGGCACAAGTCCAGAAAAGTAAACAATCAAACAACAACCATAACGCCCACACCCGGTTCTCAACAATAGTGGATCCCACCCCAATTTGTGATATGAACAAGTATCCACCGGGCCTTAAAACTCACAACCACCGAGTGTATAAAAGAACAGGGGATCCCATCCCCTCTCACAACTCCAGCCACCGACCTGAATGAAAACAACCAACTACCACCACCAACACAAGCATGGCCTTGCCGGTATTTTTAGATTTAAACGACTTAACACACTCCATGATTCAAATTCTATGTGCTCTAACCGGGAGTCATCACAGAAGGGTTGATCCTGGTGCCTTCAATTAAATCATCTTAATATACATGATTAACCAATTAACTATTCACAGCAGGAGCATACAACCACAAACAAGACATTTAAAACATCAACATGTTTCATTAGTGCACAAAAACTGACCACCAACGTCCTCGATTTTTAGAAGGCATAAGCCAGCACAACTCAACAAGATGGCCACAGAAGAAACAGCCTCAAACAAATATGAGATAGCATCAACAAACACAGCCCCCCTCTCCTTCTTTATTGATTTTGTTCATTATCTTCATTATGCCTGGTCCAACCAGTTCTATAGAAACAAAAGAACTCCCACCCAGCATGAAACACAAAAGAGAGAGGCGAAAGAGAATTTACCTACTTGTATGATCAACGATTAAATCTTAGGTCGGGCGCGGAACTTTACGGATAACGATGCGGCGCTCCCGATGCACCAGAAGTTGTTTGTGAAAAGCCATGATACAGGAAAAGAGAAACCCTGACTAACCCTTGGTTTATAAGATCCAGGGATGGTTGGGGTTAAAACACGAAACCACATAAGGTGAGGGGGTCGTGGGTTGACCATGCGGCTCCACTCATCCCAAAAAGGGGTCTGGTAGTTTAAGACGACTCATGAATTGAATAAGTATTTAATTAAAACTCTTATGAATGTTACGGGTCTTTAAAACAGGCTTAAACAAGTCAGAATAGGGTTTAAAACCCTATTTTTGCAAAGGAGCACTACTGGAAACAACTTGACAAGGCCGGGTGATGCCGATCGGTCTCGCCGATCGGTCTCACTGATCGGTCTCTCCGAGACGCCACTCTTTTAGGACACTGATTTTTTTGGCAAAGGGAAGAACCAAGAGAGTCTGGGTCATCACATGCTCAGTGTGAGAAACAACAGGTTTCATGGAGCTAAAGATCCCTTCATGAAGGGTGGATCCATTGGAATTGAAGAGGGGATCACATGTTGAGTGGCCCATGGTGTTGGGACTTACTCCATGACGGAGGCCCGATGGGGAAAATGTGTAGTGGGAGAGGTGGATTGGGACTTACTCCAGGATGGAGGCTTGATTCCCTATCACACCCTCCACTGGACATGGAACTGAGGAAGTGAAGAGGAGTAGGGGTGTTGCCTCCTGCAAGAAAATCTACGGGGATTAAGCCAAGGTGGATGCCCTTCCTTGTGGAAAAACGCTTCTCCCAGAAAAAGGATATCATCCCTTGTGGAGACCAAGGGGTGTGGAGAATGTCCAAGGTGGGAGCACCCCACGTGATAGGCACGTGGCGATGTCACAGTTTAACGTCATGTGTTGAGGACAAGATTTCTTGTCAATTTAACGTCCTGCAGTTGGGTCGAGGTGGGTTTACTCTACACTCCTAGGTCTTACATAACTGGTACCCTCTTCTCCTTACAGGATGAAAGGTACCAGCAATGCAGTATTGAAGGGGTGTCGTAGAGTGAACCATAGAAGGGTCCATATTATAATGGTTATGAAAAGAAGAAATAGCCATTAGAATGCCTAGGAAAGAAAGAATTACGAAAATCAATGATATGGGGGGTATCGTCCGAGGGACTTTGAAGTAACATTTTTCAAACCTAGAGGGTCGCACAGGAAAAGGAATTGCCAAGAAGAGGATTCCATAGTTAGGGGAACTGTGGAGCTCAGTTTCTCTATGTAGTAAAGGGGACTGGTGAAGGGGTGTGCGTCGTGAAGTGGGGTGCCTTAGCCTTATCATGGGGCATTGGTTCACATGGGTGGTGCTTCGCGAAGTGGAAGTGCATTTGCGGAGCACAACCTCACGGAGAAATGGTGCCTCACGAACCGAAGTGTCATGAAGCAAGGTGCCTCGTGAAGTACAGTGATCTTGCCTTAGCAAATGGATCATGTGTACATGAAGGTTGTTTTGTGAAGCATAAATGCTCCACAACAACCTCGTTCCCCTTGGGGATTCCCTTCCCTCATGAATTCCCTTCGGCTTCACGGAAGGCATCCCTCTCAGAAGAGGGGATCAAAATGAGACAAGGCGGAGGCATATCGTGAAGCTAAAATACCTCGTATAGCTCTTGATTCGCACAAAAAATGGTACTTCACAATTTTGGAACTGAGAATCTGAATGGTCAGATTTTCTGTCCGGAGGGCTCAGGGGGAGCTCGGTATTTATAGGCAAGAAGCGCCACAAAGCAGAGCTTACGCAGCGTGAAGAGGGATTGGTTTGCTTTGCGGCGGCCTCGCGAACATCAGGGGTGTTCGCGGAGGGTACCACCTCCATTGCTTCGCGGAGGGCTCGCGATCGTTAGGGGAATTCGCGGAGGGTACCACATCCTTTGCTTCACAGAGGGCTTGCGAACGTTAGGGGAGTTCGTAGAGTCTACCTCCTCTTTTTCTTCGCGACGGGCTCGCGAACATCAGGGGCCTTCGTGGAGGTTAACGCCTCTTTTTCTTTGAGGAGGGCTCACGAACATCTGGGGCGTTCGCAGAGGGTACGACCTCCTTTGCATCGCGATGGCCTCACGAACGTCAGGGGTGTTCACGGAGGGTACCACCTCCTTTGCATTGTGGCCGGCTCGCGAACGTCAGGGGTGTTCACAGAGGGTACCTCCTCCTTTACTTCATGGAGGCCGCGTTGCTTAGGGTGACTCCGCGCAGTGGCTTCGTGAAGCTGTCTGTGGGGCCTCTTTCTCTTCTTTCTTTTCTTCCAACATTTTGGCGCCAACAATTACTAATCAATAGATAACCATATGTTTTATAATATAGTTAGTAATGTATATACAATCAATTTTAATGGATAGGTATCTATATTACATTAAATAATATTATTTTAATAATATTTCACATTTTTTAAAACATAGTGTTTTGTATAACACAAGGTAAACATATTGTTCTATGTAATATTTGATATATATTGTGATGCATGTTATGAATAATAAACCATCTATTTTTATAATGTGATATTTTAGGGATAATCAATTCATTTAAAATTAAATATATTTTAAAATATCATCTGTTATATTCTTGTATGTGCATGGAGTCATTTGTTTCATATGTTATCAAATAAAGTGTTCTAAATTTCAAATATCACCGTGTAATATTATCCCTACATCAAATAAATTGTCCTCTTAATTTAAACACGATATTTGTAATCTGGTGATTTTTATATGGGAATTCAACTATTGAAACCCCAATATCCTAAAAGTGGTAATAAAACTCCTCTTAAGAAAAGATAAATGGGGAGGTTAGTATCCATATTTATTATCACATAACTAAGATTATATATATAAGAACACAGGTGGTAGTAATGATGTGAGAATACTAGAAAAGTGAAAATAATTATAGATAATAGAGGTAATTGATAATAAGTAATTTAATGATCAATGGAATGTTAGAAATCCCAAACCCCTAAATATCTGAGGATTTAATAGACTAATATTTATATTATATTAATCTAATGGAAAAATTTATTTATATGTAATTTAAATGATGTTGAGGAATTATATTACTATCTATCAAGGCCTAGAATTATAATTAAATTATTTTTACCTATTTCAAAAGAATAAATTATTCCCCTTATTATAGTTTTATAATTGTCTAATTGATCACTCAATCCAAGAAATGAAAATAAAAAAATATTTTTTTTCTTCCCATAGTACTAATTTTTTTTATTAGATAATATGTTTTATAAAAGAGTGAAATTTATTTCCATTTGTCTCTAAATATTTTCCAAAACCAACATTTTTAGAACATTTTATCCTATATAATAAATCATTCTCTAATCCTAAATATAACAGCACTTATAACTCCCCGAAACCATGCTTCGATACTTAGTTCATAAAAATGGTGCTTATTTTTTTATAAAGGAAGTGAAAACAATTCATAACAATTATTAAAAATCTGGTACCTTTTACATGTCTAGGATTTGAAAAATTAAACTATAAAATAAAATTTATCTGATTTGGAAAAAAATAAAATAATTTCTCTAATATGATTCATTTCGCGAACTCCAAAAGTGATGAAATTTGAATTAAAACATCTAAGATACATGTGAAAATAATTTTAAATAAGGTACAAACATTTAATTTCCCAGTAAGAGGTTTAAAAGTCCTTGACATAAATATTATGAAATGAATTCATTGAAAATAACTTTTTTGAAATTATTTTTAAATTTTTTTGTAAATGTCAGGAAAATATTATTGAAAACAATTACACATTTTAAATAATGTAATACATAAAATTATATATGTTCAAATTGTATTTAAAAAATAATCTAATTATTTTTGGAAAACTATATGTATTCTTTTGATAATAGAATACTAAGGGAACTTGATACATTGAAGGCATTCTTTTTCCTACCCACTATCTGATGGATGAATTCAATACCCAAATCTGAAATGTGTATACAATGCTTAAGTGTTTGATTTTTTTGTAACTTCTTAATTATTATTTAAATATACATACATTATTCACTTGATTTTATACTATAAAAATATTTAATACAAAATTACATTCATTTTCAAGTTTATATATTTTTATAGAATTTCATTCGAATTTATTGACTAATCTAACCCTCATACGCTTCAAAAATTAATTAAACACAAAATTTTTTAATATAATTAACATTCATAATGGCATTAAATACATTAATACAAAAATGAAAATAATATTATTTTATGTAATTAATTGTTTAATTCATATTTAAATAAATTAAAATACACACATGAAATGTCAAAAATTTAAGATAGAGACCATATCTTATATTTGAAATGACATTCATGGTTATATAAATGATTTGGGCACATTAATGAATGTTTATTTGTATATAAAAATATAAATAATAACCATATATTAATATAAAAAATTGAAAAAATTTATTTTGATGTAAATAATAATAATAAAATTGGTTATATACGATCATTATTTTTCTTCTATAAATGATGATCTCATAACTTTTAATGTAATGATATCATAACATTTCAAAACCAAAATTAGATTAAATTGAAATTAAAAATAAATATATATATATATGAAAATTCATTTTGAAATCAGTCGAGTAGAGGATCATTAGAAAATTAAATTATCTAATGATAATTTGGGAAATGTTGTTTTTGAAATTAGATTTTCCCATAATTTTTATTCGAATGATATAGAATGAAAACAACAATTAAACACCCTTATTGAGATAAGTTTTCAATAAATTTATTTTTGAATATAAATCTTTTTCCCTTAAAAATAATAAAACAAAAACATAAAATTAAATACAAACTCTTACATGTTTGTTGTATACTCCACATCCATGGTATAAAACTATTTTTTCCTTTATCATGTATACTAAAACAATAAATACACATGGAAATAGAGTAACAACCTTTTATTTTAAGAGATATATTCTTTCTAATTTCACTGATGTGTTGTGTAGCATACTACACCAATATTATCTTATTCTATACGCAACACAATATTAGCTTGCTGTTTATTCAACATTACTCTTGGCTTGTGTTACACGCAAAAGTGACCTTCCTTATATCTTGCATTATAAACAAAATTGAGATTCAGTAAACAGTGATATATTATTAAAATTTTATTATTTAATAGGATATAAAGTCCCTATTATGAATAATGTTAACAAAATTTTGAGATTTATATAAAATTAAAATTCATCTTATATATTTTATAGAACATGATATAAGAACAAAATCAATTTTTCAGAAAAAAGTGCTTTTTAAAAAATGGAGTTTTACAATAATCTGAGGGAACACCTATTTTAAATCAAGTTTTTGATAGTTTTATATGTTAATTTTTATAAATTAAACTTCTTATTTGAAAATGGGAAATAATAATTTTCTTTTGGTCTAATTTTACATTTTTCTAATAAAAAAATTAATGAATATTGAAAATACTACATTTTAATTCAAAACTGCATTTTCATATAAATTATAGATATAGATATGTTATATTTGTAAATTGTCTTTATGTGTTATTCAATTATATTTTTATCATTTATTTTAATTATGTTCATTGGAAGTATTTTCCAATTGAAATTTAACAAAAAATGTCAATATTTTGATAGTTATTAATTCTAAAAAACCCACATTTTTTTCTTACAACGAGAATTAATTTGAAATTAATTACTACAAATTATGTTATTTGAATTTTGGAAAATGTATTCCATATTTGAATCAGAAGGTTAAAATTTTGTAAATATTTAAATTTCATTTTTGAACATTATGAATAGTAACATCAGTTGTTATATTATTTACCATGGATAAAGGGTAAATCTGGTAAATAAGTGTAAAATAATATTATAATAACATTAAACTACCCTAAAAAATTTTCTAATCATATTGGATGAAATATTTACAACAATGGGAATCTGTGTGGTTGTTTTGGGACCACATGGATTCACATGGTTGTGAAAATGAAATTTTATAGGAATTTATTTCAAGTAAATACAATTATAACTTAAACATATATATTTTACAAAATCAGTTTTTATACAGGGTTTTATAACTGGTCACTCAACTGATAAATAGTAATTAAAAATTGAAAATGATTTTCAATATGATTATATATTTTTTTATATTTATGAACTTAAAATATATAAATTTAATTATGACACAATGATTATGCAGTGATTGCTTCATTAATAATAGATTTAATGTAAAATTATTAAAAATATTAAAATAAATGTAATTTTATTTTTTATTCCATCCACTAATACTTTAGATTATATTATCATATTATATTTATGTTAATTCATTTGGTTAAAAAGAATTTGAAAGTTATAAATTTTTAAAAAGTCAAATATAAATAATATCCAAAATTGACGTAATTCATAACATAAAACATAAATTTGTTTATTAAATGATATTAAATTCCAAAAATTTATAAATATTGAAAAATGTTTTATATATGTCCAAATATGTCATATATAACTTTTTTTGGATCGTTTTGAATGATATAGTATTTACATAAATTTTATTTCATTGTGTTAATGATTGAATTATTTTTATGAAATCCATTTATTTTTTATGGATTATGATGAAATAATTTTTATTTAACCCATTTTATTCCCAGGGTTATTCTATGGTGAATGTTTTTATGTTTTTTGTGGCACATTTAATAATGGTTTAATTATGAAATGGGGGGCACATATATCTCCTTCCAAAGCATTGATTAAAGATTTATATCTCATGAGATATGCAAGAGTAGAACGACATGCAATCCGTTTCAGTAATACATGGCGGCAACGACAAGAAAACCCATTTCCGTAATGGACATGGTGCACTATGATGATCTAGGAAGAAATAACTTGGATACTATGGAAATCATATGTACTTTTTAGTTTTTCAAAATTACATGTTTTATTCAAATATTATTCAATCATGGTTAATGTTCCTTTATGTTCGATGTATTATGTACTGCCATTAATTATTTCATGATTCATGATTATGATGTTTAATCATTATGTCAAAAAATTTATATTCAAGTATTTTTTGTTTGTTTTATGTTCTCCATGTTTACCCTTATTGGGAATTTCATCTCACCCTTTTTATGTTTTCTTTTCCCTATGATATAAATAAATTTTTTAGGTAGGGAAAAAAAGGGGAAGATCATTATGGGATATTTTTAAGATAATTCACCCAGTTATAACATTATGTTTTGAGTATCCTAAGACACTAAACAATTATGGTCATTATGAATATATTTTTTATAATATGTTAAGTATTATGATAAGGAAATGTAATGCCCATGTATGTCATGGTTGGGTCTCTATAGTTGGTATCAGAACAAAGGTTTAGTAATCCTTTATAAATAATGATGTAAAATTATTTGTGAGATCCCGAGATATATTTTTGAGGTATGGTGGGAGATGTTTCTAATTTTATGTATAATTATAGGTTAAATTTCTACAATTATGATAACTATCAAAAATAACATAGTATTTGACTTATGATGTTAGATATTGAATATACTCCACCTTGATTATGTTGTTTTCGTAGTATGATTTTCTCCTCTCACACTATTAATTATGGGTTTTAAACAATTATTAGCACCCAAAAGAACCACTTTAATGCTGGATTCAATGGGAAATGTAATGAGTGTCCTCCTGAATAACAAATTGTTTTTGGAGTTGGAATAAAGAATCGTGTTTCCAGGGCCACAAATTCTTGTCGTCCCCCAAATGACTAATGGGGGTAACAATGTTCTCTTAAATGTTTCATATGGTCACCTAAACCTTATTTTAGTGGAACAGACTATCACAACATGTCCTCGGGACCCGTTCCATGACTACCCCAAGCCAGCCTTCCATAGGCCAGGTGCTAGCGACTAGCACCAAAGGCGTAATTACCTATGATGGGAAGGCATTTCCTTTTATAAAAAGTAAGAACACACAATCAGAGTACATATATGGAAGCAATACACTAACAAATATTGTATACATAAGAATTGTTGGAAAGTAAATTGGGCCAGAAATACAAGTCCAATAGTAAAGTACAGGTACAACTGAAAGTAAGTAAAGCAGCTACTGCATTGTCATCTGGGGTTCCTACCTGAAGGATAGGTAAAGATGGCCTTCTCACCACTCCATGTCTGTTCATCCGCTCTGAGCACCATCACTCTGAGTGATCCACCTCCGGGTACCATCCAGTCCTGCTGCTCTCTGCCTTAGTTAGAGTTGCCCATCATCTGAAACCAATAAAACGTGGTGCGTGCATAGCTCGTGAAGGGGTGAGTATAACGATACTCAGTAGGGACCCCGAGACCCTCTAGGTCTCACAATATCCAACAAGGATAACCACAATGTAAAGAAACAAAAAAATCCCTTACATAGGTATATTCTCATACATATACCTAAGTTATCTAGTAACCCATCTCAATTATAAGGTAAATGAAAAAGTCAATGACTCAGCTCAAAACTAGGATTTTATTATAGGGGTGGTAACATGTAACACTCCTATTCAAACTAACAAAACCTCAGCTGCTAGTGAACTCTTCCACAATAGAGTATTGTGGGCATGCCGTATCACACAGAGGCGCTTCCCACTATCTAGGATTGTTTTGGTACATCTCATGTCGTGTACAATGGGTCGGCTGTGTCACACAGTGGCACTCCCCACCGTGGGTCTGCCGCATCACACAGAGGCCCTCCCCCTCATAGCCTACTAAGTTACTCCTCCTGTCAAGTTCCATGGGTCTGCTTCGTCACACAGAGGCACTCCTCTCTATGGTTCTACTGCATAACATAGAGGCGCTACTCACTAGGCTAGTCGAAATACTCCGAGTTGATAGGTCAGCAGTATTCAGGTCTCAACTAGCTACTATGTCTATGTACTATGCTCGCTCGACTCTAAGAGGATCCTCTCCATGAGCTACTGGTTGATACTCCAACTTTCACAAAGTCCCACATAGAAGTCTCTCAATGATATGTCTCGTCATAGAGGTATCAACGCAATACACGAAACTTCAATCGGATGCCTGGTCTATGAGTTATTTTCATTTCCGTTACAGGGGACCGGTTGGACTTTAGGTTCAAACCAACCCAACTGTACCCCAACTATGTCCAAATCTCATGTGAGGTATTCCAAAAGAAAAATCTTGCTCTATTCTTTCCATCTCCGTATGCAGCTCGCCAATCGGACTCCCATAGCCCAATATATGGGTGAAAAGGTGTATTAGGGCTAATTGGGTCCATAATGGTGTCTGACCTAGTCCGCGGGTCTGACCCGACCCTGAAGGGAGTGGCCCGCCTAGAGGGGTGGCCAATCCCGAGATGATGGCCCAACCCGAGGGGTTGGCATGGCCCAAAGGTGGACCGACCAGATGGAGTGGCCCGACCCGTGGGAGGGGCCCGGCCCGATGGCAGCCCGGCAGCCCAGCAGCACAGTTGGCCAGGTGGCCCGGTCAACCTGGAGGCCCGGTCGGCCTGGCGACCCATTAGCCCAGCGGGGGTCCACCTTAGCCGCATCAGAGGGTGAAATCGCGCACCTCCTAGCTTCCAGAATGGCATGTGAATAGAAACTGGCGCCAGGTGGCGCAGCTCGAGAACCGACAGGACCCACTGGGTCCCGTCCCTCTTGGCTGGCCGAACGGCCAGTCACTCCCCCTACTCTGTCGTGGCCTGCCATGGTCGCAGCTCCCTAGCTCTGCACGTTGAGACAACGCGACACCCCCTCCGCCGCGGCCCTTCATGGCCATGTCTTCATGTTCCTCCGCACGGTGCGACGACGCCATGCCACCTCTGACAGCCATGGCCCTCTTGGTCACAGCCCTACCACCCCTGCGTTGTGATGGCCCCATGCCCCTCCGGTGATCCGGTGGCCCTTGTGCCACTTGTTTTCTTCAGGGTCATCCCGACGGTGGTCACGTTGCTCTGCCGCAGTCCATCCTCTGGCGGCACCAATGCTCCGCTTCCATCGTCAACAAACGAGAACATTCAAAGGGGGAGCGTTGGGCCATGTTCGTGCGGTCTGAGCCCTCCATGTTACGTTGACATCATTATGGAAATTATTATCCAAGGTTAGACAATGTAAAATGGAACCAATTGAAATTTAAAAATTCCCTACCTCGCTTGTTGATCAATGACGATGGAAGGAGAGGAATTTCAGACATCGATTCGTTGACATTGGGAAGCGTCCGGTGTAGGAAACCAGGGAAGAACCATCTTCGACGTTCTTCGTGGTTAGATCCTTCTCTTTTGCCTCAGTTGAAGATCGATGAAGGAGTTCGACGATCTTCGGTGAACGATGAAGATGTGTTATTCACGTTCTTCGTTGGGAGGACGAATTTCTGTAAATTCTTCCACGTCCTCTCTCAAAGTCCCACCCAAATGAATGATTCCAAAAAATATAAAATAGTAGGTTCACCTATTATTTAATTGTTAGAAAGAATTCAAAAGATTTCAAAAGGTTTAGTTTAAATAATTGGTGAAACATAACCAAATTAATGAAGTGGATTGTCTCAAATAAATGGTGGAGGAAGGTGAAGAGGCATTCTAATTAATTAAGGGTTCCATGGAGTTTCAACCCCTGGGTGGTCCCCACCAAGGAATATCCTCCCAAGAGAGGTTATGTGTAGGTGGGACCCACCTCCATAACCTCTCAATGGAGGTTATAGTGTGGTGGCACCCACCGCTAACCTCATCTTGGAGCTTTGACCCACCACAAATAAAAATAAGATAAAATTATTTTTATTTAACATATTAGAAACTCAAAAAACTAACTCTCATTCTCGGTCGATCGATGTCGAGGTGAAATTCCTTTTAAGAGAATACCGGCACTGCGAGTTCATCAGTGCCCTCAGATTTCAAATACGAGCACCGGGTCAAACGAAATTAAATCATTCTCTTATGTTTAATGAACTTACCTGAAAAAAAAACATCAGAAACTGATTCAGGTGACGGTAGTCAACATAGAGCCTCAGGCTCCCGTCCACCATTTTGGAAAACAAAATCGGGGCTGCGTAGGAAGAAACACTAGGCTGGATTAGTCCCTTCTCATACAAGTCCTCCAGCTATACCAGCAGCTCTCGAAGCTTAGTGGGAGACATCCGATATGCTGGAGTAGATATCATTGTTGTCCTGGGGTATAGGTCAATGTATAAGTCCAGCTCTCTGCAAGGAGTTAGTTCTGGAACATCATCTGGGAAAACATCCGCGTACTGGTCCACCATTACAGGATAAATTCGAATCACCACATCAACTCCTCAGAGGGTAAGGCAAACCAACTGGTGATTTATCAGCTACACCCTCCTCCTTGTAAGTCCATCCTGTGAATCAAAGGTCTATTTCTCGCTGGTGAAGGTGAACATGGTCCCATCTGTGCAGACACACCATACTTTTCACCTAATACAGTCAATCAGAGTATCTACTGTAGATAACCAGTCCATAACCTATATCACGTCATAAGGCTTCAACGACTCTATGAGGATATCCTAGTAGAATCTCTCACCTCCTAGTGTAAGGTCACACTACCATCACCAGTATGTAATCATCAAGTCTTCTCCCGTAGGAGTCTCTAGCCGTATGGATTGAGCCAATGGATCTATCGGAATCTCTAATCTCCGAATGAGTGCAGTTGAAATGGAATAATGACTTGCACCTATGTCTATAAGAACTGTAGCTACGGTGGAGTAGACACAGTTAATACCTAAAATCATCTCCAGAGCACCATGGTCATATGATTCAGCTACCTGATGCTGAGCTATCCCATGTCCACATGTTCCCTGTGGTCGGGGTGTACATTCTGGTGGTGGTGGTGGTGGTAGCACCTCATAACGTCATCCACTGCCAGTTGCTCAACCAGCACCTCCACCACGTCCGCCTGATCCCTGAAGACCTCCTCAATCGAATCTCTACCTCTTCCTAGGAGGCCCCTCAATTGACTTCTGATCATCTGAACAGCGAGTCAGATAGTCACGTGCCATGTGAACATTCCCACCGCATGAGTAACACTACTTGCTACTGGAATATAAGTCATTGCCCTGGGTGCCCCGAACAACTGATCCTGAGTTGTACAGTCGTCCACCCGTGGGTATGGTCCTCTTGGACCTCTGCACCTTCTGTCAACTTCCACCTATAGAAGACTCCACTGCAAGTCGACTTGTGGTGGGTCTTACTGCTGGAGGCTACTCTACAAGGAAACTTTCCACTGTGAGGGTTTTCTCTAACACCCATGCCCGTGTCGGGATGCTGAGGGAGATCATTGAAGCTATGATCTCCTTCCTGAGTCCCTTCTCTAAGGTCTGGGCCCTAAAGAATGGGTCCCTGTACCATATCAGTGGAGTATCGCGAGAGGTTGGCCAACCTCGCTATGTACTGCGCTACTATCATGAAACCCTTCTGTAGATGCAGTAGATCCTGCATTTTTACCTCTCGTAGGTTCTCTGGAATAAACTCTGCCTGGAATAGGCTCCCAAAGTCTATCCAGGGTAGTTTCACCTTGTCATGGACCGAGAGCATCAGGATCCACGATATGCCTACTGCATCCGGAATGAGACTTGCATCAAGGATCAGCAAAAGTTTTGCTGGTGTCCCTACTAGCCTAAAGACTCTCACCACATCCTCTAGCCATTCCTCAGCCGCATGTGGGTCTGTCTCTCCCATAAACCTGGGTGGCCTCTAGCGCTGGAACTCATGCAATGCGATCAAGAGGCATGTATCATCTATTGTTGGCGATGCTGGCATCAGTGGCCCAACAAGAAATGGCCTCGTCGGTGCCTCTACTAGTAAAGGGCCCTACCCTGAGGCCTCGTCCCTCGGTGGGCTATCCGAGCGTACGACTCTCTTGGCTCTGCAGGGAGGCACTCTGAAAGAAACATATGAGTCAAAATCAAAATATTATTCCTAGTGAGGCAGACTAGTTGAGTTGACCTAAGAAAACATTTCAAGACACGCACAAAATCAGTGTTTTCTTGCACTAAGTAAGAAATTAGTAGTCAGGGACTTAGTGTATGGATACGTCGTTAGAACACACCAACACTGGACCCCTAGAACGGAAAACCACACTTAGTACCCTTAACACTACTGCGTTACAGAAAATAAAGATCAGTGGTCTATGTTCTGCTGTAGAACCAACTCCTCTGATACTAGAATGTTACGACCCGTCCTTGGGACCCATGCCGTGACTACCCCAAGCCTGCGTTCCACATGCCCGGGGGTCGAGAGTAGAACTAAAGGTGTAGTTCCTTAAGCGGGGAGGCATTGTTTTATAAAAAGCAAACACACACAAAAAGAGTACGCAACTGGAAGCAAAAACGCTAAGCAATAATGTATACAGAAGAAGTGCTGGAATGTAAAATGGGTCGGAAATACAAGCTCATCAGTAAGGTACAGGTACAACTGAAACAAGTAAAGCAGCTATTGGGTCATCCGCTGGGGTTCCTACCTGAAGGGCAGGTAAAGAGGGCCTCCTTAGCACTCCACGTCCATCTGTCCGCTCTGTGCACCGTCACTCTGAGTGATCCACCTCCGGGTACCGCCTAGTCCTGATACTCTCTTCCTCAGTCAGTGTTTTCAATAATCTTCAACCAACACAATGAGGAGCGGGCATATCCCATGCAGGGGTGAGTTTAACGATACTCAATAGGGACCCTGAGACCCTCAAGGTCCCACAATATCCAACAAGGATAACAACAAAGTAAAGAAACAACTAAATACCTTACTTAGGAATATTGACATACATATACCTAATTTATCTAGTAACCCAAATCAATCATGAGATAAACACAAATGTAACTGACTAAGCTTAAAACCCGGATTTTATTCTAGCAGTGGTAACATGTAACACTCCTAGTCAAGCTGACAAAACCTCAGCTGCCGGTGCACTCTTCAATAATAGAGTACTGCGGACCTGCCGCATCACACAGAGATGCTTACCACTATCCTCGACTACTGTGGTACTCCTATGGCTGAGTATCGTGGGTCTAATGCATCACACAGAGGTACTCCCCACTATGGGTCTGCTGGGTCACATAGAAGTTCTCCCCCTCATAGCCTGATAAGGTACTCCTCCTACAGAGTTCCATGGGTATGCTGCGTCCCATTGAGGCGCTCCCCACTATGGGTATGTCACGTCGCATAGAGGCGATTCCCACTGGTCTAGTCGAAACACACCGAGTCGAAAGGTCAGCAGTCATCAGGTCTCAACTAACTATTAGGTATTCATACTCCGCTCGCTCGTCTCCCGGAGGATCCACTCCATGAGCTACTGGTAGATACATAACTATCATGATGTCCCACGTATAATTATCTAAATGATCCTCAACATCATAAGGGTCTCCACGCAATAGACGGCACGTCAATTGGACTCCCGATCTGTGAGTTATTGGCATTTCCATTATAGGGGCCATGTTGGATTTTAGGTTGAAACCAACCCCATCGTACCCCATCTATGTCCAAACCACACGTGGGGTATTCCAAAATAACCTTCTAGCTTTATTATTTCCATTTTCATAGGCGGTTTGTCAATCAGACACACATAGCCCAAGATATAGGTGAAAAGGTGTATTTGGACTAATCGGGTCTGAACTGGGGTCCGACCCGTTCAGTGAGTCTGACCATGCCCTAAAGGGAGTGGCCCAGACCGAGGGTTGGCCCGACCTGAGACGGTGGCCCAACCTGAGGGGGTGGCCTGACCCGAAGGCGGTCCGACACGAGGGGGTGGCCCGACCAGAGGAAGTGGCCCGACCCCAGGTGGCACCGGTCTAGAACACACGGGGGTCCCGCTCATCCCCGCTGTCTGAGTGGCAAGCCGCTCCTCCTGCTCCGTCATGGACCACCCTGGTAGTGGCTCCCCTAATCCATGAGGCATGACATCGACGCACCCCCTCTGCCGCGGCCTAGCCTAGTCGCGGCCTCTGGCTTCTTCGTTGGGTGCGCCGGTGTCGCACCGCCTCCAACCAACATGGCCCACTTGGCTGCGGCACATCCACCCGCGCGGTGTGACAGGGCCGCACCCATCCGGCGACCCGGCGGCCCTTGCACTGCATTTTTTCTTCACGGCCATCCCGACGATGGTCACATTGCTCTTCCACGGTCCACACTTCCGGCGACGCCATTGCGCCATCGCCGTCATAAACAAACGAGAAAAATCAAAGGGAGAGGGTCGAGCCATGTTCGTGCAGTTCGATCCCTCCATGTTATGTTGATATCATTCAAAAAATTATTATCCAAGGTTAAACAACGTAAAATGTAAAAAATTAAAACTTAAAATTTTCCTATGTCGCTTGTCGATCGTTGATGGTAGAAGGAGTGGAATGGAGGATATCTATTTGGTGATGCCGGGAAGAGTCCATGGTAGGAAACTGAGGAAGAAGTGTCATCCGCGTTCGTCGCGGTTGGCTCCTTCTCCATTGGCTCGGTTTAAGATTGATGAAGGAGTTCAACGATCTTCAGTGAAGGATGAAGAGGTTTTCTTCCCATTCTTCTTTGAGAGGTTGAGGTTCTTCAAATTCGTCCAAGTCCTCTATCAATGTCTAAACCAAATGAAAGATTCCAACCAAAATAATATATTAGTTTTGTCTATTATTTAATTATTGGCATGAATTCAAAAGATTTCAAAAGGTGGAGTTTAATTAATTGGTGAAACATAACAAAATTAATGATGTTTGTTGGCTCAAATAAATAGTGGAGGAAGGATAAGAGGATCTCTACTTAATTGGGGGTTCCAAGGGGTTACAAACCCTGAGTGGTCCCCACCATAGAATATACTCCCAAGGGAGGTTATGTGATGGTGGGACTCACCTCCATAACCTCTCACAAGAGGTTATGGTGTGGTGGCCCTCACCATTGACCTCCTCTTGGAGATTTTAACCACAATAAATAAAAATAAGCCACACTTATTTTTATTAAACAAATTAGAAACCCAAAAAAACTATCTTCCATTCTCGACCGATCGCTGTCGAGGTGAAAGTCCTCTCAGGCAATTTCCAGCACTACGAGTTCATTGGTGCCCTCAGATTTCAATTCCGATCATTGGTTTAAAAGTAATAAAAATTGGCTCATACGTTTACTGAACATACCAGAAAAAAGCTTCATAAATTGATTCCTAGCACACCGGGCCTTAGAATCAAGCACCGTAAATTTGTACGGACTTGTAAAATTCCCATGTATTTTAAAAAAAATTCCACGGAATTTCCGAGACTTTACACAGATAATCCACTAGTTGTAGAGAAATTGGTTTTTACAGTTCAAAATATATTTTTCATTCTCTGTTGTTTAGAACGTGAATGGTTTGTGTTGGGCACTAATTACTTGAAAGTTAAAGAGAAACTATGGTGGAACGTTATCAAGAATACGAGGAAACAAGAGAAAATTGAATCTATGAATTAGGATGAGTTCTAGAACATATTTTTCAATATGTACCTTCCTCATATTCTTCTTAAAAAAAGCTATATTTTAATATCTCATATATCACATTGTTATGAAAAGAAAACAAGGATTGAATTCAAAAGAAACTATAAAAATTAGAGAGAATATATGCTTATATTTTATTAATTCTCAATTGGTGGAAGAAAAAAAGAAGAAAATTACTTAACAGGACTGATAAATGGATTATTTATGGTAAATAAGATCGTCGAGAATTTTTCTGCTGAAGTAATGGGAATCAATGGAATTCTACAAAGAGTTCACCCCCCAAAAATAAAGTATACAAGTGCCATTAAATGGGTCATTATACTAACCAATTAACTAATACCATGGTTGTGGATGATTATCAATGCCAGCAACCTCTAAATCCCAAAGAGAAAAGAATCTCATATGCGGTCATTGTTTGTGATGTTGAGTTTTCCAATGATGTAGTGGAATGATTGAGTGTTTATATAATATAATTCTGAAATTGTGTGGTCGATTATCTTTTAAATTCTTATGGAATATTGGAATATATATGTATTGGTATTCTATGGTTTTCCATAAGTATATGGTACCAGTAACTATGAGAAGGGATTGAAATATTTTTTGGAATGTACATGATATGCACATAATGAATGGATAATGATCTAATGAGATGTTTGATAGTATTAATGACCTCCTAACTGATACAAGGACAAAGTGATATCATGATTTGCGTATATATAATTTTTTGTTTTTTTAGTGTGTCAAAATAGTGAATGTTTACAGATTTTATGTTTTCACTAAGGTTCTATTGTAATTCCTGTTATGTTTTAATAGAATAAAATATTAATGTATTAACATGGTTGAAATGATGCAAAAAGAAATAACTTATAGGATATAGGATATAAAAGATAAGTAGAATTATTTCACCACTTTATAAAGCATTGAATTTTTAATTTTTGGATGGATTGTAATGTTATCCTTTTATGGAAAAATTAATTTATTTTTTATTTTTTGTTTGTTAGATTAATGTATTGTCTTACTCTAAGTGGATTTATTTATATTTGATAAACTATTCTAACTTTTTTGTTGAGATAGATAGAATGACTAAAATTTTTTTCTCATGATCTTCTAACACTTCAAGAATCAAAAATTCAACATCATTAAATTAAATAAGAGATGAAGTGGAAATTTTTTAAGACATGCCCAATGATGAGATTGAACTAAAATCTGGTAATTATTTCTTCGCATGTTATTCAACATTAGGAAATGAATCTTGAAAACCAAAAAGGTTACCCCAATACCTTAATATTCAATGAATCAGATGATCCCTTAAATCATCACATATTCTTGAATTTTGGAATTTTAACATTCCTTAACCATGTTCTATATTACTATCTATCAGAACTTGATGGATATATTTATCTCACATATCAATGTTTTCAGTTCCCAGCTATGTTCTCCAATGTGTAAGCAAGGTGATGAGTTACATTGGGTAACCATTATGTTTCTAACATTCCATTTTTAAAATGATGTTTTAGTATCCCTTTTTATGAAGTGTTTTCAATTTAAATAATCTTTCTATTTATAAAACATTTACAACCCTGATGAATTTTGATGGTTAAATTCATTGTTTTGGGGTATAATGTAACACCAATATATTTTCTGAGATATATTCATTTTAATTTTATTCATGTATTGTGTTTAATGATACACCAATATTTTCATGCACTATATAGATCACCATATTATCTTAAAATATAAAAAACACTATTCTTGGCTTGTGTTACATGTAATAGGGAACTTCCTCGATAACTTTTATTGTACACGAAATCATGTTTCACTAAACAGAGATGTATTATTAAAATATTTTTATTTTATGGGATTTAAACTAGACATTAAGAATATTATAAAGCACATTATAAATTGTATATAACATTAAAATGCAATTTTTATTTTTTCTATAACATAATATAAAAACAAAATAAATTTTTTCTTAGAAAAAAGACGTATTTTTCAAAAATATGAAATTTTACTACTTTTTGAGTGTGCACCAAATTTAAATATAATTTTCGACACTTTTATAAGTTAAAATTAAAAACAATAACTTTTCATTCGTAAGCATGATATAAAAATGTTTATGTTCAATTTTTTTTATAAAATTCCAATTTTAATGAATAGTGAAATATACTGCATTTTTATTCAAAACTAACTTTTCATATTATTTATATATATAGTTAGATTATATATTTAATTGGTTTTAAAGTGTAATAGAATAATATTTTTATTATTTAATCTAATAATGTACATTGAATGTAATTTCCCATTGAAATGTTATATAAAAACATGTCAATATTTTGAATGTTATTACTTTTTAAAAACCCGATTTTTTTAAGTAATGGAAATTAATTTTTTATTAATTACTATAAATAATTTGTCAAGAATTTGGTAAAATGGAATCCATATTTGGAATAAAATGTTTTAAATTTTATAAATATGAACCTTTTATTTGGGGACATTATGAATAGTAACATTAGTTGTTATTTTATTTACTACGGTCAGAGGGTAAAAATGGAAAATAAGGGTAAAAAATAATATTATAATAAAATTAAACTACCCTAATACATGTCCTAATCTTATTTGACGATATATTTTCAACCATTGGAATCCTTTGGTCGATTTTGGGATAACATGGATTCACATGGATATAAAAAACTCATTTTATAAGAATTAATTCAATGTAAATATAATTAAAACATAGACATAAATATTTTACCAAATTGATTTCAATATAGGGTTATATATATGATATATATGTCTATAAATTGTCATTAAAAAGTTATAATGACTTTACATATCATGATATTTTGTTTATAATTTTTATAAATTAAATAAATATATTTAATTATGAAAGAATGATTTTGAAGTGATCGCTTTATTAATAATGGATTAAAATAAATGATACTATTTATCTTTAAATAAATATAATTAGAGTAATTAAAATTAACAGGATCTATAAAATCGTAATATTTTTTGGGATATTTTTATCCTGATAAATATTTTTAATTATCATAATTCTAGTACTATAACTATATGTTATGACTCAGAATCCAATACTTTACTATTAGTGAACATGGTTTTATTTATTCAGAAATTAATTGGATATATTAGGTGATATAAATACATGTATATCATGGTTAATAATTACAAGATAATTATTTTAATATATTTTCTCATAAGAAATATGATTCTTTCAGTCATTTTATTATGTTTACACATTTTATAAAAAATTACAATACCTATGACTGAAATAAGTCTATAGTGATCATAGTTTTGAGTGAGTATATTTTTATTCTCTAATATATATAATTTTTAAAGTGTTATAATTAAACAAATTTATATACATTATAAACCACAAGAAATGGTTTTTTTCAATGAAAAATAATCATTAGAAATTAAAAAAAACAAAATTAGGATTGTATTATATTGATAGAATTATTTTAGCGAAGGCTGTATTAACATATTTAATGACTATTATTTGAGTTTTAATTAGTCTATCTCTATGTAAATTTTCCATTTATAGTTGATTACTTTGATAAAACAAAATAACATAAATTTCAGTTTCTTGATGATTTGTATTCAACCTGAATTTATAATATCAATTACATTACTTTTACACATTTGTGGGAAATGGAAATATTATAAGTTATTCTATAACTATTATAGAATATTTAGTTGTTTAAAAAAATATAATGGTTTTTTATGACACAGTTACTGAAATTTTGGGTGAATTGGGTCCTTTTGTTTTATAAAATTTGATGAAAATTCATACTCAATATGATTTTCTAAAAAAATTTAATTAATTAACCATATGGTAAAACTAACATTAGTAAATTCTCATAAATTTTGAAAAATGGATTTTTTATTTTTAAAATTATATTTAATGGAATTTAGAAAACATATTTTTGAAAAATAAATTATTATTAAACATAATAAATAAACAGTTATAATGTTCCATCTAACAAATAATATTATTAGTGTTGTATGTTAACAATATAAATCTAAAATATCAATATGAAATCATGGTGAGACAAATGATTACATATCAAAATTTAATCTCATACTAGAATAAGATACATTAGTTGATGATATTATTATAGGGTATATGAAATAAGATCTTAATAAATTTGAAAAAAGTTATCTTTATAACGTAGTAGAACAACCCAATGAATCACTACTAAATAGTGAAAAATAAATTTTTTGAAACATATTTTTTTAAAATTGAACTCTTAGAGTATATATAATGACATTATGAAGAGGGTTATTATCAATAGGATAGTATATATTATAGTGGTTGTTATCATTAGGAAAAAATTTATATTCCACCTGTGATTTACTATCATTTCTATGATAAATAATCTTTTCGTTAATTTAAATGGATTTTTAATGTTCCGTTAATATTGAATAAAATAAATTGTGAGTTTAAATTAAACAAAAACCATGTTTTGAATATTATAATTCTCTTGTAAATATATTTATATATACCAAACCACTAGCATATTGTAATCATATCAATTGGGAATGGAAATAAATAATTTCTGTATCTTTAATTAAATATATTATATTATATGAAATTATTATCATGTATAATTTTAAATATTTTTTTAATGATACCATCATAGTTCAATTAAATTTTGAAGATACTATTTCTAGTTAATATCAAAAACTATTTTCTTATTGTTTAAATAAGCATATGAAAAATGAGTTTTACTTGAAAATTATTGGATAACCAATAATTTTTCAAGAGTTTTTAATTCATTAAATACATTATGAAATTATTTTAACATAATTAAATTATATCAATGATTCTCTCAATTTTTTTTGAATATTCGTTATGTTTAGTTTAAATTGTATCATCTTTTATTATTGTAGATCATGCGTAATCTAGAAACATGGTCAATAAAAAATTAAAGATCTATGACCAGTAGGTATATTATAGTATATATATTTATACACAGTTATTTTTTAAATTTATTTATGAAATTTATTTTATGTTTTCCCAATCTAAACTCATTTATTAGTAGTGATCCACATTTCAAAATACATTAAAGGTGGTTAATTCCATTTATTTTCCTATTTTTAAGAAATTATTATTTTAAAGACTAAATATAAATAGATATATTTTATATCATAACCATTTTTTTAAAATATCATATCCCAAAAATATCACTTAAAATGAGATTCTTTCTATTTATTTTCATTAAAAAATAATAATACTTTTAACTTATTTTAAAAAAAATTTATAATTTCTCTATAATTATACACTTTAGGTTCCTCTTTTTGGATTCTAATACGTAATATATGTCATTATAATATGGGCGTGTGAAACATAACAGTGGGGTATAATTAGAAAAGGTAGTTGTAAAACATATTAACATTTTATATTGGTTTACAACATTATAATTTAAGGAAGAAAAATTATAGTGATTCATGTTAGTAAAAATAATAAGGGAAAATAAGTGTCGTTCATAAATTAGGTTGTAAAGATATTAAAAACTAATTTAAAAACATACACCATCACATGGGTGAGTCTGATAAGAAAGGAATCATGAGATATGTAAATGACATCATAAGATCCTAAAATAATAATTATTTGGAAACAATATATAACATGTAGCTGTACGGAAATTTTGTGTCTCCCTTTAAATACTACCATAGTACATAGATTATAAAGGAGGTATTGGTTCACTCCAAGTTACCATAAGAACCATGTATATCGTCCCATTTTACAATGGGTTAATTCCAAATTCTATTTAAATTTCATTATTAGAAGTAATTAATTATCAATGTACTATTATGTTATACAATTCCAGGCCCACCCATCATATATTATATTGTCCTTAAGTAAATAGCCCTTGAACCTTACATGGTATCTATATGATCCTTATTTTTTATGATTAATTTTCAAAATCATTTATCATTATATATATATTGTGTTATATAAAAAACAGATATTATCCTATGTTACAAATAATAGTGTGTTTCTTTGATATAATTCATGACACACCAAATCAAACATCAATGAACATGAAAAAATATTATATTAAATAGAACTATTAAAACAGTTTCACTAAATAAAATTAGATGAATAGAATTTTCTACTTTATGAAATATAAAGATAAATCCAACACTAAATAAATATTTAGTTATAAATACTCAGTAAACAAACAAGAAATTTTTAGTAATGTAATTATTTTGGATAAAAATATGTTTATATAAAGGATTTTTACTACTTTTTGTGACAATATATTATAATTGATTTATAGTGATTTTATAAACGTTATTGTATATAATAACTGTAACACCCAAAGTTTTTACAATATGTTAATTATTAAATTTAATCTCTTTGATAACATAGATTTCACACATTACCTAGTATTACCAAACATCAAAATATTTTTATAATATGTCAAATAAATCGGAGGTATTGAATAATATTATCGAATTTATGAAATTTATATACAATGTGTTAAATATGATTTTTAACATTTATCCTATGTGTGTTCTATACATAATATAAAAAATAAATCCACCTTTACATATATAAAAGAATTATTTTCGTAATGGAAGTTTTGTCTCCTTTTGATGGAGTAAATTTTTAAAACAAAATAATAAAATTTTAATTTATTGTATTTAAAAATTTATACATATATTTTAAATATTATTATAAAAATTTATTTTGGTATGAATTTAATTATTTTTCAAATAAGATTAATGTTTTGGTGATTAGTGGAAATTGTGTAATTTAATTGAAATATCATTTTAGTATAAAAAAATTATATTGTTAAATATTATTAATGATTGGTATTAAGGTATAGTTTGATTTATTTTTTATCATTTAAATTAATTTAGATCATTATATTCAATTTCATATTCAATATGAATATTAAAGCTTTTCAATCTATTCAACCTTTGAACTTTAAAAATTGGTCTTCTCGTTCCGTCTATTGGATAAATTTGAAATTAAATTTAGCCATTTATTTATCATTAATTTTGAAAATTGGATTCTATATTTAAAATAATATGGTCCCAATTTTGTATGTATATTTTTTTTATTTTTGGAATATATTAATAGTAAAATTAGTATTTATACCATAGTTAAGGGTATACATGGTAATTAAAGTTAAAAATTATATTATAAATATTATAAAATTTTACTGACATTCATCATTATTTAATAAGATGATTTATTTTTAACCAAAAGTATCCTTGGGCTGATTTTATGAACTCGGGGAGATACATTGAAACTTTAAGGTTTTTATAGTATTTTATTTCAAGGAAAATCAAATAATTCAAACCCATGTTTGTAATAGGTATTGAAATTTTTATATATGTTTATACGAAATATATCTTAAAATATAAATTTAAATTTGAAAGTTTATATGTTTATATTCCCTAGGATTATTTATATTTAATTTTTTAGGAATAAATTTTTAAATTAATATCTTGAAAAATGATGATGTAGTAATTTTTTAATTAATAGATATTTAAAATAAAGGTTATTAATTTTTTTTGATGTAAATATTTATTTTAATAAATTATGAAAATTATTTGGATAAATGTTTTTTGATTTTTATGATGATATATTATTGTTATGATATTTTTAAAAAGTCAAGTAGTCATTATTTTAAAAAAATGAATTAGTGATATTATAATTTTAAAAACATTTTATTGAATTATGTAAAATTTATGAAAACAGAAAAATAATACTAATAATTTGGATAATGTTCACTATATAATCCATGACTCATTTATGATTCATTTGGAATTTTATTTTAACATTATTTACCTTCAACGCATATATATACTAGTTGTCACATAAAGTCTTAATGGGTATAAATAAATGATAAAACTAAATGATAATGTCAATATTGAGACCTAAACATTTTAAAAAAATTGGATGTTAGTATTGAAACCTATAAAAATATTATATTCTAAATAAATCCCTTTTTATATAGTTTTAATTTAAATTTAATTTATATTAATTTATTATTTTAGAGTTTCCAAAAGTGTTTAAACCCTCAATTATAAAATTAAACATATTCTATATCCACTACACAACACCCTTATCCATATTTCTCAACCCAAACCATCCCACTTCTAATAGAAACATCATTATCCAAGAAATGGTGGTCCTTTTCCTACAAGAAAACCTACAATATATTCCTTAAGAATAAATATAAATAAGGTTTTCTAAAAAAGAGGTAATCATTTTTATCAACTCATCCATGTTCAATTCTTCTTCTAATTCCTCTTCATGTGTTGTCTACATGATAAAGTAAAAAATAAAGTCTCATATATATTAGTTATGAAAATTGAAAAACCCTAATATAACTTTTATCCATCCAATGAAAAATGAAAACACCACATGTGTGTATGTATGACATATTATATCTATACCATGGGGTAATATATTTTTCATCACCACTTTACTTTGATGAATATAATTATGGAAATAATAGATATGTATTTTAATAATGTAATTATATTTATTAGGGAAAATTTAATATCCCATTAACTTCCTTACCAGTTCAACATTAAGTGCGTGACATTGTTGCTCGTGTATACATAAGATGTACAGGATCATCGATGTTGTGTCTTTCATTTTACATGTTAAACATTATAGAATGATTTAAAAAATTTATTTTATTATTAAAATTGATATTTATAAAATTTATATAATTATTTATATCATTATTCTATATCATATGAAAAATAATTGATACATTTATTACAAAACAGGAATTGGAAAATTAAGTAGGTAACACTGGAAAGAAGGGTAATAGTGAAATATTATCAACAAATGGGTGATATAATAATATAAAAAGATCATAAACGATGTCATAATAGGAATAAGGATCTGATATAAGTTGATAATATTTTTTAAATATTATACGGTATTTAAAATAATGATTGATAAATGAAAGCCTATGTTAAGGACTTTGTCTCAATAACCATTCATTATGGTGTATTATGATTTTAGACAATCACCTTTTTTATGAGGTTTATATAAAACCCCTTTGAATTATCATTTCAATAAATAATTTATTATCAAGTTTTTTTTAATTTAATGTTAAATATAATTCTTTCATGGGGCGTATTATTTAACTATTAAGAATTTTATGGTGAACAATGAATTTTTAATGATTGAATTATAAAATCATTTTTTTATCCCAATATTCTCGACCTTTTTTAAATATTTATTTATTTTTATATAAAATTATTATAAAATAAACTTTATTTATATTTTTATCTTCGTTCAAGGGATTTTAAATGACTATTTTTATGTGTTATTAATGGAATGTTTCGACAGAAAACAAAAGGAATGTAATATTTTTTTAATGAACATGCAGACAATGAATTTACCACTATTGTTACTATTATTTACTTTCTACAATAATTTTCATGCTTAAATATTTTCATAAATGAATAAAAATAATCTTTTTTGGATTATTTCATATTAAAAATGGTTATTTTTACATGAAAATTGAATTTTTATACAAAACAATTATTTATATGGGATTAACATGATATTTTCTTTAATAAATTTTCTATGAACTTATTTCTTAATTTTCATATATTTCAAACCCCTTTGTTGAATAATATTCATCAATGATTATGATCTATTATGATATCATATACAATATTTTATTTTATGGTTTATTATGAGATTGACTATGGATGTTCAATTTTAATACATATCATAATTTATGGTTATAGTTTACACATTTCATATGTTATTTTTTATTATAAATATTTTCGATGGTTATGTTTCACAAAATTCATATGCTGAATGTTTTATAATTAATAACTTATTATTCTGGCCTTCTATATCCCATAAATTTATCGTTTGTATACACCAGACAAACTAGATTGGGATTTGGCTGAGCCCTTTTCCATTTATTAACAAATTCCTTGGACAAGGCCACAAAATTATGTTTCAGATGCCGAATATTATGCATTCCATCATTATGAGATTTTTATTGATATTATATGTGGTTATTATACTATTATAATAACTTTTTTATTTTTCCAAACTCTTGTGATCATTTATATGGAATGTATTTCAGTTATTCAATATTCCATATTGTTTATGTCATATTTACCGATAGAATCTTCTCTACGCTTTACTTGTATAGAGAATTTGAGCTCCCCATTTCATATGTTACATTTATCTATTTTATTAGATGAAGTATATTATAACTTATATGTAGGGTTACACAAAGGGGAAGTTTTGATAGGCCAATTGAAATTATTCATATAACTTTTAAAAAAATAAGGTGAATTTATTGAATAAATATAGTTTACCAAGACTATAAAAATATTCATCTATTTGGAGTGTGATTTTCATGTATCTCGGGAAAATGTAATTATGTAATGAACTCACTCCCAGTTATTGGGTTAATATATTTTAGAGTTGATATCATATCTATCATTAGTATAATCTATAAGAATTAGATTTATGAATTCATTGATTAGGGAACTCAACCATAGGACTAACTATTAATGAAAATTTGATGTATAGGATTTCAACCTATATATTATTTAATTAAATGGGTAATCTAGATTAAATCTTTGTACTCATAGATAGAGAAGTTGATTTCAAGATTTAGACATCCTATAAATAATTATCCGTAACTATATCATTGTGAATATGATTTATCTCATTTTTCTTTCAATTTTGTTGAATGGTTATAATTAGCATGGTTATTCATGTAATGGTTATAAAACTGATGATGAATATAATACAAAATAAAAATTAATGGATATAGGTAATAATGAATACGATTATTAAGAGTAGAAAATGTTTTATGAGTTAGTTAGAATGTTTAATGTTCTTGGGTATTTATATTCAATTATTTTTCCATCGTTGGTTCTGTAGTTATAATAATCATGAGATATATAAGGATTTTTATTCAATACTTCTTCTTTAAGGATTTGGAATCATGTATAATTCTATTGAGGTTTTTATGGTAATAAAGTTATCTATAAATATTTCATATGATAAATAAGAGTTACATTACGTTTTTTGGAGAGTCCAATGTTAATATTATTTCAAAAATTAAGTGACATTCCTTCTAAATTTATGGAATTTGGATTCAAAAAAACAATTATTATGAATTATAACTAAGGTAACTACTTATGCAATAAATATGTTGTACTTTGGATATTTTTTCTACTGTTAAAGTACGATTTACCATATTTGGTAACCTATAATAACCATTTTTTATAATTATTTAGAGGGTGAATGAGTGTCTTTAGGAACATATGATTTGGTATTAAATTTAATTTTGAATATCCATCTCTTGGTGAATTAAATTAAGTGGACATAAATCGAAGCACACCAAAGGTTGAGCTTATGCTTATAAAATGGAATGAAATAAATTATGTTTATTTTCTTGAATCCTCTGTCTAAATGTTATGTTATTCCATGAAATTCTTATAATGTAGATTCAAAGAATAAATATATCATTTTATATTTATATATGAAGAATCATATTGTTATCAGAATCCTCATTAATTTGTTTCTTTATGGCTCTTATCTGTTCATTGATTATATGCATTGTTATGATGAATTTCATCTATAATTATCAATAAATATTTTTATGTATGATCACATTCAAACAATATTATTAATCATATTTTTTATGTGGGTTTTGCATAAGAAAATTTTCATGAATCCACAATTGATTTTAGAAGTTTAATATCAAATTTAGAGGAGGAAATTGAATTATGGTGTGGAGATTGTTACCCCCAATAATTTACAACATATCTCATTTTAAATTAATTCTCTTTGAAAACATAGTTTTCTCACAACACTCAACTCAACAAAATAATGAAATATTATTATAATATAGCATATATATGGGAGGAACTAAATAGTACTAAAAAATATGAAATTTATATAATATAATTTCAATATAATTTTTAACATACAACTTCTTTGTTTTTTATACATGTAATGACCCATCCCCTGGGGCCCGTTCCATGACTACCCCAATCCCGCCTTCTATAGGCTAGGGGATCGCGCCTAGCACCAGAAAGTCATATCCATAAAACCGGGTAGGTATTACCTTTAACCCTGTAAAATCACACAAACCAAGAATACAACAAGACACAATCACAAAGTAAACTATATAGTAAATAGGGTGTGTACAATATGTAACGGGCCTAGAATACAAGCCCAACTAAAAAGTAAAAGTAGAACTAGAAATTTCTCTTGTGAACTCTCACCAAGGAACCTATATGAAGTGTAGGTACATCACTCATAATTTCATCCCTGGAATACATCTCATATAATAGTCCACCACTGAGAAGCCTCCAATCATGGAACCCTCAGCCTCAATTAATGATATTGGTCATCTGCACAAGACACAACAAGGTGCAGGCGTAGCCCATGCAGAGGTGAGTAAAACAATACTTAGTAGGGACATCGAGACCCCTAAAAGTCTCCCAAAATCCACAAAGTATAATCCACAAAGCAAGATTTCAATCTCAAACCACGAAGAAATAGTCCTCAACAATACTTAGGTATATGCACATACATATATATATGTTATCAAAATATATTATTCTCACCCATGAGTGAAGAATACCACAAAGGTAACAACACGAAGGTAGAATTACCAAAAAGGTAACTCCACGAAGATAGAAGTTCCACACAAGTAACACCACGAAGGTAAGTACAACAAACATTATGACCCACTGAAGAATACCACGAAGAAATAACCAAACAAAATTGTAATAAAAAGGTAAAAACACATCTCATACCAGGTATAACTTATGTACGAAAGTATAAATGATTAGATATATTTATAGATCATCTTAATTCATTGAGAAGCTCTGTTGTTGAAGCATAGAAGAACGAAGATGAGCCACACAGGATCCCAAAATGAACCATACAGGATCTAGAGATGAACCACAAAGGATTGGTATGCACTGACCCACACTAGATCGTTGAGCGCTAAACCAAAAAGGATTTGAAGAAAACCCACACTTAATCTGGAGATTTATATAGTAAATCTAGCCACAGGGTTCCCAGACTAAGAAAACATGATTCTGGGAGGTTCCACTCCTCAAGCCGTTGGTCGATACTTCAACTGCCATGACGTCCCATGAAGAAGTATCCAAAAGGTCCCTCACATCTTAAAGAACCCAACGCAATAGATGGAACGTCAATCAAATTCTTGGTTTGTATGCCATTAGACTGTTAGTCTCAAGGGCCCAGTTGGATTCGGGATCGATCCAACCTGATCGTACTCTATATTTATCCAAAACTCATGTGTTGTATACCAAAAGGATCATCTTGATCCAAGGATTATGGTTCGAGAGACGGTTAAAAGAAAGCACACCTGGTTCTCAATATCTGGCCAAAAAGATGTATATGGGTCTAGATATGCCATGTTCTTGTCTAACCTGGTCTGATTGACCTGTCCCGACCTAGGTCTGGCCCGACACACAATGTGGGATGCACGGTCGGAGTGACCAGCTGAGCGTGGCCAACTTGGCGCGACCTGTAGTACAGCCCATAGCCAGGGTGGACCCATGTGGTGGGGTCCGCTGTAGCCGCCACCTAGAAGGGAAGACCCCCAGGTCACCCAAATAGCACATAGGCCATTCGGTTTTGGCCAACCAGGTGGCACCACATGCCGCCCCCAGCTGGAACGCAGGACCCACTGGTGGGGGGTCACGCTCGGTGCGATGTAGATGGGTATAATTTCTATCCCTATTCCAGAGTCACGGATGCCTTCTACTAGTCCACTGTGGCCGGATGAGAGTCAACCACCCTCTGATTTCCTTCGTGGCCAAGCGGCCGCTATCTCAAACTCTGGCTACGAGGACTCACGTCGCCGCTTTTCCACATGGATGGTTTGTGTGTCAGCCTCCACACTGCTCTGCCATGGCCGATGAGCTGCAGACTCCTCTTACAGTGGCATGGATGCAGTACATCCCTTTTCCTGGACATCTGGTGTGTCAGCCTTTGCTTGTTCTATACCAGCACTGGTAACCAGCACCGGTCGCAGGCGAACTTCCTCTGGTCAATGGGTGAGCCTCAGTGTCTCGTTCTTCAAACTGAATGAACTGTTGTGGGTCTCGAGACGTTGACGTCATTCCAAAACCAATGCGATTGAATTTCATTCAACTTGAAGTCTTGCTAGTAATGATTACATCATTCAACAAATTAGCGGAGGGATCGGGCCATGTTAGCTTGGCATGGACCCTCCACCTTTGATCGGTAATAGGTGGCTTATGAAGATTGACTAACAATGTGGAATCACAATAAACAAACAAGAACAAAAAAAATTCAAAATCCCTACCTTGAAGTTCATTGGAGGTTCCATGAGGAAGGAAATGAAGATGGAGATATCGGCGTTTCCTCAAAAATTGGTTCATTAATTGTGGATATTTTCTTCATTTGAGGGGGTTCTTCATTGGAGGATGCTCTTACAAAGGCTCACCCAACTCTCTTCTTTTCCAACAATCTGCCACCATGAGAGGTGAGGATCCATATTTAATTGTGTTATGTTTATAAAGTCAATTATTTTTCGCACATTAATTGAGAGAATTTCATAGATTTTACTCTCATTAAAAGAGGTGTTCAAGTGGTCCCCATCACCACGATTCAAATGATAGGTTGGAGGAAATGTGTTTTAAATAAATTATATTTATTTTTTATCCTCTACAAAAAAAAAACCAAATTCCACCATTGGCCTTTTGTGGTCGAGATGAAGGTCTCCTTAAGCGAATATTAGTGTTGTGAGTTCAATGGTGACCTCAGATTTAAATTCTATGCACTCATCCAAATGTTACAAAACGCTGATGACACATTCACTGAACGTACCTGAAAAAATGTTCTGGAATTCATTATGGCACACTGGGCCTCAGAATAACATACCAAAAATTTTCACAGACTGGTAATATTTCCATATATTTAAAAACATTACGTGGAAAAATATGGGTCTTTACATTCTCCCCACCTCAGTGATTTTCATCCCTAAATGCCACAACACAAAGTAGGGAAACAATTGGGGGGTACTGAGCACGAATCTGAGGCTCTCGATACCATTTTCTCTTCTAGAGGTTCCCATGCATCCATCATATGTGCAATATAGGTATCAATAGCCCACAAAGGACACCCTCATGTCGATCCTCAATTTTTACTAGAATATCCGAAAACATCACCCCATCGTCGATGTCCTGCTCTCCCTAGTCAATGATGTGAAAAGGATCATTTAAATATCTCCATAGTTGTGATACGTGGAAAAATTCATTTACCTGTTGAAACTGTGGGGGAAGAACTCTGTGGTTTTCCACCTCACCTACTCTGTGGAGGACCTGAAAGGGTCTTATTATCCTCAGAGGTAACTTGACTACCAACCAAATATCTGCAAACCTCATCAAGGTGAGACCCTTAAGAAGACATGGTCACCATCCTCGAAATCAAGAGGTCTCCATATCCTATCATCCTACGACCTATGACTGCTCTTGGCAGACTTCATCCACTACTAGATGACCTTCACCTTCTCTGTGGTAGCCCGTACCATCTCTAGTTCCATGAGTGATGACTCCCTGGGGTCAGTCCAGCATGGAGGTGATCTACAACACTGACCCTATAAATTCTCAAATGGTGCCATATTGATGGTGGAGTGATAGTTATTATTTTATGCGAACTCAACCAAGGGAAATTAATCCTCCCATGTGAGACCAAAATCAAGGATGCAAGCATGCAACATGTCTTCAAGGGTCTCAATGGTCCGCTCTGTCTAACCATCTGTCATAGGATGGAAGGTGGTGCTCAACTGAAGCATTGTCCCAAATTCCTCCTAATACAAATTCCATACTAGGGATGTAAAACATGCATCACGAACGAGGAAAATTGTATATGGAACCACATTAAGCTACACAATCTCCTGCACATAAAGGTGTCACAAGACATCTACAAGTCCCTGCTCTCTGATAGGTAGGATGTGGGCCGATGAGGTTAGACAGTCAATTATCACCCAAATATGATCATGACCCTTGGACATGCATCGATTTAATTTCACGAAGTCTATGGAAATTCCATCACACTTCCACTCTGGAACCTCTAGTGGCTAGACTAAGCCTACTAGAACATTATGCTCTACCTTCACTTGCTGACAAGTGAGGAACCATGAGACAAACATTGCTACCACTTTCCTCATTCTTGTCCACCAGTACTGATGTTGAAGGTTATGGTATATCTTCACCATTCTTGGATATACCTTAGGAGGGGATGTATAGAAATCTGTCAATGTATCCTCCCATATAGCCACTAGTACCATATTATTCCCTATGAAGAGGATAATGTTCTACCCACCTTTAGAAAATCTATCAGGTGATTATTCTGTGGATATCTTAGTACGTCGAGCCTCACAGTCAGGGTCTCAAGCAGTGCCTCCTTTAATCACTGAAATAGTGGGGGAGTGACTATCAGAGACTGATGATAAGAAGCTCCATCTCGATCCACGTAGTATATCTACAAAGCGGCTAGATTTTCCATCACCTCACTCAGCAACTAAAAAACAAATCTCTTGCTGAGTGCATCTGCTACTACGTTCCCCTTTCTAGGAGTATAAACATTCTCAAAGATATATTCCTAGAGGAACTCAAGACAATATTGGTGTGTCAGGTCCATGTTCTTCTAAGGAAACATATACATGATACTCTTGTGATCAGAGTAGAATTTAAAATTTTTTACAATCAAGTAATTTCACAACACCTTCTAGGAGAATACCACTGCTACTAACTCCATGACATTGGTACCATAGTTCTTCCCATTTTGTCTCAACTATCGAGAACCATACATGATCACTACTCGTTCTGGCATCAGGACACATCTGAGCCCGGTTCCTGATGTGTCGTAGTAGACTATGTACCAAACACCATCCTGTGGTAGCCTCAAGATGGGGCCACTAGTGTTTATCGGCATCAACTCTTACTAACTCTGATGGCATCTCTCCGACCACATGATGGGTTTCCTCATCATTGTCAATGCTGGTGAAAGTTCCACAACTCTAGAAAAGTCTGGTACAAATCTTCAGTAGTAACTGGCCAATATCATGAATCTCGACACCTTTATTACACTCCTGGGTGGCTCCCAAGAAAGCACATCGTCATCCTTCACTGGATCCACTGCCACTATGACCTCCGAGATGAGGTATCCAAGAATGGGGACCTATAGGATCCAGAACTCGCACATTGAGTGCTTACCATAAACTCGGTGCTCTCAATGTGTGTCCAAAAATATTTGTATATGATAGGCAGGATGATCCTCTATAGTTGAGAATATCAGGATTTCATCATTGTAGACTAAAGCAATGTGATCGATGTATGGCTGGAAGATCATGTTCATGAGTCCCATGAATACTACGGGGGCAGTGGTCACACGAATGGCATAGCCAAGAAATCATTGTGGCCATACTGACATCTAAAGGCTATATTTTTCACATCCTCATCTCGTACCTTGAGCTAGTTATAGCATGATTTAAGGAATATCTAAGAAAACCATTGTTCTACTATCAACTGATCAAAGAGATCGTCAATCCCCGAGAGTGGGTACTTGTTCTTCATGGTCACTATGTTTAGGCACTAGTAATCCACACAGAGTCTCAAACTCTCATCCGCCTACTTGGCAAACAAAAATAGGGTAGACCAATTTGAATCCCTAGGCCTAATGAACCCCTTGCATTGAAATTCATCTAGTTTTACTCGCAGCTCTCGAAGCACCACATGAACTATCTGATAAGTGGGTGTAGATATCAGTGTCGTTTCGAGGTACAAGTTGATATAAAACTCTACCTCTTTGCAAGGAGGTAGACCAAGAACCTCATCAGGGAAAACATCAGTGTAGTGGTCCACCACTACAGGATAGCTCAGACTCTCAATATCAACCTCCCCTGGGGTAAAGCTAGCCAACTGATGTGTGATCAGTTGCACCCTACTCCAGGTAAGTTTGTCCTATGCGGAAAAGGTTTCCTTCTCATAAGTGAACGAAAAACTGGTCCCATCCTCGTAGACACACCGAACATTGTGCCTAATCTTGTCGATCTGAGTATTTAATGTAGATAATGAATCCATACCCAAGATGACGTTGTAAGGCCTCGACGCTGCTACTAGACGATCCAGTCAAAGCTCTTGCCTTCTAATGAAAGCTCACACTGCTGGAACCAGTGTGTAATCATCGAATACTCTCCCGAAGAAGTCTATAGCCGTATGGATCCAGCCAACAGCTCCACCAGAATCTATGAGCTCTGAATGAGGGACGTGGCAACAAAAGAGTGACTCGAACCTATGTCTATAAGTACTACATATATGGTGGTTTATACACAGATCATATATTTAATCATCTACGGAGTACCATGGTCATAGGCCTCAGTTTCCTCGAGTTGATCTCGTCTCTGTCTACCCACACCCTGTGGTCAGGGTATACCACCATGGGTTGGGGGCAGTAGTACCTCGTGCTGCTGCCCACCACTTGCTGCACGACCATCCCCTCTATGTCGTCTGCCTCCTATATTCATACATCATCGATCGAATATTCGCCTCTTCCCAGGTGTTCCTTTGACCGTCTTCTAGTCATCTATACGGCGGGTCGGGAAGTTGCTAGCCATGTGACCCTACCCGCTGCACTAGTAACACTTCCTGCTCCTCGTATATCCTTCTCTATCTCAATATCCTCTCACAACCGACCATGTATCCTATGTTCGTCCACCTGAAGGTTTGATCCTATTTGACCTCTACTTCATCTCTCTACTGCCAGTTGCAGATGACTCTGCTGCGTGACGTCTGGTGGTTGGTCCCGCTGCTGGTGAGTGCTCAAAACGGAAACTCTCCACTAAGAGTGCCCTCTCTATCACCCTTTCCTGTGTTGGGATGCAGAGAGAAATCCTCAAATATCTAATCTCCCATATGATCACCTGCTCGAAGGGCTGGGACCTAAAGAAAGGGCCCCACAACATTTCAATTAAGTAGCGCGAAAGGTCAGGGAACCTCACTGAATACTGATCCAAAGTCATGCTACCCTACTGCAAGTGGAGAAGCTCCTTTATATGCACAGGTCATATAGTCGTCGGGACAAAATCTTCCCTAAAAAGGCTCTTGATGTCTGCCCAGATGAGAGTGACCCCTTCATTAACCTGGAATATCAAACTCAACCATTTGACTGCTACTACCTGAAGATGACTAGTGACAAGGATAACCATGAGATTAGCTGGTGTCCTTACAAGTTGCAAAACACTAACCACATCCTCTATCCAGTCCTCAAATTACATTGGATATGCAACTCCTCAGAACCTCGATGGCCTCTAGCACTAAAACTTGTGCAACTCGCTCAAGTGGTGTGCACCCAATGATTCAAGGGCTGGTGGTATCACCTTACCAATGGGTAGTGTTGTTGCTGGTACACCACAAGATGTAAAAATACAAAAATGGGGCCCTGCACTAAATCCTCATTGATCGATGGGCTATCATAAAGTACTATACCTGGAACCCAGACTTGCAATCCGCATGGAGGCATCCTTAAAAGAAACAGGTGTGCCATGGTCCTTATGTAATACCTGGTGAGCTGACTCAAAGTGATCACAATGAAAAGTTTTCAAAAAAACACACACACAATCATTATATTCATGCACTAAGTCCGAAATCAGACATCGGGGTCATGATGTATGGATACATCATCCGCCGCAGCAACCCTTGATTCCCCAAACTGAAAACCACACTCATAACACTTAACACTATTACAGATTAAAAGATCAGAGTCCATGTTATTGGGTAGAACTGACTCCTATGATACCAATTTGTCACGAACCATCCCCCGGGGTCTGTGTTGTGACTACCCCAAGACCGTCCTCCATAAACTAGGGCCTAGCGACTAGCACTGGAAAGTCACATCCCAAAAACATGGAAGATATTTTATAGAAACCAGTAAACTCACACAAACCAAGAACATAGAAAGACACAAGCATCAGGTAAACTATATAGTAAATAGGGTGTTTATTGTAAGTTAAGGGGCCAGAATACAAGACCAACTAGATGGTATATGTAAATATAGAAATAGATCATGTGAACACCCACCAATGATCCTACATGAAGCATAGGTAAAACTCTCTTACGGTCGTCCCTGTGGTACGTCTCATCTAATAGTACACCACCGAGCTGACCCCAATCCTAGAACACTCATCCCCAATCAATGATATTCTTCATCTGCAGAAGACACAACAAGGTGAGGGTAAAGCCCATGTAGGGGTGAGTATAACAATACTCAATAGGAATCTCAAGAACCCTCACGGTCTCCCAGAATCCACAAAGGATAAACCACAAAGCAGGACCTCAATATCAGAGAACGAAGAAATAGTAATCAACAATAATTATGTATATACCCATACATATACCTATGTTATGAATATATACTCATCTCACATGTTAGGTAGGAATACCACAAAGGTAACACCACGAATGTTGAAGTACCACACAAGTAACACAATGAAGATAGAAGTACCACATAGGTAACACCATGAAGGTAAATTCCACACAAAATAATACCATGGAGGTATCACAAAAAAAATGTACCACAAAGTTACGGATTCATCTCACACTAGGTATAACTTAAGTATGGAAGTATATATGACTATGTGTATTGATATATCATCATACATTGTCAAGAAGCTCTGCTGTTGACCCTCACAGGATCGAAGATGGCCCAAAAATGATCAAAAAATGTCCCACACAAGATCTAGAGATGATCCAAATTGGATTGGTATGTGATGACCCACACAGGATCGCTAAGCCCTGACCCACCCAGGTTCCAAAGATGACCCACACAGGATCTATAGATTCTTCAAGTATGTCAAGCCATAGGTTTCTCGCAAAAAGAAAGCTTGATTCCGAGAGGTTCTTCTCCACAATACATTGGATGATACTTCAACTGCCTTGATGTCCCAAGAAGAAGTATCTCGATGGTCCTTCAAGTCATAAATAACCCAACATGATAGAGGCACGTCAATTAGAAGCTCTGTGTGTAAGTAATTTTCCTTTTAGTCCCAAGGGACCGGTTGGATTTGGGTTCGATCCAACCAGATTGTACTATAACTTTATCCAAAACTAAATTGGAGTATACCAAAAGGACCATCTCAATCCAAGGATTCTGTCACCATAGACGGTTCCTCAAATGAATGAACGATTCTCAAGATATGGCCAAAAAGTACCATCTATGTCCAGATAGCATGGGTTTGGTCCAAACCAGTTAGACCGGCGAGGCCTCGGCTGACCAGACTCTGTTTGGGATAACCTAGCCTAACCTGGGTCCATCCCAGCCCAGAAAAGGGGTGGCCCACCAGGCATCATGCGGTCGGGGTGTCCCCTTATGGTGGGGTTCGTCCTAGTTGCATCCTAGGAGTATAGTCCCCCTAGTCACCCGAACAGCCTATAGGTCCTTCAGTTTTGGCCAACCAGGCGGGGCCACGTGGCATCATGGTTGGCACGTGGGACTCACTAAAGGGGACCTGATCTGCGTGACACAATTGGCCAGAATGTACGGAACTCATTGTAGCGATATGGACGCACGCTCAACCACTGTTGGGGGAGACCGGGTGAAGGAAGCCCTATAATCTCTGCCATGGACAAGTGGTTGTGGTCTCCAGCTATGGCGGCGCATAGGCACTGTAACACCCTGATATTTTATGAAAAATATTCTTTTCATTGATGTCTAGTGTTGTACGATACACCAAAAGGAGCATGCACTACACGCATCCCTGACTTGGCTTGTATTACACGCAATCACGACCTTCCATGATAGCGTGTGTTTTACGCAATACCGAGTTTCAATAAACAACGATATGTTATATAAACTAGCTATTATGAATAGAAATACCCTCTTTTTAAATTTTTATAAATTTTATCTTTTGAAATGGACTTCATTTTTTGGATTCGGAATATTGAAATTAGCCTAGGGTGAAATTTTGGTATTTCTCTGAAAACTTTCAATTTTTGATGAATAGTGAAAACACTCGGTTACTATTTAAATCCCGACTTTTTATTTAAATAATTATTTAAATTTTTTTATGTCAAAATTGATATATAATACCTATGTAAGTCCAATGAAAATCATTGGAGACATTTTATAATAATTTTAGATATATAATAATTTTAATGATCTTTTCACCGACTTTTACCCACCTCCTAGAAGAATTTCCAAATTCACATAAAACATAATTTTACCACTTATTTGAGCGGAAATTAGAAAATCTGAGACACACAGTTAATATCATGGACTAAAATGTGGTTCAATAAAATGAAAATAATTTTTGGTGAATAGTAACTTTTTACTTTTTTTACCACAGTTAAAAGTAAATAGTGTAATTAAGGGTAAAAATGATATTAATATTACCCTAAAACATGTCCTAATTGTATTGGATAAGTGTAATTCGACCAAAAAAAACCATAGGAATAAAATATGACAATTTAGGCCTTCTTGGATTAGATTTGGACATTTATTATTAATTTATTTAAAGAAGGGTGAAAATAGTTAAAATCAAAGTTTAATATATAAATAATTGTTAATATAGGGTTATACATAAGATAAATTCAACTATAAATATTAATTAGAAAGATAAAAAGATTTCCTACATAATTGGTTTTTATTTATAAAAACCGAATATGACTTTATAATAAAATAATATTTTTTGTTTTTCCAAAGGTGCCCCTCTCCTCCCTTATAAAAGGGAACCTCCTCCCTCTCTTCCTCACACCACATTGAGTCTTCAAGCTCAGACAAACATTGAAAAATTCTCTTCTCCACTTCCATAGAAATATCCTAGAGTTCCTGGTCTTCTTCAAAGACAAATTTTAGTGCCCTAAGAGGAGGTCTCAAAGAGGCGCATCAAAAATAGGTAAAGTCTATTACCGATTCTTTCAACTTTTTTTCTTCTTCCACTTCTTCTTATTTAGATGTTTCATCATGAAGTAATAACTTCAGTATCACTAGTATACTGAGACGTTATTATAATTATGAAACAACCTTATTTCATTATCTAACTATCCTACGGAAAACGAAATCACCGCGCGTGCATACGTACGGAATACCGTCTCCACGCCGCGGTGTAATTTATTTTCCACTGCCACCTTACTTGGATGGGTATAATGGTGTAAATAATTAGTATATATGATTACTGTAAAGTGATATTGATCCTGAAATAGTATACATACACTCCAATACAATTCCACGGTCATGGAAATGGTATCATCGCTCATGCATACGTACGGACTATCGTCTCCACGACGCGATGAGATTCATTCTCCATGTTAACCATTAATGAATGATTATAAAGTATTTATAATAAGTAATAATGAAATATATTACATAATAATGATATTGGATTTATGTATATATATTTATGTCATCTACTTAATTCCATTCAATTAAATAAAGAAACGAAAACAGCGTTCATGCGTACGTATGGCCTACCGTATCCATGAACGGTGTATTTCTTTCCATCTATCATATATATATGTATATTCTGAATTTATATTACATATAAATCATTTATTACATTCTGGAATTAAGTAAATCAGGATATATGTAATAATATCAAGAACAACAAGTCCAATCATGTACGATAAATAAAACTATTTTATCCAAAACGCTGCATTAACATGGAACTTACAAAAGAACGGGTAATATAATGTCATAAGTGAACCATATATGATATCATAACAATGAATATAATTCTATAATAAGTCAATGACATTATTTAAATCAATATACATGAGGTTCGGATTCATAAAAAGCATATCAGACCTAAGGTAAGGGATAATTATTCCAATCTCATTCTTATCCGAGATTGTTTACTCGTAAGTATTTACTGTGGGTTATGTTTCTTATCCATGTCCATATGCTCTCAAAAAAATTTTCATAAAATTTTTACTCTCCTCCCATGTATGTTTAAGAAATTTTTACCCTTTTCTTACTTTTACCACATCGTATGGAAGGAATCTTTTTTTTACCATATGAGGCACTTGTTGACTTTTCTGACAAAAGTATGAGGAAAATATTATTTTTAACTTATACGGCGTGAACGTATTTTCACGGACTCATAACGCCTCATTTTCATGAATCTTCCTATACAAAATTGAATGATTATTTTCAACAGAACCCTTTTCTTTTAAAATTTCATGGCATTTTGTGAAAAGAAAATGATTTTGAAGAAGAAAGGATATTTTCCTCAAGAATTCATTTCAAGTGTTTTATCAAAACCATTTTCCATCTAAGATGACATTATTTCATATGTGTATGTTTCAAGTAAAATTTCTCTATGATTTACATGGTTTTATTTCTCTTATGATGAAATTATATCCATTTGTTTTATATGGATTATGTTATTCTGGGAAGATGTTTATGAATCCCATTTTATTCTTTGGGTTATGATGAATGTTTTAAGTTTATTTTGTGGCTCAAGTAAGAATGATTTCACTATGAGATGGGTGGGACCCATATCTCCCTCCAATGCATTGGGTAAAGATTTATATATCATGATATAGACATGGCTGGAACGGTAAGTTAATCTGGTTCAATGTTACAGGACTGAAACGAAGATTGAATTCGATTAAGAATGGGACATTTTCCACTAAGATGGTCTTGGTAGCAATGCCTTGGATACTATGGAAATATTTACATGTGCTTAATGGATTACAGAATTACATGTTTTATTCCCATGCTATTTTATCATGATTAGTGGTCCCTTATGATATATGCCTTACATACTTCCAAGATTCATGTCTTTTCTCAAGATTTTGATGTTTAGATTTTATGTTCAATTATTTGAATTCAAATGTTTATGGATTGTTTTATGTTCTCTATGTTTAGCCTTTCTAGGCATTTGAGCTCACCCGTTTTATGTTTTCTTTTACCAAGGATATAAAGAAAGGTTTTAGGTAAAAAAAGGGGGAAGATATTTATTGGAGATGTTGAAGATCTTTCACCACGATTAGAAGATTATATTCTGAGTTTCCAAAGACACTAAACTATTACGGTCCTTATGTGTCGGTTTTTGATAAGTACTATGTATTCTGCAAAAGTAATGTAATGTCCATTTACGTCAAGCTTCAGGTCTCTACAGTTGGTATCAGAGGAAAGTTTTAGTCAACCTTCGGAAACTAGGACACGAGAACATTAGTGAGATCCCTAGTGATATTTCTATGGTATGTATAGGGATGTCCCTAAGGTTAAGTATAAGTATAGGTTATAGACCTAGAATTATTGTAATGATATTAGAATTAAACTTAAAATGTTATATATTATAGGTACTCCCCCTGTATTATGTTGTTTTCCCTAGCATGATTTTTTCCTCTCACACTATTCTTTTTGGGTTTTAGACGATGGCTGGAACCTGAAGGAACCATGTTGATCAATGTAATGGACAATACAATGATTTTCCTCCCGAACAAACAAATGTAATGGGAGATGGGGTGAAAAATTTTATTTCTATACTTACACAAGCTATGAATCATTCTGGACTTCCAAATGAGCAGAGAAGGGAACCATATTCTATTGATCCCTTCATGAGGCAACGTCCACCTTCTTTCAGTGGGTCTTTTGATCCCCTTGTTGCTGAATAATGGATCAGTACCACTCAAAATATATTTTCAGTTCTTCAATGTTCTGAACATGATAAATTCATCTTAGCAGTATATCGTTTGGAAGGTGAAGCTGATCAATGGTGGAGTCTTATCAAGAATACAAGGCCAATAGATGAAATTGAGTCCATAGAATGGGACGAGTTCAAGAACTTATTTTTCAATAAGCACATCCCTCGTATTCTTTGAACAAAGATGGAGAATGAGTTTCTTGAACTAAAGAAAAAGGATGATGAATCTGTTGGTATATACGAAGCAAATTTTACAAGGCTTGCAAGGTTTGCATTTGGATTTGTCATCCAACATGAAAGTAAAGTTGATCGATTTTTCAATGGCTTAAAACTAAATCTTCGAATGGAATTAGCTATAGGATACTTCAGTAGCTATGAAGAAATTGTGTGTTGTGCTATCAAGGTAGAAATGAATGTTGGTGTTACATATTCATCTCATGGTTTTGACAAGAAATGAAATATGGAGTTCAAGGAGAAATCTCAGAATAAGGGTGAAAAGAATATAAATGTTTTCTTATGCTCAAAGTGTGGAAGGAAACATGGTGGATATTGTCTTAAGGGACTAGGAAATTTTTTATGTGTGGAAAAGATGGTCATCGAGCAGGTGAGTGTCGAAGTAATGGAAAAATGGTTGCTAATGATGTGAATAAAGAAAAGACTGCAGAGAACGCACCACCTACACTTCAATGCTTCAAGTGCAATGAAATGGGGCATTATGCTAATCAATGCCCTAATCCAAGGGTTAATGATGATCGACATGAGGATCCACTTAAGGAAAAGGACCAAGGGAAGTCACATGCGATCACTATTGGCAATGTTGATTATGACAATGATGTGGTGGAATGATTAAGTGTTTATGTAATGGGATTCCAAAATAATGTTGTATATAGTATCGTGGAATATTGGAATATTTTTGTATTGGTTTATTGTGGTTTTCAATAATTTTATGGTACTGGTAATCATGGAAAGTGATTGAGATATTTTTGGAAAGAAGATGATATGTGCATAATGATGGGATAAGGAGAAAAAGAAATGTTTGACAGTATTCATGAGCTCATGACTGATATAAAGAAATAGTTATATCATGGTTTGAGTATAGAGAATTTTGAGATTTTGGTATATGGAAAGTGTTAAACTTCAACAACATTCATGTTTTCACTAAGGTTCAACGGGTATTCATTCTTCAAGATAATACATGATTAAGGTATTCACATGTTTGTAATTTGACCAACAAGATATATCTTATGATATATGGGGGATAAATGGTGGCATTCACATGATCATTTTCTTTATACTATGAGCTTGGACCGAAGTATTTTGGATAAGCCTAAATATCTGAAATGGATTATGTTGAACATAAGTTAGTTTGAGGCTAGAACTGTTTTCGATATTATCAATGGAATGTCATAATTTTAGAAAATAGGACAACCTGCAGAACGGGCGACAACCCGTCATGTCGGACAAGGCTGTGGGAATCTAACCCACAACCAAAGTATGACAGGCCTTTATTTCTTACAACTGGCCAATAGGAAGTCCCTGGTAAGTAGAAACTAGTTTTATTATATTAAGCGGTATGATAGATGAAGTATAAGTCCATTTTTGCAACCATATAAGATTAATCTCAACATAGATGGACTTATATATATATATATATATATAACTTTTTCTAAATTATGTTTGAGATAGATGGAATGACCTATCATTAAATCGCATGATCAACTAAAACTTCGCAAAAGACCACTTCAACTTCATTTCTTAAACAGATGAAGTGGAAATTGTTCAAGGCACGAACAACGGTGAGATTATACCAAAATAAAGTAAGTATTTCTTCTAATTCAAATTATTCAACTTTAAGGAAATGGTCTTGAAAACCAAAAATGTTGTCCTAGTGCCCTTATATCTGGTGAATTAGATGGTACCCTAGATCATCACAAATTTATGGCTTTGTGATTGTTGGATTTTTCATAGACATGTTCTCTACCACTCTCCATCAGAACATAATGGTTAGATTTCTCTTCCATATCCATATTTTTCACCTATGTTTTCATATGTAGAATCCCAGTGATTAGTTAATTTGGGTAACTGTTACATTTCATAATTTAGTTTTTAAAGTTACGTTTTGGTATTCCTTTTTTCTATGTGGGTTTCTATTAAAGAAACTTTCAAGTAGTAAACCATTTTATAACCTCGACGAATTTCGAGGGAGAAATTCATTTTAAGGGGGGTAGAATGTAACTCCCCGAGATTTTATGAAAAATATTCTTCTCATTGATGTCTAGTGTTGTACGATACACCAAAAGGAGCATTCACTATACACATCATGGACTTGGCTTGCATTACATTCAATCACAACCTTCCATGATAGCGTGTGTTGTATGCAATACCGTGTTTTAGTAAACAACGATATGTTATATAGACTAGCTGTTGTGAATAGTAATACCCACTTTTTAAATTTTTTTAAATATTATCTTTTGAAATGGACTTCATTTTTGGATTCAGAATATCGAAATTAGCCTAGGGTGAAATTTTGTTATTTTTCTGAAAACATTCAATTTTTGATGAATAGTGAAAACACTGGGTTACTATTTAAAAACCGACTTTTTATTTAAATAATTATTTAATTTATTTAGATTTATTTTAGGTCAAAACTGAAACATAATACATATATAAGTTCAATTAAAATCATTGGAGTCATTTTTTAATAATTTTATATATATATAAATTATATTGAACTTTTCATCGTCTTTTACCCACCTCCTAGGAGAATTTCGAAATTCACATAAAACATAATTTTACTAATTATGTGAGTGAAATTTAAAAAATCTGAGAGACACAGTTAATATCAAGGACTAAAATATGGTTTAATAAGATGAAAATAATTTTTGGTGAATAGTAACTTTTTCCTTTTTTTACCACGATTAAAAGTAAATAGGGTAATTAAGGGTAAAAATGATATTATTATTACCCTTAGACATGTCCTAATTCTATTGGATAAGTGTAATTTTACCATAAAAAACCTTTGGAATAAAATAAGTCCATTTAGGCCCACTTGGATTAGATTAGAACATTTATTATTAATTTATTTAAAGAAGGGTTAAAATAGTTAAAATCAAAGTTTAACTACTAACTCATTTATAAAATATGGTTATACATAAGATAAATTCGACTATAAATATTAATTGGAAAGATAAAAAGATTTCATACATAATGGTATTTTATTTATAGTTTTTTATACATTAAATAATTTAATTTATTTATGACACAATGATGATGCAATAATTATCTTATTAATGAAATATTGACATAATTGATGTTATAAATACCCAAATAAATGTAATTTGAGACTTTTTAGGAATTCCACTAATTTTATAGGTTAATATGACATGTTAGTATTGATTTAGTTAACTTTTTCGAACTAATAAATCTGTTATGATTTTCACAAAAATCAATTACCAAATAGTGTCAAAATTGAGATAAGGTAGTTTTTAAAACAAATATTATATTAATAATTGTTATTTTATTCCTAAAAATATTAGGATAGGCCAAATGACTTATATAAGGTTATATATATTAATAATAAACAACTTGGGGTTATTTTGGCTTGTTATAGTAAGTTTATTAACCTTATAGTGTATGAAAACAAAAAGACATGGTAAAAGAAAAATTATTTAAATTAAAGTTAAATCTAATAGATGAGGTTAAAATAGAGACCTAAACTTGTCTAAATTCTATTGGATGAGTGTATTTCAACTCATACCCACCTTATATTCTAAATAAATCAATTTGGAGATATTAAAAACCGAATATGACTTTATAATAAAATAAAATGTTACGTTTTTTCAATGGTGCCCCTCTCCTCCCTTATAAAAGGGCACCTCCTCCCTCACTTCCTCACACAACATTGAGCCTTCAATCTCGGACAAAACCCGCCAAATTATTTTCTAAACATACATAGAAACATTTTAGAGGTCTTTTTCTTCTTTAAAGACCAATTTTAGTGCCCTAGGAGGAGGTCTCAAAGAGGCACTTCAAAGAAGAGGTAATGTCTGTTACCGATTCTTTCAACTTTATTTCTTCTTCCACTTATTCTTCATTAGTTGTTTCATTATGAAGTAATAACATAAATATCACTAATATACTGATATGTTATTATAAGTATGAAACAACCCTATTTCACAATCTATCCATCCTACTGAAAACAAAATCACTGCGCGTGCTTACGTACGGAATACCGTTCCACGCCGTGGTGTAATCTATTTTCCACCCCCACCATAATTGGATGGGTATAATGGTGTAAATAATTATTATACATAATAATTGTAATGTGATATTGATTCTGAAATAGTATATATACATTCCAATACAATTCCATGGTCATGGGAATTGTATCATCGCTCGTGCGTACGTACGGACTACCATCTCCACGACGCGATGAGATTCATTTTCCATGTTAACCATTAATGAATTATTATAAAGTATATATAATAAGTAAACATGAAATATATGACATAATAATGATACGGGATTTATGTATATATATGTATGTCATCTACTTAATTTAATTCAATTCAATAAGGAAACGAAAACAGCGTTCATGCGTACGTACGGCTTACCGTATCCATAAACTGTGTATTTCATTCCATCTATCATATATATATGTATATGCTGAATTTATATTACATATAAATCATGTTTTACATTCTAGAATTAAGTAAATCAGGATATAAGTAATAATATAAAGAACAACAAGTCCAAACATGTACGATAAATAAAACTATTTTACCCAAAATGCTTCTTTAACATGGAACTTACAAAAGAACGGGTAATATAAAGTCATAAGTGAACCATATATGATATCATAACAATGAATATAATTCTGTAATAAGTCAATGACATTATTTAAACCAATATATAGGAGGTTCGGATCTATATGAAGCATATCGGACCTAAGGTAAGGGATAATTATTCCAATCTCATTCTTATCCATGATTGTTTACTCGTAAGTATTTACTGGTGGTTATGTTTATTATACATGTCCATATGCTCTCAAAATGTTTTCATAAAATTTTTACTTTCCTTCTATGTTTTTTAAGACATTTTTACCCTTTTCTTACTTTTACCGCATCGTATGGAAGGAATCTTTCTTTTTTTACCATACGAGGTACTTTTTGACTTTTCCGAAAAAAGTACGAGGATAATCATATTTTTAACTTATACGGCGTGAACGGATTTTTACAGTTTCATAACACCTCATTTTCGTTAATATTCCTATACAATACTGCATGATTATTTTCAACAAAACCCTTTTCATTTAAAATTTCATGGCATTTTGCGAAAAGAAAATGATTTTATGAAGAAAGGATATTTTCCTCAGGAATTCATTTAAAGTGTTTAATCAAAACCATTTTCCATCTAAGATGACATTATTTCATATGTGTATGTTTCAAGTATAATGTCTCTATGATTTGCATGGTTTTATTTCTATGATGATGAAATTATATCCATTTGTTTTATATAGATTATGTTATGATGGGATGATGATTATGAAACCAATTTTATTCATTGGGTTATGATGAATGTTTTAAGTTTATTTTGTGGCACAAGTAATAATGATTTCACTATGAGATGGGTGGGACCTATATCTCCCTCCAATGAAATGGGTAATGGTTTATATCTCATGAGATAGACACGGCTGGAAGAGTAAGTTAATCTGGTTCAGTGTTACAGGACTGAAACGAGGAGTGAACTCGATTCAGAAAGGGACTTTGTCCACTAAGATGGTCTTGACAGCAATGCCTTGGCTACTATGAAAATCATTACATGTGATTAATGGATGCCACAATTACATGTTTTTCCCCATGCTATTTTTTCATTATTGATGTTCCCTTATGATATATGCCTTACGTACTTCCAGGATTCATGTCTTTGCTCAAGATTTTTATGTTTAGATTTTATGTTCATGTTTTTGCATTCAAATGTTTATGGATTGTTTTATGTTATCTATGTTTACCCTTACTAGACATTTGAGCTCACCCATTTTATGTATTCTTTTCCCCAGGATATAACAAAAGGTTTTAGGTAAAAAAGGGGGAAGATCTTTATGGGAGATGTTGAAGATCATTCACCATAATTAGAAGATTATATTCCGAGTTTCCAAAGAGACTAAACTATTACGGTCCTTGTGTGTTTTTTTTGTTATGTACTAAGTATTCCGAAAAATTAATGTAATGTCTATTTATGTCAAGCTTCGGGTCTTTACAGGCACGCAACATCTTCGCCACTCAGCCGACCGATGTGTCGGCTACTGTTCTTCTCTGCCATGGCCGGCATGCCACAACCTCCTCTTCTGGATGCCCGGATGCACCACCGCCCTCCTCGCAGTCGGCTGGTGTGCCGACGGCTGCTTGTTTCCTAATGGCACTGGTCATTGGCGAACTTGCTCATTTCACCGAGAGAGATCGGGTGGCATGTTCTATAAATTGAAAAAATCATTACATGTCTGGGGATGCTTCCATCGTTACAAGACCAATGGGGTTGACTTCTGTTCAACTTGAAGTCTTACATGTGAAGATCACATCATTCCATGAATTAGTGAAGGGATTGGGAGTTGTAAGAAATGCCCACACCCTCCACGTTAGATCAGTAACAGGAGGCTTATAAAGATTGAATCACAACATAGAATCATGAAGAACAAAAAATAACAACAAAATTCAAAACTCCTACCTTGATGTTTGTTGGAGGTATCGTGAAGAAGGAGGTGAACATATTAATGTTGTAATTTCCTTGAACATCATTTCGTTCATCATTGGAGATGTTCTTCAGTGGAGGAGGTTATTCATTGGAGGATTCTCTTCCAAAGGTTCTCCTAATTCTCCTATTTTCCAACGATCCCCCAACACGAGAGGTTAGAAGACAACTTTAATTGAGTTATGTTTATTAATTCAATTAATTTTGGAATATTAATTGGGAGACATTCCAAGGGTTAACTCACATTAAAAGTGGAGTTTGGGTGGTCCCCACCTCCATGATCAAAATGAGAGTTGGGAGGATATGTGTTTAATATAAATTAGATTTATTTTTTAACCTCTATGAAAAACTCAAAAACCAACTTCCACCCTTGACCTACTGCGGTCGAGGTGAAGGACTATTTAAGTGAAAATCTTCACTCCTAGTTAAACGATTTCCTCTGATATCAATTCGGAGAACTGGTTCCAATGTTACAAAACGCCACTCACATGTTCATTGAAAGAACTTGAAAACAAGTTCATAAATTCATTTCGGGCACTCCAGGACTCGGAATCATGCACTGTTAATTTTCACAGACTCGTAATATATAAATATATTTTATTAAAATAACATGGAAAATATGGGTCTTTACAGTACATGATAAAAAAATAAATGAACTATTTTGCATAAAAGCTATATTTTTCTTAAGAGTTTTCTTCCTTTTGATGGAACACTTTTTAAAAAACAAAATATTGAAAATTTTAGAAATTATATAAACAAATAAACTTATTATTTGAAAGATAAATATAATAATTTACTTATATTAATGTTTACGGTATTATTATGATAAGTATCATGTTTTGATGAATAGAAGAAAATACTAGATTTTAACAGAAAAAAAGACTTTTCAACTAAATAATTTATAGTGTGGAATTATATTATTGATTTGTATTAAATAATAATTTTATAAATTTTATATCATTTAATCCAATTTATTTCATTGTAATAAATTTAAAATTGACTATGGATATAAAAACAGTTCAATCCATTTGCACATTTTCACATAAATTTTTCTTCCTTTCTGTATATGGGATTAACGTTAAATAATTTTTAGCCAATTATGTGTTTTGAATTTTAAAAATTGGATTTTGTATCTGTAATCATATGGTCCAAAATTAGAAAATAAATTCCTTTAATTATTGTGAAATATGAATTGTAAGATCAATATTTTTTTAATATTACAACGGTTAAGGGAAATAAGGTGATTATCGAAACAAATAATATTATAAAATATTATAAAATTACACTAAAATAGATCTAAATTCATTGGATTATTTTTTTAGACCAAAATTATCATTTGGATGATTTTATGAGAAATTAGAGACAAATAATGACATTAAGACTTATATAATGTTTTCCTTTAAGTAAATTAAAGTAAGTAATAGTCTTGTTTTTAATATGTATTACATTTGTAATATGTGGGTATTAAAAATATTTATTCAACTATAAATAATAATTTGGAATATAAAATTTTAATATTCATCCCTATAATGTATTTTTAATTTTATTATAGAATAAAATAATAAATTAAAGGATTTCACAATGTTAATGTAATTTTTTTAATTAATGGACATATCAAATAAATGATATTGGGAATATAAAATAAATATAATTTTATATAATGAATATAATTCATGAATTTTATATTTTATTTTAAATGATTGGATATAAATGAAGATATTTGGTTTGTGGATATCACATTGTTCTGATTTTTTCTAAAATTCAAGTAATGAATAATTTCTAAATTGACATTAATGATATTTTAGAATGGAATTTATTTTTTAAAAATTATATAAAATTCATAAAAATGTAATACTTGGATAGTTGATTCTAGTAAATTATAAAATATCATCCATTTTTAACTTATGATTTTTTTGAGTTTTATACTAACTGTATTAATCATCAAATAGTAAAAACACATGTTTTCAAAGTAAGAGAGAAAATGAATAAATAAGGGTTAAAACTGAAATTTAAGGGCAATAATGAGACATAAACATTAATAAAAAATTAAATTAGAGACTTTCAACCCAATGTTATATTATCTTATAAATAAAAAACTTATGTTCCATTTTTAAATGAATGATAGCTAATATTAATTTAATATTTTTTGAGTTACCAAATTTACCCCTCACCCCAATTATAAAAGAGAAAATCCCCTCGAAATTATTGAAAACACCATAACATTATATCTCTAAATAAACCTATAAATATCTCATAACAACTTCAATACACATGATCTAGAGGTCCTGATATAAATAATGCATTTATATGATAATTATTACATCATAAGTAATCTTTAATGATTAATATATCATCCACTAACATACCATTTCTCCATTATGTGAATGACTCCATTTCTTGTGTGTACGTATCTCTTACCGTCCCCTTGTAATGATGTGATTCATTTTCCTTTTAAAAAATAAAAATATGATTATAAAAAATCATTTTTTGAAAATATAGGATTTTTAAATCAGTCATATTAGTATGGAGATTTTTTTATCTAAACTCATTGAGAGTTTCATGAAACATTTTAGACAAAACATGAAAAGAAATAATGAAGTATCTAACACCTGAAACAACTTTAACAATGAAATATTATCAACAATTGGGATATATAATAATATAAAAAATAATATATGATATAATTTATATGAATAATTTTCTAATTTAATATGATTACTTGATTAATAATATTATTAATAATATTAACTCTTATTCTTCTAATGTAATCATAAGGTAAAAAATTTCAACTCAATCTCTTTTCTTTGAGGTGAAGTTTTATGTTGTACATCCACTTTCTTTTGTGATTATTTTATAAATTGGCATTCAAAAATATTATATTCACTTTCTTTATTATAATTTTATATAATTTAATTTTAAATTTTATTCATTCTTGGGGATTTTGAATTAAATTTTCCATTTGGAATGGGTCACTTTAATATTTACTGATTTAATTATCAAAATAATTAAATTCATATCAATATTAAATATATTATTTTACCAATTTATTAATATAGATATAAACTTATTATAATGGGAATTATGTTAATAATTCTAATTTCGAAAATACTATCTAAAGTAGTCCTTATACATGTTTTATATGTGATGTTATGACTAGATATAAAAGGAATGTTATTTTTTCGCATACATGAAACAATGATTTTTTCCACCACTGTGAATATTATTTAATTTATATAATTCATGGAAAGAATAAAATTTTTCATAAATTATAAACCCACATCCATTATTTCTATAATATTTATTATTGAAATTTTTTATTTTGAAATGAAAATGGAATTTTTTATATGAAACTTTTTTTCATACTGGTTTTACCAGAGTTTTTACTCAATATTTTTTATTCTATTTTATGAGTGTATTTTCATATATTTCAAAAACTATTGTTGAATATTATACATAATTTATGTTCATATATTATGAAATCATATAACATATTATATTTAAGGGTTAATGATAAGTTTAACTATGAATGTTTTATTTTGATACCATTCATGGTATATATTTTAATTATTCACATTTTGTATGTTAGTTTCTAAATATTAATATTTATGTTGTTTATATTTCACTATATTAATATGAGCAAGGAAATAGATTTAATAAATTATGGGCAAGGGTACTATATCCCATCGATTAATCAATAGGTCTCATGAGACAGACAATATTGGGATTTGGCCATGGACCATCCAATTTATTTTCTGATATCTTTAAAAAGGCCTTGACAACATGTTTCTGATTTCTTCATTATGAATTACATCATTATGAGATTAGTTATTGAAATTTCATTTTATTATTGGATTATTAGAATATCAAAATTTTTGTTTTCAAGCTCATTAGATCATTTAAATTGAATATTTTTTAGTTATTTACCTTGTAATATTTTTTATTTTTTAATTATTCATAGATTTCTATAAAATAGTTACCCTTACTAAGAATTGGAGATGACCCCTTTCATATGTTTCATTCTAAACATTATCCGGAGAGTTATATTATGACTGATATGAAGGGTTACACAAAGGGATAATAATGGTAGTCTAAATGAAATTATTTTTGTGTCAAATATATTAAAATACAATTTGAATATCAAGTATGTATCATATTTACAAAGATTACAAAACAATTCTTCCCTTTGAGATTTTATTTCCTTAAATATAATTCAAATATAATAAATTAATCAATTGAATAATGTAAATCAGGATAAAATTATATGAAATTATTTTCATTTTTTTCCATCATCATATCAAAATTAAAATATTGTTATTATTGGGTGAATAATGAAAATACATAATTTGTAAATATATCAGTTCATTCAAGAAAAATTGACAATTTTAAATTCATCAATACTTTTTTATGTAATATAAGTATTATATATTTATATTTAATCCACCCAATTAAATTTTAGTTGCCACTATATTTAAATTTAGTGTAATTTCATTTTTGGGTTTAAAAGGTGTTTATTTTTTAAAATTCTATTAAAGTGCATAATGAATCATCATATTAGTTAATAAAAATGTAATAATAAAAAAATTTCATAGATTTTTATAAATGATATATGAAAAAATATAATCTGTATTCAAATAATGATATTTTATAGACATAAGGTTAATATAAAATATTATAGAGATTAAATAATACACCACCAAAAATCACCTCTATTTCATTAGTGTGTTTTGCTTTAAAATCAGATTTTTACCTCATTTAGAAAATTTATTATGAAATACTATTTTTTAATTTATCTCTTCCAAATTAAAAAGGGGTTATTTTTTGTAATTTTATAAAAAGATTATTTTTTGATGAATAATATAAAAATAATAAATTTAACTTGAAAACTACCTTTTGGATTTAATTATTTATAAAGATAAATAATTTTATCCATTGGTCTCATAGTGAAAGTAGTTCAATTATATTTAAAATAATAATATTTACGTTATTTAAATTATTATATATATATAATACATATAGAAAAATGGAATTTGTTTGATCATTTTTTCTTTGAAAACTCATTTTATTATCACATTTGGGGATTAATTTTTAATGAAATTTTTAAATGTTGGTGAATTTAATTAGAATAAATTGATTCAATATTAGGAAAAATCATATTTTATATTTTATAACAATTTGAACATAATATTTTACAAAAAAATGAATATTAAAAAATGAAAATTATTACATACAACGTTTATGTTTATAATGTGTTTACCATGGGGTTATACTAAAAAGAAAAGGGTTAAAATAATTCATAACATTTTAAAAACCCATTGTATGACCATATATAGATATTGAGATTTATATGTCAAATTATTTTCAATTATTTTATCTTGATGACATAGAGAAACATGGGTGGAATAATAAATTTCAAAAAATATCAACTATGGCACTAACTTAACTTATAAAAGGACAACCCTGCTCTTAGAATATGTACCCCATAGATACCATTTGGTATATAAAATAATTATAATATAACTTTATCAAATACATAATCTAATAAATTACATTTTTTTGGTGAAATACATACTATGTGAGCTTTCGGTGCAATCATAAGGATGTAACATGGATAACAGATAACACTATTCAACTAGTGTTTTATTTTATATCACCCTCTACATAACCCAACAATTAATAAACCATATAAAATATATGAAATAAATTAGATGTAATAATATTTCTCTATATTAATATATTTTCCTAAAATAATCTATATTTTAATAAAATGGATTATCAAATCATCTTTCGTGTGAATAGATTTCTACCACCTCGCGAACTAAAGTCATTTTTTTTCAATTACAATCTCACATAGTTGGGTAATAGGATAAATCTAAATAATATATATGATATTTATTAAATAATAATACCTTTTATATTAATTATTTCAAATATTCCTTTTTTACATTCAATAATGTATGGGATATGATAATGTCTCTCATGTATATGGACGGATACCACCTCCCAATGTGATGGAATTCATTTCCACTAATCATTTACATAGAATATGATTAAGAAAAATTTAACCAATATATATAATATAAATTAAATTATAATAATATTAATGAAATATTTTTCATTCTTATATGATAATATATAATTTTATTTTTTCCCATTTCACTCACTAGAGGATGATGATGTCATTCATGTACGTGTGGACTATCGCCTTCACAAACCGTTATGACTATTTTCTGCAACAAACCATATGGATTATATATATCTTTAAACTAATAATACAATATTTATTTATTTATTATATTCTGGAAAAATAATGTATTACATACCTCCTTCCTGTAATGACTGTTGAAAAATAGAAACATTACTCATTTTTACTTACAACTTACCGTATACATGATCGTAACAAACATAATTTCTCAAAACCACTATTAATTATTGGTATTATTGTTATAATTTAATTTATAAATATATTAATTATTTCATTATTGATATTTATATTATTTATCCATGATCAATGTGTATATCAAACATATTTGAAAAAACTCATTATTTCGACAAACATGATATTAATAATGAATCGTTTATTAAAAGGTAATTAAACGACATAAGTAAATAATATATGGTATCAAATATTTTTTTTTGTTTATTAAATCGTTCTTTGTAATATTATATTTATTATATAGAATTATCAAATGTGTACAATTGAATTGAAGAATTATTGTATAGGATTTCTATTATCTACCTCATTTCTAAGAGATATATGGAAATTCCCCATTCATTTCATTTGTGTCATGTATATACTGAACATATTACATGTTATATCATATATTTCAACAATTTCATCATATTTAACATGTCATTTGATTGTATATGTTATTTTACATTATGTTTTAGTGGATTACAAAAGTGTTAATCAATTTCTATCTTTCTTTTTTTACTTCAAGTAGACAAATACCATATTAAAAAACTATTCATTTTATGTAGTGTATATAAAAACCATGAATGTGTTTAATGGTATATTCAATTATAATTATTTTAATTTACATATACAATTGATAGTATCTATTTGATGGGATTATCGGTTCAATAGTTACCAAACTGATAACTGATGTTCTCCGAACTATCCTTCATTCAGGGATATGTTATGATTTGAACCATTCTCCTTTTATTAGGTGTTTATATATAAAATTTGACCATTCATATCTCTTGTAATGTAAGCCAAATGATATTTTATTATTAATTTAATGAACCACTATCATGGCGATTACATTTCAAATTTTCTCAAGTGGTAAAGATTTCATTTTACAATACCATCCCTTATAATGATTGTTAATTATTCTGTTTCTCTTGATAAAATATCATGATAGGTTTTTTAAGAAACATAATAATTTATATCTCCTATAGTAATTCAGGATATTAATTTTTAATTCCTTACATACTTTGGTAATTAATATAATTAAGAATGAATTTCAGTTAAATTATAAATATATTTCTACCATGTGTTGGAAAAATGTTTTCTTAGAATACAATGTTTTTTAAAAATGATTTCGGAATTGTTTGAATATTCATCTCTGATTTTTAAAATACATTTTTATCCATGTTTAGAATTTCTTAAAATAATATAAATGGGAAAAAATATATTTTTTTCAAAACAATACCCATTTCGATTTTACTAAATGTTTGGAAATAATATATATTTATAACTTTAATGACATGAATACTATTTCCCACTATCATAACTGCTCAATGATTACAAGATTACATTACACGTTTTCGAAGTTATTTTCAATGAATGTTTTTTCCTCAATATTCATAAAATATTTATATATGAAATAAATTATTTCAAAATGAAACATATTTTGAAATTTTTTTATGTTTTAGAAAAAGTGTTTTCAAAGACGACTTGATATTTTTCTAAGTAAATATTTTAAATTATATTTAATTATGAAATTATTTTTTTATTTATTTTTAGATAATGTGATTTAGAAATTATTTTTTGTTTTATAATAATATTTTGAATGAAAATTTATCTTTTTGAAAAAAATGCTTGAGGTCATTTATTATTCTAAATCAGTTTTCATTTTAGATGACTTAATTTTATTAACATATGATTTAATAAAGATATGAACCAAGGTATATTATTCTTATTACTTAACTAATTTTTCAGTGATGAAAATATGTTTATTATATCAGTTTATCATCGATAGGTTATACCCTGATAATATTCTTATGCTACCTATTTGCCATTTATAGACTATACCATTATGAAATAATTATGAACCCATCACTTTTCAATTAGTTTTATAATGATGAAATATTTTCTCAAAACAATTTCATTTTGTGGGTTATGATATGATGAAAGTTCTATATTCTTGTGGAATATAAATGTAAAGAATATGTGAAATTTTGGATCTATATCTCCATATAATTAATTTGGTAATAATAAATGTTCCACAAGATCATAGGGTTAATCAGTGGTTAGACCATGACTACAAAATATTGTATAAAAGTGGTTATACGAAATACATTGCAAGTACAATGGTTGTTGGTCTAATACTAAAATTTTATGAATGTATTTTTGGGTATCTATTTCAAAGGATATTATAGTCTTATTTTTATACTAAATAACTACGAATCATGATGATTTTATATACTCATGGAAGCTGTTATTTGATTCCCTTATGATAAATGTGTTCTCAACAACAATTACTTATTCCATGACTCAAAATATTGATATTTTATATGGATGTTATGGGTGTTAAATATTATTTTCATGTTATCATACAATCGTCAAATTGTTTTACATAATTATCTCCCTCGATTACCATGAAGAAATAAACTGATATCATCCTTTAAGACATTTCCTTTCCCCATATTATGAGGAAATGTTTTATGTATGGTAAATTTTTTATTTTTACAAAAGGGGAAGAACGTTTTTAGATGATTTTGAAGATAATTCAACAAATGAGTTGAGTGTGTACCTAGTATTCAAATACAATAAAATATAACTATCATAAGGTGTGTGTCGTTTTAATTTAAGGAATATTCTTCTAAAATGATATAATATCGATGTTGAAGAATCCAAGGACGCTATAGTTGGTATCATAGGGAGGTTTCGTGAACATATGAAAACAATTATAGAAATAAATTAGTGAGTAACCTAGGGATATTTAATGACATGTCTAGGAACATATATATGGATAATTATAATTATATCTAATCGTATAAGAAAATGAACTAAATTTTTTGTAATGGATAGAGCATGTGGTTCCCATCAAATTAAATCTATGTCTGGATACTACACGTTAATGTGGATCTAGAAAGGAGGTAAACAAGGGTAATAATAATGAAAATGGTACATTGTGATGTAATCGATCCTCACTTGGTCTATGTCAATGGGACATTCGGTAAACCTTATTTAAAAATCCTAGGGTATATTATTGAGACATTCACAAACTCTTTAATGAACTATAATAATTTATTTTAGTCGGTGATAACTATGAATGAAATGAGATTAACATAATGGGTAATAGATTAAAAATAATATTTCACAATTTATACTTTATATAATTGATATTTCTTAGATTTGTGGTTTCACACTATTAATACTATTTCAAACACAATATTTATCATTTTCATTCAATGCCAAGAGGCTTATGAAATCATGTAAACATTGAATCATATAGATAATTTTGTGTCGACGAACACCCAAATTAGATAATGCATGGAGAGAAAGATATTCTGATTATTAAAAATAATATTTTGTGATGTATGACTGAAGAAATGTACTTAATTCCTATTCCTAATACATGAAATACGTGGATGATGTAATTTTAATCATCATGTGGAAAATGCACATTGATGAAATAATATTTTGTTTACTAAATTAAAATAATAATTAAAGATGAACCTAGAAAAATATCTCAAATAGTGTGGAGATGTTATCTGTGTGGAACATGAGGTTATATAGTGAAAATTTGTTTATGATATTAATGTATTTTATATGTCAAACATTGAAATTACATAACTCAAAACCTGAACAATGAATTGTCATCTAGACCAAGAATGGTCTTATTCTATACCAATCAATAATGTTAATAGTCTTATGTTTTTAATTATTTGGATTAAATAATCACATGACATGAATTTAAAAATATATAAGGAGTGTTCAACATAAGTATTAAATTAAGGATATGAAATAATATCTTCAAATATAATGATGATCTAGATAATAGATTTTATGGATTGGTGAAATTCAGGAAAAACAAATGATTAATATAATGATAACCCTTAATATGTTCAGGTTGTTGAGATAAAGATATTGGGATAAAGATATGTGAGATTTGGAAAATATACATTGGATAGTATTGATTGGCTAAATACTAATTACCTATTTGTAGAAAACGAGTGGATTTTTATAATAGATGAGGTTTAATACACTATCGTATTTTATAAATATATCTTATAATCTATGGTATTATTGAAGGTAAAAAGTAAGCATGAATTTTTTTGTAAGGTTTTATGAAAATTGAGTTAATCACCATGATTCAATAAAATACATGATGAAGGTATTCACATGTTTGATATGTAAAAATCAAGAGCTACGTAGTGATATTTAAAGAATTAATGATAATATGGTTTTGAGGAATATTGATAAAATATATTTAAATACAAACTATTTGAATGGTTATAAGGTTAACTATTTTTATAATGGTTTATAATTAATTTTGAATTTTAATTTAGAGATTAATGTGTCACTTTACTATATGAATTATTATGCTTATTGGATAACACGAGAGACACTTTTTTTATAAAAACTAGGAATATATGGAATGACATATCAATATTTTAAGGGCCATATTTTGTGCTTCAGACATAATAAACATTCTTCTCTTAGAGTTAGAGATGAATAGGAAATTTATAAAGGTATCACCCAAGGGTGATATTTATCTTTTGAATTGTAATGGAATTAATTAATTATATAATCTCAATATATTTAATAATAAATTAAAAAGTGATCTTGATATAAAATTTTGCCTAGTTATCCTTATTTTTGATGATATCAATAACCTTTTTTATGCATCTTTGGTTTATTATTTTTATGTCTACCCATATCTATATCATCAAAATTATTATGATCAATGATCTTTATCATGCGATAATTATTTTAGATGTTTTTCCAAGAACAAACATTTACATCCTACCTATTTTATCCTTTTTATTAACCTTATTATAGTTAAAATGAAGTAAACATTATGTTCTATATTTTCCTTTTTATATTAGTTATTAATTTTTCATTTTTTGATGTGTATTTATATGTGGTATTTTTGAAATATTAATCCTTTAATTACTGAGATGAATTTCAAGGGATAAATTCATTTTATGGGGGATAGAATACAACATTTTTATTTTTTATTATTTTTTGAAAATATTTTTTTCAAATGAATTCTAGTTATTTCATACATATACACAAAACTATGTATATCTTTAGTTACATGCAACAATGATTGTTTCATTGACAGAGTGTGTGGCATGAGACAATAATCTTCAGCAACCCATTATATAATATTATATTAAATATTAACCTTATTAACTGGTCATTAAATGGGTTGATATGAATATTATTAATTATATTATGTAATATACATATAAATTTAATGCTCTAGAAAAATATACATATAAATTTCTTGTAAATAATCAATTAATTTCAACTAATGTTATTAATTTCATAAAAAATAACTTTTATTCATACATGTTTTTATTGATTTTTATTACAAAATATTATAATTAATTTATAGAAATTTTAGAATATTTATCTGATAAATTGAACATATTTTTTTAGTAATCATATTAATGGGAATAATGGTGAAATGTTTAGATATTTCAGAAAATATGGATTTTTATTAAATAGTGACAAATACAGATTATTGAAAAACAATCCTTTCATTGACATAAAATTAATTATTTTACATTAATGATATTGTTTTAATGTAATATAAGTATTATTTAGTTATATTATATACATTTAATTAATTTTTAATCAATATTATATTGGATTTTATTGTATGTTAATTTTTGGGATTCAAAGGGTTTCCTTTTAATAAATAATTTAATGTGCACAGTGATTCTCCATTTTAATTAACATTAATAAGGCATAATGAGTACGCTTATAAATGATAATTATATATTAAATAACAAAGAAATTAATTATTATTTTTTAAATTATAGTTATTAGACATAGTGTTTATATAAATTCTTATTGTGATTAATAAAATACACTTCACAAAATCCAACATTTATGTCATGTTTATAAGATTTAATTTAAATTTAATATTTTATTTTTGGGAATAAATATCCATGAAATAAACATCATTTATAAAATTTTAATTTTTATAATTTATTAGGTTAAATTTTTTTAATAATTTCTAAAATGGTTAATTTGTTTCTAAATAGTAAAAAAAATAGAAATTTAATTAAAAATTTCTTTTCTATTTGGTAATTTCATAATGATAAATTATGATTTAAATTGGACTAAAAGACACTTTATTTAAATTATATATATATCTAAATATGAAATAGTTCATTGATAATAATTTCCTAATTTAATTACATTTAAAAACAAATTAATCACTTTATTATTTTCACTAGGAAAACCGACTTTCTCGTAACGTCTCCAAGATTAATTTTAAATTATTTTATTCTATTTTTTTAAATTAATTTGGAAAAATTGGTTTTGTTTTCATTATTAGTGTAAATTATATCATCTAATAATTTCATATAAATTTAGAAAGTAAAAAATATTAATAATAATTTACTCTGTTTAAGGTATAAATGGGTTTACAAGGGGATGAACTAAAAAGGTAAAGGTTAATAGTAACCCTTACTTTTATAAAACCCATTTTATGGAATATTTTTTTCCATATAAATTATTTTATCTCTGATTTTCCATTATTTGAAGATTTTTACATTGAATAAACAAGGGTGAAAAAAAATTTCCCAAATTTTAAAAATGTGTTACTCCCCTCACTTATAAATGGCCACCCTTTTTCTCTTCACATCCCATATTAAAAAAAATATTTCATCCAATATCTTCCCATATAGCATCCAAAACTCCATATTCTAATAACCTAAGGAATATTTTTCAATGAATAAATCCTATGATGGATTTCAGTGAAATCTTAATGATGATGCATGAATAATATGCAATTTTTTTTAAAGAGCGTTTTATTATATTTATTCCTCCAAACCCACAAATATATATTAAAACTGATCATAAAATAACCAAAATATATCCAATGTAATGGAATTTTTATCATAATTTAATCAAAAAATCTATATTTCCACCAAATTGGTTATGAAATCATCATTGGATTGTATGGAAGATTATAGCCTAAAAAACCGATGTCATCCATTTTTTCATTATTACCACTCCTAGTTTGGTATAATGACAGATATAAAATTTATATCATTAATTTATATACTAATTTTTACTATTTATTCCTTATTCCATTTATAACTTTTTATTTTTCCATTATATATGGTAGTAAATAACATTACTCATTTGTGTTGTAGACTACTTCCCAATGAAGTGATGCGATTTATTTTCACTAACGCTTAAAATGGATGATAATAAGGATAATATAAATAAATATATGTAATATAAACAAAATTTTTATTATACTACTATAATATTTATACTTATTAGAGGATAATATATTATTCTACTTCTTTAATTATCACACACTGAAAGAAGACAATGTTGATCGTGGACGTGTGGTCTACCACCTTCGCAATGCGATGTGACACTCATTTAGTCACCAAACCACTTAGATGATAAGTATAAGTAAATTTAATCAAATAATATTTTATTATCACCATTTTGAATTTTTTAACAACATTTTTTTACATACCTCATTTAAATAATGAATTTTAAAAAGTAAAAATGTTACCCATGCGTATATACAACGTACTGCCATAATGATTGTAGCATACTTCATTTATCCATATAATCAATATTGATATGTATTATAATTCTAAATGATTTATAAATATGATAATTCTATCGTGATTATCATTCAGGAGATGATGTAACCATGATGAATGTGAGAAGACTAAAATATCAAATTAATTACATATGATATAAAGTGATTATTAAATAAATCATGATTTAACATAGATTTATTACTAATATCTTAATAATATGATATTAGTTAATAATATATGGCTTAATAATAATATTTTTTTATTAAATAGGTTTATAATAAAATAATCTTTATTATACAGGAGGTTAAAAGAAGTGTGATGGATGTCGAGACTTATAATAATAGATTTTAAGGATCTCTTTTATTTTATTGAGTCATATTCAAATTTAGCACTGATTTATTTTGTGTGGTGTATATACTACAATTGAAACATGATATATCATTAATATATTTATTTTAATGATATTTATGTTTTCATTTTATGTTATTATCTATTGGGGATTATGATTAAAAAGATTAAAATGCTGTTATGGGATTTTCTTTCGAATTTTTATTTTTGTGAGACACATTCCATATTCACCACCTATTCAATTTATATAGACTATATATATTCCATGAATGTATTTTATTATTATTTTCATTAAAATTAGGTGTATTTATACTATTACATTAGTATATTTCATTCATGGGGATAATAATACAAAAGACACCAATGTGGGGCTATTTTTTCCCAATTTTTATTCTTTAGAAATGTGTTCTATTTTACTCACATCTTAATTTATGAGGAGAATATAATTCCCCTTTGATATTTAATATACTTGAATAATTTATCCGAATTATATTTTATGTCTTACTTAATGATTTACCTTCATAGTTCAAACATTTCTATATATCGAATAAGGGTATGTACATTACCATATAATCTCATTAGATATTTGGATTGTTTCTGAATATATTTAGGAGGATAAAATTTCAAGAAATATTTCATAAGAATATATTGAATTTTATTCTACACTTTTTATTACTTACTTTAGTAATAATATTTTCAAACTATTTTTAATTAAAAAATTTGAGAAAATTTGTATAATAAAATATATTGTTATTTCTATCATCGGATGAGAATCTTATTTTCTTTCAAATCTTGGTTTTCTAAATATGTTTTAAAAAAAATATTAATACAGTAAATTTTAAATAATATAAATTTTTAACATGTTAATTTTTTTCAATATAAATGTAATTTTTCAAAAAATAAATTTCATATTTTTATTAAAAATAATAAGATAATTCTTATATTTGACATGAATTACACGAATAATACTTCCCAATATAATGAAATCTAAATTATTTCAATATAACCTTATTATTTTTCAATTATAATGTCAATGAAAATGTTTTACTTAGTGTTTGGTAAATTTTACAATACTAAATTTATTATTTCAAAATTAAACTTACATTTAAATGTTTTATGGTTTAAAAAAATGTGTTTGGAAAAAATAAAATGATACTTTGTTAAAAACTGTTACAAATTATATTTAATGATTCTTTTAAATGTTTTCAATTTTATTTTCTACGAATATTATTTTTAAAAAATCTATAATAAAAATTGATTTTTAATAAATAATATTCTTCCTCATCAAACATTCCCAATATTTTATTTTTCAATATTTTTTCATATATAATAAATTCATTTGTTGTAACATATTATTTTGTGGGGATTTAAACAAATAATTCCAATATTATTATTTATCTAAATGTTTTTATCTGACAAGATGTTTTCTAAACTTGTTTCTCTTCCTTGAATTATAAAACATTAATATTATTATGAAATTTTCTTCTGTTCCTCGAATTATTCCATGATAAAATAATGGTCAAAGACTTCTATTTGACCTCTGTAATTCATTATTTAAATGTTTTATAATTTTTTTTCATGTGTTCTAATATGATGAATTCTCAATGATCTTGTGGAACATAAATTTATCTATTATAATTTAGGAAGGACCTATGTATTTTTCAAAGGAATTATTTAATATTAAATGTTCTACAAGCCTAGAGGGGATATGTGTAATCCTCCCATTCTAGAGAAGGTGGGTACAAAGGTTGTTATACCAGGACGAAGAAATTTGGTACACTTTTTTTTAGCACAACCCCAAACCCGAAACACATGTGGTTTGACCAAGACATTTTTGTTATGAATGTATTGGTGGGTATCTATAACATATTATTTTTTGTAATTATGTGTGTTACATAAATATATTCCTTATTTCAATATTATTCTCTCAATGATAATATTATATGATTCCCTAATGAATCATTTCTACTAAATTGCCAAACATTATATCAAGACACAATATTTTGATCTTAGATAAGTGGGGCATGGTTTTAAATGTTATAAAAATTTTCTCATACAATAATTATCATGATTTACATATTTATATCTATTTTTTACTCTTAATGAAAACCCCATCTCATTATTGTTTATCATTTCATTCCCCATGTCTTAAAAAATTGTTTTACGTAGGGTATATTGGAGAACAGTTCTTAAGGGAAAGATATTTATGGGATATTTTGAATATCATTCAACAATTTGAATAGAGTTTACTTATTGTACAATGTATAGAAACTATTATGGTTCCCATGCCTTTGATATTGTATTGTATTGAATATCAGTATAAAAATATGTAATATCATTTTATTTGAATCTTGGGATTATATAGAATCTCATGTGATGAAAACATAAAGCCATGTAATGGAAGGATATAAAATTATGATACCACAGATCACATAATTAAAATTATAACATTTCCTTGAATACAAGTAACATGTTTGGAAATGAAACAATACATAATGAATAATCATGATAAAATTAATGATAAATAATGTGGATTCATAATGTGGTATCAGTTAATAATCTAAGGGAATATCATAAGGGCTTATATGAGATTAATAAATTAAATAAACATGGAGGATAAAACTTTCAAAATTATTCATAGGTCTTTAACATTGACATCTAACATATAAAAATTCATTACCAAAATCGTGGAGGGGAAACAACAAAAATGAAATAAATATTTAATGATTTTTCAAATTACCATATAATCAATAATGGAATGATATAAATTCATATTTATTATAATAAAATTATTTAATTTTCATGAGTTACTATAAATTAATTATGGTATGAAAAATATTTTGAGAATGGAAAAACATTTATCAACGTTATACTTATCAGGAAATAGGAAATTGTAACATAATGATATGTTGGGTTTACATAAATGTTTATATTTGTAAAAAATCATTAGATAGATATTATCCCTAAATTATTGGTATGGTAAACATTATATATTTTTTTGGATCAATTATATACCATATAATAAAAATATAACTGAAGAAAATTGAAGATAACAGAGAAAAAGAATGAGAATGAGTAACCCAGAAATAAGGAGGGTGGTTTGTATGATATGTCTATTTTTTTAAAATAAATTTTAATTTCATTGCATCATCTTAAAACTTGAATAAATATATTTTATAAATGTATGAGAATATAGAAATTAATATATCTTTTGATAAACAATATTTATGTTCCCATGTAAAAAGGTGAACATTGGAAGGAACGGGGATTATGAAAAAATAAGGGAAACCATCAATAAAGAGGATAAGAATTATTATCCAAAATGATATAAATATCGAGTATGAATATAAACATGATAACTTATAATAATTTATAAAAGTAATTTTCCCTATAGTTAATTATAATGTAACATGAAATAATATCCTCGGGTGTAAATAACTAATTATATAAGATTAATTTTCATGATGAATCATAATAACTCAATGAAGGGGGGTTTAGTTAAACAGAATCCATATATCATCCTAAGGGTTTTAATTGGAAAAAATAAATCGTATTTATAAAATGACATTTATATTTAAATAAAATAAAGAAAATTATTTTTAAGATAAAATGAAATTAATGTCCGTAAGTTACACTAAATAATTTCATAGGTGGTGAAAACAACTTATATCCTAGTGAAAAAAATTGAATCTGAAAAACTCTTAAAATAATTGTTGATTTCTACTAATCTGATACACATTATTATATAAAAAATTATCAATCATCTATTATTTTAAATCCTTTTTAATATCTTTCTATGTTTATAAAATTCATATTTAAATATTCTATAAATATATGATATATTATTATTATTTAGTTCAATATTACGGGTATGTAATATCGATCATGTTGAATAGTTTTTGTAATAGTTGTGTTTCTATTTATTATTATCATAATTTTCATCCAATAAATACAATAAAAGGTATTGACATTAATATTTTATAATAATTTTAAAATTTAATAATTTAATCTCATTATAATTTTACTTACTTTTAAGGAAGATGATTTCATTCATGAGCTTCATTCAGTACTTGATAATAAACAAACATTGTTGACATAATTAATGAGTGAAATTCAAATACTACAATTAATGTACCAAAATAATTCAATTTTACATGTTAATATGAAATGTTATTATACTGAATCCATCAATTATAAAAATATGTATCATTGTTCATGTATGTAGTTAAATAGACCTGTTGAAAAAATGAAACACTCTATATGTGATTATGGATAGAAGTGATTATTTTAATACCATATCATTATCATAAAATAATAATAATATAATTTTTATATTATGAAGATGATGAATAATAAATCCCAATATTTATAAAAATATTTCAAATAAAAATAACATATTCCTTATATATAATTCACTTTTCATTTTATAATCCTCCTTCTGTGTAGTTAGTTTTATAATTATCCCATTCATAATAATACATATAGTTTGAAAAATTTATCTTCAAATAACATAAATAATATGAAAAATAATATATATTCACAAAAATCATGTATAAACTCGTCATTGATTGGTAATTATGAAAACTGAAAATTTTAATTCATCATAGTGGTCATCGGCAGACATGTATGTAAAACATTTTTATTTGTCGTTATTGAATTTGATTGTAATAGAAAATTAATAAACTATCTATACAATAAATTTTAAGCACATAATTTATATTTATGTCTATATATATATATATATATTGATGATACAAGAGCCTTACAATTGTTTATAAGTACTATTAAAAATTTAACTTAGGCAGGGTATCACGGGAATTTCAAATTAGGGGTGTTCTTTAAATTAGGTTTATGTGATCTCAATTAATATGTGAAAAGAGTGAAAAATCATTAGAGAATTATTTTATTATGGGAAGAATTAAATTTGTTGAGTTTGTTGTAGAGAAATACTGGTGATATATATATTTTTGTGAAATTCAAACCAAAATTTTTTAACATAATTCATAATTGTCATAATATTTTAGTAAAATATGACCCAAATTTGAGTAAATATTTTAACATTTAATATAATTTATTAAAATATAAATCTTGTAATTTATTAGTATTAAAAATTTAAATGGAAAATTAATCTAATTTTTAATCAAATAAAGTAATAAATTAACCTTTATTAAATATAAATCAAAATAGAAATATTATAAAATTATATAAGTTTAAAAATATAATGTTTTGAAAAACTATTTTGGTTGAAAAATATAATTTTTATCATTAATAGTTATAAAAATATTTTACCTTTTTATGAATGTGAATATTACTAAATATTTTTTAACTTTTTTTAATATTGTATTATAGTCGGTTATTAAAATATATCCACCTAATTAAAAATATGATAAAAATTTAGAAAGTTATAATTTTTTTAAAAAAAAATTGTTCTTTAGTGGTAACTAATATCGATATTGGAAAATTTATTTAACAAATAAAAATGAAATTTATCAAATTATATAATTTCATAATGCTAATTCGTATTATAAATTTATTTTTTGTTATTGAATTTTTAAAGTAAGAAATATTAATTTTAATATAATAACAAAAAACACATAAAATAGTTTTAATAGTCAGATATCATCTATGAATAAAATAAATATATTACTTTCCTTATAAAAACCACAGTATGGATTATAATATATTTTATTTTATATATTATCAATAAAATAAATTCAATCAACTTTCTCCATAAAACTACAATTTTTATAGTGTATAAAATATTAATTTACACTAAAAAACATATTTACATATAAAATGATTTTATGTATTATTTATATATGCTATTTGAAATTTATCAATTCATTAGTAGTAATTGAAATTGTATTAATAGATGTTTCTTAATATATTTTTCTATATTTTAATACCTCATAGAATAATTTTTTTACTATAATGGTTTTAAATATATCATTTTTTCTTTCGGTTTGGTGTTTTATGTGATGCATCCTATTGAAATAATTCGGATTTAAATGGAATAAAAATTTAAAATTCTTGTGTGTTTTCTTCTTCCCATGTATTAAATTCTATCTTAAAAATTGATATTGTTACAATTTAATGTAAATATATATGTTTATTGAAATTAAATAATTCACTAAATATATTATTTATAAAGACGTATCAATATAAAAATCATAGGAAATATATAGCTTCCAATAATTTTTTAGGTATAGTATTTAATTTTTACCCCAAAAATTGTTATATGAGAATATGATTATTTTCTATAAATATCAAAAAAATTCTTTGAAAAGATGTTCAAAATTATACCTACATTGATTTAAAGTAATTATTTTATACGAAATGTGATTTCTATATTATATAAAAAAATATTTACTATATGAAAAGTGAAAAACTAAATTCCTAGAATACTATTAAATTTTTCTGAATAAAGTATAATAAAAAAAGACTGAATGAGACACCCTAAATCCATGATGATGATTTAAATACAATGGATACCAAAAATTATACCATAGAATGATTTTATTAAAAATTATAATAGTTAGTTAAATCATACTTGATATATGACATCAGGAGATATATAGTGATAAGAAAATCTATTGATCGCCACATCATTATAACTAACCGCCTAAATTTCATTTTTATATTATCTTTGATATTCCATTTATAAAGTAGATTATGAAGTATATTTAAATCATAATGATATGGAATAGTGGATTGGTTTTCATATTACCCAAATTTATCAATTTTAAATTCCAACAACCTGAAAAAATTAATTATTTAAATGATGTGTAACATTAATTTCACTAACAGTTATAGTTTTTTTCAATAATACAAATTAGTAATATAAATTATGATCTGAATATAAACTTCATTTTTTGATATTTTATAATACAACGATGAATTCTAATTAAATATAGTCATGGATAAAATCATTTAAACAGGCTCAACATCCATGAATTCCCCCAAGAAGATCTCTCATTCTATATAGATCATAAAAATATATAGAATAATTAAAATATTAATATAAATTTTTTAAGGAATCTTATGAAATTACATATAAAAATAATTTAGTTGTAATTATTGGAAAACAATTTATTTATTGAAAAATATGATATCTATGCATGTTGAAATTTTGAAAATATGTATGATGGGCATTAATAAAGTAAATCAATAAGAGGATTGGTCACTTTTATTTTTGTTGGCCCAATAATGTGGTCGTTGGGATAAATTTATAATTTTTTTATTAAAATCTATATACATATTTTTATTTATTTATAAAAAATAATATATGATAAACGTTTATGTTTGAAATAAATTTTACTTTTAAGAAATTATATTTTAGAAAAATCCAAAAATGATAATATAAATTAATGGAGTCCATTATAATTTTTAGAGTGGTATAACAATTTATTGTATCAAAAAAGATGATAATTAAAAATGATTAATAATTTTTGAAAAAGATAAAACTATCAAATTTATAATGATATTTTTTTAATGAAAATTCAATTTTGGATGTATCAAATCAATATAAGATTATATTTAAGTTTTTATGATTTTCTAGAAACATTATTTTAAGTGAGAGTGTTAAAATACCATGTTGTAAGAAATACAACATCTCTAATGAAATAATATATATATGTCCATGACTTCAATATATTTAACCGTAATTATTTATAAAAATTTATTTAATGAATGACATAATATATAAGTTTTTAGACTTAAAAACACATCGATACCATTTTGAAAACTATGATTTTATGATTTCGAAAAAAATGTGTGCTTTACACGAATCCCATTAAAATTGTTATATAAACATTTTATTAACTGAATCATCAAAAATGGACTAGATATTTGTAATGGAAAGGCTTGTATTAGGTAACAAATTCATTTTAATATTTAGGAATAACCATATATACATTTCTAAAAAAGAGTTACCATAGTATACGTAAATTAATTTGGATGTTTAAATTTAAAAGTTAAATACATTATCAAAATTAAAATAATAACATCAAATGTGAGTATGATATATTAAACATCCATAAAAACCAAAAATTAATTAATTTGGGCCCATGTTCATGAATACAATGCCACAAAATAGTGGTTATCCATTAAAATATAATTTTTATTAAATCAATTTAAACCACATATTCTCATGTATTAATAACCTCTATTACATCCATACATTCCACACTAACTCATTAATCAACATTTCACTATCAATTCCTATAAAAACAATCTGTTTAGTTGGTTCAAATGATATACATATTCAATAAATGGATTTATTAAGCATCCCTCTATGATAAGGGACCTCCCTCTATTCTTTTCCGTTCAAGAACATTATTTGTATATATCTTTTTTTCTCAATTATTTATGTATTGAAACCATTATATATGTAAATTTATATAAAAGGTTATGTATTTATAATGATAGATCATTTATCCTCTATCATTATAACCTTTACCTAATCCATTAATGTACTAGTATTTAGTAATTGATCCTCACATTCCCCTCTTTATTCAATAAACATCATTACATAATTCCACTTGTTTTTAAATTTATGATTAAAGGGATATGACTAAATACACAACTCTTACTAAAATTATGTTTTCCATGTGACCAGATACCCCTTTTATTATCATTACTATATCCCTCTATGCATAATGTACCCATATTATGTTGAAAAGATTCTTATGTTATTTTCTCATGCTGAACCATTTTATTTTGAATACTATCAACATTTCCACATTGGGGTATTCTATTATATTTTCAAAAAATTATTATATTTTTGAATCTCGTTTGTTTAACCCACATACCTCATGAATGGATATGAAATAATTAATGAAATCCTAATGTTGTATTATCCATGTATCACACAAATGCATGTACACGATATGATTTTTAATGTGTGTACCAAGATATATCTAAAATTCATGGGTTCATAATTTATCCTCAGGAGATTTGTTCTGTGGTTAATGGGGGGTTGTCTTAGTCATGTCATGTTGTGTATTATTAGTGGATAACTTGGACATATTCTTATCATTTCACGTTTAATGTTGTTTCCTCATTTCAATTTTACATTTATGTGATCATGATATATCGTGCCTCATAGTTCATGATTATCATTGTCACGTCATATGTTACAGGTTTATTCATCATGAAACATATGTATTATGTTAAAGTATTCTATGATTAGTATATTCCCATATTAGGATTTATAAAAACCCATTTGTTTTATATGTCCCAAGGTTATCCCATTCAATTTTAAATAAGCTACGAAATATTTAATGTTTTCAAAAAAAAAATTTATCCATGTAAAAAGATGATATTCTATGTAACTATTTTTCGAAAAAACTAGGGTTATTGATCATATGGGTTATACTAAGTGTATCTAATTAAATAAAACTAGAATTATTATGTAATGATGTTTTTGGGATCTTATTGTTGGTATGAAAGGAACATCATGTTATCATTGGGATTAGCATCTAAAACTCTAGTCGAATGCCTTAGGGTGAGTCAAAACATTGAAAATAATCCCTATGATTTTCATAAAGAATAGAATATACAGTTTCCAAGAAAATAAATCATTATATGGATACAAAAATTTGACATTAATCTATTATAGATGTACTCAGGTTTAGAAACATTTAAAAATATCAAATTTATTTCGACACAATTGGGAACAAGTGAAAGAAAATGGGTCTTACAATACAACTTGTGTGACACTCTTGAGGTATATGTTTTGGTAAATTCATAAGCAAATTCCTAACCCTTCATGATCACTTTCAATTATAAATTTTGGTTTTCTTTGTATAATATAAAAAAGGTATATTATTTCATTATAATTAGGTGTTGTGTAATTCATTTCATGTGCTTTTTTTATATTTTTTCAAAATTGGTTAATTTTCTTTTTCAGTGATAGAACGTGGAAGATCTCAAGAAAATATCCCTTTTAAAAGATTTACATTCATAGATTATCATGAATCCATTATCATATGTCTATATAAAATATTTCACTATCCAATTTATTAAGAAAAACAATTGAACACATATAATACATCTACTATCCATTAATTCATTCGATAATAATTTATTGTAAATTGGAAAATATTATACTCACAAAATTCTCATCTTTCTAATTTTGGGAAGTACAATTAGGGTATTTTGATATTCATATCTATATATTAAACACAAGATCAAAATAAATATTTTCAATAATATATATATATAAGGGATATCTCTTATCACCATGTATGTTTCAAAACTCAACCTATGTCCACCCTAGATCGTTCATCCGACACAACCAACAATAAGGCCCGAGAGGATTTCCAGATCCTCCTCACTAACAACTATTAGTTGGAATCAACGATTATCTATTTGGGAATAATTTATCACAATAAAATTTAGATATAAATAGCAATAATATAGAACACAACATATCCAACAGTAAAATAACATCAATAATAACATAATATCTACTAGATACAAAAAAAGATAAAGAAAATATTTAAAATAAAATAACTAAAACCAAATCGTGACTGATATAATTTTTTCATGACCTCATTTTCACCAACATGAATAAGAACCTGCCTTCTATATTGGATAACCTAAAAAATATTGAACAAAAAAATATTTGTTATATCAATGCTAAGTGGAATACATAAGATTTTAGAATATTCAACCCAATATGTAAGCACTATAGAATCCTTATATGTCCTTTACAAAAATAGTAAATGAATTTTAATTTCAAATACATTGATGAAAATAGGGTTTTAACTTTTAAAAACCCAAAAATTCCTTTAATTTATCAATGACCAGTTTGAATATAAGCATTTTAATCGAAATCCAAAGAAAGTAATGCACGATAAATAATGTAAGATCTAAACTAAAAAATACCGTGTTTATCCAACAAGAATAGAAATAAATTAAATAAAAAATGTGAACACAATAAACCACACAAAATTTAACCAAGGTGAACAAAATATAATAGAAATATAAATAAATATATTCTTGGGAATTTCATAAAAATATATATTATTATTCATTATTTATACTCTGTTCGGACTCACCTATCAGTGTATGGTGAAACTCTATAGTCAATAGCTAACGTGGATGCTATAAACTGGCCATAGAATGGGATATTCCTAACTGGCCTATTATCTATATATGGGGTACAAATCTGTCTAATTGATATTAGAAATAATCAATCAATCTAACATCTAGATGAAATCTTGAAAACCCATGAATATAGTACACGATAAAATAAGGTAACAAAATGTCTGGAATTTTCAATGAACCAATGATGACATCCCACACACCATTCCCAATCAGGAAAAAAATATGAGATAGTCCTCCCAATTGAAGGATATCCCTCGAGGTCCATATCACATGTATAATCCCTTGATGTTTCGACATGGAAAACAAGTCACATTTGTGTATTGAAAAATCAAAAAAATAACAATGTTTGAAGTGGGACATAACCTTTTAAAATTCAATTCCATTTCCAAATCCTTTTCCCAAACCCATGTTGAGAAAATATTTTATGGATTAAATGATTAAAATGGGTCTTGTGGGACATATAATTAGAATATTACACATTATGGTACCAAATATGATTATCTTTAAGAAAAAAATTAGAATGAGAATTTGAGACCATTTTGGAATCAAGGAACCTTATTAGAAACACTAAGGATTAAGAAAAAAATAAGAGGAGAGAAAGGTAGTTCAGAGAAAAATAAAAATCCAAAAATAATACGTATTTAAAATCCCAATGTTCAAAGTGGAAATTTTTATGAAGAAAATTATCATTTCAATTATTATACATCTCTTTACCCCATTCCCATGTGTATATTCCAATATATAAGGGAATGTTAATAAAAACACTCAAATTACACTTTAAAGATTCACCACTAGAATTACCACTAATTATATTGATTCTCATTATAGCTCTAAAGTAAAATGTGGAATCACAACCCAATAGAAAACATAATTCAAAATGGTAACTGAATTATCGAAATCCAAAAAAATATGCAAAATCCGAACTTAAACCATTTTATTTTAAATGTAAAATTGGAACTTCATCAAACACATAATGTTAATATATATAATGTATTTATGAATTAAAACATTTGAGAACCAATTTTCTCTGAAAATTCAATATATAAACAAATAAATAAATTTATAAAATCACATCAAAATAATTATAAACACACATATAAAATAATATATCAATTAATTGTGAATTATCAATCATCAAACACAATGTCCCTAGTAGGAAGTGATGGGAGACACCTCGCCCAATTTTGTATGAATGTACTGAAACCCTCGAAGGATAAATAATATACACCAATGAAAAAACCATATTCCATAGAATCCAATAAAAATAATCCCAATATTATCTATCTATCATAGGGTTCAGTTATGAGGGATACAAGATAAAAAAGTCTAAATAACCATTTGGGGAAGATAATAAGATGATAATATAGACAGAAATCTATAAAGAAAATAACATGGAATCATGGAGGGTTAATAATAAAAGAGGATGAACCCACAAGTATATGGTTTTCCCATGGTGAGACAATGGTGAATATTGTATAAGAATTCCATAATTGTGTATAATTAGGGGATGTAAAACATATAATTTCATGTTTTTATGGCTCGTGTTAAGTCTCATTTTATCATCACATAGTTTATCAATCAATATTTGAACAATTTTCACCCAAATGGATGAGTAGGAAACCTTTAAAAGAGCGACACTTGGTTTTGGAAACCATGCATGATCCATGAAACACAGTTCTATCAAAATGGACGAACAATTCAAATTCTTTCTACATGGTTTCTATGTATTATGTACAAGATTCCATTTACATTAAACCAAAAAATATGCCACATAATTACTCCTTGAAATCAAACTATTTAGGCCAAACCATGAGAAAGCTACAATAGACACATCATTTAATAATGAATTTAAATTAAAATAAGCCACACCCAGACTTCACCTTCAATCATGTTTCTAATTTTTTATATTATAATTTTACTTACATGTAATTATTATATATATATATATATGAAATGTTGGCTAAGAAAGATTGGGTTTTTATGCCCTTTCACTGATAAATGAGTGTTTTGGCCATGACAATATTCATTATTCCACTTTCGAAGTCACGCGACCTTGCCTAGTTCACTGCGTGACCTCGCCCGGTACCCCGCACACTAGCCAAATATTTAACTATTTAAATGAAATGAATTAATAATGAATAAAATTAAATGAGTGGTAAAATAAAAATAAACTAAAATAAGAAGATATTATAGATAATTATTAAATTTTTATTTGAGGATATTTTTAATTATTATTGAGTATTATTATTATTATTTATATTTGTAATGATAATTATGTTATTTATTTTTTATTATTACTTTCTTTCTATATTATTTGTATTATAACTATTTTCATTATTATAATTTTCTTTTTATATAATTTTGTCTGTTTTAATTTTTTTCTACCGCTTTATGGATTGGACCTTCTCCCCTTACCCTCTTCCCTGTCATGCCTCCTTCCCCTTTAGTGGATCTTGGAACACTCCCACTCTGTCCATTCTCACTGGGTTTGTCCCACCTAGCCAGTTGGTCGTGTTTGAGCTCCTCCTTCCAGCCACATCTTGTCGATGCCCGGCCTTCCCCCTCATAATCACTACCCTCCTGCTTTGTCCGATGGTCCATGCCCGCCTCCCCCACACATCCTGCCAGAAAGACCTCTATCTGGGAAACTCTTCATGCCGGAACAACCCTCACCTGATCTCCTCTAGCAGGCCTTAAACTCCACTGGATCCTTCTAAATGTTCATCCTATCACATCATATAGCACTCCCCCTCGTTGGATAATTCTTTTCTGGCGATCAGACCTCCCTATCAAGCTAATATACCACTACCGCATCCTCTCTATTTGGGTAGGCATCTCCTTCATTGGTTTGGTATTTCAATTATTCATTTTTTTTATTATAGGTTTCATCATGAATGTCGTCTAATTTATAGTTCAATTTAGTTTGGTTTGGTTCGAATTATTGATTTAGTGCCCAGATTGAATTCATCATGGTGTGTACCAGGTGTGATTGGAGATTCACACATGTTTTGGGAGTTCCTCCTTCTGATGTAGGTGGTTCTATGTTTAATCATTATTTAATTAACTAATTTTCTTTCATAATTTATTTTTTATGTTTTAGATTCGTTATTTTGGTTGAGGATTTTGTTTTCTTGAAGTTTTATTTGTGTTAGATTGGTCTGGTATTATGATCATGTGGTGTGGGAATGTTCTTTGGTTGAAAACATGTATTTAGTCAATACATTGTGTTTGATGATATGTGTGATTAGTTTTTTCATTTGTGAATGGTGTGTTAGTTGTGTTTTTGACATGGAGTTGCATGTGTTTGGTCATATGTGATATTGTTGTGTTGGTTGAGTAGGTTGTTACTATGAAAACCCACATTGAACTATCTACTGGTGTTTTATGAAGTCTGTTTTTGTTCTATGAAAATGTGAAAAGTGCACGTTTCATGTTCTGGTGTAGCATTCAAATGCATTTTAATAATAAAGAGGGTTTTATTGGACTCTTTGTGTTTAAATTCAAGTGTTATATTCTAAAATTTCTTAATAAAATTTGTAGTGTTTTTTTAATCAGAAAAAGGGTACATTAACTATGATTTTTGATTATTAATCGATGTGAGGGGTGCAGTTGGAGGTCTTGATGTGGAATTGGGTGAATTTGGTCATAAAAGAGGCTGAGTTTCTTTTTTGTGTTATGTTATTCTATGTATCTTTTTTAATAATTTGTTTACATAAAAATTAATATGTTTTAATAAATAATTATTAACGATACAAGAATTGTTTAATTGGGTTTTTTAACGTATTTTAGTGTGAGTATTTTTATTCAAATGGATATCTATATGTTTGAATGTTTTTTTTCGGTTTTAGGTAACACCCTGTTTGTTTTATTTTTCTCTGTTTTACATGAAATGTGAAATTAGAACATTTTGAGCACAAAAGGGATGCATGGGTTCTCGGTGGGAAGACAATATCTAGTGTGCTAGTGATACGAAAGCAACTTAGGCCTAGTTTTTCATAGATGGATTGGTGATTACAAAATATACTAAGCTTTTATTTATGATTGTTTAAAATTAGGTTATGGATGTGTTTCCCTACTAGTGGCTCATGCATGAGAACAAATATTCTTGTGATTCCTATACATTTTTTCAACTAAACATGATGTTCTAGGGTCCCATTATTTTGCTAGAACCTATAGGGACTCCCCAACTTTTGGTTCTCCTATACTTCTTTACACTCACCCTAGGAATGTGGTGTAAAATATTAGGTTTCTTGATGGTTTTGGTTTTCTTAATGGTAAGGGTGTTTTTTTAATTTAATTTATGTTGCTTTTTTTTCTAGAAAATTGTTTCCTTTATTGAATTTTTTTCTTTGAATTCATTCAAACATTTGTGTCCTTTCATTTATTAATCCTACAAATTTATTTTTAATTTAATGATTATACTTGGAACCTTTTTATTGGATGATATCCTGCTGGGCTCTTAGATCCCACCCTACAAACTTCTTTGGGTGTTTGTAAACCTTGTTATTTGTGTATTCAAGGTTGAGGAATCATGCTCAGCAGTAGTGGTTTGGGTTTTTGATGGTATTATAATGTAGTTTGGTGTTTTTGTATTGTTGGTGTTACACCTACCTTGTTGCTTGGAGTATTGAGTTAGAGTTTCAGTTTCATTCGTTGTCCCTACATTCTAAATGTTGGTTCATGTTGTAAACCATTAAATTTGATTTTAGTTTAAGGCCCCATTTGGTTGCCTATTTTCTATTTTATTTTATTAATCTTATCATTTGTTTTGAGTTTACTATTTCAGGTAAAGCGTTCACATGTGTTAGTTTTGATACCTGAGAACTTGTGCTAGCCTGTGGGGATCGAGAATTCCATTCGGGCCATGTAGCAGACCAGGATGGGTATTATGTCAGATGGCGACTCAACCTAGTTGTAACGACCCAATGTTTTATCAATGGATTTATCTGCTTATAATTATTAATTATAGTATAATCCCATTAGGAATAACAATGAAATAATATTATGTTTCCATTAAATAGAACTTGGCCACTTCTATGTTTTGAATTTCAATAATCCGACATACACGGTTGTGTTCAAGATGATTTTTGTAGTATCATAAAAAAAAATATTTTTTGGCAATTAGTGGCCTACCCTTTTGAATAGTAATATGACCCTTATTAGTAGTAACTCAACCAAAATAGTATTAACCTTACCCATGAATAATTAAATAAAATTGAGGTATCTTATTTGTGATAATTTGAACCAAGTAAATGTATTGGTATTTTTGTAAGTCATAAATAATAAATTATAATAATTAATTAATTTAAATGAAAATTTATTTCCTTAAAATGTTTTCATAAATTAATTAATCTATATATTCTAGATTTAAGATAATTTTAAATACCATATGAAATTTTTAAAATCATTATAAAATTATTTTTAATTTTAAATAATGATTTTTAGGTAAATTATGATATAAATTAAATATTAAATTAACCATATATATAATATTATTCATCAAACATTGACTTAATTTTTAAATTTTACATGTCGATAAATGGTTGTGTAGAAATTTTGGGATTTTTTTGAAATACATGAATTTTGATGAATTGTGAAATAACATAATTTACAAAATTAGCTAAATAAGTTAATTATAGGGTCATGTATGATGTATTGCTGATGTATGCCCACTTGGTTTGGGATCACATTATTAAATCACAATTCATGGTCATGGAAGACTCTCTATTCCTTTTCTTGTGGAGAAATAATAAATTAATGAATTTTATATTAAGAAAACCCCTCTTCCCTCAACTATAAAAACCACACATCAGACTCTTATTTCCTTACACCTCTCAAGCTTCACTCTTTATCTAAATGATGGCCAGGCATCTTACCTAGCCCCTATCCCATGTAGAAAATAATCTGGTCTCATTAGAATACCAAGAATTTTCCCCTTAAGGAGGATCTCAAGAGGGGGATTTAAGAGGTAATTTATCTCCCTATTTTCCATTAAATTCCTTTCAATTTCATGTTTTTTGTTATTTTATTCCCAATTATATTTGTCCAAATGGTATCGTACCAATAATATCATAAATATAATACAATTTTGTGATAATAATTGGATATTATACCATCCAACCACCCTATCCTCTTCCTTTCATTTTATAAAAGAAAATGTTGTTTGTGAGGTGTTAATCTATCACCTTCGAGAATGATAGGTTTAATTTTTTTTAATTTTTACTGTTAGATCTGGACATGAAACCTTTTTTATGGTTAAAAAATAAAGGTTTATTTGTTTTATGTCTTGTTTATATTTCTGTAACTATCTTATATTCATATTACTAAATGATTATTCAAAATAAGTTCATTGTGGTTGAAAAATTGTGCAAATTAACCCATAGGATCATCATTAAATTCCTATATAATGATTCATCCACATGGTATATAACATAATTTATTAATATATTATTTAATATCCTATAATATCATTAAGAAAATTTAATAGTAGTTCTGGATGTTTACCCATGTTCTACGCGAACATCAATTCATGAATACTTGTGATACGCTCAAGAAAAAACATAAAAACAAACATCCTGAACAATGTTTTTAATCTCTATTACTCATCCAAAGGAACATAAAATAACCTAATGAAAACTTAATGAAACATATTCATGTAAAAAGGTTCTTTAATTTTTAATTAATGAATCTAATGTGGTTATAAATGACATTAATGTGAAGGATGCATTCAGATATAAGATAATGGGAAAATATAGAACCCAATTTTCTTTCTTTGAGTTCTCCCTCATTCACTCCAAATTTGGTGTGGTAACTCATTAAAAATAATTTTTTCATCATTATATAAAATTTTATAGGATATTCATTTTTACTGTGAAATTTTATGTCAATCAAAATGTTTTCCAAAGTAACTCTTCTTTTAAGAACTCACCTTTTACCTCTCATTCATGGTTAATGGTTCTTGTATCAAGTATGTTATTATCTCATTCTTTTGGGAACCCAAAATTTATGAATGTGTTCCTATGATATGAATCCAATTCCTTTTCCTAGGGTAGATATGTTCATTATTGATATATGTTCTATGTGGCATGCATGATAATGATAATTTCATGATGTGAAAGGTGCGCCCAAAATTATATAGCGCAATATGAATGCTTCAATGTGATGGGTGCCCCCGAAATTATACAGTGCTCCAATGCATTGGGTAAAGTGATGAATAAAATGAGTAAATTTGAAATGATGTGTGAACAAGATAATTTCTTTGTCCATAATTATGTGTGGTATATAACCACTATGACATGATGTTTCATTTTTATGCATTCCACATTTCAAATATTATATTTATGCTTCCTCTTATGTTCATCTTCCTTTTCTTATGTTATGATTATGATCACCCCATGGTATATTATTCTTATATATCCCCTTACTGGGTTTCTATCTCACACACTTTTATTTACATCCTCAGGTGACTACATGTACTAAAGAGAGGTCAAGTTCCAGTAATAAGCTAGAGAAGAATAAATTGAATAAATGTTTCTGATTGATGTTGTAATTATTATGTATGGTCCTAGTTTTCCTAGGACACTAACCCATTGAATCCTCTATGTATAATAATAATATATTGTTTATCTTTAAAATGATGTAATATAAATGTAAGAATTGTCTAGGGCGTTGTAGTTGGTATCAGAAAAAAGGATTATTTAATTTTAGAATTAGGATTAGTGAACCCTGAAAAAAACATCTATCATGAGACTAAGTACAAATATGCACAGAAGAATCATTAAATAGGGATTCTATATATATTTTTCGTATAAATTGTTTAAATAATAATTTATTCATGAATTTTTTACTTATGTTTTGTTCTAAACTTTTATATTTTAGAAAATGGCGGGAACCAGGAGAAACCCGACCAACAACTCCTGTGAGGGATAATGCAAAGATTTTCCGAATGACATCCCTCATGATTTGGGATGTGGAGTTAAGAACAAAATTATGATGCTTACCCAACTATCTCAAGTTATGAACAATAACCATAATAATGGGGAATATGCTCCTTCACCAGACAGGGAGAAACAAGCTATCAAATGATTTATACAGCAATGTCCATCGACGTTTTATTGGATCTTCAGATCCACTAGTTGCAGAATAGAGGGTCAACTCCATGGAGAAGATCTTTTCGGTTTTTCACTATTTTGAGATAGATAAGGTGACTCTAGCCATTTATCGTCTAGATATATAGGTCGATCAATGATGGTCTTTGATTAAGAATACCAAGCCAAGGGAGGAAATTGAATAGATGGAATGGGAAGACTTTAAAATCATGTTTCTTAATAATTATTTCCCATGAACTCTTCGCATAAATATGGAGAAGGAATTCATAGAGCTCATGATAAAAAGATGTATAACCTGTCAGAACCTATGAAGCGAATTTCAAAATGTTTGCAAGGTATGCTTCAGATTTTTTATCAATAATGATAGAAAAATTGATAGATTCTTTAGTGGATTAAAACCACAGCTTCGAATGGCTTTTTCAACTCAAGACATTGAGAGTTATGAAGAAGTTGTTCGGTGTGCTCTAAAAGTGGAGATAAAGTTTGGATAATTGTTCCATGAATATGGTGATAATAAATGAAATATGAAGATTCATGATGGAGGATATAATAAAAATGGTGGGATGAAAAATCAAGGACCCACACGCCAAAAATATGGGAAGTTCCACCATGGGAACTTCCTCAAAGGGACGAGGAAGTGCTTAAAGTGTGGGAAAGAAGGACAACATTCCCAAGAGTGTTGAAAATCATGAAAAGGAAGGAGAATGTTGTCCAATAATGTAAAAAACCACTCATGGTTCAATGTTACCTTTGTAGGGAGCTAGGGCACTGTGTAATCCAGGGCACCAAACCTTGTGTTCTCGAGGGTAATCAGCATCACTAGCCATGAAATCCAAAGGAACAAGGGAATACTTATGCCATCACTACTACAGAATTGGATCAAGATAATTAAGTCGTACACGGTATACTTCTTATTCTCTCAAGAATGGAAAAAGTATTATTTGATTATGGTTCTACACATTCCTTTATATCTTTCATGTTTTCCAGAATAGTATAATCAAAGCCCTGAAACATTGAAGTAGGTATATCTGTAAAAACACAATGTGGTGTAATCATTAAAATCCATGTGCTTGACAGTTATCCTATTAGCGTATGTGAGAAGATTCTTCCCACTAATCTCGTAATACTTACCTTGGTGGAATTCGACACTATAATGGGAATGGATTGGCGATCATTATATATAGCACATATCAACTATTGGGATATGGAAATATATTTTCATATTCCAATGCATCCCATGATCCTCTACAAAATCATGGACGATCCTGAATCTCCTTTGAAGAATCTTTCAATGGTGTGGGTTTTTATTCCCTATGAAGAAGCATATCTCGCCCAAATGGTTGAGGCAAAGTAAAGTTCCCACCTCACAGAAATGACCATCGTGAGGGAATACGATGATGTATTTCCCAAAGAGTTACCCGGAATTCCCCAAGATCATGATGTAGAATTCTTAATAGAACTCATACTCGGAGCTACTCCCAACTCAAAGTGTCCCTATATGATGGCTCCTATCGAATTGGAGGAGTAAAAGAAAAATCTTCTAGAGCATCTGGACAAAGGGTTTATACACCCTAGTGCATCACCTTGGGGTGGACCAATGCACTTTGTAAAGAAGAAGGATGGAACAATGCATCTTTGTGTCAATTATCAGGAACTCCACAAGATCACCATAAAGAACGAGTACCCTCTTTAAAATATTGACGACTTGTTTGACCAGTTAAGAGGAGCTAAATACTTCTCAAAGGTGGATCTTCATTCTGGATATCTTTAACTAAAGGTGAAGAATGAAAATATTCAGAAAACTACCTTATATACAAGGTATGGGCACTATGAGTTTCTGTTTATGACCTTTAGAATTACTAATTCCCCTGCAATATTATGGTATTTTATTAATATATTCTTTAGACATTACCTAGAAAAATTTGTGGTAGTGTTTATTTATGATGTTCACATCTAATCTAATAGAAAGGTGGAAAATGAAGAAAATCTAAGACTTCTTTTGGTGACATTGATAAAGGAGAAATTATATGACATGTTCAGCAATTTTGAATTTTGGATGAAGAATTTCAATTTCTTGGAACATGTGATCAAAAGTGAGGAAATTTATGTGGACCCTTTAAAAACAAAGCCAATTGAGGAAGGAATAAAACCCTCTAGTGTCACCGAAATCCATAGTTTTCAGGTATTAGCTGGGTACTACCGATGTTTTTTGAGAAACTTCTCATGATTTAAAAACCCACAAATTAAGTTAACATGGAAAGGGGTAAAGTATTTCTGGATGGAAGATTGTAAGGGAAGATTCAAGGAGCTAAATAGTAGGATGATCACTTCACATTAACTCAGACTATCAAAAAGTGTATATAGTTTTGGGAAATACAGTGATGCGTAAATGAATGTATTGGGTTGTGTACTCATGAAATTTGATAATGTGATTGGATATGCGTCACAGAAATTGAAAATCCATGATTAGAACTACCTGACGCATGATCTAGAGATGCCAATCGTGATTTTTGTCTTGAAAATCGGGTGGCACTACCAGTATAGAAAGAAGTGTGACATATACAGTAAACACAATAGCCTAAAGTATATATTCACGTAAAAGGAGCTCAACATGCATCAAATGTGATGGTTAGAGATAATCAAGGATTACAATTTCTCTATTCACTAACATCCTGGAAAGGCAAACAAGGAAGCTGATGCTCTATGGAGAAAAGAACCTGCTACTCTATCCATGTTACAGATTGAGAAATACCTTATCTTCTGGGATAGGAAAATGATGAATTTAGAAATCATAAGGGCATAGGATACATCCTACCTTTCTAAAATGATTTTACAACCATCCATATAAGAAAATATTAAGGAAGCACAATGGGATGATGTGGAGATACAAAAGTTGGTGAATGTAGTAAAGGAAGGGAAGTTACAAGACTTCCATATCGACGATGATGGTCTGATTCAGTTTGGAATGCGGCTTTGTGTGCCTTCATCACCCAGGATAAAGAAGGAGCTATTGGAAAATGCACTAGCTCAACATTCTCTATCCATCCTGGTAGCACCATGTGGAACTGTGTTCTTTGAGAACACTTCTAGTGGGATAATATGAAGAATTATATTGCAGAATATATATCCAGGTGCTTGGTATGTTAGCAAATTAAATCAGAGCGATAAAATTCCAATGGGATGATGCTACCATATACTATAACCATGTGAAAATAAAAAAAATGTTACTATGGACTTTTTCAAGGATCTCCCGAAGACGTTGAAGGGAAATAATGCGATACGGGTTGTGGTTGATTGACTCACAAAGATAGCCCGTTTAATAGCTATTCAGGAAGATATATCACTTGAAAAACATGCAATGATATATGTGATAGAAGTGGAGAGACTGCATGGTGTTCACGTTCAATTTACTTTGATCATGGTCCAAGGTTCACATCAAAATTCTGGAGAAGACTTCCACATGTTTTGAGTACTGAATTAATTTTTAGCATGACCAATCACACCAAATGGAGGGACAATCTGAAAGGACTATTCAGATGCATGAAGATGTTCTAAGAGCATTCTCTCTAGAATTCAATAGTGGATGGGATCAGAATCTCTCATTTGTTGAGTTCTCATTCAACAATAGCTTCCACTCGAGTATTCAGATAGATCTATATGAAACTCTGTATAGAAAAAGATGTAGAAATCCAACCTATTGGGATGAAGTTGGAGAACAAAATCTATTTGGACCTGATCTTGTGCAAGTGATGATAGAGATGGTTTAAGTCATCAAGAAACACATCAAAGATGCTCATAGTTGGCAAAAGAGCTATAATGACAACCATCGAAGGTACTAGGAGTTTGACGTTGGAGATAAACCCTTCCTTCGAAAATCACCATGGTGGAGAGCCATGCAATTTGGGATGAAATGCAAGCTAATCCCATGGTACATTGGACCCTTTGAAATCCTTTAATGTATAGAAGATGTGGCCTATTAGGTTTCACTTCCACTGGATATGGATTAGGTTCATGATTTTTTCCATGTATCACTCCTGAGGAACTACATACATGATCCCTCACATGTACTAAACTCTAAGGTGGTTTAGCTGGAAGATGGTCTCTCTTCTGAGGAGAAGACAATATAGATTCTCGACCAGAGAGATAAGGTTCTATGTCGCAAGACAACCCACCTTTTCCAAGTGTTGTTGATGAACCATAATTTTGAATAAACTACTTGGGAACCAGAGGAGGCAACAAAGGAGATGTACCCTCATAGATTTGTGTAATATGGAATTTCAAGGGTGAAATATCATAAGGGGGAAGATTGTAATGAACCAATGTTTTATCAATGTAATTCTCTACTGATAATTATTCCTTATAGTATAATCCCATTAGGAATCACAATTACATAATATTATGTGACCATTTAACATAACTTTTCCACTTCTATGTTTTTAGTTTCAATAATATGACATACACAGTTTTGATTAAGATGATTTTTGGATATTAATAATACAAAAAACAGTTAAAAGTAACCTACCATTATGAATAGTAATATGACACTTATGAATAGTAAATTTTTCAAAATAATAGTAACCATACCCTTGAATAATTATGTAAAATAAAGGTATCTTATAAGTGAAAATCTGAACATAGTAAAAGTATTGGTATTTTTGTAAGTCATAAATATATAACTATAATTAATTAATTATTTTAAAAGAAAATGTATTTCCCTAAAATGTGTTCATAAATTTTAAAATCTATATCTTCTAGATTAAAGATAATTTTATAATACCTTACATAATTTTTGTAAGCAAATATAAAATCAGTGTTAATTTTAAAAACTGTTTTTTACAAGTAAATTTAGATTTTAATTAAATATTAAATTATTCAAATGCATAAAATTATTGTTGAAAAATGGAAATAATTTTTGTATTCTACATGTAGAAAAAGGGTTGGGGTAAAATGTAAAGACTCGTAAGTTCTATGGAAATTATTTTCTTAAATATAGGAGAATTATACGTGTCGGTAGTTTCTGGAGGCAATTGATTGCAAGGCCCAGTATGCCCAGAATCAATTTCTGACGTTTTGTTCGGGTACGTTCAGTGAACGTACGTGTGATATTTTTTATCATTTGAACTGATGCTCTGAATTTAAATATGAGGGCACCGATAAACTCATAGTGCCGGTAATCACATAAAGAGACCTTTAATGCAGTTACGTTTCAATGTGAATGGAATTTATTATTTGGGGTTACTATTTAAAAATAACAAATTAAATTAAAATTTTTGGGTAACACAATTTTTTATTTTGATGGTGGTTAAAGTCTCTTGGTGGAGGTCAGGGTTGGGGCCCACCACACCCTCACCTCTCTTGATAGGATATAACAAAGGGTGGGGCACACACGAACACCAAACCCTTGAACTACGTTAAACTTTTGGTCTTCCCATTAAATTTCCAATACACCCATGTAAATAATTTTTGAGATCTTTAATGTTTGTTCCAACTCCATGTAATTAATTTTGTGAATCAACTTAATTAAATAATTTGGAGTGTTTGAATTCTTTTGTATTCATTTTTTCCAACATTAAAAGGAGGGGTGATATTCTTTTATTTTTGTTGGGTATATTACCTTGGAAGGTTTTGGAGGATTAGAAAGAAATTTTTCTTCCCACGAAGAACATTAAGGACTTCTTCAACGTATTACTCCTCTTCAAGGTAGAGGATGCCAGTCGCAAAGGATGCTGCCAATGAAAACGTTATTTCCTCAGACGCTGATGGAAGGACGTCCGTCTTCCGCAACTCCCGACTTATGTGATGCCAATCTTCCACGGATCGTCAATGTGCAATGTCAAATACGAGGAAATGGATGGATTTTAAGTATGATTATATTCCCAATTTAGTCTTTTTAAGAATGCGCATTTTTTCTTTTGCGATATGGGTTCAAGATTATGCTAGGGTTTGTTTCGGGTTCAATTATATGCTGGAATACTGTTTGAGCCTATAATGTAGAGGGCACGGGCGAACGAACAAGACTGGACCCTCTGCCAATTAGTACTTGATGCACAGTTTGATGGGCACTACTTAACGGAATGACAACCCTGATTTGAGGCCATTGGAGTGAAGAGAAAGACCTAAGGAGGATGTAGGTGCTGACAGGGGGAAAAACGGACCATCAAAATGACTCTGGTGGCTAGTGAAAGAGCGCGGTGGCGCGGACCGCCTGTGCAGTAGGGCCGATGACCAGAGGTGGCGGCACCCCCCATGCGCCGCCGACAGATGGACATTGTGGCCTGGCCACATCGGTGGAGCGAAACCCGGATGTGGTTTTTGGGATGGTCAGGCGACGCCATCTCGCGCCGCTATAACGGAACACCCCCCCCCCCCCCCTCAGCATGCCATCTGCGAATGCGATTGGTCAGAAGGTCGGGCCATGGCCGGCCGCGCGGGCCAAGCCGTGCCATGCGGGTCGGGCATGCCATCGAGCCGGGCCACCTGCCATGCCAGCCAAATCCCATACTGTGCGGGCCGGGCCACCCTCATGTGGACCGGCCCACCATCGCGCGAGCTGGTCCACAGCCACTCGGTCGGGCCTCACTGCTGCCTACCGGTCCGGACCTGGATCCGGGTTGGGTCGACCTGTTTCGAGCCGAGCCAGGGCTGGTGGGCCCGAGTTGGACCACACCCAGAGCCCCCTCTTCGGACCATTTTTGTTTTTTCTCCCATACCTTGAGCTACGGACAAAAAATTTATGCACCTTCTGTTGTGTAGGATTGCATGGATCGAGAAAGTCATTTCGGTATATCACACTAATGGTTTTGGCGAAGTTTGTGAATGACCGGGAAGGTTCGAACCCGAAACCAACTGGGCCCTCAGAGCGGAAACACTTATAACATAAGGAATGGATGTCGGATTGACGTTTCGTCAACTACGTTGGATTAATTTTGATGTGACGATACTTTGGCATACACCACATAATATTCGGATGAGGTTGGAGTATGGTCGGGTTGGATTGTACCCGAAATCCAACCAGCCCCATGGAACGGAAATGCTAATAACTCTCAGACCGGACGTCCGATTTACACACCGTCTATCGCGTTGGGTTTCATATGATGAGACAGAACTACGAGATACAACAAATCTGGAATTTTTGATATTTTATGTAACAACATTTGGATGAAGGAACATACCCTCTCGGAATCGATAGTGTTGTGTGCAGGATCCCTAGGGTTGGCTGCGACTGAGTTGCCGGAATCCATTGTGGGTTTGACATCAGTGACTTCTATTCCAAAATCCTACGTGGGTTTGACAAAGATGAATACTGTACTGAAATAATACGTGGGTTCGGCATTGATGACTTTTGTACCAGGATCCTCCTTCGGTTTGACAGTAGTGAATTCTCCACCAGGATCCTATGTGGGTTCGACGGTGATGAATATTGTACTGGAATCCTAAGTGGATTTGAAAGTGATTTCATCTATATGAGGATACTCTGTGGGTTCCATAGTAGTGATTTCTGTACCAGGATCCTATGTGGGTTCAACAGCGATGATTACAGTATCGGAATCCTACATGGATTCGATAGTGATGACTTATGTACCAAGATCCTCTGTGGGTTCGACAGCAGTGACTTCTGTATCAAGATCCCACGTGGATTCAACAGCGATGACTACTGTACTAGACTCTTACATGGGTTCGAAAGTGACTACTTATATACTAGTATCCTCCTTGGGTTCGACAGCAGTGAGTTATGTACTAGGATCCTACATGGGTTCGACAGCGCTGACTACTGTACCTGAATCCTACGTGGGGTTGATAGTGACGTCTTCTGTGACCGGATCCTATGTGGGTTCGATAGTTCTGATATTGTTCCAGGATCCTACGTGGGTTCGACAGAGGAGATGATTCAGAGACTACATGTAATCATCTCTACCCCTCTTCATGAATTGTATACCTGTGTGAGTTGAGTCATGTCTTTCAACCATTATGACCGTGGTGATTGACTTACTTCCTTTGTGGTATGGTTTTTTCTTGGGCTCGAGAGCTGCAGCCAGACTGTGATTGATAACATAGGTATAAGTACGAGCATATAACTAAGTAGGGTTGGTTGACACTTCATGATTGTATCTTTATTCTATGGTTTATCCTTTTTGGATTTTCTGAGACCTTGAGAGTCTTAAGGTCCCTACTGAGTATCATTATACTCACCCATGTAGAGACCCAAAGCATGACGTACATGGACATTAAATTACTTTTTTGTAATACTTAATACATCAAAAAACAAATACCCAATGACTATATTAGTTTAGTGTCTTTGGAAACTCTGAACATAGTCTTCTAATCATGGAGAATGATTCTTCAAAATCTCCCATAAAGATCTTCTTTTTATTTCAACCTAAACCCATCATTTATATCTAGAGGAAAATAAAACATAAAATGGGTGTGCTCAATTGTTCAGTAAGGGTAAACATGGAAACATTAAATAATCCCTAAATATTTTAACATAATAACATGAACATAAAACATAATAATCACGAGTACTGACATAAATATTGACAATGCATAAGGAATAGATCATAAAGGAACATTAATCAGGATAAATAAAATGGGAACAAAACATGGAATTGTAGAAAAACATTAAGCCCACGATATGATTTTCGTATTAGCCAAGGCATTGCTTCCAAGACCATCATAGTGGACAATGTACCTTACTAAATTGAGTTCACTCCTCGTTCCAGTCCTGTATCATTGAACCAGATTAACCTTCTGTTCCAGCCATGTCTATCTCATGAGATATAAATAATTACCCAATGAATTGGAGGGATATATAGGTATCACCAATCTCATAATGAAATCATTATTACTTGTTCCACCAAATAAACATAAATAATTCATAATAACACAAAGAATAAAATGGGTTTCATAAACATCTTTTCATCATGAAATGATCCATATAAAACAAATGGATATCATTTAATCATAATAAAAATCAAACCATGTAAATAATATGGACATTATACTTTAATCATAAACATGCTAAATAAAGTCATCTTATATGGAAAATGGTTCTGCTAAAACACTTGAAATGAATTCTTTAGGAAAATATTTTTTCTTCTTCAAAATCATTTTCTTTTCACAAAATGCCACACAATTTTAAAATAAATCAATTTTATTAAAAATAACCTTTAAAACTTGTAGATTAAGCTTCATGAAAATTAGGCATTATGAAACCGTAAAAATTCATTCATGCTGTATATTTTTTAAAAACATTATCCTCATACTTTTGTTAGAAAAGTCAAAAAGTTTATTATAGGGTAAAAAAAAGATAGATTCATTCTGTAACATGTAGTAAAAGTAAAAAATGGGTAAAAAGAATATTAATCATACATGAATTTTTCATATAAAACAAGAACATGGATGATAACAATAACCCCAGTAAATAATTATTAATAAACAATGTTAGATATGAATGAGATTGGAAGAGTTATCCCTAACCTTATGTCAAATTTCTTCCATATGTGTCCGAGACTCCTCTTCTTCGACGTGCCTCTTTTAAACTTACTCTTTACGAATTATTGTTTCTATTTTGAGAATACCTGAACCACAATGATATAACTACAGAGGTTGAGAAGAGGAATTAGAAGGTGTTTCCTAAGCATGAAGGCTCAAAATTGTGTAAATAGGATATGGAGGAGGTGACCTTTTATAAGAGGGATGAGGGGGACCTTAGGAAAATCTTAAAATATTATTTTATAATAAATTTATATTCAGTTTATAATGGCTCCAAAGTGACTTATTTAGAGACTATGGTCAGAATGGCTCGCACTACATTCAACCAATAGGTTTTAGACAAGTTTAGGTTACCATTTTAACCTTATCATTTAGATTTGACTCTAAGTTAAATAATTTAACTTTTACCATGTCTTCTTGTATTCTTACACTACATGGTTAATAAACATTCAATAAACTACCAATAAAACCCCAATTGGTTAATTAATGTCATATATATTATTATATAAGCCCTTTGGCCGTACCTTAGATTTTGAGGACCGTTATATCAATTAATAATATAATATCTATTTTAAAAACTCCTTCATGTCAATTTTTACACTATTTGGTATTTTGTCTTCTATAAATACATAAAATCAATATTACATAGAAAAAAAAACATCTAACCAAACCTAAAATGTTATATTAACCTATAAAATTAGTGAAGTAAATAAAAAGTGTCAAATTACATTAATTTTAGTATTTATAATATCAATTATGTTAATATTTCATTATTAACATAATTACTACATCATCATTGTTTCATAAATAAAATAAATTATTTAATGTCTAAAAAATATAAATAAAATACCAATATGTAGGAAATATTTTTATATTTATAATTAATATTAATAGTAAAATTTATCTTATGTATTACCCTATATTAAAATTGATTTAGTTATTAATTTTTTTTATCTCTTTTAACTCTACTCTAAATAAAATAATAATTAGTCTCCTAATCTAATCCATGTGGACCTAAATGGAAATATTTTATTCTAAGGTTGTTTCCGGTCGAATTACACTTATCCAATAGAATTCGGACATGTTTTAGGGTAAAAATAATATCATTTTTACACTTAATTACCATATTTAATTTTAACCACGGTAAATAAAAGTAAAAAGTTACTGTTCACCAAAATTATTTTTATCTTATTGAATAAAATTTTACTCCTTGATACTAAATGTGACTCTTGGATTTTCGAAATTACACACACAAAAGTGGTAAAATTAGGTTTTATGTGAATTTGCAAATTCTCTTATGAGTTGGGTAAAAACTGGTGAAAAGTTCTATAAAATATTAATATATCTAAAATTATTATAAATTCAGTCCAATGAATTAAATTGAACTAATTTAGGAATTATGTGTCTATTTTGACCTAAAATAAATTTAAATAAAATAAATAATTATTTAATTAAAAATTCGGTTTGAAACTAAAACTCAGTGTTTTTCACTATTCATCAAAAATTGAATGTTTTCAGAAAAAATACAAAAAATTCACCCTAGGCTAACTTCAATATTCCAAATATAATAATCAAGTCCATTTTGAATGATACAATTTATAAAATTTCAAAAGAGGGTATTACTATTCATACCTGCTAGTTTAAATAATATTTTAATAACATATCGTTGTTTAGTAAAACTCTGTATTGCGTACAACACACGGAATTGAGGAAGGCCGTGATTGCGTGTAATTAAAGCCAAGTCAGGGTTGTGTGTAGTGCAATATTACTTTGTTGTTGCGTATAATAGAATCCGACCATATTTCATTTATACATTGAATATATATATATATATATATATATAGAAACTCAATGTTGTGTTGAATAACATATATCAAACAAACATGAAATTGTGTGTTACACGATCCAAGAATAGTGTTGCGTATACTATAAACTAATATGGTTTTGCGTATAGGGAAAGATAATCATGGTGTAGCATACAACAGAAGACATGAAATAAAACAAAAAGAATACTTCTCATAAAATCTCAGGGTGTTACAACCCATGCATGGGCTATGCCCACACCTCATTGTGTTGGATGTAGATGACGGGTACTGCTGACCGAGGTGGGGTGTACGAGGACTGGGTGATACTTGGAGGTGGACCATACGACGAGTTGGTACCCGGATGAGACGGACAGACGTGGAGCACTAAAGACGTTATCTGTACCTACCCTTCAGGTAGGATCTGTGGTGGATGATCAAAGAGCAGCTAGGAACCTTCCAGCTAATTGTCCTTTTTAGTTGTACATGTTTTTCCTTTACTTGTACTTTACTATTGTGCTTGTATTTCTGGCCTTTGTTCATTCCAACACTTCTTCTGTATTCAGTTTTTACTTAGAGTATTCTTTCGCTTGTTTTATGGTTGGGTTTGTTGCAGTTATAAGGGCAATGCCTTCCCTGTTTAGGGATTTACACCTTTCGTGCTAGTCGTCAGCCCCTAGCCTAAAGAAGGCGAGCTTGGGGTAGTCACGACATGGGCCCCGGGGGATGGGTCATGGAAAATTGGTATCAGAGGAGTCAGTTCCAAAGCAGAACATAGACTCTGATTCTTTTGACGGCAATAGTATTAGGTGTTTTGGGTGTGGTTATCAGTTTAGGGAAACTGGTGATGGTGCAGCGGTTGACGTATCCATACACTAGGACTCTAACATCTGACTTCCAACTCAGTGGAAAAAAACACTGATTGCATGTGTGTTTCCTTTGAAAAACATTTCATCGTGATTACTTTGTATCAGCACACAAGGTGTACTGTTTTAACCATGGTGGACCTATTTCTTTTCAAGATGGCCCCATAAAGGCAGCCAGCTAGTGTTCCGAGTTTCATGCGACATGGTAGCTCATCGAGCAATGATGCTTCAGTGCAGGGCCCCATCACACTGGAGGTACTAGTGGTACCACTACCCACAGTGCCACCAATACCACCAACTCCATCAACAGAGAGTGCTCGCTGTCTGAGTGTGTTTCACGGGTTCCAGTGCCAAAGACCACGCAGGTTCTAGGGAGATATGGACCCACACACAACTGAGGATTGGATGGAAGCTATTGTGAGAGTTTTCATTTAGTTAGGGACACTAGTCGACCTTATGGTGATCCTTGACGTGAGTCTCCTGTAATTAGATGCATGCAGATGGTGGAGCCTGATGCTCTAGTTGCATGATGAGGCATCACTACTCTGTATAGACTTTGATAGCCTGTTCTAGGCAGAGTTTGTACCGGCCAACCAACGTGTGGTGCGCATTCAAAAGTTACTTCATCAGCCGCAGGGCATAATGAAAGTAGCTCAGTAATCGGCGAGGTTCACCGACCTCTCGCGCTACTCAACAGATATGGTACGAGACACATTCATCTGAGCCCAGACCTTTAATAAGGGACTTGGGCATGAGATCAGGGCTTCGATGATCTCCCTCAATATCCTGACGTAGGTGGGGTTGTTGGATCGAGCCCCCCTAGTGGAGAGTTTCCTTGCCGAGAAGTCTCCAGTAGAAAGACTCACCACTATTTGACATGCACCGAGTCTTCTGCAGCTGGCAGTAGACATATGACGTAGGGGTCCAAGAGGACCAGACCCACAGGTGAGCAACTGGACGAATCAGGTTCGGTTGTGCATAGCACATGAGACATAGCTAGCAATATGAGGAGTAGGCAGTTCTATGCATGCAGCGGCTATGGTAACATAGCTCGGGTCTCCCCAACCCACCCTGCAGATGAGCACCAGTCAGTAGAGTGACCTTACAGGAAGAGGAAAAGGTTTGACCATGGGGGTCCTCTAGGAGCAGGCGGATGTGGAAGAGGAGCTGGCTAAGCATTTGGTGGTCGACGACGTTTCGAGGCCCTACCACCACCACCACCAGGAGGTCCACCCCGACCGCATGGAACGGGTGGACAGGGGAGAGCTCTACTTCTGGTTGCTGAGCCCTATGACCATAGTGCTTCGGGAGAAGGTGGATAGAATCGGTACTAGCTACGGGCATAAAGAACTTTTTTGTGATGCTTCTACCTTCATTGATTTCATTGTTTTTGGTTGTTTGGTGTCTTTGTACTTTGAGCTGCAGTAATAAAATACACTTTTTGATGTGACATTTTCTTTCCTACCTTTTAGGTGTGGTTGATACAGATATGTTTCGGTAAAAAATTATTGACTTAACCCTCACATTAGAGATTCCTACTAGAGGAGACCTAGTGACCTCACACTGCTACCAACATCGTGACTCGACCCTTCGAGGTGAGAGTAATGGTTGGATCTCTTGGTAGTGGTGTTGCGGCATTACGACATCATCCATGGCATGAAATAGTAATGTTCATGTCAGGATTGACTGTATTAGAAAAAGGACATGGATCATCTAGGGGATGAGACTAGATTTCTCTTTTCAGCATTGGAGAAATCTTAGCAGCTCTTGTAGGACATAAGTAAAGAAGTGTGGAGTGGAGTTATTTGAAATTGGCTAGACACACCCATTGTTCATTGAGAAAACAGTTTATGGTTTACTATAATATCAAAATCCTCAGGTGTGTCTTTTAGAAGAAGGACCTGGACCTGAGACATTGGTGTTGGCAAGAGTTCCTCCAGGACATTGACTTCAAGATAGTCTATACTCCTGGAAATGGAACATTGTAGCAGATTCTCTTAGTAGGAGATCCGACATTCGGCTATTTGGAGAGGTGACAAAGCATCTAGACATGTTGAAGATATCCTTTGTGGATATGGATGGAGCAGCCATTATATAGTCTATCACAGTCACTTCCCCACTTCTTCAGCGAGTCAGGGAGGCACAACATGGGGATGCTGACTACAAGACACAACATGCTCAGATATACTCAGGGCTGGATCCCGAATGGTTTTATAAAGGTGGGGAGCACGTCTATCCTCTCAGGGGACATACCATGGTACTAGTTTCACTTCAGGAGGATGTGTTTCAGGAGATACACACATCCCCTTTAGCGGTACAACCAGGAGTGGTAAATATGTACTAGGACCTTCGATGATATCACCAGTGGCCAGGTATGAAGAAGGCAGTAGTGGAGTTTGTCCTTCAATGCCTCACTTGTCAGCATGAGAAGGTGGAGCATCAGGTACCAGCTGGCTTGGGCCAGTCTTTAAATGTCCCAACGTGGAAGAGGGAAGAGATATCCATGGACTTCGTGGCGGGTCTTCCACATACTTCCAGGGGACATGACTCGATTTGGGTGATCGTTGACTGACTTACCAAGTCGGCCATATTCCTACTGACCAGAGATGGTTTGAGCTACCACAGAGAAGGTGCAGATTATCCAGGAGTGGAAGAAAACTGCACTGAGCAGATATAATTCCTATGCTGATAGGAGAAGGAGACCACTGGAGTTTGAGGATGGTGACCATGTCATCCTACGGGTCTCACCTCAACGTGGTCTACAGAGATTTGGCCAATGTGGCAATTTATCTTCGTGATTCATTGGACCATTCTATGTCCTCAATAGGGTAGGCGAGGTGGCTTACCGCTTGGCCCTTCCCGCTTAGTTGCACTAGGTGTATGACGTCTTCCATGTATCATAGCAGAGAAGTTACATATAGGATCTGTCCCACATCATCGACCACAGGGAGCTAGATATCGATGACAGGGTGACCTTTATAGAGGTTCTAGTAGATATTGAGGTTCAAGAGGAGAAGGTCTTATGTGGAAGGTCGATTCCTCTGGTGCGCATTTGATGGAAACACGGGAACCTCTAAGAGAGCACATGGGAGCGGAAGGCTCATTTGTGTGCTCAGTAACCCCATTTGTTTTCTTAGTGTGTGTTGTAGCTTACGGGGACGTAAATACCTTAGGTGGGGAGAATTTAAAGACCCAAAAATCATGTTGAAATTTTTTTCATAAATACAAGTGAATTTTATGAGTTCACAGTTTTTGACGACACATGATTCTGAGGCCCGATGTGCCTGTAATCAATTTCTGAAGTTTTGTTCTTGTATGTTCAATGAACGTACATGAAAGATTTTATATATTTTGAACCGATGCTCGGAATTGAAATCTGAGAGGACAAATGAACTCGTAGCACCTATAATCACTTAAGGAGACCATTACTGCAGTTGCGTTTCAACGTGAATGGATGTTATTATTTTGGGTTACTATTTAAAATTAACAAATTAAATTAAAATGTCTGGGTAACACATTTTTTTATTGGATGGTGGTTAATGTCTCTAGGTGGAGGTTAGGGGTGGTACCCCCACACCCTAACCTCTCTTGATAGGATATAACTAAATGTGGGGCCCACAGGAACAAAAAACCCTTAAACTCCCTTAAAATTTTGGACTTCCCATTAATGTGCCAACACACCCATGTAAATAATTTTTGAGGCCATTGATGTTCTTGCCAACTACATGTAATTAATTAAGTGAATCAACAAAATTGATTAATTTATAGTGTTTGAATTTTTTTGAATTCATTTTTTCCTACATTAAAAGGAGGGGTGATATTCTCTTATTTTGGTTGGACATATTACCTTGGGAGGTTTTGGAGGATTAGAAAGAAAGTGTTCTTCCCACGAAGAACATGAAGGACATCTTCAACATCTTCCTCTGGTTCAAGGGAGAGGGCGCAACCCACAAAGGATGCCACCCACAAAGGACGCCACCAATAACAACGTTATTTCCTCTGACATTGATGGAATGACGTCTGTCTTCCGTGACGACCGAATTCCGCGATGCCCATCTTCCGCGGCTCGTCGATATGAAACATCAAATACGAGGCAGGGGTTGGATTTTAAGAATTATTATATTCCTAGGTTATTATTTATAAGAAAGAGGATTTTTTCTTTTACGGTATGGGTTAGAGATTATGATGAGGTTTGTTTCTGGTTCAATTATAAGGGAGAATACTATTTGAGCATCTAACGCGGAGGGAACGGTCTAACAATCTTGTCCGGACCCTCCTTCAATTTGTTCATGGTGCATGATTTTATGGGCGACAGTTGAACGGAATGGAAACCCTGATTTTAGGCCGTTATAGTGAAGAGAAGGATCTGAGGAGGCTGTAGGTGCAGACGAGAGGCAAAACGGACTACTGGAACGACTCCGGTGGCCCATGGAAGAGCACGGTGGAGCCCCTCACGTGCCACCGATGGAAGGCTGCCGTGCCACCGGCCACAGAGGTGGAGCGGAACCTACGTGTGGGTTTTTGGAAGCTCGAGTGACACCAGATGGCACTGCCATTACGAGACAAAGGGAGGAACCCCCTGGTCTGTGCGCCACACGTGTACACACTCAGCCAGCTGGCTGAGTCGTGGCTGGCCGCGAGGGATGAGACGTGCTGCACGGGTCGCGCCTAGCCAAGGCTGAAGCTCCTGCCACACGGTCCGAGCCGCCTGCCGCATGGGTCGGGCCCCTGGCCGAGCGGGCCGAACCGCCCTCTCATGGGTCGGGCCACACCCAACTGGGTCGAACCTAGATCCGGGGCGGGTCGAACTAGTTCGGGCCGACCCAGGGCGGGTCGGGCCGGACCCAGACCCCCCTCTTCTAACCATTTTTTATTTTTCACCCATAACATGAGCTACAGACCTCCGATCGATGCACCATCAATTGTATAGGATTCCTTGTATCGAGACGTTAGTATCGTTTATCACCCTCAAGGTTTTTGTGAATTTTGGGTATGTTCGGTTTGGTTCGAACCCAAAACCAACCGGGCCCTCCGTGCAGAAACTCTTATAACTTAAGGACCAGATGTCTGATTGACATGACGTCAACTAAGTTGGATTAATTTTGATGAAACGATCCTTTTTTAATAATCCACACAAGATTCGGATGAAGTTGGAGTATGGCCAGGTTGGATTGAACCCGAAATCCAACCAGCCCCTTGGAGAAGAAATGCCAATAACACTCAGACCAGATGTCTGATTGACGCACCGTCAGTCGCGTTGAGTTTTTTATGATGATATTGAACTAATAGATACATCAACTAAAAAAATACCTGATATTTTATGTAATTACACTTGGTTCAAGGATAGGACACTCCCAGAATTCAGTGTGCTATGTTCGGGAACACAAGGGTTGGATGCGACTGAGATGACAAAATCCTCTCTGGGTTCGACAGCAGTGACTTCTCTTCCAAGATCCTAAGTGAGTTCAATAGTGATTAATACTATACCGGAATCCACTGTGGGATCGTCAATGAAGAATTATATACTAGGATCCTCTGTGGGATCGACAGTAGTGACTTCTGTACCTAGATCCAACGTGGGTACAATATCGATTACTACTATACCGGAATCCAACGTGGGTTTGAAAATGATGACTTCTATACCAGAATCCTCCATGGGTTCTATAGTAGTGTCTTCTGTTCCAGGATCCTATGTGGGTTGGATAACGATGAATACTATAGTAGAATCCTACGTGGGTTCGACATTGACACATTCTGTACCCGGATCCTCTGTGGGTTCAATAGAAGTGACTCTTATACCTAGATTCTATGTGGGTTCGACATCGATTACTATAGAACCTTAATCCTACGTGGGTTTGACAGTTACGACTTTTTTACCAGGATCCTCCACGGGTTCAACAGTAGTTACTTCTGTACCAGGATCCTACGTTGGTTCGACAGTGATGATTACAGTACCGGAATCCTACGTGGTTTCGACAGAGATGACTTCTCTGACAGGATCCAACGTGGGTTCGACAGTTCATATATTGTTCCAGGATCCTATGTGGGTTAAATAGAGGAGATTATTCAGAGACTACATCTAATCATCTCTACCCCTCTTCGTGACGTTTATACTTGTGTAAGCCGAGTCATTTCTTTAAACCATTATCAAAGTGGTGATTAAGTTACTTCCTTCGTGGTATGGTTTGTGCTTGGGATCGAGAGTTGGAGTCAGATTGTGATTGATAAAATAGGTATATGTATGGGAATATACCTAAGTAAGGTCTATTGATACTTTGTGACTGTATCTTTTTTCTGTGGTTTATCCGTTGTGGATTTTGTGAGACCTTGAGAGACTCGGGGTCCCTACTAAGTATTGTTATACTCACCCCTTCACGGGCTATGCCCATACCTCATTGTGCTGGATGCAGACGACAGACAACACTGACCGAGGTGGAGTGTATGAGGACTGGACGATACCCAGAGGTGGACCTCACAATGAGTCGGTACTCAGAGTAGATGGACAGATGTAGAGCACTGAGGAGGATATCTGTACCAACCCTTCAGGTATGATCTGTGGTGGACGATCAAGGAGATCGTAGGAACCTTCCATCTATTTGTCTTTTTAGTTATACCTATTTGTACTTTCCTTGTAATTTACCATTGTGTTTGTATTTATAGCCCTTGTACTTTCCAACACTTCTTATGTATTCAGTTATTACGTAGATTTTTCTTCTTCTTGTTCTCTGGTTTAGTTTTTTGCATTAATAAATGCAATGCCTTCCAAGGTTAGGGATTTATGCCATTGGTGCTAGTCTCTAGCCCATGGCATATGTAAGGTGGGCTTGGGGTAGTGACTACACGGTCCCTAGGGGGCGTGTCGTGACATAAAATTTAGATATTTTTCTGAAATACATTAATTTTTTTAGGAATTGTGCAATACAAAAAATTACAAAATAATCTAAATAAGTTAATTATAGAGTCATTTATGATGTTCTGCTAATGTAAGCCCACTTGTTATAGAATTAAATTATGAAATTACTATTTTTTCCGTAGAATACTTGATATTACTTGTCTTGGGGAGAAATAATAAATTAACGGATTTTATATTAAGAAAACCCCTCTCCCCTCCAGTATAAAAACCACCCTTCACACCTCTCAAGATTGAAGCCTTGCATAAACTCTACTAATACATATTACCTATCCCCTCCCCCACTTCCAAAATCTTCTGGTCTCATCAAATGTCTATTCTTAGGACCCTTATGCACGATCTCAAGAGGATGATTCAAGATGTAATTTCTATCTTTATTTTACTTTAAATTCCATTCACTTTCAACTTCCATTATTATTCTATCCCCCTATCACTATCTAAATTGTATGGTTACTAATTTATCAAAAATATAATAGAATATTATGATAATAATGGGATATTATACCATCCAACCCCCTTCTCCTCTTCCTTTTATTTTATAAAATAAAATGTTGTTCATGATGTGTTAATCTATAGCCTTCAAGAATGACATGTTTCATTTATTTCATTTCAACCTTCAGATATGGTCATGAAACCATTTTAATGGTTGAACTACAATATGTTATGCGTATTAATTTCTATTTAATTTTATGGAACTATCTTATTTAAAAATTACTGAATGATTAATCAAAACAGGTTCTTTGTGGTTGAAAACCCGCCAAAATTAACTTAAATGATCATCATTAAATTCTTATATAATGATTCATCAACATGGTATAAAATATAATTCATTATAATAACATTAAAACACCATTAATATGATTAAAAAAGTGAAATATCAGTTCTTGATGTTTAACTATGTTCTACACGAACTTCAATTCATGAATACGTGTGAAACGATCATGAAACCCCATAAAAACAAACCTTCCCAAACAATGTTTTTAATATATATAACTCATAGAAAAGCACAAAAATATCATAATGTAATAATAATGAAGTTTATTTATGTACAAAATGTTTAGTAATTATTAATTAATGAATTTAATGTGGTTATAAAGGATATTAAAGTGAAGGATGTGTTCTTTAAAAGGTAAGGGGAAAATCTAGAACCCAATTTTCATTCTTTGGGTTCTCCATATTTCACTCAAATTTTTTTATGGTAAATCCCTAAAAATAATTATTTCATCATTATCGTACCGTTTCTCAGATATAAATGTTTTCTATGGATGTTTATTTAAAACAAAATGTCTTCCAAAAGAACTTGTATTTTTAGAACTCACAATTTACCTATCTTTCAAGGATGATGGTTCTTGTATCAAGTATGTCATTCCCTATTTCTTATAGTAACCCAAAGATTTTTAATATGATCTTATGAGATGAAACCCATTCCTCTAAATGTCTCAGTTATGTCCATTATTAATATATGTTCTATGTGGCATGGAAGATAATGATAATGTTAGGATTTGACGGGTACACCCATAGTTATATCGTGCAATATGAATGTTTGAATGTGACAGGTGTGCTCGGAATTATACAGAACTCCAATGCATTGAATAAAGTGACTAATCTCATGAGTAAATGTGAAATTATGTGTGAAAAAGATGCTATCTTTGTTCAATGTTATGTGTGGTTGTAAACCAATAAGACATGATGTTTCATTTTTATGCATTGCCACATTTCAATTCTTATATTTATGCTTTCTCTTATGTTCATGATCCTTTTCCTATTTAATGATTATCAACACCCATGCTATATTTTTCTTATATATCCCTTTATAGGGATTCTAGCTCACCCCTTTTCATGTATATCATCAAGGTACTACATGTACTATGGAGAGATCAAGTTCCAGTAAGAAGCTATAGAAGAAGAAATTTAATAAATGTTTATGCTCGATGTAGTAATTGTTATGTATGGTGCTAGTTTTCCTAAGACACTAATCTGTTGGATCCTCTTGTGTAATACTATTATATTATTTATCTTTAAAATGATTCAATTTTATTGTATGTAATGTGTGGGTTTCTATACTAGATCATGAAAAAATCCTATCAGAGGAGGTTTTCTCTCTTGGATTGTGTTTTTCTGGGATAGAGTAATAGAATACTATAGTAAAGGTTATCGGGACACGATGTCCTGACTATGAGTAAGGTGTCTAGCCAATACACCTCATGGAGGGACACAAGTTACAAATTTAAGTTGAGGTTTGTCTAAATCAACATTCCATGTGGTTAACCTTGTTTTGGGGAAATGAAAAGGGAGTAGGGTTAGTGGTCCCATTGAGCTCGCAGGTTCTGGCAATCCATTTGGAGCCGGGGAAGCTGTCTTAGATACTCTCTATGTCAGTGTCGTGATTGGCGTATGGCCTCCTTCCATATGTCCCACTCACCCACAGACAATACTTTCTTCGTGAATCATTATTTTTCTATTTGTTTTGTATTTGTAGAAATATGATTTATAAGTAGAAATGATTTTCTCTTTGAAAAAAAGAGTTTTGAAATAAATCACATTAGAACTAAAATCTCATGTAATGATTCAAATATGTGGGTTGAATGTTTTGGTTTTGGAAAATGGAAATTTCTGGTTTTGATCCTTAGTTCTCCCATGGGAAACCACAAGCATGAGTATATATGGAAATAGAAATGGTTAATGGCACGACGGGATGAGTGCATAGATGGACATGAGGTGGGTTTCAGTGTGGCCTGAGAGCAGGCATGTTTGAGGTCCAAATGTCACCTTTGGTGTTTGGAATCTCACTAGCATTATTTATTTTAAAAAGTTTTTGTTAAAAGAAAATTTTTTGTTTTAATAACCTGTGATTTTGGGGTGTATCCTTCTGTTTTGGGAAGTGTTGAATGTGAGGTTTTTGGAGCTGAGAATCCTTTTTGACTTATTGGTGTCTTGACTTTGAATTTTTATTTTTATGTTTGTGTACATGTGTGAAGTTAGTGAATTCTTTTGAAAAGATATTCGGGAAGCCCTTGCGGTGGTTCCCAGTGCAACTCTAGTGTTTACTTGTGGTATGTCACTATCATTAGACCAGTTTGATTGGGTCAATGGTTTTCGTTCATGACTAGTGAATACCCCACATAAAGCGTTAACATGGGATTAATGTACGTCAATGAGTAATTCGTTGTTGTCCAACCCTCCAGTTGATTTAAGTGAGGACTCTCTCTTTTTAGTGATAGTGCTATGTTTGTCCCTTATGCTGTTCAATTAAGAGGATCTTCTCATAGTGTGATGGTAGTAATGAGAGAATTTTAAGGGAGATTTAGTCACATTTAGTTGTCTTAGTTTCCGTTTATGATGTTTAACACCATTTCGTGTGAAGGTCCCCCTTGAAATGGTGAATGGAGTTCCAGCACATATGGGTGATGGTGGTTTAAAGTTATCAATTCTGACCAATGTATTAAAAGTCTTGTAGTTATTTCACCATCTGAATGGGTCATGCATGGTGATATCTTGTAGTGTGAGTTCTCTTTCGAGATCAAGGGTGGATTTCATAGGATCCTTCAGGATTCCCTGTTTTCATAGGAGCGTTTCCTCTTGGGGAGTTCTAATTTTTCTATTCTATGTGGAGTGTTTTTCATGCATCTTTCCTTCTTATGATTTATGTTTAAGGAGAATAGTTGATGCATGTTCATCCTCTAATCCTTTCTTTTGGTGTATGTGTTGTGATGGATTTGTTGTATATATTGGTGTGTTGTGTTTGTTGCTGTTGTCTCGGTTGCGGTGTTGTTGCGTGCGACACCAATGTAAGAAGCTCTGTTCAAGAGTCTTTTATCCCTGAGTGTGAGGCAGGAGATACATCAAAAATCAGGGCTCTATCCACAAGCCTCTGAGTGAAGTTGGCGCATGGTTGGGAACAACAAGAGTGAATGGGACCTCGACCATATATATGTCATCAGTGTTGGAGGTGAAGGCAGTTGAAATCAATCATGTAGTTGTTACATACTGAACAACACATATGGGTGTGTTAGGTTTCCCGTGGGTATGAGGGGGCATGGTAAACTCATACCTTAATGTATTGGTGGTTGTTCCCCACAAGATGTAATCTCTTTTACTATTCCTTATGAATAATGTTTTGGAAAATTAGTTTATATTTTGATTAGTGGTCTTCCAAGAATAAGGAGATTCTTGTTTTCATTGGGTCATGTTTTTTATCCCTCGGTATCTGGGCCCATACCACCCTACCCCTTGTGGTGGGGTGTTTGGTCACTAACATGAAATCTTGATGATTTGTATGTTTTGTTAGTTCTAATGGTGGGGATTCCATCCGAGACTCCCCGTGTTGTTTTCCCAATCTCATCTCATGCATTAGTATGTTTATAACTGTGGGTATCCCCTTCATGTTTCCCCACGATGACCTTTTGATTCAATTCCTAAATAAGGATAGGTGGTGAGTGATAAGAGTGTTTCATGGATGTGTTTCCTCTTGATTGTTCATTCCTGTCAAATAGTATGGTTTTCGTTTAATAGTGCTTAAGGTATTACAGCTTGGGATGTTGATTTTAGTGGGTGAGGGGGATCCTTTTCATAAAAATTTAACATGAGGTGTTCAATCTCATTGGGGCGGGCGTCACATATCAACAAGTCATTTTACGAGTTTCTTGAGGTTTTTATTTAAGTCACTTTCTCTAAGCACGATGTGTTTTCCCCTTTTCTCTTGAAACCTTGAAATTTGTGGTTTATGTTTTTCACCAACATAAAAAACATTCCATCACATTTTATCTAATAATATTAATGAAATAAAGTTCACCAAATAGAATTAAACATTTAATAAAAATTATTCATTATTTAGTCACTTAAAACCACCCCTCCGAGTTATAAAGACCACCCATTTTATCCCTAAATTCAAAAACAAATCCATTGAAAAATATTTCTATATATATTCCCCCTTTATTAGTTTCATCAAAGATGTTATAATTTACTATGAAATCCCTATCTAGATTTAAAAATCATCCTCCAAGTAATGGAACTCTCTTCATTCCTTTTAACACAAGAAACAACATTTTATTAAGTGTTTGTAATCTCAAATTGTTACGTTTTGGGGCCATTATAAATATCCATTTTTAATAAAATTTATTTTCATTTAATTAGATGTCATTTTCCCAACTAATTAAAACCATTACCTAAACCATTATGATTGTATAATATAGAATGATATCCTCCCCACCTCTTAATAATTCCAGAAAATTATTTATGTAATGCATTTTCTAATTACTATAAAATGGATATTCTTTTCCACATTTATATTACATAAATTATTATTTCAAATTGATAAGAGTCCCCTTTAATTCTTTTAATTCCCTATAATAATTAATTATGTACCCCAATTATACTACCTAAATTATCATTTAATGTTTTTAGGATAAACCAATATATTATGTATATAATCACCATATATAATAAATGGTATTCAAATATACATATCTGACTATATTTATTTCATAAATTCCATATATATAGTCCAAACACCTTGTTTGTAGTCTTAAAATTTTTCAAATGCATTATTATGTTATATGACCAATGTAGAAAACTTATGCATGAAAATAATATATTTATGAGTGGGTGTGTAATGATATCAGTCCAATGAAATGGGTAATGTTTTATCCTCATGATATCCTTGGTATGGTGCATGTCAGGTTATCCTATGAAACATTTATTATGAAATCACATTAAATATACTTGACATATTATTGTGTTTTAGTTATTAATGTTACTGAATCACTTAGATGATAACATTATGCCTTTGTGTTATACCATACAACTTTGTTTATGATTTTGATTCTCATCACATAAGTTATATTTTCATTCATTTTGACTCACAAGAATTTATTAAACTTATTCAATTATTTTTTTTATTCCCTTAATAGTCTTTATAGCTCAACCATTTCTTATGTATGTTCCCCTATTATCCTGATTTGTTTTAAAAGAAAATTGAAATATTAGAACTATGTTAAAGATGTTTTCAATAATGTCTTTTGATACATGTATCATATTGATATTCTATGTTCCGAATTTCCCAAGAAAATTTGATTCTCAATATTGTAGTCTATAATATTTATTTATTTTTAATAATTGATTAATTAACATGTAATATTGTTATATGTGTGTTATATAAATAATTCAATTTATATGGGATCCTATTTAATTCCATTGTTTTTTACATAATTTTAACTGAACCCTTTAGTTTTACTTGTAATTTTGTTTCTTGATTCCCATATTTTCCACATATCAAACATATTGTAATACTATATATACATTCCACTATGTGTCTTTCCCACACATTTTATATGACTGATAATGATTTATTTTTCTGTTTTCTTAATCAATTGGTCAATAATGGGACATTATATATATCTTTATTAGTGACATTGGAATCTCAAATATAACTATTATGATGATAATAATATTTTTTGATTTTTTATAATAATCAAATGGATTTATACTCAAAATATTATACCACTATGTTTCACATTAGGATAATATATGAACATTTCATAGGATAAATTGTTAACTTGTTGGAATAGATATCAAACCATTAATAAAAGAAAATTTGTTTAAAATGAGTAGTGAACAATTTGAATCATAAGAGATTTAAGATAAGCGATCTTATGAAAAAATAAAACTCAAAATGGAATACCCTTTTATTACTTCACAGTAGAATTTATTTCAACCTAAATCACTCTCAGTTCAATTGAGATTCAATTAGGTTGTGCTTTCTCATCCTTCATAACCTATTTCTTTAACATACCAAATCCTTCAAATAATCCAGAAAATTTAATTGTATTTACTATTTAATATCTCATAATAGTGTCCAAAATGGTCTATAGATATGCCACTTTGACTTGAATCGGGAAATGATTGTATTAATTTACAATAAACCCCATTAAGGATTATAATTCTTAAGTTAATATATGACCAATACTATATCCATATGTAGTATCAATGCTTGTATATTATTTCCTTAAAAATATCTATACTACTCTAATTTTACTTTGTTATCTTAAACAATATCATATCATATAGAGATTTATATAGTGTTTTTACCAATGTTCACTTATCTTATTTACCAATGATACCAAACTAAGTCAATTAATTATAATATAAACATTTGGAAGAAAATAAATATTCATATTTTAATCATATATTTCATTTAAATCATTAAAATAAAATAACTATTAAAAATTATACAGATATTAAAATTATCATATAGTTTTTTTTCTAGTGTATTAGAGGATCAGTTACATTGAGAAACATATTTTAAAAAGATTTTGATATTTTTCTGAATATATCTATTTTTGACCCACCATATACACAATTTATATGTTATAATTATCTTCATGACATGATGAAGGAAGTCTTATTGAAGGGGTGAGACCCAATTCACATTAATAAAAACATATAAAAATATGAATATGGGTTAGATCATAAGAATTTCAAAAAATTTGAGTCGGGATATATTCCATATTAAAATGAACATGGAGAAATAATATTTAATAACAAATCTTAAAGGATATATTTATTTTTATAAATGGAATAAACATGTATAATGACCTATGTTTGGGAGAAAAGTATGGAATGAAAAACATATATCATAAACCAATGATATCCTAAGATCTTATAATCCTAAATATGATGAATCAACATAATCAATGACACTATAACAATATGTAAATGGACACTTCAATCCTATCATCGTGGAAAGATCCCCATGGTGGATTAAGTTCATTTCTCATTCCCAAAAACATTGTATAAGATTCCCATTATGGAAATTATTTATTCCCCATTCGCTTACTATCACAATAGTTGTAAAGATATAACCAATTACTTGTAGGGATACAAGAAATTTGGAGAACCGATCACATAAAATAGTGCAGTTAGGCTAAACAATCCTTTCACCAGACATTTTGATCATGAGATGATAAAATTATCAGTTTTATTGGATGGATATATAATTTTATACCCAATAATAACATAATTCAAATAATAACTTTTAAATGCATACCTGTTTTATATGAAGAAAATAGGCCATATATAAGCCATATATATACTAAAATACATGAAAAAGTAGTGGGTTTAACTATTATATTTCAATCAATAACATATATCCATATCATATGGGTTTTAAAAGGAATAATGAATTAATTATTTTAGTAGTTCATATATTAATATATAATCATAGATTTTGATCATTAAATTATAATGAATGAAAATTTATGATCATGATCAAGGAAATGTGTGAAGAAAAATGAACCCCATAACTCCCTTTTATTTTACTATAAATATATATGATTTTAAATATTAATATGTTAAATATCTAGATTCTCACCCAATGTCAAATAAGAATAAAAAATATAACATTACACAAACAATACTATGAATTAATTTAATTGGTGGTTAATTAATGATTTAATGAAATCATGATATATATATTAAAATAAAAAAATTCTTTTTTGATATGAATGTATTGACAAAATCTGATTACCATAGCTAAAGAACAAATAAAATCAATTTATGAAAAAATAATTACTTTCATAAAATTTATCATTTAGATCCTTTATGTATTTTATTATATAGTGGTGATATAATAATTTAAATTGATTTAATTGATAATATATAAAATACAATAAGTTAACATCAATCAAACAAATTTTACTAGGAATGTAGTAAATATACTCTTAAAAGATACTTCAGTCTTTAAAAAAATTTAGTGTTGTTTATGAATATAATAAAATTAATTTCTTCCACTTTTATAATTTGAATCATATAATTTTAATTAAAGGCATTTCACCAAATTTTCAAAATTTAGATAGGTAATGAATATCATTCGTAACAATTAAATTATGTTTTTAAGATAAATAATAGTTACCAGGGTAATAAAATTTAATTTTTAGGGAATTATTGTTTGATAAATATTATTAATAACCTCAAATATATCTATTTTTAAATTAAATAACCTTATATGATGATTTAAAATTTACATAAATAAATTAACACTCGTATACATGGAAATTAATGTTAAATATGTTTAAATATAAATAATGATTAATAAAACATTTTTTTTTCAAAATTGGATTCTCAACATGTTATATGTTTAAAATTAAATTTTATTTTGTGATATATATAAATAGAATTTAATTTAATGGTTTCAAAATAAAAAATAAAAATTAAAAATATATTATTTTTTTGTTTCCATATTTGGTGAAAAAATATTTACCACTATTAAATATTATTAAATATTATTAATTGTTAAATTGGGTAATAAAATGTGTATAGAATTTTAATAAATCAATTTGAAAACAATTGCAATAGAATTCCATTATTTGATTGAAATATCAAAACTACAAATCTGACCAACATTTTACCACTGAACTAACAAAATAGTTGTGAGATTTATATAGCTATGATAACCTTAATAGCTTGTATATGGGTTCTTATTCATTACATTGGTATCATATATAATCAATAACATCCTAAATGATCAAATATTTTATTAATCATGATAAACTAGATACATACATTATATATTAATCACACTAGAATGCAAAAATTAAAATGTAATTTTATTCAAGAATAAAATTATTCCCTCTTGAATATAACTTCATATCAAATATAGTCCACATAATAGATTATGGAGAAATGAACTAAAATAAGGAAGAGCTCAAATGAACAATATTTATTAATAATAGAGGAATATATCATTATTCAATGACCATAATCCCCATGGAATAATAAATAGTTGAACACACCATTCATTTAAGTAATTTGATAACAAATAATCAATATAAAATAGAAAGAAACTAAAAATACATATCATTTGACCCAGAAAATGTTAATGAAAATCATCTAGATATAATATCATTGTGAATATGTCATGGATAATTACAAAAAATTCTGAGTGATGGAAAATCTTAATTTTTGGATATCTTGTCTTAAGAACATGATAAATCTACCATCATGAATAATAACATTATAGTTTAAACTATAGGTAAAAAATGTTTAAAGATACCTAACATTGAATTATAAATAATGTTCCTTATCATAATATATCTTCATCGGGTAAATAATACCAATTTAAAAGAAGTTCTATAATAAATCAAAAAATAGTTAATTCAGAAATCCTTTTTTATAAATAAGATACATGTTATGAAATAATAATATACATGATTAATAATATTGATTTTTTTGGAAAATTAAACATCTCATGATCACACTAAAGTGAAAATTTAAAACAGCAGATAGTGAATACAAAATATATAATGAATTGATAGTAAATACTATCATAGGTCAAAAAAACATAAATATGAAGAGGAAGAAAATATGACATCATCATATAAAATTTGGAATATAAATAAATATTTTTTCTCATGGATGTGTTTAAATACAATAAAAATTTATTGACAAACATTCTTAAGGGAAATATGATTTTTATTTTGAAAAAAAATTTAAAATACAATTTGAAAAAATATTTACTTGAAAATTATAATAGAAACATTCTGTTGATTGATCCTAAATAATTAAAATTAAACATCAAATATATGATGGTCATTAAAATGGAAAAGTACATACATTATATACAATTTAAAAAAAACATTCTGTTGTCAAAAAAATGTATGAAAATGTCCTACTTAAAAAACAACAAGTTGATTCCAATCATATTTTCAGTAAAAAAAGAAATATGTATATTTTGAAAATGTTATGTTATACATTTCAAAACAATTTTAAATATTAAAAATTGTGGACTATTTATTTAATAAATAAATTTTAATAGTTTAAAAAATAATTGGAATATATTTTCATATAAAATATGGTTTTGTAAGAAATCATATTTCAAACCAATGAAGGAAATAATGTAAATTTATCCAAAAAACAATTTACCAACGATTTTAATTACCAATGGGTATATGAAATCCAAAAAATAGTAAAAAAATACAATAATTACCAGAGGAGAAGAAAATTAATATTTTTTTATATTCAACTTTCATAAAATTTCATTTAACATAAATTCAAGAATATACAATCATGATTTGAATTCAATTTTGAAATACACATATACAATGATCATAACATTGATTAGTGAATTATTAATTGAATTAATTATGTTTATCAATGATAAATAAATATAATTAATGATTAAATAAAACATAATAACACCTCAATTCATTATAAGTATAATATTATAAAAAAATGGTGGAGTAATATATCCCAAAGAAAATAGTATGAGTTAGGAAATTATTTACAACTTGGAAGCATTTACTTCAATTTAGTAGATGAAATAACTAAAATTTAAACATAAAATATAATTAATTATCAATTATTCATGATATTACCAATCAATAGGGTAATATATACACCATATAAATGAAAATATGTGAATCAAAGAAAAATATTCCCAAATGCAATGTAATTGAGAAAAATCACATAACATGCATTTCCCTTTGGATAATATTAATTTATTTTTCATTATAGAGGATTAAAACATGTAATTTAATTAAAAAAATATTAATGTTTATAATATCATATATGTTCCATGAATAATAACTCATTACCCATTCATTAATAATCATTCATTATTTTCATTATATTGGGTGTTAAGTGAGTTGTTTTCTCTTGCGTGTTTTGTCATGAAGGATCCAATTCGTGCACATTTAATATAGCTTATTCATCTACAAAATAATAATATGGATATATTTATGATATTTTTATATCAATTTTAATTTTTAAAAAAAATCATGAAATATGGTCCTGAAAAATGAAGAATGTTACAATCAATGAGATAGTAGCCCATGCATATGCATTAGTGATGCTTCCATTATCAAATGATCATTATGGATAGTATGTATGTAATATATTATCATTTTAAAGTGAAAATAATTTAATATATAACCTATTATATACATAAAATTGTCATCCATGTGGTTTTTTGATGAAAAGAGGGTTACATCACTTCATATAGATGACATTCCACACATACACGAATGATGTTATCTTATATAAGTGAGATAAAAGTTATGTATAAAATTGAATTAGTATTATCATTATAGAATTATAAATATATATTTAATTTAATATTTCTTCCATTTATTTAACAAATAATTATTAAAAATATCTTTATCAACTTCTATGTGAATTTTTGTATAAATAAGAATCACTCTACTTCGTAAGGTGAAAGTACACCTTACACACGAGCGACATTAGCATGTCTAATAAGGAATGGATTGTAAAATGTTAAATATTATATAGTTAATATATAGGTATAAATATGTTAGAAATATATTATATCTATATTATATACATCTTTATATAGTATATTGATATGTTTAAATGAATAGAAGAATGATATCATTTCGCTATGTGTTAGTCATCCGTACACAAAAATAATTATTTTTTTACACATTTGATAGTAGTGGATTAAGATTTTGGTCATGAAATAAATATAAAATCATCCTAATATATGGAATATAATAATTTATTTATATTATATTGAATTTTTAACTATTTATATTGGTTGATATCGAAATAAAATAATGATGTTTGTTGAGAAACATTATCCTTTGTTTGGGTATCGACATTAGGTTTCCACTAATGCCTTCAATGGTTGGTTTTTCATAGAAACTGTTAAATAAATGATTTTTTTAGGTATGTTTTGAATTTATTTGTGCTAGTTACGGATTAAGAAAATGTGTTTTATGTTTTGAAGAAGATAAGAGAGGGGTTTCCCTTTTATAAGTGGGGGAGAGGACATGTTTGGGTTTCTTATAGAAAATGAGTGATACAATAATTATATATGTCACAAGGGTCAAAAAAGATACATTATAAAATATTTAAGGATTCATGGCCAGAATATTTCTATAAAATAGTTTTCATAAAATTATATAGTTCATTTATACAGTTATATTTTTAGATTAAACAATGATAAACACAATTTTATCTTAACTATGGTAATTACTTTTTAATGAATTCACTATTAATTTTTCTGACAAATTAAGTTTTCACATTATACATTACATATCATGATGATTCCAAATATGGAATCATTTTTTTAAATTTCATTCCAAATATATGGAAAACTATACTTTAAAATTAATCACATAAACATTGAATGAATTTTTTTGTATAAAAATATTCAAATGTTTATATAGGTTTTATATAAAAATTAAATATAAAAATGATTCCAAAAAATAAAATTTGATCAAGTTATATAATATTTTAATTATTTTACATTAAAAACAATTTATTGTATAATTTATCAATAAAGATAATTTAAAATAAAACACATTTCGCAATTAAAATTCTTTATTTTCTAATATTCAACAAAAAAATGAAATATATGATAAAATTCCAAAAAATTCACCGAAATATATTTTTGGAATTCAAAATTCCAAAATATTTTTTATATTATCAAATAGTTTTTTTAAATGTTTAATTAATTTTTTTAATTATGTGCATGAAGGGAAATTATTTCTTCTTTTAGACAAATAATACAGTTTTCCAAAAATCTATTCTTATTCTTCTAAATATTCTTTATTTTGTTACTAATCAATATATAAAAATAATTTATTATAATATATTTAGTAATATATATCCATAAAACATTAATGTATATTTATCAATATTACATTAAATATAATTATTTTAATTATATTTTCAATTTTTTGAAACGTAGTGTTTGGTATAATACACGCTACAAATATTGTTCTATTTAATTTAAGATAAACATTGTGATGCTTGTAATGAAAGATAAAAATTTTGTTTTCATAATTCAATACATTAGAGTTATTAAATTTATTAAAAAATTAATATATTTTAAATTATCATCTTTTATATTCACATATACACATGGTGTCATGTGTTGTATATACTATCAAATTTTTCATTCAAAATTTATAATATCTAGGTGTAATATTATACCCATATTAAATAAATTGGATCTTTTAATTTAAACATGATCTTATGTTTCTAGGGATTTCTATTTCGGAATTACACTATTGAAACACCCATATCCTAAAAGGTGTAATAAAAATCATTGTTAATAAAAGATAAAAACAGAGTTTAATGGCCATATTGATCACAACATAACATAGATTACATATATTAGAACATTAGTATTAGTAAATATGTGATCATAGTGGAAAAGTGTATTTAATTATAGATAATAAAATATGTAATTTATTATATGAAATAGAATGACCAATGGAATGTTAAGAGGCCCAAAACTATAAATCTATGATGATTTATAAGACCATAATATAAATCCAATAATAATATAATGAGACTTTTTTATTTAATAGTTCTTTTCATAATATTGGCGAATTATTTTACTATCTATGAATACATGGAATTATAATTAAATTATATGTTCATATTTCATAAGAATAATTTCAACCCATTTTTATGATTCGGTAAATATATAATGTATCCCTTACTCCAAGATATCAAAATAAAAAAATGATTTTTCCCAAATGTACTAATATTCAATTTCATTTGATCATACGATCTATAAAAGAGGGAAATATATTTCCATTTGTCTATAAATATTTTCCAAAACAAACATAGTTAAAACATGTTATCCTATATAATAAATCATTCTGTAATCCTCAATATAACACCTCTTATAACTCCCTGAAATTGTTCCTCCATATTTAGTGTATAAAAATGTTTTTTATTTTTTTTAAAAAAAAATCAAATACACAACACTTTATACTCATAAAGAACCATTTACAGGTATAGGATTTGAAAAATTAGACTATATCTTACAATTTATTATATTTGGAATAAAACAAAACAATATGCCCAATAGAACTAAATGTGCAAACTCCAAAACTGATGAAATTTGAATTAGAACATCTAAGATACATGTGAAAATAATTTTAAATGAAGGATGAGCATTAAATTCCCATGTAAAGGGTTTAAAAATAATTGATTTTTTTTACAAAAAACATACATTCAAAATAACTTTTGAGAATTTATTTTGAATTTTTTTGGAAATTACATGAAAATATTATTGAAAACACTTAGGCATTTTATATACTATAATACATAAAATTACATATGTTCAAAATTTATTTAAAAAAATAATCCCATGATTTTTTTTCCAAACTATCTATATGATTTTGAAAACAAATCCCTGAGGAAAAATGATAAATTTATTGCTTTCTCAGTCCTACTCACAATCTGATGGATAAATTCAGACCCCAAATCTGTGATCTCATTACATTGTTGATGTGTTTTATTTTATTATAACTTTATAATCGTTATTTAAATATACAAGCATTTTTTACAGCATTTTATAATTTAAAAATATTTAAAACATAATTAAATTCATTTACTAGTATATAAATTTTTATATAATTTAAATTTAATTTTTGAGAAATTTAATCCTCATACCCTTCAAATAATAATTAAATACACAAAATGTTAATATATTTAAAATCCATGATGCCATTAATCACATTAATACACTATGAAAAATAAATTTCTTTAAAGGAATTAATATTTCATTCTATATGTACATAAATTAATATAAACGCATGAAATGTCAAAAATTTAGATAGTTACAATTTCATATATTTTAAATGACATTCATGAATATATAAATTATTTGGTCACATTAATGAATGTTTTCTGTTATTTAAAACTATAAATAATAAACATAAATTTATATCATAAATTAAAACCAATTATTTTTAGGTTAACAATAATAATTAAAGTTTTTATATAGGATCATTATATTTTTTTCCAAAAATGATTATCTAATATCATTAAATGTAATTATATATTATCAATTCAAAAAAATTAATTTCCATTGAAATCAAACATATATAAATAAATTTGAAATATCATTTTGAAATCAGTCAAAAAAAAGATTTTTAAAACAGATAAATTCCATTATTATAAATAGGGAAATGATGTTATTGGAATTATAGATTACAATAATTTTAATTTGATATATATAGAATAAAAATTTGAATTGAACTCCCTTATAGTGACACTTTTCAATAAATATATTTTTGGATATATAAACTTTTCCCCTGAAAATATTAAAATAATGACATAAAATTAAATTAAAACCTTATATTTTTGTTTTATACTCCACCACCATGGTAGAAAACCATTTTTACCTTTAACATTCATACCCAAAAAAGAAAATACAGAAGGTAATAGTGTAGAACATTTATATTTTATGAGATAGATTATTTTTAATTTCATGGATGTATTGTGTTATAAACTAAACCAATATTAACTTGTTCTATACACAACATAATATTATCTTTTAGTATATGAAACACTATTCTTGTCTTGAATTACACGTTAAAGAAACCATTCTCGATAGCCTACGTTGTATGCAAAATCAAGTTTCACTAAAGAGTTATATATTATTAAAATACTATTATTTAATGGGATATAAACTAGTCGTTATGAATAGTATTAACCAAAATTTTGAAATTTACATAACATTAAAATTCCTCTTATATATTTTAATAAACATGCTATAAGAAAATAACATTTTTTTCTGATAAAAAAGTAATTTTTTAAAAAAATGTAGTTTTACCGTCTTTGGATGACACATCCATTTTAAATCTATTTTTGGACAATTTTATAGGCTATATTTGAAGAAATAAACATTTTTACGTGTAATTAGGACATAAATATTAACTTTTGGTCAATGTTTCGATATTATCTAATGAAATTAAAATTTTAATAAATAGTGGAAAATACATTATTTTAATTCTGAACTGCCTTTTCATCTAATTTGTTAATATAGTCAGATAATCTTTTTAATTGGTTTTAAAGTTTAATTGAATTATATGTTTTAATTTAATCTAATTATGTTTATTGTAAATAATTTCCCATTGAAATTTCACATAAAAACATGTAAATATTTTTATAGTTATTACTTTCTAAAAACCCACTTTTCGGATTTGATAATTAGAATTAATTTTAAATTAATCACAACAACTTATGAGTTTTAAATTCGTAAAAATGTATTCCATATTTTTAATAAGATGGTTAAAATTGCGTAAATAGGTATCTTTTATTATTTTACTTTATGTATAGTAGCTTTAGTAATAATTCTATTTACCATGGTTAAAAGATGAATCTGGTAAATAAAGGTAAATATTTTATTATAATAATATTAAACTACCCTAATATATATACTAATCTAATTGGGTGTGATTTTTCATACCATGGGAAACCTTGTGTTTATTTTGGTACCACATGGATTCACATGGATGTGAAAATGTCATTTTATAAGAAGTTATTTAAAGTAATGATAATTATAACATAAGCATAAATATTTGACTAAATCAATTTTAAAATGAGGTTATATTACTGATATCTATTTATAAAAAAATTAATTATAAATATGAAATTATTTCTTATAAAATTATTTTTTATTTATAATTTTTATACATTAAATTAATAAATATAATTTTGATATAATGATTATGTAGTGATTGCTTAATTAATAATGGATTCCAATAAATGATATTATAAATATTAAAATAAATGTTAATTTAATATTTTATGCCATCCACTAATTTAATAGTATATTTTTACATATTTTAATTTATTTTTTCTTTTTTGTTCATAGGAATCATTTGGTGTTAAATTTTAAAATTTCAGATATGAATAATTTCCAAAATTGACATAATCTATTACATAAAAAATAAAATAGTTTATTTAATAATATTAAATTCATAAAAACAAATATCCATCCAAATGGTTAATATAAGTCCCAATATGACCTAAATAACTTTTTTTGAGTCTTTGAGAATGATATGGTCATTACAATATCCCACAGTGTGTAAATAAATTGATATTGTGGTAAGAATAAAAAGGGTAAAATAAGGGATTAACCTAAAAAGATATGGAGAAAATATATTAAACCCATGTCAAAAAATTATTGGATTAGGGTTATTAAAACCAAAGTCATCGTATCATAGATGTAAATTGATTTGGTTCATTTTTATAAGAAATAAAATTTATAATAAATTAATATTTTGAGAGTTTCCTAAATTGCCCCTCACATATATTAAAAAAGAGACCCTCCTCCCTCTCATCTTCACTCCATTTGAGCCTTCATTCTCAAGATAACCCATTCAAATTTCTCATCTAAAACTTCCCTTTATACATTATAGTGGTTTTGGTCTTCTCAAAAGACCATCTCTAGTTCCCAAATTAGAAATTTTAAGGAGGTACGTCGAGGAAGAGGTACTCTATTCTACTGATTTTTCCAAATTTATATGTTCTTCTACTTAATATTCAGTAGTTGTTTCACTAAAAATTAATAACATCAGTATAACTAATACATATATATATATATATGTTATTATAAATATGAAACAAAATTATTTCACCTTCTATCCATTATATGAAAAATGAAACCAACATTTATGCGTATGTATGACTTACAGTCTTCACAGTATGGTGAAATCTGTTTTTCACCACCACCTTACATGGATGGGTATATTAGTGGACGTAAAAAAACAATAGAGGATTATTATATCATTATTATAATTCAGATATATCATAATCCATCCACTTAAATACCATTCAACAATTATGGGAACAATATCATCACTCGGGCGTACGTACGACTTACCGTCCCCACGATGTGATGAAATTCATTATCCATGTTAACCATTAAATATTTATTATAATGTATATATAATAAATAATCATGAAATATATTAAATAATAATTTTACAAGATTTATTTATATATATATGTCATTTACATACATCAATTCTATTCAATAAGGAAACTAAAACAACATTCATTCGTATGTACGACCTACACTCATCATGAATGGTTCATTCCATTTATCTATATATATATATATTATATAATGAATATCTTTGATATATAAATAATGTTTTTCATTTGTGAAGTATGTGAATCATGATCTTTTAAATAATAAAAATAATAACATGTCCAAAAAAGTATGATAAATAAAACGATTATTACCCAAAATGCTGCTTTAACATTGAATTGATTATTGAATGGGTAATATAAAGACATAAGTAAATCATATATGATACTGAAAATATTATTATGGTTCTCTTACAAGTTAATAATGTTTTTAGACCCACTAAACTATAGTTATGTACACATACACAAGAAATCAGACCTAAGGTAATGGATAACATTGCAATATCATTTTTATCTAAGAGTGTTTAAATTGTTAGTATTTATTTGGGTATATTTATCATCCATGTACCTTTTCTATAAAAAAAATTTCATTATTTTTTTAATATTATTTTATGTATGTTTAAATTCATTTTTACCCATTTCTTCTTTTACTACATGGAATGGATGGAACCTTTTTTTTCTTTACCATAAGAGTTACTTTTTTACATTTCGGAAAAAATACGAGGAGAATGTTTTTTAATGTATACGTCTTGAAAGTAATTTATATGGTTTCATGAAACCTTAATACCATGAAGCTTCCTATACATTATTTCATTATTATTTTCAACTAAATTATTTTCATTTAAAATTTCACAGCATTTGGTGAAAAGAAAACATTTTTTAAAAAGAAAGGATATTTTCCTCAAAAATTACGTTGTTGTGTTTAATCAAAGTTATTATTCATATAAGATGACATAGTGTTATTTTTCTATCCCTATTATTAATTTTTTTTTCTAGTATGGAATTATTTTTATGAAATCCATATATTTTATATGGATAATGATGGAATGATGTTTACGAAACTCATTTTATTTCATGGGTTATGCTCTGGTGATTGTTTTTATGTTTTTTTGGAACACATATGAATTGTTTATTATGAGATTAGTACAGCCTATATATCCATAAAATAAATTGGGAAAATATTAATATCTCATGAGATAGACATGACTGGAATGAAATGTAATTTGTTTCAATAATACATGGCTTGAATGACAAGTAAAGACGATTCAAAAATGGAATTTGTCCACTATGATAGTCTTGGAAAAAATCCCTTGGCTATAATAGAAACCACATGATCATTTTAGTTTTACATAATTACAAATTTTAGGACAATTCTATTATATAATGGTTATTGTTTCTTTATGATCCATTCCTTATATACTAGAAACATTTATTTCATGACTCGTGATTTTTGAGTTTAATCATTATGTTCATGTTTTTACATTAAAATGTTAATGGTTTATTTTATGTTGTCCATGTTTCATGCCTTTTTATGTTTTCTTTTATACATGATATAATAAATGTTTTTAGGAATGAAATGAAAAGGTGATGATATATAAGTGATTTAGAATATCTTTCACCAAATTAGAATATTGTGCTCCGACTTTCTAGAGGCAATAATGTAATACGATCATTGGGAGTATATTTTGTGTAATGTATTGAGTATGCTACAAAATAAATTAAGTTTTCATGTACATAATGCTTGGGTCTCTATAGTTGTTATGAGAGTGAAGGTTTTTTTAAACATTAGAAACAAGGATGCGAAAACATTAGTGATATCTATAAAGATATTTCCAAGGTATGGTCGGGGATGTATCTGAGGTTAGGAATAACTATTGGTTATAGTTTTAGAATCATTATAATGATAATTAATAAGCTAGGATATAACATATGATGCTAGATTTTGAAAGTAATACCCCTTTTATTATGTTTTTTTCCCTGTATGATTTTTTCCTCTCACACTATTCATTTTGGGTTTTAGACAATGATTGGAACCCAAAGGAATAAAGTAAATGCTGGATGCAATGGTAGATAAAATGATTGTTTTACTGAACTACCAAATTTTATGGGTTCTTGAATAAAGAATCTTGTATCTCAGACTACAAATTCTGCTAGGCTCCCAAATGACCAATGGTGGGAACAATGTTCATTTGAATATTCTATTCAGAAGAATCCACCTTATTTTAGTGGAATGACTAATCTACAAGTTTTAGAAAAATGGATTTGTACCATTGAAAATATACTTTTCATTCTCCATTGTTATGAATGTGAAAGGGTTATATTTGGAATTTTTTTTAGGATGGTAAAGCAGGTCTATAATTGAATGTTATCAATAATACATGGAAACAAGATAAAATTGACTCCATTGATTATAATGATTTAAATATCTTATTTTTTTGTAACATACTCTAATTATTATTAAAAAGGGATATGGTAGTTTCTCATCTATCTCATGGTTAGGATATGAAACGAAGGATAGAATTCACAGGAAACTACAAAAATTATGGAGAAAAGAGTATTATATTTTCTTTATTCTCAAAGTGTGGAAGGAAATATATTGGAAATTTCCATAAGGGGGCAGATAAATGTTTTATGTGTTTCAAAGAAGTTTGTCAAGCATTTTAATAAATAAATGATGGGAATTAATGGAATTCTCTAAATAGTTCATCTCCAACAAATTAGGGTCACATGTGAAATTAAATGTGTCATTATTCTAACTAATACCCTAATCAATGGGTTGTAGATGATTATCGATGCCAACAATCTTTTGAGGCCGAAGATGAAGGAAGATGACATGGAATAATTATTGGTGATGTTGAGTGTGCAAACAAAGTGGTTGAATGATTATGTTTTTATGTAATGGGATTCCAAAATAGTGTTGTTGAATCCATTTTATAGATGTATAGAAAATTAGAAAATTTATGTATTGCTACATTCTGGTTTTCTAAAAGTATATGGTACCATTAACCTTAAAAATTAATTGGAATATTTTTATAAATCACATGATATACTCATGATAAAGAGATAAGGATATACCAAAAAAATTTATAGTATTAATGACCTCGCAACTAATATAAAGAAAAATTGATAGATTGTTTGTGTAAATAAAATTTTTGGTGTTTTTATTTAGTGGAAAACATTATTTTGAAAAAATTAATGTTTTTACTATGTTTCTATAAAAATTCATGTTATGTTTAAATTGAATACCTGACTAAGGTATTCACATTTCTTGAACGTGGCAACAAAGAACTACCTTAAGAAATATGAGAGAAAACTTTTATGTCTATTTAGTTCAACTGTTTCAAAAGATTTCTATTTTTAGTTTTGGAAGGATGGTAATCATATCCATTTATGGATAAAATACTTTATTTTATGTTTTTTTAATTAATTTTTAATCTAACTATATGTGGAATTATGCATATATGATAATTTTTCAAACCATTATGTTGAGATATATTGACTGATCTATCATTATGTATCTTGATCTTCTAACACAACAATAATGTAAAATGGAACTTCAATTCATTAAATAAGATATGTAGTAGAAATTGATCAAGGCATGACTGATGAAGATATTGTACTGAAATCTGGTCGGAATTTCTTCTCATGTTATTCATATTTTGGAAAACAATAGTTAAAACCAAAAAGTTTATCCAAGTAACATCTTATTAGATAAATTATATGGTCTTTTTAATCATAAAAAATTCATAAATTTATGATATTTAACTTTCTCCAATCCTTTTTCTATATCAATCACCATCATTACATGATGGTTATATTTCTCTTTCATATCCATGATGTCACATCCCATTGATGTTCTCCTATGGGGAAACCCAATGATCAAATACTTTGTGTAACCATTATGTATCTAAAAATCCATTTTAAAATGAAGTTTTAATATACCTTTTTATGATGTGTGATTCCTTGACGTAAAGGTTAATGTGGTAAACCATTTATAACCCTGATGAATTTTGAGTTCAAAATTTATTTTATGGATGGTTGAATGAAACACCCTGAGATTTTATGAGAATTATTATTTTTAATTCCATTAATGTATTGTGTTATATTCTACACCAATATTATATTGCGCTATATAGAACACCATATTATCTTTCAGTAAATGCAACAATATTCTTGCACTGTGTTATAAGAAAAAGAGACCTTCCTCGATAGCTTGAATTGTATAAAAAATCAAGTTTCACAAAACAAAAATATATAATTGAAAAATTATAATTTAATGGGAAATAAATTTTCCATTATGAATAGTATTAACCACAATTTTAATTTTATGTAACATTAAAATTCATCTTATATATTTTCCAGAACATGATATAAGAACAAAATTGATTTTTATTCAGGTAAAATAAGAAATTTTTCAAAAGATACAGTTTTTCTTCCTTTTAATGGGGCACCCATTTTAAATCTGGTTTTGAAACGTTTCATTGTAAAATTTGACAAAATAAAGTTTTATTTTAGAAGTGAGACAAATAAATTTTCTTTTGTTTCATTTTTAGTATTTTTTGATTAAATTATAATTTTAATGAATAGTGAATATATTACATTTTCATCTATATTATTTATATAGTTATATTAAATGATTAATTATTTTTAAACCATAATTTAAGTATATTTTTTCATTTTATCCAAGTATGGTAATTGGATGTAATTTCCCATTAAAAATTTACATGAAAACATATCAATGTTTTGATATTTTTTATTTCTAAAAAAACCTAATTTTTGGTTTTGACAATGAGAAATAATTATAAATTAATTACTACAAATTATGTGTTTTGATTTTGGAAAAATTTATTCAATATTTGGAATCATGTGGTTCATATTGTTTAATTATGTCCCTGTTTTGCTTTGACATTATGAATAATATCTTCAGTAGTTATTTTACTTATCATGGTTAAAGGGTACATCATTCAAGTAAGGATAAAAATAATATGTTAATAATAATAAATAACCCAATAAAGTGTCCTAATACCATTTGATGAGATATGTTATACCTTTGGCACCCTTGGGTTGATTTTGGGACAACATGTATTCATATTTATCTAAAAGTGACATTTTATAAGAATTAATTTAAAGTAATGATAATTATAACATAAACATATATATTTAACTAAATTGATTTTAATATAGGGTTATATAACTAATATCTATGTATTTAAATATTAATTATAAAGATAAAAATATTTTCTATATCATGATATTTGATTTATAATTTTTATAAATTATATAAATAAATTTAATAATGACACAATGATTACGTGGTGGTTGCATCATTAATAATGTATTCAAATAAAGGATATTATAGATATTAAAATAAATGCAATTTGATTTTTTATTCCATCCAAATATTTTATGGATTATATTTACATAATATTTTTTATTTAATGCCTTTGTATTGAAGGAATCAACTTTTTATAAGTTTTTAAAAATGTCCACTATGAATAGTGTCCATAAATTATATAATTCATAACATAATACATAAAATAGTTTATTAAATGATATTAAATTCATAGAAATATTTTTTTTGGAAAAATGTTTTATTTAAGTCCAAATATGTAAAAAATAACATTTCTTTGGGTATTTGGGAATGATATGGTAATTACATTACCTTACAAAGTGTAAATAACATGATATCACAATATTATTAAAAAGGATAAAATAAGGGTTGTACCAAAACGATAAGGATAAACCAAATTCAAAAAATGTCTAAAAATTATTGGATAATGGTTATTAGAACCAAAATCATCTTATAATATAATTAAATAAATTTTTGTTTCATTATTAATTGAAATTTAATTTATAATAAATTAATATTTTGAGAGTTTCCTAAAATGCCCATCTCCTCCATTATAAAAGGGAACCTGCTCCTTCTCCACTTAACTCCATTGAAAGACATAATTCTTTCCCATCCATACACATTTATCTTCTCAAAATAACTACTTATATTATATAGGTGTTTTTCTTTTAAAATGAAAAACTCTAGTGCCCTAGATGAAATTTAAAGGAGGCACATCGAGAAAGATATAATATCTTTCACCAATTAATTAAAATTTATTTATTATTTTACTTCTTCATCATTAGTAGTGTCATTATAAATTAATAAAATAAGTATCAATAATAATTTAATGACCTGTTTTTATAAATGTTAAACAATACTATTTCACCTTCTATCCATCACATGAGAAACAAAATCACTGCATGTGCGTATGTACGACTTCCATCTCCTCATGATGTTGTAATGTGTTTTTCACCAACAACTAAAATGGATAAGTATAATGCTGAATGTAATAACTATATATGATTATTATAATGTGATAATAATTATGATATATTATACACCATCCACTTTTATTCTATTCAAAAATTATGTGAATGATATCGTCACTCGTGGGTACGTATAACATACCGTCTCCATGATGTGATGAGATTAATTTTCCATGTTAATAATTCAAAAATCATTACAAATTATATATTATAAATAATCATGAAATATATGACATAAAATTGATATATGATTTATTTATATATAACATATTCCTTTTAATTTCTTCCATTCAATTCAATACGGAATATAAAACAACCTTCATGTGTAGGTACGGCCTACCGTCTCGATGAACAGTGTATTCCATTTATCTATCTATTATATTTATTTATTTATTTATTTATATACAGAATATATATGATATATAAATCATTTCATACATTCTCGAAGTTAGTAAATCAAGATATAAGTAATAATGTAAATAATAACTTGTCCAAACATGTATGATAAATAAAACGATTACTGCCCAAAACATTGATTTAATATGGGATTGAAAATTGAATCGATAATATAAAGTCATATGTAAATCATATATAATAACATAAATATTATTATGGTTTTGTTAAAAGATAAAAATTTGTTCAAACCCACTATACCAGAGTTTCAAACACATATAGTATAAATCAGACCTAAGGTAAGGGAGTGTTTATCCATAAGTATTTATTTGGGTATATTTATAATCCATGTCCATGAGTTATAAAAATGTTCTCATGAAATTGATAATATTATCTTATGTAATTTTAAATTAATATTTATCCATTTTTAACATTTACTACCTATATATGGAAGGAATCTTTCATTTTATTACCATATGAGTTACTTTTTGACATTTTCGACAAAAGTAAGAGGGCAATGTTTTTTTACATATATGACATTAATGGAATTTTTACAGTTTCTTGAAAATGTATGTCCTTGAGGATTACTCTACATGATTTCATGATTATTTTTAACTAAATTATTTTCTTTTAATATTTCATGGAATTGTGAGATTTTTTTTAAAAAAAGAGAGGATATATTCCACACAAATCATGTTTAAGTGTTTTATCAAAATTATATTCCATATAAGATGACATAAGTAAATTTTTCTATATATATTATGACTTTAATTTGGATGTATTTATGATGGAATTATTTTTATTAAATCCATTTATTTTATATGGATTGTGATGGAATGATGTTTTAGTTACCCATATAATTTAATGTCTAATGCAATGGTGAATGATTTTATGGTTTTGTGGCACATGTTATAATTGTTTCATTATGGTAATGGTGGGACCTATATCTCCCTCCAATGCATTGGTTAAATATTTATATCTCAAGATATAGGCCTGAATGGAATGGAATTTTATCTATTTCAGTAATAAATGGTTGAAATGACATGTAAACCTGGTTCAGTAAGAGACTTTTTCCACTATGATTGTCTTGGCAGTAATGACTTGGATACTATGGAAATCATATAAGCTTATTAGTTTTCCAAAACTACATTTTTTATTCATAGTATATAATATCATGTTTAATGTTCCTTTATGATTTATGACTTACGTACTTCCATGATTATTTTCATGAGTCAGTATTTTGATGTTTAATCATTATGTTCTTTTTTTTTACGTTCAAATTTTTATGGTTTGTTTTATGTTCTCCATGATTACACATACTAAGAATTTAATCTCACCTTTTTTATGTTTCTTCCCAATATATAATGAATGGTTTTATGTAGGATGAAAGGTGAATACATTTATGGGATATGTTAAAGATCTTTAATCTTGTTATAAGATTAGGTTCCTTGTTTCAAAAGACACTAAACAAATAAGGTCTTTTGGAATATATTTTGTGAAATATATTAATTATTCTGTAATTGAAATTTAATTTCCATGTACATCAAGATTGGGTATCTACAAATAGGAATGTAATAAATGTTACTTTCTCTCCTCATGGATCCTTCCTCGATATATAAAATGTGTAATTTGAATGAATGTATGATTTATATATCATTTTTCATAATAAATATTTTTAAAATAAAACAAATAAATTAGGTAGTTGATTTATATAAAAAAATATTTTGGTTTTTAAAAATAGTTAGGACCATCATAAATCTATATAAACAATAATATAAAGATAAAAATATCAATTATGGGGTGAAGAAACAAGATTTCCAATTATTCTGATAATTGATCAACCAATATATGTTTATTTATGTTTCATTAATGTATATAGATTGATTTTAAAGAACAAAATAGTTTAAAATATATAAATTTTTTCCTTTCTGATAATTCAATCATTGATGATACTAGAAAATCATCCACATAAATATTTATCATCGTGAAAAAAATTGAAATTAAAATATTATCAATATTTTAAAATTACTAATAAATATATCAAAAAGGAATAGAACATAATGAATGAGGAACAAATATCCAAAAACATGATACAACAATATACATATAGATTAAATAACCCTAATCTGATTCAACTAGTTTTAAAAATCATACAATAATGTTAACACACAAAATATCATCATCAGGAAACCACAATTCAAAGATATTTGCAAAACCAATGGACAATTTCCCCCATAATTGGTCGAAACATCCATGTCTATAAGATGCATCCTTTACATTCTTTGTTAGCATCCAATGCTACATAATATGAATGAAAACCATTGAAGATACTCCAATTTGGCACTTGACTCAATCTCTCTCGTCTGTGGTCAGACAACTTTCATCCACTATGATACCTCACCTCCTTCTCTGATTTTGTACCACATTCCTCTCAGTCGACGTGATTTATTTTATCTCCTGTTCTCGAGCCTCACTTAGAAAGAAAATCCCAAATCTCATATTTTTTTTCCTTCATAATCAAATCCTCAAGCCTCCAATGATAGATATCTGAAATATTGAATCCCAACATGATTTCCTTATTCATATTTTAAATTATATTTTTATTCATTTATTTCAACAACAAATTATTTTTTAAATTGTCAATAATAATAATAATATTATTATTATTATTATTTACCATCATTAATATATTATAAATTTGTTTTCATTTTTTAGTTAAATATGAATTTATTTAACAACATTGATTTTCATTAATTTATAATAAAATATAAATTATGTAAATTTTATGGCTCAAATTTTTTTTATTGAAAATTAATTTATATTATTTATAGATTATCTTTTTTATTAACTTTTATTAATATTCATAACTATCAATATTAATTCCAAAAGGCCAAATAATATTATATTTTACACATTTATTGTATTATTAGAATTTTACAATTATTTATTTCTAATAATAACATAATTAATAAATGTAATGTGAATTTAAAATTAATTTTTATAGTTAATTATATGTATTTATAAATTATGAAACAATTATTAGGTGTTAAAATAGAATACCAATAATTAAAATTATTATTTAATTATAATTTTATTCTTCAAAATTTTAACATTTTTATTATAAACTAATGTTCATTTATGTGCATAAATTATAACATTTTGAAAAAAAAATCGGTTTTGACTTTTTTAATAGTATTTTTTGCTGATCCTAAATACTTTTTTGTTTTTTTATTAAATAAATAATTTTAAAACTAAAATTAGTTATTAAATTAATTAATTTAATACAATATTTGTATAAAAAATCCATGATGTAAATTTGTTGAGATTTACCCCCCCCAATGATTTATTCCCTTGCAATTCATTTGTATGACTTGATAAAAATTTTAATTTCCATATACAATATTAGAAAACAAAATATTCTATCCAATATTAATTAACTTGAAGAAAATTATGTCATATAATTCTTATTTTCCTCTAATGTCAAAATTTAATGTTTAATGTTATCCATATCGTCGCTCTGATACAAATTATATCATCAAAAACCCAAACATCCAGATTCATTGCATAAAAATGTTGTGTATTTTTTTATTAAACAAACGATGAAAATATCTATCACTTATATAAAATACATAACCATTTACTTGTATATGTTTTGTAAAATTAGACTACATCATACAATTTATCATATTAGAAATAAAAAAACAAATATCTATTGTGCTTCCATATTCTAACTCTAAAAGTGATGACATATAAATTAGAACAAATATGATACTTATGAACATAATTTTAATTGAGGGTAATGTATTCAATTTCCCAGTAGGGGGCTTTGAATTATTTGAAATTCCTTTTATGAAAAACATTCGTTGAATTTAAATTTTGAAAAATTATATGTAATTACTTTTTGAAATATCTTGAAAATATTGTTGAAAAATAAAACACAATAAAAAATACATTAATAAATTAAATTACTTTCATTTAAAAAAAATTTCTAAAAATAATCCAATCATATTTATGAAAATAATATGCATATTTTTGAAAACAAACACATGCGGCACTTGAATCATTTAAGGTTATATTGGGCCCACCAACTTGCTGAGGGGTGGGTTGAATCCCTAATCCCCTAAAATATTAAGAATATTCTACTTCATAATTTTATATAAAAAAATTAATCTTACATTATATACACATACATTATTCACAGAGATTTAAACTTTAAAAACTCTAACTGCATAATTACATTCATTTACAACTATATATATTTTTATATAATTTCATAAGAGTTTTTCAAGACTCTAAGCCCTATATATTTCAGACGTTATTTAAATAAATTAAACTTTTATTCAATTAACATCCATGAATTCATTACACTTGTAAATATACAGTGAAAAATAATATTAGTTTAAGGAATTAATTGATCACTGTATATGTAGAGAAATTAAAATCCTTTAACAAAATTTCGTAAATATCAGATAATGGTGATCTATTATATTTTGAATTAAATTCATGAATATATAAATGATTTTCACACATAAATGATAGTTTTATTATTATTTAAATCTATAAATAATAAACATAAAATGATATCATAAATTAAAAACATTAATTTTTATGTAAATATTAATAAATAAATCACATAGATAGGTTCATTATTTTCCATCCATATGTAATGATCTCATAACCATGAACATAACGATATAATAACATTACAAAACATAAATTGGATTCCATTGAAATTAATCATATATAAATAGATATGGAATCCCTTTTTCAAATCATCATAATATTAGATCATGAAAATAATTAAATTCACTATGATAATTTTGGAACTGATTTCTTTTTGGAAATAAGAGTTTCCAGTAATTTTAATTTTAATGACCTAAAAAAATGTCAGGAGCCACCTTCACCAAAATGAGGGAAGGGTCAGTAGATTGCCAGGCCCTTCCTTTGTTAAGTTGAAGGAGAGATAATGACCCCCCGAGACCCGCCTTCAATAGGTCCCGGAGTGGCGACTAGCACCAAGGGTATAGAATCACTCACTAAATAGAAGGCATTACCCTTTTTCTGTTTTACAGGATCGAGAGATAAGATGAAGGAACCCAACAACTCAAAAACTAAAAGAAAAGTAAAGCCAAAATTAAACCATTACCACATGCATGTTTCGAAGTAAATGCCACAAAGTACAAAAGGTGACTTAAAAGGTAAGTACCAAAGGACGAAAAATAGCAACTGCAACTGCCCCAAAGGTCTGGGCGAGTATGGTCCTACGTGATCCCCGAAGTCCTCCTGAAAACCTGAAATCAGTTTTATATCTGTAGGGTGAGCATACAAGTACACTCAGAAGGGAAAACCAAAGACTCTCGTGCACAAGTGGGGGAACGTACTAAATTACCGTGAGAAAATGAGTAAGCCAAAAACCTATCAAGGAAAACTAACCACCCAAGCATCACCAAGGCACACTCCCAAATAACACAAGTCATGTAATATATATAATAAGAGAAAATCGATGTTTGGGTACCCCGCGCCACTTTCCCAATGGTTTTTAAGACATCCTATGCATCGAACCAATCCCACAATTCTCACCGCAGTCCCACTGCCACACCCGCCCGCACACACCTGGGCCATAACCGCAAGCAGTACCACTGCCGAATCCCGCCCGCAAACACCTAGGCCCCAACTGTCACATGTAACAACACCTGCAATCACCTAGGACAGAACAACCACCACCACGCCCGAAGACACCTGGGCTAGAAGATCCACTGCCACGCCCGAAGACACCTGGGCCTCATCCCGAAGACACTTACGAAACCATCTGCTGCACACATCTGGAAAATCACCACACTAACCCACTCGAAGGTTCTTGGGCAAATAATGGACCTCAGGCCGTCACAGCCTGCCCAATGATACTTGGGCTATCCAGGAAAGGGCGCAGAAAATTAGCTAATAACCAACCACTAAGAATAGTGTTGAAAAAACACCCTCCCCCATGAAATGGGGGTGTTCATCACTAAGTTCTCATCTTGGGTGAGGCGCGAATAAGAAACAAAAAACTACATGTATATACATAAGTAACAAGTACACACTTAAAGTTAGGTTTTTCTTCAGATAGCCTACAGATCAAAACAACACTCAAGTCCAGGTGCCAACTCTCACCAACAATACCCATTTATCCCATTCTTGTTTTCATTTTCAGTATTTATGTTTAAATAAGATCATGCACCTACCTGGGAAACTAACACCATAAGCATAACCAAGGATAGAATCTAGCCAAACGTCAATTTAATAATTCACACCCGGTTCTCTTGTAATGTTACAAAAACAAGGGGATAAGTGATATCCCTCGAAGTAATATAACCAAAGAAACCCTTGAGACACTACCCCGTGTTCCCCAAAATGGTTTCTCATCAAAAGAGGATCCCACCCCAATTCGTGATATAAACGAGGTAACCACCCGACCATAAAACTCACAACCAACGAATCTGTAACAATAGGGAATCACATTCCCAATTCCACTACCACAGAGAGTATAAAAATAGGGGATCCCATCCTATCCCACATCACCAACAACCGGCACGTGGACGAACAATCAAACCACTACCATCATGCGAAACAGGACCATGTGGGTATTTTCATATTTAAAATATTTTACACGCTCCATGATTTCAATTTCCGTGTGTTTTAACTGGGGGTTATCACAGAAGGGTTGATCCTGGTGCTATCAATTTATTTAGCTGGGTATATGTGATTAACCAATTTACATTTCACAGTAGGAGTTTACAATTCCAAAACAATCCATTTAAAAAACTATGAGGGGTTCATTAGTGCACAGAGAAAGACCACCAACGGCCCTGATTTTCAGTAGGCGTAAGCCCACACAGTTCAAAAGAAGATCATAATATAAAGCAACATTAATGATCACAACCCCCCATTCATTCTTTATAGAATCAGTTCATTATCTTTATTTAGGCCTGTTTTATCAAATTCTACAGAATCAGAAGCACACCCACCCCACATGATACACAAAAGAAAGATAGGTGATGGAGAAATTCCCTACTTGTTGATCGACGATCGACGCTTAGGCCGGGGGAGGAACTTCACAGATAGTGATGTGGTTCGCCTGAAGGAAAATCAGCTCGTCTGGATGAAAGTACTCCTCATCGAGGGTGATTGAGAAAAGAAGAAACCCAGGGAGAACCCTTTAGTTATAGGGGCCATGGATGGTTGAGATAAGAATGTGAACGGTTGAGCGGGGGTCATGGGTTGACCACGCAGTTGGGCAGTTAAACGCGATGATATTAAGGTGTTATTTAATATCCCCCATACATGAGGTTTCTCAAGATTTTTAGGAATTAATTATGGTATTTAAGTGGTTTTAAAAGATCTAAAAGAATTAATTGATGTAAAAACATACGTTGCGGAAGTGGAAAAGTCAGGTACTGGAAAAAAAGAATGAAAGGCTAGGCGAGGGGATGTGATGCCACAGTCACGGTTTCACCCTCACGGTGTCACCCTCACGGTGTCACCCTCACAGTGGCACCGTCATGGTGTCACTGTCAAGGTGTCACCCTCACGGTGTCACCCTCAAGGTGCCACCCTCACGGTGCCACCCTCACGGTGCCACCCTCACGGTGTCACCCTCACGGTGCCACCATCATGGTTCCACCGTCATGGTGTCACCGTCACGGTCTCACCCTCATGGTGCCACCGTCACGGTGCCACTGTTTTGGTGGAGCCTCACTTTTGGAAAAGTAATGGGCCAGGAGGGTCCGGGCCATTACATTAGATACCTCTTAAACGATTCTCTTCCTCGAGAATCAATACAAACTATGAAGGAAAGATAGGGTCCAAACAACCACCTCTAAAGATACCTCATAGAAGTGAACCCATGATAACTAAAAAAACTTCCTTGTCAAGAACCAAGGAACATATCTTACCAAACTGCCCAGTCATGTGGGTTGGGTAGTCTCCTCCCCCATGTCAAGATATTATCCACATTGGGCGTCACTGACTCACCCGCATGGGTTTAATCGCATCCACCTTAATGCATCATGATTAGGGGTCGGGTTCTCTCCTCCCCTCCCGCATAGCTAGGGATTTTCACACACATTCAGAGGAAAGAAAACCAGAACAATTCATAGACAAAAAACAAAATGTTCTAACACAACAGGTAAAACAAGGAACAAAAGTCAAAACAACCCTGGGTACTGGGTACACATATGTTCTTCCCTCTCCCACGTAATCTCCTCAAGCTCACCATGTCTCCACAACACAAAATCCAAGGGAATGGTTTTCCAATGAAGCAAATTCTTCTTGCGATCCTCGATCATCACTGGTCTCTCCACAAAATTCACGTCGTCCTCGATGTCCAGATCACCCCAATCAAGGACGTGTGAATCGTCGTGCAGATACCAACGGAGCTGAGACACATGGAACACATCATGTATCCTTAGTAGCGGCAGCGGTAACGCTAGATGATAAGCCACTCTTCTGATCTGCCGCAACTCTTCGAAGTGTCCGATGAATCTAGGAGAAAGCTTACTCCCCTTATCGAACCTCTACTGCCCACGCCGAGGGGAGACCTTCAAGAACACATGGTCTCGAACCTCAAACTCCAAGGGCCTCCACCGGGTGTAAGCATAGGACTTCTTCCAGTCCTGGGCAGCCTTCATTATTTCCCGTATGAGTTGAACCTTCTCTGTCATGCTCTTCACCACCTCCGGGCCATGGATGCTACCTCTCCTACTTTGGCCCAACAGATAGGTGAACGGAAGGGCCTCCCGTACAAGGCTTCAAACGGGGCCATACCGATGGTAGAGTGATAGCTATTATTGTAGGTGAACTCTACCAGGGGCAAGTGTCACACCCATGATCCTAATGAGTCCATAACACATGCCCGCAACATATCCTCCAAGGTCTGGATAGTGCGCTCTATTTGTCCACCTTTCTGGGGATGGAAAGCAGTGCTAAGGCGTAACTGTGTGCCAAAAGAATGTTGTAATCCTTTCCAGACCCGTGAGGTAAACCGTGCATCCCTATCCGACACTATAGACCTCAGAACTCCATGTAACCGCACCACCTCATCCACATACTTTCGTGCCAAAGAATCCACAGTAATCGACTCATTGATCGCCAGAAAGTGGGATGATTTCGTTAACCAGTACACTACCACCTAGATGGCATCGTATGCCCCTAGGACCTTTTGATTTCCTGTGACGAAATCCTTTGATATTTCATCCAACTTCCACTTGGGGACATCTAGAGACTGCAGTAGGCCTCCTGGAACTCTGTGTTCAACCTTCACTTGCTGACACACTAAGCACTTTTCCACAAACACTTCCACTTCTCACTTCACTCCGGGCCACCAAATCTTTCTTTTCAATCCCTGGTACATCTTGGAAACTCATGGGTGTACTGCCATGGGTGAGTTTTGGAACTCACTGAGAACCTTGCTGCGCATCACTCTTGGAACAAACAACCATCCCTGGAAAAGCATCTGGTTCTAACCATCCTCTGTCCATCCTTCCGGAACATTGCCCTGGTCAACTCGGTCACGCATCACATCGCACTCTGGGTCTCCCCACTGAGACTCCTACACTTGATAGAACAGAGAAACTCCACTATCATATGATATAGTCAACCTCTACCACCATCCATCCTAGCATCCAGGTGTAAGGCATCCAACTCATCCATAACTTTCCCGGCGTCCGCCAACTCTCGGACCATATCCTTCTGTGTCCTCCTACTCAAGGCATCGGCCACTACATTTCTCTTTCCATTAGTATAAGAGATCTCGAAGTCGTAATCCTGGAGGAACGCCACCCATCTCCATTGTCGTAAGATTATGTCCCGCTGGAAGAAGATATACCTCAAGATTTTGTGATTCGTGAAGACCACAAAGCATTCTCCGATGAGGTAGTGCTGCCATAACCGTAGCGCAAAAACGACCGCGGCAAGCTCTAGGTCATGGGTGGAATAATTAGGCTCATGGGGGCATAAATTCCTAGACCTATAAAAGATCACCCCTTATTGCTGCCTCAACAAACATCCTAGGCCACGTCCTAAAGCATCACATAACACCTCATAAGCTGCCCCTTCTTCTGGTAATCTCAGCATTGGGGAACCAACCAACTTCTCCTTCAGATAGCTGATGGATGACCCTCACTGCTCACTCCACACGAAAACCTGGTCTTTCATGGTCAGGGATGTCAAAGGGGCTACTACTCAAGATAAGTTGGGTACAAACCTCCTATAGTAGCCTACCAGCCCGAGTAAATTGCGGACCTCTTCCACATTCTTGGGTGATGCCCAAGAAAAAACTACCTCAACCTTTGATGGGTCCACCACTAACCCCCGGTCGGACACCATGTGTCCGAGGATGTGCACTTCTCGTGTCCAGAACATGAATTTTGACAACTTTCCAAAGAGTTGTTGCTGTCGGGGGACCTCCAAAACCATCCTCAGGTGCTCCGCGTGGTCCTCCTATGATCTCAAATAGATCAGGATGTCATCGATGAAAACAACTACGAACCAATCTAGGTACTCCCAGAAGATGGAGTTCATAAGTCCCATGAACACAGACGGGGCGTTCGTAACACTGAAGGGCATGACTACGAACTCGATGTGTCCATATCTGCACCTGAAGGCCGTCTTCAGGATGTCTCCCTCCTTCACTCTCACCTGGTGTTACCCAAACCACAAGTCGATCTTCGAGAACCATCCTTCCACTTTCAGCTGGACGAAAAGATTGTCTATCCTCGGAAGAGGGTAACGATTCTTGATCATCACCTGATTTAGCCTCTTGTAGTCTATGCATAACATGAGACCACCATCTTCCTTTTTGCGAAAAAAACTGAAGCACCCCACGGTGACGCACTTGGATGAACATAACCCCTCTTCATCAGATTTTCAATCTGGATCCGCAACTCCCGTAGCTCTGATGGTGCCATCTGGTACGGAGCCATCGAGATCGGATGAGCGCCATGATATAGGTCTATCCCAAACTCGATATCATGTCGAGGGCGTAGAGTCGTCACCTCTTCAGGGAAGACGTCCATTAACCCACAGACGATCTCTGGCACTTCCACCATTTTGGGATCTACTAACCCTACTCATAGCTCACCTAGCAAGGAGAGGAGGGGTTCCCCTCGCTTGTTGCCCTTCTGACTGCTCCGCTCACCGATGAAGGTAACACGCCAGCCGCCCATGTCTGTGAACACAACCCTTCCTTGGAAACAGTCGATGGCGTCACACATAGAAAATAGCCATTCGATGCCTATGATAACATCGTATGGATGTATCTGTTGCAGAAGAAGATCCTTAACTGACTTATGTGGCCCTATCATCAGTCTGCATCCCCGAAAAACAAACAACATGTCGGTCTAACCCTCGACTTCTGTTCTCAACACCAGGGGCACTGGAAGTCTCTCGACATCTAGACCCAACGAACAGGCTAGACTAGGGGAAACAAAGGAGTGTGAAGCTCCAGTATCGAACAAGGAATAATCAAGGGTACTAAACAAAGTAATCGTACCTTGAACAACCTATGGCCCTGCTGGAACTACTGCCTCCGCAGAGTGTAGATATCCATGTCCGGCTCCTCTGCCCCTCGGCTGTCGGCCACCTCCCCGACCACGCTCCGGATGAGGTCCCTGAGGAGCGCCCTGAGGTCGCCTCCTCCTCCTATGTCTTCTCTCAGAGGAGCGGAAGATCGCTATCCCTGCTACTTCTGCTAGATAGGCCTGGCTGGAAGCGGCTGCAGGGGCGGGTGGTGGGGCTGTCTGCCACCACCATATTGTACCTGGTCTGGGAACTGACTCCAGAGATGTCCAGGGCTCCCACATACTATGAATCACGGTCCCGGGCATGAAGGAAAAGGGCGAGGACTAGGAGATCGAAACTAAAACTGATACAGCCTGCTCCCTGTCGGTCAGAACCTGGAGGGTCTTGACACTGGAGGCCTGGTGCTGACTGCATTCCCCTTCAATGGTCCCAGTTGGATCCCCTATCGTGACACTCCCCCTATGGCATGCATCCTCTCCACCACATCATCCTTCTTCTGGACCTCCAAGTACGTTGGAACGGTAAAGGGGGTAACATCATACTAGAGGGAGGGTTGGAGCACCTCCTCCAAATGACTTGACCGAGACTCCTCGTCGGGATAGAGGTCTGGAGAAAAATGTAGTAGTTCAATGAACATGATCCTTAGATCCCACACAGACATACTTCCCTGCTGGTGGGAGAGTTTCTCCTGTATGTTTTCTGCCTTCATCGTCGAAGAGAGGAATTCTGCCCAGAACTCCCTCTGGGAAACAATCCATGCCAGCTCAGCCTCTCTCCTCTCCCCCGGTTAAAGAATCAACCACTAACACGCCACTCCCCTCATATGGCTGACATCCAGAGGAACCCAGTACTCAGTTGAGGCCCGAATGAAGCTGAAGGCTATATCTAGCTCCTCTATCCAGCCTTCCGTCTTCATGTCAGAGGTGCTGCCCTCATACTTCTCAAGGGTCTGTCACTGGAAGTCCCAAAGATTCCTATACCACTGGTTGTCCTCCACTTCTCGATTAGCTCTCAGCCGATCGACCAAGGTAGTCTGCAGGGCCTCGATCGCTGGTACCAAACATGATCGCCTTCCATGTGCCATAGTTGCAAGGTAAAAAAGGAATGCAAAAGCCCAAGTAGTGTAGAATATTGTCTTTAAAACATATTAAGCTTTTCGTTTATTCATAATTCCCAAAACACCCTAGAAACTTGAGAACAAAAGTCATTATGATGCATGTACCCTTCCTAGGGTCTCTACCCAGCAATCAGCGTGGCCTCACTTGGTCGTTCGGTAGGTCCAGAGTCCTTGCATCGGATCATGGGGGGCCCTAAAATCTCATGTCCTGGCCGGTCTTCCCTGGCCTAATTCATTCACCAAGGTCACCCAACACTATTTCCTTACCATCCCATGCAATCCTCACTGTGCCTAACTCCAGACTGCATCCTATCTCTCAACCTCCAGTTCGATACCATTCTGTCATAACTGGCCTTCACCAAAAGGAGGGAAGGGTCAGCAGATTTCCAGGCCCTTCCTTCTTTAAGTTGAAGGAGAGATAATGACCCCCGAGACCCGCCTTCAATAGGTCCCAGAGTGGAGACTAGTACCAAGGGTATAGAATCACACGCTAAATTGAAGGCATTACCCTTTTTCTGTTTTACAAGATCGGGAGATAAGATGATGGAACCCAACAACTCCAAAACTAAAAGAATAGTAAAGCCAAAAGTAAACCTTTCCCACATGCATGTTTCAAAGTAAAATCCACAAAGTACAAAATGTGACTACAAAGGTAAGTACCAAAGGAAGATAAACTACAACAGCAACTGCCCCAAAGGTCATGGCTAGTATGGTCATGCGTGATCCCCGAAGTCCTTCTAGAAACCTAAAAGTAGTTTTATATATGTAGGGTGAGCATACAAGTACACTCAGTAGGGAAAACTAAAGACTCTCATGCACATGTGGGGGAATGTCCTAAAGTCCTGTGAGAAATGGAGTAAGCCAAACACCTATCAAGGTAAACTAACAACCCAATCTTCACAAATGCACACTCCCCAAATAACACAAGTCAAGTAATATATATAATAAGAGAACATCGATGTTTGGGTACCACACGCCACATTCCCACTGGTTATTAATACATCCTACGCATCGAACCAATCCTGCCATTCTCACCGCTGTCCCACTGCCACACCCGCCCGCACACACCTAGGCCATAACCGCACGCAGTCCCACTGTCGAATCCCTCTTGCAAACAGCTGGTCCCCAACTGTCACTTGTAACCACTTCTGCATACATCTAAGCCAGAACAACCACCACCACCCCCGAAGACACTTGAGCTAGAAGATCCACTTCCACGCCCGAAGACACTTGGGCCTCATCCCGATGACACTTGGGAAACCACCTTCCACACACACCTAGATAATCACCACAATACCCCACCCGAAGGTTTTTCGGCTAATAATGGACCTCAGTCCATCACATCTTGCCTGAAGATACTTGGGATATCAGGAAAAGTGAGTAGAAAAGGAGATAATAACTAGCCACTAAGATTAGTGTTGGGAAAAACACCCTCCCCCATGAAATGGGGGTGTTTGGAAATATGTGCTCAACTTTGGTGGGGTGCGAATAAGAAACACAAAACTACAATTATATACCTAGGTAACAAGAACTCACCCAAAGTTATGTTTTTCTTCAAACAACCTACAGATCACAACATCTCTCAAGTCCGAGTCCCAACTCTCACTAACAAAACTCATTTGTCCCATTCTTGTTTTCATGTTCAGTAATAATGTTTAAATAAGTTCATGCACGTACTTGGGAAACTAACACCATAAGCATTACCAAGGAAAGAATCCAGCCAAACGTCAATTTAAACATTCACACTCGGTTCTCTTGTAATGTTACAAAAACAAGGGGATAAGTGAGATCCCTCAAAGTACTAGAACCAAAGAAACCCTTGAGACACTACCCCGTGTTCCCCAAAATGGTTTCGCATCAACAGAGGATCCCACCACAATTCGTGATATAAACAAGGTAACCACCTGGCCATAAAACTCACAACCACTGAATCCGTAACAACAGGGAATCCCATTCCCAATTCCACAACCACCGAGAGTATAAAAATATGGGATCCCATCCCCTCCCACATCTCCAAAAACCGGACCGTGGAAGAAGAACAATCAAACCACTAACATCAACAGAAACAGGCCCATGTGGGTATTTTCAGATTTAAAATATTTTACACGCTCCATGATTTCAATTTCCCTGTGTTTTAACTGGGGTTTATCACAGAAGGGTTGATCCTGGTTCTTTCAATTTATTCAGCCGGGTATACGTGATTAACCAATTTACTTTTCACAGTATGAGTTTAAAATTACAAAAACAATCCATTTAAAACACTACGAGGGGTTCATTAGTGCACAGAGGAAGACCACCAACGACCCTGATTTGAAGTAGGCGTAATCCCGCACAATTCAAAAGAAGATCATAATATAAAGCAGCATTAACGATCACAACCCCCCTTCTTTCTTTATAGAATCAGTTCATTATCTTTATTTATGTCTAGTTTATCAAATTCTACAGAATCAGAAGCACACCCACCCCTCATGATACACAAAAGAGAGAGATATGAAGGAGAAATTCCCTACTTGTTTATCGAAGATCGACGCTTAGCCCGGGGGAGGAACTTCACGTATAGCGATGCGGTTCGCCTGAACGAAAATCAGCTCGTCTGGACGAAAGTACTCCTCATCGAGGGTGATCGAGAAAAGAAGAAACACAGGGTGAACCATTTAGTTATAGGGGTCGTAGACGGTTGAGATAAGAATGTGAACGGTTGAGTGGGGGTCGTGGGTTGACCATGCGGTTGGGCAGTTACACACGATGATATTAAGGTGTTATTTAATATCCCCCATCAAGGAGGTTTCTCGGGATTTTCCGGAATTAATTATGGGCTTTAAGTTGTTTTAAAAGGAGTAAAAGAAATAATTTATGTCAAATCTTACGTTGTGGGACCGGAAAATTCAGTTACTAGAAAAAAAAGAACGAAAGGCTCGGTGTGGGGACACGGTGCCACCGTGACGGTGTCACCCTCACAGTGTCACCCTCACGGTGGCACCGTCACGGTGTCACCCGCACAGTGCCACCCTGAGGGTGCCACCATCACGGTGTCACCGTCACGGTGTCACCCTCACGGTGCCACCGTCATGGTTCCACGGTCACGGTGTCACCTTCACAGTGTCACCCTCACGTTGCCACCGCCACGGTCCCACCCTCACGGTGCCATCGTCACGGTTCCACCGTGACCGCTGTCACCCTCATGGTGCCACTGTTTTGGTGGAGCCTCACTTTTGGCAAACTAATGGGCCAGGAGGGTCTGGGCCATTACAAAAAACACCATTATAGTGAAATTTTTCCAATAAATAAATATTTCTAAATAAATATATTTCCTTTGAAAATCCTAAAATTAAAACAAAAAATAAAATTTAAACACATAAATTTTTATGGAATACTCTAACTCCTTCTTAAATAGATGTTTTCCCTATAAATCTTATACATGAACTAGAAAAAAATAGCTCAAGAGGAAATGAAAAAAGGTTACTGTCTCTCCTTATGGAACATGTATCAACAAATTGGGTGTTGCGTTTTTATAAAGGGAGGCTTTATATAGCATTTTTGATTGTAAATGTTTTTTAAATATAATTAATAAATTATGTATCCTATTCGTATCTAAAATGTATATATTCATTGAAAAGTTTAATTTTTTTGACCTGCTTAAATCTCAACATACATATTAATTAGGATAAAGATCTTGATTATGATGTGCAGAAATAATATTTTTAAGAATGGTGAAGCCAATCAACCTAAAAAATATGTTTTTATGTTTCTTTTATGATTACAATGTTAATTTAATGAATAAAAAATAAAATAAATGTCAATTTTTTCTTTATTGAAATGAAAACATTGGTAAACCACGACATTCGTCCACAAAAAAAGATGTCATCGCAAACACAGAGCGACATCAAAAAAATATCAACATTTTAAAAATAATAACCACCATATATATAAGGGATTGAAGAAAATGAGTGGGAAAAAACCACATAATTTGATACAAACATTAATATACAGATTAAATAACCCTACATTTAATCAACTAGATTCATATATTTATTATGAAATTAAAAACAAAAAATATAAACCTCAATAAACAGATAATGGAAGGGATCGCTAAAAACAAAGGTCATTTCCCCCCAAATTTTGATCAAAAAGTCAATATGTCTTTGACATATCATTCTAAATCCTTTATTGTATCCAATTATACATGATCCACACTCTAACCCTATAAGACACATGGATTTGGTTCTTGAATCCATATCACTCACCGAGATTAGAACCTCATTCAGCAAGAATGAGACCTCACCTCCTCTGTTGAGATTAGATTTTATTCTTCTCACATGAATCAAATTGATTTATCTCATGTGCTCAATCTTCACTAGGAAGGTGAATCCCTCGGTTCGTACTATACGATCTCCCTACTCAAAACATCTAGCCTTCACTATATATTCTCTGAAATGTTCACGCCCAAATTTATTTCCTTCTTCTGATTTTTGAATATTATTTTATTTATTTATTTCATCAAAACAATATTTTTTACTATTTAATAGTTTTATTAATGAAATTATAATTTTATTTATCTTATATAATATTTTAGAAAATTATTTTCATTTTTCAGTTAAATATGATTTTATATAACATCGTTAAATATCAATATTCTATAATCCTGTATATTTTTTGTAAACTTTTTATCTTCTATTTTTTAATAAAAATAAATTTATATGAATTGCATAATATCGTTTTTTGAATAAATTTAATTAATATTCATAACTATTATGATAAATTTTATAATATTATATAATATTATGTCTTACCAATTTCATATAGTTTTAGAATTTTTCAATGTTTTATTTCTATCAGAAACATTATCTATAAAATAAATATGAATTTTAAATTAATCTTTGTAATTAAATATATGAATTTATTTGTTATTAATAAATTTTTAAGAGTTAAACTATTATTATAATAAATAAATATTTTATTTTCATTTTCCTTTAATTTTTAAAATAATACTCTTTATATAAACAATTTCAATTATGTGGTTCAAATAGTACATTTGAAAAAAAAAATCTTTTTTATGATTTCAATATTATTTCGTACTGATCATTAATTAATTTTTCACTTATATTAATTAAAAAGATAATTTTATTAGTTATCATATTAAATAATCGAATTCATTTAAAAAATGTTTTTACAAAAAGAAACCGTGCTGTAATTTTTTTTGATGTTACAATGATGGTCTGTCAATAATATTTCTTACCTAAAAAATGATATATTGACCATGTCATCACGTAGGCCTGTGGTTGGGTACAACCCCTTATCATCATTCAGTCATATGTTCAATCCAAATGGGCTTATTAGAAATTATGGGTTTTCACCCGTTATGAACTTTTTTCTTTTTTAAACTATAATAATATGTTTTATATAAAATAAAAAAAAATCTGATAGACTTCCTTGAAATAAAATAATTCCTTAAATAAAATTTCAAACAATGTTATTATCATGACCCCCTCCATATAAATAGACCCCTGGGCTGGAAATGAAATATCCACACAGTCAACCATAACACATTATGATGAAGGGAAATAGTAAAAAACCCACTACACACTCCCCTCTGTTGAACAACCTTCCACCCAATTCCAACATATTTATTCAAATTCATAGTACCCTATCCATCCACTCAATAAGAAAACACACAATACACATCATCATAACAACAGTCGTTACCCTCACTACATGAAACCCATGCCACACATAGTAATATAATCATTGGAAAACTCAAAATTTTAGTCATGTTTCCCAACCACATCTAGATAACGTCCCAATGCATAACATGTTCATCTATTCCACAGTCAACCAAACTATCAATATGAGATTTCATTACACTACTTGGACAACCCCTTACATGAAATCCACTGAAAACATTACCAAAGCCAAATCCTCACTTTATAAACACACCACACCCTTCCCACATAACCAACCCTTGTGTCCACCCATGTACCCACAACCGTGCTATGAATAGAAGAACCATTCAACTCACACAAGCACCATAACCGAAATGAACCATACATATTACAAAACCACACCAAAAAATAGAGTGTAAATATATTTCACTAATTTTTTTCAATAATTCCACTATTATAATTCAGGGGTGATCATATAATATGTTTAATCATGGAGAATCCATTTATAAATCTTGGTATACCTTATTAACAAATTTTGTATTTTCAATTGTTCAATGGTGGATCAATAAATAAATTGTAGAATCAGTGTGAAAGAAAAGGCCACTAATATCCATGATTTTTAGAAGGAATACACCAAGAACAGAACACATCATGGATCATGGATTACATATAAAACTAGAAAAAACATCACCATCATTATCCCTGATAATAATTTATTACAAAAGTAAAAAAATCCTGTTATCGTAACAAGACACTCAATTTCTATATAATGATATATTAACTTTGTAACATTGGTATTAAATAGTAAAATCATTGAGATATTAGATTACCCACCCCAAATGATACAAAATAATGACAGATTATGGTATCCTTACCTCAACAAACATGCGATCAGTACCTCTTTCATGGGCCAAAATAGAGGGTCGTGAAGGAATCTATAGAGTCTATGGGAAAACAATTCTGAAGTAAAAAACACAACACTAGACACTATGGGGAAGAAAGGCTCATGCCACACCAAGAGAAAATGGAATCAAACAAGGAAAATAAGGTCCCAAATGAGATGAGCCAGATCCAATATCAACAGAATAGAAACAGTTTCAAGTTCTATTATTAATATTTCATGTTCAAGATTATGAGCCTATATTTTTAAAAGTTTATGGGGGAGTTAGGATATTATATATATAATATTTAACCTAAAAGATGGTGTTAAAGGATTATAAAATGATTAAACACAATAGGTAATTCATTTAACATCATAAAAATGATACAGTTGTGAAACTGAAAAACCCAGGAAAAATTAGAAATGAGTCATCAACTTTAAGCCACCAATGTTGAGATACTGACAGCTAAGACAACGATGTGACCCACCATTTCTTATACACCATCACCACCTAGCTACACGAGTCATCAACACTAATCTATTAACTCTAGGCCACATATGGCTGAGTCACCAACATTTATCCAGTAATTCCATGAACTATAGGTGCCTGAATCACTAATGCCCAAACCTACTAATGTCTTGATCTATAGAATATGTGACTTACCAATGCCCAAACCCACTGATCCATTGAACTACTAACACCTTGAATCACCTATGCCCAGACCAATCAATGACCTAACTCATAGATCCACCAAACCTTCCAAATCCCTCACCTACCGATATCGTGACCTACTAAATCTCTGACTCACCGAAACCCTAACCTACAAATGGAAATGAAAAAACTAGAAAACCCACTAAAATGACTCACTAATACCTCATATAAAAAATCAAAAATGTGATTTTTACAGTTTAATTGACTGGAGAGGACTGAGCCATTACAGTAGCTACCTAACAATCTATTCTCTCCCTAGTGAATTTAAATCCAATCACGAATAAAAATGGGTCCAAAAAACTCCCCATAAGATACCTCTCAAGGATAAACCACACAGTGTTTTCTGAAAGAGTAAGTGAATCCTCAACATCGAAGAACACCTCCCCTGATGTCAACTTCCCCAAGCATCCATAAGATCCATCACACCGCACAAAAATCCTCATTTCCCAAATACATGAATCATTGGAATTTTTTCATTCTTGTTAAGAAAATATATGCATTCTGTGGAATTGACTCCCCACATGGGTTTAATCACATCAAAATTATTTATTTTTTATTATAGATAAAGTCATCCCTTATCCTTGTGCTATGATTTTATCACACATCACAAAACAAGGAAACAAATCATCTATTAGAAAAAAAGGTACAAGAATTTCATCATAAAGAAAAATACACAAGAAAAACTCAAAACAGGTCACTGTATTGGTCACACATCTATTATTTTTTTCCCATATACTCTCCTTCACCCCACCATACCACTACAACACATGATCCAAGGAAATGCTCCATCAATATATCACATTCTCCTAATGATCATAGATCTCCAATAGCCTCTCCATGAATGTTTTTTCATTCTTGATATCAAACTCTCCCCAGTCAATGACATGAGATGCATATTAAGGATACTGAAAAAACTGGGACACATGAAAAACATTGTGGATCCTCCCCAACTGTGGTCTAAAATATAGATGATAGTCTATCCCACCAACTCCTCGAAACACCTCAAAAGGTCCACTAAACATTGGAGAAATATGACTCCATATACGAAAGAATCTCTTCCCATGTCATGGGAAATCATTAAACATGTGTAGTCTCCAACCATGAACTCTAAAGGCCTCCTCCTGTGATAGACATTCAAATTTAACCATTAAAATGCTTCCTTTATCCTACCGTGAACAATCTGAACCCTCTCTATTGTTCTCTGCACTACCTATGGGAGAAGGCCAGTTGTCTACCCACCCTCTGTCCAGTATAATTGAGAAATACATGGTCTTCCATACAAGGCTTCAAATGGTTAAATGCTAGAGGTAGAATGATATATATTGTTGTATGAAAACTACACAAGGGGAATGTGGTGGACCCACGATCCTCCATGGCCTAGAACACATACCATCATCACAACTTCCATCATTTGGGTGCTTCATTCTACCTGCCCATCTATTTGATGATGGATAACATTGATGAGGTATAACTTAGTGTCAAAAGCATGCTATTTTCCAAACCAAACACATGAATGTACCTCATGGACAAGGAATCCACCTCATCAATGTACCTAATGTCCAAGGAATCCACCTCATCAATGTACCTCATGGCCAAGGAATCCACTACACCAGAATCACTAATTTCTTTAAAGTGTGCCGATTTCACCATCTGATCCACATATACCCTGATACCATTGCATCCTCTATAATCCTAAGATGTCCCTTTGATGAGATCAATCAATATTTCATCCCACTTCAACTTAGTTATACCTAAGGGATGAAACAAAGCACTAGAAATTTTGTGACCTACCTTCACGTGCTACCACACTATGCACATCATCACAATCTCTGCTACATCATGCTTCATCCCTGGCCCCCAAAATTGGTCCCTCATGCCTCATAACATCAGGGAAGCAACATGGTGTATGACTATGGTTGAGATATGAATCTCATAGAAAACATTATCCTGAAATTCCACTTGAACAAACGACTTCCCCCAAAACAACATCGGATAGTGACCATCCTCTAACCATCACTTCGAAGCATCACCCTATTCAGCATGACCACATATCCCCTATGCCTATGAATATACAATATAATATTCCTAAACATTCTATATCAAAGACGACTTCACTATCATCTGTAATTGAAAACATTTTCCCCAATCCACTCCCATATATATGTTCCAGGAGGCCAACTCCTCCATCGCCTCCAAAGCATCTGCTAATTCCCGAACACTCTCTTTCTGCGGCATCTTTCACAAAGAATTATCCACAAAATTTCCATTACCTGAGGTGTAGGATATCTCAAAATCATATTCTTGATGAAACTAAATCGACATCTATTTTTACAATTCCATATCTAATGAGGATATAATATAGCTCAATCCTTTCTGAATTGTGATGCCCAAAAATACCCCCCAATGAGATAATTCTACCAAAACTTCATCAAAATCATGACTGTTGATAGCTCCAGACTATGTTTGGAATAGATTTTTTCGTTGATATGTAACTAACTAAATGAATCATAGATTACTACTCATTGTTGTATAAACACATATCCCATTCCTAAATAGGGCGCACTGTAAAAAACCTCAAACATGACACATTACTTTAGAAACTGGAGCCCTGGAACACAGAACAAACTACCCCTTCAGGTGTATGAATGCTACCAAATACTGCTCAATCCACAAAAAATCTTGTTCATTCCAGTACAATGTAGACATTGAAATATATACTTGATAAAAATTAGGAACAAATCCACAATAATACCCTATTATACCAATAAAACTATGATCTTCCACCACATTATTGAGTTATTCTAAAAATACAATCCATTAATCATTAATGGGTCCACATTTATACACTAATGAGGCACCAAGTATCCAAAGAAGTTCAACTCCTATATCCAGAATAGGAACTTGGAAAATATCCTCACATATCTAGTGGTGTTGATGGACCTCTAGGATAGTATATTGATGCTAGATATAATCATATTCTGACTTCGACTAAATTAGGATGTCATCCATGAATATGATGATGATATGGTCCAGTAACACATGTAAAATGAAGTTCACGAGTCCTAGGAACACGAAAACTGCATTCATAACACCAAATGAAATTACCATGATCTCGAAGTGCTCATACCTAAACTTAAAAGATGTCTTTGGGATGCCAAACTCTTTCACCCTCAATTGGTGATACCTAGTCAACATATTGATATTAAATAGCCAAAATGTTCACCTAAAATTATTTAAATGATTGTATATCCTCAATAGTGGTTTGTTGTTCTTGATTGTCACCTGATTCATCCCCTAGTAGTCTAAAAATAACCCCAGATCACCATATTCCATATTTACAAAAAAGACTAGAGAACCCCACAATAGAACAGTTATCTTGATGAAGGCCTTTTTCATTAGAACACCAATCTGAATCTACATTTCCTACATCTCATAAGGTAAAATTCAATAGGGATCCATTGAAATATGACTGGCACTGGAATGAAAGTCTATACCAAATTCAACGTTGCGTCGAGGGGGTAGAGTCACAACCAACTTAAGGAACACATCCATGAATTCCACAAAAACCCTAGGAACCTCCATCCTCTCATCATCCACTGATTACAATGAAATATCATCTAATAAATAAATAAGGTTCTCCACACGATGACTTACCACCTAAAAACTGTGGTCGCAAACATAATCCACACGCTGGCCACCCATGTATGGAAATAGAACCTTTTCCTGAATCATTCGATGAGCTCATGCATGGATTAAAACTATTTTACCCAAAGGATTACATCGAATGTATGGATCTATAAAATAATTAGATACCCAAATGATTGATGTGGCCCCGACATCAGTCTATATCCCTATAAACATCGAAAAATCAATTATGACCATTGACTAGCGTATTGAACACCATGGCCATGAGAAGAAACTTTATGAATAGAGTTAGAGAATGGTATATAGGGGTAGAAACAATGGAGTGTGGTTCTCTAGAATCAAACCATCCATGAAAAATAGTATTGATCAAACTGATCGTACCTCAAATGATCTCCAACCCAGCTAGAACTGCTGCCTCTACACCATGCAACTAGCCACACCTAGCTCTCCTTCCCCTTTATTGATGACCACCTCCATGACTATTATCGGTTTGAGGTATATGAGGAACACTCTGAATTTAGACTCCCCATATTCTATCTACTCTCAGTAGAGTGATATCATCTTGTTCCTACAGCGGAAACAGTCTTGCTAGAAACTGCTACTAAGGCGGATGCTGAACGTGTCCACCTCCACCATAGTGACATTGAACTAGGAACTGATACTGAATGTTACCAGAAACTCAATAAGAGAAAAACATTGTTCCCAATCCAGGGAAACATTACAAGGACTATAAATCCCAAACTAAAAATACTGAGGTTGACTCCCCTCTAACCAAAACTGGGAAGGCCATAATAGCCTAGACATGCTTTTGATAGCATTCCCCATAAAACTAATCGACTGTCTCTCCTCTCATGGTATGCCTCCTCATGATTTCATCCTCTAAAATTATTCACCATTCTTCTAAACCTCTAAATTTGTCTGTAAGGTGAAAGGATAAAAATAGTATTGTGGGGAAGGATGAAATTCCTCCTTTGAGCATCTCGCCCAAGAATTCACGTCTGGAATGAGATCTTGAGAAAAAAATTAAGAGATCCTTGAACATGATCCCCAATTATTTTGTTGACATACTCCCATGTCGAAGGGAGATTATCTACAACCTCTTCTCCATATTTATCGTTGAAGAAATGAATTCCTCATGAAACTCCTTGCTAATTTCATCCCAAAAAAACACATGTGTCATTCGTCTCCACCAAATACATCATCCATCATTAACACGTAGATCTTATCATCTCTATAACTTATAGCGGATCCCGATACTCCATCACACCACAGATCAAGCTGAAGGTGTCCCCAATCTCATTGAGATGACTCTCCATTTCCATGTTGGAAACACATCCCCCATAAACTCCTAGAGTCTTTTCCAAGAAAGAACATAACATTCTCTAAATCTTTTTTGCCACCTGCTCTGGATAATCTATCATCGATCAGATAGATTAGCCTACTGAGCCTCAATAACCTGATCAACATGTAGACATTGTACAAGTTCCAAAGATGAAAAAGAAAACCAGAAACTCATTATCCTGAGTTGTATATAAATTTTATTTATGATTCATTTTAAATCATTAATTATCTCAATATCAAAAAATATACCTAATTAAAACTAGGAACACAATTCATTATGATGCATGTACCATTCCTAGGTTCTCTACCATACACCTAGTGTATCCTCACTTGTTTATTAGATAGGCTCATTGTTCTTCCATTTGAACATAGGGGTCCCTAAAATCATGAGTCTGTGATAGTCTTCCCTAGAATATGTCATGATACAAAATCACCTATCACTATTTTCCTACCAACCCTTTAAATCTTATGTATTCTTAAATCTAAACTCTATCCTATAACTATGCTATTTCATTTGAAACAATTGTCTTAGTACCCCCTCCATCCAAAAAGACCCCTCCTAGGATCGAAATGATGAAAGGTAGGAAATGACCCCAGATTCAGACCTTCAGTAAGACCCGAGGTGGCAACCAAAACCAAGTTTACATAATCTCACAAGCATGGAATTCAGTTCTCTTTCTATAAAACATGTTCAAGGGATAAGATGGTAACTCTCAAGCATCACCTAACACAAAATATAAAATTAATTCTTAAAACCAACCCAACTGAATTTTCAAATGTAAATTATTAAAAAAAATTCTTAATGTACAAAAAATATAGTTAATCAATGACACGACAATTTTCCCGAAGGTCTAACCATGTATAGTGAAACATGGTTCCCATAATCCACTTATAAACCTGAAAATTATTTATATAAATAGGGATAGAAAACACGTATATTATACAATGAACCAATGTTTGGTCAATGTAAAATCACTTCTGATAATTATGTCATATAATCACATGAAATAAAAAAAATGAACTACTATGTACTATATTACCATTAAAAATAATATTATCACTCATGTGATTTGAATTTCAAAAATCTGACATACATGGTTGTGATCACTAAGAAGTTTGAAGTCTAATGGGAAAAACATATTTTTTGGTGAATAGTAACATGCCCTCATAAATGGTTATTTGAACCTTATGAATAATATATCATATGGAAGAATAGTAACCTCACACATGAGTTTATAAATTAAATTTTGGCATCTTATAAGTGATATCATGACCATAGTGAAGGTATTTATTTTATTTTAAGTAATAATTAATTAATTAAATTTAAATAATTAATTTAAAATAAATGTTATTTTCATAAATGTTTTTCATAAGTAATCAATTTTAGGTCCACTATTTTAAGATAATTTTAAAATTCAATAGGTAATTTTTTATTGCATTTAAATATATGTTATAGTTTTAAAATATGTATATTCCATGTAAGTTATGATTTTAATTAAAAAATAATGTAATCATATATTGAAAATTATTTTTGAAAAATGGAGTTCATTTTTGGATTATACATGTTTAAAAATGGTTAACGTGAATTTTTTGGATTTTTTTAAATAAACAAATTATTATGAATCGTAAATGAAATAATTCACATAATTATTATACTTGAATTTCTACATCATACTTGATTCATGGATGACGTTAATTTTCATTAGTTTAAACTCACATGAACACATTATTATTTTTGGTCACAATAATCATTACTATTTCATGTCTTAGGGAAAACTAATAAACTAATTATTATAATATTATGAAAACCCTCCTCCCATCCACTATAAAAACCACCAACACTTACCTCTTCTCTTCACTCCTCCCAAATCGTTTTCATCCTTAAATTCTCCCAAAATATCTCCCCAAGATCCTCTCCCAAATTCACCAGCCCTTGGTCTCCCCAAAATACAAATTACTATCCCCTTAAGAGGATCTAAAGGAATATTGAATCAAGAGGTAAATTCACCATTTCTTTTTGTTCTTTTTCTTTTGAAGTTCATTTGTTTTATTTTTGATCATTACCTATAATCATACAAACATTAAGAAAAATACATAACCTTACATATACTGGATTTTTTTATGATAATGGAATAAATTATTGTAATATCACCTTTACCCTTAATTTATATTAGTAGTAAATACACCATATGAGATGTGTTAATTTTCCACATTCAAGGATGATGAGTTTTCAATTTCTGATATTGTATTAAATTCTATTCATCATACCATTTTCATTGTTGAAATAGACAATAACATATATATATCATGTTTAATCTATGGATTTATAGTCATTTTGTAAACTTTTTTTTGATTCATAGAAACAAATGTGTTCATTACGGTAAAAAACTATTAATTAACCCAAAAATTTGTCACTACTATTTTATATAATGATTCAACATCACTCTATGTAACCAAATTAAATTTATAAACATGTAACCTTATCTATATTTAAAAATAAAATATAACTTCCATTATTTACTATAATTTTCATCTAACAATTGTATCTGAACTTGAATATTAGTGAAACAGCCATTAAAACCAAGGAAATAAATTGTCCCGAATAATGAAATTGAACTATTTAATCCATTAAAAAAATGCACATAAAAAGGTTATAATAAACCATTTAAATATAGAACTGGTTCTAAAATTATTAATTATTAAAACAAATTTTATTATTCAGATCATTAATATCAAGTGGAGAACACCATCATTCTTAACCTAAGGGATCATGTCTTTCTTTCATTTATTCAAGAATATCATCAATGTAATTCCCTTTTAGGTATAACTCTAAATGACAGGTTATGATTTACAACCTTCCCCATACTTACCCCACAATTTATAAAACATTACAAATACATTTATCTCTCTTTAATATCCCTTATGTACACCTCATAGCATACTGATATTCCACAAGGGATTCTACCCGAACCGTCATAATTGCTTCGGGTTGCTATATCATTATTTTAACCAAAATGAAGTTGTCATTATTTTTAATGTAAATGTTATAAATACAGTTTATATTCACTAAAATAATGTTTCTCAGTCCATCCCTCTTTCTCATTCGAAGACAATCATGCTTTAATGTGATTCCCTCTTTGATACTTTCTCAAACGAAAACACGTTTTATGGGAACTTCCCGATTTGTAACCCGATATCAAGAGCAATATACCTTATATTGTATGTAATAATTTTCTTTAAATAATCAATTTATTTATTATGAAAACCATATTGGTTCACTTATAATATTATATAAAGTATTTTTACATTTTCTATTTTAATGTCTCTATAAAATTTTCCTTAATACCGCAAAAAAATGTTTTAATGCAAAAAATTATAAAATAATTGTATTACATGTTGCGAATTCTGTTTGAAATTACATACCATGGTATAATCTAATTTTAACTTATTAATTTCCATCTATGTTTTAATTCATTTCTCTCATTGGCACATTTATTGTAATCCCATTCATTATTATCTATGACATTAATTTGATACCCATTTCTCTCTATGGTTTCCCTAATGGTTATATATGTTTGATTATTTATGATTATTTTATGTGGAAAGCATATTTATGAACATGTTAATATGGGTGAACCCAGATAGAGCATCAATGCATTGGGTAATGTTTAGTCTCATGAGACGTTATCTGCAATAGTCCTAGAATTTAGCCTTTACCTGTGCAACTATGTGAAGTGGTCTTGGTGGTGAATGTTGAATTGTGCTTCTCAATGTGCAATGAGCCTTGAATCATTCTATATTCATGATTTATGTTCCTACAACATTGCTATAAATTATTTTTTACATGATCCCATTTTTATATGTTATGATTATATATTCCATTTTATATCTTTATTTCATAATCTCAATCCATTGTTCTTAAGCCATGTTCTTATGTTTAATCCCATATAGGGATTTTAGATCATCCCTTTATTTGTTTGATCTCATGGGTACCCTATGCAGATGTAAGGGTACAATGGAAGTTAGGTTATCTTTATGAATATTATATAAATATGTTTTTTAGTTCCATGTTTTTAGTATTATGTACATAGTCTTCCAAAACAGTAGACTTTATGATCCTTGTCTTGTACTCTGATGTATAATTATGATAAAAACCATTTATGGAATGAAAGGGTTGCTATTTTTGGTAATAGAGGATAGTCTTTTTATTTTTGCATATTCAGAATAGAGGACATTAGTAAGAACTTTAACGAAAAGACTAATTATAAGAAAACATACCTATATATTGTTAAGAATAGAGCATGTGGTTTATTAAGAAAATACATCCCTTTCTACATAAAAACAGGTAGTGGTGGCCCTTGTACAGTTTTACCTTGGGGAAAAACCCAAAAACACTGCTTTTATCTAGACTTCAATGGGAACTGTTTCATGACAATGGGCCTTGAAACACTCTTATTTTGACACTCCAAGGGGATATGCTTTGGTAAATTCATGATCATAGAAGATAAAATTATTTAGTGAATAAATAAAAGGTCCCATAAGATTATAAGTTATGAAATAGATCAAGGATAACCTAGAGTGAAATCGAGGGAATCACATGTTTGGACATACTTCTCCTTTACATCTTTATCCTCATATGTTCAATGTTTACATTTTTTGGCTCAATATGTATTTATTAAATCCCTATAATTGTATATTCCTTTTTATAGATGATGACAGGAAATAGAAGAACACGTTCCAATAATCAATGTGATAGGGAATGTTAATATTTCCCTAATGATATTTCCAGAATGATGGGAACAAGTGCTGAAAACATCATGATAGTACTTTTTCATATGGTTATTGTTATTATTAATAACATGAATCTTGTGGAACACCCTCCTCTTGCTATGAAACATAATTTTTTCCATCAATCATTCATGCGGGAAAGTCCTCGTATGGTTAATGGATATTTTTATCCCTTCCCCATAGAACAGTGCATAAACTCCATTAAAAATATATTCTATATTCTTTAGTGCTCAGAATTAGGGAAAGTTGTTCCAGAGGATTATCATTTTGATGGGGATACTGATCAGTGGTTAAAACTGATCAACAATATGAATCCTTAATAGAAAATTTTTGCCATGGATTTGGAGGACATGTTGAGGGCATGTTTTATAGACATTAAATGGGGATGGGACCGACATCTCCCCATGTTGAATTCTCCTACAACAACAGTTTCCACTCGAGAATATGAATGGCACTATATAATGCCCATTACAGAAAAGTTTAATAACACTATCGTGTTGGGATGATGTCAGTGAACATAAGCTTGTAGGATCTGAAATGGTTGAAGAAATGTTGGAGAAGGTGAGAACCATTTAGCCGCACATCAAGGGTTCCTAATGTAGACAGAAGAGTTATGTAGGAAATAATCGATAAGACAGTGTGATCAATGTTGTAGATGTAATATTTCTATGAATATCTCTATGGAAGAATGTTTTGCGATTTGGGAAGATAGGAATGTTACGATTCAAGTACACCAACACCTTCATTATTCTTGATCGTTTCAGAAATGTGGCATATCAATTTGCACTTCCACCTACCATGTCCAAAGTACACGATGTCTCCCATGTATCTCTAATATTTAAGTACATACCAGACCTTTCACATTTACTTTTTTTCAGAGGTGGTACAGTTAGAGAATGAACTTTATTACGAGGAGTAGCTAGTGAAGATCTTGGATCATAGAGATAAAGTTCTATATAACAAGACTACCCACCTGGTCAATGTAATGTGGGGGAACCATAAGTACGAAGAGGGAACATGATAACTATAAGCTGAAATGAAGAAAAAGTACCAACACATAATTATATTTTATAGTGTAAAACAAAATTTTTTGGGTGAACTTTCATAGGGGGGATAATATAACAACCTAGTGTATAATCAAGAAAATATCCTTCTTATAATTCTATCATATAATCATTAGAAATCAAAAACTAGTGAAATAATATGTACAATTTGACAATCAAACATAATATTGTAACTTTTTTATTTTAATTTCGAAACTCTGTTATACACGGTTGTAATTAGTAATATGTTTGGAGTCTAATGGAACAAAATTAATTTTTTTAATTGTATCCTACCCAGATGAATAGTAATATTCAATTATTATGTGTAATATGGCCGTTTGTAATAGTAAATTATCCAATAGAATAGTAACCTCATCTGTGAGTTTATAAATAAATGTTTGGCATCATATAAGTGATAATATGACCATAATAAAAGTGTTTTTTTGTGTAAGTCATTAGTAATTAATTAAAATTAATTAATTAATTTAAAACAATTTTTCTTTTCCAAAAAAGTAGATATTAAATATCAATTTTAAATAATTTTATTCTAATATAATTTTTTAAGACCTTACATAATTCTTTAATGCATTATAATAGTAGTTATAGTTTTAAAATCTGTATTTTTCATATAAATTTTGATTTTAATTTAGAATTTAATTTATCATATTTATAAAATTGATTTTGAAAAACATATTTCATTTTTGGATTACATACATCAAAAAATGTTTGGGGTGGATTTATTTTTATTTTTCTTAAATAATTAAATTTTAATGAATAGTAAAATGTGATAATTCAAAATAAAGGCGAAAACCATAATTTCTGCATCAAGATTAAGTCATCGATGATGTAAATGGCCATTGGTTTGAACTCACTTACATATATTACTGTTATTGGTTACAAGAATCATTAAAATGGCTTGTCTTATGAAAGAAATAATAAACTAATGATTACAATATTAGGAAAACCCTCCTCCCCTCCACTATACAAACCACCCACACTCCCCTCTTCACATCAGTCTTCTCAATCCATGTGCATTAGATAAATTCTACCCAAATATCTCCCCAAGATTCTCCAACCCAAATTATATCATCCCTTGGTATCTTTAAAATAAACAATATACTCCACTTAAGAGGCATCCAAGGAAGATTGAATCAAGAGATAAATTCAACTTTCTGTTTATTTCTTTTTCTTTTTAAGTTCATTTTTTTGTTTATATCATTACCTATCATAATACAAATGTTATCAAATCTCCAGTAATGTACTTTTACATTAATGTTGTTATGAGAATGGAATATGTTTTTTCATCCCTTCATTACAATACTTTTATTTTTTTAGTAAAGATGTTGTCATAGATGTGTTGATTTACCACAATCAAGGATGATGGGTTTTCAATTTCTGTTACTATCCCCAATTATAATCAATAAATTATTTTCATGGTTGAAGTAGGCCAATTTTTTTTCTCATATATGGTTCTTGAAGATTTTTTACACATGGTATTGATTTACAAAACAAAACATGTCCATTAGTATAAAAACCACCAATTAACCCAAATGGTTGTCACTAAAGATTTATATATTGATTCAGCATCACTAAAAGAAACAATAATAAATTTAAATCAATTTAACCATATGTATGTTCAATAATAAAATACAAATTTAAATATGTTAAAACACTCATATCATACATGTCTATCCGCACAAGAATATAAGTGAACCTCTCATTTATACTAAGGAAACAAACAGACCTATATAATGAAATTGAACCACTTAACCCATCAAAACGTTAATTAATGAACATAAAAAGATTGAAATAAATATTTTAAATATATAATAGGATATTTAATTATTAAATAATGAACCTAATATAATTATTCAGGTCATTAATATCATGTGTAGAACAACATTGGACATAAGGTAAGGGATCCTCTCTTTCTCGCATTTATTCAAAAATCTCTTGTATGTTATTCTCTTTTATGTATAATTTCTAATGTTGTGGTATGACTTATCACCTTCCCCATAAATCCCTTATAATTTATAAATTATTATAAATCCATTTATATCTCATTTTGAACTCTAAAGTACCCTTGATACTATGTCTATATTCCGCAAGGTGTTCTACACGAACAACCATTATTCCTTCGAGTTCCACTATCTTTCATTTTACCAAAATGATGTTAAATTTTCTTTTTATATAAAACATATACATACTATTTATATTCACCAAACACATTTTTCAAGATACACCCCTCTTTACCTTTGATGGATATACATTTTTTCATGTGATTCATTCCAAAATACTTCCCAATATGCAAACTCGTTTTAAGAGAACTCCCCAAATTTTTAACTAATTTCATGTGCACACTATCCTCTGTTTTAATCCACCATTGACTTTACAAATGATTTATATTTATTATGAAAAAATTATTGGATGGAATATGCATTTATATAATGGATTTCCCCTTTTTCAATTTTAAAGGCTCTATAGTATTTACCTTAAAACCGAATTTTTTTTAAATTCTAAAATTTAAAAATTACATTTATTACATGTTTTAATTATTGTTTGACATATCATAAAATAGTAAATTGAAGATTTAACTTATTAATATCCATTTATATTTTAATTCCATTCCCTCATGGACACTTTTATAATATACCCACTCATTATTCTTTATGATGTGAATGTGATAACCATTTCTCTCAATGGGTTCCATTATATTTATGTATGATTTCATATGTATGATTATTTATGTGGAATGTAAAATGACCCATAATTTACATACACTGTTATTACATCAAAAATTAAGCAAACTTATTACAACATATAACACAACCATGAAAGGACCGTATAGGTATAGTGCCTTTAGAAACTGGGTAACATAAACAAATAGTTCATAAATCATCAACATTGTCTCCCATTTATTTAATCATTTCTAGAGTCCCATTTGGCATATCTTATTTAATTAAATTATTCCTGACATGGGGAAAATAAAACATACAAAAGGATGAGCTCATATGCTATGTAAGGGTAAACGCAGGAAATATCAATCAGATCATATTCATAAGAACATAACATTTTGAAAATCTTATCATGAAAAAGAGATCATAATATAATGACATGGGATAAATCATAGTAGTGAAATGTAAACCCAATTATAAAAACATACAACATAAAACTTTTTTTAATACACACATAATCATAGAAAATCATTTTATATTAGTCAATACTCTTTGCCAATTCTATCATAGTGGACGAAGTCTATTTCTGAACCGAGTTCACTCCTCATTCCAGTCTTGTATCACTAAATTGGATTAACTTTCTGTTTTAGCCATGCCTATCTCAAAATATATTAATCTTTAACCAATGCATTGGAGGGAGATATATTTCTCACCCATCTCATAATTATACCATTCTCATGTGTGCCACAAAATCATAAATCATACATCATAGCATAACACAAGTAATAAAAATGGGATTCTTAAACATAATTCCATCACAACATAATACATATAATATAAAAGGAATTCATAAAAATAATTCCATCATAAAATAATAAAATCAATGTAATAATAGGGATATAAACTAAAATGTATATTATCTTAGATGGAAAATAATTTTGATAAAACAGGTGAACTCTATTCTTGAGGAAAATATCCTTTCTACCTCAAAATTTTTTTCCTATTCTCAATATGTCATACAATTCTAATATAAAATATTTTAATTTGAAATAAAATTGAAAACATGTAACAGAAGATTCGTTGAAATAATTTTCTACGAAATCATAAAAATCCATTCATGCCGTATAAGTTAAAAAACATTTTTCTCGTACTTTGTCCGGAAAAATCAAAGAGTATCTCATACTGAAAACAACAAAAGATTCATTTCAAATATTTTACTAAAAAATCATCAATAGGTAAATTTGGATCTAAAAAATTGAAGGAGGATATAAATAATATTACATATTGAGGAAACATTTATGTGGATGATAAATATACCCTAGTAAATTCTGAAGTATAAACTATCTCGAAAAAAATGATATTGCGAGATTTTACATTACCATAGGTCTGATATGCATTATACGTGTCCAAAACTATTGTATAATGATTAAAATAATGTCATTGACTTATTCTAGAATCAAAATAATTTTTATGATATCATATATTTTCATATTCTTAGCTTCTTATTAGTAATATTTCATTGCTACTTGTTATTCGGGTGTTCATTGCTTTATGTTCTTATGTGTGTTTTGTCGAATAAATTCTTATTCCTCTTTCTAGGTTATAACTACATCATTTAAAAAATGGTATTAGTATAATATATATCATATTTATTCTGTAAATTCGTTTTTATAATCATGTTTTAATGAAGATCATGTAGAATGAATCACATCGCATCATGGAGACGGTAAGCCGTACGTACGCATGAGCGACGATATCGTTCCCATAATTATTGAATGGTCTTCGAGTGGATGATAGGATATCTCAAATTTAGTATCATGTTATAATAATAATATAAAGTTATTCTTTACACAATTATACACATCCAAGTAAGGTGGTGGTGGAAAACAAATTACACCACGGCGTGGAGACGGTATTCCGTACGTACGCACGGGTGGTGATTTCATATTCCATAGGATAAACAGAAGGTAAAATAGGTTTGTTTCATATTTATAATAACATATCATTATATTAGTGATACTGATGTTATTACATTAATTAAACTAATAATGAAGAGGAAGTAGAAGTTGAAATAAATTTGAAAGGATCGGTAAAGGATATTATATTTTCTTCAACGCACCTCTTATAAACCACCTCTTAGGGCACTAAAGATGGTCTTTGAAGAAGACAAGGAACTCTAGTATGTTTCTAGGGAAGTGGAGAATATACATTGGTTGGGTTTGGCTAAGATTGAAGGTTAGAAATGGTGTGATGAGGAGAGGGAGTAGGCGCCCTTTTATAATGGAGGAGAGGGGCACCTTTGGAAATAGAAGAAATATTAGTTTATAATAAATTCCAACCCTACATAAAAACCGCAAAAAATGACTCAATTTGAATATGTGATGTTATATGGTTGTAATGTCATCAACCAATAAAATTTAGACATGTTGTGAATTTACTTTAAACCTTACCAAATTGATTTATCCTTATTTAATCACTTTAATTTTATTTGTGGTAATAAGAGTATAAATTTTATATTGTTATAAATAATTACTTATGTGGTGTGAATTGTCCATAATTGAATAAATTCTGAAATTTTAGACCATATAAATTTCAATCTATTATTTTAAATTATTTTTGTGATTTTTTAAACAATTTTATAATATATTATTTTTATAAAATAACAATAGTATCAATTTTGACACTATTCATTAATTTGAATTTAAATAAAATCTACACCATGGATATATTCGAAAAAATATATAATAGATTCCTAAAATGTCATATTCTTCTAGAAAATTCGTGGATCACATTAAATAGTTCATATAATATTTATTTTAATATTTTTAAAACTATTTATTTGATATTTCAATCAATAAAATAATTTCAACATCACTATTATGTCATCATTAATGACAATTATTTAGTCCCTAAAAATTATAAATAAATTAACATGATGTAGAAAATTCTATTAGATTTTTGGATACTATTAATGTTCAGTGTTTTATGATGTTTATCACTAAATTAAATTTATTACACTAATAATATATAAGAGAGTGACTTGTTCACACTTTCTTTGGTTTTAATAATTATTATATAATATTCATGGTTAAATGTCCATGAAATGAATATATTACGACCATTAAGTGATATGGGTCGACTTTTATTCATCCAATCCAATTTTGGCAAGTCTTAGGGTAATTTTATAATCTTATTGTTACCCTTAATTGCCCGATTTACCTTTAACTGTAGTAAATAAAAATTACCATAGTTACTATTCATAAGGTCAAAAAAATAAAAGTAACCTATTAACATAATTTTTACCCACTGAATCCAAATATGGATCCATTTTTCAAAATTCAAAACACAGATGTTGTAGTAATTAATTTTAAATTAATCTCATTGTTAAGAAATAGGGTTTTAATAGTTAAAACATTGTCAAAGATTTAAATGTTTTTACCTATGAATTCAATTTAAAATTAATGGTAATGACATACATTAACCATGAATATTATTGTAAATATGAAACAAACCTATTTTAGTGAAACGCAATCCAGTCCAGTGTTCTCTGTAGTGAAAGATTCTCTTGGTGTTGCGTATAACATAAGAGATTAAAAAACATTTCTCATAAAATATCAGGGTGTTACATTCTACCCCCCATAAAAATAATTTCTTCCTTGAAATTCGTCACTTCGTAACAAACAGATGAGGATACCTCTCCCTCCTCATATCGTCAAGTTCCCATGTAAATTCTATTAATTGGTGGTTCCTACATAAAACATTAACCAAGCGAGTGTTCTTGTTTCGTAGAACTTTTTCTCTATGATCCAGAATTTCTATTGGTTGTTCTTCATAAGAGAGATCTTGCTCTAGTGGTACAACTTCTAAGCTTAGTGCATGTGAAGGATCGAGTATGTAATTTCTGAGGAGAGATACATGAAACACATCGTGAACATGAGAGAGATTATGTGGAAGATACAATCGGTAAGCTACATTCCAAACACGATTCTGTATTTAAAAATGACCAATATACCTAGGGATCAACTTGTCCTTATTTCTAAATCTCATTAAACTCATCCAAGGTGATATTCGTAAGAACACTTTATCACCCACTTCAAACACAATGTCTTTTATTCATTTGTCGGCATAACTTTTTTGTCGACTCTGAGCTACTCTTATGTGTTGTAGAATATATCTAACCTTTTCTACCATCTCATTAACAAGATCAGGTCTGAATAGCTTTCTCTCCCCATCTTTATCCCAGTAAGCTGGAGTTCTACATTTCTTTCTATAGAGAACTTCATAAGGAGCCATCTGAATACTGGAGTGAAAGCTATTATTAAAAGAAAAATCAACCAAAGGTAAGTTTTGATCCCAACCACCTTTGAAATCCATAGATCAAACTCCCAATATTTCTTCTAGAGTTTGATTTTACCTCTCTGAATGACCATCTATCTGAGGATGATAAGTAGTGTTGAAACTCAACTCGGTAACTAGAGTATGCTGAAGACTTCACCAAAACATCGAGGTAAACCTCAGATCCTGATCATATATAATGGAAAGTGGTACTCCATGATATCTTACCACTTTCTTCACATATATACTGGCAAAGTGATCAAGATATAAATCTTCTCGAATTCCAATCAAGTGTGCCGACTTCGTAAGATGATCATCTATAACCCAAATAGAATTATTTCCTTTGGATGTTTTAGGAATTCCAGTGAAAAATTCCACAATGATGTTTTCCAATTTCTATACTGGTTCAGGTACTGGTCATAACATCTACTTAGACTTCTGTCTCTTAGCTTCAATCTGCTGACAAACCATGCATCATGAGACATATTAAGAAACATTTATTTTCATTCCATCCCACCAGAAGTACTCCTTTATGTCCCTATACATCTTCGTGTTTCTAGGGTGAATAGAGAATGAAGAACTATGAGCATTATCCAATATTTCATTCTTTAATTATGGGATGGGAGGAACAAAACCCCAATTCCTAAAACTTATTATTTCATCACAATCAATGTGGAATTCAGGAACATTTCTCTCCTTCATTTGTATCTCTAAATCTTCTTTCTGTGCCTCTTTATTATTAACATGTATAGATGGTTGAACATTAATTTGATAAAGATAAGATTTTTCCCCTTCCATTATAATTCAAAGATCCATCATTTTTAAATCCATAAATATTGGATCTTTTTTTATCCACATCATTGATAATCAAGTATGGTCTTGTCGACTTAATGCATATGCGACCTTGTTTTCTTTCCCAGGGTAGTAATATATTGAGCAGTCGTAATCCTTAATCATCTCCAGCCATATTCTTTGGAGCATATTCATCACCTTTTGAATGAAAATATATACTTTAAACTTTTATGTTCAGTATAAATATCACACCTTTCACCATAAATATAATGCCTCAAAATCATTAATGCAATGATTACCGCAGCTAACTCCAAGTCATGAGTTGGGTAATTTTTCCATTTTCTTTTCAACTATCATGAGGCATAAGCTATCACCAAATCGTTTTGCATGAGAACACTCCCCTATCCCTTCTTGGATGCATCACTATAGATCACAAACCATTCTCCACTATAAGGGAATGTGAGCACTGGTGCACTTGATAACATTATTTTTAGCTCTATGAAATTCTCTTCACATTCCTCCGTCTAAAAAAAATTTACTCCTATCCGAGTCAATTTGGTGAGTGGGTTAGATAATATTGAAAAATTATTTACAAAAAGTTGATAATAAATAGCTAAACCAAGAAAACATTGGATTTCAGTTACTATTGTTGGTCTCGACCATCTTTCAATAACCTCCTTTTTTTATGGATCCTGAGATGTCCCCTCTTTTGAGATTATGTGACCCAAAAATGAAACTTTTTGAAGCCAAAATTCACACTTGTTTAATTTTTCATAAAGAATCTCCTTTCTTGGGGACTTTAACACAATTCATCAAGTGATCTTCATGTCATTACTTTCTATTTGAATAGACAAGAATATCGTCTATAAAGACTACCACAAAAGAGATCATAATATCATGACATGGGATAAATCCGTCTTTGGTATATCTTCCTTTTTTACCCTTAATTGATGATACCCTGAACAAAGAACAATCATAGAAAAGTATTGAACTCCACGTAGTGGGTCAAATAAGTCATCAAGGCGTGGGAGGGGATATTTTTTCATGATAGTGATCTTTTTATGTTCTCGATAATCAATGCAGAGTCTCATTGATCCATCATTATTCTTAAAAAATAGAACAGGTGCTCTCCAAGGTGATGCACTAGGGTGTATGAATCCCATATCTAGATTCTATTGGAGTTTCTTCTTCAATTCCTACAGCTTAATTGGGGCCATTCTATATGGTGTCTATGATATAGGTATAACACCCATTATGTGTTCTATTGAAAATTCAACTTCATAATTTGGTGGAAGACCTATAAATTCTTCCAGAAAGACATCATAAAACTCCCATACAATGGGTGTATTCGTAATAGAGAGTTTCTCTCAAACCATTTGAGTTAAATAACCCTAATTTATTGTAATCCAGACCCACAATATGGAAGAAATTTCCACTAGAAGGATATATTCATCCTTGCTTCGATTGATGATCTTAGATTGATTAGGAATATGAAATGTGACTTCCCTTATTTTGAAATCGATATGAGCTCCATATAAAGAAAGTCAATCCATGAAAAGAATCACATAAAATTCTACTATAGGAAGTATTACATGATTTCCAGGAAGCACATTCCCACAAATGTCAATTGGAGGTGAATTATATACTTTTGATGTAACTGTGGTGCCATTAAAAGTTATCACAGCTAACTCAAGAGCTAATTGTTGATGTAGTATGGCGATACCCTTAGAAAATTATTCAGAAATAAAATAGTGGGTGGATTCAGAATCAAATAAAACATTTTCTACTTTAGAATGGATTGTATGTGTACCTTTCACAACATCGTTATCGTACTCCACATCACCAATTTAAATTGCATGCGACTTTCCATTTTCTTTGGCCATAAGAGTTTGTTGACGTCGATCATTATCAACAACCATTGGATTAGGGCATTGATTAGCATAATGCCCCATTTACATGAACTTGTAACATTGAAGTGTAGTAGGTGCATTCTGTGTATCATTTTATTTATTCTCACCACTAGACATCTTTTTCCTATCACTATGTCATTCAAATGCCTGATGACCTCCTTTTCTACATTTGATACATTTACATGTCCCTTCAATACAATTCCCTCCATGTTTCGTTCCACACATTAATCATAATGAAAAAACTAATCTTCTTTTTAGTGTGTTCTTTATATGTTCATTTGAATTCCATTTTCCTTTTTTTATCAAACCCATATGATTGATGGGTATCTCCAATCTCCATCTCCACCTTAATAGCACATCGAACAATTTCCTCATAGCTATTGAAGTCCCTTAAGGCTAACGCCCATTGAAGACTTGGTTTTAAGCCACTAATGAATCGATCTGTCGTAAACACTGGTTGGATAATAATTCTGAAAGCATACACTGGAAGTCATTTGAAATTTTCTTTGTAGGTACAAACAGATTCATCACCTATTTGCTTTAGTTCAATTAACTCCTTCTCCATCTTTGTCCAAAGAATATGAGGGAATTACTTATTGAAAAATATGTTCTTGAACTCGTCCCATTACATTGACTAAATTTTATCACTTTGCCTTCTATTCTTCATAATATTCCACCATTGATCAACATCACCTACCAAAGGATATACTACTAAGATGGCTTTATCATCGTCATTCAATTGAAGGACTGAAAATATCTTTTCAGTGTTACTTATCCATTATATACTGACCCATACGTTACATACATTGTTATTACATCAGAGTTGAAGCACACTTATTACAACATATTAGAAAACCTTGAATGGACTGTATTGGAACAGTGTCTTCAAGCACTGGGAATCATAAACAACTGGTTCATAAATCATCTACACTGTCTCATGTTCATTTCATCATATATAGAGTCCATTTTGGCATATCTTACTTAATACACTTCTTCCTAACCCAGGTAAAAGAAAAAACACAAAAGGGTGAGCTCAAATGCTCAGTAAGGGTAAATGAAGGAATATCAATCATATCATATTCATAAGAACATAACATTTTGAAGATCTTTTACTGCAACAGATATCATAATATCATGACATGGGATAAATCATAGTAGTGAAATGTAATACTAATAATCTTAACATAAAACATGAGACTTTGTGGCATAAAAACGTAATAATAGAGAATCATTTCATATTAGTCCAAACTCATTTCCAAGATTATCATAGCGGACCGAGTCCATTTCTGAACCGAGTTCACTCCTCGTTCCAGTCCTGTATCACGGAACCAGATTAACATTTCATTTCAACCATGTATATCTCATGAGATATAAATCGTTACCCATTTAATTGGATGGAGATATAGGTCCCACCCATCCCATAATGATACCATTCTTATGTGTGCCACAAAATCATAAATCATTCATCATAGAATAACCCATGTAATAAAAATGGGATTCTTAAAAATCATGCCATCATAACATAATACATATAAGATAAAAGGACTTCATAAAAATAGTTCCATCATAAAATAATCAAACAAATTTTATAATAGAGATATAAACAGAACCCAATATTATCTTAGATGGAAAATAATTTGGATAAAACACATGAACACCATTCTGGAGGAAAATATCCTTTCTACTTCAAAAACATATTTCATTTCTCAATATGTCATACAATTCTAATATAAAAGAAGTTAATTGAAAATAATCCTGAAAACTTGTAAAGGAAGCTTCAGGGAAATAATTTTCTATGAAATAATAAAAATACATTCATGCCGTATAAGTTAAAAAAACATCCTTCCCATACTTTGGCCAGAAAAGTCAAAAAGTATCTCGTACTGAAAATAACAAAAGATTCCTTTTATATCGTTTACTAAAAATTCACCAATAGGTAACATTGGATTTAAAAAATTGTAGGAGGATAGAAATAATATTACATATCGAAGAATCGTGGATGTGTATGATAAATATACCCCTAGTAAATTCTGAAGTATTATCAATCTTGGATAAAAATGAGATTTCAAGATTTTCCCTTACCTTAGGTCTAATATGCTTTGTACATGTCTGAACCTCATGTATAATGATTTAAATAATGTCATTGAATTATTCCAAAATAATACTCATTGTCATGATATCATATATGTCAATATTTTTAGCTTCTTATTAGTAATATTTCTTTGCAACTTCTTTTTTGGGTGTTTATTGCTTTATGTTCTTATGTGTGTTTTGTCGAATAAATTCTTATTCATATTTTTAGTTTATAGTGACATATTTTACATAATGGTAGTAGAATAATATATATCAGATTTATTCATCCAATTATATTATATAATCATGGTTTAATTAAGATCATGTAGAACGAATCACATCGCATCGTCGAGACAGTAAGTTATACGTACGCATGAGTGACAATATCGTTCCCATAATTATTGAATGGTCATGGAGTGGATGATATGATATCTCAGAATTAGTATAATGTTATAATAATCATATATAGTTATTCTTTACACCATTATAACCATCCAAGTATGGTGTTGGTGGAAAACAGATTACACCATGACGTGGAGACGATATTCTGTGTGTACGCACGCGTTGTGATTCCATTTTCCATAGGACTGATAGACAGTGAAATAGGTTTATTTCACATTTATAATAACATATCAGTATATTAGTGATACTAATTTTATTACTTTATTATGAAACCAATAAAGAAGAGATTTTAGAATAAGAAATAAATTTTAAAGGACTAGTAAAGGATATTACCTCTTCTTCGACGCACCACTTCTATACCTCCTCTTAAAGCACTAATGTAGGTCTTTGAAGAAGAAAAGGTCCTATAGTAGGTTTATAGGTAAGTGTAGAAGAGAAATTAGCAGGGTTTGGCCGATTGTGAAGGATCAAAATGGTGTGAGGAGGAGAGAGAGGAGGTTCCCCTTTATAATGGAGGAGATGGGAACATTTGGAAACATATGAAATATTTATTTATAAAAAATTGAAACCCCAAATAAAAACCTCCAAAAATGTCTCAATTCAAAGATGAGATGAGATAGTGTTGTAATCTCATCAACCTATAAAATTTAAACCTGTTGTGAATTTATTTCAGACCTTAACAAATTGATTTATCTTTAATTAATCTATTTAATTTTATTTGTGGTAATGATAATTTAAATTTTAAATTGTTATAAATAATTACTTATGTGTTGTTAATTGTCAGTAATTTGATACTTTAAGACATTTTAGACAATATAAATTTTAAATTAAAATTTTTCAATATTTTTTTTGTTATTTTTTAAACAATTTTATAATATTTTATTTTTATAAAATAACAATAGTGTCAATTTTGACACTATTCATGTATTTTAATTTAAATAAAATCTACACAGAGGATAAATTCGTACCAAAATATTTAATAGATTTCTAAAATGTAATATTCATCTAGAAAATTCGTCTATCACTTTAAATAGTTCATATAAAATTTATTTCAATATTTTTAAAACCATTTATTTGATATTTCAATCAATAAAATAATTTCAACATCACTATTGTGTCATCATTAATGATAATTATTTTGTACCGTAAAATTATAAATAAACTCAAATAATTTAAATAATTTTATTATATTTATGGAGACTATTCATGTTTGTTGTTTTAGGAAGTTTATCACTAAATTAAAATTATTTCACTTATATTATATAAGAGAGTGACATGCTGTCACTTTTTTTAATAATAATAATAAAATTTTGATTGTCAAAAGACCATGAAATGAATATATTCAGACCCTTATGTGATATGGGTCATCATTTATTCATCCAATAGAATTTATTTAATTATTAGTGTAATTTTATAATCCTATTTTGACCCTTAATTACCCGATTTACCTTTAACTGTATTAAATAAAAATTACCGTAGTTACTATTCATAATGTCAAAAAAATAAAAGTAACCTATTTACATAATTTGGACCCAATGAATCCAAATATGGAATTAATATTTCAAAATTCAAAACAAAGAAGTTGCAGTAATTGATTTACAATTAATCCCATTGTTAAGAAAAAGTGTTTTAAAAGTTAAAACATTGTCAAAGATATAAATGTTTTTACCTATTAATTCAATGTAGAATGAAAGGTAATTACATACATTATATAAAATGGGAAAAATATATTATATTTATACTTTAAACCCATTAAATTTATCAATTAACAAGTAAATTAAAAAAAAAATTTTACGAAACATTTAGCATATTTTTACTATTAATCAAAATATGAACGTTATCAGAAAAGTATAAAAAATTTATCCAATGTAAATTTTTATATCCTAATTAAAAATAAGAAGTTTATTTTGTAAAATATTACTTATAAACTTGTCAAAAATTATATTTAAAATGGATGCACCATCAAAAGGCGGGAAAACTGTATTTTTTTTTGAAAAATGCTTCTTTTATCCGAAAAATTGATTTTGTTTTTATATCTCATTCTAGAAAATGTGTAAGATGAATTATAATGTTATAATATTCAAAATTAGATTAATAATATTCATAATGGAGAGTTTAACGTATTATTAGAATTTATCAATGTTTAGTGAAACCCGACATTGCGTACAACACAATCTATCAAGGAAGGTTTCTCTTGCGTGTAATGCAAGACAAGCCAGTGTGGTGTGTAGTGAATGATTATCATGGTGTTGTGTATAACATAAAACATTAAAAAAAATATTTCTCATAAAATATCAGGGTTATACAAAATGAATTTTCATGAACATGTTAAGATGCATGTTACTTGATATAACTCTAATGCATTGGGTAAGGATTAGTCTCATGATAGCTTATGTGCAATGTTCTTGGCAGTTATCCTTAACTTGTGCTACCATGTGAAACGGTCATGCTTGTTAACCATGACATGTGCTCCTTTATATGTATGGAGCCTTGAATTGTACTAAATTCATTATTTATGTTTCTTACACATTACTATGAATTCATGCCTATATTATCCCATGTTTTTATGTTACGATTCTATGTACTATTTTATTTCATTATGTCATGATCTCTGACCTTTGCACTTAAGAATTTTAATTTTCTTTAATACCATACTATGATTTTTTTTCACATGTCATTGTTCATGTGATACCTAGGGTACCCTATACAGGTGTAAGGGATCAAAGGAGGTTAGGAGCAGATTACAAAGAATAATTAAGGAATTTTTTTAGTACCATTTTATTAGTTTTATGTACATATTCTTCCAATACACTAGACTTCCCGATCACTGGATTGTACTCTGAGGATTAATTATGCTTAACAAGTTTTGTAAAAGGAGATGGTTGTGATATTCTCAGTATTAAAAAGATATAATTCCTCTCATTCATAAGTTTTAAGAGAATACATAACCCCCTATGAGAAAACAATACAAATAAACATCACCTGTCATTAAATACTAACCATCACAGCCTCACGAAGACACACCCACCAAATAACTCATGTAATGTAATGTAATATAATCATAATTTCTATATCTGGGTAGCCCATACCAACCCACTAGTTAATTTCTCATCCCTAATGATTCACTTCATGATGCTACAACACTATTACACAAGACCCCCATTGTAAAACTGCATGCACACAACTTTGTCACTAACCATATCCAACGTGCAAACACCCGACCCACAAACTATACCACATCATCCCCATAGAAACCTGGGCAACAAATAATGTAGTGGCCTAAAAAATTCTTGTACATTATTTGTGAAAATAATATGTTTGAGGTATTCTACAAGGTGATAATGAATAATTTCAAGAGATTTCATGTTATTATGTTTTTCAATCTGTAAGTCAGGTCATTAGTGATTTAAGGCATCTGTAGGTCAGGTTATTGGTAGATCAGGGTGTTAGTGAGTCGGTATATTGGTAGGTGATGGTGTCAATGTGTTAGATATTTTTTAGTTCAATTCATCTGTAGGATTGGGAATTTGAAGGATAGGACATCAATAGGTCATGTTGTTAGTAGGACATGGTCTCAAATGGATGGGGTGTCAATGATTAAAGCATCAGTTCATTGTGGAAATGGTTGCTCAGTGTCGGTGAATCAGCCCTTAGTAGCTTAGCATCGGGGGCTCACATCAGTGACTTAGTGTTAGTGGGTCTCATTGATGGCTCAGTTTTTGGTAGCTTAGTATCAGTGGCTCATCCATCGGTGACATATTTCTCAATTTTCCTATTTTTTCCAAAATTTTGTAGTTTCACACATGTTATATGTTTTGGATGTTAAATGAGTTACCTATCATGTTTAAGAATTTATAATGCCCATTTCACCATTTTAAGGATAAATATTAAATTTTTAATGTCCTAAATCCCCAATGATAGTGAAACTATCTACTTCATAATCTTGACAAGGAACCAACATTAATGGTCTTTGAAATCATTTACCTTCCATTGATATATGATCTTTAACTTCTAAGAAATGATCTTCTTATCCTTATGTGTTTACTTTTCTTTTGGTCGACCGAGATCCTTTCATCGCCACTGATTTTTGTGTTGTATTGTTTCCATCATATTCAGTTTATTTGGATAGTTATACTGATTACATGACCCTCTATTTTGTCACAAGAAGGAGGAGTTGAATTCATGTTTTTGGAGGTAGTGATATCTTTGTCATTCATTATTGTCTGTCATGTGGGGTGGGTTAGTTAATTTCTATTTCTTTTTATAGTTTAATCCCAACGATACACATATAATCTAACCCATTATATAGATGAATGGAATTGATATGATAATGGGTTTTGTTACAGTATTACTAAATAAGTGGTGGGATTGACGAGGACGATGTTTTCTCTTGTTTTGTTTTTATCCGTGATCCATTTTGTATTCAATTATTTTTGTATTCCTCATAAAAAAATAGGAATTGGTGGTCATTTATTATGTATCGATGATTCCCTTTATTTTTTGATACTTTGTTGATCAAATTAAAATATGAAATATTTAATCATGTATACATGGATAAATAAGGGGATTCCCCTGTAATAAACTTGTACTCTGATCATGAATTATTTTTAAAAGTGCAATTATTGAATAATTTTGGTCAAATATGAATACACTATAATTGATAGAATTTCTTGTGTGATGTGTATGGTTCTATTTAGTTTTGTTTCTTTTATGGGTTGTATGGTGCTATTGTTGACATCCTGATTATGGTCACAGGGGTTGAAAATGGGGTTGGTACTATAGGAATGGTTTGGTATGTTTTTGTAGCAGGGATCTGGATTTGGTAATGGTTGTTTTGGGTTACTTATAAGTGGTGGTAAGAACGGTTTAATGAAATCATAGGTTGAGATTTTTGTTGTTTGTGTAATAGATGAACATGTTATATAGTGGGACTACATCTAGACATTGGTTTGGGTTTGGGTCTACAGTTTCAGGTTGTGTTGCAGTTATGTTACTAGGTGTGTCATTATTATTATGTAGCAAGGCTACCATTTGTGGTTTTGATGATGTTAGATGGATTTTATTTTATTGAGATGAAGGGTATGGTGGAATTACTTTTTAAGAATCATGGTGGATGTGGTTGGAAGGGTGTTTATGAAAGGGGAGTGTGAAGTGGGTTATTTTAACCCAATACTTCTTACTATGGTGTTATATTTGACATTATGACTATTGCTTATGCTATGTTTTGTAGTTTCCCTAAAAGGTATGAAATGAATATATGATCTCATAAATAAATATTGATAATTCTTAAAATGAATTGTCTATAGGTTATGAATTCGGTTTACTACTATTTGTGTGGTTAGGATTTTAGGGCTAGAAGTAGAGGAATTTTTGTGTGGGATGGTGGTTTGTTTTGAAAACCCATGTGTTGGGATAAGTGGTTCATATATATATATATATATATACTTTTATTTCCTTTTCATTTATAAGCACACTCCGCTTATGTAAATCACTATGTGGTGAACACCACCATTGGTATGGGGTGGGATCTTTTTCCACCCCCTGGTGGGATGATTGATGAGTGGTTTTTGATCTTCTTTACTTCCTCTTCTAAGAACTAGTAGCCTATGAATCTTTAAGTATGTTATGGCGAGTTTGTGATGCCTAAGTGTCTACATATAAGGTTTTTTACCCATGTGTCTTCAAAATGAGGTTGTGGATTATGGCTCGGGTGTCTACAGGAAAAATGTGGTGTGGTTTGGGACCTAGGTGTTTGCAGGTGGGATGTAATTATTAGTCCAGACATGTATGGGAGTGTATGTGATGTGGCATTTGTGTAAGAGAATCTTAGTGTTAGGATGGTATCCTTTTGGTATAAGAAATTGTCCTATGGGAAGTGGTGCAAGGTACCCAAATACCGATGTTCTTATTATATTACATTACTTTAGTTGCATTATTTGGTGAGTGTGCCTTGGTGAGGCTGGGGTAGTTAGTATTATTTAATATGTGCTGATGGTTTCGACTATTCTCCCTAAAATTTCTTTACTATGATCTTCCAATATATCCAGAAGTTGATTTCACTTTTTCCTACTGAGTAAAATTGTATTTCCACCCTACGTATTTAAATTGTTTTTTGGTTCCTATGAGGATTATGGGGAGTACGCTGGACCATACTAGCTCAAAACATCGGGACAATTACCATGTCATAGCTTATATGTTTTTGTCACTTACCATTGAGTTTTATTGTTCTGGTAATATTTTACATTTTAACATGCAATTTTACATGGGTTTTGAATTTGTTTTTATATATAGTTCTTGAATATTCTTGAGATTTACCATCTTGACTCTCGATCTTGTTCTATAAAAATGGATATTCCTTCTAGGTTTGTGATACTATATACAATTGGGGTCAGTCCCTATATTTGGACTTATTGATGGAGGGACTTAGGGTTCGTTATCTACCTTTCTTCATCGCCATCCCATGAGGGGTCTCTTTGGGGGGAGGGGGTCATAACAGGTATTAATACAACTTTTTACCATATATTATAACAATCATAGTTTTAAATTATTAAAATATCATTATTGTTCATATTAAAATTAAATATTATTGATAAAATTAAACTAATGTCTAGAATAAGTATAGAAATTATTCCTTAAATTAAATATCAACAAATATAGAAATTTTTTACAAATTTCACTAAAATTTCAAAAATCTTGCTAGACGATCATAACATAAACCTCAAATAGTGGCCTTTATGAGTTTTAACATATGATAAGCATGAAAATAATTAATCTATTATGGTATCCTTAACTCTTAATTTAATTAATACACAGGTTCCTATAAAATTTAACAAAATCATAAGAAGATTCATGATTATTATTAGAAAAATAGCCTTTGTATAACAATTTTTAAAATTTAATTAATGAACTCCAATAATTAAATATTTTATCTATTTTACATCTACATAGTTTCTTCTTTAGTATAGAGTTTTATCTTTATAAGGTGGATTGAATCAAATAATTCCTAAGCTCCCCAAATTTTATAGAATTAAATATAAATGGATCTGAATTATGACATTTATTTACTTCCATCATAGTCTTCATTTTCATTAGAGATTCATTACATTAATCAATTTTTCCAAACATAAAACATTTTATCATTAAATTTAAACACATCTTATTAATTTTATGACACCATTGGTTTAACATTGGTCATTCCTTATGAACTTATTTCTATTGCATTCATAATAGATTGTGAGTAAAATGAGAATTATCATAAGAATATCCAAAAGTATTGTCAAACTAGGTGTTAATTAACATCTATTGTCATGTAACATGTGAAAATTCAGTCAATCCAAATGCACCGTTTTTGGTGTTATTACCAGTAGGTACCACTATGTCTGATCCATGTCCACTTGTAATATCCAAATGGAGATTTATTTCTTGGAATACCAACACAATATTTACCATAGAAAAATAGTAGGTTGTTATAATATATATATCCTCAATAAATTTTATATGGTTATATTCACTTATCTATGTTTGTCAAAATTTATTTATGAAGGTTTTTACTAATGTTACATGGATACATACTATAGAGAACCTGATTCTCTGACCTTGATCCAGTGCTAGATTCATTATATAGAAATAAGATAAAAGGAATATCATATCAAAAGACTAAATAATGTTGAATACTTCATACACTATATTAATTCTTAATTTATTCATTATATTTTTTTAAAAAAATTTAAACCTAGTTTTTTATATAGATTAATATCATTCCCTCTAGATTATCATTTTATATGTAACATTATATACATTCTGTATTTTTTAGAAATGAATCTAAATATGATTTAGATCAAATGATAAGTACAGGTTATGTACAATAGAATAAATCATGAATAAATGATCCTAATCAACATGAAATGTTGTATAAATGATCAAATAATGAATTTAAATAAATTTATAAGATATAATAAATATGTAAATGTAAATAACTAAAAAAATTATATTTAATTAATTAAAAGTGAATGATATTAATACATATATAATGTAATTGTTGAAATATCATGGATAATAATAACTTTATTCTGAAAAATTTAGAAATTATTAATTATGGAACATCTTATCTCAGGAACATGATGTGTCTACCATAAAACAATTTCACAAGATAATTAAAATTATATGTAAATAATTGTTACATATTTTCTTAAAATTATTCTATAATGATATATATTGATTCATCAATGATATATATAATACTGAGAAAACTCATCTCTTTAAGTCTAATCCATTTCACATATATTGAATATTCTATTTAATTTATAAACAATATACCTTATCCTAAAATATATTCATTCATTAAATCATATAGGTTTATCAATATCTTCCCTCAAAATAAAAAAAATCCATTTAAATACCATTTCTAGGAATCAAATATTTTTAAGAAGAAAACCATAAAAAATAATATTGATATTTAGAGGAAATATAATGTCTAATTATCATAGGAAAAAATATATTTCAAGGGGATGTAAATGACTAAAATATTAAACTATGAAGTTAATGTAAATACTACCCTAATGGGAAATAATAATAAAAAAATATGAGGAATTGTGTGGATGTAATAAACATATAACCATTAGAGTTATAATAATTTTTTTTATTGATTAATATAGATACCATAAAAATCATAAAAATATTTTTTAGGAATATATGGATTCTAATTTGAAAAACACTGGGAAAATCATTTACTCTGAATAAAATGATTAAAAAATTCATTAAAATGATACTAATTAAATTGCATAAGATAGATTCAATGAAATTATTTTCATAAAAAATCGAAATTACATTTGTTTTTCACAAGTTAAAAATGACATTCATTTTTCAATATAAAATTCTTAGGAAACTACCTTATTCATAAAATGGCAAGAACATTCTTTTTAAATTTTTTGTAAAATCCAAAATGAAATTCTTGATTTTGAATTAGGATTCCTTTTAATATTTTTTGTAAATAATAAAATGGGGGAAAATTATTTTAAAAAATAATTTAGTAAAGGATAAAAAAATTTACAATATATTTTGAGAACATGGTTTTAGAGGAAAATTTTTTACAATAGAAGAGCGAAATGATGTTGAAATTTATTATATAAATTATCAATAATTTTATGTTCAAAAGAGTGGAAAATATTATTTTTGTTTAAAATAACAATAATAACTATAGAATTAAAAATTATAAATGGTTTATTAAAAAAAATTAAATAATTTACTTTTATAATAATTCAAAAATAAAACATCTATATTAGAATGATATTGTTAAATATACCATTTCAATGACCACGTTGTTCTAGTGGGAATTAATCAATGAATCGATTATGTGTATAATTTATAAATACTCTTAAAAAAGTGTATATATGTCATAATATTGTAAAAAATAATTATGATCATAATCATATAATACCAAAGACAACATAGTAGTAATATAACCCAATGAAACGAAATTATGTTACCAAAATATTTTACCCTTGATAACTTTTATTTCAAATCAACTTATATGAAGTAAGGGACATTGAATCCAAAATTACCATCAAAATTGAATTTTTCAACATATTTAATTTTAACCGGATGTGTATACACAAGATTAATGAATGTAATTTATTAACATTACAATATTCTTCAATGAAAATAAATTGAGACAAAAACACTTACCATAAGAATAATTTAGTTTTAATATTCAATAATATCTATAATAGTGGATTTAAACGTGTTATTAAATTATAGAAAACAAATTAATATTAATAACCTCATATATGATTCTTTCATTACATATTATTACCCATACATTAATAATATTTCATAATTTTCATTCTTTCTGATGTTAATTGCCTTATTTTTTGATTCATTTTTCATCATGAAATATTAAATTATTCCATGTAATATAAATTTATTTCATGTTGACAATAAAAATTAATACACAATAATCATATTTTTAGATAAATTTTAATTTTAAATGAATCATGAATTATGGATATGAATAATGTTTTATGTTACTATTTATGTTGAAAACATTATGGTGTTTTGGTCAATGATATAATTCTAGAAATACGAATGTCTTAAAAACCATTCCCACAAAGTTCAATATTTTGAAATGACATCCAATGAGTATTTTTTATTAGATATGTAAACACTAGATAGATCTGTTATTGGAGATGTTTCATAAACCAGATTTCTAATGGAAGGTGCTCATTGGAAAATGGCTCAAATGGGGATTACAAATTACCATTGGATGAAAGGATAGGAGGTGGAGCTCATCAAATACATTTTGGGATATTTTTTCCTACAGTTAGACTCTATAATTTATCTAAGACATATTCATGTAATCATTATTTAATCTCATATATAACATGTGTGACCCATGAGCTAAAAATAAATTTTTAATATAAATACAACATTTAATCATTTGTATGTATATAAGGATCTTTATTTATAGAGATATAGGTATCTATCTGTGTTTTTTCATAAATTTTACCTATTTATGAGCATATTGGAGATTATTTTTTGATTTAATATTATGATGATAGTTTTAAGAAAAAATGTGGGGTGCAATTATGTTTATCATTATCCAGGGAGACATGGGTTATTCTAAGGTCAAGATCAAATCCGTAAGAATTGATTGCTATGTATACTTGTAACAAGAATCATAACACATTTAGTTCAATGAAACTTATTTGAAAACATCATACCATTTTTGGTCTGGTGATCAAGACCAAACTATGCTGTTTAAAGTTATTTTGAAAAGGTGTCTATGTAAAAGATTCCATCGAAAATTTTGGTGAGTGATTTATCCCAAGGTGGCCTATGGAAACTAGAAGGGGTGTGATGTTATAGGTTAGTAATGAGCATAATGCGAATGTATCCCAAATATAATTATATTTAATTTTAGTTGTCGGTGTTGGACCTCAAGGTGGATCATAAAAATATCATTTTAATAAGTATAAAATCCCATTAAGATTAGATTTGGCTATAAGATCCACCCATATAGAGGTCATCTATTTTTTTAATGTGGAGAATGTGGATATTTGAGAAATTTAGTTAGGTTTAACACAAAACAAGACAAATTTCTATGGATTCATCAGTAATATAATCCATTTTATGATTATGGAATGGTTTTATTCTTACTCCATAAAATGGGATTCAATATGGGTTGGGTACATGACTCTAAGGAAAATACTCGTGGAGGCCCTCTTAAATAATTTTATAGGAAGAAAAACAAAATCCTTGTTGAGTCATTCATCTGATATTGTGGATCTCTTCATCATCACAAAAAACTAAGTAAATATGTTTAATGCACGAATGTGAGAAAAAATAGGAATCAAAATATCTAGAAATTATTATGATACTTATTCTACTAGTGGAAGAGGTCGGGTCAATGGGACAAGAAGAATGTACTTTTATGTGCCCGTCTCTACTCAAATATTGGAAACAAGGATTGTCAAATATGACTACCTGTCTAGATAATGACCATTATAGAGGCTATATTATTAGACTGGGAGGGATGAAAAATCCTTTTTAATTGATGATGTAGGGTAATAATTCACTAATACTGATCAAATGTAAAATAATATGTCTTAAAATCTATCATGCCCAAGAACCGGGAGGTCCTTCTCTACAAGATGGTGTGGGACTGGTACGGACCTAGCCCTCATTTCAAAGTCTAAGACATACAAAGAACAAAACCCATGATCAGGTTCTTTGTACTGCTGAGATTCATTAAATCATTCACCCTGAGGACCCAACTCGTTAGGTGGTACATGTTGGGGACACATCTCACTAAAGGAATGCATAAATGAATGACATATAGGGTGGTGTGTCTCTCAACTTGAGTGTGCACATCATGAGGTCTTAGTTGTTGATTCAATTTCAGACACCTCATTAAAAAGGATCCAAATCATGATGGTACATGCCATTATTGGATTTAATGAAGTTTTAGATTGTGTCTCACACTGGTCATCTTGTGGTGATGATAATGAGGACTCATACATGGTCAAGCCTACATGGTTCAAGCAATCTTTTCATAGACTAGGCATGTGGGAGTTGGAGATGACTTCTTTTGGGGGGACTCAAGCGGGTGTATTGTTTTTCAGATCCTATTGGGACATTTATCCAACTATTCCCATTAATTACATATTATATAGGGTTTTTGAGGGATTCATGGGTGTTTCTGAGGACTTGTGTAAAGGCGATGCATGACCAACGCTCTAAATAAATTTAGAGTTTTTATTCTTAAAAATGATGATCCAAAGAACATATTTATATGAAATTATGGGGCCCTAGTCAAAGGATATGTTCTTTTTAGGTACCCAAAATTGGAACCATACACAAGTGTCATGGGAATTGGTGTTTCTTCCTTCCCTTCCATGTAGTTAAGGCCAATTTAGACATTCTAGAGCACCAGTTGGGTTCACCCAGGCTGACATTGGAAATTTAAATTAATACATTATGGGGATCTTCACCTCAATAATATATTTGAGTCCTTATCATTAAATAATTTCTTACTACATGATAAAACAATTATTTCATAAAAACAAACATCCTAGGGTTGGAACATATTGGAAGAAGATGGTCTAATCCTGAGCTAGAGGGTTGGAAATATTGTTTCGGTTGTGAAGGTAGTCCACACAAGTCACACTCATAGGGATACCACGCAGGTATAGAATTATTCACATGAATATTGGAAAGATGAGCCTATAATGTCCAGTTACCTTCCATCGAATACATACTTTTTATTTTATGTTCTTATAATCCTATCGTATAGGTCTTTCATGCAGTATTTCCGCATTTTTCGTTTGTGCATGTCTTCCGAAGAATCTATTTCAAGAAGGTGTTCATTATTATCTTTTCAACACATCTTATTGACATAGGATTGGAATATACAAGAAATCATTTTATAGAGGTTCCAACAGTATAAAACTTCCAGGAGTCTTTTGGGTGAGTGATTTGTTGAGGTCCTCTCATTTTCAAAAAATTCTAAATATTCGAAAACCAATATTTTTATTTTAATTAAAATAAATGCAATTAATTGAAGATCATCGATGGATATATTAAGGGATTTCCAAAAATAACACCTTAAATATATTTTTGAGATATTCAATGACTTTGGGACAAATTTCTATGACATGTGTAGATCCACTCTTCTAGAATTTGTGAATCCCTTGATGTAGTACTGTCATTTGTATACATTGAGAGAAACTTTTCCTCTTTAAAATCATAAACTTATAAGAGATTATATCATATTTAGGAAATGATTTTAATAAAAAAAAATGTCATTCCCTGGAATATACTAATTTCATATCACCAAAATAACCTCTAAGGTAGTATTCATCATGGAAGGAAGAGTTCTTACGACTTGTGAAATGCACAACACCCGATATTCACCAAACCTAAAGCATCACAATAATGATTTGAAACCTCAGTATTCTAAATCAACTTCTTAGGATTACAATATTGATAAATCACATGTCCATGATAGTTTATTGGAATATTCACTCTGGAGGGGCAGTTGGGAAAATATTTATGGGGGCATGCAGGGTGAACAAAACTTGTGAAAAATTAATGAAATAGTTGTTGGACCACATAATTTTCTAGGCATTTTGGTTGGGGAAAAGATATGTTTACTAGAACCTATATATCATCTGATAATTTTTATGCTTATAGATCCATCAAAAAATTTTAATTGATATGAAACATGGAGAAGTTCACACTATCCAATGATACTATTACAAGATCTATAGATCACCTATTTTAGGGGATATTTTTGAACATATTATCCCACCAAATGGAATGTGGAATGATACTGAAACGACACCATATTTTTCCTATATGTGATTTATGGATTATTGGAAGGTGTAGATGAGTTCAACTCATCAAAGTGGTAGTATCCAGCCTAATACAAGGATGATGTAATTTCCCAATATAGAATAAGAAGTTACCACCTTCTAGAACACTATTGGGTTCCCCATATTATTAAATAAGATCATTCAAAAAACAATTATAGATTGTATTAGAGAATGACCAAATTAATCATTGGGGATACCAATTCAAATATATGGTTTCATCGATGATCTATCTGACTAAATTTTTATTTATGATGATATGCATCTACCTGATTATAGACTATTAATATAATGGTGGAATGTGAACATGTACATTGGTATAGAGACAAAAAAATAATATGGGAGCATCTTATGGTTGTATTTCCATGAATCGGTGATGCTCTACAATTGACTACTGCATGTGAAGACTATAAAAGACCCATTTATAATTTTATGGAAATTTATAGTGTTCTATGGGTGAAATGAAACAAAAATCACATATAATGTTGTACAAAGTGGAGTTCATTCCATTAATGTATAGTTTCATAGATTCGTTCATGTCATTTCTTATATCTGTTCTTTTAACCCTGAAGTATGATGACATCCAATGGACTTGGAATGTATTGGGGGAGTTTGTCTTTTTTTATGTGGTGTTATACCTACTAGGAAATTCACTAAAAAAATAAATGATGCTGATGATCATTAATCTTAAATTATTTATTTTAGAGAAATTTTAATTCATGTCCATATTAGTAGTCAGATCATATGTAAGGAAAATGAAACTTACATATTCACCCAGAAGTTATGGTTTTTTCAACATCATTCTGTCTCTCCACACCCAAACAAGTTTTCTTTAAGAATAACACAATTTTTTCATGAAAATTAAAGACCCTGAAGTCCATGGAGGTATCCAAATATTAAATCATTAAACCTCTATCTGGTGTATTGATTAGGTTGAAATATTGGAATTCTAGTGCATTGCCTTATTCATACTATCAAGGTTAATTAATGAATGTTTGTCATCAAGTCACTTCAATGTCAACGATTGGGTGTTGCATGTGTAATAGAGTGTATCTTCCATATGTTATCTATGATGTATTTCTAATTTCATTAAAGTGGCCTCTAGTAGGATCCATAGAGTGGTACAATGCTTAGTAAACTACAAATTCTGTGAAAATGTATTGTAGTCATGACTACTGGGAGGATACTCGTGGTCTATTCAGTAAGTCCCCTTGTGAGAGATGAGTGGCCTACAAATAATTAATGTCAAAAGAAGCCTAAATTTATTCATAGATAGAAATTTTATCTTGATATTATGTGAGACCCATGAAGATATATGATTTCAAGGGAACAACATGTTATGTTTGAGGAATGTGGGTATTTATCTAAGCTAGAATATGAATCATGGAGTTTGGGGATGTCCAAGAACCCATTGATCATTACACCAACAAAAATATTACTGTAGGTGGGGAAATATATTCAGTTGTGGGAAATGTAGATATATTCCATTTATTATTGGATACGGATCATAAATGGAGTATCTATCCTACTGGATCATGATTATTTTGAAACGATTCCTTGTTGATATGAAGAGTAATGATATGTCCATGTCAATGTTGGTGCGGTTTATCTATATTTTACCACTAAATATCCCTCCATTATCCATAATCATTTTTTAAGGGTATACGTCACATATTATAGAAGTGGACAAAGAGAATTAGTAGAAAAAGGGCTTCGGTATCCAAAATATGGGCCCATTTGTGCCAATATCGAGGTAGTTTAAGACTCTATTGAATCTCTACCGGTATCATTATGTAATAGGATGATAGTGGATGAAATTTATGGGTGGTGACATCAACCTCCACCTAATATTTCCATGACTAAGGTAATGAACACGATTACCTCCTCATCATAAGAAATGAAATGTAAGAGAGAAGAAATTTCATTCTGGTGTATGCATCACATTATTTAATTTCACAATCATTTATTCTAATGATTATCCTAACATACCCATTTTACCATTATTCCAATTTTTATGGTTTGTTTCACTTTTTCCCTATTAGCTTTCCCATAAGGATCCTTTGAGTTTGAAGGGGAAATCCTGAAGGAGGCACATATTCTTGAGGAAGAATCCATCACTTTGATGCATGGTGTTTCAATAGATGTATCCATTTCTACCCCCATTATTGTAGAGAGGTGGTAGGGTCTTGGTAATATCAAATTAATATCATAAGTATTCATGTATAAGTAACTATATTTCTCCCTGGTGATATTTCTTATTTTTCACATATAGTGGATGATCCAAAAACCAATATCATTGATCATGTATCCACCATAAAAGAGATTGGCATGGATTGAAGAGAGTGTGATAAATTTTTTAGTGTTAATCAAGACTCATAGGGGGTCAAGGGTGTTGTTTTTTCTTAGGGGATGGAAGAGAAATATGATAGGGGTCTAAATTTGGATCATGAATCACATGTATCAGATACCAATATGGGTGAGGATGGTACCAGAATCATAGTAGTTTTAAATTAAATAATGGAACATAAGGATATGTTAAAATTTTAATATTAAAAACTCTAGAGTAATTTTTGTAGTTTTATAGGAAGTTATATTGATGTGGGTTTTCTTTTTATTTTGTTTTCAAACATAATCATACACAATTAATTTTGATTACACACACCAGAGCTCTCCATATGAAAATAAAATTACAGAAAAAAATTTGAAAGGGAATTCATGAAAAAATTAATGAATTTCCATCCAACTACAATTTTTGTGGGATTAATATAAAAAACCCCGATGTGGGAGATCCTATATTTCCCTTCATACCAGCTTCTAAACCAACATTTGGTGATGTTCCTTCTCTAAATGTTATTACTTAGAGTATTGCGGTCCTTAGTTTTGTGGAGCCATTATTCCCAATAGTGGATCCAACCATAGGTGAGAGATATTAAATTCATTAGTTTCTTAGCTAAATTTTATGTCCATAAACCTCTCATATTGATGAGGGATTTCATTTTTTATAAAGTTCCATTAACATTTGGGGACAATCCCAATATGGGAGCTTCCATGCCAATTCAACCAATACTGATAGGTGTAGTGGATACTATTTCACAGGGACTAAAATACGGTGACACATTGATTGGAATAATTCAATATTACATGTCTCCATTCGAGAGAAGATCTGATTCAGATGTTGAGGCACATGAATCCATTCAACCCAAACACTATATCATCTAGTGATACATATAGAAGATAGTCTCATAGATACCTCTAGAAAAATATACCATCAAAACTTCTCGAACATCTAACTATGTTTTCTGTTTTAATGTCTTGTTAGTTTGACTAATGTAAAACTTGCTAAGAAATGATGTTAATCATGTAGTTATGAGTGTAATAATTTTTTTTATAGATGGTTTAGGTGATGATATATGAATCAATTGATGATCTTAGAGATATTGTATCCCAATCTAAGCTCAATCATTCTAAATATGTGAAATAATATCACTATTGTATTGATTAGAAACATTTATAAATGATACAAAATTAATAAGAAATGGATTTCATAAAGTTTAATATAATTTATCTCCACTAATTCTTGATGTTTTCCTTAGATGATGCGATTAAATTACAATATAGAAAGAGAAGCATCTAGACACTTAGTATGTTCTATCCACACAACTAGTTCGGTTTTGGATAATTGTAGATAACCCCCGAACCGCCATCCCTAAACTGAAATCATATGTCCGGTAAACTTTTACAATTTGGAAGAAAGGATCTTACATTTTTATGTTCTTTCACATTATATTATAATAATTAAAATTATATATTTTCTAATCACCCATTCCTACATTAATATCTTCTAGATAAGTTAGATATATCATTGAAAATGGACAATTTTATTGAATTTAATCATGTTATAATTTCAATGATAGTGTTGAGGGAGAACTATAATTATTTCATTGTTTATTGGACTATGAAATCCTAATTCAACTATTTATTACCTCATATGAAAAACCCACCAAAGATTTTTTCCTTAGTGTCATCACACAATTTCTATCAAATGTACTATATGAAAAATATTTATTATGTTAGACATGAATTTTACGTTTGAATGTATTTGTTACCATATAACCTAATAAAATTTATGACCTTTTTCATATCATTGATTGTTTTTTTCTAAATAATGGTAACTGAACCACTAAAGAGATGATACTAGACATTTACCAAAGATCCCCTTTACAGGATTTCAATACGGAGATTGTTTTGTATCTTTATGTGGAATGTTGAATGTATTTCATGCCAAACTAATATGACTAATTGTTCATTTCATACATCAATTACCGGGAGTTTTAAAAGAATTATCCAAATAATGAATTTTAGTAAATAATGGACTGAAATTATTCATATACATGAAGGGGATTTTGATTCATAATTTTGTGAAATCTGTGACGAAAACATGATTTGATAGAACCATAATATGAAATTTCATCAACCATATTTGAAAAGATTTCTCTACTATGCTATTTTTATTTGGGACTATGGATATAGGAGACATCACTCTAATGGAAAAATGTACCTCTAGATGAAATTCCCTTTTGGCGGTGACTTATAAAATGATAACTCCGTCATATTCTTGCATAGTCAGAACAAGGATTAATTTAGAATACGACATTCCAGTACTGATGCTCAAGTATTTTTTGATGATCCGAATTTATCTGGACAACAAAGGTTGGGGTTTCAAGGTAATTCGTCTGAGAATGAAGTGAGATTATGTATCAATATAGACCATTACTGATAAACGTCATCTAATAAATTGTGTCTTCTGTAAACGAGGTTTCATTAAATTAGATCACCGATATCAGGGGGATAAACCATAATAAAAAGGGGTGATAGATTGTGATATTTAATTTCGTTTTACCAGGAAATGCATATTTTATTTTAATGTCTTACAGAGTGGATTTTGTTGCTATAGTTTATTTTTATTAAAGGTTAAATGAAGGAATAGTGATTTTCCGTCATCATGTTAATCTTACCTAGAATGTTACATCTTTTTATCTAACATTTTTGGGGTTTCGAAGATATAATTTGAAGGGATCCATATAAAAATCATGGTATGGCATGAAATCATCATTGGGTATTGTATAGATAGAATAGGTATTTCAAAGGTACTATAGTACCTCTAGGAAATTGGTTCTTTTTTGGGTGGCTTATGCATAGAAAACTGGCGAGAATTATTGAATAGTCTAATGGGGGTATCCATTGGATGAAATGACCATTTGATGGTAAACTTATATAGTAGAAATTGGGGATTATTACTAAATCATTATACAATCGAAACCATAGTAATTTGTAATTCCACAACCGATGGTTAGGGAATATTCATAGTGATTTATGTTTTCCTATAAACAGATTTTGGTTCACATGATAAAGCTACTGGAATACATGAGGTACATTTAATATAAAAAATATCATGATTTTTGAGAAAAATAGACCCTATGTAGGTCTGGTCAATAAGCAAGAAACATGTGTATTATTTTACTGTTATGGCTTGAACGGGGTGTTGGACCCAAGAATCAATATGCACATAGTTCAAGGGAATATTACCCATAGTGGTCAAATTTTATTGTGGGAAAGATGATTTTGTAATACTAGTTCACTAATTGGGTGGGAACCCATATTGGATCCTCTGACGTAGATCCGACTCTTATAGTGGAGAATTGGGGCATTCACATGTTACAACTAGACAATGATGTAGGATAAATGCATTACCATATATCTCATGGAAATGAAAATCAATACAAAAATTGTTCTTTTGAAATAATGTAGTATAATTTCATACATAAATGATGTTGGTGCTATGGTTTTTGATTTCTTGTCCTGGACAGAAATATTAGTGATTTTACACTTTTATGGTAATAATTACAAGAATGTACAATCATTTTTAGTTATGGCGGGGGATGTTTGTAAGCTATAATCTAGAAATTTTCATATTGAAGGAGTCATATTGTATGAAAATAATGTTTTTGATTATAGATATACTAGAGATATCTCATAGGTATGAATTTTCCTCTAGTAGACATGTCATTTTGGTGGGGGGGGGGGTATTTTGCACTACCAACTATGAAGCATTACTACATAGTCAAATAGTGTAATACTTTGGATGATATTATCTTTTGATTGGTGAGATATTAATATCATATTGAGGTATATTAATACAAAGTTAGCCAATAGAATTATCCAGATTCCAAAGATCAGCTACCAATATACGTGGAATTTTTATGGATATTAGTATTATCCTAGAAAAAGAGTTTGTTTCATGGTAGGAAAGTACCTGAATATTGCATGAGTATCTCAAATAAAAATTTTCATGACTTAGGAGAATTTCATCCTCTATATAGGTCTAAACAATATATACTAATGTAATATTTTTTATGTTATGGATATACAAGGGTATCGAACATTGGAATAAATACTTATCAAACTTTATAAAGAATCAAAACACAAATAGATGTAGTGAATATTCCCCATACTGAATGAATTATGTTGTGAGTAAGGAGACTTTTATCTAGAATACAGGCTCACTTGAGGGGAAAGAATATATATTTTATTCTCATATAAAGATATGACTCATAAATGGGAGAGTGTAGGTGATTCATATATTACTGAATGACCCTGATGTATAATCCAGGAAACACTATGTATATTGATGAAATTATAATCATAATACACACAGTTCTTATGGAACCATGGAGTTAATTTTCACAATACTAGGATGTGAGATCCCTAATTTGAAAAGGCAATATTGCAGATTTCCCTAATTTTAGTGAATTTGGTATTAATGTGTATCATGTGATGATTTTAATCAAGAAAATCTTAGTTATGGAATTTGTTTTAACCTTGTAGTTAATTTTATACAACAAGGACATTTGGTGATCATTTTTATTTCCTGTTACTGGTAATACATTAACACTACTACTAATTGATTTTCATTCATCATAAAGGGAATTTTTTTCCAAAAACCTTATTCTCACCTGAGATATGCTCGGTTATGAGAATATATTTCATACATCACATAATGGGGACTAAAATAAATGGTTTAAACATGATGATTTTATGGGGGCTAAACCTAGATGTATTATCCAACTATCTCTATGTATCTCATTAGAGTGAGATTCATGTCATTCATAGTTCTGGGAAGCCGTTCAGATTAGTGTCATTTTGTATGTTTGTCATCCATTTATATAAAATCCATGCGTTATGGATGAAGTATTCTCAATGTTTAAGGTCATATGGCTATAAACATTTCTCTCATGACAAAATGAGTGATATAATGGTTAGAGTTCCAAGGAATCTCTAAAAATCTTTTGACATGAAAGGGGTAGTCATAATGAATGAAGTTGGGGGTTCTTGAATTTGAAATATGATATGAGATTAAAATTTCATTGTGGTTTAAAAATATAAAAGAGGTATATCTTGTTGATGAACGTACCTTTGGTTTACATACCCTTTTTTCTGGGAAACGAGTGAATGTTCAACTGGTTTGAATTTTTTTAGAAATGGCTGATGGCCAATCCCACATATTTGAACATTAAAAATAGAGATAAATTCTTTTTGCAGATAGGGAGTGGGAGGAAACCATTACATTAAACTAAATAAATAAAAAAAAGCGGTCACAAAAGCACTATATGAACCAAAACATCAAATAAGAAAAAATAATCATAACAATATATATCCAAAAGTCTCATCTCCCCATTTTATAATGAAATAGTGAATTGTGTCAAAGATGTTACCCACCCACGCTAATAATTTTGTTGTGATGGTGAAACAACAAGGAACTGAACTCCTCAATCCCAGATTCAAATGTGGTAAGTAGAAAAAATGATAGATTCTAGCACAACTATATCCCTTTTATTCCACCCACCATACAGGGATAAAAAGGTACTTCCTACACTCCCAACCTGATGTGCAGAGAAATTAGATAGGAAACACTATGTATAAATCATTCAAGGTACAAATACATAAAAAATGAGGCTAGAAAACATAATGATGGGTTTTAGCACACCCATCCCTCTTTTGAGGTTGCCAACCAAATTCCTTCTACATGACACTGAAAAACACTTACAAATGCAAAGATAAGAAAGTCAATTCTCACCACACCATTTGGTCCTCATCAGATGGTTAGATCCAAAGCCAGTGATTTATTATGAAAACATACAACCACTACATTATTTTCACGCCACAAAGACCACTAGAATCATCATAGAACCATAATAACCATCCACCCCATCCGCTGCCACAAACAGAAAACAAAACCAAGACCACACCACCCTTAATTGTCGACTTTTTACAAAACAATTGTGCGGATTCCATGAGGTGAAACCTGTGGAATCATCAAACACCACCTCCATGTGAAAACCCCAAAAAATCACCAAAAAATGAGAAACCACAAAAAAAACCTCATTCAATTATTTAATCTATGATAAACTAGATAATCAAAGATCGCAGGATGGTCATCCATCATCAAAAATAGTTCCACCACTAAGAGTATGATTAATGCCACCCAAAGTACATTCAAACACTTCTTCTCGAGATGAAACTAGAATGACTATGTTTAATAATTATCTAACCCATAATTGACACTGCGAGCAATAAATCATGTTTGGAGATACCAGATCTGAACATATCTAAGATAGAGGAGGGATGCCTAATGGAAGAGTATAATGATGCTTACAAATGAAACAGTGAAGAGATGAGTGTAGGTTATGTAACTAAGTCAACTACCACTGATACCATAGGAAAAAACTGATGTGTAGTGCTGATCAAAAACATCAATCCAAAAAAAACCATAGGAATAAAAACTTCATGCAATCTTAGATAAACCAAGAAATGGGTGTTTCTAATCATGGAGATTGAGGATCCATCAAGGAAGAATCATGCCAATTTGTGTGTATTACTACATAATCAAATAGTCAAATCCTATACCTGATAGGCACATTGAATGGGAAACATAAAAAAAATATTAATAGGGAGTATTATTAAATATTAAGAACAATTCAACCTAAGGATTATGAAATCACACAATTAATTTCCATGAAAATATCATGGGGATAAAAAATTTTCAATGACAAGGTTTATAATGTGTGGAAGTAAACATTATGATAATATTGAAAATGATTCAACCAATATTTTCTGTGCAATGTGAATCATTTAGACATAGATCAATATTGATTCTATATGGTAGAGGAATACTTTTATTTTTATGAGGGGCTCCTGAATGTGGGAACATTAGTTACGGTATCCTTCATAAATCACTCTTTTCTTATAGGTGAGGGGTATTTTTTAAGGTTTGGACCAATATTAGAGGTATAATGATCAAAATGTATCCTACAATGATAAGAATCAGCACAAATGTATTTACTAAATAATGATATCATGAGTCACATACACCAAAGATTATGATCTAATGAATAATGAATTAAATTGTTACAACGTTTAATGTCATCCACAAAGGATGTGAACCATCAAATCATACATCATGTAGTAAGTAAATTTCCATAAAATTTCACAAATTTTGGCTAGGATGTTGGGATACATAGTTTATATTTGTATAGCTCTGACTATGATGTACTATAATTTTGAGTCATATGACTAGGCCAGTATGTTGTGATTTTTATGGACGTTCATAAGGGATCATGATGATATGAATTTTAATGTCATACAAAAAGGATGTTGGTGTCATTAATTTATTGTATTTTAATGTGGATGAAATTTCATGATTTTTTAAAAAATGTGAAAAATGCCTACTGTGTAGTTAAAAATCACGCAGTGGAAATGATGATGTTCTCATTATAGATCTTATTTCAAGAAAAACATTTTTTGGAAGCTGATGTGATGAGCTACACATCTATTTAGATTAGTGAATAAACTCGGAAAAAAGAAGGCCTCATGTCCAGAATAAGGCCCCTTCTACATTATCTAAATCGGTGGCGAATTCTTCCTTGGTATCATTAGAGTCTTATGGAAAAGTACCATTTACCCTTGTAGAAACTTCAAAAGGAAGACCTTTTGGTTAAAATCACATTCTATCAAACATTTATGGAACTCCAAGTGATGATAGGTATATATTCCATTCTTATCATGTATCTATAATTTAACCATCCTTTTATGGAATCTATCATTTGTGCATAGCTGATCACATATGAAAATGTTGTGTGCGTTAAATTTATCCTAAATTAAAAAGATTCCTTATTTTACTTATATGTTTTAATACAGGGTCTCTTGTGTGGTTGTATGGGTTTTCGTATGGTAGGTTTCTAAGGCATTACAGATCAAGTCTGGCCAATAGTTTTAGCATAATCTATTATTTTCAAGAGTATGTTTGAAAAGGTATTTTTGACAACCTCTATCTATCCAATTGGAACCACATAGTAGGAGGATTAATGGATAAATATTTTATTATTCATTAGATCTAACTTCAACAGTATATAAAAAACTGGACTCATTATTAATCAAAATTTCATGAGGGACACTAAAATTGTATTGATGTTAGACATCACAAACGTAGATATTCTTTTGGTCCCAAATTAATTCAGGGTATTTTATCAAACTATTTAGTGTGGAAGTATGCATTAGATAGGATATATTTAATCATATTTTTCATAGTTGGGGGATACAGTCTTAGACAATCAATTACCTATATGGTGAATGTCTTAGTGTATTTGGTTCTATATAGAAACTATATGAGTTGATGGATAATGTTGGAAAGAACATGGTAGAAATGGAACTTCAGGGATAATTTTTTACAATCCTACAACAATGAAGTCCCAAATAATCCAAGAATTTATATTTCACTTGAATGCTTGAACCCTGACTATAGGGCACCACATTCCCCTACCTGAACCAAATTCATGACGGTAGTAGTATATTCTCCGTTGATCCAACTGAGATGGACTCAATAATATTCTAATTCATACTGTACATTTTGGTGATTTGGTGAATCATAATGAGTAAATATTGTATCTCATCATAATATTTTATTTTTTCTAGCTCGGTCAGACAGAAGAACTCTGTTTTGAAGGTATTGTCTAATGGGTATCATATAACCCATGGTTGGGACATCATTTTTGGGGATTAGACTATCCTCAGAGATATATTCCATAATGAAACAAATAATAGAGGAATCCATTCCGTAATGCATAATTTTAATTACTGACACATCCCAGTAATGATCCTCTACAGTCATAGACACATTTGCAGTGCATTTTCTAGGGTATTTTTTAACTGTGGAATGTAATTTATTGTTGGATCCTATGGTAATTCTTAAATTACTCCATGCATATAGTCAAGAAGCATAATTATATTTTCTTTTCCAATATCATAATCCCCATTGATATTCTTCCATACCAATATTAAAATTAGTTTCACCATTTGGTGCTCTACTTGAATTTGAATATATAGTTTTGGGTCTATAAAGATGGACAGATATAATCGCACATTGTTTTTATAACTGATTGAAAAATAATAATGAGTTAGGAAAGACTTCCTTTTCGGAGTGGGGATCTCTACTCACTACCTAACTGTGATGAGATTGGGGTCTCCCATTCTCTTCTCTCTTTGGATTATGGATGCACATTCTGAATATATATCACATGTCCAGGTTGCTTCATTAATAGAAATGATATATTCATCCAAAAAATAAATAGTTTACAACATTTCTTCTGTAGATGGATTCTCTTTAATGATGATTTCTAAATTCGAGACATTCACTATTTTCCATGGAATGAACTATATGTCATGTTGATATGGGATAACCACCCATCTTTCGGAATAACCATTAAACATTGGATGGATGAGAGTGTATTTTAGTATAACAATAATGGATACTAATTTTATTTCCTAGTGATGAAGGTACTACCTCAGTTTTTAGAAAGTGAATATAATTTCTAGTTATCTCTTCTCGATATCTGAATACTGAGCCTCAATGTCATGCATGGTTAAAATGATATACTAATGGAATTTTTCATTCCCAAATTCATTTTATTGTGCAGTGAAAGTACTTAATTATTTTTCCAGTTCGGTAACATAAAAAATGAGTGGTTTTCAAATAATAGGTTGCGTAAACACTATTTTACTGAATATTTGTTTCTTGAGTCTATTAAATGCTTATTAATAATCATCATCCAACTAATTATTTTCCCGATTCATCAATAGCCTAGTGAAGGTAAAATACATTCATTCCAGGATGGCTATTAAGTTTTCAATAATGGAAATATTCCCCTATAAAGCCTTTAATTTTTTTTGAAGGTGAAATAACTAGTACATCCTATACATTCTCTGGGTCAACTTCAGTAATGCGAAAATTTAGGGGAAAAAAGAGAAATTCCCCTGAGGTTACTCCAAATTTACATTAAAAGAGGTTCACATTCTTGTTTGTTTGTCAAATTTTATTAATACATTTTTATTATCCTAAAAATTATTATAATGATTTTGATATTTAACCAGAATGTGATAAATATTAAATTAAATAGACTTTCCTAGGAAGGGTTTGAAAATTTGGTTCTTGTCATGAGAGTGTGTGGCTCCAATATTCTTAATTAGAAAGGGAATTAAATGATTTTAAAATACATTCTAGGGCTTGTAATGGTGGAAAAGCCCTTATCCTCTTAGGACACTCATAAATTATTATTCCCCAAATATAATTGAATGAATGAGATGTCTTAATTTATATTTATTGAATTAATCAATAGTTTTTTTGAACTATGATATCATCTTTCAGAAAGTACCAGTTGAGATTTATAAAGGCGATGCAGACCAAGATTTCTCATTCACCATATTTGATGAGATTGTGTTACCTATTAATTCTGAGTACTGGATCTCCTAGATGATATTGTAATTAATAATATTATCAACCTCATCCTCAATTTTTGTAGCATGTGTCATGTGTGACCTTCTAGCTTCATGTTTGTAACAATGCTAGTTTTTAGGAAAGGACAGGTTGTGAGTGGAAACCATGGGATCAAGACAATGAATATCTATGTAAATAAATTTTGAAAAGACCTAATTATTATATATAATGGATATAAATACATCTTGTTCTTAATAATTAATCGAACTACTTATCAAAGTTTGTTGTTAATGTTTTTTTGTACCCAGATTTATTCCAATGAGTACAATAATTTTAGTAGAGACACCTTCCTTGAATTCTAGAGGCGAATCCTTGAAGTCTCTATACTCTTCCACTTACTCATACTCTTTCCCTTCCTCTCATTACAATCTTTAAATGTAAGTGGGTAATGAAGGAATATATATAGAGTTATTAGGGGAGATTAAATTTTGACATCAAGATGAAAATAAACTCCCTATGCTACTACTAAAATTATGGGGAATTTTTTTTCTCTTAAGGGGGTGTAGTAAATTATAGTGAATTTTTCATTTTAACATAGTTTGATCATGTTAATGAGGCATGAATCTATTTGAGATCGTTCAATAAAATGAGGTATTTTTAACCCAATAATCTACCAAATGTTGGCGAGTCCATAGGCTTTTTAGTGCCACCAAACTCATTTTTCATGACTAATATGATGAAGATTGTTGAACATATTATATAATTTGAGAACATGACATTTATTTTATGGATGTGAATAACATATTCTTCACTAAAATATTTAAAGGGATCTTTTGAGGTCATTTATAGTAAAATAAGGGTTAAAACATGAGAATACATGTTGTTTATGGGTTTCTCCCTTACCTGAGGTAGAAACCTACCAAATATTACTAATTATTACAGGATTATAATTTGAATTTATCACCATACCACATCCCGATTTTTAAATTGATGAAATATTTGTTACATTGGTAATATGATAAGGGGATTTCTACATTTTGGGGTGACCATGAACATCCTAGTAGAATGTTGAAATCCATATATTAAGAAAAAAATAAGAATTATGATTTAGGTAAAACTTCTGCACATTAGGCAACAACCTTGATTCTACTATGAAGATTTCACTATCTATTTTCATGATCCTATAGAGTGGGAGAGGAATGGGACATGTGGGCATGGTTGTATTTTTCTGCTGATGTGTTTACCAGAATGAGGTTGAATCCAATGAAATTTTTAATTAATTATTGTCAGATATTATCAAAATTTTTCTTTCTATATATATAAACATGTTACATATGTCATTTTATAATGGAATATCTATTCTTATTCCTGAATAAAATTAAAATGTTGAATTCTACATGATATAACTTTTCATAATATACTTTGGTACCAACAACCTAAACATTTAATTCCTGATATATTAGGAAATCCTATATGAATGCCTCCTGGATGTTTAATGGTAATCATGGAGAACCTTGTAGTGGAAATATAGATTGATGCATTTATAATTTCATTAAAATTTTATAAATATATGATAAATGTAAGATCTTCTAGAACTAAAGGGTGTTTTATTCAACACACATTAATAGTTGAAGTACTCGATGTATGCAGATCAAACCATGTAATTTGAGTTGGATGTGCATTCTCCATTGGTGGTTTAGTCCAACTAGGTATTCCTACATGCTGAGACTGATTTGGAAAATAATTATCTTATAGTGTATCTTTTATAAAAACATGTTTAAGAAAAACCAAAATATATATGGGGGAAATTTTCTTCTCCATCAAATCATACACAATGGCTATTCTATCTGTTTTAGTAACATAGATGGTCAAAGCTGGGATGCGAAGGGGGGATTGACTACTTCAACAACCACATATTCACATGTATCCTTGAGTAAATTTGGATTTTCCCATATTCCCTAAAAAAATATAAATAAATCTGGTTCATATACATTTTTATCTTCCATGAAGTGATCCATTATGATAATATCATTAATGGAACTGATTTTCATCTCCTCCTCTAATGAAGACTCTGTCTTGTAAGTCAATTCTTATTGTACCATTTGGTGGGGTGGTTCTTCTGATTTTGGCACTGATGTTATAAAGTTTGTTGTATTCAAAACCATTGTCAAAATTGGTATATGTTCATCATCTATTTTTCATAACACCCCTTCGGTCATGTTTTTTCCTAGAAGACAGAATTTTGGAGGGCTTTGGCACCGATTGAGGAGTGTGTGTTATAGTGGAAACATCTGAGGGAATATACTAATTTTTTATCTATTCATCGACGATAAATTGATTCTATTTGAACATATTTATTAACATGCTATAATTGAACTTCTACATACCATTTTTTTGTATATTCCTCTCATCGACCCTCTCAATTTGGATCGGCTGAAGACACAAATGCAGCCTTAGCAGATGGCCTGCCCATCTTTACCTCTATAGAGTCCATCATTTATTGTTTAATGACCATGAAAACAAAAAATTCAAGAATAATTTTCCCTAATTAATAGTTAAATGGTAAATAGTTTAGAAGAAATTTGAGGCCATATTGACCATGAAGCTTGGGCTTTGTAAATGTGGTGATGTTGTTTTTTAATCCAATGATGACGTAGAAAGGGACATTGTAATATTTAAATGAATAAATACTATTCTTCCGCTCTGAAAAATGGTTTCTCTTTTGATCCCTTCACTTATATTGATAGTTATGGTGTGGTTTAGGAAGCCATATAGTTAGAGTAATGTGATATGGAGCACGTTTTGGAGAAGGAGATGGGATAAGGGTTTCTTTAAGAATAATGGCAACAACCCCTTCATCTACTGTTCTCTTTACTCAAGTTGTTATATTTCCACAAGACATGGTATTGGTGTGAAGTATGGAATCATCCAATTTCTAAGCTATTGTGGTGAGTTTAAAAAACCCTCATATGTATTCAATATGTACGATTGTTTTATCAAACTTATATTCAGATTTATATATATATATGGAAAACAAATTATATGTGGGAGATATAGCTTCAATGTTTATGTAAAACCATTCCATCAGGAAATAAAATTTGAGACCCTCTCATTCTGATTATGTTTTTTGTTTTACAGCCATGGGATTACTCTCTCTTATATATTTGAGATAAAATGAAAGAGAAAATAAGGATAGATTTCTTCACATCCTGCAATTGACCGAGATAGAAAATTGGTGTAATATAAGAATGATATCACATCTCATTTCTCTATAAATAATAAGATTTTTGTGCATTATATTTGTTTAGGGGTCCCCATAACAAGTTCATAATGGGACATGAAATGAATCAAATGTTTCCTTGGATCCCCTAAACCATTAAAAATTTGTAGTGTAGGGTTCCCTTAATTTAGAAGGGGAGGCGTTGGATCCCCAAATGTAGGGTATGGAATATTTTTGGGATTAAATGGCCTATTCCATTCATAAAAGGATTCCAATAAAGCTGACAATGACTCAATTGTATTGATGATAACTTTATGGATGTCTAGTTGAACATGATCATGAGTAGGGGGAACAACATGTAAAGATAGATATGCTGAATCTACTCATACCTTTGGTGGTTTAGCTTTAAGGGATGGTCAATGAAGATGGGTTTAAGAAAAACTGTGGTGTTTCGATAAGGTATTTAATTCCTGATATCTCTCTATCTAGGATTCATATATGTATTTTTCATCTTTCCTCAATGTTATAGAAAAGTTCTTGTCCTAATTTAGCTGTTAGGATGAACACTTCTTATTTTGGTAACCCATTTGCGAATCCGATTTTAAGATATGTTTTTTAATTTATCCATAAGTAAAACATCCTCATAGTAGTTATATATTAATTCTTCACATCTCTTTAAGGTCTTCATCTTGTTTAGAAAATAGTTCCTTGAGTGTGAGGTGTTCATCCTATTTATGAGGTGGACAAGGCACAACCTTGAATTTATAATTTTTCAAGTTGATTTTCTTTGAGGATGTAATAATGGATTTAGTGATGAAATTCTATTATTTAGATCAACACTCTAGTCCCAAGTACACAAGAATCCTTCAGTTATTCCATTGTGAACCTAATTATGAAACGAATCATCCTCCTCCACCTCTATATTGGTTTCGTGTTCTATTGGGTACGAAATGACTGTGATTATAACAATCACTGAGGCATAATTCATTTCAGGAATTTTATTAGTCTATTTGAGGGATTTTATTTTTTTCCCTCCATATGTATACATCATAACAACTCTGGTCCCTTTTCGGAATTTTTGGAGAAAATTTATTCGAACTGAATCATTGAGAAATTGAAATCTATTTGTTCTCAATGAGGACCTGTTCATGGGATTGGAATACCATAGAGGATTTCTTCAATTGAATTCCAAAACATTGAGAGAAGACCATATTCCACTGAGTAAGACGTTTTTAGGGAATAAAAGACCACATACTTATAGGATGAGGCTATTCACATTCTATTCCGACAATCTTTCTAGCATATTTCTTTTACATAAAAGGTTGTTTTTTAAAAACCACAACCATATGGGTGTGGTTTCTCCATTATAATAGTGAATGATTCATCCATGACTATAGTTTTTATGTTACAATTCCTTATTCAACCCCGGTTTAGGTTCATTTAATGACCTAGACCCGATCATCCCTCCATTAAAAGAATTTCAACTATTTTTGACATTTTTACTATTTGGTGATTAAATACCCTCATGAGAGGGGATGGAGTTAGATATTATTATATAAATAGACAATGTGTCTTCGTATGTATTTATATATTTTGTAAGTACATCTACTTGTGTTAGTCTGTGATGGTTTGGATGTGTTTTCCATCTGTCGCAAACATAATCTGTCTATTTTTGCTTGCCTGAGGCTATGAAATTTCATAATTTAACTTTTATCAGCTTTTAATGAATGTTGGGAATATTGAAATGAAGAACCCCATTTTAAACATATCATCTCATATGAACATTGGATCAGTTATATTTGATAAAAATACTAAATTATTTTAACATCTTAAAGAATATGTGTTGAAGGGATCCTTTCTATTATGCCACATTTTGGTGTATGTAGCTATGAAAGTATCAAAGTAAATATTGTGATGTTTCCCTTATATTAACATAAAGTGTCTTTGATATTTTTATTATGGTAATACTTTTCATATTATTTGATGAATAGTGATCCATATATTGAGGTTGATTTTGTGAAAACAAATCTTCAAACAATTCCAATAGAATGTTGTATTAGTGTGTGTCTAAGGTCAAAATCATGGATGGTATTTCATATTAAGTCAATAATATACTTATGTTTAATATTAATTCTTGTATTTTTTTCATATTTTCATCAAACATGTCTACCCAAAATAGATTTTTCTATAATGGTTAATTATAAAAAATAAGATTGGTCGGGACTTCAATTATCACATTCTATGAAAATCCAAGGGTGGTTCAGAGTGTGCCTATGTCATTAGGATATATTCTGTATTAAAAAAGATTTCATTTTTCAATTTAATGGTATACTACATGATTAGATTCATTTTCCCAACTAAAAATAGGTAGATGGTATTTCTAATCATTAAAATGCCCATTCGAGGAAATTCTTGATGAAGTGAAATACCATTATAGGGAGGAAAAACTGCACAATTGGATTTCAAACAATGACAATTGATTATGCTGCATACATTCTTGGATTTACCTTCAGGGAGTATGATACCCAGAGAAGGAATTTTTTTATGTTTATTCTACTAGCTAAGCGGAGGTATTTGGTGGCTCTCATCTAGATATGGGATCTTGAGATCGATAAGATTCTATAAATGAGTCATTCCTTCATGGTGAGGTGTCTAGGGAGGAGCCTGAGGACTATATTTAATATTACAGAAATTTTTTAATCAGGCTATAGGATCATAAGATTCAAAGGATATACATATGAAGGCTTATAGTAATCGACCATTAAGAAGAATTTCAATGTAGATCTTCTCTTCATTTTCAAGTCATATATAGATTAGATTATTTTTTTATTCTTCTATTTGAGATACCGTGGCCTCCTAATTAGAAAGTGGTTTTCATATGTGAAAATGTGTTTGGTTAGATTTTTTGTGGCTACCAGAACATTATGGTTTTATTCTGTAATTTTGGAATGGGGTAGTGCGTGAATTAGAGTGGTAATTGTAATAGTTTCATTAACACCATTTTTAAAATGGGTATGGACTTAATACTATTTTTTATATATCAAGGGGTGATTTTTAATCTAACAATATAGATGGAAATAATTTTTTTTGTATACATTGAAGTGAGGTGTATAAATGTCAACCAAATTGTGGGGATGATGTTATCTATCTTCGTGAGAGTGAATTATTGATTACACACAACAATTTTGGGGAAGGTGTTATGTGTATTCTCCATTGACACTATCACTACATCTGCTATGATTTGGACTATTTTATAATTACTACAGTAATTTTAGTACTCCCTTTCTCTATTGTTAGGATGACCTTGGATACTTTAGCATCTATAACGGTATAGTATTTCCACTATATAGCTAGATTTGGGCATGTTTGTTATCCAGTCCTCCATTTAATTTTTGTGGATATTGAAATCTCTTAGTTTTGGGATAAAATATTTGTTTATTCCCCATTTTGGTTTAAGATCCATTACATTTTATGCCTAAACATTTATCCAAATGGTGCCACAATAAGGATTGATCGATGTCATCATGTGTGTGAGCTTACTTGCATTGTTCACACAAATATTATTGGTCGACATAGTTGATTGGGTCAGGATTTTATGTATTCTCACATTTTTCACCATATGTTATGGGAAGTATTCCATGGTTACTTCCATATAAGGGTTCCTTAATGATTGGATAATGCGAGTAGGTTTTTTTCTTGCACATATTTTTCTTAAGAATTTCAATGGTGGGATTTTTGATTGTGGGAATGTGTTTTTTGTAATTTTCATATCTTCATTATTATTTTATTAGACTGATTATCTAGAGGGTATAGATGGGAAACCTATTTATTTATGAATGGTTGCTTCCTTAAGTGATTCATCCTCCATTCCCATGTCTATATAACATGGTCTAGAATTTTGAGGAGGAATTCCTTATCATATAGTTGGTCCACTGTCACACGATGATTGTGGTGGAGACTACATTGAAGATCCCTTTTAAAGTATCCTTATATCTTCTTAGTAGGTCCAATTTTCACCTTTTGTTATTTATCCCTATTATAGGCAGATGTTTATTTTCTCATTGTGGGGGTAAGATACTAAAATTGTTGGAGACAATGATTGTTTCCTTCTTCTTTAGGAAAAAGAGGAATTACTAAGTAGGCGATTGGTGGGTATCCATGAGCTGTTGGGTATATTGAATAGCTTCAAAATATAGAATGGTAACATTATGGTGGTAACATGGGACTACATTGATTAGGAGCTTTTCTCGATGATGTTTTTTGGGTAACAATGTACTCTACTAGGATGAAGTCCCAGCTTGTGTGGTGACAGATCCATATGTCGGTGAGAACATCTATTCCAAATTTTTTAGTTAAGGGATATGTTTTTATATGTTTAAGAAATATTTGAGAAAAAAACATCAAAACTAAATTCATGAAAATCATGATAAATGGAAACATGAATCACTAAATTTCTTGTTTTGAACTCTTCTATTTTGAATGAAATAGGGGGCTAACATATGGGGGAAAATGTCTTCTTAGTAAAGGATTGATATTCGGGTCCACATTTTTTTTGTAATGAAAATGATTATGGTGTTTTTATGGTATGATTTAGTGGGATTTGATGGTTTCAAAAACATTCAAACCATGTTCAATATTTCTCAATGGCATCGTATGGGTTTTGTTCTTGGATTTAGAAATACCAAATGGTTCCCTTATTTGATATGTTTCATAAACAAAAATTACAAGGGATGGTGGTCATTGAAAAAGGGATCATATGTTTGTTAAGGACCCACATTGGTTAAGCATACGTGTTCTCAATATCATCACACCATTTTGGGGAAATATTTTTCCAACCACATGACTCTTTCAAATACTTATGTTGTATTGAAGACTCCTTCAGTCATTCCCATGTATGAAATTTTTCACCCTTGTGCTAAAAATAATTTATTATAATCAATGGATTATATAATTATTTCCATGTACTTGAGGCTTTTCATTAATGGAGATATTCGTCTGTATCAGTAGATCCCCATCAGTGGTTCCATTTTATGAGTAAATTAAAAATCCAGTTGTCATTTATTATTATTATGATTTTATTACTCCAGGATGTGGGGTTCACATGAATTTATCATCCTCTAGAGAGATGTTATTTGTTCTTTTTATGAAATTGAACCATAAAATGTTCTTCCTACATATTGTTGTTATATAAAATTGATCCTACATTGTTTGGTAACAATTAATGGGAAACATCATAAATTTTATGTTTATGTGATGATGAACAAACAATGTCGTTTGACATCTTATGGTGAGTATTTATATGTGAAAGGATTCTATCAAATTTTTGGGGTGTGAATTACACATAGGTATACGAACAAACATGGAATGTTTTTTTACTCCCATGTTATACAAGACCCCATTAGAAATGTTTCATAGATATAATATCAGTTTATTTATTGAGTTCTATTTGGACCCCATATAATATTTCAAAAATATACAATTTGAATGGGAATCAGGTATCATGTAGTTAAAACTTGGGTTAAGGACCCATGCTAATGATGGTCATCAGAGGGTTTTTTTTTCATGTAATATGGACATATGAGTGGACTAAGATTGATATTATAGCAAATGGAAGGAAATTTTATTTATTCGTAAACAATATTGGACGTTTTAGATCAAGGAATTTATTCAGGGAAAACTATATAGAAATATCACGTGTGGGTTGGATACATGACTTTGAGGATCAATTCCTATGGAGACCCTCTAATGTATTTTGAGAGGATGATCCTGAAAAAAATTCATTACTAAGGCATGAATATGAACATATGTATTTCATGATCATATGTAAACTCTAATATGGCATGACTTATTATTTAATGTGATAAAGATGATATATAAAATGATCTAGGAAATTGTATGTTCTTTCATCCATTAGTGGAAGTGGTCTGGGATATGGTAGAAGAAGAATGGGATTTGATATTTCAGTATCCTATCACATTTGGGAAACTAGGATAGTCAAGTCTTAATACACTCACAGTTAAACTGAAATAAAAAGGACATTGTCTTAATCAAAGTGGGTTTCCCTGATCCCTATTATATAGAAGAGAGGAGGATAAGCCACTAATCCATAAGAAAATATAAAAGAATTTGTGATATAATACCTACCACCAGGAACCAAGGATTCAATGTCATAGATATTATCAGTGTATGTAAAATATTTAGACCTAATGTTTTAGACTCCAAGGTCCTTATTACAACATATAGGGTTGGGGTCATAGTAATGTATGTGACTTAGTATTTTGTGCACCCTAGGTATCCAAACTATCTTGTGGGACTAGTGTGGTAAACCTCTCATTTAATGAATTTATAACCATCTGGGAGACTCATAAGTGCTTGTCTCCAAATGGTCTTTCATGTTTGGAGATTTGGTATAAGACTAAATTTTTAACACCTCATATAATGGAACAAAATTATTTGGCGTCTTTCTATTTGTGTCTTAATAGGGTTCATAGAAGGAGACTCACATTAGGAATGTCTTGGAAAAAAAACGGAGATGTAACATAATGTAAGTCCTCCATATATCATAATATTTTCACAAAGAGTATACCTACATGAGTTGGAGGTGGCATATAGATGTTTTACAACATATGAAGCAACACATTGGTGAGGCCTTTCCTTATTATGTAATGTTCTTTTTATTTTTCCCTAAAAGGGTCTCGTGATGTTCACAGGTTTGGGAAAGGACCAACACACTACTTCATGTCAACCATGGGGAGGATGGATCATCATACTAGTGCCTTCTATTTTAGTAAATAAAGTGAATTTGATATATCTTCTACCTTTGGTGTTACATGTATTTGTGGTGGTGCCATCTTAGCCACATGGGAAGGGCCTACACATGCCTTATAGATCATATGATTGGTGAAAATATGATAACATAAGTGATTTCCCAATATCCATCATGGGAATTTTTACCCCTATATTACATTAGAAAATATTTGATAAATATTTTATACATACATGAAAAAATGTTCCAATAATTATGATTCTGGAGATGGTAGCTCATACATATGAATGAGCGATGTTTCTATTTTCAAATGATCATTCTATAAAATTGTTAAGAAAAATATTATATTTCAATAATTATAATAATATTTTATATACCATATTTTATAATTATATATCATATATGTGTTTTGGTTGTGAAATGAGGTACACATCCCATTGTAAAAGAGGTATTCCATACATACATGAAAGATGTTTCCATCACTATGTGAGTTAAAAACAATGTCATAAAGATATATAATATTATTATTATAGAATGTTCTATATTTGATGAATATAAGAATTATATAATGTATGTAAAATATAATAAATAACTTTATCTATATCTCCATCTATTTGATGTATTTTTTAAAGGTGAATGACCCTACTTCGTGATGTAGTAGTCTTCTATACACACGAGAGACAATATCATATATCATAATTAATGGAAGGTAACAATATATATATATAAGACAAAAATACTATATAGTAATTAAAATTCAATACATATCATATATATTCATTAAATCCTTCGGTATACCCAAAGATGATATTTGGAAATGAAAAAATGAGCGACATAGGTTCAAAAGGGGGTAGTCCTCCGCACACGTGAATGGCAATTTCATCAAAAATTTGGTGGTAGTGGAGATTTTTTAGGTTATTACCATATTATAAAAACTTCCTTGTATATTTAATATATATTTCATATTATTTCAATATAATTTAATTAAAATTTTAGGATATGGAGATTGTAAACCAAATATTTTCATTGATAGAAATTACCTATTTCTCTAGTATCATCTTTATGTCTGCACTAAATCCACATAATGATTAATTTATATAAACAATAGTAGTTATAGAATAAAGGGATTGATGTTGGTAAATTATTTTTTTAATGATATAATCCAAAAGGGTGTGATTGTGTGAAAAACTGAGGAGAGTTGGTATCCTTTAATAAGGGGGGAAAGAAAAAAATATTATTTTTGAAAATAATTATGTTTTCCCATATTTTTCAATTATAAAAGAGTATAAAATCATCAAATTTCCCTACATAGAGGTGTAATATTTTTATACTAGTTCAATGTTCAATTATTTCTTATGATTTTAGATGAAACTCTAGTAAACCAATTGTTACCTTAATTGTGGGAAATAATATCTATAGGAATCAAATTATTTTTTTTGAAAATATTATGATTACAATATAATAAATTAAAATTTTTTCTTATTCAAAATATTGAGTAAAATTTTCCAAATTAAATTCAATTATATAGTAGAATAAAATTTAATTTTATCTTGGAAAACATGATGAGAAAAAAGGTTTTTAATGTGAAAATATTCAAAATATTGGTGATGTTGTACATATAAATAAAAAAATGAAATGATTAAAATGAAATAAATTTCATTAATTGATATAAAATTTAACTATTATTTCATAATAAAATATCGAATTTTTAATTCCAAATTATAAATTATTTAAATGAAAAATAATTTTTCAACCAATGATTAGTAATTATAACTATTACCAAAAAATTAATATTTTCATAAAAATATCAATAAATGACCCCTAGATAATTTTAATATTAGAATATGTTTTTAAAATATAAATTATTATTTTGTTCCGAAATATTTTTAAATTATATGCACAAAGTGTAAGAAATCATTTTTTAGAAAAAAATATTTTGTTTTTTAGAAAACATTTATTACTATTTGAAATAATACTTATTTTATGTCAAATCAATCGATAACCATGATATTTACAGTTTAGTTTTTACTATTCATACCCACCAATGTAATTTCCATGTTATAATTATTACATTTAACTAAAATATTTTCTTAGTATTTCAAATCTCAATTAATCTTATTGTTTCATGTAACCCAGGTAAAACATAGTGTTTCATGTAATGAAAGATAATCATAGTGTTTTGTTGTGACGAAATGTAGGCTCAGTTGTGTGTACAGTGAATAATGTTGAATTTATTGAATTTATTTATGAATTAATATATTATAATGTCTCATCGTGTTATATGTTCCTCTAATATTGATGTCTCGTGTCACATACAATATCTATTTTTTTCTTATTTTAATATCTAGGGGTGTTACATTTTATATGTAATATTAGTAATTTGTGTCCATTATAAAACTAACCACCTCAAATGAATATACAGATATGGAAATAGGTTTATTTATATGTATACCCTTAATTTTCATATTCCTTCATCTTATAAATCTATAATAATCATACAAGTCACCTTAATAACATCATAATAATGTCACTATATATTTATTATAATGATAGTATAACTAAAGAATCTCATCTGTATTCATACACATAAAATTATTTTAATTTACTATTGTTGGTTCTATTTAACAACCCACATCAACAATGATGTAAATTTTCTACAGGTAAGGGATATGGAAATTAATATAAGGTAATAACAAACAACACTACGATTATAAAAGAAGAAAAAAATAAATATTACCCACATCCAATACTGTAAATAGAGAATAATGAGGTCTTGTAATTGTAGATACTAATTATAAATAATTAATAAAAAATTTATTTGAATCCTTAATTTATAATTAATTGGTGACTATTATAGGTGTGATTTTAATACATGTTTATAGATTACAATAAGCTATGTGCATGTTCATGGTAAGGGTTTTGTGTCTCAACGTTCAACATTAGTGGCATATTTATTTATATATACATTGAATTTTTTTTCGAATGGTGTACATATATCACTCGGATAGTTTTAAATATTTATAAATTTATAATTTATTAATATCTATGTTTATTTTCAAATTGAACTGGATTCCAATAATTCAAATGTTGTAAGGTTTTTTATTGACCAAATATGATTCTTGAGTCATAATAATTCTATTTTACTAGGGTTTATTTTATTTTTATATGTACAATTGTACAATGATATTAAAATAAATATATCTAGGGAATGTGAAAATTGTTATTAAAATAAATAAATTTACTAAATTCATTCAAGAAATGATTAACAATTATTTGAGTAACATATATCCCATTTAACGATGGGTTCCTCTAATTTTCCATAAATTTGCATCCAAAAAATGATCTATTTATCATTAGAATCCAAATTACATAGTCTCTAATGTTACAATCATATTTAACATAATTTATTTTAAAAATTATTGACTTCATTATAGTTTTTAGGATATGGATTTTAAATATTGATATTTTAAAATGGTGAAAGGTATTTTCGATCTATTTAAAATCAATGATTTTATTATTTTGTCAAGATTAATTGTTCATAAACATACATTATTTTTGATAATATATAAATTTTTATAACATTTGTTATTAAATGTTTTCAAAATGTCTTCAATCTACCTTTATGAAAATATTTTTTCCATTTTATGGATCTAATTTTATGTAATCCTTAAAAATGTAAAGATTTTCACTGTTTATTCACTTTATATCTGAAGACTTTATTAAATAGAATTATTTTGAGGGATTTCCTTCAAAAAATATTAATAATATATTCTATTGAGAAGATTGATTTTTTAAATCAACAATTTATATGATTTAGGGTAGTTTTGGAGAAACATTATTAAAGAGATGTGAAACCCATTTTGAAATCCCAGGGTTCTTTTTGATGTGATGAATGAAAAACAAAAACTTTACCATAGTTTTCTATTATATATTGAATTATTATTGTCTTCTAGATCACATATATATTAATGATGACATGTGTTGCCCTTTATCACCCTCTAAATTAATGGATTAGGTTTTATAAATTATGAGGTAAATATGATGATCATAAACATGATGTTAATTTTATATGTTCAAATATATGATCATGCACTCTATGTGGTTATTAATTTTCACCATGATACTGAAACACATACAATATTTTTTTATATTATTTAACAATATTTCGATATTATTTATTATATTTAATTTCCACCATATTTTTCAATGGTATATTTTATTATTTTGATATTTCATTCCCTTCATTCATAACATATAGATAACGATAAATATTCCATATTTTATTTAATAATAAATTTCTCCCTTGATCATGTTCTCTAATTTTTATATTATCTAATGATCTGTTAATTTTGATATCATTTCCATTATGAATCATTTTAGTTCACACCATTCTTATTTTTCCCTACCCTATATTTTTAGGACATATATAATATATGAGAATTAGTAAATGGGGACTATAATTTTCAGAATATGGGAAAATAGTGAGAAGTTATCAAAAATAAGATTTATATATAATATGAAATAATAGATTATAAACAATACATACTTGGTATTGTCATATTGTGTTTAAGATTTAATATATATATATATATATATTGGTAATGATGTAAAAGAAATATAGGTTTACCAATGGCCATTTCAAATGGTATTAGATATGGTTTTATTTATTTTCTGGAATAAGTTTTTTAATATGTGGGGAATAAAAGAACATTATATAAAACCTAAAATATATTTCTAAGGGATATGTTTTAGTCTATGATAAAATTATGATATTTTAATAAAATAAATTTTATACAATTTTCTTAAAAATTACATCCCACACATGATGACAGAAGAGGATGCATGATTTGGGATAGATGTAACGAGGGGTAATAACCATAAAATGGCCACATAGAGTATTAAATCTACTAAACCATGTATAAAATAATGTTTCATAACATCACTCCTGGTTTTGAATCATAGAGTATCTGATTGTCTAAATTGAAAATGAATTTATGATAAATGTTTACATATTTGAATATATAACAAGTTCTTTTAGAAAAACCATGGATAATGAAGAATAATTCATAATGATTCATAGTCTACAATATTCACATCATATTTGAGTAACATATACTATTTTAATAGTTTAAATTTTATTAATCTATCAGTTTTATCTTTATTTTAAATATCTCTATTTTGGTAATGTCATGATAATGGAGAAATAGAGTTAACAATGGAGGAAGTGTAAAAAATGATTATCCCAACTAGAATCCTAATTTGATGGAAATTGGAGTGGAAAATATTATGATAATTTTTTCTTGGTTTATGGGTAACAACACAATCCATTTTGATCTCCTAAATTAGTTATATAAGAAAAAACATACTATCATTTTTTTCATTTAAAAATATACACCTAATAATTATTGGCCATCAAAGGCACTCATTTCATAACATAGGATTAATGTTATAGAAAATATTTTTTTCCTATAATTGCCAATCAATGAGAAAATTAATTATACTATTTATCATCTAGAATATGAATCGTGATAATGGTGTACTCTCATTAATAATACATAAATTAAGGATGTTTTGACATTATAGAATGATTAGAGTTCAATAATGTAGTTTTTACCTAATCTCCACACACACACAAAATGATAAATCAATATCATAAAAAAACATAGGAATAATAAAAAAAAGGTAACCTCATAACCATTTATTACAATAGTTGAAAGGTATACCTCTAATATTTTTACTAACCATGAGTCTATGTTTGAAAAAATCCATTATTATTTAAAAATAATTTCCTTGAAACGAATTTAAATTCAATTATGATTATGAAGATGTTCAATGTTCAGATAAGGCGAAAATAGATGTTGTAGACTCTCATTTTTTGGGATAAGAAAATATAGTTTGAAATTCCAGAAACCCCAATTAGAAAATCATATAGAGGAAATTCATTCCTATTTTACACATGGCATAAATGTGTGAGTAATAACCCAAGAAAATTCAAAAAAGGAATAAAAAAATTATCCATGTGTCAAATGGGTGTCTATTATGGTCCTCAATTATGTGAAAATGTGTATTTTATGACATTGATATGTAGGTATGGAATATCAAATTATTCAAATGGAATGAGATATGGTATTATGAAAATCTATTCACTGAGAAAATTTGTAATGAGGATAATATGTCATGACCTGACCCAAGATGGGGCCGAATCCACAATTACCCCAAGACAACCTCCATAGGCCCAGGGGGGTGACCATAACTGAAGGAATAACTAACTGAGGGGAAAATATTCCTATGTAAATGTATGCATAAACATATTAATTTTTGTGTAAATGTGTAGAGGTAAACGATTGAAAGACACACCATTTCTATAATTTAAACCAATCATGCATGAATCTCTAAATAGTACCAAATTATGGTAGTGAAAACTCAAAAATATAGGTGGAAAATAAATGCATAACCAAAACTGTGTCCGAAATAAAAAAAATGGAAAAGAAAAAAGTTGAGGGAATATAGATCTGGAATCCCATACAATGACCACCATATGTGTTCCAAACACCCAGTGTCCCTAAGGACCTATGAACTCCCAGTTGACCTATACATCATCTACATAAGTTATAAAATTTTAAATAAAACACCATATATGGGTCAGTATATAAATACCTAATAGAACTCCATAAAATTTGAAGGGGGTTGTAAGAGATATAATAGGATGAGAAATACCGTAAATAGAAAAGGATATTATAAAAGAGAATAGATTAACCCAAAAAGAATGTGAAAGAAAGCTTGTCCAAATAGAAGGGGTTAAATAAGGTGAGTAGACTATCTACCATTCAATTTTTTTTAAATATAGCAGAAGAGTGGACTCGTCCAATGATATGAATATACATATTTAATGAATGTGGAATACTCCAGGAATCTTTATACCTCCGAGAATGACAGTAACCAAATACATGGTGTGAATACCGAGGAATAATATACATATATATATATATATGATCAGTCAAAATAAATTCAAATGATAGAGTAATTGGTTCTATATATCCTAGTTCATCTCAAGAAGAGGATTAGCCAAAATTTACAAAATTACATCAATGATGCCGAGATTCTCATACATCTACGTTGAATTTAGCGTACATATATAATGATGCCTCTTCACTGTGCATAATTGACGAGTGGGTAAAAACATGAATTAGAGGACTTCATCAATAGTACATTAGGGGGTTTCCACAGTATAATCTATCGAGGACCCCACTACACATCTAGGATAGATAGTTAACATCATAACTGTTGAGTATCTCACTAACTGGTTATTTGGAGGGTCATCTTAGTATCAATCGGAGACACCACTACACAGCTATGTAGGAGGGACAACTTATAAATGTTCTTGTTATCCTGCATGATCACTATCGTTGATGGGTGTTACCTTGTTAGGAATCATTCCTAGAACCTTTAACATCTTATCTGCAAACCCCCCCTCTATGGGAACCTTCATATTCTATAAATAAAAACAACTTTTGTGGGATACTAAGGGAAAAAATACATGTTTAAACCAAGGAGATATAGATGGCTGAACATTCGTCAAAATAGGAAATATGGGTACACTATGTGTGAGGGGACCCCCATAATGTGTGATCCCATTTCACTACTTATTTTTTTCCTTGATTGGATCATGGATCCATCCCATGAAGAAGTATAGACCATTTATGTAGACTACATAGTGTATCCCAAATAACTATAATAGGGATGTGTCTTAATAGTCGTCCATGTGTATCATACCCCGAGTCCATGTAAATGAGTTAAAAAATTTGCGCTTGTTCATGTCTGTGTACCAAAACCCATGTATGGGTACTTTAGTACATGGATGTGTGCCTCATTAGTTAATTACACATGAGTTCCCACCTGTGTGATCCTCCACATGGGTTCCCGTATAGGGAAGCAAGTAAATGGTGTGTAGGATGATGATCGGACATGTCATTGTTCGTTTTTTTGAAACCTAGCCACCACATGTGAGGGAGATAGATGTTGTGTTTTCATCATTAAAAAATTGTGTAGTAAAGAATTTTTAGATATTGATATCTGATATTCACACCTTGAATAAGAGAATTCCACCTTCAATTTTGGCATGTATTTGGAAAAAAATGTCTAACCAAGACATCGTTTGCAGTTTCCAACCATCACAGACTGGATATTGGATCTGTTGTTTCACTAGAGTTCCATAATTCATTCCACATGAACCAAAAGGTTCTATGTTAGATTTCATGATCACAAAACATTGAAAATATCATTAATCCATCAATAATTTCCCAAATATAGTTTTAGATTGCTTATCTATTCTTTGATTCTCGATATGTTGTGGTATCAGGGGTCTGATCAAGCTCGGTACCACCCTACAATGGAAAAACATGATCAAGCATTCCTACTAGTGAATAACGTGAAGATGAAAGGGAGAAAATCTCCACAAAATGGTTAAATTATTTATTCGAAGACTTCTTGGAACGTTAATCATGAATAGGTAACCTTGGGATAGAAAACAGTTGAAATTAAACAAGATTTCAACAATAATGTATATGCAATGGATGCAAAATCAGGTAAAATGAATAAAACTTATTGATATACACATTTTTTTAATCAAAAGAGTAAAAATATCAATTTTTTATCCCTACCTAAATTATAGAACTTTCTCTGATGAATAATCCATCTGTTGATGATCGGGAGAAGCTGTTGCGGTCTCTACATTCAGGTTAGTTCATATCCTACATTTCTTCATCGTCTGATGAGATTCACCTAAAGGGATAGGGGGAAGATATCAATATTTACCACATGTTTTTTGTGTAATTACTTGTAGAAATAATCCTAAAGTTGATTTTATTGTGTTATTCATTGTACTGAAAAAAATTATTTAATTAATTTATTAATTAATTAAATCACATAATGTACCATAAATTGGAGAGGAGTCTGAATTCCCCATACCATTCCATTTTATATTGCACTAAAGGTAAATAACACATTCTAGACTAAACCATTGTCTAATATTTATTTTTGAGCTACTATCTATGAGTTTTAAAATTTTATTTATGAACCTTCATTCATGAAATATAAAATTCCATAACTATTTTTATAAAATTAATTCTTGGCACACCGGGCCTTGGAATCATATGTTGTCTCACCACCTTGCTCTGAAAATATATGTGGAAATAATTTAAATACATAAAATGGAAAAATTAGGTCTCTACCTCATTCCCTCATTCAACTTTTTCATCACAAAAATTATAAACTATGATTAAAACTTTTATTTTAATGCTGCAATTAGATCTCTTACCCCACGAACTCTCCTGAACACTCCATTGCTATCCCAACAAAACGAACAAGAAGATTGTTCATGAACACATATTCCTCTATTAACGATCCTCAATCTCCAATAAGATCACCCGAAAGGTTCCTTCATCTTTGATATCAATCCCTCCCTAGTAAATAATGTTTTTGGGGTCACACACGTATCGCCTCTGCCATGGCATGTTGAAGACATTGTGAAACTGCTCCAACTATGGGGGTAGGGTGATGTGATAAGAAACCTCCCCAACCCTTTTCACCATCTCAAATGGACTTACGAAACATTGATATGGATCTCATTCCCATATTAAACATCACAATCCTCTTCTTGGGGAGACTCTTAGGAAATTTTTTTGTCCATGTTCAAACACCAAGGTCCCACGACGGAGATCTATATAATATTTATGTGTTCGTAGGTCATCCATTACTGATCACAGATTACTGGTAAATTTTTCATGGTCAAATGAACCATCCTTGGAATCACAATAGATAGATTTCTAATCTATATCCAACACATGGATGGCCTAAATAGTTTGTCATTCTGGGCCATAAAATCTGACACACTGATGGAAGAGTGGTAAATGTTTTTTTATGTAAATTATACTAATGGTAAGTGATCCCCCCGCCTTTAGAAAAAGTATAAAACACATTACCTAATAACATCCCCCATTACCATTATAGTGAACTCATTTTACCCATCATTATGAGGGTGAAATGTTGTACTCATCCACATTAGGGGCGCATATGACACCTGTAGGCCTCTCCAAAATTGTTATGTAAACCACATGTCATTTTTGGAAGAATTCGTTAAGGGAACCCCATAAAGGTGTATTATCTCACATATGTAAACCTACTCCCAACTGGTCAAGGAACTCCACTCCAAAATGGCAACGAACTAGGTCTTTATTGTAAGTCGATGAACTATCACCTAGATGGATTCTTGTCTCTTATAAAAGGGTTGAAGTACTGTGACAAATAACATCAATATTTCAACCCAATTCCCCTCCTGGATATCATGTGGCAGCAGCAATCATACCAAAACGTGGCACTCAACCTTTATTTATTAACAGTTGAGGTAGTGAGAGATTAAATAATATATTTTTTATATCAGTTCTGACCACTAGAAGAACTGCTTAATGTCCCTATACATCATCCTCACATCAGGATGAATAGCTAGGGGTGATGTGTAGAACTCCCACATCACCTCCTATTGCAACATGAATGAGACCATCGTTCATCCTCTAAAATGTTAACGTGATTTCTTCTTTCATAATATTCATCTAAGGAGTTTCCGATTCATATATGATCATGTAATACCTCATAGTCAATGTCTCCCAGGTGGGACCCGTCAAGTGGATGGGTCAACACCATAGAATATAGAAAAGTTGTACCATCCCACTCCAATGGGGTATTATACAAGAAGGACACATTCTCTGAAGCCTCCATCAATATTTAGACATGGGAATTCCTACTAAGGGGATCTAATACAATGACACCCATCCAAATATTATAGACTACATTTATTTCAATTTCACTCCAGAAATATAACTTGTTACACTGTCTTATGTTCAATTTTCCCAACCTCGAGACATATCTAAAACTCTTGTGGTATTAGTAAACCACAATATGGTCACCTAGAAGAAACCGACTTGACATCCTATGGGAGAATACAGCAGTTTCTAGCTCTGTATGATGATTCATATTGTTCAGCTCACAATGTCTCAACTTCATCAACCATATATGATAGAAGCTTATCAAGACACCAACATGAATCTGACCCTACATTCTAGGTTATTACAACTTACAATTTACTTCACACCTTCCTCCAGTAGTATCAACTATAGACCACTAATCATCATCTTCCTTAACTATGGAATCTTATTCTTCCACTACTTATATAAGCCAAAAACATCAATTTTCCAATTAATGTGGTCAAAGAGGCTACAATTCTAGATAAATCTACAATAAATAACCTGTAGTACCCCAAAAATCCATGAAACCTATTATAAAAATTAAATTTCCATAAAGGTAACTTTTTTAATTCACAAATAGAACATTGAGAGTCTCCCATAAATCTATTGATCTTAATGTAGGTGTAGGACTAGCCTCAGGTTCCATGCATTCACCTCCTCTGAAGTAGGGTATATGAGTATGTCATCGATGAAGACAAAAAAAACCAGAACATCTATAGCTAAGAGACCTGGATTATCAAATCCATAAACACAAGGGGGAATTTTACACATAAATGCACAAAATTATAAACTCATAGTTTAATAAGTGAAATCATAATGAAAACTATATAATATCATCCTCACCCAACCACAACTGGTGGTAGTCATTCTAGATATATATCCATTAAAAAATTCTCGTGCCTTTCAACTTGTTAGAGAGGTAATCAATCCTAATCCATGGATGACTTTTATATATAATTTCTCGGTTCATGTGACGATAACCCATGTAATGTTTCATTTTCTCATCCACCATTATAATGAACAAACCTAGAGATACCTAGAGGGACCCAATGGGTATGAATATACGATTCTCTCAATGCTATTCCAAATACAACCATTGCTCACAATTCTTGGTAGGGGACATCATATTGATGAAAGAAGATATCAGAGTGGTTTTGTTATGAAAGTCATTGGAGAGAGTCCCAGAACATCCTGGGGGAAGATGTACAACTTTCTCTCTATAATGGAATAATTGTAGATACCTGAAGATCTGGTTTCACTAGGGGATATACATACTGAATAATGGGTTCTGGGATGTAGCCTCCTATTCTAATTAACCACTTTTCTCACCATGATATATATCTCACCAAAAAATAAGAATCAAATCCCAATTGTACATAGGCATATAACTTGTTCGTGGTGATAGTCAATCTTGACTTGAACCATATAAAACCAATCCATATCTGAGATGGAATCATAGATTTCTATTAGAATTTCCAAGATTTCCCACATTGACCTATCTACATGATGTGATAACCCACACTACAAGATGATGAATAATTCTGAACATGAACTCCCAATCAGAACATCATGATGAATATGATGGACTAGCACATCAATTGGGATATCCATCCCTCTCACCAAGAGTATGGAGAAAAAGGAAAGATGAAACCAGTGGCTAATAATATGGGAGAAAGAGAATAAAACACAAACATTTAACTATTGCATTCTTTTTCACTACAGGATCACATCCATCCAAAGCAAGTAGCTATCGATGGACCTATCTTCCGACTCTCTGATTCAGTCATTTCCACCCCATGGTGGTGTATAGATCTCATAATGGAATCCACCAACCAAACCTCAAATTTATCCTTTTCAACATCCACCTATGTGGGGACCACCATATCCCAACATGGGAGATCACAGATCATGATGGTACCTCTACCGTGGTGGCACAGCTTTCTACATGTGTTGGTTTTCATGTTGGGTCAAGAAGTCACATGTGATGGGAACTCTCCAATCATAAAAAAGGACATCCAAACTCTATGTTAACATGGTTATATATGTTGTACCTACACCGAACGACCACGTTCCTAAGATTGATTTTGAATGGGATTCATGAGTTTATACCCTACTGACAAGAATTTGCAAGATACTATAGAAAACTTATATCTATGATTCCCACTACCATCTCCAAATACCTACCGTCCCTTGACAAGAAATATCTCTATCACGAGGGTTATCTCCAGCACCCCGGATTAGGTGGATATCCACAAGGTAATTATAATAGAATATATATATATCTATATAGTCCCTTCTAAAAGATTTGTGTTCAAATTTTTCCATTACAGATCACATAAATAGAATGTTTCATAATGTACATGAACCACAATTCATACTCGTCCACCATTATCCATTCCTACTATAGCCCTAGAATATCATAAATCATATCCAAGTACAAGTATTATGGGTAGTGCTCCTCGTAAAACAAATTCTCTAAGTCGACCCATGAGTGTGTCTACTCTTTGTGCATCTGCATAACAAGAATACCATGATTCCATACTACTCCATGTGAAATTATATCTACTAGTAAAACCACTAGATCCATTCGGGTCTAAAGAATTATTAAGGTGTAGACCTCCAACACTAGAAATCATATACAACCTAAGGATATGGATCACCATGGAACCTCATTTGTCTCTCGCACTCCCACCTAAAATTTTTGTTATGCCTGAACACATCCTCAATATATTCTTATAATAATATATGATGTTAAATAGGCGGATATGCTCCTACCATCCCGCATAGAGGAAGGGGATCATGAGATGCACCCTGAACTGATGCTAATTTGCTCATTTGATCTTCATCACGAATATGTACTACTACCCAAGATGTCTATAATCGTGGAGGCATCATGATATTTTCAATATGTACCATAGTCATATGAGAATATATATATATATATATATATATATAAACTACAATGGGGAGAAGACATAAAAATGGCATTTTAAGACTCAATCATTTATTATTCATGTACAATTTATCAGTGCAACATAATTCATGGTATTCCCTGTCAAAAATCATCTAGTTATGATCCTAGAGAATCGATACATAGGCTATCTCGCTATCACTATATTCACTTGATTAATATCCACACGTGATACACCTTGAAACGGTTTCCCTAAACCCAACCACATCCTTTTAAGTTGTGTAAATAACCTAGGACTTAAATTTATCTTTTACCATTCTATCATGAACATAACTAATACGTGGAAACATCAATAATAACCTCAATACATCCACCATAGGCTAGGTGATTGTGACTATAATTGAAGTCATGACTAACCTGGGGAAACCAGTTACTTTGTTCTTGTAAAAACATGCATATCCATCTTGATGAAAAAGTTCAGAGGGAAAAGTGTAAATTATGAATCACTATTATAATTTAAACCAAGAATGCATAAACCACTATATAGTACAAATGTACAGTAGTTTATATGGAATTTTAATGGAAAAAATACATGCCCTAATATAAATGTGATCAAAACTAAAAAACTTGAAAACAATACTACAAAATAATACTAGTGAAAATGCACAACTCATGAGTCCAATATTATAACTACTATACGTGGTCCAAGAACCCACTATACCTAAGATCTTCTAATTTAATTTTTAACATGGTCATCATCTGTATATGAAAATATATGTGTTGGAAAATCACATGAAGAACTAAATATATATGTACCTGGTATGACTCCCTAAAAGGTGAAGGCTGAGTATTAATATATACAATATTAATATAATGATAGTAAATAGAATAATGTAAAGTGATAGTGAATAGATAACCCCAACAGGAGAGTGACATTAATCTTGTCCAATCACAAGGGGATTAAAATTTTGAGTATATGAACTACCCATTGAGACTTCACCAGATATATAAGGATAGAATACTCATCCAACCACGAGAATAAAGACACAGAAATCACACAGACTTCCTCATGTGTATTCGCCTATTCTTGAACGAGAGTAATGGAATGAAAGATTAATATACATTGGATGAATATATATGTATAAATATATATGATCAACCAAGTGAATCCCAAATGAGAGGGTATGTGGATCAATATCTCATAGACTATCCCACATAAAAGTGTATCCAATTGTTCAAAAATTAAATCAATGATGACCAGCATCTCCCAAATATTTTCAAAAATAATCATACATGTCCAACCAATCCTTTTTACTATTACTCACACCAATGTGTGAATAAAATAAATTTACTGGACCTTTACCCTATTAAGTTAAGGGGGTTTCATTCTGTAAGCCGTTGAAGATTCCACTTACTTAATCTAATATAGGATCAGCATGATATATGTTGAGGACTCCATATCGACACTATGCTATAGGATAAAATCAGTATCTGATGAAGACACCACTTCAAAATTATTATAGTGAGTCAACTTAAAATGTGTTGATGATGCCACTACATAGATATATTAGAGGTTCAAATAGAAATTATTTTTGTTGTCTTTTGAAATCTCTACTATCATCACTTGTTCACTTATCATGTGTAAATCCAAGAATGTTTCATATCATATCACCAAAACCTCAACCCATGCCATCTCATTCTAAGTGTTGAAATACTCCAAATAGGCTATTAATGGCCCAATATCTAAGTTCATACAATAAATATATATATAGTAAATATTTCCTAAAAAAGAACTATGGGTACACAACAAGTGATGGGACCCACACAGCTTGCAGAACCAATTAATATCTTGTATGTATCCATGGTTGGAACATAGAACCATCCCATGTACGAGTACATGCCATTTAGGTGGACTACATGGCATGTCCAAATTAACCGGGACTGGGTCGTGTTATTCTATCCTTGTTTGTGTACCGAACCGTGTGCCCTTGTACAGGTGTACATGGTCGTGTTCTTAGTTGTGTCAGTGTACATGACCCCATGTAAATGTACTTGAGTGAAGGGATATGTGTATGTTTTTGTAATTCCACATGGTTTCCCATCCAATTGATCCTTCACTTAGGTTCCCATTTGTTGTATATGGTATGTAGGGTGTATGTTGACTAAACACTGTGTCATCGTTATTTTCTCTGAAACCCTATCTACTAACACTACTAAGGATGTATAAGAAGTCTTTTCATCCACAAAAAGAACAAAAGTAGGGTATTTATTAAAAAAATAGATCAAATATTCATTTCATTAATATTTCCACTTGTCCTTCAATCTAATCCAATCTCTGGATAAAAATAGTGGATTTATCTTTTTATTGTGGATTTCGGAAATTGTTCGTCCGAAATAAGCTCAGTTTTTTCATGGTTGTTTCTTTGTTCATTATATAGGTAAAAAACACATATACATTCTAATTATTTATCATAAAACAATGAATATAAAATCCATGCCTCACAAGAATTCCAAATCTACTCTGAAATCAAAAATATGTTCATTGTTTTTTGGATCTGTCATTGTTTTGGGGGTCTGATTGGGTATGATTCCATACAGAAATGTTGAACTAGGATCACAGGGTCCTACTAGTAAAGCCTGAAAATTCAATTGGGATAAAATCACCAAACACAATTAAACTATTGATTGATATTGTTCTAGTGCAATCTATCAAGAAGGAGGATCCCAAGATTAGAAAACAATTGAAATTAAACTGCATTCCAATACTGGGGCTCCTGAAAACACATTAAATAGATGTAAATTGAATAATTATTATTGATATACTCAACATATTTAATAATATGAATAAAACACAAATTTATCAGTCATACCTTGAATATGGACCATTATTTTGGGGAAGAATCTATCTTCCAAAGATTAAGAGAACCTCTTGCATTTGATGCATCCTAATTTGATCTAATCCAGCATTTTTTCATCTTCTATTGATATTCACTAAAAATTTAGCGAGGAAGATCTATGGATCTCTCCTAGATTTTATGTGGTTATATGTGGATAAATCATCAAGGTGGTGGTATTATTGATTTACCCATTTCATTTAAAAAAATGAATGATTGAATTATATGAAAAAACATACTTCCAATGATCAAGGAGGCTGAATGCCTCATGCTGACTCATTTTTAGGTCACTCTTAGTGTAAAACACATGTTCCAGACTAAGTTATGGCCACATATTTCAGATATAACATACCATTTAAGAGTTTTCCTTTCTTCATTAATATACTTAATTTTTGTAATATAATATATATCTAATAATTTTATAAAATTAATTTTGGGTACACCGCTCCTCAGAATCACATGTCTTCTCAAAAAATCTGGCTAGAAATATATATAGAAATAAATCAATTTTATATAATTAAAAAAATAGGTATATATATATATATAACATAGATTCCACCAATTTCAATGGCATATGGAAGATCCATTATAATGAACACTGTTTATGTCGATATTGATAATTATGTAACAATTATCCTCCACCCTAAAATTGATTTTCTTGTTTTTTTTATTCATTGGACAATTGAATATCTAAAAATTATTACTAGGTAATAAAATGTTAACATTGATGAAATTATTATTTAATTTGACTTATTTTTCATTTTATATCATGTTCATGATTATGAGAATGTTCCTAGTCAAAATCATATCTTCATCCCTTATCAAATTTTACAAGTGGGACAATTTTCTCTACATAGTGGTAAATATAAATATGAGGAAGTGTATGTAAAAATTTGTATTCTATCATTTCACAGTTGATTGTGAAGACCAGTTAGAAGAGAATTATATAATATGGGTCTATATAACAAATGTTCATAGAATATTGGCTTAAATGGTACATGAAAAAAACTCAATGATCCTGATAAGAAACTTTTGATGGAAAAATCCAGAATTTTTAGTGATTTTATAACACTAAAAATTATATATTATGTCACATAAACATTTTCAATAACCTATGATATTTTGATTAGTATATAGAAATTTAAATTTCATGAATGAAATTTATTAATGATGGATAATGTCACTCTAAAAATATTTAATACATATATATATAAAGTGTTAAAAATAAAGTTTTTAATATATTTAATTAGACACAGCAAAAAACTAAAATGATCTTCAAAACATTATATAATTTTTAAAATATAGTCATTAAATTGGTAGCTAAATTTATATACATAAAAATTATATATATATATATATATAATCTGGTTGAATATTATTACTGATTCATTGAATAAATTTAATTACTATGATGAGATAACAAATAAAATCTTTTTATGAATAATAACATATTGTTTTTGAATTTTTTTGATTTTCATGGTCAATGATGTTTATTATATAATTGTAAAATTGATGTTTAAAGGAAATATATAGATATTATATATAATAAATTTATTTGGCATCCTTATGATAATTATGAATATGTATTTAATAAATTTTTCTCAAAGAAGACACACGTTTCTATTAAAATTTAATAAATATTATGAAAAGATATATTGAAAAACATTTTTTCACATTTAGAAATCAATTAATATAAAAATATTTCAAAATATTTAATGCAATATTTATAAATAGATAATAGAGAAAATTATATTTGTAGTAAAAAAATATATGTTACCAAGATTATTAATAGTTTCGATAAAAATTAGATAATTTATTTGAAGGTATTATAATTATCTAAATAGTTTCTTAATTAAATCATTAAATGTAAAACATAAGGACAACAATATGATTTTTAGGAAAATTATATTAATAAATAAATATACTTTTAATATTTTGAAATATTTATTTATTATTAATGACAATTACTGCTTAAAAATAAATTCATTAATAAAAACATTTTTCATTATATAATATGTTTTTATTTTAATGTGAATTTCCTCATATTTATAAGATTATTTATATTATGTGTTTTGTAAATTTGGATTAATCTCATCAATATTTTGTAAAACGGGTCTTCTTATTTTACATATAATATAGTTATTATTTCAAAATTTAAGTCTTGATTAGTTAGTGTATTAATTTTTAATCCACATTTGAATGAGTATTATAACGTAAATTTGAAACATTATCCATGTATAATACCCTTTTTTGGATATACTGATATTACCACTGTCACACTAACATTTCCCTACACAATTAAACTATCTATCATTCATTTTCATTCTAAAACCATACCTAAAATTGTTTACAAATGATTTTCCCCACTTTATCAATGATAAAAGGAGCTCATTAGCACCATTTGCAGGTTACATCCCTAGTTTCAGATTCCCATGAATTTATATCCATTGTTAATATTATATATATTATCTACCAATTATATGTCCCCTACCCAGAAATTTTTTTTCACACCCATCATTTACCAAGTATACTTCAAGAGATGGAGTCAACTAATATGGTATGAATTTGATAACCTTTTACTCACATTATATATCCTTATCATATATCTTATTCCAAACCATTATAACCATATTTATATAATTAATGGATAATTAATAATATAATGATTTGTTATTATAATTAATGTATATCAATTAAATATTCCCTTCTCATTTAATCTGAAAATGAAAATGTTTCTAATGTGTGTGTCCGGACTGCCACCCTGAGGAACAGGATATTATATTTTTCATCACCACAACTCAACGATGGGTATATAAAATATCATTTTCTTATGTATATTCTACTTATATTATTAGTTATATTCTAGAAATGTAAATTAAAAATTATATAAGATATATTATCTATAATAAATCATAGTAAAAATAAATATATAAAATCAATAAACCAAGGTAGAATATGACTCCTTTTATGTAACAATATTATATTCATATACATTATTCATTTAACAATTAAACAGTATGACTCACCAAATTAATAAAATTTATTTTATTATGTTTTTTTGTGATTATATTTAAATAAAAGGATATATTCTAATTCCATACTAAAACATTGATTATAACAAACTCGTGTTGACATAGTTTCACATCTGAAATGAAAATATTCACAAATTTATATCATGATTGGAATTAGATACAAATGATTGGGTATTAATGAAAAATTATTAATTTTTTGTGTTTTGTAATATAATAATTGATCTCATTAATTAAGATATAATCATATATTTATTAGAAATAAATGAAACATGCTTCTTGTCAATTTGATTTACAAGAAACATAACTAAAACTCTTATTAAATGGATCTATGGCTATATAAAATATCCTAAAACAAAAATTCCAATATATTTTATGACATGTAAATGATTAAATATGGTGTAATAATAAATATAAATAATAATTCTAAAAATATATATCAAAATAATTATGTTTACTCCCACTCAGCATTGAAAATATATATTTACTGACTAAAATAGTTATTGAGAAAAATTAAAAATAGTGATTATAAAATTCTATTAATATGATTTTGGTTATGACATATTTTATTCAAAATGTATTTTTTACATAAGATGTTACAGTGAAATCATCATATTGTGGATTTAAGGCAAGATTGTTTCTTTCATTTTTCCCTCATTGAGTCATTTTTCTTATATTAAATTAAGTTTTCTTTGAAATGGTGTATCTACTAAAATTGATATTTTTGAATCGTGAATCTTTTATATATATTTATTATAATGATATATTATATTATCCTACTATCAGGGGGGTTTGAATAATAATATTAATAGTTTCAAGGGTTTTACTGGACTCATCATCCTTCATCACCATAATGAATCCATTTTTAATATTGATTTTTTTGTTATATTTATTTTTTAACATGAAGATATTATAGTGAATCTCTCTAAAGAAGTAGAAATTTTAGTTTAAAATCCATAAAATAATGAATATTTTTTTCATAAAATATACTCCCAATGACAATAATTTAAATCCAATATAAAGAATGTTTCCAACAATGATAGTAAATTTTCCTTCACCCAAATGATCTCCAATATAATTTGAAAAATAATTTTTTTAGGATTTCATGTGGCCATCACATGTACCATGTCTTATATCCTAAAGGGTGTATTGGATAATATTTTTATGATTTGTTTTTTGAAAATGTAATTTCAAAATTTCCAAAATGATTTTCCATCATTTCAAAATCAGTTGTTTTTTTCATCCACTCAAAATTCCTTTTTTACCACCCTTATATACTTAAAATAATATATTATTGAATATTATTTTTAAAATTATAAAATTTTATATAAATTTAACTTTAAATTTAACTATCCTTATTTTCATTTTCAATGATACATTGGAAAATATTCTTTCTAAAATTAAAACATTTCAATGTGTTTCGAAAATATCTTTCAAAAAAATTAACCTCTTATTAAATTATCTTTTATTGGATATCTCCATTTTAAAAAAATTAAATCTTTAAAACAAATTTTACTTTAAAAAATGGTGATTCAATATGACTATAACAGGTTCAATTAAACAAAAGGTAAAATCATTTTATATAAACATGTTTTATTTCATCATCATTTTACTATTCGTATAAAAATTACTTTTTTATTTAGAAATTAATTTTTATGAATAAATATATAAATAATTTTAAAACAATAAATTTTATTTTTTTCTTTAACTATGATTATCATGAATTTACATGAGTTTAATAATGTTATAGATACTAGATTTATGTTCTTTGAAAGTAATTTTTGATTCATCTGTTATTTAGGATGTGTTTAATGAAACCCATTCTATTAACCCTTGATTTTCATGATATGATGAATGCTTGATTTCTTTTGGAACAACTTTTTATGTTGTATTATGAGTGGGATTCTATATATTCTTTTTATTAATTAGTTTTCACCACATGGGATTATTATTTTGGTATTGAACAAGTTTTGGATTTCTATTATATTCATGAATAAACATGAAACAAATTCAAATTAGCAATATTAATAATCAAAAGTTGGAATATTTTATTATATATTCATATTAAAGTATAAAAAACTAAGTGGAGGTAGAGTGGAATAAAATAATGAAACCCATGGGGAATCGGCCTCACCAGACCCACATTCTCATATGGGAGGGAACACAAGTGACAATACAAAGTTAATTGTTCTACATAGGTGTGCTAGGAGGGATGAAAATTAACAACCTTATTACCTTCACTCCATGTATGAATAACCTTTACTTGTTCATACTATAAAAGAATTATTTCATTAATGAATAAGAATAGATACAATGGAATTGAGGATGAAATTAAAAGAGAGTTTAGTGTTATCAAGGAGTCTATTACTACCAAATTCATGAACGTGACCCGATCCTGATAGAGATGAATAAAAAATGCATATAATGATCCTTCACCAATATTGTGTCACCATGAACGTTGGTATAATATAATTTCAAGACCAATGAGATCCTATTACAAAGAATCAAACTATCTTCCCACCTAAGACTGTTAATGAAGGGTCTATTTGTGTCCAGTTCAATTCAAATTTAGGAGGAGACCATTTCACCCATCTATGATGCATGATCATATTCTGAATTGTGGGGAAGATGATATTTCCTAAAAAGTGTCCATGAGGATGGATTATTGTCCCCTTGCTTCATGAGGATACCACGATCCACCTATATACTCCAACATCTAGAAAATGATTTCATCTACAAACTAGGGGATCCCTCAAGTCAAGACGTATTCTTGGCATACCAATTGCTCTAACATCATACTTCCTGGAGAAGTGACCATGATTTTTATTCTTTCTTGTTGACCCAATCAACTATAATCCAGTTTTAATTGAACTCATTGATTTTATAACTATGAAGATTGAAACATAATATTTCCCTAATACATTTCCTTACAACGCATCACAACTCTCTTTGACAAAACAAGTGTACTATCGATTCTTCAATGGTGTCCTCAGAGTATGAACACCTTGTATAAAGTTAAATTCTCTTATGCATTCCTTTTTTATATGTATAAATATAATTATCCCTATTATTATATGATAAGAAATAAAATATATAGCAACTCTTGAAAAAATAAGATTCCTCCGAACTCATCCTCGATAGATGGATCATGTCGTAGAGAATGATAATCCTTAGCCGAAAAAATACCAGATGTTAAGATCATGATTCGTAGTTCATCATTCTCTCTATTAATCATAAATTCCATAAAAATATCTACCAACTATGGACATAGAAAAACATGGATAAAACTTATATATATTCTAGAATAAAAATAAAAATTATTCGTGACTACAACATAAGAAACCCCAATAAACAACCTTCTCAATATGTGATCCAAATGTTAATGTCTCTATAGGATATAATATTTCTCGAATACAGGTGAATCTTCCAAATATAGATATGAATACTGGTCCATTTAAAAATTATAATAATACATACTCTTATTACTATTACATATTTTAATTTTATATGAATTGTTTTTTCTCAATTGAAGATGTTTATTTTATCTTTTTTTATACTCTTGTTCTGTCGTATATGTTATTATTTGGAGATTACATGGACATCGATGAAGTTTTATTACTAAGATGTATTATCCAATGTTATGATTAAAAATATATTTTTCTATTTCACTTGTTATGTATTATAGTTTTGATATAAATATTCAAGAAATATTGAAATAATTTATTGAACTGAGAATTTGAGCGGGTTATTTATTATGTTTCCCTTATATATGTTTTGAAAATTAGTATATCTCATGAGATATTTTGAAGTGGATATTGTGAGTTTTTATTATGTTTAAAAGATTATTTTTTTCTTTAAATAATTATCCTATATTATGGATCCACAAAGACACTAATCCTCCAATTCATGGGATTGTGGGATTATTTTGTTACACCCAATCTTTTTCTTGTTAACATGAAATAAATAATGAATTTTTTTTATTTTGTCTGGCATCAAATATAATTGTACATGGTTTTCAAAATTATCATATAATCATTCAATGAATCGAATACCATATTATTTTCTTTTTAGAAAAAAATATATAAGAATAATGTGTTTCCATAAAATAATGAAGATTTAAACAAACATTCACTGGGAAATTTTTTTTTATAGAAATGGATGTTTTTGTGTATTAAGAAATATTAATGTTCCCATAAGGAGGGATTACATAAAATTATGTACTTTTATGGGAACATAAATTATGTTTTATCAAAAACATATAAGGAATATTAATGTGATACAATTTTAATCAACATAAATAAATAAAATTGAAAATAAATGAGATGATTATTGAGAAAAACGTATAGAATCAAAGAGAATGTAAACCCCCCAAATATACAATGGTGGAATGATTTATTCTAGTTTACATTATAAAAATCTTTATTTGTTGATATATTACTTAATAATAGGGTAAAATAAAATAACTGTTAAAAAGTTAATATAAGTGAACTATGATGATCACAAGAGATAATTTATAAATATATTTATATTCCTAAATGATATAATAATAAGGAATGTAAATTGTTTTCATGGAGGTGAAAAATTCTATAAATAGAACGATATATATTTTCTACACTAGTAAATTTTGAGGAATAATTTCATTAATGAGTAATGATTATATTATAATTTTTATTTTTTTCTAAATAGGAATAAAAACATATATTAAAAAAATAGTAGTATATAAAGAAATTATAGATAGTTGACATTGAATATGAAACATAATAAGTCATAAAAAGATTTTTTGAGTTTGAAAACCCCATGACTATTCCAAATAATTTAAATTTTTAAAATAATGGAAGGTAGAACTTGTGATGGATTTTAAAATATTGAATACAAATTAAAAGTTATGTAAAAATGTAATAAATTCTTAATAAACATTCAAAAAAGAGATATGAAGTGAATGTGATTCATATCTTAAGGATATAATATTGAGATTGAAATCCCTTAAAAAAATTCACAACAACCCAAAGATATATATGAACATGTGGTATAGAAAAAATGAATTTATTAATACCCTATTGAAGAAAAATTTCATGTTTATAATATTTTGTAATCATTATTTATATTTATTATCTACATTTATATGATTATGATATTATATATTTAAATTTTTTCTTCTGAGAAATCGTGGTTATTTTGAAATTCTTTCATAATAGAGATGTTGTTATTTATTCATCTATAATATTTAATTATTCATATAACAAAAATGGTCTCATAAATTAGTTTTTTTGATTAATTATAATGTTATAGTTTTAATTTATTTGTAATTTAGTTGTTATTCAGGACAAAAATGTACTTTATGAGATTAATTTTTTAATTTATAATAAATGAAAGTAATTATATAAATTAATGAGTTATAAATTTTTTTTACCATTTTAGTACCCAAAATATCATTATTCAAATACTAATATCCAGGAATATTTTTTTATTAATAATTTATATAAATATAAATATTAATTATTTTTGTGGAAAATCGTCCAATCATGACCAAGTTACATTCTAGGTGTGACTACAGTTATAAAAGGGTGTCTATATTAATAGTATAATTTTATAAAAAGTGTAATAAAATTATTGATATTTTAATAATGTGTTTAATTATGAATTTGATGATTTATCAAATGAATGTAAAGGAGACAGATACGGGTCAATCATAAATAAATAATATTCCGTTTAGTAGTCTTATTTCTAGGTAAATAGTATTTCAATGATCGCTTTTGTAGTACTACGTATTGAATGAAAATTTTATATTTCAATAATAAAAATCCTCACATAAAGGAAATATATATATTTTGTTATCCAATTTCTTGATCCATTATTGAATGGAGTAATGAAAAATAAAAATTTTAATTAATGGAGGACAAACTACGCACATAAAAAAAGTAACATCCACTACTAGAATTAGCGGCATTTGCGAAGGGATATTTGCAATGAGAAGGGGCCCCATCACAAATAATCCTTTGTTTATATACATTATATATAAAAATAAACCCTTCGTAATGGACCGTCACAAATACTATTTGTGACCGGGCAGTTCCCCATCACAACTAAGCCTTTAAATATATAAATTATATATATAATTACCTTTTAAAATGGGCCAATCGCAAATACAATTAATAAAAATTTATATTTTCATTATTTGTGACTAGAGCCCGTCGCAAAAGGTTATGTTGAAAATACTAATCATAATAAAAAAAATATTTAATATAATTATGAATAATTTGAAAATTATATTAATATTATTAGAATTATAAACAAATAAAAAATTTGTTATTAGAAAAATAAACAGACATTCTAAAATGTAATACTAAAAATAATATCTAATAAAATTATGATTAATAAAAATATTAATATTTATTTTATTAACATAAAAAAATCATTTCAATTCTCAATATTTACAAAAAATATATAAAATTTTTTTTATTATTATTAGTAAAATAAACAAATATTAAAAAATATATAACTAATATTAAATAATTACATATTAAATATAAAAAATAAATTATGCAATATTTGTACCAATATAATAGACAAAAACTCTAAATAGTTTATATTGCAATAAATAATAAATTCAAACGTTTTTAACATAAAAAACAAATCACTAGGGGTCATCATCTCGAGGACATGGTGGAGCTGTAGATGATGGTGGGGGAAACTCCATCCCTAAACTACGAGTCAGTCAGTGAATATACTCCATTTTCTCGTGATGTTTCTGCTGCTACTAATGTAGCTGCCATCGACACATATCCTCCTCATGCTGCTGCTGCTACTGATGATGATGTTGCGGACACATCACTTCATGCTGCTTCTGCAAACTATCTATAAACTCATACTGAGTTCAAAACTACTCCTAATACTGTGAGGCAGACGATGATGCCTCTCCAAAAGCTATCTTCAAGCTGGACGCTGACATCGCAACAGTACAATAATTAGTACCAAGAGTCAAATGAGAGTTGACACTAACTACTCATCCCTTCTCAAAGCCAAAATGTGTCACCAGCATCCATGCCACCCCATCGAAATGGTGGGCACTGGTCTTCTCAGTCGTCTTGTCCTGACTCTCAGTATGTGTCTTAGAGGTTGGAGCCTTATATGTCTCCTTCAATTCCAATTTGAATGTTAAATGATGAGAATATTATATGCAGTGAATTGTCAAACTAAAAATAATAATACTAACCACAATCTGACGTTGGCGATCACCTCTAATCTCCCCATTGCCTGGATCACTATATATCCTCCAATAAATGTCGAACTTTATAATATCAGGATTCTCTACTTCCTAAAAAAATATAAAATAAACTATTTATATTTTAAGTTATATAGAATATTTATAAAATATACTTAACAGATTCTCTCTATGCGTACTGAATGGACAGATACCAGCTCGATGTGTCACCTCGTGTCTCCCTCGGTTCTACCGTCACACTGAAGATTTCCTCTGAAATCCACCACCCAACTAGTATAAACATAATCCATCACAAACGTGAGATGAAATGTACTCTGATCATTGGGCTCTACAAGACTCATCAAATTCTTTCACACCTAGTTTCTTAATGGAAATTATTCTAAAATTGTGCAAAAACTGACGGAAACGGTCACGTATAGGCACTTGCCATGCCGTGTGGATAGCGTCACGCATGCTATCATCAATGGGAGACCATAGACCCAATAAATAATTTATAATATCAAGTTATTAATAAAATATATTTCAAAATAAATATTCTTTGTTTACGTACCAATCAATGATCGAAAATATCACGGTGCACATCAACGAAAATCTATTCCCATGTGATCCATGATTGAGAAAAATAATTGTGCAAGATAGTGCACCGCTTTCAAATAGAAACATGTGAAAAACTATGAAAAATAAATAAATAAACAATGAATTAGTATATTTATAAATAAATTAAATAAAGCTAACTAAAATATATTGGTTATAATACCTTCGTGTGTGTGGATCAAATCCAAGATCTGGATGTTACTCGTGGATAGGGTCGGGAATCATCAATCTCGCAAGACCGTGCCCCCTCCGGGTACCCCCTGAACTGTAAGTAGGCTGAGGGTCAGATGGTCCACAATCCCCCTCATATAAAGGTAGATCTGCCTCTTACAACTCGCAAAATAAATCAGGATCCATCTGAAACACAAAATGATTTTTGTTAGCAGATTGTTCAAAATAATTATTATATATATATATATATTAGTTTGGATTATTACTAGAATTTAACTGTGTCAATGTCCATATTCATCCTCATCTCCATAGATGTCTGTGTCAATGTCTTCATATTCCTCCACAGCATCATCAATATCCATATGAGTTTCAGTTTCATCACATCTTTTCATTTCAAATTCATTTTTATCATCAATAACATCATCATCGTCATCGATCATTAATTGTGGAGTTTCCTCATCGATATTCACATATCTTTGCGAAAAAATATATTTTGAGAAGTCTCTTGAAAAATTATAATTCCTTTCACTTTAGAATAACCACATTCAGTTTGAGTAGACTGATTTTCCCAATATTTCATTTTTATTATGCTTCACCAATCACTAAAGTCTCTTGAGGTAGCACATTTCATTGCATAATAAATTTGATTTTATTGTTGAGAAAATAAAAATGGTCCATTTACTGAAAGAAAACTTTTATATTTCATATCGATGATTCAATGAGTCAAATAAACACACAAGCCTCTCTCAGTATCCAACCACTGACATTTACGCATCATTATGTAATTCTGTCCTTTATAACACAGCTCAATAAATTCATCTAGAATTCCATAAAAGAAAAAATTAGTTTCTATGTGATCTGATCCTCTCAGGAAAATTCATGTGTTCATTGTTTTTTTGATTCCCCATATGCAAGTGGATGAAATGGAATACCATTCACCACATATGAATTATAAGATTTAGCCTTTTTGGATGGTGGGTTACTCAATATACACAGTCGCTTATCAATTTTATCACCATGTTGAGACACGTGAAATTTTTTAAACCAATTATTAATATGATAAATAATAAACCGAATCGATATTAAAAAATCAATAACTTATGTTACCAGTTTTTTAAACCCTTGAGAAAAACATTTCTGTCTTTGTTCATCAAGAGCAGCTACAGTACTTTGTAGAATTTTTTTCTTGATATGATTATCATATAACCTACAAATAAAATAATTTTACATACTGTTACATAAATTATTGAATAAGTGAGAGAAGTCCTCACAGTAAAAATGATGTCATTTCTTTATATTTGAGAAGAAAATATTTATGATCTCTATGGTGTTCATCGTCGGAATGTAATCGTTCATGAACTCCAAGAAAACCAAGATTTGGTTGATTATAAACTGATAATTTATTGTCCATTTCTTCATTTTAATTCCCATCATTTTTCCCAATATATTGTTTTGAGAGATATTATGATTCAAAATAATGAGAGCAGAAAAATGAAATTCTCTCTTGCAATTAAGCTTCAGCAATTGAACCTTCAACTGATGCTTTGTTACGTAATTTTTTCTTCAATTTCTATATGCATCTCTCAAATGGTACATCCAACAAAATTGTAATGGACCATAATATTTAGCTTCATATAGAAAAGGTAATATCTTATGTACTATTGAGTCAAGGAATGATGGCGGAAGGATTTTTTCTGGTTTACATATAATTACAGCAACATCTTCTTCTAGTTTTCTTAGAGCATTATAGTCTTTTGTCACTACAAAAATGTCTAAAAAAATTGATATGTATAATATCGAATCCCACATCATATAATTCAACAATCCTTTGAATCAAATCGGAGTAATTCCTTCCATTATAACATGACAATCATGACTTTTTAATCTAGTAATATAACCATTCTTAACACATCTGCCCAAATTGGAAGCATAGCGATCTTGAAGCATCAAATCTGCAATCCACTGACAAAATAGTAAGAGACATTATTTGGATAGTGTATAAGCTGATTTTGGCTTCATTATCCTATGTGATCTGACATTTTCAAATAGTTAATGTTCTGGTCACCTAGAAATTTGGGAAAGATCTAATTGTGCCGTTACAGTATATTTGGTCTTACCTAGTGTATCCAAAACAGTATGAAATAAATTATGAAAGTATATCTTTTCAATATGCATGACATCCAAAATGTGGCAGACCAACAAATCTGTCCAATATTGAAGATCCAAAAATATACTTCATTTTATCCAATTATGTTCTTTCCAAAAGACATTAATTTTCTATTAGTTTAGTAATGGAACAAATTTAAAGGGAGGTAATGAAAATACAACCGATTTAAACACTATACCTGAGATTATCTGTGTAGGTTCATACCTATCAATTTTACATTTTCAAAAGTGATATTTTTTCCTCCAAAATAGATGATCATTTGTAAGAAATATGTGGTGATAGTCAAAATATCAAGGTTTCTTTCCATTAACTAGATTAAATTCTTTGTTGTCTTTCATACAGTAAGGACATGATTTCAGACCATTGGTACTATAGCCAGATAGCGTGCTATTTTACTGAAAATCACTAATCATCCTTATCAATGCAACTTTTAATATGAAAATTTGTTTCGCAGTAACATCATATTTACTAACACCGTCACTCAACAATACATTTAACTCATCAATAAATGGTTTCAAATAAATATCAATATTATTTTTCAGATGTATTCAGATTATTAAGGTCAAAAAAGAATAGGAATCCTTCATCAACATCCTTTAAGGTAAATTTTACGAAGTCATAAAGATAGTGAAACATGAATACTAAGTACCATAAGAACTAAATGGATAGAAACCATTAGTATAAAGACCCAATCGCACGTTTAGGGCTTCTAAAGCAAAAGACAGATTCATATGGTCAAAATGCATCCATGAATCACCATCAGATGAATGATTCAAGCTTTTATTAGTTGAAATATTGGTTTTGTGCCATGAAATCATTGACGTTGTGTTATGATACATAAATTAATTCCTCTACATGGGTGAAATGGGGAAATATCTCAACTGTTTAGTTGGAATCGATCCAGATTTCCCTGGTTGATCTTTATTATACCTCGATTTTTCACTTGGGGGACAACAATCCAACGAATCATTTCACCATAATTTATGACGCAATCATTTGTACATGCATGAATCTTCCGATAACTAAAGCCCAAATTACGAACTAGCCTCTTTCTCTAATAGTAATTGGCAGCAACACATTTCCTTCAGGTAACAATGATTTATCCAAAGAAAATATTTGATCAAAAATATTTTTTTGACATTGCATTATCTAAATTAATAGCCATAAATTATTCAACTGCTTCTCATTTTCTTATCTTTCAAACAGGATATAATGCATCCTTAGTAGACCTCAACAAATCATAATGTTTGAAAGGTGTTAAATCAATATCATCTTGAGTTTCAGTTTTGTGAACAGATGGACCTGAAACATCATGTACTAAATACTGAAACCATGATGGATCTGGAATCAAGTTTTTATTATATTCTCAAGAATTGAATTATACTTGTTGATACCAAAAATAATAATCTGGTTGAAAACCAAACCGCCAGAGATGTCCTCCAACCTTGTCAAATGTGTCAAACATTCTCAGAGAACATTTTTTACAAGGACACACTATTGTGCCTACTGAAACGTATTCTGGTTTTGATGATGCAAATGATAAGTATGCTTCAACACCCTTAATATATAAAAGATTTAAACTTGAGCTGTATAGATTTCTATAATGATTTATCCAAGAGCGGTCATCTAATAATGATTATTGTTGACTTCCTCATTCAATATTTTTCAACAAAATAAAAAATCATTACTATTTTTCAATAATTTGAAGTTATAAAAATACTATTTGATAAAAGAATATTAATAATTAAGAATACTTATTAATAATTTCCACTACTTACGAGCGACATAATTTCAAGTGGATTGACGGCTAATATTTTGTCTGATGGATCATTTACTTTTAACTTTCTCACATAGAAATGACAATGAAGAATTTCATCGGAGGTACACATATTCATTCTCCTATACACGAGAATAAATACGCATACCTCCTAGCAGATTCTTCATTCTGATTTCTGTGTGAGAAGGTTGCATGTAAATAAGTCATCGGACTAAAGAGCCCCATTTTCATCGATGAATCATCTTCTTCCAACAGTCACTACCTGAACACATTATAAAAATGTGGTCCTGTGAATGCATATTCAAACTCGTGCATACGAGATTGGATATGCAAACGTAGAAGAATACTTTTCATAATGTTTTGAGTTCTTGAAAGTTGAAAAGAGAAGAGTCATCAAGATAATGGAGTGTCGACAATCCACTGGAAATTGTGCCAGATTAGTAAAAGTTATTACAATTTATTAGAATTGATCTTCATCCGAATTGTTACTAATTGTTAATATTTCTTACTATTTCATAATATTTCTTAATATTTCTTGCTATTTCTTATTTTTTATTATTATTTCCAAAATTTCTAACTATTTATTAAATTTTCTTTCTATTTCTTACTATTTATTATTATTTCATACTCTTTCTTACTAATTGCTACTATTTCCTACTTATTGTTACAATTTTTTACTAACTATTACTAATAATTGCTAATAATTCATATTTATTGCTATTTATTCTTAATTATTTCTATTAATTTCTATTTATTCCATTTTATTACTATTTATTACTATTTATTACTATTTATTCCTATTTATTCCTATTTATTCCTATTTATTACTATTTATTACAATTTGTCACTATTTTTTACTATTTGTTACTATTTGTTACAAACTATTTCTATTTGTTATTAATTATTACTATTAATAACAAATTAATACTCTTTATTTGTAATTATTACTAATTTTTACTAGTTATTTGTAATTATTACTAATTATTACTAATTATTACTATTTTTTACTATTTATTATTATTTATTACTATTTATTCCTATTTATTACGATTTATTAATATTTATTTATATTTATTACTATTTAATACAATCTGTTACTATTTATTACTATTTATTACTATTTATTCCTATTTATTCTTATTTATTGCTATTTATTACTATTTATTACTATTTATTACTATTTATTATTATTTATTTCTATTTATTTCTATTTATTCCTATTTATTCCTATTTATTACTATTTATTACTATTTATTCCTTTTTATTTCTAATTATTTCTAATTATTTCTATTTATTTTTATTTATTCATATTTATTAATAATTATTTCTATTTATTCTAATTTTTCCGATTTATTCTTAATTATTTCTATTTAATAATATTTGTTACTAATTACTACTATTTATTACTACTTACGACTATTTATTACTAATTACTACTATTATTTACTAATTATTACTAATTATTCCTTTTTATTAGTAATTATTTCTATTTATTCTGATTTATTCCCATTTATTACTATTTATTACTACTAATTTCTAATTATAAATATTTATTCCTAATTATTAATATTTATTATTAATTACTACTAATTATTACTAATTATTGCTAATTATTACTATTTATTACTAAAATACAGATAACAGAACAATATAAATCTAATTTAATTACAACTAATCAACAATATTTAAAAATAAAATAAAAAAATTAAATAAATACTAAATAAAATAAAATAAAAATACTTTTAAACATGATCTTCGATTGATGTAAGCGCCTTCACAACTTCTCTGTAAATAAAATTAACTGAGAGAAATTCCCACTCTAAAATTCGAGTTTACAGAGAGAGAGGAAGTAAGAAATGAGAGGAAGAAAAACAAGAATGGGGTATATATATGTTAGATTAGTTGCGATGACACTAGTTGTTACAAGATTACCGTCAAAAAAGGTACACTCTGCGATGAGGCCTGTCGCAAATAACTTTTCCCACATTAATTGTTGTCGTTGGTTAAAAGGGTATTTGCGACGGGGCCCGTCATAAAAAGTGACCGGCCGACACACTTTTTGTGACCGGACAACATCCCGTCGCAAAAACTCATTTACCACCACTAGTATTTGTGTCTGGTCTCGTCACAAATACCCTCCGACCAACACACTATTTGCAACGGGGGGATCCCCCCTTCGCAAATAAACTTCCTGCGCTTTGGCGCGCAACCTGTGCCAAAGCGCATATTTCCTTTTACGACGGGACCTGAAATCTCGTCACAAATAATACATTTTTGCAACGGGACCCCAAATCTTGTCACAAAAAAAAATTATTTTTGATTGGACGAACCCCCCGCCGCAAATAACCCCTAGGTTGGACTATTTGCGACAGAATTAATCTCATTGCAAATACCCCATCGCAAAAGACTATTTCTCTTGATGTATCATTTTGAAATGAAGGACATCAGGAACATGGTTGAAGCTAAATGGTACTAAAAGTTTATATGGGATATCGAATTAAGAAATTAGATTTATTTTCTTTAGAATTTCTTACTAGATGTGTCATTGAAATAGTTAGAGGTGTACTATATTAGTATGTCAAAAGAAGGGAAACCCTTAAAAAAGAGTATTGGGAATGTTGTGAGAATAATATTTTATTATAATTAAGTAATTTTTGTGGTTAAATGATAGTGATACATATAGATATGAATTTATGATCTAAAATGGTATTTTATATGGAATGAGTGTCCAATTTATTTAATAAAATTTTGAGCAACATTAGATTACCCATTTTAATTCTAACTAATCCTGATTAAAATATATACACATTAATACTTTTATTACAGTAAATATTATACGATCAATCATACAAAATCTAAGCCTAATGAATGGAAAATTGGAATCAATTTAATCTAATTAAAAACATTATGATATGAAATGTAACAAAAATAATCAAAAACAATTATGTATTGTATTAAAATTTCACTAAAAACTTTTTATTTTTATAATTATGTTTTTAATGTTATTTTACAATAATTTTCAGTTAAATGAGTGTCAACTTAATTTGTCAAATTCCAACACATCATATTAGTGTATTATATTAGTATTTTTCCATTAAATTAAAAACCCGCACAATATTTAAAATTATAAGCTTTTTAAAAAAATAATTGTTTAGTGTGGTTACTAATATTTAACTTAGTAATTTTTTTTTCTAAAAACAAAATTGAAAACATTAACTAATTAGAAAACTCTGATTGAAAATATTAAAATAATTTTATATTAATCCATTTACTAATGATACAAGAAATAAATTATAATATAACTGTGCATTAAAAATAGGAATAATTTTATGAAAAATGTATTTTATAACTATAAACAAATTTATTAGATGTACATTAATAACTATTTGATGTTTTTTAACATATTCTATAATAAACATTATAAAAAATTCCAATATAACCTATATTTATAACTGGATATAAGAAAAATCATAGCATTAGTAAATGATTTTTTTTGAAAAAATACATTAAAAATCTAATTAAACTCTAATTGAATTTTAACAATGCATTAGTATTAAAAATTACATTTCCTTATTTATAAAATTATTTTTAAATTTATATACATTAATATTTATACACCCAATATAAGGCTTGTATATAGAAGTTATATAATGTTGTGTGATTTTTCTATTTTGGTGTTTCATGTGAAGAATGATTCTAAAGAAATTAGTTTTTAAATATAATTTTAATTTAATATCTAAGAATGGGATGATATTTTTCTCAAAATTTACTCAGATTCTGACATTAGAGGGTACATATTAGATACAAAACCAATTCAAAATCATTTTGTTTATTTGGATATGATTTTGTTTTGTGTTATAGGGGAAAACATATATATAAATTTCAAATAGTAAAGATAAATATTTGGATATTTGAGATTTTTATACTAAAGGGTTTTTAATCAATGAGAGAGTAAATTTTACCTATTTTATAATCACTTGAGAACCATTATATTTTTATATTACTAGTTTTACTCATTATCTATGTAACGAACATTTCACTCATAGGAAACATACAAAAATATATGAAACAATTTCACTAGGGTTAACACATATATAAGAGATAAATGATTTCATTTTTCTAGTAATGAAAACTAGATTGTGACAATTTTTACAAAACCATTATGCATTGAAATTTTATTTTATAGAAAATATGTTTCTATAGATCAAAATTATTTTATTTTGAATTTAAAATACATTAAAAATATTTCCTTTTGTTGAATTTTTTTTCATAATGGGGGTATATTTTTTCACATAAACATTATTCCTAAAAAAAGGTTTTCTAAAAATTCATATTTGTATTATATAATATTATATTGTATTAATGTTCTAATTATAAGGATGATTAAAATCATATATTTTTAAAAAAATTTATATCTATCATTAAATGTGGATGATCTTATGATATAATATAATGATTAGTTTTAGATGTTTTATATCGTTTTATAGAATATATTTTATTATCATAACCATAACATTTCTACAAATGAATAATTTCTCTTTTAAATAGAGAGTTTCAATAAATATTATGATTTTAGAAATGTTTTCACATAATGAAAATATATATCTAATTTTTAATAATATAAGTATGAAATATTTTTTTGAAATATATATTTTCCATATAATTTAAGACTACTATTACATAAAAGGAATAAGAATTGGAATATGATAATCTCAAAATTAATATATAATGACACTAGTCCTGAGGATTTTATTCACACCGAATTTTTAATATTTTATTTCTTTAGCTCAAATTATTTTAATTATATTCATATATACAAAATATTTTGATATGTATCCTATAATACATTATATCGGGTTTTATGTTTCAATTTGAATTTTATTAAAATCGTAGGATGTAGCGTACACACTATCAATGATAAATGATGAATAATGTAATGGGATAATTATAAAATAACATAATTAGGATAAATAAAATATGTATGAACCTAATAATATCTAAAATAATATTCAAGATTTTGAGGATCAACTAATGAACACATAATATGAATATCTTTTCGAATAGGAAATTATGGTTGAAATTTATTTATTATAGAAAAATTTCACTTCATTAATAATGTTAAATGGAATTTTCATGATGTTATAAATTGTAGCATATTTATTAGAAGAAACCAATATAAATAATTTGATATTTTTTTAGGATAACTATATTTCAAATTTATTGTATTATTTTCTTTAGTATTCAACGTTTTTTGTTTTTGAAAATAAATATATTGGTGGGGGATGTTTGGAAAATTTTAAATTTACATTATTTTAAATTTTCATATGTCTAACATTATAGTTTTCGATTTTATTTTCTATTATGATAAAAAAAATTAAATTTAATACAATGTTATTGAAAATTTTAACCTTCGAGAATAATTTTTTGAAATCAAAATTTAAAACAAAATAATTTTTTTTAAATGAGATCAACTTTGAATATTTTTAATCAACTATTTTTATATAGAAGTTTATTATGAATTTAATTGAACTTATAAATTATTCCATTTATCTTTTCCACTTAAATAATTGGTTATATTTTTTAGTCAAAAAATATATTTTTCTATTTTTTAATAAATCAAACTACAGTGTATTTGAGAATTATATTACATGGGATTTACTTTATGTTTCTGTATTTAGTCATAATTAACCATTAATATATTTAATAATTTTAATCCAAAATAGGATTTTTATAAATATTTTAATAATATCATCCATTAATTATTTTATCAATTAATTGTCATATGAACTATAGTATTCCATAAAAAGTTCATCGCAAAGTGAAGAAACGTGCTATGTTTAACTGAGGAAAATAATGATGATGTATATGTAGTTAAGACCAACTCTAATTTTTATGGTATCTAATTATTTTAGTTTATAATAATATTTGAAATAAATATAATCTTTACCAAGAAATATTTATGATGAATGACTCAGAACCAATAAAACATGATAATATATAAGGATCATGTAATTTTGATACTTTTAAATTTATTAGTGCTCATATCACTTCAAAATAAGGTAAATTTTATTTACAATAATTTTGAAAAGATATAAAAATAGAATGATTTTCTTTTTAAATATATTAGTATTTCAGTTTTAGTAGATAGTTTATAGGTCCGAATTGATCAAAGGATTCTAGGGATATAATAAAAATGTATTTATTATCCCCATAATAGGGGAAATCTGTGGATATTGTAACAGATATCGTTTACTTATGATGTGTTGGATATATTTAATAAAATAGTATTTGGATTTAGAAACAACACTCTAAGTTTATATTTATAAAAACTAATTTTTTTTACATTTGAATTTCAATTTTTTCATTATCAAATTTATATAGGTTTTATTTTTCTACTAACAGTGCTTAAATTACCATCGTCAAAATTTTTAAATATTTCAATCGATTCTTTCAGCTGTTTAATCTAAATTAAGATATTTTTATATTTTTAAATTGTACACTATTTTACTGTTATTTTTATTTAGTGAGTATTTAATAAATCTGGTCAATAATAAATATGATACTTTAATAAAGTTTAAATGATTTTCAAAATATATTATTCTCCCCCAGTTATATTAATTTCCAATAATTTATTGGGCATAATAAAATTCATTAAAACCACAACTTTAATTCTTGATGAAATTTATTCAATTTCTCTGATCTAATTAATATATCTAGTACAAAATGAAATACCATTGTGATTTAAACATCACATTTATAGTATAAATCCATTTATCATTGAGTCCCATGAGACATAATATTCATTTTCATGATTGAAGAAAAACTATGGAATCTATTATGATTACTATACTATGGAATAGTACACATTTTTTAGTATGACCATTTCATCGATGATTATAATTATTGACCCTTATTTCTCTATGGACCAAAAACACATATTATGTTTTTTTCCTATAATTATTTCAATGTTTAATTGGTCAAGAGTTTGATTTTATCATAAGCAAGACTCACTATAGTATTAAGAAATGATAATGGATTAATATTTCAGATATTAATTATAAGGCCCAGCCTTAAACCTTACTTAATCATGAGTTATTACAAGATTACACATTGAGGATCTTTTCGGGTTTAGAGTTTTAGAGAATTATATCATAAAACATGCATTACATTCCTCATATAAAAAAGTGGTTACATAAAGATATTATTCATCATTCCCATCAATGGAAACATATTTAAAATAAACATGGATTCTTTCTTGACAATTCCTTGACACTATCATCATCTCATGTACCTTTCCCTTGACCTGTGAAAAACATTTCAAAAAACTTGGGATGAGCATAAAAAGCTCAGTATGGGTTATATAAACATGGAAAGGAAACATGGGTACATATATACATAAGAATGAAATCATACTTTACCCATAAAACAAAAGCACTTTAACATACCGCATCAAATCATGAGTAAATCATAGAAATCATAAGGCATAAAGGTAACTTGAGGCATTCATAACATTCTTACTTAGGGAGTAACCCTCTTGGTTACGTTTGGAATATCCATCACAATATATTCCCTAAATCGCTTCGGAGAAACCTTAACGTTTCACTCCTTCGTGTTACCCAATGCATTGGAGAGCTATATCGGGCTCACCCGCACTTAGTTTATCACAGAACCACCCGTTTTCATAATAATTCCCAAGAACCTCCACATAATCATATCACGTGAAACATGAATAAAAGAAACATAACATTCCCACCTTTCAATCACAATATATCAATACAACATATTGATATAAAAACATTATGAAAACCATTTTCGATACCAAAATAAAAGAAATGTAAAACATGGTGTTTATTTTTCTTTTAAAAAGAAGGTATGGCTTGTAGAGGAAGCTGAAACTCAAATAACGGTCACAATGGAGGAGAAGTCGTTGTCGCCGCATACGTATGACAAAAAAATTCCCTTTTGTCGTTTAGTAAATGCTTCGTATAAAAAAGATTCCTTTTGAATAAACGTAAAAGTCAAAGGGGTTTATACACCGTATAAATAAAATATTCCTCAATGAAAGGATATTGAGACGAAGTCCCATACAAAGATCATTTTTAAAATAAAATAGATCTATTATGTGTATTCACTATAAGTACACATAATGAAAGTAAAAATACAATATAGGATATAATAATATCATGACATAATTTGAAAGTAGGATATTAACCCAAAGAATGGTAATTGGGTTCAGAAGTTCCCATACCTCGTATCCGACTTGACCCGACCGTTCTTTAATCTCCAGAATAATAAACTTGATTTAATATCTACTTGCTTAAAAACCTTTTTAAAGTTCATTATTCCTTTTATACCATGTTATGAACATCATGTAACCATTTAAGTTAATAATGTTCATTTTGCCGATATTTGGTTCTTAAGTCAAAAATAGACTTCTTACACTTACATGTTGTTAATTTGGTCAAAGGTTCGTTATATCCAGAATGATATTAATGATTTTGATAACATATATATCATATATATTCAGCATATACATGTATTTATAATATTACATCACATTTAGAGGTAAGAAATGAAATGCACCGTTCATGGAGACGGTAAGCCGTACGTACGCATGAACGCTACTTCCATTTCTATTACGTATTTTATGGAATGGAATCATAATTATATAAGAGTATATTATAATTCAAGTATAATAACATATATAATATCATTAACTTTATCCTTTACAAATTCCACATATGGTATTAACGAATCAAATCACTTTTAGGGGGAGGTAGTCCGCACTTCCTAAAATGAAGATATCGTGTTTACCAATAATGGAAACAATAATGGTATTCCATAAATGAAAAATACAGAAGCTTAAAGAAAGAATAAACATATAATATATCATATATAAAAATAGTGACATCATAATGGCCACCTATGAATGTGTTAAATGAGTATTGAACAATCATCGTTTCGGGAGGCAGAATTTCGCCATCCACGAAAACCGTATGTGCTTTAACCATTTGATGTAGTTGTGTGAGAGTGTAGCTCGGATAAATATTATAACAACATCCTAGTATATTTAAGATACTGTTGTTGTTACAAAAGAAGTAAATAAAAATAGTTTATGGGGTTGGAGAAGCAAAATAAAACAAATGAACATGAGAGAATGAATTACCTTTAAAAGTGTCACTCCTTTTGATTTGAGCCTAAAGGCTTTCTTTGAAAGGATTCTGCCCAAAGGGAATCCTCTAGGATGAGGGGAGGGGTGTTTAGAGAGTAAATGGGCTGGGTTTGTCCTAACCAAAGGCTTTGGGAGTGTGGGAAATGAGGTAGAGGTGGGGGACTTTTATAAGAGGAGAGGAGGGGCACTCTTGGAAAGTAAAGAAATATTACTTTATTTGAAAATGAGTTTCGGATTTAAATGGTCCCAAATTGATATAATTCGAGGATAATATGATAAGGGTTCTAAATATACCCATCCAATAGGTTTTGGACATGTGTAGGTTTTAGATATTACATTATCTTTCCATTTTATTTAAATCGTTAAATAATGAGGTCATCGCTGCATCATCATGATGTCATAAATAATTTAATTTATTTAAAGTCTAAAAATTATAAAAAAACTACTATGATGTAGGAAATCTTTTTAGATTTCCAATGACTATTATAATCAAATATCTGATCTTTATATCCCCATGTAAAAATTGTTTTCGTAAAACATGTGATGTTTGTGTCATTTTTACTTTTACATTAAATAAAAAGTTATTTATGTCATTTCCCAACCAAAGTGGCTCCATGGGGTCCCCAAGTGGACCCATGTCTTTTCATGGTCGGCCATGACACAACCAATGAGGGTAGGACATGTGTCAAGCTCATCTCATTTTATTAAAGCATTATTTTTACCTTAAACTACATTAATTACCACTAATCGCGATTAAAAACTTAATAAGTTACTATTCACCAAAAAATTATTTTAATCTCATTGAACCACATTTTACTTCTTAATGACAACCATGTATGTCAGATTTTTGAAATTCAGAACACAATGATTGCAAAATTTCATTTAAACAGAAAAATCAATTTTTATAAGTACCACTTAGTGGTTTCACTATTCATCAAAAATTGAAGTTTTTCAGAAAATTACCAAAAATTCACCCTAAGCTATATTTGATATTACGAATTCAAAAATGAAGCGTTTTTTACAAAATTAAAAACATATAAGTCACATTAATTAATTTAATAATTAATTCCCACTGTCAGAGCAAATAGCGTGTTTTTATAAAACAATAAGTATCAAAAGATTGACACTAGTTTAAGTCCAATTTCAAAGTGAAATTGATTCCAATGACCACCATTGGATTAAATGGTAAAAATATATTGTAATTTCACTTCAAAACCAATTCAAAATATAATCTAATCATATAAATAAATTAGATTAAAAAGCAGTTTTGATGTAAAATGTAGTATTTTTCACTTTTCATTAAAAAATGAACATTGTCAGAAAAATACCAAAAATTCACACAAAGTAAATTTTGATGTCCCAATCATAAAGAATAAATTTATTTTGACAAACATAGTTTATAAAATTGTCAAAATATAGATTCAAAAATGTTTTGCCATCAAAGGCAGTAAAACAATGTTTTAAGAATATTAGTGTATTCCATGCTTAAGATTGGATTTATTTTCATTTTAAGCCTCTAAAACACTATCTAATTCATTAATAGACATATATAAAAATATATATTATTCATTAATTACTTGGGATGTTACATTAATATTACAATATATTTATTTATTCCTACATAATATCATCATTAGATTCCCTAGATGATTAATCTTTCATCCACATAGCATTTTCATCATGTTCATTTCCTAAAGTTATTATTTATCATCCAAACACAGGTCATTAATATGATCATAAAACTACTAACTAACGAACCATAATGGTAATATCATGGATTTAATTCTATAGATATAAATATGGGGAATTTCTCCACTCATTTACAAACTCCTCTAATCCCCATAATATGACCCCTTAATCCATGTTGGATGTGTATACACCATCTTTTGAAAAATGAAAAATAAAAGGCACCTCCACATGGATTTTTTATAACATAAACTATAGAGTTACATTCATTAAAACTATTATACATTAAGTTATATAACAATAAAATAATAAAAAATGTATTCTATTTTAAATAGTTTACTATTTAAAAACATATTGGAATATTTAAAATGGTTTAGTTTTTATAAAAAAATTACATCGATCATTTATAATTAAATTAATATAGTTTGTTATAGGGGTATCGAAAATGAATTTATTTTAGTGACATAAACCAAATTCATTATACATAAATATATAAATATATTTTTATCAACGAATCAAATTAATAAAAGTTAAATAATGTAAATTATATGAGAGAAAAACATGATTTTTTTCAATATTCCAATTAACCATCTTAAAGGGATTAGCATAATAACTATCATTATAAATTAATATCCATGATTATGTATTTGAATGAAATTGATATATAAATTAAAATTATAAATGATTTATTAATAATGAAACTCTTGATAAATGTGATGTACCTATATGTCAATATTTTTTCACTGCATCATATTAGATTAATTTCTCATTAACTAATTATACCTAATCATAAATGGAATAATCATATAATAAATTATGATTAATATTGGGAAAATTTATTTAATGTAAACAAAACAATGTCAAAATTATCAAATCAATCAAACTAAAATATGTCATATATTAAAACAAAAATAATATCAACTTTTGAGTTAAACAACATGATATAATTGTAATTAATAATACAATATTCTAATGAAATTAAGAACCTCTTTATTTTATATGTTAAGAATACCATGATATATAATACAAAATATATATGGTTTTCATATATAATATCCTGAAAAGACCCAATAATCAACATAACTATGAAATATTGAAAATTTTATCCAAATTTCCACCTATGAGGAATATCCATATCTGGGTTTAATCTAGATAATTTATTATTTATTGATTATTTATGAAACTTCAAGAGAAAAATGTGGAGATCAATTATTTTATATAATTTTTAATCTAAAAAATATGAACTAATAAAATTGAATATCATGTCTATCCCATGATGTTCTTATTATTTCAATTTTCTACCATATAAATATGCAAGCTCTAATCATGGGTCTGGTACAATTTTACTATTTTTACTATTATTCAGGGGACATGATATAAAATCAAAAACAAATATATTTATATATATTATGTTTTTTAAATAATTAGAACAATGTTGTCTAAATATATTCAATTTATCAAAATATATAAAAAATATAATGAATTATACATTTTATGTAATTTTTTTTGTCTCTTTTAATATATGTAATAAATTTCAAATGAGATAACTAATGTCAAAAAATATATTTTATTAGTGATACATAAAACAATATATTTAATTTAAGAATATGATATTTATTTTTAGCATATAAACCTAATAAAGAGATGCATGTAAATAATATATATAATAGTACAATATTACCATATCCATAAAAATATATTGGGTTTTCTATGGATTGAAAATTATATTTTACATCCAAACTCACATTTTTTAATTGCATGTAGTGGATAGAAAAATTATAAGAAAATATAGTGAGTTAAAAAACTTATAACTCATTATATCAAAGGATAAAAAATTTATATTATATAAATTTCATGGGGGAAGAGTGAACATGATCCAAATTGGATATAAACAATTATTTAGCATTATTAGTTTTAAATTAGAATTTATGGATTCAATTAATGATATGATGAATTCCTATATTATCGAGTATAATGAAACACCATAGAATAGGATATTGCCATGATATATTATCTAATCTAATGATTTTTTCTTATTTATGTGGTGAAATTATATGAATTTTAAAAAGGGGAAGTGACCATAATGAAAGGAATTTATCTATTACAAACAACGCTATATTTTTCTTACAATTTCTATCATGTGATTCCGCCCCATCGAGGAGGAACACCTAGCGAAATTGGATATTGAACATGATTTTTCTGATCTCATATAATATTATACCATTGTAATTTAAAAATATATTTTTATAAAAATATATATTAATGGTTAAAATATGTTATTTTATCAGTTGTATAAATATAATTTATAGACTATGATGGATTGTTTTATAAATAGTTGGAATACTCATACCCTTATACATAGTATCTGAGGAACCATGAAAAGATTAATTCACAAGAGGAATTAAAGATTGATATAGCATTTTACACTAGGTGAGTAAACACAAATTATATCTTTCAATGTAGTGATTGTTCTCTAAAAATGGAATATACCTATCTAATTCATCATAGAAACCATATTTTGAGGAATTATTGGGTTCCAACCAAATAAAATTTTCTAATGTGAACCAATCATAAACCAATTCACAATCAACATTAGAGAGATACGAGGATTTATTTTCATCATTATATAGATTGAGTTAATCCTCATGATATAAAATATAAAATGTATATACTAGTTGTACATATGACATTATTTCACCCATCTTTCTTTCTATAAAATTTTAAATTACTTCCAATGTGATATGAGTGAAATATCATGATTTTTAATCCTAAGTAACTTTTTCCAAACATGAATTACCTATAGACATGGATCATTTAAATTATTTACCAGATATAAAGGTGAATCACTCCTTAGGAATATTGATTTCATTATATGATTTATTTTAAGGACATAACCTTAAACATTACATAATCTTGAATTAAATGAATAATTCACTTTGAGGATATTTTCAGGTTTAGAAATTTAGATAATTAGACCACAACTATTAAATTACATCTCAAAAATTAAAAGGAAGACACATCTACTCAGTTTACATTTATTTAATATAATAAAAACTTTTGAAAAAGAGTCATGTATAGTCCCATGTTTTAAACAGCATGAATTTTCCTTGATCCCATCCTTGTCCATATTCGTATATATTTCATGTGGAAAACATTTCCAAACTTGGGATGAGCATTAAAATAACAGTATGGGTTATAAAAAAATATTGAAAACATTAGTTCATCAATACATACATAACATAAGATCATTATCATACCTCATGAAATCATAAGATTTATGAATCACCCATAGAAAAGGTAAATCAGAAAGGTAACATGTGGCATCTATATCATACTTACATGGTAGCTATCACAGATATGTTGGGAGTTACATTTAGAATACCCATCACAATATATTATCTAAATCTATTAGGAGAAACATTTAAGTTTACATCCATCGTATTACCCAATGCATTGGAGTTCTATCTCAAGATCACCCAGCGTTGGTTTATCCTGAAACCAATCGTATACGTAAACAATACCCAAGAACTATAACATAATCATAACACATAAAACAAACATAAAGGAAAGATAAAATTTCCACATTTCAATCACCATATATCAACTAAATATATTGACATAAAAAATCCATTATCAAAACCATTTTCAATACCAAAATATGTAAAAGAGTTTATGGTATTTCTTTTCCTTTTAAAATCATTATGGCTTCTTAAAGAAGCCAAAGATCAAATAAAACTTGCAGTATTTAAATAGGACTTCATCACCAGTTAAATTAAAAAGAAACATTATTTCATTTTTTTAGTAAAACAGTTCCTATTAGAAGAGTCGATTTGAATGAAATGAAAATTCCAAGGTGTTTATACAACGTATAAAAAATGTCATGTATTAAAACAAAATATTCCTCAATGGAAGTAGATGGAGACAAATACCCTTACCTAGATCATTTTTTAAATTAAATAGATTGATTATGTGTAATATATATAATCAAACATAAATAAAGTATAAATATATGATAAGATATAAAAAATCATTTCTCACATAATCATAGAACAACATAAACAAGAAAGATAAGATTAACCCAAAGTACGAAAATTGGGTTAAGAAGTTCCCCAACCTCATGTACGACTAGACTCGTTCATTCGTTAATCCCCTGAATAATAAAGTAAAGATAATTTATACATTCCTAATAGCCTTTTCAAGTTTATTATTCCTTTTATATCACATATTACCATGATATAAACATTATGTAATCATTTATGTTAATAACGGTCGTTTTGTCAATATTTGGTACTTGAGTCAAAAATAGACTACTTATAATTTAAATTTTTCCATATGGTCAAAGGAACATTTCTTCCAGAATTATATTAATGATTTAGATATCATATATATCCATTATATACATGTATTTATAATAGTAAATAACATTTGGAGGTAACAAATGAAATGCCCTGTTCATGGAGACAGTAAGCCGTACGTACTCATTAATGCTGCATTCATCTCTTTTTAATACTTAAAGGAATTAAAACATAATTATGAATAGGTATATTATAATTACATTCAAATATAATATATAATATCATTAACTCCGTCTCTTATACGCCCCATTTATGGCATTAAGAAGTCATATCACTTTGAGGGGTCGGTTGTCCGCTCATCCTCAAATATGTTGTTGTGTTTACCCATAATGGAAACCATAAAGGTATGATATAAAATTAAAATTCATAAGAATATATAAATTATAAACATTAAATATATCATATATAAATATACTTCCATCATTATGGACACTATGAGAGGTGGTAGAAGATAATTTAACAATCATCGTTTCGTGAGGCGTTAGTTTTCCATCCACAAAAACAGTATGTTCTTTACCCGTTAAGTGGAGGTGTGTGTAATTGTAATTCTAAACCATATCATAACTACATCCTAGTATATTTTGGATACTGTTGGTGTTATAAAATAATGGTATAAAAAGAGTTTAGTGGTTGGGGAAGTAAAATAAAAGAATAGAATTTAAGAGATACTGTTACTTTTAATTCAGGTAACTTCCCTTTTATTTGAACAAAAATGACTTCTTGAAGTGCACTATACCTAAGTTAAAGATCATAGGTGGAAGATAGGGATTCTGAGAGATTATTTCTGTAGGGTTTGGGAATGAAAGGTGGCTCTATTAGTGAGGGGAATGGGTTAGAAATGAAGGCTTTTTAAAAGGGGATGATGGGCTCATTAAGAAAGTGTGAAAATATTATTTTATTATATAATGATTTTCATTTTATAAAGTTAAAAAACTAATTAAAGTAGAATATTAGATATCTCAATGTTGAAATAAAATCATACAATAAGAATTGGACACATTTTGGATATTATATTAATCTCTATAATCTTATTTATTTAAATCTTCTATTAATGATGTAAACACTCCATCATTATTGTGTTATAAATAATTAAATTTATATGATGTGTAAAATTATAAAAGAAATACCATGATGTAGGCACTTTTTTTAAACTTCCAAATAATATTTATAGTCTAAATTTTAACTTATATAACTTTGTGTAAAAATTAATTAACTAAAATATATTTGTTTATGTCATTTTTGCCTTTACATTAATTTAATTAAAATAATGTGTCATTATTATTCTTATGTGCCTCCATGGGATATAAAAATATACCCAAGGATGACCATGATTTTCCATGACTCGCATAATAATTTTAGTAAAGCTGTTAAGTTAATTTTGTATTATTATGATTTTCTTTTTACCTTGAATTAGCCTAATTATCTTTAATAGGGGTAAATAAAAGTCAAACATTACTATTCACCAAAAATTATTTTAATCTTATTGAAAAAAAATTTACTTATTAATTACTACCTTGTATATCATATTTTCTAAAAATAATTCACAATAGTTGTAAAATTTCATTTAAATGAAAAGTCCAGTTTCTAACTACTACTTAGTGGTTTCACTATTTTTCAAAAATTGATATTTTTAAGAAAAATACCAAAAATTCAGCCTAAGATATATTTGATATTCATAATTCAAAAATGATGTATATTTTACCATGTTTAAAAAATAGAAGTTGGATTAATTAATTTGAAATTAATTCCCATTATCAAAATAAAAAGCGTGTTTTTAAGAATTATTAAATATAAAAACATAGACAGCTGTTTATGTCCAATTTCAAATTGAAATTAATTATAAGGAAAAAATTTAATTAAATGGTAAAAAATTAATCTAATTAAACTATAAATAAAATTAAAAATATAATCTATCTATACAAATAAATTAGATTAAAAGGCAGTTTTGAGTTAAAATACATTATTTTTCACTATTCATTAAAAAATGAATTTTATCAGAAAAATAATTTTTTTTGCCCAAAGTGAATTTTGATGCTCCAATTCTTACGAAGAATTATTATTTTTTAAATACAACATATAAAAGTGAACAAAACTATATTTAAAGAAGGTTTTCCATCAAAATGATGTAAATCGACCTTTTTAAGAATATTATAGTATTTATGCTTAAAATCAGAATATTTCGTATTTTAGGCCTCTAAATTTTTATTGGATAAATGTAAAAATATTTAAAAAGCTTGTATAATCATTTCTTAGTTATTTCTTCTCATTCAATCCAATAAAACGTCTTTGTGTTAACTACCATTTAAAATAATAATATTTTATTGTTAGTGTGCAACGTTAGATTTCAAAGAAACTCATTGTGACGTTTTTGGTACGCCATGAAAAATAGAAAACTATTTTAAAGTAAAATTAATATTTAATTCATAAATATTAATAAAAATTAAATTTTGTGATTTCATTATTCACTTCGATTGTTATATCCTTCGCCTCTTTTGGAAATTGCATCTTTTCAATCTTATTCACTTATCAAATAAATGGGGGTATTTATCCATCATAGAATTTTCAGATTCCCACATTTCCCCTTCAACCATATGGGTTTTCCACAAAACCATTATCTAATGAATTACTCTATTTTGCAACACTTTCTCTCTACAGTCAAGAATCGGGAATAGTTGTTCCTCATAAGAGATATTCTCTTCCAACTGAACTACCTCTTGGTTGAAAACATGAGATGGATCTGGCATATACATTATTAATATTGAAACATGAAAAACATTGTGTACCTGGGATAAAGATGGTGGTAAAGCCACTCTCTATGAAACTGATCCAACTTTATCAAGCATTTCATAAGGTCTAATGAACCTCGGACTGAACATTCCCTTCTTCCCAAAACACATCACACTCTTCAATGGATTTCCATTGAGATTGACAAGACCACCTACATCAAAATAAAGATCCTTACTCCGGTAATCTGCATAAATGCACTGCCTACTCTAAGCTATTTTCATGTGCTCCAGAATCATCTGAACATTTTCTTCCATCCCTTCAACGAATTCTAGTCCCATTAGCTTCCGTTCACCTAAAACATCCCAAAAAGATGGATTTCAACAATTCTTTCCTTACAATGACCCAAATGGAGACATCTACATACTAGAATAAAAATTTTTATTATATGAAAATTAAACCAAAGATTTATGTTTGTCCCAACTTCCAAGGTAATCCAGTGAACAAGCACATAAAATATCATCCATGGTCTGAATTGTTTGTTCTAACTACCCATATGATTGTGGATGAAAATCTGTATTAAAATTTAATTCAGTACCCATTGAATCTTGAAGGCCTTTAAAAAAGATAGATATAATCCTAGGGTCACAATCAGATACAATGGATATGGGGACACCATGAAACCAAACTATCTCTTTATCATACAACTAAGAAAGTTGATCTAGAGGAAAAGTATCTCAAATAGGAATGAAATTATCATATTTAGCCAATCAATAAACAATAACTCAGATTGAATTATTACCTCAATATGCCTTTAGTTATCTCATAATGAAGTCCATTGATATATTTTTACATCTCCACTCTAGCACAGGTAAAGACTAAATCATCCCTTTTGGTAACATCCACTCTTCTTTTACCTAATGACAAGTCAAACACTTCATAGTAAAATCAGTTATATATCTTTTTATTCCATCCAACCAGTAATACTCTTGAAGATCTTTGTATATCATAGTTCTGCAAGGATAAACTGAAAATGGAGAAATTTGAGATTCACATAACAACCCATTCTTCAACTATGAATTACAAGGAGCACATAATCTCTTTCCAAATATCAAAACACAATCATTATCAATGTTAAAATCAAACAACATACCCTTCGAAACCAACTCTACCTTTTTCTGCAACTCACTTTCTTCCTTTTGTTTTTTCTTTATTTAGTCTGATAGAGTTTATTTCACTAACACCTGAATGAATATAGAATAAATTCCTACCCCAACAACTTCTATGCCATAGATCATAAAATAAAAAACCAAAGGATCTCGTTTCAAATTTATCATGGTTAGTGAAGCATTAATTTTTCGACTCAATGAACTAGATACTTTATTTTTTTTTCCTAGACAGTAAAGGATCGTGCAATCGTAATCTTTGATTAATTCCAACCATCTCCTCTATCTCACGTTCAATTCGTTCAGAGTTAATATATACTTCATAATTTTGTGGTTAGTAAATATTTTATATTTTACACCATACGAATGATGTCTCAAAATTTGTAATGTAAAGATAATAGTGTCTAATTACAAATCATGTGCAGGGTAATTTAACTCATGAGGTTTCAAATAACATGAAACATTAGCAACTACCAGATCATTTTGCATAAGGACACAAAAAAGTACTTTCAACGAAGCATCACTATAAATAACAAACCCACCATTTCTAGAAGGTAGTTTTGAAACATGAGTATTCACTAATCTTCTTATCAATTCCTGAAAATAATCATCACATTCTTTGGTCCAAACTAAAATAACACATTTTTGAGTTGTCTTAGTCAGTGCGATAGATAACTATGAAAAGTTATCAACAAACACCTGATAATAACATCCCAAACCAAGAAAACTATGAATCTCAGTTACATTTCTGGGTCATGGCCACTCTTCAACAAATTCTGTTTTAACAGGATAAATAGTTATTCCTTTTTTTTAAACATTGTGACCATGGAACGGAATTTTTTTTAACCAAAACTCACTTATGCTAAATTTCACAAATTTTTTCTTTTCATGTAACATTTCCAAAAAAAACCATTAAATGAATTTCATGCTACTCTATACTTTTATAATAAACCAAAACATCATCAATGAACAGAACCACAAACTTATCCAAAAACTCATGGAAATTATATTCATAAGACCCATTCATACATCAGGTGAATTGTTTACCCATAATGCATAACTACAAATTCATAATGACCATTTCCAGTGTTAAATTCTGCCTTTAGAATGTCTTCTTCATTTACTTTCAACTGATGGTACCCTATACTCAAATCAATCTTTGAAAAATACTGAGCCCCCTAGAGCTAATCAAGCACATCATCGATATGAGATAAAGGATACTAGTTCCTAAATGTGATGTTATTCAATGCTCTATGATCAATGAAAAGTCTCATTGAACCAGATTTATTTTTAACAAACAAGATAAGTGCACCACATTGTGATGTGATAGGTCGAATGAAACATTTATCTAAAACTCCTGTTACTACTTCTTTAACAATAAAAGTTCAATTAGATCCCTTTGATAAGGGGGTTTTGAAATTGTCTTTGCATCAGGAACTAAGCCAATAGTAAATTCAACATCCGGATCAGGTATAATACCAGGAAACTCATGAGGAAAAACATTAATGTACTCATTTACCACTGGCACATTATTAATCAGGACAGTTCCTTTGTTTTCAACAATTTGTGCAAGGTAACATTCATTCCCATATTTTACTAGTTTGTTAGCATCCAGATATGTTTTAAAAAGTAAGGGTTTATATTTTATACACAAACTAAAAATCTTTATGAAAAGAACCCACTTTAGTTCTTCAGTCAATCTTATCATGATAAGAAAAAATTTAATCCATATCTGAAATAACATCAAACTCTACTAGAGGAAAGACAATAAGGTTTGCAGGTAGATTCATTCCGCACTCAAGGACATGACGGTTCTTATAATTTCTTTTTCTCTCAAAATTTCACCCAATTGTTTTTACTATATGATCATGATTCATATCTGGATATGGAATTCCCAATTAACTTGAAAACATCTCAGAAATGAATAAACGTGTAGACCCTGAATCAAACAACACATTGGAATAATCTGAACATTCAAACAATTTACCTGATACTAATTTATTGGATGGCCCAACATCTGTTTATGTAATTGCAAAGGACTACACCACCCCTTTTTGCATGTAGTTTGGTTTCAATAACTATGTTTAGATCTTTGTTGGTCACTCATTTTTATAATGACCCATATCATTTCGCTTAAAACATTTTACTGATTGTAAATAAGATTTTGACTTACTATTACCCTAATCTTTTTCAGTGCAATTACATGCTTTAATTCCCATTTTACCACATCAGTAGTACTTACCAAATTTCAATATACATTCCCCAGCATTATTTTTTCATTAACTATCACAATCTGTAAGCTTATGCTTCTTTCAATAAAACATTTTTGAAGTGTTCTTCCATTATTCTTTCCACCTAGAACTCTTATTCTATTGTTTTTCAAAGAAGACCTAATCATCAACAAACTCCATTTCCACCTTCTCCGCTCATCATACATATTTTTCTTTCTTTTGAAGTCTTGAGCATCTAAATCCCTTAAATACTTGGACTTTAATTATGAGTAAAACTTTTTTATTTTACTATTAATATCTCTTATGAAATTTGGATCATTCCATGCCAATAAAGTGAATTTTTCTTCATAAGCTTCCACTGAGTCATCCTCTTACGTCAATTCTAAGAATTATTTTTCCATCATAAGATGAACCACATTAGGGAAATATTTTCAAGAAACATAACTTTGAATTCATCCCAATAAAGATCATAAATCTCCTCTCTATCCCTGATATGTTTCACCATTGACCACCAATGATCAGCTTAACCATCAAAATAGTAAACAGCAAGATTAAACTTTTTATGTTTTGAACACCCCAGGACATCAAAAAATTTCTCTAGTGATTTCATCCCACCTTTAGCTAGAATAGGGTTACATGATCCTCTAAAATATGGTGGATATTGCCTCATTAAATTATCCACTACTGACATGTTCTTCTAGGGTTGATCTAACTGATCTTGTGCATGGATACCACCCCTATTTATATCCTGGGTCAATAATTCCATCACCACAACAAACTGTTCTGCTTTGATTCTGACCATCTCAGGTTGCTAATTTGGAAGGTTATTCTCCTCTGTATGCCTTCCCAACATATCTTCCATGTTTCCTCTATAGAAAACCATTTTTAATACATGAAATATCTTATATGAAGAAACATGGTAATTTGAAAATTCTATATCACTTCAATTATACCAAAAAATTAATTTATGGACATTAATTTAACTATATCTTAACTACTAATGTTATCTAAACTGACCTCTGATCCCAACAAGAAGGACCTCGCCTTAAACATTACATAATCATGAATTAAATGAATGATTCACATTGAAGATCTTTTTAGGATTAGAGTATTAGATAATTAGGTCTTAACTATTACATTACACCTCAAAAATTATAAGGTAGACACTTCTACTCAGTTTCCATTTTCTTCATAAAATAAACCTGTTGAAAAAGAGTAATGTCTACTACCATGTTTTAGACACCGTGATTTTTCCTTGATCCCATCCTTGACCATATTCATCATTAGTCTTGTGAAAAACATTTCAAAACATGGGATGAGTATAAAAAGATTTGTAAGGGTTATAAAACAGATATTGAAAACATTAGTTCATCAATACATACATAACATATTATCTTTATCATATCTCATTAAATCATATGATTTATGAATCACAAATAGAAAACATAAATCATAAAGTTAAATTATGGAATCTATATCAATCTTACATTGTAGCTATCACAGCTACATAGGGAGTAACATTTGGAATACCCATCATAGTATATTCCCTAAATATCTTAGGAGAAACATTCACGTTTACCTCTATCACGTTATCCAATGAATTGGAGAGCTATCGCAGGATCACCTACCGAAATTTTGTCGTGAAACCATCCTTATATGTAAATAATTCCAAATAACCCTAACATATTGATAACACATAAAACAAATATAAACGAAAGATAACATTTCCACATTTCAATCACAATATATCATCTTAATATATTGACATAAAAAATCCATTATCAAAACCATTTTCCATACCAAAATATGTAACAGAATATATGGTATTTATTTTCCTTTTAAAAACATTACGTCTTGTTAAGGAAGCCAAATATCAAATCATACTCGTATCGACGGAAAAGGTCAGTGTCACCCCTTATGTGAAAAATAAACATTTTTTATTCCATTTAGTAAAATTATTTGTAGAAAAGTATTCTCTTTGAATGAAATGAAAAGTCAAATGTGTTTATACCCCGTATAAAAGAATTTCATTTATTAAAACAAAATATACCTCAATAGAAAGAGATTGAGATGATGTCCTTTACAAAGATCATTTTTTAAATAAAATAGATTAATTATGTGTATTGAATATAAGAGCACATAAAGAAAGTATAAATAATTGAAATATATAAAAATTAATTTCTCACATAATCACAGAATGACATAATAAAGAAAGAGATGATCAACCCAAAGAATAGATATTGGGTTAAGAAGTTCCCTTACCTCGTGTCTGACATGACTAATTCATTCATTAATCTATAGAATAATAAACGCAAATTAATTTCCACATGAATAGGATCCTTTTAAACATTATTATTCCTTCTACATCACATATTTCCATGTTATAAACATTAGGTAATCATTTAGGTTAATACTAGTCGTCTAGTTGATATTTGGTACTTGAGTCAAAAATAGACTTCTTATAATTACACGTTGATCATGGGGTCGAAAGCTCATTATATCCAAAATGATATTAATGATTTAGATATAATATATATAATATATATCCAATATATATGTATTTCTAATAGTACATAACATTTGGAGATAAGAAATGAAATGCACTGTTCATGGAGACGGTAAGTTGTACGTACGCATGAATGCTACTTTCAATTAAAATTATTATTTAATGAAATGAAAACATAATGATAAATAGGTATATTATAATTTAGATATATTTTTATATATAATATTATTAAATACAACCTTTATAAAACCCACATATGGCATTAACGATTCATATCTATTTGAGTTGGTGGTAGTCCGTACTTCCTCATATGCAATTATCACGTTTAGCCATAATGGAAACCATAATGGTATGTTATATGTGAAATATTTAGAAGAAAAAAAACATAAACATTATATATATAATATATATATATATTTCCATCATAATGGCCACCGTGAGTGGTGGAATGAGATAATTGAACAATCATCATTTCGTGAGGCATTAGTTTTCCATCCATAGAAACAATATGTTCTTTACCCATTAGAAGGAGGTGTGTGTAAGTGTAGTTGTAATACTTTTCATAAAAACAACCTAGTATATTGAGTATACTATTGTTTCTATAAAATAATATATTAAAAATTGTTTAGGGGTTGGAGAAGTAAAATAAAATCATTGAATTTATGAGAAACAGTTACATTTAATTCAGGTAACATCCCTTTTGATTTGAACCAAAAGGACTTCTTGAAGTGATTTCTACCTATGCTAAGACTTTTAAGTGGAAAATAGGGATATTTTGAGTATATTTTGGAAGGTTTTGGATGAGACAAGGGGCTTGAGATGTGTGAGGAATGGGATAGAAGTGAGAGATTTTTATATTGGGGGCTCTTTAGGAAACTGTAAAAATATTATTTTATTATATAACGATTTTTAGTTTCTAATCATCCATAACTAATTAAAGTCGAAGAAAAGATGAATCATGGTCAAAATATAATAATCCAATAATAATTTTACTGGATTAGGTTATTATTTTAATCTTTATAATCATATTTATTTAAATCATTTATTAATGAGGTAAACGCATAATCATTATAATGTCATTTATAATTTTATTTTTTTGATATCTAAAAATTATAAATTAAATACCATGATATATTAAATTGTTTTAGATTTATGAAGGATATTTATTGTAAAAATGATATCTTATATAACTCTATGTAAAAATTAATTTACTAAATGATATTTTTTTTGTCATTTTTTCATTTACTTTATGTTAATAAAAATAAAGTGTCATTATCACTCTTAAGTGGCTCCGTAGGGTCCCAAAATATACCCAAGGAATTAAATAGTCTTCCATTACTCATCCAATAGGTTTCATACATGTGTTAAGGTAATTTTCTATTGTTATGATATTCTTTTTACTTTGAATTACCCTATTTACCTTTAACCACGGTAAATAAGTCAGAAGTTACTATTCACCAAAAATTATTTTCATATTATTGAACAAAATTTTACATAATAATAAGAACCATGTATGTTGGATTTTAAAAATTCAATTCATAGAAGTAGTAAAATTACATTTAAATGAGAAAAATTTGGTTTCATTCTACTAAATAGTGATTTCACTATTCATCAAAAATTGATGTTTTTGAAAAAATACCAAAAAATCAGCCTAAGCTATATTTGATATTCTGAATTCGAAAATTTTGTCTGTTATACCAAATTAAAAAAAAGTTGGATTAATTAATTTCAGATTAACTCCCATTGTTGAAACAAAAAGCATGTTGTTATGAAATATTATCTATCAAAAGATAGACACTTGTTTATGTCCAATTTCCAAGTGAAATTAATTCCAATGACCAACATTATATTAAATAGTAAAAATATAATCAAATTAAATAGTAAAACCAATTATAAAGATAATCTATCCAAATAAATAAATTATATTAAAAGGATGTTTTGAAATAAAATACAGCATTTTTCACCATTCATCAAAAGATGAATTTTATCATAAAAATACCTAAATTTTACTCAATGTGAATTTGGATGTCCTGAATCTAAATAAGAATTATATTTTCTCAAATATAACATATAAAAGTCACAAAAATAGATTTAAATATGAATTCCATCAAAATGTGTTAAATCATCATTTTAAAGAATATTAGAGTATTTATGCTTAAGATCAGATTGTTTCTTATTTTAAGTTTATAATTTTTTATTGGATAAATGTAAAAACTTTTAAAAAACATGTATAATAAAATATTAGTTTGTTCTATTTATTCTTTCTTATTCAATAGTTAGGAATTAACTACCATTTAAAATATCATTATTATATTGTTAGTGTGAAACATAAGATTTTGAATCACTAGTGCAGAAATCGTTTTTTACGTCACCATTTTTTACGTCGGTTATATATAACCAACGTAAAAATGCGGAGAGTAAATTTTTAACGTCGGTTATTTTAATAACCGACATTACAAATCACGCCTGTTGGGTTTTTAAGTCGGTTATCTTATAACTGACGTAAAAAACCAATGCACGGGGGGGGGGGGGGTTTACGTTGGTTATTTGGAAACAGACGTAAAAAACCCGATATCGACGCATTTTTTACGTCGGTTATCAAATAACCGACGTAAAAAACGCATCCGGGCTTTGGTTTTTGAGGTCGGTTATTAGAGAAACGAAGTAAAAAAGGCGTAAATAACGGGTTTTTACGTCGGTTTCCAAATAACCGACGTAAAAAACCCACCGGGCTTTGGTTTTTTACGTCGGTTATAAAATAACTGACGTAAAAAACGCGTAGATATCGGGTTTTTTTACCTCGGTTTCCAAATAACCGACGTAAAAAACCCCCCACGCATTGGTTTTTTACGTCGGTGATTTTATGACCGACGTAAAAAACCAAAGCCCGGGGGGGTTTTTTACGTCGTTTATAAAATAACCGACGTAAAAAACGCGTAGATATCTCGTTTTTTACGTCAGTTATAAAATAAACGACGTAAAAAACCAAAGCGCGGGAGCTTTTTTACGTCGGTTTTAAAATAACCGAAGTTATAAATTTAAAAAAATAGTTTATAACGTCGGTTATTATATAACTGACATTATAAAACTTTTAAAAAAATTTAATTCCTGTGGACTGTCATTTACGATTTTTCGATTGACAGTCCGCCGGCTCGTCTCTCTCGTGCGGTAAACCCTAATCGGCTCGTCGATCGACCTGCGTTAAACTCAATTTGGCTTCATTGTTTATCTTCTTCACTCCTCTCAGATCTATCATCTCAACTCGCAACATTCAAGTAAGCCTTCCACGAATTTATTTCGTTCGTTTTTGTTTTGATTCTTGGTGTTCTTTTCATTCTTTTTTGAATCTCGTGGAATTTTTTGTTATTGCAAATGGTTATTTGAAAATGGTTATTTGTATTTTGTTATTGAAAATGGTTATTTGTATTGCAAATGGTTATTTTTATTGCAAATGGTTATTTGTATTTTGTTATTGCAAATGGTTATTTGAATCTCGTGGAATTTTTTGTTGATATAACAGTCTATTTTTTTGATATAACAGACTATGTTGAGGGAACATTAAACTAGATGAATAATGAGATAAAAAAGACGTGCATCATTACTTTAAAGGAAAATAAATAATAATTACTTTGTATATCATATTTTGGATCGGTTTTTTTACAAATTAAACAATAATTGTGATCCCCATTATGTGATATTGGAGGAGTACCATGGTTTAACCACGCAGTATGGAAAACCTAGAACCAACCCTAAAAGATGCATATGCATCATGCTGTGTGATTTCATGATAAATAAGTATAGTTTGTAGAAAATATATTTCCTCCATTATATTTGTAAACAAATGTAAAATGTTTCCTAGGTAGAACCTCATGGTATTCACTAACCATGTTCCAACCATGAATAAGAATATAAAACTATAATATCCTAAAAAGTCAACAAATAATAATACAAGGATGAATAAAAAAAAGTTAATCAAAATAATTTGATTTAATAACCTATAATAAATATAGAGCTATTAAAATAACACCAACCATACTAAATTATACCCCTAGAAGAATATGTTGAGGATGTTGGACCTAGATTGAGATTAGGCCACTACTCCATTATCAATGGCTCTCACACCTATGTCTCATTGGAATCGAAAACATGTTACCAATGATATTAAACCATTTGAATTACCATATCATTTAGAACATTAATTTGAGAATATAAACACATTATTATTGTTAATAATATACATATACATATTTAGTCTTGTAATTGACAGGCTGTTCACTATTGTTGTTGATATTTGTTAATTCTTGGTGTTTAGAATTTCATAACATGTTTCCTGTAATTGGAATTCAGTTTTTTTCCATGGTTGTTTTGTTTTCGTTTTTGGATTTCGAAAACCTAAAATAAACAGAGTTTTTAGTCCAGTTTTATTTTGATTGATAACCGTTAAAGCTGAAGGCCATGTACAAAATCGAATCCCCACAAGATATGTTACATGGGATTAAAAAGCAGAAATAAAGGAGTAAACTGAATCAGTGGGACTATTATTATTCTGAGCAGACCAGTGTTGGACATGCTGGGCGGCCCTCTCAGCCTGCCAATGCAATTAACGATCATCAGAAACAAGAATGAGTGAATTGCTGATAAAATAATAACATGCTGGTAGACCTCTTTTTTCCAGTCACACCGAAGGGTGATGAAGACCAATATCAAGGTCTGCACGCCATTTAAAATAGGTTGTTTATCTAATATGTTAAAACATCAAAACCGCAATCAATATTAATCTATGTAGGCGTCATGGTTTTCATTGATTCAATGAAATTTAAAACTGTTATATCTAACAATATTTTGTTTTAAAAATAATATTCAAGCATATTTTTTTAAATACCTATAGATTTGTTTTATATTTTAAATTGTTTTACATTCAAATCATCATTTTTTCATATAAAGATGTATTTGTCTTATCTTAAAAATATATATTTTTTGTTGAAATTTGTTATAGGTAATAACGATTCGAAGTTGGATTATGGCACATCGAATGAGAAATGAATTTGGGGAAGGTGTTGATGCCTTTTTGGAATTTGCAAAATGAAATGTTCCAAGTAGTGACATTTTTTTCTGTCCATGCCTGAAATGTTTGAATATGAAGAAGTTGAAAAGTAGAGAGATAAAAGATCATCTGATATGTCATGGTTTTAATCCAAGTTACAGCCCTTGGATATGGCATGGTGAAACTGGACGGAATGTCACTGATGATGATGATTCACAAGATGGTAAATTCGATGGAATTGAAGAAATGATTCGCGATATTGTAGCAGAACAAATTGAGATAGAGCCGACAATTGCGCGTCTATATGGTGATACTGAAAAACCATTATATCCCGGTTTTACAGATTTTACGGTTTTTTCGGCGGTGTTAAGATTGATTAACCTGAAGGCGAAGCATGGATGGAGTGACAGAAGTTTTACAAAGCTGCTACAATTGATGAAAGACATTCTTCCAAAAGATAACGATCTTCCAGATTCACATTACAAAGCCAAGAAAATATTATGCCCGATGGGATTGGGATACAAGAAAATACATGCTTGTCCAAATATTGCATTATATATAAGAAGAAATATGAATTTCTGTCAGAGTGTCCAAAATTTGGGACATCATGGTATAAGGTGAAAGAAAAATCAAAGGGTGATGTAGAGATTACAAATCTCCCTTAAAAGGTATTTTGGTATCTTCATATAATTAATCGTTTCAAACGTTTATTTGCTAATTCACATGATGCAAAAAGGTTAAGATGGCATGCTGAAGAGCGGGTATGTGATGGAAAAATAAGCCATCCAGCTGATTGTCCACAATGCAAGAAAATTAATGCACAGTATTCTACATTTGGAAACGAAATTAGAAATCTCAGACTAGGGTTGTGCACAGATAGAATGAATCCATACCGAACACTCAGTAGCACACATAGTTCATGGCCTGTTTTATTGGTAATTTACGACCTCTCTCCTGAATTGTGTATGAAGCGCAAATATGTCATGTTGAGTACAATGATCTCTGGTCCAAAGCAATCCGGTAATGATATTGATGTTTACTTGTCACCGTTAATTGATTATTTGAAACTGTTATGGGCTGATGGTATTAGGTTGTATGATTCTTATAAAATGGAATATTTTCAACTGCATGCAGTGCTTCTGTTCACTATAAATGACTTCCCAGCATATGGAAATTTTTCTGGATACAGTGTTAAAGGGCATAAAGCATGTCCAATTTGTGAACAACAGACGTCCTATTGTCAATTGCATCATGGGAGGAAAACAGTGTACATGGGTCATCGAATGTTTTTGCCTATGGAACACCCTTATAGAAGACTAAAAAAGGCATTCAATGGCTCAAAAGAATTTGATACTGCTCCAAATCCATTATCCCCTGATCTGTATTTTGAGAGGGTGAAAAACCTTGACGTGACATTGGGAAAGACACAGTAATCTGGTAATGATAGACATATGTGGAAGAAAAGGTCAATTTGTTTGAGCTACCATATTGGAGGTATCATGAAGTTAAACATAATATTGATGTCATGAACGTGGAGAAGAATATCTGTGATTATTTGATTGGAACATTGTTAGATATTAATGGAATGACTAAAGATGGGTTGAATGCAAGATTATACTTACTATCAATGAGAATTCATTTGGAGTTAGCTCCCACTCCTAAAGGAAGACGAACATTTCTTCCCCCGGCTTGTCATAAATTATCGAAGAGGGAGAAAATTAGCTTCTGTCAGTTTCTTCATGATACCAAAGTGCCTCAAGGATATTCTTCTAATGTAAAAAATTTTGTCTCATTGAAGGACTTGAAGTTGATAGGTATGAAATCACATGATTTTCACGTCATGATGCAACAAATTCTACCAGTTGCATTGCGTGGAATATTTCCCATTCATGTCATAAAGACTATAATGAAGTTGTGTTATTTTTTCAATTAAATTTTTAACAAGGTGATTGATGTGAATGATTTGAACATTTTGGAAAAGGATGCAATTTTTATACTTTGTCAATTGGAAATGTATTTTCTTCCAACTTTTTTTGATATAATGGTGCATTTAATGATTCATCTGGTTCAAGAAATAAATGTTTGTGGAACTGTATATCTTCGTTGGATGTATCCTTTTGAAAGTTATATGAAAATATTAAAGGGGTATGTTAAAAATCTATATCGATCTGAAGCCTCAATTATTGAAAAGTATATTTCTGAGGAGGTAGCAGAGTTTTGTACGAGCTACTTGGTTGCGGCGCAACACATAGGTTTGCCTCCATCTCTCCATGAACAAGTTAATAATTCGGGAAAGGGGAATCGTGGCTTGAAAGTCAAATCATTGTCAGCTGAACAGATGAAGAAGTTAGAATCATACATCTTGAATAACATATCTGATGCTCAACCGTATATCATAGTGCATATTAATGAGTTGAAACAATGTCATCCAAAGAAGAAAGAAATGTGGATTTTGAATGAGCACAACAAAACTTTTTTGTCATGGATTAAAAAGACTTTGCTTGGTAGATCAGATGTATCAGAGACATTAAAATGGATAGTGGGTGGACCATGTTTAAATGTGATAACATGGTCTGGTTATGAAATTAATGGTTATACATTTCATACAAAAGCTCAGGACAACAGAGGTGCAGTTCAGAATAGTGGTGTATTGGTGTTTGCAGAATCAATGCATTTTTCGAGTGCTATGGACAAAAACCCAATTTCTGCATCAAATTCATATTATGGAGTGATTGAAGACATATGGGAGGTTGATTACTTTAAAATTAAAGTTCCCATTTTTAACTGTAAATGGTTTAACGGTAACAACAGTGTCAGACACGATGAATTTGGAATGACACTTGTTAATCTGAATAGATTGGAAGACACAACTGATTCTTTTATAATGGAAACACATGCAAAAAAAATATTTTATGTAGTAGATCAATCAGATATGCAGTGGGCTTTTGTTTTACAAGAGAAAAAACAATATGTTGGTGAGGATGAACTTGATGAATATGCTGATTTATGTGAGATCCGTACTTCCATGGAAATATTAACAGAACATAATGATGATCATGTTGAAGACATAGTTTGTTCCATAAGGAATGATCACGAAGAAGGAATTTGGGAAAACAATCCATATGTACATTCCTAAAATTACAGGTAACATATGTTTATTTCTTGTTTACATTTATTTTTTCCATTAATGTTAGATATTGTAAGTTTTTTATTTACTAAAACATGTTTTAAAATAAAATAAGTATATGTTTTTGTTTGTTTTAAGTTTGTTTAGTTTACTTTATCATGTTTATAACCATTACATGAATTTTAAAATGCTTATTTTTGTTCACTGACAATTACTTTACCATGTTTACAATGTTTACCAGGTTTACCATTTTTACTGTTTTTACCATCGTGACCATCTAGACCATCTTTGCCATATTTACCATTGTTTAACATGCTTACCATATTACGAATGTTTACAATTATTTAACTTAGTACGATTTTCTATTTTCTGATTACAGTAGTATTAAAATATTTGAATTTGTATATTTGTTCACTGACAATTACTTTACCATGTTTACAATGTTTACCAGGTTTACCATTTTTACCATTTTTACCATCTTGACCATCTTGACCATCTTTGCCATCTTTACCATTTTTTAACATGCTTACCATATTACCAATGTTTACTATTATGTAACTTAGTATACTTTTCTATTTTCTGATTATAGTAGTATTAAAATATTTGAATTTGTATATTTGTGAACTGACATTTGTTTTTTTGATTTGAAGGATAATGAAAGATCATTCAGATGATCAACCACATGATTCTGGAGAGGAGCATATTGCTGGTCATGCCTATGGGGATGAACATTCACATGCTCCTATTATGACAAAAAGTTCAAAGGTTTGTAAACGTGGGTGCACACGTTTACCAAAATTATCACTTGCCCGTACGCAGGATCAGAGGATAGTAGTTGAGTTTGATGATGATGATATTCCTCGAGGTCCGAATGCCAATGATTTTAAGAGTTTTGTTGCAACTCAGGCTAAGACCAAAGTAAGCATTTTGTATGGTGATTGGAGAGGTGTGGATAAAGCGATTATATCTCAGTTGTGGGAGACGATTTTGGTAAGATCTTTTGTCATTTTTTGACCATTCTTTTAATGTTTCTAGTATAAATAATATGTTTAACCTCTTCTTTATCAGATGACATTTGATATTCCTGACACTGGAGGAGTAAGGAAGAAATGCTTATCGTTGGCTGCTAGGAGATGGAGGGATTTCAAATCAACCCTCTCATCTGATTTCCTTTATGGTCATAGGAGTCATGACAAACCATGTCGTATATATCCTTTTATAGATGAAGAAACATGGAGAACATTTTTTGAAAGTAGAAAAAAAGAGTCATTTCTAGTAAGGGCAATGTAAAATTTTATAAACTTTCTTATATAAATGATTTTATTAAAGTTTTGTTAATGATTTCTTATTCTTAAATTACAGAAAACAAGGAAATCTCATCCGGAGATCCAATCTAAAAATGTATACCCTCATAGTTTATCTCGGGGAGGGAATACATTATTGGAAGAAAAAATGATGGCAGAAAAATTTCAACAACTAAGAGCTGGGTCTTCACGCTCTGGAGAGGTGGCCCCTCCATCCCCTCCATCTAGACATGAAAAATGGAAGAGAGCTCAGAAGGAAAAAAGGGCGATATCTTTCGGAAGAATCGAGAATCGTAGCTGAGAGGATTGTAAGATATCTATTTAATTTATTTAAGTTATCTTTTTTCTTCATATAAGTTTCAATCATTACAGAAATGTTCAATTATTTAATACAGGACTCTCTTGAGGAGAAGAGTTCAGAGGGGACATTTACAGCTACTGGGAGGGAAGATATTTTATTTGCAGCATTGGGAAGGCCCGAACATCCTGGTCGTGTAAGAGGATATCTGGCAGGTGTATCGGTAAGAAAAGTGTTTCCACGTTCTTCAACTTCTAACATTGAGGGGGTTTATAAAAAAATAGAATCCTGGGAGGCTGAAGTTAAAAATATTAATGCGACGATGGAAGACAAGATTAGAGAGTCGGTTCAGTCTATGTTTGCAGAAATGCAAAGACAATTTCAGACTGCAGCTCACACTCCTCCACCTCCCCCTGCAGACCCCATTATTTATCCTCCACCTCCGCCAGTAGCTCCCACTCCCCCACCTCAGCCTGCGGACCCCATTTTTTATCCTACGCCTCTGTCACAGCTTCCTAAATATTGCGAGTTTTATGTTGATGATTCTCAACATCATATAGTAGCATATGGGTTTGTATATTGTATAGAAGATACAGTTCATCATCAACAATTAGAGGTAGAGAATGAGAGGGTCATTGTACAAGATATTATAGATAGATCATCTAGGGTACCAATACCTACAGATGAGGTGGTGATATTTGGACAGAGTATTAGCCATTTTTTAGTTTGGCCATCCAGACTTCTTCGACTCATTACCATAGAGGTATGAATGCTATATCTTTTATTTTATTTTATTTATTAAAGTTGTTTTATCATTTGAAAACTACTATATTTCTCAAATTTTTTTCACAGGAATACTTCAAAGGAAAATAAATATTGTATAGACAATAACAAAGACAACAGGCTATGACATCAGATACAGATTCCAGTGGTCTTGACAGATTGTCAATATATTCACATTTGTTGTTGGGTTTTTATCAGTTTCAAATGGAATCTCATGTTTGTGGACGTGAAATAAGTGTGGGGATTACAAAATCTGATATCATGGAGCTTGTTATTGGAGATAAGTTGGGTATCAACGTCGTGCAAATTTTTTCCATGTAAGTCTTAACACCTTTTCCCTGCGTTATATATATTAAAAATGTATACTTATATTTGTTTTTTATTAGGTATCTTTATAAAATTTTTGAGAGGAATGAACTGACATAACTATATGGATTCATGGACCCGCAATTGATTTCCCCTGAAGCATGTGCATTAACTGAGGAACAAAGAATGGTTTATGTTGCTGAAAGATTTGAAAAGAATATAATCAGACAATGTTAGATGATGCCTTTTTGTGAGAGGTATGAAACACATTTCTCTCAAATAGTTAATTGTCTTTTAACATAAAAAACCACTAACATTAAATTTACTTTTATCAGTGATCATTGGATGTTAGGGATTTTTTGCCCAAGGGAGAAAGCTCTTTATTGGATATGCTCTGTTCATGGTGATGTGCGGAAAAGTTTTAAGAATATATTGGAAAAGTAAGTTTCAATTTATCAATTGTTTTATATATTATAATGAATTTTAAATTTACCCTATTCGTATTATTTTCTAACAGTGCATGGGTCTACTTTCTAAAAAACACAAAGAAAAGAAATGAAAGGATCAAATATGTAAATGCGAAGGTAAATTTCCATTTATAATTTCTACTTTTTGATTTAATACATAAAAATAATATATTGAATTTACACTCATTCAAAACAGAATTGTCATGAACATTAAGTCCTCATAGAATGCGGATATTATATGTTAAGATTTATGTATGAAATAATATCAACTGGGACAGTTGTGAATTTTGACCTGGTACGATTTCCTCTTAAACTTTTCCATAATATTTCAATTTGATTTATTCATTATAAACGTTAACTATCTTCTTTTTCATTTGTAGCTCTTTGATGACCCTCAACCCTATACTGCTGAAGACATCAAACACGTACAAGTGGAGTGGTCAAATTATTTTACAGGTTTTATTGAATTTTAGTTGTTTGTAATGTAAAATGTAATTTTTAATATTGTCGTTTTAATTGTGTATTTAGTAGTTGGTTAGGTTTGTTTTAGTTTTTTTGAAGTTGACAGTGTAAGTTTTGAATGTTATATAAGTGAATGTTTAATTTTTCTCTACTTCTTGTTTTGGTCTACTTTTGATGGTTCTTCTGGTATGGATTTGGGTCTGTGGGGGTGTGTTCAGTGGGGTTGGGGGTGTCCAGTGGTCTGTGAGGTCTGTCCGGTGGGGCGGGGGGATAGTCTTGAGGGGTGGCAGGGATGCCCAGGGGTGTGGGAAGCCAGTCCAGGGGTGCAGGAGTGCTGGCCAGGGGTGGGGGGGGGGGGGTTGTCCAGGGGTGTTTGGGGCTGTCTAGGGGTGTGGTGGGGGCTGTCAAGTGGGGTGAGGGGGTGAGGAGGTGCTTTTCAGGCGGGTGGGGGGTTGTCGAGGGGTGTTTGTGGGTGTCCGGGGGTCAGGGGTAGTCCAGGAGTGTGGTGGGGGATCCAATGGGGTGGGGTAGGGTTGTCCAAGGGGTATACATGAGGGTGGGAGCTCCAATGGGGTGGGGGAGGGCTGTCCAGGGGGTATACATGAGGGTGAGGGCTCCAACGGGGTGGGGGAGGGCTGTCCATGGGGTATAAATGAGGGTGGATGCTGTCTAGTGGGTAAGTCTTATATGTTATCTATGTACATGCTTAATTTTGATGTACTTCTGTTTTTGTGGTACGATTTCTTGATTTTTTTTCTGGTTGATTCTGGTGGATACAAGATCACTACATTCTGTTTAAAAAAAATTGGGTTTATCACGTCGGTCATTTAATAACCGACGTGATAAAAGGTATGCAGAATGGTTTATCACGTCGGTTATTGAATAACCGACGTGATAAAAGGCCTGGACAATGGTTTATCACATCGGTTATTCAATAACCAACGTGATAAAGGTCATGGAGAATGGTTTATCACGTCGGTTATTCAATAACCGACCTGATAAAGGGCCTGGAGAATGGTTTATCACGCCAGTTATTGAATAACCGATGTGCTAAACGGCCTGGACAATGGTTTATCACGTCGGTTATTCAATAACCGACGTGATAAACCGCCTCCCTCCTATTTATCATGGTGTTCATATAATAACCGGCGTGATAAACCCCCCTACCCCAGTTTTTCACATCGGTTTTATGTGAACCGACGTGAAAAACCGCCCTCAACCCCATTTATCACGTTGGTTCTATATGAACCGACGTGATAAACCCCCTCGCCCCTGTTTATCACGTCGGTTGTTTAGGAACCGATGTGATAAACCATTGTCCAGGCCGTTTATCATGTCGGTTCTTCAATAACCGACCTGATAAACCATTCTCCAGGCCCTTTATCACGTCGGTTCGTAAATAACCGACGTGATAAACCATCCTCCAGAACCTTTATCACATCGGTTCTAAAATAACCGACGTGATAAACATCGAGATTTTAGGTTTTTGACGTTGTTTTTTAAATAACTGATGTCAAAAACATTATTTATAACATCGCACGTATTAACGTCGGCTAGAAACCGACGTGAAAAATTAAAAATTACCGACGTAAAAAATGTTTTTTTCACTAGTGAATAAACCCATTGTTGTGTATTTTGTACACTTTTGAACAATGAATCCCATTTTATAGTAAAAGTAATATTTATTTTAAAAATATCAATAAAAAAGAAAATTTATTATTTCATTATTTACCTAGGATGTTACATGTATAGTAATTTTCATGTATAAAATGGGATTCATTTGTCGTTGTGAAATGGGTGTTAGGATAAACTTTGATATGTCTATTCATTGGAATAATTAAATTTTTTAAATAAATTTTTATTATAGAACTACATAAAACTAGGGATTATTCATATATTATCACAAAATATAATGTATCTCCCATAAGTGCTTCTCCTATATTATAATACTTTTTTGAGAAGAAATTTATATAAACAAAATCATTTTTAAATTAGTGTTTTCTCTATTCTATCCCAGCTCCACTAAGATAGACTAAGAAAGAATGAATATATGAAATTCCTTATTTCCCTAGGAATGTAAATTATAAATAAAAATATTCAGGTGGTTTTATCGTGTGTGATAATTTATAATCCCACACCTTACATTTTTTCCCATCTACTGTGATAATTTAATATATTACTTCATCTTAAATTTCAATTAATGGAAGCACACATAAATATTAGTGGTTTACATTTCATTAAATAAGGATGATAATGTATTTTGAGGCATACATTCTCCAACCCCTAATATATAATTTATTTTATATTTTTGGATAATCATTTTCATTTCTTTAATTAGATTCATGCATGTACGATGGCAGAATTATATTATATACATGGATTAGGGCTCAATGCTACAAAAATATATTCTATATTATACAGTCTGGTGTAATCAAAATTTCTCTTATAGTGTTCAACATATCCAATATAGGATTGAAAATAAAATATGATCATTTAATTTATATAGTATTTGTGATTGAGGTAGAAAATATTTTCCACCATTGGGGTGTTTGGGAACACCATATTAATTGATAGTGAGATTCCATGGAATAACTCATATGTTTTCATCCACCAGCTCCTCCCACTTATTAACAACATTATATTAATATATTAGTGTGGAATATGGAAATTTTATAATGATATGGATCTTTTCTCATCCACGTCGTCATATGGAGCCACAATGTATAAAGAATATTTAGAATTTATCTAGTTTTAAAAATCCCATGAGAGATAAAATATGTTAATTTTATTGGTTCATCTACAAACAATATAGAACTATGTATAATAATCAATGTGGTATCATATGAGTATGTATTTGAATTTAAAAAACATCAAAATTAATATGCATTTGATGCTTTTTATAGATATCAATTAGTAAATAAAAATAAATTAATACTTACACGATGAATGTTTTTTGTGTTACAGGAACAGTAAGTAAAAATTTGATCCCCAAGACACATGAAAATGTATTTGTAAAATAGATCATGTATTCCATATATCCAATCATCTAGTATAATAAATTTAAAGATAAAAGAATTTCCTCTAAATATGTATGAACATACCCAGCCATGTATCTTCATTTCCATTTTTTGGTTGAACTCTATGGTTTTATTTTAGAAAATCATTGTGTTAAATACAATGATAATATGTTTTATAAATACATGGAGGTTATTTATTTTAAAATTAATTCATGATTAATGTGGGGATTAAATTGATCGTATTTGATATCCCATATAGATAATGTATTAATTGTTTGTGGATATTTAATTCCTACAGGACTGTAGTAGTTTCTAAATAAATATTATATTCAAGTCTCCTAATGTTATCATATAGATTTAATAATGGAAATATGTTGTCCCAACAACAATAATAGTATCATATTCCACTATTTTTTTTATTTTTTTCTTTCTCTCACAATTTGAAACCATTATATTTTATTATATATATAACATTAAATAAATATAATTTCACTAATAAAATGTGATTCATGCTACCTTAAGTATTAACTAGTCATAATATAGAATTCGATTATGACCTAGGTAATAATTAAGAGGAGAAAAAATGAATAACGCCATATTTAGTATTATTTATTAATGAAAATACAAGTAAATTATATTCATATAAATGTACTGAATTTTTAGCAATGTCAACATATGCTACAAAAAAATAATTTTCCATATAATTAAATTTTATTGTATTTTATGAGAATATAATATAATTAAATTATACATATTCTAGGAAGTATATTTAACAAATTGAATATTTTTTTTGAAATATTGAAGTCATAATTTAATTATTGTTGATTTTTTTTTATTCTATCAAAAGATTGATTATCCAACAAATACATGGAAATAGTCTTATTTTTTAAATGACCATTTTCATTCAATGTAAAATTGTCTTTTATAATAATTGAAAATAAATATTTGATCAATTATATAATGAATAATCCGATTAATTTCCTTGTAATAACTTAAATTTTTTTATATTGGTCAAAAGACATTTTATTAATATGAATGTGTTTTATCATGAAAAAAACATTCATTTTTTACATTGTGTGTTCAATTTTAAATTATATTTTTCCACATAAATGAATTGAATTTAATGTAATTTTTTCTATGTATGAAATTAAAATTATTCAATCAATTTAATAATGTTAACTAAATTTTGGGTAATAATGACAATTAAAAAATAATAAATTCACATCATTTGTTATTATTAATTCATTTTAATCAGTGGATGAACACAATAATAATTTAATTTTTTCATCATAAAGATCTATGAATACTATATTTTATAAATAATTAATCCTTATGAAAACCCCCTTAAAATATTTATATATTTAAAAGAAATTTTCATGAGTATGGAAATATTATATTTTAATCTTTGAAAATATTGAAAGTGTTCCCTCTATCCCCATAAAACAAAATAAATATTTTATACTCCTTAAACAAAATTTATTCTTATTAATCCATGAAACCACACAAAATTCATGTCTCAAAAAACAAATCTCTAAATTAGATGGTATAGTCTTCATAAATATCATTTTGGGGTTATTAAAGAAGTATATAAATGTGGTTTACCAAAAAATGGGTAATCTTCCAACGCAAACCCTATCTTTTTATTTCATAGTATACATCTAAAAAATAAATATGATTCAGAAAAAATAATAATAAATTCAGTATATTATATATATTAAAACAATTTTATTATTATTTAACCACAATTCTTAAACATCTTTTCTATCAAATTGAAAGTGAATGTATAACTCTTGTATACGTGTGAACTATCACTTCCTTATTGCAATACAATTCCTATCCATAATAATTTTTAATTGATACATATATTTATTAATAAAGTTTTTATATACGATATTGTTGATATTATTATTCCCAAGGAATTCTAAAATCTTATCTTTATTCTTAAAATTTCATATTTTTGATGATGGTAATATTACTTCAATATATTTATCGAAAAGAAGTGTGTAATTTATATTTTACCTTTAACATTTCTTTATGAATAAAATAATATATCAAAATTATCACGAATAAAAAAATATTTAACCCCCTAGAATGGTGATTTTAATAATGAATTTTTTATCAGCTGTTGTTGAAATGTGATAATATCATAATATATGGTATTATTATTTTGTTAATTGTTATATTACTGAATTATAATAAAATTAAAATATATTTTTATGTAATATTTATCACTTTTTAAGAATTTCTATATTGAGGCAAGGTATTTTCATCAAAAATTTATTTATGCCAGACAGAATCCATATTCACCACATGTTTATTTTATACATTCTATATACCACCCATGAATTTCATTTATGACTTTTCTCTTAAAAATAATTCTTTTATTCATATAAATATTTTGTTTTCTTTGTCATGTTATTTTTATATGAATTTTACAAATGTTCTAAGGGATTTTTCTTACAATGTTTCTGTTTATTGGGATAGTTTATGATCACGTTTATATTGAATTTTTTTTGATCTATCAATCCGAAATTCGATGAACTTTTTTCACTTTTTTTATTTATAGAGATTAAAATTTTTCATTTTATCATCATAACTTTAAAAACTAAAGATTGAAATAAAATGTTTTTAATGAAAACACACATTGTTTCTCTCTTTTCTCAAAACTATTCTTCCCTCTATATCAAAATTTTCAAAAATGTTTTAACGAATATTTTTTATAATTTCAAAGTGTTTATTAAATTAATTATACCAAAAATGTTTTTAACAATAATGGTTTAAATGGAAAATTATTATTGTTTTCTAACCATGTATATTGTGTTTATTTCCATAAATATGAAATGAAACATTATTTTTACTTACATGGAATCTATACAATTTTCATCATTGAAGGATTCATAATGTGTTGATGCTTCCAATAAATGGTACAATTTTTATTTTAAAATAAATTATTATTTATTGCATAATTTTTAATTTACAATTGATAGATATGTTATATAAATTTTAAAATGGTATTTTCTTCATGATTTGTTCCATTTAAACATTCAAGGAACTTCTAATCTATGATAACATCATTTATATTTTAGTTATGCATTAGTGGAGTTATTATATAATGATAAAATCCATTTTATTTCTCTAAATGATTTATAATTATGATTGTAAGAGGTCTATAAATACCATTTATTCTTCATATGTTATGATATGATTAAATTTTGAAATATTTCTGATCCAAATTTCATTTCCAGGATATGTGATGTATGATGAATGATTTATTATCTTACTGTGCATATAAAAATTTATTATGGTTATATGAAATGAGGTCCTAGAATTATGTATCCCTCTAATGTATTGTGTAACAATGGATATTGCTTGGTATAATAATGAATAGAACGGAGAGTGATCCTAGTTCAGTGAAAGAATATTTTCACTATTATATTATTGACAGTATACCTTGAATATTTATATTTTATAATATTAAGAGAACACATTCAACTATGATAGTCTTAGTAGAGAGTATTGACTAATGAAATGATTATCTATATTTTTTATTATTCCAGAATGTTAGGTCTTATTCCAATATTTATCTTTCATAGACCATGTTCTTGGATTCCATAATTATTCTTGTCTTATAAAAAATCATTTTTATTCCTCGATTTAATATCATGATCTATGATATGCTAGTTATAGTTTGGAAATATCAATACATTTTGTTATACTCTTATGCAGATATTATGATTTAGTAATCATTTATATCTCCCTTATCTACCCATACATAGTATATTATATCTCCTTTTATTATGTTTCTATTCCCAAGGTTATGAATTTGTTTTAATATAAATCATGGCTAATAAAATTTCTATTTGTGATGAAATCATTCAAAAAAGATGTAGATATCTTATTAACATGTTGTACATATACCCATGTTTCTAAGGACTCTGATTTTTTATGATTATAGATTGTTTTTTATACTAGTTATTGAATATTTTATTAATAAATTTCCATAATTATGTTTATAAAGTATGAGTTTCTATAGTATTTATTAGAGAAATTATTAGGTAAATATTGAAACTAAGGTAAGGACACATTAGATATAATATATAGGATATTCATATATATGACATCATCTAATGATAGGGATAATCCTGTAAAGTGAGTGTTCACTTACATGTCACCTAATTTGATAGTCATCAATGATATACTTGTGATATTTCATATTTTCATTATATAAAACTATAAATGATTTGAAAATTTAATAACAATGGAAAAACAAGGATACTCATAAGGTATCATATTGTGAAATTTCTATTTATTTTATGCAAATAATATATAATATTTTCCCAGATTATGTGGTTTACAACTATTATTACAGTTTATCACACATTGATTTCATTAAAAAATATATGAACTCTGATGGAACCATCATATTATTTAATGTTACATTCAATGAACTTGTTTTCCTCTTAAGAGAATATATGATATGAGAAATAGATTTTTGAAATTAATTATAACATGATTTTGAAAAAATTCTAAATCTATAAATCATGTTTGAATTCAAATTGGGAGAAATAGAAAAAAGCTTTTTATTTATTCCTTTTTCAAGAAATAACCACCACATTTTACTGAGTTCATTAATCCATTTATAATGTGAAATAGATCGATATCGTGGTATATATATATAATATTTCCTTCATTATTAATGTAAAAAAGGTATTTTTCTTTTTTATAATTTGATGGTCAGAGTAGATCAATTGTGGAATATTTTGAAGAACACAAGTCTACCTAATGAAAGTGAATCCATATATTGAGATGCATTGAAGATATTTTTTTGACTAATTACCTTCCTCATATTATTCATTTCATAATTCATAATAAAATACATGTGTAAAAAGTGAAAGATTTATATGTCATTATATATTGTAATTTTTTTATAAATGGGAGTTACACTTATATAATTATCATTTAGCCTGATATTAAGGGGAAAAATTATTTTATTGATTAAAGCCAAGTCTCTAAATCGAATTATCTATAATATACTTCATTTTATTTTATAAAATTTTTAAATTTGTGATGGTTAAAATGGAGATTTCATTTACCCATCAATCTGAAGGTCTTTATTTGAAATGAAAGATTTTATTATATGGAAATTGTGATAATAAAAACTAAAGAGATATGATAAATAGATTTCATTTATTCTTATACGTGAAATGAAAAATGGACGTTGTTTTTTTATGGGGAATAATACATGTTTTAATTGTGGGAAGTAAGGTAAAAGGTCTATTGAATACCTAAGTGGTTGGAATAATAAGATAGATATTGATGGGTGGAAATCAACAATGAATTCACCACCCACACTCCAATGCTTCAAATAGATAGAGTTTGAGTATTATGAGAACCTATTCTCAAATATAGATCATAGTGGTAGTGATCTTAATCAGTTACCTATTTATGTGAAATTCAATATAAAATATCTTCCAATAACTATTTACAATGTGGGGGTATAGTAATAATGTGGTGGAAGTTACCCTCACTATTTAATCAATAAAAATTAATTTATCATTTGATTCTGGATTTACCCTCTCTTTTATAACATAATATTTTTATAATGTTATCATAATATCACCCCATTAATTACATGTTTCAGTAGTAGTGAAATATACTAATTTTATTATGAAGAAATGTAATGTATGTCAATATTATTTGATCAATTTTTTTTGTAATGTTATTTCAATTACTATTTTTAATCTATCTAGAGTTTAATTTGATGTTATCATATTAATTGATTGAATTCCCCTGTATAATTATACCTAATAATTCATTAGAAAGAAAGTAACATTTGATATTCTTGATCCAAAAATGCTTTTCAATTGGTGACATTATAAAAATGAACATTTTTTAGAAATGGAATCCATTTTATGTGTTGTGGTAAAAATTTAAAAATATTCATTTTATATAATGGATTGTGATAAACTAAACATGAATTATATGTCTGTTGTGTGGGAATTTTTAAATGAATTTCTTAACTAGAACATTATTCATAATCTAAATCATGATGTTGGGATTTAAATGAAACTTGTTCCTACTTATATAAACATTTCATTGACTCTATATAGAATTTATCCTATTGATTTTTTATAATAGTGTATGAAACTAAAAGATTATTGAGATGTGATTCAATATTCACTGTGAATATCCATGGGGTACAACTATTTTTTTTAATAAAAATTGTTGATCAACGTGACTCTATATTGATAATCATGAACATAGAAATATAATAATAAATAATTATTACTCTCTACCTTTTATTGATTATATATTTTATATATTATGAGTAGCTCAATATTTTCACAAGATTGATCTTTAGTCAGGATTCTTTCATTTTATGGTTTAAGTGATGATAAAACCTATAAAACCTTCCATAAATGTTTTGAACACTGTTCAGTTATAGTGACTCCATTTTGGCCTACTAATATCACTTTTATATTCAATCATTTAATTAATATAGTCATTTTATATTACCTTAATCATTTTAGAATTTTCTTTATAGATGATATTTTAATATATTATAATATAATTTTAGGATATGAATATTTGTTAAAAAATTTATCACTCGAGCTAGGAAAATAGATATTGTTGGGGAAATTTTCCAAGTGTGTATTTTGGATCCAAATACATTTAAGTTTGGGTTATAAAATATCAATATAGAGAAAATCAGTGGATCAACCCATGATGAAATTATCTAAATGTTAGAACATTCCAGCAGTTGTGAAAAAGATATGTAGTTCTATTAACGTGGAAATATATTTTTTATGCCTTTCTATGAATTTATATTGTATTTATAATTTAATCAATAAATTATCTTAGAATTGATTAAATTCCATTTGGATAAATGAATATCAGAAAAATTTAAAGGAATAAAATATATCTTCATTCATACCAAAAATGTGTAGTATATGAAGTAGTAGAGAAGGGTATGTAATTACTAGTGATTTATCAATTAATGGATTGAGAAGTTTCATCATGATGAATGATATAATGTTAGAATACTCCTCATGAAAATTGTGATTTCATGAGAAAAATAATAGAACTCATGATTCAGAATTATCTTTAGTAAATTTTTTAATAAAAATATTGAGGAGTTATATTTACACACAATGGTGTGACATATATAAAAATCCGTAAAATATTAATGTATATATTCACTAAGAATAATTTAAATATTATATTAATATAATATTCCATGTTAATTATATATTATTTTATCTCCATACATACCACCCTAGGATAATTTTTGGATGTATAACATAAATATTGATATTGAAAGTATACATATTTATAATTGGTATGTATTAATGATAATATTGAGAGATGAATGTCTAAGGGGATTCTATTGTCATTACACATACTAGAAAATAAGTGTAAGTCATCAATATGTAATTTGATTTTATAATCCCAAAAAATATCGTAATTCCATAATGTTATTTGGGTTATAGTAAATATTCATAAAAATTGAGAAAAAAATTTACATCCGAGAATAATTATCTTCTGTCCAGTTTTCTAGATTATACATTTCAAAAGTGGTAATGAAATTTAGAGTGAACAATTTGTTTTTATTAGAACCTGATCAGAGAATTAGTTAGATATTTTAGTAATATATTTTTCACGATATTCATTCACATATATGTTTTAAAAAATCTTATTATCCTTAGAGATGTGTCTATTCTGAGAGAATGATTTAAACTATTGATGTTGTTCTATGATATTTTTTTATTTAAGAGGAGGTTGTAATAAACACCTTCCTCTAGTTGGTTTAACTTGAAACAATAATTTTAAATGTATCTTTCATTTGGATCCTTATAAAACCATATAAATAAAGAATTTTATATCTAAAAATTGTATATATTATGTCGGAGATAGAATTCTATTGAAGAATGATATAGATAAATAAATAGTGTAAAATATTTCAGTGATTTAGTAGAACATCATGGAAGCACAGAGTTGACAAATTTTTCTATTTTGAAATCATTAGTGAAATCTAGAAATAGATTTTTTTGATATGGTATTCCAATGAATTCTATATTTGGAACAAGGATATGATAGTTCAATCTAATTTGAATGTATGCCCTTGGTATATGTACTCCTTAAATTTTCAAGAAACTATACAGATGTTAGCTTATTATAGGTCACATCCAACAAACTACTTTCATGTTCATCATGTGTTACATGTACTTCACTTATGGAACTAGAAACCTATTATTTTACTTATTATTAATTGATCGGTTATACCACTCGATTGTATTATTTTTTATGAAGGAAAAGAAGTAAAAATAATGGATCATAGAGATAATTTATTAGAGATCATAAAAACTCACTAGGTTAATATTATCTACCAGAATCATGAATTTAATGAAGCTATATTGGAACCTAATGATGCTTTGATACAGAAAAATCATAATATTTTTTATTAAAATGATTTAATTTTTACGGAAAATTAATTTTAAGGTGGGTAGAATGTAACACCCAATTATTTTATGATATATTTAGGTAAATAAAATGTATTTATAATTAAGTGCTCAATTTTTAAAAAATCTATTAAATTATTTTGAAATAAAATTATCCTAAATAATGGTTTGTGGTTATTTTGGTGGGAAAATATTAAAATTAATTTTTATGATCTATAGAAAATTTATTTTATATAATGATAATAATACTTCTGGACAGCCTGTGAAAGTAATTGTAGAGTCATATATTTAGAATTTTATAATAAAATTTATTTTAAAGGAAGATTAAAAATTAACATTAATATAATATTTACTTTTATTTTAAATAGTTTACAAATTTTAATTTCATTATAAAATTATTTTAATGTATAATAAATTAATATATTTTATTATTAATTCAATTAAGGTTATTGGAATCAATTTTATATTGGATTTAGTTATAAAAACATATTATTCTTGTGGTAACTCATTTTCTACAAAATATATTTTCATCATGTTTTAATGGTGTAATTTCAAATTAAATTACAAAAAATATTTGAAATAAATTTAATAAAATGGAATATATATTTTTATTAAAAATAATTAATATTTATAAATAAGGTCCATATATGTATTAGTCATGATTAATAGAAACAATATGAAAAAAAATTCAATGAGATTAATGATTAAACTACTTTTCATGGGGGTTATACCGTGATATATGGGTATATTTACTGACTAAACCTTTGTATATTCAATAATATGAAAATATTTATACCATACCGCATCTAGATATCTTATCTAATTCTATTATAACTGATTCTATTATGGTTGTGACACATTCTTGTATTGGGGAGTGGAAAACTCTATAATTTCTTATGTTAAAATTCATTAAAGTGCTTAACATAGGTTGTCTCCACGAATGATCACTCAATAATCAAGCTGCAACAGTTTATTAAAGGGAAAATTAGGGATATTGTTAAATTTTTATATCTTGAAATTAAAACAATCATAACAAAAGATAAAATATTGAGAAAAATTGAAAAAACAAGTGATTGAAACAATTATACAATGAGGATGATTAGTCTAGGTATTGTCATATAATTATTATTTTATCATTGTTCGATTTTATGTTAATATCTTATACTTTCATCAAAAAAAGTGATAATCCCAAATTGATTCTCCTCACCATCTTGGTAAACTAGTAACGGTGATTATAAACCATAAAATAATCTCATATTAGTATAATCTCCTTCCAATGTGTGATATATTTATAGAAAAAACCTCAATTAACATAGTTAATTCCCAATAGGGACTTGTTTATCCAAAAATATCATGAATATTGACTACCCCTCCCACACGTACTAGTGATTGTTGAGTACATCACCACTAATCCCTAATATATTATTTCATAAGTTAACAAGAACATAGTTGAGGGAGATATTTTTTATTGAAACATCAAATAGAAAAAACTAAATCTAAAATCAAATAAAATCATACATGATAAAAAAATAGTTATAATTCATTGAATCTTATACAATAGATGAGAGAAAAAAGGAATAAAACATTAAGTAAAATAACTCATGAACTACAAAAATATAAACCTCTACTTCCACAAAAACACATAATTTTACAACATGATATGGTTAATTTTGAATAATGGGGAATAATAATTCATTACAAAAAATATAGGAACAAATTAAAAAAATAATGAACATAATATTTGATAGTATAGAATTTTTTTTCCAGAAGATTTCTTCGGTTCTTCCCACCAGATAGATGGAATCTTCCAATATATCTTACAAAAAATTATTCCTAATATATATTTTGATATTTATCCTAATAATTTCAAATATTTTGGATATGCATAAAATAATATATTTATAAAATAATGGAGTTGGCATTCTTTGGACTCAAAAAACTATTCCACCTCCTCCACATTAAATTGGTCAAAGTATGTATTAATGAGATTCATTATTAATAAATAATAATTTAAGAGTGATATAATTTGTTCGTTTATATAACACATATGTAGTAAGATCATTTGATAGTTTTTATCTTGATATATGTATCATTTAATGAGGTATTTTCCATTCTGATATCCAAAATAAATTTATCCAATTGATTAATTTTTAGGGTCAGTATGGTTGGAATTGGATAAGGTCCTAGGAGAAAAAATCATAAATGAAGAAAAAATGTAATCCTAAAAAATGGAATCATGTGAATTAGATCAAAATTTATGATTTTATACAATAAAAATAAAATCTACATAAAACTTCTAAATTTATAAAATTAATAAATTTTCACATTTTACCTTAAAACTCACCAAAAAATCTAAAATGATGCAAATCAGATAACATTTATTTATTGGAAGTTATTAATTAATTTATAAAACGTATAAATAATAATTAAAATACTATCTCTATCATTTCCCCACACATAGCACTTAAACTTATGAAAAAATTAACATCAATATAAAATCGAAGAAAATTGAAATCACATATCATTGAGATCCAAAAATTTAACACCATGGAAAAAAATACATCATGAATCCTTTAAAATATTTAATTTTTTTTCTTTATAAATATCATTAACTAAATATCCCCTACATTTATCCTCCCATTCATAAAAAAAATTCTTCACATTCGTTTTCTCTTATCACAAAAATGTCAATTTTAAATAATGTCATTCTCATCCAATATTCAGGAAAGGTTCATCAAAGACTTGATGAATTCTTATATATCCACCATATGGGTGCCATGTAAATTTTACTTTCCTGAGGAAATTTTAGGTTAGTACTATGGATTTTCATTGGTATGATTTAGTTGTGAAAAAATCCCAGGTTAAATGAGGAGTGCTTAGATAATTTCGGAGAAAAATTCCATGATTCTAATTTTCACTCAAGTATGGTCTCCAACTCACTCCCCTAAGCATCAAATAATCATAATAATCATGAAAATAAATATAATTTTCACCACATTGATTATTTATTAAGAAAAAATTTCAAACTTCTCAAACATAATTTTCAATGAAAGATCTAGATAGGCAAAAAAATTTCATTCTACATTGGATGCTACCGAAAGGCATAACTATTATTATCATGAACGATCAAAAAATGGAACAATATTCACCAAAATGACATTTTTAGTAGCAATATCATCTAATCATCAATTTACATTCAACCCAATGTATCTCCAAATACTGTATCATAACACAATACAACTCTCATGATACTTAAGCCCAACGAGATTATAAAATATCACAACAATGGAAGGTTAGATATGAAAACATGGATTTTAATGTTTAAAAATGAATAGTTTGTTACCATTTTTTAATCTATATAAGGACTAAATTTAAAATCTAGGCCATTAACAAGGATTCATAGGGAAGGCATCTTTAAAACCAAATAAATTCTATAATCATTTAAACCAAATGTACCTCAAACCCAATACATTTAAATTAATAAAAAATTTCTAGTTAAATAAATGATGGTTTTTGTTTCTCAATAAGTAAAGTGAAATAAAATAATATTAAAGGTATGTTATAATCCTCAAAAAAAGATTAAATTATAGTAATAGTGATATGTGGCATGTGATTCAGAAATCAATGTTCCGTTCATGAAATTTCTAGTGATTTAAACTTGAAAGAGATTAATTTTTATCATTAATTTAAGCTAAGTTTCCAAGAAGAAATTAATTCACTCGGGGAGATGTGTTTAAAAAATGTCAATGATAATAATTTCATCTCAAAATATTCATAAAAATACAATAATTGAAAAAGAAATGTAATTTTTTTGAAAAACAGGAAAAGAAACAAAAAATAAAAAACATAAAATATAATGGTTCATTCCCCCAGAAATAAATGATATAATGACCATAATTAATTAAAATAAAATTAATATATAATAATATTTGATAAATTAATCACAACTAGAAAGATAGTGTAATTGATAGGTACAACATGGGATATAATATTGATAAGTAGGTCATAGGAGTGTGATATCCTCCACTGGATCTAATGGAACAGTCCCATTGAATTTCATCAGATGTTCCGATTAATATTTAATTGATCATATACCACATGTAATTCCTTGACCATAGTTACCCATACTTGGTGCATTATTATGTATCATTGTCATGATCACAAAAGATCAAGTCCCGAACGATCGTTTAGTGTAGTTCCCTTGGAAGTACTAGATACATTCATAATGATTACATTACATTATAAAATATGAAACTACAACAAAATTATTTCCACAGACAACATTGAGATCCTATAGACTGTCCCTGTAGTTCAGTCATAATATTCATTTCACATGCTTGTAAAAATAAATCATATAATGGCGTAAACTCAGATGCTCGATAAGGATAACAATATAGCTGAAACTTCTTAAAATAGACATAAATATTTAAGGAAATGTATAGAACTAAAATAGAATCCTTTTAAACTTGATCTTTAACATAATATGGAAAATATAAAATCAAAATAATTCAATTTACTTACTCATATGGATATTCTACTAGTTGAATTATCACATAAAATATCATTATCCACTTTCATAAAGATGGAATGGATAATTTCAGACATTAATTTTGGTGTCAAGGCCTTGTGCTAGGTCCTAGGGGATAATTATAACCAGACCCAAATCTGTAGAGCCTCTTTAACTAGACTCCATCCTGGAGAGCCTCTATAACTAGACTCCAACCCAGAGAGCCTTTGTAATCAGACTCCATCCCGGAGGGTCTGCTGTAACCGGACCCCAACCCAAAAGACTTACTTTTACCGGTACCCAACTCAGAACATACTATTCTAATACATTCCTCATAATAATAGATTGAAATGTAACATAAAAATTCATATTAAAACTAGCATATGAACTGTCAATACATTATCCATAAACCATGAATGGTACGAAATAAAAAATCCATAGTCAAACATATCAAAAAACCTTCAATAAAATATGGATGTTTTGTATCATAATATGTCAACTTCAAATAATCATAAAAATTATCAGAGGATGTTGATATAGATGAAATCAGAACATTTGTTTTAGAGAAATATCCCTTTTTATTTTAAAATCATTTAAGAGGCACATAATTATAAAGGGAAAAATTATTTTGAAAATATAATTATAATCATGTAAGTGATGCTTCGATGATGTTATAAAGGTGGAACAAATATGCACCCATCGTATAAGTTAAAAAAGTCAATCTTACCTTAATTCGGTCGAAAAGGTTAAAAATGACCTTGTTTGAAAAACGACGGAAATATTCCTTTATAAAAATATTATAAAAAGTCAAACAAGGGTATAAATAACATTAACCATAGTCTATAAAATATTATTAATGTTTTGAAATACATTTTTAAGAATCATGTATGTGGATGATAAAGTTGTCCTAGTAGATACTTACAAAAAAACAACCTCGATTAATAAATAGATTGTGAAGTTAACACTTACAAATTTGGTAACATACAAAACATAAACCACATGAAATAAGTATAAAACAATGAATATGTAACTACAAACAAATTAATGTGTATTGCATAATGAATAAAATTATGGGCAGTACATACACAACACCAAATATAGGAGTGGCAATAGGGCATGAATCTCACAGGGAATAAGGAGTGAGATGAAAACCCCTTACCTTGAACTTTCCTTTAGTCGAGGGTAATTTTAACCTTATATATGAAGATCATAATATGTTCATAAATTATACCAGAGCCATATTAAAATTAATGATATCATACATGATTCATTTATGACTTTATACTACCAATTTAATAATAAAATCCATGTTAAATTAACATTTCGGGTAATAATCGATTTCTTTATCGTATGTGATTTAAATTGTTATTCTTGATTGTATAATTTAGATATTTATTTAAATAATTTCAGAATAAAAAACAGGATTTATATATCATATATATTTAGAATATAAATATGTATAATAGATATATATATGAAATGAAAAACACTGTTCATCGAGATGGTAGTCCGTACGTATGCATAAACACTGTTTTCGTTTTCATATCGAATTGAACATAAATAAGTGAATAAGATATACGTAAGTACATATATATATATATATATATCCCATATCATTATTAAGTCATATATTCCACACTTATTAGTAACATATATTTTTATAATCACCGATGAATGATGAATGTGGAAATGAATCTCATCGTGTCGTGAGATGGAAATCCGTACGTACGCACGAGCGACAATATCATTTCCATAAAGGTGTAGAATTGGATGGAATATTAATTTCACATAGACATTATCAAGTTATTTTAATTATTTATATAAATATTACTCATTATTATATCCATCCAAATAACATATTGATGAATAATAAATTACACCATGGCGTGGAGACAGTAAGTCGTACACATGCACGCATGGTGACATTATCATTCATAAGATGGATAAAATAATGAATATAGTTATAAAATATTTATATTAACATCACAATAAATAAAATATATTGGATTTATTATTTTAGAATTGAAACAACAAAGAAAGAATATGTGGAAGAATAAGAGAACTTGAATGAGGGTTGTGAAATCATTAGCTCGTCTTTGGGTTCTTCTTATTGATTTGATCAAAATGTCTCTATAGATTGGGTTTATGACCAGTGGAAGTCCTCTATGATGAAGGGAGTACATTAAATAGGGTATTTGGATAGAGGTTGGCTGAGCCAAATGGCTTTAATAGTGTGAAGTAGAGAGAATGGGGAGTGCCTTTTTATAAGAGGGGTGAGGGGAACCTTATGAATAAATTAAAATAATATCTTATAATAAATTCATATTTGGTTAATAATAGCTCCCAAGTGACTTATATTGAGGCTAGGGTGTGGAAGGGTCAAAATAATCTCATCCAATAGGTTTTAGGCAAGTTTAGGTTAACATTTTAACCATATCATTTAGATTAAAATCTAAGTAAAATAATTTAACTTTTACTGTGTCTTCTTGTATTCTAACAATATATTGATAATAAACTTACTATAAACTACCAATTGAACCCCAATTGGTTCATAAAAGTCATATATATTATTATATAAGTTTTTTGGCCGAAAATTTTATTTTTAGGACCATTATATCAATTAATAATTTAATATTTGTTTTAAAAAATATTTTATGTTAGTTTTGACACTATTTGGTATTTTGTTTTTTCTAAATTTATAGCAGCATTATTGCTTCGAAAAAAATTAACATAAACAACCCTAATATTTCATATTAATCTAGAATATTAGTGGAATTCATAAAAAGTCTCAAATTACAGTTATTTGGATATTTATAATATCAATTATTTTAATATTTCATTAATTAGGTAATTAATACATCATTATTGTGTCATAAATAAATTAACATATTTAATTTCTAAAAAATATAAATAAAATACCATTATGTAGAAAATTGTTTTACCATTATAAATACTTTTTTTTCAAATTTATCTTATTTGTAACCCTATATTAAAAATGGTTTAGTTATTAAACATTGAATTTAACACTTTTAACTCATCTTTGAATTAAATAATAATAAATGTCCTAATCTAATCCAATTGGACCAATGTTGTGACATCCCAGATCTGGGTACCACTACATGGGTGCCCCGTACCTGGTTAGTCACATGAACTCAAGTGAATTTCCCGAAATTCTAGAGGTTGCGGACTAGAAGCGAGGGCCCAGGTTTGATAGTGGGGAAACATTGCCCAAATTTGTCAAAGTATAGTGTAGCAGAATAGAGAAATAACATATAACAAGCAGATGTTGTTACCGATAAATAAATAACTGAAATGGATAACTGATGTAAAAGGAATCCAGAAGTCACATATATAAAGATTCTTCATGTCACTATTCTATAAAAATAGCCCAAACATGTTACACTAGAATACAACACAACTGAAGTACAAGTACAGAAAGAAAAACAGAACAACCAGAAGCATCGTGAGCCTGTGCTCTTTCCCATGCTCCCCTACACCTCAAAAACACTCATGTACCTATATTGGGACACGTTCCTTTATCTATACAAGCAGAAATATAATCCGTTTGGGCCGAAGACATGACCCAAATTGGGTGTGAGAAATGAGTCCCAGTAGGCACCCACCAAAGATCTGTGCCCAACTGTCAGTGTTTATATGCAACAACAGTGTTCATTATTAAATGCAATAAAATAAGAAGTACTCAAAAGTAACTAACTTTACCAGTTATATTTCCATTTTAATATTAATTTTATCATTCAATAGTAGGAAAACACCACAATGTATTTCTAAGTAAACAGTCAGTGTTCTCAGGAACGTAAACCCTTACCCTCCGGTAAAGAGAATCTAAACCCACAGGAATCTGCCCACAGGCATATAAAATAATTCCCACAGGCTTACAAGATATCAGCCACAGGCACAGAATCTACTGCCCATAGGCTAAAAAGAATTTTCCCTCAGGCTAAACATAGCACTGACCACAGGCAAATCAAAACACTACCCTCAGGCTAAACAAGTAAGTGGGCCATGCCCAACATATATACGAGAATTTTATATACAATTCCTCTAAAAGAAATTTAAGAAATGCTAAAATCAAGGTATACCATTGAGTAACCTGTCCAAACAACTAAACAGAGGAACGCACCCTTGGGGTGGTCCTGGCTCTAAGCAACGATCCCAATCAACAGATATACATGTTCATTAAACTTCCTATGTAATTCTAGGTACTTAATTATTCAAGGCCTCCACAATACGACACCCCATACATGAGAGTGTATAAAAATAGTACACAAATTCACCACAGAAATTGGAAATAAACACTAGACCACCTACCTCGATCTCCCCTAATCTATATACTTGAAAGACACTCCATGAAACATCCAAGAACAATGTAGATATGAGGTAAATGAAATATTCTTGAAACGTAAATAACTTCCCTTAGAGGATGAATTGCCAATAACTACTCTAGGAGAAGGAAGAACTCACATGTGCGGTTCCAACAAGATCGAAGGAGGTGGAATCAGATTTCCCGGTGTTTGATTGGGTGATCTCCAAAGCTCTGGGTGTCCCTCTCGAGTTGTCCTCTGGTTCTAAGCCTTCTTTATGAACAAGTGAGGCTAATGACCATTATAAGCGAAAAAACAGAATACCCGGCATTTACTATTGGGTACAAGACATTTAGTTTTCATTTTATAACTATTCCTTCAGCGGCTTCTCGCTAGCATGGAACTATTCATCTGTCGACATGAGAATACGGCATGTAACACCTGAGTACATGGCGTGTACTGCCGCTCAGCTGGCCATCGCCTTACTGTTTGCCTACCGACTGACTACAGAACATGTAAATACCCAATACATGGCGTGTAGTCAGTTTTTACACCCATCATCATCGACTGACCTACATGCCCTGTGTACTCCTTCCACGTGGACAAAGTACACGACGTTTGGAAAAGTACACAATGTGTAGTCACAAAATTTAGGATTTTCTACCATTTTCCTTATTTTATAAAACAAACTTAAGGAAAAGAGAAAATAACAAACCCATTCCATAAATATAATAACAGGGTTCCTAAAAACATCCCCCCTTAAAGCAATTCGTCCCTGAATTTCCCATTGGAAGGGTGGTGAAGATAACGCTCAGAATATTCTTGGCCACTAAGCACAAACGTCAGTCTCCCTCTCCCAGGTTTTGTTCTGCACACGGCCATGCTTCCATAGCACCCGTACGAGAGGAACTGACCGGCCTTGGAGAACATTCATGCTCCTATCCACGATACAAATTCGATGCTCCTCATAAGATGCATCTATCTGAATCTCAACCTCCTCTAGAAGAGAGACATGAATGGGTCTGAATGATAGAGATGCAACTAAGATACATGGAAGACGTCGTTCATAGCCTAATACCACTATGGTAACTATAACCGTTAGGCAACTGGCCTGACTTTGTCTAGAATGTCAAATGGCCCCACATACTGTTGTGAAAGTTTACCCTATCACCTGATCTGCCTGTGTCCCAACCTATGTGAAACACGCAAGTAAACCTAATCCCCAACCACGAACTCAAAGGGTCATCTGTGGCAATCAACATAAGACTTATGATGGGACTGCATAGTATCCATCTATTTTTGAATCAACTAGACCTGCTCAGAAGTCTCCTGCACAAGTTGTGGTCCCTGTAATGCTTCCTCACCTACCTCCAACCATCATAATGGTGATCGGAATGGCCTACCGTATAAATCCTCATAAAGTGCCAACTCAATAGTTTCCAAAAAACTATTATTATATGAAAACTCGATTAGGGGTATATGCTTCTCCCAATAACACCCAAAGTCTAGGACGCATGCACGCAGCATGTCCTCAAGTACCTGTATAGTACGCTCTGACAGGCCATCGGTCTGAGGTTGGTTAGCTGTGCTCAGAAGCACCTGTGTACCCAGTGCCCTCTGAAAGCTTTCCTAGAAACTAGAAGTAAAATGGGAATACATATCAGAAATGATAGAATGAAGATCCCCATGAAGATGTATGACCTCTCAAATATACAGATTCCCATGCTCGTTGACACCGAAGGTCTCCTTGATTAGAAAAAAGTGAGCTTCCTTTGTGAGTCTGTCCAAAACAACCCACATGACATCATTGCCTAGAGGTTACCTCAGTAACCCAGTCTCAAAGTCCATCGTGAAATCATCCCATTTCCACTCTGGAATGGGTAACTGCTGTAACCGTACAGCTCTTATATGGTGCTTTTCCTTCACTCGCTGACAGGTGGAACATCTCTTAAGAAAAACAGCTAAATCTCTCTTCATACCCAACCACCAGTACTGACGTCTCATGTCACGGTACATCTTGGAAACTCATGGATGAACTGCCCAATTTGAAGCATGAAACTGCCACATCAACTCCTCATGTATATCACCTGGAACCCACACTCGTCCATGGAAACCCAGTACCTCATCATCGCCTACCGTCCACCCAGGAGGGGGTCCTCACTGGCCACCAACTCCTGTAGAACTAGGTATTTTGAATCTGATAGATGTCTCATCCACACTCTATCCAAGAGGCTAGAAGTCATATCTAAAGATGAAAGATAGGTCTTCCCCTAACTGTGATGCACCTCCAAATGAATCTCAGAGAACAAAGCCATAAGCTACCATTCACTATTGGCCACATGAACCGCCTGTGTTTGAGTCTTCCTACTCATTGCATCAGCAACTCCATTAACATTACCAGGTGTATAGGCAAGCTCAAAATCGAAGGACTGAAGGTATTCGACCCACCTTCACTATCTCAAATTCATGTCACACTGAGTAAAGATATACTTGAGACTTATGTGGTTAGTGAAAACCACAAAATTATCTCCCAAGTGATAATGTCTCGAATAGTGTAACGCATGAACAACTGCAGCCAACTCGAGGTCATGTGTCGGGTAATTCCTCTCATGTGGCATAAACTATGGAGACCCGTACACAACAACTCGATAGCACTGCATCAACACAGTTCCAAGCCCAATACCAGATGCATCATAGTAAACTTTATAGATCATTCCCTACTCTGGGAGTATTAAGATTGGTGCTGATGTCAACATTCCTTTCAGCTCATGGAAGGATGCCTCACAAGTTTCTGACCAAATAAACATGACACCCTTCTTAGTCAAACCAGTCAACTGTGCTGCTAAGCGGGAGAAGTCCTATATAAAACAGTTATAGTAACCAGCCATCCCCAAGAAACTCCGTATCTCAAACAGGTTCTTAGGATGCTCCTACAATACTATTGAACTCACCTTCTCTGGGTCTACTGCAACTCCTACCTCTGAGATGATATGACCTAGGAAGTGAATCTAGTCCAACCAAAAGTGGCACTTTAAGAGCTTAGCATGTAGCCAATGCTCCCTCAGTGTACTCAATACGATCTCAATATTGTTGGCATGTTCATGTCGAGTGTGAGAGTACACCAAGATATCGTCCTTGAATACTACCACAAAAGAATCCTGATAAATATGGAAAAGACGATTCATCAGATCCATGGAAACTGCTGCTCTGTTCATGAGTCTGAACGACATAACCAAGTACTCGTATATGCCATACCTACTCTTGATGGCTGTGAGTGGTATATCAGATGGTTTAACATGCAATTGATGATATATGTATCTCAAGTCAATCTTCGAGAACAATCGTGCACCTCGAAGTTGATCAAAAAGATCATCAATCCTTGGTAAGGGATATCGGTTCATGACCATAAACTGGTTCAGCATCTGATAATCCATACAGAGTCTGACGGTACCGTCTGCCTTCTTCGTAAAAAGGACTAGAGAACCACACGGAGAAGTACTGGGTCAGATAAAACACTTTGACTGTAACTCAACTAACTGTCTCTTGATCTCCTATAACTTTGGTGTAGCCATATTATAAGGAGGAATGGACACCAGTGCTGCTCCTGGCACAAGATCAATAGAGAAATCCACCTCACGCTCTGGAGGTAGACCTGAAAAGTTGTCTGAGAAGACATCCCTGAAATGATCAAATACTGGAGGGAAATCCTCATGAAAAGTCCACTGATCATCTAGATATAAACACTCAATCTTGTTTGTGACTCCACCTCGCCCACAATGCCCTGGTCCAGCTCGACACTCCAGAACATCCCACCCACCTTTGTATAGAAACTCTACGCCCTTTGGTGACGTGAAACGCACCTTCCTATGATAACATTCTATAAAGACTTGAAAGGGAAACAACTAGTCCATCACTAGAATGACATCATAGCTCATCATATCTAAGACATAGAGGTCCCAAAGGAATTAACACGCAGCAACCTTATGAGCGAACTCCATGTACTAACACACACCTTCTGATCTATCTCCCAAAGGAGTGTCTAGCGTCATAACATCAGAAGAAGAAGAAACACAGATCCCAAGGCTCTCCACAACAAGAACATATACAAAGCTATGTGTAGCACCCATATTGAAAATTACTGAAGTTAAAATAAAATCTACTGGAATAGTACCTATGACGGTAGAAGGTACGGGATCCTGCTCATGTTGGGTCTCTTGCACAACATATGCCTACCCAATGCAGCGGCCTTGAAACATAGCCTGGCTACCCTGAGGTGTCCCGCTCTACTGCCTATGAGATCCTGGTGTCTGGATACCATTACCATGACCACCATCCCTTCCTGCACGCCCTGACACATTCTAGTTTCTCGACTGGTAAGAAGCTGCTGGTCCTGCTCCCACATGCAGAGTTTAAAATGAACCACTCTCACTACACACTGGTGGAAACACCCTACAAAAGCACTTCAGATGACCCATCTTGCCACAATCTCGTCATTCCACTGGGTCACATGGACACTGCGGTCTCTTGTACCCATCATTACCACATTGGAAGAACATGACCTGGCCACCTGAAATATTATTCTGGCTGGTATAGCCACAGTGAAAGTTGTCAATCTGTCTCTTCCTCTTGCTTGTAGAAATAATTCAGAAACTGGTTTTGAACATCCCTGGGCCACACCACTATCTTCACGCAGATTCCTCTCGGTAATCAGTGCCTGGATCATAATATCATGTACGGTAGGCAACCTGAAAACATTCACCAGTGCGCTGATGTCATATCAATGACCATCCTCAATGCGTCTATCCCTCAACGTCTCATCATCGGCCAGAATGGGTGAAAAAAGATGAAGCTTGGTGAAACGAGAAGAATAATCCATCACCGACATAGAGCCCTAATGCAGATTCGTGAACTCTGGAGCTCTATCATACCTCAGCATCTCTTGGAAGAAGAAGTCATATAAATTTGTCTGAAAATCATCCCACACAATGTCTCTGTGATGCAATGACTGGGTGGTAACATCCCACCACCTCTTGGATGAATCATATAGAATATACCTCATGAGCTTGACCCTCCACCCTGGATGAGTCTCAAGATTCTCGAAAAATAGTCTGCACTAAATCCAGCCAAGACTTTGCAGCATGTGGTCCGCCATCCCCTGAAAACATATTCCGAAATTGCTGAGGGAAGACATGAGTCAGCTCAGCCAAAGATGTGGCAGCCAGCGGTGCTCCCGGAAAGGTCCGTATGAACAGCATGAAGCCTTCATGGAACTATGCATCCGCGCCGTTGTCTGGTATAACGGCTGGCGCTGTATCTGAATCTGCTGGAGGATCCAATCGTAGGAAATGGCCTACCATCTCTCGAGTAAAATCATTACCGCTCTCCTGGAATACAATGTGTGGTCATCTCAGCGGTAAGAATATACAAGGTCACACACACACCATAGATCAAGATTATCAAAGACTGAAAACAAGGTGACGGAGAAGGAATGTTTTCAAAATTTACAAAACATGACTACACGACGTGAATAAAACTACATGTCGTGTTCCCGCATGCCATTCACATGGGTGTGTACCCCATCTTAACTGACCGTGTAACACCCTAAACACACGGTGTGCCTTCTAAATACATGGTGTGTACTTGAAGCCTTCTTCCCTGCCCAAGTCCTTCTACATGGCTAAGCCACGCGGCTCACTTGAACAAGACTACATGATACGTATAACATCTAAACGGCGTGTATGGTTTAATTTCCAACTGCCTGTGTCGTTTGTGACACGGCCAGATACTCGGCCGACACTACATGGCGTGCTACACCTGCACACAGGATGTACACCTCCATGTTTCCCAGCCACACAGCTATGTCCACACGGCTCCCAATGGTAAGGACTACACTGTGTGTCCCTCACGTACACAGAATGTTCAAGAAGAGGTAACATCGACCTGTGTTTGTTAGTTACATGGTCGAGTCCCCTGGTTAACACTACACAACATGTACATCTTGTACACGGCGTGTGCTCCCCAAATTATTCCCTACCCCATGTCCCTGCCCACACGGTCTATGACACAGGAAGAGAATACACGACGTGTACTTATGGTACATGGTGTGTAATTAATTTTTTCCCATTTCTTACCAAATAAAAGAACACCATGTGTGTGTCCATAGAACTAAACGGCATGTACACTGGGTTTTCCAGACACTATGTCTCAGAAACTACTCTAGAGCCCAGATAAAACAACGAAAACAACACCTAAGTGCCAAATTCAGATCCGTGAGGGCCGAAACACCCCGCGAATCAAATCTTGGCATCTTATATGTGGTATAACTAGGTAAATAAGAAAATGATCCACCAAATTCTGGTCAAAGAGGGCCCATACTCCCCAAAAACCAAAGTTTTTCATTCATTCTTCAAAACCTCAAACAAAAATACCCTATCACATACAGGTATTTATCAAAGAAGCCATCACAATAGCATTCATTTCTAGCACAACATCAATCACAAAAACATGCAATTTCTAATGCGACTACATGACATGGTACTAGGCATGGCATGTGATTTCTAGAATGTTCATAAATGATGCATGAGATAGCATACCCTCATATCATCGGGTTTCATCTAAATAGAACCCATGGATAACATATAAATAGCAGAATCCCAAGTGTTTCAACCAACAGTGATAATCAGATCAACTGTAAATTGAAAAATCCGAAAAATTGAAACACTGGGTAAACTGGATTTTCCCTGTACACGGGTTAGCTTCTCCCGGGCACAACTTATTAACAATTACCAATTCCATCATATCCCTGAATAAGGATCCAAATAGTAATTCAAAGAAAAGAAACTCCTCTAATACCAATTTGCAATGTCCCAGATCCGGATACCACTCCATAGGTGCCCCGAACCCGGTTGGTCACATGACCTCAAGCGCATTTCCCTAAATGCCAGAGGCTTCCGACTAGCATTGAGGGCCCAGGTATAATAGTAGGGAAACTATGCCCTCATTTTTCAATGTTTATCGCAGCCGAATAGAGAAATAGAATACCACAAGCGGAATCAGTAACCAATAAATATATAATTGAATTGGATAACTGATGTAAAAGGAATCCAACAGTCACATATACGAAGATGCATCATGCCACTATTCTATAAAAACAGCCAAAACATGTTACAATGCAATACAATACAACTAAAGTACAAGTATAGAAAATCCAAACAGAAAATCCAGTGGCATCGTGAGCCAGTGCTCGGTTCTATGATTCTCTAAAACTCAGAAACACTCATGTACCTATATAGGGACCCTTTCCCTGATCCAAACCTATAGAAATATAATCTGTTTGGGCCGATGACATGGCCAAAACAGGGTGTGAGAAATGAATCGCAGTAGGCACCAACCAAAGATTCATGCCCAACTATCAGTGTATATGTTCAACAGAAGTGTGAAGTAGTAAATGAAATAAACTAAGCAGTACTCAAAAGTAACTAACTATACCAGTTATATTGCCATTTTAATATTCATTTAATCATTCAATATCAGGAAAACACCACAATGTATTTCTAAGTAGAAATTTAGTATCCCCAGGTGAGTAAACCATTACCCTCATCTAAAGAGAATATAAACCCATAGGAATATGCCAACAGGCATATCAAATAATGCCCACAGCTAACGAGATGTCGCCCACATGCACAGAATCTACTACCCAGAGGCAAGATAGAAGTTTTCCTCAAGCTGAATAGAGCACTGCCCACAACCTAATCACTACACTACCCCCAGGCTAAACAAGTAATCGTGCCATTCCCAAAATATAAACAATTAATTTATATAAAATTCTTCTCAAGTAAATTTAAGACATGCTAAAATCAAGGAATACCCTCGGGTAACCTGACCAAATGGCTAAACAGAGGAACACACCCCAGGGGTGGTCCTAGATCCAAGCAGCGATCCCAAACAATAGTTACACATGTTCATTAAAATACCTATGTAATTTTAGGTATTTATTTATCCAAGGCCTCAGGCATACGACATCCCATTCATGGGCGCGTATCACAATAGAACACAAATTTACCACAATAGTTGGAATGAAACACTAGTCCACCTACCTCGATCACCCCTGATCGATATACGTGAATGACGCTCCTCGAAACGTCCAAGAACAATGTAGATATGATATAAAAGAAATCTTTTATAAATGTAAATAAATTCCTTTAGTGGAAGAATCAGCAAGAACTACTCAAGGAGATGGAAGAACTCACCAGTGCGGTTTCAATGAGATCGACGGAGGAAGAATCGGATTCCTGGTCTTCGATCCGGTGATCTCCAAAGCTATGGCGGTCCCTCTCATGTTCTCCTCCAGTTCTAATCCTTCCTTGTGAATATGGGAGGCTACTTCCCATTTAATGCAGAAAAAACAGACTACACGACGTGTACTATTGGGTGCATGGCATGTACTTATCATTTTTAACTGTTCCTTTGGCGGCTTCTTGCCCGCATGGCACTGTTCATCTGTCGACATGAGTACATAGAATGTAACACCTGAGTACACGGCGTGTATTGCCGCTCATCTGGCCACCGCCTTACTGTTTTCCTGTCGACTGACTACACGGCGTGTAAATACCCACTACACGGTGTGTAGTCGGTTTTTACACCCATCATCATCAACTGACATACAAGACCTGTGTACACCTTCCACACAGCCAAAGTAAACGACGTGTGGAAAAGTACACGGCATGTAGTCATAAAATTTACGATTTTCTGCCATTATCCTTATTTTCTCAATAACACATAAGCAAAATAGAAAAGAATAAATCCGTACCTTAATAATAAGAAATGAGTTCTTACAAAAGTGGTTCATATTTAATTTTTAATGTTGTATTTGGTCTAATTATACTTATCCAGAAGAATTAGGACATGTTTTAGGGTAATAATAATAACATTTTTACCCCTAATTACCCAATTTACTTTTAATCGTGTCAAATTAAAGTAAAATGTTACTAGTCAGCAAAATTTATTTTTATCTTAATGAACCAAATTTTACTCCTCCATATTAACTGTGACTCTTGGATTTTCAAAATTCAACTCACAGAATATGTAAAATTATGATTTATGTAAACCTGAAAATTCTCCTAGGAGGTGGGTAAAAGACGGTGAAATGTTATATAAAATTTTTATATATCTAAAATTATAATAAATTGACTCCAATGAATTACATTGAACATATATAGGTATTATGTATCAATTTAGAAATAAAATGAATATAAATAAAATAAATTATTATTTAAATAAAAATTCAGTTTTTAAACATAACTTTGTGTTTATCACTATTCATCAAAAATTGAATGTTTTTAAAACAATACCCAAAATTTACCCTAGGATAACTTTGATATTCCGAATCCAATAATGATGTACATTTTAAAAGATAAAATTTATAAATTTTCAAAAAGTGGGTATAACTCTTCATAACGGCTAGGTTGCTTTTTATGGTGTGTTAGAACTTAGAGTTGTGTACAACAGATGCTATTGTAGTATTCAAAGTGAAGCTTACTATGAAATATTGGGATTTTACATTCTCCCCTCATTCAATAAATTGCATCCTCACTATTTTAAATGGTTCTTAGAAAATAAAAGGTTGAAAATAGAAAATATCATTGTGGAAACCCCAAATCGGAAATAGGGTAAATAAAATTTAGTTTTAATAAGAGGGAAAGAGAAATGAGAAAGTCACCACCAAATTATTGTTTTGATTAGAAGAATATTGGTGGCAATTTTAGACACCTAATTAGAGTAAAAACGTAAATATTTATAGAGAGTGTTTGAGGTCATCAATACAAAACAGGTGTAAAATTGATGGGCTCAAAGCCATCAATCTATGGTGACTTAAAATATCATCAGGTAAACAAACCATAAGGTATTAGGATAACATATTTTTAGTTTTAAGATCCATTACCTATAGTTTAGAAATTTATTTATTCAAAAAATAATAGAAGAAAAAAATATATACTAAACAAGTAGAGTTCCATCCTGTGACTAATTTCTACCACAAACTCATATTTCACTATAAATGATAATAGAAATTAAAAAATATATTTAATTTATCCTATTATTATAAGGTTCCAAGAAATTAATTTATAATTAACCTATGAGACCCTTTAGAATACAAAACTACATTATATATTCGAGGGACTTCCCATAGTCTAGTTGTATGCGATAAATCCAAATTGTACTATGTTTGTGGGTTTGATTCCTGCAGTTTTGTCCGACACGACGGGTTGTCACATGATCTGTGTGTCATCCTTTATATAAAAATAAAAATTAATATTAAAAATATTATCCAATTTCAAAGTTAATCCATTCTAACCATAAGACTTATCCAAAATACTTTTATCCAAACTCCCAGTCCAAAATTTATAAGTAAAACACAATGAAGATCCATTTTTCCACGTAATAACATGTGAACACCTTGATAACAAATTCTATTAAAATACTGAAACATCCTGAATTACCATGAAAAAGTTTTTGATTACATTCATGATCCCTTATTCCCTATATAATATGGGATATACTCCTTCTATCCAAAAATTATGTAAACTCCAACAATGATGGAATATACAAATCATTAATTAGTTTCCAGGATGTTAAGAATATCAAGACAATTTATCCAAATAAACCATCTCTTATTCCAAAATCACTACCTCGTTATCAGGACCATATTCAGTATTACCTTTACTTAAACCATGTATTTTTCAAAAGGTTTATCTTACTATTAAGTCACTTTTCATATAACCGTATAATCTCAAATACTCAATAAAATAGTACTGCAGTATAATCCTTATTTATTTCCATAATTTATATAACCAATGCATCGTTGATACAACACTCAAATGACACAATATTTTATTAACAACATAAGAACTCATAATCATTCCTCATCGTATTTGGTATTATCATAACATGATTATTATCCAATGGCAGCATTTGGGGTATACTCTGATTATTTGGGCATTTATTTGTGTAGTGTCCCAACTCCTTACAGATGATTCATTGTACATTTGAATCCTTTTTCTTACCCTTGTAATCACGTACATTGGGTACATTTTCTCCAAACTTATAACAAACTCCCATTCATTTTAAACATTTACCAAGTTGGTTCTTTCCACAGTTAACATGTATGGGAAAATCCTACTTTCCCTTATTCCATTTATCCATATTTCTCTCTACCATCATTTTCATCTCTTGCTTCCCTTCAAAGCCATAGGACTCAGAGAATACTCTACTTAGCTTTTTAACACATGATACTATTTCTTCATATTTTGAAAATATGTGGGAGACTATTTCCCTTCTAAATGTTGGCTTAATACCATGAATGTTTTGATCCTTCTTACTCTTTGTATCATACGTATTACGGGAGTTCACATTCCTTCTACTGGGTGTCATTTCTATACAATGACATAAACTAGATTAGTTTATTAATCGAAATACATAATTCCAAACATATAAAAACACTTAACATAAATTGAACAGTATAAGGATATAATCCATAATCAGAAAAAAAAAATTTCCAGGAGTAAGTGTATACTCATAAACCCTACATAATGGTTTGTAAAGAAAATGTGAATTCTCCTAAACATATCCCCCGGGAGTGACGTAACCAAGAGTGTAGAAAGGCCCATTGTTGTGCACCAATTTCGGTTAGAGTCTAGATTAAAGCAGTGATTTCGGGTTTTACCCCTAGGTACATCTCTGCTAGAGCCGCCTCTACCTGCTTGTATCTAGACAGGGATGTATTTTTGGAAAACTCACAAAATCTCTACAATACCAAAATTCTAGAAAGATATTCTATACTAATCCTCAAAGTCTATCTTAATGCTATGTGCTCTAACTTGAGTTTATCTGAATATAGTTTCCAAGGTTTGAACTGAACTTCCTCTAATACCAACTTTAATTCCCCAACCCCAGTTACCCAGAGTTGGTGCGTTATTACGTATCATTGGTATGATCACGAAAGTTAAAGTCCCAAAAGGTTGTTTAGCATAGTAGCCTTGAAAGTACTAGATGCATTCATAACGATTACATTACATCATAAAATGGAAAACTAAAAAACATTGTTTCCATAGACCACAATGAGATCCCATACACAGTCCATGCAGGTTAGTCATAATATACTTATTCACATCCTGGGATAAATAAAACATAGAAATGGGTGAGATTAGATTCTCAGTAAGGATAACAATATAGCATAAACCTTCAAAAATAAGAATAAACATTTAAGTAAATGTATAGAACTAAAACAAAATCCTTTTAAACTTGAACATTATCATAATATAGAAAATATAAATTCAAAACAATTTCATTTACATAGTAACATGGATATTCTACTAGTCGAATAATCACATGAAATATCAATAGACACAGTCAAAATGATATAATGTATACTGTCAGACATTAATTTCTATGTCAACTCCTCGTGCCAAGACCTAGGGGCTAACTGTAACCAGAACTGAACCCAGAGATCCTCTATAACTGGACTCTATCTCGGAGAGCCTCTGTAACTGGACTCCATCTCAGAGATCCTCTGTAATCAGACTCCAACCCGGAGAGCCTCTCTAAACATACCCCAACGAAGATATCCTCTATAACTAGAATCCATCCTGAAGGGTCTGCTATAACCGGACCCCAACACAGAGGGCTTACTTTTACCAGTCCCCAATCCAGAACACACTTGTATAATTCATTCATCATAAGAAGATGTTGAAATAAAACATTAACATTTGTATTAAAACTAGCATATGAAATGTCAATACATTATCCATAAACCATGAATGGTATGGAATAACACATCCACAGTCAAATATATCACAAAATATTAAATACAATATGAAGGTTTTGTATCATAATAAATCCACTTTAAATAATCTTAAAATTCATCAAATGAGTTGACTTAGATGAAATCAAAACATTTTTTAGAGATATATAACTTTATATTTTGAAATCATCTAAGAGTCACATTATTATAAAGGACTCATTTATTTTGAAAATATTCTAATAATCTTGTAATAGATGAATCGAAGATTTTATAATGGAGGAAAATAGCCGCACCTGCCATATCAGTTAAAAAAGACATTCTTACCTTAATTTTTTCGAAAAGGTTAAAAAGGATCTTGTCTGGAAAACGACATAAAGATTACCATAAAAACATATTATAAAAATTAAAAAATGGGTATACATGACTTTAACCCATATTCTTTAAAATTGTAAGAATGTTTTGAAATACATTTTTAAGAAACATGGATGTGGATGATAAAGAGGTCCCAGTAGATACTTACATAAAAACAACCTCTGATAATAAAGAGATTGTGAAATTAACCCTTACAAATTTGGTAACATACAAAACATACACCCCATGAAAGAAGTATCATATAATGAATATGTAAATACACCTAAATTAAAGTTTATTACCCAAATAATACAATTATTTAAAGTACATACACCACAAAGAAGGTAATAGTGGAAATATTCCATGAATCTCATGGGAATAAGGTGTGAGATGAAAACCCCTTACCTTGAAGATTCCTTTAGTAGAGGGTAAGTTTAACCTCCTTTAGGAATATCATAGTATGTTATTAAATTATACCAGAACCATATTAATATTTATGATATCATACATGATTCATCTATGACTTTATACTACCCAATTAATAATAATTTCCATGTTAAGTTAACATTTTGGGTATTAATCGATTTCTTTATCGTACATGTTTTAGCTTGTTATTCTTGATAATATCATTTAGATAATTTTTTAAATACTTCCAAAATAAAAAATATTATTTATATATCATATATACATAGAATATAAATATGTATAGTAGACATATATATGAAATGAAAAACACCATTTTTGGAAACGGTAGTCCGTACGTACGTATAAACATTGTTTCCGTTTTCATATCATATCTAACAGAACTAAGTGAATAAGATATATGTATATATATATATATATCCAGTAGCTTTATTATTTCATATATTACATACTTATTAGTAATATATAATTTTATAATCATTGATAAATGGTGAATGTGGAAATGAATCTCATCACGGCGTGGAGATGGTAATCAGTACGTACGCATGAGCGACAATATCATTTCCTTAAAGGTTTAGAATTGGATGGTATAATAATTTCACATAGAAATTAGTATGTTATTTTCATTATTTATATATATATTACTCATCATTATATCCATCCAAATAATAGAGTGTTGAATAACAAATTACACCATGGCGTGGAGATGGTAAACCATACGTACGAACACCTGGTGACATTATCATTCATAAGATTGATAAAATAATGAATATAGTTGTTCTATATTTATAATAAAATCACAGTATATATAAGATATGGGTGTTATTTTTTTGTAATTGAAATTACAATGAAAGTGTATGTGGATGAATAAGAGATCTTGAAAGAGGGTGGTGAAACCATTGCCTCTTCTTCAGGTTCTTACTTTCGATTTGATCAAAAGGGCTCCATAGGTTGGATTTCTGACAAAAGGAAGTCCTCTAGGATGAAGGGAGGATAGTTGAGAGGGTACTTGGGAAGAATATGGCCGAGCCAGATGTATTTTATGGTGTAAATTAGCGAGAAGTGGGAGTTCCTTTTTATAAGAGGGGTGAGGGGCACCTTATGAAAAACATAAAATATTATTTTATAATAAAATTATATTGGGTTTATAATGGATACAAAGTGACTTATTTAAGAAATATGGTATGGATGGGTGTCAAGTATCTAAGCCAATAGGTTTTATACAAGTTTAGGTTACCATTTTAACCTTATCATTTAGATTTAACACTAAGTTAAATAATTTAACTTTGACAGTGTCTTCTTGTATTCTTACACTATATAGTTAATAAACATACTCTAAACTCCCAATCGAACCCCAATTGGTCAATTAATGTCATATAAGTTATTATATAAGTCCATTTTCCTAACCTTATATTTTAGGACCATTATATCAATTAATAATATAATATTAGTTTTAAAAACTATTTTATGTCCATTTTGACAATATTTGGTATTTTGTTTTTCTAAATTTTTAACAGCATTATTTCATCGAAAAAAATTTATATAACCAACCCTAATTTGTAATATTAACATAGAAAATTAGTGGAATATATTAATAGTCTCAAATTAAATTTATTTTGTTATTTATATTATCAATTACTTTAATATTTCATTAATTATGAAATTACTACATCATCATTGTGTCATAAATAACATAAATTTTTTAATTTAAAAAAATATAATTAAAATTATATTATTTAGGAAATAATCATAGGATTCTATTGAATATTAATATTTGAATTTATATCATGTGTAACACCGTAGTAAAAATGGTTTATTAATTAAACATTGAATTCAACACTTTTAACTCTTCTTTGATTTAAATAATAATAAATTTCCTAATCTAATAAAAGTGGACCAAAGAGGTTCATATTTTATTCCTGAGGTTGTTTTTGGTATAATTATACATATCCAATGGAATTAATACCTGAGTTAGGGTAATAATAATATCATTTTTACCCATAATTACCCTATATACTTTTCACTGTGGTAATTAAAAGAAAAAAGTTGATATTCACTAAAAATTATTTGTATCTTATTAAACCACATTTTACTCCTTGAGAATAACCGAACCTCTCAGAATTTTGAAATTCAACTCACAGAATTAGTAAAATTAAATTTTATGTAAATTTGTAAATGCTCCTAGGAGGTGGGTAAAAGATGGTGAAAAGTTCTGTAAAATTATTATATTTCTAAAATTATTTTAAATTGGCTCCAATGAATTACATTTAACTTATATAGGTATTATGTATCTATTTGGACATAAAATAAATTTAAATAAAATAAATAATTATTAAAATAAAAATTCTGTTTTTAAACTATAACAATGTGTTTTTCACAATTCATCAAAAATTGAACGTTTTTAGAAAAATTCCAAAAATTCACCATAGGATAATTTCGATATTCTGAATCCAAAAATTAAGTCCATTTTGAAATATAAAATTTAAAAAATTTCAAAAAGTGGGTATTAATATTCATAACTGCTATTTTTCTTTTTGTGGAGTGTTTGAACTTGGAGTTGCATACAACAAACACTATTGTATATTTCAAAGAGAAGTGTACCATGGAAGCTTGGGGTGTTACACCCCATATTTTAAAATCTACATAGAACCAATATGGTATACACTAGTAACTATAAATGAGCCTTCCCAATTGGAAAAACGTTTTCCAAGAATCATCATGACTCTTGAGTTGAATAACAACATTGTGTCTTTGGGATGAATTTTTTCTGTTGGATCATCTTGTCATGATACAATCTTGTTATCTATTTCTAAATAATTGAATTTTAAAAATTGTTCCTTATAATATCAGTCATCTCCTAAAACTACAATCTTCTCTCTTCTCCAGTAATTTCAATATCAAAATTCGTATTTCTCAAAACCAAAATTTCCTTACACTACAATTATATTATAAGATGATAACATTTCCCCTAAATAAAACAATATGGATCCCTTCTTATTGGTGTTTTGTATGGTTTCTTTTATGTTCATATTGTATCTTCCAACCATTGGTTCCAATCATTCCTGCTTGGATTAAAAATATTTTCCAAAATTTTGTTGATTTCATTGTTGGACACTTCAGCATTCCTATGGGTCACTAGATTAAAGGGAGTTGATGTTTTATCAAACACCCCATATTTCATCAGTAAATATTTTATTCTCTTATCCAAGATGATATTCCCTAGATAACTAATTATAGCACTAGGAACATAAAACCTACAAAATTTTATATCCCTGAAAATATCAAAATCAAGTTTAGCATTGTTTATCATAGTAGATGTATCAACCACCAAGTTGGAAACAGAATAAGATTAAATAAATATAATAATATATAAAAATGTAATTGAGAATGGTACCATAAAATAAATCCCCCAAAGTCAAACAATTTCATAAAATTTTAGTGTATTTTTGATAATTTGATTTGAATTTAAAATATTTCCAGAAAATTGAAAATTTTTATATCTTTTTAAAAACTCAGGAGCATATTTAAAAATGGTTTCCTAATAAAAAATAGATTATATAACCCTATTTACATTCCTTTGAGTTCCAAATTGTCTTCCCCAAGCCAAATTTTTATAATAAATAAAGGCAAAATTGATTTCTCTTTTGGGAAGCATCTTATTATTACTATGTAAATGAAAATATTCCAAATAAATAGATAATCAAAAATGTAATATAAATATTTCAATTTCCACATTTTGAATTTGGTGGTAATTTATATTATATAGGACATGATTTGTTACCATATTATTAACCATATCATCATACAAAGTCACTTCCCCCTCAGTGAACTATAACTACTCTCTTAGAAGGTGGTCATTCATTATTTATTTGTTAGGAATTACAGCTTAAGCGGTGTTCAAAAGACTACTAATGTGATCGGTCACTTGGTTCTAAGATCCTTTATAGTATTGGATTTCTATACTAAACTCCTCATATAATAACATTCCTCCCACTAGCCTCATTTTATCTTCATTGTTCTTCATCAAGTACCTAAGAGCTACATAATCCTAAAATAAAACATCTTTAGTTTCATGAAGATATGATCTAAATATTTATGAAGAAAAGCCAACTAATATTTTTTTCAATTAGCATGTATTTTAATTTGGCCACATATACCGTTCTTGAAGAATACAAAATGATTAGTGTCCCACTCTAAATTCTATGATAAATTATTGACCTAGCTACTTGGTTGGAAGATCCACAAAGTAGATAAAATGGTTCTTCACAGTTTGAGGGTTACATTATTGGTGGTGTAATCTATCTTCTCATCAACTCATCCAATGATTTTCTACATTCACTATTCAAATAAAAATAACAATCATTCAAAATTACTCTATATTGAAATAGATAAATCTTACTAAAATCATTGATCAACCTCCTATATAATATTTTATGTCCTTTATCATGATCTAGCATTCTTCAAAGAAGATAGGAAAGGAAAAGATTTTATGGCAAAAAATTTTGATTTATCAAATTCAATGCCACGTTTTGAAAATTCCTTTCTGTGGAAAATTATTATTTCATTCTTGAAATGCCAGTTTTCAAAATTAAAATTACATTTTTTTTCAATCCATGATTTCAAAACTTCTTCCAAAATTTTTAAGCATTGGTGAAAATAATTTCAAGTAACTGTGAAATAACCCATGAAATCCTCCACGTAAACTTTAATATTATCAGAATAAATAATTATATACACCTATAAAATATATCAGGAGAATTAAACAATTCAAATTGAATAATTTTGTATGAAAAAGTTTTAAATGGTGAAGTAAAGGTATTGTTATCTTGATTCTCAAGAGCCATATGTACCTATAAATCACCTGAAAATGTATCCAAAAAGTAATAATGAGGTCTCCAATCCAATCAATCTAAAAATTTTTCAATGAAGGGGGTGAGAAATTCATCTTTATGAGGGACTTGATTCATGTTCCCAAAATATATGAACACTCTACTTCTATTCTGAATTCTTACAGTGACTAACTCATTCATCACAACCATCACAATGGTTATGCTTGTTTTTTTGGATATATATGGATGGGCCAAACCCATTGTGATTTTGAGATGGTACAGATGACCCCTTCTTCCAATATCTTATCAATATTATTTATCACAACCACCATATAGTTGGGGTTCAGCCTCCTTTTGAGATGTCTGATAGGTTTGGAATCTCCCTGAAGAAGAATTCTATGTGATTATATTCATGGTTTGATTACTGGGTTAACACCTAATCTCCCCCCTATATCATGGATATTATTTCTAAAAATATCAATCATTTTTTTCATGGGATTCAAGAAATGATTTAGCAATTATCATTAGTAATTTCTCTCCCTCCATATGGTTAACATATTTTTGATCAATTGGTAGTGGTTTGTATTCCATGTCATGGGTCTTCTCAAGGGATGAAATCAAGTTGAGGTTACCCACTTCTAATGGTAGGAAATCCTTAACACATGAAAAAATATAATCTTCTTCACTATTTAACATACCTATAATGAAATTAGATTTTACCTCTTCCTCCCACATGAAAACAGAATCTATCGATGGTTGGGAATTCACATATTCAATGATATTTTCAATGGATAAAGTCTCTAATAAGGAAAGGAATTCATTGAATATACCTAATTCTATAAAATTTTTATTAATAACATCATGAGAGAGTGAAAATAGGGAGTGATCATGTGATGGGTTTCTCACGGATTCAAAATTTTTGAAGTGTACAGTGCTATCCCCACAGTCCATGGCGAGTGTCCCTTAATGGATGTTAATAATTTTTTTCGACAACCTCCAAGAATGATCTCATCATAATTTTGGTTTATTGTTATTGGGTCCTATCTTCTTCTATATTTAGAAAATAGAAGTTAGCTTGGAATAAGATATCTTTGACTATCATAAGGAAATCCTCTAAAACACCTGCATGAAAAATTCTGGATTTGTTTTCATGATGGACCACCAATATTGTGGGATTAAAGTATGACGTATGTAAAAAAATGTATACTATGTGAGGAAATAGATTAATTAAAAAACGTAGAGAACCTAAATCATTAGATAAATTAAAAGAACCAGCGATTCATGGAATTTTAAATATCTCTATATCTTTTCATTTGATTTAATATTATAGTTTGATAAGGCCTGAGACACTTCTTATGAAGATTCTATATTCATTCTCTTGAATTATTCTCCTCTTGGTTTAATTATCCTTAAATAATTTAGCATACTTTGGAATATTTTTGAGTTATTCTAGAAGTAGGATTTTGACATCCACCTTCTGTAATGTGTATATAATTTTATTGTAATTTCTCCTTCTTACAACCTCTTTGATTTAATCATCTTTTTTTTGTAAATGGTTGAGGTATGTATTTTTCTCATATGGTTTCTACTGCAATGGTGTTTCTTGTATCTTATACCTTAAACTATCCTCCTCCTCCCACACTTTCCTCTCTTATCATGGGGAATTTTCTATCAGTTTTCATAATTTTCAACTATATTCTCCCTCAAATTATGTTTTCTAGTTTTAGATTACTGGGTTGTTGGGGGAGAGAGTTCATTTCCACATATTGTTTTTATCATGATGAAATTATCTTTTGGGATTTGAATTTTATAGGAATGGAGTTCTCTTGTGTTTGGGTTTAGGATGTTCATTGAACTTTCAATTTTGTTGGAAATATTCTTTATGGTGTTTTTTATCCCCTCAAACTCAGAGTTATACTATTGGGATAGAATTGGAAATCGTGAACTAGTGGATGGATTCTCATGAGATTTCTGGACTATGGGTGGTTGATGGAAAGAAGGATGGTTATAACATTGATTTTGATGAAATAGTTGTGGGTTATGGAATTAATTATTGAATGAGGGTTGGTTTTAAAATTAATTTTTGTATTGGGATCTAGCTTGATTATAATTTCTTCTAAATACATTTTGGACAAGGTTAGGCTATATCTATCATTGATTTTTCTGAAACTACTTCTCTGAAAAGGCGGTTGAAGAACATTTGAATCCATGTATTTCAGCACACTGGTCTGTGAAATGATCATGTTGTGAGAATAAACTACATACCTTAACTTGTTCATGTTGGTCACCCAATTCTTTCATGAACTTATGTCCCACCAAACTAGTTATCTTTTCAATCATAATTTATAAAAATGGTGATGGATGAGAAGATTTTATCTTTTGAATACCTCTTATGCCAGTACCTCTGTGACCAAACTATTGGAAGAATTGAAAAAATTTATCAATCGATCCCTTGGAATTTTCTAGTGGCTTTTCAATCAATAAGCCTCTAAATGATGCATCTAGAAGGTGTCAGTAATTTTCCAGTAATCCAAGATAACAAATAATAGATGCGATGATCATCAATTTCTTGATGTGGGTATCTGGAAAAAATCTTATTAAATCTCTTTATATATAGATAAAGTGTTTCTAACGATTATTATATGATGGAATATATTTCATTTATGATGGATGTGTTCCTAGAGAATGGTGTGATATTTACGTGAAACATTTTACCAATTAATTTAAATCATTTAAATCCATGGTTTATAGGCCATAAAACCATTCTTTAGAATCTTCTTGCACTAGAAATGGGAACTCCTTCCACTTTACCTACTCCTCAGCAACTCCTTATGGACTGAATATAGAGAATGCATGTGTGAACTAATTAATATGTTTGTTTGGGTCTTCACCTTCCATTACTTGAAATTATCTTAATAGTGTAATCATGATAGATTTCACCACAAAATCATTATTTAACACAATCATAGAAAGTTGATTTCATAACTATGGAATTGTGGTGAATAGGTATCTTAAATTGTTTGGTTTTGATTTACAGCCATGATGATCGGCTCATAGTGAACACATTATGTTTCACAAGATTCTCTAGAATAAATTTCCTTAAATTCATATTTAAAATTATTTTATCAAAGTATATTAAACAAGTTTCAATCAAGTTCAGCATATATATATAAAGGAGAGGGTTTTGTGCTTCTAGTCATACAATATATGATAGAGAAAAAATAGTTGGCACAACCTATCTAGAAGGGGAACCATGTTTTTACACCTTAATATTATGGAGTGTGTGAAGAAAAATTATTTCCCATGATAAAATGATGTGAATTTGTTAACCAATGTCGTATCCATAGAGGATAAATCAATGATCAAGCTTACACCTTTAATTAGTGGGAAAATGGAGGACTTTTGAAATAGTTTGATTTTGAGTAAAAATGAATCAAAAAAATTGAAAAATAAATTTATGAAAACATTGAGAACAACTTTAAATAAATGTTATTCATAAATTTATATGATAATGATGATAAGTTATGGCTTGGTTCTCCAATTTTAATTCTATTATAGTTCAAATTTATCCAATTTTCTTATGCTAATGTCGATAAATGTGAGAATACACAATCTCTTCTTTTCACTCCATTCGTAAAATAGTAACTGTTAGAATAAAACTTAATTAAATCTTATATTCATCTAATATAATTCCAATGTGTTCTTGAGATGTATAAAATAACCTCAATTGGATGAGGAAATTCCCAATCATGTCTTTTTAATCCCAAATAATCATAAATGTTCACTACCCCTCCCACATGTACTTTAGATCACTGAGTACTTCACCACTAAGACCTGATCAATTCCATTGTATATAGAACAGAACCTAATCGGGGGATATGTTGACCATTTACCAATTATATAAAAACAAAAAAATCTAAAATCATATACAACCGTACATGATAATATAAAGTGTTATTGGAAATTGAAACTGATTTCACAGAAAATTGAAAAGGATCAAGAAACCATTATTTACAAGAACTAATGATTTAAAAAAATGAAAAAATAATCCTTCCCCAACCACATATATATTTACATGACCATGTTAGGGGTAATTGGTAATATGGGGGAATAATAATTAATTACAAAACTAAGTAGAATAAAATATAGAAAACAAAGAACAAATATTTTTTCCCTCCAAAATATATCTTCCAATACATTTATTTAGTTATTCCCAACAGATGGCCAAAACATGCCATGATATCATCTTAAATTATGTTCATAATTTAGTTTTCTATTGACCATCCAAATTTAAAAATTTTTGGACCAGTGTACAGGAGAATATGGAAAAAATAATGGATATGGTGAATTTTGGCTGCTGAAAACTATTCCACATACACTACATTGACTCGTTAAAAGGATGCCTTAATGAGACCATTTCATAATTAAATTTAATGTGAACATGAAACATGAAATCCTATCTCAATACAACATATAATCAACTAATTGGAAGCCCATTATCCTGATATATGACCCATTTAAAGATGTAGGGTCTACTCTGATGTCCAGTATAAATTTCTCCCTTTTAATAATTTCACTAAGTCAGTAATTTTTGAATTGGATATGGGTCCAAGATACTAATTTTTATCCCACTAACACTTTAATACAAAAAAATGAATCACATGAATTGTGTAAAAATTTTAGATGTTAAGTTGAAAATACATAAGCAATAAAAAAACATCTAAATTTAAAAAGTAACCAATTTTCACATTTTAGTTCAAAAATCAAAAAAAATCTAAAATGATGCAAATTAGATCACACTGATTAATTGTAAAATATTAAATCACTTAATAAAAAATAAATAACAAAAACCAAAATTAATATATTATTTTGATGTAATTATGGTTTAGTTTTTAATCAAAATCCTTGTGTGTCTGCTCCGTCACTTATAAAAGTACAGCAAGAAATTACCATATTTCACAAAATAATGCAATAAATATGAAATGATTTCATACAAATAATTTTCTCATCATCCCTATCCATGAATTATTTTTACTTTTATTCATGAAATTACATTGCTATTTTCTTAATATTGTATCTAAAGGGACTCTACTGTAGAATATGTAATCATTCTACACAAATGTTTTTATTTTTATTTTTTTTGATAATTTATACATTATTAATTTGGGTTATCTATGATAAAATAAAAATATAAATAATGTATTAAATTTTAACAATTATTTGAACCAATTATTATTCAACCTATTTTCTATAAATTTAGAAGTTAAAGTGTTTTTCATGTGAACATATGGATTACCGCATCCACATTGAAATATAATTAATTTTCTCTCACCAGAATTCATGGATGGTTACTATAATGGGTTTAATGTTTATATATTTTTATTATTAAAAAATTATTATTTTTGTGTAAAAATATAATATATTATTTCTTTCCATTCCATAAATTTTAAAATCATACTATTTCTTTTGTGTACATGTGGAAAACCGATTCCATGAAACGTTCTGATTTGTTTCCATTTCCTATTTTCATGGAATTTAATTTCGATAGATTTAATTTATATATATATATATATATATATGATATATATGATTTTTAAATAATTTTTAATTTTTAATTATTATTTAAATTTTTTCATTATATCTATCTATGAGTTTAGAAAATGTATATTCATTATGATAACTTGTCGTCTCTATGAATAATGATATTCATTTCTCTATATATACCATTTATTGACGAATGTAGTCATTTGAATAACGGAAAAATAAAATATTTATATGGTTATTATAAATATATAATTCAAGTATCAATGATCAATGTACGTGAACATCAACTAAAAACCCAAATTCTCAAGAAAAATTAAATGGTTACAACTAAGAATGATGGTTTTAATAAGGAATTGTGAATAAATGTGAGATGAAATGTTAAGAGTTGGTAATAAATGATATTATAAGTATTTAAATGATTTTATTATAGAATTATAATAAATTATATTTTGTTATACATGGTTTTATATCACTTTTGAGGAATGTCAATCATGTTTAAATATATTTATGTCATACTATTATATATATGAGATTCATAATATATTCACCACATTTCTCATTAATCTGTTGAATAAATATTAAAAATGTTAATTTATGATGATTTAAAAGAAAAATATATGGACATAAAAATCTTTATATGATTTTTTAATTCATTATTTTTTGATTCAAATGTTTTAAATTTCAAGGGACTTATGTTATATCCTGTTGTTTACCGGTGAAGAATGTGTTAAAGATCCCAATGATGAATTTTTTAAAAATAAATATCAATAATCACATGAATAATATTATCCTATGGGTATTTCTATAAATTACATGTTTTATATTCAATTTACTCTCTATTGTAACATAGCATAATGAATGAATGATTTTAAGGAAAATTGTATTTTTCACTATTCTCTTGAAAAATATTTTCCATCCATACCCATTATTTATAAATAAAAATAATGAATGTTTATAAAAATAACTATTGGTTAATTATTTTTACTTATACTCATGTTGTAATTTTCGAGGAAATATAAATTTAATGGGATTTAATTTTTCTCAATGATGAATTTCTTTCAATAAAATGTGAATGGAATCATTCTGTTATGTAGATGGAGTGATCTAAGTTCTTCACCATCCTAAACTCTTAGATATTTGATGATTAACTTACTATTTTCCTATAATCATTTTATTCAATTTTATTTGTTAATTGTTTTTAAATTTTTTGATTTTAAATGACTGATTTAAATGGGAAAAGGTTAATATCCTAAGCAAATGATACTATGATCTTTTAAATTAAAAATTCATTATTAATAACATAAATGAAAAGACATATTCTTTACATACATTATAAACAAAATAAACCTTACTTTTTAACTTTATAGGTGGTTTATAATAATTATATTGAGCAGTTTTTTAATGTTTCATATTTTATATGTGTTAAAAATGATAAAATGTTGACATGTTTATGAAACTCATTTACCTTCCACTAGTTATGATATGTTATAAAATTATTATAAACATAAGAAAATATATCTATGTATTATTTATATATGTTTTATGGGTCAATTATGATATATCCCTCCAATTAATTGATTACTGATCAACATATCATGAGATATTAAGGGTGGTAATGGAGAATTTACCCAATTTAGTAAGGGAATCCTTCAATTATGATAAGATTTGGAGTGAACTTGGGTGAATGATATGAGGGCATAATGATTTGACCTATTATTATATGATAGTCTTGGATGTGAAGCCTTATTAGGGATATTATTCTCCTTTTTATGTTTTTTACAAAATATTTTATCTTTTTGTAAACTTTTTCCTTCATGGATAATATCTATTGGTACCTTAATTATTCAAATATATTGATAAACCATATTAGATACCATCATTCAAAATTATGATATTTGGATTGATTGGTATTATTTTCAAATGATGAGATCATTATCTCATAACCTTATGTTCATGCATTGTTTAGTGATCATTTATATCATCCTTGTTTCCCTTACTAAAAATATTTTTTATTGCTTTATTACGCTTACTTTCACGATTTATTACATAATTATTTTAAGTATCATATATCAAAGAGATGTTTTTTAGATAAAAAGGACATTGAGGGAGATGGTTTATATCTATTAGGATAATATTTCTTATGTATATATTTTAATTCAATACACTAAACCAATTAGTTTTTTTTTTCATGTATCATTATGATAACTGTTGAAAATTCATCAAATAAGATATAATAATTTTATATGAATTGTATGGGTCACTAGAAAATGGTACCTCCTTCTCGGTGTAGAAGATGTAATTATTGGGTTGTGAGTTTTTTAATCCATATCAATAAAATTAGGAGCTTTAGGGTGGTGGAAAGAAACATAGAGGGTAACTTTTCGTATAAGAAACTACTATAGTCCACGATATATTAACAGGACATCCTGATATGAAAAATATATATAAGGTAGTATTTGATTGTATCGATGCCAAAAAATGTTTCCACTATAAATATAAATGATAAAGGGGGATACATAATCATAATGGGTTCATCAGTATGGAACCCGGTTTTATAATATTTTACTAAATACATTCTTATGTGCTTCTACACACATGGGGTTCACACCATCTTACACATTCCACTATAAAAGTTCATTAACTTTATAGATAATGAGGAACATTATCTTGAAGCTTTTTAATTGATACCCACATATAAAATTTGATACACTAGTTGTAGAAATATATGTTTCTACAAATATATCATCGCGTTTCTTAGTGAAAGGAGAAATATATATTGTTGATTTTCCACCTCATTACATAGTTTTAAAAACACTCCATCTTCTATTGGAATAAGAAATGATTTGGATTCATTGGTGCATAAAAAATAAATTATCATTATTGTACTATTATAACCATGGATACATGATAAAATAAAATCTTATAAAGTAAATTTAGTTAATTTTGGGATAACCATTTTCTAAACCTAAATTTTTTCAAAAAATATTTCTATCAACATCATGGTGTATGATTTTCCTTTTTCGGGGTGTACTTTTAGAATTGGAGATGGTAAGAGGTAAAATTATCAAAAAGATATTATATAAGGGGGTGGGGTACAATATAATATATCTAAATCATGTTTTGTATAAAATTCATTATAATTAAATTGAATAATAAAATGTTCTTTTTTCCAATATTGGGATAAATATTTTAAATAACGTGAGAGAAAGATACATAGAATATTTTACATCACTATGTAAATTTAAATCATAACCCTTAATAAGAATTTTTAATATCATATTTATTATATGAGGAAGTGTTCCTGCATTATATTTTAAATATATAAATAATGAAACAGTAGTTTGAAAATTCATTAAATAAGAAAAAATTGATATTACATAGATTAAATTATTATTCGTAGGATTGGATGATTACACCAGAATATAAATAATTGTTTGAAGAAATGAATATTGATAATGATTTTTTAGGCAATCTGTGATATTGAACAGAATAAATGGTGTTCTCTACTCCTTAAAAATTTTAATTGTTTTATTATATATTATAAAGTTATATTATAAGTCCAAATTTATACTCTTATTATTATGGTCATCTGAAAAATGTATGGGTCATATATGAGTTTGTTGTTATCCTGTATGATTGATGATGAATGACATGCTTGATTTCAAACCAGAAGGCATAAATGTTATTTTATAGTTCATATTCATCTTAGAATAGTAATGGCATTAATGATGTTTACAGATACCCTCAAATAAAAAAGGGAATAGTTGAGCTGAATTCTATCATCACCACTATAAACTATGCCTTCAAAAGTGCTAGAAATTGTATTTATTAGAGCTAGAAAGACACTAAATACCTTATATAGATTAAATTTATGGTATTTTATCAATGGTAAAACATTTATGATAGTGGTATCCTTTAACAGTGATAATTTATTTTTCATAAATATGTTTTTTATCAATGTTTTTAAATGTAATGATAAAGAACCTGTTTATCAGTGCTTTTATTTAATGTCACTTAAGGACCCATTTATTAGCGCTTATAAATTAAATAATAAATGAAATTTTATCAACTCTTATTGAATAATTTTTTGTTTTTACATTTATTTGCGTGTTTAAAATATCCCATAAATGTGTAATTTATCAATGTTTTTAAATGTGATGATAAAGGGCCTTACTGCTATGTCCAAAAATTCCCACTATAAGACAAGTGCATTGTGCTATAACAGCTCATCACATCACCAAAAACAAGCTAGATATAATAAAAAGAAGTCAAAATATATAATTCAAATGAAATTAAATGTACAACATTAATTCCGGGAAAACACTATATTATAATAATTTCAAACACTAGTTTGTACAATTACATAAATAAAAATTATTACATACATTCCAAAACTATAATGTTACTTTGTCTTCTATTCCTAAACCTTTTACATGAAATTTTGGATGAAAACACCCATGTTCGAGATAAATAACAGAACCATTCAAGAGGAAAATTCTTATTTTAATAAGAATATAACAAAATAAATTAACATGAAGTTTTATTTTCTCTAAAATTGAGTTCAAATTAAAAGAAAAATACTCCCATTGATTCATACTAGTCATACCGTGCAACATATTGAGATGATTCTGATTCAAACACAACTAAGATGACGTGAAGATTTTTTTCATGACGAATCAAAATAACCTGAATGCGTTTTCATAGTTTGAAGTATGTTAGTTTCCTTTTTACTAAAAATTTACGTTAAACAAGAAACCCAATCTTTGCAATCATTTAGATTATATCATGTTTTTGTTTGATTTAAACCAATTCCTACACATCAAAAATAATTTATTGAATGATATCTTAAATTAGTAATAAAATCCCATCATGTTTTATCAAGTATCAATTGGTGATGCTTTTTGAACTAAAATGTATATTTTTGTCTCATAAGAGACACAATGAGTCATGTCAAGCACATCATGTAATGGATTTATGTATGAAGGATTACTACACATCACAGATGACTTATGGATATTTTAAATAATATAAAAACATTTTAATGTCTTTACATGCTTTCTAGTAGGTATGTTGTCCATTTTTCTAAAATTTATGTGAATTTTAAATAATAATATGCACATTTAGTCAAACCGGTCCCATCATGGGTCAAATTGAGATATATATAATTCCAACATGTCTCAAATGAATTATGGATAATTTTAAAAAAAGTTAAAAATAATTTGAATGTTATTTCCCTATTTTAACTTCGTCGGTTATCTTTTTTACTAAAATTGCAGTTAGAAATGGAAGTAGGCACTTTCACTCATTTCAGTAACATCATTTATCAATTTTATATGAGACCCATTCCTTTATGTAACAAATTACATTTGAATCATTTTCATATATTAATAGTAAAACCCAAGCGTGTTTCATCACCTTTTAGTGGGTAACATTTTTTTTGAACTAAAATGTTTATTTTAATCTGATAATAGATAGTTTGAGTCATACAAAGCACATCATATATCAGATTGGGGTTTGGTTGATCCCTACATTTCAAAAATGACTAATGGATCAGTTATGTAATGTATTAAGATCGTTTAAATTCGTTTTCATAGTTTTGGGAAGATCATTTGTATAATTTACAAAAATTGATGACATTTTTAAATAAAAAGGCGCGCTTGGATTCGTACCAGTCACACCATACATTTGATTGAGGTGTGGATAATTCATACACATCCCAAATGACAAATTGATAATCTTAATAATGTATCAATACAATAATAATCGATTTTATTAGTTTTTAGTATGTATCAAGTATTTTTTACTAAAATTCAACTTTGAAATTGAATCATGAACCATGAATCATAACAATCACATTGTGTATCAGTTTGAAATGATAACCATTAATACACATCACAAATAACATACAAATAAATATAGTAAATTATTAATCAAATATAATTATTTTTTCTAGATTTAGTGAGTGACACCCATTAAACTAAAATTTCTATTATAAACATACAAAAGAAATATTGGGGTATATCAGTGGAACATCGTGTATCTAACGGAGGCCCGGCTAATAAATACACATCAGAGATGACATCTTAATCATATTTACCAAGTACTTTTTATTTATGAGTGTGTTTTCATTGTTTTGAGTAGGCCAAATGTCCATTTTACTAAAAAAAATTAAATTTAAAAAAATAATAATTTTAATTCATAATGGACACACCATGCATTAGATTGAGGCACGACCGATTATGACATGTCTAAAATGTATTATGGATTGTCTCTTTAATGTATCAATACAAAAATAATATGGTTTTTAGGTTTTTTCTGGTCCAGTTTTCTTTTTTACTAAAATTGATAAAAAAATTAATAATGAGGAACTTAGTGTCTTAAAGGTCAAAAATTGCATTGGATTGAGGTGTAGATGATTCCAACACCTTTCTAATGACTTATGTATTTTTGTCCTAAAGTATCAAAACAATCTATATTCTTTTCTCGTTTTTTGTGTTTCTTTATTATTTTTTACAAAAACATAATTGTAAACATGAAACATAAAATTTGACCCATATGGATCATATCGTGTGCCAGGTTTATGTGAGACAAATTCCTATATTTAAAAAATTATTTTTGAATAAATCCCATTAATTATAAAACAAATAAAATCCCAATTGGTAATTTATGGAAATTATATTGTAATATTAACATTACATCATTCAAAAGGGTTTCCATCAATATTGTTTTTCCTCATAAAAGGATGGTAAAATCATCAAGCATAGAAGGATTTTTTCAGGAGATTTAAATCTTTTGATTTATAGTATGTTATTGTTGTATAGAAAAAATAATATAATGAGCATAAATATAGTATTTTAAAAACATGCATACCATCACATTGAACTCTCTCCATTTTATTAAAGCATTCAGGGATTTGGTTTCTTTTTATGAATTTGGATAACCTATTTATGGACCCCTATAATTGACAATATATTTTGTACATTAGAATCAACATAAAGTGTTTGTGATCTCCCAATGAAATGGTAATTCTCAATTGAAAAATCATATTACCCAACATTAGATTTATTTACCAATATTATAATCACCAAATTCTTGTTTTTTAAATCATTGTTATAAAATACATTAACATATTGTGATAAAATAATAAAAACCTCATCTTTTACTCCTTTAACACTAAAATTTTCTACTATGATGCACATTTCATCAACTTTCACCACGAAATTTGTATTTGAATTCTTGGATGTAGATATTTGAATCCATTCTTCCATAAGAATTACACCACCATTTTTGTATTTTATTTATTGAGTCCTTTTGTAAAGAATGTATAATAATTGACAACTAAACAAGTGTAAGATATAATATTTGCATTTAGACCCCTAGAAAGCCATTGAAGTTGGTCAGAATTTGAATTATTAATTTTACATAACCCCTTCTAATGTTTTTCTCCGAACAGACCTCTAAACATTAGATTATGTTTATTTTTTGTCCATCCATCATCCCATTATGGATTCAATTATCTATGAAATTATATTATGGATTCAATTTAAGGATAAACATATTCAATAATATGTAAAATTTAATGGTGTTCATACTCATACTCTATGAAGGTAATTGTAACATATGTATCCTACATCAATTTCAGAACATAGATAAATTGATCCAAATATACATCAATATCATTATCAAGTTTATTTTTTTCCATAGATAAGAAGATATATATTAATTTATTTGGTATTCATGAAAATCCTTGGTGGCTACTTATAATTTACCAACATGATGAACAATGTATTTTGAGTAATACTTTATATGTTAAATAGATTTATTCTATCTATAGATAATAAAAAATTAGAGTCTCTTTGATAATTTCCAAATCAAGAGACTTGTGATAAATTTTCTTCCACTAAGGAGAGTCAGCTAAATCATGTTGGTTCCCATATTAAATTCATGAATATGGATTCCATGTTTATTATCACGCGATTTCATGACATCAATGTATGCTTCTAAATCGTTTAGTTATACAAAAATACGATTATAATTTTAAATTAAATTATTCATTTTTTATTGACCTACACTATACATAAGGAATTATGTGTTTTATTCATGGTCCTTAAGAAAAAATATGAAATCAATTGTATAAATACAAATTTTTTTAGAGATCACTTCCATTTATCATATAATTTTTTACATTATATATTCCACATGGTAATTAATTTTCTTCTAGTATCATATAATTATAGATACCAATAGGTTCTTAAAAGTTGGTCTCACTCCATACACTTCAATATTTTATATTATATAAGGTCAAAATAGATAAAAATGTTGTGTATTTAATACAACTGATACACAATGGTTTCTGGAAAAAATTATTTAACTCCTCAAACAACATTGGAAAAGAAGAACTGCATATTCAATTTCCATTTTTCATTTCATACATTTGTTCTTAATCATCATTTAAACTTATCTCCATATCAAATTATCCATGAACCATAGTATCATGTCAACTGGTGTCCAAATTCTATATTCCCTAGGTATAGTCCCACATATATAGATCTTATATATTCAGTGAAAATTAAAATGTTCTTCCAACTCATCCAGAATAATTTCTCTACAATACCAATAACCTAATCATGGAAAAAATATTATATAAATGTTCTATTAGTCCCCTATTGAAAATTTGATTTACACATTAGCTATATCTTAATAGATGTTGTCAAATGATTAGCATGCATCTAGTTTTGATTCATATTCATCCTCTTGAGTTTATAAAATATGTATTTTATAAAGAAAATAAATAAATAAACATAATATTTTTTGAAATATTTGAAATTTATAGACAATAATAATATGGGAAACTCAAGATTAGCATGTTTGAATGAATTTTTGTATGTGGAAGAAAATCACATAATATATCTTATTTTATTAATGATTAAATAAAATATATGCTCAAGGTGTTTGGAAAAAATAAATTCTGAGAAACTCACAAATAAATACATTTACCCAACAAGTAGGAAGAGATCCAACAACACAAAACATCTTGTTAGGTGCTTATTGGGAATCCATGGAACCAAAAAAATAAGCAACTCGGTTTCCTCCATGCAAAGTGTGAAGAATCTCAGTAACATTATATAGAGGGACATACATTGAAAAATGAGGTAATTGATGCACTATGGTGTGGATGTAGTACCCATAATATAATTATAGTAAATTTTGATGTTTATTTCCATGAACGAAATGGTAAAATGATGACGCTGAATGAGTTTGAAGCTATTGTTAATCGCCATAGTTTCTTAATGAAGGGATTTTCCAAAACAACAGAATGAATACTCCCTTGAATCCATGATCCATAAATGTTATGTTTGAGCCATGTTGTAAGAGGACACCATGTAAACCAATGACCCCTTGGTTGAGAGATAGGAAATACACTATTATGACCATTTTTTGAAGCACTATGGGGAGGAGGAATTAGTAAGGAATATAGGTAATGGAATTTTTTGAATGGAACTAATATACAATGAATTAGTTTTTTCCTACGAATTCATTCAATAGGGAATTTTATTGACATATCATCCTCATCAACGCATCTCCAGAATATCTATCAATGCATTTTGTTTTCTTACACATCATTCATCTCTTTTGGATATAAACCCATGTTGTTTAAAATACTCAAGGAAGTGGTCATATAGGGGATCACCAATTCAAAGAGTAGAAATAAATTTGAATAATAACCATTTTTGGATCACGTCATGTCTTTCTTAAATATGCTAAAAAATGATAAAAATAATATAAAAAATTATTTAGTAATAAGAAACCAAAATATGATAACCAAGAATAATAAAATGTTATTAAATCAACAATAATATATAAAATTACAGGGTAAAACATTTTAATAACTAAAGAGTAATATCATATATATGGATATTAATTGTGCATTTCTAGGGGTGGAACCATTACATGTAAACCTAAAATGATAAATAACTAGAAATAATTTTTCATACGTAGAATTTGATAACTTCCATTATATTTTTTGGATAAAGTGATTTAGAAACCATAAGACTTATTTCATTTAAAATAAATGGTATATCAAATATTAGAAATCACCTCATGACTCATGGGATATCAAATCACTACACCAACCCAACCTAAGGATTCTAGAGAGGTTGTCACATTAGATATACCCATTTGAATAATTCTAAATAGGCAATCTAATACACATTTACCCATTCTAGAGATTACAGGGAGGTCCAAAATGATGTTGGCATAGAAGACTAATACACATCAACTTGATATATCAAAAACAAGGGATAAAATAACAACAACCATAGAAATTTTTATTCTATATCAATTTAAACACAAATATAAGTCATAGAATATATAATAAACATAATATAAAATAAAAATAAAATTTAAATACTATATTTAGTGAATAAAAATATTATCATTTCTAAATTTAAAAATCCAGAACCATAATGTGTGAATAAATAATTTTACTAAAACCCTTATAATATAAGATCTCAAGACACATACAGATATATATAAATATATAAATATATATATATATGATTCTATCGATATATATATAGTAAATATAAATTGATAAATATATATATAACCCTTATAGTAGATTATAACAACATTTTAAAATAAATACAACCCCATTATAATGTTCAAAATGGAGATCCATTGAAAATAAATAAATATTTTTTCACCAATACTATGATTCCTATTAAAATAAAAAATACTCAATTCAAAGAAAAATAATTCTGGAATATAAACCCTTACACCAGAATATTAAAAAATAATTTAAATAAATATAATCCATTACATTAATCGCATAAAATCAGCTTCTGTTGTAGATGTGCACCATCACTAGACTGATAATTTTTTTTCTAAATCAATTTTCTCTTTATTTTAATATTTTTATATCAAAAACCTCCACTGTTTATATATTGAAATAAATATTTATTTAATTTGATTATCTACAGACTAAATGATATTCTATATGATTTTAAAAATCCAACAAAACTAAGCATGTGGAGAAATATGGTGTATAGATGTCGACAAAGAAGAAAACTAATTCAACAGAACAATTTATAAATGAAAAAAATGATATCCAAATTGATAGTCATGAAAACAATGGATGATAAATAATTTTTCTCCATATTATAAAAGGAAAATGTATACAATGAATAGACCAAAAATAACTCATGAAATTTTAAAAGAATAATTCAATGTTGAAATAATAATGACAGAATGAAAATAGGAACCTTCAAAGAAAAACACAGGCCCACCACACTAGGTTGATGAAATTCCAAGGCCCTCAGATTCGGATCTCAATGATTTCTTCCAAAACCTAAACTACTAACGAACACTGCATACAAGACTATTTTTTAGAAACATGATGTATTCAAGTGGTTTTCTGTGATTTTATCTTCGATACACCGAGGAGGAGTGCTCATTGTTTATGGATTCTATACATATCATCTGATATTGTGATGGGATCCCACTTAGTTATGTTTTTTTTAAATTGATCTTGCCACTTTTATCAGTGCTTCCAAAAATGTGCTGATAAATAGTCCATTTTTACGACATTAAATAGTAAGGTGCTTTAAAATGAATATTTCTCAATGCATTTTTAGCACCGATAATGGTAGGTCTGCATCGGTGTTGAAAAACAATGATAAATATTGACTATTTTTAGCACTTTTTTAGCATTGATATTGATTTATTTTATCAATGCTTATTACTTAAGCACTCATAAAAGTTTTTTACCTATAATTAGTATTTAAAAATTTATATATATATATATGATTAACAATATATGAATATAAATATTGTAAATATATTCTTTATTTAAATTTATTTATTATATCTTTATAATTTAATTAAATATAAAAATATTTATTTAAGTTTATATATATATTTAAAGAAAATAATATTTATATATATTTAATAAATATATATGAATATAAATATTTTAAATATAGTAATTATTTATGTATATTTATTATTAATTTGATAATTATTTAATACTATGAATAATTATTTATAATAATATAAGTACTTTTAAAGAGAATATTTATTTAATTATAATAATAAATATATATTTGTATAAAATAGTAAATATACATTTATAAATATATTTATTTATAATTTTTTATTATATTTTTAATGTTATTAATGGATGTCTAATTTCAACTGCTTGAATGTAAAAAATTAGTGAAATTGAATAAATTACAAATATAAACAATTAAAAAATATTCAAAAATGGATATATCCCAAGTTTAAGAATTTTATATGAAAACACATTAATTGTGTATATATGTAATCAATATAACATGCATTTGGTCTATGTTAAATTGAAAAATCAAATGACATTCAATTATATGATCAATGCTTTGTGTAATTAGTCAGTATTTTTAATTCATATTAATTTATAATTATAAAACATTATTGACCAAATATATAACTATTTAATGTAAATTATTGAAATATTTTTTTCTATATAAATCATATATATAAAATAATATATATCTATATATTGAATATATACTATTTTTTAACATTATAAATAATTATCTAATTAATTAAATGTTTAATATATATCATGATTTACTTATTTTTAGTATTATTTTCATCTTTTCTATATCTATCTGTTTAATACATACAATTTTTCAAAATGTATAATTAATATATATATTATAATCAATTTATTCATTTTTATCAATAATGATTTAATAATTAATATATTTTTTTAATTTTTTTAATTTTTTTTATTATTTATTTATTTTCATATATAATTTCATTTATTCGGACTATTATCATCACTAAAAAATTGACTATATGGTATACTTTCAAGAAATTTTAAAAAATAGCGTGAAAAATGGTATCCATTATCGGTGCAAAAAATAAAACTCAGATAATGGGTACCCTTTATCATTGCTAAAAAATCTCAAATAGAGGGTTAAATTTATTAAATATTTCATTAGTGCTGATAAAGATTCCATATATCAGTGATTTTTTCTAGCATTGATAATTACAAACACTATCAAAGGCATGTTTTTTAATAGTGATTGGAAAGAATATAAGGTTATTTTTTACTCATTCATAATATAAGAAAAGGGATTTTCATGCTTGAGTTTATAATTATTAAATAATAATAATGTGTAATTTATAGTTTTATTATTTGTAAAAAGGTTTTATGGCATAAGATTTATAATTCAATAATAAAGGTATATTAATGATTATACTATATTTTGTTTCTACGAAAGTGTAAAGTTCTATTTTGATTTTTTCTTCATTATGGAATACATAAAAGGTGAACTACAACACCATGAAATTTAGGAATATAAAAGGTCTATGATTGAATTATTATTAGTATAATCTCATGAAAATGGAGTAATGGGGTTTATTATTTTCTTAGAAAATCAAAGGGATGTGTTGGTTTCTAAAGTAATCCAAATAAATTAAATGGTTTTTGATGGAGATGTTAGGATCAATTAATTTGGTATTTAACCCCAAGAGGAATTCAAAAAAAGTATATAGAAAATAATGACCCCAACCCTTTTAGACTAAGATATTATAAGCATTTTATAGGAAACACCACTAATCAATAGAAACTTGATCTGTATTATTTTTCTCTATATTAAATCTCAACATATAGTAAATATACTTTTACTATTGGAAATAAACAAAATAATTATCATGGGTTTTATAGTTTGAATATATATATTAGTGGGTGAGACATTTTATTGTGTAATATTCAAATAAGGATACACCTTTATGTTTATGGTCATGTCTTGAAAAATGATCAATTACATTCATAGAAATAAGTAATAGGTTATTTCAATAATATTTAAGGTATTTAATTAAAAAAATATAGCCTTTTTGTTTATGTTCATGTGATTTTAATCACATACATTAATTATTTTTGTCAAAACCTTGAAATAGAATACATTAGTTTAATAGGAGTTATAAATTGTAAAAATGTTGTTTTATATGATACGGTAGACAGTTAAATATTTTTAAAGATGGATATAGTTTGGAGTGATGTGCTACCCACATTAATTTAGAACTAAATAAGGAATCTGATAAATTAATATTGTGACCATGTGGAGATTACAAAAATAATGGTGAAACGTTATTTCTTTACTGTATAAAAATACATGTAATTTGGAGGAGTTCCAGAAATAAATATAAGAATGGGTTTTCGGTGTTTGTTATATCATTTGGTATTTTTCATTTAGATATAATTTAAATTTTGACTAGTATGTTTTTATGTTTTTTTATAAAATAACATAGGTTTTTTTTGTTTTATTATTGGGATTTTAAAAAAAATTATACGAGTGAATCTATGTAAGAATATCAATACAGAAACATGTTATAGCCTAGCACTGGTATGTGTCAACATTAACCTACTAAAATAATATAACAACTTAATAAAATAAAATTACAAATATGAAATAATTTCACATTGTATACTTAAATTCATCAATTATCATTTGATAATTAAATTACGATAATAATTTAATTGACTAGAATTAACTGATTTTTCACAAGTTCGTTCCATATTATTTGAAAAACATGAAAGAAGAGATAAAATTTAATTAACATGATCCTTATATTTTATTTATTACGAATAGTGTGATAGATCCAATGCTTTCTCATCATTCAACTATATAGTCAAAAAACATTACATGTATTAATAATTATTATTATTTATTATATTCATATGAATGTGTAGGGTATTTGTTTAATTACAACAATCTGTTTCCACTCCAAGAAGGATTGATTCCTAGGTGAGCTATTCAATTACCCGGATCTAATGTAACTTAATAAATCTCTTCTGAATGTTTATATATATATATATATATATTTATTACGAAATTTAATTTCTTGGTCTTTGATAAAATATATAATAGTTTTACATTTTCATATAAAAAAATATTTTAATGTTATAATATGTAGTTAAATTCATAATAATTCTAAATAACATATAATGATCTTAAAAATTAATGTAAATTTAAAATTTTGGTATCTGTATTTTTTTGGAATTCCAATGAAAATTTCTCACTAAAAATATATAATTATTAAAAAAATAATACAATTGTAACTTTTTAGAATTTTTTGAATTGTGACATTTTGTGATATTTTCAACAATCAATGATTTTTCCTTATATTGGTTGGAAAATTTACTATATTTATGACAAAAATTATGTTAAAACATATTACCAAACATGGAAAACTAACAAAAAATTAATGTTCCAATTACGACACCAAATCATTTTAGTTAATGTTTTAAATTTTAGTAAATGAGAAATAATTTTCATTACAACACTATAATAGTTATACATTTTTTTAAATGAGTATAAATATAAAAAAATTCAATATTAAGAGTTGATTGCGAAGGTAATGAAACCTAATGGAAAAAATTATATTATGAAAATAGGTAAATGATATATATTTCTTTATGAATTCTGATTTTATAAAAGGATATACACTTATAAGTGTTATGATTAATAATTATTGAAATAATAGTTTTTTTTATTTACAATTCAAATGGTTTCTGTTATATTTTATATTTATCCCTACCAAGTTTAAAAATGTAAATATTCAGATTTATTTGGTTAATAATATTATTTTTATTATGTTTGAATATATTGTCAGTTTATTTTACATAATTTATTAATATAACATGTTTATTTTTCTATATTTTTTGTCGAAACAACCATTATATGAGTTATTCGTCAAAAAATGTACATTATAGAGGCTTGTTAATGGGATGTGGTGATGTATAATAGTATGACCCTACAATTACATTTCAAATCAATAAAATTAATAAAATCCATTTGCCTTTTTTACTATGATTATATGAGTCCTGAAAAACAACATCAATAAGACATTGATCGTGAAATTATAGGAAAAAGAATTTAGCCTTATTTTTTTGATTTTTTATATGGATTAACAATATTATCTACCATCCAGAAAAAATAAATATTAAAATAAAATATAATAAATCATTATAGAGGATTGTGAAAAAATAGATGTGATGTCATAATCAATTTGGGTGCTTTGTCTAGAAATTAAAGTGATATATTAGGGAAAATTTATTATATTGAATTTTTTTTCAAAGAGAAATATAGAGTATATTCATTATTGTGTCAATACTATTTCATTTTTATAAGAGTCATTAATATCCCATTTTTTAATTAGATATTCATTATAGGATAATACTATATAAATTTTTTTCATAAAGGATACTGATGAAATTTCCTTCTTTATTTATTTAACCTTTTTAAAGATTTATTGAGAATAGACTATGGTTAATTTTTATATAATTATTTATTGGGTTATTTGATTTTTCTTTTAAATAATCGATCATTTTGGTAACAAGTAACATAAATTTTATATGATAATTCATTTAGGTTATCACTATTATTTAGTAGAGAATAAATCAACTTCCTTTTTCTCTTTAAAAACATATAATTATGAATTTATTAATTTAATATACTGATTATTCTAATTCCTATATAATTAAAAAAATGGGTGGAATTCATAAACAAATTGTTTCTCTTCTATACATATTTCATAAAATTTTAAAAAATTTATTTCTCTTTTTCAATGAAAATAATAATAATTTTTAAAAATTAAATAGAAAATTCACATATATATTTTAAACTGAAGTCTATTAATTATGGTTCAACCAAAAAAATAAAAAAAATCAATAATATATTATATTTTAGGTGTAACATAAACTTAATAAATTGGTATAAGATTGTTGCGGTTTAACTGGTATAACATTGTTGTTTCCAAAAGTGTGATAGAGTGTTAGAGAAGAACCTTTTTATACCAAAAATTATTATAATTCACAAGATAGGTAATGATATTTCTCATAAGAATTGAAATTATAAAGGGAATAATAAAATTGTTGTGGAATATTAGTCACATTATCTATGGAATATCAAATTAATCCCTATTTGATTGAGTGTATATGATTTTTAATGAAAATATAGTTAGGAGATGCTTAGTAAGTTAAAACATCCCTTCATGTTGGTTGTTATGTGAATGAATGAATTTTAGGAAATATATAGAAGTAGACCATTATCATTGATAAATTGTGTACGGTTTATTATTATCAATTATACTAAAAAAATTATGTTTTGAAATTATATGTCCCCATTGCATTATCCATTTATGCATGAACAAAATTTATACTCATGTAAAAAATTATTCGAGGGAATACTAAATAGTATGTGTCATTTATGTTCTGTAGTCCATAGATCAATACATTTTCAAATACCTTTGAAATAAATTTTAATATACATGATGGGGACTATAGAAACAGTTTCTTATTGGGTACCCACCCAAGGATTTAAATTATAATTGTATCCTCTTTTATATATCATTATTTTCAAATATGTATAGTTTATTTGTAAATGGATTCACATTGAAACAATTCATGTGTATTACCTAACATCTTCATATGATTTCACGCATCATTTATATACATTATTTCATCATTTTGTGCATTAATATAAAATAATACAACCCCTGATGATCCTAATGCCTATTTTTTTGATTATGTATATAACATAAAAAATAAAATAAACATACTTTTACATGTATATAAACTCTGTAACATACACATAAATATATGATGTTATTCTAAAACATCTAGGATTAACTATGGCTGAACATAATAAAAAAGATAAATAAATTCCAGCAATGAAAGAATAAAATCATAAATTTGGGAATGTAATACATGTTAGAAAATGTTAGTATCAGGGTAACCTAAGATGGGTGATAATTATAAACTTGTAACAAATTATATATGGAAGTAACATAATTGAAACCGGAGAATGTGGATACCACATAAGATAAGAAATCATAAAAATAAGTAAAGGATAACTTCTAAGAAATCATAATATATTGTTGTTAGGAAAACCACCCATGAACTATTAAAGGATTATCATTAGATTAAATTTTTTTGAAATTCATTGGGTTACTATATTACTCTAGGCCCACCCATCACATTCATATCATGAACATGATTAAGTGTTATGGATAGATCATAAAACCTATGAATATATTTCATCACTTTAAATCCCATAATTAGGGATTGTTTGTTATTACACTGAACTACATAATAAATGAAAGATATGTATGACTTGGTTAATATCAATGAGTATAAATATGAATTGGTATTTAATACAAACATTTTGTAAATGAAATATTTTTTGATCATATTATCAATATAATGGGATAACATAAATATTCATGAAAGGTGTTAATATAATTCTACCCAACTTAGGTACATATTTTTTAGATCGTAATATATTAATATTCGGGGATGGTCTCGTAATTGGAGACACAGCGCGAGGGTTTCTCTTATGTCGTCGCCTCCTGATTTCTCCCCAGTCGAGTTACAATATCCCATACCTGGTTTATTATTTGCGGCAGCAGCTTCCTTGGCTCGGTCGTCGTGATGATGCGCTTGATTCTGTCATCTTTGACTCGAACCCTCTCTCTGGTTTGTGTTCCACGGTGGTGCAGTCATCTTGCGATCGAGTCCCTGATTCTACGGGTTAACGGAGTCTTTCCGTTCTCAGATGTAGGCACTTGGTGGTTGGGCGTGGCCTCCGTGGGTCATCTGGTTGGTGGAGATGGGATTTAGAACATGATCTGGTTTTTTTCTGGGTTCTTTTCAGGGTTTTTAATAACATTTTTTCTCATTACTTTCGTCTTGCTTCTGGTTTCAACTTCGATGACTTTGTGATGCATTTTCTGGATGGATATAGTGGTTTTGAACTAGATTTGATGTTCTTGTGGAGGCAGGACGAGCTCTCTTGTTTTCCATTTCATGATGCGGCTTTGCGTATGTTTTCTTGTTGTTTTTTGGTGCTGTGGGTTTGGATGTAGGGCTGGTTTCTATGTTTTGTGGATGCTTGTTTGAGGACCTTTGATTTGGTTTTGGTGGTTGTTTTGGCCTTCTCGGTTGTCATATGCGGTTTTGATCCTGGAATGGCTATTATGTTTACGGACACTGATAGTGATGGGGGTGATGGACACCGGTGGAACTCTCCGACGGTCTGGTTGTTGCATGTGATGTGTCTGTCGTGGCAACCCATGGATTGAGGCGGCGTAGGTCAGACGTGATGGGTCCAATGCTCGAGGTGTGATACGGGGTTCGCGGTTTGATGCATAGATGTCGGTGTGTTTGAATTTTGAAGGTGTTTTTGAATTTGAAAGTGTAATGAGGTTGTTTCATGTGAATTGTTTGGGTTCCAGGAACCCTTATACCGGCCTCTAGAAAATGAGTAAAATGGTTGGTATATAAAATATAGTAATATTCATTAAATAACATAATGATCTACACAAAAAGAAAATTAGTTCAATAATAATTAGAAACATGTTTAAAAAATAACATGTTCATAATTTACCTATATAATATTCATCTGAGTTCTATATAACTTGCACCCCACATTGATATATCATACATATTACCTATCCTCATAACCTGAGGATTGGACACGAATTAAATAATGATCACATGTTCTTATTAAGGGTAAACGAGGGAGATACAAATGATTATATAAGTAGAGAATGGGACTGAGGGTATGATAACTATGTAAAAACATTTAAATAATATACCATTAATCTGATAGATCACAACCTTGTTTCATCCAATTAAACATATAATTCAACATGACATAAATCATAATTGAAACAAAGAACATGACATAAAAGATCATCTAATTGGAATATGAAATCGATTTTATCATTCATAAATGAAATGAAAATAATTCACATACTAGGGATGGAACAATTATAATTCTATTATAGTGGTATGGGTTCTGTCCCCTAAACATTATAGTAGTCATGGTTTTGTCCTAATACTTTTTTTAACAAAATATTAAGTAATAGTACATTGTTCACTTCCCATTTTAGTAATGTTTATATATTAAGATATCAATATTTAACTAGTTAATTTGATTTCTATATAGGTCCCTAGAATCATATAATCAATAAAATTATTCTCTAAATGATTATAATACATCCATCATATCCAAGCCTTAATATGAAATGGATTTCATAAGCATTTCATCTTAAGCCATGTCACTGAAATGGTTTCAAGAAATATTTCAGAATTTCATCATGTTATATCATGTGGAATATTAATGGGTTTCATAAAAATAATTATAGAATAAAAATAAATAATATTGATAAGTAATAACTATGGATTTATTTAATCATATCCAAAATAATTCAAACATAAAATTATAGGATGTTATCATAGATAGAAAATTATTTTGAAAGATAACTAGCATCATTTCTAAATAAAACATCCTTTTAACTTTTATATGACATACATAAAATCTATAAATTATCTAATATTATGTAAAATAATTTAATTTAAAATAAAATTGTAAAATTGTAATGGAAGACTTAAATCAGATAGTATTCATGGTGGTGGGAAATACAATTCATAACACACTAGTTAAAACATACATTCAGTTCCTATTTCAGGTAAAAAGAAAAAAATGGATCATTTAGACAACAACAAGGTAATTCCATTAACATTTTCCATAAAAGTATTAAATATTTTAAAAAATGACTGAAAAAATTTATATAATCGTAAATTTAGTATTTAATTTTAGTATAATACATGGATATGGAAGACAAACGTTTTTTGATTAAAGAGAAAAATAAATTTGTTATTCCATAAAATAGTATATTGGTATATATTTTTAAATAAATAATTTAAATTGAAAATAAATCATTTATTCTCCATAAATAAATATATTATAAGAATATTAGTTACTTTATTTTAAGATATATTATAATATCTTATAATGAAAAACACAGTCCTGAATAATACTGATAAATAAATTAAATTGTAATGTTAAACCCCTACCACAATGGTAAAATTTGAATAATTATCCTAATGAAAGAAAAAAATATATGGAAATTAAAATCCTAAAATATCTATAATATTAATAATAAAATTCATTCCTAGTCATTATATACCCCGCACAAATAAAAGAAGTGGTGTATAATGCAAGTGTCTCATAGAAATAAAAGTTATTGAAAATACCATAACAATGGAAGTCATTAAAATAATTATCAATAATGATTTACATATAATGAAAAATTAAATATAATATATTGAATTTGATTCGTGATATAACATTTTAATGGTGTATTGTGAACAACACATAAATGTTTTAGTGGTGAAGATGGACATTTCTTTCTAAAATAAAAATGTTTCTTAGAATATCTTACATAAAGAATTAACATTCATTAAACATGTTCAATCCAAATGAAAAATAAATACTAAAGTTTTATATATATATTATATTTATATACTCTTAAAATTCAAAAAATATATATTATTAACCTATGTACATTAATTACATCTTTATTAATAGTTTCCATATTAATAACCTGACTCATGTAATAACTAATTAATTTTTCAGGTATGTATTGGGTTGTATTTTCAATACTTTTACATTGATCGTGTTTCAATCATATGAATAATTAATAAAATTATATAAATAAATAATATATTTATTATATAATTATTTATATAAATACATAAAAGTTTTAGATATAAATTGAATTACATCATTCATTAAGATAGTTGGACAAACATACACGTCAACTATATTTCAATTTTTTGATGGATAGAAAAATGAAATTTAAATATAAGTTCTCCATTAAATCCCTATTATTTTATCATAGATAATTTTTATTTTTATTTTATCTATAAATATTACCATCCATGTCCAATTAAAATGAAAAATTTATCACAACTCTTTGAAGAGGCGGTAGTCCACTCATACACACTAGCAATGTTTCCATTTTCAAAAAGACTAAATTGTAAAAATTTAAGAGTTATATTATAATTATATAAGAATTAATATATTAGTAATAGAATATATATATAAATTAAATCCATCGTTATCTATTTATATTTTAGGTGGTGATAGAAAACTAATTATGTCGGTTTGTGAGGGGATATTCTTCCACACACATAATCGATGGTTTTCTTTCCCACGTGATGGAAGCATATATATATATATATATATTGGAAATTACATTAACATAATGACATAAAATGATATTTTATATATGGAATTTATTATATAATCATATTTGATGATTATTTTATTTTGATTTATGAAACAATTAAATAAAAATGGTCAGTAAGGAATAATACATCTTCATCAGAAACCCTGCATAGATTAATATCAAAATAATTCATTAGAGTATTTACCAATAAAACTAATGAAATAATAATTCGTATATATAAATAAAAAATATATTATTACATGTAATGGAATTAAGAAAATTACTTGGGAGTGTAAAGTGGAGAGAAAAGTGGTTTCCCATTTATAAGTTATGAGAGTACACAAATAGGAATTTTTAAAATTAATGGCATACCCATGTTTAAGATAATAAAAAGGGAAATAATATTTATAATTAAAAAATAATATAAATATTTCCATCACATTAGCATTTAAAAAATTTTAGGTCATCTTTATTGTTATCATTTTGTTTTTAACCCTCAATAAATCCATTTTTACCATAAGAACCTTAATTAATATTTATTTGTTTTTACTATTTATGAGGACAAAAAATTATGATATATATTTAAATTAAATTATATAATATGTAATGATATAGAATCAATTTTAATAAATAAAATTCCTAGAACTGGTAGAATTTAATTTAAAATAAAAAATATAGATGCAATAAAAGGTGGTTTTCCAATTGAAACATTTTGATAAGTAAAAAATTATTCAACATAAAAATAAAATAATAAAATGAGTACAATAGAATAAATTGAATTAGATAAACTATAATTTAATGAGCATTAACTTTAATCAATTATTAATAAAATTTAACTTTTAAATTTTTAAATTTAAATGTTGTATTTAGTAAAAATCAATATTTTCCATTATTCATTGAAATATTAATAATTTTATAAAATTTTCTAAAAATAAATCTATGATAATTATAAGAAAACTAGTTAAAATTATAGAAGTTTATTTTTCAAATAAATTTCCAAAATGATAATGAAAATTAAATTATTTTGTTCATGTGATTAAAAGAAAATAATTTTTTTTAAACATTTCATTTCAAAGCAGAAAAAGATATTACCAAGAAATATTTAAAAATATATCAACATGTTTTCTTTATATGAAACAATAATACATATTTTTATAAATATATTAATTCATATCCCTTTCAATAAAATTAATGTCTTGGTTATAAATATTTTTTTTATATAAAAATATATTTAATAATATATCATTTTTCGTTAACTCGCTATTTTATGTATCATGTTATCTATTAAAGGAATAAAATTTATTTAAAAAATATATTTCATAAAATCATGATTTGTTACATTATAAACTCGTACAAATTAAACCAAATATCACATCACTATAATATAATAATATGATGATTTTCAACCTCTTCATATCCTCAGGTACCAATGTAGCATCCTTAAGTAGCAAGCTTCTCCATAAAACCATGGCCAGGTGAGTTGTCTTGTTTTCCATGAATAGTAACACTATATTTTGAATAATAGTTTGTAATAATAAGATAGATCATGATCAAAAGGTATGAATTATGAATATAGTATATGTGAAGTATCTAGTATGTACATAATCAAGAAATATACATAGAACGCGTCATGGAAAAAGGTGAGGTTCGGAAGAAGAGACAAGTGATAAGAAACCATCCCCACTTGATCAAGAATCCTGAAATTAATATTATAGATAGAAATAAAAATTCATTTTATCCTAACATTCAAAAAGTTATTCCACATATTAATTTATAGGAAAACCTTCCAATGAAATTATAACTCTAGATCCTATCGATGAATTTTAGAATAACTTTTCTATAAACCTTGAGATACCATGAAATGATATTGAATGACTCTAAATTTCTTTACCGATTCCTTTTAAATATCTGGTTCCAATATCATTATTTCTCCTTCTTCATCAAATCATGTTGATGTAATACTTTTATTTCCATTGATTTAATTATATGTGTCCGTCTAAATGATTGAATAAAATAAATTTTTACCTGAAAACTCAATTTGAGGAATGTGTTGATCCAAAAAACACAATAAATTAATATAACATGATCATTAAATATCCTAAATCATTTGAATTATTTTTATTACATATCCAATTATCTTATAGTGATATGATGCAATGAAATATAAATCCTTTTCCAAATTATGTTGAATACGTCACCAAAACAATGATTTAAATTATGGATACTGATATGATAAAATAATGTGGGGTACTCTATAAAAACATATAACATACATATTGTATACCATTTTTAAATTAACCAATTATAAATATTATCTAATATGAATTATGTTTTATAAAATTATAATGTGATTGAATACAACCCATATAGCATTGCGACCATTAGATATTTAATGTAGTCTGACAACAAAATACATAGTCATATTTTACCATTTCCAATATGGTATGGGTAACGGTTGTGACATCCCATTATATGTTTTTATCTAAACCCTACATGCTGGCTTACAAATAATATGGATAAAAATATTTCAACAAATCCCATCATTCCATACCACTAAAAAATTTCATTCAAAATAATATATAACATTTCACATCATGGATTAATAGAGTGTAAAAACCTTTGAGTTTCCTCTAATATTTTCTTTTTTCCAAACTGACATAGATGGAACACATACACATTACATGAACCATATTAATCTATAATAATCATGAATAAATTTAAAATAATTTTAGACCATATTCTATAGCTTCACTTAATACTTCTATGCATTTAATATTATTATGGATATATGGTTTAGAATATATTTGAATATGTTAAGATTTTTCTCTTCTGTTAATATTTACATATCAATACTTTTAAACTATATTAATATTTGATCTTATTTTATACTCACCAATAGTATGGTATCATGCTTATTTCTTATTAATTTATCATCCACCTTGATTTATTTCCCTGGGTTAGAATTTATTATAAATTCATAATCATTAATATGCTAAAAGCACCTTGTCTATGACGTATAAAAGTCATTCTATGGGATTATACAAACTAAAATCATATTAAAATTACATATATATCACTCAATTTTTCATAAATTAAATTATACTATATATTTAATGAAATATTTTCAAAAACTGACTATATATCAGGGTTAGGATAATTTTTCTCAGGATTCTTCATTTGTCATGAGGCACAAGCTATCAGTCGTTCATTCTCCCTAATGGAACATCAATTTCTCTTCATATATGTTTTATTATAGATAAAAATTGATTTTCCACAATTGGGTAATTTATGGACAAGTGGGTTGACTAATATTTTATTCTGTTCCATGAAATTTACCTCACATTCATCCATCTAGAGTAACTATTATACATTTAGAGATAACATGTGTAGGAAACTAGATAGTCATGAGAAGTCATAAAACCTAGTCAATGATATCTATCTAAACATGGAAGACATTGAATATTAGTTATAGTGGTTGGTCTTGGACAACATTAAATACCTATATTCTTTGATGGAGACACTGATGTCCCCTTAAATAAGATTATATAACCCACAAATTATACATTTTGTAGCCAAAATTCTCCATGTGTAATTTTTTTCACATAGTTCTACCTTCTCTAAGATATCTATTATAGTATCCAAGTCATATGCATACTATTACCTGATCAGTTAATAGATAATAATATAATTTATAAATGTGACTAAAAACTGAACAAGGAAATATCTAATGAAAGTATTAATTAAATCTATTGAGATAACCGGGGGATTTCTAAGAAAAAATTGAATCACTATTTATTTATAGTGTCTATAACAAGCTAAGAATACTATCTTGGGTATTTATCATTAGTAAACTCCAATTAATGATATATTAAATTATGTTAAATCATGGAAATCTATTGGGCTCTTCCAATTTTATCGAAAAAATCATTAATATGGGTTAATATATTGTTCTTCTTGATTGTAATCTTATTTTTCTCCTCACAATTAATGAATATTCACATCATTCCATATGTATTATTAAAAAAAATTATTGGTTCACCCATGTTGATACACATGGGTCAATAAATAATATTTTTTTAATCTTTTATAGTGTATTATCCAATTCTTGCATCCCAATCAAGGCCATTCACTTCAAATCATTGAAATAGTCGAGTAACAACGTGTTATTTCTATTGAGAACACTAATAAATGATTTATTGGATGACTGTGAATCTATTTTTAAAATTAATAAACTCTTGAATAATATATATATATAATAGAAATTAGATTTATCCCCACACTATTAGGAAAAAAAACCATTTTAATTAGAATCAATACCCATAAAATGGATGATATTTCCGCCAGAAGTACATATTTATCATCACACTAACATATGATCAGATGTTTTTTGTGATATCAATCCCAATATTTCAGAATTATTAATTTAGGTAGTATTTTAATGGAGAAATAAAATCCATTAATAGGATAACATTAAATTAATCTTGTGGATGAATTAATAAATGTTTATGTATCACATTCCCACAGACATAAACTAGAGAACAACTATATACCTATTTGTGGTCATCATTCTATTATGGGTTTTCCATGATAATTTTACATTTAATAATTGGTATTAAATATTGATTTCCATGTACACGTATTCAATTATGGGTGAGTATTAGGAATTATTTCTAATAATATATTAATATTTATAGATAGGATAGTATGTGTACTATTCATCACATCTTTATTGTACCCAACACGAGAAATGGTGAATTCATAAGATCTCATTTTCCTCTCAGCTTAAGAGGTTTTGGACATTGATAATCATCATTAACCATTAAATTTGGGAAATATTTATTATTTTTCCCATATACATTAAATTGAAATAGTTTAGCGTGTGTGGTGAATTATACCTACTCATGCTATTTGCTAAATATTCCCATCACATCAGTAATTAATCTCCTTATGATCAATATTTAAAAACATTAAATATTTAATTATTCCCATTATGTAATTTTCACTATATTTTCTTCCAATCCAAGATATTGATAGAAATATCATCATCTCCTCTCCACTGGTTTTAGAGTTTCTATTGAATTTCACAATTATTTTCAAATAAAAACATCGAGATTGGTTTGTATTTCGATTTATAGTTCCACCTTGATATCTCATTGAATTATTTCTAAATAGCTATTAAATATAATTGTGGATGATTCTCGTATGGTAATTTTGTTTATTTCACTAGAGAAATGATCAACCGTACATTTTGGTTTGTTGATAATACCAAGATCAAACACAACAAGTCTTATAAATTTCACCCCATAGGTGCCAATATATTCATCATATATATTTTGTAACTCTTTTAATTAATTCTACATTCTCATTTAATAATATAAGTAACGAAATTATATAATGATATTTTTTTAAATTATTCATAAGAAATGCAGTCCTTTTCTTCTTATTGATTCATAATCTTAATATGATTATTCCATTAATCCCCTTGAACCTCTATATGTTATAAAACTAAAATGAGTTATTCATACTCCATATACAAGAGAAAATTAAATTTCATTTTAATAGAACTGATACATTTTAACAATACTAGTAGATTATTGGAATCACTAAAAGATGGTGGTAATATTCTCATGAAGGAATCAACAAAATTATTTTCCCTCATTTGGTCATTGGGATTCCCAGTATGATGCATTTATTGAAAATTTTTTGTGAGAATTTAAATGATATTATTCATTTTGTGTCCGTTATAATTTCATTCATCATAGGAAAATCATTCATTTTCTATCTCAATCAGCATTAACAAGATTCCCCCCGGTTCAATCCTATTATGAAATTATGGTAAACAATATTAATAATGGTAAACCACATAATAATGAGAAATAATTTCTATTATGTCTAAATTAATAAATATTCTATTAAATATATGAAACATTATGTTTTACCTAGGTCATTCATCATCATCATCTATTAAAATCCATAAAAATTGTTTTTAATGATTTATGAATTTACAAAACATATCACCTAGCGGTTCCAAAAAAAGATTGAAACAAGGACAATTATTTTTCAATGCCTGATAATTGATTAAAATACCAATTCAATATTTTTAGAGTTTTTTCCCATAGTTGCTACTGTTTTGGAGCCACATCTAATTGTAATAACCTGACATGGATTTAGTTTCATGGAACCACTAACTCTTTCCTTCACCAATATTTTAGGATATTTTCATTTTCTTATAAATATCATTATGGCTCTATGAAATGTTTCACCATAATACATTCTAATAATTAATGAAACATATTTCTAATACCAATAATAAATACCCACACCTTACATTCATAGATATTACACATAATATCTGAATATTCATTAGATAAAATAATTATCCTTAACAGAATATTTTATGTCTAATGCCTTTTGAAATGAGTATTTTTAAACAACTACATCATAAGTTAACTATATCACATTCCTATATGTTATTCAAAATAAGAACCTCTCATATAAGAATCAGACATAATACATTTCTGCAAAACCATTGAATGTGAAACATAGTAAATGGTGAGCTTAGATGATCAGTAAAGGTAAACATGGGATAATATATTGATCACAAAATCATTACATGGTAATATGGGTATATGAACGTGAAAATAAAATTTGAAATCCGTATCAAATATATAATGGATAGAAATATTGGGTCTTAGATGAATGCATTCCATTTCATAAGACATGAATCATAATGTAATTGATGAACATGATCCATGAGAGCATAACATTCGTATTAGAAATATTTATTTTAGGAATACAAATTTGTATAAAAAATTCATTATTATTCACAGAAAATTACCAAGGTTTTTATGTTGTAATGAGATCAATCCCTAATGTATCATAGCATTATATATTCTCTTCCAAAATTATCATATTGGATAGCATCTATTACTGAACTATTTTCACTCCTTATTAATGTATATTTAATTATATAATATATCAATAATTCCAAAATGAATTAATGTGATATATTAATCCCAGCCATTACACTATATAAATTTATGTCCACCAAGATCATGAAATATTAATCATTTGTAAACACAACAAAATCAATGGGTTATATAATCATTTTATCAGAGAATAGCTAATGGAAAATAAAAAGGTTCAATAAACACATCATTATTTCATCATTTCAAAACATGTAGAAAAGAATGCGGTGTCATAAAAATATTTTTATCATTATCAAAAACAATATAGAAAAACAATATGGATGTTACCATAAGATCATATTTCATGAAATTACTAGGTAACATCAACAGATTCCATCCAAAATAGGAAATTATTATTAATTATCAGATGGTTTATTTCGTGAGAAAAATATATTTTCATATTGAAATAATAAAATTATAATTTAAGAATTAATATTATGTTGAATAAAAAAATTAATTGAAAATTACCTTGGAAAGATATTATAATATATTTATATCATTTAACAAAAAATAGATATTTTTTGGACAACTCATGTAATATGAGTTAAAACAATGATTTTATTCGCATTTTTTGGTAAAAGGAAAAATGTTCCTCATTAGTAAAACCGTATGAGGATTAATTGTAAATGTTTTTGTAAATATAATATTAAGTGAAAAATAAAATAATTTTTTATTAAACTATAAACAATTTATTGAAATATTTTTTAGAAATCATGGAAATGGAAAAATGATCTCATAATAGAATGAATAAATAGGCTGGTTTTCAATAAAAAAAATTTCATTCTATTTTATCCAAAAATAATTTAAAATGAATGTAACAAATATAATATAATTAAATAGATAATTTATAAATAAACCATTATTTTTTAAGGGCATGTTAAAATATTTCATAACTACAATCTTTATCCTTAACAATCCGGATAATAAATGAGATTGTAATATAAAACCCATACAATTATTGTAACATTTGAATTATTATCCCCATGAAATTAAATATAAAATATATTTACCATTATACCTTAGTATTCATAATATGAATAATAAATTAAATTCATGGGTTTTATACATTCAACTTAAAATAAAAATGTTGTGTATAATCCATATAAGCCAAAAAAAATTAATGTGGAACGCAAATCCCCTACCACATTGAAAAAATTTGAATAATAAGATCCATTGAATAATATAATAAAATTAAAAAAATAATTATAATTAATATTAATAGTTTCATATTTTAAAATTTAAAATTGAAATTATATACTCCACACAAAATAATCAATTCGTTAATGTTGAATTTGTCTCCGAAAAATAAAATAAAGAATAGAAATATATTATCCAATTTCGGTATTTTCAAGATAGAAGATTGAAAATATTGTATAATAAATATTTACTATTTAATCATATATTAAATAACCTTAATATTATATATAATACAATATATTATTTAATAATTACATTTTATGACTCATTTATAAAAAATTACCCTGTTAAATTCACTTATCTGTTAGAATTCACTTTATTTTCATGTTCAATTTAGTTTAACATATTTGGACCTTTTATATTTACAATGGATACATAATTTCAATAATTATTAAGATTATATTTATATCATATATATGAATAATATTTTTAATTTTCAATAATCCATAAAAGATAGAGTTAGAGAATGAATTGCATCAATCATAGATATGGTAGGAATATTATAGTCAAGAACGCTTCCCCCATTTTGTTGACATATAGATTAAATGATATATAAATATGAATTTACTATTATATAATAGTTTTTATATCATTTATGTTATTTATATTCATTTATATTATCTTAATTACCATCCATGTTGAAATAAAATGTAAATAGTACCACATCGCATCGTAGAGGGGGTAGTCAACTTTTACAAACGAGAGATATTAAAATTTTTCAATCGATTTGAAGGTAAAAGGGATATTTTGGTATTATAGTTATAAATTTATAATTATTTCAGAAGATTCAAATAAATATATTATACTCTATAATTATTTCTATCCCTAAAAGAAGTGACGAAATATGAATTACATCGGTTTGCAAGGTGGCACTCTACTTTAAACTGTATCGGCTATTTCATTTCCCATTTAATCAAGGAGGATATGAATACATGATGTTAGATTTAAATAATAACATGTAATTATATTTTATATAGTGATTTTATAATATCATAATATTTTATGATTCATTTAATGTGGTGGAATAAGAAATAAAATAAAAACACCTAGTTAGGAAAGGTACCTCTTCATCAAAAAACCACATTTGTTTAGCAGCTAAAACCTTACCAATAGGGTTTCATAATCAATAACGGTATTAAATAATTTTAGTATGCATTTAAATTTTTATTTTTTATAAATATTGTAGGACCAAATTGGATTTGGGAGTGTAAAGAGGATACTAATTTGGGTTCCCATTATATGTGGTGGAGAGGACACACTATGTAATTTGTAAAAGAAAAATGTGTCACATTATTTTATACACCCCAAAAGAAATCTATAAATTATAATTATAAATTCTTAGAAGATAAAATCTCAATATTATTCCATAAAAAAGTATTTTCTTTTTATTTAGGTCATTTAATGCCTTAACGTTTTATTTTAACCCTTATTAATCCCATTTTGACATTACCCACAATAATTAATGTTTACTATTTTAATATTCATTTTGAAAAAGATATTTTGGATTTATTACATAATATAAATTATTATAAGTAATTTTTTGGAATATATTTTACTAATTTGAATTTATATATGAGGAAGTATTGATTTTGAATATAATCCCAGAGAGGCGATCAAAAATTAGTTTTTGAATGAAAATGTTTTTGTAAGTATAATGTGTATTAATATAATATACTATATGAAATTGAATTAAAATATAAAAAATTAAATAATTATAATATAATCAAACTAAAATTATTTTTTATCAACTATAATATATAATTTAAATTCTAAATTATTTTAATGAAAATGTAATATTTAAAATAAATATTTTTCACAATTTTTCAAAAAAATTACATCGTCCGATAATTTTAAAAAATTCAATATATGGAAAACATTGACATAGTGATTTAAATACGTTTTTTTTATATTCAATGATTTTTAACATAATTGAATAAAAAATTAAATTTATTATCTGTTAACAATAGTAATTTAAAATCATTTGTTTGAAATAAATATAAATTTGAAGAAGATGAAGACTTTATAAAAAAAGTATTTATTTATCAACATTTCATAATTATGAATATGAATTTATTTATATTCATATAGAAAATTTATGGGATCTTTTATAATGTCCAGGTTTGAATATTAATATTTTTATTAGTATATAAGGATTTGTTTACAGTTTCTATCATATGTCATCCACGCTATCAATGCAATTGAATTTTTCTAAAGAAATATATCTTATAAAATATAAGGAGTTACTAATAATATTAATGAAAGTGATATCTCTGAAATTTTATATAATAAGACAAATAATAATTTGTTTTTTAAATATTTCTATATGAAAATTTTGAAATCAATCATCTTTAAAAAAATTCATTTCTAATGTTAAAGTGAGTAATGTTTATAGATAACTGATTTCAAAACCATAATATATTATTTTGTTTTTGGAGGATACAATTAGGGACACTAACTTTAATAAAATAAATTTAAAAACAAATTTATATTAATGAGGAAACATTATTTTTTTATAGATTCAATTAATATTATTTATTACATCCCTTTTTTTAGTATATCATAATAGAGAATATATAATTATTTCTTATTTAATTTCTAAAAAATTATTTTACTATATCTGAAATTTATGAAAAAATAACCAATGGAAATCATTGACATGCTTCCATTTAATTTAATATTTTTAGGAAAATAATCTCCTAAATGTAAAAATTTATCTTTTAAATAAAAAAATCTATTTATTTAAAAAGGTCCTTTTAATCAATACTGTTTTCTGACCCTCAAACCAATTACCTTTTGTTTTTAAAAATAATATTATCATTTATATATATTAATATATTTAAAAAAATTTACTTAAATGCCATTTATTTATTTAATTCATGAATTCATCGTAAAGTGTGTCTCAATGTTAAAAATATGTTCCAAATAAATAAAATATGTGTTTCGTGAGATCATATTCTAATTTCTTTCAAGACATATTATATAACAATTAATTTTTTTAAAAAAATTAAATAAAATAATTTTTTTATTAAAAATATTTATAAATTTATAGTACTAGGTTCTATATGGACATAATTTTTTTAAAACAGATAATTACATATCGGTGAGGTGTGCTATAATAAGATTTTAATGGGATGATTAAAAAAATTGATTGGATTGTGATCTTCATGAGCGTGAATATTTCTCATAAATAATTCCAATCATGAATAAGTTGTTGAATCTAGGATTGATGTCTATAAATGGAAAATAAATCAAATTATATCTCTCATAAGAGATCTGATAAATAGGTTTCATATTGTACAATATTAATAGCCAATAAAATTACTTCATTTGATTTTCCTAATACGATTTATCATATCCCTATATATACAAATCATAAAATAATTTTATAAGAATTATACTATAAATATTAATTATCCTTTCCATTCATTTAAATCTTACATGATTTAACCATTAATAGTCCAAAATAAACAATGTAAAAAATATGCTTTCAATAAATTCAAATCATAATAAATAAATTATTATTTAAAATTGGTGTTTTATTTAAATTTATTTAGTTTGTTACAATCTTCCCCCCAATATTTAGAAATATATCCCTTGATTGTTTCTATGCTAAAATCAATGAGGGTACTTTTGTTCCATAGCCTCTTCTAGTTACCAATTTTCTTTGTCATCTTTTTGTTCTTCCACAACCCTTTTACCATGAGTATTGACTTAAATTTAATAAATTCATCTCTATGGTCTTTTATATTCACTAGATGATCCTTCTATGAATAATCATTATTGAATACCTCATTTACATTACGTACATTTGAGGGGGTCTGGTATGTACTTCTTTAATAGGTATACATGGAATACCTCATATAAATTAGAATTGTTTAGGTGGGATTATTGTTCAATAGACCACAACTCCAATTCAAACTAGGATTTCAAAGTTATTGATGTATCATGGACTATGGTGTCCATTATTGTCAATCCTCAATACATTCTTGCATGAAGATATAAAAATGAACCCCTTATGTATGAGATCAATCCCTAGGTCTTATATTAGTGGGTATGCATATCCTTTCTTTCACATTGAATATTTTTCAAATAAAATTGAATGGTTTGATCCATCTCCAACATCTCATAGACACAATCTATTCCCATAATCCTCCACTGTAGAAAAAAATCACATCCTCTCTTATTCATGCACCAATTACCATATAGATCCTCATATGAACTCATTTGTATTGTAAAATATAATCTAATGTTATTTGGGAACTCCACTAGGGGATGTTGATGAACCTAAAATACATGGAAACCAATTGAATTATATTTGAGAATATCCTCTATAGTTTTTAGGTTTTATTCAAAATAAAAATTCAAATGAGTTTGATAGGTAGTAATAGTCATAGTTCCAAATCCAACTCTCATTGAAAAAACCTCTATAACATCAAGCTAAACCATAAATCATGATTAGATACAATAGGGATTTCAACCATATGTATTCATACCACTGCCCCTATGTATATATTGACGAGTTAATTAATAGAAAAATATTCATTGATAGTAATTAAATGGTATGATATAGTAGTAATATGTACTACACCAAGTTGGTGTTATTTCCATTAAGTGTATTAAGGAGTCATATGATGAAATACACAGTTATAATTTCCCATTTCCATTCGAGTATGGGTAGTGGTTCATCATACAGATGGAATTTAGTTATTTATTCTTCAATTGTTGGTATTCAATGATTATACATAGAAATTATACAATCTTCTTCTTTATGTTTCTCCAAGACAGGTTTTTCATCGTATCTCTATAAGTCTTTTTTCTTACTTAATGAATAGTGATGAATGATATATGTGAATTTCCCAGATTTTCCCATATTATTATTGGTTTTAATGGTATGTGTATATGTGTTCTAAACCATACAACTCTATATTTAGAAAAGTTTAACTCTAAAATTTCTACTACATTTTTCTACTTAACCTCGTCATATATTTGAGACTCCAATATCCTTTTTATAATGTATGTATTGGCAGTAATTTTAGGAAGGTATGATGAATATTCTTTTATTATTTCCATTTAAATATTATGTGTATAGACCATGTTTTATTCATGTTCTGCTATTATATCTTCCTAAATATATTTATTCAGTATGTTGTGATATTGAATGTAGTTCAAATCCCAGGTGTGCCATTAATTGATTTTATAAAAATAGTTTTTATATTTTATATTTCTCTCAAAAAGATATCACTAAAAATGGGATGATTCCAAAACTTTTTATCAAATCAGATATATGATACCACAATTGATTCTGTAACATGGTGGTTTCCCAATGTTTTATATAAAATAAGTTGGCTCGAGATGTTTCGACCCATCACTCATTGGTGGTACATTAAAAGAATTATTTAATTTATTATTTGATTAATTTGATAAATTTTCTATTCAGTAGATGTGATTATAAGTATATTATCCCAAAAAACATTTCTTTTGTTGGTTCATAATTTTTAAATATTTTATATGTAGCTCCATCATCCCCCCTTTTTAATATGGTGAAGAAACTATATATTTCTGCTGATCAAGATGAAACAAATGTAGATGATCTTTCAGAAATTATAGGTGAAAAAGTTATTTGGGTGTGGTTGATCCCAAACTGAGTCAATACTCATAATTAGGTATTTTTACACATTTTAATTAAATAATTGAGTATATTGATAGTTGTACTTCGATATGCTCCCCCCTATAGCCTAGTCATTTTCCAATGTACTGAAATGAAATTTATTATCAGTTGTTTTCTAACCCAAAATCCATGTTCTAGGTTATTAGCTATGAGATCCTAGCTAATGATGTTTTAACATTGTGTTATGATGCATTCCTCCCCTATTACATCAAATTATTCATTAGAGGAATGTCTTCGGTTGCTGGTTTGAATATTTTTAGGTGGAATAAAGACCTTTCAGTCCGCTATATATACAAAGGATCTATAAAACAAGAGAATCTTGATGAAACAAGCATATATTTAGGATTATAACAAGGCAATGATGATCAGTCTATTTAATAGACTTCTTGATCATTATGCATGATGTAATGATGTATTTTGAAACAAAATATGATTCACTGAACCTTCACCAAATCCATTTTCCACCGAATGATGGCTGAAAAGTTTGATCCATACCCAAATAAAAATATTTTAGGCCGATCCACAGAGATAAATATGGCTGATTGAACAGATTTGAGGAGATATGTTGGTATCTAGACTTTGTAAAAATCCCCACTAAATTCATGTTAAATGAAGAAAAAATTATCTGTGTCCACTTCTAGTGGCGGTTCTAGGGTTTTAGAAACCCATAAGTATGTAATGACATGTACTTCCCTCTACATACCATATAACACATTTTCCAAGATATTGAATCATGTCATAGATTACATGGTTAAGCATATTACATATGATGAGTACACTAATATCATCTGACCTCAGGGGTGGCATCCCATGTGGCTTGACAGGCCTTGTACTCTTGTACATGGACATGGGGTTTGAGTACGGAAACCCTGCTAACAACACACATACTGATCCCCAGATAGGTTGGAAACTCTGTGTAGACCACCTACACATAATGTACCCCTACATAGCTTGGAACCATGTTCTATCCAAGGAAATGGCTATGATATAATATGGGGACACACATTGTGTGGTGCCCCACATATAATGTGTACTTATTGAGCTCCATTCAGATGATTCTAAATGACTTTATATCCTTATTTAGAAATCATATTTTTTCCTATGAGATGTCTATCTGGAGTGTTTACCCATTGAATATGATTGTGCCATCGATATAGGATTTAGATATATGATGTAGAATATTTCGAATGTTACCCTCTAGTAGGGCTTTGCAGTGATGTTCCTCAATTACTCTTTCAGTCGTTACCCACTAGAATGGTTGGGAAGTGGGGTTCCCTAATAATATTTTTTTGGAATTACTCTCTAGGATGGATGGGCGTTATATTTCCTAATAATCACATTTTGGGGTTACTCTTTAGTTGGGCTAGGTAGTGGAGTTCCATAAAGATCTCTTTTGTGTGTTACCCTCCAGTAGGGCTAGGTAGTAGAGTTTCCCAATGAAATTTCTATGGCATTACCCTCCAGCAGGGCTAGGAAGTGGAGTTCATCAATGACTATTAGAGTGGGACCCTCCTATTGTAATAGAGAATGGGTTATATACCTATATATTATGGACCTCTACTGTGCGGAACAATTTCAAGGATTGGTTTTACTTATTGTTCAACTTATTATAAAAAATTACACTTTCCAAACTGGGAAGAAATTTTGTGAAGAACCCTAAAACCATGCGGGTGAGTTAGTTCTACCCAAAGAATATAGTATCAAGGGGTGGGGAATTAGATTCCCAGCCTAATGTGTTTTGGGTAGACAAGTGAGATGTTGGGCATCATTGATGGACATTTGGAACGGATGGATACTCTACTTCGTGGGTTGAGACGTGAGATTAAGATCTCCTTACACTCTATTTTGAATTGTTGTGATTGAGAAGAATAATATATATATATATATACATATTATTTATTCTTGATTAACATTGTTTATTTAGATTCCCACATTCTAATAGTATAAAATTTATGCGGTCTATGACACGTGATTTTTATGATTAGATTACTGTGGTAGGATGAGTATACACTCTTTATATCAATTGTGAATGCTCAAGGAGTACATCATCAACTCAACCATGTCACGCCCCTTGTTCTTGGAATATATTAATTTTAGTATTTTTTAGGTTGATCGATTCTCAATGTAACATTTTATATCTATATGATTCCTCTCATATTGTATCTTTTTCTTCTAAACCTTTATCTTTTGGGGTGTCCTGATAGGTATAAATATACTCACCCCTGCATGTTATTTTCCCACACCAGTTCTGTCTTATGAAGACATTAGATAGGATGATCATGACTACAGATGAACATATGGATACTGGGTGCTTCAACCATATATGGTGGAAATGTATTGGAATTTAAGAGTTTTATTCTCTTAGCAATTAACTCTTTTATAGTTATTTATCATGTTGGGACACATTTCTTGTTGGGAATTTATTTTCCCCTTTATGTTTCAGTATACACTATCAAAATGTTTTAGTTTCTCATGGTTCATGGATTCTTGGATTAAATAATAATACTGTTTTATCTTTTCAAAAATCCCTCTATGCATTTTCAATTAATTGGCTATGTGTGTTTTTACATGTTCTTTGGAAAAGGACTCCTGGAGTTATCCATGCCTTTAGAGGTGGTCGTCACCCACTAACCTATGGATGCGGGTTTCTGGTACACATGGGTCAAGACCTGACATTGGAATATTTGTGACAAATTAGTATCAGAAAATTTTATTTCTATAGTACACTATTTAGATGATACCCATTATAAGTAATTGGTTTTTTAGGGAAATAATATAAAATGTCTCGAGTGGAGATCATATGACACAAATTTCAGTGATGGTTTTTGAAACCTATACATCCATTCACAGAGACCTTGAATATATGAATGTAGACTTGACATGTTGATAAATTTCATACAAGTATCAATGGTAAATACATCCTATAGGATATACACTTTTAGTTACCTAATAGAGATATCTCTATATTGTTGTTGATATATATATATATATATGATCATCTATTCATGGAACTCCTTGATAACATTTAGCATTCCTTTACGAGAACAACCAACTAAAATAAATTCTCCAGTTCAAGACGAAAACCCAATAAGAGACGACACCTCAATTCATGGTCTTTCCTATGACCCCTATCCTCATGGTTGAAAAGTAGGATCACCTCCACGTGTCTATTATAAGATCTACCCCTCATAGTAAGATGAGGGAAATTGAAGTCTTAGAATACTCCATGAATTCTAACAGTAGAGAGCTATAAAGATCCACAACAAACAAAATCCTTAGGTATTAGAAGATTTTCTAGAGTTTGTTGTCTGTATCATTAGGCTTGTTTGGACCCTGATGGATCATTTGGTGAAATTGTAAACCATCATTTTCCCCAGAGTAGTTGGGCATTGGTGGAGCCTGCTTACGCAGATGCATGATGAGTTGACACTCTCATGGGAAGAACTCTATAAACTATTTCATGAGGAGTATGGCCAATACATCATTCTCTTAGTCTACATCGAGGATCTCATAGTGCTTCAGTAAGGAGGTATGCTGATATATGAGTACATGGTGAGGTTAAAAGATCTTACATGATACTCCCTTAACATGACCAGGGATGACTACTACAGATCATTGATGTTTGAGCATGGACCTTGAAGATATATTCAAGATAGGGTGTGGCCCTAATGCATCCGCCCCATATCAGGGAACTAGAGAGGAAACATGAGATAGAGAGTTTTTTCTGAGGGATTCTATGATTTTAGAGTCAGTGGTGGGAGTCCCATATTTGAGTTTTCTATAACAACTAATAGAATCCGGTAGATCAGATCATAGTGTCGGTGAAGAAATCGCTAGAAGTCTCATAAACATAGTTGTATAGGGCTGAGGTACTGGAAAGTTCCAGGGAAGGAGGTAGATGGTAATTTTTTTTACCAATGTCGGACATGCTCACATGGCATAACGTAGCCCATCTTTTTGTGTCGGTCAGCACATGTTGATTGGCGATGGAATGCTAAGGTAAAGGTTACACCGTGATCAACGATATCCAATGTGTAGAAAGGGTGGACCCCATGTATTCGAAGATAGTAGAGGAGAATGAATAGATTGGGTGGTGGGAACAATCATGAGAACCTTCCACCACCCCACCACCTAGTTTCCCATAGCAGGCTTTGGGAGATGGAAATTGAGGCCACAGACAACTGGATGTTATTGTTATCTATGATCCTACAGCACATGAGATAATTCGAGGTCTGATCTATACTTATTATAATCCTTCATTTATATTATTAGATAATTTTTCCAGTCATTTATTAATATATATACTCATGATGCGAGATCTAGCACTATCAAATGAGACTATATTATAAAAATTTCATCTAGATGTTTCTAAATGGAACACTTCTTATTTATCTTTTATCTTTTGGTAGTGAGGGATATATCATAGAGAAGAGTGGTGAATATGGGACCATTTTATCGTCAAGATGTAACCTTATGAAATTGTCATGGGTATGGGTTATATATCGATGTTCTGAGCCAAGATCAACTATCACTACAGACAAATCAAATTCCTATTCACAGAAGGGATGATATTCTACTTTAATAGAGATATAGATATATATTATTCCTGGTAAAATGGGTTTAGCGAGTAGAAGGTTTCATCCCATAACACATCACTTGGTGAATGTAGATCATGGTTCACCTAGCTCATTGGGATCTTGGGTTCCATTAGTTTTGAATGATTAAATGGACATCTTCCTTAAAGTTGTTTTGGAATAACAATGAAGTTGAGAGAAGGAGTTTTTTTATCAAACTGAATCTAGGTAATGCTTTGATTTATTTTGCGGCAAATCAGAAGGCATCGATTGAGTTCCTATAGCTATAGTTGTTGTTGAATAACCTTTGAGAGAAATGTTACATTTAACTCGGTGTTTCCCCTGGTAACTTTAGTCATATTCGTGAAAAATGTGTATGAGATCTTATATTTTTCTTGGATTATCATCACCTGGATAAGGCTATAATAATGAGAAAACCCACCTTGACATGTATTGATGATGAATTTGATTAATTGTGTGGTGTGAGATGGTCTTGTAGACAGATCTCAGGTTCTACGATGACTAGATGAGTGTCTGTGAGAATGATATTCAAAATTTGGCATTCTGATGTTTCTATAGACACTATTTTTCCCATATAATTCACTTTGGTGGGGTTAATTCCTTTATTTTTTATCACATTAATGTATTGTGTCTTCTAGTTATTCTTTTACTAGTTATTTATTATCTTCATTGATGACATACTCGTTTACTCAACATTAGAGGATGAGCATGAGGTGCACTAGAGGATGGGTCTTGATTTTCATTGATATAAATAGATTTATTAAAATATCTCAATTTACCAATTCTGTATATATGTAGTTCAATTTTTGGAGCATATCATTTAGTATAATGGGTTATTCATCAATCCAGTGAAGATAAATTCATTACTTACATGGGATCCACAAAAAAAAATATGTTGTATTTGTGGGGCATTCCTTGCTTGGTGTGGTACTATATTAGATTTATGGTGGACTTCTCCAAGATCACAAACCCTTTGACAATATTGATGTATAAAGGGAGGAAATTTATCTAGTATGAGTAGTGGTATAGGGTCATTGATGATTTTAACTAGACGCTACCAAGTTATCTAGTGTTGAGGCTACCAGCGGAAGGCATTGAGTATGTAGGGTAATTCAATGCCTCAAGAGTTGGGTTGAATGGCATGTTGATTCAATGCCAGGCTATTATCACATAGATGCTAAGGTAGTAGATCCACAACAAGGATTACATTTCCACTCATGAACTAGATTTGGAAGCATTATTCATTACTCTAAGGATATGGGGTAACTATCTTTGGGAGATCGCTTTATAGTTTACACATACCACCAGATTCATAGGTTCTTTTTCACATACAGAGTCATAAACTAGAGACATGGACTCTGGTTGGAGTTCTTGCTGGATTATGAACTAGAAATTGTCTATACACTAGTTAATGGTAATTTTCTAGTAGATTCCTTTAGCCAGTAGTCACACACTCATTCAGAGTAGTTAGCTTCTCCAAGCTGACGATGGTGAAACATGAGGGTACAAATTTTCCTCAATCGATGGTGTTGATTACTTTTCATGTCACGTGTGTTAGAGTGTATCATATGGGAGACATTTACTATGAGTTATTACATGATTATATATCTATAAGAGACTCCCCATATAGATATTCTAAAGAAGGTAATCATTCGATCTTGTTTTAGAGGAAAACCATGGTTCTCTTCACAAAGTGGTGGGGGGCTGTAGGAGTTCCACACTTCTCCCATAGTGGTACATCCTTAAATGGGAAAATTTTATACTGAACATCATTGTTTGAGATGGTGGTAAGACTGCAGATGTGGTGTATCTATTTTCATTTCTTGATGGCTCACTTGTTAGCTGGTGAAGGATAAGCCCCATGTTCTGACTAGTTTTTTGAAGCCACTCAAGATCACATAATTGAAGTAGGATAAAACATACATAGACTTATTCATAGTTATTTCTTGCATTGATAAGTTCCATGGGACCATTTGGTGAAAATACAATGACTCAAATAGTCAGTGCACTTCCTTAGTTTCAGGGAGAAGTGTTCGATGAAGAGTTTTCGGTAGTTGTACAGACATGAGATTACTCACTTTCTTGGGGTGCACGAAATATTTGTCTCTAACTAGGATGGGTGGATTATGTGATAAATCTGGAATGGAATGAAAGTATAATTCAGGATCCATATATGGATGAGTACATATATTAACCCCTATACTGTTGGGATAATTGATAACACTCTCTAAGTGTTGGAGGATATGTTGTGGGATTGCGTGTTAGACTTTAAAAAAAGTTGGGAGGAACAAATACCCTTGGAAGAATGTGAATACAATAACATTACCACTCTACCTTGTACATGACACCTTTTAAGTCCCTATTTAGACAACCTATCAGGTCACCATTATACTGGATAGAGATTGGTGACTCATCTCTTGTGGGCCCAGAGTTAATGTAGAAAATAATAGAGAAAATCCAACTTATCCAAGAGTGGATAAGGAAAACCATGAAAAGAAATAAATCATAAGAAAATCATCATTGTAGGCCACTATAGTTCAAGTAGGGAGACCATGTTTTCAAGAGATTCTCTAAATTATAATGATTGAGTAGGTTTGGTAGGTAATTCATTCTTTCCCTGAGTTTCATCAGCCATTTTGAGATCATGCACAGGTTTTGTACGGTTTTCAACCACCTCAATCATCCCCACAGCTAGAGTGGTTGCATGACATCTTTCATATTTCACAAATGATGAGATACATGAATAAACCCATGAAAATCATTAACTAGGGTGTGCTGGACATTGAATTTAGAATTACTTATGTGGTGAACCGGGTGGAGATCTTGGATCAATAAGAGAGGAACCTGCATGGATGGAACATCCCATTGGTTTTAATTTTGTGTTAGCACATGAAAATGATTGAGAGTTTCTGGGGGATGGTGATATAGATGAAGGATCAGTATATCGAGTGGTTTGTTTAGTTTTTCTATTCATGGACAAAAACATTAAAAAGTGGATAATGTAGTGACCCATTTTTTCCTTTTCATAATTTTAAATATATCTATATATTTTTCCATATATAATATCTAAGGTGACATTTTGTTTTGAGGCATAATGTCCCTAAAAGAAATTTTATGACTATAATGAAAATATTATATATTCCGCACACACAATACCTAAAATAAAACTAGATAAATATCAAAAAATTTATCAGGTCATAAATCTATGGCTATGGTTGAGCCTTGATTCATTGTTTTCCCTTGGTGAGAAATAATAAAGTCTTTGAAGGATGTTTGGACCCATTTCTCATTTGTTTTGTTTCTATTGAATTAATTGATTATTAATTTAATTAATTTGTTTGTTTTTTCGTGCATGGAATAATATTAGAAGTATACCACACAAGGATCACATATTAGGGTTGGATTATAGTTTATAAAATTTATTGTATATAAATCCTTCCACCTCCATTTGTCAAATGATAATGAAAAAGGATGAGCTCCATAATCAAGTTGATCAGGAGTAAATGAATGCACTTGCTCCACCTGAAATCATTATAGAACTTGTTATTCAACAAAGATCGATAAAAAACTAAGGTAGGACTCATATTTTTCTATTTTTACAATTTTGGATTATATTTTTGAGTATATTGATAGTATTTGTTTGAACTTTTCCTCCCATATAGGCTATTCATGTGCCAACGTACTGATATATAATTTGTTATCAGTTGCTTTCTATAACAAAATCAATGTTCATGTTTATTGGCCCTGAATTATTGGAAAGAGACTTTAAAAAAAATTGATTCATTAATCCTTTTTTATTTCACATTGTTCACCAAAGGAATCCTCACAGTTCCGAGTTTGGATATTATCAGTTGGCACTGACTCTGATCAGGAACTTGGATCTGTGGGTGAGCTATCAAATATGAGCAATTTCTAGTAACGAACATCGATTTTGGATCTTAATAAGGTAAAGATGAATTATCTATTGATTAAACCTCAATATTTCCATAAATTAATGAATGCCAACTTTTGGAACAAAATGTCATACAATGAATATTTACTTGATCCATTTAGGGAAACGATAGCCACGAATCACAATCCACATCCAGATCGGATGATTTCAGAATGATTTAGGGTGTTTTCTAAATGGGATTAAATAAATTTGAGGATCATGATCCATATATAGGATTATGTTAAAATCCCGAATAAATTCCATGTTCAATAATGAACACCTAATGTGTTGTCCTTACTATTGGGGATACTATAGTTTCGGACACTCAAAAGTCTGGAATGTAGTGTACTTCCATAAACACTATATGTACTAACTTTTTCATGAGAGTTACTATTGTGGTGGATCACATGTATAGGTGAAAATCATGTTCCATGTACACAGACATATCTAAATAACACATACAACATCCCATGTTGCTCAAGATTTCACACATTGATTTACACTAGATCATGGTCTAAGTACTTGTACATTGATAGAAACACATGGACCACTCCTCGAATTTGTTAGATATTCCATGATTTACACCTACATAGCAAGTAACCCACTAGGATTAGGAGTCATGTGATGGTTAGGAACATTTTCTGGCAATAAAGAAGGTCCAAAAAACCTATGGGCCCTCTCACATACCATATACCATGTGAGCTCCATTCATGTTATTTTGAAGGAATATATATTCTTCATTGGAATGTGGATTTTGGCTTGTGAGATGTCTATCGGGAGAGTCGTTAAACATAGAATGTTATGGTTCCCTAAATTGATGATTTCAAGATATTATTTTTAATCCACCAGGCTTTACCCTCCAGCAGGGCTAGGTACTGGATTTCACCGAAAACACTTTTAAGAGTTACCTTGATGTAGGGTTGGGAAGTGGAGTTTGTCAATGATATATTTGGGTATTATCCTTTAGTGAGGATGGGATGTGATGTTCCTAGATGATCTATTCAGGTCATTAACCTAGACATGGATGGGTACTGTAGTTACGCTATGAATTCTTCAAGGAGATTACATCTAGCATGAATATATAGTGGAGTTCTCTAGTGAATTTTCATGGGTGTTAAACTCCCAAAGGGCTAGGTAGTAGAGTTCATCATTGAATATTATAGTGGAACACTATTGTTGTTCCAGGACATGGTTCCTCTACCAATTGATTGTTTCCCTCAACTATGTCAAATAGTGACTTGGTGTGGTTTTAATTTTATTTGTACTCATGATGAAGGACTCATTCCACCCCGAGATATAATTTTATGACGTGACCTAAAACTATGGGCAATCTAGTCTCACCCAAACCAGATACTACCAAACATTGGTGATCTTATAATTCCCAAACCATTTATAAAAGTAATTATTGTAGGTATCTTACTTTTTCACCATTACATGATTGTATTATCATTGGATATCCACCATTGCGAAATAATAGTGTCTATGTAGTTGATCGAACAAGTCACTAATCTATAGATGATGATATTTTTCATTAAAGTGATCTGGTTGACCGTACAATAATAAATATAGAAGCGCATTGAACCATCCATCTTCATAATTATGATCACATGTACAAACTACAATTAAAAACATTGGAATATATAACATATAGAAAAAATCATCTACTATTTAATTTTCATCTCTTCAAGATCAATTATGGTCATTCTCTATTGGTCCATGTTATTGGAAATGATCTATAAATTTATTCTATTGAGAACTCTAGCTCATAGGTCAGAGTATGACCAGGATAGTTTTTTGGAAATATGTCAAGTTATTTCTTTAAAGGGTTAATGTAATCAAGTATTATATTCTCCTTACTATAAATCATTTGATAAATATATGAATTGTAATAATGAAATAATATATGTGGTTTCAATTATATAAAAAATGATATTTATCCTTCTCCGCGAACATGAATTGAATTAGATGGTGTTTTTTACTATAATGTGGGATTTCTTTCTCCCTACGATTTATATTTGATATATATATGGAAATTCACTCAATACCCATAATTGAAAAATATTAAAAAATTTGATTTATCAAAAAGATTAATTAGAATAATGTCCATTTAATATGGATATCATATTAGTAATTCACATGGGGTGAAATAATCTCCCACATTCTATTTCCACCGATATCTCTTCATTATCATATTGGTGTGGTGATTGAAAAATTATATGAATCATACATGATATAAAGGAATTCGTTTTACCATAGATGATAAGTGTTCTGTTTAATATTTGTTTCTGTGTCTAATTATTTATTTCATCCAAAATAGTCTAGAGGATGAAATTATTAATGCTACTAAACACCTAAAACTAAAACTATGAACGTTAAAATTTTTACTCATAAATGAAACAAATTCCATCAGAAATGATTCAGAATGTTTCAATCTATGATATCAATGGTATATTTCCTATCATAAAATTATAACGTTAATTTTTATCCTTCAAAATGGTTCATAAATATATTTTGAATATAAATAATCATATCACATTGGAGTGTAACCAAATGTGTTCAATAAAACCCATTATCTTCAACCATCTGATGATTGATTTCATATTAACGAACCATTTATAGTTTTATTACCCTTTTGTATAATTGTACTATAACTACATCTATTTTAGTATCTAGACCTGGATTTATTCTATTATAAATGTATAATATTTTATCATAAATATATTTGTTTTTTACACATATTTTTTCACTCCCCAAAGTCGTTAATTAGTGATTTTTAATCCTAATCCACAAAATTAACATGATATCTCAATGAAAAAAACTATGAAAACCCATATCCTTCAGACACAATATTTTCAAAATATATTTTGTAATGATACACATAAAATATAACAATATGATAATGTGTACATGTATCTTCATGTCATTAGGTATATATCATAATAACATGAAACTAAAATAAAAAATAACTAAACTAAATCAACATAAAAAGCCCTAAAATTTCCCATGACCCTCTAAAACTCCACAACATATACTGGGGATATATATAAGAAAATAATGAGAAATAATTTCTATAATGTGAATAATAATATATTAACACGAGGAATGTAATAAACGAAATTAATTATTCATATCAATGTAACATAAGTGGGGAGAGTATCCTAAAATTGGACATTGTATAATTATATAATATGGAATGTTAAAGGAAATGATAGATTATGGAAACAACATAAAACATGACATTACAATCATATTTCAATGACTGATGACTAGATTACACAACATAATCAAATTAATATCACATCCCATTAAACATACATGTAATATCATGTGAGAAAAAACCTAATTCTTTGGAAGGATATATTATTTTTCCCCCACCCATACCATTTATATCATGTAAATATATACGTTTTACACCTAGATGAAACAATATAAGAACTTGTTTATTCACATTCTAACCATATGATTAAGGATTTTGGTTTATATACATATATTTATCCTATCATTGAAGGATATATATATCTAGTTGAATTCATGTGAGTGGAAATGGGGATGGGTATTCACTAAATAAAAGTTTTTTGGGAAAATAACTTCATAATGATAACATCATAGTGAGGGTGCATAATTATTAATGGAGGGGTCTAATTAGAGTTAATGTTATCTACCATGACATGGATATAGTATGGATAGAAAGAGATATGTTTAAAAACATATCTCATAATGAATAATCAGAATAGAATGGTATAATTTTAAGAAGGTGTTGTAATATAGAGGAGGATATGACTCCTTACCATGAGAGGATGATTATAAAAAATTGGGAGGAAAATATTATAATAATGGGGAAACTATGTAAGGGATATATATATATATATGTAAGGGATGACAAAATTCATGATATTTGTGTCTTCAGGTAAGAGTAAAGGGAGCTTGGGTGGGGTTTTATTGAATAAGAGAGGGTAATTTTTTATTAATTCCCAAAATTTTGTTGTGGAATATTTATGATTTTTAAATCAATATGAGAAACCATACTTTTTCTTCATACAATTATTTGTATCAAATGGAATTATGTTTCATTAATTTATACTTATTAGAACTGGCCACAGTAATATAATTCCCATGGTGATCTGAAAGTGGCTCATGTTTCTAAACAATTGGGTTTAAAACCCAAATATATATAATTGGTCTTGGTGTATTGATTATGGTCCAAAAAATAAATAAAATTTATTTGAAATAAAATATTTTATAGGGGACATAAAATCAGTCAAGGATACTCTTTTTAGAATTTATGACATAATTATTGGGATTTTATGATGTCAAAATTCATACTGTATAATTATACCATATTAAATTCTAACAAAAAATTTAGTTGTATGATAAAATTAAGAAATTTTCACAGTTGGATAATTTCTATATATTTGTTTTATAAATAATATATATTTTATTGATACAATATCTAAATATGATAATTTAATCCATTAAAATATGCATCCTTATTTATTGAAATATAATGGTTCTTTTATAATAATAGTTATTAAAGACATATAATAATTAAATTTGATATTGTAAAATAATATGATAATTTATATTTTATAAATAATATTTAATAATATAATATAATTTAATATTAATTATTTTAAAAATTCTTTAATTAAATAAAAATTATTTCTAAACTATTTCTAAAAATTTCTAAAAAACGAAATTAGATTAGAATCAAAAAAAATCTAAAATTGTCAAACATTAATATTTAATAATTATATATTAATAAAAATAAAAACAATAATTCTTTTATTAAAAATATTTAATTTCATATGATTAGTGTCTAGATACAAGTCACTTTTTAAAAACCAAAATTCCATTATGGTTAGGGTATGTGAAAGAGAGATTTTCCTAAGGTGGTACAACAAAAATATTTTCAGATGTGATGTCTAGGAGCATAAAAATTTCTAGAAAATGGTTTCACTAATTATTTTTTTATTAATCTAGACATGGTATTTTTTAGGGTTAATGACTACTGATGTTATCTCATGTATAAGCCCTAATAAATTATATTCATATTGAATAATCCTATGGGTTCAGGCAACCACTACCTTTTGACAAGGTCTATATGATTTAACCAAACCATATATATATATACACTAATCATATGATTTCTGTATAATAGCTATTCTATCAATGTTTATGATGTTTAATATTCATTTATATATGATGGGATATTACTAATAATGGTAAAAAAGAAAAAAAAAATTATTGTTTGTGATTTCAATATTTTCTTTTATAAACAATTCATTTACTCATTTAAAAGTGGAGTTTAAATTACAAATGATAATATATTCACAAATTATGTTCTCAAAAAAATTATATTTATATATCTATATAGCCATATAAATAATGATATTATATGTCATTATTTTCAATAATTCAATAATATACACCACGTGTGGATATACACAGGGACTCAAGGATATATAGTGTAATGCATGATGTGGGTGCTAAATGATGGGAATTTCTCACCCATATTGATATCATATTGACTTAAATGATACATATTCCCTATATTACTTTTAGTCATTTTCATATATGTATCATTGGCTACGAATGTAAATATATGGAATGACTTAGGTAAAATGACCTTTAATTTCAAAAGTAATGAATGTATATTATTTTTATAATGGGTGGATTCAATAACATATTTTATCACCAATATTCATCCCACATGTAGTAAATTTATTAAATCATTTATTTACTGATAGGAAGTTATTTTTTAGTTAATATATTAATGAGTATATTGATTTAGGAATATAATCACATGAATAATCACGGATGATATATGATTAATAGTGGAGTGAATTTTATTATTTTACATTAAATAATATGATCTAAATTACTAGTGATGTGTTCCATCAAAATTTTGAGTATTGTTTCTATGGTATCAAAAATTGTGAATTTTAGTTGTTTTATTATCAATCTATATAGCCTAAACAAAATTTTTTCTTAATAATATTTTTATATTTAATAAGAATATTTTTATACATTACAAAAATAATTCCACATATCAATCTCCTGAAATGAAATTAAAATATAGTTTATTTATTATTATTTTATAATATAAATCATCAACGAAATTATAATTTTACAAAAATAATATTTTTTAGGTGACCTAAATTGTACATCCACTTCATATTTGAGGACATACAATGCTGATTGTAAATTGAATAGTCATATATGAAAAATATTTCTCTCTTACAGGAAATTTCGAAATCTAATATCGCAATGATTATTGAATGAATCCCAGACATTCAAAAATGGATGTTTTAATCTCAACATTCTATACATACAAAAAAATTATTTTCATAATGAATACTATGACCCATGGCCCTCATTTCAGACTTTGGATATCAAGAATGAATTTGGATTTATTCACCTTAGAAAAACCAATATCCATCATGGAACTACCAGAAGAATTTATTCATGTCAAAAACATTAAAAAGGTATTCTAGATCTATATATTGAAATATAAATGTTTATCCAATTTTTGTGGGGGGATAATTTTTTAATTTTCTCTAAATAATTATGTAGAAAAATAAAAATTAATAATTCATTAATGAAATATATATTTTTCATATATATATATGAAGATTCAATTTAGTTTACTATGTCCCATAGATCTTCAAAAATAACCTTTAAATCCTTTTTTTCCCATCTACAATCATAAAGACCCTATCATAAAAATATAAAGATGAATTACCTAAATATTATTCAGTCAAATAAAATAGAGTAGAGTAACAATCTATCTATTTAGTAGGTGGTTGTTTTTTACTTGGTTTTTATTCTAATCAATGGTAGGATATTCATCTAATCGGGAATGTGAATTTTTATTTCTAAAAAGTTCATATTTATTAATGTAAAAACCCCAAATGTTTTTTATTTTTGTTAAAATACTTTACAATCTAAAAAAATTCACATACATTTTGATAGTTTTATCCAAATGTCTTGTATTAAAATTCATTCACATGATTATATGATCTATTATTATATGATATACAAGGACATCCCTCTTTAATTTCATTAATTGGAATGTTATAAATAAAATATATTCATGCTCATGGTAAAATAGGATAGTTTTCATTGTGTTCATCCCCTTATAAAGAAAATATTATGACTGATTAAATCACATATAATCGTATCATCTAAATGTATATAGATTTAATAATATTAATTTACATTATTCAAATGTTTAATCAAAGAATACCTCTGGGACATTTAAGGGTAACACTTCTATAATATCCTCTATTGATCTATGTTTCCCTCTCTTTTTTAATATATAATATCTATTATTATGATATTAGAAAAATTAAATGAATAATAATCATTAAAGATTACTTTTACTTTTTGTTGAAGAAGTAATTATCCCACTAGTTGATTAGGAATTTAAAAAATTTGTGTAAATGAACTCTCTGTCTTTCATTTAGCGTTTCGAATGGTTTATCACAATTTACCACCTTAAAATTGATGGTTTATAAAAAATAAAATATTACATCTATAATTAAGATATTGATAAATTTATTTTTTATCTTTTATCATATTAATATATATTTCTAATTGATGGGGATATGTTTCATCATTATACCTATTGCTGTGGAGTATAGAAAATTTAATATTATTGTATCATTTAGACTTTGGTCCCACACACCAGGGCCCTAAGCTGGTTTGATACATGACATGAGTCATGACTCATTGTACACTAGAAGTTGTGGGCGAGCATTGAGGGTCTAGTATCAATCATTGGGGGACTATAACTTCTTTTTTAGTGTAATACACCACTAAAAATTAATTAACAATAACCAACTAATCTAGACATAACTAGAATAGTAAATAAGTCACATGGAGACCAAAACGAAAAGTATATATCATTTACTAAACAATATATATGTCATTCTAGTATGTGTAAATTTTCAATATGAAAAACCCAAAAGAAATAAAGACACTAACTACTCACATTTTGGTCCTGAAATAAATTTGGGTTCCGTCACTAATGCTCCGTCCCAAATTAACTATCTTACATAGAATCTTTTCCCATAAACTATCCTATAACCCTGAAATATATTCGAGTATCGACCAAGAAACATTACTATGGTTTGTGTATAAATCAATTGGCCCCCACCAATGGTTTCAAAAAAAATATCTAGTCCATAATAGTAAATGAAGTCGTATAATGAAATTGGAATAAATTATAGGTAAATAGATGTCACAATATCAACAATAATTTATTTTATAAAATAAACTAATAGGATCCCATGGATGCTTGAACAAAAATAGTTGTATTGGCCATACCATTGTTTGAATTATCCGCTTGGAATATTATATATCTACATTACATTGTTACCATTTATTATCTCTATTCATATCTAAAGTCTATTGTTATCATTCATCATATCAATTCATATCTAACTTCCATTATTAAAATTCATAAACTAAATTCATATATCAAAATTCCACATTTACCATTCTTAAATTTAAATCATATATCAGAATTCCATTGATAAAATTAATTAACTCAATTGATGTCCCATTATTTCATTGTTACCACTCTTCAATTCAATTCATGTCTCATTAGACCATTGTTAACATTTTTCAATTCAACTCATCTATTAAAATGCCATTATTTTCATTCTTCAATTCAATTCTTATACCATAATTCAATTGTTAAAATTCATTAATTCAAATCATATCTTCAAATTCCAATTTCATAATTCTCCAACTCAATTCATATCTCAAAATTAAAATTTTACCATGCATCCACTGAATTAATTAATTAATTAAAAAATTAACTAATCACACTAATACCATTATTTAATTTCAATATTCAATTAGAAATCACCATTTGAAAAATTAACTTAGCCATTAATTAATATTATTAATTATTTTACTTAATTCATCATTTAATTAACAATCTCAATTAATTATCATAACCACAAAAACATTGGTTAATTAATTTATCAATTAATTAAATTCATTTAATCACATTAAATATAAAAATAATTAATTAAAATATTAACCCTTTATATTCAAAAATAAAAAATCCCCATAAATAATTTAACAATTAATTATAGAAATTTAATTCTATTAATAGCATGTTAATTAATTCACGAATTCATTATTCAATATCAATTATTTCAATATTCCTTATTTCACAATTCCATAATTAATTAATATACTTAATTAAGTAATCCAATATGTGGAACTCAATATCTAATCATCCAATATTAATTAAACAATTACATATCTATATTTGAAATAAATACTTTGGGATGTTAATAATATACCACCAAACAAAATTCACCGATGAGAGATTGCTTAATGGAAATAACCAATATGAAATGGATAGGTCAAACCCTCTTTGAAAAAAAAAGATCTGGATCTGATACCTAGATCCAAATTCGAATGAATAAAGATATAAAAAAACCTATATCTATATATCGAAAAATACAAAACATAAAATTAATGGGTGGGAGAAGAATGAAATAGTGATAGGAAACCATTATGGATATGTTTATTTACCATGGGAGCTACAAATCATTAATCCTCTCATCAATTTGCTGATAACAGATGTTTGGAAGGCTTTGTAATCCATAATTGGGCCTTAATAAATTATAGAAAACAACACGGTCTGATTTAAGGTTTATTTGGTTTAGTTTCTGGGGTTTGGGTAAATTGTAATCTAACTATAGGGTTAATTAATAAAATGTTCAATGTTTATTGGGCAGGGGTGCACAGTTTTCCAAACTGTGCCCATACCAATGTGCCTCTTTTATGGGGTTTATGGTTTCTCCTTATAGGAGCTCTGTTTTACCAACCATGTGCCATCTATGTGAATCACCATTGTTTGGTTTTGAACAGTTTTTGGGGTTAGGGGAGATAGTTTGTTAAAACAATGAGGCAACCATTAAATTATTGACATCATTCAAAATATCTGATTTTCTTCAACATTAACCTAATGTAAAACATGAAAATATTATTCTCAAATAATGTTAAAAATAATAACTAAAATGTTTGGGATCATAAAATCTCCCAACTATATAATAGATCAACCTCAATATGTACTCCCAAGCATATATAAGATTCCATGAAAAAACTATAAGGCCACCAAACTCTCATATCTATATATCTCCCCAATTTTTCCCCTAGAACATTCTTTTTCAAAATACTTGATGTATCCGTGTAATCTTCCCCCATTATACTTTGTCACTATGATCCAACATACTTATCAGTTGATCCAAAAATGAAACATCGGTATAAATCTCAACATAATTCACATCATTCACATGAGAAGGGTTGGGGTGATATCATTAATGTTGTGACACATGAAAAACAACATGAATTTCACTATATGACTATTGATGAGACAAAACATATTCCACCAGGCTGATTATCTCTACAACCTAAAACGGTTAAATGAACCTGGGATCTATCATGCCCCACTATAGTAACCTGTGATGGCCCAATCTAGGTGACACCCAACAGAATAAAAGACCACACTATATAAACTCTAGAAGATTACTATATCTATCAGCATATTAATTCTACATAATCTTAGACATATCCATCCAATTATGAATCAAATAAATCTTCTCCAACATCTCATACATGATACTTGGTCCTAATAACCCTAACTCTACATCCTTGATCCCTCATAGAGGAGATCTGAACAACCTATAGTAAAGATCCTTACATAGTTCCATCTATATAGTTTTCAAATAACTATATTATAGGATTCTTCAAACAATGTTAGGACCTATATAGTATGCTATGAGAGCCCATTTGTCTGTGGGTGAAATGTTGTACTCAATAAATCTTGTTTACTAAGAACCTTCTACAATCCATTCTAGAAGAGAAATTAATATTTCAAGCCATGGTATAAAATAATAGTCATTAACACACTATGTAGATGGACAATTTCCTAAACCTACAACTCTCCCAACTGCTCCACTACAAATGTTTCCCTTATACGAATGAAAATCTCTATCTTTTCCAAATGGTCCACAATCACCAAAATACATTCATTTATTTGAGTCTTCCTCGGGATCCCCAAATAAATTTCCATACTAACATCATACCACATCCATTATAGAATGAAAAAAATAAATAGAAACATATAGGGCATTGATTATTTTCCTTTATTTACAAATATGTGTAACATTATGTCATGAATGCTTCAATATTATTTTTCATGCTAGGACACAAAAACTATTAACATATTTTATTCTACATTTTATTTACACCTTGATGTACTTCCAACTTTGAGGCATGAAATTCATGCATAAACTCCTCTCGCATATTCGTAGACACAACCACATGATTTTAGACATAAATGACCTCATCCTCATCTATGGTCCAAACTATAGTTGACTCCACTACTTAACAGATTTCCCTCAAGTAAAAACATTTTGGATCCTCAAACTAAATTTCTTTGAGCTATCTCAAAAGTGTATATTACACTAAAACTAATATGATATTCATCTTGGATTGACTCTCTGGAACAACAACATTCTTCATAGATTGTAAATTTATCATCTTAAAATAATCACTTGAATCTTGAACTACTATAGAATGAGTTTCTATTCATAAAGTTTCGAGAATACTATTTTAATTTTTTAATGTATATAGTTGATAAAAATTAGACAACTACATATAATCATCACAGTACTACAATCAGATAATCAAATCTTATTGTGAAATGATATACCTTAAGCTCTTATAGTTAGTATAAACATTAACCAACTCACTCAATAGGTAATATATCCAGCACATCAAATCATAAACCACTTTCTCCAACTAGAAGTCATATGTAGGATAATTCCATTGGTGTTGGGTCAAGTGATGTGACCCATATTCCAAAACATAAGCTCCCTACATCATCAATATTCCCTGACCAATCCCAGATGCATCACAGAACATCATTAACAACTCATCCAACTCGTGTAGGATCAAAATTGGTGATTATGTACAATGATTCTTGAGCTACTCTAAGGTATTAAACCATGATTATAAAAATTAAGACATAGTACCCATATTGTTCAAACCTAATAGTAATGTTTCTGAATGGGAAACGTCGTGAATGAACCGGTGATAATTTAATTCTAATCCCATAATGAAATGAACTTATAAAACGTTCTTGGTCTACTTCCATGAAACAACTACCAAACAATTATCTAGGTCTATAGGATAACCTTACTCTTAGATGATATAAAATATGCAGTTTAACTCTTTAATCAAAACTGACACTTATATAACATGGAGTTTTGGTGATTATCTATCTCTCTATACATAAGAAGATGTCATGATGTTGGGAATAATATATATGATTTTTATAGTACAACAAGACTTCATCCATAAAAAAGTAAAATCACTGATCCACATATGGATCGAATATTCGATTCATATGGGAAATAAACACTAATGTTCTGTTTTCCAACCCAACTGGCATTATCATGAACTCATATAGTCCATACCTACATCTAGAAGTAGTTCTTGGTATATTAGAGGGTATACCTCTCAATAGATAGAATCATGATCTCAAAAATATTTTAGAGAACAAATATATCCTCTCAACTAATCAAATTGTTCATCGATGTGATGATGTAGACATCGATTCATTACTGTAATATGGTTCATCATTTGGTTATCAACACATAATCATAATGTATCATTATCCTTTTTTGGATACATGTTTGGAGATCCCCCATTGTGATGTTCTAGGATGGATAGACACCTTATCCCTTAAATCCTAAAATTGAGACATGAGATCTTAAAGCATTGTGGTGCCATCTTGTCCGGTGGAAGAAAAACTGGCCCAGCCCCCATCCTGGTCTCAACCATAAATTCCAAATCTTATTCATGTGGAAGCCCCTATAAGTTATTAGAAAACACTTTCTTAAACCTATCCAATATGGGTGTCAAGAAATCATAGTTCATATCTAAATCCCCTTGAAATTACTAGGAAATATATCTAGTATGATACATTAGTTTATGGTGAACTATCCATGCACATACCTCCATCATATCCCACTCTCCATAGTTAATGTAGTCACCACCCTCAAGAGTTATAAATGGATTTCTTCTATGGTAAACATATATGTGAGATAAAAATGCTACTATCAAGTCCAAACCATTAAATAGGATGAATATATAAATTTAAATAAGATAAATATCTCACTGAAAATGATACTCCCAAATGATGAGAGAACATCCCTTGGACTAGAAGATGTCTCTTAACTGTACTCTCGGTGGTGTATCACTCAAAAAAACCATCTCGCGAACTCCACAAGGAGGATAAGGTCATTCAAAAGTTGTAATGAAATATTTGGATGAGAAAAAATAGTATAAAATAAATCTCAACATAGAATAGAGTCTACCTTAATAGTACATATATTTTCCGATTGTCCAACCTATTATCCATATGATTATTCTTCAGTTCTCTAAACTGATCCACTCTACAGATACATAAACTATTACCAATAAGTTCCACTTTAATTTCCTCCACTAAGATTAAAATATATCTATCTCGTCAAAACTTATAAGTTGTAAAATATCCCCTTCCTACACCCTAGTTCGGTCTAGCTACTCTGTCCTTACCCAGTTGTCATAGGTTCCTTGAGAATTTTAGTAGATGTTAAATCCTTCATCAAATCATTAATCTACAAGGATACATGTAATATTTTTATGATTATAGCCCAGCCTACCCCCTAGTGATAGAAAATACTGGTATGGTTCTGAGTAACTGATCCATTCCCCTAGATAGACTTCCTTCTACCCCTAGCTATCACCCACTGAGTGACGATTCCTCTACCTGGAAGACGTACCTACTGATCATCTAGTGGAAACTATTTTTCCCAAACTCAAAGCATCCTTTATTTTTATTTCATCAATGTGAGATTCATCCCCCGCCTTTGAGAATTTCATTAACTATAATATGTTAACTTGGGGTTTAATCATGCATTTAATTCTATCCTAGAAACACCACATTGTAACATTATCATCCTCTTACAACACTAGTGAAAATAAATAAATTTTTAAAGATTATATCATATACCCTCATATAAATAGTCTCCTAAGTTAACCTCATAAAATTATTTACTCCCCCATCCTCTATGTATCTTTATAGAATTTCTCAAAGTACTTCTACAAGAAGTAATTCCATAACATACCATCGTACTTTCCATTCTGAGCCTAAACATTCCACTAGTACCTCACTCATCCCTATAGAATATTAATAACCAATATGATTATATAAATCATATGAGTCTCCAAATGGTCATGTATTTTTTAGCTGGAATCAATCTATATCTTTTATTCCTTACTTTCACCATATCTGATGAATGTTGGAGGGTTTTATAACTTAATGTCCCATGTTAGTACATACATACTCTTCACAAATGTCTCTTTTTCTCATTATATAAACTAAATGACATGACCAATGTTCTCAGGGAGATTTTATCATGCTTCCACACCCGACACTATCATTGTGTTATGTTATATTAATAGCATAGAATCTCCAACAATATCCTCGCATTCTCCTCCCATAATGTTTTTTGTGGAATCATATATCTATAATTCCAAACAATCATCTCTAGATGTATAACACCACATTATTGAGTTACGAAATATTATAAACAAAATAATGAGAAATTTTTTTGTACCTAAACCCCACAACACGGTCAAAACATTGGTGCTACATAAAATCCTAGAATTTCATAAATGTTTGTAATATTATGTTTACATTTTAATTGCTTTAAATGGTGCTATAATTGATTGACAATCGAGATGAGAAGGTTTCATATTTTTATAGGGTCTATTCGAAGCCATAACCTAAAAAATGAATAGCATAATGGGCCAAATGATTTTTTTGAAACCATGAGACCCATGGGAAGAACCATGCAGCTAGTTCAAAACATGGTACATAGCCTTCTCACAAGGTTTGTACACATTTATTCAAAACATGTGACAAACCATGATGTTCCCCCTAATGTATCATATAACTTTGCGTGGTTGGCACACAGTTTGACCAAACTGTGTGGACAACCTAGGTAAAGTGTTATAAATTGGTGATTCTCCCAAATTTTACAACATAAATGTAATGAAATCTATTTATTCTTCTCCCTTTTTGACTTACAGATGTTGTGTATCCACCTCCCATAGAAATATGTATCCTCTATCGAGTTAGGAATCAAGGTGTACCCTTTATCTCTCATCCATTTCTCTCTCCATCAAACACATCTGTGTCATATCCTTGAGCTCACACTTCCCCAAGACTATCTCTGAATGATTCTCCGTTATCCCTTGTGATATTTTATCGAATGAATTTTACCTTATTTTCACAGTTTTTTAAGGATACATCATTTACTTCCCATTGAGGTAGAATTAAAAATATAAACTAGATGAGGAAAGATCTACGCTGATAGGGTAGGTGTTCATTCCATTTCAAATTGGTTCATTAATTTTCATATGTAGTGTCCTTAATCCACTCATCGTGAAATTCTGGTGAAGCCACCAAAATTTGAATTTAACTATTCTGAGTTGTTTCGCACAAGAATTTTTGACCCTAACTAGTAGTGAATCACCTTAATCATTGTTTTATTTGGAAAACACTACCACTTTTAGACAGTTATACCTTATTTTTCCTTATTTTCCTTTTTTAAAATTTTTTATCACACCTTGGATGTGTTTTTTATTTTGACCAATTCCTTGGGTTGTTAATTGAATTGTTTATAGTGATGATCCTACTCAATGTCTCTTCTTCAATACCACATGAATATGGTTGGACCCTGATCGAATTGATAAGATTTGTATGCCATGTACCATTTTCCTTAAATGTTATAGGCCCAATAAAATTCCATACAAATTAATATATATTATAATCAAATGGAATTAATTTAAAATAAAGAAAATTAAATTTAACAATTTTTTTTGAATAGTTAAGGGTTTGAGCCTAGTGACTAGACCTTTCCCCATGCCAGATATTGTTGGTCGGGTTGGATATTTGGTCACATACATATATTTTGGGATATGTTACATAAATTATATTGAAAAATGTATATCATTAAAAAATTTGACTTTTTATGTAAATTATTAAATAAACGATATGTCCATTGTTTTAAATTTCATACATGTGATGATTGATTGAGTATCATTTCCGTAATATAAATGGTGAACCAAGGAGGTTTGAAAATTAGGAGCCCTTGGAAGTAATCTCATGCCTTTTTTAAGATTTTATAAATTGTTGTTAAATATATTTGGGCAGACATCTATGACTCATATAGGATTTTTCACATTCAATTTCTTAATTACTCTAGATGTGTGACACTAGTTAACTAATGAGTAACACTTGGATACATTCAATAGAATGATTAGTTACACTGTTCTATTAAAGAGACTCGTGATCCTATGTATGATAATATATATAAACTAGGAAGTAAGTTATTGATGTTTCTACTCTATTCTAGAGTGAAACATTCGAAATTATACTTGGGTTTCCATGGGAAGACTCTTAGTATTGGATCATGATAGAGCCCTTCGAGTGATATTTGGAATGTCACTCAAGATTGACATCAATGGACTCTAGGGTCTCAAAATGTTTATTAAATAGTTAACAAAATGTTTCCAAAGTAAATAAATGTATTAAAATGAGAATTTTGTTTGTTTATAAAATGTTGGGATGTTTCCTACATGCTTTGTCACAAGCTTAGGGAATGTCCATCCTATGGGACATATTACAAATGACCTAACCATTCCAATTCCTATCAGTTTAGATCCACTAAATTAGGTTGTAGTGTGTAGTTGGATGGGTTACCATGTGGAATGAAACTCATTTTAATAGTTATTTATTTATATCATACATTTAGATTGTTATAGAACATTTTTTATATTTTCATAAAATGAAGTGGAAAGGGATTGACACCATCAGTGCCAGCATTCTATGATTATATCTCACACCTTGATCAAGTGCCCATGGTACATGAGTATACATTAGGATCATAGGTAAAAATAATAATTCATCCATATTTAAATGCTTGATTTACCTATATCGGGTGAAGTTATGGTAGGGGAATGTGCCTTTTCTCGATATGTTAATTATAGTTGTTTTTTTTAAATAATGTTTTATATTATTTAATCCCATACCCATGCTTATAATTTATGTCTAACACTTCACATACCATCTTCATCTGTTTCTTCTATTTATTTATTCATCTTCTAAAATCTATTAATGTTTTTTTTCATTATTATTCTATTTGTTTACTCTCCTATTTGGATATTATTTTTTCATCTGTTATTTCTTGTATATATATATATATATGAATATTATATACTCTAATAAATTAGGGAGTGGTATCCCCACTAACATACCATTGTCCCTTTATTCTTGTCGGCAGCCTTCGACATTTGGCCCGATGCACCTGAGGTCATATAGAAAACCGTCTTAGAGTACCGGTGAGTGGAATCTAGGGGTGGATGTTTTAATGTGGTATGAGAGAAATTTTAAAATTTTTATTACCATTTAAATTAGATATTAGATTATGATATAGGATCATGGATGTCAACCTAGGCTTGAAGTAGCTACCAATCATGTAGGGGAAAATCTAAATTTATTATGATGGGTAAATGTCGTTGTGGATTATGTTATTATAGTTTCATGGATTTCACCATAGGGTGGCTCACATTCCTTTCATTTTTAGTGATTTTATTGAGTATGTATGATTCAATCCCAATGATATGTGGGTGTATTATAATTTTTCATTATACCTCGAATTATAGCAGTAAAATTGTAGGCATTTATGACATCCCATATTTACTTTTGGTGATAATTGGTTGTATTTCTTGTGGTTTATAATTATTCTGGATTACATGACTTACAGTATGCTAATTGATTAGATGATGGAATAATTGGTTGAAATTACCAATGATTACACATCAATTTTTTGACAGAAGTGTTCTAAGGATATTTCACTTAGGAAAAACACAACTGTATGCCAATTACCACCTATAATATTGTGTAATGGACATGATATTGTTAGTTAACATGTAGACTTCAATTTATATGTTTTACAAGAACATGTAAACCTGAATCAGTGATGAAATTAACTAGACAGTTGTGTTGATAAAAAAAATAATCATTAATTAATCTAATTAATTAAAATTAACTTGTAATTTTTTAAATGGAATAGGTACCTTCTACATGAGACCATAGCCAGAACCAACTTTAGTAGTGGGCTATGGTCCGTGTCTGTTGTACTATTACATTTACTTCTTTTCATGTCTAATTATATCACCTAGATCTATCTTGTGGATAATGAAGATGGGTTATCTTCATTAGTAGGATGTCCTTCTACCATTCATATATCAGAAATTTCTATATTTGTTATAAATCATGTCTGAGATGTTCATTTGGAAACTATAGAGCCATGTCACCATTGTGTCCTCAAGTTGTACACTAGGAAAACGGTAATGAGCATACTATAGAAGTGTTTATACCTAATAAACATTTGATAAAACCTATAATGAAACGTAAGGAACCTCTTACTGACCTTCCAGTGGGGGTTGAGCCCAATATCAAGATATTTTTATATAATTCATGGAAATATTGCAAGATTCTTCTCAAACATCACCTTATATTGAAGGGATGACCAGAGAGTTCATGAAACATCATCGTCCCATATTCATGGTGGATGGAGGAACACAGACTACTAATTCATTATTGGAAGATATGGTTTCAATCATTGATCACCTTGAGATGCCTCTAGAGCGGAGGTTCAGGCTTGAAACCTATATGTTGTTTAACTCCACTATGTGATGGTGGGATATTATGATATAAGAGGGTCAACACCAAGGTATTATCAGGGAATAAATTATAATAGCCTTATTTTAATATTTATTCCCTCTTACTCTGAAGACATAATGAGTTCAGTAATTCTTGTACCTTGAAAAGGGTGACAGTTTATTGATGAAATACTTATCTCACTTTACCGAATTACAATGTTTTCCATCGATCTTACGTTTTTAAGAGCTTACTACTGAATAGAGGGATGAGTATTGGAAATCTTATTCAACCAACTCATATTTGATCATATTTATGATTACCATCATTTCTAAGATAGTCAACTAGAAACTTATCATTGAAAAAAATATGAGATAATTAGGTGTCATCTACTTGAGAAGTTTATCAACCCAGCATATTAGTAGTGGTTTATACAGTAGATATATTCCACACATTGAGGGTAAACACATGGGAATTACTTTCTATTTTTTATGATCTTATCCTATATTGTGTCACTAGTTAGGAAGTTCGGGCCATAAAATTCCTCATTCTATGAGGAACCTGATCGAGTGTAGTTCTAGTGGTAGGATGGGTCACCTCAATCATTTATACTGATCTTTTATATTAGTTCATAGTGAGAGAGGTTCTAAACCACCAAAACCTTCGGGTAATGGGTCTGTGACACCTATTTAGGCTGGTAGCTTGTATTATACTTGTTTTCTAGATAGAGCGAATTGTCAAGGTCAAGGTAGCGATGCATCAAAGTTTGGTCATTAGTAGAGTGGACCTACTAAAGAATCTTAGGAAGAATCACATTTCCATGGTTGGGGACATATCTATGTTTTTATCCTACACCAGTGGAAAATTTTTTATATCTATATATTTGTAGAGGTACTATATTGGTAGCCTCTACATTAGTATCTTTCTTATTTGATACGGGTTCATCTCACAAATTTTTACCAATTGTAACAATGGGGAGTCTTTGTTTGGGGATTGAATAATGTAGTGTTGTTTTGACACTTGACAAGCCTTTTTGAGTTTTAGAAGAGGGTATATGCTATTGTGATGAGTGTCCCCATGGGATATGTGGGTACCATTTTTTCAGGAGTATTTATGTCTTCGAGATGATAGGTTTTGATGTCCTTATCAGTATAAATTGGGTTCTGATTTATTTTTTCAAGGTGTATTTCTATCATTCCAGAGTTTCATACAATTAACCAGAGGGTAACATGTATATCCATAAAGGAACAAATTTATCTTTAGGCCATCCAATATAGAATCATGATTATTGGGCTGGGAAATCTGAAAGTCCCGATCACTAACATCTTTATGGGTGATCAAGGGATGTAGTTTCTAGAATTAAATCCAATCATGGATCACATGAAAAATTTCTTCCAAGAGGATATATCTAATTTAGAACATGATATGGAAATTTAGATCACTATTTTTATTGTTCTAGGTGTAGCAGTGACGTCTACTACTAACTATATGATAGAACCATTAGATATATAAGTATAGAAGAGGAATCTTAGACACTTAAAGGACAAGGGTTTCATACAACCCAAAAAATAAAAGTGCATCTCACCTAACCTTGTTCTGATGAGGAAGATGATACTCTCATATTTTGTGTGGATTACTATCGACTAATCCAGAATATAGTGATGAAAAACTATACATGTCTTCGAATTGAATACATATTCAACCAGCTCTGAGGAGGATCTTTTTTCTCCAAGATCCGTTTGAGTTTTGAATATCATTATTTTTGTTTGAGGCCATCATACATACCATGTTTAGAATTAAAAATCTATTATGGATTGTAATATTATATGGTTATTACATTTATTATGAAAAACGTGCCAGTAGTCTTCATTTCTCTAATTATTTTTCCACCAGTATATTGATTCCTTCATAACTATCGTTATAGATGAAATCTTGGTGTATTCATGCTCTATAAACTTCCATGTAAATCATATTTAGAAAATGTTGAGTACATTGAGTGTGAACCACCTATATGAGTAGATCAATAAATTCCAATTTTTGATCAGAAATTCTCAATTCATAGTTCATATCATATTTTCGGCATGAGTAATAAATAACTATGATAAGGTGAGAACTATGGTTTCCTAGGTTTATCACATGATTCTTTTGGATAATTTCATGTTCATTCGGATGGATGGACATTACATGGGTTTCATTCTAGAAATCTCATGCCTTGCAGAACTAGTTGTGATCATTATTAAGAATAGCATGAGGTTCAACTGGACTAAAGTGTGTCAGATAGATTTTAAGTGTGTAAATGGGAGACTAACTTCTCCTCCAAATCCAATTATACCAAATATAGGTAGATGCTACAATATTTATTTTGATTCTTCTGGATTAGGACTAGGTGTTGTTTTGGTGTAGGGTTGTAACACCCCAAGATTTCATAGTGTGTTATTTCTTCAAAATAATTCAATAACTTGCACTACACGCAACACCGAGTTCAATCACACCTTGACTTACAAAAAAAATCCATTAAAAGAGTTCATGAATACTATTAACTAAATTTTAAACTTTATATAATCCTTATAATTTTAGAATCCATATTATGAGTTTCTTAGTCATAATGCAAGAACAGATTCATTTTCAGTATTGCACTTTTATCAACTTTTAATAGTGAAAACTTTTTAAATACAATATTTTAAACTTTTTGACTAAATGGAGACATCAAAAAATTTTAAAATGAAACATCCCAAGCTTCCACGGTATGCTTTCCTTTGAATAAAACAGTAGTGTGTGTTGTACGCAACTTCAAGTTTTAACACACACCACAACCGATCAAACTAGCAGTTATGAATAGTAATACCTACTTTTTAAAATTATATATATTTTATATTTCAAAATGGACTTCATTTTTGGATTCGGAATATCTAATTTAGCCTAAGGTGAAATTTTGGTACATTTCGGATAACTTTCATATTTTGATGAATAGTGAAAATTACTAAATTTTAATTAAAAACAACTTTTTTAATCAAAATAATTAATAGTGATAAATTATGAATTTTAGCAGTTTTAAAGTATATTTAGAATATATTTTTACCATTTAATATAATTTTGGTGATTGGACATAATTTTACAATTAAACCGAACATAAACAAGTGTCAATCTTTTGATAGTTATTATCTCTTAAAAACACGCTTTTTGTTTTGACAGCGGGAATTAATTTTAAAAACATTTCTGCCACTTCTGTGTTTTGTATTTAGGAAAATGGATTCCATATTTGGAATCAGGATTTTCAAATTGTGTAAATAGGTAACTTTTATTTTTAGATATTTTGAATAATTACTGCGATAAATATTTTATTTACCATGGTCAAGGGTAAATCCGGTAAATAAGGGTTAAAAAATAATATTATAATAATACTGAATTACCCTAAAACGTGTCGTAACCCTATTGGTTGATACATGGTCGACCATGGGCATCTTTGGGTCGATTTTGGGTCCCCATGGATCCACTTGTAATTGATAATGACACATTATTTTAATTAAGTTAAAATGAATACAAAAATGACACAAGCTTATATCTTTTATCAAAACAATTTTTACATAGGGTTATATATGTTGGATTTTCGATTATAAATATTCATTAGAAAGATAAAAGAATTTCCTACATAATGATATTTTATTTATAATTTTTAGACATTAAATAATGTATTTTATTTATGACACAATGATGCTGCAGTAATTACAATAATAGTGATAAATTCAAATAATTGATATTATAAATACCCAAATAAATATAATATGAAACTTTTAATGAATTAAACTAATTTTCTAGGATAATATGTTATATTAGGATTGATTTAATTGACTTTTTTAGAAGTAATAAATCTGTTATGAGTTTCACAAAAATCAACTATTGAATAGTGTCAAAATTGACATAAAAGAGTTCTTAAAACAAATATTATATTATTAATTGATATTAAATTCCTAAAAATCTACGGTTCGGCCAAGAGACTTATATAATGATAGTTGCATCATTAATGGACCACTTGGGGGTCTCTTGGATGTATATAGTATGTTTATTAACCATATTATATAAAAATACAAAGAGACATTGTAAAAGTTAAACTAATTAACATAGAGTAAATACTTAAAGATAAGGTTTATATAAGTACCCAAACCTGTCTAAATTCTATTGGTTGAGTGGTTTTCGACCTATCCCCACCTTAACCTTTTAATAGTCAACTTTGGAGCCATTAGAAACTGAATATGAATATATTATAAATTAATATTTCTAGATTTTCCAAAGGTCCACCTCACCCCTCTTATAAAAAGGCACTCCTTCTTCTCATTTCTTCACACCTTCAAAGCCTTTTGGTTCGGCCAAACTCTGCCCCAATACTCTCCCAACTTCCCTAAATACAACCTAGAGGCCTTAGTTTGATCAGAAAGCCAACCTAAGTAGCCCGTTTGATCAAATCAAAAGGAAGAACCCGAAGAAGAGGTAATGTTTTCACCACCCCTTTTTAAGTTCCTTTCTTCTTCCACTTCCTCTTTCTTTGTTATTACCATTATAAAATAATAACTCCAGTATCATATATATACTGTGATGTTATTATAAATATGGTACAACCATATTCAGTATTCTATCCATCCTTTGAATAACATGTCACCATACCTGCGTACGTACGGCTTACCGTCTCCACGTCGTGGTGTAATTGTTATTCAATATATTATTATTTGGATGGGTATAATAATGATGTGTAACTCATTTAAATAATAAATATAACATGATAATGATTATGTATATATGATATAAAATCCAATTATATATTATTTAAATATCAAAAGAATGATATTTTCGCTCGTGCGTATGTACGGACTACCGTCTCCACGAACGCGATGAGATTCATTCTCCATCATATCCATTCAAGTATAATTATAATTTTATGATTTAAAAATAGTATATAAGGACTTGATATCATTCTGGATATGAATAATATACATCCCATTAATAACGAATATGGCTCACATAACAAAGAATATAAAGAAAAATGAACCCGTTAACACCCGAAATAACGATAATTCTAAGATATTATTAACAAATCAATGTTAAAAGATCATATATGATATCATATTAAAGTAAATGATTCTTGTATTATTCAATAACAATTATTTAACCATTATACAGGAGGTAAACCTACCATCGACCAAGGAAAAAGTACAAGTAAGGGATTTTCTTATCTCACTTTCAATTCCGTGAGATTTCCATTGTTCGCCACTAAATTATTGAAAGTGGTGTATTGTGTACTGCCATTTGATATATATTATCATGATTTTCTTTGTATTCATGTTATTCTGTAAATCATTTTGTGGTTATTAACTTTTGGCCATACGACTCAGTTGATTAACGTGGTAAGGAGTTTCTTATCTCGCTCTTAATTTCGTGAGAATTCCATTGTTCACCATTTAATTATTGCATGTGGTGTATGTGTACTGCCCATGATTGTATTCATTGTGTAATATACTTTAATTTATTGGTATTTACATCATCTGGGTATGATACTTCTTTCATGTGTGTATGTTTCCTAAGTTGCCTAATCGATAAGGGAATTTGAAATTTCAATTTCCACTCATTTGGCTTTACGCATATTTCATTGATTATATTACTCCAAGATTATGTGTGGAATCACTATTCATTTGATTATGTCATAATTTCCAATCCGCTTCCTGTGGATATATGTTTTATACACATAATCACTCCATTGATAATTTTCAAGTCATTGATATGAATTTGATAACAGTAATTTTAACTCATTCTCCATTTGTTGAGTTAAACATCCAATTCGTTGGTGTTGTTTTTACAAGAATATGTGTGAATGTACTTTGATTGTTTTACACTGAATATCCAATCATATTTAGTGTATTTATATTTTTCACACATAATTATGTCGTTGATTTATCCTTAACCTAAGGATATAACCTTTATGAGAGATTTCATCTCAATTTACATTCCATTGAGACTTCATTGATGATATACACCAAATCACTTTTATGTGGTGTATATAATGTAATTTGACATAGTATATCATGAATCCCTTTATTCTCATGATATTACAATGTTTTGATTACCTCAATTATTTTTATTCAAGTGTCTATTTTGGTTAGAATCTCTAACTAAAATACCATTTTCAAATGTTTTAAAGACTTATTCATCTAAACCTTTCTCATTAATGTCCATGTTTTAAAAATGGTTTTAAGGATTTATTTATATGGACATTAATGTTTAGAAATTAAAACTCCTTTTAAAAAGTTTCAAAGTGGTATGGGACACTTTGATTCAAAAATCTACTTTTAAATGGCTTCTTTACAAAGAGTCTGACTTTTAAATCTTTTCAAGAAAAGGGGGATATTTCTCTAAAATAGTTTTGATGATTATTTTCATCTATGTCAACATCCTTCATTATTCTTGATTGAGGTTAATGTGATACAATACAATATTACATATTGTATCGAATGAGTTATGTTTGACTGTGGATGTGCTGTTTTTATACCATTCATGGTTTGTGGTAAAAGTATTGACATTTCGTATGCAATTTTTAATACGAATCTTTATGTTATGTTTAAACATGTTCATATAAGTAATGCATTGGACTTAATAAGTGACGGGTGGAGCCCTATATAGCTCCTCGATGCATCGGTAGGTCTCATGAGACAAACTAGTGTCTTGGCACAAGGCCTTGGAAAAATCTTATTTGTAGTCTTGGCACGAGGCCTTGGCTATGTGGTTATGATAGTCTGGAATTATGAATTCCATCATTATGAAAGTGGTTATTTATAATTCATGGGATTATTCGACTAGTAGAATATCCATGTGAGTAAGTAAATGGCATTATTTTATTTTATCTTTTCCATTTTATGCTGAAGTTCAAGTTTAAAAGGCTTTTGTTTTAGTTATAAACTGCCTTATGTGTTTATGCTTATTTATGAAAGCTTCTGCTATAATGTTATCCTTACTGAGCATCTGAGCTCACCCCTTTCAATGTTTTATTTTTCCCAGGATTATGAAGAAGTAATTTATGAATGACCTGCAGGGATAGTATGAGGGGATATGAAGACAAGATGTTTTTTTTTACGATGTAATGTAAAATTTATGGATGTATCTAGTTATTCCAAGGCTACTAAACTAATCGGTCTTTCGAGACTTGATCTTTCTCGTGATCATGCCAATGTTATGTAATAATGCACCGACTCTAGGTAACTAGGGACGGGGCGTTACAGTTGGTATCATAGGAAGTTTAGTACAAAACTTGGTAGCTAGATTTAGATAAACTCTGATTAGAGCACGTAGACCTAAGATGAACTTTGAGGATTAGTATAAAAGAACTTCCTAGAATTTTGGTATTGTGGAGATTTTGTGTGTTTTCTGAGCAATACATCCCTGTCTGGATACGAGCAGGTAGAGGCGGATCTGGCACAGATGTACCTAGGGGTAAGACCCGAAAATACCGCTTTGAGCTAGACTCGAACGGGAACTGGTGCATGACAACGGGCCTTACTGCACTCTTGGTTACGAAACTCCCGGTGGATATGCTTAGGATAATTTACATTTTATTTACAAACCGATTTAAGATATATATACATAAGATGAGAGTAAATGACCTTGGATAATCCTAATATGTTTCAAATTGAGAATATGGTGACATTTTAATCTCTAAATGATTTTACGACTACTATTACTCACACAATGCTTTCTGGTTTTAGTCAATGGCTGGATTCCAAGGAAGTCATAGTGACTTTGAGAATGATGTACAAGGTGGGAACGGTGGTGGAAATGAGCAACAAAATGGAATGTTTATAGGCGTAAAATATATCGTCTTTATGCCAAATCAGTTTTCCAAAAATATGATCAACAACATATATATTAACCAAGTCCCAGACTCAACAAGGAAGAGAAAGGTGATAAATGATAAGATCTCCAGAAATGGAGACCATGGAGAAAAGAGACCTCAATTTTCATCATGCAGGAAATGTGGACAGAGACACCCAGGAAAGTGTCTCAATGGGACAACGAAATGTTTTACGTGCGGGAAGGAAGTACATAAAGTGAAGAATTGCCGAAGAAAAATGAAGAGTACTATGGAAGAAGATAAAAATGGTCCCAAGAGTCTATTTATAGTCATTTGCCGTAAATGTAGGGGACCTAGCCATTACCCGAGTGAATGTCATATTCTATAGAATATTTTCTTGGTCAAAGAAGAAGCTATGTGAAAATAAATTGTAGGAGAAAAATTTAAAAAGTATTATCACTCCTTGTTGATGGGTTTACTTTGGAATAATTTTCTCTTGTATTTGTAACCCCGCTGTTTTCCATGTGAGAATTATATTTGAGGAAGAATTGTCTCTTCTCTTGTGGATATAGGTATAAATAACCATTTGGTTTTATATGATCATTGGGGTTTGAGAAAATGATAAGTTATTATAATTTGGGATTAAAATGAAAAGTATGATATAACATTTGTGGTTAAATTATGTAATTTTGAGGAATTTATCTCATTTTGGTAATATTATAAAATATAGTTTTTGAAAAAGGACAACACGTAGACCGTGTGACAACCCGTCGCGTCGGACAAAGCTGTGGGAATCGAACCCACAACCAAAGTGAGATTGGGATTTATCGCCTACCACTGGACTACGTGAAGTCCCTGGTTAGTGTGACTATTTTTTTCTGTTAAATGATTTTATTGATTAATAATAAGATGATTTGGGTTCTTATGTCTTATCAAATGAATACCCTTGGTATAGGAAAATTATTTGGTGATTAAGTGATAAATGTTATTTTGGAAGATGTTCGTTTTGTTAGGAACACTATATGCCCAAGGAAAATAGAATACAATGAGGTTTCATTTGTAGAGTAATGGTGGATTTTTATCTATGTTTTTATAGTTGATTTATAGTGATTTGGGTTATTTATGGAAATGATTAACCTATAACAAAGAATATGTGATGATGTTCATTACATTTAAGTATGTGACTTTAAGAGTATTTTATGTCATTTGGAGATACAATGTAACATGGGAGACTACATAATCAAATTCTTCTATGTTTTGGGTTTCAATATTATTTTGGATTATATTAAAGGATTTTAAGGACAATTGGTTATTGAATGCTATCTATTTAACTTTGGGGTATTGTTGGTTTAATTTTAGAAATTAAGATTAGTACATATTTATCTCAATTAATATCCTTTTGGGGGATCATTAGATCATTCACTAATCATTTTGGTTTTGATTAATCTTAAAAGACAATGTAAATATATGGTTTATCTTGCATGGATCATGTGATTCTATAGAAGTTTATTCTATCTCTTCCAGTGTGACCATGTCTTCTTGAATACTTATCGTTTAAAAAAAAATTGAGTTAGTGGTGGAAATTTATTAAAGAATGAAAATATACTTAAAATGTAAGTATATCTCATAATGTTCTTAGTCAATATCGTAAATGAATTCCTCTTCCTTATGTAATGTAACTTTAAAAAAAATGTTTTCCTAGATGGTACCTTAAATCATCACTAATTTATGGCTTTGGGATTGTTGGCCTTTTCATAGCCATGTTCTCTACCACTCTCCATCAGATAATTGATGTTTAGATTTCTCTTCCATATCCATATTTTCCTACATGGAACCCTAGTATGTGTTATTTTCGGTAATCTTCATATTTTCCACTCTTTATTTTAAATATAGGCCTCATTAATTCATTTTTCGATGTGGGATTTCAACTAAGATATTTTGAAACGTCAAAAATGTGTTATCCCAATACCCTATGTTTTGTTGGACCGATGGTATTTCAAATCATCATAGATTGATGAGTTTAAGGACCTCAATTTTATACTTGTTTGTGATTGATGACCTCAATCACAACCTATAAATATTTACGTTTTTACTCCAATTATATGTCTCTAATTACCAGCAATGTTCTCCTAATCGAGATCATAATTCGATGGTGACCCTTTAATTTCTCTTTTCCTCATATTAAGACTAAATTTTAGTAACCCAATTTCCGATGTGGGTTTTCCCACAAATATATTTTCTATTTTCAACCTTTTATTTTCGAAGAACAATTTCAAATTGCGAGGACGCAATTTATTGAAGGAGGGGAGAATGTAACACCCCAAGATTTCATAGTGTGTTATTTCTTCAAAATAATTCAATAACTTGCACTACACGCAACACCGAGTTCAATCACACCTTGACTTACAAAAAAAATCCATTAAAAGAGGTCATGAATAGTATTAACTAAATTTTAAACTTTATATAATCCTTATAATTTTACAATCCATATTATGAGTTTCTTAGTCATAATGCAAGAACAGATTCATTTTCAGTATTTCACTTTTATCAACTTTTAATAGTGAAAACTTTTTAAATACAATATTTTAAACTTTTTGACTAAATGGAGACATCAAAAAAAATTTAAAATGAAACATCCCAAGCTTCCACGGTATGCTTTCCATTGAATAAAACAGTAGCGTGTGTTGTACGCAACTTCGAGTTTTAACACACACCACAACCGATCAAACTAGCCGTTATGAATAGTAATACCTACTTTTTAAAATTATATATATTTTATATTTCAAAATGGACTTCATTTTGGGATTCGGAATATCTAATTTAGCCTAAGATGAAATTTTTGTACATTTCGGATAACTTTCATATTTTGATGAATAGTGAAAATTACTAAATTTTAATTAAAAACAACTTTTTTAATCAAAATAATTAATAGTGATAAATTATTAATTTTAGTAGTTTTAAAGTATATTTAGAATATATTTTTACCATTTAATATAATGTTGGTCATTGGACATAATTTTACAATTAAACTGAACATAAACAAGTGTCAATCATTTGATAGTTATTATCTCTTAAAAACACGCTTTTTGTTTTGACAGCGGGAATTAATTTTAAATTAATTTCTGCCACTTCTGTGTTTTGAATTTAGGAAAATGGATTTCATATTTGGAATCAGGATGTTCAAATTGTGTAAATAGGTAACTTTTATTTTTAGACATTTCGAATAATTACTGCGGTAAATATTTTATTTACCATGGTTAAGGGTAAATCCGGTAAATAAGGGTTACAAAATAATATTATAATAATACTAAATTACCCTAAAACGTGTCGTAACTCTATTGGATGGTACATGGTCGACCATGGGCATATTTGGGTCGATTTTGGGACCCCATGGATCCACTTGTAAGTGATAATGACACTTTATTTTAATTAAGTTAAAATGAATACAAAAATGACACAAGCATATATCTTTTAGAAAAACAATTTTTACATAGGGTTATATATGTTGGATTTTCGATTATAAATATTCATTAGAAACATAAAAAGATTTCCTACATAATGATATTTTATTTATAATTTTTAGACATTAAATAATTTATTTTATTTATGACACAATGATGTTGCAGTAATTACAATAATAGTGAAAAATTAAAATAATTGATATTATAAATAACCAAATAAATATAATATGAAACTTTTAATGAATTAAACTAATTTTCTAGGATAATATGATATATTAGGATTTATTTAGTTGACTTTTTTCGAAGTAATCAATCTGTTATGAGTTTCACAAAAATCAACTATTGAATAGTGTCAAAATTGACATAAAAGAGTTCTTAACAAAATATTATATTATTAATTGATATTAAATTCCTAAAAATCTAAGGATAGGCCAAGAGACTTATATCATGATAGGTTCATCATTAATGGACCACTTGGGGGTCCCTTGGATGTATATAGTACGTTTATTAACCATATTATATAAAAATACAAAGAGACATTGTAAAAGTGAAACTAATTAACTTAGAGTTAATACTTAAAGATAAGGTTAATATAAGTACCCAAACCTGTCTAAATTCTATTGGTTGAGTGGTTTTCGACCTATCCCCACCTTAACCTTTGAATAGTGAACTTTGGATCCATTAGAAACTGAATATGAATTTATTATAAATTAATATTTCTAGCTTTTCCAAAGGTCCCCCTCAACCCTCTTATAAAAAGGCACTCCTCCTTCTCATTTCTTCACACCTTCAAAGCCTTTTGGTTCGGCCAAACTCTGCCCCAATACTCTCCCAACTTCCCTCACTACAACCTAGAGGCCTTAGTTGGATCAGAAATCCAACCTAAGGAGCCCTTTTGATCAAATCAAAAGGAAGAACCCGAAGAAGAGGTAATGTTTTCACCACCCCTTTTTAAGTTCCTTTCTTCTTCCACTTCCTCTTTCTTTGTTATTACCATTATAAAATAATAACTCCAGTATCATATATATACTGTGATGTTATTATAAATATGGTACAACCATATTCAGTATTCTATCCATCCTTTGAATAACGTGTCACCATACGTGCGTACGTACGGCTTACCGTCTCCACGTCGTGGTGTAATTGTTATTCAATATATTATTATTTGGATGGGTATAATAATGATGTGTAACTCATTTAAATAATAAATATAACATGATAATGATTCTGTATATATGATATAAAATCCAATTATATATTATTTTAATATCAAAAGAATGATATTGTCGCTCGTGCGTATGTATGGACTACCGTCTCCACGAACGCGATGAGATTCATTGTCCATCATATCCATTCAAGTATAATTATAATTTGATGATTTAAAAATAGTATCTAAAGACTTCATATCATTCTGGATATGAATAATATACATCCCATTAATAACGAATATGGCTCACATAACAATGAATATAAAGTAAAATGAACCCGTTAACACCCGAAATAACGATAATTCTAAGATATTATTAACAAATCAATGTTAAAAGATAATATATGATATCATATTAAAGTAAATGATTCTTGTATTATTCAATAACAATTATTTCACCATTATAGAGGAGGTAAACCTACCATCTACCAAGGAAAAAGTACAAGTAAGGGATTTTCTTATCTCACTTTCAATTCCGTGAGATTTCCATTGTTCGCCACTAAATTATAGAAAGTGGTGTATTGTGTACTGCCATTTGATATATATTATCATGATTATCTTTATATTCATGTTATTCTGTAAATCATTTGTTGGTTATTAACTTTTGGCCATACGACTCAGTTGATTAACGTGGTAAGGAGTTTCTTATCTCGCTCTTAATGTCGTGAGAATTCCATTGTTCACCACTTAATTATTGCATGTGGTGTATGTGTACTGCCCATGATTGTATTCATTGTGTAATATACTTTAATTTATGGGTATTTACATCATCTGGGTATGATACATCTTTCATGGGTGTATGTTTCGTAAGTTTCCTAATCGATAAGGGAATTTGAAATTTCAATTTCCACTCATTTGGCTTTACGCATATTTCATTGATTATATTATTCCAAGATTATGTGTGGAATCACTATTCATTTTATTATGTCATAATTTCCACTCCCCTTCCTATGGATATACGTTTGATACACATAATCACTCCATTGATAATTTTTAAGTCATTGATATGAATTTGATAAGAGTAGTTTTAACTCATTTCCATTTGTTGAGATAAACATCCAATTCGTTGGTGTTGTTGTTACAAGAATATGTGTGAATGTCCTTTGATTGTTTTACACTGAATATCCAATCATATTTAGTGTATTTATATTTGTCACAGATAATTATGTCGTTAATTTATCCTTAACCTAAGGATACAACCTTTATGAGAGATTTCATCTCAATTTACATTCCATTGAGACTTCTTTGATGATATACACCAAATAACTTTTATGTGGTGTATATAATGTACTTTGACATAGTATATCATGAATCCCATTATTCTCATGATATTAAAAAGTTTTGATTACCTCAATTATTTGTATTCAAGTGTCTATTTTGGTTAGAATCTCTAACTAAAATACCATTTTTAAATGTTTTAAAGACTTATTCATCTAAACCATTCTCATTAATGTCCATGTTTTAAAAATGGTTTTAAGGATTTATTTATATGGTCATTAAAGTTTAGAAATTAAAACTCCTTTTAAAATGTTTCAAAGTGGTATGGGACACTTTGATTCAAAAATCTACTTTTAAATGGCTTCTTTAAAAATAGTGTGACTTTTAAATGTTTTCAAGAAAAGGTGGATATTTCTCTCAAATAGTTTTGATAATTATTTTCATCTATGTCAACATCCTTTATTATTCTTGATTGAGGTTAATGTGATACGATACAATATTCCATATTGTATCGAATGAGTTATGTTTGACTGTGGATGTGCTGTTTTTATACCATTCATGGTTTGTGGTAAAAGTATTGACATTTCGTATGCTATTTTTAATACGAATGTTTATGTTATGTTTAAACATGTTCATATGAGTAATGCATTGGACTTAATAAGTGACGGGTGGATCCCGCTATAGCTCCTCGATGCATTGGTATGTCTCATGAGACAAACTAGTGTCTTGGCACAAGGCCTTGGCAAAATCTTATTTGTAGTCTTGGCACGAGGCCTTGGCTATGTGGTTATGATAGTCTGGCATTATGCATTCCATCATTATGAAAGTGGTTATTGATAATGCATGGGATTATTCGACCAGTAGAATATCCATGTGGGTAAGTAAATGGCATTATTTTATTTTATCTTTGCCATTTTATGCTGAATTTCAAGTTTAAAAGGCTTTTGTTTTAGTTATAAACTGCCTTATGTGTTTATGCTTATTTATGAAAGCTTCTGCTATAATGTTATCCTTACTGAGCATCTGAGCTCACCCCTTTCAATGTTTTATTTTTCCCAGGATTATGAAGAAGTAATTTATGAATGACCTGCAGGGATAGTATGAGGGGATATGAAGACAAGATGTTTTTTTTATGATGTAATGTAAAATTTATGGATGTATCTAGTTATTCCAAGGCTACTAAACTAATCGGTCTTTCGAGACTTGATCTTTCTCGTGATCATGCCAATGTTATGTAATAATGCACCGACTCTAGGTAACTAGGTTCGGGGCGTTACAAGGGTTATCGAGTCATGTAATATGGATACCACTAGATGATGCCTTATATAATGGACTATCCTATGCATTACATTGATCATGTTGATACGGTTCATGATCTTAGCATTTTGATCCAATATCTATTTGTGGAGTGGTGTTTTTTTAAAACATACCATAATAGTATCAAATTCATATCCACTCATCTGGATTTGAATCTGAGGGTATGTAGGAGGGTGGAATATTGTAACACCCAAGACTTTTATGAGTAATATTTTGTTTTTATGTTATATAAATCAACAAAGGAATCTTTCACTACACACAACACTATCTTGGCTTGCTTTACATGCAATCGCGAACCTCCTCAATAGCTTGCGCCATACGCAATACCGAGTTCCACTAAATAATGATATGCTATTAAAATATTATTAAAACTAGCCGTTATGAATAGCAATACCAACTTTTTTAAATTTTGTAAAATTTATTTTTCAAAATGGACTTCATTTTTTGATTCAAAATATCGAAATTAGACTAAGGTGAAATTTTTTAATTTTTCTGAAAACATTCAATTTTTGATGAATAGTGAAAACACTCGGATACTATTTAAAAAACAAATTTTTATTTAAATAATTATTTATTTTATTGAAATTATTTTAGGTCAAAATTGATACATAATACCTATATAAGTTCAATTCAATTCATTGAAGTCATTTTATAATAATTTTAGATATATAAAAAATTTTATCGAAGTTTTCACCGTCTTTTACCCACCTCCTAGGAACATTTGCAAATTCACATAAAACATAATTTTACCGCTTTTGTGAGTGAATTTCGGAAATCCGAGAGACACAGTTAATATCAAGGACTAAAATGTGGTTCAATGAGATGAAAATAATTTTTGGTGAATAGTAACTTTTTACTTTTTTTACCACGGTTAAAAGTAAATAGGGTAATTAAGGGTAAAAATGTTATTATTATTACCCTTACACATGTCCTAATTCTATCGGATAAGTTTAATTCGACAAAATACAACCTTAGGGATAAAATATGACCATTTAGGCCAACTTGTATTAGATTAGGACATTTAATATTAATTTATTTAATGAAGGGTTAAAATAGTTAAAATCAGTGTTTAATAAGTAAATCATTTTTAATATAGGGTTATACAGAAGATAAATTTGACTATAAATATTCATTAGAAAGCTAAAAATATTTCCTACATAATGGTATTTTATTTGTAATTTTTAGACATAGAATAATTTAATTAATGAAATATTGACATAATTGATGTTATAAATACCCAAATAAATGTAATTTGAGACTTTTTATGAATACCAATAATTTTCCTGGTTAATATTACATATTAGAACTGATTTAATTAACTTTTTTTGAACTAATATTTCTGTTATGATGTTCAAAAAAATCAATACCAAATAGTGTCAAAATTCACATAAAATAGTTTTTAAAACAAATATTATATTATTAATTGTTATTTTATTCCTAAAAATCTATGGTTCAGCCAAATGACATAGATAAGGATATATATATTAATAATAAACAACTTGGGGTTCATTTGGCTAGTTATAGTATGTTTATTAACCTTATAGTGTAAGAAAACAAGAAAACACGGTAAAAATTAAATTATATATCTTAACGATAAATCTAAATGATAAGGTTAACATTGATACCTAAACATGTCTAAATTATATTAGACGAGATGATTTCGACCCATCCCTACCTTAGCTTCAAAACAAATCAATTTGGAGCTATTAAAAACTGAATATGACTTTATAATATAGTAATATTTTTAGTTTTTTCTAAGGTGCCCCTCTCCTCCCTTATAAAAGGGAACCTCCTCCCTCCCTTCCTCACACCACTTTGAGCCTTCATGCTCGGCCAACCCCTGCCAAATTATATTCTCCACTTCCCTAAAAACATCCTAGAGGTCCTGGTCTTCTTCAAAGACCAATTTTAGTGCCCTAAGAGGAGGTCTCAAAGAGGCGCTTCAAAGAAGAGGTAATGTTCGTTGCTGATTCATTCAACTTTATTTCTTTTTCAACTTCTTCTTCTTTAGTTGTTTAATTATTAAGTAATAACATAATTATCACTCATATACTGATGTGTTATTATAAGTATGAAACAACCCTATTTCACCATCTATCCATCCTACGGAAAACGAAATCACCGCGCGTGCGTAGGTATTGAATATCGTCTCCACGTCGTGGTGTAATCTATTTTCCAGCACCACCTTACTTGGATGGGTATAATGGTGTAATGAATAACTATATATTATTATTTTAAAGTGTTATTGATTATGAAATAGTATACATACACTCCAATACAATTCCTCGATCGTGGGAATGATATCATCGCTCGTGCATACGTACAGAATACCGTCTCCACGATGTGATGCGACTTGTTCTACATGATCTTCATTTCATAATGATTATATAAATGAATTAAATGAATGAATATGATATATATTACAATAATAACATTCTGTATATGATGTATCTATAACCTAAAAAGAAGAATAGTAATTTATTCGACAAAACACGCATTAGAACAAAAAAGTAATAAACACCCAAATAACAATTTGTGATGAAATATTACTAATAAGAAGATAAGAATATAACCATATATGATATCGTAAAAATAAGTATCATTATGTAATAAGTCAATAACATTATTTAAATCATTATACAGGAGGTTCAGACACTTACGAAGCAAATCAGACCTAAAGTAAGGGAAAATATCACAATCTCATTTTTATTCAAGATTGTTTATACTTTGGTATTTACTGGGGTGTATTTTATCATCCACATCCATGTTTCCTCAATATCAAATATTATTTCCATCCACCTAGAATTTTTTAAATCCAATTTTACCCTTTAGTGAGTTTTTAGTAAAAGATATGAAGGGAATCTTTTGTCGTTTTTCGTAGGAGGTACTTTTTTACTTTTTCGATAAAAGTACAAGAAGAATGTTTTTTAACTTATACGAAATGAATGGATTTTTAAAACATTATTTCCAAGAAGATTCCTTTAAAAGTTTTCATTTTTATTTTTAATAAAATTATTTTAGTTTAAAATTGTATGAAATATAAATAAAGGAAAAATGTTTTTGAAGTAGAAAGTATATTTTCCTCAAGAATGGAGTTCAAGTGATTTATCAAAATTATTTTTCATATAAGATAATATAGGGTTCTATTTCTATACCTATTTTTACACTGATTTGATTATGTTATGATGGAATTATTTTTATGATGACCTTTTATATTATATGGATTATGTTATGATGGAATGATGTTTAAGATTCCCATGTTTATTACATGGGTTATTCTATGATGTATGATTTATGATTTTGTGGCACATATAAGAATGGTTTGATTATGAGATGGGTGGGACCTATATCTCCCTCCAATGCATTGGGTAATGATTTATGTCTCATTAGATATACATGGATGGAATGGCAGATTAAACCGGTTCAGTGAAACAGGACTGAAACGAGTAGTGAACTCGGTTCAAAAATTGACTTTGTCCGCTAAGATAGTATTGAAATGAGTCGTGAGTACTAAGAAGTTATTCTCTATGATTATGTGTGTATGAAACAATGATTAATGTTTTAAGTTATGATTATTGGGATTACATTTCACTACTATGATTGATCCCATGTTATGAAATTATGATCTCTTTTGCAGGTTAAGATTTCCAAAATGTTATGTTCTTATGAATATGTTGTGATTGGTATTTATTTTGTTTACCCTTACTGAGCATTTGAGATCACCCTTTTTTATGTTTTCTTTCCCAAGGCTAGGAATAAGGTTATTAAGTAGGATATTCCATAAGGGACTCTATATATGATGAAATAAATTGGAGACAACGTAGATGATTTATGAACCAATTGTTTATGGTTCCTAGTTTCTAAAGACACTATACCTATACTGTCCTACGGTGGTATTATTATATGTTGTAATAAGTGTGCTTCAATTTTTAAGTAATAACAATGTATGTAATGTATGGGTCGTTATAGTCGGTATCAGAGGAAAGGTATAGTCATCCATTGGAAACTAGGATGTGAAAGCCTTAGTAAGAACCCTAAGGATAAGTCTAAGCATAAAACACAATCTTAGTGTTTCAGAAAAGGCCATGATAAACCCATGATAAGCCCTGAAGTGTGAAATTTTATTATTGATTATGTGTTTTTTCAATTATAATTACTGTTTCTCACACCATTCTTCTTGGTTTTAGTCAATGGATGGAACGCGAAGGAACCGTGTTAATGCAGAATGCGACGGGCAATGAAATGATTGTCCCTCTAAGCAACCAAACGTTATGGGAGCTAGAATGAAAAATCTTGTAGCCATGCTCCCACAACTTTCTCAAGATATGAATGATGCAGGACTTCCAAATGAGCAAAGGAAGGAGCAACATTCTGTTGAATCCTTTATGAGGTATCTTCTACCTTCATTTAGCGGGTCTACTGATCCATTAGTTGCTGAACAATGTATTAGTACCACTGAAAAGATATTTTCTGTTCTTCAATGTTCTGAACATGTTAAAGTCATCTTAGAAGTGTATCGTTTGGAAGGAGATGCTGATCAATGGTGGAATCTTATCAAGAATACGAGGCAAAGAGATGAAATTGAGTCCATGGAATGGGACGAGTTCAAGAACTTATTTTTCAATAAGTACTTCCCTCGTATTCTACGAACAAAGATGGAGAAGGAGTTTCTTGAACTAAATCAAAATGATGATGAATATTTTGGTACCTACGAAGAAAATTTTACAAGACTTTCAAGGTATGCTTCCGGAATTATTATCCAACCTGAGAGTAAGATCGATAGATTCTTTAGTGGCTTAAAACCAAGTCTTTGAAGGGCGTTATCCATAAGGGACGTCAATAGCTACGAGGAAAATGTTCGATGTGCTCTCAAGGTTGAGATGGATATTGGATTAACCCATCAGTCATATGGGTTTGATAAGAAGAGGAAAATGGAATTCAAAGGAAAATATAAAGACCACACTGAAAAGAAGATGAGTTTTCCCTTATGCTCAATGTGTGGAAAGAAACATGGAGGAAATTTTCTTAAGGGGACAAGCAAATGTTATAAGTGTGGAAAACAAGGTCATCAGGCAATTGAATGTCGAAATAATGGGATGAAAATGTCTAATGATGCTAACAAAGGAAGGGATACAAAGAATGAACCTACTACACTTCAATGTTTCAAGTTCAAGGAAATGGGGAATTATGCCAATTAATGCCCAAATACAAGGGTTGTTGATGATGATCGACATCAACAAACTCTTAAGGCTAATGACAAAGGAATGTCACATGCAATTTCTATCAGCGATGTGGAGTACGATAACGAAGTGGTGAACGGTACACTTCCCATCCAGTCTAAAGTAGAAAATGTTTTATTTGATTCTGGGTCCACCAACTCTTTTATTTATGAAGAATTTTCTAAGGGTTTCACCATATTAACTCAACAATAATATGTTGAGATAGCTGTGACAACCCCTAATGGCACAACAGTCGCATCAAAAGTTTATAATTCTTCTCTGATTGAAGTTTGTGGGAAAGTGCTTCCTGGAAATCTTGTGATCCTTCCTATAGTGGAATTTGATGTGATTCTTGGCATGGATTTGATTTCTCTATATGGTTCTCATATCAATTGCCAATGAATTGAAGTCACATTTCATATTCCAGATCAATCTATGATCGTCTATCGATGCAAGGATGACCATAACCTTCTAGTGGAAATTTCTTCCATCTTATGGTTCTTGATTCCACTAAATGAAGGTTATTTATCTCAAATGGTTGGTGAGAAACTCATGATTAAAAATATTCCCATTGTACGAGAGTTTGATGATGTCTTTCCGGACGAATTGTCAGGTCTTCCACCAAATTCTGAAGTAGAGTTTTCAATAGAACTCATACCGGGTGCTTTGCCTATTTCAAAGACACCTTATTGAATGGCCCCAATTGAGTTGCAGGAATTGAAGAAGCAACTCCAAGAGAATCCTGATAAGGGATTCATATGCCCTAGTGCATCACATTGGGGAGCACCTATTCAGTTTGTTAATAAGAAAGATGGATCAATGAGACTTTGCATTCATTATTGAGAACATGACAAGATCACTATCAAGAAAAAATATCATCTCCCATGCATTGATGAATTATTTGACCAACTACGCAGAGCTCAACACTTTTCCAAGATTGATCCTCGTTCAGCGTATCATCAATTAAGGATCAAAAGGGAGGATATACCAAAGAAGGCTTTCTGTAAAAATATTGGACACTATGAATTAATAGTGATTCCATTTGGTCTTACTAATGCCCCAACATCTTCATGGATGTGATAAATAGAGTCTTTAGGGACTATCTTGATCAGTTTGTGGTAGTCTTTGTAGATGATATTCTTGTATATTCAAAGAGCAAGGAAGAACATGAATATGACTTGAGAATTATATTGATGACCCTGAGAACGGATAAGGTTTACGCCAAATTTATTAAGTGTGAATTTTGGCATCAAAAAGTTTCATCTTTTGGTCACAAAATCTCAAAATAGGGGATATCTATGGATCCAGATTAAACAGAGGATATCAAAAGATGGTCGAGACCAACAAAAGTAACTAAGATCTGATGTTTTCTTGGTTTGGCTGTATATTATCGACAATTGTTTAATTATTTATCACGATTATCTAATCCACTCATCAAGTTGACTCTAAAATGTGTTAAGATTGTTTGGACAAAGGAATGTGAAGAAAATTTCAAGGAGTTGAAATAAAGGTTATCCTATGCACCTATGCTCACACTTCCTTGTAGTGGAGAAAGGTTTGTGATCTACAGTGATGCATCCAAGAAGGGGCTAGGGTGTGTTCTTATGCAAAATGATATGGTGATAGCTTATGACTCATGACAGTTGAAAACCCATGAGCAAAATTACCCAACTCATGATTTGGGGTTAGCTGCGATAATCTTTGTATTAATGATTTGAAGGCATTATCTTTATGGAGAAAGGTGTGATATTTATACTGATCATAAAAGTTTAAAGTATATTTTGACACAAAAGGAGGTGAATATGCACCAAAGAAGATGGTTGGAGCTGATTAAGGATTAGGAGTTCTCAATTCCTTACCACCCTGGGAAAGAAAACAAGGTGGAAGATGCATTAAGTTGACAAGACCATGTTAGCATATCCAGGATGAGGATCACAAAATATCCAATATTTATGGATTTACAAATGATGGATCTTGGAATTATAATGGAATAGAAAAAGTCGTATCTTTCTCAAATGAATGTTTAACCATCAATACATGTGAAGATTAAAGAGGCACAAAAAGAAGATGTAGAGTTACAAAAAAAGGTGATAAGTGTTCCTAAATTTAACCTTGATTGTGATTGGATAATAAATTTCAGGAATCAGGTTTGTGTTCCTCCCATACCAAAACTAAAGAAGGAGTTGCTGGATGAGGCTCATAGTTATTCATTCTCTATTCATCCTGGAAGCACGAAGATGTATAGGGACCTGAAAGAGTACTTCTGGTGGGATGGAATGAAAAGCGATGTTGCTGAATATGTCTCTCGATGCTTGGTTTGTCAGCAAATTAAATCTAAGAGACAGAAGTCTAAGGGGATGTTACAACCATTACCCATACCACAATGGAAATGGGAAAACATCACTATGGACTTTGTCACTGGACTTCCTAAAATATCCAAAGGCAATAATGATATCTGGGTCATAGTTGATCGTTTTACAAAGTCGGAACACTTCATCGCTATTAGAGAGGATTTCTCTCTGGATCAGCTTTCCAGGATATATGTGAAGGAAGTGGTAAGATTGTATGGATTACCAGTTTCTATTATATCTAATTGGGATCTGAGGTTTACCTCAAATTTTTGGAGAAGTCTTCAGCATACTCTGGATACAGAGTTGAGTTTCAGCACTGCTTATCATCCTCAGACAGACGGTCAGTCTGAGAGGAAAATTCAAACTCTAGATGATATGTGGAGAGCTTGCTCTAAGGATTTCAAAGGTGGTTGGGATCTTCAACTACCTTTGGTGGAATTTTCTTATAATAATAGCTTTCACTCCAGTATTCAGATGGATCCTTATGAAGCTCTCTATGGAAAGAAATGCAGGACTCCAACTTGATGGGATGATGTTGGGGAAAGAAAGCTATTAGGACCTGATCTTGTTGATGAGATGGAAGAAAAGGTCAGATATATTCAACAACACATTAGAGAAGATCAGAGTCAACAAAAAAGTTATGTCGACAACCGAAGAAAATACCTATAGTTTGAAGTGGGTGATAAAGTGTTCTTACGAATATCTCCTTGGAAGAGAGTAATGAGATTTGGAAAGAAGGGAAAGCTGAGCCCTAGATATATCGGTCCATTCGAAATACTGGATCATGTTGGGAAGGTAGCATACCGATTGGTGCTTCCACTAAATATCTCCCAAGTTCCCGATGTGTTCCATGTATATCTCTTGAGAAAGTACATACCTGATCCTTCACATGTACTCAGCTCAGAAGTTGTACCACTGGAACAAGACCTTTCTTATGAAGAACAGCCGATAGAGATTCTCGATCATAGTGAAAAGTCCTACGGAACAAGACCACTCACTTGCTTAATGTTTTATGGAGTAACCTCCAATTAGAAGAAGCTACATGGGATCTTGAGTATATGATGCAGGAGAGGTATCCAAATCTGTTTGTTACAAAGTGACGAATTTTGAGGGAGAAATTCATTTTAAGGGGGGTAGAATGTAACACCCAAGACATTTATGAGAAATATTTTGTTTTTATGTTATATAAATCATAAAAGTAATCTTTCACTACACACAACACTATCTTGGCTTTCTTTACACACAATCGCGACCTTCCTCAATAGCTTGCGTCGTACGCAATACCGAGTTCCACTAAACAACGATATGCTATTAAAATATTATTAAAACTAGCCGTTATGAATAGTAATACCCACTTTTTGAAATTTTGTGAATTTTATATTTCAAAATGGGCTTCATTTTTTGATTTGTAATATCGAAATTATCCTAGGGTGAAATTTTGGTATTTTTCGGAAAACATTCAATTTTTGATGAATAGTGAAAACACTAGGTTACTATTTAAAAACTGACTTTTTATATAAATAATTATTTATTTTATATAAATTTATTTTAGGTCAAAATTGGTACATAATACCTATATAAGTTCAATGCAATTCATTGGAGTCATTTTATAATAATATTAGATATATACAAATTTTATCGAACTTTTCACCATCTTTTACCTACCTCCTAGGAAAATTTGCAAATTCACATAAAACATAATTTTACCGCTTCTGTGAGTGGAATTTCAAAAATCTAAGAGACACGGTTAATATCAAGGAAAAAAATATTGTTCAGTGAGATGAAAATATTTTTTGGTGAATAGTAACTTTTTACTTTTTTTTAACCACGGTTAAAAGTAAATAGGGAAATTAAGGGTAAAAATGTTTTTATTATTACCCAAACACATGTCCTATTTCTATTGGATAAGTTTAATTCTACCAGAAACAACCTTAGGAATAAAATATGACCACTTAGTCCCATTTGGATTAGATTAGGGCATTTAATATTAATTTATTTAAATAAGGGTTAAAATAGTTAAAATCAAAGTTTAATAAGTAAATCATTTTTAATATAGGGTTATACATATGATAAATTCGACTATAAATATTCATTGGAAAGCTAAAAATATTTCCTACATAATGGTATTTTATTTGTAATTTTTAGACGTTGAATAACTTAATTAATGAAATATTGACATAATTGATGTTATAAATACCCAAATAAATGTAATTTGAGACTTTTTATGAATTCCAATAATTTTCTAGGTTAATATTACATATTAGTACTAATTTAATTAAATTTTTTCAAACTAATCTTTCTGTTATGATTTTCACAAAAATCAATTACCAAATAGTGTCAAAATTGACATAAAATAGTTATTTAAAAAAAATATGATATTATTAAATGTTATTTTATTCCTAAAAATCTATGGTTCGGCCAAATAACTTAGTTAAGGTTATATATATTAATAATAAACAACTTGGGGTTTGATTGTCTTGTTATAGTATGTTTATTAACCTTATAGTGTAAGAAAACAAGAAGGCATGGTAAAAGTTAAATTATCTAACTAAAAGTTAAATATAAATGATAAGGTTAAAATAGATACCTAAACATGTCAAAATTCTATTGGATGAGAGGATTTCAACCCATCCTCACCTTAGCATTGAAATAAATCAATTTGGAGCTATTAAAAACCGAATATGAATTTATAATAAAATAATATTTTTAGTTTTTCCAAAGGTGCCCCTCTCCTCCCTTATAAAAGGGCACCTACTCCCTCTCTTCCTCACACAACATTGAGCCGTAAAGCTTGGAAAAACCCTGCCAAATTATCTTCTCCACTTCCCTAGAAACATTCTACAGGTCCTGGTCTTCTTCAAAGACCAATTATAGTGCCCTAAGAGGAGGTCTCAAAGAGGCGCTTCAAAGAAGAGGTAATGTGCGTTACCGATTCTTTCAACTTTATTTTTTCCTCCACTTATTCTTATTTAGTTGTTTCATTATGAAGTAATAACATCGGTATCACTCATATACTGATATTTTATTATAAATATGAAACAACACTATTTCACCATCTATCCATCCTACGGAAAACGAAATCACCACGCGTGCGTACATACGGAATACTGTCTCCACGTCGTAGTGTAATCTATTTTCCACCACCACCTTACGTGGATGGGTATAATGGTGTAAAGAATAACTATATATTATTATTTTAAAGATACATTGATTCTGAAATAGTATACATACACTCCAATACAATTCCATGATCATGGGAACGATATAATCGCTCATGCATACGTACGGAATACCGTCTCCATGATGTGATGCGACTCGTTATACATGATCTTCATTACATAATTATTATATAAATAAATTAAATGAATTAATATGATATATATTACACTAATACCATTTTGTATATGAGGTATCTATAATGTAAAAAGAAGAGTACGAATTTATGCGACAAAACACGCACAAGAACAAAAAAGTAATAAACAAACGAATAACAAGTAGTAATGAAATATTACTAATAAAAAGATAAGAATATAACCATATATGATATCGTAAAAATAATTATGATTCTGTAATAAGTCAATATCATTATTTAAATCATTATACAGGAGGTTCGGACACTAACAAAGCAAATCGGACCTAAGGTAAGGGGAAATATCACAATCTCATTTTTATCCGAGATTGTTTATACTTTGGTATTTAATGTGGTGTATTTTATAATCCACATCCATGTTTCCTCAATATGTAATATTATTTCGATCCACCTACAATTTTTTAAATCCAATTTTACCTTTTAGTGAGTTTTTAGTAGATGATATGAAAGGAATCTTTTGACGTTTTTCGTACAAGGTACTTTTTGACTTTTCCGAAAAAAGTACGAGAAGAATGTTTTTTTAACTTATATGGAATTAATGGATTTTTAAAAAATTATTTCCATGAATCTTCCTTTACAAGTTTTCAAGTTTATTTTTAATAAACTTATTTTAGTTTAAAATTGTATGACATTTAAATAAAGGAAAAATGTTTTTGAAGTAGAAAGGATAATTTCTTCAAGAATGGAGTTCAAGTGTTTTATCAAAATCATTTATCATCTAAGATAATATAGGGTTCTGTTTCTACCCCTATTTTTACATTTATTTGATCATGTTATGATGGAATTATGTTTATGATGTCCTTTTATCTTATGTGGATCATGTTATGATGACATGATGTTTAAGATTCCCATTTTTATTACATGGGTTATGCTATGATGTATGATTTATGATTTTCTGGCACACATAAGAATGGTTTCATTAAGATATGGGTGGGACCTATATCTCCATAAAATGAATTGGGTAAAGATTTATATCTCATGAGATAGACATGGCTGGAATGGCAGGTTAAACTGGTTCAGTGAAACAGGACTGAAACGAGGAGTGGACTCGGTTCAGAAATGGACTTTGTCTGCTAAGATAGTCTTGGAAATGAGTCTCGACTACTAAGAAATGATTCTCTATGATTATGTGTGTATGCCACAAAGTTTCATGTTTTATGTTATGATTATTGGGGTTACATTTTACTACTATGATTTATCCCATGTTTGGAAATTATGATCTCTTTTGCAAGTTAGGATTTCCAAAATGTTGTGTTATTATGAATATGATGTGATTGATATTTCTTTTCTTTACCCTTATTGAGAATTTGAGGTTACCCTTTTGTATGTTTCCTTTCCCCAAGTCAGGAAGAAGGTTATTAAGTAGGATGAAATAAATGGGAGACATCATAGATGATTTACGAACCAGTTGTTTATGTATCCCAGTTTCTAAAGACACTATACCTATATGGTCCTACGATGGAATTATTATATGTTTTAATAAGTGGGATTCAATTTTGAAGTACTAACAATGTATGTAAAGTATGGGTCTTTATAAATACCTTTAGTCATTTACCACATAGCCTACTTATATGCCTGGAAAGGTTAATGTTGTGGTTAATTCCATGGTCTAGAAGACTCAAATAAAATCATTCAATGAGGATAGTATGAGTAGTAGTTGATGGATCTATTTTCTATGATTTATTTGAAGGTTCTAGAAATGCAATGGAAGTTAGTAATAAAAGGTCTAGAAGTTATTTTATCTATCCTAGTGTGGGTTCGGATTAGACAATTATCAGATTTTGAGGTCCATTTACTGAGGGAGAGCATCTTTTGAGATAACCAACCTACTGGTTGGGTTGAGGATGGTAGTGAAACCCTTTTCTTATATGGAATTGTAGGGCTACCATCCGGTACATGGGAAGATATGACAAGACAATATCATTCCTTTCTAAGGGATTATCATACAATTCATATAAATATGTAAAAATATATGAGTCATAGATATCGATTGTTAGGTATGAAGAGATATATAGTAGGTTATGTCACCATATGATCCACCTATCCACGGGTGAAGATAGGTCACCAGTAACTTTCTCGACTTAATCAACCTCTATCCATTACTGAGTAGATATGTATTAACATCCCCATGGATTTCGTTATGGTCTTTTTAAGATCCCATCGACGAACTTATTCCATATAGGAGATTGTATATAGGATGAAAAGAGTCACAGACTTCCTACCAATCAAAAAGATAAACAATATTGATTTGTTAGGAACACTTTAATTACTATATATTATAAAACATCATGGAATACCATGTACGATCATTTCTGATCATGAAAACTTATTTATGTCACGGTTGTCACAAGGGTTGTATAATGAACCCAGTTAAAATGTGATATTGAGTAGTTCATATCACCCCCTGAAAAATGGGTTGTCATAGAAGACCATACATGTGATCAAGGATATTATTTGGTCCTGTATCATTGATTTTAGAGGTTCCAAGGAGATATATATTAATCTAGTTTATTTTTTGTACAATAACTATTTTCCAAAAACAATTGAGGGATATTTATGAGTCCTTCTATGGTATAATATTGTGTTTACCTCTGGGATTACTAGATATACGTGAGGTAGCTCTACAAGTTGATGACATATATTGATCGTTGCTACAGACCTTTGATGTTTGTGGTGGGTCATTGGGTCTTTCTTCCTATATCTCCATGTTTGTTTCATAGTTGAAATTGATGACAAATAATGTTTTCTATGAGATATGTTGGGATGTTCGAGATATTTGTTAGAGTTTGGATGAAATCGTATATTTTTTTCACCTTAGATGTACCCTTACATGAATGAAGTCTTCCAAGTATCTCATCTTCCAAAGTATCATCACAACCCATAACACTTGATTGACATTGACAATCCTGAGATAGAGGTGGATGTGTCCTTGGAAGATCTTATGTTATTTATCATTTATCAAAAAACAATAGTTATCCATGGAAGGTTAGTTACTATATGTTAGGTTATATGGTAGTAAAAAAATTTATAGTAAGAGACGTGGGAGTGGGATGCCGATTTGCATTGGTGGTGGCTAAAACACTTCACATGTGGCATTTTACTACCCGGAAATTGGGGAAAAACTATCATATCGATTAGAGTTTATAATGCACCGGATTATCATAATCGTAAATTTAATTTCATATTGGGTTTAATTACATCAATAAACCATAGATATGAATATTATTCGAGCCTTGGAGACCTTGGGTGTGTTTGAGGCTCATCCAAACCAGAACTCCAAAAAAGGAAGGGAAGACTAGGATAAAGAGTTTCTCTAAAACCATGCATACTAGGGTGCAAGGTCATGTGCATAGTTTCTTACATAGGAAATAGAATATTCATAATGTATTCATACTATTAGTAAAACTTTTCAAAATAGGGATCTCGTATATCACAGTAAACTAAGCACAGTTGGTGCACTGTTTGAGAAAACCGTGCGACCAAAAAGTACAACGTGCTAAATATAGATTATTTTACCAAATTAACCCTCTTAAATGTTTTTGGACTTTTCCATCTTCTCCCATGTCTTTAATCTATTGGTAGTTCATCTTCCTCTCATAGAACCCATTATCATCACTCAGGATATGAATCAAGGTGCATCATCTATCTCTCATCCATTTCAATCTTTTTCAGATTCATTAGAACTAAAGTGAAGAGTTCCTCCATACCCATGACTGTATATTACTGTTTTTCCTCTATACATTGCAGTATTTTTGGGTAATTAAATTTTATCTATTTATGGATTATTAAACTTTTTCATCTTTCTCTTCCAAACTTAGTCGAATTAAATTTTGACACTGTATGAGGCATGATATATGAGCCTATGGTAGGTGGTCATTCTCTTTTTCCATACTTTTTCTTCATTTCATAAATATTAACATTGTACAACATTCTTGGTTCTTTTTTAGAATCCCCCTATTTTAAATTTAATTATTTTAAGGATATTCACATTTGTGGTTTCACCCTAACCAATAGAGAATCAAATTGATAGTTGGTTTCAAGTGATTATATTGTCCCTTTTATGAGATTTATTTTAGTGTCCCTTATTTCCATTACAAAAAATTTTCTAACATGAACATTTATTTTGTTTTCATATAACAAATTCATTGGGATATTATTTGATTTCTTTATGGTGATGACCCTACTTACATGCCCTTTATCCTTGACACTTTTGGATTGTTGGACTTAGATTAAAGTGATAAAATGGTTATATCTTGATCCTTTTGTATTGAATTAGGTGGGCCCAATGAAAATCATTAACCTATTATGCCTAATATGATCCAATTGATTGAATCAAATGTAAAGGCCCATAAATTTTTTTTATTTTTTTATTATCTATGGGATTCTTCCTAGTAACTATCCCATTCCCCATGTTGGTTATTGATGGTTGGGATGACAGTTTTGGTTCAGTACATTTTTGTTGTGCTATGTGATGATAATGAGATTGATAAATGGATTTTATTAACTATTTCTCTTTTTAATGTACATGCTTAACTAAATGAGATGTATATTGTTGTACATGCCATTTATTTGATTCTAGGTTGAGTTTCATTTCCATAATTCCAAGAGTGAACCATGTAGATTACAACTTAATGAATGCAAGGAAGGAATCTCGTTCCTTGTTTTGGATTTTATAAATTATTGTTAAATACATTTAAGAAACACTATCCATTATTGATATGGGATTTCCATACACTATTTGTACTTTACACAAAATGAGTGTCACTAGTTCATTAGGATAGTGTAAATACACATAAAATTCAATCGAATTTTTTTTTAATTTTCATTTGGATTTTACAAGAACGTAGTTTCTGACGGAACCTGATTCTGAGGCCCGGTGTGACCAAAATCATTTTCCGAAGTTTAGCTCAGGTACGTTCAGTGAACGAACGAGCGAGTATTCCTAACTTTTGAACCGGTGCTCGAAATCGAATTCTGAGGGCACCGATGGAATCACAACGCCTATTTTTCTAAGGAACATCTTTTCTAGAGTTGTGTTTCCTCGGGTGTGGTACATAAAATTTTTGGTTAAGTAAAAGAATAAAATAAAATGGTGCAACCAATTATATTTTATTAAAAGTAGTTTAACAGAAGCCAAGTGGTTGGAGTGGGACCCACTATATCCTACTCCACTAGGTAAGATATTTGTGGTGTGGGGCCCACACGAGCCCCACCTTTTCATTTCTTCAACCCCCTCTTTTAATTAAGGTAACACACCCGCACCCCCCCTTTAAATGAAGTCAAGTCGTGCGTTTAATTAGATATTAACCACCTCAATTAATTGGGCGGTTTAAACGTTACAATTAATTGAATTAATTGATTGATTCAATTTTGAATTTCTCAATCATTTGTCTTCTGTGTTAATAAAATACGACAAGTCTTATTTTATTAAGGGGTTCGTTGTGCGTGAGGGCTTGGGAGAAATTGCTAAAAGTCTTGAAGTTCTTCTTCCTCGACAATGAACATGAAGAAATCTGACCTTCGATGACGGATTACGGTGAGAGACGCCTTCCTCGGAGATCAACGAACCAACTCGCATTCCTTCATTCCTTCATTCCGTGTCAAAGGGAGACATCGTTCCTCCTCGGATGATCTCCGACAACATGTATGAAATCTCCTTCCGCGACGGCTTCTTCCACGATGATCCTTCGTTCAACTACGCTCGAGGTAGGGGTTTGAATAAATGTTCGTGAATATTCATGCGTTCTTGGTAATCTTAGCCGCTTGCTATCGATTAATGGGAGGGGGCCGGACCGCACAAACACGACCGACCCTCCTCCCTTAATTCTGTTGTTGACCTTGTTGTGGTTTTGGAACAGAGATGGCGTGGTGCCATCGCACCGCGCGGGATCATGCGGAAAGGATGTGCAGCGCAGTCGCGCCATGCCGTTTAAGTCGAACAAGGTCACGGTGTTGTCGCGTCGCGCCGAAGAATCAAGAAAACACCGTGGCCGGAGTGGGGCTGTGGCGGAGGGGCACGGTGTTGTCGCGCCGCACCGGTCGGACCAAGTCCGCGGTTGGAGGCCGCAGCGCAGTAGGGAGCGGCGGTCGTCTTTCGGCCGCCAGCGTCGGAGCAGGAGGACGGGACCGCGCCGGTCCCGTGGCGGCAGTAGTCGGCCGGCCGGAGCGGGCCGACCGGTCAGGGGAGAAACCAGGGGTTTGTAACCCCGGCTGGAAGGGAGGAGCGACCCCCAACATGGGGGCCACATTTAGTTAAAAAGGGGGGCACGTGCCCTACCACCCCCCCCCTTGTCCGCTCAGCTCGGCAGCGGCCGAGCAAGCCACTCGGGCGCCGCGCCAGCGCCAGGCCGGTCCGGGCCGCGCCCAGGACGGTCCGGGCGGCACCGGCGGGGTCAGGCTGCGCCAGCCCGGCCGGGCCGCGCCCAAGCGGGCCGGACCTAGACCTAGTTTGGGTTGACCCGGTTCAGGTCGACCCAGTTCAGGCCGACCCAGGGGTCCTGGGCCGAGTCGGTCCGGGGCCGAACCCCCTATTCTCGGGTACATTTCGTTCAAATGGCCATATCTTGGGCTACAGAGCTCCGATCGATGCACTGTCAGTTGTGACGAGATCCTTGGACCAAGTCGGTCGTTTCGGTATATTACACTCAAGGTTTTGGATAATGTTGGGAATGGCCGAGTTGGTTCGAACCCGAAACCAACCGGGCCCTCGGAGCGGAAACGCTTATATCATGAGCACCGGACGTTCGATTGACGTGTCGTCGACTTTGTTGGATTCCTCTTGATGAGACGAAAATTTTGTCATGATTGGAATTAGTTTTGGATGCATTTGGTTAGTGTTCGTGTTGGATTGTACCCGAAATCCAATCGGGCCCCGAGAACGGAAAAACTGATAACTTTCAGACCGGACGTCTGTTTGACGATCCGTCAGCGGAATTGGTGATCACGTTGAGAAACGGTCCCAATGAGTATACCTTATGAGTGTTTGGAATATATTTGAGATATGGTCGGGTTGGTTCGTACATGAAACCAACCGGGCCCCTGAGACGAAAAGGCTAATAACTCACAGACCGGGCGTCTGATTGACGCGCTGTCTGTTGCGTTGAGACCCCTATGACGAGGCTGTCCTCTGAGATAATTTTTCGAGGTAATTTGAGATACTTGGAGTATCGACCTGTAGCTAGTGGAGCGGACCCTCTCGGAGATGAGCGTACAGAGTACGGAGACCGTGTAGCTGGCTAAGACATGATGACTGCTTGTCCGATTAGATTCAGAGTGACTTGCGTAGCCCAGGGGGGAGAACTACATTGTGAGGTGGAAGACCCATGGTGGAGGAGCACTACTTTGAGAGGTGGCAGACCCGTGGTAATCGACAGGAGGAGTACCTCTGTAGGCTATGAGGGGGAGCACTACTGTGTGAGGTGGCAGACCCATGATGGGGGAGTACTACTTTGTGAGGTGGAAGACCTGTGGTACTCGACAGGAGGAGTACCTCATCAGTCTTAGGTTAGTGAGCCGTACTTCGGAGTTGTGATAGGATCATTGTACTCTCCAGAGACGGAGCTCTTCAGCAGTTACAGTTTTGATAATGAAAATCCTGGTTTGAACTAAGTAAATGACCTTTGTGTTTACCTCATGATTGAGATGGGTCACTTGATAAATTAGGTATATGTATGGGCATATACCTAAGTAGTGATTATCCTTTGATTTCATAAAGTTTCTGTTTCCTCACAATTGAGATGGGTTACTTGATAACATAGGTATAATTATGGGATTATACCTAAGTAAGGGTTATCTGTTGAGATCCTTCTTTTTGGTTATCCTTGTTGAATTTAGTGAGACCTCATGCATCTCGGGTTACCTACTGAATATCGTATACTCACCCATGCACAGGCTATGCCCGCACCTCGTTGTATTGGTTGCAGACGACGGGTAGTGCTGACGGAGGCTGAGTGTTCGCGGACTGGACGATACCCGGTGGTGGACTTCACGACGAGATGATACTCAGAGGAGGTTGACGGGAGAGAGAATTGAGGAGGCTATCTGTACCAACCCATCATGTAGGATCTGTGGTGGAAGATCGAGGAGCTGATCTATCTGTACGTACCCTTCATGTAGGATCCAAGGTGGACGAACCAGGAGATGCTACTTTTCTTCCTACAGTTTGTCTTTTCTGTTGTACTTCTTTTCAGTTTTAACTGCACTTTTCAGATGGGTTTGTATTCTGTCCCACTTCTTTTCAGTGCTTCCTTTTTGTACTTAGTTTTTTACTTCTACTTGTACTCTATGGTGTTTTTTTACCTTTATAAATGCAGTGCCTTCACAGTTTATCAGGAATTATGCCTTTGGTGCTAGTCACCAACCCCTGGCCTATGGAAGGTGGGCTTGGGGTAGTCACGGCACGGGGCCCGAGGACGGGTCGTAAAAAATTGGTATCAGAGGAGTTTGGTTCTACCACAGAACATGTAACTATGATATTTCTTTTTCTGTGAAGAAATAGTGATAAGGGTACCGAGTGTCGTTTTCAGTTCAGAGAGTCCAGTGTTGGTGCGGGCGGCCGACGTATCCATACACCAGGACCCTGACAACTGATTTCTGACTTTGTGCACGAAAACACTGATTGCGAGTGTGTATACAAAAGTTTTAAAAGTCAGATCATACCAGGTCATCTCACCAGGTGTAAATCATTTGTCCGTGTCATGTTTATTTCATTCAGGATGCCTCCCCGTGGACGACCAGCTAGAGCCCCGAGAGTTGTACGTACTGACAGCCCGCCGAGTGACATGGCCTCAGTACAGGGCCCTATCCCAGTTGAGGCACCAGCGGAGTCATCAGCGGTACTACTACCCGTTGGGCCACCGATTCCACTAGCCCCAGCATCAGAGGGTGCATGACGCTTGAGCTCACTGCAAGAGTTCCAGCGCCAGAGGCCACCAGGGTTTAGGGGAGAGACGGACCCGTAGGCGGCTGATGATTGGCTTGAGGCTATGGTGAGAGTCTTCAGGCTAGTGGGGACGCCAGCAGACTTCCTGGTGATCCTTGCTGCCAGCCTTCTTCAGGTAGCAATAGGCAGATGGGGGAGCCTGATGCTCCCGATGCATGACGAGGCGGCACTTCTGTGGGTAGACTTCGAAAGCCTGTTCCGGGCAGAGTTTGTACAATCCACCCTTCGAGCGGTGCGTATACAGGAGCTGTTGTTTCTACAGCATGGTAGAATGATGGTGGCGTAGTACTCAGCAAGGTTCACATACCTCTCACGCTACTCCACAGATATGGTACGAGACCCATTCTTTAGGGACCGATCCTTTGAGCAGGGGCTCAGGTGAGAGATTAGAGCTTATGTTGTTTCTCACAGCATCCCGACGTAGACAGGGGTGTTGGAGCGAGCCCTCTTAATAGAGAGTATCGTTGCTGAGCAGTCTCCAGCAACAGGACCCACCACTAGCTGGAATGCGACCGAGTCTTCTGTAGCAGGTAGTAGACAGATGATGTAGAGGTCCAAGAGGACCAGACCTACAGGTGGTCGGCTGCATGACTCAGGGTCGGTAGTGTGAGGCACCAAGGGGAATGATAATGCCAGACCTACCATGAATTGTTACTCCTGCGGCGGGATAGGTCACATGGAATGTGACTGTCCGACCCGCCATGTAGATGACAAGTAGTTAAATGAAGAACCTTCATGGCAAAGGTAGAGGTTCGATCGAGGCGGACCGCTAGGAGAAGAAGGCCGAGGGAGGGGAGCTGGTCGTGAAGCTGGAGGTGGATGACGCTTCGAGGTGTTTCCACCACCTCCACCAGGAGGTCCACCCTGACCATAGGGAACAGTTGGACATGGGAGAGCTCAGTTTCAGGCAGCAGAAGCATACGACTACGGAGCTCCTAAAGTAAGTGGACAGGAGTGGAACTAGTGGTTTCCTTTTGTACTTTGTACTTCTAGTTCCATGTTCTTGTTACATTTGTGTCTTTGTACTATGAGCTGCAATAATAAAAAACACTTACCTTTGTGACATTTTCTTCCTTCCATTTTGTGTACTAAGAGGTTCCGTTTTAAACTATTGAATGGACCCTCACTTTCGAGATTCCTACTGGAGGAGACCCAATTACCTAACACTGATGCCGACAGTGTTACTCGACCCTTATAGGCGAGAGCGACGGTCGGATCTCTTGGTAGTATCGTTGAGGCCTTACGACATTGTCCATGGAATGAATACATCATTCATGTCTAGATTTACTGTATTAGGCAAAGAACGTGGTTTATCCAGGGGATGAGACCGGATTTCTCTTATCATCAAAGAAGAAATCATAGAAGCTCTTGTTGGGCCAGAGAAGGTCCAGGTCATCGAAGAGCAGATGAGGATAGCTCAGAGCCGATAGAAGCCTTATGCTGACAAGAGGCAGAGACCACTAGAGTTTGAGGATGGGGACCATGTTTTCTTACGGGTCTCACCTCGACGTGGAATTATGGAGATTTGGCTGAGGAGGAAAGTTGTCTCTACGCTTCATCAGACCATTCCTGTTCCTCAGCAGGATTGGAAAGCTGGATTATCTCCTGGATCTACCAATTTAGTTGCAACGGGTGCACGACGTCTTCTATGTGTCTCAGCTGAGGAGAAATGTGCATGACCCGACGCATATCATTGACCATGGGGAGCAGGACATTGATGATGGGGATAATTTTGCGGAGATTCCAATGGAGATCGAGGATCGACCGGAGTGGGTCCTACGTGAACGATCGATTCCACAGGTGTGCTTTCACTGGCAGTAGAGGAACCTCCAGGAGAGCACTTGGGAGTGGGAGGCTCAGATGCATTCACAATACCCACATTTTTCCTTGGTTTTTGAAGTATCATTATGGGGACGTAAAGCCCTGAGGTGGGAGTAATGTAAAGACCCGTAAAATTAAAGGGAAATTATTTATTAATTTTCTTTTGGATTTTACAAGAACGCAGTTTTTGACGACACCTGATTCCGATGCCCGGTGTTCCTGAAATCATTTTCCAGAATTTAGCTCAGGTATGTTCAGTGAACGAACAAGTGGGTTTTCCAAATTTTGGAACCGGTTCTTGGAATTGAATTTTGAGGGCAATGATGGAATCGAAGTGCCGGTTTTTTCTTAGGAACACCTTTTCAGGTGTTGCGTTTTCTCGGGTGTGGTACTTCAAATTTTGGGTTAAGTAAAAGAATAAAATAAAATGGTGCAACCAATTTTATTTTATTTTATGTAGTTTAACCTATGCTAAGTGGTTGGAGTGGGACCCACTATTTCCCACTCCACTAGGTAGGATATTTGTGGTGTGGGTCCCACACGAGCCCCATCTATTCATTTCTTCAACCCCCTATTTTAATTAAGGTAATGCACCCGCACCCCCCCCCCTTTAAATGAAGTCAACTCGTGCATTTAATTAGATATTAAACGCCTCTATTAATTGGGCGGTTTAAACGTTACAATTAATTCATTTAATTGATTGATTCAATTTTGAATTTCTCAAATGTTTGTCTTTTGTGTTAATAAAATAAGACAACTCTTATTTTATTAAGGGGTTCACTGTACATGAGGGCTTGGGAGAAATTGCTCAAAGTCTTGATGTTCTTCTTCCTCGACGAAGAACGCGAAGAACACCGACCATCGACAACGGACGAAGGTGAGAGACGCCTTCCTCGAAGATCGACGACCCGACTCGCATTACATCATTCCTTCTTCCCGCATCAAAGGAAGGGAGACACCGCTCCTCCTGGGTCGATCTCTGACAACGGGTACAGAATCTCCTTCTGCGGCACCTTCTTCCGCGACGCCTTCTTCCGCAACGAGCCTTCATTCAACTACGCTTGAGGTAGGGGTTTGAATATATGTTTGTGAATTTTCAATCGTTCTTCGAAATATTAGACGCTTGCTATTGATTAACGAGAGGGGGTCGGACCGCAAAAACACGGCCGACCCTCCTCCCTTAATTCTATTTTTTTCCTTGTTGTGGTTTGGAATGGAGATTGTGTGGTGTTGTCGAACCACACGGGAGCATGCAGAAAGGATATGTGGCACCGTCGCGCCATTGTATTGAAGTCGAACAAGGTCGCGGTGCCGTCGCGCCACGCCAAAGAATCACGAAAACACTGTGGCCGGAGCGGGGCCATCACAGAGGGGCGCGGTAGAGTAGGGAGAGGCAGCTGGCTTTCGGCCGCCGGCATCGGAGCCAAGGGAACGGACCGCGCCGGTCCTGTGGCGGCAGCAGCCAGCCGGCCAGAGCAGGCCGACTGGTCATGGGATAAAACAGGGGTTCGTAACCCCCGACTGGAATGGAGGAGTGCCCCCCCCCCACTTGGGGGGGGGGTCTTTTTTAGTTAAATAGGGGGGCAGACCCCCCCTTGTCCGCTCCACTCAGCACCGGCCGAGCTGGCCACGCGGGCACCGCGCCAGCTCCAGGCCGGGCCACGCCGGCTGGTCCGAGCCGGGCCGTGCCCAAGTGGGCCAGACCCAGACCCAATTCGGGTCGACCCGGTTCGGGCCATCCCAGGGGGTCTCGGTCCGGGTCGGTCTGGGGTCGAACCCCCTATTCTCGGGAACATTTAGTTCAAATATCCATATATTGGTCTAAGGACCTCTGATCGACACACCGTCAGTTGTGATGCGATACTTGGATCGAGATGGTCAGTTCGGTATATTACAATAAAGGTTTAGGAGAATTTTTTTTAACAGCCGGGTTGGTTCGAACACAAAACCAACCGGGACCTCGGAGCGGAAACGATTATATCTCAAGCTCCGGACGTCTGATTGACGTGTCGTCGACTTTTTTGGATTCCTCTTGATGAGACGAAACTTTTGGCATGATTTGCATGAGTTTTGGATGTAGTTGGTTAGTGGCTGGGTTAGATTGTACCTGAAATCCAACTGGGCCCCTGGAACGGAAAAACTGATAACTTTCAGACCGAACGTCCGTTTGACGACCCGTCAGCGGAGTTGGTGATCACATTGAGAAACTGTCCCTATGGGTATACCCTATGAGAGTTCGGGGTACAGTTGAGATACAGTCGGTTTGGTTAGTACACCAAACCAACTAGGCCCCTGGGACGAAAATGCTAATAACTCACAAACCGGGCGTCTAATTGACGCGCCGTCTGTTGTGTTGAGACCCCTATGACGAGGCGGTCCATTGAGATAATTTTTAGAGGTACTTTGAGATACTTTAAGTATCTACCTGTAGCTCGTGGAGCGGACCGTCTCAGAGACGAGCGTACGAAGTATAGAGACCGTGTAGTTGGCTGAGACATGATGACTGCTTGTCCGATTCGATTCGGAGTGACTTGCATAGCCCAGTGGGGAGCCCTACTTTGTGAGGTGGAAGACCCCTGGCGGAGGAGCACTACATTGTGAGGTGGCAGACCTGCGGTACTCGACAGGAGGAGTACCTCAGTAGGCGATGATGAGGAGCACTACTGTGTGAGGAGGCAGACCCATGGCGGAGGAGCACTACTTTGTGAGGTGGCAGACCCGCGCTACTCGACAGGAGGAGTACCTCAACAGTCTTAGGTTAGTGAGCAGTACCTCAGAGTTGTGACAGGATCATTGTACTCTCCAGAGACGGAGCTCTTCAGCAGTTACAGTTTCGATAATGAAAACCCTAGTTTGAGCTGAGTCAATGACCCTTGTGTTTACCTCATAATTGAGATGGGTCACTTGATAAAATAGGTATATGTATGGGCATATACCTATGTAGTTATTATCCGTTGATTTCATAACGTTTTTGTTTCCTCATGATAGAGATGAGTTACTTGATAACTTAGGTATAAGTATGGTCTTATACCTAAGTAAGGGTTATCTGTTGAGATCCTTCTTTGTGGTTAACCTTGTTGGATTTAGTGAGACCTAGAGGGTCTCAGGGTCCCTACTGAGTATCATATACTCACCCCTGCATGGGCTAAGCCCGAACCTCATTGTGTTGGTTGCAGATGACGGGCAGCACCGATGGAGGCTGAGTGTTCGAGGACTGGACGGTACCCGGTGGTGGACTTCACGATGAGACAATACTCGGAGGAGGTTGACGGGCGAGAGAGTTGAGGAGGCTATCTGTACCTACCCTTCTGGTAGGATCCGTGGTGGACGATCCAGGAGCTGTGCTATCGATAACTACCCTTCAGGTAGGATCTGTGGTGGACGATCCAGGAGTTATGCTATCTGTACCTACCATTCAGGTAGGATCCGAGGTTGACGGCCCAGGAGCTGTTACTTTTCTTCCAGTTGTTTGTCTTTTCTGTTGTACTTCTTTTCAATTGTAGATTCACTTTTCAGATGGGTTTGTATTCGGTCCCACATCATTTCAGTACTTCCTTTTTGTACTTAGTGTTTTACTTCTTCTTTTACTCTGTGGTGTTTTGTTTACCTTTATAAAAGAAATGCCTTCCCAGTTTATCGGGATTTATGCCTTTGCTGCTGGTCGCTAGCCCCTGGCCTATGGAAGGCGGACATGGGGTAGTCACGACCCGGGCCCCGAGGACAGGTCGTGATAGGTAAACCCCTTGGGCAGTCTCTATGGCACGATTGGTTATATTATTCCATAATAGAAACCCGGTCCCCTAAATACGGTATTGGGTACATACTCATATTTCATTTCATGTTGTTTTTACACCAAACTAAATTGAAAATATGGACATCATAGTTTGGCCACCTTAATGAACTCTTTGTATTTGATCTTATATTTTCCCTTCAAGTGATACTTGACAAGTATCATTATATTTTAATATATGGTCACAAGAAGTATTGAAATGTTTTATAAATATATGAACAAAAATATTTTAATGGAAATAATTTTTTCAAATGAGAAATGGTTAGTTGGTCGAGAGAATGATGAGACATGTCGTCCATGCCTAATCACAAGTTCTGGTATTTCCCAGCATATGGCCCATGTTACATCTCACCAAACCATTATATGTACTATTGAATCAGAATCAATGTCTTAGGATGATGTGGGTATGTGGGAGGATGTCCATGTGGAACCCAATCCAATGCTTTGGTTATTTAATTCTACCATTCATTTAAATTATTATGGAACACTATATATATTTATATGACATGAAATGGAAATTCAATGAAAATGTGACTTCCGGCCTACTGAGTTTATATATCACTCCCTAACCTAGAACAATGGTAACTAATTATACATTATAATTGTAGGTATAGTCAATGGGATGGAGCCAACTTCTAATTGTTGATTTAACATTCTAGGATAGAGTTAGGGCATGAGGACTGAGCCTATGATCGAGATTATATTCATAGAAGTTTTTGGCCAATTTTTTATTTTTACGTCAATTTAAATATGTATATTTCCACTTCCCCTTCTTGTCATTTTTTTATAAAACATAACATATTGTCATCATATGTTTATTATATTTATTTAATAATATTTTTCATTTTATTACATTATCTTGAATGATTAATTTTTTATTATCTATTACTATCTAAATATTGATATCGATTCTATTTTTTCTTATATATATTTATGTGTGTGTGTGGATGAACTATACATAGATCACAGTGATAATAGTCTCCCCATAGACTTACCCAACGCCCTATCTAATATTTGGTTGCCTCAATAATTTTATGATATGTGTTTTAGGTGTGATGAGTAATCTCGGAGTGCCGATGAGTGGAATATGGGGTGGGATGTTACACTCTATCAGAACCATAAACCATTCTACCATAGGTTCATTATTTAAAAAGGTTAAATTAATTCTCTTCATACATATTTCTAATTAAACACCAGTTTATTGATATTTAGAATCATTTTAATATTATCATTTTCATATTTGGAACATTTTAATTTTAGTTTTTCATGTAATGGAAAACAATTTCTTATTCAATAACTTACCAAAAAACAAGTTTTTATTTGTCTTCCTAAAATTATGCACATCAAAATAATCTTAATTTCCAATAAAGATTCAGGATTACTCAAATCTCATTCTTTTACAATGCATGAGTCAAGTCTCATCAAATATTTTAATCAATAATCACATCACAAAATAATTGTTTCGCCAGAGATGAAATAATATTAAACTATAACAGAAAATAGCAATAACAATAATCCAACATTGGGTACTTGGTTTCTCTCCTATACAAGGGTCAGTTACACCCATGAATAATCTCATAACCAATGAATGAATCATTATAGTCACATATCAACCATTCCAAAATAGTAAGACCAAATAAACAAAAAGTAAACTTGTATTTGATAACTCACCAGAACATCCTAACATGGATGACACACACGTATACCCCAGTTTTATTCATTACGTTATCTCAGACATGCCTCTACATATTCAAGAGGCTACTAACTAGAAAAATTGGTCTATTATCTATAATGTGGATATTTTAACCTCTTTATCCGAGTAATACACTTGTCGAAATAAATAAAAAATAATGAAATGATATAACCATGACAAGAATAGTACCATAATCACATGACGACAAGATCGAGAAATACATATCATAAACTAAATAGATGATATTTCATTCTTATACATGAAAACAAAAAATATGAACAACCAAATATAAATAAATACACCATCTACCGCCATGTGGGTCACAAAAATAATTATGGTTCCCTCATTAAAACTCCATCACATACCATCCATCTAACATATGACCTTTTAGCTTAAACTATCATGTAGCCATGAAATCTATTTAGGTACTGATCAGGAATCCATGTTTAGGGTATGTGTATAACTCAATAGGCCACTAGCAATGGCATCTAAAACAATATCTAATCAAATACACTGTGTTTTGTTGTATTAATAAAGAAGGACAATGTACAAGTAAACAGTGATCACATTATCGAATATTCATTATTTAACCACATAAACCCCATGTGTTCTTATGGAAACCATAACATAAATACCTTATTCATTCATGCCATTATATGAACTTTTCCCTTGGGATATCATATATAATAATTCCATTGTTACCATTCATCATCTAAATTCATATCTGGATTCAATTGTTAAACTCCATCACCATGATTAATTTTTGAATTCCTTTTTTACCATTAATCAACTAAATTCTTTTCTCATAATTCCATTGTTTCCATTGTTCATTTCAATTATTATCTCCAAATATCATTATTACAATTCATAAATTTAATTAAAATTTTAGAATGTTTATTTTTTCTAATTAATTAATTTATTGTAATAAACTCACTTGCTAATCAGAAAATATATATTTTACATTATCATAAACATAATTGAAATCAAGACTCTGAGATTTGAATAATAGAAAAACCTACATCAATTCATTGATGAAAAATTTCCCAAAGGAAATCCATAATTTGAAAAGTATAGGTCAAAAGTACTATATAGAAAACGATCAATATCTGGAATCTAGATACAAAATCGAATGAATCAAGATAAAAAACCCTGATCTAGATGTAAAAAAAATATTCAAAAAATTCCTTTCATCTGATGGGAAAATAATATGAGAGATATGGGAAATCATTTAGGATAATATTCAATTACTCATAGTGGAGAATATATTAAATCCTCCATTAGATTAATCAATAATAGAGGTTGGGAGGGTCTCAAATCCATCTAGTAGACTCCTAAAAAGAAAAAATAATGACTTATCCATAGATATGGTTGATTTGGGTGAGTTTTGGGTATTCAAGTGAATTTTAATATATAATTTTAGTTTAGATTGAAATTTTTTAGGGTTTTCAGGTTAGGGGTGTACAGTTTCCCAAACCATGTTCCATAACTATGCACCACATCCATAATGGTAGGGGTGAAGAGTTTATCCAAATAGGGTGAAAAGTTTGACAAACCATGTACCATCCATGTGAATCATCCATATAGGAAATCAAATAATTTTTATTGAAAGGTCACATGATTTGGGAAACCTGTTTATCATCGGTGCACTTTCCCACTTAATGAATTCCCATCCCACCCCCCCAATGTACAACATTGTAATAATTAACCAATATATGATCAAAAGATGAAAAAACAATAAAACCTAAAATCAATCTTATTTAATATACCCAAAAGGATGTGATCCTAAAATTAGTAATATTGAAAACATTTCCTATATAATTTTTGTTGAATTTTGAATCATCAATATTCACCAAAATATAAAGAATCAAAATATAAAATTCCATCTGCTCCATCTTTTTTATATTTTTTGAACTCATTCAATCTTATAAGGGAAACATTTATATAGTTACATCTATTACTATTTGAAAAATATTTATATTCCACCTATGTATTGGTATGATGTTTGAAAATGGTCATTAAAATATTTATAAAAAAAGAAATGTCCAGTTATAGTTTTTCATCTAGGATCATAGTGATTTTATTTAAGAAATTACACATTCCTGGTATTGATGTATACAAAATTTTGTGGGGTCTCCCTTTATCATTTTCTATTAAAGATTTCTGTGAATAAATTGAAATGATAATTTGAAATAATTTTTTTGATGATTCATTTAATTTTGATATCATATAACAATTCCTCATTGAGTTTAGTATTTGTTATAAAAATTTTAATTCAAAAATATAATTAAAATTTCTAGTTTACAAAAATTTAATTTTTCAAAGTTCCCCTAAATAGACTAATTATATTATATAGATCTAAATATATTATTGTATATTTTTTATGAAATGTGTTACATTCTCAGGGATAACATCTCAACTATATCAATCACATCCTTGATAATATTCATGAAAAATAAGAATATGTTTACAAATTAATAGGTATTGTATCATGGATATATATATTTTTATATTAGTCATATGAAATTGATATATGAAAATCTGATTTTATCATTACATGAAGAATCTGGTTCTATTGTTTCAAATCACAATACCCTCAAAATTACAGGGAATGTAGTCCATGATGAAAAATATATGGATACATTAATAAATGAATAAATCAGTTTTACTTTTTTTCCAAATTCAAATACTTCAATTATTATTATAGGATTATAATTATAATGGAATTATTATGTGATCTAATGGGAGTAAAAGAGAAGTTTATTTTTGACTTTTCAACAAACTATTTATACATGTTTATAAATGATTAAAAATGATTTTTTAATTCATTATTTTTATCAAAGACTTAATGAATCCTACTATAACTACAAAATTATATATTATTATATTGAAAGAATTTTTTTGGTTAGTGAATAATAAAATTGTTTTTTAGGATACTGTTATTCGTACAAATATTTATCAACATATTTTAAATATAATGTTTGAAGAGAGATAATAATATATATTTATGTGCAACGAATCCACTCTATGCGAAATAAAGTTTTCAATATCCAATCCTTATGGTATATTGATCTCCATAATTCTATGTATGTTTTTCAGGGGGAAATATAAAATATAACAATAAAAATTATTCGTACTAAAAATTCAATTGTATTCCAATCCTCAAAATCCTATATTGTTTAATCAATTCATGTATCCTGTCTTTTTTTTTATTTCATTATGAATATAATTTTTTATATGGTTCTTGTACCTAAAAATTATCATGTAAAAAACACATATTTAAATATATAATTCCCTTTAAAATAATTCAATGTTTGATAACTTATGTTACAAACCACGTCAAATCAATCATGTCATATAATATTATAATAAAATTTAGTATGTCATAAGATTGTAATCATTTATGATACATACATTATGTTATTTTTTTATTGGTGAAATTTAATTATTAAAAATATGAAATTTAAAATAAGATGATAAATAAATCAATGTTGAAAAAGAATATATTTTAGTTATTGTTTTATGTTTATGAAAAATTTTATTTGAATATAATATTGGAACTATTAAGTAAACATTCTATTAAAAATTAGTTGATGCGAAAGATGAATATGAACACTACTTTTTTAAAATTATCATTTTTATAAAATATGTTTTCAATATATTATATATTTTAAATATAAAATTAAAATTCGAAAATATTATTAATTTTAGCTAAAGAAATGTAATTGTTTATGTGACAATAATAATATTACGTGATTATTTTTTTTATATTTTTAAAAGGTTGATTGATAATTGAGTAGTGTGTATATATTGATTTTAAATATACTTTCACATTTATGAAACTATCATGCAATATGAATGACATGATATATTTTAAAAATATTCCATTGGAAAAATAAAAAATTAGTAATTAAAATAATGTAATTTAAAATTTAATGACTGACTTACTTATAAATTTTGGACATTTTGGACAAATATGAAATGTTTTATTATAAAAAATGACACTTGTCAATAAATATCTAATGAAAATGATAAATTCATCTTTAGATTACTTTTAATGTTATAATAATATCCTTTATATATTCATAAAAAGACAATTGTATTGAGATTCAATTTTATACATTATTTTCATGTAAAATCATTTTTAACCGTAAAATTTAATGTTAAAACAAATGTTTCTTATTTTATTATCATTAAATATATTTTTTTAAAAAATTAAATCCTCTTCAATATTTATATTGTAATTTTATTAAATATTTTAAATAATATTTATTAATATTAGGGAATAAGGTAAACATAGTTACTGGTTGTTGAAATAAGTTAAAATGGAAATAGTTTTTGAAAATGTTCAAGGATAAAAGGGATAAAATAATGGTGCAGGTTAACCTAAAAGATATGTAAGAAATTTTTACTAAAAACATGACCATATAGGAATAGTTGATTGGAGGTAAACCTTATGTAATCCTATGGTTACATAATTTCTTATTGAGATTCATTATTATAGTAAATATATTTTAGTTAATTTAGTGACAATGCTATTAACAAGTGTTCGTCTACCTACAATTATAAAATGGATCCTTATATTTTTACTTATCTATATACCTTTAGCACCTTCAGTTTTAATGAAAAATAAAAATACAATTTTATTACCCTTAAATCATTTTATGAGGTTCTTTAAATCACATAATATCAATCCATGTAACGATAAAGTGTTTTTTAAATTCATTATCCCCGGATTATGATGATAAATCTTATTTGAGGTGTGAAAAGTATATGTAAGGGTTGTCTGACCCAATGTTTAACACTGATATTTTTGGAGTTTGGTTTTTGTTTGTTTTCAATCTGCTCAAGGATGATAAGGGATTTTCCAAAGAATTGTTTCATATGTTCTAGATTGAAAGAAGTGTCGAAGGTCACCACTCCTCATGATTTTAATCACAAAAAATGATTCATGAATGTCGCCACAAATAATACCAAAATATCAACCTTCTTAATAGGGTTCCAATTCCACAAATGGCTCATCAATCAGACGTGTGGTTTGAAAAATAAATGTGTTCTTTTAATCTGGGGACCAGTTACGCAGAATAGTATGCATGATGGTAGGCGGTACATGGAACAATGCACAGTAAAGGCACACAATAAACAGTACAAGGCATTTGGTATATGGAATGTTGTTGAAAATAGTTCGTAGAATGGTACAGGGTGAAGGAATGTGGTACACAGAATGGTGTGAAAAAATGAAAATAGTTCGTAGTGATGGTATGTGGTGAATGTGTGTGGTTCGCGAAATTCCTCCAAAAACGATTTTTAGTGATAGTATGTGGGGAAGATATGCAGTACACAGACTAATAGACATAAAGTATGCAAAAGGATAACAATATGTGATAAATGTTCATAGTTCATAGGATTGAAGTATGCGGTGGAGGCTAATAGTACGCGGTGAAGGCTAATAGTACATGTATGGAGTTTAGTTTAGAGATTGTCCCGCATTGAAAATTTGGGTAAATTAGATTACTGAAATATTTTGGATATATGTGACTATTTAAGGACAATTAATCTCCTTTGTTAAGAGAGGATATTGAAGATTAAATTTTCAGGAAGAAATTTAGTGATGTCTGAAGTGGTACGTGGGGGAGAAGACAATACGCGGAGAGAATCATCTGCATAAAGAAAAATTGTTCGCCAGAGAGAGTGTGATTCTTATAGGAGGCTCACACAGTATGTAGACGAGAAATGAAGTATGTGGAGCAGGATAGTACACAGAGGAGTGGATTTGTACTCGTTGGATAAATGCAGTATACATAGTAGGGAATTTCACATATTTGGGAAGTATGAGGAGGAGTTGTATGGTACGTGGAAATAGCAGTGGTACATGAAAATATCAGTGGTACGCAAAAAATGTGGCAGTTTGTGGTAATAGTTTCATGGTACATGTAAACAACTACATGGTACATAGAAACAGCAGTAGTACATTGAAATAGCTGCAGAGTACACGGAAACACCTACAAGGTACGCAAAAATAGAAATAGTACGCAGAAATAGTAGCATTGCACAAAAACAGCAAGCAGTACTCATAACAACCATGGAAGCCTGAAAATAGACCAAATCAGTTTGTGAAATTTTCCAGAGCATCCATTTATAGGTGAGTATGCATGATCTATTGATAAACCATTCATGTGACCTTCATGTTGATAAACAGAGTGAAGATTCTATCAACGTACTGAGAAAGGGGGAGATAGGAAAAGTGGTCCATTGGATAAAATGGGCTATCACTAAAACATTGTAATGGTAGTGTGCTTAGTATAGAGTGACAGTGAAAAACAATTGTCATCCAAAAAATGTGAATATTAGTGGTTTTGGAATGACCAACACACTATTAGAGTATGCTCCTTTGACATATCCCTTAGTGGTGAACAAAGTAAAATTGTGGTTTCATTACATTGCATGAGATTGTTTATTTCTATGACTTCCTCTTCAAAAAATTTTAAAAGGTTCCTACCAACACGGGAAAAAGTTCCATTTGTTTAAAAAAAATTAACACCATGATTCACTCCTCCCCGCTCAAGGTGTATCAGGGTCATTTAAGTAGTATCTGAGGGTAATGGATGCTAGTTTTTATTATGTCTTGGAGAATTGAGTCAAAATTATGAGAGGTATCCTCTTAGATAGAAGAAATATTGAAATATGAGAAAACCCAATGATATCTCACCTATTATATCTTGGAATAGAATTATTATTTTCTACAACACCGGGAATACAAGACACTGATCGAAAGGACTATATATGAGAGATACAATCAATAAATTGCATTATGCTAGTGCAAAAGCACAAAATTCCCTCACTACAGCCCTTTCTAATCAGATTTATCTAATGTTAATCAGTTTCAAATCTACCAAGTCAATATGGGATAAACAGGACTATATTTTTAAAGTAGATAGAAATTTCAATGAGGAAAAACATCAAGTACTACACAACTTGTTCGATGATATGATGATTCGTCCTAATGAGAATGTGGAATCCTATTTTAATAGAATTACTAATTCTCTAGGAGCCATCCATGGTCTGGGTGAAGAAATCAAAGGCATTAACATAGTGAATGAAATAGTGATAAGAATTCACCCCTTTAAATGAATTGGTGTCATTCCTGGAGTAAATAGATCTCTACAAACACCTAGTGGATTCTATTATGATAAATGAATCAGCTTATGAATTGAGAATCAAACTAGAAGATTCTATAACTCGTGTGATCATGGAAATGATATTCAATGCCATAGAAAAATTAAATGTTTCAAGAGACAGCCATGATAAATATGATAATGAAAATGAAATTATTTCTCTAACTAACATGAAACTATAGAAGGGAATTTTAAATTGGAAAGAAATCTACCATTGGATTGTTTTTTCTATGGAATTTTTGGGAACACTTCCACTCTATGATCATAAAAAATTTCTGATGAAGGGAGCAAAGTAGAAAAAAATAAAATCCTCAAAAACGATTATTTAAAAATAAAAACATCAAATTTTAAAATAATGTAAAAAAGAAGGGTTATGTTTGTGAGGAAGAAGATGAACATAATGAATTATATGAGGAATAGGAACTATAATTTAAGACTGGAAACCATGCCTCCATGAGAGCTACCATTGAAATGTGTGAACCATTTATAAATAAAGCTAGAGACAATATTTAGACTATTAATTTTGATCCCATGATACAACTTAATGATTATTTTGGTATGCTTTAAATTATATGTATGTAATGAAATAAGTGGAAATAAATAGTAGAGGAATCATCAAAATATACTGATTAGTTGGAAGTACAAATTAAATGACTGGAAGAACTAGTGAAAGTACAAACATCAATTTTTGAAAGCACATATGATTTTGTAGAACTAAAACTCAAAAATTACGAGTAAGTAAATTGAATCAATTACCTTACATTGAGTTTGGAAGATAATTCCAAGAATATTGAGGGACTCGATGAAGAATATTTGTCTAGGAGAAGTAAACTCAAAAGTGAATCAATTACAAAAGAAGAAAAGAAGAAAATAAAAAATTTAAGTTTCTCGGATGATGAGATTATAGAGAGAGAAAACATGGTTTTGATTGGGTTGAAAATATATATAATGGTCAAAGAACCAAAAGCATATGAAATAGTGGAATTGGTTGTGAGGATAAAATGTCAAAATTTTATATATAAATTGAACTTGAATGAAGGAAATTTGAATGTTGATTGTGTTGAAAATCCAAAAAAAGTACTGAAAAGGAAATCCATAAATCAAACTGAAAGGAGAAATAAAAATTATCATTGAGTTTCTAGAAATTATAGGGACTCAAACTATTTTCCCAAGAAAGAAGGAATAATGGGGGATAGAAGTGAGAAGACATTTCATTCCATGAAGTGTTAGTTTTCTGGCTATCTAGGTCATACAATGTCATAATGCGATGAGGAAAGGATCTATATGAGTTTCAATGAGTTAAAAGTTCAACCAAGGATAGCATGTTTATATATAACATATTATAGAAGAAATAATTTCTACATATATTTTTTTCACTATTCAAATTTTAACCATAAATCTGTGTATTGTAGGTAGAGGTAGGAAATGAGAAATTTTTTCAACACTCATAGATGAGCCAATACTCGTCATCCATACAATGTTTCTATTTTAAATTGGTTTTCTCCTCTAGAAGAAGAATTTGTATATAAAGAACCTATGTACATTTAAGAGATAATTGAATGACCAACAAAGTCCTATGCTCAATCTAATATCTCCTAGAAAGAAAAGAGGAAGTTTGAAAATTCCAAATTTTCAAAAGTAGCCCACAAAGCTTGAAAGAACAACAGAACCTGTATTCTTGATAGTATATATTCATCCGTCATTATGGGTAATATATAAATATTAACAAAATTCTTGAAAAAGGACGATGGAATAGTGAGTTTCGGTAACGATGGTGCTTTGAAGATCAAAGAAAGTGGAAGTACTGATCTATATAATGGAGAGCTAAAGACAACTGATGTCCTTTATGTAGAGGGTATGTGTAACAATATTCATAGTGTTTGTCAACTCTGTGACTCAAGTATTATAGTAAAATTCAATCATAATGGTTGTACGATAAGAAATTTTTTTGTGAATTCTCTCATGAGAGTCTATAGAATAGATGGAATCATATATAAGGTTGATAGAAAAGACAACATTTGGTTCCTAACATTAGATAAGGAAAACATCATACGACATTAGAGATTGGTTTATGTCAATTAGAAATACATTGAATATATATCTTAGATAAAGATAGAAATGGATATTCTTGATCTAAAGCGTGAATGAGAAAATACCTTTGATGGGTTCATGTGAGGGAAACTAGTCTACAGTTCCTTCCGGCCAAAAAAGAAAATAGCCTCAAATCTCCTTGACCTCATCCATACAGATGTATGTGGCCCAATAAATGTTTCTAGAACACATCGAGAAAGGTACTTTGTTCTTTCATAGATCATTAATGTATAATGGGATTTATAATTACTATACATAGGAAGTGACAAGTGATTGATTTCATGAAAACCATTCATTAAATCATCGAGAATGATACTGGAGGAGAGAACATATTTATGATATATGACAATGGAGGGGAATACCCATCCATTGAATTTGAAAATTACCTAGAGAATCATCGGATATAACATGTGGTGGATTCTATGAGAACTCCATAGCAAAACTATTTATGGAATGAAGTAGTGTTGTAGGTCACCGCTCCTCAAGATTAGAGTCTCCAAAAATCAACAACTCTTTATTTGAGTTTGGTTTGTGATTCTTTTCAATCTTCACATGGATGAAAAGAGAGTTTGCAAAGAATGGGGTAATACGTTTGAGATTGAAAGTAGTGTTAAAGTACATCACTCTTCATGATTTTTGGCACATTAAAACTTTCATAAGAGTCGATAAAAATCATACCAAAATATCAACCTTCTTAATAGGGTATAAATTCCACAAATGGCTCATCAATTGGACATGCAGTTGGCATGATACATGTGTTTTTGTAAACTAGGGCCTGGTTACACAGAATAGTAAGTGTTGATGGTAGGCAGCATGCGGAATGGTACCTGGTGAAGGTGCATTGTACAAAGTGAAAGGCATGTGTTATGAAAAACGATGTTGAAAATAGTTCGCAGTGCAGTATGAAGAGAAGGTGTGCGGTCCGCAAAATGGTGCGCGGAACTAAAAACAGTTTGCAGTAATGGTGCATGGTGAAGGTATGTGGTATTCGAAGTTCTTTCAGAAATGGTTTTCAGTGATTATACGTGGTGCAGAGATGTAGTACACAAACTGACAGAAATACAATATGTTGAAGGATAATGGTGCATGATAATGGTTCTCAGTTTATAGGATTGCAGTACATGGTGGAGGCTAACAGTATGCAATGGAGTTCAGTTTATCAATTTTCCTACATTGATAATAATGTTAAATCATATTACCAAAACAATCAGAGTTATGGGACAATTTATAGAGCAGTAATCCCATTTTTTAATAGAGGACATTTAAATTAAATTTTCTAAAAAAAATCGGTGAAGTCTAATGTGGTATGTGTAGGAGAAAATTGTATGTGGATAGATTCATCTGCAATATAAAATCAATTCACAGAAGAGAGTTTGGTTCACACTAGAATCTTGGGAAATATGCAGCCAAGCAAGGAAGTACGCAGAGAAGGATATTATGGGTAAGAGTCTAGAAGTAAGTGGCAGAGTAATTCCATATGTAGATTAGGGAAGATCATGGATTAGGGAAGTACGTGGGGGAGCAGTACAATTTGTGGAAACATCATCGGTACGCGAAAATAGTAGTGGTACATGAAAACCGCAGAAGTGCGTGGAAACAACCGCACGGTATGCGAAAACAGCTTCACATTACACAAAAATAGTAGTAGAACATAGAAACAGTTGAATGGTATGTGAAAAAAACTACAAGGTATGCAACAACAACAAAAGTACGCCGAAACAACATATGTTCGCAGAAACAACAAGCAGTACACAGAACACACTTAGAAGCCTGAAAATTGACCAAATAATTTTCTGAAATTAATATACATAACATATCAGTATGTTAGAAAATAAGTTTCATTTGTTTTTTATTATAAGACTTTAGCAGAGCATCCATTTATAGTTGAGGAGACATGATCTAATGTTATACCATTAAATTGACTTTCATGTCTGTAAACTGAATGAATATTCTTCCAATGAATTGACCAAGGGAGAGTCAGCCGATGTGGTCCCATGGATGTAGTGTTATATCCCTAACACCATGTAATGGTTTTCCTCCTATCACATATTGACTATTATAAACTCTTTTAATCCACAACATGTGAATATTAGAGGTTTGGGAACAACTTACACATTGTCTACATATTCTCCTTGGGTGATCCCATAGTGGTGAACCTAGTAAAAATTGTTGTGTCATTGCAATGCATGTGATTGTTTATTTCCCTAATATCCTCTTTAGACGTTTTACAGGTTCCTACCAATATGGGATCATGATCCAATTGTTTAAAAGGAAATTTTGACAACTTCATTCACCCCTCCCCTCTCAGGGTGTAATAGGGTCCTTCAAGGGATTATTTTCAAATACAAATTTTGTTACACGGATTGTATTATTAATATTTTTTTCTTATTTATATATTGTGTATAATACTTATTTGATTTATTATATCTTGAATCATTTTTTATTATTTTTATTTTCTGTTTCAATTAATGTGTATTTTAGAAAACTGTTTTGAGTAGAATGTTATAAGATTTATAATATTTTCTTATCTCACATTTAATTATTTTAGATATATGGTATATTCAAAAAAAATTATATTATATGATTTATATACTAATATATTGATTTTTATAAGAAAATTTCAATTAATTATATTTACATAAAAATCCATCTCAATTTTTATCATTCATTCAAATTCTACTCTTAAGATATGATTGTTGTAACAATTTCCTCATATTAATTTCACATCATTGTGATATGTGTAATATGAACCATAATATTTCATTTGTGTTGTGTATAAACTAAAACTGGTTTAAATTTATGAGACATTTCATTAATGTTTTGTTTAATTATATATAAATCTCTAATTCTCTCTTTGGCGATGTTATAATTAGATAGTTACCAATAATAAAAGGGTTTATTTGAAATTCCAAATTTTTTTAAATAATTTAAAATTTTTAATTTACACTGTGGGGAATTGATGTTTAGTTTATTTTTAGAACACATTTATTTTATCTACCCTTGTTAATCATTTTTTCATGTATTCTATATACATTCCCTATTTTTACAGAATATAAAGGTGGGAATGTATGTATGTATCTGTGTACTAATTTTTTTCCGACATCAGTTTCTTTGTATCACCCCAAAAATTTTATGGTATGTTTCTCTTAAATACATTCGTGTCATAGCTTATATTTCAAAAAGTACTGAGTTTTTTTGAACGAAAAATTGATTATTTAGGATATAATCGAATACAAGCCATTGAACATATATTTTCCACTTGTCTGTTTTGAATTTTGAAAATATGATATACACGGCTGTGTTCTGGATGATATTTAGAGCCTGATTTAATTAAACTAGTTTTTGGTAAATATTAACATTACCTAATGAATAGTAACTTAACCTTATAAAATTGTAACATATCCATATGAATAGTAATATGAATCATATGAATGGTATCCAAACCCATGGTTGTACGAATAAATTTAGGTACCGTAAAAATGAAGATGAATATTTTTAGTGTTTATTTTTTTTCAATTAAATACTGATTTTAGTTAAATTTTTATTTAATTATATGTATAAAATTATTATTTGAAAATGTAGTTCATATTGGTATTCTACACATTTAAAAATGGTTATGGTGAATTTTTGGATTTTTCTGAAACACGTGAATTTTTTATGAATAGTAAAATGTGATAATTTGCGATAAATGCTAAATAAGGGATTTATTGAGTCATTGATGATGTCATACTTATATAATCCCAATTGGTTCTAAGTCACATGAATTTATTACTATTATTTTTCATGGAATAATAACTAATCCTTGTCTTGTGAAGAAATAATAAAATAATGATTAAAAAAATTAAGAAAACCCTCCTCTCATCCACTGTAAAACCCCCCCTCACTCCCCCTTATCTTCACTCCTCTCAAGCCTTGTTCCTTCCCAATATTCTTCCCAAATCCCTCTCCATGCTCTTAACCCACGTTCAAAAGCCCCTAGACTCTTCAAAATACCAAAACCACTCCCCTTAAAAGGTTCTCAAAGGAGGAATTCTAAAGAGATAAATTCATATTTCCAATTTATTATTTTCTTTTAAGTTCATGTTTTTTGTTTCATCCCTAACCTCCGTTCACTCAAATTTTATGATAACTCCAATAACATTCATGTACTTAAATATTGTAAATATAGTGGGATATTTCATTATTTTATCTTCTTTCCCCACCATTTATTTGAATGATAGGAAAGAACCATTTGAGATGTTACAATTTAGCACATTCCAGGACAACCGTTTGTCAATTTATATTATGATATTTAATTCAGGTCATGAAATCGCTTGTGATGTGGTTGAACCAGATTATTATATATTTAATATATCCTATTTTTGGTTCTGTAATCCTTTTGTAGAAATGGTATTAAGTTATAATGGAAAACTTGTTCTTTATAATCAAACCCACTGATTAACAAAAAACGGTTTTCACTATGGTTTTATATAATAATTTCACTTCACTCCAAGTAAAAAAATTAAATTCAATACCATGTAATATCAAGTATGTGAACTAATCGAATATTACTTCAATTCTGGACAACCAATTTCATCTTACATGTTTATCCAAACATGAATATAAGTGAACCAGTCCTTAAAACTATAGAGACCTAAAGCTTTATGTACATGGACATTACATTAATTTAGCGGAATACTTAATACATAACAAAAACAGACACACAAGGATAATAATAGTTTAGTGTCTTTGGAAACTCGAAATATAATCTTCTAATCATGGTTAAAGATCTTAAACATCTCTAATAAGATCTTCCCCTTTTTGTTTTCTTACCTAAAACCTTTCTTTAAATCCTGGGAAAAAGAAAAATTATAAAGGGTGAGCTCAAATGATCAGTAAGGGTAAGCATGGATAAAATAAAACAAATCATATACATTTGAACTTCAAAACATGAACATAATATTTAATCATCAGAATCTTGAGAAATGACATAAATCATGGATGTACGTAAGGCATAGATCATAAGGAATCATTAATCATGATAAAATAGCATCGGAATTAAACATGTAATTGTGGAAAACCATTAAGCACACGATATGATATCCATAGTATCCAAGGCATTTCTGCCAAGACCATCTTAGTGGACAAATCCCCTTTCTGAATCGAGTTCACTCCTCGTTCCAGTCCTGTATTACTGAACCGGTTTAACTTTCCATTCAAGAAATGTCTATCTCATGAGATATAAATCTTTACCCAATGCATTGGAGGTAGATATCGTTCCCACCCATCTCATAATGAAATCATTCTTACTTGTTCCACAAAATAAACATACATAATTCATAATAACCCAATAAATAAAATGGGTTTCATAAACATCATCCCATCATTACATAATCCATATAAATGAAATGGATATCATTTCATAATAAGTAAAGTGAAACCATGTAAATAATAGGGACATTATACTTGAAACATACACATATGAAATAATTTCATCTTAGATGAAAAACTGTTTTGATAAAACACTTGAAAGGAATTCTTGAGGAAAATATCCTTTCTTCTTAAAAATTATTTTCTTTTCACAAAATGTCATGAAAATTTAAAAGAAAATGATTTTGTTGAAAATAGTCATGAAATATTTTGGAGGAATCTTCATGAAAAGAAGGCTTTATAAAACCGTAAAAATCCTTTCATGCCATATACGTTAAAAAACATTTTTCTTTTACTTTTGTCGGAAAAGTCAAAAAAGTACCTTGTAGGGTAAATAAAAGATGATTCCTTCCATACCAAGGGGTAAAAGTCAAAATGGGTAAAAATTAATTTAAACATACATGAATAAATATTTATAAAACATGCACATGGATGATAGCAATAACCCCAATAATAACTTATGAATAAACAATCTCGGATTAAAATGAGATTTGTAAAATTATCCTCTACCTTAGGTCCGATATGCTTTGTATGTATCCGAACCTCCTGTATAATGATTTAAATAATTTAATTGACTTATTAAATAATCATATTCATTTTTATGATATCATATATGTTTCACTTATAACTTTATATCACCCGTTCTTTTGTAAATTCCATGTTCAAGAAGTGTTTTGGGTAAAATCATTTCATTTATCGTATGTGTTTCGACTTTTAGTTATTGAAATTATTACTTATATCCCGATTTACATAATTCCAAAATGTAAAACATTATTTATATATAATATATATTCATTATATACATATATATATTATAGATCGATAAAAGGAATGAAATACACCGTTCATCGAGATGGTAGGCCGTACGTACCCAGGAACGTTGTTTTCGTTTCATTATTGAATTGAATGAAACTAAATAGATGACATAAATATATATATACATAAATCAAGTATCATTATTATTTCATATATTTCATTATTATTCATTATATAAACTTTATGATCATTAATGTATGGTTAACATGGATAATGAATCTCATCGCGTCGTGGAGACGGTAGTCCGTACGTACGCACGATTGATGATATCGTTCCCATAATTATTGAATAGAATTGGAGTTGATGGTATAATATATCAGAATCAGTATGATGTTATAATAACAATATATAGTTATTCTTTACACCATTATACCCATCCATGTAAGGTGCTAGTGGAAAAACAGATTTCACCACGGCATGGAGACGGTATTCCGTACGTACGCACGCGTGGTGATTTCATTTTCCGTAGGATGGATAGATGGTGAAATAGGGTTGTTTCGTACTTATATTAACATATCAGTATATTATTTATAATGATGTTATTACTTCATAATGAAACAACTAAAGAAGAATAAGTGGAAGAAGAAATATAGTTGAATGAATCAGTAATGGACATTACCTCTTCTTTGAAACGCCTCTTTGAGACCTCCTCTTAGGGCACTAAAATTGGTCTTTTAAAAACACCAGAAACTCTAGGATGTTTCTATGGAAGTGGAGAAGAGAATTTTTCTGGGTTTTCCCGAGATTGAAGGCTCAAAGTGGTGTGACGAAGAGAGGGAGGATGTGCTCTTTTATAAGGGAGGAGAGGGGCACCTTTGGAAAAACTAAAACTATTATTTTATTATAAAGTGATATTCGGTTTTTAATTGCTCCAAATTGATTTATTTAAAAGCTAAGGTGGGGAAGGTTCTATATCCTCTCATCCTATAGAATTTAGACAAGATTAGGTCATTATATTAACCTTATCTTTTAGTTTTAACTCTTAGTTAATTAGATTGAATGTTACCATGTCACTTTGTATTTTTATATTATATAGTTAATAAACTTACCATATACATTCAAGTGACCCCCAAGTGGTACATTAATGATAAAAATATCCTGATATAAGTATCTTGGACGAACCTTATATTTTTAGGAAAATAATAACAATTAATAATATAATATTTGCTTTAAAAACTATTTTATGTCAATTTTGACACTATTTGGTAATTGATTTTTTGTGAAAATCATAAAATAATGATTAGTTCACAAAAGGTTAATTACATCAATAATAACATTTCATATTAACATATAAAATTATTTTATTTCCTCAAAAGCCTAAAATTACATTTATTTGAGTATTCATAACATCAATTATGTCAATATTTCATTCATAAGATAATTATTGCATCATCATGGTGTCAAAATTAAATTAAATTATTTAATGTCTAAAAATTACCAATAAAATACCATTACATAGGAACTCTTTTTATCTTTATAATTAATATTTATAGTCTAATTTATTCTTTGTATAACCCTTTATTAAAAATGATTCACTTATTAAACATTGATTTTAACTATTTTAACCCTTCCTTAAATAAATTAATAATAAATCTCCTTATCTAATCCAAGTGGGACTAAATGGTCATATTTTATTCCTAAGGTTGTTTTTGGTCGAATTAAACTTATCCAATATAATTAGGACATTTTTTATGGTAATAATAATATCATTTTTACCCTTAATTATCCTATTTACTTTTAACCGTGGTAAATAAAAGTAAAAAAGTTACTATTCACCAAAAATTATTTTCATCTCATTAAAACACATTTTCCTCCTTAATATTAACCGTGTCTCTAGGATTTTTGAAATTCAATTCACAGAAGTGGTAAAATTTAAATTAAATTAAAAAAGTCATTTTTTTAACTACCACTTTGTGGTTTCACTATTCATCGAAAATAGAAGTTTTTCAGAAAAATACCAAACTTTCAGCCTAATAATTATTTGATATTCCAAGTTCAAAATTTATGTATAATTTTCCAAATTCATAACATATATTTTTCATTAATTAGTTTTAAATTTAATTCCCGTTATCCAAACAAATAGCGTGTGTTTCAGAAATAAAATCAATCAAAAGATTGATACTTGTTTTTATTCAATTTAAAAGTGAAATTAATTCCAATGAACAACATTGGATTAAATTGTAAAAATATATTCCAATTACACTTTTAACCCAATTAAAAAGATAATATAACCATATAAATTATTCCGATGAAAAAAGTTGTTTTTAATTGAAATATAGCGTGTTTTTACTATTCATTAAAATATGAAAGTTATCAGAATAATATGAAAATTTTATCCAAAGTAGACTTTTATATCTTTATTCCAAAGTAAAATTTTATTTTTTCAAATTGAACTTATAAAAAAGTGAAAAATAATATTTAAATTGGGTGCGCCATCAAAAGGCAGAAAAACTACATTTGATTAAAATTACTTATTTTACTCAAAAAATTGATTTTGTTCAAATACCATGTTCTATAAAATGTGTAAGATGAATAATAATGTTATAAAATTAAAAATGTAGTTGATACTATCCACAACGGGTAGTTCATATAACATATCGTTGTTTAGTGAAACTCAGTATTGCGTAAAACACACGCTATCGTGGAAGGTTGTGATTGCGTGTAATGCAGGCCAAGTCAGGGATGCATGTTGTGCAAGCTCCTTTTGGTGTAGAGTACAACACATGACCTTAATGAAATTAAAAAGAATATTTTTCCTAAAATCTCGGGGAGTTACAAAAACCAAGTAAACAACATGCTCGAACAACGAGACTGAACCTCATAAAAACTAAAAATGGTTATAAATGAACATAAAATGATTATAATAAACCTATTAAAAATAGAAGTGGTTCTGGAATTATTAATTAACAATCCTAATTTTAGTATTTAGGTCATTAATAACAATTATGGAACACCAATGAATTTAAGGTAAGGGATCATCTCTCTCACTTTTGTTCAAGAATCTCCCCTATGTTGTCCTCTTTTATTTTTAGTACCCAATAAAGGGGCATGTTTTAGAACCTCCAACATACTATGATTATGATATATAAATAATGGGATACTCTTTTACTTCTCATTAATCCCTCTCAATAACACTCATTAACATGAAAAAATTCTTGTAAGGGGTTTTCTCATCTCACTTTCAATTCTGTGGGATTTCCAATATTCACCTCTTATTTATTATATGTGGTATAAGTTTACTAAAATTTGATATATATTATCACTATTATCAATATATTACAGGTATTCTGTGATTCATTTTTTGGTGATTAACTTTTGGTCATACGACCCAATTGATTACACATGGCAATGAGCTTTCTTTCAATTTTCACTTCCTTGGGACTTGCATAGTATTGTGCACTTACTATTTCTTATGTGGTGTACCTACTTCCCATTTGAGATAACTTTTAAATTGAAATTATATTTCATTTAAATTCCTATATTATCATATCAAGGATATGATTATTGTTTAAGCCATATACCATTTTACAAATGGTATTTATTTTGAATGTTGTTTTGACTGTGCAAATATGGATGAATCTGTATCCTCTAATCTATATGGATAAAGTAAGGAATAATTATCTTGTGTTGAATCCATGTATAAAAAAAATTATTTGGATATTTTGTGGTGGGTGGGGCCCACTACATCCCCTCGATGCATTGGTAGGTCTCATGAGACAAATCTGTTGGCAACAAAACCCTTCGAGTTTGTTTCAACAAAAACCTAACGGGTTTCTACACACAAGACTAAACCATTTTAATGGTATTATGGTATCATGTTTCAGATACATGATGTACAATTAATAATAATTCTATATATTAATTATTATTTGTTACTATACATGAGGTTTTCACTCTAAAAAAATCTTTGGATGCAGTTTCATTCTGATTTTATTAATGGAGTGAGTTTTTCATTTATTCCCAATCCCATATTGATTATGTCAAATTTTTTACAATTCAGTTATTGTTGATTCATGCTTCCACTACTTCTAACCCTTACTGATCATTTGAGCTCACCAATTTCATTGTTGACTTTCAATAGGTGTTGAATATGATATCATCTATTAAGTTCTTATGGATTCAGTTTTTAGTTTTTTGTTATGTTTTCTATTTCGTAACCTTTTCCAATGTAATTAGTGTTACATAAATGTATCTAGGATCTTCTAGACTACTAAACTGATCATCCCATCGTGATTATCATTCCGCCTAACTATGCCAATAAAACATGTAATGCACCAGATCCAGTCTAGAAGGGTTTGGTCATTACAATTGGTATGAATGAAAGTTTAGTTGGAACTTTGGTAACTTGATGAGAAATATAAACTAGGGAACAAATCCCTAAGGAAATATTTTAGGATAAATGTATAATAACGTCCTCTTATTTTGGTAAGGAATAGATAATGTGAATATTACTTGGAAATACATCCCTTTCTGGATACGAGAAGGTAGAGGATGCTCTGGTGCAGATGTACCTAGGAGTGAATGCTTCAACAAAAAGTTTCCGGCATAACCTGGGGTATCATGGTACATTAGAACGGGCCTTGTTGCACTCTTGGTAATGAAACTTCTAGGGTATATTCTTAAGATAATTCATATTTTCATTACAATCCATTATGAAGGATTAAAATGAAATTTATTCCTCAAGGAAACCATTTTTCTAATTATGGGATTAGCCAAGCGTTGGATCTCAATTTACACTAATTATTTTGTTATGTTAAGATTATACATTATGATTCATACCATAATATAGTGTGTTCCATTATTTAGAAATTACCTCTAATGCAAGAAGGGGAATCAATACTCGTGGGAAATGTAGGGATCTTACCACTGAGTAAGACGACACAGTCAATGTTGGGACATATCAGAACATGACAATATTGGGAAAACATACTCAGGTTGTGATGAACAATCATTTCACACCTCTATTGAATCGTTTCTTGCTACCGAAGCTTCCATATTTCAACAGGACAACTAATCTAGTGGTTGCTAAACAATGGATCAAGTCCCTCGAAAATATATTCATGGAATTTATATGTAATAAAAATGAAAAGGTAATACTGGAAGTATATTGTCATAAGGGTGATGCTAATCAATGGTGGTCCATGATTTAGAATTCCAGGGATGAAGAATAAATAGAAGATATAGAATGGATGACATTTAAGGAAATAATCTTCAATAAATATTTCCCTCATGGTAAAAAAACCGAAATGAAGAGGAAATTCTATGGATTATTTTAAAGAGAAGAAGATAGTGTTACAGAGTATACGACTACCATCACAAAGATAGACAGATATGTCTTAGATTACATACGTGACTCAATAGACAAGATTGATCATTTCATTGAATTTATTATTCCATATCATCGAAGGGTATTTTCTTCTCAAACATATTCATCATATGATGAAATTTTATCAAGTTCCATCAAAATAGATAAGGAATTTTCTAGATCAAATTTGTTCAAGGGAACCCAAGATAAAAAGGGGTACATTGATAACCAAGGGAAAGGCAACGAACTAGATAAGAAAAAAGGAATAAATAAATTCCCATTATGTGAGAACTATGTAAAGAATCGTCTAGAAAAATTCATGAAAGGCATGTGGGTATGCTATATGTGTGAAGAAAAGGGCCATCAATCTAATGAATGCACGGGGAAAAACAATTTATTGTTGTTCACTTCTAAAAATGTATAGAGATGGGACACTATGAAAATGATTGTCCTATTCGTCAAGGAAACATGCCTCAGAAAAGTCCAAGAGGCCAAGGGAGAGCTTATGTGATTAAAACAAAAAAAGTTGAAGTTCCTAATGATGTGGTGGAAGGTACATTAATTGTTTCCTCTAGATTAGCCAACACTTTATTTGATTCTTGACCATCACATTCATTTAAATATTTCTAGTTTTCTAAGAAAATTAGACATGTTCAATTTGATTTAATAAAGGAGTTAGTTTTCAAAACTCATATGGGATTCATCATTGCAACAAATGAATGTGAACTAGTCCCCCTCATGAAACATAAACGTTCTTTAGTTTCTAACTATATCGCCATACTAATGACTTGATTTGATATAATTCTCAGTATGAATTAGCTACCAAACTATTATATGAAGTTTTATTATAATAAAAAGGAAGTTAGAATTTTTTAAAATGATGTAAAATCCCTTATCTTTAGAGAAAAAACCATACCAACTGATTCTTATCTAGATCCAACCCTAGTAGCCCTACTGAATGAAATTATTAGAGAGATAAATAAACCAATATCTATGGGTGAGGAAAGAAATATTAAAATTGAATATGTGCATATTGTGTAAGAATACATTGATGTATTTCGGGAGGAGTGACATTGAAATCATCCTAAGTTGGATGTTGAGTTCATTATTGATTTAATTCCTAGTGTAATACCTATATCAAAGAATTCCTATAGAAAAGACACTGTTGGATTAGTGGATCTAAAGAAACAACTAGAGGAGTTGAGTAAAAATGTATTTATTCGACCAAGTGTTTCTCCATGGGGAGCCCCTATACTCTTAGTTAAGAATAAATATGTATCCATGAGGATATGCATTGATTACAGGGAAATCAATGCTATTAAAATATAGAATTAGTATCCTACTCCAAAAATTGTTGATTTATTTGATCAAATTCATGGATCTGAATACATTTATAAGGGTGAACTTCGATCTAAATATCATCAACATTGTGTGAGGAAGGAAGATATTCCAAATACATCACTTCAAAAGAGCTATGGGAATTACGAGTTTACAATGATTCCTTTTGGACTGACGAATGCATCATATGTTTTCATGGATTTAATGAATAGATTATTAAAGGAATATATTGAAAACATAGTGGTGGTATTCATCGATGGTATCCTAGTATACTCAAAATGATATGAAGACCATGTGGATAACATGCGAATTATTCTAAAATATCTTTGATGAAATGAATTATATGGGATGTTTGGAAAGTGCAAATCCTAGTTTCAATAAGATTATTGTCTAGGACATATTTTTCTCTAATGATGGAATCCTTGTTGATCTTTTAAAGACAAAGGAAATCTAGGAATGGCCCATGCCATCAAAGATAACCGAGGTACGTAGTTTTCCAATCTTAGTAGGTTGCTATCAACCTTTCATTCCGAATTTCACTCAACTGGCTAACCCTCTAACCAAGAACACATGTAATGGGGTTATGTTTGTATAGATAATGAAATGTACATAATTCTTTGAATAATTTAATGAAAGTCAAGTTAATGCTCCAATTTTGACTCTTCCATCTAGAAATGTGGGATTTGTGATATTAAGTGATGCAGAAAAGAAGGGACTGGGTTGTGTCCTTATGAAAAGCGATAAAGTTACTGCTTATGCATCAAGATAGTTGTAGAATCATCAGAAAAATTATCCAAATCATGTTATCTAGTAAGAATCTATAATCTTTGATCTGATTATATGAAGAAATTATCTATACAGAGAAAGATGTGAGTTTAATATGGACCACAAGAGTTTGAAATAAATTTTCACTCAAAAAGAACTCAACATGATGCAACAGAGATGGCTCCAATTAGTTAAAGATTATGATTGTTCAATAAATTATCACCCAGGAAAGGCAAATAAGGTGGAAGATGGAATAAATAGGAATGATCATGGACTCCTGACCCAAATGAGGATTGAAAGTGACTTTATATTCATGAATCTAAATAAGATGGATATGGGAATTGTTATAGAAGGTGAGACATATTTCCCCTTTCAAATGATTCATAAACAATATTTATTGGATAAGATAAAAATCTATAAATTTGATGATGAGAATCTACATAAGAAAATTAATGCTTTTAAGGATGGGAGATTTGTAGACTTCATGTATGAAGAATGATTTTTATAATTTAGGAATAGGTTATGCAACCCATCAGTACCTGAGGTAAAAAGGGCACAATAAGATGATGCTCATAGCTCAAATTTTTCTATACACCCAAGTAGCACAAATATGTATAGAGATCAGAAGGATTATTTTTTGTTGGATAATATGAAGTGGAAAATTGCTGACTGTGTGTCATGGGGTCTATTTTATCAATAAGTGAATGCAGAAATAAAAATTTCCTAGAGGAGTGATGCAACATCTAACTGTTCATATATGGATGTGGGATGAAATTATGATGAATTCCTTCACTAGACTACTGAGGAAACCTAGAAGGAATGATGAAATATGGGTAATTGATGATTATCTCACAAAATCATCACATTCCCATCCTATAAGAGAGGATTTTCCACTTGAGCGCCTGGAAAGAATTTATATTAATGAAGTTGTAAGACTTCATGGTGTACCTCTATTGATTGTGTCAGATTGAGATCCTAGATTTATATCAACATTCTAGAAAATTATCTAGAGGGAATTGAATACTGAGCTTTGTGTGAGTACTTCTTATCACCCCCAAACTGACGGATAGTCTGAAAGGACTATTCACACTCTATAAAACATGATGAGATCATGCTCTCATTACGTCAAAGGTATGTGGGATTAATACATGCCATTGGTGGAATTTTCCTACAACAATTGTTTCTATTCTAGTATTCGATTGGCTTCATATGAAGCATTATATGGAAAGTGGTGTCTAACTCCATCTTTTTGTGACGAAGTGGGTGAGAGGAAACTTATATGCCTAGAACTTATTAAAGGGACCACCGAAAAGGGGAAGACAATTTAAGCCCATATTAAAGAAGACCAATGTATGAAAAAGATTTATATTGAAACCCAGAGCAATGACTTCTAATTCCATTTATGAGATCATGTCTCTCTAAAAGTATCGCCCTGGAAGGATGTCTGATGGTTTAGTAAGAAAGAGAAACTGGGACACAGGTAAATCGGACCCTTTGAAATTATGGAATGAATCGGAGATTTATCTTACCATTTATCAATGAATCAATGTATCTCTAAAGTACATGATGTGTTTCATGTGTCATTGTTGAATAAATACATGCCAGACCCAATTTAGGTACTCACCAATGAAGAAGTATATGTGGAACATGATTTTTCATACTGTGAAGTGCTTATCGGGATCCTCGAAACAAGGGATTATGAATTGAGAAATGGAATGACTCGTCTTTTAATGTTTCATTGAAGAAACAAGAATATTGAGGATGCAATAGGGTAACCTGAGGATGTATTTAATAAGAACCACCAACAATTTTTTGTTGGGATTTATAAATGAAAAAATTTTATGACGAAATTTCCGAAGGTGGGAATATTATATCACCCCAAAAAAGTTTGGGTATTTTTCTCTTAGAGGCATTGGAGTCATATCCTATATTCAATAAATCAATGAGTTTGTTTGGAAAAATAATTGGATATTTAAGATATAGTCATGTACTAGTCCTGGAAATTAAAATTACAACTTTTGTGTTTTGAATTTTGAAAATGGGACATATATGGTTGTGTTTATGATGATATTTAGATCTTGATAGAAATAACATAATTTTGGTGAATAGTAATAAACCCTTAGGAATAGTAACTTACCCTTATGCAAAGTAACTTAACTTTAAGAATAGTAATATGACTCTTATTAATGTTATCCACACCCTTGAATGTATAAATAAATTTAGGCACAATCAAATGAAGATGGAAATTTAAAATGTTTATATTTTTCGATTAAATAATGATTCTATATAAATATTCAATTAATTATTTTTTAAAAATTATTAATAGAAAATGTAGTTCATTTTCTGATTTTACATTGGAAAAACGGTTAGGGTTAATTTTTGGGATTTTTCTGAAATACTTGACTTTTTTAGGAATAGTAAAATGGGATAATTTATGATAAATGCTAAATATGGGATTTATTGAGCTATTAATTTTTATCTACTGATGTATGCCCAATTGGATCAAAGTCACATGCATTTATTACTGTTATTGTTCATGTAATACTTATTATTCCTTATCTTTTGAAAAAATAATAATCTAATGATTTAAAAATTATGAAAACCATCCTCTCCTCCACTATAACCCCCCCCCCCTCACTCCCTATTCAATTCACTCAACTCATGCCTTATGCCTTGGAAATATTTTTCCCAAATATATCCCCAAGATCCTCCCCCATGTCCAAAATCTCTTATCCTCTTCAAAATACTAAAACATCTCCCCTTAATAGGTTCTCAAAAAAGGAATTCCCAAGATGTAAATTCCTCTTTTCAATTCCTTCTTTTATATTATGTTCATGTCTTTTTTTTCTTTCCACACCTCCCTTCATCCAAATACTATGATAACTCATGAAAAATACATTTAATGGTAATTTTTTTATTATAGTTGTATATTTCATTATCTTCCCTTATTTTCCCAGCTTTTATTTGAATGAAATGAAAGCACCATTTGATATGTGGAAATTTAGCACATTCTAGGACAGCTGTTTATCAATTTTTATTATTATCATTAATTATGGTCATGAAACCATTTGTGTAATGGATGAACCATATTATTATATATTTAATATATCTATTTATTGGTTTTTTAATCTTTTTGTACAAATGGTTTTATTTTATAAAGAAAAACATATTCTTTTTAATCAAAACCACTAATTAATAAAAACGCTTATCACTACGGTTTTATATAATAATTCGACTTCACTCCAAGTAACCAAATTAAATATAAAACAAAGTAATATATTATATTTGCATTAATAGAATATAACATCAATTCCATACAACCACCTCTGTCTTACATGTTTATCCAAACATGAATATAAGTGAACCAATCTTTAAAACCAAGTAAACCAACGAGCTCGAACAATGAAATTTAACAACATAACCAATCAAAACAGTTATAAATGAACATAAAATTATTATAATAAACCAATTAAATATATAAAAGGTTATTTAATTATTAATTAATAATCCTAATTTGTTTATTCAGGTCTTTAATTAGACGTGGAGAATACCAATATATTTAAGGTAAGGGATCCTCTCTCTCACTTTTGTTCTAGAATCGCCCATATGTTGTGCTCATTTATTTTTAATACCTAATTTTGGGGTATGTATTATCACCTCCACCATAATTACCATATGATATATAAATAATGAGATACCATTTTACCTCTTATTAAGCCCTCTCAAGAACACTCATTACCATGCCGAAATGTTGGTAACAGGTTTTCCCATCTCACATTCAATTCTGTTGGATTTACATTATTTTCCTCATATTTCTTTTATATAGAATAGGTGTACTGACCATTGATATATATTATCATGATTTTATTTCTAATCATGGTATTATATGATTTATTTGGTGTTTATTAACTTTTGTTCATACGACTCAATTGATTACAATGTGGTAAAGATATTTGACTCAATTTTCAATCCATTGTGTATTGCTTAGTATTTTCCACCTACTCTTTCTTATGTGGTGTACCTACTGAAAATTTGACATCACTTTCAATTGAAATTATATTACATTTAAATGTTCATATTAAATTTTCAGGGATATGATTATTGTCTAGGCCTTGTACCATTTAACATACGGTATTTATTTTTAATATTATTTTGACAGTGGAAATATTGATTAATCTGTCTCCACTATTGAATACAGATAATGTAAATGCATATGTATCATATGTTGAATATATGTATAAAGAATTATTTGGACATGAAGTTGGGGGTGGGGCCCTCTACAGCCCTTCAATGCATTGGTAGGTCTCATTAGGCAAATTAGTTGGCAAGAAACTCTTCGAGTTTGTTTCCAAAAAAATCACATGGGTTTATATACGTAGTACTAAACTGTTTTTAACAATATTATGGTATCATGTTATAGATACATGATGTAAAATTAATAATAAATCTATGTATTCATTATCATATATTACTATCCATGAGGTTTTCACTATGGAAAAATATATGGATAAAGTTTAATTCTGAGTTTATTAATGTCATTAGTTTTTAATTTATTCACCATGCCATATTGATTATGTCAAATTGTTTAAAATTTGGTTATTATTTATTCATGCATACTCTATTTTTATCCCTTAATGAACATTTTATATCACCCCATTCAATAATTACTTTCAATAGGTGATTAATATTATATCATTTATTGGGTTCTTGTGGATGTTGTTTTTAAATTTTGTTATGTTTTGTATTTTGTAACATTTTCCAATGTAATTTGAGTTACATATATATATCTAGTTTATTCAAGACTACTAAATTTATCATTCCTTAAGGATTTTAATTCCTTATAACCATGCCAATATAATAAGAAATGCACCAAATCGAGTGTAGAGGGGATGGGTCTTTACAATCATCCCTATCCAGGTTCTTAAAAATATTTATGAACTAATTCGTATCTGAGATATATTAACTCCAATTGTTGTTTTTGTAAATTCTATTAATTTATATAAATAAAATTAGTGTAAAAATCATTATCTTTCTCTAATTCATAATTGGTCACTTCATTTACAAAAGTGTGATAGTAGTGCTTTTAAATGTTAATGTAATGAATGCATTTTAACACCATAAACTACATTCGTCACCATGAATCATAAACTATAGTTTCAATGTGTTTTCAAGGAAATTATAATAATTAGAATTCTAGGAATTTTTAGTTCAAAAATGTTATGTAAATAAAATGTTTCTTCACACATATGGCTCATAAATAATTTTAATGAATTTAATAATTTATTTTTTAAACATTTCACTCATCCTTATGAATAATAATACTTCAATAAATAGATTGTTATATATTAAAATCCAATTATTTTTTCAAGATGTATTATGATGATTATAATTTATAAATTTATGATTGAATCCCATTTCACTCCCTTTGATTACTTAATATATAATTAAAGGATGAATGTTTGTATGATATTTTGATAAATTTTTTTATGGTTTTAATTATGTTACCAGATATTATAGAATTAATTATTAATATAATTAATTTTATGAATATTGATATCTCATGAAATTATATGTAAGGTAATGGAAAGTGAACCCCATCAAATAAGGAACTATTTCATTTATGTGATAGTAAGTTCCAAAATTATATAGCTTCCCAAAGCATTTGGTAAAGACTTAAATCTCACAAGAATACATTTTTGAATTTATGAGAGAACCCTATCTTCTATGGTATTCCATCAAATATGTATTTAAGTATGGGAGTAAACACATTATTCAATGGGGCATTGTCCAAAATAATTATTAGGTTATGTAGTAAACCTGATCCTCTATGGAAATCTTATAATTTTATTAATGTTAATGGGGGTAACCTCAAACCATTACAGATCATATTCAAATATTTTAAGTAGATTTTGGAGAAACAAATTGACTATTTTTATGTTCTAAATGGAAAAATACCCTAGGATGGGGGGGGGTTGAGCAATGTATTGTTTTCAAACAATTCAAAATAATGTTTTTTAAAGGGGGAGATTATTTTAAATAATACTCTGTCTCTTTATGATGATTTTGATGATCACAAATACCATTAATTATTTACTAATTATTTCTTTGAGTATTTTTCAGGAATTTATTTTATTTATTTATTTCATACAACGAGATTTCATACTTCATTTATTCTGAGATCAATTTTAGCGCGTTCTGGAATCACTGTAGCGCGAGATCAATTTTAGCGCGTTCTGGAATCACTGTAGCGCGAGATCAGTTTTAGCGCGTACTGGAATCATTGTTCATACCCTACATTGATGAACGTAACGTATGGATGAAAAGTTTACTTTTTACGTTATTTTGAAACGTATGGTTAATGAACTTTACGTTGTTGAAAAGTATGGAAGAAGAACATTACGTTTGGAAAGAACCTTACGTTTTTGTTGTTGGACAAGTATGGAAGAGAAACCATACGTTAGTTTTCAGTGTTGAGTTTGTTTCTCAAAAGTATGGATCATCAACCTTACTTTTATAACCAACCGTACGTTCTTTGGAGAGTTGAAGCAAGACAAAGTATGGATGATCAACCCTACGTTTGAATGCTAAAGAGAAAGTATGTACGTTCTAAACCGTACGTTCTGAACCTTACGTTCTGAACCTTACGTTTGTGAACCTTACGTTTGTGAACCTTACGTTTGTGAACCTTACGTTTGTGAACCTTACGTTTGTGAACCTTACGTTTGTGAACCCTACGTTTGGAGCCACGTCATCAACCCTACGTTTGGAGTCGGGATATTTTTGAAAGACGATATTTCCTTTTGCATTGGTCAAACAGGCGGATTATTAAGCGGATTTCGAGCCGATTCTTAAGTACGACTTTGACTGAATCAAAGAGGATTTTCAACGGATTAATGATTGATTTAAACGGAGCTTTTTATGTCGATTCTTCAGGGGAGTTACAACGACTCTGTTATTTTTTTTTTTTAATATCTCGAATCTAAAGGAGATTTTCGTAGATCTATTTATGCGGAAGATTTTCTCATATTTGAATATATATGTTCTATCTTGGAAACTTCGGATATATATATACACAGGAAAGTGTATGAAATATAAAGATTGATCTTTTAACGAGCAAGAAACAGAGACTGTGTGAAGGCGTTCTTTTCTGGTGATCGAGAAGAAGTGTAAAACCTTTTTTACCGAAGGAAGATCTTGATAGCAGATTCACGTGTTCTACATCGACTATCTGTTGTGAATCTACTGCTGCTGAAGTTGTGAAGTTTCTTCTAATATCTATTGCAACTGGATCGACTCAGAACTGTTTTGATTACAGATCTTTATTTTCTGAATACGACGATCTATCTACTGTCAATTGCATTCTGTTGCAATTGTGAAGAACAACTGGAGAAGTGTTTCCTTTATCGAAACCCTTTTTATTTTTGAGTGATCAGCTTCTCGTTCTAAGCTGTGTGGGTTCGTGTTTGAACCAGGAAGGCTGTGTTTGCCTGAAACTTGTAAAGGTGTCAACTGCCTGTACTCAGTTGTGAACAGGTCAGTGGAAACGAGGACCAGATAGTGAAAATCGCCAAGCTCGTGGATTTGAGCGTTGGTGGAGTGGACTAGGGGCCTTCTGTTCCCCGAACCACTATACATCCATGTGTTCATGCTTTTACTTTTTCCGCTGCATATTTAATCGTGCTAAAGCATAGTGGACAGAATTTGTCTAAATTGAAGAGATTGTAATAATTTTGAAAAGACACAATTCACCCCCCCTCTTGTGTGTAATCCGTAGATTCAGATCCAACAATTGGTATCAAAGGAGGAGCTTCTTATTTTTAAAGTCTTATCAAGCTAGAAGTATTTAAAGATTATACATAGTATATCATGGCTGATACGAGAGAGGGAATGTCAATGGTCAGAGCACCTTACTTTAATGGAGATAATTATGGCTGCTGGAAATCACGTATGATTATTTATCTGAAAAATCTTGGTTACAAAGTCTATTCAAAGATTCTGACTCCCTATGAAATTCCTGAAAATCCCGATACATGGAGTGCTGCTACAGAGGCTGAGTATGACATGAATTCAAAAGCTATGAATGCAATCATCTGTGGTCTAGGACCGGATGAATTTAACAGAATATCTCAATGCCCGACTGCATATGAAATGTGGCAAACAATAGCTGTTGCTTATGAAGGAACAGATAATGTAAGACAGATGAGATATGCAACTGCTAAATTAAAATTCGATACTTTCAGAATGATTGAAGGAGAGAGCATCACTCAGATGAATGGAAGATTGACAGAAATTGTCAATAATATAACAGCTCTAGGAGAACCAATCAAGCAGGCTGATCAAGCGTTAAAGGTACTGAGAGTACTTCCTACTCGATGGAATGGAATCTCTGCAGCAATCAGACAATCAACTTCTGTTAAAGATCTAACTATGAGAGAGCTGATTGGTACATTGATGATGTACGAGGCTGAAATGCAAGATGAGGTAAATGAGCATAAAGTCTACATAAAAAGGGAAAATACTGCTTTGAAAGTGACTTCTCAACAAAAGGATAGAAAGATGAAGAACAGAGAAGTAAGTGCTAAATCAGAAAGCTCTGATTCTTCAAATTCGGATGAAGAACTGGCTCAGCTAGCCAGAAAATTCAGAAAGTTCTACAGTAAGAAGAAAGACTTCAAGAAATCCTTCAAGAAGGATAGCAAGGAAGTGAGATGTTATGAATGCAAAAAGATGGGACATATCAGACCGGATTTCCCAAAATTGAAAGATGCAAAGAAGAAGAAATTCTTCAAAATAGATGATTATGAGCAGAAAGACAAGAAAGCTATGAAAGCTACTTGGAGTGTTTCTGAAGACTCAAGTAATTCTTCTGAATCAAGCTCAGAGAAGGAGGAAGCCAATTTAAAAGCAAATATGTGTTTCATGGCTGAAACTGATGAGGTACACTCATACTACTCCTCTGACTCAAATAATGAATCAAACTCTGAAACAAGCTTCTCAAATAAAAAACATGCAGCTTACTACAATATGCTTGAAGAAAGGTATGACTCATTATTTAAAAAAATATAAATCTATAAAGAACTTGCATAAAGCTATTTCAGATGAGAGAAATACTTTGCTAAAACAACATAAGGAATTAATTGACAAATACAACTCTGCTGACTCAAATAAAATTAATTTTGAATCAAAAATAAAAACTCTACAGGATGAAGTAGAATCTTATAAAAAGGCTGCATTAGTTTTTACAAAAGGAGAAAACACCTTAAATGAGATACTTGGAAAAACTGTAATTAAAAAGGAAAGGTTTGGAATTGGAAGTAAAGGAGAAAAACCTAAGTTATACAAAAATTATTTTGTTCCTAGCACTAAACAGGTTATTTGTAACTTCTGTGGAACAAAAGGTCATATAGCTAAAAACTGTTTTCTAAGACAACCTCAAATATGTGGAATTAAAAAAGCTTATATTTCCAATGATCTATATGATTCAATCAATTTTAAGAAAACAAAGCAAATCTGGATACCCAGATCACTGCTTGCTAACAATCCTGGACCCAACAAAATATGGGTACCAAAGCAATTTGTTTGAATGTCTTTGCAGGTAGCAGGTCACCAAAGAAAGAAAGAAATATGGTATATGGAAAGTGGCTGCTCAATACACATGAGTGGAACTTCAGCTAATTTCTCTTCTCTTACTCGAAAGGAAGGAGGACTTGTCACCTTTGGTGACAATGCCAAAGGAAAGAATATTGGTATTGGAACAGTTGGAGATCTAGAGACAGTCTCAATCAACAAAGTACTTTATGTACAAGGGTTAAAACACAATCGGATAAGTATCTCTCAACTCTGTGATGATGGATACACTGTTGATTTTACTAACAATAGTTGTACTGTTTCTAAAGATAAACTGTTTAAGTTTAGAGCACCCAGAACTGATAATGTTTATACTTTGGATTTGTATTCCTTGTGTAAACAACAAGTAAACTGCTTAACTGCTAATATAAGTGAATCCTGGATCTGGCATAGAAGACTTGGTCATTGCAATATATATTCTTTACATAAATTATCTAAGAAACATCTAGTTTCTGATTTGCCTAGTCTCAAATTTGAAAATGACATATTCTGTGATGCATGTCAGCTTGGCAAGCAACACAAATCATCATTCAAATCTGTTAATAAAGTTTCTACAACTAAACCTCTAGAACTTATCCATATGGATTTGTTTGGACCTTCAAGAGTAGCAAGTTTAGCTGGTAAATTATATGTTTATGTATTAGTTGATGATTATTCTAGATTTACTTGGATTTTCTTTTTGAAATTTAAAAGTGAAGCTTTTAGTTTATTTTAAGGTTTTTGTAAATCTATTCAAAATGAAAAAGGTTTTAATATAATCTCATTGAGAATTGATCATGGTGGAGAATTTGAGAACCAGGAATTTAATTCCTTTTGCTCAAACATGGGTATTAAACACACTTTCTCTGCTCCAAGAACACCTCAACAGAATGGGATTGTAGAAAGAAGAAATAGAACTATTCAAGAAATGACTAGAATTATGTTAAATGAATATTTCCTACCTATATATTTCTGGGAAGAAGCTGTTAATACAGCTTGTTATATAATGAATAGAATTTTAATAAGACCTATTTTGAAAAAGACACCCTATGAACTATGGAATAACAGAAAACCTAAAGTAAATTACTTTAAAGTTTTTGGATTCAAGGTTTACATCTTGAATACCAAAGATAATCTTGGTAAATTTGATCCAAAATCTGATAAAGGTATTTTCTTAGGATATTCTGCAACCTCCAAAGCTTATAGAGTCTATAATAAAAAGTCAAGGATTGTTGAAGAATCAGTTCATGTGAAATTTGATGAATCTGATCCTTTTGAGAAAAGGATAGAACAAATAGATGAACCTGATTCTAATGAAAACATGAGACTTGAGAATTTAAAGAATGATTTTGAAAATGATATAAAAGAAATTCAGTCCAGTTCAGAAGAACATGACACTGAAGAACCTTTGAATGTAATGCCTAGACAGTCTAGAACCTTAAAGAATCACCCTTTAGAATCTGTGATAGGTGACTTAGAGACTGGTATTCAAACTAGAAGAAACCTTGGAAACATAGATGAATTCTATAATTTCCTATCCCAACAAGAACCTAAGACCATAGAAGAAGCCTTAGATGATGAGAGCTGGGTAATAGCAATGCAGGATGAATTGAACCAGTTCAAGAGAAATAAGGTTTGGGAATTAGTTGAAAGACCACATGATTATCCAGTAATAGGAACTAAATGGGTCTTTAGGAATAAACAGGATGATCAAGGGATAATAACTAGAAATAAAGCAAGATTAGTAGCTAAAGGATATAATCAAGAAGAAGGAATAGATTATGATGAGACCTTTGCACCTGTAGCCAGGTTAGAAGTCATTAGAATCCTTTTAGCCTATGCATCTTATATGAATTTTAAATTATTTCAGATGGATGTTAAATCTTCCTTTTTAAATGGTTATTTAATGGAGGAAGTTTATGTTGAGCAACCTCCTGGTTTTGAAAATTCTCAAAAACCAGATTCTGTTTTCAAACTTACTAAAGCTCTTTATGGCCTTAAACAAGCACCTAGAGCTTGGTATGAAAGACTAAGTTCTTTTCATTTGAAAAATGATTTTACTGTTGGACTGGCAGATCCAACACTCTTTATGAAAACTGTGAAAAATAATGTTTTGTTGGTTCAAATTTATGTTGATGATGTAATTTTTGGATCAACCAATAAAATTCTTTGTCATGAATTTTCAGAATTAATGCAAAAAGAATTTGAAATGAGTATGATGGGAGAATTAAATTTCTTTTTGGGTCTTCAAATATTTCAAAAAGATTTTGGAAATGTTTTAAATCAATGCAAATACATTACTGATTTACTTAAGAAATTTGGACTTGAAAACAGCAAGCCATTTACAACTCCTATGTGTACTAATATAAAACTTGATTTGGATGAAACTGGAAAATTAGTGGACAACAAGTTATATAGAGGTATGATTGGTAGTTTGTTATATCTTACTGCTAGTAGACCAGATATAATGTATTCAGTATGTCTTTGTGCTCGATTTCAATCAAATCCCAAAGAATCCCATTTAACTGCTATTAAAAGAATTTTTAGATATTTAAAAGGTACTGTTTATCAATCTCTGCTTTATCCAAAAACCTCTGATTTTAATTTAATTTTATATTCAGATGCTGACTTTGGAAGCTGTAGATTAGATAGGAAGAGTACTTCAGGAACATGTCACTTTTTAGGGAAGTCTTTATTATCATGGTCTAGTAAGAAACAACACTCAGTTGCCCTGTCAACAGCCGAGGCAGAATATGTGTCTGCAGGTAGTTGATGTGCACATGTGTTGTGGATGAAAAACACTCTTATAGACTTTGGATTAAATTTCAATAATACACCTATTTTATGTGATAATACTAGTGCAATTAATATTTCAAAAAATCCTATTAGTCATTCTAGAACTATGCACATTGATATAAGACATCACTTTTTAAGAGATCATGTGTTTAAAAAGGATATATTTTTAGAATTTGTAAATACAGAAAATCAATTAGCAGATATTTTTACTAAACCACTTCCCACGGCAAGGTTTGAATTTATTAAGGGGGAGTTAGGTTTATTTAATTTTAAATAGTTTTTTTTTAAAATATTATTCTGTTTTCGAATTCTGCTTAATTTCTGTTTTCCGCTCTAAGTAATTTTATTTTGTTTTAAATAAAAGTAATGATTAGTGATTACATGGGAATCAAGGCTGTCAGAACCGTTTCACCTTCTAAACTGCTTCACCTATTTCGGAAACCCTTTCAAAAACCTAAAACCGCACATCTGCTCCAAAACCCTTTTCTGAATCTTCAAACCCTAAACTTACGAACCTTCAGAAATCATTGTTGGAATGGCAAATACTAAGCGTCCAGATGAAGCCGAGAGCAGTGATGCAAAGAAACCTAAGGTAGTTAGTATGAAAATACTGCAAGGTAAAGTCATATATTTAGAGTGGGTGTTTGAAACTAATTTACTGTTGAAGCAAGCGTTGTCGTTTCAAAGCCTTGAGCAAGCTTTTAATAGTGAAAATTCTGAGTTTCTATATGAGGCAAGAATGAGACATTTCTTTAGAACTGTTCAATTTAGCCTTGGAGATACAGAGGATAGTTTATTGGCTCAAATATAGGATAAGGACTTTTCAATATCATCTGTAGAGATAAGTCAAATTCTTAACTACCCTCATGAAGGAGTTTTTCATTTCGATTTACGGAATATTGGAGATTCTGTACATAAGTCTGAAGACATTATGTCTTTTCTGTTTGGAACCAGAGTGATAAGGAAGATGTTTATTAAGGATTTGGAGCCCGATCCGAAAATTTTGGTAAAATTTGTTCAGACTGGTTTAGCACCAAGAATGGCTGAGATGGAGAAAATCCTATACCCTGACATGTACATAATGTATCTTCTGATGTGTGATATTAAGTTTAATTTTCCTCGGTTTATGATAAGATATCTGAGTTACTGCTGTCAGAGTGAAGCAAGAATGACCTTTTTCCCTTATGGAAGGTTCATTTCATTGTTTTTGTTTAAAAGAGGGATGATCAGATTGGTAGATGCTGGGGTGAAATGTCACCACAGTAATGTTTTTAATGCGGGAACTTTGAGAAAAGTAGGATACTTCTGGAGCACAATTAAAGGAAAACTCTTACCTGTTGGAGCTGAGGAAAACTCGGAGAGTGCTCAGGCTCAACCGGCTAAGTCCAAGGAGGGACAAGCAGAATCAAGAGTTAGTACAGTGGCAAGGAGAATTAGTTTTGAGATGGAGGAAGTTGAGGAAGAGATAAGTCAAGAAGGACTTCAATCTAGAAGGAAGAGGTCAATTGATGAAGAAATTATCTCTCCTGCCTTGAAATCCTCTGAACCGTTATTTTCTTATTCATTTGTGAGAGAAGCTGTTGTGGAGCAGACTGCACCGATAGAGGAACCAACAGCTCAAACAGAAACTCAAAAAGAACCTCAATCTGCTGCGGTGGCTGTTGAAATAGTAATTCAACAAGAACAACTTATGGAGGCAGTGCCTGGTGAAGAAGTGGCCCGACCTCAAGATTTACATGAAAATATTGTTCTTGAACAATCAGTAGAAGTCAGAGAGACTACTGTTCGTGATGAACATACTTCTGAAGATAAAACAGAGGTACTTCAAGAAGATTTTTCAGTGGAAGAGTTTCAGGCTTCAAAAGATAGTTCAGTGGATCAACCTTGTCAGGACAAGGACAAAGAACAGTCAGATGAAGATTCCTTACCACTTGCCCTGCTTCATCAACCTAATTCTGGACATGAGAATCGAGCACAGGGTGCCCCTGATTCGAGAAAAGAAGAAGTTGTTGAGTTGTACAAGCGTATCTCTCAGTTAGAATCTGAGAATGTTAGTCTCAGAAATTCTCTGAACTTAGAGCAGTTGAAGTTTCAGAAGCTGAAAGAATGTAGTGTTTCAAGACAGGAAGTAGATTTGTTTAAGACTGATATGTTGCATGCTGTTGATCAGTTAATATCAGAGATGGTAAAGAAAGATGATTTGTTTGAGTTGAAGATTTACATGGAGAATAAATTTGAGTCTGTTGCAAACAGTGCTGTGAGTGGATCAGGCTCTTCACCTGATTTGATTTGGAAATTTCAAGAAATTACTGCAGAAATGAGCAATATGAGTGACAGATTACACGATCTTCAGTGTAATAGTGCCCCTTTGTCAGTTTTTCTAGATAATCAGAGATTTTTAGTGGATCAGTTGACATCTGGAGAGCAACCGATTAGGATTCTTTTGAATCAGTTATCAGAAAAACTGGCTCTTTTTGTTGAAAAAGAAGAAAGAATGCATGACTTTTTCAGAGTTAATTTGATTGAAGATATTCATATGACTCAAGAGAACAGAGATCTTATCATCATGTTAGGAGATGGGATGATGAAGAGGCTCAGAGAACAGTTTACAGAGATAAAGACCGCGATTCAAAGGAGATAGACACCTTTTCCCCTGTCTTATCTATAAACCTTGATTCCTCTATATATCACAATCGTTTATATATAATAGCTTGTGAATGAAAGTTCTTTTCTTACTTCTTTTTTGTTTTGTTGTTTATTGATTTATGATTGAGTTATCCAGTATAACAAATTCACTTATTCATACACAGTTAATTATAGCATTTACTTATAGTTCAGTGCAATATTGAATGTGTTCAAATCCGTAATTTTTCATTCTTTTTGATATCACAAAAAGGGGGAGAATTTTGATAAACACAACATTTAAATTCATTTGTTTCCTATGAAGAAATTTGGTTATATGGGAGAATTTGGATATATACGATATTTATCTTTTATCTATTTTTAGCTGAAAATTTATTATTATGGGGGAGAAATTTTATTATAGTTAAATATTGTTTAAATCCTTTCAAAATTCTAAAATTTTATAAAACTAATTTTTCAATAAAGATTGCAATTAAATTATTTCTATTATTTTATGGGTTTTGTGATCATCAAAAAGGGGGAGATTGTTGAGAAATGTATTGTTTTCAAACAATTCAAAATAATGTTTTTTAAAGGGGGAGATTATTTTAAATAATACTCTGTCTCTTTATGATGATTTTGATGCTCAGAAATACCCTTAATTATTTACTAATTATTTCTTTGAGTATTTTGCAGGAATTTATTTTATTTATTTATTTCATACCACGAGATTTCATACTTCATTTATTCCGAGATCAATTTTAGCGCGTTCTGGAATCACTGTAGTGCGAGATCAATTTTAGCGCGTTCTGGAATCACTGTAGCGCGAGATCAGTTTTAGCGCGTACTGGAATCACTGTTCATACCCTACGTTGATGAACGTAACGTATGGATGAAAAGTTTACTTTTTACGTTATTTTGAAACGTATGGTTAATGAACCTTACGTTGTTGAAAAGTATGGAAGAAGAACATTACGTTTGGAAGGAACCTTACGTTTTTGTTGTTGGAGAAGTATGGAAGAGAAACCATACGTTAGTTTTCAGTGTTGAGTTTGTTTCTCAAAAGTATGGATCATCAACCTTACTTTTATAATCAACCGTACGTTGTTTGGAGAGTTGAAGCAAGACAAAGTATGGATTATCAACCCTACGTCTGAATGCTGAAGAGAAAGTATGTACGTTCTGAACCTTACGTTCTGAACCTTGCGTTTGTGAACCTTACATTTGTGAACCTTACGTTTGTGAACCTTACGTTTGTGAACCTTACGTTTGTGAACCTTACTTTTGTGAACCTTACGTTTGTGAACCCTACGTTTGGAGCCATGTCATCAACCCTACGTTTGGAGTCGGGATATTTTTGACAGACGATATTTCCTTTTGCATTGGTCAAACAGGCGGATTATTAAGCTGATTTCGAGCCGATTTTTAAGTACGACTTTGACTGAATCAAAGACGATTTTCAACGGATTAATGATTGATTTAAACGGAGCTTTTTATGCCGATTCTTCAGTGGAGTTACAACGGCTCTGTTATTTTATTTTTTTTAATATCGCGAATCTAAAGGAGATTTTTATAGATCTATTTATGCGGAAGATTTTCTCAGATTTGAATATATATGTTCTATCTTGGAAACTTCGGATATATATATACACAGGAAAGTGTATGAAATATAAAGATTGATCTTTTAACGAGCAAGAAACAGAGACTGTGTGAAGGCGTTCTTTTCTGGTGATCGAGAAGAAGTGTAAAACCTTTTTTACCGAAGGAAGATCTTGATAGCAGATTCACGTGTTCTACATCGACTATCTGTTGTGAATCTACTGCTGCTGAGGTTGTGAAGTTTCTTGTAATATCTATTGCAACTGGATCGACTCAGAACTGTTTTGATTACAGATCTTTATTTTCTGAAGACAACGATCTATCTACTGTCAATTGCATTCTGTTGCAATTGTGAAGAACAACTGGAGAAGTGTTTTCTTTATCGAAACCCTTTTTATTTTTGAGTGATCAGATTCTCGTTCTAAGCTGTGTGGGTTCGTGTTTGAACCAGGAAGGCTGTGTTTGCCTGAAACTTGTAAAGGTGTCAACTGCCTGTACTCAGTTGTGAACAGGTCTGTGGAAACGAGGACCAGATAGTGAAAATCGCCAAGCCCGTGGATTTGAGCGTTGGTGGAGTGGACTAGGGGCCTTCTGTTCCCCGAACCACTATACATCCGTGTGTTCATGCTTTTACTTTTTCCGCTGCATATTTAATCGTGCTAAAGCATAGTGGACAGAATTTTTCTAAATTGAAGAGATTGTAATAATTTTGAAAAGACACAATTCACCCCCCCTCTTGTGTGTAATCCGTAGATTCAGATCCAACAGGGGGGTCTGGGTAAGATAGATTAAAACTACCACCACTTGAAATATTATTTTATGGTTTAAAAAACACACTTCCAACCTTATCCCATAAAAATGGATGAAAAAAGGAAATCAAGCACGTGGAATATTTATTTTTACTGGTTCACCCTCGTTGGGCTACATCCATGATCATAGAACCATGATGTAGTGATGTACCATATCCAATAAGTCTCACTGTCAAAATACAATGTTCAATCAAGATCACTTCTTTGCCTACACTCACATACATTAAAATGCGTAGGTTTAGCTCACTACTTTCCCATGGGACTCTCCCCAAATATCTTCCATTGGATCATTATTAAGGGAAATGATCATCTTCATCACCTTAAATTTCTCACTTCTCTTGGAAGGTCTTCACCTATAATATATGAAATTGTAGATCCCTTCATTGTTATTGATTAATATGTTCTCAGTTGTAGATGGATGCTTTGTTGAAGTTCCACATTCATCCAATTGATTAGTACAACTTTATAACTATTGTACTGGTCATTTCATTTTTCAAAACTTTCAAGATTATCATTTCCTTCACAAAGCACTCTTCTATCATGAAGCTCAAATAGAATTTTCGATGAAACCGCCTTTCATGAAGCTCACTTCATTCACTACGAATAAATAGCCTTTGAAAATATCACAAATTTTTGTGTTCTATTTATAGCCTTCTTGAACTCATTCACATTCTAAGTGAACAATGTTTTGTTTTTCTTTCATATCCTTAACAAACCACATTCCTTAAAGATTTTTTGCAAGGAATACCTTTGCAGACCATATTCACAAAATTTGAGATTACATAATTTCTTTGATCATCCCTTGAATTTTGATGGGGTTAGAGTAGTATATATAAAATTACCACCAATTACAGAATCTTATATCCATGTCATCAAAATTTAATGTTTCTCCAACATTTCCACCGAGATTATCACTTTACCTTAATGTTCCAAGAAAATTCTAAAATCATGATGTCTGTTGTAACCTTGTAGCACCATATAAAAATCCTTCTACCTTAATGAAGAACCCTTTACGGAGATCATTCATTATGGAACTCCTGGCCCTTACATTTTTTCATATGTCCTTCAAGGAAATCAAATTTTCACTATTCTAGACAACCTCAATATTTTGGACCAAAAGAATTTGGAAAACACATAGAAATTTTTCCTCCTTAAGTACAAATTTATTTGTATCTCTTCTAGGGAATCTGTTTCTTCATCTTAGATATTTTTAAACATACAGCTTCAACATTATCTAAGGACTCCAAAATATACTATAGAATCCCACAATGTCAAAAAACACAATCAACCCAAAAATGTCTCAATATAACTTAGAAGGTTTTTGCCAACAAAATATCCCCCATTGGGTTTGTTAAAAAACCTTCAAAATTTGATTCCGTGTATAATCATATTACATATTATACCAACATTGACATATTTTGATTCAGATAGTGATAAATTATTTATTCAACACACACTCCAATCCCACATGTACCATTCTAGGCATAAGAAACAAGGGTATAACTAAATGTTCATATTGTAATCACTTAATTATGAATACAACTCATCAACATTAATCACAATCTCAATATATCATAATATATAACCTTTGATCAGTCATCTCTAGAATTGTCATATATAATACACCCTACTTCATTGCTCTCCCTACCATCTCTCCCACTATATTGACTATAATCTCCCCATTTTTTGGTTAATACATTTTCTCCTATTTCATCACAATGTTTTCCTCTATATCAATGAATAGGAAGGTTACTTACTTATGGTCCTCAACATGGTAAATAACACAAATCAACATAATTAGGAAAAATACATCACACTTCTAGGATAAAGGGAGCCGTATACAATATTTTTCATGTAAGGGGTGTTGAATGAACTCCCACAGCTAGTTGATGACTTTCAAAGGATTCTTTGTGTATGGAATTTGTCTAAAAGTCTAAAACCCATTGTTTTGTAGGAACAAAATTAAACATCACAATCAATTTATTGACCTTCTCCTTGATAAATTATATTTTATTTCAATATTATTTTCCTATATTTATGGGCTATACTTTTGAAAATATTTATAGAACATGAATTTTCACAATTTAATTTCATCGGATTCTTTACTTCAACACCCATATCATCAAGTATTAACTTCATCCACAATAATTGCATGCATTCATGATTACCTACAATATATTCCCCTATTTTGTTTCCTAATAAAATTATATCTGGTCTCTTTTTATTCTAATAAATACAAAATCCCTCAATGTAAAATTACCCACCTAATGTTAATTTTCTATCATCAGTAGATACAGACCGATCTACATATATATAGTCCAATAACTTTTGTTGAAATTTTTCATTGTAGAGGAAATCTGATTCCAATATCTATTCATAAAAAAAATTATTCTATTCACTATATGAAATTATCCATCATAGGTATAAACTTTATACAGTGTTGTTGGACATGTGGAAGAAACATTTTCTGGTCATTTCACTATTTTGTATAACAGGCATAAAAATATTATTTTATATTAAACAACATTGACCATTTTTCCTTTATCATCCAATGACTATTTCATCTAAATAGTTACTAGAGCTGTCATATCTTTAGAATTTACCTTTCAAAATATTCTCAAAAACCTTTTAGGAATACATATATTAAGAAATGAATTTGAAATTCCTTCATTGGGTTACATGTAAAAAAAGAAAAAATGCTAATACACCAATAGTTGAATTTGAATAAATCATTTCATGAATTTAGAAAACTATATGAACTAGGCATTATCTTATCCACCAAATAGTTTTTCAGAAACATGTACCATCACTATCATCCTTTGATTAGATTCATTGTATAGAGATAAATTGTAATATAATCAGTCACGATGAAAACTATGCTTGTACAAAAACTGATCGATCCCTGAATACCACAATCTTGGTTCCTTCTTAAAACTCAAAGGTTACATTATCTAAAAAAAACTATATACACATCTCCATGAACAATAAACCCATATAGTTACTCATTGTAATCTTTTTATTCCATAACCCAATTCAGAAATTATGTTGTGACAACCATATGAAAAACTTTTAATATTCTTTGAACTTCTGTAGTCTAGAATAATCCCATTTCCATAGCCATGGACTTGTGAAAATGTTTATTCATAATCAATACCCTATATCTGGGAGTACACTATTTACAGTAGTTTGTCTTTGTGTAAAATAACAACAACATATTAATTCATATTCTAATGAAATACCAATTTATTCATGATTACATTCTTTTATATTGGTCTCAAAACAATATTCGATGACTGATTCCACTTAATGTCTTCTAGATCATCATTCATTACTTTTAAACAATTCTAATATCCAATTGATTCATCAAAATAGTGTGGATCTATATATAATATATAAAATTCTTACTATATAGTATTAATCCTTCTTTTCTACACTGGTGTTGTCTTCTCACTAATTATGTTCTATCTAACAATTTCATCTCTTCTCATATATATTTTCATCGATACTAAATTTTTCTCATCAATTTGAATATCTGAATATTCTTATGAATCAACCACTGGAACTCAAACATTCTATGATCTATTAATCTCTTTAACACTATCCTCTTGATACTGATCATATATTTTCTTAGGATTCTGCTGATACTATACAATAGATACATCATGGTTTTCACTAACCCATCCTATCAATTTTTTGAAGAATATATATATTTTCTTTTCATTGAATTTCCAAAAAAATCATTCATATCCATGATACTCATTTTTCTCGTGTTTCTCTTTATTTAGAATGAAACACAGACATTTGAATACTTGAATGTATGTCACTAATTACTTCATTTCGTACTATATCTTATAAAGAGTATTCTATTCATTCAAACATAAATATTTCAATTTTATTTCTAGATTGATGTCATCACTGTTTCCTTCCAAAACTACTCTAGAAGGTATTTATCTAAGAGAATTATTTTATCCATGTTTTTGATAATTCAATTTCTTTTCTCAAGTAATCTATTTTTTGTGGAGTTCTTACAGAGGAAACATTTTTCATTATCCCATGTTTCTTGAGATAATACTCTACATGGGTAATTTTTATGTCTGATCCATTATCTATTTAAATCTTCTTGATTGTTTGTCCATATATATTATCAATATCCCTTCGATATGTTTTTATGACACTGAACACCTTGTATTTGTGAGTGATGAATAAAACACAAACCATTGTACAAATTTTATAAATTAAGTGAAAATAATACCTCCTCCAATCAATAGTTATTGGTTAAATTGGGTTTCTCAAATTATAATTCTCCGATGAATGTCATTCTTTTGAACATTTTTATTTTTACATATTTTTCTTTATAAGGATATCCCCTTAGGGAAAAGAATCTCACATCTAAGAAAGATCGCATGATAATATTGGGAGGCCTCGAGCAACATCATATTTCAAAAGATCGTCCAAGTATTTTTGTCTCAAATAGTCAAGAATTTTATTCAATAACATATTCCAATTTCCATTATTCAAAAATAACATATCTTATTATCCACTCACATGGTATAGATTCCATTTATTGTTCTTTCATGCAAAAAACAACATGTTTTTCCTAAATGAAAAATAATTTCTTTAGAAAGCATATGTCATGTCATAAATCACACTGTTGACATACCCATAAAAAGTTGTGAATAATATCTTCAAAAACCAATACATCTTCTTGTATAATGTCCCTTCCACCAGAATTATTTTTCCCGAGCTTGTAATTATTAGGTCTTATTGATTATCAAATAACACAATACATTACTTTTCGTATTTGATTCCTATCACTAGTTCTATATTTCATGTCATATGAGAGGTGCATCCAAAATCAATTAACCACATTATAGTGTGATTTTATTCTTTGAAATACAATAATAAAATCCACCTTTTCATATCTCTTCATTTTTATGCATGTTTTTTACATCACACCGAGTAAAAATTTGTAACATGGACCTTCTAAGCATTATGATGGGTCGTCCTCATCTTGTAGGGTTGAAAATAAAATTTTCATGCTTAACACAATAGATGATACATTTAGATACTTCTTATGACCACATTCATATGGTAACGACACATTCCTCTACATTTTTATTTGAAACATATTAACAATTTTCGATTCCACAAAAACTAACTCAATGGAAATTAAATTAGGTTTGGGAAAATAGATTTTATTATGGAAGAATATGTTGGTTTTTTCACTTTCATAACTCTTAGATATATAAAAAACATTTTTTCAATGTCCAATACTTTCACAACAATATCATCTCACGCGGGGTGCATTTCTATGTGTCTCTACTACACCACAGATTGTCCCTTGGTTTCTCTGAATCTACTGATTTTGTTTCATGAACAAAATCAATCTTCATTCTAAGAGTTTGTGATTTGGTTCTTTCTACAACCATTTCTAGTTTCTATTTTCAATCAATCCCCATACCATCCTTATTAATTTTTTTTGACAGTTTCTTCTATTCTACATTACTATTATGCTCTAATTTCATCATTTTTATTGATTATATGGACTTTTTTCTTGATGTTTTATTGAGATTAAATATTTTTTCTTAATTACTAAAACAACATCATTGATAGAATAATTCCTCTTCATGTTCATCAATATATATTATTTTATATTTTACAGTTTCAATCATTTTATCGAGTTCTCTTTTCTATTATTCAATTTTTACCTAATACTAAACATTATTATCTGACCTCTCTATAATTTAAGACATCGGGTTTTCAATTTATTCATTCATATAAGACTTTCATTCTTCATACTCATTCATATAATTTTTGTCATCATGAACCAATTTTTTGTCTTTCTTCATTTTGTATCTATAATTATCTATTTCTTCCGGAGAGGCGTCTAATTTGACCTAATGGTCAACAATTCAATAAAATTATCCTTCTTAATATTCAATTTCTTTTCATGTTGTAGAGTTTCTAACAACTAACCCCATATCATATTATTCAATGATCCATACAGTCCTCCAAATCTTCATCAAATGATTCATCTAAACTCCCATCTTCTCTGGAAAAAATATTATTGTTTTTTACGAAACCTCCATTGATTTGTTTCCTTCCACATAGGCTGAATAATGTATCAAGTGAACTTTCCCTTAATCCTCTTCATATTCTTAAAACATCATGGGTCACTATCCTAAAAGAAGACCATACTTTCAATATCAAAATTTGAAGATTCTGAAATTAAAAGTGAACATTATTTTTTCACATTGATGATTTCTGGAATAGAATAACATCATGTTATCCATATCTTCATTTTTATATCCATACTCAATGGGGATATTCTTCATGAACATGAATTCCAATTCTTTGGAAGTGACCTTCTCCACTACATTGTTATCATTATTTCTCATTTCATATGTTAAAATAGTACATTTTATGATATCCAATATGAGGTTCCATGGAATAGTTGAAAGCATTTACATATCAAATAATTTAGCTGATACAATTCATGTATTCTACAAAAGAAATTACCCGGTCAAGGAATGTTTTTGTAGACACATTATAGTGAACTCTGAGATCCATATACTTGTTACATATATCTTACATCATTACTTCTCTATCACATGATTCCCCCCTCATAAATATTATCTATCTTTTCCCAAAATAAAATTTGATGACATGCATGAAATAATCATTGTATTTATTTTATTGGATATATCTTCCCTTAATTCATCGATTACATTAGAATTGACATCCATTTCCCTTAATCCAGCTTCTGATGAAGCACCATTGAGGATACCAGTTGATATTCAATATACTGGTGTTATAAGTAAATCCATTTCAAATGTTTAGATGTAGTGATAAATCCAATACTTCCATAAGTGAAAAATGATTCCATTAAAGATTGTAATACAATTTTGACAGAAAAGAATCATTTCTTCTATGGAGAGAGAACAATTGGATTCTTACCATTAGTTATGATATCAATTGTTTGGTATAAAAGGTTAGATACCTTGAGAGGTGAGGTGAATCTTGGTATGAATGATTAAAACAAATACCCATTCAGATAATTACTTCATGGTAAAAAAAACTCACTTCACTATTTATCCTATAGAAATATAGGAACAAAATGAAATCATACAAACAATGAGATTTTTTTTCATGATTCACCCTCAGTGGGATATGCCCACGGATCAGAAACTTACAATTTTTCTATATACCAAATCCACTAAGTCTAATATCAAAAATAAGATGTTTGAGTTAGATTGCTTCTATACCCAGGATCAATGCCTTTACTTGGTTCAGGTTTTGCTCACTTATTTTACAAAGTCACTCATATATTCTATTTCACTAGATCACTATTAGTGGAATGAATCACCTTTATCTACTTCCTTTTATCACTAATCTTACAAGGAATTCACCCAAAATTTATTCACATATAGGTCATGTCATTATCAATAATGAATACATCTTTGATTTTAGATTGATTAGTTGTTGAGGTTATAGATTCATCCAATTGATCAACGACAATTTACAACTTTTTTACTAGGAAATTCCTTTTTCAACACCCATACGGTGCTCACATACTTCACAAATCCCAACACTTTCTTGATACTCAAATAGACTTTGTGAAATAACCAACACTCCAGAATTTCACTAATTTTGCTAAACTCAACTATTATTCATGAAGATCACAACATTTGGATGGATTTTCTAGAAATTTTGAATAGAAAAACATTCGTGAAACACAAATATATCAATTAGTGTTCATATCCTTCATGAAATACCTTACATCATGAACCATTTTTTAAAGAAATCCTTTTAAAACCACCTTCATGAAATTGGGGCTTTTAGATTCTCTTTAAGACCCTCATGAATTAAGAATGGGATAGAGACATATTTATTGGTGTTTCATTAATTCCAAAATCATCCAGTGACGTCATCAACATACCATGTCAATAATCTCTCTAGACCCCATAATATACCATAGAAACCCACTTTGAAAAAAATACACAACCAACCAAAATATTATTCAATGTTACACTATGGTATTTTTTTCCATGAACTATGGGTATATTTCTACTATGTTATTGATATTAGTTAGTTAATTCAATATACTTTAAGAGTATATATAATATTTTTAAAGTAATTAGTAGATTTAAATATCCAATTTGGATTTATATTATAAGATTTTGGGAATATGGAGTGCAGAAAATAAACTATGGGAATTCTTCCACAATATTTATTGGGCTAGGAAGTGATCAAAATCAATCGTGGGAGCATTTCAAGTATTTGATAATTGTGTAGGATGTGCTCCTTAACAAAATAATTTTTTTGATAACATAGATTTCCACATTATCTTATTTTATGAAATACATTCATATTATAATGACATGTGTCTTATCAAATCATCACATCCTTATTCAATGATTTAATATAAATGATCCATGTCTATTTACATATAATTTCCTAATGTTATATTTATGGATTTTCACTACGCTCTTATACCTATATTACTCTTACATATGATCACTAATTTTTATCACTCATTTCTACCCATACTGATCATTTTAGCTCGTTACATTGTTATTTTCATCAATTACATATATTTTGGAGGTGAGTATAATCTATGATATTTCTACAATGGGATCTGTGTAATACAATTATTGTGAAATGATCAAAAAAATTTATACCAAATCTTCCAATAAAAAAATAAAGATTATCAGGATTGTGTGATTTTTATTAGATGCATGGTTTCTCAATGTTAAATGTATTCTCATTTACCAGGACTCATCTCACATTGTATATATAATTTCAAGTCAACAAATTTTTCAAAAATGATACCCTACATGGCATGTTTGTGGTGTTAAATTTTTTATCAATGTGGAGTTTAGTTATTTTGTTTATTTGTTTTAGAAAACTACTATGAGAAGTCTAGGTACATGTCTATGCATAGTATAACATTTTTATATTTGGAAATTATTAGAATGTGTTGTCTCCTAAAAATAAAATACATATATATATAAGTTGATATGGGAACTATCTTATATTCACCTATGAATAATAAACCTTATATAAAATTAGTGTTATTAAGTATGTTTTCACCAAGTGAATTATAATGTTGAACAACTACACACCAGGTTTGACACTGATAATGTATATTCTCTTGTAAATCAATATTATTTTTTTATAAACACTTATATGGAAATTAAATATATTTATAATATATTGTTTAATAATATATCACCATTGAAATAATTGATTGAAAAATATTTATCCCCGTGTCCGATTATCAACTAAGAGGTGGGTGAATTAGTGGTTAATAATAACAATTTCATTACTATTTATTAAACCACTCAAATGACTTAAGGTCCATTTTTATCACAATAATATCTAAAAAAGTAACCTCATATTCAAAAATAAAAATTTAGGGCACAATACATCCTATATACATGGATTAGTACTATGAAATATTTCATTCAATATTATTTAGATACCCCAATATGTAATTTACACTACTTCCAAAATGTATTACAATAAAATTTGGTTATATACCCAAACTATAATACCCCAATGATTGGGTATTACACCCAAAAACAATTTCTTGAATAGTTAATAGTTTGAAACACTAGTCATAAATATCTTTTTCATATTTAGATCTGATGATAATATAATATTGGTTTGCTCAAGGTTTCCTCCACACCACAAGAAATAAATTATCCTCTATGAGTTCCCATGAAGAACTAAAATTTTCATGTACAATTATCCATGAAAATCAATAGATATAGGGAAGGTATGGTTTTCATTCTAAAATACATAAATATTAATTGAATGATTATTCTTCATGAGTCACCAAAATACCGAGGAAGATGTTCTCTTTATGTTATTGATGTTCTTGAAATCAAAATCATCTCATTCTTAAAGCATTATGGCACCACATTCTGAACATAATCAAACATTTTAATCTTTTTGAAATGTAATATAATTTCATTTTTTTCTATTGGTGATAACCCTGTCAATTATAAAAACATATACATAGTATTTCTTGTTCATTTTATAATGGTCTGTTCGATATAATTCTTCATGCAACCCTATATTATTCAAAATTGTTTTTGAAATTCTTCATAGATATATCAATTTATCTGTACTATAATAAATTGTGAACGAAAAAAGATATTGTTATATATTAGTATTTAATAAACATGATGGAATAACTATTATAAAACACAATCTCCACGTATTCCCCTTATTCACAAATGTGATGATAAATTGATTTCATCAAATTGACCAATGTATAAATTTTTATCCAAAAAAAGATTTGATAGATTATGGATAATTAAAATTAATGTTGATATCATCTTATGTTAAATCACATTTCATCATATAAAAATGTACATTTTGTGTTTGAATTTTTTTTCAAATATATTATTCATGGTCTTACACACAATAGTAGGAACTCTATGATACATCTTTATAATTGTTGAAGTGATTGATATGAAATCAAATAAAAAACATGGATGTAAATTTCATTGATAAAATAATTCCATATTAGTAATATTTAATGTTATAATGAATGATGGATAAGTAATCTCATATGAATGACATAACATGTATGTGGTGTCTTAGTTTCATTGTGAAATCCAATGCTCACATGATCATCGGTCCTTCACATAGATATAAGTGTGATGGTGATACTATTATTATTCTGAATATAATTTCTCCCAAAATTCATTAAAAAAATTAAACTATCATCCTCTCAGGTGATTTAAATAAAATATTCTTTGTATCATCATTAAATTTTGTGGACTATCCAAGTAATATTATAAATCAATAAGGATTATTCCATGTCATCGACCATATTAGCTTAAACAATTAATTGCAGTCATAGAAATTTTATAATATAAATAATTCAAAGAAATATAAAATCTTGAGATTCTGAATATTATGGAATCTATACAATACTTGATCAGATTATTTGTGCATAATGGAATGCTTTCACGGTTTTAGAAACAATCATTTGTTTCTTTATATACATTTATGATTTAACTGTAAAATATTTTATATGACTTTGTTTCATATTTTAATAAATAAATATTATGTTTTGAAATGGAATTATTTCTAAACCATGATTTCATGAATTTATTACATTTCAAACAATTATTTTTTCCATTCATTAATTCGTCTTTATCATATTTATCGCATGATGTTAACACAATCATATAAGGGACATGATGTTGAATATCCCAAACTCATGAGAAGATGTGATGGAGAAGTTGATCTCATTATTTACTATTTTTATTTTTATTTTTTAATATTCACAAATCATGTTCCTTAGAGTTTTACTCCATATCAATTATAACAGTACCAAGACTACACATTATAATTTATTATGATCATTTACCATCATAAGTATAATTATTTGAGTTGGATTCTACATTCTTTTATAACTACACTAGGTTGGAAACTAATCTATTATTCCACCACATATAATGACCCTATTACCATGAAATAATGACTATTTACCCATATGGATCCTACTTCCATGTCCACCCATGATATTTCTTCCCCTAGACATGAAAATCCTTCTATAATATATAGTTGATCTATCCCTCCAAGGATTGATATGTGTGGACATATTTTTTGTATTTCTAAATAATTAAATTTTATTACTATGAAAAATGTAAATAAAATAAAATAAAAATATATTGTCAAGAAATATTCTAAATAAATCATCATTAAAAATTGTTTTTTCTATTGTATTCTTATTTCTTCCCCAAAAAAATGTGTTTTCTGAAATTATAGAAATTTTATAAAAAATGAGTCAGTTTTTTAACACCAATAAAATGTTTATTGTTTCAATAATAACTATTTAATTATTGAAAATAAATAAAACTTGGGTACCTTATCAAGCAAGAATTTCATTTCCACACTATTATTTAACGTTCTAAACAATAAAAGTATAATCGAATTGTTTATTACTTTTTTTGCCCAATTGATCATGGTAGAACCTATATCAGTTTATAGACTACCATGAATCCATAACAAATATTAAAGAATACTCATCCCATCATTTAATAATTAATTATACATTTACTTTATTATATCCAAGAAACATAAAAAACATTCATTAATCTTTTTACATAACGTTCTCTTAAAACTCCCCATATTATTTTGATATCGAATATTCCTCATTTTATGAATTAAATATTCATCCACCAATACTATTAAAAAAGAATAGTTAAAAAATGGGACTTCTATCCTCATAAATTACCATCACTTTCCATAATGACATCTAAATAACCTTCAATAATTAAAATCATCATCCTAATTGATTGTTATTTGGGGATGACAGTAGATGTTTTTCTATAAAAGATAACTGTTACCCAGACAAATGAATGTCAGTGTGAGAAATTCTATTGGAGAAACCTATATTTTATAACTAATGTGATCAATGAAATCAAAAAGAAATATAGTTTGTAAAAAGAGAATATAATATTTTCGTAATTATACTTATTGTTTGGTCATGGATCACCCTGAGATTATTTGTTATATTTTCCTTTGATTTTTTTCATCGATAGCTTATGATAAAAAAAACCCTATTCTCAATGATCCATAATTTAAGAAACAATTATAACGTAGACATTAAATTATTTTGGTGAATATAGTGAACCACAATTTTGGAAATTTTGTAAAAATTATTTAGTTATTCGGAATATATTGATTAATAAGTATTCATCTTTTTTATTTTATTATATGATATAAGAAACTATTTTTCTATTATAATGAATTTTTATTATTTGACAAAATAACATAATTAAAATTATCAGATATGAAAATATTTTTTTCATAATTAACATAATTTACAAAACCATAATTTTAATATTTTATTATTCATATTTTTTATAATTATCTAAAAAATATTAATTTTCCATGAATATATATAATAATAATTTTTATTAAAAGATATATTTCAAATTAATGAAGTTATAATGATTCATATTTCTATAAAATTATTTGAATGTAACATTATATAATTTATATTCTGAATAATACAATTAATATTTTTAAAATAATTATAGTAGTGTGTTCTTTATGAAATCATTTTGAACATAAGAATATTAATTTTCTAGATATTGAATTTTTTTGGGTCATGTGGGTTTAAATTAAAGTTAAATAATGACACATACATGAATTGAATTTATAAAAAAGGATTTCATATTTTTAATCATTATAATTATTGTTTGGTATTATGTTAAATATACATTTTTTCATACAAAATATTGAAATTTAAAAAACTTGTTAACATGGTTTGGTTGAAAACAGGTTTACCATGTGTAAAAAGAAGAGATAAGGGTATTTTTATATATTAAACTGTATAAATCCTATATTATTTCCATATTTAAATATTATTATATCCCAAATTTTGTTCACTATACATATGTTATTTTTTTCTTTAGTATGCCTTTAAAAGTTTTTATTATTTAGTGAAATCCAATTTTGTCTTCTCACACACTTATAAAAGGACACAATTTTCAGAACTCATTTACATCAACTAGAGCCTTCTATATAGAAAATTTAATAAATCATTTACTAACATACTTATCCATTATTATATGTGTTTTTAATCTTAAATTTCAATTCCAAGGGTCTATAATGTTGTAACAAGAGGTAGTCTATCAAAAAATAGATGATCATCCAACCCAACCACTTTGAATATATTTATTTTTCAACACTCTATAAATATGTGGTATTCATAATAAAATAATATAATTATAAAACTAAATGTATTTAAATTTAATTATTATTATTTTATTACCATTATTGACAATCATTTTAATCATATAGAATGTGACATTATCATACTTTAGAACGTGTGGTCTACCACTTCCATTTTTCAATAAAAATACTTATTCCTTAAAAATATATTATTTGAGGTTATTAGGATGGGTTTAAAGTTTATATTTTATATTCTTGATATAATTATTATTCAATTATTATTATAATATATATTCATTTTTACATTTTTATTAGTTGGGGTATGAAAACATCAGTTTTTCATACTTTTGGACTACCACCTCTACAAAGAGATGTGATTCATTTTTCATTTCATATTTAAAAGAATAGCAATAGGGTTTGAAAAAACCAATATATATTATATATATGATATATTAATAAATATTTGATGTTAAACTATCCTTTATATTTATTTTCTTTCTATTTTTATAAAATTCAAAACAAAGTTCATGAGAACGTATAACCTCTCATATATGTGAACTATGTAATTCAATTTTTATATCAACATTATGTTGATTAATGAAATTATATATATAATTAATCAATATTTTTGCATGACTAACAATATATAGATGATTTAATCATGAATAAAATGAATGTATTAGAATTATGGAAATGATAATTTTTGAGAAATGAAACAATTAAATCTGATAAATGACTATTTTAAAACTTAATTATAAATAAATGGGTATAAAATAGAAATAACTGGATAAGAAAAGTTATTATATATATGAAAATTATGTTTTAAAACAAATATAATAAATGTGAATTTATTATAGTTATGTTGATATAACTTTATCATCGACCAGAATATCAGGATAGAGGTTTTCTTATAACCTTTATTTATGTGAGTCGTATGTAGCAATCACCAATTATATCATTAATGTTATTTATATTGTAATGGTATGAACCTATCCGGTCCATTCCTCTACTGAAATCTATTGTTTGAGGTGTTCTGGGAGGTCATGGTGACTTATCCCAATACATTTCCAAATTTCATGTTCTATGAATAATACTTATAGTTCTGTGAATAGTAATGTTGCTGAGAAATATTGAACTATTGTTTTCAGAGTGTCATTTTGAAATATCCGTTTCGATGTTCAATTTTGAACTATAGGTGTTAGTGTGTCATTTTGAACTATCGATGTTGATGTGTCATTTGAACTATCAGGGTTCACAAGTCATTTGAACTATCTGCGTCGGTGTTTTATTATAAACAGTCATTGTTGGTGAGTCATTTGAACGATCTGTGTCATAGTGTAATTTTGAACTATTTGTGTCGGTGTGTCACTTTGAACTTTCGGTATCAGAGTGTCATTTTGATCTTTTGGTGTTAGTGTGTCAATTTGAACTATGTATGTTGAAATTAAATTTGTACTAACAGTGTCATTCAATAATTTTGAACTATCAATGTCCAGATGTCATTTAGAACTCTGAGTAATGGTGTGTCATTTTGAACTATATGTGTCAACACTTCATTTTGAACATTCGGTGTTGGCGTGTCATTTTGAACTGTTTGAATATATGTGTCATTTTGAACCATCGGTGTCAATGTGTCATTTTAAACATTGAGTGTTAGTCTATAATTTTGATACGTTGGCGTCAGTGAATCATCTACAATTTTCAGCACCGGTGAGTATGTTTCATCTGTCGGTGTCGAAGAGACATTTTTGAAAAATGTATCTATCTTCCTACAATTTCACTGTATTGACATTTTCATTGATTTAATATGAATTCAAGGCATTGTTTTAAAGGATTTAAGGTTTTTTAATATCCCATAACTCTTATCTTAATATTTATATGTGTCTGAGTGACTTTAGATAGTAAAATGGCATATTCTTGACGAGTTTCACCTTTAATGGAAAATCTAAAACTAATCTAAATTGTTTCTCTGTAAATATTTTTAAGGGCTGAGATATCTTCCTCCCTAGTTCATCCATCATTTTCTTCTGTGGTATAAGACACCTCGAGTTCTGTCTCCCATAGATGTATTGGGATCGAATTTCAATCCATGAATCATGTCCCTCGGAGTTTTTTAGCTACGTTTACACCCCTATTTCGGTGCGAGGAGTAATTGTTGATCTATCTTTGATACATTTCTTCCAGGGGAGACACTCATGATCTATTTTTTGGAATGTTATTGTGCCAAGAACACCATAAACCTTTTGATATTGGGGATTTATTTTTTCTCTATTGTTTATGTGCAATCATGGTGCAATCATGGTTTAACCCACTAGATCACAATAGAATTGGCATAAAAATATTTATACCAAATAAAATAATTGTTATGAATTGTTTCATGATGTATTTCCTCTTGATTTACTATATTAAGTAATATTTATGGTTTTTTAATTTATATTTTCATTCATAATATAAATTTCTAAGGAACATAAAGTATAGTTAATTTTGAATCAAATGGGCTAAGGATAAAAAGGAATGGAAATGAATCTTATTGTTGATGTAATTTGATGATGACCAAATTGATTCAGTAAGCAAGTTTAAAGGGATTGATTGATGAAACTAAATCATATTGATATTTTTTTATTAATGGAATTTATTATTTAAGTGTTAAATTAATTTTTTATAGCTATGATAACTTACTTTTTAGGTTTTCCATAGTTAGAACCTACGAAAAATGAATCAATAAATTAAATATGGATTCAAGAACTAGTTGATTGATAAAAGATAAAGCCTAATAGGGTTCTTAGTTACCATATTTCTTATAAGAATTATTGACTTGTACTTTTAATCCTTGATAGATCATTTCTTATGATGGTAGAATGCATTGTTTAGGTCCAAGTTTTTTATTTCCTTGTGGTTTCCTACTTCTAATGATAAATTGTAAGCCTAAAATGATGTTGTGATATGTGGAATAATGGATACCATGTGGTTATGTAAACATTTGACACCTAGTGAGGTTATTTGATTTAGTTTATGCATTTGGGTGTTTTGGAGAACACTTGATCTGATGAAACGGTTTGAAGTAGGACATGCCCACTACTGTGAATGATGGATTCTTGTTGAATCTATTGTGTGTCTATCTTTATTAATTTCCCTAATGCTTATGATAGCTGGTATTTTATACCCTACACCCAAAAAAGGTTTTGATGTGTAGGGTATGAAAAGTGATTTATGGGTTTAACTTCGAGAGTATGGATGGTTACACACTCTTGTTATAGGTTCCAAAGACTCGACAGGTTGTCCATTTACTAAAACTGTTGATCCCTTTGAGTTTGGTATCATAGTAATGATATTATTGAATTACTAGAATTATTTAAATTAATAATTTTGTTAATAAATTATTGAATAAATGATGTTGAATCCATGGCATTGGTGCTTTCTCGAATGCAATGCTAAGTATATAACTATGAGGAACTGAGGACTCGGTTTCATTAAGCCTAGAGTGCATGGGACTTGATGTGATGCTAATGAAATGTAATGAAGAGTTGATAATGGTTAAAAATTTTGTAAAAGAATTAATTAAGGTAATGTTAAAATAATAGAAAGGTAATCATATAATACAATAAATATCATTAAATTGGTGTGTGCTTGTGGGATATACAGTCATATTTATGGAAGTTGGAAGTCTGAGGGATGTTTGATTCATTTTGGTCTGAGACTAGGTTTATCCCATTGTGTGGTTGTGAAAATATTATATTATGAACTTTTTTTGTTTCTATACACGAACCAACCCTATCAATTAGGGTGATTACACCATAAAGATTCTGAGCCCTGGTAGTGTTTTCCCCAATATCCTGATGGGAGGATGAATGGATGAATTCATCCATTGGTCCTGATACCTTCTCTTTGTTGTGGGTTTTTCTAGTAAGCACAACTGTTAGTTTTTTGAAATATATGTGTGTATGGGGATATAATAGCTAGTGGTTATTTCACACACATATAGTCTGGATATAGTGTCCAATGTTCTACAATAGATGTAATGTGTATAGTTTGTAATGGCTGAGGCATAATACAATATCTATGATACACATTATGTGGTATGGGTGGAAACCATAAACTACATGGTTACTTATAGTTGTGTGAATATTGTAGTTTAATTTCTAGGTTTCTCGGAGAATCCTTGTATGGAATAATGTGACAGTAATGGGGCCCACCCAAAGGTTTTCGGGCTACCCTTTTTGAAGAGAGGTGGCAGAAGATGTTGGATTTTTTAGAAGAGTAGAAAACTAGTGGGGATGTGGTAGAAGGGTACCATTGATATTCTTTAACATATTATGTAGTATTATATGTGAATCTTGGTGAGATTACCCATATTGAAGATGGGAACATAGTATAGATGTTTATTTTATGAGTTATTTAACTTGTTGTTCAGTATGATTTAGCATGCTTTCTTTACTTTTCCTCAAGTAGATCCAAAGAGGATCCTACTGAGTATATTGATATAGAAACCCTATATTCTATAAACTCTTTTTAGTTCCCTTGGATCATTATAGAGATCATTTTTGTTACTACTATCTTTGGTTTTGTAGTACCTCTTTAAGATTTGTGGTCACTAACACCATACATTCTTGCGGTACTTTATGTTTTACTTTTTAGTATAATTAGTTATTTCATGACATTAAATATGTGTACAAGGGTTTCATTTTTTATATTTTTATTCTATGTTGGATATTGTTTATATATACTTTAAATATCTATTTTTCATGTCTACTATTAGATGGTAATTCCTCCCATGTTTTTGTTTACTATCCCTTCGCTTCTAATCGCAATCCCAGGGCCCACGGAAGGAGGGACTCAGTTTTCACTATCTTCCTTCTCACATTGTCGACCCATGAGTGGTACATATTGTGGGGAGGGGGTCATGACATATATAATAATCTCTAACGTATTTTACAAGCATTCCCAATTAAATTATGAACACATTCATATCCATTTATGGTTTTCCCATTCATATGTAATTAATTCGAAAGTTACTAAAGTGATGTGTGATTTATGTTATAATCATACTGATTATTTTTATTTCATAAATTCATGATTCAGATGATGATATTATATATTCTATCTCTCAAGAAACATAAATATTTTAATATAATATTTGAATTTATAGAGATGACAAATTTTCCATTTATTTTCCTCTCTATATGAGCTCCATAGATCAAATGAATGTTTTCATAGAAAATGAGAATTATTTTTCACATCATTTGAAATGTTTATATTCTATATTAATGATTTATAATTTAAATTTTATTTTAACTAATATCTACTCATTTTCTAAATTCATTTATACCCATGTTGTTATTTTTAGAAAAAATATATATGGAATCTTCTGGTCATTTTCCAACCGGGGAACATTGTTCATTTTATAAATATTTTCAATGGAATATTTTTTGTTTTGTACATGACATGATAAGTATTTTACATTGTTACAACGAATCATTTCACTAATTTTTACATTATAAGTTTTAAATATACTTTTTTTTGAACAATATTTAATTATTATTTGGGTCATTTTTTAGTTTTTAATTAATGGTACGTACTCTTTACTCGGTTTCTAATCCAATGATTCCATACTCATTATTTCTCCTTATGGATTATGATTTTGATTATAAACTACTTTTCAAACTCATTTATCTCATACATGATATTTTTAATATAATTTTTACATTTTTATCATAGCATTTAATTTCAACATTTTATTATATATTATGGTTGAATATGATTATCTATGAAGTATATAAATAGATTAGTATTATGTTATGAGTTCTCCAATAGTTATATATCCCTCAGAATCATGGAGTATTGATAGGTATCTCATCAGGTAAAATGGAATCTAAAGGGATGTGAGCCTAGTTTAGTGTGGGAATTTGTCCAATGTTATTGTCCACTGAGTGTACCACTACCAATAATAATATTGAATCAGAATAGATCCTAACACAATATGATAATACTTATAGTGAACCTTAAAAAAGTATATGATTTTCAATGATTATATTTATAGAAAAAATATGAGTCATTCCAATGTTTTTCTATAATGGATTATGGTATTTTATTACTTTTTCAATTCATTTATTATAAATATCCACATTTTATTCCATGATTAAATATTATGGTGTATGCTATACTTTATATGATTTTAAAATGATATGCTCATGTTATCACACACTTATGATTATATTATTCATTAGTGATCATTTAAATATCCTTGGGTTACATTGGATGTGCCTTTGTGGTGACCCTTTCTTTTGTTTCCTTGCCCAAGATTTTGAAGAATTCTGTTTGGTATGATATATCAATAAAGGGTTATATTAATGAAGAAATTATCATGAGATGATATAGATATCATTTGAACATTGTGATATTGTATTCATGTTTCCAAATAAATGATTCCAATACAATTCTCATGTGGATCAAAATAAAATGAATGTAAAATTCATCTAATAAGATATCTTGTTTTGTATAATATTTAAGGGTAAATATTGGTAGAAACATTACAGGGACTATTTGATCATTTTCATTTATGTTGAGATAACATTAGTGATAACCATGTAGATGCCTCTATGTATATGATAACAACCAAATAATTTAGTATGATAATGAATTTTTATTTTCCCATGACATAAATATTTCTATATATAATACATATAGATGTGGTTTTGGAAAATATACATCTATAGGAAATGTACCTGACAAAATACTATTGATTTTAAATTGATTGTTATTCAACTGCAAGATGAGTGAGTCCTAAACCATCCAATTAGGGAATGACTATCTAGTAAGAAGATGGGTGTGAAAACCCTATTATAATATCATATAGCTTGGGTTCTAGTGACAATCAATGATAATACATAACAAAAGGGGGGTGGCATTTGAATAATTTACATGTTCGCATGAACACAATCATATCCATGAAATAGGGAAGAATATATATTAAAAAGGATTGCAACATCTATAGTAAATACATGCATGTAATAAAATATGTAGAATAAATCAGAGTATGAAAATGTATGAAAATACATAATGGTGAAAAATAACACCCAATATGAGATTTTTTCATAAACAAAATAAGTGTAATAATGTAGAAAAGAAGCCATCATGGATCCTAATCTCTCTGTATGGCCCCCATTTGTGGCCAATTTACCCAAACATCACTATGATCCATTAGTTTCAAAGAAAAAATTATTATCATATTCATAAGATGTGATATTTGTTGGGGGATACAATAATGTTATGAGCATGTATAAATATATAAGGATGACCCAATCATTGTAATGAGAACAATATAGAGATTTAATAAAAGTAATATCAACTCCTAAAGAGATGTAAAAACCCAAAAATATATGTGATCACAATGAAACCCAGAATGAGAGAAATACTATCTCTATCTCTATATATTAGACAAGTATGGCATGTTTTCATGTTGGTCTATAGATCTATTTATAATTACTAGTATCTCATGTGTGTATTTGAGAAATGCATGTGGATGACCCACACCATCCAACTAAACCATATCTCTAGGGAGGGAATAATCTATAATAGATGAACCTCACCCTACAATATACTGTGTACAGCTTAATTGACCGCTAACCAAAGCACCAATGTGATAGGCCTAATAATTAGAAGATAGAGGACCCACAACCTAGTGCATTTGGTGGTTCCACTCTGTAGACATAGTAGATTCTCCCTGGTTTATAAAAGGGTTTCCACTCATTATATAGATGACCCATTCCCTAGAGAATTTGTTGGTAACACTTAGTTGATAGAGGAAAATGGGGCACAAGTTCCCTTTTGTGAAAGGGGTTTTACAACCACGAAATCATTCTAATGATCCCTCATAATCACCATTAATTTCTAGGATTCACTTGATGAATCATCACTCATTCAAAACATCACATAAAATATCAGTATCCACTATAAAATATTACATCATGATTCATATGGAAAAATTATTAGGAATATCTCCTCATATTTTGTGATCGACGTCTACAAGAATAAGATGTGTTGGCTAGAAACTATCTTGAAATGTACACATCATGAATCTCTAGTCACATGACATGTGACCTTTCCTACACACATGTATGTGTCTTTATGAATATATCCCATGGCTAGAAATATTGTACTGAATAGTGTGTAATGGAACTGAATGGTATTCCTTTAGAGACTAGTTCATACACATGTTCTCAAACTCATTCATTTGATGATCAGTATGTTCATTGTACATCTGGACGTTCCCTTGTACTTTGAGTTGTGTCCATGTCGCTGGTCATGTCTATGTACTAGTTAATGCATGTGTACACCTGGTAATTATATTTCCCTATCATCCATGTCCCCATGTGATCCTTGAGTACTTGCTGAACATATAATATAGGATCAAACATCGCATATTGGTCTCCACACAACATGTGAAATTTAACATCCCTCAAACCCTAGATATTTTTCTCGAAATACTAAATGACATTACTTCTAGACTACATGCCACAAAGTCAGCATTTTCACATAATGAAAATAATACATCATGAATCTCACAACATAACCACTACCGTTTTTTCTTCAATTCATGCTTGGATTTTAAAACACGAGGCTTTTTATGCCTGATCTATTATTAACCCAACCCCAAAAGTATAGACATGGTATTTTACATTATCATGTTTCAATAGAAAAAAAATCAAATACAAAATTTTCTATCAATTTAGTTGTATTTGTAAAACATGATACATACATGGTACCCATTTATCATTGAAGAAATGAAAAACAAATACCTAACCAAATGTAATAAACTACATCCTTAAAATCCCACACATAGATAACATCACCATTAATTGGGGAACAGAAAAAAATTATGGTGATAAAATATATCTATAATGGTTGAGTAAATAGGATTCTATCAAACTCAATAATGAGTAATAAATATTTAAAGTTAAAAAACTAAACACACATGAAATCTAATCAATAATTTGAGAATGAAATGAATTCACTGATTTTATCATAGTGAAAATTTAATTGATACTTATTACTATATTATTTCTATTGGAGATGATTAATTATTTTTGATATGTTCAAAGGTAAACAAAACCATTACTTTCATGATATATTCTCATGATATTTTAAAACTAATAGGTAAAAATCCATCTGTTTTGGCCAACAGATTCATCTCATGGGACTACATATGCATTATGAGGCTATCATAATCTGATCCCAACCCCTATATTTAGGTCAAAATCATTATTAAAATATCAAATAATAGATTTAATAATGTGACTTATCATTAAATATAAATATAGAATAAATATCATATATTTATAAAAATTTACCCACATATAAAAATTAAAAATCATAATATACTTTAAATGTAAAAAAGGAATATAGTTTTGGAAAAAAATATACATCATACAATAATATGGGTATTTATGAGAAGATATATATATATATATTGTATTACAATGAAGTTATATTCTCATTATAAAGTTAACAATCAAAAAAAATGTTACATTGCCATGAAATATTTTACCACATGGTAATTTTTTATCCAAATGCACTTAGATGAGATAATTCAACGTGAAGATTAAGATAAAAACAAGTATGAATAAATCATGATATTAAAATAAAAAGATGATGTATATATTAAAAATTAATGGGAATTGGTTTGTAATTACAAAAGAAAAATCACATTTTAATGAAAATATAGATGAAATAAAATAAGATATGCTCACATTTTATGAAATCCCCTTTAACAACATATATAATGGTTTTTAATATTTTTTAAACATACTAAAAAATCATTTTAATATATATTTCATTATGTATGATTCTTTTATAACTTATTAGTAGAGTTTCATTAACAATCGTTTATTAATTTCATTGGTTCATGTGTTATTTTTCATTTTTTATGTATTTCATGACTTTGTATTTTCATTCCTTTCAGTTCATTCATTATTTCGTCATATTAAGAATGTAAAATATTATCGAATTATCATATACATTTATATATGAATTAAATATATTTATTTTGTGCAATAAAAAAAGTTAGTGATAGGAAATGAAATACATTGTTAATGGATATATTTTTCTCTTACATACGAAAGAATGTTTTTTCCATTTTCTAACTACGATTAAAAAATTAAATTTAAATGTTTTACATATTTATATTATCATTCCCATATTATATTTATGTAATATATATAACATGTATTTATTGGAAGAATCATTAATACTTTTTAAGTAATGTTTTAATGAATCACACCACATTACGATGTGGCAGTCCACTGTACAAACGAACAAAGTTATCATATTCCCACAAAATAGTTTGTAAGGAGGTATGTGTTAAATAATAATTTCATAAACCAAAATAAATCAAAAATATCAAAAATACAATATATAAATATTATTTCCATTATTATTCCCAACATTGAATTCTTGTAATTGATCAAATACATTAGTTCGAGAGGGGGTTGTCTATCATACACACGAACATTGAATTCAGAACAAATTTGATTGATGTTTTTTATGTTTAAAAGAATATCATTCACATAAATAAATCTCAATATATTGAATATACTGAGGATATTATATATAAATGATAAAAAAATTGATTGATGTGGATATAGAAAAAATAAATATTTTTTTTAAAAAAAAATTCATGTTATTATATTATCCTCGTTAGGATTGAACTAAATCCTAACCAAGGATAGATTCTACTCAATTTGTGTATTATAAAATTATGTTAGGGAAGTGTAGATTTCCTATGGGTAGGTGATTGGCGAGCCAAAGTGATTGAGATGTGTGAAGATAGGGGGCGTAGTGAGGGAATTTTATAAGTTGGTAGAGTGAAAAACATTAATTTTTTTTGAAAGAGGGAATTCCATCAACATAAATTCTATGTCATTTTGATGCAATATATCGACATACTCAAGAATGTTCCATTATGGTTAATTTTTCCCACTTTGTAAACTCCATTTTCTATTAATTTCATTAATTAAATTTATCTTAATTTTCTAAGTTCTTTTTTTACAAATTATGTTTACCATATTAGAAAAATTAAATTAAGATAATTCCAAATTTTTAATACATTTTTTAGACATCTAATCATAGATGTGGCACTAATTAATTAAAAATTAATCATGCAGACGTGATGAGAAAGAGGCTTTCTTAAGAGAATAAGTTTAATATGTTACATTGCTTTTATATTTGAATTCAATATAATAAAAATTACAATTACCCAAATTGGATTAACATATATATAATTGATCTATTATATTTTCAAATTAATTAAAAATATATTTTTACATTAAAAATAATTTTGAAAAATGATTATTTTCAATTAAAATGTAATGTTTTCTCCTATTAATCAGAAAATGATACTTCCCAGTTACATAATAGAAATTCAACCTAATTCAGTATTGACATTACACCTTAAAAAATATATTAATTTTTTTTATATTATATTTAAAAAACATCAAAAAATTAGTTTTATAGCAAGTGCTCCAAAGAAAGGTGGAAAGTAGCATTAGAAAAATTCATCTTTTTTGGTAAAATTATATTTGTTCTTATCTTATTAGTATTAAATATATTGGGTTAATTTCAAAAATATTTATTGAATATATAATATATATCAGTATTTTTATTATTAAATAATACTAATTAATTTTATTTTTAGAATAATATTCTTGTAGCACATAATATTTATTTTTTATTAATTCAATTATTTTAAAGACCAAAAAAATCCATTTAATTTTTTTAAATTATTTGGGATTCCTACGAGTCTGAAAAAAATTGTAGGTGCTTGATTTTGTGGCCCGTTCTGAATGGAACATAATTTAGAACTTTTTTAAGGTAGGTTCAGTAAACGTAGGGGCATCATTTTCTAAGTTTTAAAATGGTGCTTAGAATTGAATTCCAAGAGCACCGTTAAATCCAATGGGCCGAGATTCGGTTAAGGGAAACCTCAATTTGACCATAGTAGGTCTGGAGAAAATGTTAAATTTTTGACTTTATAAAAAATAAAAATAAACTAACTTAACAAAATTTATTTTATTTATTTTTTGTAACAGTTGAGTAGCGGTGCTGAGACTGATGACTTTTCAAGATATTTAATGGCCTAACCCATCAGTTTTATAACCGCAATATAGAAACATTAAATGTGGTTCATAAATGAACAACATTAATGTCATGTGACATAGTGAAATATAACGACACGAATTCGGAATAAAAATTATTTCTTAAATTTTTGTGTTATTTTATTTCATACCCAACAAAAAATTTTCATTTAGTAAAATGAGTATAATTAAAATGAGGCTGTTGGGTTTTTACTATTATATAACCATTAGTTAGTATGACCTTTGGAAACTAAATGTCGCGTTTATTGTCTCTAAATACATGTTCTCTTGGGTAATTAATATAGAAAAAAGATTTGATGGCCTCATCCAGTAGTCTCAGTCAAATCAAAGCCCATCTAACAGAACTTATGAAGGAGGTAGCACCACTGGGCTTTGCTCTGGACCAAACCCAAGCCAAACTTCATTGTGTGAAGCTTGAACGGAATCTCCTTCGCGAGAAGTTCAAACTAATAGAGATTACAACTTATGTAATGTTGGTCGATCCACCCTCAGATTCTCTCACCTTAGCAGACCTTACACTTAGGTCTTATGTTGGGGTTATAAGTGGCTATGCAAGGAGACCGTAAATATTTTTTGTAATACATTAAGATAAATAAAATTGTTTTTCTTCATACGGTGAAGTTTGTGAGTTATCAATGTCCGGATAAATATAGTATGCATATTTTTGATTAATTCTAGAAAAGGGATATTTTAAAAAAAAATTTGTAAACCTTAAATAATTAATGATGTGTAATGATTTTCAAAAAATGGTTTTCTGAAAATGTGTTCAGTAAGAAATTTATAGTATAATAAGATCAACTTGATTTTTCATGAATAGTAAATTATGAAGAGTGATTTTACGCTTAGGATTAGTAATGTGACCAAATGGATTAATAATCTCACTTAAAAAACGTATTAATATAATTTAGGAACCTTGATTAAGTATTGTGATTCAATAAAATTAGTAAATAACTGTTTCATTAATTATTAGTCAAGTATTAGTTTTTTCAGGTGAATAGTGTTTTTTTAATTAGAAATTAAATAAAAATTATTTAGAAAATTATTTTTATAAAATGGACTTTATTTTTTAACTTGGAGCATCAATATTATGTTAAGGTAATTTTTGGGGATATTTCCGAGAAAAATAATTTTTCAGTGAATAGTGTTTTTAATTAAAAATGAAATTAAAAATTTTCAGAAAATTATTTTTATAAAATGGAGTTCATTTTTGAAATTAAAGCAGTGATATTGGGTTAAGGTGAAATTTTGGGATTTTTCTGAGAAAGTTGAATTTTCGGTGAATAGTGAAAATACAGTTTTTAAGTTACGGGTGTTTAATGACATCCTTAAATGATTTATTAAGTATTTAATAAATATGTTCGACTTATGAATAGTAATATAAGGTATTAGGTGTCCCATGTAGCCAATACCATGGTAAAATACCATGGGAAAGCCCATGGTTTTTCCAATACTACCAATGAGGTGTCCCTTGGCTATTAATGCCTTCTCCCCTCACTTTCCCTATAAATACCCACCCTTTACTCCATTAGTTTTTACTCCCAACTCTCCCCAAACAATGATCTGGTCTCATTTCATCCCATGTAGTCCTACCAAGGTTCCCCCAAGCACTCAAGGTCCCAACCTGTGAATATTAATAGTTACATTTTAAGGAAAAGGATCATACCTCTCTCTTTCTTTTCAAGTACTCTTTTTATGTCATTTATTTTATGCTCCATGTTATTATGTTGGAGGATGTTATTTTATATTAATACTACTTTACTTTTCATTTTTATATAATGAGATACCCCATCTTTCTCTCATCAATTCATTTTAAGAATGTTTAAGTGGCGTCGTTAGGCTGCCAAATTTTAAAGGGATTCTTTCACCCTTCTCGTTTTCAAGATCTATTTTGATGTCAAGTATTTAATGTTCCTTTTTATTATGTAGGGGTATTATATCTATATATATCATACTGATCTTATATGTTTATATGTTGAGACACCCTATTTTATCTCTTCAATTCATTTTTTTTTGAAGTTTAAGTGATGCCGTTAGGCTGCCGAATTTTTAAGGGATTCTTTCACCCTTCTCGTTTTCAAGATCTATCTTGATGTAAAATATTTCATGTTGATTTTTATTATGTTGGCGAATGATCTATATATCTATGATACTGATATTATATGTTCATATCATGAGAGATCCTATTTTATCTCGTCAATTCATTTTTTTTAAGTTTAGTGACGTCGTTAGGCTGCTGAATTTTCATAAGAGAAATCTTATTTTTGTCTTCCTTTCATGTTCTTCATTTCATATGGTATATGTTTAATATTTCATTACTGTGTTCTTAAATTCTTTTTATTCTTCCCCCTACTGTTTTATGGATCATTTATTATTAGGTGACCCATGTCCCCTCTCTTTTTAATGTTATCTAAAACCCTGTAACATAGTCATTGTGCTGCAGAATTTTTGTCTCAAAATGTCTGTATCTTTTTCTCAAATTCATTTATTTTATTAAGTGAATACTCAAATATCATTCTTCTGCTGGGGTATTCACATATATATCAAAATTTTGTATTTTATATTATGGTATTTACATACATAAAACCTGATTTCCTTTTTCTGTGAGTCTAAAGGGACATAAAGATCACATTATTAAAGCAGTTTTTAAAATGTGATGACTATGAAATGAAATCCATTTACATTATGTTTTATGGGTTGTTTATGAAATGATTCATGACTATATATGTAGATTACATGATAGTAAAGTAAAATTTAAGGGTGCACCCTGATTGCACTCCAATGCATTGGGTAAAGACTTAATATCTAGAGATGACCATTTTTAATGACGCCTTGGTGAATAACCATGCTAATTTTTTAGTGACACTTTAGGGATGGACCTTGGTGAAACGAAAATGACTGTCTATGTTAAATGTTTTAGTCACATCTTCATGTTATTAAACACATTATTTTTATTACGTTATGCCTCATGATCTCTTTCTCATGCCTTAAAGTTATTTTCATGACTTTTTTTATGTATCTCAATTTCACATGTAAATTGTTTCCCTTGATTCCCTTACTGGGACTTCTGCTCACCCTTTCCTTTGATGTATGATCCTAGGTTTTGAGATGATGTAATGAAATTAGTATGAAAAAATGGAGAAGCCTTTCAAGTGTTTAAGAATAATGTTTTATGTTGTCATGTACTATGTTCGTGGTGTCCAAGACACTGAAGCTTAAAGATCCTCGGTTTTGTATAATGTAATGAAATTTTATGTGATAAAAAGGTGGGATTCTATAGTTGGTATCAAAGGATAGTTTAGTTATTTTTGTAAATTACGATATAAAAACTTTAAGAAGAACCCTATAGAAAAGTTTAAATATAGGAAATCTTCATGTTATTCTGGTGAGTATTGAGTAAGTTTTTTATCATGAAAATACATCCATGTCTAGATATGAGCAGGTAGAGGTGGATCTGAAACATATTTACATTAGGGTAAAACCCAAAAACACGGCATGATCTATAATCGAATGGGAACTTGTGCACGGCAATGGACCTTGTTGTACTCTTGGTTACGACACTCCTGGGGGATATTCTTTGGTAAATTTATAAGCTTAGTATGAACCATTGTTAAAGGAGTAAAGATAAAATGAAATAAAGAATCATATAATAATATATGATCATTGATAACCTATATTGGAACCTAGGCTATCTCAAGTTACGATATACTTTTCTTCTTCATGTTTATCCTTCTATGCTTAATTTTTCCTTTTCATGATTATTGGATATGTATTTAAGCCCTCTAATTATACTTTCTTTTCTTAGTTAATGGCGGGAAACGGAAGAACATGCCCCAACAACCAATGTGATTGGAAATGTGATGATTTCCCTATTAATGTGATAGATATTATGAGAGATCACGTCGAACATATTATGATTATGCCAAACCTGCTATCAAAAATCACAATTAATAATTGTTACCTAGTTGAATGACCAAAATCATCAAGAAAGAAGAAGTTGAAGTCTCAAGGAGGTTCATCTGATAATGTTGATAAGGGAAAGAAGACCCAATTTCCTTTGTGCAAGAATTTTGGAAAGAGGGACCAAAGAGAATGTCATAAAGGAACTGGGAGATGTTTTCTGTGTGGGGTGATAGGGCATAAAGTATCCTATTGCTTTAGAAAAATGGATAATGTGACAAATAGAGATAAGGTTCAATCTAATGTACCATATACTTTTCAATGTCGTAAATGTGGAGAAGTTGGACATTATCCAAGAAATGCTCTCTTGGAAGGGATGAAAAGCATGATGAGCATCAACAATCTTCAAGGACAAGGGAACAATGCAAGTCCTATGCTGAGATGGATCATGATGACTACAGTACATGTAACTTCTTTGCAATAATTTTCTATGCCATGTTTTTTTAGTTCATGACCTGTGATCATATCTTTAATATTATTTAAGAACATCGAGTCACAACCTATGATGGTTTTTTATCATTAAAGAAAACATATATTATTATGTATCACATGTTGATGTTGGGAAGCTGTTCTTCTTGAAAAAAAATGATTAAGGGATTAAAAGATGATTATTATTTTGGAAGAAATTCACGATTTTAGGAATCCTATATGATCAAGGTAAATATATTACTACGGTATTTTCTTTAAGGAATAATGGTTGACTTATATTTTGATGAATCGAAGAATTTATGGTGAACATATGGTAATATAGGTTACTTATGGAAACGATTATCCTATCTTGGGTAAAATATGTTTAGGTTATGTAATTTTGTTATAAGATGTTAGGAGTGGTTGATATTGTTTGGAGATGAACGATGAAGCTTATTTTGGAAGAAAATATTATCATATATTTCTTGTATTTGGGTTTCAATCTTAATTTGGTTTATTTTGAGAAATAATAAGGATTTTTATTTATGGAATGGTCTATGATGAAATTTGGGTATTACTGTGGAACGTTTAAGATTTAAAGTACTATCCCTTCCTCTGAGGTTCTTTCTTTTTGAAGAGCTGTTTTATCTTACCCTTTCTATTTTTGGGATAATTTTTAAAGATAGAATAAATAGATTGTTAATATTTTGTTGATTCTGTGATTCTATGGAAGATGATTCTTGTGCTTTTGATGAGACCAGGTGTTTTTGAATGCTCGTCATTTGGAGAAAATATTAGTTTTGGTAGAAACTTATTAAAGGATGAAACTCTTCTTGGAGGTAGGTATATTTCCTTGTGTTTTCATTCTATTTAGTGATGAATTCCTCATAATTATGAAAAGAAACATAAAACAAAAACGTTGTTGGTTTGTGTTTCCTACTAGGTAATCTAAGACCATTTACACAAATCACAACCTTGTGATTTTCTTATTATTAACTTTATCCAAACCATGTTTTCTATCACTCTCCCTCAGAATGAGACCCTTTGTTTTCTCTTCCATGTCTATGTTTTCCAACATGGAATCCTAGTATGGGTTAACTTGGGTCACCTTTGTACTTCCTTTTCTTTTTTTAAAGTAATAGTGTTACTAACTATTTTCCTAATATGGGACTTCCAATGAAATTTCCAAACCCAATTTTAAAAATTGCGAGGACTCAATTTCTTAAGGGGGGAAGATTGTAACGACATGAAATTCTTAATAAATCTTGTTTCCTAATTTTGTGTGCTATTTTATTTTATACTCAACAAAATGTTTTCATTTAATAAAACCAGTATAATTAAAATGAGACTGTTGGGTTTTGACTATTATGTGACCATTAGTCAGTATGTCCTTTGGAAATGAAATGTCATGTTTATTGTCTCTAAATACAAGTGATCTTGGTTAATTAATATAGAAAGAGTATTTTATGGCCTCATCTAGTAGTCTCGGGCCAATCGAATCCCATCTAACAGAACTTGGGAAGGAGGTCGCACCACTGGGCTTTTCTCTGGACCGAACCCAAGCCAAACTTCATCATCTGAAGCTAGAAAAGAATTTCCTCTGCGAGAAGTTCAAACTAATAGAGATTACTACTCGTGCAATGTTGGCCGAGCTTCCCTTAGATTCTCTCACCTTAGCACACCTTAAACATTGGTCATATGCTGTCTTTATAAGGGGATATGTAAGGAGACTGTAACTATTTTGTGTAATCCTTTGAGATAAATAAAATTGTGTTTTCTTCTTATGGTGAAGTTTGTGAGTTTTCAAATGTCCGGATAAATATAGTATGCATATTTTTGAGGAATTCTAGAAAAAGGATATTTTAAAATATTTTTGTAAACCATAAATAATTAATGTTGTGTAATGATTTTCCAAAAAATGGTCTTATGGAAATGTGTTCGGTAATAAATTTAGAGTCTAAAAATATCAACTTTATTTTTCATGAAAAATAAATTATGAATAGTGATATTACGCTTAGGATTAGTAATGTGAACAAATGGATTAGTAATCTCACATAAAGAAAGTATTAATATAATTTAGGCACGTTGATTAAGTAGTGTGATTCAATAAATTAGGTAAATAACTATGACATTAATTATTAGTAAAGTATTAGTTTTTTTGGGTGAATAGTTTCTTTTTAATAAAAAATTAAAGAAAAATTATTTAGAAAATTATTTTTATAAAATGGTCTTTATTTTTGAACTTAGAGCATCGATATTATTTTAATGTAATTTTTGTTGATTGTTCTAAGAAAGATAAATTTTCGGTGAGTAGTTTTTCTAATTAAAAATTAAATTAAATTTATTTAGAAATTTTTTTATAAAATGAAGTTAATTTTTGAAATCATAGCATTGATATTTGTTTTAGGTGAAATTTTGTGATTTTTCTGAGAAAGTTGATGTTTCGGTGAGTAGTGAAAATACAGTTTTTAAGTCACGGGTGTTTAATGACATCATTAAATGATGTATTAAGTTTTTAATCAATATTTTCAACATATAAATAGTAATATAAGGTATTAGGTGTCCCAAGTGGCCAATAACATGGGAAAATACCACGGTCAAGCCCATGGTTTTTCCAATAACACCAATGAGGTGTCCCTTGGTCGTTAATGCCATGTCCCCTCACTTTACCTATAAATACACACCCTTTACTCCTTTATATTTCACTCCCAACTCTCCCCCAACTAATCTCTGGTCTTATTTCCTCCCAAGGAGTCCTCCCAAGGTTCCCCCTAGCACTCAAGGCCCAACCTGCGAGTTTTAATATTTATGTTTTAAGGTAAGTGATCATACCTCTCTCTCTCTTTTCAAATACTCTCTTTTATGTCATTTCTTTTATGATACATGTTTTTATGTTAGAGGATGTTCTTTTATATTCATCATACTGTCTTTTTCAGTTTCATATGATGAGACACCCCCACTTTCTCTCATAAATACTTTTTAATAATGTTTAAGTGGCGCCATTAGGCTGCATAATTTTAAAGGGATTCATTCACCCTTCTCGTTTTCATGATCTATTTTGATTTCAAGTATTTCATGATCCTTTTTATTATGTTGGGGTATGATCTCTATAACTATCATATTGATCTTCTATGTTCATATGATGAGAGAACCTGTTTTATCTTATCAATTCATTTTTTTAAAGTTTAAGTGACATCGTTAGGCTGCTGAATGTTTAAGGGATTCTTTCACCCTTCTCATTTTCAAGATCTATTTTGATGTCAAGTATTTCTTGTTCCTTTTTATTATGTTGGGGTATGATATCTATATCTATAATACTGATCTTCTATTTTCATATGATGAGGGACCCTATTTGATCTCGTCAATTTATGTTTTTGGAAGATTAAGTGACGTTGTTAGGCTGCCTAATTTTCATTAGAGAAATATGATTTTTATCTTCCTTTCATGTTATTAATTTCATATGGTATATCATTCAAATTTCATTAAAATGTTCTTAAATCTTTTATATTTTGTCCCCTACTGTTTTATAGATAATTTATGAGTGGGTGACCCATGTCCCCTCTCTTTTCAATGTTTTCTAAAACCCCGTGACATAGCCGTTATGTTGCAGAATTTTCATCTCAAAATGTCTCTCTCTTTTTCTCAAATTCTTTTACTTTTTTATGTGAATACTCATAGATCTTTCTTCTATAGGGGTATTCACATATATATCAAAATTTTCTGTTTTAAATTCTGGGATTTACATACATAAAACCCGCTTTCCTTTTTTCGTGGGTTTAAAGTTACATAAATATCATGTCTTTAAAGAAGTTTTTAAAATGTGATGACTATGAAATGAAAACCATTTCTTTTATGCTATATAGGTTGTTTATGAAATTATTGATGATGATATATGTGGATCACATGATAATAATGTAAAATTTAAGGGTGCGCCCTGACAGCGCTCCAATGCATTGGGTAAAGACTTAATCTCTACAGATGACCATTTTTAACGATGCCTTGGTAAATAACCATGGTAATTTTTTAATGACACCTTGGGGATGGACCACGGTGAAACGGAAATTATTGTCTATGTTAATTGTTTTAGCTACATCTTCATGTTATGAAACATGTTATTTTTATTATGATATGCCACATGATCTCTTTCTCATGCCTTGATGTTATTTTTCATGACTTTTTTGATGTATCTCAAGTTCACAAGTAAAATGATTACCTTGTTTCCCTTACTGGGACTTCTGCTCACCATTTCCTTTGATTTATGCTCCTAGGTTATGAGATGTTGTAATGAACTTAGGATGAAAAAATGGATAATCCTTACAAGTGTTTAAGAAGAATGTTTTATGTTGTCATGTATTAGGTTCCTCGTTTCCAAGACACTGAACCTTAAAGATCCTCAGTTTTCTATATGGTAATGAATGTTTATGTGATAAAAAGATGGGATGCTATATGAAATCTCCCATTTATTTAATGGAATCCTGAGGATGGGTTTTTGACATGGTAGTGAGGAACCTCCAGAAATGTACCATGACACCTTCCGTAGGTGGAGAATGGAAGATTTGACGACGCCCATTGAGGAATCACTCCGGAGGTCGACGGATGATGAACGAATATGCTCATAAACATTATTTTTCGTCTGTAATACCCATTAACGTTGAAGAACTACCGTCTGCAGTGGTCACCAATGAAATCTGAGGTAGGGTTTTATTATATTAATTATTATCTTTGATGAATTGAACAATCTAACACTTGTTATAATGATAACACCAAGGTTTCATGCCAAGGGAACATTGAGAGACCCTCCTCCACTTAATTTCATAATTTGTTCTTCCTATGATGATTTTTAATCTGATGGAATGAAGAAACTATGAGGCATGCAATGACCACGACATTCTGGGTGAACTGTTGGCGCGTTTAGATGGAAGAAAAGACTAATAGATCTCACCAAGTGGGTGGCAGAATTACCGTCGGCACACCAGAGATGAACGAAACCAATGGAATAGGCCTCAACTTGTGCTCACCGCCCGCGGAGGAGGGAGGCGTTGTGGAGGTGGAAGGTGACTATCCATCGCGTGACGTAGTGAGACAGATTGTGGCTTGAAGCCCCGACGAATGTAGGGGACCCTCTCCCTACATGTCCCGTGGGTGAAGAGGTGGTGCCACATGGTTCCACCATTTAAAAGTGATGAACATCAATTTGATCTATTCGAGAGATGGACCATGTGACCCTTGCTCACTTCGCGCCACACGTCAGGCCAAACAGATGCTTCCTAGTCGGCCGAGACCGCTGCAATCTGGCCCAACTAGGCCTGCCCAAGACAGTGTGGGCTGGGTCGGGTCGGTCCAAGACTCAGTTGGGCCGACCCAGATAGGGCCAAGTTAGTTTGACCCAAACCGGGCGAGGATGGGTCTACCCATAACGGTCTGATCAGCCCTGACTGAGTCGGACCGAACCCAGACCACTATCGGGCCCTAATACAATTAAAATGCAGTATCTTGTGAATTGGACATCCATTTGACAAACTGTTTATGGCGCTGATATCCTTGAACCAAGAGGGGCCTTTTTAGATACTCTACTAGAAGTTTGTAGAAATATGGAGTACAAATGGGTTGGATCGACCCCAAATCCAACCAGGCCCTCATCACTAAATTCCAATAATTTACCAACCAAATGTCTGGTTGATGCACCATATGTTGAGTTGGAACACTTATGATGTGATGCATCATTGGATAACCATTACATGGGACTTAGATCTGGTTTAAATAAGACTAATGCCTTAAGGATTAGTTTCTCCCAAAAAAACTTACAATGAGCGGGAATCTTGTGGCTGGCCAAAACAAAAAGAATAAAGAGTGATTCTGTGTGAAATGACACCAAGTTATTATGTGTCAATCCTTACTGAGAGATTCATTGTGAATCGACAATGAGAGATTCAATGTGAATCGGCACCCAACGATTCTATGTGAATCAGGACCCAGCTATTCTGTGTGAATTAGCACCCATAAATGTTGTATGAATCAGCACCAAGTGATTCTATGTGAATCCTCATGTAGTGATCCTGTGTGAATCATCACCGATCGATTTTGTGTGAATATGCTCCTAGAGATTTTGTGTGAATTAGCACATAGTGATTCTGTGTGAATCATCACTGTGTGATTTTGTACGAATCAGTACCGAGTGATTCTGTATGAATTAGCTCCCAACAATTTTGTGTGAACCTGCTACAATGAATTCTATGTGACTTAGCACCCAGCGATTCTGTGTGAATCAGAATATATCTATCTTGTATGGATATTGAGAGGGTTAGTACCTATTGATTATGTGTGGGTCAGAAACAATGCCTCTTGAAATAGTATGATGATCTTGCCTTATGAATAATCATTTGTACTAGTGCACTCTATTATACCTGGTTTGACATGTATCTATTAAATTGTGATTTTTGATTGATATCATGCTTCTGGTTTTCCTTTTAGAAATATGGTAGAACTTCAGGGGTCTCGGGGTCCCTTTGGGGTATTTTTATACTCACCCCTACACGATCTTGTACCTCATCTTGGAGTGTCTTGGGAAGACGACATGCAGCCTTGATGGAGACTCGGGTAGCTAGGGCCTGATGGTGGATGGTGGTAACTATTGAGGTAGAGCACTGTGGAGATGATCTGTACCTTTCTTTTATTTAAGATCATTAGTAGATGATCTTAGGATATATTTTCTATTTTCTATTTTATGGTATCATTCAGTCGGTCTTGTATCTTGAACCCTTTAATTTCAGAACACAAATTTACTTCAAATGTCTACTACGTGGTTTACATTGTTGTGTGCCAGGTCTGTGTGTTTGTATATGTTTAAAGGAAATTACTTTCTGTTTTAGGGATATTCCTTTCTAGTGCTAGTCACCTACCCCTAGCCTATGGAAGGTGGGCTTGGGTTAGTAATGGCACATGACTCGGGGGATGGTTCGTGAAAAAGTAGTATCAGAGGAGTCAATTCTACCGAATAACCAGGACTCTGATATTTCCAGTGGAGAAATATTGTTAAGTGTTTTGAGTGTGATTTTCAGTTCAGGGAGACTACTGTTGGTGCGGTTTCCGACATATACATAAACTAGGACCCACAATTCTAATTTCTGACTCGGTGCATGAAAACACTGAATGCGTGTATTTTGAAAATGTTTTACTTTTGATCCCTTTTGATTCGACTCACTAGGTATGACATATTGAAAGTGAAATATTTGTTTCCTTATAGTATTCCACTATGTAGACAACCTTCCAAGATTCCCAAATAAGTACATGATGACAGCCCACCGAGCAATGAGGCATTGGTGCATGGACATCTTTCTGCGTTATCACCTTTGGGTGGTACACTGATAGCACCACCATCTATTGGGTATCCATTTCCAACAACGCCATTGGAAAATGGTGCACTGTGATTAAGCACGTTGAATAAGTTCTAGCGATAGAGACCTTCAAGTATTAAAGGCGAGAAAGATCCCCAGGTAGCTGAGTACTGGTGGAAGTTGTGGATCGAGTTTTCTGTCAAGTTGGTACACCAGCAGAGAAGATCATGATCATCGCTGCTAGACATTTCAAAGTAATTACAGGAAGATGGTGGGGCTTGATCCTCTAGTTATATGAAGAGGCGACCCACACCTGGAAGGATTTTGAGAGCCTCTTTCAGGTGGAGTTCGTTCCAGCCACACTATGCTTTGTGCATATCCATGAGATGTTTCACTTACAGTAGGGATGCTTATTAGTAGCCCAGTACTCAACAAGATTCATTATCCTCTTCCTCTACTCCACTTACATGGTATGAGACTCACTCTTTAGGGTCAATACCTTTGACCAGGGTCTCCAGTGAGAGATCAGAGCATCGATGATATTGCTGAATATCCTGATGCATGATGCAGTGCTCGGTGGGGAGCTTCTTAGTTGAGCAGACATCGATAGTGAGAGCCACCGTGGGACCAAAAGTAGCCAAGTCATCTATAGCAGGCATTAAGCAGATGACTCCGAGGTCCAAGAGGACAAGAACTTTTATAGGGCAACCCCATGATGCAGGGTCTGAGGTGAAGACGTCGCGAGGTAGAGCATGTTAGCAGGGAGGCATAGTATGAATCACATGCACCGGGTAGGGCTTCACGGCTCGCGACTATATGACCTTCTATACGGAAGATCATCAGATGGTCGAGAAACCACTAAGGCAGTGGCTGAAGTTCGAGCGAGGTTATCCGTAGGGAAGTGGACATGGTAGAGGATCATGTCGTGCAACAGGTGGTGGGTGGCGATTGATATTCTACCACCACCATTACGTGGTGGTCCACCCTGACCCCAAGGAGCATGTGGACATGGGCAAGCACAACTATAGGTAAAAGGGGCCTACGACCATGGCTCTACGGAGATGATCACAAGTATGATCTGTGTCTATTCCACCCTAGTTGTAGTACATATAGACACAGGTTCCAATCACTCTTTCATTTCCATGACACTCATTCGGAAATCAAATATTCCTATGGAGTTGATGGCTCGATCATTAGAATTAGAAACTCATACTGGAGAGGATTCTACAATTATGCACATGTGAAAATAGTGTGAGCTCACACTAGGAGGCCGGATCTTGTTCTATGATCTCTTAGTAGTTTCGTCGAGGCTACACGGCATCATCTTGGTTATGGACTGGCTATCTACAGTCCATACATATATTGACTTTGTTTAGAGAAAATTTTAGTGTGTCTGGGAGGATGGGACATGGTTTTCATTCACTGATGATAAGGGGACCTTTACAGCACATGATGGACTTATTTGGATGAGGGGTGGAACCGATCACTCATTATCTTGCTTGCCATACACTTAGAGTATTTTACATGATGAGTCCAAGTTATCCTATAGTGGTGTACCAGTATGCTGATGTCATTCCTGATGATATTCTGAGACTACCTCTTAACAGAGAGGTAGACTTTTACATTTACCTTTACCCCAGGATGGAACCGATATCTATTCCGACATATTATAAGGATCTCATGGAGATTCGTGTGGGGAGGGTACAGTTGGAGGACTTGAAAAGAAAGGGGTTCATAAGGCCCAGTTTTTCTCCATGGGAATCCTAGTTTTTTCACCAAGAATGAAGATGAGAGTAAGGGGATTTTTGTGGACAATTGATGCCTGAACCAGGTGACCGTGAAGAAAAAATATCCACTCCTCAGTATTAATGATCTCTTTGACCTGTAAAAGGTTGATCGAGGGTTTTTGAAGATAGAACTCTGATCAATCTATCACCAGATCATGATACAGGATGAGGACAACCGAAGTTGGACTTCAGATTTCGGTATAGCCATTACGACTTCTTAGTGATGCCTTTTGTCATGACCAACGATTCGGCAATGTTCGTGGGGATCTTCTGATATAATCGGTGTTGGTTGGGGAGAACTCCAAGCACCGGAAGATAATTCACTATAGAATCTGAGAGCACCAACTTTATTGAATTCTCTCGAAGTTTCAGTTCTAGATAATTGAATCCAGCACAAGAATAATAACACTACCCATAACCTAGAGTAGTTAGCAGTGTTGTTTCCACTTAAGATATGGCGACACTACTTTATGGGTGAACAATTTATTGATTACTTTGAGAAAAATTGTCTTAGGTATGTATTCTCTCATATAGACCTTTACCAAAGACAATAAAGATGGTTAGAGTTCCATCAGGACTATGACTTTGAGATATTTTACACTCCAAGGAAGGAGAACGTTGTAGTAGACACACTCAGTATGCGGTTTGGTCAACATTTGTTGTGTGAGGTGACAAAGAAGTTATCCAAGATTTAGATATCCACTGTGGATGGAGATGGAGAAACTTATATATAGTCTATGACAGTTACTCCATCACTGCTTTAGTGAGTTAGGAAGGTGAAACTTGGGGACATAAATTGTGAGGCCTAATATTCTCAGATATCATCAGGTAGGGCCCATGATAGAATTTCAAAAGGTAGGGAGCACATCGTTCTTTTTGGAGGATACGCCATGGTACTAGTGATGCTTCAATAAGAGAAGTTAAGGGATTTCCGCAAAACCCCTTTGGTGGTACATCTTGGTATGGAAAAGATGTACCAAGACCTCTAGCATCAGAATTGGTGGAGAGGAATGAAAAAAGTAATAGTGTAGTTTGTATCTCAATGCCTTACTTGTCAGCAAGTGAAGGATGAGCATTTGGTACCAGCAGGCTTAGATCATCCACTTGAGGTTCCAGAGCTAAAGTGGTATGGAATATCCATGGACTTCATGATAGGGATACCACGTACATCCATGGGCCATGATTCCATCTACGTGATCATTGAACAACTCAGCAAGTCAGCCCAATTTCTAACAAACATAGAGTAGGGATCCGTAGGGTCGTTGGGACGTCTCTATGTAAAATAGATTTTACGACTTCACAGGGTTCCATCAATGATCATCTCAGATCACAATGATCATTTTAACTCTTTCTTGTGCAAGCAGTTTCTGGAGGCATTCAGGACCTAGCTAGGCTCGATCACTACCTTTTACCCTTAGACAGATTATCAGATGAAGCGGACCATAAATACACTTGAGGACATGCTTCGGGCATGTGTCCTAAATTTTGGCCATAGTTGGGAGAACCACCTTCCCTTGGTGGATTTCACATACAATAATAGTTATCACTTCACCATCAGCATGGCTTTATTTGAGGCCTTTTATGGGTGTCCTTACAGATCACCACTATGTTGGACAGTCCCATATGAGTCAGCACTATGGGTCCATAGTTGGTACGTGAAGCCAAAGAGAAGTTAAAAATCATATAGGAGTAGATAAGACAACATAAAACTGGCAGAAGTATTATACCGACAAGAAAGAGATAAACTTGGAGTTTGAGGAGGGAGACAATGTCGTCCTATGAGTCTCACCTCATCGAGGATTACAGAGGTTTGTCTAGGGAAGAAAGATATCTCCGAGAGTCATTGAACCATTCTAGATCATCAGTAGAGTATTTGAGGTGGTGTAAATTCTAGATATTCCCCCATAGATGCACTAGGTGCATAATTTTTTTACTTGTCAAAACAGAGGAGAAACATGCATGATCCATTACACGTTATCGACACGGGAGAGATGGATATCGATGATGGGGAAACATATATAGAGTTCTCGGTGGAGATAGAGGATTGATAGGAGTGGGACCTATGTGGGAGGTCGGTTTCTCTAGTGTGAGTTCATTGGCATCACTGAAATCTCCAAGATAGAACATGAGAAAGGGAGGCACAAATAGGTGCTCAGTAACCACAATTGTTTCCCTAGTTTTATTGTAGATTGCTGGGATAAAAATCCATATGGTTTGGAGAATGTATGACCCGGAAAATCAATGTAATTATTTAAAATTATTTTGTATTATTACGAGTATGTGAAAATTGACGACGCATAATTCTGAGGCCCTGATGTGCCCATAATAAAATCTTGAACATATTTTGAGGTATATTTATTAAACGTATGGGAATTATTTTCTAACATTTGAACCCGTTCTTAGAATTTAAATCTGAGAGCGTCTTTGAATCCGCTGAATCAATATTCTCTTAAGGGATGCTTCAATTCGACCGTAGTAAGCTGGGGGAAGATGTTAAATTCAGGAATTTACAAAAAATATAATAAATTAACATAACAAATCTATTTTTTATTGTAACAGTTGATCGATAGTGGTAGGACTGATGACTTTTCAAGACATTTAATAGCTTCACCATTCAGCACTGTAACTTCAAAGTTGTAACATTAAATTTTGTTCATAAATGAACCCCATTAATGTCATGTGACATGGTATACTCTCCCATCAATTTAATTGAAGCATGGGCATGGGTATTTGACACTACTATGAGGATCCTATGGAAAAGTACCACAAAGCCTTCCACTGACGGAGAATGGAGGATTTGATGATGCCCGTTGCAGAATCAATTCTGAGGTCAATATATGATGATTGTCAATGCTCGTGAACCATCTCCTTCTTCTGTAATACCCTTGAATGTTGAATCACTGTCGTCCACACCGGTCACCAATTAAATCTAAGGTAGGGTTTTTTATTTTATTATTGATTATCTTGGATTAATTGAACTATATCCCTCTTGTTATAATGATAATGCTAAGGGTGAGGGATAATCGAACAAGACCAAACCCTCTTCCACATCATTTCTTGATGTGTTCATCAGGGGAAGATTTTCAACAAGACATAAAAAGAAAACCGGGAGGCACGCAATGACGGTGGCATTCTGAGAGAACTATTGGCACGTGCCGAAGGAAGAACAAACTACTAGAGCTAACCTTGTGGCCCGTGGAATTTCTGATAGATCGGCAGAACCCGTAACTTCCATTGGCAGCATATGTGGCAGATGACGCTCACATGTCGCCAAGAAAGGAAACACTACTTAGTTCCACGGTGTTCGAATAGGCGGCTGACAACAGCCACCCGTAGAGGCAGATGGTGGCATTCCGTCACAAGCTACGAGGAGACATGCCACGTCTCGATGATGTAGTGAAGGTAGGGGACCCTATCCCTATGGTTCTAGCGGGTGAATAGTAGTTTCCACCTTGTACCACCACTTAAAAGAGTCGAACGACACTTTGAGGTAAACCTCAGGTGGACCACGTGACATTCATATGTATTGTGCTAGATGGCATGCCAAGATGCCACGACCCAGCCCAACTAGGTCGGGCCAAGCCGGTTCGAGCCAATCCAGGTCAAACCAAGACTTGTCCGTGTCGACCCAAACTGGGTCAGGTTGGCCTAGACAGGGTCGTGCTTAGTTGGACCGTACCCCTACTCCTATCGGGACCAAATATGCTTAAAAGTCTGTATCTTGCAAATAAGACGTGTGTGGTTCTAGAATCCATTGAGTATGACGATCCCATTGATATACTCTCATATAGTTTTGGATGAAGTTTGAGTATGACCAGGTTAGATCAAACTCAAATCTAACTGGGCCCTCATCACTAAAATACCAATAACATACAAACCAGGCGTTTGGTTGTAACGACATCTATTGCGATGAAACACTTATAACGTGAGATATCATTGGGCGACTTGTATGTTGGACTTCATTCTATTCTATATTTGAAAGATGTCTTGAGGAGAAGTTTCTCACATAAACAAGAATACTTTTTGTGGGAATCCAATGGCTGAATGAGATGTGAATAATGAAGAGTGATTCTGCTTGAATCTTCACTGACTGATTCTGTTTGAAATAGCACCGAGCGATTCTTTGTGAATATGAACCCAGAGATTCTGTGTGAATAATCACCCAGTAATTCTGTGTGAATCAGTACCCAATGATTCTCTATGAATCATCACCCAAAAATTATTTTTAAATCATCACCCAACGATTCTGTGTGAATCAGCACCTAGTGTTTCTATGTGAATCAGGACCTATCGATTATGTGTGAATCAGCACCGAGTGATTCTATGTGAATCATCACCCATCGATTCTATGTGAACCAACACCCATCAATTTTGTTTGAATCAGAGCCCAATGATTCTTTTGTGATTCAGCTCTTAGAGATTCTGTGTGATTTAAAACCGAGTGATTCTGTGTGAATGAGCACCAAGAAATTCTATGTGAATCAATACCTAGTGATTCTGTGGGAATCATCATCTATAGATCCTATGTGGGTATTTTTGGGGTTAGTGCGTATTGATCATGTGTGGGACATCCACAGTTCCTCATGACAGTGTAAGATGATCTAGCCTTACAAACAAATCATCTGTACTACCATACTCAATTATACCTGGTTTGATCTGTGTTTATTGCTTCATGCATTGTGATTGAGATCAAGCTTGGGATTTTCCATGTGGAAATCTGAGAGACCTTCAGGGGTATCAGGGTCTCTACTGGGTATTGTTATTCTCGTCCATTCAAGGGCTTTGTCCTCACCTTGTTGTGTCTTGTGCAGATGACAGGAAACATCGACTGAGACTTGGGGAGATATGACATGACGGTGGATGGCGATGGCAGTTTACATGGAGTTCAATGGAGATGATTTGTACATACACATCATGTAGGATCCATGGCGAATGATTTTAGGAGTTTTTTTTCATTTTTCTGTTTTATTGTATCTTTTTGTTGGGCTTGTATTTTGGCCCCTTTACTTATAGTACACACTTTTACATCCACTGTTTCAGTAGGTGGTTTACTTCCTTATGTACCTTGTTTGTTTGTTTGTATATGTTTAATGGAAATGCCTTTCAATTTTAGGGATACTCCTTTCCGGTTCTATTGACCAACCCCCGGCCAATGAATGGTAGGCATGGTATAGTCACGACACAGGCCCCGTTGGATGGGTCATGCAATTTCTTTTATATTCAATCGGTTTTTATAATAATTCCTAATTAATTGGTAACCAATGAATTCAAACTTATATTTTTATTAATAATTTATACATATTTATAATCACCAATTTAATGGTTAATATTAATAGTATTTTTTAATCATGATTCTACATGTAAAGAAATCCGATGAAGAAAGTCATTATTGAATTTAAGAAAAGACAGCACTATATCGCATGCATTGAATACTATAAAATAGATTGTTTTTATATAAAATCGTATATATATATATATTAAATTATTTTGATTTATATTCCATTATACATATAGTGTTCCATTATATACATGATGTCGAATTCATTGATCTTATGATATAATTTCATGGTGTTACATTCTCACCGACTTAATTAAATCAATTCCTAACAATGCAAACATTAAATTATAAATTCATCATTTGAAATTATGAAATATAAATTAGAAAATACTAACATATTTAGAGGGTTAATAACATATCATTATAATAATGAATATATATATGTACAAAGTCCACCTTTAAAAAACACTTACTAACGTGTCCAGATAGAAGAACATTGGTTTGAAAAAAAATGTCCATGGAAGAGAAAAATAATAGTTAAAAACTCAGTGATAGGGATAGTGAACATGTTTAAGTGAAATTTAATGATCATAATGCTAGAACCCAGAGTTGAGAAAAAAATCATGGATATCATAAAAAAAATCATGGAAAAAAAATATCATTTTTTCTTCAAGACCCTTTTCACTTAGTTAAGGAATTATTTCACTCTCACTCAATATATTGATATATATATATACTTGATAAATTTCTATTTAATAATCACTATATTATCCTTTCAATGTTCCTTTACCTATTTATACCTTTTCGTTAGTCTGTGTTTCATCATATGGTGAAGTAATATATTAATATCAAAAATATTGTTCAATTACCAACATAAACCATTTCATCAAGGGTTAACCCAGTTTCCCTTCCAAAATATAATTATTCAAAACATTTTACAGTCACTTAATATGAATAAATAAATTATCATTAATCCCAAAAAATATATCATAACCATCAAATACCAAACATATGAATATCTTCACTATGTATATTCTTGATAAATAGTAATAACATGAAGTACCATAGAAACGTATTTAAAACACGAATGATTCATTATTACTCTATTAAAACACTGATTATGATATATATTCCATTTATAAAAAAGGTGTTAACTCCATCAATGATGTAATTAATCAATTTTTTAACAAATCATTAATCATTTCCAAGGTAGTTAGTAAATAATGATTTATATTCTCCACATCAATCGTATCTTTATTTCAGTGTCATTATCCAAATACAACGTGTATATTAAGGGTTAACCTTCCCTCAATAATGTTTTCCCATGAATTTCATATTTCCACTGAATTGTGTTTCATATTCATCAATACTAATAATCATACCCTTTCAAATATTTAATAAAATAGTACTATAGTACAATCCATACATATTTCATAAATTATATGAGGAGAACATCATAAATAGAATACTTTTACCTCATATTTCCTAGATCCAAATACAGAATCAAATCAATCCATCAACTTTAGCAGTATCAAGAGAATATACTTGAACTGGATATCATAGCTTCTTCAGAGGTATATTCCCTTGTCCTTTGGTGTATTTCTTTTCATTGTTCCTTGCAACTAAACATTTTAAACATATAATAAAATTTTTATTTCTTCCCCTTTCATTATTAATCCTACTAACTCTTTTCTAGAAACATATAAAAACACATAATCCTTTCAATAATTTACATTAGTGATTCACTCCATTGTTATAACATGTAGGAAATTTCTTACTTCCCTTATCCCCTTTTTATTTTATTTTCACCATCATCCACTTCTAATCTTACTTTCCATTGAATCCATAAGACGTGGCCAATACATTATCATTATTGGTATCATGTAAAACAATAATTTTTGTGAATAAAATGATTGAGACACTAATGCCATTTGGAGACATTTCCTAATTAATTTAAGTATCCCTTCAATATTTTCCCCATTATTGTGCATAAAATCCATAGAACACCTAGATAACTCATAGGGGTACATTCATACTACAAATAAAATTATTCTTCTCCTAAAATTAAAATAATGAACGTTATATTCTACTCATTTTGTTTCTCACATATGTAATATTCAAAAAACAATGTATCCTTAAAGTCATTAGACTCTATGACATCTATTTCTTCTTCCTACCTTGTAATATAGTACAATTAACACAGTTTAGCCACATCTAAATTGAGAAAAAACACTAAAAGTGTATCGTTTTCCTTATCACCGCATCTTAATTCCATTAATATAACCTCTAAAGACATAATCTATTGATCAAATTCAATTTGAAAAGCAGTCCCACTATATATGGGGGACCTATATCTCATATAGTGATCCACCAAAAGATATTATCACTATGGTAATATTTTTACAAATTGGGAAATTTATGTTTCAGTACTTGATTCAGATTCAATAATATATCCCTAACGTTCTCAGTTTTAACATCATTCAAATCGACTTTATCGGTAGGGAAGCGTCTATATTTTCCACAAGTATTGGTACCATTATTACATCCATATTCAATTTTGATGTAATAAAATATACTGTATTACATAATATGATTATGAATCATAATTTTTAGTCCCAAAACTAGTTAAATAATTTAAAAAAATAACAAATTCATGCTTATCTAATTTCATAATCATAAACATGGTTACATTGGGATCATTTTCTATACATATTCTCAAATCTTGTCATAGAATTTCGTTCCCAAATCGTTTTTTTCCAAAAATACAGTTTTCAAGTATTCTACAAATAATTCTCTTATACAATCTATAATCATCATGAGCCCATAAATCAAGAGATGGTGTCTTACTTTATTAAATATTCATATATACATTATTAAATTAACAATCAATTGAGTAGTATAGAAAATATTGAAATCAAGAAACAAAATAACACCAATTATACAATAGTTAAATGAATATATAACATAATATCTAACAAAATATGATAAATGACATCCTTATGTGATTATACCATGGCGACATCCTCATAACCTGGGGAATGGAAGAAAATAAGGATGATTTCAAATGATCTTTTCACGAGTACTAGAATGATTTCCAAGTTTCCACTTTCAAGTTCTGTTCTCCTAAAATATAACCTAGTTTTTGGAACATTGTGATTTTCATTCTCTCTTACTATGAATACATTATACTAACCTTTTTAGGTTTTGTTTCATTCAATAATAGATCATTTTAAATCCCTTGATTACTTAGATCAAGATTAATTTGAAATGACCCTATTTAACTAAGGTGGGGAGAATGTGACACCCATATACATTACAATATTTTCCATTAGAAATATATATATATATATATATTGTTTATTTATTATATAAAAAGTTAAACTAATTATACACACAACATTGAATTAAATTTGGTTACACGTTAGACTGAGTTTTACTACCTTTTTATGGAGAAACTATTTAAAAAATTACACTTTTATAAGTATTATTATTTAAAATACACATCAATTTTTAATTCAGAATGTTGAAATTATCTTATGGTAAATGATTTGTATTTTTCTAAGAAACGTAATTTTTTTTATGAATAGTGAAATTATTTTAATTTAGTTAAAAATAACATGGTATCTTAAATAATTATAAATGCTAAATTATATTTTAGATATTTTTAGAGTCAAAATAGATCAATTATAAAAAAAATTGTATAATTAACTTAATTATAATTAATATTTCATTCTAATTGAATATAAAAACATGACAATCCTTTATATGTTTTTCTTATAATAAAACATGTTATTTCCACCAATCTGTGAAATTGTGGTCAATTTTAATTTTCCCACTTTGGGGTTTTGAATTTTTAATCCCAACAAACACTGATGTAATTATTATGATAAGTTTTTTATAATAGGATAATATTTATTTTTTACCAAAACTATTTGTGATTGTGATTAATATTAATTACATTCATTAACATATGATTAAACATAATAAGGGACTAAAACATAATATTAAGGAAAAAATGAATTGGAAACTTCCCCAAAATCCATCGGATGCCAATAATTTGACCACCTCACCCCATGGTTTGAAATATATGGTTATGGGGATATTATTAAATAAATGTTCCCTATATAAAATAATAAGTAAGGAAAAAGAAACAAAGGAACAACATTTACCTTTAATATGTATAAAATTTTGAAATATATAAAAAACAAAATATTTTCATTTATACAAAACCTTTATTAAGATAAATTGTCTATAGTTATCATAATAATTTATCATTAATTTTTTGAGATGATTTAGCTACATAAAATGCCTATTAAATTACAAAATTTTGATTATTTAATTAATAATTATCTAAAATTAAAAATACTATTAATACTAAAAGTGAAGTTAATCGGTCAAATTATTGTAAATATTTATTTTATAAGAATAAAATATACTTTTCTACATCATTAAAACATTATAAATTAATTTAAATATAATATTGATATTTTAAAATTTTTATTCACTAAATAATGTCAAAATATACATTATTGTTATTTTATAATAAATAAATCATATTAAATGATTTAATATTAATAAAAATACTATATTCTGTCTTGTTATTTTTAATTGTTATTAAATATTAAATATGGAAAATTAATAAATTAATTAATATTTTATTATTTACATATTGACCCATATTCTATAAAAATGTTGTTATTAAGGTTTAGGTTTAATATGTATTTTACCACGTCACATGCACATGTTCAAAATTTTATTTCCAAAAAAATGGAAAATTTATTTTATATCTTAGTTATAATATTAATAATTTATTGGATCTATATATTCTTTTATATCTCACTAAACTTTACTCTGAATGATTCAATTTATCAGATTAGAAAGCTATATTCATTAATAAAACAGAAATGATAAAATTTGGGAATCTTTTATGTTAAGGAAACAAATTATTAAAATACAAATATTTTTATGGATTAGGTTTTACATGAACATTATTCTCCATGAATGAATTATTTTTCTTTTTTGGAGTCTCTTTAGGTAAGATATTCCACCCATTATTTAATAACATATAGTATTTACAAAAGTTCCACTTTCATTCCGTACAAAATGCCACCACCAATCCTCATTCATATAACCTATAAAACCACCTATTTTCAGCCATGAACAGCCCAAACAGTCTCCCAACATGACTATATAATACCAAGAATCATCCCTTTTTTTCATAAATCTTTCAATAATATCTTTTTGGTATAAACTTAATGAAGTTACCTGATTACGAGGTTATATGTTATCTCATACTTTCTAATATCATTTCTATTCTCCAATCTATATAATCATATTATTCTATGATTTTAAAAAAAACATTATAATAAATATAATATAATTTTTTATTATAATGGTTAAACATGAACATACACACACTTCAATCTAATGGGTAATAAACAAACTGTTCAATGTATGGGGAAATACATCCGCATAAAATAATAGTTATTCAATTTTCCCCTATCACCTCTCATGGTGGGCATTATGATGGTCATTATAATTATATATATAAATATATATTATTTATGATATCTTATGATTATTTAATTTTTATTTTGAACATACCTTTGTTCTATATATGTTGTTTAAATATGACAATTTCATTTGAGGAAGTGTGGACTACCGCCCCTCAAGGTTATATGACTAGTTCATGTCATACATGGAACATATAATAGATGGTGTTAATAAACTTGTGTAACATATATAATATAAATATGATACTATAATTAAAACATATATATATATATATATATAATTATTTATATAATTTTAATACTATTAAAAACTGAATGTATGATTCATGTGTAAGTATGACATACCGTCTCCAAGAACTATGCAATACATTTAAAGTCTCCAAATTTTAATGACCATTATAAATACATATGTACTAAATATTTGAGATAATAAATTCATTGTTAACACTTGGGATACTATTAAACCATGAAATATTTAATAATAACACCCAATGATAAGGCAAAACGTAGTTGACAAAAATTTAATATAACAACAAAAATAGTTAAAATAATGAAAAATTGTAAACAAATGGGTATTAAAATATTATAAGAAGTTAATATATGGTATTATACACATGATTGTTGTTATTTTATTACATAAAAACATATTTTAATCTACTATACATGAGGGTAAGGACCAAATAATTAATAGTCTGTATAAGTTTACAGATTTAATCTCAACTAACATAAAATTGAGACTTTTGTTTATTATGTGTAATTTCACTCTTATTTGGTGCATATAATTCCCCTTGATATGTTATTCCATGAATTTAATTATTATCATAATGTTAAATGTTTCATTTAACTCATAATGAATTATGATTTAAATTTTTCAATATCTAATTCGACACATTGTAATGCTTAAATATTAGTTTCCCTCATGATTGTTTTATTTTAAACAGCCCTTATTGTTAATTATCCGTCTTTGGGGTAATATGGATAAATATATATCTTATATTAAATATGGACACATTTTTTAAGTCACATTATTCAATATTATGAGAAATGTTTTGAACTTGTACGACAGGGGTGGGGTGCGTTTATTGATAGCCCATCGATGCATCGATAATCTAATTAGACAAATCATTTCTCAAACTCAATGTGTTTTTTCACTAAATTATGTAAATTGTCTTGTGAAAGATCATTAACGTAACAGTACCATGTACCTAGGATACCTGGTGTCCAATAATTAAGATTTACCATAATTCATTTTTAGTTATTATTTTTCCATGAGATATTGCGTCAACATATCTTTGGATAAATTTCATTTTCAGGATTTAGTTACTAATAATCCATGAGATATTATGTAAAAATATTTATGAATACTTTTCAATTTTAGCTAATTTAATTTAATTTAATGGGTTTTTTTATTCACCTTGACAAATTAATTTATTTCTATTGATTTTGAAATGCACCCATATTTCTTTACCTCACTAAGCATTTGAGATCACCCTTATTATGTTTATTTCCCATTTTTATGAAGGGTAGATATTTAGATAAGAATTTATGGATGTAATTTTTTTTAGTTATTTTGTATAAATATTTATGTTATTTTCTGAATGTATTATGGGTATCATTTATGTAATTTGGATTTCCAAGACCGCTAAAATGAATGGTCCTTCGGGATTTGTTTCCTTGTAATAATGCTACTATAATTTTATAATGCATCGACACTAGGCTTCTAGGGTCGGGGAATTATATAGATGACTCATGCATGTATGAGTAAATTTGTGGTGGTATACTTGTAAGAGAAATATAATCCCAGGTTATTATAGGGTTTAGTATATTTTTTGGAGTAGAGGACCTAATTGAAAAAGAGGCAAGCTGCCTACTTCTTGACATGTTACACTGTAGGAGTGAAATATCAATATCATTATTGTTGAATAATAATATTCATTACTAGTTGTATTTTTCTAGGAAAAAAAATCCATGGATAATAAATTATATTGTTAGAAGATACACAATGTTCATCAATCTGAGAATAAAATTCTAGACTACATAGAGAGAGGGTAACCTCACGGTCAATGTATTAGATAGAAAAGTAGATCCTTTTGATATTTTGTAATTTAGGAAGCGATATGATCATTTCTAGATGATTTCATTATTTTTCTAGTAGAATCCTTTATCCTACACTATTTTTGGACACAATGAGTTAAGGTATCTGTATGAATAAAAAATAGATAATTTTCAGTCAATATGTTAAAATAAATTATTGAAAAAACATTCTAATTAATCAATATGATGATAAAGAAATGAATCCATATATATTTTTATTAATTTTGAAAATATCATGTATTATAATAACAAAATAATGAATGTGTGAAATTCTTAATTATTGGATTCCATGTTTACTAGGTACATCGAACCATTATAATCAAGAACTGTTCTCAAGATAGTTGAAAACTACTTAGTGAAACCCCATATGATTTAGAAACTGATTCGTCTCTATAGACTATAGATTCACATATTGGAATTTATAAAATATGGAACTACCCATGTCTTTAGTTATAAATAATTCCTAAAATATTGAATAATAAATTTTGTAATGTCCCTTATCTTCAAATATTTTTATTGATTAAACAATATGAATTTATCAACATTACCTCAAATATTCAAAATAACATTAAATATATAAAAAAAGTATAAAAAAGGAATAATCATTAAGAAATAATCATATCCATTAAACAAAAATTTGGATGTTTAAGAGAAATATAATTTGAAATGTGTAATGATTACAAGGAAAATAAATTTTGAAGAGAAAGATAATTTTTGTAAAAGAAAGTTAAATTACAATGCTAAATTTTAACACTTGGTATTTTTCAATTAAAAAAGCCTTAAATGAGAAAATTAAATGGGAAACCGAAAATAACATGATTTAAGAGTGAATCATGGTATTAAATTTCTATAGAGTAGTATATAAGACATATTAAATTGAATTAGTTCATAATAATGATGAAGACTCGATGGAATGTAAATTGAGATGAAATAATTTACATTATGATATCTTCGGGTTGAATATGATTTTATTACTAATATAATGATTTGAAGAATGTGATTAACTTATTATAGATCCATATTCATATTTATAGACCTATTTATTATTATTTTATAACATCTTATTAACCATTCATTAATAATCTTTAATTATTTTCATCATTTTTGGGTGTTAATTACATTGTTTTTCCTGTATGATTTTACATGTGATTATCATTACTCTTGTATCCATCATGATTTCATCATATCGTGAATTCCAAAAATTATGTAAATATCCTATATTTTTGTAATAAATTTATTTAGTATAATCCATAATTTTTGGTGACATGAAATGAAATACACCGTCCTTGGAGATGATAGGTTGTACTGACGTATAGACATTGTTTCTAGTTTGTTTCCATATTAAAAGAGAAAAAGTAAAGGATATGTATATATATTAAATATAGGATCATATTTATATAATTTAGATTAAATATTTTTAACCAATACACCCTCAATAAATTATATGTAATATGAGAATGAATCCCATCACTATGTGAGGTGGTAGTCCAATATACACACGAACGACGTTATCATATTCCCACAAGAACAAAATATGTGAAAGTATTTGTTATATATAAATTAAATATTGAAGAATAAATATGGGATATTATAAATATCATTTATAAAATTTATGTATATCATCATTGACTACTTTCAAAGGTGGTAATTAATGAATGATTGACATTGGTTTCTGAAGCAGTGTTATGTCGTACAAGTGAACATTGATTTCATAATCCATTTGATGAAAGTATGTAATGTTTTAGGTAGTAAACATAAAATAAAAACATATAATTATATTTAATCTGAATATTTTATCACATAATAATTATATAAATATAATTTATTGAAGTGTATAAGGGAATAAAATAAAAAACCTTTTATAAAAACATTATATCTTCTTCAGCTATCCACATTTGGATTATACTAAATACCTCCTTTGGATATCTTCCATCAAAAAGTAAGGATTTCTAGATGGTGTACAGGACGTTCGTAAGTGATATTTTCTTGTCTTTTCTAATACAAAGGGCTTGAGATGTGTGAGAATAGAGTGAGAGGTGGAGTCTTTCAAAAGGTTGGTGAGTGGAAAACTTATATAGTTTTTATTGTGGGAATTACACCCATGTTTCTTCCTATGAGGTGGATATATTAATTCAATGAAATAAAACTCATAAGGTATAATTATTTATTATTTTTATCCAATGGGTATTTGACATGTTTCACGGTCACTTGAACTTTTATTTTAAATGATCTTTCCTTCGGTAAACTAGTTTTTCTCCAAATTACTTCAATTAATTTTTAACTGATATAACAAATAATTTTAGTAACAAATATATATGAAATTATAAAAAATTGACAATTATTTTTATTATAAAATTTTTATTCAATTTTAAAAAAGTAAAATTATAGAACTCAAAGAAATAAATTTAAAATGAATCATGTTGATGGACAGAGAAAACTGTTTTTTAGTAAAACCTCTAAAAAGTGTAAGTTGATTTTATTTTTAGTTTACATATAAAAATGGATTAAAGGACCTATATTATCTTATTAGTTGTATTACTGATCTATTTTTTACTTTATGACTTCTAAAAAATATATAATTTAGCATTATATATTATTTTGATGAAAATTAATTTTTCATTGCAATGATAGTACTATTAACTATTTATCAAAAAATGAATCTTCATAGAAAAATATCAAAAATAACCGAAAGATAATTTTCAAATTACAAATTCACAAATTATGATAATTTTTTAATATAATACTTATAATAGTCTCAATATTTTGTTTTAATATAAGTGAAGCATTAAATAGTGGGAAATATAGAATTATAAAAATACACCTTTTTTGCAAAAAAAATTATTAGATATTATATTATGCCGATAAAATCAATTATATAAATCTAAAACGTATTATTGAATATATAATATATAAATTTCATTATTATAATAAGCTAATATTAATTAATTTAATTTTTTAGGATAAAACAATGTTAACTCTTAATTATAGTTTCTTTCTGAAAGCACTTCATTTATATTTATTTAGTTTTTATATTAATTTCTAATTAATTCATAACTATGAATTCTAGATTATATTTTTTTTATTATTTAATTCTATATTTTAACACAAATGTAATGTCTTATATTAATAAAATTCCATAAAACACCTCCTTCCTGTAATGCAAGTCATCGAAAGAATCATTGTTTTTTGTAATGATATCTAACTTAGTATTTAGTGCATTGTAAGAAATAATATAGATTGAATTTATTTAAAATTTTACATATATATAACAATGTATAAGGATTTTATAATCATTTTTTACACTTGGTTTTCTATATAATATGTGTTATAGAAATATAATGTTATTTCATTCAAATTTTTGGGTTTCACATAATGCATCATTAATGGATAGAATTAAACCAACCAAACCCCTATAGTAGACATCTGCCAAAACATGAAATTGTCACCCCTTGTATATATCCCATATCATTGGAGTCATAACCATAACCTGAAATCCATTCTGATCATTCTTTAAATCTACCATCTGATCATTATACACACATCCACCATGAATATTTGTGTTCGATTACTGTCTAACTAACACAGACAATGTCTAACTATGATACTATGGGGTAAAAACGATGAACACCAATGAAATTGTGGAAAATAACATTGAAAATTTAAATTCAGCATTGCATAACCATTATCGTAAATCAATTTAAGAAGGATTGGGAATCAATTCTGATGGAATGTGAAACTATATGAAAAAATTGGATTAAAAATATCACACATTTTGCAAAGATATTGATAATATTGTAAAACAATAATAATTAGAGAATATATATTATTCCATGTAGGATTAAATTAGAAATTATTTAATCAAAAAAATATTGTGACATACCTTGATGTATGATTGATCACTGTTGGAGGATGATTTATAAATCAATAATGGCCACACACTTTATTCACTACCTCTCGATACACCTTGATCCTAAAAAATGTTATTCCCCAATCTCGATCCACCAAAGTTGTATGTTTGTTTTCTTCATATCGAAACCTCATAGGGTTATACAACAATCCCTAGACTGTTTTATAATGTTACATTTATATAAGTGTAAATTCAGTACATATTTTAATAATAAATAAATGAAATTATATATTTTATAAAAAACATCTACCAATGATTCCCTCAATCAAAATATATAACATTGAAAAATATTAGTTCATTACTATGTTAATCCAAGTGTCTTGGATTAAATTATAGTCTTAGTATTAACATATGTGGTCACAAATATTGGTGAAACAACAAAAATATAATTTTGGCATTGTTCTATAAGAACATAATTATATATATTCAATATAATAATTCCTAGTTTATGGGAAATGAAAAATTTGTTCTGATTATGAAGATAAATAAATATTTATACATGTAAATATTGAAATTTTATAATTGAGGAAATCCTAATTCATTAATTTCTCATATCTTTATGTAATTTTCACCCCGAAAAGAAAATTCTACAAAACGAGGTATGGTATATTGTATGAAATAGCCACCCTATCTATTTCCCAAGATCAATCCTATATAATCAAGTTCTTCTATGTAACACAAACTAATTCAATGGTCCATCCTCATAGGATCATATGTTTTTTAAGCTTGATCAACATATGGAGGTCTATATAGTGGATCTACCCTAGTTGTCCATCTTACTCAATTTTATAATGTAAGTTAATCATGTGTGTATATCCTCATATGTTGATACATAGAAGATTACTTGATCTTCATAAACTATGGGGTGTGAACATGGGTTAATAAACCTAAAAAACCCTTTAAATGTTTGAAATAACTAAATGGACCATAACGACATGTTGCACCTATAGAAAAATCTCTAAAATCCTCATCATGGGGGATTCTAAAGAAGACATAATATACCTCCTCAAACATCGAGGGATTATTATTATAATCCAAGCTATATTTTTATACTATATGCTATAATTATAAACATTAATATCACATAAAATTATGCATGATATCATACATCATATATTTCCCAATAAGAAATACCTCACTAATCTTATTGCAACCCAAGGGTTACCTAATGGGTATCCCATATATGGCCTCAAACTATGCCAAGAATATAGTAGCGGGATTCCTATTATTATAAGGATACTCGAAGAATGTAATTTTATCCTCATATATCATGATGATATTTAACATGTACGGCCTTAGAATATATCCCAACACATATATAGTTGTCACAGGAAACCTCTACATCTGCCGGTAAAACCATATAGTCATCATCAGTTGGGTCTCTAAGACCTTCTTCACACCTTGACATGTTATGGATGTGAACCCACAATTATAGTGATATAAAACTATTGAGGGTGTCCCTTGAAACATGATTATATATATTATATAAACTACCATAGACACTCCTCTGTGATCTTATTCCAAATGGAAAAGAAGTGTGTAGATTATATATATTAAAGCATCATCCATCCCTAAAAATTGATGATATAATCCCCACATTTAATAATATCATCAGGGAAACCTCTTGGGGTTATCATGTTATATTGATCATCATAGTATCCATATAATAAATATTCCTCCAAAAAACCATTAATATATGGTTGATTCACACAAATGAATGGTGGAAAAAATTAACCCCTATTCTTCATTACAAATACATTCATATATTTCCATTTCATAGAGACTTCAAAAACCAAGGATCAATGAGACATCATACGAAGGTAATATTCCACTGCCATTCCATTAATAGGAGTATAGAATAACTAAAATTAATATTCTTATAGGATTTATGACCAAGACCATAGTATTAGGATGATATCTTTCTCAGTGGTGATAATCCTAGTGATTTAATATTGGGGTTTATGCAATAATGTTCTCTTCCATAAAATAGTTCCTCAACATATATAGATATAAGGCTACAACTACCTTATCCCAGTCCTGAATCATGTATTTCGGATCATGGGTTATAAAATGCGTTGACTCGTATTCTATCACCACATACCTTTAAATCTTACAACAATCATGATTAGATATGATATACATTGAAAAAATTTAGACACAACACACACTCCTCTAGTAATCTCAACATAAGACCACTATTCAGTATCAACTTCACTTCTTCAAAGGCCCTCTAACTGTACCCTGGTAAGGTAAATTAATAAGCATTATATGATAGGGTGTATTGTGAGAATGTGATCCTAGAGAGTTAATCTCATAACCCCCTTCACCATTAATTCAAAGGAATCTTTACACTTGTGAAACGATCTTGTGTGGGCCCAATGAATGAATGACATAAATATTTACTAGTTTCAAAAAGTAATTTCTTTTGGAAATTTTAATCCCCAAAAAAATAAACATTACAGATGCATAAAATACACTCTAGGATCTCACCAAAAATATTATTTTCCAATTATAATTCCAGCACCATCCCTAATTGCTTTATGTAATCCTCCAATAATTTAGCATAAATGTGTATTATATCAATAAAGAAAACCAAAACAATCTCCTTGTATGATTGGGTGATAAATTTCACAATGTCCACAAAGAATATTGGGTAATTATTAAAACTAAAAGTATTTACCAAGAACTCCTAATGTATGTAGGGAATTCATTATTCTACCATCAGAATATAATCATTTCAAACCTTTGATAAGTTGTATTTAGATATAACATCAATATTTGAGAACATAATTTGACCTAACAACCTATTTAATAGGTCATAAATCCATATTTTTGATTAGTTTAATATTATATTATCTTATTTTAGGATATAATTGTTAATACATACATTCGAGGACCTATCCAATTTTTTTACAAACAATGCTATAGCTACATTGGGGGACACACTGGGTCCGATGAATCCATTCTCTTGAAGGTACTCCTAATACCCCATAATATCCATGAGAACATTAAAGGAAATTTTATATAGTATAGATGATATTATTTTACCCAAACGTTTCTGTATATAAAAATCTAATCTCTTTCTAAAAATTAGTCCAATAATATTATTTGGGAAAAAACCCATATTTTCATCCCTATGTGAAGGAATCTAGTATCTTGACGATCCATATATGCCAAGGGATAAAATTTTCATATGATTTTTGGTAGTTTCTGTATTTTATCTATAGGGATGAACATGATCTTATGCAAGACATATCATTCTAGAAATGGAAAATCTCATCCCAACAGCCCAAATGAAGCTAAATACTTGGTGATCAAAAAAATCATTACCCAAACTGAATACAATGACTTCATTCCCCTGATGAAATTGTATTTTTTCACCATTATGATTAATATATACAATGAAAAACAATCTCCACTAAGTTATACACCTCAAATCCTTTTGATATGGGAAATATCGATGAATCGATCACTAGAGGAACCTTTAACCATAGCATTTTGGATCAAATATTCAAAATAAAGCTCCAAAACATACATAATAGATGAGGTAATGATTCAATTAATCACCTCTATTTTGAATATTTGAGGGTTACTATTTTAAAATCAACATATAATCCCTCAAATTATATCTTGTGTAGCTAGGTCATAGCCCACTATAACTTGTACATACCCAAGGACTCAATTGCTATTTAATTAAGCCTTTCTTGGGTCACTAGGTGATGGTGGTGGATGTAGAATGTAGGGTCACAATCCACTTGTGGCTCATAATATTGAAGATTCACCTACTCCACTACCAGAACCACATTTCTATGGTGTTCTATGTACATTCTTAGGAGATCATCGATCATGAAACTACCTCTTCCATGGTAGTCCACACACTACATAATTTCCCTCCATTTATTGTTAGTTCATGGAATATTGTGTCATGTGACCTCACCCATCGTAATAAAAATACCTCCTAGATCCAAGAATACTGAATTCTATTTCCGAACCCTCCTCCATAAATCCACATTCTTGAGCCTTGTTGTTCAGTGTTCTCCTACATAGATACCATGTTGACTAGAACATGTTTTCTTCTAAATATGACTATATATTATAATGACCATTGTTGTCTCAATACTATTTCTGTTCATCATCTAGAAATAACTCTATAACTAGATCCCACTCCAGTACCAAAACATATGTAGTTATTCATTTTGAGATTATATTGTAATTAATGTGACTATGGAGACCCTTATGAAGCCTTCAATCCCAGAATAACAAATCCTACCTCATGTCAAGTGAGTAACATGTGAGTTCTGTAAACCACACAATGTACTCATCAACCATCATATCACTGTGTTGTTACATAATAAGATCATAAATCCATAAATATAACAATGAATAATGGTATTATACTTCATGAAATTGTTGTATAAGTTCATACTATTATAGAATCATATCATTACGGGTCTGTGTCATCATATACAACTGATGCAGTTTTTATCCATGGAGAAGACTTGCTACTAGTGAAACCCTCAGATCAGTCATGGATTCAACTTTCCTGAAGACATGGATATCTGATTCATGAAAATCCTCCACCACTAGGTGATATGGATTATTTTTAATCCTTTTAAGTCATTGATTATAGAAATCATTGAGCACCATAGTAATTAAAAAAAATTACCTCTATATTCAATCAAAATCATTCTCAATTTAAGGGGTTCATACGCCATTCCCTCTTAGACAATGTAAATTGTGAGATATACCATTAAATAATGCCTCCTTACTCAAAAAATCATTTTCAGAACACTATATTGGATCATAGATATCAATCATCATTGATTAATTCTTTAGGTGGTAGTAATGTACCATTGTTAGATGAGAATAAATATTTGAATCATTATTATGATGGAAAATCAAATGAATCAATACTATGTTATATATTCATCAATATTATTTATAACCAATTTCTCGGTATGTTGATCCCACTAGCATGTATCCAGACTCTTTTATGAATACATTGGCTGATGCACCAAAATTTGGTTCCATGTCCTAATTTTCTCACTTGAGATATTCACACACCATTTAACTATGTCACAAATAGTATTTATAATGGGTAAAACTCCAAAAAAAATCTAATAAATGAACTACGCTGCTACCACTATTTCTTTAACTAACCACAAGGACCTCCCTGAATGTGGGAATCCTTGTGTGACAACCCCATGCCCACCTAATATTGGAAAGGTGTAGGAAACAGGTTTTGAGTGGGCTTAACTAAAATAGGAGGCCTTTACTTATTTTTCTAGTATTCATACACACTACCATTTCTATTAAAGTATTCCAAGGGTTAATAAAAACGTTTGTATTATCTATAGTAACTCCATGTTTCCACTAAAATAAATAAAATAAATCAATGATGGAATATGTATGGCAAATCTTATAGGGGGGACATATACACACAACCCACAATGGAATCCAAAATTTATTTAAAAATTAATTAAGGAACACTAACAGCTCATGACTCGTGGTTTCCATGTCCAACAACCTTACATGGACAATTCAACTAAGTGACTATATGATCCACCATAGTCACCACTGAACTACCTATCATTTTCATAGGACTTGGTATGTTCATGTGGATCTTTGGAGGGCCAATAATATAATAACCTCATTGGAATCCCAAATAACCACAACAGGGATAAAATGTTGATACTATAATAGTCATACCAAACCATAGAAAGAGAAACAATACATAAAATTAATATATATATATATATATATATATTATCATAATGAATCATCTTCGATAGAGAAATGGGATCTTCATCAATATATCCCATCCAAGTATGATGATTGTAACAATAACTCAGCTGGTCAATCCACAATTCTTTATATCTCACAAGTCTATCCAAAAAAATATATTGGGAGGATCCACACCTCTCCAATTATTTACAGATCAATGGGTATAACATCTTCAATTTAGGAACCAAAACATATATGATAGGGGGATTGTACTCTATAGGGAGTGGACTTATTCCATGGTGAGATACATGGTGTAGAATGTAGTAGATCAGGGGCACATGCCTCAGTGCATCATGGAGTTCCACTTTGTAGATGGAGGACACATTACATAGTAAATCATTTTGTTATAGTCATTAGATGTAGGAACCATTCCCTAGTGTTTTCATTGGCACCACTCAATAGATATTTTTATATGGGAGGCCAACACCTTAATGAATCATGAAGTTTTAAACTAGGAAATATAGTTGATGATCCTTTCCGATGGTTTCTAATAGTAATGTGTCTCACAAATAAGCATCACATTCATAAAACATCACATAATATCTTTATATCCACTATAATGGGTACTATAACATTCTATGCTAATAAATGAACAAGACATAGAACTCATGGTAAAACATATAGGTATAAAAGATTGAGATATTTATATTGGAAAAAACCAAGAGAAGTAAATGGAATGAATATTGGGACATATAATATGTGAACTCTTTTGGGGACCATTATATATCATAACATGAAGGTTAAATGACTTTCGATGTATTTGAATATGACATGTAATTGTATTAAACATTGTTTCTCCACCACTTGAGGATAGAAAATGTTCAATTGGTAATTACTGTGTACAATATCCCATTCTGCTGAATATCTTGTATCTTCCTATTTACTGGGAGTTATCTTCATCTCCATAGATGTGTCTAATTAAAAATTCATTCCATTTTACACATTTCCATTACATGTACTTGGTTTTACCCATGATTGTTTACTTTGATATAACACCTGGAGCATCCATCATAGTTTCCCATGTCTAGTGGGTGGTCCCCATGGTGTGTGTTACTTGTCTTCATTTTAACTGTAGAAGGAAAATTATCTAGACTACAATATATGTGTTTTTTGACTAAACAATCTATCGTTTGGTTTTTCATGAAATGTTGGAAATATTCATACTTATCTCCAGTCCATTTCCATAATCATTATTGGTCGCAAACCATAGTGTGTGTTACAAATTTAGGTCATTCTATTCCTAATTCATGAATGATGGTAGAATCATAGCCACCTGTTCCCTTTTTTGAATAATATATCACAACACACCAATATTATCACCTATGTAGATACTAAATAAAAAAATAATCACATGTAATAAGAAATTCAACTCGATGTATTCATAAATTTATCAATTCGTTCATTATTTTCAAAACCTCCATCAATTTAGGGGTTTGATGACACTATACCCATCCCACACAATATCAGATCACAATACTAGAAACTAATAATCTATAATGTGAATAACAAAGGGGGAAATAAATTAAAAAATTAAAATACATCATTAAAAAATTTATTATCATATTATTAAAAAGTATATGGTATATTTGTAAATTTAATGTGTAGAAAAATAATAAAATTGGATCAAATTTATAAAATATGTGCATGAGAACATTTGATGATTTAAACACACTAAAATTTAATATAGATAAATTTTTCAATGATTGATTAATCAAATTGGGTTAAAATAAAATAAATAACAAATGAATCATTTATATAAATTCTCTTATCCTAGAAGAACGTGTCTGAAAGAGATGAAAAAGACATATTCCATTCACTACCTCTCAATCTACATTGACCTAAACACGATTTGTTCTCCGATACTGATCCACTAAATAGGAATTAATATTTTCTATATATTAGGTCATGTTAGTGTTTTCTAGATTAACCTAGATATTTCTTATAACATTTTATTTATAAATAATTATTTTTTAGTCATTAATTAAAAAAATTACTTAATATATTTAAAGTATTAAATTCAGTAGCCAATGGCCACATACCCATACTATTCGGATGACACCCAATATTAGGTTGTGCCTGTGATATAACTCATGTTCAAAAATGCAATATGGTGTCTGATTTCCATTATGTTGATCAGAATAATGGGAAAACCATAATAAAAAAAATTATGTTCTTATATGTAATTAAATTTATTATAATTTTTAATATATTATTTTTGGAGTACCAAAACAGTCAAACACCATATAAAATTAATGAATAAATCCTCACAAACACACCCATATATATATATATATATATAAAGGAAAAATCCACCAAAACCCTAACTCGCAAAAGACTGTGTTGTTACTGTACTACTAATTTGAAAATTTTGTTGGATATTCATCAGTTAAATCACATTTTCATTATAAATAATTAAGAAATATTTGAATATAAGATACATTTTTTTGAAATGGGATAAACATAATGTATAATCGTTTGCAAATAATTTTCCATTATTTATAATTAAAATTAATTATTGCCAAATTATATTTTTAGTCCCTCTAATTAAAGATGATTTATGGTCATATATGAAATTTTTTAGTTATGGGTTAATGATTGAATGATTAATATGATGTGGTAAAATTTGTGAATAAATTTTGTTGTACCTGTTTTATTATTATATATTTTAATTCTAAAATTTTTCGAAAATAATAAAAGAATTTTAACTCATATATTTAATTATTACATATCGAATTATCAAGTCAATCTTATAGAAGTAAGATGATGGAATATTAAAACTAGTATACTACTATCATTGATGATTATTGGAATTTCCATTCAATAAATAACATTACTCTCACCTTAGTTTATTTTTATATAATCCTTGCAATATATTTTTTTTATTTTCATCAATCTAACATCAATTGTTGAGGAACGTAATATAGATTATTTTTCCAATCCTTACTATGATATTCTATCGGTGTTAGAATAAATTTGAACATCAAATGGATAATAATTCTGCGAAATTGGTATTTATTCATATTCAAATAAGGTTTCCATTGTTTATTGTTTGGGATAAAATCATTATTAATGATATATATTGTATTAAAATTGTTGACTTCTATCTAAAATTTATTCATAGTGACCCATCAAAAATTGAATTTGAGTTTCCAATTCATATCGGACTTATTCTATTACCTATTTAACGAAATATATATATAATAGACCCAATTGAGTAGAAAAACCTAAATAAGGAATTCTAGGAGATTTTGGGAAAATAAATAATTTTAAAATGTGAATCCCCTTTGGGTGAATATATAATTTTTTTAATAATATTTATAGATCAATGTTATTTTTAATTTATTAGAAGGAAAATAAAAATACAATAATTAATAATATGAAACCTCTACATTTTCTTTATGATTTGTTATTTCAATTATAGGAACCTTGATATATTTCAATGATTTTTGTCTGACATTGATACTATCAATAGAGTACATAATGTAAAGACATACCAATGAAATCCTTATGTACATGGAATTGACATTATGAATTTATATTTAGGTAATTTTCATTTAATAATTCCAATATTATTGATAAGTATTTAATTATTTTTGTATTTATTGAGTCCCATTATTATTTGTGGGTCGTCATTATAGTATTAATTATTATATATTATATGAGTATGGAAGATGAGGATGATCACATTAGAAATTTATATAATACCTAACAGAAATATACTTTGTATGGAATATTTATAATCAATGAATGTTTTCTATAAAATGTTTCATTTTTCAATCATATAATATCATTAGAGGGGGTATTAATAGATCCATCAAAGATGGGTGTTATTAGACATTGACTGAGTGCAACCACTGTAACTAGGAATACACTTTTCATAGTTTAGATAGATAATATGGATAAATTTAGGAAATTTATCATGGTTTACAAATATATTAACCATGTTAACAAAAAATGTATCCATATTCCTTTGGATATATGAATGTGAGAATCTTTTTATGAATATTAAGAGATGTTTATTATATGAACATCTAATTACACTACCTTAAAGTACTAAAGGGAAATGATATTTACTTTTACATTGGGGTAGTAATTATTAAACTACCTTATGATGAATTATATAATTATAGATTGTCACATGTGACAAATAAATGTTCATGAAAAAATTACAGAACTTATGATTTTGGGTTCTCTATAGTAATTTTTTCAATAAGGATATTGATGGATTATATTTATTGAAAAATATAATATATACATATAGATACTAATCATAAATTTATAGTGTATATATTCACTAATAAAGAGTTGAATATCTTACAGGGTCGATGGATGGTGTTTATTATATATCATTTCTTCCCAATACATTAGCACCTAGGGAATGAAAACAACGTGTTTAGCGATATGAGTTAAAATGGTAAATATAGCTTATAAACTTTTGAATCAGAAAAGATCAAAAAATATTGGATTCTAAAGGTATGGATTTGATGATAATGAAGAAGAGATGAAATATTTTATAGATTAATTTTTTTTCAACCATATATCAATGTGATGATAAATAACAATAATGTAATATGTATACATGAAAAGGAATGTGAAAATGATCATTATTTCAACATTTATTTTAATGTAATAATAAAGTTCAAGAACTATGTTTTTTTCCTACCAATACAAAACAAGAAAATGGAATATTGAATAAAACTTGTGGTACAAGATTATCTATTCATTATAGTAGTATAATGGTGTATAGAGATTTAAAAGAGTATTTCTAGAGGGACAACATCATTAGTTATAATGTAGAGAAAGTAACTTCATACATGGTATATCAACAAGTTATGACTAAGAGACATAAGTCTAATGGTATGTTACAAACATTACCTATATAAAATTTATGTGAGGAAACATCATCATTGAATATTTAACCCAACAACACAAAACATTTAATGAAAATAATTCTATTCGGGTTTTAGTTGTTCATCGTTTGAATTCAGCACTCTTCATTTCAATCATAGATAATTATATCTGGATAATATTACTAAAATAAAATTAATTAAAGTAGAATTTTTGTATAATGAATCAAATTCAATATTTTTCTTACTATATTCAGAAAGATCAGGATTCCTAGTTATATTTTAGTTCTACTTATCATCCTTAGACTGATGGTTACTATAATAGAACCATTTAACCCTAATAGGATATTAAATGATATTATTATGTGCATATAATAGATTATTTGCATCAACATATTCCTTTATTTGAGCTTTCATACAATAATAAATTTCATTTAATCATTAAAAGGGCCCCATATAATTCCCTATATGGATATAAGTACAAAAATAAAATATTATAAGATGAATAAGTATAATAAAATCTATTAGGGTGTATGTTTTCTACGGAAATTATATATTATTTTTGACCTATTTAGTAGCACATACATGCAACCCAGAGTCACAAACAAATTTATTCGTAAAATCATCAATGGAGTTATGAATTTGATGTTGATAAAGGGTATTCCAATGAAAATATCATTCAAAAATTTTTATGTGATTCAAAAATAATGGAATGATGTGCCCAAGGAATATCTTATCCTTTGATATGACTAATCAGGTATGAACTAAAACATATCATTTAGTGCATCCATAGAACCTTTCTCTTATTCATGATGTGATTCATGTTTCACTCCTGAGAATGTATATAACTAAACTTTCAAATATAATATATTAAGATTTTTTCTATTCTACTAGATGATGTTTACTATTTATTAAAACATGTAAAAATATTAGATCTTTTATATTATATTATAACGAATAAGGAATCTATATTTGTGGTGGTTCTATTTAGTAATTATAATTTTGAAGAAACAAAATGGGAAGCAGAGGATGCGATAAAATTTAAATATTCGCATTTTTTGCGTCAGTCTGATTGAATTTTAAGGGAATAATTCATTTAAATTTGTTCATAAAGATTAACCATGATATTTTATATTATATATATCATTAAATAGTTTTAATTTTTTTATTTCTTTTGACACACACATACAAGTCTATATAAATAATATTATAGTATACAACTATATAATTTTCTATTAAATTGGGATATTGTATTTTAATGACACAAATTTCAAAATAATGTATACATTTCTAGAAAAATATAATATATATATAATATCTCTATTTTTTGCACTATTTTTATATATATTAGAAAAATAATTTCATGATACCGTTTTTATTAATTTTTAATTAAAAAAATTCATAATTTTTTATGAATCATTGAAATAATATTTGAAAAAATTAACATCCATTTTTTAATCAATGTATCATAATTAACCTATAATGAAATTTTGAGAATATTATTTAATGATTGTTTTTAGTAATAGTGAATATGATGTTATTTTTTTAATGTATATATTCATATAATGAATTTTCGAAGATGGAATTTATTTTAAAATTATTTAAATATAAATTTAGTTCATTTTTTATGAAAATTCCAACTAATTTCATTAGAATTTATTTTATTAATTATTTTTATTTATGTTATTATATTTAATTAAACAATTTCACTAGAAAATTGATTTTTGACATGTTTTTTTGGAATAATTTATAATAATATTAATCCCAATACATGAAATGAATTTGAAAAAACATATTAAAATTTTTTATTCTAGAGACATAATATTTTTTTACAGTATTGTCTTGTTTTATTTTCCTGATGAATATTAAGAACAATAAAATTTTGTTACAATTATTACCATAAAATTGAATTTTCATGTGGTTAAACAAAGGAAAATGGGTATGATATCTAGTAAAAATATGAAAATATATATTTACTAGAAGTAGTATTATATCATCACATCCCACATTCCAAATATATACCAATTTTGTTTTTTTAATTGGGTATGAATTTATAATATTTTAATCCATGGTGAAATCCCATGTATATTCTCCCTAAAATTTATAAATAGAAACCAATCCATTCCATTACATATCCAACATTTAAACATTATGTTAAAAAAATTATTACCAATTATCTTATAAACTTCCATATAAATTAATTATAAGTCCTGGTCATTTTATAAGAACCATGAAAAGGTTATTATGAAATCAACTAACCAATGCCTATAGAAGAAGAGGTAATCATCTTACCATTAATATTTAAAATTATTATCATATTGTACAAACAAATAATTTTTTTTATTCATAATGATATAATATATTGAGTATCCTTTGAAAAAAATATATTATCAATATTACTTAACCTCCATTATTCACCATGTTTTCTATCAAATTGTCAGTGAAGCTATCTATCATGTGTACGTGTGGCCTACTGCCTCTATTTCATGGTAAAATTTAATTTCAATCACTATATATCAGGAATGGATATTAATATGGTTCTTATGTTATTTATTATGTAATTAACATTATTTAATTATAATATCTAAAAATGGTTCTCACATTTTAATCCCTTTCAAAATAACAATGTCACTCGAGTATACATATGGAGTACCACCATAATCAAGCGAGGTGATTTGTTTTTATTTATGATTCAAATTGATGGTGAAAAGGATGGATTTAATGAATGTATATCTGATTTATGATATAATAATCTTTAAATAATGATTAATTATGATTTATATTTTTTATTACATCCTTTAAAAATTGATAATAGCATTCATTTATGTGTATTCCCAACCATCTATAGGAATAATATAATTAATTATTCTATCTATAACATTAATATCTGATTATAAATATTTATAAAGTGAATATATATGATATTTATATCATTATTTATATTATTGATATTATGAAATGATGATAAATTTACACGTATTTGATATAAATTAATAAAATTCTCATTGACAATGAAACAATTAACTCAAAACAATGACAATTTTAATAACATGTTATTAATAAATGATTGTTTAAATTTTATAAGTTGACCATATATGATATTAAAAGTATATACCTGATTATGGAATAGATTTATATTATATATAATTTTCTTATGCATGATATTAGTGTACTTTATAATTATGTCAAACATGAGGAATGGATTTTTGTTCCCCATTATTTTCTCTTAAACAAATGAGATATTTATCACTTTATTCATTCAAGTAATATTTATACTCAACATGAATTTAGTTTTTTAGAATTATAATGAAAACTCAAATTATATTATAATCTACTTCATTTATTCCCTTTTATGACGTGTTGATTTGAATATTACAATAATGGTAATATAATTATGATACTATATCATTATTGTTTGTGAAATATTTATTATTTTTCCTCATTGAAATATTATACCCAAGATTTAAATAATATATTTTATTTTCATATCTTGTTTTTATATATTTGAATTACATTTATTCCATTCATTACATTCATTTTCCAATAATTTATTAACACATGTGACTAAAATAATTTCATTAATGAAATAAAATAATATTTCTATTTTCTGTTGAACAATATTTTTCTATCATAAAAATGTATTTCTAGAATTTTTATTATTACCAAAGATTTTTTAATATAATTTTTAAATGATATTTATTACAAAACACATAGAATTAGTTTCTTTTCATTTACTGAATGGGGTAAAGGTTACTTTCTGACAAATATGTTAATGAAATATTTGTTTTAATTTACACGGATTGAAAAAATGTTATCACCATCATGACTTCTTAATGAATTGATGAGTCCCTTACAAGATTCCAATGTTCATTGGAATATAAATGATTTCCATAATATTTTGGAAAATTATATATTGTAAATACGTTAATTCAAAATGATAATGGACATTCTTTATTATATAACCCATATATATATTAAGGAATGTTTTAATTTATCATATAATATTTTGATATTACATATTACTAACTCTTGATATGATCCATGGATTTAATAAATATACTTTATCAAATTTATTATGAATTTTATGATGTTATATTTATAGAACACAATTATTTTGAATAGGTTATAGTATGATTAAATATTGAAATATTTATAGAGAATTAATATTTAATGTGGAATATGATATAAGATAAATGATTTAAAATCTCATGGAACACGTATGAATGGATTATAAATATGAGATGATAGGGCATGAAATTATACAATAGTACAATTCATTGGACAATTATTGATATATAATGACATATTAAGGACGAAATTTTGGATTTAACCATGTTCTCTAATAGACATTGTCCACTATCATAGCCATAGGAGTGAACTATGACATAAGATATAATAGAATTGGTAGTGATCTTAATCCATTATGATAGTCTTTTATAAAATACCTTACAAATGAAATTAGTATATAATATTATGATTATATAATAAACTTATGTATTATGCCATTTTTATTCCCCCACATCTCATGTTATTTTATTTTTTAGTGATTTATACCATCTGAAATTCCCTGATTTAAATCATTACACTACATTATGTTCTATGATATAATGGGTCGGATTTTCAAATTTTGAGGCCATATTATTATATCATTATTATTATGATATTTTTATTTAATCACTTATATCTCACTTATTTACCAATATTGATCTCCTCATATCAACATTTTTTATCAGTCCATTCCCCAAGTTATAAAGATTGGTTTTATATATAATATGTATCTAAAGTATTATAATAATGTAGAACATAGTGGGAGATGATGCATATCAATTATAAAAATGTGTTTTTTTGTATCGATATTTAAATGTACACTAAACCAATAAAATTCCAGAATGGAGTATAATGTTATCTATTTAATATTTGTCAAACATGATATAATATTTATGTATGAATAGTATGGCCCACTTTAATCAAGGGGTATCTAGCATGAGTTATGTAGTATCAACATCTTCTTATTTTATACATTTACTCAAATGTTACAAATATTATATATATTGAGTATTTAATTGTTTATCACATAATTAACCTCACATATTGGATACATTCTTCAACTCCATGTCCCTAAACATTGTTTTTAATGAATATAAATAAATAAATAATGAGATAATAATTCATTTTTCATAACTAGAACACATGATAAGTGTTTCCTCTCATCCAAGTATATTCTTTCATTAATGTTATCTAATATTTTTAATTTTTTCATATTATTATCACCATTATGTTCATGAATTATTTAATTATTGTCAAGAATACAATCCTCACATGGAGTCATGTTATCAATATCGAAATATATGTAAATTTTAGTGCATTTTTCTTTCCCCAACCTCTTCATAAAATATTCTTGGGCTCATACTATTGACATGCAATTCATTTGGTAAAACATTATTAATGATCCAACAAGAATTCATAAATCCTTAATTTTTGTTATCTTCAATGACATTCCAACTTTTTAATGTCTAATAATATATATTGAGTTATTATTGGGATCCTTATATTATTTACTTAGTTATATTATCCATTTATTAACATTGATTCCAAATTGGAAACATTTTTTTCTTAATATTGATTGATTATTTACACTTAACCCATGTATTTCTAAAATAATTAATATTTACAGACTCTATAATTTTGTATTTATGAACTTTACTTCCATATATTTCATAGGTAATATCTCTTGGTATATTAGTAATTAATTTCTTGTCTCTCTTTATCATATCTACACTAAATATCCTTTAATTCTTAAAACTTGTTTTGTGTTGGAATCTTAAATGGATATTGTGATAAAAATAACATAACTAAATCCTTATATCATCAAAATCATTATAATACAACATTGATTCATGAATCAATTCCATAAATGTAATTTTATTCCTAAAAATGTGGATTTAGTGTCTATAAATTCCATAGATGTAACAAACATCTCAAATATTTTATCATCATCTTTCCTAACGATTTCATACAAACACCTATTGATGTTGTACTTATTTAGAATTTTTCATATTATTTCAAAGTGGTAGAGATTTTATTATTCTACATATCACAAATATTTATCTAAAAATGGATCTCAAACTATTCAAATTTATCAAATGTAGTTTAGATTTATTACTGACTCGTGGAATATTAGATGTAAAAATTTTAAATTAAAAAAAATTATATAGTATTTTATATTTCATGGTCATACCCTTCATCTCACTAACATGAAATTATTAGATTCTCTCATAAATTTTATTTATGAAGTCTCTTATAACATTATTTGTATATTTTGGAAATAAAAGAAACAATAAATATGTCTCATATAGGTACACATTCCTTTAAGTAATATTCTTCATGAATATAAATTATTATCATTTTTTAACATTTCTAGGTTCGTGAATCTTGATCTTGTCGACAAATGATTATTTATTCATGATCATTTCATCCTTTTCTTTAGTAGAAATTTTCTTATCAATTAAAAATTTCTTAATTTGTTCCCTAATATTTTTAATCTCAAATATCCAAGAATCTAACTCACCTTAGATAAAAATTATTCAAGCCTTATAATATATTCTCCAAAACTACTAAAGATTGATGAATCACAACCATCCCCAGCAATTCAATTAAAATTTATTTTAATATTTGTAGAACTAGTAGTTGATTAATATTGTTTCTCAATAAGGACAATAAAATTTCTACTCTAATTTATCTAATAATTTTCTAACACGTATCCTTTTAATTTACAATTTTTTTCTTTTACATCATATTTAAATTTATTATAATTATTACATCGAAGGAAATTTGAGTTCAAGGTTATAACAACAATGATACCTTTATATTATTTTCATTTTTATCTCAATGAATATTCATTGATTCATCATGGTATAAGATAAAAAATTTGACAACATATTTATATCCTTTACAATATAATTCACAATGTTTTTTAACATCATCATTGTTAGGATTTTATTTTTTCTAGGATTTATACTATATTTCATCTTTTTTCCCTATTATGGAATGTTAGTTCCGATCTCACTTCCTATTCAAGTTTTATATTTTGAAAATAATTTATGGTGATGTATTATCTTTCTCATTTGGATATTTTTTTATTCAAATAACAAATATACATAATACTTAACTTTTTTATAATGAAAGACTCATCTAGATTCACCCTTAGTCATCATGTGTTACTAATAATATCATTCACCCTCATTAAATAGCCAAAAATAATTTCATAAGAATCCCATTTTGATGTCATAAAACAAACTCCCCCAGACATGTAGTTTTTATCCCTTAATATTGACATTACCATCATTGATATTTCTCAATTTTCTATATATCGTTTGATTTTTGGATAACCGAGGCCACAATGTAACCCTTTTTGATAGACATGTAATAACTTAATATTAATACTTTCCATTAAATCAAATATTTATCCTTTCATAAATATTAATAAAACAATCTTAAATAATTGGTGGAAACCAAAATATTATAGCATCTTTAACTTCTATCCCATGTGATTGGATTTAGGTTAGCATTTTGATAATTTTTTCTATTATAATTCTACTCATATATGGTCCAAACTAAATGAATATTTTATAAATATATATTATCCATGTATCAAAATACATATGTTTTCTTTAGTGGTATACATGGGTCATGTACCACATATAGAACACCAAGATCGATTGACCAATTACTGGGGTGGTGGTGGATGAGTGGTAACATTTTATGAATTATATTTTTTTTTATTTGATACTACCACTTCTTTAAAATTTCACATTCCTTAGAAAATTAACTTATATTCTCTGTATATAATGCTTAAATAATAAGAGATATAGAAACACATAATATTTAAATGAGTTTTTTCTAAGACCTACTATATTCTATATTAATTATATTCTCCGCCACTGATTATCCATTACATATACAAGTTATTACAGTAGTAGCTAGTTAGACCCCACTAACTATAATCACAACTAATTTGGAATACAACCATAGTATAATATCTCATTTAGAGGATGGTAATACAACCCAATAAAATACATCTTTCTATATTTTTGGTCAAATTATAGTAATTCCCATTCAAACTCTTTGTTACTTCAACACCAGTTGAGTTATATATTCTACTATTATTTAATTGGATCAATTGAAATTCCCATATACACATATTTAGTTATTTCAAAAACAATAAATCATTTCCCTCAGTCTTGATTAGAAAAATATAATCTCTTACTAATAACATGGTATTTCTCATTAATCTAACTATTTGGGATTATTCCCTCTTTGTATTAATGAATTTCACAGCATCAGATTAATCTCATTATTCAAACATTCTTTCATTGATATTTAATCATAGTTCATCCAAATGATCATCATGAAATACTATTGAATTTAAATATTTATAATCATCTTGTAAACCGTAGAATTATTATATTTTATTCTATGTTATTGTTTGAAGAATTTTTCACTTTTTCGGGAAACATCATTTTAATGATTCGGTATTGTGTTATTAAAATAGAATTTCTATCTAAAAAATAATTTTACTCCATTAAATCATTTACACATTGTCAAATTGTGATTTATTAAAAATATACAAACTAATTGGGGAAACATGTATGAACTATGATGTAGTGATATACTTGTTTTTCATACAACTTATATATTCTAGTTCCCCTTAATGGTTTTAGGGTTTAAATATTCCTAAACATGACTAGACACATACTGGGTATTCATTATCATTACATTAATAATTTATTATATTATAAAAAAATGGATTCCCATAGAAATTTAGGTTTTTTGTTAATTTCTCCTCATAAAATTTTAATCATACATGTTCATCATCAATTAATAATATGTACACTATTACCTTATATTAAACACACATGTGAGGATTATGAAATATACTCATGTGCATATTAATACTCAACAATATTTTGAGTGTGCTTTTATTTTTATTTATAATATATTGATTCCATTATGGATACATATTTTCTATTTAATAATACAATCTCAGTGGGGATATTATGTTTTTTTTTGGAAATCCTCATCTCACATGTAGTTTCACTCTTTTTTAATATAAAATTGTGATTTCCCAATATATATCATTTGAAAATTATAATATATCATCCATGTTATAGTATTTATAGTTGAGGATACACGATATCAGGTCTAATTTTCTGGTCAAGTGGAACATAAATCATAAATCACAAATGATTATTCAATTTCAACCATGATATTAAAAATAACAATTTTATGAATAGAAAATCATTTTAAAATTCAAAAATTGTGATAAATATAAAATAACATGACACTAAATATTAAGGCATCATGGCCTTTCTTGATAATCTTAATAACTCATGGTGAAACACTCATATGTTGGTAAAAATGATCACATTATTCAACTAATAATGTTATTTACAAACAGATTCTACCTCTAGATGTATTAATAAGTAATTTTAATATCAAGAACTTAAATTAAAAACTAGATTTAATTATATTTAATAAGTTATACATGATGTATATTTCATTCATATAGATTACACGATTTGATCATGAAACATTTTTTAGTTTTATGTCAAGAATTTTGAATGATTGTGGATATTTATGGAAATTTAAAGTCTCAAGCTCTTAAAATATTAAAATATATAATTGATTATTTGGAATGTTTTCATTTAGTGGTTTTTATATTAAATGTTTTAAAATAAATAAATAGTTATCCAGAAATATATTTCCCACATCAAAAATAACAATGTATGGCATAAATGTTTTATGAAATATTGTTCCCTTGTAGACTCAGTTGTGAGAAGATGTATCTACATAAGGATTTTTTTGTCCCATATGATATAACATACTCTATAATACCTACTCATGAGGTACCCACATGATGATTGTATTATACCATCCAACCTATAGTCCATTTTTAACTATTTTTTAGCATTTTAGTGTTTTCTCCCACAAGGTCATGCTTTCTCAAAAAATAGTTTGATCGGGCTCTCTTTGGGGTTCTATTGATGGGTATTTTTTAAAAATTAATTTCCAACTAAAATATTCATTATATAAATATATAAATTCAATGATCCTAAATTTTTATAAGATATATATGTTTCCATAATTAATCATGAAAAATAACACGGATCATCTTATTCATAATTAATTCACAAAAATGCGCCTTAAAATAGCTGAAGCATCTTGTAAAAAATGTGGTAGTTTTCTTTCACCATTAGAATATGGGTTTTGGAATTTTTAATTTTTTAAAAATTATCATAGTTAAAACATGGATTTCATTAAAATATGAAATCTAGTTTCATTTTGTTCAGGAATGAAAAAAAAATCATTTTAGACAATATAACTCATACTTATCTAGAAACATTGATCATGAAATTACCAAAATCAGTATATATACATAAAAAATCAATAAAATTCCTGTAAAAATATTCATCTCTTAATTTATGACTTATTTATAATTTTAAATTATGGTACACATAAAATAAAAAAATATTAATTTATATGTTCATTTGGGGGATTAACAATAATGATAAGTTATTATGTCTAGGTATAAACATAATTTTGGAGAAATATATTCTACTTTCATTGTTCTACTACTTTAATAATTTTGATTGAAAACATTTTTTTATATTATAAAATTAATGCAAATCAGAGGAAACACGAAAAAAATTGTTATAAAAGGAAATTATGGTGATTATAACTGTGTAAAACCAAACAAAATTGTGTTAGACTGAGAAATAATATTGTTTTAACTAATCCGTTATCTCAAATAATTATTTACAACATTAACAAAGTTTAATTTATAATAAATAAAATATATAGTTTTTTGGGAAATTTAATGTTATAAAAACAATGGTGGAATGAAATTTGAATTTATTATATCAAACTAATATGGGAAAATCACACAAAAATGTTTCTAATTGGAACTAAATATGTTTTTCATTCATTAAAAGTAGAAATATTGATACTATATGATAAGAAAAAAATTATGATTCTTATTATGACAATAGAGATAAATATAGATCATCTTTTGGAACCACTAATTCTTCCTTGTCATTAATATGGGGAAAATGGGATTTATCCGTGGAAATTCATAATCATAGGCTACCCTAGATAAAAAGAATTATGAATATCCAATAAAATGTGAATAAGGAAGAACAAATACATTGACTATCCCTAAAGTGGATTGTGATAATTATAGGACACTTATGATTAAGGTTATTGTTTTTCATCTTAATATATTCTAATTACAGAAACTCTATTTTATGTAATATTTATTTCAAAATTCACAACCTAAATAAATTAATATTAATATGTTAAATAAAACCTTTTTATAAATAGTGTACCCAAATATGATATTTATAGTAATGTTTGAAAAAAAAATATAATTTTAGTTAAAAAAATTGATATTGGGAATGTATTGGATCTCTCTAAATGGAGGATAAATAATTTTTCATAACATGAAATTTGAATTTCATATTAATTTATCATCATCAATTATTTAAAGTAATAAAATTTAATCCTTATCGAAATTAATTCCATTATATTATTATTAATTATGGTTAATTATATGAGCATCCAAAGAAATATATAAAATAACCCATGATAAACTTACATAGAAATTAGATCATTTTTTGAATTTTCCATACATTACACAAACAAATTCCCAAAGACCATATAAGTATATTTTTATTGAAAACTATGAACATAAACATCTAGTCTACTAGATGATCTTCAACATTTCCCTAATATTTCTTTTATCTTTCTATTCATACTTATAACCTTTTTTTATAACTTAGGGGAAAGAAAAAAACTGGAAAGGGTGAGCTCAGATGACCATTAAGAGTAAATAGAGGATATATCAGTCATTACATAATCTTAAGGCATAGATAAATAATTTTTTTTGAAAAACATATCATTTATATCAAATTTATGTATATCATACTCTGTAATAAAATAATGAATTTTGTAAATAATCAAATAATATATTCAATGAGAGAATAATATAAGACATCAAATTATGGAATTAACATATGAGTTGGAAATAATTTTATTATTATTCATGGCTCACTAACAAGACCATTTTACCGGTCAGAGCCCCTTAATATGTTTAGTTCAAACCTCATTACAACCTTTTATTGTAGAACTAATTTTCCTCCCCATCTAGACATATATTCCTAAATCTGGTTCACATCCTATTCATGTATAGTCTATTTCATGAGATATAAATCTTTAAACAATGCATTTAATGGATATATAGGTCTCATAAATAAAATAATTATAACTATACATATGTATGAAATAGGAACATAAATAATTTTTCGTATCATAGAACCGAAAAAAACATGGTTACGTAAACATTTCATCAAAACACATATCATGGAAAATAAAAAAATCAAAAGGCTCAATCCATTATATTCATAAACTTTTTAGAGAAATAATACGAGTGGTATCATTGAGTCATATCCCTAATAAATCATATGTTACATCAAATATCTTTATCTTAGATAAATAATAATTTTGATAGATCATATCAAATCATTATTGAGTAAAATATCATTTCAATTTTGAACACCCTTTTTAAATGCTTCAAAATATTAAAATAAAACATTTTCGTTGAATAAAACCCTGTAACATTATAAAGGAATAATAAAGTTTTTAATATTTAATGAAATTGTGAAAATCAATTCATGTTTTATAAGTTAAACAATTATTTCAGTTTTTTTCCTATAAATTCACCCAAGTTATTCATTTAGGAAAAAAATTATTCCTTTTAGACCATTTAGTGTATATTCATAAATCTAAAGAAATGACATTAAATAATTGTATATGAGTAGTAAAAATTATATCTAGTTTTTTTAATATGAAATTTAAGGATAAATATTCCCCAAATGATACATATGTATAAAATATCTCTAATAATATTAAGACTGGTAAATTAACCCTTACAAATGGTCTACTTCACTTCTTATATATTTTAAACTACAATTTTTCATAAAACCTTCTTTATATAGACTCTTGGGTACACTAGGTTTGGTATTTTGAGAAGGGAAAAACCTCTATAATATGTCTATAGAATTTTAGAAGTGTACTCGGTAGGGGATGGTCTAGTGTGAAAGGTCAATGCGATCTGAATAAGTGATGAAGGATGTTCCCATTCATAAACGAGGGAGGGGTACATTTGGAATATCAGAAATGTTAATTTATAAAAAGTTCAATATAAATATTAATATATCCAAAATTCCATGGATTTGAATATAGGATGATATATATTTGTAATATCATTAATATATATATATTAGAATATTTTTTTCTATAATTTAAAACAAATCATTTTAAGTGACCCTTTGATATGCTATTTTAGGTTTAAAAATAATATAAAATTATTCAATAATAAAAGGATATTATTTTTAATTTTGTATCTTTGATTTAGCATTAAATTAAAAATTTATAACAATTTCGACAATGAAAAATATTTTTTATTTTTAATTTGATTTGTGATTTTTTTAAATTTAATTTTTTTTATAAATTTGATAAAATATAATTATTGTCAATTTTGTGACTATTTGTTACATAAAATTTTAAATATAAAAATATATAATGTTTACTTATTAATAAATATTGTAATATATCTTTATGAGGTCATAGTCTCTTAGAAAATTCTTGTATTAAATTAATTATCTCAAATTATATTTATTTTAATATTTTTAATATCAATTTTCTATAATTTAATGTAATAAAATATTTACCACATCAGTGATGTGTAATTATTTAATACACTTATTTATTTATTGAAAATTAAAAATAAAATACATTAATTAAGATAAATATTAAATATTTCATTATAATATGAATAGTATTATATATATATATATTGGGTAACCCAATATTAAAAAAGATATAGTGTTAAAAACATGAATGTGACATATTTAGATTCTTATTAAATATAATAATATAAATATAAAAATCACCTCAACATTTCTAAAAAATTGTCTCATGAAAATATATTTGTTAATTTGAAATTTTATATTTATATTCATTCATAACATACCATTGTTCTCATTTTGGCACATGAGGGATATTTAAGTTAAAAAAAACTGTCATTTTGTTACATTATTTGATTTAAATATTATGTAAGTCATTTTCTTGAAAAAAGTTTACATTAAACCACCTAGTTTTTATAAAATGGATCTAAAGATAAAATTAACATAACCCAATAATTTTTTTTCTATATATTAGGGTTATTTTATAGTCCTTAAAATTTTATTGTTAACATAGACTATCAATTTTACCCATTACTATGGTAACAAAATCCTCCACTGTTACTTTTCAAATTTCCCCTCAATAAAAGGGACATGTTAAATAAATTTGGAAATTATAATGAAAATTTTTTCATTCATTTATGAATATTTAGAACAAATAAGTTTCATATTTTTATTTAAAATAAAACCAATCCCTTACCACGAAAATTATAGTTTTTTGGAAAAATTCCCATTTAAAAAATAAATTTTCATAATAAATTATTTTATAAAATAATTTTCAAAAACAATAATTGAAATATTTTAAATTAAAATGTACTAATTAAAATTAATATAATATTCAAAACATAATTTTACCATGTAAATACTTTAAAAGAAAATATAGTTATTATTAAAAATAATTATTTTCAGTATTAATCAAAATATTAATATATCTTGAAAAAACATAATAATTCACCCAAAGATAATTTTGAAAATCATATTTCCAAAAAAATTATTATTTTTTACATAATAAATATAAAATTAATAAAATTTTACTTTTAAAAATGGCGTCCCCTAAATGATGGAAAAATGCCTCTTAGAAAAAAACATTCTTTTGTGGTTAAAAAATGGGAAAATTATTATTTTATCCCTATAAAACATATTCAATGAATTTTTAAAAAACATTTATAGATATATAATATTATAAATTTCAACAGCATATTTCCATAATATTTATTAATTTTTATATATTTGGATAAAATTTTATAATAAGAATAAATATTGTTTTCTGAAAAATACATCCATTAATTAAATTTAGTTTTATCATCATTTATAATTAATTAGAATCACAATAATTCATAAAATAACTCAGTTAGTATTTACTAATTACTACCATTGTATTTTTAGGTGATAACTATCATATTATATTTTTTTGATAAAACTCATTCTTCCGCGTAACACAAGATATCGAAAGAACTCGGCATTGTGTGTAACATAAGAGAATAATTGTGTTATGTGTACCAAAAGATAATATATATTATTATTATATTCAGCTATAAAAATTTCATTCCTTATAAATAAATTAAAAAATGGGATAGATTTATGAAAAGAAAACAATGAATCTAAATTAATTTTTAAAAAATAATTCTTAAAAACTTAGGGGTTTATATTTTATCCCTATTAGAATGAATTTAGCCCCAAAAATGCATTACTCTTAAAAAATTAGAATTAATCTACCTCATAATATCCTAATGATCATACATATCTACTTAAAAATGGGTTTTTTCTGCCCAAAAAATTAAGAATGTCTGCAGTCTTGTTTCGTACACCATTATCACTATAATAAATAATTTCAACATATTTATCTTATTAAGAATCATATTTATCCAAATAAAAGACCAATAATTATTGTTAATGTAAATTAGTAGGTATGTACTTAATTAGATCAGATACATGGAAAAAAATATTTATCATTAGAGATGTTTTTTGTATTCCGCACTCTACAGTCAAATGTTCTGATATGGTAAATTTTTTTAAAAAACATTTTGACTATAAATTTGTAAATTGATCTTAGATAATAACTAGTGGATGTGTTAGAATTTAATTATTGGAGATATACGTAGAAAAAATTAATAAAATCATTTAAAAATGAAATATTGGAAACATATTCGTCGTCCAAAGTAACTCATAAAATGTTTTGCAAATAGAAGAACCTATTTGAAAAGTGGAAGCACATACACAAATGAAAAAACAAACTATCATGTTATGATGGAGATAAATAGTAAGCATAGTCATTATGATTTAAAAATCACATAAATTTCAATATGTTCTGATCTAATGGACCATGTGATTCATAAAAAATGAAGGTACTAAGAGGGATTTTTTTTAACAAGACATGTATCCTAATGTTGATGAATTTTTAAAAGAAGACATACCCACTCAATTACATTTAATTTTGTAAGAATAATATCATCCATATGTTGTGGCTCGATTAGTTTATTCTTCGTATATTAAAACATTATATGGTTTTAAATTTTTATACCTGAAGAACTATTATATCATAATATCTATAATGGAGTTATAATCATTAATTTCATCACCAGTTATCATTAAAATGAAATAGTTAGTATAGGTTATATAACACACAAAAATATTTATATGGTTATGTAAAACATTAATCTATCAAACGACATCCAATGATCAATTTTTTTTAAAACATTTAACCTTATAAACAATCCAAATAGTTATTCCCAAAACTGGCATAAAAGGATACTAAATTTCAAAAATAAAATTAGCATAAATCCCCTAAAAACATGTTGTAACACTTAATTGTCACACACCAACCATATGCAAATAATTTTTATGTATTCATTTTAAATATGGTAATAACCTGAATTTCCATAAAACATATGTGAAATGATCCATTCATTCAATAATTTACTCTTTCCTCTTACCATAAATCGGAAATTTCTATAAATTCAGACCATAACATTTTCAACCAACTTTTCAACAAATTAATTTTCATCAATACTATCCTATTTATTTTATCACAACAAAACATCTCATTATAACATTATTATCTTAATATCATGCACATACTAAGGGTTATCATTACCTTAATTTTTTGTTCTTTAAAAATAACACATTATGAACACAAACTCTATTCATGGTTACTAGTACCATTATACATATGATTTTGAATCCATAAAGAAACGATATTGTGGAAAAATCTTTATATGTTTAATTATTCCGTAATACCTTAAATGTAAATTTAGAATATTTTTATTTCATTCCAATATATAAACAAGTATTCATTCCACCACTTCATTATCATTCTATATATTGACATTTGTGATCACAATATATTGTCATTTTTCATTATACTTAAAATGTATCTTACCATGATCATCAATAATAACCCTCAAATTTGGGAATTGGGTCGCATAATTCCTATTTCCCTTGCTCAAGATGCATTTAATAGTGGGTTTTTATTTATTTTTTCATCCTATTATATATTAGCATCATTAGACATATTTTACACATTAATTTGTCTATTAATTTCTTGATGACCTTCTTTCCCACATTAAAAAAATTTTCTCTTCCTCTTAAGATATTTTCTACTATGTTTCTTTCCACAAATTGAATATTAAAAAATATCGTCTTGTTTTCAGAATGGCTTTAATATTTTCCTTAACTTCATCATCTTTTTCATATCAAAATGATGATATCGATACATACCCCTGACCAATATTTCCAACATGATAGATCATCAATTTTCTACATCGATACTATTATCCCAATTGGATATCACCCTTCATTTTTTTGGTTTTAAAAAACTATAGAATTGATCAACCTTATACTCATGTTGGATGATAATTCTAAAAGTGTACTGAATAAGTGTTCTAAGATTGTCCTCATTGGTAATAATAAAATAAAAATATAATTTATTAACATCAAATAACTCATTCTCCATCTTCATATGAAGTATAAAATAAATGTTATTTTTGGAAAAGAATTTATTGGACTTGTCTCAGTACGTAGAGTCAGTTACATATCACTAACTCTTATTATTGATATGATTCCATCATTAATATGAGTAAATTTCCAAATGATGGCCTTCCAAAATGAATTTCCCTTATAATGATAATTGGGGAACAAAAAATATATTTTCAGTTGTACTAATCCATTATTCATCACATTATGGATCAGAAGACCCACTAAATGATGGTGGATTCTTCCTCATTATGGAGTTAACAGAATTTTGTTCCTTTATTTTCATATTTGGAATCAAATCACTTTGTGAATGTTATTTGAGAGTACCAATACTATTTTTCTCTCTATATCCCATAAAATTTGGTTGATGAAGAGGAAAACATTTTTTTTTCTCATCACATTCAACATTAAAGTGTTTCCTTTAGGTTCCATCCAATGAATTAAAAACAAAAATTTATTTGGAGTAATAATAATTATATTTATAAAAACACTTAACTATGGGAAATTAACTCCAAAATAAAATCTCATAGGTTTAAAAAAATCTCATACATAATTGATTCAAAAAATTCAAGATTGTAAACTATAATTAGAATTATCCTTTGGGATATTACTATGTGTTTTCTCATCATAGTTTCAGAAGTATTACCAATGATTTTCTCTGATACCAAAAATAAAAACCCAATATTAATAATAATTGACATTACATCCTTTTTAAAAAAATTAATACCCTATACAAACACATTCCAAAATATTGTATTATATTAGTACATTTGGAAACATTGATCACAAACATCTAGTATAGTGAAATATCTTCAAATTTTCAAACAATGACATTAAATTTAAGTATTCTTACCTACAAAATTTCATTATAACTATTGGAAAAGAAACATATGAAATGGATGAGAATATATTATCAGTAAGGGTCAACAGTGGACTAATCAATAATTACATAATATTATTGGAAAAGTACATAATATAAAAATTATATCATATCTCATTTATCTAATATCATTATATCGTATCCCATAATTAACAGTATATGTTTATAAATAATCAAATAACATATTTTAAAAGATCATAACATAATACATGAAATTAATGTAGAGACATACGTATAGAAAAGTATTTTCTCATTATTCAAGGATCAATACCAATACCATCATTGCAGAAAAAAGTCCCTTACTGAATCAAGTTCACTTGTCATTCCACTCTGGCATTAATGAACTAAGATTACTCTCATTCTATCCTGTTATTACTAAACTTGGTTCTCTTCTCGTTCATTCATATCCATCTCATGAGATATAAATCATTACCCAATCCATTAAAAAAACATATATGTCATACCTGTCAGATAATGAAAACTGAGTAATTGTGTTCCACAAGAACATAAATAATTCAATATTTTATGACACATTAAAAATGTGGGTTTCAGAAACATTTCATCATAACATTACTCATAGAGAAGAAAGAAAATTTTTAAGGACACATACATCATAAACCTAAACCATATAGTGAAAGAATAACAATGGTCACATTAGATGATATTCCTAGAAAAATATAAGTAACATAAATTAAAATTTTCTCATATGGAAATTATTTTTAAAAATCAAATAAAATAATCCTCGAGGAAACTATCCATTCAATTTTGGAAACATATTTTTTATAATGTTGAATAATTTATAAAGAAAACATTTTCTTTGAAAATAACCTTTTAATATTGTAAGGAAAGCATCAAGGTATTATGGTTTCATTAAAAGGGAACAATACATTCAGTATATATATGTAAAAAACATTCAATTTATACTATTTTTATAAAAAATACACAAACAACCTCATTTAAAAATTAAAAAAATATTCTTTAACCACTGAGTAAAAATTCACAAATGTATAAAAATGGACATAAACTTTTATTGAATAATAATAAAATTATTTTGGAAATAATTTTCATGATACATGGATAATAAAGATATATATTTTCCATCAGATAATAATGTATAAAAAATACAAAATTATAATGTTATTGTGAAATTATCCCTTACCTTATTTCTTATTTCCTTCATATATATATATATATATGCAATTCCTCTTATTCAATGATATGTCTATAGATATCCTATTAAAGACAATAAATATGGTATTTTAAGAAAACCATCACATATATAATATGATTAATGAAGTTGATAAGGGAAGTTAAAAGTGTATTATCATGCATGAAGGACCAACGTGATGTTACTAAGTGATGGAGGAGGTTGACTTTTATAATTTAGTTGAAGAGAACCTTTGGAGTTTCCAAAAATAATAATTTATAATAAATACAATCTATACCCAAATTCCTTTAAAAGGCCTTGGATTCCATTCTAATATGAGATAATGTTATCGTTTAATCGAGAAGTATATTTTATACTTTTTTATATATTATTCTAAACCTTCACATTTTGATTTACAAGTGGATAACTTGTTTTAATTTTAGATACCATAAAAACCTTTTCAATTTTAAAAGGCAATAATTTTTAACTCATTTGATGTAAATTGGAAAATAAATTAACAATTTGAAACCTTTTAGACAATATTATAATTATTTTCTATTTAAATTATGTATTATGATTTCTTAGTACTTAATAAATTATTATTTTGATAAAATATCATCAGTTTAAATTTGAAAACTATTCATTACATAAAACATTAAACATATCATGGTAATGATTTTTCACAAACCTAAATATTTTATTCTATCTAAAATTGGTCAATTTAATCTATAAATCTTTTCTATGAAATTAATTACAAAAAATTATATATAATTATAAAAATCATATAACAACATTTACATGATATTTCGATTTAGAAAATAATTTCAACAATGATGTTGTGTAATTACTTAATATACGTATTTATTTTGTAAAACATGAAATAAAATACCATGATGAATATAAGTAAATAAATTTTCATTTGAATACATATATTATAATTTATCTTTTGGGTAACCCTATATTAAAAATGATATATTTTTTAAATTATGAATGTGATGTCATCAAATTTTTATTAAATAAAATATTATAAATATTAAAATCACTTCAATGTGGTCCAAAAAGTAAAAAATAATTTTATTTCAAAAAAGTTGTTTATTATTTAGAATTTTACATATACATTCATACAAAAAAAATACATTTTTCCCCATGTGGACACATTTTTTATATTTAAGACAATAAATGTAATATTTGGTAACAATATTTAATTTAATATTATACACTTAATTATCTATGAAATGTGTCCAATAAAAAACATTTTTTAGATCCTTATGAATTAATAGTCAAATTATCCCCATACAATAAACATTTTTCATAAACTAGGTTAATTTATGTTGGAATATCAATTTAAAAAATCAATAATTTTATCATTCATCAAAATATGAAACTATTAAAAAAATAAAATAATAAATATTAGTTAATTTTGAAAATCCTATTTAAATTTCGAAGTATTTGTTTTCAAATAAAATTTAAAAAATTTTCAAATTATAGTTTTAAAAGAAGTCTTCCGTTAAAAGGTGGAAAAATAGCCTTTTAGAAAAATACCACTTTGGATGTTTAAAAGGGGGGTTGTACTTATTTAACACATATTAAACATATTGGATGAATTCAAATACATATAATTTGACTTCAATAATATATATTTCATTCTAATCATTCAATAATATATATTTATATAATTTATTAAGAGAATGTTCTTTTACAAAAATAATAATATTTTTTCATATAAACACATCTTTTATTTTCAATTGGTTTCTATCTTCATTTATAATTAATTTTTATGCTAAAAATTATTATTATCATTTAGTTAATACTTATTATTTATAAAATTTAAAAAATATAGGTTATAACCATAATACTATATTTTATTCAGTAAAACACAATCTTCAGTGTCACTTAATCTTGAAAAGAAACTCAGTATTATGTGTAACACAAAAGAAACATTTTGTTTTATGTACCACAATCTATTATAATTGATCTGTGTGGTGAAATATTATCATATTTTTTCTTATAAATAATAATTACTCATTGTGTTGTGAATCATAATCCTGAAAATAATTTAAATTTATTTGGATAAAACATTTCAAAAAAATTGGGGTGTTACAATATAAAATATAGATATGTTAATATCTTATCGAAAAATTAAATCATGATGGAATTTTTATATAAATAATACCAAATTTGAAGAGGATGATTAAAATTGAGGGGGAAAATTTTAATTAATGGGGTAGAATTTAATTCCCCCAGATTTCAAATTGTAATACATTATTAAATAATGAAATGATGTATTCATAATGATAGATGAAGTATCAGACTAAAATTAGTCAAGAAATAATAAAATAAATTATGAATAAATGTGGGAATTTCATAATATTTAGATACAAGTATAATATTATTTTTATTGAATTATAACATTTAATGAATAAAAAAAGAAATTAATATTAATTAATTGAAATTATTCAATGACCAAAATAGACATTTTACACAAAATTGTTTTTTATATTTTATGTTAATTTTTAAATGGATTAAATATATAAACTAATAATGTAAAATTCATTGATTATAATATTCAATAAAATAATATTATGATTACATGATATAAAAAACATTAAAATTTTCATAAAAAATTCTTTTATTAATTTTTTTGTTAAATAAAAAAATACTTGTTTTTTTATTTTAAAATTAGGGAAATCTACTTTATTTTTTAGACCATGTTTTGAAAATTATCTAAAAGTTAATTTTTATGATTTTTCCTAAAAAAAGATAGTTTCGGATGAATAGAAAAAAATATTGTTCATACAAATACTTTCACTTTTATGAAATTGTTGTAATATTACAATTACGTGAATGTTAATGATATTAATTTCCAAGAGAAAATATTTTTAGAGAGTTAAAATAAGGAATTTAAATAAAAAAATGTCAAACATATAAATCTAGTTGTAAAATATTGGAAATCTGTGTAATGTCTTCTTATAATAATCTATTGTTTTTATCATTTTAATTTCCGATGTAATTAATTGGATATTATCTATTTTATATATTTTTAAAGTAAAATAAGTATCCATTATTTTCACAAAATCCAATAACTATTATGAGAATAAATTATATACAATGTAATATCATGAAATTAATTTTATATTTAAAATGATATTTTTAAATGGGTTATTATACTTATAAAAAAGTTTATTTTTACCACCACTAGAAATAACTCTTATAATATAGTTTCCATGTATTGAATAATCGTAATAATTATTAAGTACTAGAGTAAAGTTAACATTTTTCCCTATAAATAAGTTAACTGGTTTTGATTTATTGACAACTGTAATGGGTAAAAATTATTTAAGTATGGCTGGGGTGTTATACTAAATGATAAGGCCTCAACTAAAACAAAAATTACTCTAAATAGAAATAGATGAGTGTATTTAGAGCTTATATTATTCTAACATTGATGGGTTTCAAACTAGTTTTCACATTTCCATGAAACATTAATCATATTATTATAAACATTATCTTATTTACCAGGGTTCCCCTCCAACTACTTATTGAATAAAATATCTTCACTCCAATTATCCACACAACATGATAAACATATCTCAAAGAAGCTATATCCAAATAACAAACAAATTCCATTAAACAATGAAATGGCTCATATATTCTCTATATTGTAAACCATTCCATTTTTTGTTATAATTCCTTTATATGACTCTAGTTTTGATGTATATGGATGTCAAGGATTCTTGGGGGCCTCTAGGTATTGTTTGGAACTTGGATCCATGTTGAAAAAATTGATACTATGCCACACATTTTGTAGACATTATTTCTATTGAGCAGCATGGTTTCCCTATCAACGATGTTTGTGGAAGTGGGAATTAGGGCTCTATATAGTTTCCCCCAAAACCATTTTTTGGATCATGTACAGCTATGAAACATTTCTCATAAAAGTTATAGAGCTATTTTAAAGGGGACACACACAGTTAACCTAACCATGCACATATCCCATGTGCTTTTTCCCATTAAACAGAACATTAACCATTGTTATATTATGGTTTGTCCAACATTGCAGCAAAAATATTGGCCCTTTCAAGTGTGGATGTATTTATGATTTACCAAAATATTGTTTTAAATTTGAAAACCCCTTACACCCGTCATTTTCCTCCACCAAAATCCATATGATTTTCCTCATCCTAATTCCATATGGTTTTTTCTATCTACCTCAATAAGTCTCCAAATATCATATCATCAAATGAAAAAAAAATATAGATGTAATATCTATACTCCCCTATATTATATTTATCCTTTCCTCCATAATTTGATTAATTATTTATGTGGGACCTATTTTTCCCAATATTTATGGTGTTTAATTATTTCATCAATTCAATCTGTTCTATCTTGATTCAAGAATTCATAATAGATATGTGGAGAGTTACTGTATCAAGGTAGGTTTTCATGGGTTTTCCCACTAATTTTTTTTCTTTTTAAATGATGTTCCATGATTCAGTGCACTAGGCCATCCTGGTTGTGCCCATATAATGCTAAAGAAATTATTTTATGTGGTTATTCATGATAATTTTAACACTATAATTTGTATAATAACATATTAAGTTGTTCACATTGACATGGGATCCATCCCTTGTGTGTTCCCACCAAGAAATCCCTTTTTTACCAAACCATTTTAGGTTAACCAATTCTTGTGTTTCTTATAAGTCAAATATCTTGAATTTATAAATATAATTGGAATAAACTGTAAGTTGTGAGTTAGGAACCCCTTTGGAAATTACATTTATTTCATACTTATTGATATGTCCCCAATCATTATTCATTATGTAATTTCATATTTTGGTTTCCATGAGTACATTAGTCTTAGCCACTTTTCTCAGTATCTTTAAATATTCTATTCAATGATCCTTATACATTGAGCATTGTTATCAATTCCTTGGTCATATGTATTATTATATAATGGATTAACATGAATTATATGAATTATGGGGATTATTTTTCATGTGGTGTGGAAATTATTTGTATTACATGTGATTCCAAAAATCCATGATATGATATGAAACTTTTTTTCTACGTCATATAAGCTTATTGGTCGTGAGAGAACATATGTCCCAACATAAGGACATTTTGTATTGACTCACTATGCTTGGAATGGTTCCATGTGAAATACTGGTAGAGATCAACTATCTTTCCAAGGACGGTCTCTTCGGGTAGTTTTACTTATGATCACTGGTCACACAAGTTACCTTTGGGAGAAACCAGGGATGGACTCATTAGAAAGATGTTTTTGCCATTCCTCAGGTTATACAGGGTACCATGTGTACGAAACGTAGTACAAAATCCTATTTCACCATCACATCATGGATTAAAGAGTTCTTATAAGAGGTTACCTTGGATATAATTTTTATTATTTGTCATATTATAGGCTCCATTATTGACCCTTGGGATTCCATAGTGAAATTTACTGGACTATCTCAGGATTCCACTCATGTATTTGCTGGATTTATTATTTTATTCATATGTTATTCCTATAATTAAATTATTAAGATGTCCTGTTAAGGTTCTTGGGATACGACTAACAAGCCAAATCAAAATCTTTTGTTCATTCCACACTTGATAGGTAATTTGTAGTTTAATTTATAAAAATTATTACTTGTATGTTTACCTTAGTATAGGAAACTGGCTTTGGCCAAATAATTTTTTCTCTAGTTAGTTACCTTTTAGGAACCATGACTGATGATTTATTTGTTTACTTTAATTTTATATTATATATATAACACTATTCATTTATTAATATCATAAAATGTATTGTTCTAGACACCTTTGTTGCTGGAATACAGATATTGTATCCCACACCCTTCCTAGGTCGTCTTTGGTACCTCAAGAGATTTCATGATTTTATGATTTGATAAAGGGAAGAATACCACTTCTGATTTTTTATTTTTCTTCATGGTTTGACTATAAGGAAGAGGATGAAGCATATTCATAAGATTACATGTGTATAATTTTTTTACATATTTGGAATTTTTATATCATGTAGTATATGAGAGTGTCCAATGACACTCATGCATCGTTGTTTTGTATAACATCTTGATCATAATCATGGTTGATATAATCATAGACCTTCTTCCCCAAAATATTTATTTATCTTTTTTTTTATTTATCATAATTTTTCTTCTCCTCCTTATTTTTGATTTTCCTACTTATTATCTCTTGTTTGATTCTATGATTAATCTGATATATGAGGTAATTGTGTCCCTAATAAAACACCCTATGACAATGATACTAGATGGTATCCTGTAAAATTCAGGAGGTGTATAGATGACTTTCTTCTATTGTCTTGTGGTACTGGTCAGTGGAATGTTGGGCAGGACACTATAATTTTGTATTAAAATTCTCTTTTATTTATTATTTTTTGGACATAGATAGTGTAATAGGATATTAAATTTTGGTAACAACCATACACCAAACAGTATCTTAACCACATTAAGGGGAAACTCAAATTTCCTATGATTTGTAATTTTTTTTTATATATTATTATATTATAGTATCAGGGCTTTCAACATTGGGTGATCCACTCATGTTTAATTTTTTTACAATTGATTTTATTATGATTTAATATTTTTCGCTGAATAGATGATATTAGGGTGTATCAAAGGAAGCATCAACGAAGAACTATCTAAATAAAATTCAATGTATTATCCCATTTCATATATACATTATGTGATCATTTCATGTGATGAATATTATCTCAATAGTTCCATGATTATATGTATATTGAATGGTGTTGAAACTGTTTATAAAATGAAAAAAATATAACTGAGTCTTAAATTTCCTTCCTTATAATAACATTGTTTTCTAATATAGGTTATTGTAGACACCTTATATAGTTCATAATAACAGATCAATCTATAGATGATTCGTCGAATGAGATGCAACATGTTATTGTTTTTATTATGTGGAAACCATATATAAATTGATATGTTTTATGGGATCTTATAATGTTAAAATGACGATCCATCTAATTCAATATACTAAATGAATATAAATTATTAGTAATCTAAAATTATTATAAACATTAAAATTAAATATAAAACTTTTATGTGTAATGTGAGATGTTAGATGTGGACCATCCTAGGAGTGGGTAGTTGGTTGTGTCCTCATTAGACAATCTATGGTTCATTATCACCTAGTCCTAGATTTAGGTGATGGATGAGGTTAATGACATTTTATGCAGAGGAATTGTATATGACATTTCATTATTACTCTCCAAATTTTCCCTAGTATATGTAATGTATCTTGTAGAGGAGTGCACTAGTAAATTGTAGAGATATTCCACTACAATATATTTTTGTTTTATGCAAATATATTTTCTATGAGAACCCTCCAATGGTGGTGGGACCTGTTCAACCCATAGTTCATCCAATAGAGCCACCTGAGGCACCTCATATTGATCATCAAATTGATGTCAATGATCATTTTTAGAAATTTCTTCTTTGGTTTATGCACTCTGTTCAGTGTCCTCTATGGCCTTACATGACTATTATATATAGGACTACATACATTCAGTAGAATCATCCTTCCACAAACGCAGGGGATTGAGGGCCTCAAGATGTAGATTCATGGTTAGATTCCATGGTATCAATGATTCACTATCATGATATACCCACTAAGTGGAATTTCAATCTTGATATATACATGCAATGTGATTCCTCTAAGTGTTGGTGGAACATCATATATCAGGATGAGATTCATAAGGGTATGGTTTAGGTATACATCGATACATCCTTTCATTACTAGTTCGTCCCCCAAACATGAATAATTGAACCTGATGGGAAACTTATGCATCTTCACCAAAAAATGATAACCATTATTTTGAATTCTTTCTACTTTATCATTCTCTATAATCGCCATCCATCTCTAAAAAATTGATAATTGGTGGTTGGGAGGTGCTCTGGGGATATTATTGTTTGTGATGTTCACACACAGGTGAACATCATTTAGTTGAATAACATTATATATATATTGAGAAGGGCCTTATTTCAAAATGGAATCACAAAGAAGCTGACAATGTGAGCCAGAGGTGATCGGTTTTGAGGGAGGGTGATAGTTCATATGAATGTTGGGAGAGTCTCTTCAAGTGTTTTTGTGGGGGTGGAAAAAGTAAGATAACAAGAACTGTAAACTATACAGTGTGTCCCAAATGAGGAAATCATGGTCATAATAATCCACAGTGAAAAAGGAACATGATCATGTGGAAATATTATTATATGATATGTCACATTCAGTACATTTTTTGATAGTTTTCTATAACAAATAGTGAACGAGGATATATGCTGAAACATCTATCAAGAATAGGACCTAATAACACAAATCATTATAGGATTTACACTTCTACTGATAGATCAGACTGAAATATAGTGGCCATGGCTGGGGTAGTCAAGACCTAGAGCTTCAACATCAGCAGAGTGAATCTGAATAGGATAATCAATAATAATCCTTGGGCCATTGTTCAGGCCATATCTATGCAGTATAACATTATCAAGAGTATAATAATCCATGTCCATCTAAAGTTATATTTTTCATCATGTTAGCCACTATATTAATAATATCCTTGTTATATTGGGGTATATCCCACTCTTTTATATCTACTGTGGTTAGGGAATGTATGGTCCTTAAAATTTAAAACATCTATTTTGTCATGTCACTCTACATAGTACTAGGGTTTGTATCAATGATAATACACTAGTTCCAATAGTTCCCCTAGATAAGGTTGGGTACCATTTCTTCTGAAGATTGATTTTCCTCGAGATGAATGTATTTGATAGAATTATTGGTATAGAGTAGATTGTTCCTTATCGTTCCCTATTGGATTACTATCGCAAAATGGTTTCCATCACATCACCTGATGGAAACAAACACACACACACACACACACACATATATATATATATATTAATAACACTGAATGGGATATACATTAATTTTTAGTATTCCGTAATCGTACTAGGATATGAAATGTCACATCCTTGTTGGTGAGTCTCTTTATGAGTGATCTTAGAATACAAATTCAGGAATATTATCTTATGGTGGATTGTTTTCAGGACCTCTTCCCCAATGATTTCTTTGGTTTACCTCATGATATAGTTTTTTAGTTCACAATAAAACTTGTTCCAGGTGTGGCACCACTGTCAATTCCTCCTTATAGGATGGTTTCCAAAGAGCTCCAAGAACTCAAGAATCATATTTATGATCTTAGGGCTATGGGATTTATCCCACCAAACACATTGGCTCAGGGTTCACCTGGCCTTTTTTCCTTTAAAGCATAATTTACCATATGATTATGCTTATATTAATGTTGACTATACCATATTATAGTGATGATCCAATATCCACCTCCTCATACAGGATAAAACTTCAACTATATATGAGTAGAAACAATTTTTTCCAAGATCAATTTGATGTCCAGCTACCATCAGGTTTGTGTCATACCATCAAAAATACCTCATACTATGTTCTAAAAAACATTATATTGAATATGAGTATCTATTCCTGTCGTTTTTTTAATTAACCAATATTATTAATGCCTTTGATGAATCATATTATTCAATAGTATATTAATTCATGTGTAGTGTTCTTCATAGATGAAATACTAATGTATTCACACACCATAAATGACCATGAAAATAATATTTAGATCATGCTAAATACACTGAGGGAGAACCATCTATATGTGAATATTAGTAAATTCCACTTTTGGATTAATAATGATCAATTCATATGTCATATGATTTCTGATACATGAATATATGTTGACCAAGATAAGCTTATTAGTGTGGGTTCCTTTAAGAATCAAAAGAATGTGTTTGAAATTTTTAGATTATTTGGGATTTTATGATTTACAAGATAATATTCATGGAGTTTCCATGCATGTAAATGATTCATATATGATCGACCAAGAAGGTTTTAAAATCCAAATTTACTAATCCTTGTGAGATATATTTTCAAATGTTAAATAGTAGACTATCATTAACGCCAATCCAGATTCTTCATGGGCTAGAAAGATTCTATTTTTTTTAATTTGATGATTTATGAAAAGATATAGGTGCACTTTTTATACTGGTTGATTGATTGGTAGATTAATGGTATATCCAGCTAAGGCCTCATGAGCAGAACTATCCAATATGTGATCTCAATCTAGAAGTTTTCGGCTATGAACAATGATAATAGAGACACTATAAACTGGGTGGGGGGTTCATTCTTTTCATAGATAACAAAAGTCTCAAATAAATAAACACACAATGAGACAACAATATTTGATATCATGGGTGATGAGAATACCAGGAACATTTTAACATGGAGATTTTTTAAACCCCTGAAAAGGGTAATTCTATGGCTATTTTTGTGATGCTAATGACTCAGATACAAGACATAAAGGAGTCCATTTCAAGGTGGATGTAGATGGATTTGTTCACAAAAATGAATATTGGGGTTTGGGAGAAACATGGGAAGCTATTTTTAGAAGCTGTAACATGGACACATTCTATTTTGGAGTCATTTCAGATGATGTTGTTATCCTATTTTGAGGGAGTCATTCTGAGGGAGAGTGAATTGGAGAGAAACCACCACCTGGATGGATTATTTATGTGAATGAAACCATGATATTCCATGGGTGTTTTGGGATTTATGATGATATATGGGATGATTTTATAATTGAATACCATGATTATGTTTCGGTAGTTCGTATTTGATAGAACAGAATGCATTGAGACATGTGTCCTCAATACAAGTGGTCAGGTAATGAACAGGAAGATAACTTGTTGAATCATTCAGTCATCCACTTATAAGTAGGGGAAGGTAGATAACTAATGAAATAAAAGACTTAAACATTCTCTATCATTTCCAGAGTATAGGTGGATTGAAAAATTAAATGATTCTGTAATGGGTTTACCGATGTCGCACTCAAGGCAGTTATACGATATGGGTGATCAATGATATATTAACCAAGGTTTAAAAATTTCTTACAATTTTGGAAACCTCATATTTTGATGATATGGGAAGGATATAAATTTGGTTGAAGGTGTAACTTCATGGTGTTTCCTGTTATATCATTCTGGGTAGAGAATCACACTTTACATCATCTTTGTAGCATCAGTTTCAAAAGAAATAGAGCTCATAGGTTCTATTGAGTACAACATGTCATCATCAGACCAACGGGATATCTCACCAAACAATATTGGTTTGTGAGTATGTGCTTAGGGAATATATATTTGATTCCAAGATTGGGTCAAAGATGAATTCGAAGGTAGTGACAGTAATATCCTTATTATGTCATTCAATTTGAGATAGTGGAGTGAGTTTGTTTGGTAGCCTATCAGTTGATGGTACCATAGAGGTACCATTCCAGTCATAGTGTATTCTATGTATCACAACTTCGATGATATAATGATGAACCTTCTCATTAATTTGACCCCAAGGATATTGAGATATATGAATATTATTCTTTCTAAGAGCATCTGATATATTTTTTATATTACGACATAAAGTCCCTATGAGAAAAATTATTTCCTATGGTCCAGGTGATATGGAAAAACTGATGTATACAAGACAAGAAAATGGAGAGGCAGGTTGATCTACATGCGTAGTGGGTGGATATTTTTATAGATAATTTCATTCCAATATCAGAATGGAAACATGGGGAACTATTTTTTAAAGGAGGATAAGTTTTAATGACCTTTATTTTCAATAAAAATAGACCATTTATTTTTTGTCAAAATTATATTGTTCGACATATTAATGATGCCTAAGGATGTGAATGAGTATTCAAGTGTGTTGATGGATTTTTCAGAGATCGAAGGCTTGATGTTTGAAAGGTAGACTTGTTAATATGGTTAGTTAAGATTATGTTTCCTAGCCCGCATGATTCCCCTAACCATGTATTTTGAAGGAGTGGGGATTAGTTCTCTATATGGTTTCTCTAAGACTATTCAAGGGAGCCTAAAATCCCATGAAAATTGTATCAGACAATTTTAATAGTTATATTCTACGGGTTGTGCATAGTTACCCTATCCATATTATTATCACATGTGGGGTTTCCTTTTGAGTAGAACATTGAGAATGGTTTTCACATTGGTTTTCCAACTATGTGGTTGTTTTTATAATATTTTTTGTCTTAATATGTCTTAATTACATAAACCCCATATTCCACTTAATTTTTCTCCTTTAAAATCTATGTAAGCTTCAACCTCCCATCTATATATGGTTTTTTCTCTCTCCCTTAATTAGAATCCAAATATCTTTCCATAATAATAAACAAAAAAAATATATGTTTCCACTACACTCATCTAACTTTTACATCTCCTTTCATAATTCCATTATTGTGTTATTTAGGTTTCACCTATATTTCACTATTTTATGGTTATTGGATGATTGCTTTTCTTTCATAAATTATATCATGATTCAAGCAATGACAACAGGAATGTTGAGGGCTACTAAATCAATATAAGTGGTATTGGTATTTCATTCATGATTTGTTTTATTTTTCAATGATTTTTCAGTGTACCACATGCCATAACCTTATGTCATAGATTTCATAATGCTAATTAAATTAATCTAAGTAGTAAATCATGCTTATATTGACCCTTGAATATCGACAACCACATATGAATTCATTCAAGTTGACTTGGGAGTCAACCCCTATGTGTGACCACCTTGAGAATTCTTTTTTCCAAACCATTAGAAGATAACAAACATGTGTTTGTGTAGATACTATGAAAAATGTATTGTATTTATAAATTGAATTTGAACGACCGATATTCTATGATTGTGGGAGCCCAATGTAAATTCCCAAAACATCATAATTATTGACTATGCCCTATAATTTATGCCTTATGTAATTATTTATTCTTGTTTCCATGTGTACATGCCTTTTACCATCATTGCTTTTTCCTTATAAATATTCCATTACACGAGCCTTACACTTTGTATATTCTTCAATGTAATTCCAACATCTATACTACTCCATTATGGAATAACTTGAATTATATGTCATGGATAGCTCTTTGATCATGCTCTACTGAAATAAAATTTGTAACAAGTAATTTCATAATACTATGTTATGATATGTGACATTATTTATATACCATATCTTCTTACTATCCAATAGGCAACATGGTTCCCAACATAAGAACATCATTGATGGCCTCGCTGTGATTGGATTGATTCAAAATGATGCAATGAGAGAGATCATTTGTATTTATGTGGATGGGATCTTCTTCTGGTAATACTTACACTCATGGGTGAAACTCTTTCCATGTCGGGTAATCTATAGACAAGATTGTTGTCATGATGCATATTCCATGACTTTTGTGATACATGGTTCCATACAAGAGATAAATGGTAGGAAATTATAGTTCATCCTTCCATGAGTGATATAAGGGTCGTCATCATGTGATGACGTAACTGAAAATTATTGGTATTTGTTATATTAGGGGAAATTGTAGCAACCCTTTTGATTCTATTAGATACCACCTTAGATATGCTTAAGATTATACTACATGATTTGAAAAATTTTATATTTTATTTATATATAATTTCTCTTATTAAATTATGAATAGGTTTGGTTAAGATTATGTGGATATTACTTCGAAGTTAAATTGCATGTTCAGTGGAATGTATATATATTATTACATGTACATGTAACTTGGTTCATTCATCTATCTTTGGATGATGAAGGTTGTTTAAGTCAAGTTACCTTTAATAAAAAATATACAATGTTTTATTTATTAATTTATTTCATTTCATTTACTATTATATAAGGATCATTGGTCATTTTTTATTACACTGAATGGATTTATTTATACACTATTTTTTTGTGGCCTACTGAGATTCTATATCACGTCTTTCCAGGGACTCCTTTTGTAACCATAAATATTTCATGATTTTATGTTTAGATAATGGTAAGCAGTTATCTTCCAATTCTTGATTATTATTCAACTATTTAGTACAACACAATGGATCGATCCATTTATCAAAATGATGTTTTGTGTAGTTTTTTCCGTTTTTTATTTTTTTATAGAATGTAATATATGCATGTATCAATCATCCCTCATGTACCCTTATTTTTTGTAGTGTCATCATCATCATTATTATCAATATATTCTTAGTTCATATTCCACCAATTGATTATTTTCCTTTATTGATTTATGTTAAATATTCTACATTTACTTATTTAAACATGGTCTATTTATTATCTCTTTTCTGATGTTGGGATCAATCTGATCTATGGGGACATAGTCTCCCCAGTGACACAACCTAGGCACATGATACTATTTAGAAGCCAATGAAGATTATGGAAGAGATCTCAAGGAATTTTGGACATAGTCTCTAGGCACTGGTGAGGGGAAAACTAGGTGGTATGCTACAAACATTTCTTATATTTTCTAATTTTCCAAAAATACAATTGATCCATCCTAAACATAACTTTTAAAATAAAATATCCATATAATTGGAGGTTAAAGAGATCTCCCGGGTGATGATGGTAAAATTAAATACATAATAATAGTAGATATTATTTAGGACATTCATAAAATTATAAATACAGTTTTATAGTAATCCACACTTATGCACAACTAACACTTTTACATCCTACATGATGGATAAATTTTTTGAACTATTTTTTTCATCATCATAATACCATAATAATATATTTACCTTATATTATTGGTTTTATTTTGAGGGATATATATTTCTTATAGAATATTTATCTAAAAATAAAATTATAATATCCAGGTTAAGATTTAAACACCTTATTTGAGATACCGCATCTGCCTCACAGCATAATTTTAATATAATTTATTATATCATAATACAATGATATCATGATAGAAATGAAGGAATATTATAAGGTCATTGAGTAGGAATGTGATAATATATAGTGATAAAAAATTTCTAATAATGGGGGAGTGAAGGTTCCTAGTTATAGGTTATGTTATAGACAAACATGGAAATAATTAATAAAATTAAATAATATAAGGCCACATTAATTTTCTTATTGATCCATGTAGACATAACATTGATGATATTACTATATATTGTTGAAATATATTCATCCAATTATAATTACACATCATTATGAATAATTAAACAACTTGAATAATAGATTAACCACAGAATTATGTTTTTTTTACCATAATACCTTTCATTTCCTTATTTATAATACTGATAATAAATATGTTTCTATTGATATTATTACATTATATTAATTATGTCGGTTAGAAATATGGAATTCATTTTTCCGACAAAAATTTATATAGGTTTCTAGATTTAATTTTTAATACAAATTTAAATCATAATGAGAAATCATTCTAAAAGAAATTGTAATTTATAAAATTTATTTTTCATCTATTCCATTCCTTGAAAAAATGATTAATTGAATGTTGAAATATTATATTAAATATATAATATATGTATATAAGTAATATCAGTAGTCATTTTAAATTATTTTAATTTATTAGTATCAAAATGAAATATGGGTAAAAAATACATTATTTTTTATTTTTTTCATGATAAATAGTGATCTTATAAATATAAAATATAATGTTTCTTCATCTTTAATTAATTTTATTATTTCTTAATGATTGACTATTATTTTAATTTTAAAAATAATGGAAATTTTAAATTATGCGGTGACCTATAATATTGTACCCCAGAGGATGTGTCTTTCTTTGTATCATTTTTTGGATATAGAGAATCGCATCCCACTGGACCAGATTGTTTTGTAGTCTTGGTAAAATATATAAAAACATGATTCACATATTATATATGGAAGAAAAAATAAGAAATGTTTTTGAGAATATAATCATTTATTAAATAATATCCTTTAATATCATTCTAATTAAAATCATTGGCATTGAATAACATGAAAAAAATATGGATGAACTAAAGTGATTAATAAGGGTAAATACATGGGAAGTAATCATGAAGCAATAAATATAATTAACATAAAAATGAAAATAAATAAACACACATGAAATTTTAACAATTTCACAATAATAATCAATATGGACAGGTAAATAACTAAAAGCAGCTACAATTTAATTAGAAACATGTTGAAAATAACTAGATAATGACTAATACACATGTGACTGTCAGTTTTTAATTATACATTCCATTTTTGGAAAAAATGAGAGTGAAATTCGTTTATATATTATAATATTATGAAAATATAAGAAATAATAATATAAAAATTTAGAATGGAGGAAATGGTTAATTAATTGATTTCATTATCTCATTCATCATGATACATCATCATTCAAGACCATTCAAAAGATAATTTAAAATTATAGTGTAATTATACACCAGAAAACCAATTATGTGAGGCTATAATATTTATTCCACTAATGAGTCTAATAATGAATTTAGAGTTTATGCATAAAAGGGCCCCACCAGTATTTTTATTAATAAAACATTATACATTTATCAAATAATTTTTATATTTTATAAGAAAATATGGCTCATCAACAAATATTTATATTGAGTAGAGATTACTGATTTAATATTATTTTATAAGAGACTCAAATAAATATAAAACTAAATTAACATATGTATTACTAATATATTACTTAATTAATAAGTACATCTCTTATAAATAATATGTTTATTGACATACAATTTATTATCCAATGAACATAGAAGAGTTTACATTCCAAAAAAATATTGATAACTATGATATGAATCATGATATGGAATGTCATTACATTCTGTAGTAAAAATGATCATAAAACATCCATAGAAATAAAAATGATGTTATTAATCAAACATATCCTTAGTAGAGTATAGTTGAAATAATGATCTTTGTAAAACACAAATAAAATAACTAAAATTTAACATTAATAAAAATCTAAAGGAAAATATTATTTTTATTTTTGAAATCACATTTCAAAACTCAAAAAAATTAAAATTATTTTCTCCAAAAATTATTTTTTTAACATAAAAAATAATATATAATTTATTTACTGGCCAGGATATGGGTAAATTCTCTGCAATATGTATAAGATAAATCATGATTCCATTCATTTTGTTAGTAAAATAATACATATACTTGTCTGGAAAATGGTGTCAAGACTCCTTTCAAAGATAATAAAAAATTAGAGAAATGGGTAAAACTATATTCATTAAATCATTTGGATATTGATAAATCAATTTTGAAATCATTTTCTAAATCCATGTATTGTTATGAAAATTTTTTTAGAACAAATTGAGAAGTGAAGTTAGATTTAGTTAAAATACCATTCGTAATTCTTTCAAGTATGAAAGTTTATTAATTGTTACTATTACTCTAAAAAACATGAATTAGTAGTCTATATTCAAATGAATGGTATTTATTATACAAAGATTAAAAAAATTCTTTCAATGATGGTTTTGTCATAAATAATTTTGATTTAAATGTTATTGTTAAATAAACCCATACAAATATTATAATGTGGTACTGAGAATTAATCTGTGAATCTATTAAGTGAATAATTTTTAAAATCAAATAAAACAATTTTAAATAAAAAATATGATATTGAGAATCCATTGCAAAAAAGATAGATGAATATAAAGAAAACCAATTATGTAATATAGTCCAATGAAAAGAAATTGGCTTACTAAATTAATAACCACTTGGGAAATACAATGTCCAATACCCATGGTTAAATAATTAAAATTGGAACATAAAATACCATTAATTGTGATGTTTCTATGATATTTACTAAAATGTGTTAGTATATAAACATTATAGAGGAAATTATTTTTAAACCATTAGAAAATGACTCATTGAAGGGAAATTGATATTAATTCCATTAACACATGGTAAAATTAATGTAAAATTTATTAGGAAGAAATTATTCATATTGAATATTAAAATACAATCAATTATAACAAATTAATGAAATTTTTTGTAAATTTTTTAATATGAAAAATATATTAGCTAAGGTAGTTTCGTAATTATAAAATATGCCACAATGATGGAAGACTGAGACAATGTCACTTACCACTTGGTAAGTTTCATCCAGAATCCACATGGATTAAATAATTCAAAATTATACATAATAAAACGTGGTTTATAAAGGAATTATGATATTATATGTAAAAGTGTTATTATGTATTCAATATAAATGATTTTCATTTCAGAATAATAAAATATTAATTAATCAGGAAAATTTGAGATGAAGACCCTGACCTAATTCATTCAATTTGGATTAATGTAATTTATCCTATATTATAATTGTTTAATTTATGATAAAAATATATTATGGAACCTATTTTATATTTATAATATACTATAAGACCCACTTATAAAATCTTATATTCCATTCGTTATTAATTATTCATTATTTTTATTATTATTTATATTAATTACCTTGTTCTCTCATGCATGTTTTTTCAGGAAAGTTCTTTCACATGGGAATAGGATATATAACCATCACCTAAAAAATTATTTTAGTTTCATTAATATAACTGTTTCATTAGTTACAATTTTATAATAATTATTTATATTTTAATATAAATGAATTATTATATTTCTTGGTTGATATGGTAGGTCATAAATATGCTCAAACGATGTTTCCATTCAATTAATTGGAAAAAGGGTACATAATTGTATGATATATTCATTTAAAAGAATTATTATAAGTATATATATATATATATAATATATTACATAAATTTATACATATTATATTCCATGCACAATATAAGTGAAATACTAATTACATCAACTCATGATGCATTAGTCTGCTATACACAAGAGCGACGTTATCATATTTTAAACACAATGTCACACTTGAAGGTATGTGAAATATTAAAATTTTTGATGTAAAATTATACCCAAAATATAATTTAAATGTGTTAAATATATAATTATATACATAATAGAATATTTGTTTTGAAAAATGAATTTCATTAGTTAACAGGGTTGTAGTCCATTTTATACATAATATATAGTTTCATTAACCATTTAATATAATAATATATGGATATAGTATACATAATAAACATATTAATATCACAAAACATGGGAAATATTTTTGTTATTATATTTTCATGATAAATAATATTTTAAAGAGTTGTAAAAAAAATAAAATGAAAATGGTTATTTAAAAATGATAATGCATTATCAAGGAAAATCTTATGGTTTGTACCAAAACCCTTTATAGTATAAAATTATAATAAATTATAGGGATATATTTTTTTTGGATTCTGTTTGGGATGTTATTTTGTTAGGTATTGAACTACCCAAATATAATTTTATGTGTGATGTGTGGATAAGAGTGGGTGGCATTATATATGTAGAGGTGAGGACACCCATGGAATTTTTAAAAAGAATAAATTAGAATAATGTATTTATAAATTAAAATTATGTTAAATAGTAATTTATTAACCCTTATTGTTTATATTAACATTATATGATCATAAAAAAATTTCAAATGTTGGTAGGACAATCCTTATCTGCATCATCTTTGTGTGATCCCTGAGTAAATCCGTTTTTACCATAACCAAAATAATTAATTTTTTCTTTTATTAAAAATCTTAATGGAGATAAATTATACAGAAATTATTTAATAATATAAATTATTCTAATTCCAAATATGGAATCTATTTTTACAAATTTAATTAAAATATGTTTTAGAATACAATTAAAATTATACCACTAGAAGAGATTAAAAAACATGTTTTAATTGATGAAATTTTCATTAGTATAGAATATTTTAATATCATTATTCATTATCAAATCAATTCGAATTATAAGATGTTAAAACATTAATGTAATTAATTTTATAAAATTTGACAAAAGTTTTATATTAAATTATCATTGTGAATTATTTAATCCAACGCATAATTTTCAATACAAAACAATACTTTTCAATTGTTCATTAAAAAATGAAATATTTCAGGATAATACTAAATACTCACCCTAATATAATATTGATTTTGTTATTTTAAAAAATTAAATTCATTTAATTATATATAGTTTTAAAAAATTGGCCAATTATAATTTGTAATTATAATCCCAAATCATTACAGAAAATTCATTTTGAACAATATAGTTTTTCATAAAATATTGTTTTCTCATTTAAATGATTAATATTTCATTTATACTAATTAGATAACAACAATTTTAAAAAAATTTATATTAATATTAATACCTAACAATTTGAAGGTTATGTTATAATTATTTTATATTACAATTAATTTATACTCTAGGTTGCATGTTTTTGCAATCTATCAAATGGAATGAATTTACAAAAAACATACTTTGGGGGTGGTTAAAGATTTGTGTTGTGTGTATCAAAAACTAAAAAAATGTAATTATTATATAATTTTATGGCGTTACATTATACCTACATTAAATATAATTTTTCCCCACAATATTATATTCTATAAAGAATTCAAGAGTTTGATATTTGAAAATTCCATTGTTGAAAACCCACATTTTCAGAAGGATTAAAAAATTTTCTTTATAATAACATAGAAAGGGATATAAAAATTCCATATGGAATAATCCATATTTATATTTATATGTAGGATAATATAGTTGTAATTTGAAAATTTTAACATGGAATAAAATCATAAATAATTATATAGTGTGATAGAGGTCCTGATCAGTAGTATCTAAATAATCGACCGAACATTAATGACATCAAAACCATAAATATGATATGATTTAAAACATAATTTTATTTCCTAATATGAATTTAATAGGATAAAAAAATCCAGGATCCTGTTAATATTTTAAGTATTTATTTTAAAGTAAATTAATATTTTCCAATATGCAAACTTTATATATTTCAATTTAAAAATCCAAATTCCATTTTTTGGGTTTTCTATAACCAATTTGAAAATAATTACTTACTCTAAAATATGAATATCAAAAATGTATTTTTTATGCCTGATGTTCTATATTTTCAAATTTTACATATTTTTATATCCATAAAAGATTTATAACTATTTATGCCTATCTCTATGTATTTTGATACCCATTATTTCAAGAAAAGGTTATATAAAATAATAAATTAATCTATAATACTCAATAGTAACACCTATAGAATAAAAATTATTATATATCAATAAAAAATTTAAATTGAGAATAATGAAATATTAATAAAAACATTATGATGGAATGTGGTAGGTGAATCACCCATGTTTCCCTTCAGTTGGTGGTTCAAAACCTAAATCATTTATTGATTTGATGGATTATCACCTGGTAATAATGTTTTCCTTTTTTCATAAACAGCATTAATATAGTTCTTATAATATTATCAAATTTTTATTAAATATAACTATTTAAAACAATAATATATGTTTATATTTTAAGGATAACAATACAATTATCATTATTCTAATAAAATTTACGTCCATTTTTTCCAAAATAACTTTTGGATATACTAATCAAATGGGTTGTATTCACATAAATGTTTTCCAAATATATTTTTAATAATGATATACTCTTACCATAAATATTATCAAAATAGAATTTAATATCATTAATATTCTGATGAAGGTTAAACTCAAAAATCCTTGATGGTATCTATAACTCTTGTGTTAATATGTAAATATATTCTTATTGAATACTACACAATCCCAAAATGATTCATATTTCATATAACCAAAATACAATTAAACAAAAAACAATTTAAAATATAATTCTCAATTATAAATACTTGAAAAAAATCCATTTTATTTTAATATAATACATCATAACTCTATAGTTTAACCATTAGAATATGGAAATGAGTCAAATAATGGACATTTTTTCTATATTTAATACTATTACAACGAATGGATCCCTATGATGATATTTATTTTATTCCATAATAATCATCATTTTTCATATTTTATTCATTTTATTATTACCATAAATTGAAAAAATAAAACATTATACCATAACATTGAGACACATTACTAGGACTCTCTCTATATTTATAGAATGAATAACATCGACCCTTCTTTTCCCACAGGGTCTCACAACTCAATTTCTAAGGAAACTAATTTATTTCTTTTGTTTTTTGAGTCCAAGAGTTCATTAAGTAATATATTTTTAATATTATTTTAAGAAAATTGATTACAAATAATAATTATATCTTTCAATCCAATCATTATACCATTTGGTCTCTCATAGTAACCATATTTTCCTTCATGTCCAATGTTCTCATTATTCATATGATTTCCATCCATTAACTAAAAACAAAATGTATAGTGTGAAAAAATAGTGTGAAAACTATATAATAAATTGTAGGAAATATATATATCATGTCACAATTTTTTCAATCTAAGACACCATAGGATTATCCTGTGTATTTAATTTTCATTGTATCTCTAAACACGTTATTGTTTTTTAGAGAAAATATGAAGTATCACAATAATATCACAAATGAGTGTTAAAATTGGTGCCCAATAAGGTCTTTTACCGCACACCATGTAAAAGTAGAGACAGTACCAACATGCCATTTTCAGAGTAATTATAGAAAGGTGCATCTATGCCAAAACAAATCCTCTTATATTATCCATAGATGGATATATTTATATGAAAAATAGAAAACTATATACCATACTAAAATGTTAGGATGATTCATTATAGTTAATATTAAATAATATCTTAGGCTTATATTCTATAATATATTTTTTTCCTAATTCTCTTTTCAAAGGATTACACTGAACATTCTCTAATATATACTATAGAGAACCTGAATTTGTTGACCTAGATTAATTTTTTAAATTTATAATAGTGGAATTAGATGTAAGAAATCATATCATGAATTACTGAATAGGTTAGTAGTATTTGTAAATAGGATACATCCTTGATTCCCATATATTAGTTGAAAACATAGATTACAACATTTTTTCCAAGAATAATAGAATTCCTTCAAGTATATTGTTTCATAAAATTCTCAGTACACTTCTTAGATTCTTGGAAATGAAAAATATATAAGTCTCATGTCAAATTCTCTATAAATATTACGTACAGTTGATGGGATCAAGAATCAATAACCATAATCAATATGGAAACAAAAATAGGCTCAATTCTATTTAATTAATTAAATTTAGTATAATAATTAATTTTAAATGATAAATAACTATAATATCAATCTATTTAATCAATAACATTACTATAATAGCTAGATATGAAGTTATCAATATGTAAAAGTAAATATATGAAAAAAAATAATTTTAATAAATAAACTAAGAAAAATTTCATCTAGATATGATAACATTGAGAATATTTCACGAATATTAATACTTGGATTCTTGATAAATAAAAACATTTAATTATTGGAAATCTTTATATCTAGATTCATGATACCTTTATTATCCATAACATTTAGAATATTATAAAAAACTGATGGGTAGGAATATAATAGAAACACTTTTAACTATGTCTATCCAACTTATTTCTCTCATGATACCACTGATTCATTGATAGAAAATCTATAACCATGCCCCAGTTGTATAATTATTCCTATATGATTCATTATTTAATGAAAAATTGATTTATTTCAAGAATAATATGCCCTATAAATATATATTTATATTAGTTTAGGGGAAAAATATTTAACAATATTTCGTAATCTAATTAAATGATATTCAATACAAAGAACTATAAGTTGAATTTTTATATGGTTTATGTAATATAAAATTAGATGATAAATAATGTGGATACATAGTGTAACATTAATATCTTAACATAATTGGAATTTACATATTTCAATGGAAAGATAATGACATAAAAATTAATCAATTATTTGAAATTCCTTACTATAATTGGTAAATGCGATAAAAACTATCCATAGTGTGAATAATGATTATATTATTACTATTTATCCATATTGAGTTATAATTAATATAATGTTTTTTTTCATTGGTGAGTATGTATACCGTTAAAAGATAATAAAAATCAGGAGGAAAATATACTACTAATTTAAAATAAACCATTTAAAACTAAAACATTTAAATAATTTTATTTAAAAAAAACCTTTGAAATAATATTTAAACCACTAAGTGGTCATGAAATAGGGAAATTATTCACATGTCGTATAATATAAAAAATACTCCTTTCTTATTTTTTGAAAATGAATAGTACTCCTTGTTTGGAAACTAAAATGATGTGTCCTTTAATATTTTTTTCAATGTCAACTATAGTTTAACATGTCATTATAAAATAATTTGGATAATGATAAAACATTTCTGATAACATTTAATAAAATCATTCGTTTGCAAGGAAATTATTTTCGACTGAATAGAATAATGATTTTTGATTTTATTAAGAATATTTTATCACTCATTCTAAGTACCGAATAGTTTAAATAAGTAACTATTTGTAATGGCCCGGACCTCTCCGACCCTTTCCTTTGTCAAAAAGAAGGTCACGAAGTGTTCTGGAGGGTAAAAAGGACTTTTCCCACACTTTCCAGAATTTTGAAACTACACATCGTGTAGTTTGAGTACACATCGTGTACTCCCTTTCTGGGTATACCCCATGTTGCAGACCATGTCCTTGCTATGTGGAATAATGGGTGCACGCCGTGTGCCCAGTTCTACACGTCGTGTAGTCCTTGCCCGCATACGTGTTACCAGTCAACAGCTGTGTTCCATGTTGGACCCGTGTCCTTGGCATGTGAAATAAATGGGTACACACTGTGTGTCCAAACTAAAGGTCGTGTAGTCTTTTCCCGCGTATGCGTTACCCTCAAACTGTGTGTAGACCAGTCAATGGTCGCAGAGCCGCGTGAGATCGTGTGAAAGAACCAAGTACATGCTGTGTGCCATAAAGTACATGCCGTGTACTTTTTTTCACGCCTATAAAAGGAGGGGTCTATCCTCATTTTCAACGCACACCTCTCCTCCCCTCTCCTATGAGAAGAGTTCACTCAAGATACTCGAAGGCTCTTTCTTCCATAACTTCTTCGTCTGAGCACCAATTAATGATCCTTCAGTGGCCACAGGATCGTAACGATGAGGCGGAACTTCCGATCTTGGATCTGTTGACTTTCCTTCATCCTTTCCTTTCCGAATTCCACCCGTGGAGGTTTTTCCGGGACCCGACAGTGGTGACAGATGCTGGCGGACTTCTTCTAAAGTTGATCTGGGGGAGCTCTGTGATCAGAACCTGTTGAGATAGGGATCTTACCGTCGTCTCTCTAATTTGTGCATCATGCAGGGTGGGTGTTCTCTTGTATACATGAAACACTTTTGAACCGGATTAAATGAAGATAATAACTGGTCGAATAACGCGGTTGGGAAGTTTGTGATTGCTGTTACTTTATATCATGTGTTATTATGTTGTGAATTGAATGAGATTCTACCTACTGAAAATCACAGTTGTTGGGGGCCTTTTCTTATGCAATTAAATGTTTCCCTCTCCTTCTAGATTTTCATATGGGTGGAAACTTTGTGGAATGTGGAATTGGATAATCATGTAAAGTTGTCTGTTTAAAATATGGAACCCTTGTGTGAACATCCCGGTTAAACAAAAATGGAATAATGAACATGTGGGTGTTGGATTGGATATGTGGCATGTGAAGGGGGTGTTTTGTGGGTTTTTGTGGATTGGGTGAGCAGCGGGGCTGCGATTGGCTTGGTTATGGGTTGGTGTGAATACTATGTTAGTGATGGGTAGCGGGGCTGCAATAAATGGTATTAAAATGGAAATGATGTACGATGCAGTTGTGGTTTTGGCGGTTGGCAGTGGGGCTTTAGGGTTGGGTTTTAATGTGAACAGGTTATGGGTTGTGAATAATAAATAAAAATGAAAGAGTTAATGAATGGTGGGGCTGGGTAATGGAACGGAATTAATAATCAATGTGGCGGGTTGGTTGATAAGAAGGGATTGCTTGTGTTTCTTGTGTTTTCCTAACATGATTTGTGGATGGCAGGTACATGTTTTACGAACGATCAATGTGGTTGGTTGTGGATAATTTCCCAGTAGTTAAGGAACTAAATAATCTAATTCTGCTGAAATGTAAAAACCTAAATGGGTTTGGGGTTGTTTGTTGTATGCATGCTTCGTAGTAGCAATGCCGAGGAACGTGCTCAGTTTCCTTATTTAGAAGCCTTAGGTTGGGTTGTGTGGTTGGTATATATATATATCTGTATCTTTTTTGTTTTTTTGCACCCCATCCATGTTGAGAAATTAGTTCCGAACACTCCCATTTCATGGGAGAGGGAGTTTTTCCCTTAGTTATTGGCTCATTCGTGCTCCTTCTCCCCTAGGCTGTGATGGCTTCAGGCTACCATACACCTAAGACTCTTCGGGTAGGTTTCGATTGGGGTGGCTTAGGCCCAAGACTCTTCGGGCAGGTTCAAATTTTTCCCAAGAATCTTCGGGATGAGGCCCAAGTGTGAGCGGGCGGGATATGCGGTTGTGAGGCCCATGTGTCTGCGGGAGGGATAGGTGGTTGTGAGGCCCAGGTGTGTGCAGGCAGGATACATGGTGGTGAGGCCCAGGAGTGTGCGGGCGGGGAGAGTGTGGCAGCGTCAGTACGTTCATCATTAGGAAGAGCAGCTAACTAAAGGGAACTGGTGCGGGGTACCCAATACTCTTGTTTCTTATATACTACTACCATTTGTGCTTGTGTTTTGGTGAGTGTGGCTGGTGAGGTTGGGTGGATAGAATTCCTTGCTAGGTTTCTTCTGTTATTCCCATGGGACATTAGGATGTCTCCCCACTTGTGAAAGAGATCTTTAGGTTTCCCTACTGAGTATACATGTATTCTTACCCTACGTTTACTTTCAGGTTTCCAGAAGGACTACTAGGGCCGTGCGGGACACTACTAGTCAGACAGTTGGAGTCGTTGCAGTTGTTGTTCTCTTATTTTCTTTTGGTATTGTACTTTGAGATTTCTTGTAATTTTACATTGTTATAAAATTGTTTAAACATGCATGTAGGTTTGGCTTGGGTTTATTTCTATACACTTGTTCTTTTTCCTTTATGGTGGTTGGCATGTCCTATTTCCCGATCCTTAATAAATCAAAAGTGTAATGCCTCCCATACTTGTGACAACTCATACCATTAGTGCTAGTCGCCACCTCGGGGCCTACTGGAGGCGGGACTCGGTGGTCATTATCTCCCTTTCACCATTTCCAGCTCAGGAGGGGAATCTTTGGTGGGAGGGGGTCATGACAGAATGGTATCAGAGGTGATGGTTGAGAGATAGGATGGAGTTTGGAGTTAGGCACAGTAAGGATTTCATGGGATGGTAGGGTGACAATGTTATTCAACCATGGTGTGTGACCTAGGCCAGGGAATACTGGCTAGGACACGAGATTTTAGGGCCCCACGTGATCTGATGCATGGAATCTGAGCCTACCGAATGACCAAGTGAGACTACATTGATTACAGGGTAGAGACCCTAGGGAAGGTACATGCATCATCATGATTGTGTTTTACTTGATTTGGGTGTTCTGGGAATGAAATTGAAATAAAATGATAAAATAAAACCTCGAGTTTTCTTTAATACTTGGGCTTAGGCGATCCTTGTTTACCGTATAGCTATGGCACCTGGACGTCATCCCTAGGTGGCTCAGACAGCCGTGGCCTAGTAGATTCAGGCGATCGATCAGCTGAGGATTGACCGAGAGGAGGAAGATAGCCAGTGGCAGAATACTCTCCATTCTTTCCAGCGACAGACCCTCAAGAAGTACGAGGGTAGTACTTCGGATACGGAGATGGAGGGGTGGCTTGAGGATCTAGGGATTTCTTTTACCTTGATCCGTGCTCTGAGGGAGTACTGGATTCCCCTAGCAGTCAGTCAGCTGAGAGGCGTGGCGCGACAGTGGTGGACACTCCAACTCGGAGAGTGGATAGAGGCAGAGGTTCCTTGGGCTGACTTTGAGAAGGAATTCTGAGAAGAATTCCTTTCTTCCATGATCAAGGTAGAGAATTGGCAGGAGTTAATCTCCCTTCAGCAGGGGAGTATGTCAGTATGAGAGTTAGGGATCAAGTTTAAGGATATTTTGCATTTTGCTCTGGATCTCTTTCCGGATGAGTAGTCTCTGGCGAGACGTTTGGAGGAGGTGCTTCGTCCTTCTCTCTAGTATGTTTTCACCTCCTTCACCCTTTTGACGTACATGGAAGTACAGAAGAAGGCAGAGGTTGTAGAGAGGATGCACTCGCTGGGAGGTGCACCCCGAGAGGGGATCCAGCCAGGCTCGTCGAAGGGGAAGGTAGTCAGCAGTAGGGCTCATGCGATGGGACCTTCTAGGTTCAGTCCAGTGGGGAGCATGCCCCAGCTGTTCCAGTTTAGATCTTCTGGTCCTCTTCCCTTTTTCAAGATCCCAGGACCGATGTGTTTTTCTTGTGGAGTTTTTGGGAACATTCAGAGTTGGTGCCCGATCCGAGCTCAGTACGGTGGAGGTGGGTAGGTTCAGCGCCCACCTTAGCAACACCAGTTGCCGGAGAGGCCCTTCCAGCAGCAGCAGGACCATGCTCCTCCGAGGGTAGACTTTGTGGGAGGAGGTCGACCTCAGGGTGCTCCTTAGGGACCTCGACCAGGCGTGGTCGGGGAAGTGGACGACATCAGAGAGGTAGAGGAGCTGGGTGTGGACAGTTGCACGCAGTAGAGCTGACATCTCCAGCATGACCATAGGTGGTGTGAGGTATGATTTGTTTGTTCAGCACTCTTGTTTCTGCTTTGTTTGATTCAGGAGATTCGCACTCCTTTGTTTCCCCCCGTCTAGCCCATTCCTTGGTACTAGACGTAGAGAGACTTTCCATACCACTATTACTGAGTACACCATTTGGAGGCCAGACCAGCGTATCTTGTGTTTTCCGGGGATGTGGGCTGACGTTGGGTCCACATTGATCTAGTGGGGACCTTCTTCTGTTATAGATGCATTCATACGATGTCATCCTAGGCATCTACTGGTTGTTTTCTGTTGGTGTCGTTATCGACTACTTCCGGAGAAGAGTCGTGTTCTCCGACGTGGATGGGCATCATGTAGCTTTTGATGGCAAGAGGAGCTATCAGGTGGGAAGCCGGCGTGTGGAGACTCTCCTTTACTTGTTGGGTGGGATATTAGTGGTTCCAGCTGATACAGATATGATTGATGTCTGAGAGGTTGTTGGGGAGTTCCTCGATGTTTTTTCTGAGGATGTTGTGACTCAACCCCCCCCCCCCCCAACGTGATGTTGAGTTCGGGATAGACTTACAGCCTGGTGCCCGTCCGATTTCGATGGCCCCTTATCAGATGGCACCTTCGGAGTTGCGGGAGTTGCAGATTTATAGTGACGATCTGATGGAGAAGGGTTTTGTTCGACCCAACGTATCACCATGGGGTGCTCCAGGTTTGTTTGTGAAGAAGGCAGATGGTGGTCTCAGGCTATGGATAGACTATTGAAGGTTGAACCAGGTAATGGTCAAGAACCGATATCCCATCCCAAGGATAGATGATCTCTTTGACCAACTGAGGGGAGCATGATGGTTTTGCAAGATTGATCTACGATTTGGATATCATCAACTGAGGGTAAAAGACATCGACAACTCAAAGACGGATTTCAGGTGCAGGTATGGGCACTTCGAGTTTGTGGTGATGCCATTTGGAGTTATGAATTCACAGGATGTGTGCATGGGACTTATGAACATTGTTTTTCGGGAGTTTCTGGACTAGTTCGTCGTTGTGTTTATCGATGACATTCTGATCTACTCAAGGTCAGAGGAGGGGCACATTGAGCATCTCCGGGCAGTCTTGGAAGTCTTTCGACACCACCAGCTTTACGGGAAATTGTCGAAGTGTAAGTTATTAACACAAGTACACTTCCATGGGAACGTGGTGTCTCAGCATGGAGTTTCAATGGACCCGTCGAAGGTGGAGGCAGTTGTTTCTTGGGCAGCACCCAAGAGCGTGGTAGAAGTTCGTAGTTTCCTAGGGTTAGCAGGTTACTATCAGAGGTTCGTTTCAGACTTCTCTCAAGTTTATGCTCCTTTAACATCTTTTATGATGAAGAAGAAGGCCTTCCTATGGAGCGAGTACTGCCAGAAGGATTTTTACTACCTGAACAAGAAATTGGTTAGTACTCCCGTAATCAGGTTTCCAGAGGAAGGGTTGTTTTACGAGGTGTTTTGTGATGGTTCTGGCCTTGTTTTGGGGTGTGTGCTAATGCAGAATAAGGGAGTGATCTATTATGGGTCTAGGCAGTTACGCCCTCATGAGCGTAACTATGCCACCCATGACATAGAGCTTGCAGTAGTAGTGTTTTCACTAAAGTTATGGCGACATTACCTCTTTGGGGAGTGCTTTGTGGTCTTCTCAGATCACAAGAGCCTGCGTTATATCTTCTCCCAGCGTGACCTGAACCTGCAGTAGTGGAGATGGGTCGAGTTTCTCCAAGACTATGACTTTGATATCTCTTACACTGAAGTTAGGGCAACATTGTGGCTAATGACCTGAGCAGGAAGTCACATCAGGAAGTAGTTTGGGAATCCGCTGATGATTGGAAGGCAATGGGAGAGTTGGCCACCTTGCACTTGGATGCTAGGGTAGAAGGTGTTAGAGGATGTTTGTTTCAGATGACGGTTCATTCCTCCTTGTTGCAGCAGGTGGAAGAGTCTCAGTGGGGGGACTTCGAGGCAGAAGTGTTGCGGGATCGTGTCGATTAGGGGAACGCTCTAGAGGGGTGGTCAGTGGACAACCAAAATCAGATGCTTTTCCCTGGAAGGTTGTTTGTTCTAGAGGCAATGTGTGAGGGAGTTCTCCATGAGTTCCATAGCTCAGCCTTGGCGGTACATCCAAGAGTTTCAAAAATGTATCGAGGCCTGAGGGAACAGTTTTGGTAGCCCGGGGTGAAACGGGCAGTGGTGGAGTTTGTGGCTAAATGCCTAGTGTGTCAGCAAGTGATGGCTGAACACTGTGTTCCTAGTGGTTTGTTTCATCCTTTAGATGTCCTCGAGTGGAAGTGGGATGGCATCCCAATGGACTTTGTCATAGGACTACCCAGAGCTCGGGGTGGTTATGATGTTATCTGGGTAGTGGTGGATCGGCTGACGAAATCAGCTCACTTCTGAGCAATTAAGGAGTCAGGACCGGTGAGTACCTTAGCACAGAGGTACATAGACGAGGTGGTGCATTTTCATGGAGTCCCGAAGAATATCATCTCAGATCGGGATACTCGGTTTACCTCATGAGTCTGGAGGGGGTTACAGCATGCTTTTGGCACCCAGCTATGCCTTTGCACTGCCTTCCACCCCCAGACCGATGGGCATACAGAGTGGACTATCCAGACGTTGGAGGACATGATGCGAGCATGAGTTTTGGATTTCGGAAGATCATGGGTACGAAAGTTGCCTTTAATAGAGTTCACCTACAACAACAGCTTCCACTCTACTATTGGCATGGCACCATTTGAGGATTTGTATGGAAGGCCACGTCGCTCACCCATTTGCTGGGCAGAGGTTGGTGAGACAGGTGCTCTTGGGCCAGAGGTAGTGCAGAGCACCACAGAGAAAGTCAAGCTTGTACGTGATAGGATGAAAGTGGCTCAGGACCGACAGAAGTCTTATGTTGATCGTCGGAGGAGGCCTTTGTAGTTCGAGGTGGGAGTTCATGTGTTCTTGATGGTTTCCCCTCGATAGGGGCAGTGGAGGTTTGGGAAAGGGAGCAAGCTCTCCCCTAGGTTCATTGGACCTTTTGAGGTGATGAGGCAAGTCGGTGAGGTGGCATATCAGCTGGCCCTCCCACCTCAGATGGAGAAGGATCATGACTTCTTCTACGTCTCTCATCTTCGTTAGTACTTACACGACGACTCCCATGTTATCGACTGGGGAGAGTTAGATATGGGAGACGACACGACCTTCGAGGAACGACCAGTCATGATAGTGGATCGTAAAGAGAAGGTGCTCTATGGATGAACCATTCCCTTGGTTCGTGTGTTGTGGAGGGATGGCGGCCTCTAGGAGAGCTCTTGGAAGCGGGAGACCCATATGCATGCTCAGTACCCAGATTTGTTTTGACTTGTGTTTTTCCCTTGTTCTTCTGAGCTTTGTGTTGATGTTGTACTTTGTACCTTTGTTTTATGGAATTCTTGGCTTTCCAGTTGTGAGATCTTTTTGTTTCCTTGTTCCCTGGTAATTTGTGACATTTTCGGATGTGTGGGGAAAGGGAAAAAACTGATCCTTAATCGAGACGCATTAATGCAGATGCGATTGAACCCATGCGGGCGAGTCAGTGCCGCCTGAAGTGGATAATATCTCGACGTAGGAGAAGGAATTATTCCCTAAACCACATGTTCGGGTAGTGTGTTGGTTGTGTGGTGTTGGGGGTAGTGTGAGTTGAATAATCCTAATGTATGAAAGTGGGATGACCAAATTCTTAATCAAGATGCATTGATGAGGATGCGATTAAACCCGTGAAGGCGATTCAGTGCCGCCAAAAGTGGATAATATCTCGACATAGGAGAAGGAATTCCTAACACATATGATTAGGGTTGTTGGTTGGGTTCCTGTTATAACGAGAACCCTAAGAGGTATCTTGTTGAGTTTCCTCTAGGTTGGTTTTTGAATTCCTGGGGACGAGAATGTTTTAAGAGGTATCTGATGTAATGGCCCAGGCCTCTCCGACCCTTTCCTATGTCAAAAAGAAGTTCACGAAGTGTTCTGTAGGGTAAAATGGACTTTTCCCACACTTTCCAGAATTTTGAAACAAGACGCCGTGTAGTTTGAGTACACGCCGTGTACTCCCTTTCCGGGTATACCCCGTGTTGCAGACCGTGTAGTCCTTCCTCGCGTATGCATTACCAGTCAACGGCCGTGTACCGTGTTGGAGCCATGTCCTTGCCATGTGCAATAAATGGGTACACGCCATGTGTCTATACTACACGTCGTGTAGTCTTTTCCTGCATATGCGTTAACCTCAAACCGTGTGTTGACCAGTAAACTGCCGAGGAGCCGTGCTGGAAGCCACGTGGAGACCGTGTGAAAGAACTGAGTACACGCCGTGTACCATAAAGTACACAACGTGTACTTTTTCTTTTCATCCCTATAAAAGGAGGGGTCCCCTCCTCCTTTTCAACACACACCTCTCCTCCCCTCTCCTCCGAGCAGAGTTCTCCCAAGAAACTCGAACGCTCTTTCTTCCATAACATCTTCGTCTGAAATCCGATTTATGATCCGTCAACGGCCACAGGATCGTAAAGACGAGGCGGAACATCTGAGCTTAGATCCTTTGACTTTACGTCAGCCTTTCCTTTATGACTTCCACCTGAGGAGGTTTCTCTGGGAACCAATAGTGGTGACGGATGCCAACGGACTTCTTCTAAAGTTGATCTGGGGGAGCGCTGTGATCAGAACCTTTTGAGGTTGGGATCTTACCTTCATCTCTATAATTTGTGCATCATGCGGGGTGATTGTTCTCTTGTTTATGTGAAACACTTTTGAACCAGTTTAAATAAAGATAACAACTGATCAAACAATGGGGTTGGGATGTTTTTGATTGATGTTACTTTATATCCTGTGTTATTATGTTGTGAATTGAATGAGCTTCTACCTACTAAAAATCACGGTTGTTGGGGGCCTTTTCTTATACAATTAAATGTTGCCCTCTCCTTCTGTATTTTCTTATGGGTGGAAACTTTGTGGAATGTGGAATTGGTTAATCACGTAAAGTTGGATGTTTAAAATATTGAACCCTTGTGTGATCACCCCGATTAATCAAAAATGGAATAATGAACATGTGGGTGTTGTCTTGGATAGGTTGCATGTGATGGGGGTGTTTTGTTGGTTGTTGTGGATAGGGTGAGCAGTGGGTATGCGGCTGGCTTGGTTATGGGTTGGTGTGAATACAATGTTAGTGATGGGTAGTGGGGCTGCAATAAATGGTATTAAAGGGGAAATGATGTACGATGGAGTTATGGTTTTGGCGGTTGGCAGCGGGGCTGCAGGGTTGGGTTTTAATGTGAACAGGTTATGGGTTGTGAATAATAAATAAAAATGAAAGAGTTAATGAATGTTGGGACTTGGTAACGGAACATAATTAATAATCAATGTGGATGGTTGTTTGATAAGAAGGGCTTGGTTGTGTTGCTCGTGTTTTCCTAACTTGATTTGTGGATGGCAGGGACATGTTTTACGAACAATCGATGTGGTGGGTTGTGGATAGTTTCCCAGTAGTTAAGGAACTAAATAATCTAATTCTGCTGAAACGTAAAAACCTAAATGGGGTTGGGGTTGTTTGTTGTATGCATGCTTCATAGTAGTAGTGCCGAGGCACGTGATTAGTTTCTCTGTTTTGAATACATAGGTTGGTCTGTGTGGTTGGTATATAAATATATCTATATCTTTTGTGTTTCATCGCACCCCACCCATATTGATCACTTAGTGTCGAACAGTCCCATTTCATGGGAGAGGGTGTTTTTCCCTCAGTTACTAGCTCCTTCCCACTCCTTCTCCCCTAGATTGTGATGGCTTGAGGCGAACTTACACCTAAGAATCTTCAGGTAGGTTTCGATTGGGGTGGCTTAGGCCCAAGACTCTTCAGGAATGTTCTACTTTTCCCAAGAATCTTTGTGATGAGGCCTAGGTGTGTGCGGGCGGGATATGCGGTTGTGAGGCCCAGGTGTGTGTGGGCGGGATATGTGGTTGTGAGGCCCAGGTGTGTGCGTTCGGGATACGTGGTGGTGAGGCCCAAATGTGTGTGGGTGGGGAGAGTGTGGCAGCGTCAGGACGTTCGTCGTTAGGAAGAGCAGCTAACTAAAGGGAACTGGTGCGGGGTACCCAATACTCTTGTTTCTTATATACTGCTACCTGTTGTGCTTGTGTTTTGGTGAGTGTGGCTGGTGAGGTTGGGTGGATAGAATTCCTTTCTAGGTTTCTTCTTTTGTTCTCACGGGACATTAGGATGTCTCTCCACATGTGCATGAGAGCTTTGGGATTCTCTACCGAGTATACTTGTATGCTCACCCTACGTTTACATTCAGCTTTCAAGGAGGACTACCAGGGCCATGCATGACCCTACTAGTCGGACAGTTAGAGTTGTTGTAGTTTTTGTTCTCTTGTTTTCTTTTGGTATTGTACATTGAGCTTTCTTGTAATTTTACCTTGTTATAAAATTGTTTAAACATGCATGTGGACTTGGCCTGGGTTTATATCTATACACTTGTTCTTTTTTCCTTTTTGATAAATAAAAAGGGTTATGCAACCCATACTTGTGAAAACTCATATCCTTTGTGCTAGTCACCACACCATGGCCTACTGGAGGCGGGACTCAAGGGGTCATTATCTCCCTTTCACCATTGCCAGCTCCGGAGGGAAATCTTTGGTGGGAGGGGGTCGTGACACTATTACATGAAAAAATCATGAATAACCATATTAGTTGAAAATTAAAGTGGTTTTTGTGAAAATAATAACATATTTTCCTTTAATATAAATTCAAGTATAAAAAATCCTGATTAAAATTATATTGTGAAAAAAACCCTTATGATGATCATAAATAATAAGTTATAATTAATAAATGATTTGATTGTGTGTATCAAATTTAAATCTATATAAAATATTTAAAAATAAAAAATGATATATTTAAATTTTATTACACTTATAATCTAATATTATCAAATACAATGACGAAGTTATATATCACAAAAAAAAGAAACGGAGTTATGAAAATTATTATAACTTGGAAATTTTCAAATTGATTCTCTTTGGGATAAATATCTCAAAATTTAATGTAATATAATATCAATTATGAAGTTTTTATCATATTTGATGACAATATTTACAATATATACCATATTAAAAAAATTTGGTGAAAAAATAAATTATACCTCATAAAATGGAAAATTTGATGAAACCAATTTTCATTCAGTAACATTCAATTAAGACCCCCTTGGATGAAACAATTATAATTGAAACATAATATACCCTAATTTATGAAAGATACATGATATTATATTTTAATTGGGAAATATTTAAAACATATAAATGAAATTAGTGCCCCAATAATAAATTTGACCCGAGGAAGGAAAATTGAGATAATGAAACTTATAACTTGGTAACATTCAAGTAAAATCCCCTTGTATGAAATAATTAAATTTGATACATATTATAACATGAATTATTAACTATTTATCATATTATATTTAATTTTTCAGTTTTTCAATTCTATAAAGAAATTATGGGCATAACAATAAAATATACCTCAATGATGTAAAATTTGGATGATGTACCTAATATCACGATTCACTTTGTATGGATGGGATTTATCATTATGCATAATTATTTTAATAATAAGATTAATTTAAACCATAAACATTTTAATATTCATAATATCATATATGATCATATTATACATTATTTTACTAGTTTGTTATTAATAATTAGTTATTTTTAATATTTTAGGTATAAATTACCTTTTTATCTCATGCATGTTCAGTCATGAACATTCCAGTTATCTGGATTATGATATAGGTATATAATTTAAAAAATGATTATAAAATAATAAATATACTTTAGGATATTTATACATTATTTTTATAATAAATATATAAATCTTTACATATATAATGGATCAAATCACATTGTGGACTTGGTAGGTTGTACGCATGCAAAAGTGACATTATCATTATATCAACGGGTTAAGCAATAATAAAGTTCATAATATGTTAAATTTGAAAACTCAAAATCAAGTACTATATATCTTATATATTCATTGAGTTAAACCATATTTCATTCCCTATAAATCATACATGAAAAACAAAACACATCACTTTTTGGGGTCGTTGTCCTTAATACACATTAGTGGTGTTATGATATTTTAAACAGAGTGGAATGTAAGAATGTAAAATTAATATTACCATTACATAAGTCAAATTATATCATATATATAACATGAATTTTTTAAATCATTAATTATATATACCCTTGAATATTGGTGATGGAATAAAATCCAATGGTTTGTGACGAGGTATTTTGTCATACACTTGATTGATTGTATCATTTATAATTTTCTGTAAGATTATATATATATATATGTTATGGAAAAAATTTTAATTTCTATGTTCATTATTGATATTTATTTGAATTATACCATATTTTATAAATAAAATTCAATGGAATAGGATAAATAAAATAAATTAAAGTTATTTTTGATTAATATTACTTATTTTTTAGGGAATATCTTATGGTTTTCACCAAAACCATACATAAGATTGAATTGTGATAAATAAAATGGATTTGTGATGTTATTTGTTATTTGTTTTTTTTGAATGGGATGATCAAAATGGAATTGAATGTATGAATATGAGAGGAGAGTGATGGCCTTTTATTTGTGGGTGTGGGGGAGGATACACATGGAATTTTTGAAGGGAATCAATTTCACCCCATATTTTAACATATCATAGGGAACCAAAATGTACCATTATGAAATAATAGTGGTGAAAATATTAATTATTGATATGATTGGAAATTTTTGTTAGTTTTTTATTATTGATTATCTTACTATTTTAACCCTTGGGAATCAGTTTTTAACTTAACTAGAATAATTAAATTTCACTAATTTTACATTTAGAAATGGTTAAAAATGAAGTTGAAGATTTTAGATTATATAAATTACCTTGATTAAAAATATGGATTCAAATCATTAAAATCAAATTATATGATTTGGTAGAATCCAATTTAAATTGTACCCACCGATGCAGTAAAAAATGGGGTTTCAAAGGGGAAATCATTAGACGTATAGAATGTTTTAATATAAAAATATAATATAGACATTGATTCCAATGACATGAAATAATGAAATTGAAATATAATGGAACTTATTTAACATTAAAAAAATTTACAATGTAATTTTTTAAATTTGATTTATTGAAACAAAAAATCATTCGTAGAAAATTTTTTATTTTCACCATTTATCAAAACATAAAAAAAATAAACAATTCCAAAAATTAGACCAAAGGTTATTTTTGATAAATATATTTTAAAAAATGAAGAACATTTTATAATGAAATCAGAAAGTGGTAAAAAATAATTTTAAATAATGTGTGGGAAGAACAATACTTATTTTTTTTGAAACATATATTTTTAGAGAGAATTTCATTTTCAATTCAATTATTTTTATTTTATTTATAATAAATAAATTTCAACATTATTTATAATTTATATATTATAATTCATATCATCTAACATAACAACTTGATTATAATTTCATATTATATTATGATTCATTTAGACTCGGGGCTACATATTCCGCACGTTATCGAATAGATTATGTTTAATGAAACATAATTCATTAGATATTTAGGACTAGTGAATCATTTCATGTATATGTTTGAATAAAATGTTTATATTTTATAATTTTTGGTTGTTATAAGTTACATAAATTAAGGAATATAAATTATTTATAAAAAAACAATATTTTAACTATTCTATGAAATATAAATCACTATGGGAAAATAAGAAAAATTCACCCTAAGCATATATGAAAATTTTTATTCTAAAAAATAATTAATTAATATATATTTTATAAGTTTGTTAGAAATTTATTATAATTACATTTCAAAAAATAATAGTGAAGTCATTTTTGAACCAAAATTATTTATTGAGAAATAAATATATAAAATGAAAATTGTGTACTTATTTATTACAAATTATTGAGTCATTTGATGTTTATTGAACCATTTTACAAATTTTATAATTTGGTTCTTATTTTCATAATATACATTATAATGGCTTGGGTATAAATGATTTTAATTTAATTGTTTATTTAGATTTGGGGTGCTATGTATATAAATCTATCAAATACATAAAATCTATTTCCTATGAAATACATAAAAAATCAATGAGAGACACATTATAAATTGGTAGAAATGAAATATTATGATAAAGTTATTTCCCTATCAATAAAAAAAATTATATATATCTAATTATTCACATCCTCAGGTAAGTTTGTACATTCCTCAAATATCTTATTCATCTAATGTATTGTATATACGAGATTAGGCTTCTTCTGTAGAATTTTTTCGTTAAATTAAAATATTTATATTAGATATTCATCATATGAAATATCATTCTAACATGGTGCAACCATTTAGTTTAGAACATAATAAACATAAGGTATTTACATTATGAAATGAGATACAAGGAAAATATTGTGAACTATAAGAGTTTTGTTAAATTTGTTAAGTGATATGTTATGATATATACACCATTAAAAATATTGAAAGGAAAAAAATTCCTTGGGATCCATATTTTATTATTTCTCAAATATTTCCCATAATCAGAAAATAAATTCATAGAAATACCATCTCTAAATATTTTAATTTCTGATCAAATTGATGACTATTAACGTAACTCTTTTGTCTAGTATGATCTGTATTGTTGTGAGGCTAATTGAATCTAAAATTCTCTCAAATTTTGATAACTAAATCTATTCCTAATATATTTTATTATCAAACATTATCCAAAATTATTAGGGTTCTTTTATTTTTTTTCCATTATTGTATTTTTAAGGATCCAACATAATTATTAGGTCAAATTAATTGTTATAAGAGAACATCAATATGGGATGGTGTTGATCTGAACTGAATTTTAAATACTTAAAGAAAATATATCCACATATCAACCCATATTTGAATGGTTCTATTAGAATGAAAATATATCATAGGATGATAAGAAGTACTCAAGCACAACTCCTAATCATGTTCCCACTAAATAATTTTCATGAACATCAATATATCCCTCAGATCATGATTAGATATTCTACTGGGTTCTATTCAAATAATATTACCACTTAATTAATGATTCTCATAGAAATATGATCAAGATTTAAATATTATCTAATATTATTGAAATATGATGACAACATATGAGAATCAACTACAACCCAAATGGAATTATGGCCTTTAATTTGTTTAGGGGATTCATATTAGAAAATATTTTGTGATGTTTTCCAATTTCCATTCAAGTATAGGTAAAAGTTAGAAAACCCCAATATAAGTGTCTCTCACAACCTTATCATATTAACAAACCAATAATCAATATAAAATCTCTAAAATATCATCCATCATGTTATCCCTCCAAAATAAAATTGTGTGTATCTGTACATAATTTTATATCCAGAATTAAAAATGAATGATTTGTTGTGAACATCATTGAATTAGTTAATTTTATTGTCTAGTATTAAAAATATATGTACTATGTTCTGTATCCTTTTCATTAAATTAAAATAATTAATTAACCAAAAAAAATTTCTCACCTTCCTTTAAATCCCCAAAAATACCCTTTTCATTCGTTATTCTTCCAATAGAATTTTTATTGAATACTCAATTGTGAATGTAAATATTCCTCCCATACATTCATTATTTCAAGGTCCATTAATTTAAAATTAATAAATATCGGATCATTTTTTATCACCACCATTGATAATATATCATATTATTTTTATAGAAATCATTAGACACCTTTATTTTTAATTATGAGGTATTTTATTATGTAATCATGATATTTTGTTACCTCTTACCATATTACATATTCTATATCCAACTCTTTCTTGGTTATTATATACATTAATATTTTATGATCTTTATATATTAGACTATATTATCCATAATGATAATACTTCCTTGTATTCAATTAAATTATTGACTGAAAAAATTTCAATTCATATCCATGTAATTTTTCTTATGAACGATCTATTAGTATGTGGGAATGTTATCACCATATCATTATACATAATTACTAATCCCAACCACTTCTCTTATGGATTTCATAAAATCCTAAACCCTTATACATAATAGGGAATTAATTGCATATATTCACTAACCAGCTATATTCCATGTCCATTGAAATTTTCTTCACACTAACTAGTCCAAAAGATATTGACTCGATTATGACTAAAAGAGGTGAGTGGGTTTGATAGTCATGTGAAATCCTTAAAAACATTTCAATAATATAAATTATATCCCTTTAAAATATGGATCTCAATCATTTAATTGGTTTGGTCAAATATTTAATAACTTATTTCATTGTTAGACCCTCTGTAATAACACCATTAGAGATTATATGACACAAAATGATACTTCTTGAATAAAAAATACAAAAATTATAAATTTGAAACACAACTTCTGCTTTTTAGTGTCCTCATTACAATTGTCAAGTAAAACTAATTCAATTGATTTATCCTATAATATAAATTAACGTAATATATATTTAAATCGAAAAAAATTATGTTATTATTAAAAAACTGCATTCACTAAATACCTTAATATAGTGGTATAATTAATTCAAACCAATTTCATCTTTGTCAATTAATAATGTCCATCTATTAAAAAATTGTTGTCTTCGGTATCTCTATAATTTTTACCCTCAACTGAATATTTGTAAATCAAATGTAACATTGCGAAAATATGGATATCCTCATAGTTAATTAAATAAATAATCCATATGAGATAGTGTATATTTATTCATTATCATGTTCTTTTTCTGTTCTGAATAATCAATGTACAATCACATTAACCAATATTTTTTTCGTAATGTAAAATAGTTCTTTCTGAAGGTGACACACATATCTGAATTAATCAGTTCTGAAAAAAAAAACACTCTATGTTAATTCATCAATCCATTTAACTCAATTTGGGATTTTATATATGATGTATTTTAAAAATGTATGGAACATGGTATGCGTTTGATTGAAAAATAAACTTGAATTTCTCAAGGGATACTAGAATAATACATATGATCAAAAAATATAAAGTCAAATAAATTTGGTATATAATTGATTATTATTATCTCCTGTACTATCAAGGATAAATTCCAATTTGTATAGATATCATGATTGGTTACCCAATTAATTAAAACAAAGGATTCAATGATTCATAGAATTACTCTCCATAAAAAATAATCTGTTATTCTAAAGGTCTAGTGCCTCTATTTGATTTGAAGTAAAATATATATCCTCATATATATATATAATATTCCTTTTCAAAACTCCACATACTTTTCAAACCCCATATATCATATAAAAATATATAATATGTTAATTAATAAATATATAAATAAATAAGTGAGAGATTAATCTCTATAACAAATAAAACATTGATGTTAAGAATAAAAATATTGCCCTTCATCAAAACATGATATCATAAAGAAGATAATCATAAATATAGATAACATTCACACCTAAATTTTATTGTATAATCATTATCATTTCGAAACAAAATAAATGAGATATCATAAACATGTGCTAATGGTTATACCCCAGACAATTATCATTAACTGGATGAAGTACCATAGTGGACAAATTTCACACCCTAATCCCTTACTTAACATCTAATAATATATAATGATTTATGAAATGAAAAAAATGATATATAATTACATGAAAACATAAATATAAATAAAAAAACAAAACATGTACACAAAATTATGAAAGTAAACCATTAAATAGTAATAATCACAGTCAAAACCATACGTCCTATGTAAATTTCATAATTATTATTTAAGAAATAACAAAAGGATAAATTATAATGGGTTTGAAAAAAACAATTCAATAAAAGTATTTTTGGATGTCCATACATGAAAAATAATCTTTTTTTCAATAATATTGAGTTATAATAGAGAGATTTTGTGATAATGATCTATGAGAAGAATGGTGAAAATTATACCACATGGGTGAATCAATAAGAAACAAGTGATGATTATTTTCATGATAGAATGAATTTATAATTTACCCAATACCAAAAAATATTTGATAACCATTATATAATGTGGTAGATTATATCATAATCTTTATTTAAAGAAATTTTGTTAGAATGATCCTCAATGTGATAGTGGAAATTAAAAACATTTCACCCGATTTTCCTAAAAGATAGAATTTCAATGATGATTAAAAATGTCTTCAACCAAAATAATGATAATAATTTTTATCATTGTATATAAATATAAGTTAAGTATGTATAATAATATATGTTCTATAATTAAATAATATAGAATTAAATGGATAAAAATATTGAGAACTTGTGAATTTTAAATCTTGAAGGAGTAATAGAAGTTCAAATACAGCCTTTGTAAAAATTCATTCAAATACCCTATAAAATGGATATCTTAAAATTAGACGTCAATAAAATTAAAAAATTATATCTCACGATATTATACCATAATTATAGATTTAAAACACTACTAAAATTATATTATTTTCATTAATTCGTAATAGGTCCCAATAAAAATAAATAAACATAATATCCCATATAACCAGAGTATAATATAAATCAGATCACATTAAAGATAGTGGGTATGAAATTCAATTTCAAATTCCATGAATTAAATTTACTTAATAATATTATTATTGAAAAATAAAGAATATATATAATATATATATATATATATTATCATAAATAAAAACCTGAATAAATGAAATAAATTTGACAAAAACAACTCATGGCATTAGAAACATTATAATATGACACCTTTAATGGGAAAATTCTCATCATTAATATTCTAACAACTTTAATAATTATTATCCATAATATTCTATATCCAATTAAAATTATACACAATATTAAAATTAAATTCAGAGAATAAATAAATATACCAAATATTTAAACTTTTAGAAAAAACCATTACAATGTTAACATTTTATTTTGTACACAAATCTAACATCTTGAATAATAAAATTACGGTTACTAAATACCATTTTAGGAACAAATATTCATCATAATTTTATCAAACACAAACACTTTATTATCTTTTTTAATTTATTTAATATGTTGTTTTTCTTCATAAGTCATTTTCATGTGGTAGTTATATAAATTTTTTCATAAAAACATGTATATGGTAACAATGGTATAATAAAATATTAAAATAGTTTCATGTGGTCTAGAATCTCATTTATTTTATGGAGACAATGACTAAATATTACATTTATTTTTAACAAAAACCACAATTCATTATATGGATGAATGGATCTCATTTCATTTGGAGTAAATAGTTCGCATATACACCCAATTAATGATTCTATATCTAGAAAAATGATATTGATATAATTTAAATGATAACATTATATTTTATAATAATAATTATAATATATATATTTATAATATCTATTCTTCCATTGAATCATATAGATCACTAATTATTTATATAATACCACTCTTTATACGTACTTGAGTCGACACAAAAAAATAAGTACCCTTTTTCATAGTAAATGGAGAGGAATAAATAATCATGTTTAAATTAATATTAGAAAAGTTAATATAATAATGATATTTATTTGATTTTATTTTTATGGGAATATAATATTTGGAACATAATTATTATTATGAAAAATTTACGTAGAATAAAATTGTTATGTTGGAGAGTTTATCTTTTATATATTTCACCTCGACTAAAGGCCTTATGACATCTTATTGAAAGAGGGGGATTAAGGATGAAACATTGAATTGTAGAAGGGGAATTTTGGGTATAGGATAGTAATATATTATTTTGGTATATTTAACCATGGTGGGATATGTGTTATCTATGTATATTTCTAAAGAAAATAGAACTATTTATAATCCACATTACAAGTCCATGACATAATTACACTATTCCTCCGCCAATGAGTTAAATAATTTTAAATAATGGTTTTTAGTTTAATTTATATTTATAAATACACCACCAATACCATCCAAAATTAATCTATTCATATTTTATATATTTTTAATTTTGTTTTATTACATAATATATTTTGGTTTTTACCATGGAAACTTGTTTGTCACTATTAAATTACATTTTATTTAAGAACATAAGGTAAAAACTATTACTAAATGATGTTCTCTCGATCCAGAAATATTCTGAATTTGTTCGTATTAAATTTAATAAAAATAGAAAAACAATTTTTAATATAAAATATTTAATATACAAATATAGTTTTTAAAAAAATGAATTTTTACCATTATGAGTTTTTAAATAATATTTATAATTGGTAATCAATTTCATAACTATTCATTTAAATATATACTAGGTTGAAAATAATATTAATTTCATGATTTATATTAACTCAATTTTATTAAATAAATAAAAAATAGCATATTTTTCTAAATCAAATAATTCTTTAAGAAATTTTCGACTATTTACATGATAATTAATATTTATCTTACTAATATTATGAATATTTATAAAACTAAATTTAATTTATTAATTAATATATGACTATTGAACTAAAATTGGAATATAATTGGTTATTATTTATTTCAAAAAATTATTAAGTCAAATTCTTAATATAAAGGCATTATAATAGTTTTTTTGTGTGAAATATCATGTGTGATTCTAAAATATTAATAATTTATTTAGAAAACCATCTTAGTATTTTTGAATGATTTATAATTAGTATTCATTATATATATGTATATATATTATAAATTTTTTTGTTACCATTTAAAACAATTAATTAAAAAGTGACTATAATTTTACAAATATTAATATAAATAAAACATATAAGTTTCTTTTTAATTAAAAATATTAATTATAAATAGAAAAACGTTTACTAAAAATTGGATTTTTCTTAATCGTTATATGTTCATAATATTATTTCATATAAGTTTATAATTTAAGATATGTTAATATATTATTTACTATGTATTTTTATTTTAGTGTTTTTTATTTTATTTATTACAATAAAAAATAAAATAAATAATAAAATTCTTCTTTGAAATAAATATTACTTTTATGTTTGAAAACATGCCTTCTATTTCTGTGTCATTATTTCTCACTGTATGATTATATATTATCATGGTGTTTATTAATGAAAAAGGTATACCCTCAGAGAGTCATGTTTTAACTATAATGGAATATTGTGTCTCTAATGTGGTCCAAATATTTCGTGGCCCAATTTCTAATCATTTATTCTATAACATCTCATTATGTAATACCCATTCTTCGATGTATATAATTGTAATTTATGATTTTTTTTACGTAATGGGTTAATTAATTTATGGGATTGTTTAGAAGGGTTATGGGATGGTTTATAAGCTTTTTTAATGGTTCACTCTTTATTCACGGTTAGTGGAAACTATGCAATAATCCAAGGTAACCATGAATAATATGGAAGAGTAAAAGGGGTGGGATAATGGTGAAAAACAGAGTTTATAAAACATGTTAACATACCAGATAAAAAATAACACATAAAAAAGTTGGGTTTTTCACAGTGGGCACATTATTACTCTAGTCATGTAGACTAACTGTGTGAGGCACCCTTTAAGACAATAGTCGGTGCATGGTTAGTTCCTAGTTTTCCTAACTCGGGTGATAAATTGTTTGATTCATTAAAATAGGGTTTTAAAAAATGAGGGGGATCAATATTTTTCCTAAAATACCCATTTTTTTTTACATACAACCCCCTATAATTATTTTATCTTCTTAAGGGATAGGGAGGATCTCCCACTAAGTTGGGAAGAATATCAATTGGTTTGTTCGGCTGTTTCAAGGAAATTTTATACATTTATTCAATTTCCAATGTTTTTATTGTTTTCTATAGATCTTGTTATCATTATATCTCCCTATTTTTTATTTCTAATTACATATCGTGTAGATTTCAGGTTTTTTCCCAAAATGATGAGATTTGGAATTACTGATTATAAGAAGATAGATCTAAGGTGGATTGTGGAGATTTCACCCTGATTTTTGGTGCAATTATTCATTGGTTGATGACATTCAATTTTTAAGGTATGTATAATATATCTTTAAACTATTTTTAATGAAATTTAAGGATTGACATTATATTTAGAATTAGTTAATGAAAATTATTTTTATGTGCGATCCTTGATTGAATACCATTTTGTGATGTTTTTAGGGTTCTAGGGAAAATTGAGTAGTACTGTGAAATGTTATTTGGGATCAGTATTAATATAGTGATTAAAAATTTTTAGGTTTGTTTGTTTTATGTAAAATGAGTTATGAAAATTGTTTCTAATAAAATATGGGTTTTATTGAAATGAGTTTAGGCATAGACATGGAAAAAATATATTTTTCAATCAATGTGATTTCATAGAATGGTTTTGGAATATTGTTGAAATAATGGTTTTGGATTAAAATATTTTGGGTTGGAAACTATTGGTTTTTAGTATTATTTAAAAATATTGGTTTATATGGTGTGATAATTGTTGGTTGTCATGTTTTTTTATTTGGAAAATGTGATGGGCATGGTTTTTTACATTTGTGATTAATAATGAGTTTGATTGGATATATTATGGTTATGTTGTAACACCATAAAGGGTCATGATGTACCACAAAAAAGGGGATGAGTTATGGATGAAAATTTCCACCAACAATGAATACTTATCTCATGTGGTTGGTTTTTGGACAAGGTTTTATTATGTGTAAGAACACTCAAGTTGGATTTTTGATGTACTAATTTGTGTTGAAAATGATTAATCACATGTTTTTTCATTAATTAATATGGTGTTGATTTGGGAAACATGATTATATAATGTTGTGTCTGTATTATAGGAAATTTTTGTAATTTATTATTTGTTTTATATGAATAGATTACATAAACATGGTAACTTGTTTTATCCGAGTGTTGTTTATATGTAAATAATTTAGGGAAAACCTACTAAGTATTATTAACCATCCCCTTGAATGGAAATTTGGTTCTTTTGAAGATATTTCAATCTACGACATAGGTAATGTAATGGAATCTAACATATTGAGTGGTGCATCTTGATGCTTGGGAATTATTATTTTTCATGTTGCTTCACGCTTGGTGTAGATCTATATAGTTATATCATATTGTCTTTTCGTTTTATTGTTTTGTCTCCAGCATTGTACTCTGAATTTGGATTAGTGGCGTATGGTTATGTGGTCTTATGGTATATTCTAATTGGGGTATATAAACTATTCATGCATCTTGTAGTTAGTAATTGGATTTTGATTAATTAAATAGTTGGTTCATTATTATCATTTTAATGGGAAATCATTCCCCAGTTATTCTTAAAGCCCTTTACATTTATTTCACGCCTTTAACACCATGGGAATTTCGTGTAATTCTATATAGCACTCTTAATCTAATCAAGAAAATGAGGAGGGGCTTGATGTTACATGTGGTATCAGTTTTCTGGTCTGTGAATTTCAATTTAAAAGAGTTTGTTCAGTCCATTTGTATTAGTTGGTGGTCTTTGAGTCAAAAATTGTTCTGGTTTATTCCATGAGATAGGATGGTTGAAATGAGTAGGATTTTTGAAACCTGAAATGCATAAAATAAAAAGACCTAGATATCCCTTTTATGCTGAACTTCAATTTACCAGGGACTTCTACATATAATTATTTTGAATACACTGATTGTAGAGTTATATCATTTTCATGGGTGTATCTAATGTAATGAACATGAAATGCATCTTTTAAATGACATCCCAATGGTATTTCATATTTCATTGGGCATAATGATTAATGTTGTTTTATGACTGTGTTGATTTTTTATAAATATAAAAATTGTTTTCAAATGAAATTTTGGAAAAGAGAATTGTTTTGGTATTTTTAAAATGGGTCTGTTTTCAAAACAATGTATATTTTTGAAAATAGTTTAATATGAAAAATATAATTTTTGGAAATAAAGGTTGTTCTCCCGGAATGTGATATTATTTGAAATTGTAGGCATTCAATTTATAGGGAGTGGGACTAATGGTTCTTGTGTTTTGTGTATAGAAAAGGCACTAGGTAATCATTTTAGGGACCAACTTGAGGATGTTGTAGAATGTTTTGTTAAACATGAGCCCCAATTGAACCACCAAATAGTTCAAACCATAGTGCATGATCTCCATGTTGTGGCATGTATGAATTGAAGGGATAATACGACGTATGTAGATCACTCGGTCCGGTTTCAAAATTAGGGTCCATTAATTTTTTGTTTCTATACTTAAATGTAATGGACTGAAGAGGGTCTAAATAGTTTAATTGTATCCTTGATTTCTTAAGCCTGCTGGTTGAGATAAAATTGGTTTTGATGATGTATCTGTTGGAAGACCACACACGTCAGTGGTGGGTGTTTGTGGTCCAAGATATAACCATCTGAGGTATAACATCATTGGATTATGAAGAAATGTTCAACAAACAATTTTACCCTTGCATGTTCAAGATTCAGGGTACAAAATAATTATTATTCCTGAAGAAATAGAACATGTCGGTAATGGAATATGTAGCTAAATTTATGAACATTGTCAGGTTTTCACCTCATATTATGGCTACTGTATCCCTGATGGCGCAAATTCATGGATGAGACATGAGTTAATAAATTTTCTAATAACCATAGTTCTGTGTATAAGTGATTATATAGAAATGATGAATTGAAAAATAGTGGCTGAAAGAAAAATCATTGGGGATATGAGTGGGAGAAGCATGTTGATACCCATGAAAAATAGTGGAAAATCTATAATTGGGGAGAAAGTGAATGAGTGACACTTATTTCCATGTTGGGAGTGTATCTCCAAACCCGATGATAGAATTATCTAACCCTTCCCTAAATCCTTATACCAAAGTAGGATTCCTACAGTATGTATCACAAAACCAGATGACGCGTTATAGTATGGAACAACCTTGATCATGTAATTATATCATGAATATTGGGAATCTCAATTGTTTTTTTTCATAGTACTCTGATATCAGGTTATCATGAAATTTATCTGGGGTCATAGGCATCGTATGCATCGACGAGATGGGGGTAGTATCTCACCCCTCGTAAGTAGATCCCAAATTTCCATGGTGATTATAGGAACACTATGAATATTAGGGATAGTTTTTTCATGGAAACCAATAGTAGAGTGTGACCTCTAAGTAGATGTTTGGAGCTGAGAAGGTGACGGGGGATTATTAGGTAGGACCATCCACAATAAAATCTTGGATTATTTTTAATTATAATATCATTCAAGTGTTGTTTGATATGGGTGAATCTAATTTTATTATTTATTTTTGTGTCATGGATTTTTTTTTTGAATTTTTCTGTGGAAATGATTAATTCAATTCAAAAACGTCATACTCCTCTGAGTGAAAATTATTTATCATCCTTTCTATCTAGTGAATGATTTTATTTTTTATTGGGTTGAGATTAGATGAGACATCTCAGTTATTGAGAAGTACATGTACAATATAATCTTGTGTAATTATAGGATTGTGATTTTTAAGGACCATATTGAGTATTATGATTGAATGATGAGTTTCAAGATAGAATATGGAGTCAAAAACCTCTTTAAAGGAAAAATGTGTGAAAGGGTGTGTGCAAAGGATTTGTTGGAACCTTCGGTTTGGTTGATCTCATACATGTTGGTGGGTTTTTCATTAACCTCAATCAATGAGCTTAGATAATGAATTTGTTCAGCAGGGGTCGTTCTATTTCTGCAAGACTTTTCCAATGATTTATTATGGTTACCACCCATTATAGAATTGGATTATTTTATTGGCCTCATTACGGAGACCATTTGTATCTCACATCAATATTACCAATGGAAACTAGTACTGTTGGACTTTAAAGTGTAGTTTAAAGAGTTTTGAAGAAAAGGGTACATCTTGTCTAGAATTTCCCCATGGGAAGGGCTAGTGTAGTAATTAAAAAATTTGGATGGAAATCATAGGTGGTGTTTTGACTATCATAATGTTAACTAAGATACGATAAAGAATTTATATCCACTCCCTTGCATTGATGACTTGTTCGATCAGTTATGGGGAGATTAGTGGTTCTTAAAATATTGAAATTCAACCAGGAAATCATTAGTTACTATTTTATAAGGATTATACTCCCAAAACATTATTCTAGATAAGATATAGACATTAAAATTATATCGTTACGCCCTTTGTTCTTACAAACTCACAGAGGGTCATCCTGTAATTGATGAATTAGATATACCAGAGATATCAGGATTATTTTTTGTGGAATATATGGATGATATATTTGTGTATTCATGGACAATTCTTAAGTATGAGAAAAACATTATAGTACTATTGGAAATTTTTGGATACCATCGATTGTATGAAAAATTGTCCAAGTGTGAATTTTGGATAGAAGAAGTTTGTTTCCCTAATAATTTTATTTTTATGAAATGTTTTTAGTGGATCTAGTGAAAATAGATGTTCTTATCTCATCGAAATACTTGATGAATACTTTTATTATATGGATTTTCCTTGTCCTAGCTAGGTATTATCACCAATATTTTCATGATTTTTCCTTATTCTCTTCATCTATTACATATTTTTCCAGAAATAATGTTCTATTTCAAAGGAATGTGTAGTGAAGTAAATATTTTTATGATTATAATTATAATATTACATCCACACCAATATTTTCTTTTACAGAACCAGGGAAAGGGTACGTGGTGTAATATGATTCATCAAGATCAGTGTTGGGGTGTGTTCTCATTTAAGGGTTCACGTGGTTGTATTAGGGTGATAGTGGTTGGATTTTCAAGAGAATAACTACCCAACACATTATTTGGTGTTAAAAGTGGTGGTTCATGGTTTGAAAATATGGTGTCAATATCTATTCAGTGAGAAATTCGTAGTATATACCAAACACAAGAGCTAGAATCAAATTTTAACTTAGAGAGACTTAAATATAAGGAAAAAAGATATGGATATAGTATCCCCAAATATTGGTCTTTGACTTGTTATAGACACTTGGAAATGTAAATATGGTGGAAGATGTAGTAAATAGAAATCCATATTCTAATTTCAAAATACAAGCATTAGATCAGTGGATGTTGATGTTGTTCATAGTTGAAATGCAATAGGCATGTGAAGACTAATTTGGTATGGTGATTTTCATTCTGGTTTTATTGTTTCTTGACCTATCATTCTTGGTTATAGAGGTTTATAGGTTTTATTTTTATTATTTTGAAATGATGTTAAAACTCAATATTTGTTAGAGCATTGAGGTATGGAAACCTAGATGATAATTCATTATTTTTTTTTCAGAATCTTATGGTGTTACCAGTTCCTTGTCAAGCACATCACATCAATTTTTACCATCGGAATAGATGGTCCATTCATACTAAAAATCTATAATTGTATAACTTGTTGAATGTTTAGTTTTTATGGGAGGGTATAAAATAGAACGAGTCCGAGTTTGTTTTGAAATTCTTGACTTTTCCATAAGTCAAAAAAAAGATTTGTAGGCTGAAATGTATGTTTTATTCCTTACCATTCCTGGGGAGGATTTGGCAACACTTTGAGATGGATTTTTTTATTAGTCTCCGATGAATGGTTAGGAATCTTAAGTACATATGGGTGATTTTTGATCATCTCACAAATTCGGTTAATTTTATCCTTTATTCATGAATCTCATATGGTGGAGGATCTATCCAAAGCCTATATTTGTGATTTGGGAAAGAGGAATGTTATACCTCTTTTGATTGCATTAGATATTGATCTATGGTTTACCTCTCATTTTTGGAAATCCTTGCAGCCTGAACATGGAACACAGTTGATGATAGGTACACAATATCATCCTCAGATGTATGGTAAATTCCCAAAGATAATAAAAATGTCGGAAGATATGTTGTGAGATTTTGTGAAGGACTTTTCCAAAACTTGGGAGGATCACTTTTGGCTGGTTTAGATCTCATATAATAATATTTATTAGACCTCAATTTATATGTATCTATTTGAGTGATTATATGGGTATCCATTTCATTATCCACTTTATTGGGTGTAAATATAAGAAACATTAATGGTTAGACTGATCATTATCCTAATGAATTTAGAGAAGATTATGTAGAATAGGAGGATGGTGGAGACGGTTAAGAGTCTCATAAATCATATGAGTATTATCATCAAAGTCCATTGTTGTTCGAGGTGGGTGATCATGTGTTCTTAATATTCACTACAAGGTTGGGACAACATAATTTTTAGAATTAATAATATGTTATCTCCATGGTATATTGGCCCTTTTGAGATACATGTGTGGTTTGGAGAGGTGGAAATGTGTTTAGATTTTCCACCACGTTTTACTACGGTAGACAATGTATATCATGTGTCGTAGTTGAAAAAGTATCATCCGAATCATGATTATTTGATTCATAGGGATCATGTTGATTTAGATCTGGATTATTCCTTGGTTCACATGATAACATGGAATTTGGATTGGGAAAAGAATATAGTTTTGGTAAAAGGATCAGAATAGTTTGGGTTTTTTAGAAACATAGTTTGATTATAGAAAAGACAATGGAGGAGGAGAAAGATATGGAAAAAACATGTCCAAAGTTCATTCATCAATATTATACTTTACTAATTTATTTGGATGGAAATTCCAATGGTGGGAGAATCTAATACCCCCAGTTTGAGGTATGTAACCCTTGACTATGTATTTTTATGAAAGTAAATTATTGGGGAAATGTTTGGGAGATTTGAGATGGGTTTGGGGAGGTTTGTATGATTTTATAAGGGTTCATGGTTTGAGCATTGTTCCCAGAAACTGTGAAACAAACCTAGGTAACTATTCACAATGAGGCATAGGAAAAGGGGTGGACGCATGGTTAAGGCACACTGATTACAACATGTGCTGTCATCCCAGGTAAACCATGACACATAAGATGATGAAAATTTTCACGGTTGTCACTCAATTATTATAACTGTGTTGACCAACCCTGTGATTCACACTATGAGAGAGTATAAGGAACACAACTACTTTACATTTTTTATAACCCTACTACAAAACCATGCACCACGTTAAAACGGGTCTTTAAAAATTTGGCGGGTCACTATTTACATTATAACATCTGTTTTGCCTCCTATAAAAACCCCACTCAAGATTTTACATTATCATTTTTTAGGGATGCTCTCTAACTTATTTAGGAATCAAATAGAAGGGTTTTACTAGTTGCATGAAGTCAAATATTCTTCAGTAAATATCTATCCATGGTTTATTGTGTCGTTATCTCGATCTAGTTCTCTCTCGTTCTTAGTTTTCATGTTCTAAATTAATTGAATTTATATATAAGGTTATGGTTTCCTAAAATGAGGATATTTTGGTGTGTTTGTGTTATTAATAGTTATATAAGGCTGTTTTGTAGATATTCCACATAGATTTTTTGTGTAAATGTGTGTTGGATGAATTAACCAATAGCCTAAGGTATGTGGAATCTCTATATAATTCATTTTGATAGAACATGAAATCCTAATATCTATTTAATAATATTTTCTTGAAATTGATGGTTCTTGTAGTGTCTAAAATTGATTGAAACCCATTTTATGATGATTTTTGGATTCTAGGGAAAATGGGTGTTTGTTTTTCAATATTATTTTTGTTGTATTTTAAAATGGTGTCATTCAAATCGGTTAGTTGGATTGTTTTAGAGAAAATTGTAATAAATTAATGGTTTCATATAAAATGTGGGTCTTATTGAAATGAGGTTGGGAATGGATGTGGAATAATGGTGTATTTAATAAATGTGATAGCAATGAGTGGTTTTTGAATATTGTTGCAATTTAGGATTTTTTATAAAGGGGTGTTTGGTTTTCAATTTTTGTATTGGTAAGTCCGTTTATAAATTTTTTATTATATGATGTGGTAATTAATGGTTTGAATGTTTTGTTATTTGAAAATTTTGACTGGCATGGTTATTATATTATGTGTTTATGAATTAGTTGGATTGTATGGATCATTTTTGTGAATTACCCCCATAAAGTGGTTGTGATGTATAAAAACAAAAGGGGACATGATATGGATGTGAAGTTCAACCATCAATGAATACTGAGCTCATGTGTTGGGTTTGTGAACATTATTTTTTATGTGTATTTCAATGAAAGATAAATTGAGATGTTCTAATTTTTGTTGGAAAATGGTTAATCAATTGTTTAAATGTATTCTTTGATATTGTGTTGATTTTCATGAAATAGTTTGGCATGGGATATTGTGGATGGTAGGAAAATGTTTCCTTTTTTCTTCGTTTTATATAATTTGTAAATATAAATGCAGTAACTTTTTTATCCTAGTGGAATCTCTAGGGAATTCATTCTAGGAAAACCTACTGAGTATTATTACTCACCCATATAACATTGGAACATTGGTTTTTTTGAAAATGTTTTATTCTGAGGCACAAGTAATTGTATGGAATCTAACTTCTTGAGTTATTAATCGTGATGTTTGCGAGGTCTTCGGTTTCACGAGGCATGGATCTTGCTGTGCAGCTATGGATTTATATCAATGAATCTTTGGGTTTTATTGTTATTTATTCCACTTCCTACTCTGAATCTGGATTATTGTTGTTTAGATTTGTGGTCATATGGTATTTTTGTATTGTTCTACATTCTTTGGTCATGCATAATGTTGTTGGTATGTAGGTTATAGTTAAAGGAATGGGTTTTTTGTAAATTTAATCAAAAGTAAAATCATTTCCCTACATTTCTTTAATCCATAATCATTTATTTACATCCTTTGGAATCGTTGTAATATCTCTTTAGGCCTAGTATCACCTCTCTCACATCTCATGAAAATAAGGATTGGCTAGATGTTACATGATTCATTATTTCAAGAGTTTCTTATCTTATCTTTGATATCCTTTAATTCAGATCATTTTTTTGTTGTTTTCCATTATAATATTCATATTTTTGGAATCCTAAGTGGTTGGTCACATTTGGCGAACAGTTAGGGAAAACCATTAGGTTTTTTCAAGAAAACCATTCCCCCTATTAGAATCCCCTAGAAGGGGTGAATTGTTTTTCTAAACTGTGCGACTATCCCATAAAAAACTCGGAACATAAAATAGTGAGGCTCTGCCTGCATGGTGAGTGGTTTTTCAAACAACTCACTCTCTTATGAGAAAATATTCACTCTACCAACATGGACACTCGGTTAGGGTGTACAATTTGTCTAACCATATAGTGCTACCCAGAAATCCATGAGAGTGGGATTTAATTTCCTTTAAAAAAAATTTGGATACCACAATAGCCATTTTAGTTTTCTAATGACCCATATTCATCAATATATTATTTGGTTCATGCTTGGATGCTCCCATGAAGTGATTTTGTGCCCTCAAAACCCTTTTCATTGAGAATCAGGGTGATGGTTAAAAATATGATCCATCTCCTTTAAATTATTCTATTCTCATGTAGGTTCCTCTGATCTATCTTTCTATCATTCATAGAGTTTGATATATCATTATGTATTTTATGTTTCCAAATTTCATTTCACCAAATCATGATTAAAGGTATCATTTTTTATCCTCTTGGTCTATATTGTCTTGGAGACCTCATTGTGGGTGTTGTTTTTTACCATGTTATTAATTTTTAGATGTTCCAAAATTGATTTTCATATTATTTTATACTTAAAATGTATGATTAATGTTATAGGATTTTATATATTCATTTTAAAAACCTTCTACATAATGATTATATTTCATATTTAAAAATGCATTCAAAATTAAAAAACCCCACTAATTTTAATTGAAATAAACTAAAAGAAATATTTTTGTCAAAAACAATGTATTGACATTGAAAATCAATAGATAAATTGATTTTTATATTGAATCATAATGAAAATGGAAAAACTTAAACATTATTTTAAATGTAATGAATTGATGATAACCATGTTAAAATAATTTAAATGACAATGGCTTATTGAAAACTGAAAAAATACTTAATTTTAATCTGAAAAAAATTTAAATGATTGATTTCCCCAAAATTTATTTAATCATTATTTTAGGAACATATTTCCCTAGGTAATAGGATGTAGATGTGAAAATAACATTGAGACTTTGATTCCCCAAAATTTGATGAATTATAAAAAATCTAATAAAAACTATTGCATGAATACCTTTGTGGGGTTACCTAATTGGTTTTTATATTATTTAGTCAAACTTTTATCATTTTACTTTTCGATTCATTATATTTAGAAATAAAAAACATTTTATTAATAATTTTTTTAATCCCTAGATTTTTAATATATTTTTTAAACATATTTTTTATACGGAACATATAAGTAGTTCAAACATAAATCAAATATAAACTTCAATTTCTCAATTTTACTCATCAGAATGAAGGTTAATATGATAAATCTACAGAAAAAATGTAATGAATAGTGGTTAGACATATGTAATATCTATCATATTGAAAAAATTCAAGACAATCAGACTGAAATTTGAACATTTATAACATATTAAAATTTGTTTAGTCTATCAGATTAAAAAAGAATATGGAAGTCTATTAGACAATAAAAATATTATAATCATAGAATATAGGTTTTATTATATCATATGCTAAACTTGTTATATAATTGTAATTATACTAAAAAGTTTTAAATTGATATAAAAATGTAGTGTTCATACTTAGCTTTCATGAAAAAGATCCAGATCAATAATATGTATCAATGTGAAAGATACCCGATACTGTTGAAACCAACTCTAAAATACAACAGTTGGACATTCCACGGGGTCCGGTCAGGGCAGCAACCTTCAGTTGGGGGAGTAGTCATGTTGAGTCATCACTGCCATGTCTGGACACTAGGGAATTGGTGTGCATGTCTTTTATCCATTATTATAGGTCTTCTTGAGGGCACAGAAGCCCGAGGAATCCCACATCGAGCGAGGGGATTCATATGCCATAGGCATGTATCATAGGTTTTCCCTAGATTCATGTGTTTAACACTAGATATGTCGCATGTTTAACGTCCAGAAGAGACGGATCAGTCTGATCAGAACATTATCTAGAGTGGATCAGATTGAATAACCATTTGAGGGATCACCGATATTGGGGCCAACACGTGGGTGGCTTCTCAAATACTATGGAGGGGAATGAGGTGGTATGATCTCACTGGGATGTGGTAGCCCGGGTAAGAATCAGGATGGATGATGGTTTTGGTATTGTGCCTCAAGGAGACTTCCTACATATCATGCCTTGACATGGATCAAATCCCCCATAGTTCAGGTATGAAAGGAGGTGTTGAACCGATGTGAAGGGATGTCAGAACAATTGGTTGGTGGGCTCACAACACATTACTACTAGATTGGGATACAATTTACCGTCTTGAGGGATAAGGGTGTGTCGGAAAACCGACGTGAGGAAGGACCTTGGTCCACGTGGATGGTCAGCTTGAACCTCAGGAATGATTCCTGCATACCATGCCTTAGCATGGATCAAAGACCCAATATTTCAGAAAGGACGTCGGTGAACTGACGTGAAGAGGGACTGTGGTCCAGTGGGTGTTGGGCTTGATCCTCATGGAGGCTTCCTACATATCATGCCTTGACATGGATCAAATACCTCATAGTTCAAAAGGGGTGTGGGTATTGCCGAACCAATGTGAAGAAGGACCTTGGTCCGATGGGTGACAGTCTTGAACATCTGAGAGGCTTCCTACGTACCATGCCTTGACATGGATCAAAGTCCACCTAGTTCGAGAAGGGTTTCGTCAGCGAACCAACACGATGGTGAACCCAGGGGTCCACTGGTGGTGGGTTTAAACCTTGGGGAGGGTTCATATATACCATTCCTTATCATGGATCAAGGAACCCGTAGTTAAGAAAGGGTGTGGGGCTTACACTCTAGGCTGCCCAAGGTGTTGTTAGACCGAAGTGAATGGGGTCGGAGTGACCAATGGGTGGTGGTATTGAACCTCAGGGAGGATTCTTATGTACCATGCCTTGGCATGGATCAAAGTCCTCGTAGTTCAGTTTGGTGTTGGTGTTGGCGAACCGACGTGAATAAGGACCTTGGTCTGATGGGTGATGGGCTTTATCCTCCGAGAGACTTCCTACGTACAATGCCTTAGCACAGATCAAAGTCCATGTAGTTCAGGTATACAGTTTAACATCATGTGGGATGAGGTCATAGAGTTTAACGTCATGTTGGATGGGGGAATTGTCATAGTCGATGCCTACTCTAAGCCTATGTGAGTCGTGCTCTGTGTGACAAACAAGAGGCAGCAGAGACCTAACTATCACTTCACAAAGGGTGTGTCCATGGTAAATGATGTTACGCCCCGACCCTAGTTACCCAGAGTCGGTGCATTATTACATAACATTGGCATGATCACAAGAAAGATCAAATCGTGAAAGACCGATTGGTTTAGTAGCCTTCGAAACACTAGATATATTCATAAGTTTTACATTACATCATAAAATGAAAAACTACTACAACAACATAATGTCTCCATAATCCACACTCATATCCCCACATAATATCCCTGCAGGTCATTCATAACATACTTCTTCACTTATTGGGAAAAATAAAACATAGAAAAGGGGTGAGCTCAAATGCCCAGTAAGGATAACAATATAGCGGAAACTTTCATAAATAAGAATAAACATTTAAGGCAATGTATAACTAAAACAAAAGCCTTTAAAACATGAACTTTCAACATGGTATGGCATAAATAAAATGAAATAATGCCATTTACTTATTCACATGGATATTCTACTAATCGAATAATCACATGAAAAAATCAATAACCACTTTCATAATGATGGAATGCATAATGCCAGACTATCATAACCACATAGTCAAGGCCTCATGCCAAGACTACAAATAAGATTTTGTCAAGGCCTTGTGCCAAGACACTAGTTTGTCTCATGAGACCTACCGATGCATCGAGGAGCTATAGCGGGCTCCACCCATCACATATTAAGTCTAATGCATTCCCATATGAAAAGGTTTAAACATAACATAAACATTTGTATTAAAACTAGCATACGAAATGTCAATACTTTCACCATAAACCATGAATGGTATAAAAATAGCACATCCACAGTCATACATATCACAAAACCTTCAATACAATATAGAAGTTTTGTATCATAATAAATCAACTTCAAATAAGCGTAAAATCCATCAAACGATGTTGACATAGATGAAATCAAACACTTTTTGGAGAAATATCTCTTTCTATTTTTGAAAGCATTTAAGATCCATATAAAATAAAACATTTTCTTGAAAATTTTCTTATAAGCTTGTAAGGAAAGCTTTGAAGATTTTATAACGGCCGAAAATAACCGCACTCGCCGTATAAGATAAAAAAACATTCTTACCTTAATTCTGTCGAAAAGGTTAAAAAGGACCTTGTTTTGAAAACGACGGAAAGATTCCTCTTATAAAAAGTAAAACAAGGGTATAAATGACTTTAACCAATATTCTTTTAAATAATAAAAATGTTTTGAAATACATTTTGAAGAAACATGGATGTGGATGATAAAGAGATCCCAGTAGATTATTACGTATAAATAACCTCGGATAATGAAGAGATTGTGAAATAACCCTTACCAATTTGGTAACATTAAAAAACATACAACCCATGAATGAGGTATCATACAATGAATATGTAAATACACATAAATTAGAGTGTATTACACAAAGAATATAATTATGGGCAGTACATACACCACACAAAAGGTGATGGTGGCAATATGGCATGAATCTCATGGAAATATGGAGTGAGATGAAAACCCCTTACCTTGTACTTTTCCTTGGTTGGGGTAGGTTAACCTCCTGTATAATGGTGAAATAATTTTTCTTAAATTATACAAGAATCATATATATTAATATGATATCATATATGATCTTTTAACATTGATTTGTTAATAATATCTTAGAATTATCGTCGTTTCGAGTGTTAACTTACTCATTTTCTTTTATATGTTTTGTCACAGAAGCCATGTTTGTTGTATCCTATTCATATCCAGAATGATATCAAGTCCTTAAACATCATTTATAAATCATCAAATTTTAATTATACTTGAATGGATACGATGTAGAATGAATCTCATCGCGTTCGTGGAGACGGTAGTCCGTACGTACGCACGAGCGACAATATCATTCTTTTGATATTAAAATAATATATAAATGGATGGTATATCATATATACAGAATCATTAACATGTTATATTTATTATTTACATGAGTTACACATCATTATTATACCCATCCAAATAATAATATATTGAATAACAATTACACCACGACGTGGAGACGGTAAGCCGTACGTACGCACGTATGGTGACATGTTATTCAAAGGGTGGATAGAATACTGAATATGGTTGTACCATATTTATAATAACATCACAGTATATGTGAGATACTGGAGTTATTATTTTATAATGGTAAAAACAAAGAAAGAATAAGTGGAAGAAGAAAGGATCTTTAAAAGGGGTGGTGAAAACATTACCTCTTCTTCGTGTTCTTCCTTTTGATTTGATCAAAAGGGCTCCTTAGGTTGGATTTCTGATCAAAATAAGGCCTCTAGGTTGTATTTAGGGATGTTGAGAGAGTATTTGGGCAGATTTTGGCCGAACCAAAAGGCTTTTAAGGTGTGAATAAATGAGAAGTAGGATTGCCCTTTTATAAGAGGGGTGAGGGGCACCTTTGGAAAAGCTAGAAATATTAATTTATAATAAATTCATATTCGGTTTCTGATGGATCCAAGGTTGATTATTCAAAGTTTAAGGTGCGTATGGGTCGAAAACAACTCAACCAATAGAATTTAGATAGGTTTGGGTACTTATATTAACCTTATCTTTAAGTATTAACTCTAAGTTAATTAGTTTCACTTTTACAATGTCTCTTTGTATTTTTATATAATATGGTTAACAAATGTACTATATACATCCAAGAAACCCCCAAGTGGTCCATTAATGATGAACCTATCATGATATAAGTCTATTGGCCGAACATTAGATTTTTAGAAATTTAATATCAATTAATAATATAATATTTTTTTTAAGAACTCTTTTTTGTCAATTTTGACACTATTCAATAGTTGATTTTTGGGAAACTCATAACAGATTGATTACTTCGAAAAAAGTAAATTAAATCAATCCTAATATATCATATTATCCTATAATATTAGTTTAATTCATTAAAAGTTTCATATTATATTTATTTGGGTATTTATAATATCAATTATTTTAATTGTTCACTATTATAGTAATTACTGCATCATCATTGTGTCATAAATAAAATAAATTATTTAATGTCTAAAAATTATAAATAAAATATCATTATGTAGGTAATCTTTTTATCTTTCTAATGAATATTCATAATCTAAAATAAAACATATATAACCCTATGTAACAATTGTTTTTCTAAAAGATATATGCTTCTGTCATTTTTGTATTCATTTTAACTTAATTAAAATAAAGTGTCCTTATCACCTACAAGTGGCACCATGAGGTCCCAAAATCGACCCAAAGATGCCTATGGTCGCACATGTATCAACCAATAAGGCTAGGACACGTTTTATGGTAATTTAGTATTATTATTATTTTATTTGTTTAACCCTTATTTACCGGATTTACCCTTAACAATGGTAAATAAAATATTTACCGCAGTAATTATTCAAAATGTCTAAAAATAAAAGTTACCTATTTACACAATTTGAACATCCTGATTCCAAATATGGAATCCATTTTTCTAAATTCAAAACACATAAGTGGCAGAAATTAATTTAAAATTAATTCCCGCTGTCAAAACAAAAAGCGTGTTTTTAAGAGATAATAACTATCAAAAGATTGACACTTGTTTATGTTCGGTTTAATTGTAAAATTATGTCCAATGACCAAAATTATATTAAATGGTAAAAATATATTCTAAATATACTTTAAAACCACTCAAATTAATAATTTATCACTATTAATTATGTTGATTAAAAAAGTTGTTTTTAATTAAAATTTAGTAATTTTCACTATTTATCAAAATATGAAAGTTATCCGAAAAGTACCAAAGTTTTACCTTAGGCTAAATTTGATATTCCGAATCCAAAAATGAAGTCCATTTTGAAATATAAAATATATATAATTTCAAAAATTAGGTATTACTATTCATAACGGCTAGTTTTATCGGTTGTGGTGTGTGTTAAAACTCGAAGTTGCGTACAACACACGCTACTATTTTATTCAAAGGAAAGCGTACCGCAGAAGCTTGGGATGTTTTATTTTAAATTTTTTGATGTCCCCATTTAGTCAAAAAGTTTAAAATATTTTATTTAAAAAGGGTTCACTATTAAATGTTGGTAAAACTGCAATACTGAAAATGAATTTGTTCTTACATTATGTCTAAGAAACTCATAATATGGATTCTAAAATTATAAGGATTATATAAAGTTTAAAATTTAGTTAATACTATTAATAACCTCTTTTGAACGGCTTATTTGGTAAGTCATGGTGCGCTTGAACTCAGTGTTCCGTGTAGTGCAAGTTATTGAATTATTTTGAAGAAATAACACACTATGAAATCTGGGGGTGTTACATTCTCCCCTCCTTCAATAAATTGTGTCCTCGCAATTTGAAATTGTTCTTCGAAAATAAATGGTTGAAAATAGAAAATATATTAGTGGGAAAACCCACATCGTAAATTGGGTTACTAAAATTTAGTCTTAATATGAGGAAAATAGAAATGAAAGGGTCACCACCAAATTATGATCTCGATTAGGAGAACATTGGTGGAAATTAGAGACATATAATTGGAGGAAAAACGTAAATATTTATAGGTAGTGATTGAGGTCATCAATCACAAACAAGTATAAAATTGAGGTCCTTAAACTCATCAATCTATGATGATTTGAAATACCATCGGTTCAACAAAACATAGGGTATTAGGATAACACATTTTTGACGTTTCAAAATATCTTAGTTGAAATCCCACATCGAAAAATAAATTAACGAGGCCTCTATTTAAAATAAAGAGTGGAAAGTATGAAGATTACCAAAAATAACACATACTAGGGTTCCATGTAGGAAAATATGGATATGGAAGAGAAATCTAACCATCAATTATCTGATGGAGAGTGGTAGAGAACATGGCTATGAAAAGGCCAAAAATCCCAAAGCCATAAATTAGTGATGATTTAAGGTACCATCTAGGACAACATTTTTGTTCTAAGTTCCTTTTATTAATGTTGAGAAATTTATTTATGAGATTGGCTATGATCATAAGGAGATATACTTACTTTATAATTAGAGTTTTATCCATTAATAAATTTCTACCACAAACTCATCTTTCACTCTAAAAGATAACAGAATGTAATGTTTTTTTTCTATTTATATTATTCGTACAAGGATCCAAAATAAATGAATTTATAATTCATCTACCAGATCTTTTAAAAAACTACATTATTTAATCCATGACATCTCGTGGGCTAGTGGTAGGTGATACACCCTTGTCGCCCTTCGGTTGCGGGTTCAAGTCTCACAGCCTTGCCGGACACAACGGGTTGCCGCCCGAACTCCGGGTTGTCCTTTTATGGAAATAAAAAATAATCCAAACTAGAACTATCCAAAATATTTCTGTCCAAACTCACAGTCCAACATTTATAAGGAAGGTAAACATAATGTAGATCCTTTTTACCCCGTAATAGCATATGAATAACTTCATCTTTTAATACACTGAAACATCCTGAATTACCATATTCCTTATTGATTACATTCATTCTCCCTTATTCCATATAGAATGCTGGATATACTTCATCAATCCAAAAATGTTTTAAACCCCAACAATGATGGAATATACAAATCATTAATTAGTTCCAAGGTAGTCAAGAATATCCAATATAATTTTTCCAAAATAATCATGTATTATTCTAAAATCACTAACTTGGTATCAGAACCATATTATGGTTTATCTTTCTCTCAACCATATATTTTCCAAAATTTTATCCTTCTATTGAGTCACTTTTCTTTGTTCCACACAATCTCAAGTCCTTAATGAAATAGTACTGCAGTACAATCCTTATATACTCCATAATTATTATAACAAGTACATTGTTGATACAACACTCAATTGACATAATCAACATAAGAACTCTAATCATTCCTCTTCATCTGTGGTAGTATCATAACTTGATTATTATCCAATAACATCATTTGCGGCATAGTCTGATGACTGGGACATAGGTTCGCGTAGTGTCCAAACTCCTTGCAAATGAAGCATTGTACATTTGAAACCATTTTCTTACCCTTGCAGTAATGTACTTTGTTCCCTTTTCCTCCACACTTATAACAATCTCTCATTCCTTTCAGGCAAGTTCCAGGGTGTTTCTTTCCACAGTTACCACATATAGGAAAATTCTTCTTTTCCCTCTTCCCTTTATCCATCTTTCTCTCTTCTATCCTTTTCTTCTCTTTCTTCCCTTCAAAGTCATAGGACTCTGTAAACTCTTTACTTATCTTATCAACACATGATATTATTTCTTCATATGATGATAATACATGGGAGACTATTTCTCTTATAAATTCTAGAATAAGACCATGAAAGATATGATCCTTCCTTCTCTTTGGGTCATGTGCATTTCTGGAGTTCTCATTTCTTCTACTGGGCGCCATTTCTAAACAATGGAATACACTAGATCAGTTTATGAATCAAAATACATAATCCCATACTTATAAAACACTTAACATAAATTGAACTATTTATGGATATAATCCATAATCATAAAAATGTCTCATTTGAGGATGTATATATTCATAAACCCTTCATAATGGTTTTTAAAGAAAATGAGAATTATCCTAAGAATATCCCCCGGGAGTGTCGTAACCAAGAGTGCAGCAAGGCCCGTTGTCGTGCACCAGTTCCCGTTCGAGTCTAGCTCAAAGCGGTGTTTTCAGGTTTTACCCCTAGGTACATCTGTGCCAGAGCTGCCTCTACCTTCTCGTATCTAGACAGGGATGAATTGCTCGGAAAACTCACAAAATCTCTACAATACCAAAATTCTAGGAAGTTCTTCTATACTAATCCTCAAAGTTCATCTTAGGTATACGTGCTCTAATCAGAGTATATCTAAATCTAGCTTCCGAGGTTTGTACTAAACTTCCTCTGATACCAACTGTAACGCCCCGACCCTAGTTACCCAGAGTCGGTGCATTATTACATAACATTGGCATGATCACAAGAAAGATCAAATCTCAAAAGACCGATTGGTTTAGTAGCCTTGGAAACACTAGATATATTCATAAGTTTTACATTACATCATAAAATGAAAAACTACTACAACAACATAATGTCTCTATAATCCACACTCATATCCCCACATAATATCCCTGCAGGTCATTCATAACTTACTTCTTCACTTCCTGGGAAAAATAAAACATAGAAAATGGGTGAGCTCAAATGCCCAGTAAGGATAACAATATAGCAGAAACATTCATAAATAAGAATAAACATTTAAGGCAATGTATAACTAAAACAAAAGCCTTTCAAACATGAACTTTCAACATGGTATGGTATAAATAAAATGAAATAATGCCATTTACTTATTCACATGGATATTCTACTAATCGAATAATCACATGCAAAAATCAATAACCACTTTCATAATGATGGAATGCATAATGCCAGACTATCATAACCACATAGTCAAGGCCTCGTGCCAAGACTACAAATAATATTTTGTCAAGGCCTTGTGCCAAGACACTAGTTTGTCTCATGAGACCTACCGTTGCATCGAGGAGCTATAGTGGGCTCCACCCGTCACATATTAAGTCTAATGCATTCCCATATGAAAAGGTTTAAACATAACATAAACATTTGTATTAAAACTAGCATACGAAATGTCAATACTTTCACCATAAACCATGAATGGTATAAAAATAGAACATCCACAGTCATACATATCACAAAACCTTCAATACAATATAGAAGTTTTGTATCATAATAAATCAACTTCAAATAAGCGTAAAATCCATCAAAGGATGTTGACATAGATGAAATCAAAACACTTTTTGGAGAAATATCTCTTTCTATTTTTGAAATCATTTAAGAGCCATATAAAATAAAACATTTTCTTGAAAATGTTCTTATAATCTTGTAAGGAAAGCTTTGAAGATTTTATAACGGCAGAAAATAACCGCACTCGCCATATAAGTTAAAAAAACATTCTTACCTTAATTCTGTCGAAAAGGTTAAAAAGGACCTTGTTTTGAAAACGACGGAAAGATTACTCTTATAAAAAGTAAAACAAGGGTATAAATGACTTTAACCCATATTCTTGTAAATAATAAAAATGTTTGGAAATACATTTTGAAGAAACATGGATGTGGATGATAAAGAGATCCCAGTAGATTATTACGTATAAACAACCTCGGATAATGAAGAGATTGTGAAATAACCCTTACCAATTTGGTAACTTATGAAACATACAACCTATGAATGAGGTATCATACAATGAATATGTAAATAAACATAAATTAGAGTGTATTACACAACGAATATAATTATGGGCAGTACATACACCACACAAAAGGTGATGCTGGCAATATGGCATGAATCTCACGGAAATATGGAGTGAGATGAAAACCCCTTACCTTGTACTTTTCCTTGGTTGGGGTAGGTTATCCTCCTGTATAATGGTGAAATAATGTTTATTAAATTATACAATATTCATATATATTAATATGATATCATATATGATCTTTTAACATTGATTTGTTAATAATATCTTAGAATTATCGTCGTTTCGGGTGTTAACTTACTCATTTTCTTTTATATGTTTTGTTACATAAGCCATGTTTGTTGTATCTTATTCATATCCAGAATGATATCAAGTCCTTAAAAATCATTTATAAATCATCAAATGATAATTATACTTGAATGGATACGATGGAGAATGAATCTCATCGCGTTCGTGGAGACGGTAGTCCGTACGTACGCACGAGCGACAATATCATTCTTTTGATATTAAAATAATAAATAAATGGATGGTATATCATATATACAGAATCATTAACATGTTATATTTATTATTTACATGAGTTACACATCATTATTATACACATCCAAATAATAATATATTGAATAACAATTACACCACGACGTAGAGACGGTAAGCCGTACGTACGCACGTATGGTGACATGTTATTCAAATGGTGGATAGAATACTGAATATGGTTGTACCATATTTATAATATCATCACAGTATATGTGAGATACTGGAGTTATTATTTTAGAATGGTAAGAAAAATAAAGAAGAAGTGGAAGAAGAAAGGAACTTTAAAAGGGGTGGTGAAAACATTACCTCTTCTTTGGGTTCTTCTTTTTGATTTGATCAAAAGGGCTCCTTAGGTTGGCTTTCTGATCAAAATAAGGCCTCTATGTTGTATTGAGGGATGTTGGGAGAGTATTAGGGAAGAGTTTGGCCGAACCAAAAGGCTTTTAAGGTGTGAAGAAATGAGAAGTAGGAGTGCCCTTTTATAAGAGGGGTGAGGGGCACCTTTGGAAAAGCTAGAAATATTAATTTATAATAAATTCATATTAGGTTTCTAATGGATCCAAAGTTGATTATTCAAAGTTTAAGGTGGGGATAGGTCTAAAACAACTCAACCAATAGAATTTAGACAGGTTTGGGTACTTATATTAACCTTATCATTAAGTATTAACTCTAAGTTAATTAGTTTCACTTTTACAATGTCTCTTTGTATTTTTATATAATATGGTTAATAAACGTACTATATACATCCAAGAGACCCCCAAGTGGTCCATTAAGGATGAACCTATCGTGATATAAGTCTCCTGGCCGAACCTTAGATTTTTAGGAATTAAATATCAATTAATAATATAATATTTGTTTTAAGAACTCTTTTATGTCAATTTTGACACTATTCAATAGTTGATTTTTGTGAAACTCGTAACAGATTGATTACTTCTAACAAAGTCAATTAAATCAATAAAAATATATCATATTATCCTATAAAATTAGTTTAATTCATTAAAAGTTTCATATTATATTTATTTGGGTATTTATAATATCAATTATTTTAATTTTTCACTATTATAGTAATTACTGCATCATCATTGTGTCATAAATAAAATAAATTATTTAATGTCTAAAAATTATAAATAAAATATAATTATGTAGGAAATAGTTTTATATTTCTAATGAATATTTATAATCTAATATCCAATATATATAACCCTATGTAACAATTGTTTTTCTAAAAGATATATGCTTGTGTCATTTTTGTATTCATTTTAACTTAATTAAAATAAAGTGTCCTTATCACCTACAAATGGCACCATTGGGTCCCAAAATCGACCCAAAGATGCCTATGGTCGAACATGTATCAACCAATAAGGCTAGGACACGTTTTAGGGTAATTTAGTATTATTATAATATTATTTGTTTAACCCTTATTTACGGGATTTACCCTTAACCATAGTAAATAAAATATTTACCGCAGTAATTATTCAAAATGTCTAAAAATAAAAGTTACCTATTTACACAATTTGAACATCGTAATTCAAAATATGGAATCCATTTTTCTAAATTCAAAACACAGAAGTTGCAGAAATTAATTTAAAATTAATTCCCGCTGTCAAAACAAAAAGCGTGTTTTTAAGAGATATTAACTATCAAAAGATTGACACTTGTTTATGTTCGGTTTAAATGTAAAATTATGTCCAACAACCAAAATTATATTAAATGGTAAAAATATATTCTGAATATACTTTAAAACCACTCAAATTCATAATTTATCACTATTAATTATTTTTATTAAAAAATTGTTTTTAATTAAAATTTAGTAATTTTCACTATTCATCAAAATATGAAAGTTATCCGAAGAGTACCAAAATTTCACCTTAGGATAAATATGATATTCCGAATCCAAAAATGAAGTCCATTTTGAAATATAAAATATATATAATTTCAAAAATTAGGTATTACTATTCATAACGGCTAGTTTGATCGGTTGTGGTGTGTGTTAAAACTCAAAGTTGCGTACAACACACGCTACTGTTTTATTCAAAGGAAAGCGTACCGTGGAAGCTTGGGATGTTTTATTTTAAATTTTTTGATGTCCCCATTTAGTCAAAAAGTTTAAAATATTCTATTTAAAAAGGGTTCACTATTAAAAGTTGGTAAAACTGCAATATTGAAAATGAATTTGTTCTTACATTATGTCTAAGAAACTCATAATATGGATTCTAAAATTATAAGGATTATATAAAGTTTATAATTTAGTTAATACTATTCATAACCTCTTTTGAACGGCTTGTTTGGTAAGTCATGGTGCGCTTGAACTCGGTGTTTCGTGTAGTGCATGTTATTGAATTATTTTGAAGAAATAACACACTATGAAATCTTGGGGTGTTACAAATGAGGAGGAGATTACGTGTTGACGGCCCATGGTGCGAGTACTTACTCTAGGATGGAGGACCGAGGGAGAAAAAGTGCAGAGGGAGAGGGGAAGTACAGAGGTGCATGGGTGTTACCTCCTGCAAGAAAGGCGAGGGGCTTACAACATGGAGGCTTCCCTTCCCCCACATACAAACTCCACTCCCAGATTGAGGATATCTTCCCTTGTGGAGAACAGGGGGCATGGAGAATGTCCAAGGTGGGGGAACACCATGTTTGGGGCACAGGGTGATGTTATAGTTTAACGTTGTGTCTTGAGGATGAGGCTGTTTGGCAGTTTAACATCCTGCAGCTCAGACGAGGTGGGTTTACTCTGCACCCCTAGGTCTTACATGACTGGTACCCTCTTATCCTTGTGGGAGGGAAGGTACTGGCAATGCTGTGTTGAAGGGGGGTCGCATATGACCCATCGAGGGGTCCACGCTACCATTTCTAGGTGAATAAGCAATAGCCATTATTGTGCCTATGCGAAGAAGCATTAGGCGAAGCAACGCCACAGGCGGTATCATCCAGGGGACTTTTAAATCACATCGTGAAAACCTGGAGGGTCCCATAAGATAAGGAATTTCCAAGCAGAGGGGGCCACATGCAGGGGCCTTGTGGAGCTCGGTCGCTCTACGTAGTGGAGGGAACTGGTGAAGTGATGTATTTCGCGAAGTGGGGTGCCTTAGCCTTAGCATGGGGCTGAGGTTCAAATGGGAGGTGCTTCACGAAGTATAAGGGTGTTTGCGGAGCACTACCTCGTGGAGCATAGGTTCCTCGCATAGCAATGTGTCGTGAAGCAATGTGCTTCGCAAAGTACAGTGATCCTGTCGTGGCATGTGGCTCACGTTTATAGGAGGGGTGTTTTGCATAACATAAATGCTCCGTGACAACCCGGGTCCCCTTGGGGATCCCCTTCCTTCGAGAATGACCATAGACTTCACGAAGGGAATCTCTCCTAGAAGAGGGGATAAAAAAACAATATGGAGGCTCCTCGCGAAGAAAAAATACATCGCGTGGCTCATGGTTGGCAGAGCAAAGGGTGTTTTGCGATTCGGGAGATGAGAAGAAAAATGGTTGGATTTTCCATCCGAGAGGCTCAGGGGAAGCTTGGTATTTATACGTAAGAGGCGCCACAAAGCAGATCTTACGCGGAATGAAGGGGTATTCTGTTTCATCACAGCGGGTCGCGAATGTCAACCGAGTTCGCAGAGGGGTACCGTCTCTTTTTCTTCGCGGTGGGTTCACGAACGTCAGGGGCGATCGCGGGGTGTCCCGCCTCTCTTGCATCGTGGTGGTTTTGTGAACGTTAGGGGAATTCATAGGGCATACCGCCTTCTGTTCCTCATGGAAGCCGCATTTCTTGGGGGGCTCCGCGTCGTGGCTTCGCGAGGAAGGTCGTGTGGCCTCTTTTTCTGTGTTCTTTTTGTCCACTATTTTGGCGCCAACAATATTATTAATTGATATTCTATTCCTAAAATTATTGATTTCAGAAAAAAGACTTATATAGTGATAGGTGTATTATTAATGAACAACTTGGTGTTCTCTTGATAGTATATAGTACGTTTATTAACCATAAAATATAAAAATACAAAGAGACATGGTAAATGTCAAACTATTTAACTAAGAGTTAAATCTAAAATATAAGGTTACTATAGTGACCCAATCCTATTTAAAACATATTTTATGAGTGGTTTTAGACCCATTACAACCATATCCCATTAATAATCCATTTTTGAGCTATTAGAAACCATATATGATTTTATTATAAAATAATATTTCTAGCTTTTCCTAAGGTGTCCCTAACCCCTCATATAAAAGTGCACTCCCCTTCTCTCTAATTCACATATTTAGAGACATTTGGATAGGTCAAAGCCTACCCAAATACCCTCTTAACTATCCTCCCTTAATTATAGAGGCCTTCCTTTTGTCAGAAAGCCATCCTAAGGATCCCTTTTGATAAAAAAGGAAGAACCCTAAGAATAGGTAAATATTTCATCACCTTTTTCAAGTTCATTTGTTCTTCAACTTACTATTTCATTGTTGTTTGGAATTATAAAATAATAAATCTAGAATATTCTATATAGTATATATACGGTACCAAAATATTAATTATTATATCTATACTTTAATTAACATGTCTCCATACGGGCATACATATAGCTTACCGTATCCACATCGTGGTGTAATTGTTATTCATTACATTATTATTTGGATGGGGATAAAAATGAGGGGTAATTGTTGTAAATAATAAATATAACATGATAATGATTTTATATATATGATATACCATCCAATTATATATATTATTTTAATATCAAAAGAATTATATTGGCGCTCGTGCGTACGTATAGATTACCGTCTCTACGAACGCAATGAGACTCATTCCCCATCATAATCCATTTTAGAATAATTTTCATATGATGATTAAAAATAATTTTTAATAACATAATATCATTCTAAATATGAATAAGAAACAACCTATCCATAACAAACATTACTTAAAAAAAATAATATAAAGAAAAAACGAATCCATTAACACCCGAAACAACGATAATACAAAGATATTATTAAAAAGAAATGTTAAAAGATCAAACATGATGTCATATTATGTATATGATTCTTTTATAATATAATAAAAATTATTTCACCATTATACAAGAGATTAACCTACCCTTGACCAAGGAAAAGTACAAGGTAGGGGTTAATTTACAGTCTCTTTATTATCCGAGGTTGTTTTACGTAATTATCTGCAGGGGCCTCTTTATCATTCGCAACCATGATTCTTAAAAATGTATTCCATTTTTTTGTATTAACTAGACTATGGGTTAAATTCATTTTTACCCTTGTTTGACATTTTAAGGGAATCTTTCTGTCATTTTCCAAACAAGGTACCTGATGACCTTTTTGACAAAATCAAGGTAAGAATGTTTTTTTAACTTATATGACGGGCACGACTATATTACGCCACTGTAACAATGTCAATGATTACCTTACATTAACAAAATAATATTTTCAAATATAAATGTTTTAATTTATAATTATGTGCCCTTTAAATGATTTCAAAATATAAATACATATTTCTCTAAAAAGTATTCCATTTCATTATGTCAATATCGTTTGAAGGATTTTAAGTTTGTTTGAGGTTGATTTATTATGGTACAAATATTCTTTATTTTATTGATGTTTTTGTGATATTTTTGACCGTGGATGGGTTATTTCATACAATTCATGGTTTATGGATAAATTATTGACATTTAGTATTCTAGTCTTAATATGAATGTTTATGTTCTGTTTAAAACTTTTCATATGAGGAATTAATTGGACTTAGTAATTGACGGGATGAGCCCGTTATAGCTCCTAAATACATCGGTAGGTCTTAGGAGACAAACTAGTGTCTTGGTACAAGGCCTTGAAAAAATATTATTTTCATTCTTGGCACAAGGCCTGGACTATGTGGTTATGAACGTCTAGCATTATGCATTCCATCATTATATAAGTGCCTATTGATATTTCATGTGATTATTTGACTACTATAAAATCCATGTGTGTAAGTGAATGGAATTATTTTGATTTATATTTTCTATATTATGATGAAATTTATGTTTAAAAAGATTTTGTTTTAGTTATATACATTCCCTTAAATAATTATGCTTATTTATGAATGTTTTTGATAAATTATTATCCTTACTGAGCCTCTGAGCTCACCCCTTTTATGTTTTATTTTTTCCAGGATGCAAAGAAGTATATTATGACTGACATGTAGGGATAGTCTTTGGGATCTCAGTGTGGTCTATGGAAACAATGTTGTGGTAGTTTTCTATTTTATGATGTAATGTAAACCTTATGAATGAATCTAATACTTCTAAGGCTACTATACTAATTGATCTTATAGGGCATGATATTTTGTTATCATGATAATGATATGTAACAATGCACATACTCAGGGTAACTGGGGTTGGGCGTTACATTTAGTATCAGGGGAATTTTATTACAAAACTGGGAATCTAGATTTAGATAAACTCTGATTAAAGCACATTACCCTAAGACAGACTTTGAGGATTAGTATAGAAGAACTTCCTAGAATTTTTGAGTTGTATAGATTTTGTGTGTTTTCCAAGAAATAAATCTTTGTCTGGATATGAGAGGGTTGATATGGCTCTGGAACAGATGTACCTAGGGGTAAAATTTGAAAATACCTCTTTGAGCTAGACTCGAATGGGAACGGATGCATGATAATGGGCCTTGTTGCACTCTTGGTTATGACACTCCCAGGGGATATGATTAGGATAATTTCATTTTATTTACAAACCATTATGATGGGTTTATGAGTATATACTTCCTTAATTAATACATTTTTTATGATTTTGGATTATATCCATAAACTGTTCAATTTATGTTAAGTGTTTTACATGTTTGGAATTATGTATTTCTATTCATAAACTAATCTAGTGTATGCCATTGTTTAGAAATGGAGCCCAGTGGAAGGAATGGAAACCTTACCAATGCACAACCTCCATGTAGGGATTTCCCTCCAACTCAAGATAATTATAGTGGAGATGGTGATACAACTGGTGTTGATCAGCTTATCACCATACTGGGAAAACTCACTCAGGTTATGAATAATAACCTTACCCGTATGGAGCATCCTGATCCACAGCTTGCAAGATCAATGTTAGACTGCTTATTGAGGAAACAACCACATACATTAAATGGGGTAAAAATCCACTAGTAGCTGCGAAATTGATAAATTACTAAGATAAAGTATTCCACGCCTTGCGGAGTATCAAAAAAGAAAATGTTGTCATGGAAGTTTACCGCCTCACTTGAGATAATGATCAATGGTGTTCATTGATTCAAAACACAAAGGAAGAAGATGAGGTATCAAATATGGATTGTAGGGAGTTTAAATAATTTTTTTAGAAAAATACTTTCCTCATGACCATCGAGTAAATATGGAATGGCAGTTACTAAGTCTGAGGGAAAAAGATGACGAGAATGTCACAATGTATGAAGCTAACATTACAAGGTTAGAGAAGCATGTTGCATATTATATATGTATCCCAATAATTAAGATTGACCATTTCTCTTATGGGTTAAATCCATTTATCCAATGAGCATTATTCTCAAAATCCTTCTCATCGTTCGAAGATATTGTTTCACGTACTATAAAGACAGAAAAATAATTCTTTAAGTCATACGACTTTAAAGAAAAGAAAGAGAAGAAGAGATCTATTGAACAATCTGGAAATGGGAATAAGGTGGAAAACGGAAAATTTGAATATCTATCATGCATTAAATTCGGGAAGAAACACCCTGGTACATGCCTGAAGGGAATGGGAGTATGTTACAAGTGTGGTGAAAGAGGCCACCAAGAACATGATTGTAAGTTGAATAAATTGGTTGTCGATGTAGAATGTTACAATTGTAGAGAAAGGGGGTATTATGTGAATTCATTTCCTAAACGTCAGGGGAACTTACCTCAGAAAAGGACAAGGGATCAAGGGCATCATATGCTATCACTACTACTGAGGTTGAAGCTCTGAAAGATATAGGGAAGGTAATTTAATGGTTTATTCAAGTTTAGCCAATGCTTTATTTGATTCTGGATCATCACATTGTTTCATATCTTCCTAGTTTTCTATGAAAAGTAGATATTCCCAATTTGTTTTAACAATGGAGTTGTTAGTCAAAAATCATAAGGGAAGTTTTATTGCAACAATGTTTTATGAATCAGTTCCCATTTGGTCATATAAATGTTCTTTATCTTCTCGTCTCATCATCATACCCATGATTGAATTTGATATAATCCTCGGTATTTATTGTCTATCAGACCATGATTCTAAATTTTTTGTAGGAAAAGGAGGTTACTATTTTTTATGATGATGATAAAGAACACCTTATCTTTAGAGAAAAATCATCACCACCTAATCCCTATTTATATCCACCCCCAATAGCTCAACTAAATTCAATTATTGGGGAGTAATTGAATGAAATAACCATAGGTGAGGAAAAGAATGTTCAAAAAGTGGATGTACCTATTGTGAAAGAATATGTTGATTTTTTTTCCAGAATATTTACCTAAACATCCTCTAGAATGATAAATTGATTTTTCTATTGATTTAATTCCTAGATCAAGGCCCATATTTAAGACCCCTTATAATATTGAAATTGTGGAATTAGTGGAACTAAAGAAACAACTAGAGGAATTGAGTAATAATGGATTTATTCTCACTAGTGTTTCTCCATGGGGAGCCTCTATCCTTTTTGTTATGAAAAAATATGGATCTATGAGGTTGTGCATTGACTACAGGGAGATCAATGCTATAACAATAAAAAACAAGTATCCCCTACCATGCATTGGTGATTTATTTGACCAATTTCTTAGATCTCAATACATTCCAAAGATTGACATTTGATCTGGATATCATCAGTTGTGTGTGGTGAAGGAAGACATTCCGAAACTATCATTTTGGACCAGGTATGGGCATTACGATTTTACAGCAATGCCTTTTGGATTGACTAATGAACTTTCTATATTCATGGATCTAATGAATATATTTTTTAAGGAATATTTTAATGACTTTGTATTTGTATTTATTAATGAAATCTTGGTATACTCCAAAATCTATGAAGATCATGAAAATCACTTTTGCATTATCGTGGAGACTCTTAGAAGAAATTAATTATATGTGAAGTTTAAAGACTGTGCATTCTAGAATCAAGAGATTTATTTTCTTGGCCATATCATCTCTAAGGATGGAATCTCTGTTGATCTTTCTATGACAAGAGAAATCCACGAATGGCTAGCACCGATGAGTATAACTGAGGAACGTAGTTTTATTGGTTTAGCATGTTATTATCGACCTTTCGTCCAGAATTTTTCCCGGTTGGCTAACCCGTTAACAAAGCTCACACGAAAAGGGGATAAATTTGTTTGGGCAAAAAAATGTGAAGAATGTTATGAGAAATTGAATAGAAAATTAGTCAATTATCCTTTATTGACTCTACCATCGTGGAATGATGGGTTTTTAATTTACAGTGATGAATCAAAGAAAGGACTTGGTTGTGTCCTTATATAGAATAATAGGGTTATTGTCTATGCATCATGACAAGTGAAAATTCATGAGAAAAACTATCCTACTCATGATCATGAGATAGAAACTGTAATATTTTCTCTGAAAATTTGGAGACACTATGTCTATGGTAAAATTGTGGGATTTATACTAATCATAAGAGTTTCAAGTATATTTTCTCATATAAAAAACTCAACATGAGGCAAAAGAGATGGCTTGAACTACTCAAGGATTATGATTGCACTATACACTACCACATGGGGAAGGAAAATAAGGTGGAAAAATCTTTGAGTAGAAAGGATCTGGAGATTTGAACTAGATGAGAGTTGAAAAGGATCATATATACATGGATCTTGTAAAGATGGATATGGTATTAACCATGGAAGGTGGATCATCAATACTTTTTCAAATGGTTTCCAAACTATGTTTAATAAAAAGGATTAAATGTTCTCAAGATGATGTTGAGGAGTTTCAAAAGAAGATTATAGCTGTGAATGATGGGAGATGGAGTGAATTTGTGAATGAGGATATAATTTTGAAATTTGGGAAGTGTCTTTGTGTTTCCAATATACCTGATCTAAAAAAGAAATTGTTGGATGATGCTAATAGTTCCAATTTCTCTATACACCCTGGTAGCACCAAGATGTATAGATATTTGGAGGAAAATTTTTGGTGGGACAACATGAAGAGGGATATTTCGGATTTTGTTTCAATATGTAATATTTGTCAGCAAGTGAACGATGGAAGGAAACAACCTGGAGGAGTCATTCAACCTCTTCCCATACCTGAGTGGAAAAGGGATAATATTACGTTGTAAATTGTCATGGGACTACAAAATACTTCTAGACGGAACGATGCAATATGGGTCATTGTTGATCATCTTACCCAGTCATCACATTTTCATACCATAAATGAATATTTACCACCTGAACGTTTAGCAAGACTATATATTAATAAAGTTGTAAGACTTCATGGAGTACCACTATCAATTTTTTTGGATCATGATGCACGTTTTAAATTAAGATTTTATAAAAGTCTTTTGAAAGCCCCAGATACTGAACTTCATTTGAGCACTTCCTACCACCCCCAAACTGATGGACAATCAGAACAGACTATTAAGACCTTAGAAAACATGTTGAGATCCTGCTCACATGACTTTTAGGGTATGTGGGACCAATATTTACCTTTGGTAGAATTTTCCTATAACAATAGCATACATTCATGTATTCAGATGGAACGATATGAAGCGCCATATGGAAAGAGATGTCCCACACCAACATGTTGGGATGATGTTGCTGAAAGAAAATTCATAGGCCGAGAACTTGTGGAGGAGACGATGGAAAAGGTGAAGGTAATCCAAACCCACATCAAAGAATCTCAAAGTAGACAGAAGTGCAATGCCGATAACAGAAGGGCATATTTGAATGTTCAGGTAGGTTATCATGTTTTCATAAAGTAATCTCTATGAAAGGGTGTTATACGTTTCGGTAAGAAGGGAAAATTGAGTATCAGGTATATTGGACCTTTCGAAATTCTAGAACTAATTTGAGTTGTAGCTTATCGTTTGGAAATACCGCCAAGTCCCTCCAAATATCATGATGTATTCCACGTATCACTGCTAAGAAAACACATGCCTGACCCAACGCATGTACTCACCTATGAGGAATTAGAACTGGAACCTGATCTATCTTATAGCGAAGAGCCTATCATAGTTCTTGATTCTATAGAACAAGTGCTGAGAATCCGGATGACTCGTCTGGTAAAAGTTCAATGGAGAAACCATAAGATGGAAGAGGTTGTGTGAGAGCCCGAGGAACTTATGACAAAGAACCACCCGAGTCTTTTTTTGCAGTAATATTCTAAAAAAATTTAGGACAGAATTATTTGAATGAGGGGATAATTTAACACCCCAATCTTCCATGGTACACTTCTCTTTAAATAATATAGTAGCGTGTGTTTCACGCAACTTCGACTTCTAACACACCACAACCAATCAAACTAGTTGTTAAGAATAGTAATACCAACTTTTTGAAATTTTATAAATTTTATCATTCAAAATTGACTTCATTTTTTGATTCGTCATATCAAAATTATCTTACGGTGAATTCTTTTTATTTTTCTGAAAACATTCAATTTTTGATGAATAGTGAAAAATACTGAGTTATAGTTTAAAACATATTTTTTATTTAAATAATTAATTATTTTTTTAAAATTTATTTTAGTTCAAAATAGATACACAACACATATATATGTTCAATGCAATTCATTGTATTCATTTTGTAATAATATTAGATATATAAAATTTTATTGAACTTTTCACCGCCTTTTACCAACCTCTTAGTAGCATTTACAAATTTACGTAAAACATAATTTTACCGCTTTTGTGAGTTGAATTTAAAAAATACGAGAGACATGGTTAATATCAAGGATTAAAATGTGGTTCATTAAGATAAAAATAATTTTTGGTGAATAATAATTTTAAACTTTTATTTACCACGGTTAAAAGTAAATAGGGTAATTAAAGGTAAAAATGATATTATTATTACCCTAACAAATGTCTTAATTCTATTGGATAAGTGTTATTCGATAAAAACCAACCATATGAATAAATTATGATCCTTAAGGTCCACTTGGATTAGATTAGGTCATTTATTATTATTTAATTCAAAGAAGAGTGAAAAGTGTTATATTCAAAGTTTAATAACTAAAGTATTTTAAATTTAAGGTTATACATAAGATAAATTAGACTATAAATATTCAATAGAAAGGTAAAACAATTTCCTATATAACTTCTGTTGATATATATTTTTTAGACATTAAATAATTTATGTTATTTGTGACACAATGATGATGCAGTAATTACCTAATTAATAAAATATTAAAATAATTGATATTATAAATATCCAAATAAATGTAATTTGAGAATTTTTATGAATAAAACTAATTTTATAGGTTAATATGACATATTAGGGTTGCATTTATGATTTTTTTTCTAACTAATAATTCTTTTATGAATATAGAAAAAACAAAATTCCAAATAGTGGTAAAATTGACATAAAAAGAGTTTTTAAAACAAATATTATATTATTAATTGATATTATATTCCTAAAAATATATGGTTTGGAACAAATACTTATATAATGATAGGTGTATCATTAATAAACCACTTGGGTTTCTCTTGGAAGAATATAGTATGTCTATTAACCATATAAAATAAAAATACAATGAGACATGGTAAATGTCAAACTATTTAACTAAGAGTTAAATATAAAAGATAAGGTTAATATAGTGACCCAAACCTGTATAAAACCTATTGGTTGATTGGTTTTATACCAATATCCAACTTATCCTTTAAATAATCAATTTTTTTCAATTATAAACTGAAATGTTTTTTATTATAAAATAATATTTCTAGATTTTCCTAAGCTGCCCCTCACCACTCTTATAAAATGGAAGTCCCCCTTCTCACTAATTCACATCTTCAAAGCCATTTTTCTCAGCCCAAACCTACCCAAATACCCCTCTAACTATCCTCACTTCATCCTAGATTCATTCCTTTGGTCCGAAATCCATCCTAAAGATCCATTTTGATCAAATCAAAAGTACCCAAAGAAGAGGTAAATATTTCATCACCTCTTTCAAGTTCCATTCATCTTCAACTTCCTCTTTCTTTACTGTTAAAATTATAAAATAATAAATCCATTATCTTATATATAATAAAAATAGGGTAAACCATATTCATTATTCTATCCATACTTTTAATGATATGTCACCATACATGTGTACGTACGACTTACCGTCTCCACGTCATGGTGTATTTGTTATTAAATTCATTATTATTTGGATGGGTATAATAATGATGTGTAATTGATGTAAATAATAAATATAACATAATAATGATTTTTTATATATGATATACCATCCAATTATATATATTATTTTAATATCAAATGAATTATATTTTTGTTTGTGCGTACGTATGGATTACCATCTCCACGAACGTGGTGATACTCATTCCCCACCGTAATCTATTCAAGACTAATTTTCATTATATTATTAAAAATAATGTTTCAAGACTTAATATCATTCTTAATATGAATTAGATACATCATATCCATAAAAACATTACTTACATAACAAATAATATAAATTAAAATAAATCCATTAACACCCGAAACGATGATAATATTAAGATATTATTAAAAAAGAAATGTTAAAAGATCATATATGATATCATATTACTGTATATGATTCTTTTATAGTTTAATAACAACTATTTCACCACTATATTAGAGTTTAACCTACCCCCAACCATGGAGAAGTACTAGTTAAGGGTTAATTTCACAATCTCTTTATTATCGGAGGTTGTTTTTACATAAGTATCAACTAGGACCTATTTATCATCCACATCCATGTTTCTTAAAAATGTATTCGAAAACATTTTTACTATTTACTAGACAATGGGTTAAAGTAATTTATACCCTTGTTTGACTTTTTATAAAATTATTTGAAGGAATATTTCCATTATTTTCCAAACAAGGTACCTTATGACCTTTTCTACAAAATTAAGGTAAGAATGTTTTTTTAACTTATACAACAGGTTCAGCTATATTACAGCGTTGTAACAAAGTAGAATCATTCCTTACAAGATTATAAGAATATTTTCAAATATAAATGTTTTCTTTTATATTTGATGTATTATTATGAATTTTATGTTCAAAAGGATTTTGTTTTAGTTATATACAATTCCTTAATTGTTTATTCTTATTTATGAAAGTTTCCTCTATATTTTTATCCTTACTGAGAATCTGATCTCACCCCTTTTTATGTTTTATTCTTCCCAGGATGCGAAAAGGTATATTATAACTGACTTGTAGGGATAGTCTATGGGATCTCAGTGTTGTCTATAGAATCAATGTTGTTATGGTTTTCTATTTTATGGTGTAATATAAACCTTATGAATGTATCTAGTACTTCCAAGGGTACTAAACTGATCGAACATTCGAGACATGATCTTTTGTGATAATGGTAATGATACTTAATAATCCCCCAACTCTGGGTAACTGGGGTTAGGGCATTACAATTGCAATAAAACATAACATTAAAGTAACACATAAAATGATATATTAAATAGTATTATCATTAAAATAGATACATTAAACAAGGAAATTATATCATATAATCATTGAATAAAGAAAAAACCATAAAACATGTTATAATAATCATATTTCAGGGTTAACTCACAAGACCATCATCATAATATGGATAAGGAAAACTACTAGATTGGGTTCATGAAATAATCCATTATAAAAAAACTAAAAATATATAATTATTTACATAATCAATTTAAGGGATATATAAATTTGGGATGAGAAATAATATATAATAATATAATTCATATGCATTCTCCTGGACAACAATAAACCATACATAAATTATAATCATTATCAAAAACCTGATAAGGATGTGGGATTCATAATTTATATTTATGTAATATCAAAAATCTATATGATAAGGATCCCCAATATATGAAGGAATTTAATCCACTGGAATTGATATCTCAGAATATATAATCATATCTCATTAAAATTGAGGTCAACTATTGATAATTACTAATAAGGAACTAGGATATGAATAAAATGTATACAACTATGTGAATCATTATGAAACAAGTAATTGACATTTCTAGATACAGATAGATCATATTTGTCTCCATAAAACCAGTATATAATGATCTTTATTTTCTATAAATTAATGAGGGATAAATATATTATTCATTTTTATAACAAATATTATGTAGTTGACACTAAATGTGATACAAGAAAGAATAATAATAACTTAAATAAGGTTTACCTACAATAAGAATTTCAAATAGATAAGATATATATAACCCTATAAATGAAATGGATATTTAAATATATTATAAATAATCATCTTATATACAAAATTAATAGAGGAATAGGATAATATTTATTCACAAAAAAAGAGAAAATTTTAGAGAACTTTTAAATAATAAGTTATAAATGAGGTATGATTGATCCAATAAAACATGGGTACAAATTAAACTGAAGACCATATAAAAGGTTTATAATGAAATTGAATGTAAAGTACAACGAATAAATTATCATTAATGATATATTTGTTCAAATTTAATGTATATACACCACTTATATTAGATATTGTTTATAAATATGACTTATGTTTCGATGATGGTAAATTGACAGGAAATATATAATGGATTTACTGAAATGTAAATAAATACATATATAAATGGATTTCTTTAAATTAAAATTAAAATACTATGAATGTGAGATAATTAATGATATAATATGAATAATTTATATCATATAATAATTATAATAATATATTTTTACATCATGAACAAAATGAATTAATGTAAATAATATGAGATACATATCCTTATTGCATAATAAAAATTATAATAATATGAATTAAAATGGAGAATGATTCATTTTTCAGATAAAATACCATAAATAATTATTATTTGTGCTATAATATTGCCAATAGGTTATATAAACAATATTTAAATGAAATTATGTGAATGAAATAAAATATGTTTCAAAGGATGATATTCTGTGAAAAACACCTTAACTTATTACATATTAATTATTCAAAAACACTTATCATCCAGAGTAATCAAATTATGATATATATTTATATTATTATTAAAAATAATATCCATCATTAATTTAAACTATATGGATCATTTATTTTCAAATTCCATTAGTTTATTACATATTATTCATTCTGATGTCGGTTATGTGAGGTATCTTGGTCCGGTTTTTGTAAATCATGATGCATGATAACCATGGTATAAAATTTTGTAAAATAAAATCTTTATTTATAGAATAATATTATTTTTAGTTACAGAATTATTATATATTAAATATGTTTTTATTTCCAACAATTATTTGGGGCAATGGAAAATGAAACCCAAATATGGTGGAGGGGTACTTTATACATACACAAGAATAATATATCCATTTTTCAATGAATGAGAGAAGTATAAGGTAAATTATTATTTTTTTATTTTTATTATTTGTTATATTATATATATCATATTTATTTATACATGAAATATTTATTTTCCACCATGAATACTGTAAGACCTATCTTTCTTGTTATGTCAACCTATGCAACTCATTATTGGTGCTTTCATTTATAATTGATGATGGGGAGGAATATAAAATTATTCGTAAATTAATAATATATCATAAAAATATAATTATGATACATATTTTTTATGATATGAATGTTTTATGGATTGTTTTCGAGATTTTTTAGGTACTATTTTATTTCTAATTAGTACATTTCCTATTGGTTTCACCTTTGGGTGTGTTTGGGTGAAGTTTTAGGTATATCAAATTGAAGAGGTTTGTGTACGCTTGGCACATGGTTAGATAAAACCATCCTCCCTGACCCAATAAACCATTTAACTCTATACAATGGTGGTTTTCATGGCTAGAAAAAAAAATTCAAACAGTCTGCCCAAATAGAGATATCGTACACCACAAAAAAAATAATCTCATTTTTAAGGAAAACTATGCGTACCCACCCAAGAAACTGTGTAGGATTTTTAATGTGAAAAAAATAGATTTTAAGTCCCCTAATCCACAAAAACTTATTAATTTCACCCCTTACTCAAATCCACAAAATTTTGGATGATTTTAGAGAATTCTGGAGGGATGCTATGGCATTCCAACCTTAGTTCCTTGCAATTCAAAGACCATATCGATGATTTTATCCTCTCCCAACATGTGGATCATATCATGTTCCTTTCCAATTCACACCATTCTATTTCTTGTTCTACTAGAAGGAATTTATCTAATAGTTCTTGTATCATGATCTAGATTTGAGATATCTCCTTTATATTGATATTGGATCAGGGTTGTGGAACTGGATCTTCATATATGTCACTATTCTGCTCAATTTTGGGAATTTATTTGGGGTTATCATTCATCATTGAATTAGGTAGGTGATATATTATTGAAATCCCATATTATTATCATTAATCACTTTAATGTGATTGTAGAGTTTACATATTTGCATAGTGATTCAAATTTCAAATGGAATTATTTAATGTGGACAATTTATAAATTGACGAAATGGGGATTGGATTGAATACTTGAAATTTTTGGAATATGGATAATTAATTATTAAATTAACTATCAATGTATTGAGATGGGGAATTAGGGATTGTTATTTGATGAGTTATTTATCAAATTTTTGAATTGTAAATATGGAATAATTAATTGGTGAATTAATTATTTGATGTTGAGTTTGTGAAACAGTTGATTAATTATTGAATTTATTAACATAAGAGATGATATTGCGTAATTATTGAATTAATTATTGGGACCTCTATGGTAAATTCGTTTTTGAATGAATTATATGTTGTTTTGATTATTATATAATGTCTGAATTAATTACTTGATATCAATTATTTAATTTTTGAATTCATTAATTAATGTATTAGTGGTAAATTTTGATGATTGGATTAATGTTTTATTAATCATGGTTGATAAATGAGTGTTAGACATGGTGATATTCTCCCATGATAATGACATATATACATGGTTGATAAATATGTTGTTTGGAATGATGATCTGCACCACGTATATATATACATGGTTGATAAATTGGGGATAAACCTGGTTATCTGGGACAATGATATCTATGAATGATTGAGAATTGGTTTCAAACAAGGAATTTTTTTACAATGATATATAATGGGTATTGAGAAATGTGTTTTTAGAGATGACAATCTATGACCATGATATATATGTGTGATTAAAAAAATTGGGGCTAGAAAAGATGTTATATTCCCACAATAAATAGGAATGATTGAGAAATGACATACTAGAAAGTGAGTTATGAACCCCAAACATTGGCATTAGATTATGGTTCCAGGTGGTCATAATAATGATATATGAACTTAATATATAACCTTTTTTAGTCCTGGTGTAGACTGAATTAGTTAATGATGTCTGGGTGTTCTTTGGAACCTAGTTTTCTTTGTGGTTTAGTAAATATTAATTTATAGTGTGATAATTTTTTTCATATGAATTGTAGTTACTTATTTATATGACTACATAATCAATTTATTAACTGGATATATTTTAGACCCTGTTGCTGGTGGCTTACATAGTTGAACTCGCACCCCACTCAGGCTACTAGATTAGTACCAGAAAAGATTTCATTTTTATAGAAAAGGTTAAAGAAAACATACATAGGTTTGATTTCTTATTTATGGACGGATCTTGGATGAGGGTACCAGATGTGTATTAGGACCCACATGGGAGTCATATGGGTCTTTATTTTCAGTTACATTTTATACACATAACACATATATTATCATGTAATTCATTTTTCTTCAGTAGGATACTTTATTTATTTCATTGATTATCATTACAAATTTGTATTATTAGGGTTATATATTAAAAAATTAATGATTTTTTATTTTTAATGTTTTATTAGTCTAATAAAATAGCACATAGTCTCCCTATGATCGAATTATTAGTACCTTGATGGTGTTTGGAAACCTATGTCGTATGGGGAGGCAGGATACCGGTCATTTGACATAAAAAACAAGTGTAATGATTTGTGTCACTTGGACCGAGACGTTAAAAATTTGTATTTGTGCCTAATTTTCATTACAACATCTTTTGTATTAATTTTTTCCAATTATATACAATACAATATGAATATTTGAGGCTTAGTTATAAGATCGTTCATGGGTAATTCAATCCTCAGTACAGTGGAAACCCCAAGTACCATAGGTGGGATTTTCTTTATTAATATTTTCTTTTATAATTGAATACTATTTCACCATGGGTGATGCACTTGTTGTGTTATTTGTTATTCTTTCAGATATTTTCAGAGATTTTATGAGTTTTGACTCATGGATTAGAAGGGAATGAGTTTTGATATTTCATGCATCATACAAGGAACCCACAATTATTCTGTGACATTCGTCATTTTAGGCACGCACCATAAAATGGGTTCTGGGTAATTTTCTATACTAGAATTATTGTTACTTTATTGTGATATTGATTTTAAAATGGTGTTAAATATTTAATTAAAAGGGTTCAATGAAGATAATATGTGAATAAATGTGTTTCTAAATGAATTTGAATAATGATAATATGAATATCCTTACATAACCAATACCTTGGAGTAGGATTATTGAGGTTTTTGATAATGCCTTGGATTTAACCACATTGTTTTAATTTGTGAAAATTATTCCTGTGATTTCTCCTCATAAGTAATGTGATAAATTTTCCTTATGAGTCTAATAAATGTGTTTGGAATTTTATATTTATTCCCCCATGATGACTCTTTTTGAAAACACAATAAGATGATATGGATAGAGATGATCTACTAGTAGTGGAACCTGAGGCACTGGTAATGTCATTGAGGATGAAGGGGAGTATTTCCTAGAAAACATATAAATATTTATGAAACTCATAGGAAGATACCTAGGGTTTTTTTAAAAGTTAATGATTGACATAACAAGTGAGTTTCAGTTGCAGCAGCCACAAACCGTTATTAGAGCGGGTGGGCCTATGGGAGATGTGTTCTAGTTTGAGTCCATCGAGATGATACATGACCATTTGGATACACCTATAAAGAAGAGGGTCATGTTGGAAAATTATATGCTATTAGGATTTATTATTTTTTGGTAGGATATTAATTTGTGGAATAGATGAACTAATAGTATATTATGGAAGCACATCATTGATTTTTTTCTAGAGTACTTTTTTCCTGAGAAACCGAGGAAGGAACATGCCATTGATATTATGAGGTATAATTATGGGAGCATGTGTGTGATAGACTATGAGGGACTATTTAAATATCTAACGTGTCATTGTAAAGAATATTTTGGATAAGATACCGTTATGGAGAGGCATTTCCATGATGATCCAGTGTGTGAGATTAAGTACCAAGATAACCTATTTCAGTTAAACAATTTTCTTGAGATAGTAGATTAGTCTCTCATAGATAAAGAGAACCTAATATATGATTCTTATGTAGGATAATGAATGACTACATGATTATGTAGTGGTATATATTTTGATATCAGGAAGCATCTTTATGATAACTTTATGCATGAAAGTGGGATGTATACTTTCCAATCATCAGGATCAGTTACCCAGTATCTTACCCAATAGCTTTTCCTCTAGTGAGGTTAGGTGAGACACTTCTGAAAACGTTGTCATGAACCACCACGAGAGTGTTTTTATTTCCAAAATATAGGTCATAAACATAGGTTCTTCACAAACCCATGGATAAAAGTTAGTGATTAATGATATAGAAATAAACATAGTGTTGGAAGGGGATATTCTAAATCATTTAAGTATGGTAGCTTGAGTTTTACTGGGTGATGGGGTTAATGTTTTGGAGTTTGTTCTTATAGGAAAGACTACCCTTATCAATAGAGTGGTGAAACATAGGGGACTCATACGAGAGTACATTTTTTGGGGTAAGATAGTTTCATATGGTGTAGCCTAAACTTTTAAATAGAAAGGCTGGACCATCGATAGTAAGAAGTACTCTTACTGTATATTTTACATTTTCTAATGATTAATTTTATATTCGGTCGACACAATAAATTGTGTCTATAAAATAGGTCAATGGTTAGAGACTTTCTGTGGAGTTTGATAGTTATTTTATGACTATATCAATAGAGTTGAGAGTATGGTCTAGTGAAATCTATATGAAAAAGTGATATTCTCTTGGTATAGTTGAGTATTTTTTCATTTGGGATCTCTATATTCTAAACATGATAGGCTTCAACATAATTATTTGTACGGACATTATAGATACATAATGATCCCACATATACAGCTTCCTCAAGATAACAATGATTACTCTCTTGAGAGTGACTATCACATTCCCCATGGATTTTGGAGTATCCATGAAGGATGAGTAGGGACATTTACTCAGAAATTGAGAGAGATCATTACCAAGGTTAGTAGACTATTTCTCAATTATGAGGGTGTTAGGAAATACATATTACAACCAATATTAGAAATGATTCCGTATATTTTTTTGAGGAATTACCATGGCTACCATTGGATATATATTTTGAATTCAATATTGACCTCAATCTAGGAGCTAATGTAGTTTTTATTCCACTATAAAGAATGAAACTGATAGTGCTTCAAGAGATCAACACTTAGCAAGAAGTGTTGATGTTATCGGTTTTATCCATACAATTAGGTCTCCTTGGGTTTCTATAATGTTGTTTCATAATAAGGATAACATAAATATATGATTGGGTGTTAATTAATGGAAGTTGTAGTATATGACCATGATGAATCGACATCCTCTTATTTAAATTGATAATCTATTTGACCTAATGAGTGGATCTTGTGTGTTTTTGAATATTGGATAGATATCGTGGTATCATTACCTAATTGTTTTGGCATCTCATATACCATGGAATACTTTTAGATGTAGGTATGGCCAATATTAGTTCGTAATAATTCATTTGGGGTAAACAAATTCACCAGTAGTGTTTATGGACTTGGTGAAATCAATATTCATACATACATGGATTATTTTGTGGTAGTGTTCAAAGAAGAAATATTATTTTACTCCAATATTCAAGATGATTATTCCCATCTTCTTTATATCATACAAATTAATATAATAGAGCATCTTTTATACACCAAGATACCTAAGTGCCAATTTTGGATCTATCCAGTACACTTCATGGGAAACATAACAAAGGAGGAAGGGGTGTTAGTGGACCCATATAAGGTTTAGGAAGTTATATCTCTTGAGAATCCCAAGAAAATATTTGATATTTTTAGATTTCTGGTGTTGGTTGGATATTATAGGTTAATCATCAAATATGTTTCCCATTTTACATCACCACTTTTGGGATTGATCAAGAAGGGTAAAAAAATTTATTGGTTGGATGCATGTGAGAAATCCTTCTGGGTGTTGAAACAAACCATTAAATCAACACCAATCTTGATCCTAAAAATCTAAGTAAGGAGTATAAGGTGTATTGTGATGCTTCTGAAATATTTCATCATGTTGTGTTGATATTGGGATATCGATTCATTGCATATATGTCTCTAAAATCAGTTCCACATGAACAAAACTACCCTATACATGACCTCAATTTATAAAAAGTAGTTTTTTCTTTGATATGTTGGATACATTGTCAATTGGGATTGAAGTGTATAGATTTTACTAATCACAAGAGCCAAAGTGATGTCTTTTCGTAGAGTGACATGAATATTTAGAAATATAGATGGGTTGAGTATATGTTATATTTTAAATTATTAGAAGGCATATACACCTATAAAATGAAATAGTGTGGTTGATGCATTGATAATGAAAACTCAGGCTCAGGAAGTTATGAATTTTAGTGTTGGGTGGAAGATGATTACATTCCTATTAAGATTAATGTGGTAGATCATGAGATTCTTGAGACGACGTCTCTCATATAAGTTTCAATTGAGTCTATACGTTTGTGCTAGATTAGATACATAAAGTATGATGATATGAAGTGTTTTAACATAATAGAAATCCTTGAAGGTTGTGAATCACATTCATATTAAATCATTGATGAGGATATGATCATATATGTTTGGAATTGTGTTGATGTGTTGAAAATCATTAGATATGAGAATATTTGGGATTTTCATTCCTCGATGTGGGTGGTACATTCATGTTTAAATAGAAAAAAAACCCTAACATATGAAGACATTTTTGTCCTAGAATTCCAAATGTTATTCCATGGTTCGTGACATGATGCTACACCTTTCAACATATAATGGATTAACATCATTGACCATAAGGATTAATGAACATGTTTACCATTCTAGAGTGGAAGTAGAATGGTGTGACCATGCATTTTGTGGTGGTTGTTCATAATAATCCTATGAAGAATGAAATTTTTTTGTTTATTTTGGATTAAATGATGAATATGGACCATCTTTTGCCTATATATGACACATTCTCAAAAGAGGATCTTGGAGATTTGTATATTCAGGAGGCAGTATATCTATATGTGTTTTCATAAATGATATTTTTATAACATGAATCACTCATTAATTCAGATATTTTCTAGGGATTGTAGAAGGATATTGGTACACAAGAACATTTTAGTACGAATATTCCAAAATAGATAAATGGGAATTCAGAGCATGCTACACAAGTGTATGAGAATATGATGAGGTAATTTATTCTTTTATATATAGGTTCTTGGGAGAGAAACATGGATTTAGTGTGTTTTTTCTATAAATACAATTATAAAAAACCATATCGAAGGCTTCTTATGAGTTTCTTTGTTGTAGTCCAAGAAAATTATCATTATGATGGATGGAGGCTGGTGAGTGCATTTTATTGCGAGTGAGTATATTGTTGGAGATATTAGACCACATTTAGTTGATTGAAAAATTTATGGATATGAATAAAAGTCGAAATAATTCATATGTTGATTGACATCGAGACTCATATAGTTTTTAGATGATGATCATGTATTCTTTCTGGTTTCTCCTATGTTGGGTCACTACAGGATGCAATGATAACAAAAATGGGCACATCGATTCGATGGACCATTTGAGGTGGTGGAGAGAATTAGGCCGGTGGCACACTTATTAGATCATTAATATAAATACAATGCTATGAATAATTTTTTTAGGTATCATAACTTCATAAGTATCATCCTAGCCATCCTCATGTGATTTATGTGGTGATGTTGTTCTTGAGATAAATACGTCAATTGAGGAGAATCCGATTTTTTGTTGGATTGCATGGAGAGTGTGTTGTGGGTAAAGACCCTATTGAATGTTTTTGTATTATGGAAACATGGGAATTTGAAATAGGAGACATTGGAATGGAAATTTTATTGGTAGGCTTAGTGGACCAAAATTGTTTTCTCATAATAATATTGAGATTTTGGTATACAGCTCAAGGATGAGATGATATTAGATGAGGAGATTGTAAGATACCATTCTTTTCTAGAGTTTTATATGCATTTTTTTTAGTTATTATTTTGTTTCTAATTGATTAAATTTCATTTTGATTTTAACTTGGGGTTTGTTTGGTATAATTTTGATTAATATTGATGGAATGTGGGTTGTCCATAGTTGGCACAAGTTTAGAGAAAACTATGTTCCATAGCCTATTAAACCTAGAAACCCTAGATAGTGGGGGTTCTCTTATCTCATGAATGGTTTTTAATTACATGTGAAATAAAAATAGAAACAATGAAACCCTACAAAAATAGGCATATGGTTTGTGTATGGATAGGGAAAACTATGCTCCCCTATCTAAGAAACTATGCATGATTTTTTAACAATGCCTAAAAATTAGTTTTTTATTCCCTTGAATGAACAAAACACATCTACTTTCATCCAAACTTTGACCATCATAATTTTGTACAATTTCATGTCTTTATAGAGGGATTCTATTGAATTTTTTCCTCCATTCATCACAATTCCAGAACTAGATCAAAGTTTTTCCCCTCTACCGATACGTGGATCATATGTTATTGCTTTCCCATTCATTCTCTGTCTATCTCCTACTCATAATATGAAATTTTGTATTTTATTTTTCTAGATCTATATTTTTATTAAGTTCATATATATCAAGAAATGTGGATATAAGTATATAAATAATATATATTGTTTTTGATAATCTAGATTGTGGGTTTTAGATCACGATATTTCTATATGTCAATGTGAAGCTCAATTTTTCGGATATCTATTTTGTGATCAATCATTTAATCATCACGCTAGGTAGTATACTATATAAATCCCATAGCTGTATTACCAATTATGTGTATGTGGTTATTAAATTTCTATATTTTCTAAGAGATTAAAATTCAAAACTAATTTAATTAAGGTGGTCAATTAATTAAAATAAGAATCGTGAATTTTATTGAATACTAGAAATTGTGGAACATGCAAAATTAATTGGTAAATTAATTATCAAAATATTGAAATAAGGAATCTAGGATAATTAATTTTCATGTTAATTAGAAAATTATTGATTTTAAATTATAATAAAATGGGTTTCTGAATTTATTAATAGATATTGAGTTTTTGAAATGGTTCATTATATATTGAATTCACTAACATAAGTGAAGTGATTAATTAATTAATGGTAAAAGAATTTGTAATCAATTATTTAGTTAATTAATATAAATTGATATTATTAATTTGTTTTCTAATTAATTAATGGACTACAATTAATAAATTTATAAATTTATTAATGGATGTTGTGGAGGTTAATTGTGATGAGACGATTAGTGTGGTTTAATTATGGTTTATACAGGGTGTGCAATACATTACAATCAATACTGATGATAATGATATTTATACATTTTTGATAACTGAGGTGTTAGGCATGACAATATACTCCAATGATATAAATACAATATTAAAAAAAAGGTGTCTAACATTATGATCTATGCCAATAATATATATTAATGATTGAAAAATTGGGTTCAACATATGATGATCTATATCTATTGGATATATGATTGATTGTGAAAATGGGTTCAACACTAGATGTTTAATGACCATGAAAAAGATGTGTGATTGTGAAATTGGGGGCATGAAATGAAATTCTACACCCATGATACATATGATTGATTGATAAATGGGGTGCTATATTGGGAATTAAAAACATTGAACACTCGCATTGGATTATGTCTCCTAGTGGCTATAATAATGAAATATTAATTGAAAATGTAATATGGTTCAAACCCATTGTGGGACGAAACAGGTATTAAAAAATGGGTGTCCTTGGTAAGCCAATAGTCCATATTGTTCAATAATGATGAATTAATATTGTGATAAATATTTACTTATACATTATAGTTACTTTTTTATATAACTACAAAAAATGGGAAGTGATTGTATTAGTTGTAGATACTATTTTTAATGGGTTAATTAGTTGTAATCACACCCAACTCAGTCTCCATGATCGGTTTCTTGAATATATGTTATTATTGTAGGATAGGTTAGGGGAAAAGGTCCTGGGATAGATTATTGATTTGGAGTTGGAGCATGGATTAGGTTACTATAGAAGGGTCAGGGCCCTATTGGGATTCATCAATGTCTATTTTCAGTTTCATTTTAGACACTTGACACATACATTATCATGGAATACATTCTTTTTAAGTAGTAATCCTAGGGTGTATGGAAAGGCTTGCATGAGGTCACATGATGACTCGATTTGGGAAAAGGATTGTTGCACCTTGGTTGCGACAATACACATTTAATTATATTTTTATTGATATAAGGTATATGTAAGAGGAACATTAAGTATAGAATGTTATCATGAAGTTAACACTAACGTGGCAGACTTGATCTTCTCATTGAGTTTTTTGATAGGAATACCAGTTGTTTAAATCTACTCTCCAGATTCATGGGTTTGAGAAAAATAATTATACTATATTTACATTCGATTTTGAATCTATATAAATATAAAAAGGATTTGTAACTATGAATGGGTGGATGTGATCCAATTTTATATGTGAAAAATGATTTATTTTTGAATACCATTTATAGTTTTTTAATATAATTACTTGATTCCCTGGTCAAAAACTCCATGAGTTGTAAATAACTTAATAAAGAATGATATTGGTTCGATAAATAGACATATAATACATTCCAAATGTATTTTAAGCATCATTTATGTCTTTTACCATGGGGGTTTCCATTTATATATTTTGGTTTTTATTATGGTAACAATTCAATTAACTAGGAAATTTATATATTATTTAAAAGTACAAGGTAACTTATATTACAATTTTTTTTCAAATCAAAATATAATATCTGTTTAATCTTATTTAATTTATAAATATCATTAAATCGATATTTGAATTTAAATATATACTATAAAAATAGTTTTTGTCGAATAATGAATTTTATAAATTATTTTATATTTAATATAATTAAGTATTTAATACCATATGAATGGGTGTAAATATAATTATGTAGAGTATTAAACATAATATTAGATAATCATTTATATTATATCAATTTTAATGAATAAATTAAAATTACATGATATTAAATAAAAATTATATTTTAAAGAAATATTTTTACCATTATCATAGTAATTGACAGTATTCATACAAATATAATATTTATTCATAAAAATGTTATTTAGTTTTTATCTATTATTAAAATTTTATTATTAAATAGGAATACATTTTTTTATTTAATTTATAAAATTGATTAAGTATATTTTTTTAATATAAGCTATTAAAATTTTTCATTTAGAGTGAAATATTGGAGAAGTTTTAAAAATTTAAACACGTTTGTTATAAATTCAATATTTTTAAATGATTATAAATATGATAAGAAGTTTAATTTATATATAAAAATAGATTTATAAATCTTTATCTTATTATTATTTTTCAAGATTGATTTTTTAAAAAAATGTGGTATTTATGTACTCTATAAAAATAAATTATTGCATAAAAATGAACCAAAATCATATTAAAAATAAATTTTATATTGTGAACATAAAAAAATTATATTATTTTATAAGGTCATTATTGTAATGTTATTTAATTATCATTTAAAATATAAAAAAAATTAAATAAAATACTATATTTGTTTGAAAATGATGTTTTTAAACATCATGAATTTCTAATATGACTTCGTATCAAATTCTAACATAATTAGAGTAAAAATATTATTTATAATATAATAATATTTTCAAGTATTTAATTTCATTTATTAAGAAAAAAATAAACTAAAATAATAATAAAATTATTTGAATAAAAATATTACTCTTACACAAAATATAATTTGAAAAATACCATTAATTAACTATTAATATTTGAAAATTAAATTTACAATACTACATTGATTTCCAAATATTTATTTTTATGTAATATATAAAAATATAATATTTCAAAAACAACGACATATATGTAAAATATATATATGTACAATATTTTAATATTGTATTTTTTATTGTGAGATATTATATTCTAATTTTTCCACATATGAATACTTGACATCATTATACCTATAAGATATGTAGCTGACAACCATAATTTCATGGACAATTTTTTCAATGGATGCCATTACAGAACCCATATCAGTAAGGAACCTATTTTCATCATATATATTTATATAGACTTACTAAATATATTTCATTCAAACTTATCATTTCAACTATTTTCCTTTAATAGTCATTCTAGATTCATGGAATCTGTTCTCAAATGAACAAATATGTATATATATTAATGTATCATTGTTGTAATGTATCTTTACATTTGATTAATGTGTCATCTTCATCTTTCAAAGCACTTTTGTCCAAATATTTTTATAATGTGATGATTCTATTGAATGGACTGAGAAACATGTTATATATTTATAGGAATAATTAATAATAACTATAATAATATCAATAATAATAACATTAATATAAATAAAAATTTATTATAATTTGTGATGCTTGAAACCAATCCCCCTTTAGTGGATGTTATTACCATTTTATGTTAGTATTTATCCTTTTACATATATGTAATAATAGTTTTTTCCATTATAAAAAATGTTTCTTCCCATCCCCAAAAATGATAGGATTTATAATATGAAATGCAATCCATTAAAAAATCACATCATATTCAACTAGAGGGAGAGTAACAAGATTTGTAGGAAGAAAATTCCAACAGAATCCAGTGGTGAAGAATCAGGGAATTGAGCTATGATCATCCTACCCTTAAAGGTTTTTCATTCTAATTCAACATCTAATAATTGAGGTGGTAGTTTAATAACCACAAAATATTCAATAATTATAAAATTGTGCGTATAAATATAGTTAAATAACGCATTAAATGTTATAGAGGTGATTTTATGTCTACCTTTCACTACATATCGGTTATGCCCCATATCGACAATAATGACAGAATCTATTTTCCATTATTTATGGGTTTCAATGGTTTTTCATGTTGGTCATTATCCTTAACCCTCTAACTCGATCACTAGTTAGAATAATTGATATTATCTTTATTTTTTAATCATTTGAGTGTGGGTGGTACATTTTTTTGAGATTTCTCTATACTTTATCATTTACCTAACATCATACCATTATATTAGAATTTTAACGCATTATGTAAACATAATTAAATTACAAAAAACAAAATGATATTTCCCTCTTGGATTCATTTGACTATTCTAGGATAACGTAAGAATCTTATTATCCATTTTTGTTATAAGATAATTTTTTCACTCCACTATGAATTTCATTAAAATACCATGAAATTTAAAGGTATCTCCCATCTATATTTTCTCATTTCTACCTAATTTAATTACTCATGCATCACTAATGAATTAAATTATGAATAATTACCTTAGAAGATTAGGCTTTAAACCACTGAATAATCAATCCATAATACATTTTACTTCATTTATAATACTAGTATCAATCCTCAACTGTAAAGACCCGGAAATTTCAAGGAAATTTTTTTCTTAATTTTCTTTGGAATTTTACAAGAACACAGTTTCTGACAGCGCCTGATTCCGAGGCCCGGTGTGCCCAGAATCAATTTCCGAAGTTTGGCTCGGGTACGTTCAGTGAACGAACGAGCGGGAATTTCTAAATTTTGAACCGGTGCACGGAATCAAATTCCGAGGGCACCGATGGAACCGTAGCGCCGGTTTTTGCTTAGGAATGCCTTTCCTGGAGTTGCGTTTGCTTGGGAGCAATTGTTTATTAAGGTTTTGGTTTAAGTGTAAAGAAAAATAAAATTTGTGTTACAAATTTTATTTATCTTCTTAAGTGGTTATATCCTAAGTGTGGAAGTTGGGGTGGAATCACAAGTTCCTAACTAACCAAGTGAAGATTAAGGTGAGGTGGGGCCCACACGAGCTCCAACCCTTCGCCTTCCCCTTAACTCTCTTCTACCCCCTTTAAACTCCCTTGCACTTAATGTTCCAAAACCCCTCAAATTCCTAACTCCTTAAACTCCTTAACTTCCTTGAACCCCCCCAATTAAATGTGACTCTTCACTTCCACCTTCATTAATTTTGGAGCCTCTCCACCCATTAATGAAGGATGTAACTTAATGAATTTGAATTATTTTGAATTCATTAAGCTAACACTATAATAAGGTGTGTTGTTTTATTGTTTGGGGTTGGCTAAATCTTTGTGATAGAGTCATGGAAGGATTGAAGAGAATTCCACCCTCGACGAAGAACACAAAGGACATCTCCAAACATGGAACAACGTCTTCTCGACGAAGAATGCCTTTTCCAAAGAAGAACGTGATGTTTCCAACGTCGATCTCATCTTGGATGCCTCCTTCCCACTCCTTCCGGAATAAAGAAGGGAGCACCTTTCACGAAGAACGCCGACGTCGTCAACGGCTTCTCTTTTCCGATGTCGACGAATTGCCGCCGCCTTTCCGCGACTTCGTCAACACATAACGAAAAGCGAGGTAGGAGTTTGTTGTTGCTTTATTTAATTATTTTCCGTTCTTGGTTCTAGCATGACAAACTTGAGGATGAACGTTTAAGTGTTATCGTCTAACGAGAGGGGGACCGGACCGCACAAACACGGCTGAAACCCTCCTCCTTTGTTCTTGAATGTTTCTTGCGGATGAAACGAGATAGTGTGGTGCCGTCGCACCACGCGGGAATCACACGGAAATTATTGTGCAGCGTCGTTGCGCCGCGCCGTGGAAAGAATTATCATGAACACGACGCCGTCGCGCCGCGTCGAAGGAAACCGAAGACGCCGCGGCCGGAGCGGGTCCGCGGCGGAGGGGCGTGGTGCCGTCGCACCGCGCCGGGTGACGAAGGCTGCAGCCGGTTCCAGGCCGCGGCGGATCGTGATGACCGGCGGCCAGCCGGGCCGCCGGTGCCGGAAGACGGAAGAGGACCGGCCCTTGCCGGTCCTGTTGACAAGAAGTCGGCCGGCCAGGTCGGGCCGGCCGGGTTGGTGGAAACCGGGGGAATTTAATTCCCCCGGGCAGTTATTTGGCCCCCCATTATGAGGGGGGCCGGTTTCACAAAAGGGGGGGGGGGGGGCAGGCGGCCCCCCGTTTCCAACAAGCTCGGCCTTCGGCCAAGCTGGCAGCGCGCCCAGCGCGCTGCCTTGCCCCGAACCGGCGCGCCTGGCCGGTTCGCCCCGCCGGGCCACGCCGGGCCGCGCCGGGCCGGGCTGTGCCGGGCCGGGTCGACCCCTTCCGGGGCGGGTCGACCCGGTTCGGGCCATCCGGGGTGTCACGGGCCGGGACGGGCCGGGCCCGAAACCCCCGTTACCGAGCGGTTTGGTCAAATGCCAGTATCTTGGGCTACGAGCCTCCAAACGACTCGTCGTTAGCGGCAACGCGATCCTTGGATCGAGACGGTCGTTTCGGTATACTATACTCAAGGTGCACCTTCCTTTTCGGGAGCCTACGTGGTTAATACTCCGTAGTTAAGCGTGCTTGGCCTAGAGTAGTGATCAGGATGGGTGACCTCCTGGGAAGTTTCCCAAGGTGAGTGTGAGACGAAAAAGCCAATAACTCTCAGACCGGGCGTCCGATTGACATGCCGTCTATTGCGTTGAGTTCCTGTTGACGATACGGAACATTTGGCATCCTCCGCCCAAGTTTTGGATGCAGATGGATAGTGGCCGGGTTGGATCGCACCGAAATCCAACCGGGCCCCTGGAACGGAAAAGATGATATCTTTCTGACAGAACGTCTGTTTGACGAACCGTCAGCGGCGTTGGTGATCGTGTTAAGAAACGGTCCCTATGAGTTTACCCTATGAGAGTTCGGGGTACATTTGAGATACGGTCGGGTTTGGTTTGCTCACGAAACCAACCGGGCCCCTGGGACGAAAAGGCTAATAACTCACAGACCGGGCGTCCGATTGATGCGCCGTCTGTTGCGTTGAGACCCCTATGACGTGGCGGTCCTTTGAGATACTTCTTCATGGGACTTTGAGATACTTGGAGTATCGAAAAGTAGCTCGTGGAGCGGAACCTCCCAGTGACGAGCGTGCGGAGTACAGAGACCGTGTAGCTGGCTAAGACCCGACGACTACTGATCGAACGACTCGGAGTGTTACAGAGGTGCGCTTGATTGTAGCGGCACATGGGAGCGGTTGGTTGTAGCGGTAGACCCACGACAGAGTTGCGCTTGGTTGTAGCGGCACATAGGAGCGCTTGGTTGTAGCGGCATACCCACGACAGAGGTGCGCTTGGTTGTAGCGGAACATGGGAGCGCTTGGTTGTAGCGGCAGACCCACGACAGAGTTGCGCTTGGTTGTAGCGGCACATGGGAGCGCTTGGTTGTAGAGGCATACCCACGACAGAGGTGCGCTTGGTTGTAGCGGCACATGGGAGCGCTTGGTTGCAGCGGCAGACCCACGACAGAGGTGCGCTTGGTTGTAGCGGCACATGGGAGCGCTTGGTTATAGCAGCTGGCCCGCAGTACTCGATGGGTGGAGTTCTTCAGTAGTCTTAGGTTAGAGAGAAGTACCTCGGAGTCGTGACAGGACCCCTATACACTCCAGAGACGGAGCTCTTCAGCAGTTACGGTTTCGATAATGAAAATCCGGGTTTGAGCTGAGACTTTTGACCTTGTGTTTACCTTATGATTGAGATGGGTCACTTGCTAACTTAGGTATATGTATGGGCATATACCCGAGTTGTGGTTATCCGTTGATTTCACAATCCTTGTGTTTCCTCATGATTGAGATGGGTTACTTGATAACTTAGGTATATGTATGAGCATATATCTAAGTAGAGGTTATCTATTGAGATCTTATTTGTGGTTATCCTTGTTGGTTTAGTGAGACCTTGAGGGTCTCGGGGTCCCTACTGAGTATCGTTATACTCACCCCTGCACGGGCTATGCCCGCACCTCGTTGTGTTGGTTGCAGACGACGGGCAGTGCTGACAGAAGCCGAGTGTTCGAGGACTGGACAGTACCTGGAGGTGGACTATACGAAGAGATGGTACCCGGAGGAGGACCTCATGACGAGGCGGTACCCAGAGGTGGACGTGACGACGAGGCGGTACCCGGAGGTGGACCACTGGGCGAGACATACTCGGAGCGGACGGTGGGACCTGAGGAGCAGAGGAGCTATCTGTACCCACCCTTTAGGTGGGATTTCCAGTGGACTGCTCGGCGTAGCAAATTTACTTTTCAGTTGCTGTTTCCCCTTTCGAGTTGTACTTTACAGTTGGGCTTGTATTTCCGGCTCCTTTTTACTTTCCGCACTTACTGTTGTACTCAGTTTTTACTTAGTGTTCACTTCATCCACTTGTACTCTGTGGTGCTTGTTTTTTCTTTTATAAAGGCAATGCCTTTCCAGTTATCGGGATTTTACACCTTTGGTGCTAGTCGCCAGCCCCTGGCCTATGGAAGGCGGGCTTGGGGTAGTCACGGCACGGGCCCCGAGGACGGGTCGTGACAAATTGGTATCAGAGGAGTTCGGTTCTACCGCAGAACTTATAACTCTGATGTTTCTTTCTGTGAAGCAATAGTGTTAAGGGTACCGAGTGTGGTTTTTATTTCCGGGAGTCCAGTGTTGGTGTGGCGGCCGACGTATCCGTACACCAGGACCCTGACTACTGATTTCCGACTTTGTACACAAAAACACTGATTGCGTGTGTGTTTCCAAAGTTTTAAAGTCAGCTCAAACCAGGTCAGATCACCAGGTATAAGACGTTGACCGTGTCGCATCTGTTCAGGATATCTCCATGCAGACAGTCAGTTGGAGTTCCGAGAGAGTACTCGATGACGGCTCACCGAGCGACGAGGCTCTGGTGCAGGGCCCTTTTTACTATGTTGGCACCCTCGGGTGGTGTACCAGTACATCACCACCTGTTGGGCAGCAGATGCCAACGGCTATACTAGCAAACTGTGCACGCTGGCGGAGCGCATTGCACGAGTTCCAGCAGTAGAGGCCTCAGAAGTTACAAGGCGAGGCAGATTTCCAGACAGCAGAGCAGTGGCTGGAGGCGATTGCTAGAGTTTTCCGCCTAGCTGAGAATTCATCGAGGCGTACCGAACATATCGGGTACTCGATGGAAGCGTTTCAATCAGTGCAATAGAGGTCGGACCTCTGAGCATGGTATGTTTAAGGGCTTCCGAGCCAGCACCTTTTCTTTATGCATTTCTACTTAGGCTAGAGTGCTAGAAGGAACCTTTGTGGTTGAGAATTATTTGCTGATCGAATACAGCCAGAGAATGTTAGAAGTTTGGAAAGCAAGAAACTGACACCAGTCTCAGAGACTTGGGCATGTAAAATGTTTCAAGAAGAGGAAATGTTAAGGACAGATGAATCTGCAGAGCAGCAGACATGGAGGCAGAGCTTGGAGAGCAGCTCGTGGTGGTGTACATTTCAACATGTTACCATCACCCACCTTTGTAGTCCCCGCTAGACTCAGGGAGTTGGAGAGCAGGGAAAGAGGGTAGCTTCTTGCGGTCATGGAGTGCGACCAAAAAGGGGCTCTAAGGATGATTCGAAGTGAGGAATTTATCTTCTACTAGCTGTCGTAGCCATAGGCATCGAAACGAATCATCCCTTCCTTCCATGAATCTAGTCCCAGACCTAGAGATTCCGGTTAAGCCGCTGACTCGACCCTCACGTCTGGAGATACCTTTGGGAGGAGACTCAATAGTCACACTTACGCCGACGGTGTGATCTGACCCCTGAGGCGAGAGTCTCGGTTAGGACCTCTTGGTGGCAGCGTCGAGGCCTTACGACGTTAGTTTGAGTATGTATTTGGCAATCACTGTTCATACTCAAATTGACGGTATTAGGCAAACGTTGGGATCGGTTTTCCTTGGTCTGCGAAAAGGAAACCTTGGGCAGCACAAGATAAACTCATGCATGGGAGGGTGTAGCCGATCATTCTTGGGTCGGCCAACCTTACCCTCGTGGCAGCAGGAGTTTTGAGTTTCAGTTATAACCCAAAAAGGGAGACCTTTAGAGTTCGAGGATGGAGAACACGTTCTTATACAGGTCTCACCTCGACGTGGTTTACGGAGATTTAGCCGAGGCGGCAAGAGATCTCCGAGGTTCAATAGACCTTTCTAGGTCCCCAGCAGGGTAGGCGAGCTGGTTTATCGCTTGACCCATCCACCTCAGTTGCACCAGGTGCACGATGACTTTCACGTAACTCAATTGAGGAGATACGTGCTTGATCCTTCACACATCATCGACCTCAGGGAGTTGGACGTCGATGATAGAGCGACATGCACAGAGGATCCAGTGGGGATCAAGAATAGATAGGAGCAGATCCTTCGAGGATGATCGATTCCTTGGGTGCACTTCCTTTGACAGTACGGGAACCTCCAGGTGAGCTCATGGGAGCGGAAGGCTCAGATGCGTGCTCTGTACCGCTTTTGTGACCCTAGTTTGTGATGAAGCTTTACGGGGAAGTAAAGCCCTGAGGTGGGAGTAATGTAAAGACCCGGAAATTTCAAGGAAATTTTTTTCTTAATTTTCTTTGGAATTTTACAAGAACACAGTTTCTGACAGCGCCTGATTCCGTGGCCCGGTGTGCCCAGAATCAATTTCCGAAGTTTGGCTCGGGTACGTTCAGTGAATGAACGAGCAGGAATTTCTAAATTTTGAACCGGTGCCCAGAATCAAATTCCGAGGGCACCGATGGAACCGTAGCATTGGTTTTTGCTTAGGAATGCCTTTCCTGGAGTTGCGTTTTCTTGGGAGCAGTTGTTTAGTAAGGTTGTGGTTTAAGTGTAAAGAAAAATAAACTTTGTGTTACAAATTTTATTTATCTTCTTAAGTGGTTATATCCTAAGTATGGAAGTTGGGGTGGAATCACAAGTTCTTAACTAACCAAGTGAGGATTAAGGTGAGGTGGGTCCCACATGAGCCCCAACCCTTCACCTTCCCCTTAACTCTCTTCTACCCCCTTTAAACTCCCTTGCACTTAATGTGCCAAAACCCCTCAAATTCCTAACTCCTTAAACTCCTTAACTTCCTTGAACCCCCCCAATTAAATGTGACTCTTCACTTCCACCTTCATTAATTTTGGAGCCTCTCCACCAATTAATGAAGGATGTAACTTAATGAATTTGAATTATTTTGAATTCATTAAGCTAACACTATAATAAGGTGTGTAGTTTTATTGTTTGGGGTTGGCTAAATCTTTGTGATAGAGTCATGGAAGGATTGAAGATAATTCCACCCTCGACGAAGAACACGAAGGACATCTCCAAACATGGAACAACGCCTTCTCGACGAAGAATGCCTTTTCCAAAGAAGAACGTGAAGTTTCCAACGTCGATCCCTTCTTGGATGCCTCCTTCCCACTCCTTCCGGAATAAAGAAGGGAGCGCCTTTCACGAAGAACGCCGACGTCGTCAACGACTTCTCTTTTCCGATGTCGACGAATCGCCGCCGCCTTTCCGCGACTTCTTCAACACATAACGAAAAGTGAGGTAGGAGTTTGTTGTTGCTTTATTTAATTATTTTCCATTCCTGGTTCTAGCATGACAAACTTGAGGATGAACGTTTAAGTGTTATCGTCTAACGAGAGGGGGACCGGACCGCACAAACACGGCCGAAACCCCCTCGTTTGTTCTTGAATGTTTCTTGCGGATGAAACGAGATAGCGTGGTGCCGTCGCACCACGCAGGAATCACACGGAAATTATTGCGCGGCGCCGTCGCGCCGCGTCGAAGGAAACCGAAGACGCCGCGGCCGGAGCAGGGCCGCGGCGGAGGATCGCGGTGCCGTCGCACCGCGCCGGATGACGAAGGCCACAGCCGGTTCCGGGCCGCGGCAGATCGTGATGACCGGCGACCAGCCGGGCCGCCGGTGCCGGAAGACGGAAGAGGACCGGCCCTTGTCGGTCCTGTTGACAAGAAGCCAGCCGGCCAGGTCGGGCCGGCCGGGTTGGTGGAAAACGGGGGAATTTAATTCCCCCGGGCAGTTATTTGGCCCCCCATTATGAGGGGGGCCTGTTTCACAAAGGGGGGGGGGGGGGCAGGCGGCCCCCCGTTTCCAACAAGCTCGGCCTTCGGCCAAGCTGGCAGCGCGCCCAGCGCGCTGCCTTGCGCTGAACCGGCGCGCCTGGCCGGTTCGCCGCGTCGGGCGACGCCGGGCCGGGGCGCGCCGCGCCGGGCCGTGCCGCGCCGCGCCGTGCGGGTCCGGGCTGGGCCGCGCCGCGCCGGGCCGGGCTGTGCCGGGCCGGGTCAACCCCTTCCGGGGCGGGTCGACCCGGTTCGGGCCATCCGGGGGGTCTCGGGCCGGGACGGCCCGGGCCCGAAACCCCCGTTACCGAGCGGTTTGGTCAAATGCCCGTATCTTGGGCTAAGAGCCTTCAAAAGACTCGTCATTAGCGGCAACACGATCCTTGGATCGAGACGGTCGTTTCGGTATACTATAATCAAGGTGCACCTTCCTTTTCGGGAGCCTACGTGGTTAAAACTCCGTAGTTAAGCGTGCTTGACCTAGAGTAGTGATCAGGATGGGTGACCTCCTGGGAAGTTTCCCAAGGTGAGTGTGAGAAGAAAAAGCCAATAACTCTCAGACCGGGCGTCCGATTGACGCGCCGTTTTGTTGCGTTGAGTTCCTGTTGACGATACAGAACTTTTGACATCCTCCGCCCGAGTTTTGGATGCAGATGGATAGTGGCCGGGTTGGATCGCACCGAAATCCAACCGGGCCCCTGGAACGGAAAAGCTGATATCTTTCTGACAGAACGTCCGTTTGACGAACCGTCAGCGGCGTTGGTGATCGCGTTGAGAAACGGTCCCTATGAGTTTACCCTATGAGAGTTCGGGGTACATTTGAGATACGGCCGGGTTTGGTTTGCTCACGAAACCAACCGGGCCCCTGGGACGAAAAAGCTAATAACTCACAGACCGGGCGTCCGATTGATGCGCCGTCTGTTGCATTGAGACCCCTATGACGTGGCGGTCATTTGAGATACTTCTTCATGGGACTTTGAGATACATGGAGTATCGAACTATAGCTCGTGGAGCGGAACCTCCCAGTGACGAGCGTGCGGAGTTCGGAGACCGTGTAGCTGGCTGAGACCCGACGACTGCTGATCGAACGACTCGGAGTGTTACAGAGGTGCGCTTGGTTGTAGCGGCACATGGGAGCGTTTGGTTGTAGCGGCAGACCCACGACAGAGTTGCGCTTGGTTGTAGCGGCACATGGGAGCACTTGGTTGTAGCGGCATACCCACGACAGAGGTGCGCTTGGTTGTAGCGGCACATGGGAACGCTTGGTTGTAGCGGCAGACCCACGACAGAGTCGCGCTTGGTTGTAGCAGCACATGGGAGCGCTTGGTTGTAGCGGCATACCCACGACAGAGGTGCGCTTGGTTGTAGCGGCACATGGGAGCGCTTGGTTGTAGCGGCAGACCCACGATAGAGGTGCGCTTGGTTGTAGCGGCACATGGGAGCGCTTGGTTGTAGCAGCTGGCCCGCAGTACTCGATGGGTGGAGTTCTTCAGCAGTCTTAGGTTAGTGAGCAGTACCTCGGAATCGTGACAGGACCACTGTACACTCCAGAGACGGAGCTCTTCAGCAGTTACGGTTTCGATAATGAAAATCCTGGTTTGAGCTGAGACTTTTGACCTTGTGTTTACCTCATGATTTAAATGGGTCACTTGCTAACTTAGGTATATGTATGGGCATATACCCGGGTAGTGGTTATCCGTTGATTTCACAATCCTTGTGTTTCCTCATGATTGAGATGGGTTACTTGATAACTTAGGTCTATGTATGGGCATATATCTAAGTAGAGGTTATCTATTGAGATCTTCTTTGTGGTTATCCTTGTTGGTTTAGTGAGACCTTGAGGGTCTCGGGGTCCCTACTGAGTATCGTTATACTCACCCCTGCACGGGCTATGCCCGCACCTCATTGTGTTGGTTGCAGACGACGGGCAGTGCTGACAGAAGCCGAGTGTTCGAGGACTGGACAGTACCTGGAGGTGGACTATACGAAGAGATGGTACCCGGAGGAGGACCTCATGATGAGGCGGTACCCAGAGGTGGACGTGACGACGAGGCGGTACCCGGAGGTTGACCACTGGGCAAGACATACTCGGAGCGGACGGTGGGACCTGAGGAGCAGAGGAGCTATATGTACCCACCCTTCAGGTGGGATTTCCAGTGGACAGCTCGGCGTAGCAACTTTACTTTTCAGTTGCTGTTTTCCCTTTCGAGTTGTACTTTACAGTTGGGTTTGTATTTCCGGCCCCTTTTTACTTTCCACACTTACTGTTGTACTCAGTTTTTACTTAGTGTTTACTTCTTCCGCTTGTACTCTATGGTGCTTGTTTTCTTTTATAAAGGCAATGTCTTCCCAGTTATCGGGATTTTACACCTTTGGTGCTAGTCGCCAGCCCCTGGCCTATGGAAGGCGGGCTTGGGGTAGTCACGGCACGGGCCCCGAGGACGGGTCGTGACATCAACTATCTTGTAAATTTTTCCTCAAAGTTACTAATGGATACATTATCATTCTTATTAAGCTCATGTTATTTCAACTTCATTTTTTGATGAGGATTATGTAGAATTTAAATATTTAAAAAGAGAAACCTAATGTTTTATAACAATATTAATTCAATTTATTCCACTTTGTAATTATTATTGATATGGTAAACCGATAAATCTAAAATTACATCCAAATTATATTGTTCTAAAATCAAATTTTTCAAGATAATAAAATTTTATAATGGAAGAAAAAATATAATAATTAATAAAATTGTAAAAAAATAGTGGAATTGTAAAACCATTAAAATAATGTGGATATTTTTCCATGATAGAATCAGTATTTGGCTATACTCTCATTTTTATCATTTAGAATATCTACATGATTTGCAAAATTATATATTTTTGTAATAGGGAAAAGTATTATTTCCCATTTCAAAATAACATTATGTTTCAAAGGAGAAAAGATAACGGATTTTCAACCACATTTAGTGATGTAATGTTTCCTTATATTTCAATCCATTAAATAAAACCAAAATTCATATTATTCGCAACAATAATCATATTAGGAAATTACATAGACCGAGAAATCATTAATTAAACATCTATATCAGGAAACATCCCATTCAATCTATGAAAATATTGGTTAATAATTGTTCATTAATGGTAATTATCTATTCACATGGGAATTAATAAAGGTTTTATTTCCATATTCTGGTATAGACACATCTCCTACATAATTTCACATGTTATTATTGTGGATGGCATGATTTTATTAATCAACAATATCAAGCATTCCATTCAAGGTATAAAATATATTCCTGATGAGCAGTTCATGTGTAGTGGCAAACTGGTCAATAAGAATAAAGATTCCAATTTATATTTAACCTATGAGTAGGGAGAACTATTTAAACTATCAAAACTACTATGGGGATTCAAAAGACACATTTCCATGGACTACATGGGTTTCCCAATCTCCCTGTAAATATTATTCTACAGAACACTGATAAAGTGGTTCAAAAATTAAAATGTCTTATAACTAGTTAGATGATTCAGTTCCATTAATTTGGAGGGAGAGTAAACATGACAAATGATGTTAATTATTCTATCCTCGTGCTCCATCTCCTTTATAATGGTGTAAAAATCGATTATCTCGCTCATTAAATACAACATGCTCTTCTTCCTCTTAAACACTAAGGGAGAGGAAAATAATCCTTGGTCTGCATGGTTAAGGATGGATCGACAAAAAAGGGAGGGAGGGATTAATGTGATTGATATCATGGGTACACTATAGGCCATGCATTAAAAACTATATTCACATGTAATATATGGTCATTCCTTGTGGGGAATATTTACTAGGTAAAAATATGGAATGTTCCCTGTAACTAGAACACCAAGACTTCTCTGTTATGGAATGAAATCCTTTACCTCATCTTAGATATTCATCACCATGTGTAAAGGGTTATAGGATCCAAGGATATCTATTTTTTTCATTCTTACTAGGCCTAAAAGGTGACTGGTTTTCCACAATGACAACTATTGGATGTTAAATTTATGTAGGTTAGCATGTTTTCTATGTTTATCCATACAACCCTCTCCCCTGACTAGTGCTCAATTTATTAACTCGTTAAGATGTCATCATACCATGATATAGTAGTTTTTACTCAATGTTTGTAAGGAATCATTTAGGTTTAATAGTCTCAAAGGGTTATAAACTAATATGAATAAATGGATAACTTGGAAAAATTCTATGGTTAAAGGATGCTCCTGCTATGATAAAAATTTAAATATGGTATTCTGGAAAAAATTAAATGCATATCGATGATAGAATTCCACTTATGTGTATCCTGAATTCATCTAACTTCTCTTATTATCGTGATCCTTGTATATAGTTTCACGTCGTATGTTCATTGAGATCTAGTGGGATACTCATGTATAGATTTTCTATTAAACCTTTACAAGTTTTTATTTTTATGACCTTGCGAACTCCTGTATCATGGATTAAATGTTTCTCATAACAGGGAACTACATAAAAGTGAAAAGGTTGATGGTTTATATTCGTTCCACTAGATTTTATTAAAATTGGAATCCTATGAAAACATCTAAGATGAAAAGTTAAAATAGTTCATTTTTCAACATTTTTTTCATATAAAAATCACTATTATTTATTTGGTGTGGGTGTTTAAGAATTACTCTCAGTTACATTCTCTTTGCATCCTCAAGTCTTCTAGAATTCCCATTCTCCTTCAAATGATCATTCCATTGGCAGATATATTAGATGAACCCATCCCATTTTTTGTTTCATGATTAACACTTATGGTTAATTTAGCATGTCTATTATGAAAAATGGAGGTATTGTTAAAGAAAAAAGATGACATGATATCATTTCTTTTTCTTCCTCTTATGGGATGTTTGACTCCTTGTTAGTTGCAACTTTAGTGGTGAAAACAAGTCTTCAGGTGTGCTTATTTAACAAAATATATCTTAAATCACATAAAATGGATTCTAATCTTCTCTACAATTCAATAATAGGGAGTACCTATATCTAATTTAATATAATCTATCTTCCGCATTAATTCAATAGAATAATATGAAAAAATATTTTCCTTACTCACACATATCATGAGGGAAAAAAGAAGCTGAATATTTCACAACTAATGTTTCATGGGACCCCTCATTATCATGAATTTCATGTATTAGATCTATTACTTGGTATGGTATGAGCAACATCATTTGTGATTCCATCATTCTTCATTACATTAACCCCCTAAACACAATACTCTTGTAGGATTATCTTTTTCTAATATATTAATAAAAACATGTCCATTTCATTCAGTCTCCCATGAAGTTATTAAAAATTTTAACCCTTTTTATTTCTACCAATCCTAAATATATTATTCATATATATAATATCCATTCAATTTCTCGGTATTCTCCTATTTATTTTTCTATTAAGCCATGTTGGTAGTGTTTTATTCAGAGTGAGAGAGACTTTTTTTAAAAAAATGACTAAAATTATAGGGATATATGTTTATTTAAATTATTAGATTCATGGTAAGAAAAAGTTAAAATGGTATTATGAGGGTTTAATTTTTTACATAGAAAGATTTTGAGCTGGTTTTTGAGGTTTCATAGAAGCTAAAATAAAAACTATTTTCTATAAAATAACATAAAATGAATAACGTATACATTTTTTAATTTCCACTACACATATATTGTGAACTAGTTCATGAAATGAAGTGGTCATAAGCTGAGGACCTTATTAAAATAATGTAAATATAAACAAAGATAATTATTCAAATTACGTGACCTATTTTTTGACATATATTATTAATTTTGAAATACTCGATGTGAAATGGTTACACGACGTGGAATACTCATCCTCCATTGGTTTTATATATATATAATGGTAATGATTTTTTCATTATTTCTATAAAACCACTCATCCTAATGACCATAAGATGATTTATAGGCAATATCAGAGTCACCTCTTCCTTTAAGAATTCCATGATTTCACATCTGATTCCATGTTAGTGTTCCTATATTGGTTTACCTAGCCTTATATCCATCCATGTTCATTGTAGTGTAAATTTCATGACACTGTCTTGTTTTTAGTTTTTATATTTACCAAGGTTGTTCTATGTTTTTATTTCAATATTTTTTTGTTCCTTCATTATTGGTCTTTTCTATTGGATGTTTTCATTAATCACTAGATATTGGTAGAGAGGGTAAACACATCCTTTATGTCTATTTAATTATGATTTTTATGTAATATTATGATTCCACCAACATATCGTGCAACCCAATTAATCATTTGGTTAATGGTAAATCATTGAATGTAATATTGGCTGGATCCCTATTACTTCAATGTTTTATCAGATCTTGCTTATATATACCCATTGTGTGAGAAAACATTTAGGAAATAAGAACATAGATAATGATTTCAATTTTTTAGTAAGACATGATACCATAGTTGATTTACTGATATAGAATCTTCAGTTTAATGATTAATGTTTTATTATTAATTTTTATCATTTGATATATAAATGAAATCATATATGAAATAAAATGGTGATTTCCCTAATTAATCATTGTGGCTTATGATGTGATATTGTGATATCCTTTTTGTTATGAATTGTTGAGAACATGTTTATATGATTATATAAGACACTATTACCTATTTTAAATGTTGAAATAATTATACATCGGGATTTTCATGGAGGCTTAAATTATTATATAGCGGGATGACCAAGTGATACATGCTTAAATTATTACGTAGCATGATATTCCAAGTTATTCATGATGAAATACTTATATATTTGGACCTTCCCAATATTACATGATAAAATTTATTAAAATAGCTCAATGAAAACTAGATACAATGATTATATTGAATTAAATTACTAGTTTTTTGATGTTTTATGGTTTACAGATATTGTTTTCATGGTTTTGCGACATTCCTAGTGGCATTCTATCATGCTATAAAAATAGTTTGATTAATATGTTTTAAAATATATATATATTACAAAATGGGTTTGGGATTGGGTTATTTGATTTTATTTGTTTATGTTAATTCCATATTTTTATTATTCTTATTTTAACATTTAGATACATCTATGATTTTCATTACATGATTAATAACTATTGGTTTATTTGTTTTGTCATTTAATTTCTAGTTGGATTACATTTTTATAATACTATTTTCAGGTACATTAATATTTATTATTTGGGATTATTCCATGGTATGGTACTCTATTGCTCATGTTCTAGTCTCCACTCTATATATATCTCACCATCGATACTGTTATGAAGCCTCTATGGTTTTGGAAGGTATGCTTGAAGTCCAGTAACCGACATGTTATTTTTATATGAGAGAGTTATAAATCATTGGACATTAAAATGTGGTATCATAGTGGTTTGTTTTTCTTTTCTATTTCATTATGTTTTTTGAATATTGGAAATGATACAAGTATGCCTCCTGACATGGTAATAAGATTTTTTATGTGGTGCATAAAATGTATATGAGGTAAATCTTGGTACCCATGGATACTATTGTTGTTTATGTTGTTCTCTGGATACAATTTATGTTACTCCACCAATGGTGATTTACATGTTGTGTGATATTATTAGTTAATGATGTTATTGGTTCTTTATATTTAAACGTGTCTTCCAGTATGAAATGATATGAGTATGCATTCCTCATGATAGGAATGTTGGTATATATTATGACATGCATTGTTTATGTTAAGGAAATATTTATTACATTGTATATATATTTTCCAATTGTTATGCGGTATATGACACTATTAATATATCCTAAATGAATTGGAGGACCATTTTTGTCTTGATAAAACACATGTTTGACCTATTTAGATAGACCAAGAGTAGTGGTTCTCTACCAGTGTAACTTTTTTAGGTTGACATTGTTTTTATATCATGTATTATAAATATTGTCTTTATATTTTTGATAAAATGAATCCTCTACATCTTGGAGTTGATAATTAGGGGAGTGGAAATTAATATTCTCCTAATGGAGACAAGCTAGAGCATCCAGCATCTCTGGATGATCATATTGATGATGTTATTCACAGTAACATCTTATAGTTAATGTGATCCTTTGAATGGGACCCTATTTTCACTTTTCCTTTGATGTTTAAGTGGACAATAGTGTTTCAACTACAACATCTACCTATATTATCAATGGAGCAAGGACCCCTGAATAGTTGATTTATTGATTGAGTAAGTCTAGAAGGTCATTAAAAACATGAGACACTCACTTATAAGAGGGTGAATCATCATGCGTGTATGATTTGGGGACCTACCAAGTGTCATTGGGAGATTATAGAGTATGACGTGAAGTATGAGAAGTTATATATGAGGGAAATAAACTCATATCACTTTTTATAATATTTAAATGCAGATGACATCTCCAGGATGAGGTGTTTAAAAGATGGACATTGATATGAGATCATATCACAAGTTATCATTTTATATATGAGTAAATTTTAGATGTGATTAATTTAGAAATCACCAAGGAAATAAATTTATTAAAGAGGCCCCAAATAATAAGGAATATTTTTCAATGGGGAAATTTGGTAGCTCAATATTTTGTTCAATGAAGAACCACTATGGTAGTTTATTCAGAGGGAACTAAGGGTGGAGTTGTGAGGGTTGTGGGAAGATATCTTAGGATAGTTTTATATTGTAGTTCTATCGATTTGGAATATTGGGACATAATAATTCTTAGTGATCACATCCCACTTTGGAATGTTATGATAATGGAAGGATGGACTTTATTCAGATGTGTTTTGGAACATCTCACAAAAGAGTAGTGTAAGGGAATCAATACATGTACTAGCGACAGGGAAGGACACAATTACTGATCAGCAGAATGGTAGTTGGACTACAATGGAGGTTTATGATGATGATGGGGATGTGGTACCGTAGCTTAAGAATGTAATTACTAGGTAGATGGGATAACTTAATGGAGTGAGGCTAAAGTCCATGGTATAGGGGATGGTCAGTTGCATGTTATGTAGACCTCTGTATGTATAGTGGATGAATGGACATAAACTATAAAATGTATAATTCAAGTATAATGTACACAATGTTATTATTTTATTGATATTTTAGAATCATCTTCCTTTTTTATCTTCTCCTATTGGAAATAGTTTGGCAATCATTTTGGAAATATATGATGATTCTATGACCATATACATGTTATTGGTTGTGCATTATGTTAATATAAAACATTAATAGATGTGTTTGTTAGACAAAAGTGGTTAACATTTTTTGAGGTTCCCATATGTGCTATAACTGACATGTTTAGATTTGATCATTGTTATATATTTATAAGTCCAACACATGGATCATATTAATTGTTATTGGAAATAAGATTAATTTTTATATCTATTAGGAGACGTCTATTCTCATTATTGTTACTGGGATCTTCTTCTTTTTTCACCAGAAAAATTGATTACTTATTGATTTATCTCATCCCTTAGATAAAAAACCTTGTTCTTGATTATCGGTAAATTTTGATGAGATATTTTCCACTAATTTTAGAATACTTTTAGGATAATAATACTGAAGATTCCAATAGATTACTTTAGGGGAGGGAGATTAAATACATTATCTAGTCTGGGGAAATAGCAGGTCTAGAATTGATAACCCCCTCCATGTATCGACAATCATGTCGATCACCTAAGATGTGTTATGAACTTATCCAATATCTATTTCAGAACATGATGCCACCTATTGAGGGGGATATTGTTCAACATACCTCTGATATCTTTAGGAGTATGTTTGGATTGTATTAGTTCATTATAATTTCATTTTTTTAAGAACACCACTTGTATTCAATGTCATTATGACTCACATAAATCATTATTTTTTGGATTATGGTGTGGTGGTTTTTATTGATGAAATATTCGTGTATTCTCAATTTGTTGATGATTATTCCAAACATAATGAAATTTTCTATAGTACATTTGAGAGATCGACAACATTACTCTATGGTAACAAATTGAATCTTTTTAATATATGAAATTATCATATAGATCCATGTCATCTCAGATATAGGACATTCAGTCAAACCAAATAATTTTTTGTCCATTGTATCATGAGACTGACCCTTTTATGTTTTCGAGATTCATTGATTTATTGGATTATAAGGTTATTGTTTACATTTTATCCTTTACATCTCCCTTCGAGAAGTAATGATAACATGGATGACCCAAAATGGAGTTTTGTTTAATTTGTACGAGCCTAAAAGGATTGATTTTTAATAGATGAAATGTAGTCTCAACTCGGAATATATCCTCACATAACCTATTGAGGGAAAAGAACACATTATGTACTATGAAAAATCCATAGTTAGACTCAGATTTGTTCTAGTGAATGATGATGAAGTTATTTTTTGTGGATCTAAACATTTGAGACCACACAAGAGGAATTCCATACTCACAATATGACGTTAGCTATAATGGTACATACCCTGATATGTTGGAGACACCATCTTATGGGAAAGGAGTTTGTGGTTTTTATAGACAACAAGAGCCTTAGCTAAATTCGTTCTTAGTGGTACCTAAACCTTCATCATTGTATGTGGGATGTATATTAATAGTATCTTTTTGTTGAATATGCATATAGTCATCAATATTTTTATGAGTCTCTAGGATGAGTGTCTCCAACATTAACATCTATAATACCCTATCCATACATGTTAGTAATTATATCCCTTTGGATTTGTTGTTAGAGATAACTCATATGGTGGGGTGACACAATCAAGATAGTCTCATGGAATGAGAAATAATCTTCAATTTTGAGGGCTATTATGGGTTCTGGTAGCCTTTTATGAGGAGGGGATGTGAAAATTTCAGGCTTATATATTGGGGGTAAATTTTGGATCATCTAAGCTATATCATGATCACCATTCTACATACCATTATATAATAATGAATAAGATAGTAACAAGAATTGTGGAGATATGTTTAATAAATCAATAGGTGATAGATGATAATCAGAGGTCTGCAAGCTTTTTTCAATCCTCTTCCTATTATAAGGTGGAAATGGGATGATGTAACTTTTAACCTTTTGATAAGATTCGCTATGAAAATCCACAATAATGACATAGTATGGGGTGTCACGAATTTACTAACAACGGTATCCCACGTATTTTATATTACAAGCACCTTTCATATTAATGGTTTGTGATGTTTGTATATACATGAGGTAGTTTGGTTTCATGTTATCCTATGGAGTACCATTTTCGATAGAGATCCAGGTTACATGTCATGGTTCTCATGGGGTATTTGGAAGGCCATGGGATTAATGGTTCTTTTGATCACAACCTATCATTTGTAGATTGATGGTGAATCTGAGTTGAATATTTATTTTATTTTGGATATGAAATTAAGTTGTGTTGTGTATTTTCATGGTTTATTGTAAGAGAATATGTAACATAATGATTTTTCATATAATAAAATCTTCCAAATATTTAGCCAGATAGATATTTTCAGGGGTGTTTATATAAGTTCATTTCATTCACCTCTTTTTTTAAAGATGGATGAGTTGGTACATGTTGGGATTGGCCTCATAAATGAGGTATATGAGTAGTTATAACTACTCTAGAGTCTGTTGGTGACATCATGGTCTAGGTATAAATTATATGCTGACCACTAGAGACAACCTAGGGATTTCAGTGTTGGTAATCATGTTTTCCTACCAATAATTTCTACGATTACACAACTCTATATTAAGATAAATGTAAATCTATATCTAATATTAATCAATCCATTTGATATAGTGGATAGGATTAGTCTACTAGAGTGATAATTAACCATTCTAAAAAATTATAGTTTCAGGCTTGGGATGTTTCACATGTGCCATATGTAGAGATATTATCAGGAACATTATCATTTTGTAGATGTTTATAAAATCAAGCTTTGCATTGAATCATCATTTGAGGAGTATCTGATATAGGCTATGGAACATAGTGAGAACTATCCATTTTTTAGGAATGTACCTCCAGTTGGAGTGAAATGGAAGCATGGACATGTTTCATATTTTGCCATGGAGAGAGAGTCTGATATGTGTGAATAGTGTCATGATTAGTCAGATGAGACCACATGGTGATGTTAATTGTATCTTGAGGATGAGATATTATTTTGTGGGTAGATTTTAAGACCTCATCATTTTGCAAGTGCACCCATCTTGAGTTTTACATTGGACCAATAGGCAGGGTCTTGTTCATTGAAGATAACATTTTTTACATGGAAATAGCCTAATGTCCAGGGATCTATGCTTATTTGAATAATGTTATTCTAAGTGTAGACATGTTAAACTGGTATTTCTATGTCTTATCTAGTGGTTATAATTACTTATAAGTAGATTAGGATCTTTTATAGTAGATGAGATTTTAATAACACGATATTTTATAAGATATTTTTTTTAATTTCTTTCATATCTTCTATTGTACGATACACCAATATTAACTTGCACTATACACAACACCGTATTAGCTTGCAGTATATGCAACATTATTCTTGGATCGTGTTACACATAATTTCATGGTTGTTTGATAGTTGTTATTCTCAGCAACATTGAGTGTGTATGTGTATATATATATATTCAATGTATAAATGATATATGGTTGTATTTTGTTATAGGAAACAACAAAGGAGTCTTTCACTACATGCAACGCTTATTTGGCTTGCATTACACACAATCACGACCTTCCTCGATAGCATGTGTTGTACGCAATACTGGGTTTCAATAAAAAATGATATATGGTTATAATATTATCATGAACTAGCTGTTATGAATAGTATTAACTAGGTTTTTAATTTTATAAAATTATTATTCATCTTACACATTTTCTATAACATGGTATGAGAACAAAATAAATATTTTGGGTAAAATAAGTATTTTTAAAAAAATGAAGTTTTTACACCTTTTGATGATGCACCCACACTAAATCTAGTTTTTGACAAGTTTATAAGTTCAATTTTAAAAAATTAAATTCTTCTTTGGAATCAAGATATAAAAATTTACTTTGGATAAATTTTTCACAATATTCTGATAACTTTCATATTTTAATGAAAAGTACAAACACGCTATATTTTAATTAAAAACAACTTTTTTCATCGTAATAATTTATATGGTTAAATTATAATATTGAATAGTTTTAAAGTATAAATAGAATATATTTTTACCATTTAATATAATTTATGTCATGATCATTGATTTTACATTGAATTCGTAGGATAAATCAATTCAATCTTTTGTAATGTTTTAAAAAAACCCGTTTTCATTCGACAACGGGATTAATTTTAATTTAATTTATGCAACTTCTGTGTATTGAATTTGAAAAAATGGATTCCATATTTGGATTACGTGGGTCCAAATTATGTTAATATGTTACATTTAGTTGTTTGATATTAAGAATATTAACTACGGTAATTTTTTATTTACCACAGTTAAAGGTAAATCGGGTAATTAAGGGTAAAATAAGATTATAAAATTACCCTAACACTTGGAAAAATCCTATTGTATGAATAAAAGTCGACCCATACCACCTAAGGGTTGGAATATATTAATTTCATGGAATTTTGACCATGAAATAATATAATTATTATTAATAGCAAAGAAAGAGAGAACATGTCACTCTCTAAAAGTTTATAAGTATATTAATTTTACATTAGTGATAAACATCATGATACTTCGAACATGAATAGTCTCCAGAAATATAATAACATTATCTACATCATAAAAATTTATTTAAAATTTTTAGGGATTATATAATTATCATTAAAGGTGAAATAATAGTGATCTTGAAATAATTTTATTAAGAGAAATATCAAATAAATTGTTTTAAAAATATTAAAATAAATATTATATGAACTATTTAATATGATACACTAATTTTATAGACATATATGACATGTTATGAATCTATTAAATCTTTTAGTTCGAAAATATCTTCTGTATATTTTTTATTTATATTCAAATAAATGAATAGTGTCAAAATTGACACTATTGTTATTTTAAAAAATATAACATATTATAAGATTGATTAAAAATCACAAAAATATTTAAAAATTATAAATTAAAATTTATATGGCCTAAAATTTTATAAATTACCCAATTATAGACAATTCACAACAAAGAAGTAATTATTTATAATAATTTAAAATTTATAATGTTATTACCAAAAATTAAATTAAATTGATTAAATAAGTTGATAATGTTTAAAATAAATTCCTAACATGTCTAAATTTTATTTTTTGATGCGATTACAACTCTATATCATTTAATATTCGGATATGAGTCATTTTGGATGTTTCTAGGTGGGGTTGGGATTTAATATAAACTAATATTTCTTATATTTCCAAAGGTTCCCCTCTCCTCCCTTATAAAAGGGTACCTCCTCTCTCCCCTCCTCACACCAATTTGAGCCTTCAATCTCGGCCAAACCCTGCCCATTTAACTTCCCCACTTCCTTAGAAACCTACTAGAGGTACTGGTCTTCTCAAAAGACCAACTCTAGTGCCCTAAGGGAATGTTTAAAGGAGGCACTTCGAGAAAGAGGTAATACCTTCTACCGTTTTCTTCAAGTTCCATTCTTCTTCTACTCCCTCTTCTTTAGTTGTTTCATTATGAATTTATAAAATCAGTAACCCTAATATACTTATATGTTATTATAAATATGAAACAATCCTATTTTACCTTCTATCCATCCTACGGAAAATAAAATCATTGCGCGTGCGTACGTATGGAATACAGTCTCTACGCCGTGGTGTAATCTGTTTTTCCACAACCACCTTACATGGATGGGTATAATGGTGTAAATAATAACTATATATGGTTATTATAACATCATATTTATTCTGATATATTATACCATCCACTCCAATTTTATTCAATAATTATGGGAACGATATCATCGCTCGTGCGTACGTACGGACTACTGTCTCCATGACGCGATTAGATTCATTCTCCATGTTAACCATACATGAATGATCATAATGTTTATATAATGAAATAGATGAAATAATAATGCTACTGGATTTATGTATATATATATATGTATTTCATCTATTTAGTTTCATTCAATTCAATAAGGAAATGAAAATAGTGTTCACGCGTACATACAGCCTACCGTCTCCATGATCGGTGTATTTCATTCCTTTTATAGATCTATAATATATATGTATTTTATGAATATATATTATATATAATTCATGTATTACATTCTGGAATTATTTAAATCATGTTATAAGTAATAATATCAAGAACAAAAATCCAAACATGTACGATAAATAAATTGATTTTACCTAAAACGATACTTGAACATGGAACTTACAAAAGAACGGATAATATAAAGTCATACGTGAGCCATTTATGATATCATAACAACGAATATGATTCTATAACAAGTAAATTACATTATTTAAATCATTATACAGGTGGTTCGGATACGTACGAAGCATATCAGACCTAAGGTAAGGGATAATTTTACAAATCTCATTTTTTTATCCGAGATTGCTTATACGTAAGTATTTACTGGGGTTATTGTTATCATCCAAGACCATGTTTTCTAAAATAGTTTTTATGTATATCTAATTTACTTTTTACCCATTTTATCTCTTACTACATGGTATGTAAGAAATATTTATTTTGATTACGTTACGAGGTACTTTTTGACTTTTCTGACAAACGTACGAGAAGAATGTTATTTTTAACTTATATGGCTTGAAAGGATTTCTATGGTTTTATAAAGCCTTATTTTCATGATGCTTCCTCAAAAATATTTCATGACCATTTTCAATAAAATCCTTTCCTTTTAAAAATTCATGACATTTCGTGAAAAAGAAAATGATTTTAAAGAAGAAAGGATATTTTCCTCAGGAATTCATTTCAAGTGTTTTATCAAAACCATTTTCCATCTAAGATGACATTATTTCATATGTGTATATTTCAAGATTAATGTCTCTATGATTTACATGGTTTCACTATTCTTATGATACAATTTACATTTTTTATATGGATTATGTGATGATGGGATGATATTTATGAAAACCATTTTATTCTTTGGGTTATGATGAATGTTTTATATTTATTTTGTGGCACAAGTAAGAATTATTTCATTATGAGATGGGTGGGACCTATATATTTCTCCAATGCATTGGGTAAAGTTTTATATCTCATGAGATAGACATGGCTGGAATGGTAAGTTAATCTGGTTCAGTGTTACAGGACTGAAACGAGGAGTGAACTCGATTCAGAAAGGGACTTTTTCCACTAAGATGGTCTTGGAAGAAATTCCTTGGCTACTATGGAAATCATAAAATGTGTTGAATTGTTTCCACAATTAAATGTTTTATTACAATTATATTTTATCATGGTTGATGTTCCATTATGATATAAGCCTTACGTACATCCTCAATTTATGTCTTTCCTCAAGATTTTGATGTTTAAATTTAATGTTCATGTTTTTTCTTTCAAATGTTTATGGATTGATTTATGTTCTCTATGTTTTCCCTTACTGAGCTTTTGAGCTCACCCTTTTTTATGATTTATTTTCCAAAGGAAATAATGAAAGGTTTTAGGTAAAAAAATAAAAAGGGGAAGATTGTTATGGGAGTTGTTGAAGATCTTTTTATACATGATAATAAGTTTATATTACAAGTTTCCAAAGACACTAAACTATTACAGTCATTGAGTGTTGGTTCTTATTATGTATTAAGTATTTCGCAAAAGTAATGTAATGTACATGTACGTCAAGCTTCGAGTCTCTATAGTTTTTATCAGAGGAAAGGTTTACTCAACCTTTGGAAACTAGGATGCGAAAACGTTAGTGAGATCCCTATAGATATTTCTAAGGTATGTCTAGGGATGTCCCTAAGGATAAGTACACATATAAGATATTTTTCTAGAACTAAGGTAACGATATTAGAATTTAATTTAAGATGTTATATCTTTAGAGTACTCCCCATTTACTATGTTGTTTTCCCTAGCATGATTTTTGCCTCTCACACTATTCTTTTTGGGTTTTAGAAAATTGCTGGAAACAAGAAGATTCACGATAATGGAGGATATGACGGACAATGGAATGATATTATTCATGAGCAACCAAATGAAACGGGATTTGGAAGTCCAAACATCGTTATTATTCCTAATCAACAGTCTCATAATTGATCAATAATCTCAACTTTGGTAAGTTTCCCGACTCAGATAATCAGAGAAAGATGGAGTTTCATTATGATCATAGAGAAAAGAAATTTCAATTTCCCTCATGTAAAAAATGTGGGAAGAGGCATTGCAGAGATTGTTTCAAAGGAACTGGAAGATGCATTTGGTGTGGAAAATAAGGACACATATCCATTAAGTGCATAGTAAAAGGTTCAGTTAAAACCATGGACAAGGATAATGGTATTGCTACGACATCAACAACGATTAGATGTTTTAAATGTGGAATGTATGGGCATTATGCAAACCAATTCCCTAAGGGAAAATCTCATGAAGAGAATCATCATGGTCATATGAGTTGAATTTATGTGGATGATGATGGAGAGACCACAAATGAAATATGATATGAATGAAATGATGAACTCAGTTAGTGGTTTAAGAAGTTAGTGGAATGATTGTATGTTTATAAAGATTAATGTATGGTACTATGGAATAAATAATCATCTAAGGATTGTTACACTATTGTTTTTCCTAAATTAATTGAAAGTATATGTTGAATGGTACCAGTAACCATGGAAGGTTATTCAGATATTTTTGGAAAGTAGATGATATTCACATAATGAAGGGATAAGAAGATAATGAGATGTTTGATTGTATTCATGAGCTCATGACTGATATAAGGACTAAGTGATATTATGGTTTGATTATATATAATTTTTTGGATTTTGGTATGTCAAAAGTGTTAAAATTTAACAACATTCATGTTTTCACTAAGGTTGGATGGGTATTAATTCTTCAAGAGAATACATGATTAAGATATTCAAATTTTTGTAATTTGACCAACAAGATATATCTTCTGATATATGGGGTCTAAATGATGGCGTTCACATTATTGTTATATGAAATTTCAAATAATCATTTTTTTTATACTATGAGCTTGGACTGAAGTATTTTAGATAAGCCTAAATATTGAATAGATATTGTTGGACATAAGTTAGCATTGATTTAGGATAAAAATGTTTTTGATATTATTGATGGGATGTTATAGTAATGTAGTTTTAGAAAAAGGAGAACCTGTTGGACGGGCGACAACCCATCGTGTCAGACAATGCTATGGGAATCAAACCGACCACTGAAGTGAAACTGGCATTTATCCCCAACCACTGGCCTATAGGAAGTCCATAGTTATTAAAAAATAGTTTTATTTAATTAAGAGGTATGATATATGAAGTATAAGTTCATTTTTGGAATCGTATATGATTAACCACACTATATATGGACTTATGTATATTTGATAACTTTTGATAACCTTTTTATTGAAACAGATGGAATGACCCATCATTCTATCACATGATCTGTTAGTACTTCACTACTAACAAATTCAACTTCATTTATTTAAGAGATGAAGTGGAAATTGTTCAAAGCATGAAAAACAGTGAGATTGTACAAAAATCAAGCAAGTATTTCTTCTAATTCAAAATTTTCAGCTTTAGGGAAATGATATTGAAAACAAAGAATGTTGTTCTTGTGCTCTTATATCTGACGAATCAGAGGGTACCTTAGATCATGACAAATCTATGGCTTTGTTATTGTTGGCTTTTTCATAGCCATGTTCTCTACCACTCTCTATCAGAACATGATTGTTAGATTTCTCTTCCATATCAATATTTTCACCTATGTTCTCCTATATGGAAACCTAGTGATTAGTTTATTTGAGTAACCATTACGTTTCATACTTTAGTTTTTAAACATAAGTTTTGGTATTCCTTTTTACGATGTGGGTTTCAATTAAAGAAACTTTCAAGTAGAAAACAATTTTTAACCCCGATGAATTTCGAGGGAGAAATTCATTTTAAGGGGGGTAGAATGTAATAACCCGAGATTTTATAAGATATAATCTTTTTAATTTCTTTCATGTCTTCTATTTTACGATAAAACAAGATTATCTTGCGCTATATGCAACACCGTATTAGCTTGCAGTATATGCAACATTATTACTGGATCGTGTTACACACAATTTCATGTTTGTTTGACAGTTGTTATTCTACGCAACATTGAGTGTGTATCTGTGTGTATATATATATATTCAATGTATAAATGAAATATGGTAGTATTTTGTTATATGAAACTACAAATTAGTCTTTCACTACACGCAACCCTGATTTGTCTTGCATTACAAGCAATCAAGACCTTCCTCGATAGCATGTGTTGTACGTAGTACTAGGTTTCACTAAACAACAATATACAGTTATAATATTATCATGATCTAGCCGTTATGAATAGTATTAACTATGTTTTGAATTTTATAAAATTATTATTCATATTACACATTTTCTAGAACATGGTATGAGAACCAAATAAATTTTTTGGGTAAAATAAGTATTTTTTAAAAAATGCAGTTTTGCCGCCTTATAATGGCGCACCCACATTAAATATAGTTTTTGACATTTTTATAAGTTATGTTTGACAAAATAAAATTCTTCTTTGGAATCACGATATAAAAATTTACTTTTGATAAATTTTTAATCTTATTCTGATAACTTTCATATTTTAATGAATAGTAAAAACACGCTATATTTTAATTAAAAGCAACTTCTTTCATTGTAATAATTTATATGGTTAAATTATAATATTGAATGGTTTTAAAGTATAAATATAATATTTTTTTACCATTTAATATAATTTATGTCATTATCATTTATTTTACATTGAATTCGTAGGATAAATCAATTCAATCTTTTGCAATGTTTTAAACAAAAACCTGTTTTCATTCGACAACGGGATTAATTTTAACTTAATATCTACAACTTCTATGTATTGAATTTGAAAAAATGGATTCTATATTTGGATTCAGTGGGTCCAAATTATGTTAATAGGTTACTTTTATTTTTTTGATATTATGAATAGTAACTACGGTAATTTTTTTTTACAACAATTAAAGGTAAATCGGGTAATTAAGGGTAAAAATAAGATTATAAAATTACACTAACACTTGGAAAAATCTTATATTATGAATAAAATTAGACCGATATCACCTAAGGGTCGGACTAGATTCATTTCATGTAATTTTGACCATGAAATAATATAATTATTATTAAAACCAAAGAAAGTGACAACATGTCACTCTCTTAAATTTTATAAGTATATTAATTTTAGTTTACTGATAAACTTCATGAAACCTAGAAAATGAATAGTCTCTAGAAATATAATAACATTATCTATATCATATAAATTTATTTATAATTTTTAGTGATTAAATAATTATCATTAAAGGTGACATAATAGTGATGTTGAAATTATTTTATTAAGAGAAATATCAAATAAATAGTTTTAAAAATATTAAACTAAATATTATATGAACTATTTAATGTGCTCCACTAATTTTATAGATAAATATGACATGTTAGTAATCTATTAAATCTTTTACTTCGAACATATCTTCTGTATATTGTTTATTTAAATTCAAATAAATTAATAGTGTCAAAATTTACACTATGGTTTTTTATTAAAATTACATATTATAAAATTATTTAAAAATCACAAAAATATTTAAAAATTATAAATTTAAATTTATATGGTCAGAAAATGTTATAAATTATCCAATTATGTACAATTAACGACAAATAAGTAATTATTTATAATAATTTAAAATTTATAATATTATTACCAAAAATAAAATTAAATTGATTAAATAAGTTGATAATGTTTAAAATAAATTCCTAACATGTCTAAATTTTATTGGATGATAGTATTAAAACCCTATCTCATCTAATATTCGGATATGAGTCATTTTGGATGTTTTTATGTGGGGTTGGGATTTAATATAAACATATATTTCTTATATTTCCAATGGTGCCCCTCTCCTCCCTTATAAAAGGGCATCTCCTCCCTCTCCTCCTCACACCAATTTTAGCCTACACGCTCGTCCAAAAACTTCCCATTTCACTTCCCCACTTCCTTAGAAACCTACTAGAGGTACTGGGCTTCTCAAAAGACCAACTCTAGTGCCCAAAGAGAATGTTTAATGGAGGCCCTTCGAGAAAGAGGTAATACCTTCTACCGTTTTCTTCAAGTTCCATTCTTCTTCTACTCCCTCTTCTTTAGTTGTTTCATTATGAAGTAATAAAATAAGTATCCCTAATATACTTATATTTTATTATAAATATGAAACAACCCTATTTCACCTTCTATCCATCCTACAGAAAACAAAATCACCGTGCGTGCGTACGTGCGGAATACCGTCTCCACGCCGTGGTGTAATCTGTTTTCCACCAACACCTTACATAGATGGGTATAATGGTGTAAAGAATAACTATATATGGTTATTATAAAATCATACTGATTCTGATATATTATACCATCCACTCCAATTCTATTCAATAATTATGAGAACGATATCATCGCTCGTGCGTACGTACGGACTACCGTCTCCACGACGGGATGAGATTCATTCTCCATGTTAACCATACATGAATGATCATAAAGTTTATATAATGAATTATAATAAAATATATGAAATAATAATGTTACTGGATTTATGTATATATATATATATACGTATGTCATCTATTTAGTTTCATTCAATTCAATAAGGAAATGAAAACAGCGTTCATGCGTACGTACGACCTACCGTCTCCATTAACGGTGTATTTCATTCCTTTTATTGATCTATAATATATATGTATATGATGAATATATATTATATATAAATAATTATTTACATTCTGGAATTATTTAAATCTGGTTATAAGTAATAATATCATGAACAACAAGTCCAAACATGTACGATAAATAAAACTATTATACCCAAAATGATACTTTAACATGGAACTTACCAAAGAACGGGTAATATAAAGTAATAATTGAACCATATATGATATCATATCAATTAATATGATTCTATAATAAGTCAATTACATTACTTAAATCATTATACAGGAGGTTCGGATACGTATGAAGTATATCAGACCTAAGGTAAGGGATAATTTTGGAAATCTCATTTTTTTATCTGAGATTGCTTATAAGTAAGTATTTAGTGGGGTTATTATTATGATCCAAGTCCATGTTTTCTAAAAAATTATGTATGTTTAATGTACTTTTACCCATTTTATCTTTTAATCCATCGTATGTAATTAATCTATCTTTTGTTTATGTTATGAGGTACTTTTTTTACATTTCTGACAAAAGTACGAGAAGAATGTTATTTTTAACTTATACGGCATGAAATGGTTTTTACAGTTTTATACAGCCTTATTTACATGATGCTTCCTCTAAAATATTTCATGACTATTTTCAATAAAATCATTTCATTTTAAAAAACCCATGACATTTTTTGAAAAGAAAATGATTTTAATGAAGAAAGGATATTTTCTTCAAGAATTCATTTCAAGTGTTTTATCAAAAACTTTTTCCATCTAAGATGATATTATTTCATATGTGTATGTATCATGTTTAATGTCTCTATGATTTACATAGTTTCACTATTCTTATGATGAAATATCCATTTATTTTATATGGATTATGTGATGATGGGATGATGTTTATGAAACCCGTTTTATTCTTTGGGCTATGATTAATGTTTTATGTTTATTTTGTGGCACAAGTAAGAATGATTTCATTATGAGATGGGTGGGACCTATATCTTCCTCCAATGCATTGGGTAAATATTTATATCTCATGAGATAGACATGGCTGGAACGGTAAGTTAATCCGGTTCAGTGTTACAGGACTGAAACAAGGAGTGAACTCGATTCAGAAAAGGACTTTGCCCACTAAGATGGTCTTGGCAGCAATGCCTTGGAAACTATGGAAATCATAACATGTGCTGAATGGTTTCCACAATTACATGTTTTATTCCCATTATATTTTATAATGGTTGGTGTTCCATTATGATATATTCCTTACGTACTTCCACAATTTATGTTTTTTCTCAAGATTTTTATGTTTAAATTTCATGTTCATGTTTTTTCTTTCAAATTTTTATGGACTGTTTTATGTTCCCTATGTTTGACCTTGCTGAGCATTTGAGCTCACCCTTTTTTATGTTTTATTTTCCCCAAGAAAAAAAGAAAGGTTTTAGGTAAGTAAACATAAAGGGGAAGATCATTATGAGAGTTGTTGAAGATCTTTCAACATGATTAGAATTTTATATTCCAAGTCTCCAAAGACACAAATCTATTATGGTCCTTGTGTGTTGGTTCTTATTATGTATTAAGTATTTCACAAAAGTAATGTAATGTCCATGTACATCAAGCTTCGGGTATCTACAGAGCTGATGATTGTTCATATAAAAGATTTATTCTATATTTATGTTACATGTTGGGTATCATCCTCATGAATCATTTAATAAATTTGTTCATGATGTGTTGTGGTTGCGATTCATGAACATATCACACAAAGTTTAAATGATAATTGGGAAAAAATATTAACCTGGTTTGATGGGACATTATGTCTATCCCATTATTTGTGAGATAAACGATGTTTAAGGGTTATACATCATGTAATTATCAATAACTGGTGTTTTATATCAAATATGAATTTGATTAATTAACTGTTTCATTTAATCCTTTATTAACCTCATCCCTATAATGACTTCTAGTTGATTTTGGTCTATCTTCTTCGATTAAAGACATCTAAATTTCACATCAAATCATTGGTGACTGTTTCTTATTAGGTTTTTCACTATTCAATCATTACCTATGGTTTTAGTGTAAATATAGTTATCATGATTAGTTTTGGGTTTTCATCTTGACCTAGGTTGATCAAGATTATTCATGGGATCTTATGCCTTCTTTCTTTTTTAGATTTTTCATTTGGAATCTTTTCTTTGATCCCCTAATAAATGTATGTAGTCTAAAACTAAGACTATTTACTATTTAATTTTAAAGTATATACAATATTTAGTTTGTTGAAATGTTACATGATCTATAATTTATTGGCTAATTTATAGTCATTCATTGATTGGAATATTGTTCAGATAATTTTGGTTCAATTATTTATGCATGTTGTGTTATGAATACCAGTTGGGTAAGAAATCCTTTGAATAATAATAACATAGATAAAATATCAAATTATGTTTAGCATGACATGACACCTCAAGTGATTTCATTATATACCGTCCATTGTAAATGTATTATTTCATTTTGAGATGACTATTGATCATTTTAGATATAAATGAATATTTAGCTAATAGAGAAGTTGTAATTTTCATAATTAATAATTGCGGCTTATGAGTCAATATTTTGATATTCTTACTATTATAACTTATTGAGTACTTGTTGAAATTATTATATATAAGGATACACCCATTTTTACATTTTGAAAAGATTTTATATAGGCCATTTATAGGATGATGAAATTCTTATATAGTCGGTGTGGCCTTGAAATACATGTTAAAAACATATATAGTAGGATATTCCCAAGAATACATGCATAATTATAATATATATGAATTATTAGAATTAATTACTGATTAAAATATTATATATAGTGATATTCCCAAAGTAATAAATTCTTATAACGAGTGATATTTAGGATATTGGGAAATTATAATTACTTTTTGATTATTTTTAACATGGTTATGCTACATTCTCAGGGACATTCTGTCAAGGTTGGAATGGTTTATTGTTTATGGATATTCTTTATAAACATGATTATTAGATTATTACATAAATATATTATCAGAATTGTTCTTTATAAATGGTTGTGTTGACATACAGTGATTTAAGCGAACCCTTTTTAGGCTATAATTTAGAACCTATACGGATTACAAGTATTAATGTTGGGAAAAATGCAACTGACCTTATTGATGTTTGTTGATTTCCCAGATGGAAATGACTTTGGAGATGGAACCAACTTTGGATAGGGACTGCTGGATTTGATTTATTATGTTTCATCTGGTTATTTTGTTTTTATTATTCGTTGTACTACATTATGATACATAATATCTTTTCATTACATGATTCTACACTATCGGTGTATTTTTTATCCATTACATTCTATTTATTTTATATTTAGTTTCTAAAATTTTTATATTATTATGATATTGATTAATGTGATTATTTTGTTTTATTATACTTTGTACCAGGGGGTACATTCTAACCATTATTCATATCGCACCCCCTCATCTAGTCAGCAACCATTGGGTTATGAGGAGGTGTGCATGACAGCCAGAAACAATCCTATTTTTTCCATATTAGATAGTTCCAGATAAGCGTACATTACAAAACTCCATGAAAAATGCGATCAAAATAAATGCCTAGATCATATTCCCATTAATAAAATGATGTTGACATAACAATCAATGATAACTTGTAATAACATCTTGAATATTAAGGTATGACAGCATGAACATAAATAATAAAATAATAACAAAAAATTCGTTGATCATAATGATGGAATAAAGGTTAGGAATTTCCAAAAAAATATGAATTACAAAGTAATTATACAGAATGAGATATGAAATCAAACACATTAGTATAACAACATAAGATGGGGATTTGAATTAATTCAGTGGAATATTTATAATAATCGAAATTATTTCTTAAGGATTCCAAATGAGATATTCACCACATGAATAAAATTGTTTACCAATATATGTAAATTGTTCAAAATAATGGCATATGTACAATCATTTGGGTATAGGATAACTTCAAATTTACCATTAATCAATATTGAGATAACATCCCATGTACCATATTACCTCATAAAACATTATTCATTACCCAAAGCATTGTAGGACTATAATATACCAACCCATCACATAATCATAATCTATTTATATCTGACGAATTAAAAATTTCATGAATTTTATAATATAATTAAAATTTTTAATTCACATCATTTTTTTATTTTATGATATTTTTTGAAATATTTATGTTTTTGAAGTATTTTGAGATAAATTTGGAAAGTAATTTAATTTTTTAATTTATCTATTTTAATTAATTTCTATATTTCAGTAATAAATTTTGATAAAGTACATGAAATTGAGAAATTAAATATTTTTGGTGTTACACACATCATAAGATTCATTTAAGTATTAAGGACATAAAACCCAATCCAAAAATTAATGGACCAAAACTTGCACAAAATACATTCCTCGAAAATAGTGATGAGATCTAGAATCCTTTATTTATGTGATTATATACCGATGTGGGATATCCCGTGGATCTCAAAATATAACTCAACATAGAGACCATTTGGGGTAAAATCACTATAATTTTCTCCACCTAATTCAGCCTTATTCAAGGTCATTATAAAATAGAATCTTTCAATACGTGAATATGAAAAATCACCCATTTATTTGAATGTTATGAAGTCAAATAACAAAAACACCTAAAAAATGGTCCTAATCAAGTTGAAATTTGGAAGGAATACTTTCAAACACACTAAAATAAAATATTTCTAAAAACTATATGAAGATGAAACATCTATATCACATCATTTTACATGATAAAATCTATATAATTGATTGGATCTTTTATGAGGGAATTTTTTCTCCCCCTCAAGATAATTTTTTTTCATCATAATTTCAATTGGATAGAAACATGGGGGTGTGTTTTTTGACCCTTTTTGTTATATTAAATTATTTAAAATTATTTAATATTATTTCCCTTACATTATTTTATCCCACATTTTTATATCACTATTCTTTCATTTGCATTATTATGTTTTTCCCACTACAATACAATCTTAACTACACTAAAGATGGATAACTAACCATATAATTTTTTCAAATGATGTATTTGTGGATTTAATTATTTTTTATTTTTTATTTCCCTTTCATTATTATATTCAATGTATTTTAGCGGTGGTTACAATGTTTATGGTCAATAGTCTCCCAATTTTAAATTTCATAATATTTTTTGTATTTTTTATCACAAATCCTTGCCTTCACTATGTGTGTCATGCCTACGGTGGAGAATGGAATAGTTTTAAATTTTCATCTAAGATATCCCTTATATTATATATGTAATATATTTACCCTGTATGTAGAGGTATCAGTAAGGTTTGATGAGAAATTAAATAATAACTCTAGGGTGACTGGTCTAGATCACTTAATCCATTTGAATAATGATAACTTCTTATGAATAAAGATTTAAATCACTTGAACCTCTCGAGAACATCCTCCTATATTAATTAATGTATCATCATTATATACATCATTTAATTTATATATTTATATATATTATATTTTTTTATTTCTTTTAAAACTCCCATTTATATTAGTTAAGTAAACATTATATTAGTTGGATTTTACTAGTGACAAAGGAATTGCAATGCGGATGAGATACAATATTTTGAGATTAAACAAGGGCGTGAACATTATATTCTATACATAGGTAAAAATATATTGTAAATCGTATATTTAATAATTCAACTTTTAAGAGTTGTCAATTTTTTGGGGTGGCCATACTCTTATGTAAGTAGTTTTACATATATTTTTATAATAATTCAAAAACTAAAAAAATTATTACAAATCATTCATTTATTCAGTTGAGATTTTTTTTCATTATGATAATTCATAATGATTTATTACTGATAGATTTATGGAAATACTATCAAAGACGACTCATTGAATACCCTAATGGATGGAAATTCCTTAACACTTCAGGAGAATTTCAATGTTCTTGAAAATGAAAGCAAGGTAGATACATCGATGACCGCCAATAATGGAGAAGTTCATGTTATATGGAAGGCATGATAGAAAATAAAAGCTAAATAAATTGATATTACTATTACCTATATATTGAATGAATAAAATAACGTGTTTTAATAAATACATTAAGATCCACTTCCCTCTCAAACAAATGATTATCGAAGTAACCGGTTAAAGGAAATGTTTGGAAGGAAAACTTCATGAGGTAGAATTAATTTATGAGAATTTATTTAATTAAAATAGTAAAAACATTTTGTTTAAAATTATTATAACTTATGATTATATTGTAGATACAGTACCATTACTATATTACCTAGGTGAATAATATTAAAATTTTACTTGTGTTGTGGTGGAAATGAAAGATCGAGTCGAGTAGTAAACAGTTGTTTTTTAAAATTAATGGAACAAAATAAAAAATATAGATGGAATATGTTTTTTAACGAGAAAAAGATGAGAATCCAACCCATTTTATAAATAATTATCCATTAGTGGACACAACTCCTGAAACTGAAAAAAAATACAGAGAACAATTTTACTCTTTTCCCAACCCATTTTCACCACAAAATATCAAGTTAATATTATGTGGTGGATGGGGTTTTCTTCTATTTAATTAGGTGTTATCACTCTAAAAATATATTGTTGGATGTTGGAAGAAAACAATTTGGTGGGTTCTAAGAAATAAACCTCATCGAACAATATATTAGTGTCAATCTAATGCAACTACCTTACTAGGGGTAGTAAAAACCTAACACCCACATGAGATGTCTAAAGCATCTTTTAACATCTTTCATTTCTATTTTTTTATTTTTGTCCTATTTACATTAATTTCATGAATTTTATGTATAATGTGGATTTTTCTAGGACCATAACTCATAGATTTAAATAGAAGATGTAGTATGTAGCTATCATTCGTTTCCTTTTCTACTTCCCCTATATTTATTTTATGTTGATATGTAATTATGGGTAGTGAAATATAAGTGTGAGGAGAGTATGATCCATTATAGTTTATTGTTCATTTCTATTGTGTTTAATTTGTATTTAAAATTTAGATAAAATGAATATTTTTGTCATTACTCACTCATTAAATGGAATTTGAGATGATTGATATTATTTTGGAAAAATTTAATTTTAAAAGATTGTTAATATGAAAAACTTTTTTTAAATTGGATTATGAAGATTTTTTTTCGTCATTTATGATTTTTGATATCCATGCACATGAAAACTAACCCCAAAATTTTTTCCTAGTAATGTGAGGTATTATTAATCATTATAAAACCTTCTTATTAATTCCCACACTTTTTTCGAGAAACATTTATTTTGTGTACGAACCTTCACATGAGATTTTTCTCTTAAGATGGTTTCAAATTCATTTAATGTATTTGAAATTATTGTGGAAATTTATGGAATATAATAATTATAATTATATAAATAAAATAGAATCTACCATTCCGTATCCCTAATGTTACATTAATTTTTATTTTTTACATACCCTAGTATAAGTCGTGTTTTACTTACCTACAAGCACTCTGGGATTTTTATCATTGATACATCCTGTTTGAGTGGGGGGGAGGGCCATTAATTTGGGTCATTTGGGAAGTGTTTCATTATAGAGGTGTTAGGTGTGCACAAAAACATTTCCATTGGATATAGAAAAGGTTGTTATAGATTCATCAGTTTATAGTGATTTATTTGTATTATACAGTTCTCCTTCATAAAATGAAAAAATATAAAAGGATTAAACAGAAAAATAAATAAAAAAAGATTTGAATGAATTTATAATTGTATATTTTTTTAGGTTTTATATCCCTCTATAATGTCATGGGGATGAATTTTAGTTCATTAAACATATTAATTTTCACTATATTCTCTTTAAAAAACATAGAAAAAATAAATAAACAAAATAATTTTATGCCTTTCAGAGATTTTAAAAAAATTGAATTATTTTTTGGAGAAATTAGATTATTTCCATATTTGTAGACACTATTAGACTCATGTCCTAGGTAATAAAAAATGGGGTGGTGTTTTTTATATCTAATTAAGTAAAATTTATTGATGTTTGTCGTGTTTTTTAGTTGGTTATTCACGCATTATACATATGTCTGACCTCTTATTTTCGACCTAATTAATTAAATCAAATTCCAAGCAACCCAAATCCACCAAATTAACCTATAAAAATAAATAATTCTTGAAAATATATTCATTCATCTAACTATGGTGATATTGTAATTTTTATAATACTATGATAATTTAATCAATTTATATGTATGAGAATAACTCCATATTTGATTTTTCTTGAGTGAACGGTGACAAAATATTTATGTTCAGGCTTGTTGTGATTGGTACATGGATGGATTTTAGAGGTTGAAAAACATTAAATGTATGGAATTAAACTGTTATGGAAATGTTTTTTATATAATATGCAGGGTGAAATTCTATTTTCAAAATGATCATTGATTTTTTGACATTTTTTATTATTTTGTGGACTTTTATATTAATATAGAGGATTTCTCAAAATTGAAATGGTTAAGTGTGGGGAACTAAAGAAGATAAAATTTTCATACATTTTATATGTTAATTCAGTATTTTAAATCCCAACATTTTTTTAATTTTATTCGAAATTTTCAAAATATTATGTTTTCAAATTGTTTCGTTGTGAATTTATAAAATATTATAATTTTTTAATTTAGCAGTTTTAATATATATATTTTATTCATCCATATTATTTTATAAAATTATTTAAATTGTTCATTTTTAGGATTTCATACATTATATGCTTATTTTTTTATTATTAGATATTTTCTCATTCCATTATTTGAATGCCCAAAATCCAATCACAATCAAGGGCCCCGAAAGTATTAAATTTGTAACACCCAGACCTCAGTTACCCAGAGTCGGTGCATTATTGCATAACATTGGCATGATCACAAAGATCAGGTCTCTAAAGACCGATCAATTTAGTAGCATTGAAACACTAGATACATTCATAATTTTTACATTACATCATAAAGTAATACAAAACTAAAACAACCTCTTGACTTTATATCCCCACATATTATTCCTTCAGGTCATTCATAAAATACTTCTTCACATCCTGGAAATATTAAAACATTGAAAGGAGTGAGCACAGATGCTCAGTAAGGATAACAATATAGCGGAAGCTTTCATAAATAAACATAAACATTTAAGGCATTGTATAACTGAAACAAAAGCCTTTTAGTCTTGAACTTCAGCATAATATGGGAAAATAAAATGAAATAATTCCATTTACTTATTCACATGGATATTCTACTAGTCGAATAATCACATGCAATATCAATAACCACATTCATAATGATGCAATGCATAATGCCAGACTATCATAACCACGTAGCCAAGGCCTCTTGCAAGGACTAAAAATAAGAATTTGTCAAGGCCTCATGCCAAGACACTAGTTTGTCTCATGAGACCTGCCGATGCATCGAGGAGCTATAGCGGGCTCCACCCGTCACTTATTAAGTCCAATGCATTCCTCATATGAACAGGTTTAAACATATCATAAAACATAACAGAATCGTATCACATAAAACATTCACAAAGGAAACATAACATTTACACATTTCAATCACAATATATCAATACAAAACATTGATATAATAAATACATTATCAAAACCATTTTCAATACCAAAATAAAAGAATATTAAAACTTGGTATTTACTTTTCATTTATAAAATGTTGTGGCTAGTAGAGGAAGTCGAAACTCAAATAATGGTCACGGTGGAGGAGAAGTCGTTGTCACTACATATGTAAGACAAAACATTACTTTTCCCATTTAGTAAAAACCCTTCATATAAAAAGATTCCTTTTGAATAAAAGTAAAAGTCAAAGGGTTTTATACATCGTATAAAGGAAAGTTGTGTATAAAACAAAATATGCCTCAATGGAAGGAGATTGAGACGAAGACCCTTACAAAGATAATATTTTTAAATAAAAAAGTTCTATTATATGTATTCACTATAAGTACACATATAGAAATTAAAAATACAATATAGTACATAATAATATCATGACATAATTTTAAAGTAGGAGATTAACACAAATAATAGAATTTGGGTTAAGAAGTTCCCTTACCTCGTGTCCGACTTTACTCGATCGTTCATTAACCTCCTGAATAATAAACTAGAGTAAATTTATAATTGATTAAGAAGAATTTTCAAGTTCATTATTCCTTTTACATCACTTATTACCATGTTATGAACATTATGTAATTATTTATGTTAATAACGATCGTTTTTTCGATCTTTGGTACTTGAGTAAAAAATAAAATTCTTATAATTACATGTTATTTATGTGGAAGAATATCCATTATCTCTAGAATTATATTCATGATTTAGATATCATATATATCATATATATCCAGTATATTCATTCATTCATAATATTACGTAACATTTAGAGATAAGAAATGAAATGCACTGTTCATGGAGACAGTAAGCCGTACGTACACATGAACGCTACTTTAATTAATATTTCATATTTAATGGAATGAAATCATAATTAAATAAAGGTATATTATGATTCAAGTATACTATAATATATAATATCATTTAATCCATCCTTTATACATCCCACATATGGCATTAACGATTCAAATCACTTTGAGGGGGCGGTAGTCCACACATCCTAAAATGAAATTATCGCGTTTACCCATAATGGAAATCATAAAGGTATGACATAAATGAGAAATAAAGAAGCAGAAGGAAAAAATAGACATATTATATACAATATATAAATATATTGACATCTTAATGGCCACCATGAGATTTTTTAAAAGAAGATTGAACAATCATTGTTTCGTGATGCAGAAATTTATCAACCACATAAACAGTATGTTCTTTAACCATTAGACGACGGTGTGTGTAAGTTTAAATCAAATAATTCTCATCAAAAATCCTAGTATATTTATTATACTGGTTTTGTTAAAAAATAAAGTAATAAAAATAGTTTAAGGGGTTGGAGAAGCAAAATAAAACAAAATAACATTAGAGAAGATATTGCCTTAAAATCGGGTAACTATTTTTTGATTTGAGCCAAAGGCTTCCTTGGGAAGCATTATGCCCAAAGTGAGGCTTCTCGGAGTAATAGAGGGATGGTTAGAGTGTATTTGGGCAGAGTTTGGCCGATCCAAATGGAATGAAGGTATGAATAAGGTGGTAGAGGTGCGGGCCTTTAATAAGAGGAGAGGAGGGGCACTCTTAGAATGTCATGAAATGTTACATTATTATGAAATGATTTTCGGATTTTAAAGGTACCAAAATGATATATTTCTAGGATAAGGTGATAAGGGTTCGAAATCTACTAATTGAATGAGGTTTTGACATGTTTAAGTCTTATATTTTACATTATCTTTTCATTTTATTTAAATCGTTAATTAATGAGGTAATCGCTGCATCATCATAGTGTCATAAAAATTTTAATTTATTTAATGTCTAAAATTATATAAAAAATATCTTGATTTAGTAAATCATTTTATCTTTAAAATGAATATTTATAGTCGAAAATTTAAATTATATAACCCCATGTAATAATTGTTTTATTAAAACAACACATGTTTGTGACAATTTTATTTTTACTTTAAATAAAAAATTATTAATGTAATTTTCTAACCCATATGGCTCCATGGGGTCCCCATGTTGACCCATGGATTTTCGTGGTCGGCCATAACTCATCCAATAAGGGTAGGACAAGTGTCAAGATATTTTCATATTTTTATAATATCATTTTACGTTAAATTTCACTAATTACCTTTTATCGCGATTAATAGAACTTAAAAGTTACTATTCACAAAAAATTATTTTAATCCCATTGAACCACATTTTACTTCCTAATGATAATTATGTATGTCGGATTTTGGAAACGAAAATCATAGTGGTGGTAAAATTTCATTTAAACGAAAAATCAGTTTTTTAACTACCACTTAGTGGTTTCACTATTTATCAAAAATCAGTGTTTTTCAGAACAATACCAAAAATTAACCCTAAGATATATTTGATATTCCTTATTCAAAATTGATGCCTATTTTACAAAATTAAAACCATATAAGATGAATTAATTAATTTAATAATTAATTCCCGTTGTCCCAACAAATAGCGTGTTTTTAAGAAATAATATACATCAAAAGATTGACAATTGTTTATGTCCAATTTCAAAGTGAAATTAATTCTAATGACCATCATTGGATAAAATGGTAAAAATATATTCTAATTATACTTTAAAAATAGTCATTTGTATAAATTATCACTATAAAATATTTTGATTAAAAAATTTGTTTTTAAGTATTTTTCACTATTCATAAAAAATTGGATGTTTTCAGAAAAATACCAAAAATTCCACATAGGCTAATTTCGATATCCCGAATCCAAAAATGAAGTCTATTTTGAAATATAAAATTTATATAATTTCAAAAAGTGGATATTACTATTCATAACGGCTACTTTTATTGGTTGTCGTGTGTTAGAACTCGAGGTTGCGTACAACACACGCTGCTGTATTATTCAAAGAGAAGTGTACCATGGAAGCTTGGGGTGTTAAATTCTCCCCTCCTTCAACAAATTGTGTCCTCTCAATTTGAAAATGTTCTTCAAAAATAAAAGGTTGAAAATAGAAAATACATGTGTGGAAAACCCACATCAGAAATAGGGTTAATAAAAATATAACCATAAAAGATAGAAAGAGAAGTATAATGGTCACCCGACATAGCCCATACTAGGATTATATGAAAATATGAATATAGAGGAAAAAACCATCAATATTTGATGAAGAGTTGTAGAATACAGAATTAGGAGAAAGTTAACCATAAGAAAATCACAAACTATTGATTGGTTAAACAATCATTGAATCCTCAGCGGGAAAAGTTAACCGACAACGTTTTTGTTTTAAGTTACATTTAATAAAGTTGAGGAATTTATTTATTAGATTTATTAAGAACGTAAGGAAATATACTTACTTGTCATGTAGACTTTCATTCTTTAATAATTTTTTACCACAAACCCATCTTTCACTCCAAATGGTAATAGAACTCAAAAATATTCTATTTATCCTAATTGTATATGGTTCCAAACATTACCACGTACCATTTAGATTAGGAAAACTATTTTGTAATAACCAGGGACTTCTTGTAGGATAATTGTAGGTAATAGAGGCCTATCGCACTATGGTTGTGGGTTCGATTCCTGCATCTTTGTCCGACGCGATAGGTTATCTCCAAACTTGCAGGTTGTCCTTTTCCTAAAAATATAGTATTATAATATTCCAAAAATAATCTTCATAATTGTTTTAACCTTAAACAATACTATCCAAAGTTAAAATTAATCCATTCCAACCTTTATTGTTATCGAAAATACCTCTGCCAGACTTTCTCTAAAAGGTCTCTAAATTCGAAAATCAATTGTAGCATCAGATTCCCCAAACAAAGTAATGTTTCTCTTATTGTCACATACTAAAAATATGATTACCTTCATCATATTAAAAATTTAATGAAAACAACAAGTACTGCCGTACAATCCTTATATATATTTCACATTATTATAATAACCATAATATAGTTATTGAGTCCAAAAACACAAATACAATAATTATTCAACATCATTTGTAATAACAGCATAAGCTTGGCCTTGATCCCTTGGCCTTTTCTAAGGTAAGTTTCCCTGACACATAGGACCTTAATTTGCATAATGCCCCATTTCTCTACAACTGTAGCATTCAACATTGATAACCTCTTTCTTTCCCTTGCAATCACGAGCCTGGTGACCTTTTTCTCCACATTTATAACAAACTCTTATTCCTTTTAGGGATGTACCGGGGTGATTCTTCCCAAAATTATCGCATAATGGAAAATCCTTCTTCCCATTTTTCCCATTATCTGTCTTTATTTACACCGTTCCCTTCTTCTCTTTCTTTACATTATTGTCATAAGATTTAGAGAATTCCTTTTCGGACTTGATAGCACACGAGACAATATCTTCGTATGATGAGAAGGATTGTGATAATAAAGCTCGACTGAGAAATAGTTTTAACCCATCAAAGAAACGATCAATCTTACTTCTTGGTTTACGTATATAATCTGCAGCATACCTCGCTAACCTTGTAAATATGGCTTCATACTTTGAGACATTCTTATCCTCCTTTTGACTGAGACTCAGAAATTGCCTTTCTATATCTGCTCGATGGTCACGAGGAAAGTATTTTTCTAAGAAAATATCTTTGAACTCCCTCCATTCCATATTTGATACTTCATCATCTTCCATTTTTTTTAATCAATGGCCACCATTGATCAGCATTTTCAGTGAGGCGGTAAACTACCATGATAGCCTTTTCCCTTTCACTACTCCCCAAGGCATGGAATGTTTTCTCTAAGGGATTTATCCATTTCTGTGCTAATAATGGATTTGTACCCCCATTAAATGTTGTTTGTTGTTGCCTCATGAAGTCTTCTAACATTGATCCTCCACATTGCGGATCAAGGTGATCTATACGAGTATGGTTATTATTCATAACCTGAGTGAGTTGTCCCAGTATGGTGATAAGTTTATCAGCACCAGTTGTATCACCATATCCTCTATTATTATCTTGAGAAGGAGGGAAATCCCTACATGGAGTGAGTGCATTGATACAGTTTCCATTCCTCCCACTAGAAGCCATTTCTAACCAATGGAATAAACTAGTTTAGTTTATGAATCAAAATACATAATTCTATAATTGTAAAACACATAACATAAATTGAACTATAATCATAGAAATGTTTTCTATGAGGAAGTATATACTCATAAACCCTTCATAGCGGTTTGTAAATAAAATGAGAATTATCCAAAGCATATCCCTCGGGAGTGTCGTAACAAAGAGTGCAGAAAGGCTAGTTATCATGAACCAGTTCCTGTTCGAGTCTAGCTCAAAGCGGTATTTTCAGGTTTTACCCCTAGGTACATCTGTTCTAGAGCAGCCTCTACCTGCTCGTATCCATACATGGATGTATTGCTTGGAAAACTCACAAAATCTCTATAATTTCAAAATTCTAGGAAGTTCTTCTATACTAATCCTCAAAGTCTATCTTATGGATATGTGCTCTAATCAGAGATTATCTAAATCTAGCTTCCATGGTTAGAACTAAACTTTCTCTGATACCAACTGTAATGCCCCGACCCTAGTTACCTAGAGTCGGTGCATTATTTCGTAACATTGGCATTATCACAAAGATCAAGTATCGGAACACTGATTAGTTTAGTATCCTTGAAACACTGGATACATTCATAAGTTTTAAATTACATCATAAAGTAATAAAAACGATAAAATCATCTTGTCTTCGTATCCCCTAATATTATCCCTTCAGTTCATTCATAAAATACTTCTTCACATCCTGGAAAAATTAAAACATTGAAAGGGGTGAGCACAAATGCTCAGTAAGGATAACAATATAGCGGATGATTTCATAAATAAACATAAACATTTAAGGCATTGTATAACTGAAAGAAAATCCTTTTAGTCTCAAACTTTAGCATAATATGGGAAAATAAAATTAAATAACACCATTTACTTATTCACATGGATATTCTACTAGTCGAATAATTACATTCCATATCAATAACCACTTTCATGATAATGGAATGCATAATGCCAGACTATCATAACCACGTAGCCAAGGCCTCTTGCCAAGACTACAAACAACAATTGGTCAAGGTCTCGTACCAAGACACTATTTTGTCTCATGAGACCTTCCGATGCATCGAGGATCTATAGCGGGCTCCACCCGTCACTTATTAGGTCCAATGCATTCCTTATATGAACAGGTTTAAACATATCATAAAACATAACATAATCGTATCACATAAAACATGCATAATGAAAACATAAAATTTCCACATATCAATCATAAGATATCACTACAAAACATTGATATAATAAAAAATTATCAATACCATTTTCAATACCAAAATAAAAGAAAATTAAAACTTGGTATTTGTTTTTCATTTAAAAAAGTTATGGCATGTAGAGGAAGCCAAAACTCAAATAATGTACACGGCGGCGGAGAAGTCATTGTCACCGCATTCGTAAGACAAAATATTACTTTTTCCTTTAGTAAAAACCCTTATTATAAAAAGATTCCTTTTGAATAAAAGTAAAATTCAAAGGGTTTTATACATCGTATAATGGAAAGTTGTGTATAAAACAAAATATGCCTTAATGAAAGGGGATTGAGACGAAGTCCCTTACAAAGGTAATTTTTTAAATAAAATAGATCTATTATGTGTATTATCTATAAGTACACATAAATAAAGTACAAATACAAGATTGGACATAATAATATCATGACATAATTTGAAAGAAGGAGATTAACGCAAAGAATAGAAATTTGGTTAAGAAGTTCCCTTACGTCGTGTCCAACTTGACTCGATCGTTCATCAACCTCCAGAATAACAAACTAGAGTTAATTTCTAATTGATTAAGAACATTTATCATGTTCATTATTCCTTTTATATCACTTATTACTATGTTATGAACATTATGTAATTATTTCAGTTAATAACAGTCGTTTTGTCGATCTTTGGTACTTGAGTAAAAAATATACTTCTTATAATTACAAGTTGTTTATCTGGTAGAATATCCATTATCTCCAGAATTATATTCATGATTTAGATATCATATATATCATATATATCCATTATATACATTCATTCATAATATTACGTAACATTTAGAGGTAAGAAATGAAATGCATCGTTTATGGAGACGGTAAGCCGTACGTACACATGAACGCTACTTTCATTTATATTTCATGTTTAATAGAATTAAATCATAATGATATAATGGTATATTATAATTCCAGTATAATATAATATATAATATCATTTACTCCATCCTTTATACGTCCCACATAAGGCATTAACGATTCAAATCACTTTGAGGCGGTGGTAGTCCGCACATCCTAAAATGAAATTATCGTGTTTACCCATAATGGAAATCATAAAGGTATGCCATAAATGAGAAATACAGAAGCATAAGGAAAACATAAACATAATCTATATCATATATAAATATAGTTACATCTTAATGGCCACCATGAGAGGTGTTAAAAGAAGATTGAACAATCATCGTTTCGTGAGGCAGAAATTCACCAACCACAGAAACAGTATGTTCTTTAACCATTAGACGAGTGTGTGTGTAAGTTTAAATCAAATAATTCCCATAACAAATCCTAGTATATTTTAGATAATGTTTTTGTTGCAAAATAACGGAATAAAAAGTGTTTATGGGGTTGGATAAGCAAAATAAAACAAAATAACATAAGAGAAGACATTACCTTAAAATCGGGTAACTTTTTTTTTATTTGATCCAAAGGCTTCCTTGGGAAGAATTATGCCCAAAGTGAGGCTTCTAGGAGTAATATAGGGATGTTTATATAGTATTTGGGCAGAGGATGACCATTCCAAATGGCTTGAATGTGTGAATAAGGTTGTATAGGTGGGGGCCTTTTATAAGAGGAGAGGAGGGGAACTCTTTGAAAGTCATGAAATGTTACATTATTATGAAATGATTTTCGGATTTTCGAGGTCCCACAATGATAGATTTCCAGGATTTGGTGATAAGGGTTCTAAATATACTCATCCAATAGGTTTTTGACATGTTTAAGTCTTAGATTTTATATTATCTTTTCATTATATTTAAATCGTTAATTAATGAGGTAATCGCTCCATCATCATGGTGTCAAAACAATTTTAATTTATTTAATGTCTGAAAATTATATAAAAACTATCATGATGTAGGAAATATTTTTATATTTCCAATTAATATTTATATTTGAAATTTTAACTTATATAACCCCATGTAATAATTGTTTTAGTAAAACAACACATGTTTGTGACAATTTTATTTTTACTTTAAATAAAAAGTTATTAATGTCATTTTCTTACCCAAGTGGCTCCATGCGGTCCCCAAGTTGACCCATGGATTTTATTGGTCAGACATGACTCATAAAATAAGGATAGGACAAGTTTAATGATATTTTCATATTTCTATAATATCATTTTTACCTTAAATTTCACTAATTACCTTTAATCGCGATTAATAGAACTTAATAGTTACTATTCACCAAAAATTATTTTAATCCCATTGAACCACATTTTACTTCTTAATGACAATGATTTATGTCTGATTTTGGAAATTCAAATCACAGAGGTGGTAAAATTTCATTTAAACGAAAAATCAGTTTTTTAACTACCACTTAGTGGTTTCACTATTCATCAAAAATCGAAGTTTTTCAGAACAATACCAAAAATTAACCCTAAGATATATTTGATATTCCTAATTCAAAAATGATTCCTATTTTAAAAAATTCACACCATATAAGTTGAATTATAAAATTTAATAATTAATTCCCGCTGTCACAACAAATAGCGTTTTTTTATGAAACAATATATATCAAAAGATTGACAATTCTTTATGTCCAATTTCAAAGTGAAATTAATTATAATGACCATAATTGGATAAAATGTTAAAAATATATTCTAATTATACTTTAAAACCACTAATTTTTATAATTTATCACAATAAAATATTTTGATTAAAAAATTTCTTTTTAAATATTTTTCAATATTCATCAAAAATTTGATGTTCTCAGATAAATACCGAAAATTCAACATAGGCTAAATTAAATATTAAGAATCCCAAAATTAAGTCCATTTTGAAATATAAAATTTATAAAATTTCAAAAATTGGGTATTATCGTCGTGTGTTAGAACTCGAGGTTGCGTACAACACACGCTGCCCTATTATTCAAAGAGAAGTGTACCATGGAAGCTTGGGGTCTTAAAAAATTGGTGTGGAATCCTTAATTATGATATTATTTATTTAATTGGTACATAAAAATGGATATAAAATTATATATTGTCTGGGAGAATATTCATGGAAACAACTTCATTAACTATTATCCCATTTGGATCATCATTCTTCTAGGTTATTATGTCATGAGGTCATACTCTATGGGAATATGAACAATAACCTGATCATATCAAACATTATGTATTAAAATAGTGATATCTCTTTCATATACTGTCCAATAAAGATGAACATTTTAAAACAAATACAAAATATAGAAAAATGAAATTTTTCTAAAACAACATCTCTGAATACATTTTTTAATGGGATAAATGTTCTAAATTTTCGATGGGTATTTTTGGAAGATAAATTCAAGATTCATTATAATCATTATTCTATATAAATTAGATATTTTATTTTATTTATTAATTATTATATATAAATTATATATTTTATTTAATTTAAATATTTATATATAGTATTTTTCTGGCTATTTTTGGAAAACATACAAAAGACAATAAAAAAACTTCTGAAAAATAAACCCCATTATCAAATGATCATTGAATAAATAAGTAAATGAACATAAATTAAATATTATGAATCCAAGAATAAATTCATGAGTAGTATGTACACAACAAAAAATTAAATAGTATTGAACATGAAATTTATATCATGGATATAAAAAGTGATATGAAATTACCTTACATTATGTATTGACTCTCTTAGTACTCACACATGATTCCTGTATAATAATGTAACTTTATAATAAATATTTTAAAGAGGAATATTCTTATATATAATTCAATGTATGGTTTTATTATGACCATATATTACCAGCACGTTTTCAATTCTTTGTCAATGTTTCACATCGGGTAATATCCACTTCGTTATTCACAAATTTGTTAATTTATTTTCGATTTTGTCATTGTAATTATATCATTATTTCATGAATGTAAACACACTAATTGGTATTATATATGTATATATATAATTATTCTTGTATAATTGTTATATCATACATATCATGTAACGTATATGGACATATACTTAATACATTTCATATATTGTGTGAATTAAACACACTAATTTGTGGGGGTGGTAGTCCACACTTCATAAATGAAATTAAAGTGTTTACATAAGATGGAATGTATAAATATATTTGTTGAAAAATAATTTCTAAAGGTTAAATAAATTTTAATTATAATAACTATTATACATATAAAGATCTCCCATCAGAATATCAACCATGAGAGGTTGTAAATGAAGAATGAGAAATCATTATTTCATCAGGTTGCAGTTCTCTGTACATGTAAATGGAATGTTTCTTACTAATTAGATGGTTTTTTGTGTGGAAGTTTAGTTTGTAAAATTAATATAATAACATCTCAGAGTATTTAGTATATTGGTGTAGTTACATAATAATTAAATATTGATATTTAAGGGGGTTTATAATGAAAATAAACAAAATGATCTTAAGGAATTATGTTGCCTATTTTTCAGGTAACTCCTTTCGGTTTGCACCAACGGGATTCCTTAGATGATTTATGAACCAATGATTAATTAAAGGAGGATGTGTCCTATTTTTAGGATCTAAATTTGAATATCCAAACCGAAATAATGTACTTCTATATGTGTGTGGAAGTGGGAGTACATGAGACCTTAATATAGTAGAGGTGTCTAGTAATATTTAAGAAAATTAAAACCCCACCCATGCTTTTTTATTTCATGTTATTCCAATAATCGGGAAAAAATATATCCAAGGGAAGATAGTGTCTAAATATAGTTATCCAATAAATTTTGAAAAACTATATAGGTCATATTAGTCCATAATATTAGTGTTTAGTTCCTAATAATGCCAAATTTAATATTAATCATTGTAATTAATTTTATTCTCATGCACTAATCATTTTTTTGATAAAATAGGATGATCTTATAATAAATTATATCTTATAATAATTCTAAATATAGATTCTATATATCTAAATTCCAACCATAGAGGTGGAAGAAATTAATTTAAATTTAATCCCATTGATGTGAGGACAATGCACTTTTTTTGATGTAAAAATGTTCTAAAAATTTCTATGTTTTTATATTCAATTTCAATGTGAAATTAATTCAAATGACCTAACATGGATAAATTTATAAAAAACTTATTATTTATACTTGAATATAAGTTATTAAATATAATTTAACATTATAAAAAAATATATAAAAAGATGTTTTGAAATAGATTTCAGTGCTTTTCACTTTTCATTAATAATATTATAATACTACAAAAAAATAAAAATAATTAACCCTATCCAAATTTTATGTTTTTTATAAAAAATGATGTTTATTTTGTCATATTAAATTTATAAAAGATAAAAAAATTATATTTATTGCATGTTCTCTATCAGAAGGAGATAATAATAAAATAATACAATTATAGGTCTTTATGACTACAATTGAGTCTATTCATATCTCATGCCAATTGAATCTATTGGATTAATATAAAATTCATTCGATTTAATATAATATATATATACCCAAATACAATATATTACATTAATATTAGTCAAAAATTAATTTATTATATTTATATAAAACAACTTTGTGATAATAACAATGTTTTTATAAAATTAGTTTCTTTATATTCAATAGGATTATTTTAACTTAAGAATTCATTTTATATTTTTTTAAACCCTAGGTTTTTTGAGATTGTTATTACTATTCATAAATGATTACTCAATATCTTAGTTTTGTCCTAATATTTAATATTTTAATAATAAATTCTTGTTCTATATAACTCATTGTTGTGTGTAACATATTCCATGTTGGTGCCATGTGAAATGAATGTCTGACCTAGTGCATTGAAAATAATTAGTGAAAATTAAATATTTCTATAGAATAATAGAAGAAACAAAAATTGCATAAAAACTGAGGGTGTTACATTATTCCCCACTTAAAATTAATTTATCCCACGAAATTCATCATTCTACTAGAAGAAAATGTTGATACTTATGTATCATTATATCCTACAGTTCTCATGTATATTCATCTAAGTGGTGATTTTACCACAAAACTATGACCATATGGGTGGTATTGTTTCAAAAACCAATATCAGTATGATCTAAAATTTCATGTATTTTTTTCTTTTTAGAAAAATCATGCTCTAGTGATATGACCTCTAAGATCATTACATTGTATGCTTTAGGTATGTATTTCCACAAGAGAGATACATAGAACACGTCAGAGACATGGGAGAGATTTGGAGGATGTGCTAAATGAAGGGAAACCATCCTGGTATTATCACTACTTTTAAAGGGACAGATATACCTATGGCTTAATTTCCCTTTCTTCCTGAATATCATAACAATCTTCAAGGGATAGAATCATAGAAACCCCATTTCACCAACATGAAATTCTAGATCATGCATACAATTATCTACATAATGTTTCTTCTATATTTCACCTAATTTGATATGTTGATGATTAACTATAACTTTCTATGTTATTTTTTTATTAATCTTAGGCCCCAATATCTTCCATTATCCATCTTTATCTAATTACATTGGACATGTTCATTTCTTCAAATATAGGGCTTCATTAGGTGCTATCTGAATTTTGTAGTGAATGGAATTTCTGTATGAACACTCATATAGAGGAAGGTTTTGATCCCAAATAACTCTCAAATATATTTAAAAATATAACAACATATACTCTAGGGTATGAATAGTTATTTTAGATATACCATCTATTTGAGGATTGTATGTATTGTTGAAACTCAATTCTCTATCATGTTCTCATTGAAGACATTGCCATAATTTTGAGTTAATAATTAGATTGTGATCTGATATAATAGAAATTTGTACAGTATATAGCCTTTACCCATCCTTATTTTATATCCTATCATGATAATTCATATATAAATCACCTCAGATTGCAATAAAATGTGCTTAAATAATATGGAAATTGACTAACACCGATTTATAATTAAATAACTATAGTGGTTTTGGATACAACAATGAAAAAAACTACAGTGACGTTCTCCTAATTCCATTATGGTATGGGTTATGGATCCAAAATTACATTAAACTTTTTTCTATCATCATTAACATTCTGGTATACCATTCACTGATAAACATACAATGTGATACCTTCATAAATGTTATCCCACCGTAAATATTATTTCAAAAGCCTATAAATCTTCATACATCCAGAATTAATAAAAAGTGAAGAAATATGAGATTCCATAGTATCACCATATTAAAATACAGTACGGAAGGAATATATACATTGTTATTAAACCTTATCATTCCATCATGGTCAATGTTAAACTCATGGAAATTTCAAACTTTTTTTGCATCTCTATATCTTCCATTTGTTTCCCTTTAATCTTCTCAAGGATATAAGGCTAAACATTCATTTGAGATATATAAAAATTTTCCCATTACTTTACTATTTCTAGATCCATACATTAAAAATATAGAAATATTAGTTCTTTTTTTATCCTCATCCTTTATAATTTAGCACGATCCATTCGAATTAACATTTTGGTCATCTTCTTCAGTTTTACAGGGTGAAAATGTATTGAGTAGTCATAATCCTTTATCATTTTCGTCCATTTCATATAGTTCATGTTCAAATTATAATATTTAAATATATCTTTAAAAAATTTATGATCAGTATATATATCACACATTTCTTTATAAGGATAATTCGGTCATATATTTAATGAAGATAATTCTGCTGCTTACTCCAAATCTTAAGTTTGGAAATCATTCTTGTGAATATTCTACTATCATGAGGCATAGGCTATAAACAATTTATTTTTCATGATAACACATTACAATACCTTATTGAAATCATAACTAAATATTAGAAACCTTTATATACTATATGGTAATGTATGAAAATGTACACATTCCATCCTTTTGATCAATTCCATAACATTTTCTTCACATTCATCTATCTAGAGGCACTTGGGAAATTTCATAGTTAAAATGGCCATATGATTATATAGTAATGTGGAATTCTCCACAAAATATCTATAATATCAAGATAAAATGAGAAATATATTCTTATAATGCCTCGACCCAAGAATCCCAAAGCTGATTAATTATTACATGATATTGCCATTATTACAAGAAACATAATCACGAAAGACTGTCTAGTTTTTCAGTCTTAGAAATCCAGATTACATACATGAATCCCATAATACATTGGGGAAGAAAATAATATAAACAAGACATATATTTAAATAAAATAAATTGAATCCTTGAAATATAAATCAAAATTATCTTTTTTATAACTTGGGGAAAAATTAATAAGGCTGTATTCAAATTCTCGGTATGGGAAAGTGAAGTAGAATAAATAATGAATCAATGGGTGTAATAAAACTAGAAATGGTAAATATCAAATTAAATATTACATTAAATTAAATAGATAAAAAATATAAATGTATAAATTTAGTAAGCTAAAAACATTTTATTTAATCAATGAACTAAAAATAAAATGTATCCAAATATATGTCAACACAATATCTCATGGATGAATAATAACAGAATCTTTAAAATGAATGTATCCATAGATATGTCAACACAATATATCATTGAAGAATAATAACTGAATTTAAATTAGGGTGATTCTTAATTATTGGACACCATGTTTTCTATGTACAGAATACTATTTACATCATGACCTTTCACAAGAAGGTTTAATAATGACGGATCAAATCACATTTATTGGCCAAATGATTCGTCTCATTAGACTATCAATTCAACGAGTGGATATCTATAACCGGGATCCACCCAAGTCATACCAATCCCAATAATTCCTCATATTCATGGAAATTTTCCATAAATAATGTATCCATATTGAATAGAATATACATCTTTATCAATAATACCTAAAATAATAATAATTAACAATAAGTTTTGTTGACAATAAAACAATTCTGATGAAAAATATTAATTAAACATTCAAATGTCCCACATACAACATTGAAACATCGGAATCATAATTCCTCATGAATTTAATGAAACTTTTATCATTATGAGAATTATTATATTTATGGTATAATATGTAAAGGGGATGTATATAAATCAATTAAGAGTGAATTGGTGCATAAAAACATAATCCACAATGGTAATTAAGTGGAGAAAAAATCCCTTTTCTTACCCTTCGTCTTGTTGTGAAGTCTATCAGCTATTTTATAGTGGTTTAAAATATTTTACATAATAATACCAAAATCATATCCTTTTTATAGTATCATATATTAACTTCTTATAGTATTTTATTACGCATTTGTTTAAAATCTTCTATTATTTTTACTATTTTTGGTGATAATTGCCTAGTTTCATGAGAATGTATTAACTTGTTATTTTTTATTTTTGTAATATATATCACAGTTTAACAATATCTAGAATTTAAATAATGACTTAATTTTTTTAAATATTCTATACATATATATTTATAATGATTCATAATTTTTAGAGATTAAGCATGAAGTGATACGTTAATGGAGACAATAGGCCATATGTATGCATGAACAATACTTTCATTTCATTGTTGAATTCAAATAATTATAAAAAATTATAAATATGTATATTATAATTATAGTATAATATATTTGTTATATATATTATATAGTTTTATTAGGAACATCTTTTATATGTTCATTGTAGGTCACGAATGAATTATATCACATTTACAGGGCGGTAGTCCACACTTCCTCAAAATAAATAATCATATTTACACTACCTGGATAGAATAAAGTTAGGTTACCAATAAAAAATAAAGAAGAAAAAGACATCATAAAAACCACACACTCACACACACATTTATATATATATATTATAGTTTCCATCATAATGGCCTCCATGAGAGGTGGTTGGGAAAATGTATACAATAATTGTTTTGTGAGGCTGTATTTCGCAATACAGAGGAATAATATGTTTGATAACCATTATATAGAGGTTTGAGTAAGTTTAGTTATAAAACATATCATAAAAAAATCCTAGTATACTTATGATACTTTCTTTGTCATTCAATCATAGGATAATATGATTATAGGGAGTTGATAATGGAAATGAAATTAGAAATCATGAGAGAAGGAATTATATCTTAATCCGATAAGTTCTTTTAGTTTATACCAAAACGATTTATTATAAATATTTCTACAGAAAGTGATAATTCTATGTGTGTGGGAGGATTTTTGGGAGAATATTTTGGAAGTACTTGGATGAAATTATGTTGTTTTAGATGTGTTAGGAAAGTAGATAGGTAGTGACCTTTTATAGGGAAGGGGGAGTGGCACTTTTTCAAGTAACGATTGGTAGTCAATAATGGGTGGTATATCTTACCTAAAGTTAATCTGAAAGGAAAAAATAATGGATTAAAGTATAATAATGGTCAAGTAAAACCTCATCCTCAAAAAATATATTCATTTATCTAATCTGGTTCCTTGACTTCTAAGATACCCAAATTTTATCATTTTGATTATTATTAAAGAATGATGTTATATAATGTAATTAATTTAAACACAAATAATAAATTGATTTGATATTTATTAGAAAATATATAGCCACATAATTATTAATAATATATATAATTTATCAATTACTATTTCCATGTGTTCTGTAAATAAATTTAAAAACATGTGCATGTTATGTGCTAAAACGCTGCTGGAACCGGACCATGCTACTAACATTTTTAAAGTATATTGGTCACTATAATGATTATAAAAGATTAATTGGAGAATTAATATTCAATATTTAGTATTTATTAATAATAAAAACCCACTTTTCATAATATTGTAATTTTATTACTTTTAAATCATTTGATAAGGTTCAATTATTGTGAAATTACCATAATTTGAATTCAGTCATAACTTATTTAATGTAATTTTTAAAATATAAAAATTATATTGGAATTAAAATATATTAGATTTACATGTGATCAAAATTTTATAATCACATAAAAAATAAATTAATACATTAATTCAATCATTGATCATCACATTTAATATTTATAGTATAATTTATTTTAGTTAATTATTAACTATATAATCTTTATATTGACATTTCTTATGCACTTTAAGTAACTAAATCATCTATAAAATTTATTGATTATTAATTATTATTACAATAACAAATATATATTAAAAAATGATATCAATCACTAAAAATATTATGTTTTTTCATATCTCAATGTTTTATAAATGTAAAACATAAGGTAAGATCCCTTTTTATCTTCTTTCTTTACTTACCCTTTTATGTTAGGAACATCCATTTTTTAATATCACAATAACCCATGTATGTCTATTAAAATTGGGGAAATGGAAAAAATACTGAAATAAAATTTATTTTTTTACAATTATCCAGGTCTTTTGTTCATTAATATTAAAGATTAGTTCCTTATTATTCCTAATTGTAAATTAATCACCTTAGTTAATTTTAATGACATTCTATAATAATTTAGTGGAAAAAATTTGACAATTTTAGTCCAAAATCATCATAATAATTATATAAAATTATATTGGAATTTCAAAATTTAAATTCAAGAAGTGGTAAAATTAATATTAACGTTAATCCAGTAGATTTGGATATATAGTGGGGTTTTTGAGTAAAAATACATTCAGAAGCTTGATAAGTTTTTATATTCAATTTGAAATTAGAATTGATTCTAATGAACATAATTGTTTGAATACATGTATAGTTTATCTAGTATAACTCTAGAAAAATATACGATATTATTTATCATTAATAATCATGTAAACATAAGCTTTTTTTATACTGACTTGAAGTAATTTTTACTATTCATCAAAAAATACTGTTTCTCATAGAAATCCCAAAAATTCAGCATAAAATAATGTATGCATTCTGAATTCAAAAATGTTTCTTTAAAATAAAAATCATAAAAGTTATAAAAATTTATTTTTAAAATAGGATTTCTATTTAAAGGTTGTAAAACATAGTCTTACGTGTAACACATGTTAATTTAGTGTCGTATGTAGCGTAAATTTAAAATTTTATATAATCCATTACCAAAATTTGTTTCTTAATAAAGGAAAATATTGTCAATTATTGGTGTTTCACATTCCCACCATCTTAATTAAATGGTGTCCTTGCATTTTAAACATCACCTCAGTAATATAGGGATTGAAAATAAAATATTTTTTAATGACCCACATCGTAAAAAGGGTCCATATCATATTTTCATAAAATGATAGAAATGAAGTAAAAAAGTCCATGTGTATATGTTTCCTATTTAGATATCATAGGTGTAAAAATTATATATGGATATGGATAAAAAAATTTACCATCACGTTCTGATGGAGAGTGATAGAGAACATGTTCAGAAGATAGTTTTTGACCACATAACCCTAAACACTATTTGTGGATAAAGGTCATTGATATCATAACAAATGATGATAATGGGATAATATCTTTGTTTGAAAATGATTTTTTCCTATACTTATGGGATTCTTTCACATTTTAATAACATAGTTAAATATTTATTTCTAGGAACTCAATAATTTCATTCGAATATGCCTTGAACTATTTCTAGTTCATCTCTTAACCCAAGATAAAAAATATAGTGAAATAATACATTACCCTCTGAAATATCATTCTAATGATAATCATAAGCCATTTTATAATTGGTTATATTTTCCAGCATGTTATGATCAAATCACTTGTGAATGAAAGTCACTGAACATCCAAAGTGAACCTATAATCATCCTTTAATCAATATGTAGCAAATTTTAATTTTCACATTACATTCATGTGAATTACTTCAACATATATTCATTTGAAATATTCTAATATCTCAAAAAACCATAATGCCATATTGGAAACATTCATTCTTCTATATTCAAAGACACATGTCATTTTATATAATCCATAAATCCAATTGTGTTTTATCCTCCTTCAATTAAAGCATAGACCACTTTTCCACAATTCATTAATCAATTCCACGATATTTAGTTCATATCCAAATAAATCATTTATTCCTCCTTATCATAACATCGGTAATATATAAAGGGGTTTCTTTTCCCTCAATCATGTTTTTTCTTATAATTTCAACGTTAAACAACATAAATTTTCTTATTACCATTCAACATATGATCTAAAATCCTTAATAAAAATTTATTTCAGTACAATTCTCATATATTCCAAAATTCTTATAACTACTATATTGTTGATAAAATATTCAAAAGAAAAACATATTTAAGAATCATATTAATCATCCAACTTCATATGTGGAAGTATCATAACTTCATCAGTATCCAATTACATCATATGTGGTATATTCTATTGACTCTTATGACATTGATCTGCATACAATCTCTTCTCCTTGTAGTGGAATAATTGAGCACCAAAAAATAATTTCTTACTCTTTCAGTCACAATCTTGGTGTCCTTTTTCGCAACACATGTAACAAACATCCATTAACTCCATTAATTTACCATGGTGATTCTATCAAAAATTATCATGTGTAGGAAATTCTTTCTCTCCCTTCTTCAATTTGTCCATCTTTTTATTTGTCATCCTATTCTTCCCTTTAAATCCATAGGACTCAATGAATTATTAAATTATATTGTTGAAACATGATATTATTTACTCATATGATGAGTGTACTTGGAATATTATCTCCTATTGAAATTATGGATTATGTACATGAATTATATTATCCTTATTACCCTTTACATCACATGCACCAGTGGAGTTCTCATTCCTTTACTTGGTGTCATTTTTTAACAATAGAATATACTAGATTATCTTATAATTTATAAACATTGATTAACTATGTATATAGAATAAAATATAACATAAATTTATGCATCATCAATTCATTAAACCATATATATATTTTTTTGGGAAATATAATTACTTCTAAATCCATCATAATTTTAGATAAAAACAATTTGAATCGTCTTATGCATTACTCTTGAGAGTGTCAAACTAGGTGCGAAGTAAGGATCATGTTGGTGTACCTGAATACCCCGAGTCAAGCTCGAAACACTTTGTCAATGTTATTCCTCCCAAATATGTCTTTTTAATATCAAAATCTACTTTTAGTATCCACTGAGTGATTTATTTTTACGAATTACCACAAAATATTTACTCAACCGAAATTCTAGGATGTTATTCTACACTTATCCTCAATTTTAATCATAGGTTTTTTCTCTATATTCTATGTTTTCTAAATCTAATTTCTAATGTTGTCTCTAAACATCCTCAGATACCAACTATAATACCTCAAACCCAGCATCCATGAGCCGATACATTATTACATGATATTGGCAATATTACATGGAATATAATCCTAAAGGACTATTATGTTTAGTATTCTTGGAAAGCAATGTTACATATATTATACCCATATTACATTAGGGAATAATAAATAAAAACATGATATATATAAAATAATATTAATCAACATACTTCAAAGCGTAATAAAAATTAACATAATAATAACATGGGGGAGAAACATAAATAGGGTGAACACAAATGCTCAATAAGGCTATTTAATGAGGAATAGATAATGAATCTTTGGATGTAAAATAACATTTGAGGGTAAATAACTCATATCACAAGACACTAAAATAAGTAGATATAGAAATATCAACATGGAAATTTAGAAACATTGAAAAATATAAAATTTTATAATTTAAATGAAAATGAAATGTATCCATAGATATGTCGACACAATATCTCATGGAATATTAAAAATAATAATCCTGAGAGTAAAATATATCCATAGATTGTTTTGTGTGATATCTCATTAAAGAATAATAACCGAATATAATTGGGTTTAATTATTAATTATTGGACATAATGTTTTCTTGTTACATGGTACATTAACAATCAATTCCATTCACAACATGGTTTAAAAAATTTAGTGTACACCCCCATCCGATTAGCCAAATGATTCATCTTATGAGACTACTGAGGCATCTAGGGGCTATCTATAATCAGACCCCACCCATGTCATTATACTTAAAATAATTTCTCATATTAATGAAAAATATTACATAAAAAATGTATCAATATTGAATATAAGATACATGCCTTTCAATAATTCAACAAATAATGATATTTAACATCAAAAGTTATTGACTAGAAAACATTCATGGGGAAAACTAATATTTAAACATTCCTATGTGTCCCATACCACATTGAAAAATTTCATTAATATTTACCCATGAATTAAATGATACTTATAACAAAATGATATTAAGTATATTCATGGTATTACATGTCACGGGGATATATATTCCCAAAATAATAGTGAATTTGTGTATAACAAACATTAGTCGTAATGGTATGTAAGTTGAGACAAGATCAATCTTAATACCCTCCTCTTGTTCTGTGGTAATTAACCTACTATATAGTGGTTTAAAATATGTTACATAAAAATGCCATACCCATAATTTTTTTATAATATCATATATTAACTTATTATAATTATTATTACTCTTTTTTTTGGAAATCTTCCATTATCATGACTATTTCATGTTTTAACTGCTAGTTGGTTGAGTATGTTTACACTTCATATTTGATGTTCTTAAAAAATATTTCATGGTTTATTCATCTCATGTTTGTAAAACATGGATTAATTATATTATATATTAAGTACATTTGTATTTATAATGGTTCATAATATTTGGATATTTGACATGAAATTCATCGTTCATTGAGACGGTACTACGTAAGTACGCATGAAGTTTCTTTCATTTATTTGTGTTATTAAAATAATTAAAAATAAATTATAAATATTAATATTATAAATATATTATCATATATATGTTATATATTATATATATATTTGTCAGAAAAAAATATTTTATTGGTTCCATGAATATCATGAATGAATTATATCACATTGAAGGGGCGGTAGTCCACCCTTCCTCAAACGAAATTATCATATTTACAAAACAAGGATAATGTAATGGTCTGTTACAAAAAAATTAAAAAATCCTATAAGATAATAAAAAACATATATATATATATATATATATATTATATATAGTCTTTCTATCATAAAGGACACTATGAGATATTTTAGGGAAATATTGAATAATCATCATTTCATTAGGCTCAATTTTTTCGTACACAGAAACCTGGTGTTTGTTACCCATCTGATGGATGTATGTGTAAGTATAGTTACAAATTATATCATAAAAATATCTTACTATGTTTAGGATATTGGTTTTAGTATGTATTAATAGAATTAGAATATTATAGGGTGTGGAGAATGGAAATGAAATTAGAGTGCATAAGAGAAGGCATTACATCATAATTTGGTAACTTTTTTGGTTTATACCAAAAGGATTTATCAGAAAGATTTCTACCCAATGTGATTATTCTAAGTCCTGTGGATGGTTGTTGGAAGTCTATGTGGTCATGTATTTGATGATCATTTTTTGTTTTAGTGATGTTGTAAATAGAGAGAGGTGGTGGTGTTTTATAGGGTAAGGGAGTTGTAATTTTGTAAATAATAAATGGTTTTCAATAATGGGTGGTCTATCATAAAAAAAGGTAATTGTCACGACCCATCATCGAGGCCCATGCCGTGACTACCCCAATCCCTCCATCCATAGGCCAGGGGCTGGCGACTGGCACCAATGGCGTAAATCCCAATAACTGGTAAGGCATTTCCTTATAAAAGTAAACAAAACACCATAGAGTACAAGCAGAAGTAATACATTAAGTACAAAAGAAGTGATGAAAAGTAAATGGGCCAGAATACAAACCCAACTGAAAGTACAGCTACAACTGAATGAAAGTACAACAGAATAAGGCAACAACTGGAAGAAAGGAAGCAGCTCATGGGTCGTTCTCCTCAGATCCTACCTGAAGGGTAGGTACAAATAGTGCTGCTCCTAGATCGTCCACCACAGATCCTACCTGAAGGGTAGATACATATATTCTCCACAACGATCTTTCTCGTCATACTCCTTTGAGTGTCGTCTCGCCGTGAATTCCACCTCCTGATACTGACTCGTCATGAGGTCCACCTTTGGGTATCATCTAGTCTTTGAACACTTGGCCTCCGTCACCACTTCCCATCGTCTGCAACCAACACAATGAGGTGCGGGCCTTGACCGTGCAGGGGTGAGTATAACGATACTTAGTAGGGACATCGAGACCCTCAAGGTCTCACTAAATCTAACAAGGATAACCACAAAGAAGATCTCAACAGATAACCTCTACTTAGGTATATGCCCATACATATACCTAAGTTATCAAGTAACCCATCTCAATCATGAGGAAACACAAAGATTATGAAATCAACGGATAAACACTACCCAGGAATATGCCCATACATATACCTAATTTATCAAGTGACCCATATCAATCATGAGGTAAACACCAAAGTCATAGACTCAGCTAAAACCAGGATTTTCATTATCGAAACTGTAACTGCTGAAGAGCCCCGTATCTGGAGTGTAAAGTGATCCTGTCACAACTACGAGGTACTACTCACCAACCTAAGACTGCTGAAGTACTCTTCTTGTCGAGTACCACAAGCCAGCCACCCAAACACAATAGTGCTTCCCGTCGGGGTATGCTACCCAAACACACTAGTGCACACCCCCTAATAGCCTGCAGAGGTACTCTCCAGACAAGTACCGTGGGTCTGCACCCAAACAAGTAATGCTCTATCTTCCATGGGTCTATACCCAAAAAAAGTAGTTCTCCATCCACTGGGCGAGTCGACTCACTCCAAGTCGAGTCTGTCAAGCAGTCGTCAGGTCTCAGTTGGCTACACAGTCTCCATACTCTGCACCCTCGTCTCGGTGAGGGTCCGCACCACGAGCTACTGATTTATACTCCAAGTATCTCAAATTCCCATTAAAAAGTATCTCAATGTACCTCCTCGTCATAAGAGTCTCAATTCAACAGACGGTGGGTAAATCAAACGTACGGTCTGTGAGTTACTAGATTTTTCGTCCCAGGGGCCTAGTTGTTTTCGTGTGCGAACCAACCCGGTCATATCTCAATTGTACCCTAAACTATCATAGGTTAATCTCATAGGGACCGTTTCTCAACGTGAACACCAACACCACAGACGGTTCGTCAAACAGACGTTCGGTCCGAAAGTTATCAGCTTTTCGGTTCCAGGGGCCTGGTAGGATTTTGGGTACAATCCAGCCCGGCTATACTCTAACTATGTCCAAATCTCAGGCTAAGTATTCCAAAAGTTCCGTCTCATCAAGAGGAATCCAACAAAGTTGACGACACGTCAATCGGACGTTCAGAGCTTATGTTATAAGCGTTTCTGCTCCGTGGGCCGGGTTGGTTTCAGGTTCAAACCAACTCGGCCATACCCAATGATCTCCGAAACCTTAAGTGTAATATATCAAAATGACCATCTAGATCCAAGTATCACATCACAACTGACGGTTCATCGATCAGAGGCCTGTAGCCCAGGTTATGAGCTTTTGAATGAAACCTTCTGAAAATAGGGGGTTCGGGCCCGGTCCGTCTCGACCTGATCCCCCCTACGTCGGCCCAAACTGGGTCGACCCAACCCGGGTCTGGGTTCAGCCCAGCCCGCACGGCCCGGCCTGGGCACCCGGCTGGCCTGGCACTGGCGCGGCGCCCGCGTGGCGAGCGGGTGTAGGGTTTACCCCCCCCCCCCCCCACGGTTGAAGAAAAACAGGTGCACCTTAAAGCCACTCCGCTCTGCCTCCGAAACGGCTAGGCCGTTCCGGTTTGGACGCCGCCGCAGCTCAGCCGTGGTAGTCCTGTTCCAGCGGCGCCCTGCCGCCGCCTTCCGCAGACCACCGGACACGCTCCGGTGGTCCGTTTCGCCTCTCGTCTTCTCCAAAGGTCCTCCCGGAACCCAAACATTACTGTGATAGCTTTAAATCACCTCTACAGCCTGATTCTTCATCGCTCGATGATCCGTACATTAAATAACAAAAACTTGGCATCTTCATGGTTTTCTGGCGTGGCGCAACGGTGCTGCGGCTTTGTTCAGCCTCCACGGTGTCGCGTTTCTTTGTAGTGTTTCTTCTTAATTCCGCACGGTGTCATTGCACCGCGCCACCTTCATTCATGCCGCAACAAAAACAACATCGAATGGGGGGGGAGGAGGGTCGGTCGTGTTCGTGCGGTCTGAACTTCTCTCATTAAAATGATAACAGGCGGCCAAAAAGAAGTCGATGAATGACAAAGAATTCACAAAAAAATAAAAAAGTACCCCTACAGTTTTCATCGCAATGAATAATTCCCAACTGATGAAGCTACAATTTTCACATATTATATACTTTATTTAAATCTTATAAATCCCTCCAATGTGTTATTTTATGGGAAATTGTTACATTTTTATGTTTTAGTGGTATTTTGAGCTCAAATGCAATAATGGCTTAATTTTGGTGTTTAAATGTTTTATTTGTCTTCATTATTTCGGCCATAACGTTTTCCACACTAAACCAAATTGTGAAATTCCTTTTTTATTGGCATTCTTACATCATTGTAAGAATTTCATCCTTCTGGAGTCCTAGCTCAATCAATAATTTGGAGGCTCAAACTAAACTCACAATTCGTGCCTCAAAAACTGTGTGCAGATTTCGAAGGTTTTAATACTGAGATTTTGTCTCGCAGCTGACCAATCCAATGGAGTCGATATTCAACAAGGAGCTGGAGCCAATATTAATGAACATCATTCATGAAGGTTTCCATATATTAATCGGCAGGTTTCAAGGACTTAATGCCATTGCAAGTTGGAGTTGTGGAAGACGAAGAGTCACCTGAACAGATTAAATATGCTGCACTAAATCAGCCATAACTCCATAATATGGGACCAATATGGATGAATTTTTGTGGAGAGACGCGGAAGAAAAACTGGAACAACTTTCAAGAAGGCTCCATTCCAAAATTATTCCACTTAATGGGCCTAAATATCTGTGAAAGCCAGAGGACATAATTGAGTCAAGATTTCATCAACCATTTTCCCTATAAATTTGTACCTCTTTTCCTTTTACAAAGATAGCCATTTTCAAGGAGCAAGGTTGAGTATATTTGTTGTAATAGTAACTTTTAGTTTTAATATATATTAGTTAAATTTTCTCTTCATACCACCTTTCTTCCATTTATTTTATTTTATGTGTTCTTCCACCGTTATTCCCTTCTCAACTCCACTAAAAATGGAGAAATAACCTTAGTGCTTGTTCGTGGGATGGAATGGTGGGTTGATTGAGTTATTGAGCTGTAATTTTATTATACTTTATTCAATACTAAGAATTTTGGTGGTGGTTAAATCGATTATAGTGAGTGGTCGCCCTGTTTTCTCTTCCACTAATTTCTTCTTCTCATTTATCTATTTTCCTCCCCTTTGCTATTTGTGTCATGCATACGATGGAGCATGACATGAGTAGCGATGGTCATCGAAGAGGTATCCTAGCTGACTTTCGGAAGATAATTACCTTGTATGTAGACGTCTCGGTATGGGGTAATGACAATCCAAAGGAGAAGGTGAGGTGTGACAGGTCTTGATCACCTCATTGAGTTGAATATTGGGATTCTTTTTAAAAAAATGATATCAACCACCACGACCTCCTAAGAACAACTGCCTACTTTCTTTCTTCTAACATGATTTTGTATTGCATTGTATTATTATTTATTATATTTATATTTTATGTATTTCATTTCCCAGATTTATATTAGTATCATATTTTATATTAGTTAGTTTATAATAGTGACAATAGGAAAATAGTGTGTGTTAGCGACCTCCTTCTAATGGACCCTAGGTTGTTCCACTATGGTACATTTTTAGGTAAATAAGAATTTAATTGAATTGTGTTTCGTGAAAAAACCACTCTCATCAATTTGGAACCGTTTTAGGGGTGTTTAATTGCTTTCATACTCTATTTTTCATAAAATCCAAAAAAAATTAAAAATTTCAAAAACTAAAAAAAGTACTTCATTGAATATCATTATTTTTTTGGTTAAGATGGATTATTTTAGTAATTTTTCATATGCTTGCACTAGTACTAAGTTGAATAGTAGGGAAGAGTCTATTATGCTATAGATGGAACAAGATGCAGCGATGATTCGACATAATTTCAAAATCCTTGAACAAACAAGCAAGATGGTAGCATTGCTGGCTGCCGAAGATGACGAAGTCAAAGCTTTATGGCTGTAACGACAACAATAACAGAACAAAGCTGAAGAAGAAGAGGTAAATGTTGTTCCACCAACATTCGATGAGGAAGAAACCAATGACGACTTGATCATTCATTTTTAAGATGCAATCGTCTCTCCTTGGCCATTGTTGGAAGAGGTTTCTGAAGATGTCATGCCAGCTGATACAACTGTGGGAGGTCAAAATGTTTAGGACAAACATTGGTTAGATTTTTTCAAAGACCAAAAGGTATGTGATCCTCCAAACTTTTTCAAAAAATAATCATTACCTCTATACCTATCTCTTTATTTGGAAGAAGATTAAGAAGTCCCTGCTGAAAAAGAGTTCCCAATGGCCTTGCCTGAAGAGATCACATTTCAAGCTTACCTACACGAAAGGGAAGATTTTTACATTGATTGTTCATGTTTTGATAATATCCAATAGGATTTTTTTTCTAACGTCCCTTATGAATTTTTTGAATCAGCATCATATGAGAAAGCCCTGTATGTTATAGTCGAAGTGGCCAAAGAAGTCGTGGTTAGAAAGTGGAGGACCCATTCTTCCTCTTTCCCCCATCATTCCATTTTTACCACAATGAAATGGTGATAGAGCTATTTTACTCTATTTATTTTTTTCTCTATGGATGTTTTAGGCTGATGAGCATTGGAAGAAATAATTTTTGGTGGTTTCTGAGCAAGAAACCTCATCCACCAACGGATTGGGGTTAAACTGCTACAACTGCCTGCCTAGGGTTTTTAAAAACATAGCACCCGCTTGGGGGGGGAGTCAAACCAAGCCTTATCCTTTTTCTTTTCCATTCCTCTTTCTTTTCCATTACTCTTTATTTTTATATATTTTTCTTATTTTTTCTTTATTTCATGCTTTTTCGGTTAATTGGTAGTATCTTGGAGCTTAACTAAAGGCTGCCACTGTAAAATAAATTCAGGTTGTATCTTTCCATCCATTTATTTTTCTGCCCCTATCATTATTTTGTTGAGCTACAATGGGGGTAGTGAAATCTAGGCGTGGGAGGAGTTTCAACATACTTAGATGTTTTGTGTGCTCTGTTTTTATTTTTATTTTTCATATTCTTAGGATCCTTGAACTTCTATGAATATTTTAATCTTTTTTCACACACTAATTGATTTTGAGATGATTTTGGAAAAAATGGATTTTATTTGATTGTTGATGTCAGAAACTGTTTTCTGAATTGGATTTTCAAGCTTTCTTTTGAGATTGACTGATTTATGAAATTCATGCCCATGAAAAACTGACTCAATATATTTTTCCTATCCTGTGAGGTATTCTAAACCACTTTGAAATATTCTTTCTAATACCCACACTTTCTTGATAGAAGCTTGGATTATGTGTGAGAACCAGAACATGTGATTTTTCTCTTTCGAAGCTTTGGATTTCATGGAATGTTTTTGATATGATTGAGTCATTTGTTTGGCTAGCTATATTTTATCTTGATACCTACCTTTATATCTATCCTCAGTTATCCCTTAGATTCCATTAATTTCCTTATAGTTTTAAGCCACATTACAAGCCAAATGTTTCATACCTACCTGCACTCTTTGTATTTTTTCATGGATATTTCAAGTTTGAGTGTGGGATAAGGGCCTTTTGTGTGCGTTCTTGGGATGTCTTTCATTTATGGGGGTTTTGAGGTGTGTTTAAAAATTTTGGGCAGTGGATGATAAAGATCAAATTGGGAATGAGTAATCCTTTCATTGTGCTTTATTTGTTTAATCTGGTTCTCCTTCAAAAAAATGAAAAAAATAGAATAAATTGAGAAGCTCCTGCATTTATCATTGTATTCAATTGTTAGCTCATTATCCATGGATTTATGAGGTTGAATAAATTTAAATGTGAGGAATGAAAATTATTTGGAATTGTTTTTCATATAGGATTCATGATTGAATTTCATTTTGGAAGAGATCATTGATGTTTTCTCATTATTAATTGTTGTGTGAATTTTGATTTGAATATATGATGATTGCTCGGGAGTGCAATGATTAAGTGTGGGGGAGTGATGAATCTACAATTTTAACATATTATATACTGTATTTCAATGTTCTAAATCCCACCAAGGTGTTATTTTATGGGAAATTGTCACATTTTTATGTTTTAGTTGTATTTTGAGCTCAAATGCAATAATGGCTTAATTTTGATGTTTAATTGTTTTATTTATCTTCATTATTTCGGACATAACATTTTCCACACTAAACCAAATTGTTAAATTCCTTTTTTATAGGCTTTCTTACATCATTTTAAGAATTTCATCCTTCTGGAGTCCCAGCTCAATCAATCATTTGGAGGCCCAAACTAAACTCACAATTTGTGCCTCGAAAACTGTGTGTAGATTTGGAAGGTTTTAATACTGAGCTTTTATCTCGCATCTTACTGATCCAATGGAGCTGATATTCACCAAGGAGCTGGAGAAACTATTAATGAACATCTTTCATGAAGGCGTACATGTATGAATCGGCATTATTAAAGGACTTAATGGCATTGTAAGTTGGCATTGTGGAAGACAGAGAGTCACCTGAACAGATTAAATATTCCTCACAAAATCTATCATAACTCTACCATACGTGGACCAATATGGATGAAATTTTGTGGAGAGACGAGGAAGACGATTTGGAACAACTTCAAAGAAGTTTCCATTACCCAATTATTCCATTTAAGGGGACTAAATGTCTGTTCTATCCAGAGAACAGAATTGAGTCGAGATTTCATCAACCATTTTCCATATAAAATTGTAAATCTTCTCCCTTTTACAAGGATAGCCATTTTCAAGGGGAAAGGTTGAGTATATTTGTTATAAGGGTAACTTTTAGTTTTAATATATATTAGTTTAGATTATCTCATCATACGACCTTTCTTACATTTATTTTATTTTGTGTGTTCTTCCACCGTTATTCCCTTCTCAACTCCACTAAAAATGGAGAACTAACATAGGAGCTTGTTCGAGGGATGGAATGGTCGGTTGATTGAGTTATTGAGCTGTAATTTTATAATGATTTATTCAATCCTATGAATTTTGGTGGTTTTTAAATCTATTACAATGAGTGGTCGCTATGTTTTCTCTTCCCCAAATTTCTTCTTCTCGTTTATCTATTTTCCTTACCTTTTGTATTTGTGTTGTGCATACGGTGGAGCATGACATGAGTAGTGATGGTCAGCGAAGAGGTCTCCTATCTGCCTTTAGGAAGAGAATTACCTTGTATGAAGAGGTCTCGGTATGGAATAATGAAAATTAAAATGAGAAGGTGTGGTGTGACAGGTCTTGATCACCTCATTGAGTTGAATATTGGGATTCTTTTTAAAATATCATATCAACCACCACGACCTCCTAAGAACAACTCCCTACATTCTTTATTCTAACTTAATTTTTTATTTAATTTTATTATTATTTATTATATTTATATTTTATGTATTTAATTTCCCCCCATTTATATTAGTATCATATTTTATATTAGTTAGTTTATAATAGTGATAATCGAAAAATAGTGTGTGTTAGTGGCCTCCTTGTGATCGACCCTAGGGTGTGCCACTATGGTACATTTTTAGGTAAATAAGAATTTAATTGAATTGTGGTTCGTGAAAAATCACTCTCATCACCATCCCTAAAACATATTCTTTCGCGGATCAACATAATATTTAGTGTATCTGCGTTCTTTACTTTAGAAGGGAATAAACATGGGTTCATTAACATTCACAAATTAATTCCCTACCTCGAGCATAGTCGTCGAACAATCTTTTTCGCGGAAAGGGACGTCACAGAATTGATCGTCGCGGAATGAAAGGTCGCAGAAAAAGGATCATCGCGTCACTGAGAAAAGATTCGTCAGCGTCGCGTCATAGATCTCCGAGGATCCGGTGTTCTTGTCGACTTTCATCGGAGGTCAGCGTTCTTCGCGTTCTTCGCGTTCTTCACATTCTTCAACAAAAAACGAAGGACTTCAAGACTCCCCTTTTTCTCCCAAATACTCAACAAAATAAGAACCAAAAATAATAAAATAAGACACCTTCTTATTTTATTACTGAATCCTTAAGTTTGAAATTCAAAATTGAATCAAACAATTAATTGAATTAATTGCAACGTTTAAACCGCCCTGTTAATAGAGGTGTTTAATATTCAATTAAATGCACGAGATGAATTTCAATATTTGGGGGGGGGGGTGCAGGTGCGTTACTGAAATTAAAGAGGGTTTGAGGAAGTTGAAAGGGTGGGGCTCGTGTGGGCCCCACCTCACTAGTATCCTACCTAGTGGATTAGTTAGGATGTGGGTTCCACTCAACCACTTTGCTTAGGTTAACACTTCTTTAAATAAAATAAAATTGGTTGCACCACTTTTATTTTATTCATTTACATAACCCAAAAATATAATAACCACACCCGAACAAACACAACTCCAGAAAAGGTGTTTCTAAGCAATTACCGGTGCTGTGATTTTGTCAGTGCCATCAGATTTCAATTCCGAGCACCGGTTCAAAAGTTAGAAAAGCCCTCTTGTTTTTTCACTAAAAGTACCCAAGCTAAACTTCATAAAATGATTCTGGGCACACTAGGCCTCGTAATCAGGCGCCGTCAGAAACTGTGTTCTTGTAAAATTCAAAAAAAATTAAGAAAACATTTTACTTGAAATTTCTCAGACTTTACAGTAATAAAAATTGGAAATATAATTATGAAAACAAGAATAATGGTCTAGGAAAAATTAAAACACAAAAAAAATTGTGTTTTAATAATTTGGTTCCTTAACTTCTAAGATACAATAATTTTAACATTGTAATTTATATTGAAGCATCTTTTTTTATAATCTAATTAAATTGAATATAAAATCTAATATCAATTGAGACTTATTAATGAATATAAAAACATTGAATTATTGATATGACATTGAATTTATAAAATATAATTCCCATTTGTTTTGGAATATAATTTTAAATCAACCACATTTTATGTGTTACAACGTTGCTTTAACTCGGACAGTTTTGAAAATATTTTATAGTACATGGGTCAATATGTAAATTATAAAATTTTAATAGGTCCATTAATTGAAAATATTTAATATTTATTACACTTAAAAATCACTTGAAATAATATTTTATTTTTATTGATCTTAAATCATTTTGTAAGATTCAATTATTGAAAAAAACAATAATAAAATTTTTGAAATTATTTATTTAATGCTAATTTTAAAATATAAATAGTATATTGGAATTATAATATATAATGTTTAAAACTATATAACAAGACATATTAATATAAAAAATAAATAATAACCATAATTCAATCAATTAACTTCACTTTTAATGTTTATAGTATCATTTAATTTTGTAAATTATTTACTAAATACTCACTTTATTGGCATTTCATAATCATTTTCGTTACCTAACCCATATATAAAAATTATTGATAATTTATTATGACAAAAAAAACCCATACATATTTAAAAATGATATCCATTCCTCGTGATATGATTTTTTGTACACATCTCAATGTTTTATAAATGTTAAAAGTGGGGAAAGTACCATTTTATACTTTTTTCCTTACCCTTTTATATAAGAAAATACTATTTAATAATATCATAATAAACCATATATTTACAATAAAGAGGGGAAATGATCAAATTATTGGCTGTAAATTCCTTGTAGACACGTTTTCTTTTCATTTTGTTCCATAGTATTAAGGTTTACTCACTTATTTAGGTTAACTATACCTTAATCAACTTAATTAATTTTAATCTAAATCACTAATTATTTTGGTTGAAAGATTAATATGCTCTTATTATACCAAAAATATAATACTAATTACATCCGGGTATTTTAGTTTTCCAAAATTCAAATAAAAAAAGAGGTAAAATTAAGATAAACCATTATCTCGTAGATGAGGCGATATAAAGACTTTTTAGAGTAAAAAATGTTAAAAATATTTTTCTATTTTTATGTTCAATTTAAAAGTAAAATTTATTATAATTAAAATAATTGAAAGAATATATTTATAATTGATATTATGTGACTTTAAAACTAATCTAAGAAATTATTTACAGTTAATACTTATGTAAATGAAATTTAGTTTTTAACTAAATTACAGTACTTTTTACTATTCATCAGTACTGATTTTTCTCATCAAACCCCCAAAAAATATAACTGTAAAATTATTTAAAAATTATGAATTAAAAAGGGATGTTTATTTTTAAAAATAAAATTCATAAACCATTAAAAAAGTTAGTTTATAATTTGTTTTATATTAAAAGGTAGTAATACTCACTCTTGCATGTAATACAAATTAATTCAATGTTCCATCGAGTGTAAGTTTAACATTATGTATAAAGGATTCCAAAAAAAAATATTTTAAATTTAAAATATTTTATAGTATTGGGGTTTAAAAAATATTCGTAATCCTTATGGTTGGTCAATACCATCTTTCAGCAACCTTTGTCATTGATGGATCTACTATTATATCATATTTTGAGCTTATTTAACCCAAAATGAAACCTTTTTACATCAAAAATTCACACTCTGTATATTTTTCTTATATTTTCACCTTGATTAGGGTCTTGAAAACAGTTGTCATGTGTTATTCATGCTCTTCCTTTCCAATTTAATATATAATAATATTATATACAAAGACCACCACAAACTTATCAAGGTATTCTCTAAATACTCAATTCATTAAATTCATGAAGATAGGAGTAAAATTAGTAAAAAAAGAGTAATTAATATATAATCATTGTGAATACAGCTTGTAATGAATTCCATCTTAGTTATATACTCCGTTTTGGGCTTGAAATGATGATATACCAAATTATTGTCAATCTTGGGAAAACATTAAAATGTATGTATTGGATCAAAAAGTCATAAATATGTGAAAGAGGATATGTGTTATGGATTGTGAAGTTTTCCAAATACTGGTAATCAATGCAAAGTCACATAGATCCATTTTTAAATTTCACAAAAGAACAAGTTCACCTCTAGGTGACACACAAGGCCAAATAAATACCATGTCAATGTTTTCCTAAAGATTCTTATCAATTCATACTACTCAATTTAGTTGATTATTTATGGATTCTATGAAATTGGTTTCTAACCATTTATTACTTCTATTGAATACTGAACATCGCATTTTGGTTTATGGTAAGAATACTCTTGTAAAATGACACCCAAAAATTCATGAAGAAGGGGAATATCATCGATATCGATATTCTTCCCAACCATTTGAGATAAATAACCCTTATAAATGGGAATTAATACACATACACTGGATGCAATCTCCATAGGAAGGTCATACTAATCATCACATTGATGTATGATCATTGACGGGTTTAAAATATCAAATTTAACATCTATTCTAAGAAAATTGATGTCAGATTTATTTATAGAAATACAATCCATTCCTAATATTATATCATATTCATCCATGTAAAGAAAAAAATATTTACAACAACTATATTCTCGAAAACATAAAATGTATATTAATCATAGACATGGGGTGAAATCATCATAGCATTATGGATTTTCACTTCTAATTCCCCATCGTTCAGTTTGGAAGAATCATATCACCCTTAGAAAATTTGTCAGATATGAATTCTTGGGTTGATCCAAAATCAAATAAGGAATTAGCTTCTATATAGTTGATCGTATATGTATCTTTCACAAAAACAAAATTTAATCTCACATCACAAATAAGAATTGTCATATATTTCCCCTTGTCCCTTGGCTTAAGAGGTTTTTGATGTCGATCATCATCACCGACCCTTAGGTTTCCTCATTAGATAACATAATTTACATTCTCATTAGACCTGTAACATTGGAGTGTGGGAGGTTTATTCTATGCCTCTCTTTCTCTATTCACACAATTAGCTTAGTTTTTATAATCATTTTAATAATAAAATTTCTATTGGCCTTAATAACCACAATTAAAAAAATTAATTAGACACATTAAGGAAATTAATTCCATGTTTCTTCCCCAAACTAGAGTATAAAGGATTGACTATATTCTTCTCTTAATGGTTTTTAGAGTTTCCCCAAAACCCCATATTCCATTTCTTTTTAAAACTAAGAAATTGATATGTGACTGCGACCTCTATTTCAACCATGATTGCATAAGAATAATTTCGTTTTAGATACTAAAATTTCATATGTATATATCCTTTTTTAGGCTTGGAATAAAAGAAATGAAGAACCAATCAACATTCCAATTGGTATGGATGATAATTCCTAACAATTACCTCTCCACTCTTGTGATATTATCTTCTTAGGTGCCTATATATTCATTATCCATTTTCTTCATCTCAAGGAACTCTTTATTCCACATTGTACAATGAATCTGATGAAATTAATTAAAGAAAAATATGTTATTAATCTCATCCTAGTCCTTGGATTAAATTTCATCTTGATGCCTCATATTAATAATTAGAGTCTACCAGTGGTCTTCTTTACCTTATTAAAAATAATTATCTAAAATTAATTTCACATACACCGAACACTATAGAAGAGGGAATATATTTTTAGTGGTACTGATCAAATTTTCATAAACATGTGGATAGAAAGAGGCTTTGGATGAAGTTGGATGTTTCCTCCTTAATGAATCAATAAATTTTTTCCCTACATTCTTTATTTAAAATTCATTCACAATTAATAGCATGAGAGAGCTATGAGAGCATAGAAATAATATTTTTCAATCCACTACCGTCCCATTCAGTTTTTTGAGAGTAAAATAATTTCATTGTCCATCACAATCACCATTAATGTTGTTATTCAGGATACATCCAATGAATAAAAAAAAGTATATTTTATGAAATATTTATCATAATGTGGAACAACATAATCCTGAAAATTCACTTATAGGGAAGTCTAAAATATGGAACCTTTCTTAATATATGACACATTTGGTTTATCCTAATTTACTCATATCCAAATTATATTTAAATCCTTCATGATGGTTTATAGATAGTTTATAAATTCACAAATCATATTTTCCAGGAGTGTCAAACCAGCTACATAGTGGGGACTAAATTTGTGTACCCAGTTACCCTGAGTCGAGCCTGAGACACCTTGTCAGAGTAGCTACTCATAGGTATATCAATTCTAGAACCATTTCCCCTTATATAATCCCTATAGGGATTATTTCAAGGAAACCACACACTCCATACCTTACCAAAAATCTATCAATTTTTTCAGTAATTTCTTTATCCATAGACTTATCATTAGACATTCCTTTTCTGTTCTCACTAAGGCCTTATCATCCTAGTTTCCAGTGGTAAACTAAACCTTCTCTCTGAAACAAACAATAATGACCCAATATACATGTACATGGACATTATATCAATTTTTGGGAATTATGAAAACATTAAAAATAAATACGCCAACAGACTGTATTAGTGTAGTTCCATTTGGAACATTGTATCATGAACACTATTACATAATTGAGCTACATTATCTACCACTACATTCTTATTGAATTGAACCCTTCTTAAGTAGATCATACATAATACTTATATTAATTTAGTGGGGAAGGAAACATAAAAAGTGTTTATCTTATAATTTCATTAAGGGTAAACAAGGGAGGCATGTAAGCATAAACTACAACATAATTAAGTATTTTAATATCAACCCCTTTATATCAAGGATCTTAAATATTAATCATGGAATAAAGATTGGCAGCTCATAAGAAAGTAATTGTAATTAAATAAAGAACATAAGTCATGAAAGCGTATCATATGAACAAAACATGTACATGTGGAAAACATAGAATCATATAATATGATTTCCACTGTATCCAATGAATCTCTTCCCAGACCATCTTAGTAGTATGGTTTCACACCCCATAATATCTAGTTAGTCATAGTTCACTCCTATGGACAACTTAATAGCATGAATTCACTACTCAAACTATCTTGGTAGTCCTGGTTCACTCATATGGAAAACATTGAAGCATGAGTTCACTCCTCATATTATCATGGTAGTCAAGGATCACTCCCCTATCCATCATAATAATAAAGGGTCATTCCAATTACTATCTTAGTCTCTCTCATGACATATAAATAATTACCTAATAAATTGGAAGCAGATATAGGTCCCACCCATGTCATAAAGTAATAATACATACATGATTCATAAACATTTCATTAAAATCAAAACCCATAATGAATCATGATTCAAAGAAATATTTCTCATGAATGAGAAACTATTTTCATAATAATAATTCCATAAAAAACTAAACCATTTAGTTAAATAATATGAATGGATTCATTGAATAATTTCCCCATAAATGAATGAGGAAAACAAAAAGATGTTATCTTATAAGGGAAATGGTTAAGAATGATCAATTGAAAGACATTTATTTAGTAAAATGTACTTTTCAGTGAAAAATTATTTTTTACGAAATAAAACCATATAAAACCTATATTTTTATAAAATAACATGAAAAAATATAATGTAATATTGAAAAACAATTGATTCCGTTTTCCCTAAAACATATAGTGATGCTTAAAATCTATTTCCAAAACACAATCAATGAAGACTAAAAAATAATCTCAAAAAAATTTTGAAACATAAAAGATGAACAAATATCATAGAATATATATATATAAAAACAAATAAATCAAATAATAATAATTATATAATACATTCATGATAATTATATAGATCAGAAAAAATAAAATAGTGGTGAACATGTCATGTATATCGTATATATAAAAAGTGATATGGATTTCCGTTACAATGTGTATTGACTATATTAGTACTCGTACAAGATTTTTGTATATAAATTGAAGTTTATTATACATATTTCAAAGCAGAATATTCTCATTTACAATGAAATATATGGTTTTATTATGACCATATATTACCCACATGTTAACAATTCCATGTTAGGGTTTTACTTCAAGTAATATCATATTTGTTTTTCTCATGTGTCATAATTCATTATATATTTGGTCCTTATAGTTGTATTATAATTTTAAAAATATAGAAAATGATATAAATATAATTTATCTTTATTATTTACACATTATAAATGTTTATTGGATATATATGTATGAAATGGAATAAACAATTCATGGAGATTGAAGGACATACGTTCACACAACATTGTTTTTGTATCATTATCATATTCGAAGAAGGAATATATGTACCATATAATTATATATATGTTTATATATAATTTTTCCAGTATAATTATTATATCATACATATCATAATAATTCCATAAACACATACTTAATAAAATCCACATAGTCAGTGAATGAATCACATCGCTTTGAGGTGGCGGTAGTACACACTTCCTCAAATGAAATTAACATATTTACACAATATGGAAATTATAAAGATATTTTTTATAATATAATTAAATAGTATTAAATAAATTATTAATATAAAATATATTACATACAACTATATTTCCCAATATAATTTCTATAGTGATATGTGGTAAATGAGTAATGAAGAATCATTATTTCATATGGCGGTAGTTCGTCGTAAATATAAACAATTTGTTCATGGCTAGTTAGATTAATGTGTGTGTAATGCTGGTCAAAAAAATAATATAAAAACATCTCAATGTATGATGGATTTTTTATACATAATAGTGTAATAATGGAATTTTAGGTGGGGTAAAATGAAAATAAAACAATGGAAATTCAGAAATGATGTTACCACTTACTAGAGTAACCTCCTTTGGTTTTCACTAAAGGGACTGGTTGGATGGATTTATTTACAAAGGGATGATTTAAGGAGGAATAGAGGAATTTTTAAGAGCTCATTTTCAATATCTTTTCATAATGTAAGTGTCGTTAATAGTGTATGGATGTTGGTGGATATGATGCCTTTTTATAGTGTAGGAGGTGTGGAACTCTTTCAATAATTTAGAAAAGATAAATCTTACCAATGATTTTATTATTTCAGGTAGATCCAATAATGCCCCAACGTAGATCCATGGGAGGATAGGGTATACATATTTTTATAAAATGGCTTTTCGGAAAGTTTATTGGTTATATCAGGCCTTAATATTAAGGTTTAATCCCTTGTTAATCTAAATTTAATGTTAATCATTGTAATTAAATTTAGTTACCTTCACTAATTATGTTGGTTAAACACTATATGTATCTTATTAGAAAGTATTATACATTTTTTCCCATTAAGGAATCCATTTTTAAAAATTTCAATCACTAACGTTGCAGAATGTAATATAAATTTAATCCCATGGATGGGACGACAAAGAGAGTTTTAAAGTAATAATGTAAAAATTATTTCTATGTTTTTATGACCAATTTTATTATGAAATTGACTCAAATGAACTAAATTGGATAAATAGAAAAAAATGAACTTGAAAAACATTAAAATCAATTTAAAATATAATTTTACCTTATAAATAAAATAGTTGAAAAAGTAGTTTTCTGTTAAATTTGATTATTTTTCACAAATCATTTAAAAAATAAAATTTCACAAAAAAACAAAATACATTGACCCAAAAAGATATTTTCTGTTTTTATTCCAAAAAATAAGTTTTTTTATATAGAATGTTGAAAAAAATTATAAAATTTAGATTTAATAGTATTTTTCCACAATGGGGGTAAAACACCTTCCAAAAAATATAGGGTTTTAAGGTTAAAATTGTGTTTGTTCTTATTGTATTGCTATTTAATCTGTTGGATGAAAAAAATTGATTGAATATACAATATTTATATTAAAATAATATCACTCACTAAATAATTTAATTTATTAGAATAATACAACTTTGTGATTATAAAAATATTTCTCTGTAAAAATATTTCCATTATATTCAACTGGTTCATTGGAACTAGTGAAATCATTTTATATTTTTGTAAACCATATTTTTTTCATACATTATATAATACTATTCATAACTAATAATAGAAATTCATGGATAAGTCATAATATATATTTTGTTAATAATATATTCTTATTAAGTAAAACATGCATTTTTTTGTAACGTAAGCCAACTTGGTATAGTATGAAAACGAATGATTGACTTAGTGCATTGAAAAACATCATTGAAAATTCATTCATTTGATAGAAATAAAGAAGAAAAAATGTTCAATAAAAACACGGGGTTTAAAATAAATAAATTTATTAAATATAGATACTATAATTTAAATTAATGTCATTAATATATATATATATACTTAATTTTTTAATATAATAATAAATTTTACTATAAAATTGGTTTTCTATAAAAAAGGTTTTCAAATCTAATAGTAATCCTGTAAGAAAAATAAATATATTGATAACTAATATATATATTTTTCATAATTTATTAGTAAAAGTAATTAATGTTATGTAAAAATATAATTTTTTAATTACATGATTTAATTAAAGTAAACAATAGTTTTACAAGAAATCATAATTTCCTAGTATTCCCAAAAAATGATATTTCTAAACAAAATCAAAAAAAATAAACATAAAAAATATTTAAATTATGATTCATAATATGATACCAACTAACCAGAATATTACATCCAAAAATATTTAAAAATATTTATAATATCATTGATAAAAGAAAAATAAATAATATATTTGATAAACATATATTAATGAAGAATTAATTGAAATTATTGAATGTTGATATATTATATATTTAGAATTTGTGAATAAATTTTCATTATTTAAAACCATTATAAATATTTTCCATAATTTATTATTTTTATTCATATAAAATAACATAAAATCTATGTTAAAAAGTAACACTACAAGATGCTTCATTTTGTCTTAGTGTTTTGGGTAAATAATTATATTTAATACTTTATGTTCATTTCAATGGAAAAAAATAAAAATTTGCATGGACTTATATAGTTCAAAATAGTCCTTTTCCATGTTTTATGGAGTTTTGGAGTGAACCCAATCCACTGTGGTTCTTTATACACTTTTTTTGTGAGATTTCATAAAAACGAAATCAATTTTGGTTCTCCTTCAACAATTGTTATGTGATTCAAGAGTGATACCAAACAACATAGTGACTGAATATCATAAATTGCAGGAACATATACTCCATGTTTATAATAAAAAAATAGTAACCCCAATCTAAAATGGGGTTCTACCCACTATTTTTATTTGAATTAGAATGAAAACATACATAATTGTACTCTATCCATCTTAAAATTATGATCAAGATAGTGATACATGATAAAATAATATATTTTTTATGCTTATTTCATTTACAATAATCATATTTTTTTAATGTTCTCATGTTATGATAACTCTTTTGGTATGTAATTATCATTTACTTATGCCTTAATTTATTAATTATAATCAGTTTTATGTATTTCTGATTTTATATTATTATATTAATTTACATTTAATATGATATTATACCCATATGCTTATATTATGTTCATCATTGGTCATCAATTATTATCTATTACATTAAATTAACTACTAATTTGAGGTTACCATTTCTTATGATTTCCTATTCCTAGGTTAATATATTTAATGTAAAACAGATAATTTATGGAATGGGATCTATATTTTTTGAAATGTGGATAAATGTTCACAAAAAAATATATATATCTAATATGAAAATACAGTAATCCCAATTATTCGAACAGTTTTAGTTTTTTTATTTTTTTTATTTTTTATTAACGAGAAAAAAATTAATGTTTATATTCTATAATCTTAATTTCTATATTATCTAGTAAATAAAGATTGTGTTACTAAAACTATAAAAATGTGTACTTGTATGGGGAATCTCAAATATGGGCTATGAGTGGGAAATTTTACAAGTATCAATAACATTATATTTTTACGTATAATTATTTTAGTTGTTTAAGTGTATGTAGTTTTTATTTAGACTAGTAATATGGGTCCTCCATGAATATTTATGTATTACTAATCTCATAAAGTTAAAAAATTTATTTCTAGTGAGTCTGTGTCTAAATTATGTGTTCATGATGGTTACCCATCCTAAATTTATACAACATAACCTATATGGATACTATGTTAAGGGATTATATGAGGGAGCTCAATTGAGAGATCATATGTATTTACCATTAAATATGTCACCATTTAGTTTTATAATAGTCAAAACAATATCAATTCAAAACATTAATCAAAATTTACAGAGTAACTTCCAATGATGATCCTCCTAACATTTCATTGATTCAACTAGAATTTTACTACAATAAAAAACATGGTGTCAAAAAATAATTAAATAAAAATACTAATATTAATCAAACATATTTATGGATGTGAAGTTTTTATTTTTCATATTTTGAGTTGTAGAAGTGTGATAATCCTATTCTATATGTGCTTTTGACTTATAGTGTACTAGGATGAACTAGACCCTAAATAATCCATTAATCTAAATCAGGTATCAATTATTTGACCATATGGTGAATCTAAGTATATTTGTATTCATTTTAATGTCTCATGGATTTAATGTATATTAATGTTAATATTTCATGTAATAAGATTGGAATTGTTTTTATATTGGTAACATTACCTCAACATTTAAATTGGATAATATATAATCATTATGTATATTATATACCAAATTATTAAGTGAAATAATATTGGTTTGGTATGTTATTGAATAAAGTAATACTAAATCATAATTTCTATTGTGTCCCTAAATGTTATCAACATTTTATACAACAATGTTCAAGATAATATATATTAATGTACAAATTTTTTTTACATGATGATGGAAGTGAAATTCCTTAGTAGTTGAAAGTCTAATGATTAATCCAATAGTTTAAATTTTCTATTATATTGAAAACAATAGGTTATAGAACCACGAGTTAATCTCCATATATTTGATCATACCTATAAACTCGAGTATGTAAACTATTTCCATGTGTCTCAATTAATGAATAATTTTATAATTGTGGTTTATATAATCCATAACTAAATACTAAAAAATTACCTTGAGCGTATATCAGTTTTGATATAATTATATTAACTAATATATTGCATTTGTAACCTAGATAATTAACATTTTTATGATAAATGTGAATGTGTATTTCTATATTATAACCATTTAATTTATTTTGTTAATGATTTTCAAAATTAATTGTACATAAAGTACACTAACCTTTTCTAATATGAAAACATCTAATATTTCATTCTTACCCAACAAAAATATGGAGAAAAATGTTGTTGAACTATAATGAACAAATAATTAATGAATAAAATTCACTTTCTATTAATTAAATGTCTCATCAATATAGAAATCAAATGATCTTTTTTTTAATTTATTATTAAACCAAATTAGAAGTAAATGACTGTGAAGTATCATTACCATTGATAATATATGTGATGAATAGTGATCACAAGATGAATATAAATATTTGGTTTTATCAAATCATTTTTAGATTGAAAATGTAGGTGATTTCCTCATCCAAAAGACTCAGGCCATACAAAGCTCATTTTTTGGAGCTTAGGAATAAGGTAGCGTCACTTAATTTCTCACATGACAAATCCACAAGCCAAGATTCAACATATAAAGCATGAACATAATCTCCTACGAGATAAGTTCAAATTATATAAAAAACCTTACAAATTATTGTTAAATCATTTCCTTATTTGTAAAGTATTAGGTTATCAGTTTGATAAGAGTTATATTTTTATAATATTAAATAGAAAATGTATTTTTAGGGAATTTATATTTGGTAATTAATTATCCTTAGATATAATTAATATTTTAATAAAACATTTTTATGAAATTAGTTTTATTAATAATATATGAGTATATAAGTTTTATGAAGTCAAATATAATTTTTATTATGTTTTAAATATATTTTTTTGTCCAAACCAATCAATTTTTTATAAAGGTTGGTTCTATTTTTAAATTTTAGAATTCATATATTTAAAAAATTATTATATAAAATAAATATATTATTTGGAATTAGAGTGTCAAAACTATCCAATGGTAACTTTTTCATAACCTTCTTAGACAATAAAATATTTTGGTAAAAATTAACTAATGTATAAATATAGAGTTTGTCTTATTATATTATAATGACCCAATTGTGCTGTGTTAAACACCATAAAAGGGATAATTGACAAAATATATGTATTAACTTCAAAATAATTTTATTTTTTATTTAAATTACTTCTTTTATAATGCAATAATGAATCCTCAAAAGGATATAATATAATATATGATTTTAAATTTATATTCATGAGAGTGACTCACATCCACATTAGAAAGGATAATATTTCAATATTTTCATCCCTTTTTCTAATAAAATAATTTTTTCCACTTCAATTGGGATGGTTTTTGGTGTTGAATATTTTAAAGTGTAGTGTCCAATACCTAAATAATGATGAATTTTCTATCCTTTAATATATAGACCCACATAATCTCACATTCATCTTCACTAAAACTCCTCGAAGATCATCTTAACCATGCTCTCAACTCCATTGAGACATCCTATGGTGCCCAAAATCTCACCAGAAGCCTCTCCCAATACATTGGGATCACACATCCAAGTAAGGGTTCTTTCATTTCTAATTTTTAATTTTTTATAATATTGTTATAGTCTTTAATTTTTCAAGTAAAAATGATGGGGTATGATTTATAAACTACCCCATAATACACTTATTATTTTTCAATGATGATATACCTTTTTCACAGTCATTAATCCCTCCCATGTACAACGGTTTTCTATTCCCAAATTCCATAAGAGATTTCTTTATCCCCATTCCCATTCAAGAATTAATTTTTTTATTATACAACTCAAATTCCATTTCATATGTCGGATGTTATGCTCCAAGACCCTGATACTAACCATTTCATGTCTAAATGATGAGAGTCCACTTTCAATATCATCAGCTATTTTTTTGAATCCCCATGTTATGTCGTTATAGTTCTGAAATTTCACTTTAATTTTCTTTTCCAATATCTTAATGTAGTGAATACCCTTCCCATTTCATTATAAACTGTATTCGCCTTTAGGAACATATAATTATTGATTATATACTCTCATATATGTATTACACATTCCATAATCATGGAATAAATGATGATCATGAATGAATCTATGTAATATTATATATGTGGCACACATATGAATTGGATTAAAATTCTCATGAAGTATGTGCCCTTATAGGGCTCCAATGCATTGGGTAATTTTTAGTATAATGATATTTCATGTAGAAAATGGTTTTACCTAATTCCATAATAGGAAAAAATTTCACTATGTTGGAGTACGGGTTTTTCGATTCATTTATGTTAATGATGCTATATTCTAGGTTGTTTCCACATTTTGATGTTATAATGATCATGTTATATAATATCTTTATGTTCATGTTTCTCCTATTACCCATTAATATGTTTATTTCCTAAAATGTATTTTATTTTTCATGTTATGCCTTTTTTACTATATTAATGGCCTTAATAGCTCACCATTTTCTCATGTATGTCCTAAGGTTATCCCATTTAATGTTATGTATGAAGGAGTATTGTGGTCATGAAAAAGAATTTTCTAATCACGATGTCATAATTTTTATATTACGTTTCCTTGTAATGTATGTAATCCCCAAGGAAACTAGACCTATAGATATTCAAATTTTTTTAAGTGACTGTTTAAGAAATAAATCATTTCAAGATATGAAATAAAGAGCATGGTTGTGATAGTTGGTTGCATAGGTTTGGATCAGTGATTTTTTGATTTGGATTAGAATATCCTAGTGATTTTTGTAGGGATATGAATATTAATAATTAATACATCCCTAAATTTTGGTGAGTATAGTGTCAGTTGTTTATCATAAAACTACATCTCTATTTGTATACAAACAAGTTTAGTTGGCTCTAGCATAGATGTATCATGGGATAAAACCCTAAAACAACGTTTTGAGATAGATTTGAATGAGAACTAGAGCACGAAAATGGTCCTTACTACATACATGATTCAACACTCTCTAGAAATATTCTTTGGTAAATTTATAATCATAGTATAAAGAATTATTATGGAATAAAAAAACACAAGTGTTCTGAAATAGATCGTAGATGACTTAGATAGAAGCCTAGAAATTCATAAGTTATCGAAATTAATTCAATTTATAAGTTATACATTTTTGTCATTCAATTCATCATTATGTTTCTAATTGTTTAAAATACATACCCCTAATTTTCCTTTTATTCTAGAATGGCCAGTAATAGGAGGACTCGGGATAATAAATGATGCGAACATCAATGTGATGATTGGTCTAATGAGATTCCTAATCTGATCGGAGCAGGATTCACAAAATTCGTAATGATAATCTTTCAGATAACTCATTTTCTAAATATTCTACTGGTACAAGAGGAACATACAACCCCCCTAACAAATGAACAAGTCACAATCGATATATTCATGAGCAAAGTCCTATTACATTCAATGGATCATTTGATCCCACAATTTCCAATCAATAGAACAACTCTATTGAGAATTTATTCTATATCCTTTAATGATCCTGACAAGAGGAGTTTATTTTTTCTTCTTATCATATGGTGTGTGAGTCTGATCAATTGTGGACATTGATAAAAAAATATGAGGCATGAGGAATTTATCGAGGCGATGGGATGTATGTATTTACTAAAAATATTTTTCAATAAATATTTTTCCCTGCACCCACCATCTTATTATGGAAAGTTATTTCCTTTCACTCAAGAAAATGGATGATGAATATGTTGGGTGTAATAAGAAGACTTCTTTAGAAATTCACTCTAAGCCTATGGATTTGTCGTTACCCCTAAATTAAAGGTTTATAGCTTCTTTGGGGGGACAAAACCTATCCTATGGAATGCCTTATAGATCTATGACATTAACAACTATGAAGATATAGTATAATGCTCTCCGAATTTCAAGATGGATATCGGTGAATCTCAGAGGTATCATTGTAAAATAGAGTAATTATGACTTTAATTCTTTTATTACAATGGATAAATCCAATGGTGATGAATAAAACACCATGGAAATTTCATGAATGGGGTGTGGAAATGATTTTGGTATCTTAAGGAAGGGAACCAAGCCATCTATTACCGATAATAAAACTATGCTAATCTGAGGGTGAAAAAGAACATTCCATTCGATCCTTAATGCATTGTTCACTGCTACAACATAAATGAACCATGGTTCATTGAGAACCAGTTCCCAAAGCCATGGGTTTTCAAAGGCATCCAACAACCAGCAAGGCCACAAGGGAGAGATTTTTCCTTCACTACCACTAATGAAAATTCGGACATTGACGTGGTGAGAAGTACACAATTTCTTCATTCAATAATTGTGAACTTAATTTTGTATTATAAATTTATTAATTCTTTTATATCCTAAAAATTTAGTATAACAGTCCAAAAACTACCACAAATCATGGTTTTAGAGACGTTTATGAGAACGAAAAATGGAGAAATTATACCATACCATGCATATAACTCCACCCCTATCAAAATTCTTTGATTTAACATCCCTAAAAATCTATTTATACATATCTTGGTATAATTTTATGTAATTTGTGTAATGGATTGGATTTTCCTATATAGATCCAAATACAATTATCATGAGTGGGTAACCACTCTACATATATTGAATTGACCACTGATTCTATACACATTCAAATAGGAGGATGTATCTTCCATAACATTGTCATCTAAATCATGGATATTACTTCTCTATGATCACAAATATCCTTCTTATATGTTTAATTATTTTGAAGGTATCATCCATGAAGACATGCTTGTCATTGGGGAATTACTTGATGTCTTTATTGAGGAATTTCCTGGTATTCGATCTAGAAGTGATGTTGAATTCTCGATTGATCTTCTACAAGGGGAATTTCAATTATCCAAGACTCTGTATCGAATGGATTTTGTGGATGTTAAGGAGCTAAATAAAAACCTATAGGAGAATATATATATTAAGGGATTCTAAGTGCAACTACTTCGCAATGGGGGGTACCAGTCCTCTTCGTCATGAAAAAAGATGGGTCAATGTGCCCTTGCAATCATTATCATGAGATCAACAAAATCAAGATAAATAACTAGTATAATTTTCCACAAACTGATGATTGTTCTATCAGCTATGTGGAGAACCATAGTTCTCCAAGGTGGATATATAGTCAGGATAATACCAATTAAGTATGAAGAAGGAGGATATCCCCAAGAGTACAATTCGTACATGGTTCGGGCACTATGAACTCAGATTATTGACTCTTAGACTCATTAATTATACAAAAATCTTCATGGAATAGATGAATTGTGTCATTAGATATTACCTCAACAAATTCTTGGTACTCTTAAAAGATGATAATCTAATACACCCAATAAAAGTAGGACCAGGACAAGTATATACACACTACATTAGAGACCATTCTAAAGGAGAATAACTATGAAATGTATAGAAAGTGTGAGTTCTAGTCAAACTAAGTCTCATTATTGGGAAATATTATCACAAGAAATTAGATATCTATAGATCTCTATAAAATAGAGGTAATTGAGGTATGGATGAGGCTGACATCTATAAAGAATATCTTTATCTTCCTGGTGTTAGATATATATTATCACTTATTTGTGATAAATCCCCCATGATTGTCAAACCCCCTTACTAAGCTAACTCGGAATGGAGTCATGTTTTCTTGAAAATATGGATGTATATAATGCTTCATAGAGTTGATGATGAGGATTATACCATCCCATGTGCTCACAATACCCACATGTTTAGTGTTTTTTGTAATCATCAACGATGCTTTGAATAAGAGAATTCGATGTGTGTTGATACTGAATGATAATTTCATCACCTATGCCTCATGGTAGTTGATAATTAATGATTCAAACTATCCCAAGCATTTTTTGAAATTAGAAGTTGTGATATTTACATAGAAAATATGTAAAAATTACATTATTGAGTAAAATATTGAAACTTATACAGGTTATAAAGGTATAAAATATATATTCAAATAGAAATAGTGGAACATGTACTAATGAAGATTGTTAGATCTCATTAGGGATTATGAATTCTCAATCCATTACCACATATAGAAATCGAACATGGTGGAAGATTCTTTATGTAGAAAGGTCCCAGTGATTCTATAATATCTGAGAATCAAAAAGGATCCAATATTCATAGATTTTATGAAGATGGACATGAGAATCATAAACAATAGAACATCATCAATCCTTTCCACAAATTATTGTCGAACCATCTCTTTTGGAATGGTTAAAGGATACTCAAAAAGATGATGTTGGAATTCAATTTTTTTTGAGGAAACCATTAATGTGATGCCCTCAGTGATAAATGTTAATCAAGAATTAATTGGCATATTTGGGTTAATACTATCTGTTCAATAAAATTCGTATTAAAATAAATAACTTTTGGATGGTGCAAATAGTCTGGATTTCTCTATTCATCCAGGAATCACAAAGATGTATCGGGATCTCGAAGAACAATATGGGTGGGATAACATGAAGAGGGAGATTTTTGAATATACATTAATATGTCTAATATTCCCTCAATTGAAGGATGAGAGGTAGAATTATAAGGGGATGATACAATCATTTCCGATAACAACTTGAAAATGGGAAATCATCTCCATGAAAATTGTCACCAGACATCTGAATATGTCCAAAGGAAACAGGTTTTTCTAGTTTTTTTGAATGTCTTATAAATAATACACACTTCATTGTAATTTGAGAAGATTTATCATTGGATAAAATAGAATATATATACATCAGAGAAGTGTTAAGGCTACATGGATTATCGCTATCAATTATTTCTGATCGAGATCCTCAATTCTCCTCTATTTTATAAAAGTGTCTTCAATACACTATGAAAACTTAGTTGAAAGTCATCATTACCTATCACCCTAAATCTGATTTCCAATATTAAGGGACTATCTAAGGACATTATGATATGTTGAGATCATCCCCAGTATAATTCATAAAGAGAGGGGACCAACATTTTCATTTGGTGGAGTTCTCTTACTAAAACAGGTTCCACGCAACCATTTAAATGGATCCTTATGGAGACCTTTTTGGGAAGTTGTGAAGAACAACATCATGATGGGATTAAGTAGGGGAGAAAAAAATTATAGGTTGAGAGATAGTTGAATAAATGTTGGAGATGGTTATAATCATATAGCATCATATCAATGCTGTTCAGAGTCTATAAAATAGCTATGATGACAATCATTGTTGAGACTTATTGTTTGATGATTGAGACATGGTATTCCTCCGCATATCTCCGTGGAAGAGATTTATGATTTTTTGGAAAATGGGAAATCTATGTCTATCTTACATCAACCCTTTTGAGATCCTTCATCACATTAGAGTAGTGGCCTATCGACTAGCACACCCACTAAAAATGTCTCAAGTACATGATGTATTCCCTTTATCAGTCTTGAGGAAGCACGTACTTCTCACATCAAAAATACTAAAACTAGAGGTTGTACCAATGGAGAATAACCTCTCATATGAAGATAATCTATTGATGATCCTATATCATAGATAAAACATACTAAAAAATAAGACGATGCTCATCATCATAGTGTAGGGGAGAAAGCACAAGTTTAAGAATCAACGTTGAAACCAGAGAACGTGATGAGGCAGAGTTTCCCACATATATTTCATTGCGGGAAAAGGAAATTTTGAGTGTTAAATTTCAAAATGGGGAAGGTTGTAATGCACAGATAATTTAGGAATAAAATAATCTCTCATTTAATTAAATGTCTCATGGATATAGAAAACATATGCACTTTTTTAAATTAATTGTTATATCAAATTAGATTTCAATGAATATTTATTATCTTCAACATTGATTATACATTCCCTGAACATGCATTTCATGACTAAAATAAATATATGGTTTTAAAAAATATTTTCTACATAGACAATGGAGGTGATGTCCTCATCTAATAGACTCAGGTCATACAAAGCTCATTTTTTAGAGCTCGAGAAGGATGTAATGTCACTAGGTTTCACTCTAGACTGTGCCCAATCTAATCTTTATCACGTTCCTTGCGAATGGGATCACCAATCATATAATATCAAGTTAATAAAGATTAAAACCTATAAAATGTTATTTGATCTTCCCCAAGAGTCTTTCACAATCGCACACCTTACCCTTGTGTCATATGCGGGTGTTATATGTGGTTATGTAATAAAGTATTAGTTACTAAATGTATAATCCATTTTTATAAATAAAATTATTATTCCATCACTTTATTTATGATAATTGTCCTTATTAATAATATTGATTAACTTATTTTATAGTTTAAAATGTTAATTTTGAGAACTATATACATTATTAAATTAAACTAATATTTTTATTATTAATATTATAAAAAAATTCTTATAAATGATTATTATATCAGTTTCTTAGTTGTAAATGATTGGGTCATCAGGTTGTTAAGAGTAATATTTTGATATGATAAAAAACGAAGTGTAATTTTTATGAATTTATTTTATGGAATTAAAGAATTTTTGAAATAATCTATATTTTAATAAAATATTATTATCAAATCACTTTTATTCACAATAAATGAGTATATAATTTTTATGAAGTAAAATTTGATTTTTATTATGGTTTAAAACTGTTTTTGTCGAAACTGGTCATTTTTTAATAAATGTTTATTCTCAATTTCACATTAAAAATTCATTTATTTATAAAATTAATTAGATAAAATGAATATTATTTTTTAGAATCCGGATGTTGAAATTATCCAATGGTGAATATTTAATAATTTTCCAAGACAGAAAAATTTTTGGAAAAAAATTAAATAATATATAAATATATAGTTTGTTTTATGACATAATAATGGTTCAATAATTATTTAATAAATTCTATAAAAGAGTTAATTGGAAAAATTATAGTTTTAAATTTAAAATAAAATGATTTTAGATTCATTGGACTTATTTTATAATACCTCAGTGAATCCTCCCAAATATATAATATATTTAATGATTTTAAATTCATTTCCTTTAGTGTGTGAATAACCTCCACATAAAAAAGAATAATATTTTTATATCTTCATTGAATTACCCAATAAAATAATTTTTTTACTCCCCTTTTATAGAAACCATGGAAAACCCCATTATATGGTTTGTGGTTTTGAACATTTTAGTGAGTAGTGTCCAAAAGCTAAGTAATGAAGAATTCACCCTCCTTTCCAATATAAAACAACCAAAAAACCCATTCATCTTCACTAAAACACCATGAAGATATCCCTCAATATTATCTTTACTCCCTATTGTTCTCCCATGGTGACCTTATGCTCTCTTGAAGCCTCTCCCAAGCTTTTTAGATCCCCCATCCAAGTAAAGGTTCCTTTTCCCCATTTTTGTCCATCTTTCTTTATATTGTTTTACACTTTTATTTTTCTATTAAAAATTATGGGGTATGTTTTTTCACATACCCCATAATGCACTATTTTGTTTTTAATGATTATAGTACCATTTAAAAATCATTAATCCCTCCCATCCACAACCTTTACAATGCCGAAATTCAGTAAGATATTTCTCTCCCCTCAATTCTATTAAAAAAATTATTTTATATTATTCATCGAAACTTCCATTTAATATGTTGGGATATTATGATCCATGATATAATTAATTATCATTCCATGTATAAATGATTATATAATCATTTCTATTTCATCAACCCATTTTATAAATCCCAATGTGATGTCGTTATGCATCCATTATGCTATCAAAATCGCATCATGAGTTCCCATGCCAAAATCATCATGTAGTGAATACCATGCCCATTTAACTATATTGATTATTAAAATCTATGAACATATACTTTTTGATTATATACTCTTATATATGTATTCCATATTTCATTATAATGGTATAAATGATGGTGTTGAATGAATCCATGTTATATGATCTTTGTGGCACACTTAAGCATGGGATTAAATTGATCATGAAGGGTGCACCCTAATAGTGTCCCAAAGTATTAGGTAATGTTTAGTGTCATGATGACTCATTTTGGGACATGTTTTTATAGGATTCCTTTGTATTAATTTTTTCCACCATGTTGTAATAGGGGTTTACCTGATTCTTTTATCTTAATGATGTAGTGTTTTTAGTTGATGCCACATTTCCTTATTTTGATGATAATGCTATATCATACCATTATTTTATTTTCAATATTATACTCCATTGATATATCTATTTCATAAATTGTATTTTATTATTCATTAAATGCAATGTTTACTCTTTTAATGGGCATTATATCTCACCCCTTTTTTATCAATGCCCTCAAGTTATCTCATTAAATGTTATGTATAAAGCAATGTAGTGGTAAGGAAAATGATGTTTTCAATAATGGTTTTGTATATTATTTCATTAGTTTTCATGAAATGTCCCTAAACTCCGATGATATTATACCTCACTATCTTCTGGGTTATATTAAGTGCAAGTTTAAGAAATACTTATCTAACAATGAAATATAGAGTAGGGTTGTTATATGACTGATATCTATATGTCATATAGATTTGATAAAATTAAGATATATATATATATATACACAACTAGTGGATCAATATGTTATGACTAAAATATTATTAAAATGATGTTACTAATTGACTTATGAATATTTACATGTTTAATTCACCAGAAATCCCTTAACAGGTAACACACATTGAACTAGTTGATATCAATATTATTTAAATGAATTGTATATGGTTGGATTTTAAATTATTTTTTATTGTTCTTTCAATATATTCTTATATTTGGGAACATAAGGTAAGGTATATATCATTATAAATATTACCCTTATCTTGTAAGAAATGGAACAACTAACAATAGTGTCATTGGAATATTTTAAGAGTCCTCAAATGGTTGTTTTCATCAACTTCCTGATCAAATCATGAAAGTACCCCACATGATTTATAAATAGATAGGAATATATTATTAATATTATGATTACCCTTTCATTCCTCTAATATAGTATCATTAGGTTTGTGTAAATTACATTTTCAAAGAATAATTCTAAAATATACCATTGAATGTGTTTCCCACATTAATTTTTATATTAATTTATATGGGATAATTTTATTCTCTAAAATTTTCCCTAACTAGCAATACATATTGTAATATTAATAAGGTTATATGGTCACTTACTTTATTAAATTAATCAAATACATATTATTAGTAATAATATTTTATTCTTTCTCAAGTTTAGGTATAATTTTATATGTATGAATACTTGGTAATCCTAAGAACACATCTTTTATAGAACCACGATAGGTTTATAATAATATTTCCATATCATACATCCAAAAAATGATAATGTAATTCATTTTTCTGCTTCTCAAAAAATGTTTAAACTGAAAAATTTAATTATTTACATTGAAAAAGTTCACTAATTGGGGGAATAAGCATAGTAAATCATTATTATTAAATTATGGGTAAGTATATTACACAAATCATTATAGTATAAAAAAACATCGAAATAGAATTGAACTATTTTTAAAAACATAAAATTACCATTTCTAATGTATTTGGTTTAAGTGTAAGAGTTGTAATTGAATTATAACCTTTTTATTTATCGTCATAATGGATATTCAGATGTTGGACTGATAAAAGGCAGTTTAATAGTTCATATATTTTTATATATTATAAATAATCATATAATGGAAAATCATATTGTGATATTGAGTTTGATTTTATGATAATGTTTATTACAATATTCCAAATTAGAATTGAGTAATTGTTAAAAGTTATCTATGGTGAATAGCATACTATATTAGGGTATGGTTAATCATGTCGATATTTACATTGTAATTTTGGTGCTCGGTGACATTAGAATCAATCTAGAATAAACATTCTACATGGAATATGAAAAGAAAATTCAATTTCATAACCCATATGTAGATGTATTTGTATTGGTTGTCACTACCCCTCCCCCACAAAGTGTACCCCTCTTGGGCTGACAATGTGAGAAGGGAGATAATGACCCCCGAGTCCCACCTCCAGTAGGCCTCGGGTAGGCGACTAGCACCGAGGTTATAGTAAACACACATATGGGAGGAATTACCCTATACGAGAACACATGTAAAAGAGAGATATAAGATAGACACCAACCATCTCCAACTCAAACTAAAATATAAATGAAAAATTAAGTGCACATATGAAATGTCATGAAAAATAACTACAAAATGAAGGGGAGAACTTCAAGTACCCAAAATATTGTATAAAAAGAAACAACCCCATGCTCGAATAGCTCTTTCAACCCCAAACTAGTAGAAACTAGCTTAATCTCCAACCTGCTCCCAGTTACCTGAAAAACATTATATATATATAGGGTGAGTATAACCATATCCTCAGTAGGATCATCCCGGAGGATTCTAATGAAAAAGTAACAAAATCATGCTAAAGCACAGTGAACAACAAGTGGCACTAACATGTCACCTAAATAGTTATACTATGTTGCCAGCCTCACTAGGGCTACTCTCACCAAGTAATGCATACAAGAGTATATAATATAATAATTATTATTAAGGGTACTCTGCTACTACTTCCCCATTGGTTTGTCTTTATTCCCCAACATCACAGTCTTAAGTATCTCTCTCCAAAAAGGCTTCCCCACAGACCCTTGGGTGAAGCAGCACAATATGCACCTCGTGCAACCAAACCACCATGTCCACACATGAAATTAACCAGGTTTTTTTGGGATTCACCACATCTTGTATAACGTGTATCATATGTCAGGTATTATACCTTAAGCCATTAAAACCTATACACCATGTAAGGAACTTAAGCCATCACATCCTATACACGTTACACCTATACTAGTCTATAAAATAATATATCAAGAATATATTTCTGTGAATAACCACAAGCCATAACACCCCTCTACACACATATATGAGGAAAACTAACCATTGTGCCTACCAGTACATGTTACTACCAAGAGAAAAGGGAAGGATCAAAGGGGGTAGTCAGCCATCCATCCTCCCACTGTAATGTGGGGGAAAACACCCCCATGGCTCAGAATCCCCAGGGTGTCAGTTTACATAACTGAAAGGGTGGAGTAGTGTATAGAAACACAAAAATCACATAATATACTATATCTCACAACCACACTATGGTAATAACCTAGTATTAGATTCAACTACAACTAATGTCCCTCAGACTCTCGACTGCCACTTCTATGACTGGGTATCCTATAAACACACAACCATTTAAAAAAATTATTGATTTACTTCATTCCCATATTATTAGTTCTAATTTAAGTTAATTAATTAATTAAATATTAAATAACCTTTAACAATTCCAAATTAAATTTCATTTGCATCATACTCAATGTCCACTATCCCATTAAAATTGTTACCTCAGCATTTCATTCCAACAACATCCAACCCCACGGGTTATCATTATTAATTAAATTATTTATTTACAATATTAGTTTCCCATATTCATTGGAATTCTAGAAAAACATTATATTCTACAAAACACAAGGGGGCTCTACAAATTGAGTAGATAACTACCCATCCAGTCTTTGTCTTCTATAGAAAGTGTGTAGACCCATCCTCCCTTAAGAAGCTAGACTCAGAAATCATGTGACATACCCAATGAGTCTTGTCCCCTTTCAGAAGAATGGTATGAAAGACCAGCTTCCTTGAGCTATGGGGAATGTAATATAGATAAATAATTAATAAGAATCAGATAGCATCCAAACATTCACATCCACCCCGTTCCGTCATCCACGATGTCCTCCCTGACACCAACATGCATAAATCGATGCATCTCGCAATTCTAGGTCCCAACTGCTACATCAACCAATAGGCCTCCATGCCCCCACATATCACAACAGCCATCTAGGCTTAAATCACAACACATGCAGCAAAAAACAAACATCTTATTAATTGGGATCTTAAACCTCAAACTAGTATTAGTGTAACTCAGAACCCTATAAGTATTATCTTTTATCAAACAACTTGTTCATTAATCCATATTGGATTAACAGATTTACTATTCATATATTCCTACATTGGGAATCTTAAACACTAAGGTATCATAAATAATTGAACATCCCAACTACACAAATTTTATTAACATATAATTACAATAACATCAATCTAATTAATTCACATACCTCTTTATATTCAGCCAAGCGATTATCAATTAATTCCAACTTTACATTCTTTACAAATTTCCATCAAGAACCAAAGGCTAAAAAAGCAATCGTTGATATCACACAATCAAGAAAGATAAGAGGAAATATCATATGATTGATATCAATTTATTTATCAGGTTCAAATATTTATTATGACAATTCCATTATATTCTAGTGGGATAAAACATGCTAACAATACAGTTTCACACAAAAGAAGAGAGTAGCAACAAATACCCTACCTCAAATAGTTCTTCAAGTTCTTTATACTAGAATGAGACACACAACGGGTTAAGATCTCCTCCCCTATGACAACTATATCAAACCAAGGATGCAGAGAAACAACCACATCGGCCAACACCCATGAAAAGTCCATTAGGAACATGGGGTAACAATTCAATAAAAAGGGAAAGGATAAAGAAGGAGGTGAACCAAAAATAATAAAGATATATAATTCCTTATATCAAAGACTGATTGGTAATACTTGGTTGCATCAAAATAGTTTGGAAGAAATGATAGGAGGAAATTTTGATTTCACAACTACAACGGTAAGGAATGGGATGTTTGAGCATCTTACACCCGAGAACAAGGAGGAAGAACTAGGGAGGAAGATATATCGTCCCATTAGAATATTTAATGGAGTAGTGGTTTATGATACATTCGGTTTTCCATCAAAATTAGATCACATTAAACCATGTTTTTTAACTATGTAAAAACATCTTCTACCTTAGGATAAATTAATATAGGAGTTACAACCTTTGAATCAGATATAGAGTCCTTAAAAAATGCATTAAATGCATTTTACATCAAAGGAATCATTAAAGGGGAGAACTATAGAAAGATGGAGACACTGCATATGAACTTGAATTTTAGAAAAAGAAAAAACATTGTTCATGATCCTCACCACTGGAACCACATCATTTTAACCATACCGTTCTATAAACGTTGTTCATGAACTCAAAATTTTGTACAGGAAAAAGGTCACTATTGGAACCTCACCATTCAGGAAACACTATTATTGAACCTCTCCATTATAACATCACCATTCCAGAACACTATTCATGAACCCCACCATTGGAACGTCATAGTTGGAACCACACCATTCTGGAAACACTGTTCATGAAATCTAAATTTGGCAATGGAAAGAGGTCACCATTGGAACCTCACCATTCTAGAAACACTGTTCATGAACTCAAAATTTTGCAATGGAAAGAGGGCACCATTGGAACCTCACTATTGTAATATTCACATAAGTTTACCAATGGCACTAATCATTGAAGTTCACTGATGACACTGTTCACCTATGGTCGCTGATGTCATTGTTCACATAAGGTCATCGTTGCACTGTTCACATAAGGTTACCGATAACACTATTCACAGAAGGACACTGATGAAACTGTTCACATAAGGTAACTGATGTCACTATTCACACAATGTCAATGTTGCACTATTCACATAAGGATACTGATGACACTGTTCACATGAAGTCACTAATGAAACTATTCATAGATGGTTACAGATGACCTCTTCACAAAGGTCTATAATTGGAACTGTTCACCAGTGGAATTGTTCAAAGGAATGAAAATTTGGAAAAGTGTTGGAGATAAGTCAGCATAACCTCCTGAAACACCTCATACTCCTGATTTTAGAAAACAAATGGACAAGAGAGGTCTAGTACATTACATAAAATACCTTCCAAAACATTCTCGTCCTCGAGAATTAAAAACACACCTAAAGGGAAAATGAAACGGGGTCTGAAAAACCACCAATCGAGATACCTCTCAAAAGAGAGAAACCCACAAGAAGCAAGAAAATAAATCTCTATTATAAACTTGAAAGGTCTATAACCACAAAGGATACATCAATAAATGAAAAAATAGATGAACATAAAAAAACTCTAGGTAAAGAGCCCATATCTGTGACTCACATTCCCAGGTACTCTCCTACATTCCTCCATGTCGCCACAAAACAAGAATCAAGGGGATATAATTCCCACACAACACCTTGTCTTTGCGGTCTTGGATCTCCACAGGTCACTTCTCAAATGTCATATCATCATCAACATCAATCTCTCCCCAATCGATGTCATGAGAGTCATTGTAGAGATAAAGACAGAACTATGATACATGGAAAACATCATTTATCCGACTCATCTGTGGGGGAAGTGATACTCGATACGCCACAACTCCAACACGAGCTAACACCTGTAATGGTCCGACAATCCCTAGAGAATGGTTAATCACATGACCAAACCTTCATTTCCCATGACGTGGAGTTACCTCCCAAAACACGTAATCCCAAATATTAAGCTCTAAGGGTATCCTCCTTTGATTCGCATAGGATTTCTGATGATCATGCGCTGTCTTCATCCTCTCAAAAATCACATGAACCTTCTCTATTGAATTCTGCACTAGTTCTGGTCAGTGAATTTTTGACTCTCTGACCCTCGTCTAGAATAATGGAAAATGGCATGGTTGTCCATATAAGGATTCAAATGGCGCCATACCAATGGAAAAGATAAAAATATTATTGTAAAAAAACTCCAACAAGGTTATGTGCCTCATCCAGGAAACTCCAAAATCACAGACACAAGAGTGTTTCATGTCTTCAAGAGTCTGGATGGTTTTCTCTGTCTGACCATCTGTTTGAGGATGAAAAGTTGCGCAAAGGCATAGCTAAGAACCAAAAGTTTGCTGGAGACCACTCCACACCATAGAGGTAAAAGGAGGATCTCAAAAAAATGACCATCCTTGACACTCCATGATGTCTCACCACCTTTTCCAGATATTTCCTCAATAAAACATCCACTAAGCTTGAATCCTTGATTGCTTTGAAGTTGGAGGTTTTTTTTAAACGATCCACTACCACCCAAATAGAATAATGTCATCCCTAAGCTTGCGGTAAACCATTAGAAAATTCCATTGAGATGTCCTCCCACTTTCACTGAGAAACATCTTACGGATGAAGCAGACCACCAGTAACATGGTGTTCGGCATTCACCTTCTGGAAGATGATACAATGAGACACAAACTTTTCAACTACAGGCTTCAGCCCAAGCCACCAATTATGGCTCCTCAAGGCTCGGTACATCTTTTTCACACCTGGATGAACCGCTAACGGAGAAATATGGAACTCTCTATGATCCGTCTAGCGCATCTTCAAAATAAAAAAAATCTTTCCATGATACAACACTCGGAGATGTTCATCCTCAGACCATCCATCAGGGATCTCTCCATAAACAACTTGGACTCTCCAGACATCCATGTATAGATCCCCCAACTAGGACTCTTCCACCTTCTACACTAGAGATGACTCCACCTTCATCTGAAAAAGATAACCTCTACCCCCAACTTCTCCCATATCAAGATGTAATTCTTATAGTTCTTCTAGTACTCTCCAAGAGTCACCAGATTCACGCATGGCATTACTATGTGATGTACAACTCAGTGCATCAGCTACAAAATTCCCATTACAAAGTGTATACAATATTTCTATGACGTATTCCTATAATAACTCCATCCACCGACACTGACATAATTTCATGTCATGATGGGAGAATACATACCTTAGGCTCTTATGATAGATGAAAACCACAAAGAACTCACCCAAGAGGTATTGTCTCCATAACACCAGAAAAAAAACCATGGTTCCCAACTCTTTATCATAGGAGGAATAGTTATGTTCTTGAGAATGAATATACCATGACCTATAAGAAACAATTGATCTCTACTGCATCAAGACACAACCTATCCTCAGATGTGGAGCATCCCCGAAAACATAAAACTAAACTCCCTCTTCCAGAATACAATGAACTGGAGAACTTACTACATTCTCCTTTAGATACTCTAAAGATCCCTGACAATGATCAGTCTATATGAAAGCGTGATCCTTCTTGGTCAGATTTCTCAGAGGAGTCACAACACAAATGAAATTGGATATGACCCTCCTATATTAGCCTACATGACCAAGGAAACATCACACCTCTGACACAATCGTGAGGGATACCCAAGACATAACCACTTATATCTTCGATGGGTCCACATCTACTCCCTACAGGGAGACGACATGCACTAATAATCATACTTATTGATCCTAAAACGCATACTTCGACAACATCCCAAATATTTTATGTTGAATAAGAACTCCTAAAATGGCATGTAGATACTCTGCATGCTCTTCTTCAGACGTGGAGTGAAAAAGGATTTTGTCGACGAAAACTAAAAAGAACTTGTCCAGAAACTCACAAAACACAGTGTTCATCAATCCCATGAACACAGCTGGAGAATTATTTGCAACGAAGGGAATTAAAACGATTTCATAATGTCAATGATTACAGTGGAGTGCATTCGTTGGGATATCCTCATCCGTCACACACATCTAATAATATCCGGACTAAAAATCAATATTTGGGAACCAAATTGAACCCTTTAGTAGATCAAATAAATATTCAATCGATGGGGGATATTGATTCTTTATTATCACTCTATTCAAGCAACGATGATCGACACATAACTGCAAACTGTTGTCATCCCTCTTCACGAACAAAACCGGTGCACCCCATGGTGAAACACTTGGCCGAACAAAACTACATTGTAACAAACCATCAAGCTGTCTACGTAGCTCTTGTAACTCAAAAGGGGAAATCATATATAGAGACATAGAGATAGGATATTCCCTTGGTTTTATCCCAATCCCGAAATCGATCTCTCGTCTAGGGGGTAATGCTACAACCTCTTCTGGAAACACATCAATGTACTCTTCTATAACCCTAGGATACACCAACTGCTAATCCTCTGATGAACTCATCATCATCTCAGCCATCATGGATTATAAGGACGGAACATACCTATGACCCATCCAAGGATCTCTCTTGCCAAAAAACACCAATAAATCACCATCATCATCAATGAAAATGAAATTATTCCAATAGAAATTCAGGATATCCTACACCTAATACAACCAATCCATCCCAAAGATGACATCATATGGGTGTATTCATAAACATAAAAAATCTCCCTAAGAGTGGAGCTTCACCAAAACTATCTCACGGTCTCTACATACTTTAAACAGGTCTACTCAGCCTCTAACTAGAGTAGTCAATACTAAGGGAACTGGAAGCCTCTCTACCTAAAGTCGTCAAGCATGGACAAGGGTGGGTGATTTGAAGAAGTGTGTAGCTCCTGAGTCAAATAAGGCATACACTAAGGTATAAAACTATCCAAAGGTCTCTAGAATGACGTCTGGATCGATTGGAGATGGAAATGCTAAAGAATGAAGTTGATTGTGACCTCCTCCTCCACCTCTCTGACCATGACGACGACCACCAACATAGCCTCGCTCTACTCTCTGAGGACAGGGAGCATCATGGGGATGTCCTCTTCCAGTCACATCTACCCTATACTGATATAAAGCACGTATAACCTACTAATACTGCCTCTATTGGAACTGCCTCAATGGAGGAACCTGGAGCAGAAAACCGGGTGCACAATGACAACTCTGAAAGGTCGAGCACTCTCATTGATGATGACCTCTACCTCTATAAAAAACAAGCGCCAGATCCCTTGGCATGAAGTTGAGTGCTACTACCCCTGGATAAACGAGACGCTGAGGGTTAGGACCTACCCCCAGCCAAATGGAAACACTTCTCTCTTGAGAATTGGGAACCCCAGACCAAATCTCAGTTTCGTGAGGAGTCATGAAGATTCCATTATCATGATGATCTAGTTCTTCCCATTGTCCACTCAATAACATTTTCCATCACCAGCACCTCACGATATGTCTTCAGCATAAATGGGGTGACCTGGCGTTGGATTTATAGATGCAATGCCTCCTTGAAATGACTCACCATGGCCTTCTCATCGGGAAACATGTCTGAATTATATCACAAAAGGTTCTTGAAACAGATTCCAAACTCTCGCACACTGGGGCTTTCTTATCGAAGGGTAAGAAGCTCATGGCAACTGGAAACATTCATTTTCGAGGAATGAAACACAACTCTAAACTTGTCTCATTACTCCTCCCAAGAGATTGATGACTCCTTGCAATCCCCAAGGAACAAGAACCACAACTTCCTAACTGCTCCAGGTAGCATCGTCAAAACCATGGAAACCCAGTACTTTTTTTGAGCACGGATCGAATAGAAGCCTATATAGACCTCATTCAACTAGTCTTACGTGACTACATTTGAAATGGATCCCTCATACTTCTGTATACTCTTGCACTGAAACTCTTGTAGTGTCCTCCTTTAAGTCTCGTCATCGTCAACCTCTACCCGGTGGGGATCTGCTGGCACCAATTATGGGACATCTTCCATGTGATCCTGAGGAGGATGTCAACCTAGATCCATACCTAAAAAATAACAAACAATTAGAGCCCCTAAAACAATAATATGGAAGTCTCAACATTAATTAATTAATTAATTGTTTTATTTTATTCATTTTAGTTTAATATATCCCAAGGTCTTCCCATTCAATCATAGGCACAAAAAAGAATGGTGCATGATCCTTTCCTAGGTATCTACCATGAAACTACTATCACCTCATTTTTTTGCCATTGTAAACATAATGGTCCATATATCAGATCAAAGGGGGACTTAAATGCATATTTCTTAGTTGTTATCTAGTGTTTACATAACTTTCTAAAATTGACTGATAATGTTTCCCAACCAACACATGCAACCTCAACTATGCCAAACTCTAAACTCCATACTATCCCTCAACCAGACCTCCAATACCACTCTCTCATGACCCCCTCCCCACAATGTGGACCCCTACTAGGCCGACAATGTGAGAAGGGTGATAATGACCCCTCTGAGTCTCGACTCCAGTAGGCCCAATATAGAGACTTTCATCGAGGGTATAATAAACACACATATGGGAGGCCTTACCCTCTAAGGAAACACATGAAGAAGAGAGAGATAAGATAGACACCCACCAAATCCAACTCCAAATGAAATATAAATGAAAACCCAAGTGCACATATATATTTTCATGTTAAACTAATACAAATGGTAGGGAAAAACTTTCAGTGCCCAAAATAAAGTAAAAACAGTAGCAACCACAAGCTAGAACATCTCCTAAGAACCCCAAGCTAGTAGAAACCAGCTTGATCTTCAACCTGATCCAAGTGACCTAAAAACAGTTCATATATACATAGGGTGAGTATAATTGTATAATTATTAGTATCCTCCCTAGATCCTCTCATGAAAATGTAAAGAAAGAAAGCTACTTCATAGTGAAAAAAAGTGAAATTAACATGTCAAATGAATATTTATACTATGTTCCCATCCTCACCATGGATACTCTCACCAAGTAATGCATACAAGAGTATATAATATAATAAAGATTATCAAGGGTACCCTGCTACTACTTCCCCACTGCTTTGACACTTTTCCCCAACATCGCACGTCCTAAGCATCTCTCTCCAAAAGGCTTGCCTACAGACACCGGGGTGAGGCACCACAATATGCACCTCATGCAACAAAACCACCACATCCACGCTAGAAAGTAACCAGGTAGTTTCCGATAGATAGCACAACTAGTATAACATGTATCATATGTCATGTATTATACCTCAATCCATTAAATCCCATACATCTAGTAAGGATCCTCATGTAATCATATCCTATACATGTTAGACCTATTGTAGTCCATAAGATACTATATACAGAATATATGTGTGTGAATAACCATAATCCATTGCAACCCTCTACACACATATATGGGGAAAACTAACCACTTTACCTACCATCACAAGTAACTACCAATAAAAAAGAACAGAGCCAATGGGGTAGTCTTCCATCCAACCTCCCATTGGAATGTTGGGGCAAACAACCCCAGGGCTCCGAATCCCCAGGGTGTTAGTTTCCCTAACTAAAAACGGGTAGTAGCATTCAAAAACACTAAAAGTGCATAATATACTATATCTCACAACCACACTAGGGGCATTACATAACCTTAGACTCAATTATCGCTAACGTCCCTTGGACTCCCAACTACCACTACTAAGACTAGGTATCTTATAGGCACACAGCCATTTAAAGAGCATTATTGCATTACTAAATTCACTTTTTATCAGTTCCAATTTATGTTAATTTATTCTTTAAACATTAATTAACAATTATAAATTATAAATTCAATTTCAATAGCTTTACACCCAATGTCCAATTTCCCATTATAATTATAAGATCAACATTTCGTTCCAGGAAGCACCAAACCCATGGGATAACTTAATAAATTCAATTATTTATTGACAACATTACATTACCATATTTCCATGCATTCTAGAAAAACATTCAATGATACTAAATACAAGGGGGGTCAACACGGTGAGTAGATAACAACCCTAAAAAAGTCTTTTATGCCTATAGAAAGAGCGTAGACCCAAACTCCTTGAGAAGCTAGGAACAGAAAGCACATGGTATACCCCATGCATCTTCCCCCCTTTCAGAATAAGGGTAAGAAAGACAAGATTCCTTGAGCAGTGGGGAAAGTAAAGTAGATAAACAACTTATAAGAATCATCTTGCATCAAAAAATTCTGGTCCAACCCATTCCATCATCCCCGGTGTCCTCCCTGACACCCACATGTCTAAACCGATGCATCTTTCCACTCTAGGTGTCAACTAATGCAACAACCAATAGGCCTCCCTTCCACCATATATCACAACTTCCATCGAGGCTCACAATGAAATACAAGCCACAGGAAAAACAAACATCTTATCAATTGGGATCTTGACACTCAATCAAGAAAGAGGGCAACTCAAAACCCTAAAAGTATTATCTTTTATTAAACAACCAATTTATTAATCCATATTGGATTAATCAATTAATTATTTGTTGGTTCCAACTTTGGGAAACCTAAACAGTATGCTATCACTAATAATTAAACATTATTACTACACCAATTTTATTAACATAGAATTACAACAACATCAATCAGATTCATTCACATGCCTCCTTAACTTTAGCCAAACAATTATCAATTAATTACATCTTTTTGATCATTACTAATTTCAATCATGAACGAAAAGATAAAAAAGCATGCTTTGAAATCACACTAACTAGAAAAACAAGAGGAAATATCATACGACCAATATCAATTTATTTATCAGGTTTTAATATTTATTATCAATTCCATTGTGATCTAGTGGGTTAAAACATGCTAACAATACAGTTTCATGAAAAATAACAGATAATCAATGAATCCCCTACCTCAAATAGTTCTTTATGTTCTTTATAGAAGAACGAGCCACACAACAGGTTGCATTATCCTCCCCTTTGATAACTCTATACACCCATGGATGTAGAGACACTACCACATCAGCCAACACCCAAGAAAAACCCATTAGGAATATGAAGTGAAAATTCAATAGAAAGGGCAAGAATAATGAAGGAGATAAACTGACAATAATAGAAGATAGATCATACCTTATATCGAAGACTAATCTATATTTCTTGGTTTCATCAAAACAAAACAGAAAAAATCCTAGGAGGTGTGTTTTATTGCACAATATCTACAGAAAGGAATTGGTTGTTCGAGCATATCACACCCGAGAATAGGGAGGAAGAACTAGAGAGGAAGATATCTCGTCCCATTAGATGATTAAATGGAGCAGTGGTATATGATACATTGGGTTTTCCATAAAAAGTGTATCACTTTAAACCACGCGGTTTGACCATGTAAAAACATCCCAATCCTTAGGAGATATTAATATTGGAATTATGGAATTTCAATAAGCCTTATAATCCATAAAACAAGGATTTAAATGTATTTTATGTCAAAGGAACCGTTAAAGGGGAAAAATTGTAGGAAGCGAGAAACACTTTTCACAAACTGGAAATTTGGAAAAAGAAAAACACTATTCATGAACCTCACTGCTTGAACCTAACCATTGGAGCCTTATTATTCTAGAAACACTGTTCATGAACACAATATTTGTTAAAGGAAAATGGTCTCTGTTGAAACTCACCGTAGGAACCCCATTGTTTTGGAAACACTCTTCATGAACCTCACCATTGGATCCTCACCGTTCAGGAAACCCTATTCATGAACATAAAATTTGGCAAAGGAAATAGTTCACCGTTGGAACCTCACCATTCTAGAAACACTATTAAAAAACTAAAAAATTGGCAAAGGAAATAGGTCACCATTGGAACCTCACCATTTCACTATTCACATAAGGATACCGATGGCACTGCTCACAAAAGTTCACCGATGACACTGTTCACATATGGCCACTGATGTAACTATTCACATAAGGTCATTGTTACACTATTCACATAAGGTTACTGATGACACTGTTCATAAAAGGTCACCAACAACACTATTCACATAAGGTCACTGATGTCACTGTTTACATAAGGGCACCGATGTACTGTTGACATAAGGTTACTGATCACACTGTTCACATAAGTTCACCGATGACATTGTTCATAGAAGGTTACCGATGCACTATTCACAATGGTTTCACTATTGGAGCTGTTCACCGATGGAACTATTCACAGGAATGGAAATTTGGGAAAGTGATAGGGATAAGTCACCTTGACCTACCGAAACACCTCATACACCTGATTTTCACGAAGTAATAGACTAGTGAGGTCTAGGCCTTTACAATGGTCCTTGGGGGATATGTGTATATCATCTGGAATCCTCATCTTTATAAATCATGATATTTTTTTCTAGGATGGAATAATCTTTCATATTGAAAAAATCACTCTACTAGTCAAATTATTGGAGACTTGATTGGGAAAGGAATGATTATCGATGAATGATACTATGTAATTAACATTATTATCATATAATTAAATCTAATGATGTTAAGGGCCCAATTTGGGGATCTTTATGAGAATAGTGAAAAATTATATATGTTAATAATAGAATTATATTTAAGGAATAATAAATTTTAGATAATAATTTTTTTGAATATTCAATTGTAATATTTGAAACTGATGAGGTTTTAGAAATTTTAAATTATAATATATTCTTATAATTTTTTTTAATATTATGATATTCAATCAAATGACACGTTGTTTTGATAAAAGAATAAAACATGTCATATTTGAGATAACAACACTAGTGTTTGCAGTATTTTTTATGTTAAATTTTATTTAAATAATTTTATGATGACTTATTTTCAATAAAAAATCTACAGTATGTAAGGTATAAAATAGTTTTTAGATAATATAGATATAAGTGTAAATACTATTTATTTTATCATACTTAGAGAAATTGGGTGATGTATTCATTACGTTTGAGGTAATAGAAATATAATTAATGATTCCACAACGATATGTATTGACAATTATGAGGTACGTGATGGGCCACCTGAAATCTTTTGGGGTTCCACCCAATGTCCAATTGTAGAAAATAATATTTTTATTGACTTATCCAGCCCTAATTATACTCATTTAAATGATAGTATTTCCATGATCACATAATTTAGAATGTATTTATTATTTTCTTAATCATTGGGTTATATGTAAATGTAATTTCAAATTTAATCCATCTCATTGTCTCTAGCTTCCTATTATAATTTTACTCTATAATCAAATTTTAATTTTTATCCATCAAGGGTTGTTTTTTAATTATGTGAACAGTCATTTCCCTATAATTTAGTAAGAATTAATTAATATTTGTCTACTATTTTATTCTAAAAATATTATATTCTTCTAGTCCGATGGATTATTGAATTTCGTTGGATTTTAGAGGAATAATTTTTAAATATTAATGGATTTTATTTTATTACAAAAATGTTGGTAGTGTATCTCATTTTCCCCAAATTTAATTATTTCTTTTTATATATAATTGGAATACATATTATATGTTATTTATGTGTGTGATTTATAGAATAACATAATTTAATTCAATTAAATGACTATAATAGTAGATGATTTTTTATCTTTTAGGAATTTTTCTATAATTAATTAATAAAATTAGTAATAGTAAAAATAAAAATATTTTGTGATTTTGTAATTATACGAACATATATAAATTATTTAGCTTCATATAATTAATATATTATTTAAGATATATTAATGGTATAAAATTACCACTGTTATATTACATGTTATTGTGAGGTGTAGATTGATTTTATTTTATTTCTAATTATTATTCTAAGAATTCGGTAGAAATATTAAGAATGAAAAAAGTAGATATTTCATGTTTTAGTTTTTTAATTAGTATTGGAATGTTTATATAAAATTGTCAAAGAAATTTATTTTTGGATAAAACTCATAATAAATAATAATATTAAATCCTTTCCTCTATTATGTTCAAATTGAATGTATTTTTTAGTATGGAGTTCATTTTAAATTAGTTTTTAAATTTTTATTACATATTTAAAAATTAATTAAATGAATCAAATTTTATATTAAAAAATATATTTAAACATGTCTTTAAATTAAGAACATTTTCTATAAAAAATATAAATATTTTCAAAAATGGTTGTTAATGAAAATTGAATAGTTGGTATTTTATATTTCTAAATGATTCATGTGAATTAGAATTATATATTGGATTAACATAAAGCAGTAATGAATTCAGTATTGATTAATGGGAGATAATAAATTATGTATTTTAAATGGGGTATTTAATTGATTTTTTAACTGAAACTATTGAATTATATAAAATTATATATTTATGATATGTAACTATTTTCATGATAATTAAAAAATATTAATCGAAATAAAAAATACAAATAGAAATTAGATATCTGTGGGGTTACAATAATTTGAAATTGATATTTGTGATATTGTTACTGAACCATTATTCTTATTTACATTGGATGAGTTTAAAAATCTTTGATGGAGCCTTGGTCCAAAAACATTATGTAATGATGATGTATTCAAGAAATTGGACTCATTATGACTTTAGCATTTTCTTTTATTACTTTATATGTATTTGTTTGGAAAGGTAATATGTTATACCATGTATTTTACATGGATACATAACAATCTATGTTTTTAAAATTTGTTTCACTGGATCCATGGGTTTGTATATTATTTTAATTGATTGATGTTTATGAATTCCAATGAAAATAGGTGAAGTTCAAACATGAATTTCATGGATGTCATGGTCGATAAAATAATAATTTTCAATGAAAAATGTTTAGGATATTTTAAAATAATTTAATTTCTTTACATAAATCATATCATAATTTGTTACACTCTTGAATTTTTTTGGAAATGTAGTGGTATCTACAATGATTATTTCTAAAAAAATTAAGTATAAACCATGGGTGCATAATAAATCCATGTATATAATAGAGGTAAAAGATGGGGATAATTAAAGATGGTAGTTAACATTATGTGAAATAAGGGAGATCATTTCTATATGAATTTACAGTCATTTATATGTGAATTTTTAAAATATACTTTTAGTTATTCGTTTTAATAAATATGTTATTGATACATGGGTTATATTTACCAAATTAGTTTATATATTCTCTCATTTTTTAATAATGGGATACGCATTTATTTATTATAATGGAAATTATATCTTCTATAACAACATATGTTTGATAATATTATTTCGTTTTTTATCTTGATAGATACTTAGAGGATATATCATTATCCACAGAATAATTGTAAACTCTATTCACTAATTTAGATGAGATATATATTTGGTAGTGTGACTTTCCTATGAACATCAATGTAACAGTCATGCCTATACAGAACATTATATATGATATAAAAAATGAAACTAAAGCTATTATTATATTTAAAAGGGAATAATACCCATAGAATTGATAGTTAATATTTATAAAATAAAAATGGGAAGAATGAGAAATCCTTTTACATGATTAATCCATATCAAAAATAGTAATTAATGATTTCATAGAGAGTACATTTTTATACAAAATGAATTATGTTTCCCCCTAATATTAATGGAATTATTTCAATCTTCACCTTCAATCATTATCTATTATTAAATACATCATCATGTTTGTTATGATGATTTTGATTAAGTATTAGATATTGTTCCTATGATAGATAGATGTCTTCAATTAAATTTTTATTCATCATGGATTAATATATATATTTAAATATCCTTGATGGTATGATCTATAATCATATGACAAATGATATGTTATTTATTATGACTAAACATGTTAATGAAATGATTGAATGGAAAATAATTATAATGGGTCCATAGAAAATTAATATAATTTTTTGTTTTGTGAGATCCACGATGAAAAATATTTATATTGTGTAATTTACGAACAATTACCTATAATTATTTATGAATGATAATGTCATATAGAAATAGTAATACAACTTCTATTTAAAAGACGGTTAATTGGCTATGAAAAGTCCATGACAATGGAATAATTTTATTCGATTATTTATGATAGTATATCATTGAAATATGAAATATGATTTTGATATTTAAATAGGAATATCATAATTATGATTTAAATGTGGCTTAAATAGTTCAAAGTAAATTAGTATACATCAACCATCCAGTCATTATGTTTCCAATTCTGATATGATAATTTATTTCATACCTAAAAACAAATAAATATAATTATGAGGTATTAATAAAATACTAATTTACATTATAATTTTAGGAACCCATAACACTATATGTTTTACATGAATGCATCAAAATAGTAACAAATCATCACTAAATAATATATTTCTGAAAAATAATTATAAAAATTTAAAAGGGAATTTATCAATAGTACAATATCTTATAATTCTGATCAGATTTATATGTTTTTAGTACCATTGTGTTAAAAGTCATAGGTAAATATTTAGAGGTCAATATAAAATTTCATGAATGTTATGATTAACTTGAAACCGATTTTGAGTAGTGGATTTACAGAAATCCAAAATATACCATAAATATTTATATAATATCGAGTACAAATAAAAGAGTGTGTTTATACATTTTGTTTAATTTTTAAAATTTTAGACATTGTTTGTGGTTTGAAAAGAGTTATATGAAGAATAGAAAATCCATTTTAATTTAAATACATGATTCTTATTGTCGATTACAGGTTTGAATTTTTTCAGAGATTAAAATTTTAAATAATAAATGTTTAGTTTTGTTACATTATTATTCAATAAGATATGTTTTCAATAAATATTTATAATTTCATTTTTGTTCTATAATAAATTCAAATACATTGGGATTTAATAATTATTGAGGGTTGTTTTTCAAAAACAACATCCATTGAATAATATCTAGGATTTTAATTTTCTAGTATTCTTTTAGTAGATAGTTAATATGAGGTAATTAATTTTTATTGATTTATTTCTTTAGTATGTTTTGATCATCAAATTAATATTATAACTTTGTAACATCATAGAATATTCTAGGAGGTTAGTATCCTACAAACCATGTCTGTGAAAATACATCGTTAGTTATTGTGTTATTCTATATATATTTCTAAAATTGATAAAAAAATTGAAATTATTGAATATATAAAATATTTTATAATTTAACATGATAAATAATCAATAATTAATTATTTCATCGTCAATAAATATAAATTATTTATATAATATTATTTTTAGTTCATACTTTATTTTAAATTATTTATAATTATTATATATATAATTTTTTATGAATATTTTTCATACTATATATATCTGTATAATTTTAAAAAAATATTGAAACATTTAATATATATAAAATTCTCTCAATATAATTATATGGTATCAATTATTTTATATTTCAAGGGAATAATATAGTTTTATAGACATTATATAAAGTCTTTGTCCTCAAAATGGCCCTATACATAAGATTTCTTCTATTGTAAAGACTGAATTGTGGGATCTACATTGGTGTCCCATAGTGAAAATGAACCTATGAAATAATTATCACTTATAGAATACGTAGGTAGGATAAAAAAATGTTGACATCCTAAATATGAAAAATATCCTACTTACAAGGGACATGTATGATTTTCCACTCAAATACACATGTTCTAAAGTTGAACCACACCATCATGGGAATGATTTTTCTGTAAATATCATATAGTCTTGAAATATTTACGTTTTATGAATCAAAGAATATTATTTATTGAAATTAATATGACTTGTGTGGCCATAAAATTTAATTTCATTCTATAATTCACTTAATGAATAAATTACAAAAAGTCACTTTTTAACAATTTTAATGTTTCAGCTGATCTTGGTGTGGTCTCCTTATCCAGATGATGAGACATGAATGAAATACATTTTATGTGTCCATTCTTAATCAAAATATTAGTAATATTTTGAAAAAAACATTTACATATTATGTGTTAACCATAATTTATATATAATCCCTTTTTTATAAAATTAAAATTAAATAAATAATTATTAAACAATCACGAAATAACACATATACCACAAAACAGATTGAAAAATATGAAATTCTACAGACATGTGATCCCAAGGTACTTCCATACAAAGGAAAATTTTAAATTTTAAATACATAAAAATTTTTGGATGGGTTACATGTTGTGTTAGGCTAACAATAGAGACATTTAACTATACATTTTATTCATATACCATGGTGACATTAACAACAACAAAATGGGAGAAAATATATTCAGATCAGTCGAGACAAATCATGACCAAATTATCCTTACTGGAATATCCTATCAATTTTCCCTCATTATCCCATATAAATCAACATCCTGAGAACATAACATTATAATAAAACCACTTACCCCAAACATTTTTCACTATTAGAGGACAATTCCAATCACAATAAGGTGAAAAAACATCACTTACCCAAATTCACCAGAAATGAAACTAAACAACCCCCACCACCATGGAGAAATTATCTAAAACAAAATATCCCACTAATATTTTTTTTAAATATGAACATGAACAATAACATGAAAAATTGATCAAAAAACTCGAGTTGAGCAAGAAAAATCTTTCTAATGTAAGAACCCCTCTTATCCCCTTCCTAAATTAAAACAATTTTTTTACTCTGTTGCAGTGTTACAAAACCCATCATTACACTCTATCACAAAAATAATGTAGATGAAAACATAAATTGTTACTCTTAATATTTATAGAGTGACGAGAAATGAGGGTAATATCTATTTCTATAAAAAATAAATATGATCACCACTGAGGCACCTCATACCATCAATATCATATATAGTATTAAAAATATTCATTAAAAAATAATTTAAACATAGTGAAATGAATTTTTAATTACTCATGATATTTCCTTTAGAAATATTGTACATCTAAAAAAATATTTTTAAAAATACCAAATATATATGTTCAAGTGTCTTTTAGGATATCATACCTAAGAAACATATATTATCATTATTGATAATACTTATCCATAATCAAGCCACATGTTACACCCTATAAATATGTCATATGATATACTAAAAATGATAACTTTAGGACTGGAATAAAAATAAATTTTTGATAAAAAAATTCATACTAAATGTAATATTATAAAGGTGACATAATTAGATAGATCATAATAACATGATAAAAATTAGTAGTGGAGAAATAATATATTAAAAATAACATGGTATAGTAAGAGTTTTTCATATATCATGCTACAATGATGTGATATCTAAAATGAAGAAAATGGTACAATTGTAAAAATATATAAAAAATATATATTGTTTAGGGACTATAATAATATGCATCTGACATATAACCCAAAAATTACCATGAACAATGTAATGTTTAGAATTTATAGAAGAAACCATAATAACATGAAATTGTCTTATCAAATAGAATAATTTTTTGTCATAGTTAAAAAGACTGAGGTGAGATGTAAACATTTTACAGGATGGAGATGTTCCAGAAAGACATATCCCAGTGAAAGGGAGATCTAGAAGGGAATTCTACTTCGAGGTGGATAACACAGAATATAAGTGCAGTATAAATAGATATCATTAGGGGGGAAATATCCAGACATTGATAGTATTTTAATTATTTCATAAATAAATATTTTTCTAGTATTAACAATTCAACCATTCAACATAACTGATAGGGGGATCATTTCAGAGATATCTTAAATATGAAAATTAATATAAATATTGTCATATTTTTCAATATAGTTTAATAATTTTTATGGTTTATTACATCATTTGACACTTTTAATATAACTTTGATATATAATAAGTTGAATATATAAATCAATATGATCTTTTACATAAATGTGTATGTTCTTACACTATAGCTATACCTAAAAAATCCATGTGGGTTGCTTAAATTTTATTATCTGTATATATTAATGGGAATATATAGAGTATGATTTTTTAATGATTCATACATGTTAAATAGAAGTTGACATTAAATTAGGTTAAATGAAGTATGATTTTATGTTTTATTTATTAGGTAATATTTGGTCTCCCTTGATTCACCACACTGTCAAGGTGACTGCAAGATCCACCATGTATAGCCATACTATTTTCATTTTACTTTTTATGATTCTCTAATAGATATAAATTTTTTATCAAATAACATCCCTCTTATTTATTTTAGTTAATGCACCAAACCATATAATATTATATCCCATTTTTAATACAAATTATTTTTTGTGGAAAGATCATATTTTACTTTTGGATTAATGATAAATAATAATCTATTTTGATTAAAATATATTATACTCATTTTAGAAAGGATCACCTAAGTGGATAACTATTTTTATATTTTTAACTCTTCAAAACAAATTGTGAGTTTTTCTATATTGGAACTAAATTATCTTGACAAATTATTATGTTATCATTAAAATGCTATCATTATATGGTAATTTTCCTCCCTAAAGATACCTATTTATAGTGTACATGTAATTCTTATTATCCACCTTGAAGTAGAATTCTATTCCGGATATCCCTATCACTGGGATATGTTATTCTATAATATCTCCATCCAGTTAGATATGGATATCTCCGCTTATTCTATTTAAGTATGACCCGAAATAATTCAATTTGATAATGATTTCTCTCGAATGTTGGGTATTGTATGTTTCTATTCACTTTACATCTATCTAATTCCTCATATTTTAAATCGTATTCGCCTTCAATTTATCCATATTGTTCTACTTCATTAACCAAGTATTTTCTTATTTTTTTGTACATGTCAAACATATAAAAATAATACACACATATAGAATTTATCTACCCCTCAACTGAAGTAATATTAACTCATTAATATTGGAAATAAACCTATGACAAATGTGGGGAGAACACAAGATATAATTTTAACATACCAATAACTCAACTCTATAATTGAACACATTTAATATCTTTATGAATATATTGTGATTTGATTTCCTCTGTGTATCCAAAAAACATTGAATCAGCAATTTAAATTTAATATATAATCTCATATATATTATAAATAATTGAAATAATATCTATGAATTTTCACAATTATTACATTAATAGCCTTATGTGATGTTCCTTAACCCTTTGTATGGTATACAAACTCTTAATTTCCTATGAATAGTAATGTTGAAAATATTTTCTCTATTTTATATTCTTTCAAGAGACTATCTAATTAACATTTTTTATATTAGCATATCTATTTATTATTCTTCTCTGTCAAATTTTTCATCTCAAATAATCTTCTATATAAGGATTTCATGAAATATTTTTCTATTTGATTTGATAATAATCATCTAACAAGACAATAAAGATAATCTCAATTTGGTAGAAATGTTATTTCTTCATCAAAATACATCACATAACTCAATCCAAAAAATTCAAAATTATCTATCTCGTGACAATAAATTTCCTCATATAATATTTATAAATTTTATTTTTATTTTATTTTTTTCATTAGATCATATATAATAGTTAGTCCAGTAGTAATGGATTTTTCCGTCTAATAGATATTTATAGTTTCATTCTAATATGTTCTCTATATCTTGTCATCATTATCAATTTATATCTTTAGGATATTTCTAAATTATATCAGATCATTTTGACAAGGAAAACTCAACCTGGTGAATTCCTTTAAAAATTGATGTTTTATGAAAACAATTTAATGATTTTCAGATAGTACCATCGGATATTTCTTATTATGTAGGAGTTACAATGTATGTTTGTTATCAACTTATTTTTTATTTACCCATTCCAAAAATCATTATAAATATCTTTCATATTAGTATGTATAAAATAATTGTATTGTTTTGTGATATTTTTATAGCTACAATGGTCAATACTATAACTTCAAAATTTGTTTAGTTTCTAACTTCATCAAATTATAACATGATGATACTAAGATATTCAATATCTAGAATCCTCTATAAAAAATTAGGACTATTTTGTAATCATGTTTTTGGAAACATTTTTGATCAACATTTTTTAATCAAACATAATATTTAGATAAACAAAAAATGTTCTGAAGGAAATTTTCTTCCCAAAAATTAAATCACTTAGCTTTTTTCCGGAATGATTAACCTTGTAGTAGTTTAGCATTCTAAATATTCCTTATTATATAATCATTGAAATATAATTTAGTTTATCTTTTCGGTATGCACTATAGATATGAAACATTGAGAAAAAACATATTGTATTGTAGTTCATCCTTATGTTTATCCTAGTTTTATCACTTATTTTCTAGATGGTTTTACCATTAGGCTATGTACATTTAGTAGCTATTTTGAATCTTTTTGTGAAACTACATTACACTAAATCATATTTATGATATTCAATCATTAAATTAGTTTATAGTTACTTCTTTACCTCCAAATTTCATAAGAAGTTTTTCATTATATGTTAAAATTCCCATTTATTTGTTAGCCTTACTATCCTCATTATATATTTATAACATCTTAACATCATTTTGACGTTTTATTTCATGCATCTATAGATAACTTTCTTCTATTGGGTATTTCTCTAAGTTGAGTTATTTTGGAAAATCCATATAAAACATTTTATCATTAAATTTAGATATTATATTTGAAAAAAACTACTAAAAACATAAAGAATATACTATCTTCATTAATAAATGAATTCTATATTATATACCTAATGAATTATTATTTTGGAAAATAACTTTAATGATAATATAATTTTTTAATCCCAGTACTGATAAAATATTTATAGTTTATTTTGTCTTATTATTTCAAGAAACATATGTGAAGGATTTATTTTATCTCCCCCCTTTTATATGAATTTCAAATCCCCCTTATTGATATATTTGTTGAAGGAAGAAAATTTTTACTACCTTTTCTTTTTCATATTCATTTTCCAATAAACATATTAATACTAAATTTCTTAATAAAAGTATATAATTATGTTATTTAGTAAAATAATCCTTGTATCAATCATCTATAAGTATATATGACTGATTTTCTCTTTATTAGAAAATATTTATTCACTCAGTCATTAATACCGTAATAAAAACCTACATGATGAAGATAATATAAAAGTGTCACCTATGTTTTAGTTCAATGAAGTTTTATTTCTCATAAATTCCTTAGAAATGACATAATCAAAAATTCTATTAATCATTATTAAAAATATATGCTTATTTACCATATTAATCTTATTATACCAGGTTCTTTTCATTAACACATATTATTTTGTTTCATGTAAATTTTTAACAACTTTATTCAACATAATGGATTTCTACTTTAACTAATAGAGAATCTAGAAAACCCATCTTATTCATTTATTTACGTAGAAAACTAAATATAATCATCCTTAATTCCCTTTTAAGTAAAATATTTTTGGAACACATGATAGAATAATGAATATCTTTGGTTTTCTTTCATTATAGAAATATTGATGAAATTGTTTTCCCATCTTAGATATACTCTTCTATTTTAGATAATCTTTTTTCATTATTTCACTGAAAGATAAATATTCATTACCAAATTAATCTATACTAGTAAGATTTTTATTTATCATTATGTATTTGTTCAATATTGCTTATTACTTCCACAAAACATCTATAATTTCATAATGTTACTAATTCTATGTAATATAAAATGTTCATAAAAAATGTCACATGATATTTCCTTCAGCATTTCATTCCACATATTAATTAGTTATATTTATTTTTTATATGAGATTTATTTTGATAAAAAGATAATTCATATAATTTTTACAAGTCCATATAGTGGAATTTCCTTCTATTAATTTATTATGTATTTAATGGCATAAAATCAACGAAAACATAATTCATGGATATTACAGTAAATATATATTATGATTATTTGTACATAATCAATAACATATAATATATTTTATATACAATTTCCTTAATTTTATTTCATAACTAAGTGATATTTTATGAAATATATTTTTTTCAAATAAATAAAATTTCCTCAACATCATGTATTGAACGCAAAAACGTGTTATATCATACGACGATAAACTATTAAAATTAAGATATAAACATAGACATTATAACATGAAAACAAAATTGGTTAGTAAAAATATTTATATATAAATTATGAAATGTAAACAGTTTATATATTTATAAAATAAGTTCATATAATATTTATTTATTAGAAATGAAAAAAATCAATTCAAAGAAAAATAATTTTTTCTAAAAAAGATTTTTTATGCGAACACAATTCTTCTTTCTAAATAATTGGACTTAGTACTAATTTTGGAATTATTTTAATGATTATTATAATTTTTTACTTCAGAATTTTTTTTATCATTAATATAATATTTTTTCAATGAATGGGGTAATAATAAATCCAGTTTTTTGCGTAAATTTGTTTTTATAAAAAAATATTCAATCCATTTTTAAAATAAATTTTAAAACTAATTTTTTCTAGTATAATAAAAATTATTTAAAACATGAAGTTTCTTTTTAAAATAATATTTCCAATTTTATCTTATTGTAAAAACAATTCTACCCTTTGAATAGTATGTTTTGTCGATGGATATTGAAATTTAGGTTTTTTATTAAAAAATACCTATTAATTTTATATATTAACAAATATTAGTAATATTTTAAAAAGTTTTTAAAAGAATAAATTTTCTGATTATATTATTAAAAATAAAATTTTCGTAATTATAATCTCTATTAATATGATTTTTATATAAAATAATTTATATATAATGATACATTTCATGGAAACCATTTTTTTTATCACATCAATAAGGGTAATTTTAAACTAACATTTTCCTATTATAAAATTTTATTTTTAAAAAAATATAATTCATTTTTCTACTTATAATAACTAATATTATCTATGAATGTTAACATCCTTATTTTCAAAACTAAATAGTGAAAATAGTAAATTTTAATTACCATAGTGGAGGTTTAAATAATAATATTAGGTGATAAACCAAAATAAAGGGTATGTTTTCCAATAAAACATGTATAAATCCTTTTTTATATAAATATTACCTCCATATCCCATCCTAAATTTCAATTTATAAGAACTATGAAAAAAAACTTCTTGGGAATTTCTCTATATTTTTGGATTAATTTTGGAGATCTCCAAGTATATTACATGTGGGTTCCTTTCCACACATATGAAGGGTTATCTAATAACTTCTGAAAGTGTTGAATATCGACATGTCTCTTAAATAAAGAAGAGTATCTAAAAATACATATCATAATGCATCGATATTAAATGTACATATTCAGAACTAACTTTTAAAAAATACTAGGTTATTATAAATTTATCATAAAACCAAGTGATATATATGAAAAAATATATGATTTACTTATGAACATTTTTACTCCTTAATTAATAATCTCCTTTTAAAAATCACATCTCGGGTAATATCTACTTTTTTTATGTTTGTTTTTTAAAACATTTATGTCATTTTACATTGATCATGGTTCCAATATCTCTATAACTCTTACAATGATTTAAATTACATATATATTCATTATATATGTATTTAAATAAATCCATAAAATTTAATTATATAAAAATAATTACATTGTTCATGGGGAAAATAGGTTATTCAAACACATTAACACTATTCCATTTTCATGAATGTTGAGAGAAAACATAGATATTAATTCACCATTCCAAAATAATATTTATATCATAAAAATATATATTTTAATTTTAACTATACTTATTAGCATCTATGTAAAATTAAAATTGAAATGTATCATAACACTTTAGAGAGGCATTCCACCACTTGTGCATACAAGCGATGTTTTCATTTTCCAAATTATTTTATTGTAAGATGTTACCTATTATATAATTATTATAGGAAATTATATATTTCATTAATATCATATAAAAACATTTAATCAATAATTATCTCCATCTACTAGGGGTAGTGATAGAAAAAAATTGTGTTGATTCGAAAGGCAGTGGTTTACCCAACACATGATCGACTATTTCAACTCCCATTAGATAGTGGAGGATATGGATAAATGATATTCCATTAACATAATAGAATATAATTATATTTTATATACATCATTTTTATAACATTAAAAATTATTTATATTTTATGAAGGTTGATGATGTAATAAAAAAATGCTCGGGTTGAAATGATAACTATTCTTCAGACAACCTCTTTAGATTAACAAAAAAATAATTCATTATAGTATTTTATAATAAAACTAATGAGATTATAATATGGATATATAATTGATGAATGTATTAATTTCATGTATTATCCAAACCAAAAATATTTGGTAGTTTGAAGTAGAAAGGATAGTTGTTTCTTATTTATGTGATATGAGAGGACACACATTTAAATATTTAAATGAAAAATGTACATACATGAAATAAAAAATGAACATAAATAGATCATTATAAAACCATATATTAGATAAGATCTAAATATTTCCATCAAATAAGAATTTCAAATGATTTTAGGTCATTATTACCATTAGTTATGATCAACCTTGGTATTATCATTCTAAACTTAATCGTGGAAATAAATTTTTAATGTTTTTAAAATTTATGTTGACCAAAAATTACGATATCAATTTAAATAATAATAATTTTAAAATTATAGATATAGATTTAATTTTTATAATAATAAAATATTAAATTGATCCCAATAACCTTAATTTAATGAAAAATGGTATTTTTTTAAAAAAATGTTACTTTTAAAACATTGTAAAAATTGATTTATTTTTTGCAACTATTAATATAAAATGATGTGTTTAATATAAATAAGTATAATTAACTAATCATCAAAAAAATTATATTTTTATATTTTTATCCAATATTACCGCTAATATAATTTGTATATACTTATTTAAAAAAATTATTTTTGTGAATAATTTTTTTAAATAGAGGACAAAATAAATTTCTTTTTTTCATAAGAAAAAATGAAAACAAATATTTGTGAAAAATTTAATTTTTATTAATATCAAGAAATTACCAAAAAAATATGTACATATATATTAATTTGTACTCATACTATGAATATGTACTACTGAATAATATAAATTTATATATTGTATATTCCCACCAGAAAATTTAATGGCTATGTTGTAGTGATCTTGATTAAATTAAAATATTTTTAATATTATAACATTTTTCATTAACACATGACTTTATTTATAATGTGGGTTGTCAAATAAAAAAATTTCACATGAAAAAAATAATTCATAAAATATAGAAGTGTTGCATTATAAACCTTTAAATTGAACACATGAAATAAATTCACTATAATTTAATCAACCGAGTATAGTTATACCTCATCATATCTAATGGTTTTAATTAAACTTCCTCAAGATTCTAGTTTCTCCGTAAAACATTGAACATGTGAGTGGTCTTGTTTCCCTGAACATTATCTATTGATTGATATTATCAATAGGATTATACTCATATGATGTATCATTATCTAATGGTATGACATATAGATTTTGTTCATGTGAAGTATAAGATATGGTCATCTTCTATAGATATATGTTGAAAATGTCGTGCACCTGGGAGAGGATTGGTGGAACGACCATGTGATTAGAATCCATCCGCACTAGATTAATATTACCAAAATCGATGACAAAATTAAGTATAAAAATTCATTTTAGCCTAATTCTCACAATATTATTCTGTGGATATGCTCAAAAAAATATCCTTCCATTAAATTAAAACTCTATATATTGTCAATTATTTTTAGAATAAATATTCTATTGACACTGAACTTCCATTATGTGACGTTGACTGAGTACCACCTTCTATGAAATTTAAATTTCTATATCAGGTCCTGAAATCTTTATTTATCTAACATAATACCATTATATTATAGTTGAAGATGTCTTTCCATAAATATAATTATATTAATCCATTATAAATTCTTGAATGAAATAAATTTGTATATGCAAACTCGATTTAGGGAAAGTGTTGACCCAAGGAACCCTTAAAATCAATAAATCATGACCATAACATATCCTCAAGGGGTTTAATTGTTATCTGATACTAACCATTTATATATTGATGATGATTTCTTCTAAAACCTAACTCCCTTTCCAATGGGTGTTGAAGACATCACCAGACCATTGATGTGAAACATATATTATGATCAAATATTATAGATTATGGTGCTTTCTGAAGCCTTTTGACCTTTATAATGTCTATCCTATCAAAATTAAGTAATGATAAATCATATCTAATAGTGGTGATGTGTTATAAATTCATTAACTGTCTAACTATAACCCATATAACAATGTAAACATTAGATCTTGTATAGAGTCAAACAATAGAATCCATAGAGATGTTTTCCAATTTTCATTGTGGTATAAGAAATGGTTGTAACATCCATATAGATTATTTCTCTAAACCCTACTTTCTATCACACCATGAATTGAGATAAAAAAATCAATATATCTCTTTATTCCATACCTAAAAAAATACTCCTTGAAAAAAATATACATCATTAAATTTCAGAAATGATGATAGAATGAATAACTATACGAATTATTTAATAGTTCTTTCTTATAATTTGGTATTCATTGTTGAAGAAACATATTAATCTATAATAATCAAGGATATACATAGAAAAATTCTAAACATCATTTTACAGCTCTACATAAACCTTTAGTGTCTATTTAATAATAACATTGACAAATGGTTTAACACTTATTTGAAAATAATTAGATTTATCTCGTTCCATTAAAATTTCCATATCCATCATTATCAAATGTATAAATACTGGATATTTTTATCCCTTTTATGGATAGCTTGTCATGATACTTTCAGATCAATTCGTTATCCACCTTGTTTTATTTCACTAGGTTGTAATGTATTAATAATTTATAATTATTAATCATATCCGACCACATTGTTTGGAAAATATTAAACACCGTATTTGTGTGTATATATATTTATCTATTATTATCAATATATATATCACACCTTTTTAATAGTAAAAATTCCTCTAGAAATATTAATTAACATTTCTTATCACTAAATAAAAGTCATGAGTTGGTTATTTTTACTCATGATACTTCAATTGGTGTGAGGCAATAATTGTCAATATTTAATTATGCATGAAAATGCATCTATGTGTTCTCATCGTTAGATTATTAAAGATAAAAAATGTTTTTCCAGTATAGGGTAATGTAAGGAAATGTTGGATGACTAATACTCTATTCATTTCCATGAAATTTAACTCATGTTAACCTATCTAGATTATATATTCTCCATTTAGAATTAAAATGTTCATTTTTTATATAGTTACGATAAATTTTAAAAAACCTACAAATAATATCATTCTAGAAATCTAAAGCATTAATCTTCAGTTATTCTGGTTGATCTAGGACATAATTTCATAAACTATCTCTTTGATGGACCCACTGATATACCCTTACATGATATTATTTCACCAAAATGTTGCCTTTTTAGTCAAAATTTACACTATGTAAATTTTTCATATAGTTTATCCACTTTATGGTCTCTAATATAATATTAAATTCATCAGTATACAATTCATTTCTCTTTTAAAAATTTGACTATAATTTATAAATACCACCACAAACTAGTCAAGTTAATCTATTATGCCTAAATTCATTGAATACATTGAGATAGTAGAGTAATGACTATAATAAAACATATTCACTATACATATAGTGTTCATACCAAGTGTAAAATTATATATGGGGTATATTGTCATCTTTATCCATCAATTAATGCCATCAATAATGAAGTTAATCCTTTTAAAATAATAATTATTAATAAAGTTGATCATATAAGTCCCTAATATGGGTTAGGAGACAATATTTCTTCATTGTGAATGAATTTTTCAACTAATAATCATTTTAGATTCACATAGTTACATATTTATTCTTAGAATAAATAAAATTTTCACCCATGGTGACACACATGTGCGAATAAATACCTTTTCAAGATTATCCTAGAGTTTATTCATTAATTATCTCAACTAAATCGGGTCCATTATATAAAAAATCACTATAATAATTATGGTGGAGTATATTATTTCTATTGAGAACAAAAATACATGATTAAGGGGATGAATAGGAATCTAAATTTTAAGGAAATAAAAAAACTAGAACAATATATTCATGATCAATGTTGAGATTCTCTATAACTATCAAGGATGAAAATAACTTTTTATTAGTAATAATGACCCATAAATGGATAACATTTCCATTGAAAGTGCATATATTTCATCACACTGAAAGATGATCATAGGTTGGTCTGGAATTTAAAACATAATTTCCCTTCCTCATAATTTTTTATGGGATTTTTTTGGATAAATTCAATTAAATTTTTATATAATATTTAACTATATTTTATGATGAATAAATATATTTCTAGGAATATAAACACCAACAAAAATATACTAGATAATAATCCTAGAATGTTGATGTGATCATCATTCATGATGGTTTTTCATGGATAATCAAACATCTAATAATTTTTGTTGCATTATGATACTCACCGAATTGTGAGAAGTTCATAAGAGTTCGTGGATCCAAAGTATAGTAATATATTAAAATTTATATATTGGATGGTACGTGTACCACTCCCCATGTCATCATCATACCCCACATCAATTAGAGTAAATGTTTGATATTTACCTTTTTCTATTGGATTAAGAGGCTACTGGCATTGATCATCACCAGTAACCATTGAATTTGGCCCCTAGTAAGACATTTCCCATAATCATTGAATTTGAAACAGTTGAGTGTATGTGTTGTATACTGTATATAATTGTCTTCACAGAAATCCTTTGGTTTAATATTCCCATCACAACAATAATTGATTTCCCATTGACCGTCCATTTGAAACAAGAAAAATTTACCAATTCCCATAAGATAATTTTCACTTTGTTCCCTTAAAAACATTGATCATGAAGGAAATATTATCTTCACCTCATCATAGTGTTTATGGTTTCCTTAGAATTAAAATTTTCTTCTCTTATCAGAACCATGAGATTTTTAGATACATACATTTTTATTTCCACTATGATATCACAAAAATAAATGTATAATAGCTACTACAATCAAAAATTAAAACCCCCATTATGTTAATTAGGTTTACTGCAATGAATATTTGATCAGAGTTAAAATTAAGATGGTTGATAATACCAGAATCATACCCTTAAATGATTCCAAATTTCACCCAATTGTTGAAAAATTATTCATCATCCATCTTTTTCATATCAAGTAATTACTTATATATTTTCATGTGTATAATATAAAGGATGTAATTTTTTATTGATGCGTTCTTAGATTTATCACATTCTATGCATCTATTTTCATATTGTTGAATAGTATTTTGGATAAGATTCCACTATAGACCCCCATGACATTCTAAATGATAGATAACCAAAATGAACATTTCACACTCCTCACACTAATGAATATATTATATTTTTTTATAAGAAAAAATTCAGTTTTATGAATCTAATGGATCAATGAAACCACTAAAATATGGTGGATAATGCCTCATGAAGGACTCAACTAATCATTTTTTTCCTACATTTTGCATTTGGATATCTGTTATGATCCATATCATGAAGTTATTTTTTGATTATAGTAATTATTTATTACATTCTATTTGCGATATCATTTTTTTATTAAGAGGAAAAAAGTTTAATTTTTTATACATTTAACATTAACATTATTCAATTAGGTTCAATCCATCAACTAAATATAAAAGTAAGTGTGGAAAATAGTAATCATCCTGGGAAAACATGTAATCATTAAAAATCATTTAAAATATTTCTAAATCAAGAAAAAATATTTTCAGTATATGAAATATTTTTTTGAACATAATAATTCATGGTCACAATCTCTTCAAAACCATCATAATATTTCAAGAATAATTTATGTGTTTCACAAATATATCCCCTACCTGTTTCAAATTAGGTGCGAAAAAGGCCCATTGTTTTGCACCATGTGATGATTGTGTTAAATGATAATGGAACTTTTTAATGTTATTACCAATAAGTAAAGATATTCCTATGAGAAATCCACATGTAGTATCATTACATATCTTTATTTTTAGGGAAACCACTCACTCTTTCTTTCACCAAACATCTAGAATATTTTACTATACATTGATTTATCTGTGTTGTTCTAAAAAAGAACATATCATCTTAGTTTAAAAATATTAACTAATACTCTCTATGATACATAGAATAATCACCCAAAAATTATATATATAGATATTACATATTGATATATTTATATTCATTAGATAACAGACTCATTCATACCATATTATTTTATGTCAATAGAATTTAGAAAAATAAATATTTAAACAAATGCTTCCAGAGTGAACTATATAGTATCCCTTTAAGTTCATAACAAAAAACCACTAATAGAACTGTTATACATAACAACATTAATTGAAACAGGGTAAAGGTGAACATACTACATGGTGAGAAAATATTATCAGTATGGTTAAATAAAGAAGATAACAATGATAACAAAATTATTACATTGGAATAAGTGTATAAGAACTTGATAATAATATTTTAAAACCACAACACACATATCATATATCAAAAAATTTATTCATGACATAAACTATGGAATTTAATAAGTAATTATTCATAGTGGAATAAATGAACTTTATCCATGGGAGCATAACATTAGTATAAGATATATTGATTTTTAGTATACACATTTGTATAAAAAATTATTTCCTTATCATTAGAGGAAATGTTAAAAGGATACCACAATGGAAAGGGTATAATCCCCATAATTTCTTTCTAATCAGGATTATCTTCCATGAATTTCATATTCCAAAAACATAGATACTAAACAGGGTCTACTCCACATTGTTGTCCTAATAATCTTATAATAACTCAATATTTAAAAATTGCATTACAGGGATATATTAGACCAAAATATTACTAAATATACAAATTTTTATCATTAAAATCAAAAAATATTCATTATATCATGACCTAAAAAATTAAATGTTCTACATAAATAATTCATCAATACATATCATTTTGAAAATAAATAGTTTCTATAAACATTTATTTAATTCATCATTGAATAATATACAAATTAATAATGATATTAATGTAACAGTTTTCCTTATTAGAATTTAGTATTTATAGAAATAATATTATTTTTAACAATGGGTCATATTTTTAGTGTGTATTATGTAGCATTAAAGGTTGTCGTCTTAGTTTGTAATTTTTTTTCAAATATCACAAGGATTATTTCTTGTAAAAATTGTATTTTTACAATGAAATATATTACATATAATATTAAAATATCTATAATATTAATTAAAAAATATTAATTTAATATAACCTTAAAAAAATGTAATATAATATATAAATCTTTCTAATGCAATGTAGAGGGGTAATACTATTCATGTTGTACTTGTGAAAGTAATGAACCCTTTAATGTATTCAATAAAAACTCAAAATCCCACTTTTAAAAAAACAATAGAAACATTCCTTTTAAGAAAAATCAAATATTTTATAATCGAAATATAATTTATCTATAATGTTTTAAATTTTTTAATAAAATTATTTATTTTTTGAGAAAGCATGGATATTCAAAAAACAGTTTCATAAAGAATAGGGAAATAATGTCAGCTTTTGTTATATACATTATTTTAATGTTTTTATTCATATATATTTTAACATTAATGAAAATAATTTAATTTAAATTTATATCTATTGTATAATAAAATTCATGAGTATCTTTGAGGATATATTAGAACATTTCGTCATTAGACAGATATGTATGAAAAATCAAGGCAATCAATGTGATAATAACGTAAACATCAATCAATTTTTGAATCATTATAATCAATAGTAATGGTTAATTAAAAAACGTATATTTATATAGATAAACACTAATATTCATAATACAAATTAAAAATTAATTTAATGGGAAATATATATTAAATAAAAAATAAAAAAATTGTGAATAATCTATGTCTCTCATAGAAATAAAAGTTGGAAAAAATACCTCAACACTTAGAAATGTACTGGATCTAAATATCCACAAAAGAATAACAAAAAATTAAACATTAAAATTTATGAAAATATGTATATTCATTATATTATAAGTGAAATGGGAAGCATATACAATAAAAAAGGAATCAAATGGTGAATGTGTGCTATGTATTCCTGAAATAAATGAGACACTAGAAATAACCTACCGAATGTATTGACTTTCATTATATAATTTTTAAAACCTGCTATAATAAATTTATTATTGTTATAAATAAAGTAAATAACTATAATAATATATATAATATAATTTATGATATAATTATGACCTTTTATATCCTACATATTAAAAATTTCCTTGTTAAAATCATCTATCAGTTAAAAGTTTCTTTATTTCAATATATTTTACAATTTTATTTTTATTAAATATATATATATATATATTTTCAATCATTTCGAGATATTTTCAGATATACTTGATTTCAAATCTTTTAATTAAATATATTTTTATGTGAAATACACAAATGTTATAGTTTTAAAATAAAATATATCATTCAAGGACACGGTATATCATAATTATTCAAAAGGATACATCTATTTTCTCATTGAATGGAATGAATTAGTGGTAAATTTTAATTCACAATTGAATAATAATTATTATAGCATATTTATCATATAATTTCATTAATATATCAATTTTACCATCCATATCAATATAAAATTAAAAATATATCACCACTCTTCATAGTGGAAAAAAATAAACACACATAAATGAGAGAAATTATCGATAATCGAAGGATTAGAATGTAAGAAAGTAGTATTTTTATTATAATATTAAATTTATACTTATAAAAAAAAATTTAATTAAATATTTTAAAATCCATAATTATATCCATCCTTGTATGGAAGTAAAAGAAAATGAATAACATTTGTTCATGAGGTGATAATACATCGTACGCTTAATCCAAATAATTATTTCCCATTTTAGAGAGGAGGAGATGAATATGGATTATTAAATTAAAATATAAATATGTCATTATATGGCATATAATGATTTATTTTGACATTATATAGTTTTAATTATTTTAAGAAGGTGGAAAAAAATTAAAATAGAAACATATTGTTCAGAAAAAATTCTCTTCATCGGACAACCTCCTTAGGTTCACATCAATGTCATTATTAAGAAGATATAACAAATAATAAATGTACACAGTGGGGTTTTGAAGGATTTTAAAAATGTATTTTTATAATTATGGGTTAATGAAAATGGATTAGGTAATGTGAAGATTATTGTAGAGGGTGTTCCCTTAAAATTGGGGAGAGGACATATGATGCATGTTTTAATAGAAAAAGGTATGCCCAAATTTTAAACACCACACATGGATATGAAATGTACAATTATAAAAAATAATAACTTATAATTCAAATATGTTGTCATAAAAAATGGATTGGTATGTTTTTTAGGCCGTTCAATACATTGTAATTTTAGTTTAACCCTCGGTAAAAATATTTTGACCTCAACCAGTATAATTAATTGTTACTATTTATACTATTCATTAGGAACCAAACTTATATCAAAAAAATTATATAATATTAATTATTCTGATTCAACATAACCAATATATTTTAATAATGTACATTAATATATTTATAAGTATTGGTTTCAAATATAAACATGAAGAGGTGATGAAAAAACTATTTTCCAAGGAAAACTATTTCATATGTATAAAAAGTTTAAAAATAAAATTACTATTTCAAATTGAATAAAATGAACTAAATTTATTCTATTAGAATATAACAAAACTAGATTTAATTTTTATCAATAAAAAAGATGTAAATTTCCATATACTTTTATTGATAGTGTATTATTAAAAATTCATCATTCTAACTATTTATTGAAATAAATAATCATCTATGACAATTTTCAAAATTTTACTCTAATAAAAATATTAACATAATTATTTCAATAATGTTGTTTTTTTTATATATATTTTCCAAAGTGAATAAAAATTAAATTTTTTATTTCTTCACAAAAATAATTGCAAATAATTTTTTGAAAAAAATAAAATTTCAAAGAATATAATAATGTTACCTTACACTAATTAAATATCGTTCAATATCTCATATTTGAATAAATATATATTTTTTAAATTTTAAAATGATCTTGTTTGTATTTATATAAATAATTTTAATGGATAGGTTATAGTTGTCTTGTTTGAATAATAATATTTCTAATAGTATATCATTGTTTGTCAAAACTCTTTAATACATGAAATGAATTCTTTTGACAAAAATAAATTTATTTGATAAAGAATATGTTTCATTAAATCTATAGTAGATGTAATTAATGGGAGTGGATGTGATATATCATCACTTATGTATAATGTGTAAAATAGTAAGGAATTGTGAAAAATTGTATATGAATAATTGGAAATCAAAAGATAGAATATAATGAAATTTCATGAATAAGGAGGATGGGGATGAGAACCATTACATTTGGAGGGAAATTATAAAACACTTGGAATAGATAATAAAGATATTTGGGGAATATTTAGAAGTATATGTATGAGGATTTTTATATTCAAATCTTGATCCAATGGTTTTCAGAGAAGAGCAATTAGATGATGAGTCTAGTTTTTTAGTAAAAATAATGGAAGACGTTATTAATTTTGAAACTATGATTTTGGAGAAAATATGATACTTTAATCGAAAACAAAAAATATAAAATGGTAATTTTCCATTGTATTTTATAAAAGAGAAGTTTATTTCCTTGTTTTATAGGCCAATAATCATAACACCTAAGTGTAATATCTTTTGTGATGTGAAAGTGAGTAATGTCTATAAAGAATTGATTTCAAAGACATAAAATATAAAATAATATTTGGAGAATTCAGAAAGGGATTATAAAAATAATAAACGAACTTAAAAATTTGTTATTAATTAAGAATCATAATTTTTCATATGTATACACATTATAGTATTTAATAAATCACATTTAGTCTTTTATTCTATCTTCATACAAAGTGTATAATTATACCATATTTCATTTTTACTGAAATATTTTGCTCACTCAAATTTATATAAAAATTTAACCATTGTAGAATATTGACATGATTATTTCTAAATTAATATTTTCATCAAATTAATCATTACAATATTAATTTTTTTTAAACTAATACTCCAATTTATTAAATAATAATTTTTTATTATAATAATTCATACCATTCCAATGATTAAAATAGAAATTTTAAAATTATATTTCAAATGATATCTAATAATAATAATTTCATTATATTAATTTAGTTATAAACAATTTATTTAATTTTTATTGAATTCATTCAAAATATTTTCTTGACTGAAACAATTTAATTTAAATAAATCCAATGTTTTTTCATGGTATAAAATTATAATGTTTATCAAACCTTGTTTTGAAACAATTAGAAAGTAGTATATTTAATATAATAGTTGTTTTATCAAAATAAATAAATATTTATTGTACCTGGATGTATATAAATAGGTTTTTCTTAAATGTGATAATAACTTATGCGTTAGGTGTGTGATGGTGAGATTTTATTGGGGTTGTTTGATGAAAATGGTTTGGGTTGTGATCTCAAAGAGCATGGACATATCTTGTAAATAAATTCAATCATGATTTAGTTATTGAATCTCAGATTTGTCTTTGTCGATGTATTCTCCTAGAGATTCTATCACAAAAAATATATTTGAAAAAGGGGCTTCATATGGTATAATGCAATTAGTATAGGAAATCGCTTCCATTGTTTTAGTCAATAATAGTTATCATTAACCTTTACACATACCAAATATACAATTAATGAATAAAAATTATACTATAAAAAAGATTTATTCCAAATAATAATTTAAATATTAATTTTTTTAACTAATTAAAGTCCAGAATAAACAATGTAGATTATGTTTTCTTTGTCATTTTTGATCATAATATGGAACATAGTAATTTAAAAATGGTGTTTCATTTATAAGACATTGTGTTATTATACTCTTCCCCCCACCATTCAAAAATATTTCCCAAGAATTTGCATACACATAATTAGATGAAGGTACGTTTTTCAATGACATGTTCTGGTGCCCAAGTTTGATTCTCATACGTGTTCTTCTTTAATAAACAGTTTCCCAATACTGTTGTCTTATTTGTTATAATTTGTCTATATGATCTCTGATACTCCCTGGAGGATTATTATATGAATGGTAATTATCATATAATTCCACCTTTTTTTAGTACATGTGAGAGTTCTGGTATTTACTTCCTCAATAGGGATACATGGAACACATCATATAATTATGATAGATTAGGAGGTAATTTTGTTCAATTAGAAACCAATTTAATGTGATATCATATCTCAAATGTCTTTAAGTATCTTGGACTATTGTGTACCTTTTTTCCAATCCTTATTACATTATTACATAATTATAGAAAAATGAGAACTTATTCATTGACATCTAAATCAATGTCTAGTCATAGATTTTTGCATTGCCTCTTTTGACATCGAAATGATTTATTATGAAATTGAATGGTCTGATCATTATCCATTATATTTTGGGCAAGATAGAGTCCCATAATCTTTTACTCTGCATTATCATCTCAACATATCATATTTATACACATTTCGGATATCGATCATGATATGGAACTATTTTTATTGTGAAGTGGAATATATTTTTACTTTAGAACTCCACTATTTCAAGTGGATGATCCTAAAATAAATGTAAGTGCATTTAATAATATCTCAGCATATCCTATATAATTTTAATTCTTTATTCAAATTAACCACCTACCCTTGTTTAATTTAAAATAATAAATCTTTGTTTTGAATCTAACTTTTATTGAAGAAATCTCCATAACATAGAGGTAAACATTAGATATCAATCAGAGAAAATAGGGTTTGGAACTAAATGAATCATTTCCACTTCACATGTGTATATATTAAATATTTCACTAAAAGAGTTATATTACTTGATAGAAATGAAATGGATTGATATGATAGTTTGATCTATTACAACTCTATTGGTTTATTTTCCTTTAGGTGTCCATGTGACTCCTTTTATGAAATCCATGATTTTATATTCCCAATTAAATCATAATATGGGTAGTGGATGCAATATACTGTTGTAATTTTTTCATGTATATATTAATTTTCGGAATACCCATCACTAAGATATATAATCTATAATCTGATTATGCTTTTTCTTCAAATATGTTTTTCATCATATAGTTATATTTCATTTTGATTCCATGATGAACACTAATTAATGACCTATGAGACTAATCCATAAGTTCCCTCTTTATTTATAGATTCAATGGGATTCATATATATGTACAAAAACTTATAAATCCACCTTTAATAATGTTGAACTCATGAATATTCTATATCTTTATCTACAACACATCACCATCATTTTTAACACATGATCCTCCTAATAAAAGAGGTTTTATAAGTAATTTGAGAAAATTTGGATGAATAATCATTTATTATTTCCATTTTTATCTTTTATATTTCAAATTAGAATGGAACGTCTTTAATTCCTTAAATGTATGGGGCTGAAATATCATATAAGCATTTTAAACTTTCCAACTATATTCTCCTTTCGTTGATGTTAGTAGATTAATCAATAATTATTTTTTGATTAGGTATAACCACCTTAATTACATCTTATTATGTGAATATATACATAAGGATTTTATAATTTATATATATATATATATATCTCACTTCATTCCATAAATATACTATTTAAAAATCTTCTATGTTAAGACTAATATGGGATATTCTAGTAAATTTGATGGGAATTTTTCATGATGATTATTAATTAGGAGGAGTTAGGGGATATCAAATTTTCATATTTCATGAGAACCCAACCAATGATATTTTTGGTAACATAAATATTGATCACAAATCCATCCCAAATATTTTTTAATGAGAGAATAGGTGCACTGATTAGCCTCATAGTCCACTCTTTAATTCTTCCTTCACATTTTCCAGTTTTGATATACATCTCCCCCTTTAATGTTATTATTGTTAGTGTATTGATATTAATGAGTAGTTTCTCCAAAATAAAATATATTACCCAACTAATCGAAACAAAATAATAATTTCCAGCATAGGGGTTGGTCTCGTCTATCCTTAAATTTTATCTTTTTTAGGATCCATATATATCTCTTTTAATATTGATGATGTTCCATATGAAAGTTAATTCCTCTATAAAAAGTGTTATTTACTCTGCATTTTATGAATCTTGTTATTCAAAAATATATTTAGTATATCATTCAAATACTCCATGTGCTATTGATCTCGTTTACAGTAGATTATAATATCATCTATATAGATGTCGAAAAATTAGTCACGTTATTCCCTAAAGACATTATTCATCATGTACATGATGACTATTAGAGAATTAATGAGTCCAAATGCAATCACTATGAACTCAAAATACCATAAACTTTGTGTAAAGATAATATTTTGGATATCCATATTCATAAACATTACTTGATAAAATTTCAATCGAAGGTCCACCATAGAGAAGTACATGCCTCCACACTACTAATAAAATAATTCGTCAATCTATGGATGGGGATAAATTTTATTTATCGTGGTATTGTTTAGATTTCTATAGAAAATATATAGGCACATTGGACCATCCTTACCATTGATGACGAGGACATGTACACCAAAAATGAAGAACATTGTCATATAAATCCTTTTTTTAAATTTTTATATAGTTTCATTTTCATAACTACAAGATCAACATTGTACATTCTCTATGGGTTATTTGTTGTTTTAAATGATCTAGGATGATCTTAAAGTGAGAATTCAACCTCATAGATTGGATTAATACCATGTAACTCATTGGGAACACGTCAAATTATTTCTTTAGAGGGGCCATGTCAACATGGATGGTCTTTTACATATTCTCAAACATTTTATCAAAAGATTCCTACTCATAAAGAAACAAATATGATCATTTATATTATGTTAAAAAATATATTCATCATCATTGTTAAACATAAGTAGAATTAGAGAGTGATTTTCACTACAGTGTGTGATTTCATTCACCCTCCATTTTTTTTTGATCTATATAAGTATAGTCCGTCCATACTCAAAATAGAAAAATATTTAAAAATTGTAGTATCAAATGGATTTATTGAAATATCAATCCATAAATCAAGACATGCAATGAGTTATATATTTGGGATGCATAATATCTCATTTTTCTATGTTAAATGATTTCTTTATTTCCATGTATTGTTGTTGTGATTAACTAGTTATAGTGATCTAGTGTGATATGATGGAATGTGTAGAACCATGGTTGATAAGAATTCCATTATATATTTTATTTTGGTTATAGTTATTTATTTCAATTAAAATAGGATTATATATTAGATTTATAAATAAAAAATTGAAAATATAAAACTGGAACTGTGACCATTTAAGGGTTAACCCAATAATGGAAAAAAATTCATAAATTAAAAATGTTTATTTTTCAATATATGTAATCCATGGTCTAATTCCTAACATAAAATTATATAGTTTTTTAGTCCTATCAAAATGAATCTAAAATATATTATGACTATACCAAATCATATTACATGGGAGTGTAAAAAAGGTGTGTAGTAAGTCCCTTTTTCTTGTACAATGTGATGATTGATTCTATCTTATAGAACCCTTTTTATTGTTATAAACCCTATGTATAACTATTTCATATCTAAATCCATTTTTAGAATCAATAAATGGATTTATTTATTATCAAAATTACATACAATGTACATTACCAAAAATATTATAGTTTTTGTATATTTTTTCATAACCCTATGGCTCTAAATAGTTCTTTTCAATCGTAATCCCCAAAAAATATATTTTCCTATAATACCAATTTTGAAAACCCATATCATTCATATAAATCATTTAATGAATTATTGTGTAAAGATACATATAATAAAACACCATGTGATCAAGTATATTAGTTTCTTTTCATAATTTTATAAATATCACAATAATGTTAAAAATAAATAAAAAATCATAAACTAATAATCTATAACATGGAATTAAATTTCAATTGATATTCTAAACATCCACATGATAACGTTGGTATAGACATAAGAAAATGGTGATAAGTAATTCTTATAATGAATATAATATTATAAAATCATTGGGAGTGTAATAAATTTTTTTAATTTACATATCAAGGTAACATAAGTGGGTGGAGTATCATAAACATTAACATTTATGCAAGTTATATTACTGAAACGTTAATTATATATTAGAATATAGAACCAAAATAAGGCATCATGTAATTATAAGAGGTCATGGAAAAGTACACAGAAATAATATCAAAATATATATAAGATAAGATCTCATTTAGAATATATGTAATTTGTTGACATAAACTGAAACCCAAAGATTTGGAGGGGTATATAATTTTACCCACACACCACATTCATATCATGTAAATGCATATGTGTTTCACATAGATCAAAGAGTATATAAATAGTTGTCCAATATTGTTAACCCCATTATTAAAAAATTTCTATTGCATAAATGGAATTAACCAATCATTGAATGATGGGTATATATAGTAGAATAACTATGGGTGGAAATGGGGGTGGGTATTCACTACTTAAATGTTTGTCCATGAAAATCACATTATTATTTTGGCGGCCAGAGGAGGGTTCAAAATGAATAATATAAGTCATTAAGAAGAGTTATAGTTCAATTTTATAACAAGTTAATCATATTTAAAAAAAATAAGGATGAGAAAAACATATCCCCTAATGAATAATTAGACACAAAAATGCACAATATAAAGAAGGTGTTTCCAAAATGAGGGGGACTTGATCCCTTAACATAAGAAGGTACTTTTAAAAGAATGGGAGGATTTTTTTATTATCTTGTTGACACAATTGAAGATATCTATAGAGGTAAGTTTTCAGTAGATTCATTATAAATGGTTTTTTTAGTTAAGAGTACTTAGAGATTGGGTGTGTTTTTTCAAGGTAAAGTGGGGAGAAATATTTATTTATTTCCATACCTTGGTTATGGAGTCTATATGATTAAGTTATGAGTAACAAAAACCATCCACTGGAATTATCTAATTATTTATATTAAGTATTATTGGGTTTAATTATTTAATTAGGATAATAACTTAATTCTTTAATGAAATTCCATTATTGATGGGGAAATGGGACATATTTCTAAATAATTAAAATTAAAACCTTAACATATGTTATTGCTTTTAATGGATTCATTATGGGTTAATAAAATTAATAAATTTCATTCAAAACACAATACATTAAGGGGGGATTAAGTTCATTATTTATTACACTTTATAGTATTTATGACATCACTATTAGGAATTTATGATGTCAGTATATATACATAATAATTATACTGTATTTTTTTACAAAAAAAATTAATTAGTCTCATAAAATTAAGGACATTTCAATGTTTTATAATTTTAATTTTATTATTTAATAAATAATATTTACCCTATCAAAAACAATTGTCAAAATATACAAATATGAAACATAAATTTAGAAATCCACATTTACTGAAAAATAATGGGTTTTTTTACAAATACAGTATGTAGGGACACATAACAATTAAATTTCACAATATAAACATATAATATTATTTAATAATATTATTTTATTTAAATTTTAAAAAAAATCTATAATATATAATAAAAGTGTATTGATTTAATCATATTATTTCTTAAAAAAATAAAATTTTATTTTAATTGAATAAATATAAAATATTTATCAACAATTATTATTTAACAATTATAAATTAATAAATGATAAGTAAAATTATAATTTTGTAAATAAAATTGAAAATTTTTAAGGTTGGGGTATAGATACAAAACCATTTATAACATCAAAAATTCCTTATGTTTACGGTCTACGATTTAGAGATTTTCCAATGGTGGTTTGATGAACATTTTTTGGGATGTGATCTCGATGATCATAAAACTTTTCTGAAAATTTATTCACTCATGATTTATTTGATGAATCTTGATGTGGTATTGGTCCTAGACAATATTTGGTCATGTTATATCCCTAGAAGGTCTACTAAATTGGATTTATATGGTACAATCATCCTGGTTAATAAAACCACTCCCATTTTCTATGTTAATTAGATTTAACATAGCGCTGAATATATGCATTAATCATACGATCAATGTATAATTGTTATAATATCAATGTCTATAATGATTAATTGTCTTTTAGATATGATATTATAATACATATAGTGGTCCAAAATAACAACTGCAGTGTATATTATTTTTATATATTAATTTCTCAATAATTCATTTTCCCACATAGAAGTGTAGTTTCTTTTAAAAATGTACATTTATTGACACATCATGTTCTAGATAATCATTATATTTCACTATTGGGAATACCGTATAAATTATTTTTTTATTATTATATTTTAATCATTTTATAAGATAAAAACCATGTGGATACACCTATTGACTCAAGGATATATAAATTTTAATGGAAATTGTGGGTGCTAAATAATCGAAATTTGGTACACACATAAAAATTATATTCACTTAGATGATACATATTCACAAAATATATTTATAAATTTTAATGGATATGTCTTTGGTTATGCTTGTGGATATATAAAAAGGATAATGTATAGATTCCATTAATTTTAAAAGTATGAAAATATTTCTTTTTTTATGATGGGGTCCTCATGAAATTTACTTTATTGCCAATATTCATCCAACGCATAGTAAATTAATTGATATATTAATATTTAAAATTTATTCATTTATTAGTAAAAATCAAATAAAATCACTATATGTTGGAAACTAATCCATTGAATTCTCTCAAATTTTTTATTTTTAAAAGTTACATTATATTTATTATTTTCTTTTAACTAATAGTTTCTAAATCAATGATAATGTGTTTCAACGAATTTCATAATAATATTTATAAGGTCTAAAAAATGTAAATTTTAGTGGTTTTATTTTCAATATTTATAGCCAAAATGTCTTGATATATTAATTATTTTGTACTATGTAAAGATAATGTTTATAGTTTTTCCCCATCATAAATACACATATTATACATCGTAATGTAAGTAATATTTTATTTATTTCATATTAGTATGTTATAGTATAATTTAACACCTCAATGAGAAATGACACAAAATTATACAATTTTGAGGTTCCCTAAATTTTAACCTCTTTTTATAAGATGAAATCGAGTGATGATTTTACATAGAATATTATATCATAAAAAAAATTTCATTATTTTAGGAAATTTTATAATCAAATATCCAAAGGATTATAAAGAGAAACCCATCATTGTTTTCAAATAATATTTCATTCACATATGTCAATACATTCTGTAACGTTTCATTTTTTACTAAATATATTGATACATGATCACCATTTCGAATTTTATACATCAAAAATGTATTTGGGTGTATTGACCATAAAATACCTAACATCCATAATATATCTCCTATATGAATGCCTCAATGTCATTTACCTTTTTTATGAATTATGGATCTACAGTTGGAAATGTAAATGTGTTTCCACTTCATGTGGGATGGGGGGAATATTTTTATTTTGGGGAATTTTCAGGTAAAAGAATAATTATAATTATTTTATAGTAAATTGTATTATTATCATAGATATATGGTGTTACACATTGATTATTATGGACCACAGATCATCCCAATTACACATGTAAAAATTTTTGAGGACACCAAAAATCATAGAGACCCTATTTTAAAAATAATGATTGGTCATATAGTAATATTAATAACTAAACTAATATAGAGTTGAGTAAATATGTTCCTCTTTAGTAAGTAGTGGGTTTTTAATTTTTTCTACACAATGGTGTCACATACATCTTGATAGATAATAAAATAATTTTATTTTCAATGTTACATATTATTATAAGTAAAATCAAACATCCTTTTAATTTTTTTTCAAATACTTTTCAGTAACATAATATTCTATAGAGGGTTTGATAGATTTATCCATGTTTCTTATATTCTAATAAAATAAAATTAATAGATTATCTTAGATCATATTTTATACAAGGTCAATTCTCGTTGATCACATTTATGGGAATGGTATAAATGACATATATTCTGGTTCTTTGTAGTGGATTGAATTTATTAATTGATCAATCTCTTTAATCAGAAAATATTGTGAGTTCTTAGATAACATAAATCCATATCAATTTGACAGATATTTCTTTTATAACATTTTATTATATTATTCCCTTATTTGATCTAGAAAACTAATAAACCATTTAAGGGTTACACTTATAAAATATAATCTATGGATTAGCGTTTTCACTATCTTTTATAATTCATGATATCAATTTTGAATATCTTATATGAAATAAAGGAGTAAGAAACATTATGAATTTTTTTATACTGGTTTTTGGTTGAGTAATTCTAGAAATAGTTTATTTATAATAGGATCATCAATTCTAAATGAATCCCATGTCATCTATTTAGTGTCTTCAAATTATAATAATAATTTACCAACATGAAATATATGTAATATTCCAAATAAATAATTACATCTATAATAAATAATTTATCTAGTGTTCTTGAAATCTTTTATCATAATCCTAATTTTAAAAAATGTATGGGGGTAAGTTCTGTCTTCATACCTTTAGTTGTGAAGTGATAAGAAATGAATATTATTAACTATAAAAACATTTACCACATCAGTTAAGATTATTTTTACATTCTTGATATTCACAAAAACATAATGATGTAAAATATGAATTTGGTTTTCAACTTATCATCCAATGGATTGGTGAGATATTTGAATGTGGTCACAAAAAGGTTTGTAGATATACGAAATTCATGTTATAGTTTTTTATTTAGATAGTAGTGATATTATTTAAGATATTATAGTTGTCTTGTATCGATGTATACATCATGCTTTTCGGGGTTCTCTATATCATTTGACATTGAAGATTCATATGGATATAATGATAATCATATTGGAAACTAATGTGACGATGATGAATTTAATTTTGATATCAAATGATCACTCATCATATCATATTGGTAGATAATATCAAATGTATTATTTGAAAAATAATTATGATATATATTTAGGGGAAAACGAATCATTATAGTTCTCCTAAATAGTCTATCTATATTATTGAGATTTTAACATTTTATTCAATCTTTTTTTAATGAATGGATTTGTTTAATAAATGAAAAATCTTATACTATGATTCATTACATTAAAATAAAAACCTTATGCTTGATATGATACTAGAAAAATACAATGGCATACTATTTAATTGGTATGAAATCCTGGATATATATATATATATATTATTCAAATTATGTTGATATAAGAAAATCATATATTGTCATTAGATAGATATTCTTGTTTTACAGTTTCATTTCAAAAACCACACTAAATAACATAGCATAGAGTCCAAGAGGTTAATAATTGTAACATCCCAAGTAAGTAATGAATAATAGATATTTTTATCTATGCCTATTAAGGAATTAGATAGTGTTTTAGAGGCTGAAAATGAAAATAAATCCAATCTTAAGCATGAAATACACTAATATTATTCAAAGATTGTTTTACTGCCTTTTTATGGAAAACCATTATTAAATCTATATTTTTACAATTTTATAAGCTATGTTTGTCAAAATAAACTTATTATTTCTGATTGGGACATCAAAATTTACTTTGTGTGAATTTTTTGTATTTTTCCGATAAAGTTCATTTTTAATGAATAGTCAAAAAATGTTGTATTTTAATTCAAAACCTCTTTTTAATCTAATTTATTTATATGATTATATTATCCATTGAATTGGTTTTAAAGTGAAATTAGAATATATTTTTACCATTTAATCCAATGGTGGTCATTGGAATCAATTTCACTTTGAAATTGGACTTAAACTACTGTCAATATTTTGATACTTATTGTTTCATAAAAACACGCTATTTGTCATGACAGCGGGAATTAATTATTAAATTAATTAATGTGACTTATATGATTTTAATTTTGTAAAATAGAAATCATTTTTGAATTAATAATATCAAATATAGCTTAGGGTGAAGTTTTGGTATTTTTCTGAAAAACTTCAATTTTTGATGAATAGTGAAACCACTAACTGGTAGTTAAAGAAACTGATTTTTCGTTTAAATGAAACATTGTCACTTCTGTGATTTGATTTTAAAAAATACGACATAAATGGTTTTCATTAAGATGTAAAATTTCATTCAATGGGATTAAAATAATGTTTTGGTAAATAGTAACTTATTAAGTTTTTAATCGTGATTAGAGGTAATTAGTGTAGTTTAAGCTAAAAATAATGTTTTAATAAAATGAGATGAACTTGAAACATGTCCTAACCTAATTGTATTTGTCATGGCCGGCCAATAAAATCCATGGGTCAACTTGGGGACCCCATGGAGCCACTTTGGATGGGAAAAGACATAAATAACTTTTTATTAAATGTTAATGTAAAAATGACACAAACATGAGATGTTTTACTAAAACAATTTTTACATGAGGTTATTCAAGTCTAATATTTGACTGTAAATATTCATTAGAAAGATAAAACGATTTCTTACATCATGATATATTTTTTTATAATTTTTAGATCTTAAATATTCTAAATTATTTATGACATCATGATGATGCAGTGATTACCTCATTAATAAAGGATTTAAATAAAATGAAAAGATAATGTAACATCTACGACCTAGACATGTCCAAAACCTATTGTATGGGTATATTTAGAACCCCTATCAACTAATCCTATAATTATATCAATGCGGGACCACTTAAATCTGAATCTCATTTTAAAATAATGTATCTTTTCTTTACTTTCGAAGAGTGCCCCTCCTCTCCTCTTACAAAAGGCCCCCACCTCTACCTCTTTACCCAAAATTCCAAATCCTTTGGCTCGGCCAACCCCTGCCCATTTTGTCTCTCCAAATCTCTCTCTTACTCTTTGAAGCCTCACTTTGGTCAGAAGTCTTCCCAAGGAAGCCATTGAGCACAAACCAAAGGGAGTTACCCGATTTTATGGTAATGTCTTCACTTGAGTCCTTTTGTTTTATTTTACTTCTCCAACCCCCTAAACTATTTTTATTAATTTATTTTAAATCCAGTATCTGAAATATAATAGGTTTTTGTTATAATATGTAATTGAGCTACACTTACACACACCTACATCTAATGGTTGAAGAACACACTGTTTCCGTGAAATACCATATGTGGGATGTATAAAGGATGGAGTTATGATATTATATATTATATTACGCTGGAATTATAATATAACAATATAGATTTATGATTCCATTCTAAAAAATATGAAATAGAAATGAATGTAGCGTTCATGCGTACGTACGGCTTTCCATCTCCGTGAACAGTGCGTTTCATTTATTACCTCTAAATGATTATGTAATATTATAAATGCATGTATATACTGGATATATATGATATATATGATATATACATCATTATTATAATTCTGTATATAATAGATACATGATCAACTTGTAATTATAAAGGGTTTATTTTTTACTCAAGTACTAATGATCGTTAAAACGAACGTTATTAACTTAAATAATTACATAGTGTTCATGACATGGAAATAAGTGATATAAAAGGAATAATGAACTTGAAAAAGGTTATTAAACAAGTAGAAATTAACTCACGTATACTATTCATGACGTTAAATAACGATCGAGTCAAGTCGGACCCGAGGTAAGGGACTTCGTCTCAATCTCCTTTCATTGAGGCATATTTCGTTTTATACACAACTATCTTTTATACGGTGTATAAACCCCTTTGACTTTTACTTTTATACAAAATGAATTTTTTTCTACAAAGCATTTTACTAAACGACAAAAAGGAATGTTTCCTTTAACGTACGTGGTGACAACGACCTTTTCCACCTCTGCGAGTATTATTTGGTCTTTGGATTCCTCAACAAGCCGTAATGTTTTTAAAATAAAATAAATACCATATACCCTTTTATGTATTTTGGTATTGAAAATGGTTTTGATTAAAGATTCTATTATGTTAATATATTTAAATTATATATTGTGATTGAAATGTAGAAATTTTATCATTCCCTTATATTGGTTTTATGTTTTATCATTTTTATTGGTACATGGACATTTGATGGGTGGTTACGAGATAAACCATATGACGGGTGGTGTCGTGAATACCAGGATGGGTGGTTACGTTATAACATCCAATGCATTGGGTATGGAAGTTGGTCGTATGGCTATTCCATTGATTATGTATAGAATTTGGCCATATGGATATTCCATTAAGTGATATATGTGGAAGTCGACCGTATGGTTATTCCACTTAAGTATGTTTATGTCCCAAGTTACCTTTATATGTTATGTTATATTTTTATGGGTTTTATGGTAATCTATTGGTTACAAAAGGGTAAGTAATGATCTTTTATTCAGTGAAGAGTTTTTACTACTTCATAAATGTGAAAAGTATTACTTTGATAAAGTATACAGGGTTTACGTGTTGTTTTGATAAACTAACAGTTTTCATTCCTTGTGTATCCCTTACTGAGCTCTTTATGCTCACCCCATGTTTTTTTGAAATGTTTTTCAGAGGACCTAATGTGGAATTGGGTCAAGGATGGGATCAAGGGAAAGTCATGCTATATAAAACTTGGAACTAGACATGTTTCTTTTTAAGAGTTTTTTTATTCTATGGAAACTTAGTAGAAGTTTCTACTTTGTAATCTTTTGAGATGTAGTAGTTATGTTCTAATTATCTAAAATTCTAAACTTGAAAAGATCCTCAATGTTAATTATTCATTTAAATCAATATTAAGAGATGTTTAAGGCCGAGGGCTTATATTTGGTATCAAAGGTCAGTTTAGACAACTTTAGGAGTTAGAAAATTGGTAAATTATATGTTAATTTATGGTATGACTGAAATGATATAGCATTTAAAGATTACCATGTTGCTTCACCTAAGATATTTCTGTGTTCAGAATGGTTTTTTGCAGAGGAAAAAAAGTAGCTATGTTGGGATGTCATCAGGGGGAAGACAACCTTCCAAATTAGCAACCTTAGATGGTTGGAATCAGAACTGAATAGTTTGTTTCAGTGATGGCATAGTTGACTCAGGCTATAAATGGTGGTGGTATTCATGCATGAGATCAGCCAGATCAACCGCAGAGGAACATGTCAGTGGTGGAAAATTTCATGAGGCAACATCCCCCATCATTCAGAGGATCATCTGACCCCGTGCAAGCTGAAGGGTGGATTAAAGCACTGGAGAAGATTTTTGATGTCATGGGGTGTTCATAACATCCAAAGGTTAGTCTTGCTGTTTACCTTCTAGAAGGTGAATCTGACCAGTGGTGGTCGATGGTGAAAAATATCAGGGATAATGATGAGATTGAGGATCTTCACTGGGACGAATTCAAAGGTATGTTTCTTGTGAAATATTTTCCTAAGGTGGTTCATCTTAGGATGGAAAAACAGTTCCTAGAATTGAGGTAGGAGGATGATTCAGTGGCTGCTTATGAAGAAAAGTTCACTCGATTGGCAAGGTATGATCCAAACTTCATACGAGATCTTGATAGTAAAATAAACCGTTTTTACTCAAGGTTAAATCCAAAGTATCGAAGGGATTTAGCCTCTCGTGAGTTCAAAATTTATGAAAAACATGTTCGATGTGCGGAGAAGGTGGAAATGGATTTTTCCGATGATCAGATTTTCTATGACAAACAACAGAATAAGAGGTCCTGTTGACAGGAAAAAGGGATGAATTCATCAAATAAGCAAGGAGGTAAGAAAACCAAATATTCATCCTGTGAGAAGGGTGGTAAAATGCATCCTGGAGAATGTTTATCCAAGTCTGGTAAGTGCTTTCGGTGTGGTAAGTCTGGTCATATTGCTCGTAACTGTAAGGAAGATAATCTAGAAGGCAATGAAAAGCCAGCGGTAAGATGATTTTAGTGTAATGAAATGGGTCATTATGAAAATGATTGTCTAATGTAGAACTCGACTGGGGCGAAGCAGCCAGACTACAAGAAGAAAGGGGTGGTGAAATCCTTTGCAACAACTTCAACAGATGTTGGGCCATCGAATGAAGTGGTATCAGGTACACTGTTTGTTTGTTCAGATTATGCCAATGTGTTGTTTTATTCAGGGTCTACACACTCTTTCATTTCTGAGAAGTTTTCTAGTAAATTGGAAATTCCATCTCAAGATATGAATCATGAACTTATGGTAAAAACACTCGTAGGGAAAGTTGATACAAAAACAAATTATAATAACCTTCTTATCCTTGTGTGTGGAAAGAATCTATAAGAAAACCTTATTTTTTGCCTCTAGTAGAGTTTGATGTTATTTTGGGAATGGATTGACTTTCTGTTTATCATGATAAGATTGACTGCAAAGCTAAAATGGTTTCTTTTCAGAAAGATTTTCTGTTTGTGTACAAGAATTAACTCTTGATTTTGATAACATATCAGGAAGTTGAGAAACTAGTAAAAGATGGAAATGAATGTTACCTTGAACATATTGTTGAAAATAAAGGAACTGTTCAGATTAATGATGTGCCAGTGGTAAATGAGTATCTTGATGTTTTTTTGATGAGTTGTCTGGTATTATTCATGATCTGGAAGTTGAATTTACTGTTGACATAGTTCTTGATTCTAAGCCAATTTCAAACCCCCTTATCGAATGGCTCAAGTAGAACTTTTAGAGTTAAAGAAGAAATTACAGGAGTTGTTAGATAAAGGTTTCATTTGACCCAGCACATCACCATGGGGTTCTCATGTCTTGTTTGTTAAAAAGAAAGATGGTTCTATGAGACTTTGCATTGATTATAGAGCCTTGAATAACATCACTGTTAACAACAAATATCCTTTTCCTCATATCGATGATTTGTTTGATTAGCTCTAGGGAGCCTAGTATTTTTATAAGATTTACTTGAGGTCGGGGTACCATCAGTTTAATGTAAAAGAAGAAGACGTTCCGAAAACTACGTTCCGTACTAGATATGGCCATTATGAATTTTTAGTTATGCCTTTTGGGTCAACCAATGCACCTTCTGTATTCATGGTCCTTATGAATAGAATTTTCCATGAGTTCTTGGATAAGATTGAGGTTGTTTTCATTGATGATATTTTGGTTTTTTCTAAAAGTAAATAAGAGCATGAAAGTCATTTAAGGGTTATCTTGAAAACCTTTAAAGAAAAGAAACTATATGGAAAATTCAGAAAGTGTGAGTTTTGGTTACAACAAAATTCTTTCCTGGGTTACATTGATTCAAAAGATGGCATAACTGCTGATCCTGCTAAAACAAATGTTGTTGAAGAATGCCCAAGACACAAAAATGTAACCGAGATCCGTAGTTTTCTTGGTTTGGAAGGTTACTACCGAAGTTTTGTTTAAAATTTTTCACGGTTATCTAGTCCAATGACTAAGATAACTTGTAAGGGTGTTAAGTTCATCTGGTCAAAAGAATGTGATGATTCTTTTCAGGATTTGAAAAGAAGATTGGTGAATGCTCCAGTTTTGGCACTTCCTTCATGGAATGGTGAGTTTGTTATATACAGTGATGCTTCGTTGAAGGGACTTGGATGTGTCCTTATGCAGAATGATCATGTAATTTCTTATGATTCACGTCAGTTGAAAACTCATGAGGTAAATTACACTACACATGATTTGGAATTAGCTACTATTTGTTTTGCTTTAAAAATTTGGAGGCATCATTTTTATGGAGTAAAGTTTGAAATATATACTGATCACAAAATTTTAAAGTATATATTCACTTAGAAAGAATTGAACATGAGACAGAGGAGATGGCTGGAATTAATCAAGGATTATGATTGTACAATTCACTACCATCTGGGAAAAGCAAATAAAGTGGCTGATGCTTTGAGTCGAAAAAGTAATGCTTCATTAACCATGCTACGTTTGGAACGAGATCCTTTGGTTTTTGATTTTATGATCTTTGGAATAGAATTTTTTGGTGTAGGAAGTTCTTATGTTTTGTTTCAGGTATCAGTGAGATCATCCCTATCAGACAAAATTAAGTAAGCTCAGAGGGAAGACAATGAGTTGTAGAAAAATGTATAGTTGGTTCAGAAGGGTAAGTTTCCTAAATTCAACAATGATAATGATTGTGTTTTGAGGTTTGGGAAGAGTTTATGTGTGCCTTGTGATTCATAGTTGAAGAATGAGTTGTTATGTGAGGCTCATAGTTCCCCGTTTTCAGTTCATCCTGGCAGCACTAAGATGTACAGAGATCTGCGGAAGGTATACTGGTGGGATTGAAGGAAAAGGGATATTGCTTATTTTACTGTGAAGTGTTTGACTTGTCAACAGGTTAAAGTAGAGCGTCAGTTACCGAAAAGGATTCTTCAGCCTTTAACAGTGTCAGATTGGAAATGGGAAAACATATCCATGGACTTTGTTGTGGGATTACCGAGGACGTCTCGAGGTAATAATGCAATCTGGGTTATTGTTGATTGCTTAACTAAATCTGATCATTTCCTTGGTATAAGAGATACTTTTTCACTAGATCAACATTCCCATTTGTATCTTAAAGAGATAGTCAGGTTACATGGAGTTCCTCTCTCCATTGTGTCCGATCGTGATCCCATGTCTACTTATAAATTTTGGAAAGGCCTTCAGAATTCCTTGGGTACTGAATTAAATTTTAGTACAGATTTTCATCCTCAATCAGATGGGCAGTCAGAACAAACAATTCAGACCTTGGAGGATATGCTACGAGCATATTCAATGGATTATCAGGGAAGTTGGGACCAACATCTTTCTTTGGTTGAGTTTTCTTATAATAACAGTTTACATTCCAGTATACAGATGGCACAATTTGAGGCATTATATGGGAAGCGGTGTCGAACTCTAGCATTTTGGGATGTAGTGGGTGAAAGGAAGCTGATAGGACCAGAATTGGTAGAAGAGATTGCCGAAAAAAGTTTAGTTGATTCAGAAACATATGAGAACAGCTCAGAGCAGGCAGAAGAGTTATGCGGATAACCGTAGGAAGGATCTATCTTTCGATGTAGGTGATCATGTTTTTCTCAAGGTTTCTCCATGGAAAAGTGTGATGAGATTTGGTATGAAAGGAAAGCTGAGTCCAAGGTTTATTGCACCATATGAAATTCTGGAGAAAGTTGGATCAGTTGCTTACCGAGTGGATTTACCTCCGAGTCTATCTCAGGTACACAATGTTTTTCCTGTTTCGATGTTGAGGAAATATATGCCAGATCCATCTCATGTTTTGAGTCCAGAGGTAGTTCAGCTGGAAGAGAACCTATCTTATGAGGAACAAACAGTCCAGATTCTTGACCATAGGGAGCAGGTGTTACGGAATAAGGTGATTCATCAGGTAAAGGTTTTTTTGAAAAACCACATGATTGAAGAGGCAACAAGGGAATTTGAAAATGCAATGAGGGATAAATTCCCCCACTTATTCGATAAGTAAATAAATTACGAGGACAGAATTTTCTAAAGGGGGGAAGGATGTAACATCCCAAGTAAGTAATTAATAATAGATATTTTTATCTATGCCTATTAATGAATTAGATAGTGTTTTAGAGGCTTAAAATGAAAATAAATCCAATCTTAAGCATGAAATACACTAATATTTTTAAAAGATTGTTTTACTGCCTTTTTATGGCAAACCGTTTTTAAATCTATCTTTTGACAATTTTGTAAGTTATGTTTGTCAAAATAAACTTATTCTTTATTATTGGGACATCAAAATTTAATTTGTGTAAATTTTTGGTATTTTTCCGATTAAGTTCATTTTTTAATGAATAGTGAAAAAATGTTGTATTTTATTTCAAAACCTCTTTTTAATCTAATTCATTTATATGATTATATTATCTTTTTAATTGGTTTTAATGTTAAATTAGAATATATTTTTACCATTTAATCCAATGGTTGTCATTGGAAGCAATTTCACTTTGAAATTGGACTTAATATAGTGTCAATATTTTGATACTTATTATTTCATAAAAACACGCTATTTGTCATGACAATAGGAATTAATTATTAAATTAATTAATGTGACTTTTATGATTTGAATTTTGTAAAATAGAAATCATTTTTGAATTCAGAAAATTAAATATAGCTTAGGGTGAAGTTTTGGTATTTTTCTGAAAAACATCAATTTTTGATGAATAGTGAAACCACTAAGTGGTAGTTAAAGAAACTGATTTTTCGTTTAAATGAAACATTGTCACATATGTGATTTGATTTTCAAAAATACGACATAAATGGTTTTCATTAAGAAGTAAAATGTGGTTCAATGGGATTAAAATAATTTTTTGGTGAATAGTAACTTATTAAGTTTTTTATCGCGATTAGAGGTAATTAGTGTAGTTTAAGGTAAAAATAATGTCTTAATAAAATGATATGATCTTGACACACGTCCTACCCTCATTGGATGTGTCATGGCCGACCAAGACAATCCATGGGTCAACTTGGGGACCCCATGGATCTACTTTGGTTGGGAAATGACATAAATAACTTTTTATTAAATGTTAAAGTAAAAAATGACACAAACATGAGATGTTTTACTAAAACAATTTTTACATGGGGTTATAAAAGTCTGATTTTTGACTATAAATATTCATTAGAAATATAAAAAGATTTCCTACATCAGGATGTTTTTTGTATAATTTTTAGACATTAAATATACTAAATTATTTTTGACATCATGATGATGCAGCGATTACCTCATTAATAAAGGATTTAAATAAAATGATAAGATAATATAAAATATATGACCTACACATGTCCAAAACCTATTGGATGGGTATATTTATAACCCTTATCACCTTATCCTAGAATTATATCATTGTGGGACCTCTTAAATCCGAATCTCATTTTAAAATAAAGTAACGTTTCTTTACTTTCCAAGAGTGCCCCTCCTCTCCTCTTATAAAAGGCCCCCACCTCTACCTCTTTACCCAAACTTCCAAAGAATTTGGATCGGCCAACCCCTACCCATTTTGTCTCTCCACATCCCTCTATTACTCCTCGAAGCCTCACTTTGCACAGAAGTCATCCCAATGAAGCCTTTGAGCTCAAACCAAATGGAGTTACCCGATTTTAAGGTAATGTATTCACTTGAGTCCTTTTGTTTTATTTTACTTATCCAACCCCTTAAACTCTTTTTATTCATTTCTTTTAAATAAATTATCTCAACTATACTAGGATGTTGTTATAATAATTATTTTAGCTACACTTACACCCACCCACATATAATGGTTGAAGAACATACTGTTTTGGTTGATGGCGAATTTCGGCCTCCCGAAACGGTGATTGTTCTACATTCTTCTAACACCTTCAAAGGTGGACATTTAGATGACACTATATTTATATATAATATATAATATGTTTATCTTTTCCTTAAGCTTCTATATTTTTTCATTTTGGGAATACCCTTATGGTTTCCATTATGGGTAAACACGATATCTTCATTTAAGGAAGTGTGGACTACCGCCCCCTCAAAGTGATTTGATTCATTAAAAACAATATGTGGGATATATAAAGGAGGGAGATATGATATTATATATGATATTACACTGGAATTATAATATACATTTATATAATTATGATTCCATTCTATAAAATACGAAATAGAAATGAATGTAGTGTTCATGCGTACGTACGGCTTACCGTCTCCATGAACGGTGCATTTCATTTCTTACCTTTAAATTATTATGTAATATTATAAATGCATGTATATACTGGATATATATGATATATATGATATATAAATCATGATTATAATTCTGGATATAATGGATACATGAAAAACTTGTAATTATAAAGGGTTTATTTTTTACTCAAGTACCAATGATCGTTAAAACGACCGTTATTAACTTAAATAATTACATAGGGTTCATGACATGGAAATAAGTGATATAAAAGGAATAATGAACATGAAAAAGGTTATTAAACAAGTATAAATTAACTCATGTTTATTATTCAGGATGTTAAAGAACGATCGAGTCAAGTCGGACCCGAGTTAAGGGGCTTTGTCTCAATCTCCTTTCATTGAGGCATATTTCGTTTTATACACAACTATCATTTATATGGTGTATAAACCCCTTTGAATTTTACTTTTATACAAAAGGAATCTTTTTCTATGAAGCATTTTACTAAACGAAAAGAATTAATGTTTCTTTTAACGTACGCGGTGACAATGACCCTTTCCGCTGCCACAAGTATTATTTGGTCTTTGGCTTCCTCAACAAGCCGTAATGTTTTTAAAATAAAATAAATACCATATACTCTTTTATGTATTTTGTTATTGAAAATGGTTTTGATTAAGGATTATATTATGTCAATATATTTAAATGATATATTGTGATTGAAATGTTGAAATGTTATCATTCCTTTATATTGGTTTTATGTTTTATGATTTTATATTGGTACTTGGACATTTGATGGGTGGTTACGTGATAAACCATATGACGGGTGGTGCCGTGAATACCAGGATGGGTGGTTACATTATAACCTCCAATGCATTGGGTATGGAAGTCATCCGTATGGCTATTCCATTAAGTATGTATGGAATTTGGTCGTATGGCTATTCCATTAAGTGATATGTGTGGAAGTCGACCGTATGGTTATTCCACTTAAGTATGTTTATGTCCCAAGTTACCTTTATATGTTATGGGATCTTTTTATGGTAATATTTTGGTTAAAAAAGGGTAAGTAATGGTGTTTTATTCAGTTAATAGTTTTTACTACTTCATAAAGGTGAAAAGTATTACTTTGATAAAGTATATATATGGTTTACTTGTTGTTTTGATAAACTAACAGTTTTCATTATTTCTGTATCCCTTACTGATCTCTTTATGGTCACCCAAAGTTTTTTTGAAATGTTTTTCACAAGACCTAATGTGGAATAGCGTCATGGATGGGATAAAGGGAAATTCATGCTATATAAAACATGGAACTAGACATGTTTCTTTTTAAGAGTTTTTTTCTATAGAAACTTAGTAGAAGTATCTACTTTGTAATATTTTGAGATGTAGTAGTTATGTTCTAATTATCTAAAACTCCAAACCTGAAAAGGTCCTCAATGTGAATTATTCATTTAATTAAATATTAAGAGATGTTTAAGGTTGGGGCCTTATAGTTGGTAACAAAGGTCGGTTTAGACAACTTTAGGAGTTAGAAAATTGTTAAATTATAAGTTAATTTATGGTATGAATGAAATGATATAGCATTTAAAGATTACCATATTGCTTCAACTAAGATATTTATCTCTTCAGAATGGTTTTCCGCAGAGGAAACAAAGCTGCTATGTTGGGAAGACATCAGGAGGAAGAAAACCTTCCAAATCAGCAACCTGGGACGGTCGGAATCGGAACTGAACAGTTTGTTGCAGTGATGGAACAGTTGACTCAGGCTATAAATGGTGGTGGTATCCATGCACGAGATCAGCCAGATCAACTGCAATGAAACATATTAGTGGTGGAACATTTCATGAGGCAACTTCCCCCATCATTCAGAGGATCATCTGACCATGTTCAAGCTGAAGGGTGGATTAAAGCACTAGAGAAGATTTTTGATGTCATGGGGTGTTCAGAATTGAATTTAGGCTATAAAAAGATTCATTTTTCAGTAATATAATATCATGAGGGGTTGTATGAGTTGATCCATCAATGGTTAATGTTACTGGACTTTAGCCTAGGCCAAACACTCTGAATTGGAAAATTGTTTTATTTTTCTAGATCGGTATTATGGAAACATTGGGTAGAATATATCATGGTTGTAAAATATATTCACTATGTTATCTTATAAGAGATACATGTTACATTGGATAGATTAATGTGATAAATAATTTATGGAGATGAAGAGAATGTTAGTTACTAAAACTGCGCATACACTACCCAATATCGGAGCTGGGATTGTGATCTTTAGTGATTCATCACGATAGGTGGTGGAAAACATCCTCTTGATGATTTATGTAGTTATAACATATTCCTCATGATAAATTAATGATCATTAAAAAAAATAAAACAAACCATTATTTAGATTTAGCTATTTTAATTTTTCAATTACTGATTTGGAGGAATTATATTTACTGCAAAAAGTGATATATATATATATATACTGATCATAAAATTTAATGTATATATTCACATATAAAGTGATCAATAATATTCGGTGATGATGGATGGTTTTTATTATAAATTAAGAATTATTATTACATTGCCACAGTGAGAAATGAAATAAGTTGGTTAATTCTCTTTTTTAATTGTCATTATATCTTATCATTGTTATATGTGACAAAAGATATAATATTTTTGGAATTTCAATGTATGGATTTTGAAATCTTAAAGGAAGGCAATATTTTTTAACATTATCAAATGTTTTGATCAACCATATATCCATATGATGATAAAATAAGAATGCAATGAATAATTTTTTTAATCAATGAAAAGGAAAATTGATCACGAATTCAACCTTTATTGTGATGTCATAATAAGTTTTAAGAACCTCAAATCTATTTAATTAATTCCACAATTGAAGAAATATTTATTTGATGAAGCTTATAGTTTATTATTATCTATTAATAATTTAATTATAAGTAAGTATATAGATACCAAAGTGTATTTTTTGTGGTATAAAATGAAATTATTTATTGTATAGTATGTATCATGTTTTTTCGTATATCATAAAGATAAGTATGTAATATTAAATTCTAATAGAAAGTCAAAAAATATTTCCTAATAAATTTTGGATGCCGGAAAACACCATAAATAATTATGTTTAATGGTTTTATAAAACATAATTCTATTATTATTTATTGGGAACCAATGATTACCTAAAAGTTCTTCAATTTTTATTTTAACAATTGAAATTTATAGTTTTGTTTCAGTATTTATCATCATCTTCAAAAAAGATGGCCAGTACAATAGAACTATTAAAATAAATTAAGGATTAGATATAATATTATTCAATATATATAAATAGTTGTTTGGATCAATACATTCAATTATTCTTATTTTCATACAAATATATATTTCACTCAATCATACAAATGGTTCCATATGATTAATATTATGAAAGGAAGTATAAAAATGCAGTCTTATATGATAAATTTGGAGAAATAAATTTATTGGGACATAAGTTTTCTGAGGAAATGCAATCTTGTCAGTATCACATCAAGGAAAATCACATTCATAACAATATTGGAAGAATAATAATAATATTTAATAATTTTATGTTGTTGATAACTTATTCCTATGAATACCCCCATTGATGATGTTTTTTTGCTTCAAAAATAAGGGAATGATGATCCTTTGGTATATTATCTCATTTGATATTCTTGATCATTTAGGGACTATAACATATATATTAGTTCTTCTAATAAAACTATATCTAATTCTTCAGGTTCTCTTTATATCACTCATGATAATGTACAAACATGATCCATCCAATTAAATAAAGAAATTGTTTTTACTACAGATTAATTAGGTTTATTATGAAGAAAAATTACTATATATCATGGTTCTCAGAGATAATGTTCTACAAAATTATTCCATTCATGTGTTTCATGTTCTCTAGTGTAATCAGATCATTAATGAACCTACATGGTAAGATGTTGATGTGGTGAAATTGGGATATCCTCATTTTTTGTATAAGAGTGATAGAATTAAAGAGAATCATTCATTTTAATGATGGTATAATGTATCAACCAATTAATTTATGGCATATTTCTTGTCAAAAAATATAACTTCTTCGATAGATTGTGATACGTTCACACCTAAGACTAAATGAATCATATTATAGTACATAGGGATAAAATAGCCCTTAAATTGGAATATTTTTTAAAAAAACCACCTTTTGAAATGTATGTATCAATTTTTTAGATAAAAAATATATAAATATATATATAATTACTCAATTTTCAGTAAATTCATTATATTATTTGAAGAAGATAATTTCAAAAAAATGATTTTATCACTTTTTGACATATAAAAAATTTTACATATTTTTAATAATTTTTTAAAAATTGTTTGAAAAAATGAATATAAATTTTTGAATCATCATATGAACATTATTTGAAAATGAATTTTTGAGAATTTTTTATAAATACATATTTTTTATGAATATTAAAAATATTGATTTTTATTAAAAACTGTAATCTAATTTCAGGAATGTGAAAATGATTAAATTTATTTTAAATTGTTTTAAATATAAAATTATATAATTTATATTTCTAATAACTCAATTAACATCAATTTATTTTTTTGTTTTTTTGTTTTACTATTTAACAAAGAAGATTTCGCCAAAAATTTTTACTTGAAAATTGGTATACATCTTGATTTGGGGGATGAATTTATAATATTAATTTTAACACTGCATTAATAGAATTTGATAAAATATATTAATGATTTTAATTTGTAAAATATAATATTTTTGACCATATCATCATGTTTTTTGTTCATGATGAACACTAATAACAATAAACATCTGTTACCATGATTATCGTGGAAATCAATTTTCCTGGGCTAAAACTCGAAGATAACGGTATGTTATCAAATTTAACAATTATAAATTCCATTTCCAAGACATAATATTACTTTTAAATATACCAACTTATTAATATATTTCAATTTGGAATTATTTTACTTTCAAATAACTTCATTATATTTTTTATCATTTAAGAAATTCAATGTGAGTCATCTCCATCATATATAAATAGAGTCCACAACATTCCCTATCAATGAAAAAATGAACCATATTTATAGAACATGATCTATACCAATTATCATATAATATTCCATATCCATTAATTATTTTTTCATCCCTCTTTATAATCAAATTCCACAGGTCCTTAGAAATTTAACAAAATAAGGCTTATAGAAGAAGTGGTAATCATCATGAAATACACATTTTAAATTAGTTCTTCATACACATCAAATAATATCTGAAATTAATAAGTAATTAATACCTTTAGTTTAATTATTAATGAAAAATATTATTATTATATAAATTCCATTATTCATCCTATTTTATATCAAATTTTAAGTGCATGTATCGGTTATGCGTACGTCTTGACTACCACCTCTAGGTAGTGGAAAATTTTATTTTTATCACTATCTATCATGGATGGTTACTATTATTCATTTAATTTTTAAATTAGATATTTATAATATATTTTTCATTTAGGAAATAAAATATATAATTCTTCTTCAAGAATATCCATCTATAGGAAAATTATATTGTCAGTCATGTATGTGTGTGAACTTCCACCTACATTCAGCGATGTAATTCATTTTTTTATTATGATTTACATAGATGGTACTAAGGATGGAATTTATGAATATATACTATATTTATGATATATTAATTATTATTTAATTTTTAATTTTTATTTATATTTATATTATTCAATTAATTGAAAAGTTGAAACATCATTCATTTATAAGATTGAAAAAACATCCACATGAACAATGTACTTAATTTTTATACCAATAAATTTGATGAATGATTATAAATACATTTATAATTAAAATATATTATATTTATATTTTTTTTACATGATGTAACCAAGATAAATGTATATGTATTATAACTAATGAAAACACCATCAAGAATAATTAAATTGTTAATATAAGAAAACAAAGATTTTAATAATACATTATTAATAAATTGAGTGTATAAATATTATAATTATATTATATATTATATTATATCTATGTTAATATATATTTTATGGATGTACAATAAATTTTTATTTAATGTTATAGATATTTTAGTTCATTCAAATCAATCAAAACATAATGAAATGGATTTTAATTTCCCTTTATTTCTCTGTGACATATGCCATATTTATCACTTTTTTCATTCATGATGTATTTATACTCCCCATAAATTTCACCTATGGTTATTATCATGATCATTATAGGGATAATCATGTCTATTTATTTTTATACCTTTAATGATGTTTTAATTCACTATTTACCATAGTGGTAATGCATTTATGTTATAATATCATTATTTTGGGGGGGTATAATTATGTTTCCCATGTTGAAATTTTATTACTAATATCTCGTTAATTCAATATTATTATTCTCTTATATTCTGTTATTAGTTTTACATGTATTCCATTCATTTTCCTCACCTTATGAACACAGGTGATTGAAATATGTTTATAATTAAAACCACCATTTTTTCACTTCTCGTTTGAAAATTATTTTTCAATCATATCAATGATTTCTAGAAATGAATTAAAAAATGTTTTTTATAATTTACTATGATTATTATAATGTTTTTACCTAATAAAAATTTTAAAAAATTATTTTTTCTTCTCAAAATTATATAAATGAGGTACATTTTAGTTTTTACAAAAACATGAATCAAATATTTGAATTAATTTAAATTCCATGAAAATAAATTACCACCTTCATTACCTCGAAATAAATTTATAAAAATCTTACATGATTCAAATGATCATTTAAATGTAAATGATTTCCTTAATATTTCGGATAATTTTATATTGTGAATAAGTAATTTTAAAAATGAAAATGTCTCATCCACATGAAATGTTCTAGAGAAATTTTATCGAATTTTTATGGTATCACTCAATTATATTACACATGATTTAATTGGGATATGATACAAGGATTCCATAATTATAATTTCTCTATATATTTTTTATGAATTCCATGTTGTGATATTTAAGAAACCAACATATCTTCAATAGTTTATGTATGATATATTATTATAATATATATATATATATCATTTTTATATTGCATGTATGATGATATATGATAAATGATTTATGATCTCATAGAACACATATGAATGGATTATAATTATGTGAAGAGTGGGAATGAAATTATATATCAGTAAAATTAATTTTGCAACGAAGGATATCTCATGAGATATCAAGGAATGTGATGGGGAGTGAACTCTCTTATGTAAGGGAATTTTTCCTCTACCATATTAGTGGGAGTGATCGTTGGTAAATGATATAATCAAAATTGGGGTCAAAAATTATAGAATGCTAGTCTCATTTGGGATACTTTTTTAATTATATGACAGTATAAAATTGTTTATATTCCTTAAAGAAATATATAATTCAATTATTATTCCCTTATAGCTCATGTTATTGTATTTCATTATTATTTATATATTTTGAACATCAATTATGTATTACATGACCCATGATTATGGTATATGATATTATCAATTGTATTTTCAAATGTCGAGATTAGTCTATCAAATTCTAATGATTAAAATATTTTTATGTCATCATTTATATCTCACTTATTTATCCTTAGAGAACTTTTAGTTTCACTATTTCTTGTGATTCAATTCCCTAAGTTATAAAGAATGGTTTTATGTATGTTATTTCTATGAATGTTTATGGTTATGTATAACATAGTGAGAGATGATGATGATCTATAATAAATAATTTCTTTTGTATCCATTTTTTAAAATATAATAAACTAAAAATATTCTAAAATAGATTGTAATATTATTTATTTAATATTCATCTAAAATTGTATAATATTTATGTACAAAAAAGAATGTGTAACTAAAGTCCAAGAGTGATATCTAATAATTAAAATTATATCCTCGTATTCCTATTTTCCCACATATTAAAATGTTACAAATTTTCTATGATGTAAATATTTTATAAAATAATCTAATCAATTAACTCAGTCATTGGATACATTTTACTACTTAAATTCACTTTAAGATATTATGAAAAAATAAATATAATTAAATAAGAAGATACCATTTTTTACTCATAAGTAGAACTTCAGATAATACTTTCCACTAACCCATGTTATTTATTTATTTATTTATTTCTAATATTTTGAATTTATTTACATCTTATTATAATCCTTCACTACATTCAGGGATATATTTTTATGAATACTATATTTATCTTTTGTAATAGTGTTATATATATATATATAAGTATGTATATATATATATATATCAAATTCTAGGTAAATTACAAATTATTTTTCTTTCATAATCCTTTTTATTTATTATTCTTGGGAATGTAGAATTGATACGCAATTAATTAGGTACCAAATTGTTATGTATTCATCACAAATTTTCAAATCCATAGTGATTGATAACATCTAATGAATCCTATCTTCATCGCATCTAATGAATTTATTTCTATTGTGATTATAATCCATAAATTATTTACCCATTCACTTGGTTATCTATAATTGGTGAGGCCATATAAAAAACAATTCATTCTTGATATGATTAGATTCATTATGATTCACCAAAAATGATTTATATTTCATTACAAAATAATTTAATATTTATTAATTTTATTCTCTTTTATAGAATATGGAATCTATTTTGATAGTTTAACCACTCATTTATAGGAAACTTAAAATTCCTTTTGAAATTTATACCAAATATCCAATAATGTTTCAAACATTTTTATTGAGACTCATCGATGGATTTTTTGATATATAATTTATTATCATAAAATTTAGTTTTTTATTAATAATGAGACAATATAGACAACCCACTAATAGAAAAAAAGGAATAAAGATACCTAAGGGGGTCTGAAATGTTGAAGGCTGAGGGAATCCCCTATTATCATATTTACCCATTCAGGTTTCAAATTGATAATGTCATGCAGCCGTACCTGAGCATTAATAGGGACCTCCATTGAAGTAGATGATCCACCACATGGTTATCCTCATGATAGGAATGCCTTATTTTGATGCTATTGGTGATAATTCTTTCAGACCTTTGGATTATATATACTACATACCATGGGGTAGAGCAAGTATCATTCAGGAAGTCAAGAAGGATTTTTGAACGAATAGAAATCCCTAAAATGATTTCATCATCCATGATAAATATTCCATACAAATAGTTATTGATGTTATAAATGTTTAAATTGTTTATTAATTTTAAAAATTGGAAGAAATATTATTATTATAGTTCTCCCTCAATTTTATGTAATTTAGGATCTCATAATAATCATTTTTTTTCAAATCAAGTTTAAATTTATTTTTCTCACAAGCACTTTTAGTTGTAAGAATTTTTTTCATAAGATAATTTATGTACATATTTATATTTCTTAGATAGAAACATCATCTCATTTAATTGAAAATCCTATATTTTATCTTAAATGGAAATGATTTTATATTCTCTAAAATTATTCATAGAATTTTGAAAAATAAGTCAAATTATTTATTTCTCGCTCAGTTCATCATTACTTAAATAAAGATTCTATTTTAGATCAAGTTTAATAATTTATTTTTCAAAATTAGTACTGTTTTTAATCATTATCATATCAAAAATATTTTTTATTCGTTATTAGTTCTTCATTTTATTTAGAATCATTGTTCTTCATCATCCTCAATGTTAACATTTATTTTCTGATCATTTAATTATCTAAGATACATGATTCCAACACTCCTTTAAACTTTTATTCAGGTTATCTCCTTCCATATCCATCACTAATACTACATGATGAATAATATCAATCCTCAAATATTTAATGGCACCTAATTTCTATATTTTTAGAATTACAAAATAATGAATATATTTCTTAATAGAGATCATAAAATTTATTTCCAATTGATGAATAATTTTTCAATTCTTTCCCTTTTATATTTTGAAAATATAATATCTTTTACATCATATTAATATTTATTAGTATTGATGCGTGGATAAAAATAAAAACTTTTTGCATGGTTATAAAAATACCAATAGTTTCTTAATTAATTGAATTTTTACCTTAACATGCCTTTTTTTATTCCTCTTGATTTATGGGAAATTATATGACTAATATATTCATCACCTTAAGCATCTAAATCACTTAGTTGATTCAATTTTCTATAATTAACATTTATTTTTTCTAGGATTCAATATGTAGTTCAAATTAACGTAAATTGTTGAAATTTGGTTCCATTATCATCTCATTATAAAATATTATATTTTTTAACATAATCTACAATCAACTCTACGATTTATTATTGGGAAGGAATTTTTTTGATAAAAAACACGATGAAAAAAAATCTCTTCAAATGCTTCCTAGTTATAGATTCATCCAGATTCACAGAAAATCCTCAAATTTTATTGATTATCTCATTCACCCTAAGGAAGTAGACATAAATATTTTAATAAAATTTCATTTTTATATCCTCGAACTATCTCCTTTAAACATTTTTTGTGGATCCCATGAAATTGAATTTACCATATTTTCTATATCTAATTTTTATAGATATCCATGTATTTCTAGAGACCCATGTCCTTTATGTATCATTTTTCTGATAAAGGCATAATTATGTAATTATAATACTTTTCATTAAATTTCATATTCCTATTTTCATCATGATTTAAATACTCATATTAAAAAATATATTAAAAAATATTATTGCAACTATGAATTCAAGACCATGTGATAGGATATTTGGTATCATCATATATATCCAACGATGAAAATTCTTCATAGAGATAGTGGGAACATAATAAATATTATAATATCCATGTACAAAAATTATTATATATCATTTAGTTGAATCCTTAGATCGTGTACCACATGAAGAGACCTTGGCCAGAATGACCAATGAGTGGCGTGGGGGTGGATTAGTGGTGAAATTTTTAGAATTCAATTATTTTATTTCATTTTATCAAACATTTTAATTTTTCAACATCCTCTAAATAATTTATCACATTCTCTCCTTATAATGAATAAATAATAAGGGAGGGAAAACATGAAATCGAACAAGGATTTTCCATATGAGTTACTACATACCATATCAATTATATTCTCCAACACGAATTCAATATTATATCCATAACTGTCTACAATATTAGTTGGTTTAACCCCTAACTATGATTCCTTAGTAATTTGTCAGATATCTCTACCACAATATCATCTTTAGTGGATGGTGATACTCCCTAGAAATAAACTCCACTACCATATTTTTATCTTATGGTTATAAGATAGTTATACACTCTTTATTACATCAGCCCCACGTGATGTAAATATTCCACTATGAGTTCATTATATCAAATGGATTTACGATATACAATTATTTAAGAATTTAATAAGCTACACATATAATATCTAATTATTAATCATAAAAATTAATATTTTATGAATTACCTAGTGTTCCCCATTAATCCAAATTCTTGTGTAGATGTCCTTCTTCTATTAACAATGTTCCTCACATCAGATTATTCTTATTCTCAAAAACAGCTATCATAAAATTTTTATCTAATTTAATCTAAATGAACTTCATTAAATATTATATAATTTTATTATCCATATTATTTTTTTAAACCCAAAAACATATAGAATCTTATTTTTATTATTTTATGTTTTTTATTGTTTTTTTATCACCATTCATAAACCATCATTTTTTTTCTTCAATATAGTATTATATCAATGGAACAGCTACCTGAATATATTTTTTTGTTATGTTACATATTTGACATATATTTTTTATTTGATTTATAATAAAATAATAAATTTCATATTTAATCATATATGTAACACGATGTCAAAATATTCATATTCCATCTCTCATGTTATATGTTATCTTTCTCGGAAAAAAATAGTCGTCTATAAATATTTCCCCATATAACTAGTAAAGTAAATGGGATTCCTCTCAATTAAAATGATAAATTTTTATATTCAATATATCGGATTCAGATAACGAGGAGAGTGTTTTATTAGTTTCTCCTAAGAAAATCTATATTAGAAAAGGTCATCATCAATCAATAAGTCGTTCATTGTTACCTGTTTTTATCCACAAAATGATGATAAAGAAATCAATTAAGGATCACATTAATCCTCCTACCAGATTTCTTTTTGAGGTATTTATAATCATTAAATTTATATTTTTTTATGGATACCTAAGATTATTTTCATAAAATATCATCATTTGGGTATATTAACAACTTTATGGAAGCCTTCTGTCACTAATAGATTCTCTATATCATTGTATGTTAATGAGGGATCTCAATATATATCAGTAAAACATTATAAGCACTCATACAATCCGCAGTATTTATAGATGAGGAATAACTTTATCTATATGATATATATAGAATCACAATGATCAATTTTAATGCATAAATTATTATTTAATTCCGGACATAATTTTAAAACTGAAATATTATGTGAGTTAAAAATTTCTTAAAAAATAAAAATATATATAATTAATATAAAACCATTAAAAAATGAATTATATGGTGTTGAGTACATTAATGACCAGATTCATCCTTCTTGGTAGAATTCACATATGCTTATTAAAATGATCACATGATTATCCTTATAATTGAGGCACGTACTCTTTATAATTTTGTATGAATGAAAATCTCATTTTATTATCAATAACATAAAATCCATATTTTATTTAATTAAAATGATGCTTACATGTAAGATGTAGCTTTCATTCATATAGTTTATTTGATAGAAATGTTCCTATTTATTAATTTTATATCATTAATATGGAATGATTGTGATCATGGTTGGATATTTCATGCATCAATATCTCTAGAAGATGCAACATAGAAATTGATTCTGTGGAATGTTTGTATTGTCTAGTTTGTTATATCGCAATTTTTTAGATCAAGAAACACTACTACATCAGAAATTTTACCACATTAAACATGAAAATGGATTTCCACAACATTTTAGGGAATTTTGTTCCATTAGAGACTCCATTGTGAGGATATATTTGCACATAGCAATTTTTCCTGATCTCAGTAGTTCCCACACCTCCTCTATACTACCACCCCGCGAGGTATCCTTTTGATCATACCATCCTACCTACATAATCATAGGCCCTTTTCCACATTTTTTCCCCATTATTCATTTTTATCCCACATGTCCATGCCTGCTCCAACATGCGGTTGATCATGATTCCTTGGGTAATTTTGGTTTGAAATTTTATAAACATAATTTAATTCTCTAATAATATTAGTAAAAATTATGAATTTTCCAGGAAACTTCATATTCATTAGTATTAAACGTCTGATTAATTCATCATAAAAACTAAAAATTTTCTTAGTATCCAAAAATAAACCATAAGAATGAACATTCTTCTATTACAAGAATGTTTAAAGCAATGGTATGGTTCTACCACACAATTCACACATGTTTTTTATTATAAACACAAGTTCATCAAATATCAAAACCAAAACGTGGATGTCTATTAAACATGAAAACAAATTCCATATGTAACATCCTGTTAAATATTTATGGTATTCCTAAACCCAAATTTGATCTTAATTTTGTTTGGGTTTGATTGAAGAATATTTAAGAAGAAATTATAACATTTTAATGTGTTATGGGCTATGCATGTTTGGATCAAGGTTTTCCCCAAACCAAACACTTTGATAGTGAATGTTTTGAAATCCTAGGCACTGATGTTTTGTACAGTGGGAATATGGTTGGTCAAACTACGTGTCCACAAATGTAAAACCATGTGACCATATCATCTAGGGTTCATGTTTAGGGAACACTATTCGAAAAATTTTGTATCTATTCCCACCTAATAATTTTAGTAGATTTTAATTAATCCGAATATTCATTATAAATATTGGAAATCAAATTTTTAACCCCTATTAGAATTATACGATCCAAAACTATAGTTATAGGTATTTAAAGCCAATATGTTTTTCTAGGTTGACAGGGATCCATAGAAAAAATGTTGAATCCTCCAACCCATCTCTAAGGATGATCGAAGCAGTGAGATCCTCATTCAATTCACCACTAGTAATTTTTCTCCAAATGTTCCTTCTCTACTACTCCCTCATCTCTCCTTCATAGTTCTTATTAGTTCATTTTGTTTTTTGTGGATAAAATCTATCTTTCTTTGGTTCTGTAATGGTGGTTTAAATCATGGAACTTCAGTGATGATGTTCTTTATTAGAGTTTACCTTTTGAGGTATTCTCATTCATGATCCAATGATGCTGAGGTTGGTGGTTTCATCAATTATTTAAAAATTTATTATAACCCTAAATGGATTTATTTAATTCAATTTCAAAATTTAAATTTCATTTCATTCAAGTGATTTATCAAAAAACCAATTTTTATAAAATTAGTTTTCTGGATGTGATGTGTTATGAAATTACAACCCCCCCAATTGAAATGAATTGCGGTGTTTTCTTGAATTTTATAGAAAATTGTGGACTTTAAATTATGGAATTTCAATTATGAATTTATTTTTGAAATATATTTCCAATTATTATATATGGAAGAAATGTTTTAAACACATTGGATACATTAATAGTGTTTTTATCATATAAAAGGCATGAATTTATTAAACACCTATTTTTGGGTTTTAAATTGACTGTTTCATATTAATATAGAAAGATGTGTTAAATTGTATTTTTAAGAGTTTTGAAGTATATTTCCCATCATTTATAACTGTTATAGAATATTAAATCACAGGGTGATAGTTATTTTTTTATGAAATCACTATATTGGTGTTTTTCAATACTAAATTTTGATATCCAATATGTCACATCCTTAATTGGATGGTGACAGGTTACACAATATCCATTTTATGCGGGACATATGTTCACATATTTCAATGATAACAATTCCAATGTGAGGAATTCCCATAGCCATGAACTATTTTTCCTCTTGAATGAAGTCCATGTTGTGGTTATTATATTCATTATTCAACACAACATTTATTTTAAATTGTTTCATAAGTTCATTATGAATTTATATAAGCTATTTTATATAAAATGATTATTAATCAATTTTTATAGAAATTGTTTTCCTTCATTAGAATCGTAAATCGTGATTTTTTAAAATATTATTTTGAAATTCGATGATTCTTTATTCAAAATGGAATGATTTATTTGGGTAATTAAATTTGGAATCTTTTTATTGATTCCTTGGTGAGACCATATTGGGATTTTTGTACACACACCACATGTGCCCTTGGGTGATTATATGTTTTTTCCTTCTAGGTATGAGTAATGGTAAAGCACAATATATAGGGGATTCTTGTTGATGAACCCTGGTCTAGGAGAGTTTTTCCTATTAGGACCAAGGTTTTTCCCAATTTTCTCTTAAATTATTGAATGACTTTGGGTTTTTTTACCTATTCGAATTCATGTAAAATTCATCATAGGTAGTTTTATCTTATGCATAATTACTTATATCACTTTCTTCCATTGTGTTTGTGGAAACCTTGTTCCCAATTCCATATTTAATGATTAAATGTGTGTGTCCATAATATGTGGTGATTGGGGAAACTATTCTGGCTATGCTAGGATTGACTTGGTTTTTAGGGTACTAGGGTATCTGAGCCCGTCCATCATAGAGTGTTATTAGAGGTACATGTAAATAATTTTTTATTGATCTCCATATGTAGTTGAACATTATTATAATGACATAGGATGTAGTAATGACTAATTTCTTGTCTATCTCTCACTATAATGATACATCAGTTATAAGGGGTGTTTTTTGAAAGTATTCGTGATTTATTTCTATTAGTATTTTCCTTGATTTAGAATTTGATCGATTTAAATCGATTTATTCATTATCCATAAATTTTGATTTACTTCCCAATTTCACTTATTTGAGAGTTTTTCTATGTAACCTTTAAGATTTCTTCAATGATCTCTTCAATGTTATATAGACTAATTCCACTAAGAATCATGTAAATCCAATTGAGAAGGAAGATTCTAATGTACCACGGTGAGAGAATCCTCTCATTTTCCAAAATATGGTTGGTATTATCTTTTATGTTATCAATTATCTGAGATATGCTCATGCACTTATTCCCATTCAGGCTCTAGATATGGAGAGTCAACATTATGTTTTATTTAAATTATCTCAGTGTTTAATTTTCAAAATATACATGTGATCCATGGAATTATAAATCTTGGACTGGATGAGGAATGGTTGAGGGATATGAATATTATATTTGAGTTCCTTGATATGCTTGATGAAATAATGATGAAGTGTTCCAACTTCAAGATAGAGGATACTAGAAATGTATATTGGGACAAAATGGTGACAATGAATAAGAATTATTTCTTAGAGAGGAAGGAAATTAATGTTATTTTAATAAACAAGTTCTATCTAGAGTCAATGTAATCGGTCAAGACAGTAAATTTTCTCAAAATCAAGTAGGATGACAAGACTGTGACAAAATATGCAATCTAGTTTTCTAAACATTAGTAGTTTTCACATGATATTGTATATATTGAGAATATAAATACCTAAAGGTTCAATATATAACGTCAACATTATATTTTTTATCATGATTTATTGAAGATGATTTATTCTTATGTTGATGTTCTAGATGGAGGATTGATGGTTGATATAGACCTAACTGGAATGTTAGGGTTGATGAGAGTTTCATTATTTTTTATTGGTAGTGAATGTTATTTTCAATGAAATGGGGTAAATGATTATTCTCATGGTGGTTCTGAACATCAGTGATTTTCTAGACCTCCTATAGTTCCTGGAAGAGGAACTTTTCTTACTACTAGTATGGAGAGTTGGGGAAATCGAAATGGATTACACTGAGGGACCCAATATATGTTGTTCCTAGAGACACTCAGCTCACTTACATAAGTTCTTCCACACATATTCCACTCTACATAGTGGAACATGATCATCAACTCCTACATAAACTACAATGTAGGTAGATGATTTTGGAATAATTTCCATCTATCAATAGTCAATATGAAGGAATATTTTTCACACAGTGGAAGTGTATCTAGAAGAAATGGATGTGGGTCTAGACACTATGAGAGTTACCCTTAGTATATATTTTTAAATATTCACATCATTAATTCATACTTGTTCATCTAATTAATTTAAATCAACATATATTATTAATCTTTTAAACTAACTTATATAGATTTTGAATAATGTGATAGCTATTTTTACATCCCTTGAAATGAATATAGCCCAAGGTCTCCATGGTCCTTCTTGTATATTCTCATTAACGGATATTAGGAATTTTCTGAATTATATTTATCCTGACATGAAACCTCATGACATAAAATTTAAAATGGATTGGCTCATTTTTTATAAATCATGGATTTATTGTTGTATTCAAAGTGTCTCTTTCACTACACTCGAAGTGGTGTTCTATATCATTGAGGTACGATGGGATCCAAGGATGTGTGTGTACAAATATACTAATCCAAACTTGTGGAAAGTAATATCTATGTTTGATTTTGATCATGAGAAACAATAATTTAGTAGTAATATCCCTATAGTTGTTGTGGATTTTAATAATGTTTTTTCTTTTGACTTTCTAGTCTCCCACTATTAAGGGATGTACAGTTATCTATCGATTTAGATCTTGGTACTCAACTAGTGTTTATTCTTTCTTAACCCATGGAAAAAATTTAAGATAATGTGTTTAATACTTAGTCGGATTGTTTTCTATATAATGGATTTATACGCCTAAGTGTGTCACCATAGATGGCATCGATTATCATGGTTGTAAAAGATGATCGATAACTTCTCCTTTGTATAGATTATTACAAAATCAATAGTGAAATGGTAAAAAAAACAAATATTATATCCATGTATTAATAATATATTTAACAATTTGAAATGTAAAAAGTGTTTCTTGATGATTTTTTGTGATTTAGTTACAATCATTTGGGAATAAAATAATCTAACATTCTGAAAAATTCCTTCTAGATAAGGTATGACTAATATTAGTACCATTTCAAGCAATTTGGATTAATCAATTCTTATTCAATATTTATTGATTTAATAAATAATATTTTCCAAAAGAATCTTGATACCTTCATGGTAGTATTTTTGGATGATATCCTCTTTTATTCATGTCCAATGACGATCAGGTGTGTAATCTGAGAGAAGTTGTAAAATTGTTGGAAATCACTGTATTTATGACATTTATGGATTATTAGAGAAAGTTTATTTGGAAATGTATTGTCAAATAATCGTATATCAGTTGATCCCATGTTTTTTAAGGACTTTATGATAATGGATAAACGTCATACTATTATTTATATTTTAAGAATCATGGGTTTATATACATATTATTACAATTTTTTAGAAGGAATTTTCAATGGTGGCCTCTCCGATGACTTCTCTATCATAGATGGAAGTAATGGTTTTTTTTGGAATATAAATTGCATAGTTTTTATTTTTAACCAATATATATTTTGTCTAATATGTCATTTATAACTCTTATATACACCGATATGTTCTATTTGGACATTTCTGATGCATCTGGTTTAGGTTTGGGTTGTGGTCTTATGCAGGGTAATCATGTAATTGTTGTTGAATCTTAGCTTCTTAGGACACATGATGTGAATTATCCAACCCATGACCTTGAACTAACATTTGTGATTCATGAACAGATGAGTATGTGGAAATACCTTTTTTTTAAATTTTTATTGTGTATTTTGACCAAAAAATCTTTCATCTCATTCCATGAATTAATTATAGAAGTACTGAACATGACTGAACTCAATGCCTAATTACTTACTGGTATCCTAGAATCAAGTTCGGAATTTTCTTCATCCAATTTCAAGTATAAATCCACTCTTCATATTTTTTTCTTTGTGAATAATAGATTGATAATGATTTATATAGCATTGGAAACACTATTTATAGTGCTAGGATTTATTTTGATACACCAATGTCTATAGAGATCATTATATGGTATCATAATTTTTTTTGCTGTTAGTGGTTAGGAAAGCTATGATAGGGGATTTTTATAATCCCAATTAAGATGATAACCAATAAACCCTAAAAAATTTATATGAAAAGAAACTTATATTCTAATGTCCAATTATGAGAGGGGGAATTGCTTAAATTTTTTTCTCATTATTATATGATCCATTAAATCAATGTGATGACCAAGATACCTTTAGGTTTTCTACAGCCTCTTCTAGTTCTAAATAGAATGTTATATGACTTCTTTATGGAAACTGTGGATGGGATTTCATGTACACATTGAATGAAAAATGCGATAAGATTTTTTATCAATCAACTGACCAAATTATATCACTTTATATGCATTCGTGATAAATCCAATGTTTCAGAGTTTGGAAATCACTATAGGAAAGAGATTATTCATTTTGATGAATTTTTATATTCTAAAGTCTTTAACTTGGATCCCTAATTTAATTAATGATTTTAAATATTAAATCATATGGAACTACAATATTTGGTTCAATTGTGTACAACATACCCTCCACAGTAAGATTTCCTTACAAAAAGTGAAATACATATTCTATAGAATATTCATCACTCTAATGTTTTCGACATTGGCAGGGCTTGGGATTACCATTTTGGGTAGGTTGAGTTTTTATATAAAAATAGTAACCATTTTTTAATCATAGTTAAATTTTTTGAGCCCTTGTATTACAGTCTTTTTAAATCATTGTTGTGTTATTTGGAGATTTTTGAATGTTCATTAGATGGACAGTTCTTGGTTCTAGAGGAAACTACAATGATTATGTTTATTTATCAACAAATTCTGATGGAACAATACTTATATAAATTTTATTATGATCGTTATCATATATTTTTCAATTTTTTATTTTTTATTTTATGTGTTTTTGAATGTTAATCCATGGTTTGGTCATCAATGGCTATTTAGGAAAGGGAATGTCCTACCTCATTTGGATGGACCATCGAAGGGTTTTGAGAAGGTCAGGTGTAAAGACCCAGAAGATTCAAAGAAAATTTTTTCTTTAATTATTTGGAATTTTACGAGTCAACAGTTTCTGTCCGCACGTGATTCCGAGGCCAGGAGTGCCCGAAATGATCCGTCAATGTTTTGTTAAGCATAAATTAACACACATATGCAGTTTTCCAGAAAAAGTGGAATAACTCATAAACGGTTACTCAGATCAGAAATTCAAGTCCACCGTTGAGCTTAGGATGACAGTTTTACCCTAGGTGTGCCTTAAGTTTAGTCAGTGCGGACCTCCTGTAAGAAAACCTGAAAATGCCATAACTGTAAATAAAATAATTAAATAAAGTTAATTTTTTTTTAAATTCTTATAAATCACAAAAAGTAACTCGGATTAAAAATCTGAGACCACTTATGAACTCATGAAGGTATGCTTTATTTAAGTATATACTAACTTGGGTCTATGAGTGCCACCAAAGAAAGTTAGTTTTTTGCCACAAATAAAATAATTAATTGACAATTATTTTATTGTAAAATTCATAACATCTAAACAGTAACTCAGATTGAATATCTGAGAGTGATTTTGGGTTCATTGGGGCATGTTTCACTTAGGAAGAGCCTAACCTCGACCGTAGTGGTTCGAGGGTGACTGCTATTATTTTTTCCGAACTTTTTTTCGGGTATGTTCCGTATTCGTGCGAATGGTGTTTTATAACTTTTGATTCAGTGCTCGGAACTAAAATTTGAGAGCACCGTTGAACTCGCAGCGTCAGTGATTACTTAGTGAGACCTTTAACGCAGTTGTTTTCTAATGAGAATGAGATTTAGTTTGTGGGGTTTTTATATATTTTAACTAAAAATATGGTGTGCAACTTATTTCTATTTTGGTGGTTAAAACCGCCAAGTGGAGGTTCAGGGTGGGGGCCACCACACCATAACCTCCCATGAGAGGTTATAGTAGTGGGGCCCACCCACGCATAACCTCTATTGGGAGGATAAATTTAAGTGGGGACCACCAATGTTTCTTACCCCCTTTAACACCGCATTTAAGTGGAGAAGGCTCTTGAACTTCTCCACTAATTAATTGATCCTAAACCACATCATTAATTAAATGGGTTGTCTCGTTTTTTTAGAACTCTCCACCTCCCCTATTCGAATTTTGAATCCATTCTAACCAAATTAATTAAATGAGTTGTCTCATTTAATTAAACACAACTCTTTTGTGTTGTTGTGACAACAAATAATAGAATTTTCCTCTATTATTTTTGGTTGGAAACTCGTTGGGGCTTGGGAAACCCTTGGAGAAAGATCTCAATGGGGAATCGTTCTTCCAACGAAGAAAGTGAAGAACACGAATAATGCGAAGAACGTCGACGAACTTCTAATTCCTTCTTCAACCGGGGAAATAAAGGGAAGCGTCACCCATGAAGAAAGATGACGCCATCCATGACTTCTTCTTTCACAACGTCAACGAAACGACGCCTGCTGCACGCGCTGCACGGCACCCCCCGGCGCACTGCCCGGCTAGCCCGGTGCCCCCCGGCGCCCTGCCGGCCAGCCCGGTGCCCCCCAGCACGATGTCGGCCTTCCCGCTGCTAAGCGCGCTGCCCCGGCGCGCTGCTCGTGCCCTTGGCGCAGTCTACCGTCCCCTGCTGGCGCCCCTGCGGCCTTCCCGGTGTCCAGCCAGCCTGCCCACTCCCCAGGCGGCCTGCCCGCTGGCCACCCTGTCACCGGCCTCCTGAGATGACCCACAGTTCCCCCGTGGTGTCGCTGGTTGAACCAGCCTGGTCTTTTGGGCCGAGTTACCGAACCGCCTACGTGGCGACTATTAGGCCGAACCGCCCTCGTAGTCCGCTGGGCCAGGCCCAGCGGACCGGGTCAAAACATAGCGGGCTGACCCGCCCAATGGGTCTGGTCAGTCCCCCCATGTCTGCCCAGGTTGACTAAGACCGGGTCAACCCAGAGTGGGTTGGGCCGAGTCGGTCCGACCTCGTCGGACCGGACTTCATCCCATTATTGACACTTTTATTTCTTCGGCCATACCTTTAGCACCAGACATCCGTTTGAAAAATCTGCATTAGTGCCAGTATTCTTGGAGCATAGTCATCCCTTTGAGAATACCCCACGGGAGTTCAGGGTATAGTTGAGATACGGCCAGGTTGGTTGGTACACGAAACCAACCGGGGCCCCGTGAATAAAAGGCTGATAACTCACAGATCGGGCGTCTGATTGACACAACATCTATTTCATATAGACCCCTATGACGTTTCGATCCTTTGAGATACTTCCATGTGAGATTTTGTGACACATGGATTATTGACTTGTAGCTCATGTAGTGGATCCTCCCGGAGACGAGCATACTGAGTGTGGAGACCTAGAAGTTGTAGACCTGACGACTGCTTGACCGATTCAACTCGAAGTGATTCGATTAGCCCTATGGACAGAGTTCCCGGCTTGGTGGTAGACCCATAGTGGATGGAGCACCTGGTTTGGCAGCAGACCCGTGGTACACGACAGGAGGATTACCTCTGACGACTATTAGGGGGAGCGCTCAGTTTGGCGGTAGACCCATAGCGGATGGAGCACCTCGTTTGGCAGAAGACCTGTGGTACTCGATAGGAGGAGTACCTCAGCATCTAAGGATAGTGAGTAGCACCTCGGAGTCACGACAGGGCCACTGTACTAGACAGAGGAGGAGTTCTCCAGCAGCTATGGTTTTGATAATGAAAATCATGGTTTGAGCTCAGTCAATAACCTTTGCTTTTTCCTCAGGATTGAGATGGGTTACTTGATTACATATGTATATTTATGGGCATATACCTACGTAATGGTTATCCACTGATTTCATACTTTGTGGCTTATCCTTGTTCGATTTTGTGAGACCTTGAGGGTATCGAGGTCCCTAATGAGTATCGTTATACTCACCCCTACACGGGATATGCCCGCACGTCATTGTGTTGGATGTAGACGACATACATCACTGATGGAGGTCGAGAGCGCCAGGACTGGATGGTACCCAGAGGTGGACCACTCGACGTGACAGTACATGGAGTGGACCAATAAAGGTGGAGTGTCGAGGATGACATCTGTACATACCCTTCAGGTAGGAACCTGAAGGATGATCCCGGAGCTACTTTCAATATTTAGTTGTTTGTCTTTTTCAGTTGTAATTTCTTTCAGTTGTAGCTGTACCTTTTTGTTGGGCATGTATTTCCAGCCCCATTGTACTTTCATCATACATGTTATACAACTTTATTTAGTGTTTTCTTCTTATTGTACTCAATTTGTGTGTGTTTACTTTTTATAAAGGAAATGACTACCCAGTCTTAGGGAATTACACCATTGGTGCTATTCGCCAGCCCATGGCCTATGGAAGGTGGGATTGGGGTAGTCATGATACGGGCCCTGGGGGATTGGTCATGAAAAATTGGTATCAAAGGAGTTGGTTCTATCGCAAAACTTAGGACCCTGATATTTCCTTTCTATGAAACAATACCGTTAAGGGTACATATTGTGGTTTTTGGTTCAGGAAGTCCAGTGTTGGTGCGGTGGCCGACGTATCCATATGCCAGGACCCTGACATCTAATATCTGACTCAGTGCACAAAAACACTAATTGAGTATGTGTCTTCAAAAGTTTTCATTATGTCAGCTCAACCAGGTCATCTCACCAGGTATATTCTTTTGACCGTGTCACATCTATTCAAAATGCCTCCACGCAGACAGCCAGTTGGAGTTTCGAGAGAGTACTCAGTGATGGCCCACTGAGTGATGAGGCTCCGGTGCAGGGCCCTCTTAATATGTTGGCACCTTCAGGTGGTGTACCAGTAGCACCACCACCTGTTGGGCAGCAAACACCACCAACTGCAGTGGCGGACGGTGCACGCCGACTGAGCATGTTGCACGAGTCCCAGTGGCAGAGGCCTTTGAGGTTTCGAGGTGAGATAGATTCCCAGGTAGTAGAGGACTAGATAGAGGCGATTGCTAGAGTTTCCCTCCTGTTTGAGACACCAGTAGAGAAGATGGTGATCTTAGCTACTAGACTTTTTCAGGGTGTGACCATGAGGTTGGTCCACTTAGTGATTAGGCTTCGGTATGTGGACTGATTCCCGAGATAGTACCATCGGATAGTGTGTCAACTATATCACTACATGTTGATCAGTAGTTAAAACCAGTAGTACCGGTAGAGGACACATGTAGGATTAGTGCCTTACATGTGTTTCAGCATCAGATACCCCTCAGGTTTGAGGTGATTCTGAATCAGAGGCGGCTGAGGACTAGCTTGAGGAGATGGATTAGAGTACTCTAGAACTTATACAACTTCTTCAGGACAACATGTCAATAGCAGAGTATTCATCAAGGCATACCGATCATTCTGGGTACTTGATGAATACGATAAAACTAGTGATTTAGGGCTCAGACTACCAAACGAGGTGTGTTTAAAGGATATCAGAGACAACACTTTTCCTCTATGCATTTCTACTTATGCTAGGGTGGTAGAGATAACCTTTATGGTTGAATGTTCTTTGGCTGAATGGATACAACTAGTGAATGTTAGAAGTGGGAAATTAGGGAACTGACGCCAGTCTCAGAGACATGGGAATTTAAAATGTTTCAAGAAAAGGAAGTTTTAAGGACATATGAATCTCCAGAGCAGAAGACGTGGAAGTAGAGCTAGGATGGACGATTTTGGTGATGTACATTTCAACATGTTACAACCACACGCCTTTGAAGTCTCTGGTAGGCTTAGGGAGCAGGAGGTCAGGGGAAGAGAGTAGCTACATGCTGTCAAGGAGTGTGACTCAAGGGCTCTATGAATGAATCGAGGTATAGTCTGTGTCTACTACTACCTGCTATATCAATAGACATAGGTACCAATCATTCTTTCTTACCACAGATCTTGTCCCATGCCAATAGTTTTCGGTTAAACTGTTGACTTGAACCTCACATCTAGAGATACATCTAGGAGTAGACTCGATAATAACATTTACGCCGACAGTGTGATCTGACCCTTGAGGTGAGAGTTTCGGTTGGAACCTCTTGGTGGTAGTGTCGAGGACTTACGAAGTTAGTTTGGGTATGGACGACACAACCACAGTTCATACACGGATTGACTAAATTATGAGAAAAGGTTTTGGTTTACCTACAACATTGGGATGAGGTTTTCTTTGATCGGAAAAAGGGAAAACCCAGGAAGCACATGATTAAATCATGCATAAGTGGGTGAATTTGATCACTCATCAGTCACCCAGACTAACCTTTGTGCTAGAATTCTCTACATTTGCAGCACCACTTTCAGCATTGACAAAGAAGGGGAAACCCTTCATGCAGTTAGAGTGATTCCAGCAGAGCATTCTAGAGCTGAGGCAGAGGTTGATTAGGGCACCCATCATGAGGCTACTGGAGGAGGGTGTTGGGTATGTGGTTTAGTATGACGCATCAGGGACTGGACATGGGTGTGTCGTGAAGCATGAGCGAGCAGTGATCACGTATAGTTCTTGGAAGCTGAGGTAATGGCGATGGATTGAGTTCCTCCAGGACTATTCCTTTGAGATGATCTATACTCCTGGGAAGGGGAACCTTGTAGCAGATGCTCTTAGCATGAGATCAGGAATTCTGTTGCTAGTAGAAGCGATAGAGTAGCTGGCCGTGTTGCATATATACTTTGTGGATAGAGATAGAACATCCTTTCTGTAGTCTCTCACAGTCACTCCTCTACTTCTTCAGCGAGTCAGGGAGGCACAACGTGGGGAAGTTGACTGTGAGAAACGGCGTGCTCAGATATCCACAGGTCAGGTAGCTGATGGTTTTTCTAAAGGTGGGGTGCACGTCATTCTCTTCAAAGGATGTACCATGGTACCAGTTTCACTTTAGGAGGATTTGATAAAGGAGTTCCACACCATAACATCCAGGAGAGAAAATGGGATCAGAAGGCTCAGATGCGTGCTCAGTAACCCCATTTGTCTCCCTAGATTATGTTGTAGTTTATGGGGATGTAAAGCCCTGAGTTGGGGGTAATTTAAAGACCCGGAAATTTCAAGGAATTTTTTTTCTTAAATTCTTTGGAATTTTAAGAGTCTGCAGTTTCTGACAGCGTGCGATTCTGAGGCCTGGAGTGCCGAGAAGGATCCGTCGAATTTTTGTTAAGCGTAAATTAATGTACATATGTAGTTTTCCAGAAAAAGTGGAATAACTCTTAAATGGATACTTAGATCAGAAATTCAAAGCCATTTTTGTGCTTAGGATGGCGGGTTTACCCTAGGTGTCACTTAAGTTTAGTCTGCGCGGGTCTCCATTGAGAAAACCCGAAAATGGCATAACCATAAATAAATTAATTAAATAAAGTTATTTTTTTCAAATGATTATAACTCACAAATGGTAAATCAGATTAAAAATCCGAGACCACCACTGAACTCATTAGGGAATTATTTCTTTAATAAGATACTAACTTGGGTTGGCGAGGGCCACCAGAGAAAGTTAGTTTTTGCCGAAAATAAAATATTGAAGTGACAATTATTTTATTGTAAAATTCATAACTTCTAAATGGTATCTCGGATTAAAAATACGAGAGTATCGTTGGGTTTTTTTGGATTTTTTCACCTAGGAAGAGCCTAAACATGACTGTAGTGGGTCGAGGGTGACCGGTATTATTTTTTCAGAACTTTTTATCGGGTACGTTCAGTAAATGTGAGAACGACATTTTATAACCCTTGAACTGTTGCTCGGAACTGAAATATGAGGGCACCGTTGAACTGACAGCGTCGATTATTTCTTATAGATACAGTCACCGTATTTTTGTTCTAAGGATAATGAGAGTTAGTTTGTTGGGTTTTTAGATATTTTAACTAAAAATAAGCTGTAGAAATTATTTTTATTTTGGTGGTTAAAATCTCCAAGTGGAGGTTCGGCGTGGGGGCCACCACACCATAACCTCCCATGATAGGTTATGGGGGTGGGGCCCACTCACGCATGACCTCACTTGGGAGGATAAATTTCGGTGGGGACCATCGAAGTGTCTGACCCCCTTTATAACCCCATTTAATTGGAGAAGACTCTCGACCTTCTCCACTAATTAATTGAACCTACACCACATAATTAATTAAATGGGTTGTCTTATTTAATTAAAACTCTCCTCCTCCCCTATTTGAATTTTGAATCCATTCTACCCCAATTAATTAAATTAGTTGTCTCGTCTAATTAAATACAACTCTTGTGTATTGTTGTGCTAACAAATAATAGACTTTTACTCAATTATTTTTTGGTTGGAAACTCGGTGGAGCTTGGGGAACCCTTGGAGAAAGCTCTCAACAGGGAATCGTTATTCCAATGAAGAAGGTGAAGAACACGAAGAACACGAAGAATGTCGACGATCTTCTTCTTCCTTATTCAACCAGGGAAAAAAGGGAAGTGTAACCCATGTAGAACGCAGACGCCATCCTCGTCTTCTTCATTCCCAATGTCAACGAAACAACGACCGCTTCTCACGACATCGTCAACAATCATCGACAACGTGGTTGGGGGATTTGAGTTGTTCTATATATGTGTTTTACCCTCCTTTCATCGTTGTTCAAATTTATGGATTGTGAACATCCAGTCATTATAACCATAAACGTGGAGAGTTCAGGCAAACCTCACACGGCCTGACACTTTCCATTGATTTATTTGTGGTGTACTACGAATCGGCAAAGAGGCAATAGCGACAACAATGGAAGACCAAGTCCGCGCTACCCATGGCCTCCACGAACCGCACCGCCGGCCAAGCGGCACCCGACTCGCGCCCCACGCAATGCTCCATGGCCCTGCCGATGGCCTGCTGTGCCTTGTCGGTGCACTTCCTGCTCCTCGTCGGTGCACTGCCCACGCCCCCTGCCGCCCTGCCCGCGCTACCCCCCCCCCCCCCCCCCCCCCGGCGCGTGGCTTGGACAACCCGGTGCCCCCCGGCGTGCTGCCCAGCCAGCCCGGTGCCCCCCGGTGCACTGCGAGCCTGCCCAGCGACACCTGGACAACTCGTACGCTACCCCGGCGTGCTGCCCATGCCCCAGGAGTCCTCCCCGGCCCTTGTCGGTGCCCCCACGACCAACCCCGTGGACTACCGCGCCCTGCCCGGTGCCCGCGCGGCCTGCCTGGTGTCCAGCCGGCCTGCCCACAACCCGCGCGTCTTGCCTGCTGGCCACCCGATCACCGGCCTCCCGAGTCGACCCGCGGTGCCCCTAGGGTGTCGTTGGCCGAACCGGCCTGGTCTTCCGAGCCGAGTTACCAAGCCGCCTACATGGCGACAGTCGGGGCGAACCGCCCTTGCTATCCACTAGGCCTGGCCCGGTGGACTAGGTCCAAACATAGCGGTCTGACCCGCCCAATGGGTCGAATCAGACCCAGTGTGTCTGACTAGGTCGACCTAGACCGGGTCAGCCCAGACTAGGTTGGGCTGAGTTGGTCCGACCAGGTCGGACTGGACATGGGCCCATTGCTGACCCTTCTCTTACATTGGCCATATCATTAGAACCAGACTTTTGTTTGACAAACTGACAGCGGTGCCGGTATACATGGAGCATAGACGTCCCTTTGAGAATACCCCACGGGAGTTCAGGGTATAGTTGAGATAATGCCAGGTTGGATGGTACATGAAACCAACTAGACCCCGTGACGAAGAGGATGATAGCTCATAGACCGGGTGTCTGATTGACGCAATGTCTATTGCGTTGAAGAACCCTATGATGTGGCGGTCCATTGAGATACTTCCACCTGATACTTTCTGACCCTTTAGTATCGACCAGTAGATCATAGAGAGAATCCTCCCAGAGATGAGCATACAGAGTTCGGAGACCTAGTAGTTGTAGGCCCGACGACTGCTTGACTGATTCGACTCGGAGGCATTCGATTTACCTAGTGGACAGAGCGCCTAGTTTGGCGGCAGACCCATGGCGAACGGAGTGCCTGGTTTGAAATTAGACCAGCGGTACTCGAAAAGAGGAGTACCTCTGATGGATCTTTGGGGGAGCACCCGGTTTGGCGATAGACCCACAGCGAACGGAGCACCTGATTTGGAAGCAGACCTGCAGTGCTCGACAGGAGGAGTACCTCAGCAGTCTATTGTTAGTGAGTGGCTCCTCAGAGTCACGACGGGGCCACTTTACTCAACAAAGGAGGAGTTCTCCTGCACGCGTGGCTTTGATAATGAAAATCCTGGTTTGAGCTTAGATAAATACCTTTGCTTTTTAATCATGATTGAGATGGGTTACTTGATAACTTAGTTATATGATTGGGTATATACCTAATAAATGGTTATCCATTGATTTCATACATTGTGGTTTATCCTTGTTCGATTTTGTGAGACCTTGAGGGTCTCGGTGTCCCTACTTAGTATCATTATACTCACCCCTGTATGGGCTATACCCGAATATTGTTGTGTTGGATGAAGACGACGGACAACGCAGACCGAGACCGAGAGCGCCAAAAATAGGTGGTACCTGGAGGTGGACCACTTGGCGTGATAGCACATGGAGTGGACCGTTAGATTTGGAGTACTGAGGAAGACATTTTTACCTGCCCTTCTGGTAGGAACCCGGAGGATGATCCAGGAGCTGCTTCACCATTAGTTGTTTGTCTTTTTCAGATGTACATCCTTTCAGTTGTCGCTCTACCTTTTTGTTGGGCTTGTATTTCCGGACCCTTTGTACTTTCAGCACACATGTTATACAACTTTAATTAGTTTTTTGTTCCACTTGTACTCTAGTTGTGTGTTTTTACATTTTATAAAAGCAATGTGTTCCCAGTTTTAGAGAATTATGCCTTTGGTGCTAGTTGCTAGCCCCTGTCCTATGGAAGGGAGGCTTAGGTTAGTCATGATACAGGCCCCAGGGGACGGGTCGTGACATCAGGATTGATTTTTCCAATTTCAATTCTTCTATAGTTAAATATGATACATAATATGTTTCATTTATCTTATCAATGAAAGTATCTATTTGATCCATATCATGTTATGAGATTGGGTGATCTTGATATTAATCCTAAATTATTGTTGACTGAAAGAATAGCTAGGATAGTATATTCTGAAACAAAGTTATAACATGGTGTGATAATACCACTGTCTTGAGTGTTATGACATCACAATTCTAATACCAATGAGTTGTGGGAGAGGGAGGCATTGATGAGGGAGTAGTGTCCATATTAATTTTTACATGGAAGCTACTCAACATAATTTTTAGGGATAACGTTTCTATAGTGTGGATGTTATAACATATAAGAACTTTTATCTAGTAATTAAAAACCTCTATACTAAAAATAATACTTTTGGGTTACATTTAGGTACACATTATGTGAAAAATTGAAAATTTATAAGTGTTTTTGAGTTGAACATTGTTTTCCCATGATTTTACATTATCATGCACCCTTATAGTTCACACAGTGCAAACCTAGGTAGCGAGGGTTTTCAAATTTGGTTCATGATTTGAAAAATCATTCACCCACCAAGTAGAAACCATATGACCCAACAATAATTGGATCCAATCTAGGGTGTCTTGTTTGAAAAAATATGCTGCCTTACCCTGATAATAGTTTGTGGGGATTTAAATTAATCATAAAATTCATTAAAGAATATCAAACCCCCATTCTAGACACCGACTTAGCCATATTCGACCCCATAATGATTTCCTAGGTTGGGAGGGCTCTCAAAAACCAATTTTATCTCATCTAAACCATCTCCAAGAAGGATCAAATCTTGGAGATCATCATTCAGTCCTTCCATGGTATGTTTCTCTTCCAATTTTAGCTCTCCTTCTCTATCCTATAAAATCCTTATGGATTATTAGTTCTACTCATTTTAGAGGATCTAATTTTATTTATTTTATATCTTTAATCTAGTTTTTATTCTTGGATCATCATTTTTGATGTTCATAATTTTATTTTCCTAGTTAGGGATTTGGGATTCTTGATCTAGTGATTAATATCTAGTCTTTTATTTCCTTGACTAGAAAAATTTATTTAACAATAAATTTCGGGATTTAAATTAATTTCATAATTTAGATTAAATTTATTTCAATGGGATTACCAAAAACCAAATATTTTTTAAATTTTTTGAATTTTAATTGATTTTGAAAAAAATTGTGAAATCCCCTAATTCTAATGAATTGGGTTGTGTTTGTGAATTTGAATGAAAATTGTAGAATTTGAATTCTGGAATTTGAATTTTTAAATTGATGTGTGAAAATGATTTTAAATTGGTATTTCAGAAAAATTGATAACTATTTTTGTTGAAACACTAGGTTTTTTCCAGGAATAGGTAATTTGTTGATAAAAATGGTGTTATTTTTAATTGGAATTTGCATATTAAAATTGAAAGATAATTTAAATTATATTGGGGACAATTTAAAAACAAATATCTCATTCTTGAATTTTTTAGCATATATGAGATAAGGTTGTTATTGAGTTAGTTATGAGAAAACATTATTGAAACATTATGACACTAATAATACATATACAATCGGTCACATCCCCGATGGTATGGTGCGGATTTCCACATTGACCAATGTATGAGATACGTGAGAACACATATTTTCATGATGACTATTATGTTATGAGGGAGTCCCATAACATGGAACTATCATATATCCTAATATATGACCATGTTTCTCTTAGAAAAATGATTTCTTATATATTCCATTGCATGTAATATTTTTTAACAATTCTTTTTGAAATTTTATAAAATAATTTATATAAAATTATTGGTAAGAAATTCATTTAGAAACAATTTCCATCATTTGAAATGTATATCATGATATTTTTAATAATGATTTTGAAATACTATTCATGTATATTTAAAATTGAAATATTTTTTTGGTTATTTATTTTTTTAATCTTCTTATGAATTCCATGATAAGTCCCTATTGAGATTTTATCTCATACACTAAGTATTTCTTCATGTTATTTTATATTATTTTCTTCGAGGTTCGAGCAGTGGTAATGTGCCACATGAATGTGGTGTGTGTTGTTGTGTCATAATCTTGGTGATTTTTTTCCATTGGGACCTAGTTCCTTATCCAGTTTTCAATTACTCTGGTGATGTAGTTTGGGTTTTTTTACCTGATTGACATTGGGTATAGTTCTCCCTTTAGATTTTCCCAAATGTATACTGACTTGTATCTCTTGTATTCATTGGGTTGTGGGATAATTCATTTCTTGTTTCATATTGTATGATATAACGTTCATGTGAGTAAGCCATTGGGATCAGAAACTCCCTCCATGATATGTCAAGACCAGATGTATTTTAATGGTACTAGAGTATCAAGTTAGGTTCGTGAAACCACAATGTTCCTGAATGAAATCAATCCCTTCAATTAATTATACCAATAATTTTCAGGTTCCATTAACCATGCAATTACATTAGTAAACTTATTGACATTTTTGAATCCACCAAAATCCTATAATAATCAAAATCATGTCCTTTAAGACATTCTTATACTTTTATAATATGATAAACTTAAAAAAAACAAAAATATACATTCATATTTTCAGTTGGGTTGCTTTAATAAATATATGTTAAAATGTTAGGATATAATAATTATTTTTTGGGATAATTATTCTATGTTCATTATCTTATTAATATAATTATTTAGATTAGTAGATTCCATTATATTGATAAATGGATCAAACTAGGTGGAATAATGTGAAGGAAGGTTATGAAGGTAATATAATTGGTTGTATCAATGAGAAACCAAAAATATATATTGTCAGATTGAAAAATAATTTTGGAATAACACATCTTTTACCTGAAACTATTATTTATAACATGAACCATATTGAATCTTTAAAAAAGTGAAACTATGGTTTTTGGTTATTTTAGGTGATGAAAAATATGGTGGAAATAATTATCCACTTATTACATGTAAATAAACTATGTATTAGCACACAATAAAATGTCTTAATGGAACTAATAATTTTTTAATTGTATTAAAAAGGGAAATATTGAAACATAATGATAATTATAAATTTAGATTCTAATAAACACAATTGAGAGAAATTTTGTTTCTCATAAGGACCGACATAAAGTTTATTGTAATAAATATATGGAAGTTTGAAATTATCCATGAAAATCCCCAAATAATAGAATTCCAAAAATAAAAAAATTAAGAACATACAATAAATTATGAATAAGTAAGAACATATACAATGAATATACCAAAATTGTATTATGATATTTAAGGAAAAATTATTATCAAGATTATATTTTTCAATGTCCTAATATATTCTTATTCTATAAAACCCATTATATATAAGATATATTTCTAAAGTCACCACCTTAGTGTCATTATATTAATATATTAAATAAAAATATTCTTTTCTAAATATTTTATCAACCTATGATGTATTTATGACAAATTTTCCTGAAAAAAGTAATCCCATTTAATTTATCTCATATTTATATTTGGAAGGGACTGGTTGTCTCTACATGGAGGTAAAAATATTTCATAATATGAAAGTCACATTTCATATCAATCTATTACCATATTTTAGTTTGATTGATTATTAATAACTCCTTATCAAAATTTATTGAATTATATTGTTCTTAATTATTATTCAGGATATTAGTTTCCAAGTATTGTAATAGTTAGTAAGGATAATATTTTGTAATAAATTTTTTCCTAATAGAATTATTATATGAAGATTACCTTCACCCATAAGAGAACATAAAATATTGGGGGCCCAATTTGTTTAATGATGTAATATTTTACACCACAACATATAAAAATGTAATGCTATATTAAATTAGGATATGTTTTATAGTTGATGATAGATGAAGTATTAAAATAAAATTAATAATGAAATATTAATTTAAATATTTAATAAATTGGAATATATAATAAATTATTATATATGTATATTGTTTTATTTTGTATTTATTGATAGTATTTAAGGAAAAGAAAATAAAAAAGAAGTATTTCATGGTTAAAATTATTAAATAAAAAATTAAATTATACAAAAAATTACTAGTTGATGTTTTGTGATCACATTAAAAAGAATAAAATATATAAACTAATAATTTAAAACTCTACTAATTATAATTATATATGAAATTACATTAAGAGGACTTGATATTTAGAAAATTATTTTTTCTATAAAATATAATTTTTTATTTATAGTTTTCATTTAAAATATTAATACCAATATATTCTATTTTGATTTGGGAGATAGGTTATTAATTTTAATGATCATATTTTTAAAATTATTGTAAATTTAATTATTAGGATTATTTCAAAAAATGATAATATAGGAAGAATAGTGAAAAAATATTGATTTTATAAACACTATCACTTTTTGAAAATTATATTTATGTAATAATAACATGAATATCAATTATATCATTTTTTAGTAAAATAAATTTTTAAGATTTAAAATAATGAATTTAATAAAATAATTTCAAAAATATAAATCATGTTTTTAAAATTATTGAAGTCGATGTAATGCTAGATTCTTGAAATAATATTATCTTTGATCTTTTTCATTCAATAAACATTTTCTAGGATGATTTATGTTTCAATTTTTTTAAAGTAAAATTAATATCTATTAACTATTCATAATCCAATAACTAAAATTTTAATAAATTTAATAAAATAAATTTTCAAGAAATCATTTAGATATATAATTCGATATTAAATTATGGTTATATATATATACTTAAATTTATTTATACCACATCTATGAAAAAATCATATAAAAATGTTTCCTTATTTTTAGTAATATTAATAATAATTAGTTAATATGTTTTACATAATTCTTTGAAATATAAATAAGTTTCCTTTGTATGATTTAGTCCAAACACTAATAGGTAATAATTGTTAAATGATGGTCAAGGTGATAGCCTAGTTGATAATTCCTTAACTTATGCTTAAACTAGTCAAAATATGATCAGTTGAGTGTATTTTTAGAATATATTATTCCAGCTTATATGTGTTCCCAATTTGTATTAACTTTCCCATGATAATTTAATTATATTATTTTAAATCATACATTATTTACTAGGTTTTCCACTCCCCTGAATAATAATATGAACTATATTTACATCGGTTCTCTACAGAACATGAAAACCATATCTCAATGATTCTATAAACAAATAAAATAATAATCCCTTAAAATGGAATGTATTTCATTCTCTCTCTATATACATATCCCATCACTTTTTCAATATATATTAACCAATGATGTGAAGTTTGATAAACTCCCAATGAAGATGAGGGTAAAAGAAATGATATAATAAAATTTCAATATCATTGAGACATGTTAGATGTTTTATATAAATTTTAGTATAAATAGATTATATGAATACACTTTAATGTATTATATCATTATCCTGCCTTTAATAATTTTACTAGAAACTTCATTTAATTTTTCCCAGTCAATGATGTTCTAATAAAAAATTATAAATGTTTTTAGGATTTAGTTGGGACATGTTCAATATTCACCACATGTTTTGTTTTTTATTCTATATGTACTAACCGTAGTATTTTTTCAGATATTATTGTATTCATGTTACTTGGTAATCAGTTTCATGTTATATACTTCATGTAATTTTGATTCCAGATATATTGTTTTTACCAAGGTTTCATAATCAATATTTATATTCATTGTGATGTGTTAAATATTCACAACATTCTCTATTTTATGAAATGTATAAAGACCCCATGAATTATATTTATGATACTATTAATGAAAATTATGTTTGAATACTAATACATTTAAGGATATTAATTTTATAATGATTTCATTCCAATAATAGAAAAGATGAAATAAATTATATTACAATCTTATATTTTAATAGTATCGACTATGTCCCATTTTAAATTTTGGGAATATATATATTCAATCTTTATTAAACATAATATAAAATATTATACAATAGTTTTTTCATTTTAATTGGTTTAATCTTTCCATTTCCCCTCTTCGATATTGAGGATAAAATAAATATAATACAATTATGGGAGTCTAAAATTATTTTTATTTTTTTCAAGAATAATTATATTCTATTTCCATTTTCACTAAAACTAAATAATGAATGTTCTTATCTAATTCAAAAATATTTATAATTTTTTTATATTATCATTAACTTCAATTTAAATTTATTATGGAATGATATTTTTATTTTTTCAAGGTGTCATTTGTTACTTCATTTAGGAATGTTGTAAATTAATACATTTATTTCATTAAAACATTATTAAATATTTCAACTATCATGTCATTTAATTACCAGGAAGCATCCAACATAGTTATAATGGTTTTTAAATATAATAATATTCACATTATATTGGACTTTTAAAATTTTAAATCATTTAAAATAAATTTGTGTTTTCACTTAATTTTAATTTCATATTTCTAATAATTTTATTCAATTATATTTCATCAATGTGAACAACATTTATGGATTATTGTTTTCTGTAAGGGATATAATATTATGATATCATCTATTTCAATTCAATGGTCAACTTATTATAAATATTATGTTTTATGGGTTTTTAACGAATTCCATTTATGTGATAAATGTTAATTAATATTCTATAAAATGATAAAGGTATTCATGTAATTGTGGTCTAGTTATATTTGGTTTTCATTATGTGATGTAGGTATAATAATATATATACTTCTAATGAATTTGGTAAATCATGATTTATCATGATATAATATGAATGGGAATGGGGAGTTAACTCAAACACTAAAGAGAATATTTCTATTATATTGTTTCTTTGCCTAGAATTAAACAACCACCTAGTGTATTAAATAATGAGTTAAAAATAGTTTTATGAAATTTAAGGTATTGTGTACCAAACTAAATCAACTATCTTATTATATACACTTTGATTTTGATACTAGATGGTGATCATAATATAATGAAAAAAAAAATTCAAATTTATAAATAGTACATCTTCTTAGTTTATCATTCATTACATATCTTTAAAGTACACATAATACTTGTAATGTCTTAATATCTTTAGAAACATTGATATATGAAAAAAGGGTATAAAAATATACATCATGTCCTCTAATGATCTTTATAACCTAATCCCATTATTAAAATATGATACACCAAAAAAAATTATAGTGTAAAGAAAATATTATTAAGTGTGATCATAGATTCTCATTATTTGATAACATTGGGGTCAAAAATCAGTGATAATATAAAAGAATTTCATAACTATATGGGTATGAGAACATGATCTTATAATTTACAAATCATATCCCATAATTCATATACCATAATAATGGAATAATCCGATGGTATTTCATAAACTATGAGTCATAAAAGAATCATTGATCATGATCAATGAGATCATAACATAATAAAAAATAACATTGATATTGATATAAAATGTATGTAATAATCATAATCATATAAATATAATTTCATGAATACCCATGTGGACATTCATCACATGATAGATTATAAATAACCACTAGTGTCGCTGATTGAGGTTTAGGATAACTTCTAATGTAACCTTATTAGGTGTTGGGATAACCACCCATTAACCATTTGAGTTAATAAAATATTAAAATTCAACCTAATAAATGGATTCCTAGAACAAAATAATCAACAAAATAATTATAATTCATTAAAATTTATGCCTGAATACCAAGAAAATATTTTTCATTCTGTTAAAGAAAAAGTATAGAAAATAAATTTATTATCATTTATCTTTCATTTTCTTAATCATAATATATACATTGAATTTGTAAATATAATACCATTGTATCGTATTCATAGAAAATAAAATTAATCCCCAAAATAATTTATTGTAGTTAAAAATCCATTTAAAATATCAGTGGAACATTTAACTATGATATTACTCAATATAGTTCAAAATAAATTATTTCATACATAAAATGTATCAAAGTGTTCTCCAAAAATTTTCCCTGGAATGAACCAGGATAAATTGTATTGTATTCTAAAACGTTTATGGAATCATAGTTTTAGGAAAATACTTTGTCACATGGCATTCTAAAACAGAAATTTCATTTCCATTTCCTCTAAACCATAAAATTTTCTCATTCTAAAATTGAAAAATCATTCCATTTAAATTGTTTTTTAAAAATTAAAAAATTCTATAAATTTAACTATAAAATATTTATATATTTTTAAAGACACTATTCATATAAATATTATATAATATAATATTATTGAATAAAAATTATCCCATAATGTTATAAAAAATAGTAATTTCCCATTAAAAATTTATTTCAATCTATTCAGTTAAAAAATAGAGAAAATGAAAAGAATAAAGTATATATCTATAAATATAAAGACGATATTAATATAAATATAATTTAAGATATATATATATATATAATTTAATCATATTTTCTTTAGAAATAATCAATAATAGTAAAAATGAATTTGTAAAGAAAAACCCTAACATAAAGATTCCTTTTATTTAAAAGAAAACTAACATCATGAATATTAAATATTATATTTTTATAATTATTAACCATAATATTATTAAATTCAATTTTTTACAATAGTGATCCACTTATAACATTTCAACACCCATTTATTAATATAAATTTTTTACATTCCTCTATTTGGCATGTTGATTTATTGTTTTCTCAAGAATTTTTAACTTTATTTGTTATGGTCCAAACACTTGACCATATTTTAATCATCTAAAAAATCATAATAATGAAATATTTATTATATTTAATCATTTTCAAAACATGTATTATAATTATATATATAGGTTATGTAAATTGAATTACTACAATTCATAGAAACTGTAGTCATTATGTTTGCATGAGTGACGTTTTCCCGATTTTTCTGGATGAAACAAAAAATGTAAATAGAACATCCATGATAAAAATAAATATAATATCATTACTATCATATATATATATATACTAAATAAATTTTAATAAAAAATATTGAAATATAGTTGTTGAAAATGAATCATATTTCTATGTGGATGTCATAATCCACACATACGAACAAGAGACACTTAAACAACCCACTTGATAAAGAAATGTTGGAAAATCGTTCTTACAAAATAATAATGATATAATTGAATATTTTTAGTATTTTATATTTAATATTGTTTTGAAAAAAATAGTGAATATGGAAGGAAATATAATATTATAAGGTCTTGGATAATATTTATACCACTTCACTCAAAACCATCATATTCTATACGCAATAATTCATAAAATATTTCACATGGGAGAATACCAAGGGATAAAAGAATAATTAAGAAAATTTAGAAAGGTTTTTTAGTAAGAATTGATTTATTTAGAGTGAATTTTATTACACATCATGGAGGACTGGATGATCTATTTTATTAGTGAGTCATAAAAAATCATGGAATTAATTAAAACATTTCAATAATATAGGACACATTTATATTATTTTAGAACCTAATAGATATAAAATATAAGTTAATACATGATATAGTAGAAATATATTCATCTAGTAATAATTATACAAGATTATGTGGAATTTCTACCCTTATCAAATATCTTATCCCCTTATATAACTCATTTTGACCATATCCTAATTAAAAAAATATTTCAATATCTAATATTAATTATAGAAAAATATTATGTTAAATATATTACATTATATTAATTGTGTTGTTTAATAACATGGAATGGATTTTATGATACTTAAATTATATAATTGTAATGATTTTTATTTTAAATTATATCATAAAATATAAATAGAACTATATTTAAAATTAATATTAAAGCATAAAACTGAATTTTTTTCCCAATCCATTTGTTGTAACAACCATCCAATGAATGTTAAAATATTTTATAAACTATATAATATATTACTTTAAGGACAAATATTAAATAAAATGTTAATTTAATATAAAAAAATGAATCATCATTTTTTTGTGTAAAAACCAATTTTTGAAAAAAAATCATAACAAAAAAATTATCTTATAAAAAATCAATTATAATGTTGTTTCCTATTTACTTTTATGTATTATTTCTTATTAAATGATTATTATTTCAATTTTAAGAAAAATTAATTTTAAATAATGTAGTGACCTCTACAGAAGTAACCCAATCAAGTGTTTTACTCTATAATAATGGTATTTGATATAGGTAATCATATCAAAATAGACCAATTTTTTTTATTATTGGTAAAGTAGATAAAAACCTAATTCATATATTAAAATTCAAAAAAAAAATTAAAACATGTTTTCTATAATATATTAATTTCCTCATTCATATACTTTAATTTAATTATTAGTACAGTTCTTTCATTCCATGTAAAGGAAATAAAATAAGTGCGAGCTCAAATTATCATAAATGATTTTATATAGAATATGGAATTGGATTAAGTAGTAAAAATAAATATAAAAGGGTTAATAAATGAACACACATTCCAATTAAATATTTACACAATAATAATTAATATTGAATGTTAAATTATTGAAAAATCATTCTATTTATTCAAAACCATGTTTATCATAACAATATAAGGTATAATCAACATGTGAAGGTAAATTAATTAAACAAACACTATTTAATGAATAAAATTAAATTTAAATGCATATTGAAAAAATAATATTAAGAGTATATCATGTAAAATAGTAATAAAAAAATTCAGTAAAGAAAATGGTTAATTATTATTTGTTATAATTAATGAATCATGATGTGTTTACTTTCCAGAACTTTCATAAGGCAGTTTAAATATTTTTGGTCGTTATGAACTAGAACCCCATTTAAAAAATATTAAAAAATTCACTCTTCTAATAAGAATATCAATTCATCTACTATTTATATATATCTAGGACACACCTATATTAAAATTTCCAAATATTTCTCTATTTATCTAAAAGTTTATTTAATTTAAAAATAATATAAATCACCAACAAATATCAACATTGAGTAATGAATACTGGTATTTCAGTATTTACAAAAAAAATAAAATAAATTTCACTGTAAATAACTATATGTATTAATGAAATAAGTATTATTACAAATGAATATCCAGGATAAAAAATTTGTTTATTTTTGATAAATTTTATGTTCAATGAAAATAAGAATGTGGATATTTTAAGGGAAAGTTAATGGCTAAAAATTACTAAAGAATATGAATGTAAATAACATTCTTCCATTAAATGACCCCAAATCTTCCATATATATAGAGACTATGTTATAAAGAAAATATATCCATACTGGAGTATAAGTGATTTAAAATTTTATATTTTTCATAATCATAAGGACAATCAATATATATTTAATAACATTATTGAGGAAAATATTTATTTCATTCAAAACCCATATTTCAAAACAAAAGGAAAAAAAGTTCATTTTTTTGGAAAATAAAATATCAATCCTATAAAATAATCATTAATAAATTGATAGGCCATGAAATATTGAAATTCTATTCAGGAATTATAAGTTAAATACTGATTCTATTCAAATTTCAGGTAAACTTTATGTAAGATTTATTTGGAAAATAAAATGAAGATTCATTTTGAAAACATTATATAAAATATAAAAGGTGGGAAGATGAATTTAATGAATCATTAGAATAGTGATAAAACAATTTTGATAACATTTTTTAAATTCCTGGATTTAGAAGAAAATTATGTTTGACTACAGAGATAAATGAATTCATATATTATTACAATCATATTCTAAATAATTTTATGTACAAAATAGTGGAAGAAATGTTACTATTACATGAAAACATCATATATTAATATAGAACATTAAAAATAAAGGTTATTATTAGATAATGAAAAAATAAATTCCATCAATTCAAATTCAAACACAAACAAACTCGATTAAAATGTGATTGTGAAATTAACCCTCACAAAGATCATAACATTAATTTCATATTTTATCAATGAATCCATTATGTGAATAATATTTGAAATTAAATAAAACAATTAAAAATAAAATATTTTATATTTCAAATTCATTACATATATAATATTTTAATATCAAGGAATAAAAAAAATAATATATCCAAATGAAATTAAATTTAGTTAGTAAATTATTTACCATTTGGTAATTTAAATTTTGAATCTACTTTAGGGGAATAATTAATATTTGAACCATAAATACTGTAAATTGATATTTTTTGGGAATATTTGTCGAATATGGGTAATATATATCATATAAAATAAATTGTGTGTATACCATTATAATATTCTTCATTAAAAGAATATTGAGATGATTTTCCACTTGGTAATAATCATGTAAAATTTATTCGGTTGAAATAATTAGAACTGAAAAATAAAATACACTAATTTATGAATTATCCTTGATATAATTTGTAAAAGTGAAAATATTTACACCATATAAATTATATTTGTTGAATAAATAGAAAATATTCCTCACTAAGAGAAATTTTAGAAAATTCCCTTATCACATGGTAACATTCATGTCAAATCCCAGTAGACGAAATAAGTCACATTTAAACATAATATAACTCAATATAGGAATTATTTAGGATATTATATATAAATGGGTATTATGTACATTGTATAAATGAATTTAGGTTCACAATAATAAAATCTAAGCCAATAAATAAATCTTTAGATAAATAGATTTACCTTACACTGCCTTTTTTATTAATTTTATTTATCCTATTTTATAACGGGTTTATGAATGTTACAAATTTGTTATAGATCCATTTTAAAATTTATAATATCATATGTGATCCCCATATATCGTCTTATCAACTGTTGATTATTAATTATTCAATATTTTCATTGTTTTCGGTGCTAATTACCTTGTTCTCTCTTGCATATGTTGTTGTGAAAGATCGGATATGTAGGTGTATGATATAGAACCATCAACAAAAAAAGGAAATTAAATTTATAAATATTTTTTTTAATTATATACATTTTTATAATCAATTTTGAATTTTGGATATGGACTTTGGACAAACTCGTGTAGTGGAGTCCTTAGGCCATAAGTATGCACAAACTCGTGTGGTGGAGTCCGTAGGCCATAAGTACACACAAGTAAAATTATGGTATTTTAAACTGAATATATCAAAATAAGATATATGTGATATTAAATTTCATATGTATAATGATATAATAAATATCATTTATATGGGTTAAATCCATCGTTATAAACTACATTTAACTGTATTTATGGAAAATTAATTATATCGGTTCACGAGATAGTAGTATGTTGTATACACAATAAAACATTTCATTCCCAATTTCAAGGAACACAAGATTGATATATCTAAGAGAATTAACATAGTATCCTATCTAAATATGGTATATGATGGTGTTATTTTATTATATTGATAATCAATATTTTAGGGAGGTATAAAAATAAATAAAATGAAAATGATTGTTTAATAGTGTTTCCTCTTCTTTAAGGAACTTCCTTTGGTTTGGACCAAATTCTTTCAAATGATAACATTACAATAAATCCAAGGTATCATTTTATTTTAAAGGGTATTTGGGAAGTTATTGTTGTAGGTATTTTATTATCTAAAATTAATAGTGTGTGTGAAGTGGAGAGGAATGTTGGAGGCCTTTTATATATTAGAGTGAGGACAGACATTCAAACTTTTAAAAGATTCAATTACATAAATTTTTTTATCATTTAATAAACCTCATAAATGTTAGATTATTTATCCTTATAGGTAATAAGGTCTATATAGAACCAAAAAATAGGTCTGTAAAAGTTATAAGGTCATTTTTTTGTATCATCATAGGATTACCCCTCAGTAAATCAGATTTCAACATAATAGCAATAAATAATATTTACTTCGATTGTTATATATAATAGTAATTAATTATGCTAACATTATTAGATAATATATATTATTTTAATTCAAAATATTTAATCCATTTTACAAATTCTATTCATAGATGCTTCAAAATCCAGTTAAATTCATTCTCACATATGAAAATAAAAAGAGGGATTTAAAATAGGAAATCATCCTACGTACATAAGTTTTAAATATCATCATTCTATATGATATTAATTAAAATGAAAAAATAGTTAAATTTTAATATAATTTTAAATTTTAAATTATAAATTTCAACAAAATTATAAAATAATTTATCCTTCTGAATTTTTTAATCCAAAAAGATTTTTTTTTATAAAAATCAATATTTTTCACTATTCACAATAAATTGTATATTTTCATAAAAATACCAAATATTCACCATAAAATAATAATAATTTCATAATTTTAGAAAAATATATTAATTTTATAAATTAAATATTATAAAATTGGTCAATATTAATTTTAAATTAAATGAAAAAAGCATGCATAAACCATGCTTTTGAAAAAAACAGTGTTTTAGAGAACATTTCTTTTTCTTTTAAATGATTATTATTTTATTTCTAATAAATCATGGACCGTAATTTTAATAATTTATATAAGACTATTAATACCATAAAATTTAATATCAAGGTTATAAAAATGTATTATATTGAAATTCATTTAGACTTTTTATTTCCTGTTTAGTAAGCTACAGAAGAGATTAAATTTAAAGAAATTTATATTGTGGGTTGTTTGGTGTCTGGGTTGCATTTTTCATTCAATATAAAATAAATTTTTATTCATTTATAATATATTCATGTAACATTTTCGTCAATTTAATTAAATTTCATCCTCATAATTTTATCTTGATCTTAGAAATGAAGTGTTTGATATTTAAAATATCATTTTTAAAAACCAACATTTTAAAAAGGGTTAATAAAATGATCCATAATAATAGATATATGGAAGTAAAAATTCCATATGTAATAACACATTATTTTTTTATAAGTGGTATAATTGTTTTGTAGTGAGATGGTATGGAAATGTATGAATGGAATAAATAATTATAGAGAGAAAAAGTTTATTGATCATAAAAATTTGAATGATTAATGGAATGTTAATCACATAAAAACAATAAATCTATGATGGTACAAAAACCAATTTCATTTATAACATATTAATTTACTATGATAAATTTTTAGGACCCTTATACAAATTTTGAGGAATTATATTAATAAATATGAATATTAGGGGATATACTTACATGATATGTTTATATTTCATCATCAAAATTTCATCATTCTACTTTGCTTTGATCAATTTTCAATTAAACAATTACTATAATAAATGAGTATACAAAAATATATTTTCAATTCCGGAAGTAGTAAAATTCACTTTTAAAAGAACTTAATATCTGTAAATGAGTGACAAGACATTCATTCTATCTATAAGTATTTTCCAAAATGAATATGGTTAGTGAAAGTTATCTAAAATAATGAATTAGTATATTTTCCATAATAGTTACTCCTCTGGTTCAAAAATAATATTTATCCCTAAGAAATTCATATAAGAATAATAACACATTAACCCGAACATTATACTAGAATGTGGTAGGTAAATCACCATATCTCTCTTCTTTTAGTGGGTTGAAGCTTTGAATCCTTATTGGATGTTATGGGTTGTCACTTGGTATGCAAGTTGTCCTTTTTTTAGAAAAATATTAATATAATACCTATAATAGTCCCATATTTTGATGAAATATAATAAAAAACATACAAGATTAGATAAACATTAAAGGATTACATTAACATTATATTTATTACCAAAAAATTTATGTCAATTTTTCCGTATATAGAATTTTCATTAATTAAAACAACGTTTTATATTCTAATAAATATTGTTTAAAATGTATAATTATTCATGTTATACTCATACCAGGAAAATTTTCATATTGGAATTTTATAAATTTTATCTAATGAGGAACCTTGAACAAAAAAATCCATGATGTTAGACATATAATTTATGTGATTGAATACATATAGTCTTATTAACTTTTACACAATCCTTTTATGATTATAACTTTTAAAAACCAAAATACTATTGGAAATAAAATTCTGAAAATTTTATTCACTATTTGTAACAAATTAAAACATTTTACAATTTATTTCCACATAATTTCTTTCATGATATTTTGTTTAACAATTTGAAGATGTCATAGAGTCTAATAGTGCCCATTTTCAAATATTTAAGACAATTAAATATAAACTGATCCACATAATCTTATTTATTTCCATTCATCATAATAATCATTTTACCTCATTGATTCATTTCATTATCAATATCTTTTTAACAAAATAAATCCCAATACCATTACTTAGAGACACATTTCTAGGTGTTTGTATCTACATTAATGAAATGACTCAAATAGATACTTCATTCCTCCATGGTCACCACCACTCGATCTCTTAGAGAACACATTCTTGGTTTTCTTTCGTGTGTTGGATAGTTCTTTGAGGCATTTATTGTATATAATATTTCAGAAAAAATTATTAGTAATAATAAATATATACTTAAAACTAATCATCATTCCATTTTTTTCTAATAGTCACAATATTATCCTCCATGCTTAATGTTTACATGATTCCTTCACGTTCCATCCATAGAAAATGTATACTGTTAGAAAAAATAATTGTAGTGGGAAACCCATATGAGAATTTGTACAAGGTGTAAACCATAACACATTTTTTTCAATATAATACATTATAAGATTATCAGGGGTCATTTATTTTTATACCCTCCTCAAATCTAATATTATGGTTTATCGAGAAAATGTGAATTATCCCATGTATATCTTTATGGAGTGTCTAACATGGTTCATTTTAAGGAATATGGTCATTCACCATGAAACACTCTAATCCTGATAAACATGCCTTTTTCAAAGTTAATAACCCTTGGTATATCTATTCAAGAATGATATGCACTTATATTTTCTAGAAAGGGATGAATTTATTGGAAAATACACATAATTAATAACATTAAAAAATAGGATATTCCTCTATACATACCCTCAAAGACTATTATAGGGTTATTTTACCTATTCAATAATTTCTTAAATAATGATTCCAATATTTTCACTAAACACAATATCATACAAAATATTTATACCCCAACTCTATTAAACAAGATATTTTTCATTGCTTTATAACATTTATATATGATGAATGGAATAATATCCCAAAGGACTGAATAGTTTCCTAGTATTGGGAAATAATATATATTCATGATTTACATATTATAGTTGAATTATAATGACCCAAAAATTTATAAATTAAATTTATTACATATTATAGAATCTTCATATAGTATAACCACATCAAATATCATTACGAAACACAATTCCACAACATTATTATGTGAACATTTAATTTCTTTCTAATCATTAATCAAAATTTCACAACCTTTTTTATTTAGATTTCGAAAATTGGACATACATAGTTATGATCAGTAACTTATTAGTAATATGATATGTCAAACATAAATTTTGTTTAATAGTATCATACCATTATGAATACTAATATTAAACTTATGAATAGTAATATGACCCTTATGAATAGTAAATTGGCTAATTGAATAGTAACCTTGTAAATGATAGTAAAAATACAATTTATCCATCCTATAAGTGAAAATAAGATATAATTATATTATAGTGTTGGTATTTCTTAATTCATGAATATTTAATTCTTAATATAGTAATTTAAAAGAAATCCATTTTCATAAAATCATTTCCTAAACTAGTATTTTTATGTATTATTGAGAAACACCCCTCCCCCCTCCCCACTATAAATATCATCCCTCCTAACCTCATTTACCCTCACCTATGAAACCTCATGACGTGTCCAAATTTCTCCAAATCCATATTTCATTCACCTCCCCCATGTCCATGAGATATTGGTCGCATCAAAATACATTGCCTAGGTGTGTTGAGGGGGATCTCTAGAAGATAATTCAAGAGGAAATTCCTCAATCTCTTTTTATTCAATTTCATTTCATTTAATCACTTATCCCAAACATCTCATACCCCAAATCTGTGATAAAATTAGTATGAAGGATATAATTTTTTTCTATCATGTTAATACTATTTTATTCATTATAGTCCTCCCTCTCCCTCTTTTATTTTTAAAAATAAAATCATAGCCCGTAATTTGTCACTTTACCATCGTCATGGGTGATTTACCTTAATTTTCCTTCAACACTATCAAGGATATATATAAACCTATTAAATGGTTCCAAACATATATTAATTTTAATCTTGTAACCCCCTTTCGATTCTAGAAACAAATTTTATACATAATATGAAATGATAAAAAAACATGTTCATTGTGATCCAAAACCACCCAAATTTAACTATAACGAAATACAATAAATTATATCAATTGATTCATCCTCATTGTATTTAAAAAATGTAATTATAAGATCATTTAAACTATGTTATAACCATTAATAACATGTAATAGAAATTCTGGATGTTTATCCTTGATTAACATGAACTTCCATTCATGTGTACTTGTGAACCATTCATGAAATCTATGAAAAACAACACTTGAACAATGAATTTGAACTATATAAATTGTCCATTGTCCCCTAAAATAATATAATAAAATCCTAATGAATAAAATACTGGAATAAAAGGTTATTTAAGTGTTAATTAATTAATCTAATGTGATTATATTTTACATTAAAGTGAAGAATGTGTTCAGACACAAGGTAAGGGGATTATTGAACCCTACCTTCTTTCTTTGGATTTTCCCCATTTCCCTCCATTTTTAGTGTCATTATACCTTAAAATCATTTATTAATAATTATATTACCTTTTATGGGATATAAATGTTTTCTACATGAGTTTATGCAAAAAAAAAATTATAAATGAATTATTTTTTCTGAATTAAAACATTTACTTCTCACTCAAGGTTGATTGTTTTTGTATCAAGTATTTTATTTGGATATTCAATTAGGAACAAAATGTTTATGAATGTATGATTAATGAAATGAAACATATTCTTTTCCATGGGTTAATTATATCCAATTCTAATATACATTATATTTGGAATTTATGAAAATGTTAACGTTATGACGTGACTGGTGTACCTGGAGTTGTATAGCACAGTGTAATTGTTATGAAGTGATAGGTTTTCTAGAAATTATATAGTTCTCTAATGCATTGGGTAATGTGAAGAACCTCATGAGTAAAGTGAAATTTTTGAGAACATGATGATATATTTTTTCACAACTATGTGTGGTAGTTTACCACAAAAACAAGATGTGTCATTTTTATGCATTTCCACATTCCAAGTATTTTATTAATTTTTCTTCTCATAATTATGATGATATTCCTATGTTATGATTATTCTCACCATTTGTTTTATTGAATCATGTTATTATCCACTTATTGGGATTTTAGGTCACCACTTTCTTATGTACATCCCCATGTGATTACATTTACTAAGGAGAACTCGAGGGATAATAAGAAGCTAGAGAAGAAGAACACAAATAAATGATTACATTTTATGTTATAAAATTTATTTGTTGTCCTTGTTTTTCTAAGTAACAAAAACTTTGTATCCTCATTTTGTAATGTTTTTAATTTTTCAATCATTAAAATTTTGTAAATGTAATATAATAGATCGAGGGTCCCTATAGTTTGTATTAGAGGCATGGTTTAGTTAATTTGGGAATTAGGATTAAATAACCATAGTGAACAGCACTAGTATAAGACTATGTATTTCTAATCAGATAAGAATAATTTATAAACAAATGGATCATGTAAGATATGATTATAGTGTTAATTTACTAATTGAATAAACTATATATTCATTACTTGTTGAATTTTCTTCTCTAATTAATTTTTCTATTTTATAAAATGGTGGGAACAAGGATAAACCAGTAAAAAACCCCATGTGAGGGACAATGAAATGATTTACTGAATGATGGCATTAATTCTATGGGAGTTGGAGTTAAATAATTCATTTAAATTCATTTACAATTATCTCATGTTATGAATAGTAACCTGAATAATAAGGACTTTCTTCCTTCCCCTGAGTGGGCGCAACTAAATGCCATTTGTTTTATTTGACAATGACCACTGATGTCTAGTGGATCTTCTTATGAACTTGTTGTTGAATATTTCGTCATCTCAATATAGAAGATCATTTTAGTGCTTCACTATTCTAAGATAGAGAACATGACTTTGGTTATTTATCATCTCGAAGGAGATGCATACCGGTGGTGGGATTTGACATAGAATACCAAAATGAGGGAATAAATTGAAGAGATAGAGTGGGAAGACATTAAAATAAAGTTTATGACATGTATTTACCACTAACTCTTTATACAAAAATAGAGTGATAATTTAAAAAGATAATTAAAATGTATGTAGAATTCATCATGACCTATAAGAAAATTTTCACATTGATTGAATGTTATGATTTGAGAATTGTTAGAAACAATGAGATAATGTTTTATAAATTATCTAGTTGTTTAAAAACCTACATATGAAATACTCTTTCAATTCATTACTCTCTGAGTTATTAAGAAGTTGTAAGATGTGTTGTCGGAGTGGAGATGGACTATGGATAATGGTCCCATGAATATGTTGATAAGAAACAAAAGCTACAGTTTCCTGCTAGGGGATATAATTAAAAATGTGAAAAGAAAAATCAACCACACACATGTAAAAAATTTGGGAAGAAGAATCATGTAAAATTCATCAAATGTCTAGGGAAATGGTTCATGTGTGGGATAGAAGGACACAATTCTCAAGTGTATCGAAAATACATGAGAAGGATGAAGAATGTAGTGGAGGATAATAGTGAACTACCCCTAGTCCAATGCTAAAATAGTAAGGATCAGAAGATCTATACAATAAAGTTAAGTAAACCTAGAGTCCTTGAGGCTAATCAGTATCATTGGCCTCCAAAACCATAGAGCATGGTATGGAATTTATGATCACTACAACAAAAGTGGAGCAACATAATAAAATCATTAAAGGTACACTTTCGATTCACTCGTGAATGGAAAAAAGTCCTATTTGATTTTGGTTCAACACATTCCTTTATATCTATCATGTTTCCTACAACTATTGAATCGAATCCCTCAAACCTATAAGAAGATATATCCAAAAAAACACATAGTGGTGCAATAATTGCAACCCCTATGTTGGAAACATTGGTGTATGTGGGAAAATTCATCTAGAAAATATCATGATACTTCCCTTTTTTAATCTGAAGATATATAAATTATGAATTGGACTTCATTATATATTTCACATATCGACTATCTAGAAAAGGAAATAACTTTCTATATTTCATACCATCCCATGCTCCTCTACAAATTCAAGGAAAATCATGAATATCCTTTAGAATATACTTCAATGGTGGGGGTGTTGGTTACCTATGAAGATTCATACCTCTCTCCAATGGTTAAGTCAAGGGAATTTTTAAAACCACTGTAAATTCTAATTGTGAGGGAATACAATGACTTATTTCGTAAAGAGATTCCTAGACTTCCATCGGATCATGTGGTAGAGTTCTCAATAGAACTCGTACTAGGAGCTACTAATATCTCAAAATGTCCCTACAGGATGACTCTTATCACACCGAAGGAGATAAAGAATCAAGTGCAAGAGAATTTGGGAAAAGGTTTCATATGAATTAGTGTATGACATTGGGGTGAACCTATGATCTTTTTGAAGAAGAAGGATGGATCCATGCATCTTTGAATCGATCATTGAGAACATTACAAGATCGACATAAATAACAAGCATCATCTTCCTAGGATTGATAACTACTTCGATCGACTACGAGGATCTTAGTTCCTCTCAAAGGTTTATATTTGATTAGGATATCATCAACTAAAGGTGAATAGGGAATATATTAAGAATCTTTTCTAACAATCAATGTAATAGAACTATGGGTTTTTGGTAATTATCATTGGACATACTAATGACCATGTAATCATCATGGATTTTATTAATACAGTATTTATACTATACCTCAACAATTTGTTTATAGTTTTATAGATGAAATTTTATATATACTCCATGAGTAATGATGAACATCAACAACATCTAAGGATTTTGTTGGCATTATTGGGAAAGGATATGTTATACTCAATGTTTAGAAAATGTGACATTGTGATGAAGAAGGTCTGGTTTATGGGAAATGTGATCCCCAGTGAGGGAATGTATTTGGAACTGATGAAAAAGGTAATTGAGGAATGGCCTAGAACCCTCTTGTGTCCCAGAAATATATAGTTTTCTTAGAATATATTGATATTAACGACCATTTTAGGGAAATTTCTCATAGTGATCAAGCCCGATACCTAATTTAACATGGAATGGGGTGAATTATGTCTAGATATAAAAATTTTAGAGAAGATTCATCGAGCTAAAGGGAATGCTGATCACTTAACCAGTACTCAAATTACCAAAATGTAGAGAAGTTATTGTGATATATAATGATTCTTCCAGAAAATTCTTCTGTTTTTCACTCATGAAAAATGATAATGTGATAGCCTATGCTGCACAAATGTTGACGATCTATGAGCAGAACTTCCCGATTCATGATCTAGAGATAGCATCTGTTATTTTTTTCCATTAAAATTAGGAAATAATATCTATATGGTGAGATGTGTGAGATATATACCAATCACAATAGCCTAAAGTATATATTCCCACCAAAAGAGAACAATATTCCACAAATTACGTGGTTAGTGCTAATGAAATACTATGATTACTCTATTACATGTCACCCTAGAACAGAATATAAGGTACCATCTTCTCTTAAAAGTAAATAACCTATAACACTATCCATGATGCGGATTGATCAAGAACATATCTTCATAGATATTAAAAGTATAAAATTTAAAATATTGGCAATTATGAATACAACCTACTTTTGAAAAATGATTTCCCAACCTTCTATCCAAAATATTATTCAGGAGTCACAAAAGGATGGTCTGGAGTTGCAAAATAAGGTTAATGCAGAAATGGTAGGTAAGTTGAAAAAGTTCAATATTGAGGATAATGGTGTGATTTGGATTGGGAGGCAACATTGTGTTCTATCATCACATGGGATAAAGAATGATCTATTTTATAATTTGCATAGCTCCCATTTCTATATCCATCCTTGTAGCACCAAGATGAATCGTTATCTCTGAGAACACTTCTGGTGGAACAACATGAAGAAGGATATTTTTTAGTATATCTCTAGGTGCTTGATATGTTTTATATTTAATTAATAACGACAGAAGTCCAAATGGATGATGGAACAATTTTCTATACCCATGTGGAAGTGGGAAATTGTAACTATGGGTCTGTTCAAGGGTCTCCTGAAGACATCCATATGATATAATGTGATATGTGTTATGGTGGACCAACTCCTCATTACATTCCACTTTATCACTAGTTGGGAAGATCTATTGCCTGAGAAAAATTAAATGATATATGTGAAGGTTGGGGTGTGACTGCATGGGGTTTCACTCTCAATTATCTCTAATCATGATCCAAGGTTCACATATAAATTCATGATGATTCATAATCTTCCCTTGAGTACTAAATTGAATTTAAACATGGCCCATCACCCCCAATCTAATGGGAAATCTAAAGGGAGTATCCAAATTTTGGACTATTTTCTAAGAATCTATAAACTATTATTCAAAGGTGGATGTAAACAACATATCTCGTTGTTTTTCATCTCATACAACAATAGTTTCCACTCAAGTATTCTGATGGATCCATGTGATGCTCTATATGGAATGTGATGTATAACTATGACTATTTGGGATGTAATGGGAGAATAATGTCTATATATATCTGATCTTGTAAAAGATATGACTAATAATGTTTTATCCATACAACTATATCTTAATGCTTCTAAGAGTCGGAAAAAATATCTATGGTGAAAACCATTGACGGGACTTGTAGATTGACATTGGAGTTGAAATCTTCCTTTGATTATCACCATGGAAGAGATTCATGAGGCTTGGAATGGAAGAGAAGCTAATAACAAGGTACATTGTCCCAATTATATCCTTGAACGCATATTTTATTGGGTCCATAATCCTGAACCTACACTAAATATGTCTCATTTTCATGATGGGTTTCATGTATCACTCCTATGGATGTACTTAACAGATCCCTCACAAGTTCTGAACTCAATGGCTGTACAACTGGAAGATGATCTCTCTTATGAGGAGAATCTATTAAATATTTTGGACACAAGATATAAGGTTCTACACAAAAACAAAAAACACATTTTAAATGTTTTGTGGAGGAAACATAAGTTTGAATAATTAACATGGGAACCAAAGGATGCAATGAAGAGGAATTCCTGTCACCCGTTTAGGTAAAATGAAATTTCTAGGGAAAATTTTCAAAAGGGTGGAAGAATGTAATGACCCAAAATAATATAAATAAATTTTAATCCTTCTTATAATTATGTGATATTATATAATAACATAAAAAAATTTAGTAAAAATAGTGACATGTCATTCTTAAATAAACTACTATATCTTATTTAACTATAAACATAATTTTACAACCTTTGTTATTTTAATTTAGAATCTTGACCTCCACAATTATGGTTAGTATGCTGTCTAGAGTCTAATAAGAAAAACATACTTTTTGGTGAATAGTAACATACCCTTATAAATATTAATGTTACAATTATGAATATTAATATTACCCTTAATAATATTAAATCCACCAAGTGAATAGGAACATTAGTGGTGATATTATAAATAAAATTTATCCATCCTATAACAGTCAATATGATAAAATTATATTATAGTGTTTTTATTTTTCTTAGTCATGAATATTTTATGTTTAATTTCACATGTTATATAGAATATTTAAATTCATAACATGCATCCATATACTATTATTTTTAAGTCTTATTATTATATGATAATTTCATAAGACCTTAATTATTTTTACAAATATTTTGAAAAATAGTTTTAATTTCAAAATATGTATTTTTCATGTCAATTAATTTTCATTAAATATAATAAATTGATAATATTTATAAGATATTTATAATAAAATGGTGTTAATTTTTTAATTATAATTTTTACAAAAAATATTACGATGATTTTTTTATTATTCTGAAATACTTCAATTTTTTGTTAATAGTAAAATAAGGCAATTTTCATTATTAATACATTATAAATTAATTCCATTGTTCTTAACATCATGGGTTTTGTAATAACCCAAATCTTGAACTCACATACCCTCATTAATATATTTAGTCATAGAATCATCATAGTTTCATGTCCTGTGGAAAATAGTGGATTAAATATTGAGAAAAACCCCCTTCCCTCCCCAATTTATACCACCCCTCCCAACATCTTTTCCTTACACCTCCTACGCTTCATTCCAAGACCAAATTCTTCCCAATATACTTCAATATACCCTCCACCATGTACATCATATCTTGGACACATCAAAAGACCAAGCCTATATTTCTTGAGGAGGATCTCAAAAGGATAATTCAAGTGGTAGTTCCTCTCTCTATTTTCAATAAATGTTTATTCAAATTCCATTTCATTTATTATCTTATCCTAAACTTATATTAATCAAAATTCATGATAACTACATTCTAATTAATATACTATAATTAGTTTATTTTAATGGAATATTTTTTATTCCACCCCTCCAACACTTTCTTTTATTATTAAAAAACAAATCATTGCCCATGATGTGTCAATTTACCATTATTGTGGGTGACGACCATTCATTTTCCTTCAAATCCTTCAAGGAAGTCAATAAAACAATTAAACACATGAAAAAATATTTAAATATGTATGTTTTAAACCCTTTATGGTTCTAAAGAAAATATTTTATGTAATAATAAATAATAAAACAAATCTTATTCTTTTTTATACAAAAAATCGCCCAAATTAAAATAAAATGATCTACATTAATGTTTATCTAACTATTCATCCCCAAGGTATAGAAAAACATCATTATATGATCATTTAAACTCATTAATTATAATTCATAAATTCTAATAGATATTCTGGATTTTTATATATGTTCTACATGAAAATCAATTCATGTATATAGGTGAACCCTTTATGAAAACTAAGAAAAAGAACACTCCCGAAAATGAATTTAAACACTATAAATCGTTCAAAGGCCTGCAATTAAATTTAATAAAACCATAATGAGTCAAATCCATGTATAAAATTTTATTTATGTGTAAATTAATTAATCTAATGTGATTTTGCAGGTCATAATGTGAAGAAATCATTTGGACACAATGTGAGGGGAATTATTGAAACCAACTCTCTTCCCATGTTTTTTCCATTGTTCCATCCATTTTCAATATAATTTTTCATTAAAATAATTTATTCATAATTATATAACACTTTTTGGGATATGCATGTTATCTACCTGATTTTTGGAAAAACAAAATGTTTTCCAAGAGAACTCTTCTTTTAATAAAATGATATTTACTTCTCACTCAAGGTTGATAGTTATTGTATCTTGTATGTTATTACTTATTCCATTTATGAAAAAAAGTATAAATGAATTATTTATGAAATTAATTTGATACTTTTAAATTGGTTATTTATAGCCATGATTGATATATGTTCTATGTGTCATGCATGATAATGTTATAGTTATAAAGTAATGGGTGCACCTCCAATTATATTGAGCAATGTAAATGTCAGGTTGTGACGGGTGCACCTGAAATTATATATCACTCCAATAAATTTTTTAATGTGAATAACCTCATGATAAAATTGAAATATGCATGAAAATTATTAAATATTTTTTAAAAACTATGTGTGGTAGTTGAAAACTAAGACATGATTTACATATTTACGCATTGCTGCATTCCATGATATTTCATAATGTTTTCTCTCATGATTATGATACAATGGCCATTTTATGATTATTATCACCACATGTAGTATTGTTTCGTTGGAGTAGGAAAGTCAAGATGTGGGTGAATTTAGTTTTTATAAAATTTTCATTTAAAAACATTATTTAAAAAACCACCAATTTAAAAAAACATACAATTAATCAAAGTAAAATATTTGTAAAAGATTTTATTTTTTTAGTATTTCTAAATGATTTATTAATTATCATTCAAATATATTTATGATACTACATTAACATTTGAAATTAGTCTACTAAAGAAAATTCTAATGAAAAAAATTCTATGATTGTCTATCAATGAAATGAAATGTTTTCTGATTTGAATAAACAAATATTAGTAAGAAAAGGGAAATTGAACATAGAGGATAAAATAAGATGTTCAGTATTAGGAAGAGATATATTCCCCTAAACTTTGTGATCACCTACCACCATGAAAAATATATATAATATTGATTTATCTACCGTGGATCGTGGTTTACAATAGCATACAAGATTTACAGGTTAACTAAAACTCTACCATAATTTTACACAGGAGAAAACTACCCCAGGACACATAGATACAAAATACACAGTTTTACGTGGGAGGAAAACGGTGTAAGAGTGTAATACTGATATGATATCTTGTATCCTCTAATTTATCATAGCAGACAATGTGTGTTTTTAATACAGATACACACACTGCTCAAACTAATAATAATATAGTATACAACAGAAGAAAAAAATAAGAAGGGATTAGAAATGACATGATGGTTGTTCAATATTTTTTGGACTCTTTAAATATATAATATTTGATGATTATGTCTTCTTTGAGAAATATACAAAAAAATACTGTGTCATTTGTTCTGGTTTTTAGTTTGATGAGTTGTTCATCATAGATCTTCTTCTTCTTTCAGTTTTTTCAGTTGTAAGGATGTTCATAGGATGGTTTAAAAACTGTTCTTCTTTAGCTCACATAATAAAAGATTGATTATCATGGATCTTCTTCATGTGTTGGTGTGTGTGTGTGTGTGTCATCATCTTTTTCTAGTGTGCCATAATATATTAATTTACTGGTGTTTTGGTTTTGGCCAACATGGAGCATGATATCAACACATCGTACGTCATATTATATGATGACATGTCTGAAAAAGTAATTAATAATATTAGAATAATTAAATAGCTCAAATATGAAAAGTAATGTTTTTTAGAATTTAATTTAAATAAAGAAGAAATGGATAACTAATGATCGATGTCACATTTACTGGTGAATGGTGTGTCAGGGGTAGTCCCATAGGCAGCGGTGACTCTAATTTGTCTCCAAATATTTGCATCTAGACTAGTCTCTCATATATTGCTATAATGTTGAATCGGGTAAGCGATGAAAGGTTGTTACGGAAATCGTGCATGGTCCTTTGAGAGAAATTGTGTCACTGGAAATGATGTCATTGAAACAATGTACAGTCCTTTGTGAGAAACTGTGTAACTCGAAATTATTTAATTGGAATGGTGTCTGGTCCATTGTGAAAATTCTGAACTTGTTACTTAATACAACATTGTATATTAAATAGATATTTCTAGAATAGGTAGAATGATAAAATGGTGTCTGGAACATTGTGATTTCTAGAACTAGATGCATGATACAATGGTGTCTCGTTCATTGGGAATTCTGAAACTAGTAGAAGGATACAATTGTTTCTGGTTCATTGAATGTTTTGAAATCAGTATTAAGATTCAATGGTATCACTGTAACAAAGACACATACCTTACCGATTTTCTGGAAAAAGTATGAGATCATTCAGTCACAAAAACAGTTAATTTGGGTCTACCTTAGTAGTGACTAATACTTTACCAAATACCAGCAATCTTTCCTATGTATAAATACTCACATAATGGATAAAGATTAAACATGAGCATAATAAAACATTATAGGATAATATTATACATTTTTTAAGAAAGATAAATATGATTTGTGAGCATTAAAACAAGTGGAATCCAATAATGTTATCCTCTTTGATGATAAAAAATTAGGGAATTTACAAGCCGTACACTTCTTTAACGAATAAATATTTTATATAAAATATCAAACCGATTATATGAGATTAATATATAAAATAAAGGGATAACATTATAATATTAGATAATATATTTAAAAATACCAGAAGTGATTGTTTTTATCCACAATATGGTATTATAAAAAAGAATTTATGAAAAAAAATTAGTAAATGAAATAAGTAATTAATTAAAATAGATACCACAATTTATTCAGTATACTTGTGGAGTACAGTACAATAAAAAATAAAATACATTACAAACATATTAAAAATCATCTTTCAATTCTCATTAGATTCTTTATCCTTCCCATTATCTTTGTAAAAGACAACATGAGGAGAAGAATCATGTGTAGAAGTAGTAGTAGGGGAAGAGATAGAGCCAAGAGATAGTGAATCGAGAAGAATCCCTTCAAAAGTAAAAGGTGTAGGGATTGGTCTAGAAGTAGAGACTTTCATGCGATGATCTGTGATGATAGGTATGATCTAACTCCTAGCCTGAGTAGGGTACATGGTAACTTGAGCAAAGGTGGTAGAGGAAGAAAGAGTGGTATAAGAATGCAGAAATGATCTGAGAAGAGAACTTGTAGGAGAATCTAAGGTTCTGCTACAATGATGTAGACAAGGATTTAATTGTTTTTTGATATACTTGATGATATCCCCACAATACTACATTTCCTTATCAGAATCATCCTTATTTTAATTAATATTCTCAAGATTATGAGAAAAATCCTTCAACTGCTTGACTTGCTCTATGAGATCATAAGTAACTAGAGGTATCATCAAATCCTCCACCAGATATTTGAAATGACTTTTCAGCTAGTGAATGGTATTAATCATTGTAAAATTGGGATCCACCATCTTTGAGATCTCTTCTTCAGCTTTAGTGGAAGTCTTGGAAGATTTTTTGGTCATATCATGCACATTCTCATTGTACATTTCAATAATAATCAGGTTTTCCTGAATTAGACCACCATAAAATGACTAAAGATCATAAATAACTATAGATATGATAAAATTACTATCCAAATGTTGAGAGGTGTGAGAAAAATTAAATGGGGATAAAGTAGATGAGGCAAGATAAATAACTGTGTTAATAATATTTTACAAAGATCCTTTATACTCATTTGTCAATTGATTGACTGTAGTCCCCAGTCCACACAGTTTATATGATACATTGGTGTTATATTTAACCACTTCTTCAACTACAAAAATCAAATTAGGATGAATCTAAGATAAAACCTTCATTGAGATCATGTCAACATCACCCACACTGAGAATAGAAACCGGAGTTGGAGTACATGTATCATGAAAATCCATCTTCATCAACTCAACCTAATATTTTAAGGAATAAATATCAAAATTTATCTGTATATTCTCAATCATTTACTCTAGTATCTCATGAATCATTCCATGTTGAGCTTACCATATCAAATTTTCTAGAAGCATTCTAGCATCACATTCACTAAGGCTAGTCACAAGAGAAGGTTTTGACTTCAGAAGCATTCCAAATATATAAATTATATTTTCACAAAAAACATTATGATCAACATGGATTACATAATTATGAGTTTATTTAGATTTTTCAGGAAAAGAGACATGTTATAGATCTGTAGTAGATATAAATTCATTATATGTTGTTAGATTGAATGGAAATGTTGTTAAGAGGTCCATTTACTTCACTAAGGACATCTGATAATCATTAACATCAATGTATTTCGGAATTTGATACCATTCAACCACTAAACTTGAATCCACAAGATTCTTTACTTTATTGGTTCCAATTTATATTTCTGATACCCCTCATCATACTCTTCACATTGATAATTAAGTGACTTGATCATATGAAGACTTTCCATATCTTATATTATCAATTGTTAACACTCAGTGTAAAACAAATTTCATTCTAATGGACAAACTTATTCAATTTTTACATCAATAGAAAAAATATATTCTGTTTCTACATATTTTTTTTCTTTATGTTGATAATTACCAAAAAATACATCCATAGTTTCTACTAATGTATTATAATCTCTATCCTTGGTTGTATTCTCTTCACCTTAACATTCACCACCATTAAAGATAAGATAATCTTTAGATGAAAGATCTGGAGATGGTTCATGAGATGTACAAGGTGGATCTTTAGTCATTTTGAAAATATGTGGATCATTACTTCAAAAAACAACTCCAGTTTCAGCTCTAGAAAAATAAACTTTCCTTCCTTCATCTGAATATTTCACAAACTCATCTACTTCCAAACAAAGATATGTGATATCTTAATGTCATAAAGGGTGCTCAACTAGTTTCAAATCCTCAAATAACATTTCATTGTATTCAACCCATGACTTCTTTCATAGAATCCAACTGATTTTTACTCATTTTCATATATCCTTAGATAGATAAAACTCAAATTACTTAACAAATTCTTCATCCTTCTCTATAAACACTAGGCATAATGCATAGTAGATATGAATCTAGAATAGAATAAGGAGGTTGACTTCGATGTTGTCTTAACCATATCAACCATGAGATAGATAGAATACATGCACATATAAATCTTATGACCATTATTCAAGAGTTGAAATAATAATATATCTATGTGTTTTATATTATAAAAGTCATATTCCCTTATACATATTAGGTGTTGAATAAATATTAAAAGAAATCTTGTCTCTTCGTATAATTCTGCAACTATTGGCCTTCTCCTTTTTCCACCTCTACTCATGTTAACCAAAGCCTATTATAGGATTAATATGTCACTTGAAGGGGGAGGACATATTTAGGATTCCTCTAATATAACATCATGACATAGTCATAAAAATTAGTCACAAAAACATGAAGAAAATTACACCTTTTCCATTTACCCAACTTCTAACCTCAAATTCGTCTTTTGAATTGAACACAAATAGGATATAATGATAGAACTCAGAAACTATTTTGGGGTATATGGGCCTCTTATCTATTTTAAAACATTATAACCATCATTGTTCTTCTAGAACATTTATAACAATAGACTTACTCAAGATAATCAATTTCTCACACATTTATTTTTTGGGCATGACTACACGATCTGCAAGACCAGAGTTCAACAATTACTTAGACTATATGATTAGTAATTTTTTTAAAAATTATTTGATTACAGTCACTTATATAGAGTATAGGATGGTGGACCCCTTATTGGTTTCCTTTTATTCATGTATAGAGGATTTTATGGAGTGCAAGTAGGTCAAGAGGGAAGGGATTCTGTTTGGGGAGTAGAGATCACGAGAGAGGAGAGAAGTGCAGTTATGGGTTTTTATCATTTAGGGATTTCAAATGTCTCAAATTAAAAAAACATTTAGTTTAAATTTCATAATAAAAATATTAATGTGGGAAAATTTCTAAATATATAAATTTGAGTTATACAGTGAGACCAGAATGTGCAGTCATGGTGGAATCACAATGGTGTGACATAGATCGGTGAGACAACAATTATTGAGACAACAAAAAGTGAGATACAAAACTGTGACATAGTAAAGGGTCACTCAAGTTTTACCCTTTCCTAATTCATGTATGATTTATCTCATTCATTCAGAATATAATGGATTAGTAAAAATATTAGTAAGCTGATGTTCTGTACCAATGAATTCTCAAGTAATAACAACTTATTGAAAATCATCTCTCAATAATTGATGTCTTGCATCAATATGATTTGTTCTTGAAAAAAGATACTTGATTCATAGATACATTAATAGCACTTTTGTAATAATAGTTTATAGGTACACGTCAAAATTGATATCCATAATCTTGCAATGAGTGTTTCATTAAAAACAATTGAGCACAATAACCACCAACAACTATATATTTCTCTTTAAAAGTAGATAATGCAACACAATTTTTTTTCTTACAACACAATGATACTAGTGACATTCCCAAAAAGTGACATGTTTTATAGGAGAAGTTTCTATATAACATAAAACAAAAAAAATTATTATCATAAAAAATAACTATGTCAAATTATTATCCTCTAAGATATAACAATACTGGTTTGGAAGTATGTTTGAGGTATTTGAAAATTCATTTAATAGTAATAAGTTTTGGCGCTATAGAAGTTTATTTAAAATGAACACACATAAAAACACTAAACAAAATATTAGGCCGGCTAGAATTCAAATAGTTTAAACTTGAATCAATCCCTTATAAGTGGTTTGATCAACGAAATTACCATTTTCATTAAGATTCAATTTAGAGGTGGTACTCATAGGTGTATCAATACATAAAATTATATCCAAACCAAAATGTTATACAATATACTTAGTATATTAATATTGATTCAAAATAAAAAAAATCATTGTATTGAATGATTTGAAATCAAATAATGTATATTAGTTCACCCATCCGACTCATTTCAAATTAATTTTGTATTGTTTTGGAAATATCAACATATAATGAATTTTCTTAAAATCCAAATAAAATCAAAATAGATATGTAGTACCCAAATATATTTACAAATTATATTTAAAAAAATAGTAAGATCAGCTGTAGATTTTGTAAAACCATTAAAAATAATAAAATAACTGAGTCATTCATACCAAGCTCTTACATCCTATTTTAAACCATAGAAAGCCTTTTTAAAATTAAAAAGATGATTTAGAAACTATGTTGTTTAAAAAATAAGGGGTTATTCAACAAAAACATCCTTAATTATATAACCATTTAGGAATTCACTTTTAACATCCATTTGATATTGCGTGAAATTTAGGTGTGATTCATATGCTTGTAGGATTGTAATGTTTTCAAGTATAGAAAATGGTGCAAATGTTTCTTCATAGTCAATACATTCTAATTTATATTATTCTTATGCAACTAATATATCATTATTTATTACAATTGTACCATATTTATCTACATTATTTCTAAAGACCCAATAAGGGCCTTTTGGGAAGGGGTATTTAGGTCTATCAACTAGTTTCCAAACATTATTTCTTTTAAACTAATTCATTCTTCTTGTATATAAATTACTGAAAAATCATCATTGACTACATCATTGATGTTATTTGGTTACAGATTTGAAAAAAATACATCATGTTCAAACTATTTTCTAATATAATATCTTGTTTTAGTTTTTTGTCTATGTCTTTAACTACCATATTTTAAGGATGGTTCTGAATAATTATAAAAGGTTAATAAAAATAAGTGATATTAATTTTAGTTTCTTCAAAATGTTTGGGATAATCATGACTAGAGTCTGGAGAATTTCTAGAACTGTATGATTTAATAGGTTTCATAATAGCATGATTAGAATATTTGGTAGTCATGCCAAAATTGGATAGATCAACCTCAATATTTTAATGGGAGTTCATGGGTTCATGTTTATCAATTTCATTAAATTTTATATGCCCAGATTCTTCCACAAAATTGGATCTTTAATTAAAGACTCTATATGCTTTGGAAGAGATAACGTAGCCTAGAATTATTCCTTCATCACTTTTGGAGGCAATTTTTTCAATATTATCCGTTGTGTTAAAAATATAGAATTTTCACCCAAAAAAATTAGAGTAATTAAATTTTGGTTTCTTATTGTTACACAAATCATAAAGGGTTTTCTTAGGGATAGATATAATCAAAACTAGATCAGTTATGTAACAAGTAGTATCCATATATTCTTACCTAAAATAAATATGTAAATTATATTCAGTAGCTATATTCTAGGATATAACTTGTAAGGATCTACTTCGTCTGTCTACAACTCCATCCTATTGGGTCTTCATTAGAATAGATAAGTTATGATTATAAAAAAAATTGAGAAAAAAATTCAAATCATGGTTTTTAAACTCAGACCAATGGTTAGTCCTTATGATTTAAATCTTAAGACCACTTAGGTTTTCTAATATTCTTGCATAAATAGTGAAATAAGAGCGAGCTTCACATTTCTAAGAATGAAAAAAAGTCTATGTGAATCTATAGTAGTCAACTACAAGAACAAAAACATAGTTCTTCCCATTAAAACTTCAAAACCATGATGGTCCAAACAAATAAATTTTGACCAAATCAAGAGGTTGAGAAAATGAGAATTATTTCTTTGGTTTGAAATAAATTTTGTGATGATTACCTTTTTGATAATGATTATAGAATTTATTATTTATAGATTATAGTTTTGGTAGATCATGGACTAACCCTTTCTTTGTAATCTTCCTATGTGAGTGAATATTAAAATGTCCAATTCTCATATCCCAAATCCAAAAATATTTGTGAAAGTCACTTAATTAAGAATCATTTCAAGAAATTAAGGGATCTAAATGAACATAATAAACATTTTCATTTCTAAATGTAGTAAATACTAATTAACTTTTATAAGTAAAAACAATCTGTGCATAATTTTTAAATTTTAAATCGAAAAAATCATCATATAACTGAGATATACTAATTTGATTATATTTAAATCCATTAAAAAGGGAACATGAAAAATTAAAAGTGAATTGTTGTAACCTATTTGGCCAATGTCAATGATTTTTCTTTTAGAATTGTCATAAAAGGTGACATATCCACCATCAATATTTATCATATTCTTAAGGCATGAGTAATATAATATCATGTGTCCTCAACATCCACTATACAAGTACTATGATCTTCTACATGATCTCTTTAAGTAGATTACCAAAAATATTAATTTAACCTAGAGAGGACTTTGGTACCCATAATTTCATGGGTCCAGCAACATTCATAATTAATGATTTGGGAAGCCACATTTGTTTCATGGGTTCCCAATAATATGTTTTCAATGTATTTGAAAAATAAACATTATTTGGTCCTGAAATAATATCAACGAGTAGAACATTTTCTAGTTTCAGATTGCGTAGAAAAATTATCATTTCTTAATATAAATTTTTTTTCATATTTGGATATAGTATTATTTTTTTGTTATGTTACTTTGATGCGGTTGGAATATTATACCAATAGTATGCATATGAGTTACTTGTTTACCAAGAATTTTTGTGAGAGTATTCCTTCCAGTGGAAAACTTTTTGAAGTCCTTTTTCATTTTATTATTTCATAGATTAAGATCATAATTCTATTTATAAAATTGAGAATTTTTTCCCAATAGTAATCTCAGATTCGACAGGAAAGGTGAGCGCATGTTGTTTCTTCAAAATTTAATATTTATATTTTAACTCATTTAGTGTATCTTCATGAATTTTGAAGTATTAAATCATGTATTAATTGGTCATGTTTTCATAATTAGATGTATCTCAAGAATAATATGATTTTTTTACAGGATAATCAAGGGTTACCTTAGATGTGTTTCTCATGAAAAACATATTGGAATTATTGGAGTTTTCATCATGTGAGGTTTCAGACTCCCTTGAGATATCCAGTTAAGACCTCCATGTGGCCTTCATTTCATTCTTGTACAATTTATCTTTATTCGTATTTTTCATCTCATACATTAACATAGTACAATTAGACTTTACAAATAAAATTCACTTACATTCATATAAAACTATCTCATTTGTATTTTCATTTTTATTATAGTCCTTTTTATAATTTCCCTTATTGTCATATTTTCTGTTATAGCATGGATTCCTAAATAACTTCTTCTTTAAATAAAACTATTTAAACCATATAACTAATTTATCCATTTACTCATCACTATATAATGGTGATATTTCATTACTTTTATTTTCTGAAAGATTTTTTACCCTTTCCTTTTCTTTATTTTGGGAGGTAGTGATTTGGAAAGCCATTGACATTCTCCTCAGTTTATCCTCTTCTTATTTATTGACAATTAATTCTTCATCAGGAATCATTATCTTTCATATTAACTCATTGACTAGAAAAATACGGATATCAAAGGACTCTCTAATCGATATCAATGTTCCATTCCACCATTCGGGTAGACATATATGTAGTTTCTTCATTTATTCTTTAGTATTCACTGGCTTCCCAAGATATCTCATTGTATTAACTATCTTATTGTACCTAAGAAACATGTTAGAAATTATTTCATCAAGCTTCATCATAATGTTATCATATTTAATAATATAGGTATTAAGACTCGTTTCATTAACATTTTGTGTTCCTTCGTGTGAAACCGTTATGGTACCCCAAATATCATAGGGTGATTTACGTGAAGAAATACAATTAAATTATTGATCCCTTAAATATCAAAACATGGAATTAAAATATTTACAATTATTACTATAAGTTGTTTTTTAGGATTCACTCCAAGTTGTTCTTGGAGTGTCAAGTATGTCATATTTATCTTCTATTACATTATAAATATCAAACACCATTCTTTCTAAGTTCATTATATTCATTATTTTCCACAAGAAAGAATTTGTACCATTAAATTAGGGAGGACTATTTGTAGAAACAAATTCTTATCTATTATATATAATAAATTATAGAGACTATATTTTAAGGAGCTAAAAATTTAAAACAAACTTAAATTTATAGATCATTAAAACACAAATAAAATCACAATTGAGAAGATTTAAAAATATAGTTTAAATATTTCCTTTAATAACAATTATTATTTAGAGTAGGAAACTTAAAGGGGGATGGGAATTGAGTTCCTATAAAAATATGTTTTAAAATAATTATTAAACAATCCCCTAATTTAAAAACAAAATTTTCTAGTTAATCAATGTAGCAGATTATTAAAATATTTTCTTCTGTGAATATTTCTCCAAGATTTAATAGTTCTCAATTAAATCCCTTTATGATATTAATTTAACATTTTAAATCATTCTACTAAAACAAATTCTAATGTAAGAACTATCTATGATTATCTATCAGAGAAAAGTAATGTTTTCTGATTTGAATAATAAAAAATAAGCATGAAAAAAACATAAACACAGTGGATAAAACGAGAGGTTCATTCTAAATCGTAGAATTAGTCCTCTCCACTTGGTGATCACCAGCCACAATGAAATATATATATATATATATATATAAATGATTAATCCACACCCTGAATCGGGGTTTACAATAGCATACAATCTATCCAATTCTACTGGATCTATACCACAATTTTATGTGGGAAAAAATTAAAACCAAATCACATAAAGACCGCTATGACAGTTATACGGGGGAGTAAAATGGTCTCAGAGATTAGTACTAAGAGGATATCATGTATCCTATATCTTAGAAAAAGGAGACAATGTTATTTTTTTATACACATACAAAAAAATGGTCAATGCAATAATAAAACCGTAAATAATATAGAGGAATATAATAAAAATGGATTAGAAATTCTCTGAGTGTTGTTCTATGTTGTTCAGGACTCTTTGAATGTAGAAAAAAAAATTTCTGGGTCCTCTTCTAAATATTTACTCATAAATATAGTGTAGTGAGTTCTGTGTTCTGGTTACAAGTTCAATGAGATATTCTTTATAGGTCTTCTATTTTATTTGAGTTTTTGCTGCTATAAGGATGTTCCCAGGATGGTTCACAATAAGTTCTTCTTTAGCTCATTTCAAAAAAGATGTATTCTTAGGAATCTTCTACTTGTTTTGGTGTGTCCCTCCCTATAATCTTCTCAAACTCTTATACCATAATATATTAATCCTCATGTGTTTTTGTTTTGGTTGAAATGGTGTATGATCTCCAATCCTTTTACCTCGTACAATCTGCTGACATGTCTGCAAGAATCATTAATAATATCAGCATCCTTAAATAGCTCAATATAGGAACTTTTGAAATAATTAGAAATTTAATGGAAATAATGAATAATTGGATATGTATGGAATGATTTCACCATCAGCGGTGACATGGTAATAGTATCCTCAGAATAGTGAGTCAGGGGCATTGCCACATTCATAGGTGACTCATCCTTTTATTCTAATCAGTGCATTCAGATAAGTGTCTCATACTTTCCAAAAATTTTGATTTGGTTAGGAGATGAAACAGTGTTGCATAAATAGTGTCATGTCTTTTGTAAGAAATGGTACCACAAGAAACTATTTCTTTTAAATTATGTTTTTTTAATTTTTTAGAAATAGTGTCAATTAAAATAGTGTTATTGAAATTATGTCTCATCATTTTTGAAAATTATGAACATGTGACTTGATACAACAATCTCTAGTACATTATGAGTTCTAGAACAGGTAGCATGATACAATGGTGTATGGTAATTTTTGAGTTATAGAACTGGTTGCATGATACAACAATTTCTGATACATTGTGAGTTTTGGAACTGGTATCATGATTTAATAGTTTCACTGTGAAGGGTATTCATATATTAGAAACCTTCAGACTAAATGGAGTGACTATTTAATGACATCAATGGTGAATATGGGATCACCTTAATAGTGTGTCAAACATTAATAAATATCTTCAATATTTATTTAGAATTAATACTCACATAATTTATTAAGATTAAACATGAGAAAAATGAAACATTATAGGGCAATATTAAATATGAGTTACAAGAGTTAAACATTATATTTTAGCATTAAAACAATATAACTCCAACATTACTTCCTCATGTACTCATCCTTTTACTAGGATTTTAGCTCACCCCATTTCATGTATATCCTTTGGTGATTATGTTCACTAAGGGGAACTTAAGTGATAGTATTAATCTAGTGAACAATAAATTAAATAAATGATTATGTTTTATGTTGAAAAAGTTATGTATGGTCTTATTTTGTGAAAGGCACTAAATATTTGGATCCTTTTTGAGTAATTTATTTATTCTATTTATCATTAAAATTATTTAAACGTAATTTATGAAAAAAGGTCTCTAAATGAAAAAAAATTAAAAAAATTATGAATATAATTATTATATCTACAATATCCTTTTAAACGATTCATATTACTCATCTTAGATTACTAGGAATGAATACCAAATAAGTATGATCTCACATCCTTATGAAGGGTTATGTCTAGAAGATGTTATCATGAATCAAAAATTTTAATCCATGTGGATATGTAAATATGTGAACACATAAGTTATTTAATTAATTTTACTACAATAATCACAATGGAAAGGTAAAAAAACTTGAATCGCAGTCTATTTAATAAATAATATGACTATCATTACTAGATAAGGAATAATCAATATCAAATAGTAAATAGTTAAAACCACAACCCATATATTAAACAGAATAATAATTAAATTCATCTACAGTAAATTCCATGGATAACAATAACAATGTTCATTATGAATGATATAATTAATTATTTGCAGTCGTGATCTATGGAATCACGATACCTCTACTTTAAATAACTTTCGAAGATAGTTAAAAATTGATGGGTATGTATATATTAAAAACATATTTAAATATATCAATCCAACAGATCTATCTCTTAAGATTATAAATTCATTTATAGGAAATATATAACAAATATCCAACTATATCTTCACTACCAAAGAATTCCTAAAATACGGAAAGATTAATTTATTTAATGAAAAATATTTCGTATAGATATATATCAATATTGACAAAAGAATATAGATTTATCAATACATTTCCATCCAGTGAAATAACAATGAATTTGAAGCACTATTAGTCAAAATTATTTACTATTTAGAAAATTATTATATCAATGATACATAATATGAAAATTTAATTGATATTTAATGTCCAACAATCCCAATAAAAATGGATATTTCAAGGGAACGATAATGACCTAAAAATACATTAAGAAACTGAATGTCATCAATTTACACAACAAAAATATCATAAACCTTACATAGGGAGAATAAGGATAGTTTTAATAAAACATATCCTAAAGAGATTATAAATAAAATAAATGGTTTTTATCAAGGAAAAATGGAATGTCCATAAAAATATCAAATAAATCATGAGGGAAAACTTCTTTTTCATTATGAAAATAAACATTTGAAACTAAAATATCAATAAATAATTAGAAATAAATTTTATTTGAATGTATAATTTTAAACATGTAAAATAATATTTGAAACATGAATTCATAATGAAAGAAGGATGTTTTTACGATTTCATTAAAGATTAAAATTTTCCTTTCACTTTTATAGTGAATGAAAAACCATCCTCTTTTGAAAAAAGAATTGATGTCTCCTTCAAAAAATTAATATTAAAAATAGATCATGTGTAATATTTAATTTTTAAAATAATTTTCAAAATGATAAAAAAACTAAAACATTTTCTATAAATAAATATTTTAAATAAAAGGATTTTTGACCGAAGAGAGAAATGAAATATGAATTTTTAAGAATATTTTAACAAACATTTTAAGTACCATATATTGTAAATTGGTTTATTATTACATGAAAAAATAATGAAAAAACATGTGTGAATATAATAAATGTGTTTTACTCTAGATTTATACAATAATTCCTTCAATGGAAATTCTTTTATAAAAATCCCAACTAAAATAATATTTTAGAATAAATCGTTAAGAAGATCATAACAATGAATTGATAAATATTAAATAAATTGATTTTTTTAATAAATTTTAAAACATGTGTGAATGAATAATAATATATTAAAAATCCATTTCACACATAATGTTAGAATATCAACGAAAATGATAAGGTAATATAACACCATAAAAAGAAATTGTGTGATGAAATTCATTACCACTTAAAAATTTTAATGTCAAATACACTTTAGTATAATATATTGAATTTTTACATAATATAAAAATCTTTATGAACATTACATTATTATTTAGGAAAAGGGGTAGTATATAAACCATAATAATGTAATTTCGTGAAAAAACAAAATATTCTTCAATGAAGGGAAATTGAGATGAAGTCACTCAAATGGGGTAAAAATCATGTAAAGCTACCATATATTAAATAATTAAAATTGAAACATTAAATAATAGAGTTATTATTTATTCATGATATTATATTTTAAATGGGAATTATGTATATGAAATAAAAAAATTGTTTCCAAATAATAAAATATAACCAAATGAAAAAAAAATTAGACAAAGTCTTTTACCACATGGTATCATTTAATTAAAAACCCCTAGGTATAAATAACTAAAATTTAAATATAAAATAAAATCAATTAGTAATGATTCATGATATTTTTTAAAGGGAATTTTTTTACATCATAGAAAAAATTAGGTGCATAACAATTAAAAAAGAATCATTGATGGAAAAGTGTGATATAGTCCCTAACATCATAGTACCTCTTGGTTAATGGTGATTTGTACTACATTATAATTTTATTAATATTTTTATTATTGTATTCCATACCCACATTAAAATTAATAATGTCATATATGATCCAATTATCACATCTTATCACCTTTTTTAATCATTCAATGTTTTCATAATTTCAGGAATTAATTTCATTTATTTATCATGTATTCTATTTCATGAGAGATCTATATCTTTTTTGTAGCATATAGATCAACCATATACTGACTCATGGTAATATTATGGATATAATTTTTTTAATTAGATTATTTTTTAGAATAAATATTATAATTTGAACCAGGAGAATGGATTAAATCTTTTTGTGGACATGGGAGGTCGTTGATATGAATGAATGACACTATCTTTCCCATAATGGGGTATAGGGTAAATAATTTTATGATATATTAAATTTTTTTAACATATTGTGTAATTTATATCTTATATGTTTATATAATTTAATATTATTTAATTTGGTATGAATTCCTTAGTGGAAAATGTATCACATCACATAATAAGGTTTTAGTCGGCCACAAACACGGGCAGTGTTCTCATATTTTAAAAAGATTGGAATTAATAAAATAATATGTGATATTAAAATTAAATATGTTTAATTATATCATAAATATCACATAAAAGTGTTAAATTCATCATTAAATCTATCTTTAAAGGGTGGTGTAGGGAAAAAATTACGTTGACTTATAAGGTTGTCATTCATCACACACACGATTGATCGTTTCATTTCCAATTTGATGAAGGAGGATATGTATGAAGTATATGTAAAAGACATTATAAATTATCAATAGATGATATATACAATTCCATTTATATATTCATGGTAATAAAAATTTCATAGAGTTGTAGGAAGATTTTAAATTAAAATGAATGATGAATAATTTTACCCTTTTTTTCAGGGACCATCTATTGGATTTCACCTAAACTGTTCCTGGAATGGAATAATAATAAATACATGGGATCTTATATATTGGTAGTGTAGTATGGAAAATATTTTTTTAGTCATTGGATAAAAATAATATAATCAGATATGTGAATAGGAGTGGTGATTTTTTGGACATTATAAGAAGGGGGATACATTGAATTTTTTGAAAGGAATAAAATTCACCAAACTCTTTATCATTTCAATGCCTCTAAATGGACCATTTTCCACAAAAATAGGTGATTCTATGTGATATAGATATCAGTTATTTTTCTTCTAATTGGTAGTCCAATCATAAAAACATTATTTCTGGTTTAACCCCGGAGGTAAAGTAGTTTTTATCGTAACTAATGTAATTAATTTTCTTTACTTTTATTATCCATATCAGACAAAAATTAAGATTAATATTTTTTATATTATAAATTATTATGGTTAGAAATATGGAATCCAATTTTTACTATTAAATTCATATATTTGGTATAATCTAATTTCAAATTATACCAAATGATATGATCAAAAAGTGTGGTTTCAAGGAGAAAATCCTTATATGTATAGAAGGTTTTAATATTGAAATAAAATATAAAATTTATTCCAATGATCTAAAATAGTTATATGGATATATAGTTGAAATAATATTACCTTGATATGAAATTAAAATGTAATTTTACACTTCATGTTTTTTAAATGAAAAGGTATTTTCAAAAAAAATTGCAATTGTTTACTATACATCAAAAAATAAATCATTTTCTAAAAAAATTGTTAACAATAATATTTTTTGATATGATGATATCAAAAATAAATATCATTTTTTCAAAAAAAATATTTGATAGGTGGTAAAAACAAATTTTAAGTTATAGGTGAAATGCACAACTAAATTATATTTTAGAAAAAAAAAATTTGTTCAGAGAACATTTATTTTTCAATTACATGTTTATTATTTTATTTATAATGAATATATTAAGATATTTTTTATAATATATATACTACTATTAATTATATCAATAATATCAACTACTTTATGATATTATGTTATATTACAGTTCATTAAGATATAGGCTTGTGTGTTCTATGGTTTATCGAAGACATTAAGTTCAGAGAAATTATTTCTTCAGATATTTAATCTTGGTGATGCATTTTTTTTCACAAAAAATATTATTTTCTTATTTTTATATTTGTTTTTTAAAATATATTCAATTATTGAAATCAATTTACAATTTTTGAAAAAAACATTATTTTCAATATTCTATGAAATATAAATCATTATGGGGAAATCTAAGAATTTGACCATAAACTAATAGTGACATCTTTATTGAATATATTATATTAATTACCTTAAATATAATTTATAAAAATATAATTAATTTTTTTTATTATATTAAAAAATTAAATAAATTTTTTTTTGAAGAAAACTTATTTCTCAATAATAAAATGTCATTTATGAAAATTGATTAAATATTTTTTTATCAATTCATCAATACAGTTGAATTATTTATAACCATATTTAGTTATTTTTAAAAAAATTAATATTCATTCCTACTAATATAATGGCTTGGCTATAGAGGATTTCTAATTAATCATTTTTTTAGTCTCAGGGTTGTTTGTATAGAAATATAATGAAATCTATTTATAGTGACATACATGAAAACATGTAGTTTCATATTCTGCACCACATAAAATGAAATATTATTTTTGAAATTATATAATTATGATAAAAATAAATTTTATATATATGATTCTTCACATCCTTGGGTAACCATGTATCTTCCTCAAATATCTGATTACCCCAAATAATTGAACATATGGGAGTAATATTCTTACATAGAAATTTATATCTATATTCAAATTAATATATATAGATTTTCTGTAATATAATTGATCATTCTCTAGTGGTTAAACCTTTTAGTTTGTGACATATGAAGGGTAAGGTATTTTCATTATGATAAGAGATAAATGGAACACATTGTCTACTAGAGAATGGTTTTGTGGATGTTTTAAGTGATAAATTACAATCCCCACAATATCAATATTCTATAATGGTAAAATATTCCCTCAGCTCAAAATTACATTATTTATCAAATATTTACCTTCATCCATAGATATATTCATAAAAAAAAATCTCAACATCATTGAATTTTAGATCACAATGATGACTCGCAACATAACTCTATTGTGAAGTATCATCAGTCATAATGTATAGCTAAATATATCTTACATTTCCTCCAAATTCTTTATCTATATCTACTCCTAGTATATTTTGTTATCTATGACTATCCCAAGATAATATATTTATATAAATTTTTCAATTAAAGGATTCGTATTGATTAGACTGAACTCATTGGTGAAATAAATTAATATCACGAACCGAATATGGTCGCCATCAAAACAGGCACTCGACTCAGCCAACAACAAGGCCCGAAGGGCATCCCCAGTTCGCATGATCTAAAAATAGTTCCTGGGTATCCTAAAATAAAAATTGGGAATGATTTACCCGAGTTTATAAACTTAAACTAATAGAAGAATCCAATAAAATGAATCTAGATTTTTCAATCCAAACTATCTTTTAAAAAAATCAGAACTGAATTACAAATTTTAAAACAACTCAACAAGACTATAAAAAGGTACAAAACCAAAATGGAACATCCCAAGAACCCTCATAGAAAAGGGCACCTCCCTCAAGCCATCTTCACAAGACTTCACCACCAAGGACCTCCTAGAAACCCGAACCACTGGAACTAAAAATTGTACCCAACCTGCGAAAACAACAAAAACCAAGTCTACTTACACCCTAGGGTGTAAGAAAGGTGTGATCCAAATCCAAATAGGATTCCACCAATAATATATTCCATGTGATAAACATTTAATGATGAAAATCATGCATGTTTTGAAAAACATGAAATGCTAGTTACAGTTTCTAAAAGATGCAACATTAAATAATTTTTTCTTTCAGGTGGGATATTTTAAAGAATAAACACTTTTAAAATAAATACCAAAGCTACTGAATTTTCCGACCACTCATACCATATGTCAACGGTAAGCACAAAATATTTATTGAGCTCAAGCAATGGGAAATAACTCCTAGCCACTAGCTAGTTGTGGGTCCAAGGTACCTCGTATCTCGGTGAGAGTAACCATCACAAATATCTGTTCTCATGCACGATCCATGAGTAGGGAACATACCCATAACCTAGTGGTCCTCAATCATCATCATAATAGTTTAGTTATAGATGGAAGCGTCAATCTTGCTAAGTAAAACTGAGGTCAAACCCCATGGATTCACTGGCATACTAGTATATGTCCACCCACCTAGATACCTGGGGTTTCCCTTTGTGCTCAAACAAGTTCAACAAGTCAGTTAATATATTTTTCACATGAAAATCTCATTTCCATGTCATAAATTCACTAAACATACGACATGTATACAACACAAGTCACAAAATTCCACTTTTCATTCAAATTGATTTTGAAATATGACTGACACCAAAATAGCCCACAAAAATTTTCACATTCATTTAACACTTCTAAAAATCCATTAATAAATTTTATAAAACCATTCAAATATATTACAACACTCATAACAGTCCACTCACGCGTTACATAATACCCATTTTCCCTTCAAAATCATTTTATCATCAAACTTACACGAAACTGCCCAAAAACAAATTTCGCTCCAAAATCACAATTTAATAAAATATTTTAGAGATTTAAAAAACATTATAATGACGTTTGACATCATAAAAGACCACTTCACCTTTAAAAACCACTTAATAGGTGAACACACATACCGAACAGTACATATTCTCCCTTTTCCCACTTTGTTTAACCAACCAAAAAAATTAAAATTTTCATAAAAGGTGCCCAAGTGGTGTAAATATGTCTTGCACACAAAACCCATTTCAAAACACCCTTTTTAGACCTAAAAACATACCAATTTCTATCCAAAACAGAATTGGAATCCCTTGAGGCATTTATAAAACAACTTTCAATTTTTATAAAATCACCTTGAATAATACTACAAAAGATCCAAATGAAAACACACATTTTCATAAAATGCTCTCAAGAAGTATAAAAATGTTTTACACATAAACCATATTCAAAAACCATATTTTTAGGCCCACGTGACACCAATACATTAAAAAAAATTAATTTTCTGGACAAGCAATTTTTATTAATCCAATTCCATATTTTATAAAATACACCCAAATAATACCCCACGAGTAACACATGAAAACACCCAATTTCAAGTTAAAATGCATCTATAAAATTAAACACATCATCAAATCAATCATAAATAGTTTTCACACAACAACGAACATATGAGGAATATGAAGAATGAGTAAATACAACATGCTAACTTATCAATAATTGTTTACACATGGAACCACATACCGAAAGTGTCGAATCCCTCAAAACATGGGCACCACCGCCGCATCACAAGGAAGGTAAATTGAGCCCTAAACCACAATATTTAACCAAAAAGACACCAAATCAAACCATAGGTTTGAACCCTAACTTTTTGAAATTTTATAACAATAAAGAAGATGGAGGAAACCCTAAGGAGAAGGAAGAAATTGAAGATAGAAACACTTACTGAAAACAATCTTGAATAAAACGTCCAAAAATCAACCAGTATCTGAATTTTAAAACATCCAAGCATTCAATTTAGGTTCTAATAAGGATAAGGAGATCCTTTTGGAACTGGAATGGGGGAAAAAGAGTAAAAATATAAGGTGTTACAAAAGAATCAATGTACCTCTCTAAATCTTGGAGATTTATGAAATCTAGAGAAGTTTGGACCAATTTAGTGATTCTATTGAGCTCCAAATTGTGGGAAGAGAGAACATGGGTGAGCCTTAGGTTAGTGGTCTCGGGTGAGAGTTGTAATAACCGGAAAAACGTAAATATTGAAGGAGATATTAAATAATTAAAAAAAATTAATATAGAAAATGCGCTTTCAGGTAGGCCCAATCCCTTAAATAAAAACCCATATCCACCATGATTATGGATTCCTAAATGGTCCAAATTAATTTGGTGGTGTTAACATGTCAGTGTAAAGACCCATAAAATTCAAGGGAATTTTTTTCTTAATTTTCTTTGGAATTTTACAAGAGCGCGGTTTCAGACAGCACCTGATTCCGAGGCCCGGTGTGCCGGGAATCAATTTCCGAAGTTTGGCTCGGGTACGTTCAGTGAACGAATGAGCGGGAATTTCTAACTTTTGATCGGGTGCTCGGAATTAAAATCTGAGGGCACCGATGAACTCGCAGCGCCGATATTCGCTTAAGGAGTCCTTTTCCGAGGTTGAGTTTATTTCGGGTTGAGAGTTAGTTTTTGGGAGTTTAGAATAAGTTAAATAAAAATTGTGGATTGCAAATTTTTATTTAAACTTGTTAGTTAACTTCTCTCAAAGGAAGTTAGGGGTGGTACCCACACCCACTTAACCTCCCTTGAGAGGATTAAGTGTGGTGGGGCCCACACGAACCCTAAACTTTTCATCTTCTCTTAAACTCCCTTAATCCCTCTTTAAATGACATGACAAATTGTTATTTAATTTTGGAGTTATCCTTTTTGAATTTCAAACCTTTGAAATTCATTTTGTTATGTTTGTGAATATAATAAGTCTATATCTTATTTTATTTGGTTAGTATTATTTAGCCATCTTGAGAGCTTTTGAGAGCTTTTCCTTCTTCTTCAAACTTTGACGAAGAACGCTCAAGCTTTGACGAAGAACGCTCAAGCCTTGACAAAGAACGCTCAAGCTCCGACGAAGAACGCCGCTCCTCTCTTCTGCGTCTTCCGTGTCAACGAAAGGGAACGCCGCTTCCTCCTCGGACTTCCTTCGTCGGGATACGAAGATTCGCCAATGACGTACCTCTTTGGACGTACCTCTTCGTCATCGGATTGGACGAACGACTACCACGACGCCAGACCTCCGCAACGTTGTCTTCCGTGGGTCGTTGTCAATCTTCGGACTTGAACCCAAGGTAGGGGTTGTTGTTAATTGTTTATTTATTTTTCCTTGTTCGTGGTTCTAGCATGACTAACGTGAGGATTTTAAATATGTGTTATTGTTTAAAGTGAGGGGGCCGGACCGCATGAACACGGCCGAACCCCCTCCTTAGTTCTTGATGTTTTATCTTGCGGTTGAAACAAGATGGCGTGGTGCCGTCGCACCACGCGGATTTTCGCACGTTTATTTTTCACGGCGCCGTCGCGCCGCGCCGTGGAAGGATCATCAAGAACGCGACGCCGTCGCGCCGCCTTGAAGGGAATCAAAGGCGCGGCGTAGGAGCGCGGTACCGTCGCACCGCACCGGACGACGAACACCGCGTCCCGTTCCGGGCCGCGGCGGGACGAGAAGACCGGTGGCCGGGCCGCCGGCGTCGGAAGCCGAAAAAAGGGGACCGGTTTACCGGTCCCGTTGAAGAAAAACCGGTCGGCCAGATGGCCGGCCAGATGGCCGGCCAGATGGTCAAAATACGAGGGAAATTAATTACCCCTGCCCGCGGTCAAAAGCCCCCCCATTTAATTGGGGGGGGGGGGGGGGGGGGCGGTTTCCTTGAGGGGGGTAGGCGGCCCCCCGGTCCTCTTCAAAGCAGGCCCCCCACGAAGGGGGGGGGGGTTCCAAAGGCGCGGCTAAAATCAGCGCCGCCATTCCAATCAAGCGGGGGCCCTTCCCCCCGCGCGCTGCCTCCGTGCGGCGCCAGGCCGTCGCACCACCAGGCCGCCGCGCCACCAGCCGGTCGGCCGGGCCGGGTCGGCCCGGACCCGGACCCCCCGTTTTCGAGACGGTTCGGTCTTTTGGTCATAACATGAGCCACGGACCTCCGATCGATAAACCGTCTGCGGCAACGCGATCATTAGATCGAGACGGCCGTTTCGATATATCGCACTCAAAGTTTCGGAATACTTTGAGTTCGGCCGGGTTGGTTCGTTCACGAATCCAACCGGGCCTTCGGAGCGGAAACGCTGATATCTTGAGCTACGGACGTCCGATTGACGTGCTGTCAGCTTTATTGTGTTCCTCTTAGTGAGAAGGATCTTTTGGCATACTCCGCACGAGGTTTGGATGCAGGTGGAGTACGGTCGGGTTGGTTTTGCCTTAAAAACCAATCGGGCCCCGGGGACGAAAATGCCAATAACTCTCAGACCGGGCGTCCGATCGACGCGCCGTCTGTTGCGTTGAGTTCCTGTTGATGATACGGAATTTTGGATACATCAACTCTGGACTTTGTGACAGTTGATGTATCAGCCTCTCGGCTCGTGGAGCGGACCCTCCAAACGAGCTTGCTGTGTGCGGGAACCCTAGTGCTGGCTGCGACTGTGACTGCTACTACTACTGCTACTACTGCTACTGTGACTGCGACGACGACAGTACAGAGATCCTATGTGGATTCGACGACGACCACTACAGTACTCAGCGATCCTACGTGGATCAGTGCTACAGGTCCTATGTGGACCCGATTCTGTGTGGGTCCGATCCTGTGTGGGTCTTTGCGCTCAGCGGTCCTGTGTGAACCAGCGCCTATAGGTCCTATGTGGGCCCGATCCTGTGTGGGTCCTTTGCGGGGGTTAGTTACCTATCGATCCTTCGTGGGTCCGACGACTTAGATGGATCATAGATCATCTTTATCATCATCCAAAGAAGTATACCTGTGTGAGCTGAATCATGTTGCTTTCCTGTGTGGATTGTGTTGTGACATCCTGTGTGGATTACGTTTTGCTTTCCTGTGTGGAATACGTTTACTTTCCTGTGTGGACTGGTTGGAGCGTATTTGAATTTGATGACTTAGATATATGTATGGGCATATACCTAAGCAGTGTCGGTTGTTACTTCGTGATTGTACATTTCTTCGTGGTTTATCCTTTGTGGATTTGAGAGACCTTCAGGGGTCTCGGGGTCCCTACTGAGTAGCTTATACTCACCCCTGCATGGGCTTTGCCCGCACTATGTTGTGTTGGTTGCAGACGACGGACAACGTTGATCCTAGCTGAGGCTTGCAGAGCAGGACGGTACCTGAAGGTGGACCACTGGGCGGGACGTGCTTGGAGCGAACGACAGGACCCGTGGAGCGGTGGAGCTATCTGTACCCACCCTTCAGGTGGGATTTCCAGTGGACAGCTCGGTGTAGCGGATTTTACTTTTCAGTTGATGTTTTCCCTTTCGAGTTGTACTTTACTTTCAGTTTGGGTTTGTATACTGGCCCATTTACTTTTCCGGACTTTCAGTTGTACTCTGCTTTTGCTTAGTGTTTACTTTCCGCTTGCTTACACTGTGGTGCTTGTTTACTTTACAAAGGCAATGCCTTCCCTTTTTACCGGGATTTACGCCTTGGTGCTAGTCGCCAGCCCCTGGCCTATGGAAGGCGGGCTTGGGGTAGTCACGACACGGACCCCGAGGGCGGGTCGTGACAAATTGGTATCATAGGAGTTCAGTTCTACCGCGAACTCTGATCTTTTCTATGTGAAGCAATAATGTTTAGCGTATTGAGTGTGTTTATCAGTCCAGGGAGTCCAGTGTTGGTGCGGCGGCCGACGTATCCATACACCAGGACCCTGACTTCTGATTTCCGACTTAATGCACGAAAACATTGATTGCGTGTGTGTTTCAAAGTTTTCATTGTGATTACTTATATCAGCTCACCAGGTATACTGTTCTGACCGTGGCGCACCTGTTTCCTTTTCAGGATGGCGCCACGACGGCAGCCAGCTAGGGTTCCGAGAGTCGAGCATGACGACAGCCCACCGAGTGACGAGGCCTCGGTGCAGGGCCCTTTTTCAGTAGTGGCACCGGCGGTAGCTCTACCCGCCGAGCCCCCGATGCTTCCAGCACCAGCCGCTGACGATGTACGTCGCCTTAGCGCACTTCATGAGTTTCAGCGCCAGCGACCGCCCAGGTTTCGCGGGGAGACGGATCCCCAGGCAGCAGAGGACTGGCTGGAGGCAGTAGTACGTGTGTTTAGGCTAGTGAGGACACCAGCAGACCTCATGGTGATCCTCGCTGCGAGCCTACATCACGCAGCAACAGGACGATGGTGGAGCTTGATGCTCCAGGTGCACGATGAGGCATCTCTACTTTGGACGGACTTTGAGAGCCTCTTCCGCTCAGAGTTCGTCCCAGCCACCCTTCGTGTGGTGCGTATCCAGGAGCTTCTTCAGCTGCGGCAGGGCAGCATGACGGTCGCTCAGTACTCGGCGAGATTTACCGATCTCTCGCGCTACTCGACCGACATGGTACGGGACCCATTCTTCCGGGCCCGGACCTTCGAGCAGGGTTTGAGACACGAGATCAGGGCTTCGCTGATCTCCCTCAGCATACCGACTCAGACAGGAGTACTGGAGCGGGCCCTTCTGATCGAGAGCTTCCTTGCTGAGTCTACACCAGCGCAGCGACCCACCGCAGGGCGGCACGTGGCAGAGTCATCTGCAGCAGGCAGTTGACGGATGACTCAGGGGTCCAGACAGACCAGAACTTCAGGCAGACGACCTCGGGGCACTGGCTCAGCAGTGCGGGGCACACAGTGAGGAGCCAGTCTTTCGAGAGGCAGACAGTGCTACTCGTGCGGCGGGCAGGGCCACATGGCTCGTGACTGCCCGACCCGCCGTGCCGAGGAGCAGCAGACAGTTGAGGGACCACCGAGGTAGAGGCAGAGGGTCAACAGTGGCGGTCCGCAGGGAGGAGGCGGACGAGGCAGAGGAGCTGGTCGAGCATCCGGTGGTGGGCGACGCTTTGAGGCTCTGCCACCACCACCACCAGGAGGTCCACCCCGACCATAGGGAGCTGGCGGGCAGAGACTGGCACAGCTCCAGGCAGCAGTTTCCTACGACCACGGCGCACTCGAGATGATTCGAGGTACTATATGTGTCTATTCCACCCTTGCTGCAGTACTTATAGACACAGGAGCAAGTCACTCTTTCATAGTTGTTGCCCTTGTTCGGAGCTCGGAGATTCCGAAAGAGCCGTTGGCTCGATCCTTACAGCTAGAGACTCATACGGGAGCATACTCGACGATTACGCACTGGTTCCGGCAGTGTGAGCTCACCCTAGGAGGTGAGAGCTTTGGCTGGGATCTTCTTGTAGCAGCGTCGAGGCCTTACGACGTCATCTTGGGCATGGATTGGCTATCTACGGTCCATGCACAGATTGACTGTTTTAGGCGCAAGGTGCGATGTGTATGCACCGACGGGAGCAGGTTCACCTTCACCGGCGAGAAGGAGGCCTTTGCAGCACAGGATGGACTTCCGCGGAGGAGAGGACAACCCATCACTCATCAGTTGGCTAGCCTCATCCTTGGAGCAGTTGACGTGCGGAGTCCTGGTTTTCCTGCAGTGGTGGATCAGTTTGCGGACGTTTTTCCCGATGACGTTCCAGGGCTACCTCCTCACAGAGAGGTAGACTTTTATATTGAATTGTGCCTTGAGACAGCCCTGATATCCACTCCAGCATATCGGATGGCCCCCGCCGAGCTTTGAGAGCTACGCGTACAGTTGGAGGACTTGCAGGGCAAGGGGTTCATCCGACCTAGTGTTTCACCCTGGGCTTCCCCGATATTGTTCGCCAAGAAGGCGGACGGGAGCCTGCGGCTTTGTGTTGACTATCGTCGCCTGAACCAGGTGACAGTGAGGAACAAGTGTCCGCTACCGAGGATTGATGACCTCTTTGATCAGCTCAAGGGAGCACGGTGGTTCTCGAAGATAGACCTCAGGTCAGGCTATCATCAGCTCAGAGTCAGAGACGAGGATGTGCAGAAGACGGCCTTTAGATGTCGGTATGGCCACAATGAGTTCTTGGTTATGCCTTTCGGTGTAACCAATCCTCCAGTAGTGTTCATGGCTCTCATGAACAGGATCTTTCAGCCATACCTCGATCGGTTTGTAGTGGTCTTCATCGACGACATTCTAATTTACTCTACGACTGAGGAGGAGAACGCCTATCACTTGCGAGTTGTACTAGACACACTCCGAGAGCACCAGCTTTATGGTAAGCTCTCGAAGTGCCAGTTCTGGATACGTGAGGTCCACTTCTTGGGACACGTTATCTCTGAGTTGGGAGTTGTAGTGGATCCTGTGAAGATCGAGGCTGTGTTAGCATGGGAGCCACCCAGGAGCGTGACTGAGGTTCGGAGTTTCTTGGGACTAGCTGGATACTATCGTAGATTCGTACCAGACTTCTCTAGAGTTGCGGCACCACTCACAGCTTTGACGAAGAAGGGGAAACCCTTTGTGTGGTCAGACAGATGTTAGTAGAGCTTCCAGGAGCTGAGACAGAGATTGACCAGCCCACCTATCTTGAGGTTGCCTGAGGAAGGAGTAGGGTACGTAGTCTACTACGATGCATCGGGGACTGGACTCGGATGTGTTCTGATGCAGGAGCGGGCAGTGATTGCCTATGGATCACATCAGTTGAGGCCACATGAGCAGAACTACGCTACCCATGACCTGGAGTTAGCAGTAGTGGTCTTCACTCTGAAGACATGGTGACACTATCTGATGGGCAAGCGCTTTACAGTCTTTTCCGATCATCAGAGTCTCAGGTATATCTTCTCGCAGAAGGACCTGAACCTGAGACAGCGGCGATGGCTCGAGTTCCTCCAGGACTATGACTTTGAGATAGTCTATACTCCTGGGAAGGGGAACGTAGTAGCTGATGCCCTCAGTAGGAGGACGGGCATACAGCTACTTGAGGAGGCGACGGAGCAGCTAGCCTCTTTACAGATATCCTTCGTGGATAGAGATGGAGCTTCCTTCCTCCAGTCTCTCACAGTCACCCCTCCACTACTGCAACGGGTCAGAGAGGCACAGCGTGAGGACACTGATTGTGAGACACGGCGTGCACAGATATCCTCGGGACAGACACCTGATGGTTTCTCCCTTGGAGCATAGTACGACATCCTTTTCAAAGGATGTACCATGGTACCAGTCTCTTTACAAGAGGAAGTGCTGAGAGAGTTTCACACTTCTCCTTTGGAGGTACATCCTGGAGTGGCAAAGATGTACCAGGACATCATACGACAGCACTGGTGGCCGGGCATGAAGAAGGCAGTAGCAGAGTTCGTTTCTCGATGCCTCACCTGCCAACAGGTGAAGGCAGAGCATCAGGTAGCAGAAGGCTTGGTACAGCCCTTGGAGGTTCCGGAGTGGAAGTGGGACGGTATATCTATGGACTTCGTGACTGGACTTCCACGCACTTCCAGAGGTCACGACTCCATCTGGGTGATTGTTGACCGACTCACCAAGTCGGCACACTTCTTACCCATTAGAGAGCAGGGCTCAATGGAGAGCATGGGACATCTCTACGTTCAGGAGATTGTGCGGCTCCACGGTGTACCATCATCTATCGTCTCCGATCGAGATGCTCGCTTTACTTCCCGGCTTTGGAAGGGGTTACAAGAGGCGTTCGGGACGCAGCTACGTCTGAGCACAGCCTTTCACCCTCATACGGATGGTCAGACGAAGAGGACCATTCAGACTCTTGAGGACATGCTCCGCGCATGTGTCCTCGACTTTGGTCGTAGCTGGGAGGACCACCTACCCTTGGTGGAGTTTGCGTACAACAATAGCTACCACTCCACCATCGGGATGGCACCTTACGAGGCATTGTACGGACGACCTTGTAGATCTCCATTGTGCTGGACAGACCCTGGGGATTCAGCACTAGTGGGACCGGAGATGGTCCAGGCCACGACAGAGAAGGTCCAGGTCATCCAGGAGCGGATGAGGACAGCTCAGAGCCGGCAGAAGGCATATGCTGACAGGAGGCGGAGGCCACTGGAGTTTGAGGATGGCGACCACGTCTTCTTGCGGGTCTCACCTCGACGTGGTATTCGGAGATTTGGCCGAGGCGGCATGTTATCTCCACGCTTCAACGGACCCTTCCAGGTCCTCAGCAGGGTTGGTGAGGTGTCTTATCGCCTGGCTCTGCCACCTCAGTTGCACCGGATGCACGACGTCTTCCACGTATCTCAGCTGAGGAGATGCGTGCACGACCCGACGCACATCATTGACCATGGGGAGCTTGACGTTGATGATGGGGCGACTTTTACGGATGTTCCGGTGGAGATAGAGGATCGACAGGAGCGGGTCCTTCATGGGCGATCGATTCCTCTTGTGCGCATCAGATGGCAGCACGGGAACCTCCAGGAGAGCACATGGGAGCGGGAGGCTCAGATGCGTGCTCAGTACCCTCATTTGTTTCCCTAGTTTTTTATGTATCTTTACGGGGACGTAAAGCCCTGGGGTGGGAGTAATGTAAAGACCCGTAAAATTCAAAGGAATCTTTTTCTTAATTTTCTTTGGAATTTTACAAGAGCGCGGTTTCAGACAGCACCTGATTCCGAGGCCCGGTGTGCCCGGAATCAATTTCCGAAGTTTGGCTCAGGTACGTTCAGTGAACGAATGAGCGGGAATTTCTAACTTTTGATCTGGTGCTCAGAATTGAAATCTGAGGGCACCGATGAACTCGCAGAGCCGATATTCACTTAAGGAGACCTTTTCCGAGGTTGCGTTTATTTCGGGTTGAGAGTTAGTTTATGGGAGTTTAGAATAAGTTAAATAAAAATTGTGGATTACAAATTTTTATTTAAACTTGTTGGTTAACTTCTCTCAAAGGACGTTAGGGGTGGGACCCACACCCACTTAACCTCCCTTGAGAGGATTAAGTGTGGTGGGGCCCACACGAACCCTAAACTTTTCATCTTCTCTCAAACTCCCTTAACCCCTCTTTAAATGACATGACAAATTGTTATTTAATTTTGGAGTTATCCTTTTTGAATTTCAAACCTTTGAAATTCATTTTGTTAAGTTTGTGAATAAAATAAGTCTCTATCTTATTTTATTTGGTTAGTATTGTTTAGCCGTATTGAGAGCTTTTGAGAGCTTTTCCTTCTTCTTCAATCTTTGACGAAGAACGCTCAAGCTTTGACGAAGAACGCTAAAGCCTTGACGAAGAACGCTCAAGCTCTGACGAAGAACGTCGCTCCTCTCTTCTTCATCTTCTGTGTCAACGAAAGGGAATGCCGCTTCCTCCTCGGACTTCCTTTGTCGGCATACGAAGATTCTCCAACGGCGTACCTCTTCGGACGTACCTCTTCGTCATCGGATTTGACGAACGACTACCGCGACGCCAGACCTCCGCAACGTTGTCTTCCGCGGGTCGTTGTCAATCTTCGGACTTGAACCCAAGGTAGGGGTTGTTGTTAATTATTTATTTATTTATCCTTGTTTGTGGTTCTAGCATGACTAACGTGAGGATTTTAAATATATGATATTGTTTAACGTGAGGGGGCCGGACCGCATGAACACGACCGAACCCCCTCCTTAGTTCTTGATGTTTTATCTTGCGGTTGAAACAAGATGGCATGGTGCCGTCGCACCACGTGGATTTTCGCACGTTTATTTTGCGCGGCGCCGTCGCGCCGCGCCGTGGAAGGATCATCAAGAACGTGACGCCGTCGCGCCGCGTTGAAGGGAATCAAAGGCGCGGTGGAGGAGCGCGGTACCGTCGCACCGCGCCGGACGACGAACACCGCGGACGGTTCCGGGCCGCGGCGGGACGAGAAGACCGACGGCCGGGCCACCGGTGTCGGAAGCCGGAAAAAGGGGACCGGTTTACCGGTCCCGTTGAAGAAAAACCGGCCGGCCTGATGGCCGGCCGGATGGTCAAAATCCGGGGGAAATTAATTCCCACGGCCAGCGGTCAAAAGCCCCCCCATTTAATTGGGGGGGGGGGGGGGTTTCCTTGAGGGGGGCAGGCGGCCCCCCGGTCCTCTTCAAAGCAGGCCCCCCATGAAGGGGGGGGGGGGGGGCGGTTTCCATAGGCGCGGCTAAAAGTCGCGCCGCCATTCCAATCAAGCGGGGGCCCTGCACCCCGCGGGCTGCCTCCGTGCGGCGCCAGGACACCGCGCCGCCGCGCCGCCGGCCGGGCCGGCCGGGCCGGGTCGGACCCGGTTCGGGCCGACCCAGGGGGGGTCGGGCCGGGTCGGCCCCGACCCGGACCCCCCGTTTTCGAGATGGTTCGGTCTTTTGGCCATAAATTGAGCCAAGGACCTCCGATCGACGAACCGTCTGCGGCAACGCGATCCTTAGATCGAGACGGTTGTTTTGGTATATCGCACTCAATGTTTCGGAATACTTTGAGTTCGGCCGGGTTGGTTCGTTCACGAAACCAACCGGGCCTTCGGAGCGGAAACGCTAATATCTTGAGCTCGGGACGTCCGATTGACGTCCCGTCAGCTTTGTTGTGTCCCTATTAGTGAGAAGGATCTTTTGGCATACTCCGCCCGAGGATTGGACGTAGGTGGAGTATGGTTGGGTTAGTTTTTCCTTCAAAACCAACCGGGCCCCAGGGACGAAAATGCCAATAACTCTCAGACCGGGCGTCTGATCGACGCGCCGTCTGTTGCGTTGAGTTCCTGTTGATGATACAGAACTTTTGGAAACATCAACTCTGGACTTTGTGACAGTTGATGTATCAGCCTCTCGGCTCGTGGAGCGGACCCTCCAAATGAGCTTGCTGTGTGCGGGAACCCTAGTGCTGTCTGCGACTGTGATTGCTACTACTACTGCTACTACAGCTACTGTGACTGCGACGACGACAGTACAGAGATCCTGTGTGGATTCGACGACGACGACTACAGCACTCAGCGATCCTACGTGGATCAGTGCTACAGTTCCTGTGTGGGCCCGATCCTGTGTGGGTCTGATCCTGTGTGGGTCTTTGCGCTCAGCGGTCCTGTGTGAACCAGCGCCTACAAGGTCCTATGTGGGCCCGATCCTGTGTGGGTCCTTTGCGGGGGTTAGTTACCTATCGATCCTTCGTGGGTCCGACGACTTAGATGGATCAGAGATCATCTTTTATCGTCATCCGAAGAAGTATACCAGTGTGAGATGAATCCTGTTGCTTTCCTGTGTGGATTGTGTTGTGACATCCGGTGTGGATTACGTTTTGCTTTCCTGTGTGGAATACGTTTACTTTCCTGTGTGGACTGAGTTGTACTTGGGCTCGGAGGTTGGAGCGTATTTGAATTTGATGACTTAGGTATATGTATGGGAATATACCTAAGCAGTGTCGGTTGTTACTTCGTGATTGTACCTTTCTTTGTGGTTTATCCTTTGTGAATTTGAGAGACCTTCAGGGGTCTCGGGGTCCCTACTGAGTAGCTTATACTCACCCCTGCACGGGCTTTTCCCGCACTACGTTGTGTTGGTTGCAGACGATGGACAGTGTTGATCCTAGCTGAGGCTTGCAGAGCAGGACGGTACCTGAAGGTGGACCACTGGGCGGGACGTGCTCGGAGCGGACGGCGGGACCCGTGGAGCAGTGGAGCTATCTGTACCCACCCTTCAGGTGGGATTTCCAGTGGACAGCTCGCTGTAGCGGCTTTTACTTTTCAGTTTCTGTTTTCCCTTTCGAGTTGTAATTTACTTTCAGTTTAGGTTTGTATGCTGGCCCATCTACTTTTCCGCACTTTCAGTTGTACTCTGCTTTTCCTTAGTGTTTACTTTCCGCTTGCTTACTCTGTGGTGTTTGTTTACTTTACAAAGGCAATGCCTTCCCTTTTTACCGGGATTTACGCCCTGGTGCTTTTCGCTAGCCCCTGGCCTATGGAAGGCGGTCTTGGGGTAGTCATGACACGGACCCCGAGGGCGGGTCGTGACATGTCAGTGGATGAAAATTAGGAATTGGAATAGATGAAAAATTTTGAAAAATTAAGGAGCTATAAAGGAGTCAAAATCTATTTTTAAATATGGAATTGGGCTCACGGTTTTGCCCAATTCATTAAAACTCACTCATTCCTCCATAAATCATGGGAAACCCCCCAAAAAATCATAAATGGAAATTAAATGGAATTTAACTTTAAAATAAGTCATGTATGTGACAATTCTCCCCACCATGAAAACGTTCTACTTCGTAAAGTAACATCAAGGCCAAAGCAACAACCAAACCCAACTAAGAAAACAAGAGGTACTCCCTTGCCAGGTTTCACCCCCAAAGGCCTAAAAACCTCCAGTGATCAATTAATGAATTATTACCCACACAACCAAAACATAAACCACATTCTTGAAATGATCAATCACATTCATAATTTATCCCAAAATAAAACTCCTTAATCACAATACGAACAAGACTCAATCAATTCAACCAAACGAACATCATTATCAAACAGGGTTACACAGACCTTCCTATAACTAAACCATTGGGAACTCTCCAATCTCAACGGTTACCCAAGGAAGTTGTAGGTAGCTTGATAGCTCCGAATGAGACTACCTACCTCCAATCCAAGACCATGGATTTGTCTAACGTTTTGGTATGGGGGAACAAAAAAAAGTCTCCCCACCATAAGAGACAACCTAAATGTTTTTCCGAGACTGAATCAGGACACTAAAAGGGGGAGGCCTGAATGGACTCCTAGGTAAAAAGGGTATACTTCTATTAGAAATTTACAACAGAACTTATACAAGACTCATAGTAGGTCCCTCCACTATAAGAACCAACCATCTTAATAGAACAGCATGGGCCGGTACAAAAAGACAACAAAATTTAAAAGAGTTGGGACGACCACCTAGTTAGTCTACACGGTTTGGGAAACCATGCACTAATAGTGGGGATAATTCTATCTACACGGTTTTTTGGGGAATGGTCACTACTAACCAAGCCAAAACCATGTGCTCAACCTGTCTATCCAAACTTCAAACCTTTCTCCAAAGACTCAATGGAAACCGAAAGGGGAGGGAATAACATTGGGCAATGACATGGGTACAAGGCCCTCCACCTATTTCCAGCGAACAGGAACAATAGATGAATGATGATGACACCATAGGTTTAAATTCTTCTAATCTTTCAACCTGAGGATAGGACGTTGTACAAGGGTTTAAACGAACCTTTGATTTCTCTAGACTGCGAACCATATTATCTCCAAGACCTATGGTTGGAGCTCAAATGTTTAAAGCATCTTCGGCCTCGTAGTAAGGATTTTCAAACCCCATGAATGATAATTATCCATTCAGTGAAACCAAAAACTACACCTCAATCCCCAATAAGTTTTCAAAGACATAACACATTCCAAAATCACTTTTCCCTAACATGATATTTCACTAAAAAAGGGCTTAGAAGATGCACCCCCATCACACCTTGTTTGTTCGGGTGAGAAACAATATAAGTAAAGAACACCTTTACTCACCTTCCTCTAAAATGGAATATTTTTAAGTTTTTTAAAGGAATACATTTTCCCAACATAATAGAGACTCTCATATAATTTCCCAACTTTCACCTTTATGGTCAATCAAGCACATGACATCATAAGGAATCACCGAACATGACCATTGTGACAGATATAAACAATTCATGGAGAGGGACCTTATACAACATCCCCAAAAAACATAAAAAAATATAGAATGTGGACACTATATCCTATCGTGACAATATTTCCCACAATGGTGGTTTAACATGAACTCATGCTTCAAAGAAACTATGAAGAATCCAGAGCCCCTCTTAGACATCATCGAGACTCTCATCCGTTCTAACAACCCAATACCACTACCACCTTCGGAAAATCAGGAAACATAAGAAGATAAGGTCTTTTCAACCATCCATGATCACTCTCCTACTACAAGAGGATGCACCAAACCATGAATGGAATGGTTTTAGACTCAATATAAAAAGCTCATGAAAAATATTCCATATATTTATCAACATGAGGGTCTTCAAATGAAGAAACAATGCGGGTTTCAGTTCATTCGAGCACTAACCCTTAATGGGAAGTAACTTATCCAATGATTGACCAGAAGGACCGAACCAAGATGGTACATTGGTCAAGATATACTAAAAACCATATCCAAAAACAAGAAGGGAAACATCGTAAAAGTGTCCCAAAACATTTCATAGAAGAGACCACTAATCGTCCCTTCAACATAAATTACCGACCAAACACAAACCCAAACATAGTTCAAACAGGAAGTGTTATTGTACTCAAAACATCCCACAACATCAACATTTTCAAAAACACATAATACACACCATCCCAAACTAGTCATCCAGACATCAATTTTTTCCTTTAAAATATTTTTTTAAATAACTAGTTCAGCGGTTAACATATCCACCAATGGTACCCCATGGGCCTCACACATGCATGTTTCTGTGCCACACCAGGTACCCTCCTCATATCCATCCCAAAACTCATCTAGTCATACCATTAACCATCCACCATCCCATATAACCCCATGAATGTTGTCTCTCACAAAAATACCAAAGGTTAATATAAAAACTCATTCCACTTTTCAAAACCAAAACAATCAACCAATACATCCTTTTTCTCATGACCGCTAACCAAAAAATCGAACCCAAATTACCACTTTAAGAAAAGTTTTAGAAAGGCACAATAATTCCAATGAAAACCCACTTTAATGCTATTCAATTCAATTTCAAAACATCTCATAACATTAAAACACCTTTCCACAGTTTAGAAAACTCTATTAGAAACACTTTTTCAAAAGCAACCTTGACATAGTTCGTGCTTTAAAAAGAGGTGCAAACACACCACTTTCCATTCCAATACAATTCTAAAAATTCAGTTCTCAATTTTCAAAAATCTATCAATTCCCTCTTTACTTGATAATGATTTCACAAAAACTTTATGATTCTTAAAAAGAAGTCAGTTTAAAACCAACGTTCTAAGATTTCAAAACTAAAGAACAAAAAAATGCGAGAGGAAACTTGTTTTAGTGGGTGATTGGGACATATGTTTGGTGGCCATATTACAATCACATAACTATTAAAAAGATTTTTCTAGGGAATATCCTGGGATCCAAATGGATTTCCAGGCCCTGCGAGCTTACTAAGACCATTAACCCAACTCTCTTTTCATTTTCCCTAATCATCATCGAACCAAAAAAACCAAAGGATTTAGATAAATCCCAAATTATCCTAGAAACATTAATTCCATCATGAGGTGTGGTGATCAGGAACACTACCCATAACTGGAATTACAAGTCCCAACAATCCTAACTCCAGACTATCCTGACTCTTCCCCAAATAACATTACCCAAAGTTTTAACTTGAACCTCCTCTGATACCATTTTGTCAAGAACCGAATCTGGTTGCCATCAAAACTGAAACTCGACCCGGCCCGCAATAAGGGAAAAGGGGTGTTCCCAATACCCATGGGCTGTAACAAGTTCTTGGGTATGATAAAATAAAAATTGGGAATTATTTACCCTAGTTTATAAACTTAAACCAACAAAAGAATCCAATAAAACGAATCTGGATTTTTCAATGCAAACAATCGTTTACAAAAAAAATCTGAATTGAGTTAAATATTTTAAAACAACTCAACAGTACTATAAGAAAGGTACAATCCAAAATGGAATAGCCAAAGAACCCTCCTGTCAAGGGGCCCCGCCCTCAAGCTATCTCCACAAGACTTCACCACCAAGCACCTGCTAGAAACCTGAACCATTGGAACTAAAAACTGTACCCAACCTGTGAAAACAAAAATAACCAAGTCTAATTACACCGAAGGGGTGTAAGTAGGGTGTGATACAAAGAAAAATAGCATAACAACACTAATATATACCATGTGATAAACATTTAATGATGAAAATCATACAAGTTTTCAAAAACATGAAATTCTAGTAACAGTTTCTAAAAGATACAACATTAAATAAAAAATAGTTTTCATGTGGGATAATTTAAGGAACAAGGACATTTAAAATAAATACCAAAGCTACTTAATTTTCCAGCAACTCATATCATATGCTGATGGTAAGAAAAAAATATTTAGTGAGTATAAACGATGGGAAATAACCCCTAGGCACTAGCTAGATCAGGGTCCTAGGTACATCGTATCTCGGTGATTGTGACCATCACAAATATATGTTCTCATTCACGAGCCAAAAGTAGGGAACTTACCCATAACCAAGTGGTCCCCAATCGTAATCATATTAGTTTAGATAGAGTTTTAAGAGTCAGTCTTTCTAAGTGAAACTGAGGCCAAACCCTAGGGATTCACTGGCATACTAGTACATGTCCACCCACCTAGATACCCGGGTTTCCACTTTATGCACAAACAAGTTCCACAAGTAAATGAATATAATTTTCACATGAAAATATCATTTCCATATCATTAATTCACCGAACATCCCACATGTATACAACAAAAGTAAAAAAATTCCACTTTTCATTCAAATTGATTTTGAAATTCGACTCAAACTAAAATAGCCCACAACACTTTTCACATTTCTTTAACACTTACACAAATCCATTAAACAATTTTATAAAACCATTAGAAAACATTATAAATATTTTTTACATCTTAAAACATAACTTCACCTTTCAAAATCCAATAATAGGTGAATACACATACCATACAATATATATTCACCCTTTTCCAACTTTGTTTAACCAACCAAATCATTTACAATTTTCATAAAAAGAACCCAAGTAGTGTAAATATGTCTTGCACACAAAACCCATTTCAAAACCCCCATTTAAGACCCGAAACCATACAAATTCCTATCCAAAAGATAATTGGAAACCCTAGAGACATTTATAAAACCACTTTCAGGTTTTATAATATCACATTGAATAATACAACAAAAGATCCAAATTAAAACACACATTTTCATAAAATGCTATCAAGAAGTATAACAATGTATTACACATAAAACCTATTCAAAAACCCTATTTTAAGGCCCCAATGACACTAATACATTACAAAACGCTAATTTTCAGGCCAAAAAAGATTTATTAAACCAATTCCATATGTTATAAAATACACCCAAATAATACCCCATGAGTAACACATGAAAACACCAAATTTCAAGTTAATGTGAAACTATAAAATTAAACACTTAAAAAAATCAATCATAAATAGTTTTCACACAACACAAAACATATAAGTAATATGAAATGTGAGTAAATACAGCATGTTAACTCATCAATAATTTTTTACACATGGAACCACCTACCGGAAGTGTCGAATCCCTCAAAACTTGGTGTGAAACAAGAACCGCACCACTGCAGCATCACAATGAAGACAAATCCAGTCCTAGACCACAATATTAAACAAAAAATACACTAAATCAGTCCATATGTTCGAACCATAAATTTTTGAAATTTTAGAACATGATGAAAGAGGGGGGAATGCCTAAGGAGAAGGAAGAAATTGAAGAGAGAAACACTTACTCACAACAGTCTTGAATAAAATGATGAAAAATCCACCAGTATCTGAATTTGAAAACATCAAACCATTCAATGGAGGTTTTAACAAGGATGAAGAGATCATTTAGGAATTGGAATTGGGAAAATAGAAAAAATATAAGGAATTATGAAAGAATCAATTTACCTCTCTAAATCTGGGCGATTTCCAAAATCTAGAGCAGTTTCAACCAATTTAGCGATTCTATTGTGTGCCAAATTGTGGGAGGAGAGAACGGGGTTCCTCCTTAGGTAATGGGTATTGGGTGAGAGTTGGGATCACCAAAAAAATATAAACATTGAAGGATATATTTAATAATTTAAATTTATTTTTGATGTAGAAAATGGACATTCGGGCAGGCCCAATCCCTTAAATAAAAACCCATATCCACCATGATTATGGATTTCTAAATGGTCCAAATTACTATGGTGGTGTTAATAGGTCAGGGAATGACAATTAGGAATTGGAATGGATAAAAACGTTTAAAAATTAAGAATTTATAAATGAATCAAAATTTATTTTTAAATCTTGAATTGGGATCACGGTTTGGCCCAATTAACGAAAACTCCAACATTCCTCCATAAAAGCTTGAGAAACCCCCAAAACAAAGCATAAATGGAAATTAAATGGAATTTAACTTTAAAATAAGTCATGTATGAGTAAATTTTTTTAATATATTTTAAATATAGGGTGTTATTGATACCAAAAATATTCTAAATCAGTAAAATAATATCTCAATATATAATAAAACATTGAAATAGTTTTATAAGTCCGGTGATCGTTAGTTGGAAAATTATAAGTACTAAAAGATGCCTCTGTATCCAAAGTATATTGAAGAATATTATAGAATAGTATTGTAGTTCTCAGATCATATTGAGATATACTAATATATGGTACTCCATGAAAATGTGCAATTTTAGTTATTGAATATCATGAATGGATTAAGAATATTTAAATATTATATGACAGCAATGAAATGTGATATAAATCAGACGAGGATCAACATTAACCCAAATATTTTTATGGTCTTTACATTTTTTGGGATTCATTGGTAAAATTATTTTATAATGTTCTCTCATTTTCATTAATTTATATGTAATGGTTGTAAATTCCCCATGGAACTATGTCTCTTAACCATAACATATTAACATGCCATGAAACAAGATATGTACTCTATGATGACATTATTCATTTTATCTTTCTATAATACACATTGATGTCTCTATACATATTTTTACATACATGATTTATAATAAATGATGGGTTGTGGGAATCCTAATATATATTGTTTTTTATGTAGAGTATTAAAAAATACAGATACTTAGTTTCTTAACCTCATCATTACCTCAAATAAAGTGTTGGACATATGACCATTTCTCACATTACATTACTTATCCACAACATCAATTTACTCATCCTTATTATATAAATATAATGATCATCATGTTTTTGAGGGATCTAAACTCCATTTTGTTTCACAGTGATTCCATATTGTGTTTCTTAATCTCCTCCAACTCATTAATTGTTGTAAATCCCATTGAAGGTGTGGTCTTTGATTATCTAATTAGTGTTAAGTGGTTATATAATTGTTTTCCATATAATTTAAAATCTATATTTAATTATTAATTTCAAAAAAAATTCTATTTATTTAAAATCCCTAATATTAGTGATTTTTTTAAGATTTGAAAAGGAAATGATTTTTATGGGAAATCCCCAATCACAATGGAAATAAAATATAGTAAAGATTTTATGGATAATTAATTTATTTATTATGATCGTGAATTGATAAATTGATTTGGTTTTTATCAATGATAATAATTTATTAATGTTAATGATGACTTTGAATGTACATTAATTGATGAAATCAATTTTTATGGGTTTGATTTGAGAAAGTATTTTTTAAAAACAAACAACTAGGAATTAGTAATTTAAATTTAGTAGAATATTTGAATTTCACCACATATGATTTATTAGATTTTTTATTTAAAATTTATCCTCAGTAGTCGGGGTAACTGGGATATGCACTCTTGGAACTTGGTTCCCTTGAAATGGATGGACTATGACAAATCTAAAAAATATATACCATGATTACCCATATGGATTTCTCTTTTTGGGTGTAGTTTCCCATAATGGGTTCCTATATTTGTGTGATTTTTGTGTGTGAACCCTATAGTAGATAAGAGTTCATTTTTGGGATGTGTGAAGATCATAATACATGAAAAAATGACCAAGCATGAGGCTTTCATACAAGGTTCTTTGGTATTATATTTTTACTTGATTATACATTTCAATTAGAATTGAACTATTTTGTTTATTCCATTTTATTTATGTGAATGATTTATATAAAATACTTATTTATGTTATATTACCCATTCATGAAATATTTTTGATTAAGAAATAATTTCTTGGTTTTAAATATTCTAATTTAATTCCATCCCATGTTTTACTTTAACTAATATATTAATTGGTAAATTTTTATTGTATTAATTGGGGAACACAAAGTGATACCACACTTTGTATTATAAATAAAACCCTACAATTGGATTTATGATCCAGCAAACATTCTTATTCTAGGTCCAAGAAAAGGGAAAGCTCATCTTTTATGTGTTTGATGTAATTGATCCATTGGACCTTGGAATGATGATGGTGAGTGGTGGAGATGATGTCAAATTATTACATAATAATTTCTAAAACTTTTATCTAGTTCATGTCGTTGATTCCATTACTATATTTATCTTCTATATGGTATGATTTTACATTTTGTTATCTAGTACATCTATGTTTAGAGTGTTGACCATGCTTACTTGTATCATTTATCTTCCATTTATTATGGGGAATTTTTTTTCTTTCTTTGATTGTGATTGATTACAGGTCCAAATTAACAACCAATGGTTATTTGGGACACCCTGTGTTCTATGTCATAGATTTCCCAATTAATATGGTACCACGGTATCTGGGTCGGTACCAAATAGATAAATTATTATAAAATAATAAATACACATTTTTTTACATTACGGATATAATACTAATAATAATAATAATATTATTATTATTATTAATGTCCCCTAAAACATAGGCGACTACATTATCCCCATAGAACTAATTCTTCCATCGTAATTTAATATTCTTACATTATATTGAAAACATATAATTGAATATTGTAAATAGTTTTAACGTGATATATAACATAGAAAGTGATACCAACCTTAAAAACATAATAAATTTGTCCTTATCATGTGAATATTATTATCACTGATATTTATTTTTCTCCAAATTTTTTATCAAAGTGTCTATTGTTATTTGCTATTATGACTCCTAATGTATAATTTTTATATTTATGTTGTTAATAATTATAATTTTAAAGGAAATAATAATTTGATATAAATTGAGAGGTCTTTATTCTCAAATTGGTTTCCCTATATGTGAAAATTCCAATCCATTTAAAAAATAGCTTTTATGTTATCAAGGATGTATAATAGAATTTTCAGAAGACTGATTTCAATAAACCAAATCATGGGATACAATAATCACACTGCATAAATATTCTTTTAATAATTCAACATTAATATACTAATTTGATAATTTGATGTTTATAGAAAACATTTTATGTAAAATGGACTTAGTTGAATAGTATAGAAATAGAATAAACATATTTCATTAATGGGTGATCTATTTTCCTCACTCTACATTATTTTAAAAACACAATTATGTAGTTTTTATTTTATAGGATTCCTCGTGTACCCATGATTATGGATTTTTTTCACCCCTATAATCATTTTTTGACATTATATTTAGAAATAAATATAAATAATTCCCATGTTTTCATAACATATGGAATTGGATAGATATTGGTGCTTCTGGATGAATTCTCTCAACATCAATCATGTTCACCAACCTCTTTATATTTCTATATTAGTTTAATGATGGATGACCCCTTCTTTAATTGATAAATTATCTTGTAGTCCTGTTGAATAATTTCTCATTGTGTTTTTCCAAATTATGATTTTTAAGAAAACAATATTCTTTTCCATTTTCATATTCATCACTACATCTTCCATGATACTTCATAGTTATCTTATTTAGTTTTTTAGGAATTTAACAATGTTCAAATGTTTAATCATATTTCATGATAGATGTTATAGAATAATCAAATGTATTCCCATTCTAGCTCACATTTCAATGGGTAGTTAATCAAAGTAATCTATGTATTACACCTCATTCACATGGATACCCATTGTTCCAAAAATTACTAAAAATAAAAGGGTTATCAGTAGTGATGATTTATTTGACATCATATGGGTATTATAATAGTCAAAAATAATATTACAACTCATTTGTAAAACCTTTTACCCTTTTGAATCATCCTGTTATCGAATAATTGCTTTTGTACATCCTACATTAATAATATTTCATCCCAGATTAAATTAATTTTGTTCATAATAATATAATCATTTAAATCCCTCAATGTCACTATAAAAACAATCCTTCATATTGGTTCATAATGTGAATATGATCAACCCATCCAAATCCATTGATAATAAACATCCACATATATAGTTAGTAATCTTTTTCATTAAGCTGATCATAGTTATTCAATTATCATTAAAACCTATTATTGTTTATTAACCCATTGTTAATTGGTGTCAAAGAAAGAATCTACTTATTATTATCCATATAGGGGTTTATTTTCATAGAAATCAGAAAAACTTTACTCTTACATATAATTGGGATGTTATAGTATGCCATTATTTCCAATAGAATTCTCCCAAGTGTAATGAAAAAGATTATATAATCATGAAATCTATAAATAAATTAACCTCAATTTGTACACTATATACATACACAATCCTTAAAACATTATTTTCCCCAATTCATACAATTATTTTTCAACAAATATCAATCAAAGGATACAATGGCTTATAGTCATTGGAAGATTAGATATAAAAATTTAAATCCTAAACATAAAAACATTATAATTATTTATAAATCCAAATATAGTTCATGAAAACCATGGATCTTATAAAACTACATAGAATATCCTTAGTAAAATACATTGCTTATAAGGTGGGCTTTAAAACTAACTAAGTGAATAAACATGGAAATAAATAATAACATGAGAGTTAAGGCGAATAAAGTGATAGAATAAATATGGTGATAATAGAAATATTGACATGTAATAAATAAAATTTATCATAATATATTAAATATTTTTAAATAGAATAATCCATGATACAATATACAAAAGAAAACAACCACTACCATAACCATCATCATAATTATGAAAGGACCCAATGATGGATAAGGGTCAATCGTTGATCCCATAAAAAATAAATAATATGAAATATATCACTACACAATATTTTATTGAAATGTATAATTCATGGATCCTCAATTACATTAATAAAAATCATACTTATGCATGCCATATGAGGGAGAAAACGTACATAAATATTTAGCAGGGTCAAACCCATGACAAATAAGTTAGTTTAATAATTTTTTTAATGGAACTATTGAATGCTATGAATGTAGGATTCATGAATCAATAAAGAGTTAATTAATTTAGGATGATCATATTTAAAAAACAATTCAATTTCATGAACATTAATTTCAAATACATAATATTTATTAGATATATCTTGGAGAAGAATTAGTATAAATGTTCCACTTTGGTCAACCCAATTAAACAAGGTATAGGATATTTTCTATAGAAGGAAAGACCTAATTTATTTCTATTAAACCAAAATTATACAAGTATGATTTTTCAAAAAATCATTTCCGGTTTAAAATATATTAATGGATGAAAATCATTTTAATTGAATGAAAATTTATGTTTGATAGAAAACATGAGTGTTCTCTTAATCTGAGTTTACATAAATTTAGTAATTTTGATGGGATCTAAACACTTGTATTACCCCTAAAATTAATTTTAAACTTAAAATGGTATATTTAAATTATCAATATACAAATTATAGAATTATTACCAAAAAATAACATTGAAAAAATGGATAAAATGAATGATAACTTTTAAAAAACAAATTTCAAAGGAGATACATTAGATCCATTATAACTGTAGTCAAATTTCTATCAAAGACACCATAAAAGGGGAGGAATAAAATTTAACATAAACTAATACAAATTAATTTTGGTTAATGATTAATTATCATTGCATGTTTTTAATACTAATGGTGAATTTAAAGGCAATTATATTACTTGGGTTCTACTACTTATTAATTTATTAATCTATTTAATTTATTGTAAATATTTATTTTATATAGTTTTAATAGACTTAATGATTTTTGATGTGTAGTAATCTATGAAATACTAAAAAAGGTTTCATATACCATCAGTATAATGATGAATTAAAATTATATAAATAATTTTAATCTTTTTTTATAACTTTTTGGCCTTATTTATATTCAGTTATTTATTATATTGAATGAATATAGAATATTTCATTATAACAATAGAAAATATTAATTATAATGATGATGATGATTACTATTAAATGTAGGTAATTACATTATGACTCCATGAGTAAAATCTTTCAACAAAATATAAATTATTGTAATCTAATAAAAATATATATTGGTGTAATGCAGTTAGAAGTGAGCTGAGATATAAATTCTAGAGTGATTTCTACCATTGAATCATATTAAAAATATCTTTCTACTATAAGATTCTATTGTCCCTAAAATTGAGTTCCATCTAAATATTTCAGACAACATTCTACCAGTTTTTTAGTATCAATCAAAAAAGTGCAAAATTTTCTTATAAGGGTTTTTCATACTAATCATTTCATAGACTTTCATTGGTGATATAAAATGTAGTATCCTTCTTCCAAATTATTGTTTCCTCTATTTTTATAAGTCCATTACATTTATAATATCTACATATTATTTTCACATAAGGATAGAAATATTTTTGATATAAAAATTCCCATAAACATAAACATTTGATAAAATAATTATACCACTTATAATTTTCAATTATAATTCATCCTCTAAACATCAAAGTCTGAATTAGTTGTTGTTAGAAAACAATATTTATAAATTATTGGGATGAATAATTTAAAACTATAATACTGACAACTATTTAATGGATGATAAGTATTCCTAATTCCACATAATTTCCATAATAAACTTATATATTATTTAATTATTAGCATTTCCATTTTTCCATTGAATTGGATGTGTTTTATGTTGGCTATCTTAATTAGAAAATAGATTATGGAATGAAATCCTATAACTCCCTTGTATTCCACTATAAAGGAATTGAACCATTATTGGTCCTTTTGGATTCTTGATTTCCACTCAAATCATTCTAAACATCCTCTTAATAAAGCTAATAATGATTTATTCTCATTGATCCTCTCTTTAATAAGTAAAGTATCCTCATACCCCTTGGGAAAATTACCTTTCTTCCTTTTGCAATATTTTTGACATCTATGAAATTAAAAAACCCTTCATCATATTCATTACTTTTTCTATAATAAGACTCCATCCTTCGTTTCTTTGGTGTTTTTAGGAATATTAGTACATTAACATTTTTAATTATATTTTTTATTACTTTTTCAAATAGTAAATAATATTATCAATGGGGATACATTTCTAATTGGTGGATAATTTATCTAATCTATCAATATTTTCCATCATACCCTTTTTTGCATCTATTTTTTGCTATTAACAAAACCAAATGTTTTTCTAATGGTTTTGAATAATTTAACATTATAGTGGGACTATAATTATCAATAACATTAACCGGAATCGACTATAATATTTTTAATCTTTTAAATCATCAAATTAGTATTTAATTAAATTTTTCAATATATATGTATAGTATTTTACCCTATATTATGATATTATGGGATGTCATATAATTATAATCCAAGAAGAACAATTTAACAAGAAAATAATAGAATCTGAGTGGTTTATAAAGAGAATATATTTGACCAAAGCATATCTCCTGGGACTGTCTTGTCATGTGTGTATGTAATATTCTCCACAATGCATGTGATATCATTTTAGATTATACACAATGTGCTATCTTACGAATTATTACACCATAGTAAAATTATTCCAAATATCAAATAAAGATTCCATTTGTATTACCCTTCTTTTATATCAAGTAATATACCCCTTATAAATTCCACATAGCTTATTGATTTACCTTAATGTATGTTTTCTTTAAAGTATAGGATGTAAGATCAAAATTTATAAGAAACAATAAAATGGTATTAAGGAAGACTAAAACCATGTATTTTAAGGGGTTTTAGGTTTTATTGGGTTTTTTGAGTGATTTGTGGGAGCTTCTAGGTGAATCAGATAGCATAACTGGTGAAATAGTTATAGCTTACATCATTAATATCTGGAATATAGTATTAACAAATTGATTTTTTTTTGATAGGGGAGAGATTATATCTACCATTGTTTTAGAGTTTTTCAATTAATGTTCACATCAGGAATCTCTTATTCTATAAAAATTCAAAAAATAAAAAATGTTAAAGGGATGACATGGATATAAATTTTCCTATGAGAAGAGTATCCACACCCTTCATCCATCCTTAGGGATAAAATGTTTGGATCTCCATTATTCCAGATTTGATTTTGATGTTTTTCATAACATGATGTAACTAGGGGTATCTCTAGCACTCAATATTTAACCTTTTTCCTTATTAAACAATTTTCGTAGAATTGAATCATTATTTTGATCACATAACTTATTTAGGGACTATATATGTTTTTCTAATTTAAATATATAAGGGAAAAAGATTTATACAGTCATTGAAGAAATGAAAGCTTTCAGTATAGGATTTTATGTTCCAAGATTTATCTTGAATGTTTATTTGTTATGTGATAGTGGTGAATTAGTGATGATGTGGTAGACCTAGTGGGACCAGTTTTATAATAATTTTATTTTCAATTGTTCTTCAGGGTTGTAAAAGGGTACCCACATGTGTGATTGGGTATGTTTGAGCTTCATAGGGAATTAATGATCAAATATGTGGTTTTATGATTTCTTTGGTGAGTTTTTTTACATATTATTTTTTTAATATGATGATGTGTGTATGACTGTTCACTGGGAATATATAGGGTATGCCCCATGAAGTAATTGGTGATGTTGATCACAAGAATTTTTGATATGTGCATCACAGGTGGAAATGGGGTTTATTATTGTTGTGGCCTATGGTTTTTGGTGATTTATTCTCACCATGGTATTCTGATAGCACCTTAATGTTTATGTGAACATATAATAAGGGCCCATTGAGGTGTTTTTGTCCACTATATTTGGGTGGAGGACATCATATATATATATATATAGTCTTTGGGGATGGTAATGACCTTTAGATTAGAGGATAGTGTCACCATCGAAGAACATATGTGATGGTGTGTGATATAATATGATTGGGTTTGGTATCACTATTATACATAGGGTGATATTTCAAGACTATTGATGGATGGATATCTCCATGACATGGGATGTATGGCTAAAAAGACAGTCATTATATATTATATTGATATCAAATGTACTAGTGAAATTTTTATAGGCTTGCAGATGGGATGGTAGATTAACATGACAGGTCATCAGGATGTTCAATGAAGGTAATGAAATGTTTCCAATCTAGTAATCTTTAGAACTTCATGTCATTTCGAATTTAAATATATGGGCGTCCATGGGATGTTCTATAATATACAGAGTGTATTCTTTATTCAACATTGGAATTAGTCAAAGAATGATATGGATATGTGTTTCCTACATGTCACATGTGAAGCAGGTCTATTAAGTGTGTATATTTACCACTTATTTATGTTTTTTATACACATGTATATATAGGTATGCAAGTTATAAACATGTTAGAGGTGTCACAATGAGATCATATTGACAGACTTCATGGGACCAATAGATTCATGTGTGTACTTTATGGATCTATGTGTCGATAATTGATCAAGAAAATGGTAAGAATCATAGTGATTTGGGACGTTCCATCAGTGACTCGGATCGATGTAATAGTTTTTTCAGATGGGCTAGGTCATTCTTCTATGCTGAGAAGCTAATACTTTTTATGTTTTTATTTTATAAATATATATATGATTCCCCCAGGGAGAAAATTCATTTTAATATATGACTTATTAAAATATATATATATATAGATATATATATTATTTTCATGTATTTCAGAATTTATTTTAACTAGTTATTTTCATTATTATATATTTCATATATATAGTTCAATTGAATTATTATATAGTGTATTACCATTAGCGTAGTGTTTCTAATCGGAGATGGTATAGTCTACCCAGTATAACTTGATAGAAACTCACTAATATTTTGAAGCATTTGACATATGAGGAGGTAGTCCCAAGGATATGTGGTGCACTGGACTTTATCACTACCTCAATAACTCCTATGTTAGAAAATTACAATGTTGTGTCTAATCCAGGTTTGTTAACAAATAGTAACTATGTTTTTATAGTTTCAATGTTTTATTAATAGTGTTATATTTAAAATTTTTTGTATGTATTTGATTAGAAAAGGGGTTAGTTTTTTATCTTGGGATGGATGTTGTGTTATATGTATTTCAATGAACCTATTTAAAAGATGTATATGAATAATGGTAAATGTAATTTTTTCCACATTCATGGTTATAGTTGAGTTATTTGATTCAGATTTTTTTTCATCTTATGTTTCTTGGATTACACTCTAATATCTTAGCATAATAGGAAAGAGGATAGAATTAAAACTAGATTATAATCACTTATTAACACATCAAATATGTGTGGGATTTCATTGTTTCTTAGAAAAAGTTATAATGGAATGCGTTTTGGATATATAATTTTTTAGTATTCGGCTAAACATTGTTATATTTCATAGTATCTTGGTGGTATTCTACTCACCTACCCTATGTATGTGGTTCATCATTTGACGAGTAGGTGTTCATATATTAATATGATGTATGTTTCAAACATTGATATGGGATGAAATAGAAAAATTAGGCCACATGATATATGATATGGATGTGTTAGGGAAGTGTAAGGTTAGTGATATTCAAATCATATTATAAATTTCCCTAATTGAGATATATGGATATTTATTACTATATTTTATCATCATTTCTTATTCACATTATGAGGACACATATATTGATTTAGTGGGATTTTAGGGGGTTAATGATGTCGTTTCCCTAGGTAATGCAAAGAAAGCATCTCTTAAGGTCATGGATGAGCATGTTACATATGTGGAGGATCCATGTATGGAGGAAAAACATTGAATATATCATAGATAATCCCCTGAATGGATTTAAATATCTAGTAGAAAAAAGTGAATATTTCATAGATCATAGATTATGGTGCTCAATGATATTATCAATACATGTAATATCTAATGTGGGATTTTTATTCGCATCACCACCCATTGTTTAGTGTGAGGATGAAATAATGATTTTATTCTATTGGAAACTTTCAATAATGACTATATTTGATCGTATTGAGACACTCCCAAAATATAGGTTTAATATGGATACTTATATTCTTATTGGACTAATAATGTACACGTTGGGTGTATAATTACATGAAGGAAGTCATGTGGGTCTGATTTTAATGTATTTCTAGACAATTATCATCAAGTAAATTATGCCACAATCATTAAGGGTATATTGAAGTCACACTTTTACTCACCTGTATTAAGGAGACAATTTCCTCAGTGGGTATTCTAGTATCTTCATAGATATTTCATATAATTCATGCATACTATAAGAAGATAACATCTCCATGGTTTTGTTGTTTGAGGATGGTTATTGGGATTCCATCTAGATATAGGTGACCGCCATAAAATATACTATATTCTTAGAGGCAGTGAACTAAAAATTGATAGGTGAGGAAAACATAATAAAATGTTAATGTACATAGCAAGAAAATGACCAATTTTTACATGTCTCATGGTGCTCTATGTAGATATATGTGAGGTCAGGACGAGTTTCAATTTGAAAATTATGATAGATAGTTAGGTTGGCCACCAAATATTGTACCTTTGATAGTATATTTCTTGTATAGAAAGATATGTAACATCCATACCCATTGAATGTGGCCTCTAAAGGATTTGTGAGTATGTAGACATATAATGATTTTATAAATGTTTTTACTGAAGAAATCATTGGTAGATAAGAGTCAAGGACCTAGAAAACTCAAGGATATGATGTTAGTTTTTTGAGAAAATCCAAGATATTTTAACCAGTACATAATGACATGTGGTTGGGATTGAGATATTAGGAACTCATGGTACTAGCCTATAGATTTATATATCCTCACAGAGGAAATGAAATGGGAATTCTAAAATTAGGACATAAATATGAGTTTGAGTTAAAAGAACAACATTCGGTTGGAGGTTGATGGTTTTTATATGCATACCATGAGAGTTGTTGTTCTAATTTTATGTTTCTAATACATACATTTACTCCCAAGGTGCACATATAGAAGGTGAATTAATAAGGTGAGGGTTAATAATTAGGCATTAGGAATGTAGAATGAAACATATGGTATTATTTAGAATAATGAAACTCTTATGGGCATATGATATGATGTAAAGTCTTTTGGACATCAAATTTCACGTGGAAAATTTAGGAATTAGATGTGGTATTGTAACATAAGGGTTTCATATGTGACACAGAACAAAAATGATCAAATGATGAGATATAATAATTATTGTATCTAATGAATGATGTGTGTGTGTGTGTGTTTGTCTGAAGGGATTATTGGTGTAAAAACATTGGCATTGTGGGGAATGGTTGAGGAACTGACCAGGTGGGTAATTCCAAAGGTGGGGAGATTCATAGAAGGCATCATCCAGTCATGTAGTTGGGGTTGTCAGGGGTTTTGAGAATGTAATTGATTTTTTATGTATATTATCATGGAATTGATAAGTGTATAACTGTATGCTTGGTATCATACCCATCTCAGGAAAACATGTGGCCAAATAACTCATGGTTGGTTTATTGTAAGGGGGAGGTTGTAGACTCTATGTTCATATAATATGTTATGATCAATACAAGAATTTCATAACCCCATGTTTTTAATGGTTTTTCATGTTCTATGGGTCTGAAATTCCCCAATGGTGGTTTAAGATTAATGGTATATCATAGAGGCTATAATTGACACATGATTTTACCATTCACACAATGAATATAATATTCATGAAATGAATAGGTTTGAAAAAGGGAGATCCCATTCTACTCATATTTTACAAGGTTTAAATATGATGTTTGTTTCAAGAATCTATCATTCCAAGGAAAAAAAGAAAAAAAATCAAAAGGGGGAGGGAGAATGCTATTCAGTGAGGAGCATAGCTGAATCCATCTTCTTCTTCTATTAGGGTTCAAATAAATGGATATCACTTGTTTCTAAATGGATGTTGGTTTCATTATTAATATGTGGTATGTTGGGGTAATGATAACAATAAAATATCCAAAAACATTATTTTGTGACTTTTTTGATGTACTGAATCTTTTTTGGTTCATTCACTTTTTATATGTATTATATCTAGTTATTTTATTTCCCCGATTTTAATTTTAATTAGGGGATGTTCATCGACGAGTAGATATCTATGGGTATAATGTTGGTTGTTCTTATCTATCCTCAAAATTTTAAGCTTTTTATCTCATTATAAATTGGATTGATTGGGGTTGTACAAGTGTGACCAATTTCAGAGTATTTTTATTTTGTGTTATTGTTATATAGATCCAAAAATTAACCAATTGTCTGATAGGCTATGTTTGATCCTTGTATGATATTGAAGTCTTAAAATGGAGTTCTATGATTAGTTTATAATGTTTTTATTTGTTTCATATTTTATTAAAAAATTCCAATGAAATGACAATTATGTGGTAATGTGTAGAGCATGGCCTATTATACCTTGGGTGATTTTGATTACCATAATTTTGTTGATGAGATTCACATGATTTCATTGGTGTTCAACAAAGTTGTTTCCTAGGATTATTTTCATCTCTACATTTTTTATCAATAGAACTATCAGGGTTGTGTGCACATAGGATCAGTTCCCAATGAGGTAGTTTTTTCCAGTCAGTATTGGAGAAGGCATCCATGTTTATGAAGTAAAGGGGTATGGTAATACCCATAATTATTTAGGACGAACATGCTATAAAAGGTGATGTGTGGTTTCATGTTAGACAATAATTTTTGGGGGTGAGTCTCTCTATTAAAATGGTGTTGGTATGTCATGAAAAAGAAAGGAAATATATCATTATGACCTATAAAATTGGTCTACCAAGACAATGATTATTTAATAAGTTGAAGATAAGCAGTAATGTGATTAAATTATGTGTGGGTCATTGGGATGTCAGATTAACTCAATTTATTTTCCTAGAGTTGAATGGTGGTAATAATATATTGCGTATAAGGTAGTGGTGGGAGTGTGATGACATGTTGAATGGAAATGAATGAGGGAAAAAAGTTATTTCGATATGTCTATAACTTCATTTATTCCCCAAGTGAGGTTTTGTATATTATATAGATGGATTTTGATACTAGGCATTGAGACGGTGTGTGATTCTGAGGCCAAATGTGCCAAGAACAAATAAGTGAAAAATATTAAAATATTTTCCATCACATGCACATGGTGATACTAAAATAGTTATATAACTCCCATGTAGTGTACCGAATCATAAATATAAGGGTGAAATTTAATTCAAAATAATAGCTTTTCCCTAGGAGCAACCTAAATTTGGTCAGCATGGATCATCTATAGAAAACACCACCAAAGATTAAACTATAAATAAAATAATAAAATAAAAATATTAGAAATTTTAATCATAATTAATCATGAATAGGGACTCAGATTAGAAATAAAAAACCACCATTGAGTTCGTAATGAAGTGTTTCCCTCTAAGTGTGAAATAACCTAGGTTGGTATGGACCTTTTTTGAAATGTTGTCAAGGGTGTGGAAATGAAAACAATTATTGAATAAAACTCATTTATTTCATTTTTCTGACCCAATTATTTTTCAATATTTTAATGGATTTTTATGTTGGATATCTAGGTATAGCTGCATAACCCTCAAGATGCCCGAGGAATGCTAGAGAGAATCTTATAGAGTCATCTTGAGTGAACATCGGTGTATCAAGATCAATCAATCCATGAAACCTTGTATTTGGTGGATCAAGGATCGAAAACTGAAGATGACACAAATTCATTCTTCATTAAAGATCAATCAAAATCAAGATAGAGAATTTGTTTTAATTGTTTTTTTCTCTATTATTAGTTTCTTCAATGAACATGAATCAATTCGTGAATAGATTGATTCACATATAATTTTAAATGGGGGAAGGGATTTATTTTATGGTGATTTTACAGGGAGAATTTCTATCAGTTAATCATTTGTTGGTTTCTTTATTTCAATACAATGGAAAAAAACAATGATCAACATGAACATCGATTGACATTCATTCATCTTGATTTATGGGGATTTTTTTTCACCCCCCCCCCCAATTCCACATTTCACCATGAGCATTATTGGTTGGTTGGAAGATCAACACATCCAAGTCAATCGATAATTTCACGCTCATTTCATGGTTAAATGATATTATATCATATATATGTGATCAGTACAACATGATGGAGGTGTGATGATGCATACAGATTAATTCACATGAAAGATGACTCTGGAAGTCATGTTATTTGGTGTTTTTTGTAGAATAAAGAAGAATGATGATTTGATCCATTTTGTGAGAAAATATTTACAAAAATATGTGTTGTTCGACGGTGGTGAGGTCATTATGAGATTATATATGCGATAGTTCTCTTTTTTGGGAATTGGAGGAGGCATGGTGCTCTAAAAAATGGACCACCAACACAATTAGTGGCTGATGGCGGTGAGGAATACTAGAGGTGGTGGTCACATGGAATGCAGTAGATTCCCGCGTGGGATGTTGGGCGTAGCTGCATTGGGAACAGAAGATGTGGCAGGTCTAGTAGAAACATGACTGTGAGGCGGATGTGAAAATGAATAATCCATCTAGGTGGGATGCTTGCGAGCGAAGATGGGTGAGTGGGATGGGTCGATATAGTGCCTCCAAATGGGTCAGATGAGGTGGGCCCATGTTAGAACCAGTTTGTATAGTTGTCTGTTTCAGGGAAACTGGTGTGGAACCCAGTTCTAGTAGGCCTTGATGAGAAACTATAGTGGTCGACCATGGTTTTGTGAAAACTCCAACTACTGCGGGGCGTTGTAACCATAGTGGTCAACCCCCATGGTTAGTCAGGAATAGAAGGTGGACTGATCACACCAGAATGTACATTGGTTGTTGGTCCTCATGGTTGGTGGTCCAACCACAATGTCTGATCATGCTGGTAGGTCCACAGGCCCCGGAATGGTTTCAAAAAAATTCATTCGAATGCTCACATCTTCTAAACTGAGCATCCTATCAATGATTTGTATGTGGCGTTGAGATCTTAATGATGAAATGGTCATTTTGAGACATGTTCCAGGTTCCTTGTGCCTATACATCCCATGTATACACTTCTACATGCCGGGTAAATGGAGACTACATCTTGTGTGAGGTTCTTCTATACAGGAAAACATTGGATAGATGGATATGTAGTGTACTTCCATCAAGAGTGTTGGAGATACTTTTTTCCCTATTTTGGACCAATATAGGTGGAGTACGTTCCCTTAGTCCTTTCCTTCAGGGATCTGTATGACATTGCATCCATGTCACTAGACTACAATTCCCTATAGATGTTGAGACTCAAATAGAATATGTTATCCCTCACAGATTTTTGTGTGTGATCCTCTATCACCCCTTATAGAGTATGTAGAACCATGTGACCTCCATGAGTATGGAACTGACCCTCTATCTAGAGGGCTGAATCATTAGGGTCCATGTTATCCCCTAGTGTGTTTGGGAATGATCCCCTATATAGCAGGATGATGCAGATCAGGTATGTGGTATCAACCAGTGAGTATGGGAATGATTTGTGGTGTCGCCCGGTTAGTCTAGGAGTGACCCCCCCCCCCCCCTCTATGTGTATCATAGTCTTCAATGAATGATAATTTCTCTTTGGGTAGGTCATGAATGAGCTTGAACTCTCTTTGGAGTGTCTACGATGATATCAGGGTTGTAGGAGTGTGTTCTATCAGAACGAGCTGGCTTTGGGCATAATCTTGTGGCTGGTAGTCAGTTATGACTACTAGATTTCATGTTGTCTCTCATATGTATATCTGGTTGTTCATGTAATATGTGTTATAGATATACACCTATGTATATCTGATTTTACATCCTTTGTTATATTAATGTTTGGTTTGGGGGTGTCCCAATGAGAATATTTATATTCACCCTTTCATAGTATTATCCCTCAAGTGTCATGTCTTATGAATATGATTGAACATTTTGATTGAGTCCTAGTTAAACTATGACCATGTGGTTCTTAGTAAGACTAGCCAAACTGAGGTGTGTTCCTACTGCTTTCATACATTAGTCCCAGTACCCTTTATCAATAGGTTGGACTTGTGGTTATAGACTCATTGTGGTTGGCCTTTTTTGACCTTTTTTACTTTCTAATACATTTGATGTCTCACTCTATTTGGGGATAATAGTGGTATGCATGCATTTTTTACACAGTGGTTCTTACATTTCATCAATTTGTGTCTTGGAGGTATGAGAATTTGTACTTCTAGTTTAGGATAATGAGTCCCATTTGGTGGATATTCCTACATGGTGCTAGACATCGGCCCCTGGTTTAGTGGATGAGGGCTTGGGAATTCACAAAACATGCAACTCTAAGATGGGTCGTGACAATTTGGTATCATCGATTCTAATTTAGGACCAAGAGTAGTTGATATTAGTTTGGCAAAACAGTGTAATGTGTTTTGATTTTGGTTTTTAGTTTTTTTACTTTATTTTTACTGTGTAGGCTGACGTATCTATACACCAGGAGACTGGTCACCTTATTTATTACTCAGTATAATAAAAAATCATTTCTAGGAAAAAAAATGGTACATGTGTCATATTAAAATGATTGTCTCTTCCATGTCCTTTTGGAGTCATCTCCCTATATATACTTTTTTATTATGGTATAACTTTTTTAAATTTAAGTATGTCTCCACATAGATATGTAGCTTGGATTCCACCACGTGATCACGAGGATGATCCAATGAGTGATGAGGCATCAGTATAGGGATTTGAAACATAATTAGAACCTCTAGTTGGTGCACCAGCCATACCACCACCTATATAGAAGTGTATGGTTCACACAATATTTGTGGATGTGGTGCATAGGCTAAGCAAACATCACGAGTTTTAGTATAAAATACCCCTCATGTTATAAGGTGATACCAACACATAGGCAACTAAAGACTTTCTTAAGGTGGTCACCAAATTTTCCATATTTTCTAGAAACAACGAAATCAAATTTTGTTCTTGGAAGAGAGACTTCTACATGGCTTACTAGTGTAGTGGTGGGGTTAAGTCACCTAGTCTTTCGATGAAGAAATTATTTAATGGATAGAGTTTGAGAAACATTCCAGAGAAGATCTATTTCCTTACAAGATATTATCTATGCATATCTATCATCTTTTAAAGCTTCGGTAGGATAGTATGTTGGTGTCTAAGTATTTAATAAGGAATACTAACCTTTCTAGGTACTCAATAAATGTGATACACGATCATTACATTAGGAATCAGACATTCGAGTGAGGTTTTCATAGGGAAGTTTGATTTCGTATTATTTATCTGAGCATTCCAACTTATGATAGGGTTCTTGAGAAAGCATTGGTGGTCAAATGTTTCTTGAATAAGTCGATACCATTTGTGATTTCTAGTAGTGTTAATGTTAGAGCAGAGACCTCATAAATAACGAGCCAATATCAGTATCAGGGACTTGGACATTCAAAACGTTTCAATAAGAGGTTCCAGGATAGATGATCTATAATTCTGATCATATATGGTGTTTCCAGTAAACCTATCAGGGGGATCGTATTTTCATTTGATGGTTGGGGACATCTCACTCAAGATTTTCCAACCCATCAGACTACGGATAGAGAGACTGTGGATGGACCATTGTGGTAGTTACAATGACAGGAGTAGATAGATCCACATGGTAGAGTATTAGAATGATTATCTGGTAGATCAGCATAGGGGGTCGGCATTTCAACATGTTACAACCACAACCCTTAGGTTTTCCACTCCACGTTCATGGACCTAGAGGAAAGGGTAAGGGAAATATTTATTCGGTTGTAGAATATGAACTAGGGGATCCAAAAATTATTTGAGGTGCGCTTTTTGTCACTTCAATTTTGATATAGACAACTTATAAATATTATTTTCATTCCATGAATCTTATTTGAGACTGGAAGATTCTATTTGAACCATTGACTCGACCCTCATGCTTGGATACCCCTCCTGGAGGAGAGCCAATGATTTCATACTGGTGCTGACAGTGTGACCTAAATATTAGTTATTAATGTTTTTGTCAGAATCTCTTTGTAGAAGTGTTGAGGACATATGAAGTCATTCTTGTTATGGGTTGGTTATCCATAATTCATTCCTAGATTGACTATTTTTTGTTAAGAGTGTGATTTGTCTATAGTGGTAGAATAATGTTTTCCTTATTGGGGAAAAGGAATCCTAGGATGCATAGGATGGACTCACACATTTGATAGTGTAGCCAATTATTAATAAATTAGATAGGCTATCTTTCAGTGCAGTAGTTGGTTTGAGTCCTCAGTTTCTTGTAGTGGTGGTGTAGTTGTACTGGATCTAGTGATGGTTGAGGGAGTTCTTTCTTGGGATCCACACAAGTGTGTTAACGAGGTGTGGAGTAACCTTGTAAAGGATGGGAAATATTTAAGAGTTGTACTCGACTTATCTATAGTGGAATCACATATGAATTCTTTGATAGGAAATGGAATTCATTTGGGTTGATAGAGAAGTGAAGGTAGTTCATTATGGAGCTAAGTCAGATGTTGATGAGCACTCCCATCTGAATGAAACTAGATAAAGACATAGATAAAGTTGTGTTATGATATGAATCAGACACATGACTTGGTTGTGTCACTATGTAGAGGAAATCAATGATTCCCTACAGTTCACGCCAGTTGAGACCACATGAGAAGTTCTACATGACCAATGATCTTGAGTTAGTAGTGGTAGTCTGCACATTTAATATGTGGTGACATAGCCTGATGGTAGAGTGTTTTACCATCTACTCTGATCACAAGAGTATAAATCACATCTTCAATCAAAAGTATCTATAATTTAGGTAGAGGTGATGTATAACGTACCTCCCTGACTCTCAATTTTTCATTTTAAAAAGTCCATGAAAGGAGAATGTGGTGGCAGATGATCTTAGCAAGTGATCTTGTTTGAATTTTTTGAACAAGGAATTAGAGAAATTGGAATTGTTATATATATCCTTTATGGATAGAGTTGAATTATCTTACCTAAAATCGGTGGTTGTCAGCCCTCTAATCTTCTACTGAGTTGGGGATTTTTAAATTTGGGATACCGACTACGAGACTGTATGTGATGAGATAATCACAGGGCATAATCTAGATTTATATTCAAAAGGTGGGGATAATGTCATTATTTTTAGGGGATGAATGGTAATACGAGTGTAATTATAGTAGGAGGTTATCAGGGAGTTTAATAAATCCCCTTTGGTGGTATATCCATGAGTGTACAAGAATTTCCAGGACCTCTGACATCAGTATTGGTCTCTGGAGATGAATAAAGGAGTTTCATGGTTTGATTCTGTATGCATTTCTTGTCAAAAAGTGAAGGTTAAGCACTGAGTTCCAATGAGATCAGATCAAGACCATGAGGTTCGAGAATGAATGTGGGATAAGGTAATTATGGAATTTGTGATGAGTTTACCACATAAATCCAATGATCACAATTCCATATTGGTGATCGTGGACAGACTCGCCATGTCATCCCACAAATTAGCTATCTGATATTAGAGTATAGTACAGTGGCAAGGATGCCTCTATGTTTAGAATATATTTTGAATCCATTGAACTCCATCACCAATATTTTAATTTCATGATGTTTTCATTACATACTGATATATAAGGGATTGAAAGATATGTCTAAGACCCATCTATTCATGGGAACAACATTTCATCAACAAACAGATCGCCGGACTAAGTTGACCAATCATGTTCCGGAGGACATGTTGTCTGTATATGATGTCTTCCGTGTGTTTTAGAAGAGGAGGTAAATGCATGACCCATCACATGTTGTCGACTATGATAATTTAGACATCTTGTATGGAGTTTCTTTGGTAGAATACCTGGTGGATATTAAGGATCATAAGAAGATGATCCATTATTTTCAGTTGAATCCTTTAGTTCATGTCAGGTTGTAGCCCATGTATATTAATGATAGCACATGGGAGTAGGCGGCTCATATTCTTTCTAATTACCCTCATTTGTTTTTGTATCCATTGTTTTGGTTATTCAGGTAGGTAAATACCCAAGGAAGTGATAATATTGAATCTTATATTTAATTTGTATTATTTTTTGATATTATAACGATGAATTTCAAGACCAGAAGCTAAGACATCATGAAATTCCAACACATGTTGTTCCATGAAGAATGTTTTGAAAAATATTATATATTTAATAGTATCCACATGTATTGTTCCTATAATAGTGTATTGATCCCCCATATGGTTGATTGGATCATAAATATAAGTGAAACATTGAATTTAGAACAATATGTTTACCCTAGGACCTAACTAAATTTGGTCATCATGGGTCATATTTAGGAAAATTCAAAAAGGATGTAACTGTAAATAAAATAATTAAATAAGATTTGTTAATTTCTAAACCCGAAAAACTCATGAATGGGGAATCAAATTCGAAATCAGATATCATCATTGATTTCATATTTTTTTCCCTAGCCACAATATGACCATGGTTGGCATGGTCTATTTGTGAAATGTTTTCCCGGGAACATAAATGAATAATATTATTTAATAAAATTATTTTATATTTTTTGGTTGATGTAATGATTTTTCAATCACAGAATAGATGTTTATGTTTGAGATCCAGTGTCATGCACATAAACATAGTGATGTCGGAGGAAATATTGAGGGAACATTGGAGAATCCTCTCAGTTGAATGGTGGTGGATCATGGATCGATCAATTGAAGAAACAACAAATTCCACGGATCAAGGATAGAAAAATGATGACAACACAGATTCATTCTTCATCAATGATCAATCCATCTTGAGGTATGGAGTGTGCGTAATTTTTTTTCATTATTCTAAATTTCATCATTCAACATTAATCTATCTTTGGATAGATTGATTCAAGGATCATGTGAGTAGCAGGAAGGGATTTATTTTAAGTGGATTTTTTTGGGAAATTTTATTTTGGTTATTATATTTATGGTTTCGGATTGTAATTATAATGGAAATGAACCACGATCGGCCTGAAAATTGATCAATGTTAATTCATATTGATTTGTGGGACTTCTGTCCCCTCATTTCCATGTTTTGATATGGGAATTTTTTGTTGGCATAGGGTTCAAAACAATCCAATAAATAGATAATTACTTACCTATTTCTTGGTGTAATGATCTGATATCGATGCTCTAAGATCAACACAACATAAAGAAGTTGCAGTGATAGAGAATGATTCATTTAGATGACATAAGATTCATGATTTTTTTTCAGTGAATAAAAAAGAACAACAATTTGATCCATTTTGTGAGTATATTTAATGATGAGATAAGTTTTTCGATGATGGAAACGATAATATTAGATTATATCTACAATCATTCTCATTTTTGGGAATTGGAGGAGGTGTGGTGGTCCACAGAAGTGACCACCAATGTGGTGAAGGCAGAGGACTGTACATGAGGTGGAAGAAGGTGTCATAGTAGTCATGTTGTGGTTGTGTGGGTTGCGATGCATGAAGCTATTTTGGTAGACATGGGAGGTTAATGAGAATGTGTGATAGAGTGGGTTGGCCATGTGGGCCTTGTGGAAGACAGTCTATGTTAGTAGGTTAAGCTGAGATGGTGGGATAGGTTTAGTCACATTAGTTCAACCCAGACCAGACTTGGGTCGGATCCAGGGAAACTCGGAAAGAGCCTAGTTGTGGTCGAATTTGGATAGTGCATGTGTCATAGTGATAGCTAGTGCTACTATAGGGTGCATCGAATGCATGAATTAACATGATGGGTCACTATGGTGGTCGATCATGCATAACAGGTGGTCCAACTATAATAAAAAGTCCATTGGTGTCCATTTTTCATAGTATGTGGACTGACCACAGTGGTTGGCTATATCCCTCATGTGATTTGGATCTATTTCATTGATCACTCACAACTTCGAAATAGATCATCCAATTGATGGTTCATCTGGGGTTTTGAGACCCTAAAATTGAGATGGTATTTTGAGACAAATTCTTGGAACTATGTGTCTCTACACTCCATGTATAAAATTATACATTATTCATTAATAGAGATTATATATCATGTGAGGATATTTTACATAGGAAAAATATTGATATCAAAACATTCCTTGTACCCCTTGGGACATGACGTGGCCCGAATAAAGTTTTCATGAGGCTCTTAGATTTCCTAGATTGGACTTGTATAGGTGGAGTGTGTTCCATTGGTCCTTTCCTTGGAGATTTAGTAGAATATTACATCTACATCACCATAAATTATTAACCTCTAATAGATGAGTATTAGGTAATGTATGGTCCCTGTCTCTTAGACTACAGTGTGATCTTATATCACCCCTAGCGGGGTTATTGGAATCACTTGAACTCATTGAGAAGAACACAAATCCTCTAAATAGAGGGCCTCATCAGTTTGGTCTGTGGTATACACAAATGTTTTTGTTCATGATCCCTTATGTAGTGGCTTGATCCAGATTAGTTATGTGGTTTCCCCCAGTAATTTTCGGCAAGATCCGTGGTGTCCACCAATTAGTTCTTCACTTGACCTCCACTCTCTATTTCATAGACTTCCTTGACCATTGAATTCATATTGTGTGGGATACAAATGAGCTAGACCTTTATGTAGAGTGTCTCTAATGATATCGTGGGTCAAGGTGTGATTTCTCCCAGAACGAGAACACTTAGAGAATAATTATGTGGCTAGTAGTTTGTAATTACATCCTGAATGTGTGGTGTCTGTCATGAGTATTACAGGTTATTATTGTTATATGTGTTGTAGATATATACCTATATAGAGCTAATTTTACTTCCGTATTTTATTGATTAGTGGTTTTGGGGTGTCCTATTGATTATTTTAATACTCTTCCCTATATGGGATTTTCCCACACGTTTTGTGTCTTGCATAGATGATTGGCCATTTTGATAGAGTCCTAGGTATACCAACACTAGAAAATGCATAGTGTGACTAGAATGACTTGGGTGTGAACCTATAGATTTCATAAAGTTTTCCTAATACTCTTTACCTATAAGTTTGACCTGTGGTTACATACTTCTTGTGATGGGCTTGTTTATTTTTCTAGTTTACTTTCGAGTACTTTTGTGGTAGCACACATTTATAGGATCTTAGTAGTTTATATGATTTGTTTACTTAGTATTTTTTTCATTTCATTGTTTTGGGACATAGAGATATGTTCATGTGAGTATAGGTAATTTTGGGTAATTCTTATTTTTAGTGAGATATTCCTACTCAATTATAGTCATCATCCTTGGGCCTATTGGTTATGCGAATGGGGTAATCATGACATCGACCTCTCTAGAAAGGTAAATAAAAATGTCAGATAGTTGATCTATCATTAAAATATAGAATTGGACTAAGAATTTTAATTCTCTATTTTTATATTATAGAACAATTGAATTAAATTATGTCATTTTTGACATGATTTTGTTTATTTACATTTTCAATACATTGGTATATGTTTGGATGAAGGTCAGCCAAATATTGTTTGAAGACTATTGTGATCATAATCATTGCATGCATGGGATTCTCATGATATTTGGATATATTTTTGATTTTATTATAGGATAGGGATGAAGCTTATGGTTTGGATCTTAGTAAACTGGGATGTGATGATGGTTCATGGTATGGATGCCATAGTTTTTTACAGGTGTATAAGTTGGTTCTTCTATGCAATGATATAGATCTTCCAGGTGTTTTTTATTATGTACAAATATTATTGAACCATGGGTGATATTTCATGATTATATATTCTTGTATAGTCATATATATTTTATGTGGAATGTTTCAGGTGAAGAATTTTTTATTCTTACCGTTGTTGTTCAATATTTCCCCCACTAATATTGTGTATTAATTCCATAGTGCTATTATTATTACCATTGGTATTATTATTCTAGGGGGTATAACCTCCCCAAAATAACGTAATATTCCCTCACTAGTATTTGGTGTCATTCAACATATGGTTAGGTGTGACTATAGCCCAATGATATGTTTAATTAGTGAATATGTTCAGTTACTTATGTGTCTGGTTGTTATAGTAGTGTTTATAGGATAATTTACAAGATTTTGGGGTCTAGATTAAACGTTTTTTGTGTAGTGGTAATAGTTAAAGGATTATTTCATTGTATGAAGGACTATGATACTCAACTATGAATCCCATAAATAAAGAATTGCGATTTTAGAATCTATGTTAGTGGGACATATATTACTTTCATGTTCTTGATTGTAATGAATGATTATTATGATCAGTGTTTGAATTTTTTTTATAACCATATGTGAGAAATTTTCATGGTTTGGTGATATTTAAAATGTAACATACATGACTGGGGAATTGTTTTGATAACCGTGTGGTCAAATAGTGTTCTCTATTTGATGTTCTCGAAATGACTATTTTTCTTATCCATAACATTAATGAAAATATTCTTCTTCATCTTCCCTCATGTTAATATTGCAATACCTACATATATCCACCTTAACTCTCATGGATATTTGGTGGATCTACAATGTTACACATCTTATTTGAAATATTTATAAACTCTTGAAACATTGTATGTAATGATAACACTCCATTTGCTTTAATTATTTTATTCTTTAAATTATACCCAATACCTATAATAAAGTGAGGCTTAAATCCATATTTATTAGTATTTAATCAGGTTTTCCATTTTCCAATAGTCCATTACAAATATGATTCTATTTCCAGACAAGGTGACTTTTTCCCTATCCTAGGTTGGTTTTCTATTTCATTTCCCCAAAAGTATCTACATTTATAATTTTTTTATTTGGATTCATGTCGATCCATATAAATGATCACTATGAAATTCTTAGTTCATTAAATTTATCTATCAATCCATGACATAGACTTGTAATGAGGCCAATAATATCCATTGGAAGTTGATTACCATAACAAGAACCACCCCTTGGGGTGTGTTAAAATAAATGAACTTTATAATCATACATTAAAATACCAAAATGACCCTTTATTAGGTTATTTCCACACCCATATATGTGGAAGGAATTAATATAGTGTATTGAATTGATAAATTCCATGGTTATTTCCCTTGACCATATGATCTATTACAGAATATTCTTGAATTTTGATAATGACTTGATCACAATGTTATAGGTGTGACCATCCAGGAGAAAACCATAGATTAATAATGTAGAATGAATTTAGTATCTCAAGGTTATCTACACAATTCATTAACATTAATATCAAATGGTATAACTATCATGGATTCAGTATTTGTCTTTATTTGATGAATTCATTGGCTGGTCACTATAGCAATGGTTTTCCTCTTCATAAGTTATATAATTTCTACAATGACATGATAGTATTTTCATTGGTGTCATCAAACATTAAATACCAATGATTAAAACATTATATTCCAATAATTTCTATTTAAATATTATCATTCACTTGGTTCTTCGTCTAAGATAGATCCCATATAGAAATTGGAATTCATACCAACATCCTTTCTCTATACAAAAACAATTGGGTCAGGAATGTCTTGGGTCATCCATGGATTCATTGGATATTATTTTAGGAATATATGATCATGTTCAATGGATTCCCATATAATTAGATAGTATTATTTTTAGAGACATATTTATTTTCCAAAAATAGGATTAATTTCATGGTAAAACTGCACTTTATTTATTTTCGGAATTATGTTATATAGAATATTCCCTCTAATCCTCTTATAAAATATTTTCATTAGAAACCATTGGTGGTGGGGTACTAATTTGTAATCAAACTCTATTTGGGCCTTTATTTGTTTCCTTAGAATATTTTGTTAATGTATTCATGGATAAAAACCATCTATCATTTATATTTTCATTTTAGGATGGGACCTTGGGAGTAGTGGATAGAACAAGTTCTCGAGATTATAATGGGGAAAAATATTTTTATTAAAAACATCTTCTCTTTATATTGAATATTTTTAGGACTCCTAAAATGATTTAAATGACTATATTTTGTGTTATCATTAAAACGTCATTATATAATGTTGTTAAATTCCCTGTGTATATTTTTTTTATCAAGATTATCTATTTGAAATTCCATAATATTTCTAATAATTTATTGTGTACTAGGTTTCATTATAAAAAGAAGCTATTGTCTATTGATAGTACCCCCATATTCCCTAAATACTAGTCATCAACCTGTGGAATATGGGGAGGGATTCTTGAGTCCTCATTGCATTCAATACTTGTCTCATATCTATGACCAAGTCTCTAGATGTCACAATTTTGTATCAATGGATTTTCATATCTTTTTTTTATTTTTATGTTATTCTATATATGAGATAAGGAAATAATGGAGATTAGTAATAAGATGTTCCTAGGATTATCTAACCCACATGTGGGGAAAATGAATGTTTCTTATAATGATATTTCATTAATTTATTTTTCATGTTAAATTTGAACTATTTTAACCATTGATTGATGAACAATGGTTATTATGTTTTTTTGCTAATTTTTACATTGGGATCATTTGGAAAGTAATCAGTACCCAATGATTCATTATATGGAATTATGGATTTAAATATCACTTATATGTCATGGAATTAATTTCAAATTCCTTCATTTATAGATTCGTATTGTATTTATATTTATTAATATACTATTACTTACTAACAATTCATTGTGGGTATTAAAATTAATTGGTTACATAATGTGTCTACATAAACATAGAAGGGTTTTTACTAAAAATCATGTTGATCACACATTATCTATCCATTATCATCATTATTTAATATATATAACCCTTTTTAAATATGATTTAATTATATGGTTAGATGTAGTAAACAGATTAAATATCTAAATTTTCACTATCATTCCTCTATAATTTATTATTGACAATCCATATAATCGATCAATTATATCAGGAAATGATAAATTTTAGAACCTAATTCTAAGTAGATTGTTATAGTTAAACAGAGAACAAGTAAAAACTTATAATGTATTTTTTTATTTCATGGGAATTTTAACTTGTGTTACTAAACCATCATATGAGTACTTATTATATTCAATCATGTTTTCCATTTAAAATTGATTCCAGTTTCACCTTAATGATTTTTTTCCTATATATCGTTGAATTAACATCCCATATAATAGAACTTTTATGAATAATATTTGAGTCTCCCCATATAACAAGTTATGGGAATGTGATGTTTGGTTAGATTATCTTATGTAGTAATTCGTTGTTCCCATGCTATTTTGGTATCTATATCTCATAATCATTATATGTTTATTGGATGAATTCTCAAATAATTGTTGATATATGTGTAACACCCCGTGATTTTATGAAAAATATTTTTTTAATTTCATTAATGTCTTGGGATGTACGCTACACCAAAAGGAGCTTACACAACACGCATCCTTGACTTGGCTTTCATTACACACAATCACGACCTTCTATGATAGCGTGTGTTGTAACCAATACTGAGTATCGCTAAACAATGATATGTTATATGAACTACCCATTATGAATAATATCAACTACAATTTGAATTTTATAACATTATTATTCATCTTACACATTTTCTAGAACATGGTATGAGAACAAAATCAATTTTTCGAGTAAAATAAGTAATTTTAAAAAAATGTAGTTTTGTCGCCTTTTGATGGCGCACCCACATTAAATCTTGTTTTTGACTTGTCTATAAGTTCAATTTGACAAAATAAAATTCTTCTTTGGAATTAGGATATAAAAATTTACTTTGGATAAAATTTTCAAATTATTCTGATAACTTTCAGATTTTAATGAATAATAAAAACACGTTGTATTTTTATTAAAAAAACTTTTTTCATCTCACTAATTTATATGGTTAGATTATCTATTTAATTGGGTTTAAAGTGTAATTATAATATATTTTTATCATTTAATCCAATGTTGTTCATTGGAATTAATTTCACTTTGAAATTGGATATAAACAAGTATCAATCTTTTGATTGTTTTTGTTTCTTAAAAACACGCTATTTGTTTTGATAAAGGGAATTAAATTTAGAATTAATTAATTCCACTTATATGTTAGGAATTTTGAAAAATAGACATCAATATTTAATTTGGAATATCAAATAATTCTTAGGCTGAATTTTTGGTATTTTTCTGAAGAACTTCAATTTTCGATGAATAGTGAAACCACTTAGTGGTAGTTAAAAACTGACTTTTTTTATTTAAATTAAATTTTACCACTTCTGTGAATTGAATTTCAAAAATCTGACAGACACGGTTAACATCAAGGACTAAAATGTGGTTCAATGAGATGAAAATAATTTTTGGTGAATATTAACTTTTTACATTTATTTTCCACGGTTAAAAATAAATAGGATAATTAAGGGTAAAAATGATATTATTATTACCCTAACACATGTCCTAATTCTATTGGATAATTTTAGTTCAACCAAAAAAAAACTTAGTAATAAAATATGACCATTTAGGCCCACATGGATTAGATTAGGACATTTATTATTAATTTATTTAAAGAAGGGTTAAAATAGTTTAAAACAAAGTTCAGTAAGTAAATCATTTTTAATAAATTGTTATACATAAGATAAATTCGACTATAAATATTAATTAGAAAGATATACAGCATTCCTATATAATGGTATTTTATTTTTAATTTTTAGACATTAAATAATTTAATTTATTTATGACACAATGATGATACAGTAATTATCATATTAATGAAATATTGACATAATTGATGTTAGAAATACCCAAATAAATGTAATTTGACACTTTTTATGAATTAAAATAATTTTCTATGTTAACATGACATGTTATTATTTATTTAATTAACTTTTTTCGAACTAATCATTCTGTTATGATTTTCACAAAAATCAATTACCATATAGTGTCAAAATTGACGTAAAATAGTTTTTAAAACAAATATTATATTATTAATTAATATTATATTCCTAAAAATATATGGTTAGGAAAAGATACTTATATTATTATAGGTGTATCATCAATGGACCAATTGGGGGTCTCTTGGATATATATGGTAAGTTTATTAACTATATAATATAAAAATACAAAGTGACATGGTAAATTTCAATCTAATTAACTAAGAGTTAAAACTAAAAGATAAGGTTAATATAATGACCTAAACATGTCTAAATTCTATTGGACGAGAGGATTTCTACCCATCCCCACCTTATATTCGAAATAAATCAATTTTTAGATATTAAAAACCGAATATGACATTATAATAAAATAATATTTTACGTTTTTCCAAAGGTGCCCCTCTCCTCTCTTATAAAAGGGAACCTCCTCCCTCTCTTCCTCACACCACTTTGAGCCTTGAAGCTCGACCAACCCCAGAACAATTCTCTTATACACTTCTATAGAAATATCCTAGAGGTTCTGGTCTTCTTCAAATACCAATTTTTGTTCCCTAAGAGGAGGTCCTAAAGAGGCGCTTCAAAGAAAAGGTAATGTCTGTTACCGATTCTTTCAACTCTATTTCTTCTTCCACTTATTCTTCTTTAGTTGTTTCATTATGAAGTAATAACATCAGTATAACTCATATACTTATATGTTATTATAAGTATTAAACAACCCTATTTCACCATCTATCCATCCTACGGAAAACGAAATATCCACGCGTGCGTACGTACGGAATACCGTCTCCACACTGTGGTGAAATCTATTTTTCCACCAACACCTTACATGAATAGGTATAATGGTGTAAAGAATAACTATATATGTTTATTATAACATCATAAGAATTCTGATATATTATACCATCCACTCCAATTCTATTCAATAATTATGGAAATAATATCATCGCTCGTGCGTATGTACGGACTACGGTCTCCACGACCCAATGAGATTCATTCTCCATGTTAACCATACATGAATGATCATAAAGTTTATATAATGAATAATAATGAAATATATGAAATAATAAATCTACTTTATTAATATATATATATATATATGTCATCTATTTAGTTTCATTCAATTCAATAAGGAAACGAAAAGAGCGTTCAGGCGTATGTACGGCCTGCCGTCTCCATGAACAGTGTATTTCATTACTTTTATCGATATAATATATATATATATATGTATATGATGAATATATATTATTTATAAATCATTTTTTACATTCTGAAATTATTTAAATCAGGATATAAGTAATAATATCAAGAACGACAAGTCGAAACACTTACGATAAATGAAATGATTTTACCCAAAACGCTGCTTTAACATGGAATTTACAAAAGAATGAGTAATAAAAAGTCATAAGTGAAACATATATGATATAATAACAATGAATATGATTCTTTAATAATTCAATGGCATTATTTAAATCATTATATAGGAGGTTCGGATACGTACAAATAATATCAGACCTAAGGTAAGGGATAATTTTTCAAATCTCATTTTTATCCGAGATTGCTTATTCCTAAGTACTTATTGGGGTTATTGCTATCATCCATGTCCATGTTTTATAAAAATTTATTCATATATTTTTAAAGTCATTTTTACACATTTTTACTTTTACCCCTTGGTATGGAAGGCATCTTCATTTATTTACCCTACAAGGTACTTTTTTACTTTTCCGACAAAAGCACGAGAAGAATGTTTTTTTAACGTATACGACATGAAAGGATTTTTATGGTTTTATAAAGCCTTATTTTCATGAAGCATCCTCCTAAATATTTCATGACTATTTTCAAAAAAAAATCCTTATATTTTAAAATTTCATGAAATTTTGTGAAAAGAAAATGATTTTGAAGAAGAAAGGTTATTTTCCTCAAGAATTCATTTCAAGTGTTTTATTAAAACCATTTTTCATCTAAGATTAAATTATTTCATATGTGTATGTTTCATGTATAATGTCTCTATGATTTAAATGGTTTCACTTTCCTTATTATGAAATGATATTCATTTATTTTATATGGATTATATAATGATGGGATGATGTTTATGAAACCCATTTTGTTTATATGGTTATTATGAATGATGTATGTTTATTTTGTGGCACAAGTAAGAATGATTTCAATATGAGATGAGTGGGACCTATATCTCCATCCAATTCATTGGGTAAAGATTTATATCTCATGAGATAGACATGGCTGGAACGACAAGTTAAACCGGTTCAGTAATACAGGACTGTAACGAGGAGTGAACTCGATTCAGAAAGGGACTTTGTCCACTAAGATGGTCTTGGCAGCAATGCCTTGGCTACTATGGAAATCATATCATGTGCTTAATGGTTTTCCACAATTACATGTTTAATTACCATTATATTTTATCATGATTAATGTTTCTTTATGATCTATGCCTTATGTAATTCCATGATTTTTGTCATTGCTCAAGATTCTGATGTTTAAATATTGTGTTCATGTTTTGATGTTCAAATGTATATGATTTGTTTTATTTTATCCATGTTTACCCTTACTGATCATTTCAGCTCACCATTTATATTTTTTCTTTTCCCCAGGATTTAAAGAAAGGATTTAGGTAAGAAAACAAAAAGGGGAAGATCTTATGGGAGATGTTGAAGATCTTTCACCACGATTAGAAGATTATATTTCAAGTTTCCAAAGACATTAAAATATTACGATCCTTGTGTGTCTGTTTTTGTTATGTATTAAGTATTCCGCTAAAGTAATGTAATGTCCATGTACATCAAGCTTCGGATCTCTACAGTTGGTATCAGATGAAAGGTTTAGTCAACCTTTGGAAACTAGGATGTGAAAATGTTAGTGAGATCCCTAGAGATATTTCTAAGGTATGTCTAGGGATGTCCCTATGGATAAGTATACATATAGGATATAGTCCTAGAACTACGGTAACGATCTTAGAATTTAACCTAAGATGTTATATATTGACGGTGATCCCCCTTTACTATGCCGTTTTCCCTATCATGATTTTTTCCTCTCACACTATTCTTTTTGGGTTTTAAAAAATGGCTGGAAACAGGAAGATTCATGATAATGGAGGATATGACGGACAATGGAATGATATTCTTCATGAGAAACTAAATGAAACGAGATTTGGAAGTCTAAACATAGTTATTATGCCTAATCATAAATCTCATAATATGATCAATAATTTCAACTGTGCAAAGTATCCGACTCAGATAATAAGAGAAATATGGAGTTTCATGATGATCATAGAGGAAAAAATGTTCAATTTCCTTCATGTAAATCATGTACGAAGAGGCATCAGGGAGATTTTTTCAAAGGAACTGGAAGATGCTTTGGGTGTGGAAAAGAAGGACACAAATCTAGTAAGTGCAAAGGAAAAGTTTCAGTTAACACCATGGATGAGGATAATGGTATTGCTATGACATCAACAACGGTTAAATGTTTTAAATGTGGAATCTACGGGCATTATTCAAACCAATTACCTAAGGGAAAGTCTCATGATGAGAATCAGTACCGTCGTAAGGGTAGTATTTATGTTGATGATGATGAAGAGAATACAAATGATATGTGAGGTGAAAGAATTGTTGAAGCTCGGTCAATGGTTTAAGAAGGTAGTGGAATGATTACATGTTTATCATGTTAAATTTTTTATAAGTAATCTCATGGTAATATGGAATAAAGAGACATCTATGGATTGTTACATTGTTGTCTTTCCTTATGTTTTGAAAGTGTATGATTAATGGTACCATTAATCATGAAAGGTTATTCAGATATTTTTGGAAAGTTTATGATATGCGCAAAATGAAGGGATAAGGGGAAAATTAAATGTTTGATAGTATTCATGAGCTCATGACTGATATAAGGAGAAGGTTATATCATGGTTTGAGTATATAGAATTTTTGGGTTTTGGTATGTGGAAAGAGTTAACTTTTGACAGCATTCATGTTTTCACTAAGGTTTAATGGGTATTCGTTTTTCAAAAGAATACATGATTAAGGTATTCACATGATTGGAATGTGACCAACAAGATATATGGGGGATAAATGATGGTATTCACATGCTTGGTTGATGACATTTCAAGTAATCATTTTCTTTATACTATGAGCTTGGACCGAAGTATTTTAGATAATCCTAATGATTGGAATGGATTATGTTGGACATAAGTTAGTACTGTTTAAGGATGGAACTTTTTTTGATATTATTGATGGGATGTTATAGTAATGTAGTTTTAGAAAAAGGACAACCTACAGGATGGGCAGCAGCCCATCGCGTCAGACAAGGCTATGGGAATCGAACCCACAACCGAAGTGAAACTGGCCTTTATCGCCTACCACTGGCCTACATGAAGTCCCTGTTTAGTAGAAACTAGTTTTATTATATTAAGAATTATGATATATGAAGTATAATTCCATTTTAGGAACCATATATGATTAATCTCACTATAGATGGACTTATATATTTTTGATAACTTTTATAACCTTTTGTTTGAGATAGATGGAATAACCCATCATTATATCACATGATCTGCTAACACTTCATGAATAACAAATTCAACTTCATTTCTTTAAGAGATAAAGTGGAAATTGTCCAAAGAACGACCAATGGTGAGACTGTATAAAAATCACGAAATTATTTCTTCTAATTCCAATTTCATCAACTTTAGGGAAATGATCTTGAAAACCAAAAATGTTGTCCTAGTTCCCTTATATCTGATGAATCAGATGTTACCTTATATCATCACAAATCTATGGCTTTGTGATTGATGGATTTTTTATAGCCATGTTCTCTACCACTCTCCATCAGAACTTTATGGTTAGATTTTTCTTCCATATCCATATTTTCACCTATGTTCTCCTACGTGGAAACCTAGTGATGAGTTAATTTGGGTAACCATTACATTTCATTCTTTAGTTTTTAAAGACAAGTTTTGGTATTCCTTTTTACGATGTGGGTTTCTATTAAACAAACTTTCGAGTAGAAAACCATTTATAACCCCGACGAATTTCGAGGGCCAAATTCATTTTAAGGGGGATAGAATGTAACACCCAGAGATTTTATGAAAAATATTCTTTTTAATTTCATTAATTTCTTCTGTTGTACTCTACACCAAAAATAGCTTGCACAACACGCATCCCTAACTTGGCTTGCATTACATGCAATCAAGACCTTCCACGATAGCGTGTGTTGTATGCAATATTGAGTTTCGCTAAACAACGACATGTTATATGAACTACCTGTTATGAATAGTATCAACTACATTTTGAATTTTATAAAATTATGATTCATCTTACACATTTTCTAGAACATGGTATGAGAACAAAATCAATTTTTCGAGTAAAATAAGTATTTTTTTTAAAAAAATGTAGTTTTTCCACCTTTTGATGTCGCACCCACTTTAAATCTTGTTTTTTACTTGTCTACAAGTTCAATTTTACAAATTAAAATTCTTCTTTGGAATCAGGATATAAAAATTTACTTGGATAAATTTTTCATATTATTCTGATAACTTTCATATTTTAATTAATAGTAAAAACACGCTATATTTTTATTAAAAACAAATTTTTTCATCGCAATAATTTATATGGTTATATTATCTTTTTAATTAGGTGTAAAGTGTAATTATAATATATTTTTACCATTTAATCCAATGTTGTTCATTGGAAATAATTTCACTTTGAAATTGGATATAAACAAGTATCAATCTTTTGATTGTTTTTGTTTCATAAAAAACACTATTTGTTTTGATAACAGGAATTAAATTTAAAATTAATTGAATCCACTTATATGTTATGAATTTGGAAAAATAGACATCAATTTGGAATTTGGAATAACAAATAATGCTTATGTTTAATTTTTGGTATTTTTCTGGAAAACATCAATTTTCGATGAATAGTGAAACCACTTAGTGGTAGTTAAAAAATGACTTTTTTAATTTAAATTAAATTTTACCACTTCTGTGAATTGAATTTCAAAAATCCTAGAGAAATTGTTAATATCAAGGACTAAAATGTGGTTCAATGAGATAAAAATAATTTTTGGTGAATAGTAACTTTTTACTTTTATTTACCACGGTTAAAAGTAAATAGGATAATTAAGGGTAAAATGATAGTATTATTACCCTAATAAATGTCCTAATTCTATTGGATAAGTGTAATTCGACGAAAAACAACCTTAGAAATAAAATATGACCATTTTGGCCCACTTGGATTAGATTATGACATTTATTATTAATTTATTTAAAGAAGAGTTAAAATAGTTAAAATCAAAGTTTAATAAGTAAAATATTTTTAATAAAGGGTTATATCATGATAGGTGTATCATTAATGGACCACTTGGGGGTCGCTTGAATGTATATGGTATGTTTATTAACTATATAATATAAAAATACAAAGTGAAATGGTAAATGTCAATCTAATTAACTAAGAGTTAAAACTAAAGGATAAGGCTAATATAATGACCTAAACTTGTCTAAATTCTATTGGATGAGATTATTTCGATCCATACCCACCTTATCTTCAAAATAAATCAATTTTCAGCTATTAAAAACTGAATATGACTTTATAATAAAATAATATTTTTAGTTTTTTCAAAGGTTCCCCTCTCCTCCCTGATAAAAGGGAACCTCCTCCCTCTCTTCCTCACCCCACTTTGAGCCTTCAACCTCGGCCAACCCCGGCCAAATTATCTTCTCCACTTCCATTGAAACATTATATTAGTTCTGGTCTTCTTCAAAGTCCAATTTTAGTTCCCTAAGAGTTGGTCTCAAAGAGGCGCTTCAAAGAAGTGGTAATGTTCATTACCGATTCTTTCAAATCTATTTCTCCTTCCACTTCTTATTCTTTATTTGATTAATTATGATGTAATAACATCAGTATAACTCATATTATGATATGTTATTATAAGTATGAAACAACCCTATTTCACCATCTATCCATCCTACGGAAAATGAAATCACCATGCGTGCGTACGTACGGAATACCGTCTCCACGCCGTGGTGAAATATGTTTTTCCACCAACACCTTACATGGATGGGTATAATGAAGTAAAGAATAACTATATATGGTTATTATAACATAATAATGATTCTGATATATTATACCATACACTCCAATTCTATTCAATAATTATGGGAATGATATCGTCGCTCGTGCGTACGTACGGACTACCGTCTCCACGACGCGATGAAATTCATTCTCCATGTTAACCATACATGAATGATCATAAAGTTTATATAATGAATAATAATTAAGTATATGAAATAATAATGCTACTGTATTTATGTATATATATGTGTGTGTCATCTATTTAGTTTCATTCAATTCAATAAGGAAATGAAAACAGCGTTCATGCGTACGTACGACCTACCGTCTCCTTGAATGGTGTATTTCATTCCTTTTATCGATCAATAATATATATATGTATATGATGAATATATATTATATATAAATCATGTTTTACATTCTTGAATTATGTAAATCAGTATATAAGTAATAATATCAAGAACGACAAGTCGAAACACATAGGATAAATGAAATGATTTTACCCAAAACGATGCTTTAACATGGAATTTACAAAATAACGGGTAATATAAAGTTATAATTGAAACATATATGATATCATAACAATGAATATGATTCATTAATAAGTAAATGACATTATTTAAATCATTATACAGGAGGTTCGGATACTTACAAAGCATATCGGACCTAAGGTAAGGGATAATTTTACAAATCTCATTTTTATCCGAGATTGCTTATTCGTAAGTATTTACTGGGGTTATTGCTATCATCCATGTCCATTTTTTATAAAAATTTATTCATATATGTTTAATTTCCTTTTTACCCATTTTGACTTTTACCCCTTGTTATGGAAGGAATCTTTTTTTATTTACCCTACAAGGTACTTTTTTGACTTTTCCAATAAAAGTACGAGAAGAATGTTTATTTTAACGTATACGACATGAAAGGATTTTTACGGTTTTATAAAGACTTATTTTCATAATTCTTCCTCCAAAATATTTCATGACTATTTTCAAAAAAATACTTTTCTTTTAAAATTGCATGACATTTTGTGAAAACAAAATGATTTTGAAGAAGAAAGGATATTTTCCTCAAGAATTCATTTCAAGTGTTTTATCAAAACCATTTTTCATCTAAGATGAAATTATTTCATATGTGTGTGTTTCAAGTATAATGTCTATATGATTTACATTGTTTCAATTTCTTTATTATGAAATGATATCCATTTCTTTTATTTGGATTATGTAATGATGGGATGATGTTTATGAAACCCATTTTATTTATTGGGTTGTTATGAATGATGTATGTTTATTTTGTGGCACAATTAAAAATGATTTCATTATAAGATGGGTGTGACCTATATATCCCTCTAATTAATTGGGTAAATATTTATATCTCATGAGATAGACATGGATGGAATGGAAAGTTAAACCGGTTCAGTAATACAAGACTGGAACGAGGAGTGAACTCGATTCAGAAAGGGACTTTGTCCACTAAGATGGTCTTGGCAGCAATGCCTTGGGTACTATGGAAATCATATCAAGTTCTTAATGGTTTTCCACAATTACATGTTTAATTCCCATGCTATTTTATCATGATTAATGTTTCTTTATGATCTATGCCTTTCGTACTTCAATGATTTATGTCATTGCTCTAGATTCTAATGTTTAAATATTATGTTCATTTTTTGATGTTCAAATGTATATGATTTATTTTATTTTATGCATGCTTACCCTTACTGAGAATTTGATCTCACCCTTTATATGTTTTCTTTTCCCCAGGATTTATAGAAAGGATTTAGGTAAGAAAACAAAAACGGGAAGATCTTATGGGAGATGTTGAAGATATTTCACCATGATTAGAAGATTATGTTCCATGTTTCCAAAGACACTAAACTATTACGATCCTTGTGTGTCTGTTTTTGTTATGTATTAAGTATTCCTCTATAGTAATGTAATTTCCATGTACATCAAGCTTCGGGTCTCTACAATATGCCTCTATAATTTCCTTGGTTCAAGATACATAATGGGTCAGGTGATAATTCTCTTCATGTGGTGAGACCTGATCCACTTTTATTCCAACCAATAGAGCCTCTGATAGTACCATATGTTTTTTGGGGACTGGGCACTACTAGTCACCTAATAGAGGTTTTATATATATAATACAATTCACAAAATAATTAAAACAACCGATATTAACTATGTCTGAGTTGATGAAGGAGTTTGTATAGAATAATCCACTATCGTTATTAGTGTAATATGGGTTCAATAATGTGGAATATTTGTTATACATCGTAATCATCATCGTTGACCATATGAAAACTCATCTAAAATGGGTTATGAATCTTTCATCGTATATGCTTCAGGTATCACCCAATAGATTATGGGAAATTATTACGTAGGTAGATTATCATCGATATGAAGTTTGAATGTATTTATATTCTACTTTCTTGAACTAATTTTCCCTAACGATTTTTAGTCGGATCGATCTGTGACATATAGACATCTTGAAAAGTATATGATGTCTATAGTGGGATACTAAGCTCAGTTAACTATGTTCAATCACATTCTCCACACTCTTGCAAATTATGAAATATCCATGGGTATATTTTTTGACGAAGGGTTATTTTATAACATACAATATAATTAGAAATTTTCAACTGACATCCATATATGATATGGTGAACAAGGACCTTATCTCCAAGATAATTTAGAGGGATGTTGATGGTATATGGAATGCTAGTTCATCATCTTGTCTAGGTAGTGTGTCTTCCATTGGAAGGAATAAAAACATTTAGTCTTCTCATGATTGATGTGGAATTCAAATTTTATTAACTCAGAGTTATGTATTATTCTATTAGTATTAAAAACAAGGTAACATGAGGCCCTTGTATATTAAAGACCTCTTAGAGTGTTGAGACGATGGATGAGCTAGAAATATCCAATTATTTTACATATATCTTTTTTTACATATATCTATTGAGAAAGGATTTTAAATAGTTCATTATTTTGGAGATGGATTTTCTTTACCCTATCGAAAAGAAATTTTGAGTAATAATTTACATTCCTGTTTTGTATATAGTTCAGGTTGAGTGAGTTAGATATGGGTTGTGTGTTTCCAACCCAATGGACCTAATCAAGGAGGTTATGTAGTGGCTTACGTCTCGGGATCTGGACAACTATATATTGTAAAACCAACAACTGGGGTGGAGAGTATCTATCCTTCTACATTAGATCTACAATATTTGTTTAATCATATTTAGTATCTTCATGATTTTTTTGGTGATTCAAACTCATCTAAAAAACTTCATTAATAGGATATAATGGTCTTAGGATTGAATAATTTTATGGGGTGGAAACTATTTCCAATCTTTTTGAAATATAGTCATAGATTCTTCATTGATTCAAGGAGTGATTTATTAAGATACGAAACTACCATCCCATATCAATCTTTTTCATCCATGACATGATAATGTTCAAAATACTGATTATGAAGGAATTTATAGTACCATTAAAAAATAATATTGATAGTTTTCAAGGGAGGGAGTCAATCCTATCACCTTAGCCTGGTAGATATGTTGAAATGTGGGAATGGGAGGTTCACAAAAAAATATATGTACATGATAATAATGTAATATGAGTATCATTAACCGTAATTTCAAAACATTGTCAAGATGCTAATAATGTATAGTATGTTATCTTTATTCAAATAGAGGATGGATACTACAATATCAGTCCTTATAAATTTCCAATGATACTTCCTATGATAATGGTAGAGTTCACCATCGATATTATTACTATTCTTGTAGAACCTCTTTCTATTCTGCTATATATAGTTTCTATGAATAATCTCTAGGAACTAAAGAAGAAGTTTGTGGAACCTATAGTCGAAGGGTTTATAAGACCCAATACTTCTCTTTGTGGTTCACCAGTACATTTCTACTAGAATAAATATGGTTCCTGAACACTATTTCATGATTATCAGATGTTTTAAATTCTCATTGCTATGAAATTAAACCCACTTTATTATATAGACAACCACATTGACTTATAAGAGGATCCATGGTATTCTGAGAGAGTGTTTTCTAATATAAAATCATCCTATTAGAGTAAGACAAAACAATTATGAAATACATCATCACAAATAGTGTATGGATTAAGTGTATATCTATTGATGCAATTTGGTCTAAAAACACACCAACTATCTTCATAATATTTATGAATAATAATTTTTGGTGATGCATGGATTCCTTTTTCATCATTTTGGGCATGATAGCTCAGTATACTCTAATAAAAAAACATGAACAATAAAAGAATCATGAAATATTATAATTTATATTAAAGGATCATCAATTTTAGGTAAATCTCATTAACATATACATATGGATCATTAATTATCAGTTCTTATGTAACAATATATCTTAAGAAGATGTATCTAGGGATCCAAATAAGGTGAGTGAAATTGTTTCTTGAAACCATCCCAAGAACATCATAAAAATAAAAGTATTTTGGAAATATATACTTGCTATTTGGTCTTTATAAATAAGTTATCACACTCTAAAATTCTTACTAAATGAATAAAAAATCATTATATACCATTTTCAAGGCATCAATCCTTGTATAAGGCCTTTCTAGAGCTGAGAAAAAGTTAACTAATAAACAAATCTCGATTTTTTCTGATATTTTTTGCAAATTTAATGACTACTGTAACACTTTCAGTGTTGAGTAGGGATCCATATTTATAGTTGAGGAATTAGGCATGAAATGTGGGTCACATCATTGGATATCTTGAGAGAATAATAATCTGAATCCTGAACAAATGTTAGTAAATTTTATTCATTTCTTGCTTTTATGGATACACTAAATTCAATGAGAACTATTTGTGTTATAAGTGGACCATAAAAGCATCATAAACATATTCTAAAAGAATTTTATGAACCACTAGAGCATAATATTGGTTACTTATGTGTAGTATTTCAATAATTATAATTGTTACATCAAATGGAATGGCAACGTTGTTCATGTTTCATTAAGCCAAAACAATCAGAATTTAGATAACTAATAAGTTACTAGAAAATGTTCATCATGGGATATTATTTATGAAATTAATTTCAATATAAATGTGTTTCATAGGTATCCATTTATAATGTCTTTAGAAATGGAATAATCTCTTTTCTATTGAGTTTATAAGGAATGTATCATACCTCGAAGGCCTAGTACAGAATGAATATTTTCATAGTGTTGCCCTATTTCATGATTGGTTGGATGATGAGGATGAGATATAATATATCCAAGAATGTATCTAGGAACTGAAATACATTTTAAAGGATATTATATGTGATTTTCATCCTTATTAATGAGATGTATCTCCCAAACTCACAAATAATTACCATGAATTTCATATACTGTGTCAGTGGTTTTGGATGAAAAAGCATATCACATTAATTTTAAAAATGTTTCCCACATATTACTAGGCTAATGAGAAACACCATCCTTTTGATATAATATTTTGTCTACCACTATTCCAAGAGTTTAATTGAGATGATTTCACCCTTTACTTCATAGTGGTATTTCTTATGTCACCTCGTGGTAGTGAAGTAATATATGTGATTTTGGATTGGATGAAAAATAAATACCACATTCTTCATATATGGAAGACCCTTTAACTATATGATAATGGGAGGGTATATGTAAAAAAGGATACATTCCTTCATTTGAATCATTGTATAATTAATTAGACTGGTATGCACAGTGTAATACTTAGTTTTGGTTGGGAGTTCAGAAATATCATGGTTCAGATATAAATTTGAGAACAGTATACCACCCTCTAGGAAATGGTATTTTCAAGTGAACTATACATGTATTACATAATGTGATCCATGAAAAAATCTGAGTAATTAGAGGATTTTGGGAAAAAAATAATCCTCTTGATTATTTTTTAAATAATAATAGTTCAAAACAACTCTCTAGATGGATCCTTATGAGGATATATATTGTTGAACTTGTTTTTAACCTATGTGTTGGTTATAGGTAGTAGAGAAAATTCTATTAAGACCACATATCATTCAGGAGACATCATAGTAGGAGAAAATATTATGAATTGTATGGATAAGGAATAGTCTAGGAAGAAGGAATATATTTATCATTGATACAAGCCTCTATACTTTGACGTTGGGGATCATGTATTCAAATGGGTATCACCTAAATTGGTTCATCGATAGATTACAATGCAAGGAATTATAAACTCTATATTCATTTGGCCTTTATAGATATTATAGTGTATCTGTTTTGTAGTATGTCACATAGATCTTCCTCAATGGTACATAATTATGTATGATATCTTTCATGTTTTTAGATCACCCATTATTACTCTGACAAGCCTCATTTCCTTGATCGTGAAGAACATGAGATGGATGCTGATACTTCTTTTGAGGATAATATTTTTTAATTCATCAATTTTTCATGATGTCTCTTCATGGAAGTTTCTCCCCATAATCTTGAGTTCTATGGAATCAATGCCATGTTTAGAAAGAGACATGGTAATGAGAGTTAGAAATACATTCAATGTGGGTTTGTTGTTCATTAATGTAATTGAACAAAAATTATAAGGGAATCTCTTGGACAAGTTGTCTTTATGGGGGGTTGTTTGATCTTGGTCATTCATTGAGGTATGTACCCATTTTATATTCATTGAAGAATTTTTTTTAACATAAATGATGTTATATTTGGAATTGTAGAGGTTATGAAATCATTAGATACGTTTTGACAGCCCATCCTTAATGTTATTATAAACACATAATGTGGAACATGTTCATCCCATAATTTTCCTATTTATTCCACATGATAATATATAGCTTGATAAAGTATGAAAATTATTTTTGTAAACCATTCAAGAGAATAAAATTATTGGATCTTCATATTTAAAAATTTTCATAGGGATTTATTGACTATTCACTGTAGACACCCACCAAATGAGCTTCAAAAAATCCACACAGGAAGAAATTTATGAATATGGGTATTATTTTCCCCACAAAACAAAGGATGAAATGGTGGATTGAACTCACACATCGCATAATACACCAAGAGAAAGGTGATTTTGTGACCTTAAAAAAGAAATGAAAAAAGTCAATTCAAATCATATAACCTACAACAGATCTCACAAAGAACATTTCGAATATAATTTTTCTCACGTGATGGAGTCTTAGAAATTTGGTGAACACGTGGAGACTACTAGATGAGAAGCCTAGAGCCACATGAATTTTCAATCGGTGTAAAACATACAATATATCCAAAAATCCATGGAATATAGTAGGAAAATAAATAAATGGGGGGAGACCCTTCCTTCCATTATTATCAAGTGACACACCAATCTATATCGCATGTAACCACAAACCTCCAGTGACATGTTCCCCCTATTTAACAATGGCCTACATGCATTTCACCCTCTCCATGTGAAGGGTTATTCATATTTCCAATAATTCATTCTCTACCCCATTAGATCCAAGAAAAAACAAAATGGTTTTCCCATCATAATTCTCATTCACCACCACGATGCCCTTTTATGGTCAAACGACACATTAGTGATGGAAATAATGATTATCCATAGAAACACCATAGAAATATCATGAGAACCATGAAAGTAGTGAAATAAATAGGGAAATAAAAAAGGTAAAATGTGGGATTATATTTCTATCATAAAATTCATGTGAGACGCACAGTGTAGTTAACAAGAAACTTCTAGACCAAGGTGTCATGTTCATATCTTTTCTTGAGATAGAGATTCCATGTCACCCTTTGTACATGACGAGATACAAAAAATTAAAAGAAGTATTTAACTCCACTTTCATATTCTTAAAGAAAAATAGATGGCTTATTACATGAAATGGTCATGTGCCACAATAGGAATGTTTTTGGCTCACATGATTCATCCCCAATGTAGAGATTAATTTTCATCAACAAAAAACATAAAATATCACAAAAATCCCTAATACAATATTAAAAAAATTAAATAAAATGGAAATTGTGGGATCCTATTTCAGTCATAAACACCATATGACATGTTCACAAATTCTGATGGACCACACAACATCCCTTCTATAAGATGGCCTAATCTCATGAAGTCCCCCTGCAAATACATCATTTCCCAATAGAGGATCTGTGAAAAATCAATAGAGATCGCACAAAATCCTTTCAGTAGGCATCCGGATCTCACAAATTCTATTTGAAAAAATGTAATGACATCACAAAATATTCTATTCATTTTCACGTGATTATAAAATACACCATTAATTCCCTGAAATCCAATAAAAGGAGAATTCACGGGCTGGTGTTATAGTAGATTATAATCATGTTATTCCCCTAGAATTACGTACTGAAAGGCCTCATGAAAATGTTTTACATTAAACCCCTCCACCCAATACAACTTTGATTTTTGTGATACACGCTGTGAAAAGCTGTGAGTAATTTTTACTGGTGAGGCCTATAATTACCCCCCCCCCCCCATTGCATCAAAAAAAGAATCCTAGGATACCGGTGCTGATGCGCCCGGTCATCAGAGTGGTTTTATCAAAGTGGATGATCTCATGATCAAAAAAGTTTTCCATTGGGTAAATTATAGTAAGAAACATGATCCATCATTTTTCATGAATAAACACTAGACATGATCCCTCATAAATCATGAAAAGGACATATGAGGGGTTATGTGACGGACATCTAACTGGTCATATGAATCATATAAGAAATATACAAGAAAACACTAATCAAATATAATTCATATGTAATAAAAGGATGGAATAGATACTAAACAGTTGAACGAATTATGTGAAGAACAAATTTGTTGATCTAATTCACTTTTCATGAACCACCTAGGTAATACAACCAAACCCGGACATGTCTCACAAATTATATAAAAATATTTTAGTATATTATTTGTATAGTGATAAGACTACTAGTTATGTTAGATCACATCATAATAAATCCTCCTAACATGCCACCTAAGAATAGATAGTCCATATAGGATCACTATCAAGGCATTTTCATACCCTTCATATGTTTCAACAAAATACTATGGAAGAAATAGTACATTTTATGTGAGTCTTGTGATGGAACTAAGGAATGTCAAATAGATCCCACGACACCCTCAATGATTGAATGAGAGATCTTGAAATAATCTCTGCACATATCATCCAACATTTGTAATGACACCTAGAAAAACCATCCATAACTTTATAAAATCTCTAGTAGTGTCACACTGACTCTCATTACATCATCAAATAATGCCATCCAGCTTTCATGATGACACCTGGGTGTGTTATTTGGATCAAGCGATGCCTTCCAAGATTGTCCACCTAGATTGGGCGTTGGCCTCTAGGATCATCATGTCGGGTCTAGTGGTGTCCTCAAGACAAGTCATGCGATGAACAATAGACATGTAATCCAGATTATTTTATGTCCCACGGAAATTTAAAATGGATAATGTTATTGTATTTGGACATGTCATGAATAAATCCTCCAACATTTCTTTTTAGAAAATCAAGTCATTTAGGGTAAAACTAAAAGCATTTCAAGTGTAAAATATGTCCATGTCAGTCAATAATTCTAGGAAAAGATAACATTGTCCATCATCATTGTGTAATACTTGAAAAATAGAGAAATGAGAAATATTCTTCTAGTAATAACTAGGATATATAGGATGAATTACAAATGACCAAGCCCAAATGGGAATAAACATTAGTGTTTTTCATGTCATATCTCCGATATTTCAACCATAAGGAAAAATTATTCTCCTGGAATAATAATTCTACATCATACCAAAATATCTTGATAGGTGACCTAATGTAGAATGACTCTGATTCCATCTATAACCAGGAAAAAAGGGTTATTTTTTATGGACCAATCTCCATATTGAATATCTAATGGGGTGTACCAATATGTATGCCTCAAATATAAATGTAGTGAGACTTACTACTTACTATCCCTTGGATCTAAAATAGAGCATGAATCACATGAAATTATTGTGTTGAATGGTTCCAATAATTCTCTTCATGAATCGCCACTAGTGGGTGAATCCTTAGAGGGTATGTCATTATGTGTGTCATGATATTAATCCCACCATTTATGGGAATCCACCTCTGGGATATTAAAATGGGTGTGATTAAACTATGATTACTAAAATTATTTCTATTACTAGGATATGTAGGATACCTCCCTGAGTATTGAGATTAAATACCTTGTGCATATGTGCCTAAATACATGACATTTCTCTTAGATGTTAAACTTTATGGGTTAAACTAACTACACAATTTTTTTATTTCAATTATAAATAATGATACCATGGACTCATCAAAATAAATAAATTCAATTTTTGACATGCTATTAACCCCTCTAAATATTTGATAATTCTAATTTTCTTGGTTATACGACTTCAATATATAATATGAAACTCATAATATGAAGTGGATGAAGATCCTCTGACATGTACAGATGGATTCAATAATAAATTACCATTGAATGATGATTTAAAATATGATTATCCTATTATGGAAAACCATCCCATATTGGTATTTGGAATATATTCTAGAAGAAATCATAAATATATAAGATTGTCCTAGTGTTTGGAAAAAAAATTCCCCCTAAATGGTTGTGATGAGCCTAACCTTCTGTCCTCTAGAATTATTTGATTTTTGAAGTGTCTTTGGGTCAGAATCCACAACTAACCACCTACAATTTGAATAAATTGATATACCTAGTTTTGGATGCGGGAACCATTCATATTTTCAATGAATGATTAAAAAATATTGAGCTCATCCCAAATTATTGTGTATAACATTGAACCACCGCAGTCCTACCACATGAAAAAATCCATCGGAATATCTCTAATGAAACAAAAATATAAAAAAAACATGAATATCCCAAATAGTATGATGATCAACTATTATTGCATTAGTATATTTTTAAGGCATACTATGTCCCAAAAAATGGAAATCATGATGTGGGTCTCTAAAAAACTATATGAATATCAATTAAACATGTATATAGCCATAATTTTCATACAAAATATATGAAAAAAGTGTAAACCCAACATGAATTTCTCAAATAAAAATATGATTAGTTAATCATGGTTTGGGACATTTTTTCTTATATAATCTATTTAAACAAAAAAGGTGGACCTAATTGGAATCTCTTAAATAATAAAATTATCTATTAAACTTGCAACGGGCCATTTTATATAGAATTATCAATGTAGAAAAATATGAAAAACCCAACATGAATATTATGGTTGATCCTCTTGGTCAATTTTTGTCAAAAATTAATTCAATCATCATTTTCGCAAGTCCTCATGACCATCATTTCTAGATCAGGACTGAGAGGAAAATTGTGGTACATAATTATATCTAATTAATCACGCATAATCCCGACATTAGTACACTTATCAGAGCCCTTGTTACATTTGTATTCTTGACTATAGAATTTTATCTCATTAAATACACCTTGATATGAGATAATTTTATTATCTAATGACAGTTCAAGGATATCATCTTAGACTGAAACCACCATGGGTCTTAGAATTAATTCACCTACCCGACATCATCAGTGTAGCGTGGAAAATGAAATTGTCCCTGAAAACCATCACAATAGTATGATCTCGACCTTTGATGATTTTAGTGGGGGTCTTCAATTACTGAAGAAAATGGGTTTGCACCATCAAAAAGATGCATCAATAATGCTAATGGCCATTGTTCTCAAAAACATACTCTTCAAAAGCATATCCTCGGAGTGTGACAATAACCACCTTTATTATAGGATTAAGTTGAAATAAGGATCTGACTATGAATACCTTATTGTTCAGGTGCCACTGAGGAGGGATCCTTACCACCAATATTCCTATCGTCATCATGTTACTACCCTCAGTCGCCTACTAAGGGTACCAATCAACACACTAACACCTCTAACACCCATGCATGGAAAAAAAAAGAAGACTCATCGGGCATACCAGGCTCTGGAAAATGTTGAGTGGGATCTTATCCACACTTTTATTGAAGAATCCCACTGGAATATTCTGGTAGTAATTAGTGACTGAAACTATTTGCTAGAGTTCTCAGAACAAGTATAAGAGAATTTTGCAACAGTGGGATTGGGGTAGGTGAATATCCCTACACACATGAATTAATTCAATAGCCATATTGTAGAAGAATAATGACAACATAAGTGGGATCATATAACCTCTTAAATAGGAAATATATGCTCATATATAGTAGTGACAATAAATTTGATTGCTTATATTTCTTTTTTAACATTACTAAAATACCATTATATATTAGAAAAATATAATGAAATCTATTGCTATATTCTAGCACTGGTATAGAAACAAGGTTGTTGCAGATTATTTTCTTTACAGCCAAGACAACTCAAAACTATGATTCTTATGAGCATGTAGTTGTTCCAGAGGAAGATCAAAAATTTTCTCCCATCAAAGTGAATTATTGGAATATTCTGGTAAAGGATGAGTCCTCAGACATGACTCATATTCCTCTTCCAACCCATTCTCACAAGATGAGAGAGGAACATCTCTTGAGATATGGGCACATTCCTATCGAAATATTCTGGTCGCATATTCTAAAGACCCATGATTGGGCCCAAACAATTGATAGTGGCACATGCATCCAAACATGGTCATATTCATATCAAATAAGACTAGAATCACACTCCAAGGGCCTAGTATGAGGCTCATATCTGTGTTCTGGTCATTTCTCACCATGTGATAGTTGCACATTCCTTGTGATAGACTCATATTCCAATTAGTGAATCTTCGTAACATATTCCTATAAATAACAGAGTGTAGGTGCATATTTCATCTTTCTCCAAATAAATACCACATATGAATATTTATGAGGATGTAAAATTGTATTTCCATATCCATTCTCCCATTCCATTGGTTATTTATCGTATTTCGATGTGGGATGATAATTCACACTATGCTCATATTCTTATTCAATCCGATGATCACCATGTGTGAGTGGAACAGTCCTTGAGATATTCTATATTTGTATCATAAAAGTATAGTAGCATATTCCAACGGGTGTTGGTCATTTTTATACCCTTGTTATGACTAAGGGTCACCAAGTAAAAATGGAACATTCTCCAAGATAGGCTCAAATTAATATAAAAAAGGAACAATATCATTGGAATATTTTAGTAGATTATTTGTATTGGTAACATACCCTTGTGGAACCATATGATTACGTTTAGGGTTCAGAAACTATCATAAAACATCTCCATATCCCTACAAAACACTAGAATTCTTGTTGGAATATTCTGTCCATGATGCAGATTGTGGGTCATATCCCTAATCTACTCAATTGTGATGTCCTCTAGGATTTTTGAGACAAATTCACAACACACCAAGGGTACTTTAGTTCTTCGAATAAAGAAGATGATTATCAATATATGATAATCTTTCTATAGTTAGTTTGGAGATATATTTTTGGTACTCTACTCCTAACACTGATTGGGGTCAACCACCCAATGGTGATATCTCCCATAGATAAAGAAATACTCCCCTTTACATGAAGCCTTTGTGTAGATAGGTGTTCAAAACATAGGCCCCTTCATATAGAGAGGTACTTGATACAAATGGGTAAAACATATATAGTTACCCAACAATTACAGGCATCCATCCACATCAGTTAGCTGGTGACCCCAGAATCACCTTTTATGAACTGATTGGATGGAGTCTTGTATGAAAGATGAAGAGGAATATTAAATTAATATATTTGATAGATTTATCTTGAAAAAACATCCCCACTATGTTTTTTCCACATTTTAATTAGGATTATGAGACCCTAGATAAACATTGAAATTAGTGCATCCTTATCTATATCAAAACAATTGGGAAAATTATCCCAAACTAAATTCTAGGAATATATCTTACCCATGATATGAGGTCCATTGTAACACCATCAAAATACTCTATTATCATCTAGACTATGTTACTATCAATGTGGATCAACATCCAAAACTGGAAAATAACAAAGAAAATCTACAACCTGGTTTCCACTTTTTCTAAAAAATCATTAGTAGATAATCTCGAAAGTCACATCCTATTTATGTATTATAGAATGGGTAGATGATGGATCATTACAAATCCCCTAACCCATAGAATAGTAGAACCCATTAGATATTTAATCCTTCAATTTTATAGCCTCAACAAATATTCAGGAAAAGGTAATTCTTGGACTAGTTATTTATTATAACAAATTCCCCCCCAACCCTTCAATGTGGTCAAGATATCCAGAATGGAGGAAGAAGACAAACTAAAAATATTTGAACAAGAACCTTCCAAATAATGATAATATATTTATGACATATAATCCATTTTTTGATAAACTCAATCGCTTTCTAAATAAATTGACTCTCGTCAAGGGTTTCAATTGCACCCAATTATTACATCATCAGACATGTGAAACCTCAAACCGGTAGTAGTCACATATTCCACAACATCCATTAGGGACATGCCCCATCTCACTAGGGAGGGGGAATATTTATCACTATATCAACCTCTTAGATAATAACTTCCTCATAGGATTTGGGATATATAAATAACATCTTGAAATAAAACTCATTCCACAAATCTGTGAGATCTATATCTCAGTCACTATCACCAGGTTCATCATCCCATGATAGAGTCTGAGATATATCAACAATGATTAAAGAGAAACCCTATCTCAAAGTTAGGGGTAAATTTTTATCTCAATTACTATCCAAGGAATCATAAAACCATCAAATGGAAGCATTAAATCCTCAATTTATTATGTGTCCCTAAATTATCCTCATCCCACATAGATGGTTAAATTTTCCTTATAATCATCGACATTTATAAAAATTTTCTTCTCTAGGTGTGGAGGTAAATATTAATGGTCAAAATTCCTTCTATTCCTCCCACCACATTTTAACCCTATAATATTAATGTATTTGTTGAAGTAGAAACTGAAATGTCAATCAAGGTTATTAGTCGTAGTCCAAGAGGGGATGAATGAATAGTGAAGGAAATAAAACCAGGTCATGGTAATAGGAAATAACATCCAAATATGGACAAGTGGTTTTGTAAGGACCCTAATAGGAGATGTAATGAATCATTCTTTTATGGTGAATGTAATGGGAAACCAACCATATCATGATATACAAGTTTAAATGTTTTCTACATCAACACATAAGATAATGTGAATATAGATACAGATGTGCGGGGTCACAACACAGAAAACCTACTCTAAGAGAAGATGGGTATGGAAGCAACAATTTAAGATGAATAAACAAAGAATCATTGAAGACTCCCAAACCTCAAAACTCTGAATATTGTGTTTCCCCCTCAGTTGTAGAAAAATACCAAAGGAAAATGGAATGGTGTGGCTACATCCCAATAACCTCTCTAGAGAACCGAAGTTTCTTCCATGCATGAACAATCATTAAAATATAATAATTAGACAAAAAACTCAAAAAAAATCATTGAGAAGCTCCTATGGGTAAATATTCCCGCTAGTTATTGTCTTTAAATATGGATGAATATTCCTCTTTCTAGAGTTTATTAACCCAGAGTTGAGGTATCTGATCCTCAAACTAGTTTTGTATCTAGGTTTCCAGTCTACATAACAGTGGAAGTTGAAAATGATTGTGATTTATCTCCATTAGGGGGATATCTTGTCCCTCTCCATGGTGATTACATAGTCATCACACGAGTTGAGAATCAGTTGGAGATGAAAACAACTCCACCTCACTAAGACGTAATTGATCCATATAGACGAAAGGTGGATCAAATTGTAGTTCCACTGGAACTACTCAACATATTAAAGTATCAGGTTACACTATTGGAATCTATTTAAGGGTGACATGCACTTGTGCATCTTGATTTGGTCTAATGTTGGGCCCACTAGATACATTGGAGGTGGCCTGAAAAAGGGGTTTTGTAAAGACACTATTAGGGCTAGCCATTTTTTAGTACAACATCCTTCTAAAATGATGGATTTTTTTATGGTATGACCTTTATTTGTAATACATTTACCACTTCAACTCCAGACTAAGTAAAATAGCAGTCATTGACATGATGAACTCCAAGTAATGTGAAAATGAGAGGGTTCATGACATCATAGATATATAAAAAGGTTTAACATATTCACTTAGCATCTCTCTACCATAAATAAATCAACAATTACCATTAATGAAAAGATGTAGGTCCCAAAATACCCAATTCCTCATGTAAAGAGATATAAGAAACAAAGTCACTCTTGGCTAGATGCTTAGGGAAATTAGGGCCACCTGATATTTCAATAATAGATGAATAAAATATACTCCATCCAAAATTAAAAATTCCTCTATTATATCAGTGAATTTATGCAATATAACCTTGTTAATCTTCCAAATCACAATAATCCCAGTGTGGTTGTTGGAATCCTATTGTTTTATTGCCCACGAATCATGACTCATTATGTTAAATCTTATTGATTTGTGATTAATCTTGTTTATATATGTTAACATTTAAACATAATCTATTAATATTTTTTTATATCATAATACAGGTCCAACCATTATAACTAAGTTTAATTTACCACTGAGTTTGACTCACCATTAAGACATACTCACTATTGGACACCACATTGTTGGATACAAAATAGGCAAAGTATGAGCAACCATTAATATGGAATAACTGGTAATATGACTCATTGTCAGTTTTCTCACCCTTAGAAAATATTCTAAAATCTAAAAAATAAAGATACATCATTATTGTAACTACTAATAACTCAACTTGGAATTTATGCAAATGTTGAGTCACTATTGTATCAGGCTACTGAAAAAGCAACATAACAATTTTCAGAATATTTTCAAAGTGTGAGTTATTGATAGTGCGTGTCACATACGATAATATGGTACTTAGATAGTGGGTTTCATATACACCTATCAAAAGACTAATATAACTTTAAGAACCTCAAAAAATTATGTTGGCCATGTCCCCTTTCTTGACAATGAAAAAGGGAAAATTATTGGCATTGGCCAAATCAGTAACATCAATTCAGTTATAATTTATATTGTTATATTTTTATAGTCTAAAGAATAGTATTCTTAGAATGTAACAATTATAATATGATTTATTTCATGTTAAATAAAAAATTATTCTTATAATGGATTAAATTATAGAAATTATTTAGTCTTTACATCATTTATAAATGAAAATGTTTTTTTTGTTAATCTAGATTCCTTAGTTCCTCAAAATATTTCTCGCATAACTGTCATTAATAATGATTATGAGGAAAAGCATTGGAGAATAGGCCACTATAAAATTTACTCTCTTATAATTATTAATAAAACATTATTATTCATGGACCTACTAAAACAAGTGTTTCAAAATGATAATGTATATAATCTTTTTCAAGAAGGAAAACAATAGAAAATCTATTTCAATCCAAACAAAGATGTTTCAACACCCCAACCTCTACAATTGGTCACATGGATGTCTTTGGAACATCAAGAGTTTCAATTTAATGTCAGAATCACTATGTTAATGTTCTAATATTTGACTTCTCAAGGTATACATGGACCTTATTTTTAGCTCAAAAAAGAGAGGATTGTAATTATTTCATATAGTATTTGATGTAATTAAAAAACCTAAGTGGACATAGAATCAAAACACTAAGATGTGACCATGAATATATGTCTGAAATGAATGAATATGACTCTTTTTTCTCATAAAATGGATATAGTCAAAAGTTCTCTGATATTAGGAAGCCTTTACATAATAGAGTTGTCAAAAGGAGAAATATAACCATGTAAGAGATATCTCATATAATGCTAAATGAATATGATCAACATATTTATTTTTAGGAATAATCTATGAATAAAACATTAACAAAAATAAATAGAGTTCTAATTATACATACTCTAAAGAAAACACCATTTGAGTTGTGGAGTAATAGGAAACCTAAGGTTGATTACTTCATGTGTTTTGGTTCAAAATTCATAATTCTCAATAGAAAATAAAATCCTGACAAATTTTCCTCCCATAGTGATGAATAAATTTTGAAAGGTTATTCAATCTTTAGAAAAACCTATAGATTTCATAATAAGTGAATAAAATGTGTGTAAGAATGTATGCATGTAAATTTTATGAAACACATCCAAATGAATCCAAAACATATAGAGAAAATCATCATGACAACCTTCTAAATCGAAATTCTATTGTTAAAAAAGAAGAAAATTAATGTTCTGGAAAATTTCTGGATTCTAAACTAGGGAAATCTGAACCAATAGATGAAAATAATGTTATCCTAATATCTTTTTCTTGAACTATTAGTAGAATAAAAAACCATCCTTTTGATGCATTAGTGGGAGACATAGATAATGTAGCAAAGACTACTGATTCTCTATGAAACGAGGATCAACATGGAGCCTTTGTGTCCCATATTGAACCTAAGAATATCAATAATGATACCAATATTTCATTCTTGATAATGACTATGAAAGAATAATTATATCAATTTGAATGAAAAAATTTCTAGCAACCTGCTGATAGACCCAAAGACAACATGAACATAGGAAATAGGCGTGTGTTTAGAACCAAAGTGGATGAAGATGGATATATAGTTAGAAATAAATCATTACTAGTTGTGCAAGGTTATAGTTAAGAAAAATGAATAGGATATGAATAAAACATTGAACTTATGGCCATACCTGAATCTATTAGAATACATATATCTGATGTGGCACATCTAAATTTCAGTCATTTTCAAATGGATAGAAAAAATGCATTACATAATGGTTATATAGTTGAGTATATTTTTGGGGAATGACACCACAATTTTAAAAAACCTCATTTTCCAAATCATATTTTCAAATTTAAAAAAGCTTTCTATGGTGGAAAATAGTATCCCAAGATCTTGGAATAATAGGCTCAACATTTTTCTTATTCCTAAGGGTTTCCCTAATCATATTATTGATCATGATAATTTTATCAAAATAATTTCTAAAGATGTTTTATTTATTAACATATATGTGCATCATATTGTTTTGGGATCCTCAAAAAATTGTTTATGTTTTGAATTTCCAAAAATGATGGAAAAAGAGTTTTAAATTAGTTTAATGGGTGAACTCAAATTCTACCTTGGATTTCATTTTTTTCAAAACAATGGAGGAAATATTTGAATTAAAATTAAATATACAAAATATATTTTATAAAGGATTGTATTTGATATCACTACATATAGGGATAATCCTTTGAGTACCACAAGTAAATTAGATCTTGATGAAAATGGACAATAAATGGATCAAACCAATTATGTAGGTGTGATTGGATGTATTATTTACATGACTACTATCTAACCTCATATTTTATTCATTGTGTGTGTCTGTGTGATCTTTGTTCAAGAAAATACAAAAGAGTAAAACTTAATTACTTTCAATATATTTTTAAAATACCTTAAAAATACAACCATCTTAGGATTTTTCTATCCTATAGGGAAAAAAATTTACATAGTTAGTTATTTTGATGTTGACTTTGGTGGTTTCTTTTTAGATAGGAAATCTCCTCTAGAACATGTCACTTGGTGGGAATGTCTCTAATTTCATAGTGTAGTATGAAACAAAATTTTATTTCATTATCTACTACCAAAGTTGAATACATAGATACTGGTGGTTGTTGTGATCATAATTTGTGGACGAAACACACCTTACTAGATTATGGACATCAATTTTATAATGAACCTGTAAAATGTTACAACACAAGTGCTATTAATATTTTTAAAAACTGAGTTTCTCATTGATGAAGATAAGATATTTATGTAAGAAATCACATTTTGGGAGATCATTATCAAACAAGGGATATGTATCTTGATGTCATTGTCATATAACATAAGCTTGCTTATATTATTACTAATCCATTAAATTATGAGATAATTAATTACATTAGACATAGGTTTGGAATGATCAATTTTGAGTGAATCGTCATTTATTACTCAATGATGATGACTAACTATTAATGTCTCCCCATTTACGATTCATTATTGATGAATCACCATAAGAAACTCACTATTCTGAATAACTAATGATGACCCACTGTTATGAATCATCATTTTGGCTTACCATTCATTACTTAAACATTTTTTTGGAACACACTTAAAATCCTTGTTTTATATATATTTATTTCATTTTTACCATATTTATTATTTTTTATTTTTTAATCCTAGAATGATACAAATTGAATGGATCCAAATCACATCACATTTTATCTACCCCCTAAACCAAACCCTTCTCTTCCAAACCTCTACTACCATTTTGTTTCAAACCATACCCTTCCACATGGATTGAATGAAGTGATTTTATGGGATATATCCTGATGAGTCTCATTCATCAATGAATAAAAATGGAGAATCAAGTGATCCATAAGAAAAGCTTATTAACCCTGATCTTCCCATTAGAACAGTCAGTCCTGAAAATGAACTACACGTAGATTGGATCTTGTCATGTAGGTATCACTTTTTGAATTTACTATAATAACCTGTTTGGTTAGAGAGGTTACCAAACAACAAGTTTTTTTACCTAAATATTGATCATGAGCCTTATTTGTATGCAGAGTTTATTCTTGAGGGAACTTGTGAGTTTTGGATCGAGTCCTCAATATATGGAAAAGGGTTTCTTTTTCTTTTGTATAGTAGGTTGAGTGTCTCTATTTACCTCATGAATGTAGATTTGAAAATTATCAATACCATATTAGTCTTATAAGTGATATATTAATTTATTAAATAGCCCTAACTGGGATGACAAGTGGTTGAATCACTACAATACCAACAGCTACTGAATAAGAATGTGAATGTAGATTGTTCATTGTTTTTATTGAGCACAAAAGTTTCCCAAGGAAATTGAGAATTTACTCTTTGAAGTACCCACATGTTTATCTCTTGTATTTGATGAAGTAAGCAAAACAATTTAACATTTTCTGATAACTTAAGGTGCATATGGGTGATATGATTAAAATTGCCTAAAAATAAAATGCTCAATTTTATCTATGCTTATTACATCCATTCTGTATATTAAAGGAGTGGTGATGGGAAAATAAGAAACTGTGATAGATTTTTGTGGATTTTTTCATCAAAAAATCTATATGAAAAATTATGGAGATAAACTGATATCCCAAGAAGATATAGTGTGTGGAAAATAATTAGAAACTCTTTGAAGAGTTCAATCCTATTAAACATCCAAAAAGATCACAAGATATGGCTGATATAGGTCTAGGACCCAATAATGGTGAGGTTTACATAGATAAGGACGAGAAAAATATGATCTATAAAATGAAAAATAATGACCTAATGATTAAAGAAGTAATCCAAACATTATAGGAAACCCGGAAAGAATCTATTTTATATCTCGTATCCCTCTAAAATCACTTCTTGAAAATGAATTTGTATTAGATGAATATAATGATATAATAGAAGAGCATGAGGATGTTGAATATTCAAGTAGAAGTGGATGTGAATGGGAAGAAGAATAAAATATATACAATTAAGAAGAGGTGGATGAATAATAAAAATAAATTGAAAATTATGAAGATGTATAAACTAATGTGGTGAACAAGTGGAAGAATAATGTAATTGTATATTTCAGGAATGGAAAGGAAGTATTGAATCTAGAAGGGACTTTGATAATCCTTCTACTGATGTAGGTCATTAGGTATAGTCAGATAATCTAGATGAAACTAGATATGTAGAGAATGAAGCAGTTTTATAACCTCGAGATGCTTTAAAGTCTGTTGAGGAAGATGTTTTAGTTTTTAAAATGAATGAACATGTTTATGTCTGGAAGAAAGCATCTGTAAAAGGAGAGCAACATGGTTGAGGGGTTAATGTTTCTACACTTACTCCTTATAATTTGACAACCAAGGAATGATAGATTTACCCTAGATATGTCACGCTAGGACTATATTATCATGATTTAGATGTTGAGGAATTTGATCCTAAGGGATATCTAGTTGAAGAGTTGGCCAATTCTTAGTCAGTTTATGTTGGAATTGTTTCCGTAGCTTATCATTCTCCTAATAAATATATTTTTGTTACAACTATTCATATATATTATGTGAGCCAGTGTGACTTCAATGTTTTATGGAATAATGTTTCTTAGCTGTTCGAGATATATTACAACCTCAACAGGAACAAATATCACAGATTCAACCTCGTATTGTTTCTAAGATACAAGAAGTGAGATTGGAGGGAAAATGATTAAGTGACTAATTGGTTGTTCTCATTCAAACTATTAACTAATTAAAATTTGAACCTAAAGAGTCATTCAATATGGTACTGAATATCCTTGGAGATTCCACTTCTACATCCTCTCAGGATGATACTCCTCCACATCAAAATCATGTATATCTTAAGATTAGTTTTCAAGGAATAGGATAGTGATTCCTCAAACTCTACTATTCATGCTCATCCATATGATCATGATAAGATTTGATCAATTATGAGAGATAAAATATAGACTATTATGGGTATTTCAGACCAATATATCCGACAAAAAAATAAATATAATAATTATCATGTGCATGAACTGGTATGGTTGTACATGAATGGAGAAATTGTATCTCAAGATGAGATAAAAAGTAATGTTGATTTATACTTTATGAGGATTTCAACCAAACATTATTTGGATGCTCATTTCACATACATGGTCTATAAATTTTTACTACCATTTTTAACCCAAGCATTAAAGGAACAAGTGACACATCTAAAAAAGATAACTCCTTCACTTCAAATGTTCATGGATAATAAAGATGATTTCCCCAAGGTGAAGGATTAAAGTTGAAAGATAGTAATGGATTTTATAAACATTTTTAATCCCTACATTCATGTTCAGAGTAATGTTATTATAGAGTAAGAGGCATTTCCCACAAAACCTATAACAAAAAACCTTTCAACAATTTCAATCTACCGATCTGGAAATCATTAGTTCAATGCTGCATTCACTCAAAACCCTTTTCTCCTCTTCTTATAACCCTTAAACATTTTCCCATGTATCCATCTTATTATCCCAGTCATCTATGGCCTATTATATATCGATAACATATCTCCCAATTCATTAATACAAGATCTTACCTCCCTTATGCATTCAGGAATTCCAATTCATTACCTTTACACATCATCTCCTTATATACCACATATTTCTCCATCTTCTTCTAAAAATGAGGGAAATATATTCATGGATCCTTCCTTGGAGAAGAATTGATTTTGGGTTATTCCTTAATATGGATTTCTTTTTATGTTTTTCTCATTCCATGTACTATATTTTTATCACAAAATTATTATCTCCATTCAGCTTTTTTCTATGCTTTATCTACTATAGTTTTCTATTTTTCCATTTCATATATTTTTTTTAATAATCCCAAAAGGGGGATAAGGCATATGGAATTTAATTTCTGGATGATATTAAATATGGTTATAAATTTTATTTGGATTATTTATCTTATAATTTAATCTCTCATAATCTGTATGTCATATTATGTAGAACAATTAACTTTCATAGTGCAATCATTATGAATAACCTGAAAATGCCATGATTTTTTATCATCAAAAGGGGGATATTTTTTTCCTCCTCCATTTTAAATGATCACATATCATTCATTATTATGATAAATCGAGTAAAATTATGATTACACATATTTACTTATGTCTACACATAAGTTGAATCTATTCTACTAGTGTATTATATCATTGGACATTTTGGAAAATTATTACTATGAATAATCAATTGTTAAGGTTGAGTCACTGTTGTAGAAAACAAATTGTTAGACATCCCACAGTTGGATAGAAAATAGGATAAGTATGAGCTACTATTCATATTAACTTACTAATAATATGATTATTTTTAAGCTTTCTCATCTTCATAAAAGACGCTCAATTTTAACAAAGTACGAGACATTATTATTCAATATACAAACAAAAAAACCAAGTATTTCTAAAAATAAAGTGTCACCATTGTGTAATGATATTGACTTTTCAACTTACCAATATTGATCATTATTTTTAAGTATGAGCTACCAATGACATGAGTCACTGTCAAAAGGACCTAACGTCTGAAAGATTCACCATTCCTGGGTCACTGATACTTGACTCATTAGTCATAATTATATAATGAATTAAGTACAAGACATTGTTTTGAGTCACTCCTTCATGACACCATTTCTAAGACAGCATTCCAGGGACACCATTCCTGTGACACCAACTCATAGGATAGTTCCATGTCACCATTCTATAGACACCATTCGAAGATAATGCCAATTAATACATTATCAGTAAAATTCAAATTTATATATAATGGTCATATTTTTTAATCATAGTACTATTAATTAATTTAATGTCCTGGTCTGTATTTTCCAGAAAACATTAAAATATTTGTTAGAGTGAATAATGAGGTATGAGGTACTATAATATGATAGAGATCTTTTTTATTTTCAACTGTAGTGTATAATTCTAATACTTAATCAAAAACGTAACACATGAGTGTTGAGATCTCGTGTGATAGAGAAAAAATTGATATCTTCCAAACAAGAATACACTACAGAAAACAGAAATCAAAAACCACTTTTCAAAAACAAATAAAGAAATGAGAACAACTGGTCATGCGCATCTATTCCACAGAGAAAAAAGATGATATAAGCTCTCACAACTCTCGGTTTTGTTTTATATTTCATGAATTAAATTCAAACAATATTTCAACATAACTCCCAAAAGTATATAACTACATTGACAATCACATAGAGCCTTCTAACACCATTTTCATTAATTTTTCTCATCTTGCGTACTAATTTTACATTATGTGTAGTCTTTATATCAATTTTTTGTGAACACAGATTGTCCCCTCTGAAAAAATAGAATATTATCATATATCTTCACAAACCATATTTTATAACATACACATCCAATGGATAGTAGTGGACGATGTCCCTATGAGGCCTGTTTTATTTAGAACTCCCACAAAAATGGTAGATGATGTATTCTTTTCCTAGATAATTTTGTATATTGTTTTTTACCTACATACATGTTGTGGATTAATTATTATTTATATAAACCACTTGGTTACTAATGTTCACCAAGTGGAGATGATTAAATCTCGTCACGAGACTAAACCTATTGCTTTATTATCTTGTGTGTTTTTTTAGTTCATATATATCTTTTTGTGTTTATTAAATTCATAAAATGTAACATTTCATTGATAGTTTATCTTATATTGTTTTTGAATTATAATATTCATTAGTAGATAAATTTAAAATTTTAGATAAATAACTCCTTATTTTTTAATTATAAACTAATCACTCTTTGATAAATCATTCTAACAATATAATCATTTATAAAATAATACTTTGGTTAACTAGGTTGTTTTTATGTCATGTTGGTGATATTTTAAATATATATTTTCATATAAAATTTTATAGTATCTCAATTCACCCCCCCCCCTCTTGAGTGTCCTATTCTAACCAAGTGAAGTCATCCTCACTGACCATCGTAACTATTTACTTTTACATTGATAGTTGCGTAATAACTTCCATGATTGCTTTGTCTTCAAAGATGTCCTCCACAACGTAGTCAATTTTTTAGAGGAGAATCTGGATAACTCCTTATAATATGTGGTTTGCATAATTATTTCCCATTAAAAAAAGAAGATATTGGGAGAAATATTTGGCCAGGGATGGGAACAATATGAACAAATGGATGACATGAAACACAGTTGACTGATCTCATTCCACACTGAGATCATAACATTGCATAACAGAAATAGTTTATCTACCCTCGAAGGTAACATTAGATATGTTTCATAATGGTGGAAGTGACAATTGAAAACATGAAGACACGTAATAGGAAGAGCCAAATTATCCTCTAATTTAATATCATACATTGAAGATTTCTTCCCTAAAACATTTAAAAAACTGGAACTAACCCCTAAATAGAACCCCTATCATACTAAGAGATAATCATTGAGTCTATTAATATGATACTCATGGAAAATCACTTATATGATGATTAATATACATCTGAGTAAGAGTTTCACACACCTAAACAGGGGCCTAAAGGAAACTTTCACGTGAAACAAGGATATAGGGGACGTCACAGGGTGTGGTTGGAGACAAGTCATTGGTCATCTCCCCACAAGGGACATATGTTCAACTAAGACCCCTGGAAAATCATCCTAGAAATCCCAATACACATATGAAGGTGTCTCACAACCCTCTAGTGGTTTTATGAACCCGATTTTCTTTGATGTGTGCCTAGTGGTGGTGTGATTACCTTATAAGTGTGGGAAATAAGGAAGGACATCATGAACCACACCATTTGGAGTAAAAGATACCACAACCTCTGGAAAATAACTAGGCCTATTTACCTCAAATTCCCTACTTCATAATCTCTGTTTTAATGAGAAACCACATATTGGGAACCACTGAACTCTAGGATAAAAGCACAACATTCTAAATTAAATGGTGATTTTCCAAGAAAATATCTCAATATTGGATGCACTAAAAAATTCAAAGGAACTTATTGAGGCTCTTTTGGAAGAATTTGATGGACACTAAAATTATGATATAGAAATTATTTTGCTGTGGTCTATCGAATGGAGATCATGCCATCACAATTCAATGTCCCTGTCATGTTTATAGAACAATATGATAAGAAAGTCATCCAGGTAAACATTATGACCCTGTATTTATTAGGTAGACTCAATAATGGTGAAATATTAATGGATATAATATTAATTGGTTCTTGGATCATCCACAACCCAATCTGAAAGCTCATATTTTATTGTTATAATCATGGGGATTTTTCTACCACAAAGTGGACCATTCAAGGGTATAATAAGCATGATAACTGATCTTTTGGGAAGATAAATCTCAAATCAATGTTTAAGGATCTCACATATAACTCTATGTTTATGGTTAATTAAAATGAAACCACATACAATGTCTTTATCGAGAGTCCCAATCTCTACATTCACGTGGTAGTACCTTCAAAATTTCTTCATTTTTAAAAAAAAACCCTATCTATGGAATGGTCAGTATACTACACTATGACACTTCACCCTTTGAGACTTCTGAATAAACTTATGATATAGTAGGTCTCTATAAGAGGGAATTAAATCCCCCAATAGTGTTGGATGATATACAGGTTCAAATCCCCTATGTCTAGGCGTCCAACACTACAAATAGAGAGTGTATTCATGAACGTGAGTGTGCACAACCCATAAATCTTGTCGAGGAAATATAAATTATACGAAGGATCAAAGATCCTACTCCCATGAAATAGTATAAAACAAAATCATATCTAGCCTCTCAATTAAATTAATCTGATGATAGGTTATTGTATTTTCTTTTCTCTTATTTTCCCTAAAAAGATTATGATAGAGATTCCCTTAAATTTCCATCCTAATCTGAAAATTATTCCACAAACTGAACAGTGGAAGAAGAGGAGTATGACATCATGGAATTACCCTTTTGAATTTCTCGAAATTTTCTCTACCAATATTGATATCATCATCTAATTAAATATGGGAATAAAATAAGTCACATGACCTATACTGATTTGCACCAACATTCCCCTTGAAGAGAAAAATTTGTAAATAAAATTTATGAAGTAACGCTGATATATATTCGCATGTAACTACATAGGAATTACCAAATTGAATCCAAATTTGGCTATGCACCTTATTATTATACCCAATGTATAATTATGATTAATGCAGGTAGCTAGGAAAATAAAACACCTCTCGTGAAACCAATATAGTGGAGGACATGGAAAACATTATCGATGACAAATTTGTCCAAGAAGTTAAATTCTGAAGATGTATTTCCAATATCATCACAATAAAAATAAAGAACGGTATGATTATGATCTTGGATGAATTATGAGACACTAATAAATATTTCTTGAAGGATGACTTCCCATTTCTAATCACAAAAACACATTATTGATGAAACTGACTTATTCTATTCCCTTTCCATTAAGGATGGGTATTTAAGGAACAATCAGATAAATATGGCTCCAAATTATTTATAAGTCATTTCCTTTAAATAACATTGGGGGATATTTTTCTATTATGTTATTCCCTTTGGTTTAATGAATACTAGCTTTACATACAAACATGGTATGCATCATATCTTGAATCCCTTCATGGGAATGATATATGAAAGCTACGTAGATAACCTAGTGGTCAAATCCCAATGGTGATGTACTCACATAATGTATCATAAAACATTATTTGGTAAGTTGTGATTGCACAATCTAAAGATGAATCCATTGTAATTTTCTTTTGGGTTAACATCATGAATTTTAATTGGATATGTGTTATGCCACCGTGTCATCGAGGATGGCCCTGAAATGAATATATATATTTATGAAATATCACTACCAAACTAAAAAAAACAGAGGGGGTCCTAGGGAACCTCCCCTGTATTCATCATTTCATTTCTAACATACCTTTTAAACTTCTCCCAATCGCATGGATAATTAATAAGTTAATTTCATATCAATGGGAAGATGATTATCAAAAATCCTTCGAGAGTCTCAAGTAGTACCATCTACAACCAGAATTCATGATGCATCTTGTGGAAGGGATGCCACTAATAATGTATGTGGACACCATGGAAGGATTCCTCGGAACCCTCCATGTTGAATATAATGATGATAGGATTACGAATAGTCTCTATGACCAAATCTGAATGACGCTTCGTTTTAATAAACTACCTAAATATATTTGGGGATTCAAAAATAGTGATAAATCACAAGATTGGAGAATGTTTTATCAAATTGGATGAACCACTATCTCTCATTGGTTAAACTAGGGGAAAAATGTAAGAATTCCATTTTCCTCCTACATTTCATCATGTTCCCAGTTCCTAGACTACTCATGCTAACGCATTACCCAATGTGGCCACCGTATTGGCTGACCCTGATCTGGTAAAAGAAATCATTTGTATCACCCACATTAGAATGGCATCATTGATAATTTTTTTTGGTATAGAAATTAAACATTAGGATAATAATTCACAAGAGTTTGATAAAATGATTTACATCCCTTATGTTGAGTCAATATCGTTTTCCTTATGACTTTTTCCATTCCTTCTTATTTTGAAAATCAAAAACACCTTATACTGAAGCTAATATATATTTTAGTTATATAAGGAAATTTTCCTTGCCAAAAGAATTTACCCCTGCCATGTCTTCATTGTTCATATCAATATTTTTCTTAAGTATAAAAATAGGATTCATATCTAAAATCTCGGAATCATATAAAACATAGATATGAAGCATTCTGTTTTAGGATCCAAATTCTGGATACGAACTCTCATTAAGTTCTACTCTAAATTATGGATACAAACTCTCATATAGTACGACTCCGAATTTTTATTATGAACTTATCTAAGTTCTGACTCCAAGATCGCTGAATTAAGACTCTGAATTCTTATGAGTTCTGACTCCGAATACCTATGAACTCTGACTCCGAACTTTGTAAATTCTCGTTCCAAATTCTGATGAAACTAGACTCTAAATTTCCTTAAAATTCATACTCCATATTTCTACAGAATTCAGGTTCTGAATTCCTACAAAACAAGATCTGAATATCACTTTATTATAGACTCTTAATTCCATTTTGGTTAGACTCTGAACATTTATTTTCTTACATTCCGAACTTCAGTTTTACTTATGCTTACAATTTATTCATTACAAAATGATGTCGTTCTTTCAATTGTTGACTAACCATAGGTTGAGTGACAAGTGTACAAGTCCCTACGAAATTCAAGGAGAAATATAACGGTTGGAGGAGGGAACTGACCGTTGGAACTTCACGTATAAATAGATGCTCATTTTAAAGTGTTCGATACTTTTTGAGACTTTTGGAATTTTGGTGATCTGAACTTCCTGAAGTGATTTCTAGATAGATAGGATCTTATAAAATCTCAAAGATTCATGCAGAAATTTTGAACAGCTTGTTCAAAATTTTCCTTGTGCATACTTGCTTCGTGCGACTCTGATTATTGCTGATAAAAATCTAGGGCTTCTGGGGATAGGAAGACGGAGATTCCAACACCTTGAAGTTGAGGGCTTCCTTGCTGAGGAAGGCAGAGGTGCCGACTACCAGATAGTTTAGGGCTTGCAGGGATAGTAAGACATACTCTGATCTTCGTATCGAGGGCTTACCCTGGTGTGGGTAAGACAAACTTTTTTGAATGTATAAATCAAGGGACCTCATATCCAGGGTTTTTGAATACCCTTCTCTTTGGGATAAAAGAGTTATTATTTGTTACTTGTAGTTTTACTACATTGTTTTTTTGCTGCATTTTGTATTGTTAAGGAAAGAATAACTTTATTATACTTCCTTACTTGTACTCTGATTTAGTTTTATTATATACACTTTAAGGAAGAATCTTAGTTGGTGTAAACTTTTGTTAAGTTTCATTTCTGGAATCACTTTTCCTGAATCAAGAATTTCTTTAGAACTTAGAGGTGTTTTGAATTTTGGTTATCCAAAATTTCCTAAGGGAACATTTTTAAAGTATACAATTCACCCCCCCCCTCTTTTATTTGTATCTCATTGTACTTATTCGATCCTACGTTTGGTATTATAGATTATGTAATACTTAGTCATACCATCCTAACAATTGGTATCAATGTTTGGCAACCTCATACCCTTTAACAATTTAAGAATTGGTATCAGAGCACTTGGTTCAATCTGAATTAATATCACGATTATATTCTGTATATTTTTTTACATTTGGAATTGATCACTCATATTCACATTTCCGGATTCATACTTTTTGGAATCTATTTTTCAAAATCATAGTTCGGATTAACATATTGATTAGAGATACAATTTTTTCTTTCATAGAATATTTTCTCTTATTTAAAAACATATACTTCTAACAAGTTTGTGTGCCAAATGTTTTCCTAAGGATGGAAGGTTTAAATGTTGGTTCTATTGAAAACCTAAATCCTACTAGACCACCTATCTTTAATGGTAATGATTATGAATATTGGAGAGATTATATGAAGACTTTTGTTATCAATACTGGGGTAGATAACTTTTTCATGCTTACTGTAGGATATAAAATTCTTGAAAAGGAAGTGATATCTTTCACTAATCAAGAAAAGAATAAATACCAACTCAACTATAAGGTACTTTATACTTTGCTTTGTTCAATGACTAGGAACCTATATAGCCAAATTTCATCTTGTGAAACAGCTAACTGTATATGTAAGAAACTTGAAGTTACAAATTTTGGTACATCTAATGTGATTGAGACTAGATGAGCTATGCTCAGAGCTGAGTATCATGGTTTTAATTTTCCTTATGAAGAACCAATTTGTAAGGTGCAACAGAGATTCATGACTATCGTGAATAGATTACAATCTATGGGAGAGAAAGGTCTAGATGATGAATCTCTTGTTGACAGGATTATTGACATCATTCCCAATGAGTGGGAATCAAAGAGAACTTCAATCGATGAAAACAGAAAGCATACTCAAATTTCTCTTGATGAACTGTTTGGAACTCATCTTCAACATGAGACAAGAATGAAGAGAGATGCTGATAATATAAAGAAGAAGAATGGGAATGGTGGTGTTTCTTTTACTATAACTTCAAATCATATGAAAGCTAAGACTCCTGAAAGGGTTACTATATCCAAATCTAAGAAGGTTATTATTCAATCTGAATCTAGTTAGAGTGAAGTCTAAAAAAATGAATTAGATAATCTTGCTTGAAGGATGAACAAGATAGCTGGATAGAGAAATTTCCAATCCAAGTATAATAAGAATGAAAGGAAAGATAAGAAAGATTCATAGGTCACATGCTATTAATTCAAGATCACTGGACACATCAGACCGGATTGTCCCATGCTCAAGAGGAAATAAAGAAAATAGAGGCATTATGAAAGGAACAAAAAGAAATATTAAATGTCCAAAGCTAAGAAATTTATGAAATCTAATGACACCTGGAGTGCCAGTGGTGGTGACTCTTCATATGAATCTTCAGATTATGAATCTTCTGGATAGAAGAATCTTGGTCTTATAGACAGGCTACCTATTAATAATCATTGCTTTATGGCTAAGGTACACAATGAAGAATCCTTGAACAACATTTCTTCAAATGCTAATGATAGTAAATATTATAACACTTCTGATTAAGAATATTCTTATGATGAAGAAATTACTTTACCTACCTATGAAGAAGTATCTAGGTTTGCGGAACTTCATGAGATTGAGAACTCAAAACTCATGAAAAATCTTGATAAGGAAAACTCTATGAATACTATTCTTACTAGGGAAATATCAGATCATTCTAAAGATCTTGATAAGAAAAATGATGATTTTGAAAGTATTTCAAAAAACCTTGAGGAAGTATGTTCTGAGAAGAATAAACATTCAAAAGATCTTGAAAATGTAATTTCTAAGAAAAAAGTTTTCGAGCCTAGATCTAGCTCAAAATTAGAAGTTTTGGAAGATAAGAACTTAGTTATCAAACTCAAATCCGAAATATTTTCTTTGGGGAAGTGTTTGTCAAACATTACCCATGGTAAGGAAATTTTTTATAAAATGTATTCACAAATCTGACCTTGAAGGAATACTTCTAGTTTTCGTTACACTAGTTCTAAATCGATTTTTAGAAACAACTACTATGTTCCTCAAAGTGCCCTATTTTTCAAAAAGTGTCAATGTGGTCGTCACTGGGAAAAGAATTGTTCCTTAAACAAAACCCAATCATTAGGATTTCATAAGGCTTATTTTTCTAAGAATATGTGGGTACCCAAAATTTTTCTTTCTGAATTTTCTAGATCCAAGCAAGTCTGGATTCTAAAAACCTAAATTTTTCTTATTTTTAGGAAAATAGGGAAATTTCCCACAACAATATTTGTTACATAGATATTGGTTGTTCCCGACATATGACTGGTAACAAATACTATTTTGAAAAGATTATCATGATGAAAGGAAGAAAAGTAACTTTCAGAGATAATGCTCAGGGAGAAATTATTGGTATAGGTAACATTTTTCTTCTTGGAAGAACATTGATTTTAAATGTTTTGTTTATTAAGGGTCTTAACCACAACCTCATCTGCGTAAGAAAATTATATAATGAAAGCTAAATTGTGAATTTTAGGAATGATAAGTTCTTATTACACAATTACAAGGAAGAATTTATTATTTCTTCCAATAGGCAAGAGAATGTTTACACACTAAACTTAGAAGACCTTAGAAGCCAAGACATACCTTGCCTGAGTGAAATGGAAGATCATTCTTGGTTGTGGCACAGAAGGTTAGGACACTGTAACTTTAGGAACTTATGAAAACTCACTAAGAAAGGTTTAGTTAAGGATATACCGGAGCATAGATTTGATTCTTCAAAAGTTTGTCCTCATTTTTAATATGGAAAGCAACATAGATCATGTTTTAAAACAATCATTGAAGTCTCAACAACTGAGGCATTACAACTAGTGCCTATAGATCTTTTTGGTCCTACACAAACTGGAAAAATTGGGGGGAAATATTATGTATTTTTTTAGTTAATGATTACACTAGATTTACATGGGTCTATTTTCAAGAAAATAAATCTGAAGATTTTTCTTATTTCAAATGTTTTAGTGCCCAAGTCAAAAATGAGAAAAACCTTCCATTGAAAACTATTCATAGTGATCATATAGGATAATTTTAAAATTCTGATTTTCAAACTTTTTTTAGTAGAAAGGGTATTGCTCACAACTTTTCAGAACCCAAAACACCTCATCAAAAATTGAGTTGTTGAAATAAGAAACAGAATTGTTTAAGAGATAACTAGAACCATGTTGAGTGATTATTCTATAGCCAAAAACTTTTGGGCTGAAGTCGTAAGTACTGGTTGTTATACTATAAATCGAGTTCTAATTAGACCTTTTCTTAATAACACTCCTTATGAGTTATGAAATGGTAGAAATCCTAGACTTTCCGACTATAAGGTTTTTTGATGCAAAGTATTCATTCTGAATACTAAAGATTAATTACACAAATTCGCACAAAAATCTGATGAAGGAATTTTCTTAGGCTACTCCACAACTTCTAAGGATTATAGAGTTTTTAACAAAAACACATGCACTGTTGAAGAGACAGTACATGTAAAATTCGATGAAACTGATCCCTTTTTTTTCAAACTACCCCACCCTACATCTTCGGATGTGCTTTAAAAAATGATTATCAATCTATGATAGAAAACCCTTTTGATAATGAAAATGTTCAAGAAGATGCTTCTGAAACATTTACCCCAGAATATTTTCTACCCTATGTTTATGAAAAAAATTTACACACCCCAAATCAGTCATTTCTAAAGAATCATCCCAGTGATAGTATCACTGGTGATGGGAATCAACCTATAAGGACTAGAAGTTCCTAAAGAAATGAAGTAGAACATCTATCATTCCTTTCCCAATTAGAACCAAAAAGCACTGACGAAGCTTTAGGTGATGATGATTGGATTAAATCCATGCAAGATGAACTAAATGAATTCGAAAGGAAGAATGTCTGGACCTTGGTTAAAATACCTAAGGAAACGTCTATTATTTGAAAAAAATGGTTCTTCTGAAATAATTGTGATGAAAATGGAATCATCGTAAGAAATAAAGCTACATTAGTTGCTAAAGGCTATAATAAAAAGAGGGAATATACTATGAAGAAACCTATGCTCCAGTAGCTAGACATGAATCTATTCAAAATTTACTTTCCTTTTCAGCATTCTTCAATTTCAAACTTTATCAAAAGGATGTGAAATGTTCTTTTCATAATGGTTATGTTCAAGAGGGAGTTTTTGTTGAACAAACTCCTGGTTTTGAAGACACAAAACATCTTAATCATGTTTTCAGACTCACCAAAGCTTTGTATGGCCTTAAACAATCCCCATGAGCTTGGTATAATAGACTTATAGGATTTTTGCTTCAAAATAACTATGTTAAGGGAAATGCAGATCCAACCCTTTTTATAAATAATGATAAGAAAAATGTTTTGATTATTCAAATTTATTTTTATGATATTATATTTGGCTCAACTCAGTAATCTTTAACTGATTCCTTTGTAGATCTAATGAAATATAAGTTTTAAATGAGTATGATGGGTGAGTTAACATTTTTCCTTGGATTTAAAATTTCTCAAAAACTAGAAGGAATATATATATCTCAACATAAGTATAGTAAAGATATTCTTAATAGGATATATCATTCATCAATTTATCATAACAAAAGATCAAATTGCTGAAATTTAACAAAATCTTTACCCACTGATAGAATTTAATACATTAAATAGAAGTTAGGAATGAAAATAGTGAGGTGATATTCCTTTATTAACTTCTTATTGAACAATTTTCCTTAAAGTGATAACTCTTTTTCATAGGGGGGCTCATATTTTATTATTATCCTTTCAAAAAATTTCTTAATGACTCTTTAAAAAAAATTTATAATGAATCTTTCAAAAAAATTTGTATTGAGCCTTTCAAAATTTTCGTAATGAAGTTTTCGTACTGGAAAGTTTTGTAATGAAGTTTTCATGCTGGAAATTTTTGTAATGATGTTTTCATACTGGAAATTTTCGTAATGAAGCTTCCGTACTGGAAATTTTCATAATGAGAAATTTTGTACTCATACTTTTTGTACTAGAGTTTAGGTACTCAAAATTTTTGCAATAAACTTTTCAACTTTAAGTTTTTCGTAGTGAGTTTTTTGTAGTAATTTTTTCATAGTTAAATTTTCTTCAATAAGAATATCACCTATTACGAATAAACTTGCTAGACAATCCGATAGGTATGACTTCCTTACTTATGTTTTTATAATCGTTTATAGTTGTTGTTTGTTTCATTTTCTTATAAAATATTTCGGATTCGTTTCTTCATAAATCCGAATGTTTTTGTTAAAACCTCAAAAGATCGGATTCATGATTTCCTTGCAGGTATGTTTTTAACTGTCAGATGAGAGAAAAATGTTTTTCAACCGTTATATTGGTTTGTGAAGTTCCAAGGTCACCACCATTTCTTATATAAAGGAGAACCCCGATGGTTTTCCCAAATCATTTTCAAATCCCTCGCATTTCGAAGCTCAGCCTCAGTTCTTAAAGCCCATTCTGAATCTTTTAGTGCTCCTCCATTCTGAATGTCTGTAGAATCCACTTCCAAAGATATGTTTTCTTTGAATCCAATCTCAAATTGGTTATTCTATATGGAAATGTTGGTACATCTGAACTTTTTTAGTAAGTATAATTATATTATTTCTAATAATATCAAACTCAATGGATGGAATGATTTTTGCATATCAAAACCAGGGGATCAGCATGTTGTCTATACAGATTTTCTTGTATAATTTTATGAGTCTATTTCCTTCTATAAAGTAGATGGAAGAGAAAATTTTTCCTTTAAATGCTATGGCAATAATTACATGATATCTTACACTGAGGCTTCAAGCTTGGTGGGCTTATCATATGATGGTGAAGATGAATTTTGTTCACATAAGATACTAGATGTGCAAGGAATTTTTAGAAATGTAAAGGCAATGGAATGCCTTGGACTCAAAGATGATAAAAAAAGAAAAGATTTCCCATCTATCCACCGACAACCGGATTCTGCAGTTGTGGGTTCAAGGGTTTTTCATTCCGAGAAGACGTGACAAGGATAAAAGAAAGAAAAGTGATATTTACATCTTGAATTTCTTGGTAAATAGAAGAAAAATATCAATCTGATGAGGCACGTTCTTATTATAGTTCAGAACATCAAGAATGGAACTTTGAAAGATCAAATTATTATGTATCTTGCTCTTCTCTCCAAGATTTTTATTCGGTGTCTTGATTCTTTCAAAATTTCTTGCACCACTAAGCCGGGAAATTGTAAGGTGATTCTGATAAGTGATGACACCTTAAAAAGGATGAAAGCAGGTTATTCAAAAGAGTCGGGGGAGTTTTACGATCTACTAGAGGAGGAGGCAGAAGCCGTTCCAGAAAATGTAGAGAAAGTTGAACCACTGAAGAAGGTTGGTAAGAAGAGGAAATTGAAAGAAGTTTTAGTTGATGACAAGACCCCTAACGATACGAAAACTCAATCCGCACCTCCCCAGCTGAAGAAATAGAAATCATATCCAGATGAGGTGGTAGCTAAATGGAGGGAAGATAAGGGCAAAAGAAAAGAAGGGGAACCTCAGTTCGGATTGGACCCTGCTGAAGCTAAATTCTTAAGGGAAAAGACTACTGAATACCTTGAGAAGGTAGAAAAAGAGAAGATGATTATGAAGAAGATGTCTAAATCTGAAGTTGTACAATCCCTTTTGAGAGACACAGAAGTAGCTTCTGAGAAGATTCCCATACTGGAATCTTTTGTTCTCCAACCATTACCAAAGACCCCTAGAAAGAACTACTTCACTCTGGAAAAACCTAAAGAGAAAGAAGTTGTTGAAAGAGTAGAAGAACATGAGGAAGTAGAAGAAGAATAAGTAGTAAAAGAAGATATTGGTGATCTAGATGACATGGTTAAACAAGTTGATCATTATCAATAGAAGGAAACCCCATCAGAAAAACTACCACTTCGAACTTCTGAGGCTAATTCCTCAAATCTTGTTACTCCAGGAAAGGGAGATGAGAAAGATAGTAAAAAAGATGATGACAAGGAAGAAGAGAAAGAAAATGAATTATCTGTGGAAGAATTCTATGATAAGAACTTTCATGAAGAAGGAGCAGAGAAGGAAAACCCTGATGAAGACCAAATTGTTCAACTATCTGAATGTTAGGAAGAATCTCCTGATGCAAAACCCATTCTGAAAGTTGAAAAGGGTATGAAAGTTCTTATGGAAACCCCAATAAATGATATCATAAGGAATAATTCTGTTGTAGGATCCTCTAAAAGAATTCTAGTGGAAATTCAAGAAGAATAATCCCCGAGAAAGGTGTCTGATTCAGAATCATCAGCACTGGGACATGATTTTGTTGTTGAGTATTTGAAGAAATTGGTGGATATAATTCCGATATTTCCCACCATAGAATCCAGGTTCCAGATGATTCAACACAGCCTGAATCAGAAATCAGAATCTATATCCATGGTGATGGATAAGTGTGTGAAGATTGAGGTTGAGCATAAAAATTTTCTCATCAATTATGATGTTCACAAGAAATCTTGCAGCAAAACCACTCTATGGTCACAGAAAATTGATGATGACTTGGCTGAGCTTGATCAATTTAAAAATGATGTAAAAGAATATTTTGACACTGAGGATGCCAAGATGAAGAATCATCAGGATAAGCAGACCCTTAGGAAAAATTATTGGAATCAATAGGTGAAGGATCTAAATGGGAAGCTTAACTTGGTTGCTCAAAGATGGAAAGGGGAATGAGATCTTAGGACTGAGATCGAAGAAAATCTTTTAAAGAAGGATGAAATTATTAAGGCACAGTCTGAGGCTCTGATGACTCAAGATGAAAGGATTAAATCCTTAGTAAAGCAAGATGAGGAGGTCCAGAATGACTTGAAAAAGTTTAAAAACCTGTTAAAGAAGTTAATCCCAAAGGAAAATGAAGATAAATAGATCAATCCTATTTTTGTTTTAATGTCTTTCCTTTTGAAAATTATTTCAATATTAATGAAACCTTAGGTTTCTTGTGTTGTTTTTATGTTTTTACTAATGTTTCAGGTACTTTATTTCTTTTAAATTCCCTAAATTCTTTTTGAAAATCATAAAGGGGGAGAAGGAAAAAGAAATACTCAGAAGGGGGAGAAGGAAAAATCTAAAAGGGAGAAGAAAAAATTCTAAGTAAATAAGAACTATCCCTAAGTAAGGGGATCTTATCTAAGGGGGAGTTTCTCATTATGAAGTGTTTCATTCCCATGATAATGAAAACTCAATTCCCGAAATCTAGAATATGATCCTTAGAGTTTCAATGCCTAATGGGGAGTTAGTCGTATTCACCATTATCCATAAACAAAGGGATATAAGCTTCAATTTCAAAGTCTAAATTTTTTTAAGTCCTTATATTCTTTTATGAAAAGGTTTTTTGTGATTTCCAAAAAGGGAGAGATTTTTTAGTCAATAAGGGTTTCCTTATGGATATTTCCATTCCTTCTTATTTTTAAAATCACAAAAACCTTATACTGAAGAAAATCTATATTTTAGTTATATAACAAAAATTTTCTTCCCAAAGGAATTTACTGCTACCATGTTTTAATTTTTCATATCAATATTTTTCTCAAGTATAAAAATCGAATTCATATCTAAAACCTCGGAATCATATAATTCATAGATATGAAGCATTCTATTTTAGGATCCAAATTCTAGATACACTTCCACAAAACATGGAAAGGGAAGCATTTCCCTTTATCAGCGCTAAATAGAAAGCACTGATAAAGGGATATTACTTTATCTGCACTAGTTAAAATCACTGATAAATATAACCTTTATCAGCGCTAAAATAAGTGTTGATAAAGTTATAGCCTTTATTAGTGCATTTTTTAGCGCTGATAAAAGGGCAGATGTGCTTATTTTAGCAGTGATAAAAGTTTTTATTCTTAAATTATATAAAATTATAATATTTATCAGTGCTAAAATAAAAGAGTCGATAAAAAATATATTTATCAGCTCATTTTTAGTGCTCTTTATCAGCGCTAAAAAAGCACTAATAAATATATGTTTAATCGGCACATTTATTTTAGCACTAATAAAACATACCTTTATCAGCACTTTTAACGAGCACTGATAAAGGTTCCAGTGGTTTCTATTTAATAACCCTAATTGGCCCTCCTCTCTCCCACGTGGTAAAGATTTCGTGGAAGCTGAACTGGGACCCTCTTCCGCCGTGACTTCTCCTCCTTGTCAGCACCACATCCTCATCTTCCTCCTCCTCCTCGTCCTACTCCTCATCTTCATCCTCCTCCGCCGCTGCCACTATTGGGTTTTTCTCCTCCGTCGTTTCCTCCACGCCGTTGGTATTTCCCCTCTGCCACGACCACCACTGTCGGCGCTGCCGCGACCGATGCTGCCTCTACCGCCGCGAACGCCGCTCCCTCCACCGCTGCGACCTCTGCTGCCACCACCTTCGTTACCTCAGGTTAGTGTAGGAGTACATATAATCATTAGATATATATAATATTTATTCAATTTTTGGATTATACTATTTCAAAACTAATATTGTTTTTTATAGTTGGATTTTGATGATGAACCTCTTAGGGATGGGGATTTGGTGTAGGGAATTGGTGTTGAGGTGGTACCTCTGGGTGGTTTTCCAATCCATATACTACCCACTGAGTAGAAGGCTATGACGACATTACAATATGAGGATGTGAACAAGCTTATTGTTCTACGTGTGTTTTAGAGGAAGATTTATCCCATGTATTGGTGTGAGCTAGACCTGAGGAAGTTGATGGTTGTCTTGATAGAGTCACATATGTTCCACACCTTGTGATGAAACCTCTCAATAAAATGTTGGTCTTAATGATAATTCGTTTTCTGGTATTAGCTAGTCGATGGTTAATTCTGGTGACGAATAACCATAATTAGATTATACTCACTTGGATGAATATTAAGTTATTTTTTTGGGTAAAGTCTTATCTAGACATGTAGTGCTCGGTCTGTATCTAAGAGATTCGGCACATTTAGAAGAATATCATGAGCTTCAAAAATATTTCTCTTAGGTTAAAAATCATTCATAGTATAAAATGGATATAGTTTGATAGCGAAAGAATGGTCAAGCCTTGGATTTTTATAATGGAAGCACTCTCTATTCTTGAGTATTGGGGTTATCACTAGGTTAAGGGAAAAGATCATTTGGATTCTTAACCATATTGATTTATAGCATGGTTTTAATGTGACCATAAATATTGAACCTAGATGGATGAGTTTAGGGTAATGAAGCATCTGGTTTTGGAATAATGTTGGGTAACTGGTGATCGTGTGGTGAGTTTTGGCATGGTGTGATGTTTATATTGGAAAAGAGTACCAGGGGTGTCCCATTTTAAATATGTGTGTTCCCCCTAATATTTGTCAAGATGTATGGGTATTCTCATTGAATTTGAATAGGTATATGATCCTACTCATAAGATACCACGTGTTGTGTTGAAAAGATTGTACCATGAAGTTTTTAGTCATGCAATTAGGATGTATGCGTCGTTAAAGGTGTGATAATAAAAGGATTGATCCGGGCTTACTCATTTGGGATATGTTATCTAGAATAAACGTGGGGGTTATACCAAGTAAGGAGGACCTATTGGTCAAGTCTCTCCCATTGTATGTTCGTCTATTATATTTTAAAAAGTCTGTTGAACTCGTTCTATCTAAGGTGGGTTCTATAATTTCTTGTTATGTTAAGATGTGTTTAATCAGGGTGTGGGTTGATTTCAATTTTAGTGGGTTCATGGGGTTTGTGGGATGTTGTAAATGGTGTACTTTGTTTTAGATTATTTTATTTTCATGAGTTTCCCCTATTTAATGTTTTCTTTTTAGTTGGAAATCTCCTCTGCTGTTCGCCTCTACTCTGCCACGAACACATCTCTACTGTGTGCTTAACGACACCTTCGCGGTGAGTTTTCTCCTGTTACAAATTGATTTCCTCTTGTTCCCATGTTATTACTATTTGATATTGATGGTTATAATGTGAAATTTATGGGCTAAACACCCCGCTTAAAATCATGGTCGTCGGTGGTCCTTGTTTGCGCACTAAATTAATTTCATGTTGGTTGGTTCTTGTTGAACATTTGTATATAAAATTTGGTAATTTATGTATAATTTACTTATGAATGAATGCCTCTTTATGATAAAACTTCTTTGATAAACCATGAATTAACAAAAAAAATTGAATAAGGGATGCATTGTAAAATATAAAATCGTGATTGTTTGGTTTGTATCTAAAGTACACGCCTTTAGCTCAAGCTGTTCTATATGTCATGTATTTTCAAAGGCATCATGCAGTCTTTGTAAGACTAAATTGGAATTTATTTGATATATGTCAGATTAAATCAGGTATCTTATCCATAGACGATGTTCACCCAACTGGACACACCATGTGTATGGATTTCACATTAGTTTAGTAATGGTAGTATACAACCAACCTTGACTGAGAACACTACACATTGGGTATCCATTGAATAAATTGTGTTCTATGTTAATTTCATTATTATTATTTATTTTTCACTTAGATGATAAAATTTCAGGTATGATTAGTCCATTATAAATATCTTCTCATGTAGATCACAATATTATGATTCCCTCATTCATTAGAAATTTCACATGATGTGGTTTGGATATTTTAATTATCTTCACTCTAGTTGAGAGTTGACAAGTGAAAAGTGAGATGTTTAGAGAAAACATGGAGTATGGTACTCCCCCATGTTTCGGTGAAGAGTCCTCCATGTATAAGTTTTAGGTACTTCATGGAGATATACAAAATACAGGGCACAGTCCTCCATATATAGATAGAGCTCAAGTACTTTCACATATTTTGGGGTAGGTTCCTCTATTTCATTGTAGAGTCATTTGTACAATGATTTTTTTATAAAACCCAAACAATGCTACTTGATTAATTAAAACATAATATTAGGCAAGTTCGAGATAAAACCCATAAAGACGTTGAATAGGAATAAAGAATGGATGAATACCAATTGTTTGACAAAAGAGTATGAAGATGGCATGAAAGAGTTATCAAGTTTGTAGTAGATCATTCATGTGAACCCTCTCAAATCCTCTGTCCGTGTTTCTGGTGTTGTTATTCAAGAAAAATTTTTCCAGAGGAGTTGGAAGAGCACCTGATTTGTCACAGAATAGATCAAAGTTATACATGTTGGAATAAACACGGAGAAAAAATGAATGTAGGTAGTGGCTCAGATAACACGACATTTTATGGAAGATCTGATATGATTACCAGAGTGAACAGTGAAGACGATCATATGGAGGGTGTGATTACAAATGGGAATGATGATTAAGATCATATTGACGAAATGACAAGGAAAGTTGAAGATGAACTTCATTATTGCCAAAAATTGTTTGAGAAGTTAAAGAGTTGTGCAAAAACGCCATTGTATGCTGGTCGCACTAAATATACAGCATTGTCAGTCATACTAAAGCTGTATAATTTGAAAGCAGGCAGCGGGTGGAGTGATGCCAGTTTTATGGAACTACTTGCTCTTCTGAATGACATTCTCCTAGAAGATAATGAACTCCCAAGCCGAACATACGATGTCAAACGAATACTACGATCGATGGGTATGATATCTGAAAGAATACACGCCTTCCCGAATGACTGTATATTGTTTCGTATGGACAATAAATCACTTCAATAATGCCCAAAGTGTGGCTCTTCTCGATACAAGAAGGATGATTCTAGTCTTACAAAAGATTTATGTTACATTCCAATCATTCCACAGTTTAGGAGCCTATATGGAAGTGGGGAGACTGCGGGACAATTGACAAGGCATGCACATACAAGAATTAAATATGGGAAAATATATCACTCGGCAGACTCTCCTCAGTGGAATAGAATTGATCATGAGTATCCTGAATTTGGAAACGAGCCAAGAAAGCTTCGTTTGGAATTATCTACAGATGGGGTGAATCCTTTTGGTTTTCAAAGAAATAGTCACAGTACATGGCTGGTTATGTTGGTAAATTAAAACATACCATCGTGGTTATGCATGAAATGAAAATACATCATGTTTTCTATGCTTATATCCGGACCAACAAAACCGCGTAATTGTATTGATGTTTATTTGGCGCCATTGATCAAGGATTTCAAAATATTGTGGGATTCAGGTGTTACGTTGTATAATATTTACAAAAAAAAATTCACTTTGAAATCCATGTTGTACGGGATGATAAATGACTTTCCTGCTTATGGAAATTTTTCATGATATAGCATTAAAGGAACTCAAGGGTTTCTCGTTTGCAAACAAGGTACATTGTCAATTAGGTTGAAACATTCATCGAAAACCATGTTTTTAGGACATCACAAATTTCTACCCTGATGGCATAAGTACCGATCTTGGACGACGTCATTCGATAGAAGTTCAGAAGAACGTACAAAACTATCTCCACTAATAGGTGATCAATTTTTTGAGAAGGTAAAATATTTGAACAATACATTTAGTAAGCCGTTTTTGAAAAACCTTACAAAAACTAGTTGGAAAAAGAGATCAGTTTTTTTTTTGAATAATTGTACTGGAATTGTCTGTATGTCAGACATTTTCTTGATGTTAGGAATACTGAAAAAAAATTTATGTGACAGTGTCATCGGCATGTTGCTAAATATACCCGGCAAAATGAAGGATGAAATTAACGCTAGATTGGACATGGTTGAGATGGGAATATGAGAAGAGTAGGCACCAGTGAAGGGTGAAAAACGAACATTTCTTTCCCTGCTTCTTACACTCTTTCCAGGTAGGAGAGATATCAGTTTTACAACTTATTGAATGACATAAAGGTTCTATAGGGGTATTCATCAAATATCAAGAACATCGTGTCAATGAACGATTTAAAATTAAAGGGTTTGAAATCACATGACTTCCATGTTTTTATGCCAAATCTAATTCCAATATCTTTACATTTCATTTTTTCCAAGAATGTCCACCATACATTATCAAAGCTCTATTTCTTCTTCAAAGCTATATGCAGCAAAGTTATAGACCCGGCAAAATTTCCAACTATGGAAAGAGAAATTTTTGTTATATTATGTGGATTGGAAATGTTCTTCTCGCCTATATTTTTTGAAATGATGGTTCATTTTTATGGTTCATTTGGTGAGAGAGATTGGACTTTGTGGTCCTGTACATTATAAATGGATGTACCCCATTGAACGGTATATGAAGATTTTGAAAGGGTATGTCAAAAATCGATGTCGTCCATAGGGTTGTATTTCGGAGAAATATATTGTTGAGGAAGCCATTGAATTCTGTACTGAATACCTATCTTGTGTGGAAAACGTTGGCCTACAGAAATCTCGTCACACTGATCTACTTGAGGGTGAAGGAATTTCTGGAAGAGAGGTTGTCACAATCAATATTATAGATCGGGAGCAGGCTCACCTTTACGTTTTTCATAACATTTTTGATGTTGACCCATATGTTCCAACCCACAAATTAATTCTTAGGCGTTTGAATTCATCTAGGGCTGAAAAATGGATATTAGATACACATAATCGACAGTTTATAGGATGGTTTCAGGACCATATTTTGAAGCAGTTAGATGAAAATCCAGACTCAATTTTAGAATGACTTTGATGGCTGTCTGGAGGAGCAAGTGTGTTTGTATTATCTTGCAATGCTTATGTAGTTAATGGTTATACATTCTATAGAAATTAACATGATGAAGACAGTACCATGCAGAATAGTGTGGTCACAATTGTGGCAGAGGAGATGCGTGTTTCCGGTGCTAAGGACAAAAATACAATTTATGGGAATATGTCATACTTTGGCATCATCAAACGAATATGGGAGTTGGATTATATGAAATTCAAAGTACTGATTTTTCAATGCATGTGGGTTGATAACAGGAGTGATGTTACAATAGATGAATTAGGATTCGAGAACATTGATTTCAGTAAGGAAGGGGAGAAAGACGAACCATTTATAATGGCATCACAGCTAGTACAAGTATTTTATGTTCCAGACCCCGTAAAATGAAATTTGTCAATTGTTCTGTTATCGACCAAATCAACTGAAGGGTCAGATGAAAGTTCAACAGAGGATGACCCTTTTATAGGGACTTCACAATCATTTCACAATGGTACAAATGTAGAGGGCATTTTTTATGTCATAGGAGACCACAATGAAGGTTTTTTCATAGTGGATAGGGGAGTCAAATCTCTTCAACCATTAAAGAAAAAAAGAGAGTAGAATAATCAGGTTATTTTTTATTGTAATATACATTGTGTTACCTTATGTTGTTATATGTGTGCTGGTGATTTTATGTAATCTAAATTATATGTTAAACCACTTCTGCAGATAATGACTTCTGCACCTGCTGATTTGCATAATCCTGAGGCACAAAAGGTCTCTCGACCACCTACTGGTGGTCCCAGTGCAGAGCAACAACAAGTTTCTCAACTAGATACTGGTGGTCCCAGTGCAGAGCTGCAACAAGTTTCTCAACCTGTTGTTGCTGGTCCCATTATAGAGTAACAACAAGTTTCTCAACCTGTTGATGCTGGTCCTCGTGCTAATGCTAGTTCTCTAGAGGAAGATATTGATGATACTTCTATGGAAATGGTAGGAAATGAATCCCAGAATGCGAAAAAAAACGAGACTGCTGTAGTTTGACAATGTTAGCCAAAATACTTTTAAGGAAAAAGAATAAGGCATCAAATTTGAGTTGGGATGGAATAAGCGAGGCCAACATGTTATCCCCAACAATTCCATATTTAGTAGCTACATTGGAATCATCACTCAGAAATTTTTGTCCATAGATGTTAAGTCATAGAACCATGTTGTCACCTGTCTTAAGACACTAATGTGGGAAGAGATTACGACGACATAATGATATCATTATTTTAATTTATTAAAATAAAATACCAAAACATTGACTTACTCTTCACCATCCATTGCAGAGTGCATTTATAATAGATGTCTCGCACAAGAAATATGTATTAAGAGTTGTAGGAAGGATTCATAGAGGTTTCCGCACAATTTTAATGAAATATCATCTTAAAGATTTTGAAGGTAAAATCATGCCACACCCACCTCATCTTTATGCACACTTGATATCCCATGTAGAATGGGATGCATTTATCAGCCATCATGGGGAGAAGACTTTTCAGGTACATTGTGTGGGGTAATACATTGTTTGAAGATGCTTGTATTTATAACTTTAATTGATAGTTTTTTATTTATGAAAATGGAACTGATTTCTGAAAATAAAAAATGTGCAGCTGAACTAGAGTACCCTTACCGTAATACAAGGATGGAGTACGCTTCACTTGTGAAAAAATTAGTATGTCTTTTAAATCTACTGTACTACTTATGTGTGACATAAAACTACACCATAACCACGTTTCTCTATTTATATGTAGATTGATGAATCGAAATCGAAAGCCAAATCAATCCCTCACCATGTGCTATGGAAGAATGCTCATGTAAATAAATAGGGGATACTGATTGATGAAAACACACAAAAAGTGTGGGAAACATGTGTAAGTATGACATAATATAAATTTAATTTGTTTTAAATCGCTATTACATTACAGTGTCTACTTATTTTTCTATATTTTCTATCTGACATAGTCATAGGAATCAACAACACCCGCACCAGATGTAGACATACTTTTAGCAGCCTTGAAGCGGCCAGACCAGTATGGCCGCGTCCAAGGTGCGGGTTTTGGGGTGACACCCTGGACATATTTTCATAAACGAAAACAAGTGGATGATGAAAATGAAAAAAATGGAAAAGCTGCAAGAAAACCTATCTATTTTTCAAGAATAATTACAATACCAGAGAGAGATGATAGAAACATTGATGGGGGAGAGGAAAAGAGAAGAAAAAACTCAACAACAACCCGTGCGTGATGATCCCACCCCACCCCCCACTAGCTTTGAAACACGCCATTCCACTAAGAAACGCAACTTAGCTGAGGTAATCAATGTTTTAATAATTGTTTCTATGAAATGTGATTGACAAAGACACAGATACCTTTCCTGTACTAATATTATACATGGTGAAAATGACTGTGATATATATCTAGCAACTCCCACAAATCACCTTGTAACGAGGGATATGGTGTTCAATACGCATAACGACATGCTACACAACAGACAGCTCCAACAGATCATTTCAGAGTGTCAATTAACGTAGCTAATGAGCTGAGTGCCACGCTACCTATTCCAAATGATGATGACGACATTCGTACGGTTGAACAATCTGTTGGAACATTCATCGCATGGCCGTCATTTCCTGTAAAAAAACAAGTCGATAAGGAGATATCCATTTCCATGTTATTTTTCAAGTTGGGCCTTTAAAATTTAATGAAAAAATGTCTAAACCGATGAATGTTATTACAGAACAACAATGAGAAGGGGGTGAAACAAAATATCAGCTCAAAACTATATCAAGGATCAACCAACCGATTGAAACGGTCTACTGAGAGAACATTAACCCCACTCGTTCTATATCCATAGTTAATATCATTTCAATTTCATGTGTATACAATGTTGATAGAAAACAATTCTCACATAGTTGTTTTTTGAAAAAAAATATGCACGGAGAGGAAACATAAGATTTCTTTAGTACGGAAAATGTAAATGAAATCCTCATGTATGAATGGCTAAGCACCTTAGTAGTAAATGTATACATGAGTTATGTTTTCATGATTTGATTTTACCAATGTTGATATACTCTGATAATAATTACTAAATACATTTTATATTTTTCACAGGCATATATATCAAAAAAAATGAAGGGATTTCCCCATGAACAAATATTTGGACTTGTTAGTCCACACACCACCTCATCAAAAGAAGAAATAGATTCTGATAAAGAGGCTGTAATAATGTCATCCCTGCTCAAATCATTTGGAAAAAATATTACGGATGAAGACTCTTTTTAATATAAACGATGCACAGGTAAAACTCTACAATTTGATCATATCAACTATATTTTCATTTATTTCTTTACTTATTCCTTTTTGTATTTTTTGGGAGCATTGGATGCTGATTGCAGTCAATTTGTATACTCCAAATATTTATTTTCTGGATTCAACGCATGGATATCCAACAAACCGACCACGCATGATAGCATTTGTTAATTTGGAATACAATATATCCATCATTTTAAAACTAAACATCTAGTTATATAATATGTGTTATATTTTAATGATGATTCTGTTATGATAGGGCAGTGCATCAATATCCTCCAATACATAGAATGAATCCAGGGCATAAGGATGAGAAATCCTACAAGATCTACAACTGGAAACGTATCCAGGTATATATGATAACATTGCCCTATCCAACCACATATCAAAATAAATTACTTATTGTTGTCGATGTTTTTGCAGTGTCCAAAACAATCAAACAGAAAGGATTGTGGTTATTATGTTTGAAAATTTATGAAAGAGATCGTATTTCATCAACAAACTAGCATCCCTAACGAGGTATTTTCGAAAAAAATTACGAGTTCATTTAAAATAATTATTAATCCATTGTGTATTGATATTTTTTTGTACTACCATGACTGTCACAAAAACTCATATTCAAAAGATGATATAGATGTGTTTAGAAATGAATGGGCAATATAGCTGATGGAAGATTGTACAAAAATAGGATGAAGGTGAATTCATACTAATGTTTTCTATATATGAACATTGATATCTCCCTTGTTTACACTTACTGAGAAAATATGATCACCCTTTATTATGTTATATATCCTTAGGTTTTAAAGAATGGTTTTAGATATGATTTGTCTTTCTAGTAAAGCAGAACTAATTTGCTAAAAGTGTCTGATACCATTTTCAAATTGACATTAATTTTATAAAACAACACTAATGACATATGGAATACTGAGCAAACACATTCGGGTTGTTTTGATAATTTAGGACAACAATCCATGAGTCATTTTTGAGGAGTATGAATTGACCGCACCTCAATCCGACGCACGGTGTGACCAGTATGGATAAAAGTGTCTGATAATAGTTTCAAATTGACATTAACTTTAGAAAACAACACAAATGACATATGTAAAACTAAGTAAACGCATTCATTTGATTTTATACTTTAGGAAAATGATCCATGAGTAATTTTTGAGGTGTACGAATTGACCACACCTCAATACGACGCATGGTGTGACCGGTATGGAAAAAAGTGTCTGATACTAGTTCGAAATTGACATTAACTTTAGAAAACAACACTACTGACATATGGAAAATCATGCAAAAGAGTTTGGATTGTTTTGATACATTAGAAAAACTATACATGATTCATTTGTGACGTGTACGAATGACCGCACCTCAATCCGACGCACGGTGTGACCGGTATGGCGAAAAGTGTTTGATACCAATTACAAATTGACATTAACTTTAGAAAACAACAAAAATGACATATGGAAAACTGAGAAAACACATTATAATTGTTTTGATACTTTAGAACAATGATCCATGATTCATTTTTGGCATGTAAGAATCGACCACACCTCAATCCGACGCACGGTGTGACCGGTATGGCTAAAAGTGTCTGATACCAGTTTCAAATTGACATTAACATTAGAAAACAACACAAATGCCAAACGGAAAACCATGCCATTGTGTTCAGATTATTTTTATACTCTAGTAAAATTATCCATGATCCATTTTTTACATGTACAAATTGTCCACACCTCAATCCGAAGTACGGTGTGACTGGTATGGCTAAAAGTGTCTGATACCAGTTTCAAATTGACATTAACTTTAGAAAACAACACAAAAGGCATAGGGAAAACCATGAAAACATGTTCATATTGTTTTAATACTATAGTAAAATGATCCATGATACATTTTTGATGTGTACGAATTGACTGCGCCTCAATCCGATGCACGGTGTTACCGGTATGGCTAAAAGTGTCTGATACTAGTTTCAAATTGACATTAACTTTTGAAAGAAACACAAACGGAATAGGTAAAACCCATAAAATGTGTTCGGATTGTTTTAACACTTTATAAAAATTGTTCCATGATTCATTTTTGATGTGTATGAATTTACTGCACCTCAATCCGACGCACGGTGTGACCGGTATGGCTAAAAGTGTCTGATACTAGTTTCAAATTGACATTAACTTTAGAAAACAACACTACTGACATACGGAATACTGAGAAAACTTGTTCGGATTGTTTTTATAATTTTGGAAAACGATCCATGATTCATTTTTGAGGTGTGCAAATCGATCATACCTCAATCTGACGCACGGTGTGACCGGTATAGCTAAAAGTGTCTGATAACAGTTAAAAATTGACATTAACTTTAGAAAACAACACAAATGACATACAGAATACCAAGGAAACACATTCATATTGTTTTCATACATTAGGAAAACGGTCCATGGGTCATTTCTGAGGTGTACGAATCGACCGCACCTCAATCCGACGCACGGTGTTACCGGTATGACTAAAAGTCATTGATACCATTTTCAAATTTACATTAACATTATAAAACAGCACTACTGACATACTTAAAACCAAGAAAACGCGTTCCGATTGTTTTTATACTTTAGGAAAACGATCCATGAGTCATTTTTGAGGTTTATGAATCGACTGCACCTAAATCCGATGCACAGTGTGACTGATATGGATAAAAGTGTCTGATAATAGTTTCAAATTGACATTAACTTTAGAAAACAACATAAATTATATACATAATACCATGAAAATGCATTCGGATTTTTTTGATACTTTAGAAAAATGATACATGAGTCATTTTTGAGGTGTAAAAATCGACCTCACCTCAATCTGACATACGGTGTTACCAGTATGGCTAAAAGTGTCTGATACCAATTTCAAATTGACATTAACTTTAGAAAACAAAACTACTAACATACGAAAAACTGAGAAAACGCATTCGTATTGTTTTTATACATTAGGAAAATGATCCATGAGTCATTTTTGAGATGTGCGACTCGAATGCACCTCAATCTGACGAACAGTGTGACTGGTATGGATAAAAGTGTCTGATAACAGTTTCAAATTGACAATAATTTTAGAAAACAGCACTACTGACATATAGAATACCGAGAAAACACATTCAGATTGTTTTGATACATTAGGAAAATGACCCACGAGTCATTTGTGAGGTGAAATAATCAATCATACCTCAATCCGATGCACGGTGTGACAAGTATGGATAAAAGTGTTTGATACCATTTTCAAATTGACATTAACTTTAGAAAACAACACCAATGAAATAGATAAAACAAATAAAACATGTTTGGATAGTTTTTATACATTAGTAAAATGATCCATGAGTAATTTGTGAGTTGTACGAATTGACTGAACCTCAATCTGACACATGGTGTGATAGGTATGGCTAAAAGTGTCTGATAACAGTTTCAAATTGACATTAGTTTTTGAAAACAACACTACTGACATATGGAATACCATAAAAATTCATTCAGATTGTTTTTATGCTTTAGGATAATGAACCATGAGTCATTTGTGAGGTTTACGAATCGATCACACCTCAATCCGATGCATGGTGTGACCAGTATGACTAAAAGTGTCTGATAATAGTTTTAAATTGACATTAACTTTTGAAAACAGCACAAATGACATACAGAAAACCAAGAAAACACGTTCGTATTATTTTGATACTTTAGGACAACGATTCATGAGTCATTTGTGAGGTGTAAGAATCGACCGCACCTCAATCCGACGTACGGTGTGACCGGAATGGCTTAAAGTGTCTGATAACAGTTTTAAATTGACATTAATTTTAGAAAACAACATAAATGAAATACGGAATACCGAGCAAATGCGTTCGGATTGTTTTCATACTTTAGGAAAACGATCCATGAATCATTTTTGAGGTGTAATAATCGACTGCACCTCAATCCGACGCACGGTGGGACCAGTATAGATTTTCATTAGATAAATAATATGTATTTATTAAATGAGATAAATAATCCAAAAACATATTGATTTTACATTATTCCCTTTCATTTTTATCAGAATGAAAACATTGGAGTTTTTCATTTCCATATTTTAGTTTCACATGTCCATATTAATGTATTATTTCTTATTAATTTTTTAATTTATTTAATTCTTGTATTACTAACATAATATTAGTTTTCTTATATAGGTGAATTCTTTTCCTTGAGTTTGGATGCTTTGTTCGGAAAAAAATATTGTGGACGATAATTTTTGGGAGAGGATCATAGATATCAAAGGATGAAACATTAATGTTTATAACTTTTGTTGGATAATTTTAATTTTAACCATGTAAAATATTGTTTGAAATGTATATATCAGTGTGTTTTTCTATATTCATGATGTTAAGTAAATGTATATTGGATTTTTTATCAAAATATTGTGTGCGGGTGCTGTTTTGTACAGGTGCAGGTGCTATTTTGTACAGGTGCAGGTGCTGGTTTGTGCAGGTGCTAGTTCTGTAGGTGCAGCTGAAGGAGCCTTTATCAGCTCTATATTGAGCGCTAATAATGGACACCTTTATCAACTCTATGTTGAATGCTGTTAATAGGGCCATCTATCAGCACTCAAGATAGGGCTGATAAAGGATCCACCTTAACACCAGTAGAAAAGCATTGTAAATTCCATCAAAGATAAAGGGGGGTCCCCTTTATCAGTTCTCCGAAAAGCGCTGATAAAGGAGGCCTTTATGAGTGCTTTTCGGAGCACTGATAAAGGGGACCCCCCCCCCCCTTTATCTTCTCTAACATTTAATGCGCCTTTCTAGCACTGTTAATGTAGGTTTTTAGCACTGATAAAGGGATAATTTGAAGTAATGATATGAACTCTCATGAAGTTCCAATCCCAATTATGGATACAAACTCTCATATAATTCGAATTCGAATTCTGATTATGAACATATCTATGTTCTGACTCTGATTTCTCTGATTTCAAACTCCGAACTCTTATGAGTTATGACTACAAATTCACATGAATTCTGACTCTGAACTTTTTATGTTCTGGTTCAATATTTTAATGAAACCAGACTTTGAATTTCCTTGAAATTCAAACTTTATATTTCTACAGAATTCAGGTTCTGAATTCCTTCAAAATAGAATCCAAATATATCTTTATTGTAGACTCTGAATTCCATTTTGGTTAGACTCTGAACTTTTATTTTCTTACATTCTGAACTTCAGTTTTACTTAGGCTTACACTTGTTTCATTACAAAATGATTTCGTGCTTTCAGTTATTGACTACCCATTAATGGAGTGACATGTGTATAGGTCCCTCTGAAATTCCAGGAGAAATATGACCGTTGGAGGAGGGAACCGACCATTGGAGCTTCGCCTATAAATATGAGCTCATTTGAAAGTGTTCGAGACATTTTGGGACTTTTGGAATTTTTGTGATCAGAACATCCTGAAGTGATTTCTAGAGATAGAGGCTCTTATCAACTCTCAAAGCTTCATGCAGAATGTTTGAGAAGCTTGTTCAAAATTTTCCATGTGCAGACTTGCTTCGTGCGACTCTGATTATTGCTGATTACAATCGAGGGCTTTCGGGGATAGAAAGACATAGGGTCCAATAGCATGAAGTTGAGGGATTCCTTGCTGAGGAAGCCAGAGTTGCCGACTACCTGATAGTTGAGGGCTAGTGGGGATAGCAAGAAAGACTCTGATCTTCATAACAAGGGCTTACCCTGGTGTGGGTAAGGTAGACTTTCTTGAATGTATAAATCAAGGGACCTCCTATTCGGGGTTATTGGATACCCTTCTCTTTGGGTTAAAAGAGTTATTTTTTGTTACTTGTAGTTTCACTACTTTTTTTTCTTCTACATTTTGTATTGTTAAGGAAAGTATAACTTTCTTATACTTCCTTACTTGTACTCTGATTTAGTTAGATTCTATACGCTTTAAGGTAGAATCTTAGTTGGTGTAAACTTTTTTTTAGTTTCATCTCCATAATCACATTTCTGGAATCAAGAAAGTCTTTAGAACATTGAGGTGTTGTGAATTTTGGTTATCCAAAATTTTCTAAGGGAACTTTTTTAAAGTATACAATCCACCCCCCCCCCCCCCTCTTGTATTTGTATCTCATTGTAATTATTAGATCCTATGTTTGGTATTATAGAGTATATCATACTCAGTAATACCATCCTAACTCCTTAATATATTGACCCAAAAATCTGTTTTCTGCTGATTAGGGATCTTAAGATATATCATTCTGGGAGAGACCAAATTCGATGTTGAGTACTGAACATAACCATATGTTTTGGTAAAAATGAGAATTAATCCCCCTACAAGGATGGATTTTGAGAGAATACTCCTCAGATGTATAGTATAAAGAGTGATCCCACTATCTTAATGGAATTCCATGTGGGCTATTTCCGTGATCATATGTGTTGGAGTAGGCTATCCCACCAAATTAAGAGGCTTGGATACTACTATAATACCATGACATAGGAGTGCGTAAAATTCCCAAAACAATCTGGCATTTCGATCCATGGGAACAACATCCATCAACCCCTAATGTTTCTAAATATAGCTAAATATTCCTAGTATTTTTCCATATGGGGAATTGATGTTGTTGGGTTATATCCCACATCCATATCTAAGGTGTTCAAGATCATCCTTATTAATAAGAACTTCATAGAAAATGGACTATGGAAATACCCCTCAATGTTTTCAGGGAATTGAAAATCATTAACATAGTTGAAGAAATGATACTAGGATTACTACATCGAGCCTAATTTATCCTCATTTTATCATGCCTCAACAAATAGATAAATATAGACCTTCAGATTGAATCTATCAAATATATGAAAAATATGGTGAATTAAGAAATGAATTCAGGGCCGAATAATCTCCACCATACAATATGGGTCTGTCGTACCACCACATGTACTACTACACAAGCAACAGTATATTCATTGGGGTATAAAATTGAATAATTATTAACTATTGTAGTCTAGATACCTTCACATTGAATAGGGATTTTGTGATTACTGGTGGATGATGAGAAATCACAAAGTGCAGTTCAATGAGATGGACCAACATGATGAATGAAGGTTACATATATTACAAAACCTCAAAATCCATCTGAATTAGATCACATAGTCTTTTAATAAAAAGGTCTCCCAATATTAGTTCATCCTAGGAGAACTTGTAATAGATCTCAATACCCCAATGATACTAGTAAAAAAGACTCTATGATATGTACCTAAATGGGTATGACTATGTATTATCCATATTATCTATCCCAATTGAGATTAATACATACTCACAATGGATGGAAAACATGTAACCACCACATTAAAATATTTCACAAGAATTAATTTGCATAGATATCCTCAAATGTTAGTAGTCGTAATAGTTGGACATTAAATTTGAAACCATATTAGGTCCTAGCTACATGAAATTATACACTGCAACATCCCTACTCTTAACCAAATGTAGTTAAACTATATAGAACCCTTCCAAGATTCATTTTGTTAAATTGCACAAGTATGACCTGATTATATGGAATTCAACCAAATGAGTTATATCGTAGAAGAAGGATGAGAAAATTCATTTCTCATTTGGTCCTTACTACGAGACATTAAATGGCACTGTGGAAGTCCTCACCCCAGGATGTTAAACAACACAGGTGTTATCAGCTCCTAATGAATTCACCACACATTAGCAATATCTATGGGAGAAAAAAAGGTGAAATTCCCCTATTTGTACTTAAACATCATACATATTCTAGATATATTGTACGTGATCTATGTGTGGAAATTCCATAGATTAGGAGTTATATAGGGAAACCCAGACCCCAATTCTAATGCCAAATTGAAACATTAAATTTTATTCACATCAGGTGAACCGGGTTTTTATCGGATAACATTAAACAACATGGCTCTTGTCGTTACAGAAAAAAATTATAGTGAACATGATTCCTTAACTATGTATGGTTTCATTATCATTAAAATGATATATGTAAGGATGCATTGATCCTATATATTGGTGTGACCACCATATGTTTCAAAAAATACTCAATTCCCTTCCACAAACTACCTATACATGGTATGAAACCCCTTCTTAATTCTTTGTTTCCATCAGTAATCAAGTTTCATGTATGATTAGGAACATTTGGAATGGATTCCCCACATGATTGAGACATATTAGTTCACGACATGGCTATCATGGTTCTACATTCAAGACCATAAAAGAAACATCACTCATCCTCATTGAATGATGTAAAACTTCATAAATCCCCAAAATGTTTCTTCTTTCATGTCTAGTCACCCACATCCTTAAAAACGACATTAAACTACATAACTTATTTCCATACCGCATGAAATAAATATATCTGGGTATCCAGAATTACCTATGGCTTGATTTTTATTCTAACCTGAGACATGGGGTTGCGAGTTTCCAATATCTTTTCCCAACATCCAAATGGAACAAAATAACCATGTCCATACTATGATTGGATTTATTCCCTAACTAACCATTATCATTCTTTTTTATCACATTTTGTATAGATCATGTGACCTTATGAGATATGGTAAAGGATATCCCCATGTGGTCAAGGTTTATAAATTCCCAATAGTGTTATCATGAGTCCTCACTGTATGATATAAAACTATATGGTTGAAGTCCTAGTCATACTATTCAAAATAACACACTTTTAAAAGGACTATATATGGCTTGATTAATATCACAAAAGGGTAATTAGTGATTCTTGTATCATCATTATCAGAACTAGATATTATAATGAATAGGAACAATTTCGCCTCTGTATATGTGTAAAAACATTACAATGTGTTTACCATTCTTAGTCAAATTGGGGATCAATTTCTAACCCTACATGATCCATAGTTATTCCCAGATTCATGATCCTTAGGTACAAACCACATTAAAAATATTACCCCTATCCCTACATCTGGTTTAGATATGCACAAGAAACTTCCCCCAAATGTATTATTCTTGAGTCATAAAAACACAAAATACTGATGAATATGTCCGAACTACATATGTCCTACTTACGAATGTAATATTTCATGAATTATTTTTTACATTTGTTCCCTTGTCCATATCATATAACTTTAAACTAAAATAAAACTATTGCATCCCGGCATCATGATGTTAAATTTCATTAAAAATTTCCAAGTCAAAATAAATAAAACATTTATGGAAAATATGTCCCTCCAACCTGAAGTTAAACTGTTTAATAAACACACATATTTCATCCCTTATAAAATAACCAATAGTTCCAAAACATGTTCAACAAGATTATGAGTTTATTTCATCATCCTTAAAGTCCCTCAATCCATAAATTTCACTTCAAATTTTTAGTTCCTTTTCTTTCCAAAAACAATTCATGGAACTTGGAATGAAATAGAGATATATCTTATTGAAAATGATATCGATGCATAAGGTCTTGGTCCTACCAACTAGAGAAATCATGGATATGTAAGAAGGGTTTTTTAATCATTATGAACCTGAAATCACCATAGAGGAACTCACCATATCAATAAGTTCTAGGTGATCCCCAAAATCATTTCCCCATATCATTATTGAAAAAATTATAATACCGATACGTGATTTATAATATCCTCATATCTAACATAGAAGGATTTCATATTACACTTTACAATGGGTGTCCTAAGTGGGTTCTTGTATAACATTACTCTCATATTAAGTCCATTTGTGACTCGACCATAAATATTTTTAATTCTAGTTAAATCTGTTTGACTTTAAACTCTATCCATTAATTGACCAAATAGAAATACATTAAGCTACTCGTGAAATAAGGATTAAAATTTTTAGTTCCAAAACATTCAATGGGAGGCATGAAAAATTTTTATTTCTTAAATCGCTAAACCCTTCATCTATAGAGATTAGGTAACAATTATGTTATAAATAATGAATGATAAATCTTGTTAGGTATACTTTGTGGCCCTAGTAAAATTCAATTTATTCTCACTCGATATGTCAGCCTAGAAAAATATTATTGTAATTGTTTGTCACATCGCCTCAATGAAATATTTCTTTCACTAAGAGTAAACATAGATTTCTAGGGGCTTGAAAATTTATTGAATGTTATACATTTCATAATCCTAATTCATGTATTTAAATTCTAGAGCTTCCTCAACCTTCCAATAGAAGATTGATATTAGGAAAATATTCTTTTGAACAAATCATCATATCATATGATAGACCAATTACATGAAAGAGTTGTAATCCAGACTACATAGAGTGTTATTGGCTTGTATCATCACTAATTGATGGCCTTTACCCACCAAAAACCACATCTAGTTATTTCATTTATTCTAGTACCATAATCTATAATTCCCTTACCTGTAATATTAATGAAGAATTGATATCCTCTATATTAAAAAACCATATTTTTTTACCCATTCTCAATTCAGGGATCTATTACCCCATTCACGAACCATTTTTTGTCCCACAAACCATGATTTGAAACTATATGGAATTGAGATAGAATATCAAAATTTATGATCTTAATTTTCCAAGGGTTCAAAAACCCTTGTTTGATGGCCTTTATATCCTTACCCAACTACATCATCTAGAAATATGAATCTTCATAAATATTTTAGGTCCTAAGAAAGAGTAGAAATGATCTTTTCTTAGTCATGATGTCGAGATATTTGGGATTTTACATACCAACAAAGGTAATATCATACATGTAATAAAAATCAAAATCCTTATGGGCCTTGGTAACTCCATGGTGAAACCTATACCCTAATGTTGTTATGATTCATTCCCCACATGTATGCCCCAACCCATATTCATCAACTCAATATTTTCTATTATAAATTACATAAACCATATTAAAAATATCTTGTTGGACCTATCCTATATATTATTTCAACATTAAACAATTCCACACCCATATATTATGAATGTCCCTTTAAGATAATTGGAGGAACCTCTTCCTGAAAATACAACTAACAAATAAGGGCTTTTACCTACCTATCAGCATCACCTCATCCTGTAAGGAAATTATATCCAATCCTTAGGACCCAGGGAAACATCAAGACAAAGCTTAGAATATTAGGGTGTCTCAGTTCATCATTTGAATATATGTTCCAAATTCCATATTCAGTTATATAAGATCTGTGATAAAAGATCCTAAACTATAATGATAGAATCTTTAAAAAATTTCCCTAAATGATATGAATAGAATATCAGAGAAAAAAGACATTAAATTATAGAAATATAAAGTCTGAGATAAAAGGATAAATACTATAAAAATTTATGGTATTATCAAATGAAACTAAATTAATGAAATATAAAGTCTAAGATAAAATAAAATAATCTCTAGTTAAATAAGGTATGAGCTAAATGACCCTTAACTAAAGCACCACGATTTAGTCTTCTAGAATGAGAAATATATAAATATTAAAATGGACACATATATACTTATAAAAAATAATTCTACACTCACCTAAACTATTTATTTTGATAAAATATAGAGTAGTAACCCATAGAGAAACATATTATTCAAAATTTCATTTTTAAAGATAGGTGTTCCATTGAAAACTATATCCCAGACATCAATAAATAAACTTATGATATGTGGGAATTCAAGAGGACTTCTCAATATGATTCTATTCGGATTAAAATATTCAGATCCATAAAATTATATTATCATATATTATGCATTGGATGGGTATATTCTGTGTTTCATATATCATCATGTCAAAAAAAAAATCATGCAGATATTTTATTAATGTTGAATGTACAACAATAAAGATAGTCAACAAAATCTATTTGTTGATAACATGTGAAATGAGAAATATTCATATTTTAGAGTCTCCCTAATAATTTAATAATAAAATTACATGTCAATGATCGAATGATAATAATATTCTTTCAAATGATCTAGCCAAGATATAATCATTTTGCCGAGAAGTGTCAGTTAAATGGTGTGTGGAACTCACCCCACATCATCATCATCTACCCCATGATAGAGGGTCTTGATTAATTTAATATGCTTCTAAAATAGTTTCCATATGTTTCATATTACGGTGATGACACTGGTAAGATCGATCTCAAGAGAACTATTCTTTTCACGTATAACTATACATGTGGGGTACATGCATCCATATGGCCATGAAAATCAAATATGAAATAGAAACTCTACTCCAATGTCTCAGTAATCTCTTTAATATATTTGACTAATGGTGTCTTTCATTCAAGATTATGAAATCCCAAATTAATGGTGGCCATATCATTCCAATTCTAGATTATATTCATCTTAATTTCATACAAAGGTTGGTAGTCATGTCCATCTACATTCATATCATGAGTTAGATGATGAATGAATTACTCTTGTCCATGAATCATTTCCATAGGATACATAGTAATCATCAATAGAATCTGAAGCCATGTCATCCTGCACCTTATATGAGATTCTATGTCTGATGGAGTGGGTACATTTGAAGGATGAATAACTATTTGAGTTATTGAGGAATGAGGTGATGAAGCCTCATATATTATTCCCTCAACAGGCTTATCATATGTTCCTAGTGCCTAAGGGACATCCTCATTAGAATATTTTTTTCCCGTTGAAGGGATAATCTTCTTTATTATTAAATAACTTCCTCAAAGACACACTTATATCAAAAATCCTCTACTTCATTTCCATAGACAGAAGCATTAGTGGGGAAAATAATTTTTCCATAAGGTGGACCATTTACGTTAGTAAAACACCCTGGTTGAAAGCTACCCATGCCTGGGTATAACCCTATGGATTAAATATATATCAACCAAAATAGCAAAGAATTATGATGTTATTGGGGTATTATTGAACCAATATAATCCAAAACTGGACAATGATCATGGGGAGACTCTCATTCTGCACTCCATCCCATATAAGAGGAGAGACCCTTTGTGTGATCTAAACTGATGAAAAAATAATGAGTGGTTTATGGATCCTATAAAATCATCACATCCATCATGTCTACAACAATTGTCTCTCAAAGGGAGATCTTATATGTCATTTATTTATGTGATTTTCCACCACATTCAAGGATTCTCCCAATCCATGTATGATAAGTGGTGAATCAAATAATTCAAATTTAAATAGAACATAGGTAACCTATTTAGGGCCTAATAACATGGCCCTACACCAATATATGTTCAAAACCCTAGGATAAAATAAACCACTAAGGATTTCTATTGTATTGTAGTATTTTTATCTGTGAATATTATCTTTTATCTATCCAAATAAAAACTGAAAATTAAAAAAAATTATATTATTTGGGATGTTCCCTAATGAATGTAGCCCAAAATTTGGTAGAGTTGAGAAAGATTTAGAACTGCCAAGATGGGATGATATCCCTTGGATAGCTGTGCATTCATCACTATCATACTGATCTAGTTTCTATGCACTTTTCCCTACCTAGTAAAAGCCACTTGTTATAGAACATGTCCATGAACCCACAAACCAAAGGCTGTTAAATACCTATATATTCCCTCAGTATCCTCAAGTGGAATGATCCACATCATCCAAAAAATCCAAGTGTGAACAAAAAATATCAAAAACTTCTATGAAGTATATTTATTGGGAAATAGAGTAGCTCAAATAGCTCTATTGTGATAAAGGAACATTTTGATCCAATATTTGAATGAGATGAGGTAGTGCATAATAATCATATTTCATAACATTTTCAATAAAATTATGGTTATGAAAATCTCAATAAATTGAGTTTGTAAAGGATAATTCTTAACATTATTGTAGGGAAGGAACTCATCATACATCTCTTTGAGTGGGGGTATCAACACAGTTGACAGATTTTCTAGAGTCTGATTCCTACGTCTCCATAGAATACATGAATTGAGTTGTTTCCAGGACACTAGAAACTAACCAGTTCGAAAAGATTGTTTTATTGTTGATTAATGATTAAATGGTAAACTCATACATCTTTAAAAAGATTTAAATCGTGTATTTGACCAAAAAAGCAATAAAAACTTAATAAACCAGGATACCAATGCCTATTCATCCAAAAAGTAACCTCCATATGGAAGTTGTATATGTGAGCTCCTTCTATCACCAAATGTTTTCACTATAGATAAATGTATGTTTGAATATTTCTAATTGATTGGATGGTGGGAAAAATAATATTTGTCTATATAATCGGAGAGTTCACAAGAATATAATAAAACCAACAGCATTGTGTTGAGACCATCCATCCATACTCAAAAATCATCACATGAATAAAATCAAGAGAATTGGATACTCAACAAGATGGGAGGTTGTATTTTAGAGAAGGGATGGACATGTCATCCATGATATTGATTCCATATTATAGATATAGGTGTTATAAAGGATAGTTCTAGAGGTAAAATAAGAGAAACATTTTTAGAGACTCTTTATAATAATTGATGCGATATCAAGGGTAAACATTACAATTTCTAGAGATCACATCCCTTAATTTGTTATGGATGATGATTTATGGAGAGATCTGGAAGCCATCTGAATAAATATAAGAGGCATACGTTAGGAAATTAGAAAATTCATATCTTTTCAATTAAATGAAATAAAATTATATCATTCTCATGCACATCATGTGAATCACTAACTGGATTTGTGATCACATAAAACATTCAAAAATATCATAGTTCATGAAAATATCACTAATCGCATAATCCAAAAAAAATTTCAAAATAGTGTCACCCATCAAGAGACATGATATAGTGTAACCATGAAATTTTCATGTGATCGACATAATTGTTACCTGGTAATTCAACTAAACTAGATGATCCTAAAAACCCTTCAATTATTTTCATGAATATCTATGGATGAATGTTGAAGAAAATAACAAAATTGATTCATGGTTGACACAAAAAATATCCTCATAAAAAATAATCTTGTGATATAGTTCTTTTGGGATTGTATCATGATTAATTATTGTTAGTAGGTGTTAAAAAATAGACATGCATTGAAGGAAGGGTGAAATTGATCTGATGTTTGGGTAGCCAATGAGTGAGCATCCATCCATTTCCCTTTTTAGAAGGCATTATACTAAATTCCAAATCTCTCCGAGAAGACCAAATTTCACTTAAGATACAAATTGGTGATAGCTCCAAACACTCAGGTGATAATTTACCTTCTTTATAACCAATCCCTGGTCTATGAAGATGTTTCTTTTGAGGGAGGAAATTTGATAATTCCTAAAAAATAATTGTAAAATCAAAATAGGAAGAAATAGATTAATATGGGTATTATTTTCCTCACAACACAATGGATGTAAAGGTTTTAAAACTCATGAATCACATAAGTCTCCAATAGGCATATGATAACTAAACCATCATATGGTCATGAGAAGGATCCATTTGTAGCGCATAACAACAAGAAGATTCAAGGAATCCCCTTTTAAATTTTTTTCATCTATTTAGAATATATCCAAGGTATTATTTGATCAAGAAAATCCTACCAGATCATCACAAAGGATTCATGTGACTTATCAATTAGTAGACACCTAAAAATCCACCCAAAAATTCATAAAAATAGGAATAAAACATCTTAATGGAGGGAGTCTATTGTATTAGTAAATATCATTTAATATACCTAGCTAGTTCACATGAAATTTTGATCGCTCATTAGTATTTCCTCCTTATCTCATGAAATCCTTCTTACATGTCACTATCTCCAAGATAATGGACTTGTACATTTACAATTGGTCATGCACTCCCTCTTCAAATACAAGGATAAAGAGAATGGGTTTTCTATGATAATTCTCATTAACCACCATAAGACAATATTTTTTTCACTCATCGCATCACCGATGGGAAGAATTATTTTCCTTGAAAACACTGAATGAAATTTCCAATACCCTGGAACTGGGGACAATAAACAAGGAAATTAAAATGGGAAATGGTGGGAGCCTATTTTTTCATAAGCATCATTAAATGTGCTCCATTTGGTTCAAAATACTACACATGCCCATGAATACATGTCCACCTCACCATGTGGGAGCCTGTTGGAATTTCACACTCCCCAAATAAAGGGATTTCGATAGGTCGAAGTTGTATTTATATCCCCATTTATCTCTATAATGAAAATATAATGATTTGTTAATGAAATGTGTGTGCATCACCATAAGACCCTTTTTATTAAAGTGACACATACAAAATTTGGAGAGTGATTTTATATGACACCACTCATATAAAATTTAATGATCCAGAAGACCTTGTAAAATAATCAATTAAATAAGAAGAAAAAATGGGGGAGCCTTGTGTGGTCATAAACATAATGAAATCCAATATTATTCTCTACAAGACCATTAATGTTCCATTCAGATAGTGGAACTAATATTGTGGAGGACCCTATAAATCCATCATTATCTCATGGATTGACCAAAATAAGTCACAAAATATCATTTTAAATACCTTTAGTAGCAATCCTTATCTCATGAAGGCCATTTTACATGTCGGCATGACATCACAAAAATCTTTTTTGCTTCCTCAAATGATTAGGAATGTCTCCTTTAATTCCACAAAATAAAATAAACGGTCCTTTTAAATGATGGAATATAAGTTTCTAAATATCATTCTATGACCTATGAATTACCAATGATATGAACTTGTGAAATCTAGTAACATAAAATCTATTCCATAATTCCAACCTGATTTTTCTTGATACAAGCCAGGAAAAGTGGAATATAATTAGGGATTAAAGGCCTATAAAAACCAAATCAAGCATCAAAACAATAATCCATGGATATTTAAATGGAGACATACATGAATTATAGTGGATTTATTAGAGGTTTTGATCTTTCAATTAGAATTGTTTTCCATCAGGTAATATTTAGGGAGAAACCTAAGAGATCATGTGACATTCATAGGCACTATGTGTGATCATTAATTGATAATGAGAAGTAATTATGATGGTTTATTGGGAAAAAAATCCCTATATGTTGAATCACATGAAATATAAAAAGTATAACACTGAAAAAAATATAAGCCTAATGAAATAAAATTATTTATATAAGACTAAAAATTTGACAGACTTATGAAAAGAAAATATATGTTGATCCTAATGCAGGTCAAATAAACTAACCATGTAATGATATTGTACATATACATGTCACCCATGTCAGGAGAAACTTCTTTGGTATACTAATTGGATCGTGTGATTTCCCCTTGATGTGTCAGAGATAGTTACATGGACCCCCCATGCCAAGCCATTTGAGTCTCACTAAACTCTTCTGGCTCTCCATTTAGACCATGAAATGTCCATCAGATGTGTCACCCAAATCATATAGCAGAACTAGTATATGTCAGACGAGTATATATATGGAAAAAAGTCATGTCTATTTTCTAACATGATTCCTTCAATGTGTGTAATCTATATATTTCAACCACCTCAAAAACCATTAGCTGACTTTCACAATGACACCTAAACAAGTCATCAAGAATATGAAACAAACTGAAAACATGTCAGATAAATTATCATCACACGCTCCATGCATGTTATACAATTTTTAAAGGCATTAGGTCCGTTCATATGGATTATGGGATTCCCAACAAGCCTGTCAGTCGATATCATGCGATGGCCTCTAGGACCATCCACCCAAGTATTGTGGAATCCTCCAGAAAATTCAACATTGCTCATTTGATTTTCTAAAGAAATTACATCCTAATTATTGTTCATTTCAATGAAAAGTCAATTGGGTTATGTAATTTTATTAAGACATGTTAGGAATAAATCATTAAATATTTCAATAAGACAAGTATACCATGTTCGGTATACAACCCATGCATGTTAGGTGTAGAAGTAGTCTAGGTTTAGTGGAAATCCAATGATATGATAAACTGGTCATACCTCATTGTGTAATCCCCAACAAATTAAACTATGAGAACACATATTACTATAATAACTAGGATATGTAGGATTCCTTCCGAAGGCCCAATATCTAATGGGAAACCACATCACTATAAGTCCCACTATGTATCTAACATTTTAACCTTTATAGCCCAATCATTCCTTTGGGTGAAACATATTACCTAATCCATCAGTGGAATGAGATGTGAATTGAACTATGATGAATCTAAATCATGTTATAACTAGGATATGTAGGATTCCATTCAAAGGATTATGATAAATATTGAAAATTCCACAGGTTTTCCTAGTATATGAGTAAAAAATCTATATGTAATGACACTAACTTTTTTATATAAATTTTTTCACACACCAATCATGGATCACATGTTCAAAGGGAGTCATAGTGTATGTCTCGATCAGTGGTAGGAAACGACCTTCTCCATATAATTGAATCCACTTCATGGCTATTACCAAGGGTGTAATTGAACTATGATGAATCTAATTCCTACCACAACCATGATACATATGATTTCTCCACGATGATCGATATCAAATACCTAGTTCCTATGTTTCCAAGTTCATGTAATTTTTAAATGATGTTAAACTGAATTAGTTAAATTGCCTAAATTGGTTTTTATTCCCATTATAAAGAATGATATGCATGGCACCTAATAATCGATCAATCCCATACTTACCAAGCTAATGGACTCCCTGAAAGGAATCTAATTTTGAAGTTCCCAGACATAATTCTTAAATAGATAAGAACCTACTCATTAATAATAAATTGATATTGTACATCTGATACATATATATTTAATCCCTTATAGATTTTCTTTCTATGAGAATTTATTCAATGAATAAACTGTTGTGGTAACCGGCCTATTATCAAGAGTGGAAAAATATTCTCGAGCATATATTAAATATATAATAGAGTCAGAGAGTTTGAAAAAATTCCCCTGAATTTTTTGAGATAATCCTAACCTCCCATCCTATAATCCAATGTGACTTCTTAGGAATCATTTTGTCTAAAATCATAACTAACCACCTACCCTTCGAATGGAGGTTCATGCCTAGTTTTGGATGTGACAGCCATTTATATTTTTTATAATATATTGGATACTCCATGTATTATATTTTTCTGTAATATAGATTATTATTTTACTATGAACTGACACAAACTTGGAATATGAAGTCCGACGATCCCAGAAAAAATGTTTGAAATATATAAAATATGTAAAATTGCACACATGTGCAATTTTCAAAAGAAATGGAAAAAATTATAAATGGTTGACTAAATAAAAAATATGATAGAACCATTTAATTCAGAATGGAAATTATACCAAAGGCATAAAATGAAATTATTCGGTGTGGGTTGTTAGTGGAAAAGTCATCACAGACAGAGAAATTGAAAAATTTATTGAAAAATTTATTTTATTTTATTTGTGTTGATGTGATGATTAACAATATTTAAATAGATTTTTTTGTTATAATTAATAGTTTATCCTTATAACCCTAAACACATTGGCAAACCATTAGAGTGACCATTAGAGAATTCTCTCAAGAGAATAATGATAATATTATGGATTTAAGATCGACAAAAATTAGATTCGGAGGATCTCGCCAGTGAACGTGAAGTTGCATTGTTCCTCATCAGCGATCAATCCAAATCAAGGTATGGAATGTTTTTTTTTATATTTTATCATTTCCATTATTTATTTATACAATTAATGTGAATAAATAAACAAAAAAATGATCCACAGTTCTGTCGTAATGTAGTATGGGCTTATTTGTGGTGTTTTTACTGGAGAATTATCTTTTATTTACTTATTATTTGAAATTCATTCTAACAGTAATAAATTGAGATAGACCAGAAAAATGATTAAAGTTAATTAAACCAATTTTTTCTTCTTATTTTCTCCCCCTATTCTACATTTTTGGCAGGAAATCTTCATTTGGTATTAGGCTCCACAAATCTTGATCAATAGATAACTGTGCATCTGTTTCATGGTAAAATTATCAAAAATTGTAGGTATGGGATATAAATGATATGATGAGGGTTAGAATGTGGATGTACAAAATAATTTTATGAAGGTATATACCCAATTTCATGTACATTTATGTTCTTCAGTGTGCAATGAATAATGTTACTTAAAACCTTTTTTGAGCTAATTTGATGGAGGGAAGATGTTGTTTGTTATCCAAGATACTTAGACTACGAATCAACATGAGTATTCAAGTGAGTCCTATTCATTGCGATAGAAAATTTGACATGAGAATGTATCTAGGACATTTTAACATCTTTTGCTACAAACTATGTATGTTCAATCTGCATGTCATGTGGTGCCCCCCGTAGTGGTGTCAAGGGTTTTAAGAGAATGTTAAAAAACACAAGACATGTGAACCCTTTGAAGTGGAATGTGGTCCATCCTAGGTGACTTGGAGTGTTCTTTGGAAACTAAAAAGACATTTGGTGGAGTACATAGACTACCTACATGGCATTTAGTCCCCTACAAAGACACAGCACGATGACACCAACTATTTACACGACTATGACCCAAGGTCAAATGACATGGCATTTCACCCCTACTACATGCTATATAATTTATTATACCTGTATTCTATCTATTATCCTCCATATCTTAGAAATTTTTCATTATGTTATTTTCCCTTTATCCTTTACCTAAATGTTAGTATAGAATGGTCCCCTACTCCTAGGACAATCATCCCTTCAATTGGACATCTTGGATAGATTTGTTGGAATCCCTCTAAGTGGCACTTAGTGAGATCCACTATTCATATTCATTCCCTATATGGAGTTATTGATTTCATCATTAGCAAAAATACATGATCATTGATCTTCTACATAGAGGGTTAATCCACATTTAGTTATTGGTGTCACCCTAGAGCCATATAAGTGATTCTAATATGTGTGTTTTATTATCTTTGAGATATCAATGTCTTCTTTCTCATGATGAGAGATGATAAGAAGTACCACTCAGACGGATATCATTAGTTCTATTAGACTCATGAGTGTGTTATCTCGAATGACTTATTCTTGGAATATTATAGATGGAATACTAGGTTGGTATACTAAATTTGTGACTAACCAATATACTGTGTGTCTTTGTTGAGTATATATGGATATTATTGTTATATGTGTTTTATACACATGCCTATTTAGAACTGATTATATTTACCCCAATTTATGTGTTATAGTTTTTGTGATTTCCTGCTTGGTATTATTATACTCACCCATGCATGGGAACTTACCACACATGTTGTGTCTTATGCAGACGTCTGATCCTTTGACATAGTCTTAGGTTGACCAATACAAGATGGTTCTTTAGTGATTCTGGATAGACCCATGTGTTTCCTTCTGGATTTCTGAATGTAGTCCCATTACATTCATCTAGGATTGTTTTTTTCATATTATTATGTGTTCTTCTATTTGGCCATGTTTATGTGAATATACTTAATGTGCTACTGTAGATATTAAATGTATATGTGTGCGTGCATGGTTGTTAATTTTCATTTACATTTTTACTTTTCAAAGGTTTAGTGATGTATGTGTGTGTACATGATCATATTCTAAGGCCTTCTGTGTCAGTGATATGATTTCATGAACTAGTCATAAACACATGGCCTATCGGGGGTGGGATTCGGGATTCACGGAATGGGCCCCTCTGAGATTGGTCAGGTCATAGAATTATATGAGCAATCTATCTACATTAGGATAGTGATTCTGTGAGATGAGTTAGGTATAATAGTTTTAAGCATTTTTAGTTCATTTATCAACCAAAGGACTCCATTGATGGTGTTATGGCCTTCGTATCAATTAATCAGGACTCTAAACACTGGATTTTTTATTATATACAGGATAAGCCTAGTTGTAGGGAAAACAAGAGTTCATGAATCATATAGGAATGGGTTGTGGATTTAATTTCATTATTGAGTAATCTCTTTGGAAATACTGATTCAGAGTAATACATATTTTTTCTTTATATATTTCTCCATGACATATTCTAGCTAGGATTTAACATGAAAATAAAAAGGATGACCCCATTAGTGAAGATTTGTCGATACATGGACAAGTTTCTAAGATGTTACCTATAGGTCGTGAACCATCCTTACCACTACCTATAGAGCATCACATTGTATGTGAAGTAAAATTTAATGCATTGTTCAAGATTATAATGCTTCATGAGTTTCAATGAAAACATCCCCACGGATTCTGAGGAAATCTCGTCCCATAGCCAGGTAATAATGGGCTTTATGTGTTGACTCGTGTTTTCATTCTGGTCAGGACAGCGACAAATCAGATAGATATCCTGACAGTAAGAATTCATCAAATCCTAGTAGGGATATGGTGGATTTGGTTTACCCAGTCTTATGATGAGGTTAATCATTCCTGAGATTATTTTGAGTGACTTTTTAGAGAGTTTTTTGCACCATCTACGCTGATGGCTATAGGTATCCAATAGAATGTGCAGCTCCACTAGGGAAGCTTGTTACTAGATATATATTCATGTATGATTACCTACCTCTCTAGCTACTCGATATATGAGGTTCATGATTAGTTATTTAGGGAACGAAAGATTAATTTTGTCTATTTTGGAGACACTTGAGTCATGTTTATCCCAATGTACATGCCTACCTATGTTGGGGTTCTAGAAAGAAATTTAGTGGATGGGAGATTCTTTTCACAGTAGATACAGTATGTGGTTTCCAGTAGTTGGATATCTGGAGCATATACATTGAGAGTAGGGAGGTGACATAAATCTAAGGGACCTAGAAGTTCCAAAATATTTATTATGAGGTCCCAAGATATAGAATCAATGGTGTTGGCCTCTCAAGGTGGGTCTAGTCAGCACTGGATAGGTCGTGCAACTAATGTGATGGCATGGGACATCTCTCCTAATATTTCATGACCCATCGTACACCTAATAGAGAGGATTGATTGAGATACTGAGGAAGATTCAGTGGCATGATCAGATAGGTGGTCGTCAATTCTTTGAGATTTTCCCACCACTACACCCAGGTGGTCCACGCCTGGCTCAGTGAGCAGGAGGATAGGGGTAGGGACACCTATATGAGATCGGAACATATGACCCAACTTCTCCATATATTCAGTGAGGTACGGTCTATGACTTTCCAAAAATATTTCTAGTATAAATAGACATAGTTCCATCTTAATCCATTATTTCTAAAAACATTTTATGAGACTTATATATTCTGATTGAACCTTTGGCATGGACCTTACTCTTAGAAACTTGTACTTTTGAATACTCAATGATCACATACTTGTGCCAATAGTGTGACCTAACACATTCAGGGAATCAACTCTATTGGAATTTAATGGTACTAGTTTTAGGGAATTACCATGTAATCCATTATATTTATTGGTTATCAGTAATTTATGCTCAAATTGATTATTTTTAGGGAAGTGTGTGGTGTGATTGTAGTGACAGAACCATATTTTCCATTTTAATTGAAAAGGAAACTCAAGCAGCATATGATGGACTCATGTATAGGAGGGTAAAACTGATTACTCAATATTTACATAAATTAACCATTTGTGTAGTGGATTCCATGATTTATCAGATTCCCATAGTGGTGGCAGAGTGTAATGAAATCCTCCCTTAGGGTGTTCTGAGTCTACCTCTCCATCGATAGATATAATTCTTCATAGATATACCCCTCAAGATGACATTGATATATGCACTAACATATTAGATGGATCCTACAGAACATCAGATGAAAAGGGTATAGTTATAGGACTCGCAGAGTGTAACGACCCGAACTTTTTAATTATATTTGTTTCCTCATTTTGTGTGTTTTTTTTATTTTATAATCAAAAAAACTATATCCATTAATTAATGAAGTGGGTATAACTAAAATGAGACCGTTGGGTTTCAACTATTATATGACCGTAGGTCAATATGACCATTGAAAACTATAAACATAACTTTGTGTTTTTTATAGATACGGTTATCTTGGATAATTAATAGAGAAAGAATATTGAATGGACCCATCCAGTATACTCGAGCCATATGAATCCCATCTGTCAGAGTTTAGAAAAGATGTAGCATCTCTGGGCTTCGCCTTGGACCAATCCCAAGCCGAACTTCAACGTATGAAGATTGAACGAAATCGCCTAAGGGAGAAGCTCAAGGTAATAGAAATCACCACTCGGGAAATGTTGTCTGAGCCACCCCAAGATCCTATCACCATAGCACACCTAACACTTAGGTCCTATGCTGGTGTAATAAGGGGATATGTAACGAGTCCTTAGCTAATTTTTTTATTCCTTTTATATATATAAAATTATTATTTCTTCTTATAGAAATGTTTGTGAATTTCAAATATCTAGAAAAATATAGGATTTGTATTATTGATGAATTTAGGAAAAATGGGTATTTTAAAATAGTTTTGTATTAATTAAATAATTAATAATGTTAAATGATTTTCAAAAAAATGGTCTTCTACAGTTGTGATCAGTGAGAAATTTAGAGTCTAATAAGATCAACATGGTTTTTAGTGAATAGTAATGTAGGAATAGTAACATACCCATATGAACAATAATGAATAGTAATTTGACCAAAAAAATAAAAACTCCACCCATGAATTTATAACTACATTTTAGACATCTTAAAAGTGAAAAAAATATCATAGTTTATGTTTTGGTATTTTTGTACGCCATAAATATATTATTTAAAATTTTATAACTAATTTAATAATTTAAAATGGAAATATATATTCATAAAATTTAATCATAAATTTTTACTTTATTGGCTTATGGGTATACGATATTTTTATGGGACCTTGATTTCTTTTTTAAGGTGTTACAAAATGAGTTATAGTTATAAATATGTCATTTTTTAATAAATATTGATTTTATTTAAAAATTAAATTAAAATTATTTAGAAAATTATTTTCATAAAATGGACTTCATTTTTTGAATTCAGAGAATCAATATTATATTAGGGTGAATTTTTTGGTTTTGTCAGAAACTGTTGAATTTTCGGTGAATATTAAAAATGCAGTTTTGAGTTTCCTGTGTTTAATGGAATCATTGATAATGTAATAATGATGTAAGATTTATGGTCGACTTGTGAATAGTGATATATTCTATGAGGTTTCCCCAGTGGCCAATACCATGGGAAAGCCCGTGGTTTTGCAAACACCACTGATGAGGTGTCCCTTAGAAATTAATAATTTATTCACTCACTTTCCCTATAAATACCAAGACATTTCCCTCAATAATTTCATTAAAAAATCATCCTCAACTAATTTCTGGTCTCCTTACATCCGAATTAGTCCTCCCAAGGTGTCCTCAAGCCTCCCAAGGTCCTGACCTTCATGCTTTCGGAGTTACTCTTCAAGGTAAGGGATTCTTTCACCCTCCTCTTTTAAGTCATGGATTTCGTTATGTTGTGTCTTCTAGTTTCCATCTCTTTAGGTTGAGGGTATGTTCTTATATGTTCTAATTTAATTCCATTTCATGTCTAATTATTGAGACACCCTTTCTTCTCTCATCAATTTGTTTTCTAATGTTTTTATGTGATGTCGTTAGGCTACCGAATTTCTCGTAAAAGAAATCACCTCTTCTCTTTTCATTCATTTTTATTTTTCATGTGGTATGTCATTCAAATATCCATACCATGATCTTATTCAGTACCCATACATTATTATTAATTATTTATGAGTGGTTGACCCTTTTCCCCTCTCTTTTCAATGTTGTCTAAAACTATGTTATATAGTCATTATGCTGTAGAAATTTCGTCTCAAAATTTCTATCTCTTCCTCTCATGAAATTATCTTATTTTATTTATGTGAATAACCAGACCTATTTCGTTTATATGGGTGTTTATAAGTATATAATGATGATTTATTTTATTCTGTAATAGACATACATATAACCCTCACTCTTTTTCCATGGGTTATAAATGATATAATGATATTATTTTTAAGAGCTTTTAAAATGCCACGATATTGAATTGAAACCCATTTCTTTTATTCTCTATGGGTTATTAATGAAATATTTGATTATGATATATGTTGATAACATGTATGTAAAGTCATATTAAGGGTGTGCCCTAATATCAATCCAATTCATTAGATAAATAATTAATCTCTATAGATGACAATTTTCACGATACCTTGGTTAATAACCTTGGTAATTTTTATGACACCTCGGGGATAAACCTTGGTGATATGTTCATTAATGTCGAAATGAAATGTTTTAGACCCATATTAAAGTTATGTTTCAAGGTTTTTTTATGATATGTATATTATTTTATTTCTAATTTCCTTATGTTTTTATTCTTGTTCTTATTGATGTCACAAGTAAACTGATTCCCATGTTTACCCTTACTGGGCCTTTTTCACACCCTTTACATTAAATGTATGTCTCCGGGATATGAGATGTAGTAATTTTACCTAGGATGAAATAATGATGAATCCATACATGTGTATTAGAATAATATTTTATGTTCTTTCACATGTATTATGTTTCTAATTTCCAAGACACTAGAAATTAAAGATCCTCTGTTGGTAAAATTCAATGAAAAGTTATGAAATAAAAAAGGGGGATGCCATACATAGGTATGGATTTGTTAGAAAAATTAATTATCCATTGGTAGATCATGTTTTTTCCCAAGAAGGAGAATAATATCTTGAGGCTGTGTGTGGACTACTGGTACTTGATCTAGGTGACCATGAAGAATACATGTCAAATATTATGGATTGATGACCTCTTTGATCAGTTTATAAGGGAATTATGGTTCTCAAAGGTTGACTGTAGATTAGGATATCACTAATTGTGATTATATGAAGAAGATATATTGATGGAGACATTCATATGTAGTTGCAGTTAATATGAGTTATTGGTGATTCTCTTTAGCATGACGAACTCACCATTATTGTTCATGGTTATCATGAACCAGATAATTTATCCTTACATAGATCATTTTTTGGTATTTGGTATTGACGATATCATTGTGTACTTTGTGTTTGATGAGAAAAATGTGAGACACTTAGGGATAGTTCTGGATGTACACCAATAGCACAATATTTTTAGAAATCTATCAATGCTTTATTTCTGGATTCAGAAAGACAACATTCTAGGACACATTATCTCAGTAGATGTATTGGTAGTGGGCCTATCCAAGGATGAAGCAATGTTAGTTTAGGAGCCACCTAAGAGTGTGACATAGGTGCATATCTTCCTTGAGTTGGCATGCAATTATTAGAGATTCATACCCTATTTCTCCAAGATATAATCACTAATGATATCTTTGACTTGAAGGGGAACCCTTTCATGTGGAAGAAGACGTGTTAAAAGAATTTTCAATAGTTGGGGAAGAGTTTGATGAGAAATAAAATTGTGGGATTGTTGAGGAAGGTTTTTAGAATGTAGTGTTCTATAATGAATCTGGATTAGGATTGGGTTTTTCCTAATGTATAGGAATGAAGTGATTTCCAATAGTTAACAGCAATTGAGATATCATAAGTAAAATCAGGTGACCCATGATCTTGAGCTACCAGTGGTAGTCTTCAATTTGAAGAGGTGGTGACATTTCATAATGGGTGAGAGATTTATCATCAACTCCGATCATGAGTTTCTCAATTATATCTTATCTTAAAAGGATAAAATCTTGATATAGAGGCAATGGATAGAGTTTCTCTAGGATTACGATGTAGAATTTTTTTATACTTTTGGGAAGCAGAATGTGGTAGAAGATTATCTCATAAGGATATCTTGTTTGTAGTTTCTCAATGAGGTGTTGGAGTAGTTGGACTCATTGAATATTTTTCCATCGGGGATGGAGATGGAGAAACTTTCCCCCGGTCTATGATTATTACCCCTCCACATGTGTTGCGTGTCTCGGAGGAAAAACTTAGAGATATGGATTGTTAGACCCTACTATAACATCCCAGTTCTGGAAGCCACCAAGAGGCGCCCCGTACCCTATTGGTCACATGGTCTCAAGGGCCTTTCCCCAAACACCAGAGGATGCCGACTAGCAGTGAGGGCCTTGAGTGTGATAGTGGGTAAAATATTCCCTCAATGGCAAGTACAAAGCTGAAGAGAAACAAATAATCAATAGCGGAAGTTGTAAACAATCCATACACAAGTGAATAGTGTATGACTAAATAATAAACTGCTGGAGCACATACGTATAAAATAATGCATGATACATATGTCTTGGAAAACAGCCAAATAATTCACAATACTGAATACAAAGACTACTAAACCAAAAATATATGGAAAAAAGATAACATCTCCCATGCATCGCAAGCCTAACCTTGGCTTCGTGCTCTCCTGCTCCATAATAAGTCATGTACCAAAAGAAGAAGGGTGCTTTCTCTTATCTATACTTGCAGCAATATAATCAATTTGGGGCCAAAACCATGGACCAAATAGGGCGTGATAATAAATCCCAGTAGGCAACCACCATGAGATATGTGCCTAATATTTAGTGAATATATGGAGGTAAAAGTACAAAAAGCAGTAAATAGGACAATAATCAACAATAAAGAATCCGTAGTTTCAAGTATTTAATTCACAAACAAGTGATGAGCTACTCAAACAAGTAGAAACAAATAGGTAACCCTATAGGTATTTATCATAGTATGGTCCCTATGCGTCAACAAATAAGTACTATCAACCCTCTAGGAGGCACACATTGTCTCACTGCTCTAGTTCAGCTAAAGTATAGACTCACTGAGGAAGCACTCACCATCAATTCCTCCTATATTCTCTTCTTTAGCTGAACCAAATTGGTGAGACTGTGTGTGCCTCCTAGAGGGTTGTTAGTACTTGTTGGTTGATCCATAGGGGCCAGGCTATGAGAAATACCCAGATGGTTACCTGTTTGTTTCTACTTGCTTGAGTAGCTGATTACTTGTTTGTGAATTAAATGCTCGAAAATGTTGATTTTTTAATGTTTAGTACTTTCTTGTTTACTTATTTCTGTACTTTTACCGTCATATATTCACTGACGGTTAGGCATATATCTCGTGTTGGTTACTTATTGGGATTTAGTCTCACACTATGTTTGGGTCATGCTTTTGGGCCCAAATAGATTATATTCTTGTAGGTATAGATAAGTTCAATCTCCCTTCTTCTTCGAGTACTCGACTTATTGTGGAGCTGGAGAGCACGGGACCATGCTTAGGGTTGTGATGAAGAGGAGATGCTATCTTTTCTTCTTGTATTTTTGGTTTAGTAATATTTGTATTCAGAATTTGTGAATTGTTTGGATGCTTTCCTAGATATATGAATCAAGCATTATTTTATATGTATGTGCTCCATTTGTTTATCATTTAATCTTGTATTGTTCACTTATGTATGGATTGTTTACTGCTACTGCAATTGTTTATTTATTTCTCTTCTACTGTGCACTCTGGTAATGAGGGAATAGTTTCCCCACTATCACACTCAAGGACCTCACTACTAGTCATTAGCCTCTGGCATTTGTGGAAATGCTCTTGAGTCCATTTGAAAAACCGGGTACTGGGCACCTCTGGGTGTCTTCGGGAACCGGGATGTTACAAAGTGGTATCAGAGGAATTATTTTCTCTTGACTTACTGTTTGGATCCTATAGCCAGTGATAGGATGGATTAGGTACTTGGTAATAATTTGTGCCCAGGAGGAGCTAACCCGTGTACAGGGAAAAGCCATACTACCTCGTTTATTGCAATTTTATTGGTTTGCAATGTTAGAGTTGATTTGATTTCACCTTGAGTGATTCACATGATTTGTGTGGTTATTTTTGATGTTATTGAGGTTTTATTTCTATTACAACCCGAGGAGATCAGGGTACTCCATCTCATGCATCATATAGTCACTTTCCAGAAAGCGCATGTCATGCATTTTTTTCATGCCGTCTAGGATGCATTAGATATTTCATGATGTTGTGATAGTTGATGTGTAAAATATGCATCGTATTGTGATAGTTTCCTTGATATAAATACCTATTGTTTGATAAGGTATTGTTTGTGTTGTAGTTTTCTTGAATGAACACTAAACATTGGTTCTTAAGGTGTTATGGGACATCATGGACCACAATTTGGTGGATCGTTTCACTATTCTCTTGTTTATAAATTATATAGGATGCCAAATATTGATTCACGGGGAGTATGGGACCTCACAAATTAGAATTTGGCCCTTTCAATGTTTGTTTCAGTGTTTTTCTGGGTTATGGAATAGTTTCTGAGGCTTACTGTCCGGAAAAACCCAGAATACATGTCGTGTAATGTTATGTACATTCCATGTGTTCTTATTTTTGGGAAGAAATAGTTTTTCCTAAGTACATGTTGTGTACTCTATGTACATTCCATGTAGTCTCGGACCGTGTCGTAGGCTGTGCGGGAAGACACACGGGATGTGAAAAATCTGGAGTGAACATGTTGTGTATCTTCCCTACACACCGGGTCGTGTCGACCCCATGCCCACCTGTGTCACTAAAAACATGGGTTAACCGAGTCATGTCTAATACACACCGTGTTCCATCTAAAAACGTCATGTATTCTAACCCAGGTACCACGACTGTGTCACAAACAACCCGGGTCGGTGTTTTCCTTTCCCGTATAAGCTGTATTAGTCCAGAAAACGCTGTTTAGTTTGAGCTGTGTGTCTGACTGTGTCACTTACAACACGGTCCAGGTGAATCTTGTCCAATACACATCATGTCTTCCCTGAACACTGCATGTAGTCTTGTATTAGGAGATCCTTGTGGCTTTACCGTGTAGAAGAACTCAGGTAGGGAAAGAGGATTCAAGTACATGGCGTGTGTTAAGACAACACGTCATGTGTTTCAAGTATTGCATGGCTAGTTTGGACAAGAGTACACACCCACGGGAATGACTTCTGGGAACATGTCGTGTAGGAAATGTACACGCTGTGTAGTCATGATTTGTAACACTTGAGTGCTTTATTCCTCATATTCCCCTCTTACACTCCTTGTTTTTATTTCATGATATCTTGATCTAAGGTGTGTGCTTGACCTTCAGAGTCATGTCACCAAGACGTCCTCCAGTTGTACGACAGTTTCTAGGTGGTGATCAGACACATGACATGGATGATCAGGGATTACCTTCAGATCCTCCTGTTGGGACAGCCTTGGTACCATCCATTGTACCTGACTATGGTCTTGATGAATTGTTCAAGGAGGGATTATTAAGGATGATGCAGACCTTTCATGGAGTTCCATATCCTACCTCATCGATGGCTGATTTGACATGGGTCTCACAATAGCATAATCCTCCCACTTTCTCAGGGAAAGGAGCACCTCAGGCTGTAGAGTCATGGCTATAAGCCATGATGATGATCTTTGAGCTTCCAGAGATGCCTCTAGAGAGAAGAGTCATGCTTTCTACCTTTATGCTACAGGATTCCTCCAAGAGATGGTGGGATTTAATCTCACAGGTGGTTCATCAGTAGGTTATTGCTTGGGATGAGTTCCAGTGCATCTTCTATGACTACATCTATCCGGAGACCTTGAGGTCTGACCGTTCCCCAGAGTTTATGAGCCTTGTGCAGAGTACCCTATCGGTTATGGGGTATTCCTCTAGGTTCACCGAGCTTCATAATTTCACACCCTTCCTGGGCAGAGATGATTTGTTCTTGGAAATGAATTTTGAGGATGTCCTCAAACAGGAGATCCTCTCGTACTTGAATATATTTAGGTTGGCTTCCATCGCTTCCATCGTCAACCAGGTGCTGATTGCAGAGCGCAATCAGAGAGATTCCGGAGCTGAGAGCTAGGGCGGTTTTGCTTCCAGAGTTAGTGCTCTGCCAGCTAATAGAAGTAAGCACCGTAGGGAGTCTACACATGGTGATCTAAGGCAGCGAGACACATCTTTAAGTTTCTAGGTGTTATGCTACCACTATGGAAGGGCTGGGAATACAAGGTAGAAGTGCTAGAGAAACCCAGTGGAGTGCTGATCTTGTGGAAAAATGGGTCACCTTCAACGTTTCTGTTAGGTTTTCTCACCATTAGCTGGGGATAAGGATTCATCTATAACTCCTCATACAAGAGCAGCACCACCAGTTTCTCACCATTTTTGGAACTGGAGTTCTTCCGGATGTTCAGGCCGAGGTGGAGGTCGCGGCCACGGTGGTCAGTCACCAAGCCACCAGTGACAGCATGGTTGACCAGCTCAGAGTTTTCAGGCATGGTCATTGGGCCACGGAGCTAGCCATATGTTTACAGTGGAGCAGACCCATCAAGAGCAGGATCCCAAACCCTCTACAGTTAGAGGTACAATCCAAGTTGCCTGAGTTTTATCTTCAACTCTTTTTAATAACGGTGATATGCATAGCTTTATATCTGACGCTATTGTGGAGAGCCTTGGGATCTGTATATTTTCTTCTGCTGAACTTTTGACACTAGAAACTTCGTTGGGGAAAAGAACATCTGGTTTACTTCAGCGAAAGAAGTTTCATCTTGAGTTTGTTGGGTGTCACTTCCATTGGTATCTCTATGTCCTAGAGATGACAGTATATGATTTCATTCTCAGAATGGACTGGCTAGTTCCCTTCCAGGTAGTCATCGACTATTAGCGCCATAGGGTGAGTTTCATATCACTATATGGTGTATATTTTCTTCATAAGGGTGAGTGGGTTGTCCAAGAGAGCTGAGCGGGTCCAAAGCATCATGGGTTGGGAGCAATTATAGCCCAAATTCTTAGTCTTTATCTGGATGACAGGGGGACTTCATAGTTAGAGTTTCCTCTATTGGTGGATCATTTCAGAGATGTCTTTGCAGAGGAATTTTCAGGTTTGCCTCTAGCGCATGAGGTAGATGTTTCTATTGAGCTTGTGCCAGGAGCAGCACTGGTGTTCATTCCTCCTTATTGGATGGCTACAACTCAGTTGTAGGAGCTCAAGAAGCAGTTGGTGTAGTTGTAGGAAAAGGGTTTCATCCGACACAGTACTTTTCCTTGGGGTTCACCTATCATGTTTGCGAAGAAGTCTGACAGTACCCTTAGGCCTTGTGTGGATTATCGGAAGATGAACCATTGATGGTCAAGAACCAATATCCCTTGCTCAGGATTAATGATCTCTTTGATCATCTTTGAGGATCATGGGTATTCCCAAAGATTTACATGATGTTTGGTTATCATTAGTTTCATATTAGACCATTATATATACCTCTTACATCCTTCAGAATCCGGTATGGTCTATATGAGTACTTAGTTATGTTGTTCGGTCTCACAAATGTGCCAGTAGTTTTCATGGAACTAATGAACCAAGTGTTCCCTAAATACTTGGATTCCTTAGTGGTGGTCTTCTTGGATGATATCATCGTGTACTCTCACACTCGACACGACCATTCCACACATCTTGAGATCGTTTTGAGTACACTGAGGGAGAATCAGTTATATTCTAAGCTCTCAAAGTGCCACTTTTGGATGGACCAGATTTACTTATTGGGTCATGTTATCTCAGAGACAGGAGTATCGGTAGTCCAAGAGAAAGTTAGAGCATTATCTTTCTGGGAGTAGCCGAATGACGTCTTTGAGGTGAAGAGTTTTCTAGGGATGGCGGGATACTACAAGTGCTTCATACAAGACTATCCACGCATAGAAACACCACTGATAGGTCTGACAAAGAAGGGTGTAAAGTTCTTATAGTCAGATTCTTGTGAGTCAGCCTTTCAGGAGCTGAAAGGGAGGTTGACTTCTGCACTGATACTTGTCTTTCCAGAGTTAGGAAACAGATATTCCATTTATTATAATGTGTCAAGTATTGGGATGGGAGATGTGCTTATGCAGGGAGATGGAGTCATTGTGTATGGGTCTCGGCAGGGAAGGCCACAAGGGAGGAATTACCCGACACATGATCTATAGTTGGCGGCTATTGTTCATGCCCTACACTATTGGAGACATTACCTTATGGGGGAGAATTTTGTGGTTTTCACTGACCACAAGAGTCTCAAGTACATCTTCACTCAGCATGATCTAAATTTGAGACAGCAAAGGTGGGTTGAGTGCCTACAGTCCTTCGACATTGATCTTTCCTATACGCCTAGGAAGGGTAATGATGTGGCTGATGCATTGAGTAGGAGGACTCAGATACAGGTAGTTCAAGATGCCAGTAATGAGTGGCAGCTTATGGCTCTGTTCTCTAAGATTCATTTGGAGGTGCGAGATAGACAGGGGAAGACATTTCTATCTTCTGTAGTTGTTACCTCTACCCCCTTAGATAGGGTTTGAATGAGGAAGCTATCAGACCCAGAAGTCCTAGTCATGCTGGAGAGTGTGTCAGGAGAGAACCATCTTCCTGGATGGATAGAAGGCGGGGATGAGATCTAGCATTTCTAGGTGCGCGTATGGGTACCAATAGATTTATGTGAAGATATGAAGTGGTATTTTCATTCCTCTATTTGGGCAGTTCATCCTGGTGTCACAAAGATGTATTGTGATCTACACCACTAGTATTCGTGGCTAGGTATGAAGATAGATGTTGTTGGATTCTCCATTAGGTGTTCTACTTGTCAGCAGGTGAAGGCGGAGCATCAGTGACCTGTAGGTATTTTACAGTAGTTACCTATTCCTAAGTTGAAGTGGAACAACATCGCAATGGACTTCGTGATGTGGTTTCCAAGATCACCTTGAGGGAATCATGTTGTATGGGTTGTCATTGACAAACTTACAAAAGTTTCTCACTTCTTGCCGATCAAGGATACCTTCAATGTTAATGAACTAGGAAGGCTATATGTAATTCCCAGACCCAATTTAACCAGAGTTAGTTCATTATTACATAACATTTTCAAGATCACAAAAGATCAAGTCTCAAATGACCGATTAGTTTAGTAGCCTTGGAATTACAATATACATTCATAAAGTTTACATTACATAATTGAATGGAAATCTACAACAACATTGTTTCCATAGACAACACTGAGATCCCATAGACTATCCCTGTAGGTCATTCATAATATACTTCTTCACATCCTGGGAATGATAAAACATAAAAAGGGGTGAGGTCAGATGCTCAATGAGGATAACAATATAGCGGAAACTTTTATAAATAAGCATAAAAATTTATGTCAATGTATATAAATAAAACAAAAGCCTTTTCAACATAAACATCATCATAATATGGAAAATATAAATCAAAATAATTTCATTTACTTACTCACATGGATATTCTACTAGTCAAAATTTAACATGAAATATCAATAGCCACTTTCATAATGATGGAATGCATAATGCCAAACTTTCATAACCACATAGTCAAGGAATTGTGCCAAGGCTACAAATAAGATTTTGTCAAGTCCTTGTGTGAAGACACTAGTTTGTCTCCTGAGACCTACCGATGCATCGAGGAGCTATAGTAGGCTTCACCCATCACTTTCTAAGTCCAATTCATTCCTCATATGAAAATGTTTAAATATAACATAAACATTCATATTAAAACTAGCATACAAAATGTCAATACTTTATCCATAAACCATGAATGGTATGAAAATAACACATCCACATTCCAACATATCACAAAACCCTCGATATAATGTGGATGATTTCTATCATATTAAATCATCATCAAATAAGTTTTAAACCCATCAATGGATGTTGATATAGATGAAAATTATTTTTAGAACTATTTAAGAGAAATATATATTTTTCATAAAAACATTTAAAAGTCACACAATTTATAAAGGAAGACATTTAAATACATTTTTGAATCAAAGTGTCCCATACCACTTTGAAACTTTTGAAAGGAATTAACGTTTTAAAAACATTCATGTCCATATAAATAAATCCTTAAAAACATTTTGAAAACATGGATATTAATGAGAATTATTTAGAAGAATAAATATTTAAACCATTTAAAATGATTATCTAGTTAAATATTCCCTTAAAATATTCCTATTGAAAATATTTTTATGAAACATGGATGCGGATGATAAAAAGGTCTCAGTAGATACTCACGTAAAAATAACCTCGGATAATGACGAGATTGTATAATTAACCCTTACCTTGTGATTTTCCTTGGTTGAGGGTAGTTTAACCTCATTAATAATGTTGAAATAATTGTTATTAAATTATAAAATAATAATATATATTAATATGATATCATATATGATCTTTTTACATTGCTTTTTTAATAATATCTTAGTATTATTGTCTTTTCAGGTGTTAACTGATTCGTTTTCCTTTATATGATTTGTTACGTAAGTAATGTTTATTATGGAGAGGATGTATCTTATTCATATTCATAATGATATTAAGTATTTAAAATGTATTTTTAATCATCTAATGAATATTATTCTTGAATGGATATGACGGGGAATGAATCTCATCGCGTTCGTGGAGATGGTAATCAGTACGTACGCACGAGAAAAAATATTATTCAATTGATATTAAAATAATAAATAATTGGATGGTTTATCATATATACAAAATCATTATTATTTACATCAATTACACATCATTATTATACCCATACAAACAATAATGTATTGAATAAAAATTACACCACGACGTGGAGACGGTAAGTCGTACGTTCGCACGTATGGTGACATGTAATTAAAATGATGGATAGAATAATTAATATGTTTGTACCATATTTATAATAACATAAAATTATATATATGATACTGTAGTTATTGTTTTAGAATGGAAACAACAAGGAATGAGGAAGTGGACAAAGAAAGGAACTTGAAAGAGGTGATGAAATATTTACCTCTTCTTCAGGTTCTTCCTTTTTATTTGATCAAAAGAGCTCCATAAAATGGATTTATGACTAATTTAAGGACACTAGGAAGAAGGTAGGATAGTTTAGAGGGTATTTGGGTAGGTTTTGGGCGATCCAAATGGCTTTGATGGTGTTAATTAGAGAGAAGGGGGAGTGACCTTCTATAAGAGGGGTGAGGGGAACCTTAGGAAATGCTAGAAATATTATTTTATAATAAAATAATTTTCTGTTCCTAATAGATCCAAAGTAGATTATTTAAATTATAAGAAGGGGAGGGGTCTTAAACCACTCAACCAATAAGTTTTAGACAGATTTGGGTCACTATATAAACCTTATCATTTAGATTTAACTCTTAGTTAAATAGTTTGACATTTACCATGTCTCATTGTATTTTTATATTATATATTTAATAAAAATACTATATAATTCTAAGAGATCCCCAAGTGGTTAATTAATGATAAAAATATCATTATATAAGTCTTTTGGCCAAACCGTAGATTTTTAGGAATAGAATATCAATTAATAATATAATATTTGTTTTAAAAACTCTTTTCTTTCAATTTTGACACTATTTGGTATTTTGTTTTTGCTAAATTCATAAAATCATTATTAATTCAAAAACAATTTATATAACCCACCCTAATATGTCATATTAACCTATAATTTTTTTGAATTCATAATATGTCTCAAATTACATTTATTTGTATATTTATAATATCAATTATTTTAATATTTCATTAATTAGGTTATTACTGCATCATCATTGTGTAATAAATAAATTAAATAATTTAATGTCTAAAAAATATAAATAAAATAACATTATGTAAGAAAGATTTTTAGATTTCTAATTAATATTTATAGTCTCATTTATCTTATGTTTAACGTTATATTAAAAATGGTTTAGTTATTAAATAGTGAACTTAACACTTTTAACTCTTCTTTGAATTAAATAATATCAAATGTCCTGATCTATTCCAAGTGGACCAAAGAGGTTAATATTTTATTCCTAAGGTTTTTTTGGTAGAATTATACATATCCTATAGAATTAGTACATGTGATAGCGTAATAATAATATCATTTTTACGTTTAATTACCCTATTTACTTTTAACCGTGGTAAATAAAAGTAAAAAGTTAATATTCACCAAAAATATTTTTATCGTATTGAACCACATTATACTCACTGATATTATACATGTATCTTGGAATTTATAAATTTAACTCAAAGAAGCGTTAAAATTATGTCTTATGTAAATTTGAAAATGCTAATAGGAGGTGGGTAAAAGACCGTGAGAAGTTCCATAAAATTTTATATATCTAATATTATTAAAAAATCTATCCGATGAATTAAATTGAAAATATATTTGAATTGTGAATCTATTTTGACCTAAAATAAATTCCAATAATTAATTATTTAAATAAAAATTCGGTTTTAAACTATAACAGAGTGTTTTCACTATTCATCAAAAATTGAAAGTTTTCAGAAAAATACCAAAAATTTACCCTAAGCTAATTTTGATATTCCGAATACAAAAAATAAGTCTATTTTATGAAATTAAAATAATATAAGTTTAATTTATTAATTTACAATTAATTCACGTGGTCAAAACCAAAAGGAGTGTTTTTAAGAAATACTAACTATCAAAAGATTGACACATGTTTATGTCCAATTTCAAAGTGAAATTACGGAAAATGACCAGAATTGGATTAAATGGTAAAAATATAATGTATTTATACTTCCAATCCATAAAAATATATAAATTAACACTATAAATTATTTTTATTAAAAAATTTGTTTTCAGATAAAATATAGTAATCTTCATTGTTCACCCAAATATGAATGTTATCATAAAAACACCAAAAATTTATTGAAACTAAATTCTTATGTCCTGATTCTAAATAAGAAGTTTATTTTGTCAAATTGAATATAAAAACGTTTCAAATATTGGATTTAAAAAAGGGTTCTCCATTAAAAGGCGATAAAATTTCATTTTTTAAAAAATACTTCTTTTATCTGAAAAAAATGAATTTGTTCTTACATTATATCCAAGAAACTCATAATATGGATTATAAAATTATAAGGATTATATAAAGTTCAAAATTTAGTTAATACTATTCATAACCGCTTTTGAACGTCTAGTTTGGTAATTCGTGGTGCGCTTGAACTTAGTGTTTCGTGTAGTGCAAGTTATTGAATTATTTTGAAGAACTAACGTACTATAAAATCTTGGTGTGTTATGTTCATTCGTACATCAATTAATATAATCCTCGCAATTTGAAATTGTTCTTCAAAGATAAAAGGTTGAAAATAAAAAATACCTTTGTGGGAAAACACACATTGGAAATTGGGTTAATAAAATTTAGTCTTAATAAGAGGAAAAACAATAATGAAAAAGTCACTGTCAAATTATGATTCATATTAATATAACATTGAGAGACACATAATTGGCGGAAAAACATAAATATTTATAGGTAGTGATTGGGTTCATCAGTCACAAGTAATTATAGAATTGAGGGCCTCAAATCCATCAATCTATGATGATTTAAAATATAATTGGTTCAACAAAACATAAGGTATTAGGATAACACATTTTTAGTTTTAAGATCCCTTACCTAATGTTTAAGAATTAATTTCTTCATAGAATAAGAGAAGAAAAAATATATATATTTGAAAAGTAGAGTTTCATCCTTTAACTAATTTCTACAAAAAACTCATCTTTCACACTAAAAGATAATAGAACTTAAAAAAATATTCTATTTATCGTATTTGTATTGGGTTCCAAAAAAATTTAATTTATAATTCACCTATCAAACCATTTAAAAAAATAAACTACATTATACAGTCCAGGGACTTCACGTAGTCCAGTGGTAGGTGATAAATCCATATTGCACTATGGTTGTGGGTTCGATTCCTGCAGCTTTGTCTGACGTGATGGTTTGTCAACCAGTATGTATGTTGTACTTTTTATAAAAAAAAATAACCTTAACAATTGTATCCAATTTCAAAAAATATACATTCCAACCTTTATCCTTATCCAAAATACTTATATCCAAACTCACATTCCAAACTTTATAATGAATTTAAACATAATGAATATCCTATTTACCATGTAATAACATGTGAACACCTACATTACGTATTATTTTAAAACTTGGTAACACCCTAAATTACCATACAACCTTATTTATTACATTCATGCTCCCTTTACCATTATATAATATTGGATATATTCCTTATATCAAAAAATATTGAACATTCCAACAATGATGAAATAAACATACTATGAATCAGTTCTAAGGATGTCAAGAATATCTAATATAATTTATACAAATCAACCATATCTTATTCAAAAATCATTACCTCATTATCAAGGCCATATTAAGGATTTAATTTCCTTAAACCATGTATTTTCCAAAAACTAATCCTGCTATTGAGTCACTTTTCTTAGTTCCACCCAATATCAAGTCCTTAATGAAATAGTATTGTAGTACAATCATTATATACTCTGTAATTCTTATAACTTGTACATCATTAATAGAATACCTAAATGACAAAACACTTTAATAACTACGTAATAAATCTAATCATTCCTCTTCATATTAGGTAGTATCATAACTTTTTTATTATCCATTAGCATCATTTGGGGTATACTCTGATGATTTGGACATTGATTAGCGTAGTGTCCCAACTCCTTGCAGATGAAGCATTGTACATTTGAAACATTTTTCATACTCTTTCCATCACATACCTAGTGTCCTTTTTCTCCACACTTATAACTAACTCCCATTCCCTTCTAGAATTTACCAAGGTGATTCTTTCTAGAGTTATCGCATATGGGAAAATCCTTCTTTTCCCTCTTCCCTTTATCCATATTTCTCTCTTTTATCCTTTTTTTCTCTTGATTCCCTTCAAAGTCATCGGACTCAAGGAATTATTTACTTATCTAATTAACACATGATACTATTTCTTCATATGCTGAGAATACATGGGATATTATTTCCCTTCTAAATGATGGCTTAATATCGTGAAAGATATGATCATTCTTACTCTTTGGATCATATGTATTGCTGGAGTCCACATTCCTTCTAGTGGGTGTCATTTCTGTACAATGGAATACACTAGTTCAATTTATGAATTGCAATGAATAATTCCTAACTTGTAAAATACCTAACGTTAATTGAACAGTTTATGGATATAATCCATAATCATAAACATATTTTCATTGAGGAGGTATATACTTGTAAATCTTTCATAATGATTCGTAATGAAAATGAGGATTATCCTAAACATATCCATCGGGAGTGTCGTAACCAAGAGTGATGCAAGAACCATTGTCGTGCACTAGTTCATGTTTGCGTCTAGCTCAAAGACGTGTTTTCAGGTATTACACCTAAGTACATCTATGCCCAAGTCGTCTCTACCTACTCGTGTCCAGACAGGGATGTATTGCTTTTAAAACTCACAAAATCTCTACAATAATAAAACTCTAGAATGTTCTTCTATACTAATCATCAAAGTCTATCTTAGGGTAATGTGTTATAATCAGAGTTTATCTAAATCTGGATTCCAAGGTTTTTACTAAATTTCCTCTGATACCAACTGTAAGTCCCCAACCCTAGTTACCCAGAGTCTGTGCATTATTACATAACATTGGCATGATCACAAATGATCAAGTCTCGAAAGAAGGATTAGTTTATTAGCCTCAGAAGTACTAGATACATTCATAAGGTTTACATTACATCATAAAATGGAAAACTAAAACAATATTGTTTCCATAGACAACACTAAGATCCCATATACTATCCCTGCAGGTCAGTCATAATATACTTCTTCGCATCCTGGGAAAGATAAAAAATAAAAGCGGTGAGATTAGATGCTCAGTAAGGATAACAATGTAGTGGAAAATTTCATAAATAAGCATAAACACTTAAAGAAAATTATAGAACAAAAACAAAAGCATTTTCAACATAAACATCATCATAATATGTAAAATATAAATCAAAATAATTCCTTTTACTTACTCACATGGATATTCTACAAGTCGAATAATCACATGCAATAACAATAGTCACTTTCATAATGATGGAATGCATAATGCAAGACTTGCATAACCACATAGTCAAGGCCTTGTTCCAGGACTAAATATAAGATTTTTTCAAGGGCTTGTTCCAAGAAAATAGTTTGTCTCATTAGACATACTAATGCATTGAGGAGCTATAGTGGGCTCCACCCGTCACTTACTAAGTCCAATGAATTCCTCATATGAAAGGGTTTAAACATAACATAAAAATTTGTATTAAAACTAGAATACTAAATTTAAATACATTATCCATAATCCATTAATAGTATAAAAATAACACATCCACATTTAAACATATCACAAAACCTTCAAAATAATATGGAAGTTTTGTATCATAATAAATAGACATCAAATAAGTGTAAAATCCATCAAAGGTTGTTGATATAGATGTAAATGGATTGTAAAACTCTTTGAGAGAAATATCCCTTTTTCATAAAAACATTTAAAAGTCACACAATTTATAAAGGAAGAAATTTAAAGACGTTTTTGAATCCAAGTTTCCCATACCACTTTGAAACATTTGAAAGGAATTATCTTTTTAAAAGCATTCATGTCCATATAAATAAATCCTTAAAACCCATTTTAAAAACATGGAAATTAATGAAAATTATTTAAAAGAATAAATATTTACACCATTTAAAATGATTATATTGTTAAATAGTCTCTTAAAATATTCCTTTTGGAAATATTGTTATGAAACATGGAAGTGGATGATAAAGAGGTCCCAGTAGATACTAACGTAAAAAAAACCTCGGATAATGAAGAGATTTTAGAGTTAACCCTTACCTTGTACTTTTCCTTGGTCAAGGGTAGGTTAAAGTCATGTATAATGGTGAAATAATTGTTATTAAATAATATAATAATCATATATATTAATATCATATCATATATGATCTTTTAACATTGCTTTGTAAATAATATCTTAGTATTATCATTATTCCGGGTGTCAACTGATTCATTTTACTTTATATGATTTGTTATGTAAGTAATGTTTCTTATGGATAGGATGTATCTTATTCATATTCATAATGATATTAAGTATTTAAAATTTATTTTTAATCATTTAATGAAAATTATTCTTGAATGGATACGACGGGAAATGAATCTCATCGTGTTTGTGGAGACAGTAATCCGTACGTACGTACGGGAAACAATATTATTCAATTGATATTAAAATAATATATAACTAGATGATATATCATATATTCATAATTATTATTATTTACATCAAATAAACATCATTATTATACCCATCCAAATAATAATGTATTGAATAACAATTTCACCACAATGTGGAGACGGAAAGCCGTACGTACGCATGTATGGTGACATGTCATTCAAAGGATGGATAGAATAATGAATATTGTTGTACCATATTTATAATAATATGAAATTATATAGAAGATACTGGATTTATTACTTTAGAATGTAAACAACAATGTAATTGAAAGTGGAAGAAGAAAGAAACTGGATAGAGATGATGAAATATTTACCTCTTCTTCGGGTTCGTCCTTTTGATATGATCAAAAGGGGTAGGTCAGATTTATGACTAAATTAAGGCCTCTAGGATTAAGGGAGGATAGTTGAGAGGGTATTTAGGCAGGGGAATTTTGAGCCAAATGGCATTGAAGGAGTTAATTAGAGAGAAGTGGGAGTGCCCTTTTATAAGAGGAGTGAGGTGCACCTTAGGAAAAGCTAGAAATATTATTTTATAATAAATTCATTTTAGATTTATAATGGATCTAAAGTAAATTATATAATAGATAAGGTGGGTATGGGTTCAAAACTACTCAACCAATAGGTTTTAGATAGGTTTGGGTCACTATATGAAGCTTATCTTTTAGATTTAACTCTTAGTTAAATAGTTTGACATTTACCATGTCTCTTTTTATTTTTTTATTACATGGTTAATAAACATACTATATACATCCAAGAGAACCCCAAGTGGATAATCAATGAAACACCTATCATTATATAAGTATTTTTCAAGAACCCTAGATTTTTATGAATAGAATATCATGTAATAATATAATATTTGTTTTAAAAACTCTTTTATGTCAATTTTGAAACTATTTGGTATTTTTTTTTCTAAATTGATTAAAGCATTATTACTTAGAAAGAAATTCATTTAACAAACCCTAATATGTCATAACATCCTAGATAATTAGTGTAATTCATATATAGTGTCAAATTAAATTTATTTAGATATTTATAATATCAATTATTTTAATATATCTTTAATTAGGTAATTACTGCATCATAATTGTGTCATAAATAAATTACTTTATTTAATGTATAAAAAATATAAATAAAATAAAATTATGTAGGAAATATTTTTATCTTTCCAATTAATATTTAAAGTCGAATTTATCTTATGTGGAACCCTATATTAAAAATGTTTTAGTTATTAAAAATTGAACATAACACATTTAACTATTCTTTTAATTAAATAATAATAAATGACCTAATCTAATACAAGTAGACCAAAGAGGTTCATATTATATTTATATGGTTGTTTTTGTCAAATTATACTTATCCAATAGAATTAGGACATGTGTTAGGGTAATAATAAAATCATTTTTACCCTTAATTACCCTATTTACTTTTAACCGTGGTAAATAAAAGTAAAAAGATACTATTCACCAAAAATTAATTTAATCTTATTGAACCAAATTTTACTCCTTGATATTAACTGTGCTTTTGGATATTCGAAATTCAATTCACAGAAGTAGTAAAATGATGTTTTATGTAAATTTGCAAATGCTCCTAGGAGGTGGGTAAAAGACGGTGAAAAGTTCAATAAAATAATATATATCAAATATTATTAAAAAATGACTAAAATGAATTACATTGAACATATATAGGTATTATGTATATATTTTTACCTAAAATAAATTTAAATAATTAATTATTTAAATAAAAATTAATTTTTAAACTATAACTCAGTGTTTTTCACTATTCGTCAAAAATTGAAAGTTTTCAGAAAAATACCAAAAATTCACCCTAAGCAAATTTTGATATTATGAATTCATAAATAAAGTATATTTTACCATATTCAAAACATAGATGTTGAATTTATTAATTTAAAATCAATTCACATTGTCAAAACCAAAAGGCGTATTTTTATGAAATAATAACTATCAAAAGATTTACACTAGTTTGTGTCCAATTTCTATGTGAAATTACATAAAATGACATGAATTTTATTAAATGGTAAAAAAATAATCTATTTATAGTTTCAAACCATTAAAATTTATAATTTAACACTAGAAATTATTTTGATTAAAAAGGTTGTTTTCAGTTAAAATATATTATGTTTCACTATTAACCCAAATATGATAGTTATCAGAAAAACACCAAAAATTTAATGAAACTAAATTATTATGTCTCAATTATAAAGAAGAAGTTTATTTTTTCAAATTGAATATACAAAAGTTTCAAATATTTGATTTAAAAAGGGTTCTCTATTAAAAGGTTGTAAAATATCATTTTTTGGAAAATAATTATTTTATCTGAAAAAAATTAATTTATTGTTACATTATGTCTAAGAAAAAAATAATATAGATTCTAAAATTATAAGGATTATATAAAGTTCAAAATTCAGTTAATACTATTCATAACCACTTTTGAACGGCTAGTTTGGTATGTCATGGTGCGCTTGAACTTAGTGTTGTGTGTATTGAAAGTTATTTAATTACTTTGAAGAAATTAAGTAATATGAAATATTGGGGTGTTACACTGTACATTTGAGATATTTTACGTTTACATGGAGTTCCACACTCCATTTTTTTCAGACAGGGGTGGACATTTTACTTCTCGGGTCTAGCAGGGGCTTCAGAAAGATTTGTGTACACAGGTACTTTTGAGTAAAACATACCATCCCCAGATCGATGGCCAGTCCAAGCATACACTTACGGTGCTTGAGGACATGCTTCAAGCATGAATTCTAGACTTTGGTGGTTATTGGTAGAAGCATATACCCCTATTGGAGTTTTCCTACAACAATAGTTTTTAGGAAACTATTCAGATGGAACCTTATGAGGCTTTGTACGGTAGGTTATTCCGATCACTATTGTGGTGGCTGGAGGCAGGAGAGGAATCATTACTGGGACCTCATCTCATTTAGGAAACCACAGAGCATGTAGAGTTGATTCAGAAGAGGATGGCTATTGCACAGTCTCGACAGAAGTCATATGAAGATCAACGGAGACGACCTCTATAATTTGAGGTCGAGTATCAGGTTTTCCTACGTGTCACACCGAGTTTGGGGCACATGAGGATTATAAGATAGGTAAATCTTTCACCGAGGTACATAGGACCGTTTGGGGTGTTGGAGAGAGTTTGGTCGTTTGCTGATCGGTTGCAGTTACATTTGAGGTATCGGGCTATGCATGACGTTTTTCATGTTTCTCATCTCTGATGTTACTTTTCTGACCCGTCTCATGTCCTTCAACCCGATGAGATTGAGATAGATGTGGGTGTATCGTTCAAGGAGCATCCTATCAAGATTGTTTATCATAGTACAAAATTTATCTGTGGCAGGTCTGTTCCGCTGGTACGAGTGCTATGGCAGCACAGGTTGGTACAGGACGAGACTTGGGAGCGGGAGGCCGATGTACAAGCACAGTGGCTGGAGATATTCGCGGTTTCTTCTTCTACTCCGCGCTAGGGAAATTCGGGGATGAATTGCTTTAAGGGGGAATTTTGTAAGAACCTTATTCATCTTTTCATGTATTTTTTCCCTTTTCTAATCATTTTTTGCGAAAAATAGGAAAATCTTGAAATTTGTGATGTATACACCATGCACTTTATGAGTACATGCCCTATACTGTGATGCCACTGGAGGTCGTGTGTTGGCTATGTCATGGACACACACACATCGTTGTAAGGGAGATGTGGATGCTACCTAAAGCAGAGTAATGAAAAGGTGATAACACACTATGTACATCAAAAGTACATCCCATGTACTTTCTTTTTTTCATTAAATGCATCGGGGTCACGTCTGACGGAGAGAACACACTTCTTCTAGGTCTTCTTTGTCCGAGAGAACCCGTACGACTCTGGATCTTCGTCGAGCCCCCGATCCTCCTTTCTTCCTCTGATTCGAAAACCGGTGATTTATTTGGAGTTGTAACGGTGAGTTTTTCTTCTCCCAGAGCAAGTGGTTTGTTCCTTTCTGTTGAAATTCATTGAATTTTTTGTGCCAATTCCTCCAGTACCCTTGAACATGGCATTGTGTGTTTAATTTTTTAGCCCTGTTGTTTTTTTGCTTCACTTATATGCTAGAGTAGAGAATACTGAATGTGAATAGGGTTAATTGTTATTCTTTAGAAATGTTTTCCACGCATGTTTTCCTATCTGGGCCGTTGGTTCTAGTTTTCCTTTTGGATGCTTTTTACATTCCATTCCTAGTATTGTAGGATGGTATGATTGTAGTTCTAATGTTCTTATATGTCAACGAATGGTAGCCAAGTAGTTCTTGAGGTTTTCCTTGGCCATTATGCATGATATACTTATTGTACTTACATAGGGCTGTGAGAACCTAAAGTAGTAGACCACAGAGAGAATGGACGTAAGGGATTCTCCATAGTGTCTTTATAATTTTACAATGCGAGACCACAGGGGGGAATTGACGTTGAGTGCTTCCTATGAGTGTCTTTAGTTCCTCGACACAGACCAAAGGGGGAATGAGATGTTGAGTGCTTCCCTAGAGCACCTTTAGTATGATACAAGACTATAGGGGGAATTGATGGTGGGTGATTCTCTAGTGAGTCTATACATTAGTTGAACCATAGGGGTGAGACTATGTGTGCCTCCTAGAGGGTTACAAGTACTTGTTGGTTGAACCATAGGGGCCAGGCTGTGAGAACTACCCAACAGGTTACCTATTTGTTTCTACTTTCTTGAGTAACTGATTACTTGTTTCTGAATTAAATGCTTGAAACTGTGGATTATTTAACGTTGAGTACTTTCTTGTTTACTGCTTTTTGTAATTTTACTGCCATATATTCACTAACTATTAGGCATATATCTCATGGTGGTTTCCCATTGGGATTTTTTAGGACACCATGATTAGGCCATGCTTTTTGTCCCAAACATATTATATTGATCCAGGTATAGATAAGGGAAAGAGCCCTTCCTCTTCAGGTACATGACTTGTTGTGAAGCTGGGGAGTAAGGCACCAAGATTAGGCTTGTGATGTAGAAGAGATGTTATCTGTTTTCCTTGTATTTCTAGTTAATACTATTTGTATTCAGCATTGGGACTTCTTTGGTTTCTTTCCTAGACATATGCATCATGCATTATTTCATATTTATGTGCTCCAGCTGTTTATCATTTATTCTTCCGCAGTTCACTTGTGTATGGATTGTTTTCTAATTATGCTATTGTTTATTTGTTTCTATTCTACTATGTACACTGCCAGTGAGGGCATAGTTTACCCACTATCAGACCAAGGTCCATTGCTGCTAGTCGACAGCCTCTGGCGTTCGAGGAAATGCACTTGAGTCCATGTGACCAACCAGGTACGGGGTGCTCTTGGGTGGCTTCCGGCAGTGTGAACTTACTCTAGGAGGTGAGAGATTTGGTTGGGATCTCCATGTAACTACATCGACTCCTTGCAACGTTATATTGGTTATGGACTAGTTATCTACACTCCATGCCCACATCAACTGCATTTAGAAAAAAGTGTGGTGTGTCTGCATGGATGGGACCATGTTCACCTTCACCAGCGAGAGGGGAGCCTTTGCAGCGTAGGATGAAATTTCTTGGAATAGAGTGCGGCCAATCACTCATCAGTTGGCCTTCCTTACCCCAGAGTAGTTGATGTGGAGAGTCTAATCAATCCTGTAGTCGTGGACTAGTACGCGGATGTTTTCCCGGATGAGGTCCCAGATATACATCCTCACAGCGGGGATGACTTCTACATTGTCTTGTACCCCGGGATGGCACCGATATCTACACCAGCATATCAGATGGATCCCACGGAGCTTCGTGAGCAGTAGGTACAACTTGAGGACTTGTAAGGGAGAAGATTTATCCGGCCCAATGTTTCTCCTTGGGTAGCCCCGATTCTGTTCGCCAAGAAGGAGGATGGAAGATTGAGGCTTTGTGTCAACTACCATCGCCTGAACCAGGTGACCACGATTAACAAGTACCCACTCCCAAGGATTGATGACCTCTTTGATCAGTTGAATAGAGCACGGTGTTTCTTGAAGATAGATCTTAGATCAAGCTATCACTAGCTCAGAGTTCGAGATGATGATGTGTAGAAGATGGCCTTCAGATGTCGATATGACCACTACGAGTTCTTGGTTATGATTTTCGGTGTAACCAATGCTCCAGCAGTGTTCATGGGACTCATGAATAGGATATTCCATTCATACCTCGATCACTTTTTCGTAGTCTTCATCGAAGACATTTTGATCCACTCGACTACAGAGGAGGAGCATGCCTACCATTTGCAGGTAGTATTGGACACACTATGAGAGCAATAGCTTTATGGTAATCTCTCGAAGTGATAGTTTTGGATCCGAGAGGTGCCCTTTTTGGGATATGTCATCTCAGAGGTTGGAGTTGTAGTGGATCCAGTAAAGATTGAGGTGGTACTTTCTTGGGAGCCACCCATGAGTGTGATGGAGGTTCAAAGTTTTCCTGGGATTGGCTGTTACAACCAGAGGTTTGTTCCAGACCTCTCCAGAGTTGTAGCACCACTATCAACCCTGAAAAAAGAATGGGAAACCCTTAGTATGGTCAAAGAGATGCCAGTAGAGCTTTCATGATCTGAGGTAGAGGCTGACTAGTAACCCCATCTTGAGGCTTCCATAGGAAGGCATAGGGTGCTTAGTCTACTGTGACGCATCCGGGATCAGACTCAAGTGTGACCTGATGCAGGAGTGAGTAGTGATCGTGTATGGTTCTCGGAAATTGAGACAGTATGAGTAGAACAATGCTACCCAAGACCTGGAGTTAGCAGCAATGGTCTTCACCTTGTATATGTGGCTACACTATCTGATGGGAGAACGTTTTACCATGTACTCTGATCACAATAGTATCATTTATAACTTCTATCAGAAGGACCTGAACCTGAGACATCAGTGATTTCTTGAGTTACTCAAGGACTATGACATTGAGATAGTCTATACTCATGGAAAGGGGAACGTTGTTGCAGATTCACTCAGTAGAAGTTCTAGTATACAACTTCTAGGAAAAGAGACGGAAAATATAGCGACATTACATATATACTTTGTGGAAAGAGATGGAACAACTTTACTTCAGTCCCTTACAGTCAATCCCACACTTCTTCAGCGAGTCAGGGAGGTATAACATGGGGATGCTAACTGCGAGACACAAAATGCTCAGATATCTATAGGGTTGGAACCTATTGGATTTTTTTAGGTGGGAAGCATGTCATCCTCTTCATAGGACGTACTATGGTACTAGTGTCTCCTCAAGAGGAAGTTCTGAGGGAGTTCCACAAATCCCCTTTAGCAGTACATCCATGATTAGCGAACATGTACCAGGAACTTCAACGACAGCACTGGTGGATAGATATGAAGAAGGCATAAGCAGAGTTTTTCTCCCGATGACTCACTTTTCACCATGTGAAGGTAGAGCACCAGGTACCCATAGTCTTGGTTCAGCCTTTAGAGGTCCCAGAGTGGAAGTGGGATGGGATATCCATGGACTTCATGACAGAACATCCACGTACATCCATGGGTCATGAGTCAATTTGGGTGATCGTTGATCGACACACCAAGTCGGCCCACTACTTACCGATCAGAGATCAGGATATAATAGAGAGCATGGGATTCCTCTATGTGTAAGAGAATGTGAGGCTACATGGAGTACCTCCTTTTATTGTCTTTGATCATGACGCATGGTTTACATCCTAGTTATGGAAGGGGTTGCAGAGGCTTTCGGGACGCAACTTCATCTGAGCACTACCTTCCACCCTCAGATGGATGGTCAGACTGAGCTGACCATTCAGACCCTTGGAGACCTATTACGCGCTTGTGTCCTCGACATTAGACATAGCAGGGAGGATCACATACCTTTGGAAGAGTTTTCAAACAACAACTTCTATCACTCCACCTAGGGATGGAACCTTTCAAGGCATTTTACGGGCGACCTTACAGATCACCCTTATGTTAAACTGACCCTGGGGAGTTAGAACTAGTTGGAATAGAGATGGTACGAGCTACCACGGAGAAGGTAAAGATCATCCTAGATCAGATGAAGACTGCACAGAGCTGATAGAAGTTGTATGCTGATTGGAGACAAATACTACTGGAGTTCGAGGATGGAGACCATGTCTTTTTATGGGTCTCACCTCAAAAAGGTCTACAGATATTTGGACGAGGTGGCAAGTTATCTCGGAGGTTCATCATACAATTCTAGGTCCTCATCAGAGTTGGAAGGTGGATTACCACTTATCTATTCCACCTCAGTTTCACCGGGTGCACGGCGTATTCCACATATCTCAGTTGAGGAGATAACTACACGACCCTTTTCACATCATCAACCATGGAGAGCTAGACGTCGAAGATGGGAAAACATTTAAGGAGGTTCCTGTAGAGACTGAGGATCGATAGGATAAGGTCCTACATGGATGGTTGATACCACTGGTGCACATTCATTGGCAGCACGAGAACTTCTAGAAGATCACATGGGAGCGGGAAGCTCAGATGAGTTCTCAGTACCCCCACATTTTCCCTTAGTTAGAGTTGTAGCTTACGTGGACCTAAAGCCCAGAAGAGGGGAGAATGTAATGACCCGAAAATTCTATGCAATTTTTTTTCTTAAATACCTGGGAATTTTATGATTCCACAAAATTTGACGGCGCTTGACTGTGAGGCCTGGTGTGTCCTGAATCAATTTCTGAAGTTTTGTTTGGGTACGTTCAATAAACGTATGAGTGGGTTTTTTATAACTTGTGAACCGGTGCTTGGAATTAAAATCGGAGGGCACTTTTGAACTAGTAGCACTAATATTTTCTTAATAAGACTATCACCTCGGCGACAGTGGGTCCAGATTAAAAGATAGTTTTTGGGTTTTTATAAAATGAATTAAATAAAAATTAAGTATGTGTCTTAATTTTTATTTGTTGGTTAAAACCACCTCATGGAAGTTGGATGTGGGACCACCACACCTTAACCTCCCAAGAGAGGTTATGGTGGTGGGGCCCACTTGAACCTAACCTCTTGCGAGAGGTTTTGGTGTGGGGACCACACGGGACTAAACCCTCTGTTAATGATGGGAGAGGAAAACATCTCAAATCCCCTCATTAATGAGGAAGAGTCTCTCCACACCTCCCTCCTTTATTGGTGACAACTCCCCTAATTTAATGGTTCCAAATCCTCCGCATTAATTACGGGGGATCCAAGTTAATTAATTCACCATTTTGAATTTTGTGCCAAAAAATTTAATAATAGATAAATACAAAAAATTATTATTTTCGGTCGCATTGTTCATTTTGGTAGCAGCTTTAAGAGGAGGATTATTGGGAGAAATCTCCCAATTAAGAACACCTTCCACTACGAATAACGCTGACCTTCTTCGACTTCCTTGATCAGACTCTATCCACGTGGGATGTGTTCAATCGACCCACATTCCGCCTCGTCGTTAAAGAGCCGATGCATCTCAGAATTGGAAGTGTGGCGTAGACACGATGAACGATGATCTCCTTCATCTTATTTCTGTGACTTCATCACCGATCAACGAACAATGGTATAGGCTGTTTACTTTAATGTTCCATGATCTTATTTTTGTTCAAAATGAAGAATGAAGTTGTGTTTCTTTTTGCGGGTAAGTTGTTGTTCATCCTCCTCCTACCATGATGAGCCAAGTGTAACCACCCCAAATGCAGAGGGTGCAAGCCAAACTAACATGGCCCGACCCCTCCACCATTCTTGTTTGTGATGATCTTTGGCATGGCGATGAGGCAATGAGAAGATGAAGGGAACCATCACTCTACCCACGAACTCTGCGAACCACAACGCCCTCACGGTTCTTCGGATGAACCGGCTCCGCCGCCTCAGGCCGAGCTGCGCCACCCACCGGGTTTCGAGTCACGCCGTCTATGCCGCCCGCGGTCTCCACCACCCGCCGGCCCACACCTCGCCTACCTCCCGGCTGCTCAGCCTGCCTGATAGCCACCTGCCGGCAGAGCCACGTCCTGCCCGACTGCCCACTAGACCGCCTCCCCGCCGCCTGCTCGCCTGTTTGCCGGCCTGCCCAGCCGCCTCCCGGCTCCTGCTACCTGACATCCCAAGCCGCCACCTGACTGAACCGGCACCCTGGTCGCACCGGCATCCCGAGCCATCCTGAAACCCCCCTCGCAGTGCCCTGGCCAAACTAGCATGGTCGCACCATGCAGGACGAGCCACGCACGGACGCACCTTCACGACACTCCCTGCAGAATTGCCCACACGGCAAGCTGACCCCAGGCCCAGCAGGGTGGGCCGAACCTAACAGGCTAACCTGCCCAATGGGCTGGGCCATACCCAACAGGTCTGACCAGGTCGACCGACACTGGGTTGTCCCATACCAGGTCGGACCGGGTCAGTGCGACCAGGTTAGTTCGGACCCGGGCCCACTACAGACCAATTACTTTCTTTCGCCATATCTTTCGCACCGAATGAACATTTGACGAAATGTCAGTGGTACAAGAATTCTTGTACTGTGATGGTCCCTTTGAGTATACCCCACTGGAGTTCGGGTTAATGTTGTGATACGGTTAGGTTGGATCGTGAACTAATCCAACCAGGACCCCAGGACTAACAGGCCAATAACTCACAGACCGGGCATCCAATTGACGGGTCGTCTATTGGGTTGAGACCCTTACAATGTGGTGGACCTTTGAGATACTTAGTCATAGGACTTCGTGATGGTTTTAGTATCGACCAGTAGCATGTGGTGTAGATCTTCTGGAGATGAGGAAGAATTTGTGCGGGAACTTAGTAGCTGGCTGAGACCTAAAGACTGTTGACCGTTTCACTCAGAGTGACTCTACTGGTCCAGTGGGGAGTGCCTCGGTGTCGCAGTAGACCCACAATGGGGAGCGCCTTGGTGACACTGTAGACCCACAATACTCGACATGAGGAGTACATTTTCATGCTATGAGGGGGAGTGCCTCTGTGTGACACGGCTGACCCATAGTGGGGAGCGCCTCTATGTGACGCGACAGACCCCCAATACTCGATAGGATGAGTACCTAAGCAGTCCACAGTTAGTGGGAAGTTCCTCTGTGTGATGAGACATTCCCACTATACTCAATAGAGAAGTATTTCTCCATTAGCCGAGGGTTTATAATGATACTACACCTAGAATAAAATCATTGTCAAGCTGAGTCAGTAACTTTTTTGTTTACCTCATGATTGAGATGGATTACTTGGTAACATAGGTATATGTATGGAAATATACCTAGGAGAGGTTATATGATGAATTAATACTTTGTGGTTTATCCTTGTTGTATTTTCTGATACCTCGAGGGTCTCAGGGTCCCTACTGAGTATCGTTATACTCACCCCTATACAAGCTATGCCCACACCTCATTGTATTGGATGTAGATGAAAGACAGCATTGACTGAGACTGAGAGCACCAGGACTGGACGGTACCCGGAAGTGGACCACATGGCATGACGTTGCACGGAGGAGACAGATAGACGTGGAGTGTTGTGGAGGATATCTGTACCTACCCTTCAGGTAGGATTTCTTGGTGTACGATCCAAGATCCATTTTCCCTTTTTCCAGTACTTGTACTTTCAGTTTACTTGTACTATACAGTTGGGATTGTATTTTTCGGACCCCTTTTTACTTTTCATCTCTCCTTTTGTATACAGTTTAATCTAGTGTTTTTTTTCAGCTCGTACTTTGTTGTGAGCCTTTTCAGGTTTTAAAGGCAATTCCTTCCCAATTTAGGGATTTATGCCTTTGGTACGAGTCGCAAGCCCCTGGCCTATGGAAGGAGGGATTGGGGTAGTCGCAGCATGGGTCATCCCCAGGGGCCCATTCTGTGACTACACCAAGCCCACCATCCATAGGCCAGGGGTGGCGACTAGCACTAAAGGTGTAATTCTCTAAAACAGGGAAGGCATTGCCTTTATAAACTGTAAAGAAACACAATAGAGCACACAGAACGATACAAAACACTATGTAAAATTGAATAAAAAATATTACTGAAAATTAAATGTGCCCAAAATACAAGCCCGGCTATAAAGTTCAAGGAAACTAAAAGTAAAAGTACTTGAAAAAGGGAAAACAGCTCCTGGATCGTCAACCTGGAAATCATACCTGAAGGGTAGGTACAAATAGCCTCCACAACACTCCACGTCTGTCTGTCTCCTCCATGTATCGTCATGCCATGTGGTCCACCTCCGAGTACCCTCTAGTCCTAGTACAATATTCCTCGGTCAGCATTGTCCGTCATCTGCGTCCAACACAACGATGTGCATGCGTAGCCCGTGCAGGGGTGAGTATAACGATACTCAGTAGGGACCCCGAGACCCTCATAGTCTCACAAAATACAAAAAGGATAAACCACAGGTTATGAAATCAACAGTTAACCCTACTTATGTATATTCCTATTAATATACCTAATTTATCAAATAATCCATCTCAATCATGAGGTAAACACAAATGTTACTAACACAACTCAAAAAGGTATACAACTTTTTTAGAGAGCTAGAGATGATTAGATGTAGCCACCAAATCATCTATTCTGTCTAACCTAGGTGGGATCATGGTATAGAAATTAGGGTTTTTGAACCCACACAGTATCCAGGAACAGTTGTTAGAGTTGTCGAACCCACACAGGATCCAGGAACAGTTGTTAGAGATGTCGAACTCACATAGGATCCAGGAAAAGTAGTTAGAGCTGTTGAACCCACACAGGATCCAGGAATAGTAGTAAAAACTATCAAACCCACACAGGATCTAGGAACAGCAGTCAGAACTATCGATCCCACCAAGAATCAATGAATAGTAGTCAGAGCTGTCGAACCCACATAGGATCCAGGAATAGTAGTCAGAGCTGTCGAACCCACATGGGATCCTGGAACAGTTGTTAGAGTTGTCAAACCCACACAGGATCTAGGAACAGTAGTTATAACTGTTCAACCCACACAGGATCGAAGAATGGTAGTCAGAGCTTTCGAACCCACACAGGATCCCAGAATAGTACTGAGAAAGCAACCAGTCATAGGGTGTCCGCACAAGCATGCTAGATTCCAGGAGGGTCCACTCCTCAAGAATGGTGTCGATACATCAATATTCATGAAATCACATGAATAATAAATATCCTGAAGATACACCTCATCATAGGGGTCTCAACACAACCAACGATGCGTCAATTGAACGCCCGGTCTATGAGTTATTATCCTTTTAGTCTTAGGGCCCAGTTGGATTATGCACGATTCAACCTGACTGTATCTCAACTATACCCCAAACTCTAGTAGGGTATACTCAAAGGGACCATCAAAATCCATGATTACCAGCACCACTGACGGTTCATCAAACGGAAATCTAGAGCCAATGATATGAGAAAAGAGTGTAAAGGGTCGGTAGTAGGCTCGGGTCCGGTCCGACCTTGTGGGACCAACTTGGCCCATCTTATTCTGGGCCGACCCAGTTCAGGTCGACCCATCTGGACCCATTGGGTATGGACCAGCCTGCTGGGTCTAGCCCAGCAGGCCGCAAGGGGCCGTGGAGGGCCGCTTGGTCGCAGACCGGCCATGAGGGCGTGGACCGACCATAGTTTGGTGTGAGGGTGGATCAGCTTAGACGGTACCACGAGGGCGCGGTTTGGGGTGGCTCGGCCTGGAGGATGAGGTGGGGCGGCCGTGGATATTTTGGCAGGGAAGCTTTGGGTCGGCCATGGGCTGGTTCGGCCAGGGCGCGGCACGGCTGGGCTGACGGGTGGCACGGTTCGGCACGGGCACTCGGTATGCGCAGGCGTCTTTGAGGCCAGGTGGCCGGGAGGAACTAGTCGGCATGGCTGTGCGGCTTGGTCTTGCAGGGTTTGGCTGGGGTGCACGAGTGTCCAGTAGGTGGCCAGGATCTGGGAGGCATGGGCCGGCATTGTGGCGCGACCTAGGGCGGCGTATCCAGTGTGGTCGAAGTGTCCCGAGGGGCAGTGTAGGTTTCGGAGACTGCAGGGAGTGCGGTCAATGCATGTTGCCTTCGTATCCTCATTATTTCACCACCATGCTGAAGAACATCACAAAAGATATTGATGAAGGGAGTCTGGCCATGTTAGTTTGGCCCGCACCCTCTGCATTCAGGGTGATAGAATTCAGTTCATAAGAATGAGGCACAACAACCCACCCGCAAAAAGGAAAACATCCTCATTCTTAGTTTTGAAAGTAAGGAAGAACATGGAACAGAATTGAAAATAACCCCTACCTTTGTTCGATGTTTGTCGACGTTTGCGAGGGGAAGAAGATGGATTTTTGGGAAAATATGGACGTCGATGTCGTCAGCATTTTCCTTGATATTCGGTTTGTGCGATTGCTCGTCTTAGTCGAAGACGTCTAATGTCGGAGTAGGTTCCAAGGAAGTAAGTCAATGTCTCTCCACATTGACGAACTTCATTGGAAGAATGTGTTCTTCATGGTGGAAGTGTAATCCTCCAAGTGTTGGGTTTAACGTCACTTTACCAGTGTTTCTTCACTTGGTGAAGCCGCAACAAAACCTCCTCCTAGGCTTCCTATATATAGTAGAGGGAGGGAGGTAGGTAAGGATCATTGGAAATTATAACGGTTAATTTATTAGGCTCCTTCCCAAATTAAAACGACACGGTTATTTAAATTTAATATGAGAGAACTAAATAAATTCTGTTGGCACAATTTAAGATGTGTGTTGGCTATAATTATTGGGGGGATACCAAGAGGCTCCCCCACATTTAATAGGGACTTGAGATGTTTCTCTCAATTAATGGGTGGTTTCAAGGAGGTTTAAAAAACTCGAGTGGTCCCCACAACCATAACCTCTAATGGGAGGTTATCGTTCGGGTGGTCCCCTGGCCTTTGTTTCTACTATTCTAGGATCCTGTGTGGGATCAAAAGTTCTAAATACTATTCATGGATCATGTGTGGGTTCGAAAGCTCTAACTACTATTCTGGGATCCGGTGTGGGTTAGACAGTTCTAACTGCTATTCCTAGATCCTGTGTTGGTTCGACAGCTCTGACTACTGTTCCTGGATCCTATGTGCGTTCGATAGTTCTGGCTACTGTTCCTTGATCCAGTGTGGGTTCAATAGCTCCTACTACTATTCCTGGATCCTGTGTGGGTTCGAAAGTTCTAATTGTTGTTCCTGGATCCAATGTGGGTTCGCCAGCTCGGACTATTATTCCTGGATCCAGTGTGGGTACGACACCTATCACTACTGTTCATGGATCCTGTGTGGGTTCGACCGTTCTAACTACTATTACTAGATCTTATGTGGGTTCGACAGCTCTGACTACTGTTCCTAGATCCTGTGTGGGTTCAACATTTCTGACTACTGTTCCTGGATCCTATGTGGTTGAGATAGTTTAGACTACTATTCTTGGAACCTGTATGGGTTCGACAGCTCTGACTACTCTTCTTGGATCCTGGGTGGGTTCGACAGTTCTGATTCTTGTACCAGGATTCTATGTGGGTTTGATAGGATAAATGATTTAGTGGCTACATCTAATCATCTCTAACTCTATACAAAAGTTGTATACCTGTGTAAGGTGAGGAGGCTATTTTTACCTACCCTTAAAGTAGGATTTTTCTTGTGGATGATCCAGGGCATGATTCCATTATTTCCAATATTTGTACTTTTAGTTTCTTGTACATTAAATTTGGGCTTGTATTTTCAGCCCCTTTTACTTTTTAGCACTCTTTTGTTATGCAGTCTTACTTAGTGTTTTGCTTCCATCTTGTACTCTATTGTGAGCATTTTCAGTATATAAAGGAAATGAAATCCTAGTATAAGGGATTTACGCCTTTGGTGCTAGCCGCAAGCCACTGGCATATGGAAGGCGGGCTAAGGGTAGTCGTGGCACAGGCCCCAGGGGACGGGACATGACAAATTGGTATCAGAGGAGTCTGTTCTACCACATAACCTAGGACTATGATCTTTTATGTGATGAAGTAGTGTTAAGTTTAGTGAGTTTGACTTTCATTTTAGGGAGTCCAGTGTCAGTTCGGTATCCAACGTATCCATAATCCAAGACCTTGACTTTTCATTTCTGACTCAATGCACAAAAATACTGATTGCGTCTCTGTTTTGTTTGTGATTTCTTATGTCAAATCACAAGGGATAATATTTTGAATGTGTCACATCTATTTCTTTTAAGACACCTCCATAGAGATAGCTATTTAGTGTTCCAAGAGTAGTACACACTAATAGCCCACTGAGTGAGGAGGCCCTGGTGCAGGGCCCTCTTACTATGTGGGCACCTTCGGGTGGTGTACCAGCAGAACCGCCACCCATTGGGTAGTAGATACCACCATCCACACTAGTGGACAGTGCACACCGACTGAGCACGTTGGGTGAGTTCCAGTAGCACATGCCTCTGAGGTTTCGAGGCGAGACAGATTCCCACGCAGCTAAGGGATAGCTGGAGGCGATTGCTAGAGTTTCCCGTCTAGTTGAGACACTAGTAGGTAAGATGGTGGTCTTAGATACTAGTCAATTTTAGTGATTGAACATGATTATGGTCTTCTTAGTGATGAGGCTTTGGCATGTGGACGGTTGCTTGAGATAGTACCTTCGGGTAGTGTGTCAGCTATATCACTACCCATTTGTCAGCAATTACAACTGGCAGTACAGGTAGAGGACACATATTGGATTAGTGCCTTACACGTGTTTCAACATCAGATTCTCCTTAGGTTCTGAGGTGAACCCGACTCACAGGAGGTTGAGGACTAGCTCAAGGAGGTGGCTGAGATTACTCTAGAACTTCTACATCTTTGGTAGGATGACATGTCGGTAACTGAGTATTCGTCGAGGCGTACCGATCTTTCCAAGTACTCGATGAATACAATACGATCAGTTCCTCAGGACTCGATCATCTGTGAAAGGTGTGTTTAGAGGATATCTGATCCAGTACTATTATTCTATGCATTCCTACTTATTCTAGGGTGCTAAAGAGAACCTTTGTGGTTGATTGTTATTTTGCTGAAAAGATACAGCCAGTGAATTTTAGTAGTGGGAAAGCAAGGAAATATTACCAGTCTCAGAGGCTTGGGCGTGTAAAAGTTTTCAAGAAGAGGATGTGTTACGTACAGATGAATCTATAGGGCAGCAGATGAGATTAGCATGTGGTGGTGTACTTTTCTTCATGTTACAACCACCCCCTTTTTGTGGACCCCGTCAAGCTTAGGGAGCTAGAGGATAGGGGAAGAGAGTTGTTGAATATGGTCAAGTAATGAGAACCAAGGGCTCTAGGAATGATTTGAGGTGTGTTCTATGTCTAATACTTTCTATATTATCAATAGACATAGGTACAAATGATTATTTCTATCCACAAATCTTTTCTAGGACCTGGAGTTTCCGGTTAAACCATTGACTTGACACTCACGTTTAGAGATACCATTGGGAGGAGACTCAATAATCACACATACGCTGACGGTGTGATATGAACCTAGAGGTGAGAGTCTCAGTTGTAACCTCTTGTTGTGGGTGTAGAGGACATACAACGTTAGTTTGGGTTTGGACGTGACATCTAAATTTCACACTCAGATTGACTGTATTAGGGAAAGAGGTTGTGGTTTATCTATAATGTTGGGATGGGGTTTTCCTTGGTTGGTGAAAAAGGAAACCCAAGAAGCATAGGATAAACTCTTTCATAGGAGGGTGCAGCCAATAACTCATGAGTTGAACAACCTCACCCACATGGAAACAGAAGTTGACTTTGATATAGTCTATACTCATGGGACAAGGAACATGGTAGCGGACACACACAGTAAGTGGTTTGTCCTGCATCTGCTGAGTGAGGCGACATAGAAGCTAGACTTTTTGTAGATATCACTTTTGGATAGAGATGTGTCAGTTTTTCTACCATCTCTTATAGTCACCCCCCCCCACTTCTTCTACGATTCAGTGAGGAAGAACATAGGGATGCTTACTACGAGACCCGACATGCTCAGATATCCATAGGGAAGGCACCTAATTGATTTTATGAAGGTAGGGAGCACGTCATCCTCTTCAGAGGATGTACTATGGTACCTATGTCACTTCAGGTGGAATATTTTAGGATGTTGCACACATCCCCTCTATAGGTACATCTAGAAGTGGCGAAGATGTACCCGGATCTCCGACGACATCACTGGTGGTTGAGAATGAAGAAATCAGTTGTAGAGTTTGTCTCTTGATGCCTCACTTTTCAGTAAGTGAAGGTGGAACACCAGGTACCATTAGGCTTGGTTCAGCCTTTAGAGGCCCCCAAATGGAAGTGGTATGGGATATCCCTGGACTTCGTGATAGGACTTCCACTTACATCCAGAGGCCACGACATGATTTGGGTGATCGTTGTCCGACTCACCAAGTTTTCCCACTTCCTACCAATTATAGAGTAGGGTTCAGTGGAGATCATGGGACACCTTTATGTCCATGAGATTGTGTGATTAAATGGAGTACCTTCGACAATTATCTCTGATCGTGATGCATGTTTCAAATCCTAGCTATTTAAGGGGTTTCAGGAAGCTTTTGGGATGCAACTTCATTTGAGCATCGTCTTCCATCCTCAGAAGGATGGCCAGACTGATCAGACCATTCAGAACCTCGAGGACATGATGTTTGATTGTGTCCTTAACATTAGTCATTGCTGGGAGCATCACTTACCTTTGGTGGAGTTTTCATACAACAACAGCTATCACTCCACCATTGGGATGAAACCTTTTGAGGCATTATACGGGAAACCTTACCGATCACCTCTGTACTAGACTGACCCCGGGGAGTCAGCACTAGTGGGACCAGAGATGGTATGAGCTACCATAGAGAAGATTCAGATCATCCAAGAGTAGATGAAGACTGCACAGAGTAGGCAGAAGTCTTATGAAGATAGGAGACAGATACTCTAGAGTTTGAGGATGGTGACCACATCTTTCTAAGGGTCTCACATCGATGAGGTTGGAGAATATTTGGATGAGGTGGCTAGTTATCTCTGAGGGTCATCAGACCTTTTCAGGTCCTTAGTAGAATAGGCAAGGTTGATTACAGCTTAGCTCTTCTACCTCAGTTGCATCGGGTGCACAACGTCTTCCACATATCACACTTGAGGAGATACATGCATGAACCTTCTAGTGTCATCGTCCATGGGGAGCTGGATGTCGATGATGGGGCGACTATTATGGAGGTTCCAATAGTGATTAAGGATTAATCAGATGAGTTAATTTGTGGATGTTTGATACATCTGGTGTGCGTTCGCTTGCATCTTGAGAATCTCCAGGAGAGCACATGGGAGCGGGAGGCTCAGTTGCGTGCTCCATACTCCCCCACATGTTCCCTTAGTTATGAGTTATGGATTGTGGGGATGTAGAGCCCTGAGGTGGGGAGAATTTAAAACCCAGAATTTCCATTTAATTTTTTTTAAAAAAATAAATGGGAATCTTATGAGTCCACTAAATCTGACGGCACACGATTCTGAGGCCCAGAGTGCACGTAATGATCCGTCTAAGTTTGGTTGAGCTTAAGTTAACACGCATAAGCAGTTTTCCTGAAAAAGTGGAATAACTCTTAATTGGTAACTTGAATTAGAAATATGAGGGCCTTGTTGTGGTCAGAATGGTGGTTTTACCCTAGGCGGGACATAAGATTAGTCAACGCGGGCCTCCTGTGAGAAAACCCAAAAATGGCATAATCGTAAATAAAAAAATTAAATAAATTATTTTTTTTTCAAATTCCTTTAACTCACAAATGGTAACTTGGATTAAAAATCCTAGAGCACCAATGAACTCATGAGGGTATTCTTTCTTTATGTAGACACTAACTTTGGCCGATTCGGGCCACTAGAGAATGTTAGTTTTTGGTCGCAAATAAAATAATTAAGTGACACTTATATTATTGTAAAATTTATAACATATAAACGGTAACTCATTTTGAAAATCTGAGAGTATTTTTGGTTTCATTGGGGTCTGTTTCACCCTGGTAGAGCCTAACCTTGAATGGCCCGGGTCAAGGGTGTCTGATAATATTTTTCCGAATTTTTTTCAAGTACGTTCAGTAAACACGCAAGCGGCGTTTTATAACATTCGAACCAGTGCTCAGAATTGAAATCTGAGGGTACCCTTGAACTCAAATTACCCGTATTCGCCTAAGGATACTTTCACCACAATAGCAGTCGGTAGAGAATGAAAGCCAGTTTTTGGGTTTTTCAGGGAAAATAGTAAAATAAAATGATCTCCACTTTATTTTATTCTGAGTTTCCTTGTGGATATTTCAGGTGGGGTCCATCAGAGCTAAACCTCCACATGGAAGTTGGAATTGGGGACCACAACACCTTAACCTCTCATGATATGTTATGGTTGTGGGGACCACCAAAACCATAACCTCTAATAAGAGGTTATGGTGGTGGGGACCACCTGGGTTTTTAAACCTCCTTGAAACCTCCCATTAATCGGATGAAACCCCTCAAGTCCCAATTAAATGTGGGGGGAGCCTCTTGGTATCCTCCAAATAATTATCACCAACGCACCTCTTAAATTTCTCCAAAATAATTTATTTACCTTGCTACATTTATATTTAAATAAATGCATCGTTGGAATTTAGGAAGGTTCCGAATAAATGAACCGTCATAAATTCCAATGATCGTTACCAACCTCCCTCCCACTCTTATATATAGGATGCTTGGGATGAGGTTTTGGGATGGCTTAACCAAGCAAAGAAGCACTGGTAAAGTGACGTGATTCCCAATACTTGGAGGATTATGCTTCCTCCATGAAGAACACATTCTTCCAACAAAAAACACTGGTGAGGAGCGACTTCGACTACCTTCCTCAGAACCTACTCCAACATAGGACATCTTTGACTACAACGAGCTGACGCAAAAAACTGATGATTGAGGAAAACGCCGATGACACCGATGTTCGTCTTTACCCAACAATCAATCTTCTTCCCCACACCAATGTTGACAAACATTGAACAAAGGTAGGGGGTTTTTCATTTAATTTCCATGTTCTTCCATTCTTTAAAAACGATGAATGAGGTTGTTTTCCTTTTTTCTGGAGGGTTATTGTGATTAATTCTTATGAACTGATCACTATCACCCTTAACGCTGAGGGTGCGGGCCAAACTGATATGGCATGACTCCCTCTATTAATATATTTTGTGATTTTCTTATTCATGAAGATGAAACGACGAGGTAACAAAGGCGACAAGCAACGACTGCACTCCACACGGTCTCCGTAACCCGTGCCGCCCTCGCGGTGCATCGGCCGAACCGGCTCCCGGCCATCACCGGTCTCCCATGCACCCGCAGTCCACCCGGTCTCCCACCGGACACCCGGATCCCGGCTGTCGCTGGCCTCCTGTGCACCCGCCAGCCACCCATCCGCCCATCGGCATCCCGGCTCCCCGCCGCCGCTGGTCTCCCCTACGCTCGCCGGCTACCCGGCCGCAGGCCGGCCTACCGGCTCCCGGCTATCTCCGGCCTCCCGTGCACCCCGTCCGAACCACACTCGCCTGCACGCCCCACGCCACCCAGCTCTTGGCCAACGCTGGCTTCCCGTGCACCCCGATCTAGGCCCCTCATGCTGCTATTCGAACTAGCCTTGGCCATCAAGGGCAAGTTGTCGGGCTACGCCCCATGCACGCCTGGCCGAGCCGGCCTTCTGCGCCCTCGTGACCGGTCTACACCCTCGTGCTACTCGCGGCCTTCGCGGCCCGCAGGGCCGGGCCCAGCAGGCCGGGCTGAACCTGAAATGGGTTGGACGAGACTAAGTCGGGTAGTGTCGGTCCGACTAGGTCATACCAGAACTTAGCCCACTACCGAACCTTTACTTTTTTGGCCATATCATTGGTACTGGACGTCCGTTTGAAAAACCATCAGTGGTGGTGGTAATCTTGGAGCTTCATGGTCCCATTGAGTATACCCCCAATAGAGTTTGGGGTAAATTTGAGATACAATTAGTTTGGATCGTGCATAAATCCAACCGGGCCCCTGGGACTAATAGGCTAATAACTCAAATATCGAGCATCCGATTTACGCACCGTCTATTACGTTGAGACCCCTATGACGTGGCGGACCATTGGGATTTTTCGTTGTGGGACTATTTGGATGTTGATGTATCGATACATTGCTTGAGGAGCATACCCTAACGGAATCAAGAGTTCTTTTTGAGGAAACCATGTGGATGGATGCTCTCTAACTTCTGTTCCTGGATCCTATGTGGGTTCGACATTTATGACTACTTTTCCTAGATCATGTGTGGGTTTGGTAGCTCTAATTGTTATATCGTACTCCTCTTTAGGTGGCCTCCACATCACCCCTACATGGCCATCTGTGTGACCATGACACGGCCAGCACACGGCCTCCAGCGGCATCACAGTACATGGAGTGTACTAAGAAAATACATGACGTGAACTTCAAAAATTTCCAGATTTTCTTCTTCTTCTCCAAAATGACTAGAAAAGGAAAAAAATACCTGAAAAAAAGATCTGGGTTCTTACACCTACATACTCATTTATCCATTGGACATGAAGCTCCTGGATATTTTTAATGTGGGGAGCACATAATTCATTTCATAGGACACATAATGGTACTAGTGACGTTGTGGGATGGTATTCTGAGTGTGATTCATACGTATCCTTGGTGGTACATCCAGGTGTTGAAAATATGTAATTTCACCGATGATTTCATTTATATGGCTAGGGATGAAGAAAAGAGTTGAAAAGTTTTTCTCCTGATGCCTTACTTTTTAATAAGTTAAGGAATCCCACCAAGTTCCAGTTGTTTTTTCTTAACTCATTTAGGATTCAGAATGGAAGTGGGTAGGGATATCTATGAGAATCATGATGGTATTAACATGTATGTACATGGGAAATGATTTCATCTGACTGGTCATGGACTAACTCTCCATTTTTTACCACTTCCCAAATGTTTGAGATCATAGGTAAGTTGAGAGCTTAGGACACCTCTACTTACTAGAGATAATATAAATCTTTGTATATCCATCGATGATCCTATATGATCATGATTATTGTTCCACATATCGGTTATGGAGGGGATTAAAGGAGTCATTTAGTAAACAGATTCAATTGAGCACATTGTTTCACAAACAAATAGGTAGCCGGATTGAGTTGACAATTTAGGAGCTGGAGGACATTCTATAATCCTTCATGTCAGTCCTTTTCCATAATTTGGAGGATCACTTTCCACTGGGGGAGTTTGTGTACAATATAAAAATACCATTCCAACATTGTTATAGAACTTTTTGATAATTTTTAATAGAGACCATATAGGTCACCACTTTATTTACTACTTAAGGTGAGTTATAACTCTTGGGGATGAAGTTGGAGAGAGGTACAGAAGAGAAGAGTTTCATCATCTAAGAGGAGATGAAGACTGCACTATTCCCTATTAAATCTTATGATGATAGGTGTTGAAGGAATTTGGAGTTCTTGAAGAGAGAGCATCTGTTCTTATGGGTTTCACCTCGACATGGATTAAAAAAATTTGGTTGGTGCTGCAAGCTATATCCTAGGATTATCAGCCACTTCTAGAACTATGTAGAGTTGTTGAGGTAGATTACCTCCTATCTATTCCTCCATAGTATTATCAGATACAAAATTTTTTCTACATGTTATACCTAAGGAGGTATATTCCTGACCCATCACACAACACCCATTGAGGAGAGCTATACATTGAGGATGGATCAACCACTATTGATTAACTGGTAGATATAGAGTATCAACAAGTAATGATCCTATATCGTAGATAGATTACTTTAGTGGGTGGTCAGTGGTATAATGGGAATCTATCGAATCACACATTGGAGTATGAGGCTCAGATTCGTACTCAATAATGCCAAATTTTTTAGTATCCATTATTTTTAATTTTCAGAGATGTGAATCCCCAAGCTGGAGAGATTGAAATATATCTAATTTTACTTTTATTTTTTTTAAATTTTGTAGATTATTTTGGATACTAGGTGTTGATATAACATTCAATTTAAATGAATAGTTCTCCCAATATAAATTCTTGAAATATTTTAATTTATTTAATTTTTCACATGTTTATTTCGATTGAAAAATTGAATAACTACTTAATGGTTTCCTAGTTCGGAAATCATCGTGCACTATTGAATTTATAATTTTATGTTTACCCTAGGAATGAATAAACATTATTCAACAATAGTCTTTTTTGGAAACATTAATCCTTGTGTAGAAATAGAAAAAATAAAAAAATAAATTAATTTATTTCCTTTATGTTATTGTAATAATTAAAAATATTTAAATATATTATTATGTAACAATTCTAGGGTTACCCTCATAACTGTGAAGATATTGGAGAACCCTTAGAGAGAACATTGTAGAATTATCTCAGGAGAATAATAATGAGATCATGGATCAATGATCGACGTGCATTGGATTCAAATTATCTCACCAATGAACGTGTTGTGGCTTTATTCTTCATCGGTGACTGATCCAAATAATGGCACAAAATGTGTATTGATTTCATTCTTCCATGTTATGGATTTCCACAAGGGAAAAAAATCAATCAATGAACAGATTGACCTGTGGTTCAATAATTATATGGTATGGGTTTATTATTAGGGTATGGAGGGTAGAATTATCTTTGATTTGTTGATTATATACTTTTCATTGTAATAAGAATGAATTAGGATCAACATGAACATCGATCATGGTTCTTTCCTCCAATTGGTTCTTACAGTAACCCCCATTCATCATTCATCATGGGAACTCTTTGTTTGTCCCATGCATCAAAAAAAATATCTATCAATATATATTTTCACATCCATTTCATGGCACAATGATACATAATTATAGATTCAAGATCATTATGGAATCAATGTGGTGAAAACGTGTAAGTGCATATGAATTTTATGACAATGGATACCTGATTCTATGTCCTTCGATGTTTATCGCTTCACAATAAATAAAAACACATAGAACCACTTTTGAACCGATTTGATTGTATGAATGTGTTTCTTCTCAATAGAGAGAGTTTAATGATTCATACCCTTGGACTTTATAGTGAGGATGGACAAATCATAGGTTCGATTGAGGGTGTAGATGACCAGATATCAGATATGGGATACATGATAATTTCACGCTACATCGAATGTAAGTCATATTTACATGCCATGTGGGCCCCCCTAGAGAGTCAGTTAGGGTTTCAGGAGAATTTGATACATCACATATCATTCGACCGCTATCCCATGACTTGTGGTTCCTCCCAGATGACTTGGAATGTAATTCATAAAGTATACATACATTGTCTGGATTACATGGACTACCTACACGGTGTGTCCTCCCCTACACGGACATAACATCATGACATTGACCATTTTCATGGGTAGCTCCCAGGGTCAAGGAACACAAATTTTAACCCCAATAAAAATATTTTACTACATTATAAATGACTTAGATCACTTTTACTAAAGATCTATGAAATGTTTCTTTAGGGTATGTTCCCATATCCATTCCATAATGGTTGGTATAGAATTTATCCTATTCTTACAGCTAAAATCCCTTCAGTATGAATTCTTAGATAGAGTCAAAAGAATCCCTATGAGATTTGTGGAGTGATATCCTATATTCATCTTTGTTTCCTAGGTGGAGTTATTGATATTGTCCTGACCAACACAACATGGGTGTTAATTTTCTACTTAGCAGGCTAATCTTGATTGCGCTGTTGGAAATGCCCTGTTGCAACATAAGTGATCCACATATATATATATATATCCTAATCCCTTCATAATATTTGTGCATTCATTCACATGATGAGACATGAAAATAAGAACCCATTAGACATATGTCGTCATTTCAATTACACTTAGGGGCATGTTCTCTCGGATGACTGCTTTGTGGAATCATCAAGGTGGAATGCTTGGTTGGTTTGCTAATGTTGTGGCATTCCATTAGACTATGTGTCTATGTTTCATATATATTGATATTCTTATTGTCTGTGTTGTATACATATACATTTATAGAGATAAATATATTTCTGTTGTTGCATTATTTTTTGTTTTTGTGGTTTCCTACTAAGTATTGTAATACTAATCTCTTCAAGAGATTTCTCCCTCATGTGTAATTTCTTGTTGATATTGACACTTTGATAGTGTCATAGGAGGACTCAGACTAGTTGGTTCATAGTGATACCAGGTAGACTTAGGTGTGTTCATATGGAATCTAGACATCATTGGTAGTACATACATTTATGTTGGAATTTTTTTTAAAAATCTCTGTGGTGGGAATTTTTTGGCTGGATTTTCTTTCCTTTATATCATTTCATACTCAAGTTATAGTATTTAGATGTGTTTCTATATAATAGTTCTATTTAATTTACATTTCTACATTTTATATGATTTTAGATATATGTGTGTGTACAAATACATAGGTTGTGGCCTCCCATGTTTGTGATATTAATTCTCAGTGATAATCACCATCCCTTGACCTATTAGAGATAGTCATGAGGAGTAATTGAATGGGCCCCTATTAGGATGGGTTGGGATATTTTCTATGAAATATTAATAAATGGTGATCCTAAAAACAATAATATTTTAGAAAATTGACCCCCAACAAATAAAGAAAACCATAAAAATTATACACATATCATTCCAAAAAAAACATGCTTGAAAATAATTCTATGTGTGGTTCTCCATGTATTAGCTTAGTATGTCTAGAAGAAGGATTATCCAACATTGTGTAGAGACTATGAAGACACTTAAAAATTATGGAAAGTACCATTTCTCCCTCATTTCCGTAAAAAAATTCCTTCTTCCTTAATTGTCCAAGAAACCCCTCCATAGCTCTCCCACCCCTCTCTTCGTGTTTTTGGTGAATACCCCTTATTCTACCTAAAATTCAACATCCGTCTGATGTGTTGGATGTCCATGTGTAAACCTTAACCTCTTTTATATTTCATTCTTGTTTTCATTCCCATCAAATATGTCTCACCATGATAAGATTAAATTTTAGAGACCCGGTTTTTTCCCTATAAGACATTGGAATTTTTCTACATATAATTCCAGAGCTAGGTGTGAAGAAGACAAGCGATTCGGAGGCCCGGTGTTCCTGGAATAAATTTTATAATAATGTTAAATTTTTTTATACTATGCACATGGCGGGGTCGTGTTTGCTCCAAAACGGAAGCTCAGATCAGAAATCTGAGGGCACAGTTGAATCTGGAGCATGTCGTTTATCCTAAGAGGGGTGTAAAAGTTGTGGGTGTGAGCCTACTGGGAGAGATGTCACCCAGTGGAAAAATCATCATTTTAAAATATTGAATTAGTGATTTTTTATCACTGACGTTCCTTGAAAATAACTTTTGAAAAATGTATCATAATGGAAATTCTAGACTTCTGTTGTGTTTGAAATAGGTTTTTTTGTCTAGGGACGACATAAAAAGAGAGGGTGCGGTGAATTCAGATTTCTGCGCTAAGGAGTTTTTCTATAAATAGAAAAAAAAGTGGAGTTGGAGCTTGTGTTTCTCTCTATATCTCTCTCTCTCTCCCTCTCATGTTCTTCGACTTTCTTCGTCGTTCTTCAGCTTTCTTAGTCGCTCTTCGACGAATCGAGGAGCGATCTCCACTGGAGCCTTGGCGGATCAGAGTGGCAGCATCATGGATGCGTCGCCAATAAAGAACGAGTGATCCGAGGTTGGATTTCTACTAAATTTCCGCTCCTTCGTAAATTTTTTGTGTTTCTTTTAATTTGATCTTTTTAATTATATAATTCTAGAATTAGGACGATGGACAAACTAACACGGTCATCGTCCGTGCCCCGTTCTACATCCCGTTCTTGGGTGTTATTTGTCACAATTTTTGAACGTGCAAATCTTTGACAGAACGTTGAGCGAGGGGATATGCTGTAATGGCCTCATCCCGAGAACCCGAATTCCTACCTCAGAATAGAAATTAGACCTCCCACGAGGTCCCGGTGGTCCGCGGAAGGGACCAACGGAGTGGGCCAGCAGAAGCGGTCGGTGGCTACGCACGGCAGCCCCGGTGTGTTGAGCGGCCATAGGTTGAGCCAGAGCGGTCAGCTATTCGAAGGCGGAGTGGGGAGCCAAGGCGGTGCGGTTGAGCGGTGTGGAGGAGGCGCTGGGCCGTGGCTTCGGCACGACGTGGCAAGAGCGAGGTCGGGCTTTAGAGGGAGGTGTCGACGGAACCCAGCAGCGGAGGTGGGTGGTTCTAGTGTGGAGAGGCGGCGCAGGCTGTGGTGAGGTGTGGCGGTGCATTGTAGGTTGGGCGTCGGCCCATCACGGTAAAAGGGGGAACACGAGGCGGTCAGCGCCTTGGGTGTGCAGAGGAGACCAGGACCCTCACTTTGCGGGTCCTACTGGTGCGACATGGAGACCCGCTTCGGCCGGTCGGCTTTGGAGAACCAGACCCGAGGGGTCCGGTGCGGCTGGAGTAGGCCACGACTAGAGGGTCGTTGCAAGTCGGGCCAGACCCGCGGCTGGGCCGCAGGCCGGTGGTTCGGTCCGGGCCGGCAAGGGTGATCCGGCCCGATTAGGGCCCCCTTCCATTCAGGGGGCCGTATCTTCTGAAACGACGGGTCTATTTGAAGCGCCGTCTACGACAACATGCTCGTGTCGGCGAGACGGAACATTCAAAGTGGGTTTCAAGGTTTTTGGGTTTTGTGCCAAAGATGGGTGACCCGAAACATGTTAATTTTATAATATGAAATTATTAATAAAATAGCGACGGACGTGGTTTGTGAGCCGGACGTCCCTTTGATGCACCGTCAGAGAAGCTGTGGCCCGGGAGTTGAGACAGTCCTTCCAAAGTGGGTTTGGAAACCTTGCGGCTTGGTTATGTTGCCTGGTGGCATGAAACACTTAATTTGAATAATTAATTAATTATTTAAATTAATTATTTATTCTTTTGTCGGACCTAACACTTGTTTGGGATGTCTGATTGATGCTCCATCAGTGGTAGCGTGACCCCAGTCCTCATGAGGACTTTTTTATAGGATTTCCGAAGTGTTCAGGTTAGAGACAATGTGTGGGGCCCATAGGCCATAGTTCGCATATTTTACTATGAAAATCCACTTTTTCACCTGACATCCATTTAGGGTGTTTTATTACTCATTTCTAAATGTTTTTTCAAGGGGATTGAAACGGTACAACCGCCCGCCTAAATTCAGGCCCAACGCGTGGGCCCCACGAGGCGGCTTTCGGACGTATGCTCCGTTTTTACGACTTATGCTTCATAAGTCCGTTCAGGGCAAATGAATAGCCTATGTCGCATGGTTATTTGCAAGGAACACAATAGTATGTTTTGTGTGACGTGTTTTGGGGTCGAGGTGTGTGCCCCACAGGGCCCCGTTTAGATATAATGCGTGGAGTTGCAGCTTCTACAACCGTAGTCCGTTTTAGGTGTCGTCAGCGGCGTTGTGACTCTGGCATCAGGACAAGGTTGACCAGGGTTGTTTTATGCAATGAAGCCGGAGTTGAGGTGTGGGAGCCACGGGCCGTATTTTGGGTTGTGTACAGTGTACTGCTACTTTTTCTTTAAACGTCCGTTTGGGGCATATGAATAGGCATTTTAGCGTGTTTTTATGATAGCATCGCGATGGCGTAGTTCACCCGACCTCTCTCGGGACTGAGGTGCTGGCCCCACGATATGTCGTATGGGCATATAGTGGTGTTGAATAACTTTTCCATGAGGAGCCTGTTTTCATCGAGTAAGTAGTCTATCTCACATGTTTTCCCGCGAGAATTACAATGGTAAAATCTGTTTGGGAGAGAGGGTCCTCTTTCGAGATATCATTAAATGCGGAAACAAGAAAGGGCATTGGTCGAATGTTCCTTTGACGCACTCTGAACCTACGCACCGTAGCAGTGTTAGTGACACCCAGTGATGGCATGGGAAGTACAGAGTTATCAGACCAGTTCTAGTTTTTCCCTCCAACAGGGATGGGTAGTGGGTTAACTATTGAACTTAGAGTTTTCCCTCCAGCGGTGTTGGGCAGTGGGTTACCCAAGGAAATTTTATGGTTTACCCTCCAGCGGGGCTGGGCAGCGGGTTACCTGACGAAATCTTGTGGTTTACCCTCCAGCGAGGCTGGGTAGTGGTTCCCTTGATGACCTCTTGTGGTTTACCCTATATTAGGGCTGGGTGGTGGGTTACCTGATGACCTGTTGTGCTTTACCCTCCAGCAAGGCTGGGCAGTGGGTTACCTGACGAACTCTTGTGGTTTATCCTCCAGCGGGGCTGGGTAGTGAGTTACCTGACGACCTCTTGTGGTTTACCCTCCAGTGGGGATGGGAAGTGGGTTACCTAACGACCACTGGTGGATTACCCTCCATTAGGGCTGGGAAGCGCATTACATGACAAACTCTTGTGGTTTACCCTCAAGCGGAGCTAGGTAGTGGGTTACCCAACGACTTCTTTCAGACTCAACCCTTCGATGAGGCTAGTCAGTGAATTTTCTATGTGATTACCGGAGTGGGACCATTGGTTGTATGGTTCGGCAATGAGGAATCTTTGTCATGCAGGATTGTTGGGATTCAATAATGGCTAACCTTTGAACTGTTGGCGACTCTTCTTGGGTTGATCATGGAGATAGAGATCCCGTTACACACTCGTTCAGGTTTTTTGTTGAGCATATATATACACCCTACTTTTGTTCCCAATCCTTGGGTTCATTTACTCTCCTTCTAGGAGGGGCGAATATGCACGGGGTATGCCACGTTCTTTCCATTTCTAGCTCCTCTTGGTTTGACGAGTCTTCTCTCCTTCTATAGGCAGTAAAGACTTGACGAGAATTTCACCTTCTCAGCGTTTCTAGATCCTTGCGTCTGGGCGATTCTACTTCCTTTCTCTTGTTGGGTTGAGCTGCACTATCTCTATTGTACTCTTACACTATTCTAGATGTGTATACTGCTCACCGTTTCAGTACCTTCTATGTTTCTCCATTGAGCATTCAGGACATCCTATTGAGTATTTTTATGCTCACTCCTTCTTGGGATTTGCTCGCACTTGGTCTGCCCATGTAGATGACAGACAGGTCGGTCGAGACTACAGAGGAGTGTATAGGACACAAAAGCGTGGGCTGAATTTAGTGGTCATAGTAGGACTTTTTGGACATGACTCACCAGCTGTTTACTTTCATTTTACCGTTTGCAGGGTTGTGGCACCTTTCTGGTTGGGTGCATGTTTTTTCCCCTTTTTTTGTTCAGTTTACTTGTCAGCACATTTCAGCACATTACTTGTACTAGTTAGAGGTCGATGCATGTATGTTTGTTTCCCTTTTTGAAGCAGTGTTGTATCTTTCTTTCCTTTCTCTGGAAAATTTCATTACGTTGGATACATGTGTGTACATTCTCCTAGAAAAAGGTATCCCATAGTATGTTGTGCCTTCGGCACTAGACTCCAGCCCATGGCCTATAGAGGCAGGCTTGGGGTAGTTGCTTCTTGAGCCCCGGTATAGTTCGGGTCTTGAAAATGTAGTATCAGAGGTGGTTCGTTCCTTGGGGAATTTCTCAGACATCTCTAAAAATAATTTTGTTGAGTTTTGGGGAAATAGTGTCAACGTGTCTCGAGAGCAGCTCTCAGGCCAAGGATTCATGTGATGGTGCGGTAACCGACGTATCCATTCACCAGGACCCTGATAACCCACTTGTTGACTCGGAACACTGATATGCTTTCTTTAGGGAAATTAGTTCAGGCATCTTATTGGATTGAGGCTTTGACTACCCTTCTTGAGTCAGCTCCCCATCATTTTCGATATATATATGCTCATTTGATCGTGGTACTCCTTGATAGGATTCATGATGTCACCACGATGATAGCCAGCTAGGATACTAGCTCTGGTTCATGAAGATGACTCTGTGAGTTACATGGCCTCATTTCAAGATCCATCATACGATTACACTTTCTCTAAGAGGACAGGTAGTAGCACCTCCTCCTATGGAGTAACAGATAGTACCAGTAGTGAGGGTCGATGACGAGCACGGGCTGGGCACGCTGCATGAGTTTCAGCACCAGAGACCACTGGGGGTCCACGGTGAGCCATACCCTTAGATAGTGAAGGGTTGGCTAGAGTCGGTGGTTCACCACTTTAGGCTTGTTCGAATACTGATAGATTGATGGTGGCTTTGAAAGCCAATTTTTCCACCAAGCAGTTTGGCGTTAGAATAGAAAGGGTTACTCAGATGCACAATGAGTTGGTACCCTTGTGGGATGACTTCTAGCAGCTATTTTTTGAGGAGTACAACCTCTACTACTTACGATTTTATGGTTTAAAGAGCTGCTGGAGCTTCATCGGGGAGTGATTTGAGTGGCTGAGTACTCGACTAGGTTCACAGACCTTACTTGTTAATCTTTGGACGTGGTCCATGATATCAAATTCCAAGCACAGAAGTTTGAGAGAGGTCTCTATAGAAGAGATCCTTGCCAGCATAGGGCCCTTTTTCATCCTCACCCATCTCAAAGTGCTAGATCATGCACTAGTGGCAGAGAAATTTCTAGCCGAGGGACGTCGATTGGCAGGGCCTCGACGTCGGAAGCCTCCCCTTGATGAGACTTAGGCAAATGGTCGAGGACAGCGTTGAGCACTGAGATAGCCCAGGGGGACTAGTTCTATGGTTGTGATGTGGGGGGTCACGTGGTGTGATACCACTTGACCAAATGTGCTGAGTTTTCTAGTTATTTGGTACATTCTCCGCCATGAAAGAGGGGGTGTCATGATCAGAGAACACCCAGGTGAGGACAGGGTGGTCACCAGGGAGGAGGTGTTAGAAGGAAAGTAGGAAGAACTGTGGTTGGATGATGAAATTTCTAGGTCCTTCCACTACCACTAGGCAGCCCATGAGAGGCTCAGGGAGCTGACGGACGGGGCCACGGGCGGCTGTGTTCTATGGATGTCTACAATCGTGTAATGCATGAAATGATAAAAGGTACGCTCTGTGTCTTTTTCTAATTTTATCAGTAGAACAAGTTAGGCACTGCGTCAGGTACACTTTTCGCTTAACTCCTTGTTCGAGGGGTTACCGAGGGTGACGTAGGGTGTCGGTGTAACCCTGTGTTGGTGTTGTTCGATGTAGCATGAAATGCAGGGGAAAGAAGGGTTATTATTCCACTGAGACACGTTTTTGTGATGTGATCTAAACTATGAGGGACAGTCAGTACCACCAAAAGTGGATAGTATCGAGGTGTGGTGGATTATTCTCTATGACATGTGCATTCATGGAGGGGTGAAATGGTGGAGGTTCAGAGTAGGTTCCAGGTTTTTGAGTGGGGAATTTATGATTGATCTTCCTTTGCTTAAGGTGCCACTAGTGGGTTTGGCAGAGTTCCTGTTCTGGAGATTACTCTCCTTTAAAGAGGGGAAAAGACACGTGGGGAATACCATGTGCTTTCCGTGTCTAGCCTCTAGTGGTTGAAAGAGTTTTCTCACCTGAACAGTTTTTTGGTACCTCGCGTGCTCAATGTCAATCTTGATATCATTATCATGTACTAGTTGAGGTGATAGAGACCCCATAAACAAACATATTCACTTTACTATGTGGTTCTAGTGGTGATCCTTGCCCTAAGAGTGTGGAGATGCTATCTTCTGGGAGAGCGCTTTGTGGTTTTCTCAGACCACCAGTGTCTTAGGTGTGCACTCACCCAGAGAGACTTGAACCTAAGGCGACGGTGCTGGTTGAAATTTCTGCAGGATAAAGACTTCAAGGTAGTCTATGTTCTGGGAAAATGGTTGGGTTGTAGCAGGTTCCCTTAGCAAGAAGTCTCAGACTCGTCAGGCGCAAAACGTTTTGTAGTAGTTAGCTTCCCTACGGCTGAACATGGTGGAGCAGGAGGGTAAGGATTTCCTGCAGTCGATGGTGTTGACTCCTTCGCTCCTTGATCGTGTGACGGAGTCGTAGTTGGGAGATGTCGACATCGAGGTGCTGAATGATCAGATATCTACGGGCGACACACCCGATGAGAATTCTGAAGGAGGGAATCATGAGATCCAGTTCTAGGAACAAACTGTGATTTTGATTATGACGTGGAAAGTAGAAGTTCTTCTAGGGAAGCCCCCAGAGATTCCTTGGGCTGTTTGGAAATCATGTAAGCGGTTGAGAGGTTGCCTACCATCTTACTCTACACTCCAAATAGTAGGAGTGGGCACACGATGTATTCCACGTGTCGCAGCTGATGAGGTGTGTGCATGTTCCTATGCAATTCATTAGAAGTAGCAGACCTTATGAGTATAAACCATCCCTTTGGTTTGTGTGTTGTGCCAGCATGGTGTTGTGCATGTTATCCTAGGAGTGGGAGAGCTAGGTGTGAGCTCTGTATCTCGAGTTATTTTTCACAGTTTTTCTTTTCAGGGACGAGAATCTTGAAGGAGGGAATGTTTTTGAGACCCGTTTTTTTTCCTATAATACTTTGGAATATTTTTACATATAAATCTAGATGTAGGCGTGAAGACAGCGTGCGATTCTGAGGCCCAGTGTGCCCAAAATAAATTTTATAAAAATGCTATGTGTTTTTATACTATGCACATGGTGGGGCCTCATTTTCTCCTAAATGGTAGCTCGGATCATAAATCTGAGGGCACAATTGCGTCCACAGCGTGTCGTTTACTCTATGCGGGGTGTAAAAGTTTCGGGTGTGGGATTGATGTGAGAGATTTCACCTAGGGGTAAAATCATCATTTTAAAATAATGACTTAGTTATTTTTTATCACTGACATTCCTTTCAAATAACATTCGAACAAAGTCTTAGAATGGAAATCCGAGACTTCCATTGAGTTCGAAATGGGTTTTCTTGTCTAGGCACGACATAAAATGAGAGGGCACAGTGAATTCGGATTTCCGTGCTAAGGGGTTTTTCTATAAATAGAAAAAAAGAGGAGTTGGAACTAGGGTTTCTCTCTCCCTTTATCTCCCTCTCTCTCTCTCTCTCTCTATTCCTCTATTTTTCTTTGGCGTTCTTCGCCGTTCATCGATAGATCAAGGATCGATCTCCGCCGGAGCCTTCGCGGATCAGAGCGGGATTGTCGTGGACGTGTCACCAATGACGAACGAGTGATCTGAGGTAGGATTTCTGCTAAATTTCCGCACCTTCATAAATTCCTGGTGTTTCTTTAAATTTCTTCATTTTAATTTATAATTCTAGAATTAGGATGATGGCCAAATGAACATGGCCATCATCCGATCCCCATTCTACATCTCATTCTTGGGTGTTCATCACCCCAATTTTCAGACGTGCAAATCATTGACGGAACGTCGAGCGAGGGGTGGCCCTATGATGGACTCGTCCTAATAACCCGAATTTTGTCGTCGGAAATCAAAATTGGACCTCCGATGAGGTCCTGGTGGTCCGTGGAAGGGACCAGCGGAGTGGGCCAACAGAAGCGGTCACGGCTACGTGTGGCTGCAACAGTGTGTTGAGCTGCCGGAGGTCGAGCCAGACCGGCTGGTTACTCGAAGGCGGAACGGGGAGCCAGGGCATCACGATCGAGTGGTGCAGAGTAGGTGTTGGGGTGTGGTTTCAGCGTGATGCAACAGGAGCGAGGTCGGGCTTCAGAGGGCAGGGTTGGTGGAACCCAGTGGTAGAGCTGGGCGGTGCTGGTGTGGAGAGGCGGCGCGGGTTGCGGCAAGGTGCGGTGGTGTGTTGTAGGGGGGGCGGGTCGGTCCGTCGCGATTGAAGGGGGAACCTGAGGCTGTCAGCGCCTCGGGTGTGCGGAGGAGACCTGGACCCGCACTTTGCAGGTCCTGCTGGCACGACGCAGAGACCAACTTCGGCCAGTCGGCTTTGGACAAATGGACCCGAGGGGTCCGGTGCGGCTGGAGCAGGCTGTGGCTTGCAGGCCGTGGTAGTTCGGTCCGGGTCAATGGGGGAGAACCGGCCCAGTTAGGACCCCCTTGCATTCAGGGTGGGGGGTTTCATCTAAACAGCATTTCCATTTGACGCGTCGTTTACGGTTGTGGAGTCTTGTCGGAGAGACAAACAATTCAAAGATGGTTTTGGGGTTTTGAAGTTCTTCTCCTGAATACGGTTGACCCGAAACGTGTTAATTTGATAATATTAAATTATTATTAAAATTGTGACGTACGTGGTCTGTGGGCCGGACATCCTTTTGACGCGTCGTCAAAGGCGATGTGGACCTGGAGTTGATAAGGTCCTTCTAAAGTTGGTTTGGAACCCTTGAGGCTTGGTTTCATTTCCCCGTTGCACGAAATTCTTAATGTGAATAATTAATTATTTATTTAAATTAATTAGTTATTTTTGCGTCGAACATAACTCTTGTTTGGGATATCTGATTGACGCGCCATCAGCGGCAGTGTGACCCTAGTCCTCGTGCAGACCTTTTGAGATGCTTTCCAAAGCATTCGGGTAGGAGAAAAGGTGCAGGTCCCACAAGGCCTAGTTCACACCTTTTACGGTGAAACACCACTTTTTTCACCTGACATCCATTTAGGGTGTTTGAGTACTCATTTCTGAATTTTTCTAAAAGTGGATTTTAATAGCACAATCTGCCCGCCTAAATTCGGGCTTGAGACATGTGCCCCATGAGGCGGCTTTTGGACATATGCAACATTTTTACGACTTATTCTTCATAAGTCCGTTCAGGGAAAATGAATATCCTACACTGCGTGGTTATCTACAACGAACGCAATGGTACGTTTTGCATGACGTGTTTCAGGGTCACGGTGTGGGCCCTAGAGGGAACCGTTTGGATATAACGCGAGAAGTTGTAGCTTCTGCACCCGGAGTCCATTTTAGGCACCGTTAGTGGCATTGTGACCATGGAATCAATATGAGGTTGACCGGACTGGTATCAAGCGTTGAAGTCAGAGTTTAGGTGTGGGCCCCATGGGCTGTCTTTTGAGCTGTGTGCACCGTACAGCGACATTTTCATTAGGATTCTGTTTGGTGCGTATGAATAGTCATTGTGGCTTGTTTTCTTGAGAGCATCGTGATGGCGTTGTTCACCCAACCTCTCTCGGGACCGAGGTGTGGGCCCCACGAGACGTCGTATGGGCATAGAGCAGTGTTGAATAACATTTCCACCGGGAGCCCATTTCCAGTGATTAAATAGTCTATCTTGTGGTTTTTTCTGGGAGGATTACAACGGTGTAATGTTTTTGGGAGAGAGGACCCTCTTTAAGGATCTTATTAAATAAGGAAACATGAAAGGGAATTCTTTGGAGGTTCCTTTGATGCACTCTGAACCTATGCACGGTAGCAGTGATAGTGACACCTAGTGATGGCATGGGTAGTGCGGAGTTATAGAACCAGTTCAGGTTTTCCCTCCTGTGAGGCAAGGGAGTGGGTTACCCGTTAACCATAGGGTTTACCCTCCAGTGGGGATGGGTAGTGGGTTACCCTAAGACCTTTTATGGTTTAACCTCTAGCAGGGATGGGAAGTGGGTTACCTAACAAACTCTTGTGGTTTACCATCTAGAGGGGCTAGGGAGGGGTTTACCTGACGACCTCTTATGGTTTACCCTCCAGTGGGGCTGGGCAGTGGGTTATGTGACAAAATTTTTTGGTTTACCCTCCAGCGGGGCTGGGCAGTGGGTTACCTGAATAACTCTTGTGGTTTACCCTCTAACAGGGTTGGGAAGGGTGTTACATGAAGACCTCTTGTGGTTTATCCTCCATTAGGGCTAGGCATTTGGTTTCCAAATGTCCTCTTGTGGTTTACCCTCCTGCGGGGTTGGGCAGTTGGTTACCTGATGGCTTCTTGTGATTTACCCTCCGGCGGGGCCGGGCAGTGGGTTACCCGATGACTTCTTTCAGATTCATCCCTTCTATGAGGCTAGTCAGTGACTTTTCTCCGGGATTACCGGAGCAGGACCCTTGGTTGTACTGTTCAATGATGAGGTAGCTTTGGTGTTTGAGATTAGTGGGCTACAGTGATGGCTATCCTTTGAACTATATGTGACTCTTCTTGGGCTGATCTTGGAGATAGAGATCCCCTTACACACTCGTTTGGGTTTCTTGTTTAGCATATATATACACCCTACTTTTGTTCCCACACCTTGGGTTCTGTTACTCTCCTTCTAGAAGGGACGAAGATGTGTGGGGTATGCCACGTGATTTCCTTGTCTAGCTCCTCTTGGTTGGACGAGTCTACTCTCCTACTATTGGCAGTGAAGACTCGATGAGAAGTTTGTCTTCTCACCATTTCTAGCTCCTTGCATCTAGATGAGTCTTCTTACTTTCCCTTATTGGGTTTTGTTGCACTCTCTCAATTGTACTCTTACAATATTCTTGATCTGTCTATTGATCACTATTTTAGTACCTCCTTGGTTGGTCCCTCGAGCTTTCGGGGAATCCTACTGAGTATCATTACACTCACCCCTACTGGGGATTTTCCCACACTTGGTGTTCCCTTGCAGATGACGAACAGGTCAGTCGAAACTACATAGGAGCATAGAGGACACAGGAGTGTGGGCTGTATTCAGTGTCAATAACTGGACATTCTAGGCGTGGGCCACCAGCGGTTTACTTTCGTTTTACCTGTTGCTGGGTTGTGGCACCTTTCTGGTTGGACGCGTGTTTTTCCCCTTTTTCTTTTCAGTTTACTTTTCAGTAATTTTCATCCCATTACTTGTACTAGTGAGAGTTCGTTGCATGTGTGTTGGTTTCCATTTTTGTAGCATTGTTGTATCTTTCTATCCTTTCTTTGCACCTCTACATTGAGTTGGATACCTGTGTGTGTACAGTTTCTTACACAAAGGCCTCCCCTAGTTTGTTGTGCCTTCGGCGCTAGTCGCTAGCCCCTGGCCTATGGAGGTGGGCATGGGGTAGTTGCACCTCAAGCCCCAGTATGGTTCAGGTCGTGACATATATACACTATTTTTAGGTGTTTATGGTCTTTAATTTTCATTCATTATATCCCAAATATATGGATAATACCATGTGAGAATACCTCTATAGTCACTTTCCCATTGTTCTATTAATTTTACAAATAATTTCCAGTGTTTATAATTATTTTCATTTTTTTCTGCATTTCACACTGTCTATATGTTCCCCCAAAATTGATCAATTCTTTATAATAGTCACTGAAACAGTGATGAACTCTTAATAGGATTCATTATACTCAATTTTGGTTAGAATAACAAAACCAAAACCATGCTTTATGGTGTTTTTTATTGGAGGACAACAAAAACTATGAATTACATAACCATACAACCCATTATGGTGTGTGTGGTATGACCTTAAATGTTTTATATATTAACTAAATTAATTTAATTGTTAAATTAAATGGTTTCATCATTTTAACCATTTAATATATTATAATATATTCTGGAATATATATAAAGAGTTCATAACACTACTAAATTTGTGGCCATACATAAGCATTTCATGAATTCCATTACAGTAATTTCATTAGTGAACACAAATGGTGCCGCCCAATATTTTGAGGTTAATTCTATATGGTTCACCTATCATTGATTAAATATTTCCCTTACTTTTATGAATGTGGAATTATTACATTATAGATTTAATTTTCTACTTCAAAAAACATGTGATTTATAGGATGAGATCCTCATATTGGGCATGATGTACCTTGGACATAGAATTCATTGGATTACCTATGTGGTTAAAATACATGTATATCCTAGGAATTTTTTTTAAATTCCCTTATGGCTTGGTTATATCCCTATATAGAACATGGAATTCCTTTCAACTCTAGTCTATTATACCTAAAACTATAATTTGATTAATACCAAGTGTCCTCTAGGGATTACATGGATATTTGTTAGGATTCCATGGGAATGGTCCTTGGGTTCCTAGATGAATAAAACACTCAATTTTCAGAGACAACTTGCTTTTGATGAAGCATGTGATTTTTAATTGTTCACCATAACTATACATTTTTATATTTCTATACTATACATGATTACACTTTATAATAAAATAAAATATTTTCATTCTACATAGATATTGGTGGCATTTCATGTTGTACTCACAAAAAATTCATTATGCCATTTATACATAGGCATAATTCAAGGTTTTAGGTAAGGATAAAATAAATACCCTAAATATAGAAATATTATTACCTTTTTTATGATTGGATATTTAGAGTATACGAATGATTGTTATCTAATGATGCATATTGTGATTGATATTTTAGAATTTTTTCCCTTTTTTATAAATAGTGCATGTTGTATTTCTATTAACATATCTTGCATGTTCATTTTTTCATGTAATCATAGAATAATACTGATATAGTGTTTGTTACATCTATAGTACTCATGATTATTTTATAGATGGTTTATTAGTTATTCCATTCTATTTCGACTTCATTAATTACCATTGTGATTCATTCTAAAAATGTTGGTATAATCAACTCAATATACATCCAAAACATATCTATGAAACTATTACTGGCCATCTAATTAGTATCTATTCAATGTTGTATTTCCTAGTAAATAACACAATCTGTACATTACTAAAAACAAAATGATGTTATCTTATGGTTACTCTATTTCATTATATATATATATAGGGTTTTAACTATATTTATATCATTATAATCATATAAAATAACTATACCAACATTTGATAAAAAATATCGATACTCAATACTAGATAACATGTTATTTTTTGATTCCTATCATTATTTTCTATAAATATTTCAATTTATTATGAGGACCACTGTCTTTGATTATTAGAAATTCTAGTATATCATATTAAACATAAAAATCTTCATCTTAATTTAGAACTCCACATATTTCTATTAACTCTCATAGATCATCTAATATTATATTCGATAATATTGGGGAAAAATAAATAAAGGGTTATCTAGGAATCCGAGTTTGGGAATTATCATTACAATAAAACCTAACATGAGAGTGACCTGTAAAAACAACATATCACAAAGGGAATGATCAGATAAATAGTGAATTTGAACCAAGAAATTATATCATAATGTCAATAATTAAAGTAAATATAACAAAACATAATGTCATAAAAATAATTCATGGGTCACTCCTAAGACCATCATCATCAAGAGGACAATGTCAAATGATGAGTAAGGTTCACACACTAGTCTACTCTCTATCTTCTAAAGTGATATAATACCTTAAGAAATGCATTATAGTGATATATAATTTTGGGGACATCCAACATGTTAATTAATATAATACATATACATTCTCCATGATGAATATAAATCATACAGGAAAAATAATTTGGTCAAATCCATGAGAAAGATGAGGGATTCATAATATTTATTCGCGAAATAACATATTTTTTTTATATAGATTCCCAGTATATATAGGAAATTAATAAATTGTAATTTTCATAATTAAAAATTCATACATGTATATTTAAAATTTAGTTATAATATAGGAAATTCTTTATAAGGAACCAGGATAAGAATGAAAACGAATACAACTTGTGTGAATCTTTTTAAACCATGAAAATAATCATTCTAAATAATGGAAGGCCTTATTGATTTACATAAAAAAAATTAATGATGTGTATTCTACATAAGGCATCATGGGTTTCGATATGTTGTTCATTTTTTTAAAAACATTTGATTCAGTTAATGATACGCATGAGATAAGAAATAGGAATCCTCCCTTAATCTGGGTTTACTTAAATGTTGGAATTTCAAATGGAACACTAAAAAGTTAAACTCCCAAAAGGAAAGATATATTTAACTAGATAAATATATACTCATAATATATAAAAAATATAATATGTGCATAAGAATAATTTATCATTAAATATATAAAAAGGAATATAATTTATAATTAATTAATTACATAGAAGGAATTATAGCTCCCTTAAAACATGGTTAAATATTCAATAAAATTCAGCACACATGGTAGATAATGAATTTGAACTTCAAATACCGTGAATAAAATTCCAATAATGATATATTGTTTCAAATAGTCATTATAAAAACCAATTTTATGATTTTTTGTATAAATTTGACCTTGGACTCAAATAGGGGAAATTTTCATGAAGTACATAATGCCTTCAATAACATATAATTAAAAGCAATAAAAATTTAGAGAGCTTGTAATTAATATTAATATACTATGAATATGAGATAATCATTGATATAATATGAATAATTAAAATCATATAATAATTATAAATAGAAATTGATACATAAATAAAGATGTTTCTCAACATAAGAAACATGAGACAAAGAACCTTATTTCTTAAGAATCATTCTACGAAAACCCATTAAAAGATTGATTTTTTTATTTTAGTGATAAAATATAATCAATAATTAATATTCATGATGTTATATTTCCATTAGGTAGTATAACTAATTTTTAAATAGAATTACGTTTACAAATGAAAACATTTCTTAATGGAAGAAATTTTATTCTAATCCCTTACCATATTAAAGAATTATTCTGACCATGAACCTAACAACCAAAAAAAATAAAATAAAGATAATTATATAGATTCAAAGAAACCTTATTCATCATTATCATTGATAATAAGAACCATTTATTATTTATTCCATTAATTTTTTATAATTTTTTTCTTTCCTGTGTCGGTTACATGAGGTCATTCAGTCAATTTTGTTTGTAACTCCGAATATATGATAACTAGGGTAGTATGTATTTTATGATAGTTTAATTATTTATTTAATATATTGAGTTTTTTAACATTGTTATTATATAATATATATATATATATATTCCACCTTAAAACCTTCAGGACACCTCAAGGATTCAGGCCAGATGAAATTGTGCTTAATGGACTAGGAAGACTCTATGAGAAGCATAATATAGATGAAGAATCAAAGCTAGTGAATTCACCATAACTGAAGCTAACAGATTTTTAAGAAATAAAGGTTATTTAATTTCCATTAGAACCAACTTATTCTTTCACATGAATCCTATCCAAACAGCCATGTGAAGGTGGAGAGCAGACATTAGTATGTAAAAGTTATAGCGGGGTAGTTCCACGTAGTTATAATCAGGATGAATTCCTCTTTGACCTACTGGTCATGTAATGTCCTAAACTTACGAGAAATATATGGGTTATTCTTCAACCCTTAACATGGGGATTATAAAAAATGAATAAAAATATATGTCCTTAAGGCTGTTCAGACTAATATATTTTTACATCTATGAATAATGGATGATGATGGAAAATGAAACTCATTTCCCATGGAGAGGATAATATTACACATACAGGTGATTAATGTTCCCGTTTCTCAATGAATGTGGGGGATATAAGGTAAATATTATTATTAACATATTATTAAAAGTTATACTATAAATATTATACTTACTTATATGTGATATTCTGTTTATCATCCATGGATATTTGAAGTCATCGATTTGTGGAGGTGGTAGCATGTGAAATGCTCTAATGATGCCTTTGTTTTTCATTGATGTTGAAGAAGAATAAATATTTATTATTTCAATAATATGATAACATATCAGTAAAGTAATTATATTTATTTCATTATATTTTAAATTATATAAGGTATTTCTAGGATAGTAATATATGTAAAAATGTTATAATTAATATGATACTTATGTTGGAGACTTGATATTCTCGTAGATATTTCCTTATAAAAAATGAATTTGAGTTTAAATATAGTGACTAAAGTCTTGGGGATGAGAAAATTAGTTATAGTATATTTATTTATTAGATTCAAGATAAATAATAATGGAGTGTGTAACTATGAACGGTCGATGTTACCCATTTTATAATTGAAGTAAGAAACATTTTTTGAATTGCCCATACCGTTCCTTAATATCATTAAACTTTTCCATGGTAAATGACTCAAAAATTTAATAATAATAGAATTTATAAATATATTGTGATGAGAAAAGGATTTAAAATACAAACCACACTTGTTTCAGACATTAATAATGTCTTTTACAAATCATTTTTGATTTATTCCATCATATTTTTACTATGGTAACCATTATTTTTACTAGTAAAGCTATATATTATTTAAAAGTATATGGTAACCCATATTACCAAATTTTTTGGTTTTAAATAAATTTTTTAATTGATGTATTATAATTATATTTATTAATTTCATAAATTCAACAAATATATTAAAATATATAATAAAAAATATAGTATTTTGGGAAAAACTTTTCACTGCTATGTGTTGTTTAATCTAATTTGTTATCAATTACCAAAATAATGGGTGTGAATATAATTGCATATATGTTTAAACATAATATTATATCATAATTTATATTATATGAATTTATATTATTAATTAATAATTACAATATATTATTTAAAATATATATATATTAAAAATGATTTCACTATTATCGTAGTAATATATATTATTCATAAAAATATTATATGTATGCTTAAAAATGAGATTCATGTAAATAAATAATATTAATAATTCATATTATAATATTAATAAATTTTATTTCATTTATTTTTTCACATTGAGAATATTTAATTTTTAATATAATCTCTTCAAAATACTCATTTAGCCTGATTTTTTCATTAGTTTTAAAATATTAAACATGTGTTTTATAATTTCAACATTATTTAAATGATCATATTACCTCTAAAATATAAAATATCTCTATATAATTTCATCCATAAACATTTATGATATTCATATTATACAAAAGTGACAGTTTTAGCCAAAGTGGTACTTTATGAATCGCTAAAAAATTATTATTTCTTAAAAATCTCAAAAATACATATAAAGATAACTTCTATTTTCTGATACAAAAAAATTAATTTTCCTTAATAAAATTGATATTATGAAATTGATATTCCTGTATTTTTGAAAAAAATTCTAATCTAAAAATAATACTAAATTTATGTGAAAATGATTTTTCTATATATTATTTTTCCATAATATTAATTCATATCAATTTCAGATTTAACTCATGTAAATATATTTTTTCAAATATAATAATATTTAAAATTATTCAATTTAATTTATTATACTAAAATGTAATTTACATAATAAATCTTTTCTTTGAATATAAATATTACATTTACACTAAATATTATTTTATAAATACCATTAATTAATTATTTAAAATTTATAATTAAATATCTCACAATCCATTGAAATGAAAATAAATATTTTAAATTCATATTTTCAACATATCTTATTTTAAAAATTATGACATTTATAAGTAACATGTATATATATATATATATTATTTTTTATGATAATTTTATTTCATTAGGAGATATGAAATTTTTAATTTTCAACATAAATATCATAGATCATTATAAATATAATACATGTGACTTATGAACATAATTACACTATCAATTTTTTTAATCGATTTAATTGAGAAGACCTTAGGTCAAATAATAATATATTGTTTATATACATTTATATATAATTACAAACATATTCCATTCAAACACATCATTTCATTATTTTTCATTTCATTTCTGATGACATTCATTATCATTCTATGGTATTCTTTCTCAATAAAAAAAATAAATGTATTCATATAACGTTTTTTAATGTCCCCTTATAATTAAATAATGTGTCATTTTCATTTTTTGTAGACTGTGTGTCAAAATAATTAATAAGGTATGATTTTTTTTGAATGAATATAGAAACATGTTATATATTTATAGACATAAAAATGACAATAATAATAATATAAAAAATAATAATAATAATTATTATTTTTCCTAAAAACCAATTTGTTGCACCACGACCTATTTAATGAATTTGATATCCATTTATGTTCCTATTTATCTATAGACATATATATACTAATATGTTTGTTAATTATAAGAAAGGTGACTTCCCATCCCCAAAAAAATTGATTGTATTTGTAAAATTAATTCCAATCAATGACCAAAATTATGTCATATTCAACTAGAGGGAGAATGAAAATATTTTTACGAAGAAAATTCCAAAAATATTCTATTGATACAGAATCATTATTTTGAGTTTTGACTATAATCCCATTGTTTTTTGTTACTAATTCAACTTGAAATCATTGGGGTGGTATTAAAATTTACAAATAAAATTATCCAAATATCAAAGAGTATGTAAAAAACAAATTACCTAAGTAATTAAATGTTCGTGAGTTGATTGTACAACCACCATTCACTACATATCTATCCTGGCCCATATCAAAAGTATTGATTTAATGATTTTCCATTTTTCTATATGCTTAATATATTTTTCAATTCAATCATTATCATTACCCTCTCTGACTCAATCACCAGTTTTCATAATTCTTATAATCCTCATATTTGATTGGTTGGACTATGGGTGGTGGATTATATTATGATCTCAGTAAATTTTCATCATTACCTAATAATTTCCCATTATATTGGAATTTGGTTACTTGATGACCAATTAAAGGAATTACTAATCTCGTATTGTCATTTCCATATATGATTATTTTAAGAATTATTCTATAAATAAAGAATAATATTTTCCACCATTTTTTTATAATAATTTATTTTAAATTCATTCATTAATTTATTATGAAAACCATGAAACTGATGTCTTCCTACAATATCTATTTTATTATTTATAGATAATGTAACGTTTTATTCATTGTAACTGAAGTTTCATATCTATAATTCGATAGTGATACATGGGTTTTCACCACTGAATAATTAAACAATATTAATATTTATTTCAATTATAATACTACAAACAAACCACATAATTATTTTAAAATATTCTTCATAGGTACCTATGGACACATCATCATTCCTCTTCAATATATGGAATTCCTTCTTCATTTTAAATGATGACTATGGAGAGATTTTATCCATAAAAATAACATCCTAATTTAATCCTACTTGATTACATCAATTTCATTCCATTTACAAGTATTATTGAAATGGGATACCTATTGGTCTCCAATGCCTTCCCAATGATAAATTTCTAAATACAAAATCATGTTTTTAGTGTTGTGGAATAAAAAATAATTATTTATTGAAACTAATAAACTTGTCAACAATTATAGGATCGGTAAATTTACTAATAGAGTGTAGATGTTATATCATGATGGTCTCAATATTATGTTATAAACATATTTTTATATTTGGAATATCGACAAGATTCAATTATTAGAAATGTTGTGTAAGAATAAACTTATTATTTTCTTTTCACCGTACCATTCAGTTTCTCAGGAGAATAATCACCCTATTTTATACCACATTAAGTGTTAAATAATTTCCTTGTAGTTCAATACATTGAATAAGACCAAAATTTATATTATGAGAAAAATAAATCATATTTGGAAACCACATATTCTTAGAAATCACATTATCATGAAAATCATTAATAAGATATCAATATATTGAAACATTTCATAAAATCTAAGAGAAAATTGGTTTATGATTGGTCCTCCATTGTAGTATCTATTAAAATATATCATACCGGATAAAAATTAAAATTTGAATTTTTATGAGAATATCATGTAGGAGTGTCTTTCACGGTGTACAGTCTTGTGCCATGACATCGTGGACTGGTAAAGGAATCATATATACACAATCCACTATAATTAGAGTTACTTACCCTATGTTCATCAATTCTACAACTACAACAACAGGTTATCATCGATTTTTTTTTATTTTCTTGGAAAATATCACTACATTTTTACCATAACGTAATATGCTATTATATACTTATACAGTTCCTACATATTTTCACTAATGGTTTCTTATAATATTATCCAAAATTAACCAACCCATACTCTGATGAGAACTAAATTGAAAAATAAATTACATATTAAATGATAATATTGTATTATATACATATCCATTACAATTAATAATGAATCATGAAAAAAATTAATGTTTTAGTGTATTTGTAATCATTTATTCATAAATAACTAGTATGTAAAATATCGAAAACATATCCCATGAATATCATCACAAAAATAACCCTTGATAGTCATATAATCCATAAATGCTTTCTTCGTATCAACAAAATCTAACATAAAGATGTTTAAATTGTTTATCTAGGGTCTATTGTGAGTTTAGAAGGCTTCATATGTGGTTTTTGAACATTCAAAGAATGTATGATGAAAACCCATTGCTGGATAGCTACACAACATGTATACTTTTTAGAACATGTAATTTCTATTATAAATATGTCATGAACTAGATTAGGATGTGATGTGGGCACACACTATGAAACTAATTCAGATCATATAAATGTATATTAGTATATATATTAACCCAAGGGGACTTGTTTTTTGATCTGTCTAATTAATTGTGAAAAACATGATGTAAAATTGTAACACACTATGTCATTCTAGGACCTATTAATTTCGTGTTTTTCTTTCTTATTGTTTTTTCATTTTATGAGTGTAGAATTTCCTCCTATCAACCCTAAGATGATTTCCATGTGATTTAGTTGTCTCCTATTCTAATACAGGCATACATATTATTTATCAAAACCATGGTGAGTGTTCCTACTTAGCTTCCCTTATCTTTTATTGTTCCTTGTTCAATGTGTTTTATAGAAATTGACTATGGGGTGTTTTGGGTTTTTATATTAACCAAAGACGATCTATGTTATTCTTTAGATATTTTTTTCTTTCATCCGTACTAAAATTTTTCTTTATAATCTTTGCATTGATCTCAATATAAAGGTATGGGGACTAAACCCGATCCTTTGATATGTTTAATTATGAATTATATGAAATATTCAGATTGTAATGACGTAACATGTTCCCTAGTTAATTATTATTTATATGGGAAATCACGGATTGGATTATTAGTTGGATCCCAATGTCTTTAATGGTTTATGTATCCTAGCTTATGGATACTTGTTCTATGTGAAAACATTTGTGACAAAAGAATATAGATAATGGTTTAAAATCTATTCATTAGGACATGATACCTTAGGTGATTCTCAAATATAGAATCCCTATGTAAAGGATTAGTGATTATTTATAGGAATGTTGATCATTTGATATATAATTAAAACTATAAATGAAAGGAAAATGGTAATTCTCATAATTAACCATTGTGTCTTATGATATGATATTAGGATGTCATTGTTATTATGTCTCGTTGAGTACTTATTGAAATGCTTATATGGAAGACTATTCTCAATTCTTCATGTTGAAATGATTATATATAAGTATTTTATAGGTACTTTAAAAGCTTATATAGTGGGTTTGGCCAAGTAATGCATGATTAAATGTTTATATTTTGGTCTATGACTAGTCATACATACTAAGATGATAATATATCAGTTTCCTCTCAGTCTTACATGTGGAATTCTAATATATATGTCTATCCTTGGAAGATGAAATTTTTATACAGAGGGATAAAAAATATTTTTTAATCAGTTATGGTTTTTGGATATTATTGGAATGGTTGTGTAACTTATGCAGAGACATTACATTATGATGATGAATGATTTCTTAATGTATTATATTTATTTATAACATAATAAAACCTTCCATTTCATAATTTTATACGCTTTTTAATAGAATTATTTTATATAAAAATGATGTTTTCGACCAATATAGTTTGAAAAACACCTCATTTGTCCCATCTTCTGGTACCTAAGAATATTACACAGATTATTGTTTACATAAGTGAAATGGACTTTATTGTAGATTGTTGATTTTTTTGATGGTTAGAGTCTTGATATGGAAATGACTCAGGTTATGGGACTAAGGGATTCAAGTTATTTTGTTTCATCTTGATCTACTATATGAATTCTTCTTAGTTTGAAATTTAGATACCACTCACCTTATAACTACATTATTTTTCTCTTTGGTTTATTTTTTTTTCACAATTACATTTAGTTGTATTATGATATATTTCCAATATTTTCCCAACACTATGATATTTTTATTCTAGATTATTCTACAATGTTGTACTCTATACTAGGGGGTATAGTGTCTCCATTATACATGTCTCACCCCCACTACTAGTCAGAAGCCTCTCGTGTTTGAGGATCCATTCTTGAGGTCTAGTAATCAACTTGTTCAAGCCACATGAGAGTGTGCCATAATGTGTAATATTACAATGTGGTATTAGAGTGGAATATTTTTCCTTTTCTGTTACCTTACAATTTGGGAAAGTTAGAAATGATACAAGGATGTATCAATACATTGAAATAATATTGTGTATGAGGGTATCTAAACCATTGACCATGGAAAATATGAGTTCTCAAGGATGGTATTTTTTATTATGTTGATCTCATGTTAAATTTCATGTTATTTTAGAAAGGGTGATTCACATGTTATGTGATATTATTTTTTCAAAATTTTATTCATTATTGATGTTTATACTTCTGTCCTAGTATGGCTTGAGATGAGTATGCATGAAATATGATAGGCATGTTAGGATATATCGGGATATGAATTTTATATGATAGTTATATTTTTAGTGCAAGTGATATATATATTCCTAGTGAACTGTGGTATATGATAATAGTTATATAAAATAATTCAAATGAAAGAATTATTTTTTGTTCCAAAAAAATTGTATGTAATGATTGGAGAGACTACGAGAAGGGGTTCTTTGTTCTTTTCACTTGTTTAGGTTGACCTAGTTGTTATATCCAGTAATCTATAGAGTGTTCTAATCTTATAGAGAAAGAGGCTCCCCATCATCATCTATTTGAGGAATATAAAATGGGAAATCAGCATGCCCATAAATTTTATTATCTTGAGATCCTAGTTTCTCCTGAGGACTAGATCAATTTTCTAATTTTTAAAATATTCTTGAGGGTAATGTGATTCATGTAAAGGGACTATGTTCACATTGTACCATCGATGAATAAAATGGAGATATTGTTTTAGCTATAACATCCCCCTATTATCACTATGTAGGGACGGACTTATGTATCCTTGTTATGGATTGAGTTAGTCAGGATGATATTCAACAACTTTAGACTCATGTCGATCGGATGGTGAAACATTGTGCATATATGGAATTTGGACCTACCAAGCGTCAGTTAGACATTATAGGGAATTATGGGTTGGAGAAGGATTTAAGTTTGAATTACTCCAAGGTTAAATTATTTAGCCTCTTTTATCCAGAGACATTGGGTAATGATAAGTCTTTTGATGTCGTGAGCATAGAATAGGAGTGTATGTTAGTGATAAACTATGCTAAACATTTCAAATACATATAGTGTTTCATTCAATCATTATATAGTGATGATCTCCCATGAGTGTGGAATTTCAAGTATAAATTTTGATATGAGATCATGTCCCATGTGGTATTTTTTCATTTGAAAACATTTTTAGATATAAATATTTAGGTACTCATAATGGAAGGAAATCAAAGAGGGTCCCTGAGTAGAAATAACGTTATCTTAATAAGGAAAACAAGTAGCTCAACTTATTGTATAAATATGATTCAATAAGCATGCTTTTGCAATGTGAATAGCGAGAAGAGTTGTTATGTAAGTGGGAATCCATCTTAGGACCATTTTACATTCCAGTTCTATCATTGTGGGGTTTTAGGCCACATGAATCATCCCTGTCCATAACCCAATTTGGACGAATTTTCTTATAGAAGGATTAACCATATTGATTTTTTTTAGAACATATGACAATAGAGTTGTGGTAGGGGATTATGACATGTATTAAATTCTATGAACAACTCAATAACTCCTTACCAAACTGGTAGTTGGAGTTTCATGGGATATTCAATTTGAGGATTGGGGTGTGGACCATTATATTATTAACAAAGGTACATGGTAAAAGGGGTCTCTTCAGGGATTCATTATGGAGCCCAAGGAATAGGGGTTGGTCAGCTACATGTTATGAATACTGCTCTACTTATTTTTGAATCTGGAACCTCTACCTCCATAGTAACAATTCTTGTATCATATATACATTCATTGATTTTGATTAATATTGATGTATCAGATTCCTTTTTATATGATCCTATTAAAAATGGCATTTTCTAGGTGTTGTAAATATTATATGGTTCTATGAACATCAAAAAACTATTGTGAGTGAAGTCATAGTGTATCAAACGCTCCATTGTGTATTCTCTAGTGCTCGATTCTTTTAATTTATTTTGGGTCACATTTGGACTAGAGATAAAATGTTCTTATTTTATCCTTAGTATGGATTGGTTAGTCATATTCCTGGATAATATTTATTGTTATCGTAGGAGAGTTACCATTCTATATATAGACAGAAACATCCATTTGTTGCATTAAGAGTGGTATTTTTAGGGTTTTCTTTGTTGGACATATTCATTTTATATTGGATTTTCTCATGACATAGATAAAAATACATGTTTTAGAGGATGGTGAAATGATATAGAATTATTATCCTCTATTTTTAAACATTTTAGGTTGAATTATTTTCCTTACCTCCTATACATGAGATTATATTCATGGTCATGTTGGTTTCGAGAGTAGAGTTAGTATAAATATCACCTTATTATAGGTTAGTATCAAATCATACAAAGTTAAATGTTCCATTATAATATCTAGATGACAATGATTTTCTAAGACCTAGTACGTCTCTATGGGGTTATCCAATTTTTTTCTGCTAAATATGATTATATATTTCCCATATGTGTTATTTATCATATATTTAAATAGATGATTGCCTATAATTGACATCCACTTTAATGTATCAAAAATCACTTTGATCATCTAAGAGGTGATAATACTTTATCCAAAATTTATTTGAGATCAATATTGCAATAGTTGAGGGAAATACCATCAAACATTTCTCGTACTATGTTTTAGAATAGTTATTTATTGTATAATTTAATAGTGGTGTCATTTGGTTTTGACCAATGAACAAGTAATGTTCATGGCCTTAATGAATTAGTATATTCATAAATTTTTGGATCGGTGTGTGGTGGTTTTTGACGATGAAATGTTATTAAATTATTGGTCATAGTATGATCATTGTAATTATCCTAAAATTATCTTCATTACATTGAGTTAGTATCATAATTATTCCAAGCTACATAATTTATTTTTTATACTGATAAAGTTCACTTCTCCATCCATATCTTTTCAAGACGTAACAATGTCAGTGGACTAGAGAAATTTAAAACCATATAATAATGGTAGTGGTCCAAGAATGTATTTGATATTTAAAAATTTATAGGCTTATTAGTATATTATAATTATTTCATCGAGTAATTCTCCCATATAGAAGAACTGGTGTCATGGTTGACAAGGAATGAAGTGATGTTTATTTGGTTAGATGTCTATGAGGTATATTTTTAAGAGATTAAATGATGTATTACCTCAGAACCTATCCTCTCATTATATATGGTGGGTAATTAAAATAACATGTAATCTGACTCATCTATAATTGGAACTAGAGTAGATTTGATGTAAGTGGATCAAGTGGTGGCTTATGGCTCTAGACAACTGATTCCAAATTAGTAGAATTAACCTACTCATGATCTGGAGACTGTTGTTGAGGTACAATCCTTGATATGTTGGAGATAATATCTTATGTGAGAGTTTATTGTGTTATAAAAAGACTACAAGATCCTTAGATACATATTTTCTCAGTGGTACTAGAACCATCATTAGATGATATAGGTCAACTATCTGATGTCTTTTGACATTGATTTGGGTTATACATCGAGAAAGGGAAATGTTATTGATAATTATTAGTTCTAGATGACATAGATATAGTTATTGTAGGAGAACATTGATGATAGGAAAATTATTCCACACTTTCAAGACATGAATTTAGATATTCAAGAGTCTTATGGATGATTATCTTCAACATCAACATATGTTATACATGTTATTTTTAATAGATAAATATATATCAATTATCAGATCCAAAGGGTGTATATCTGATAGACACCTTAAATGGGGGTGGGATACAAATATTGTGGTCTATTGAAATTGGAAATCATCTTCTTTTTTGTTTAATTATGGGGGGTTTTCAGTATTTTATGAGATATAATGATAAATTTTCATTCTTATATATGGTGGGCATATTCTACAAGGGGAACGATGTATCATGTTGTTCATAGAAATTAAAGGTCGTCAAGAATGATGATGGAGGTATAAGGAATTACAAATATAATTTTATTATGTCACATTGATAAAGATGATCATTAGAGGCCATATGGGTTGTTACATCCTTTTTCCACTCCTGAGTGGATGAGAAATGATTTTACTATGGACTTTATAACATTATTACCTTGAAAACCCCATAAGAGTGTTGAATTATGGGTGATCATGGATCAAATTATGAAGGTATCCCACATAATTCCTTTTAGGGAGGAATTCACTAATTATGATCTGTTTAGTATATATATACACTAGGTAGTTTGGTTTTATAGTGTTCTGAGGATTATCATTTCAAATAGTGAACCTCTTTTCACATCACAGTGATGGAAGGGTCATTATAAAGATCTGGGATTAATAGTTATTTTGATCACAAACTATCATCCTTAGATTGATAGTGAGTCAATTAAAATTATATTCATTTTTGAGGATATATTGTAGTGATGTGTTTCATATTTAAATGGTTCATTATTATAGTACATGGAACTCATAGAATTTTTATTTAATAGAAGCTTCAATAAATTGATCCAGATAGAGCCTTTAATATATTTATATGGAAGGTATTTTAATTCCCCACATTTCTATTTTAAAGAAGATGACTATGTGTAATTTATTTATAATTTTGTGAAGGAAAAATATGTGAAAATTCCACTAATCTAGAGGTGTTTGGTTACAACAATGTGTTTGTAGAAATCATATACTGACCCAAATATATGACCATTGGAGTTTGTGGTCATTCATCATCTTTTAATATAAATGTCTCATAGGTTTTAGAAACAATGTATTGGGAAATAAAGCAATCTAGAACCCAAATTTATATATCCATTTGGGATGGTGGAAAGGCTCGGTCTGGTGACATACTGATTATAACATCTATAATAATACAGTTCCTTATATGGACTATTTAATATGTCACAACATTATAGTTATTATTATGAATTTTCCCATGTTTTAGGAGCTGAGAACATGGATCTTTAGATGACACATGATTTGGCCAAAGTTCAATATATATTATGTACCATTCTTATAAGATTCATTGGTGTAGGATTGTACCTCTGGTTCAAGTGATGTTACAACATCAACATGTTTAGGAGGAGGCTGAGGGGGAGGGGGAGTCTAATATGTGATCATAGTATCCAAGATTTTTGTGTGCTCCACATAGTTTCATGGTGTGGCTTAAGGGGGATATGTTAAATAGTAGGGAGGTATTAATATACAATGTGTTTTATTGTTTATCCCATTTGAGTTTTACCCTCGACATGAAGGTTGATTGATTTTTTTAGACAGATATCATTTGTCAGAGAAAATAACCAAATGTTTCAGGATGAATGTTTAATTGAATTAATGTAGTATGGGTATTAGGATATTAAACTTTTATTTGAGTTTTTACCAAGAGAATGGAATGATTCCATTGCGTTTTGGAAACTTTTAGTAATGTTGTGGGGAAAAATGTTCCCCTAACAATTATATGTCGCGTCTATGTTATGAAATTAGAAACTGCAATTAGAAATATGTCATGAGCTAGTTCATGATTTGATGTTTTTACACATCATAAAAATAATACAAATTATGTAAATGTATATTTAAATAAATTATATCTTGCGGTGATGGGTCTTTCAGAGCATCTCATTAATTGATAAATACATGGCGCGGAAGGTTTACACACCATCTAATTCTCAGCCCATATAGTTTTATGTATGATTTTTGAATAAATTATTTTTATTTTGGTGAATCCTTTCCCTATCTAGACCCTATTAAAATTTCTAATTTATTTTTCTATCTATTACTCCATTATCAACTTCCTAATTTCACATTTAATCCCAATTAACTGTTTTTCTTGGGTTTCCAATCATTTTCTTCATTCTTTATTGATTTTAGTGTAAATGTCATTATCATAAGTTTTTTTACATTTTATTCTTGTCTAAATTGATGTAGCTTCTTTATGATATATTTTTCACCGTATTACTTGTTTGGATTTTCCAATAGAATCATTATGTTAATTAATAGATAAATGAATGGATTTTAAACCTAACCCTATAGTCTATTTATTTTTTTGTATATGAAATATTTTAATTTTTCCAATGTAACATGATCATTCATTGATCAAATGATTTAGGGTAATTCTTGGATTAGAATTTTGGATGGATCTATTTTTATTCAAATATTGCTGATAGATGAATTATAGCTATGTATTTGGTGAGAAAGCCATTGAGTAATAATAAAATAGATAATATATTAAAGTATGTTTATCATGACATGAGACCAAAGGTGTTTTCTTTATGTAGAATCCCTTTGTAAAGGCTAATTTATTATAAATATGACTATTGTTAAATTGATAGATAAATTAATGTTTAATTTAAGATGGTTTTGCAGGATAGAGAGCCTCACCCTATTAGAAATGGCACCTTCGGTGGCATTCAAGGCTAGTTCATGGTCTTTCCTTTCTTCTTTGGATTCACTCGCCATGATGCTAGTGAGGCTTCTACATAAAATCATCAAATGTAATCTACTACGTGACTCTCTGATGTTGATGTTGGATCCCATATAGGATAGGTGTCGTTGACTAAAGGCGGTCTAATGTGGTTGTTGTGGGGATTGATATATCTTGTAGATCTGTGAGTGTAAATCCTTTTACGGTGAATGGAAATGGTGTTAAGTTATCTGATGTTGCGGGTACTGCAAGTTCTAGTAGGGATCTGTACAAGGTGTTCGTGGATGTCTGACGGTCTGGGCGGTCATCGTTTGTCTTGATGGCTCCCATAGATCTACATGTGGTGAATATATGTGCGATTGGGTAGGGATGAACTATACTATAGTTGCTGTTTTTTCGGTGAACAACGATGATGGTATACATGGATCTATGCTAGTGATGGATGATATTTCTAGTCCCACAGTGGACAATGATTTGAATTTCTCACCATATGATGAAATCCACTCTATTTTAAAGCCCTTAACACACATTAATGATGGTATTCAGGATCAGATTGTTATGAAGGGTGATATTGGTCATATTGATTTCCAACAAAGAGGATGTTTTTGATAAGTTCTATATTTGAATGTTCTCCATCTTTTCTAGAAGGGTTCACCCTATTGGTGGAGAGTCTTTGAATGTTGACGACATTGTTAAAAAGATAGCCTCTTTATGGAAGTCATTGGACTAGAAATGTGTAACCATCAGTTGGGGATTCTTCCACATTAATATTTCACCCGAGGAACTGAAGCATAGGGATTGGGGGATCAGATCAATTAATTTAAAGCTAGGTATGATATGATTTTAGGAATGAGATTTTCATTTTAACCCATTTTCATTAAAAAAACACTCATTCCCAAGTGTGGCTTTAAATCATAGGTCTCTACTGGATTTTATGGAACCCAATGATTCTTTTTGATATTACCTCTAATGTTGGAATTCCCATCAAAATGGATTGATCCACTGAGGTTACAGGTTTGGGAATTTTTCTAAGGTACTAGGGGAGGTTGACATAAGTACATGACTAATTAATCATATAGGGATATCTGAGATGGATGTTGACATCCCTCTTAAAGTGGAATATGAAAACATTTCTCATTTTTTTGTGCATTGTCACGAAATTGGGTATTATAAATATACATGCCATAAAAATGTGGTTATCACCTTTTAACCTACATAAGGGAACCATGAGACATATTTCGGGAAGAAAGAGAAGTTACATGTTAATGTGGATCACATTGGTTCCACAACAAGGCGTTGTCCTGGTAAATATTTTATCATGAAAACTCAATATAATTCTATCCCAGAGGTAAGTTCACATCATGATCGAATTTTGCTGTAGAATAATAATTTTCCTATCATAGTTAGGATTGTGTATGTGGACAAAACCATTTCTAATCTAATAGGTGATTTCATGAAACATGTCTTGATAGTTTATAGTAACGCTCAAAGTCCTCTGAATGTTTCAAGAGATATCTCGAAACAACCCTCATTGGAGGAAGGATTCATGCAGGAGGTGGCCAATAATCTTTCAACCATCCATGATAATGCTTTCAATCAAATTTATACTCATGTTAATACTCATTAGGAAATTTAGAAAATCATTGCTTCTACTTGGATTTCTGAGAATTGGGGAAATAAATCTTCTAATGAACCCATTACCATTGTCCCCCTGAGGGCGCCAGGTAGCAGTGTTCATGCCTCCTTTAATGATGAAATTATATATGGAATGGTAATGGTGACTAAAAGTGAGGGTTTCACTCCTGCTTCTTCGAAGAGAAGGCTTCAGAGGGAGTATTTTGACATACCACCGAGTGTATCTCCCAGATCTTATTCCATGATAGCCTACATAGACATATTTAATATCATCAAACAAGGTAAATATCAATCTTAGTGGGAAACTCCTGAAGGTTATGATTATTTTAATTATATGTAATATTAGGATCTTTAATTTTTTTCTCTGTTTTTTTAATGATGGAAAATCCCTTTGTCTTCCCCACCAATCCCTTTATTGTACTTTTTATATTCATTAATAAATGGTTTGATGATATTCTTAATGATGGATTATTCTGGTAATGTATAATTTAAAGAAAAATGGAAATTTTATAATTAGTAATTTTGAATTATGATGTGATGTCATTATATCCTTACTATTATGACTTATTTAGTACATACAAAAATGCTTATATAGCTGTATATTTTTAGTGGTACATGATGAAATGTTTATATATATATTCATATATATATATATATATTCAGGGATGATTAATTTATTATATATAGGGAATGCGATAATGATATATTCTTAAATGATTATATAATTGGATACACCAAATGGTACATCATAAAATTCTAATATTTCAAGATCTTCCATGTTTTACATGATAAAATTATTATATATAATTCTATGATTGGAGGATTGAATAGATATATTGAGATATCTTCATAGTTTTTGAGAGGTTTATGGTTTATGGTTATAGTTGGCATGGTTTTTCTAAATTAACAAAAAAATCCTAGCACGGTGCAAAATAATGTTTTATAATGTGTTATATTTATTGACAAATTTATATAACTATTTATTACTATAGTACATATAGATATTATTAGACTTTTTTTTTATAAATTTTGGTGTTGAATAACAATACCTTTCTCAAACCTACTCCCAGATACCATTTGGTACCTGAGCTAACTACATGGGTGAAGGTTATGACAAAGAAAAGGGACCCTGTTGTAGATTGTTGATTTCTTTAATGGACATGACTTTAGAGACGAGACAAATTGGGAGTTCAGGATAGGGGGATTTGAGTTATTATGTTTTTTTGTTCATTAATTTTTATTTTTATCAATTTTACATTTTGATATTTCTCATCTTATCATTAAAGGGTTCTTCAGTGTTTTTTTATTTTGTTTCTCCATTTTATTCTTGTTATATTATATTTTGTTTCCACTATTTTTCTTTTACACTAATATTTTTATTATGGATTTTTTTGTTATTTTACTCTACACTAGTGGGTATTGTCCCACCACTATACATATGACACCCATACTTCTATTCCGTAACATATGGCATACAATTAGTTGTTCTATATGTCCAACTACCCACCTGATTTGGACACATGATAGTGTGGAAGATTATGGGACATTACAGTATCCATGAAAAAAGAGATTAGAAAAAATCGGGAGCTATATGTTCATTAAGTAAAAATCGGGTATATATCATTGAATACTAGCATATAAGAATATCATGACCATCAAGGTGAGATAATGTGATATTACCATTCTAAAATAATACGTAATAAAAAAATGATTATTTTAATGGAATAATAATTTTGGATTTCTAGAAACATGATTTATAAAATTATCATAGGTCATGATCCATGACATCATAACTTATGTAAAATAACATAACATAAGGATTGGGATATAAATTATACCATATTTCCTATCCTAAAATTTGTTTTCTTGGATTCCATGTATGATATTCATAAAATTTTTGGTCGAGGATAACAACATGTATACCTAGATCTACATAACAATATATTTAGCATATTTTGGGAAAAGGATAAATTCCAATATACCATCATTCCACATTAGGATTAACTCCAATGTACCATTTTATGTGAAAAACATTATTTTTAAACAATGGAATAGTTTTATATAATGTACCCACCCATTACATAATCATAATCTATCCATATTTAATGATGCTATGATTTTTATACATTCTATACTTTAAATTAATGCGTTAAATCCATCTATTGTGGTATTTTATTGTAAATTTGTCACATATTGATGTTTTAGAAGTATTTTAAGATGAATTAGAACAAATGGTATAATTTTGGAATTTAACAGTTTTAATTTATTTATGTATTTAGACCGTAACGTTTTCTAAAAAGCATTAAAATGGTAAATCCATTATTTTTAGGAATATATTCATAAAGTGTTCAAAAAAATTTCCTATACCCAAATCTCAATCCATCACTTGATGTCCAAAAATGATGCCACAAAACGATACTCAAAGAAATGCATAGATATGGAATCTTTTAATTATGAGATTATATTTAGAAAAATACTGTCTTCATGGATCAAAAGCTATAAACAAACCTAGAAAATATCTTAATAAGAAATATCAATAATTGTGTCCCCACCTGATTCGGAATTCATCGAGGTCATTATGGAATGGGAACATATAGCATGGGAACATGAATAGTCAATTGGTTCTATTAAATATTCCAAAGTAAAATAGAAAAAACAACAATATAAGGTGTCCAATCAAACTCAACTTTTTATATTTCTCTAACATGAAAGGGATGAATAACATTTAGGGACACAACAATTCCAAATTCATTAATTTAATTGGGATACCATTTTCTATCCTTTAGATGATATATTTGGAGAGATTTTTTCCCCTTTTCCCTATATAAAAAAGTTTCTTTTTTATTTGAAGGGGTTAAAAACCAGAGGCTCTTTGTTATTAAATTATGTCAGAAGATTTAAAATACATTATATTAATTTATTTTAGTTTTATTTTAAAATATTATACATCATCTACATATCCCATTTATTCCACTTTTATTATTATGCTTGTCTCCCACTTTCATACTGTTTAAACTCCAAAAAATTGAGAAGTAACCTCAACAATTGTTCGAGTGTGGAATGGTGGAATGATTGAGTTTATTGTGTATTAATTTCATTTCATTATTTAGTTCTATAAATTTATATGGGGGTTAATTTTTTTATGTTGATGAGTCACCCCATTTTCCTTGACACCATATTATTCTTCTAACTTTACAATCATTCTTACCTTGAATCTTTGTTTCATGCATATAGTCAAGTACATAAAATATATATATGTTCATCAAAATAATATTTTATCATATTTAAGGAAGGGAACTACCCCATATGCAGAGGTCTCAATATGAGGTGATGAAAATATAAACATGAAGGTGAGGTGTGACTAGTGATGATCACCTCATTGAGTTGAATAATGGTAACTTTTTTGAAAAATGATTTCAACCACTAAGACCACTCAAAAATATTCACCATCACCTTTTGTTTTAAATTAATTATGTACTTAATTTCATTTATATATTTATATTTTGTATTTTCTGTTTTAATCTATTTCAAACTCTTATGTATATTATTTCAGTTAGTTTTATATTAGTTCGATTATAATAGTGACAGTAAAATTTCACTACATATAAGCGGCCTTCTCATGTGACAGATGAAGGGTGAGAACACTATATTTCATAAATAGGAAAAAAAATATTGATATTTGTAAAATGACTAAATCTGAATTTTAAAATTTTCATTGATTTTGGGAATTACATGTTCTTACAAGGTCTTCATTCATAAAAAATTGAAAATTTTTATAAACGAAAAAGTGAGATTTATAGTATACATTTAATTTATGGGGTTGAGATATATTTATTTGAATATTTTTGTAATTATTAGTCTATTAATAATGTTTAAGGAAATATTATGAGGGAAGATACATTCAAGATAAAAATAAACAAAATGTTATGAAACATTAAATGAATATAAAATTTCATTAAGAAGAAAGAAATATATTTTCATCGCTTTCATTAGATGTTTATGAAATTATTTTTATATAGATGGAATAAATAAATATCAAATAAATAGAGTGAAATTAATATTCAATAGAAATTTCAAAAAGAGTGATCTTGATTAAATACTTTAAGTTATTCTTCCCAAATCAAAAAAAATGAATTTATAGCTACCAAATCAATATAAAAACAATTTGAAAGGAATGTTTTAAGGGGTATTTAATTTTGGACCATTGTACTCATTAAAATGTTATTAATTTGACTAGAAAACTTATATACCTTATTTTGATATTGTAGATTTGGTATAACTAACACATTTCATTAAAGATGAATATGAAGAAGATATTTTTGTTGAAAATAAAATGGAGGGTCTATTTGAGATGTAAAATAGTGCATTTATAGTTGGTACCATACATAAATAAATCACTGAGGAATATTTTTTCAAGATAAAATAAAAGAGAATCCACATTCTATTATACTATAAACACCATTAGTGGAAACTAATTATCTAGCTAAACAAAATATTGATCACCCCTTTATACTTTTCATTCCCCCCTATGCACCTCAAAAACTTAATTTCATCTCCTCTAGGAGTCCGGGATACATTTCCTTTTCATTGGGTTTTCATAAACCTATAATATATGAATATATTTTGGAAGAAATAAAATTTGGTGGTTTCCTAGTAAGAAACCCCATCCACTATTGTATTAGTTTGAAACCACTTCACCTTACAGAATAGGGTTAGTAAAAACCTATCACCATCATGGGGGGTTCAAACTTTGTTTAATCCTCTTTTCCCTTATTTCTTTTATTTTTTTTTATTTGTTCATTTTTTCATTTTTTCTACGTTTAAAGTAAAATTTCTAGGAGCTCAACTTAGGGAATAAACATGAAAATAGATTCAGGTTTTATCCTTACATTACATTGTTTTAATAACCCCATATTTATTTTCAATTGTGCTAAAATTATGGGTAATTAAATATATATGGTGTTGGAGTATGAACATGCATATTATTTTTTTGGATGCATTTAATTTTGGGATTGAACCATAAAATTTTATTTTTTTCATTACATTCCTTAGAAGAAATGATTAGTTTAGTCCTTGATCAGCTAAAAAAACTTGAAAATATGGTATGATAAGGAAACAGTGGAGGCTAGTGATGGATATATCACTATGGAGGCCAAAATGAACTCTGGAGATGGGGATCAGATCTTCAGGTCGAACATTAAACATTTAGAAGAGACTCCTAAACTATCTTTACATTTAGTGGAGAGAATATGAGTTATAGGGGTAAGAACCTCTGTTTTAAGTGTGATTAATAAGGAGTGGTGAGTCATAAATCTAAATGCGGGACTAATTAAGTTCTTGTTTTCTTCTCGACTGACAAAAAATTTACTAGATTTGAAACTGAAGTAGTGACCAAGGATAGGGAGGGTGGCCAGCAAGGATTTGTAAATATATAGGGGGAGGTTTCTTTTCATTATAACTATGAGATTGAGTCCCTATGTTATTTTCCGGGTGATCTTGTAGGTGGTAATAATTCTCATTGTTTGTATATCCTAAGATAGAATAATGGTACAAAATAAGAAATTTGAGTCGGGATGTTTCACCATAAACAATGGGATAAAGAATGAAGGGTGTGTGGATTATTATTCCTTAATGAACCCTTTGGATACCAACGAAATAAAAAAATATAAAATAAATTGATCCCCTAATTACTGGTGATAATTTTGTGCATTTAAATTATAAGGATGGAGTTTCTGGATAGGGTTCATTTATAACTATGAATACTGGGGGTAATCTACCTAGAGAGATGGATAAATAGATGGATAATAACAAAGACCCATATGAAATCCTAGTGAATTCATGAGAATATATGAGGGAGACATTCCTTATTATAAAGGACAAGGAAGATAAAAAAAATATTGATTATAATACGGCTACAAGTGTAGTCTATAGAAAAGAAAACTGAATGGATTGATAAAAATGATCGTATTCTGATAAAATATTTTAATGAAGGGAGGATCAACTAGGAAGAGTACTATCAAACATAGGAGAAAATGTAAGACCGCTTTGAAGGTATTATATGGGAAGATCTAGAAAAATAGGTATGTACATTAACATGAAAATTATTTAGGGACAAGGTCTCAAATAGGATCAAATTATGTTTAAAAAATATTTTATTTCATTTGATGGTTTAATTTCTCATGGAACATTACCCTTTCTCACATTTCCCTCAAAAATGTTTTGATAATAATAAAGTTATTAATGGTTATGGTAATTCAAAAATTATTCAAATTTATTTGTTTTATATGGTTCTCCTTCAAAAAAAATAGAAACTAAAAAATATAGATGATTTTTAATTTTTAAATATACATTATTATATTTCTAATTCATCACTCTAAATTCTATGTCATTAAATTCATTCTATTTACTGTAGAAATGTTTTAACTCATAAACCATGATAAAAAACAAGAAAAAAATTTATGATGTTTCTTTTATAGAGCTTTTAAAAAATAGACAAAAATGGCGAGAACATGAATTATATCATTCATTATAATAAATTATTGAATAATGAACCAACCCTAATCCATATAATTTGGATGGAAAAATAAGTCTTGATTTAAAATAGTTTATTGTCACATTATATGGATAGATTAAAATTCTCACAAACCTATAGTGATATATGACATTTTAAAGTTTGATCGGAACTCTTTAATTTATTTCTCTTGACTGCTGAGTGACTTAAATAAAATGTGAGGTATGTTTTGATTGGGCCATGGTTTGGTTTTTGGGGTTTAAAAAAATTTAAATTTTTTCAATTAAAACAATATGGAATTTTTTATAACAATATAAATAATGGAATTGTATTTTTGAAATGATAATTTCTATTTTCTCATTTTTGATTCTTGTGTGGATTTTGATTTGGATATGTGATGGTTAGAATGGAGTGAAATGGTCAGGTGTGGGTAGTTTATGATGTTATAATTTTAATAAAAAAATTTATTTAGAAATTTTTTTAATTCCAACCATTTTCTTATTTAATTGGAAATTGTCACAATTTTATGTTTTAGATTCATTTTGAGTTAAATTGGAAAAATTGTCTAATTGTTTAATTTAACTATTTTAATTTATTTTTTAATTCATGCCATAAAATTTTCTGAATTTCATGAAATAGTGAAATTAATTTTCATAGTATTTCATAGATTTTAGGATTCATTTAATTCTACTTGAGCAAAAGATATTTCCATTATTTTAAGGCCAAAAACAAGATCATAATTGGGGCATCAAAAACCACCCATAGATCTAAACACATTTAATTATGAGCATGTATAATGAAGAGAGACAACCCAATTGATCTAAAATTATACATGCTCTTTGAAAAAATATTGGGAATCAACATCATTAATTGTTTTTCCAATTCATATGGCCTTTATCAAGGTCATTATGGTATGGGTACTTGTTACAAGGGAATATAACTAGTCACCTGGATAGATTAGAGGTTATGGACTAAAATAGATATACCAACTTCATTCAGTGTCCAATCAAGATTCACATTAGAGAAAGCCTTTGAATTAATGATTAGGAAACTCATCTGAAGACCCCATTTTTCAATTCAATCATTTATTATGGGAACACATGCACGATATTTCAAGGGTTCTTTTTGGAGATAAATTTTACCAACCATGCCCTTATAAAAAGGTGTTTCATTTTAATTTAATGTATTTTGAAACATATAAGTAAATTTTTCTGACCATTATAATTATATGTATATTATCTTAAAATCTACAATATTATTATTTTTTAATATATTTTCCCTCTTCTTCTTGTCTCCATCATTCTATTTATACTTTTATTTTTTCTCTCACAGCATTCCCTTTTCATCACCACTATAAATTAAGAAATAACACTATAGTTTGTTCTACATAGTTACTGGTGGATTGAAAGATTTTTTTGTAAATTAATTTATTATTATTATTTTATTTTCGGAATTCTAGTGGTGGTAAAATATATTATAGTGTGTAGTCACCCCATTTTTATAGCCATTATATTATTCTTCATACATATCAATCATCTTTCCCTTTACTTTTTATGTTGTGAAAATGGTGGATGATGGAATTGACTAAAGTGGTTAGTGAATAGGTATCCTGGATGACTTATGAATGTGAAATAACACATATAAAATGGTCATTGTATGAGGTTATCACAATTCAAATGATATTGTTTTGTTTGTAAGGTCTTGATCACCTCATGGAGTTATATAATCTAAAAAGATTTTGAACAATGATTTCATTCACCTTAACCCCTCGAGGAAATTCTCCTTCATTAACTACTATAACTTTATTACTTAATAAATTACAATGATATATTTAGATATATTATTTTCATTTTTATTCATTTTAAATCATCAATTTATATTAGTTATTTTCTTTTTATAGTAGTTAGACTATAATTATGACAATAGAATTAAAATGTGTGCAAATGGCCTCCTCAATGGATTGAACCTAGGTTTCAAGACTATATTTCATACGTATGTAAATAAAACATTTGTTGTGTAAAAATAAATAAATCCTCAATGTCAATATAAATGGTAAAAGATCAAGAAAAAATTTATCACTAAACAAAAGAAGAATCGAAAAAAATAAAATGATATTCATCAATACTTCATCATCACTATTATAAACAGAGTATACAAAAAATAAATTAATTAAAATAATATCATAATAATTTTAAATCATGAGGAGCATAAAAAGATGTGTTATACATGAAAATATCAATTAATGATATTCAAAACAATTCTGCTGGAGAATACACTATTAATTTTTATATCACATATTTAAAATCAACTAATTTTTAAAAGATTAAATAAAATTATTTCTCGGAAATGAACCACAAAAACATATAACATAAGCATTAATGAAATGATAGGTCATTATATTAGGAAAATCCTTTCATGTAGTGTATGATAAAATTATGATTTCCATCAAAATTTTGATGAAATTAGAAATGTACCTCCTTAAGAAAATAATTATAAAAATACATCTAAAATTTTAAAAAATTATAAAATGTGTTAATATAAAATTTTATTATCATTGGTGAATACTATAATATTTCTCGAAATTATTTAATTTAAATTAATAATATTTATTAGAAATATTTCCTCCAATGGGAGAAAAAATAAATGTTTTTCTTAAGAAAATTATATTTGACACTTGAGTTTATATAGAGAGTAAATTGAATGGAAAAATATAATATGAATAAATACATAAGAGAGAAAAAATAATTATTTTTTTCTGAGAAATAGAACATCTACTTTTCAAATACCCCAACCCTAGTATCTCATAGTCGGTTCCTTACTGAATTACATTAGTAAATTGAAAATGGGATCGCATAAAAATGGAAAAAATAGTTTAGTGTATTTTTTAAATAATAAAATATCATATTTTTTACATTACATCATTGAAATTAAAACAAAATATAAACTATAATAGAAATATCTATAAACTAATAGATTATCCATATAAGTCATTTATAATATACATATTTATATCTAAGTGAAAAATAAGTCATAAGGAAGGGTTTATTTGAGATGTTCAATAATGGTAATAAACACAATAGAAGATAGAAAAAAAATTAAATAATAAAGAAAGGTGATTATCTAAAAACACATACCATAAAATCATAATATTCAGTATAATATGAAAGAAATAAATATTAATTAAATAAAACCACATAAATATCCTATGATAAAGAAAATTAACCATTGATATAATATTATTCTGATAATAACATCGATAATCAATTACAAATATCATAATGATGAATCCATAATGCAGGACATTTAAAACAGACTTTCGAGCACCTAGCCAAGAAATCTGAAAATAAATGGGTAAGGCTTCATTAAAGATTAAATCTAGTGTGTATCATTAGACATACCGATGCATCGTGTGGAAATATCAGGACATACCCATCACTTACTAAGTCCAAAGCATTCAACATATAAATGGGATAAAACATAATAAAAATATTCACATAAAATGTAAATATCTTTCCTTTTTTAGTAAACGTAATCACTAACCATTCTCTGTAATATGGTGAATGATATCCATATTGTACATACATAATCAAAATAATCAAAAAACATTATATAAAATATATAATAATATAATAAAAAATATAAATCCCAATAAATACTATGATTTGGTTAAGGGTCTTGATGTAGATAAAAATACTCTAAAAAATTATTGATGAATTCTTAAGAGAAATAAAATTTTTTACATTGCAAATAAGAGTTGTTTTGGAAAAAAATAAATTTTATTTTTCATAACATGAGATTGTAAAGATGTATTCTAGAAATTATAAGGGAATTACAATGAAATTATGGTTCATGTATAAATTATTTCCATCATTTAAAATTTGTTTTTAAGAGACCATAGAATTCATCAAATTTAGTGCGGTTTAAAATAAAATATAAAATATTATTTAAAATGGAAAACATCATAATTATTTATATAAAAAATAAAATTCACAATGGAAAATTTTCATGACAAAAGTTTGGTTTTAAAAAATAATGATGACTTAAAAAAGATTATGGATAGAACATGAAAAGGGGTATGAAATTGGGAAATTAACTTTAATCGGGGTTTCTTAAAAGGATGAATTTGGAAGGGGTCATTATAAAATATGTATTTCCCCCAAAAAATAATGAATAATAGATTTAGGTAATTATTTTTAAAAACTTCACATATAATATTGGATTCCTAAATAATAATAATTAATAATTTCATTAACGTAAAAAGTGAGAAAGCTTAACCCAACTAAAAAAGGAGGTTTAGAGAGAATATCATTTACTATATTCGAATGTGTTCTGAAATTTTTTGTAATTTCTTATATAATGGTATTATATTTATTAATAATTTTTTTAACCTTTGAAAAATTTTATTTTATTTAGTATAATATTATTAAGATCATTTATTCCCTTTTTCATGAGTCAGAAGTTTCAATTTCATCGTTAATGATAGTTTGTTTCTTCAATTTTCAGGTTTTTTGAATTGTGTTTTTGTATTAATGATCATGTTAAATGGTAATGTTTTTCTATAATAGAAAATTATATGTTATTAATAAAATTAAAAGATATTCAATGGTCTTATATGTCATTTTTTTATCAATAAAAACTATTTTTTTCATTTGAATTAACATTTTATATATAAATTGTTTCTAAAATATTGAATAATTTGGATTTTGTATATTAATGTTTTTTGTCCATAAAAATGGTTTTATGACTACCCATTATGTATGAATAAAAAAACTAAAACTCATCTTCCATGAAGTTGGTAAATCAACACTTCACAGATGATGTTTTAATTTTTAGAATAAAATGGGAAAGTGAAGATAATTAATGGTTGATATTCCATTAACATAATAACATTATAGTATGTAAAATATATTATAGTAATCATGTCACTTTGGACATTGGATATGAGTGATGGATAAGAAAAGAATAGAAATTGTATGAGGGAGTGAGAGAGAGACAATGAAGGTTTTACCTCTTGAGTGTCACCTCCTTGAGATACTTCTTAAGGGACATGGAAATGGACTATTGGTGAGACAATAAATACTGAATGTGGGGAGACATTTGGTAGAGTAAATGGAAATAATATAATCAATATAAAATTTTTTAGATTTCTTTATAAGGGGGGTTGTATTTATAGTTATTGACAGGGGTCCTTTTGACTATTTTAGTCATTTTGTTTTATTATTTTGGCTCAAGAATATGAGTAGTGTTGGTTCTTGTGAATATATATAGTAAATAGTTCATATGAGTTCAATCCAATTGGTTTTTACCTCATACATCCATCAACCATTACTAAATAATTAATTAATATACATATAATGTTAAATATAGTAAATTACCATATTTCACTATACAATAATATTTAAACTATTATAGAAAAAAACCAAATATTCACCCTATCAACTTTTCAATTAGTAGAATTTAAAATTTTAATCGATTTTATGAAATTAATTTTTTAAATATGAAAACATTAATTTTTCTATTAAAATCACAATTTATTTAAAAATACTGGTCTTATAATCAAAATTGATTTTTTAACACCTTGAAAAATTAATTCAGTTCTCATTAAATTATCTTATAATTATCTTGTTGATAAGTATTAATTCATGAATAAATTTTAATAATGTGAAGCATTATATTAATTATAAACTTTTATATAATCATTATTATTTCAAAAAAATTGAAAACACATAATTTACCATTTTTAAAACATTTATCTATTTTTTCCAATAAATGAATATATCATTTTTTATTTATAAACAACATAAAATTTATTTATAATTTCCTAGGTGATGATACAATTCAATTGGATAGCCTAAAATTTCTAACGGTTTCATTAATATCCCAAAATTCATATTTAGTGGTAAATTATGATTTTAAACTTGGTGTTTCACGAATCATAAACTATTGAAGTTGTTAGATTTTAAAAGGAAAATAACAAAAATATATTCGGGTGTTATATACATAAAAAATATATTATATCAATCATGAAACTATAAATACTTCATTCAGTAATTGGTATATCTATTTTTCAAGCATTTTGGTTCTTTTATATGTCTGTGAATAGGCTTTACCTTTCCTTTTGGTTCCTCCGCAAGTTTTGGGCCTTCACGATTCCTTTAACCAACGGAATCCCATCAAGTCCTTGTATGACATCTCATACCACATAATGCTTCATACTATGCCATTGGAATTTATTAATGGAAATTATTTTTTTAGTGAAGATCTATTAACATTAAATAATTATCCCATATACCTTGAAAATCAAATGAATAAGATTTCAACATTTTTTCTAATCTTTGGACTGTCTCTTTATATTTTCCTTTAGTTTGACGGTGATTAACAATTCTCACATGATACTTATTATTTAATGAATTTTGAATATTGTTTCATAATTTCACCGGATATATTGAATCAATATAAATAAAAATTGAAATAGGTGCTCCATTAAGTCTTATAACTTCATTAATATACAGTTTTACAATTCTATCTAGTTAAAAATGCTATCTTATTTTGAGGAAATGTAATAATTTGGATGTCAACCAATAATTACCTATATTGATTGATTATTTCGTGGATTCATTGGTAATATTGTTACATGCTCCATAGTTTTTCAACTCATTTCCATGTAGTAATAGGCATATGATGTGTGACTCATATTGGATATTTTCATTCAGCATCCAACTACTGACTAACTAAAATCATGGTACATAATCCTCAATTTTAGGCTTCATGTAATCCCTCCAAAAATTTGTATCAAATATATTTATATCATTCTGATACGAGGGTGTATTGATAAATTGGATCTATTAGCATCATCGAATAATTACCTTTTAGCTAGGGTATAAAGGGAACAAAAATCGTCTTCTCAATATTTAGAATTATATCTTAACTTAGAATTTCTTTAAATTTCACATCATTTATATCTTTAATTTTCTTTTATAAATTCTCAAAATCAAGCTAAAAACTTTTAATACTTTCTAGTAAATATGGTTTGGAAACAATTTTAAATATTAGTTATGTATCCCTTCCCTTTATAATTCCCATATCCATATTTAAAAGATCCATTACACATGATCCTTTTCAATAATCATTTTTTTTAGAACTCCAGGATCATTTCTACTCACAGTATACATCGTATAATATTATTTCCTTGGGTTGTATCTTATAAAAAAAATCATATTTCTGGAGTAGCTCATGCAATATCCTTTGCATAATTTTGAGTTAATTCTATTAGAAGATATACTTCAAGCTCTTGTGATCTCTATATATATTTCACATTTGACCATAAAGACAGTGTATCCATATCTATGGAGTAATGATTATTGTTTTTATCTAAATATCATGAGAAAAAAATTTATGTCAATGAATTTTTAACTACCTTGATTCATAGGCAACCACTCTACCAATCTCCATAAGGACACAAAAATATGATATCTTTAATGTATCATTATAAATCACTAATCAACCATTTCATATTGGAAGAGTCCTGATCGGAGAATTTATTAATATCTTATTGAATTCATAAAAAAATTGACACATTCTTTTTCCCATATAAAAATAACCCATTTACGAGTAATCTTAGATAACATGTTAATTAATCATGATAATTTCTTAATAAAATACTGACAATAATATATAAACCTAGTGAAGCTATGTACCTTATTTTGGATTATAGTTTTCATGCATTCCTAAGATGCCTTTTTCATTATACTATAATCTATTATTTCATCCTTATAAAAAATATATACATGAATATAAATTATTGGAGCCAAATTTCAATTTTTATAAACATCACATACAATTATTTTCTTCAAACAGACTTTCTAAAAATCCACAATTGGTTCTCATTGTCCTCATAAATTTTTAATATATCAATATACCTTCAATAAATATCACAAAAAATACATCTCAATATTCCTCAAATATTCTGTTCATTACATCAATAAAAATTGAGGGTTCATTAGTTAGTGCAGAGAGCATTTCAATAAACATACAATTTCCATACCAAGTTCAAAATGCAATCTTTTGAATATATTCCTTATTTAAATGTAATTGGTGATTTCTAGAATGAAGGTAAATCGATTAAAAATATTTATCTCTTTGAATTTGATGAAATAAATAATCAAAGTGAGTTTCATAATAAATGATATTTATTATAATATCATTGATTTCTCTATAGTAAATAAAAAGACACATGAATATGTATTTCTTCTTAACATATATATCATGGGTTCCCCATGTATTAACACTATGGGAAATAAATACCTTAAAAATCATACCTTCTTGTTATTTCTTCTTCTTAACTAACACCACAATGGTAATTATATAGGGAGTGTTTGATATTTTCCTTGTGTCAAGAATTTAATAAATTGAAAACTTAACCTACCACTCTAGAGGCTGTTAGTGTAAATCCTCTGTGAATAAAACATTGTGTTCATGTACATTAGGTACATACACAATTTGAATATTAAATTCCTCACCAATATATTATGATTCCACATACTCCCCAAGAATTTCATTTAGTAGATATATTGGGGTGTATCTAGATAATAATCAAATGATGTGCTTTCTATTCTGATGATAAATATTTGAACATCTTTTTCACAAATTATAATTTCATTGTTCATATAATTATGTTTTACACCATATTTTGAAATCAAATTTATACAACGGTTTGTATAATATTCATCAGTAGGTATGATGATATTTTCAAAAATTAAAACACATTTTTCTGTCCTAATGGAGATTGAACAACACATTTTTTTTGTAATGACACTAACCTATAAATTTTTAACTGAAAGCTACCTTATTAAATGGAAAGGGAAGTCATTAAAATTCATAAAAAAACAAGGTATATATAAAAAGAAAGTGTTGGTCTAGAATCAAATAGATCATTGGATAAAATTTAATAATGGATTAATGTACCTACCTCTATGTAATAATGAACTTAAACCTCAACTGTTATGATTAAATAATCTTGTCCTTGATCTCGTGGAATTTTTTAGGCAAGTCTCCTTGATGATCCAGAAAATAAATTTAATCCTACATCATCTATGAAAATAATGTATCCTTGAACATTTTTATATTATTTATTTCCCTTGAAATCATGAGAAAGATATAATTTCTCAACATTATTCAAGAAAACTCATTTTCCCTTTATGTAGGAACTAGGGTTCCTCCTTCCTTGAGTATCACATATTCAAAAATTCAGTTTTTTATTCTTCCTTTTATCCATTAATTTTCTCTTCCAACCTATTCTTCTCTTGTTCACCATTAATGAAATAATACATAGAGAATTATTTTTCTATTATGACACACAAGATATTATATCTTTGTGTAATAATAATTATTGAGAGACCAATGCATCTTATATGAATGTTTTTAACCCATCAATGAAGATATCAATCATACTCCTTGGATTATCGAGATAGTCTATAGCATGACTTGTTATACATGTAATGTTAGATTCATACATGGATACATTTTCATCCACTTTTTCTCTCAAACACAAAAATTATCTCTCCATATCCTCTCATTTTTCTCAAGGTGAATATTTCTTTCTTTAAAATTTCCATAAATTCCTTCCATTTCGACTTTTCAATTTACTCCATTGTGTTTTGAATCAATTTCCACCATTAATCCACATCTATTGATAGAAATTAAAACTCTGTGATAAATTCCACCATTTCATTACTTCCCAAATAGAGAAATATATTCTCCAAGGAACATATCCATTTCTATAGTCAAAGTGGATTTGTATCCTGACTGAATAATAGAGGTTATTGTCGTATATTGCAGTTGGAAACTGTTTCACCTCATTGTTCATCAAGTTGATACTTGTGAGTGAGGTTATTAAACCAAACATGATTCAGTTTTCCCATTATATTTATAGGTCTCTTTTCTCTAGTTTCATATCCTACTCAACCATCATTATCTTTCATTGGAGGTAAATCCCTATATAGAATATGACCGTTGATATTATTTTCATTCCTTGAACTAGGTTCCATTCATAAATAATAAAATTCTCTCTGTGAGGTTATAAATCATAATCCATAATTTCTAAAAAGTGAAACACTTGACATAAATTGTAAATTTATAGATATAATATTTCATTATCACAAATAGGGTTTATTACAGAAATGATTACTTTTAATAACATCATAATGGTTTTGTCAAGAAAATGTGTGTTATAATTAGAATATTCACTAGGGATGCCAAAAAATGTGTGTAGTATAGAACATTTTCATGTACTAGGATATGCTGAGTCAAGCCTGACACACCTTGTCAGAGTTTTTACCTTTATGTACATATGTTCCCGAACCATTTCCACTTGTAGTATCAAAATAGGGATGAATTTCTAAGAAGACCCACATTATCTATACTTTACCAAAATTTTAGGATTTTTATATATACTTATCCTAAAATTATATATTAGGGTTATGTTTCATAATATTTTTGTTATAAATCTTGTTTATAAGGATTTTAGTAAACATTTTATGATTATAACTATAAAAAAAACCCAACCTTGTTAGCCTAAAGTAGGTCCCTAACATAATTATATTGGTTCAATGAACAAGAGATCACAACCCAAAAGATGGAATAGTTTAGTAGATTTGGAAAACAAGAAAAAAAATTATATGTTACAACATTGCATGGAAAAACAACATAACAACTCTACTAGAATCACTGATAAAATATTATATAATATGTTCAAGTCATTCATAATATACATAATTGTATATTGGGTTAAAATAAAACATAATAAATGGGAGAAATTAGATTATCAATAAGTTTAGGAAATACAGTGCAATCCATCATAAAAAATAATCAATATGGAATAGTGATTAACTAAAAATATATTTCATTATAACATAATCTTAAACATAATATGGTAGGATGGAATAATAATTAAAAAACAATATAAATATTCATATGAGAATGAAAATTAAGATGGGTATTATATAAGGAAAATAATAAAATGGATTTCAAATTAGTAATATCAAAATTATAGAATTCTTAATATTGGACATCTGAAACATACCTTCAAGGCCTCGACTAAGACATATGAAAAATAATGGGTAAGGCCTCAGCCAAAACTGAATCTAGTTTGTCCCTTGAGAGCCATTGATGCATCAAGGGGATATATCATATCCCAACTATCACATTCTATGTACAATTAATCTCAAAAATATATGGGGTAAAACATAAAAAAAATATAATCATACAAAATGTACATAAAAATCCACAATTAGTAAACATAATCTATAAACATTCTTAGTAATATGGGGAATAGTATCAATATTTCACATCCACATTCAAAATGGTCCTAAAACATTTTATAAAAAAATTATATAATTTTATAAAATATAAATCCAAATGAATAATATAATTCAAAATAGGATTTTGATTTAGATGAAATTAATAAAATAAGTTTATTATGGAATTCTAGAGAGAAAACACATTTTTTATTCAAAAAAAATAGTTCTTTTGGAAAAAATAAGTCATATTTATTTGTCATAAATTCATATTTTAATCATGTTTATCATCAAAAATAAAAGAGATGTAAAATGAAAATATTTAGGAGGAATACATCATTTCCAACATGTTAAAAGAGTTTTTAATAATATTTAGAATTTTTCTACTTCAGTGTGGCTTGATAAAAAATATAAAAGAGTCTTTAAAATGAAATAAATAAATAATTCATTGTCTAAAAAAATAATTGATGAAAGACTATTTTTAATGAAAAATATTGAGAATTTATAAAAACAAATATGGTTTCATAGAACATATTATGGATGGTACTTGAAAATGGGTAAGGAATTTGGATGTTTTATTTAATTGGGTATGCATAATAAAAGGATTAGAGAAGGGAAGAATGTAAAACATATATTTAATCCCAAATAAAAAATATTTGATCTAGGTAAATATGTTTTTAACTAATAAAATATAAAGAATATATAATATTAATTAAGAATTATATTGGGTGAAGAGAAATAAATTGTAACCCGAATGAAATGGATGTTTATGGAGAATCTCATAATTTAAGTATAAAAGTGTTCAACACATTTACATAATGTTTTGGATAATGAAATCATATTTATTTATAATTTGAATAAAAATTTCTAAAACATTTATTATAATTAATTTAATTTTTTATTTTCATTTTAGACAATTTTTACTAATTAGTGGATTTAATTTTATTCTTTAAGAGTGCTTGTTTCATTAGTTTTGATGAATGGTTAAATTTCATACATTTATGAAATATCAGGTAAAATCGAAATAGTTAACCAGAATTGACATTATATTTTTTACTGAAAATAAAAGATATTTGATGGTATTATATGTAAAAAAAATTTAATATGATGAGGATTCAATATATGAAGTGTTAATGAAAACCATTTTGATTGTTCTGATGATTTTTCTCATTTATCCCGAACTAGTTTTGTAATATGAATTAATATTATGTAAATACACTCATTACAGATCATTAAATAAGTTGTATAAAATAAATTTATTTGTTTATAATAACATTGGTTTTATGACCGACCTTTATGAAGAAATTAAAAATTGAAAACTCATCACACATGAATGCGATAAATTAATAACAAATAGACAATGTTTTCATTTTTAGAATAAAAATGTAATGAGAAGTGAATTTTTAATTGATACACCATTAGAATTATGAAATTATAGTATATAAATGATAATAGAGTAATCTTGTCACACTGTATAGGGGTGGTTACTAAAGGATAAATAAAGAAATGAAATTGAAAGAGAGATAGAGATGGTTTTACATATTGAGTGTCACCTCCTTGAGAACCTCATTAAGGGATCTTGAAATAGTATTTTGGTGAGACCAAAAGACCTGAACGTGTGGGAGACTATAGGGATAGGAAATTTGTAGAATATAATAAACATTCATATATTTGGAAGTGTGAGAATAAGGGGTGGTGAGTGGTGTAATTTTTAGTGGTGGAGAGGGGTGTTTATTATTTTTCTCAATACTTTGAATTGTGTTGCTTTTTATGACTAAATATGGTAATTATTTCATGGGACTTCATTAAAATGGATTCTTACCACATCCATTCCTCCTCCATGAGCCAATAATTCATTTATTTACTTACAATTTTGAATATTACACATTACTATATAAGAATATTCAGCAAAATATAAACTATATTATAAAAACACAAAAAATAAAAGCGTTCCATATTTTTACAATTTGAAATCAAAAATGGATTCCATTTTGTGATATTAATTTTATAAATATGGAAAATTATATTTTTAATTATAATCATAATTTAGTCTAAAAATACTAATTTCAAATTTATAACAGATTTTATAACAATTTTAAAAAGCAATTAATTCCTTGTAAAATTATCTTATAATCAAAAAACATTATTAATTCATTAACATATTGGATGAAAATAAATTTTATTTTAACCCATAATATTAATTATGAAACACTAATTTAACATTTTTATTTCACCAATAAAACCATCACATTATTTATCCTTTTTTAACATAGATGTATACTTTTTAAGTATATAGATGTATTAGATTTTCATTTATAAGATACTTAAAATTTATCTATACTTTCATAGGTGATGTTACTATTTTGTTGTTTGTTTTACTATTCCTAATGGCCACAATACAATTACAATCGTCCTATTTTTGAGTATATTATGGTTTGAAAGTAGGTGTTTGGTGAAGAATAAATTGTAGAAGATAATAAATTTTAAAATAGTGTTACCAAATATTATCTGTTTGTTACATAATTTCATCATTATATTTTTATGCACAAAAAATCATTGAAAATATGTGATTGTAATGTCAAACACCTACATCTGTTTTCTTCAATTTATAATAGAACTATCCTCAAGAATATTAATATTAAATTTTTTTATGTTATATACCATAACAATATCAATACATATAATACCATATAATATCAACTTATATGATTTCAAAACCAATTAATTTAAAAATTATTATTTTAATCATCATTTTCCATTATTAATCGCTTTTTTTCATATGAATGTATTTTTTAAAAAATTACAATCTGTGCACTCTGATCACTATAAAATATTTTCCAAAATATTAATCATGTAAAAATTATAATATTTTATCATTATATAAACTTTTATATCAATTCATATATTATAGTGATGAAAAATTAATTACATCACTTCTATGAGACCATATTATGTATGTATGGATGACTGCACTTTTTTGATTTTTGGTGGATGGGAAAATAGAAAATAAAGTAGAAAATAATCATACTAGAGTAAACATTATATCATAATATATGATCTAAATCCATTATAATATAAAACCATTAATTATGGTGATTAAAAAGGAATCATATCATTACAAGGAGGTAGTAGTCCACAAGTATGCAAGTGTCATTCTTCAAATTCCTATTCGATGGAGAAGAAGTGGGAAATGGCTATGACATCAACATCATATAATCTCAATATATTTATTTTATTTATCAATCATGATTTTCAGAATACAATAGTTTTATATAAGTTTTAATAATAAGTACAACTAAATGGTCATTGTTTTTATTTATACCCCTTCTTTGAGCATCCACTTTTAGCTTACAGGATTGTCTATAATAAAATAATCTTAAGAAAAGACCACGAAATCTATGATTAAAGGAAGAAATCCATGTATTTTTTTTAATTATCTATCTTCCAATATATATGGATCAAATAATTTAATATAGTATGAGACCATGTTTCATTTTATATGTGAGCAGATGAACACCAATGGAATTATATAATAGATTTCCATAATATATTTTCAAATTTTTGTAAAAACTATTCCAAATAGACATGAATTAAAACTTAGTATAATATAATATTAATATACATTAATAATTAATATTAATCCATTTTTAATTGTCATCACTACACTTATACCTAATTTTATGATTAGGAAAACATGATTTTATCTTAACAATAGTAACAAAATTTTATAGTTATTACCATTCATTTTGTCAAAAAATTAAGTTGAGCCTATTTTATTATATTGAGTATTGTAATTAAAATATTAAAATCCATTTTTATTTATTCAATTTCAAACATTGAGAAAAATTAATTTTAAATAATGGTTCAATGTGAAAGGAAAAAATCCATTTTACAAAATTGAAATTTAAGAAAAAAATAATTCACTTCCATTAAATTAATTATAATAACAATAAAGTTATTCCTAATATAAAAAATTGAATTAAAAAACTATAATCCCAGTTAAAATCATTAATATATGTATATTAATTTAATTAGTTAATATAATAAGGCATTTTTTCAATAAAAACATTTTTTAAGAAGTGTTTTTAATCCCAATAGTGATCTTATTCCAAAGGAAAGGATAATGATAATTACTATATACTTTGTTTCATAGTTTTTTTTGATATTTTTATAAATTTTACATTTTAAAAATGGAAAATTTTAATTACTTGATTTATTTGTAGAAAATGACTGATTTGTATGAAATCAAATTTTTTTATTATTTAAAAACATTATTCTAAATGAAATCCTAAAAATTCTCCTTAATAAATTGTTTACATGATGATTTCAAAAATGGGATCCATTCTCTAGAAATGTTTTTTTAATTATTAATTAATTGTAATTAATCTATGGAATATAAAATATTAATTATAATAGATAATGATATATTATTGAACCATAAAATAAAATTATTTTAAAATTAATACATATATATTAAAAATAAATCAAATTATTATAATGATTTAAATCATTAATTCAAATGTTTTCTAATGTTTTTGTTGTTATTCATACCCACCAATTTAACATCTCTATTAAAAAGGATTGGAATGTGAAGCATCCATTTAACTTAGTTCTCTATGTAAATAATATTATCGAATACATTATGTTTATTTAAAATAAAATAAATAAAAAATCCTATATTGTGATATAATTCACTAAGATACTTTTTCAACTTTGTTAATAACCTTATGTTGTGAACCCAATAAACTATTGGTCTCAATCAACTATAATAGTGAGATTTTATAATTATAATAATCTATTATGGTTCTCATTCCATTAATTTTATGAGATTGGGAGTCGTACTAATCAACATGGGGAGTTGTTCAATGATGTTTATAGGAATGGGGAGTGAATATAGTATATTATGGGAATATTTTCTCTATGTATACGTGATAATTTATTGAACCTAATCCACTATGGATCTTTATCCAATGTGTACATTAGAATGGATATGAAAAAATATATTAAGGGACACTACCAATTGTAACATTATTGTCTTGATAAAGAGACTTGATAAAGATAATAACTTTGTGTGCTTATTGTTTCACAAAATCATCAATTATATAATGTTCTCATGTTATGATTACTCATGTGTTATGTTATGATATGATCTTTATGCCTTTTTTTAAATGATTTTTGTTTATAGTCATATGATTTTGTAATATTATATAAAATGTAAATTTAATATTCTGTTTTCCCATATGCTTATATTATTTCCACTCTTGGACATCAATTATTATATATTAATCTTGAATTTATTTTTCCATTTATATTAATAATTCTATATGGTTAAACATACCGATGAAATGAGGCTTAATATAACAAATAAAATCATATAGAAAGTGATCTGTATTGGTGGGATAATGGATAATGTTTGACCAAAAATAATATATATATATATAATATGAAAATATGGTAATTCAAAATATTCTTAGGGTATTGATATTTTTCAATCTGTAATGTTTTATTAGTGTGAAATAAATTCATGTTTATCATTGATAATATAACAATATATCAAATCCTGTATATGAATAATTTTTTTAGCATAATAAACATGACTGTGGGTCTGGGGAATATCACATCATGGCTAGTAGGGGGGATTTAACTAGTAACACAAACACTTATTTTTATGGTATAACTTTTTGTAGGGGTGGAATTTCCTATAGTTATTGATTAGTATAAAAATGTGAGTCCTCTATGAATATTTATGTCTTATTGAACACAGAATGTTTACAAATAGTTTTATAGTGAATTAGAGTTTTAAATAAGTATTATTTATGGTTATCCATCATGATTTTAAACAACTTATCTTGTATGGGATTCATATTAAGGGATTATATTAAGGAAATCTATTAGGGGATAATATGAGTTATCCATAAAATATCATAGCATTTAGAATTAGTGTTATCGTATATATATTATTTCATAATATAAATCTAAATTTTCAGCGGATCTATTAATGAATTTCCTCCAAACATTTTATATATTCAACTACAATTTTATTGTAGTAAACAATAATGGCATCATATAATTTTAAGATAAAACTACTAATATATCTCCACATACAGATGGATATGAAGTTTATATTTCCAATATTTGGAGGTGGAGAAGTGTGATACACCCATCCAAGGTGTGGTTTGACTAATAGTGTACTAGAATGAACTATATCCAATAGTCATCCACTAATCCATATCAGGTATCATGTCTTTAACATTGTGTTAAATCTTGTTGTATTAGGGATTCACTATGAAGGGATCCATTGACACATCAAATAGTTACATATTAAATTATAAATGTCATGTATTCTCATTTTAATAGTTTATATTAAGATTACATTATCTAAAAACTGTTCTTTTATTTTTATCTACTCAAGAGAAAAATTATATAATAAAGTATTATATGATAGAATATAAGTTCATCATGTTAAAGTAACAACTAATAATATATTATCATTTTTAGTACATCACTAAATATTATCATATTTGACTAAAACAATTTTAATGATATTTAATATTAATATAAAAAAATCAAACCTATATATGAAAATGAAATTCCTTAGTGGATAAAATGATAAAGACTTATCCAATCCATTCAATTTTCTACAATACATCAAACTATAGTTTGTAGCACAAATATTTTTTTCTCCCAATATGGAGTATTAACATCCAATTAGATAATATACATTATATCTAATAGTTCAATATAAAGGGTAATTTTATAATTTTTCTTCATATCACTTAAACAAATAAAAAAATAATTCTATAATGTATCTTTTGTTTTGGTAAAAATTGTTTTTACTAATATGATGTATTATTAACATATATCATTACCATGGATGAGGTAATGGAGACTCTAGATATTTATATTATGACCATTTAAATTATTATGACTGTAATATTCTAATTGAATCATGAATAAAGTATACAAATATATTCTCTTTCGAGAAATATGATATTTACTTCTTACCCTCTATATTTATAGTGTAAAATGCTGTTTAATTGATCTATATATGTCAATAAAATTGTATATAACTTCTATATATAATGACTGTAAGTTGATCAATCAGATATGAAAAAACATATGGTTGAAAAAAGGTTATCAACAACTAAAAAAATATTTACATTTTTAATAAATTATCAATCCCTCAATTGGTAATATACATTGATCCAATTGATATGACAATTTCATAAATTAATTGTACATAGTTTGATTCTAAATTATGTTGAATTGGTATTTAAATATTTCAATATAATTGATAAAATATTATGAGTATAGAACAATTATAAAAATAACCCATATCATCTGATATAGGGATGGATTAACTACGGTGTTATTACAATCAATTAAGAGGCATTATGTGGTTATTTTCTTCATATTATTAATCTATTCATGATTGTCTCTTATAATATTGGTAAATGTATATGAATCAATTATTATTACTATTCTCATAATATCATATCCAACTTATACAACCTCTAGTTGTGATTAAATTTGATTTTTACAACAATAATACCAAAATGTGTTATTAAATTTTTGATTTGTAACTATTCTAAAGATAATTATAGGGGGAAAAAAATTTATATCATATTTTCGTCAACAAAAAAGACACACATGAATATTAATTATGTTATAAAATATTATTTTTAAATAATTAAATAAATAAAGATGATTAATTTGAATATTCACTGATTTATCAGATATAGGTACCATTTTATATGGAGTACTACATGGTCATCATTATAACACATCTCCTAATGAATTATGATAGGTTGGGAATTATTTGTATTTATCATGAATCTAAAAAAATGATAATACAATTTATTTTTATGTTCTAATAAAATGTGTTGAATGAACTTTTAAATGATTTACATAGGAATATTGATCAATTTGGTGGAATACTTCTACTACACTAAGATCATTAAATTATGATTTTGTGTATCCAACAAATAATTATCATTAAATATCCATAAAAATAGATTTTTTATATTTATTTCAACCTGAAATGAACATTTCTAATATATTTATTATAATATCATGATTATTAATTGAGTTTTCAAAATTTTGTAGAACCTCATAGTAGATATACACATGTAGTTCTAATAGAAATGTTTTTATAGTGAATCTAATGTTATATGATTAAAATCCACATATAATTTAAGATAGTATGGAGATATAGAGTTATATTTTATAACAAAATTTTTACAAGTGAAAAACTTAAAATAGATGGAGTGTTAAAAGGGATATAGGGTGAATACCATAGTATAATATAATATGATTAAGAATCTTTATTTTCTCAAAGGAAATTTAGTTCATGGTGGAATTGTTGTCGAGCTAGACTCATCATGGCCTATGGGTCATGGAGAAATTTTCCATTTTATTAACCTATATATAGATGTATTGTTAATAGTCCTTGGGGGCATGTGTATCTCCATTGAAATCTTCATCCTTATAAATCAAGAAATTTTTTCCTAGGAAACAATGATTATAAGTATTATTGTAAAAACTTCAGGATTCATATTATTAAAGTGACAAGGGAGATATGAACAATTATATGTGAATCATTCTAAGTGGTCTATGTTATTATCATGGAACTAGCACCAATGATGTTGATTAACCTATGAGGGTAAGTTCATTGGAAATGTGATAACCACCTAATCATAATAATTGGATGATATTTATGTGAACACAAATTGAGGATAATAAATTCAATTTGAATAACCGAATGAAATAGTTGAAATTAATGATGTTTTAGTAGTTGATAGTGATTATTTAGAATTATGAATATTATATTTACCAAATAATTAGACTCAACCAAATTACCCATTTTTTGATCTAAGAAGAAAAAGTGTCATTTTGGAATAACAAAAATTTGTATTATAGTATTTTTATTATGTATAATCTAGTTGGTACACATTTATGTTTATTTATTTGTAATACATTTTTTGGATTTATACGATGTTGAATAGTTTTTATTTTTTATAAATCTGACTATAGAAATTTTTAATGGTATAATTATATAAGAAATATGGTGAAAAAATCATAGCATTTGTGGTTAGAGAAGAATAATTAGTCATTTAACCAATATGATAGTTTAAATTTTGAGGGACTCAATGAGACACCTTAAATCCATTAGGGTCTACTAAAATTCTAATGGTAGACTACTTGATATTTGGTTACATAAAAACTGGTTATTCTAATTATGTGTATTTTGGTATTTTTATGATCACATAATTTAGATTAATATTCCAATATTCCTAATTATGGGGATATATATAAATGGAAATTTACATATAATCCCTATTAGTGTCTATATATTCCTATTATAATTTCACCCCTAGATATTATTTTTGTTTTTATCCACTGATGGGATTTTTTGTGTAATGATGAAGAATTTGATTTTTAGATAATTTTGTTAAAAAGAATTAAGGATTTATTACTGTTTTCTTCTTACTATCTTATAAAATTTATTTTGATGGTTTTTTTAATTTCTAGAAAATTGGGGGAATTAAATTATATATATTTATGGATTTTACTTTTTTCTAACTATGTTGGTTACCACTATCATTTCCTCACATTAAATTATATTTTTATATATGAAATTGTATAACATTTTGTATATTATTCATGTTGGAAATTTATCTATCAAGTGAATTTAATTCCATCAATCGAATTTAGTTTTGGATGGTTTTATTGTTTTATGAATTTGTTATTTTATTATTTCTCAATAAAATTACAAATAATCACTGTTAAAATAATCTATTATTATGAAATTAAATTAATTGAATTGAAAATAATATTTATTTTAATATTATTATTAACGTCGTCATTAATGAGATTTTAAGTGTTAGAAATAGTCACTTTTATATTAAATTTTGGGGCTTGGTGGAGAATTTTTTAATTTTATTTTAATTATTTATTCTGAGAAATTGCTAGGAATATTGTAAATGAATAGGTCGAAATTGTCATATTTTTGTATTTTATTTAGTTTTTGAATATTTTTCTATACCATTATATGTAATTTATTTTTGGATCATAGTCATAGGATTTAAATCAATTAAATTGTTTTAGGTATTATTTATAAATGATATGGTTTATTGATTTTGATATTCAACTAATAAGAGTTTTTAAAAGGGTTTTTTATATTTCAAAAATACTTAAAAGTATCAAATTTTACTTTGAAAAATTCATGTAAATGCCTTTGTAAATTAAGAACCTATTATATAATAAAATCATACTCTTTTAATTCATTTTGTAGTTGAAATTTTATAACGAGTATTTTATATTTTTGAATGATTCATGTGATCTATAATTATTGATGGGATTAATATAAATGCGTAATAAATGAGTTAATAACTTTTATATCGAAAATGAATGGGAATGAGGAATTTAATAGGTAGGAATTTAAATTTTAACTTGAATTTTATTTCTAGAAAATTTAAATTAAATTACATAAATTTTTTTATAGTTAAATATTATTATTACCTTTTATGAAATAGTAGAAATAAAACATTTAAATAAAAATTTGATATGTATGGGTATTGGTTATATGATAATTATATATGTGATGTTGTTTTTTATATAACAATATGCAATTTCGTTGAATTATATCAATTGGACTCTTTATGCCTTGAATTTTTCCTTTTAGTATTTTATATAAATGTGTTCGTATTGGACATTTTTTATTCAATATGTTTTACATGGATACATAATAATATATGTGTTTTATTATTATTTCACATGATTGATTTTTCAGGATATCAAATCAATTGATTGATTTTTTACAATTCAAATGAAATAAGTGAATCTAGTACATGAATTTCCAGGCTGACTTGGTTAACACATAATTCTTTAAATGAATAATGTTTTGGATTTTCTGAAATAATTTAAATTCACTACATCCAATAGATACTAGTATTTTATACCCACGTAGATGATTGGAAATTTTATAGTGTCTATTAATATTATTTCTCAAAACTAATATTTATAACACTACTATGTATATAAATTTCATGTCAATAATATAGTTAAATGATATGGAAAACTGAAGATATAAATTAACATAAGGTGAAATAAATGATATTTTTTTATGTGTATATATTCATATATAATGTAATTAAATATATATATATATTTGTTATTTATTTTAATAAATATGTAAGATAAACATAGGTAATATTTTATAAATAATTTTGATATTTTTTCTCATTGTGTAATTTAGGGATGAAAATTTATTGATAAATATGGACATTAGAACATATATAACTATTTCTTACTTATGTAAACAAATATATTTTTTTCATCATAATAAATACATGTAGGATATATAACTTTAAGCATGATAATTGTCAACTCTGCAAAATATATTTATTTATCTATATAGTTCTTTGTATAAGAATGACAATGTCACAATAATGCCTATGTGAAATATTATATAGGATAGATTCGATTGAACAAAAGATAATGTTAAATTGGAATAGGAATAAAAACCATGTAATTGATGGTTATTATTTATTTATGCATAATGGGTAAGATAATCCAATATTGAACATGATCTATCCATGTTAAACACGGTAATGAATGATTTATTTGAAGAGACCTATTTCATATATAATGAATTTATGTGTCAAAATCTATTAAGGGAAGTGTTTCACTCATAAAAATCATCCATTCTCTAAGATAAAACAATTATCATGTTTTTTAAAATGATTAAAATGGATTATTTGATATTTTTTATATGATATATATATATATATCTCGTTACATGATATGTCATTAGTGATTAATAGTTATATATTATTTATGGTACAGTCTATAATGAATTGAGGAATTGGATTTCATCAATTATGACTAGGCCTATCATATAAAATGAATAAATAAAAAATATTTATAATGGGTCATTAAAAAATTAATATAATTAATTGTTTTTTACATTCCTCATAATGAGGAATTATCATAAAGGATTTTGTAATTCTACGATAAAAATAGGAATTATCTTCGATTAAATCCTTCTCAGATTCTTGATATGACATGTTTTAAAAAGAAATTTTAAGAGAATAGACTATCATTATTTATGAATTTAAATGTCATAAATAAATAATGATATAGAATCCATTGATAATAGGGATAATTGGCATGAAAATTCCACCAAAAGTAAATAATATTATTATATTATTTATGAAATACTCTTATTGAAATATGAAAAAAGATTGATAATTACTATTTAACTTCGGTGTAAATCATTCAAACTAAAATAATCAACATCAATCATCCCATCATTAATATTTCTTATGATAATATGATAATTTATTAAAATCCAAAAAAATAATCTTCATTATGATGTAGTAATAATATAAAATTTTACATTATATATAGAGGGGCATGTAACTCTATTTGTTTTACATTAAATAATACTAATAGAAAGAAACCATCCTTAAAAATATATATAACAATAGTTGGATAGTAAAAAGTAAAACAATAAACATATAAAGTAACAAATATATTATAATTTACACCTCATATATATTTTTTTATTAATCTATAGTTAAAAAAAAAGGTATCATAGTTAGAGGATAAACTATAAATTTCATGAACATTATGTTTCACTTAAAATCTATGTTGAGTAATAAATTTTGATAACTTTAAAATATTCCATCAATGAACATATAATATTTAGTATGAATAAGATATATTTTTCATTTATTTTGATTCATAGTCAAATTTTCGGATTTGTTTCATGGTAAAAAAAGGTGTGGAAATAAGAATAGAGAATCCATTGTGATTTAAGGGTATGATCCTTATAGTTGATTACATGATTCAATGTGTTGTGGGATTAAAATATTCATGAATAAATTTTTTATTTGTTGATATTATTCATTAATAAGTTTTTTTATTTACAAATATTCATAATTTCATTTCAAATCAATAATAAACACAAATAAAATGGTCTTAACTGATTATTGATGGTTATGATTCATAATCTTTTTCCAATGAATAATCTTCATAATTATAATTTCCCAATATTTTCATAATAATCATTTGATTGTATTTAATAAATTTTTATTAAATGATTGGTTTAATATGTTTTTATGATTTAATTAATCTTCTTATATTAACAAGTTATATAATTATATAGTGGACAAGTTTATTACATACCATGGGTTAATCAAAACATGGTGAGTTGCTTTGTTATATTATATTTCTACGTGGAATTTATGAAAATTCCAAAAACTATAAATATATAAAATATTAAAAAAAAGTAAAAAATTAATAACCCTAAAATGAATTATTTTTCTCAATAAATAGAATTTATTTTTACTAAATTATACTTATTTCATCATTTAGTTTTGTTTGGTTTAAAATTATTGTATGAATACATCTAAATGAATATTTTTGGAACCATTATATAAAAAATGAATAAAAAATAATAAAATTGATTCAACATAAAAAAAATAATGACAACCCACTTAATATAATAATATAAAATCTCCTATAATATATTTTTAATGGGAAAAAATATTTTTAGATAATTTAAAAAAAATCTCCATCATTGAAATGTACCTAGAAATTTTTATTTTATGTCAAACAGTGAATTGGGGGTTCTACATGGGTGATCTACAGTAAACATAAACCTATGTAAGAATTAAATTTTAGTGAATCTGATGTAAGGATATTAAAATAGAGGATATATTGGGTAAGAAAAAAATATCCTTATATTTAGTGAATTTTAAGATTTTCCACTCAATTACACATGTTCAAATGTCAAAATACATCGAATTGGGAATAGTTATGGTGTAAATATCAATTATATATTAAATATTAATGTCTTATTAATGAGAAAAGGGATTCATTGAAATGGATATGACTTATGGTTCCATATAATGATATTTAATTATATAATAACATTATGAAGTCATTTTAAAAAGTCACTTTTTAAGAATTTTATTTTTTAAAATGATCATGGTGTGGATTCCTCAAAAAAATGTTTGAGGAATAAATAAAGAACATTGTCTCCATATATCCTCAATAAATATTTTAGTCATTTAATGAAAATAATATTACATGTTATGTGTTAAATGTAATAAATTTAGAATATATTGTATATAAAAATTCCAAACAATTAAATCCCATTAAAAACATCAATAAAAATTTTATTCCAAAAAGTAAATTGAAATGTGAAAATTCAAAAACATGTGATCCCTCATTACTTCAATAAAAATCATATTTCAAATTAAAAAAAATATTTGGATTGATTTCATGGGGTTTTACTCAAAACCCACAAATATTGAACCATAATTCTTATGAATCCCTAGAGTTTAAATTTAAAAAAATGGAAGAAAATGTTTCCAAATCATATGAGACACCTCAGGACCAATGCATACTTACTAGCATGACTTTTGAATTTTACACCTTCATCTCATGTAAATCATATTCAGGATAACATGCCCAAATAGGTGGTGTACCCACACTATACAAGTTGTCAATAAGTTATCTCAATGTAAATCATAATCAAGTGGGAATATTTTTTGATCCATGTTTACTAAAAAATGTAACCTCACCCATGTGGGACCATCATCCAAAAAAAAATAATCCAACTAATTTTTATATAAATAGAAACATGAAACAACTTTCAACATGGATCACATAATTGTTGTTGATCAATATAAAGATGAATAATGTAGTAATCCATCCAATCCCCCTCCCTAAAAAACAAGCATTTTTTTACTCCTTTGTAGGGTCCCACTACATATTATCATAATTTTCCCTAAATGAAAATATATGGACACTGGAACCATCAAACCTAATCAATGTATATAGACTAGAAAAAAGTATAATATCTAGTACCAATACCATGGAATAATGATGATCACCACAAATTCACCTCATACCCACTATATTTTATATATTGTTAATAAAAATTCTATAAACAAAATGATGCGAACAAATTGAGATGTGTATATAAATATTGTAAAATATTTCCATTAGTTATGTATCATATATCCAAATAAATCCATAAATACCATGAATTGAAGTTCAAATGTCTTTTCTGATTAATGATATATAAATTTTTTTTTGATCTTTATCATTAACATTTATCTATAGTCAAGCAACACTAGACCCCTCCCTAATAAGCTACTCAGAAGTTATCCTTATATTGAAAACGTTTGAAATAAAATCAATAGAAATGGGTGAGAAAAAATGTATACTATAGAAAATATTATAAAATTTTTATAAATTTTTAGGTTATAATCATAACATAAAACATTATTAGGTTAAATGTATAATTTTAAAAATAACATGATATAATAAAATTTATCTACATTTCATGATAGAATTACATGATATCTAAAATTTAAACACAATTTCATTATATTTTCTATAATAAATATGTTCCATGGTGTGTAATCATATTACTATGACATATAAAAATTTAATTTTATAGAATAATTTAATATTAATAAATTATCAAATAAAAAATAATTACACAGAGTCATCTTATTGTGACCATATCAATGAAGGCCCACCGATTATGTTGTGATCGTACTCTAAGAAGTATCACCCGTAATGTTTTCATCATAATTAAAAAAGGGTCACCCTTTATGTTATAAGAATAATCTATAATGGAATACACAATATATTATAATTTTAATATAATAAGGATATCCGATTATTTTTTATAATAAACCATGATTGAACAACCTTTATATTATACATGAAATACAAGATGGATCACTCAACATTATCTCAAGAGATATTAATACATAGAAAATAAATTAGATGTCAATATATATTTCAGTTATCAGATATCAAATCATAATATCAATATTATTATCCCTTAAATATATATATAAGATACCATACATAATTTATATGATTTATAAAATCAATGATAATAAAGTGATTTTCATAGTATGTTCTCAAAGACTAACTGAAGGCCATATCATTCCGATTCAAAAAATAAGAAGTAATTAATTCATTTATTTCCTAATATTTTAGCAATGAAAAATTTTATTTGATAATTGAGTACTAATTGAGAAACATTCATAATATGGATTGGTGAGTTAAAAATAAAAATGACACACAAATGCGATGCTTTATAAAATGATAAAATAGTATTTTAATGAAAATGAAATATTATTTTCCACTAAAAAATTAAAATATATTGGATTTCAATTATATAATTAGATATTAAAAAATATATTTAATAAAGTATATGGGTGTGTAAAAGACCTGTATTAAACATTTTGGATGTTCTTTTAAACCAATTTTACTTCAGTGAAGAAATCATGAAATTAAAATTAAAATATCATGAAGTTCCAAGGTTGATCTTATATTCAACTTGATAGTAATCTGAATAAGGTTAGTATAACTATTACTAAAAATATATATCATATAATATTCCTTATTTTATGTTGATAAAATATCCACTATTGGTGAAGATATATGATTCTTTAGAAACTCCACTGCAAAAAAGATCCATTATTCTAAAAAATAATATAAATTAAAAAACAATGTTGTATTTTTACATGGGTATATTTTCGTGAATGAAGATAATCATTTCATTGAAAACCCCAATAAATTTATAGAATCAATATATTGTATATCAAACATAGATTACATGTGAATTGGGATGTAATATTCATTAAAAATCTAAAAAATTATCTGAAGGGTGATGATGATATTTATATTATTTCACATAGTTGAACTATTACCAAAATATTACACCTACTAGAAAATTTGAATTATGGAATTTTTTATTATATAATTACATTTCATTATGAAATATTATAATATTTCCTATAAATCATTCGTTAACACTATAATGATCTTCAGTTTCCCTCAACATGTTTGTCATTTTATCAAATTTCAAGTAGAATATTCTTCTAGTCCTCACATTCATTATGATAGGTTTTTCTAGTACAACTCCATCCAGTATGATATGGAAATTTCCCTCTAGTATATTGAACCTGAGTCCAAAAATCATTCCATATAATGTTCTTTTATCTGGTATGATGTGTCTAGTATTCATCTAGTGGGTTCACCTCAATCCATTTCCTCTATTTTTAGATTTTCTTCATCCTAAAATAATTCATCATGTTATTCGTCATCAACCAAGTATTTTCCTATTTGGTGGTATATGGAAAACATATAATTATAAAACTCGCATAAAACATTTATCTAAATATCAAATTGTTTCATATTGCATACTTTGAATTTTAATTCTACCTATAATAGGTGTGGGGAGAACATATGCTATAATCGGTACCTCCCACTAACTCAACTCTCTAAATGAATACATTTAAGATCATTATGATGATATTGTGATTTGAATTCATTAGAGGATCCAAAAAACGTAAAATAAACTATTTATAATTGATATAAAAATCATAGTATGACTTTATATATTTTAAATAAAATTGACACATTTTCATGATGATAACATTACAACTCTTATGTAATGTTCCTTAAGCATCCATTCGGTGTACAAGCTCTTAGGTTCATCTGACTAGTAATGTTAAAAAAACTCTATGCACTTTATATTCATTCAAGAGTCTATCTAATTGAGATTTTTTATGTATAACAATATATATATTTCAACGCAGTTGTTTTATTATTTATCTATCATCCAAAATTATATATTTTATATTCTCATGAAATCTTATTCTACATGATCATATAAAGTTCATCAATCTCAACATTATAGATTATCTCAATCTTTTAGAAATTGTGTTTCTCCATCCTATGAAATCACATTTCTATTTACAAAAAATTAAAATTGTCTAAATAAGGATATAAATGTTATCTAGATTAAACATATATGTTGGATGATCTATAAATTTTTTTCATTACATATCTACACCGGTTTTTCAAACTGTAATAGATTTCTCTATCTTATATATCATTTTTGTGTGTGTCCAATCTATTCTCTCTGTCTCATGATGTTCATTATGGGATCATTCTCATTTTCTATATGGTTGATAATTCTAATTTTTTCAAATCATCTTGACTTAAAAAAACATATCATGGTGAATTAATTCAAAGAATTGAGTTTTATAGTACAATTTTAGATATGTCCATCTAGAAATCATTTGATATTTATTCTTCTTCAAGAGTTACAATGTTTTTTGGGTGATCAACCTATTTTTGATTAACTCTTTCTATTTATTGTCAAACATATATTTCAAATCATTATCTATGTATTCACCACGTTTTCATGATATTTTTGTAGCTGCAAAATTAATATTTTAAATTAAAACAATATATAGTTTTTAACATCATCATATTATAACGTGAAATTAATAGATATTTTCTATGTCTAAAAACCCCATTCATAAAAAATGAGGACCTTTTAGTTATTATTATTTTAGAGATATTGGGGATCAATAATGATTCATATGAAATAATATTTAGATTATCTAAATTTGTTTATAGAAATGTTCTGTAAGGACCCAGCCTTAGACATTCCATATAAGAGGACCTTATTCCAGTCTAGATTCTGGAAATAGATACATGTTTAAAAATATCAGAGTTACAACGAAAAACTAAACAAACTGCAAGATCATCACCGCTTCTGTGCGCTATAACAATGATGACCAATTCTGGAAACCTGTGAAAAATATTTCAATAAAAACTTGGGATGAGCACAAAAGATTCTCAGTAAGGGGTTTAAAAACCTTCGATAAATATTCTTTGAAAAACGATATATAAACATTTAGAAATACCATTTCTTAAAATATTGTTTGAAATTAATTATGGTATCAAAATACTAGTTCAATTTTTAGAAGATACATATGTTCAAAATTGCTAAAAAAATACTCCAGTGTTTTTATGAAATAATTAGGCAAGCTTTTGAAAACAAAATAACTAATTCTAAGACAACTCGACTAATTACAGGCCATGATGGGTCTATGCCCAATCCCCTCCTATCTACTACACTCGAGAGTCGGGTTTTCTGAAAACATTTTTAAGCTTGCGTTAAATATGTATACATTTGCACTGAGTTGTCATATATTAAAACTCATAAACAACTTTGATACATAAGTAATTCATGTGTACGAATTTATATATACATATTCCTCAAACACACACACACACACACACACACACACATATATATATATACTTTTATAAGATTTCATCTGCTTATTCTGAAATAGTCGATTTACATATCGACTTATCTATGCATGATTTGTCATACATACTTTCCCCTTTAGCGATTTATTCCTTTTAGAAATAATAATAACAAATTATCCATGCATATATATTTATAGCACATAAATTATGCACAACTACTATCGAAACACAATTAGTGATCCCGAAGCGCATGACATGTAATTCATAGGAAATATTGGTAATTACCTATATGACATTCATGACTCAATTTATAATTCAATGAGTGTCGCCGATGAGCATAAAATCATGGCCATGTATCTATGCAGATGCGTCGATAAAACATTTTTATGTTTAATGTGTATTTTTTAGAAGCATAACGATAAGATGAAATAATATTGAAAAATAATAATCGTTATTTTACCCGTATACATATATATATATACCTGTATAACCATTTAAAATAACATAATTCAAATAATAAAAATAAAATCATAATAATACTTTCACATTAAAATTCCGTAGAATAAAAGAGAACCAAAACCAACAAATATAATTAATATTTAGGTTGATTTTGAAGTACACATATTAATATCTATACATATAAATTTGTATATACCAAGGTATATAAGATTATATTCTGCATAATCAAATCATAAACACTCTTTGAAATCTTTTAAATGAAGGATTGAAATTTAATTATATAAAAATGCATAATAATAATTATGTAATAAAGGTTTGTAAAATAGAGATAATTGAATATAGACCCTTACACAAACCAGATAATAGAGAGTATAACTTGAAATAAATAAATAAAATTCCCTTAAAAATATTTGCAGAACTCTCTACTTAAAATTGGGCATGCATCACCATAAATATCTTGTTCAGATTGGTGTTCGGGTCTTCCATCCATGGTGGAGGGGTTCTCTACGAACCCCTTTATAAAACAAAATTTAAAGTTTCAAAAGCTTCTTAGAGAAGCTTAGTAGTTTGTATTATTTTATTTATTTAGTTATTTTAAAAATAAAACTAATTAAATCTGTACATATTATACCTATTTATATATTATATTTATCTTTGGATTTTGTTTCTTCTCACATGTTGTCTCTACCCTCAAATTGTTTTTATATAATATTTATACTTTTTTTCCAAAATCATCACACCCACACTTTTGTCACTTTCTCTTCAATCATGACATAACCTACCATTTAATAATGTGATATTTTATTATTAGATTGATTAATAATAGGCCAAACTCTCTCTCTAAGACACACCCCTCACGTAATAATATGGTATATAACATTTTAAAATATTCCATGAATCAAAAATCTTATAACGATTTATACATAAAATATAACGATTCATAATATATATAAATAATTATATGTAACAATTTATAATATATATATATATAACGATTTAAAACATAATGATTTTTAACTATAATATATATATATATATATATTTAACGATTTATAATAAAACATATGCAATAGATATATATATATATCACGTTTTGCAATGTAAAATAATTATATATATATATATATGTAAAAAATATCATATATTTTCTTCTTTTTGTTTTATTATTTAAATTTTTTTTATTAACATTTTATTATCCCAAGCATATGTGACGTTTCTCATCATTTTGAATCTCATATCACTTTTTTCCCCTGATCAATATTATTATTATATTATAAAATGTCATATCATTAATTTTTTTAAGACAATAATCCCCCTTTTTACTCAAACACATTATCTTTTCATATATTAATTTTGACATTTTTTAACATCCCATGATTATATTTATATTATATTATTATATTTCTACAATTTATATGTTTTTTTATCTAACATTTTAACGTATCATTTTTTTAACATATTAAAGTCATTGTTTATTAAACAAATCGTGTATCTAATATGTATATATATATTTATATTACTTTTTATTTCATATTAATATAAATATATATATACTAAAAAACATGTAAATCCTAAATATATATATATATGTTTTTTAAAATAGTAATAATTAAATTCACGTTTTTTATAGTATGTAGTTAGTTTTTTTTTAATTTTATCGTTTTTTTTCTTCTTCACTCACCTCACGTCACCCCAAATGTTTTTGTTCAATGTAATCATTAGACTTTATTAATATATTTTTTTAACGTAATGAAATTACCTTCTTTTTTTTAAGAACTATATACCATATATATATATATATATTCACTATATATTAATAAAAACATATAAATTATATATATAAATCTATAAACTTGTTTTATTATTATTATTATTACTATCTTATATTTTATAAAATTGTCTTAGGAAAATAAATTTATAATTACTACAAATAACTTATTCAAAATCCCTAAAGTAAAAATATAAAAATCCTACTATTATTATTTATAAATCATTCATATATATAAAGTAACCGACATTAATTTTAATTTCAAAATATTAATTAGAATTTCAGTCTTATAATAATTTATTTAACAAGGTTTTAAATATATATATAGGCGAAATTTATCTTTCTTAATCATGTATTAAAGAAACTATGTCTTGGAATAATAAATCAAAATAAATAAAACTTAGTTTGGATTAAATAAAATCACAATATATTTCATAACATTATTTTTTTAAACTATAGTACATTTATTTATAATAAAACATCATTCTTAATTATTTCATTTATTAGAAAAACGTTTCTGAAAATATATTTGACGTAGTCGCGTATTAAAAACATGACATTTTTTATAAATCAATGTATTCATAAATTTTCATTTAGAAAAAAAGAATTCTTTTATAGTTTATTTATAACATTATTCATTTTAAATTATAATTTATTTAAACTTATTCTTTTCTTTTTGAAACCTGTGGCTTTACAATATTCCCCCCTTAAAAGAATTGCATCCTCCCAATTCGATCGTCGGACTAAAAAAAATTTGAATGTCCGTATTCAGAATTTTCAAAACTAAGACCGCTACATTCCTAGACACTGATGTTAAACAACAACATCTATTTCCAAAGTTGTCTAGATCGTTCCTCTGATACCAAGTGTAATGACCCAGCCTTAGACATGCCAAACAAGATGACCTTATTCCAGTCAAGATTTTGAAATAGAAACATGTTTAAAAATATCATAGTTACAACGAAAAACTAAACAAACTTCAAGATCATCACCGCTTCTGCGCACTATAACAACGATGACCAATTCTAGAAACCTGTGAAATATATTTCAAAAAAAACATGGGGTGACCGCAAAAGATTCTCAGTACGGGGTTTAAAAACCTTCGATAAATATTCTTTGAAAAACGATATATAAACATTTATAAATACCATTTCTTAAAATATCGTTTGAAATTAATTACGGTATCAAAATAATAGTGCAAATTTTAGAAGAAACATACATTCAAAATTGCTAAAAAATACTCCAGTGTTTTACTGAAATCATTAGGCAAGCTTTTGAAAACAATATAACTAATTCTGAGACTGCTCGACTAATTACAGGTCATGATGGGTCCACACCCATTCCCTTTCTGTCTACTACACTTGAGATTCGGGTTTTCTGAAAATATTTTAATATTGTGTTAAATATGTAGACATTTTCACTGAGTTTTCATATATTAAAACGTGTAAACAACGTTTGATACATAATTAATGCAAGTGTAAGAATTTATATATACATATTATTCAAACACACACACACACACACATATATATATATATATATATATGCTTTTATAAGATTTCATCTGCTTGTTCTGAAATAGTCGATTTACACATCGACTTATCTATGCATGATTTTTCATACATACTTTTCCCTTTAGAGATTTAATCCTTTATAAATAATAATAACAAATTATCCATGCATATATATATATAGCGCATACAATATGCACAACCACTATCGAAACACAATTAGTGATATTGATGCACACGACATGTCATTAATAGGAAATAATGGTAATTACCTATATGACATTCATGAGTCAATTTATAATTCAATGAGTGTCGAAGATGAGCATAAAATTATGGCCATGTATCTATGCAGATGTGCCACTCATAATGTCGATAAAACAGGTTGATATTTAATATCTATTTTTTTAATAATCATGACGATAAGATGAAATAAAATTGCAAAATAAAAATCATTATTTTACCCATATGCATATATAAATATATATGTATAACCATTTAAAATAACATAATTGAAATAATAAAAATAGAATCATAATAATATGTTCACCTTAAAATTCCACAGAATAAAAGAGAACCAAAACCAAGAAATATAATTAATATTTAGGTTTATTTCTAAGTACACATATAAATATTTATACATATAAATCTGTATGTACCAAGGTATATAAGATTAGATTCTGCATAATCGAATCATAAACACTCTTTGAAATATTTTAAATGAAGGATTGAAATCTAAGTATATAAAACTGCATATTCATAATTATGTAATAAAGGATTGTAAAATAAAGATAATTGAAAATAGACGCTTACACAAACCATAAAATAGAGAGTATAACTTGAAATAAATAAATAAAATTCCCTCACAAAAATATTTGAAGAACTACTCTGCTAAAAATTGGGCATGCATCACCATAAACATCTTGTGCAGATTGGTGTTCGAGTCTTCCATCCCTGGTGGAGGGGTTCTCTATGAACCGATTTTTAAAACAAAATTCAATGTTCCAAAAGCTTCTTTGAGAAGCTCAATAATTTGTATTATTTTATTTATTTATTTATTTTAAAAATATAACTAATTAAATATGTACATATTATACCTATTCATATATTATATTTATCATTTTCTCTTGTTTCTTCTCACAGGTTGTCTCAACCCTCAAATTATTTTTATGTAATATTTATACTTTTTTTCCAAAATCATTACACCCACTCTTTTGTCACTTTCTCTTCAATCATGACATAACCTACAATTTAATAATGTGATATTTTATTATTAGATTGATTAATATTAGGTCATACTCTCTCTCTAATCTACGTCCCTAACATAATAATTTGGTATATATCATTTTAAAATATCCCATGGATCCTAAATCTTATAACGATGTATACATAAATCATAATGATTCATAATATATATAAATATTTATATGTAACGATTTATAAAATATATATATATATAATGATTTAAAACATAATGATTTATAACTATATATAATATATATATATATAACGATTTGTAATAAAACATTTGAAATATATATATATATATATCACATTTTTCAATGTAAAATAATTATATATATGTAAAAAATCTCATATATTTTCTTCTTTTTGTTTCATTATTTAAATTTGTTTTATTAACATTTTTTTATCCCAAACATATGTGACGTTTTTCATCATTTTGAATCTCATCTCACTTTTGTCCCCTAATCATTATTATTATTATATTATTAAATGTCATATCATTTATTTCTTTTAAGACAATAATCCCCCTTTTTACTCAAACACATTATCTTTTCATATCTTACTTTTGACTTTTTTTAACAAGCCATGATTATATTTATATTATATTATTATATATCCACAATTTATATGTTTTTTATCTAACAATTCAACACATCATTTGGTTAACATATTAAAGTCATTGATTATTGAAAAATTCGTGTATCTAATATGTATATATATATATATATATATATTACTTTTTATTTTATATTCATATAAATATATATATACTACAAAAACATTTAAATCTTATAAATATATATACGTTTTTTAAATAGTAATAATTAAATTCACCTTTTTTATAGTATGTAGTTATCATTTTTTTAATCTTACCGTTTCTTTTTCTTTTTCACTCACCTCACGTCAAACCAAATGTTTTTGGTCAATGTAATCATGAGAATTTATTATTATATTTTTTGAACGTAATGAAATTACCTTTTTTTTAAGAATCGTGTACCATATATATATATATATATATATTTGCTATATATTAATAAAAATATATACATTATATATATAAATCTATAAACTCATTTTATAATAATTATTATTATTACTATTTAGTATTTTTTAAAATAGTCTTATGAAAATAAATTAATAATTACAACAATAACGTATTCAAAATCCCTAAAGTAAAAATATAAAAGGCCTTCTATTATTATTATTTATAAATCATTCATATATATAAAGTAACCGACATTAATTTTAATTTCAACATATTAATTAGAATTTAAGTCTTATAATAATTTATTTAACATGGTTTTATATATATATATAAGAGAAATTAATAGTTATTAATCATGTATTAAAAAAAATTATTTCTTGGAATAATAAATATAAATAAACAAAACATAGTTTGGATTAAATAAAATCACATTATATTTTATAACAATATTTTTTTAAACTATAATACATTTATTTATAATAAAACATCATTCCTAATTATTTCATTTATTAGAACAACGTTTTTGAAAATATATTTAACATTGTCACGTATTAAAAACATGACATTTTTTATAAATCAACGTATTCATAAATTTTCATTTAGGAAAAAGCCATCTTTTATAGTTTATTTATAAAATAATTCATTATAAATTGTAATTTATTTTAAATTATTCTTTTTTTTTTGAAACTAGAGGCGTTATATGTCCTTCATGAAATTTTAATCAGTTAAATTACATTATGAGATAATAACCCAATAGTATTTGGGGTTTAGAAATATTCATTTTTTCATAAATATCCAAGATAATTTAATTTATATTTTGAGGAAATACTTAAAATATGAAATTATGAATCAAATAATACTACACTAGAGTTCATCCTTATAAGCATCCTTGATTCCTCACTTATTTTTTAATGGTTTTACCTTCATACAAACATCCATTGTCATATCTTCCAAATAATAGAGAAAAAATATCTTCCACTAAATAAAAATTAAGATATTAAATCTCTTAATAAATTAACACTAAATTATTCAACATAAGATTTATTGGAAATTATTCATCATCATTTAACATTCACTTTTATATGTTATCATCATTATCCATAACCTATCTTCATAACATCTAAACACATTTTGGATGTTATGAAATCATGAATCTATAGAGATCATTATTCCATTGTTTCATTTGTCAATAATATATTATTCCATTTAAATTATTCTATAAAATATAAAATATAGAGAAATATTCTTCTCCTTCATTTTTTACATTTTCATTAAACAATGTTTTCACAAAATATACAATATAAAGTCTTTATCACAAAATAAAATCTAAAATATACCCCATTAGGATTTTGGTAAAAAATATCATTAAATTCAATATATTTTTCAACCCCCTATAGATAAATAATTCATAGTTACTTTTATTTTCTTATTTCTAGATCCTTATTCGAGGTACATATTTTGTATCCCCATTTTTATGTGAATTTAAAACCCCCTTATTAATATATTGAGTGAGGAAATATAATTTTTTCTCCCTTTTTGTTTTACACGTTAATTTTTAGATCATAATATAAATACAAAACATCATCATAAATGGATATAATTGTATTCTATAGGGAAATAATCCAGGTATCAATCAACTATATTTTTATATTACTATTTCCCTATGTATAAAATTAGAGTGAAATTATCTGACATTAATATTATCCATAAAAACACCATGTGATTCCAATATTTTTCATGTATCACATAGGGGTTAGATAAATAAATATCATAAAATATTTAGGGATGAAATAATAATCAATTATATATAAAATTATTATAAAATAATTTTATTTATTATATTGAACTTATTCTCCAAGGTACTCTTTTTCAACTTATATGATTTTTAACATCCGATGTTTTACTACCTTCATTGAATGTAATGAATATCTACTAAAACATATAATGATTATTCAATAAAAATCTTCATAATTACTTCAGGGATCACTTTAAATATCACCACTGTTAATTTTTCATTTTAGTATAATAACTTTGGGACATATGATTGAATAATTTTGATCATCATTGTTGTTTATATATATAAAGAATGATAATAATTAGTTCTCATTCAGGACACTCTATTCTGTTTAAGATACACTATTCCGCATTCATTCACCTATGTTCTCCCAAACATTTATATTAAATGATTTTGTGGGTTTATTTACTTTACCATATCTGTTTTCATAGTATAATGATTTATTTTTAACATTATATAAAAAGTAATATAAATTATTATTCTATTATACTTCCGATATATTTTATTCCTCCCAATGTTTTTCCATACAGTAAGGAAAACATTCAGAGTATTTTCAACATAATTATAGTAAATAGATTACTTAACTAAACCAATTTTAACTTCTTCTGAATGATAAATCTTTTTTTATAAATATCTAATATCCTGGAAACATTTTTAATTATGATTCTCGAGTGTTTCAATCCAACTTACAACATCTAAAAAACATTTAATATTTAATAAGTTAACAATCAAAGGACACATAATTATTCTTAATCAAAATAATTATATATTTCATACACTCTTTCATTCCTCCTAAATATTTTTCATATGGATTTATTCTTTTTCTTGAGATTCGTTTGGATAACATGAAAATTTATAGAATGTTTTCACCAGTCTATAATGTGGAATTTTCTTTTACTATTGTATTATGTTTTCATTCATATAAAATCATCAAAACAATCCACATGGATAAAAACTTAAATGACAATTCTGATTATAAGTTCATCAAGGAAGACATATATTATATTTCCTATATATATTACTTCATTTTTTTCCATAAATCAATTATAATTCATAAAATAATTTTCTTTTCAAATAAAATATATTTCTGGAATAACATGAATTATAGGGAAAACCATGTTATAATACACTAAAATAGGTTCTTAATGTTATGATATAAACCTTACCCTTATATAATAAATGGTGAATCGGTGGGTAAAAATAGGTATATATATATTATGAAACGTATATGGTTTAAGCATGAGTAATATAAATACATTTTATTCAATTAATTATAAATGATAATAAAAAACTTATTAATGTAAAACAATTTGTTCGGAATTCATATTTTTATGCGTAAGTAGTTTTTTATCTAAATAATTAAAATTAGTCATAATTTTTGAATTATTTAAATGTATTTATATATTATAAATTTAATAACCTATTTCATCATTAATATTATATTTTTTCTAAGCATCGTATAAGAATAAATCATGTTTACGCTTAAACAATGTAATTTTTTTTCATAAAAAAGAAGTTTCAAAGTGTTCTTGACAATTTTCTCTAAAAATTTTTTTTATAATATTATAACATATATAAAAAATTAATTGATATGTTAAAATTCATCTTAGATTGAAATTTTTGGGAAATTTCAGAAAAGGGTAATTTTTTTATTAATAATAATAATAATGAATTCTGTTGAAAATTTAATCTTATTTTAATGTATTAAAAATGCTAAATTATATTTTAAAATGGGTTCAAAACAAAATAGTGTTTAATAATCTTCTGAATAATCAAATTTGGTCAATAGATTTTATTTTAATGTGATTTTTTAAAACACATTTATAAAAAATGAATGTGGCATACCGGCCCCAAAAAACCAAGAGTCAGGGCCTTCAAACATGATGTGTTCATTTGTAAAACAAAAACATGCACTAGTATTTTACACATCATGTCTCATACAGAATATTGTTTCAGTTGAAGTTCTGGGAAACCAGCTACTTCTATCAGGCTTCATCTTTTAAAACTGATACCTGATAAAAATTCAAAAACGTTGGGTGAGAATACGAATTCCTAGTAAGGGGTTTAAAAAAATTAATATTATATTTTAATATTGCATTTCAAAATTCTCTTTCCAATTTTCCAAAATACATTTTCTTAATAAATGTTGTAACACATGTAAAATATCAAAACAATTTCCCAAGTAATAAAAGAGAACAATAAAAAGAATACTAATTGGATTAAAAGTGATCATAATTCAATTATAGGCATGATTACTCTGGTAATAAGTAAAATACTTTCTAAATAATAATGACATATGAATATGTAGGTACAAGTTTAGTAACTAAGAGAATTGCATAGTTAATGTTTCACATAAAGGTAATAACATCAATGGATTTCTTTACAACTGTGAACCATTCACTGTCAAATAAATCTCTGATTACAACATAATCATCATGCCATAAGCATTTACTTCTTCTGATACTAATAAGTAATGGCTCATAATCATTGATATTCTACTAGTGGAATATCCACTTGGTTAATTAATTATCATAATCATAATGAGGGGATGTATAATAAGGGACAACATAACCATAACATCAAGGACTCATCCCAAGACCAAAAATACACATTTTTTCAAGGCCTGGTGCCAATTTCATAGTTTGTCTCATGAGAACTACCAATGGATTGAGGGGATGTAGTAGGCCCCAACTGTCACATACATTTCCAATACATTCTTCATGTGTCAAGTAAGGTCATATGTTCAGAGTGTCCCATACCACTTTGAACATTTAATTTCTCATTTCATATTATTCAAGACTCACATACCTCCTTGAATAATTAAATTCACAATTCAACCAAAGTTCATAAGAGTTTTTTAACGTCATTATCATTTACATATATATTTTGATTTAGGCATGTACGTATTAATTACAAAAAAATCAACTATATGGCTATGTCATTGAATAGTGCATATGAAAATAAGATTAGGGCATAGTTGATGACAACTGACACACAAAAACAATACAATTCTTGTCACATAAGATGATAACATTAAAATTACAAAACATTATTAATCAATACATATTTGTATCTCAAATAGATTCATAATCAGTTAGAATATAAAGCATATATTACATGTGGGGTATTAAACTGACAGATGCATATACAATTATTACTTATATGCTTTGGTGTAACACATTACAATAGTATACATGATACTAAAATATGGTAAGCATGATATTTAACCATAACTAACTCCATTTAATATATAGAATAATTAATTCAAACATATGAATATAAATGTGGAAATCCCAAATATTATTGTCATGTACTTTCCACAATTACTAAAAACATCACAAGTATAATATTTTTAATATCCAAAATTAGGTTTTGTGTTAATTTTTCATACAATAGGGTGTATGTAAAGATTAGTTCTTTATACAAAAAACAAATTTTGACAACACATGTTTTATTCTTTCATAGTAATCTTTAGAAAATTCTATTTAAAATCTAGGATTAATGTTTATCTGCATACACATACTCACTTATTCGAATATTCATTATGAATTATAAGGGTTTAATCCAAAAAATAATTCTAATGTCACCCACATTAATGAACAAGGGTCCCTATATCATAAATAATAACATAATTTTTTAAATGATTATTTATTAAACCAATTTACATAATGTTTATATAAACATATAAAACATATTGGCATAACCGGGAATACACAAGGGTATTATATAAAAAATTAATTTATCCATAAAATTTTATCAAAACAATAATTATCCATAGGAGTTCATTGTTAAAAGTCAATATCCAGACCAGAAGGACTGCCTTACAAACTATATAATTATATGAAACTGTGTATACAATATATATATATATATATTGTACAAAAATATAGTTCCTTTCATTTTATAGTTCTAAAAAACGTTGAAGTTCAAGTATATAGGAATCTTAAAACCAATCATAAGGGGTTTATATAAAACTATATGGTTGTGAATATAAATATATATACCCAAAAAATACTATGGATATAAACAATTTTTTTCTTGAGAAAATAAATATCTTTTAGGTTGAAGAATACCACATAAACCCGAAATCCAGGAGTCTTGATTCAGGTATAAGGGGGTTTATGTCTAAATCGCATGGCTATATACATATATATAGGATTATACAAATACATATTTTCATAAAACATATATTAAAATAATAAAATCCTATTATTGTGGAAGGAAGAAAAAAATGAAAATGAACCGTTACATCCATAATACTACTCGAACTCGAAGACCTACTGGCCTAGGATGATCATAGAAGATCATTTTTACTAAACCACAAGGGTTATAAATATACATTTACTAGTGTGCATATATAGGTATATACTCTAAAAAACATCACAAGACAATTCAACCAATGACTTATTTCAAATAAGAGGAGGGGGATTGGAAAGACTCATGGAAGCTTACTAGAGGTTTTCTGGGAGCTTGAGTGGGGGAAGAATATAGGGGTTCTTGGGGTGAAACTAAGTTGTTTATGAAAAATTTTAGGTATAAAATATAGTAGATATTTTTAAAAGATACAATTGGAAAATTTAGCCCTATGTGGTTTATTAAATGTCCAGGGGAAGGTCCTTGTAGAAAATGTGAAAAAGCATGGGGGAAATGGGGTCATGGGTGAGGAAAACAAAGAGAAAGGGAGAGTAGGGTACTAGTCTCTCACAAGAGGGAGAGGAAGAAGATGTTTTGGGAGAAGAAAATCTGGAGAAATTTGGATGGTGAGGATTAAACGTGGAGAATATTGGATGATGGAGGAGTAACTGTGAGTTTTAAAAAGGAATGGACGACTTCAATTTGATCAAGGTTCAATCTTTCAACTTAGATCAATGCAGAAATTTTAAAAGAGGTGGACGATTGTGATTATATCCCGCCTAATCTGATAGAGTATAAAAATGTGAAAGTTTTACCATGGCTACTAAGAGTTGAGGCTTGGACTGCGATAGATGGCCCAAATTTCTTGTGATGTAATCTACTATCCTAGATCCAGTTTTACATTAAAAATCATGTCCCATATCGAATGAGGGGGAGATTTTTTGGATCTTTATAAGCTAGAGACTCCGATGGAACACTCATATATCAAAACACAAACACAAGGGGGTCTTATACATGGGCCCCGGCTCCCAGAAGGCCTTGGCTTACCCCTTCCTTTTTGTGGCCTCACGCCCACCATGGAATGCTATAATTCACATGTGTGTGCTTCTACACACCCTTTAGGGTAGCTATACCCCCCAGCTCAAGCCAACTTGTGATGGGGCTGAGGGATATGCTTAGCTTCCTAGAACGTGCTGCCTCCCTCGTCCTGGCTACTGTAGGACCCCGGGACACCCTGAGAGGGGAGGGGTGAATTAGGGTGTCAACTTTTTTTAAGAAAAAAAGGACCTTATTCCCATGTTTGGTAGGAACTAGTTAACCCTGTATGATAGATATGATCAGTAATGAAACATTCACATGGAAAGAGATGACACATCAATTTTTACTTGGTTCACTGCTAAGGGCTACATCTACAGAGCATATGCTGAAAAGTTTACAGTCGTACCAAATTCCACTATTCTTCACTAGTTGTGGATTACAAAGGTTCGAGAATAGTCACTCTATCCCAAGGTCACTACCTTTACAATTGATTAGGGACATCCCACTGCGTCCCTCTGATTACTTTCATTTACTCCCCCTAGCTCACTACCTTTGGTGAAGACCCACTCAGTTTATAGACGTGAAAGTCTTTTCATCATCGCTAATGAATACATCCTCTGTTATATGTAGACTCTCTGTTGAAGTCCAACTTCTACCCGTAGACTAAACTCACTTTGCACCAAAGGTATCCGGAAATCATCTAGCTTTTGCACAACCCAAAAAAGACTAGTGAGCTTCAATCTACACCTAGAATGCTTCCCCAAGCCGGCGAAAAAAATTTAAGGATGGTGCGGATGTTCACCTCTACTACTTGTGTGACACTCACTTCCTAAACTTCAAACTTGCACAACTCACCCCCTTTTGTTCCCAGACAAATTTTGGCCCGCAACAATGAACTATCACGCTTCTTCATATCCTGGCTCGCAAGTGTCACTAAACCAACTGTGCGACACCTCCTTCACCAACTCCAAACTTTTGTGACTCACACCTTTTCTTTCCCAAAACAATCAACTGTCGTGCAACTTCAACTTGCGCGACCCACCACCACTTGTGCTACCACAACACATGCACGACAAGAGATCTTATTTTCTCTAAGTATGAACTTCATCTAGAATGAGGAGGGTTCTAACTCTATTTATAGTCATTTGGATACCCTACGCGATGGCGTGAAAGTCTTCCCTTGGTGCCCATGTTTTGGCGTTCAAGTCTCTGTCGCGCTAGTCCCTTGCGCGACCAAACCCAAAACATGGGCACCCCTTCTTCCTTTGACATATTTTGATGTTCTGATCTAGAAAAACATATGGTTCCCATGTTTCCAAGCCACAAAGAAATTGGTGCATAAGTACCATTTCCAAAAACACTTTTCTCCATTTGTCAATTTTGAGGTCCAGAAATTTGGAAAACACTGAAAAATGGTGCCACCTTCAATACTGTTATCTTCTTGAACTGTAAGATTATTTTATAGCACATATTCTGAACATCCACTGAGGATTGACAAAAAACTAAAATATACTTTAATTCATGAAAAGACAACCATAGTTCCAACAATCTCCCCCATTGGGTTTGTTGGCAATCAATAAATAAATTCAATAGAGTACCAGCCACATGCAAACCAAAAAATCAAGAGTCAACTCAGCCAACACTCTATGTCTACATGAGAAATGGCCAGTGTAGAAAAAAATAAGGGTAGTGTGAATTGGGATCCCGTGTTTTGGAATTTCTCAATGACGCCCAAGCACTTCTCTTAAATAATCCCAGAAGCATTACATGTCCAAACAATTCCTTCTTATCCTATCACCTAATTCTCATCGCGATACCAAACATGACCTGAATTTATTCATTCTCCCCTACTGGAAAAAACCCAAATATTGGCATTTCCTCATTGAACATCTCAAAACTCCCCATGTATAGTATCTCCCCCATAAATCTACATCATATCAACAAAAAGATTAAAAATAGTTCACATAACCGGGGAGAGGGGTTTTACGTAACCTCCTTAAGCACTGGGTGGTGGCGAAACACCGAGGTTCAACCAAAGCTTCTCAAACACTGTCGCTAATAATGGCTTGGTCAGGATATCAACCACTTTCTCATCAGTTACCACATGATCCATTCTAATCACAACTTATCAACCTTTTCATTCATAAAGCGATACCTGATTTCAATATGTTTTGTAAAAGAATGATGAACAGGATTCTTCGTAAGATCAATTGTGCTCTTGTTATCACATTAAATTACCATTGGTTGCTTCACCTCATCACCAATGTCTGTTAGTTGTTGCTTCATCTATAGTAGTTGAGTGCATGCCTTTGTGGCAGAGATATACTTTGCCTTAGCAGTACTAAGAGAAGTACTTTCTTGTTTATTTCTCAACCAGCCAACACATTTATTCCAAATATAGAATGCTCCACCACTGTAGGACTTTCTATCCACTACATCGCCAGCCTAGTCAGCATCACAAAATGTTGATAATTCACTGTCTCTTCCTACAACAATGTATAATCCTCAATTGTGAGTACCTTCAATATACCTCATGATTCTTTTTACAGTTGTCAAATGTTCCTCCATTGGATTACTCTAAAAGAATTCCACTAGATAGGTTGCAAAGACAATATCTGGCCATGTCAATGTTAGGTATAGTAAGACCCCAATTATCCTCCTGTACATAGTGGGGTCTATAGATGCCTCATCCCCATGCTTTCCAAGTTTGGTTCCAACTACAATCAGAGTTGATATTGGTTTGGAGTCTTGCATATTAAACTTCTTCAGCAACTCTCTTGCATACTTTTCTTGAGAAATGAAAGTGCAATCCTGCTTTTGAATAACTTACAGCCCCAAGAAATATGTGAGCTCCCCAATAATAGACATTTAAAATATTGATTTCATGTGATTGGAAAATTCATTCACTGATTTCTGCCTGATGCCACCAAATATAATATCATAAATGTAGACTAAAACCATAAACTAATATTTTGGAGAATTCTTCACGTATAGATTGTGGTCCACTACTCCTATTTGGAATTCTATCTTCTTGATATATGAGTCCAGTTAGGAATACCATGCTCGTGGTTCCTGCTTCAAACCATATAAAGAATCCTTAAATTTGCACACCTTTGTTTCATCAGTACGAAGAACAAAACCCAATAGTTGTTCAATGTATACTTCTTCTTTGAGTACACCATACAAGAATGCTATATTAACATCCATTTGATATACTTTATATCCTCTTTGGAGTGCCATGGAAAGGAAAATCTTGATTGACTCTAGTCTAGCCACATGAGCAAAGGTTTCATCAACATCAACGCCTTCAATCTTGGTGTATCCTTCACATACCATTCATTCCTTGTTTCTAATAACACTTCCATGCTCATCAAACTTGTTCTTGAATATCCATTTTGTACCAATCAAATTGTGACCTTCGGGTCTTTGTACAAGATCGCATGTTTTATTCTTGTCAATATAATCTAACACTTCATTCATGGCATTCACCCATGATTCATCCTTTGCAGCTTCTTCAAATGAGGATGGCTCCACAACTGACAGAAATGCAGATTGCGTGCTATTCCTCATCCTCCTTCTTTTTGTGGGTGCATTAATATCCCTAATTATGTTAGATTGGTCAATATCAGCTCTTCGATTTCTCCTATGAGTTTATGTTTCATTCTCTCCAGCCGTAGTTTCTTCTTCAGATTCTTCTTCTGAGTCAACATCATGATGTGAATGCTGAGTGTTTTGTACAACTTCTACTATTTCTGTATTTTTATTTTCTACCCATTCACTTTCTTCCTCAATTTATATCACATCAGCACATGACACCCTTAGGGCATTTGTGGTTTTCTCTTCAATTATCTTAACATCACTACTTTCCACAATCCTTCCTAATTTTTTGTTGAAACACTTATAGGCTTTGCTGTTCATTGAGTATCCGAGAAAAATTCCTTCATCTTTATTGTCACCATACTGTCCTTAATTTCCTTCTTTGTTTCTGAGGAATCATTTTCTTCCAAAAACACAAAATTATTTCAAAGAGGGCTTCCTTCCATGCCATAATTCATATGGTGTCTTTGTCTCACCCATATAAAGTCCTGTTCGATTTTGAATATACATTGTAGCTTGAACAACCTCTTTCCAGTAATGTTGTGGAATACAACTCTCAGTCCACATAGTTCATGCCATGTTGTTCACCTATCAATTCCTGCGTTCTATAACTCCATTTTGTTGTGGAGTTCTCATCGTATCTACCTCGTGTTGTATCCCATGCTTCTCTAAGTAATTTTAAAATTCATTGGATATGTATTCCCCTCCATTTTCATATCGCAACACTTCGATTGTTCGTCCAGTATCATTCTAAGCGATTTGCCGATATGTTTTCATGCCATCAAGCACTTGTCCCTTCATGTGAATGACCACTACACATTCCATTATATTATATTCATCTATGAAATGAATAAAACACCTTTCTCCATGAGTTCTAGAAACAGTTATCAAACCGCATACATCTGTATGAATTAGATCAAAAAGATGAGATTCCCTTTTCTTCATTGGCCAGAATGAACTGCATACTAGCTTCCCACGAATGCAATCATCACAAGACGTTTCATGCTCATGCTTTAGGTTGGGAATTTCCATGGAAATCCTCAGTTTTTATATTTTAACCATGTATTGTTGATTGATGTGTCCCAGTCTCTGATGGCACATATTGTTTTCTTCTTCAACAGACATGTAACATACATTTTCTTTACTATCACCTGATATAAGTTGCCTTCTTTACTACATCCCTTCATAAGGGAATTTCATGGCTTTCCCTTGATAGTGCATCCTTTCTGATTAAAAGTAACTATAAGTCCCGAGTCACAGAGTTGACTCACGCTGAGTATATTATGACGTAGGGAATCTACATAAAGGACTTTAGTCTTCTTTATCTCTCCATTAGCTAATTCAATACTTCCACTTCCATTGATTTTCATAGCTCCATCATTTCCAAATCATACAGTACCGTCAACCTCCCTTTGATACCACTTTTAGGACCCTGGGATGCCCTGAGAGGGGAGGGGTGAATCAGGGTGTTAATGTTTTCTTTTAAAAACAAGGACCTTGTTCCCACGTTGGTAGGAACTAGTTAAACATGTATGATGGATATGATCAGCAATGGAACATTCAAATGAAAAATGATGACACAACAATTTCTACTTGGTTCACCGCTAAGGGATATGTTCAAGGGGCATACAAAGAAAAGTTTTCGGTCATACCAAATTCCACTATTCTTCACTAGTTGTGGATTACAACAGTTCGAGAACAGTCACTCTATCCCAGGCTCACTGCCTTTACAACTATTCAGGGATAACCCACTATGTCCCTCGGGTCACTTCTGTTGACTCTCCCTAGCTCACTGCCTTTGGAGAAGTCCAACTCAATTTATAGATGTAAATGTCTCTTCATCATCGCTAATGAATACATTCTCTGTTGAAGTCCAACTTCCACCCATAGACTAATCTCATTGTGAACCAAAGGTATCAGGAAAACTTCCAGGTTTCGCGCAGCCCCAGAAAGAAAAGAGAGCCTTAATCCACACCTGGCGCGATTCTCCAAGCCGACATGCAAGTTTTATGGATGGCATGAAAGTTCACCTCTACTACTTGTGCGACACTCACTTCCTCAACTTAAAACTTGCACGACTCACCCCCTTTTGTACCCAAACTGATTTTGGAGCTCAACTAAGAACCGTCGCGCTTCTTCAAATCCTGGCGCGCAAGTGTCACCAAACCACCTGGGCGACACCTCCTTCACCAACTCCAAACATGTTCGACTCACTCTTTTTCTTGGCCGAAACACCTTGGACGCGCCACAAACAACTGTCACGCAACTTCAACTTGCGTGACCCACCACCACATGCACGACCACAACACCTACGCTACAAGAGATCTGATTTTCTATAAGTCTGAACTGCATTGGGATTGAGGAGGGGTCGACCTCTATTTATATGCATTTGGATACCCTACACAACGGCGCACAAGTCTTCCCTCAACGTGTAAGTTTCAGCGCACAAGTCTCTGTCGCACTAGTCACTTGTGTGACCAAACCCAAAACTTGGGTTCCCCTTCTTTATTTTAAATATTTTGATGTTTTAATCTTGAAAAACATATGGCACACAAGTTTCCAAACCTCTTGGTAATCGGCATGCAAGTCCCTTTTCCAAAAACACTTTTCTCCATTTGTCAATTTTGAGGTGTAAGTTCACTTTTCTGGAACATATTATGAACATCCATTGAGGATTGAACACAAACACAAACATAATTCAATTCCTTAAATGAAAACCATGGTTCCAAAAATATCCCCCTTTGCTCATTGAACAACTCAAAACAACCCTGGATAGTATCTCCCCCATAAACCTGCATCATATCCACAAAATGATTAAAAACAACTAACATAACTGGGGAGAGGTGTTTTGCGTAACCTCCTTAAGCACTAGAAGGTGGTAGAACACCGAGGTTCAACTGATGCTTCTCAAAAAAAACTGCTGATAGTGGCTTGGTCAGGATATCATCCACTTGCTCATCAGTTCCCACATGATCCATTCTAATCATGCCTTGCTCAACTTTTTCTTTGATAAAGTTATACCTGATATCAATATGTTTTGTACAAGAATGATGAAGATGATTCTTCGTAAGATAAATTGCGATATTTTTATCACAGTAAATTACCGTTGGTTGCTTCACCTCATCCCCAATATATGTTAGTTGTTTCTTCATCCATAGCAGTTGAGTGCATGCCTTTGTGGCAGATATATACTCAGCTTCAGCAGTACTAAGAGAAGTAATTTATTTTTTCTTACTCAACCAGCCAACACATTTCTTCCCAATATAGAATGGTCCACCACTGGTGTACATTCTATCCACTACATCTCCAGCCCAGTCAGCTTCAGAAAATTCTCATAATTTATTGTCTCTTTTACAGCAATATATAATCCATAATTGTGAGTTCCTTGAATATACCTCGTGATTTTTTTCTGCTTTCATATGTTCCTCATTTGGATTACTCTGAAAGTGGGCCGCTAGACAGGTTGCAATGACAATATCTGGCCATGTCACTGTCAGGTACAGTAGGCTCCCAATTATCCTCTTATACATAGTGGGATCTACAGATGCCCCATCCTCGTGATTTCCATGTTTGGTTCAAACTACAATCAGAGTTGATATTGGTTTGGAGTCATGCATATTAAACTTCTTCAGCAACTCTCTTGCATACTTTTCCTGATAAATGAAAGTGTAGTCCTGCCATTGAATAACCTGCAGCCCCAAGAAATATGTGAGCTCCCCAATCATAGACATTTCAAATTCTGATTTCATGTGATTGGAAAATTCATTCAATGATTTCTGCCTACATCCACCAAATATAATGTCATCAATGTAGACTAGAACCATGAACATATATTTGGGAGAATTATTCAAGTATAGATTGTGGTCTACTCATCCTCTTTTTAATTCCATCTTCATGAGATACAATTCCAGCCGGGAATACCATGCTCGTGGTGCTTGCTTCAAACCATATAGATATTTCTTCAGTTTGAAGACCTTTATTTCATCATTACCAATAACAAAACCCACTGGTTGTTCAATGTAGACTTCTTCTTTGGGTACACCATTCATGAATGTTATCTTGACATCCATTTGATATACTTTATATCCTATTTGGAGTGCCATGGCAAGGAAAATATTGATTGACTCCAGTCTAGCCATTGGAGAAAAGGTTTCTTCAACATCAATGCCTTCAATCTGGGAGTATCCATTACATACCAGTCATGCCTTGTTTCTAATAAAACATCCATGCTCATCAAACTTGTTCTTGAAGATCCATTTTGCACCAATCACATTGTGACTTTTGGGTCTCTCGACAAGATCACATGTCTAATTCTTTTCAATCTGATCTAACTCTTCATTCATGGCTTTCACCCATGATTCATCCTTTCCAGCTTCTTCAAATGATGATGGCTCCACAACTGACAAAAATGCAGATTGCGTGTTATTCCTCACCCTCCTTGTTTGTGTGGGTGCATTCCAGTCCCCAATTATGTTAGATGGATCAATCTCAACAGTTTGATTTCTCCAGTGAGGTTCAGTTGCATTCTCTCCAGCCATAGTTTCTTCTTCAGGTTCTTCTTCTGAGTCAATATCATGATGGGACTGTTGAGTGTTTTGTACAACTTCCTCTATTTCTGTATTTGTATTTTCTTTACGTTCACTTTCTTCCTCACTTTCTATCACAACATCATATGATATCCTTGAAGCATTTTTGGTTTTCTGTTTAATTATATTAACATCACTTATTTCCACAATCCTTCCTAATCACTTGTTGAAACACTTGTAGGCTTTGTTTTTCATTGAGTATTTGAAGAAAATTCCTTCATCTACATTGTCACTATACTTCCCTTTATTTCTTTCTTTGTTTCTGATGAAGCATTTATTTCCAAATACATGAAAGTATTTCAAAGAGTGCATCATTCCATGCCATAATTCATATGGTGTCTTTGTCTCACCCATATAAAGTACTGTTCGATTTTGAATATACATTGAAGCTTGAATAGCCACTTTCCAGTAATGTCGTGGAATACGACTCTCAGACAACATAGTTTGTGCCATGTTGTTCACCTGTCGATTCCTACATTCAACAAATCCATTTTTTCATGGAGTTATCACAACAGATACCTCCTGTTGTATCCCATGCTTCTCTAGGTAATTTTTAAATGCAATGGACCTATATTCCCCTCCATTGTCAGATCGCAACACTTTGATTGTTCATCCGGTATCATTCTCGGCGATTCGCCGATTTGTTTTCATGCCGTCAAGCACTTGTCATTTCATGTGAATGACCAATACACATTCTATTATACTGTCATCATCTATGAAAAGGACAAAGTACCTTTCTCCAGGAGTTCTAACAACATTTATTGGCCCGCATAGATATATATGAATTAGATCAAGAAAATGAGATGCCCTTTTAATTTATTGCTGATATGAATTGTGGACCAGATTCTCATGAATGCAAGCATCACAAGACTTTTCACACTCACACATCAGGTTTGGAATGTCCAGGACAATCCTCAATTTTGATATTTTCTCCATGCATTTCTGATTGATGTGTCCCAGTCTCCGATTCCAGAAATTGTTTTTTTTTCTTCAACAGTCATGTGACAAATATTTTATTTACTATCAACCTGATACAAGTTTCCTTCTGTTCTGCATCCCATCATAAATGAATTTCCTATCATTCCCTTGATAGTGAAACCTTTCTGATTGAAAGTAACTATAAGTCTTGAGTCACAGAGTTGACTCACACTGAGTAGATTATGACGTAGGCCATCTACAAAAAGGACTTCATTCTACTTTAGCTCTCCATTAGCTAATTCAGTACTTCCACTGCCTTTGATTTTCAGAGCTCCATCATTTCCAAATTGTATTTTACCGTAATTATTCCTTTGATACCACTTATAGGACCTTGGGACACCCTGATAGGCGAGGGGTGAATCAGGGTGTCAAATTTTTATTTTAAAAACAAGGACCTTTTTCCCACTTTGGTAGTAACTAGTTAAAACTGTATGATGGATATGATTAGCAATGAAACATTCACATGCAATGTGATGGCACATAAATTTTTACATGGTTCATTGCTAAGAGCTAAGTCCAAGGAGCATTCACCGACATGTTTTCAGTCATACCTAATTCCACTATTCTTTACTATTTGTGGATTACAATGGTTCAGGAACAGTCACTCTGTCCCAGGCTCACTTCCTTTACAACGGTTCATGGATAGCCCATTGTGTCCCTCAGGTCACTTCCATTGACTCTCCCTGGCTCACTACCTTTGGTGAAGTCCCACTCAGTTTATATACATGAAAGTCTCTTCTGAATTTCTAATGAATACATCCTCCATTGTATGTAGATGCTCTGTTGAAGTCCAACTTCCACCTGTAGACTAAACTCACTCTGCACCAAAGGTTTCGGGAAAACATCCATCTTTCACGTAGCCCCAAAAAGACTGGAAATCTTCAATACACACCTGGCACAGTTCTCCAAGCCAGCGCACAAGTTTTAAAAACAGCGTGTATGGTCACCTCTTCTACTTGCGTGACACTCAATTCCTTAACTTCAAACTTGCGCGACTCACCCACTTTTGTACCCAAACCGATTTTGGCGTGCAACTATGAACTGTTGCGATTCTTCAAATCCTAGCACACAAGTGTCAAAAAACCACCTGAACAACACCTCCTTAACCAACTCCAAACGTGGGTGACTCACACCCTTTATTGCCCAAAACACCTTGGACGCGTAGCAAACAATTGTCTCACAACTTCAACTTGCGCGACCCACCACCACTTGCGCGACCATAACACCTATGCGATTGGAGCTCTCATTTTCTCTAAGTCTGAACTACATGTGGAATAAGGAGGGGTCAACCTCTATTTATAGGAATTTAGATACCATGCCCGATGCCGCTCAATTCATCCCTCGGTGTGCAAGTTTCGGCATGCAAGTCTCTACCGCGCTAGTCACTTGTGTGACCATACCCAAAACTTTGGTGCCCCTTCCTACTTTTCCATATTTTGATGTTCTGATCCTGAAAAACATATGAAGCGCAGGTTTCCAATCCTTCTGGTAATCGGCACGCAAGTCCCTTTTCCAAAAATAGTTTTCTCCATTTGTCAATTTTGAGGTCCAGAAATTTGGTAAACACTGGAAAATGGTTCCACCATCAATACTGTTATCTACTTGAACTGTAAGATCACATTTCCGGAATATATTCTAAACATCCACTAAGGATTGACAATAATACAATTCATGCAATGACAACCCTGGTTCCAATAGGTAGAATGATGGCTAATGTGGGGTTTATTTTTTGTTGTACTTTAGTTCTATGTTTCAAAAAAAACTTTCCCCTAGTTTTTATAAACACCTAATCATTAAAACACAATGTTATAACTTTAATATATCCATATGTAAACTATTATACTAGTATTATAGAAATAATAACATAGTATAGTTAAAATATTTTTTAAAAATTAATAATGAACACTTTTATAATATAATTGAAATATTAGTAAGATGTTTGAAATCCTTATCTCATATAAAAAATCACCTAAGTGTAATTCAAAATATTAAATCATTGTCTTTTTAATGTTCATAATAAGAGGTTGTATTACATTTTCATTACTTAAATATTTTGAAAATCTTTATTAGTTTTTTAATCAAACCAATGAAAAGACCAACGACTATAATTATATCTGTTAGAACTCAAAGGGTAAAAACATCTCCAATGCTTAGTGAAGGGGTAATGGTCGAGTAGATTCCTTATAAAAAAATTTTGGGTGTTCCACAAGAAAGAAAATTGAAGAAGATGGTGCTTGCTACACCATAGACGGTCAATATGGTCTTCAGGATTATGGTGGGGACGTTCTTCAATATGACTGACCTGAGGGATATTCTCCTTTTTTACTAGGTCTTGTTATTACTTTAGGGGGACTTCTAGTGGCTCTAATAGGGTTTTTAGTAGGTTTTTTTAGAAAATTTTTATTTTGATCTTTTTGTAATTTAAACACTATGGTGTTTTATTTATTAAAATCCCATTGTGTTTGATTTAAATGTTTTTTTTATTTTACATGAAAAATAAACAAAATAAAATCATGGTATAACTATTAAATGAGAAACATGTATTGGGGCATCAAAATATACCCCTATATAATGAATTGTGTCCATGAAATTAATTTCATACAACCACACTATATGAAACATCCTAAAGATATTTACCAAATCCTCTATCTTGGTGGATCCTCATATGTGGATATATGAATACCCAAATTGGTGTTCAACTCTTCTACTTCCCCATCCCGAAAAAACCTCATACAGTATGGGTTGAACTCATACAGTGTACACTCGGGCTTCCAAAGGGAGGTTCGAATGATAGAGAGTTCAAAAATGTCCGAATGGAAAAACTCTCTTAGGAATCGTCAGACCGTCTCTCATCTGGGAATGTAAATGACATCAACATGGTTGTACAAACTAATGCTCCGAATCTGGTACATGTAGGATGCGCGTATGTATCCTTCCAAGGCACCATCTTGAAACCTTACCCTGACCGTGAAGTTTCGAGATTGGGTGAAGCATAGGAAAATACCTTCATGGAACTTTCCCCTTTTTCTATACTCAACGAGTTGAGCATTTTCTAAAAAGTGGTAGATGTGGGAATTAACTTGGTAGGAGTGAAGAATGTATGGATTGTTCGATATTTTTTAAAGATGTATTCATGTTATTTGAAGGATTGAAAAGAGAAGTTATTCTTCCTCACAAGTTCTGACAATAATGCCTTCCAATATCTCCATAGAAAGAGATAAAATATGGGTTTTCCATCCATCTATAAATAATTTTTTTTTCAAACTACATTCTGTGAAAAAAAATACTAAGAGGTAGAATAATAAAGAAACAACAAATTAAATTTTCCTAAACAACCGGTACGTAATTCAAAAAACTAATGGTTTCCCCACTTCCCATTTACAAGAATCCCCAAATCAATTTCAAAACTCTAAATCTTATTGAACCAAATGGAACCTGAGGAATCTGGTTCAATATCATGGGTGCACTTATTGTGTCTCTAGAATGTGACATGGGGGGTGTACAAATGAGAGGTGTTAGTATGAACTTGATGACTGTACATATAATGGGAGTCTTCAAACTCAAGGATTTCAAAGTCTATTACTCAACCACAATGGCCATAGGAAAAGACTTGGAACATATATGTTGCACGGAGGTCTCTCGCTAATACTGCTTCTTGGAAATCTATAGGGGACTGGATTCCTTCTACTATGGTGAAGTATCAAAGTAGTACCTTTTAGTAATTTCCTGAATGTGTGTAGTATGAAAATAGGTTTTGCAACATAAAAAGGTATTCCAAACCTGCTCCTTAGAGGAGTTGAAGTACAAAGGGAGTGTTGGACACATCGTAGAGGTGTTTATATGTCATACAAATATAGACATTTTCCATAAAGTTATCATGGATGGATATGGAAATTATGGCTTATAGGGACTCAATAAGAAGAAATAAAGGAATGGTATTTCCATTTTCCATTTCAAAATTAAGAAGACATAAATCTTATAAATTCATAGGTAAATTTTTCTTTATTTAGATTTGGTTTTCCAGAGTATTCTAAACTAAATCCTCAGATACAAACTGTGGAATCCCATCCCCAAAAAACCCAGATCTAGTTCCTTAAAACATGTAATGTACATTTTTACAACAAAAACATGCACTAGTATTTTACATATTATTTCCCATAAAGAGGATTGATTCCATTCAGCTTTTGAGAAACTAACAAGTTGTGTCATTATTATTCTATTAAAACTAATACCTAAAAAAATTATTTCAAAAATGTAGGGTGAGCATACAAATGCCCAGTAAGGGTTTTACAAAAATAACATAATATACTAATATAATATTTTAAAACTCTTTATCAAATTTTCCATAAGAAATTTTCTTAATAAATGTTGTAACACATGTATCATATCATAATAACTACCCAAGAAATAAAAGGGCACAATGAAAAGCATACTAATAGGATTACAAGGGGTCATAATTCAATTATAGGCATACTTATAGATAGTAATAAGTAAAAAACATTCTAAATAAGTATGTCTTATGAATGTGGAGGTACACATTTAATAACTAAGAGCAATACATAATCAAAGTTGTGCATAATGGTAATAACATTGATATCTTTCTTTACTGTTGTGAAACATTAACTATCTAATGAATCATTGAGTGAAACATAAATATCACGCCATAAGCATTTACTTCATCTGATACTCATAAGTACATCCTCTTAACAATGGATATTCCACCAGTCGAATATCCACTTGGTTAATAAATTATCATAAACATAATGAGGAGTTGTATAATCTGGGACAACATACCCATAACAGCATGGCCTCAGGCCAAGACCATAAATACACATTTTGTCAAGGCCTTGTGCCAAGACCATTGTTTGTCTCATGGGACCTATATATGCATCGAGGGGCTGTAACGGGCCCCACCCATCACATACATGTCCAATAAATTTCTCATGTTTCATGTAAGGTCATATGTTCAAAGTGTCCCACACCACTTTGGACATTTAATTTCTTATTTCATATTCCTCTAGATGTCCCATTACACCTTGAGTTATTCAATTCATAATTCCACAAAAGTTCATAATTGTTTTAATTACCTTCATTGTCATTTATATATATATAGTTGATTAGGAAAGTAATCATTAGTAACAAAAAATTCAACTACATGGCTATATAATTGAATGGTGAGTATGAAAAGGATATTATGGCATAAGTGACGACAACTAACACAAAAAATAAATACAAGTCTTGTCACATAAAATTATAACCCTAAAATTACAAAACATTATTAATCAATACATATTGGAATCTCACATGTATGCATAATTAATTATAAGATATGGAAAATATTTCATGCAGGGTATTAAACTGACCGATGCTCATAAAATTATTACTTATATGCTTTGGTGTAACACATTACAAGTATATACATGATACTAAAAGATGGTAAGCATGATATTCAACCATAACTAACACAATTTAATATATAGAATAAGTAATTCATACATATTAATATAAAAGTGTCCAACCCAAAATATTATACTCATGTTCTCTCCACAATTACTAAACACATCATATATATAATATTTGGAATATCCAAAATTAGGGTTTGTGTAAATTGTTCATATAATAGGGTGTATGTAAAGAGTAGTGTTATATACAAAAACATATTTTGACAAAACATGTTTCATGATTTCTTATTAATCCTTGGAACATTCTATGTAAAGTTGAGGATCAATGTTTATCGGCATACACATACTCACATATTCTAATATACATTATGTATTAAAAGGGTTTAATCCAAAAAATAATTCTAATGTCACTCACATTAATAAATAAGAGTCTCAATATCTTAAATAATAACATATATTTTAAAAGGTATATTTATTAAACAAACTTACATAATGTTTACGTAATCTTTTCCAACCAATAGGGATAACCAGGCATACACAAGGGTCATATAGAAAAATTGATTTATACATATAAGTCTATCCAAACATCAATTATCAATTGGAGTTAATTGTTAAAAAGCTATATCCAGACGAGAAGGCGAGTCTTACAAAATATATATTTATATCTAACCATGTATAATATATATATATATATATATTGTACAAAAATATAGTTCCTTGAATTTTAATGTTCTACAACAACTTTGAAGCTCAAAGTTTCAAAATCGTAACACCAGACATAAGGGGTATATATAAAAATATATGGTTGTAAATATAAATATATATAACCAAAAATAATAGAGATGTAAACAGTTTTTTTTGTTTGAGAAAGAATTTTCCTATAGGTTTTAGAATACCACATAAACCTAAAATCCCGGGGTCTTGATTTGGGTATTAGGGGAATTATGTCTAAACCACAAGGCATTATACTTATATATATGATTATAAAAATATATATTTTTATAAACTATATATATTAATTATAAAAACATATTACTATCAAAGGAAGACAAAATGTAAATGAACACTTACATCCATAATTCTACTCGAACTCGAAGACTACAAAGAATAGTATCGGCATAGAAGAACATTTTTACTAAACCATAGTGGTTATAAATATACTTTAATGATAATACATATATATTTATATACTCTCAAAAATAACATCACAATACAATTCAACCCCAACATTAATTCGAGGTGGAGGGGGGCTTGGGAAGACTCGTGGGAGCTTGCTGGAGGTTTTCTTAGAGCTTGAGTGGGGGAAGAACTGAGGGGTTCTTGGGGTGAAGTTGGGTTGTTTATAAAATATTTTATGTATAAAATATAGTGGATATTTTAAGATTTATTAAAAAAAATGATCCCTATGAGGTTTCTTAAAAGGTAGGGGTAAGGTTCTTGTAGAAAATGGGTGAAAGGAGGGGTGTCCAGCAGTGTCATGGGTGTGGAAAACAAAGAGAAATGGAGAGTATGGTACTGGTCTGGTGCAGGCGGGAGAGGGAGAAGACGGTGCAAGAGAATAAAATCTAAAAAGATTGGATGACTAAGATTAAACGTGGAGAATATTGGACGGTGGAGGAGTAACCACGGGTTTTAAAAAAGAATGGATGGCTTCTATTTTATAGAGGTTCTATTGGATAGCTTAGAACAGTGTAAAAATTTTAAAAGAGGTAGATGGTTGCGATTCTATCTCGCCTGATCCAACGACGTATGAAACCATGGAAGTTTTAACATGGTTGTTGGGAGTCCGGGCTTCAACCGTGATAGATAGCCTAGATAGCTTGTGATGTGATCCAACAACATGGATCTCGTTTCGCCTCTAAATTTTTGTCCCCCATCTAATCGGAGGGAGATATTTCCACTCTTTATAAGCCAAAGACTCTGATGGAATGCTCAAAAATCACATCACATGAACAAGGGGGGCCTTATACATGGAATCCCGCTTCTCGTAGACCTCGGCCTACCCCTACCTCACTGTGGCCTCATGCCCATGGTGGCGTGCTCTGATTCACATGCACGTTCTCTTACACACCCTTAGGGAAAGTTATTCCCTTCCTCCCGCTCAAGCCAGCCTGTGTTGGGGCTAAGGGCAAGGCTCTGCCCCCTATGGCATGGTTCCTCCCTCAGCCCGGGTAGAGGGCTGGCCTATGTGTCTCTTATGTTTATCTTAACATTAGTATTATGTCTCAAAACAGACATCCCAATAGCTTTTATAAACCCTAAATCTTTAAAACACAATTTTATAACATTAATGTATATGTATGGAAACTTTTAGACAGGTATTATATAAATGAAAATGTAGTTTAGATAAAATATTGTTTAAGAATTAAGAATGAAAACATTCATAAGGTATTTGAAATATTTGCAACCGATTTGAAATACATATCTCATTTTAAAAATATTTTAAGTGTAATTAAAAATATTAAATCATTTCCCTTGTAAAGTTCATAATAATAGGTTATATTACATTTTAATAACATAATTTTTTTAAAATCAAGATTAGTTATTTTTCATCAGACCACAAAAAATACAAACTACTATAATTATATTTGATAGAACTCAACTACTACAAACATATCCAACGGTCACCCAAGGGGTAACGATCGGGTATATGCCCTATATAACCAAAACATCGGGTGTTCTAAAATCAATACAATTAAAGAAGATGCTGCTTTCTATACCATTGATGGATATTAGGGTTTTCATTATTATGGTGGAGATGTTCATCATTATGACTGACCAGAGGGAGCTTCTTTAATTAATGGTAATTTTTGTTGCTTTTAGGGGCCTTCCAGTGGATCTAATAAGGTTTTTAGTAGGTATTTTGGTTAGCATAATTTAATTTTGATCTTCATGTAATGTAAACACTATTGTGTTTTATTTTCAAGTTTTTTTTGGTTGAGATGAAAACTAAACAAAATAAAATCGTGATATTACTATTACATGAGAAATTTTTTTGGGGCATCACAATATTCTGTTGTACAAAGAATTGTGTCATGGTGATTCATTTTATACAACCACACTAAAGGAAACATCCTGACGTTATTTTCCACATCCTCCATCATGGAGGCTCCTCAGGTGTCGTTAGATGAATACAAAAATTGGTGTTCAACTCTTCTACTTCCCTGGACCAAACACACCTCAGACAGTATGAGTTAAACTCTTGTATTGTACACTAGGTCTTCTAGAGGAAGGCTCGAATGATAGAGAGTTTAGAAATGTCCGAATAGACAAATTCTCTAAGGATTTGTCGGACCGTCTATCATATGAGAATGTCAATGACATCAATGTGGTCATAAAAACTGATTCTCAGAATCTGGTACATCTAGGTTTCAGATAGGTCCTCTTCCAAGGCAGCCTCTTGAAACCTTACCCTGGCTGTGAAGTTTTGAGATTGGGTGAAACAAAAGAAAAGACCTTCATGTTACTTTCCCCATTGTCAATACTCTGTGAGTTGAGCATTGGCTATACAGTGGTAGATGTAGGAATTCCCTTGGTAGGAGTGGAGAATTCTTGGATTGTTCGATATCCCATAAATATTTTTGCACGTTCTTCGAAGTTTTGCGAAGGGAAGTTATTCTTCCTCACAAGTTCAGACCATAATGGACTCCAATATATCAACAGGAATAGATAAAATGTGGGTTTGTCCTCCCATCTGTAAATAGAAATTTTTAATAAAATTATATTCTGTGAAACACAAATATTAAGAGGTAGAATAAGGAAGAGAAAAATAATTATATTTTCATATAAAACTGGTATATAACACCTAGAACTAATGGTTTCCCCAGTTCTTAGTTACACGAATCCCCAAAACAATTTCAAAACTCTCAATATCCATAAAACAAATGCAACCCGAGAGGTATGGTTCAATCTATTAGGTGCACTTATGGTGTCTCCCTAGGGTGACATGAGGGGTGTACTACTGAGAGATGTTAGTAAGTACTTGATGTCTGTACACATAAAGGGAGGCTTCAAATTCAAGGATTTCAAAGTCCATTACTCGACCATAATGGCCATAAAACAAGACATGGCACATATATGTTGTGTGGAGGTCTCCTTCTACTACATATTATTGGAAATAAATAAGGTACTTGATGTTGTCTGCAACTTTGAAGCATCTAAAAAGTCCCTCATAGTACTTTCCTCGACAAGCGTAGGAAAGAAATTGGGTTCGCATAACAAAAAGTTAGTCCAAAACCACTCCTCGGTCGATTTAATGTACATGGGCAGAGTTGGACACATCATAGTGGTGTTTGCATTTCATATGAATATGGGCATAGTTCGAAAAGTTATCATGGATGGATAGTGAAATTATGGTTTCTATGGGCTCAATAAGAAGATACAAAAGACTGGTATTTCTAGTTTCAATCAACAAATTTAGAAAACATCATTCTTTGTAATGCTTAAATTATCAGATGCTCATACAATTATTACTGATATGCTTTGGTGTAACACATTATAAGGTTATACATGATACTAAAAGGTGGTAATAATGAGATTCAACAACAACTAAAACCATTTAACATATAGAATAATTAATTCATACATATGAATGTAAAAGGGGAAAACCCCAAATATTATACTCATGTACTCTCCAAAATTACTAAACACATCATAAGTATAATATTTGTAGTATCCAAAGTTAGGGTTTGTATAAATTGTATATACAACAGGGTGTATGGGAAGAGTACTGTTTTATACAAAAACATACTATAACAACAAATGTTTTCTTCATTATTAGTAAGACTCGTAAAATTCTATGTAAAATTGAGGATCAATGTTTATATGCATACACATAATCACATATTCAAATATCCATTGTGTATTAAAAGGGTTTAAGCCAAAAAATAATTCAAAGGTCACCCATATTAATGAACATGGTCCACTATATCTTAATTCATAACATAAATTTTATAAGGATTATTTATTAAACAAACATACATAATGTTTATGTAAACATATACAAACTACAGGCATAACTGAGCATACACGAGGGTCTTATATGAAATTGGTTTATACATACACGTTTATCAAAACATTAATTATCCATTGGAGTTCATTGTTAAAAATCTATATCTTGACCAGAAGGTGAGTCTTAAAAACTATATAATTTTATGTAACAATGTATACATACATACATATATATATATATATATATATATATTTCCTGTACAATAATATAGTTTCTTTTATTTTAATGTTCTACAGAAACTTTGAAGCTCAATGTTTAGGAATCTTAAAACTGGACATAAGGGGTATATATAAAACTATATGGTTGTGAATAAAAATATATATAACTAAAAATAATAGGGATCTAAACAATTTTTTTCAGGAGAAAAAATTATCCTTTAGGATTAAGAATTCAACATAAACTCAAAATCCAGGAGTCTTGATTCATGTATAAGGGGGTTTCTGTCTAAACAGCAAGGCTGTAGACATATATATATGATTATAGTCATATATATTTTCCTAAACCATATATATAAAGTATAAAAACTTATTATTGAAAAAGGAAGAAAAAATGTAAATGCTCCCTTATAAACAAATTACTACTTGAAATCGAAGACCAGAAGGCCTTGGATCGGCCTTGAAGAACATTTTTACTAATCCTCAAGAGTTATAAATATACTTTAATGATAATACATATATTTCTATATACTCTCAAAAACAACAACATAATTAAATTCAACTCTTACCTTAATTCGAGGAGGAGGAGGGGGGGCTCGAAATGACTCGTGGGAGATTGCTGGAGGTTTGTTGGGAGCTTGAGTTGGGGAATAACTGAGGGATTTTCGAGGTGAAACTGAGTTTTTTATAAACTATTTTATTTATAAAATATAGTGGATATATTAAAATCTACTACTGGAAAACCGATCCCTATGTGGTTTACTAAAAGGCTTAGTGAAGGTCCTTATAAAAAATGAATGGAAAGAGGGGGCCAGCGGGGTCATGGGCATGGGAAAAAAGAGAAAGGGAGAATATGGTAATGATATAGCATAGGCTGGAGAGGAAGAAAATGGTGTGGTAGAAGAAAATCCATAAATATTTGGACAGCTGGGATTAAACATGGACAAGATCAGACGATGGAGGAGTAACTGCGGGTTTTAAAAAGTAATGGAAGCCTTCAACTTGATCGAGGTTCGATCGGGTGACTTACACTAATACGGAAATTTTAAAATAGGTGGAAGGTGGTGATTAGATCACGCTATATTTGACGACATATAAAAATACGGATATTTTACTGCTGTTGTTGGGAGTCCAGGCCTAGACAACGATAGACGACCCAGATTGCATGTTACATGATCTAATAGTGTGGATCCCATTTCACCTCAATGATATTGTCCCACATTAAATAGGAGGGATAGTTTTTGGGTATTTATAATCAATAGAATCCGATGGAATGAAAAGAAATCTCAACACACACACACACACACAAGGGTTTCTTATACATGGGCTCCATCTCCCTAAAGGCCTCAGCCTAACCCTGCCTCACCATGGATTCAAACCCATTGTGGCGCTCTCTGATTCACATGTGTGTGCTCCAGAACGCCCTTCGGGATGGCTATGCACCCCCCACCCTCCCCCCACCCCCCCGCTTGGGTCATCCTATATTGTGGTTGAGGGATTGGCTCATCTGCGTAACATGTGCTTCCTCCCTCGTCCCGAATAGAGAGCTCACCTATGTGGGGTTTATTTTTTGTTGAACATTAGTACTATGATTCAAAAAAAACATACCCTTAGGTTTTATAAACACTAAACCATTAAAACACAATGTTATAAGGTTAATATTTCCATATGGAAACTTTTATACCAGTATTATTGAAATAAAAATGTAGTTTAGTTAAAATATTGTTTAACCATAAAGAATGATAACTATTATAGGATATTTAAAATATTTGTATGATGTTTTAAATCCTTATCTCAATTTAAAAATCACCTATGTGTAATTAAAAATATTAAATCATTTTCCATTTTATGTTCATAATAAGAGGATTTATTACATTTTCATAACATAAATTATTTAAAAAGATATACCAGATATTTTTTATCAAACCACTAAAAATACCAATGGTTATAATTTTAGATATTATAACTCAATGATTACAAACATCTACATCGGTCACCCAAGGGGTAATGTTCAGGTAGATTCCTTATAAAACCAAACATTAGGGTGTTCCAAAATCAAAACAATTAAAGAATATGGTGCTTGTTATACCACTGATGGTCAATACGGTTTTCATGATTATGGTAGTGATGTTCTTCATTATGATTGACCCAAGGAAGCTACACTAATTATGGAGTCTTTCTGTTGCTTTAGGGGGTCTTCTAATGGCTCTGATATGATTTTTAGTAGGTATGTGTTGTTAGCATAATTTCATTTTCATCTTGCTGTAATGTAAACCCTACGGTGTTTTATTTAATAAAATGACTTTGTGTTTAATTTGAACGTTTTTTTTGGTTGACAGGAAAACTTATCAAAATTAAATCATGATATTAATATTACATTATAAAAAAAATTTGGGGTTCCATAATGAAATAATTTATTTTCACAACCTGTCTTACATAGCGACTGTCAGTTTAAATTTAAATTTTATTCTTCCACTTCTATGAATTTTTTTTAAATGGATTCCATATTTTTAATAAACATAAATAGTATGATAAATAAATGATAACATTGTTTTTATAATGTGTATTTAAAAATATAAAATTTTATTACCATACTTGTGTTTAAAATAGGTTTACCGTGGGTTAAACCAAAATATTGGTATATGCTTTCCGTTAAACCATGTAAAAATAAAATGGTTTAAAAATATTTCATATATATATTATAAAAAATTCATTTTATTCCCATTGTAAAGAATTTTTATTGGTAATTTATTTCTCATATCAGATTTATTTGGGAGATATCCAAGTAGATTCTATGTGGGTTCCATTCTGCACATACTAAGGGACATCTACTATGAACTCATAATCAAAAAAAAAATATCCATATATAATATAAATACCAACCCAAATACATTCCTTAAATCCCATACCACATTCTGGAGGCCTTATTTCTATTATAAATACCCCATAGTAATGATTATGCAGCAAACCAAATTAAATTGTCTGAATAAGAATTATCTTTCATAACCAAGGGTTTTAATTTTATTTCATTTGTTACCTACTTATATTATTATTAAATAATTAAGATATAATAACATCATCGTGAACCGCATATTGAGGTTCTATTATGTTATTTTGGTAAACTATATCAATCTTTTATCCATTTAATGTGAAACAAAACTATCGATGAATTGTTTAGAGAACTATTGCCTCGTGAACTGATGACATTTATTTTCCATCACCTCAAATCCCAACTAGATATAATAATAGATTTTATATATTTATAAGTTATTTATGAAAAAATTATATTTATAAAATTATTATACCACATGTCACTTCTTACCTTCCAATCCATTAGATTATGATGGCATTACTCATTCTTACATATAGAATACCACCTCCGTGATGTTATGTGATACTGTTTCATATTATATATAAATGGATGATAACAAAGAATTATTTAAGAAATATATATTGAATAAATGATATAAAAAATATTATATAATGGATATTTAATATTTTCCTCCATTTCATCCATCTATTGAAAAAATGTAAACAACATTCATCCGCACATACGACCTACCATCGCCGTCAAAAATGTTAATAATATTAATACCCATATCATTTATAAATAAATATAATGATGTATAAAGGTATAATTTATTATATATAAATTATGATTAACATCATATTAATTATATAACCATAACAAAAATATAACGAGCGAAACAACTAATTTAAAACATACACAAAAGAAATAGAAATTTATATATGAAACAATGACATTAAAATATACATGATAATACTGTATAATAAAATGGTTTAATTAAATAATATATGGAATGATATATATGATTATGATTATGTAATATATGTATTATGAAAATATATTTGTTATATATTAGGTTTGAATGTATATTATAAAATTTGAGAGTTGAGGTAAAGGATATCTAGCATCACTTTTATTTCTACGAGACATATTCCATATTTAACACTTAGGTATTTTGGGTTGTGTATATAATTCCACTTTGAAATGTGATATAGTAAATACCCTTATATTTATGATTTTAATTTCTTCATTTGATTTTATTCTTCCATGTGGATTATGATTAAAATATTTCAAATGTGGTAATAGATTTTTCTCTCACTTTAATTTCCAAGGGACACATACTATATTCAAAACATATATTTTTGGTGTACATATACATCCCACGATTGACTCGAATGATAATTCTTATTAAAATTATAGGATAAAAATTTCAATATATAGTTCATTAATTAATGTATCTTATGATTCAAATGTCACCAATGTGGTATAGTATTTATGTTATAATCCCATTTTTATTATAATTTTTTATGATTTTTTATGATGATGATATATTATGATTTACCAATTAAAAAATTCAATACAGTTTCCTCAAAATTTTTTTGTAGAATATGCATATATAAATAATTTTCACTCATTAATTACTAATAATTCTTAAATAATTATTTTAATAATTCCCGAATTTATTTATCCCTTTGGATGAAAAAACATTTTCATTCATGTACGTGTTTTCTAAAAAAGGTTTATAGAGTGATTTTAAAAATCTCCAGTTAATTTACAATTAAAATTTTATAAATTAATAATTTCAATTAAAATGAGTTAAAGTGAATCTTATAATTATTTTATTTAAGTGGAAAATTTATATCTAAATAAATGTTAATGAAAAAATAATTTTAATGTGTACAAAATGAATGGTATTTCCCACCATAACAAATTCCCAATTTTTTAGAGTATCTATTACAAGTTCCTGTGATTTTTTCAATGAAAATTTTTCTTTCATTTTTGGGAAATATTTATATTTTTTAAAATTAATTTTAATATAAAAAGGGTATTTTCTTAAATAATTAATCTTGTTGATATTTGGAAATCATTCCACATAAAATTACATTGGTTTATATTACAGATGTTTCACTATATGTATAATTCAATAAAACCATTTTTCATTATTATGAAAATATTTTTATTGAATCTCACTCTTTTAAATTATTTATGACTATGAAACTACTTTCTTTTCAATTGGATATGCTTTGATGAAAAGGTTAAATGATTTTTAAACCCATTTCAATTTCAAATTTTATTTTATTATGAATTTTCATGTGGCAATTGTATATATGATTTTCATTATGTAACAAGTGCACTTAGAATTATATAACTCTCCAATGAATATGTTAAATATGGATAAATAATGATTTAATTATGTTATTGGTGAACCGAATTTATTGTTCAAAATATTTCATATGGACATGGTTTCTAGACTATAATTTTATGTGTGGACATGGTTTCTTGTTCACAAGGTTATGTCTGTTCATAATTTCATGTTCTTAAGGTTATGTTTGGACCTATTTCCAAGTACATATGGTTATTTTTGGACCTATTTTAGGTTCATAAGATTTTTTAGGAACTATTATATATCGTTAAGGTTATTTGTGGACCTAGATTTATGTACCAAAGGTTATGTGATAACCTATTTTCATGTCCATAAGTGTATTAATAGTCCTGATTTGATATCCTTTTATTAATTAGTAAACCAGTTTGAATTAATATATCTTCAAAATGTCATTATGTTAGGATTAGACACTTTCCTATTTCATTAAAATCCTTCACGGCATATCATATTTTTTTATTTTATGATTAATTTCCTTTTAACATCCCACCTTTATGCCTTAAATGAATATTATGATTCCTCTTTGGTGTGGTTTTATAATTTTACTATCATGTTCTAATAACTTTATGTAATTTTTATTCCTATGTGATCATTGATATCTTACTTTTTTACCCTTAATGGTAATCTGAGGTGTTACTTAACTTTTTTTATATTCCAAAAGTTATAAATAATTATTCTTATTAGTGATTTTATAAGAATAGTAATATGTGGGAAGATATTTATGGGATATGATCATGATATTTTGTGAAATATTAAAAGATGTTGGTCGGAGTGGATACTCAAGAGGGGGGTGAATTGAGTTCCAATTAAAATTTTCTATTAAAAACAATGTTTATTAAAATCCCCCTATTTCAAAAACAGATTAAACTGTAGTGAATTTATACAGATTATAAAGGTTCAATTAGTTTCTCAAAGATTGATTAGTTCTCAGTTAACATAATCTTATGATTAAATTAACTTTTGAAACTAACTTACTGGTTTATAATAAATATAAACACTTGCGAGTTTAACTATCAAAGTATCTTTGAAAATAAATTATATTTCAAAGTAGTAGCCACAGAATATGAAATAAATATGTATAGTATGGATATAGTATGTAGCTACAAACACAGAGAAATGACCAAGAGGTTCAGTCTCAAGTCGAGACTTAGTCCTCTCAAAAGTTTATATAAAAATGATCCACACCCTGGATCGGGGTTAAAAACAGTGAACACACTGTCCAGGTCACAAGACCTCTACCACAGTTCTGCGTGGGAAAAAAACAACAGCTCAGAGATGTCCAGGTCTCACACGACCTCTACCACTATCCACAGTGGGAAATGAAGTGTAAGAAGGTTTGCTGAGGATTTACAGATCCTCCAGTGAAAGTACAGGAGTCAGTGTGTGTGTTTAATATAGAAGATAACACACACTACTCAAAATGTAAAACAAATGTATCACAGAGCAGAGATATAGAGTTTAGAAATGGCTCTAGTGATTTCAGTGTGGCTCTGGAATCTTTTGTATTTGGTCAGAATTTATTCTGAGTCCTCTTCTCGTTTTTGTTTGAGAAGAAGAGTGTCGTATGCTTCTTGTTCATAGGCAGTAAGATGTAGTCGATGAAGTTCTTCAATCGTTCTTTTGTATGCACAGAACTCCCTTTGAGTAGGCTTGATTGTATATGATATTCTGTGTAATCTCTTGATATGTATCTTCTCTTCTACTTAGTTCTGCTCAACTTGCTTCTTGTATTCCTCATATGTTCTCTGAAAAATATCCTTCGTCTCAGCTTTTTGCAGCAGAGTCTTCTAATCTTTATATCACGTGCTCTGGAAGACAGAAGAGGTTTCTTTTTAGCAGGTACGATGTACGGTTTCCTGAAATCCAACAAACTTTATTAACTAATTGTCCGAGCATTAAAATATACCTAATATGACCGTTGGTTAGATTAAATAAAGATAAAGATAAATAAATTCAAACAGTTGTTTATGACTATTGAAGAATCAAGTGATCGGTAGGTCATCAGCATTAGTGAGTAATGATCGGTGACTCAGATTGATCAGCATCGGTGAATCAGACTGATCAGCATCGGTCTGTCATCTGATCGGTGAGTCAGTTTGATCAGCATCAGTGAGTCAAACTGATCAGCATCGGTCTGTCATCTGATCGGTGAGTCAGTTCGATCAGCATCAGTGAGTCATTTGATCGGTGGCTCATTTTGATCAGCATTGGTGAGTCATGCGATCGGTGTCTTATCTTGATCAGCATCGGTGTGTCATTTGATTGGTGGCTCATTTTGATCAGCATCGGTGTGTCATTGGATCGGTGGCTCATTTTGATCAGCATCAGTGTGTCATTGGATCGGTGACTCCTATTGATCATCATCCGTGTGTCATTGGATCGGTGGCTCATTTTGATCAGCATCAGTGTGTCATTAGATCGGTGACTCATATTGATCAGCATCGGTGTGTCATTTGCATCCTGATATCGGATCAGTGCGACCGTTGTCCTTTGATATTGGATCGGTGCTTCCGATGTCTGTTGATATTGGATCGGTGCTTCTGATGTCTGTTGATATTGGATCGGTGCTTCCGATGTCTGTTGATATTGGATCGGTGCTTCCGATGACTGTTGATATTGGATCGGTGCTTCCGATTTCTGTTTAATCCAGAAGACTTCCAAAATACTTTGTAAGTCAATAAGCATAGACAAAAACATGATAACAGATTCATTAACAGATTGTAATTAAGTTTATGAGAAATCAAACCAAATTAAGAATTAATGGTATGTGATGATTTGTGATTATTAAAACATCAATCATAGACATGAAATCAATCAATCTTCCAGAGGGCTCAACAATCTCCCCCTTTTTGATAATCACAAATCTTTATCATAAAATAAAAATAAAAAAATTAATATGATATATCATCAATAAAAACATAATGAGAATTAAACCATAAAGAGAATAAATATAAAGAGATATATAAATCTCCCCCTTAATTTAAATTGCCCATATATATTATACAGATTTCTCCCCCTGAGATATATACATCTTTTCTTCCCCATATATCTCTTCCATACATCTTTCTTCTCCCATAAATCTTTCTTTTTCTTCCCCCCCTTTGGGATAATCAAAAAGGAGGGAAAACATATAAGTGAAAGTAAAAGCAGTCATCATAGAGTATAGAGGAAAAAAAATATTTTATAAAGTACAGAATATTACAGGCATCACATTGTGCACCCTATCAAAAAAAATACACAACTATTTGTTGGGATACAAAGGGGCTTTGCCTTTGTCTTTGGGATCAATAGTGGGTAAGTATGAAGGCTTGGAGGCAGGCTGTACTTGGCGAATCTGAAGTGGTGGTAGGACAACTCTGGCAGGTGTAGGAGCAGGTGCCACAGAGAGTTGTTGTTGAGAAACAGGAGCTGGTTGAGAAGCTTGCTGAGGGACTGGTCTTAACTGAGATAGAGCTTGAGCAACAGAGAGCTGATTTGGAGCTACATCAGAGTCGCTGAGAGGTTCAGAAGTAGGAAGTACTATTGCAGTGGTCTGTGCATTCAAATAGGGCTTCAAAAGATGAATGAAGTATTGAATGAATTCTTCCCCATACTTCATAGCTTTTTCAAAATCATCTTTATTCTCCATGAACTGTGCCAAGGAAGGGGTAAAATCTTGAAACTGACGAACTTGAGTTTTGAAGGCCTGAGTGATTGGAGGTAATTTCAGATTCTCTGCCAACACCTTGAAGTTTGCAGCTATCTCATGCTTTGTAAAAATCTTGGAAAAGTAATTATCAACTTTCTCTTTGATCTCTTGCAGAGCTTTCTTAGCATCTGCTGAATACACCAATGCCATCTTATGACTGTTATCACAGAGCTCTTTCATTTTCCTCAAAGATTCTAAATCAAGAATTTTTCTAACAGCAGCTAACTCATCATGCACAACTTCTCTTAGAGCTTCTAGCTCACAGGTAGTGATTTTGGTTACCTTTGATGTACTGTCTTGGCCAACTATGTGAGTTATCTCAGCTTTCAACTTCCTCAGGTCAGACTTGTTGAGATGTTCAATCAAATTTCTCAAAACATCCATCATACCAGAGATGGTTGATCTGAATTCACATGATAGAGATACTAATTCGGTGTGAAGATCCTTCATAGTCTGATTCAAAAAGGCTATGTTCCTGCCAATAAGTTCACCAGTATTGGCCAGGTCTGGCTTCACAGCATTAGATACTCTTTGTGAGAAGGCTTCCAATGAATTTTCAGAAACTTGTAGAGACACTTGAGTAAGGGAATTGGAAATTTCTTCTCTAATTGTGTCTCTCACAGCAGTTAGCAATTCAACCTTAAACCTATCAACATCAGCTTGAGAGATTCCAGAACCAGGTAAATTAACATTTGTAGGATCAACAGCAGGAACAGACCTTGCTTCTCTTGGGAGGCTCCTATTCACAACTGCAGCAGATTCTGGCATTTCTTCTTCTTCATCAGAATATTCTAAGCCCAACATAGCATAACCAGGGTAGTCATCCCAAACATCAGCACACAGGGTGTATTTTGGTTTCTCATAGCTTGTTGTTCCACTGATTTTTGGTGAATCAACCTTGACACTGATATATATTTCTTGTACTGACTGAGGTGGTTCTATTTGATCTACAGCAAGACCATCCACTGGTCTGTTATCACTATCAACAACAGCCTCAACATCATCATCATGTCCATCATCACTCTTCTCAGAAGCTTCACTGTGATATTCTTCAGTATCAGAATCGTATTCATCACCAAGAATAGGTTCTGATTCTGGTAGGGCTAAGGGTGGACTAGCAGGTCCAAATTCTATTCTTATTTTGGGACTAGCAGTGTCAGGATCACTTATATCATCAGGAGATGACATACTTCCTTCCTCAGTCCCAGCTTCTTCTTGCTCTTGGGCTTTGGTGGCCTCATCATTTCTTTCTTCATGCTCATCATCATCAGAATAAACTGGTTCCTCATCTGGTTTCAAGCTAGGGTCTCTCAAATCCTTTGGCCTCTTGCCATGATCAATGGGATTGTAGGCTTCATACAATTTATCTTCTTCTGCAACCCAGAACTTCTTCCATGGATTCCAATTGATTTTCATCCTCTTGCAGATCTCTTTGTTGAGATAGAAGGTATGATCTGTTTCAGCAACTTCATCATCTTTATCAACACATTCTAGATGCGTGAGCATGATAGATATCATCTTTGAATAAAACAAGACAGTGGATTTCTTGGACAATTTCAACATACCATCTATGTGTACCATCACATATCTACACAAATTGATCTTCTCATGTGTTTTCAGAAGAAACAATAGGAAAACATCCTGGTACTTTACAGCAGAAAAATCTCCTCTCCTAGGGAAAAGTTGGTGCTGAATAAACATGAAAAGAAGTCTGCATTAACCATCTAATTCTAAAGCTATGATTCTCTGTGACTCTCTGTTTCCAGTCAGAATCTCTAGAGCTAGCTCATAAGAAAAAAAGTCAGTCATTGGAGGTATATTCCCAGCATAGTCCTCATATCGACCTTCATGAGGTACATTCAATCACTCAGCTCAATGCTTAGATGAGAAGGATATTTTCTTTCCTTTTACCACAGATGACATCCTGGAAGCCTCCACACCATCTAGAGTGAATTTCAGATTCATGTAGAACTCATGTACCGGCTTCGGGTAGTCTATTCGAGAGTTATCAGAAAACCATTCTATCCATCCTTGCGATTCAAAAACTTGCAGCAACAATGACTTACTTGAAAAAAGCCACGCAAAGCTGACTTCTCTTTCTACAGCAACAATCCGAGTTTCCATGTTCGGATTTACTGATCGTTGACAGCCACTACTCGACTCGCCTCGAGCATGATTTGGAGGTACAGGGCTATCTGGTCCTTTGCTTGGTCTCCTTTGCTTAGCCATTCGAAGATTTTGGGAAGGCAGGAGTTCAAAGGTTCGAAGTAGAGGGGAAGAGAGGTTGAAAGGTTCTGCGGGAAATGAAAGGTCAAAGGTTTAGGGAAGATAAATAGCTGCCTATCATTTATTTTATCATTTAGGGTTCCAAAAAAGTATAAAAGAACTTTACTAATTAATTACAATATAAAAAAATAGATCGTTATGACAGATCGTTTGCACTGATCGGTTTGACAGATCAGTTTCATAGATCAGTTTCAGAGATCGGTTTCACAGATCAGTTTCACAGACCAGTTTTACAGATCAGTTTCACAGATCGGTTTCACAGATCAGTTTCACAGATCGGTTTCACAGATCGGTTTCGCAGATCGGTTTCACAGATCAGTTTCACAGATCGATCATACACAACTCTTGTTTAATAAATTTCATTCTTTCAGAGCATAAAGGCTTTGTGATGATATCAGCTAATTGATGTTCAGAACTAACAAATTCTAGAGAAATATCACCTTTATGATAATTATCTCTTAGAAAGTGATGTCTGACATCAATGTGCTTAGTCCTAGAGTGAGACCCAGGGTTCTTAGATATATTTATTGCACTAGTGTTGTCACAGTTAATTGAAACATGTTTAAAATCAAATCCATAATCCAATAAAGTGTGTTTCATCCACAGAATTTGTGCACAGCAACTACCAGCAGCTATGTATTCTGCCTCGGCAGTAGACAATGCAACTGAGTTCTGTTTATTACTACACCATGATACTAGGGATTTTCCAAGCAAATGACATGTTCCAGATGTGCTCTTCCTATCTAACTTACATCCAGAAAAGTCAGCATCTGAATAGCTAGTTATGTTAAATGATTGTCCTTTTGGATAAAACAAACCTAAATTTACAGTATACTTAAGATACTTAAAAATCCTTTTAACAGCCAGTAAGTGTGATTCTTTAGGATTAGCTTGAAATCTAGCACACATACATACACTGAACATAATGTCTGGTCGACTAGCAGTAAGATAAAGTAAGCTCCCAATCATACCTCTGTAATTGGTTTGATCTACTGGTTTCCCAGCTTCATCTGTGTCCAATTTACAGGTAGTACTTATAGGTGTATCACTTTCCTTAATACTATCCAATCCAAAACGTTTTAAAAGATCCTTTGTATATTTACTTTGATTTAAAATAATTCCATCTTTAGTTTGAAAAATTTGAAAACCAAGAAAATACTTAAGCTCTCCCATTAAGCTCATTTCAAATTCATTTTGCATAACCTTTGAAAATCCGTACATAAGGAATTTTTAGAAGATCCAAAAATAATATCATCAACATAGATTTGTACTATTAATACATCTTTTGAAATCCTTTTTATAAAAAGAGTGGGATTAGCTACTCCTTTTGTAAATCCTTTTGAGATAAGAAAGTTTGAAAGCCTTTCATACAAAGCTCTTGGAGCTTGTTTTAAACCATATAAAGCTTTAGAAAGTTTAAAAACATGATTTGGAAAATGAGGATTTAAAAAACCGGGTGGTTGTTCTACAAAAACATCTTCAACAAAAAAACCATTTAGAAAAGCACTTTTGACATCCATTTGATCTAGCTTGAAATTCAGATGTGATGCATAGGCAAGTAAGATCCTAATTGCCTCTAATCTAGCTACAGGTGCAAAGGTTTCCTCATAGTCAATTCCTTCTTCTGGATTGTAACCTTGTACAACTAGCCTAGCTTTATTTCTAATGATGTTTCCAGATTCATCAACTTTGTTTCTAAACACCTATTTTGTGCCTATGGTCAAGGTGTCCTTAGATCTTTCTACTAATTTCCAGACTTTGTTTCTCACAAATTGATTTAGTTCTTCTTGCATAGCCATTACCCAAAATTCATCATTGATAGCATCATTGGTATTTTTAGGTTCTAATTGTGAATGAAAAGCTTGATGTTCAACCTGATTTCTTAGAGAAGCTCTAGTCTGTGTTCCTTTATCTAGATTTCCAACAACAGCATCTAAAGGATGGTTCTTTAGAGTCCTAGATGGTCTTGAAAAGATAGGGCTAGAGATTTCAGATTCATCTACAGATTGTGGTTCAACAGAAGCAGGTTCTGGAAAATTTTCAAAACTGGATGTTTTAACTATAGCTCCATTGTCTTTATCATTGAGATTCAAACCAGAGAGATCATATTCAAGAGAGATTCTAGGTTCATGTGGATCAGTTTCATCAAATTTGATGTGAATAGATTCTTCCACACATTTGGTTCTTTTATTGAAAACTCTATAGGCTTTACTAGAGATAGAGTAACCTAGGAAAATTCCTTCATCACTCTTGGATGCAAATTTGTCAAGATTGTCTTTAGTATTGAGAATGAAGACTTTGCAGCCAAAAACTTTGAAGTAGTTAACCTTAGGTTTCCTATGGTTCCACAACTCATAAGGAGTCCTCTTAAGAACTGGTCTGATAAAGACTCTATTAATGACATAACAAGCTGTATTTATAGCTTCAGCCCAAAATTAAATAGGCAGTTCATATTCATTGAGCATGGTTCTAGCTATTTCTTGCAGGGTTCTATTCCTTCTCTCTACTACACCATTTTGTTTGGGTGTCCTAGGGGCAGAGAAATTGTGACTATAGCCATTGTGTGAGCAGTAAGAATCAAACTCATGATTTTCAAACTCACGACCATGATCACTTCTCAGGGTCTTAATCTTGAGTCCACTAAGATTTCCTATAGACTTGGAGTATTTAACAAAGTAAGAACAAGCTTCACTTTTGTGAGCTAGAAAATATACCCAAGTATATCTAGAAAAGTCATCTACAAGAACATAGACATAGTGCTTCCCATTCAAACTAGAAACTCTAGAAGGTCCAAATGAATCCATGTGAACCATCTCGAGAGGTTGAGAAGTTGACACTTCTTTCTTTGATTTAAAAGAAACTTTATGTTGCATTCCCTTTTGACAGGGATTACAAACTTTGTCTGCTGGAAACTCAAGTTTGGGTAAGTCTCTAACTAAGTTCTACCTAGAAAGTTTTCTAAGTGAGTGCACATTGCAGTGTCCTAGTCTTCTGTGCCAAAGCCAAGACTCTTTATGAAAAGCATTTAAACAAGGAATATTCTTCTTAGCTAAAGAATCTAAATCAACAGCATAAACATTTTCATTTCTTAAAGAATAAAATACTAAAACATTTTTAGAGTTAAAAACATTGCAAGAATCATTTTTAAATTTCACATAAAAACCATCATCACACAACTGTGAAATGCTTAACAATTTATATTTAAGTCCATCAACAAATAACACTTTAGAAATCAAGATTGAATCAGTGTTACCAATCTGGCCTAAGCAAATGATTTTTTCTTTTGAATTATCACAAAAAGTGACAAAGCCTCCATCAACTTTTACTAAGCTCTTGAAACATGAAAAGTCTCCTGACATATGACTTGAACATCCACTGTCTAACTACCATATCTTCTTGTGACAGCTCTTCAAGCAGGTCTCCTACAAAATAGATTTAGATGGAAGATGATTTTGGCACCCAGATCTTCTTGGGTCCATACATGTTAGCCAATAATACTTTAGGTACCCATATTTGTCTAATGGGTCTCATATAAATTGTAGAATTAACATTATTTGAAAGATAAACCTTATTAGATCCATAACTATGAATATAACTGGTTGAGGCATATGAAGTTCCAGAATTAACTATCTTCTGTCCAGATTTAGGAATGAATCTAGTTTTGGAAACTTTTCTTTGTCCAGGTTGGTATCCTATACCAGTAGTATATCTAGGTGCAACTTTCTGTCCTAGAATTTGTGTTAGAGTATTCTTGCCATTTGTGAACTTTTCTAAGTATTTTCTGATTTGCTCATTAGACAATTTTAGTTTAGTATTCTCTTTAAGCAACTGAGCATTCTTTTCTACTTCTATATCCAGATCAGATTTATGCTTAACACTTAAAGCATACTGTTTCTTTAAACCTTTATATTTATCTTTAAGCTCATTATAGGTTTCTTCAAGCATATCACAATATTCAAACAGTTCATATTTAGACATGTTATCACATTCAGAATCATCTCCAGAATAATATGAATTTAAAGCAGGAGTTTTTGATGTTACCTCAGAAGTGTTTGTCATGAAACACATGTTGGCTTGATTCCTTTCAGAGTCTGAAGATTCAGCTTCACTTTTGTTGTCTTCTGAAGCACTCCAAGTAGCCTTCATGGCTTTCTTGTACTTGTTATCCTTGTATTCATACTTCTTTCTGTATTTCATCTTTGGATAGTCTGCTTTTTTTGTGTCCTTTTCATTTACATTCATAACAGACAACTTCATCTGATTTATCAGACTTCTTCCAATCCTTTTTCCAGTGTCCTTTGTTATCATACTTGCCTTTGTAGTTTGACTTTCTGAAAAACTTATTCTTCCTATAGAATTTATTAAATCTTCTAGCAATGTGAGCCATCTCAGCATCACTGTCAGATTCATTCTCACTTTCCTCACTGCTTGAACTTTCATTAATTGCTTGAAGCTTTTCCTTATCCTTATTCTTTGAGGTTGTAGTCTTGAAGGAAATAGACTTCCTTTTAGGTTCATCATCTTCTTCTTTGATTACCTTGAGTTCTTCTTCATACATCATCAACTTTCTAATTAGTTCCTTGACTGGCAGTTCTCCAATGTCACACGATTCTCTAATGGAGACAGAGGTTCCTCTCCATCTTTCAGGTAGACATCTCAAAATTCTCATGATTTGTTCCTTTGCTGGAACATCCTTTCCCAGAGAAGTCATTATGTTGAAAATTTCATTGAAACTAAGATACATATTAGAAATGGGTTCATCAGGCTTCATCGTAAAATTATCATACTTAATAGTATAGGTATTCAATCTCATCTCCTTAACATTAGTTGTTCCTTCATGAGAAACAGCTAAGGTATCCCAAATTTCATAGGCATATTTACATGCAGAAATTCTATTAAATTCCTCATCTCCTAGAGCACAGTACAAGGCATTCATAGCTTTACAATTATTATTGTAAGCAGTCGTTGTAGGTTCATCCCAAGTTGATCTATCAGTACTGGGAATTTTGTATTCAGCTTCAATGGCAGTCCAAATATCAAAGCTCATACTTTCTAAGTGAATTTTCATTTTTAGCTTCCACTGAGCAAAGTTGTTTCCATTAAAGAAAGGTGGCCGGTTAGTAGCATAACCCTCAAGTATATTATCCATGATATCACAAAAAGAAATTTTAAAGAGATAAATATTTAGAAATAACAGAAATTTTAAGAACTTTAAAATACAACTAAAATCACAGTTGAAAAACTGAATACTTTAGAAAATATTTTCCAACCTCTGATACCAAATGTTGGTCGGAGTGGATACTCAAGAGGGGGGTGAATTGAGTTCCAATTAAAATTTTCTGTTAAAAACAATGTTTATTAAAATCCCCCTATTTCAAAAACAGATTAAACTGTAGTGAATTTATACAGATTATAAAGGTTCAATTAGTTTCTCAAAGATTGATTAGTTCTCAGTTAATGTAATCTTATGATTAAATTAACTTTTGAAACTAACTTACCGGTTTATAATAAATATAAACACTTGCGAGTTTAACTATCAAAGTAGCTTTGAAAATAAATTATATTTCAAAGTAGTAGCAGCGGAATATGAAATAAATATGTATAGTATGGATATAGTATGTAGCTACAAACACAGAGAATTAACCAAGAGGTTCAGTCTCAAGTCGAGACTTAGTCCTCTCAAAAGTTTATATAAAAATGATCCACACCCTGGATCGGGGTTAACAACAGTGAACACACTATCTAGGTCACAAGACCTCTACCACAGTTCTGCGTGGGAAAACAAAAAACAGCTCAGAGCTGTCCAGGTCTCACACGACCTCTACCACTATCCACAGTGGGAAATGAAGTGTAAAAAGGTTTGCTGAGGATTTACAGATCCTCCAGTGAAAGTACAGGATTCAGTGTGTGTGTTTAATACAGCAGATAACACACACTGCTCAAAATGTAAAACAAATGTATCACAGAGCAGAGATGTAGAGTTTAGAAATGGCTCTGGTGATTTCAGTGTAGCTCTGGACTCTTTTGTATTTGGATAGAATTTATTCTGAGTCCTCTTCTCATTTTTGTTTGAGAATAAGAGTGTCGTATGATTCTTGTTCATAGGCAGTAAGATGTTGTCGATGAAGTTCTTCAATCGTTCTTTTGTATGCACAGAACTCCCTTTGAGTAGGCTTGATTGTATATGAGATTATGTGTAATCTTTTGATATGTATCTTCTCTTCTACTTAGTTCTTCTCAACTTTCTTCTTTTATTCCTCATATGTTCTCTGAAAAATATCCTTCGTCTCAGCTTTTTGAAGCAGAGTCTTCTAATCATTATATCACGTGCTCCGGAAGACAGAAGAGGTTTCTTTTCAGCAGGTACGAGGTACGGTTTCCTGACATCCAACAACCTTTATTAATTAATTGTCAGCGAATTAAAATATACCTAATATGACCGTTGGTTAGATTAAATATAGATAAAGATAAAGAAATTCAAACAGTTTTTTATGACTATTGAAGAATCAAGTGATCGGTAGGTCATCAGCATTAGTGATTAATGACCGGTGACTCAGATTGATCAGCATCAGTGAATCAGACTGATCAGCATCGGTCTGTCATCTGATCGGTGAGTCAGTTTGATCAGCATCAGTGAGTCAGACTGATCAGCATCGGTCTGTCATCTAATCGGTGAGTCAGTTTGATCAGTATCTGTGAGTCATTTGATCAGTGGCTCATTTTTATCAGCATCGGTGAGTCATGCGATCAGTGTCTTATCTTGATCAGCATCGGTGTGTCATTTGATCGGTGGCTCATTTTGATCAGCATCGATGTGTCATTGGATCGGTGGCTCATTTTGATCAGCATCGGTGTGTCATTGGATCGGTGACTCATATTGATCAGCATCGATGTGTCATTGGATCGGTGGCTCATTTTGATCAGCATCGGTGTGTCATTGGATCAGTGACTCATATTGATCAGCATCGGTGGGTCATTTGCATCCTGATATCGGATCGGTGCGACCATTGTCCTTTGATATTGGATCGGTGCTTCCGATGTCCATTGATATTGGATCGGTGCTTCCGATGTCTGTTGATATTGGATCGGTGCTTCCGATGTCTGTTGATATTGGATCGGTTCTTTCGATGTCTGTTGATATTGGATTGGTTCTTCCGATGTCTGTTTAATCCAGAAGACTTCCAAAATACTTTGTAAGTCAATAATCAAAGACAAAAACATGATAACAGATTCACTAACAGATTGTAATTAAGTTTATGAGAAATCAAACCAGATTAAGCATTAATGGTATGTGATGATTTGTGATTATTAAAACATCAATCATAGACATGAAATCAATCAATCTTCCAGAGGGCTCAACAAAAGATAATATTTATTATTGGAATAAAAGAAAATATTATGGACATCATAATTTTATTTGAGACCTATATCATCAATCATAGACATGAAATCAATCAAATGGAATGCTTAATAAATCATCAGAGAGTAGGGTTGGAGGAAAATTTTGAAAACCATAGGGATATGACACACAATAGTACGACCTCATAATGTTTTTTAGAATGTAATAGAATATGTGATTTTTTAGGAAATATATCCAAATCTAGAAATGACAAGTGGATTTGGTTGTGGAATAGTTACACCTAGGTGCAATAGCTTTGAAAATAATTCTTTGAGACTTGAATTGATCTTCACCTATTAAATAAATAATGGTATTTTCTAAAAAAATGTTTTATCACTCCAAATGATTATGTTTATGAAATTGAATCACATTTTATAAAATAGCATGAAAGACTAAAATTTATTATGTCCACTAATAACCAAGGTTAAACCTAATTTTTCATAGAATGAAAATAATGTTTCATGGTTTAGATATCATATAAATGATAATACGATATTATCTGGCTAAAAACTATGATTATTATTTCATAGACTATAAATATTTGATTATATCAATGATTGAGACCCTAATTAAAAATGTAACCAATGAATGTATTTTCAAAGTAAATATACATCCCCATGAGTAACTATATACAGTATAATTTGGGATTCAAAATTTTGGTTCTATCATCTATCTATTATCTAAATCCATTATTGGTAACATTGTTCATTTTAATTATTTAAACATTCCACAGTGAGAGAAACATGCCATTGAATATTTTATGTGGATATTTATACCATGCATATATTCGAATTTTAATCCACTTGTTTTTTTGAATGAATTACTATCATTGAAGAGATTATTTCCTTTCTTGAGTGATAGAAAAATTCAAATGTTTCACAAGAGGTTTATTAATATGATGGAAAAAAGATCAATGGTTTAATATTGTTAAGAATATGACGAAATCTGATGAAATCTGATGAAATTGACTGCATATAATGGGATGATTTTAAGGGTATATTTTACCATAATTAATATCATTGTAATATATATATATATTGGGGAAATAATAACCTGATCTTGATCAAAATGGTGATAAGTCCATTTTTACTAATAAGAAAAACTTTATAAGTCCTTACCATTATTATTCATGTATAATCAATAGTAGTGAATGAAAAATTGATCAATTATATAGTTTTCTAAAATAATGACTTTGTAATAAATTATTCATAAGGGACTCGGGAATCTATTAAAAACCATTCATTATGCACATAATGTTAAAATAGAAGCAAGAAACCCTAGAGGTTCTTGTGAAAAGAAAATGATGATAGTGTTTCATAGAATCTTATATGGAATAAAAAATTCTGTATGTAAAAAATTTTAACCTCCTAAATGATAAAAATTTTGGAAGGAAAAATCAATTGAATTAATGAATGGAACATTAAGATGCTTTAGGTATATGAATCCTAGCCAGTGAGAAATATATTTTTGAAGTAATGCGAAGAATCTAGTCAATGAAAAGAATTAATAGATGGTTGAAAATAATAACCTACCAACACATAAACTCTATATTTGAAATTATTTTTCGTATGAAAATAAATATTATAATATAATGGATAATAATGATAATAGTCTACAAAATCCACAGATGAAAAATGAAAAAAGATAATTCTTAATCAGTTATAATATGTGAAGCGAATCATAAAAACTAGGGAACCCTGATTCTCTACTCTAGTGTTTGGTATCTCAAATTTTAGTTCATTTTATTTTTTCCATATTATACTCCTTATTTTAAACATTTAGTTATATTTTATGTGATTATGGTATTTGATTATCAGTAACTAAAAAAATTATGGAATAATGATATCACATTTTATCTTTTGAATCAAAATTTGATCATATATCAATGTAATAATGAACATGAATATCCAAAGTAAATGTTTTTATTTTATAATATAAGTTATTATTTAATAAATAAAGGGGGGTTATCTTTTGAATGAAAATGAATTTTTTTCTCAAAAATTATAACTGTGTTAAAATATTTATTTTTGATAGTATGAGTGGCTAAAATTATTACAATATAATTCCCATGATCATCATGTAATTATGTGATCACCAAACATTTTTTCATTTGGGATTCAGTTGTTATAATAAATATTTTTTGGGCTCTTTAATGTTAACCATCAATGGAATGGTTTAAGTTGAACATTTGGTGTTACTATTGTTGTTTTAGAACTTAATACATTGTAGATATCCATATTAGATAACTTCTTTTATCCATTTTTTGTTTTGGTAAGTTGAGAGAGATAGGAGGAATGATATTATATCATTTTGTGGATCTTATAATCCATTAATGGTTAATTTTATTTCTTCTATCATGGTAAAATAATTCATTAGGGATATTTATTTTTATATGTAAGTTATAATGATGATGTTGATTGATGTAAAAATTAAGGATGAGAGTGTTCTTATAAAATTTAATGAATTAAAGTATATATATATTCCCATGAAAATTAATCAACATTATGAAAATGATCTTGAAAAAAGGTGTAGAAAATTTAGATTCTAATCAAATCAATTAAAAATATTTTATACCATAAAAAAATTTGGGATTTTTGGTCATTAACGTCATCATGAACATGATATCTATAAATATGTATTAGAACTTGGGTGTTAGTTTTATGTTCCAGGATAATAATTCCACTTCTCATCAATTTTTGTATTATTTATATACTTAGTTATGTTCCATTTGAGATGAGCTTCATAGTTTATTTTCCATCCTTTCATGCGTTTGTTTTATTGACCCGTTTTATAATGAGGGGTTTACATAAAAGAATTTCCAATTTTAAAATACACCTAGAGCAAGTTCAAATTGTGATGACCTAATTTAATAATTTTCAGAGAATGTTACACCATGGAATTTATCTCAATATATATATTTTGAAATATATTTAATTTCTTAAATATCATTCCTGTAACAAAACATCTATTTTTTTATAACTACATTATACTATTAATATTTTTATTTATACCTGGATTTTATAAAAATCTAATTAAATTTGGGGATATGAATAGAACAAAATAAATTAAAAACTATATTTTATAAAAAATAATTAATTAAATTCATCTTTTTATTAATATATTACAATGATATATCATTCGATGGTAAAATATATTGTTTTAGAAATATTTTTCTTGTGATCATAAATTTTTATTATCTAAATAAAAACATTATTCACAATTATTAAAAGAATCTAATAAAATTAATATATTATATATTCAATCATATATTTTATCATTAATATATTATATTTCCAAACAAATTAAAATAATAAATAAAATTTTATGGTTAAAAAATATTTTTGTCTCTAAAAAAAGATTTATTTCCTTCATAGACTAATTTAAAAAAATGTTTCTCAAACATTAAATAATAAATTTTGACAAATTAATTTCAATTTATAATTAAGTTTTTCAAATTTATATTAGATTTATTTTTTCATAATATTTTTATTGCATTAATTTTTATCTGAATAGTTAAAAATACTAATTTTCATTAAAAGATGCCTTTTCATTTAAAATATTAAAAAATATATTTTATTTTTTAAAATGTTTATAAAATTAACATTACATAAATTTTATTTCTAATTATCTGATATGGGCAATTGGAATCATATGTATATTAAATCTTGATAAAAAATCCATTAATTATAAATTTTCATTTTAAAACATTAATTTATGTTTATTATATATATTTTTGATATTTTTATTCCCTGAAATAATATTATATACTACATATTTTTTATAATAAATTTTTCTTAAAAAAATATTCTAATATGTCTCAAAACTATTATGTTAGAAAATCTACATCAAAAAATCAATAGATATTTCTAAAAACATAGAGATAAAAAATTTATTCCAAAATCTCATTTTGTTACATTATCTACTATTAAATAAATTGAATCCACTCAATTTTGTTTATCACATAATTATAATTATAATAATAATAACTAGTGGTATAAAAAATTTAATTAGTTATTTAGGTATATATTTTTAACATATAAAAAATATGATATCTCATGGATGACATCGTAACATATCATTTTCATTAGAATAAAAATATATTGAGCTTCTCAACCATTTCTTCCAAATCCATATCTATAACAGAATGGCTCAGAGCATGAGTGAAACTCATACTCCCCAAAATTTATTAAACAAAAATTTAATGGTTAGGTGATTACATGAGGTATGATGAGGTTTCACTTGCATGAGAATAATAGAAAAAGAAAGAGGGTGAAAAGAAAACCTCTAAACAATTCCTGGAATGACATGGTAGATTCCAACATGAAATGATTTCATTAATTCATCTTCCCCAATGCCCAGGTCTTCAAAGAAATAATCATGTAAAATACAATAGTCTGCAATCAGACCTATGCTGCATCATATATGTAATCATTGTGCACTTCCCATGGATATAATATCCATATCTAATGACTTTATGATGCTCCTGCCTTACTAGGATATCCCAGCTCCTTGATGCTCATATTCATAATTTTATTAGACAGTTTCTGCTTTATGTAGTCAACAATAATTACCAAATCTCATAAGAGGCCAACTTTACCAAGCTTTAAGCAATTTTATGATATGTAATCATGTCTGGAAAGATCATAGCAGCACCCTCCAATGCCTAGGTATTCACTGAAAACATCATGTGTAATCTGATAATACTTTAGAATAGAAGTCCTTAAACTCAAATTATTCCACCTCATCATCAACATGCTTTGCCATACTTCAAGTCCCACTGATAAAGCTCACATCCCAGAAGTTATCATATGGATCATTAGATAATAAATTTTCCCAGCAGCACAATTAAAAAATTCATATAGAACAACCTGAACTCTCAATGAAAGAATGATTTTTCATATCTACATTACCAATGGATAAAATCCTTCCATGAGGCCACCACAAAGACACTCACACTGACGAAATCTCCTGAATCCAATTTATGACAACATCAAAGATGATAAAAAATAGACTCAAACGCTACAAAAGAGAGTTATTCACAGTGAAGTTGAAGATAATCAAAATTAGGATTTATATCATGCTCAAATTCCACTCTATCAAACATACGTTCTCTGATACTCAGATACTCATCAACAGTTATCTCTTTGTGAAAATATCTTCCAAAATACATCATTTCTTGTTCCTTGATCCAACGATATAATTCCACCGTGTGTCCTTCCTTAATAACATGAGTACATTTTTTAAGTTTAATGCTAACCCCTTCCTCATGTCCATCTAATGAGGCGTCCACTTCATCCAAGGTTGTGGAGGAACCACCTTCATCTGAGGATGTAGGTTCAAATAGATTTTCATTAACTACCAGCTATGGAGGAATGTTGGCATGCTCTAACCAAATCCTCGAGAATCTAGTGACAATGGTTCTCTACAACTTAGAGTAATCAATGAGTTTGCGAGTCTTCTTAGGATGTGGAATAATAAATCCTTCAGAATTAGTATTAGGTTTATCTAAATAAATTCCTTCCAAATCATAATTTTCATTATAACATTTATAAGAAAATATTATAAACAATATTATTATGACTATATTAGTAAAATCATATTAAATGATCAAATGTTTATGAAAACTCAATCCTAAGATTTCTTTTCCAATGAAACCTTAATTTCATCCTATGACTCTTTCAGTTAAAAAATGATTTAATTTGATAACCATATAACTCATATACATAAAAATAATTTTTTATTGAAAATATCAAATTATGATTTTGACATATTAAAATCTATCATAATGGTTTATAAAGGGGGAGAAAATTTCAAAAGATAGCCATCAAGGATTTTCTATCTAGTTGGAAAGTATTAGGACCACTCATCATGAACTAATAAAGAATATAATTATTACTCAACTAACCATTATTCCATGTGATAACCCCTAATTAAATTCTTTTCAAAGCTATATCCAAATTCTTGTGTACATATATTTATTTAATTTCCTGTAAATGAATAATTCCTTACATCACCAATACATGAAAATTATTTCCAACAAATATGAAAATCTCTATGTTTTGGCATTTATATTCTCCAATACCAATCAATTAAAATCCATATAACAATCATAAAAAAACTAATCATTTCTCTGAATCCAAGTGGTGCATATATGACCGACACTCCTAAATCGGGTTCTAAAAAAGTTTCATTACATAATAGGATTGAGTCCAAATGATATAAATAATTATTTTTCAAAATTTCTATAACACAAAAATTATATTAATTCATTTATCAAAAAACCTACGAAATTTATGATTTTGTGTTTTTATTGAGCAGTTACCTATGAATATTATATTATTATTCATTAGATCATTACTCTACAGTTTAATAACAATAAAATATTGTATAGTATTTACATATAGTATACTCATATTAATATACTTGGGAATAGCTATTGGAAAAATGGGTGATATCAAACTATATAAACACAATCTTCTTACAGATATTTTTATATTATTTCTAACATAAATATCATTTTAGCTTCACCCAAGGATTGAGATTCCTAGTGTCTGATACAAGACTATAACTATATTTTATAAAATTGGAACTAAAAATAAAACAAAAATATCATAATATTGATATTATAATCTATTGACACATTATTTTTTTAGAATATCATAGGATTACCTTAGGGAATATATAAAAAATGGTTTTTCTATAAATCTTAATAACTAAATAAGAATAATAAAAATGAATATCATATATTCAAAGTAGCATAACATGATATAATTAATAACAAGGTTCATGAATAATAATGAGTAATAAAAACATAATAAATATGGAATTATAGATCATGGAATCATAAAAACATTGAGATAATATAAAATATGAAAAAATTATAATTGATGGATTATTTCCCAGAAAAAAATAATATAGTGGGTAATTCCATGTCATGTATTTGGATTTATCTTTAATTACATAAAAAATCCAATTAGAAGTAAACATTTCTTAATGATTTAAATTTATATTTGTGTGAAAAAATTATTACATATACAAACATATGTTTGCATTATTGTTAGATCATTCATACATTTTTTCATTAAATAAAAACCCATTAAAAAGGAAATATATTTCTTATTACTTTCATTGATAATAATAAAATGACTATCATAATGATTCCCATGAAATTTGAGATTTATTATTTTTAATGGAATTTAATGATGGATTACAAAAATATAGGTTATCTGTAAAATGTACTTGTTAAGTGAAAATAGAAAATTTTTATAGATTTGGGTTTCATAATGTACTTATTGTGATATGATATATGAAAAAATTATAATGGGATCATAATGGTGGTAGAGTAATAATTTCCATAAAATAAAGAATGAACCAAAATTGTTTTAAATTTGAAAATTGTGTGAATTTTGAAATTATGGAAGTTTAAAATAATTTAGTTTTTTTGTAGTTGAAATGAGTTTTGGGAATATACAAAATTCATATAATTAAATTTTCCTAATGATTGAAATTAATAATTATACTCGTAAAACTATTATATACCCATCGTGGGAAGGATAATTAAAAAAGAATTTATGTGTGGGACACATATAAATAATATTAAATAATTTAAAAAGAATATTATATATAGAGAGAGTAAGGTAATGTGTGTGGAATCGTAAACCATTTAAAATATATTGGTCTATCTATATCCTCTATGAAAGGATTAAATTAACATCATACATTCACCTGAACTACAATATAATAAAATTGGATTTTTTTATGTACATGAATTTTTTCATTATAAAAATATATTTTATTAATTATCATTATTTTATTTTAGTGTAGAGTAATTTAATTAAGATATAAATTCTATTTATACATTCTAGAGGCCATTAATGTTATGCATCCATGTTTACATTACTTATGGATAATTATAAGAAATATTTAATAAATGGTTACATAAATCAAGAAATATAATGTTATTATATATATTTTATTCATTAATTCAAATGTTTTTGTGGTATCAAATATTTTTAATAAATAAATAAATAATATTTTCTAAATTATAATTATTGTATGCATAGTTTATTTTTTTGGTTTTTCTGGACCATGGTTAACTTATTGAGTTTCTTTTCATATTATTGTTATGTATTAATTCCATAATATGAAAATACATATAATATAAATATATCTGTCTCTTATTACAATTATTATCCTATTTAAACAATCTACTAATGTGGTGATGCAAAATTGAACGCATAGTCTTTGGAGGCGGTGAATATACAAAATATGAAAAAAAAAATTAATTTTTAAAATATAATATATTAGAAACTTTTAGATATGGAATATTAAATTAAAACAATAAAAAGTATTTATAATTAAAACTATAATTTTATACCACTTTTAATAAATTAATAAAATGTGATTGTGGAATAAGAATAAATCAAATGATAGTCTAGTTATGAATATTAACTCATTGGATGTTCTCTTATAGACTTCTACTAATGGATCCTTGTAATGGTCATTTAATGTGAATAAGGCTTATAGAAACATATATGGAGTGGAAGAGGGATAATTTAGATGGTATTTGTTTTGTTTAGGACGTTAGAATGATTGAGGGGAAGGACATGTGACTGGAAGAATTTATATGGGGAGTAGATGGGTGTATTTTATATTATGATGTTTAGATAATTTTTTTACCCTGAAAATATAAATAGTATTGACTACTATGACTAGACATAGTAATGGTTGCATTTCATACTGAGCTAAATTTTTCTTATATCTCCCCTTATACATCTAGTCAAGTATTTAACTTTTAAAAAACCATACTCTAAAAAATTTAGTTATTCAAAAAAATAAAACTACTTTAGAAGAAATAAACATTCACTATAAAAATTTATATTTATTAGATTCTAAAAATTAAATTAGTTTTATTAATAAAATGTAATAAATTTTTGAAAATTATTTTTCATATCAATTTCTTATATATTTGAAAAAATGTTAATATTTGTATTACCCTTAATTTTCTAACCTAATGAAAAAATTAAATATGGGCTCATAAAATTTTGTTATCAGTATTATTTGTTTATAAATTAATTTTATGAAAACAATTTTTTATTCATATATATATATATTAATCATATAAATATAAACAAAACATATATTTTTTAAAAATATAAAGAAAATAAATTTTACTATTTTTAAATCATTTAATTATTTATAAAATGATATTTATTGACAATATTTTAATTTTATAAGATAAATAAGTATTAATTATTATTTACTTATGTGATTTAGATATTCAGACGTTTAGGTTGTTATTTTTGACGGTAATATTACAATTCAAACTGTCAGATTTATAGTGGTTATATGAGTTTGTTACCTTCAACAAATACCTAAAATTTCATTTATTTTTTATTATAATCTTTTATTCTCTCATGGTTTTATACTATTTTATTTTTAAAATTATTTTTTTTCTAGTATCATTTTATCAATTCAATTGTTTTTAATGAGTCTTATTATTCTGGCGGATTAAGCACGTCCAAATTTTCATATTCTCATTAACTTGTTTCTATTTTTTCCTAATTTAGATTCATTAATTTTAATATTTATATTTATTATCTTAATATAATGTTCAAATTAATATAATGAAAGGTTTTATATATCTTTTGGTTCATGTGGTTTAGATATACCACTTTTCTTAAAAATCACATGTCTATAAAATCATTACCGAAATTCAATTAATAAATATTGTGGTCATTATGTTACCCAATTAATAAATTTCATTATAAAATTTTTATTTCATCTACTATAATTAAAAAAATGAATTTACTATTATTTCACTATGTCATAAGGTTCCCATATCACCTAATCATACTTGTGGTTCCCCCACATTACTCTGATATGGTTAGTAGTCATATTGTGTAGATGTTTCTGTCTACAATCCAAAATCTCCACTAACATCACCTCACAAGAGAGACCATCATCCATCTATACCGCCAATAAATTTATAAAATGTGAGTGATATAGTATGTAAATATTTAATAGGGAAATATAAAACACATCATTAATTTGAGACAGGGTTCGTTAGAATATTAAATAATATAAAACAGCTCTAACACCATCAATAAACCAAAGGCCCCAACGAGTTGAGGAATTTGAATTAACTACTTTATAGATCTCATGAATCACTTTTATGGAGATATTTAGAGGAACACATTATATTTATCCTTTAAATCTAAGATACATCATTGATTATCATTATATCACTTTTTTAATATAATCTATCCTGATTTTCTAATGAATAATCATTACAGTTTCAACCATTTCATTATACATTCGTGGATAAAATATATTTCATTCACCAAATTGATCCCTAAACCTATGTGTTTTAATTATCTTCCAATAATTCACATTATATGAATCCCTAATGATTCTTGAGTGGATATATTAATATATTAGAACTCAATAATAGGATAATATTGATTCAATCCTCCATTTAACTTTGTAGAGAAATATCTCATCTTGTACCTATGTTTCTTTGTTGTCCACACTAATTTTAACATCAATTTTTAGTTGATAATAGGTAATAATGTTTAGATCAGACATTTGATAATGGTATATACACTTCCATATCATGAAGTTAACCTATAGATCTCAATCATATATAAATTTTAGTGATGTTTGGTGTTGTCTGATCACATCCTTGATATATATCTTGGAATATTTATCAATATATAATTTTAAATGAATTAATATAAAGTGATATATCATGCAAAGACCAATGATAATGTCCATAGTGATGTTTTCACCTTCCCATGTAAGTATATTTATGGGTTACATCCTCACATTGACCCTTTTATTTCTTACAGACTATGTTAATTGATGTATATTTCATTATCTATTACATATTTCCCCACCAATAATTTCATATGAGATAATAATACAAAACAATTCTCAAAGGGTGGATCATGTATGTGGAGATATCTAAAACTATTAAATTCACCATCATTATCTCAGTCATTTCTAGTAAATATAGTCATAACCTAAATATTATAACCCCTTTAGTAAGAATTTTTAACTCTTTATTCCCATATATTATCGCATATAACTTCTTCTTTATTCACTTTTCATCCCACTATAAATCATATTTCACCACTAGAAATGATTGGTGATAATAATTTGTACTAGTTAAATAATTTCTTTAATTTGTGGCATTAATATCCCTTTTTGATTAACGATTTATATTAGAGTTTACTAAATCTGTGTCTTTGTTAAGGTTGTAATATTCTTATAATATAGATCAAAATCAACTTTATTTTACTTTACAATATGGAAATGGATTGATAATACATTTTCCTGGATTAGGTCCCTCCAAATTCTGTGAACCATATTAAAATATTGGTATATGATTTTTTATATTACGATATTATGATCCATATATATTTCACACTTCTCCTAGTAGAGATAATTCATCTAAATCATTAATTTGATGAAAAATATAAATCACTCTATATAATTAATTTTATACTTATAGACATTAACATTAAATATCATTAATGATTATGTTATAGATTTTTTATCTTCTATTAATACACAACCCAAGAATTTCTCTGAAGCTTCAATGTATACCACGAAATGTTCTTTATTTACTAGTATTGTATATTCTTATTAAGGGATAATAATTTATTTCAGTTACGTGAATAACTTTTAACATTCATTGGTCTATGAAAATATCACTCCCATTTGAGTTATAATCATTTGAAAGTTTTACAATTTCATGAAGTTTATTATAATATATCAATAATATAGTACTAGTCTTAGGAAACTATGAATCCCTATCAGATATGATGTTTCGGGCCACCCCTCATTCAACTAATTCTTATATGTGTCAAAAAAATATCCAATTACTTGTGATTAAATTACCTATGAATGATTATAACTGCATCATAAAATAAAATCTATTTCACTATATATATAATTCATCATTTTATGGTGTATTTAGTTTTACAATAAAATTATCATCATGTTCCTCCTTTCGTTTGAATTATATCATAATATCATCGATAAACAATAAAAAATATTTCTCAAGCTAGACTCTAAAGAAATTTTTTATCATGTAAATGAAGAATAATGGAGAATTTTTATGTCTAAATGGAAGTACTATGAATTCATAACTATTTTACATTGTTTTTATGGATATTTAGGCCAAATCATCCACCATCTGCATTAATTTTTCATATAATGAAAAATGTTACACAATATAGTTATTATGAGACCCACGTTACATATCAAAAAATTATACAATCAATGGTAGGAGACACATATTTTTTATAGATTTTTTCCAGTTCAAGATAACCTATATAGAGGCCTATTGAGCCATCCTTCTTCATTAAAAAATGACTTGTGTAACCCATTGTGAATAAATTAAGAGTATAAAACTCTTTATAATATTTTCATCCAAGAAATACTTCAATTATTCGAACACATGGGATTCCATTCTCTATGGATTCATGTATATGGGAAGACACCCATGTATGAAATCAATTGACAACTCAACCAAATTTCCATGATAAGCTTGACAAAACTATTTAGAGAACACAACAGTATCATACTTATCAATGGGAATGTCATCAAACATGATAATAACAATTTTCTAATTCATACTAGAAAGATTATATTTCACATAATGAAATTAAATCCAACCATGTGGAAAATATTATAAAGGAGATTCATTTTCAACAATGAACATGTACATGATTAGTGTATTTGTTTTATTTTTAAGAGTTATCTCCCCCTCTATAAGATGATGTTGGATTTATATAAAAGTATTTAATACATTCAAGGTAATATTTCAAATTCAACTAGAGGATTTTTTAATATATGTTATGGGAGGATCATTACACAAAAATATACTACAGAGGAGTAATATACCTAGAATATAATAATATCCTAAGATAATATTCTCATAAAAAATATATCCTATATGATTTATGGTGGTGTTAAAATATTTATACTACACAAGCATTGTATGAAATAATTTATTGAAATATAATTATATAAGATATTTTTAGTTAATTATTATATGTTCAACATACCTCATTCTATTTTATTTTGGTTCTAATAAGTTAACAATACCAAATCCTATTTCAACCATGAATACTCTATGTAAGTAAATTTGAAATGCATACTTTTGACATTGAAGGAAAAGTATCTATATTAACTGTATTTTATAACTTATTAATTACTAGGTTTCAATCATGGTTATCAGAGGTTTTTTGTATATTATATTTTCTAATATTATGATCATTTCATTTACATCAAAATGGATCATAAATAGATTATCAATTTACCGAATCACATTCCTGTAGAATTCCATACCTAGTGTACGGTAAAGCCTAATTTTTAGTGACCTGGTAGTGTTTGAATGAATAACTAATTAAAATATTTAAGTTTATTACCACTAGGTATATATATCTTAGTGTCGCATCATCCTATAGTATACATAATTCGATTTCATAGACTGTAAACCACCAACTATATACTTTTCAAAAAAAAATAGATTGTTTTCCTATAATTAGTCGTACACATGGTGTTTATATTAATATATTCATCTCTAAGTCACCAAAAATAAAAGGATATTTCCACTAATATAAAATATAGAGTCCCAATACACTTACCCATTTTATTAAATAATTTTTTTACATAAACAACATTTAAACACAACACAGGGATTGATAGGTATTTTTTTATTTTTTATTATTAATTCACGTATCATTACCAATAAACTAAAATAAAAAATTATTATTTTAAATGTAACACCCCAAGCTTCTACGGTACGTTTCCCTTCGAATAATGCGATAGCGTGTGTTGTACGCAACCTCGAGTTCTAACACACACCACAACTAATTAAACTAGTCGTTGTGAATAGTAATACCTACTTTTTGAAATCATATATATTTTATATTTCAAAATGGACTTCATTTTTAGATTCGGAATATCAAAATTAGCCTAGGGTGAAATTTTGGTACTTTTCAGATAACTTTTATATTTTGATGAATAGTGAAAATTACTAAATTTTAATTAAAAAGAACTTTTTTAATCAAAATAATTAATAGTGATAAATTGTTAATTTGAGTGGTTTTAAAGTATATTTAGAATATATTCTTACCATTTAATATAATGTTGGTCATTGGACATAATTTTACAATTAAACCGAACATAAACAAGTGTCAATCTTTTGATAGTTATTACCTCTTAAAAACACGCTTTTTGTTTTGACAACGGGAATTAATTTTAAATTAATTTCTGCCACTTCTGTGTTTTGAATTTAGGAAAATGGATTCCATATTTGGAATCAGGATGTTCAAATTGTGTAAATAGGTAACTTTTATTTTTAGACATTTTGAATAGTTACTGTGGTAAATATTTTATTTACCATGGTTAAAGGGTAAATCCGGTAAATAAGGGTTAAAAAATAATATTATAATAATAGAAAATTACCCTAAAACGTGTCCTAACCTTATTGGTGGACACATACCCGACCATGGGCATCCTTGGGTCAATTTGGGGACCCCTTGGATCCACTTGTATGTGGTAGGGACACATTATATTAATAAAGTTAAAATAAAAATAAAAATGGCATAAGCTTACATCTTTTAGAAGAACAATTTTTACATAGGGTTATACATGTTGAATTTTCGATTATAAATATTCATTAGAAAGATAAAAAGATTTCCTACATAATGATATTTTATTTAAAATTTTTATACATCAAATAATTTAAATTATTAATGACACAATAATGATGCAATGTTTACCTCATTAATAAATCATTTAAATAAATAAGATTATAATGATTAAAATATTATCTAAAACCTGTCCAATTCTTATTGGTTGATGTTATTTAGAATATGAGTCATCTTATCTTCGACCTCAATGATTTTTGGACCATTATAAACCGAATATAATTATATTATAAAGTAATACTTTCACTCTTTCCTAAAGAGCCCCTCCTCCCCCTTATAAAAGAGGACCACTTCTACTCATTCCTCACACCTCTCAAGCCACTTGGCTCGTCCAAACTCTGCCCAACTAAGCTCCCCACATCCCTCTCCTCCTCCTTGAAGCTTCCCCTTAGGCAGAAAGCATTTCAACAAGTCCTTTGGTTCCAACCAAAGTGAGTTACCTAAATTAAAGGTAACGATTTCTCTTAAATTATTTTCATTTATTTTGCTTCTTCAACCCCCAAACTCTTTTTATTTCCTTTCTTTTGTAACAACACCAGTATCCTCAATATACTAGGATGTTGTTATAAGAAGTATTCAAACTACACATACACACAACTCCATCTAATGGATGATGAACATAATGTTTCTGTGGATGGCAAACTAACGCCTCACGAAACGATGATTGTTCAAATACATCTTACCGCCTCTCATGGTGGCCATTATGATGGCACTGTAATTAAATATGATGTTAATGATATATATTTTATATATAAGCTTCTGTAATTCCATTTTATTTCATACAATTATTCGTTTCATGTTGTATATACATACGATAATTTCATTTGAGGAAGTGCGGACTACCGCCCCCTTAAAATGATATGACTCATTCATACCACACATGGAACGTATAAAGGATGGTGTTAATGAACTTAAGTAACATATATAAAATATTATATTATACTGGAATAGTAATATACCTATGTATCATTTGTATTCGATTCTTTTAAAATAAAAATTAAATGGAAGTAGCGTTCGTGCGTACGTACGGACTACCGTCTCCACGAACGCGATGAGATTCATTTTCCATCGTATCCATTCAAGTATAATTATCATTTGATGATTTAAAAATGATGTTTAAGGACTTGATACCATTCTGGATTTGAATAATATACAACTTATCCTTTACAAACATGTCTTACGTAACAAAACATACAAAAGCAAACAAGTAAGTTCACACCCGAAACAGCGATAATACTAAGATATTATTATCAAATCAATATTAAAAGATCATATATGATATCATATTAATGTATATGATTCTTGTATAATTTAGTAACAATTATTTCACTATTATACAGGAGGTTAACCTACCCCAACCAAGGAAAAGTACAAGGTAAGGGTTTACTTTACAACCTCTTCATTATCCAAGGTTGTTTATACGTAATAATCTACTGGGATCTCTTTATCATCCACATCCATGTTTCTTAAAAATGCATTTCAAAACATTTTTACTATTTACAAGAATATGGGTTAAAGTCATTTATACCCTTGTTTGACTTTTTATAAGAGGTTTATAAAGGAATCTTTCCGTCGTATTCAAAACAAGGTCCTTTTTAACCTTTTCGACAGAATTGAGGTAAGAATGTTTTTTTTAACTTATACGGCGGGTGCGGTTATTTTCCGCCGTTATAAAATCGTCGAAGCTTTCCATACAAGCTTATAAGAATATTTTCAAAGAAAATGTTTTATTTTATATGGACCTTAAATGATTTCAAAATAAAAGGAGATACTTCTTTAAAAAGAATTTTGATTTCATCTATGTCAACATCCTTTGATGGATTTTAAGATTATTTGAAGTTGATTTATTATGATACAAAACTTCTATATTGTATTGAAGGTTTTGTGATATGTTTGACTGTGGATGTGCTATTTTTATACCATTCATAGTTTATGGTGAAATTATTGACATTTCGTATGCTAGTTTTAATACGAATGTTTATGTTATGTTTAAACCTTTTCATATGGGAATGCATTGGACTTAATAAGTGACGGGTGGAGCCCGCTATAGCTCCTCGATGCATCGGTAGGTCTCATGAGACAAACTAGTGTCTTGGTACAAGGCCTTGACAAAATCTTATTTGTAGTCTTGGCACGAGGCCTTGGCTATGTGGTTATGATAGTCTGGCATTATGCATTCCAACATTATGAAAGTGGTTATTGATTTTTGCATGTGATTATTCGATTAGTAGAATATCCATGTGAATAAGTAAATGGCATTATTTCATTTTATTTATGCCATACCATGTTGAAAGTTCATATTTAAAAGGCTTTTGTTTTAGTTATACATTGCCTTAAATGTTTATTCTTTCCGCTATATTGTTATCCTTACTGGGCATTTGAGCTCACCCCTTTTCTATGTTTTATTTTTCCCAGGATGTGAAGAAGTAAGTTATGAATGACCTGCAGGGATTTTATGAGGAGATAATAGTGTGGTCTATTGAGACATTATGTTGTTGTAGTAGTTTTTCATTTTATAATGTAATGTAAAACTTATGAATATATCTGGCATTTTCCAAGGCTACTAAACCAATCGGTCTTTCGAGATTTGATCTTTCTTATGATCATGCCAATGTTATGTAATAATGCACCGACTCTGGGTAACTGGGGTCGGGGCGTTACATTAAAAACTCTATTTTTCCCCTAAATCCATACGATATTTTAAATATTTATTAGATAGAATGGGTAATACATAAACAAAAGTGGTGAATTATAAATCCTAGTATGGGAATGAATATGAAATTAATGCATGGCATATACATCATGTGGCATAATTTCATATCCCTAATGAGGTGCTCTGTCAAGTGAATAAGGAAGTTGAATTCATGACCATGGGAGAACCTCCTTATATTCTAGAGGATATTAAATGATAGTGGGGATATACAGAACATAATGTAGTGATTATACTTCCTAGTACATAGATATAATATATTGAAAAAATAAATATCTGAGTAAGGAAAATAGAGGATAAATTAAAATGTGTATTATGAAGATAATGTATTAACCAATGAAACAAAGTAATAATAAATATTGTAATTTCAAGATGAATGTATCTAAATGATATGTATAAAGTCAAAGTAAAAAAATAATATGAAAAATAGAATAAAAACACTAATTAACCTATCCTGAATTCCATGTCTATCCCATATCCAACCTCCAACAAATCTTGAAAGCTACTAATCAACAACAAGGTCCCATAGCATGGTCCAAACCAACATCCTTGAAATTTATTCAGGTAGAAAATTATGGATCATCGTGGTTGTGATTAAAACTTAAAATTCTGACCCCATCGTGTCTAAAAAACTAGTCTAATAAATAGAGTGAATGTTTTGATGTGATAATTAGTGTATTAATCTATTCAATTGATATTATACAAGAAATAAACTTGATGGCCAAAAATATTGAGGGTGACACTTGGGACTAGTCTGATGTGCTTCAAAAAACTTTCCAATATCATTATCTTGGGAAGAATCATATTGCATATGGATAGATAAATTAATTGGTGTTAAATTCTCTCACTTAGGATGAATCACACAAATCAACATATTAATAAAATGACCCCTATGTACTGGACAATCATAAATCTCAAACGTTTTATTCTAGGGACTATGCACCTGATCCATAGATATCAGATATAATAATATACTCTACCTTTAATCATCTAATACCAGTGATACTAGCCAAAAATGACATGAAATCATTCACATGTCCTCCATGAATAAAAATAATCTAGTTTCATATCCTAAAAACCTCGTCATTCCCCTGAATAATCCCACCTTCACGCATCAGTCACATTACTGTCACATAACGATAAAAATATATACATAAAATATCACATGTCCAAATGTAGAAATAATATATACATCAACTCAAGATAAAATTAACAATTTAGATTATTATAACCTATATAACTGAAAATATTTCATTAATTTATGTTCATAATATTCATAATAATTATATCAATATTGCTTCACCCAGACCATGGAATTATGTTTATTAACATGATAATTATTCCATTTTTCATAAAAGTGATACTATCTTAAGAAACCACTAAAAACTTATGTTTTCTGAATTATTATATTTAATAAGAAGTCGATTAATATTTTATCTTTATCATAGGGATACAATGTCAATATGACTTAGTCTCAACAAGGATAAATGATATGACACTGTTAAGGTGGCCCCATGTCCAAGTCTATTTGACATGGACCCAATGAAATTTCATGGATGGTCTAATAGAAATAAACTATTAATAAATAAAAATAAAAAAATTAATTAATCAATCTCACAGTGTTCTATCTGGATCTCAAATATTTTAAAATACATATAAAATTAAATTAAACCAAAGGAATAATATTTTTAGAACCCACAATTATTTAGTGGTCCAAGAAAAATTCTCCAAAGGAAATACTAATAGAGAAATGATTGATAAAAATATCAACATAAGAAAACTATTTCACAAAAACATCATTATCAACATCCTGATACAATGGAAAAAATGATATCCAAATAATATATTGACGGATAGGAAATTAAAGTTGAAAAACAATGAGACAGAACTCCCCTGAGATCAAGCACTAGTCCAAGATTTCTTGATGGGATGGAAGAAATGATGAATGTCATAGAGAGTACCTAGGTTTCAAGAGATATAGTTTTGACATGATGTGAAAAAAAGCGAATACATGAATGTTGTATAAAAATGATAATCTTGAAACCTTTTTGATGTAAACCCCTTTTATGTCATGAATTCAATGAATTTCATGATGTGGTTAAAAACGCATCGCTTCGGGTTTAATTAGCAATGGTATAACATTTTCTTAATTTCAATGATATTCAAAAAATGTAAATTTACAAAACCATGAACTAGTTAACATAAAATTTCTAACAAAAGGTTCATGTAGTGTTACATATTCATGGCATGTTTGGGTCTTTTAGATAGATGACCACCCATATTCTACCGGAAAACATAAAACACTGTTCATGAATTTTAATCTTGTGAATAACCCTTTAAATATGTGTACACACTTTATTCCATACATAATTAATTAAAAAACATATATCCCTTGATATTTGTTCATCTACCAAAAAAAGATCTCTAGCCCCAATAAAAACCTAACAAATATGTTTTAGATGTATATAAAACTAAGGTAGTATAAAAAACTCAATTGTGGGGGTAACTAGAATAAGAATGGATCTTACAACCTCCCAACAATATAACAGCTCATCCCCATGTTTGACAAAGTATCTTTGTGGGGTCCTAACACACATTAATAGGCATTATGCTAAGATATAAAATTTCATATCCATGGTTTCCAAATTATCATGATCACACATAAAATGCAATATCACTATATAATTATATATTATTTTCCTATATATACTTCTCACAATGGTCCATATTCTATATTAGATTTTCCAAAATGGAATAATTTACAAAAAAATTATTTCATCAACATCTGTCAAATATCATGGTATGGGATGATATCTAAAAATTTATGATATATGAAATACATTATACATGGAACAATAGTTTTTTGGAAGAGAAAATTGGTATGGAAAAAACTAATCATCCCTATTATATCTGACTTCTTGACAAATCTACCCGCTATCTTCCTTTTTTTTAACACAACTATTACCCATCTAACTAGAAACCAAATATAATACCCAATAACCATCATATAACACCAAATCAAGTCATAAATGGTGAGAATATGATTTCTATATGTCCTACATGGTCACCAACTACTTTCTAGTTAACTAATCCTCATCAATCCTCTCAAGCATGAGAAAATTACCAACAATCACTAACACACCATACTCTAACTATAATAAAGGGTTATGACATTTTATTCCCAAAAATATCTCAATATGATATAATTAGACTGACTATGGGAATCTATAATTTTAGGATAACACCATGAGTTCAAAATGATGCTCCCATGATAAACTATATTCCAAAAAAAGGCTCATAAAAATACCTCAATGTTATTAATATTTTATTTCATATTATCCATATGTATTAGAATGATAGTCTATACATATAAGAACATATGATACCAAGAACAATTTTAGACCCTTTGATGTTTTTGATTTCAGATGGGGGTCTCAGTGAGAAGCAATTCACCTTCTCACACAGTTAAATAGAACCATATCATCTTGTTAAAGACTAACCATATAATTAATTGTGATGGTCTACCTAATATTCAATAAGTGGGATACCACATTTATTTGATCCACAATCACCCAGATTTCTTTATTCCCTTGTATTTTCCTAGTTAATCTACTAAAAATATATATAGTTAAATTATCCCACATCTTCTCAATAATAGGAATAGGATACAACATCCTAGTTTTCCATTGATAATAATAATTCACCAGTAGATATGTGAAATATCTCTCCATTATTATCGATATCTCATTCTTCTAAACTTCACTCTTGTACTATCTAGGAACACCATGATGCATCATTGTTAAACAATGATGTATCTCCAAAATAGAATCATTAAACACCTACATTATCTCATCTTGTATGATTATAGGAACTCATACTCAACCATTGAAAATAATAACATCTTCTCTAAAAATATACAATCCTGATGGTGACAACCATCCAAATATGTTTTCCCTAATAATTAATTACTCTATTTTATATAACCTCTATTTCGTGATTTGATTAAAAATAATTGGAATATTTGATTTCAAATTCCTAGATATTCATCTAGGGGACTCCGAAACATCCTTATGTATGTTAAAAAACGTTTCTTCCACTATTACTCAATTCATGCCTCATAAAATACCTATATTTGAGCCTTCTAACTCATGTTATCATCAATGATATTTACCATGCATGTTGGATAAGATATATCGATTTAAATAGACTGTAGATACTAAACCCACATCCTATTTTTAAGGGTCATGACTCATTAGGGAAAAAAAATTAACAGAGGGTCTTGTGGTCTGTCTACACCATGAACCTATTTATAGGATGATATTTTCTATATTATCTCATGGTGTGTACCAATGCTTCTAAATATAAATCACGTGTTTCATAGTTACTCTAATGTGGTCTCGACTATCTAGATCCATAAGTAACCTCTTTTTCCTCCTACATCAAAACTGCTCAAACTGAAAATCTCAATGAGTTAGAAAACATAGTATATTCATTACCCATTATAAGTATGGTGATGATCAGTGTTGATGTATGATTTCTCTTCAAATCTTGAAAAAAACTCCCATAAGAATATGAAAATAAACACTTCACCCATGCCTTGATCATCATAAACATTAATCATTCTCGGTGGGAGATGTCTTGGATGAAACATCAATTATAACATTCCAACCAAATAATATTTGAATAATTAAGAAATTATTGAGCCACTCTAAATATATAATTATTGAAACCATATCTAGTTCAACTAACACTCCATCCTCTAGGACAACATAGTCCAATAAGTACATTTTATCAAACTATAAACATTATTTAGATTTCATGATATATGGTAGATACACTCTCTGTGTATATAAAAAGATTTTATGATTTTGGGAATGATATTATACTTTCTATAAGTACACTAACATTTTTTGATAAAAACTACAAAACAATGAATGAAAAAATGAATTTAGCAAGTCTAGGAATTCTAATGCTGTGTTTATGATATTGAATAAGATTACTATAAACTCGTATATTCTATATCTTCACCAAAAATTAGATTATGGTATGTATGATTTTCTCACTCTCAACTAATAATAATGTACTATCAATTCTATCATAGATAATATCACATGACCTATCATCTTATTGAAAATATCAATGATGCATGGAAGGGAACACCAATTAATGACCTTTATTAGATTCAATCTCTGATAGTCCACAAGAAGTGTAATTTCCAATATGATGTCTTCAAAAAAATAATGGAGATCCCAATGTTGATATACTAAATTGTATGAAACTTTCAAATTCCAAATCATATGACTTAAAATTAAACACACAAAGATATAATAATTTTTTTCTATAAAGAGGGATCAAAATTGGATTAGTTCGTATCACTAACTCAATAGTGAAATAAATTTCCCACTCAAGAGATAATCCAAACAATTATTGAGGATTGATTTCAGTAAAATGATCCCCCACTAGAGGAATATTATTCTATTACATTTCATAATATTCCAAAACAATTTCTATTATTTGTAGAGTGAGACTATCAAGTCTTCACGTAATACATCCTACATGACTATCATGATGGTCTCACTTACATTGGTGTGTATAGATTCCTCCATAATGTTATGGAAAGGTAACTCTACGGTGATAACAGACAATCTGACCTTGGTATAGATCTATACGACAAATATATTGAATCAGATAAAATCATATTAATTATATCATATAATGTTACCAAATGAACTTATTGGAAACAATTTCATAAAAACAATCATTACAAGCTATCTGGTGTAGATAATATAGGATAGAGCTGACATTCCCCTCTTCCTTGGGATTCAGTGTGACTGCAATATACTATTCCATCTGAGTGGTATTTTTCACACATGAAATAAAATAACACCACCATTACATCTTCTTAAAATTAAATGAGAAATCTATATACAAATATTAAACAGGGTACATGATATCTCCCTGGAGTCAATTTCATATCCATATACCCTAACAATTCACCACTGCATAATTTTCATTAAAAACTTATGAAGATAAACAAAAAAACAGTAAACATGACACTCTAGAATGAGGTGTGGAAAATATGGGAGCATGTGGGTTATACATCGCACATAAGGGACTACACCAAAATATAATCAAATAGAAGAAGTTTTATCCCTTGAAATATCTCATCAATAACTGAAAAACACATTATTTCAATGATTCATCCCGCAAATATAATATTTCATATACTTCCCTGGTGAAATTGTCTCTCTACTACAAAAGGGCTCTATTATATTACTTTCCATGATGGGATCTTGATTAATCACATCTAACATTATAATCATTCTAAATAAATTTTTCTTTGAACTGACTACATTATAAAGAACATCTTAAAAATGTCTCTCCAGGGTGACCTCATCTTCTTCTTTTGATAGGGAAAAGCATTGACGGAAGGTGAAGTGTCGTAAGTAGTAAATAATTAGAATTAAATCCCATTTAAAATTTATATAATCATAATACTTATCATACATAAATTAATCGTCATAAAGGTAGATGTGAATTTATACATTGACTTACTTCTAGGATAAATAGTTTTTCTTATCATCTTTTTTTGGATTCTCCCCACAATAGTTTGTTGTTAAAAGATGCATGTAAGAAGTAAGAGTCACCATCCTATATGAAAATATAACACATATAATAATATATTCCTATCAATAAAAAATTATGTCAATATATATATATAAATCCATTTGTTCTTACCAGATCCATGCATACTCATTTCATACCATACATAGAAATTATTATAAATCTCATTTACTGTAACATACAACACCATATAAATCACCCATTGTGAAATGACATCAAAATATTACAAGGAAACATAATTAAAAATAATAAAATCCCTGATAAGTAATATATCCCCTCATGCAAGGGTGAAATACTCCCTTGAAGAAGATATTTCCCTACTTCTTAAACACCCTATTCTATTTTCAACTTATCTCAAATAGTAATGAAACATAAAATAAATTTTTTTTCTCTGATATAATATTCTATGTTCTTGGACTTGGTGCTCCGTCAATAGATTGACAGTGTTGGCAACGTGATATTAGTTGAACACCATCATGTGCTAGAGGTTATTAACTAGATGTTGGGGGGTAAAAACATAGTGCGGAGACTCTACCCCCTGGTACATATTTATAATATTACATAAAAAAAATTATTTAAAGTGTAATAAAAATAGAAAAAATTGTACAACATATAATTAAAAGATAAAGGATGAAGAAAAAAAATCAATAATTAATAGTTTAATTTACAGATGATTTTAACTAAATTTCATGAAGAAATGCGTAATAAAAATGCTAATAAGACTCAAATAAAAATTACAAATACCTTGGTCCCAAATCCCTTGCAGGTCCAGTTTGTATGCTACATCCCATCCATGAAGCTACCTCACAACAATATGATCAATTTACATTTGGAAACCTACATCCATTGAATATATATACGTAAAAAATGGTGTCCCGTTTAGGTTGCCATCACAACTCAATAGGTCGAAGAAAACATCTATAAAAATATAATTCATAAGCTATATATTTCCATCAATAAAGTTATAATCAGGGTATTAATTTATTAATTTAATAATTCACATGAAATAAACTAGATATACATTATGTTATAGGATAACACTTGGGGATTGTACAACCTAATTTACTACCATACCAGATATCTTATTTTAGGGATGGTCCTTTAACATCAGGATGGATCACCTAACCAATGGAATATTATTCTATAGTGTATTAATTTTTTTAGACCACAAATTAACAAAATGTACTCTCCTCATAGGCTATCATAAATCTGACCAACATGTATCTAAATATTTTTAACATGGTCCATTGAGAACCAATTAATCATATTATACACCTTCTAGAATCTAATACCACTGTTCTATGTAAAATTTAGGTATAAAATCATGCACCTTTCCTCGGGTGTCATCGTAGTCCTATGTCATATTATAATAACCTCAAATTTCCTAAAATCATCCAACCATTTTCAATAAATCACATTAGTGTGACCCAAAAAAATATATCAATGAAATATCTTAAGGAATGTAATATTTATACAAGATAAAAAATAGAAGAGACAGTGGTTGATTTATCAAAATATATTCTATGTAAATGAATATATTTCATTAAACTCACTTTATAATTATCATCCAAAAAATTTCATATCTATTTCATTGTGATCTTGACCCAATGTTTAACAGAATTATAATTAATCAATTTTTTCTAAATTGATGAAATATCAAGAAACCACTACAAAATATGTGTTATTTAAATTTTTAAATTTATCTTGTATTCAACCAATTTTTATAAATTTTTCACAAATATCTAATGTCAGGCCAACCTGGTGTCAATAATTCTCTAGGCGATCACACTATTTTTGTGGTTTTTGGTCCTAAAAACCATTAATTAGAATAAATTAAATATTATTGATGTTCTAATAAGTAATAATTTTAAATAAACATGGATAATCTAATAAATAAGGTTATAAACGTAGTGTATTGGTTTGATTTCCCTTATTGTAGATAACATTTATAAGTAAATAAGGACAAATAAATAAATATTAAATTGTTGAACTATATTTTTTTATCAAAGAAACACCCTCAATAGGTATATGCTACAATGGAAAAAATTAAAAGAGATTAAAAAATAAATCATGGATCACATATACATCAACATCGGTATCTTGATTAAATTTCTATGAGAAAATGACACCTATATAACAAGGTGAATGGACAAAAAGAGATAACCAAACTAAAGTAATTATATAGTAATAAAACTTAGAGATGAGATATCTGGAATTGATGTAATCTTCCTTGAGTCACTAGGAATCACCCTAGTGGTTTAGAGGGAAGGTTTTATTGTGATTCGAAAATAAATCATACATATAGTGTCAATAAAAACGATGATCTCAAAACATTCATGACGTGAATGTTATTCATATCATTAATTACATGTTCAATGACATATGATGAAAAATCTATCATCCCAGGTTTAATAAGCATCAATCAATAATTTTCTTGAGATGACCTAGTTTCACTACATATAATGATTTCACACTATATAAATTCACAAAATCTTCCCAAAATAGGATCATTAACACCCCGACCCCAGAAGCCTGGAGCTGGTGCATTATTTTTTTATATTTTCATGATTAGATTGATTGAAATCCCAAAGGATTGATAATCTTAGTGGTTCTATAATGATATATTATATACATTATACCAATAATACATTGGAAAATAAAATATAACAAGGTACACAATATACCTAAATAAATGGTATCTTTAAAATCTTATTTAATGATGTCTTTTTCATAACTTGGGGAAAGAAAAATAATAAGTTTGAGATAAAATGATTATTAAGTTATGTAATGAGTAATAAATTATTAATAAATAGAAATAAATTAACATGGAAAGGAAAATAAATGATAAAACATTCTATTAAAAAAACTATATAAGGAAAATTCCAAATATCGAGGAAATAAACAAGTACATAGGCAATTTAATCAATGAAAAGATATGAAATATATCAATAGATATGTTAGCATAAAAGATAATGGATGAATAAAAAATGAAATATATTTTAAGTAAATTATTAATAAATCTATTCCATTTGTTAGGAAAACATGAACATATATTTTCAAGATCCATCCTCTAGATATTTTGATACTATATGTTGAAACCAGTTCAATTTAGCCATATTAATCGTCTCATAAGAACCTGTCTATGCATCAAGGAACTATATAATGTCAATGATCTTCCTATCATTGCATTTCCAATGAATTACTCATATCTAATAATGAGTTTAATCAGTATAAAATATTCTATATCAAATATATGTATTGAATAAAATATACATATTTATCAATAATTCCTCATTTAATCAAATAACTGTTAAATTAAACACAATATGTAAAATAATATACGATATAGGCAAAAAAGTATCCATCATACTGAAACACGGATATTCAATGAAATTTTCTATGAAAACTAATTAATATAAAATTATAGTTTCAAGATAATGTTAACAATCAAAAAATGATGTGAATTTGCAAAGACAATCATTAAGAACATTCATAAGGGGAACAATCTTTAAAAATTATAATTGCCTCATATCACTGAGATACATTTAAATCTCAATATCTAGAAAGTCATGCCATTAAGTGAAAATAATAGTATCATGATAATAATATGTTTCATTATATTACAAAAAATAGTCAGCATATACACCCAATAAATGTGCATTGGCAAATAATAACAATTAAGTATTAATGGAATGTACATCGAGATGAAATTACCTTACTTTAACCATTCTATTATTATGTGGTATCTATCCCCATGTATATTCGTTTAAAATATAATAAAAACTTATATAATAAAAATTATCATTTTTATAATATCAAATACTAACTTTTTATTAAATTTTATTTCCCTTTACTAAACACTCTTTCGTTATTTACACTATTTCAGGTGTTAATTCCCAAGTTTTCTCAAGCATATTTTTACTTGTGACATGTTTTTTATCTTTATTAGATCATTATTTCATTATATAAAAATTTTAAATAATGAATTTATTATATTATTTATTCATTACATATTTATTTATATTATTTATTAATATTTTGAGATTATAATTGAAGTTCATCGTTCATTGAGATGGTTGGCAGTATGCATGCAGGAAAGATACTTTCATTTATTTGTTGTATTAGAATAATGAAAAAAATTACACATGTGTATTTTATAATTACATAACCATATAAATTATATATATGATACATATCTTTATTAAAACTATCCTTATATGTTCCATGTATGGCATGAACAAGTCACATCCTTTTGAGGGGGTTGTAGTCCACACTTCCACAAAATAAATTATTATATTTACATAAGATGGAAGGCAGAAATTAAAGACATAAATATAAATTAATTTAGCATATATACATTATAAATATCATATATATCATATAAAAAAACAGATTCCAACATAATGTACACTATGGTAGTTGATAGAGAAAAAGATAAACAATCATTCTATTGTGAGGCCGTAGTTCGACGAAAACAGAAACAATATCTCTATTACCCAATAGATGGATGTGTGTGTAATATTACGTAAAAATATTAAAATAAAATCCTATTATATTTAAGATACATTTTTCATTTAATCATAATATAATTTGAGTGTATGGAGTGGATAATTGACATGAAACTAAAAACATTGTTAGAAGATGTTACCTCTTAATCAGGTAACTTCTTTTCGATAAAACCAAAACACTTCCATGGATTGATTTTTTCCAAAAGGTTGGATTTATGGTATTGGGAGGTATGTTGGGTAGAAAAGCTTTAGGACCATTTCCCAACATATTTTTTTTATAGGTGTGAATAAGTGGGATAGTTTGTGGCCTTTCATAGAGATTGAAATGGACTCACAAGGTAATTCTGAAAACAAGTTACATAAACACATGTTCAAACCTGAAAAAGTCATAAAAACAAAAAAAAATAATGGAAGGCTTATGGTCGAGATATGGCCATCCAATAAGTTTTTGATACTTTTTTTGGGCATTTGGTCCCATAAGATAATGTATTAATCCTTTGTTATGCTTAAAATTTCATTAATAATTGAAATTAATTATAATTACATTCAATAAAATTTTTAATCAAAAACTAATATGACTTTATTAGAAATTATAAATTATTTTTATTCTAAATATGGAATGAATTTTTCCAAATTCCAATAATATAAGAAGCCTAAATTAATTTAAAACTCATCCTGTAGGTGGGATGACAATATGAGTTTTTATTTTTAATACATCTTAAAGATTAATAGGTTTTTACAATCAATTTAAAAGTAAAATTGATCCCAATCATATAAATTTTGTTTATTGATGATAATTTTATCTAATAAAAATTTTAAAATAATCTAAATCCTTATTTAACAGTATAAGGAAATTAAATGAAAATTCATTTTTGAATTAAAATTCTGTATTTTTAACTATTCCTTAAAATATGAATCTTCAATAAAAAATTCAAAAACAACACCCTAATAATATTTTTATATTTTTATTCTTATGATAATGTTTATTTTGAAAAATTAAATATATTAAATAGACATTTAAAGTGGGATTTCCATCAAAATGATGCAAAACTACTTTAAACAAATATAGTAATTTTTTGGGTAATATTGGGTTTTTTATTATCTTATGCCTATCTAACATATATTTTTTGGGTGTAAAAATATTTGGTATGATATATAATATATAAATTTACTATATAAACACTCTAAAAGTGTTATAATTTAATTAACAATGAAAAATGTGGCAACATATTGTTTTATTCAAATCGGTAGTTGTGTATATTACAAACATATCAACAAAATATAATGGAATGTATGGTAATGTATTCAGGTGATACATGCTTCCCTCCTATAAAAAATCTATACTCAATTCATTAGGTGTATTACCATGAAATCTATTTGTGTAGTTCTCCTTCATATAATCATATGCATCCATTGTTGCATCCTCTATTTCATGATTTACCCAGTGTACCTTTATAAGATGAGTTTTCTGATTTCTCAATACCTCCTCTCTAACATCAAGGTTTATGATGGGTTCATCACAATATGAATATTTGGGTGACCTTTAAATCTTATCATATGTGAGAACATGTGTTGTTTCAATAATGTATTTACTTTGCATAGATATATGGAACACATCGTGTACCATTGAGATCTGTGGAGGAAATGCTAAACTATAATAAATGACTCCAACCCTTTCAAATAGTTTTGAAGTGTATGATGTATATAGGACTTAGTTTTTCCTTCTTACCAAACTTTATAACACCCTTCCATAGATATACCATAAAGAAAATATGATCTCTCACTGGTAATTACAAATTTTTTCTATGATTATTAGCATAACTATTTTCCCTACATTAATCCATTATCATATTACCCTTGATATCCGTCACATTTATTATTGCCTCTTAATGATTTTATTGTCCAACAAGTTTCCTTTCACCAAATTCATCCCAACATGTTTGAGTATGCAGTCTCTTTCCATATAATGCTTTATATGGTTCTTTCACACTGTCCATCAGTTTTTGGATGGCAGAAAATGTTCAAATTACGCTCATGGTCAGAGGCATCTCGATCCACATCCATAATATTGATATAAATAGGGGGTCTTGATTAGATACAATTGATAGAGTTTCAACATGAAGTCATAAAACTATATTATAATATAGAATTTTGAATAACTCAAGAGGAAGGTCTTCTATTATAAAAAAGTAAAGTCACAGATTTGGTTAGGTGAAAAATGAGAACCCATATGGAATCATTTTCTCTAGGAGTGTTTGAAAATCATGTGAAAATTTGCTTAATAATTTCATCCCACTTCCACACAATAATAGGAAGAGGTTGTCAAAAACCCATAGGATTATGTATTACATCTTTCACTTGTTGACAAACATAACATCTAGACACATAATCCACAATTTCCAACATCATGTTATCCAAAAAAATCCTTCCATCATGTCTCTATACATATTTCTAATACCATGGTGTATAGTCAAAACACCATCTTCAAAAATCATGTCTGTTGATTTCAATTCATTCACACCATTGATTTTCTTCCAAAATTCTTCATAATTGTAATTATAATTCATTATCCTCTCCAAAAAAATATGGGTTTTATAAAATTTGAAGGATGATTAATGTCTCTAATTCCTTATAAATTCCCATAACCATCTTTACAAGATCCATGAACATTAGATCCTTATCAATCTAGAATATTTTTATAACTCCATGATATATCCTATTTAATCTATTTTCCACCTTATTATATTTCTTTGGGAGGTAGTGTACTGAGGATTCATAATCCTTAAGTAGTTGGATCCATCACATTTTTATCATATTCAACTCTTTCGGTGAAAATATGTATTGCTTGATTTTGTAATCAGTTTATATCTCACATCACTCTCAATAGTGATAATTTCAACATATTTTCAATGAAATAATTGCAGCCTCTTTCTCTAGGTACTGGGTTTGGTAATTCGGTTTGTGAGAATTCAATTTACTTGGTTTGTGAGAAATAAATATACTATTTTTCATTAAGACACAACCAATTCCTTTTTTTAATGCATCTCTATATATGAAAAACTCATCCATTCTAGATGGTAGAGTCAGAATTGGAGCATGAATAGTCTTCTCTTTAGTTCATCAAATCATTCTTAACATTCATTTGTCTAAAAAACATAACCTCATTATGTGTAAGCTTGGTTAATGGGATCGCGAATAAGGAAAAATTATGAATGAACTATCGATATTAACCTACCAAACTAATGAAACTATATACCTATGTTATGATTATTAGAATATACCACTCTCTTACTGCCTTTGACATTGCAGTATCAAAAGATATTCCATCTTGGGTGAAAATATTACCCATAAAAGAGACTTATTGAATCGATAAAACACATTTAAAGAATTTACCATATAACTCTTCCTTTCAAAGAGTTTTATGGTTCATCTAAAATTTATTAATATGGTCCTCATATATTTTAGAGTAATCCAAAATATTATCAATGAATATGATAAAATCATCCTGATATTCATTTAATACTCAGTTCATGATTTCCATTAAAATAGAGCATTCATTAGTCAATTCAAATGGAACTACTACAAACATGTAATGTCCATCCCACTTCAAAAAGCATTCTTTATAATTTATTCCTTCTTTGCTCATTATTGGTGATACCTTTAATGAATATCACTCTTTGAAAAATATTGGGCTCCATGAAGATGATAAAAGAAGTGATCAATTTGATATAGATATTACATGTTCTTTATTATAATTTATTTATTTTCCTTTAATAAATGCATGGCTTTGTAGATAAAACTTTCTTTTTACCTAAGTGGACATGGGATCCCCATGGTGAAATACTAGGGGAAATAAAAAACTTGTTTCCATAATACAATAGTCTTTTCTTCAAATTTACCAATTACATAATGACCATTCTATTGGGAGTATTTGATATTTTCCTTGAGTCAGTGATTAAATATATGGAGAATTCAAACACATATTATGGGTTATGTCCTATTAAATACTTAAGAAATACTTCATTGTTTTCAATAAAAAAATTTACATTGTCTATTTGAATATTTATTTCTTCTTTAATGGACATTATTTTCCGTTTTTACCTAGTAATCTCATTTATAAGAGCTACCAAAGGTTGACCTAAATAATAAATTGGTAAGAACGCTTCTTCTCAAAAGTTTAGGTATTCAATATCTTCATAAGAAATTGTAATTTAATTTATATTGAAATACTTTTTTTCACTATATTTCGATATCCATTCAATACTGAGGGTAACATCAAAGCAAGACATAGGTATAATAAAAATGTAAACAAATAAGGAACATTTACGTGCCATAATTTGGACCGATGGACACATCATTTTTGAAATGATATTTCACTTAGTATTTTTGGCAAAAAACTCTAATATTAAATATAATGTTAAATTTATACTTTTATAAAAAAAATGGGTAGATATGAAAGAGTACGATAATCCAGAAAAAAAATGCATTAGAAAAATTTGATGATATTATTAATGTATCTTCAACCACCTCACTTGGAACTTCTATCTACATTGTAGTGTTCTTACTAGGCTGGCCATTTCGCATTGGCCTCTTATATGGTAGATTCCCCTAACTCTTTTGGAATTCATTTTTATAGTTCCCCATATACCTATAGTTGAAAAATTATACAATATTGTTTCCCTTATTCACATTTCACTCCAAAGATTGGTGACCCTTATCCCAACATTTATAACAAACTGAGAGTCCCTTCAAAAATTTCCAAAGGTGATTCTTCCAATAATTTTTACAAGATGAAAAAGGATGAGTTTTCTTATTCTACATAATACATTCCACGTTTCATTTTTCTCAGGGGACCTCTTCATCTCTTGGTTTCCCATGAATATATTTACTATAAAAAATTCCTTCTCAGTCTTGATAGAGTATAACATTATCACTTCATATGATGAAAAATTATGAGAAACCAATTCCCATTGAAGATGTGGCTCAAGACTGTAAATTATGTGTTCAATATTTTACTCTTTGTTGCATAAATAATCTATATAATACCTATAAAACATTTAATTGTATATTCATAATCTGTAGCACCCACTTCTTCCTCATTCATTATTCTGAGGAACATTCTCTTTATCTCAATTTTTTGACCATGAAAAAATTATTTATCCTTGAATGTCTCCAAAAATGTACCCCATTTCATGAGATAAATTTCTTATTCATCACCTATTTTCTAGATTAGATACCAACACTTATATGTATCACCTTTAAGACAATATACCACAATTTTAACCTTTTCCTTTTCACTTCATTCCACGGTTGTAAATATATTCTCCAGAGTCATAATCCATTTCTCATCTTTAATTGGATTAGTATAACAACTAGAATACGGGGGGTTATACCTCATGATGTTCTCATTTTTTAATATTTCAATTATTTTATCTATTATAATTCTAGATATTTTGGATTCCTTTAGAGAGGTGTCTCTGTATTTTCCATTAGTATTGATACCATTCATTCTTCTATGAAGCATTTCTAAAAAATGGAATGCACCGGATAAGCTCATAAAATATAATTCTTCATATGGTTATCCCTTAACAAAAAATTATTCACCATAAATCTTATAATCATATAATTTGGTTACATTATTGGAATATTGACTTTTAAATCCTTAATAATAGTAGGTAAATAAAATTTAAATTATTTTATGAATGTCCTATAGGATTTAAAAACCAAGTGTGAATTGAGGACAATTTTTGTGTACCATGTTACCCCTGTTAGGGCCAGAATACCTTGTCGGAGTTACGACATGTATCCAAATCATTTCCAGAAAAACATACAATAGTAGTATCCAGATAAGGATTTATTTATATGAATATCAATATAATTTATACCATTCCATTATTATAGGATTTTAATCTATACAAGCCCTCAATGTCTATATTAAGGTTTTTATTTATAATATGAATTTTCTAAATCCTTTTTCCATGGTTTTTTATAAACATCCTTTGATACCAACTATAATGACATGACCATCTAAGCCTAGAGTTTTTTTCCTTGTTTTATTTCATTGTCGTGATTACATGGAATAAAATCCCTAACGACCAATCAGTTTTGTAGTCCCAAAAAATCATATTAACTACATAATACACATAATACATTGGGAAAAAAACAAAATATTCTAAATGATAATTTGAAATTAACTACATCCTTGAAATCTTTTTCAAAATTATATTCTTCATAGCATGGGGAAAGAAACATAACACTAGTGAGATGAAATGATCAGTAAGGATAAGTAATATGTTAGAAATATTGAATCAATAGGAATAAATTAAAAAAGGTAAGGAAAATAATTAATAACACTTCCCATTAAAAGAACGATATATGTAAAATTCAATATGGAAAGGTAAGAAATGGGTACACGTTCCATATAATCAATGAATATAAATGAAATGTATCCATAGATATATTGATGCAATATCTCATGGAAGAATAATAAGTAAAATATATATACAATAAATTATTAATTATTGGATGTATTATATTAGGTACATGGGTACTTATACTATCATGATCCACCATCAGGATATGTTAATACTATAAGTAAAAACCATTTTAATTTGGCCATCTTAATCATCTCATGAGAACATATCAATGTATTGAAGTGTTATATAATGCCAGAGATCCATCCTTCATTGGATTCTTAAATCATTCCTCATATATAATAATAAATTTAATCAACACACAATATGCCTTTAAAATATCTATACTGAATATAATATACATACTTATCAAAAATTCCACAGTCAGTCAAATAATTACCAAAGTAAATAATGTATACAAAATGATATATGGGTTAGGAAATACCAGTAAGAATCACATAAAAATATAGATATTCAGTGAAATTTACAATAATAAATTACTATGGTAAAATTATTTTTTCAATATAAATTTAACTATCACAAAATCATGTGAGTTTGCAAAGATGATCATTTAGAACATTTTATAGGAAAATAATCTTTAAATATTCTAATTTTTCCCAAAAACCTATGAACTGTTTGTATCATAATATTCAGAGTGCTATGAGATTAAAGGAAACTTATAATATCCAAAAAAAATTAGGGAATTCATTATATTATAATAAAGGGGAAAAACATACTCTGAATAAAAGTTAATTGGTGCACAATAACAAGTATGTCTCAATAGAATGTAAATTTTGATGAAATTACCTTACTAAAACCATTATTTTGTTATGTGGCCTTTATCATTATGTATAGTGGTTTAAAATATCTAAATAACTTATAACATTACCAAATAATTTTTAAATTTTCATATATTTAATTATTAAAATATTTTATTACCACTTTTGAAACACACTTTCATTGTTTTAACTATTCTGGGTGTTAATTGATGAGTTTTATCAAGTATGTTTTGAATTGTTATTTTTGTCACTACTTCTTAGATAAAGATTCATTAATATCCAGAATGAAAACAATGAAATAATTTTCTCATTTATTCATTGCATTTTTTAATTTGAATAGTTATAATATTTTGATATTATAAATGAACTGAACTATTCATTGAGATGATAGATTGTATATATGCCTGAACACTAATTTCATTTCTATGTTGTATTAAAAGAATAAAAAATAAATGGTATATTGGTATATTATAATTAATGTATCATATATATAATATATATGTTAAAAATAGTCACTAAAACCATCCTTTGTACATTCTTTGTATGGAATAATTGAGTCGAGTTGCTTTGAGGGGGCGGTAGTCTACACTTCCTCAAACGATATTATTGTATTTACAGAAAGATGGAAAGCATAAAGGAGCATTCTAAATAAAACTTCTATAAGAATAAATACAAAATAAATATCATATATTAAATATATAAATATATTTTATATCATAACGGCTACAATGATAGGTGGTAAGGGACAAATAAACCATCATAGTTTCATCAGATATTTGTTCATCGTACATAGAAACAATATGTTTGTTACCAAGTAGATAGTGATGTGTGTATGTATAGGTTTAAAAATTAAAATAAAAAGTCCTAGTATATTTATCATACTTGTTTCTTTATTATTTATAGAATAAGAATATTATAAGGATTGGTTAATGTAAATGAAACTAAAATGATTGATAGAAGACATTACCTCTGAGTTGGTTAACATCTCATGGTTTGTTCCAAAAGAATTCCTTGGATGGATTTCTATCGAAATGGGAGATTAATGGTTAAGGGGAAGGATGTAGGGAAACAGATATTGAATATATTGGTTAATCCAAGGTTTTTTGAGAGTTCTGAAAAATAAGGGGAGTTGGTGTCCTTTTATAGGTAAACAAAAAGACTCACTTGGTATTTTTTAAAATAAGTTAGGTGGAAACATGTTCTTACCTAAAACAATTCATACCAAACCTACCAAAATTAATAATGTAATTTTTTATGGTTGAGATATGTTCATAAAATATATTTTAGAGAAGTTTTAGTTCATTTAGTCTCTTAATTTAATGCTATATTCATTTATTAAACTTAATTTTCCCTTAATAATTAAAATTTATATTAATTACATTCACTACTAGTTTTTTTAAAAAAAAATATTGACATTATTTTACTATAAATTGTATTGGTTCCATATATATAATACATTTTTCCAAATTCCAATCATAGAAATAGAAGAAATTAATTTAATATTCACCCCACATGCGGGGTGACAATGTGAGTGTTTGATGTAAAAAACAACCAAAAGTTTGGTAAGTTTTTACATTCAATTTCAATGTGAGACGGATCCAACAAAAATAAATATTATTAATTGATACAAATATTTTCTATATACACATTAAACCTAATTTATAACCTAATTTAACATTATAAATTAATTAAATGGAGAATATGTAATGAACTAAAATTCAGAAATTTAAAATGTTTGGTAAGAAATAAATCTACACTAAAAATACTCATAATCCACCCTAAGATGGTTTTGATGATTATATTAAAAATATGAAGTTTATTTTGACATATTAAATTTATAAAAGGGTAAAATTTGAGTTTAATATCAGTTCTCCATCAAAAGGTGACAAATCTAATTTTAATAGAAATATAGTCTTTTATGTGTAATATTGGGTTTACCCTTATATTATTAATATCTAAAATAAATTATACGGGTGTAAAAATTTTTGGTTGGATATATAATATATAAATTTAATATATAAACTCTCTATATGTATTATAATGTTATTTTCTATTAAAAATGCTAATAAGTATTATTTTCCTTAAATAGAGTATTATGTGTATTAAAAACTATAAACATAAAATAATGGAAAATGTTGTAAATTCATGGGGTTATAATGGATCACATCAGGTAACTCATGCACAACATGAATGATTCCCATTGGAAAATCATAGCCCATATTTTACTGAAATATTTAAACCACATTAAATTTTTACCAAAAACTTGGAAAATGGTCTTATGGTGTTGACACATTTATACTGGGAATTCATTAATTAAACAAAGATATATCACTGAAAATAAGGTCATTTCCCAAAAATGGATCTCTATCCCAAAAATTAAATTAAAAACATTGTTTTAATATAATAAATACCAATCCAAAATTGTCTTAAACAATTTTCCAAAGATAAATGTACTAAAAAAATTGTGTGATCTTACTTTTAAACAATTTCATAAAACACAAATGTCATAATAAATCATAATAACGAAATAGATAAATATGATATTATAAAAATATAATTACACCATAAAAAAGTTTCTAATATATAAAACATAATATAATAATAATTCATGTTTTTCTTCCAAAAGGACATAACAATGATGAAAAAGTCTCATTCTGGATTGGTTTTACCAAATACCAATATAAATAATCTTATGATATATGAAAAATAACCAATAAATTATAGTTAACTCTAAAATTTCCCATCATAAAATATACATTCATAAGTTTTAAAAATACATAAATCATATTTGGTTTATTTTCATTAGGAAAATCCATTAAATATGACAGGACATGCATAATCTTTTAGTATATCATAAAAAAATACGTATAATGGAAATGTTCCAATTAATAAAGGGGTTAAAATATTTTTTGGACTTTATTGAGGGACTCTTGAAATACAATTCATTAAAATAATGTGAATGTTAATAGATGGAAAAAAAGTGGGGAAATTGTTCCTTTTAGTGCACATCATAGGTGGGGTTTTATGAAAAGGGAAATCATTCATCATATAAAAAATAATAATAATTTCCTTAAAACAAAAAATACACAAAAATGGATTTCCATATAAAAGATAATGTATTTAGAGATCATGGATATTTAAAAACATTTCAATATGTGGTATATTTTCTCAGTTAAAAAGTAAATTTGGTTCCATTAATTGTCTCCTCTTAACAAACAAAATTGAATGGGGAACTATTAAAACATGATTTTCCCTAAGAATGGTAGGTGAATTGAACAATGTATTTATGTGTGGGACATTTATATAGAATATTAAAATTTTAAATAAGAAATATATATATATATATATTAACTTAGTTAAGTAGAGAGATTCATTAACATAATGAAAAGTCTATGGTTCAGATACATCCCTTACCTCAAGTGTTGATTGTCTCCTCACATACACTTAATCTCATGAATAATGAAATAATATTTTTTATGTAAATTAATGAGAAAATTAATCCAATATTTTTTACTTATTACCATGATTTTATGTTACTTTTCAGTGGTTTAATTATTATATCATTATTCTGTATATCCAAGGTCGCTCATGACATTTGTTGAAGGACCTGTTAGTTTTTAACAATTATTGTATTTAATTTTATAATGGTTCTATAACTCAAATATGTATAATTTTAAGGTGTTTATTTTCTTATATAATCCCAAAAGTTTATTATTATCCAATATTTTTTCATAAATAATCATGATTTTTAATGAATAGTCATTAAATTATGAGTTTATTCTAGCCAAATTTTATTTACATTCTAAACTTATTAAATATCATTTATGTGGGTTGAGATATACTTATTCAGTAATACTAAATAATATAATATATTTATATTTATGTTATTTTTAAGCATAAAAAGATAATTTCACCTATAAATGAATGCGGTAATGGAAATGAGACACATTGTCCCTGGGGGTGGGAATCAACCAAAATATGGATAATATTATTCATTGAAAAAATATAATAGAAGAGGGAAAGATAGAGAAAGGATATTTCACAAACAAAATAACAATTAAGTAAATTGAAAAACAAATATATTCTGATATTACCATGGAGGAAATATAAATGATAAGGTAGATTAAAAATGATTGATAATATATTTTGGTATAGAATATATCCTTATTGTATGTACACAATAAGAAATCCCCTTAGGGATATTTAAATTTGGATTTTTTTGAGATCAATGATTATCGGCAAATTTGTAGAAATTTTGGGACTTCATTTAATAGATCTTTGGAATGGTATGGAAGTTAGATTGCATGATGAGATGTAGAGGTGAGGGTTGAATTTATACAGGGTGGGGTGATGTGTTTTTTAATATAATAATCATTTATTGATTTAATCTTAATACTCCCTATCATATTGATTCTTGGGATTAAATAAATTAATTGGTTCATGTAAGGTAATTCTAGTGATTTATTAAATCTCCTATTTTATAATTAATCTTGTAGTTACCTTATAATGAAAAATAATGAATTTTATTGTACGTCAATATTCACTAAAACTTAAACTATATTAAAAAATAACAAAAAATTTGCCTACCGTTTTTTGATGATTATAATATATAAAAATGCATTTATAAATTTCACTTTTTTTAATATGTAAAAATATTCAAAAAGAAAATATTTATTTATTTTAGATAAATACTATTTTACAAATGTGATCTTTTTTGTAAAATGTTAAAAATTTTGATTTGATTTGATAAAGTTATATTATCCATATATTACAACATATTTTTTATTTATAAATAATTTAATGAAAATATATTTAATTACAAATAAATATTTTTATTATTAAGATATAAATAAAATTAATTGTTTTTTAAAACACAAACACATATTTTATTGGACGTGAATTATTAATTTTTTCACTCTATAATATTAATATAATATATTTTCATATTATAAAAAAATTGAATATCATTTTACAATTAAATATGTGATAATACATTTATATCATTTATTTTACTATTCATAATGACCAAACTATTATTATAATCGCCATCATTGCAACAGTCATATGAGTTCTATAAAACATATAAATACCATATATTTTCATAATTCTTCATTATCATTAATTTCCTCTCTAGATTATATATACTTACATATTGAAATCGAATATTTCATTACTAAAGTTTTTTCTTTTCTATAGTGTTGTTCAAGAGTTTTATTAATATAGGGGTGGAGGTCATCTAAATTTCAATAATCTAGTTATCTTTTTTCTATTTCTTCCATTTTAATGTATTTATGTATACTTTTAATGTATTGTTGAAAATAAAATAATAAAATTTTATTGGTTTTATCATGTGGTTCATGTTGATTTATAGAACTATATTACTAAACATTCCACATTTAAAAAACAGAAGTGAAATTCAATTAATAAAATTATTTGTCAGTACAAAAACTATTTAATGGGAACGATTATGAACATTTAATAAATGGTTACATAAGATGTATATTTCAAAATAACATATGGGGAGAAACATATTATTGAAATAAAATATAATAAAAAGATATCTCCATAAGTATTGATTCAAGATTTTGAAATAAAAAAAATTAATTTTCATGTTCCAAAACACATGAGTGTGAGAAAATAGACATTATAAATTGAGTAAATACACATTTTCCTAACATATAAATATTTAATTTCATCAAATAATATAATAAAAATTAATTAATAATAAACGAACAAGCACATCAAAGCATCTTATTGGGTGAATATACATGAAAGTGCACCCTTTAGCTAGTGAGTGTGCTCCAAGAAGGAACACCATTAATGTTGATAGTAAAATACCATAACGACAATCATGTATGATGTTATCATAATCTATGATGGATCTATATTTATTAATTATACATAATCCTATAAGGTTTATCATTTATATTATGAGTGTAATATAAAAATGGAAATAAATCTTTTTTCTAGAGTAATCCAATATGGATGATGATATATATCTCATGAGATTTAAAAACATAAACATTGATTTGAAGGGTCCTATAGCTTTAAACCAGACCATATCATCATAATATATTCATAAATATATTCTCAACTTGATAAGATATCACCAAACATAATGAATTTATTGGGTCAAACCCAAAAGAATAATTTTGGATTAATAATATATTCTCAATTAATAACTGATGTTAATATCATAAATATTCCCAAAGTAAAAAAAATTAATCATATTGATTGTTCATAGTTTAATAAAAATGAAATTTTCTTCAATTTTGACTTATAATAGAGAATACTTCACTATAGGGATTGGAGTTGAAAGAATAATAATGATCCCCATAGGCGATGAATTATTATTTTAGTAAATATTATTTTAAATAATGTTATAGAATTCATTAAATTTAAATTATAATTCATCTATGAGGTTTTCCTTATAATAATTATATCTTTTTAAAAAAATTATAGTTAAAAACATTTGATGTGGGCATCAATTGATATGATATGAAAAATAGTAATGTTACATTAAATGTGAATTATATAAAAGATATGATCATGAAGGGAACATAAAAAATGTATCTTCCATAACAATGATAGGTAATATAAAATATGTACATTTGTAATGAATATATACACAGAATTTAGATGGGATTAATGGGAAGAATAAAGAGAAAACCTATAACAAGGGAGGGAATGTGTAATCAATTTATAAATAGGGTGTAATAGAATAGCCCATATATTTAATGAAACTTTAGGATAATATAAATACATAACCAATATATATACATAAAAAGGAATAAATTGATAAATATGAATCATATCTCAATAAAGTAATATTTGGAACAAAAACCCTTGACATAATTTTTTCAAATTTTAACAAGATTTAACATCATATATAGGATAAATTACTATCACAATATCCACTTTTTGGACATTATTCATACCATTAAAATTTTTTAATAATTTTTATAAACATTTTATTTATATATATTAATTTTTTATACTGAATTCTCATCATTATCTATTAAAATATTTCATTAAATGTTTCAAAATAATAATTACACTTCATGATTATAATTTCATTGGTCATATTTATAAAATCATTATTGGAACTAGAATAGATGATTTATATTAAAATATAATATTTTAGCTTACTTTTATTATTATTTTAGTTATGAATTGTGGTGATGATGTTTGTAATGATCTTGTTTTCGAAATTTTCATGAATGAGAGGTTGTATCTTAAAAAGATTTTACATAGTAGAATATCATTTCCTGAACTAGTATGACTAAATTAAATTCTCATTAATTTCTAATTAAACGAATAATTATGGTTCCATAGTCATCGAATATTGAAATTTTGATCAATGTTCAGGGTGATGGTAAAATCAACCGGAAATAGAAAAAACTATATTCTATAGGTGAGAACTGTTAAAGAAGTCATGAATTTAAAATAATATCATTTTTATATATTTATAATTATGTTTTTTATATTTATTATTATTTTGAATTAGACTATAAGATATATTGATAAATAATAATCACCTAATGTAAAAAATTATATTTGTTAATTTTAAATAGATGGTAGATAGAAGTTATGTATGTTTGACTATTTCATTAACATTGAATAAGTGGATGATATAGTATGGATCATAATTTCATAATCATAAATGGTTTATAAACATAATATTAAAATTAAAAGTTAGAATTTATAAATATATACATAATGAGGTGACAAAAATGATGGAGGAAATTTTTTGATGTAGTAGTGTGAATGTAGTCATAATAGCATCATCATTTTTCGAATTGTTTTAGTTGAAGGAATATAACAGACATTAAATTAGTGTAACAAATTTCCAATTTTTTTATAATACTAATTTTTTCACCAAATCATGGATAAAAAAATATTTTAGTGGGTAGAAGAAGTTATGAATTAGAATAACTTGATTGACAATATTACCTCCCCTTGGGATTTTCTCCTATGGGTAACAACATAAAGCACCATAACTTTTTCTTATAGAAACAAAAAATATTCTAGGATATGGGGATAGAGTTTAAGAGAGACTATATTAGAGTATTGTTCAATAAAATGGTTTTTAATTTATGGATAAATATTGTGGAAGTGATCTCTCTTTTTTATGTGAAGAAAACGACAATTTTTTAAATACCCTTAACATTTTCAGTGATGTAAAGACACAAACCAAAGATAAATGGAACAAATATTCATAAATAATAATTTTTGTGGTAATATATTGTCTAAAAATCCTTCAAAACTCATTATAATACATTCTAAACATCCACAATGACATTTACCAATAAATATTAATATTTTTTGTTTTTGTTTTTAGATTTCTAACAAAGTTTTTAAATATTAATTTATATTTCATTATCAATAAAAGGTAAACACTCATAATTTATTTGTAATACTTAAAATTTAATCTCTATATAATTACATATAATTTCAAAATAAAATGAAATTATTTTTTAATTTAAATAATTTGATAAATAGAAATTATAGTTTGAGGAAAAAATGTTTATTTACCATTAGTACATCATATTCACATATGAGCATAATTATCAATTATAAAAGTCATAAAAAACTTATTTTAAAAAATAATTCCAATATAGCTATTTAAAATATAAATATATATTTTATTAGATAAAAATTATATAAAACTAATAACATAATTTTTTATAGACAATCCTATCACCATTATAATGATCATTAAGATTAATCAGTGAACTCAAAGTTTAATAAAAAACATTAAATTTAACATATTTAAAAATTTGATTCGGTTGATGTAAAACATGATATTTATTTTTTATATATAATTTATATTAGTGATGGAAAGTGATTATTAATATAATTGAATGAAAATATTATTTATAATAAAATATTGTTTATATTTCCATAACATTAATCATGGGTTTCTTAAATTCAATATAATATTTCAGAATAAATTTTTTTAATTTAATATAATATTTTCTATATAATTCTTTCACTAAATATTATTTCATCCTCATATTTTTGTAATTTCATAAAAGTTATATTATTAAATAAATATTAACTTCTTAATTATTAACCTAAATATCAATTTTTTAATAAAAATTTGAAAGAATAATCCAATGAATTTTGTTAAATTATAAATTATCATTTTATGTTAATATTATAATATTTAAATTATATTTTTGATACATTAGAGGCGTAGAATAATACATAATAAATAAACAAAAACTATGTTCGTTGAAAAATTCCCATTTCAAAATATATATGTTCTTAATCAAACTTTTTTTGAATTTATTGTTTATTAATATATATATATATATATTCCATAGGATTTATAAATGAAAATTTTTAATAATAATAAACATCTAATATATCTGGAATCGTTTTTATTCAATGTTGTTATGAAAAAATTTATCGAATATAGTATACATTTAGTGGATAGTACATACTCTTAAATAACAATGTTGTTAAAACAACAATAATGTGAACCCACAAAATTCATATAACACCCCTAAGAGGCACCTACCATTGGCACTAACTACTACCTAATTCTTATTAGGATAATACAATAATAAATAATAACCTATCCATTGATATAGATGCATTAAAGACTATAAGGAGGATTTAAGCACACATAGGGATGGATGAAAAATACTACATACCAAGAAGAAACCTCGAAGGAGTATCCTCAAATAAACTAATCAAAATATCAAATTACTATTGTGATTTTCCTTCACATGTACACTAAGGGATAAATTAAAATGGTATATTAATTCTAAATATGAAGACAATGGGATATGCTTCTAAGGAACCATAAATATATATAAAATACCACACAAGGGACAACATAAAAAGTATCAAGGGTGATTGATCTAAATAAAAGTGTGTAGAACAGAGGGATACATCAACATACTTGGATAAATATCAAAATATAAAAAAATTTATATTATTATTATTTTGAAACGTTATTTTCCAAGGTTTTGAGTTAAAAGTTATCATACATGTAGGGATAATTTTAATATGATTTTTTTGAAGGGTAACATGTCTAAACCAATTACTATTTCTTACTCCAATGTGATTTCTTATTTTTAGTGTGTAAATTTATATTTAATATTTTGAATTAAATATAATAAAAATATAAAAATTGAAATATAATATTAAAATTTATATTTTATATAAAATATTTGTGTTAAAAAATTTTAATTATTAAAATATATATATGATATTTATGTTATTATACAAATATATTATTAATATAACTATAAATGTATATATAATTATAATTGAATTTTTTCATAAAATTATTACTAAATTGTTTTATATGTCATAATTAAATAACAATTTCTATCATAATAATGGATAATAAAGATAATTTAAATTATAAAACTTATAAAATAAAACATAAATCAATCAATATTATACTATTTTTAATTAAATAAATCATTTTTTATAATTAAGGTTTTTATTGTTCATAATTACAATGGTGTTGTCTGAATTAATTGAAAAACAAAAGATGAATAAGATATTATTATTAGGAAATGTTTAATTCATTATGAGGCATATTGTGTCATTTATAATGAACTAGGGATGTGATGTGAAAATTATGAACATGAAAATTGTGATATGGTGAAATTTTTCATTGATTAATGGAATGATGATAATATAATTGATTTGGGAAATAAATAGTGAAAATAATGATGATTATAACAATATGTGGGAAGGAAAATGGGCGATGTATGAGAAATAATAAGAGAGTGTATAAGTGTATGTCTGGTATTTAATAGTGGAATATAAAAAATATAAAGGTTGGTGGTAAGAGTATCTGGTTAGGAATTATATTTATTTTCTAAAAATTTAGTTGAAACCCAACTTTAAAATTGTATTTTTTCCCAAAATATTGATATTTTTTTTATATTTCATGATACTCAATTTAATTTAATCATATAATACATCATTAAATTTTTATAGTTATTTTCATATAAATTAAAAAAGGATTGATAATGAGTTTAGTTATGATAAGTTTCAAAAAATTATTATGATTTATTTTGGAGTTATATTTGATTTTTGAATTTACAGTAGCTCTTGGAATCTATTTTAAAAAAATTAATTTCAACATTCAATTAGAAAAAAATATTCAAGCAAATTATAGTGATGTTTTAATATTTTGGTATTCGAACCATCTGTATCATCAATATAACAATCTATAGTCTTATAAAATACAAGTATTATAAATCAAAAAATATATTTAGGTAAAATAATTTTTGGTTTCTATGTTTTAGACAACATTTAAACCAAACATTATGTTATCAATATTTTAATTTAAATATGATATAAGTATTATATTTAAAATTTAAATCGTTTTATTAATGAATATAATTTTGTACATTTAATAAAAAAAATAATTTTTATTATTTCATGGTGAAAATAATTAACAACAGCTAATGAAATATTCAAATTATGTATGCTCTAAATTCATCCAATGATTGGAAAAATACGTTTTGGAGAATAAAATAATTTTAATGTAAAATCATGTATTTGATAAGAAAATATAATAATTATATATAAATTAAAAAACCTAAATATGAGTATATAAATTCCACAAATAGATTTAATAAAAAATTCAAAATAGAATAAAATCATACTAATTTTAGAGAAAAGATTGAGCTTATTATTTAAACTTGTTGTGAGTGTAAGATTCCAAAAAGTGTGATTAAAAAGTACATAAAACATTGTATGAATATGTCTATTGAATTTATATATTATTTTATGATATATAATGTAATGGAGAACTGTGTATGGTTATAAAATTATTAAATAAGTAATATGCTAAAATCATATACACCAAATCATCAAAATGGTATACATTTTTTAAACACAAAACCGTTCATGGTGTTCACCCTAAAAAAAATTACTGATTTGCATAAGATGAAATATTGTTTACTGTTATGATCGTTATTTAATTTTATATTTATAATTTTGGTAAAATTATTTCATAAGGGTTAAATTTCATGAAATTTAAATTTTTTTAAGTAATTATAATTAATGGAAAATTTTAAAATATCTATTATCAGTGTTATTTACTATAAATATATAGACTAACATAGGAATAGAATTTAATGACTATGATTATAACAGATTAATATATCATATTATTATTTTCAAATAGAGTCAAATATACAACTGTATTGGGTTAGAATGTATTTAATTATATTTGAAACATGAGTTATTAGAGAATTTTTCTATGGAATAGATTGAGTCAACACAGCTAGATGGTAGATATTAGGGGACCCTAAAACTATTTTTCATTATGAAATTTATAAAAACCATTATTGAAATATAATGTCATATAGGTGAAACATGAAAAATTATTAGGAAACAAATTTTATATATAAGAAGGATTAATGACCATATGTGACTAAAGTGAACCCAATTAATTCTTCACAGGGAATTCGTAAATTATATTTCTAGGTTTTTTGGATTATTATTATGTGATGAAAAACAATTAAGTAATGTGGAAATATTTTAAAATAATTGAAGATAATATTTTATATTGGAATATAAAGTAGAATAATCCCAATGTATATTATAGTATTTAAATGGAATTTAAAATGAATGTATTGTTTTAGTTTTGTTAATAGATTTTAAACTTATGGATTTATATAGAACCATTTGTGAAATTAATTATTTTATTTAGGTGAAATTGTAATCAATATGTTTTCGATAATAATTTATATTGAACTATAAAAACAAAAATTGTATATTTAGTTTCATTAAAAATATGTAAAATACGAAACTATATCTCTAAACATGGTCCTTGGAGATGATAGATAGAATAAATTTTGATCAGGAAATTGTGGGGAGTTTATAGAGATATTCTACAAGTAATTATATATTGAAAATTTAAAAAGATATATATTAATATTCTGATTAAAATGAAAGGATTTATGAATCTATAAAAATAATGAAAATAAAAAAAATGACATCAATAGATATTTTTATGCTTATATTTAGTTCTCAAGCAGTATTGTGATTATTTAATTTCTAAATAATAATGTGTATGATACATTTAAAATCATTTTTAAACAACCATAATGTTTTCTAATTCTTATTTTTCATATTTTAATTATTGTTTTTTGGAAAATAAGGTTGTTATCGTACTGATGTACCAACCACCTGGGCATTTCCTACACATTAGATGTGAACAATGTTAATAGTGTTTAATAGTATTCATAATTTTATTTCTTACTTTTCATGTCTGGTCATCCATAATAGATAAATGAAAATATTTTAATAATATTATCTTGAAAAAATTCATATAAAATGAATATTTTGAAAAAAAGTAATTAAAATTAAAAAAGAAAACATTCTCCTAATTCATTCTCACCACAAGAATTTCGTTAACATTATACATTTGATTTATATATGAAACTTCAACATGAAAATAATTGAATGAAGTAAATTTTTTTGTTTTTAATTAATAGATGATAATATGATGTATATATTTATAAATAAATTTTTTTTATTTTCATGATGAAATATTTGTTACAAATCATAAATTTGTTTAACCAATAATTTTAATTTCTTTTATTTTATATTTCAGCATTTTTTAAATACATTGATTCATCACTCCACTAAATAAATGAATCCAAATTTAAAAATTAACAAATAAATTATATCAATAATAAAAAATTAGTTTTTTTAAATTTATTTAATTAAAATTATAATATCATAAATTAAATTAAATTAAAAATCAATTTAAAATTTAAATGGGTAAATTTGAAAAATTATAAATTTAACGTAAATTTGGAGTGATATCTTTTTTTCGAAATATTATTAATTATTTATGAATTATTTTTAATTCCTCCTTTTATATAAATTTTCTAAACATTTTAAAAGTTTTTAGAATCATTTTATTGAATTTGTATATATGAATTGTTATTAAATAAAACATATAAAATTGATGGGGATAAATGAAAATCAATTATACTTTTAAAGATTATTTTATAAGAAAAATATAATTCATTATAACATTTACTTTTTGTAGTTATACTTTTAATAATATGTTACGTTGTTGATATTTTATTTTTTATTTTAATGGTAAAATGAAATTACTCTTAATGGGTACGATTTTAATCATATATTTAATTTGTAATTGTAAATTAATTTTCTTATACATTATTAAGGGTTAATGGAAAAGTTATACCAAAAACCAAAATATTTTGGTGGAAATGATGCATTGAATTTTCAAAATTATCCCAAAATCATTAAAACTTTATAATTGATACACGAATAATGTTGAAAAATAGTAATGATATTCTAAAAGACCACTTATTATTTAAATTATTCTATTCCAATTGATTATATTAATAAATATGGAGAAAAAATTATTAATTCGACCAAAAATATGTACTGATGAAAAATATACAATGTCAATTATAAAATAAGCAATAAAAAATCATATATAAGAAAATAGTTTCATGAAAAAGATATAGAAAGGAAAAAATTGTGAAATTGTTGTTTTGGAGCCCATAAATGAGGTATTATATTATGATATTGGGTTTATATAGGATTTTTTATGTTATAATAATGATATAAGAAATCTTGTAGTGGTTTGTTGAGTTTTAGTATTAAGGGACTGATCAGAAAACCATAACACATACTAAGGGAAACAATACATATTATATGGGGAATATATAAAATTATATATGGTTATCCTCATGGTTAAAGAAATAATAATTGTAAGACTTTCTATAGAAAATTTTGATCCATTTAAATATGTATATCCTATAGTATGGTAAAACAAATCATGTTATCAGCCCACAAACCCCATTATTTAATTGCAATAATATGTATTATTTTTAACATTATATTAAACATAAGTCTCTTAATTATCCTATATGTGAATAGCTTGTTGTATAAGTATTATTTTGTAATTTTTTGTTACTCTTCTTGTACGAATCTCTTCATAATAAATATCTTTACAAAATAGGGTTCTAAAACAAATGTACATTTTTCAAGATCAATACTCTATGTTTTTTATAGTATATTAATGTAGTAATCCTTATGAAATGTGATTTATAATAATTGATATTTATTCTTTATAACATTTGGTGGTTTTATTTAAATGTTTTATATGAGGTCATAAAATATATGAATTATGACATCAGAATTGTAGTTACTCACTAACATCGCATTGAGGTATATTGATTGATCTATATACATTGTTGTTTATTGGTATTTGTTTTCCAAATAAACATATGTTATGTTTCTAAAATTATTTATATATTGATATAAAAAGGGGATTAATGTAATTTTATCTTGGTTAAATAATGATGAGTATATTTAATTTTCTAATGATTTGCATTCGTATTTTATTTATAGAACAATGTGACAATATTTTAATAGTGAAACATTATGATGATTATACTTATTTATGTTTTCAAATAATGTTTCAACTATTATTTAAAATGAAAAAAAGTTTTTTTTTGGCATATATACGACACAGTCATATCCAATTTATTGTGGTGTTCTCATTAGGCCTTCTAATGATAGTCAAAAATATTTCATTATTGTTAAGGAATTATTAGGAATATAAAATTAAATAATAATGGAAGTTTATATCCTCATTGGTAGAATATAAGTTATTATTAAAATATATGGTCATATGAACCGTTTAGTTTTAGATTATTGTAAGTGTTCATAGCTTAACAAATTATTATATGATAAAAATTGTTTTTTCTTCATTTTATGGGTTCTTAGGTATTTCATCTCAATGGTGAATTATAAAATTGTTTGGGTTTTTAATAATATTTAATGGTTAAAGTAACTTTTCCTAAAAATCATCTAGCATTTCATTATATTCAATTTCACATTGTAAATTAAATTTTACAGTGTTATCCATTTGTCTTCTGTTTCTCACCCCATACAGGCGTATATCTATGTCTATTTGTTTTTTCTTTTTTAAAAACTGGTTAATGAAATATTTCATTTATTATAACTGAAAACCTATATCCATGTTATTGGATATAATAATTTATCTGGGTATTCTAATGATAAAATAGTTTTAACTATTTTTTGGCAACATATAGTAGTAAGTTTGTCCCTATATTTCATGGTCAATTATTTTTATTGCCAAAACAGCAAAGGATTTTGGATTATACATAATATATACATGATGTTAATATTGATATTATAATATTATGTTAAAAAAATTATGATATTTATCATATTATATTTTATATGTTGTATTTTTTATTCATCAAAATATTTTTCTAATTAGTATTATTGTATTTGAATTATAAAGTCCTCATTAATAATTATTTTTAGAGTAAAAACATTGTTAGTGTGTTTCATGTTGGGAAAACACCTCCCAACAATATATTAAATTTCCATAGACATTACTCTTGACAATATATGTTCTATGGGATTCACCTATAGGTAATTATTATTTATAGTCGACTACGGTTAGGTTGTGTATGTTGGGTTAGGCCAAGAAGTAATAATAGTATCAACATAGCTTATTTAGAATGTAGTGGAGTGCTTATTTATCTTATGATCAAAAATATGATATATAAATTATTAGATAAATTATTTATAATTAATTGTGTATTTCTATAATATTAGGGTATAATATCTATTTTATGAACCTCATAGAGACTTCATTTAGTGTTGTTTTCGTTAATTTATATATTTTTTAGAATAATTTTCTTATTTAAAAACCATATGGAAATTAAGAAATGTGAATGAAATAATTCATACCATATTTAAATAAAAAACATGGTATTCAATTTTCAATGTATACTAAAATATTTCCTAGGAAATCATTCTTTATAAAATATTGTATTTGAATTTTATTTTTTATAAAATGTATAGGACTTAGAAAATACATGTTGGAAGTATAAGTGACCTATTATTGAATTATTGGGACATGTTATGATCCAGTTTTATGATGGATAAATAAGGGGTAATGTTTGGAGGCCACTTTTGTGAGTTTTGAATTGAATTAGTGTTTACCTTATCAATTATTTCGATAATAGTTCCATATAAAATGTAATATTATATTAACAAGGTTAGATCACTAACATACGTGATATTAAGTGATTGAAACTATTTTTCATAATTATCTACTACTATAATATTATAATCATATATTATTTACTCATGACTTTTATAAGATAGGTAAGTAAACCACCCTAGATTCGAAAATTTCTTAGATCCCTTGAATTTGAAATTATAACCCCTAAAATATTGCAGTTTGATTTGTGAACCTATATGGTGGCATAGTGAATAAGGGGGATAAATATTATTTACATGTTCTTATAAACTCTGATGTATAATGAAGTGAGTTTGTAGTCAGCGTGATTGATGAACTCCCAAGTGAGTGTGTGTTTTTATTTGAGATATACATATTACTATATATATATTATTAAAATTTAATTTTTTTTATTTCTTAATATGTATTTTTTATTTATCAATCATTTATTTATTTTCTTAATATTTTAGTATTATGATAGAATATTTTTACTGTATTATAAAATCGAATTTTATTAATTTAATAAATTTTTTAATAAATTTATTACTTGAATGGTCTTTTTGTTTATATTTTGACTTGTTTATGTGATAATTAAATTTTCATCATCACTTATATATATGGAAATTATTTATATGGGGAATTGGATCCATAATATAAAAGTGAATTTTATTCATGGTTATTACTAGTGAAATTTAAATAATATATGAAAATTTTACAAGTTATACAACTTAAATGAATTGTTAGTTTAAGATTGAAAGGAGAATTTTCAAAGTGACATAATAGTAAATAATAAATAGCTTAAATAATTTCATTTATTTATCATGAATAATCAATAATATATGTAAAAATAGAGAAAACATTCCCTTTTATAAAATTATGTATTGGCCTCATTATTGAATATTAATATTCAAAATAATCTTCATAATAATTTTCTATAAATCATCCTTACCATTTAAGGGTTGACTAAAGACACATAATAGTTTATATACTTATATAAAACTATATTTGGGAAAAAAGTTAGGGTTATAAATATTTACATAGAAACAGAAACATAAAAAAATTAATGTCATGAAAATATTGTTGAGATTCTAAATATATTATTTATTCACAAAGTGGATAGGGATAGTGTTGATTTTGTCAGTAAGTTGATCATAAAAACTTTTTTGTAATAATAAATATTTGTAAAAAAATTCGTGGAAAAATGTTTTTATATTTTTGACTGCTAACATGTAGATATAATTTTGACATGGATGATTATTAAATGGTCTTTGTCATTATTTTTATCTTTTTATAAGAATATAATTTCATGAAGGACAAGGTACATAGTATACGTTTTTTGAATTACATTTGTAGAGGGGAAAATATTTTATTGGTTGATCAAGAGTTGTGGAGCAAAGAAATACTAGTAACATATAAAATATTAATACTCAAAATTTTATTCTTAAAAGGATTTTAAGTATACCAAATGATATAATAATGATGTTTTTAGTTATTATTCTAGTCTATCAAAATTTTATTAAATTATCATTTATTTTTTATTTTTTATTCCCTCTTTCCAAATTATAATATAAAAATTTAATTTAATAAATTATGAGGTTATTATTTTGATATTAGTTTCATGTTGATGGGAAATTATTTTGTATTGTTATTATGAAATCCACTTCTTTTGATTTTGATTATTTTGAGATTTATTAGTAATGGAAATTGTTAAATTATGTATAAATTATAATGTGATTACACTAAATCACATAAGAAAAGTATTATCAAATCACTATGAATTCATTGTTATTGGTTGTTGTGGTTTAACATAACTCTTGTTGATTAATATGTGATTATAGTAATATTCATTGTATAAAAGAGAAAAAGATGGATAATAATTTATGGGTCATGATAGTGTAACCTAGATTATTCCCCCATGTGTCAATCAATAAATTCATTCTCAATGGTTTTTTCTAACATGTTTCTAATTTTTCAATAGATAAAATAATATATAATCCAAAATTTTCATCAATTTCACATAATAAAAAAATATAATATAAAAATTCAATCAAATATTAAACAACCAAGCAGCATTTCCCCTATTAGGGACAAGATAAAATTACACAAAACTATATATTTTCTATTTATAAACATTTCTCTTGAGATTCCAATTATCTCTTCTATATAAAATTATAACTATTATTATAGATGATTTATTCAATATTCATTTATACTTTTTTACACTTAATTTGTTAATTTTTAAAAATTCCATAATAAATGAATATAATATTCAATGATAGGAATCTAAAACATGATCCAGGTAGTTTGAAAAAATTTATATACACAACATGAAATTTATGAAACAATGAAATATTGTAAACAACAATTTTTAAAAAATAATTTTGGATTTAATTAAAAACTTTTATATTTTTAGTATATTTGATAAATAGAAAATAGATAATCAAAATATTATTTAAAAAATGAAAAAAAATATGTTTTAAATATCATTTATCATAATTTAAATATTATATGTCTATTTATAGAAGGTAATTATATTCATAAAAAATGTATAGTCTATTTTTTTCTCCATATTAACTAAGAAATTCCGTCATCTAGAGGACTTCTTCACTATACATTTTCTAGTCCCATGACCCATCCACCATTGAAGGGGGTGGGTGGAAATGAAGTTTTGTGGGGGTTATAAATAGATTCTCTTAATATTTCTCCCCTTTCATGAATAATGTAACCTCCCTTCCATCCACAGGATATCACATCTCCTAAATGTCCTTGGTTTTATTAGTATATCCTATGTTCTTCTGATCTCCCCAGACAATTCACATACACATAATCTTTATATATTCTCACATTGGATTCCCAATTATGCTAACATTGATCCCCTAATTGATATCATTGAAAAATTAAGAAACAACCATTAGGGCCTTCACTATTACAGTCTAGGAGATGTTAAGATAAATTATTTTCTTTCCATATTAATATACATTACTTTAATTTTTTATAGTTATGTTAATTATAAATATATTAGTTAATTTTTAGTAAAATAGAAAAAAGATTTACTTTTACAAGACTATGATTTCAAACAATATATTGTTTTATTAAAAACATATTTTTTTAAAATATGGAATTTAAATTTTAAAAAACTAAATTAATTTTATAAAACGTCATATCATAATTATTTTTGGTTAAATATTGTAATTTTTATAAAAATATTTATTTTTTAATGAATAGTAAAAATATAAATTTTTATTGAACTGTAATTTCCTTTCATTTTATAATGTAGATAGAAATTTCAATTGTTTAATGTTGTTTATAAAAATTTTATTTAATTATTACTTAGTCAAATATAATGTAACTAATTGATATATAACCATAATTATACTAAACAATTTATAACATTATTTTTGTACTTAAAATTCATTTTTCAAAAAATTATTTTCCATTGTGTTTTTCTATTATGATTTTAAATTATATTCTTTCACCATTATGAATTAAATATATAAAAATGTATTCAAATTTTGAAAATTAGGAGGTCCAAATTCATTAAATATCCCCCACATTAATTTTATACATTGTGAATACTAACCATAGTAAATAATTATCTTCATGGTATGAAAAAATGTGGAAATCAATGTCAAACATAACTTTATTGGGCCTAAAAATCCCAGAAAAACATCAATTTACTTCTTTTGATTTCATATTTTCAACCATGAATATTCATGATTCTAAAATTTTGAAATTCCTAGCCACATTTATTTTATTATAACAATTATATTATTTTATGAAAATATTATATAAAAAATTACACTAATTTTTAAATATTTTTAATATTATTCCATGGGGAAAAGATATAATTAGTTTTAATTTTTCATTAAAAATATTAATTATTCCTTCAGAATGGTAATTTATTTCAATTTTTTGTAATAAAATAATTCATAAAAATTCTTATGGAATACAAATAATGTATTTATACAATTAATATGAAAATAAAATAAATGTTTCAGAAAATTAAAATATATTTAATTTCAATGACATTTTTATTTCCGTTATTTTTTTTGTTATACATAATATATTAGGGATGTGTGAATGTATTATATTATAATTACTTTATATTCATGTTATTATATTTTTCCACATAAATAAATAGTTCCAAAATTTGACATTAAGGATATTTTTAAATAAATAATATATTTTTAAATGATTTAATATTTATAAAAAAACTATCATTGTCTAAGTTATAGGGATATTGTTGAAACTGTCATATGTGATCCATTTATTTTCCAATTTACCATATATAGTAATTAAAATAACCCCTAAAATGTAAACCATTTTGATACCAGGGTAATAGACAACGGAGTTTAGAAGAGATTAATAACAAATGATAAGGATCAAAACATCACATAAACTTATCAACACTAAATTGGATAAGAGGATATAGTGATATCCTTACTACTTATAGAATTATATCATTTTGGATGTATTTTTCCATGATATTAAATTTATATTGATTTAATATTTCACAAAATTCTCATAATTTGTATCCCATATCTTCTAAAAGGGAAAAATATACTCCTTTTTCATTAAAACAAAAAAAACAATATAGATCATCCACGGCCAGCTAAAATCTATTTCTTACATACCTGCCTATGTTTTAGAGTATCATATTTGACCATACTATAATACTAGTATTTGGTTAGCTTTAAACATAATGAGGCTTTCCATATAAAATGAATACAAAGAAAATATATAATGTGTGAGACATGAGCTAATTGAAACATCAATTTAAAACATTGATTTTATTAATTTAAAATATTTATTATCCCTATATTTTTCTTACATGTCCATATTAAAATAATAATTATCTAAATGTACTTATATGGACATAAAAGAATTATAATGGAAGTATTATGTCACATGGGAAAAAAATTTAAATGATTTTCCAAAAGGAATATTTTTAAATAATTTAAACTGAAGGGTTTTACTTTATATATAATAGAGAAAAATGAATTATTTATTTTAATTTATATGTTTTTAATAGTTTTTGGTGCTATTGTAACCATTATTTGATGTTTTTCTTCATTTAAATCATCACTATTATTTTCAATGAACGTACCTCCTTCCATAGTTTTGGGTATTTAACATTTCAAAAATTAATTTTTAGATGAATATGCTATTACAATATCCATATTTTTTTATAATGGGTATAAAACTATTTATAAAAGTTTTATGATGAGAAATTGTATGAATTTTTTTTTTACTATTTATTATTTGGTACTTAATCATTATATATGAAAAACATGTGATCATAATAAAACTTATATATTGTGTGGACCAAATACATCTTAAAAAATGGGTGATCCTGATATATCTTATATAGTGGGTGAGCATGATACATCTTTTACAATAACTGATCCCAATTATAGATCTCTAATGAATTATTTAATATTAGATGTCATAATATCAAATGTTATTTTGATAACGGTAAACCTTTTGGGTTTTCAATATTTTAACCTAATAACCCATTTCTTTAATTTTTTCCCATTAAAGATTTTTTTCTTCCAATGCATCAATTTTTTTAAAAAAATCATAGGTTTTAAGGATGGGTTACAAAGTATAATAATATGTGTTGAAACTAAGGAAAATTTTTCATTAAAAAGTTACAATTCAATTTAAATGATGAATATTATTGGAATAATGATATTGAGAAAAAGATTTAACATTTTAATATATGGGATTGTCATGTAACATATAATGCATATTTATATAAATATATTAATAGAAAACACTCAAATTTAAAAAACATGAATTAAAACTAAATATCATGTAATGTTTATGGCCAGGTACATATTGTAGGAATAATAGTAGAGATTATTTAATTAAACAGGGATAAATAATTCATGCAATTTCCCTTTAGAAACTCAAGTTTACAGTTATCATGATATTGAATTTAAATATTACCATTTTCTCTATCTAATTATTTTTTTCTCAGAATGTTTTCCCAAAGAGGAAATTATGCATATATAGTTAGAATGAAACAAGAGGAAAATATCCATATAAATTGGAAACATGAAATTGGTGGTATTGGAACTATGTGGTTATTTATTACGATAGATCAGTTGAAATATGCTATAAATTGTGATGGTAATGATAGTTAAAAGAAGAATGATCTATAACAATAAATTATTTTGATAGTTAAGTATTTAATGAAATAAAACATCCAGTTTTTTGTGGAATAATATATTTAGTGTATAGAGTTAGATTGATTGATTATATGGAAATTATATGTTAATTCATTGAAATTTCTAAATTATAAAATGTAACTCCATCTATTTATCATTATTAAGTTGAATATGATTTAAGGTGTTATTTTTTTAAGAATAAATAACATAGAGAGAGTGAAGATCTTAAATATGTAGAATTAAATAAATTTAAAAATATTTTTCTGTATAAATATTTTCCTTTTTTCAAGATAAATAAAAAAATTAATTAAATTCTGGAAAAATTAATGATTCACTAATCTCCTATGAACAAAATTTTATAATATTTTCATAGAACGTCAAATATATTATTCAGGACCATGATAGTACAATTAGTATATTTTAATCTGTTTTCAAGGAGAAAAACATAAATTGATTTAGACAAATGACTATTTAATAGTTAAGTGAATAATTTTTAGTGTGATTGGAATGTTGAGATGGAATTTTTCAATATATAAGATCCTTAATATTTGAAATGTATAAAATAATCAGGGAAAAAAGAAATGGATTTGTGGCCAACAATGAACATTATTTGTAAGACCTAACAAGTTAAAGTGAGAGAAAAATATTCTCGATTTGTTTCTTAGGATATTTATAATCATATATTTTAGAAATATAGTACACATTGAAATTGACTATAATTATAATAGTCCTGATCAATTGAACAATGGGTTAACATATAGCTAGATAATACTAAGAAGTTATTTTTTTTAATGTGTTGTAGAACTCTACTAATCAAATTATGAAGTTAAATACACATGGTGGAAACCAATATGAAAGAAAGAAAACTATTATGAAAAAATATTTTAATAATACCATGGTGTTTGTTGTTAAATATAATTATGTGGATATTGGTAAATTATTGTTTTTTTAAATATCTCAATCCATTGATTAACATTAGATCACCACATTAGTTCATTTCTGATAAATTTTCAAGTAAAATAAAAATACCACCTCATGAAAATATGATATAACATTCACTATAAACACACTGTGGATTTACTAAATAACCCATGATTGATTGAAATATTATTATTATGTTTAGTGTGATTTTGTTTCTTGACAATATTGTTAAACTACCCATAATTTTTTTTTATTTTTTATGTATTTGCATTTATTTTATCATAATATAAAAAAATTATACAATGAATTTTTTATTAAATTATTTATACATTTGATAACCTACCATTAATTTGAGAAACTTATTTGAAATAAAAAATTAAAATTACATAGATAATAATGTCAAAAAGAAATAAAATATTAAGAATTGTAATGTCTATTTACTGAGGGAACTTTTTGATGTTTTTCCTCGTTATCTATTAAGTGTGATTCCATGTGGGTAGGTTGAGTTAAATGTACACTTAATGTCTAATGATAAAATAATTTTAAATTCCCCTTGTCAATTGGCTCAAGAAGAGCTTTTGGAATCTGGTAAGAAATTGAATGATCTTTTAGTGAATCATTTAATTCATCCATGTAATTTACAAATGATTTCATCAACATAATTTGTTCAAATGACTAATGGATCAATAAGATTTTCCCAAGATTAAGTATACTTGAATTAAATAATTGTAATGAATATGTGTCTTTTAAGTCAAATTGAGTATTTATTAGGTAAAATCTAGGGTATTTGTATTTTTAAAAGATTTATCATAGTTCAAAGTATCATATTTTGATGCTGAAGGAAGAAGATATCTCTAATACCATGTTTAATACTAGATATGGGAATTATGAATTTGTATTCATACTCTATGGATTGAATTATGAAAATAATTTATTCATTGATTATATGAAAAAAATATTAAATTAATATTTTAATAGCTTTTTGGTTGTCCTCATAGGGGATATACTTTAATATTCTAAATGTTATGAGGGTCATGAAACACACCTAATTTTTTCAAAACCATATAAATAAAATAAATGTTATGAAAAATGTAATAACATTGAATTTTGGTCATACTGAATTTCATTCCTTGTTGGTATTATTTCTAATAATGGTATTAATGTTCACCCTTATAAAACTAATATTTTCATATGATGTCCAAGTCCAACAATATTTTGTGTATTTTTATACTTTTATTGGATTATTGGGATATTACCATTGGTATATAAAAAAAATATCATGATTCTAATCCACATAATACTTTCACAAATAAAGTAGTTAAATTCAACAAGATAAAAGAGTGTAATGATTTATTTTAGGAGCTCAAAATAATATGGGTAAATATTCTAGTTTTAGAACATAACTCTTGAAATATTTCATTTTTCATCAATATTTATTCTTCATTTAATGGAATCGGTTAATATTTGGTGAAGAATCGTCAATTGAGTTCTTATTCTCCGGGAAACAGAAACCTCATGGTTTATACTACCCAATAAAGAGTGTGGATGTTTTTATGTGGTTTCTTCAATTAAAAATAAGGGGGTATCATTTATAAAATGTAATTTGATAAATATATACTTATTATAATATATTAAAGAAAATAGTAAATGATAAAGTGTTTATCGTGAGATAGATAATATGTATAAAACTAATTAATGATTATTACAATAAATTTTACAACCATTATAGAAAATAAATCTCTTTAGATCATGCTTTGAGATGGAAAAATATTTATTCATTTATAATGTTAACTTTGAAACATGAAAAATTCATTTATTATGTGATTATTATTAACTTTGAAATTTTTTATGCAAGAACTTGATCTATTTTTTGGTATTTCTATATTATTTTCATTCAAAAATAATAATCTAACTCTGATGAAGATTCATTTTTAAAAAGAGAGCAGAAAATATACTAATAAGGTTATGTTTTTTGAGTTAAATTTTGATTAATAAATTGGTCATATCATTTCTAGAAAGATTATGTGTTCTTTATAATTCCTAATTGAAGAGATAATTGTTGTGTAATGACCATTGCTCTCTATTTTATTCATCATATCTTCATTATTTTTAATCATTCCCTTGGGTGTGTTACTAGTGGTATGAAATGAAATCATAGATTACTGAATTTAATATGATAGGTTTTAATTTTAAATTTATTGATAAACATGAGATTTTAAAAAGGGGATTCGTAAGACTTTTCAAGTTCTAGAGTGTAAATAGTAAAATATTTCCATGGATTTGGTTTTTATATTATTAATTAATTATCAATGTCATAATAACATTTGGGTTATCATCAATTAACTAACTTTATTTATATATTTCATTATGATTTATTATATTATGTAATTAGATCATCCTTCAGAAAAAATTTCCATGAAAAAAGTTAGGTCACATGGACTCTTATCTCTATTGTATTTCCCTTATAACCCATGTTTACTAATAATTCTTAGAAATGTATTCATAAAACATTGAGTACTGAATTTAATTTCAATTAATATTTTTAGTGTGAATCTAATAGAAATTTATATAAAACAATTTATACATGGGATAATATGATTCGTTCATGTTTAATTTATTTCTACAGATGCTAGGATCAACATCATTCCCTAGTTTTATTTTCATATAATAATATTTTTCATTCTTGTATATAAATGTTACCATATAAGGATTTATATAGAAAGAAGTTTCAGTCTGTAGACTATTCAGATACTTTATGTCAAAGGAATATTTTGGGTCCCAGTTTTACAAAATAATTTGTCATGAAGGTGAATATTATTTAGTAACACCTAATGATGTGACATATTGGGTAAAAGAGTAATATAGATAACATAAGGAATGATGATTCATTTTAGGTAGGTGATCATGATTTTCATAAATTATATTAATGAAAAAGATCTGTGGGGTGTTGAAAAATGTGGAAGATAAGTCCATTGTTTATTAGACTATATAAAATCCATGAAATTGTTATATCAGTTTCATATTGAGTGTCATTTCTTCATTTCTTATCCTAGGCGCATATCTTATTTTATAATTTGATGTTATGATAATCCTGAAAAATTCAACTAATTCTTTAAGCCCAAGAGTAGTTTAGTTGGAAGATAACAATTTTATATAAGGATCATTTAGTACAGATTCTTGAACATTGGGAGAATTTTTTGTGAGTTAATTTATCCACAAGACAATGTTTTTTAGAAAACCTGTACTGTTAAAAATGAAACATAGTAATCTGAAAATTTTAAGATGGAATGATATTCCCATATGTTTATTAAGTGAATGAAATTGTGAGTATATAATTTCTGAAAAGGGAACAATGTAACAAACCTTGTACTTTTAAGATAATTAATTTTCATGCCATATAAATGTTTATTAATATTATTTTATATAGTTATATTAATTATGAGAATATTTGGTAATTTTTTAGTTGAATGGAAATTTTTTCTTATGAAACGAAATTAGTTTTTCAAGGATTATAAAGTTTTATTATAATATATATTTTAAAATTACAGAATATGAACAAAGAAAAGATATTCATTTTTTGAATAATTATATAATATTTATCTTAGTGGGAAATTTTGGTATTTATCTGACATGATTAATTTTATATTGAAAAATTAAAAACCTATTGTGTATAGTAATATAATTTATTTTCATTAAATTATGTAGTATAATAGTCTTGTTGATATTATAATTTGATATAAAATTATGATGAGTATTAATTTATTAAATAAAATTTAATTATTTACGTTCAATTATTTTATATACATTATTTTTGTATAAGCTCCATTTTCTAATTAAAGTTATTTTTTCTAAAAACCAATTTTCGTTGCATTTTACAGATAAAATTTTGAATGAAATTATGAAATTTTTTAATGGAATTAGTAAATAGGTATTAGACATCTGGAATTAGGATATTCTATTTTTTTCAATAGGTCCCGTTTATTTTAATCCATTATGAATAGTAAGAGTAGTAAATAATAATATCATTAGTAAAGGTATATTAGGTATTTATGGTTTCAATTTTTTAATAAGGCTTAAAAACATTACTAACACGTATATTTGTTTAAATTGAAAATAAATATTATACCTTGAAAATAAAATATTTAAATGTATATGGTTATTAAAAATTTCACTTTATTATATTGATTATATTACATTATGTGAATATCCTGTCCAAAAATGGAACCCTCCTATTTTAAATATATATATATATTATTTTCGGAACATGATAAGAAAATTATATTAGTTTATTAATGTTTATAGAAACATTAAATATATTTTTATCATTGAAATTGTATTTATAACTTTTTGTAATGAAATAATAATTATAAATTATGACAAACAACCAACACAAAATTAGTTCATTAATTTAAAAATTATAGCATTAATACTAAAAGGTTTATATGTTTATTAATTTGAAAGAATTATTATATTAGAAAATATATTAGACTAATATAATATGCTATATATTTCGAATCATGATATTAAAATTTAGCCAAAATACCATATCATATTCTATGTAAAAATAAAAATCCATTTTGTTTATCCTCACCCTACTTATATTTATTCATTATAACCATACCCATTTTCAAATAGTACCTTGTTTTATCAGAAAAATGAACAAGGAAGATATTTTATATAATCCAAATAAGGTTGTCTATAATGGATAAAATGGCAAATGAACATGATAAATCACACACAAGGTAAGGAAAAAATTAACTTCAACATCAATTTAATAGATTTGAATATTTATTTTCCTAAAACATATCTACCATTTCCATATTCTTCAAATTATTTCATGGATTTACAAAAATATAAAAACATTATAAACTATATTTTCTATCTATTTTTACATTATCTCAAATTTTTTCTAAAAGGAATATTTTATATATTTTATAGGGAACATTATCACATATATTATATATAGAAAAATTATTTTTCTATTTTAAAATAAACATTTTCAATGGTTTGTATAGCCTTCATAACTATTATTTAATGGTTTTCATTCCTTTTAAGATTGCATTTTTTCTCTAAATAAAAAACCACCCTAGTTCTGGGTATTTATGATAAAAAAAATAGTGTTAAAAGAAATATTATTCCTAAACTGAATCTTTTTTTCATATGTACTTAAAATATTTTTCCATTCATTTTATGAGGAAAAGATGTAAGTATAAATTTTATTATTCATGGGATGGTACTTGAAAAATATATATGATGAATGGGTAAGATGTATACATATTATACGCAATGTTATCCCAATAAGAAAATATAACGTGTGAACCCCATATATATCTTATGATGGTTAATCTCTAATATATCTCTTAAATGCATTTGTTAGTGTTTTTTATCTTTAAAGGCATGAGGAAGGTAATTGGATACAACATTTTCTCCTATGGGATTGACTAGGTATTTGTAATTTTATATAAATGATACGAATATGACAATAACTGTAACCTAAAAGAGAATTATATTTTAATTCTAGGGTTTCTTCTGAAAACATATTTTCACCTAAGAATCAATTGCAGGGGTCATGTTTTGTGCAATCTGTGATATTGGATGTAATGTCTATAAATGGCCTCTAATGGGTTTGTTTGCAGATCCAAAAAACACCCAAAAACTCTCAAATCCTCTATTTATGGAACCACTTTCCATATGAATGACATAACACCTTTATATTTCATAGTACATTAATTTTTAAATAAATTCAATATCTTGTGTTGCATGATATTGTGAGTTCAAGGGTACTATGATCTATTAATCTAGTTGTTTAAAAGTGGTTGTGAATAGTATTAACCACATTATGAAGTTTATAAATATATATATATACTTCGTTTATATATTCGTAATATCAATATTAAGTTTTGGTTACTTTTTTGTATTTTTTAGAAAAAATATTTAAATTTGGAATAATATTAAAAAATTAGGCATTGTTGTTAAAAACCAACTTTTCATTTAAATAATTATTTTTATTTAAATATATTTCTAAGTAAGAAATATCAAAATAATATATATATATATATTAATATAATTTACGTCGTTAGAATTATTTTTAACATATAATTAGATATACAAATTTATTGAACTTTTAAACATCTCTTTTACACGCCTTCTAGCCACATCTACATGATTAACATTAGACATAATTTTTTCGATTTTGTGAACTGAATTTTCAAAAATAGAAATTCATTGTTTTAATTAGTATTAAATCTATTAATAGGATCATGTTAAATTTTTTTGAAAAATAATATTGGTAAATTTTTATTTATTTACCACTATTAAATGTAAATTAGGTAATTAATGATTAAAAATAAAATAAAATTATTATAAAATTACCCTAATATAAGTTCTAATTTAAATTGATAAGTTTTTGTGACCAAAATTAACCATAGTCCTAAAATATGATCTGTTTTAATCTATTTGTGTTATATTTTTACATTTATCATATTTTATTCAGAGAAGAGTAAAAAATATAAAATTCAAATTTTAATAACTATATCATTTTTAATATAAGGTTTTATAAGCGATATGGTCAGATATAAATTTTATTTTTAATAATAAAATATTTATATATATCAAGGTAATAAATTTCTTATTTTATAAAATAAATAATTAAATTAAATGGTGAGATAATGATGATGCAATAATTTATTTATTAAAGGAAATAACAAATAAATTATATTAAAAATATTAAAATAAATAAATTTTGAATTACTAAAGGTGATCAATAAATTTCCTAGGTGAATAAAAGATGTTAAGAGTTTATTCAATAGTTTTTTCCTATTTTTTTATTATATTTGGATTTTATTTAAATTGAAATTAATGAATAGTGTCCCAATTGATAGTATTGATATTTTAGAAAAATAATTTCTTTTTAAATTTTTGAAAAAAATATAAATAATTAAAAAATAAAAAATGATTATTATATGTCTTAAAATGCCATTAAATGTCAATTTATTAATACTTGATATATTATATGTAAAATTTTATAAACTTTTATTATTTATAATTTTATTACCATATTTAAAATTAAATTAATTAATTAAGGGTTAATAATCATTGTAATAATAAAACTGAAACTGAAATATGTCAAATAAATTATTGGATGACTTATATTACAAGCAAATAATGTTATTATCAATTGAGAGTATTTTAATTGATACTTGTCCATGAAAATAAATTATATATTATAAAAATTAAAGATATTTTCAAAATTATCATTGTCTTGTATTTAATATATTTTAAGTGTCCACTTAGGGCCAAAATAAAGATATTAATGTATATACATGTAAATTTTGATATGAATAAATTTTTTTCATTATATAAATTTATGTTTAATATTTAAAAGTTATTTAATTACCTTAAATGTTTGTTTAATTCAAAAACAATATAAATTTAAATAACATAAAAATAGAATAAATGATTTTAATAATAAAATTTTTTATATTTTTTGGATTAGATAATGATTCTAAATAATTTATTAGATCTATAAGATATATTTTGTATTTTTGATATCATTATATTCATCTTCCAACTTTTTCTTAATGTATTGTGAATCAAATTAAATTAATTGTATTAATATTTAAAATAGTAATATCTTAATAGATTAATTTTATAATTAATTATTTAAAAATCACAAAAATGTTAGATAATCACAATATTATAGTATATATTCTAGAATGTATTATAATTTTCCTTTATGGTCCATTATTAAGTATTTGGATCTAGAATATTCTTATTATATTTTAATATTTTGAGAGTTTCCAAGAGTGGCCCTCCCATCTGTTATAAAAAGGAACCACCTCCATCACTTCCCCAGATCACCTTAAGCCTTCTAACATAACTAAACCCTACTCATTTCTCCTTAAAAATTCCATAACATCAACATAGAGGCCATAAATTGGGCATAAATCCATCCTAGGATGTCATTTTTTTCAAATCAAAAGTTGATACTCAATGAATAGGTTATGGTTTTTCCAATTCAATATAATTGCATTTCTTCTTATACTTCCTATTAAACTATTTTTCTCCACACCAAAGTAATAAATCCAATATGATAAATATACTGATATTATATCATTATTATGGATAAACCATATTCTTCTTTTTATACATTGTATGAAAAACAATATCACTATGTGTGCGTATGGATGGCTTCCCGTCTCCACACTGTGGTGTAATTTGTTTTTCAAAATTACATTAGTTAAAAGGGTATAATGATTAGTATAATAGATATAAATAATGAATATAACATGGTAATTATTCTCTATAATTAATATAACAACCAATTCCATTTCATTTAACCATTAAGCAAATGATATCGTCTCTCTTTCGTACAAACAACCTATCATCTCCACAACGTGATAAGATTCGTTCCCCATTTTAACTATTCAAGAATGATTATAAATATATATATATTTATTATAGATTAAATATAATACATAATAATTATACTATAATAATATATATCTATTTATTTCATTTACTTTCACCCATTCAAGACGATATGAAAAATGAATCTGCGTCCACGTGTACGTACGACGCATCGTCTCAATGAACGGTGTATTTAATTCCATATATTTTATATATATACATATATAATGAATATATATGATATATAAATCATGTATTACATTTTAGAATTTTGGAAACAATGAACTACGTAATAAGATCATGAATAACATGTCAAAAGACATACGATAAACAAAACAATTATTACCTAAAGCATTGCCTTAACATAGAATTATATAATTAATGGGTAATATAAAGGTATAAATGAATAATATTTGATATCATAAATATTATTATTATTCTGGAACAAGATAATAATATTTTAAAACTACTATATGAGAGTTTCAAACACGTTCAAAAGGAATCAAAGAAAAAGTAAGGGTTAATTTTCCAATCTCATTATTATCTGAAATTGTTTTCTTGTAAGTATGTACTGGGGAATCATTACCATCCATGTCTAGGATTCCTAAAAATATATTTCAAAGTACTATTAGTATTCCCTTAAAATATTTTAAATTCATTTTTTTAAATTTTTTACTTTTTATAAAAAGTTTTGAGAGGAAGCATTCTATCATTTTACCGATGAGGTACTTTATGAACATTTGATAAATTAAGGAATGATTATTTTGTTAACATATACACTGTGAGTGGATTTTTCCACTATCACGTTGCCTTAAAATTTTGAAGCTTCACTTAAAATATTATAATTTTATTTTAAAATGAAATTTTTTCTTTTATAATTTCATGCCTTTTAAATGATTTAATTATAAAAATTGATATTTTTATCGAAATGTTTTTATGATTATTTTAATCTATATTAACATAATATGTTGGATTTTATATTTAATTGAGTTTTTTTTGTATGATAAAATCTACCATTTCTTATGTTTTCTTTATGATATGTTGGAATTTGGATGGACAATTTTAATACCTTTCATGGTTTATGGTTAATGTTTTAAGATACCATATGCTAGTTTCAATATGAATTTTTATGTTGGTTATGTTTCACGCTTTTTATATGAGGAATGTATTGGACTTTGTAGCTGATGGGAGGGTCCCATTATAGCCCTTATATTCATCATTAGTTCTCATCAGACAAACTAGTCTAGGTTTTTATCCATTTATGTAAGGTCTTATCATGAGGCCTTGATTGTATGGTTATGATTTATGACATTGTGAATTCCAACATTATGAGATTTGTTATTGATATTACATGTAATGTTTCGACTAGTATAATATACATGTGTATTTTTAAATTAAATTAATTAACTTATTCATTCCATATTATTCCCCTGATTATGTCTAAAATTGTAAAGACCAGCCAATTCTCATTGGCTTGAGAATACAACGAGTCATTAATAGGCCTTAAGAGACATCCCCAAGACGCCAAAGGCTGGAAATAAATTCCAAAGGCTTTCAAATACAAGTGGGGGATGATTTAACATTTAAGAAATAAACCAATACACCTACCAACCATAACCAAACATTCACTATATTATTCATGAACAAATGGAAGAAAACTCGATATCTTCATGTATCTCAAAATCACATAAATGTAAGCAACAACAGAAGAATAACCAAGTATAAAAGTACATAGTGGATAGACTACACAAGACTCTCCAAAGACCTCTAGACACCCTAATCCATAAGCTCCAAGCTCCAAAATCTCCGAAAAACCCATAAATCATGAGTTTGTGCTAAAAACATGTAAAACATTACCTTTTCCCTTGTCCTGGAATATAACATATGCAAAAGCACCAAAGTGATAAAGCATGGTGGGTTTAAAACTCAGTATATTTTCCCCAATGACTCCCCTACTCACACCACTAGGATACAAGAGTTATAAATAATTATATAAAATAGTTTATATAGAACAATTTCTCAAAAACTATTTATATCAAAATATAAACAAGTTTCCGAAACCATTCATTACCAAAAGCATACAAGTGCAATTGAAACCAATTTTCCCAGCAAGATATTGTTCTAGAAAAATAACTAAGCAATCTTTATAATCAATTCAGAATATTCCTTTATCATTATACCAAACCATTCCTCAAACCCATGTAACCAGAAATGCATTCTATGTTATGAAAATTCCATACTAATGACTGGTTTCTTGTCAATATCCCAAGTCATCAAAAGGTAATTGTTTCCCATGTTCCATTAACCCTTTTGCACTGAGCACAAGGCCATATTTCAACCAAGCACAATATATGAAATTACCAATTTCCAGTAACCCTTTGGAACCGAGCACAAGGTCATATTACAACCAAACCATGTATATGTGACATGAACACACACCACATATTCCCAACGATCATTCCAAAACAAGTTTTTCAATAAAAATACCTTTTTATTGAAGATCATTTTTGTCAAAATCATTTCAAGGCCAAACCAGTTCAATTCCAAACTATTTCAATAAAAATACATTTTTATTGAAACCCATTTCAACTTGAAAACCCTTTTTCATCAGAAAATTAGAAATTCCAAAAAATAAATAATTTAAAATCATCACATTAAATTAATGAAACTAAACCCCCTTCGCACAACTATTAACCAAGATCACACAATTTCAAAAAAACCATAAATCATCACTAATAAATATTTTCCATGCATTTCATAATCCATAAACAAATTTTAATAAAATCTAATCAATTATAGCAAGAAGATATGAGAGTGAATCCACCTACCTCGATGGTTCTGAGGAAACTTTGATAATAAACGAAGAACATACAAGAAAGCAGGTCGATTCTCCAAGAATGGATTTAGTTCTCTTTTCTGAGAAAGATCAAGAATCATAATAGAATTATTTGGCATTGAAAAATGTATATCTACCCACTATAGGTTCAGATCTGAGAAATAATAGAGATCAGAGAAGTATATCTTAGCAGATCTTAGAAAACATGACAAATCAAGAAAGAATGGTGACGCACCTCAAGAATCAGACTCGAAATCCCCAAGGGAAGGCCCTGGGTTGGCTCTAAATCGTGTGGGGAGGGTTATCCTATTTTTTATAGAGATTAATCTCGACATTGGGGCTTTTTGAATCCAAAACGAAATATATAGAGAAAAAATAGTATGCTCTTAGAAAATATGTTCTAGATTTGACCACTACGCAAGGTTTGACAAAACTGTTTGGTCCAAATATGTATGGATCATGAAACCTTCATTTTGGTCCCAACACTCCTTATAAAAACATCAAAATCTTCCATCCTTCACGTTTACCCTTTTTATGGAAACACATTATTTATGAAAACATCCCACTTTATAAAAACACCCCTCTTTATGGAAACAACCAACTTTATGGAAACACCACACTTTATGGAAACAACTCACATTATAGAAACACCCCAATTTATGAAAACTACCCACTTTAGGGAAACAACCAACATTATGGAAAACCCCAACTTTATAGAAACTCCCTATTTTATAGAAACTATCTATTTTATGGAAACTCTATATTTTATGGAAACTCTCTATTAAAGACACACTGATTAAGAAAAACATGAGTAAATGAGTTATATACATGAAACTGGGTGTACAAAATTCTCCCCCACATTGCTCTTTCCATCCACAAAAAGTAGAAAACCCTCTCTGGACAAAAGGAGTTTTTTACACTACTCTTTCATTTCCTTCACACATTCTCAAGTCTCTTCCTGATTTTGGCCTTGTTGACATAAAACACAGACCTAATTGATTTTTTCCCAGACAAGACTTTCTATTTTATATCAATGATACAAAATGGGATATGTATCAGTGATGCATCTGGTTATATATCAAATTGATCCCATTTGATCTCATGGTAAAGATAAAAATGATACTTTTTCAACTGGGATACATGGAACACATTATTTACCGAACTAAACCATTGTGGTAATGCTAACTAATATGCCTCATCTCAAACCTATTTCAGTATCTCAAAAGAGACAATGTATCTAGGAGATAAATTTCTCTATTCTCGAAGTGATGATGTCCAAACCTTGTAAAGAACCTCAGGAAGATGTAATCACCCGCAGCAAACGACAATGGTCTTCAATGGTGATATGCATAGGATTTCTGATGACCCTGAGCCGTCTCCATCCTCTTTTTAATCGACTGGATCTTCTCCGTTGTTTCTCGGAAAAGGCTTGTCCTGACTATTGATGTTTGTCCCATTTCCACCCCACATAGTAGAAAATGACAAGGACACCCTTAAAATACTTAAAACGGAGCCTTGTGTTTCGAGGATTGATAGCTTTTATTGTATGAGAACTATACTAAGGGTATATGATCCTCCCATCAGCCACCCAAATCCGTTACACAATCCCGCAACATGTCTTCAAATATTTGTATCATCCACTCGGATTTCCCATCCGTGTGAGGATGATACGCCATGAACATAGTCAACTAAGTCCCAAGGGATTGCTGTAAGGATTTCCAATAATGAGACATGAACCTAGTATCTCTATCTGAGACTATTGACACTGGTACACCATGCCTCTTTACCACTTCTCAGATATCGATTTTTGAAAGATCATCCACCATATGAGTTTCACAAAAATGTAACAAATGGTCCGACTTGGTTTGATGATCCACTATCACCCAAATGGAATTGTGTTTCTTGAACATTCTTGGATAACCTGTAACCAAAACCATTACTATCTGATCCCATTTCTACACAAGGATGGGAAAAGATTGTAACATAACATCTGGTCTCTGATGCTCTAATTTAACATGCAAACAAGTTAATCACCGCAAGACGAACTAAACCACCTTTCTTTTCATGCTGCTCCACCAAAACTATGCCTTCAATGCATTATACATGTTATGTGTACCTAGATATACAGAACATCTTGAATAGTTTTATGAATGAAAGAGTTGTTCTTGAAAAACAATCGGTACAACCATTTGATCTCTGGAACACAAAACTGAACCCCTATCATGTTTCCATCCCTTAATGTTCTCCCCACCATTATGTTTTTGAAAATACAACCAGATATTCGGCATCAGATGTTTGTGCCTCTTTGATAATTTTTATTATATCTAGAACAAGCGTAGCTGAAAAGAAAACTAGAACATCACATTGGTCTACGCATTCCACATTCATGTCGGAAAAGACAGATATCAACTTCCATTCATCTTAATCTTCTTTTTTCAACTAAGAATATGACTTTCTACTAAATGTATCTGTGACATAATTTCCTTTCCTCGGTTTTTACATCAAGTCAAAGTCAAAAATTTGGAGAGGGTACATCCATCTCCATTGCCCTATATTTGAATCTTGCTCAAAGAAATTGTGTTTCACGCTTTTGTGATCTGTAAACACTATAAACTTCTCACCCTAGAGATAATGTCTCCATGTTATCAAATCTTGGATGACTGCAGCTAACTCCAAATCATGTTTTGGGTAATTCTTCTAATTCACCATCAACTTCCTTGAACCATAAGCAACCACATGATCTCTTTGCATTAGAACACAGCCCAACCCTGCTACTGATGCATCACAATACACAACATACCCCTATCCTGATTCTGGAAAAGTCAAGATAGGTGCCGATGTGTGCCAAAATTTCAGTTCTTGGAAAGACTACTGACATTCCTCCATCCATTAGAATGGATCATTCTTATTTTTCAGATCATTCATTGGTGAATCTAGTCATGAGAAATCATTCACAAAGCATCGATAGTAACTACCTAGACCAAGAAATCTCAAAAACATTCTTTGGTGGTTTCCAAGAGATAACGACATCTATCATTTCAGGATCAATAGAAACACCTTTATTAGAAATGACATGGACAACAAAACGTACTTCATGTATCAAAAAATCACATGTTGGTAATTTGGCATACAAATGATGATCTCTCTGGATTTGTAACATTATTTCCAGGTGAACCTCATGATCAACCCTTGTCTTTGAATAGACCAAAATGTCATTCACAAACAACACAATAATAGAATCCAAATATTGTTGAAATATATGATTCTTCAATGCCTTAAAGATCATTGTTGAATTCTTTAGACTGAAAGGCATAACTATATATTCATAGTGTCTATATCAACTTCTAAAAGTTGTCTTTGGAATATCCTCTTTTTTGAACTCTCAATTGTTAATATCCTGATCGCAAGTCATTCTTGGAGAACATTTATGCTCCCCTTAATTGATCAAAGAGATCATCAATGCATGGAAGTGGATATTTTTTCATTATTGTAACTTTGGTAAGATTACGATAATAAACACACAACCGAAGAGTTCCATCAACCTTCTTCACAAACAAAACTGGTGCTGCCAATTGAGACAAACTTGGTCAAATGAAACCCTTTTTTTCCATCTCCTATAACTAAACTTTCAATTCCAATAACTCTGTTGGTTGTATTCCATAATGTGGAAGGGAAATAGTAATGGTCCCCAAAAGGAGATCAATCGTAAACTCCACTTCCCATAGAGGTGGTAACCCTGAGATGTTCTTGGGATAATCATAAGGAAATTCATCCTCAACAGTTGGAAAGCTATTTTTCTAGATATCTTCCATTTATAACAATGTCAACGCTGCCAATTGGTAAGATATTTTTCCCACCATTGGTGCCAATAATATCTTTTAACCCTTATTTACAATCCTCTCTCCTCTAAAGAGATGTTTGATGTCGTCCTCAGTCATGAAACTAAATGTTCTCCAATGAGAGTTGATTTGAGCCTTGAATGTTGTTAGCCAACCCATACCTAGGATTGCATCATAGGAATCCATATCCAACATCGTGATGTCACATTTTAGCTAACCTCCATCAACAGTTATAGCACACTATCTATAAACATTTGACATTCTCTTCCACCGAGAGGAGTTTGCAGTTTCAAAAAAGATGGCATCATTTCCAGTTTTTAACATTGAAATTAAACTACATGAGAAGCAATAAATTAATGTGATACATCAGTATAAAACAACACTTGAACAAAGGTATAATTACAAATAATTGTAACTCCCATTGTCGATAGTCCATCCTGATCCTCAAGAATCATATGATCGTCTCTTTATAATTATTTCTTCACTACATTGTTCTCCTTGTTTCCTTTTTGAGGTTGCCTTTGTTAAGGATTCATGGTATTTCTAGAATAAATATGGTTGGCTCTACTCTTTTTATGAGTTGTCTTTTTTCAGTCGAAGCCTATGATGCTTGTGACAACTAAGAAGTGTCTCGATCACCTGACCTTGGAGCACTGCGGAAATAGCACTGAAGATGTAACATCTTGTTGCAATTATGACATGTTCTAGGTTGTACAATATAATCTTAATTTATGTGGTTAAGTGAACCATATTGAAAACAACCTACTTTTATTTGGGGTCATGGAAGATGGTTTACCGATCCAGTCGTCTGGTTTTGATTTCCACTGGAACTATGGAAATAGGTGTCCCTTTTCTTCTTGTTCCTAGTGGTTGAGTTCCCACTGTTTCGTGTAGTTATCATCATGACCCCTCAAATATATCCCAACATGTCACGTTCAGCCACAATCGCTCTATTCACCATTATTGTATAATCTGTAATAGAATGTACTGCAATCCTTGATTGAATATCCAGTCATAGGCCTAATTCAAAAATGTGTGCCTTCAAATAGGCACTTGTCGCAAATTTTGGTGCAAAGCATACTAAGTTCATGAACTTAGTTGCATACTCTATGATAGAGATACTCTCTTGCTTCAAGATGAATAAGTCCATCATTTTCTGGATCTTGAATGTGTGAGGATAGAATTGTTTGTTGAACCATTCCCCAATATCATCTAATGTGAGTACTTTATCCAATTTAGCCTACATCGCTAAATCCCACCACGGACGTGCATGATCCTTGAGCATATATGACTCTCGTTTGAAAGTTAGCTCTAACAGTGTGTCGATGACGTCGAGGATATGATTCAACCTACATAGCCACACCTTCATCTTCTCGGGTTCAGAATCACCCCAAAAATTAGGTGGATTCTACTTTATAAACTGGATGGTATGATCCACATGTCATGGATCATTCCTCTGGTTCCCTATGTCAACAACTGGAAAAGCTTGGAAAATACTCTAAAGAAGCTCTTGGTTCAAACATGGTTCAGGTGAAACCACATTATCTACAGCTTCTTCGGGTTGGCTTCCACGACGACTACCAGGTGACATTTTCTAAAGAAACAACAAACTCCATTAATCTCACTCTCTAGAAACTATTGTCTTAGAATTTTAAATTATATCACATCAACTATCACAATATTGTTTTCTAAGACAACCTTTTTTCCATATTCAATTGTTTTTTAGAACACTTAACATGCTTTTAAAAATTAAACCCTATTCAAAATACGATAAGCATTTTCTTTTTCAAAATCTTCATTTGAAAACCAATTCCATTGTTTTTCAAAAATTAACACTTAATTTTTTAACAACATGAATCATTACTCGAAATGATGTATGAATTCCTAATGGAAATTGATTCCCCTACAATGCATTTCATGCTCGTCTCATTGGCTAAACCCATGAAAACGTGATTTTAAAATTATAGAAGTGTCTCCAAACACTTATTTACCAAACTCCCTGGTAACTTGAAGGTAAACATAAAAGAGTTAGGTACATCCTTTTATGATATACATTTCATGTTCTGACAATCCGAATCCATTATAGGATTCCCACCCAAGGAATAAACCAGAAGGGATTTCATCTCAAAAACTAAGAACATCGATTACTACTTCTTAGGAAAGGACCGAACAAGCTGATACCATTTGTAATTACTGTCTAATTCTCATTGGCTTGAGAGTACAATGAGTCATTACTAGGCCTTAAGCGACATCCCCAAGACACCAAAGGCATGCAATAAATGTCCATGGGTTTCAAATACAATTGGGGGAAGATTTATGCTTTAATAAATAAACTAATAAACATGCCAAAAATAACCAAACATTCACTCTATGATGCATGAACCAATTGAAGAACACTAAACAAATTCATGTATATAAAAATCACATCAAAGAATGAAACATCAGAAGAATAACCAAGTATCAAAGTACACAGCAGATAGACTAAAAAATACTCTCCAAATACCTAAAGACTCCATGCTCAACAAGCTCCAAGCTCCAAAATCACAAAACATCCCAAACATCACGAGGTAGTTCTAAACACATGTAAAACATTACATTTGAAATTTTCCCTAAAATAGCATTAGCAAAAGCACCAAAGTGCCATAGCAGGGATGAGTATAAAACAGAGTAGATTTTCCCCAATGACTCCCCTACATAGGGAACTAAGATAGAAGAGTTAGCAACAATTATATAAACAATTTATATAAAACAATTTCTCAAAAATAGTTTATAACTAAATATAAACAAGTTTCCAAAACCATTCATTACCCAAAATAATACAAGTTCAATTGAAACCAATTTTCCCGGGAAGATATTTTTCTAGAAAAATAACTAAATAATCTTTACAACCATTTCACAAAATCCATTTATTAGCATACCCAACCATTCCACAATCCCATGAAACCAACCATGCAAGTTACGTTATGGTAGATCCATACTCATGTGCAGTTAATCTTCGATCTACAAAGTCTTCATAAGGTAATTGTTTTCCATGTGCCATTAACCCTCTGACACTGAGCACAAGGTCATATTTTAACCGAGCCCTGTATATGAAATTCTCATGTCCCGTTATCACTATGGAACTATGAAAAAGGTAATATTTCTAACTATCCACAAATATGAAAAATGAACACACAACACATATGCCCAGCAATCATGCCAGAGTAAGCCTTTTAATAAAAAAAATTTTATTGAAAAATATTTCCTTTAAAACCATTTCAATGCCTATCAATTTCAATTCCAAACTATTTCAGTGAAACGCCATTTTTTTAAACCTTTTCTATTGAAAACCCATTTTTCATCAACCATTTTAATATTCTAGAATATTCATAATTTATAATATTCATTTTAAATTAATGAAACTAAACCCCCTTGGCCCAACTATTCACCAGGATCAAGCAATTAAAAAAACATAAATCATCCCTAATGAAGATTTTTCCATGAGTTTAATAATAAGTAAAACAATTTTAATATAATACAATAAATTCTAGTAAGAGAAGATGAGAGAGAAGACACCTACCTTAAAGGTTTTGATGAAAATTTGACAACAAACAAATATCTCACTTAAAAGTATGTCGATTCTCGAAGAACAACTTTAGTTTTCTTATCCAAGTAAGATCATGAATCAAAATTATATTATTTAGCATCCAAAAACCTCAATCAACCCACTATAGGTTTATATGTGAGAAACAATGGATATTAGAGAAGTAGATTTAAGCAGATCTAAGAAAACATGGCAACTCCGTAAATAATGGAGACAAACCTCAAGAATCAGACTCAAAATAACCAGGGGAAGGCTTTGGGTTGGCTCCAACACGTGTGGGGTGGGTTCTCCAGACATTTAGGTAGAGTAATCTAGAAATATGGGAGTTTTTAATCCAAAAGGAAATATATAGAGCAAACATGTGTAAGCTCGTAGAAAATAGGATCTAGATTTTACCTCTATGCAGTGTTTGACCACACGGTTTGGGCCAAACTTGTATGGATCATGCAACCTTCATTTTGGTCCCAACAATTCTTAAAAAACCCCCAAAATCTCCCATCTTTCACTGTTACACTTTTTCTTGAAACACGTTTTTAAATGAAAACATCCCACTTTATGGAAACACCACACTTTATGGAAACAACTCACTTTATGGAAACAACCCACTTTATAGAAACAACCCACTTTATTGAAACAACCGACATTATGGAAACTCCCAACTTCCGGGAAACTCTTTATTTTATAGAAACTCTCTATATTATGGAGACATTCTATCAATGAAACAAAAATTAAAAAAAACGTGTGGAAAGGGGTTATTTACCCAAAACTGTGGGTACTACAAAAAGTCTCTTGATTCAGATTTATATTGTTCCTTAAAAGTGTGTGCTTATTTATTAGAGCTTCTACTATATTATTTATGGTTATTGAGCATCAAAGCTCACCCCTTTCTTATGTTTCACATTCCCATGTTTTAAATATGTGTATAATGATTGATATAAAGGGTTAATAAAGTAGATCAATTGCATAGAAAAAGTATTTTCTATGTATTATTTTATGTTTTTAATTGAAATGAATGTTTCATGAATATAATATATTTTCCTAGACTACTAAATTGATTGGTCCTTTAGGATATGATTTCTAGAAATCATGCCAATGTATTAAAATAATTAATAGGCTATAACCCTATAGGTGTATTTTTTTATTTTTACCTTATTAATTATCGAAAGAAAACATGGAAACTAGATTTATAAAACATTGATTTGGGAACAAAACACTAAGATAAAAATTGATTATAAGTCTAGAAATATATTATAGAATTTATGAATGAAAGAGATTATGTGTTTATTCCTAGAAATAAATTCATATCTGTATACTACAAGTGGAAGTGGTTCTGGAACCTAAGTATCAAGGGGTAATAACTCTAAGAAGGTGTTCCATGCTAACTTAGGGTAACCTGGTAACTGATAATTAGCCTTACTACGCATGAGGATTTACACTCCTATGTGATATTCTTAGGATAATTCACATTTTCATTATAAAGAATTACGAAGTATTTAAAAGAAAATATGTCTCCAAAGTGACATTGTTTATGATTATGAGATTAGCTTAGAATATTTTTTTTAATTTATTCTACTTGTTATGATAGATCCTTGATTATAAATTAGGATACAATCTAACTGAGTGTAGGTTGTCATTTAGAAATGTCCTTTATAAGGAATGTGAATCTTACCAATTCATGTGAATCAAAGAGTAAGAATGGTCATATATTTCATGGTATTTAATCCAATATTTGGAAGGGAAATAGTTCTTCATGCATTCCCATCATATCACATCATTATTTCATGTGAAAATGATATGGGTGAATAATTTTATATGTCCAATGGATTCAATATAATGTAATAAAACAATATGATTTACAGTAAAAAATTGTATATATGGAAGAAGGGAATGAATTTTTTTTCTCACATGTGATAATTATGGAAGGAAAAACCCCTATGAATGCTAAAAATGAAAAGGTGTTTGATTAAAGTGTTATGAGAAAGGACATCACTCTTGTGATTTCAAGGGAATTAATACAGATACCAATGTTTAATGTCACAGTTATAAGGAGTTGGGACACTATGAAAATAAATGTCTCATGAATAAAATTAATATAACCAAAAAAGAGGTTAATGGATCAATGTAATTATTATTCTACTACCATAGATAAATATGAATGATTAATCTGATTATGTTAGGAATTATGTAAATTGAGTTTCTTCCCAATTATATATCGGTTATATGAATTATGGAATATACAAGGATTGTACTATAGTACTATTTCATTATGGATTTGAGAATGTATTTTCAAAGGAACCAAGAAAAATTACTTAGTAATAGGTTTACCTTTTTAGAAAACATATGGTTGAGGGGAAGATAACCCTTAATTGTTTTCTATTTCTAATATAATGATGTTTGAATAGTGAGATCATTGATTAGAATAATGTAAATTAGATATTATTGACTACCCTGGAGCTGATTAATGGTTTGTTTAACCAGTGGTTTATTCAATCATTGTTGGAGTTTACAACATTTTGGGATTTAAGGAGTATATACCATATTCTATGTTTAACATAACAAATTAGAATGCATGAATGTCTTGAAACGGTTTTTATGGTAATTCAGGTTACTATCATGTTTTAAGAGACTACATGTTGAATGTATTCACAAGTTTAATACATGATAATAAGGAATACAATCCATTATTTGGGGAATTTTATGATAATATTGATTTTGTAAATTTAGATACCTTATTGGACTTTTAATTTGGACAGATGATTTTTGGATGAGTCTCAATGTTGGAATTGATTATATTGAACATCAGATATTATTGTTTGAATTTAATGTATTATTTATCAGATAAATTGGTCTAACCTTATTTATTTCAATGAATATTTAGAGGATTAAGGAAATACTTTTGGGAATTATTTTTTATCAAAGGTCAATTAGGAAAGGAAAATAAATTTTTTACTATATTTTTTATATTTAAGGGATGAAGTGAAGATATATCGACACCCAACCAAAAGATGAGATTTTTCTTATGACATGGAATAAAATCAAGAATGTTCTCTCGAGTTAATAGATGTATATTAAAATATTACTTCAATTATAAAGAAAAAAGTATAGAAATATTTTTTTACTAATACATTATTTTTTTCTCAAACTGTTTGTTTTTTTGTCATCATAGATTTAAGGATTTGAGGCCCTCAAATTTCCATTTTTTGTATTCTTTTTTTATTGATAAAATCAATCACTACGTATAAATACATATGTATTTATCCAATGTATATATCTCTACATTCCACCATTGTTCTCATATTAGAAATATAATTTTTTGGTGAACTTTGGATTTCCCTTTTCAACATTTTTAGAGGTTGTTTTATTAACCCTATTATTGATGTGTATTTACCACAAATGAATTTTCATGGGTCAACAATTTATTTTTAAAATAGAATTAAAAAATTGGGGGGAAAAATTTATTGAAGGATGGGAGAATGTAATTCCCCAACATTTCATGGTATGTTTCTTTATAAATAAATTGAATAGTTTGCGCTGTAAGAAACACCGAGTTCGAGCACACTATGATCTATCAAATATGTAGTTTAAAAGTAGTTATGAATAGTATTAACAACATTATGATATTTTTAAATTTTATTTTTCTTCTAAAATATACTTCATTTGTGAATTCAGAATATCAAATTCATCTTAGTGGGATTTGTTCGCATTTTTCTGAAAAAATATCCATTTCTGATGAATAGTGAAAAATATTACATTGTTGTTAAAAACTAACATTTTCATTTAAATAATATTTTTAAATTAAATTGATTTAAAAAAACAATAGATAAATAATAATTATATTAATTCAATTTAGGTCATTTAAATAATTTTTATAATATAATTTAATATGAAAATTTATTGAACTTTTCCACGTACCTTTAACAATATTTCTAGACACATTTTCAATATTTTCATTAAACATAATTTTATAACTCTTGTGAATTAAAGTTAAAATAATTGACATGAATGGTAGTAATTAGTATGAAATTTTGTATCTAATATGATCAACTAAATTTTGGGATGATTAGTAACTTTATTTATTTACCATGGTATAGGGAAAATCATGTAAATAATGTGAAAAAATAATATAATGTTATTATAAAACTACCGCAAAAGTTGTTATAATTTCATTAGATAAGTGTTTTTCTCCCAAAATCATCCTTAGGTAAAAATATTATACGTGTTATGCCACTTGTGTCAGATTATTACATTTATTATATTTTATTTAATGAAGAGATAAAAATTTCATATTCAAATTCTAATAACTTTATCATTTTTAATATGAGGATATATAAGATATATAGTTGACTATAAAAAATATCTACAAAAATAAATTATTTATATATATTATTGTAATTTATTTTAAATTTTAGAAAAAAAAATTATTAAATTTAATAGTGATATAATGATTATATAGTAACTGATTTGTTAAAGGAAATGTCAAATAAATGATATTAAAAATATGAAAATAAATAAAATTTAAATTAGTTAGGCTTCCCAAAGAATTTTATAAGTGTCTAAGGAATGTTGAAAGTGTAGTTAATGGTTTGGTTTGATTTTTTCCTTCTTTTTTGGATTTTATTTAAAGAAAAAGAAATGAATACTGTCAAAATTGACAAAATTGATATTTTATAATTATATTAAATTATTAAATTATTTTAAAATAATAAAACTAATTAAAAATTAGAAAATTATTATTATCTGGCCAATTATATCAATACATGTCCATTTCTGGACAATTTAAACTATATAAGTGACAATTTATAGCCTTTTTATATTTAAAATTTTATTTCATCAATTCAAAATAAATACAATAATTAAGGGTAAATCAATATTATTAAAATTAAAATAAACCCAAAAATGTAAAAAAAAAAATTGGATGTTGTAGATTCAACCGTTATCATATTTTGATCAATTTTGAGTTTTTTAATGGCAAATTTTTCATTATATAAAATTAAATATCCTTTTAATTAATGATAGTTATAGAATATCAATATTTTATATCTAATAACTTTTATGCATCCACATATGTCCAAAAGAAAGATATCAAAGAATATAAAAGTATATTTTGATATAAAGGTAATTATTTTCAATATAAAAATATATTCTATATTTTTAGATGTTATGTAATAACCTGAAAAGTATCTGCAACTCTAAAATAATATTAATTTAATTAACATAAAAATACAATAAATGATATTAATAATATTAGTATTTATATATTATGGATTACATAATGTGTCTAATGAATTTGAAATATCTATAAGATATATTATAGATGAATTACATCATTATATTCGAATTCATACATAGCTGTGATGTATTATAAGTTAAAATAAATTAATAGTATTAATATTGACAATAATGATAACTTATTGAATTAATTTATTATTAAATTACGTAAAAATAAAAAATGTTAAATAATCACAAGGATAAAGGATATGTTCAATAATGTATTATAATTTTCAATTATGGTCATTTTTTTAATTATTTGGATCTAAAATAGTCCTATAATATTTTAACATTTTGAGAGTTTCCTAGAGTTCCCCAACTCATTCTACTAAATGAAACCACTTCCCTCACTTTATCACACTACCTTGATCATTCTATCTCAACTAATCCCAACTAATTTCTCCTTAAAACTTCTATGTCCTCATCCTAGAGTCTATACATTTTCTTTAAAACCAACCTAAGAAGTAATTTTTCACAAAACAAAATGAGATACTTGAAGAAGAGGTTATTGTTTTATTGATAAAATTCATTTTTATTTTCTAATTATGCATCACATTCCTATTTTATTTCCATACTAAATCAATAACTCTAGTATCATCCATATAATGATATATAATTATGATTATTGTGCTACCATATTCTTCTTTTTATACATTTTATGAAAAACAATATCCCCATGAATGCATATAAATGATTTACCGTCTCCATACCATGGTTTAATTTGTTTTTCAATACTATATTATTTGGTTGGTAATAAAGATGAGTATAATGGATATAAATAAATAATTTGACATGATAATTTTTGTGAAATTAATATACCAACCAATTCCATATGATTTATTCATTTAGGGAATGATATTATTGCTCGATCATACGTATGGCCTACCATCTCCATGACGTGATGAGATTCATTATCCACGTTAAATATTAAAGAATGATAATAAAAACATATATAATGAATAATTATTAAATATTTGACATAATAATTCGACTTTAAAAATATATATGTCTGTTTTATTGTGTTTTTTATTTACTTTATTCTATTCAGTAGGATAAAAAAACAACATCAATGTTCATGAATACAGATGACCTGCTGTCTCCATTAAAAGTGTATTCAATGATGCATATATTATGTATTTATATATATACTGAATATATATGATATATAAATAAAATTATATTCTGTAAGCCAAAAAATCTTGTTATGTGTAATAGGATCATGAATAAAATTTTAAAATATGTTTGATAGACAAACAAAATTAATACCCAAAATTTTTGTTTAACTTCAAATTATTGAATGAAAGGGTAGTATATGATCATAAATTAATCATATATGATATAAAAAATTTATTATGATTCTGGTACAAGTTAATAATATGTATAAAACCACTATACAAAACCATTATACAAGTATGAAAGTAATTATACCTAAGGTATAGCTTAATATCATAATCTCATTACTATCTAAGATTGATTGAATGTAAGTATATAATGGGGAATATTTATTTTCCATGTCCATGATTTCTAAAAATTTATTTCAAAATATTACAAGAATTAGATTAAAAAAATTAATTTCATTTTTACCCATTTTTTACTTTTTATAAAATGTTTTGGAAGGAGTCATTCTATCATTTTCCAAACAAGGTACATCACGAGCGGATTTTTTTCATCCTGACGCTTTAAAATTTTCATGAATCCCTTATAATCATGCAATGTTTTTTTCAAAATAAAAATTCTCTTTTATAATTGGGTGGATTTTAAATGATTCTTAAATAAAAAGGTTATTTATTTCATAGAATTATAATGATTGTTTTCATCTATGTTAACATCCTTTGTAGATTTTATATTTAATTGAGGTTGTTCTAATTGATACAATCTACCATTTTGTATTGATTGGTTTCTCATATTTTGTACTACGAAAGTTCTATTTTGATATCATTCATACTTTATGGATAGAGTATTAACATTTCATAAGCTAGTTTTAATACTAATATTTAGGTTTATTATGTCTCATTATTTTAATATGAGGAATGCATTGGACATAGTAATTATTGGGTGAGGCCCTCTAGACCCCATTTATGTATAATTAAGTCCCCTAAGAGAAAGAAGTTTAGGGTTTTACCCATTTATGTATGGTCTTTCCATTAGTCCTTGAAATTATTGTTATTATTTATGATATTATACATTCCCACATTTTAAAATTTGTTACTGATATTACATGTGATTATTTGAAAAGTAGAATATCCTTGTAAATGTTTAAATGGAGTTATTTGATTTATTATTCCCATATTATGCTCAATATTATGTTTAAAATTCTTGTGATTCGGTTTTATACCATGCCTTATTAATTTATGATTATTTATGATAGATTTTTCTATATTTTTAACCCTTACTGAGCATTTTACTTCACCCATTTATTAATATTTACATTCCTGGGTTTCCAAGATGTATATTATGATTGATATGTATGTATAAGTTGGCTGAATAATGGAATTATCAAAGGATTGTAATTGTATTATTTTATGTTTTGAATTGAAAGGAAATTTTCATGTGTGTAATATATTTCCCATGACTAATTTACTAAATGGTCCTTTGAGAATTGATTCCATGTCATCATGAAAATGTATTTTAATAATGAACCAGATCCAGGCTTTTATGGTTGTGTCTTTAAACAGTTGTTCCTTGGATGATTTTTCCAACAACACTTAAGAACTCAAATTGGTTGAGATGATGAGAACTCTAGATCATCACTACATTATTGGGGGGGAATTATTTCTTATTCTAGTATTCTATTTTATATTTAACCCATCTTTATATGCTTATGAATATTTGGTTTACTCCCAAACATGTGTCCATGGATTTCCCCCAGGTAATATTAATCATGAATACACATGGGTTCAGAACCATTTTTATGTATTCAAGGATCTGCATCAATGATTTTATCTAAAATTATCTAATGTTCTTCATCAATGTTTCCCATTGGTGGATAGATTATGAATTCTTTTTATTGAGAGGATGTTGGTTCTAAGCCTCCTAGTGGGAAACTCTGATGTTCTCTGTCATCCATGGGAGGATAAAAGTAGTTTTAATGTATATATCAAACCCATAAAATGGGTTTCCAATGTTTCCTCGTGATAGGAATCAAAACCCACACAGTTTGGTTCCACTTAACAGGACACATCATCTTTTAAGGTTCTGTGATGAGGACCCAACAATGCAGATTAACGTCATGTGTCATGCATGTCCAATCAAAATGTTCCCTAGTCGGGAATAGTATGGGACTTGTGCCAAGGCAGTTGAAGGGTGATAAGATAGGTTTTCTCATATAGGAGGACGTGACCCTATCAGGGATGTACCCATATAACATTAGGGTATATTTTGGGGTATGGTTTAGACCTCAGGAATACTTCCTTCATATCCTATTTAGTTGGGAATAAAATCCCACATAGTTTGGTATCCCATGTAGCTTAACATCAAGCAGTGGGGAGGAGATTGAACCAACGTGAAAATGATAGAATGGATGAGGTAGGTGAATTATTGATCATGACCCTCATGTATATCTCTTTTTTACCCTAGATATATTGGAATCCAAGTCAACATATTTCTGAAATGTTAGTACTTATACATTTAAAGGATGCTCATTAAAGGAGGAATGATCATTAATTACGTATGGGAGGTGACCATTTGGTTTATAGTTGGGGGTTATATCTATGAAGAAGTCCCATTAATTTTTTGGGATCATGAAAATTTTAGGATCAACATAATCACTATGCCACCATCAGTTATGCTCCATGTGAAAAATAAGAGAAAGTAGTAGATTTGATGATCTCACAACCCTCTACATCTGATGATGGATGGTGATGAATCCCAAATGGGGATAGAGGGGATTTTAATGTTCATGATTCCTCTTGGGTTTTCCAATCCATGATAGTTATATATAATGATATATCTAGATTTTTCCCAGGATTAGGTGAATAAGATCAGTAGGATCACCTCCCACTAAAATGTATACAGGATTACCTTAGGAGGAGTTCCCATTTGAATATCCTATGAGGTATACTACAGTTTAATGTTATATATATTGGATGATGTAATCACATTTTAATTTTGTTATTCAGGGACTATGACATCACATTTTAATGTTATGTTTTAGGTACCAATACTAGATAGTTAAATTTTGTGTGGACAGGATGAGCTCTATACCGTTTGACATTATGTGGTTAGGATGATAACTCCAAGTTTAAATTCATATATTTGGGGCCACATTTTATATTAACTATGATTAACTATATTATAATCAAGTTAGGATGTTATAAAATTACTAGAACGTGAGAGGTATGGAAATTTTAAACCATGATTCCAGGGAATCCCATATCTAGAGAAATGATATGGGGCATGAGATTCATTAGGGAATATTGAGGTAGGATAATTATCTCTTGAGGGTGAATTTGTCACCTATTGACATATATTTTCTGTGGGAAACTTATGATGAGACCACCATGGTATATTGTGTATATTTAAGAAAAGGATTCCTAATCATTCTGACCATCCATTTGTAATATCCCGGGATTCTTATGAAGATAAAAAATTGTATGGTAAAAGATTGTTATGGGTGGAGAAGGTTGTTTCATTGCATGTAAGAAAAAATCAAACCACTATTGTCAGATGAGTTCTAGATCAACTTGGAATTGAAGGTAGGTGATGGGGTTTTAGGATTTTCATGAGAAGTAGGTAGACTCGTGGTGGGTAAGGGATGGATGTTCTCGAAACATAAAAGAGTAACCGAATATTTTGTTGACCTGGGCTGAAAATTTCGTGATGTGACTCAAAATCTTTCACGGGGGTTAGTAATGGTAGCGATGAAACATGCCTAGAGGGTTGAGTCCATAATCCAACACAAGTGATGAGTGGGGATGTGTGGTACTAGTACCCCTGGTATGCACTGGAGGGAATGAATGATTCTTCTTCCTATGTGATAGCTATATAATATTGTCTTTAACACACAAGTCATGTAGGAGCTAGCCACAAAGTATTGCCCAAGACAGTTTGTCCACAAAGGGTTCATCTGTGAAGAAATTAGTTGTTCCGAATTTAACACTATGTGTAATTTACAAAGCATCATCATGAAGTAATAACTATAAAGGAGAACCTATAAAGGGCTGGTCATAATGAAATTTGATGCAAAAGGCCATCCATTGACAATTTCTCATGAACAGTTGTCCACGAAAGGGGGCTTGTGTGAAGAAATTTATTCCTTTCAAGAGATCATAAATTAATTCTCCTATTCAAAAATGAAACATCCACTAAATATTTTCTTCTATAGAGGGTATTATATATATTGTTTTGGAGATGGATTTTGTAAAAGGCCACCGGTCTATTGTCCATGGGAAGGGGTCTGCAAAGTGTATCAGGTGCAAAAGAGATTTGTCACACACCCTCTATTTTTTCTTTATAATTCATCCCCTTTTAGAGCTCTCTTTTGAAATCCCCATTTGGGTCTTTTTATAAAGGAATGGAGTGGGTCATGCACCATATTTTGAAGAATCCCATATACAATCCTAGTCCACAAAAGACTTTGTCATTAAGAAGGGACAACGTTTTTTTAGGTAATGGATATGCCTCCTCACCCCCTGAACTAATTAGTCTCTATAGGATATTAATTTTTAGTTCCAAAAATCACAGCTGCTTTCCAAGATATTTGGATTTCACATACACTTCATAAAATGAACAATTTTCATGCAGTGTACAAGTCTACACATTAATGTTTGCTTTTCAATTTTGTTTCCATTGAATATTTCCCTTTTATTTCTCCTTTTTATTTGTTTCATTGCTATTCCAAATTGATGGAATCCTCATCTTCTCTTATATAGAAGTTTCAAGATATAAAAATTCCACCCATATAAGTGTGGTTGATTTAGGATGAAGACGAGGCTATTCTAATATATAAGTGGTCCTGATTTTAATAATAATGAGATAAGACTATAATTTATTCCTAGGCCATAGAACTCTCTGAGCATAGTATAAGTCTTACTAGGGTCACAAGAAAAATTGGACAATTTTTTTATTTTATTTTTTGTATTACACTAACTTTTAGATAAAGATAATTTTGTGTTTTATTTTCCAGTTTAACGTGACTTTTTATTAAGGAACCCCTTAAGGGTTTTTGAGATAACCAGCTTTAGTGTCTATTTTATTCATAATTTCCTGATATTGGTCCCAAACTGTAACAATTATAGTTCTAGGGAGCTGGTGCATGACATTTAACCAGAGTTCCCTTTGTGTTATTTCATCATGTTTAGAAATATCACTTTTTTGTGGTCATCTTAGTGTCCTTCCAACATAGAATAATAAACTAGATGTTTTAGGTCGAACATCATTGACGACGAATTATTGGAGGAGGGTCCCAATTAGTACTCATTCACCAAGGTTGTCTGAATATTTTTCAAACATTTATGAGGGATTTATCTTGATAAAAACTATATGGATTGAAGATATAAGACAATATAATGATAAAGGGGTCCATGGTGTGTATAGATATCTGATAATCATCTCTTAATGATGAATTTTCCTTTGATTGATAGTCCTTTTTTTTTGGAAACTTGTGTCGAACCACAAAGTCATATAGTGAATATTAAAAAAATGTTTTCTTCTAAAAATGACCATCCATTTATAATGGAAAGATAATTTTAAGGACATTTTTATTTGTTTTGTTTTTTAATTCCACATTGTTTGGCCTGTCAAAGGAACTATGTCATAAGGTCATAGAAGAATATATCATTGCCTATGATAATAATCCACTTAAACAAAATTTTGAGTTATGTAAAGGATGGATAAATCATTGTCTAGATTAACATTGTTCAATTGGTAAATTTGATATATATCATTTAATATAATTTTAATAATAAAAAAGGATAAAAACTATCACTTTTCATATTAGTCTATCTAGGAATGATTTACCTTCTTTAAGAGAGAATGGGGAGAAAAGATGTAAACATTAATTTGGCGGGTTTTTGAAATAGGGACTGGAGTGGGATGTAAATATCATAGGGGCATACAGATCTTGTAAAATCCTCTTATAAAGATAAATTTTCCTTTGGTTGACATGTATTGTTTGGGAACCTTATGCAGATCCATCAAGGAATATTTTATATAATCAAACATAGGTGACCCCGGGACACTATCCTTCCATTTCATATGGCCAGGAATGATTACGAGAATTCAGAACTTTTTTGAAACATAGTAGGTTTGTGAAATGAGTGAGTCTGAACATGAAAGTGGATTTTAAAGAAAAACATTCTTGCGTGTAGGTATATGAATTCTCCCCATGGTGGTATAAGAAGTTTCACTACCAAGGTTTGAACCATGTGCAAGAAAATATATGAAAATTTTGTTTCATGGATGGACTTGAGATGTGAGATTTAGGTGTCAAAATGTTTCCTATTATTATAAGAATAATTTAGGATAAAGTATAATTTATTTTATTTTTTGAATGAAGATCTAGTTCCCAAATAGGAATATGACATTTTGTTCTTATATTTGAGCTCACCAATAAGGAAGGTCTGATATTGGACATTCGTATTAGGATTTATTTCATGTGCATAAACATGGAGAAAATATTTTTTTGTGTTTGAAAATTTATTTCGTTTGTCTAACAGATATGTTAGTAAGTTTAGTTTTCAATGTTTTATATAGTTGTTCCAAATGATGAACATTTTGTATCAATAATCATGCACTTTTAATTTGATGTGTTTAAGACAATTTCCAAGAAGCTTAATGTTGTGCAGTGAGGACCACATCAGTATATTTGGAGGTCTTGTTGTAAGGATAAAATTCATATAAACCATGGGTAAATAATGGTTAATCAAGATGATATATTCTTACATGCCACATATGTGAGGGGAAAAGCGAGTTTAATCCCTGATTTTGGGGACCCTAAGATCAGTAGGAATGGTTTAAGGCATGGAATCCATTGAGTTTACAAATGTAGGAAAATCCGTTCTCAATAATTGATTTGTCTTTGTATTGCATAAATTTTTTATGGGAAACTTATATAGAGCCACCTAGGAATATTGTGCATAGTTAAACTATTGTGTCCTCAAAACACATTCCATCCATTTCCAATTGTGATGGAGGTTTATGAAGATCCAAAATTCCCTAAATCATAATGTTTTATGGATGAAAAGGTTATTCCTAGGTACACAATAAATATCCAAACTATGAACGGTCATGGAATAGGAAATCCCCAACATAGACCTAACTCAAACATAGGTTGGATTCTTATTTCAATTATAGATCACTAAATAAGGGAAATGAATTTGTGATTTCATGTATAAATTTCCATACATAGGACGAAACATTTTTCTTTTCATTTTTATGTGGTTGGGGCTTGGATGATGTTCTTATGAGTCACTATGTATCTAGTTGGGATAAGAATCAATCAATAATTAGTTTATAATTTCCTAATCATTTTAATTCATGTGTAAAGAATGAAGATGAACCAATGTGAGTGAGGGTTTAAGAGGCCACATTCCATATCACACAGTCCTGATAAAACTAAGGCCTATAGGACATAAGGTGGAATGGATTTCTAGCGAGTCCTGAAGATGAAATTTCTGGATGTCGTTGTGTATTCCATGTGAATGGGAATCAAATCATACGTAGTTCTTGAAAAAAATTACCAAAATAAATCTGGTCCATGATCAGGGATAAGGAAATATTTTTCATGGTGGTGGTTGCGCCGGGATTTAGAATTTAGGCATCATTATGTATCATGTGTTGACTTGAATCATGCTTTCTGTTTTTAGACAACATGGCATGATAGTTGACCGATTTCATGGTAAATGTACTATCATGTTAGAACACTATGTTTTCGTACAGTTTAACATCATTAAATGTGGAAATTTATCCTCTATTTTATCATCATTTGATTAGGTAAATTTATTTAGAGTATAGAATTGTGATGAAAGGATGAATATACCATGTAGTTTACACCGACCAACCATTTCTGATTGTCGTGGACGTTTATAAATATCCAAAATGTATCAAGGAACAAAGATTGATGGATGGAAAGGTTGTATCAATAAATGTTAAAAACATCCAAAAAATGATAATTTATGGAATTCCCTTCATGTATATGACTCTAATGTAGGGGTATTTTGATTCCTTGACAGGTCCTTGTTGTGTGATCTAGTCTTTGAAATCGTCTACATAGATTTTCATTTATGTGAATTTGATGTAGTCATTTTTATTCAATTTTGTATAGATGAACCTGGGAACAAGGTCTGGGATTAGGACGGAGATTCCTTCCACAGTATGAAATATTTCCTCCAGAACCTTGAATTTTTAGTAGCTTTTGGGATCTTTCCATCCATTAAAATCAATGAATAGGCTCCATTGATCTCTTCACAGATTATGAAATATAGCCCTTCCCATTTAGGCTCTAGTTTTGGATGCTTCATTCCAATAAACATTGATGTTTTATGGATTAAAACCATTTTTCCGTTGAGGAAAGACCAAAGGAAATCCATTTTGTTGAAGTTTTGTATAATCGAGAGTTGATTAATCTAAAAAAAATTCAAGGTATGCAATCTCATTTCATCAAGTCACTACAATTCATCTATCTATTTATGTCATTGGTCATCTAGGGATAATATATCATATATAGAAATGTAGAGCAAGGAAAATTGAACATAAATGAGAAAAATTCCTACATACCATATACTAATGAGTACAGGGTCACATTATTGGTGGTGCAAGTTTTGTTCTGTTAATCCCAGGGATCATGCAAGAAATTTTATGGAAAATATTTCATATACTTATCTAACATATTTTGGATTATATTAGATAGGTTCTTGACGAAGGCCTCTATCTGTCAGTTGGAGGCTACATGATATTCGGCTGAATAGTTGATAATGATATTATACTCTTGATATAGTTTTCACAATTCAGAATAACATAAACTAGTGTTTTCCCTTAATTATTGTATTAGGGACACGAAATCTAGTTATTAAGTTCGCTTTCACACAGATGTAAAATTTTATTTCCCAGACTTCATTAAGGGGTAACACTTTTGACCATTTAGAAAAGAAGTTATTTTCTAAAAAAATATATATGAATTGATAGGTAGTAGCTAAAGGATAAGGTCCCATGATGTACATTCCTCGTATATCGAATGGATATGATTAATAGGATATATGATGTAACTCTGAGTATTTGGGGATGAATTTGGAATGAACATTTGAGAAATGTCACTCTTTGGTGAAGTCAGTACAATCATGCATCCTAGTGGGCCAATATTATCCAAGCCTTTGAATTTCATGAAAGATATTGGATACTGATTCATGTGCACCACATGTTCCACTATGAACATAATCAAATACAATATGGTTCTTTCTTCATCAATGAGCTTGAGAAGGACCCCATCAAGTCCCCTCTTATAGTGTACATTTTGCTGTTTTTCAATCGTACAAAACAATGTTGATTTATCATCTCCAGATTTGTTCCCTTACAGCCCTATGTGGAGGGATTTATCCCTTTTGATGGTAATACATTGTGAGATTTATGCAGCTAGTGGTAGGATTATATAGATCCGGGATAGGACTAATCTCATTGATTAATTCTATGATGTCCTAAATGTATAGTGAGACCATACAATGGTGGGCAATGCTAATGATTGTTTCTTTGGGGTCTGGATTATCCATAGCTATTTATTATTCTTTTAATACATCGGCCTATTCATTTTGTGATAGGGGAACATTATTTAATATCGGGTCAGAAGGGAACTCCACCATTAAAACTCGGATTTGTTCATACAATGTGATTAGATCTTGTTTTTTGATATAATAATTACCATTTAATTTCATTATAACTATATCTGAATCACCTTTTATCATCTTTTATTATACTTGTACATGAATTTTCATCCCATGTATAGAAATGAAAGCCTAGTATTATTTTTAAATTATTTTCATCCCTTTAGTAGCAGGACGGAGTAAGGCATGACTACCATTTCTGATTATGTGAGCATGACTCACAACCCCACATTGTTGTAGTTGGGTACATATAACATTTTTCGTGTTGGGAATATGGATGTGCTGTAAAAATGAATCTCAAATGTTTGGGAGTTATATTGAAAATGGAAAAACTCTTTATTGAGAAGTTCAACATCTAATGAATACGTTTATGTTGAGTATTGTTCTAAAAAAATATATGATAATTCCTCACCATTAATAGATTTTTATGGAATGAACTGTATTTGGAAAATTGTATGTTGACCTCCCAACGTAAAAAATGTCCATTCAAAATATGACAGGTGAGAATATACCTTAGCGGGTTTCTTCATGATACCAATGGACCTCAAGGTTCTATAGATAGTTTCTCAGGTTCGGGGCTACATATATTATAACTATATTGCTCTTATAAAAAATTTAATAATGAGTCTCCACGTGAATCATAGTTTAGATAATGTAATAGAGTCTCTTGTTACATATGGAACTGTTCTTATGTGATAGTAAGGCACAGAGGGATCGAATCAAGGTTATCACATGCAAAATGATTTCCGAACCTTTGACAAGTGGCATTCACACTGTCGTCCTTAAGAGATATTTCTTGAGATTTTTGAATTCATTCTGACAATCATTATACCATTGATGTGAAACCCCTTTTCACTTTCTTGGTGAATAGAAAACATTTGCCTGTATGGTTTTATATGAATCAGATAATAAAGGAACAAATTCCTAGATTATCTCTTAACTAGGTGAGGTTACGAAAATGTTAGATGATAAGGATAGAATTCATCTTCTAATGGTTCAATTCGATGTTGCGATGGTGTACAATGAAGACAATAAACATCCCTATGGTAAAACTGAAGGCATGTTTCAAGGGGTTTATTACATAATATTTCATTTCAATTTTTTGAAAATGATTTCTAGATCCACTAGGTAGTACGAGTGTTTTCATGATTTGAACACTATATCATAAACATAGAATTTGATGAACCTTCCCATAAGGATTTTGATGAAGTGATACATAGAATTTGTATATGTAGCATCAGTATTATTCAGTATTTTGGAAATCAAAATATAACAAATTAATCACTTATGGGATCTAAAGGTTGTGTATTTAACATCTTATTATGAAATTTATATTTTATTATATCTTGAAAAGCCATCGATGAAACATAAGGCCTGATATCCAACTGTCACATTGATTAGTAATTCTGTAATCTGGAATGGAAATTCATATTTCAAATAGTGATGATTGAGATCCCTGAAATCAATGTAGTCTCTAATTTGACATTATTATTTTTTTAAAGTATGATATTGTCCAAACTATTTGGATATTAGATCTCCCGAATGATTTTTTATTTGATGTTTTTTTTCAACTTAAGTCTATATTTCTCCAGCACATGTTGGGTGTGTCCTCCTGGAATCTTTCTTGTATCCCTAAGGTTCTTTTGTTATGCCTAAGTGGTGAGTGGTCACCATGGGATCAATGCCTAGTATTTTATTAGTTAAAATAAAAAAATATCTATCCTCACTTAGGAAGGACATATATACCTCTTTATCTTAATAATAAATCTACATACTAATTATTGTGGTTCGTAGGTATTCTTTGGTACCTAGGATTATTTCTTAGAGTTCATAAATGGTTACAGAGGAACCCTACACAAATTCTATTGGGGAATACCTAAATTCCTCTTCCTCATTCTATTCATCTTATTCCTCTTCTTCTGATGTATAAACAATTATTAATATGAACACATTAGGGTTTAGAGAATAGTCGAGATCACGGTATATAGAATGTAAAGTATATTTTTTAGTCTCGGAAGATAGTGGGAAATATATGGATAGGATAGAGTGAGGGGAATTGGAATGTCGTCACCATCATAGGGAAATAAGATGTCCCCTTCTGTCTTATTTGGTGAGGAAGGGTTTACACAAAGCTCTGAATGTGGATTGAGTTCATTTCCATTCAAGCATTCACTATTATCTTTGGGGCCATTGAACTTTTCAATGCAATTATGATAAGTTTCCATGACCAAAATCCTGAGGAATACTTAATATGTGTCTAGTCATTGACTCGTACACTCATCTTTATAGATGAACAGAATGTATTCTTTGACAAGCTTCTTGAAGGGTTCAGTCGAGACCATTTCCGAACTGTTTGGGGTGGTAACCCAATCAGAAACAATGACTATGGTTCGATCCCATTTTGGATCATATATTAATTTGTTAATATATTTTGACTCAAAATATTTTAATGGGACCTTTTCATCATGAAATATACCATTTTTTCCATTAATGAAATACTAAATGCATTGATGTTATGATGATGGAATCATAGCATGTGGATGCAACTAGGGCCTTCCTAGCAGGACATTGAAGGATGTGTTTTTGCTAACCAATAAAAATTATGAGTTAGTTATGAGGTCTCAAAACAATGTCTTAATCTTGATTTGTCTTAATGGATTATACTGACTATTTTCATATCCCAATAGGGTTGTGGTGTTTAATGTTAGATTCTTCTCATTATTACACAACCGACAAAGTGTACCAATTGGATGAGATTAATTCCATATTCATTGTTAATATTAAATTTTCAGATATCAACACCATTTATCAATTTAGAACATATAAGGGTCTTATTTTTACCCACATAATGTCATATTCATCTCGATCCATGAAAAAGATAAATGTCTGGCATTCTACAGGATTGGTATTTATTCAAAAGACTTCAGTGGAATCCACTTCTTGTTCAAACTCCTTAGGGATTAGCAAGGATTCCATTAGAGCATCCATGATATATTTTGAAAAATACAGGGTATCTAAGATTGTTATCCTAGCGGGTACTAAGGATAAATATTTCATAACATCAAACATCTATTGTAATGCATAAAAATTCCTGGAATGGGTATTCTCTTTCATTAGCACATTAGGGGATTAACCATTGGATTTAGAAAGATAATCCCCAAAGAAGAGATGGTGGTGCTTCTATGCTTTCTGTGTTTGATCTTGAAGATCTTATTGCATGCCATTTGCGATTAAAAAAATTTCTAACTTCTGATGCCTATTCCAAGACGATTGGCCCGGAATCTATTCTGGAAGGGGAAAAGGAATTTTCCTATTCCTATTGGGTCTGTTTAAGGACCCTTATATGAGTTTCTTTAACATTGACGATTGAGATGAAGTACATACAGAAATTTGGTTTCTACCTTGACTACTTCTTCCACATTATCCTAGGATCCTTCGCCCTCTTCCTCCGGCTCCCTGATTGTGTGTGATGAATTCATATTTGTTACAATATTCTTCATCAGGGAAGGGATATTTTTTGTGAATGACATTAATGTAGTCGAATATTAGTCCATAATATCTTGATTACTCTACTTGATTGAATAATTATGGTGGTTTCATCTAGTGTGGTGGTGCCTTTCTTTTCAGATCTAATGGAATAGAATCTGAGGGGGTCAAAGCTAACATTGGATTTGTCTTGGGATAATCTTCTTGCACATTATCTATTCCTTTTTTGATCAAACTACTTTTTGGATGGTTGAATCTTAGAGGATTTTGGGGCCAATGATTTCATATGTGTTTCAGTTGAAGCTATTAAGAGAATTTTTGATTTCATTGACTACGATTGAATCATTTTGGGAGAATGGTTAATAGTTTTCCGAGTCATTCAACTATCAGATTTCTTCTCCCTTTTCCTATAAACATTTTCCCACTCCTCTCCTTCATCAAGACCTGTGGTGGAAACGTATGCCACTTGTGTTGGTGGGGTCCTAATTTGACTTTCCCATAATCTATCATTCATTGAAAGAGGTCTGCAAAGACAATACACTCCTAAATATTGTGCCCTAGTATCCAATGTAATTTATAATAATCTTAAAAGTCATTGAAGCCTACTTCGTCGACCCTACTTTGATATAACTAACAGAGTAAGATACAAATCATTGATGAAGCAGAGTAGCCATGGGCTTGGTCAACTCAGAACGACTAAATTGTATTCATATATACCTAATATTTATTTCACCTGGGTCCCCTCTTCTCATCTCATCAAAGAAGGGGTAGTTGTTGACATCCAGGGGACCCTATATGAATCAATGTAGACCTAAGAGCTACAGCATGTTCCTAGGGTGTCTTAAGCGTAATGCAAGCTGCTTCAAATCTTTCCACTATATTTCCTAGGTCTAGTGGGGTTTCCTAGGACATTGAGGTTATTCTATAGTAACTAATATTCTTTTCATTGGTAAATGGACTAAAAATCCAAAAACCCACTTATATATATCACTTGGAAAAGTGGTGTTTACATCTCAGTGCATATTTCATCAATTGACATAAAAAGGTATTATCAGGGGGAAGTAGTTGGTTCAAAGAGTAAGTTAAAACATTCTATCTCAAAATAAATTATGAGACTGTCTCATTCTTCTATCATTTACAGTTCATGATATCTCTAACTATTATCTTTGTAAATGATGAGCTGAACTTGAAAATGAACTTCTAATAGAAGTCCATCCATTCTGTTATCCAATGTGCTAGAAAACTGGTATACTACACAAAGGATGAACCCTATAGGTTTTAGTAAGACATATGAGATATACTACATCTTATTTCCCTAGGATTCCTATCATGGGATCATAATGAGATTCATAATGAATCATATTTTATTATGTTTCACCTAGGCCATTTAATAATATGTATATGAGGTTTTCAACATATCATGGTGGTGGAGGGTTACCCACCATGTTGGGGTATGGTTTTTGATCCAGTTGTATCATAGTGCACCGTCATACCATGTATTCCATGTCAGAATCAAATGACTTGATGGAATTAATAAGCCATTTTGTGTGTCTTTTAATTTTTTTCATGAGTGATAATAACTGTGGAAAGAATGGGTATAATAACCATGCTCTTTATTAAACATTTAAATATTATTTATTACATTAAATAACACTTAATACAACTCATAAAATCAATATTTATATAGTATTTGTGGATCAAGAACATTACATAATATCATAAAACATGAAATACAACAAAAACATTTTTGAAAACTTCTTTAATATGACAAGAATATTCCTTAATACTTAACACTATATGGGATAATATGATGAAATACGTAAGAAATGGGTGATATATAAATCCCATTAAAGGAATAAACATTTGAATAATATGAGTATAACAATAAAAGATAGACAACTAATATCAATAAATAATAAAATAAAGTGAATAATAAGGCTGGATTTATCATGATAATTACAAAATTAGAAATTTAGCAACAACATAGAACACAGCATCATAAACATAAGTGCAATATAAAGCACCAAGATATCATGTTGGAAAAAAGTCCTATAAATAAATCAGCTAAACCCATTCCCTAACATGAATTATAACGATACTAAATTTTACCCAATGAATTGGAGCACTATCAATGGCACCATTCATAATCATTTTAATATCGCGCTTAACTGTGCCACATAGTTCTTATAACATGGGTTCATTAAAACCCATAATTTTATTCGACAATCTATAATTGTGGAATAAATACATGTAACTCTCCAATTAAAAGGAGTATCTTCATTAAGGTGAATACCCTTGATATAAAAATGGACATGGTATTCCCTACACCATTATCATGGCATGATTTATTTTGGGGCAATTTCGACAGTACAACAAAGTCATATAGAAATTCATTAAATTGGTTGAAGAGATGAAAATGGGTCTCCCATTAAATATATATATGAAATCTAAAGTAATTGGAATATGTATGAATATGTCCCAATATAGGAAAAAGTATATTACAAGACATAACATAAAAATTATTCTTTATAAATGATATTGGTGGAAGGTCCATTATGAAATTTTGGTATACTAATGGGTGGGATTAAAGGATTATTGGGGTGTCTTAATGGTAGTGAAAGGAAGATACCAAAATTTATACATAAAATTGGTAGTAAGGAGAATAGTTATAATCATATCCCAACATATAAAAATGTACTTTAATAATCATAATATAAAGGATGTATTTTAATGGAAATGTGAAGAGATAAAAACCTTATGAAATTTAACCATATTAACAACATAGGTATGGATCCAAATGAGGATGTATAATTGATACCTCATTCACATAACATAAAATTTAAATTAGGAAATTGATTACAAATGTATGAAGATATAACTAATTTAATTTAAACATACGAATTTCAAACTAGGTTCATGCATTGAATGGAAGAGAGGAAGGTGAAGATCCCTTATGGGGATGTGTGTCTCCAAAGGATTCAGAGAGGCTTTTTGAGAGCTTGGGGGAACCTTGGGAGAAATCTAGGGAGTACAAAGTAGATTGTGAATGAGAATCAAGGAGTTTGAGAGAAGTTAAATGTGTGCATGTGTTGGTTTATATAATAAAAGAGGGGGATTTATTTTTTATTTTGGTTTTGGACACATTATAATAAAATATAAAAAACCCACAAATCATCCAACGGTGTTATACCATAGTTTCTGGAAAAGTAATTTGTATTACATTATTTTATAATTACAATGGAATAAAATATAACAATATTTCTGTTGATTATATGGAGGTGACTCACACTCTAAAGTATATGATTTCAATACTGTAAAATATATTATAAGTCTTATAGGTTCTATAATACATTATAAAATAAATAAAATAAACTCAAAATTACATTATATTATGTTGAAAACAGATTTTTTTCTTGAGGATAACTTTTATATTGTTTATTATATCACTATTGGGCTCTTATGATGTCATAAAACACATATTATATTGACACGGTATTTAATTTTAACCAAAAACAACGATTGTATGAGAAAATTATGAAAAATTCACCATTAAAGAATTTCAAACTCCAAATTATAAAAATAATATTCATTTTTTTAGAATAATTTTATAAATATCTGAATTTTATCTTTTAAAATAACAATATACATCTATAGAAAACTGACAGTTTTGGGAAAAAACAATTTTCACATATTTATAAAAATTACTTTTGACATCATAAAAATTTGATTATCATTTATATATAATGGAAGTGAATTATTTATAATAATTTATTAAAATAATATTTATTTCAAAAATACATTATTTAATGAAACTATATTTATTAATCAAATTTGAATTTTAAAATTAAATAATACTTGTGCTTTAAAAATAATTTACAAATTAACTGTTATAAGAAACATAAATTCCTTGTTTCATAAATAATCATGTAAAAAAATTATTTATTGTGTTTTGATACATATCCCTTTATTAAACCATCATATGGCCTAAGATAAAGGTGTAAATGGTGGGGATTTCATGGGTCCATTCGGTGAACATGGTTTGGATCATGATCTTGACAATAATGAACTTCTCACATAAATAGTTTTTATCATGATTATATTGTTGAATCTTGGATATGGATTGTTTTAGGGAAAATATTATAAATGATATCTCCATTTAATTCTTTGATAAATTAGATTTGTAGGGTATGATCCTACTTGTTGAGGCTATTACTTCCTTTGTTTGTGTTAAGAAGGATTTGTTAAAAACCGATAATTATACTAGTCGTGTGATAATTGATCAAAAGCTATTTTATTTACAATAAAGGTACATAAAAATCATTTAAATTCCAGTTAGATATAATAAAATAAGATAATGTGTTTCCTATAACCCTAAAACATTTAATTAATTAAAAATAAAATTTAACTTTATTCATAAATGTTGAGGTCACTACAACATTCCCCCCTTTAATAAATTTCACCCGTGAAATATTCTTTTCCCAATGTAAAACAGATGAGGGTAACTCTTCTTCATCACCACATTTGGTTCACATGATTCATTTTCAAACTTTTTTTTTCTCCACAACACTATGAAGATGTGCATTGTCTTGTTTCATATTACTCTTTCTCTATGATCTATTATCTTTACTAGTTACTCCTCATATGAAAGGTCATTCCTTAAGGGTACCACATTTGGATTGAGTACAAAATAGTGCCAGGTATATACATCCTTATGAGAGATACATGGAATACATCATGTACTTGAGATAGGTTCAGTGGGAGTACTAGTCGATAGGCTACTACTCTGACGTGATCAAGGATCTCAAAAGGGATGATGTACCTCGAACTGAGATTTCCCTTCTTCCCAAATCTCAATAATCATTTCCATGGGGATATGTAGTGGAAAATAATTTCTCAAAAATCAAACTCTTGGTCTCCTTGATGATTTTCAACATAGCGCATTTGTCGACTCTAAGTATCTTTGGGGTCCTGATGGATGGTCTTAAACTTCTACCATGTTTCTTTAACCATTTTTTGGACCTAGAAGTTTGTTCCCCAACATCATCCCAACATGCCGGTGTTCTAAACCGGTTCCAATAAATGGATTCATAAAGATCCATTTGGATTCTTGAGTAGAAATTGTTGTTGTAAGTGCACTCTAACAAAATAAGATGATGTTTCCATCCAAAATTGATATCCATTGAGAAATATCTCAACATTTTCTCAAGTTTTTAGATATTCTGCTCATATGAGCCATCCTTTTGTGGGTTATAATCCATACTAAAATGTTTCTCAGTGTTTAAATCATGGTGGTGAATTTTCCAAAACATATTGGCGAATCTTGGACCTCAATCAGACAAAATTTATAGTGGTACTCTATAAAGACTTACAAATTATCTAATTTATATCCATGCCAATTGATCTTGTGGGAAATACTATTGAATCGGAATGACTGGTTCCATATTTGTTAGATTATCCAAAATAACACAGAAGGAATTGTTTCCATGGGATTTCATTGGATGTCTGGTGACAAATTCTATGGTTATTTTTTTTGATTTCCATGTTGTTCTAGGTAATGGTTTCATCAGCCCATATACTTATACCATTCATCTTTAGCTTTCTGACATACTAGTCAAATTTTTGTATATTTATTGATCGCCTTATTCACGTTATCCCACTAATAGTTCTCTCTATGATCTCAATACATCTTCAGGATTCCAATGTGAATGTATAAAGAAGAACAATTTGAATTATTCCAAAGTTATTTCCTAAACTCAATATTTTATAAAACACATAGTATTGACCCAAAAATCACAATTTATTATTAATTAACACAAAAACATGTGGATTTATATTTTCTAAAAGTTTCTACATTCTTCTAAATTCCCACATAATATTTTTTATCATACTTTAACCGTTCCAAAGGAGATGGTTGAACAATCAATTGTGATGGTAATTAAGATGTTCATTTCTTTATGATTCCCATGTTCGTCTTCTTTATGTCTAAAAAGATAGGATTATTCTAAATTCTCATCAATGATAGAATCGATGGGTCTTTTCTATGTAGAGCATCCACTACCTAGTTCGCTTTCCCTGTATGGTAGTGGATGTAGCAGTTGTAATCCTTTATGAGCTCTAACCATATTCATTGGTTCATATTTATCTATTTATATATGAATATATATTTGAGACTTTTTTTATTAGTATATATTTCACACTTCTCTGAAAACTAATAATTCCTCAAAATTTTCAACACAATGATCATAGATATGGACTCCATATCATGTTTGGGATGGTTTTTCTCATGAGATTTCAAATCCCTTTTGTCATAGGAAATTAATTTTTCATTTTTCATCAAAAAACATCCAAATACCATCTTTTAATCCTATCTGTAGATTACTAAGAGTTCCCAACTTTTATGTAGAATGAGCAAAGGGGAAGTGAGAAGCCTCATTTTCAACTCCATGAATATTTATTCACATTCATCAATCCAAGAAAATTTTTCTGCCTTTTAAGTTATCTTGGTAATTGGTTTTGACAATCATGAGAATGTTCTCACAAATCAGTGAAAATATCCATATAAACCATGGAGGATATAGATAACTATAATATATTATGTCCTTGACCATCCCTCAATTCCAATTATCTAGGACGGATCTACAGCTATCCCATTGCCTGTGATGATATTCCCCAAGAATGAGACTTCATTCAACCATAACTCACTATTGTTGTACTTTGAATAGAGCTTCTCCATTTACAATGTCTATTATATAGTGACCATATTCTATTCATGATCCTCATTAGTTTTAGAGTATATTATAATATCATTTATGATGACTACAACAAATTTGTTGAGGTAATATTTAAGGACTCTATTCATCACATCCATAACAAGTTCTGTGGAATTAGTGAGTCCATAAGGAATCAATATGAAATCACAATGCCCTTACCTTCTGTAACTCCCAGACCCTAGTTACCTAGAATTGGTTCATTATTACATAACATTGGCATGATACAATAAATGATGTCCTGAAAGACTGATCTGTTTAGTATCCTTACAAGTACTAGATACATACATAAGTTTTACATTAGATCATAAAATAAAAAACAACAGTGTTTCCCCTTTGAACACTCTTATATTCCTTAGACTATTACTATTTGTTAATCATAATAAACATCTTTGCATCCTAGGAAAAATAAAACATAATAAAGGGGTGAGTTCAGATGCTTGGTAAGGATGCAAATATAGCAGAAACTTTTAAAAATAATCATAAACATTTAAGGAAATGTATTAGACTAAAAGAAAATCCTTTTAAACAGAAACTTCATCATAATATGGAAAATATAAATCAAATAATTCCATTTACTTATTCACATGGATATTCTACTGGTTTAATAATCACATGAAATATCAATAGCAATTTTCATAATGATGGAATTCATAATTCCAGACTTCATAAACACAAAGTCAAGGCCTTGTTCCAAGACTACAAATATGATTTTTCCAAGACCTTATGTCAAGACACTAGTTAGTCTCATGAGACCTACTGATGCATCGAGGAGCTATAGTGGGCTCCACTTATCACTTACTAAGTCCACTGCATTCCTCATATTAAATGGTGAAACATAATCTAAACATTATTATTAAAACTAGCATACTATATGTCAATACATTAACTATAAACCATGAATGGTATAAAAATTACATATCCACAGTCAAACATAACTCATTCAATGAAATATTGAAAATTTTCTTATAATAAATTATCCTCAATCAATAGTAATTAAGGATATTGGCATACATGAAAATAATCATCAAAACTATTTGAGGTAAATATCCCCCTTTTATTGAAAACATTTAAAAGTATCCCTATTTATCAAGAAGCTATTTAAAATCGAGTTTTGAATCAAAGAGTTCCATAACACTTTGAATATTTTAAAAGGATTTTTAATTTTAAAACATTAACATCTATTTAAATAAATCTATAATACCATTTTTAAAACATGGACATTAATGAGAATGGTTTAGAAGAATAAATTTTTAAAACATTTAAAATGATATTTTAGTTAGAGTTCCTAAATAAATGAGAGATGCTTGAATAAAAATAATTGAGGTAATAAAAACATAATAATATCATGAGAATAAAGGTATTAATTATATATTATCTCAAAGTATAGTATATACATGAAATAAAAGTGAATTGGCGTATAACAACAAATAAACCTCAATGGAATATAAGTTGAGATGAAATACCTTATAAAAATGTATCCTTATGTTAAGGATAAATCAATGACATAATTATGTGTGAGAAATATTAATACAGTAAATGTGATTGGATATTCAGTGTAAAAAAAATCAGAGTACATTCACACATATTCTTGTAACGACAACACCAATGACATGGATGTTTAACTCAATGAATGAAAATTGAGATAAGATTACTCTTATCAAGTTCATATCGATGACTTTAGAATTTATAAATGGAGAGGTTATGTGTATAAAAAAAATAACAACACAAATTGGAGTGGAAATTACTATATAAATAAATAAATATTGATTTCACACTTAATATTATAGTAAAATAATCAATGAAGTTTAAATAAAACCCAATGAGTGGAAATCAAAATTTTAAATTCCCTTACCGATTTGGTGAATTATGAAACATAAACCGAATTAAAGAAGGTTCATAAAATTAATATGTAAATACCCATAACATAAATTATACTACATAAGAAATACAATCATGGGATGTACATACACCACACAAAAGGAAATAGTGGTAATATAGCATCAATCTCACGAAAATAAGATGTGAGATGAAAACCGCTTACCATGTTGTAATCAATCGAGTCGTGTGACAAAAAATTAATAACCACCAAATGAATCAAAAAATACCATGAATATAAATATAATAATTATAATATATATCAAATGGAAGTAAATATTACACCACATGCAATAAATAAGTGGCGAATAATGGAAATCTCACTAAATTAAAAGTGAGATAAGAAACCCCTTACCTTGTATATTTCCTTAGTATAGGGTAAGTAAACCTCCTTTATAATGGTGAAATAATTGTTATTAAATTATAAAAGAACAAAATATATAAATATTATATCATATATGATCTTCTAATACTGCTTTGTTAATGATATTTCAGTAGTATCATTTTTTTGGTTGTAAACTGATTCGTTTTCCTTTATATGTTTTGTTACGAAAGTCATCTTTGTTATGTATAGGCGGTATTTGATTCATATCCAGAAAGATATTATGTTCTTAAACATTATTTTTAATCATAAAATTAAAATTATTCTTTAATTATTATGATTTGGAATTAATCTCATCTTGTTTGTGGAGATAATAAGTTGTACGTACGAACTAGCAATAATATCATTATATTGATGGTAAAATCGTATGTAATTGGATGGAATATAATATATAAATATTAATTAACATGTTATATTTATTATTTACATCAATTATACTCATTATTATACCCATCCAAAAAATTATGTGTTTGAATAACAAACTAAACCACGACGTGGAGACGGTAAGTCGTACGTACGCATGTATAGTGACTTTGTCATTTACAAGATGGATAGAATAAAAGAGGAGGGTGAAATTATTACCTATTCTTTGGGTGATACCTTTTGCGTTGATCAAAAGGGCTATTTAGGGTGTCTTTATGATAAAATTAAGGACTCTAGAGTGATGTTTGGGAAGTTGGAAATATATTTGAGTAGGTTTTGGCTGAGCCAAATGGCTTTGGAGGTGTGATTTTGAGAGAATGGGAAGTTACGTTTTATAAGAGGGGTGAGGGGTACTTTTCGAAAATCTTGATATATCATTTTATATTAAAATTATTTTTGGTTTCTAATGGCCCCAAAATGATTTATTTCGAGGATAAGGTGGGTATGGGTCTAAAACCTCTCAAACAATAGGTTTTAGATAGTTTATATCACCATATTAACCTTATCGTTTTGAATTAACTCTAAGTTAAATAGTATTACATTTACCATTTCTCTTTGTATTTTTATATTATACTTGTAATAAACTTACTATAACAAGCCAAGAGAACATAAAATGGTTCATTATTAATATATATGACCATATCTAAGTCCTATGGCCTAACTTTGGATTTTTAGTAATTTTATATCAATTAATAATATTGTATTTGTTTTAAAAACTCAATTATGTCGATTTTGAAACTATTTTGTATTTAATTTTTTTGAAATCCATAAAAAGGATATCACTTAGAATAAAATTTTTTAAATCAAACTTAACATTTCATATTAACCGATAAAATTAGTGTAATTCATCTAGAGTCTCATTTTATATTTATTTTGATATTTATAATATCAATTATTCTAATATTTCATTAATAAGGTAATTACTGCGTCCTCATTGTGTCGTGTATAAATTAAATACATTGTTGTCTTAAAATTATAAATAAAATACCATTATGTACGAAATACTTTTATCTTTCTAATGAATATTTATAGTTGAATTTATCTTATGTGTAACCCTATTGTAAAAATGGTTTAGTTATTAAACGTGAAAGTTAACACTTTTAACTCTTCTTTAAATAAAATAATAATGAACATCCAAATCTAATACAAGTAGACCAAAAATGATCATATTTTATACCTAAGGTTTTTTTGGTCGAATTAAACTTATCCAATTGAATTAGGACATTTGTTAGAGTAATTATAATATCATTTTTACCCTTAATTAACCTATTTAATTTTAACAATGGTAAATAAAAGTCAAAATTAACTATTCACCAAATATTATTTTCATCTTATTGAAATATGTTTTACTTAATAATGTTAATTGAGTCTCATTGATTTTTGAAATACAACTCACAAAAGTGGTAAAATTATGTTTTGTGCAAATTTTCAAATGCTCCTAGAAGGTGGGTAAAACACGGTAAAAACCTCAATAAAATTTTATATATCTAAAATTATTATAAAATGAATCCATTGAATTACATTGAACATATATAGGTATTATATTTCTATTTTTAGTTAAAATAAATAAAATAAATAACTATTTAAATAAAATTTCAATTTTAAACAATAACGCAGTGTTTTTCAGTATTCCTTAAAAATATATTATTTTTAGAAAAATACCAAAATCTCACCCAAAAATAATTTTGATATTCTGATTTCAAAAATTAATTCAATTTTACCAAATTGAAAACAATTAAGCTTCATTAATGAATTTAAAATTAATTTCCATTGTAAAATCCTGAAAGCATGTTTTTTAAAAATGAAAAACTATCAAAATATTGACATATGTTTATGTAAAATATAAATGTAAAATTAATTATAATGACATAAATTGTATTAAATGATAAAAATATAATCTAATTATACATCTAAACCATTCAATTGAATTTTTTAACACTATAAATTATTTCTTTTAAAAAAAATTCAATTAAAAGTTAGTATTTTTCAGTATTCATCAAAATATGAAAGTTATCATAAAAGTAACAAAAATTTACCCAAAGTGAATTTTTATGTCCTGACTATAAATAATAATTTAATTTCATTAAATATAGCATATTAAATTTTCAAATATTAGATTTAAAAAGGGTTCTCCATTAAAGTGAGGTAAATTTTCATTTTTTCAAAAATACTTCTTTTATCTGAAAAAATGAATTTGTTCTTATATAATGTCTAATAAACACATATTATGGATTATAAAATTATATGGAGTGTATAAAATTCAAAATTCAATTAATACTATTCATAACCGCTTTTTTAATGGCTAGTTTGGTAAGTCATGGTGCACTCGAACTCGGTGTTGGTGTGTAGCGCAAGCTATTAAATTACATCAAACAAAATAACTTACTATGAAATATTTGGGTGTTAAACCTTGAACAAAGATCATTCTTGGGGATATCCTCTTTATTCACCCTTACTTGGTAATATCCAAACTGGAGATCCTCCTTGGAGATGTATTGTTCTCCATGTATTTGATCAAGCAAGTCATTAATTCAAGTTAAAGGATGCCTATTCGATATTGTGACTTTGTTGATCTCACAATAATCAATGAAAAGGAACATTTACCCCGAATTTTACTTGATGAGAAAGAATAGTGAAACCCATGGTGAAACACATGGTTTTATAAACCCTTTATCCATATTCTCTTATAGTTTTTTCTTCACTTCCTCATGTTCCGCAGAGGCCATCGTATAAATAGTCCTGGATATTGGAAATGTTTGAGGAATATGATCAATCATAAATTTGGCCTCCTAACTAAGAGGAAGACAAGTTAATTCCTTGAGAAACAAATCAATGAATTCCCTCACAATAATAAATTCTTGGAAAATGGTTCATTCCTTATACTCAAACATATGAGCATGATACACTTGCTCATTTGGAAATAATATCCACACTTGAGATGATGGTGAAAAAGAAGGTTAGTCCTTTTCATCTCACTTGTATATAATGTTGGTTGATTCTCCATATGGAGAGTGATTTCCCTTAAAATATAATTTTTGTTGGATCTATAAATGTAATGTCAATCCAAATGCATAATTGCATCAAATTCCAGCAAGGAATGTATAACAATGCTCAATGAGAATTTGAATCCCCAAATTATGATAGGGGATTAGTTATATTAATGGGATGAAATAATTACACTATTTTAAATCTTCACCAACATATCTACTTACATTATTTGTAGTGGTGTTTGAATAGTTCTACTAAACGTTTTTGATATAATGGAATGTGTAAAACAATGAATGATAACCCTAAATTTCAATTTTTGATTCTGGTCCTAAATTATCCAATATAGACATAAGGATGAATAGCTTAAACATTTTAAAAGTGGAATCCAATGAAATTGATGGCATAACTTTTAAATTACATTTATCACCTTAAGTAATGAGTTTATAATATTTATTCTATGCTATCCATAATCATATATTCTTATGGTATTTTTTCTCTTAATAATGGTTCTTATTGAGATTTTGAATTTAACAAAGAATATCCCCCAAGAGTTTCAATCAAGGTGTGCAGTAAGGCATATTGTCGTGTTCTAAGTTACCCTGAGTCAAGCCTAGGACACCTTAATAGAGTTGTTACTCATAGGTACATCTGTACCAAAACCACATCCACTTTTAGTATCCATATAGTGATGAATTTTCATGGTAAAAACATGCTCTATACTCACCAAAATTTGGGTATGCTCCCTTACACTTAATCTTATACCTAAGGGTTTACCAAGGATATCAAATCCTAATCCAAAAATAACTAAACCTATCCTTTGATTCCAACTATAACACCCTGGTCATTATTTGTCAATTAAATATGTTTTTTTACATAAAATATCACTTAATAGAACTCATACGATTGAGAATTATAGTGTCTTTAGGGAATAGGATCATTACATAACAACTTACAACAATAAATAAAAAAACATCTTCATTGAATCCTTTTTTACATGCCCATAACATTCCTTCGTACTTAACACTGCATAGGATAACCTAAGGACATATATAAGGAAAGGAAGATATATAAATCCTATTAAAGGAGTTAAAAGGGATTAACATGAGGTTAAATTACCTATTACAAATTGAATATCAATAAGTCGTAAATGAACTTGAATAATAAGTAAATATTTATCTTGGTAAACATAAAATGGGAAATGTGGCTACAACATAAAACACTGCATCATAATCAAATATCAATGATAAACCACCAAGACAACCTTTTACAAAAAGTCCCAAAATTGAATCAGGTAGTCCCATATCCCAACATGACATATCATTATACTAAACATTATCTAATTCATTATATCTTTATCAGGATGCACCCTTCATAATGATTTTGAATCTCATGCTTAAGTGTCTTATATAGAACATATAACATGGACTCATTCACCAACATAATTTTATTCTACAGTATAGAAATATATAATACATACATATAAGTTCCAAATAAATAGTATTATGTGATTAATGTTTAATATAAATTATAGAGAAATTGTTATGGTAATCACTACACCATTGTCTTGGCATGGAAAATCAGGGTGCAATTTTGGCAGCATAAACACGTCATATAAAAAATTAATAAAAATGGGTTGATGACTAAAAAACGATCTCCCATTGTATAGGCATTAAATGGAAAGTAATACGAATATTTATGAACATGTATCAACATAGGAAAATGGAAATTATGTGGAAAAACATAAAATGGATGGTTGATAAATGAGATATGTGGAAGATCTCTTACGGAATTTCAGCATAGTAATGGGTGGACATAAAAGACCGTAGGGGGGATTGATGGGAGTGAAAGGATGCTCCCATAATTTAAAAATAAAATTAAATAAAATGGGATTAGGAAACATCATACCCCAACAAATTCAAACATAAATTAAGAAGAAAAATATAATATATGTTCTTGAATGGAAATTTGTAGACAGAAATCCCTTATGTAATTTCGGCAATATAACGGCTTATGTAAGGGTCTAAATGAAGGGGGGATAAATGATACATAATTAAAATAAAAATAAAAATAATAGGTAATTGATTATAAATTTATGAAAATATAACTTATTGGGATTAAAAATTATAATTTCATTTTTCGTTTTTGAATTGAATGGAATTGAGGATTGTGAGGATCCCTTACATGGATGTATGTCTCCAATGGATTAGAAGAGGCTTAGTGGGACCTTCAGTCACCTTTAGTGGAATATAGCGATTAAAAATAATATTTCTATGATCTTTATGGAGCTTCGGTGAAGATAAATAGTATATTGGGTGTGATTATATAGAAAAGGAGTGGGATTTGTTTATTATTTTGGTTATGTACACTTCATAAAAAAATATTCAAACCCAAAAAACAACCCATGTTTTTTTCCAATGGTTTTTATAAAACCTTAGTCTATTACATTATTGTATAATTCTAAAGAAAAAACGTTTTAAAATAGTTTCTTTTTTTATGTGGATGTGAATCACACTTTCAAGGTAATGATATAGAAATCATAAATTATAGTAAAATTATTAGAGGATTCACTAAGGCTTTATAAAATAGATAAAATAAACTAAAAATTAAATTATATTAAAGAAAAAACATTTATTTTTCCATGTATAACTTTTATAATATTTATTACACCACTATTGGTCCATTATGATGTGATAAAACACACCATATATTTATACGGTATTTAATTTTCACCAAAAAACACATCTATCTTGGATAATTATGAAAAAAATTCCATTGGCTAATTTTGACATAATAATTTAAAAAATAAAATAAATTTTATATAAGTAAATTTTCTAAATTTAATAATTTTTACTTTTAAAATAAAAAACAATATTTATTGAAAATTGATGTGTTATGATAAAAACAATTTTAAAATCTTAATAAAAATTAGTTTTGATCTCATAAAAATTATAGTATATTTTATATTTAATAAATTTTATTTAATTATTGTATTATATTGAAATAATATTTATTTAAATAATACATTTATTTATCAAAATATATTTCTTAATCAGATTTTAATATTTACCAAAATTGCTATTTGTGCTTTATAAACCATTTACAGCGTAACAAGAATAAGAAGAAAAATATATTAATTATTCAATAAAAAATTATTTATGTAATATTATTTCTAGGTTCTTGATATATATCCCATTATTAAAAATCATATTATGTAAGATTATGGTGAGTGGTGGTGGGGATTTCAGGGGTCTATTTCGTGAGCCTGGGATGGGTCATGATCCCGATGAGCATGAACTTCTCCTATAAATGATTTTTCTCGTGCTTATGTTATTGGATCTAGGCTTGTGATTGGTCTAGGGAAAAGACCAAAAAATATATCTCCCTCATAAGATCTGATAAATAGGCTTAATAGGGTAAGATCCTTCTATTTGAGGTCATCACATCCTTTTTCTATGTCAAAATGATTTGCTAAACCGAAATATTTATACTAGTCATGTGATCATTGTTCAACAACTATATTATCAATGGTAAAGATACATAACATTTTTTAAAAATAGAATTGGATATATTGAATGAAGTAAATGTATTTTATGTAACCATAAAACATTTAATTAATTCATATGAAAGGTAATTTTATTCATAAATGTTAAGGTTGTTACATTGGGAGTTCTGAATCTATTGGTACATCAAGCAGATACCCGACCAGGGGAATCTTTTCAAGATTTTCCTGAATTGTTTCTGGTTTTTTCCTTAATAGAGGGAAATGTTAATATAAACTTTAGAATGTATTCACATAGGTTGAACATCTAGGCACCATTTTAGAAAGGCATCAAATACTTTCTTTGTTTTCCAAGATGAACCCTTGTGGTTAAGGAATATGTGCTGGAAATGTATGTTGAAGCACTCCGTGGGAAGCATATTCGATAATAAGGCCACCTCGGAGTAGCTCAACATTTATTCACATCCATTATTTCATTTCCTTCTCCCATTGATCGAATCTCACCTTAATCATGAGTGGATCATCTTCATTGGATGATGAGGTGGCCATGTATGTCCTTGTATTTATTCTCACCCTTTTTAGTGATTAAAAAATTAGGTAATCGGTTGTTGGATATGGGAGAACCTATATTCTATGAAGTTTTTTGGTTATTTGTACACTTAGCTTCAGGCCTAGTGGGAGAAACCTCTGGGAGAGAAACATCTTCTCTTAAATCCTTATAATTGGTATAATGTTTATTGAGGTATGTGGGATTGATTTCTATGATGTTCATCAATGCATACCACATAGTGGGTGTCATAACAGATTCTAATTGGTAGGAGATATTTTTATGTCCTTTTTTAGATCTTCTCCTTCTATTTCGGGGAAATATACAACTTTATTGGAGGTTGATAATAATTAGGTAACCATTATATTAACTTTTTTTATTCCTCCATTATGGGGGATATGAATCACACAATAGGATGTAATGTGGGACCTCTATAATTGTTTTCCTCCAAAATTCAGAAAAGGCTGATGTCTGATGGGTGGGTGGTTGAGATTAAAATTCCCACATCCCTACAGGTTGGGGATGCTCCTATTTATTTGTTATTGTACCTCTTCCTGTATATTTTAGTCTTATGGGGTCTTTTTTAAAAAAAAATCCACCAACCATGTGGTATGGGGATGATCTCGTACTATGTGGGTATCTGTTGTTGTTGCTTCTATCTAGATCTCACACATTCCCATTTGGGTGTGAGATGGATATGGTTTTGTGTATAGATATGAATTATTTGTTTCATTGTAAATTAAAACCTATTTATAGTTGAATTATTTTAGGTTATAATCCTTCTGAATATTCTCAGTGGCATGGTTCATGAGTTTTTCAATGGATCTCTTTCATTATCCTATACACTTTTGAGACATACTCAAGGCATGTTCATGTTGAGCGTACTACTCACCCTGAACAAATATATCATTTTATCATGATATTAGGATAATTACATTAAAATATCTAACTTATAATGGTGTCTTCTATATGGTACATGACGTGAAGTGAAAATATACATAATCTTTGTATCCCTGGATTTGAATGTCAAATGAGGCATCATAGATATGATGATGCAACTTATGAACTGTACGGAGGTAGGTAAGTTCAAGATCTTTCTTCAACCTCTTTCATTGTGGATGTTGTGTAGATGGAATGGATTATTGGTTGATTTGATTATGATTATCTACAAATATTTTTAGATGCTCTACATACCCATCATATGGAAAACAATTTCATTCAACTAACCGAGTTGTGTCTTGATATTGAGACAAACATTATGCATGAATTCTTATGAAAAAATTCCTGGTATATCTAACTGAAAATTAGTTTTCGGAAAAACATAACTAGTATTTCATACATGGATAATTTTATTCCCAGGGGTAACATATCCATTTTTTCTTCTACTTTATGTTCATCTATATAGTATTCCTAATATGGATTCTTCATGATGATTTCATCCCACGTAGAAAGTCTAGTAGGGGAATCATTGATATGTGAATGGACTGAAAGCATCTCAGAAGATGATCCTAGACCTGGTCCATCCTCTATCTCAAAAAGTATGTCACCTTTAATTGACCAAACATCTAATATGTTTGACAACATCATTCTAAAAACCTCATAATATGATAGTCTTCTCGTAACTGACTGGATGAGGGGAGGAACTTCTTGCGGGTGTAAAATTTTACTGCATAGAGGACCATTACACCCAATAATGTTATGGATCAGGATAAAAATGTGGCTTGATATCCATCCAAAGGGTGAATTTATACAACTTCTACACAGGAGTCCTTTAGGGTGTACCAAAACTATGGAAGGACCTTATTACTGCTTAATATCATTGCTTTGATGATCATAAAATCTACTTCCATCATGACAAGGATTTCCAACATAATTGGATGTTCAACTGTAGGGTGAATTAATTTATCATGTTCTCTTGAGAGGACCAGTAGGTAAGACTATATCAAGGGGAGTACATTCTCACTGATTATTTTAATTGTGTTGAGGACCTTCGTAAAGGATTATATCATAGAGAGGACTTCCATCATAGCTGTAAGTATAACTGCTAGAAGAATTTTGGCATTATATACTGTGGGATGGACTATTAGGGAAAATACAATAAATGGGAGGATCTTATTTCTATTCAATAATCTAGTCATGTGGAGGGATATTGTGATGCTTATCAATAGATAACCTCTCATGGTTAATCATTACATTCCCAAGAAGAATGACTCCATGGTGCATGCCATGAGGAGGACTATCAAAGTGCCTAGAAAGAACATTGTAGGGAGGACCTTCTAAATTGATAGTACCACTTTCATAATTAGGTTATATATTGGAAGGATCCTAGGCCACCAATATTAATTGTTTCATGGAATCAATAACTATAACTTCTGAAAGAGTTGGACCATGACTATTCTCTTCATTTTCCAGTTTCCATTCGGTACATTTCATTTTTTAGCACTCTCTTATAAGTTAATCATTAAGACTACTATTGGTTATTTCCATTACATAAGGGTTCCAATTTAATTAGTTCCTATTATGCTTCTTGGACACATTGAAGATCATATTTAGTACTAGAATGGTATATTCCAACCCTGGATGGTCCACCATGGTGGACTAATGTCCCCTGGTTGGAATGTGTATTTATTCTCGATCCAAATGTCCATGTTTCACAGAATATGGATTATGACCCACCTATAATAGAGTAGGGATACAAGTCTACTATACGGTGATCAGATTATTTTGTGGATGAGTAACCCCACTTTGGTATATGGAGTTTTGGGTCCAACTCTTTGTTATTTATGTACACACAATTATGTCGTGAAAGGTTTGTAGGATGTGATTGGGAATTGATTTCAGAACCTCTATCAATTTTAGGATGTGTTGAGAGATGACTTGAGAAGGAACTGGGATATATACCCTTTCTAATATTGAATAAAAAATATGTTTCTGCTCTATTCCTCTATTTTCTACCAGTGGGTGCTAGTAGTTCTCTTATATGGGGTCATAGGAACGAGTCTTCTACTAATAAATAATTTGGATATTCTAGTTTATTTTTATGATTTCCATCCTACTTGACTGAAGAACATCATATTTGAGAGCAGAGATTTATATCTTTTTATTTTCTAGTGTGTTTGTATGATAGTCCTGATTTGTATCTTTCAGAAGATCCATATTCTAAAATTGTTTCTCTATATTTGAAAGATGGTATTGATAATAGGCCACTAGAATTTTACTATTACCATATATGATTCCGACCATATTTTAATGGTGGACTATATATCCATTGGTAAGGATATTTATATGCCAGTAGTTTTGCATCCTATTTTGATGATGGGAATCATATAAATCAATTGCTATTTGAATTTGCCTATAATTTTTTGGCCAACATGGAAGATTGTCCTCAATAGAATTAGTTATAATTTTTTCCTACTCATAATATACCACCATATTTTCGTGGTGTGATTTATAAGAGTGAGTAGTGATATATGTCCACTCATATATTTCTACTATATTTATTTGTACATATTCATTGGTAGAAACAAGGTTAAAAACTTATTAATGGTGGTTCTATTGTTTACCTCGGAAGGCTGGTCATGGGAACCGGGTTAATTGGACTTCATTAGGAGCCCTTTATGTGATATCCTCTTTATAATGAAGATACAAGGTTGGTTGGCATTGGGGGTGACATCTTCTAGCAGGGTCCCTATAGTGAGACCTATGTACAATAGTGATGAAGTCATTGGTCATTAATTAATCTACCTTCCAAAAATAAGGTATATACCCATTGTCATGTTCGAGTAATAGGATTCTAAAATGATATATTTGGTTAGTGTAGTATCCTGGTTCTAGATTGTTGGATATTGTTGGGTTGGTGGATGTTGTGATTTCATCGACTGGAAGAAATGTCTTATTACCTAAAATGTTCGGAGAGTACCATTTTGATGTTACTCTCAGATTAGTGCATTAAAGACCCAATGTTAGAGATTATGGGAAGGAAAAAGAGTCTTCCACATTATGGAGGACTCATTTGGTTGTGTTGTGGATGAAATGCGTGTCTTTTAGAACATCAAGGATTCTATTAGTTTGATGGAAGCTCTGAATAATGAATGCAATATATGTGACCAATAAAGACAAAAGAACCCCATCAAAGTAGCATCTAATGAAATCATATGTAATTTATGATATTTATTGGACCTATTAAATTTAGGATGAAAGGGGTATGGGTGAAATGGGTTAACACCACCACCTTGGTTAAGGGTTCCTCTTGGGTCCACCATTTTTTCCGATGAGAATATTTTACCCGAAAATAGATTACTGGGGTAATGTTTGGTGTAATCATTGATATCAGAAGTAATATATTAAAAGTGTATCTAACTAGTATATTTGTAAATCCAAAAACACCCAATGGCTCTTACATCATGGATTCACAGACCTACATTATAAAGGAATTCGTTCAATGGATGATTTATCCAACAAAAATTAAGAAGTAATATTGGTCGAGATGATGGAAGATCAGGCCCACCACACCCTTTTTAAGGGTAATTACTACCTATTACGGGACTCTAATATATATTTAATCCTTGTTAATATGTTTCTAAAGCTGTGGTTCATTCCCAAGAATGGGTTAGTAGGTTACTTCTAGGTAAGAGCGATCATAAATATGCATGGTTTCAAAATCATCGGTATGTTTCTGAGGTTCCCCATCAATGAAGATATATGTATATGTCCAAGGTTCTTTATCAATTTTAAAAAAAAATTGTATACATTAAAAATTAATTTTAAGAATTTGATGCTAGTTCTATGCTTCATGGTGGGGCACTCTAGAGATTATCATCATCCAGGGGAATAGAATTGGTTTAAATGTCAACATTAAACCAATAAGATGGGTTTCCTATGTATCCTCATGAAAGGAACCAGAACCCATGTTTTTCAATTCCACTGACTAGGAACATCACCTTTTAATTTCACGTGACAAGGACCCAACCATGTTTTTTAAATTCTTGCGAAACAGATGTCCAAGAGAAAGGTTTCCTGGTCAATGATGGTGTGGGACTTATTCCAAGGTGCCCCAAGTGACCCAGAAGAAGTGTGGAATTCTGGGAAGACATTCCCCTACCTGGGATGTACTAAGAGAACATTAGGGTGTATTTGAGAGATAGGTTTGGACACCAAAAATTATTCCTATGTATCCCTTTTGTTTGGAATCAAATACCATATAGTTCATTATCCAGTAAAATTTAACATGATGTGATGAAGAGATTGTGAATCGGCTTGAAAATGATGGAATTAATGTGATAAGTAACATATTGAGCTCAAACATCAAGGTTATCTCCTACATATCCAAGTTATTTTTCAAAAAAAGTCCATATTGTTTTGAATTATTCATTTATATACATTCAAAGGAAGCATGTTAAAGGAGTCATGATCGAGGGTTACACATGGGAGCTTCCCATTTGGATTTTAGTTGGGGATTTTATACATAGAGAAGGTCCATTTGATATTTGATATCATATGAATGTCATGATCATCACTAATCTAAAAACCCAAATCAGTCAATATTGGTGTGAGAAACAAGGAAAATCAATAGATCTGGTGATTGCACAACCCTCCCCATCTGCAGATAGATAGTGTTCTTATCGAATGATGGATAAAATGTTGCTTTAAGTGAGAAAGTTTCTTATCATGTCTTAAAATCTAGGATATTCATGTTTCATGATCAATCTATATACATCCCAAAATGGGTTTAAGAGTAGATAATGTGTCACCACCCAAAAAAGGATAAGGGATTACCTATAGAGGATTTTCCATTTATATGTCTTATGACGGAAACTTTAATTTAAAGTCATATAGCTTGGAGGATGGAATAAATATTTAATGTCATTTTAAAATGATTGTGAAATCACAGTTTAATGTATTATTGTAGGGACTAAAAACATAGTTTTTAACATCTTTTTGTTAGTTTTAGTTTTATACAGTTTATGTTCTTGTGGGAAGGTTGAAAACTCCTAGTTTAAGGTCATAGAGTCCATAAAACTATTCATAAAACCCATGATTAACTATATGATAATCCATCCAGTATGTTCTTAAATTCATTGAACATGATCGGGAAATAAATTGTAAACATTGATTCTAGTTATTCATGGATCTGGAGATATGATATGGGTAATGCGAGCCATTTGAGAATAGGAGGGATGAAAAGCTCATCCTGGGGAAAAATTTATCTCATGTTAACATTCATTTTTGTGATAAACATCTGTTGAACCAAGCAGAGAATGTTTTAAATATCCCTGAAATGGTACCCTTTAGAGATTTACCTTCTATTTTTTATTATCATGGAAGTTTAAGAAGATAAAAAAATCACTCGGGACATAGAGTTGGACAGATGGAGAAGGGTGAGTTTTAGCATGTTATAAACATTCATACTGTGATTGTCCTAGGAGATTTAGATCAAACTAGAATTGTAGGTAGGTGATGGGGGTTTGGGAGTGTTGGGAGTAGTTTTTTCCAACTCATGGTATTGATATTAATGATGTTTGGATGACATAATGGAATAATTTAAAATGTCTTCAACCAAGCATGAAATGATTTTGGCATGACTCTCTATTTTTTATTGTGGTCAGTGACGGTAGAGAATGAATAAGAACCAAGGGTCAAGATTGTATCCCTATAAAGAACATGTGAAGTGGTGTGGGGGAATAGGAACCCTAGTATAGATTGGTAGTAATAAACATTTTTTCTTCATTTGTGCTAGCTGGATAGGATAGTTCGTTATGTTTTTTCCACGTAGGTGTTGGCTGCAAGGGATCACCCATGAAGGGGTTGCCACAAAGGATCCATCTGTGATTCAATAAGCCATATAGGATTCCCCACAATGTTTCATCCCTGATGAATAATCTATGAAGGAAAATATATAAAGGAGAATCCATAAAGGGTTGGTCCTAAAGGAGTTTGTTGCAAATGGTTGTTTATGGAGGATTTCCCGCAACGTGTCATCCGTGGTGGGGGTCATCCTCGAAGCATTGTGTTCCTTCTATGTGTTAATAAATTAATTCCCCAATTAAAAAATGAGACTACCCCTATATATTATCTTATTCCTAGGGTCATCCAAATATTGTTATCATGATGGATTCTACAAAGGGCCACCCACATATAGTTCGCGAGATGGAGTCCATGAGGTGCTTCTTGTGTAGTAGAGATTTATCTCACACCTTCAATATTTTTCTCCTTTCTTCATCCCCATTTCAAGCTATATTTCCCAATCCCGAAGGGTCCTTTTATTGAATAAAGGAAATGGATTTGTTCTATAATTTTTATAATCCTACAGAGGATGCCCAACCCATGAATGATTTAATCATTGGGAGGGGGTCATTATTTGTGGGGTGGTGGAGATGCCTCCTCACCCCCCGAATTACATAGTACATGGGGTATATTAATTATTGGTGGAAACAATCACCACATAATTTCATGAACTATTGACTTCAAAGATTCTTCATGAAATTGAGGAACTCTATGAGGACCGGTAGTCCACAAAGTAATTAGTGTTTCACAGTTTTTTCCTTTGAATATTTTCCATCAATTTATCATTCAGAAATGTTTCATTACTTTTCTGAAATGATGGAATAATCTTCTTCTTCTGTGTATAATTTTTTATAAAGAACAATTGGTTTCATAGATTTTATTTAAATAAATGGTGATATTTTTTCTTTTGGATGTGATTTATTTATTATTTTTAATGAATATTATGAAAAATTAAAACATTCCATCTATTTTCTATATTTTCCCTAGGCTAAGTGATTTCATATGTTAATATCCCTTACTATGAATTTTTTCATCATATATTATAAAATTATTTCTCCCATGGATTAATTATAGGTAGTAAATATTTAGAAGTCATGAGGAATGTCATAATTATTTTTCTAGAATGTGAGAAAAATTTCAATATAATAATTTTACATTGTGGGAGAAATTGATAATAAGTAGAAGTGTCTATATTGTAATATTTTTTTATGTATGTGTTCTGAAATTATTTTAAAAACATTAAACCATAATGATCTCTAGACATATGATAATGAATATTTGTCTTAATACGCATGATTTTTTAAAGTGTAATTTTAGGTCCTTATTTGAGTATTCTAGTAGAGGTAAGATTACATTATCCTAAAGAAATGATGTTTCACATTTATTATAAAAAAGATATTGTACATGTGTGGTCCAAAAACCCCTGGTATATAAACCATTTTTATTAATCAATATTGAATGTCCCTTTTTGTTTCATATGAATTTTGAACATGATACTATAATTATTTGGATTTCTATTTTAGGACATAATCTATCATTTCAACAACCCTTTATTGTTAAGATGATTAAACCCTTCATTTGTTTGAATATCAATTCATATAACAGGAACTAATTATTTTGTTATCCTATTAATGCGTTAATGTTTTTAAGATGATGTTTTAAACCCCCCCATTAGATTTCTTTTGGAAAAAATTTTGACAGAAAATTGTCCTGAAAATCTATTTGATTCAGGGACGGATTTTTCATATACATGCTGTAATTATTGTAACATAGAAAAGGGTTTCCATAATTTTTATAATTATTCTATTAAATAGGTATATGTAGATGAGGTTGGGGAATTACTATATGGGAATGTAGTTATGATGATAGATATGATGGAATTTTTGGATGGTGATACATAAAAGGATATGATAGGACAAAAATCAACCTATGTGGGTGAATCTAGATTAAAAATAATATATCTTTATGATGATAAATATGTGAAATGGGTTTTTTCCCTCATAGAATCATTTTCAAAATAAATTTCTACTATGGATAAACCGTTTATTTTTTTTGGATGACACCTCATTTACTGGATCATGTGGTTATTGTGGTATAGAAAGGTGATTAGGGGGAGAGAAGGGTATGTATATTCACATAATATCATGGGAAGTATAAAAAACGATTCCAAAAGATACTATATGGTATTAAATTTCAAATATGTTTTTATTATTTCAAGAATATGTAATAAATAGAAAAGTGTAGTGGGAAAATGGTGAGGTCATAAACAAGGGGGGAACTTTTCTTTGTGGAAGATAAGATGATAATGAATTAGAAAAGGTATTCGACACTAGTACATTTTCAATGAAATTGGATGTGGTAGTAGATAACTAATTTTTTCAATCTACTTACCTGAAAGGAAGGATGGCTACGATGGAATCTAAAAGATCTACAAAGCATCTGAATAAGACACACACAATGAATGAGTATTAATTATTACCAAAACAACAAGATAAATTATTATATGTACAGATATTAAATACATGATAAGGGTAATGATTATAGTAATACACCTATCAAGAAATATAAATTTCAACCATACATAAAGGTTCTAAGGAAGATTCTTGACTTTGAGGGACTAAAAATATAAGAACATGATATATATTTATCTCTCCAACACTTATCTAGGGAAATAAAATATTTCAATTATAAATTTATCATGACCAAAACATTTTTATTTCACATACATATATGAAAATTTAATTTATAGAGTTGGAATAAAAATTTTTTCATTAGTATATATATCCTTGGGGCATCTAGTGAGAATTTAAGGTGGGTTTGAGATAAGTGATTTTTTTATTTCTAATGAATTTGACGTTGACCACATCCCTATATATAAATACCCAATGAATATAAACTAATAAATTATAAAATTGATGAAAAAATAATACTTCAACCTGACCATGAAAATTTGGACCAATAGGAAACAAAATTTAGTGGCCCATCTATCTTACAAAATAATGACATGGGTTGTTGTCTTTTTTTCATGGCATTGATTTTTTAATTTCCCTATTATAGTTGCCCAATTTTTTTAGGTTCTCAGAAAATAAATCAATGTAGTTTCTAAAATAAAAATATAGATATCATTATAAATCTATATATTTAATTATCTTTATTATTTTTATTTTATGGACATATTAGAAAGACATTTGAAATAATTGATTACTTTGAAAAAAAATTGCGGCGGTTTAGTATAGTTTCTTTTAAAAAATAGAGAAAAAAATATTATTAATAGGGTTATGAAATGTTTCAGTAATATAACCAATAATCATAATATAACTCTAAAAATTATTACTTGCATAGAATATCCTTATTGATGATCCAAATTACTTTTAGAGGAACCTCTGTTAAAAAATATATCTATCGGAACCTGAAATATTTTTATAAACATTAATGTAATATTTTAATTTATTGAATAAAATATGTAAATTATATCATCACCATACACATAAAAATAATTTTATTATTATTATTGTCTACCAAGTATTAATATGTATAGTCATAATCATTAATATTCATCATTAGAAAAAAAATCCTAATAATAAAAATTTGATGCCAGAATACTGATTATGATTCTTTCTTACCACTCCAATCATATTTGAAAGAAAGTAATGTTACCATATATTTTTTGAAGGAATTATGTTATTTTCAATATTTTAACAAAATTCAATATATGTTGTTGAGTTGTTTACAGGTAATGTGAAAATCATTTTTTTGTTGTGAAGAGAAGATATAAGGTAAGGTACTGATTCTCTATTACTGTTTGAAGAGGGTCATTAATTCTATATAGGGTTGAATTTTTTATAATACATTTATATTTAGTAGTAATTTGTACTCTAGTTAGGATTCATGTAAGACTACATATGTTTTCTTTGGCCTTTATATATGTGACATCTAATCACTATATAATTATATTTTCCGCTTTATTTATCTTTTTTCTTGATTAATGTTATTTTCATCTTTCTAATATATGTGTCAAATGGGTCATCATAGTTGTTATTCAAATTATCAATTGAACTATTGTATGTGTCCAAATGGCTACTAAGTATGTCATATGAATTCAAGCAACTATAATCTATACCTATATATATATATATGAAGACATTGATTTTTGGAAATCCCTACTTTTTTAAAAATTGATTTATAAAATTATATATTCTAAAAAAATAAAAATATAGAGATGCAAGAATTGTTCTCTTATGATAAAAACATCACAAATCATATTTTAATCATAAAAAATTAATAATACAATATTGAAACATCATTTGGAACATGATTCATCTTATAATTATTCAAATTATTATGATTGAAGCAATATTTCTATCTATTAGTGGAGAAAACACATATTATAATTATTGAATTTAATTAATCTAATTATTTGAATATAATATTTTCACTAACGATATATAATTCAATTATAGATTCAAGATCATTTTTATATTTTTATGATACTTTATTGAGGTTGATTTGGTATTATGTGTTTTCAAGAGAGTTATGTGATAGCAACAATTCCAGAAGATGGTTATATAAAATAAGATACATTGTCTACTAATATTGAGACACAAAAGTTATAAATATAGAAGATATGATTTTTTTATATATGAAATTTCTCTGATGAAGGTTGGAAAAACTTCTAGAACCATATAGATTTATTTAAATAAATTTTATATATCTCAAGTAATTAATTAGGAACATAAAATTTAATTTGGATGCTTTATTATGTAAAAATGAAAATAATAAAAGGTAAAAAATAATTATTATTAAAAAATTTACTTTTATAGTAACATTAATGACTAATTTTCCTTCCATTTTAGGATAACAATTATTATGGAGGAAATTTAGTTCACATTAATGTTGTTCTATTGAATTTATTAATGCTAATGATATTATGTGTGTGGGAAAAATTTAGAGATGATCTATTGTGGAATAAAATGTGTCTATAAAATAAAAAAATTAATTAGATTAGAAATTTCATCAACTATAGAATATTTTATCTGAATATATTTTCTTCACTAATTTCATAGTGTGGATATTGATAATAAAAAAATTAATAGTTCACTAAAGGCATCCATGTGTAGTGTTCCTAGAGGACAAATATTCTTAGAATTTATTCAAATAGAATATACTAAAATTGTTTCTCTTAATTATGGTTATCTATATTTTTATAAAGATTAATTCTAGATAAATAAAAAGTATTTAATATTTTTTTTAAATGAAAATTTTACTCGATTGATGATAACTCATACATCTAGCAATGTAAATTTTCTAAAATTGGAACTTTTTTTAAATAGTCTAATCAATGGGAGGAATTTACATACTAGTAATCCTAGATTTATGATAACAATAGATCAAAACCATTTGAATTGATAAAATAATATTATTGAGAAATTCGTATCTATGCTTAGAAACTTGTGGAAAAAATGAGTTTTCATATTCATCATTATTTAACCTGGTAAACATTTATGGTTTCTATGTTCTTCCATTGTTTCATATTATTCAAGTGGGGGTGAGTTAATATAAATTACAAGGTCTCGTTATAACCAACCATAGATTATTATTTCAATGAATGAAATATTAAAAATTTACCTACAACTATCCAAATCTCCCCACTCAATGTATCATGTCTCACTATATGGAAAATCCAGTCTTATTAGAGTTATTAATTCCCTATGTTTAACACCCTTTGTTATGAATTAACAACAACAAATCATTTAATATTATTGGTGATCTGATAATTGATGGAAAAATATAAATATTTGGACAAATATATTTCTCTTAATATTTTAGTCACAGGTTTTCATGGTTCTTTATCATGCTATAATGGGGTTTCAACAAATTAAAAAGTGTTAAATGATAATATTTAATAATAAAACAAACCTTCATGTTTATGGATTGCATATAACTTCAATTCTTATATCACTTAATGAAAATGAGGTTAGAAATGTGATGAGACGATAACATTTAATGAAATATAGGAAAAACCCAAATGTCGTTATCAAGGAAAATGTTTATATGGAAGAATCCAAGATAAAGATTAGAGAATAATATTCAATGATATTAAGATGAGTGTGGATTAATACATTGAAGATCACATGACTTGATTGATATAGATATTTAATATTATTGGAATAATTCTTGAAAATTTTGATTCCTCTAATGTTTTGACGATTCTCAAGAGTTAGTTTCTTGACTCATTTAATGAAATACATTTTTCTATTGAATATCAAGAATCTATAAAAAATTGAATTTCCATGTAAAATTTTTGGATATTATGTATATTATTATTTGGAGCTAGTAATTGTGATTGAGTAAGATTATTAGGCCTCATGTGCTCAAAATTGATTTTTTTAAAATATATTAAATATCATTTGGATGCACTTTTTCTAAAAATGTGGAATAAATCTTGAATGGGCCCCCATATATAAGATTTTAGGTAACTATTGAGTTCCAAACATGGGTTTTATCCCTATCAATGACTTTTCCAATATCATGAGGAGGTGTTTATGAATTAGATGACTTATGTGTAAATTATTAATGTAAATTAATGTATTTATTTATTTTTACAAGGTCACTAAGATCATCCATAAATATATAGCAATGTATTTGTCTTAGGTTTTCTACAAAACATCATATACCTAGATGATGGTTGGAGAGTGTTCATGTAAGATGACTCACGATCAGATCAGGATCTAGGATTGTTGCAACATTGATGTTCATGGATCTCACCAATGATGGAAACACATGACCATTCACCATAATGGATTGATCCAATTATTTGGTAAAATGTTTAATTTTTTATTTTTGTTATGTAATTTATCCACGGTCGAATGTGGTTCAATTTTAGAAACAAGAATTGGTTTTCACATCAATGGTAGTTCTAAATTAATGGATTTATATTATTCAATTTTTGTGTAACTCATTATTCTTCTATATACATTATAATATATTGAATATGAATGAGAAATTGAAATGATTTTCCCTCACATCTGATGAACTGTGAATTTCTTCCCCCATTATTCAAAAGTCCATCATAGTCAATTTCTTTGGAATGTCGAAAGATGAATATGGGACACACGATATGATTTTGAAAATTATTTGGTGAAATAATTATATATAATATGTGTGGTTTATGATTTAGGGTTTGATCTTACTGTGGAAATGGTGGATACTGATCAAAGGTGGTTAAGAACTGATTGAAAAATTTTCTTCTTCTTGGTTTTCATGTGAGGAAGTGTGGGATTGAGTGATAGTGGTCTTCTCCCATTAGATGTGAACCAGGATTGTGATGATCAATGACGGAAAGGGTTATATGACTCTTAATTAGAAATTTTTGGATTGAAATCAGGATGGAAGAAATAATAGTAGTGACATGGATGAAGAACCATCATATATGGAAAATCCTGCATTACATGATGTTTAATTAAAAGTTACAAGCCTAGTGATACCACCTATGAATATCCATGCTGTCTGTAGTGAGTTAAATATCAAACATTATGAGACCCTATCACACACCATGTGACATGGGATCAGTGTCATGGCATGATTCCCAGATGATACATGGTAACATGTTTTCAAATTACACAGTCATGGATAGAGTAAATATCAAGGTGTACATGGTCATGAGCATGAATAGGTATACAATTGTAAGTTTGTGATAATTTCCATCTGTACAAAAGAACTAACAGATGGAATGTTCAGAGTGTTGGTTGATATCTAAATGTTGTGTAATATTACTACATTTGTTATATTTGTAGATTTACATGATGTTTATCAAACACTACAAAGGTGGAAAAGTGGTTAGTTGGACACACCATGTATCCCTAATACAAGCTATGTACCCCCGTGAGATGGGTTGTGGACCTTCATTTTTTCACGCTGGACCAATTCCAGTTGAGTTTCTTCCTTTTGTCTATTTACCTCAACGATAAAGTGTTGTATTACTTCCACGTATTAGGATTATGATCCTCCTTATATGACGAGTCTTAGATATAGATTTTGGATTACCTCTATGAAACTAGAGTGTGATCCACATTCTTTTTTATAACCTATGTAGAGATTTTGGAATTTCCAGGGCCGCATTGAGTAGGGAGTTGATCCTCCTTATAGTTTATTGGATTTTTATGGTTTGCGATATCACTGGACTATGATCCACTATGTAGTGAGTTGATCCATATTGTGATCATGGTGTAAACAAGAGGTTTTTGGCATGATACCCTATCTGATTATCATGGTGTTCTAATACCAGTGGGATTTCATGGGTGGGACCCAATGAGCATGACATTTTTGATGAGTGTATCTGGAGATGGCCTGAATCATGGAGTGGATTATCCCATAATGAGCATTATATTAAGAAGAATCATTTGGAAAGAATTTAGTTGTGACTATAGGGTGGTGAAGTGTCCATCCTATGTATTTCAAGGGGTTTTTGATGAATTGATAGTAATATAACCTTAATGAGAATACTATTTTTTATTCTTCATGTTTAGTGTTTTAAGGTGTTTTAAGGTATTGTAAAACAAACCAGTACATGGGATATGCTAGTAAGTGTCATGTTTTAGATATACAATAACCCATTTGTTGGTTTCCCTAGTGGAAATGGTTATCATGGAACCTAACATAATCATGATGTATAAAGTGGTGTTCTAGGTTGAGTATATGGATCCTAATCCTAACCCTTGGAGAAGGTCGGTGTCTCTGTAGTTTTTGGTTGGGAATGTATTTCTACAAATATTTCACATTTGGAACAATACTGTCATAATCTAAATGTAGGGTTATAGATTTATGCCTACAGTGGTTTCCATTTTTTATATTCCATCATTGTGTGGGATTTTAGATTTATGTGTTTGTAAAATTACAATAGGATAATGAATCCATTTTGAAACACTGGTCGCCATCCACAAGCCTATTGGAGGTGATCTCGGGGAATTCATGTCTCAGAAACAAATGGTTTTGTTTGTGAAAACTTTTATCAAATCAGTAAATTATACTGTAGGATATATGTTTGTGATATTGGTCTGGGGTAATAGGGTAATGTGTTTTTAGTTTTTCCTCTAGGACAGCAACTCCTAAGTTGGTTCAAGTGCAGACATATTCATTAAACAACACCTTGATTAACTAATTGTAGACTTTCTGTATGTTGACATGGGATAAAAATAAAAAATTGGTTAATGAATCATATAAGAAATTTTATTGGTGTTCCTATATTTCATAATTCATCTCCCCATATATATCCATTTAATATGGTATATCTTGTTAATTTTCAGGATTACTATATTATTTCTTCTACTTAGGATCCTGAAATGATGACATGATGATGATAATACAAGTGATGGGGTTTCAGTTCGAGGACCAACTAATGAATAATTTTTCTCAATGTGGGCACCAAGAAGTGATACCCTTTATTAAGAAACACAAGTATTTTATTTGGATCAAGAAGATGTCCATCCTAATGTTGAATATTATATATCTCATATAGGATCAAAAGATGGTACACAAATTCAGGGCATGCTATGTGTGCTCCAATGATGCGGATCATTGAGTTTCCACGATGAGACAGATCCCCCAAGGATATAGGCTTGACATAAGGTAGTGGTTTAGGTTTCAGAGTGTGAGGATCTTGGTTGATCAAATGGTTTCACTAGTAACCCATTTTATCTATGTAGTAAAAGATGGATCTTTTGGTACTGGAAGATTAATAACCCATGAAAGTGTGCATCAAGGGTTCTAGAGTTAGAGATCTCCTTTGTTTCTTGGTGGTATAGACTCACTTTTTAGTGAGTGGAGAAATGGATCGATCATGTGGTGTAAATGTACTGAATAGATGTGTCCCCTATTTTATGCTGGTACAAAAACCAAGAATTTTTTATGGTGACACGTTCTATGGCTAGAGCCATTTTTTTGTGATGAGGTTCTCAATATTTTTTGGTTGAGTTTTTGAATTTACTAATGTGTGATAAAAATCCCTATTGTCTTTAAAATGTGGAATTATGATATAATTAGTTCAAAATAGTTTGATATCATAAATTATTTGAGTGTATTCTGAGGTATGATGTGTGGCTTCACTACCCCACGTATAGTTTTACATTGAGTTATGAGCTACTTTACCATAATTGTATCCCATGTCTCTGACATACTGATACTAGTGGATCATTTTTTTATCAAAAATTCTGATGGGGGATCCCTTATTGGGGATTAGTGATTGCATAGTTCAACCAATGGCGTGACTTATCTATGTGATAGGATAGAGATTAATATGTAATCACATTATATGTGAAGTGAAAGCCTATGAAGTTTCTAATAGTTTGTTATGTTTTCCTACCATCATTTATTAATTATTTCAACAAATGATAATATAAGTACTTCTTGTTGTTGTGGTATAGTTTTTATCAATCAATAAGGAGTGAACCCAAGTTTAGAGTGATAAACTCATGTGTAGGTTTTTATTCTTAAAAATTTATCAACCAACTATTAACAATTTTTGAGAAGCTGATTCTATGAGATTTTATATTCATGTTGTAGTGGATGAGTCTGAGTATGTGACGAGCTTACCTCCCCTACATGAGTAAGAATTATATATTGACATACCCCTTGGGAAGGTAAAGATATCTTCTCCCTCATATCAGAAGGTTCCACACATCTTCTTGATCTTATCTTAATGTTGGAGGGATTATAGGAGATGGGAATTGTGTGAAAAAGTGGTTCCCGTAAGGAAGTTGTAGTTTGGTTCATAATGAACATGGATGGGATCCTGATGTTATGTGTGGAGTAAATTAAATTGATAATTCTTTCCATATAAAATATATATCAACAACCCTATATCATAGAACTCTTCAATAATTTGGTAGGGGAATGATATTCCTAAATAATGACCTCAAATCTGGCATTCACTAGTTGAGTGTAAATGGTAAGGATATACATAAGAATTCATTCAGGTGTCTTTAGGATCACTATGAGTTCATGGTGATTCCCTTCAGGATGAGGAATTACCAAATAGTGTTCATGGGATGAATCAATGAGATAAATCAACTTTTTTATGGTCCGATTCATGGTAGTCTTCTTCAACAATATCATAGTGTACTTAGAGTCTGAGGAGGCCCACCTGAGATACTTCAGGATAGTCCTAGAAACACTCTAGGTAAAATATATTTAAAGTAATATCTCATTATGTATGTTTTTGATTGAAGGGAACCACTTACAATGATACATTATCTCAGATAAAGTAGTTGAAATGGAAGTAATGAAGGTTGAGGTAGTTGTTTCTTGGTAGCAACCCACAAGTGTTACTGTAGTGAAGGGTTTTCTAGGATTTCTAAGGTAATATTAGTTTTTTGTACCTAATTTCTCTAGAGTATAGACACCCTTAAAATCATGGAATTAAAATATGAATCAATTCATATGGATGGAAAGGTTCCAGTAGTTATTTCTGGAGTTGTTGTAGAGGTTCATGTGTGATCTCATCTTGAGATTTACAAATTTGGGTGCTGAGTTCTTATTTTTTTATGATGCCTCATGGATCATGCCTATTTTTTTCTAATGTAGATACTAGTGATGGTTTTCTATGGTTCATGTTAGTTGAGACCACATGGGGAGAACAATGTTACCCATGATCTTTAGTTAGTAGTTGTAGTTATCACACAAAATATGGGGTGACACAACCTAACAGGAGAGTAGTTTATCATATAGTATAGCCACAAGAGTTTCATGTATATATTCTCTCAGAAGGGTCTTTACATGAGATAGAGGAGATAGAGATAGTTCCTCTATCTCATTGACTTTTAGATTGTCTATACTCCTGTGAAGGGAAGAATGGCGGATCACTCTCTTAGAAGGAGTTCTTTTTAACTTTTATTGGACATGAAATATGTCTAGATATCCTTAGTATAGATGTATATAGTGGAAAATAATGCATAGTCATATCTTCAATATATGGTTGTTACATGATAATTTTTAATGTTTTTAAGGATAATTATCATGGAGTAACTTTGTAAGACGTTAAATTCTCATAAATACAAAATAAATTTTACTAATGGATATTTTGAATATGGGGAGAATGTTATGAATTAAAAACGACAGAATATGGTAACCTTAGAATAGTGGGAGGAGGTGATCCAATATATTCATTCATACACTTTATAATTACATCCAAGTGTGGAAAAGATATACTAGGGCCTCCAACATTAGTTTTGGTTTCCAATCATGATTATTTGTGTTGGGTAGTTTATCTCTCGATTCCTCACCTTTTATCGTGTGAATGTAGAGAACTAGGTTCCAACGGGTTTATAATAACTCCTTGATGTTCTATATTAGAATTTTTATGGTATTTAAATGTTATTCAAGATAGGGATACCACATAAATCTAATGTACATGATGAAATTTTGAAGATGGTTGACCGACTCACCAATTCAGTCCACTTCATATCCATTCAAGTGAAAACTTTAGTAGATATTTTCGGATGGATGAACCTATTGGATATATAATGACACCATAGATATACCTCAATGATCATTTTAGACCATGAACCTCGTTTGAAATCACAATTATGGAGTTGATTTTTGGAGACCATTGGGACTTGGTTTCACATTAGAATGAAATGTATCCCCTAGAATGATAGAAAAATCGAGAAGACTATTTATTTCTTGGAGGCCTTACTATGGGATTTCTTGTTATACTTTGGTCTTATTAGCAATGATCACTTAACCATGTTGGAGTTTTCATATAACAATATATTCCACTCCACCATTACTATTTCACCATTTGATGACATATAAGATAAACCTTTTTGGTCATCACTTGGATTGAATGATCTCGGTGACTTAGAACTCATTGTCCAATAGTTTGTGTGAACTACCCCAGAAAAGGTGAAGATAAACCAATATACGGTGATTTCTACCCAGAGTTGAAAAAAGTCTTATACAGAATGATAAAGGAGACCAATATAGTATAATCAGAGAGACCATGTGTACCGGATGTTATCACTTCATTATGGATTATGGAATTTTTCTAATTGTTAAATATTTATCCCATAGTCATTGGTTTTTTTCAAAAACTACATAGAGTTTTAGTTGAGTAATACTACAAGGATCTACTGACACAGTTGGACCGGTACACAATTTGTTCCACTTTTCCTTGATGAAGAGTTATGTGAAAAACCTATCTCATGATATCAACTAGGTAGAGTTAGAAATTAATGATGAAGATTTTTTTCTATGTTATTGATGGAGATAAATGATCAAAAGTAGCGGATCCTTTATGGGTGATCAATTCCAATAGTTAATTTTCAATGGAAGCACATGAATATTCAGGATATTACCTGGGACAAGGAGACTCAGTTGAAATCCCAAAACCATCACATTTTTTATTCTTTTTTTATCTTTTCATAATGGGAATATCTAAGGTGGGAAGAAAATAATGACTTATATTTTCAAATTAATAATTTTTTGTATTATATATATAATATTTACAACTATGAGTTTAGACAAAATATGATTTGAAGTCTGGGTATGGTCAAAATTATTCTTTTGAAATATACAAAATATTTTAAATATATTAAATATCACACACATGAAATTTAGATAAAATAGTTTAATAAATATAAAAAATGTATAAAATCAAATATTTGAGGGTAACATTGAGTTTACAATGAATGTATTACCATTGTAATGACATAGCCATTATTTTCCAGAGGTATTTGTGAAAATTGTTTCAGGAGTGAAAATGATGAAAATATGTAAATATATTTATTTATATTATCTATTCTAAATAAATAATATAGATCTTCTATAAATATAATCCTATGGATTTTTCTTAGGGTTGGTCACAAAATAAAATTTTATACCACATTAATGGGGAGTCTTATTTGAAAATGACACCAAATCAGATTAAGATCAGGGATCGATGTGCCATTAGAGTTTGTGGATCTCAACAGCAATAACAATGCCAGACCATTTTTCATCAGCAATCGATCAAAACTCAATGAAATTTGTTGATTTTTGATTATCATTACATTCAGTAATAGAGGTTTAATTAAGATCCATTCCATGAGACTTAATTGGTTTATACATCAATGTTATATTTAAATTGATTGATTTATATTTTTTCATTTTTTATACCTCTTCATTTATCTATATAAACGACAACATATTTGTGCCAAATGAAAATATGAAATGTTATGTTCCTTACTTATGATAGTTTTTGGATTTCATATTATATTACTATTATAATTATCATGGTAAATTTTTTGGGCCATGTTTTTGAAAAATTCCAAATATTTGATCACTGTACGAGTGTTCTCCAACATACCTAATCCAAACTGTCTATGGGGTCTGTGATTGAGGGTATGATAAATATGCGGTGAAGATGATGTATGATAAGAGGTGGTTTGAAAAAGGTAATTTAATTCATTTCTTCCATTTTTTGATATTCAAAAATAAAGAAATATATTACAGTGGTGTTTTATGGGTAGATACAATCACATATATCAGAGATTGATGATGTAAAGGGTCAGACAACCATCATTTGGTGGTTTTCTATTGAAAATTAGAATTGGGAAACATTATTGAAATATTTGAGGAAGAACAAGTGGATATGAAAAATACTATGTAATAATCATGTAATTTTTTATTAAACATGGTGTGGAACACCCCCTACCCACCCTCGTGCAACACTAGGGTTTCTGTTGTGAGTTAAATATCACATGTCGTGGAAACATTGTAAAAATTGTGTGACATTTTATTAGGGGATAAAAATGTATCATAGAGGATACGTGGTTATTAGTATGATAAGAATATAGACAATACCAGGAGTTCCCAAGCATGTGCATGTCAATGTGTACATGGTCATGCCCAGGTCTAAACAGGTTGGTACATAGGTAAGGCCAGTGGTAGACAAACATGAGAATACTACAAGGAAGAGTGTTGTGGAACCTCTACACGTCATGAATTATTCATGCACACCATTTATTTATGGATTAAAATTATATGTGAGTAAACACTAGAGGGTAAGACTAAATATTGGGTGGACACATACAGTACCCCTAGTACATGTTGTAAACCCAATTTGAGGGTGTTTTTATCCCTTTAATTCTCTCGTATAGACCAGTATAGGTTGATTTTTTCTCGTAGTCCATTTTCCAGAAGTATATAGTATGTAATTGTATCTATATATTTGAATTGTCATCCCCTATAGAGAATAAGTGATGGATGGCGTTTTTAGGGACCCACCGTGATACTGGACTCTAGTACACTATCATTTTTATAACCTTGGTGGGGCTTTTGGAATCAGTGTGGCATCCATGTGCATTTTTTCAATCCTCTATCTAGATAAACATATCGGTATGGTTTATGGTATCAATATAATATGATACCCTACATAAGGGATTGATCCATATTGAGTTTTTAGTGTCCCTCATCTATTCGGGGTATGACCCCATATCCAAGTAATAGGTTCTTATGAGACTAATGAGTTCTCTAGGTTAGGGACCGATGATATTGACCTCATGGACGGGTGTATCTGGTGATGGTATGGTTCAGGGAGTGGATTACATAGAAATAATAATTAACTTAAGAAGAATATAGTTATTCATAGTTGTCACTAACTACCTGGTATCACAGTTCCCTTTTAGAGTATATCTGGGATTTTTTAATATGAATTAATTTTTATATCACTATTATGATATGATTATTTATAATTACTCATGTTTAGTTTTTTCTGGGTGTTCTAATTGTAATTGTTTTATTGTCACATACATAACTTATTTTAATGTTATTTTTAATTTAATTACCATTATTTCTTTCTTTTGGGGGTTTCCCGTGCATTTTTGGAGGAATATGTGAGTTTTCATGATTTGGGCCAAACTGTTAGCCCAATTCCGGATTTAAAAATAACTTTTTATTTCTTTATAATTGCTTCATTTTCCACATTTTTCACTCATTCCAATTCTTATTCGGCATCCCCTGACAGATGAACGCCAAAAAATTAATTTGGACTATTTATAAATCTATAATTAGGGTGGAGTTGAGTTTTTATTTAAGGGATTGGGCCTTCCCGAAATTCCATTTCTTGCATTAAAAATATTTTTTAATTATTTAATAATGAATTCAATATTTATGTTTTTTCAGTGATTACAACTCTCACCTGAGCCCACTTACCTAAGGCGTGCCCTCATCCTTTCCTCTCCCAATTTGGAGCTCAAAAGAATTGCAAAATTGGGAGAAACCTATCTGGATTTTAAAAATCGTCCAGATTTGAAGAGGTAAATTGATCCTTTCATAACTCCTTCTATATTTACTCTTTTTCCCCCATTCCAGTTCCTACATGATCTCATCATCCTTTTTCGAACCTACCTTAAATTTTTATTTATTTTAAAATTCATATACTGGTGTATTTTGGGTCGTTTTCTTCATGATTATTTGGGGTAAGTGTTTCTCTCTTCAATCCCTTCTTTGTCCTTAGGGTTTCCTCCCTCTTTCATTAATTTATAGAGTGTCCATAAGTTAGGGTTAATACATAGGGTTTTATTTGGGGAATTAATGGTCAAATATTATGTTTTAGGTTTTTTTTAACTCCTTGTGGTGCGGAGGAGGTGCTGTTGAGGTTTCGCACAAAGATTCAAGGGTTTTGACAAAAAAGGTAGGTGATTCCATTCATAACCATTTTATGATGATTTATCTTGCATGTTTTTTTAATTTTGTATGTTTAAAATCTATTTTTTGTGTTGCGACAACTATTTCTTAGGGATTTGGTTAAGTATTTAATTTTTTTAGTTGTATTTTTTCTTGGAATTGGGTGCTTTTCATGTGTGGCTCTTGGGGAAATGTTTGGGTTTATTTTATAACAAAAGAAAGTTATTTATTAGTGTTGAAAGGGGGTGAAAATTATGGTTTTTTAGTGCCTTAATGTCATGTGGGCCTTGTAATGGTGTTTTCTGAATGGTTTTAATGTGTGAAACCATGTTGTACTTCTTGAACGTGATTATTGAAAATATGTTTTTTTCATGTGTAGCTTTTGTGGTATTGTTTGAGGTGTTTTTATAAAACTTGGCGGTGGATTAATAAATGATTTCAGGGCTGAAAATTATTCTTTAGATTGTTATTGGTATGTATTTGGTCTTGAATGAGGGTTTTGAAATGGGTTTGTTATGCAAACCATGGTTTCACCTATTGGGTTGGTTTTATGAAAATTGTAAATGATTTAATGAGTTACACAAAGTGTGAAATGGTTGGTTATGTACTATTTTGTTGATTTTATGTTCCAAAAAAGAAGTTTTTGAAACATAAAGTGGTTAGTTATGTTGTAAAACATTTTGGTAATATTTTTTAATTCGTCGAGGTGATTTATTAAATTGTGATATGGGTGCAAAACATGTTTTCAGGCTGTTTTGTGTGAGTGCGATGCGTAAAATGGACTTTTTTATGAAAAGGATATTATGTAACATGTGAGTGGGTTGTTATGTGATGTTTAGCATCTTGGGAAAGTTTTTATAAAATTATAAAAAGATTTTCTGAATTGTGAAAGATGTGAAAAATGTGTTGTGGGCTATTTTTGCTGTGAGTATGATTTCAAAATTCAGTTGAATAAAAAAGGGTATTTTTAGACTTCTGTGGTATACATGTGGGATTTTTGGTGAATTTATTATTTGAAAATGGTATTTTCATGTGAAAAGTATATTTATGGACTTGTTTAACTTGTCTGAACACAAGGGAAAACCCCGAGTATCGAGGTGGGTGGGCGTGTACTAGTATGCTACTGAATCTGTGGGGTTTGGCCTAAGTTTCACTTAGCAGGATTGATGTTGAAAACTATAAAAAAACAATGATGATGATGATTGGGGACCACTAGTTTATGGGTATGTTCCCTACTTGTGGCTCGTGCACGATAACAGATATTGTGATGGTTATTCTCACTGAGATATGAGGTACCTGGGACCCACAACGAGCTAGTCCCTATGGGTTATGTCCTAATGCTTCTGTTCATTATTTACTTTGTGATTTCTATCATCATATGGTATGGTTGGCTGGAAAATTCAATAGTGTTGAAATTATTTTTAAAAGTTTTTATTCTTAACGATAGCCCACATGAGAACTATTTTAATTTTTATTTTTCAACTTTTTGAAATTGTAACTAGCATTTCCTCTTTATGAAAACTTGCACGATTTTCATCTTTGAATGTTTTCATGTGGAATATCTTAGTGGTGGTATCCTGCTGGGCATTGGTTCACACCCTACATACACCTTTTTTTGTAAGTAGAACTTGGTTATTTTTTTTGTCTGAGGTTGGATACATTTTGTTGTGCCAATGGTTCGGGTTCCTGGTAGGTCCTTGGTGGTGAAGTCTTGTGTAGATGGATTAAGGGTGGTTCCTCTTTCAATGAAGGTTATTGGTCTGTTTTCTTTTAGTTTTTTAACTTTATTATAGTCTTGGTAAGTTTCTTTAAACTATATAATTCAGTTCTGAATTTTTTGTAAAATATTGTTTGGTTTGAAAAATCCAGATTTGTTTTATTGGATTCATTTGTTGTTTTATGTTTTAGAAACTCGGGTAAATCATTCCCAATTCTCATTTTATGATACCTGGGCACTTTTTCTATCCCATGGGGATCTGGAATTCCCTTAGGGCCTTGTCACAAAATGATTTTGGTGTCAGTTTCAGTGGAGACCAGATTCAGTTCATGAAAAAATTGTATCAAAGGAGGTTCAGGTTAACTCTTTGGGTCATGTTATTTGGGGAATAGTCAGGATAGTATGGAGTTAGAATTTTTGAGACATGGTATTCAAATTATGGGTAGTGTTCCTAATCACCACACCTCGTGATGGGATTCATGTTTGTAACACCCGAGACTTTTTTGTTATATAAATCATCAAAGGAATCTTTTTCTACACAACACTTGCTTGTCTTGCTTTACACGCAATCGCGACCTTCCTCGATAGCTTACGTCGTACGCAATAACGAGTTTCACTAAACAACAATATGCTATTAAAACTAGCCGTTATGAATAGTAATAACCACTTTTTGAAATTTTATAAATTTTATTTTTCAAAATGGACTTCATTTTTGGACTCATAATATCGAAATTAGCCTAGGGTGAAATTTTGGTATTTTTCTGAAAACTTTCAATTTTTGATGAATAGTGAAACCACTAAGTGGTAGGTTAAAAACTGAATTTTGCATAAAACATAATTTTACCGCTTCTGTGAATGGAATTTCGAAAATCCGACAGACACGGTTGATATCAGTAAGTAAAATGTGGTTCAATGAGATAAAAATAATTTTTTGGTGAATAGTAACTTTTTATTTTTTTTTACCGCGGTTAATAGTAAATAGGGTAACTAAGGGTAAATATGATATTAATATTACCCTAACACATGTCATAATTCTATTGGACAAGTGTAATTCGACCAAAACAAACTTAGGAATAAAATATGACCATTTAGGCCCACTTGGATTAGATTAGGACATTTATTATTAATTTATTTAAACAAGAGTTAAAATAGTTAAAATCAATGTTTAATAAGTAAATCATTTTTAATATGGGGTTATACATAAGATAAATTCGACTATAAATATTCATTAGAAAGATAAAACGATTTTCTACATAATGGTATTTTATTTTTAATTTTTAGACATTAAATAATTTAATTTATTTATGACACAATGATGATGCAGTAATTATCTTATTAATGAAATATTGACATAATTGATGTTATAAACACCAAAATAAATGTAATTTGAGACTTTATATGAATTAAACTAATTTTCTAGGTTACTATGATATATTAGTGTTGATTTAATCAACTTGTTTCGAACATATAATTCTGTTATGACTTTCACAAAAATAATATATCAAATAGTGTCAAAATTGACACAAAATAGTTTTTAAATCAAATATTATATTATTAATTGTTATTTTATTCCTAAAAATCTAAGGATCGGCCAAATGACTTAGATAAAGATATATATATTAATAATAAACAATTTGGGGTTCTTTTGTCCTGTTATAGTAAGTGTATTAACCATATAGTGAAAGAAAACAAAAAGACATGGTAAAAGTTAAATTATTTAACTTAGAGTTAAATCTAATTGATAAGGTTAAAATAATACCATAAACATGTCTAAATCCTATTGGTTGATAGGATTTCGACCCATCCCCACTTTAGATTCGAAATAAGACCCTTTGGAACCATTATAAACCGATTTTTACTTTAATATAAAATAATATTTTGAGATATTCCTAAGGTGCCCCTCTCCTCCCTTATAAAAGGGCACCTCCTCCCCCTCCTCCTCACACCAATTTGAGCACTCAAGCTCGTCCAACCCCTGCCATTGTATCCTATCCACTTCCCTAGAATAATCCTAGAGGTCCTCGTCTTCTTCAAAGACCAATCTTAGTTCCCTAAGTGGAGAATTCAAAGAGGCGTTCCAAAGAAGAGGTAATATCCATTACCGATCTTTTCAATTTCTTTCTTCTTCAACTTCTTCTTCTTTAGTTGTTTCATGATAAAGTAATAACATCAGTATTACTTACATACTGATATGTTATTATAAATATGAAACAATCCTAATTCACCTTCTATCCATCCTATGGAAAAATGAAATCACCGCGCGTGCGTACGTACAGAATACCGTCTCCACACCGTGGTGTAATCTATTTTCCACCATCACTTTACAAGGATGGGTATAATGGTGTAATGAGTAACTATTTATGATTATTATAAAGTAATATTGATACTGAAATAATATATATATACTCCAATACAGTTCCACGATCATAGGAACGATATCATCACTCGTGCGTACGTACGGAATACCGTCTCCACGATGTGATGTGACTCGTTCTACATGATCATCATTACATAGTAATTATATAAATGAATTGAATGAATAAATATGATATATGTTACACTAATACCATTCTGTATATAAGGTATCTATAACCTTAAAAGAATAATAACAATGTATTCAGCAAAACACGCATAAGAACAAAAGGCAATAAAGACCTGAGTAACAAGTAACAATGAAATATTACTATCACGAAGCTAAGAATATGACCATATATGATATCATATCAATATTTATGATTCTTGAATAAGTCAATAACATTATGTAAACCATTATACAGGAGCTTCGGACACGTACAAAGAAAATTGGACCTAAGGTAAGGGAAATATCACAATCTCATTTTTATCCGAGATTGTTTATTCGTAAGTATTTACTGGGGTGTATTTTATCATCCACATCCATCTTTCATCAAAATGTAATATTATTCCCATCCACCTACAATTGTTTAAATCCATTTTCACCCTTTGGTGAGTTTTTAGTAATATGTATGAAAGGAATCTTTTGTCGTACGAGGTACTTTTTTACTTTTCCAACAAAAGTACGAAGAATGTTTTTTTTAACTTATACGGCATGAATGTATTTTTAAAAAATTATTTCCAAGAATCTTCCTTTACAAGTTTTCATGTTTATTTTTAATCAACTTCTTTTATTTTAAAGTCGTATGACATGTTATGAAAGGAAAAAAAATTTAAGGTAGAAAGGATATTTTCCTCAAGAATGGAGTTCAAGTATTTTATCAAAATTATTTTCCATCTAAGATAATAAAAGGGTTCTGTTTTTATCCCTATTATTACATGGATTTGATTATGTTGTGATGGAAACATTTTTATGAATTCCTTTATCTTATATGAATTGTTTTATGATGTCATGTTTTTTAATAATCCCATTTTTATTACATGGGTTACGCTATGATGTATGGTTTATGATTATGTGGCACACATAAGAAAGGATTCATTATAAGATGGGTGGGACCTATATCTCCCTCCAATTAATTGGGTAAAGATTTTATATCTCATGAGATAGACATGGCTGGAACGGTAGGTTATACCGGTTCATTGAAACAGGACTGGAACGAGGGTGACTCGGTTCAGAAAGGGACTTTGTCCACTAAGATAGTCTTGGCAATGAGTCATGACTAACAAGAAATGATTTTCCATGATTATGTGTGCATGCCACAAAGTTTAAAGTTTCATGTTATGATTATGGGGATCTCATTTTCACTTCTATGATTTATTCCATGTTAAGATATTATGATCTCTTTTGCAGGTTATGATTTTTAAAAAGATATGATATGATTTTTATTTCCTTTATTTTCCCTTGCTGAGCATTTGAGCTCACCCTTTTATGTTTTCTTTTCCCCAGGTCAGGAAGATGGATATTAAGTAGAATATGCTAAAAGGGACCCTAGATATGATGAAATAAATGGGAGACACTGTAGAAGATTTATGAACCAGTTGTTTATGTTTCCCAGTTTCTAAAGACACTATACCTATATGGTCCTTTGTGGTTTTGTCATTTGTTGTAATAAGTGTGCTTCAATTTTGAAGTATTAACAGTGTATGTAAAGTATGGGTCGTTATAGTTGGTATCAGAGGAAAGGTATAGTCAACCTTTGGAAACTAGGATGTGAAAGCCTTAGTAAGAACCCTAAGGATAAGTCTAAGCATAGAACACAATCTTAGTGTTTTAGAAATGGCCATGAATACCATAGGACAAAACCTTAAGTGTGAAATTTTAACCTTGATTATGTGGTTTTCCTATTATAATTAGTGTTGCTCACACTATTCTTCTTGGTTTTAGTCAATGGCTGGAACCGGAAGGAACCGTGTTAATGCGGAATGCGATGGGCAATGCAATGATTGTCCCCCTGAGCAACCAAACGATATGGGAGCTGGAATGAAAAATCTTGTAGCCATGCTCACACAACTTTCTCAAGCTATGAATCATGCAGGACTTCCAAACGAGCAAAGGAAGGAGCAACATTCTGTTGAATCCTTCATGAGGCAGCGTCCACCTTCTTTCAGTGGGTCTACTGATCCATTAGTTGCTGAACAATGGATTAGTACTACTGAAAAGATATTTTCAGTTCTTCAATGTTCTGAACATGATAAAGTCATCCTAGCAGTGTATCGTTTGGAAGGAGATGCTGATCAATGGTGGAATCTTATTAAAAATACGAGGCAAATGGATGAAATTTAGTCTATGGAATGGGACGAGTTCAAGAACTTATTTTTCAATAAGTACTTCCCTCGTATTCTCCGAACAAAGATGGAGAAAGAGTTTCTTGAACTGAAGCAAAGGGATGATGAATCTGTCGGTACCAATGAAGCAAATTTTACAAGACTTGCAAGATACGCTTCTGGTATTATTATCCAACCTGAGAGTAAGATCGATGGATTCTTTAGTGGCTTAAAACCAAGTCTTCGAAGGGCGTTAGCCATAAGGGACTTCAATAGCTACGAGGAAATCGTTCGATGTGCTCTCAAAGTCGAGATGGAGATTGGAATAACCCATCAGTCACATGGGTTTGATAAGAAGAGGAAGATGGAATTTAAAGAAAAATCTAAAGAGCACACGGAAAAGAAGATGAGATTTTCCTTATGCTTAAAGTGTGGAAAGAAACACGGAGGGAGTTGTCTTAAAGGGACAAGTAAATGTTTTAAATGTGTAAAGGAAGGTCATCGGGAATTTGAATGTCGTGATAATGGGAAGAAGATGTCTAATGACGCAAACAAAGGAAGGGATACACAGAATGAACCTACTACACTTCAATGTTTCAAGTGCAAGGAGATGGGGCATTATGCCAATCAATGCCCAAATCCAAGGGTTGATGATGATGGTCGACGTCAACAAAATCTTAAGGCTAAAGACAAAGGAAAGTCACATGCAATTTCTATCAGCGATGTGGAGTACGATAACGAAGTGGTGAAAGGTACACTTACCATCCACTCTAAAGTAGCAAATGTTTTAATTGATTCTAGATCCACCCACTCTTTTATTTCTAAAGAATTTTCTAAGGGTATCACCGTACTACCTCAACAATTAGATGTTGAGTTAGCTGTGACAACACCTAATGGCACAACAGTCGCATCAAAATTTTATAATTCTTCTCCGATTGAAGTTTGTGGGAAAGTGCTTCCTGCAAATCTTGTGATCCTTCCTTTAGTGGAATTTTATGTGATTCTTGGCATGGATTGGCTTTCTCTACATGGAGCTCATATCAATTTCCAAATAAGGGAAGTCACATTTCATATTCCAGATCAATCTACAATCCTATATCAATGCAAGGATGAACATAACCTTCCAGTGGAAATTTCTTCCATCTTATGGGTATTGATTCCACTAAATGAAGGTTATTTATCTCAAATGGTTGGTGAGAAACTCACGATTAAGAATATGCCCATTGTACGGGAGTTTGATGATGTCTTTCCGGAGGAATTACCGGGTCTTCCACCAAATCGTGAAGTTGAGTTTTCAATAGAACTCGTACCGGGTGCTTTGCCTATTTCAAAGACACCATATAGAATGGCCCCAACTGAGTTGTACGAATTGAAGAAGCAACTCCAAGAGAATCTTGATAAGGGATTCATACGCCCTAGTGTGTCACCTTGGGGAGAACCTGTTCTATTTGTTAAGAAGAAGATGGATCAATGAGACTCTGCATTGATTATCGAGAACTTAACAAGATCACTATCAAGAACAAATATCCTCTCCCACGCATTGATGACTTATTTGACCAACTACGCGGAGCTCAATACTTTTCCAAGATTGATCTTCGTTCAGGGTATCATCAATTAAGGGTTAAAAGGGAGGATATACCAAAGACGGCTTTCCGTACAAGGTATGGACACTATGAATTTATAGTGATGTCATTTGGTCTTACTAATGCCCCTGATATCTTCATGGATCTAATGAATAGAGTCTTTAGAGACTATCTTGATCAATTTGTGGTAGTCTTTATAAAAGATATTCTTATCTATTCAAAGAGCAAGGAAGAGCATGAATATCACTTGAGAATTATATTGAAGACCCTGAGAAAGGAGAAGCTTTATGCCAAATTTACCAAGTGTGAATTTTGGCTTCAAAAAGTTGCATTTTTTGGTCACATAATCTCAAAAGAGGGGATATCTGTGGATCCAGAAAAAACAGAGGTTATCGAAAGATGGTCGAGACCAACAACAGTAACTGAGATTCGAAGTTTTCTTGGTTTGGCTGGATATTATCGACGTTTTGTAAAATATTTTTCACGATTATCTAATCCACTCACCAAGTTTACTCGGAAAGGAGTTAAGTTTTTCTGGACAGAGGAATGTGAAGAGAATTTCAAGGAGTTGAAAAGAAGGTTATCAAGTGCACCTATGCTCACACTGCCTTGTAGTGGAGAAAGGTTTGTGATCTACAGTGATGAATCCAAGAAGGGATTGGGGTGTGTTCTTATGCAAAATGATATGGTGATAGCTTATGCCTCACGACAGTTGAAAATCCATGAGCAAAATTACCCAACACATGATTTGGAGTTAGCTGCGGTAATCTTTGCATTAAAGATTTGGAGGCATTACCTTTATGGTGAAAGGTGTGATATTTATACTGATCATAAAACTTTAAAGTATATTTGCTCACAGAAGGAGCTGAATATGCGCCAAAGAAGATGGTTGGAGCTGATTAAGGATTATGACTTCTCAATCCATTACCACCCTGGGAAAGTAAACAAGGTGGCAGATGCATTAAGTTGACAAGACCATGCCAGTTTATCCATGATGAGGATCACAAAAGATCCAATATTTATGGATTTACAAAGGATGGATCTTGGAATTATAATGGAAGGGGAAAAATCTTATCTTTCTCAAATGAATGTTCAACCATCTATACATGTGAAGATTAAAGAGGCACAGAAAGAAGATGTCGAGTTACAAAAGAAGGTGAGAAATGTTCCTGAATTCAACCTTAATTGTAATGGGATAATAAAGTTCAGGAATCGGTTTTGTGTTCCTTCCATCCCCGAATTAAAGAAGGAGCTGCTGGATGAGGCTCATAGTTCTTCATTCTCTATTCATCCTGGAAGTACGAAGATGTATAGGGACCTGAAAGAGTACTTCTGGTGGGATGGAATGAAAAGAGATGTTGCTGAATATGTCTCTCGATGCTTGGTTTGTCAACAAGTTAAAGCTGAGAGACAGAAGTCTAAGGGGATGTTACAACCATTACCCATACCCGAATGGAAATGGGAAAACATCACTATGGACTTTGTCACAGGACTTCCTAAAACATCCAAAGGAAATAATGTTATCTGGGTCATAGTTGATCGTCTTACAAAGTCTGCACACTTCATTCCTATTAGAGAGGATTTCTCTCTAGATCAGCTTGCCAGGATATATGTAAAGGAAGTGGTAAGATTGCATGGAGTACCACTTTCTATTATATCTGATCGGGATCCGAGATTTACCTCAAAGTTCTGGCGAAGTCTTCAGCATACTCTGGATACAGAGTTGAGTTTCAGCACTGCTTATCATCCCCAGACAGACGGTCAGTCTGAGAGAACGATTCAAACCCTAGAAGATATGTTGAGAGCTTGCTCTATGGATTTCAAAGGAGGTTGGGATCAACACCTACCTTTGGTAGAATTTTCTTATAATAATAGCTTTCACTCCAGTATTCAGATGGCTCCTTATGAAGCTCTCTATGGAAAGAAATGCAGGACTCCAACTTACTGGGATGAAATTGGGGAAAGAAAGCTATTAGGACCTGATCTCATTGATGAAATGGCAGAAAAGGTCAGATCTATTCAACAACACATAAGAGCAGCTCAGAGTCGACAGAAAAGTTATGCCGACAACCGAAGAAAAGACCTAGAGTTTGAAGTGGGTGATAAAGTGTTCTTACGAATATCTCCCTGGAAGAGGGTTATGAGATTTGGAAAGAAGGGGAAGTTGAGCCCTAGATATATCGGTCCTTTCGAAATACTGGATCGTGTTGGGAAGGTAGCTTACCGATTGGCGCTTCCACCGAATCTCTCTCAAGTTCACGATGTGTTCCATGTATCTCTCCTGAGAAAGTACATACCAGATCCTTCACATGTACTCAGCTCAGAAGTTATACCGCTGGAGCAAGATCTTTCTTATGCAGAACAGCCGATAGAGATTCTGGATCGTAGCGAAAAAGTCCTACGAAACAAGACCACTCGATTGGTGAAAGTTTTATGGAGGATCCACAAACTTGAAGAAGCTACATGGGAGCTTGAGGATATGATGAGGGAGAAGTATCCTCATCTGTTTGTTACAAAGTGACGAATTTCGAGGGCGAAATTCTTTTTAAGGGGGGTAGAATGTAACACCCGAGACTTTTATGTTATATAAATCATCAAAGGAATCTTTTTCTACACAACACTTTCTTGGCTTTCTTTACACGCAATCACGACCTTCCTCGATAGCTTGCATCGTACGCAATACCGGGTTTCACTAAACAAAAATATGCTATTAAAACTAGCCGTTATGAATAGTAATAACCACTTTTTGAAATTTTATAAATTTTATTTTTCAAAATGGACTTCATTTTTGGACTCAGAATATTGAAATTAGCCTAGGGTGAAATTTTGGTATTTTTCTGAAAACTTTCAATTTTTGATGAATACTGAAACCACTAAGTGGTAGGTTAAAAACTGAATTTTGCATAAAACTTAATTTTACCGCTTCTGTGAATGGAATTTCGAAAATCAGACAGACACGGTTGATATCAGTAAGTAAAATGTGGTTCAATGAGATAAAAATAATTTTTTGGTGAATAGTAACTTTTTATTTTATTTTTTTCCGCGGTTAATAGTCAATAGGGTAACTAAGGGTAAATATGATATTAATATTACCCTAACACATGTCCTAATTCTATTGGACAAGTGTAATTCGACCAAAAACAAACTTAGGAATAAAATATGACCATTTAGGCCCACTTGGATTAGATTAGGACATTTATTATTAATTTATTTAAAGAAGAGTTAAAATAGTTAAAATCAATGTTCAATAAGTAAATCATTTTTAATATGGGGTTATACATAAGATAAATTCTACTATAAATATTCATTAGAAAGCTAAACGGATTTCCTACATAATGGTATTTTATTTGTAATTTTTAGACATTAAATAATTTAATTTATTTATGACACAATGATGATGCAGTAATTATCTTATTAATGAAATATTGACATAATTGATGTTATAAACACCAAAATAAATGTAATTTGAGACTTTTTATGAATTAAACTAATTTTCTAGGTTACTATGATATATTAGTGTTGATTTAATCAACTTGGTTCGAACATATAATTCTGTTATGACTTTCACAAAAATCATATATCAAATAGTGTCAAAATTGACACAAAATAGTTTTTAAATAAAATATTATATTATTAATTGTTATTTTATTCCTAAAAATCTAAGGTTCGGCCAAATGACTTAGATAAGGATATATATATTAATAATAAACAATTTGGGGTTCGTTTGGCATGTTATAGTAAGTGTATTAACCATATAGTGAAAGAAAACAAAAAGACATGGTAAAAGTTAAATTATTTAACTTAGAGTTAAATCTAATTGATAAGGTTAAAATAATACCATAAACTTGTCTAAATCCTATTGGTTGATAGGATTTAGACCCATCCCCACTTTAGCTTCGAAATAAGACCCTTTGGAACCATTATAAACCGATTTTTACTTTAATATAAAATAATATTTTGAGATATTCCTAAGGTGCCCCTCTCCTCCCTTATAAAAGGGCACCTCCTCCCCCTCCTCCTCACACCAATTTGAGCACTCAAGCTCGGCCAACCCCTGCCATTTTCTCCTCTACACTTAACTAGAATAATCCTAGAGGTCCTGGTCTTCTTCAAAGACCAATCTTAGTTCCCTAAGTGGAGAATTCAAAGAGGCGTTCCAAAGAAGAGGTAATATCCATTACCGATCTTTTCAATTTCTTTCTTCTTCAACTTCTTCTTCCTTAGTTGTTTCATGATAAAGTAATAACATCAGTATTACTTACATACTGATATGTTATTATAAATATGAAACAACCCTAATTCACCTTCTATCCATCCTACGGAAAAATGAAATCACCGCGCGTGCGTACGTACGGAATACGGTCTCCACGCCGTGGTGTAATCTACTTTCCACCATCAATTTACAAGGATGGGTATAATGGTGTAATGAGTAACTATTTATAATTATTATAAAGTAATGTTGATAATTAAATAATATATATATACTCCAATACAGTTCCACGATCATAGGAACGATATCATCACTCGTGCGTACGTACGGAATACCGTCTCCACGATGTGTTGCGACTCGTTCTACATGATCATCATTACATAGTAATTATATAAATGAATTGAATGAATAAATATGATATATGTTACACTAATACCATTCTGGATATAAGGTATCTATAACCTTAAAATAAGAATAAGAATGTATTCGGCAAAACACGCATAAGAACAAAAGGCAATAAAGACCCGAGTAACAAGTAACAATGAAATATTACTATCAAGAAGCTAAGAATATGACCATATATGATATCATGTCAATATGTATGATTATGTAATAAGTCAATAACATTATTTAAACCATTATACAGGAGCTTCGGACACGTACAAAGCAAATTGGACCTAAGGTAAGGGAAATATCACAATCTCATTTTTATCCGAGATTGTTTATTCGTAAGTATTTACTGGGGTGTATTTTATCAGCCACATCCATGTTTCATCAAAATGTAATATTATTTCCATACACCTACAATTGTTTAAATCCATTTTCACCCTACGGTGAGTTTTTAGTAATATGTATGAAAGGAATCTTTTGTCGTACGAGGTACTTTTTGACTTTTCCGACAAAAGTACGAAGAATGTTTTTTTAACTTATACGGCATGAATGGATTTTTAAAACATTATTTCCAAGAAGCTTCCTTTACAAGTTTTCAAGTTTATATTTAATCAACTTCTTTTATTTTAAAGTTGTATGACATGTTATGAAAGGAAAAATGTTTTTAAAGTAGAAAGGATATTTTCCTCAAGAATGGAGTTCAAGTATTTTATCAAAATTATTTTCCATCTAAGATAATAAAAGGGTTCTGTTTTTATCCCTATTATTACATGGATTTGATTATGTTGTGATGGAAACATTTTTATGAATTCATTTATCTTATATGAATTGTTTTATGATGTCATGTTGTTTAAGAATCCCATTTTTATTACATGGGTTACGCTATGATGTATGGTTTATGATTATGTAGCACACATAAGAAAGGATTCATTATAAGATGGGTGGGACCTATATCTCCCTCCAATGCATTGGGTAATGATTTTATATCTCATGAGATAGACATGGCTGGAACGGTAGGTTATACCGGTTCAGTGAAACAGGACTCGAACGAGGGTGACTCGGTTCAAAAAGGGACTTTGTCCACTAAGATAGTCTTGGAAATGAGTCATGACTAACAAGAAATGATTTTCCATGATTATGTGTGCATGCCACAAAGTTTAAAGTTTCATGTTATGATTATGGGGATCTCATTTTCACTTCTATGATTTATTCCATGTTAAGATATTATGATCTCTTTTGCAGGTTATGATTTTCAAAAAGATATGATATGATTTTTATTTCCATTACTTGCCCTTGCTGAGCATTTGAGCTCACCCTTTTATGTTTTCTTTTCCCCAGGTCAGGAAGATGGATATTAAGTAGAATATTCTAAAAGGGACCCTAGATATGATGAAATAAATGGGAGACACTGTAGAAGATTTATGAACCAGTTGTTTATGTTTCCCAGTTTCTAAAGACACTATACCTATAAGGTCCTTTGTGGTTTTGTCATATGTTGTAATAAGTGTGCTTCAATTTTGAAGTATTAACGATGTATGTAAAGTATGGGTCGTTATAATGTTTCTATGAGAAGTCATTATTTATCTAAGTCCTTTGGTTTTCTGGGTTTGATGACGATTAGGGGAAATGTAAAGAGTGTTGGGTTAATGGTATTAGTGATCTCGCAAGTCCCAGCAAGCCATGTAGAGAAAGGGATATTCCCTAGAACACTCTCTATGATGGTGAAGTTATTTGAATATTTCCACCAACCATATGTCCAAGTAACTCACTGAAACTAGTTTCCTGTCGCATTGTTTTGTGCTATATTTTTGAATTCTTGGCACTTTGGATTTAAAGTGACTTGGTTTTAAGAAGCGTAAAGTTTTTGAGAAATTATTTTCAAGTAAAGAGGAAATGGTTTGGTTATTGAAATGGTGGAATTGAATTTTCAGAATTGTTTTGAAATGGAAAATGTTGTGCTTACAGCTCTTTTGAAAGCATGAACTATATTAAGTTGGTTTTGAAAAGTGTTTCCTATAGATTTTTATAAACAATCAAAGGGTGTTTTAAAGGGATGAGATGTTTTGAAATTGATATGAATATCTTTAAAATGAGTTCTTTTAAAAATAATTGTGTCATTCTGGAAAAAAAATTAAGATGTGAGCTGGCATTTTGATCTCATGGTCAGCAGTTTTGAGAAAAAATATTTGTTGGTTGACCATTTTGGTTTTGAAAAGTGGAAATAAATTTTTTTTTAACCATTCGTATTTTCATGAGAAACCACATGCATGGGGTTATATGGGATGACGTATGGTTTATGGAATGACTAGATGATTGTTAGAAAGGTTATGAGGAATGTGCTCGATGTGGCATAGAAACATGCATGTATAAGGCCCATGGGGTACCATTGGTGGATGCGCTAACCACTGAACCATTTGTTTTCAAAGAAATGTTTTTAAAGAAAACCATTATGTTTTGATGAATTGTTTAGGATGTTTTATATTATGTGTTTTTGGAAAATGTTGATGTTGTTGGATGTTTTGAGTCCAAGAACCCCGCTTGTTCGAACTGTGTTTTGGGTCTGTGTTTGGTCGGTAAGCTGGGTAGAAGGATCGGTTAGTAGTCTCCTCTAAGATATGTTTTAGGACACATTTATAGTGGTTCCCTTCATGTGTTTGGATTTGGTTTGTGGATATTTTTGACCAATGTACTAGTTTTGTTGGGTCTTTGGGTTCTCTCATTGGATAAGGTACACCCCCATTAAGGGTTAATCCATAACTGAAGTCCAACCCATACTGTTTCTCCATTGGAAAATCCTCTAGTTGATCAATATAAGGAAAATATTTTTGAGCTCTGTATACTAAGGCTATACCAATTTCATTCATTGTTTTTTTATCCTCTTGTAGTGGGGGAGTGCTCATCGAAGGTTTAAAAAGACCTCAGTTTCTTAAGTTTTCTGATTCGTTGAAGGTGGTAGTGGTCTAGGGTTGTTAGTGTGGATGAGTGTCTCGATGGTGTCTAAGAGGGACTATGGGTTCTTCAATGTTTCTTGGAAGCAAGAGTTCATGTTAAATCACCAGTGTGGTAAATATGGTCATGTTAGGATATTGTGTCCACTTTCTAGAATTGTGTGTTGTTTGGGGATGTTGTATGAGGTCCCTCTCCATGCATTGTTTATATCAGTCATAGTGGCCATGTATGGTAATGCCTTATGATGTCATGTGCTCGATTAACCGTAAAGGTTAAATTTGTGCAATCATATGAGAGTCACTGTTATGTTGGGAGAATTTCTCCCTTGGATAAACTTAAAAAAAATTCAATTTTAGAGGATGGTGAGAATAGGTGTCCTTTACTTATATTGTTCCTCACCCAAAAAAACAAGGTTTGTTGTGTGTGCATCTTCTAAGACCTTATTTCAGTGAAGTATCGGGTAAGGGTAAAGTGAGTTTGGAATGTGTTTTGTCTTGGAAACCTTATTAGTGATTGAGGTGTAGTTGTCAGTTGCACCGAACGAAGAATTCTCTTTCAGGGGGTTTCCAAATCATAACTATGAGGCCAAAGATGCTTAAAACATTTGAGCTCAAACCATATGTCTCAGAGAGAAGTTGGCTCATAGTCAGGGGAAATCCCAGGGTTGTTTAAACCCTTGCACAAAGTCATATCCTCATTATGAAAGATAGGAATATTTTAAACCTATGGTTTCATCATTATTCTTCTGTTGTTCTCATTCGGTTTAAATAGGTGGAGGGAATTGTACCCATGTCATCGCCCAATGTTATTCCCCCCCCTTTGGTTTCCATTGAGTCTTTGGAGAAGGGTTTGATGTTTGGCTAGACAGGTTGAGCACACTGTCTGTGCTTGGTTAGTAGTGATCATTCCCTAGATAACCATGTGGATAGAAGTATCTCCAATGTCAGCGCAAGGTTTCCCAAACCCTGCGGACTAACCATGTGGTTGTCACAAATCACTAAATTTTGGGGTCTTTCTATAATGGCATGTGCTGGTCGGAAGAGATGGTTGGTTCTTATGGTGGGGATACCCACTATGAGTCTTATATAAGTTCTTTTGTAAATGTCCGAATGAAGTATAACCTTTGTACTAGGGAGTCCGTTCAGGCCTCCCCCTGTTAGTGTCCTGATTCTGTCTCGGGAAAAATATAGGTTGTCTCTTATGGTGGGGACCATATTTTTGTTCCCCCATACCAGTAATTCAGATTTATATATGGTCTTGGATTGATGGTAGGTAGTCTTGTTTGGATTTATCAAGCTCCCTAAATCTTTCTTGGGTAAACATTTATATTAAAGAGTGCCCAATGGTTTAGTTATAGAAAGGTAAGTGTAAGATTGTTCGATGTTGTTGTTTGTTTAGGTAAATTTCTTGAGCCTTGTTCAGATTGTGTTTGAGGATTTTTTTTTTGGAATAAAGAATGAATGTGCTTCATTGTTTCAGGAATTTGGTGTATGTTTAGTTTGTTAGGGTATTCCTTCTATAATTGATCAATGGAGGTGTTTTAGCCTTCAAGGGTGAAACCTAGAAAGGGAGTACCTCTTGGTTTCTAAGTTGGGATTGTTTGTTTCTTTTTCCTTGCTGTGAATTTTTAGGGAGGAAAGTTTTCATGGTGGGAATAATTTTCACATACATAACTTCTTTTTAAGTAATTTTTAATTTAATTACCATTATTTCATTGTTTTGGGGGTTTCCCATTCATTTTTGGAGGAATGGGTGAGTCTTCATGATTTGGTCCAAACCGTGAGCCCAATTCTAGATTTAAAAATAAATTTTGATTCCTTTATAACTCCTTAATTTTTATGTATTTTTCATCCATTCTAATTCCTACTTGCAATCCTCAGACCTATGAACACCACAAAATTAATTTGGACCATTTATAATTCTATAATCATGGTGGATTTGAGTGTTAATTTAAGGGATTGGACCTTCCCAAAATCCCATTTCCTACCTTAAAAATATTTTTTAATGATTTATTAACTCATTAAATTGTTATGTTTTTTTCGGTGATTCAAACTCTCACCCGAGCCCACTTACCTAAGGCACGCCCCCATTCTCTCCTCCCCCAATTTGAAGCTCAATAGAATCGAGAAATTTGGATAAACGTCTTTGGATTTCAAAAATCATTCAGATTTGAAGAGGTAAATTGATCCTTTAATAACTCCTTCTATTTTTACAATTTTCCCCTCATTCTAGTTCCAACATGATCTCCTAATCCTTTTTCGAACCTACCTTAAATTTTTGGCTATTTTAAAATTCAGATACTGGTGGAGTTTGGGTCGTTTTCTTCAAGACTGTTTTGGGAAAGTGTTTCTATCTTCAATTCCTTCATTCTTCTCAGGGTTTCCTCCCTCTTTCATGAATTTATAGTGTTTAGAAGTTAGTTTTTATACCTAGGGTTTGATTTGGGGTATTTTAGGTGAAATATTATGGTTTAGGTTTCGTTTTCACTTCCTTGTGGTGTGGAGGAGGTGTAGTTGAGGTTTCGCACCAAGATTCAAGGGTTTTGACTCAAGAGGTAGGTGATTCCATGTGTAACCATTTTATGATGAGTTATCTTGTTTGGTTTATTAATTTAGTATATTTGAAATCGGTTGTGTGTGGTTCAAAAACTATTTTTGATGTATTTGGTTAAGTTTTTAATTTTGTAGTTTCATTTTTTCTTGGAATTGGGTGCTTTTTGGGCGTAGCTCTTGGGGAAATGTATGGGTGTATTTTATAACATATTAAAGTGAATTATCAGTGTTGAAAGGGGCTGAAAATTACTGTTTATTAATGCCTTAAGGCCATGTGGTCCCATTAATGGGATTTTTGAGTGGTTTTAATGTGTGAAACCATATTGTACTTCTTGAACATGATTTGTGAAAACATGTGTTTTTCATGTGTACCTTTTGTTCTATTATTTGAGATATTTGTATAAAACTTAGGGGTCATTTAATAAATGTTTTTAGGGCTTCCAATTATGCTCTGTATTGTTATTGGCATGGTTTCAGTCTTGAACGAGGGTTTGAAATGGGTTTTGTATGCAAACCATGGTTGCACCTCTTGGGTTGGTTTTATGAAAATTGTAAATGATATAATGAGTTTCACAAAGTGTGAAATGGTTTTTATGTACATATTGGTGATAGTATTCTCCTAGAATGAGTTTTTGAAACATAAAGTGGTCAGTTATGTTTTAAAATATTTTGTCAATGTTTTTTAATTTTTTGGGGTGATTTATGAAATTGTAATGTGGGTGTGAAATATATTTTCGAGCTGTTTTGCATGAGTGTGATGTGAAAAATGGAATTTTTTTATAAAAATGGTATTATGTAACATGTGAGTGGGATGTTATGTTTTTAGAATATTGGGAAAGATTTTATAAAATTCTTAATGGATTTGTTGAATTGTGAAAGATATGAAAAATGGGTTGTGTGCTATATTGGTGTGAGTATGATTTCAAAATTCATTTGAATGAAAAGGTGAATTTTTAGACATGTGTGGTATACATATGGGATTTTTGGTGAATATTTTGTGTGAAAATGATATTTTCATGTTCAAATTATATTTATTGACTTGTTGAACTTGTCTGGGAACAACGGGGAAACCTGGGTATCTAGGTAGGTGGACGTGTACTAGTATGCTAGTGAATCCAAGGGGTTTGGACTTAGTTTAACATAGAAAGATTGATGCTTAAAATCTAAGTAAACTATGATTATGATGATTGGGTACCACTAGGTTATGGGTATGTTCCCTACTAGTGGCTCGTGCATGAGAATGGATATTGTGAAGGTTAATCTCACCAAGATAAGAGGTACCTGGGACCCACAACAAGCTAGTTCCAAGGGGTTATATCATGATGCATGTTCTCATTAGTTACATTCTGATTACCTTCGGCATATGGTATGGTTGGCTGGAAAATTCAGTAGTGTTGAAATTTTTTTAAAAGTGTTTATTCTCAATGATAGCCCACATGAGAACTGTTTTAATTTTCAAGTTGCATATTTTAGAAATTATAACTTGCATTTCCTGTTTATGAAAACATACAAGATTTTCATCTTTAAAGGTTTATCAAATGGAATCTCTTAGTGGTGGTATCCTACTGGGTGTTTTCACACACCCTTCTTACACCCTTGGGTGTAGGTAGACTTGGTAATTTTTGTTGTCGAATGTTGGGTACATTTTTTTGTGCCAGTGGTTTGGGTTTCTAGCAGGTCCTTGGTGGTGAAGTCTTATGGGGATGGATTAAGTGCGGTGCCCCTTTCCATGAGGGTTATTGGGATGTTTCCTTTTAGTTTTGCACATTTTTAATAGTCTTGGTGAGTTTCCTTAAACAATGTAATTCAGTTCTGAATTTTTTTTAAAATACTGTCTAGTTTGAAAAATCTAGATTTGTTTTATTAGATTCATTTTTTTTAAGTTTATAACCTCGGGTTAATCATTCCCAATTATAATTTTATGATACTCAGGCACTTGTGCCAGCCCATGGGGATCAGGAAAACCCTTTGGGCCTTGTCACAAACTAATTTTGGCACTGTTTTCAGTGGCGACCAGATTCGGTTCGTGACATACTCACCCATTTATGGGCTCTACCTGCATGTGTCGTGTGTTATGTAAACAATACCATTTGGGTAGTTTCATTGAAGTAAAATGATCTCATTAATCCTAGATTGATCTAGACATAATGAGGTGTTTTTTAGGTGGTTTATCATGATCAATTTCCTTTCCCTTTTAGAAAGTTGGACTCTCTACAGTTTTTGTGGGGTTGTGTTTACCCTCTGTTTTTATTTCCGTACTTTACAAGCATACATTGATTTTGGTATTATAGATTTATTCATGAATTGGATTCTTTTGTTTTTAATTTCAGCATTTTGTTGTCTTCGAGATATGGGCATGTGTATAGTTAAATTAGGGTAATCCCACCCATTTGAGGAATATGCATACTCGATGTCAGTCACCAACCTATGTCTTATTGGAGGAGGTCCTAGGGTAGTCATAGGTCGGACCCTGATGGTTTTGGTAGTGAAAGAATATATTTATTTATATGAGTTATAAAATACCCACATTTCCTACCAACTAAGAATGACTGAATCTTTTAAGAAAAATGTGATTGATGAAAATTATTGTCAATCTATATGAAATATGAACTTGAATGAAGTTGAATATAAGAAATATGGTCTGTTTGATGTTTATATTAATTTAGATAATGGAAATAGTATATCATTTCTTTTATATCATGATACATTAGAAAATTTATTGAAAATATTAATTCAATATTCACTTGAAATGTATCATGTGTGGAAAATGTATAAAATATGTAGTAATGTTTCTACAGAAGAATGTTTATGAATTTGATATTGAGTTTGATGAATATAAACCAAAATGTAATGAATGGTATAGATTCAATAAATCAATAAAAAATATATGTGACAAAAAAAATATGTCCAATAAGAATTGGGAGAATTATTAAGAAAATATAAGAAGGGGTTCTTATTTCCCTCATATCTAAGTTGAATACTAATCACTCTAACATGTAAACAAATTATGGATCATGTAATTTATTGAAAACCATCCTCATAAAGGGATAGGGAATCTTGTGAAGAGGCTTATATAGATAAACTAATCATATTTTTTTTAAATACTTTCCTCAAGTACATAACAATATTTAAGAGGGAAGAGAAAACCTTATAGAATGTTGGTGGGAAAAAAGATGAAACAAATGAATAATCAATTAGAAATTATATTTTTATATTTATAGAGATCCACAAATTCAAATTGATGGATGATTATAATTAAAGGAACATGAATTATCATAAGGGGAAACAAGTCATGAAATAAGAGGATGAAATAATCATAATGTATTTAAAATTTATTAGAGCTAAAACAAGGTGAATTTGGAATCCAAAAAACGTGTAAAACTTGATTCTCAATCATACATAAAAACATAATATATAATGTCATAAATTCAAGTGAAAAAATTATAAATAATTGTTCAAAAATTTAATTATCTGGGACCAAGTAGTGTAGGTCCTATTACCTAATATATACAATTTTAATATAAAAAATAAGATAAGAAACTATCAATTGTGAATATTTTATATAAATTAATGTATGAAAAATAAACATCCTTCATAAATACTAAAAATTACTAGATATATAGATAAAAATTATATGAGTCTTGTTTAAGAATTTATAAACATAATTTTAGTTACAACATAAGATTTAGCTTTGGAAGGAATTTTTGGTGTTGGGGGTATCTAGCCATAAAATATAAATGTGATGTTATGACATGTATTTTATAATAATATGTAAGAACTAAGATAAGAGCTCATGGATTGAAAAATAGTGAATCTTCAGTGATGAAGACTATGAGCCAAAATTCAACAACAAAATCCACTAAAAATGTATTTGAAAGATTAGAAGATGACTACAGAAGTTGTTGTAGACTAGGGAACTATACATAATATTTAATGAAAAATATCACATGAACGTTCCATTATAATGAAACGGGTAATGAGTTTGAGTCAATTAGTCAATATATAAAAATACCATGAAAACCCAAATGTTGATATAAATAATTGATTAATTAAAATTTCTTAAGGTTTAAATTTCTAGGAATTGTAGGTATGAAGTCTAGAAAACTAAAATGAATTATTGGGTTATTGTGTGGAATGAATAAAACATAACATTAAAACTATTGGATGACATTGTTATAAGAGAAATCATATATTATTTATTATTAACACTTTTATCATATATATATATATATATATAATGGAAGAGTCGTTTATTGATGTGAATGAACAAATGAGATTTTTTCAAATTAGTGAGCCATCCTATTCAAAATACATGAGTGAAAATAATGAAAAATAATTATTTCATAGAAGACACATCCATCATGTCTAAAAAACATGACATATGTTTATAATCTTGATTTTGTAAGAGATGTACCTAATATAAAAGGGATATATAATTGTTTTTTAGACATTATATAATGGGAAGTTAATTCAAGGGAGAGACAAGAATGTTTTTATTCAATCCACTATAAAATTTAATATCATATATTAGTTTTTTGGTCACATGAAAATAATTCTATAATTGGCTGTCAATATTTACTTATATTTATTTAATTATATACGAAAATGGATATGTTTCTTTTTATGAATCACAATAAAATTATCATCATATATTTATATTTTGTAGAATGTATGTTGAGATGTATTTGGTATCAATGTTAATATGGTGATATTTGATAATATAAATAAATATAAGTCAAACTATTCAGTGATTTATCAATAAAATCAAGGGAAAACGTAATATTGGAAACCATACAACCTATATAAAAAAATGTGTTCAAAATAAATAATTGGAGCATTGAAGTTGTAAATTTCATTATGGTTTTTGAAAATGGAAATTTATATTTATTTTGTAGATATGAAATCTACATTGCTAACCATAGTGATAATAGCTATTTTTTGAGACCTGAGACATAAAATAACAATTTTAAATGTGATACCAAAATAATATTATTCAATATATAATAATTTATCTTTGAGGCCTTTTTATATGAATATAAAAAGTAAAAATAAAAAAGAAATTTAAAAAATTTATAATGAAGAGACCTTTGTTGGATGTAAATTGAATGTTTCTTTCTACAAATACAAGAGAAAAATCCAACCCAAGTTATTTGAGATTTTAGATTTCAATATTATTGAAAATAATTTCAAAAAATGTGATATTAATAAATATGATGTCTAATCTTTCGGAGTCGGGAACATGCATATTCTAGAAACATATATTCTAAAAAACCACCGAAATGATAATGTTGTGGCTGATGTCAGCTAAATTGTGACTATTGATTGAAAATAGTATTTGAGTAAAACGTTGAGGAATCCATGGATTAAGAATCATACTAACTACAAGAATATAATATTTCATAAAAAAGCATCTACAAAACTATAAGAATCCAAATATCTCAAAAAAAGAAATGTTCTACATCTCATGTTAAACATATACCAATTTCTATATATATTGTGCATGAGGTGTGCATAGCTATTATAAATTGATAAAATAAATAAGAACACCACTTTGGAGGAGGATTGGACCGTTCCCACTATAATATGGTGGTTTTGGATTTTAATCCAAATATTGATGGAGGTTCTCTATGGGATATGTTAAATGATTTATTTCTTTATATAAACATCTTATATTAGATATGTACTCATTTTAATTACATTGAAATAGATTTTGACATCTATGTAAATTGTTTAATAGTATGATGTTTCCAGTATGATTGGTCTCATATTTAAATTACTCCATCATGATATTAGAAAAGTAAACAATCATCTCAAAAATGGAAAGGGTGGGAAATATGCCTATAAACCCTCTCTCTTAATAAAACTTTTATGCTTGTTTGTATTAGGTTGACTATGCTCATTGGTGTCTTCTCATTTTATATATCTTGTTTATTTAGGCTGATTTATTGGGCCTATATTTTCCTTATTCAATATAAATGTTTTTGTTTTTATTCTATCATGTATATTTAGAATTTCTCCCACATCATTATAATATATAAATAAATTAATTTACAAAATTCTTATATATAAAAACATCATTCTCACTAAGTAGGTTTTTTAAAATAAGTTGGTAAATAATGGTGAATTCAGGAGGAACAATTAATGGATGGTTTCTAAATGGTATTTAAAAATAGAGGTTTTTCAATTTGAAAAAACTATTTCCCCCTTAAAAAGAAAATATAACGTTGTGGTTTCCATGTATTTTGGATAACATAAGCATTATAAGATTAATTAAGTGGGGGTTAAATCTTATTTCCTAAAATATAACCTAAAAAGTAGGGTTTTGAAGTAAAATATGAGTGTTTGGTTCTTAAAAAACATGGGATAATTGTTTTAATACTTATTAAGGTTCACTATGATTTTCAATGATACCCTTGAGCATGATATACTGTGTTTTATTATTCTTTTATATTAATTACATTTTTCAAAGGATTATATGATAGTAATATTTATATTTATGGTCTTTCCCAAATAATAGTTTATGTAAATGATTATTTATATAAAATAATCATTACTTTTGGAAAATAAATTCTTTATGAGACGTTTTATAAGAAAATAAAGGTTCATTTTGAGAAGTTAGTTATAGGGAATATATCAATTCATACAGATTATCATTCTTATATGGATTAGTCATATTGTCATATCTAACGAATAATATTACATGGAATTTATATAAAGGGTATGAATGGGAAAACATAAATATATTTCAACAAATTTTTATGTTTGAACTAAACTAAAAATATATAAGGCAAAAAATACAGTATATCAAAGAGATTATAAAAAATTATAGGAATTCGTCTCTCCTAAAAAACATCCTAACACATCACTATCTTTCTATTAAATATTGTCATATATTTCAATGTGATCTAATAGAGTATAAATTATTATTAAACATGGTATTATTGAGATATGATAAAAAAATTCATATTTTCATCTTGTTGTATAATTTTAGTTCATATTTGATCATTTAGGGTTTTATTTATTCTAATTATGATAGGGAATAAATCATTATCAGAAAGGATTATATTTGATACATTAACACTATGTACTTGCTAAAGGATAGATTCATTAAACTATGACTATAAATTAATGACCAATGATCCCCTCTCAAAAAAATTCCATGAATGTCCCCCCCCCCCCAATGATATTTAGAAAAACCTAAAAATTCGAGGAATAATGAAACAAACCATTATTTACATGTGATAAAAAACATGATTATAGTGGTATTTTTCACTACCTTATGCAAACGAATTTTACTCTAATTACTAATGTAAGAATATTTTTTTTGATAGTAAAATATTGATTTATACTAGGATGGAGTGGTGGAATTTAATTCACTTGGAGGGATTTTATTGAAACCAAGGGATGAAGTTATATCATAACATTATATTATATGATAGAGTGGTGAAATAAACGTATCATATAAGATAGTTAGTGACTTGATTGTTAACTGGATATTTTTTTCAAAACAAAAATATTTTCATTGATTTACAAAAATATTTCAAAACGATATATTGATGTAGCTTGAGACTTATTGATGTTATTAATAATTTTTCATTCTTAGGTTTCGAATTATTATAGTTTTCTAATATATTTATTGTGATTGTGATTATTTTTTGAGATATTTAGTGTTAATTGATGGTGAGCTAAAAAAATTTGGGTGGTTGAAGAGAAAACAGATATTTGTGAGTAGATAAATTTTTTCATAGTCATTTCTGTGTAGGGTTTATTTTTTATCAACATGACAGTAATATTAGGCTGTGTAAGAGTGTTTTTCACAACGTATATGTTTTCTAAACATTATGTATGAATTTTTAAAACTCAATATATGTCTTTTCTCAATGAACATGTATAGAATATTGTGAATACAAATATCAAATTGACCTATGTTTCTGACGATTTCGCCGGGGCGCGCGTGCATCCATCCGCGGAGGATGACGCGCCGTGATTGTTGCTCCGCATTCCCGCTTTCCAAAGGCGGGGGACATTCGTTCCTTGTTCAGGTACGTCTGCTCCTTGATTGAAACGGGATGATGGGATGTCGGTTCTTCCTTCTGTGGCTTCCTCCTCAGAACTCATTACCTAGTCTGGGTCTCCCTCATAGATTTAATACGTAGTTCATGAAACTCTTCCCAGTTCCATGTTTCCATTGATGCCGGTTAATTACACTGCTTCTATCGGGACATTCCAAAGGGTCCGGTCAGGGCAGCAACCTTCAGTCGGGGGAGTAGTCCCGTTGAGGCATCAGTAGCGTGTCTGGATGCTGGGGAACCTGGCATGTCTGTATATTATCCCTGATCACAGGGCTTCTCAAGGGCGTAGAAGCCCGAGTCATCCCACATAGAGCGCGGGGAATTATATGTCATAGACACATATCTGAGGTTTTACTCAGCTTCTCGTGTTTAACACAGGGTACGCTGCGAATTTAATGTCCAGCGGAGATGGATCAACCCAACTAGAGCGTTATCTAGGATAGATCGGATTGAGGGATTTCCCTTGAAGGAATGCTGATATCGGGGCCAGCCCATGGGCGGCTGTGAAGAACGTACCGACATGGTCTCACCGGGATATGACGGTCCGGGTGAGAATCGGGGTGGATGGTGGATTAATGGAGTGGAGGGGAGTGAAATGGGACCATTGCAGGGGCGACGGTGGAGTTGGTCTTGAGCCTTGAAGAGGCTTCCTACGTATCTCCGTGGTAGGGAATCAAAGTCCGCGTAGTTCGGGATGATGCCGGTAAACCGGCATTAGGGTGGACCTTGGTCCGATGGGCATCTTCAGAGAACCGACATGAAGGTCGACCTTGGTCCGATGAGAGATGGTCTTGAACCCCAGGGAGGCTTCCTACGTACCATGCCTTGACATGGATCAAAGACCACGTAGTTCAGAGGGTTTCATCGGTGAGCCGACGTGAAAGTAGACCTGTGGGTCCACTAGTGGTGGGCTTGAACCTTGGGAAGGTTTCCTACGTACCATGCTTTGACATGGATCAAAGTCCTCGTAGTTCAGGTTGGGTGAAATACAGTTTAACATCATGCGGGACGGTAGTGAACCTTGACGTGAATAAACGATGGGCGATGGGTGTCGGTGAACCGACGTAAATGAGGGACCTTGGTCCGATGGGAGATGGGTGTCGGTGAACCGACGTAAATGAGGGACCTTGGTCCGATGGGAGATAGGCTTGAACCTCTGGGAGGATTCCTATGTACCATTCCTTGATATGGATCAAAGTCCTCGTAGTTCGGGTGAAAACCGGGGCTTGGCACACCGACAAAGAGACGGTTTGGGCCAATGATTGTTGGGCTTGAACCTCGGGGAGGCTTCCTACGTACTATTCCTTGACATGGATCAAAGTCCTCGTAGTTCAAAGGGTGGAATACAGTTTAACGTCATGCGGGATGGGGGTGAACCGACGTGAATGAGGTCGGAACGACCGAATGGTGGGTTCGAACCTCGTAGAAGCTTCCTACGTACGACGCCTTGACATGGATCAAAGTCCTCGTAGTTCGGGATGGTCACAACGGCTTGCCGTCGGACTGGAATTGCATTTTAACGTCGTGCGGGATGCAGGTAGAACTCAACGTGAATTGGATAATGGGTGGGCTTGAACCTCGTGGAGGCTTCCTACGTACCATGCCTTGACATGGATGAAAGACCTCGTAGTTCAGGTTGGGTGAGTCACAACGGCTGGTCGTCGGACTGGAATGCAGTTTGACGTCATGCTGGACGATAGTGGGACCCGACGTGAATGAATGACATGTAGGCTTGAACCTTTTGGAGGCTTCCTACATACCATGCCTTGACATGGATCAAAGACCTCGTAGATCAAATGGGGCTTTGTCGGCGAACCGACGTGAAGGTGGACCTTGGTCCACTTGTGGTGGGCTTGAACCTCGAGAAGGTTTCCTACGTACCATGCCTTGACATGGATCAAAGTCCTCATAGTTCTCTATGGAATGGGTGTGCAGTTTAACGTCATGCGGGACAAGTGGGCATACAGTTTAACGTCATGCTGGACGGGGGTGTGCAGTTTAGAGTCATGTCGGATGAGGGATCGCAGTTTAACATCCTGCCGGACGGGGGGCGAAACTCGACGTGAATGAATGACCGAGTAATGTGGCTTGTGGCTTGAACCTCATGGAGGCTTCCTACATACCATGCCTTGACATGGATAAAAGTCCTCATAGTTCGCTGGGGGTGGGGGTCAGGGTCGGTGCTCACTCTAAGCCCACGTGAGTCATGCTCGGTGTGAGAAACAAGAGGTTGCAAGGACCTTACGATCACGTCGCGAAGGATGCGTCCGTGGGAAGCGAAGAGGGGCTTACGCGTTAGGTGTCCCATGGTGCTAGGACTTACTTCAGGATGGAGGCCCAGGGTCGGGCCACAGTTTAACGTCATGTGTTGAGGACGTGGTGCTTGGCATTTTAACATCCTGCGGCTCGGACGAAGGGGGTTCACTCCGCACCCCTAGGACGTACATAACCGGTACCTTCTGGTCCTTGGGGAAGGGAAGGTACCAGCAAGGACATGGTCAAGGGGGGTTGTGTAAAAAACCATCAAGGTGTCCACGTTAGCGTGCCTATGCAAAGAAGCAATAGCCGTTAGCGTGCCAATGTGAATAAGCATTAGGAGAAGCAACGCTACGAGTGGTATTGTCCATGGGACTTTGAAATCACATCGTGCAAACCTGGAGGGTCGCACGGGAAGAGGAATTGCTAAGAAAAGTAGTGTGCTTCGCAAAGTGTAGTGCCTTGGCCTTAGCATGGGGCATAGGTGTGAGTGGAAGGTGCTTCACGAAGTGGAATAGTGTTCGCGGAGCACTGCCTCGCGAAGAAGAGGTGCCTCGCGAAGCATGGTCCTGCGAAGCAGTGTGCTTCGCGATGTGTAGTGCTCCTACCTTAGCATAGGAATCACTGACAGGGGTTGGGTGTTTCGCGAAGCATAAACGCTCCGCGGCTACCCGGGTTCCCGTGGGAATCCCCTTCCTTCGCGAATTCCCTTGAGCTTCGGGAAGGGCATCCCTCTCAGAAGAGGGGCTCAAAAAGAGATAGAGAAAAGGCGCCTCACGAAGTATAAGTACCTTGCAGAGCTCATGATTCCTGGGGAAAAGAGTGCTTCGTGATTTGGGAGAGGAGAAGCCGAAAAATCGGATTGTTCGTCCTTGGGACTCAGGGGGAGTCCAGTATTTATAGAGAAGGGGCGTCGTGAAGCAGAACTTGCACACTGCCTCCGGTGCTTCGCGGCGCTCTCGCGAACGTCAACGGCGTCCGTGGAGAGTTACCACCTCTGGAACATCGCGGCGGGCTCACGAATGTCAAACGCTTTCGCGAAGAGTTACCGCCTCTGGAGCTTCGCGGCGGGCTCGCGAACGTCAAACGCGTTCGCGAAGATTCACCGCCTCTGGAGCTTCGTGGTGGTCTCGCGAACGTAAAATACGTTCGCGGATCATTACCGCCTCTGGAGCTTCACGGGGCCGCGATGTTTGGGGCGCTTCACGTTGGTGCTTCACGTCGGTGCTTCACGAAGCAGCGCGCCAGCCTTCTTTTTCGTTCCTTTCTTTCGAGCCATATTTTGGTGCCAACAAATTCCCCCCCTTAGAATTGGAGCCGCGGAGGGCGAAGGGTCGAAGTCTGAGGGAAAATCTCCAAAATTGTCGGTGGTTCGCGATGCGGCTACGCGAAGGGGGGCCCGCGGTGCTGACCGGGGCCACGGATCCGGACGCGCTGCGATGCTCCGTGCAGGTGAGGCGCGTCGCGATGCTCCGGGGTCGCTGCCTATATAAAGGGGGGTCGACCTCTTTTGTCTTCACGTGACTTACTTGTCTTTTTCTGCTCTCGATTTCGGGAAGCTCCACGTACTCCGCGACAGCCTTCCACGAATCGAGCTTCGTGGCAAACTGCGAGTCTCTGACTCCGCGACCGCGCCAAGCGAACTTCTGCTTTCCGGCCTCGGCCAGACTTCGCGGCCTGGTCTCGCGACTGATCCTCACGATCCGTCTTCACGATTCATCTTCGCGATCGAGCTTCGCGATCCAGCTGAAAAAATTCTTTTCTGACGGCCGGAATTGAAATGACCCATCAAGAGGCTGTGTTGGGGGTGCTTGCAGATGCTGCTCGTCGGGATGAGATGGCCAACTGTTCAGGCCTGGGGGAGATGGTCTGAAGCCACTCGGACCACACTTCTTTGACAAATCTGCTATTGGAAGGTCAAAAGGATTATCCGCAGTGCAAGAAACTATCATTGTACGGCTTCGGGCTGAGGGATGACGTCTTCATCCCTGAGGTGAGTAGGGACGAACCAGCTTGCTGGTTCAGGAGCACACCATGCCCGCACCAATGGTTTAGGGTGGCCGATGGCCATGCGCGGGAGGACTTCACACCCATCACTGCTGACTGTCTCTACAACCATGCGAATGATATTGACAGGAGGCCACTGCAACAGGAGACGTCCCCTCCTCTCTACCGTACCATGTTGAAGGCCGCTTTGTAGGATCCAAAGAAGGGATGGTCCGATGAGTGGGACCTGTGCCAGGGCGGCAACATTACTGATTACTGGGCCTGGGCCTACTGGGTAGGCACCTCATGAGAGGAGTTCGGGGCCGAGCTGAGGAGAGTGGGGTTGTGCCCCTCCATCCTGAACGCAGTCGGGAGCTTCCCGTTCAAACTAGTTGTGCCGATGGTGCTTAATCGGGTGTGTAGGGCGGATGAGTTTAATTTTCACCCCTTCCCATTGCCGACGGGGATACTTACTGATGACGGGCAGGGAATAGAAGAACATCGGGCTTACCTCATGGAATTTCTAGGTGTAGTTTTGGTGGCGCGGATAGATTGTGAGCCACACTGCGAACCGTACACCCCGCATCAGTTTGTGAGGTAGTTACGGTGCCTCCAGTAGCTGACCCCACAGGTCTACTGGGAGGTGCGTCACGAGGAGCACCCGTGTGTGATAAGGCAGTTGTGGCTTATGTTCACACGGGAAGATGGGAAGACGTGGATTGCATTGCCTCCATCCACCGCCTCTTTCAGATTGGTGAGGGAGTACACCATCAGTTGGGAGGCAGCTTACCCATGGGAGATGTTGAAGCAACCAACTATTCGGGTCGGTGACAGTGGTCCTCCTCGATCTCAAGGTCGGGGTCTGAGGGCAGCTAGGGCCGCTCACGGTAGCGGGGCTGCCATGGCGGAAAGACCAGCACCGGCCGAGGGTATGGCTGCAGCGGTGGATCCGGTGATTCTGGAAGAGCAGGGCCATCTGGACGGGCGGCCACCGAGGGGATTTCGTAGGATATCCACTCAGGCTCCGGGGAAGCGCCTGCGTCATATTGACATGGAAGAGGATGCCGTCTTCCCAGAAGCTTGGGACATTTGGGATGTCAACCGGCAATTCCTCATCCCACCCGAGATATGGGCCCACCTGAATCACCTATGGATGGAATTACCGGGCATAGGCCCAATTCGGGCTGGATTCATGGCATCTCCGGCGGAGGCAGAACAATACCTGGACGAGGTGGAGGATTACATCCAGTCCAGTGGTGTCCCTCGCCCAATGACAGACCAGGTGAGGGTACTGTTGAATCAAACGGTCCCCCCACAGTTATCGGTTGCCGATCTGAGGGAGCGCTTCCCCTTGCCAGAATAATCAGAGGACTCCTCTCGGGAGGATGAGGCTGGAGGAGGAAGCCCGTTGGAGGAGGGCGAAGTCGGAGATCAGGGCTCAGATTCCGACGATTTCGTGGAGGCTCTCGAGGTAGAATTCCGAATTTCTTTCCTTACGATTTTTTCATGGGTCCTTATGGACTTCTCACCGATGTTTGAGCCATGATGGAGGAACTTGTTCGCAGGCCTCATTCTCGCCCCTTGGTGGGTGATGATGCGGGACCTTCAGAACCCGCGCCTACAGCTGCGTCCAGTTCCGCGTCTGTTGGGACCAGAGCACCCGAGGTGGCTTCTCCGGAATCTCTAGACCTTCCAACAGTATACGGAGGGCCTCGCCTCAGGGTCTCGTCAGTACCGGCTCAAGAGCAGTGCCCGGCGGTCGATCTCTGTAAGTCTCCTTTACCGGTTCCCTTGTCGTCATATGTAGACTATGCCTGCCATCTAACGTTTATGTCCCTCTCTGTCGTACAGTTCACCGACTGGAATGGGCTGCTGCAGCAAGACTGGTTGGGATGTTTGGTGGCTTCCCTCCTAGGGGCATGTCAGTGATGGTGACGATAGTCCCCCCATCTTCTCCAGCTGCGACGCGCATCATCACTGGCTGGACCACCAGTAGGGTCATGCCTAAGTTCATCGAGGTGGACTCTGATGAAGAGGATCTGTCAGCCGGCCCTACTCCTGCCGCGCCTGCTCCGGCGCCAGATGCCGCACCGGATTCAACGCCAGATGCAGATCCCGCCGAGGAATTCCTGCAGGCGTATCCTGCGTACGAGCCTGCCAATCACACAGACTGGGACGAAACGGCCTCCGACGAGGAAGACAGCAGCATAGTCTGCCGCCGGTCGTGGAAGCTGATCACGCGCTTTGTCAAGGACACTCCCCAAGCGCAATGGCTGGCTGAAATGGATAGACTCCGCTCACGGTTGCGTGAACTGTGTGCTGGGGGAGTGGATGCCCAACGCCCTCATGCGCTCATCCGAGATCTTATGGCTGTGAAGATCGGGGAGCATGATCGTGGGCTCAGTGTGGGCTGGCAGCGGAAGAAGGCGACCAGCATTAAGAAGCTCTAGGAGGCTAAAGGCAAGGTCCAACAGATGCAGACCCGGGAAGACGAGCTTTCGGCCTCTCTTGATTCACAATCTGAGCTAGTCTCACAGCTGAAGGCCCAGCTGGAAGAGGCAGAAGAGCATATGGGGAAAACCTCTATAAATATGGTTGTCGTTCAGGCTGGGGTAGAGAGGGCTAGGGCCAAGGCTGACGAATTACACCCCGTCGTTGCTGAGGAGGAGCGTGAGCTGAGTCAACGGAAGCAAGCTTTGGATGCCACAAGCCAACGGGTGGCGGAGCTGCAATGCTCTTTTGATGGGGTCAACCCGTCCATGGGGGGAGTCGACCCCCGGGTATTGTAACAAAACCCAAAAAACTTTTATTGGTACTTTTGTGCTTCAATTTTTCTTTCTTTGTTTTGAATGCTGTAGCGCCCACGATTTCCACTATTTGAATTTCCTTGTTACATCCCTAAAATGTTTCCGGGACGTTCGGAGACAATTCCCCAAGCCCACGTGGGTCGAGCCCGATGTGAGAAATAGGAGATATTTTCCCTCTCATCCCACCTAACATAGGAGTGGGGATCATACTCCGGGCATCCGAGATTCGGATTACTAGTCCAGATTTCTGAAAGACGGGAGAGGCTTGATCGGAGAAAGAACTTCCAGGATAGCCGAATTACCATTTATTCAGCGTGCTCCTATGAATGAACGGGGCAACGCCAGGGGCACTAAAATCAGTCCAAACAGATGAGAATGGGAAGCGTGAATCACGATACCCAAGATTCGGAACACTGTGGGGATGGTGTGATAATAAGGGACAACCGTTAACCTTGGAGGAGAAGCGGTATCCTTATTGTGTTAGCCTGTAATGGGGACAACAAATGAGGGTCGACCGTTGACCACGTTCAAAACATGGGACCATGTCAAAAATTTTGTCGATCAATCCTTCGGGACGTTGGCCCAGGACAGTGGGCGGACCATAGGTCGACATCCATACTGTTAGGGGGTCCTTCCAGACATGACCCGTCTTCCGGAACGTTGGCCCAGGATGGTAGGTGAGTTGATGCGGCATGAGACCAGGCCATTAGGGGGTTCCGTGAGACATGAAAGAGGAGGATGGTCTGAATAAGGGGAACGCAAAGCGTGTAATATGGAGTGATGGTTTGTCCAAACAGAATCCAACACTTAGGTAGTTACACCACCGTGGCGGGAGTACACCATATGGGCACATTGGTCTGATCATGGATCATTCTTTCTTCCAGACAGGGCCTCTCTGGAGAGGGTATCTATCACTTCCCAATGGGGTCTTGGGGCATCTTGAACTTGTTCAGGGTAGAACCGCAGTTTAGTGTCATGCGTTGAGGACACATGGACTCCTGTAGTTTAACGTCATACGATAGTACGTGGAATAAAAGGGAATATCCTAGAGAGCGTGTGGCGCGGTAGATATGAAACTGATGTGAATGAGGACTTGGAGTCCAAATCATACCACATACCCCCGGAGGAAACTCTTCAGGTCGAGGTATCAAGAGTGAAGATTGGGCTGGGCCCGTAGCAGAGTGGTCAGGCGTTCCTACGTACCCCATGAGGATGGGAATCAAGCCATACGTAGTTCTGAAAGTGCAGTTTAACGTCATGCGGGATGATGAGAACCCTAGCCGTGTTAGTACACATCTTGCCAAAACAACTAAGCCCATGTGAGTCGTGCTCGGTGTGGGAAACAAGCAGTAGTGGTGGGAATTTCCCGACACAGAAAGGGGCAGGTTAGGGAAAAGGGATGCTCAGTGAATACCGACCCAATGACACTAACATGGTCATTTAGTGCACCTAGACGCATGAAGAGAAAGAGCCGAGTATGATGGAATTCCACTTGAACATGAGGATGTGGAAATCTGTGAATCATGGCACTCGAGATTCAGACCACGATGATGGCGGCATGACGATGGAGGATAACTGCTGACCATGTTCGTAACACAGCATCCTGTCGCGTTAGCCTAGAATGGGGACAAAAAAATGGGGGTCGTCCATTGACAATGTTTGAAACACGGGACCATGTCACAAATGTTGCCAGATGTCATCAGGGACGTTGGCCCGAAACGATTGGAGGGCCCTTAGGTCCAGCATTCATGGAGAGCCCTTAAGCCTAGAATCCATGTCGTCTGAGGGTCCTTTTGGATGTGGAAGAGGATATGGATCAAAATAGCGAGCTCACGAAGCATGGTCCTGGGATGAGTAGGATGCCCCTATGAAAATCCCACACTTCAGGCTCTTTGTCGAAACACATCTGAATACGACAATGAGACGTATTAGACAGGGGGAGCAGATTCCTTTCCCATAGGGAGATCTTAGTTTAGGGTCGTAGAATTCGGACCATGGATGGGTAAGGGGAGCAGGGGATTCATGGAAAGGCGGTTACAAAACCCGATATGAATGAGGACCTAAGCCCTACTTACCATGCATTCTCTCAGGAAATGCTCGAGTCGAGGGACCAAACACGAAGGTTAGGCTGGGCTCGCGGGGAAGTTCCCGGGCGCTCCTACGTATCTCATAAGGATGATAATCAAGCCATACGTAGTTCTGAATGCTGACATGGTAAGATACCAGTGCAAGGGTAGAAGGGGGAGTGCGGGCGTGGCCCTTGCACTAAAAGAAGCGGAATTTGATAAATCTTTTTTGTTCTTTAAGGTGAGTGGTTTTTTTTGTGAAGCGATAGGCCTAGAGTAGTAAGTTGTGATGTCGCCACAAGGGTCAAGCCGTGAAGGGCGTTGACAAATGGCATGGCACATGACCAATACCCAACGTGATGTCCTCTACAACGAGGTCACCACAATGCGGTGCCATTTTTCGTCGTGCGTCCAGGACGATAATGTCACAGCTTAGGGTCGTATGATAGGACCAAGCATGCATTTTATCGTCATGCAGCGCAGACGTAGCAGAGACGATGCTAGGCGAGAAATGTGCGCAGTGTTATAAAACACAATTGACAGAGACATGATCCCACATCAAATTGTACGCCAATCGGAGAGGGAGACCTTAGGCCAAGGGGACTATATAAAGGTAAGAGGTGAAACAGGGAGAGAGACTGGTTCCCTAAATGGGTTGTACCCAAAGACAGGGCGTCCGGGCGGTCCTACGTATCCCATGAAGATGGGAATCAAGCCACATGTAGTTCTGAAGGGTGCCTTTTAATTTCATGTTGGATGAGGAATAGGATTGATAAACCTCAGAATGGGGGCATGCGTGGTGCAGCCATTGCAAACCCGACTTGCATGAGGACATAATCCCGCACTACGCCACGCGGTCCCGTAGTCGGGGTCCTGAAGGCAGGACCAGAGAGGTGAGTTTTCTGAACTCAATCTGGACCCAAAGACAAGGGGTCTGGACATTCCTACGTATCCTATCAAGATAGGAATCAAGCTGAACGTAGTTCCAGATTAGAATCTTAGTTTATGGTCTTAGAGCTCTGACTGTGAATGGTGACAACTTCCCAAGCAAGCACAGATGTCAACCTGATTCCTAAGCCCACGTGAGAAAAACTCTGTGTGGGAAGCAAGGGGGGTATCCTCATTGCAATACTTGGGGAGAGTCAAACGGGAGTTGGTAGAGAGCCCCGAAGGACACCTTCGACACGGCTTGTTCCCCCAACGCGCAGGCGTGCACGGAGGAAAAGTACCAAAAGTTCCGAGACTCCACTTGGACACGGTGAAGTGATGAAGGGCGTGAATTGTGCACCCGACATTTTGGGCCTAATGGGTTGGCGTGGTGATAGAGTGAAACTGTTAACCATTCTAGAGACGCAGCATCCATATCGCATTAGCCTGAGGTGGGAACAACAAACGAGCATCGACCACTGACCATATTCGCAACGCAGGATTTTATCGATTTGTTGTCCAAAACCCTCGGGGGCATTGGCCTGTAACGGTAGGAGAGCCCTTGGGCGTAGTATCCAGGCCGTTCTTGGGGGTCCCTCCGGGTTTGAAAGATGATGAAAGCCCTGATACAGGGATACACAAAGCCCAGAAAGTGGGTGCGGACGTGTCCGAGTAAATCTTGGCATTCCAGGTAATAAACCAAAGTACTCTTAGGCACATTGGTGAACAGCCGAAAACGGATCGAAGAAATAGCTCAGTAGGGAGAGTTACACGGTGTGGTCATTACGGGACCGGTGTGAATGAGGACATAGTCCCACACCACAACATATAATCCCCTCATGGAGGAAGGATAGGCCAAGGGGCCAAGATGGGATGAAGATTCCCGAGAGATGGGGATGGAACCGAATCCTAGACATTCAGGTGGTCCTACGTATCCCATGGGGATGGGAATCAAGCCACACGTAGTTCTCCAAATGTAGTTTAACGTCATACGGGACGAGAAGGGGAGTAATATACCCCTAAACAAGGGAGGTGTACGGTATGGCGAACAAGCCGATGTGAACGAGGACATAGTCCCACACCACACCGTACACTCCTAAAAGAGAGGACCTAGGTCTTGGCCCGGAAAGGCCAAGGGGGTTGTTGGTTAGGCATTGGTCAGGAAGGCTTGACCTGCTTGTAGTTTAACGTCTTGCAATGAGGACGAGGGTCAGGGACCCGAGGAGGCCAAGGGGCCTGAGGCTGGGCCTCGTAAGGGAGGGCGTATGGCATGGTACATGATCCCGATGTGAATGAGGACGTAGTCCTACACCACACTGTACACCCCGGGTGAGAGATTGGGCAGAGGGGCCCAAGAAGGCCAAGGGGCCTATGGTCAGGCATCAGTCAGGAAGGCCTGACATGCCTGCAGTTTAGCGTCTTACATGAGGACGGGGGTCGGGGACCCGAGGAGGCCAAGGGGCCTGAGGCCGGGCCTCGTAAGGGAAGGGCATACAACATGGTACATGATCCTGACGTGAATGAGGACGTAGTCCTACACCACACCATACACCCCTATGGGGAATCGGGGTCGTGGGCCCGATCGCTAGCACCGAACGAGGGGAAGTTTGTCACCTCGGGATGGGGCAGAACGAATCACTGCACTCGATATCTGGGACATCTCGGGGTGGACCCGAAGATCCAGGACACTGTTGACCATGTTCGAAACACAGCATTCCTATGGTAACCTGATATGGGAGCAACAAATGAGCGTCGACCACTGACCAAATTCACAATGCGGGTCTTGTATCGGCTTGTTGCTTGAAAACCCTCGGGGGCGTTGGCCCGTAATGGTAGGAGAGCCCTTGGGCATTGTATCCAGGCCATTCTTGGGGGTCCCTCTGGGTGTGAAAAATGATGGAATCCCAGTCAAGGAGTGGGTGAAGCATAACTGTACCCATCCATGAAAGAGGAAAACACCTCCAGGGGGATGTGCAGTCGGGTCGAGGCTTGATCGATGTGAGTTGGGGAAAAAGTATGCACCCTTCCATATCTTGACCCGAGGGGAAGATTTTGTCTTTTAGGCTGGGCCAACGGACGAAATGCCCGGGCGTTCCTACGTATCCCATTAGGACGGGAATCAAGTCGTACGTAGTTCTTGAAGGCCATGCAGTTTAGCGTCATGTGGTAAGGACGTGGGGGGGAATAAGAACGGGAGTGGGCACATGGCGCGACCCTTACAATCCTTGTGTGAGTGGGGTTGTATGAGCGGGGATAAGAAAGCCTTCCCCTCGCTACACAAGGAGGCTCCGAGGAAACTATTCCCAGGGGGAATAGTGGAAGAGAAAAGCTTGGGGCTGGGCTCAAGACGAGGCATCTGAGTGTTCCTACGTAGCCCATGAAGATGGGAATCAAGCCACACGTAGTTCTTGAAATGCAGTTTAACGTCATGCGGGATGAGGAGCATCTCATTTGGGGATATGTAAGGTACGACAAGTAATCCGACGTGAATGAGGACATAATCCCATACTATACCATACAATCCCGCAAGAGGGTAAGTCGGGGAAAAAACAAGGGGTCTGGGGACGGACCGCGGTCAGGGAGACCTGACTAGGTTGTGGTTTAACGTCTCGCGGTGAAGACGGGGGGCCAGGGGCCCGAGGAGGCCAAGGGGCATGAGGCTGGGCCTCGGTCAGGAAGGCATGACTGGCTTGCAGTTTAATGTCTTGCAGGACGAAGATGCAGTTTAAGGTCATGTAGGACTTTACAGTTTAGAGTCGTGTTGGACCATAATGTGCGGTTTAAGGTCATGCGGGACCGTTTCACAGTTTATTGTCTTGCAGGACGAAGATGCAGTTTAAGGTCGTGCAGGACCACCTTGTAGTTTAGGGTCGTGCAGGACCCTTTTGCCCTATTCAAAGTATCGCTTAAGGAACTTGGCATTGGTGGGAGGGGTTAAAAGCTCTCCATCCGTTGTCACCAAGGAGTATGCTCCATTGTGGTAAACCTTATGAATGATATAAGGCCCTTTCCATTTGGGTTCTAATTTGGGCGGTTTCCTACCGGGAATCATTGGCGCTCGAAGGGACAGTACCAGGTCGCCCTGTAGAAAAGAGTGGAGACGAACCTTCTTTTTGAAGTCCCTCGTTATCTTATCCTGATGCCTTTCCATATTGTGCAGGGCACAAAGCCGGTTCTCGTCCAGTGCTTCTAATTCAGCTAGACGGATCTCGGCTACCTCATCTGATGTCTGGTGATCATAAACTGCAGTGCGTTACGATGGCATCTGGATATCAATGGGTAGGATGGCCTCAGCTCCATACACCAGGGAATATGGGGTCACCTGGGTAGAGTTGCGAGTCATCGTCCGGTAAGACCAGAGGGCGTTGGGGATCTTGTCCGGCCAACTTTTCTTGTTCTGACCAACCATCTTCTGCAGAATGTTAGAGGGGGTTTTGTTAAATGCCTCGATCTGTCCATTTTCCTGTGCGTAGTAGCGGGAGATATGGTTCAACCGGATATCGTACTTGGCATACAATTTCTTCAGTTCAGCCACTCGGAAGTTGGTGCCGTTATCGGTGAGGACGGCGTGAGGAACCCCAAACCGGTGGATAATGTTGGAGCTCACAAAGTCAACGATGGAACGGGCCTTGAATGAGTGGAACTGCCTCTGCCCACTTGGAGAAGAAATTTGTAGCAGTCAGGATGAACCTACACTGGCGGGCTGTTGCCGGTGGATACGGTCCCACTACATCAAGTCCCCATATCGCAAATGGCCAAGAGTACTTGGTGGGGTGGAGGGGCTCCGGCGGCCGATGCAGGAGGTTGGCGTGAACTTGGCACGCGTGGAATCTCTTGGCATATCCAATACAATCGTGGATCATAGAGGGCCAGAAGTACCCCAACCTCCAGATTTGATGGGACAGCTTCGGCCTAGCATGATGGGTGCCACAGGAACCAGCGTGAAACTCTTGCATAACTTGAGGTATCTCTACTCCTTGGATGCAACGGAGGAGGACACCATCGAAACTCCACTTATAAAGGATCTTTTCAAGACTGGGGCCGCTCTGGGGGGTAAATTGTACGCGCAGCGTCGGATTCGCTCGCGCTCAGCCCGGTTGTCCGAGAGGCGACCATTGTGGAGATACTCAACAAAAGGTGCCCTCCAGTCAGGAGTGGCTTCAACCACTGTGTCTGACGAACCTGGGACCCCTGACGTAGAGGGTCTGGCGGTGAGATGACCTACCCGCAGGCCATCATTGTACTCTTGGGTGACGGGAGCAATGACTCTCCGGTGTGCCACATGTATGATCAAATCATCTTGCTCGGGTTCTGCGAGCGATGCGGCCAAGCCAGCCAAGGCGTCTGCTTGACCGTTTTGTGACCGTGGGACATATGTAACGTCTGGTCGAGAAGAGAACTGGGCCATTAGGTGGAGGGTGTACTCCAGTAACAGTGCAAGCTCCGGTTTCCTGACGACCTAGTCTCCATTAACCTATTTGATTACTTCCTCGGAATCTCCCTTCACATGTAGATGCGGCACATGGATCTCAAGGGCCAAATCAAGGCCAGTGATGAGAGCCTGGTACTCTGCCTCGTTGTTCGTGCAACCTTCTGACAACCGGAAAGAGTATGGCAAGACGGCCTACGCCGGGGTAATGAAGACAATACCCAGGCCCACTCTATTGATCTTGGGATCGTTAAGCCTCCTACCAGTGGGGCTCCGGGAGGCGTCGTCGAAATGAATTTGCCAACAAGGGACAACATGATCGACTAAGAGGATAGTCTCATCAGGGAAATCCAAATCCAGGGATTGATCCGCGGGGGTTGGATGGGCAGCTAAAAAGTCTGCCAACGCCTGTCCCTTAATGGCCTTCTGAGGTACGAACCTGATATCAAACTGCTGGAAAATCATTGCCCACTGTGCTAGTCGGCCAGTCAGCATGGGGAGGTTCAGGATGTACTTCAGTGGGTCTACCCGGGAGACCAAATGCACCTCATGGTGCTGCAAGTAATGTCGCAACTTCTGCATGGTGAAGATGAGCGCAAGGTAGCTCTTTTCGATAGGGGAGTATCTAACCTCTGTATCGAGAAGCATGCGGCTGAGATAGTAGAGACTGTTCTCAGTACCCTCGTTATTCTTCTGGGTGAGCAGCGCACCGAGGGATCTCTCCAGGGTGGTCACATAAAGGACCAGTGGCTTTCAAGAGATGGGTGGCATCAAGACCGGAGGTTGGAGCAGATACTGCTTGATTTCCATGAAGGTAGTCCGACACTCCTCATCCCATTCATAGGCGGCGCCCTTCTTCATGATCCGGGAAAAGGGCTTACACTTGCCGGCCAGATTCGCGATGAATCGGAATATATAGGCTAAGTGTCCTTGATGGCCTCAAAGCTCCTGAATGTTGCTCAGGGGAGGCATTTGGCTGATGGCCTTGATCTTCTCCGGGCTGATCTTGATACCTCGGTATCTGACAACAAAGCCCAAAAAATTCCCAGAGGTGACCCCGAAGGCACACTTCAACGGGTTCATCTTTAGGTGACGGGAATGAAGGAAACCGAACACGTTCTCGAGGTCTTTGAGATGGTCATGGAACTGACATGATTTGACTACGAGGTCATCCACGTAGCATTCCACCAATGTCCCAAGGATCGGTTTGAATATGGGATGCATGGCCCTCTGATAAGTGGCACCTGCATTCTTCAAACCGAAAGGAATAACCAGGTAGCAAAAGGTACCTTGGGGAGCCCTGAAAGAAGTGGACTCCTCGTCTTCGGGGTCCATCAGGATCTGGTTGTACCCGGAGTATCCATCCATGAAAGAGACGGCTTGGAACCCGGTTGTGGCATCAATCAATAACTCCGTCACCGGGAGTGGGAAGTCATCCTTTGGGCAGTGGCGACTAAGATCGTGGAATTCGATGCAGACTCTGATCTGCCCACTCTTCTTCTTGACTGGCACAATGTTGGCAAGCCACTTGGGGTACTGGACTTCCTTAATGAAGTTGTCTTTGATAATCTTGTCAACTTCGGCCTCAACCATAACACCATGAGAAGGGTGCATTTTCCTGGGGGCTGCTTAAACCCATGGTGTTTTGCCGAGAGGCCCAGACGGTGAATGGCTACCTGGAGATCCAGTCCTGGCATCTCGTTGTAACTCCAGGAAAACATGTCACGGTGTTGTTTGAGGAAGTCTACGTACGGCTGCCGCTCCTCGGGGGACATGGCCGCACTGGTCAATGTGGGATTCGGATCTGCCTCGCTACCAAGGTTCACCTATACCAGTTCATCAACCGTGGTAGAGACGCCTTCTTCAAAGGCGGGGGGAGCATCCTCTAGGTCTTCCTCCCCACCCTTGGGGGGAATTTTTGCGACGGGAGATACTTCTAGGCTATCAAAATCTGGGGGGCAGCTGGTGCCATCTCGGGCAGCAGCGGTCGTCACATCGGGAGGCTCACTTGCCATTGAGACCATAGCAATGAAGGCAGTCGATCCTATCCCATCTGTCCTTCAGCCTAAGGGGACACATTTGATGATATCAAATCAGTGGTGGCATGTCGGCCTGAGTGGGTGGATTCCAGCCCGGTGGAAGAGACACGTATGGCATACCGCCGTTGTCATAAGCTTGACATTCCGGTACCGCACAGGGGTAGGAGGTTCTGGGATGACCTGAGCCTGGTTGATGTAAGAGTACGAGGTGATTTTCCGCCATCGCTTGGACACAGGGACATGCCTTCCTTGCATACCCGATACAACAAAACATTTCCCCATGTCGGGGGTCGTGGCCTCCAGCCAGTTGATCGGGAGGATGTAGGCATCATCCAAGCTTTCCCAGGGATCACTTGTGACCGGGGCGGGTTCATCCTCACTTACTAGGATTTGTTTACCCTTAATTTTGTAATAACCCGCATCCAGATAGCGGGCCTCACAAGAAGCGAAAGTGGACGCATCTCCTTGGAGCACGCCTACTCGACCATTGAGTGAGTATTTGAGGCACTGGTGATACGACGAAGGGACCGCTGCATGCAGATGGAGCCATGGCCTACCCATCAATGCGTTGTAGGCAGTGTCCTGAGAGACGACCATGAACTCGATGCAGGAAATTTAGCCACTGAACTGAGTCTTAAGGCAGATCGTGCTGACTGGGGTTTTCTCGGTCCTGTCGTACCCCTGGATTCTGAGCTTAGAGGGAGTTAAATCACCTTCAGAGAAACCCAACATTCGCAATGTCCGAGTCGGAATTAGATTGATTTTGGAACCCATGTCAACGAGGCAGCAGCGGACTTCCACACCATTGAAGTGGACAGTGATGTACAGTGGGAGAATGTGCCCCTGTATAGGAGGGTCCTCATCTTCACCGAAGAACGAGATAACCGCCTGACATTCGGCGTTTTCAATCGTCTCGTTATGGAAGGCTTCTGCAGCTGCCACCTCCGTCTCAAACTAAAGGGGGCTCCTTAAGGCCTCAGAAAGTGCCTCGCTCATTTCGGATGACAGGCGAAGGGCCTCAAGAATAGAAAGCCTCACCGTAATGCCGGAAATGTGCTTCAGGACATCATACTTTCGTGCCAAACGCGAACCTCTTCTTACAGGAGGTTGTTCGGCATTTGGAGGCATAGCGGGTCCTGCCGGTTGAACTGGCGATCGGCTAGTATTGGGTACATCCTTCTGCCTACTAGTTGAAGCCTGGATAGTAGTCTCCGGACTAGGATTGGACAGGGGAGGCTGGCCCGTGGCCGGGAAAGACTGACTGTGATACGAACGAGGCAGCTCTCCCTGATCTAGTAGCACGAATGGCGGTGGAGGTAGAGCTGAGGGCATTAGATGGGGTTGCGCGTGCTGAGATCTGCGTTGAGCCTACTGTCTTGTCTCAGTAGCGTGTACGGCTTGGCCAAAAGTGCCTGCTGACGTACCCCGATGACCGGCGCGGTTGCGATTCTGCTGACGTCGACGTTAGCTGGGAACGTTGGGGAGGTTCGCCTGACGTTCCCCCTCATCGGGGGTCATATAGGGCTTTACCAGCTCCACAGTGTTAACCGAATCGTACCCCTGGCTGTCGCTCGAGGATTCATCCATCGCTGGGTTGATTCTGGGAGGAATCCCCACATCAGGGGGCATAAAGTCGCCGAGAGTGCGGGATGACGACGGCACCGGCGGTGCGCGTTGCTTCTTCTTGCGTTGCCGCTGCTTGCCCTTTTGGGAAGAGGTCGACTGTGAAGACGATGCAGAGGCACCAGCTACTTCTTATGAAGGTTCCGACTGCTTCAGGCGCACCTGGATGATACCATGGGCATGGACGACGGTTTTTCGAGCCATCCAGTCGTCGTATTTTTGGGATCCGCGGCTGGGGACTTTCAGCCACTCGCCTTTACTATCGCTGCCGATCTCTGATCCTGCAAAGACACCCGCCACTTGTGCTGGTGCTGGGCCCAAATTGACTATGTTTTTGTTAACCTGATCTTGAAGTCAGTCTTTAAACACATAGCATTGCTTGAGGGTGTGCCCTAGAATTCGATGATAAGGGCAGTATTTGGGGCGATCGGTGAGATTCGCCTCTATCGGCCTTCTGCACTCGGGCAGGTGCACAGACCCTTGCTCTAGAGCACTTCGGAAGTAGCCAGGGACCTGATTTTAGTTGAATGAATAAACCTAGTTCCTCCTTTCTGGATAGGGGGCCCTGGGGGCTTGGCCTTGACGAGGGGCCGGAGGGGCCTGCCGAGGAGGCGGCGCCTGATTGTCTCGCCTAGGTGGTGGTGGCGCATTGCGCTAGGGAACCTGTCGGTTCTGAGGCGGTCGCTGCTGGGCAGGAACCTATGCTTGAGGTGGAGGACCTCTGCGGAGTTGCGGGAATGGTGCCGCCGGTAGTAACTCCAGCTGCCTCGGGGATTCTATTTGGGCCACCGCGGTGGGTTCAGCCCTGGCGGTCCTCCTGGCTGGGATCATAGGGGGAAACAAACGTGCCTGACTAGCCTATTGCAGGGCTTCCTGAAGGCGCTAAGCCTTATCTGAGAAATCTCTGAACCCTCCAGGGTAGTACTGGGTAATCAGGGAGGGTACCAGTTCCATTTTGACGTTCCCCACACACATATTCAGTAATTGCTCATGAGTCAGTGGCATATCGAAGGAATACGTAAGTCCATTCCACCGGGCGATGAAATCCGCAACCTGGTCATCAGGCCTTTGCTTGTACTTGAAGAGGTTTGCAATGCTAGTCTTCTGCATGGTAGAGATGAACTGGTATAGGAACTGCCGGCGGAGGTCCTCCCAACCAGTCACTGATCCGATAGGGAGCTGGCTATACCAGACGAATGTTGGTCCTTCCAATGTCAGTATGAAACACCGGAGTTTGGCGGCTTCTTGCTGAGCCGGGGTCCCCAGCATGGGGCCAAACCTGGAAGAAAAATTTTCCAAGTGCTGTGGCGGGTCCCCTGTCCCGTTGAAGGGTGAGATAGTGGGGTTCCCAAAACCCGGAGGTGCAGGCATATCATCCACCCACGCGGGATACGGCTTGCCATCTGGTAGGACCTCAACCTGCCGCGTTTCCAACACTTCAAGGCGGGCTGTGAGTGCCGCAATAAGATCATCCAGGTGGTGGTCCCTGTCTTGATGGGGATCCCTAACCACAAGTGCATTGCCAGGTTCTTCAACATGGTAGATGGCTTCGGCCATTCGTGGATCAGCTGGCGGAATGACCTGCGGGGCGACTGGGGGAACCCGGGCTAGGTTCTTCAGATTGCCTCGTCGCTCAGGGGGGGGGGGGGGGTTGGCGAAACATATTGCGCCCTCTTGACATAAGTTCCGGCTTCCGCCCTGTCTGCGGCATTAGCATGATCAGGGTTGCCCGGAGGCATCACACCGAGGGGAAATTGTTCCTGTCCCTGTTGCCCCGGCCTGGGATTACCATAGTCGGGTCGCCGCTCTGCGGCACGCTCAGCCAAGAGTTCGTCAACCAGCCTCTTCTGCTCGGCAAGATGCTGGCGTAACGTAGCCTTCTCGAGATCTTCGTCCATTTTCTGCACAGAGGCTGACGGGTCGAAGTTCTTGACAGTTCTGACGTGCTCCTTACACTTACCGGTGTTTCGACCGAGTACTAGCGACTCAGTGGGTACGAGGAGGCCTAGCAGGTTCCTCTGCTAACAGGTAACCCTCCCTGATGGGTCCAGTAGTGGTGGTATGCCCTCAGGGGGGAAGTCTCCATCAAGGAGTTCAAGCTCGTCTTCCTTGTCCACAACGTCGGCCATGTGGACCGCGACCCATCTCGAGGGCATGTCCTCGATGTCACATAATGAATCAGACTACCGTCGGATAGGGTCGAAGAGGAGAGCGGAATAGTTTCCCCAACCACAGACTTGCAAATGGGGGGTAGCTTCCCTGACGATTCTGTGGAGTGCTTTAAAACTTTGAACACATTTCCGTTGAAGGGCGCTCTGACGGCCTGGCGACTCGGGGCGCTGGGCCACAAGGTGTGCGGCCGAATCGATCAGGCGGCACTGCTCGCCGATTTTTTCAAAGTGCTCTTGACTTCTGGGGTATTCCACCCGCTCGTAACGGAGGAGGAAGTGTGTCGACCATAGGGTTCGACAGAAACACCCCACTTCTTCAGGGGTAATGGACTCTGGTACGCAAAAGTTCAGCGCTGCCGTCAGCCAGAACTTCTCCGGGAAGTAATCTGGTGCAAGAATACTCCATAAGCTCCTGGGTTCGGACTCGGGGTCTGGCCCTGTATTTCCCCACTCATCAACCGGGGCGGATGAGGGACCGGTAGCGGTACCAAGGCAGACCTCTGGGATAGTAGACTCAGCGGCGGAGAATACGGAGAACAAGCTGACTGGCCGCCGAATTCCGGGCCATCCTCCGAAGAGCAAGGTGACCTGACCACGATGTCACGGTACGATGGGCTGATAGCCACAGCTTCTGGCATAGGAATCGCAGCTACCAGAGACCTGGCAGGTCGTCGCTCTACCACCGTTCTCCCCCAAAATAGCTCTCTGTGATCTCTCGTAGAGGTAGAGGGCGCTTCCGGTGGCGATGGCAGTGATTGCGTGGTCAAGACCTGCGGAATTCCCAGGATCTCTTCCTCCTGGATGTACCAGCGGAGAGAGATGGGAATCCGGTGGCCCTCATATTCCGGGAGAATGAGGCTAACTCATCTGGTTCCTGCCCTGGTCCTCAATACGGAGGAGCGGGGATAAGGTTCCATGGCCGAGTCGAATTCTGCCTTAGATTCGGAGAAGCGGGCAGGTTTGGTCTCCACCCGGGCCTTCCCAGGATTCTTCTTGTGGCAGTGACGACCTGCTCTCCTGCCCTGGGATGGTTCTTTGGGACAGGTTTGATCCCTATCAGGCAGTCTCGGGGTGGCTCTGGCACCATGGCAGAGGGGGGCCCTACTCGAGACAGCTGGGGTGCGAGGAGAACCAGGGAAAATGTCGAAGGGTATATGGGGACGACCTCCATGAACAGCACCCATGTAGGCGGAGCCTCTGTTGGAATCGTTAATAGCATGGAGAGGACCTCCATGGTCGATGCGGGTGGAGCGAGGATGACCTTTACTCCTCGAGTGGCCGGGGTGAGGAGGACCTTTTCCGGTTGCAGAGATGACGTAGGGAAGGCCCCCACATTGGAGAAGGACCGGATGGACGGTTCCTTCAGATCGGCGGTCGGGGGCAGGAGGATGGGCTCCATACACTGTATAATGGGTGTGGGAAAGGTTTCCGTGCCGGGCGTCACTGTCGCGGGGCAGGTCTTCCTTCGGGATGGGGGTAGAATGAGGCATACCTCCATGATGAAATTTGGAGCGGGGAAGGCCCACGCTCTGTGGAGTGGTGGTACGGGGAGGACCTCCGTACGGGGTGACATCACCGCGGGTCAGTTCGCGGCGATCATCACTTGGGCCTGCAACCCGGAGAGTCAACCCAGCCAGCCCGTGGGGCGGTTGGGGTCTCGATCCTGGTTGGGTGAAGGAGTTCCCCTGCTCAGTGTATGCAGGGGATTCATGATGCATTTCGGTGGTGGCTTGGGCCACTGTAGCTGTCGACGTCGACGTGCCTGGGCGAGCGTCCTCAGCCCGGGCCCGGCGCTGACGTTGGGTCAGGCGGTCTAGTGCAGGTGGTGCAGGGTCATGGCCTGCTTGCTCTTCCTGCAGAGTCGTACGGCGGCGCTGACGCGGCCGGGCGGGAGCTCTCTCCTGGAGCCCTTGTGTCGGGACCCTGAGCGGGCTGAGCAAGACGGCGCCCGCCTCTTCGGCATAAGGTGATGAGTCGTCAAGGCGTTCCGGGGATAGGCTCCCGAAACGGTTGAATGTTGGGGTGGGGAGTAGGGGCTCTCTACGAGGCCTGTTAGGGAGGCGTTGACGGCGAGGCCTGGATGCCTCCAGGTCCAGCCGGGCCATATCCCTAGTTGGGATGACCCCTTCATCCTCGTACCTACGCACGAGGTTGTTGATCACCCTTCACTGGATGACCTCTGATGGGGAAAGAGGACGTGGGTGCCCCATATTCCGCGATGTGGAAGCCGTCGTGGTGGTAGCGGTGCCATGTGGGGTGGATGTGGCGATGTTGCCCCTGCCCCTGCGTAGGCTAGCGGGTGGTGATCGCGTCTCTGTAACAGCAACCTGGATCCTGAGAAACGAAGGGATCAACTCATCAGCACCGAGAGGGAAACGAATTGACAACCAGTGCCCCAGCGTCCGTCCATTCTCCACGTCTGTAAGAAGGATCCACGCCAACACGCTGTAGAATGGAGTTCCCCACGTTCTACTGCCCCGACTTCCGGTGAGTTTCACGATAGGCCCGCTATTTTCTTGGCGGGACCAGGCACTGGATATATAGATCCAGTGACACGTCAATCTACTGGTGCCTCGAGCGCTACTAATCTCCATATTGAGGATAAGAATTTCATGTCTTGTTCACCATTTCTATTTCCGATGCTTTAGCCGAGGCGTGCGCACATCTGTCCGCGGAGGACGACGCGCCACGCTTGTTGCCCCGCATTCCCTCTTTCCAAAGGCGGGCGGCATTCGTTCCTTGTTCAGGTCCGTCTACTCCTTGATTGAAACAGGATGATGGGATGTCGGTTCTTCCTTCTATGGATTCCTCCTCAGAACTCATTACCTAGTCCGGGTCTCCCTCATAGATTTAATACGTAGTTCGTGAAACTCTTCCCAGTGCCATGTTTCCATGGATGCCGGTTAATTACACTACTTCTATCGGGACATTCCAAAGGGTCCAGTCAGGGCAGCAACCTTCAGTCGAGGGAGTAGTCACATTGAGGCATCAGTAGCGTGTCTGGATGCTGGGGAACCTGGCATGTCTGTCTATTATCCCTGATCACAGGGCTTCTCGAGGGCGTGGAAGCCCGAGGCATCCCACATCGAGCGCGGGGAATTATATGTCATAGACACATATCTGAGGTTTTCCTCAGATTCCCATGTTTAACACAGGGTACGCCGTGAGTTTAACGTCCAACGGAGACGGATCAACCCAACCAGAGCGTTAGCTAGGATAGATTGGATTGAGGGATTTCCATTGAAGGGATGCTGATATCGGGGCCAGCCCATGGGCGGCTGTGAAGAGAGTACCGACATGGTCTCACCGGGATATGATGGTTCGACCGAGGATCGGGGTGGATGGTGGATGAATGGAGTGGAGGGGAGTGAAATGGGACCATTGCAGGGGCGACGGTGGAGTTGGGCTTGACCCTTGAAGAGGATTCCTACGTATCCCTGTGGCAGGGAATCAAAGTCTGCGTAGTTCGGGATGATGCCAGTAAACCGGCATGAGGGTGGACCTTGGTCCGATGGGCATCGTCAGTGAACCGACGTGAAGGTGGACCTTGGTCCGATGAGAGATGGGCTTGAACCCCAGGGAGGCTTCCTACGTACCATGCCTTGACATGGATCAAAGACCACGTAGTTCAAATGGGTTCATCGGTGAGCCAATGTGAAAGTAGACCCGTGGGTCCACTAGTGGTGGGCTTGAACCTTGGGAAGGTTTCCTACGTACCATGCCTTGACATGGATCAATGTCCTCATAGTTCAGGTTGGGTGAAATACAGTTTAACATCATGCGGGGCAGTAGTGAACCTTGACGTGAGTAAACGACGGGCGATGGGTGTCGGTGAACTGAAATAAATGAGGGACCTTGGTCCGATGGGAGATGGGTGTCGGTGAACCGACGTAAATGAGGGACCTTGGTCCGATGGGTGATGGGCTTGAACCTCTGGGAGGAGTCCTATATACCATGCCTTGACATGGATCAAAGTCCTCGTAGTTCGGGTGAAAATGGGGGCTTGGCACACCGACAAGGAGACGGTTTGGGCCAATGATTGTTGGTCTTGAACCTCGGGGAGGCTTCCTACGTACCATGCCTTGACATGGATCAAAGTCTTCATAGTTCAAAGGGTGGAATACAGTTTAACGTCAGGAGGGATGGGGGTGAACCAACGTGAATGAGGTCGGAACGACCGGATGGTGGGTTTGAACCTCGTAGAGGCTTCCTACGTACCACGCCTTGACATGGATCAATGTCCTCGTAGTTCGGGTTGGTCACAACGGCTTGCCGTCAGACAGAAATTGCAGTTTAACGTTGTGCTGGACGTAGGTAGAACTCGACGTGAATTGGATAATGGGTGGGCTGGAACCTCATGGAGGCTTCCTACGTACCATGCCTTGACATGGATCAAAGACCTCGTAGTTTTGGTTGGGTGAGTCACAACGGCTTGTCGTCGGACTGGAATACAGTTTAATGTCATGTTGGACGATAGTGGGACCCGACGTGAATGAATGACGGGTAGGCTTGAACCTTTTGGAGGCTTCCTACATACCATGCCTTGACATGGATCAAAGACCTCGTAGTTCAAATGGGGCTTTGTCAGCGAACCGATGTGAAGGTGGACCTTGGTCCACCTGTGGTGGGCTTGAACCTTGGGAAGCTTTCCTATGTACCATGCCTTGACATGGATCAAAGTCCTCGTAGTTCGCTATGGAATGGGTGTGCAGTTTATTGTCATGCGGGACAAGGGTGGAATACAGTTTAACGTCATGCTGGACGGGGGTGTGCAGTTTAACATCATGTCAGACGAGGGCATGCAGTTTAACATCATGTCGGACGGGGGGGCGAAACTCGACGTGAATCAATGACCGAGTAATGTGGCTTATGGATTGAACCTCATGGAGGCTTCCTACGTACCATGCCTTGACATGGATAAATGTCCTCGTAGTTCGCTGGGGGTGGGGGTCAGGGTCGGTGCTCACTCTAAGCTCACGTGAGTCATGCTCGGTGTGAGAAACAAGAGGTTGCAAGGACCTGACGATCATGTCGCAAAGGATGCGTCCGTGAGAAGAAAAGAGGTGCTTACACGTTAGGCGGCCCATGGTGCTGGGACTTACTCTAGGATGGAGGCCCAGGGTTGGGTCACAGTTTAACGTCATGTGTTGAGGATGTGGTGCTTGGCAGTTTAACGTCCTGCAGCTCGGACGAAGGGGGTTCACTTCGCACCCCTAGAACTTACATAACTAGTACCTTCTGGTCCTTGGGGAAGGGAAGGTACCAGCAAGGCCATGGTCAAGGGGGGTTGTGGAACGAACCATCAAGGGGTCCACGTTAGCGTGGCTATGCGAAGAAGCAATAGCCGTTAGCGTGCCTATGCGAAGAAGCATTAGGCGAAGCAACGCTACGAGTGGTATTTTCCATGGGACTTGGAAATCACACCGTGCAGACCTGGAGGGTCGTACGGGAAGAGGAATTGCTATGAAAAGGAGTATGCTTCGCGAAGTGGAGTGCCTTGGCCTTAGCATGGGGCATAGGTGTGAGTGGAAGGTGCTTCACGAAGTGGAACAATGTTTGCGGAGCACTGCCTCACGAAGAAGAGGTGCCTCGCGAAGCAGGGTCCTGCGAAGCAGTGTGCTTTGTGATGTGTAGTGCTCCTGCCTTAGCATAGGAATCACTAACAGGGGTTGGGTGTTTCGCGAAGCATAAACGCTCTGTGGCTGCCCGAGTTCCCGTGGGAATCCCCTTCCTTCGCGAATGCCCTTGAGCTTCGCGAAGGGCATCCCACTCGGAAGAGGGGCTCAAAACGAGACAGAGCAAAGGCACCTCGGGAAGTAGAAGTACCTCGCGGAGCTCATGATTCCCGGGGCAAAGAGTGCTTTGCGATTCGGGAGAGGAGAAGCCGAAAGGTCGGATTGTTCGTCCTTGGGACTTAGGGGGAGTCCAGTATTTATAGGGAAGGGGCGCCGCGAAGCAGAACGCGCGCGCCGCCTCCGGTGCTTCGCGACGTGCTCGCGAATGTCAATTGCATCCACAGAGAGTTACCACCTCTGGAACTTCGCGGCGGGCTCGCAAACGTCAAACGCTTTCGCAAAGAGTTACCGCCTCTGGAGCTTCGCGGTGGGCTCACGAATGTCAAACGCGTTCACGAAGATTCACCACCTCTGGAGCTTCGCGGCGGGCTCGCGAATGTCAAATTCGTTCGCGGAGCATTACCGCCTCTGGAGCTTCATGGGGCCGCGATGTTCGGGGTGCTTCACGTTGGTGCTTCGCGTCGGTGCTTCGCGAAGCAGCGCTCCAACCTTCTTTTTCGTTCCTATCTTTCGGGCCATATTTTGGCGCCAACAACCTATATATTTTTCATTGTTATTTTAACCTTAACTAATGTATGTGCTAATAGGGAAAATGTATCGTTCATATACACATGCTGTAGTGTCATATTGACTTATGTATGTGTCACTCAATTGTAATTTTTAGAAATTCATATAATGTAAAAAATGGATCTCCATAATTTAAAATATTTAAGAAAAAAATTTATGGGATATAATAACTGTTCACTGCTAAGAAAAAACCATTTGCGGTCGTGGTAATCTTGGAGCATGATGGTCCCTTTGAGTATACCCCACTAGTGTTTGGGGTATAGTTTAGATACCGTCAGGTTGGATCGCGCACGAATCCAACCAGGCCCCCGGGACTAAAACTCTAATAACTCGCATACCATGTATCTGATTGATGTGAAATCTATTTCGTTGAGTCCTATATGATGTGGAAGACCTTTGGGATACTTCTTCATGGGACATCATGACAGTTGGTGTATCGACCAGTAGCTCATAGGGTGAATCCTTCATAGATGAGCAGACAGAGTGTGGAGACCTATTAGCTACCTGAGACTTGACCACTACTAACCGATTGACTCGGAGTGACTCAACTTGCCTAATGGGGAGCTTCAGGTTGTGGTGGAAGACCCACTGTGGAGGAGCGCCTGATTGTGGTGGCAGACACACAGTACTCGACAGGAGGAGTACATTTATAGGCTATTAGGGGGAGCACCTGGTTGTGGCGGAAGACCCACAATTGGGAGAACCTAGGGGACACGTAAGACCCACGGTACTCGATAGGAGGTGTACCTCAGAAGTCCAAGGTTAGTGGGAAGCACCTTCATGTAGCGGCAGACCCATTGTACTCGACATATGAGGATTTCTCCAGCAATCGTGGTTTCGATAATGTGAATAAAATCCTGGTTGACTTGAGTCAGTAACTTTTGTGTTTACCTAATGATAGAGATCGATTACTTGATAGCTTAGGTATATGTATGGGAATATACATAAGTGGGGTTATCTGTGGATTTAAAACATTGTGGTTTATCCTTGTTGGATTTTGTGAGACCTTGAGGGTCTCAGGGTCTTTACTAAGTATCGTCATACTCACCCCTACACGGGCTATGCTTGCACTTCATTATGTTAAATGTAGATGACGGACAGCGCTAAAGAAGGCTGAGAGTTCCAGGACTAGACGGTACCCAGAGGTGGACCATATGGCGTGTCGGTACCCGGAGGAGACGGACATATGTGGAGTGATGAGGAGGCAATATGTACCAACCCTTAATGTAGGAACCTCGGAGGTTGATCTAGTAGCTGGTTTTCTTTATTTTTCTTCAGTTGTATTGTTTTCAGTTATACATATACCTTTACAATTGGGCTTGTATTTCAGCCCCTTTTACATTAAGTAGTCTTTTTTGTTATATGGTTTAATCATGTTCTTATATTTTTGTGTGTGTTTATAGGTTATAAATTAAATTCCTTTCCAGTTTTAGTGAATTACGCATTTGGTGCTATTAACCTTCCCCTAGCCTATGGAAGGAAGGCTTGTGGTAGTCACGGCACGGACCCTTTGGGACGGGTCGTGAAAAATTGGTATCAGAGGAGCTGGTTCTACCATAGATATAAGGACTCTGATCATTTCTGTGAAGCAATAGTGTCAAGGGTAGGGAATGCGGTTTTCAGTTTCGGGAGTCCGATGTTGGTGCGGTGGCCAACGTATCCATACACCAGGACCTTGACTTCTGATTTCCAACTCAGTGCACAGAAACACTGATTTCATGTGTGTTTTCAAAAGTTTTCTTTAAGTTAGCTCAACTAGTTAAGCTCAACAGGTTATAAAGGAAATGTATTCCTAATTTTAGAGAATTACGTCATTGGTGCTAGTTGCCAGCCCCTGGTAGGCAGGGACCAGTTGTTATCTGTTGATTTAATAATTTTTCGTTTATACTTGTTGGATTTTGTAAGACCTTGAGGGTCTCGAGGTCCCTACTGAGTATCGTTATACTCACCCCCTCACAGGCTATGCCCGCACTAAGTTGTGTTGGATGAAGATGAAGGACAACGCTGACGAAGGATGAGAGTACTAGGACTGTACGGGACCCAGAGGTGGGCCATACGGCGTGTCAGTACCCGGAGGACATGGACAGACGTGGAGTGCTGAGGAGGCGATATGTACCAACACTTCAGGTACGATCCTCATAGGATGATCCAGTAGCTGCTTTTCTTTCTTTATCTTTAGTTGTATTGTTTTCATTTGCACTTGTACCTTTACTGTTGGTCTTGTATTCCGTCCCATTTTACATTAAGCACTCTTTTGGTTATACAGTTTACTCGTGTTCTTATCTTGTTGTGTGTGTTTACAGGGTATAAAAGAAATGCCTTCCCTATTTTAGGGAATTACGCCTTTGGTGCTAGTCACTAGCCCCTGGCCTATGGAAGGCAGGCTAGGGGTAGTCACGGAACGGGCCCCAGGGGATGGGTCGTGAAAAATTGGTATCAGAGGAGTCGGTTCTACCATATAACTAAGGAATTTGATCTTTTATATAAAGCAATAGTGTTAAGGGTGGTGATTGTGGTTTTCAGTTCAGGGAGTCCAGTGTTGGTGCGGTGGCCAATGTATCCATACACCAGGAACCTGACTTCTGATTTCCAACTCATTGCGTGGAAACACAGATTACGTGTGTGTTTTCAAAAGTTTTCATTAAGCCCGCTCAATCAGGTCTCTTCACCAGGTTATAAAGGCAATTTATTCCCAATTTTATGGAATTACACCTTTTCTGCTAGTCTACATCCACTGGCCTATGTAAGGCGGGCTAGGGGTAGTCCCGGAATGGGCCCCGGGGGACGGGTTATGAAAAATTGGTATCAAGTGTAACAAATGGGCCCTTCCCACCAGTTTCCCCGTAGACACATGGTCCCCACCCTGGGGCCCACCCACCAGCCCAAACAGTTCATATGACTAATGATTGTTCCCACATGTCAACACATGCCCTTTTCAAGGTGCTTTGTCCTCACTCTCACACACCCTGGTAAACTATCCATAAGTTCACCCATCCTGATCACTACTCTAGGCCAAGAACACTTAATTGTGGAGTTCTAATATGACAGGCTCTCGAAAAGGAATGTGAAGCTTGTTGACATGAGTCATATAATTTAGTCATTTGACCCTTTATCATTCTGGGGTGTTACCACCACCCCCCCCCCCCCAAACAAACACACACACCCCCCTTAGATAACAACATCCTCGTTGGGGGCCCTACATCTCAACTGAGACAGTGCACCGCACTTAAGGCTTGGTACCACCTCTGTTACCAAGTGTAAAAACTAGGCCCTTCTCACCAGTTGGCCCGCAGACACGTAGTCCCCACCCTGGGGCCCACCCACATGCCCGAATGGGTCACCCATCCTGATCACTACTCCAGACCAAGCACACATAACTGTGGAGTTCTAATCAAACAGGCTCCCGAAAAGTAAGGTGCAACTTGTTAACATGAGTCATATCATTTAGTCATTTAACCCTTTATCATTCTGGGGTGTTACAATCACCCCCCCCCCAGAGCACAATGTCATCTTTGTGGGCCCTACATCTCAACCCAGACAGTGCACCGCACTTAAGGCACAGTACCACCTTTGATACCAAGTGTAACAACTAGTCCATGTCCACCAGTTGCCCTGCAGGCACATAGTCCCCACCCTGGGGTCCACCCACATGCTCGAACGGGTCATATGACTAACAATTGTTCCCATAGGAAAACACATGTCCTTTTCAGTGTGATTTTTCCTCACTCGCACACACCCTGTGAACCTTCCCAGAAGGTCACCCATCCTGATCACTACTCCAGGCCAAGCACACTTAAATGTGGAGTTCTAATCAGACAGGCTCTAAAAAGGAAAGTGAACCTTGTTGACATGAGTAATATCATTTAGTCATTTAACCCTTTATCATTATGGGGTGTTACATTCAACCACGTTCTTCTATCAATTGCATAAATACTAACTAGAATACCAAATATACATTTAATACCCACATAAAAACCTTTGTGGTCTCTTATCATAACTAATGGAGGTAGAACACTATCAATCTAATTTCAATTAGATTGACACCATATAGACTAGAGGAAATGAAAATCAAAAAATATATAACCTTCCTCCAAAACACTACATTCAGTAATGACCACCAAAACCAATACTTATGACATTAATCAAAATTAATTTTAACACTAAAACATACATACAATCATTAATATAGGATAACATAGTGTGGTTGGAGTTGGTTCCCTAGAACCCACCTAAATGATGATTATGATAATTATTTTTAATTTGTTTTATAATAATAGTCTTTTAATCACATCATTATTTTTCTTATATGTGGCATAATATGTGATAATGTCTTAAGTGGAGATATCTCACAAAAAGGTTATAGAAAATCCCTACTACGGTGAGAACCCAAAAGTTTCGTGATAGCATTCTCAAATATATTTCATATTCTATGAGGAATTCATTTGAGGGACACAATTGATTCTTGTTGTCAAGTGTAGAGACTCATAAGACATTCAAAACCTTCTCATAGTGTAAATCCTTTGAACTATCTCATGTTGGATATTATGAGAATGAGACCAGTCGTTAAGAAATCCACATTTATATGTGTCATTGAATGTACCCATCTACAGATGTCTGTATTTGTCCTTAGATTTTAATATTATTTTTAATGAGGGTTATAGTCACTTAAATTATTTTATTAAGGAAAATGGTGATGACATATTTTCACAATAAGGTATGATATTTCTGTTTTTTCATGAATAATATTTCATAAATGAATAATAATAAAATTATTTGTACATTCTATTATTTAATAGAAGTTTATATCACATGATCTTTGATATAAATGGTATATACTTAATAATTTAATTTCCATGGGGTTTTATGGGCATGTTTTATTTTATGAAATTCAACGAAAGAGACAACGAGAAAATAAGTTGAAGGAATATACATGAAACATACATGATATTATATATCATGATAATGTGATTATATTACATGGTAACCACCCATTTGTGGTATTTTTTCACTCTCATAATAATTTATTTCTCTATAGGAACCTTGGCATGTCTCCAGGTGATAATCTTTAACTTTAGTCTAATTTACCTATTGTCGTAGGGAATTAGTTGAATGGTGTTTCACATAAAGTGTAAAAATATAAAATTCAAAATAATATATAATTAATTATTATTTGAATAGTTGAAAAAATAGTATTCCAACTCAATGTTTTACAATTATTATTGTTTTTATGACTGCATAATTACTTTGACTAGTAATTCAGGTGACTATTACATGAGTGGAATATTTAATAAATATATAGGAAAATCCTTTTCCATGTATTCATGTGTTCTTTCGTGCTTGTATTCCCCTCACTAAAGCCACATATTAAAATATGATTGTGTTTAAGAGTCCATTTTGCATGTTCTTCTTCCAGATCAACATGAAACAATCTTCCAAACGTTCTATGGGCATCCACAATTGAAATATTGACCATGAATGAATCCTCTATAATATATTTAGTATAATGAAGGATATAATATTGAACATTTCTTCAATAAACATCATCTTTATATTAACCCCTATGAAATGTAACATTTGATTCTACCATAGGTTATGGTATGATTTTTTTTCAGTATGAGTTTCCATAAAAGTACCTGATACTATAATCCTTACACCATGATTCTCCTTATCCTTTTTAATGTATAATAGACTATTATTTCGTGACCTACCACATTTTCGAGTAATAGATTCTATATGTAATGATTCAACTGATCTTGTCTCTATCCCATTCAATTTTCTTTAAACGGTGATCTTATAACCATGGTTTTTTATATGTTTGAGTAGTCCTTTTGAGTTATTTCCCCCACCATTGTCGACTTGGATGTTTCCAATAATTTTCTTACCCAACATTAAATTTCTTCATCCATGATCAATTCTCTACATAATTTGGGTTTCTAGTTTTAATTCTATCATATATTGGGAGTCTATTTAGATGTTTCTTAGTTAAAGTTTATAAGGATTCATTATCCCAACATTCTTTCTTTTCAATATTGGAATAAATATTTTCTATCCATTGTGATCAAAATCGTTCTTCTTATTCTCATTCAAAAATTTGAAATTGTTCTGGTGATGTTTTGATTACCATTTATCTTGATGGCTAGAAACACCTCCATCATAGAGAATCTATACCATCATATTTCACATTTTTATATAAAATATATTTTAATGAATTTGAAAATGAAAAATAAATTACTTATTTATCACTATTCTTTCAATAAAAAATTTCTCCATAGAGTACAAATTTGTTATATCCAATTTAATGAATATGGATTTTCATATTGGGATTCATTTTTGAAGAGATAAATGTAATCATCATTTGTTATTATCAATATACTACATTATTTGGATAATTTATTCCAATGCTTAATACTAAAAAACGTTTTTGTATTATTATTTACATCATGATGTACATTGATTCCAAAATAAAATAATAATATATTATTTCACTTATCATAAATATCCTGTAAATTTTTATTGAAATTGAAGGGAAAAAGTACACATGACGTATGAAAAAAGGTAGGGGAACCACAACTACGGGGGTCTAAAGTGTTGGAGACCAAGGGCATCCTCTCTAATGATATTAATCTCCATTTTCTTCAAAGTATGATGTTTATAGAAAACTAAGCTTTCCAAGCATGTAGTGTCAAGATTTTACAGGTTATCCACTGCCATATTCCCCACCCACCATGTGTGAGTCACATTAGTGATGTTTCTATGGAAGCCACGATAGTTGAAAATATTGTATTCAATAGACCATGGAATTACACCGAGCCCTTGAAGAGAGTTTCCAACCAGTATTGAGTAGTTTTTCACTTACACTTGATTAAACCTCCTCTATTTACAAACATTGAGACCTGTCATCATGGACTTCGCCTCCACTAAAAGTGGCATGCCCTGGCCCAACCAGATAGGGAAGGCCTTGATGACTGATCATTGGCTATCATGCAAGATCCCCCCTGCATGACACTGTTGGCACAATAACTATCAGTTTTAATTTTGAGGCCCTAAGAAGGAGGGTTCCATCATACCCATATACCATAAAAAATAATCATTTTTGGTGAAGTACCTTGGATAGCCTAAATAATCCACTAAAGAGTAGGGTCCACCCGCCACAAATTGATATTCGTGACCATATCAAGAAGAATAGATTTTTTCGAAATGATGATCGTGTGGCCAGACAACACCACCCCTTCCTGAAGAAACTTATTCCTAGCCTCTACAAGTACCAATAGCCATACTGCATGACAAAGGTATGTGCCTTTCATTTGGGACCCTCTTTCCCCACGCCATGGAACCTATAATCCAAAAAGGGATGCTCAGATATGTCAGGTATGGAAAATGATGTGAACTCACTAAATAACTTACACACTTCCTCATCCCAGTCACCCTCAAAAAAACAAGTGATTCAAGCTTTCTTCCTTATACCCCCTATAAAAAACAACACCTAGATTCTATACTCACCTCGAACCATTTTATATTATCATCCATGGGGACTTCTCTGTTTTGAATCCTCCAAGAAAGAAAATTATATATTGTGGGGATGTTCCTACACCAAAGCATCTCATTCCACGAAACCCCTTCAGACTTCATGTAAGAGACCCACCAGTAATCCTTGGTCATGAATTAACCTGAAGAGGATGGGGAAAACACAATTTTATCTAGTTCTGAGGTCATCTCAATGAGCTGAAACATTTCTAGTTAGCCCCTATCCAGCACAACAGTGATGAACGACATATGTAAGATGGCCTCCCTAAAATAAATATTGGTTGTTGGGAATCCATGGAACCTAATAATCTCCCCACAACAATTATAATGCTAGAACAATACACCTTGTGTACCAATGATCCATCACATTTGATGTCTGAGGGAGGAAACAAGGGGACCTATATCACTCCAAAGGGGAGAGGCATGGGTGTCCTGATTGTCCCAATGCCCTGCATATCAGACATTCATAGTCTGTCCCCATAATTTTTGTCTCTCTAACACCTCTGATGTCATTTTTTCATTCATGCAAGTAATGGTATCACTAATACTCCAGACATTTATACCACCTTCGATGAGAGGCTTCTGTATATTGTGCCCAAAATTGCAATTTATTCTACCCTTAGACATCGGTTCCCATATAAAATCTGAAATAATTCCATCCATATTACATATAACAACTTTAAGAATGTTGAAAACCGATAAAGCATGATCTAGGGTGGCCAAAATCACACTGTTAACCAATTTAATCCTACCCCAAAGGAAATATACTAATTATTCTAGTTAATAATCCTATCCAATATTATGTATATAAGAGGGTGGAAATTGCAGATTCACAACCTCTTTGGTGAAAGAGGGGCTCCCATGTAAACAGTGGGAAGTTCACCTTTTTTCATTCCTAGAGATTGACTCACTGTAAGGACACAACTGGTAGATCATCTACTAGATATAAATAAACTACTCTTCGACATATTTTTAACTTTTACACTCCAATAGCTATACTCTTCCATGATTTTGTTCAGCCCCCAAATATATTTCTCAATGCATTACTTAAAACGATGGAATCTTCCATAAACATGAGATGAGATAATTATGTAATTCACATCCTTCTACGATATGGGGTGATCACACCACTACCGTTTCTACTTCGAATGAGGCAGTTAAGAACATCCTAGGTAATTATAAAAATGCTCGGGGATATGGGGTCTCCTTGTCTGTAACCATATGTTGCTCTGAATAGTCCAAACGATTTACCCATGAATGTAATTGACATCTAGGGAGAACTAAAACATTGAAATATAATGTCTATATTCCAGGGATACAAACCCATACCTTCCAAGACACTGATTATGAAGCTCCACTCAACTCAGTCATTTGCCTTGCTCATATCAAGATTGATCAACATATTAGAACCCTAAAGCTTGAATTCAATATCTCTAATCAGTTCCTGGTCCAAGGCTATCACCCCTGCATGGAACACCCCCTCACAAATCCATGTTTTTTCAAGGATATCCATTTGGGGAGATGGATGGATAGCCGTGTGTTAATAATGCTTGTAAAGATCTTGTACGGTACATTACACATGTTAATCGAACGAAAGTTCTTAATAGAAGTTGGTGTCTTGGACTTGGAATTAAGAAAAATATAAGTAGAACAAGAAACACATGGAGCCCCCCCCCCCCCTAGAAAAAGTCTTGGATCGCTTCAATAACATCTTCCTTGACTGTCTCTCATGAAGCTTTGTAGAATGCTCCTCAGAATCCATCTGGTCCCACTACGCTTTTAGGATTAAAAGAAACCATGGTTGTATAAATCTCATCCTATTGAGGAATAGACCCTATAACAAAATTATTAACCATAGAACAACTAAATTCGATAACATCAAAAATAACTACATCACCTCAAGGATATTCATTAGGATGTTGAGCATTGGGACGGGTAAGAAGGTCGCGAAAGTAGGCACTTACCACCTCCCCAACCACATCCCTTTCATACGTATAATATCTATTCTCAAAATCAATGTTCGGTTTATCCCATATCCTCCTCTCATTTATACATGCATGAAAGAACATAGTATTATGATCACCTTTTATAAGACATTTGATCATTTCCTATTCACTAGCCTGACACTCTTGTCTCATAAGAATGTCTGCCGGAAGCTCTTTCCAACCAGAGATCTCTTCAAATGAATGATCCTCCCAATCCTCTTCACGACTTTGTTCGATTCTATCTAATTCTTACAAAACACCCTCCAACTCTTTGTCAAACACAAAAATATCCTTTTCCCATAGCTGCAGATGGGGATTAAGCCTTATTAGTTTATTGTGCATGCCCAACCACATGAGTTCCTTATAAGGGGAAATCCAAAATTCATGCACTACATCATTATATCCATAGCTAAGAGTCCATTACTAGTAGAAGTGAAAATGAGCTTGTTGGTCTTGACTAGAAGATAAAGTAATCAAGAGGGGGTAATGGTCTGATATGCTACACACCATATGTGTCACCTGGGTGTTAGCATATGCTAAAAATTCATGCATATTTTCCACACATCAATCCAACAAGGTCCATGACCTGTGAACCCCTCATTGATTGTTACACAAAGTAAACTGATCCCTAGAATACCTGATATCCATAAGATCCCTTCCAACCACAAATTGAGTGAAATAAAGTATATCTTTCCTATTAAAAAGTCTCCTTCCCTTCCTTTATCCTAGGTTATCCCCAACATTAAATCCCCTCCCACAAACCATTGATGGCTTCCGGGGTCGAACTCATTTAGATCATTCCATAGAGTCTCCCTTTTCTGGGAATCACAGCTTCCATAAATGATGGGGACTAAGAAGGAATGGGGATCTTGGATTACCTTAATTGTGATAAACTGGTCCCCCACCTGTACCAAATCAACTGTAAAACTCCTTAACCAGAAAATCCAGATATGATTATTAGACGGCTCAGTATTCATGTATCCATGCATTGTGAGCTTCTTGGAGAACTCGCTAATCCTAATAGGTTGATTCTTATGCACAAGGATGGCCACCAGCGATACCTTATGCCTTGGAATCTCTGAATCCATGAAGTCTATTTTGACGTGGACTCTCATACACCAAGTGTTCGAGATTATCAGAGGTATCATTGGGAAAATAAGCTCCTAGACTGGCCCCATAATGCATGGCCTTCTCAAAGTGGGACACCACTCCCACCTTAAGTTTTCTGGACTATGATCTAGTGTACATTCTTGTGCTATTAGACATGGTCGCCATAGGGGGAGGCCCGGATCCTTGGGAATGATAGATAAACCTTCCCCCTGTACCCGAGATAGAGGTAGCCTTCCACTTCAGTCCACCATCCTCCCACTGAGGTTATTCCATTAGAGGAGATGATGGAGGGGTAGTTTCTACAACAAAAGGAGTCCATCCAGAGATCCTTCTTGTCTGGCACAGTAAGAAAAAGTTCCTTCTCCACGCAAATATAGTCCACATGTACCTCTGCACAATGGATAGTTCAAGGATCAGTGTACAAGAATCCACCAAGGGATTCGCCATTATCTTTGAGAAAATCAACCCTCTGGAATGGAATTGGTATCCCCATGAGGCTTATCCACACTATGGTAAAGGGACTCTCCTTCCCCCGATGTGCTTCCATCGACCACCTGGACAATATAAACCTCCATTACCCCTTCGAGCGTAGAGCCCAACACCATACCTATATGAAGTCCTCCTACGACACTAGGAAAATACCGAAGGAATTCTTATAGAGGACAGAGATCGTCGCCGAAACACAGAGCCACAAAAAGTCCACAAAATGTCGAATCGTAGCCAGGGGAGGCGTGGAAGCCCAGAAACGAGCAACAAGTGTGTATTTATAGCATGTAGTAGTCTCCACAAAGGTAGATCCTGGAATTTCTAGACTGCTCCTGTAAGAACCCAGGTTTTTATACGAGGTACAAATCCTTTTCCTTTTCGGTTTAACTATTCTGTTGAGGCCTAATGTGGTTTCCTAACTTCACCGAGGGAGTTACGGAGGTGTTTGGGGATTGTTCAGATACCATAACCAAGTTTTAGGCTGAAAATGGACTGGAACACCATTTTCACGTGGCCTACGCACGGCCTAGTTAAACCGTGAACCTTGGTGCAGGCTTGGTAGAGGCAGGAGCATGGCATGTGCATTGTTTTAGAAAACCGTGTGGGGTGGTCGTGCGGTTTTGCTTTCCTTCCAGTAAGGTCTGCACGGTCTCCGCACAGTTTGTCCAGGCCATGCGTCTAAACCATGTGACCTGTTGTGGTTTGATATTTGATTAATTTTTTAATTAAATTAATTAAATTTTGTAAAAACCTAATCTATCCTATTCTTCTTCAACTAGAAATCAAGGGGGAGGCGCCTGGGAGAGATCTAAAGGAGACTACGGAGGGATTTGAGCCGGTTTCTCTGTCCGATATCTGTTTCAAACGTCGTTTGTCTTTTTAGATCTGCAATGGTAAGTCCTCAATTCATTTTTAATCATTATTAATTATTCTGGTTATAACGAACACAAATTGGATTAAGGCTAATATGCTCTAATTTTTCATTCTTTGTCTATTCTTCATATTTCTTCCAAACCATGACGAATCGGAGCCTGATACTGGATGATTTATCCAGTGCGAGCCTAAGGTAGGTGGTCCTATGATTTTTTATGATTTTCAAGCTATTTATATATATAGAAGTTCCACGCACCCACATTTGCGGTGTCACTTGAACCTGTAATTTAACCCTCTTATTACTTATCATGTTGTAGGTAATCTGAATAGGACGGTATGTGCTTGAGTTAGGTTGTACACCTTGGATAAGAACCACCCTTTGGGTGCCTTTCCATGAATGTCCCATTTATGGTTTTTGACCCAAGATTACTATGAGGCATGCCTTTTCTTTCCCTTGTGGGTTGTTAAAAATATAAATTGAATATGAATAGAATTGAAATATGATGAAATTTTAATTGAAATGGTTTTAGGTATGAGTTGGGGTTTTCCCCCTTAACCCTTGTATACTAATTCTTGAATTGCTAGTACACGTGAGTTAAATTATTTTTAACTGCTTTAAATGTGAAACAAATTCATGGGTGAACCATGGAACCAATGTGAGTTTTCATGGATGGACTCATAAGAGACTTGTTACTAAAATGATGAGTGAATCCTGGATCCAGTGTGAGATTCCACGGACGGACTCAACAGGGCATGATATATTATGGGTGATACCCGGATCTTATTTATAGGATCTCAGGGAAGGGCTCAGATGATGGACTATACCGCACCTTGAGTGAGGCTGGGTACCTAGGAGATTCACTGGAATGGGCTTGTAGGGTGTTGGTGGATTTTCTCCCTGAACATTGCCTGGTCTATGAATTGAGTACTCCAGAAACGGGTTCAAGGAATGGTTTGAACACATGAATGAAGTGAATAATGAATGGAAAAGATACTTGAAGTGACGCCAAGACAAAGCACAAGCTTGGGTCGGTCTTGGTAGTTTCCTTGTTTACTGCTTTCCATATTATAATGCCTGTTTATATATTCACTAATAGATTAGCACGGATCTTTGGTGGTTGCCTACAGGGATTTAGTCTCACACCTATTTTGGGTCATCTTTTTGGACCCAAGAAGATTAAATGATTTCAGGTAATGAGAAGGGGAAAAGCCCTAGTACAGGTACTTGACTTGCTTCTCAGAGTAGGTGTGCACGGGACCAAACTAAGGCTTGCAATGCGACTGAGAATACATTTTGGTTTTTTTTGGTATATGTGTACTTGTATTGTGTTGTATTGACTTTCACCATCCTATATTTATCAGATCCTTCTATTTGTTATCTATTTCTGATGTCTATGTGTTGTCTACTGGTTACCTTCTCCCACTATTGTATGTTTGTAATTATATTGTGATGCTTTGGTAATGAGGGAATAATCTCCCCACGGACTCAACTAGGCCCTCTCTTCTAGTCGGAAGCCTTTGGTATTTGTGTAGATGTGCTTGAGGCCATGTGGCGACCGGTCCAGCTACCGGGTTGAATGGTAAGTCGGGTAGGGATGTTACAAAATGGTATCAGAGGAATTTCCTTTTTTTCTTTGACTTACTATTTGGCGACTATAGACAGGAGTAGGAAGGGAAGGGACATTGGTAATAAACTATGCCCCGGAGTTGCAAACCCACGTACAGGGAAAATCCAAGTTGCCTCTTATTGAATTGTGTTTCTACTTTTAATTATTACAGTTGTTCTGATTTCACCTTGGGTGATGGATATGGTTTTCACTGATACTACTGATATTATTGTGGGTTCTATTTCATTTCAACCTGATGAGTTGAGGGTTTCCCATCTGATACATAATATAGGGACCTTGTTAGGAATAACATGTCATGTATTATTCCATGCTATCTAGAATGCATTAGATATTGCTCATTGTTTTGATAGGTCATGTGATAGCTATTCCATGATGTTTTGATAGTTGATTGATAGGTGTGCCTACTATTGTGTTATATTGGGTGCAATGAATGAAGAGTGACGTCATCTTTCAATTCATAAGGAGTATGGGCCCCTATGGATTGGGAAATGACACACCAATGGGATGTAGATGCTAAACGAAATTTAATTGCGTGGTTATATGGGAATCAAATTTTGATTCATGAGGTGTTATGCACCCTCAGGGATCAGAACATGGTGGACCATTGGTTAAAGCTTTTGACCTAAGGTATATTAAAAGAGTGAATGTTGAAAATAGAGCATGACCTAGACCCGGCTTATGAGTGGCCAAGAGGTAGTGACTCTAGTGGTTTTTGGTGACTGTTCCTTATGTAGTCCTGGTTTTAGAAGCAGGCTATGGGATGACATGGTTTTTAAGAAGGTCTTGACCTATCCTGTCCTGGTTCTTGTGCTCGTGAGTTTTGAATCTCGTGTAAAATCTTAAACTGAGGCGTGTGTTTGGCATTGCAGAGTCATGCCACCACGGCGACCTCCATTTGTACGTCGAGAGAGCAGAGACGACCACGTTCCGGAGAGGGTAGGCCATGGGCTACTAGAGGAAACACTAGTTGTGCCAGCTATGGTCACAGTGGTTATACCAGACATAGGTGTTGAGGTTCACTTCCAGGAGAGCTTGTTGTGTTTTATGTAGACTGTTCAGGGAGCACCGCGACCTGCCCCGACTATGGCAGAGTTGACGCGTGAGTTTCAGCAGCAGCATCTGCATACGTTGTCAGGGGATGGTGGACCATAGGCTGTTGAGTCTTGGTTAGAGGAGATACTAGCTATCGTTGAGAATTTGGATATGCATCCGTAGAGGAGGGTCAAGCTCGCTACGTACATGTTGTGTGATTCCTCCATGAGGTGGTGGGACGGGATCACCCAGTCGGATTGTCGTCGGGAGATGTCTTGGTTAGAGTTTCATACGGCCTTCTATGATTTCTTTTATATTGAGGCTTTGAGGGTCGATCGAGCCTATGATTTCGTGCATCTAGAACATGGCACGTTACCAATGATGGAATACTCAGTCCATTTTACTGAGCTTCAGCGCCTCACACCTATCCTGATGGGCGATGAGCTGTTGAGGGCTAGTTGTTTTGCGGATGGTATGAGATATGACATTCGATCTCAGGTAAATATCTTTAGGTTGACTACCATTTCAAGAAATGTGAACCAGGAACTAATCACATAACATAACCTGAGAGAGGCTGTAGGTGCGAGCCAGAGTGGTTCGACATCGAAATCAGGTACTACAGCAACTGTTAGTAGGAAGTGTCGTCTAGAGCTTCCACATGATGATTCTAGAAATCATAACCTATCATCGGTTAGCAATTTGAGCTTCTACTAGTGTGGTAGGCTGGGACACACGATGTCGTAGTGTCTGAGGGACCCAGTTGAGTGCCGATCATGTGGCAAGATGGGTCATCTTCAACGTTTCTAGAGAACGTTTTCACCAGCAACCAGCGATAGAGTGTCCGCACCGACTCCATATGCAGGAGCAGGGTAGACAGCTTCTCATCAGACAGGGAGTTGGGGTGCGACTGGTCGATCAGGCCAAGGTAGTGTTCATGGAATAGGTATCTAGGCACAAGGTACACTGAGACGTCAAAGTGGGCCCGCTCCAGGTAGTGAGGTTGTATCACAGGGCCATGGTTCAGGCCGAATGTATTCAGTGAAGCCTACTTCCATGGATCAGGGATCCAGACCATCTATGGTGAGAGGTATGATCTTCTTAGCTTTTGTTATTTCATCTACCCTCTTTGATATAGGCGCATCACATAGTTTTATATCTGTGCCTATAGTGAAAAGCCTTGGGCTAGTTGTGTTGTCTTCTGATGGCGTCTTGACGCTAGACACACCACTAGGAGTTAGGGTAGAGGTTGTATGACTGTGAAAAGGGTTCCCCCTTGAGGTTGGAGGGTGTCACTTCATCTGGGATCTTTATGTTCTAAAATGACAGGTTTTGATGTCATTCTCGGAATGGACTAGCTAGTAGCTTACCAAGGCTACGTAGATTGTTACCGTCAGAGGGTGATTTTCACATCACCAGAGGGTGCAGTGTATACTCTTAAGGATGAGTGGCATCTCCAGTAAATACAAGATGGACTAGAGCAGCGTGGTCTGGACAGGATGATGGCCCAGATCGCTAGTTTGTTTTTTAATGATCAGGGAGTGAGTCAGACTGACCTTCCTCCAGTATTTGAGCGCTTCAGGGATGTTTTTTCTGACGACTTTTCAGGTTTACCTCTTGAGAGAGAGGTGAGTTCTCCATTGATCTAGTTCCAGGAGCTGCACTACTATCCATTCGTCCTTATTGGATGTCTATTACATAGTTGCAAGAGATCAAGAAACAGTTCATAGATTTGGAGGCAAAGGGTTTTTTTCGAACCAGTACTTCTCTGCGTGGTTTTCCGGTCCGTTTTGCGAAAAAAGGTGGATGAGACTCTTAGGTTGTGTGTGGACTATCAGAAGCTAAACCAATTGATGTTTAAAAACTGATATCCCTTGTCGCAGATAGATGACATGTTTGATCAGCTTCGAGGAGCTAGGGTGTTCTCGAAAATTGATTTGAGGTCAGGGTATCACCAGGTGTGTGTTCGACCTATAGAAATATCTCGTACAGATTTTCATAGTAGGTATGGGTTAAATGAGAATCTGCTTATGCTGTTTGGTCTTATGAACGCGCCATTGGTTTTCATGGATTTGATGAATCGCGTGTTCCATCTTTACTTGGAATCATTCGTCGTGGTTTTCGTGGACGATATTTTGGTGTATTCTCTAAATCAAAACAACCATGACAACCATCTTGAGATCTTCCTCAATGCACTAAGAGAGCATCATCTATATGAAAAGATTATTAAGTGCAACTTTTGGATGGATCCGATACATTTCTTGGGCCATGTTATCTCTAAGACATGAGTGTCTGTAGACCCAGAGAAGGCTAGAGTTGTGGTTTCTTGGGAACAGCCCAAGAATGTCTTTGACATATGGTGTTTCCTGGGGCTTTCAGGTTTTTATCGTCATTACATACAGAAATTCTCATTCATATTAGCATCGTTGACAGGCCTGACTAATAAGGGTGTGAAATGTTTATGAAAAAATTCTTGTGAAGCAGCCTTTCAGGAGCTGAAAGGAAGGTTGACATCCACACCAGTCCTGATACTTCCAGAACAGGGCAAGAGTTACACAGTCTATTGTGACACATCAGGTATTGGGCTGGGTGCAGTGTCGATGTAGGGAGACAGAGTCATGGCATACAGATCTCAGAAACTGAGGCCACACGAGAGGAATTATCTGATGCACAATATTGATCTAGCAGCAATTGTTCATGTGTTGCGCTGTTGGAGACAATATTTATTGGGAGAGCGTTTTGTGGTGTACACAGACCACAAGAACCTCAAATACATCTTTACTCAGCGTGATATGAATATCAGGCTGCGAAATTGGGTGGATTACCTATATTCGTTTGATTTTGAGCTTGCTTATATTCCTGGTAAGGTAAATCTAGTGGCCGATGCATTGAGTAGGAGGACTCAAATACAGGGAGTGAAACGGGATAGAAATGAATAGAAGCTTATGTCTTTGTTCTCTAAGATTCATCTTGATGTGTAGAATAGCCAAGGGAAGTCTTTTCTATCAAATTTAACTGTGACTTCTACCCTCCTGGATAGAGTAAGGATGAGACAACTATCAGATTCAGAAGGCCTAGTTCTACGGGAAGGTGTTTCAGGTGAGGACCCTCCTCCTGGTTGGACGATAGTTGAGGATAATGTTCTTCGTATCCATGGATGTGTATGGGTACCAATAGATATTAGAGAGGATATAATTTGGGAGTTTCATGCATCGGTTTGGGTAGTTCATCCTAGAGTCACTAAGATGTACTGTGACTTGCGCGGATAGTAGTGGTGGCCTGGTATGAAGAGGTAAGTGGCTAGTTTTATCACGAGATGTTCCACCTCTCTTTAGGTGAAGGCAAAACATCAGCGGCCAACTGGGCTTTTATAGTAGTTACCTATCCCGGATTGGAAATGGTATGATGTTGCAATGGACTTCGTGACCGGTTTTCCGAGGTCACGTCGAGGTAACGATGCTGTGTGGGTTGTGGTTGATACGCTCACGAAGTTTTCTCATTTCATCCAATCAAGGAGACCATCAGTGTGGATGATCTGGGAAGTTTGTATATCTTAAAGATAGTATGACTCCACGGGGTCCCGCGCACCATTGTTTCAGATATGGATGCTTGTTTTATGTCACATTCTTGGCATATTTTTTCAAAGGGCGCTGGGTACATAGGTGCTTTTGAGCACAGCATACCACCCTCAGACTGATGGCCAGTCAGACCGTACGATACAAGTGCTAGAGGACATGATACAATCACACGTCCTGGATTTTGGGGGCTCATGGGAGAGGCATATTCCCCTAGTAGTGTTTGATTATAAAAAAAGTTATCAGGAAACTATATAGATGGCACCGTAAGAGGCTTTATATGGTAGGTCATGCCGATCACCCCTGTGCTGGTTATAGGTTGGTGAGGCTGCTTTACTGGGACCACGTATTATTCCGGAGACTTCTGAGAAGGTCAGATTGATATAGAAGCTGATGGATACCGCACAGTCTCTTCATAAGTCATATGTTGATCGCCGCAGATGACCCCTGGAGTTTGAGGTCGGGGATCAAGTTTTCTTACATGTTTCACTGAGTCTGGGACATAAGCGGATCAGAAGATAGAGAAAGTTATTGCTGAGATATGTTGGGCCTTTTGATATTCTAAAGAGGGTGGTGTCGGTAACCTACGGTTTGCAGTTACCTCAGAGGTATTGACCCATGCATGACATGTTCAATGTTTCTTAGTTACGACGATACTATTCAGACCTGTCTCATACCTTCCAGCCAGTGAAGGTCAAGCTTCATGTAGATGCATCCTTTAAGGAGAGTCTAATTCGTATTGTTAATAGAAGCATCAAGGTTCTGCGAGGACGTTCAGTTCCTCTAGTATGGGTGTTATGGTATCACGACTATTAACAAGATGAGACTTGGGAGCGGGAGGCCAACGTACATGATCAGTGGCCAGAGCTGTTCACAGACGAATCTTGGCCACCCTTCATAGAGAAATTCGGGGATGAATTGCTATAAGGGGGGATGATTGTAATAACTTGGGTTTTCCTACGAGGTATAGATCTTTTTTATTTTCAGTTTAACTGTTCTGTTGAGGCCTAATGTGGATGCCTAACTTGACTGAGGGAGTTATAGAGGGGCCTGGGGCTTTTTCGGAGCCCGGAACCATGTTTTAGGATGGAAATGGCATGGCACACGGTTTGCACAAGGCCTGTGCACGGCCTGGTTAAACCATGCGCCTTAGTGCAGGCGTGGCAGAGGTAGCAGCATGGCCTATGCACGGTTTGAGGAAACCGTGTGGGGTGGTCGTGCGGTTGTCCTTTCCTTCCAGTAAGGTATGCACGGTCTCCACATGTTTTTTCCTAGTCGTGCGGGTAAAACGTGTGCCCTGCTTTGTTTTGATATTTAATTAATTTTTGAATTAAATTAATTAAATTTTATAAAAACCTAATCTAACCTATTCTTCTTCAACCGGACAGCAAGGGAGAGGCGCCTGGGAGAGATCTCAAGGGGACTACGGAGGGATTTGAGCATGTTTCTCTGTCCAATATCTGTTTCAAACATCATTAATCTTGTTAGATCCACAATGGTAAGTCCTCAATTCATTTTTAATCTTTCTCGATTCTTCTGGTTATAATGAACACAGATTGGATTAAGTCTCATATGCCCAAATTTATCATTCTTCGTTTGTTCTTTAGATTTCTTCCAAACCAGGATGAATTAGGGCCCGATACTGAATGGGCTATCTAGTACGAGCCTAAGTTATGTGGTCTCATGCTTTTCACTGATTTTGAAACTATATAAATATGTCGGAGTTCCGCACGCCCACTATTGGGGTGTCTCTTGAACCTGTAATTTAACCCTATTATTACCTAGAATGTTGTAGTTAATCTGAATAGGATTGTATGTGCTTGAGTTAGGTGGTACACCTTGGACAGGAACCTCCCTTTTGGTGTGTTGCCTTGAATGGCTCTTTTATGGATTTTGATCCAGGATGCCTATGAGGCAGGCCTTTTATTTCCCTTGTGGGTTGTTAAAAATTGAAATTTAATATGAATTGAATTGCAACATGATGAAATTGTAATTGAAATGGTTTCAGGTATGGGAAGCAGTTTTTCCCCTTTACCCTTGTATGATAATTCTTAAATTTCTAGCCCACATGAGTTAAATTCTTTTGAACTACTTAAAATGTAAAACAAAGTCATGGGTGAACCATGGAACCAATGTGAGTAGCCAGGGACGGACTCATAGGAGACTTGTTACTGAAATACTAAATAAATCATGGATCCATTGTGAGATGCCATGGACGGACTCAACCGGGCATGATATTTCATGGGAGATACCCAAATCTTATTTATAGGATCTTGGGGACGGGATCAGATAATGGACTATACCACACCTAGAGCGAGGCCGGGTACCTAGGAGGTTCTCTGGAATGGGCTTGTAGGGTGTTGTTGGATTTTCTCCCTGAATGATGCCAGGTCTCCAAATTGAGTACTCCAGGAATGGGTTCAAAGAATGGTTTGAACACATGAATGAGGTGATTAATTAATGGAATGGATACTTGAAGTGACGCCAAGCCAAAGCACAAGCTTGGGTCAGTCTTGCTAGTTTTCTTGTTTACTGCTTTCCATATTATACTGCATGTGTATATATTCACTGACAGATTAGCACGAATCTTTGGTGGTTACCTACTAGGATTTAGTCTCACACCCTATTGGGTCATGTTTTTGGACCCAAACAGATTATATGATTTCAGGTAATGAGAAGGGGAAAGTCCCTATTATAGGTACTTGACTTGCTGCTTAGAGTAGAAGTGCACGGGACCAAGCTGAGGCTTTCAATGCGACTAGGAATACATTTGTGTTTCTTTTTGGTATCTGTGTACTTTTACTATGTTGTATTGACTTGCACCATCCAATATTTATCAGATCCTTCTATTTTTTATCTATTTTTTTGTCTATGTGTTTTCTACTGGTTACCTTCTTCCACTATTGTATGTTTGTAATTCCACTGTGATGCTTTGGTGATGAGGGCATAGTCTCCCCACGAACTCACCTAGGACCTCACTGCTAGTCGGCAGCAGCTGGCATTTGGGGAGATGCACTTGAGGCCATGTGGAGACCATTCCAGATACATGGTTGAATAGTAAGTCGAGTCGGGACGTTACAGCTCCGAGAGCTCTCGTGTGACATCTAAGGTAACACCAAGTTGATCATCGGGAAACAGGGTTTTTCAGCATCCAAATAAGAGCTGCATAGGGTGTCATGAAAGGAAGGATGAGAGGAAGGCACTTCAGAAGAAGGAGCCAGAGGGGGTGACCTCCTAGGAAAAAACTGGTCAGTACTCCTAGGGAGAGAAGAAAGAGGAGCCGACGAGGAAGGGTCGGGATCTAAAGGAGTTGGGGCCGAGAGGGGCGTTGTCGTCCTAGCTGAGGGATCCGCAACGTTCAAAAAATTTTGAATAGAAGGCAGTGTGTGATTCATTTTCTTCTTTACCACATCCATCAGGGTAGGGGATATCAATGTAGAACCACTCAACATAAATATTGTATGATTGAAAAAACATTTGTTTTTAGTCTGCTGAAAATAAGATGATATTTTCATAATAATATTTCTATTTCCATCAAAAATATAATTTTCATTCCTGAAAAAAACTCACATTTAAAATATATATCGATTAAAATCATTATTAATTAAATGTAAATTGATTTTAATTTTATTTAATTTTACTAAAATAAAATTTTTGGAATACCAAAAATTATTTGGATATTCCATGTAGCTAATGAAATGTATTAAAACAACTACATATAGTAAAAATAATACAATAATCATGATGTAATTATAGGTGATAAAAAATGAATTGAATGAGAGAAATATAAAAAAGGGAAATTTTATTTTTCTTCCCATTCGAAAAATGTGAATGGTAGGAAAAAAATAGTAAAAAAAACAATTACCCATAATACCATGAAAATAAATAAATTATTATAATACTATATCTATAAAAAACACATCTCGACCATGATGTATTCTTTAAGTCTACCATAAGAAATTGATATGTTTCATCAATTGAATAAACTATAACCATATAAATACAAAAGAATATATCATTAATGGATTTATGAAAAACAAAAATTAAGGGTTTTTGTAACTACTAATAAAATCTATTCCACTAAAGATATTAATAGTAAAGAAAATAAATAGTCTAAAAAAGGAGAATACCCATACTTTAGCATTGTTAGGCCTTGATCTAGAAATATCAGACATATTATTCCAAGATAAATCTCATATATCTATCATGTTGATAATTAATGTTTTAACATAGTCATCCATTAAACAACTTATATGGGATGATGTGGATTATACTTTCCTAAAAATTTATATTTATTTTTGACTAATTAGATATTCTAATCATATTTTCTATGAAACGATAAATATTTTTTATAATCATTAACATATGTTAAATTATAAATCACATGAATAATGTTTATTTAAAATAGTTCCCTTGGAAATTGATAAAACCAAGTATCATATATCAATTATGTTCTAATGTTACAATTATACACAATAACATTATTTTTTGTGATTATATTCTTTATCAATAACTCAATTCCCAACCATAGGTGATGACCTTTTACATTCTTTAACAAGATACATTCAAGAGGGTTATAAACAAATATTTTTCATGAGGTTTAGACACAAATTTTATCAATCAATATAATCTATAAAAAATAAACAAATGTTCTCTATGTTTATCTAGTAATGACATCAAGATATATCTATGATATCCATTACAAAATTATATGTCCTATATGGACATTTAATGTAATATGAATTGATCAAACAATAATAACAATAATCAGATATTCAATAATAAGTAATGTTGTTGACCTGATTCAAGATCTTCATCCTTCCACTTTATCCATTATTATTAGTGATATGTTTCTTATACGTATAAAGAAAATATATATCTTAATGGTGGATAAAATTAATATTTTAAATTAAAATATAAACTTACTTCAAACTTCCAATAATTCAAATCAATACATTGGGCCATCTTTTATAAATTATCCACCATTTATTTCATATGAGTATTTCTTAATTTCTTAAATGAATACCATCCCATATGGTAGAATCCAAAATATCAATTTTTTAATGCTCAATATATATTATATCAAGAAATAATCACTTTTATAATTTTTGTGATACGTTTTTTATCTCTTCACTTACATCAACGATCAGATTGGTAGACCTTCGACATAATATATCAAGGATCATTCTATATAATGTTGGAAATTATTTTTGAATGTCCAAGGACATATTCCAAAACAATTTACATAAAAGGATGTTGTGACGCTATCTCAACATCATCATGAAAAAATATTTTATTTATACCGCATCACACCTTTAGATTGTAACCCTGACCAATTATACATCACTCCTTATATCATGACATATGTTAGATGTATTAATGAAAATATAAGGGATACACTATATTTTCCAATTAATACTACATAACATGTAATCTATGTCATATTTGGTATCATAAAAACACAAAAAATAAAAAATTAAGAGAAAAAACTAATTAAAATTTTATTCATCGAATGAGTTTTTAGCTTAATTCACGAATAAACCTCATAATGAACTAATTGATCCTTATGGAACCCATATTCATGGAAGAAATTAATATAAACCACATGAATATTCCCGTTATTTTAACTTATATATATAACTTTATATATTTTATGATTCCTAAAAAATCAACAGAAAATATTTTTGTTGAAATGAAATTTGAAATTACAACCCATTGATTAAATAATATACCGCAATATAATTTTTAATCAATATTATGAAATGAATATGTGTTTTTCAATCACTATACCACACAAAAATTATCATCCAACGTTTCATAATCCTTATCTCTAGTCCTGATCCATTAATATGTAATCATTCTCTCTAGTCATGAATTATATTTCTCTTTTATATACTATCCCACTTTGAAAATGAAATGAAAAGGGTTTTGTTCTCTAGTGATGGATAGTTTAATCATTCCCTATTCAAAAAGATTTAATGTAATATAAAAAATATATATAATCCCATGTGAATAAAGAATAATTATAAGAAACTATAAAAATATTTAACTACTTCGTAGATATGTGATTGTAGTCATTCAGTTGTTGTGTTCGGTTTGTTATCAATTATAATATTTTTTGGGATATTTTGTAAACAAGCTTAAAATATGAGGATATGACTTGTAATGATTCAATAAATATCATATAAAATCTATTATTAATAGTTTTATATTTTAAATACATTTATTTATGATAAATATAATTTAAAATCTTTAGAATATTCCATCATGTCAAGCGTTGATACAACACACCACAAATGAACACTCTATGCATAACTTTTGGGTCTCAATAAATATCATTTTGATGAACCTTATGGATCATTACATTCCTAGAATTATAATATCATTCTATATATAATTAAATGATTTCCAAATTTTGATGGTTGTTTGGATGATCTAGATGATTCTAGAGATGTATTTCTAACATCGTGATTCTTGCACCATGAATGACGCATCATGAATTTGTAGGTTATATAAAATTATTCGATTGAAGGTGAATAAACAAAAACACACATTAACGAAAAATATACTATCTCATGAATGTGAATACCAGGAATTCTAAAAACCATATCAAATCAAATCAAGATGATGAATATGCTCATGTAATGACATTATTGTTAGGTATGTAGGAAGGAATAAATGTACAAATATTCTCAATGACATAATAATGGGTTACTAATTTTATTTTCTGGATATAAATATTTACAACATCACATATCATATAAAGGAATAAAATTCCATTATCATTTGAAAATAATGATGTTTATGCCATGATGGAAGTTCTATCGTTGTGAAGGGATAGTCATCAAGAATAACCGAATGATGTAGTTCACGGTTTAATACAAATTAATTAGCACAAAATTTCCAATTTAATTTTGTCTGTTAAAAAAGGAATGATATAGATTATGTTGTAAAATAGGAAATCAAAATCAATAAATCATTATCAGTTTTGGCCATAGATAAAATTTTAAAACCCTATTAGTATTTCTAAATAGGATATCTTTTAATTATTATAAAATATTTACAGAGGAGGAAGTATATAAGAGTGCAATATTTGCGTATAATTTCATTGATGACATTTATTTGAATAGAATCCAGACGTTCATCAGCTACCCCATCACTATAATTGTGTTTTTATTGGGATGTGATTAATCATAAGTGACATTTATATCAAATATTTTAATTAAATGTCATAAAAAGGGTGTCTCGTGAAATAAAGAGGGAGTGAACCAATATTAGTGGTTCCACCAGTCCAGAATAATTAAAACATAATTTTATTGATTTTAATTCCTAGTACATTGAAACACTATCAATATACTCTATTTAGTATTTCTTAAGAGTCAACCAAAACAAATTTTTTCCCTTTATTTATTTCCAATTTCTAAATATCATGTTTATTTTTAAGGTTTATTTTTCATTCATTATAACAATATAAAAATATCCATTAACTGATATGAATAATTCCAAACCCTAACTCACCCATACACTCTTATGGTGTGTGGGGACTATTATTTGACAATTTAGTATTAAAGAAAAATTTTATTTCATGATTAATAATTCCTTATAATTGTTTATGATAAGGGGAATGTGGTAAGTGACAATTGGTTTATTTTTTCAGGGATTTTACATTCAAATATTGATGAGTCAACTAATATCTCACTTTTGATCACTCAGACCAGGTTTTTTAACAATTTTATTCCACGGAATTAATTCCATCAATACTAATGTGATATAAATGACTCGTTCATATAAGAAATATTTCTATTCTAAGGTTAAAAATTTCATATCTAGAGAATTATATAGGCTAATTTATATGAAATTTATTTACATAACATTATGATAATTAATGTGGGTTATGTTATCGAATAATTAGCAATAATAAAACTGTTTGAATGAGGTAAATTCTTAGGTTTTTCATAAAACATTCAATTATATACTGATTATCCCAAATTAGAACATTGAATATTTTTCATAATCCACTCTGTGAAATTAAGGGATAATTCGATGGATTTAGAAATCAGATAAATGATTTTGTGATTATAAAGAAGATAATTAAAAGACTACAACCATTTTATATTGAAAGGGATTCATACCTAAAATATTTTTTGATCCATAAATTTCCCCTTTATGATTTTCAAAGTAATATTGTGTCTTCTGACATAAGGGTGAAATAAGGATGAAAATTTTTCCAGTCATAAATGTTTAATTTATTTAAATCCAATGTTAATTTGGAGATTTATATTTATAGAAAAAATGTGTAACTTGTAAGTTCTGGTTTTCTATTACATTGTTCAAGAATATTCTATTGATAAAATTTATAATAAAAATATAAACAATTATTTTGTTGTTTTAATTATGAAACTATTTTAAATTTAAATTCAAAAATACCATTGAAGAAAAAAATATTATTTCTTCCAAGAATAAGAATTAGGTCTAAGTGTTATATTAGGAATAGTATTTAGTATTAATAACAATTGAGAAACAATGATGATAATGTTACATGGCATAATAGCATTAATATAGTTTATTTCCTCTATTAATTGGAAGCTTTTTTCATGGTTTAGGTTGAATAAATCAAATTAAATGTTTACAAAGAGGATTAAACAACAGGATTATAAAACTTTAATGTTCAACTTGAGGATATATTTACTAGTGAGAAACTAAATGCGAGAAAAACTAAAAAAATTATGGATTTTTTAAATAATAAAAAGTATGTGTTGGTCAATATGATAAATTAATTACTCTATTACAGAAATTGGTTGAATAATTTTTTACCTATCTTGATGAATTTGATTAATTTTTTGATTTATATGAGAAAATTTAATGAACTGGAGAAAATTATTGTTCACATGAATCTCAAGTTGGGATAATTATGCAATAGAGTTTAATCTCCCACAAATATGTAGTATCTTTGTAGACAAGTCATGAGATTGAGGAAAATTTTGATGTTTTTAAATAGGACCAAAATATCACAAAAAATTTATAATTAACATATTCAATCATAATAATTAAAAACAATGGATGTTGAGAGAACTATAATTGAAAAAAGTACATGGGACTTAGGTATGGTTGTCCTCATATGAGAAATTGAGAAATCAAAATATAAATGGATGATTTATTTAATAAATTAAAATAAAATTATTGGTAAAATAAAAACATAATGTCCAAAAAACATAACACTCTACAGATAGAAACATGAGAAGAGTAAGTTATGAAATAAATTTTCATTTGATGAAACTCCAATTTTGTGGCTTTTCTATACATATAATGATTAGGGAACATCCATTATCTAAAGTCCACAAGGAACTCCTTATAATCCTAAAATGAAGCAACACAAAATAACTACACATGGATCTATGATGATTGCTGTTTTTCCCTCATGACCGAATATATAAATATCATAATGAATATAAAATGTCATATTAAATACATGGTGTGATTTTTTAATGATGGATAATGAATGGTAAATGGTTATGGAGAGGTCCTGTTGAGTTGATATGGACGAAATAATAACGAATTTTGTATATCAAACACAATTTATATAATATTTTTACTGTAATTCAAATCTATGACTTAAGACTAGAAGTAATGATTCATTAAAATAGATTCTTAATAAATAAAAAAGTCAGAGAAACTTTTTGGATAGGATATAAAACAAATGAAAATCATTCTCAAGAAAATATCAAGGAAAACTACACTGGTGTCCATAAGGAATTGGATGGAATTATATTGTGGTAATAAAGGTTTGAACATTGAAATTAAAATTCAATAGTGAATCTTCCTAAGATGAATTTACCAACTGATATTATGAATTTATAAAGAGAACATGATAATAAATATATTTCATATTTATAGGGGAATCTAGGAAGACCACCCAACTGAATTAAGAATAAATGGATAAAAATTCTACTTGACTTGATTTATACTGATGTGTGGGAACATATGATGGTTACAAAATTATACAATGATATTTAATTCATTTTTTGGTCAAAATTTATCACATAAAAAGATATAAAATGTTTATAATTTCACATATAGTGGTGATAGAATTAATTTAATCATTTTGGTAGATATGTTAAATTAACAGTGGTTGAACCATCAAGGTCATAAATTTTTTAAATGTTATGTAATACAATACTAATGAGGTAAAAAATTAATTGGGTATTTAGGTTTTAAATTAAAAATAATCATCATTCATAACCCATTTAAAAAAGGTTTTTAGAAAAGGAGTAATAAAATGGTTAACCCCATAACCAGAACTATACTCATTGAATGTGGTATCAATATTCATGATTAAAAGGAAATTAGGCATGTAATTATCTACAAATAGAATGCATCCTTCTCAGTCCCTTTAGAGAAGAAGACTATGCATGAAAAATGTAATGGAATAAATTATATTTTAAGGAAATATATAATTTTTTAAATAGGGTTCTACATTCATACCAATGATGTAACCCAACACAAATATATATATATAGTGGATCATTGGATATTTCTAGAACACTATATACAGTTTAAGACCTATAAATGACATAAAAAATAATTTAACAATATTTTAGAATACATAAATATTATAATTATTGATTAAAAATATAGAAATGGATCATTAATTCTTTATATAGCTATGATATATGATGGAGAATAATAATCATTCAAAAATATGGTTAGTTCTCAATATCCAACATGTGTGAAAGGTTTTAAGGATGAATTATTAAATGAAGAAGTTATTGGAATTTTCCAAATATTGTCTATATAATTATAAAGAAGAGATTAGTTCTTTTAGAGAAATAACATTGGTTCAAAAATTACACATACTCAATCACTTATGAAGATAAATATAGAGCACATTAATCTTTTTATCAAATTAAGTGGACCTAAATTTTTATTAGTACAAGATGATGAGTCATGATTGAATGAAATTGATTTGTATTAAGATACAATTTAGGAAAAAAAATAGAAACTCGTGCATAGGGTAAATTATAATGTTATCATATGTAAAAATGGGTATTCAAGAATAAAAAAATGTAGAAGGATAATTTATTATAAAAGAAAAATAATAGTGTAAAAGTGGTATGAAAAAGTTGAATGATTCAATATGGAATAATCCTAATCCCTAGTGGAATGACATCATTCGATAGTTATCTTTCATGATATGGTTCTTTAACGAAAATTAATAATATTCCAAATATAGTTTAGGAAACCATTCTTAAATGAAGTTTCAAATTAATAGGGCTATATTAAACAACCTAAGGGTTTTTTTATATGTGATAATGAATCAATGGAAAAATGAATAAAGAATCTTTATGGATTGAGTCAAGAATCAATGGCTCTATATTTTCAATTGGATACAATCATAAAGAATACGAAGTTTAGAAGATGGAGAGTTAATAATAATGTATATTAGAATTTTATTAGGGATGATCTGATCGTGGTTGTATGCTATGTTGAAAATTTAATATTTATTGGATTTTGGCTGAATTTGATGGATGAATTTTATATAACTGTGTACTCAAAATTTGATATTTCTATGATTGGGGAGCTTAACCATATTAGGGGTTGGAGGTTGTATATAAAAGGAGATATAATTTTTCTATAGTAAAAATATATAATTGTGTCTCTATGTATGGTTAATATGCATGATATACTGATTATTGCTACACCAATAATTGTAAGAACCGACAATGTAAAACAATAGTAAGTGAATTTTTTTATTAAATGATTTATTATAAGAACATTTTACACATATTTCATCTTAAAGAATGAGACAAGAATTATTATTTTAAACTTGATATGAAACCCACTATTAATTTTTCCCAAATGATGATCATCTTGTGGTTGTAAAATAGAGAATGAGGGTGATTTTTAATTCATATAATGTATATTAGATGGATAAGAAATTAGTAGGAAAGATATAATCTTAATATAGCTGATTTAGAGTTCATTTCGTCAATAAAATATCTCACTAAACTCGTATTCGAGAAACAACCATTATAGGATCATGGAAAATATATAATGATGGTCATGGTAGTCCATTATGAAAATAAATATTTGGTAGGTCTAAAAAATAGTGTTGTCATGTATTTAGGTATGATGAATATTTAAATTAGGTAACACATTTTTAAATAAAATTTAAACGAAGTTATATAAAACTAAATAATCTGGGTAAAAATCATCAATTAAATATATCTGTAAAAAATGATGGAAACAATAGTATTTGAGATCTAATAGTTAAATATCAGTGTGCAAATGCCTCTATCAACTAGAGGAGGTATGAAATCTTTCATATCCCCTGTCTATATGACACATTTTTAAGAAATTTTTTATTTTTATAGGGGTTTATCACATATTTGATTTATATGATAGGGGATATAAAATCATATGAAGATATTATAATGTGAAGGATGATGTATGAAATTATTGTAAAATATATTGGAAGTAATCAATTCCCTTATTTTATAAAATTATTGTTCACTAAAATAAGAATAAATATATTATTTAAATATCTTTTCATTATTTCAAGAGGTGTGATATTTCCAAATAAATTATTTTGGGGTCCATGAAATGGTATAACCCTTTAAATTATCTTATAACATTGGTAGAAATATTGGAGGTGTGTAGTAGTAAGAAGATATAAGAAGTAGATATTCCTGGGGATCAAGGCTTGATCAATTCTATATGGCCATAAATTTTAAGTTTATGGTTCATTAGAACTGTAATATATATACATGTCATGAAAGGGATACTTGTGATGATACAGGTTAGATATTTTATAATGATTGATCAATCATTTTGGGATTTTTAATTTGTTAAAGTGTCGATTTTTGTTAGATTTTTTTGATCTTATTATTTGATGTACTGTAAATATTGGGTAAGATTAATATTCCATTTTGTGTAGATAAGCATATCATGAAAAAATCCCAAAAAATTATTTAATAGGATTATTTTTGGATTAATTTTTTATGTAATATTTTTAATAAATTGAATCTTAATGGAAACACTAAACACATGTTCAAAACATGTAATCATTTTGGTGAATTATTAAGAAGGATAATCAACATCAACCCTCTATTTTAAGGGATACTGAGATGGGAAATAGAAAAATTAATATTTACAGGTCATAGAAGGTTCCCATTGAATTAATATTATACATTCACTTATGGGGATGCATATAAGAGAGATATAGTTTATTAAAAAACATTAAAAATCTTAAAATGAAGAAAAAATTTATGGTCATTAACATTTACATTCCCAATGGATTTTTTCTTTTTTTGATCATTATAAGAGATCCTTATATCAAATATTTTTTTATTATCAAAAGGAAATGTAAACTGATATAAGAAGATAGAGTTCCCTAAAATAATATTCTTTCTCTTCTACAAAAAATTGTTGATAAATTTGAATAGTGTTAATCCATTGTGCATCATTGGAACTTTTTCATATGATCCATTGTTCAGTCCCTTGTCATCAAACAAATTGTGGATGTATCCCTATATTTTATTTTTTTATCTAAATATTTTTAATTAGTGATGGTTTATTACTTCAAGTTGTTCTTTATAAAATGAGAACATGATAATTTAAGAGATAATAATAATTTCTCATAGAACATAACCCATCACATAAGTTATGTTGGGATTGTGGGTCAAACAAATCCATTAACAAATCACATGATCAAGAAACATAACTCTTTCAAAGTCCACATGAATATTTTCTACCCTTATTTTATTATACCTAATATAGGATAATATATATTGAAATATAAAAATAATTTATATTTAATAATATTTATAAAGGTAATTTCCGTATTCTAAATATCTTATGTTTTATGGAATCAGTTGAAATTCATTTTTTAGATAATGTTTCTCTAAAACATGTGCATACAATGGTATGTTAATTTATATTTTTACCAAATTTTGTTTTCCAAAAACTTTTTTATTATCTATTTTTAATAAAAATTATCATTTATAAAATAACATCAAATATAAATATATATTTTTGATATAATTCTAAATAAGAATCTGCAATTTTTCTAGGGGACATCGGTTTTTTCACTTAATCATCATTGGCTGTTTCAAAACAACACCAATATTATATAGTTATCATTTTATCGAAATATTTTATGTATAATTATTACTAACTAAAATATACTCTACTCATATTATGAGAAAAGAAATAAATACATATAAATAAATTTTAAATCAAATTTAGTTTCATAAAATATTCAAATATCAATAATATATTGATTTTGGGTCAATTATTTTACATTCCAAATCAGCATTTCAGTTGTCTTGTAAATTAAAATCATTCAAATCCATTTAAAATAAATCATAATTTCGTATTTCATGAAAATAATTCTTTATTTATCGCTATAAGAAGTTCTCCCATCATTGAAAAATTATAAAAACATGCTACCAAGCTTTTCGAATAAATGATTTTCTCCCTTAACATTGTGAAAACGAGTAAAATACAAATATTTTATATTCAAATCATTGAGTCTAATGCGTTACTATCCTCATACTTTTAAATTTAAGATGTTAATACTATCTGGGATGAAACTATAGTTAATTCATCCATTTATAATTTCTATAGAGATAAATATCAAAAAAAAGTATGATATAATCCATTCACACTACTTGGAAAAATATTTATTTCTTTATAAACTCCATATATCTGAATAAAACCATACAAACCAGTAATGATTTATTAGATACCATTCTTTCATTATCATCCATACTCATTTTAATAGTCCAAATTATACCAATTATAATAAGAATCTTATCCACACTTTTACCAATAAGATTTTTACGAATCACATCGAATTCTAAATCTATGGAACTTATCCACAATTACTTTTTTATAATAATTCAAAGAGGATGGTCTCATACTAGATAACAGGGAAATGTGATCCATTATTGTCATATCTCAAGTCTCTTTTAGATCTATTTTGTCCCTAATAATATATCTCTAAAAATGAATGAACCCTATACCTACAACACTGAGAAAATTTATTACCCACTTATTCACATTCATATTTAAAATATTCTACTTTATATTATTCATGATATATTTTTTTTATCAAAAATTTACATTTAACTCAAAGTTTTGATAATGTAATTCTTGAGGATTAAAATATTTAATGAATTTTACAAGGTGACATTCACAATACTCATCACATCATTACTCTCAACAATGTTATTCATGAATTTGAAAAAAAAACTTATAGGATTTCTTCTTTTATGAAAAATATGTGAATATAAAATATTATATTGAATATATATTTTTTTAAATATCATTCATTATTTTGAAAAAATAATTTATTTATGTACACTATATCATGATTAAGTTAAGTTCTCCTTCTATACCTCATTTCATATGGAATCTTCTATATTTATTGACCAGGTAATTCTATATACTATGTATAAATTTAATCTTTATTGTATTCTATAATGTATTAATGTTAGGTGATACTTTATATCAACACTATTAATTATAAGTCATTCATAAAATTATTCCTATTATGACCAAAAAAATTATACATTTTTAACATTTTTCCATAACATAATATTCAATAATTGTAATCCAAAAATTAATTTTATTATTAATTCCTTGGAAAATGGGTGAATAATTGGTGTGGTTCATTTATAAAAAATAATAACCATCATTATTGAATACCCTTGAAATAATACTTTATAAATCCATCCTAGGTCACCTTACTACAAATGATTTTCTAGGGACACACATCAAAATGGTGGTCAAATATCTCAATAATGGGTTTATGGAATGAAATTGAAGATATTTGGTCACCATGATGAAATTATGATTTGTAAAATATGATATTGATCCTAACTGAATTTTTTGTTAATTTGATATGTAGATATAACATAAAAATGATAAATTTATATTCATATCACTGAGGTTCATTCAAAAGTTTTTATAAAATATATTACCAATTTTATTCAATATGGTATCATTAAGCATTTACAAGAAGTACTTCTACGATAACATAAACATAATATCTCACAAGAACAATTATTTACCTAATTAATTAGAGTGATAAAAAATTAAACCCACTATTAAAATAAATTCAGGTCTTCCAAAAATATCTTATGTCATAAGTATATGTTTCCTCAACAATCCTTTGATAATGAAACAATATTTTCATATAAAATCAATGGTTTTCGCAGTAGTTAGATAGAGTATTTTTTCATCATATTTTAACACTTGGAAAACAAATTCAAACCCAAACATCCATAATAAATGAATAACTATTAAATTTATATTGATACCCTTGAATAAAAATAGGGTTTTGTGTTTAAAATATAAAATTATGGAATAGAAAGTCATATAGTGATATGAATAAAATTATGGATTATAAAATGGATCATAAAATTAGATTAATGTGAGGTAATCACAGTATCTCAATAATATATCATCATTTCTAAAATAAAGTAATTTTTATAAACACATGAAAAAAATTCAAATAAATTCATACTTTAATGCAAGTACATGAAGTAAATTAAAAAAAAGTTTAATATAATTTGTTACTTTAAGTAAAACATCTTATATTTAAAGGTATAATTCCATAAAGTCTTATAGTAGTCCCAAAATGTCATAATTAGAGAATTAGAAATTTATGAACATTAAAATTAACATTGGAGTGAAAAAATTGGTGTGGAAAGGTAGGAAATTAAATGAAAATATAGAGTTATTTTTATTATTTTTAAATTATATTATTTTAATTTAATTTTTTCAAAAATAAATTTCCCTTAGGAAACCTAACATCTTGTATCATTGATTATTTCGATAATAGAGTGGTTCTTCAGGAATCAAAATTTAATATATTAATTCTTTTTCGGAAAAAAATGCCTCAAGGTAACATTACCATTTTAATGGGTTGATTATATTTATTGAGAAAGAATATTAACATGGTTAGTGGTGGAGTTGTATCTTGATTTAGGACCAAGTATGTTGAAAAAGATACATGAAAATGATATGGAAGCACTCAAATTGTTATAAATAATTTCATGTATGTAATCCTATTTTTTCCTAGTGTTTTTCGATTTTTTTGGGTTGGAAGGTTCAGTGGAATAGTAATATCTCATAAAAGATGGATTTCTTGGGATACCTCAAGATTAGAAGTAAAAATCATGAAAAGATAATGGTTTGGTGATATGAAGGATTGAATATTTTCAAAATAATGTTTCAAAAAACATAGTTGAGGCACGTAGGAAATGAAAGTTGTGAGACTGAAAGTTTCACAAATAATTGCGTATTTTTGTTAATGTTGATAATGGGATTTCACGAAGATGAGTCCTATATGAACTATATGGAATTACCCAGTAATTATGTGGTTAGAAAATTTTATTCATGTGAATAAATTTAAATAAACATGATACAACACATGATTTATTGAAAATATATATTCTAGTGATCAAAGGAAGAATATTTTGAAGGAGTAATAGGAATAATTCAGTTCAGAGAGTAGTTAGCTTTCAAATATTAAATGGTGATATTTATCTTAAAATTTTAATAGTTTGTGCTTTTATTTAATAAAATTTCTTTTTTATTCTCCTTCTATGTATACTAGTGTGGGTGAACAATGTAAAATGGAACTGTCTCATGTATGAATTCATTTCTGCTCAGGAATTTCTATCCACAAGAGATAGAAGCCTGTTTTGTTGATGTTGAAACAAGATCTAAATGAGAGGTTGTTTTAATATTTAATACATTGATTCAACCCTTATCATGATATTTATCCTATTTGTGATATCAATTCAAGTATTATATATCTTTTTAACCTCAACATATCCTTTCTTCATTAAAAATTTATTTTTAACTAAAATTTTCTTTTGTGACATGGGAATTTATTTAAACTTCACAAAGAGTAATTTAATAATTATAAAAAATAATATAAGTATATAAAAATATAATTTACATTAAATAATTAATATTTTTCATTAAATTATAATTATATAATTATTGAGTAACAAATATATGAAAAAGAGAAAACTTTATTTTTTTTAATTCACTAAAGAATATTGTATATTATTAAATAAAAACGAATATATCTATATATAATTTTTTATTTTTAGATTTAATATATATTATTTATTTTAGGAAAATAAATTACTTACTATGAGAAATGTTTATTTTTAATAAAATACAGACAATTATCCCTATAATAATATTTAATTTTGATTATGTGAAATAAAATTTACATCCATATTACTGAATTATAAATTCTATAATAACATACATATTTACTATTAAAGAATACATAATGAAATTATAATATCATAGAAATATAATTATTAGATTTTATATATTTAATTTTTTAACTAGTATATTTATATTTAATTCAATATGTTTATTACTCTATCATTCGTATAACTATACCACTACAATTTTAAAGTAATGATTCGATATTAATGGTCATATTTTGATTTAATACCAATATATACACCAACATTCCCTTAAATAGCCATTAAGTGATTCATATATATATATTCAAAAAATCTATATAAAATTTGTGTCATATTCTTAATTATTTTCTATTTATCAATGTCTTTTTTATATGAGTCATCGTCATTGGAGTATTCAATTGTATTTTATTTCTATTATTTTGTTCATTTTTCTTTTTTTATCTCAATTTTATACTCCAATATATTATTGTAAATATTATTTCAGGATATCTGATGTTTATATGATATTTGAAATTTATTATACGTTGTTTTATTATAAACCATAATAAAACTATAATTTTGAAACAATAGTTCTTTTACTAATAAAGGAATAAAATTTCAGGAAATTTCACTATCTCCCACATAAAATAATTCTTCAGAAAAAATTATTATTATACTTTAAATAAAGAGGAATATTTTTCCTTCATCATTTATTTATAACCCCAGGTATACTCTTTGAACTTATGACTTAGTCACAATATTTTTACAATTCATGGTCCCTTGTTCCTCAACACGTGTTCCCTATAATCTAGAATTGGGACCTATTCTTTTTCATTGGGTATACCGGGTTCCAATTCCACACGATTAAAATTAATTATTTTTTTTATTTGATATATATTTTTAAAGAAAATTACATGTGAAATATTTCATGTACAATGGAATTATTTGGGGGTAGTGTCAGCTAATAGGAAACAAATACAACAGTATCCATAATTTCATATTGTTCAATGTAACATATAACCAATTTACCCTTATTCACAAATCCCATGAATCTTACTATTGTTATATTATGAGTATAAAAATATTCTCAACATGAAATTCTTTGTATCTCCTTAAATAGTTAAAATAATTTAATTATTTAATCTTACTATCATTGATATGTTATTGGATTTTTTGTGCATTATCCATATTATCATTTAAAAAGTGTATTTAAAATTGTTTTACTTAACCAAAATCTTCCTATGATATTACATTTGTAAACAATTTTCCATATAGTTCTTTATAATGGGATATTTAAATGCAAGAATTGTAACTTTTGTTATTGAAGAACAGAACAATTTCAAGAGGTTGGTCTCCAGTCCCATAAAAATCAGTTGATCCGTCCCTTAACATTTTAACCAATGTTTGAGTAAAAATCATAGAGTTCCGATTATTTTTGGAATTATAGATTGTAATAAGGTTTAAATTTATATTAATTTTATTTTTAATGATACTTAATAACCATAGAATTAAATATTAGTTCATATTCAGCAATAATTTATAGTGGTTTTCAATGAAGACTCTCTAGATCTTGTATATACATACGAGAAAGGATCTCATTGATGATATCCCCATGTGGAGAGATAACATTTTATGTATTAGTTAATATATTAGTGATCATTCATATTTCATTATATATTTTATACATATAATTAACGAAAAAAATAAGTCATTTTTTCCCACATCAATATATGTATAGTTGGTGGTTACAATGCGACTAAAACCGGATGCCACAACACATTCACTTTGAAACATACCAAAAATATTAGAGTATAATAATTAGTCTCCTTAATCATACAAGGACAAAAATAATGTATTATTATATCTCAATACATATTAGTTATTTATAGATTAATCGAGAAGATAGATCTATGATAAGTGTCAATTATCCACTTCATTATATCAAGAATCGATGATATTTGATAGACTTTTAGGGAACCTCTCTTCCAAATCATGATAAAAAATGTACCCATGAAATGTATCTTTTCTTATACTTCTATTTACCTTTTTAATATATGTTTATCTATTTTTTAAAAAATTTCAACTGAAATGGTTTTTCAGAAATAATTTGTGATAATAGTGGATTTATTCCCTCCCATATTTCATTTATGTCCATCATTACTATATCCTTTATAAATGGATATCCATTAATCCACATCATTGTAATAACAACATGGTATTTCCTACTTAATTATAAATTTACCTTGATTAAATTTCTTGGGTTTTATAGAGTATTTTAGTTATAGTATTTAGGTGGATCCATTCATCACCTTTTTACCTTGGAAGCCCCTTTATGTGAATATAATTTTGAAATCATTAGTCTACGTGTATATCAGACATTTCCCCAAACAGATAACATCCCTATATCTTATATGAAAATATAACTACATCTAACAACATATCATGGTTTTATTATTATACACATCATGCATCAACGGTCTATATACCTCAGTATTCCACTAGATAGTTTTCATTAATATACATCCACGTAATTTCAAGGATTAATCACAATAGATGTAAAATAATTCTTCATTATAGGATAATTAATGTATAGGTTACCTAATAAACAACTTCTTTGGGGCATAGACTCCATCTATAACTTAATTTTTTCGTGTTGAACATCACTTCCTTCTTAATTAACATGGATAGTGAATTGGAATTCCATGAAATGTTTCTCAAAAAACATATATATTATAATGAACGACTAAGAAAAACATGAATCCCAATAACTATTTTAATATGATGCTACTCACCTATGAAAATTATCTTTACATGATCTTCTAATAATCATTCAATGGTTAAAGTTTTCGCAGTTTTGATACTAATTGTAACTACAAATCACATATACTAGTTATATATAAATTCTTTTATTTACATAGTTTTTTAAATACACCCTTTATCTAATCATCATTTTACCCAAATCTTTTGTAATATATCAATGTGACATAAACAAATACCTTAAAAATATATATCCATATTATAATGTAAATTATAAAATTTTATTGAACACAAGGTTTGTGATTAATTTATACACATAAAATTTATTGAAGGAAACATTTTAAACCATATATTCATGAATATATCTTTATTATGATCACATGGGATATATCTGGCCTTGAGAGGAGGGTGAGTCAATTTTGGTATACATTTTTCCAATTTTACTTTTATCCCTCAATCACCTATTCAATATTTGAGTGTGTGAATATTTATTTTATTTTCGCTCCTTGGGTCAGTATAGAGATATTGAAATTTAATGTAGGAAAATAGAACATTGTTATTTCGTAATAATTTTCCCTTATATTACTATTGTTATGTTCCTAGTAGAAAATTATTTTCATACTATAAGAAAAACACCATCTTATTATTAAATAAATATTTTATAAGGCATAAACATGAAAATTATTTCTTATCATTGACCATATATGAAGAAATTATCCGATTGATATTCCTCTGTACAATAGAATGGAATATAATCAATTGTATTCTATCTAAATTATTCAAAACTAAATCCTCTACCATAAGTGATGATTCAATTATAGTTTTCTATTTTATATTTATTCCTTGGTGAATTGGAACATCAATATTTCACCTTCTTCAAATTATTAAAAAGAGAACTAAAATATGATATTATAATGATTTATTTCATTATAACATTCTTTTGACATGAAGAATTTACATTTTTCTCACATAGTTGATAAAATCCTGTCATGTTTTTTAAAAGAAGGATACACTTATATATAATAGTTATATTGTTATTAGTTATTTTATCATATTGAAATCCCCATAAAATATTAAATATGTTTCTTCATTTCCAATATAATTAATTAGATAAGAGTTTTCATAATTATATGTATTCAAAAAACATAAAATCTTCAACCCATTTTAGTTTACATTAGTCTTTATTTATATTCCTAGAAATCACTGAGGAAGGATTGATTTTTTCTTCCATGAAATATTGGAAAAATCATAGTCTCATCGCTTAATTTAAATCTTTAATAAAATTTAGTCCTTTAGTTTACTATATATATATCAAATAATATTTATATAGCATCTCATACTACATTATTAAAAATTATCCACATCTGAAATCCTCTCAACATCATCTTCACCATCCAAATCTATTTCAATCCCTTTTGAAATTTGCGAGGATCACAATCTTGCATTTCATCATATTGTTTAATCAATGAAAAAAATTTCCCTAAATCATAAAATCATATCACATGTTATTGTATTATATTATTAATTCTATAATCATGAGTTTTCACCTAGAATTTCCCTTAAACAATTTCTTAGTGATGACATTTTATTAATAGAAAAAAGTCTAATAATAATGATTTATATTCTAGATCAATGACATATGTTTCTAGAATATTCTATTCTCTATCCTTAAAATCAAATAATTTTTTTTTATTAAATACTTATTATTATAATTAATTTTTTATTATCATTAGAAAAATAAAAAACAAAATATTTTTATTAAAAGCTAATTATGATCGTCCAAGAAATTCATTACATATTTATCATATGGTACTTTCCAATATCTAATTTTAAATCCATGTTATATAATTTAATCAAATGACCTTAGTTCTTCAATTAATAAATAAAAACCTTTATAAAATAATAATAAAACCATAATCTCAAAGAGTCATACCTTATTTTATTATTATTATTCCTTAGATATATTCATTATTACATTATTTAATATATATTTTATCAATGTTAGAATTCATCATTAAAATAAATATATCTCAATGAATTAAAAGGAATTTAAAAAAACTACTTCCATACTATGATAGAAAATAATTCCTCATCTCTATTATCTATAATCACCCCATGAATATTAGCTTAGAATATGTCATAATTCAAGAGACATCTTCCAAAAAATATTTTCACATCAACGTAACATTTTCAGATATCATATAAAATTATCCATGTATATTTTCTCAATGATCAAATTGTTTTTATCACCTAAATTGACTTAACTATAAATAAATGTAAAACAACATTCATCAATATAGTGGGATAATATTTTCCATCATGTAAAAGATTATTGAATAATCTAATGGAAAAAAATCCAATATAAGAGATCATAATTAAAAAACATGGATATATCACTAAGAAAAAAAATTATAATAATTCTATTTTCAAATAAATATTACATATTCTTAATTTCAATCAATGTTATGAATCACAAAACCACATATAGTGATCATAAATCAACACACAAATTCAAATTGACATGGAAACACTAATTTATTTTCATGTGATATGCTACATCAAATAATTAAATATTATTTCATTTCCACATAATCATGTGTGTATTGGTATATAAAACCCATGAATCATGGAATATTTCCATTGAATAGATGCTAAAAAATAATCTACACATTTCATTGGAACTTCTTGAAAAATCTTTGCATGCTTGGGATCCAAATATTTCATCCATTTTTCATACTTTATCTCATTTTGAAATCCTGAATGTTTCCTTTTAATTGACAGTAAATAAAAATCTAACCTGAATTTGGATAATCTATATCCCAATTTTAATTTTTTATTTCTACCATCATTAGAAAATAAAATTATGTTAATGGTATCCATTTATTTTTCTCTCCCCTTTTTAATCAATATCTACCTTCAGTTTCTAATTTTGATCCCTTGTTGAAAAAATGTACAATGTATATAGGAGAGGCTCAAACCATTTAATCCTCATTTAATGAACCATCAAATATTAAACTCTATGTCTACTTGATATTTGATAACTCTAGATAAAAATATGGGTTTATTAATATAATGTTGTTCCCATAATGAATCAAAATATGATACCAACTATTAGCTTTTTCATGTATTTTCTTCAAGGGTTATTCACGTGTATTTTGGATGATATATCATGTCGATATCATGTGTGTCATATATATTAAAATTTTTTCAAGTAATGTTTTTTCACCTTAATAAAACATTGATTAAAAATATTCAGGAATAACCTTTAGTTTTATATTTAAAACTGACCTTGAACACCTAATGTTCCACTAAAATATTGTAGTTAAAAAATCACCAATTCATATTAAAGTATGGTAATAAAAATCAAAAATATGTGTTCAGACCTTTTCTAGTGACAAAATTTCATGAACCATCTTGAGAATTCATATTTATATGATCTTTAATAACTTTTTAGAAAATTAATTAACTCCCCATCATGGAATTGAAATCACAATTAACTCATTAATAGAGATCTCATAAAAATTTATGATTTATGTTTTTAGCTATTGAGATTACATTGATATTTTTTATTCATTATTTTTTTATATGGGGAGGTGAACTTCTTCAAACTCTTGATGAAATTAGATATTTCATAGCATTCATGTATAGTACATTTATTATTCTTCATTATAGTTTTTTAAGTTTGTCAAAATTAATTTAGATTGTACATTTATCAATTAATTCTTCTTAAGATCATTTTTTTAAATAAATATAATATATTGAATTATTCATATTTGGATTTTTTGTCATACTTAATTTTATCCGTTCGCAATTTGAGAAACACCATCACATTTAATTCTATGCATGGTTATAAAAAAATATAAAAATTGATTTACTGAAAAAGGATGTACACATTTTTTATTAGTTTCAATGGTTGGATTTACAATTTCATCTCAACTAGTTTTCTTTATTTTATCTCTATATACAATTAAACTCAACATTCTTTCACACAAAACATTTGTCTATAGTTTTTCTTTGGGAACTATGAGTTTTTATCTTCTTTTTTGTATGAAATTAATATATCACGTGTTCCACAATGGAACATGTGTCTCATAGATATTTTATTTTTTTTATTTATTTCTTACTAGGATGCAATAATTTTTCAAAAAATCATTTAAATTTGTATATCCTTTTTTCCCTCAAAAATAGCTCTTCTGATACAATTGATCTATTATTTTTTTAAAATCTCTCAAGAAATTTCCCTTTTTTCATAATGTAGAACTATCTATATACAATTGGTGATAGTGTTTTCCTTTTCCTAAAATTATTTATCATTATGTAAATTATATAGTCATGTTTCCCAACATATAGTACGAATATTATAAACATTTATGGTTTCTAGATGGAGCTTACTAGATTCCATATTTAACAATATTTTCATTTCATTTTTCCCTAGATTGTCCTTCAATTTTATTCCTGATTGTTCCATTAAACTGATGAATTCATTCCTTGTTTTTATGTGCTAGTGACGTGTCCTATTTTTATACTAAATAAAATGTTCCCATTTTTAAGTTTATATGTTCACTTCATATGATTTCTATACAGGTTGAAATATTAAAAAAATGTTATTACCCACTAATAACTGACAAACCTTCTTTATTGAATTTATGGTAATGTTATTTATAACAAATTTCTTATTATTTATTTTAGATTTATGATTTTATAAATAATTCAAATTTTGTTTTCTTTTAACTTTATTTTTTAGTTTCATGTATGATTATGTTATATATGATTTTATATTCTCTAAGAAAATATCCAATGAAAATTTTAACAAAATTTATGGAAATATAAAATCAATTTTAGTTTGAAATATTAGTATTTACATTATGTGGATATTACATTTTCTTATAATTTGCCCCACTTGAAATGATATTTGGTTTTTTTTCTGAATAAGTTGATTATAAAAACAATCGAGTGTCATGTTCCAAAATATATTATGATAAAAAATATATCAAATGTGACGTACCTTTTTTCAAAAACTACATTTTATACATATTCTTCAAAATATGTAGCTCACTATTTTTTGAATTTATATTAGAAATATGGGTTTAAGTTTTATAAAAATATATATTAAAACTCTTATATATAACATTGAAATTATAATAGGTTTCACATCAATTTTATTGACCCACTTATGTATAAAATTTCATATTATCCTTATACTACACATGAATAATGATTTACCAAAAGAGTTATTTTTCAATGATGATGATTTATTTATTTATTTGATAAATAAAACTAATAATTGGATGATCTAAATATTTACTTTCCACAAGAAATAGTTATTTAAATATAAGATTCCTAAGAAATTTATTTTGAAAAAATGCTTCCACATAAAGATATAACTTTTGTTGATACAATATTACTAAATTTGATAGGAAACTCTATGAATTAAATATTGAATAACATTATTGAATACTTAACTGATTTCAATTTTTGTTAATAATATATTTTTATCTATTTTATTTAATCATCATGAATCTATCATCATTATTATATTTGAATTTGATGATGCTTTATCATATTCTTCCTAGACTAATTCTAAGGACATTTTAATATAATTATGTATTATAATGATTATCTATTAATTTTAATATTATTATTATATTCATGTATCTACATTATTTTTTTGAGTATTTCATATTATAATATGTATCACCATTCCAAGAGCTCTACATTCATTAAACATGTGACACCATGTTTATCGGAGAGATTAACTCTAATTCTTATTCTATCTTCTAAAGCTTCCCCAATTACTCTATTCACATATTCATAGTGGGTGACCTCTTCCATCATAATTCTAAAAATTAAAAAAAATATGATGTAATATCATTAGGTTATTTATTTATAATATACTATGGGGAACTAATTTATTATTCTTATATTCCCTCATAATTGTGATCTTACCCACTAATTCATGGAAATATTATAGAAATATTTTAAGAATATATTTTTGATACCCTTTCTTCATATAGTTGTGAAAATCCTAATAATATCATGATATTTTCTAATACCCTACTAGTTGACTCAAAAACCATATATTCTCTTTCAAATACAAATTTTTCTTAATTCAAATTATTAAATGGGGAAATAATGATATATCCCATATTTGTCTTATGGGTTAGTTTCTAACCACATCAGAAGTTAGGAATAAGATTTTTAATATCATTATTATATAGAACTATAAAATGTTTTCCTTAAATTAGATTCGATTCATTATAATATACTATCATATATGACTCGTTTCACATGGTTATTAGTTAATTTTTTATCATTTCTTTAGTTTTCTCATCGATATAACATCACTAGTTTGTTTGGAATTAAATTTATAGCCTTCTTAAAATCATCACTTATTATAGAGAATGAAAAGTGAAAATTATTTATTAAAAAAGTTAAAAAAAAGGTAAACAAATTTAATTATGTTATACTCAAATATTAATTTATAAGAAATAAGAGGTGTCTTCAAAATTGAGTTTGTAGGATTTGTGTATGTATATTGTTATCTAGTTTTCATTTTATGGTGTAATCACCTCTTCTAATATTTCATCAGTTGATATCTATTTATCTATTTCTCATTGGATTATAATGTACATTTAGAATTGTAAATAAAAAAGTCAACTCCATGGAAGGTTACCAAGTTTTTCCCTAAATATGGACGACAGTGTGTTTAGTATATTATGGTTATTATCTGAGGTTTATAGATTTTCTTTGTGTTGAATGATTCACAACCAACGTTTGGACATGGAGCATATTATCTTCATACCAAAATAAACATTTAAAATAATGGATTGTAATCTATTTTTAAAATAAAAGTACCCAAGATATATTATAATGTAATTGATATCATGTACTATAAGAAACATCGAGCTTTAATAATTATGATATACCACCAAAATATTATAATTTATATATTAAGAATATAACCTAGTTGTTATTGGGTATTAACATGATTATCAACATTATGAAAGATATATTAAAACGATTCCCAAAAAAATTATTTATTATTGGATTTGAGATAAGTTTCCAATGATAATAAAGAGTTCTTATAATGTTAATAAGAGTTAATTTTATGAGGTTAATTTTAAAAATAAAAGCCCTAGCGTCATATCGCATATTTTTATTTAATTTTTTTATTAATTAATATTAATTATGTAAAATTTTAAAATATACTTAATTTTTTATATCATCATGCCATCACATTTTTAATATTATGATCTTATATTTTGTAGTAATAGTTCATTTTTTTATGAAAAGTGAAAATACTAAATTCAAAACAATGTTGTTTTGATGACATTATATGAGTATATGAATTACTAGATAGTTTATAGAAACAATTTTCTAGATCAAATATATATTTTAAAAGAAATATAATTAATTTAAAAATTTAATAATGATTGTACATATCTATTGTTGACATTATTTAAATCCATGTATATTTTTATTCATAATAGTTACTATTTTAAATACATCATCTATTAATCATGTTTTAATAGAGTAAACCTCTATTATTAATTGTTTTCAAGTTTATATAAGATATTTATATTAAATTGCGCAATAAATTTAATAACAATATCTATTATATAGGATTTGGTTATAAAATCATTTTTTGCTTCAAAGAAGAATTTTTTTAAATTGTTTTTCCCAAATTATTATGAAGGAAAATTTCTTTTAGTTATGAAAATTTAGTCATTTTTTAATGATTTGAAAAGTATAATCATGATTATGACATATATTAATATTTTAATTTACTTTTTTTGTCATAATGGGTTTTAATAAAAAAAATCACCATGGTAAATGGTAAAACAAGATAATAGAGGTTAATACATTTAGATAAGGTTACATGTGCTTATGATAAATTTTATTTAATGAGATTAGTTTATAACTTATCATTTTATCTAAGAAAATTAAATTTTTTAAGGATAAATTACCTTATTCTACAAAAACATAACCTCCCAAAATCTATACTTAGGTCTTAGACATCATAGATTCACCAGAAAAGAAACCATGAATGATTAATGTTTAATCCAAATGATGTTTTCTAATTAAGAGTTATAACTCTTTACCGAGTGTTTTACAATTTTTTCTACAATAAAAATATAAAAATATTTTATAAAAACTATGATATGGTAACCATGATATCATTCATATATTTATACATTGTGATTTTTATGTCTAAACCCATTTTCATGTTCATTTTCATCCAATTTGAACTGAATGAATCGCTCATGATTATGTGTGGGATAACACCTCTATGATGTGATGGAAGTATTTCCTCATATACAAATCATTTAGATATAAAAATTAATAGAATAATGAAATCTATATATATATATAACATTTATAAAATAATTAGTATTTTTAATGATATGATTTTTCATACAACTTCGCATATATGTTCAATGGAAAATGATAACATTTTTCATATGTATTTGTGGGCCACCTTCTCCTCAAATTTCTGATAATCCTTTTTCATTAAAACGTACCATAGCTAGTCATAATTATTAAAATATCTAAAAATAATAAATTAAAAACAAAATATTGATTATATAAATGTATATTAATATATATAAGTTATTTCTTTTAAACATATTTGAAAAATGGAAAAGTCGCATTTTTGTACATGGGGGCCATCACCCCCATGAAATGAAAATTTTCAATTTTCAATTTGACAATTAATGTCTGGTTATAATAAATTTATAATATACAAAAAGGGTGACCAGTATTTGGACCTAGACACCAATGGTCCAGAGAAAATGTCTCAATTGTTTGGTAAAATTGATAGAGATAGCCTGATAAAAAATGTGATCATGGTATGGGTAGAGAAATATACACCCATTAGTAAAATATTGATGTACTAATGGTTTAGTGATGATAATAACCCCAATATTGACATCGTATAGGGTATGTTGAAGGAGTTTCAACTATACATTATGTTACCAATGTATCCTCTTCTAGTTTGATAAAAGAACCCCTTTAGAGTATACTCAAAGAGTGTTTTACAAACAATCCATTTGGTACATTGTACATCATTGATAGTTTAATGGTAGGGACCCTTGTTATGAGTTCAAATTTTATGTTCTATATGGGGATTGTTCTTGGGAATTGGAAATGGGTATTAGGTAACAAATATATTTGTTATCTAGAAGTTCTAGTTCTTAGCTTAGGAATTTTTGCCATTATATATAGTAATTGGAATTGATGACCATGTAATATTTTTTTAGGAGTGATTAAAAATATTTTCTAAAGGTAGAAAGTGGGATATCAGTCCTTAGTAGGTGATTCTAATGTGATAAAGGTCATGGGATATTGAGGCTTGTCATTAGACCATCATTTTGGAACTCGTATTCCATTAAATAAATGAATCAAGGTACTATTTTATTTCTTAGAAAATTATAGTTACAATTAAAACAACTATTTTTTGGAGTCTAAGTGTGTTATTTAAGATTTGATTTTCTAGTGATGGTCTATGGAATCTTGATTGGGAACATGTCAGTACTTATAGAATACCATGATGATGGGTTTATTTGGAAGATGGTTCAAATATGAGATTTGAACATTATTCAGGTATGGGTTTCAATGATTATGCTAAGGAAAAACTCAATACACCTTAGGATAAAGGCTTTCAAGATCGGTTTTAGATGATGCATCACAAGTTTAATATGATCATTCTTGGAACTATTTAACCAGTGGTGGTTTAAATTGATTTTTGGTATAATTTGTGTATGGATGGTAGATAACTATATTCTTTATGCGGATAAGATTTGATAGAAGAATTATAATGGTATTTCATGTAATTTCATGGTATCTCTGGTGTTACTAGTATGATCTTTTTCAATATGACTCTATCTATTAAAATTAAATCATGTTTCAGGGGTAGTTTCCCTATTTTTAAGTTGATAAACATTCTTAAATTTTTTGAAGGACACTTAGAAAGTTTTTCCATAAGCAATTATGAGGGTAGAACTACAGTGGCATAGAATAGGCCATTTTAAAACTAAAACCGATGGTGGGAAGTTCCATATGATGTATGATAATGAGAAGTTTATGTGATCATGTCTCAGGATAAATGGGATTTCATAAGCGTTATCTTTATTTTACATTTTTGAATATGAGAATTGGATTGAGTTTTAGAGAATTAGGTATCTGGTATTTAACATAGTTCCAGTAAGTGATTGGGACATTTGAAATGCAATGCAGCCATTTAAATGTAACTTCATGACCCATGTAAGTTGTGGGATATATTTATTGTTTCTCAAAAACATTTCAAGGTATATAAGTTCCAATTTCGGGAGATTATAAGGTCCCACGTTTTTTGGACCATTTCAGATATTCAATGGGATTCAAAAATCTCATTTGGTGGACGAAACTAATTTTATTATAAGATCAAAATGTAAATATGATAATTGGAATACTTAATAGTGTTTTTTGGATCAGTCCGAAGTCCTGAGAGGTGTCTCATAACTTTGGATGACTTTTGGGAGTATTGATATCCAAAAACCTATTTTTTAGGAGAAAATAAAATGGGTGTGTGGTTTTTTTAACCATGTGATCCCCTATGAGAAATTGCGAGGCCTTTTGGGGGGGTCACACAATTTTTTAAACTATGCACAGTGGATCACATGTTCATGCAAGAACTCTATAACAAATTAAAAATGTGTTCCCACTAGTGCACATGGATTTTTTAACCATCTTCTAAGCCAGGATGATTAGTGCCACTTAACATGTAGCATCGAATGATTTGGTACATGGTTACACCAAACCATGTATCCCAAATATGAAGGGTATAGAATTATAATATTATTAGATGTACAATTGGTGTGTGGTTATCTAATCTGTGTGGACTAACCATTCACCTCAATAAATAGGGTTGAATGAACTATTTTCCCCTCCATCATTAGTTCTTTTCCTCCTACTATTTCTCCCTCATTTATCTCCTGCCAAGGCCACTCGACTACTCCCTTTTCTCTTCTCTAGGCTTCCATGATTCTCCCCAATCTAGGATTAGAATAAATTTCGATCACCAGCTTTGAATCCATATCAGTTTTCTATTGATTCCTCTTTCTTTCAATTTCTTTTTCCCTCTCCTTATGGAATGTTAATTCCATGTTATCTCTTTTTCCATATTTTCATTTTGTTTTTCTAATATTATGATTTGTCTCATTCCTTCTAAAATGAAGTCTCTGTATTGGAAAAGTGGATCAACCTAACAATGAGATAAGTGGATATTTTATTTTCACATCAATTTTTATCAAATTATAAAATTCACTATTATTCCACACACCAGACGTTCCATATGTTCCCCACAAGATGTCAAATGTATTTAATAAAATATATTAAAACATTTCTTTGTAATTTTATGTGATTTTTATTCCTGATTGGGGGTTTTCAACTTCAACCCATGCCACCCTTCAGGAAGGATCATTCAAATTTCGTACAACTCTTCCCACAGTACAGGACCAAAAAAACTAAGTTTTTTTTTCTTTTTTAATAATTTTGGGGATATAATTTTTAGATTAATTAATAAATGATTTAATTATATGGAATTAAAATAAGGGGTCAGGCCACCATTCTTATTTTTTATAATAAAACCATTTTTGGGGTACATTTTCCTCATCAACTATAAATGAGATGTCATTAAACTAATTTAAAAGAAGAAATGTGATTTCCTTATTGGCCTCATAATCCTAGGTTGCGTGACAGTACCACCTTCTAATGTGGGTAGCCTCAATTTATAAATTAAATGGAATTGACACTAACATGACCCATAAGTTAGAAAGTTTTATTTTTATATTTTTATTTGGGGTATGGAACCCATAGTATGATGAATCTTATATTGTGAAAATAGGTATTGAAAACTAGGTATATTGTCTCTTATATTGATAATATGGGTTCGAAACCCTAGTCATGGTGTCCCTTAAATTAAAATTATAGGTATGTAACTCTGGAAGGTCATCCCTTGTATTGCGATTATGGGTATGGAAACCTATGAATGGACTCCGTTAAAATATGATTATGGGTATGGAAACTTGGGATGGATGTCCCTTAAGTTGTGATCAATCAATATGAAACCCTAATAATGATGTCACTTATTGATATGTGATCCATTTATATGGATTCATTGGTAATAAAACTCATATCCTTACTAGGGAATGTATGTATTTTCACATTATTGTGTTACGTATGCAAGTATATATACATGATGTCATGTTCATAGATATTACAACTTAAGCCGAAGTAGTTATGGTTGTCCAGGTGTCCTTGAGGAATTTGATCCCAAATTGTTTATATTTATATTTATTTCATTTTTTTACTTTTGATATACCATAACACAACTTCATTTTACAAAAACATACACGATTACATTAGACACCAATTGTGGTGGCCTACTGAGTATATTTTACACTCTGATTAGCACACCATTGCATTGGAGTACCTCAAAAGACCTCATGGATGAAGGTTTAAGTCTCTATACAATGCCATGTGTTGTTCTCTTTCTAGACTAGGATTAGATAGGGGGTATTTAGAGTAGATGCAGAGCATGTACTTGGGATTAATTCTAAAGTTGGAGTCATTCATTTATTTATTATTCCATATTTAGTGTATTCATGTTTTATGTATCTATTTCATTCTCGACTGGCTATATTTATTTTATAACTTCTTCATGCATAGTTGTATTTTATTTTTCATTCTCATGTTATAGTTTTACAATGAATTTTTTTACATTTCTATTATTGATTTATTAATTATATACCACTATGATACTCTAATAATAAGGGAATAGTACCTATATTATACAATCATTCATCCATCATTGTTAGTAGTAGGCCTCTAGAATATTGGTATGGGTGCTTGAATCCTCATTGAAAATAATCTTGGGGAACCATTTTAGTGGCTCCCAGTTTGGTACATTACATCTACCAAATTCTTGTTCCTACCAATTTTTCATAATTTTGCATGCCTCCACTATTGGTTTCTCTAAGAGGTAGTAGAAAATAACTTTTTTAGATTATCCTATCATCAAAAAAGTTGGGAGAGGTTAAGTTCATAAAACTTTATTTATACATTAATATGCATATGAGTAGAGGCCTCTTGAATAACACACTGGATTGTTTCAAGACATTATATGAAATCATGTTTAAGTTCTTCAAGATAATTACAACATTTAGGATATCACATTGTTAAAATAATATAATGTTTGAAATTATTTCATAACAATTTTATTATGTTATGGTTCACTACATATCTATAATATAGAATGCACTGGTCACAAAAGTGGTTTAAGGTTTCCTATAAATCATCTTAGTGGTGGGGAATACAATCTCCACCCATCTGTTTGGACACTATATATTGAGAGGTGGAAGGGGGATATTGTGTGATTTGTATCTTATAATCATATAATTTTTTACACATATTATCTAGATAATATTCAATATATAAATATGACTAATCCATTTTTTCCTCATATATTGGATTCTTTCCTTCATCTTTATTAGACAGATTCAAGTTCCTTTGAGCACCATCTACCTTTCCTAGGTTTAGGATATCCAATAGAGAAATGTATTATAATATTATTTGTAAGTAATTTACTATCAATGAAAGAGAAGTTTTTTGTTACTATTACACTATTGTAGTGGGGATTTTTGGTTTCTAGAGAATCTCTTGAAATGAGGGTACCTTTATGACAGACATTGTATGATTTGTATGATTTTTTTCTTAGTAATATTGTTATTGATTATTTTTATTTGGGTATATAAGATCAAATATTTGATATCAATTTTATAGTGTTGATATATATATATTTATATATATATGCTATGGAGCTTTGGGACAATGTATTCCCTCTTCCAATATGAGAAAACCAATGAAATGAGTTACCGACTCAATGTTTATGAATCACCTTATGGATGGAAATTATTGGAGTGTATATTTAATGGTATTGGTATATTCCACTTATTTATGACCTCATGGTTTCAACTAACAAGGTATTGTGACTCCCTTTCAGTTGTAAATTTAGATATCATGTCTAGTTGAGTATGTTAATGGGGTATGTGGGGCCTCCTGACTATCATAACACTTGATCCCCCTTAAGTTTACCTTATGATTGTGTGGAAAACCTCAATGTTCTTATTAATTACATTATAAGGGTAGGTTCCTCTATGAATAAGGGGATTTATATTCTTATTTTTGGACCTCCTCCATGGTTCCTAGCTCTGGTTTACTAAGAATGAAATATCTTTGAAAAATTTGAGATAGTCGAGGATGTTCTGTAATCTAGATGATTGTAAAGGGAGGAATCCCTCTTGGGTGACTCCAAAGCATCCCAATCATCAGCAGAAGTTGTTATGCAATTAGAACTCCTCAATTATGGAAGGAAGTTCTTATCGAATTCAAGTGAGTGACTTATAAATCATTTGGAATTAATGATGTGGGATGCTCTACTCCCCTACTAGCTCTCAGGTGTTAGGTCGACCCATGCACCCTCATCTTCTCTAGGATCTCAAAAGTAGATGAGCATATTGGGATTGCACTATCATAAATGTACTACCAAACAAATCAATAAACCTTTTTGGGATTAATACATTAGATAGGATATATTGGGTAATAGTTCCTAAATATATTTCTACAGGTGGTTAGATAGATGGTGTAAGAATTAGGATATATGGAAGCATGGTTGTGATTCAATGGGCCACCAGTAGAGTCTATAATACTGATACACCTGTTGGGAGTTAGAGAATCTTCGTTTCTAATTGATAACCATTTGGGTGGTCCTGGAGAATATCGAGATACATTAAAGAAAAAATATCCATCAATGAATTATAAAAATAATGAAATATAATCGATCAATATCGTTTAATATTACAGGATTCTCTAACATGTTTATTTTTTTAATCACTCTCACATTTCCATGGAACCACCTTATGAAGGTGGGAAGCCATTAAAATGAATTATGGAACATTAGATATTATACACAGAAACTGATAAGATGATTTTTTACTAATCTCATAGGGGGTCTTATTTTCTAGTCGGGAACTCTCTTAATGAATTCAGTATAAGTTCAAGAAATCATTTGGGATAAAAATACTAGTTTTTTTACATCTCCTAACACCTTGGTGGAAAAATACCCATTATGAAAGAAATTATTTGATTGAGATATTTAATGGATATTTTAATTAAATTAATTCATCTCACACTAATTCAATGAGTTATATCATTGTTATTACAAGGATATGTTAATGAGTATGATGATTTTATAATTTTAATCCATGTAAGAAAAACTATAGAATTCAATTACATCTAGGGAGGACTTTAAATATATTAACTCATCACTAAGGATATTTAGAGATTACTAGTGAATTGATATATTATCTCAACACTAATAGATAAGTTAACATACTGGATTTTCTTCAATGTATTGATCCATTATCTCCTCACTAATAAGGATCTGAATAATCTATCTATTCAATAGTTGATTAATATATTAGCTCATTTCCAATATGGTTATGGATTTACTAGATCATCACTAATATATTGATATATTTAACCATATCCAATATGAGATATAGGATGATCCATTAAAAAGGATGCATGAAATTAGAGGTTTTCATAGAGTTTTGTTCCATCCAAGAAGGCATAAAGGTTGTACAAGACTTCACTAGATCGTCACAAGTAGGTTCAGTGATTACTAGCTCATCACCAACAAAATCATTTTATAATGGAATTAATTTGGCATAAAATAAATGAATACGGATATGGTAGAGTTTATTGTCATCTGAGATGGATTAATATGAAAGATCTTGAATTTATATTAAATTTGGGATTGAAACCATAAGATAGGTTTCCTATATATCATTTCGAAGGGAACAAAACACCACATGGTTTGGTGTAATTTAATAAGGTATGTTGTTCCTTTCATGTTCATGTGATAAGAACTATTTTTGTTCTTTTTAATCGCATGCATTATTTACCAATGGAGTTTAGTTTATGGTTATGTGACCAGGGTCATTAAAAGAGAAGTTTTAATGTCATATGGATTTTATCAATTTGAAGAAATTTAAATTCCTATGAAATGGAATAATATGTGAAATGTACCTTGAAACAATTGGGTGTGGGGATTATTCATGAATTTTTATTTTTTTTATTTTGGATTACACTAGATTAAAAGCCCACATGTATTCATCTCTTATTGTTATAAACTATACTATAGATAATGATAACTGAATGCACATATGATATGAAAGAGTTGTAGGAACTTTGGATCTTATGCACGATTACAAACCTATTGGACCTCTAACTAATTGAATTTACTCAATGAGGTTGATCATTTGATTAAGAGATATTGATGAAATTTTAGAGTAGTCGGTATGAGAATCATGGGCTTGGAAAAGTTATATTGGTTTGTTTAGGATAAGGATCCACAATATTAAGGGAACATATGATTTCATATTCTTTAAGGATCACATCAGTTATGGAGAATAACTTTGGGGAATATTTTGAAAATTGATTAATTCTTCTATCATGCGAATATATGATAGAGGTATTCCAACATGAATTTAGTTAATAACATGATTATTTACATCAGTTTATATATATATATATATATATATAATTCTAAATTAATAAGTTCTTTTAATCCACATAGGTAGAAAAGTTGAATTATACCCAGATATGTGACCTGGGGGAATGGGATTTATGCCTGGATCCTGAATTCAAGAAATGTTGAATGGGTATGAGGAATGTCTAGTAGATTACACTAAGATGAAACAAATTACTCTTAATTATATAGTGTATGTATGAGGTAGAACAAACTTCATCCAATTGGAAAAGAGGCACACATGAATGTGTGAAGGTTTCACTCTATGGTTATAGACACCCCATCCATTTACACATATTATTACATGGTTTTTAAATAAAATTATCTGATAAGTAAAACCCCAAATATCATGAGTCCAAGTTTCTTTAGAAGATATGGTTTATATTACAAAAATATAACTTAAACATGGCATCATTATTTTGTTCCGCATAATGTGCTCCTAAAATCCAATCGAGCTTATACAACTATTTGGGATAACCTAGAAAAGTACATAAATAAAGGGTTGAGCTAAAAATCCCATTAATGGAATAAAAATGGTAGGAAATATTACAATTTTTTCAAATATATAACATGATATCATAAAATAGAAGGATCGTGAGTAATCACATAGAAGTATAACATAAAAAACATGGTATCATATGATCATGGAATCATAGGAAATGTGGAAACAACAAATAATATGACATAAACATGATTTAAGGATAACTTCCACGAAAATATCAAATTGTGTTAAAAGTCCCATAATAGATTAGGTTTACTCCCTAATCTCGTGCATGACACCTCATGAGACTAAATATTTATGCAGTGAATTGGATCATTATCTAGGTTAACCCATCATAACATATTCTTCATCTATGTGGTACAAATAAAGTAATTCAATCATAAGGTATAACATAATAATTTCCCATGTAAATATAATGGGTTTCATAATGTTTTCTCATATAGTAATCAAAGTAAATTTCATAAGGAATGAATTTTAGAAATAAACATAATGAATATATTACCCCATAAAAGTAAGGGTGAATAAGCTAGTTATACATTTGATATATATGTATATATATTTTATTTATAATCACTCCCTAACTTTAAAGATATTACATGTGTTAGAGATACAAAGTTCATAACCTGGATGAACAAATGGTTTAAAAAGATCCCTTAAATCGAGTCAGATTCATCATGTGTGTTCTTTATCATCTTGAATAAAAAGAATATATTAATTAATTACATGGTTAATTTTTTTCAAGTTTACTATTTATTTTATTTTTTTAATATAAAGTGATATTCAATTACTTAACTAATCAATTTTAAATCAATCATTTTAACAATAAATGGGTCATATGACTGGAATAACTTTTGTACATTGACTAAGGTAAAATAGAAAAAATATTTAATCATATCTAAGATGGTAATAATGAAATAATATTCAGTTTTTTACATAATTAATAATTTTAAATCAAACCATGAAATATTTTTATAAAAATTTAATTGTGTTACAATCATTGAGATGGTAGGTTGTGTGTAACAATGAGTAACGTTTCATTTTTTAAACGATCCTCATATAATGAAGTTGAGTGTGTATTATCTTTCTATAAGGATAACTATATCTTAAATATAATATTATTTCTTTAAATACACTTACATATATCATCCAAGTGATAAAATAATAGTAAATTTAAAAAACAAATCACATCACTTGTGGTGGTTGTAGTCAGTCTTACTCATGAACCGTGATATCATTTCAAATGGATGGTAAAGTATGAAATTATATAAAATATTACATTTAAAATGGTTTAAATTTCATGATTATAATATATATTCATTAAATTAATCCTTATTACCTTCCATGTAATTTTTAGGTGAATAAAAAACCACGTTGATTCGAGAGGCGGTAGTCCACCGTACACACGAGCAATGTTATCACATTCCCTAATTTGTTTCAAGTAAATAATTGTATGTTATTAATAATTAAATACCTATATTTAAACAATAAATAAAATATAAAAACATTTAATAAATCATTATATCCATTCGTGAGAAGCGGTGATGGAAAAAGAATTACATCGGTTCATGATATGGTAGTCTATTATACACACGAACAACAATTTTGTTTCGCATTTGAGGGAGGTTGTGGTGGTTTTAGGTCATTAACATAACAAAAAAATATATTATTATATTGAAAATAATTATTTTATTATATATTAATTTTTTAATAATATTTTAATAAGGTGTTAGAATAAAAAAATAAAAACGTTCAGCTAAATAGATTACCACTTCTTCAAACAACATCTTTTTGTTTGCACCAAATACATTATAGGTTGTATTTCTGATAATAAAAAGGAAACAATGATGAGTATAGGGAATAAATGAAGTTATTTGGGTAGTTATATGAATAACCAATGGGTTTTGTAAGTGTAAAGTGGAGAGGATAAGGGGTGTCCTTTTATAAGTGTGAGAGAGGACACATTTGGAATTTTGGAAAAGAACCAATTATACCCACATTTCACATATGTCAAAATGATCCAAAATGATCCTTTTTTGAAAATTATAAGATATATGGTCTAAATATGAAAATAAAATATAAATTATACAAGTTTCGTGTCATTTTTAACACTTAAATGTTTTGTTTAACCCACCTCCCCTAGTAAACACATTATTTCCATAAACTCAATAATTAATTTTTACTATTTTTTATATTCATTATGGCCAAAAATTAAGGTAACCTAATTATATGATATAAATTATTATTATTATAAATATTTAATCCATTTTTTCAGATACAAATCACATAAGTAAAATAATTTAATTAAATACTAAACACCCAGATATGTCGAAAAAATGATTTTTCCAGAATTTTATTTTTCAAGAAAAGATGAACTTCTAATTATTAAATTAAATATAATAATAATTAAATGAATTTAAATTAATATTAATTGATATATAATATATAAATCTCTTTTTAATCTATCCTTTTTAATATTTATATTAATTAATTAAATTGGTGAATCATTATGCACATTAAAACATTTTTCAGAAAATAATGCATTTTTAAAACTTGGGATAAACATGTAAAAAAATTTAGTTTAAGAAAATTTAATTGAAATTAATTGGAATTAACATTTAAAGTAATTATTATTTTAATCTTTAATTAAATTAAAATAATAATTATGGTTAATTTATTAAAATCAAATGATAATTTTATTAAAATCGGTATTTTTCACTATTTACTAAAAAACTAATATTTTCCACCCCAATTTTCACCTTATGTTAATATAGATATGATGATTATAAAAATTACTTCAATTTTATAAAATAAAATTTCAAAATTTTTTAAAGAATTTTTATAATAAAATAAATTAAATTTATTTATGAAATAAATCTTTTATTGATAATTGATTTTGTATTCCTAGGTTTTTTATAAATAAATTTATATTAGGTGATACCTTTACATACATTTAATAATGTAATTAATCCAATTCTTAGCCTCAAATTTAAAAGAAAGGTTATAATGTCCTAATTTAAAAAATCATGGTTTTTTTGGTTTCGTTGTTGTGTGTTTCATACCCTATCCAACATAATTGTATCTTTTAAAAACATGGGATATTACAATGGTGCGAAAGGTGTGACTTATGATAAATGGAATACCTTAATTTTAAACATGTGTGCATATGATACTTATGGAATATAGACACTTTTTTGGTGAGTTCAATTTATTTTCAAGCACTGGAGCTTGGGGTTGGTTCCCTAGAAACATGCTTAATCATTACCTTTCTTATAGACTCACACTAATTTATATGAGTAAATAGTACTCTTGGGTACCTCGAGTGAGGATCTATAAATGTGTTACAACATAGACCAGGTACACCATACACAAGATGATATTAGAGCAAGTGTAACACTCCAGGAATTTACAAATATATTTAACACATAATGAATTAAACACTGAGTCTCTAGAAAGAACCACTTTTTTATCACCTATCCAGTAATCAAAAAATTTCAACCTTTATGATTTTTATTTCAAAGAACTGACATACATAGTTGCATTCATTAGGAAATTTAATGTCTAATAAGAAAAAACATAATATGTAGTGAATAGTAACTTACCCTAATGAATAATAACATAAAATTATGAATAGTAAAATGACCAATGGAGTATTAACCTATCCTAAGAATGTATAAATAAATTTTTTGTTCCATCATTTCAGTTTTGAGAATATTGTTTTTCTAAAAATGAAGCATTTTATAAATTTATTTTTCATGTAAAATATATAATTTCAAAGAGATTTAAATTATTATATCAAACTATGGATTTATTAATACTTATAATAATTAAATCGTGTTATAAAAACACTATTATATAATTAAAAATGGAAAAATAATTTTATTTTTTTTAAGTGTCAAAAATTTTACTATGCATTTTATGTCCGCAATTATTTTTAACAAATATGTATTTTCATAGATAAAGTTAAAATTTTAATATTTAGAATAATTTTGGCATAAATTAAATTTCATTTTTGAATTCATAACATCAATATTTTATTATATTGAATTTATGAGAATTTTATAAAATACATCAGTTTTTCTAGAATAGTAAAAAAAATAGTTTTGAGTTTTTGATATGGTTAATAATATCAATAATGACATAAAAATGATGTAATAATTCTGATATAATCTTAAATAATAAAATATTATATGTTTTTCCCAATTCTCCAAAACCATGAGTTAATATTAAGGGAAATGCCATGGTTTGGAAAATACCACTAATGAGGTGTCATTGGAAATTAATAAAAAAAACTCCCTCTCTTTCTCTTACTATAAATACCCACTCATTACTTTGTTATATTTCATTCCAAATTCATAAACCTCAAAAATCGGGTAGTGTTACCTCCCTAGTAGTCCTCACAATGTTTACTCAACCCCCCAAGGTCCCAACCTTCATGTTTTAGGAGTTACTCTACAAAGTAATGGAATTCTCAATTACTCTTTTCCATTTAAGTTTTCTTTTTTGTGGTATGTATTTCATGTATCCATAACATGTTCTTATTTTAATTTTATTATGTCCCTATAATATATTATGAGTCTTTTTTGAATGGTTTACCCCTTTCCCGTCTCTTTTTAATGTTATCTAAAACCATGTTGGATAGATGTTTTGCTGTAGAATGTTCATCTCAAAATCTCTTTCTTTTTCAAGCACTCTTAATATGTTATTCTATTTTAATTTATATTGTCTTATGTTGGGATATTTCATTCCATATATCACCTAAATTAAATATTATTATATAATGATGATATTTTCCTTTTTCTCTCATCAAAATATTTTATGAAATTTTAAGCGACGTCATTAGGCTGCTGAATTTTTGTTGGAGGTTTCTCAACATTTATTTTGTTTCGAGTTCCTTTATTTTCTTTTTCATTACTCACCTAATTTAATCCAAATATTATGATAACTACAATAAATTAAATATAATGAATTTTTTTGTGATGATCGAATAATTCATCATCATATCTCATTTCCCATTCTTTTATACTAGAAATGAAAACACCATATAAGATGTGTAAATTAATCACATTCAAGGGTGATGAGTTTTCAATTTCTATTAAACTCTTCAATTCTGGCCATGAAACCAATTTTATGGTTGAAAAAGACTATAATATATATATATATATTAAAACTTGTTTAAGGTTCTGGAATCTTTTTTCACATTTTATTAATTTATAAATCAAAATGAATTCATTGTGATCAAAAACCACCAATTAACCCAAACAGTTATCATTAATGTTTTACATAATGATTCATCTTCAATCCCATTAACCAAATAAATTTTATAACCATTTAATCTTATGTATGATAAATAATAACATAAAAATTCTATTCTGGACAACCATTTTCATCTTACATGTTTATCCTTACATGTATATAAGTAAACCGATCATGAATACCAAGGATGAAAACGCTCCCAAACAATGAAATTGAATCTCTTAACCCATCAAAAGACCATTAATAAACTTTATAAGGCTATAATAAATCAATTAAATAAATAATAGGTTATGAAAAATAATAATTAATGAATTTAATTTGGTTATCTAGGATAGGAAGATCAAGTTAACAACCTCATCAGACTTAAGGTAAGGGTTTCTTCGTCTCACTTCAATTCTTGTGAGATATTCTTCATTTACTATTATTACTTGTGTTTGGTGTATCTATACTACCAATTAATGTTTCATATCATTAATCCCTTTATTTTCATGATATTCATTGTATCATTTGACAATTATTAATTTTGGGTCATGCGATTCAATTGATTACAAGTTTTTAAGTATATTCTTCCCGAATCTCCATTTTCATTCAGGTTGCTCTTATTCTCTACTCACCTCAATGAAATTCTTATTTATTATTATTTAATACATGTAAATTTTATATTAATGTTATATATATTTTTACCAATAATAATCCTTCATTATTTTATGGGTATTTACATAATTTAAAAACATATTTCAAAAAAATTCTTCTAAAATGCAAGCTTGATTCAAGGAACTTCTCGAATACTTACATATTTGTAAGTTCACTCTATATTATTTTTCAAACCATATTTATCTTTATAATATTACACATTTTAACATTAAAATTAAATTTTGGGTCATTTCTAGTTGTATGTAATAAAACATGCCTTTGCGGTTTAAAATCTCTTTAATGAATTCCTTAAACAACACTTAAATGTTTTAATTATAAGGATTCTTTAAAAAAACTTTTTACATGATTTCAATTTAGTGGGAAATAATTTATTCATAAAATATAATATAAATATCCTTAATTTTTATTTTATGAGATATACATGTTTAAAATAATATTTATAACAAATACAAATGATTTTCCAAATGAAATCTTCTTCCCAAAGTAAAATAGATTTTTCTCACCTCACCTTAACTTTTATGAGATATATGCCTTTTTCACAACTTATTCTTTGTATGTATTGTTTGTAATGTACCTTGGTATATCATATCAAGATTCACATTTTTTTCATTATATTCTAATATATAATGATTGTATTTTTTTAGGTGGTATGAGACACTTTGTAATGATTGGGGATTATTTCCTCAAGAAATTGTCAATGGTATCATTAAAAAATTATCTTTAATTATATAAACATAAATTGATGAATCTTGTATTTCATTGGGGTTTATCTATTATTATATTATCAATAATATGTTTTTGAAGGTTTTCTGATTATTTTTAATGTTTATGTTCTATCTTTATATCATTCAACAATTTACTTCGAATGGTTAGTGTTTATGTTTAATTTACATGGAATGTTATTTAAATTTCATATTATAGTGTCAATATGAATGTATATGTTGTTTTTGTTTATCCCCATCAATAATAGGAATCCATTGTACTTAGTCAGTGTCGGGTGGGGACCGCTATATCTCCTTTATGAATCGGTAGGTCTCAAGAGACAAACTATTGTCCTGGCACGAGGCCTTCAAAAAATGGATATTTATAGTCATGGTTTGAGGCCTGGAGGATATGGTTTTTATGTCCATTATAAATTCCCTCATTATAAAACTAGTAATAGAAATTTCATGTTGTTTGTTAACTTGTATAATACTAATTATTATGTTTTATTATGGACATATTTACTCATCTCATATTCCTACCATATTATGTTCAAGTTTATTTTTATAGGAATATGTTTTTAGTTATTCACCATGAGTGATGTTTATTTTTATGATATCTTCCATTATATTTCTTACCCTTACTAAGCATTTTAGGTCACCCATTTCTTATGTTTCATTTTCTTAGGATGTGAAGAAGTTTTTTGTGAATGACCAGCAGGGATAAACATAGAGTGGTGGATGTTCCCAATAAAACTTATTTGTTGTATTTCCTTTCATGTTGTAAATTTGAACCTATGGTTTTCTAAAACTACTAAACTACTTGCTCCTTTAGGATTTTATTCCTTATAATCAAGACTATGTATTAATATAATGCACTAGATATGGGATTATGGGGTTGAGTTAATACAGTTGGTATCTGACGAAGTTTAATAGAAAACATGGAAACTCGATTTTGAAAATGTAGATTAGGGAAAAACCCCTAATATAGTCTTTGAGGGCAAACATACAAGAACATCCAGTAATTTTTGTTACAGAATATTTTTTTTTTGATATTTTAGAAAATAAGTCCCCTATATAGATATTACAAGTGGCATGGTTCCAGAAAAAATATACCTTTGAGTGAAAACTCTGAGAAGGAGTTTCAGGGTTGACCTAAGGTATCCTGGTACACGACAACATGCCTTACTGTTCACTCTGTTTGACAATCCTAGAGGATATTCTTAGGATTTTTCAAATTTTTTCTTACATACCATTATGAATGATTTATTATTCTAATGTAACCAAAGAATATAGTTCTTGGATTTATGATGCCTAAATTTATGATATGTTCTATACCATGTTTTGAGTTATAGAAAGTTTATAATTTTATGAGCTAATATATCATATGGAATTGATTAGAAATGAACCCTAGAATAAGGAATGATAACATCGACAATGAACGTGATGCAAATAGTTAAAAGGATTATATCTCCCATAATCTTAAGCTATAATTTCAAAGGATGATAGTTTCTCAAGTTTCCTTATCATGTGAGAAAATACTTTCATGTGTTAACAAGTTATGTAAATAGTTATATGAGTCCTATGTCTTTAGGGGAAGAAAAAAAGAAGAGGACGATAGTGAAAAATATGGATATAGGGATGAAGGGGAATAAGGGTTTTCCACATGTGATAACTATAGAAAGAATCACCATGGTAAATTCTTGAAAGGAATGGGTGTTTGATATAAGTGTGGAGAAAAAGGAAACCAAGTTCATGATTTCAAGAATAAGAAAATGTTTTCCAATGTACAATGCTTCGACGGAAAGGAAATTAGACACTATGCAAATCAATGTCCCAATCACCAAACGAATATAACCCAAATGATGATTAAGGATAATGATCAATTTATGAAGCTATTTTAGATGAATTATAATCATTGATATTCCTATTTAAGAATCTTTTATTTTGAATATTTTGACAGTAATTTATTGGTTATAATAATTATGGAATATATGTGGATTATAATCCAATACTTTTTATTAAAGATTTGAAACCATAACTTAAATGGTACTAAGAAAAAATATTTGATGGAAGTTATCCTTTTTGTAAAATTCTTGATTAAGGTAAAGACGACTATTAATATATATCTGATATTGAGAAAATGATGAATAAATGGTTATTTCGGATAAGTACTGACTACCTTGGAATGGAATTAGGACTTGTCAATAATTGGTCTATTCTATCATTGGTGGACTTTACAAAACTTTTGGATTTAAAGAATATATCCAATAAAAAGTACCTTACATAAGGAATACATAAGAATACATATTTCGAATATAGTATTTATGGTAATTCAAGTTATTACCATGTTTCAAATGGAAACATGATGAAGTTATTCACATGTTCAGAATGTGAAAATTTAGAGCTGCTTCATGTTTAGTAAGGGTTAATGATAAATTCATCTTGGAAATTCAAAGACCTCCATTCTAAAGTGTCGAATCAGTATATTTGGGAATGTTTAAAAATATATTAAACGGTTTATGTTGGTAATTGTATGGGATTTTATAGGATAATGTATTACTTCACCATATGGAATAACATGTTCTAGGTGATGAAGTATAGATTGTTAAAGGTTCAATAAAAGGATGAGTTTGTAAATAGAAACGTATAGTTAAACACTTATAGAGTGGAATAATTCCTTAACTCAAGGAAAAGAGTCTTAAACAAAATTTTATCCTATTATCATAATCTCTAATAATATCGGTGAATTTGATTACAGTGGTTTCGAAGTGAAGTTTTGAATTGTGGGGATGCAATTTGGTTGAGGGGGGAATAATGTAACACCCAAATAATTAAAAAATATTTTTAAGATAGAATGCATGAAACACTGATTCTCTAAAAAAAGTCACTTTTTTATAACATATCCTATAAGCATAATGTTTCTACCTCTATGATTTTAATTTTGATAAACTGACACACACAGTTGTGTGTCAGTAAGACATTTAGAGTCTGATAAGAAAAACCTAATTTTTGGTGAATAGTAATTTACCCTTATTAATAGTAACATACTCATATGAATATTAATATGACCAATGGAGTAGTAATCTGACCTAATAAAGTATAACTAAGTTTTATGTTCCATCATTTCGATTTTGAGTTTATTTTTTTCTTAAAAAATAAAAAATTTGACAAATTGATTTTTCAGGTGAAATTTGTAAATTTTAGAGAGATTTAAATTACTAAATAAAAATGTACTTTTATTAATGTTTATAATAATGAAATTTTATTATCAAAATTATATTCAATAATTAAAAATGGAAAAATAATTTTCTATTTTTTAAGTACTGAAAATTCTACTATGCATTTTACTATGCATTTTATATCCGTTATTATTTTTAATAAATAATTAATATCATAGATAAAAGATAAAGTTTCCATGTTTAAAAAAATATTATGATAAAATAAATTTCATTTTTCAATTCATATCATTGATCTATGTTTATGCTAAAATTATTGTAATTTTATAAATTACTTTATTTTTTCATGAATAGTAAATATACAGTTTTGAGTTTTCAGTATATTTAATAAACTTATTAATGATTTAATCATGATGTAATAATTTTCATATACTCTTAAGTATTATAATATTTTATGGTGTGTACCAAGTGGCCAAAACTGTGGGAAAATACCAAGGGCAAACCCATAGTTTTGAAAATACCACTAATGCGGTGTCATTGGAAATTAATAAAAAAAACACTTTCTCTTTTAAAATAAATACCCACTAACTACATCATTTTATTTCATTAAAAATTTATAATATTCTAATATCTAGTATTTTACCTCCCTATAAGTCCTCCCAAGGTGTACTCAAACCCGCAAGGTCCTAACCATCATGTTTTAGGAGTTACTCTATAAGGTAAGGGAATTCTCAACTTCTCTTTTCCATTCATGTACTCTTTTATGTTGTATATATTTAAAGTTTCCATATCATGTTATTATTTAAATTTTTTTCTACACCTATAGTATATTGAAATTATTTTATGAATTTTTGACCCATGTCCCCTCTCTTTTTAATGTTTTCTATAACCATGTGGCATAGATGTTGTGCTGCCGAATTTTCATCTCAAAATCTTTCTCTTTTTCAAGCACACTTATTATGTAATTATCATTTAAGTTTAATTTTATTTTGTTGGGATATTTAATTCCATATCCCCTTTACATTACATATAATATAATAATTTTTATATACCCCTTTTTATCTCATAAAAATATTTTATGAATTTTTTTATAATGTCGTTAGGCTACTAAATTTTAGTAAGGCATTTCTCAACTTTTCATTTATTTCAAGTTCCTTTGGTTTCTTTTTCTTTCCTCTCCTCCTTTCATCCAAATGTTATGATAACTCCAGTACCTTAAATTTACTATAATGTTTTTTTGACAATGTAATAATTCATAATCATATCTCTTTTCCCATTATTTTATACTAGAAATGAAAACACCATCCAAGAGGTGTTAATTTATCACATTCAAGGATGACAGGATTTCAATTTCTATTACCATCTTCAGTTATGGACATGAAATCATTTTTATGGTCCAAACATACTATTATATATATATTAAAACTTATTGGAGGTTATATAATCTTTTTCTACTTGTGATATTAATTTATAAATCCAAATGAGTTTGTTGTGATAAAAATCACTAATTAACCCAAACAGTTATCATTAATGTTTTATATAATAATTCATATTAAATACCACTAAACAATTCAAATTTATAACCATGTAATAATATATATGTTAAAAAATAACATTCAAATCCTATTTTGTACAACCATTCTCATCTTACATTTTTATCCTTACATGTACATAAGTAAACCAGTCATGAACACCAAGGAAGAAAACACTCCCAAACAATGAAATTGAATCTCTTAACACATGAAAAGGACATGAATGAAATTAATAAGGCTATAATAAATAAATTATAAATATAATAGGTTCTGTAAATATTAATTAATTAATTTAATTTGTTTATCCGGGGCAATAAGATCAATTGGAGAACACCATCGGACTTAAGGTAAGGGTTTCTTCATCTCACTTCCATTTCTGTTATATATTGCATATTCACAACTATTACTTGGGTATGGTATATGTATGATAAAAATTGATGTTTCATATCATGAATCTCTTTATTTTCATTATATTCAATTTTTAATATGATTATTATTAATTTTTTTTCATACGATTTAATTGATTACAAAGTTGTAAGTATTTTCTACCTGAATCTTGGTCTTCATTCAAGTTCTCTTATTCTCTACTCACCCTAATTAAATTGTTGTTTATTCTTAGATACTCATCATAAATTATATTTTAATGTTATATTTATTTTTACCAATGATAATCTTTCTTTATTTTAATTGGATTTAAATGTTTTAAAAGAATAATTCAAAAAAACATCCAAAATGCAAGCCCGATTCAAAGAACTTCTCGAATTCTTACAAATTTTAAAGTTCACTCAACAATCTATTTTAAGACTGATTTATCTTTCTAAAATAAAAAATTTTAACATCAAAAATAAATTTTGTTTCATTTATGTTTTTATTAAATAAAACATTCCTTTTCTCTTTCAAATCTATTTAATGAATTCCTTAAACTGCACTTAACTATTGTAATTCTAAAGCTTCTTGTAAAAACACTTTTTACATGATTTCACTTTAGTGGGAAATCATTTATTCCTGAAATTTAACCAAAATGTACTCAAATTTTATTTTTTGGGATATGCATATTTAAAACTATATTTATTAGAAATACAAATGATTTCCCAAAAGAATTATTCTTTCCAAAGTAAAATAGATTTTTATCACCTCACTTTTACTTTTATGAGATATATTCCTTGTTTACCACTTATTCCTTTTAAGTAGTGAATGTAGTTCCCCTTGGTATATCATATCAAGAGTATACTTTTTTCATGAAATTCTAATGGATTATGATTTTTATGTTTCAAGGTGGTATGGGACACTTTGGAATGATTCTGGATTATTTCCTCAATAATTTCTCAGGGGTCTCATTTAAAAGTATCTTTATATAGGTCAACATACATTGATGAATCTTGTATGTAACTTAGGTGTGTATCTTATAATATGATCAAAAATATAATTTTTAAGGGTTTCAGATAAGTTTTAATAGGGATGTTCTATCATGATACTATTCACCATTTTTCATTGAATGGTTAGTGTTTATGTTTAATGTACGGGGAAAGTTATTTACATTTAATATGCTAGTTTCAATATTAATATATTTGTTTTTTATGTTTTTCACCATTCATAATAGGAATTAATTGAAATTATTAAGTGTTGGTTGGGGCCGAATATATCCCCTTGATGCATCGGTAGGACTCATGAAACAAACAATGGTCTTGGAATGAGTCCCTGAAGGTATGGTTATGATGTCCTGCATTATGAATTCCCTCATTTTGAAACTAGTACTTAAAAGTTCACCTGGGTTTTTTACTATTAGAATACTCATTATTATGTTTTATTTTATAAATATTTACTCAACTCATATTCCTTCCATATTTTATTCAAATTTATTTTCAAATTCATGTATTTTTAGTTATTAACCATGCCTACTTTTTATGTTTATGATATCTTTTGTTGTATTCTTTACCCATACAAAGTATCTGAGCTCACCCATTTCATATGTTTCAGTTTTTCAGGACATGAAGAAGAATATTATGAATGACCCTCAGGGATAAACTTATAGTTGTGGATGTTACCAATAAAACTTATATGTTTTATTTCTTTTCATGTTGTAATGTTGAACCAAAGTATGTAACTGGTTTTCCAAAACTACTAAAATACACAGTCCTTCGGTATTCTACTCCTTGTAATCATTCCAATGTATTTAAATAATGCACTGTATTCGGGCTTCTAGTCTCGAGGTGTTTCAAATAGCCATATAGAATTACATAGTAGGAGCTAGAGTTTGTCTCCTTCTTTAGAAAGAACAGATGAGAAGTATATTGTTTGACATCCATATTGGGAACACAGAGTTTTAAGGTATACTAAGAAGGAAATATTGTCCCACATATATAACTTTTTTCCTTTTTTGAAACAATAAAAATATAGAAACTACCTACTATATGTATTTTAGGAGTATCAATTGGAAACTAGGTCTAGTGAATTGTAGTAGTGATGTGGGTACTGAGGTCACCTGACATTAAAAACTAGAGACATCAAGCTTGGTTTCATGTATATTGAATAATTTTTTATGGTATTTGATGATAGTGGTGCAACATTTCAAGATTTTAACATAGTAATTACGGAATGGTGGTGATGTATGGTGGTGTTGGAATTGTGTATCCTTACCATCACCTCAATCTGGGCATGCACACTGGGCTCTTTAATTAGGATGATATAATAAATTTTCTTTTATTTTGTGAATAAATATCTCATTAACCACTAAATTTAGTTCTTAGGATAGTTTTCAATCACAAAAATCATAATGGCGAATCATAGGTATAGCTACCCCAATAATAATAGGATTATGCATCAAAATAATCCTTTTAAGGGATCTATTAGTTTCTTAGTTTTATAGCCCCTGACAACTCTAAAAAATGGAAATTCATTTGGATCAACCATTATATTTAATCCCACTATATTGTTGGTATTTATTCTTCCCATATGATTTCATAATCCTTCCTAAATATTTATATTTTTTTAACACTTTTTAGTGATGAGAAATATTTCCAGTTGCCTTTGTATAAAGATGAAATAAAATCCTTATCTTTGTATAAATATGTAATCACTTATTCCTTATGTCAAATATTAGTGATCTTTTTTCATGTATTCATATCATTATTTAATAGTACTTCCTTAACATTTTCAATTTTCTCTAAATACTCCTACATTTTCTGTCGTTATTCAATTTCTAATTTTTTCTCTAGTCCACTACATTTCCTTCCAGCTGTACAAAATCGTTCAAAATTATATTATCCATAATTTCATAATCATATATATTCCCATTATATTTATTGTGATCAATTATATTATCATGATTGGATAATTACTTTTCACTAATACACTTTGTTATCCATAATTTTCTCTTCCTTTTTCATTGAAATTTTCCTAGTTATATCATCGATATTTCAACTGTCATTTTAATTAACAATATGTTAACTTTGATTTCTTATATTGTAAATATTGAATAATTATTTTTCCTAAAACTTTTATTATCCTTCACATATAATCCTTTATATTATCCCTCTAACCTTTTCAACACTCTCTCGTCACTTTTAATGATTTTTAAGGTAATTTTATTTACCACAATAACTTTTTTGTTGATATTATTCAACTTAGAAACTATGTGCCACATTATTTGATCCAATTAGTTATTTTCATTTCAAAAACTATAAATAATATACTTACTAACCAAATATATGATATAAATAAGAGGAATATGCTCATACCCATATTTAATTTTGGTCTATTTCCAATAGTAATTAAATTTATTATCTCAATAAAATTTGATTTTGGATTCTCATCAACCAAAACATTCACAAATAATCAAATATTTTCATCCAAATTATGCTCATAAATCTCAAAATATATTCCCACACAATATTTAATATCATTTATAATCTGAGGGTTCTAAAATATTAAACTCAAAGTGTGTAACTAAATCCAAATATGTGTATTTTTACACATAGAAAAAATATTTAAGTTTATATCCAAATATGATATCTAAAAATATTTGATTTTAGATTATATTAACCTTTATTTATAAATTTTATATATCAAAAATATATAAAAAATAATATGAAAATACTCTTTTTCAATTACTATCATATTCTACCCACTAGTTTCTTTTTCAAATCATTTGATTTATAGTGTTTATAGCCATTCACAGCAAAACTATACAACTAATAAGAGAGAACTTAGAAAATTTTAACCTATTTTTGATCACTCTAGGATCTACAATAACTAAATTAACACCATACTAATATCATATTAACATTACATTATTTCCATTTTTGGTTTTTCTGCTTCCATTTTTTTCATGATCCTTAATTCAATCACACTATGAATTAAACACATTTCTTGATCAATTTCTAATTTTCTTTTTAGGATCAATCTGTTGATCCCAAAGAAAAAAATTATATCTTTTCTTATAATTTTCTGGTTGATATTCAAATCTATCTTTAAAATAAACATTTTTCTGGATTAAAAAAGAATCTAAGGAGAATTTAGTAATGATGATATAGATAACTTAATATCCTTGAAATCACTATGGATAAATTCTATTATGATGCTCCATAAATAACTCTGGTTTTCACATGGCATGAAGGTTGTAAAAATAATTCATTTAGTTTCGAAAAACAAACAAACCCATTGTATGTTATGGGATGTATGAAATTGTTCTATTTGGTTTGAACATTTGAGGGTACATTCGGTGTGTGGGTTAATATTAATGGGGTATGTGTTGAATCAATTTTGAATTCATTATGTGTGGGTGTTTTTTTCTTTACTTCAAAACCCCTATAATAGTTTTATTTTATTATTATAATTTTTATCAATATCCCCATTATAGTTGGAATTTTAGTATAAAAATATACAATAGCTAAATGGTCATAAAATAAATGATAATATCCTTATTTCATAGGGATATCGATTATATAGGGATCTATGAGTCATCCCATGGTTGTAATTCCTTCAAGACCTATTGTAATAAGTCCTTAGGGACTTGTGTAAAAAAAATATAATTGGATATGGGTATTCCATTTGGAAGGGGGTTGGTGGATTGGTCTAATTGGCTCCTTTGGGATGTGTGTGTTTTGTTTTGTATACTTGTACCACTAAATAAAATATATAGATTATTTTTATTTTTATTATTATTATTATTATTATGGTTTTTAATATTATCATTATGGATTAGAAGTGTGTGTTGTTTATTTTCTTAAAACATCTCAGTCCTTAAATAAATTATTATTATTATTATTATTATTATTATTATGGGGAAACCCCCAAATACATTAATTTTATTCGTATAATTTGTGTGTTTTTCATCTTATTTTCCATAAAATAATAGTATAAATAATTATATCTTGAGACAAAGTACATTATCACTCAACAAAGTGGTGGAGGATTAAAAAACACCCTTAGAAGATAGAAAAAATGAGGAGGATACCAACTAAGTTATGAATGAACATATTATTAAGAAATTACATAATTAACATATATATACATATATTTCGGAATAAGACTTTGGGTATTTTAATAGAAACTATGATGGGTATATCACTATGGATGAATTTTTGTAAATTAGGGATTGGATGATCTCTAAAAATGAACTAGATTTTGATCATAACCCCAACCTCGACATTTACAGGATCCTAAGGAAGTAGCCTTGGTTCTATATTAAATTTGGAGTATTGGAATAGAGGATATGATTTCACCGTTACTATGTATTATTATGTAGCTTTATTTATGTTTTTTTATAGGTGATGAATGTAAGTAGCCTCACTAAAGTAAGACCTTTTCTTATAATATTCAAATATCACGGCTTCTAGGTTCCTTTTATTTATCTTTCTTTATATGAAAATTATAGGAATGATGTTATATTTTAGTTTTTTCATAGGTATGTTTTTTTTTTGTGCTTTCTAGTAGAACCTTTAACATAATCAGAACAGTACCCACTTTCATTTATACGACCATTTATAGAGTAGTTTAGCTTCACCTAGTGTTTCATTAGTGATCTATACACTATTTTTTTCATTGAAACAAAACCTATTGATGACTATTATATATAACAAGAAATTATTTGTTGTCATTGGTATTATTGTGATGGTTTATAGGTATTTTTTATCTATAGTTATTCAAAAAAATAGAAGGATGATGAAGATGTTTGCCAACTCGAAAAAAGTGGATAACGCACTCTTACATGACTTTCAAGTTGAATTTAAATTAGAGGCTAATTAAATTCAATTAACCATTGTTGGAAAGGTATAAAATTGAATTTAGTTCCACTTATGATAGTTTTTTACTCATATTATTCTGATCTTTAAGTTTCTTATTCTTCATTGTTGAAATTTGCAATATTTTTTTGGGAATCATTTTTAGTATTATTTATCTCCTCTATTGGTGAAAATGCAATGAATCTCATGTATTGTCTATGTATATATCATATTTTTTAATAAATATTAGGTCACAATGAGTTAGTTTTCCAAATCATGATTTAAACTATATTTAATTATTATTATGACCATCATCCTCATAGCCTTAATCTTCATCATTATTATTATCATTTGTTTAACTGTGTTATAGAAATTTGCATTTCGGATAAGTACAAAAGTTGTGTGTTGTGTTTATTGGGTGGTTTTGAGATTTTATATATATGGGGGTGGGATAGGTGTATATGAAGAGTTTTTTGAGTGTCATGTGTTAGGCAAGAACTTTGTGGGTTTTAAAAATAATATATATGTGTGTGTGTGTGGGTGGGTGTAATGTCATTGAAATAAAGAGATAATACAGGTTTCCCAATATTTATTTTGGTTATAGCATGTATAAATTATCATGAGTGGAATGTTCTTTATTTCCACTTATATCATTTATCAATCTCTCTCACTCTCTCTAAAAGTTATTTTACCTTCTCTCTAAAATATATTCTCTAATATTTATTTGATGAGAAATATATCTATATTGTTTGATTCATGTTAATGTGTAGAAGGTAATCTATATGGTTTTATTCAATGATAATTATATTTGATTCATTTTCACCTAATGTTATATGATTTCTAGTATCTTATCAAAATTATAAAATTTGGATGAAATAATTGGATTTATATTTTTTTATCATAAATTAAATATCAATTGGGAATGATGTAGGTTTCCTTGATCTTTTTCTAATATTTATTTATTTTTTTATATTTTTTGTTTTCTAGGTCATATTTTAGATCTATCTAATACTAATATAATTTTAATTATTTCCATTCTATTATATAACTTTTAATGTTATAAGTGAGTGTTTAGATATGAAAAGATTTTTTAACTGTTAATTAAAAAATGATATACTTTTATTCCTATATATTTTTGAAATAATAAATAAGAAAAGGATGTTATTGATACTGAATATAATATCAAATAGTTATTTTCTATTTAAATATTATTATTTTTAATGACTTGTTTGTAGAGTTTAAACTATATTCAAACCATAGTTGACTCATAAGGCCGATGTGTAAATTGAAAGTTTATTAGAAGAGCATGTATATAATATTTATAAAGAGATAAAGTTTTATATTATTTTTGGATTTATAGAATAATTGTTGTTTTTTACATCATTTTGGATTTTATAATGGTGTTATGTGAATATATATGACTGTAAGGATCATGAGAAAGGAGAATTTACTTGATATGATTAATTATTTTATTAATTATTATCAAATTAGTCCTCCACTTTCCTAAAAAGTGTTTTAATAAAATATCTTCTCTAATCACATTCTTTGATATTTATTTCACATTCTCTATTAAAAAGATATTTTCAATATATTTCAAAGGTCATACCATCACTCTTTCTTTAATGACTTGTCAAAACCATCTAATAAAACCTTTTAAATCCAATAAAAAATCCACCAAAAAATGACATGGCATTCCTCTTTTAAAAGTGATATAAATTCTCAAATTTCAATTGGGATATAACTAACCAATATGTCTTTTACTGAACCATGTTGTGATTTCGTTGGAAAAATTTTGACTATGAAATCTAAAGTCACCAAATAATGATCCTCCTAATTTAATATTTATTTCATTATTTAGAAAGACATATCTACTATAAACCATAATATATCCTTTCCCCTTTCATGACATGGGTTTTTCTTCAATATTATAGTTTCTTATTTAGATAAATTTTTCATCATCACAACCCTAACCATAAAGATTTTTCTCATTTTGATGAGATATTATTTAAAAATAATTTTCTCAACACTAACCACATCATGGTTTCCTTCTACAAGACGTGGAAACAATAATATTTTCAAAGCACCTCCATGAAACTCTTATGAACCACAACTTGTGAGTCTTATCATTTTTCTTCTAAATTCAAAAACCACTTTATTATCTATGGGAGTAATTAAACATTAACCACTTTAAAAAAATACTCAAAAATGCTTTATTCAATTCAAGAGATAAAAGATAACTTAGTTTTCAGTTATGGTTTACAATAACATCAGTAGATACTTCTACAAAAATCATAACATGAATTGGAACTATTATCCCAAATCCACTAGATCAACAATGATTTTTTAATTATATTCATAATTTTTTTTGGTTCACCAACAAAAAACATTATAAATTTTATGGAGATTAATAAATATTTATAGGATATTTTCTCAATATTAATTTTAATCATTTGAATAGTTTTCATCTTCCTTTTTCAATAACAAAATTCAAAAATATTCTCTTATATTTTTCATTAAAATTTCATCTTGTTTTAAATGGTTTTAGTGTTTATTTATCCAGAATATAAAAGGGTTTTATCATAAAAACCCCAATATTATTAAAATCAGAATATTTCATATCAATTAGAAAAGTTTCTAGTAAATGATGTGACATAAGTTATGTGAATCCATACAGTTAAAAAATACATAAATAAAAATAATTATAATTTTTAGTTATTTCACATATAATTTAATATATTTTTGTAATTTTTTATCCTATAATTGTTCTTTGGTGGTACTTATATGAGAGAGAAGAGAAAATGAAGGTTATATTATGCTACAAAGTGATGGAGATATTTTAAATCAAAACTTGAATTAATTTTTTGTTTTTGGGATAACTAAATACCTATATCCTTATAAGATTTGCAAATATATTGATTGCAATACATGAAAAAAAAGTCTATCTATAAGATAACATATTTTTCTCGTGGTGAGTTGAATATTTTATAAGTAATATGTAGTTTGGAATGATATTTAATTGTTAAAAACTAATTCCATGATTTTGTTTTTAAATGGATTCAAGGAGAGAGCTATAGTAATTTGGAATGATATTTAATGTGGATAACTCATGCCACATATATATACAACATGGTATATACTACATAATTCCATGATTTTGATGATTTCTAGATACCATGTATGAGTTTATATACTACTAATGTTATTATAATATTTGGTAAGTGTATCAAACATTTTATTTTGGGGATATCAAAAATCATAAGTTATTTGACGGTTTTCGTATATATATTATATATTTTTATTATTCTATGAAATTTGATTTGATTATTTTTCGCAAATTTTATTTTTATAAGGAATATAAAACGATGAAATACTCGATGTGATCTAGCCAACAACCCCAAACTCGTTCTGATTTACCTGAAACTTATATTTTATATGATGTTATTTATACATTATCAATTAATCTATTTCTTTTGTAAAACTATTATCATTTGTATATGAGTGGAAGAATAACATAAATAGATAATGTATTTATTATAATAAATAAATATATTTTATAATTTATTAATGTTGAGATGTTATACGTTAGATTATTCCTTATTTTATTGATGAAAGGGGAAAATTATATTTTCCCCTCTATTGATTATTTTATTTAAGTTATAATATACTGATAATATTGTTTTATTTGGTATCTTCACATAATTTAGATTAACAATTACTTGAATTTTATTTATGAATTTACAAATATATATATTATCCCACTAAAAATGTTAACTTGAAAACATGAATAAATGATAGAAAATATATTTGAAAGGTTTAATAAGAAAAGAATGTAGTTCTATTTCATTTTATATTTTGAGATGTTTGCAAATTTACTCTATACAAAACTAATTTTAATTATAATTATTTTCACATTGAATTATTTATTTGGAATTCCTTCAAGAATTATCACCTCCTAAGGGAAATTTGTTAAATTTAGAATTTATTCTCATGGGACCAAATCAGAAAAAGTAGAAGAATGTATTATATTAATTTAAAGTACTAATATTGAACCTCAGAGAATGCTAAAGTTAGAGACTATCCTATCCTTTTTTCCTCTGTATTTGATTAAGTTATTTTTTATTGAGAAAATTGAAAAAATGAGGATAAAAATATATTTGAATGTAATATTAGAGTAAAATATATTTAGATAAATAGAAACATAGTATCCAAATTAGGGATATTGGAGGATGTTTTCAAAAAAAATAATGATTTCATTGTCTTATAAAATATCATTCTGGATTAGTTATGGAATACTTAAGGTTAGTTAATCCCAAATAGTCAATATTGATTAAAACTACCTAATTTCATTCAATTATTATTGTTAATGTAATATAATAGAAATAAGCTACATTACAGTAAATCTCAAAAGAAAAATTAATTATAAGGACATCTCCCACAATCCTATCCTTACCTTCCATGTTTTTTTTCATCCCTTAGATATTTATAAGGAAAACTTAGGAATGAGTTATAAGGTTTGGATAAATGTGATCCTAGTCAAAAAAATTAATTAATAAGAAAAATCAATAATTAATATTCAAACACCATCCTCTTACTCTCAATCCAATATCCCATAAGAAACTACTCACTCATGATGAAATGGTTATCCATAATTAGGTAAACTTTATTCTTGAATGATTGAGATAATGAAGATATAATAATATATATTAATAAATAATCTAATAAGAGTAAATTAACTTAACTATCTTCCAAAATTCAATATTATACCCACATACAAGATTCCATGCATCTAAGTCTTATTAAAATAAATAAAGTTTGACTAAGGTCACTTCCTTACCTATCTTCTATGTCTTTGTCTCTATTTGATCCCATAATTTTCTATCACATAGAAAAATTAGAAATAGTAATTACTTATAAGTTGTGTCTTGGTTAGGGCGTATCACAAGGATTGATGCTTGACTTATTAAAATGTCATATTTTACTACTTTGTGTAGACACACATCATGATGGATTATATAGGTTTTTATGTGATATAAAAATTTCACCATTTAAAATCCAAGATGTTAGAGAGATCATGGTATGGCCCCTAAAATTCTCATTCATTTTTAACTATTTTTAATTCTTATTTCAATTTATTCATGTTGATAAACAATGGATTTATTTTCCTTGATAATTGATGGAACACTTGTGCTTATGCCTCCTTGTTACACTCTAAAATGTGGTAATATGTCCACATTTTTAACTTTTCTCTACTAATTCAACATTAATCTTACGAATGGTGGCTTTAGTGTGGTTATTATGCCTATAGAATAATGATTCCTTCAATTTTTACACTAGTTAGTCCCACATGTCTTTTACTTTTTGGGGTGAACAACCAATAGTTGTGATGTGGTTTGTGAGTGGATTCATTACACATAAAAAATTACATGAGACACTAATATATTATATAATCATGGAAACTCCAACCTCTTTATGTGGTTATCTCATGGTGTTAAACTATTTCATGGCCTTCTCACCTCTAATCTTCTTGTTTCATATCCATTTATCCACGCACTGTGGAAATTACCATTGAGTTGGTTGTGTCTTGTGGTAGTTAGCTGATTCTGGAAACCAGTGGTGGTCTTGGTGTGAACATACACAGAAGTGGGGTAGATGAAAAAAATTTCACTTATCCACCTCTACATTATTCTATGGTTCAATGGTTGTGGTATGGTTAGTTCATGGTTGAATTCTTCAAAAAAATCTTTTCATGATTTATTTTTTAAAATTTTATTCAAGACATTAACATTGGGATTTCATCATTATCATGGTGAAAGAGGATTTTAATTTATCTTTTAAAGAATTATTAATTATGAAAATTATGGTATGAAATAATTAATTATGAATTATTTGATCTAAATTCCTTCTTAAAAAGAATAATGCTACAGAGGGTATGGTTACAAATTTAAATAATCAAAAATATCTCAATTCATCACATCATTTTAAAATATTTCAGATCCATTAATTATTCAAGAACCCATTTAAAAACATAATCAGTAGTCTTAAATTGTTCAATTAAATTTATAAAATCATGGAAAAATTATTTCATGTTTTTTACTCATCAAATTCTCCCACACATGAAAATTTTCTTACCCTCACGAAAAACTCCTAATCAAATCAAATAGAATCAAACTCTCCAAAAGAGAAACACTAAATCAACAATGCTCAAAAACATAAAGGCATAATTTAATGTTTTCAAAAAAAACATTATTCATCAAGTTAAGAGTGTTATAATCATGACTCATATAAAATTATAATTCAAAACTCATATCCCCTTTTATTAAAGTTATTCAAAATCTCAACATTAACAATTTGATTTATGATCTAGCACACCTAAAAATAACTAATAACTCAAGATAATTTTATTATAGTGTTTCTCAATATAATGTATTCGTAGTCTCTTTATAGGGTTTAAAGTAATATCAACCTCGAACTAGATATCAATCCACACTAATTCAGATGGAATTAAAATAAGGTTTTAATGTCCTTATGGATTAAGGTGGTTGTCTCAAAATTTAAAAATAAAAATCATGCTTAAAATGAGGGTTGAACTCTAAATTAAAATGAATTATCTTCAATTTTAGTTCAATTAATAGTATCATCCCCATCTTCTTCATCAAAATTCATCAATCATCACTTATCATTTATCATCATCCACATTGGTTTAAAATTTCAATATTCAATATAGTGATGAATTCCCTATTATTCCCCCTTTTTCTATCATTTATTTAAATGTGATTTATAAAAGAATAAATATCACACCCTTGGAATTCAAAATGATACTATCCCCTCAATCCCCACTATCTATCTCTTCCACAAACTAATTTGAATAGTTAGTATAAAAAAGGGGTGGTGGATAGTAATAAGTCAGTATAAGGTATCTTATATTTCACTTATTTATGAAACAAATCGAATCAATGAGGTATAATTTCAAAGTAGTATATAAATTTAATTCATAAAAACCAAGTGATCATTCCCCACTTTTTCATAGAATATATTTCAAAAAAGAACCATAAATCATCCACACACTCTTAATAATAAATAAAAAATCATCTCTTGTAGTCTATAGTTATAGTAGGAAGGGAAAATAGGCTTATAATTTGGATAGATATAAGTTAATTCATGGTCTCTAATGATTTCCAAAGAATCAAATCTATGGTACTCCTCAAAATAAAGTGAATAAACATTATTCAATTGATAGCCTTAATCACACTAATGTGGTTCAAAATCATAATGATTCAAAAGGATAGAATGAAAGTATTATTAGTGATTCATATAATAATCTCTCAAGAATGAGGTAAAAAGAAATAATATATCAAATTTGGCTTATATTTACCATTTAAAATTGGAATTTAAAATCTAATAGTTAATAAATTCATGGAATGGATAAAAATGATCAGTCATATAAATTGTAAATTCCAAGAATAATAATTATCAAAATAAATTATATGATAAATTACAATAAACCTACTCAAAATTGCTATGGTAATAAAAAATTTAATAGTTTCCAACAATGTGTTTCTATTTATGAGTATTATCAATAATGTTTTTCTATATTGTAAAAAACATTTCCCTAAAAATTAATTATTCTATATTAAGTGGGGAAATTAAATGGGTCAAAGGACCCCAAATTCTCTTAGATTTGAATAAAATATATCATTATTTTTTAACAAAGGATTGATAATTGAAACATTGAATACTATAAAAGGAATATCTAAAAAAATGAGAAAAATCAATAATTATTCCTTTATTGTATTTTTTCTATTTCTTAATCCTTGGAATGACTACATGGAATTAAAGTACATGTATTTTATAGTGTTTGTGTCACTTCCTGTAAAGAAAAATCATGAAAACATAACACTCTGAGATTGAAAATTATAAATCAAAATTAAATTCATTGAAAATAATACTACTAAAAATAGGTTCCTTGTATATTACAATGTGATTATAGTAATGATAATGAATGAACTCAATAAGTACATGGGAATATATCAAACTGGATAAAAAATAGGTTGTTACTATGACAAAAAAACATTGGAGGTGGATATACTAATACTCCTCAGTGATCACCATAGCCACCCCATTATCTTTATTAATATCTCATGGGACTCTCTCCATGTTAGTAAGGAAGATTTTAACTGTTGAATTGATTTTCTATCAAATGAGGTAACAGAGGTGTTCGAATTCTAAGGCATTGGTGATGGAATCTCAATTGTAGGTGGGGTTATACTATCAATAGTGGGTGGGTTAGTTAGTTTCTCTTAGTAATCTATAGTAATTTTGTTATATTTAGTTCCCTATTTGAGGTAAATAACTGGTTTTAAAGGATGATTGGTCATAGTTACTCGCTCAGTTGGAGCGGATGTCATTACAATAGTTGTCCCTATAACATGATTTGTGCTGGAAGTGGAAGCTGGTGTCCGAGTAGTAGTAACTAATTTATATGTTGATACATTATTGGTTGTAGTGATATAGTGAACATCATGTTACAAAGGAATATACCTGATCAATAGGTAGTACATATGGTGAGTCCTTGTGTCAATGAATATGACCTCAAATGGTTCATTGGACATCTTCTAATTTCCCTTCCTCTAGGCATCCAAATCTAATTTTACCTATGAAATGAGATTATATTGAGAATCCTAAATCTCATGAGGGTAATCATAGTAAGATTTTAATAATAATTCATCCTCAAAATATGTCTATATTGGGATCTCTTTGGAATTCAATGAAAAATCAGTTTGATACCAGGGATAGGGATGAATCGGGATGGATGCCTAAAGATGGATGATATGAGGATGGAATGAGTGATGGTTTCTATAGTAGAACTAGTTGTGGATAAAATAATACCTTTATTCACACAAAATTTTGATTTTGAGCATTGATAGAGTATTGTAATGTGTCATAAAAAGTTTAATTCCACTCCTCATGTGGAATGGATGTGGATGGTGCTTAATCTAGTGTCTGTTTCAATCTCTCCCTGGGTGGGGTGGTACTCTTGGGTGGTAGGTCACTTATGAGTGTCTCTTGCTAGACACATCATCTTTAGTTAATCATTTTCACTCTTCTTCAATAATGTGGCTAAACCTCTTCAGATCTCTGTGAATGAGCTGGCCATTACATGTAGATTTACCAACTATGGATGAAATATTTTCTGCTCGATGGTTTATGCCTCCAAAAACTATATTACTAGAAGAGATTTATGGGGTCATATTAAAAATGTGTATACTTCCATCTCGTAACCATGGATTATCATGGGGTACTTCAATGCCATTATAATTGCAGATGAAATTCTCGGTTATGTTTCTAGTCCCACTTTCATCATAGACTTCAGATTCTTTATTGAATAATCTAATCCGACTAAAATTTATTTTCAAAGAGATATGTACACTTTGTGCAAGAAACATTTGAACATCATGAGGGAAAGAATAATTTAATTTTCTTTTGTTAATGTGAATTTTCTATAGGATTAAAAAACCATTTCATGTGTTACTCTTGCAAGATATAATTTAGACCATCATCCAATTTTTACTAATTTCATGGATAAGGTTGGAAGGCTTCCTCTTCCCTTTAAGTTTAAAAATACTTTGAATACCCTTCCATAATTTTCTCAGATTGATAGAGAAATTTGGGCCATACATAAATACAACTAAAATCCACTTGTTTGTGTACTCAAGATTTGGACTCTTAAACAGAAAATGAAGCAATAGAGTAGGAACAAGTTCAGCTTACTTGACCAGAAAATAGATTCTCTGGAAAAAACACTTCATGAGATTCAAGAATCTATTACTCTCAAAAACTTCCCTATAAATAATAACCAAGTAAAAAAGGTTTCCTATGAACTCCAAAAACTCAGTGTGCTTTGAGATAACATTCACAAAGATTTGTTCAAAGTTAAGTGGCTTATCAATGAGGACAAGAATACCAAATTTTTTAATGCACTTCAGAGAGTTAAAAAGTCCACAGGCCTCTATCCCTTTTGAATGATGGAGACTCTATCCTTGATGATAGACTGATTCCCCCAAACCATATTTCTTCCTTTTACATGAATCTTTTAAATACTCGAGAAGAAATGAAGAATTGATTGATTTCATTATCCCAAAGTTGGTTACTGATGTGGATAACACTCTCCTCACCTTGACTCCAACGGATATTATGATCAGGGAAGCACTTTTTGGTAAAAAAGGAAATCTCATTCGGGATAGATTGTTTCACCAATCATTTCTTCCAATTTTATTGGGAGGTCATACAGGATGATGTGTGTAAAATGGTAAGGCATTTTTTCATAGAGGGATCTCACACTCATGGTATTAATACTTAGTTCATCACCTTAATTCATAAGTTGGAGAATGAATGTGATATTGGCCAGTTCTAGCCTGTGTCTCTTATTAACACCATCCACAAGATCATCACCAAAATCCTGGCCATTCTCCTTGCTCGTATTTCTAAGGGAATAGACTCATGGAACCAGTTTGGTTGTATTAAAGGAAGAAAGATTCAGGATTTCCTTATAACTGTCTTTGAATGTATAAACCTCATACAGAAGACCACAAGGGGTTGAAACATTTCTCTTAATCTTTATATAAGGTAGGCCTGCGACACCATTTACTAGGGTTTTATTTAACGTGTCATGTATGAGTTTGGATTCTACAGTAGATTTATTCATTAGATTAATTATTTGATCATCTCTGCTCGTATTTCTATTCTGGTTAATGGATCTTTAGAGGGTTATATTAAATGATATAGAATTGTGAGTTGGGGGACCTCCTCTCCACTCTTATTTTTTTCAATTTCTAAAGATTATCCCAGTAGACTTATCCTCAACATAGTCAACAAAAGAGAAATCAAAGAAATCTGTGATTCATGAGGTATCACTGCCCCCACTCATCTACTTTTGGATGATGACCCCATTTTGTTTACTCTGGTAGACTGGAGGAATATAAAAAATATCAACATAACTCTTCTTCACTAAGAAAAATCTTCTGCACATGAGGTCAATTAGAGAAAATCATTCAACTTCTTTGTAAAGAAAATATCATCCTCAAGGAAGCACTACATGATTCATGAGTAGGGAATAAGATAGGTATCCCTTCCTTTTACATATATTGGGGGCCCAATGTTCCTTAGAAAACCTCATACCTCTTATTTTGCTGATGTTGTGAGCCATGTTAGAATAACTCTCTACACATTGAAGGGTATGTCACTCTCAATGGTAGGAAGGATCTTCCTGGTTTAACATGTGATTGTCTCAAAGCTGGTTTAATCCTACATGGTGTACTCCTAGACTACTTATGCCATTAAAAATATTAAATCCTTCATAAGGAACCTTTTGTGGAGTGGAATTATACTTTAAAGGAAAATTATAATAGCTCTATGAAAGATTAGCTACATGCCACATACCGTTAGAGGAATGGGTATTAAAAATATTTAACTCTTCAATAAATCCATTAAACCACATTTCCATTGGGGATTTATTAATGAAAAATCATAATCTCTGGATTTCCTAAGAACTAAGCTCCTTAGAAGGCTGATTTTAAGGAAGATGAATTATATTCAAATCTCATTTTGGCCAGGTCTAAAAAAATTCCATAAGTTAAAAAGTCACTCTCACTGGTTAGTCTGTGTGCACTCCTCCCTCTAATTTTGGATGGATAACTAGATTGGTACACACTTCATTGACAGTGTGGATATATAGGATCTATCTATTTACTACAATTCCACTATTAAAAACTATCTTGAGCTATATAATTTTCTTCCACATCATATTCCCCTCATGGTCTCCTCCTATGATTTTCTTATCATAGCAGACATTATAATTTGGGAACCAAGAACAAATGGAATTCTAGACTCCAAACTCTTATACAATAATATTCTGTAAGGTAGTGGAAATGGAACTATTAATTACAACAAAAAATGGCTGTCACCATCAATATTTACACTCCATTGGTGCCTCCATCTCAACAAACTTCCAGGGGAAACTAACCGCCAGTGAGTTGGTATCTCCCTATTCTCTAGATGTTACTTATTTCATCATCACTAGGATGGTTTAAATCATTTTATTCTATCTTGTAAGACCAAATATTCCCTCTAGAACATGATCTTCAACTGGTTCGAGATTCTGCCTCTGTATGTGAATAGTATTGTGGAACCCCTAATTCTACTTCCAACAATTCAATTCTTAAATCAGGTTCGTATTCTATACCTTTCCACATGTGATGAAGTAATTCATGTTATTTGGAGGAGAATAAATAACTCTATCCATACAAATACTGGGTTCAACTACAATGTGGTTCCCTCTAAAATTTTGTTCACACCTCAATAAGAAAATTGTTTATATTATGAAAAATGTGACAACTTAGTTATAGACTTCATTGTTCTGAAAAAATATTACCTTAAAGGTAACTATACTCAGAATCATGGAACAATGGAAGCCTTCTAGTTACCTCCCTTTGTAGTATTGATTAAATGTATATCGGATGGATCCTCGAGAGGTAATCCAGGACCCACTAGATATGGTATTGCCTTTGAAAAACATGATGGGTACTTCCTTGAAGGGGTTTATGGTACGTGTGGACAGTCCACTGATCATGAAGAAAAAATTATGGATCTCCACAGAGAAGTTTAATTTTCTCATAGAAGGAATTGGAGGAAAATATGGTTTGAAATTGATTCATTCGTCATCTTCCTAGAGGTTAGAATAGATCAGATTCACCTTGCTTGGAAGCTTACATAGAAATGGATTAAGTGCCTTGACACACTTGCTTCAATGAATTATATCATTACACACGTCTATCGTGAAGCCAACTAATTTCATGATTCCCTTTCAAACATGGGAGCATATAGGGACACTTTCACCTATCATTCAAGCATTCTTCATGAGAGGCTCCCTATCATTTACAGAGATAAATGAAAACATACTTCCTTCAGAATATTGTAACCTAGTTTTCATTTTTAGTTATATGAAACCCTGCTGCTTTATTTTTTAAAAAGACATATATAAAATAGATGTTGTTGGAAAACAATTATAATTAGTGTTTTAAAATAATCATATCAATATTTAGAAGGGGGATAAGTTTAATGGATGTGTGGAATACTTCTAAAATGTTTTCCAAGTATGTGATAAAATTACCACCCATCAAAGTTTCCTTATCCTCCTCTTTATATCCCACAAAATATTTCCAAAATTTTGATGTCATGTTTACCTTCCTTGGTCTCTGCATTAAATGTAAAACTGGTACATTCATTTGGAAAAATAATCCCTAAGATTCACCCTTTGTTATCCAAGAATGGTTGATTTCTTAGAGAATGATATTTAGGTAGGATAACTTTTGTAGGGAGATACAGATATTTATAGTATCAGTATTAACCATTGGGTAGATTATCAATACCTTCCATATCATTTTTGAATGGGGCCAAGTCGGTTTAACCTCAAACTCTTTATGGGCTACTATTTCTATAAACTCTGCATTGTAAATGATAATAATAAATCCAAAAAACATCTAATGTAAATCATTAATGTTTCATCTCAAAGTCAAATCAGATATCCTCCAATTTTAGCTCCAATATAGTAAAAACATCGTGTTTGGTTCCTTGAATCCTTTCTTGTGTACATATATGATATTATCTCAATATATTTCCCCAAGTGCCTATATCAAATTGGCTTCAATTCCAATTGGTTTCATAATCTCCATAACCATAATATTTTTCCCTAATATTCTTTTTATATAACTTCTCTAGCCTTAAATAAAGTATTAAGTTGGTTAAATGAATGCAACAGTAATGGTGGTCTTGGGATGAGTAGTTAGGTGATATTGGATGATAATGATGTAGATATAATTAAAATCATCTTGAGGCTAGGGATTTGGAGGAACAATTCCAACGTGGGGGATTGGGTGTAGGCCTAGGTGGTGGTGTAGGTTGTTTTTTATAACATGTTTAGGTCCCTTGGAAATCAGTTTCTTTTTGTTTTGGGGAGGTTTTATTTGGGGATTGGATCTTGGTTTTGAAGGAGTATTTGGATTGGGTTTTATATTTTTATTATTGGATTGAGGGTTGGATTTGATGACCTAAACCATAATAGATGACAAGGAATGGGTTGGAATGACATTAGAGGTATTTTATAGTAGTTTTGGGGATGGTTTAGAGGGAAGGTTATGTATCATGGTTTTTTATAGGTTATGGTACCAATATGGAAAATGAGGTGAGGAAAGTAATGGAAATAGGTTATCAGGGGAATTTAATCAATAAATAAAATCTTGTAAATTCTCTACTTGTTGATTCATAGTTATAGGATGGTATTTGAGTGGTTGCAAATCTAAATTGAGGGAGAACTAATGTAAGGGATCCAAAAAAAACCATGCTATAACTTTACCATTCTAACTAGATAGTTATAAATTTTTAAATCATTATAGATTGAGTAAGATAATTGGGGAATTAATATTTCAAACCTTCCACACCTGAATTAATTAAAATCTAAAACTCTCAATATGACGAACCATGTGTAATTTCATTATAGTCTCATAGACAATTATTCATATTTCCCCATTATTCTTCTCCTAAGGGATGTTGTGTAAAAAATCTAGAAACACCGTGACTTTCAAAGTGAATCAAGAAGGAAAAATTCTAAAAATTATTTTTTCCATGTCCTTATGAGTGTGATAGTTTGTTTTATGGAAAACGTATTTATTATGTAATATGTAGGTATTAATCATTTTGTATATTTTCGATTTTGATTAACAATTCCATTTTAGTGAGAATAAAATATAAAAAAATGAATTTATTAAATTTTTAGGTTTTAGGGAATGGTGATGTGCCATTTAATATTGCTACATGAAGAGCTGTGGTTGAACTGATGCTCAAGAGTTTAAGGTTGATCACGGTGTTGTGAAATTAATTGCACAATGGAAATATTGGATTCTCTATAGGGGTTTATTTCTTGGTATAGAATCAAATCAAGATTCATGGAATGGACATGGAATTACAATGTAGGTGTGCCATGTTTCAAGTACTACAAATGTTTTTATTCTTTCCACCTAGGGATTTTCATCATAAGATTTCAATCTTGTGTCATTCCATCCTCTATTGCCTACTGAACATGACATGTCCTTGTCTCTATGATTTTTTATGTAGTCAAAAAATCATCTACCTCACTTTTCCACAGAATTCATGATGTCATCCTCACTCAAAAAACACAAGACGAGTATGAGTATATTAATATCTCCATGACAGAAGGAGAAGAACATGGGATTTAAATGTTTCTTAATGTTTCTCACATTCCAAGGGATATAGATTCCTCAAATGTATTTCACAATATAGAAGTGCATTGGTGAGGTCCTCCCTCAAGGAGTAGGCCACAAATTTCCCTAGATGTTTGAAAAAAGTGTGTCAAAGTTAAAAACCCATTTTTAGGGGACTTCGGGAACTTTTTGAATTCTCAAAACATCCTACTAGAGTTTGTAGACTATTTTGAAGTTTTTAGTTAATTATTTAGGCTTTTATTTGACTTCTTGAATAAAACAAATAGAATTAAGTATCAAAATATGTAGACATTTGAATTTTGGAAGAAATTTAAGTCCCCTTCACCCAGGTCCATTCACCCAGGTCACCTCTTGTTGCTTAACCTACCTTACCCAAGTCTCCTATTTACATCTTGTCTACCTCACCCAAGTTACCTATACTCACTAACTCTCCTGCAAAGCTCCTACTCACCCAGATCCTTATCACAATCTATAAATAGTCCTCATAACCTATGGTTTTATATATATGCATATGCATAGATGGAAACTGATCGATGTAGGAACTCTAATCAGCCTACATATTGTGGGGAACTCACCTGGGTGACCCTAAACTTGAGAAAGATACGACTTGGGAGAACATCCACACATGTGAGCTTCCACCTAGGGTTTTCGACACCTATGAAACCCACCAAGGTCCCTTCTCATAGAAATTCATACACATAGGGTCCTTAACCTTGGAATGATTCCACCTTAGTGATCCACCAACTGGATGACCCATAAAGGGTACTTCTATTGGGTGAACCAAAACTTTATCCAGACACCACCAGGTTGATCTGCTAGTGAAAATCACTTTCCCAACCCCTCACTATGGAAATCCTTCACACAAGGCTCCTTACTAAAGTGAAAATTTTCTAAAACCTCTTTACTAGGGTGATACTTATTGCAAATATCATTACTAGGGTCAAAATTCCCCCACGGCTATCCTAGGAAAAACCATTAGGTTTCTTAGGCTCCTTTCGAGTCAAGCGTTCACTCAAGGCACCCTACTAGGGGGATCATTCACTAAGCCCTTTCATAAGGAGAACTAGGTTAATGAACCATCAATTCTCCAAATCCTATACTCTGGTGAAGAAAGTATATTATCCCAACACTATACTAGGGTGAATAATGGGTAAAACCTTATTTATACAATCACGAGGGATAAGAGCCTCAATTAATCCATCACTAGGGATAATCTTCATGTCATCCCTCACTAAGGGGACACACCTTCATGATCCACCACTTGGGATATGAACATTAACCATCCCTCTCTAAGGAGAAACACCAATTAACCTAAGTCTCACATCAAGGCACCCATCCTACCATATACACCAAGAGTTGAGATACTCTAGTGGGTTTCCCTTATGGTAATCTATTTTGGTGTAATACCCTGATGTTTCTAGCTCATAGAGAAGTATTACCCTATCAGTATGACCATACTTCCTCTTCCATCAGTATACAAGAAAAGGGCCCATATATGTGAATCCTCTAATGTCTAATCTTTGACCATACCTTCAAACACCATAGTATGAAATTCTCCTCTTGGTTTGATTACATTTACTTGAGTTCATATTCTTCTGGGTTTCCTTATTATCATATTTCTTCATGTTGATATCTCTCCATAGGTTTCCTCTATTCGGTATCATCATATTTTCTCAATACATGATTCCTCCTTGTGGATTCCATATCATATTTTTACATGTCAAGATCCCTCTGCATGGATTCCCTTATATTACATTAGTAAATATACATCCTTTTGGATTCATCATGAATTGTTAGTTGATATCAGATTATCCTCTTGGATTAATCATAATTGGGAATCCTACTGGATGAAAGTCTCAGCCCCTCTTGCATTCACTAGAGTAACAAACTAAGTTAGATACTTTCGATCGACACATATAAAGAAGACATATATATTTATCTTAATTCAAAATTCCCCTTTATGATTTCATTATATTTTTTGAGTTGATATATTCCTCATTTTTATTATATAAGGGTATCCTCCGAGGTAAAATCCCCAAAACAAACCATCACTTGAACAACGATGATGTCGGGTATCTTAGGGCAGCTCATGTGAAATACTTAATTAGTAAACTATTGCTTCCACTTTTCTAGAAAATGTATTTTAGGGTAACTCACATATAAGCCCCAATAAATCCTCTATTTTTTTATCTGAGGCAATACGACTAATATTATTTCTCTATTAACTCACACTGAGCATGAATCATATGGGCATAAATCATTAGTTGATCATTCTGTTAAAAATATTATGACACACCATAGGAATCACCTCAAATCCCTAGTTGTATGACTCTACATTGTATAGTGGATTTACTTACTTAATAAAATTATATTTCATGATCCATTCCTCACATATTACATTATTATGTCAACTATACTACAAGGACTTTGATTCCTCTTATCAGAGGATATATAGGAAACCTCTTTAAGGATTAGCACAAATATTCTTAGATATGCTTCCCTTATTATTTAACAAGTTTAAGGTTTCCCCATGGACTAACATGAGAAATATAAAATAGGCCTCTAATTCAGTATAAGCCCCTATTATACCTTCTCTTGTCAATTATCCAACAAAAATGATGACCCTTAAAAAAATATCATGTGTAAGTCCAAGGATAACCTAACTAGGCACTTGTTGCTTAGTAGTCCACACTGCATGATGTTAAACAGAATGGACTGGTCCTTGTCATATTACCTTAAAAGGTAATATGATTCTATTTTAGCATCATCAAACTATGTGGGATATGAATTTTATTCTTTGAAGGATATGTAGGATGCCTCTTTTAGGTCCACACCCAATTTCATTTTCCCCATTTCACATTCAATTGAACTAAATGGGTTTTTTTCCATGTTATTGTATGAAATATAGGATGCTTCTTTGAGGGTCAATATTAGCTCTAAAAAACAAACCACCACCCAAGATGGTGATAAACTCTAGATTGACTGTAACGCCCTGACCCCAGTTACCCAGATTTGGTGCATTATTGCGTATCATTGGCATGATCACAAAAGATCAAGTCCCAAAAGACTGATTAGTTTAGTATCCTTATAAGTACTAGATACATTCAAAAGGTTTACATTAAATCATAAAATGGAAAACTACAACAACATGATTTCCATAGACAACACTGAGATCCCATAGACTATCCTTTTATGTCATTCATAATATACTTTTTCGCATCTTGGAAAAAATAAAACAAAGAAATGGGTGAGATTAGATGCTCAGTAATGATAACAATATAGCGGAAACTTTCATAAATAAGCATAAAAATTTAAGGAAATGTATAAAAATAAAACAAAAACCTTTTAAACTTTAACTTCAGAAAAATATGAAAAAGATAAAATCAAATAATTCCATTTAATTACTCACATGGATATTCTACTAGTCGAATTATCACATGCAATTTCAATAGCCACATTCAAAATGATGGAATAAATAATTCCAGACTTTCATAACCACATAGTCAAGGCCTTAAGCCAAGAAAACAAATACGATATTGTCAAGGCCTTGTGCCAAGACACTAGTTTTTCTCATGAGACCTACCGATGCATGGAGGAGCTATAGTGGGCTCCAACCATCACATACTAAGTCCAATTCATTCCTCATATGATAAGGTTTAGACATAACATAAACATTCGTAATAAAACTAGCATACGAAATGTCAATACTTTATCCATAAACCATGAATGATGTAAAAAATAACACATACATAGTCAAACATATCACAAAACCTTCAATACAATATGGAAGTTTTGTTATCATAATAAATCAACTTCAAATAATCTTAAAATCCATCAAAGGATGTTGACATATATTAAATAAAACCCTTTTTTAGAGAAATATCTCTTTTTATTTTGAAATAATTTAAAAGTCATGTAATTATAATAGAAAACATTTATTTTTGAAAATATTTTTATACGATTTTAATGGAAGATTTGATGTTTCCATAATAGTGGAAAATAACCGCACCCGCTGTATAAGTTAAAAAAAAGATATTTTTACCTTAACTTTGTCGAAAAGGTTATAAAGGACCTTGTTTGGAAAATGACGGAAAGATTCCTTTATAAATATATTATAAAATTCAAATAATGGTATAAATTACTTTAACCCGTATTCTATAAAGTGGTAAGAATGTTTTGAAATACATTTTTAAGGAACATGGATTTGGATGATAAATAGGTCCATGTAGATACTTACGTAAAACCAACCTCGGATAATAAAGAGATTTTGAAATTAAAACTTACCTTGTAATTTTACTTGGTTGAGGGTAGGTTAACATCCTATATAATGGTGAAATAATTGTTATTAAATTATAAAAGAATAATATACATTAGTATGATATCATATATGACCTTTTATCATTTCTTTGTTAATAATATCTTAGTATTATTGTTGTTTCAGGTCTTATCGGATTCGTTTTCCTTTATATTATTTTTATGTGATTCATATTTGTTATGGATGGAATGTATCATATTAATATCCAGAATCATAACAAGTATTTAAACACTATTTGTAATAATCAAATGAAAATTATTCTTGAATGGATATGATGGGGAATGAATCTCATCGCATTCATGGAGACGGTAATCTGTACGTACGCACGAGCGACAATATAATTCATTTGATATTAAAATAATATATAATTTAATGGTATATTATATATACAGAATCTTTATCATTTTATAATTATTATTTAAATAAATTACACATCATTATTATACCCATCCAAATAATAATGTATTTAATAACAATTACACCACGACGTGGAGATGGTAAGTTGTACGTACGCACGTATGGTGACATGTCATTCAAAGGATGGATAGAATAATGAATATAGTTGTACCATATTTATAATAAAATCATAGTATATAGAAGATACTAGATTTTTTATTTTATAATAAAAACAACAATGAAAGAGGAAGTGGAATAAGAAAGGAACTTGAAAGAGGTGATGAAATATTTACCTCTTCTTCCGATTCTTCCTTTTGATTTGATCAAAAGGGATTCCTTAGGTTAGCTTTATGAATAAAAAGGCCTCTAGGATTAATGGAGGATAGTTTATAGGGTATGTTCACAGATTTTGGAAGATCCAAATGGCTTTGAAGGTGTGAATTAGAGATAAGGTTGAGTGCCCTTTTATAAGAGGGGTGAGGGGCACCTTAGGAAAAGGTAGAAATATTATTTTATAATAATATAAAATTCGGTTTCTCATGGCTCCAAAATAGATTATTTAAAGTATAAGGTGGGGATGGGTCAAACACCACTCAACCAATAGGTTTTAGACAGGTTTGGGATATATATTAACCTTATCTTTTAGATTTTATTCTTAGTTAAATAGTTTGACATTTACCTTGTCTCTTTGTATTTTTATATTATATAGTTAATAAACATACTATAAACTTACAAGAGAACCCCAAGTGGTTCACTAATTATACACATATCATTATATATGTATTTTTTCCGAACCATAGATTTTTAGGAATATAATATCAATTAATAATATAATATATTTTTTAAAACTCTTTTATGTCAATATTTAAACTATTTGGTATTTTGTTTTTTTCTAAATTCATAACAGAATCATTACATCGAAAACAATTCATCTAAACAAACTTAATATTTCATATTAACCTATAAAATTAGTGTAATTCATAAAAAGTCTCAAATTACATTTATTTGGATATTTATAATATCAATTATTTTAATATTTCATTAATTAAGTAATTACTGCATCATCATTGTGTCATAAATAAATTAAATTATTTAATGTCTAAAAAATATAAATAATATAGCATTATGTATGAAATATTTTTATCTTTTTAATTAATATTTATAGTCAAATTTATCTTATGTGTAACCATGTATTAAAAATGTTTTAGTTATTAAACTTCTATTTAAACTGTTTTAACTCTTCTTTGTATTAAATAATAGTAAATGTCCTGATCTAATCCAAGTGAACCTAGAGGATAATATTTTATTACTATGGTTGTTTTAGTTATAATTACACTTATCCAATAAAATTAGGACATTTTTTAGGGTGATAATAATATCATTTTTACCCTCAATTATCATATTTACTTTTAATGGTGGTAAATAATGGTAAAAGGTTACTATTCACCAAATATTATTTTCATCTCATTGACCCGCATTTTACTTACTGATATCAATTTTGTCTCTAGTATTTTCAAAATTCAACTCAAAGAAGTGGTAAAATTAATTTTTATGTAAATTTACAAATGTTCCAAGGAGGTGGGTAAAAGACAGTAAAAAGTTCAATAAACGTTTTATATATCCCAATTATCATAAACTGACTCCAATGAATTCCATTGAACTTATATAGGTACTATTTATATATTTTGACCTATAATAAATTTAAATAAAACAATAATTATTTAAATAAAAAATTGGTTTTAAACTATAACTCTGTCTTTATCACTATTCGTCAAAAATTGAAAGTTTTCAGAAAAAATACCAAAAATTCACCCTTGGAAAATTTTGATATTCCGAATCCAAAAATGAAGTCCATTATGAAAGATAAAATTTATAAAATTTCAAAAATTGGGTATTACTATTCATAAAGGCCAGTTTGATTGGTTGTGGTGTGTTAGAACTCGAAGTTGTGTACAACACATGCTATTGTATTATTCAAATAGAAGCGTACCATGGATGATTGGGGTGTTACATTCTCGCCTCCTTCAAATAATTTCATTATAGAAATTTCTAGAGTATTACTGCATAAAAATACTCGGGTGGTTCTTCATCATATATTCCTCGGGTTCCCACGTTGCCTCTTCCATCTTATGGTTTCTCCATAGAACTCTTACCAGACGAGTCGTCTGGTTTCTCAGCACTTGTTCTCTTGTATCAAGAATCTTGATACTCTCTTCACAATAAGATAGATCAGGTTCCAATTCTAATTCCCCATAGGTAAGTACATGCGTTGGGTCAGGCATGTATTTTCTCAACAGTGATACATGGAATACATCGAGGACTTTGGAGAGACATAGAGGCATTGACAAATGGTAAGCTACAACCCTAATTTATTCTAGAATTTCGAAAGGTTTGATGTACCTGGGACTCAATTTTCCCTTATTACTGAAATGTATAACACCCTTCAATGGAGATACTTTCAAGAAAACATGACCTCCTACCTGAAATTCAAAATCCTTCCTTCAGTCATCAGTATAGCTCTTCTACCTACTTTGAGCTTCTTTGATGTGGTTTTGGATTACCTTTACATTTTCTATCGTTTCCTCCAGAATTTTTGGGCCTATGAGTTTTCTTTCGCCAACATCATCCAAAAAGGTTGGTGTGCGACATCTCTTTCCATATAATGCTTCATATGGTGCCATCTGAATACTTGAATGGAAACTATTGTTAAAGTAAAATTCTACCAGAGGTAAATATTGATCCCACATACCTTGAAAGTCAAATGAGCATGATCTCAACATGTCTTCTAAGGTTTGAATAGTCTGTTTTGATTTTCCATCAGTTTGGGGGTGGTAGGTAGTGCTCAAATGAAGTTCAGTATCCATAGATTTCTGAATACTTTTCCAAAAATCTTGATGTAAAACAGGGATCACAATCATGAAATAATCGATAATGGTACTCCATGAAGTCTTAAAAATTCATTAATATATATTCTTTCTAAATGTTCAAGTAGTAAATCTTCCCTTATAGAAACAAAATGAGATGAATTGGTAAGACGATCAATAGTGACTCATATTGTATCGTTCCTTTGAAGAGTCTTTGGTAGCCCCATGACAAAGTCCATCGTGATATCATCCCATTTCCACTCAGGTATGGGAAGAGGTTGCATGACTCTTCCAGGCTATTTCCTTCCAGCTTTCACTTTTTGACAAACCATACATCTTGAGCACTATGAAGTTGGTCAAATAAATCATCAATGTGAGGTAGGGGATACTTGTTCTTTATTATTATAGCATTGATCTCCCTGTAGTCAATGCACAACCTCATAGATCCATCTTTCTTCTAAACAAAAAGGATAAGGGCTCCCCATAGAGAAACACTAGGGAGAATAAATCCCATATTAATCAATTCCTCTTTGTTTTTTCATTAGTTCCACTAATTTCATAGTGGCCATTCTATAATGGGTCTTCGATATGGGCCTTGATCCACGAATTAAATCAATAGAAAACTCAATTTATCGTTCTGGAGGATGTCCTGGTAAATCTTCTAGAAACACATCAACATATTCTTTTACAATAGGTACATCCCCTATTTGAACCTTCATTTCCTCACCCACAGTTATTTTATTCTCTTCCTCCCCAATAATTGAATTTTGTTGAGCTATTGGGGTGGATCTTGATAAGAATTAGGTGGTGACGATTCTGCTCTAAAGATAAGTTGTTGTTTATCATCAAAATCTAAAATAGTAACCTCATTATTCTTACAATAAATTTTTTTCATCATGGTCCGAAATCCAATCCATACCAAGGATTATATAGAATTCAATCATAGGTATGACGATGAGATTAGTAGATAAAGAACTTTTATGTGCCCTAATAGGGACTGATTCACAAAACATTGTTTCAATGATACTTCCATTAGGTGTTTTGATTGAAAAATCCCTTGTTGAATCAAATTGGAAATATCTAATTTTCTTTGCAAACTAGGAAGATATGAAACAATGCGATGATCCATAATCAAATAAAGCATTTTCTAAACTTGAAGAAACCATTAAATTACCTGCCACTATGTCTTTTGGAGCTTCAACCTCTGCAGTAGTGATAGCATAAGAATGGCCTTGATCCCTTGGCCTTTTCTGAGGTAAGTTCCCCAAATGCTCAGAACATTCATTCGCATAATGTCCTCTTTCTCTATAATTTTAGCATTCAACATTGACAACCTCTTTCTTCCCCTTGAAATCACGAGCTTAGTGGCCTTTTTCACCACACTTGTAACAAACTCTCATTCTCTTCAGGAAAGTACCAGGGTGTTTATTCCCATGTTTATTGCAGCATAGATATTCAAATTTTCTTTTCTTCCCCTTATTTCCATTTATAAAGTGTTCAACAGATCTCTTCTTCTCTTTCTTTTCTTTAAAGTTGTAAGACTTAGAGAATTATTTTTCTGTCTTTATAGCACATGAGAAAATATCTTCATATGATGAGAAGGATTGTGAGACTAATGCTCGACAGAGAAATGGTTTAAACCATCAAATAAATGATCAATATTACTTATTGGGTTACATGTATAATCTACAGAATGCCTCGCTAACATTGTAAAGTTATCTTTATACTTTGCAATATTCTCATCTTCCTTTTTCCTCAGACTCAGAAATTGTCTTTCCATATCTGCTCGATGGTCATGAGGAAATTATTTTTCTATGTAATTTTAGTTAAACTCCATCCATTACATATTTTATACATAATCATATTCCTTTGTGTTTTGAATCAATGACCACCATTGATCAGCATCTCCAGTGAGGCGGTAAATTGCCATAACAACTTTTTCCCTTTCACTACTCCCCAAGGCGTGGAATATTTTTGTCTAATAAATTTATCCATAGCTCAACTACTAATGAGTTTCTAACCCCATTGAATGTTCATGGTTGTTACGTCATGAATAGATCTAACATTGATCCTCCATGTTGTGGATAAGGGTTCTCTATATGGGTAAGGTTATTATTCATAACCTATTTGAGTGGTCCCAGTATGGTGATAAGCTGATCCACACCAGTTACTTCACCAACTCCACTATAATTATCTTGAGCAGGAGGGAAATCCCTACATGGAGTGCGTGCATTGATATGGTTTACATTCCTTCCAATAGGCTCCATTTCTAAACAATGGCATAAACTTGATTAGTTAATAAAATGCAATACATAAATCCAAACTTGTAAAACACTTAACATAAATTGAATTTTTATGGATATAATCCATAATCATAAAAAATGTTTTCTTTGAGGATGTATGTACTTATAAACCCTTCATAATGGTTTCTAATGAAAATGAGAATTATCCTAAGAATATCCACTGGGAGTGTTGTAACCAAGAGTGTAGCAAGGCCCGTTGTCGTGCACTAGTTCCTGTTCCAGTTCTAATTCCTCTGATACCAACTATAATGCCCCAATCCTAGTTACCTAGATTCGGTGCATTATTACATATCATTGGAATGATCACAACAGAACATGTCTCTAAAGACCGATTAGTTTTGTATCCTTAGAAGTACTAGATACATTTATAAGGTTTTCATTACATCGTAAAATAGAAAACTAAAATAACATTGTTTCCATAGACAACATTGAGATCCCATAAACAATCCCTACAGGTCAGTCATAATATACTTCTTTTTATCCTAGGAATAATAAAACATATAAAGGTGTGAGCTCAGATACTCACACTACTGGAAAATCAGCCTATACCCACGGTTCAAAACTGTGGGTATATCCCCCAAAACCGTGGGTATAGGCTATACCCACGGTTTTGGGAACCGTGGGCTGGAACGGCGTCGGTATAGGTCCCCAATCTATACCCACGGTTTTCCAAAATCGTGGGTATAGGTGTTCTACCACCGTGTCAACGAAACATACCCAATTTCCATGGTGTTAAAGTCTTTTCCCCATGGTTTCAAAATTGTGGGTATAGGTCCTAAAATAATGCGGTCAAAGGATTTTGAACCGCACCCTCTCCGCTCCAGACGAAGCACCTAACCACTGCCCCAAAACCGCTTTTATGTATATATATTTATATTTAGTTAAATATAGTCATATAAACCGTGGGTATAGAGTGAAGAACCGTGGGTATAGGACTCCCTCCAAAAAAATTTCCTTCCCGAGGAAAAAAAAAATTTCCCACGCACACACGGGAAACCTATACCCACGGTTTTTCATAACCATGGGTATAAGTATTTTATCCCAGAACAATCCCCATGGTTTTCCCCAAAACTGTGGGTACAAGAACCCCTATACCCACGGTTTTGGAAAACCTTGGGTATAGGTGAATTTTTAGTACCTATCCCCACAGTTTTGGAAAACTGTGGCGATAGACCCCCCTATACCCACGGTTTTTCAAAACCGTGGGTATAGGTATTTAAAATTTACCTATACCCACGGTTTTCCAAAACCGTCGGTATAAAGGTACCTATCCCCACGGTTTTGGGGAAAACCGTGGGGATAGGTCCAATTTCTATTAGTGTCATTAAGGATAACAATATATCAGAAACTTTCATAAATAAGCATAAACATATAAGGCAATGTATAAGACTAAAACAAAATCCTTTTAAAGTTGAACTTCATAAAAATATGGAAAATTTAAAATCAAATATTTCCATTTACTTACTCACATGGATATTCTACTAATTGAATAATCACATGAAATATCAATAGCCACTTTCATAATGATGGAATGCATAATTCCAGACTTTCATAACCACAAAGTCAAGGCCTTGTGCCAATACTACAAATAAAATTTTTTCAAGGCCTTCTTCCAAGACACTATTTTGTCTCATGATACCTACAAATTCATCAAGGACCTATATTGGGCTCCACCCGTCACATACTATTTCCAATTCATTCTACATATGAAAAGCTTTAAACATAACATAAACATTCGTATTAAAACTATCATATGAAATGTCAATAATTTATCCTTAAACCATGAATGGTGTAATAAATATCACATCCATATTAAAACAAAGCAAAAACCCTTCAATACAATATGGAAGTTTTGTTATCAAAATAAATCAACTTCAAATAATCTTAGAATCCATCAAAGAATGTTTACATAGATGAAATCATAACCTTTTTTAGAGAAATGTCTCTTTATATTTTGAAATCATTTAAAAGTCCTGTAATTATAAAAGAAAACATTTATTTTTGAAAATATTCTTATAAGATTGTAAGGGAAGCTTTGATGATGTCATAAGGGTGGAAAATAGCCGCACCTGCCGAATAAATTAAAAAAGACATTCTTACCTTAACTTTATCGAAAAGGTTATAAAGGACCTTGTTTAGAAAATGATGGAAAGATTCCATTATAAACATCTTATAAAAGTAAAAAAAGGGTGTAAATTACTTTAAACCATATATAAAATGGTAAGAATTTTTTGAAATAAATTTTTAAGACACATGGATGTGGATGATAAAGAGGTCCCAGTAGATACTTACGTAAAAACAACCTCAGATAATTAGGAGATTGGAAAATTAACCCTTACCTTGTACATTTCCTTGGTCGAGGGTAGGTTTACATCCTGTATAATGGGGAAATAATTGTTATTAAATTATACAACAATCATATATATTAATATGATATCATATATGATCTTTTAACATTGTTTTATTAATAATATCTTGGTGTTATCGTTGTTTCGGGTGTTATCGGATTCGTTTTCCATTATATTCTTTGTTATGTGAGTCATATTTGTTATGGATGGGATGTATCATATTCATATACATAATTATATCAAGTCTTGAAACATTATTTTTAATCATAAAATGAAAAATATTCTTGAATGGATACGACGGAGAATGAATCTCATCGTGTTCGTGGAGATTGTAATCCGTACGTATGAATGAGCGACAATATAATTATTTTGATGTTAAAATAATATATAATTGGATTTTATATAATATATAAAGAATAATTATCATGTTATATTTATTATTTACATCAATTAAACGTCATTATTATACCCATAAAATTAATAATGTATTAAATAGGAATTACACCACAACGTGGAGATGGTAAGTCGTACGTACACACGTATGGTGACATGTCATTAAAAGGATGGATAGAATAATGAATATGGTTGTACCATATTTATATTAACATCACAGTATATAGAAGATACTGGAGTAATTATTTTAGAATGGAAACAACAAATAAAGAGGAAGTGGAATAAGAAAGGAACTTGAAAGAGGTGATGAAATATTTACCTCCTCTTCAGGTTCTTCCTTTTGATTTGATCAAAAGGGATCCTTAGGATGGATTTATGAATAAAGTAATGCCTCTGGGATGATTAGAAGATAGTTTAGAGGGTATTTTTTTAGAGTTTGTCTGATCCAAATGGCTTTGATGTAGTGAATTAGAGAGAAGGGGGAGTGCCCTTTTATAAGAGGGGTGAGGGGCACCTTAAAAAAACTAGAAATATTATTTTATAATAAAATCAATTTCGTTTTATAATGGATAAAAAATGGATTATTTAAATTCTAAGTTGGGTATGGGTAGAACACCACTCAACTAATAGGTTTTAGACAAGTTTGGGTTACTATATTAACCATATCTTTTAGATTTAACTCTTAGTTAAATATTTTGACATTTACCATGTCTCTTTGTATTTTTATATTATATGGTTAATAAACATACTATAATATTATAATAGAACCCCAAGTGGTTCATTAATGATACAACTATAATTATATAAGTATTTTTTCCAAACCATAGATTTTTAGAAATAGAATATCAATTAATAATATAATATTTGTTTTAAAAACTCTTTTATGTCAATTTTGAAACTATTTGGTATTTTGTTTTTACTAAATTTATAACAACATTATTACTTCGAAAAAATTCATCTAAACAACCCTAATAAGTCATATTAACCTATAAAATTATTTTAATTCATAAAAATTCTCAAAATACATTTATTTAGATATTTATAATATCAATTATTTTATTATATCATTAATTTGGTAATTACTGCATCATCATTGTGTCATAAATAAATTAAATTATTTAATGTCTAAAAAATATAAATAAAATACAATTATGTAGGACAAAGTTTTATCTTTCTAATGAATATTTATTGTCAAATTTATCTTATTTTTAACCCTATATTAAGAATGTTTTAGTTTTAAAAATTTGATTTTAACGCTTAAAACTCTTCTTTGAATTAAATAATAATAAATGTCCTAATCTAATCCAAGTGAACCTAAACGATCATATTTTATTCCTAAGGTTGTTTTTGATTGAATTAAATTTATCCAACAGAATTTGGACATGTGTTAGGGTAATAATAATATAAATTTTAATCTAAATTACCCTATTTACTTTTAACTGTGGTAAATAAAATTAAAAAGTTACTATTCACCAAAAATTACTTTCATCTCATTGAACCACATTTTACTAACTGATATAAACTGTGTCTCTTGGATTTTATAAATTCCACTCACAGAAATGGTAAAATTAAGTTTTATGTAAATTATCAAATGCTCCTAGGAGGTGGGTATAAGACGGTGAAAAGTTCAATAAAAATTTTATATATCTAAAATTATTATAAACCGACTCCAATGAATTATAATGAACTTATATATGTATTATGTATCTATTTTTACCTAAAATAAATTTAAATATGATTAATATAATTATTTAAATAAAAATTCAATTTTAAACTATAGATCAGTGTTTTTCACTATTCATCAAAAAATGAAAGTTTTCAAAAAAAATACCAAAAATTCACCCTAGGCAAATTTTGATATTCCGAATCCAAAAATGAAGTCCATTTTGAATGATAAAATTTTTAAAATTTCAAAAATTGGGTATTACTATTCATAACGGCTAGTTTGATTGGTTGTGGTCTGTTAGAACTCGAAGTTGGGTACAACACACGCTATTGTATTATTCAAAGAGAACCGTACCATGGATGCTTGGGGTGTTACATTGACCAATTATGGAAATAAAAAAAAGTATCCAAAACTAATAATAGAATGATGTAGATAGGGTGGTACAAGAATTTTTTCACATCAACACATGGTTTCAATCAAATCATTGGAATAGGGATAATCAGTCCCAAAAACGGATTTGGAATGGATTTTAACATTCAAATTAATTATATAATAAATACATATAATGGGAAAAATCCCCCTATAAAAGGTGTTTTGAGATTTACCTTCCATCCTCTTGACTAATTCATTTTCTATGATGTCGCTAGTAAAGTATCAGGGACAACCTATATTTAGAATGAAAGTTTTCATTGACTCAAAATGTGTAGACATTAAAGAATATGGAAACAACATGATACACCCAAAAAATATAGAGACTCTAAATTTTATTATCTCATGTCCCAAGTATTGTGATGTGGTGACATTAGTTTATGTTTTGTCCACTTATACCGTAATAATTTTACCTATATATTATGTTGTGGATATGCTCCTAATTCATGGAGGTCCTAAATTTTCTAGAACTGTAGGACTTTTAAATTCCCTTATTACAAATACAATGAGTTAGGACACACTTCCCTATTAAGTAGGGTAATGTTAAAAAATTTAGATGACTAGATTTTGTGTCATAGCACCTTTTTTCACAAAATCATCTATTATTGTGACTTTTTAATATGTTCCTTCAACCAATATATCGTTTTATATCAGTCTCACTAATAACACTTTCTTTTATTCTATATAAATATTGGAGGTTCTCAGATAAAGAGAGTATAAGGATTCCACTTTAGATTCATTATGCATGAAACTTTTATCTAAATAATATCCAAACAATAATCTATAACGAGGATATAAAAATCAAAAGGAAAGTGACCTTGCTTAACTAAATTTTAGCACATTCCATAATTTCAAAATATTTATATACCTATTTCTATTTACTTAATGAAAATTTTAAGGACACATCCTACTTGAGAATTATTAATTTATGGCTTAAGAATATGTATATTCACCTTTAGGGGTTTCTTCCCATTTTTTTGAATCTCCACCGCTCAATGTGAGAATATTTTTTCAATCACAAAAGGGCCCACCCATCTTGATTATATCATACCTAGAAATAAAAAAAATGTGATTTAAACAAGAGTACCATGTCTCATATGTGTAACTCCTTCCTTTAGATCTATAATTCCTTCCATTTTATTATGATTTATTTATATATTGCATCATTTTTATATGAATCCCTTCGATCCCTTCATATTTTTCAACTCTAAGAGATTCTTTATTCCAAAATTCATCATCCTTCTTATTCACATATTTTACTTACCATTATGACTTATGGGTGAGATCCACTGAAAGTTGGCATTGTTTCCCATACACCAACTAGAATGGATAATTACCCAATAATGTCATGTGGGATATTTGGTATTCCCATAAATAATAGTCAGGTTTTCTTAACCAATCCTTGTAACTCAATTTTATGATATTTTACATAATCTTATTCAGTGATCTATTTGAAACTTATACCGAACCACTTTTTCTAGGGGGATAAGATGTTCTCATGTTTTACATAACTCTATAATTTTATAGCAATCACCTAAAATGATAATTTTCAAAATTCAAGTCGTTTTTACTCAAATTCATCGCTAAAAATAAAAAAATAATATTTTCCCATAAGAATATTTCAATAATCTTTTCCATGTTGGCATTGGTAGCTTCAGAATTAACCCATTTTGGAAAACACTCTACACATTACTACATTTTTATGTGGGTTAAATAATTATTTAATGTAAACATGAATTCAATTCACCACATATCAAAAATTTCACCCTCCATAATTGGGTGTTATGGAATCTAATTTATATCCAAATATTCTTGATTATTTGGAAGTGATCACACATTTCCACAAAAATCATCACATCTTTGTGTAAATATGGAAATCATAATATCCTATATAAAATCTTTTCCATTATTATTTTTGGTCTATGATAACTTCCTGTTAATGAGGAGTGAAAAAACTCTAATTTTCTTCAATTTCACTCTTGATCACACATCTTGGAATCAACCCATATTCTCACTACTTGAATATTAATGGATCGTCCCAAAATTAATGAATAACCTCATCTAGGTAGTTATTACTTTTTTGTTTTTTTTATAAATGGTTTTTGTTTCAAAGTTGTTTAAGATGTTGGAAAACCATTTTCTTAGTGTAATTTCTAATAAAAATAAGAATTCATTTAGAAACTCATTATGAATAAAAATCATTTACCCTCTATTCAAAGTGGGAAATTAAATCCCTTAATTACTGTTAGTGAAAATCTTCTTCAATCCTTTATTTTCTTTAATCTCAACATTGAATTCCCACAAAAAAAATCCACCAAAACAAATAGGGATTTGAATATTTATTTTTCATTAAATACTTTAGTGTCACATGATCAATGTAAAAACAACATTACAGAGTATGAGGTAAAATATAAAATTGTATTAAGTAAATACTACTATAAGTAACTCATTCTCTATAGTGGGGTAATTTAATCTTTCTTACAAATGGTTTTTGATGTCATAAATAGTTCTAAAATGTCTATATTTTCTTTATCTGATAGTTTCCCCTTCCATATAGTCACTTATAACACACATCAATTCGAATGATTCTTTCAAATTTAGTAGTAGCATAATGGGGGTAGTAATAATCTTCATTCTATTCAACTATTTGATATCCTCTTATCATTTTTTAAAAAACTGAAACTCCACATCCTTTTCTTAATTTTGAGTGAGTGGATTCACAAATTATAAGAATTATTTTATGAATATATGGGAAAAATGGAATGGCCTATAAAACCTTGAATCTTACTCATAATTATTGGTTCTAGAAAATTATTGATCAGCTTGATTTTCAAAAAATCATCTATTATTATTTCTTTGGAAATTTTATAGGGCAACATAATATCTTTGGTGTTGATAATGTGTAATTTCTCCAAGTTTAGTATACGGAAATTATACTCGCATCATTATATCACCAAGTAAAAAAATAGACTTATCTCAAATTATTGGCCATAAAACAAGAATTATTCATTGAAAGATTCCATAATTTTCTCCTATATCCCATGGAAAATGTGTGTTATTTACAACTGAATAGTTGAGGGTGCATTAAGTATTCTAAATCATATAAATCAATATAAGAATAACATATAAAGATATGTTAATGACATCTTAAAATATTCATAAAGAACCATGGGTATTGGATTATACCTTGAATAATATTCCAAGAATAGTAGTACTCTTCCCTAATTAATTTCTATAAAATTTGTTTGATGAATGGGAGAATAAAATGATCCATTCATATTGCATCATTGAGATTTCAATTGTATAAAAAGACTCTCCACCCCATCACTATTTTTATTGGAATTCATCTCACTATCTTTATTGATAATGGGCATTCCTTATTTACTAGTAATGACTTGAACTATGATAACCCATTCGATATTCGAAATTTGATAATGGTAATTTTAACTATAAACTCTTGAACATCGTTCCTTATTTCATCCTTCATAAAAGGGGTTAATCTCTTTTAGGGATATCATTTCAAAAAAAATCATTCTTGTAGTCTTAATATTTGTGTACGGATAGATGTATTGATGAATTTTATTTTAGATATACACTAAAAATAAATTTAATCATTATATTTGTCACTTCATGAATCAGATTTCCTTGTTCCTTTGAAATTTTTGTATTCAAAATCATTATAAGTTCTTATGCATCTCCCAAAAGTAGACATCAAAGGTTACATGGATAGTGTTTTAGAACCAAATTTGTTATTTTTATCACAATAATCTGTTGAAAAATTCTATAAATCTATATAAATTTCCCTATACTCCATATCTTCATTGTTTTCATTATTTTCCTTCTTCACTTGTTAACCAATAAACTCTCACACAACTTCCTATTATTTATTTTATATTAGTATAAATATATATATATATATATTCATTACTGAAAAAGACATTGTTGTCTTACAATTTATCTTTGGCTTTTAATATATTCAGAAGATCTAATTGAACCTTTTATTCTCCAAAATTGAAAATTAAATTCCCTTAATTGATAGAGATCACTGATTTAATATTGCAAAGGAATCGAAAACCAAGAATGATCAAGACCTATTCTTTAACTTCTATATTATATTTCAGAAAATTAGTTGGAAAATAAACTACCCCACCTTTGATAATATATATTCTATAGTTTTGATTTGTTATTTCACTTATATTCCAAATAATTGGACCATAAATCTTATAGTATTTGAATTTATCAACTAAATATTCGTGAATACATTTAATGACATAAAATTAAAATTATCCCCTAAATTGTGTAGGTCCTTCTCAAAATTACATGAACTAATAGTATATATTATCGATAAAGATCCTAAATATCATATATTTTTGGGGATTTTTCTCTGTCCAATCTAGAAAAATTATTCATTTAATAATATATTTCCCAAAGTCTCTAACTTCTAATTATTTTAAAGGATTTATTTTAGGAACTTCGTGTACACCAATATTTGGTAAATTTCCTTGATGAATGGGATGTTTATTTGGAGCTATTAAAATATATCTATAAACATTATATGGTACTCCTTCATCCTTATTTGGTTCATCATCTCTAGATTTTGAAGAGGTGGTCGGTATGGCTTCACTTTAGGTTTCTTCAAAATTTCTATACATTCTTCTTTCGTTTGTTGGTCTTTCTTAGTTTTCTTAGTAGGTTATTTCCCTTTTCGTTTCTTCTTTTTATATTCTTCCTATTCCAATGGATTTTTCTTCCCATCCTCAACTTTATTTTCCTTATAATTTTCCACCACCTTAACCTCCCTTCCACTTCTTAGCATTGTATCCTTTCTTCCTCTTTGGGAACTATTATATTTTATAGTAGAACTCTGAGTGGTCTCCAAGATACATTTTTTGAAATAGGAGTTGATGCTTGATTTTATGAAGTGATACTTAGTGATTGTTCAAGTAACTCTTAGTATTTTTGAGAGTTCTATCCACTTATTATAGGTTCTAGTAATTTTGGTCAACATAAGTTAACCCCAACTACTTAAAACATAGTTGGGGTACTTGAGATTATGCCTAAAATTACACTTGAGGGTAATGAAAAAATTATTTCCTCAAGGCTTGTAATTATTTCTCATAAGAATTTGTAGTTTAATTTTATTTTAGAAAACCCAGAGGAACTTTGGAATTAATTTTATTTTTATATTCTCTTTACATTTAAACTTGAGTTTGAAAATCCATCTATAGTAGTTTCTCAAGTTGTTTTTAAAAATATGATTATGGACAAATCTAACATAAACAATTCAATACACCTATCGATTTAACATAAAATATTTCTTGAAAATAATTTATATTATTATTTCTACTATAAATTTTATATGAAGAAAATTTATGGTTGTTCTTATTGTGGTGTTGGATTATGGACATCCAAGATTGACTTTATATTCATTAACATCACATATATTAGAGTATACAACTTAGAGGATTCTCTAACATAATGAAATAAATTCTTGGATGAGATTAATTATCGATAACATAGAGAAAAAATGTCTCCATGATCATCCAAAATTATTTGGGTCTCTATGTGTTTCTCCCTCATAATCCCTCCTCCAACATCCAATTCAACCACCACACAAGAATTATTTTGAAAAACAAAAATCAAAAGTCTGCAACTATATCCAAATAAAAACTCCATTATGTGGGAATATTTATAATAGATACTTGAAATTTCCCCAATATTCATAAATGGATTATCAATATTGATGTTAAAAAATTTAATGTTACTTCCCATAATTTTCATTTCTCTAATAGGAAATATTCATCTAGAAATTTTTGTGAAATAAACTCCCATTTGGGGACCGAACCTTGTAGTTTAACTTATCCCATTAATGATAATGATAAGGTTCTTATTATGATATAATCATAGTGACTACGATGATTTTTAATGTTTCCCATAAATCCATGAAAATAATGATATTCTCATGAGGTTCATAATTTTCTAGTCCTCCAAAATGGCCCATGAATTGGATCATTTTCTTTATACTTGTATTTAATAGGAATATTTCAGCCTACATTAATGTACTCAATTTTCTTAAAGTATCACAATTGATGTAACAAATTTTTTAATCCATTAATGTCATCTAACATGGTTCTTGAAATGATCCACTCATGATGTCCAGAAGCACTTTTTTTTATATGGAATGTTTTATTTACAATCAAATCTCTTGAGTTTTTCAATTGATAATTATCAATATTGGGGTTGAACTCTAGTTGTTATTTTTGATACATAATCCTTGATCAAGATCATCATGTGTATTTTGGGAAACCAATATTTAAATGACACAAAAATCATGTGCACATAAAGGAGAAAATTATATAAAAGAAAACAAAAATAATATTGAACGATAAAATAAATATTGAATTGTTAAACAAGTTTGGTATTCCATTTCACATAAATAGCATATAAAACATGATGCACCCACAATAACCATTGACTCTTGAGGGTGTTGAGTCAAAGTGTATAATTTATATTTATTTCAACTAATCACTAAATCAACCATAGTGTGGTATAGTAATGAAATCTATTGAGATCGAAACTCTTATAATAATAAGGTTAGATCTAAAATTAATCAATTTTCCATTATTTTTGACTTGAGAAAATTAGAGATACAAATTGGGGAATATATTTGAGATTCAAAATTGGATTTAAATCAAGATTATAGAAAAGAAAACTTAGATAAACCGAAATAGTTTTTCAAAACTAGATATGGTGGATCAATTTTAGAAAAAGTGTTTAAATAGAATTATGATATCATTATATTATATAATAACTTGGTTGATTAGTACTGAGACTCTTTAATGGCAATTAATTTCACATGGTTAGTGGTGATTATTACAACCTAATTTCATCCATTAATTATTTTCATATAAACTTAATTGAACTAGGGTTCATTAAATTCAACCTCAAAAAAACTTATAAAGACAACTTGCACATTTCAACCTTTCCATACCACATTGGTCTTCCTTTCTTAGTTGTTACTCTCTTGACGGATAAATAAGGAATCATTTATGTTTTTTGGATAAATGTGACACAAACTCAGAAAAAAAATTCCATAATATAAAACAATCAAGAACATGACAGAACCATCCTCTTACTCTTGATTCACCATCCCGTAAGAAACTACCCACTAATAATAGAATATGTTGGATCATATAAGGTATGGAAAAAACCAACTAGAGGGGGGTGATTATTAGTATGAAGTAAACTAATAATTTTTTACCTACTTAAATTCTAAATCCATAAATTAAATGAAATACATATTTACCAACCTAAAATAAAAGTAAAAAATGAAAATTTTAAGTGGTTAGTGTTTTACATTGATCGATGAAATTAATATAGAAAATGGAAAATAAAATGAATATAATATTATAAAAATAGAGTTGAAATAATAAAAAAAATAGAATTTAACAAAATTTAGTGTATTGATTTAAAAATAATATAATCCTTAAAGAATATTGTAAAATATAATTTTACACAAAGAATTAGGGGAATCCTAAAACCAATTCATGGTATCCCCAATTCTAGACCTTTTGAATGTTATATGCTTCTTTAACCCTATATCTTACATGTATCTTCCTTATCCTAGAAGTCCCCAATAACCTATATCGGTAGTTACACACTTCAAAAAACGGAAATCTATATTTGTCCTATACGAAAACTAGTATCTCATTATTCATGCTACTATAACCAAAAGCTTGATATTTCAACTACTTAAAATAGCAGTTTTGTTTTTTCTCCATAGCCAAGGAATTCCCCAATCAACCTAATTAGTAGCACAATAATTACAATAAGAAATACAAATTACTTTTACAATGAAACCTTATATTATCAAACTCTTTTAAACTCTCATAGATTAAAATAATCAGAACGACTCTTACTTAATAATTTGTTAAAGACTCCAAGGGATTTTAATCATTCATTAAGATCACTTGAAAATTTTTTCTTTTATTTATATCTTCTTATGGATGAATTATAGATATATTTTAAATGATTCTAAAAAGGTTAGATTAAAAAAACATATCAATTTAGGTTGTAATTTTATTGATAGATATTTTTTTTTGATCTTCTAATAAACTATGCATCACACCAAATCTATTGATGAAGTTATCAAATGCCACTATATTTCCCAATCAACCAGTTTGATTACAAGTTTTTCATTAAACCTTAAACCATTGGTATTTTGAAACTCCTAGGTTCGTCCAATTTTTACAATTCAATAGACCATATGTATTTCATAAAACCTCAATTTATTAGTATTTTAATTAAATGGTTTTACATTAAACACATCAAAGAACAAAAAAAAAATCAATTTAGATCAAATAATTAATAAATTGTTCCACCATTTAAAAAAGGATAAATTGAGTCTTTGAATAAATATAATTCTCATCCATTATGAAGGACAAAGTATAGTTAATGGAATAGGAGAGTGAAAACATAGGAAGATATATTAAACTATACAGGAAATAATAATTAAATAACTTATATACCATTAAAACATCAATCCTAAATCCACAAGAACAAATATGAAAATTAGATTCTTTCTAAAAATAAAGTTACCCAAATAAGGCACCTTTCCCATATATATTCTCTATTCATTTCACTATCTGATCCCCTAATTTTTTATCTTATTAATCATAATAATTGTTTATAATCCTCAATAGTGTCATGGAATAGAATAGGGATTTCTACATAACTCATTATAAATATATATTTTACTCCTTTATGTTGACCAACATCCTAGAATAATCAATTTTTTGTGGTGTGGTATCAAAATATATTCATCCAAATTCATTGATATTCCAAAGAACATAGAGAAAATTCTAAAATACTTAATCATGGTTCAGCTATCTTTAATTATTCCTTTTAGAATGTTTTGTTACAACACCATGGTTATAGTTTCATATAAATTTGATGGAAGACTTTTATTTTTTTCTCATTATGACCCTCTATAGTGTGGAAATATGTCCATAGTGTGAACTCTTATATTCCACTTCATTGTTAACCTCACATATGCCTATATTAGTGTCATCTTGTGCTTGAGATGTGATGTATCCTTTAATTTTTCCTCATGTTAATCACATGTATCATTTCCCATAGTTGTGGCATGGTTGGTTAGTGAATCTATCCCATATAGAAAATAAGTTGAGACACTGCCCTATTAAATACATGTCGATGCCTTAGCCTCAATTGATGGTTCTCATGTTGTACCCACTCACACCATAGCTCTCTCACCTCTACTCCTATTATTACATCACTATGTCTCCCTATGTAACAAGTCTTTTAGGAGATTTATCCATTAATTATGGTATTCGGCTATCTTCAATGACTGATTGTGGTATTATTATGCAAGTGAGAACAAAAGGGTTGGAGGGAACATTTTTTCTCTTCTCCTCTATCTTGTTAGGTTTTGGTGTAGCGGTTTTGGCATGGTCGGGACACATATCCTTGTAATGGAACAATAATCTTCACCACAGTGTAATAGGGTTATAATCTTGACATTCAAGAATTAATAGTTATGAGAAATGTGGTTTGAATCAAGAATTATTCATTATTATCTCCAAAATACTTCTCAACCAGAATCATTCCATGAAGGGTTTGATTGAGGAATGAAATAAATAAAAATCTCTCAATTCATCATAGATTCACATAATTCATCAAATCCTATAATTTTTTCTTGAACCATTGAAATATAAAAACATTATACTCCAATTGATCAATTAAATTACCTAAATCATGAAAAAATTATATTCATGATTCTAGATCACCATTATTTCAATTGATATTATATTTTTTGGGTGTTACAGCCAAAAGAAAACACTCCATAATAGTTTTTCTCTTTTTAATTATTGTGCATGATCAAAATAAGGATCTATTAAAATGTGAATATTATTATTTTGTAAAAAAAATAATAAAATTTTAATGGATCCATTATTTTTAATATCAGAATTGAAAAAGTCGTAGAAAATATTTCGCAAAAATTGATTGGGTAGGAGACCCATAAAATATATTTTTTATAGTTGTGAGTATTTATTATTATATCTATTAATAAATTAACACTACATTAAAAATGTTAATTATAATTTTTATATTTTTTGAAATTACAATGCCATGATGTATATATACAGTGTGATTATTATATTTTACATTGAGTTTGAAATAAATACAACTTCAATAATGACCCAAATTTTGAAAAGTATAGATTTTTCAAATATATATTATTTTATATTGTACCAAATTAATTAATTTATAATTTTTTAAATGATATTTCTGATATTTTTTATAAAAATTCAATGTACTCAATGAATAAGTTAAACCATATTACAATTTTAGGTGAATATTTTTTTTTATCATTAACTTTAACTGATATCACTTATCTATATATTATAAAATTTTCATTTTCTAAAATAATTATAATTTATATGTTTCTTCTTTTTAGTTTATACTTTGGTAGTGGTGTGAACATTCATATTAAAATTGTTAAATTTTTTCACTCTCTATTATTTTTTGTTATGTTTCTAATGTTTTAGTTTTCAATTTTATGAAAAATAGGTTGGGATATCTATATTATCCCTTAATTTGTTTTTATAACATAAGTCATTAAAATGAAAAATGATGTGGAAGACGATGAATTTATTATTTTTCATGTCATTTGTAGTAATAATTGGGGGGAAAATGTTATATCACAAGTTTTTCACAATAATTGATGTCGTAAAATAGATTTAATATCTGATATTATTTTAATCAATGTGAAAGAAATATATTTTCAAATTGGATATTTAAAATTATTTATGTCAGAAATAGTATAATTTTTTGATCATTTTATTTAATTGACTTAGTAAACTCATGATTTAGCATTTTTTATGATTTAAAATTCCATGTTTTATTGAAGACTAACATTGCAGATAGTTTATAATGTAAATTTTAATAACTGATGTTAAACATATATATTTTATATCTCTATAATCAAAGACACATAAATGTTTAAAATCAATAAAGTGACATTAAAATCCCAAACAAATCAGAGTGGGAGGTTGGGGAACTATCAATCACCAAGAAATGGGATAGGGGGTCAAGGTAACGCAATGAAATTAGGATGTAAATTGAGTAGGGGTAAGATGAAAAATGGAAAATAAATCATATATTCATATTCAAGAAAATTAATAATTTCATTAATTGGTCACTTATATAACCTTTACTGATATCCTAGTTTCACTATTGACATTTTTTTATTTCATTTCATAGTAAAAATTGAGTATTTTGTAATAAAAAAATTTCCTCAATTATTAAATAAAGATTAAATTTTTTAGGATATATGGTAACATGTTATGCAAGAGTATTATAAAGTGTTTTAAAGGTAATTCGTTATTTATTATGCTAAAAATTTCTTAAAAATATCTTTTACTAATTATGTTAAATTTAAAGTTAGTATCTATTTGATATAAAATAGATGTGAAAATTTGAAAATCAATGTTTAAAAAATCATTTACGTTATTTTTTGAATTATTTTTTTTATGGGTCTCAAAATTGGTAGTTTACTAAATTTTTAACTAAAAATAGAATAAAATTTAATTTAATGGTTATATTAAAATGAGTTCTATTTAGTAAAAAAATGGTTAGAAACTTATATTATTTGGAAAATTTTGGTTATTGATTCTAACATATTAAAACAAAAAATATTCATATTTAAAAGAAATTAAGTTTTCATTAATTTGATACTTTAAATGATAAATGATATTGATTAAGATGAATCAAAAAATATATGTTTGTATATAATTTATGTGTTTGTCAAAAGAATTTTTTATTCATTACATTTTATGGATTATTTATGATCTCATACACTTTCCAATATTTTTATTGTGATATTTTGTTTTATAAAATGATTAACTAAAAGGTTAATTAAAAAAGAAACAAAACTAATTAAATGGTTTGGGAAAATTGATAAAAAAAGACAACAAAAAATAAAATAATTATTGAATATAATTATTATAATGATAATGAAAGAATTTAATGGTAATAAAATTTTAATTTTTTTATAACCAAATATGATATTCTCCCACCCCTTCTATTTTGAAATACCAAAAAAAATTGTTGAATAAAATATTATGATATCATTGGGATATAAAATGTGTGGAAGTGTCCATTAAATGATATAAATGGGATATTTGGATTTAATTATATTAAAAAAAATCGAAATGAGACTTGAAAATTTTTATTATACAACAAACAATAGGAAGATTCAAAAACTGAATAACAATGATCTAACAATGAATTTCCATAAGAATGTTACCACTTCTTTGGAGGACCACTTGCGATTTGCACTAAAATCCACCCTAGGTTGACTATAAGAACAAAACAAGTGATATAGGATGTTGGGAGGGGTGTAAGTATATGATTTTTGTAGGGAAAGGATAAGGAAAATTGATTTGGAAGTATGATGTGGGGAGGAGAGGGGACTGCCTTTTAAAAGGGGTAGAGAGGTGACATATGGAATGTTTTAGAATAATTAATTAAAACTGTATTTTTAGCATTCCACAAGACTCTAAAATGGGTAATTAACATCCCTTATCGGTAATAAGGTCAATATAGGTCCATAAAATTGGTTTTGAAACAACTTTATGAAATTTAAAACCCATATCATTTCTTGTTAACCCCTCGGTAAACATGTTTGTACCTTGACCACAATAATTAATTTTTATTGTATACACTATTAATTATGGTCAAAAAAGATAATACAATTAGATAATACCTATTATTTTAATTCCAAATATGGTATCTATCTTTCCAAATTAAATTCACAAAATCTAGATAATCCAATTTAAAAGTATACACATAGATGTGATGAATAGGCAGGTTTCCAATGTGAAAATTATCAAAAGTATAGAAGGTTTTAGTATCAAAATTTAAAACTAATATTATTCCAATGAACTAAATTAGTCAAAATTTAATATATTTAAATAAATTTTACTTCAAAAATTAAAAAATAATTTAACCACAAAAATTATTTTAATGAAGATATATTTTTCAATAAAAACGGTATCTTTCTGTATCCATCAAAATGTGTAACATTTCAGAAAAAAATCAATAAAAAAGTCACCTTAGATAATTTAGCATGAGTGATTACAACTTTATGAAATAATTTTATTTAAAAAATGTTGTTTTTTAGAAAATGATTATCTTTCTTTCAACTAATGATAATTTTATTTATAATTAATAGATTTCAATTGAATTTATTTTATTGATGTTTAAACCATATAATATTAATAATTAATTTTTATTATTCATACCTTCAAATTTAGCAAATAGGTCATAATTTTATTTTATATTATGGTTCTAATAGACCTAAGGTTTCATATGCCACAAGTTATCTAAGAGATTAAATTTAATGAAATATATTCTGTGGGGTTTTAAGCTCTATATTCCATGTACCATATTCCATGGAATAAAATGGTATTTGTTTAAAATATTAGGGTGTTACATTTCTATCCTTACTTAGGAAAATCACAATTCACTCTTTAAATGTTTGAATACTTTTATTATATATTTTTCTAAGGTTATAATATTTTTTAGGAAGGCTTTCAATTTTATTGGATGGAGAAACTCAATCCTATATGATGGAAATTTATAAATTTAATCATATGGATGTGTAAGAAGTACAGTGAACATACATTTACAAATTAAATCAAATAGGTGTATACAAATACTGTCAGTTATAATTCTTAAAAAGTCTGTTGGATAGAGAACTACAAATTCCATTATATATAGTCCATCGAATGTAGTTCTATAAAGTCCGTTGGATTTATTCCATTGAATGGAAATATACAAAGTATACTAAATATATATTTACTTAACCTACTATATAAACACATATAAAGTACACCAAACTAAGATATATCATTTCTCTGTATGGAATTATAATGGAATTATAATGGTGTTGTACTTAAAAAACCTCAAACTAACTGATTTTTTCTGAACACATAATGTAGAGAATTATTTTTTCCAATGTCATTAAAACTTATCCTCAAAATTGCATAATCCAACCATAGGAATATATCCTTAAAATATGACTATAACCTAAAGGGGGAATATTACATTGTATTGTAGCATTATAAAGTTTCTATACAATTTATGAAATCTCTTTTTATTTACTACGCGATGATTTGAATCATTAGGGAGTTTCCATAAACTATCATTTAGGAAGATTTCATTATAAATAATATTACTATTTTTCATTTTGATCATTTTTTGTTCAATCATTTTAATAAATGGATCTAGATGACAGAGATACATAAGTCTTGTCTGATTGTGTTATTGAGTCCTTCTTGGGATAGGGAAATAAATTTTTTTATCTTATTAACTGAGGGCTCCAAAGGATTGGAAGAAGAACCTTATGATAGGTTTATAATTTCGGATTCCATAAGACAGGTTTAGAGACTTCTTTAACACTACCGTTAAAAGTGTAGAAATTTATTAGAAATAATTCTATAATATTTATTACTATATTTTGTAAAAGTGTTTTCTCTAAAATAGATTATACAAGATTCTTATTTATAATGTGAATTTTATATAAATTATATATTTCTTGGTAGAAACTTGTTTCTTACACTGGTAATAATGTATATTGGAACAACTTTTTTTTAGATAGACTTCTTTAAAACATGGTTTAGGGAAATTGTAAGTAGAATTTTTAAACTAAAATTCACCCCCCCCCCCCCTCTTATAGTACTTTTAATGCCCTTATGGTATCACATTTGGTATCATAGTAGTTCTATTAATATATTACACTAACATTTTTTGTAGATAAGAGTATTTTTTATTTTTATGGTGGGTTTATTAGTTGTAACTCTCTAAAATCAGAATCCAAGAAAACTGCCAATCTTGGTTAATGATATAGTAAAGTTTAAGATATTAAATAAAAAAAATATTTAAATTTCTATTGGAAACATTTTTATCATCACTATATGTTATAAAATTCCTTAAATTCATGTTATAACTTTTACTACATAAAAAATTAGAATATAATCTAAACTAGAGATTCATAAATACTTTTTTATGTTCAATGATGAGAAATGTTAATAGTTAGATGTTTTCTTGAGAAATAGATAATAGTATTTAGATAAAACTCAAAGTTTCTCATTTAAGAATTCATAATGATTTTTAAACTAGAATATTTATGATTCAACCATATTATAAATATTTTGATTTTATACAGGGTGAATCATTCAATTCATACATCAACATTTAATGACAACTATTAATAGTTTACAATATACTAGTGGGAAAGATTTATTAGACGAACAACTTATAGAAAATATTATTCATATCATTCTGATATAATGGGAATCAATGGTAATGGTGATATATGATACTAAAAATTTAATAAAGATGAGCTTTTATTTTCTAATGTAACTCTCATTTAGTGTGAGAGTAGGATAAAAATAGATGTTGAGGAAGAGAAGAAAAAGGATAGCGTTCTTTTTGCTTCCACATCTAAAGGTACATCCAAGTAAGATAAGCTTAGTAAAAAATTTACAAAATGTCCAAATTATAATAAGATTGTCAATATTGTATTAGATTCTATTTCTTTATAATAAAGATAGAATTAGCTTGTTTATTATCTAAAATGATGAAAAGTATAGTTGTAAAGAAATATTTCCACTATAAGTTTAAGAAAAATTAGAACAATATAAGTGATAAGAAGGATACTTCGGAGCAAATTTTTTTTATTATAAGAAACCATTAAATATTATATTTTTTTAAATAAGGATAAATAAAATAAAAAGGATCAAACTAGTTTCATAAAGGTAAATAAAAGAAGAGACTAAAACCATAAATACATGGAGTTCTAGTGTAAGATACTCATCATCGGGAATTTATTTAGATGGTATTGGTGATAATCAGAAAGTTATGGTTATTTATTCTAGAATTCATAAAAACAATCAATCCTACATATTTAAGGTATCCACTAAATCTATTATGAATTTAACCTTAAATTATAACCACCCTAATTACAATAATTAATATTGTTTCACTTCTTTGGAGGAATAAAATATTGTCAAATTGGAGGATGAGGATATTATTCTTTTTTTAAATAAATGACTAGATATGTTACTTTACTAGAGAAGAAGATTGATAATGTTATAAAAGACTATGATTATGATAATGAATAACTTGATAAATATAATTGTATAATTTATAATAAACATGCTTCAAAAATTTTAAATCTTACATATTATTTAGTTAAAAAACAAATTCTAGATCAACTAATTATAATAAGAATTTATTTATAAAGCATAATTCTAAAATCAGTAGTCTAATTTTTTCAAATTTGGCATCTTTAAAGGAAAAATTTTATAACCTATTCACATAGTTATTACCCTATAGAAATACTTATATAATAGATTATAAATTATAAAAATATCACTATTGATGAAATTATTTTTTTCTGAAAAGTTCAACCTTTTGAAATAAATTTAAACGAGGTCACCATTGGAAAAATAAAATATCATTAAATAATATTAATTAATTTGGTTTTCATAAATAATGTGTCCCTAAATAAATGTAATTTGTTCAAAATAAGAAATTTGGGATGATGTGGATTCCAAAATTATTGTTTGATAATAATTCTGGTCCAATGAAATTCAAATAACCAAAAACTAAATATTTGTATTTTATGTATAAAGGAAAACTATCAGTACCAAAAACATATGGTACATAGATTTCACTTATTCAAGGAATATGACTATAAAAAAGATTCTTCAAAAAGATTATAAAAATAAAAGGTGGAAATTTACTTTTATAAACAACACTTAAGAAGAAATTTATCATATCAATGATGTCAAATTTCTCTATCAAAGCTTTAATTTATAATTTTTTTTTGTTTTAGGGATTAATCAAAACCTCTTAAAAATAATTCAATTATATTATCAAGTTAAACTAGTGAAGTATAGGAATAATAATTATTTTCATAGTTCCGAAGGTAAATCTATTATTTCTACTGAAAGTAATGATAATGTTTACACCTTAAACCTAAAATACCTAAGAATTCGAGATCTACATTGTCTAAGTGAAACAGAATATCAATCATGGTTATAATTTATATGGTTATGATATTGAAACGTAATATATTTATCTATATTATAGATAAATTAATTTTTAGTGTTCTATCAAATATTTGGTTTAATTCTACTAAATTCTATAACCCTTGTCAATATAGTAAGAAACACAAGTCAATATATAATCTTTTAGTGAAGTATGAACTTTTAAATCATTCCAATTACTTAACATGGATTTATTTATTTTGACATAATTATAAGTATTGGAGTAAAATATTATGTATATTTTTTAGTTGATGGATATATTAAATATAACTTAGTCTATTTTCTAAAAAAAAGTTGAAATAATTTTTTATTCAAAATTTATAACCCATGTTAAAATGAGATGAACTTACCTTTGGTTAATATTCATATTAATCATGATGGTGAGTTTTAAAATTTTCAGTTGGAATATTTTTGTAATAAAGATGTAATTACACATAATTTTTCATAACCTCAATCACCAAAACAAAACGGTATTTCCAAATTAAAAAAGATAATTCTTCTGTATATTACAAAAACCATGAAGAGTGAATACACATTTGCTAAATATTTTTGGCATCATCCCCTTAATATTGCTTCCTATACTAGAAATTGATTTTTACTCATACACTTTATTAAAAAATTTCTTATTATTTTTCTATAGGAACACAAAAAATTTTGTACTTTTGGGTTTTTGGATATAAAGTATTCATCCAGAATACTAAATCTAATTTAAATAAATTAGACCCAAAAGACGATAGAAAAATATTTTTTTTATCCATTCTAAAACAAGTAAGTCTTGTCGTATTTTTAATAAACGAACAAATAATATTGAGGAAACAATCTATATTAATTTTATGAAAATGATTCTTTGGTTTGCAATCCATATGAAACTCTTTTTCGGAGTTATTATTTTAAAACAGGTTTTATAGCCATGTTGGAAATTTTTTTCAACAAAAAATAAATGGAAGGAATAATTTTATTATTTATACATTAAAAACAAATTCAACCAATTATTGAAGCATAAAATTGTATATATAGAATAATCCAATCAATCATAAGGAATCATCCTAATGATAATATCATTAGTGATTTAAATTATCTATTCAAATCATCATGTTCCTTAGAAAATAAATGTGAACATTGTTCATTTTTATCTTAGTTCAAACCTAAAAAAATCATTGAGGATTTTTGTGATGAATATTGGGTATGGGAAACACAGTATGAGATTAATGAATTTGAGTGGAAAAAAATTTGTACTCTGGTAGTACAACCTAATGATATTCCTATGATTTCAGTAAAATTGGTTTTTAGTAAGAAGCGTGATAAAAAAGTAATTAGTACAAGAAATTAAAAAAATTATTTATATTAAGTTTTACAATAAATAATAAGTCATAGATTATGAAGAATCTTGTTACACATTAGCTAGACTAGAATCTATATGTAAAATTTAATCCTTCTTAGTAAAATTATATTTTACTCATTATAAAATGTATGTGAAGTGTTATTTCTTAATGAATATTTATAAAAAATAATTTTATTTAAAATAAACACTCGATTATAAAAATAAATAATCATCATATGATGCTTTTAAACATCCTAATGCACTTAATGACTTAAACAAGCTTTAAAATCTTGGTGTGATAAATTTAATGATTTCTTACGTTAAAAAAACTTTGTTAAGGGAGTTCCTAACCAAACTCTTGTTATTAAAAAAGGTTTTCAAAGATAAAATCATTTTTAAATTTCATGTTGTTGATAAAATAATTTTCTCAACTAAAAAATATCTTTCCAATAACTTTAAGAAACATATGAAATCTTATTTCAATATGAATATGATGGGTAAAAAATATTTTTCCTTTGTTTTCAATTTTTCCCACATCTGAATGGGAATTTCATCTCTCAAAAAAATATATAAGATATTTACTTAATATATTTTTTATCATAATGCTAAAGCTATAAATACTTTTCTTAGAACCTCAAAACACTTGATCTTAATGAATTTGGGAAGATAGTAGATCAAAAAATAGAGAGAAGATTTTATGTTTATTATATCTTGTAAATAGTGGACTATACATAATGGTTTATGTATGATTGTGTGTGATATTTCATTAAAATTTGAATGAATTTCATTTTAAATCTGTATAGTGAAATTTTCATTATCTTAAAGGAACTTTAGATCTTTCAATACATTATTATTCCTAGAAAATAGTATTTTTTTTCATGTATACACTTTGCTAAATGTAAAATGGATTGGAAAAGTACATCTAAGACTTCTTATTTTTTTATGAGAAGCTTTAGTATCTGGGTATTGTATTAAATAGTAATCATTATCACTTTCCACCAGTAAATTTGCATATGTAGCAACTGGATTTTATTGTGGTCTGGTGTTTTGGATATAACACACGCTCGATAAATTTGTATTGAGTTTTAGTAAAGATATCATTTTTTTCTGATAATATATGTTCCAAAGTCTTGACTCAAGACCCATTACAACACTCATAAGAAAACCACATAGATATAAGTCATCATTTAATTCATGATCACACTAAAAAAGAAGATATTATATTAAACTTTATCAAAATCCAAGAATAACAGGATTAGATTTTTACAAAACCACTTAATTATATGATATTTTAATATATTAAATAGAATCATGGTGTGATCAACATTAAATAACGATTTATCTAATTCTTGTTCTACCTATCTTCTTATAATGAATAACACATTGAGAAAGGTCGGGGATATTTTTTCATTATTTTCCTTATTTTTTTAATTATAATTGTACATTATTTACAAAAAAAACTCCATATAAAGATGTTGTTAAGAAAATTTTACATTTCACTAAATTGAGGTTTGGCCTATGTTTTATCAGATAGACTATATTCCTTTATCTTTTCTTATGCAGTCAATTTTCTCATTTCGTCGGAAAAAATTTCATAAAAAAGTAAATTTGAAATCACTCTAGAAGGTACACTTTCTATTTTTATATATAATTTTGATTAGGAAACATTATAAATTTCTTTTTAAAAACATTTAATTTCTACTAGAATGATGTTTTTTTGATAAAAAACATTCTATCAATATTTTGAAAAATATAAAGAGTTCAAAACCAATACATTGTTAAACCTTTTATGTTGTTATATTCAGTGATCTAATATCAGCAATTGGATATTTTTTTTAAGTGAACATTTATTCTTCTTTGCTATATATAGATAGAGCAACATAATAAATTTTTGGCATTGATGGATTCTAAGGTAGGAACTTTCTAGTTTGATTCCCTTATGTCCATTCATTTACATGGTTTTTTTCTGTTTGGTCCTTGAGATATTTTATGTTCATATATTAAATCTTCATGGATTCCTTTGATGATTTTTCAAAAAGATAACTAATTAAGGAAATATTGATTCACTCAAGATGGTTTCAAAGGTATGAATCTCTATAAAAATTTTCAATTATACTTCAAGGATGGGAATTATTTTTTTATAAATAAATATTTTGATCTAAAATATCCAAGTGTAGTGAGTAAGGTTTATATGTCCTCAGAGTTTAAGGAAGTTGTTGTAATAGATAATGATTTATTAACATTTTGTAAATCCATGTTTCTTGAATATCAAAAGAGTTTTTTAGCTTATAAGAATCCATTTAAAAGGTGAATCATCCTTTGTAACATAAAAGTTACCAGACAAAGCTTATTCATTTGAAATACCCCTAGTTGGGAAGTTATTATTATTTTTAATGATAAGTAATTAATTTGTCTCAACTTTCACCGAGATTAATAATAGTATATTTTTGATTAAAAGTTATATTATGTTAATATAATTATATAAATATTCATTGAAGGTATATAACACATATGTTTTGTATATTTTTTACAATATAAGGATGTTCAAGTTGGATAAATTAATATGGGACTATATTGAAGCTATACAGAGAATAACTGTAAATATTAATATTATTTTATACACAAAATTCATTAATACGTTTATTATTAAATTCAAGTAATTTGAAATTATAAAGAATGAACCAACCCCCAACCGAGATAATGAATCATATTTTGGAGATGAGACAACTTCAATGATTGGGTTTTTTTCATGTTGAAAATAATTTCATTGAGAAGTATGAAAAAACATTATTGAAGGAGATATTTTTGAGATTAAATTTCTTTAAAAATTTAAAGCTATTGAAACCTTTGGTAAGTACCCGATGTTACCAAGAAATAATAAAAATGTAATATCTAATGAATCTTTTTCAATGTTCATGATGAAAAGGTAGGAGAAAAAAGAAAGTGATCAGAGTTTTTTGTTTGGTTCTTTTGAGGAAAAATATTTAAAATAATTGGTCTTTTATAATTTTAACTAAGAATAAATAAATAAGAAAACCTATTAAGAAAAAAATGCTAAAATTTCAAAAAAAACATGAATAAGTAGATAAGAAAGAGGAAATAGTTCCTTATTTTCTTTATGTTTAGAAGGAATAACTTGTTATTTTATCTATTTCTCTTATATACATTACTCTAACCAATTTTCCCCATATTCTTATAGAAGTTGTTATTATTTTAATTATATAGTAAAAAGGAAAACAAATTTTGTAATATTTTTTTCAATATGTTAATGTCGATAAAGTTTTTATGAATAAAGTTATTAAAAAAGGAAAGGATGTTTCTAAAAATATTCTTATTCCATAAGACTATATCAATTATAGTAGAAGATAAATAGTTCATGGAATTTATAGGAAGTAATTAATTATCTTACAATATATTCTAATATTTAATAATATTTGTTACATACTTCAATTTCCTTACCTTTTCAATTCATAGAGGAATAAGTATCTCTTGGTACATTGAAATAAGTATCTTAAAAAATATTAAAAGAAAGAATTAATTTCCAAGGTATCAAACATCCTCATTATAATAAATATTTGGGAATTAAAGAAATATATAAGTCAAAAAAATTAAATGTAAGAACCATCACCTCAAAGAGTTAGAGATTATAACATTCCATAAGTTTTTATGGATTCCACTAACATAACTACAAGCACAAGATCTAAATAAAATGAAATAAATATTAATTACTTCAATGAAGTTATTAATAGTATTCAAGGAATAATTTATGCCTACCAATATATCTAATAAAATTTTATTATATACAAGGTAAAGTACATGTCATTAAAGGTTCAATATCCCTTATGAAACTATCTAAAATAGTCATTCAAAATGAAACAAAGATTTAAGATCTTAAATGAAAATATTTTGTGGAGTTTAGAAAGTAAATAAATATTATCATATGAATAAATCACACTAAATATGATATAAAATTTTCCAATGATATTATATAAGGAATCAATATAGAAACCAAATCTATTTCAAAGTTTTCGGAAACCATCAACAATGAATTAAGATATTTTTTAAGATATATTGATGATCTTAAGTCTCTTTCCAGCCAGCAGGACATAGATCCTTCTCAAAAAAGAAAGAATATAGACTCACTAGAAGAAAACTTGTAAAATATTGAGTAAAATAAGAATACTTAGAGAAGATAAAAAATATATACAAGAAATGAAGTATATACTCAATATGTTATCAAATAAAGAATAATCTTTTGATTTAACTCTTGAATAATTATAATAGTTTTTCCTCAAACATTGTGTATAAATGTTTTTACTTTTATATATTTCTTGGATGTTTTTTATTTTTACCTAAAAAAAGAATTTACTCTTTAAAAATATTTGTAGAGTATTTTTTAAAAAATTTAGAAAACCCATTTTACTTAAGTACCTATTCCCTTAAACTATTTCTATAAATCAAAAAGGGGGATAATCTAGAGCACTCAAAATTTTCAAATGTGAGAGTATGTTTTTAAAAAAAATACTTTAAAATTTACTTTGTAAGTTTTATTTATGTTTATTTTCCTAAAGTGGTATATTGTTGAGTAGGAAGAGTTATTTATAATCTTACTTTTGAAAATCAGAATCAAATATTTCAGTGATCTCATATTTCTAATATTTATCTTTACAAAGTTTCAATATTTTTGTATGATGGTTATCAGTTTTACTATATGGAAATTCATAAAGTTTATTTTTTGTACCAAGTACATCCAACAAACATATAAAAAGTACATCAAATGACAGTATATGATATAGGTTAGGTGAAATTCTTATAAAGCCCATTAGATAGAGTTATATGAAGTCTATTGAATGGAATTATATAAATTCCATCAGATAGATATGATCATATGGATACATACAAAGTATAATGGTTGAATTTTTACTAAAATTATAGGATGAATAAATATAAATAACACTAGATGGAGATATATCATTTATACCATATAGACTTCTAAAGGCTTCTAAATGGTGTTTAAATTAATAAACATTGAATAAAGTTATGTTGTAATGAAATAATCTTGAAGATAAAGAGTTTTTATTATTTTAGTGAAACTAATCCTAATAATTTTAGAATCTGATCATTATAAGATCATCTATAAATAGGACCACAACCTCAAGGGAGAAGAAGATTTTACATTATGATTATCTAATGTTTTTATTTAAGTTCTTTAATATCTTATTATTGAGTTAACTTTGATTATAATCATTAGAGGGTTTCTTGAAATCATATTTTGTGAGTATTTCATTTAAAATTCCTTCAGGTTTATCATTTTTAATAATTGTCTATATTAAAGTCTATTTGAGGGACTTAATGATAGAGAGATAGAAGGTTTGTCCAATCATGTGATTGAGGGCTCCCAGAGATTGGGAGAAAGAGTTTTTTATGGGCTAATTGATCGATGGATACGAATGATTAGAATATATACATTATAAAAAGTTTATAATTGTGTATGCCTTATTCCTAGTTAACATTAATCCGTAAAACATAAAATGGAAGTGTATACATTTCTTAGAATAGATTTTATAAGTTTTGTTACCATCTTAAAGTGTGTTTTACATTAATATACTTGTTTTTGTAGGTTTTTCATTTCCATTATGAATTTTATATTATTTTTTATATTTTTTATAATATACCCTCTTACTCAAGTTATAAATTATATTAGAACAACTCTTTTTCCCATATAATTTTTTAAAACAAGGGTTGGGAATATTTTAATTGGAATTTGTAGACTATAATTCACCCCCATCTTGTAGTAATTCTAATTTCCCCACAATCTTACACCTATTTAATATCATCCCTCCAAAAAGGGTCATTCAAATCATGATACATTTTGGTGATACTAGGTTTTATAAAGAAATTCTGGCTATGAAAATTGTTCAATAATTCACTTTTTAGATTGGGTATTAATGCAACACATAGAATATTTCAAAAGTTTCAAAATTCCATATTCATAGATGAAGTATATCAAATTAACTTCATGAAAATCTTTAATTTTATTTTGAATATTATTATCATCAAGATGTGAACATTTAATTTTCTCTACTAAGGATGGTATGGAATTCATTTTTCATAGATGTGATGTTTCCCCTTTTTTAATGATTCCCATATCCAAATTTACTAAATCCATAATTATAGGATTTCAGAAATCATAATTTTATTAAAAAATCCATAATCATTCCTACTCAACGTATTAACCACCTTATTATCCTTTCCAAGGTGGAAATGTACTAATAAATCATAGTCCTTTAAAAGTTTTAACAATCTTATTTCCCTCATGTTGAGTTCTTTTTATGATAAGATATATTAAAAAAAATTATCATATATATATATATATATATTCAGTTCACATATCTCATGTTAAAGGTAATGATTCCTTATCTTCAATGAAAATATTGTGCTTCCAACTCAATATCATGGGTTTTATAATTCTCTTCATGAATCTTTAACTACCTTTATTTAAGGGATATAAATCTCTCATTTTGTGTAAGGAAAAATACCAGTCCCTTCTAGGAAGAATCAATATATATCAAAATTTCATCCCTTAACAATGGTAAAGTCAATATTTTCACATTGAAAAACCTCATCTCTAATTATTTAAAATATTATTTACATTCTTCAAACCATATAATCATAACCCCTTTATGTATCGACTTGGTTAAAGAGTTATCTAATAGAGTAAAATTTTAAAAAAAACATCAAAAATTACCTTTTAATCCAAGGAAACTATATACCTCGATCATTTTAATTTGTTTTGAAAATTACTTCACTACTTTTCCATTAAATGATCCACTAATAATACATCATTTGAGAAAATATGGCCATTAAAATAAAACTCTTAAGGCTATAATTCACTCTTGATAAAAAACCATGAATAATAAATTCGTCATGTCCATAAAAATTAGATTTCATTACTAAATCCAAAGAAAATTTCTATAAATTTGTAATGTACATACCTCATATGAAATGTCATATTTGGAGTATATTATTTCTTTACATGAAGTGGATGATATAAATAATAAAGATCAATCATTGTAAAATATTGATCTCCATGAATCTTATAAAATATTTCACTAATGTGGTGTAGAGGATATATGTTCTTTATAATAATGTAATTGATTTCTTTATAGTATATACACAACCTAATTGACCCATATTTCTTCTTAAATAAAATAATAGTGCCTCCCCATGTTGAAATAATAGGGTGTATAAATCTCTTATCACACAAATCTGACTACCATTACTTCAATTAGACTAATTCAACTATGTATATCCTATAAGTAGTCATAGATATAGTTTTTTATAATTTATGTGATCAATGGAAGTATCAACATCATGATTAGGTGGATATCTATAATGTTCATTGTAAAATACATAATTATATTCCTAAACAATTGGTAAATACTATATTCAAAGGATACCTTTATCTTTTATAGGTCATGTCTTCTCTTCTTCTCTAGGAATTTCATTAAGGGGACCCCTATGAAGTGAATTTGGAAATGATTCAGAGGATGTAGTCTCCCCTATGAGGATAAGTGATTCCATATCTCCATCATAAATCATAATATCTTTCTCTCAATAATATATTTTTAAATTATAATTTGATATCAAATCTATACTAAGGATTATTTAAAAGTTTTCCATATGTATAATTTTCACATTTATAAATTGTGTAATTCTAAGATTTATAGTGGGGATTTACTATCATAGAATTGTATCATTAATATTTCCTCTAGGTGTCTTGATTGAAAACTACGTTATTAAATGTGTAGGTAAGTATTTAATTTTTTTAAAATCATAGAAGATATAAAATAGTGATAATATCTAGAATCAAATAAATAATTATTTAAATATGATGTTTTATAAAAAATAATTTCCACTATAACTTTAAGAACTTCTTCTTTAGCTCTAGTGATGGAATAAGATTCACCTTTCTCCCATGTCCTTTTTTAGGAAACTTTCCTTGATGTTTAGGGAATTCATTCAAATAGTTCCCCATCCCCGTAAAATCATCGTACTAAAAATTATAAATTTCTTTCATTACATTTAATTCCGGATAAACATGGAAATTCTATCCACACTTGAAGAAAAATAACATTCTAGAAAGCATCTTCCGTGATATTTCATTCCATATTTATTACAAGTTGTAAAATCTGCCCTCCCTTTCTTCCCTTTTTTGGTATTTTCTTTCTCGGAGTTCTCAGTGTTCTATTTCTTTTCATTATTTCCTAGTAAATTACAATACTTTTATATAAATTTCTATATCTTGATGGAACATGACACTATATCCTCATATATAAAAAATATCTGAGAAACAAATCCTTATAGAAGTCTTGATTTCATCACATCAAAGAAACAATTAACCTTTCACGTTAGTGCTTGGTCGAGAAGGGTAATGGAAGATGGTCTAGAGGGGCTGAAAATACTGGATTAAAATTTATTATATAAATAGATTAATTATCTAAATTAATAATTATAGATAACTAAAAGAGATAATTTTCATAATAAAAAATAAAGTAAATAAAATAGAAAAAGGATGTTTTTTATAAAATATCAGTCCAAAGTTGACCTTATATACTCTTATACCACCCTACTCGGTGATAGATATGTTATTAAAAAATCTAATTTTTTAATGGGAATCATAACACAAATACAAACTACTTTTTCTTGGGGAAGAATAACTAAAACCCAAAATTTTTATGGGGTGTCACAACCTAATTTCAACACTGATTTTTAACTATTGGATTCACAATCTGAATGGTCTCAAATTTAGAATATTGGAGTCACAAACTAAATAACGAAAAGAATAATGTTATTGTATGTAAAAGAATAAATAGAAAAGTAATAGCATGACTTATATGGGAATTAAGGTTATAGTCAAGAGAAATCGGGATAAAGAAGAAAATAAATGAAGGAATCATAGATACTAGTTCTTGAGTAATGTATCTACTCATCTCATCAAGGTAGTAGAATAAGTCATAGAAGTTTACATTTAGAACCAGAAATACTATCCAATTGATGAAAATTTGATCAAATAGGAACTGGTTTGTACAACACATTAGAGTTCATACTAAATATCTTTTGATTCTTCAAATTTTGTGTTCTCATAACTCGTTATATTTTCAATTCATCTTGAATATTTAAATAGGATCTATAATAACCAATATGTCAAACTCCAACTATGTAAAGTAATTAAAATTCAAACTATATAATTATCCATGTGGGAGAAAAATATCATTCTAGAATAATTTTAACAAAAATAATTAGACATTAAAACTTAATAAAATTTTAAAACCATTTTGAACTACCTATTAAATAATTCAATTAGACTCCATAATAATAGGTTAATGTAATCCAATAAAAAACATAAAAAAATTTACAGTTTCAATCTAAATTTAAAATAACTTCTAACTTAATGCAATGAATAAATATTCAAAAACTAAATATACTGCACTAGAGACCATAAAATTGGATTAAAATTTTTTAATTGCCCTAAATATTAATTTATAAAATAATAACGTAAATAAATCAACTCAAAAAATAAATATTTAAATATTTGAAATGTTTTGTTTAAGAATATATGTGCTAAAATATTAAATTAAATGAAATTTTAAATGTTTTTAAATATCATAAAAACACTTCCCATGACATTAATATGACAATTATTAATTTTATAAATAAATAAATTACTTCAAATAATTAATATAATCATGCAGTTAATCATATTATGAAAAATTAAAAAAAACATGAAAATAATTCAAAATATTATCAAAAATAAACAAATTGATGAAAAAACCATAAGTTCTGAGTATTCTTGTGGTCTATATACTGACTGTGACAATATTGAAACATGTGGAAACTTCACTTATCATTCCTCCAAATCATGTGGTCTGGGATCCGACTCAGTGAACCAGTATAAGGTGTGGTTTCATGATATAACTTGTTGTCACTATACTTCCCAAAAATAAAATATAAAGTGCGGTCACTATATCGATTGTGAATGCATGGTCAGATTAAATCTTCAATGTGTGGTAGGTATAATTACCATTTAAATAAATATAATAAGTGGTATCTCTACTTACTAGGTCATGTAGTAGATTTAAGGAGAGTCTCATACCCCTTATTCCTACTGATTGTCATTTTTATCTAAGTGAAAATACAAGGAATGATACTCGGTAGTGATATTATTTTGATCATGAGGTAGGATTATTATAGATGTGGTAGATTCAATAACATCATGTGGTCACTTCAAAAATCACAACCGGTAACTTGAAAACACCATCTAGTTCCTTGAAGAATGCATGTAGTCACTTCGAAAAAACATCATGTAGTAGTTTGGATGAGAGTTTAGGATTCATGGCCTATTTGGAAAGGGTTCATGGTATATTTAAAAAATGTTCACAATATCTTTGAAAATGTTTCATGGTTGGTTTGCAAAGAGTTCATGGTTGTTATGAAAAACATCAGGAAGTAACGATTTCAAAAAAACCAATTCATGTAGTATGTAACAACTTTCATTTTTTCATCTATTACGTTAGAAAATTATATAGATTGTTTTTATATCTAAGTGCACAGACATCATGAGATTCTAAGGCTCAGGGATCCTAGAATAAATTTTTAAAATATATGAGGTATATTAAATATCATGGATGAACATTTTTTTGGAAAATGTGGAATAAATATTAAATATAAGATCGAATTAGAAATCTTAGGCCATCGTTAAGTTTAGAGCATGGGTTTTATCCTCGATGTAACTTAACCTTAGAGTGAATCGGACGTTCGGGGTGAGAACAATTGTGGATGGATTATTAGATGAATTAAATAAATTATTTATTTTATTTTATTTATACTCCAAGACCAAGAATGGTCAATAAATATACTATTATGATTGATATGTGAGGTTAGTCACATAACCCTAAAAATTGAGAGAGTTAGTTGGAGGATATCATTCTTAAGGGGTGACATTAAATTAAATCTAGATTGAGGATCATTATGTACTCAAAATTCCCTGATCTCACCAATGATAATGACACAAATTCATTATTTTTTATTTATAAATACATCTTGAGATAGGATATTGTTTCATTCAAATTTATCCCCATTTTTTATTCCTATAACAAATGGGAATCTATCTGTTGGACCCTATTTGTTTTAATGATCACCAACTGATGTTTCTTATGATATTAGTGAGTTTTATGTGCTATGATATAATTTTATGACACAATCTATATTGGTGAAGTTTTGAATAATTATGTAAAAGATCCACTTCCAAACATGAATCATCGTTGAGGTAGATTCCCAACTAGTAATGACTCACTATTTCAGAAGACTCACCCTCAGAGTGAAAATATGGGTATGTATGGGAAACACTCACCACAATATATGACTCATCGTTGAGGATGAGAAATTTGGATAAGTGTTGAAAACACTTACTGTGGGAAAAATACCATGCAAATTTGAAAATTTAGATAAAAGACCTACCTTCAACAATGGGTCACCACCAAGATGAAAAATTTTATAAGTATGGAGTTGACCTACTATTAGAGGATTACTCACTGTTGGAATATACCTCTCGTCTTAATAGATATTTGAAAAAGTGTTAAAATGACATACCACTGAGATTAATCATCATTAGCCTAACTCTTCACTAACCCAAGTCACCATTAGGATGGCTCACCGCCAGAGTCGTCTCTCCATTCAAAGGAGTCACCCCCAATGTTTTTTACTATTTGGAATTAAATATTTCTAATGGATATATTATCAAATTTAATTTTGATAGTTATTTTAATGATTTTTTTTAAACTGTTGTAGATATGCATTAAAGTGTCTTCCATTCATCCAGTATGAGGATCATAGGATCGAGATGATTATTTATGTATGCTGCTGTTAAAACAAGTAGTATACACCCTCATGTGAATATACCCAGATAGAGAATATACAAGTGAAAAATAGATACATATAAACTTACCATAAGTGAGGTTAAATCAATTCATAAAAACCATGATAATTCCACTTTCATAGAGGTTATATCTTACATCTTTCCTACACGTGAATGTGAGAAAGTGGAGTATAAGAAACACACAGATCCTTTCCTACAGTCTGAATAAAACGAGTTCATGACAATTTATTATAATGAAATTTTTAGAAATACGACTCAAGATTCATTTTATGCTATATTCAATGATTTACAATCTATAGAGAATATCAGTCAGAGAAACTCAACCTTTCTAAATCAATAAATTTCTCTCTCTTTTTCTTTATCTTTGCATTACGAGTAGTGTCTTATTACAATTTATTTTAAACACTCAAACTTACTCTTGCAGCCTAACTCTAAGCCACTTGATATCTTTTTAATATTTTTTATAATTTTCTACCCATGTGTTATGGAAGAGGTCCATGTTTGGACTATGTTCATTTTATTCCCATGGGTATTGCAGAAGAGTTCCCTATGTGTTCTCAAAAAAAATTTGTTTACCCAATCAAGGTAGTAGATCACAGATTATTTTATATAATCTTCTTTGAAGTCGGTGATTTCCAAGTTGAGAGGATTAGGTCTTGGATTGAGAGTAAACATATTGAATTCTTTTGGTTGTTTTTTTTATTATAATATTTAAACTAAATTTATTGTAAACTATAACAAAACCAATAATTTGATATTTAGTCATTATTAGAGTTTATATAAGGTGTTTGTAAAGAAAATTTATTTCAAAATTAAAATTAGTTTTGATAATTTTTTTACTGAGACTTAATTAGTATTTGATATATATTTTAAAACATCAGAACTTATATCAATTATCAAATTTGATTAACTATAATATTTTAATTAAATTGGGTGATTTTATTTAAACATGTTTTAGGGAAAAAAATTTGTTGGGTACTAAATTCACCCCAACTCTAGAGGTAATCACTACGACCAAAATTTAGTATCAAATGGTTTTCAACATCTTTTTAACCATCATTTTAGTTGGTTTTTGACGATCTTAAATTTTTGTCATTTTTTGATTTAGTTCTTTAAATGGATAATTGATAAGAAGGTTATGCTACCAATAGACCTCCTTTAATTAATGTAAATAACTATTCTCATTGGAAAATAAAAATGAAAATTCATATAGAAATTATGGGTTTTGAAATTTTGTATGATATAGAGGATAAGTATGATTTACCTAATACTACTATAAATACTTGGGATAATGAAACTAAACATGCTTATAAAAAAAATTTCAAATCTATGAATGTTATTTACTATTCCTTGGGAGATGAATAATTCAATATGATATCTTCTAGTAAAACTATCTATGAAATTTGAGATAACTTTTCTATTTCACATAAATTAACTACTAATGTTAATGAAATGATATTGAACACTTACATAATCAAATATGATACATTTAAAATGAAGCATGATGATATGATTTTTATATGTATCACAGGATCAATGAAATTGTTAATACACTGATCTCTTTCTAAAATCCTTTGTCACATATAGACTAAATCATGAGACTGATGATATGTCTTCCGAAGAGATGGTGAGTGAATTAAGTTTTGATAAGTGAATCCTACAACATTAGTAAACTACATGTTAAGGATCTGATTTGGAAATTGATGATGTGTGAATAGGATCATAAATTAAATCCTGAAGAAGATGATGAACCTAAGATAAAATATGTTTATTTAAAGAATAATTTATCAAAACAAAAAATAATAAAAGGAAAAGTTATAAGATGAAAGATATAGTAATTAAGAATAACTTGGTGATGGTGATAATGAAATATATCACTTTACCATAATGTTTAAGAAGTTCTACAGGAAGAATAAATTCATGAGGTAGCTGAGTTACAAAGGAATGTATGAAAATAAGGGAACTTGGAAAAAAAGACTATAAAAGATATGACAACTCAAGTGAGACTACCTATTATGAGTGTAACCAAAAGGAAATGATAAGGATGACTATTCTAAGTTGAAATACAAGAATAATTATGTGGAAAAAGATAGAAATTACAAGAAATCCATCAAATCCACATTGAGTTCCTCTTGGGATAGATCCAGTGACTCTGAGTCTACTCATGAAGAAAATCTTGAGAGATCTAGCATGTTCTTCAGGACAAACATATCTAAGGGAAACTATTTAAACATATCTCGTATAAATATATGGTACTTGGATATCAGAAGTTTCAAACATATTATAGGATATTATTCAAGCTTCATTAACCTTATACATTTTGATGATGGTCATATAACCTTTCATTAAAATGGAACATGGAATATCATTGGCCTTGTATAAATCGGTAACACAAACTCAATTTTATTTTCTAAATTACATTTTATTGATGGTTCAAAATATAATCTACTTAGCATCTCACAATTATGTGAAGATAGTTTCTTTGGGATATTTTAAAAAAAAATTATTGTAATGATTTTAATTTTAAAAATTCATTATTATTTATATCTTTGACAAATGAGAATGTATATGTTGTTAATATTGATTTGTGGATTTCTCAAAGAATTTATTTCTTGAGTTCCATTTATATAGATTCTTGTATTTGTAATAGAATATTATTCAACCGTAACATTCAATCAATTAAAAATCATAATAAAAAAGGGTTATTCAGGGATCTACTCAAACTTGAATTCCTAAATGATAAAGTATATTAGCACTATAAAAAATGGAAACAACACAAAAATTATGTTAAATTAATGAAAGAAGATTCAAATTCTTAACATCTTAGGTTGGTTAACGCGGTTTTGTTTGGGAAATCTTTATTGTCTAGTTTAAATATCAATCACTATTTCTATGTACTTATAGATGAATTTTATAGGTATACTTGGGTATTATTTTTTTCTCACAATTGTGAATCTTGTTCTTATTGTACCTATAATGCTAAATTTGTAGAAAACCTAAGTAGACATAGAGTTAATTCCATAATAAGTGACCATGGTCATGAGTTTTAAAATCATGATATTGAATCCTTTTTATCACATAGTTTCTATAACCATAAATTCTCTGCTCCTAGGACCCCTTATCCAAATGGAGTTTTATAAAGAAGAAATATAAAAATTCAAGAGATATCATGAACTCTTCTTAATGAATATGACTCACCTCTCTACTTTTGGATAGAGGTTGTTAATACAACATAATATATAATTAATATAGTTCTAATTAGTTGTGTCATGAAGAAAACCCCTATGAACATTGGAATAATAGAAATACTAAGTTTAGTTACTTTATATATTTTGGTTGAAAAGTATTTATTCTTAATACTAAGGAAAATATTGATAAGTTTTCCTCCAAAAGTGATGAAGGAATTTTACTTGGTTATTCAACTTCTATTAAATACTATAGTGCTTTTAAGAAGAGGACCAGGACTGTGGAAGAATATATTTATTTCCTGTTTAATGAGTCAGATCCACATCAACCTAAGACTTCATTAGAGAATATTGAGGATGATTTATCAACTTTTAACTTAAATTTAAAAACCATTTATTAAGCTTTAAGAAAGAAGAAAATTTATCTATTTATTAGGACATCAAGAACTAGAACATAAACCTATAAAGGATAATAATGTGACCAAACCATCTTTTTTGAGATCCGTTAGGACTCAAAACTACCATTCTTTTGATACTATGTTATAGATTTAGATAAAGTCACATAAAAAATATATTCTCTAAGAAACCGGGTTTAACATCAGGTATTAATTTCAAAATGTGAACCTAATAACATCAATGGTTAAATTATAGATGAATTCATGGTAATGGATATCCTATAAGAAGATAATCAATTTGAAGGAAATAAATTTTGGGAACTTATCCATAAATCGAAATAAACCTTGACTATAGTCACTAAATGGGGGTTTGAAAACATGGTCGACTAATCTATAAAAATAATATAGAATAAGTCATCACATTTTGTACAAGGTTATAGTCAAGAAGAGGGTATATGCTATAAAGAGACATTCTCTATTGTAGAAAAACATGAAGAAATTAGTAAACATCTTGCCTATGCAATACATATAGATTTAAAATTATATCAAATGGATGTCAAAAGTTCATTCTTAAATTTATTTATAGTTTATTATTTCTTGGCTGATCGACCCTCGAGATTTAAAAATCCACATTTTCAAAATCTTTTTTTTAGTTAAATTTTTTTATTGTTTAAAATAGGCGCCTAGATCTTGGTATGATAGGATCATAATTTCTTTATTTCAAAAAGATTTAAAAAAAGTATATTATATCCTACTCTATTACTAAAATTATTTTAAAAAATTATTTTTCTAATTTATATAGAAGATATTATTTTTGTATTATCTAAAAATTATTTATTTATTTATTTTCCAAAATTGATAAAAAATGATTTTGAAATGCAATTAATTGGGGAATAAAAATTCTTTCTTGGTTTTCATATTTTTTAAAATAAAGAATTAATTATCCTAAACCAAAGTAAATATACAAAATATCTTTAAAAAATGATTTGGATAGAAGAAAGATTAGTGATACTCCTATGAGTACCAGCTGTAAATTCGATATTGATGAAGCTAGGAAATTAGTGGATCAAACCTGTTAGAGAGGTATGATTGTAGAACTTATCTACATAAATGTTAGTCAATCTAACATTATGTTTAGTGTGTGTATGTATACTCATATTAAAGAAAACCCAAAATATTCCCACTTAGTTTATGTAAAAAAAATCATATAGCTCAAATGTACAACCAATTATGATTGTTTTATCTAATAAGAAGAGAATCTGGTTTCCTTAGTTATCTAGATACTGATTTTTGTGGTTGAGAGTTAGATAGAAAAATCACCTACAGAACATGTCATATTTTGGAAAATTCTCAATATCGTGTAGTAAGAAAAAAATTCAATTGCATTGTATACTACTGAATCTAAATAAATAACTATAGGTAACTGCTATGTACAAATTTTGATGATTAATCACACTTTACTAGACTGTGGATATCAATTTTGACATGCACCTAGAAATTGTGACAACACAAGTGGTATAAAAAATTATAAAAACCTAGAAACTCAGTATACAAAATCAGAAATTTGATGTAAGACATCACTTTTAGAGAGATAATTTTCAGAAGGGTGATATAAATCTTGAATACATTGGTATGAAACATTAACTTGCTGATATTTTCACTAAGCCTTTGAATTCCAAGAGAATGAACTACATCAAACATGAATTTGAAATGATTAATTTCATTTAAGAAAAAATTTCTAGGAACTACCATTGAGTTTTACCCACTATTTATTTTTACCCACCGTTGAGTTTTACCTAGCATTGGTTTTACCCAACATTGGAATCCTCATTCCTTGTTCAATTTTTCGTAGTAAGCTTTTAAGTTTCCATTTCTAATTTCTTTATATTGATTTTTTGTTTAATTTTTCATTCAATTCCAATATTATTTCTACTTTTGATTTTCAAATCTCTAAAATTACTTCGTGATATAATCCATATATTTTTCTAGTTTCAACAACTTCACTCCCTCGTGGCTTTCTCTCAACCTAGGTCATGACCTTTTTCTCTCCCAACCACTAACCTTCCTTTTCCTTCACCTGAGCCTTCTGAGTTGATTTCCATGGTTAGATAAAAGGGAGATTATAAATTTTCTCTAGATGAGTTTCATCCTTCAATGATGAAAAATGAAGATTCAATTCATTCTATTATTAAGCCATTAAATCCAGATCTTAGGAAGAGTGTTTTGGTTCCCAAAAAAATATCCATTTTGACTGGTTAATATTGAGTAAGTTTATAGTTCTCAATGTTTTTTAAGACCAATGATGGATTTAATGGTTTCATAATAACCAAAGATAATTATATCCTAGTTTAGTACATCAGTTCTTCCAATTTCTTGGTTTAGTTTTCAGGAAGATGAATTTTGGGAAAGAATTATAATAAATGGATGTAAAGCTATCTTCTCCTCGAGGAAGTGGGATAGTTGATTGATATCTCCTCATGAAGGAGTTGCTAAATACTATAAATGAACTATTCCATATGATAGTGATAAAAATTTTTATAAGGATTCATTGGCCAAATAAACTAGATATGGGATAGTGAAAAGACCTATTCTTGCAGAAACTTATGGTGAATGTTGGTTGCTTTCAATAATTTCTAGCATATGTTATGCTGGAGGAAATTTGATTTCTTGAAAATGAGGTATTAAATAATTATATTTAGTGTCTTATGAAAATAAGACAAAATATAAATATTTTCAAATTCTAAAAGGTACACATGAAAAATATGTATAAACAATCCTTTAGATAAAATTCTCTAATTTACCCCGGGTTAATTTCAATGATGCAAGAAGCTAATGGTTTGGTTAATGAAAAAGGTGAATCAGTTGTAAGGTGTGTAGTTTTTTCTATTCAAATTGTTATTTGTAAAAGGATGAAGATTAGCATAACCCATTGAAGAAAAAGTGGATTCATGTTAGTGAAATACTTTATGAAGACATTAATCTAGTTGATCATTCATATAGACCAAAGACTCTTGTGGTTCTATGTTTTGAAATAGATGAAGTGGGGGGTATTCCGATGAGGAAGAAGTGGTAGCTACCATTGGTAATGAGGAATAATAATAACCAATGGACGTAGGTAGTGACTCATATTTTCCTCAAGGATATACCTCAATTACCTATGGTTCTCTTAGTCCACTGAGGTCTCTCCCTATTAGAGAATATCTCTTGAAATATGGTAGTGAAGAAGAGAAAATCAAATATTTAGGTGAAAAGAAGCTCAAAAACACCTTTAAGAATTCTGATGAAACTTTTGAGAAAGAAGAATAAGGAGATGATTGATATTATCAAGAAGAATATGTATAAAAGGATGAGGAAGATGGAAATGGAAATTTATATGGAGATGAAGATAAAAATGGAAGTGATCATGATGGTCATTTTGGTTGTTTTAGAGTAGTAGATGTTGAGATTCTTAAAAAACTTATTTATTCTCTAGGTTTATTTGGTGTTTGTATATCTAAAGAATGACCCAACCCATTTCAAGGTATGTAAAGAGTCACTACTAATGTGAAGGAAGCAATTTTCAAGGTGAAGAAATCTATAAGTATGTACACTCATCCTATTGACTATACTATTGAGGAAGATAATTCTAGGTAAAAACCTGATGTACATATAGTTACAAAAAATACTATCGTTGAAAAGTCAGTTAGTGAGAAGATGAAATTTTATCATACTTTTTATAAGTAAATGGTAGTTTTGCATAGATATGTTAAGAATTTATGTGTCATTCCTACCATTATTGACTCAAAACTTGTGAATTTAAATTTTTGGGGACTATGGTATGTCTTTTATTAGGTGTATGGAACTAGTTCTTGAAAAAGGGAACAAGTAGTCGGTGTGTGTCAGACTTCATCTGAATTACTCAGATTCTAATGATGAGAGACCTATTATTCAAGGTGAGATGGATCCTAAGGGATATTTAGTATATAATATTGATGTTTTGAGGGATTTTTAGAGGTTTTCTTTTGATATTCATTCACTTTTCCTTGCCTATACATCCTTTCCTTCTTCTGTTTCTACTTCAGTTCCAATGGATGTTGACACTATATATGACATAGAATCTCTTAAAGAAAGGAAACTCTCTAATTTTGGATTTATTTTGAACAATCGGTCACCACATGTCACTAAGTTGATTGATAATAATGCAAGGTATTTGTTTGATATGGTGATGCATCATATTCAACAAAAAATTATGCATCACATTAAAGAATTAGAGATTGAAAATAGTATAATTTCTAATGATTTGTATTCCATGAAATTTGTGTTATAAGAGATGTATAATGCCTTTACTACTAGTATGAATGCTTTACTTTAGAGGATTGAGATTTTGTCTTCATCACCTTCTACTTTTATTTCTCCACCTTCTATTTATATTGTTTTGATTAGGTATATTTTTAGAGAATATATTAGTTCTATCTCTAGGGATATACTTAACATGCCTCAGGAAAGTTTGAAGGAAATTCTATATAATATTGATCATGTCCATATGATAATTGGAGTGTACATGAAGGATATGAAAGATTATAGACAAACCATAACAAAGGATATTAAATATTATCTTTCTTAGATATTCACTAAGCATGAGTTGAATACTCATTTAAAGTTCTTGGAGAAGAACCTAATAATTCCTCTAGTCAGTCAATAATTTAAAAAAAAGTAAATCTGTTGAAGATCATGACTCCAGTGATAAATATTTTTTTGGAGGAGTAAAGGATTTCTTCATTTCTATAGAAAGGGAAGAAAATTTTATTACGGATTTCATAAATATTAAGAAACCCTTTCTTCATGTTTCTAGAACTATTGTAGTGGCTCATGATTATATTTTTATTATTTCCCATCTGACACCTCTAGCTTCTAATCTAGTGTAATTTAGACCAAGTGTTGACAGAGACCATAATTCTCTCTTACCAGTTCGTTTTCAGACATTTATCCTCCATCCAAGAAAATAATTGAAGTAATTTTGGCCAATTATGATTAGAGAATCTCCTTTTCTACCTATCATTCCTTCAATCATATATGTTGTTACCTCAGCCTGAACTATAGAATATTCTTATTGTGAAAAATGGAGGGGAAATACTCCTCTTGATCCTTCAACCTAGCCTAAAAAACACTGAGGTTGTACTTTTAGTATTTTAGATGAATTTTTGTATCACTTTTTATTAAACCTTTTTTGTTACACATAAATTGGCATTATTAATGAACTTTCTATTATTATTCATATTCTATTTCCTTTCATTTTTTTAACATTTTGGTAATCCCAAAAGGGTGAGTATAGATCTATGAATTTTATTTCTTCTAATAGAGTTCTATTTTTCTTTGATGCATTCTTAGAAGTATATTTCGTTTCATTAATAACATTCTTCTCTATGATACAAATTTTACGTGCTAAGAAAAAAAAATTAAAACAACAAATTATTCTATATATGTTGTATAAAATTACATGAATTTCTTCATCAAAAGGGGGAGATTTTGGTACCTAATTATTTTAATGATCACAAAATCATTTTTATTATGATATTATAGAGTTTTGTGTGTTTTGATTTCATTTTATGATATGAGAAATATTTCATAAATTTTGACTATATATGGGAAAGACCCACCACCAAACATCATTCACCATTAATGTCCAGTCCCCACCAGCAATGACATGACATAGGGAACGAATGGCCTTTAGGGTGAAAATATAGTTAAGTATGGGACACACTCACCACCAGATATCAATCACTATTAAGGATGAGAAACATGGATAAGTGTTAAAAACACCTACCATCGTAGATGACCAATTTAAATTTGACAATGAATGGAAAAGGCCTACCATCAGCAATGAGTTGCTACCAGGATGAAAAATTGGCTAACTATGGAGATGACATACCTCAAGAGGATGACTCACCTTTGGAATTTACCTACTGTTAGATTGGATATTTGACGATCTGTGGAAATGAACTACCACTGAGATGAATCACCATTGGCCTGACTCGTTATCAAACCAAGCCACCATTAGGATGACTCACTTCCGGAGTTGTCTCATCATTCAAAGGAGTATTCAAAACTATTTTTCTTATTTCGAATCAAATATTTATAAGGTATGCATTATCAAATTTAATGTCAAGATTGATTTTAATGATTTTTCTTAAACTATTACAGAGATGAATGAAAGTGTGTTTCATTCATCTAGTATGAGGAGCAGATGATCCGAATTATTCTTTACATATGTAGTTGTTAGAAATGTATCATACACCCTTGTTTGAATATACATATATGGATAATATACAAGTGACATAGATAAAAATATACATATAAAATAAGTGAGCTAAATTAATATCACAAGAACCATAAGAAATCCACTAGATAAGATCTTTCATGCAGCATCTTCTATACACACTACTGTGAGAAAGTAGAGCAAAAAAAACACACAGATTAATTCCTACAACTAGAAAAAAATTCATAACACTATATTCTACTATGATTTTTAGAAATATGAATCAAGCATTATTTCAGGATACATGAAACGATTTACATGGTATAGAGCATATAAAAGAGGGAAACTCAGCCTTTCTACATTTTTATTCACTCTCTCTATTTTTTTATCTTTACATTAAGAGTGGTGTGTATTTATTCTATATTTTAAGCATGCACAGTGACTCTTTCTACCTAACTAGATGATACTATATATCTTAACAAACTATTTTTACACTTTTTTACCCTTGGGTTATGTAAGAAGTCCATGGGGGTACAATCTTTATTTCACTCCCATGGGTGTTGTGGAGGAGGTCTATGTGTTAACTATACATATTTTTTGTTGTTTATCCAATACATCTTCTAGATCATAGATTTTTTTATATAATATTATTTTTAGCGGGTGATTTTAAAGTAGAGAGCATTAGATCTTTGCAAGAGGATTAACCTCTTGTATTCTTTTTGTTGTGTTTTTTATTGTTTTTTTGTTTTACTTCTATCATTTAAACCAATTTTTTTAAACTATAAAAAAAACTTCTACTTGGATAGTTAATCTTAATTAGTGTTTTTATAAGCTATTTACTATGTTAATTGATTTAAAAAGTTAAATTAGGTTTTATAATTGTTTTAATTGATACTTAATCAATATTTGACAAATATATTAAAATATAAGAAATTATATTAATATGATATTTTGATTTACTAGGATATTTTAATTAAATTGTGGGTTTTATTTAAATCTGTATTAGACTGAATTTTTATTGGGTACTCAATTCACCCCCCCCCCCCCACATCATGAGATACTCAATCCAACCAACACTATAAACTAATAAATTGTTTCAAAAATCATTCATATTGTGTGTATGGGATAGATATTATCTAGGATTGGGGATTTATTTGTTCATTATATTATCATATTTTCATTGATCATTTTAACGGAAAAGAATTAAGGCCATCACGAACATTGGTCGACATCCATTCCTCATATTTTTTGATTTGTTCATTTCTTTCCCCTGTAAATTGTGCATTCATCATCTATATTTTTTTTTACAGATGGTTTGAATTTTACCCAAAAATTAATCCTTTTTCACTAATTATTCATCATAATAGATTGAGACCATGGGTTCGGGATCATGATTATCTTCCAATTACGATTCTTGGAAATGGAAATAGATTAGGCTCAGATCATTGATCTACATTCTTCAAAATGGGGTTTGATTTGATAAAAAGGACCAACAAAGACTATTTTCCATATGAATTGTATTTATTGATTATGATGATCAATAATGGATTGGATTAGTATGACCAGATATGTAATATGTGGTGGGTTTCACAATGGTATTAGAGGCTGTATGAGCATGAGGAAACATACGAAACAGATCTATGGGTTCTGTGAAATTTTTCACTACATAGCAAGAATTTTAGGAACACATGATGTCTATAGGGCCCTGTCTATAGTGCTAGGGTTATGCAAGGAGTCAAGTATCACATGGAATGAGAACCCTGTCACATGGAGTGTGTCCCTCACTTTGAGGCTCAGTATGTACACGGGAGGTGCTACACATGGATATCGCCAACCATAAATGGACACGACTAGTTGTACATAGACACAGTCATGAATACATGGTTTTGAACAAGAAATGTATTTGGACACAGAAAAAGGAATGGTTTGTAATACATAAATAGAACTCCATGCAAAAGGTACATAACATGTAATTATTCAAAAATGGTTTGTAACCCTTGTCCTCTTCATCTTGGAAAACTTTCTTTAGGGTATGTCCCCTTGATCCAATCCATATATTTTTAGTATGGAGTTACATCATATGTATAGGATGGTGATCCCATCTAAGGAACTCTAGCCTTGTATATAGTTTTGAATCCCTCTTTGACGACAGAAGTGAGATCATCAATCATCATCATTTCCCAAGGTGGGGTTCTTGGTATCGTCTTGACCAACACTCCATAGGCTTCAATCCCAAACATTTTGTGTTAATTCAGATTGGATTATTAGTATTTTACATGGCCTTAGGTTTGTTCCCAATCTATTTATTGATCTCTTTATTCTTCGAATGTGCATTTCTTATAGAGATACCTGATGATCATGACATCATGGATAGATTCCATTAGTTTTATCCCACCCTTGGAAACTCTTATCCCGTATGATTTTTCTATGAAACCATCAATAAAGAATCCTAGTTTTTTTGTGGTTTTCATATTACATAGGTAATGTGGGTCTATTTTGAGTATAGTAGGATATTCTTGTTATGTATGATGTTTACATATCTCTATGATGAGATGGATATTATTCATAAAGATACATGCTTTGTGATTTTGGGTTTTCCTACTCGGTATATTCATACTCACCCTTATATATTCATTTCCTACATGTTCCATGTCTTATGTAGATGAATGACATTTTAAACGAGTCTTGTAGGGATAAGGACTAAGAGGATCTTAGTGAGAAAGATATACCATAGTGTGTTCTCGTAGTTGTGTTGACATTAATAATCTTCTATCAGTTTGGGCCAGTTTCCAAGTTATTTTTGTGGGCTTTTATTTATCCCTTTATTTTCATTTTTTTTATATCTGACAAAGGTATTTTAGATGTATGCATTCTTGGTTATCATATTTTTTACAGTTCAGTATTTTATGGTCAAGGATATGCGTGCATGTTTATAGGTACATTAGGATAATTCCCCCCCCCCCATGTGTGTAATATTCTTATTCATCATGGGTCTCTATACCATATCTTATTTAAGGCGAGATTGGGTTAGTTAGGTTTTCAGCCCCATTATGATGTGTTGTGACATAGTAGTTGAATTTTTGTACCTCCACAAATTTCATCCATTTTTAAAGACACTGCAAAGAAAAATTAGAACTATATACAGTTTATTTAAACATATATAAAATAAATATATTCCAAAAGGATAAAAACTTAAATAAAATTATAAAGAGAAATATTATTTTATAAATAATGAAAATATATACTAAAAATAATCAGAAAAATCAATGAAAAAGTTATAGAACATTATACTTTTTTAGTGTATCTATATGGAACTTTCAGTCTTTCATTCAATACAATGAAATGTATATTAATGTCTTATATTTTTTAAAAATGGTATGTGATTATTTTTTCTATATCCAAAGTTATCACTGAAAAAAAAAAGATATATTATTCTAGATATTGTATAATTCTAGAAAAATGGTGGTGACTTTGAGAAAATTTTAGATCCCTAAAACAATGATTTCAGACTTCCACTTAGTTTAATTAAATTTTAATGAATCTATTGGATATATAAAGAAAATAATTCCAAATATATGAGCTATATACCTCTAGTTTTAATAGAATAACAAAAATAACATTTTAAACTGAAAATTAGTACAAAACTAAAGATATACAGCATGTTCGGACCAAAATTTCGAACCTTTTAGAGACATAATTACACTTTTTGTTATTTGAAAAACATGTTAATAATTTTTCCAAATTTCATTTGAAATATAAATCATAAAATATTAAGCACTATATATTAGAATATTATAAATGTTCATTGAGATAGGAAAAACATATTTCCATAAAAATGATTAACATAATATATTTCCTAAAGGAATGTAATATTCAAAACATAAAATAAAATAAACAACAAAAATACCCCAAAAACTCCATAAATTTGAAAATTAAAAAATTGAAACAATTATTTATAAAATACTCCTCATTTTTTAGTTTTTTCAAAAAAGATGGTATAATAAAATATAAAAACAATTAGTTCTAAAATAGATGTGAAGAACTTCAATTTTAAATTTAAAAATCCCCACTGTAAAAAATATATATTAAGGTATGTTAAAAAAATATAAAATTTTCAAGATAAATTTATAACATACCATGATTAAATATAATTTTCTAAAATTTTAAAAAATCCAAAGTTTTAGTATATATATATGCAGGTTTATTTTTTTTGGAATATATTCTTGAATAATATCACCTTTATTAACATAATATCGAAGAAAATGAAATCTAATTTCTATATGCTTAGTTCTAGAATAGATTAAAGGGTTATTTGGAATAGAAATAGAAAAATAATTATCATAGTAAATAGTAATTTTTTTCAAAAGTAAAACCAACGTTAGAAAAAGGTGTTTAATCTGTAAATATAGAGAGCAATAAGATGCAACAAAGGTATACTAACTTTTAGTTGTTAAAAATGATACTGTGTTTTGTTTGTTTGGATTCCAAGAAAAAAATACAGAAAAAGTTACACATACCTAAGGTTCTTTTATATCAAGTAGACATCCTCCAAAATTAGATTCAAAGTAACTAATCAAATCAAAACCATTTTTCAATAATAAATTAATCCATAATTATACATTCCTTTAATATATCTAATAATACATTTATCACCTTTTAGATGAGATTCGTTAGGATCATATTAAAATCTAGCACATAAATAACACTAAACGTTATATTTGGTCAAGAATCAATTTAATACAATAAACATCCAATCATGCCTCTAAATAATTTAAAAACAAAAAAATTCTTGAAGCATCATAATATAATTTAAAGGTAACAATTATATGTGTTTTAAAATTTTTTACAAGAATCAAGACCAAAACATTTGACTAAAAATTTAGCATATTTTTAATGGTTAAAAAATATTCCATTATTTCATTGAAAATTTTAAAACCATAGAATGAATTCCAATTCACCTATAACTCTCATGACAAACTCACTTTCTCAAAAAAAAATTACAATTCCTTACAAAAAAAACATTTAAAGAACCAAAAAACAATATCATCTATATTAATTTGAACAATTAAAATATAATTTTAAATACTTTTAATAAAGAAAGTAGGATCAACCATTCCTTTATTAAATTAATTTTTAATAAGAATAATGTAATTATATCATATCATGCATGAGGTTCTTGCTTACAACCATATAATTATTTCTATAACACAGAAACATGATTGAGAAATTTTTATTTTCAAATATAGGGAGTTGAGTAACATAAACTTCCTCATAAATAAAACCATATAAAAATAAAATTTCCACATCTATTGGAAATATCTTAAAACCTTGAAATCCGGTTAAAGCTAAAAAATTATAATAGATTATATTATCACAATAGTTATAAAAGATTCATCAAAATTTCTACCTTCTTCATTAAAATAACTATGAGCAATATGTCCAAATTTATTCTAAATAACCTAAACAAATTCATCATTATTATTTCTAAAAACCCATTAAGTTATAATAGAATTCTTATCTAAGGTCAGTTCAACTAAAGACCAATAATTATTTATAGAAAATTGGATAAGCTCATCATACAATGAAAAAATCAAATTAGAATAATTTAAAACCTCATCAGCATTATTAAGAATAAAATCAGAAATAAAAGTGTAATTTTAAAAAAAATAGAATTTATTGTTTCAATACCAGAATCAATAATGCCAATAAAATATTCCACTAGACGATCTCTTTGAATCTTCTATGATCTTTGATCAGTTCAATAAGGATTATTCTCCCTTTCAATTTATTTACCCTTATCCTGAGGATTTCCTTCAAAAAATATAAATCTCTAAACTCGTTATCAAACCAAATCTAATTTTAATTTTAATTTCACATTACTTTCATCAAAGATAACATGAAAATATTATTAGTTACCATAGTTCTTTTTTTATAAACACCATAAGTATTACTATTGTTATAATAACAAATAAAAATAAATTCATCACTTTTAGCATCAAATTTTTCTAAACTATACATCAATTTTAAAATAAAAACTTTACAACCAAAAACTATAAGATAAAAAAATTTAGTATTTTTAACTTTAATCAATTCATAAGATGTTTTCTTCAACAGAGGTCAAATATCATTCCTATTTGAAATATAAAAATAAGAAAAAATAAATTCATATAAAAAATATATAGGCAAATTATATTCATTTAACATAGTTTGATCAATTTCATTAAGTGTTATATTTTTCTATTCTACAACACCATTTTTTTGTTCCATTCTTAGGGTATAAAATTTATAAAAATAACAATTATTTTGATGAAATTTTTCATATTATAAATTCTGAAATCCACATACTTTATAACAATGAATAAAAAATATCATAAAACCAATTTCTTTTTGAACTAAACTACAAAACACTATAAATCTAGATAATTTATAATTTTTATGTGAAAGAAAGTAAGCCTAAGTAAATCTAATAAAATCATCATCAATAACTGAAGTATATTCATTCCCAAAAAGGTAAGAAATTTGACTAGGAGAAAATGGATCAATATTTACTTATTATAAGGGAATATTAGTACTTATCATATTGATTATACTAATTGAAACTTTTAATTGATTCTATTTTATGAAAATGCTGCAAACATGAAGATATTCTTTCTTCGAGGTAGGTAAGTGTAACACATTTTCATGTTTTGAGAGCATATGTAAAATTTATAAATTAACATGACATAATAATTGATTACATATAATTGTTTCTCTTTTCATAGTATTCAAATACTTAACATGTTGAACAGTTAGTTTAGTAAAAACAATAAAATAATTCTCTTCATTTCTATTAGCAGAGAATAATAATGAATCATCCCTAAAAACAAAACACTTATTAGTTTGAAAATTAACTTCCATTCCATCGTCACATAATTATGATATAATAAATAAATTATTTTTAAGTCTCAAATGTATATAATTTAATAAATAAAATAGGAATTAGTAATATCTACTTCACCAAAAACAATTACATTTCCTTTAGAATTATCTCTAAATGTAACAGTACCTCAATCACATTTTTTATGTGTAATAAAATTTGACGTCACTTTGATCATATTCCTAGATCATCCATTATCCATGTATAGTATCTTTTTATTGAGACATTTTATGCATTTTACCTAAAAAAATCAGCTACCAGAAAATTTTGGAACCCAAGCTAAGTTGGGTCCAATCATATTAGTAATAAAGTTATTAGGTACCCACACATAATTTGAAAAAGTATCGTATATCACTCTATTTAATAAAGTTTTATAAATATAATACTTTGTAAATCCTAAATACCATTTAAATCTAATTGAATAATCAATTTTATAGTCACCTTAAATGACACATTCAAAACATGTAATTGTAGAAGTATAAACATATTTTTTTTCAAAAATTAATCTATACATTTTATATAATATTCTATAGTAATACATATTATGTTTATTTTTATTTATTTTATTAAAATGCATCATTTTATGATATTTTTCATGACCGTAAATAAATGTAGACCAACATTGTTTAAGACTTTCAACTTCCTTTTTCAATTTTGCATTCACATCCAAGAATATTTCAAATCATCATAAAAATTTTAATGAGAACCGTAAATTTTATTCCTTAATTTTTCATTCTCTTATAAAATAACATTATTTTATGATAAAAGTTTCTCATTATTTTCTATTATCTTATTATATAAATTAGTATCTTTAATTTCCTATTTCCACAATCTTCAATTTGTTCATTTAACTCAAAAACATTCAGATTTTCAGAGTCATAATTAGAATCAAAACAAGTAGAATAAAAATTTGAATCACTAACCACGTTGAGAGAATCCATGAAGCACAAGTTATTATTTTCTTTCTCATTTCCATATTTTCAATAAAATTGGATTCTTTGATAAAAATACAAATAGTTTTTAATGAATTTTCCCTTATGGTATTTTTCATTAAACATGAGTTTTATAAAATCAATATTTATATACCATTTATTTATACACTCAAAAAAGTAAGATCAAAATTATTATAATTAAAAAAACCTTTATTATATCCATTTAATTATTCATTTGTATTGTCTCTTCTAAATAATTTCTTGAATCAATTATTTTTCATACATTTGTCTAATTCAATAACAATCTAAGCCATATTTAAAATCTATAGCTTTTCTTTATATTTTCTCCTCTTAAATGATGTTCTACAATTCCAGTTCATATAGGAGTGATCTAATCAATTCATCGATAGAATATGTTATAAAGTTACTTCTTTCATCAATGTATACCTTCTTAATATTCCATTTCTTATGTATTCAGTGTAGGAATAATTTAATAAGTAATTTCTTTTAAAATATTTCTCCAAAGGGATTCATTTCATTCATAATGATTGTGAATCGGTGGAACAACTAGTTCACAGTTTAATATTCACCCTTTTTGGAGCCTTAATACTCAGTTCCAAGAATTATAAGATTAATTTCAATCAATTTTTCTAATCCAAGGTGAGTATATTATATAATATTCCGTATCCCGTGATCTATATTACAATCAAACATTTGTTTAAACATACTTCTATTTATAATATAATATAAAATATTCACAACATTGTAATTGAAAATATATATATATATAGTTGTTGTATCATTTACTATAATATTATATAAGTCAGCTTCTCTTATTTTGTATGTTTTCTCCAAGATAGGATATTTCTCTATGATTAATATCATGTGTTTGTCCTCCACTTTGGATTTCCAATAACAATAACCATTTTCATCAAAGTAATGTGTCTTTCAAAAAATCCAAGCATAGTTTATGTTTATTCCTTATATTTAAAGATCTTTCACTCAAACTATTGGGTCAATTAATGGGTTGTAAAAATAAAAAATGACACAATAAATTCATAATATAACCATGCTCTAATTCCATTTTTTTGAGTCAGTAAATGGATAATATAGATAAATAGAAAATTCAAAAAAAAATTAATACTCTGATATAAATTGTTATGTCCAGAAGGTTCATGGAATATGTTCTAGAGGGAATGAATATACAAGTTTAAAATTTCTTATATAAATAGATTAATTATATAAATCAATTATTAATGATAATTAAGATAGTTAATTTGTAGTGGAATAAATAAAGGAATGAAAAAAGCACAAGGATATTTTTTATATTGGTTCAGTTGAAAGTGGACCTAGTATACTATTATAACTCTCTACCTGGTGAGAGATTCATTGTGAACAAATATAATTTCTAAAGGGGAACCAAATCTTTATTACAAACTACTTTTTCTAGTGAAATAAAAACCAACAAACTTGACTTTTTAATGGGGAGTCATAACCCAATTACAACACTGGATTTAAACTATGGGAGTCCTAACCTGAACGGACCTGTATTTAGAATATAGGAGTCTCAACCGGAAGAAATATAATAAGAAGAAGAATTTTTTATGTAAGATCATAAACAAAAAAGTGATAATATAATTGAGATAGTAAGAAATGTTATAGAAATAATAACCTATGATGATGTAAAAGATAAACAAATGAAACACATTAATTGGCCCCTGATTAATGTATTAGCTCATCTCTTTATAGAAGAAGAAGAATTCATAGAGTGTTTAATTTTTCACTTAAAGACTATTTAGAAGATGAAAATGTAATCACATAGGCACTGATTTATACATCATATAAATTTTTAGATTAAATAACTTTTGATTCATGAAATTTCATGTTGTCATAGATCATTATCCTATGAGTGTGTCTCCAAGACTTTAAATAAGATATGTAAAAAACTAACAATCTATTCCCCAACTGGGTAAACTAATTCAAATTCAAAATACATAGTTATCCATGAGAGAGAAAATTACCATTATAGAATAATCAAAACAAAAATGATTTGAATATAAAACATAAATACTAATTCAAACCAATTTGAATAACCCATTAAATAATTAAAATCAAATCTATAATAATATGTCAAAGAAATCCCAAAAAAATCCTAAAATAGTTTGACTATTTAAATTATAATTAAAAATACATTTAATCAAATCTAATTAATAAATATTAAAAAATTAATTATGTTGATTATATATTAAAATATAGATTTTAATACTTTCATTTTCAGTAAATATTAATTAAGAAAATAATAACACAAATAAATAAACTCCAAATATAAAGACTTAAATATTTGAAATATATGTCATATGAATATACATATATGAATAGTAAATTAAATCACATTATCAAATTAATTACATTGTTATAAGAAACATTTCATAGCATTAAAATAATATATATGAATTTTAAAAATAAATAAATTACTTAAAAGAACTTATATAACCATGTAGTTAATCATATTATCAAAAAAAAGAAAAATAGGGAATTCCAAAACCTATTGATATTAGAAAAACAAATAAAGAACTAATAGTGATTTCCAATCAGTCTTCTGGTTGGTATATTGACTATGATAATATAAATATGTGGTCACTTTACTTTTATTTCCATTAAAGAATGTTTTTGGTATACTAGCCATGTGTACAGATATAAGGTGGGGAAACTTGATATAACTTATGATGACTATACTAACCATGAGTAAAAATATAAGGTGTGGTCACTATACTAGTCATTAATGCTTGGATGGTTAAAATTTTTAATGTATTTTTGGTATAGTTATAATGAAAATAAATATATCATTCGATAACACTACTTACCTTGTCATGTAGTAGCTTCAGTAAGAGTCACAAAACCCATGTTCAAATAGATTTTTATCAATATCCAAGTGAAATTGCATGGAAGAGTACCCTACCTTAATATTTTTTTCTCCATAAATTAGGTTTATTATACATTTGGTAGATTCAATAGAATCATGCAGTAACTTGAAACACGGTATTCACTAAGTTGGAAATATCATTTGGTAACTTGAAGAACACATGTGTTCACTCTGGACAAATACCATGTGGTGAGTTGGTAGGAGTTAGGGATTCATTGTAGGTTTCTAGAGGGTTCATGGTAGTTCTAGAAATTATGTATAGTATTTTTTCAAAAGGTTCATGGTAGGTTTGAAAAGGGTTCATAGTAGGTGTGAAAGACATTATTCGGTAACTAATGAAAAAATACACTTCATGCAGCAGATGAATTCTTGTGTTATCACAAATTTCATTAATTTTCATGTGGAACTAAATAGAATAATTAGGATTAAATTAATTTATTTAAACATATTTTTTCAATGGATAAAATAAAATATAAATTAGACTTATATAGAGATATATATATATATTATAGTGAAAATATATACTAAAACCTATATAAAAATAATTGAATTATTTTCAAAATTTAAGACATTTTTTAGAGTATCAATATGGAACATTAATCCTTTAATTAAATTGAATTAAATTTATATAAATGTCTTATATATCCATCTCAAAATACATCACATGATTTTTTGGTTTATTTCCATAGTTGTCAATTAAAAATAGAAGAATTGTATTCTGAAAATTATAGTATTGTAGATTTCTTGCAGTGACTTTACTAATTTTTAGGACTTCTAAAACATTATTCCATACTACCACTTAGTTTAATAAAATGTAAATGAATATATTGGAAATACAATGAAATATTCTTCACAAATATATTATCTATATAACTTAGGTTATCATAGAATTACTAACAAGAATTTTAAACTAAAAATTAATATAAAACAAAATATATGCGACTAGTTGAGACCAGAAGTGAAAACATTTAGATACTAAATTATAATTTTTGGTGGTTGAATAAAATTTAAATAATTTTATTATTTTTCATACAAAATAATAATTATAAAATTCTAAGAACTATATATCAAGATATTATAAAATCACATAGAGCTAGTAAAAGTTTATTTCTAGAAAAAAATAATTAACATAAAATATTTTTTGAGGATTTGTAATATTCAAAAAATGAAAACGAAAAAAATAATAACAAACTCCAAACACTAGTATTATGTATATAATCAATAAAATGAGTTTCTAACCCAATGTTGTTAGCTTCATATTCAACAATTTTTTATCCTTCCTTTTGATATAGATTGAGGAATTTCCTCACCATATCGGTTCATTGATAATGAGAAAAATACTTTTCATAGAATAAATCCTTTAAAGTATTCCACACTATAATAATTACTTATTTCTAATCCTTTGTATTATGGATCAAAAACCTCAATTGATAATCATCTCCTTTAAAATGGTATACTACCATAGTATCTTTCTCTATTTCACTACTTCACAAAATAAGAAATATATTATTCTAAGGACATGATCTACTTTTCTACTACTAATTGAATTGTACTCCCTTTTAATAATGATATTTTTTGATGTATGGAGTGGTCAAATTTTTTTGTACCACATTGGGGTTCAGTAGGTTGCACCATAAGGGAATGTTTATTGGTCATAACTTCTGTCATCTACCCCAATATTGTTTTAATATGTTTATATATAACTCTATCTTCATTTTCTTTCCCAGGAGGCCAATCCTTGTATGGATTATTTTTATTCATATGGTCTTAATTCCTTGTACTAGGATGCATTGTTAAGTAATTTCATATATTTAATTAACTTATAACATTATGAATTATAATTCTAAACATAGTTTAACACTTAACATAAATTGAATATTTATTCCTAGAAAATCTCAGAATTATAACCTTAGTGTGTTTAGAAACATACCCTAATCATACAAACAATTTCAAATATTATGTAATGATTTATAAATAGAATGTAAACCAATCAAATAATATCTACTAGGAGTGTCTAGCTAGGTGTGCAGTCTTAGACCCACTCATCATGCGATGATGATGATCAAGGTAATACCCAAAATTCTACATTTAGAGTAGTTACACCTAGGTGAATCTATTTAATTATCACATCCACCTCCTAGTATCCAAATAGGGATGTATTTTATTGTAAGACAACACAATTTACACTTTACAAAAAACATTATGATATTTTCAAATATTTTGACTTGTCCTTAAAGTTGGTCATAGGGTTATGGTATCTGATCTATTTTTTTTCTAAATCTAGTTCACAGGGTCTATAATAAACTTCTCTCGATACCAACCGTAACACCCTTACTCCAGTAACCCAAATATAGTGGTAATTTTACTATATTGAGAAAAAATAAAAGGTACCTCATCCTCATAGAATGAACAGATTAGTTATCTTGGGAGAAAAAATGAACAAAATATTATCCCATTACAATTAAAAATATGAAATAAAGCATCAAAATTTTATTGATAAATCTATTATTCAGTCATGTAAATCCTTTATATCATTTTTGAACCATTCTTGGTATCATTTTGAAGGTAAAACATAATAATTTGTGAGCTTAGATACTTAGTAAAGGAATGTGCAATACAGAATCTATCATAGGATAAATAAATCATGAACAATATGGAAGAGATAAAGAACAATGAAATATGTCATATACTTATATCATAAAAAAGAACTAAAATCATGTATGAAATATCAACATAAATAATTACATGGGTAATAATAACTATTTTTATAATTATTGAATTCAAAATGTCAAATATAATCTTATCATCAAGTCCTTATGCCAAGAAGTCATATATTAATATGCAAGGTGTATACCAAATACCTAAACTATTTTCTTTCATGATACCTATAGATGAATCAAGGGGATAAAACATAACTCTCCCACAACATTCAAAGTCCAATGAACTCATTGTATAAAAGGAATTCATAACAATCCAAAATATGATCAACATAAGCATTTGTATGGAAAAACTATCATATGAACTGTTCATATTTTCCCATATTAATAAAAAGAACAACATGATCACAATCCATCCAGATTGATATAGTGTATGGTATCAATATATTATATCCCCATTAAATCATAATATTCATAAAATAATATTAAAAAAAATTAAAATACATTAAAAATATCTATAAAATATTTCTTGAAAAAAATACCCTATTCATTTTTATATTAAAATCTAAAAACTTCCAAAATATTAGGAAAATAAATTATTTGAAAAAAATCAAATAAATATATAATGTAATATTAAAAGAGGATAAAATTATTTTTGTGTGGTAAGAATTATAAAAATATTTTAAATAAAATATATAAATGAAATAAAAATATTCCCAACCAAATTGAAAAGTGAAGTCAATATATTGGACACATTCTTTAAGGATTTTGAGAAATTAGAAAGAGGAAAACGAAAGTAAATATTTAATTTCAATAAATAACTAGATAATAAGAAAATATGTGTGTTTTTAGGTATAAATATCATATAATTATCACAAAAAAACATAAAAATAAAAAATCTTGAATAAGGATGAGATTCGGAAATATACCCTTACATTGGGTTTGTCTTGCTTCATAAGTGATTTTAAGCTATTTTATAATAAAATTAAATTCTTTATATTTCTTTAATATAACTATATACATACCTATAAACTCATATAATATCTAATTATAACATTTAAACAACCATTTAATCATAATTATATTTTAAAATCGTTGTTTTTGAATGTTAATAGTTTCAATTTTTGGTAAGTTTTAGTTTGGTAGTTTCGATCCTTCTATATTTATCATAGTTACATCATCTATAAAATTATAATAATTATATAAATACAATATATATTCCTTATATAAATTTTTATAATCATCCATTAAATATAGATATGAAAAATGAATCACATCCATTTGAGGAGGTGCTAGTTCACAGGTGGGCATGGGGGACATTATCATTTTATAATGGGTTGAAGGGTATGGATGTAAATTATATATAATATTTACAGAATCATAATTATGAGGGGAAATAATCTAGTAATATTTCTAGGTAGGTAATGATAGATCTATATTTATCAATGTTTCTTAATAAGGTAGGATAAGATTTCCCCTTTTATAAGTGAGGGGAGAGACACACATGGAATTACTTAATAGGTTTGAATAATATTAAGTCACTTTCATGTTTGGGTGGATCCAAATGGACAATAATTAAATATTAAGATATTATATAGTATAAATATATTCACAAACTAACAATTAGATAATTTTATATGGAATTTTTACCATTATTTCTTAGTTTACCCCCCCCCCCCCAGTTGACTCACTTTAACCTTAACCATTGTAACAATATTTTACTATTTTTTCTATTCATTATGACCAAAAATAGAGTTAAACCAATAAAATTATATAAATTATTCATATAAAATATTTATAATCCATTTTAAAATTTTCAAATTCTATAAGTGAAATGAAATAACTTTAAAATATGTGTACAAAACATAATGAAGACCATTTTTTAGAAAAATGATTTTTAAGCATATATATGAATTGACATTCATTCCTTACATTATAAAAACTATTATATGACTATTAAAATATTTTATTGAATTCATATTTTATATATTTCATTAAAATTATCAATCCATATTTATTTATTTAATGTATTAATATAAATAATAGTATGTATATAAAAACAATGTTAATTCAAACAAAAACATTACATATATTTCCAAAAACATTAAGCAAGTATTTCTTAGTTCAAAATTCTATTTTAATGTAAATTATATTACTTATTGAATATTTTATTTTCTAGATATTTTTTTTATAATCATTAAATTTATTTTTAAATAATTATAACGTCATAAAAGTGTCAGCTTTTGTAAAATCAGTATTTTTCAATATTCACCTAAAAATTAACTTTTTAAGAAAAATATAAAAAATTCACCATATGATAATTTTAACATGATAAATTATAAAATAATACTATTTTAATCAAATTTAATTTATACAATTTTTTAATTTAGTTTTTAATCACATTCTTGAAGAAATCTATGTACACAGTTCTCTTGTTACTCTAGAAATAAAATCTTTCTATAATTGAAGATCAAGGGTTTCACATTTCTACTATAAAATTCTAGTTCAAAACACTATAGAAAAATTACAACATCAATTCCTATGATTATAATATAAAGGTCCCATTTCATACTGGAAATTTCTATACAACATAATATTAAAATTTACCAAAATAAATTAGAAATGGTCCAATTTTTTCCATTAAATCTATCAACCCAATCACACATCTACAATATATATTTTATGGAATATAAATATATAACTTTTACAATTTCCTTCATTTTTACATAGTTATAACCATTATCAACAGATGGAAAACCAATACCAATGTTTTTTTTGAACGATTTATATAAGAATCGCCTATTTAAAATGAAAACAATTGTAAAAAAGTTTATTAATGTGTGATTTTTTGTCAGTTTGATGTTCAATATTTATTATTGTAAAAGACAATATAGATTGTTTTTTGAAGTGGATTCAGTCTTGAAGTTTTTCATTCACTCAGAAGTTCTTCTAGGATGATTCAGAAGTACATGTCGGAATATTTATGATCCAAATGTTTTTATCGATGAAGGTCGTATAGTTCAGAAGAAATAAGTTCTCAAATATTTCTTAGAAGTCTATAAGTTGTAAGTATTAAAATTGGACATCCAAAAGTTGTAATTTATGATAATTTTAAAATGGAATGAACCATTCTCTTTATATGTAAGACAGAAATTGTAGAATAGGTGAAAATGAAAAATTAGAAATGAATCCATGAATGTATATATAAAATTAAGAGTCTCTAGAAGTGTCATATAAATTCATTAAAGGAAAATATGCCACCCATAATATATAAGGCTCATCTAGGTTGTTTTTAGAAGTAACTTTGTTATACTGATAAAAAATTTAGCAAAGTAGGTAACTAAATTGAGATATTTAATACTGGATCTATATCATATATCATGTTTATTTTTAGATATACAGGACTAATTTCTTTTACTTAAGGGTGATATGTGAGGGTAATTCCCTTTAAATTTTGAGGAAAATATTTGTATAAGCCTCAAATAATATTTGGAAAATTTTAGTTTTTCTACCAATTCAAATAATTCCAGGTTATAAAAGATATTAATGATACAGAAAAAATAATAAAATATGATATATGTTTAATGAAATGAATAGAGATATTGAAATGGTATGTGTGATGTTTAAATGGGTATTGTGAATACATAGTGACTATGAAACAGGACCACACTTAGGACCATGTTGTTGTTTAATTCATAGTGGATGTGAAACATAGATAATATTTATACCATTCCATAGCTGAGACCATGTTGGTATTAAAAAGTCTCTGTTAAAAATAGTGTACAACATCATTAACATTATAGAATCCAGTTTATATCATCATTCAACCATGGATTATGATGTGATCAAAATATTATAAAATAAGATTGATATTGAAAACATAATAGACCATGGTGTGTCGAGTTTCAGGTTTCTAGAGCTATAGAGTAAATGTCCAGGTAAGCGTGGATTCAACCATTTCTGAGGGAGATTCTCCTACATACTCATCATGACGTAGAAGAAGTTCATGATACAACAACATGGAGAATCATGTTATGACTTTTAAGTAATATTTTTAAGAATAAATTTTCAATAGTTATGGAGATTTATTAAAAAGTTATTATCGATAAATTCATGATTAAAAATATAAAGAAAATAATATTTATGGTATTTTGTGAATATTAAAAGGAAGTAGAATAAGAATAATAGAGGGGGTCTTGATGATGAAACTATCTAAATATATAGTGGTAAAAAGAGGAAAGGGTAAAATTGAGACTATTTTAAAGGTAATTTCATTGAATATTTGGATTTAAATAATAAATAGAATTTCAACTACAACACCCTTGATGGAATGGTGTTATTTTTTGAAAATATTCACTATGAGCGATTCTTGTGTCATATTTATTTTTTACTTCTTATCTCAAGGTACTGAAAAAAGGGGCAAAATGATGGAGTTACCCTATGATCATAAATACATATTTATTAATATATTGTAGAATATATTGTGTGTATTGTTAACCAATGTTGCATCTACACATTTTTTGTGTATGATCTTTAGACTTTCCCTTTTTGGTGAACCAAGTAAAACCTTTGTTTCTCTGTATTTAATTTATATATATAAATATTATGTATGCTTGATAGATTGATAGGTTAATTTTTTTAATTTATAATTTAAAAACAAGTTATCTTATAATATTTTAATAATTGATCACCATAATTCCCCCCTCCCCCCTCTTAGGGTGTATTGAGCCTATGGTTTTAAAAAATGGGGTCAAATCTATAAGGGTTTTGATCGATGCATCTATAATTGGAAATTTTTTGTTATGGTAAATGAGGTGAATGAAAAAATATTTCCCTTGTTTTATGTTTACCATTTTTAGATAAGGAATAATTATATGATATCTCACTTGATATCTCTTGTGTTTTATTTGTTTTCTACTACAATTTATGGAATAAAAGGCAGTGATTCTATTAAAATGTTATGACTAAAGTCTACAGGAAACATTATGATATCAATTAAAAGGGACAAAATTACTTATCTTGATACATTTAAAACTAAATCTATATTAAGGTGATGAAATTCACATCATAAAAATGAATTTGGGGAAAATTGGACAATATTTATTAAGGTGAAATCTAGTTGAAAGAAACTGAATAACAAGTGTTGCATAATATGTTTGATCATTTCAAGATGATCCTGAATGATAATATTGATGATTTATTCCATTTTATTATTGATTTTTATGTATCACTACAAAACATCACCACAATATGATAGATGTTGAAATTGTAAAGAAAATATTTAGAGGACTATTAAGGTTTTTCAATACCAAGGTATCAACTCTTGAGGACCAAAATTTAAAAGAAATTTATCTTGATGATCATTATAAAAATCTTGTGGAATATGAAATGTCAGTGAAACCAGAAATTACATCTATCTTGTTATCAAAATAAATATCCTTTACATCATTATAGAATATATAACGTAATGAAGCTGAAGGTGATGATAAAGATGTTAGTGATGAAAATATTTCACTTTTTTTAAGAAAATTTATGTAGTGAAAATGGAGATATGAAGGTAAGACTATATTTATAAATATTTAATTATAAAAAGTTATATAAATCATAGAAATATTTTCAATAAAGGTATCTAATGGAGTATATGATGGTTTTGTAACACCAAAACATAGAAATATCCCTTGAAATAGAAACATTAAATAAGACAATCTAAATATAAGGTTATTCATGTGGAAAAACTTATTAAGTAAATAGGAATGTGATGATGAAATATTGTTGGAATATAAAGAGGTAGAATTAATTTTAGATATGGAATCCATTATGATTGAAATGATCGAAAATAAAAAATTAGAAATTAAGGAATAATTACAAGCTGAAGGATTCTTTGATCTAAAATTCAAACTCGAAGGAGAAATTGATGAGTATGACATTAAATGAAAGATAATCTAGAATGTTGTTGGCTTTATAAAATAATCATTAGAATATTATGATCAACATGAAGATGAAAGTGGTCAATAATAAAAAGTATTGGATGAACTTGAGACTACTAAGGAGGTTTCTAAAGAAGTGACCAATCTTAAGGTATATATTGAAGAGAAATAAAAAATTGATTGATGATGTAAATTATTTTATTAAATTTGTATTTAAGAGGTTTTAATCTATTAAATATGAAGTTGTGTATTTTTTAAGGATATTTTTGTATGCGGAAAATATAATAAAGACAAAGTGAAGCTACGATTTTTAATGTTTTTCATTTAAATAGATGACTGAAGAGAGTTGGAAGAGGCATAATGAAAATTGAGAAAATTCTAAATGATCATATTACATGGACTAAGTAAAATATTTTTCTCAAGTTTGAAGTTAAGAAACCCATTATAGGTGGATTTTATAAAATAGACAAAGGAGAGAAAATAATTTGTGGGAAATTTCAATTTCTAAGGAACTATAAATAATTAAGAATCTACTAAGAGGCTAGAAATGTGTGGAGAGGAAGAAATGGTAAAATATTTACCTTGATGAAATGAAAATTTTGTGAAAATAGTGGTCATAAAATGACCTATTTCTTGAAGGTGGAGTGATATTTGTGATTTTAATCTCACGAGAGTCAGTGAAAGAGAATGAGAATATATCCTATAACAAAAAGACAGACTAATTTAATGGATATTTTTATAACTATTTATCTTTAGTCATAAATCTATAAACTATAGAAAATAGAGAGGTAAAACTTACTCTAATGAAATACAAATGAAAATGGTATTTAACAATCATATAAAATCGCCTTAAAAATAAATCTTCCATTTATAGGAAGAGAAGTTTGATCAAACAACTTCTTCTAACGAAAAGTATAAGAGACCATATTGTGTCTCATATTAGCTATGTATTTCTTAGATAGAAAATAGGGACAATATATACATTTTATTTTTAGGTATTTCTTGTAAATCAATTATAAACAAAATAACTTAGATAATTTATAAATAGTGTTTAATCAACCCACATAACCAATAATAAAAATATCAAGAATAATGGGGAGGGACATGTTTATGGTATGTTCATGTTCAGTGAGAAAGGGGATCTAAAAATCAATGGAAGTGTAGACAAAAGTTTTTATTGAGATTATCCAAAGAATACAAAATTCCTTTATGTGGGTGGTCTTTGACATAACCCATTGAGCATAAGTCAACTATGTATCTTTGGACAAGAGTTAACATTAAATCAGATGGGTTTTCTTATCAAATAAGAAATGAAAACTCTTGGAAAAAGAGATTTATAAAAAAATATAAATATATACCATGTAGAAATAAAGGAGAACATGTGTATCCTTTGAATGGAATATGAAAACCACCTTTATCATCAAAGACTTTTCCATATTAATCAATAAAATATAAAAAAACTATCAAAGTTGAATGTTGTGACTAACATTACAAACCTAATATGATATCAAGGGAATAATTTTTATTCATATATAAGAGGAAAATTTGTATCTTCCAAAATAATAAAATTTCCTAAAATATGTTATATTTGATTCACACTGATATGTATTAAACCATAAAGGTTCCCAAAATATATGGTTAGAAATATATCATTATGTTTTTTTATTATTATATTCTAACAGGTCGTATCATCTTTTTATAGGAAAAGGTGGAAGTGGTCGAGTGTATCAAGTAGTTTCAATTAAGAGTTGAGAATGAAACTAGGAGAATGATCAAGGTTAAAAACATCATGAAGTATACCTCCCATGAGGTGGGAAATTAGTTGTAGAATGATAGAATAAATAATGAAGTATCATGATTTAGAACAATACAATAAAAGGTGGAGTGGAAAGGTATAATTTAACGGTGAACATCATGGACAAAACATTACACATCAAAATTTCCATCTACATACAGTATTGGAAGAAATCCATGTGAATGGAAGTATACATGAAAAATTTGTCTCTTTTAAGTCAAAGGGATAAAAATAATTCCTATGATATATTTCTGGGAAGAAATCCAATATTCAATTACTTTATACCATTCATTATCAAATTTTACATCAGAAACAAAGATATCAAGGTATATAAATAGATATAGTGGAAGAAGGAGTATTTTTAGTCTATGGAATTTAAAGGGGGGTCTCAAAGTGGTGGCTACCTCATTTATCTCTATCACTAAGGATCTTACATGTAATGAGTTCAAAGGGGATGTTCTTTGTGTAGACACTCCATCATCAGGTTCCAAGTATGATATGGACTAGTTGGGGGATTATTTTTATGGTTTGGGATTGTGAAGTGGTTCAGGTTCTAAGTATTATATGGGGTGATTAGGTCATTTTGGTTGGTGGATTATATATCCCTCTATGGTTGTGGATATCCATTGATCATTTGATGGATGAAAGAGTTGTAATGTAATGGATTGAATTTAAATTCATTATAAATATGGAGGTTTTGGTTCATTAGTGATTAATTTTATTTATTGTTTCTTTTTTTGAGGAGGTGGAGATGGTGGCTCTGGTTTCTCTTGGTGGTGGATTATAGTCAAGTATTTGCTGTCTAAGAGAAGGTTAAGGATCACTGTTGATCCCCTTGTCTAATATACTCTATGATCATTATTCTTGTTTTATTTCTCCCTATAGCTTATTTTTTGTGGTGGTTTTCTATAATTTTTTGGGTTATTCTCTTCAATTGAATGATGGTGTACCAGGAGTCTTATCCAGATTAGGCATCAACCTTTCTATCAGGGTTCCATTTTGAGATTTTTTATTATTTTTTGATTAGTTTATCAATATTTATGGGTTCTTCATTCTTGATAATTATTTTTATTCCAAGTTTTTTATTTTAATTGGTTTAGTCTTAACTAATAGTCCTTAATTATTATGTTTCTATAAGCTTCTTTATTGTTGAAATATTGCAGTTTTGGGGTATTTTTAGTGTTTCTTCCTTGAATTTGTGTGAGATTTTGGTGAACATTATTTCAATGTGACATTATCTAGTATTTTAAAGGAAAGTGTTTTGGTGTATGTATAAAAATATTAATTTCCCATAGGAAATCAATGATTTTATAGAGTGATCGGTGATCATGATAGGTACATTGATTTTTTTGTTCACAGATTTAGGTTTAGTGACATCATGGCATCATTATTGAGTGTGGTAGGTGGATAAAATTATCTTCTAGAAGTGGGAACAAGGAAAACCTAGGCTTGAGGTTGTGGATTTTGGTTTATTTGTTTCCTGCTCAAATTATTGAATTTTGAAATCTATAATTTTAGTTTTTTTCATATAGACTAGTTTGAGGATTGTCATGTGGTAATTTTATTATTGTGGAAAGATTTTGGTTTATATTTGGCCTTTATGTTACATTCTCCCTCAGCCTAAATTGATTCTTTATAAAATAGAAAATTATATTTCTATAGATTTTTTTAGGATACTGCATATCTATTTAGGCCTATAAGTATTTATAAAATAGGATGAACAATATCATAGAGAGAAGTGGTATTAATATTCATTAAGAAAAATATAGAAACAGATCTACAATTCTCAATTTGAGTGAGTGTTATAATGAAGGAGAAAAAATTTACATAAAATAAAATGGGATACATTATCCCATGTGAAAATAAAAAAATTGTGAAGCTAAATTGGTGGATGAAGAATCTATTGAAAATAGTAATCCAGTTTCTCCATAAAGAAAAATATGAGATGAGGTCAGTTTGACAATTATCATTAGTGATAAATCTAAAATATAAAAATGTATAGGATGGGAATAATAAAGAATGAAATTCTATTTTTTTAGGTCAAACCATACTCTTTATAAGTACTTAATTATGATCCATGGTTCAAGGACATGAATAAAGAGTTAGATCAAATAGATAAAAAAACAAGCTTGGGATATTTTAAAGAGTCCAACAGATCATTATTTCATTAGAAAAAAGTGGTTGTTTAAAAATAAACATGATGAGAATTGAAAGGTTATTCAAAATAAATAAATACTTGTGTACAAGGTATATTCACAAGTCAAAGGAATTTATGTGGTATTTGAATCTATTAGTATCTTTATAGATGTAGATATTTGGGGAAAATTAAGAACACAACAGATGGGTTTCAATAAAAAGATTAATTGGAATAATAATAGAATAAGTTTGCATTAAACCATCAGTGGGATTTTATATAGGTTATGAATAATAATAGGTGTGTAGGTTAAAAAGGCCATGTAAGGCTAGGAAAAAGCACCTTAGACCTGGTATTATTGATTGGATTCTTTTTTTAAGAAAGATTTCAGAATATATTGATCCAATAACAAAATTTATGTGAAATTGAACAAAAAAGAGAAGGTCATGGGGATTTTATATTTTAAAGAAATCATTTTTAGGGGAAGTAAGTTGAATTTAGTAGATAATTTTTTGTGGTTGATGAACTTGGATTATAAAATGTCAATGACCAGATAACTCACATATTTTCTTAGGATATAAGTCAATAAAAATTGAGGATGTTCATTTATTTCCCATGAAAAATATAAAAAAATCTATTTAAATAGATTGTGATTCGTAATAAAAACCCAGTTTTAATTTTGATTTTGGCTAGACCAAACATGGTAAAACATAAATAATGAATAGACATTAACCCAACACTTGAACTAGGATTGTTGGAAGTTTATTTTATCTCATGGTACTGAGGTGATACATTGTTTATATTACATGTTTGGATGCCCAGTTTCCAATTAATGGAAGTGATCATTAGTGTTGGAGTTAGTTTTTCTTTGAGAAGGTGGAATAATTATAAGAAATTGTCATAAAATAAAAATAGTGCATCCATAACAACCTTATGATTTTTTAATAAACTTCAGTGAACCTATGATAAAAACCAACATGCCCTAAAAATATATTAATACCATTAACATTTTATGGGGAGTAAATTTTGAATTACAAAAATATTATATTTTTATATTTTTTTCTCCTCTTTTAGACCATGTGTAAAAGTACAATTCCCTAAATGATAGTGAATTGGAATTGTCTTCAATTTTAAAACCATATTGGTCTCTATAAACCTTTATAAGACTGATTCTAGATTCTATAAATAAATTTCAAATTAATTTATAACTATTGATAATTCATCAGTAAACATGTCAATAATACACTCTATTATCCCATAAAATATAGGAATCATGAATATTTGAGAAGCGTACAAATATCCACACAATCTAAAGGGAATTTACCAGTAATAAAATGTTCTAAAGAGAAATATAAATATGGGTTTCTATTTATCTTTAGGGGATATGGTAATTTGGTTGTCACCAGGATAGAAATCAAGAAAGTAATAAAATTCATTTCAAGAAAACATTTCAAGAATTTGATATAATTATAGAATTGGGGATTGGTCTATACTGTTAGAGAAATAAAACATTCTATAATCTATACAGACACTCCACTTAGTCACTTTCTTAGCATTAATTTCTTCAATTTTATCATTGGTGATAATAATGAAACCACATTTCTTAGGTTCTAACTAGACAAGGATTAGACACATGCTATCTAAAGTAGGATATATATGATTCTAAAATCTTCACATTTGATAACACTCTCCCTAAAACCCTCCATCAAGTAGGTATTGATCCTCTTTATATCTAAAATATTTTTCAGCGTTCAGGTTCCACAGAAATCATATGAATTCAGTATGATGGAATTATATTTTTAATATCAATTATGGGATAGAATATAGTAGTTTTAAAAAATATCAAGACAGATAACATCTTTTTCTATTGACTGCATTCTATTTAAGATGATATTATAACAAGTAGTGAGAAACTCTCACCTAAAAATGAAACTTTTATGTGATATGGAAGTGGTTTAAGTTCAATTTATGTTTCTTCCTAGCTAAAGGGACCAATATTTTTCCAATGAGGTCTGAGTTTTCCAATTTTTCTCTTTAATAGAGATTGAGAACTAAAGAAACCATATTCTTCATCCTAATTTTCATTGGTAAAAATCACCCCACACTAAGACTCTAAACAAGTTATGAAATGTTTTCTTGAGCAAAACTATAAAAATATTCTATTAAATATCCTTCAAAATCATCTAAGGTATCCAAATCCATTCTATAAAATATTTTTATACAAGTTTCTATACTGGTGGGTTTTCCATTTATCTCTTCTATGATCCTCAAAAATCTTCCACTTCCTCATCAAAAGGTTCCTCAAGTTCAAGTTGTTTATATCTTGATTAGTTGTTTTATGTGTAAGTAATTGATCCTTATTAAAAACATTAATTCCCTATTTTTGTTCTCTAAAAATGAATATTAGTTTTCTTTTTGCAACATCAATTACAGTACAATCGGTAGTAAGGAAAGGCCTACCTAAAATTAAAGGGTCTTATTTATCACATTCCAGGTCCAAAATAATTAAATAATATATTAAAAATAGACAATCTAGTCTAACGATAATTTCATCCACACTCTTAGTGGGTGATTTGTATATTGATTTGACAATTATAGTAAAATATTTATGGAAAGTATATCTTCTAGGGGTAAAATTTTTATTAGCACCAAGGTCCCAAAGGAATTTTAGTTTGAAACTATTTATTAAAGTGTATTTTATGACAATGATATATGGTTCCTTTATCTTATAAGGTGTATTGTCTTAAATTATATCACTAAACTCATCAGTGAGGTTATAATTAGCAAACTCTACCAAGGTTTTCTTATTTGAAACCATAATTTTAAGATATTTCAAATTTATGGATTTGTTTTGAGATTTAAATGAAAGGTATGTTCACTATGAGCTTATTATAAATACCTATGAACATAAAAAAATTAGCTTCTTGGTTTTTTTGTTTGATTGATTAAGAAAATGGGATGGGTGGGAAAATATTTTTCCAAGAATATTTTTTATTTTTCATATATTTTTCTTCTTTTTCTAAATTAAGATAACATGGTTTAATTCATTTTTATTATTGATATCAATATTTTCCAAAATATTAATTTTCTAGAGATTTGTTTCAAAATTCATTCATAGTCTCAATTTGGGATTTTCTAGGGTTATTTTTAACAACCTCATATGTTTTCAAACAACTACTAGTGGTAACAGCTATTATGATCTCTCTAGAGTTCACTTATATTGTAATTTTAATCATATGTTTATCTCTTGGATGAAAATTAAAATCTATCCACCCCATTTTCAAATTAAGGTCATGAATATTTGAGTGAGTATCAATGTTTTTAGAATCTGACTTTACCATTTATGAGTCAAATTTACTTAACATTTCTCACGTCATGCCCCATAGTTATCCTGGAGAATTATAGGACTTGTTCATAAGTTTTTTTTATATTGATACCTTATCTATTATAGAAATCCAAGAAAAGTATGTTGTATAATCATTAATAATTCATTCTTAGAAAAATATAAATGGTTCTTATAGTCAGGGTTGTAGTCATTTAAAGGGACCATTTTTGGATATTCTTCTAGGTCCATATTTATAAAAACTGACATTCTCCTTTGATTGTGTTGTCATGTAAAAATTCAGGTAGTGGTTTTTAATGTGCCCAATGGGCATATTGTATTCTAACAGTTAGATTCTAATTTTTACATCAAACCTAACTAATATTTTTATTTGAATAATGGTTTATCAAGGACTGAAGTTGGTCCAAAAATTTAGTAATTTGAGAATTCATTTCTAGCCTTGAACGAGTATTGAACTATATTCCATAGAATCTTATTATCTTATAATTTTTGTGTTGAGAATAAGTTCCATAGTGTTATGAATATATCTTAAATCATCATCAGTCTTATCTATGTAATTCAAACCAACTAATTGGCCTTCTAGATTCTGAATAGAATTTAGAAATGATTTGTAAAATTAATCCATTATCATATGAGAGGGAATCTTATGGTGGGGTCATTGCTTGTGAAGTTCCCTGAATTGATCCAATTCTTCATGAAAAAATACTCTTTCATCTTATAAAAAACTAGTGAATTTACTTCTAATTTCTCTCATAAGACTATAAAGGAAAAATTTCATAAAGAAAGATTTATAAACATGTTCTCATTTATCAAAAAATTTCTCATAATATTCTTTGAACTAGTTCCTAAAATTTCCCTCAATATTAAAATAAAAAAACACACATTTTAAACTTATCCACCCTCAACCCTTAGAGTGTGAGTTGAAGCACAATATTATAAAAATGACTAAAAATGATAGAGATTACTCATTATGAATTCTATTAAATGCGGTTAGTGGTGATAAATATTATTCATTAATATAATAGGTTCATGCTCTTTGGGATAACTTAATTAAAGAGGGATTTCATAAAACATGAGTGAGTTGGTACTCCCTCATCCTAGGTTACACCAGATTTTATTATATAACATCTTTATGAATTTATTCTACCATCACTTCAAAATATTTCATTTTAATTTTTCTTTCTTTATTTATAGAACTACAAAATTTAGGAATTTCATGAATTAGGGGATCTAAATATTCCGATTTTGATCTAGTTCACATGCACTAGACAATTTTTTTACAGATATTTATTTACAGATTTGTTGTTATTTTTTGATTTTATGATTCTTCTTTTTTACTTGGCTGTATGAAGACTTACCTAGAAACATTGCAAAAATATGACTCGTACATTGGATGAGTCAGAACATTCTTATATTTTCCATCTAAATATAGTATAGTAATAAGCAGGATTGAACCCATAAGAATGGTCTATGTGAACCAAGGAAAATAATACACTAATAAGAAAAAAAACAACATCAAGAACAATGAAAAACATAATAGTAGTGGATAATGAATAAAGTTATAATGATTAGAAATATAATACCAAATCAAATTTTTGAGTGGAATGTATTAAATGAAAGAGTAAAAACAACATAATAAATGGAAGTAATATGTGATTAAAGGTTTAAATAATTTTATGATTAACTTTCATTAAAATGGTATCCCTTTATTCTTATGAAAAAAATCAATTTAGACCCCAAAGTTCAAAAAATGATACTAGCACACTCTATAAAGGGTGTTTCCCCATAGATGGGTAAATCAAATTGTAATAAACTATTGAATTTACCCATCAATATGAAATAGTGAAGTTGGTGCAACAATGTAACATCCTGGTTATGGAAGCCACCCAAAGGTGCCCTGTACCTGGCTGGTCACATGGCCTCAAGCGCATTTCCACAAACGCCATAGGATGCTGACATGTAGCGAGGGACTTGGGTGTGATAGTGGAGAAAATATGCCCTCATTGGCAGAGTACATAGTGGAAGTAAAAAAACATAAAATAGAAAAAATAATTAATAATACCAAACAACAGTAACAGTGCAATACTAATAAAGAAACAACTGGAGCATATATATATATATAAATGATGCATGATACATATATGTCTAGGAAAGCAACCAAACAAGTCACAATTCTGAATGCAGTAGTAAAATAGAGTACAAAAGGAAAACTGATAAGAAAATCCTCAGCATTCCAAGTCTCATATTGGTCATATGATCTCCATCTCCAGTGCAATCATGTACCTGAAGTAGATGGGTGATTTCCCTTGTCTATACCTACAACAATATAATCTGTTTGGGCCCAAAAGAATGGCCAAAATAGGGTGTGAGACGAATCCCAAAAGGCAACCACTAGAAGATCTGTGCCTAACTATCAGTGAATATATGGTAGGTAAAAGTGCAGAAAGTAGTAAATATGGAAATACTCAACAGTAACGATCAATGGTTTCAGATACCAAGAAACAGCTAATCAAAGCAGATAATTACAAATAGGTAAACCTCTGGGAAGTAATCACATTCTATCACCTCTGGTTCTACCTAACAGATACAAGCAACCCTCCAGGATTCACACACAGTCTCACCCCTATGGTTCAGCTAAAGTATAGACTCTCTGAGGAAGCACTCACCGTCAATTCCCCCTATAGTCTCATATCGATACTAAAAGCGCTCTGGGGAAGCACTCAACGTCTCATTCCCCCTGTGGTCCACGTCGAGAAACAATAGACTCTCTAAGGAAGCACTCAACATCAATTCCCCTTGTGGTATCATGTCGTAATATTATAAAAGGCACTCTGTAGAATCCATTACATCAATTCTCCCTATGGTCTACTACACAAGGTTCTCACGGCCCTGTGTAAATCAACAAGTATAGAATCGCATATCGACCAAAGTAAACCTCAAGAACTACTTGGCTAGAATTCTACTTCATATCAGCATATCAGAAAATAGTCACACCATCCTACAATACTAGGCATGGGAAAATAAACAGCATCCTAACAGGAAAGTAGACCCAAAGGTCAAAACAGGAAAAATATGCCTAGGAAACACATCCAAAGCACAGAAATTTACCCTATTCACAATCAAATTTCATCTACAAAAGCATACAATCATAGAAGACAAATAAAAGAGTTCAAATGGTAAATGTGTAATACCTTGTTCATGGGTATTGTGAAATTTTGCACATAAAACTCAAATACTTTCAACAGAAAGGCACAAACCACCTACCTTGACGTTGTGAGATCAATATACTTGAACCATGAGGTATGAATCACCTTATAACTTTATAGATCTACAAAAACATATAAAACTTTCAACCAACAATAACTCATGAAAGAGGAAAAATCAAGGGATGGTTCTCTAGGAGAAGAGAGAACTCACTGATGTGATTCCAACGCAACCGTCAGTGTTTGATTCAAAGGATGGATGCTTGGTCGGGGGCTCGTCAAAGATCTGCGGCTCCTCGGCGCTCTCGGGTGAACTAGGTTGAGAAGGAGATGGTTTTTTCCATCAGACGTGACCCCGGAGCGTTTAATGAAAAAAACAAAATACTCAGCATGTACTTTTGAAGTACACATCATGTACTCACCATTTCCGTACTCTGCTTTAGGCGGCCTCCAAGTCATCACACAAGGCCATGTGCATGGCCTCTACACGGCCAACACACATCTACCTGCAGTAATCGAGTACAGTGCATGTACTCATAAATTACACGGCGCGTACTTCAAAAATTTCTAGAAACTCCTCTTTTCTAAACTACTCCAGAAAAAAGAAAAATATACCTGAAAAGAATATTCGGGTTCTTACAAACAAAAATCTATGTGCCATTCATTTTGGTGTGCTGATCTCATGAATTGAAACACTTTTTCAGAATATTTTTTAGAATTATGTTCCTTAAATATCTTGTAAATTTAAAACTTAATCAACAAAAGTTCAATATTTAATGATTTAGGAATTGAAAATTGTCCTGGAAAATGAAAAGAGTAACACCCTTCCTAGAAAATGAGTTAATAATTATGTAAAATATTAAGGATTACATAGTCATATCTTTCCCCAAATTTTATCTAACAACCATGTTTGAAACATTTATTCATAAAAAATCATTAAAAGAATTATTGGAATAATATAAAGTGATCAATAGGGGAAAACAAATCTTAAATGCAGAGTCAATTAACATCCCCTTAAATCTCCCTTATGCCACTTATGCCACATGTGTCGCTTTTTATGTGTCTACGTCCTCTTATCCAATTGAACTTTACAAAAGAAGCTCCCTCATGGATAATAAGGGCCTCATGAGATTTTACATGTAGGGAAAATCTCCCAACATCACACGGTCAGACACTATATGGCTGGTTTCACTATTCATCATCCTCTTTTGATCACACAAGATGAATAAAAACATATAATGAATCATCCCACATGGATAATCAATTCCCATTTAAAGATTCTAAATCACTCTTCACAAAAATCCAATGATATTTGTTTCATTATATTTAAACTCCCTTAAAATGATTAAAGAAAACATAATTAGGGAACACATGTAATCAAATTATAAATCGCATAACTTTAGTCGAGTTTATTTCTATTTACAGAGTCCAATGTCTTATATGGATTTAATTAAGACTTATGCAATAGAATTGAAATTATTACATTCCATAAATCCTAATTAAATGAATTTAAAAAGTATTATTAAGTGAATAACATGATTATTTTGGAAAAAATACCTGTGAGGACTTAAAAGTATTATCAAATTAATAAAAAAGTCATAAAAATTATTGGAAAGCATTAAAAATTTTAGGAAATTATAATAGAATGAATATATGTCTAATGAAATTGAAAATATTGATGTCTTTTGACCCTTTTTTAAAGTCATATGGATTGATTAATCAGCATTAAATGATAATACTTATCCAATTTCCCAGAAAACACCTTTTGGAATTACAAGTCTTATAAAAGTGAGAAGTATTAAGATATGGTTTGGATGTTTTCTATGAAATTCGAAAAAAAGACTTAATACAATGTCTTGGAGTCCTTATAGAATTGGAAATTTCCAGTTTTCAATGAATTTTTATAATATCAAAATAACAATTTTTCAAAACAATAATATTTATTTTAAAATCATAGAACTTATAAATAATAATTTCAAAATCCAAAACCCTTTCCAAATCACTTTAAAATATTATTTTAATTAAATTTATAGTAAAATTAACCAAGATTTAGGGGGAAGATACTATATTAAAAGGAATATCATGCAATACAAAATTTTAGGGAAGTTCATTAATGAGTCTAGCTAAACTCATATCAATTTACTCATCAGCATCAAAATTCCATGACAATAAAGCAATGCCCATCCCTGTAAAACCAAAAACCAACTTACATAAGGGCCACAAGCCCATGACTGATGTTACAATCCCCACCATAAGAGCTTATTTATCATTTATCATGTAGGTGAAATTCCAATATTCATATCCCATTACATTTACATCACCAAACATGACGCGCTAATGTGGTCAAACTCACTCATACCTTATCGACACTCTAAATTTCAAATGATTCCCATACTAAATCATGAAAAAATTATCCAAGGCATTCACTGACTTCTCTTCAAAAATGAGGGCCACATCCTACATCATCCAATGGTAAGTTTTACACTATGAATATTCTCTTTTACCACTCATTGTGTATACCATCAATGGGTTTCATCATCAACATATGTGTTTGTCTCCTCTCGACCCACTCCCAACACATACATCAACCCTAACACTTTCATCAATGTTTAACCCTGATCAGTCATGCCTCCACACCAATATATCCATAATATTTTCCCTCAATAAAGTTAAATTTCAAATTATCATTAAAAACATAGTCCTTTATGACCATAACATCTCATGAAAACCATCTATTCTTAGCTTACACATAACCTCCCACCGATTCATACTGCTTTTTCATATTGATCTCATCAATCATGTGCATCCTCGATGATCTTCTTAAAACTCAATCACATCACTTATGCTTAGTTCTAACCACAAGATCACCCACTCATCAGAATTATTCATAAAATAAATAGCATCCACCCTTTCTCTACCACCTTTCCACTCAGAACTCATCCCAAACACATGAGGTTAGGCATCACCCAAATCATGCGCTTTATTTACAACCCTGACACCAAGCATTATCACTCAAGGTTCTTTCACATTCAAGATCCTCTAAGGAATCACCATGCATATTATGAATACAAGATTTAACCTAACATGCACTGATATCATACCTAAAAAACCAACCTATGATTCCCACCTCCAATAAAATTAAAAAAACCTTCTTAACCCCTCACTCGAGTTACCCTCTCACATCACACCTCATCGACTCACAAGAATCCTAACTCACATCTCAATGGTTACTTGTCCATTCTACTGAGCCCATATGTTATATCTCACATACAATTTCATCTAATAGAGTTCATAACTAACATGAACCATGACTCACAATCATCTTCATTCCCCCATCTAAAGAGTCACATCGCAACTCACATTCCATAATAACCACTCTAGGGTCCCATGCAAATTTCTCTCACATTGCATGCCAAAACATATTCCTACTAGGACAGCTATGCTCAACCTACGGGTGTTAATTCACACCAGGCATCTTTATACTGGACTACCCCTTGAGAATAACAATCATAGGATAATCCTCACTAATCCTCCATATATGATAGTCACCGCCTTGAGGATCACATTCTCATATTCTAGCATTGATATACATATAATGGAATTTCCCTACAAAGATCTATATCAAGTATCCATAACCATAGGGTTTGGTTAAGTATAATTTCATCCCAATATATATATTAAAACACTATATAGTTTATTACTTAAACTTTAAATAATCAAACCTATTCCCTTGGTCACCCTCAAAGGGTTTTTTCACAAGGCATCTAATTTTTATATAGACCTACTAAGGTCACTATACATCCCTATCCAGAGGTACTATATAAACATTATCATCAATTATCTCATCATAGACCCAAATAACCAATAATTATAATTATATATGTATAAATTTTTTTCCATTTGTGTAGAATTCCATAAATAACATATAAAGGAAGACATAGTATGAGTTGTTGTTGACACATTAAACAGATAAAACCTCATCATTAGTAAAATCAAAAAATGGTGGAAATATATGTCATGTGAATCCTACATGGAATGAATAATACATGAAGATTCCTCTTTCCATTTTGGGTGTAAAACCGATATATTTAATGATATATTTCTCTTCAAGTAAATTTAAATTGTTTATTATCTTGGGCTACATGAAAACTTGAGTACAAATGAACCATAATATTTTATATTTTTATAACCTAGTCATTAAATTGGTGATATGAATAAGAAAAAAAAGTTTCTAAAACAAATTTTATACATTTTTTAGACAAATAAAATATAGTTTTAAATAAATACTCAATTTTTAGTAAAGTCATTATATGCTTCAAAAATATATTTTTCCTCAAAAATGGTTTTATTACTTTTTTATGAGAAAATAATGTTATTAATTTAAGCCACTTTTATAAAATTTATCTTAAAAATTAACTTCATTTTTGAAATAATCAATTAAAAATTATATTAAATTCAATTTTTGATAATTTGAGAAAATGATTAATTATTTGACAAATATTGAGAATACTGATTTTTAATGAAAATTTTATTTTGCTTTCTAGAATTTACATAGTTATATTTTATTTTTAAATGGTGTAATAGTAGAATTATTTAATTTATATAATTAATAATAAAATTAAGGTCATTATAATAAATTTTATATTCTATTTTGTTATAAAACCATTTAAAACTTCAGAAAACATTTTTTTAAACAGTTTATCATTGCATTTTGCTGATTTAATTTTAAATTAAATAATGCCATTTACGTGAACTGAATTTGATAAGTAGGTTATATCTTTTTAATAATAATAATTAATATTAGGGAATAATTTCAACTTAATTTTTTATATTATTGAGTAGTAAAATCAATAAAAATATGTCACTCCAATTAAGGTTAAAAAAGTTTACTGAGGGGGTTAAATTAAAGTGATAAAGGTTAAAATAACCTACAAAAGTATCTATATACTATTAGATAGAAATAGTTAAAACTTATATAATATATTGTTTTTAAATTGTCTACTTTGGAAACAAATTTCTTGATTAATACCTTTATAAATTTTAATATTTTCAAAAAAAATTAAGGGTGTCCTCTCCTCCCAATTTTAAAATGACACCCCTCCTATCTCTTCTTTACACCACATTGAGCAATCAACATCAACTGAAAACTAAAATATTATCTTCTAAACTTCCCTATACATGAATTGTGTCTTATTGTATTCTTAAAATACCACTACAATGGTCCTTAATAATGGATCTAAAGGATCTCTATCATTGAAAAGGTAATTTTCCAACCTGGCCTCTTTCATTTTACAACTTCTTATACCTCCTCTAAATCTATGGTATCCATACTAAAATTAAAACTTCAGTAAAATTAATATACCAAAATTTTATTATAAGTATATAAATACCATAATCTTTCATCTTTTTCACAAAATATTAAGTGAAATTACCACTCTTGTGTAAGTATGGACTATGTGTAGACTGCCACCTCCACGAAGTGATAAGGTTTATTTTCTATTTATCTTCACATGGATGGTAAAAGGATAGATTTAATATATATATATATATTATTTATGATATAATTATTTTTATGTAAAAATAAAAAAAATTATCTTTAATTCATTAATTTCATTTGAAAATGAAAACAACATTCATGTGTATGAACAACCTAGCATCTCTGTCAATGGTGTAAATACTTTTTCTGTCTATAAATTATATAGATGATTATAAATAGGTATATAAAAAATATATATGATATTTATATCATTAATAACATTCTTTATATGATTATAATAATATTAATTTTCAAGTATTGAAACTTCAAAACCAAAACATTAATGAAAAACAAAACAGTTTACACCCAAAAAAATGATTTTACTAAGTAATTATTAATAAATGGGTGTTGAAATATTATAAGTGGATAATATATGATATTATATGTATAAAAATTATTCAGTTATAGAATTATAATAAATTTAAAATTTATTGTATATGTTTTTATAGTTATTTCAAAGCAATTCGAACATGAGGTTAAGAGATTTCTCATCTCCGTTTTATTTTAGTGGTACATATGCTATATTCACCACTTGTTTATTTTATATTGTGTATATAATTACCATGGAAGTGGATTATAATTATTATCATCAAATTTATTTGTATTTATAAATTCATCTAATATTGTCACTTTAAATAGTCTTTGATTTAAATATTATGAAAGTTGTAATTGATTTACGTTTCAAACTCATTATAATCATGATTTTTTTTATTAAATTTATATTGAAAGAAATTTTAGGATACTTATTTGTTAAAAAACTTTAATTTTTTTATAATATCATAATTCATTTAATTTTTAAGTAATAGTACCATTTTTCTATCTTTTATACTTACAATTTTCAGAAAATTGGTTTTAAGAAAAATGGACTTTATTTCTACTTTGATTGGGAATCTTTTTCATCCATGTACATGTTTTATTTAAAATGGTTTCAAGAATGTTTTTTATTATTCTATGATTTTTTATAATTTATAATTAATTTACTTTCTATTAATTTTTATTAAAATAATCATCTTTTTATTATCTAAATGAGGTACTTTTGACTTTTTACTGAAAATGTGAAAGGAATGTTTCTTTTAATATACATGAAATGAAAACAATTTCCCATAATCATGACCTCTCAATGTTTTGAATATTATTTTACATGTTTCCATGGTTATTTTCAATTAAATTTTTTTCCTTAATATTTAAAAAATAATTTGTTCTGAAATAAGTGATTTCAAGGTGAAAAGTTTATTTTCTTCAAGAAATGTTCCAAGTGATATTTCAACGTAATTTTAATATAAGATGACATTATTTGATGTTACTTAAGATTTTTTAGGGATTGTATCCAATGATAAAATCTTTACTCTTTCTCTGGATAGTTTGTTGTTTTGATGACGAGATTGTTTTTCCATAGTATGTGCTAAAATTAAACGTTTGATTGTTTATGAAACTACTTTCCTCTCTAAATGTTATGATATATGATGAATGTTTCATGATCTTATAACACATATATAAATGGATTTATGATTATATGATGGGGTTCATGGAATTATATATCCCTTAAATGAGTTAGGTAATAATTGATATCCCATTAGATAATTCAGACTGGAATGGAGAATGAAACCAATTCTGCAAGGGGATATTTCCACCAAAATAGTCTTGGGAATGAACCATGACTAAGGAAATAATGTAATGGGGAGAGAACATCATCCATTATGATATTCTTGGAAGTGATTCTTAAATTTGTAAAGAGATTTCTATTCTTATGTCTATGACTCAAACTTATGTCTTGTGATAATATTACGCTCTCATGGATTATGTTCTTTGATTCATTTATGATTAAGGTCTTATGAACTGCCAATTTCTATTCCATAACTAATTTTTATGATCAATGGTTTGTTGGGTATGGTTATCAAATTTTAATCTCATGTTAACAATATCTTATGTTCATGTTATTCTTATAATATCATTGATATCTCCCTTGTTTTCCCTTACTGTTTATTTGAGTTAACCCTTTATTATGTTTCCCTTTCCCCATGATTTGAAGCAAGTTTTTAGGTATGATGTGTCAAAGAAGGGTTCTAGTATTAAGAAATGAGTGAGAGATGATGTAGATCTTTTATATACCAGATGTTTATGTAAAAAAGTTTTCAGAGACACTAAACGTTTTTATTTATGGCATTGATCATAGTTTTATAAAAATGAATATTCATCTAATAAGATGTAATATCTCTATAGGAAAATTATTGGTCATTATAGTTAGCATCAGAACAATGTTTTGTAACTTTTAGAAACTCGTATGATAAAATATTAGTGAGAACACGTTTGATAAGCCTATATATCAGAGAATATCCCAAGTTATTCTAAATAATAGAGTGTGGTTTTCCTGGGAAATAAATCCTTATCTGGGTAATTGAAAGTTGATGAAGTAGTTCATTAGATACACCTAGGGGTAGCAACTCTAAATGGGGAAGACCGGTTATTAACTCGGTCTTTGTTGGTACATGATTAGTGGAACTAAGACTTTACACTTGGCTAAACACTCTCGTAGGATATGTGTAAATTAATATACATTTTCATTATGAATATTTAAGAATGATTTGAATAGGTATTTACCATGGATGACCTAAGTAAAACATAATTTTTATAGTTTTAAAAATAATGTATCATGATTAGAATATCCTATAAATGATTTTCATGATTATATGATTTACCGCTATGATTATTATTACTCATACTATGCTTTTGGGTTTCAGTAAATGGAAGTAACCATGTTAATTCTGAATGTTTTGGACAATGAAATGATTGTCCTCTTTAGTAACTGAATATTATGGGAGTTTGAATAAAAAATCTTCTTATTATGCTTAAGACACATTATCAAGTTATGAAGCATGTTTAGGTTCCAAATGAGCATATCATGTATAAATGTTCTATTGAGCCATTCAAGAGGAAACATCCACCTTATTTTAGGGGTTCTGTTGAACCACTAGTTTATGATAAATGAATCAGTACCACTTAAAAGAAATTTTCAATTATCCAGTGTTTAGAGTAGAAAAAAATATTTTAGAAAATTATAATTTCTAATGCAGATAATATCAATGGAAGGCTTATCAAGAACATGAGGTAATGGGGAGAAATTGACTACGTTGAGTGAGATGAGTTTAGGAGATTATTTTTAAACAAGTACCTTACTCATATTATTTATATAAAAATTGATAAGTAATTCATTGACCTAAATAAGATGTATGATGAAACCATTAGTTCCTCTGAGGGAAATTTTACAAGACTTGGGAGGTTCACTTTTGGTATTATCATCCAACTTGAACGTAATATCGAATGATTCCTCAACAGCTTAAAACCAATTCTTTTAATGGAGTTATCCATAAGATACTTTAGTAGATATTAATAAACCATTTTATGTGTTATAAAGGTATGAATTTATGTTGGATTTACCCATAAAACTCATTGTTTTGTAAAGAAATAAAAGATGGAATTTGAAGTAAATCAAAAAAATAAAAACATAGATAGTAGAAGATGATCTTTCCTTTATGCCTGATGTGTGGAGGGAATCATTGAGTAAATTTTCTTAAGGGATCTAGTAAATATTTTAATCGTAAAAAATATTTCCATAAAGAAATTTAATGTCTATGTGATGTGAAGGGACCAGTTAATGAAATGAACAATGGAAAAGACCAATAAAATGCATCATGTACACTTCAATGATTCAAATGAAATAAGTATGTGAATTATGCTAACTACAAATAAAATTCAAGTATTAATGAAAATGATTGATTTTAAAACCCTATTAATCCTAAATAAAAATGTAAATATCATATGATAATTATTTCTCATGTGGGTTACAATAATGATGTGGAGAAAGGTACACGTATTATCCACTTTGGAACAGATAATGTTTTGTTTGACTCTAGATTTACCCACTCTTTAATATATGAATAATTTGATAAGGGTATCTCAATATAACCTCAATGAAACAATATTTAATTGTCAGTGGAAATTTATAATGGTATGATTATTTTATATCAATTCTATAATTCTTATCCATTTTAAGTTTGTTGTAATGTGATTCCAGTAAATATTTTTATTCTCCCTCTAGTGGAATTTGATGTTATTTTGGGAATGGATTGACTTTATTTATAAAAATATTATATCAATTTCCAATAAAGGGAAGTCACAATTGATGTTATGAACTAACTTATTAATTCCTATTGGTGTGAGGATAAATATCAAATTCTATTAGAAATTGCATCCATTGAATGGGTCTTGATTCTTATTAAAAATGGTGTTTATATAATATGGTAGGAGAGAAACTCAACATCGAAGATATTGCTATTTTTCATGTGTTTTTTGAGGTCTTTCTAAAATAGATTCCATGTCTTCATTTGAATCATTAATTATAGTTTTCAATATAACTCATACCCAGTGCAACACTAATTTCAAAAACTCCTTATAGAATATCCCTAGTTGAGTTTTAGGAATTAAATTAGAAAAACTAGGAGAATATTAATAAGTGATTAATATTCCTTTATAAATAACCATGAGGTGAACCTTTTATTTTTTTAATAATAAAATGGTTCAATTTATATTTTCATTGATTATTAAGAAATTAAAAAGATCTACATCCAGAACAAGTATCATCTACCATGTATAGATGACTAGTTTGATCAACTATACATAGATCAAAAAAATTATGTGATTGAAATTCATTATATATAACATAAATTGAAGTTAAATAAGGAAGAAATATCCAAGATATCCATCCATATATAGTATGGACACTGTGAATTTATAGTGATTATAATTAATCTAACTAATTCCCATGTTATATTCATGGATCTAATGAATAGAGTGTTTATAGATTTCCATGATCATTTTTTTAGTCTTTATAAATAATATTCGTACATATTCTAAGGCTATTGAAGGTCATGAATATCACTTGGTGATTGTATATAATACTATAAGTTATGATAAGTTGTATGAAAAAATTTCAATGTGTTAATTTTAGATATATAAAGTTTCATTTTTGGGTCATATAATCTCAAGTGAGAGATAGAAGTCTAGGGGAATGTTATATCCATTACCTATACCATAATTCAAATTGGAAAACACCAACTTGTATTATTCATCAGACTCTGAAAAATGTCAAATGTCCATAATGTTATTTGGGTAGCATTCAATCACCATATTAATTCAGAACACTTAATTACTACCAGATAATATTTCTCTCTTGATTATATTTCCAGAATATAAATTGATAAAGATTTAAGGTTATATGGAATACCATGTTCTATTTTATCAAACTAAGATTTGATGTTTACCTCGAAGTTCTAGAAAAGTCTTCAGTAGGCTTTGGATTTAGAGATTTGTTTCATTACTTCTTGTCATATTTAGATAAATGGTCAATCTAAAAGATCCATTTAAATGACACAGGAAATGTTGATATTTTTTTCTATGGATATCAAATGTGGTTTGGATCAACACCTTCTTCAAGTTGAGTTTTCTTATAAAAATAGATATTGCTCAAGAATTCAGATGAATACTTGTAAAACCCTCTATGGAAAGAAGTGTCAAAATACAATGTGATAGGATAAATTTTGATTAAGAAATCTATTGATACTTGACTTATCTATGGAAATTGAAAAGATGATTATATATATTTATAACACATCAAGGAGGCTCGGAGTCGAAAGAAAAGTAATGCTAACAATCATCTGTGAAATCTTGAATTTGAAGTTGGTGAGGAGGTATTCCTTTAAATTTCTCTATGGAATAAGTTTATAAGATTTAAAAATAATGTAAATTTTATCCCTAGTTATATTTTACCCTTAGATATTATTGATCTTGTAGGGATGATAGCTTATCGCTTAGTGATTCTACTAAACCTATCACAAATTCATGATGTGTAAAATTTATCTATCATGATGAAGTACATAACTAATTCATCACAAGTACTAAAATTAGAGGTTGTACCATTGTAGCATTATCTTTCTTATTAATAAAAATTGGTATAAATATTGAATTGAAGAGATAAAGTTCTACAAAATAAGACAACTCACCTAGTCAAATTTCTATATAGGAATCTGAAATTTGAAGAAGCTACTTGGGGAACCAAGGATGTGTTGAAATAGAGATATACTCAATTATTTATATCTATTTGATGGAATTTTAAGGGTAAAATTAATTTTAAAGTGGTATAATGTAACACACTGAGATTTTATGATATATTTCTATTTAAGTAAATTTGAATTCTTTGATAGCTTATGATACATCAAAACTCGAGTCTAAATGAACCATAATATAGTATATCCTTATAACTTAACAATTAAATTTTATATATTCATAGGAATAAAAAAATTTTGAAAAAACAATATGTATAAATATTTTATATAGATAAAGTATATTGATAAAAAGTACTCAATTTTTAGTAAAGTCATTATATTCTTCAAAAATATATTTTCCTTCAAAAAAATGATTTTTACTACAATTTTATGAGAAAATAATATATCTAATTTTTTACACATTTAGAAAATATATTTTTCAAAATAAAATTCAATTTTTAAATCATCATGTTAAAATTATCATATATTTAATTTTAAAAAAAATTATGATAAAATTGATTTTTCAATGAACAGTGAAAAATAATGATTTTTATTGAAAACATTTTACCATTACAAAAATTTAAAATTTTATACTTTTTTAAAATGGTTTTAAAATAATATTAGTTTCATTTATATTATGAATAATCCAAATTAGATCATTAGAATCAATTTTATGTTATATTTTTGTATAAAAAAAGTATACTTAAGAAAATAAAAATTCTTTAAAACCACTTTTTATTGTGTTTTGAAGGTTTAATTTTAAATTAAATTATACAAATTATATAAATTAAATTTAATAATATTTATTCACATAATTATAATAAGAAAAATTAATATAATTTAAAAAGTTCAACTTAATTTTTGGTCTTGCTGAATAGTAAAAATCTGTAAAAAATTTGTTTACCACGGTTAATCTTAAAACGGGTTTATCAGGGTTTAAACAGAGTAAAAAATAACCTAAACTAATATATATACTATTTTATGGCCATATTTGTACCTTACATATTCTAATATTTGTAAATAGCCCAATTTTAATCTATTTTTCTTGATTAGATCACAAATAAAATTTAATCTTTTCCAAAATAATCAAGTGTGTCCTCTCCCCCACTTATAAAGGGACACCACTCATCTATATTCTTTACACCAATTTCAAAAACCAAGATCTAAAACACCCTACCCAATTATGTAATAAAAATCCCTATAGATTAATTATAGTTGTTTTTATTCTTAAAATATCCATCCAAGGGGTCTTTATAAAAGCACATAAAAGATGTCTCTAGAAGAAAAGGTAAGCATCCTACCCGACCTCTTTCATTTTATATATTCTTCTAAATACATTAAATATGTTTTATTCATCATAAAATAATAAATTAAGTTTCATAAATATACATAAATTTTATTATGATTATGGAACCACCATTATCCACCCTTTATTCCATCAAATAGAAAGTGGAAGTATAGGTTGTGCGTCTGTGTGGACCACCGCCTCCACATAGAGATATAATTCATTTTTCATAATAATATATCATGGATGGTTACTATTATGCGTTTAATGTTTATCTAGAATATTTATAAACTAATTATGATTCAAATTTTATAATACAATATCTATCATATTACCTTCACATCCATTGGAAAACAATAACGTCCCCATATACATACATGTGGACTACCACCACCGTGAAGTGATGTGACTCATATTTCATTTCTTATTTACTTGGATAGTAATAAGTATATATTTAATTTTTATATATGATATTTATGAGATAATTATTTTTATGTGACAATAAAATAGTATTTATCCATCTTTCCTTAATTTGTTTAGAAAATGAAAACAATGTCCATGCGTACGTACAGTGTACCATCTCCATGAATGGTGTAAATAATTTTTCAATCTATAAAATTTTTAGATGATTATAAATATATATATATATATATAATGAGTATATATGATATTTATATCTCGAATGAAATTATGTATATGATTTAACCTCGACCAAAGTAAAAGGAAAATGACTTCAAACCAAAACTTCAATGAAAAAATAAATATTTAACACCCAAAAATGACGTTTTTAATAACTAATTATTAATTAGTGGGTGTTGAAATGTTATAACTGGATCATATATGGTATTATAAGTATTTTTATTAATATTTTATATAATTATAATAAATTTATGTTTTTTATATATGAGTTTAGAGTTCTTTTGAAGAAATTCAAACTTGAGGTATGTGGATTTCTCGTATCACTTTTATATATGTGTAACATATGCCATATTCGCTACTTTTTATTTTTTGTAGTGTATATAAATATCATGATTTAATATTATGATGCTTATAATTAAAATTTTTTGTATTTAAAAATTCATTTAAGGTTCTCTCTTTCAAGAGGTTTTGATTAAGATATTATCAAATCGGTAAGGGATTTCTGTTTCAATCTCAATTGTATTCGGATTATTTATACTTGAATCTCCATTGAAGAAAATTATATTATACATGTCTGATAAAACCATTTAATTTTCTTATCCCATGGTTATTCATGTAATTTTTAAGTAATAATACCATTTTATTAACTTTTTTACTTTAAATTATAAAAAAAATATTAAGAAAAACATACATTATTTCTTCTTTGGTTGGGAATTTTTTTATTCCATGTCCATATTTTCTTTAAAATGTTTACAAGAATATTTTTACTATTATCCAATGATTTTTTAAATTCATTTTTACCCTTGTTTTATATTCTATGAAAAAAATCAAATGAACCTTCTAACTTTATTCCAAACAAAGTACTTTTGACTTTTTACTGAAAATGTGAAAGGAATATTTATTTTAGCATACACAACATGAATAGGATTTCTTATTGTCCTGACTAGATAATTATTTGAATATAGTTTTAATAGTTACGAAGGTTATTTTGAAAGAAAATTATTTCCTTAATATTTTTAATTTTTAGATATTGAATATGTTTTTTCAAAGTGAAAAGTGCATTTTTTCAAGAAATGTTCCAAGTGATTTATTAAAGGAAATTTTCTTCTAAGATGACATATTTTATGTCACTTAAGATTTAATATGGATGTGATCCAATTATACCATCCATATTAATTTTCTATATGGTTTATGATTATGATGAGGAGATTTTTTCATGGGTTATGTTATGATGGAATGTTAAAATGTTTATAGAACCCATTTTTACCAATGTGTTAGGATATATGATGAATATTTTATGATATTGTGGTATACATATGAATGTATTATGATTATGTGATGGGTTGTCTTGTAATTATATATCCCTCCAATGAATTGGGTAATGATGGATATCTCATGAGATAATTATGATTTTAATGGGACGTAAACTCAGTTAATTACGGGACTCTACCCCCTGTGAAAGTCTAGGGAGTGAACCTTGACTAAGGATATTATATAATGGGGAGTGAACCTAATACACTATGATAGAATTTAAAGTGGGACTAAACTAAGGAAATTATTGTCTATTCTTAGTTTTATTTCATAAACTTATGTCTTATACTACTATTATAATCTCATGGATCATGTGATTTTATTATTTTATGATTCATGTATTATGAACTATCATGTTTTATGCCATAACTTGTGTTTAGGATCGATGATTTTCTTGGTATGGTTTTCAAATGTTAAGATCATGTTCTCATGCCCTTATTCTCATGTTTTTTTTATTATAATATTGATATCTATATTTTTTTCCATTACTGATCACTTGGTCTCACCCTTTATTATAATTTATTTTCCTCAAAATGTGAAGAAAGGTTTTAAGTGTGATGTGTCTAAAAAGGTTGATAGTAGTGAAGAACTAAGTGGGAGATGATGTGTATCTTTTATGTATCAGTTGTTTATGTATCCAATTCTCCAAAGATACTAAACCTCTTTGTTTTTTGTGGGGATTATAAAGTTATGTAATGGATATTCATCTAATAATATGAAATATATATATATATTATGGGTCACTATAATAGATAAAGAGACAAATCCTATCATTATCCTATTACCAATAGGATAAGAGACAAAAATCCATAATAAATCGTTAATTTCAAACACATGTGTGTCATGCTATGTGAAAATCAAAAACATTATCATAAAAAGTCCAAAAAATCATTCTAAATCCCTTAGTAACCTATAATTCCCTCTGGAAATGTATTTCTGATGCACCTAACAGAGTTCTATCCAAACTCTTGCATGTTCCTATGTCTACAGTCCAGTATTTCCAAAAATAGTGAGAAAAAATAAAGTCTAATACATTCTATGATATCAGTCACTGTAGCCTATGATACCACATTGTAGCATCCCATCCCATATCACTATGAATAGTAACTAGACCAATGGTGTTATGTGGCCTTTAGTGCGGCTCTTCATGTGCCAGATGTTGTTAACTAGAAGCAGGGGTCTATGGAGTTATTGTGAGGATATTATACCTCTTATATTACAATGCACTATAACAGATAAATAACTAAACATCACCCATTAAAAAACTAAAATATGTGGAAAAAAATAAAAATAACAAGCTGTATCAAAATTAAATATAGTACACAACTCAAATGGTTATTCCCATCATACAAGACCGGTCACTCACTGGGAAAGTCATAGATATAGGAATAAATAAATTAAATTAAATAAGAAAAATAAATACATTGAGGATCTACTATAACTATGATCCATACCAAATACTTGTCTCCAAAACCCATCTGAGCTACTATACTAAATCAGGAAATATTTGAGCCTTGTCCCAACCTGAACCTATAGATAAGTGAGAGTTTCTCATATACCAAAGTACAATGGGGACTAATGTCTGGTGTGAGTGATAAACTCATTAATCCACCACCAACACTGCCCCATACAGAGCTAGTAAATGTACTACAATGAGAACGTGGTTGGATTTGAATATAAATAAAAAACTTCTGTAAAAAATATGTAAACATATAATCATTGATCCTCTGGTCGATTAACCTGATCAACCATACCTTCTTTGACCAGTGTTGGAGTGTCATTTATTATGTCATGATGATTATTCCTATCATAATATCACAAACCTACTTAAAGGGATTTTTCCATGGTATCATATACCATCCTATAAGTGGTTTTTTTATTTAGTATCACAAACCTCACAATAAGGGGAGTTTTCTTTGGTATCAAAAAACACCCAACAAGGGGAATTTTATTTAGTATCATAGACTTCTCTACAAGGGGATTTTTCTTTTCTATCACTAACCATCCTATAAGGAGAGTTTTCTTTAGTATCGTTGAATAAAGAGAGTTTTAATTAGTATCACATACAACATTGAAAGGGAGATTTTTTACAAAACAATATTTGCCTTAGGAATTTTATATGATAACATAAAAATCCACATAACACATCCCACATGAAAAAAATAAATAATCAAACATATACAATCAACTGGGGGCTATCCCACCACCAGGTTTTCCAAAAATAAATAAACAAGAAACCCTGAGAACCCACCTTCCCCGAGCCTCCTAATCAAACCTAAATAAGGAGATTTTTATATTCCAAATCCATATCAAAGTCATCATAGGTTAGTCTGAAAAACCTGTCAATATTTAAATCATATCAATATCTTATCACCTAGTTAGTCACATCACAATGGGGGAGGATCACCTACCTGATGGTCACCCTTCTAGCCTAAGTCTCTAAGGTGTATGATAATCTGAATTTATATATATATATATATATATATATTATAAATATTTATTTAATAATTAATCATTCTTTATTCAATGACACGATAGGTTGTGATTTATTTTTTAAAGGAATAGGAATTTAAGAATCAAAGGAGGAAATGATAAAAAAATAGTAAAAAAGAAATATTACACATCATGAATCGGAAGTACATGATGTGTGCTCCTTGATCAGACCACCTACAATCCAAATTACAAGTAGTAAACCAAGAATATATTTTGAATATATATTACCCATATTGGGAAATCAAATTTAAAATATGATGAGATACAAAACATGAGCTCAGTATAAGACATGAAAAGTTAGAAAATATAATTTCCACTGAAGGTTCAATATGTGAAATCTAAATATCCAATATATTCAAAGAAATTTTTGGATATAAAGTACTTGTTGTGAAAGATAATGGTGTTTCCTGAAAACCTTAATATAGAATTCACTTGAAGCATGTTCAGGATATGAATCAGTTACATATCATGAACTTCCTAGGGTCAATATATATTTAGTGACCCAGATGCGTAGAAGATAGTTGGGAGGCTCAAACCCCTTTCGTATTTCTTCTTAATTTATTTCATGTTTTCTTTCCAGTTTTTTATAATTACTTTATTTTATTATTTTATTCATTCCATTGTTGCGTATTTTGATTCCAATACTCATTCTTTGTGAATTTTTGTCCAACGTTTGAATCTAATTCGGTTTTCTATTCAAACATTATTTTCCATTATGTTATTTATTATTTATTTATTCAAGTTAGTATTTTATTTCTTTCATATGATTTCAATTGTAGTTTACTTCAATTTAAACTATTTATTCATTATTTCAAGCATATTTCCTATTTTATTTCTTTTATTTAATACCATTATGGATGGCTAATCAACTTAATGTTACCGGTCAAGAGTACGAGCCACATTACTTGTAATGAATCTCTGAATCGAAACTTGGTAACCCTATGGATATTAATTAGATTAAAAAATTTAATATCATTATTTTTCAATTACACTAACCATCAAAGGTGTAATTTAGGTAACCAGATCTAATTTGAGTTGAGCAAGATATGACCAATAGATTGTGATAATTTATTCTTATAAGTCAATCTTTTTGTACCTAGGTTGTTGACTATATCTAGACTAAGGCGTAGTTTCTAGATTAGTTAGATCAAATTCATTTGACCTAGATCAATTGGTGACCTTTTCACTACTTTTTAGCCTAATACATAGGTCTAACACAACAAAAATTTATTATTACCCATTTTCCTAACACAAAAATTAACCTTGAACACTTCCTTTAGATTTGAATTAATCCAAATGTAACGCCATGACCCCAAAAGCCAAGATTTGGTGCATTATTACATATCATTGGAATTATCACAAAAGATAAAGTCTCGAAAGACCGATTATTTTAGTGGCCATGGAAGTGCTAGATACATTCATAAGGTTTACATTATATCATGAAATGTAAAACTACAATAACATTGTTTCCATAGATAACACTGAGATCCCATAGACTATCCTTGTAGGTCAGTCATAATATACTTCTTCGCATTCAGGGAAAAATAAAACATAGAAAGGGGTGAGCTCAGATGCTCAATAAGGATAACAATATAGGGGAAACTATCATAAATAATATTAAACATTTAATTTAATGTATAAAACTAAAACCAAATCCTTTTCAACATAAATTTCGTCATAATATGGAAAATATAAATCAAAATAATTCAATTTACTTACTCACATGGATATTCTACTAGTCGAATAATCACATGCAATATAAATAGACACTTACATAATAATGGAATGCATAATTCCAGACTTTTATAACCACATAGTCAAGGCCTTTTCCCAAGACACTAGTTTGTATCATGATACCTACCGATGCATCGAGGAGCTATAGCGGGCTCTACCCGTCACTTACTAAGTCCAATTCATTCCTCATATTAAAAGGTTTAAAAATAACATAAACATTCATATTAAAAGTGGCACGTGAAATGTCAATAATTAATCCATAAACCATGAATGGTGTAAAAATAACACATCAATAGTCAAACATATCAAAAAACCTTCAATACAATATAAAAGTTATGTATAATAATAAATCAACTTCAAATAATCTTAAAATCCATCAAAGGATGTTGTCATAGATGAAATCAAAACCTTATTAGAGAAATATCTCTTTCTATTTTGAAATAATTTAAAATTATTTTAATTATAAAAGAAAACATTTATTTTTGAAAATATTCTTATAAGATTGTAATGGAAGATTTGATGTTTTTATAATGGTGGAAAATAGCTACACCCTCCGTATAAGTTAAAAAAACATTTTTACCTTAATTTTGTCGAAAAGGTCATAAATACCTTATTTGGAAAACAACGGAAAGATTTAATTTCAAAAAATAGAAGGTAAAACAAGGGTATAAATGACTTTAACCCATAGTCTAGGAAATAGTAAAAATGTTTTGAAATTAATTTTTAAAAAACATGCATGTGGATGATAAATAGGTCCAAGTGGATAATTAAGTATAAACAACTTCGGATAATAAAGAGATTGTAGAATTAACCCTTACCTTGTACTTTTACTTGGTCGAGGGTAGGTTAACCTCCTGTATAATAGTAAAATAAATTTAATTATATTATACAATAATTATATACCTTAATATGATATCATATATTATCTTTTAACATTTCTTTGTTAATAATATCTTAGTATTATCATCATTTTGGGTGTTAACGGATTCATTTTCCTTTATATTATTTGTTATGTGAGTAATATTTGTTTTGAATGTGATGTATATTATTCATATAAATAATGATATCAAGTCTTTAAACATTATTTTTAATCATTAATTGAAAATTTGTCTGGAATGGATACGATGGGGAATGAATCTCATCGCATTCGTGGAGACGGTAATCCGTACGTACGAACGAGCGACAATATCATTATTTTGATATTAAAATAATATATAATTGGATGGTATATCATATATACATAATAATTATCATGTTATATTTATTATTTACATTAATTACACATCATTATTATACCCATCCAAATAATAATGTATTGAATAACAATTACACCACGACGTGAAGACGGTAATCCGTACGCACGTACGTATGGTTACATGTCATTCAAAGGATAGATAGAATAATGAATATGGTTGTACCATATTCATAATAACATCACATTATATACATGATACTATATTTATTATTTTATAATAGAAACAACAAATAAATAGGAAGTGGAAGAATAAAGGAACTTGAAAGAGGTGATGAAATATTTACCCCTTCTTCGGGTTCTTTCTTTTGATTTGATCAAAAGGGATCCGTAGGATGGATTTCAGACTAAACTAAGGCCTCTAGGATGAATTGATGATATTTTAGAGAGTATTTTGGTTGATTTTGGCTGATACAAATGGCTTTGAAGGTGTGAATTATAGAGAAGGGCGAGAGCCCTTTTATAAGATGGGTGAGGGGCACCTTAGGAAAAGCTAGAAATATTATTTTATAATAAAATAATTTTCAGTTTATAATGGCTCCAAAATGTATTATTTAAAGTATAATGTGGGTATGGGTCTAAAACCACACAACCAATATGTTTTATACAGGTTTGGGTGACTATATTAAAATTATGTTTTAGATTTAACTCTTAGTTAAATAGTTTCACATTTACCTTTTCTTTTTGTATTTTTATATTATAAGATTAATAAACTTACTATATAATTCCAAGAGAACCCCAAATGGTTAATTAGTCAAACACCTATCATTATATAAGTATTTGGGCCAAACCTTATATTTTTAGAAATAGAATATCAATTAATAATATAATATTTGTTTTAAAAACTCTTTTATGCCAATTTTGACACTATTTGGTATTTTGGTTTTTCTAAATTCATAATAAAATTATTACGTCGAACAAAATTCATATAACCAACCCTGATATGTCATATTAACCTATAAAATTATTTTAATGCATAAAAAGTCTCAAATTACATTTATTTGGATATTTATAATATCAATTATTTTAATATTTCATTAATTAGGTAATTGTTGCATCATCATTATGTAATAAATAAATTAAATTATTTAATGTCTAAAAAATATAAATAAAATACCATTATGTAGGAAATATTTCTATCTTTATAATTAATTTTTATAGTCGAATTTACCTTATGTGTAACCCTATATTAAAAATGTTTTAGTTATTAAACTTTGATTTTAACTCTTTTAACTCTTCTTTGAATTAAATAATAATAAATTACCTAATCTAATCCATGTGGACCAAAGAGGTTTATATTTTATTCCTAAGTTTTTTTTGGGTCGAATTATACTTATCCAATAGAATTAGGACATTTTTTAGGTTTATCATAATATCATTTTAACCTTTGATTACCCTATTTACTTTTAACTGTGGAAAATAAAAGTAAAATGTTTCTATTCACCAAAAATTATTTTTATCTTATTGAACCACATTTTGATTACTAATATCAACCATGTCTATTAGTGTTTTGAAATTAAATTCATAAAAGTGGTAAAATTAAATTTTATGAAAATTTGCAAATCCTCCTAGGAGGTGGGTAAAAAACGGTAAAAGTTTAATAAAATTTATATACATATAAACTTATTATAAAATGACTCCAATTAATTACATTGAATATATATAAGTATTATGTATCTATTTTGAACTAAAATAAATTTTAATAAAATAAATAATTATATAAATAAAAAGTTGGTTTTAAACAATAACTCAGTGTTTTCACTATTCATAAAAAAATGAAAGTTTTCAGAAAAACACCCAAAATTCACCCTAAGAAAATTTTGATATTCTGAAATAAAAAATGAAGTCTATTTTACCAAATTCAAAAAATATAATTTTCATTAATTAATTTAAAATTAATTCCCGTTGTCAAAACCAAAAGGCATATTTTTTAAGAAATAATAACTATCAAAAGTTTGACACTTGTTTATGTCCAATTTCAAAGTGAGATTACTTACAATGACCATAATTGGATTAAATGATAAAAATATAATCTATTTATACTTCCAAACCATTAAAATGTATAACTTAACACATTAAATTATTTTGATTAAAAAATTTGTTTTCAGTTAAAATATAGTATTTTTTACTATTCACCCAAATATGAAAGTTATCAGAAAAAACACGAAAAATTTATTGAGACTAAATTATTATGTCCCAATTCTAAATAATAAGTTTATTTTGTCAAATTGAATATATAAAATTATCAAATATTGGATTTCACAAGGGTTCACCATTAAATGGTGACAAACGTGCATTTTTTGAAAAATACTTCTTTTATCTGAAAAAAATGAATTAGTTCTTAAATTATGTCTAAGAAACTCATGATATGGATTCTAAAATTATAAGGATTATATAAAGTTAAAATTTCAGTTAATACTATTCATAACCGCTTTTGAATGGCTAGTTTGGTAAGTCGTGGTGCGCTTGAACTCGGTGTTGCATGTAGTGCAAGTTATTGAATTACTTTGAAGAAATAAATTACTATGAAATATTGGGGTGTTACATTCTTCCCTCATTCACTAAATTTCATCATCTTAATTTGAAATTGGTCTTTGAAAATAAATGGTTGAAAATAGAAAATACCTTTGTGGGAAAACCCGCATCGGAAATTGGGTTAATAATATTTAGTCTTAATAAGAGGGAAAGTGGAATGAAAAAGTCACCACAAAATTATGATCTCGATTAGGAGAAAATTAATGGAAATTAGAGACACATAATTTGAGGAAAAACATAAATATTTATAGGGAGTTATTGAGGTCATCTGTCAAAAACAATTGTAGATTTGAGAGCCTCAAAGCCATCAATCTATGATGATTTAAAATATCATCGATTCAACAAAACATAAGGTATTAGGATAATATATTTTTAGTTTTAAGATCCCTTACCTAAAGTTTAAAAATTAATTTCTTCATAGAATAAGAGAAGAAGAAAATATATACTTGACATGTTGAGTTTCATCCTTTAACTAATTTCTACCACAAACTCAACTTTCACTCTAAAAGATAATGGAACTTAAAAAATATTCTATTTAACCTATTCATATAGGGTTCTAAAAAAATGAATTTATAATTCATCTACCAGACCTTTAAAAAAACTACATTATTCAATCCAGGACATCACGTGGGTCAGTGGAAGGTGATACACCCTTGTCGCCCTTCGATTGTGGGTTCAAGTCTCGCGGCCTTTTCGGACGCGACGGGTTGCCGCCCGACCTCCGGGTTATCTTTTTTATGGAAATCCAAAAATAATATCAAACTATAATTATCCAAAATACTTCTGTCCAAACTCACAATCCAAAATTTATAATAAAGGTAGACATAATGAAGATCCTTTTTTCCATGTAATAACATGTGAACACCATCATCATGTATTCTTTTAAAACACTATAACATACTGAATTACCATAATACCTTTTTGATTACATTCATGCTCCATTATTCCTTATAGAATAATGGATATAATACTTCAATCCAAAAATGTTTCAAACTCCAACAATGGTGAAATATACAAATCATTAATTAGTTTCAAGGTAGTCAAGAACGTCCAATATAATTTATCCAAATCAATCATGTATTATTCCGAAATCACTACCTTAGTATCCGAACCATATTATGGTTTATCTTTATCTCAACCATATATTTTCCAAATATTTAACCTACAATTGAGTCACTTTTCTTGGTTCCACACATTCTTAAGTCCTTAATGAAATAGTACTACAATAAAATCCTTATATACTCTATAATTATTATAATATATACATCATTAATACAATACTCAAATGACACAATACTTTAATAACAACATAAGAAATCTAATCATTCCTCTTCATCTTAGGTAGTATCATAACTTTATTGTTATCCAATAGAATCATTTGGGGTATACTCTGATGACTTGTACATTGATTCTTGTAGTGTCCCAACTTCTTGTAGATGAAGCATTGTACATTTGAAACTTTTTTCTTACCCTTACAATCACGTACTTGGTGTCCTTTTTATCCACACTTATAAAAAACTCTAATTCCCTTCAAACATTTACCAAGGTGATTCTTTCCACAGTTATCAAATATGGGAAAATCCTTCTTTTCCCTCTTCCCTTTATCCATCTTTCTCTCTTCTATAATTTTCTTCTCTTGCTTCCCTTCAAAGCCATAGGACTTAGAGAATTATTTACTTATCTTATTAACACATGATACTATTTATTCATATGTTGAGAATACATAGGAGACTATTTCCCTTATAAATGATGGATTAACACTGTGAAAGATATGATCCTTCTTACTCTTTGGATCATACGCATTTTTTGGAGTTCACATTCCTTCTACAGGGCACCATTTCTATACAATGGCATATACTAGGTCAGTTTATGAATTGCAATGAATAATTCCAAACTTATAAAATACCTAACATAAATTGAACATTTTATGGATATAATCCATAGCCATAAAAGTGTTTTCTTTGAGGGACTATATACTCATAAACCCTTCATAATAGTTTTTAAAGAAAATTAGAATTATCTTAAGAATATCCCCCAAGAGTTTCATAACCAAGAGTGCAGCAAGGCCCGTTTTCCTGCACTAGTTCCCATTCGAGTCTAGCTCAAAGCGTTATTTTCGGGTTTTACACCTAGGTACATCTATTCCAGACCCGCCTATACCTGCTTGTATCCAGACAGGGATGTATTTCTTGGAAAACTCACAAAATCTCTATAATTCCGAAATTCTAGGAAATTCTTCTATATTAATCCTCAAAGTCTATCTTAGGGCTATGTGCTCTAATCATAGTTTATCTAAATCTAGTTTCTAAGGTTTTTACTAAACTTTCCCGATACCAACTGTAACACTGTGACCCCAGAAACCTAGAGTTGGTGCATTATTACATATAATTGGCATGATCACAAAAGATCGAGTCTCGAAAGACCGATTAGTTTAGTGTCCTTAGAAGTGTTAGATACATTCATAAGATTTACATTACATCATGAAATAGAAAACCACAACAAAATTTTTTCCATATACAACACTGAGATCCCATAGACTATCTATGCAGGCCAGTCATAAAATACTTCTTTGCATCCTAGGAGAAATAAATCCTAGAAATGGGTGATATTAGATTCTTAGTAAGGATAAAAATATAGCGGAAACTTTCATAAATAAGCTTAAATATTTAAGGAAATGTATAAAACTAAAACAAAATCCTTCTCAACATAAACTTCATCATAACATGGAAAATATAAATCAAAATAATTTCAATTACTTACTCACATGGATATTCTAGTAGTCTAATAATCACATGCAATATCAATAGCCACTTTCATAATAATGGATTGCATAATGCCATACCTTCAAAACCACATAGTCAAGGCCTTGTGCCAAGACTAAAAATAAGATTTCTTCAAGGCCTTGTTCCAAGACACTAGTTTGCCTCATGAGACCTATCGATGCATTTAGAATCTATATCGGGCTCCACCCGTCACTTACTAAGTCTAATGCATTCCTCATATGAAAAGGTTTAAACATAACATAAACATTCATATAAAACTAGCATATGAAATGTCAATACTTTATCCATAAACCATGAATGGTGTAAATGTAACACATCCACAGTCAAAAATATCACAAAACCTTCAATACAATATGGAAGTTTTGTATCATAAAAAATACACTTCAAATAAGCTTAAAATCCATCAAAAGATGTTGTCATAGATGAAATCAAAACCTTTTTAGATGAATATCTCTTCCTATTTTGAAATCATTTAAAAGTCATGTAATTATAAAAAATAACATTTATTTGTGAAAATATTCTTTTAATATTGTAAGATAATATTAAACATCGTTATAACGGCATAAAATAGCCGCACCTGTTGTACAAGTTAAAAAATCATTCTTACCATAATTTTGTCGAAAAGGTCATAAAGTACCTTGTTTGGAAAACGATGGACAGATTCCTTTCAAAACATCGAAGGTAAAACAAGGGTATAAATTTCTTTAACCAATATTCTAGTAAATAGTAAAAATGTTTTGAAATACATTTTTAAGAAACAGGGATGTGGATGATAAAGAGTTCCGAGTAAATAATTACGTATAAATATCCTCGGATAATAAAGAGATTGAAGTATTAACCCTTACTTTGTAGTTTACCTTGGTAGAGGGTAGGATAACCTCCTGTAAAATGGTAAAATAATTGTTATTAAATTATACAAGAATCATATACATTAATATGATATCACATATGATCTTTTAACATTGCTTTGATAATAATATCTTAGTATTATCGTCGTTTCGGGTGTTAACAGATTCGTTTTCCTTTATATTATTTGTTGTGTGAGTTATATTTTTTATGGATGGGATGTATCTTATTCATATCCATAATTATATCAAGTCTTTAAATATTATTTTTAATCATCAAATGAAAATTATTCTTGAATGGATACGATGGGGAATGATTCTCATCGCGTTCGTGGAGATGGTAATTCGTACGTACGCACGAGCGACAATATCATTAATTTGATATTAAAATAATATATAATTGGATGGTATATCATATATAAAAAAAACAATATCATGTTATATTTATTATTTAAATGAATTACACATAATTATTATACCCATCTAAATAAAAATGTATTGAATAACAATTACACCACGAAGTGGAGACGGTAATCTGTACGTACTCACGTATGGTGACATGTAATTAAAATGATGAACAGAATAATGAATATGGTTGTACCATATTCATAATAACATCACAGTATATATAAGATACTTGAGTTATTATTTTCGAATGTAAACAACAAAGAAAGTGGAAGTGGAAGAATAAAGGAACTTGAAAGAGGTGATGAAATATTTACCTCTTCTTTGGTTTCTTCCTTTTGATTTGATCAAAAGTGCTCCTTAGGTTGGCTTTATGACTAATATAAGGAATCTATGATAAAATGAGGACAGTTTACAGGGTAATTGGGCTAATTTTTTCCTATCCAAATGGCTTTGAAGGTGTGAATTAGAGTGAAGGGGGAGTTCCCTTTTATAAGAGGGGTGAGGGGCACCTTAGGAAAAGCTAGAAATATTATTTTATAATAAAATAATTTTCAATTTCTAATGTCTGAAAATGGATTATTTAATGGATAAGGTGGGGATGGGTCTAACACCACTCAACCAATAGGTTTTAGACAGGTTTTAGTCACCATATTAACCTTAACTTTTAGATTTAACTCTCAGTTAGATAGTTTGACATTTACCATTTCTCTTTGTATTTTTATATTATATGGTTAATAAACTTACTATATACTTCCAAGAAAACCTCAAGTGATACATTAATCATACACATATCATTATATAAGTCTTTTGGCGGAACCTTAGATTTTTAGGAATATAATATCAATTAATAATATAATATTTGTCTTAAAAACTCTTTTATGTCAATTGTTACACTATTTGGTATTTTGTTTTTTCTAAATTCATAATAGAATTATTACTTCTAATAGAATTCATCAAACCAAAACTAATATGTCATATTAACCTATAAAATTAGTGTAACTCATAAAATGTCTGAAATTACATTTATTTGGATATTTATAATATCAATTATTTTAATATTTCAATATTTAGGTAATTACAGCATCATCATTGTGTCATTAATAAATTAAATTTTTTAATGTTCAAAAAATATATATAAAATACCATTATTTATAAAATATACTTATATTTCTAACTAATATTTATAGTCTAATTTATCTTTTTTGTAACCCTATATTAAAAATGTTTTGTTATTAAACATTGATTTTAACTATTTTAAATCTTCTTTAAATGAAATAATAATAAATGTCCTAATCTAATCCAAGTGGACCAAATCTGTTCATATTTTATTCCTATGTTTTTTTTTCTAATTATACTTATCCAATAGAATTAGAACATGTGTTAGGGAAATAATAATATCATTTTTACCCTAAATTACCCTATTTACTTTTAACCGTGGTAAATAAAAGTAAAAAGTTACTATTCACAAAAAATTATTTCCATCTTATGGAACCAAATTTTACTTATTGATATCAACCATGTCTCTCAAATTTTTTAAATTCAATTCATAAAAGTGGTAAAATTATGTTTTGTGAAAATTTGCAAATGCTCATAAGAGGTGGGTAAAATACGGTAAAAGTTTAATAAACTTTTTATATATGTAAACTTATTATAAAATGACTCCAATGAATTACATTGAAAATATATAGGTATTATGTATCTATTTTGACCTAAAATAAATTTAAATAAAATATATAATTACTTAAATAAAAAGTCTTTTTTAAACAATAACTTAGTGTTTTCACTATTCGTCAAAAAATGAAAGTTTTCAGAAAAATACCAAAAATTCACCCTAAGCTAATTTTGATATTCGAAATTCAAAAATTGAGTCCATTTTACCAAATTCAAAATATAGAAGTTGATTTTATTAATTTAAAATTAATTCCCGCTGTCAAAACCAAAAGGCGTATTTTTTAAGAAATGATAACTATCAAAAGATTGACACTTGTTTATGTCCAATTTCAAAGTGAAATTACTTAAAATGACCAGAATTGGATTAAATGGTAAAAATATAATCTATTTATACTTCCAAACCATTAAACTGTATAATTTAACATTATAAATTATTTTGATTAAAGAATTTGTATTCAGTTGAAATATACTATTTTTCACTGTTCACCCAAATATGAAAGTTGTCTGAAAAATACCAAAAAATATTGAGACTAAAGTCTTATGTCCCAATTATATAGAAGAAGTTTATTTTGTCAAATTGAATATATAAAAGTTTCAAATATTAGATTTAACAAGGGTTCACCATTAAAAGGTGGTAAAAGTGTGTTTTTTTCAAAAATACTTCTTTTATCTGAAAAGAAAATGAATTAGTTCATAAATTATGTCTAAGAAACTCATAATATGGATTCTAAAATTATAAGTATTATATAAAGTTAAAAATTCAGTTAATAGTATTCATAACTGCTTTTGAACGGCTAGTTTGGTAAGTCATGGTGCGCTTGAACTCGGTGTTGCGTGTAGTGCAATTTATTGAATTACATTGAAGAAATAACGAACAATGAAATCTTGGGGTGTTACATTATTCCCTCCTTCAATAAATTACTTCCTCGTAATTTGAAATTGTTCTTCCAAAATAAAAGGTTGAAAATAGAAAATACCTTTGTGGGAAAACCGATATCAGAAATTGGGTTAATAAAATTTAGTCTTAATAAGAGTAAAAGGGGAATGAAAAAGTCACCACCAAATTTTGATCTCGATTAGGAGAAAATTAGGGGAAATTGGAGACACAGAATTGAAGGGAAAAGGTAAATATTTTTAGGGATTTATTGAGGTTATCAGTCACAAACAGTTGTATATTTGAGGGCCTCAAAGCCATCAATCTATGATGATTTAAAATATCATCGGTTCTACAAAACATAAGGTATTAAGATAACACATTTTTAGTTTTAAGATCCCTCACCTAATGTTTATGAATTAATTTCTTCATAGAATAAGAGAAGAAAAAAATATATACTTGACAAGTTGAGTTCCATCCGTTAACTAATTTCTACCACAAACTCATCTTTCACTATAAAAGATAATCATACTTAAAAAACATACTCTATTTATCCTATTCATATAGGGTTCCCAAAAAAAATGAATTTATAATTCATCTACCAGACCTTTTAGAAAAACTACATTATTCTATCTAGGACATCACATGGGTCAGTGATAGGTGATACAACCTTGTCACCCTTCAGTTGCGGGTTCAAGTCTCACAGCCTTGTCGGACGTGACGGATTGTCGCCCGACCTCCGGGTAGTCCTTTTTATGGAAATACAAAATTAAAATCAAACTAGAATTATCCATAATACTTTTTTCTAAACTCACGGTCCAAAATTTATAGGGAAGGTAAACACAATGAAGATCCTTTTTGTCACATAATAACATATGAAAACCTTCATCATATATTCTTTTAAAACACTGTAACATACTGAATTACCATAAAACCTTATTGATTACATTCATGCTCCCTTATTCTTTATAGAATAATGGATATAATCCTTCTATCCCAAAATGTTGTAAAATTCAACCATGAAGGAATATAAAAATCATTAATCAGTTTCAAGGTATTCAATAATATCCAATATAATTTATCCAAAACAATCATTTATTATTCCCAAATCACTACCTCGGTATCAGAACCATATTATGGTTTATCTTTCTCTCAAACATATATTTTTGAAAAAAGTTAACCGGCAATTGAGTCACTTTTCTGGGTTCCACACACTCTCAAGTCCATAATGAAATATTATTGTAGTAAAACCCTTATATACTCTATAATTATTATAACATGTACAACATTAATAAAATAATCAAATGACGCAATACATTAATAACAACGTAAGAAATCTAATCATTACTCTTTATCTTCAGTAGTATCATAATTTTATTATTATCCAATAGCATCATTTGGGGTATAATATGATTATTTGGACATTGATTCGTTTACTGTCCCAACTCCTTATAGATGAAGCATTGTACATTTGAAACATTTTTCTTACCCTTGCAATCACATACATGGTGTCCTTTTTCTTCACACTTATAATAAACTCACATTCCCTTAAAGCATTTACCAAGGTGATTCTTTCCACAGTTATCACATATGGGAAAATCCTTCTTTTCCCTCTTCCCTTTATCCATCTTTCCCTCTTCAATCCTTTTCTTCTCTTGCTTCCCTTCAAATCCATAGGACTCAGAAAATTATTTACTAATCTTATTAACACATGATATTATTTCTTCATATGTTGAGAATATATGGGAGAATATTTCCCTTCTAAATTTTGTCTTAACACTATAAAAGATATGATCATTCTTACTCTTTGGATCATATGAATTACTGGAGTTCACATTCCTTCTACTATGTGCCATTTCTATACAATGGCATACACAAGGTCAGTTTACGAATTGCAATGAATAATTGAAAAATTTTAAAGTACCTAACCTAAATTGAACAGTTTATATATATAATCCGTAATCATAAATATGTTTTCTTTTGAGGAGTATAAACTCATAAACCCTTCATAATAGTTTGTAAATAAATTGAGAATTATCCTAAGTATATCCCCCGGAAGTGTCATAACCAAGAGTGCAGCAAGGCCCATTGTCATGCACCAATTCTCGTTCGAGTCTAGCTCAAAGTAGTGTTTTCAGGTTTTACCCCTAGATATATCTGTGCCAGAGAAACATCTACCTGGTTGTATCCTGACTGGGATGTATTGCTTGGAAAACTCACAAAATCTCTACAATACCAAAATTTTAGATATTTCTTCTATACTAATCCTCAAAGACTATCTTAGGGTTATGTTCTCTAATTAGAGTTTATCTAAATCTAGTTTCCAAGGTTTGTACTAAACTTCCTCTGATACCAACTTTAAATCCCCGACCCCAGAAGCCCAGAGTCAGTGCATTATTACATATCATTGGTATGATCACAAAAGATCGATTCTCAAAAGATTGATTATTTTAGTAGCCTTGGAAGTTATAGATACATACATAAGGTTTACATTACATCATGAAATGGAAAACTAAAACAAAATTGTTTCCATAGACATTACTGAGATCTCATAGAATATCCATGAAGGTCAGTCATAATATACTTCTTCGCATCCTGGGAGAAATAAAACATAGAAATGGGTGAGCTCAGATGCTCAGTAAGGATAACAATATAACGGAAACTTTCATAAATAATCTTAAACAATTAAGGAAATCTATAAAACTAAAACAAAATACTTTTCAACATAAACTTCATCATAATATGGAAAATATAAATCAAAATAATTCCATTTACTTACTCACATGGATAATCTACTATTCGAATAATCACATTCAATATCAATAGCCACTTTCAAAATAATGGAATGCATAATGCCAGACTTTCATAACCACATAGTCAAGGCCTTGTACCAAGAATACAAATACGATTTGATCAAGGCCTTGTACCAAGACACTAGTTTTTCTCATGAGACCTACCGATGCATCGATGAGCTATAGCAGGCTCCACTCATCACTTACTAAGTCCAATTTATTCTTTATATTAAACAGTTTAAACATAACATAAACATTCGTATTAAAACTAGCATACGAAATGTCAATACATTATCCATAAACCATGAATGGTGTAAAAATAAAACATCCACAGTCAAACATATCACAAAACCTTCAATACAATATGGAAGTTTTGTATCATAAAAAATAAACTTCAAATAAGACTAAAATCCATCAAAGGATGTTGACATATATGAAATTAAAACCTTTTTAGAGAAATATCTCTTTCTTTTTTGAAATAATTTAAAATTCATGTAATTTTAAAAGATCACATTTATTTTTGAAAACATTATTATAAGCTTGTAAGGTAATCTTCGACGTTGTTATAACGGTGTAAAATAGTTGCACCTGCCGTATAAGTTAAAAAACATTCTTACCTTAATTTTGTCGAAAAGGTCATAAAGTACCTTGTTTAGAAAATGACGGAAAGATTCCTTTCAAAACATCAAAGGTCAAACAATGGTATAAATTTCTTTAAACCATATTTTAGGAAATAGTAAAAAGGTTTTGAAATATATTTTAAAGAAATGCGAATGTGGATGATAAAGAGATCCCAGTAGATTATTACGTATAAACAACCTTGGATAATAAAGAGATTGTAGAATTAACCCTTACCTTGTAATTTTCCTTTTCCAAGGGTACATTAACCTCTTGTATAATGGTGAAATAATTGTTATTAAATTATACAAGAATCATATACATTAATATGATATCATATATGATCTTTTCACATTTCTTTGTTAATAATATCTTTGTATTATCGTCGTTTCGGGTGTTAAGGGATTATTTTCCATTATATTCTTTGTTATGTGAGTCATATTTGTTATGGATGGGATTTATCTTATTCATATCCAGAATTATATCAAGTATTTAAACATTATTGTTAATCATAAAATGAAAAATATTCTTGAATGGATATGATGGGGAATGAATCTCATCACTTTCGTGGAGACAGTAATCCGTACGTATGCACGAGCGACAATATCATTCTTTTGATATTAAAATAATATATAATTGGATTT